>OY776681.1:79406514-88924933 GCA_963675555.1 Leptura quadrifasciata
GGAAGTGAGGTTAGTCACATGTTTTGAGTTATAGGTTATGGTCTTTAAACAACAAATAACTCTAGTTTCATCAACTCTTGTGTAACTTTTTCTTGTGGAGCAGCTATTTTGAAACATTGCTCCACATTTTACACAGACACTGATTTGATTAGCCTTCTTGTTTTTACAACATTTAAAGAAATTTTCGGGAGGATCGCCCGCACCATCCTCACCTGCCGCCATCTTCTACACTTTTTCTCTGACCGCCATCAAAATGATTGCAGCTACCCTCCACATGGTCCTTGTCACCACACTTAGGACACCCAGGTTTAGCCTTGCGGGCCTTAGTCAGAGCTCTCCTAAAATTGTCACATTTGCCACTTCCAGCTTTATGGCCGGCCTTGTTACAGACCGGGCAGGATTCCTCATTTGTGCAATCCTTTGCGTTATGTCCCTCACCGCCGCATTTGAAGCAGGACTTTGATCTATCCGGACCATCGCACTCAGCTGCTACATGTTCCGATGACCAGCATTTAAAGCACCTCTTGATTCTAAGACGTTTTTCGATCGTACAGTTAACCAGTCCTACCCGAAATTCCTTATCCTGCAGGAGCGTGGCTCGCTGAGTCTAACGGTCTTCCCATCCAAGGTTTCCCAATTTAGATTGGATTGCCTCCATGACCTCTGCCTCGACGGTGTCGGCGTCCAATCCTCGGATATGCAAAGTCTCCAGATTCTCCTCCGCCCCTACTACCCTAGTTTTGATTTCGTTGCCTTCGGTCAAGATCTTATTTATTTCTTCCAAGGCTACTTTATCTTTCTCAGTCGTAATAAGCAGCTTACCATCCTTGGTATAGCTAAGCCCTCGTATGGCCTTAGTGTACTCACTATCATTGAGTAGACCCTTTGCTTTACCCAAAAGCGTCTTGTACGTTGTGCCGCTCTGCTCGGCAATCAGCGCAAAGGTATTGTACTCCCTTTTCTTCTCCTGCTTAGTGAGGGCTTTGCGGGGTTGCTGGTTTGTATATATCACCACCCGGGTGTCTGTGGCGTGGAATACAGCCTCTGCCATCTTTTTAAGGCGTTCAGTACTGACAAAACTCAGATGGTGGATGGCCACCCATTTGTACTCGCCGGTTTCGGCCTTGACTTTGTGAAGGTTACCCCAAATATCCTCCTCCTTACCGTCCAGCGCGATTCTTATAATTCTCGTGCTCCCGGCTTCTCCTTGTGCAAGCCTCGACCACAGCCTGGTGATTAGTTCAATCACCTCGAACGCCTCAGTAATAGTACTGAGGTCGGAGCATCTGTCCTTATACATTTTCTGTATACTTCTCTCCATGTTGCGGTCACCAGGTTCCACCAGCACCACTTTGGGGACGAACTCATTAGTATCGATGAGGTTTCCGACCTTTATCTCGGTGTTCTGGAACAAAGAATTGTCCCATGATTGCTGTGCCGCGCTGACCCATTCTTCATAACTGGTGATTCCCGTTAAGGTGTTAAGTTGTCCTGCTGCACTTCACGCCATGGTTTGTATGCCGACTACTCGTGTTTCTTTAGGTGTCCCGCTAGTTTGGGTATCAGTATCATGCTTGGGCACCATATTGGACACAAATCGATGGCTGGTGAACCACTCCTTTACGGATGTGCCATCTAGGACGTTGGCCTACTTGCGCAGTCTTAGCGCTATCCCCTTTATCTCACACTTCGTATTACTATCGATTTTCCACTCTAGGTCATTAATATGCTTCAAAAGCATTTATATTGATTCAGTGATGCTGAAGGCAACAGGGCACTCAATGTTCTTGACCGCCCCGCTGTCTCCCGCCTCAAAGGATACCTCCATTAACTTTCTCTTGTTTAAGCCTTCACTGAGAGAACTACATCTTTCAAGCCTGCTCACGAGATTGAGCCGGCTATGCTGATCACGCTTGCTGCTAATCGTCTTATTAAGAACGTCATCCCATATGAGATCGATTTCTTTTACACTGCCTCCTGCACTTGTTTCAAATCTGCCATTAGGTGTAACCGACACCCCAGCCTAGTAAACCACTGGAGTTATCTGGCAGTCATTGGATGACGACCCGCAGCACCCTCGCCCCGTGCCGGTACTGAGGTATCCAACGTCTGCACCGTAAACGATTTATCACTTTCCTTGTCCGTCATAGTTATATCAGTTCGCGACTATTTATATAAGAGGTTTTCCCCTCTGTGCTATCCTGTTGGTCCGCGGGAGGTATTTTATTTCCCTCCTACCTGCCGGCAGAGCCGGTGAGGGCATTCCCCTATCCGCCACCCGGGGGACGCGGAGGAGGTTACAAGACATATTACTTAAAATGAGATCTAATAGTCTGTTATTAGCGTTGAGTACATTATTTTGTTGTTTTAGATTAAAAAAGTTCATAAAATGCAGCATGGAATTATATTTTAGCCTGGGAGTTTTTGAGAAATATTCAGGGATGTTAAAGTCGACGATAATGAGAATGTCGGATCCGTACAGGTCATATAGTGATTCAATATTATCAAATAAACACTCATAATCATCACAGGTAGCGTCAGTGGGAATATATAAAACAAAAATAAGAAAATAGTGATTACATATTTTTAATTCTTACGCCCAGTATATCGATGCCCTTGAGATTATTAAAACCTGGACATAGGGAACGAACGTCAAGTAAATAAGTGTTGTATTTAATTTTAAGTGCCAGTAATACTTCACCTCCTCGCGTTTTATTACAAGCTTGAAAATCCCTATCAGCGCGAAATACATCATATACATTTATATCCAACAGTTCGGAATTTGACAATCCCGCATGAGCCCATGTCTCGGGGAGAGCAATACAGTCATACTGGTCAAAGGGTGAATTAGTAAATAACTCATTCTTTTTTGTCCCTAGTCCACGAACATTCTGATAATAGAACGACATAAAATAAGAGTTCTTAGCCATTGCTTTATCAATGTTTATCAATGTTTTTGTGGATAGCGCATGGTCGGAACTTAAAGGAGCTGATTGCTACCGAATACCTAAAATATTATTCCTGAACTTTGTAAGATTTTGTTGGAGGACGAAGCAATTTTTATTCCATGCTGCATGATTAGTATTAATTACTGAGTCTTTATTAGCCTTATTGAAGGTTAGGCAGTTGATACAACAAAGATCTTGTGATTTACACTCTAAGATGTTATGTTTTTGTGAACAACGCGGACAGATCACATGCTGGAGGGCACATTTATTTGACAGATGGTAAAAACCATTACATTTAAAACAGCGTCTCATTTCAATAGCATCAAAAATATTACAATAGTCATAGCCAACTAATAATTTACCCTGCCCCAATATATTACCATATGTAGTCTTATCTACTTGAAGGATAGCCTGAAATTTATTGTTGTTTTTTTTTTAATGTGACACAGATATAACCTTACACTCACTGTTAGACACAATAACATTTTTATTCTGTGACATTAGAAAATTATGGACAGTTTCAGCATCTAATTCTTCCGTGACTTCATGCACACGGGGGTGTAGAGTCGCCAACTCCTCAACAACATACTTATCAGAGAGTCTTTCAGCAGCTAATTCTTTGAATTTTTGTGAGTTGTTTCTTGTGATATTACTGACTGAAAGACAAATCAGCTCCTTTAAGTTCCGACCATGCGCTATCCACAAAAACATTGATAAACATTGATAAAGCAATGGCTAAGAACTCTTATTTTATGTCGTTCTATTATCAGAATGTTCGTGGACTAGGGACAAAAAAGAATGAGTTATTTACTAATTCACCCTTTGACCAGTATGACTGTATTGCTCTCCCCGAGACATGGGCTCATGCGGGATTGTCAAATTCCGAACTGTTGGATATAAATGTATATGATGTATTTCGCGCTGATAGGGATTTGCAAGCTTGTAATAAAACGCGAGGAGGTGAAGTATTACTGGCACTTAAAATTAAATACAACACTTATTTACTTGACGTTCGTTCCCTATGTCCAGGTTTTAATAATCTCAAGGGCATCGATATACTGGGCGTAAGAATTAAAAATATGTAATCACTATTTTCTTATTTTTGTTTTATATATTCCCACTGACGCTACCTGTGATGATTATGAGTGTTTATTTGATAATATTGAATCACTATATGACCTGTACGGATCCGACATTCTCATTATCGTCGACTTTAACATCCCTGAATATTTCTCAAAAACTCCCAGGCTAAAATATAATTCCATGCTGCATTTTATGAACTTTTTTAATCTAAAACAACAAAATAATGTACTCAACGCTAATAACAGACTATTAGATCTCATTTTAAGTAATATGTCTTGTAACCTCCTCCGCGTCCCCCGGGTGGCGGATAGGGGAATGCCCTCACCGGCTCTGCCGGCAGGTAGGAGGGAAATAAAATACCTCCCGCGGACCAACAGGATAGCACAGAGGGGAAAACCTCTTATATAAATAGTCGCGAACTGATATAACTATGACGGACAAGGAAAGTGATAAATCGTTTACGGTGCAGACGTTGGATACCTCAGTACCGGCACGGGGCGAGGGTGCTGCGGGTCGTCATCCAATGACTGCCAGATAACTCCAGTGGTTTACTAGGCTGGGGTGTCGGTTACACCTAATGGCAGATTTGAAACAAGTGCAGGAGGCAGTGTAAAAGAAATCGATCTCATATGGGATGACGTTCTTAATAAGACGATTAGCAGCAAGCGTGATCAGCATAGCCGGCTCAATCTCGTGAGCAGGCTTGAAAGATGTAGTTCTCTCAGTGAAGGCTTAAACAAGAGAAAGTTAATGGAGGTATCCTTTGAGGCGGGAGACAGCGGGGCGGTCAAGAACATTGAGTGCCCTGTTGCCTTCAGCATCACTGAATCAATATAAATGCTTTTGAAGCATATTAATGACCTAGAGTGGAAAATCGATAGTAATACGAAGTGTGAGATAAAGGGGATAGCGCTAAGACTGCGCAAGTAGGCCAACGTCCTAGATGGCACATCCGTAAAGGAGTGGTTCACCAGCCATCGATTTGTGTCCAATATGGTGCCCAAGCATGATACTGATACCCAAACTAGCGGGACACCTAAAGAAACACGAGTAGTCGGCATACAAACCATGGCGTGAAGTGCAGCAGGACAACTTAACACCTTAACGGGAATCACCAGTTATGAAGAATGGGTCAGCGCGGCACAGCAATCATGGGACAATTCTTTGTTCCAGAACACCGAGATAAAGGTCGGAAACCTCATCGATACTAATGAGTTCGTCCCCAAAGTGGTGCTGGTGGAACCTGGTGACCGCAACATGGAGAGAAGTATACAGAAAATGTATAAGGACAGATGCTCCGACCTCAGTACTATTACTGAGGCGTTCGAGGTGATTGAACTAATCACCAGGCTGTGGTCGAGGCTTGCACAAGGAGAAGCCGGGAGCACGAGAATTATAAGAATCGCGCTGGACGGTAAGGAGGAGGATATTTGGGGTAACCTTCACAAAGTCAAGGCCGAAACCGGCGAGTACAAATGGGTGGCCATCCACCATCTGAGTTTTGTCAGTACTGAACGCCTTAAAAAGATGGCAGAGGCTGTATTCCACGCCACAGACACCCGGGTGGTGATATATACAAACCAGCAACCCCGCAAAGCCCTCACTAAGCAGGAGAAGAAAAGGGAGTACAATACCTTTGCGCTGATTGCCGAGCAGAGCGGCACAACGTACAAGACGCTTTTGGGTAAAGCAAAGGGTCTACTCAATGATAGTGAGTACACTAAGGCCATACGAGGGCTTAGCTATACCAAGGATGGTAAGCTGCTTATTACGACTGAGAAAGATAAAGTAGCCTTGGAAGAAATAAATAAGATCTTGACCGAAGGCAACGAAATCAAAACTAGGGTAGTAGGGGCGGAGGAGAATCTGGAGACTTTGCATATCCGAGGATTGGACGCCGACACCGTCGAGGCAGAGGTCATGGAGGCAATCCAATCTAAATTGGGAAACCTTGGATGGGAAGACCGTTAGACTCAGCGAGCCACGCTCCTGCAGGATAAGGAATTTCGGGTAGGACTGGTTAACTGTACGATCGAAAAACGTCTTAGAATCAAGAGGTGCTTTAAATGCTGGTCATCGGAACATGTAGCAGCTGAGTGCGATGGTCCGGATAGATCAAAGTCCTGCTTCAAATGCGGCGGTGAGGGACATAACGCAAAGGATTGCACAAATGAGGAATCCTGCCCGGTCTGTAACAAGGCCGGCCATAAAGCTGGAAGTGGCAAATGTGACAATTTTAGGAGAGCTCTGACTAAGGCCCGCAAGGCTAAACCTGGGTGTCCTAAGTGTGGTGACAAGGACCATGTGGAGGGTAGCTGCAATCATTTTGATGGCGGTCAGAGAAAAAGTGTAGAAGATGGCGGCAGGTGAGGATGGTGCGGGCGATCCTCCCGAAAATTTCTTTAAATGTTGTAAAAACAAGAAGGCTAATCAAATCAGTGTCTGTGTAAAATGTGGAGCAATGTTTCAAAATAGCTGCTCCACAAGAAAAAGTTACACAAGAGTTGATGAAACTAGAGTTATTTGTTGTTTAAAGACCATAACCTATAACTCAAAACATGTGACTAACCTCACTTCCCTAGAAATGGAAAATTACTTACTGAGCGAAATTATACAGCAGATATAAGACAAAAATGGGATATATTTACAGGCAAATAAAAAACTAGAAGAAGAAAAAAGTGAATTGATAGCTAAATTAAAAGAAGCAGAATCGAAAAATAATCTACCAGAAATGAATGGTTATGCAAATGCAGTAAAGCACAAACCAGAACGAGTTCTCGTGGTTAAACCACACAAAGACCAAGCAAGGGAACAAACCAAAAGTGAAATCAAACAAAAAGTAAACCCAGCAGAAATTGGAATTAACATATCAAAGTTCAGACAAGTGTCGAACGGAGCAGTAGTATAGGCTGTGAAAACATAACTGAGAGAGGCTTGTTACAAAATAAGTTAAGACAGGAAATGGGTAACAATTACACTATAGAAGCCCCTGGATTAAAAAACCGAAAATAAAAGTGGTGAATATTAGTGCGGAGGATATAGAGGAAAATGACGAAGACACAATAAAAAAAATAGTAAAGCACAACAGTGTAAACGAAGGTGAAGAATTTCATATGAAAATAATGAAAAAAATTGAAAATAAATTTAAAAAAGTTACTCTCATTATAGAAACTGATTCTCTAATCCACAAAAATTTAATAACAAGTGAACGATTATGCATAGGCTGGTCAAGAGGCAGGGTGTTTGATCACATAAGTCTTCTACGTTGCTATAAATGTTAAAGTTATAACCATTTCGCCAAAGACTGTAGATCAGAATTAAGCTGCTCAAATTGCTCAGGAAGCCATACTTACAAAGACTGTGATTCTAGAACTCTAAAATGCATAAATTGTACAAAAGCAAATAGCAAATTCAACCTGGGTATCGATGTAGGTCACACAGCTGTGGATAAAAACTGTCCATTTTATAAGAGAATGTTAAATAATAAATAAAAAAATATCGACTATCAGACACCAACACTATAGCAATTATGAAAAAACAAAAGCTGCAAAATAAAGAGGGTGTACATAAGCTCAAAGTTGCGCACATAAATATTAGATCCATCAGAAATAAAGTATGTCGGGTCAAAAAACTAATTGAAAAAGAAAACTACGATATACTAGCTGTTAGTTAGACATGGCTCACCAATGAAGATTTGAACAGCACACTGAAGATAGGAGGCTACAGCTTAGCTAGAATTGACAGAACACATAGCAGAGGAGGTGGGCTACTCATATACTCTAAGTCAACACTAAAAGGCGAAATCTTAAATGAAATAACTGGAATTGAAGAAGGAATCGGGCAGCTGTGGATTCATTGTATACACAAAGGAAGAGCAATGGCAACTGGGGTGATATACAGACCAAGCATGCAAACATCGTTGGAGAAGGTAGAAAATAGTCTTGCAGAGATATCGACAGCATTTGATTACATAATATGCATGGGGGATCTAAATAATAACAAGCTGCAAACAAACACGAACACAGAACAACTAATCTCAATGCTAGACATATTTGACTTGAAACAAATCATAACACACCCTACTCGAATAACAGCAGATACCGAGTCATTCATTGATATATTATGCGTAAATAAAAAAGTGGAATGTAATCGAATCTGGAACCAAAGATGCATCACACACTTATCTGACCATGACATATAATATGCGTTTCTGGAATTTGACCAAGAGGAGATAACTGAACAAAAATTCTGCAGAAATTATAAGAATATCGAAATGGATAAATTCACTGAAGATGCCAAAAATATGAATTGGGGACGTGTATACCAACTAGAAAATACTGATGACAAAGTAAATTGGCTAAACTCCTGTATCTTATCCCTAACTGACTTTCATGCACCTCTAATACCAAAAAGCAATATTACTGCCAAATCAGAAACTACACTAACAGAGCCGTCAACGTCGAAAAGAAAAAGTATTATGAACATACGATTGAACAGAACATGAAATTCTAAAGCATTTTGGAATAAAATGAGACGATGGGGTTTCGTTAGCAACAATAAAAGTAACGGCATAGCAACCGGTGAAAATTTCAATGCTAATGTAATAAATGATCATTTCATAAACTGCACCAGACACATCTCTTGTGAAGAAATGCTATATAACTATTACTATCTATGGTATCACAATACATATGATAAAGATATGCTTACAATACTGCAACAATGAACTTAGTCACATTATAAATTACTCCCTGGAAAAAAAAAGTTATTCCACCATTAAAAAAAGAAGATTCTACAGAACTTAAAGACTTAAGACCAATTAGTATCCTTCCACCTGGATCAAAAGTTCTGGAAAGAGTAGTTCATGAACAATTGACAGACTATTTAGAAACACACAATATATTTCTCAAAGCCCATTCAGGTTTCCGTAAACACCACAGCACAACAACGGCACTACTGAAAATACATGATGATATCATAACAGCAACTGACAATAACATGATCACAGTGCTCGTACTATTAAACATGTCAAAAGCATTTGACAGTGTAAGTCATGAGCTATTACTGTCTAAGCTATACTACTATGGAGTTAGAGGAATAATGTGGGAATGGTTCAGAAGCTACCTAACAGAGCGTAAGCAAACTGTTCAGCTTAGCGAGAAAGACACACATATATTTTCAAAACAGTGTACTATTAAATCGGGGGCACCACAAGGATCTATACTTGAGCCCTTACTTTTCAACTTCTTCATTATAGATCTTGAGCAGAAAATTGAATCTTGCTGTATTCATTATTATGCAGATGATTTACAACTCATGTTAAGTTTTAACGTGAGTAAATGCCATGAAGCTTTCCAAAAAATTAGTAATGATCTAAACAACACTTTGCAGTGGACACTTGAAAATGGATTGCAGTTAAATATTAATAAGACAGATGCAATTCTTTTTGGTAGTGAAAAAAACAGAAACGAGTTACGCAACAATGGTCTCAAACTGATGATGAATAACAATGAGATAAAGTTCAGCGATTATGTTAGGAATCTCGGCCTTATTATGGATGACAAATTAAATTTCACTAAACAAGTGTCAAGTATGTGTCGCTCAGCATATTTAAGTTTAAGAGGTCTGTGCCACTTGAAAGTCAACTTACCAAAGGATGCCAAAATCAAACTAAGCGATTCACTAGTACTGTCAAAATTAAATTATTACGACTCCGTGTATGGTCCCTCCCTCAAAGTAGGAAACACACACAGGATACAGAATGTTGAAAACGCCTGTATATGGTATGCGCAAGATGTTCCCTACAGAGAACACATAAGTCTATATATCAAGCAAGTGGGATGGCTGAACATGAAACAAAGACAGTGGTTACATCTATGCTGTATGGTGCATAATGTGATTGTCTCAAAAAAAACCAGAATACTTATTAAACAAAATCGAGAAACGCGAAGATGTGCACTCAGTAGCAACTAGAAATCGAGACATTACACTAACAGTGCCAGCACATCACACTGAGAATTTCAAAAAGAATTTCACATACCAAGCAACCAAGATATATAACCAACTACCCAACTACCATCCGATCTAAAAATACTGAGTCCAAACAACTTTAAAGCAAAAATAATTCAACTCTTAAAATCGGAACAACTTACCATTAATTATTAGCCGCTGTACTTTGTTCTGTTCTTATTTATTTATATATATATATTTTCTATATATGCATTATATGTATTTTTTAACTTATCCGACCCTTCTGTATAGACATTATATGTTTTTAATTTGTGATGATATATTAAGTATTTTGTAAAGATGTATGATCGTACAAAGGTCAGGTTTTACACAAATTCAACAAATTGTCACCTGGCCTATTCTAATTTTACAGAATAAACTGATTTATTATTATTATTATTATTATTATTATTATATCTTCAAATTAACCTTAACAGGAGCCGGGTAGCCCAGGATCTCCTGTATCAACATAGGGTGGAGTATAACGCTGACGTGCTACTCGTCAGCGAGCCGAACAAGAGGCACGTCACGACAAACAGTGCCTGGATTACTGATCCCTCACAAGATGCGGGCATCAGGGTGTATGATAAATGCGCTAGCAACCCTCGCTACGCAAATGGAATTGCTAGTTGTGTAATTGGCGATGTTACCGTATATTCCTGCTACAGTACCCCTAACTCAAAATCCCTACATGCATGTGACTTGTGCCAAAAAGGACTATGTAGTGAATGTTCATCATTATCATCTACCGAAGACCGATGTATGAATCTGACCAAAAGAAAACTGAAATTTTTCTGTTCAGAATGTGAACTTGAATATGAAAATTGTCTGAAATTAAATAGAAAACTGATACTAGAAAACCAGAAGCTGCAAAACCAAAATTAAGAACTACCTATCAAAACTAAATTCTACAATAAAGTACTTAAGTAAAGATAATTATACTAAGCTAAGTAGAAAAATAGTTCAGTTGGAAGATACAAATAAAGATCTGCAGGATGAAATTAGAATAAATTTCATCAACATAGTAAAAGACCTCATTAAAAATGAAATGGGACAGCTAAAACAAGAGGTAACAGACCTTAAAGAAAGCAATATAGAATTGGTTAAGCTCTTTACGAATACCCCCCCAGGTGTTAACATAAAACCAGCCACACATTCGGCACTGTTCTAAAGGAAAACCATGACAAAAATAGACCAAATAAAATAACGTTCTTGAAACTCCGTAGTTTGCGTAACCATCACGTCTATAAAAGTATTGAGGGCGTTGTCTAAATCCACACCTTGATCTAAAATTTTATTAGAAGTATTAAACGATTTAATTTCAGCTATTTCTTGTGCTTGTAATATGTAGCTGGCAAACGTTTCCATGTTTACTTTCATTGTTTTATGAAGTAACAGTATTTATTCTAGTACATTCAATATTTTATGTCTAATTTCGTTGAAAAATATAATATAGTCAAGTTTCTCATTATCACTATGCACTCGGTAAGTTATAATTCTATATTTGAAAGCATTTCGGACAATTTCTATACCATCCGCCAACCGTACACATGAATTTGTTCTATGTTGCAGTGTTCTTTTATGAGACTTCATTTGGTTAGTTGTAGTTAGAATACATCTTTGCTTCTTTACTCAAGGAAATTGACGTTAAGAATGACCACACATTAACTCCTTTCACTATTTTATAGAAAAGGTATGCTACGTCACAAAGTATCAAACCCCACCACATTTTATTGTATACGTATTGAACAAATATAGTTTTAGAGGTCAAGTTGCTTGGCAAGGAGGAAGCTTCGTCCTTGAAACCTATGCAAGCCAAGGCCAAGGTCACCGCAAGTGATCGTTCTGAGTAAGAGAAACACTCCGACCTTGAAGCCGAAACCCAACTGACACGGTCAAAGTCAAGGTCACGGCAACTGTTATGCCGGGCTAAAGGGACGCCGTAACTTTGAACACAACGACCACAGGTGTGCGGTCAAAGCCAAGGTGAAGTGGTGGGGGGAGACCGACCTACGGCTAACTTCCTCTACTTACTCCAAGAACCTTAAAATTTGTACATCGGTCAAGAACGGTAGCATTAACCGTATATACGAATAAAACTGGCCTTTTATTGTTGTAGAAGGACATTATCTTACATTTAGATGTATTTAGTTTTAAGTAGTTATTCTCGCACCATTCGTTAACTAAGTCTCACGCCATTTGCCAGTCAGAATAGTCGTTTGGCATGCTTACTTCAGAGTAGATTTTCAAATCGTCCGCGAAAAATAAATGTGTAGAACTCGTAATGAGGGATAAATCATTAATAAATACTAAAAATAAAAGTGGCCCTAGGTTGGATCCTTGAGGGACTTGGAAAAAAAAAGTTGCGAGAATTATATCCACCGTATTCCACGCACTGTGTTCTATTAAATAAATAGGATTCAGTTAGGGATAGCAAGATATCTGACACTGCAATTGCATTGAGTTTAGAAAGGAGTAGAAAATGATCGATTTTGTCGAAAGCTTTTTGAATGTCAGTATAAATAACATCGACTTGGCCTTGTGTGTCCAATATGTCCGAGATATACTGTGTAATACAGGTCAGGTTCGAGGTGGTCGATTTTTTCTCCATAAAACCATGCTGATACGGAGATATATGACTTGATTTCACAATATATATTTTCGAAAATGATAATCTCTAGGATTTTGCCAAAATTGCAAAGGATAGCTATAGGTCTGTAGTTTGTTACTAGGGAGGGATCTCCTGTTTTGAGAATAGGGCATAGTTTAGTTGTTTTCCATATATCTGGATAGGTACCTGTTACTAAAACAAGATTAAATAAAAAACGCGGGGGTGCTACAAAAGTATTGATGCAGTCTTTAACAATGAAACTCGGTACGTTGTCAACACCGAAGGTTAATTTGTTTTCAATTTTTTTGCTGCGTTAATTTTGTCCTGGTCCGTGATTGGTTTAATGTGCACGTGTGTATTATTAAGAGAAATAAGTGGAACTTTGTGAGAGGGGGCGGATTGAAGGCACACGTCCGAGAAAAAGCTGGTGAAGCCATTGACCACAGATTGAGGCGTTTCGAAGGTAATGTTGTTATAATGTACAGAGCCCGGAATTCTAGATTTATTCTTTTTGGTTTGTACAAATGACCAAATATTTATTTCATATGTGTCATGTATATATACCTCATAGGCAGCTTTTATTTGTTGCTTAATTAGGGATCTTAGGGTTTTGAACTGCTCCAAGTATGTGTTAGTGTTAAGCTTTTTGTAGTTTCTGTGCGCCCTATTTTCTTTACGGATGTTATTAATTATTTCCAAATTGAACCAGGGTGGGTAGGTTCGGCTGTTTTGTTTGTAAACTGGAACACATGTATTAAAGACATTGTTAATGGTATTATAGAAATGTTCGCAGGCATTATTTATGTCAGTGTAAATTTCAATATGTGACCAATCTGTCGTCTGAAACATTTCATACATTAATGGAAAATTTGCACGCCTAAAGTTACGTTCTTTACAGGTCTATAAAATAATAAAATCTTTTGCTTTGAACTTGTTAAATTTAATGCCAATGGTAAGAGCAGGATGATGTGGGTCCTCCTGTATTAGAGGAGAATCATCTCTACTTGTAATGCGAGGTATATTAGTCAATATTAAATTAAAAAGCCTGCCATTGTGGTTGACGATTGAGTTTGTTTGTTCAACATTAATGAAGTTAGAAAAATTTAAAATAGATTTGGTCTTAGCATTATTGTAATCGATGTTGTAAAGTGGTACATTAAAATCCCCTAAAATCAAGAGTCTCGAGTCCGTGGAAAAACAACTGAGCGTTTCAAATAATTCTATAAACAATTCAAACTCGTTTGAGCTTATTATAGGTGGAATATACAGTACAAATTGACACAGAAACATTGCACAATACTACCTTACATCCTACAATGTCAATACCAGGAAATGATGTGTTTAGAACATCTACGTTGATCTGAGAATATTTAAAAGAACTGTCAATAGCCAGTAGTACGCGACCGCCTCTGATAAGGCCCGTAGCAACAAAATTTCGATCACTTCGAAGCACTGTGTATCAGGGAGGAAAAAGTTCAGCATCATTAATGTTTTCTGATAACCATGTTTCACTTAAACCAACAATTTGAAAGTCACTGTTAGATATACTGTTATAGAACTCTTCTACTTTTGTTTTAAGTCCTCTGACATTTTGGTAGTAGCATTGCAAGTCTAATAATAATTGGGTGTTTTTAGGCGTTTAAATTCGGATAACTATTGATATATTTTATTTTTATATTCGTTTCGCCATTGTTTATACGTTCGTCTAAGATTTTCTTAACGTTCCGGTAATTGTCAATTTGCTTGGGGGTTCTGTCAAGCGATATTGATATGTGTTTGAATCTTTCCATATTTTTTAATTGCCTGGCCTAACAATCTCGTGAAACTAATCTCTAGGAGCCCTTCTAGCAGGTCTTAATGGCTGTTAAATTTTAGCGTAAGATCCAAGCAAAACAGTATTTTTGGCAATATTCTTGAAATATACATTTTAACAATTAATTATGATTTAATATCTAGTAATGATGCAATTTGTCAATCCGATTTTTCATCAATAACGTGAGAAGTCACGAGCCGCCGCTGGCGTTAACAAGGATGATGTCGCGTTGTTGTAGGCAAAAACCAAACAGGTTCAGGTTTCGCGACCCTGGCGGTATACATTCTTTGCTCGTATGCTGCTGGTGCACTACCGTACTTAGCGCTGTTAATACCAGATTAGAACCGATAGGAAAATATTATGAAATCTCTACCTGCAACCTCTATAATCGATTACTTTATTACTTAGATTATAGAAAATTTCTTTGATATATTGTAATCCCACTGAACAAGTTAATACTATAACCGTTCATAATAATTCAGTGTTTTATATGGCGGATTGTATTCATTTCACGTTATTTTGCAATTCTGTATCTACTTTGCATTTTTACATAGTTATGATTTTATACACTTGATTGTTTGCGTCAACTCTTGTAATGAGTTTTTCACCCACTCTCCGTGTACCCAGAGCTTTGAAATTTTAGCACAATAACGTATTCCCACCAATGCAACAAAATCAGTAATTAATTTCGCTGATGTATCCGTTAATGTATGAACATAGTTAACTTTTATTTTACATTAGCCGAACCTAATCAGACGGAAGACCTATCGATCATCTTTAATACAACAGGTTTCATACAGATCTAACGAAACTGTAATGGAGTCTGTGCATGTCGTACCTGTAGCTGTCATCGATAAAATTTTAATGTTATAATTATTGAGAGGCAATAAGTGCTTTGGTTGACAATGTTTTTGAAAGAAATGGATTATTTTTAATATTTTCTTATCCCTTATCTTACACATCTGGTGGAAATAATATTTAAAAAATATAAAATATAGGAATTATAATATTCCAACCTATCTGCAAGTGCCTTATATAAATAAGGACTCAACAAATTAAACCAAAACAGCTATTCCCCTACGAGCGCTGAATTATATGGTAAAATTTGCTTATTTTGTCTAAACACATTTAGCACTAAAATACAATGACTTGGAATGTTCGAATGCTACGTGGAAGATGCGAGGCCCCCTTCATATCGCAGGATGTCACTAACTGCAGGCCGTTTTCAACCTAGTTTTGGGTCTCGTCAGTGCAGTACAAGTAATACTTTCAATACTCAGAGTTCGCATTTCATAGACACTGTTAAGTTCCACCACAGTAGAGCGTAACTAGCGCCATCTCTTAGTACTCTCAAAATTATTGGAATATGTATTAAATTGACAAATACGTGAGTATCTATATGAATTTAACATTTTACGTAACGTTCAGTCAGGATTTCGGCCAAATCATGGTTGTGCCACTGCACTGCTAAAAGTAACTGACGACACCCTGTCGGCTAGTGATAATGAACTTTCTCTATTATTACTATTAGATTATTCTAAGGCCTTTGACAGTATAAATATAGGTTACTTTTATCGATATTGCATTATATAGTATTTACTAACAGTGCGATAACAATGATGGAAAATTATTTAACCGATCGCTATCAGTTGGTTAAAATTGGTCAACATAAATCGGATCTCTTCGCCATTAATAGAGGGGTTCCACAAGGTTCAATGTTGGAACCTTTATTATTTACAATATATAACTTTAAATTTTCCTCTTTCTTAAATAGCTGCTAATCTTATTACTATGCCGACGATACACAGATATATTTTTCCTTTATTTTTGACAGTGCAGACGATGCACGTAATTTAATAAACAGTGACGTAACAAAATTACTTGAAACCTCTGAAAATTATTGCTTGTCATTAAATCCAGAAAAACGAGGGACATGTAACACTCTGTAACTTTACTATTGAAGAAGTTAAAATTTTGATTTTTGGGAGAGTTTGTTGTGAGTCAGTCAAACATTTTCTTCGACTTCCGATTTAACAGGATGTGACACAAGTTTGTTATTTTAAACGGTGGCCTATGTATTTTTTTTACTTTTCTGATTCGTCTTTGAATTCTCTCTTCAACCATGTATCGCAACATGGCATCTGTTTTTAAAATGGCAGTTAATAGCGATTTTTTGTATTAAGTCTAGATGGCCATGGTATGAACTTTCTTGGCAAATATTGATGCTTACTGTGCCATGATATCTAAAGACCTCTGGTATGCAACTTTGTACCTCATATGTTTTTGGACATAATCAGTAGCTAAACAGACTAACTAGATTTTTCTTATTTAAAAAGAATCTCTAAACAACCCACGATGTCATAAAAAGAAAACCATTTTTTTATTTGGCCTACTTAAAAAATACTTTACCTATTTTGCTTTCTTCATTAAAATTAGTATAGAAAATTATTGCATAATAATGAATATTGTTACTACCTAATGTAACAAAAATAGTTAGTAAATAGATAGACTTTATTAGCTATACAAAGACAACATAATACATATAATATAAAACCTAATGTTAATAAACTAACTATAACGTAGATATACTAATTTGGTTGCTCGGTTACCAGCTTCGATATTTAGAATTGGGAAAAGATCAACTACCCTCAACAGCAAGTTAAGCGAGGCTGGAGTAACTACAGTGGAGATACAATAATATCTAGTGGGTTAGTAAGGGAAATTTTAGACTTTGACACACACAACAACGCCAAAAGGATGTGCTGTGACCAGTGCTGACGTATTTACGGGCCTCACTAATATTGTGAATCAGAAAACTATTAATACTTTAATAAAATAATTTAAAAGAAAATGATTTTGTAATAAAGCTAAGTTTTATACAAAGTTAGGAAACGTAATTACTTTTAATTAACTCTTATTTTTCGCCGTAAGGCCAAAAAAACCAAGACACAGAGGATCCTCAGTACTCAAGAAAAGTTGTCGTGCATTGTAAGGACTAGATACTAGAGGTCCATTCACGCCAAATGGAATAGAAAAGTTATTGATAAATTAAGGTTTTAAAACAATTTTTATAGATATAAACAATAAAGTGGTCCCAGGGTTCGTGTCTCCTCCAAGATTACAGAGTAAAAACCGGCTGATTACAAAAAACTTAAATACATTGAAAATTACAATGATTCCCAAAATGGTTGACAATTCCAAACAGCACACAAATAATTTAAAACTGTTTGCAGACGAAAAATGGATAAAAATACTTACACTTACTCTTACTCGTTGAAATAAGTTATATTTATGCGTAAGACGCAATTAAGTTAGTAAAAGCATATATTCTACAGGGAATATTTTGATTTTTGGAGAAAATATGTTTCTTCCTTGCCCTCTCCAAGTAATATGGATAATTCTTCACAGGTAGTCAAAAAGTGCCTTCGACCTGAAATACGTTAAATCGATTATTTAAAATCTACAATTCATAAGGAAATTTAAACCATAGACAAGGTGTTTCTAAAGGAGTTTTCGAAAATTTTGACGTGAACTTAAATCAAGAAGGGAAACAACTAGTTATTCGAGAAATTAAGAAAATATAAAATTGCCATATAATTTTTTTATCATGGTGTATTTATTTACTCGTTCCCTATATTAATAACAAAATTTATCTAACATATATCTAGTCAGTTAATCGGCTGTATCTTGTATTACAGAAAAATATTTTTTGCTTTAATTATGAGCAAACAAAAATGTGATTCATCTAAAAATATGTGTATTCCGACTCGGGGAACAAGATACGACGCACTAGGTCAAAATATTTTAGTGTTCAAAGACTAATATGCAACCGATTCGCTAGTAGCATTTTTCTGAAGGAGGATGACAGTATATTTTTACAAAATATTACGTAACTTACTTGAAAATTACATTTTAATAGTGGAAAATAATCAGGTTATGTATATCCTAATACTAATAGTAATAATATTCATTTATAAAGCAGTATCATAATGCAATTCAGTGGTATACAAAAATATGTATATACCGCTAACAGAAGGATATACTAAAAATATTTACTACGCAATAGTAATAACTAAATAACCGTACTAGTGGAGTGCAAGTATCCTTAGTAATTTCAAGTTGATGCAAGAGTTTAATTTTTGGTGTCATCTTACAGGTTAGGGTCTGTATTACATTTTTGGTCCGAGTGTACAACTATTTATTCCCAGGGTACCTAGATTAAGAGAGAGATTATAATAAGGGTGGTCAAAATTTGGAAAACACATAAACCCATACGTGTGGGGTATGAAATGGGAGGTAAAATTCATCTGAACCAAAATTGCGTGTTGGGTATCAAATGAAAGGTGGCAATTCATCCAGTCTTTAATATGACATTTGTTTTTCAAAAACAAAAATTTTAGGGGGCTAAACACTTCAAGCAACACGCAGATTTGTATGGACATGCGTTTATTGTGCTTGATAGCCGTGGTAGAAATTTGGAGAAATTTTTTCGCCACGAAGACAACATGTCTCGCCAAAGTACCAGGGAAATAGCATGAATTTTTGGCAGATGAAGTTAGTAAGAAGGAACTATTCCTATCAACAGAACTTATGAAAGTCGGATTTCTAGACAGAAAATTAGTCTTACATCAGATGATCAAATCCTTTTTGCAGGACAAGGTCTTTCTATGGGACCATGAAATCATGAAGAGGCAGAGACTCGTGTACTGGTTCATCTTATTCACGCCCTCCATGGTTCCCCCCTTGATACGGTATATACTGGGGATACAGATATTGTTGTAATACTCTTGAGTAATTTTCAAAACATATTGGAAGTAAATCCTTTGGCAGATATGTGGATTTCTTTTAAAGCAGGAGAAACGACAAAAGTGATCAACCTCAATATTGTAGCAACAAACTTAGGCGAGATGTAAAGCCATGGCTCCTTTCCACGTATTTACTGAATCAGACCATTTCTTATTTTAAATTCAAGGGGAAAAGATATTGTTTCAAGAGAAAGGATAGAGTCCCATTCCTTATGGAGTAATTTGCAACTTCCACAAGTACCCCATATTGTATGTCACCAAAGTTGAGAGATGTAGCTATGCAGTTCGCCTGTAGTCTTTATACAACAGAACCAATTACAGAAAACTGCAGAAAGCATTGACTGCATTCGAATGCAGCTGTTCTGTCAAAAGACTAGAGAGGTTAAGAGAATACCCCCACGAGTGGTAGATTTGATCAGCATCTGTAAAGAAGCATGTATCAAGGAAATGTTTGGACTACAGCTCATGAGCCGAGACCCAAGAAAAATATAGCTAGTTTGCTCCTAAATGGATATCGTTGCCTCTTACTGTTTTTGACCTAGAAATAAAATCATGTAAATGCATGAAAGCAAAATCGAAATTCAGTAGAATGTGTTTGTGCAAATGTGGAAAGTGAAATCGATTAGACAAATAAAAACGCAGAACTGAAATATTCTTATACTGTCGACTTACATTAAGCTACAAGATCCATATATTCAGTATTCACGTTTCATTATTGTTCCAGTTATTATTATTAAATAAGCTTTTATATGTTTCTTTATGATTTTATTCTTATACCCTTCTCTTCTAATATTTAACTCTGTAGATCACTTTCCCTAGTGGTTCGACGACAGTTATAAAAATTCCGAAATAGCTAAATGATTATATTTTTCATAAATGGAAACATTTTAAAATAATAAACAATGAAGACATCCACTAAACACTAGGTTAGTGTTTATAAGAACATGAAAAAAATATCAACTAGTTAGGTATTTTTCGCCGGTTGTCCAACAAAACACTACGTTTCATTCTGACAAAACTATGATCCACCCGGAACCAAATAATAATAATTGGGGTATTATTTGAGGCCCTTCAGCCCTATTTTCAGAATGCAATGTATAAGTTAATTAATAAGTCCTATGATGTGTCTTACACTGCCTGTGGGCGTCTCGCATAACCTAAGTAACATAGTATACACCAGCAACATGAGCACATGAGTTCCTTCACCTACTTTGCAGATACAATAAGTATCGATCATGAGATCAAGCTAAGCGTTATGATTCATCAATCAAGGGAAGCAAATAGCAAATAAAAATACTATCTTTTACTGCTTGAGTAAACCTAGAAAATATTTTTAGGCTTAACAATAATTCAGGTTCAAATTGTTGCAGTTTCCTATTTCAATTCTTGTCTGCAATGGATTTGCATACAGGGTTACACGCTAGAGCTAATATTCTTCCAGCAAGTTCTTCAATGGTATCCTGCATTATGTGTCCTTTACTCTGTAAGGTAAACTGACCATTTAAATATACGAGAAATAGTATAGGGCCCAAAACTGATGCTGGTGGCACACTACATTCTATTTCTTTTTTGCTATAGACTACCCCAACTGTTATGCATTGGTGTCTATTGGATATTTTGCTTTTTAACGATTTTTAGCACTCTTGTATCAACATCTTCCAGTAATTGGAATAGTAGGGGGTGGATAACTCAAACGCTTTGAACAAATCAGTAAAACTACATAAACAGAGTTTATTTAATACTTTAGTGTATAACTAGTTACTCAAAGAGGAAAAACTGAACCCCGTAATGCCGCTCTACAACTATTTATTCTACATTTTAAAATGTGGTAATAGATTCGGAAAATTGTTAATTGAATTGTTATTCAAAGAATGTAAATTGCTACTTTTAAGGATATCATATTAAAAAAGACAGATGATTTCAAAGTAAAATATGTACCTAGTAATTCAGCTCATGAATTTTTCGATTCATTGTGCAACCCACTTTTAGAGGGAAGTTCCATTAAGGTAATTTCTGCACACGATAATATTATATATATTTTTTATATTAAGTATTTATATTGCGTCGAAGCATATGTTTCATGTGTCAACATACCTTGAAAATAATCTCAGATTATTATTTTGATATATTACAGATCATTAGGATTTTAATTTGGGCATCTCATTCGAAAAAATTCTACTAAGTCATGTTGTTTCATTACGACTTATATTTTTTTTTATAAATGTAATTTAATAGAAATATCTTCCTCTCATTTGTCGTGGCTGTTTACTACATTTAAAATTCTACATTATTTCACACTATCCTTCTTTTTTGCTTTATCATCATGGGCTTAAGGATAAAAAAACATCATATACAGAGATAAATAATACTGTGATAATTCTATGTCCGTCGAAAACTATATTTCCATCAATTGCGTGTTTCGGGATGAAATATGCAGCGAACGATAGACAAATTCAGACTTTTTCTTTATTTTACCAGCGCCATATCACCTAGGAAACTTAACTAATTTTTCTATACAAGGCTTTTTTGTTTATTTATTTTTAGAATTCAACGAATGAAAAAAAGTATAATAAGAGAAAAGGGAAAATCCAAGTACTTTAATACAGCTACGCGCCTTTCCCTAGTATAATAGCAATAATTATATAGGTCTTTTTTTATACATTTATTTAACGTCGGCCTATTTCGGCTACTGAGGCCTAACATCGACGCCTGTAGACGAGCTACCCCCAGCTAGGAATTTTGCCGAATTTTTTCTCTTTCGAATAGGGATCTTTTACTTCCCTAACATTTAAGGGACGACGGATTTACATCCCCTCTGAAGGATGGTATATCCCCTACACAACCATCGCCTAAGGTTGTATAGCTTCCACGCATACACTGATATACAAGCCGCTGGAAGATGCACATGAGGCGAGGACGCGGTCTTCGTTTGAACACAATTGCGGCCTCTGAGTTGTGAAAATAAAAATCTGGAGCGGTGGGGGTTTAGAGCTGAGACCCTGGACGGCGATCGTGCACTTTATTTTTTTGTAAGAAGCCTTTTTGTTGTACTTCTGTAGTGATGGTTAGTGTCAAATACTACACCCTGTATATTGTAGTCTGGATCTGTTGAAGCACTGTGGTTTCAATTTTATTGTTGTTTAACACTGTATAGTTCTTTGAGTTTTGACAGGGTCAATGACTGCACCCTGTATATGGTCTTCAAAAAAAAAATAACACTGTTTTTTAAATCGGAACGAACAATTTTTTATTTAAGCTTTCACTTTGAACAGAGTTTGAAAACATATAGTAAAAAGTTTTATTTAACAGAGAGTCTTTTATAGAATGAAACTATTCGACAGCATAAGTTCGGACTGTAGAATTTAGTAAAAATTATTTATTGAAATATTTTAATTTGATTTAATCTGAAAAAATTCACTTGGTTTAGGATTGAATGGGCCGTAAAGGCGAGAATAAATGTAGTCACTTAAGACGAAATATAAATATTTTAAAAAAGAAAGGGGCCACTTAAGGCGATTACTTAAAACTAGTCTTTTTAACCAGGTTTCGGCCTGGGAAGCTAGTTCGGGACAATTAGTCACGAGAAGTATGCGAGGACCGGGGGTTAAGATACCGTGGGTATCTATAACTTTAGTTAAATAGTAACCGGACCGGAAGCACTAGCAAATAAGCTTATTATACTTAAAATCACTTTTAAATAACTTGTTCCTAAATCACGGTGCTGTCACCGCACCTGTTCGCCATCTATACCTCGGACCTCCCCCGGACCGACCATACAGCCCTAGCCCTGTATGCAGACGATAACGCCCTGATTGCCAGATCCTGGAAGGCCAGAGACGCAACCAGAAAACTCCAGGAAGCGGCCACACTCCTGGAAGAATGGTGCACGAAGTGGAAAGTCGCAGTCAACGCCGACAAGAGCCAAGCCATCCTCTTCAGACGAGTGCGGAAAGAAATTCCCACAGGACACGTCTCCATGAACGGCGAGGACATCCAATGGCACGACACCGTCAAATACCTTGGCGTGGTCATGGACAGAAGCCTAACATGGAGACAAAACACGGACGCCATCACAGCTAAGGCCCGACGTACGAGAGCCCTCATCTACCCAATGACGGGAAATGGGAGCCGACTTAACTTGAGGAACAAGCTCACTCTTATCAAGACCCTCATCAGGCCGCAGCTCACGTACGCCTCGGTAGCGTGGGGCTACCAGGCGAAGTCCTACATGAAGAGAATCCAGGCAGTGGAGAACATCGCCCTCAGGACGGTAGTTGACGCCCCATGGTACGTGAGAACCGCAGACATCGTCAGAGACCTGGAGTACACCACGGTCACTGAAGTCATCCGGGAACGAGCGAAGAAGCTGTACGCCCAAGCCGAGGAGCATGGGAACCCGCTGATCAGACAGGCCACTGATTACAACCCCGCCGACGCCCCGAGGCACAAGCGACCGAGGGTTCAGCTACTGGACAACGGGTAAGTATAACCTTTATTTCCCGCTAACAGATCTGTTTCAGATACGCCAGGACGGACCACCACTACCAGAGACATGACGTTTTCAACCCTAACCCAACCTCCTTGCGGGCGTCGGACAACATACCGTCCGACGCCCGTTGTCCTACCTGCTCCGTGGAGACCGAAAGTGCTAAAAGAAGCACTTAGGTCTCCACACTCCCGAGCTACACAGCTCATCCTTACCTTTCCGACGATCCGGGGTAGGATATCAATTGATGTCCTACGTACCGGCAGTCAGTCCCAGCCAAAACTTCCTAAACCCAACTCGACCGATGACTACCCCCGGGGGTGACAAGCTGGCGAAGAAAGAAAACATCAAGACAAGAAGAGCGCCAGAAGAGACCTCAGCCAGCGAGGTTCAACAGCCAGGACCAGGGGAGGTCCGCAGAAAATACCACGACACATCTCACATTTGTGAGCTGGGTCTGGTAGAAGTACGCGGGCCCACCTATCACGAAGGCCGGTCCAGGTCTACAGAGATAATCTAGGTGCAAAGAGTAATAGTCCTACTCGGCCCTAGTTATCGAGACCGACATCCAGCCAATGGATATTGGCGCGCCTAAATCACGTCGCGAGTACTAAACACACTAGTCACTGCCAAAACTGAACTTAACTTCGGCTTGTTGCACGCCGGTATTTATACTGTATGGGTAAGTTTCGTTTGTCGCGCCCCATCGTGTCTCTCATCCCGTTATAAAGGTCTGGAAAGACTTGGAATCGCTCCGTGCGGGCGAGGATGAGTCATCGGTTACGACATGTTGCGCAATACTGGAAATTTTAAGATTTTGAGTTACATAGAAAAATCGGCAATGAAAATAGGAATTTATTGAAATAAGAATGAAAGTCGGATCTATTTTGGTTTAGAAGTTATTAGAGTTTAATTAGTGAAATCTGACGCGACCCCGTAAAGTATTAACGGAGGTCAGATGTTTAAAAGTTGAAATGGAATGATAATGTTCCCGATAGGTGCGTAGTGTCTGAAGATAAGATATTAAAATGTTCCTAACGGATACGAGTCAAGTTTAACTGAGATATTGTATGCCATTATACGAGGAGTGATCAAAATTGGTGAAATTTAAAATAGCAATCCTGTTGCGAGAATTTGATGAAATGAAATTTAAACTTTAAGACTCAAGGCACGGAACGTGATTTGAAGTATACAGGGGGTGATTGAAAAGTAAGAAGGATAAAATGCGAAGTGGTGGCGAGAAAGTTGGGAAACGAGCTCGAAGGTTAAGTTTGGATGTAGTTACGTATACGAAGGGTGGTCAAGAAGTATTAAAATTTTGAAAATGAAATTGATTATAGAAAATTTACGGTTTGATGTAAGACGATGAAAAGGGTTAGGTTGGTGAATATATGGGGGCTGTATTTTTAAGTGACGTTTTTCTCAGTGAATCGGTTACGGATAGGCTTGAATGAATGTTTGAGGTTGGAATTTAGTGAATTTAAGTTATTTATGAATTATCGAGTGTCTGCGAATCTTCTCAGATTTCTTTGATTTTGGCTGTAGTTTTTTGATGTGAATGGTGTCTGGTTGACTTTTTTTATGTGGTTTGCCATATTGCATGGGGTCATCTGATTTTTTGGTGATTTTTGGAATTTTTTATTTTGGAGTTGTAGGGGACATAACCTACAACACGTTGAACGGTCATCCATCCAACTACTAACCGCGCTTTACATCGCATATCGAAGTATACAGTATCCATAGTAAAGACGCACCCACGCTCGCCCCATAGAATTTATAAGATTGCTCTAAATTAAAAGACATTTGCTTTAATAACTACATAGCCAGAAGCGAAAACACTCACTTTAATAATAATAATAATAATAATAATAATATTTCTTTACGAAAGAAGACAGAAGGATTTAAAAAATTAATTACTAGTATGTCAGCATAAATAAACAGAGAGAAGGCCACTGAAATAAATCTAACCCTAAATATTGCTGGACTTACTTCAAAAACAAAAGGAATCAGTATAGTCTACCTACAGTTATGAGCTACGACGATCTATCTGCTGATAATACAAATGATATTGTCTGAAAGTTATTTGTGGCATTCTACGAATATTCTTTCCTTTTATTATATTTATTTATGTAGTCATCGAGCAATCAAAAAGTTCGGGTATCTCAGATTGGATGCAAATGGCTCGATAGTTTTTAATGTCATCTGTTGGACCAGATTTGTGAATTTGGTGTTAAAAAGCTATTTTACCAGAACTCACGGATAATGCTGGTGTAATAGATTTTATATAATGGTATCGTTAATGTAAATACACATTTTCTTAGAACGTATTGTGGAATGCTATCTGGTCCAAATGATCATTTATAAGGTGCTCGGAGAAGTCTATCAATTATTTCAGTTAAGGTGACTGTGTATCTATTAATGTCAACGTGATTCTGTAAGTGATCATAATTAGAAATTTGATTTACTTGCTCAATACGATAAACTGAGGAGAAAAAAGATGCAAATACATCAATAATATAATTTGTACATTCTTTCCTTTTATTTGGGTTTTCTACCACATGTATTTATTGTCCTCTTCAAAAATAAATCACCGAATTAACAAAATAATAGAATTATTGGAAAAAAGCCCCTGCGCCTGAGACTCAAAGGAACAGTCAGAGGTTATTTTTATAAATAATATAAATCGGAATAAACACAGAAATAATGTATTTTGCCTAAGTTTCGGAAAGCAGTCTCTTTCCTTTTTCAAAGCTTTTTTTGAAGAACACATATTTGCTGTGTATGTCAAATACACAGCTTTAAGATCCTGTTTATGTTATTTCCATAGATACTTACTACTTACACAGAACTGATGTTATGTTCTAGTTTCCTGCTAATCTAGAAAGTAAAAGCTATAATTTCAAAAAGCTAATTTTCATGGTTTATATGCCTCGTTTCTTGATACCGATTGAATTTTTTTGAATGAGTATTCTGATGTTGATATTATGTGTGATGAGTTCTATAAAAAAATTTATTCCATCATGGACTTACACGTTCCATTATATAAAAATGATAAGAAACACAATTATCCCATCTGGTAAACTCCTGATATAATTAATTTGCAACTAAAATTTCACTATAAAAGGAAACACAAAGGGCATGCCGATTATTAATATCATAGAGATTTTCAAGACTGAGAACACTCATTAAGGATCAAATTAAAACAGCCTATAAAGAATATCTTTGTAGAGTTGAAAGGAGTATCGCTGATGACCCCAAAAACTTTTTATCATATGTGCAAAATAAAAAAGGTACATCGAGAGTACTTAGTAACCGATATCATAATGATACAAGTTATGATAATCCAAATGATACTGTCAATGGTTTTGCTAGTTTCTTTAGTGATTTATATCTTCCCAAGTCTGATATTCGAAAAGATAGCTCCATCTTATGTCCAACAGTATATGTATGAATGTGGGTAATTTTACTGGAAATAATATTAAAGATGCCACAAAAAACTCCCTAATAAAATAACCACATATTATGATCCACAGTTCCGTTGTCAAAGGTTGTCCAAGGGCTTTTATTCCCCCATTACTAATATTGTTCAATTTTATTCTTAAAAAAAAATACCTTTCTCAAGATTTTGAAATTTGCAAGAGTGTGTCCAGTTTTAAAACTTGGTTCGCCAAACAATTTATAAAATGTTCGGTCCATATCTACCTTATGTAGTTTCGCCAAGGTCCTGGAAATAGCTCTGTAGTCTCAGGTTTATCCACAGATTAAATCATTTATTTCACCCCATTCTTGAAAAACGTTCAAAAACATCAAATGGCTATGGATTTAGTAATTCGCTGGTTCTCTTATTTACGTCCTACTTAGATAATAGGCTACAGTATATAACATATATGGATTTAAGTCCAATTTGTGCTCTACAACGTCTGGGGTCCCGCAGGAATCTAAGCTAGGGCCACTATTATTTACAATTTTTATTAACGAACTTTCTTAAATTTTAGAGTGCCAATTCTTCTATTCGTTGATGATCTGAAGTTATATACCACTGTTAAAGCTCTTGATGACTGTGCTTTATTACAATTGCAAATTGACATTGTACAAAGATGGTGTGACGAAAATAAACTTTTCATGAATATATCTAAATGTAAGATATGCTCTTATACTCTCAAAACTGTACCTATAACTTACGATTATACGTATAACGCTACTATTTCGCTGTACCTCAATTAAGGACCTTGGAATACTGTTCGACAGCAAATTATCTTTTGCTGGTCATATCCAACAAATTACCTCATCTGCATTAAATATGAGCTGTTACCAACGTAGTTGCTCTTATATGTTTATATTTTTCATTGGTTCGCTCTAAACTTGAGTACGGTTCACTGATATGATATCCCTATTATAATGTATATAAAGATTCCCTTGAACGAGTTCAAACACGCTTTTTGAAATTCTTAGGTTTCAAGTTAGATGGCACATACCCCGAAAGAGGGTACATTCGTGCAAATCTGCTTTCCAGATTTAATGTTTTAACTCTAGAACATAGACGAATTACTGCCAGTCTCATATTTTTATATGAGCTCTTACATAACTTAATTGATTCATCAACTTTACTTTCCAAGTGCATTTTCATGTTCCCAGACTAAATTCGCGTCATATTTGACTGTGCCACTGCTAGAACAAGTATTGTCATTAAATCTCCATTAAATGTCATGTGTTAAAACTGTAACCTAATATCTGATTTATGTGATATTAATTACTGCAATTTGCATACGCTTAGATAGGTCTCTGTTCAATTTTTGCAGTTTATATCTGTATAAATTCCACTGAATTTCTATTATTGTATATTTTATATTTTTATTATTCATTTTCTATTATTCATTCATCTTGTGTATAATAAGTGCGTATATGTGTACATGTGTATATGTATGTATATATATATATCTATATATATATATATATATATATATATATATATATATATATATATATATATATATATATATATATGTGTGTGTGTATACATGTGTATGTATATATATATTTGCCGGTTGCTATTTTAAAAAAAAATTAATTATGTGTCAATATACTTATGTAATTGTATTTTTAATCTATAATTTTTTTCTTATATGATATTGTCCTGTAATTGGGTTAATTTCTGTTGGGCAATAAATTGATATTTATTTATTATTTTTATCGAATTTTCAAATGTTTTAAAGTTTTTAATGGTTTTTATGGATTTTAATTCTCTTTTTCCACTAGTTTGAGGCTCAGGGCAGTTGCCCTGCTTGTTATCCCCAACTACCCGGCTCAGATGTTACTACATTTGGCGAATTTTATAAGAATTGTGCGTACATGTTTATTTCTTAATTGTTTAACTACTCTTACTAGAAAGCCTAATATACTTTTCACTTTTATTTTGATCACAGTTATGCAATAATTACCATTTTATTACTAGCTCATGACGAGAACAGATTACCTGCTCGATTATAAACTTTTTTAAATCAGTTTGTACTTTTCTTGAAAACGACTTTCTCGGGTTCCCATGTTAGGCGCTTCTACAGCTATTTCATCAATCTACTACTAGATGTGTTGGCTAGTCTCATACCTCCTAGTTCCTGTTTCAATTTAAATTAAATCAATAAAGACATTAGAGTTTGAAACTTTCATTATGTTATCGATATGTTAATTAAATATTTACCATAAGTATCGACAACTGACCACATTAAGCGGTCAATCAGCTTTATATATAAAGCGGTGGACAAGTATTTTTAATTTTTATTAGGTTTAAAATTGTCTTTACGTGAGGGGCAGTGATAACTTTTAGATTAGACGGAGGCCATAAAAAAGCTTACGCCATCCAGTACACAAATGAAATTATTTCATAAGGAAAGCAGATCTTTATTAACCCAAAAACTGTTTGTCCTGCCAGGGCGCGGCCTCGAACGTTTTTTTATAACGAATATGTTCATCTTTTTTATAAAATAATAGGCACTTTAAGAAAAAATGCTAATAATCAAAATTTCAACATACCGCGGAGGAAATACATGTGTTAAAATTAGCCACCCTCCCTGTAGTTCGGGCGGGGGTAACTTTAAAATCTTGAATATGAACCCCTATTTTTTATTACAGATTCGAATTCTAAAGCTAAAGATACGTAGGATGTATCTGAAAAATTTTTTCAGCTCATGATAAATGGCGCTGTAATCGTTTTCTCCTACTGAAAACTTATGCATGCGATTCTGCAATATGTTTGCAATAGACAAATACCATATTTCATTGTAAATAATCAAAATTTGTCGTCTAAAAAGTTTGTTTATTCTGCAAATTGCGAATAATTTTATTCTATTGTGGAGGGGAGATCCTATATGGACACCCAGCGCTAGAGTCTACCGCACCGGGTAGTGTCGGACTCCTACCGACTAAAACCCCTTCCGGATCAGTGTTTCCACATGACCTGGAACTGCTTTCGTTTTCCATCAGGCCACAGGTTATTCATCGTGTATTGGTGTTAGTAAAACTTCATACTTTTTCCCTTACATCTGTTAAAACGATTAAGGGTTCGGAGCTAGATTTCTTCTGTCATCTTCCTTTGTCCTCATTATTCTATTTAAAGCTGTGATACATTTTCCCAATGATCCTCCGATTCCAGCATGTCCCTAATTAGGTTTTCAGGGTTCCAATGGTTCTCCACCGGTTGCAGTAGAACACGGTATGTTCTGCGTCGTCATTCTGCCGTATGTGAACCTTTCCTATATCAAAGAGATATTCCAAAAAGCTACCATGTCCCGTAAGAGCTTGGGTGAGGTGGAAGTTCACCTCCTCATGCCCTTTCTCCATCCACGTTCTTATATTTGGAATAAGTCGTCTTGTACACCTAGGCTGAAATCTCTCGAGGAATCTCTCCTTTACCCCTTGCTTCCCCATCCCTTCACATACCTCTCTTCTCTCCTTGGCCAGTAGATCTATCGGGGGAACCTCTGCTAGCACTAGGACTGCTTCGTATAATACAGTTCTGTAAGCAATGCAAGCTCTGAGTGCAACACTCCGCTTTACTCTCTCAAGCCTCCTTCTGGTGCTCTGTACCGCCATCAAACTCTCCCATACTGGGGCTGCATACAGTAAAAGGGAATGCACTACACTGCATAAAACCCCTCTTTTGCTAGCCTTGGACCCATAAGTGTTACTCAAAAACCTCCCTAAGGCAGAGCGGCTTTCCCCATCATTTCTGCTGTCTTCAATGCATGTAACCATACTTCTAGATATTTCAAGCCCCTGCTAGGTCTAATCTCCACCTGCCCTACTCTTGCTGTGAAGGGTGGTAGAATTGTTTTACTGGTAATGATGATGCACTCTGTTTTCTCTGGAGCTAGTTCTATTTGCACCCTATTTAACCACCGCTCTATTGTCCTAATGGGTTCATTTACCCCTGCATCTACCCCATCCACCCAGTTTCCTGTAGCTGTTATGGCCAAGTCATCGGCGTACCCCGTCACCGTAACACCGTCCAACACTGGCAGCTGTAAAACGTCATTGAACATTTAATTCCACAGGAGTCGAGGCCAGGGCCCATCCCTGTGGAACTCCGCAGGTCACCTTCTTCCAGTCTGCACCGTTTTCTGCCTCTCATCCAATTCTTCTGTTCTCCAGATATCACTTAGTGATTTGAACAAGTAAGGAGCCACTCCCACTCTGCTCAGACTACTGACAATCTCAGAGTCACTACTTCAAAGATCACAGAGTTCATGGCCTCTCTCGCAATCTCCGTAATCCTCCTTACAGCATCCACCATCGATTTGCCTTTCCTAAAGCCGTACTGATTATCTACCAATCCCCCTTTCTGTTCTACTTCAGTCTCTAATTTTCCTAATACAAAGTAACTTGCTCCATGCGTCCAACAAACACAGTGGTCTATAAGAGAACGGTTCCTCTGGCGGCTTATTGCTTTTTGCTATCAATACCAGCCTTGCTCTCCTCCATCTGTCCGGAAAGACCCACTTTCCAGTACCTGATTTAACATTCTCAGGGTAACTCCGTTGCAACTATCTTTACTATCTCGGGTGGGATATCATCTGGATCCGGAGCTTTACCGCTTTTAAGCCTGCTACAAACAGTCTTAAGCTCTTCCTCCGTAAATGGGGGTACGTCCCCCACTTCCGTGGCTCCCCATCTGACTTCTCTCTCAGGAAATAAGACCCACTATTTCTTCTATCCTTTCCCTTGGGATTGTGGGAGGGATGGCTCTCATACTTTGGGTAGAAATTTTATGCCTGTCACCAAAGTTCTCACACATCTCTCTCCATTTGTTGCTTGTGGAATTTTTTATCGCATCTCTGAGTCTCTTCCTTGCTTCTCGGTAGTCTTGGAGAGCTAGCTCTTTACCCGCTCTTCCTTTCCTCCTATTTTCCCTAACACACCGTCGTCTGGCTGCCACACATTGCCTCCTGAGATTGTTGATATCATCTGCCCACCAATGCACTCCCCCTACATGGAGGGAGGGAGGATGACTAATTTTAGCGCTAATGTATTTCTTCCGCGGAATGATTAAATTTTGATTATTAACATTTTTTTTCGTAGGGTGCCTATTATTCGAGGTATTTGAAAGTTGCAGGTTACAAAAAATCGCACGGTATTTCAACCAATCTTAATAAAATATTGAATATACAATGTTAAATGACACAAGGGGATCTTCTTTGTTTGTGTAATTAGAGCTTATTGCTCTTGCTCCGTTTGTTAGAATGAACCTTGGTTTTCAATTGCTAACTTTTGGAAATATAAGTACAGCCGATAAGTACCAAGTAGGCTGTTGTATGAACAAGGAATATTAATGGCTCAGTATGTAGAGAGCGTCCGCTTCTCACTCAGAGAGATGGGGTTCCAATATTTCAAATAATTTTTAATGTTAAAATTATTTGTTCATTTTTTATAATACATTCAATTGTCAAAAATAATGAACTTGTCATTAAAAAAGGTGGTGAATTTTACAAAAAATAATGAGCTTTTTGAAAGAATTAATAATATTAACACGAATATTTGATTATTTAATCAAAAAAATTTGTTTATTTTCACTTTCAATTGAAATAAATATAGAGACTTCTGAATACTATTTCAATATTTTTCAATAAACGTTTCTCATTTTTAAAAATTGTGATGTCTGTGATCGCCTGCAAATAGAAATTATTGATTAAATATGTTTTCTCGCTTCTACGAAGTTTAAAGGTATTGGGCTTTGAATTAAAGTGTATCAGTTATTTTTGACAATCCATGTTATATGCTGTTTATGATGATAGTGTTCGGTTTAAATAAAAGCAGATATGAAGTTAATAAGGAGAAATAATGGGCACAATAAAAATTTCCTCGTTGAAAGTAGCTGCTACTATTTCAATTGTTGTTAGGTATAAATAGTGTCTAATACCAGCAAAGTAAGTGCCTATGTAGACAGAGGCGTGACCAGAAGGTAGACAATGCCACAATATACGCTGCTTGTGTCATGTATTCGAGATCTAACTAACCATGGATCAAAGCAAATTCGTCAAAATCAGTCGATGGTCAACTGATCTCTAATTTGGTAACTGTATTGACAGTTAGTAGTCCAAAGTTACTAATGTACATAGGAACTTTCAGTTTTCCACTATGATTCTGACTTACTTTTAAAGCGAACGTCAAGCGCATAACCCAATTCTCTAGACGAGCTTGGTGTTTATTGATCTCTATTTATAAATATTAACTACAAATAAGAAAAACTATTGTAAACTCATTAGTTCATATTATATAAAAATTTAGTCACCAGGCAATAACAAAGGTAAATTCAGTTGAACTGTTATCAAAATATTGGTAATTTTGGTAAACCATATGCTAACAATATGCTTATAATAATATATTAGTTAAAACAATGCAGTTTTCTAATATTAATGTATAGAAATATGATTAATGTTTTTTGGCTTAATAAATATTTCAAGCTTCACACAAATTCTATTAGGTGTATGTTGTAGTTTTCATATCCAATAAATTTAACAAGCTTTTTATTATTAAGGCATAGGTGGCACAATACAAATATTGAAAATGGAAAACAAGGAAAATAAACGTACTCCCAATTTTAGCTCAATAGACGAATCTTTATTAATACACCTGGTAAATAAACATATCATTGAATACAAGGAAACAGTTGCCGTATCCAACCAACAAAAAATAATGAATGAAGACAATTGTTAGAGGAATTCAATTCCTGTTCTTGTGTTGCCCGAAGTGAAATTGTACTGCGTAACAAATATCGCAGTTTGAAGGAACGTCGCAAACAAAAATTGTTGAAGAAAAATGTTTCATTAAAGGCACTGGTGGTGGACCAGCCAAAAGAAATTATATCAGAGTAAACAATTCAATAAATAAATGCTTGGCAGTCAAATCATGGGTAGAGAAAGTGAATTTGGCCGGGACCTTTCACGTACAGGTTGGTCTCTTATAGAGAATTATATAAACCAAGTTAAAAAAAAATTAATATTGAGATTTAGATACTTAATATCGTTTCTTTTTTCTAATAAACTGTGTAATATTTGACAATAACACACTACATACCTCTGAACAAAAGGAGGATATAACTGAAAAATTATTTCGTTTTATTATACATTTTTTTAATACAGCCGCTAACACAGAAACAGAGGACGCTATCGTAGATATAATTCTATGCTGGAAATATATGATTGCATGAAAACACATCTTTACAAATAGGAGAGATTTCTGACACTCTTGGTGAGTAATTTTATATCTACTGAACACAATGTTAATTAATGTAACTTTTGGTATGTTGTGGAAGTAGTTATACTTCGGCAAAATTCATCCCACACAGAAATTTAGAGGTTAAGAATTTGGCTAAACTATATACTGGGTGGACCACTAATAATAAGTCGTAGTTCAGGAGTAGATTCTTTGGGCCAAAATATCAGGATATAACCAAATACGCTTTAGTAAAATGTTGCTGCGGAAAAAGATACAGACTGTTAAAGTTCAAATTATTTTTTCGTTTTCTTGAAAAAACTCAACAGTCTCTTGACTGATCTGCGCCAAATTTGCTGGAGGAACTTTTTTTATTCTAATAAATAATAATCTTTGCATTACATCACGTTAGATCATAGAGGGCGCCGCGGGACCTGTATCTGATGATTAAAACGACTTAGCAATGTTTCTTGATAAATACCTCTGGGTGGATATTCACCATCCAGGCTATATACTGCTGACTTTAAGAAACGTTTCTGAATTTTTTCTAAGGATGCCATATGTATATTATAGATAGGATTCCAAATTGTTGATGCATAGTCCAAGCGAGATCTTACAAGAGACACATAAAGTACACGAAGTGTATGCATATCATTGAAGCCTTTAAGATTACGTAAACCAAAACCTAGTCTTTTAAACGCAGCTAACGTGATGGCCTCAATATGATTAGTAAAGATCAGTTTTTTGTCAAAAATGACCCCGAGATCCTTGATAGTATCCGGTCGCTGCAAAAGCGAATCACCCAAGTTATATTCAAAAATTTCAGGACTAGATTTTCTGCAGAATGTCATTACATTGCATTTAGACGCATTTAATGGTAGGCTATTACTGCTACATCAAGATTCAATCAAATTTAAGGCAGCTTGAAGACGCTCGCAGTCTGCTAAAGATGTTATTTCGGTGTACAATTTCAAGTCATCCGCAATGTACATCCAAGTCAGATGTTATGCCATTTATAAAAATATCAAAGAATAGTGGCCCAAGTATCGAACCCTGCGGAACCCCAGATCTTTGATGAAAATTAGCAGACTTAAAACCATGGCACTGAACAAACATCTATCGTGTAGGTAATCGGCAAACAACTATATTAAGCCTGAAGACCAAATGAATTTAATTTCTTCTGCAAAATACCATAGCCTAATCTGTCGAACGACTTTGAAAAGTCCGTGTATATGACATCAACTTGACTATGTTAATCAAGTATTTCGCAAATAAAGTGGGTTTTACACGCAAGATTCGTAACTGTAGATCGCCCTTTCATAAAACCGTGTTGATCAGTAGACAGCAACACTGATACATGATTGTACATTGCAGAGTGCAGCAAAAAAATTTTTACCAAAATTGCACAATAAGGTAATTGGTCTATAGTTAGTAAGGTCACCTTTATCTTCTTTCTTGTAGACTGGACAAACGCGAGATAGTTTCCAAAGCTGTTTAAAACATGAGGTTTTCAAAATAAGGTTAAATATGACAGTGAGTGCTTTAACAAAAACCAAGGAGCAATCCTTGATCAAAAATGCAGGTATTAAGTCAGGCTCCATGGTCATATTGGCCTTAATTTTCTTAATAGCAAGTAAAACATCCTCTTCAGGTACAGATTTAACGTCTAACGTCATCACATTGTGATTGTCCATTAGATCATCAATCTCAGCTACTGGATCTATAAAAGAATGACAAAAATGGTCTGCAAAACTGTCCACTATTATCTGAGGATCCTCAATTATTTTGCTATTATATGTAATTACTGAGGGAACAGAGGATACATTATTTTTATGGTGGACGAATGCCCAAAAGTTGTTCGGATTATTTTTTAAGTCACCCTGAATGGTACACGCAAGTATGTAGCATAGAAAACTATTTTTTATTTGGGCTCGTAATACTTTAAATTCTTCCAGACGTTCAGGATTACCAATACTCTTATATTTATTAAAGGCCTTGCCCTCTTGTTTTATTTTGTGGATAACTTGGGTATTGAGCCATGGTGGATATGACTTAGAGGTTGGTTTTTTCCTAGGTAAACTCCTCTCAAATGTGGTATTCAATTCATTATAAAGAGCACCCGCAGCCATATTAACCTCACTATAATTTCCAAGGAAGGTCCAATCAATACTCGCTGTCATTATATAATTGTACAAAATTGGCTTTGCAAAAGTTGAAATCTGAATTTGTTACTGTTACTATAAACCAAATCTAACAATCTGCCACGATAATTTAAAATATTATTAAACTGGCTCAGTTCAAAGAAATTGCAAAAATTTTGTGTTAAACTATATATTGCCGTTGGATTAATGATATTATTTTTGCAGTCTAGGTACACAGATATATTAAAGTCACCTAAGATGATCAAATCGTTATTGTAAATAAAGTGAAGTGACAGTAGGGAATCAAAAAGCAATCCTCAGTTTTACAAGAAGGAAGCATGTATATTATTAAAAAGTATAAGGACTTAAAGTTTAGTTTAACCTGGACAACTAAAATATCCACCTGTTTTATCACAGCCAGGTTACTACAGATTGATTTAATATCTACCTGAATGGCGTGAAATTCTTTATTTACAGCAAATAATACCCCCCCACCTCGCATATGCTTATAAAAAGTTTTAAACTTACTATAGGATGTTTTATTTAAGTAGTTTGCATGATTTTGTAAATCTGAGCTGCTCATCAAAATAAATGCCCAAGTTTTTACTTTCTTATTTGAAAGTTAACTTTTGCCCATTTAGGAAAAGACTGAACAATGGGTGATTTTCTATTAAAATATTCTGAGTACCAAAGGCTAATAACTCGGATTTTATTCATTCAGGACCAAACTACGACCTCTTGAAACATCAGTAATAGTATTAAGATCAAAATTAATATTATTTACTGCAGTGCCAATTTCAAAAAAGTCGAATGAAAGATAAATTTGAGTATCGTCAGCAAATTGATGGACATTGCATGTCAGAAGCATAGATAGAAAATAGAAGTGGGCCCAAAATACTTCCTTGGGGAACACCAGCATCAATGGATTTGAAACTGGAAAACAGGCCATTATTTATAATATTTGGTATCCATGACCTAAGTAGTTTTGAAAAAATAGTAAAGCGCTGCCACTCATGCCAAAATTTTTGAGTTTTATACATAAAGTCTCATGATTCAAGGTGTCAAATTCTTTACTATAATCTAACAAAATTAAGCGAGTATTACATTTTCTATCGTTGCCTCTAAGAATATTGTCCGCAATGTAGGCTGATGTAGTGGTTGTACTATGATTAGCTCTAGAACCTGATTGAATAGATCGTAGTAAACTTTTACTTATTAAATATTTGTTTAACCGGACTGCAACTATTCTTTCAAGCACCTTCGACAAAGTAGACAGAATGCTAATAGGTCTGAACTGAGAAAGTTCGGTAGGGTTATCGTTTTTAGGAATAAGCAAGACGTTAGCTCTTTTCCAAACTTTTGCAAAAATACCATCAATTAAACATTTATTTATAATGTAAATAAATTATATTGTTAGATGAGAGAAGACCAAGTTTAGCATTTTTAATTTAATGTTATCAAAACCGATAGCATTCGACTTCAAATGACGGATAATACGATCTATTTTCTCCGTAGTAACTTCACCGAATACAAAGTCAACGTCAATATTCGGATGTTTGCTATTTTTATATTTCTTTTTTTCTTTTATTGGCATTAGGACATAGTCCATACAGCCAGATACACAGTTAAATTTAGAAGCGGCTAAAGATCTAACCCTAATTCTAACGTGAATAATAACTAGATGAAAACGATAAGGAGGGGCGAGCGTAGGTGCGTCTTTACTATGTACATACTTCGGTATGCGATGTAAAGTAACGACAGGCGCAGATAGTACTTGGATGGGTGACCATTCCAACGGAAACCGCGTTCTCGCCTCACACATCTTCCAGCGGCTTGTATATCAGTGTATGCGCGGAAGCTACACAACCTTAGGCGAGGTTTGTATAGGAGATATACCATCCTTCGGAGGGGATGTAAACCCGTCGGCCCCTTGTCTATTAAATGTTAGCCAAGTAAAAGATCCCTACTCTTCTTAAGAGAAGAGGTTCGGCAAAATTCCTGGTTGAGGGTAGCTCGTCTACAGGCGTCGGTGTTAGGCCTCAGTAGCGGAAATAGGCCGACGTTAAATAAATGTATTAAAAAAAAAAACGATAAGGAATAACAGTTTATATTTCTTAAGAATATTAGGATTAGTGTTTAGATTTGCTGTTAATTTAGTTACTTGATTAATATAAAAATCATTTGTCCCATCAACATTTGTCAGATCGGAGGTTACTTGACGTTTGCAGTTGCTAATATTTAACCGGCGTAAAGACTGCCGGCAGTAACGAGGGTTAGCATTTAATGTATGTTTAAGATATTCTTTTTTTTTCAAATTTTACAGAACGATTCACTAAATTCCTAATATCTTTATATTGACTCCAAAGTTTTATCTGGTAAGAAGAGTGTATCATCCGACGAAAGAGCTTTGTTTCTGTAAATAAATGAAAATATAATACATAAAATAAAATTATTCATGTAGTATATTTACCGTTCGTGATGAAATATCTATTTTGATTTAAAATATCTTGTACAGTTTGTTTTGTTAGACGAAATTTGTTGAAAAATTCCTCTTCGGACCATTTGAAAAAATGATCTACTCTAGGTCTGAATGTTCGTGGGTTTCTTTGCAATCTAACTTCTACTAATGCAACTAATTCTAAGAAGTCTTTATCAGTTATAACTTCTATTTCTTTCGATGATTCTTGAGAAATTATTTATCAAATTTGAAAATACAAATCTGTCTGGTCGATAGCCGAGTGGGTTAAGGCGCGAGGTGCCAATCGCGATTAATCACACGTACATCGCACCACCGGGTTCGAATCCTGGCTCCGGCACTGTCGGAGGAAATGGTTGTATGTCCGCGATTTTTTCAATATGTAACCCCCCCCCCCTCCGCACAAGCCCTAGCTTCTGGAATTGGGGGTTGTCTAATTTCTGTGGTGTTTATTTATTTATTATTTCTTTATTATTTATTTTCCTCTCAATAAATAATTCTTTTAGGATGACCACCCTGTCACTAAGAATATTTCCAATTTTCTTCCTGGTAGTAGTGTCGACTACATTACAAATAATAATTTCTTTGCTAATTACTAATTCTACTCTATTACTTACTTCTCCCCGCCAAATAGTTTTTTAAATATAACGAACAGGCAGACAAATTGATGAAATAGAAAGACTTTAATGTTCGTAATAGCCTGAAATGCAATAATCCGAAGAAATCTTTGAGAGTGATTTTTTCACGATTACAATATTTAGAATATGCTCGACTTGCCCTTCTTTGCCACCTGTTCGCCCAATCCACGTGCTCACCTGTTAATTTTTTCTAGATGCGCCACTGCATGGAGGTAAGCTAACCTCCATAACTGACCGTGTCAGGCGTGACTGCTCTGGTTGTTAGGCCGGATATGCATTCTAGAAGTCTCGGCGAATGTACGGATACTATCAATTCCACTGGCACTACTGATAATAAATAATACATATTGGAATATGACATTATCTGAGAATTTATAGTCGTACTCAATGGAATCTTGTTATTAACTTATTTTCTGTCCCCGGGTTATAGATGAGGTATTTAAGACAAAAAATACCTTACAGAGTACTAAGTAAATAAAAATGCTGATATGAATTGTTATGAGTTACTCCCTGCTTATTCTACATAGTCAAATAATCCTGAGAATTGTACGAAATTTTTCGGTTACAGCTCTCCTTTATAGACTGCGTATAAATGGTATAATTGATTTAAAAGGCAAATCCTATCCTTTAGACTACTGCTTGAAAATTGTATTTTTTCATTTAATGCTGAGAGCAAAAGAAGCTACTGATTTGGCAAATTATTTTGTCCGCCTCGGATCAATAATTATTAATTTACTATATTGTAAATATTTCACTTCTTCATCTCTCTCAGATGGTCCATAATCCTCAAATGCAGGAGGAGTGGGATACGAGACACATAGCTTTCTAAAGGTCTTCGTGTACAACTGTAGATAGAGAGATAATAATATAATAATAATAATATTTATTTCATCTGTTTGGTTACAATTTATGTTTTAACATTTTTTTTCTTAAAAGGAATTCATGATAATAAATATTTAGTTAAGGCCCACCTAAGTTTATAGAGAAAGGCTTGTCTGTGGGTGTTTATGTAAACATTTAATTCTTTTTTTTATATAAATGTATCTAAATTATGTTTTATGAAATTTAATAGATAATAAACAAAAGAGATAATTTACATAATTATAGATAAAGGGAAAAGAAAGGCTAAAAAAGAAATAGATACAAAAGAGTTAACTGATATCATATCAAATTATGTATAGAATTGCCCTGTATTTATGAAGTTTTCTATAAAATTTTCTGGTAAGCTCAGTAGCCAGTTTTTGATGTTTTCTCTTTGTTTTTTATTATTGGTGTTTCTTAGGTGATCTGGCATTAGATTATACAATCTTGGACCTAGATATGTTGAACTTATATTGATGAATATTGATTTCTTAGCCCTAGGTATGATTACATTCTTGTTCTTGTATTATATATGTGATTTTTTTGAGATAATTTTTGTTTTTGATTTCATAATTTAATATTTATTTGCAATAAATTTGCCTGATATTGAGAATTTTATATTTTTTAAATAGACATCTACTTGGATATCTGAGATCTTTTTTGAACATAATTTTAAATATTCTTTTCTGTGTCCGTATTAATGGGGCTAGATGTGTTTGGTGCAACCCTCCCCAGGTTGTTATACCATACTGTATGATAGGTTCTACTAGACCATAGTACATTATGAGTAGCTGATGTTCTTTGAGGATATTACTCGCTTGTCTAAACGTGTAAAAAAAATGTCTCATTTTTTTGCATGTATTTTCAATTTGAAGGTCCCATTTTAGGTGTGAGTCAAGAATGATCCCTAGGTATTTTATGTGAACAACCTGGTCAATTTTTATGTCAGCGTTTTGTATTTTTATTTTTCTGTAAACAGGTAATAGATTTTTATATGAGCAGAATGGCAGGTATTCAGTTTTAGCGGTGTTCATAGTGAGTAAATGTTGATCAAACCATTTTTTTATTGTTTCGAGTAATTTAGATGATTTTTGGTAGACTTGTTCCCTAGTTTGTCCTTCTACAAAGATAGCAGTATCATCAGCCAATGAGATGATTGTACCATCGATGGGTAATGTAAGTAGATCATTTAAGTATATTATAAGTAGCAGGGGAGCTAAGACCGTTCCTTGCGGCAATCCATAAGTGACGATTTTAGTCTCACTTTTAGTGTCGCCTAACCTTACACTTTGTGTTCTATTGGTTAGATAGCTTTTTACAGATCCCAAAGCTTTTGCAATATTTGACTATGACTTATAGTATCAAAGTCCTTCGCTAAGTCTATAAAAATGACAAGCGAAAGTTTTTTATTGACTATTGAGCTATAAATTTTCTCTATTATATAGTTTATTGCATCGTCAGTAGATGTTTTCTCACTGAAACCGAACTGTCTTTGGCATAATATATCAAATTTATTTACATATTTCAGAATTCTTGACTTCAAGGTTTTTTCAAAAATTTTTGAGAGGTTGGAAATTAAGGAAATTGGTCGATAGTTTTGTGTTTCAAGTTGTTTACCGCTTTTATATAAAGGAATTATTTCTGCTACTTTAAAATGAGCTGGGCAGACACCTGTTTCAAATATTCTATTTACAATGTGAGTCATTAGTGGTGTGATGAAGTCGATTACTTCTTTAAGTAGATCTACTGATATTTTGTTGTTCAGTGACATTACTAAGGTAAAAATTGTTTTCAATTTTTTTTGTTTGGAAAATTTGTATTTGGTTTTAGTATTTTCTTTGCCATGTTCTCTCCTACATTTGTGAAGAAGTTACAGAATTCCGTAGATATTATTTTTTTTTATACTGTTGGTTTTTAATTTTAAAAATTATTTCAATCTTCGTATTTCCTAAATTTAAATTTAACTATTTCGCATATTAAACATAATATTTTTAGTCGCAAATTCCTCTATAAATCCTTATTTTACTATAAGGAAAGTAACCAGACTGCAACCAAAGTTACAAATCTGGTGCGTTAAGTGTAATAATTGCATATTACCATCAAAACGTTAATACTTCAATTGCAACAAACACCAGCCGAAAGACTGATCCTACTTAAAGGAGCTCCCTTGCCAGTCGTCACACACCACTTGCAGACTGCAGTTTCGAGCTGTTGGCTCTCGTCAGTGCAAGGTGCAGTGCATTATGTTTAATATTCCGCCCTCTAAAAGCACATTTGAACTATTTCGCATGTGGTTGAAATTATTGAATGAAAATTTATTACACTACCCTTGTTGTAATTCTACTTAGGTAGTCTTGTAGTTTGTTTGAATTGTTCTCATCATCCTTATCTACACACATACATTTTTCCACTTCAGACCTCTATAGCAGAAAATTCAAAGAGTTTCATGGGTTCCGCCCATGAAGACTTTTATTTGAAACGGCGAAAACAGTAACATATTTCAGTCCCAGCCACTTTAACTGAGGGCCAATTTCCACAAGATCTGTGCGGGGTCCTTCGATCTGATGCAATTTTGAATGCAAAGCTGCTTAAAAATATTTTTATGGTTTCGGGGCATGTCGTGTTAAATATTATTAACATCATTGAATGAAGTGTCATTCCTGAACAATTAAAAGTGACAACAGTAAATCCGATCCCTAATATAAAAATACTACACCGCGCTAACGTGGTGGCAGATTGCAGGGCCAGGCGGAGTGGGACTGGTTTGGCTAAAAAGAAAATTAAAATAGCTAATAGTTCCTTCCGTCTCAGATGGACTAAAAAAAGTGTTAAAATTAGGAACGTGTTCAAAAGAACAGACTTAACAAAACTGAATAAAAACTGCATTTTAAATTAAAACACTCGCGCACTGATCAATTTTAATTTCGAATCCTCTCACTAGCAATTCAATCAATCAATTTGAACGAGGAGCCTCTCGCGAGATACGTCAATGCTGGGCTGCGCATGGATGACCTAAACATTGATTTTAAAAATTTGGATTGTGTATAATGTTTTGATTTTCTAAACATTTGTGAAGCAAAATGAATTTAGAGACAAAAATGTACAAAAAGAAAACAAGAAAGACAAATGCGATAAAAAGGTTACAAACATGAAGGAAGAGAGAGACAAGAAAGGTTTAAAGATGCCAAAGGTACGAAATATCATTAAAGGTGCATAGGGTAAGCTGAACTTATAGTTGGTGAAGTTTGCTACAGGGAAAATCGGTAACGTTTAGTACGATAAAGAGTGTTTAACACTGTTTAATACGAAATGGGGCATTATGCTGTGTAAGTTGTCTTATGTGTCTTGTTAGCGGACTATCGACCAGCTTGAAGGAGTAAAAGTTTTGAGATGTAATAACCAACTGGGGGGAAGTTATTGATGTGTGAGTCAATGATTGTGGTTCATTTGGATTTAAAACATGCTTTTGATTCCGTAAGTAGGAATATATTGCTAATTAATTTGAACTCATATGGAGTAAATAGAATGGAATTACAGTGGTTTGAATCCCATTTGCCAAATCGTAAACAAGTTGTTAACATAGGAGATACAAGTTTTGAAGAAATGATTAATAATTATAGTATTCCACAAGGTAGTGTGTTGGGCCCTTTGCTGTTTTCGATTTATACCAATGATATGCATAAAGTAATTCAAAAAATATAAACTACATTTATTTGCCGATGATGCACTATTATCGATTGCTGTGAAAACCCGCAATAAAGAATTGAACCTTTCTGATCATCACTAACAGTAAATCAAAAATTCAGCCTAGCTGCAATTTTTTCGATTTACCATCTTTTTTACGACAGATTGCCTGTAGTATTTATTATTTAACGGAATTAAGAAATATAACAATAGACCTAAAACTATGAGAAATTTATGTATTTTGTCCTTTTGTAAACATTTATCCGTGTAGTTTGTAGTATTTATTATACTATTAATAAAGTATTATTATTATTATCATTATTTTTCCGATTAAAGCTGTAAGGTGAAAAGATTTAATTTAATGGAAGTTAAAGCTCCTCAACAACCCAAGAAATTCATATATGTACGAGTAAGGAGTTCAGTCCTCATTAAGAGAAGATGTGCGGATGCGCGTTTGGAATTTTTTTTAAATAACTTCGTTTATCGTCCTGTATGGCCTTGCCACTTCATATAACCCGGATAATACGGATATTTTTTGTAAGATAAAATATCTGTAAAGTGATATCACGCTGAATTATGCATATGCTCGGACAGATAAATACTTTTCTTCGTATTTATTATTATGATGAAAATTCAAATTTATATTTATCAATATAATTTGTTTACTATTAATTCTTATTTAATGTCATAGGTCCTGATTGCCTAAAAAAAGTGTTAATTATCTTGGTGTCGCAACAATAATTCAATTTATATTTTATATTTTGTCTTAATATTTTATGAAGATCCAAATTTTGCTCGATTGTTCCTTTTTAATTTTATTTTCTTAAGATTAAATTTTTTATAAACTGCCTGGTAAGCCTGATCATTGTGCCCTCGAAGTTATAAGGCTGATATTTTTGTGGAAGTTACTGTCGTTGTTACTGACTGACTTTTAGCATATTTTGCTCGAAAATTGACTTGTTAAGAAATACAAAAAAATGAAAAAAAAAAAATTGTATTTTTTTAAATAAATAATTGAACGAATCCCTTCAAAATTGAGATTAAATTTCAGTAAAAATATCATGGAAGAAAATATATTTCTACTTTTAAAAAATTTTCAGCATCATAGACTTCTGGGATCTCACCTAATATCTTTAGGGAGTAATCTAAAATATATATTTTTGCAAATCAGGTAGGCGACATTCAAAAATATTAAAATAAATTAAATTTTTTCCGTGAAATCATTTTATGAATTATTTTAGAGAAAAAAATTTAGTTAGATACAACTACAGCGCATTGAGGAAAATTTTGGGATTAGAGAAGTACCAATAACAGTAAGAGAAACATTTCATAATAGTAACATGACTTTTCTCAATTTTTTTTTCAATATTAGGGACTGAATAAAACAATGTACATTTACATTTTATTAATAAAATATTTTACATAAAGAATGCTTTGAAATATAATTAAACGTAGAATTGTTCGAAATGTCTTCCATTTTCCCTTATGCACAATTTAAGTCTTCTTTTAAGGAACGTTAAATATCCTCTAAAATTCCTTCATCACCCTGTAGTATTGTGAACTCTTTTTTTTCCTCCCAACTGCTGAATCATGTCATTTTGAGTATTATAAACTCTTGATTTTAGATAACTCCACACATTGAAATCAAGGGGAGTTAGGTCAAGAAACCGAGAAGGCCACTTGGTCGGTACATCTGCACCCCGGTTAATCCATCTGTTAGAATAGTGGTTGGGTAACCATATTCTACATGTTCTGGTATAATGCGATGTTGCACCGTCATGCATAAAAAGCATTTGACCTAATATTTCATGAAAGGTGTTTTCCAAAAAATCATAATACATATCGCCCTCTAAATTTTAAAAAAAGTATATTCAAAAATATTAAAAAGAAAGATTTTATTTAAAAAATGCTCTAAAAAGTAGAATTAAACTTTGAAGTAAATCAAACCCATCATTTTGTTACATTGTATAATTTTTCTATGATAAAAGCTTGTCGCGAGATTTTCCTGTGTAAAGGAGATTGCTGCGGTACGTTGGTAGCGGAGTTTCTACACTCCGCTACTAATCGCATATTACCAACAAAACGCTAATGTTTCGTAATATGCGATTATTACACTTAACGCGCCAGGCTTGTAACTTGTAATTCAGCGCTCGGCGGGACACATAGCCCGGAGAGTAGCTGTTGATTGCAGTCTGGTTACATTCCTGATAGTAAAATAAGGATTTTATAGAGGAGCTTATGACGGAAATATTATGTTTTAATATTTCTGCCCTCTAGAAGCACACTTGAAGTATGATATATATATATATGTTGTTTTTTAGGTTTTCGCGGGTGTTAAATGAAGTGTTGTTGTACTTCCGGGCGCTCTCCCGCGTCGACGATCCACTCCTCCAGGAGTCACGGTTGTCTAAACGACGTTTCGGCAGAATCTCATCTGCCATCTTCAGGTTCTCACTGAAAGCTGCCTACTGCTGCTTCTCGTTGCTCGAACTGAACTGACGTTCCCCGCGTTGTGCGGCTCCTTATATATGCTCCAGTCTAGGGCGCGCCTGCGCGTTTGGCTACGTGTTACCGGTCCCCCACCACCTGCGGTAGGCGTAGCGGGCGCCTGAGCCAACCCGACAAGTGGCCTCGCTGAAACGTCACGCTCTACGTGGCTTCTCGCCGGTGGTCGGGCATCCTCGTGTCCAATCGGTGCCGCAGAATGCCGTGGTTCTCCTTGATTGGTCCACGCTCGGCTCTGACTCCTCGTGATAGATCCATTTCGGGCAGGTTGCTGTGCTGCTTCACTATTTGTCAATACTTGAACATGCCTCCTCGTGATTGGTTCGTCCACGGTGGATCGTCGTGTGTCTTCGGTTACGTATTTTCCCACAAGAGCGGGCTTCCAGGAACTGGGCAATCTCTGCGTATCATCTCGTTTATTAAGATTTCGTGGTCTTTTTTCGATCTCTATGGCCTCTCTGGTAATCCTTGACCTATAATGCTCGATATTAGCTACTGTTCTGGTGTTGTCGAAGTCTATTTTGTGTCCTGTGGATTTTACATGCTGTGCTAGGGACGATGTTTTCTCCTCTTTTCGTACTGCATTCATATGTTCTTCCTTTCTTACACTAATACGTCTGTTGGTCTGTCCTATGTATGATTTGTTGCAGTCTTGGCACGGGATTTCGTATACTCCTTGGTTTTCTAGGGTAGTTTTTGATTTTGGATTACGGAGGACTGCACTGATTTTTCGGTCTGTTTTAAATATTGTTTCTATATTATGTTTACGTAGAAGTTTGCCAATTTTATCTGTCGTCCCTTTCACGTAAGGTAGATATGCCTTTGCTACTGGTTTCTCGGTTTCCTCCTGGGTTTTTTGTCTGTATGGCCCCAGCGACTTCTGTATTGTGTACCTCGAAAATCCATTTTTCATTAGTGCTTTCTGAAGTGAAGACATCTCTTCGTTGATATGGTTGACGTCTGCCAACCTCTGACAACGTGTCACTAGAGTCTTTACTACTGAATTTAATTGTGCTGGATGGTGATGTGATGCCGCATTTAGATATCTGCCCATGTGAGTGGGTTTTCTGTACACTGTGTGACCTAGTTTCCTATCTGATTTCTTTTTCAATAATACGTCTAAAAATGGAAGCTTGCCTTCTGTTTCTACCTCCATGGTAAATTTGATCTTGTCGTGAATGCTATTCAGGTGGTCTAAGAAACTATTTCGTTGTTCTCTTCCATGAGTCCAGATTACGAATGTGTCGTCCACATATCTTAACCAAAGTTTTGGTTTGAGTGGTGCCGTTTGTATTGCACGAACTTCTAGGTCCTCCATGAAGAGATTAGCGATGACTGGAGATAACGGTGAACCTATCGGTGCTCCTTCCGTTTGCTTGTAGCGCTGGTCATTGTATATAAAGTATGTGTTGTTTAAACAGTGTCTAGTTAGGCTAAGAATATGCTCCTCTGGATGATACTTCCGTTTGATCAATTCGAGTGACTCCTCTATTGGTACGTTAGTAAAAAGTGACACTATATCGAAGCTCACTAGAATATCTTCAGGTTCAACAGTCTCGTTGTTTAGTAACTAGATAAAATGTTGTGCGTTTTTCACATAAGACGTTGCTTTTTCCGCTAGTGGCTGCATCTGTCTAGCCAGATATCTCGCTAACTCTTGTAACGGTGACCCCACAGAGCTAACAATAGGTCTTAATGGGGCTCCTTCCTTATGGATCTTGGGTAGGCCATATAATTTGGGACACCTTGAAGATTTCTCTCTCGGTATAATCTGGTTTTTCACTTGATCGTCGATAGGGCTGGCTTTAATTTTGGATTTGGTGGTCTTCTCCAGATACGTAGTGGGATCTGTCGTAATCGCTTGGTATGCGGTGTCTTCCAGTAGTTTTTCTATTTTACTGTGGTAGTCCTTGCTATTCATTACTACAGTGGCATTGCCTTTATCTGCCAGCAAGATTAGGATATCCTGGTGTTGTCGTAATGCTTTCAATGCCCTTAATTCGTCACGTGATATATTTCTCTTCTCTCATCGTTTAGACAACAGTGACTCCTGGCTCCTGGAGGAGTCGATCGTCAACGCGGGAGAGCAACCGGAAGTACAACAACACTTCATACATATATATATATAATTATCCAGATTAATCAGATATACTCTTTAAAGATTATTCATTTAGTCATTCAGGCATACGCACCAACGAGTGAACATACAAAAGATGAGGTCGAATATTTTTACGAAGATATCCACAGCTCACTATAGGAAGAAAAGGCACACTATACCTTACTAATTGGTGACTTTAAAGCCAGAATCGGTAGTAAAATGGATGAAGCGGAAAATGCAGTAGACCAAAACGGATTAGGAGATATAAATGAGAGAGGAAGCACACTAATAGACTTTCTGCACCAACATAATCTTTTCGTGATGAACACATTCTTTGAAAAATGTCACAACAGAAAGTGGACAAGTCCAGATGGCAGAACTAAGAACGCTATAGACTTCATCATTAACAACAGGAAAGATATAATCAAAGATGTAACTATCCTAAATAGATTCTCAACGGGTAGCGATCATCGTATAGTAAGAGCACAAGTGGAAGTAAACACAAAAAGAGAACGAAACAACACGATCCTAAAAAAGAAGTACAAGAGGTGGAACGTACCAGAGAACACACACGAGTATGAGAAACAGACAACAAATATCCTGAAATATAACTACAAAATGACAATAGACGTTATATATGAAAACATAAAAAAAAGTGTGGAAACAGCAATCGAGAAATGCTGCCAGAAACAAAATGAAGATCAGATATTAAATCAAAGAACAAAATCATTAATGAAACAAAGAAGAGAAATGATAGACAAGACAACCGAAGAATATAGGAATATCAATAAGGATATATCTAAAGAAATAAGAAAGAATAAAAGGAAAAAGGACGCCGGAAGACATTAAAAAGGTGATCCGAAAGTATTCCTGAGATAACGGAACGACAAATTACATCGGCCTTGGGAGAAAGACAACAAAGCTCCTGGCAAAGGCGGCCTAATGATAGAAGCCATAAAAATGGCGGGCGAAACATCATTAATGCTCTTAAAAATAATGTTTAATAAATGTCTACTGGAAGGTTTAAATAATATTAACAATTAAATTGCAATTATTAAAAAAGAGAGAGAAAATATTAACAGTCACCCCGTAAAACTACCCCTTATGCAGAAGGGTTTGACTGATTTGAAATAATAGAAAAACTGTACATTTGCTTAAAATAGCTATTGACAAAATGATTTGCTAGTTGGTAACTTGCGTGGAAAATCTTGTACTAAAATTTCTGCTATACAATTCAGCATGGCTTTATATACAATTGGATCTATAAGGGAGACTAAAAAATAATGCAACCTAACAACGTTTTTCTCCTATAAGCGATAGCATTATTCCCACCTTGAAGATACGACCGACAGGTCTATTTAAAATATACTTTCCACAAGTAATCAGGAGTATAATCGCGTATTAAAACAACAAGGCGGATTTACACTATCCAATCTAGATGAACACCGTGAGCGCAAACCGTACTATTCTTTCCTATTATTTGGGTTTTCTACCACATGTACTATTATCCTCTTCAAATAACTTTCAGACAATATTCAAACCGTACTGTGTTAGTATTCTTTTTAATATAGCTATTTATTCAAAATACTTCAACAGGTCGATTATCTTAAGCGCTTGCTTCTTGCCCGTATAAATTAACAGCCCAGCAGACACATGCATACCGAATGTGTGTTTATTAGTAAACAAAAATGTTAGATAACAGACAGTCTGGTCGGAGAATGTTAACGCCGAGAATGTAGCATATTATATTTTATCTTTCTAGCACCATTATGAACGCTTGTATTACTTTGTCTTAATATTAACTTGGGGAACATAGATTTTAACAGCAGACAAATTAGTAAATGGTGATAATTGTACAATGGCGTTGCCAACTGCTAGTATTTATGTGGTTAGTATCTAATGTTCTGTCGTCTTAAAACCAAGAAAGCTTATATAAAAGGTGAAAAATTTCATTCAAACGTGTAATATTACAATTTTAAATAAAAAGAAACGTTACACAGTTATTAATCATTTTACTGGATAATTAAAACAAAATGACATTTTGTACATTTTTTCTTTTTTATTATTCTCACCGGTTATCCTTTGCAGAAGATTTTGGTTAAATTATAGTGAATGTAGTAATTTCTATTTTCATCCGCAGTCCTAAATTATTTCTTTCATTTTTTAAGATTTTCGATCAACTGTATCCTTTAAAAAATTAGATCTAAGACAAGATGTCAATAATAAAGACATTTGTTCAAATTATAAAATAAATAAATAAAATCTTCATTATCCAACGAAATTATCTTGATACGTCACGTAGATACAGTGGTAATAAGTATATACAATAATTAGGGGCTGTACGTCGCTTAGGATATGTCATCGACTTTCAAAAAATTCCGAAAGAGAATGGAAGCAATGCTGAAATAAATAGTCTTTTACATTATGTTAAAAAATTGATAAAGAATTATGTTTTTTCAGATGTCTTGGCAAATCAATCATCAATCAATCAATCATTTATTTATCCAAAAAATAGAGTTCATGCAATACAAAATATTTTTTCTCAAAGTATTATACTAAATATATAATATCTCTATAAAGTGTAATTTTATAAGCCGCCTAGGCAAAAGACTGCCTGTGTGCGTACTGAAAAGCCTGTATTACATAATACAATGAAAAATACATAAGAAAAACAAAATATAAATTTTCGAGAGTATACAGGTATAGGGATAGGGGTAGAAGGGCACAATATATTCAGACGACGAGGTGGTGGTTTGATGGCGAAAGTTATCACTTGAAGCGACAAAAGGATGAAGACATATAGAAACCACGAAAACATTTGTATATACGTGTATATACTATTTTATACTTAATGCTCTATTTGTGTTTATAAATGTTTTTAAAATTTTCAAAATTATCGTCTACAAATGCTTTTATTTCCACTTTTATTTTCTTTAGATTTAAGTTATTAGCTTGCTTCAGTTTTTTTAGTTTTGGAGGTAGAAGGTTGAATAATTTTGGGCCGTAATAAAATACAAATCGTTGGGTGTGCGATTTTGTGAAAAGAGGTAGTTTGATAGACAGATTCTCTTTTGTCCTGGTGTCATGCTTATGACTTATTTCTGCATGGAATAGCGGGTTTTTGTACATCCATAGAAGACATTGGTAGGAAAATAGTTTCCTTATTGTAAATACTTTTGTTTCTGAAAATAGTGAAGTTGATGAATAACTTTTTTCTTTTTTAAACATTATTTTTAGAATTGTTTTCTGTGCTACATTAAGATTATTTAAGAACTGATCATACATGCCACCCCATAGAACAATACAATAGTTTAATATCGATTCAACTAAAGCATTATATACAATTAATAGATTTTTTCTATTTAATACATCGCGCAATAGATAAAATTTATGAAACAATCTCCCAAGTCTAATATTCAAATAAGTGACATGCTCTTTCCACTTTAGGTGCTGGTCAATCATGACACCGGGATATTTAATATTATTTGCTTTTTCAACACATTGGCAGTCACAGTCTTGAGTTTTATTACAAGAGTTTCCATGAATGACCAGGGTATCCTGATTTGGTTGTCTATCCACTGTGGTTGAAAAAGTTAGAAGTTTTGTTTTGTCTATATTTAAAATTAATAGGTTTGAACTAAGCCAATTTTTAATTTTTTTTAAAGATATTGCTGCATCTTGGTAAATCGTGTTCCAAGAGTCACCCACAAATAGTACAGCAGTGTCGTCAGCATAAGATATAATTTCAGCATTAATCTGTAGTTTTAATAAGTCGTTTATATAGATTAGAAATAATATTGGACCCACCACTGTGATGATTAAAGATTTTTTTTTCCAAATTTTCTGGTAGATTTCTTCTAATGTTGAGTCTATTGATGTTCGTTAAAAATTCATACCATTTCGAGTATTATAATGGTGTGCATGTCTTGATTTTTACATAGTTTATGCTTATTTTTAAATGTGAAAGTGGCCAGTTCAAAAACTAGGACACAATATAGGACCAAAATTCTGTATTTACTGAAGAGAGGTTTGCAGGAGTGTGTACTTGGAACATCTGCTGTGCATCTATCAGCCGCTTCTGAGATAAATACTTTATTAGCATGAGATGAAGTGCCCCATATTTGTATTGCATATAGAATCCTGGATTGAACATGAGCATGATAGAACGAGATCAATTGTTGTACACTTAGGACTTGTTTCAAGTTTCTTAATAGGAAGCAATAAGTATAACTTCGAGATTAAATTTGTGCAATGTAATTCCCAATTTAAATTCTCATCCAGTATTATTCCCCAAAAATTTGACATGTGAAGATCTCTTAAGATTATTATCTACATTAGTATTTGGAGTTTTTGCTTGTAGATTATAAAATTGAATATAATTGACCCCTATGGTACACCCAACTTGACATCACAGTGATTAGAGTCTGTTTTCAATAAGGTATCCTTGTTTATGGGGCATTCTGGACAAACTGGGAGCGTTCGTCGAGATAAGAGCAACACCTGAATGCCATAAACATGCATTTTTTGCAATAATATTTTATGACCGATACAGTCGAATGCCCTGCTGAGATCACAGAAGATCCTAGCAGAGCACTTGCTCACCTCAAGTGTCATTACAATACCTAGAACCTACCTAAATTCCTATTAGAAGTAGGAAGTAGAAATAATATTTTTCTTCAAACGTCAAAATACCTTACTCTTATGATAATTTTTTTGAATTTAAACATACATATTTCTATGAAACTTCCTCTAACCGACTTAATTAGTCTCCTATTGCCGCTAAGGACCTCCGAGCGGAAGTAAAAGTCTTTTTTCTACTCATATAAATGAAAATAGCAATTTTTCCACCGTTTACTCGATATGAAAGCGACACTTTTCAAATCTAGAGATGAAAATATTTTCATCTCTAGAAGTGAACATGTCAAATTTATATTTTTAATAATGGATAGAAGAAACGCGTTCATTTAGTAGATTTAGATACGCAATCTACTAAATGAAATTGTTTCTTCTATCTATTATTAAAAATATAAATTTGACATTTTCACTTCTAGAGATGAAAATATTTTCTACCGGTCCAGTGTCGGTTGCAACCAAAAATAAATAGCATGACTGGGTTTAGCATATAGTTTAAATGAGCTTCTAAAGGGCAGGATATTAAAATAACTTTTCAGTCACTGGATCAGTAGATGGCACCTGCTTTCTAAAGATACCGAGATGTATCAAATAGGCAAAGGATCCTCTTGTCGGTCCTTGTACTGACGAGAGCCAACAGCTTGAAACTGCAGTCTGCAAGTGGTGTGGGATGACTGGCACGAGAACTCCTTTAAGTAGGATTAGTCTTTCGGCTGATGTTTGTTGCAATCGAAATATTAGCGCTCTGTTGGTAATATACAATTATTACACTTAACGCGCTAGGCTTGTAACTTATAATTCAGCGTTAGGCGAGGCATATATCCCGGAGAGTAGCTGTTGGTTGCAGTCTGGTTACGTTCCTTATAGTAAAATAAGGATTTTATAGAGGTGTTTGCGACTGAAAAATGGTTTTGATGTGATGTGGTTCACAAAAGATTTTACCCCCTTTAACTTTATTATTAAAAATAAAATAGTAAAAATTTTTCTAGAAATTTTACCTACAGTACATTCAAAATAATACTAAAAAAGTTACTTTAAATACTTATAATACTTTTACTTGTACTTAAGAAAATACTTGGAGTATTTAAATGTACTCTAAGTATTTTAAGTACTTAGAGTATTTCACGAAGTAATTACTTTTCACTGGTTACTTAAATTTTAAATTTCAAGTAAATTACTTTAAGCACTTTTCAAAGTATTAGTACTTAATACTGGGAGTAAAAATAAAAATTTGGAGTACTTGTACTGAGTACTGGGAGTACTTTTAAAAGTACTTGTCTCAACTCTATATGAAAGACATTTTTGTCACTACTTAATTACATATATCTTAGAAATCAACTAATTTTTTATTTCGATTATTTGGCATAGTAGACAAAAATGTTAAATTAGAAAAGTTACTCCATTTTATGAACACAACTATTGTTTAAAAGTACTACAATTAATTAGCGAAGAGTCTGTATATGGAATAAACTGAAAATTCTATTTCAGGTTTTATTGTCTCACCCTGTTACAATCACAAATAAAGACATTTATTATTATCAATGTTATTGCCACATGTAGATTTGTTTTAGTTTTAAAAATTCGTCATATATGACCGTAGACTTATTAATCGGAAATTAATATTACAATGGTAGAAACAGGTTTCAGACGACACATGACATAAAACCGAGCTCATTGTACAATGTACATACATCGCGATGTATTTAAAGAAATACGATCCCATGTACAAAAAATATTATCGTTTAATGTATTCCTTTGGTGTATATTTTCATTGTCAGTGTGTGAACTGAAATCCCGAAGAATTAATTCTTTTGTCATGGTCTGTTAGATGGAGTAATAGAAAAATAACTCGGCGATACCACCTACAACAAAGTGAAGAGGTTATTGTGCCCCTCTCGGCGTGAAAACGTGAAACTATCGCTAGTGTAAATAGTTCTGGTACTTAAGATGTGAATTATGATTGTCTATGTATATGTGCTGCATAGGCAGCGAGTTAGAAATAAACATGTATCTGGTTAATTAATAATAATAATAATAGTTCTATTTCAGAAAACTACATTAACGGAGTTTAAGCAATTTTAAAACATATTTCAGTCGCAAAACTCCTCTATAAAATCCTGATTTTACTATAAGGAACGTAACCAGACTGCAACCAACAGCTACTCTCCGGGCTGTGTGCCCGCCGATTGCTGAATTATAAGTTACAAGCCCGGCGCGTTAAGTGTAATAACTGTGTATTACAAACAAAACGCTAATGCTTCGATTGCAACAAACACCAGCCGAAAGACTGATCCTACTTAAAGGAGCTCTCGTGCCAGTCGTCTCACACTACTTGCAGACTGCAGTTTCGAGCTGTTGGCTCTCGTCAGTGCAAGATAGGCATGTGACGATCGACACGAGGATCCTTTGATTACTTGGCACATTTCGGTATCTTTAGGATAGCGACATGTAAAATAGTCAGAAGGCGCCATCTAGCGGTCCAGTGTCTAGGACCACTAGAGGGTGCTGTGGTTTTTTCAATAAATTCCAATACCCGGTGGTGTGTATTTTAGATTTTTTAAACGATATCGATTGTGTGTAATCATCAAAAATAAAATGTATCTTCCTTAAGAACGATTCGATAAAAGTTAAAAAAAATACACAGTTATGTATCACTCGACCACCCTTGACATTTTAATTTTTTAAGGGGGTGGCCGTGTAGGGTAGAGGGATGATGATAGGTATACAAGTATTGTACATTAAAATATGTCCCCCTTGGAAACAAAGTCGACGTGTTTCACCGATTTTTGAAAAAAATTTTATCTCCAAAGTTATTCATGGTGCCTACATTTGGTTGGGATACCTTGTATACAGATGTCATAGTTAAAATATTTAATATTTTAAGAACATCCCCACAAGATTAATTATATTTTAAACTAGCCATGATAAGCACTGCTCGTTTTTGTAGGCGAAAAACGCTATGCGCATCAAGTGATTGACCCCAATGAACAATGGTATATTTGATGCCAGAATGAAATGATGTAATATACAATTGCCTTATAATTGATAAGCTGCACTGTTTGGATGTTAAAGCTAAAGCATATCATACTTTAGACAATTTAGTACAGACATCCTGTATATGACTAGACCATTTAAAATTACAATCAATCCTTAACCCTAGCAGTTTTGAGTTCTCAGAATACTTAATATTTGTCTTGACATTTAAAACTAGACTACTATTTACATTTGGATTAGACCGTGATGTTTTAAAAACTACGACCACTGTCTTTTCACGGTTTACACATAATTTGTTTTTTTCAACCCAATATTTTTGTATAGATCATCAAAGTGGCACAATTCTCAACATCAGACAAGTCCTTACACTTATTCAAAATATTATTGACGTCTACGTATGATACTATTGAGCACAATGGATATTCTAAATAATTTATCATATCGTTAATAAAAATAACAAAAAGCGTTGGACCCAATATGGATCAATGCAGAACTCCAATATTAATAGCTGCCAAGCTGGGAAGAAAATCTTTAATTTTTACCTGTTGAATGCGATTTGACATATAGGAGTTGAACCATTCATGCCCATAAGATTTGTCCGACGAGGCAAATTTTTCCAATAATGGATTTTTTAATCGCAATATTCATTACAAATGGACTTCTGAAAATGCACCTGGCATAGACCGACTGGGTTTCAAAATCGTTTTTCAATAAATATGTGGATAGGTATTTTATGCGCCAATTTTATATGTCCTTATTTTTATGATGGTCACCTTAGTGGTCAAAGGTACCTAAACTGTTTGAAAAATGAATTTAATGAATTCTTAGATGACCTACCTTTAGAGAATCGACACAACTTTCAATATTTTCAACAAGATGGAGCTTCTCCCCAGAATTCCCAGATTTGCCTAGATTATTTAGACGAAATTTTGCCTCAACATTGGATAGGTACTAATGGATTTATTCGATGGCCCCCTTGTTCTCCAGATATAACCCCAATGGATTTTTTTTCTATGTGGGTATATTAAAGATAAGGCGTTTTCGATGACACCGCAAAATGTAGAGGACCTAAAAGCTCGAATTCAACAGGCATGTATTACAGTTACCTTCAAAATGCTGAGTAATATTTTAAATGCAGTGCCTCGCCGCGCTCGATTGTGCATAAGAAATCGCGGTGGACACTTTGAACACTTTATATGGTATCTTAAAAATTATTTTGAGGATTAGATAAATATTAATGTTCTGTGTGCTATATTATTTTTATTATTAATTTGTTTTTGTTACCTGCATTTACTTTATTATTCTTAATTGTGTTAATGTTTTATTATAGCAAAGATTTGAACAAATTATTGAATTATTTTATCGTTTTATTTAATCATACTTCTCCACGCCAAGTACAATGCTCGTTAAATTTTTGTTTATTGGTTTTAAAAAAATGTTTTTATAATTACTAACGCAGTACCAATGAATAAATACGGCATGTGATATATCGTTTCAAAATAATTTTTTTAACAGCCTGAAGAGTAAATCTCAAAATACAGCGGTTTTGAAAAAAATTGGATAAAACCTCGTTGAAACACTCTGGTTTGCAAAAAATTTTCGCCTTAGAATTTTTCTCGTATCTTCCAATAACGGAGTTATTTGGCCTAGACCATAACTCTTAAAGTAGGCCATGGATTTCAAATGTTTTTAAACAATTTTGTAGGTTATATAAATCAGTACAATTTTCGCAAAAATTATTTTTTTTGTACGACCGATGTTAAGTGAGATATTCTCGAGGGCCCTGATAAAATGGACAGCCTGTATAAATTCCCATGGGAAAGTTCTGTTTTTCCCATTGGAATAAAATAGAGAATTGGGCCCCTGTGGAGTAACGGCTGGTGTATAATTTACCAATAGAGTTGAATCGTTTTTCTTATAAATAGGTGTAACCTTGCCCATTTTTAGCTAACTAGGATGACTTTTAATTCTTTAATTTTTTTTATGATATAATTACTTTTGACATTTTTATTAACCCTTATTTTGAAGGGTATATTGTTCCAGATTTATCAGTACTTATTTATTTCTATTGATTCCCCTAATTTTATTTTGCGTATGTCATTTTATATTTCTGCTGATCTTTCTGGATTTGCATCAGTTTTATTATTTTCTGTGGGTTTACATCTTTCAGATTTATTTTCTGATTTGCAAATTTCAGTGATTTCTGCTGTATCTGATTTATTAACTTTCGCCACAGGAGTTCCACCTGATTTTAAATGTCCTAGACACTTCAAAGCTTCTTTCGATTATTCAACCGAGATGCTTCAAAATAATATCAACAAACGCGTAAGAATTATGTCATGTCTTATTATTTAATAATCCTTATACATTCGTTTGGCCTTGTTTGACATAATCATCTAAACAAACGTAAACACTGGTAGGTTCTGTACATTTTGTAATAGTTCGAACTGATTTATGAATCACTTTTGGGATTGGGCTGCGCTTCTAAAAACTCCATTGAAACAATGAGCGTTTGTTTACTTACGGAATAAGTGGACGTGGCTGTGGCTATACTACCGCTTAAAACGAACCTTGGAATTTTTCCGATGAAACTATTTTCGGTGCAATATTACGTGTGTCAATATGTGTAACATTGTTAAATATAAAGTTTATGTCTCAATTTTTACGAAAAGCGATTAGTTGAGTAATAATAAATATTTATTTAAAATGTATACTTGGCAACACTAAATATTGCTTGGAATGAGTTTTTATCATGTAACTTGCAAATGGATGTGGTATTTATATTATAATATAGTTTATTATTATACTTTGAAAATGCTTAATTTTATGAAAATATCTCTTCCAGATGAGACATTTTGATGTTGTCGTTTCTGTAAATTAATTTTTTGCCAAATACATCAGTTTCAATATGGCGGATACAACAATTTGAAAGAAAGTTGTATTTTCGTTAATTTTGGTCCGATATCCGTGAGCAAAAAACAAATTGTTTAGAACAATCTAAATTTTTACCAAAAAAAATTTGTCATAAATTTATAACCCTTCCAAATTATTTTTATAAAAAATACAAACAAATCCCATATTTTAAGGATTATGCTCTATAAAAAAAATATTTCGAACAAAATAAAATACCCAAAAAACAAAGACAAGGACATAGCATAGTCAACCAGTAGAAACATTGTCAACCCACCAAGAAATCTGTAGAGATTACTTAAAAAGTTCTCAATTGCAATAAAACCTGCAACGAAGAAAGCTACAGAGTGTTCTCCGTCTTCATGCAAATTAAAAGCAATGATCTTATTAAAGAGAACATCCAGTGGGAGCCCCTCACAGAGAGTAAAATAATAAATCACATGAGTCCTAGTGTTCTACATTTTACCGTGTATCTGAGGAAGAAAGAGACATAATGTAATATGAGGGTGTATTTTGTATCGCTTTACAAATTGCTTGCTGTCGCTGGTGGATTTTGCTCAGGTTTGGACTTGTATAGCTTCAGAATTAAAAAAGCCTAAATAGTGAAACGCGCGGTTTCATTTACTGAGACTGAGCTCAACGCTTTGATATTACCACCAGCTAAGCGATAGATGTGCCCCCTCCCCGTCATTTGCTCCGATCTGCGAGAAAATATTCTGTCCCAAAATTAGATGATTGAATTATTAGTCGAAAATATTCCGAAATATTTTCCACGTCCTTTTAACGTCACATCGATACATCGCGTATCCGCTACCACCGTTTCTCCCGCTAGTCAGTGTTTGAAGGAAATAATTGAATTCATCTTGTGTTGGCAGTCGGCCAGAGCGACTCATCGGTAGCAGACGTGTCCACTCCGAGACCCGAACTCAGGTACTTTTATTTCCATATATCGTATGTCATCAAGTCCGTACTACGTTATCGATGAGCAGCGCACCCGTCTGGCAACTACTCCAAGAACATCGCCAAGGGTCATTTCATTCCGCCCGCTCCACCGCAGTAGACATACCCTACCGTAACCACAGGAAGTAAGTAAGTTCATGGAAGAGTAAGTAAACTAATGTATTAGCCAAGTACTATATCAAACTTCTCTATAATTTTGCACTGTATTTTTTTTATATGTCTGTGGTTTACTTCTCACACCCGGCATCCGCATTTAGTCTCCGCCTATTTTATAGCTTTGCTAGTTGCCCTAGGTTACCGCTTATTCTGTGCTACCATTTCGCAGCTTGCTGTCCCTGCCATTTGAGTCATCTGGTACTACTACTTTCGTTGCACCCCTTGCCCTCATAACTGCATTTAGTAAAGAAGTAGATTTGTATATAGCAGGTTATTCAACTGAATAAACTAACATTTAGAAAATTATTAAAAAGAGTTTTACTGTTTGTGTGTGAAGGTCTAATTTCCCAAATTGACCCACTGGAGTACCGTTTCTTCACTTGAGCTACTTGGCCTCGAGTATCCGGCTTATGGATAGTGTGTCCTATCACTGAGACTAGAACTGCCGCCCGAGCTAAAACAGAAAACTCGTTTCCGGGGCTCGAGTATCAAAAAGTGGCCCTTTTTCTTCTCGTCAAATGTATACATAAAATTTCATAATTGCAAAAAAATTAAAATTACTTCGTCCGTACCTGTGTTTCTAGGAAAGCTTCTATCAACAGCTGGAAGAAACCCTCTGTAGAATACCTAAAACGGAACGACTCGTTATTCTTGGCGATTTTAACGCTAGAGTAGGGAGAGATGCAGACACCTGGCCAGGCATCATAGGCAAGAACGGTTTGGGCAACATGAACGCTAACGGTCAACTACTCCTAACTAAATGCGCTGAACATGATCTAGTTATAACAAACACCATTTTCCGACAAAATGATAAATTTAAAGGCACCTGGCGTCACCCCAGATCAGGTCACTGGCATCTACTGGACTATGTTATCGTACGTAGGAAGCATCTCAAGGACGTCCAAATTACAAAGGCGCGCATTGATAGCGAATGTTGGACCGATCATCGTCCGGTTGTCTCTAAAATGAAAATTGTTATGAGACCCAAACACCGAAGAACTCAAGTAAAACGTAGACTCCGTCTCTGTATTAGTAAATTGCGTGACCAACAAACCGTCGAACAGCTAAAGCAAAAAGTTCAAGAGAATTTGTGTGCACTAGAAGAAACCAATTCTGTAGATGTCGCTGCTACCTGGACACAAATTAAAGACAGTTTAAAAAGTGCGAGTGAGGAAATTCTTGGCACTGCAGCAAGTAAAAAACAGGAGGACTGGTTCAATGATAATGAAGCTCTTATACAAGAACTTCTTGACCGCAAACATACTGCCTTCCAAAACGCTATCAACCACCCCAATGACCCATCAAAAGCAGAAGCTTTTACCCAATCTAAGTATGAAACGCAACGCGAAATCAGAAGAATAAAGAACGAGTGGTGGGCAAGCAAGGCCAGAGAAATTCAAAGGTACGCCGATTCACACGACTACAGGAATTTCTTTCAAGGAGTAAAAGCAGTGTACGGCCCCAGTCGGAAAAATATGTGCCCTATTAAAGATTTAAATGGAAATCTCCTCAAAGAAGACCAGGAAATAAGAGCCCGATGGAAAGAACACTACTCTAACATTCTTAACCAGCAAAGTCAAGCCGATCACGATATTATAAATCTTATCCCTCAATATGACACCTTCGAAGACTTAGATAAACCACTAACAACGGAAGAGATCTTAACCGCCATTGGGCAGCTAAAAAATAACAAATCTCCCGGCGCCGACTCACTCCCAGCTGAGATCTTTAAAGCTGTGTCGTCAGAGCTCATACCCTACCTCAAAAAACTGTTTGATGTCGTGTGGGAAAGTGGTCAAGCTCCGCAGGAGTTTCGTGATACACTTTTAATCAACCTCTTCAAAAACAAAGGGAGCGCTGCGGACTGTGGAAATTACAGGGGAATAGCTCTCCTGGCTGTTGGAGGGAAGATACTCACTAAAGCGATGGCAAATAGGCTAACACCTGTTATGGAAAAGTTACTTCCTGAAACACAGAGTGGCTTTAGACCAAACCGAGGCACATCGGATTTAATCTTCACACTTAAACAGCTTCAAGAAAAAGCACTCGAACATCAAGGAGAAATTCACATGGCTTTCATTGATTTAACCAAGGCGTTTGACTCGGTGAACAGGGAAGTGCTCTGGAAAATTATGTTCCGCTTAGGTATCCCTAGAAAATTTGTGGAAGTATGTCGCAGTCTACATACAAACAACAACGCCCAGGTTATGTATAATAATGAGGCAACCGAACCTTTCCAAACCCTCACTGGAGTTAGGCAGGGATGTGTCCTGGCACCCCTACTCTTTAATTTGTTTACCACTGCTCTAACAATTATTGTTGACAACAAACTGACAGTCAGAGGAATAGGTCTCAGATATCGTTTTGATGGCGGCCTCTTTAACATAGGGCGCTTTAGAGCTTTCACGAAGACACGCACACGATTCATTTGTGATCTCCAGTATGCGGATGACTGTGCACTTTTAGCCTCTACGCCGGAAGAGCTTCAAGAACTTTTAGATGTGTATGCCCAGAGCTATGATTCCTTGGGACTTAAAATCAACATTGGAAAGACTAAGATTATGTCAACTCCTCATCAAGTGAACCAAATAGACATTACACTTAACGGAAATTCTCTTGAAGTGGTGGATCAGTTCAATTACTTAGGCAACGTTGTTAATGACAAAGCAAACATGGACAGCGAGATTCGCAATAGAATTAACGCTGCATCTAGAGCACTCTGGGGACTTAGAGAGAGAGTATTTGACAACCACGACCTTGCTTTGTCAACGAAAATGGCTGTCTACAGAGCAGTTGTCATTCCAACACTGCTATATGGATGTGAAAGCTGGGTCACATACCGTCGTCATGTGAAAGAATTAGAACGTTTTCAGCAAAGACACCTCAGAAGTATGATGAAAATCCGTTGGTTCCATCACATATCAAACGTGGAAGTGCTCAGGAGAGCGGGCAGCCTTCCAATTGAGGTGCTTATTTCAAGAGCACGCCTAAGATGGGCAGGTCACGTTCATCGTATGCATGATAACCGCCTCCCTAAATGCACACTTTATGGTGAATTGCTAAGCGGTAGAAGAAGGCGTGGCGGTCAACGAATGAGGTTCAAAGACGGTCTCCATGAAAATCTAAAATCCTGCGGTATTGCAGACGAGCAATGGGAACAACTTGCAGCGGACAGAACCGAATGGCGAGGGGTTGTGGCCAGCTATCAAGGAAATGTTGCTGCAAGAAGGCCGAATCCAAGACCTAACCAGGTCTATGTTTGTCCTGACTGCGGTCGACATGTGCTCTCCCGAATTGGCCTCTATAGCCATAGTCGTGTGCACCGTAGATGAATGGGAATTACAATAGACTACACCTTTTACTTGTTTTTATTGTACACAATTTATCGACTGTAACATTTTTATACTCGGACTCGAGTAACGGCTAATAATAATAATAACCTGTGTTTCTAAGAACATCTTAGGTTGGTTTTTCCCTTCAATTTTATGTACCTGACAAAGACGTTCAATGAGGTGTGGGTACTTGCGAATTTCTTGCCTATGATTTGTTTACAACAGAGAAAAATGATTCAAAGCTGCAGCTTTCTTTGTTGTACGTCTTATTGCAGTTGAGGACTTTTTAAGTAATCTCTGCTATAGCTTATATAACAACCCAAGGCAAGCATCTTTAAAGATGGAAAGCCTCAGGCATTGACACATACTTAACGCAGTTGTCTATTCACCTATGTCAAACTGATGAGAGCTAACAAGCACGAAACTAGTCTACGGCTGGGGTTACACACAACCCTGCACTAGAGTCTTTCTTTAAGAATAGTCTGCCTATTGGGGGATTATTGCAATCAAATTTTATTTTGCATTTTCCGATTGAAGACATAGTATGTCGCAAGTTATTTTAATCGTTTTGGAAATTCACATTGTGCGCCTTGATGGGTAGCAATGAATATATTTTCTTCTTGATGGATGGAGTAACAGTGCAGGCGTACAGAGTTGTCAACAGGGTTTGTCGCCTTAGGCCTCCAAAAATCCTACGACAAATTCTGACATCTTGGACTAATCTATAAGCTCCATGTCGTGGGATTTTCGACTCGTATCATCAAAATGATAGTCTTATAAATCCAATAGAAACTTTCGAGTTGTAGTCAACCAGGCATGCTCATTCCTCACCTCTATCCTAGCTCGCATTCCTCAGGGATCATTCCTTGGATCCATACTTTTAATTTATACATCAACGACGTACCACCAACGACAGACCACCGGACAACCCTTTGTCTATACGCGGACGACACCGCGATGTTAACGACATCTAAATATCCCCAAATTATGACTGACGTTATACAAAGACAGACAGACACAACCATTAAATTTTATGAAAAGTGGGAACTTCTTGTTAACATAAACAAGACACAAACGATGAAAATGTATAATATTAGTACCACAGTAAGAATTAAAAATCAATCTCTTAATTGGTAATACGAAGCTAAATATGTAGGAATCGAACTAGGCAGAAAACTCATATTTAAAAGACATGTGCCGGACATGACAACTAGGTGTTGGGGGCGTTGTTCATCCGTATATTCTATCCTTAAAAATGCTCCCTCACGTACCTCCACCCTTATATACAAAGCCCACATCCGGCCTATCCTAACCTATGCCGCTCCTATTTAGTATCTCCTCACTTCTAGAGCCTATCAGTCCATACTCCCATCCACTATCCCCGCACAACTACTCCACGACTTGACAGGAACGCCGACTTTAGACAATTTTATTCTAAAAATTCTATTATCTAAACCTCACACAATCCCTCGTCCAGTCAATAAATCCACACTTTATAAATCCCCTTACCTCCAAATTCATTCACCCTCCCACGCACCCCTCCCTTAACTACATTTACACCCTCTAATATACAGGATATTGTAAACTGTAATCTGAAAAAATACATAAAAATACGCAAAATACAAAATAAAAATAAAAACACAATAAATCTCAAAACCTAACACAAAAATACCAAAAAATCGTTAATAAGTCTACCAATTGTCATTGGAAAATTCAAAATCAAAAGAACTATTAAAATTATATTCGAAAGAGCCATATTTATTTATTCATTTATTTATTTAAAGGTACAACTGACCAGACAGATAGAAATCCAATTAAAGGGTAGGAAGACACAAGTAATATAAGAAAAATATATATCCTTACATATATAACAATTATAAAACAATAAAGAAGTGATATTTACATCAAACCGATAAACTTTTAACTTACTGACTTAAAAATGGTAGCAATAGTAACAATAATAACAGTCACATCAATTTGTTAGTCAAATAACTAACCAATATACATATTCAAAAATTTACAATATAATCCATAATACCAATTGGGAATAACAAAAAAAAAACCTCAAATACTAACATATTTACATATATACACAAAATATAGACACATATAAATACATGCATATATTACTTAATTACTTAATTACCTAAAATGCATCTCCTGAAGTTACCAATATTACAGTTAAAAATATCCAAGTTAGCCTGGATATTGGTTATAATGTAAGCACATGAAGTAAATAGGTGAAAATTTTGGATGGTATATTGAAGTGGATATAGTTAAATAATTTAGGACAGTCAATTTTGTTAGTTAAAAGTTTATGTAAAAATAATACAGCAAAGTACACTCTTCGTGACGCCAAGCCATTCAATTTAAACCTAGCTAAGACTCAGATTGAGGGGTGCCAATAGCTGGATAGACATCATCAGATTTATAAGACACGTATTTAAGATGCTTCCTCTGAACATTTGGAAGTTGGAAGTATGAGTTTCATAGTTCGGACTTCAGACAACTGAAGCATATTCTAACTTAGGTCTGACAAAAACGCTAAATACCAGAATGATAATTGAAACATTTTTGAAGTGTCTCGAATTTCTCATAATGAAACCCAGATTTTTATTGAAATTAGCTATAATACAATTAATATGAGGAACAAAAGTTAGTTTAGAATCACTGCTGTCTTTAAATTCCGAACATCTGTTAACTGTTTCAGCACCTATATTATACAAAAAATTTATTGAATTAGTTTTCCTTGTAAAGGACATAGCGTTGCATTTCGATATGTTTAGCGGTAATTTATTGATATAATAAATAATAATACACCACAAGTAATGACGACCCCCTTTATCACAACAATTATAAATTTGCTTGATCTTGCTGTAATCTATTACAATCACTTACAGAGTTAATGGAGGTACATAGCTTGAGGTTGTCGGCATACATAAGAACATTGCATGTCTCAATTTCCTGACAGATATCATTAATAAACAGTATAAAAAGTAGGGGTCCCAGAACTGAGCCCTGCGGTACCCCTGAAGTTGCTGAGACTTGAACATATGTAAAACCATGATAATACACGTTTAATAGCCTATTAGACAGATATGAACAAAAGAAATTAATAAACTGCGAGGTTAGTCCAAACGTTGCTAATTTTTTATTAAAATATCATGATCGAGTCTATCAAAAGCCTTGGAGAGGTCAGTATAAATTACATCAACCTGACTACCACCCTGATCCAATGATGTGGCGAAAAAATAGGTAATACTTATAATATTAGTGGTTGTTGATCTATCAGCTAAGAAACCGTGTTGATAAACTGAAATTTGAGATTTAACATGAAAAGATAAAATATCATGCACCCACATACTTACTACCATACTAACCCTAATAATATTAATATAAAACACAACACCAACCAACCAAGAAGCATACAGAAACCAAAAATTAACATCCAACAATACTGTCAGCCGCTGAGCAAAATCATTCTAGAACAGGAAATAACCAAGAGCAAGCATCAGTCTTTGATGGAATGCCTCAGGCATCGCCACATACTTCCATAGTTGTTGTATATTCGCCTATGTCGCACTGAAAGGGAAAATAGTGAATAATTGGTCTTTCGTGGTATATATTTTACTAGACATTTATTTTTATGAAAAAAAATCAGTTTTTACGTCTTTGTGTATTCTATTTTATTTGACAATTTTCTTTTCAGAAAAACAGATCTGATGGTTAGAAATTTGTAGTATAGGGCTTTTAGGAAGCGATTATTTCTAAAAATAGATTGAAGAATTGGCAAGTAACAATTTAAACCGCACAAATTTATAAGTAGCCGTCCAATAGAGGTTAACATTTACTTCATTATAGTATGTTCACCCATACAACAGCATTGAGTCGTTTCCTTCCTTTTTCAAATAAAAATACGTGGTGACTTTATAATCCGGAATCCGATAAGCAATGTTAGCCTCACCTCGCTCCCCAAGGTTTTCGATGTTTCATTCTTCATCGAATATTTTAAAAATTCTGCTGTGAGTCACTGTATTGAAATATAATTTTAGATGCGACAGTTCCACCACAAAACGGATCCTCTTTAATACAGATGTGACATGGGAGCACCCATGATTAATGTGTTTTTCTAGTAAGTACACCGTGTTAATTATAAATTCTTTAGGAATAGTTTCAAGGCGTACAGTGTGCATTGTTGAGAATTGTTATTAATTAAGAATATACTCTGTAACACGCATTGTAACGGGTCCGGCAGAATGGAGTATCCATTTTAAATTAAGTTGTTTTTATTAATATCTAAATTTTTATTCAAGAATTAAACACAAGGTTCTTGAGGGAACACGGAAATTTTATTTTCTATACATTACATCAGTAAAATAACCCCCTCCACGCTGCTGACACTCTTGAAGCCTAGCACGAAGGTTTTTCATCGCCCATTCCAACATTTCAATTGAGATTGCGTTAATCTCTGTCCGAATATTATGTTTTAGTTGCTCCAAAGTTTGCGGTCGATTACAAAACACTTCCAACTTCAAATAGAAATCACAAGCTGAGAGATCCGCTGACCGTGCCGGCAAGCTGATGTCCCCAAATTTGGAAATGATATGAATAGGAAAAAATCTTCGCAAAATTGTCATAGAATCCCTATCAGTATGGGAAGTGGCTCGGTTCTGCTGAAACCAAATTCTTCAAGTATCCACACCAACATTACGAAGTTGTTCAAAGTTACGCAATATCTGTTGATAACTTTGTGATGTAACAGAAACCGTCAAGTCATTTTCATCAAAGAAGCACGGCCCAAAAATTCGTCGCCGAAGATAATGTTAAAGAACACTATAAAACCCTCGGTATACTTTTCGAAACTGTAACAAAATCCGACTTATCCGACTTCGAAATATTTCGCATGAAAAGCGTACTTCACGTAAAAAATATCGTGGGAGAGGTTTCTAATATTTTTAATCATATTTTCGCTCTACGGAGCGTTCTTTATGCAAAAATTTCAATAACTTATCAAGGAGCGTAATTTTAGAAAGTGTAGTAAATGTCGCTGCACAGGGACGTAATGTCGCCCCGACCACCAAAATTTAGAAACAGTAACAAAAAACCAAACCCTTTTACGGATCCACATTGTTAAGCACTGCAACGCATGCGTTGTGTTAAATATGAGGACAAGTTAATCCAGCTTCTATTCAAAGTATATCGAGAGTTTTAGCGAAAATGGCCTATAGCGACATGGGACCCCCATCATTTCCTAGCAGTCGATTTTAACGGGATTTGCCCTAGACCGGTTCCTCAGTGATTCGGTGTCAGAAAAGTATCTTTACCATGTACTCATATGTGCATGGGACCGCCTTGCCTGAACGTATGAAATTGTAATTGCAAAATATAATTCAAAGTGGTTGCGATTCAAGCATTTTTAAGCTCCGAGGAGCGATCAAAATTGATATTGAACTAAAAATACGTGAATAGACAGGCAAGCAAAAGCCCACCAAAAATTTATAAACATCGAACTTTTCTTGAATCTTTTTGTGTAATCGTTAGCTCAAAAACCGCATATTGGATGGTAGTTGGTACATTATAAGTCGTTCCGTTCCTCACCATGTGTTGTACATGGGCCAGACTATAGTTTGTCAAAACATTTTTCTTGAAGTTGCTGTAAAACATGAATTTTTAAAGAGATTTAATATATATATTTGAACTTTATATTGTCTTTTACTTGTGTAATTTTAAGAAAATTTACTGTGTTAGATTTATACCGTTACGACGTCCAATTGATGCCACCAGAGAAGCAGTTAAGTATAAATGGACAGCAAGTATAAATTTTGTAGTATTCTCCATCCTTCAGACGCAAAAGATGGATCGTTCACAATAACGCCACATAGGAACCTTTTTGCTAAATAAAATGTATTATATCCTTAAGGACGAATTGATAAAAGTAAAAAAAATACACAGTTATGTAGGGAATTGAAAGTCGTTTCACTTACAATTTTGGTTCAGAGGATTCAAAGGTGCTGAATCCGTAACCCGGCAGCTTTTGTAACCGTGTAACGTTAAACGATAAATTTCCAGCTCAACCTGGCACTACCACCTGCAAAAACCATTGAAAATGCATTTTTCATGTGTTTTTGACTTCGAGACTTTGTTGTCTGTCGCGTACAAATTTGTTGCATCGAGAAACAATTTGAATGAAGTAGTTTCTACCGGGTCTTGCCGTGGTCGTCGAAGTTGACTTGACGTTTCGCTGATCATCCTGTCAGCTTCTTCAGAAGGATTCTAAAGACTGAATCTGTTGTGTTATACTCCTCGTTATATACCTAGGCGCCGCTTCGCTTCGCTGGTCATTGGTCGCGCTTGGTTCGCTTCGCTGCTCATTCGTCATATTTGGTTGACCATGACTTACTACGGTGCTGGTACTTGGCAATACCAGTCTCCACGTGTTACTAAGTCGATACCCATCCTCTCTGTTAAAGTTGTTCACGTTTTTCATAATTTCCAGTGATTCCCTAATGATTCGCGGATAATAGCGCGTATTCCTGTCTAATATATTAACGTCCTCGTAGTCGATTTTATGGTTCTCGTTATTATGGACATGTTCTGCTATCGCCGATCTATCCGTATATCCAAATCTGGTATTTCTCTGGTGTTCTTTGATTCTGCACTGGATACTCCATCCTGTTTGTCAGATGTAGCTCTTACCACATGTGCACTTCAATTGGTAAACACTTTTTGATAACAGTTTGGGGACAGGGTCTTTAAGAAAAAAACAAAAAAAAGTTGGTGTACGGTTTCGAACAGTGAAGAAAATACAGCAGATGCTTCCCTCAGTCAAAGAGGACAGGTAACTCCTGAATAGTAAACCAAGGCATGTTTATCAGAGACATCCATAGTGTTTACAAATATACTAACGATAATGAGGTATTAATTAGGTATAAAATACTTAAGAAAAATCATGAAATACAAATCGAAAGAACAAAGAAATCATATTACGATTCACTAATATGATAAATCCAACAACAAATCACAAACAGCTTGGCAATTAATAAATAATCACACAAATCTGAAAAACAAAAGAAAATTGCCACATTCTTTTTCTGATGAAAAGGGCAATGAAATGGATGGCTACCAAAAGTCGGCACAGGCAATTCCATAAAATTATTAACAGATAATATGAATATAAATACCAATGCAAAAAATATGTATTGCGAACTCAATTATCTCCATTAACATCATCAGAAATAAAAAATATTATCAGGTCAATTTCAACTAAAACTTCTGCTGGATTCGATGGCATTCCATGTTCCTTGCTATTAGAAATCATTGATTATATAGCCGACCCACTTACTAAATTAATAAACTTGTCATTTTTAGAGTGTAAATTTCCAACAGTTTTAGAACAAGCACTAGTAGTTCCTATACACAAAAAAGGAAATGTATCGTTAATATCAAACTATAGAGGAGTAACTCTTTTATCAGCATTTTCAAAGATTTATGAAAAAGCTTACAGCTTAAGATTGAATGACTTTATATATAAAGAAAATATATTATCTCTTTCTCAATACGGATTTGGAAAGGGATGTGCCACACAGGATGCTATCTTATCACTTTATAATTTTATTCTAAAAAACTTAGACTCACAAAATAATACAATGTGTCTGTTTTTTTATCTCACCAGAGCATTCGACACCATTAACCATACACTGTTAAATAAACTTTATAATTATGGCATTCGAGGTCCTGCATTAAATTGGATATCTAGCTATTTGAGTGATCGATATCAAACAGTGATTTTACAACAAAATAATAATATTTTTTCATCTACACCAATCTGCACAACAACAGGAGTTCCTCAAGGCAGTACACTAGGTCCCATTCTTTTTATTCTATTTGTGAATGATATTGTGGATGGCTTTGATAAGGGTGGTTTGGTTTCACTTTTCGCTGATGACACCTCACTTGCCTTACAAAACAAATATTTAAATAGTCTTAGTAGTAAAGCCATCTCCCAAATTAACAACATGCAGAACTACTGTAATGAAAATGGCCTTGCGCTGAATGCATTAAAAACAAACATGATAGTATTTTGCACAAAACTTAAAGACCGATCATAGCCCTAAATTTTTAGGGCTATATATTGACTATACATTGTCATGGAATAATCAAGTAGATCATATTCTCAGTAAATTAGCATCTTATTGCTTTGCGATTTGGCAACTTAGAAAACACGTAAATTTAAATATTTTAAAAAATTATTATTTTGCGTATGTGCATTCTTGCTTAAACTATTGTATAATCTGTTGGGGTAACAATACTCGTATACATGAAGTCTTAATAATGCAAAAAAGGATTATTAGGACAATGACTTTCAAAACACGTCTACACTCTTGCAGACATCTTTTTAAGGAACTTGTTATTTTAACTGTTATTTCGATGTATATTTTAAATTGTGTGTGTCATGTTAAACATAACCTCAGTAATTACGGCAAAATCAGAGATGCAAAATCTAACTATAGTTTACGGCCAAATGGTAACTTAGATATCCCAAATCACAATCTGTCAATCGTGGCTAAGAGTCCTATCATTATGCAAATAAAACTTTTCAACAAATTACCATTTGTGCTAAAAACTACTTCAAGTAATAAAATATTCAAAAATGAAGTTCGCAAACTTTTGTTGAACTATAGTTGCTATCTTCACTATGAAGTTAGCATTACCATGGGTTATTTTTTTAAAATAAATAGCTACAAATGTTTTCTCACCTCAACAAATTGGCAACAAAAAAGCTACAATTAATGGGACCAGAAGGAATTCAAAATTTTAAAGTGGCAGTGCTAACTTAATATAGCTAGCAAAAACTCGATCACCACCAAGCAGTACGCACCTCCTGAACTATTTATATCGTTAAAGTAAATATGTATCTTGACCTGTAATTTACTATTATAGTTAAGTATAATTTCGAGCTAGTATATGTATATGGTTATTCGTTTTAAATTTATCTTACGACTAAAAATGCCGTACCGGGAACACTAACCGAGCATAAATACAACTTTAGAGTGTCACTAATTGTCTGTGTTCAGTTGTTTTGGATGCCGTGGTTGTTTATATAGTCTACCACTCGCCAGGAGAATCTCGCTTATTAAATAAATACGTATTGTGCATTCATTTTAGTTAATTTATAAGGCTACTTTTCTTCTCGATTCTGTTTATAGTCGCTGTGGAATATTTTGTACGTACTGCAAGACGTGAGATAATATAAACGCGTATTTCCAGGGCGGTAACTAAGCATGAGTAACGATAAGTATGCATCAATTTGGATTTTTTTTGCGGTCAGTTTGATGACTTCACTAAGTAATTGTTTCACTGTTTGTGTTTAAAATGTACCTACTGCGTGATATTGTGGGCTATTTATAAATAGTTCGAAATTCGTTAAATCCTTCTTAATCCTCCTGCATCATGAAATGCGAAAATATTCTATCTTACTCGGTTGTTTGTGAAAATTAAGAAAAATATAATATTTGGTACGAAGAGAAACAAAACAGTAATTTATGTATCTATAGATATGTTGAGGGGGCAAGCGCAGGTGCGTCTTTACTATGTACATATTGCAATATGCGATATAAAGCTACGTTAGGCGCGGTTAGTACTTTAAAATTTCAAAATCTTAAAATTTGTAAAATAATTCAATCTACCATGTCACTTTGGCAAACCACGAAACAAAAGGAATCTAATGTAAAATTTAATCAAAAAACAACAATTTTCAAAAACAAATTCTGAAAAAATTTATAATATGTCGATAATTCATAGTTAATCTCAATCCGCCCCCAACTATCACAAAATATTCAAATTACTAATTTTACGGCCCCAACCTTAAAATATATTGCCCTTAAAAATACCGGGCCCCCAATGATCATCATTACATTAAAACTACTTTCCGTATCTCGTTTGAGAAATTTCAATTAACTTCCATCAATTCTCTATTAAACAAACTTCCCTTCAAATTCAAGTCTCAATCCATTTTGCTTCTTTAACCTTCAAACCCGATCAATCTTCATTCATATTCGTCAATGAAAGTTCCGGTACTACCGTCCCCTTTGATATCAATACTTACTTCCAACCGGGGATCTTTCATCATCAAAACTCACTTCCTTTCGTTCACCGCGAACCCATTGGCACAATTTCAGATCTAAGTGCGGGACCTTCGGGACGGGGTTATTCCAAATTTATTCCTTCAACATATTTTCGTTAATAACTTCCAAACCAAAGTCGATTCGATCTTCATTCTTATACCAAAAAATTTCCCATTTCAATGCCGAGACGGTCATATACTTTTCATCACAGATGTTTCCTTTTTACAATATATGATGCAATATTGCGAGATGTTGTGCAATATTGCGCAATCGTACCCGCACTGAATGGCGGAGACATTTTCCAGACATTTCCAGACCTCCGCACGAACTTCATCGGAGCATCTAGTTCGGTATTTCCAAAGTTAGTTCTTGTATTTTATTAAAAGTTTTAGTACTGAAATTAGAGTAAATATACTAGTAACACTTTCGGTTTCTAAAATAGTTAAAATTTAGTGCCGTCTGTCTAGTCCAAACTTACCACTCTAATTCAACGATACATTCCTTGCAACTACGCCGTCTTGACCTCTTCCTTGGCAGTCCCAAGTAATAAAGCTAAATTAATCTTCAGCCATCGCGCCCCTTAAAATAAAATTTGGTTTTTAAGTAATCTTCGGCCACCGCGCCCCATAAAATGAATTTAAATTAAAACAATCCTTCTGCCTTTGCGCAAATTAAAACCAAGTGATTTTTTTCAGAAAATCTAAATCAATTACAATTAAAAGAAATTTCTTCTCAAGTTGGAATTTCCGATGTCGAACAGTTACTATTTTTTAACTTTAACTTTACTGTACTTTACATTCCATATCAAGGAAAAACCACCCCAATTTCCGGCTTCTCGGTCTTGGGCTTGCGATGGATCGTCGGATCGTGTTCTTTTGGGGAATTATAATAAATGCAACTAATTTACATTAGAGTATCCCGGACCGATCTCCGGGGGTTGAACCTACCCACGCTCGTAATAATCTCCAACAAACAAGAAAATATGGACTCTACAATGTTTTAATGGGTTTTGGAGGGCAGAGATCATGATGGAGGTGCTATTTTTCACCCTACCCTCCCGCAACTACCCCAACGTATAAAACCACCCCCCTCTTCCATACTGTCGGTCCTAGGCATACGTAGATTCGTTGGATTAGGATTTTATGGGAATATTAGGGAAACTAACCATTACTCAACCACAGTTGATCTAAGCAACCCCCGGGGGTTGAAACTACCCTGCTCGCAACACCGAAATTACTCACGGGTTTTCAAGGGCGGGATTTTGGTGTTATTTTTCACCTTACCCCTCCCGCAACTACCCTCAATGTATAAAAATACCCCTTTTTCTGTAAAGTATATGTGTAGCCTCCGGGGGTTGCTTAAGTCAACTGTCGTTGAGTAATGGTTAGTTTCCCTGATATTCCCATAAGAACTCCGGTCCGATGAATCCACACTTGCCTAGAACCGACAGCATGGAAGAGAGTGGTTTTTATAGGGGTAGTTTCGCGAGGGAAGAGTGAAAAAAGATTCCACCATAAACCAAAATCTAAAATAATGTCTAAAGCAATGTCAATATTGTTAGTTTTGTTTATAACGAATTCCTATGTTGCATTTTGCTTATGAAGTCGTTTTATTTTATGAAATCACTGGCTCAGTGGCTCAACACTTACGTGTTAGGCTTGCAACCAAGGAGTCCCGGGTTCGAATCCTGGCTAGGGCATGGATGTTTAGTGGTGTTTTTCATGTATTACCGAGTTGATCGCAGTGGACTAGACAAGGTTGTGTGAGAGACAACACGGCTAGTTGCTGTATCATTCCTGAGTTCGAGTCTCAACTGCGGCAGATGGCAATGCCGCACGGAATGGTCGTTGTATAATTGTCTATGTATATGTGTCCTGGTTGAGTGGTGGAATAGCTAATGCTAAACTCCGCCAGGACGTTAATCGATGGCGATGAAATAAATAAATGAAATAAATAAAACGTAATCAATATAAACTGTATTTTTTCAACCACGTTAATATTTCCTTTATTGCTACTACGGTTGCACTGGAAAAAATGCACGGAACATATTTTTATTCAACATTGTTCAATAAAACACAGGAGCGGGAGCTTTAAAATTGCAATAAATGTAATTTCTAGTTTAACCGGAAGTTGTAACAAAAAGTTTTATTATCACTTTATTCATATTACCCTTCTATGAAGAATGTTTCAAACGGACTATCATCTAAAATGTAAGTAAGAAAGTTAACGACGATTTTAGTTTTTCGAAATTATATACTTTAAACTCAACTTTCTCGAAAACGGTTAGATTTTCGAATCTTTTCCATATAACGAAATCTAATTGAAATTAAATTCTCTTCAACATAGACAGCATTTCTAAGTTCCTGTCATCCAAAAAATTCCTTGTAGGGCAGCGCCATCTATCCCTTAATATATTAAAAAAACTATTTGCAAATTTCATTTTGAAAAACATAATTTATTGTACAATAATCAGTTTGGTTTTCACAACAACGAATCAACAAACGATGCAATAATATGTCTTATAAATAAAATTGTACACGGTCAAGAAAGAAAAAGATTATGTTGGGGTCACATTTTATGATTTATCGAAAGTCTTTGACTGTGTCTCACACCATGTGCTGCTGGAAAATAAAGGTACCTTAATGTTAAATTAGTCAGTTGTGTGCGAATTACTTACCCCTACTTATTAAATCGTACACAGTATACGTGTGTAAATAGCAAGAATTTCGATCTCCTGGAGGTAAAAATTGGGGTACCACAAGGATCGGTATTAGGACCCACATTTAGTCCTAATTCATGTAAATGATCTTAATCAGGGCGTAACGGAGGCTGATCTCGTAGTATTTGCAGATGATACAGTACATTGTTAAGATTAGATAGAACATTAAACGCACTTCAGCAGCACACACATTCAAATGCAGTAAGTTCGTTGGCTTCCACTAAATTGTCTAATAAAATAAAAATAAAACGACAAACATGATCTTTACCTATAGATATCTTAAGTACTATGAAAATTCAGAAGAAATCAAATTTCTTAAATTTTATCTTGACCTAAAGTTATATTGGAGTCACCATATAAATTTGCTTGTAAATAAACTGGACAAAAATATTTTTACTCTGAGAAATTTGAGCAATATTGTATCAATTAATATTCTAATTATCGCCTACAATTCTTTAATTGCATCTCATACAACATATGGGCTATTAAACTGGGAACATGCACTTCAAGCTACTAAAATATTTTCAGTACAAAGGAAAGCGTTTAGAAAGTTTAGAATTATTTCAAACCTCGGTTTCAGACATGTTCAACGAAAATTCAGCATTCCAAATACATTAACTTTTCCTTCATTATATATTTATATCTGTTTATTATAAATTTATAAGAGCGTTCACTTATTCGAAAGAAAGGATACTAAACATAATTATAATATTAGAGGCACATTTAACATTTTTTTCAAAATGCATCTGCGGATGTCATTATTTCAATAGCAAAAATAACTAGATTCAAATGGTTAGGAAATGGTCGGTAATAATATAGGAGTTAAATGAGTCCAGAAAGAGGCTTCTAATAATAATAGTAATAATAATAATAATCGCCTTTATTTATAAAATTGCAGTATAATAAAAAGAAAATACATTTCAAATGTTGGCGGCATTCGACCTCGGGTCGCTCTTCCATACAACCAACAGAGAGAAAAAGTATATTGATGCTAAAAAAAAAACAGTATCCGAAAATTAATATGACTAAAACAAACAGATCCTATCTACTTGAGAATATCCAGGCTTTGACTTGTTTGCAGAATTAAGAGATATTAGAAAGAAGTTTAATATTCATGGGTATTTTGTTAAAAATTTTAACGGCGTTGTATGAGAAACTCCTTTGAAACTGTACAGTATTATGCTTGGGAACATTATACAGATGCCTATGGCGGGTAGTGCGTTCATGAGTATCACTACCTCTTATAAGTTTAGAATACAAATATTCAGGTGTTTGATATTTATCAACTTTATAAACTAGACAGGCTAGATGATATTTAAACCTTTCATCTAAGTTTAACCATTTACTTTCTGAAAATCTTACGGAGATGTGGTCGAATTTACGCAAGTTAAAACTAAATTTAATGTAGGCATTTTGAATTTTCTGAAGAGTAGTTCTATCTCTATCCAACAAAGCAGGCCAATATACAACATCACAATACCCTAGTTGAGATAGGATTAAAGAATCGCATAATAGCAACTTAATATCAGAAGTAAGTACCTCTCTATGCATGTTTAATAGTTTTAACTTGCCATAAGATTTTTGTACCTATTTAGTAACTTGAGTGGAGAATCTTAAGTTGACATCGACATATAAACCTAAACTTTTTGCTTCATCAATGGGGATCAAAACTTTGTGTCTAAGTATAATTTCAAAATTAAGATCACTAACCACTTTGGACGTGTCCTTCCCAAAAACTAATAACTCGGTTTTAGATTCATTCAGAGCTAATCCATGAGCATTAGACACTTCAGCAATTGTTGCTAGATCAGAGTTAATCTTATCCCTTGCTAGTAAATAGTCATTGAAACCAAAAGAAAAATATAATTGGGTGTCGTCCGCATATTGATGACTGGAACAATGCATTAAGAATGTGTGAAAATCAGAAGCGTAAATAGAAAATAAAAGTGGTCCAAGGATACTACCCTGCGGAACACCTTGACTAACGGGTTTAAATTCAGAGAACTTATTAATGCAAACTCTTTGTCGACGATTACATAAGTAGTTTCGAAAAACCGTTATTGCAATGTCACCTAAGCCAAAATAAATTAATTAAAGATATACTTCTTATAGCATTCCATTTTAAAAAAAGGAACTTGGTCCTGTACAATTGTCTTGGTTTGCCCTGTATATTCGAAAATAATTTCCAGTTGTAGAATTATTATATTATTTACCTGTATTTTTTAATGTTTAGCTATCGTAAAGCCCGAGCTATCGAAGTTAGACGCACTATTTCCCCACCCTATCTAATTAATAAAGAAATAGTAAAAATAGCCGAGCTTAAATTTATTTTAAATTTTTTAATCTTTTATATTATTTACGATATATTTAAATTTTCAGTCATATGTTATTTTAGTTATATTTACTTTAAAAAAGTCAGTCCTAAATTAACGTTAATAATAATTTAATTATAATATTTTTTAATTACTGAAGTAGCATAGCTACTTACTGTGGACGATATGTTTAATAAACTAAAGTGTTTGCTTTCAGTGGAACCACTATTTTCAGACACTTACTGCCATGGTCTATAAAACTTCACTAAATTAAGTAATTACAATCAAGTCAATTAAAATTTTAATTCGAAAAAAGACGGCCACATTTGTCATAGTAATTAATTACGTAGATTACTTTATTAATTTTATTAGCCGTATAAACTCATATTAACCCATGAACCGGCCCATGCATTAATTGATGTTATAATTGAAATTTTACACGTATTCAGCTAAAAAAACTAATGGAAATCGTATAATCACTCTACGGATTAAATGATTTGTTTTTACCATGCAGTTTTTATTAATTTTTTATAAAAACTGTTACTTATACCTTGAATGTACTTTTCCAGTGCACCGACCACGAACTGCGGCAATCAATATCTCGAAAAGTAGAGATTGGATAATTTTGAAAAATTGGTAACAAACTAATGTCGACGGTGGCAACATGGCTAAATTATTTTCAGGATGGTGGCACAAGAATAATTAACAATATTAAAAGGATACAGGGTGTCTCACCGGGAACTGAATCGATCGTTATAGAGAAAAGCACGCATCAGAAAATTTTGAAAATTTAAATAATTACTAATGTCGGTGTGGCCAATCCAATTAAAATAATTACAAGCAGCTGGCACTTCCGCTTATACCGGAAGTCGATACCAACTTTCTTATTTCAAATGGAACACCCTATATATTTTATGGTTTTCGAAAAGAGCATAAAATTCTGAGTCAAAAATATGTAGCATATCCTATACCTAAACAAACCTAGCCGTTTCAGAGATATTTGGCATTTTATAGAAAATTTGACAAGTGCAACGGTTTGCAAGAACCGTTATAACTTTCTTCGTGTAAAAGATCCTCATTTGCTTCTTGTCACATAAAAAGAACACAAGGAGAACTACGTTCTACGACTGAAATAAATTCAATAATATCATACTAAGCGTTCCGTTTTTCGCGTTACATTTTGTCAACTTCAAACTTGTTTAGGTCAAATGGAACACCCTGTATTTTTTTACGTCAAGTTGTGTAAAATTGAATTTCTTTTTTCTGATATTAGCATTGTGGGGGTTAAAGTTACAACTTATTGAAATATTTACGATTTTGTTAGAAATTCATGAATTGTTGTAATCATTTCATCAAAATAGCCATGATTAGAAACAATCAGTCATTATCTTATGTCAAAAAATGCCGGCACGTTTAAATTACACCCACGAAGACTTTCTACATTTGTTTATTATTTATGGAGAATGTGATAAAATAATATCAAGAACTTGCAGCACATTTGCTACTCGATATCCAGAAAAACGGAAACCGTCACCAAACACTGTAAAACGCATACTGGAAAATTTTAAAAACTATGGCTCTGTCAAGGAAAAAATACAAAGAAGAAAGCCTATTGTTGATGACGAAAACATTGAAATAGTCATTCTGGGATATTTTCATGCATTTCCAAGCTGCTCTGGAATCGGGACTATGCAAGGATTTAATTCACAGTATCTTATTAAAACATAAGTTTCACCCGTTTTCATTCCATATGGTTCAAGGATTAAAAGAAACAGATTTCCTAAGAAGACAGAATTTTTGTGAGTTTATTCTAATAAGGTCTGTGGGACACCATTCTTATTTGGGAAATATTATATGGACAGATGAAGCATAATTTAATAAAATGGACTTTTTAATAGACACAATTCGCATTATTAGAGTGACTCAAATCCTCATATGTTCAGAGAGCGTAACTTTTAGGAAAGTTGGCAGTTCAATGTTTACTGTGCCATAAGAAAGGATAGAGTGGTGGCATTACAATTTTATCAGGAAAATTTAAACGGTAAATTAAATTATCTCTTCTGCTAGGTAATTTTTTTTTTTTTTAGGTGAAAGATATCTGAATATCTTACAAAATTTGAATAATAACTATTTAATTATATTTAATTAATAATTATTTACAAGAAACTTTTTATGATCAATGGATTGCCAATAATGGACCTTTCTTATGGACTCCTCGCTCGCCCGATTTATCAGTTCTGGATTATTTCATTTGGGGAACTATTAAAAATAAAGTTTATGAGAGCCCATTAACAACCATTGAAGATTGTATGCAAAGAGTAAGAAATGTATTTCAAAACAATCACAGGATTCAATTAGAAGAGCTACCCATGAGGAACTAATCCGAAGGTGCGAAAAATGTATCGAGGTTCGAGGGCGGAATTTTGAGTAACTATTAAATTAAAATGAAATCATATTTTAAATTGATCTTATCTCTACTATTTTAGTTCATGCCATATCTTCAATTCGATTAATACGCATGTTACAGTGTTAGTGTTATTTTGCGTTTTTGTGGATATCGAGTAGCAAATGTGCTGCAAGTTCTTGATATTACTTTATCATATTCTTCATAAATAATAAACAAATTTAAAAAGTTTTCGTTGGTATAATTTAAACGTGCTGGCATTTTTTGACATAAGATAATGACTGATTGTTTCTAATCATGGCTATTTTGATGAAATGATTACAACAATTCATGAATTTATAATATAATCGCAAATATTTCAAAAAGTTGTAACTTTAACCCCCACAATGCTGATATCAGAAAAAAGGGACTTCAATTTTACACAACTTGACGTAAAGAAATACAGGGTGTTCCATTTGACCTAAACAAGTTTTCGCGGTTTGAAGTTGACAAAATGTAACGCGAAAAACGGAACACTTGGTATGATACCATTGAATTTATTTAAGTAACAGAACGTAGTTCTCCTTATGCTCTTTTTACGTGACAAGAAGCAAATGAGGATCTTTTACACGAAGAAAGCTATAACGGTTCTTGCAAATTTTCTATAAATTGTCAAATATCTCTAAAACGGCTAGGTTTAGGGATAAGATATTTTTGACTCAGAATTTTATGCTCTTTTCGAAAACCCTAAAATATATAGGGTGTTCCATTTGAAATAAGAAAATTGGTATCGACTTCCGGTATAAGCGGAAGTGTCGGTTTCTTGTAATTATTTTTATTGGATTGGCCACACCGACATTAGTAATTATCTAAAATTTCGAAATTTTCTGATGTGTACTTTTCTCTATATCGATCGGTTCAGTTCCCGGTGACACACCCTGTATATATAAAAAATATATTATATAAATATCATATAAACAATTAAGTAATATACTAGACAAAAACAATTTAAAAACAATCTACAATGCTTTAGTAGAAAGTCACTTAAATTATGGTATCTTAGCTTGGGGAGCTGCTACAAATAATCATATCAGACCGCTTGAAATGATACAAAAAGATTTATCAAATTAATGCTCAAAGAATAAAAAACTTACCCAACGAAACTAGTCTATATTGATGCAAAAATATTTGATATAAGACAACTTTTTTACTATATTAGTAATGTCAACTATCATAGGAAAAAACAGTATATAATAAATCCTCATGAACATAACACACGAAAAAGAGATAAATTTATAAATCCATCCATGACGAAAACTATTGGGCAACGATCATACATATCCTTATCACCAAGATTATATAATACTATCCCTGATATAGCAAAAACAAAGAATATTTTTCCCTCAAAAGAAAATTAAAGGAGTTTATTACATCAATGCCCCGGGAAACAATCCATAAATACATTGATATAAAAAATTATTAAAAAATAAAATATCGTAATAAATAGGTATATGCCTCTGCAGCGACAGGTATTTTAATTAAAAAGGAAAAAAAGGGATTTTAATATTTAGTAGTTTAGTTTAATAGTGTCAGTGTGTGTATATGCATTATCGTACTATATGCCCCTGATTTATATGTATGCATACATGTATCTTCATTTCGAAACAAGTGTCCTCGGTTACTTATAATAATAATAAACGTCTTTATTAATTATAAGAAAAATCTTACAAAATTGTAGGAAAAATCTTACAAAAAATGGGCGAGTGTCGAGTAACTTTGTATTTATTTAAATTTTTTTTGTTCTGTATTTTATTTATAATTCCTTATATGTTGTTATTATTATATATTATTGTATGTCATAAGTTTCATCTCACATAGTTATTATTTGGAATACTGGACATTTGTATAATGTAATGTAACAATAATTATTCTTGCTATTATGTAAATAAATCTATATTATTATTATTATAAGTAATACCCCCTAAAACCTGACCCTGCCACAATAAAAAATTTGGCACTGCATCTTTAGTCACTCCAAAGGTGGTAATAAACATATTTACAAAATTCTCACAAAACGCATAAAATTTTAAAAATCAGGATGTAGGCACGCCACTACTTGTTCTAATGGCAGGTTAATGATGTATGTTAACGGCAAGTATACAGGGTGTTGCATCATGAGAGGGACATAGCTTAATAGGAGGTAGAGAACATCAGTGGTAACCGGAACCTCCCATAGAAATGTTTCATTGGGCCTTCATTACGAAGTTACAGGGTGTTAAATAATTTTTGGCCAAACTTGTTTTTTGTCATAACTTTGACAGGGAATGAAATAACGGATTCATATTTGGTACGGCTAATGTACTAACGAGCCCCAAGAGGTACATGTATAAAAAACATATATCCAGGTCCGGACTCACTGTAATTTATGTTTCTTCTTTGCATCAATAAAACATCACCCTGTATATATTTTTTTGAAATTTCGATACGATATTCGAAAAGAGCAAGAAAAAACAAACAAAATGGCCTATTTCATTTTTTTGTTACACCTTTGTGGTTATTTAAATACGTTGTTAAATGTGCAAGAAAATGGATTACAGAACCCTATTAAATGAGAGGCACGTGAAATAAATAGTTTTATAACTAAAATTTGCAAAAATTCTATTGAGCCTAGGTGGTCTGGGTGAATCCTAATTCCGGCACGTTTTAAAGGTCCATTTTGGTAAAAAACTGTGGTCCTAATAAGTAATCGGGTATGAAATAACAAAATTTTTAATCAATCACAGTAGGCTTGTTCAAAGTGACAGATAATAAAAAGAAATCTCCTAAACAGTTGAATAATTGTTTGTTAGTAATTTAATGTGTCAATAATCCGCATTTAGTTAGTGAAAACTTGTGAAAATATTTTAACTATGCTAGTAAAATTTACAAACGTGGAATATGCTGACATAATATTCATCTATGGTTTCTGTAATGGAAATGGTAGGTCGGCGGAAAGAGAATATCGGCTGCGTTTTCCTGGTCGTCGATGCCCTAATCATAAAACATTTAGTACGGTGTTCCAGTATGCAAGACAACACGGAAAGTTTCCTACTTCTGCAGTTGTGGAGCGTGTTTTACAACAAGGTATGCAGGAACAAAACAATATTATAAACGTAGTTCAAGAAAACCCAAATATGAGCACTAGACGAATCAGTTTGGCAACTGGTATTCCTCATTGGCGAGTATGGATAACCCTAAAAAGAGAACGTTACCATCCATATCATATCCAGCAGGTACAGCGTCTTCAACAAGGCGACGATATCCCCCGCCTGGCATTTTGTCATTGGTTGTCTAATCATCGCCCAGTCATTTACAGAACCTTATTTACGGATGAGGCACAATTTACAAGGGATGGAGTAAACAATTCACGAAATAATCATAAATGGGCACAGGAAAACCCACATGCGGTACGCCAACGCCGTTCGCAACACAGGTTTTCTGTAAATGTTTGGGTCGGACTTGTGAATAGACATTTGATAGGGCCACATTTTTTTGAAGAAAGATTGAATGGTAAAATTTACTTTGATTTTCTTCAAAACATTTTACCGAATATGTTAGAAAATATCGGTATAAGAGGCATGTTGTTTCAGCATGATGGGGCCCCACCACATTTTAACCTTCAAGTAAGAGAACACTTAAACAATGTGTATCCTAATAGATGGATTGGACGCGGGGGTCCACATGAATGGCCACCAAGATCTCCTGATTGTAACCCTTGTGATTACTTTTTATGGGGCCACTACTTAAAAAACGAGGTTTATAGCATTGAAATTGAAAGTAGACAACATTTAATCCAGCGCATCGTTACAACCTGCGACGAAATACGGAATAATCCAGAAATGATCGTCGAGCAATTGGTGACCTTTCTAAACGCGCAAGAAAATGCACAGAATGTGGGGGAGGACATTTTGAAAATTTACTTTAGTGTCAATTACGTTTTATTTTTAAACACATTTAGTTATTGTTTTGTTATTTATTGCTAATTGAAAATATTTTATTTATTTAGATTTTAGCTTGTTCTCTTTTCCAATTTTTATTAAGTATAAAATGTTGATGATTTTCTTGATCAAAGTAACTGGTTGCTTAGGCCTAAATGGTTTAAATTATCTGTCACTTTTATTCTTTGAACAAGCCTACTGTGATTGATTAAAAATGTTGTTATTTCATACCCGATTACTTATTAGGACCACAGTTTTTTACCAAAATGGACCTTTAAAACGTGCCGGAATTAGGATTCACCCAGACCACCTAGGCTCAATAGAATTTTTGCAAATTTTAGTTATAAAACTATTTATTTCACGTGCCTCTCATTTAATAGGGTTCTGTAATCCATTTTCTTGCACATTTAACAACGTATTTAAATAACCACAAAGGTGTAACAAAAAAATGAAATAGGCCATTTTGTTTGTTTTTTCTTGCTCTTTTCGAATATCGTATCGAAATTTCAAAAAAATATATACAGGGTGATGTTTTATTGATGCAAAGAAGAAACATAAATTATAGTGAGTCCGGACCTGGATATATTTTTTTTATGCATGTACCTCTTAGGGCTCGTTAGTACATTAGCCGTACCAAATATTAATCCGTTATTTCATTCCCTGTCAAAGTTATGACAAAAAACAGGTTTGGCCAAAAATTATTTAACACCCTGTAACTTCGTAATGAAGGCCCAATGAGACATTTCTATGGGAGGTTCCGGTTACCACTGATGTTCTCTACCTCCTATTAAGCTATGTCCCTCTCATGATGCAACACCCTGTATGTAGGGTGACATTTTCTTTAATAAAATTTTGATGTTTCATCAGTCCCTGAATAAGAGTTTTTAAGATTCGCTATAATATCGAGAATATCTTCAGAAATTACTGCCTAAAAGAAAAGAGATTTACTAGATTTGTTAATACAAGACTCTATAAAATCATAGTTTGTATTTTGCGGAATATGTGTTGTAGCATTTTTGGCCGCAAATATGAAAAAATCGTTAAAACTGTTAGCTGTTTGTTTAGAGTCTAGCAGCTTTCCATTGTCTTTAATTTTTATGTTGGACATAGGAGATTTTCTCGCTCCTCCGAAAATGTTTTTTATTATAGTCCACCACATAGCTTTATTTTTATTGCTAGAATTTAATATTGTTTCATCTTTTTGTAATGTAGAGGTATTTGAAAGAACTTTACGGTAATTATTGTTAGCTGATTGAGGTTTATAGGTAAAATTGTCCTCAAATATTTGATTAGTGATTACTTTTTCGTATTGGACAAAGTGGACCTTTTCTGAGACATTCGTTACATTATTATCAATACATTTACTAGTTTTTGAAGTAACCCTAGTTGGTTGCCTACATATATTATTACATCAAAAAATATTTGTTAGATCACTTGACATATATACCACCTTTATTCGTCCTAATTTAAAATATGCTTCTATTATTTGGTGTACAAATATAAAAAAGTATTCTTCTCTTCTCAATATGTGTAACGATTATACAACTTAAATTGCTCACTTGACATTATGTCTTGCAATATCCCGTCAATTAAAAAGATGGATTTATGATTGATATATTTCGTTTGTCGGCTTGGTGGTGTGATGGACAGTGGCGCGTCCTCCCACGCAGACAGCCCGAGTTCAAAACCCGGTCACAGCAAGTCGACGAGATATACTAGATGGAATGAGCGGATCTGCTCGCGTCACCATCTTTCGAAAGAGATGTAAAACTGTGGGTTCCGTGTATCTACGATGTGAGCGCGTTAAGGTACGTATTCATACAGAGAACGAAGGCGAATGAAACCTTTTGGCGTTCGCTGAAAAGTTTGCTGTGTGTCCAGAGACCTCCGATCCAATAGTCTCTCTGTAATTCGTTTATTTTCGCTCTTAAAAGCGAACCAGGTAGATTTAAATATTTCTTCAGCCCCACTGCCAGTTTTAACAGTACTTTCTTGTTTCTGCTTTTCTCGTCTGAACAAACTTAACAGTGATTCCATTTTCTTCTTAACCTCACTTATATCGCACTTTATGACCTTACTTATTTTGTGCCAGGCGTCAAACTTTTTTATTTTATTTTTGTAATCGTTGTGAATAGGATTCCATAGGAATTCATGCTCTTGATGAGTTATAGGGAAGTAGAATTACTCCACTCCATCGTTATTAATTTAAAATTATTATTCATTTTATTAAAACAAAATGAAGCCTTCTATTGGGAACATGGAATAAACGAATACTATTTATAAGCCGTACACACTAGAAAATAAGCAAAACGAATTCTTTCCGAATTTTCATTGATGTACCGCCCAATGAGGGAACCCTGGCGAATCGGTGTCATTTGTTAGCACGTTAAAGATCTCTACCTGACGACAAACTGTGGAGGTTCGGCAAAATTTCCAGGTTAGGGGCCCCAGTGCCTACACTGATGAGCTTATCCCCTGGCGTCGGTGATTGGCCTTGGTAGCGGATACAGATTTATATTTAAAATATTTCTTGTTAATTAAGTGTAATTTTTTTCTTTTTTTGCGTATTTCTCCTTTTCTGTAATTGAGTCGCACGGCCTGAATTGTGTAACTAAAATAAAATAAAAAATTAAATTATAGTCCGATGTTAAATTTGTTTATCCCTTGGCCGAGTAGTCCTGCAACTTAATACCTGTGTATTATTTTCAGAATTGTGAATCAGTTTTTAAACAAGACCTGATCTCGATAAACACAGGTATAGTGTCAATAAAAATATTGACTACTAAATGGAAACATGAGCTGTGATCTTGAGGTTATTCGGCGCCCACATGTCTGTAAATAACAACAAACAGCAAATCTTTATTGTATCTCTTTATTTAGTTTATATTGACAACTGCTGTGACCTTGCAACTTCTCGGTAATGTTGGGAATCGAAACTTATAGTTCCAGCCATTTTATCCTCTACAAATAAAATATGACAGGAAGCACAAGGTTAAAAACAATGGTAAGTGATACCTACGTGTTTTTTCCTTTGATCAAAGTTATACACACGAGACGAAGGCTATTTATACAGAATGCATACGCCTGCACATGCATGCGCTAATTTTATGGAAATGGTTTACATTTTTAAGTGCCGTGTGAGTTGGAGGATTATGGAAGCTCATAATTTACCATAAATATTGTAAATCTATTGAAAATTTGCATATCGTTCGCCGTTTATATTTAATTCCTTACAAATATTATTTATTATTTATTTGACATTATTATATTGATATATATATTTGATATACAAGGTGTCCCGGCCCTATGAGGCAATACTTCGGGAACGTATAGTTTGGGTCAAAATAACACTAAGAGTACCTATAATATTTTCTTGGGGCGAGATATTACCCTTTAAAGGTTACATATTCAAGAAGGTTTTTTGCCTATTACTTCCAAACCTTTCTATCGATTTTAATAAAATTTAGACTGTGCACATATTACATGGGTACTTCCTAAACTTTTTTTGAATGCTACTTGGTAAATAAACGACCAAATGTACAATACCGTGGATTTTGGTCTATGGATATCTCAGCGACGTCAGATGTTCCCCAAGGTTCTGTGCTTGGGCCAATGCTCTTTAACATTTTTATAAATGATATCGTCATTGGCTTACACTGCAAAACATTACTTTATGCCGATGACCTAAAAATTTTTACATCTATCACTAGTGCAGAAGACTGTATTGATTTGCAAAACGATCTTGTACAACTATGGTCTTGGTGTAGCGTAAACAATTTACAGTTAAATATCCAAAAGTGTAGCTTTATGACGTACACTTGTGCACAAAATCCAATAAAATGTATCTATACAATTAATGGTGAAGCACTGAAGAGTTGTGGTCATCTCAAGGGTCTAGGAGTTATATTCGATTCAAAGTTATCTTTTATTAGCCATATCAATCAAATCACCGCTAATTCCTTCAAAAATTTATGCTACATTATCCGTAATTGTAAAGAATTTAACGAAAATACACTGAAACTTCTCTTCAATTCATTTGTGAGGTCAAGACTTGAATATGCTTCAATAGTCTGGAGTCCTGGTTATAAAAATCATATAGCATTGAAAAATCTCAGAGGCGTTTTCTTAAATACCTCTCGTTCAAAAGTTCTGGAAATTATCCAGAGAGAGGTTTTCCACATTGTGACTTATTACATAGATTCAACACGAGTGATCTTCAACTACATCGGACGTATCACTCTCTTGTATTCCTTTTTAAGATTTTAAATGGCACTATTGACTGCCCTGAAATTCTTAGTTGCATTAGATTTCATGTTCCTAATTTGCAGACTCGCTCGCATTCGTCTCTATTCTATTTGCCTGCACCAAAAACAAATTTGGTGTTATTTTCTCCTCTGCACCGTATATGTTCCAACTATGATTCTTTATATAATAATATAGATATTTTTAATACTAGTATATCCAAAATGCGAAATGTGGTTCTCAATTCTGCACAACAATTGTAGCTCCTAAACTATTAGATTACAACTCTTAGGACTATACTAATCATAGACTGATTTTGTTAATTTTTATTATCATTTAATTGTTTACCTGTTAGTTATTTAGTTTTAGTTATTAGTTAATTTTCTTTTTGTTTGTAAAATTCTTGCCCTATAATTGGATTTCTGTTTGGGCAGTCGTAACCAAAATTAAAAAAAAAAAAAATGAGTATCTTTATTCCAGAAATACGATGCCCTTCGTATCTTGTCTAGGACGCCAGGGCTGGAACACCCCTAACGCTTTTTACCCCTAAATTTTGACATATATTATATTAATTTTTGAAAATTAAGATCATATTTTTAAATTTCTTAAACAATTTTCTAAAAGAAGTTATTCTTGTTTGACATCGACAAAGCAATCCGTTTCTGAGAAAAAGTAATTTTACTGATAAGGGACAAAGATTAACATTTCGTCAACATATAATTACACATACTACAACTACAATACACACATAACTACAATAACTACATAACTAAAATAAATGTTCGATGTGAGCACACTGCACAAGAATACATTTTTGTAAGCGAGATAAGTTGGATCGCTGAACCTGAAATAGCATTCCAGGATTGTTCCCAATGGCTTCACATTGGGTAGTGATTCTTTGTAACATCTCTGCCCTTGTTTGTACCGGTATTTTATACACTAAATTTTTTAGATGACCCCAAAAGAAAAAATCGAATGGTTTAGATCAGGAGAACGAGGAAGGCACGGTACTGGACCTCCTCGGCCAATCCATTGGCGGGGAAATTTTTGATCTAAATATTCCCTGACTATGATGTCGGGATGAGGAGGAGCTCCATCATGCATGTACGTCATATTTGTTATAGTTGCTAATGGCACATCTTCCAATAAACCATCTAGATTTTCTTATAAAAACTTTCAGCAACAAATGGCCCTATTAAATAATTTCCAATTATTCCTACCCACACGTTAATTTGGAATTGTCTTTGGTGATTAGTTTGAATAATTGCATCAGGATTTTCATCGTTCCAACTACGTAGATTGTGAGAATTTATTACACCATCCCTGCGAATTCCTGCTTCATCCGTGAACAAAACACTACCAATAAACTTATGGTCTTCCTGTTGCTTCTGCAGAAACCAATTAGCATATTGAACTCGAGCATGGTAGTCGTTCGGGGACATTGCATGAACTCTCTGGATGTGGAAAGGATAGAGAAGCTGTTCTTTCAAAATTCTATGAATCACCGACTTCGAAGTGTTAAATTGCGCTGAGAGCTTCCTAACGCTTATTGATGAGTCTACAGCGACAGCATCTAATACAGCTTCTTCTAGTACAATTGTATGAACAGTTCTAAGACCACCTTCACCTCCTCGTTTCGGATCCAAGCTCCCTAAAAATTAATAGGATTATTTTTTTAAATAGTTATTTATTCTTTAATTTTTATTATTTTGGAAGTAATAGACAACAAACCTTCTTGAATATGTAACCTTTAAAGGGTAATATCTCCGTAGGGAGGCAGGCACCTTAAGAAAAAAAATTATAGTTAGTTCATTGTTATTTTGACCCAAACTATATGTTCGCGAAGTATTGCCCCATAGGGCTGGGACAATATTTATTATTACAATAGTAATAATAGACAGTATTGCAATTTTAAATGAGCAGATTTTCTAGATCTTTATTAGCAATTGGGGCAAGCAGACAGGGATGTATTAAGATCCATATCTGATAGCATCAGATAAATTTTATGAAATATTATACATATTTAACAAACGTGCTCCAAAAGTAAAGACTAATAATAATAAATTTCCTCCCTGGTATACGTTTAAAATTGATTATAATAATTTAAGATCTAAAATAAAAAAATATATCGAAGTAGCATATAAGAGTTCTATCACAAATGTTGAAAATACTATCAAACGCGATGTGAAGCACTTTTGGAATTTTGTCAAAACAAGATATAATAATAAAACTGGAATACCAAAGGAAATGATTTTCAATAATGAGGTTTTATCAGGAGGGAGGTCTATTGCTCAGGGTTTCGCCAATAATTTTCAGTTTGTTTTTCAATGACCTAAAGGAATAAATAGATCCTACATCTGAAAATGGTATAACTGGTAATGAAGAACTAGAACTATTGAATATTATGCAGATCTTTGATGCTGATGTCATCAAGGCAATATATAAATTAATGTATATATCCACCAAAAACTTAAAGTTGATTTTGTGCATGATCACAATACTTACCCTATATACTCTGTATTTGGGAACATAAAAGAACATCATAATGCAACGAAAATGAAGGGTGATGAAGCGGTTTTTAATTAATCCGTGAAAGACCGCTCGACACTATAGAAGTAGACCATGCCATTTCTGTGCGGTGTCGAGCAGTAACTTGATATTGTTCCATATAGACCACTTCATGAAAATGCCCGGCAAAATATGGCTTTTGCGCAGACAACTCTAGCAGTTATAACCACGTGCCGACTGAATGAGAGAGATGTGTATATAAGAATACTAGATGCGCACTGAGAAATACACGAAAAGCTTTTAAAGTGCAAATTGAACACCACTATATATGTAATTTTAATGCGATGGTAAGTGATGTGTTTGTGATAAATTTAAGGAATTTTGTTAGTTGATGATTAATCAAATCTCTTAATTCATTGCTTGAAATTGGAAATATATTTTAAGCCCGGTTCTGTGTTCTGCTACCATATAATAGCGGTAGCGGTATAATAATCAAAAGCGGTCGGTCCCTTTATGCTTTCTTGCGAGCATTTTTATATCACTGAATTACATAATGTGACAAACTATACATATCTTTAAAAAAATATATAAAATCGCATCCTTTTCTATATGGTTTAATGCTGGCCTCAAAAGTATAATTTACAAGAAAAGATTAGCTCATTTAAAATTTAGACAGTATGGGAGATGATGGGCTCCCAACCTGAGATATGAAGTGTCAGACTAAAACCCCCCTCACAGAGTCGTCTGTGTGAACACCCCGAGGCCATTGCAGCCTCTTAGGCTTATTGTGTATTATTAATAAGTGTATTGTAAAACCAAAATAGGTGTCTTTTAAAAAATTCCAAATGACAACATTCATTTTGGTCATGTTTTTTACAAAACAAAAACCATGTCAGAAATTGCTCCATATGGGTATATTGTTCTGTCAACGCTAAATGACCAAACCCTTAAAACAATGGCTAAGAAATTCTATCTTCGAATTTTCTGGCTATTTTTGGTCTTTTTATGCAAAACAAAAGCAAAAATACATGTCTGTTTGTAAGATTTTAATTACTTTTCCGGAAGTTGTTCTAATATAAGGCCCTATCCATATTAAATGGCTACAACCTTAAAAAATGAATAGAAAACCTAAATGTGTATACCCTTTTGTTCATTTTTTGGTATTTTCACAAATAAAAGCCAAAACATGCGTCTTTTAAAAAATGTCGAATGACAAAAAATTGCATTTCTTGGATATTTAGAGGTGGTACACAACGGAAAAATCCGCAAAAATTGGTGAAGGTGGTCTTTTATTTTTGTACCCCCTAAAAAATTTCGAAAAATTTAATTTTTAGTTTTTATGAGTTTTTCTAGACACCTTAATGAGATAAATTGACCTCACAAAAAGTTACGTCAAAAGGCATTATTGTTACCTACCTTTTTTTCATATATTTAACTTGCACTTATTGCTTTCAAGAAAATAAACAATGAAAAAGCTGTTTTTCGACGCCTACAGTGTCAAGGGGGGCAATGGAGCAGGAGACTATGGCCCTCTATTTTTTTTTGTGGCCAAAATGATTATTACAATATCTATGACTTAGGGTATTTCACTTATCTTAACCCATGCAGAATACCCTTTGATATTTGATATAGCCTTTGGCTAAACTTCGCCCTTTAAATAAAGACGTTTATTATTATTATTATTATTATTATTATATTTCTGTTGTTGTGAGGATTATGTCACATACTATTTTTTATAACATAAATAAATCATATAAAAATTATTTTACACGTTGCCTCCTACTACCACACATTTTTCTATTTAACTAATTATTGTTCAGCTTTTATTAACTTTACCTATAAAATAGGCCAAATCAAAACCATTTGAAGAGCTAAGCATATACTTCCAAATACAATTAATTCTTTCGGTGGCATTAAAGTAGTTTTAAAATACAATTAAATTAGATAAAGGTTGTTGTCTACAAGTACAAATGAAAAACTTACCGACCAATTTATAGCATTTAAAAATTCATTCATTCCATATCCTTGTTCCGACAAAAGCTACTATACAAATAATTTATCAATACCTACATGTTTTTTCTTTTTCTTTATTTGTACAAGTATTTGCTTAAATATATTTTTTTATAAGATAACCTTTGAAGAGTATTAAAGTAGGTACCCGTATGAAGTAGGAAGTAAATTGTTTATGTATCTATTATGAGACTTACAAGGTGGGTCTTTTTTTATTGAAATAATATTACCTTCAAAATAGTTCCTTAGAAGATAAATTATAAAATTTATTTTCTGTTCCTATACAGCTTGTTTACCAGATTAAGAATTTTTAAAATAGGTAAATATACAGGATGATAACGTGCAAAAAAATTAATATCAATTGGTTATCGAAAACGAAGGTGGGCTGCCAAAAATAGGCAGACGTCCACCAGATGAGCCTAAATCTTATCGCCATTAGCTTAGTCTCATTTCTCCTAAAAACAATGGAGAAAATATTGGACCAACATATTTGAAACGAAATCCTTACAGGAACACCGCTTCACTCCAAACAATTTGCCTATTATCCTGATAAATCAACAATAAATGCTCTACATGGCCTGGTCCAATGCATTGAAAAGATATTTATGTTTAAGAGAGTGGCTTTGTGTGCTATAGAGGGTGGTTTTGACAACACCTTCTATGAATCCATATAAAGAGCTGTCGAAAAAAGATGAATACAGCCCCCAACAGTCACATGGATACAATACTAAGAAGCGGAATAATTACTACAAATGTGACGGATAAGTCGGCCACAGTGACCGCAGTCAGGGGCTGTCCACAAGATGGAGTGTTATCATCCTTGCTATGATCAATGGTAACCAATGATCTCCTTTACAAAATGAGTAATTCTGTCTTCAACGTCCAAGGCTATGCAGATGACCTGGTCGTAACTCTGAGAGGCAGATATGAGGGTATGATCTCAAACCTTATGCAAATTGCCTAATAATAATAATATTCAAATGATGCTCGTCAGAGGGATTTAATGTCAACCCGAGCAAAACAGTTATTTTTCTGTTCATCGATAGGAGAACACTCATCTTAGAACTCCTATGCTGACTGGAACAATGCTGAACTTCTCCAATGAAGTCAAGTATCTAGGAATAATCCTGGATCAAAAACTTACCTGGAACTCGCATTTGGAAAGGACTCTGGCTAATATAAAGCTACAGAGGCTATTTGGACGTGCCGTAGATTGTTTGGTAAGACTTGGCTCTAAAACCGAAAATTACACATTGATACTACCGAGGGGTAAACCGCTAGGCCTAATTTGTACACCTGATTCTCCCTTTTGGAAAAATCTTGTAGAATTTCCTCTGATTTCCTCCCGATATGCCCTGATTTCCCCCGATTTGTACACCCGATTTCCCCAGCGGATTTAATCAATTATCTTTATATGTTTTTAATGTACGTCGGCTTTTTGATGAGACCATGCCGAATGGTCCACCAGCGCCCGCGTTAATAATTAGCTCGTAAAGCTTTTGTTGCGTTTTTTGACTGCCTAGTAAATATACACCCAACTATACATAGATGGACCAAAGATGGCCGAAGGGGTAAGAGTGGGTGTGGCAGGGCCTAAATGTAGACTATCTAAAGCCCTCGGTAACACCCCAACGATCTTTCAGGCATAAATTTACACTATAAATTTGTGTGTCCAGGAATGATGACATTGGAATAGATGGAACAGAATTTAGTGCCTTTCCTGTAACTGAACACCACAAATATCTAGGCTCTGGGCAATGCCTTAGTAACGATCAGATTTTATAAGAAAACTGACAGAATAGAACTTCATGAAACGAGAGAAAGTTGAAGACGCAGCTCTATGCAGGAAATCTTATTATATCAATTAATACCTCACTCGTTCCTATTATAATATACATTTAGTCTGTTAAAAAAGACCCAAATGGACCTAGAGTGGATAGATAGGCAGGTACGAACAACGATAACCAAATATAGAAACCACTACCCAATATCATCGACCAGCCGACTCTATTTGCATAGAATATGCTACAATTAAGAACATTTCCCCATTGAATCTAGGTATTCGAATACCACCTGAAACATCAGACTATCATAACATTACAAGAAGAGTAGGGCTTTGCATGAAAGATATGCTGCCGCACTATATAATCATAATACTGACCTTGAACTGTCAACTAGTTATAGTATATACTATCTTAATTGAGAGAGCATAAAAACTAAAACTCGGCTTAGAGGCGTCATCTCCTTTATCCTATAAAGGAGATGCCGACTATAAGCCGAGTTTTAGTTTTTATGTTGTTTCAATTAAAATCATATACCTCAGACAGAGTTTTCTCATACCCGATACAGAGAAGCCTTTATTAATGCCATTCAGGACCATGCCATACTTGTAAGAAATCTACAAAAGTGTATTCTAAGTAAGTACAGATTTTGTGGATCTATAGTTTCTATAGTTCCCAGAAAAATATGGGTTGGTCGATAGAGAGCTGCCTGGAACATTGAACCAACTGGGTACCTGACCATCAGGGGGTGAAAGGACTTGCTTAAAAAGCTACAGTCTGAAGTACCTATGGTACTGTTCGAAAAGTGTTGACTCTTGAGCACATCGTTGGTCGTCTAGACTACATTCGACCATGAACCAGGAAATCCAGCATATAGTTCCCACGGAGGGGGGGGGGGGAGATGTAAAGCTGTCGGCCCTTTGTCTATTAAATGCTAGGCAAGTAAAAGATCACTACTCTTCGATATAGAAGAGGTTCGGCAAAATTTTTAGTTGGAGGTAGCTCATCAACAGGTGTCAGTGATAAGCCTGAGTAGCGGAAATAGCCGACGTTAAATGTATTAAATAATAGTATGACTGATGGTCGAGAGGTGAGCGCACTTGCCTCTCACCCAAAAGTTCCGGGTTCGATCCCCGGCCGTGGCAGTGGAAAATACTGTGAGAGGGATTTTTTCACTATACACGGATATTGGGTGTGTGTCCCTTGTCTCTAAATATGTAGCCCCCTCCCACACAAGGCTCTTCTAGAGCCTTCCAGGATAAAGGGGGTCGTCATTACCTGTGGTGTATTTATTTATTTATTTATTTATTTTATTATTATTATTTCGCTTTTGTACAAAATTACATACAAATTATAACAAATAATTAAGAACTATTTGAACATATATACATAGATCTTTCGTAGGCAAGAACTTCTTGTTTGTAGGGACAGATTAGTTTGAAATGTGCACATAATGGTATATTACCATAAGAAGTACATTTTACCTCGGTTTATATTAGATGTTGTTAATTTGAAGAAAACTGCCTGTTCTTGATAACATTACTAATTTGTTCGCAACAGTGTATGCTTAGTAAATTACAACAAATACGAAAGAAACCATCCGTGGGAGATATCTAACAAATACCCATTTAGATCCTTCATTAATAACTTACTTGCTTCCGCTTCATCAACTATCTGATAATGTATGAACATAATTGACACATACTTGTAGACTTAAATTACGTTGGTGTAGATAGTATTACACAACATAACCACAGAAAACAAAGGGGTCTACAAATATCGAAATTTTGAGAATAATTGTTAAATTATTAAATTTTATACCTTCTAAAAATATACTAATTTTAAACTATGATATATTTCACTAACAGTTTTTGTCTATTGTTCTAAGCCATTTCATTGTAATTATATTTTGTACTGTGTTGTGGTTTACTAGACAATAAAGTTTATTATTAGTATTAATATTAAATATTTCAAAATGACTGTATCGTTCTGTTATATATGCACTAGTCACCTTTGTATAGTGGAATATATATGGTTCTACAAGGTTTATTAATTATATATTATTACAATAAGTGTCTCGTAGTTCATGAATGGGCAGCGCAAGGTAAGACAGATCGAGAGGTCATTTTTACATATACATTTATTAAAGTTCGTTGTCAATTTTTTATCAAAAGACTGACTATATATTGCCATGCCTAAGGGCAATACATTTTGTTTAACTAGAAACTTCATTCAGAGTAAAGTCTCCGACACAACTATTAGTACAGCAGTTGAATTTAAATTCATTTGATTTGATTTACTCTGTGACAGACATGCCGGAAAACATCTAAATTAAGCCCGAAGTAGTAATGCCTTACACTGATTTTTTAAAAGGTCTCAGCGGAGATACTCGTGACACATTTCGTTCATGTGAGTACATCATATCTTCCCACAATACACAAAAATAACGCATTTTGTACAGAATGTAGGAGGAAAGAGAATAAAGCACAAATAATAATACAAACTAGAGAAAATGCGTATACAGAAAACCCTAGAAAATCTTCCTACTCCGGCATGAAGACTTCCTAAACAAATACTGCGCAGAAAGAAACAAACAACTGACAGGAGAAGATTAGGCATCAATGAGTTTGAAATAAAAATTTCGGCAATAACGTTAAAATAGAAAGGTCACCTATGGGCCTAACAACTAAGGACAAATAACGAATATATACAGCTAGGAAATATGAAAGCCACAGACATACAACAACGAATGTTAATCTAAATGAAAGACTGGAAGTGGCAATGAAAAAACACTGAAAGAAGCCACTTGGAGCGAAAATGTAGAGTATTCTTAGAACACATAACCCTCCCTAACAGGACTAAATCAAACCATATGTTGCAAGGTACCAGAGACAGTAGACCATATTATATATGAATGTGAGGCATTGGCCCGCAGAAGATATAATATTTACGGGCAAACACAAACAGACCCGCAAATCGTTAAAAATCGCCCATTCTCAGACCTGTATCACCTCATCAGTGGCACAGAAGTATTAAAATGGGTAGTATAAATTCGAATAGGGAGTGCACGATAAGCCCAAGAGGCTGCAGTGCCCTCGGAGTGTTACAGACGACCCTGTGAGGAGGGGTTTTAGTCAGTAAGAGTCTGATACTGACCCAGCTCAGGTTGGGGGCCCATGAGGGTTTCCCCTCCTCGTCAAAAAAAATCAAACCTTCAGACATCCGGAAAGTTCTAGAAGAAACAATAATAGTCACATGAGAAAATACATATCACTGCAACATTGAATCAAAAAATTAGAGGATGAAAGTAGAGCAAAGGACTAACGAACGCACAAGAAACGGGCTAGTCGTTTTTGAAGTAACTATAGAAACACATTGAAAGACCACTAGGGTGTTAGATAGCATTCATCAAAGACAAATCAACGTCAACGGACGACGGTATATACAATATACATCACTAGAAAGATTTTGGACATTTGATGCTATTAACCACGAGGTCCAAATTCAACGTCCTATGCCAGCAGAGGAGTACCACACTACTTAATAAAAAGAATTAGCTCGTCTTCACGAAAACACCGCATTTCAATGATTCGGACAGACGGTGGAATTCAAACAGAAGAATACTAGAGTCACGCAAGCCCTATTTGCTCGAAAATTCTCAGTGGTCCTGCATTAAACTTTAAGAGACACTTCGGTGTATTCTGTGCTTAAAACTTCATACATCAAATATTTTTTTATTATTATAGGTTCCATGTTCAATACTTAACTTATCTTTTTGAATTAATCACATTTTTATGATATGGATGGCAATTCTATGCCAAAATTAAAAATAATGAATAAATATCTTATTTTTAAACATTGTTGGCAATTTGTTATTTTGAATTGATCTGAAATAGTAACAATAGTATCAAACATGGCACCTAAACATCGTTAAAATTTTCACAGAATAAACATCAACCAAAATACAATAGTGGTTATTTGAAAATTCTTTTCTTAGTACTTTATGAATTTTGATGCTGGAAATTGGCGTTCATTTTTATCAAATCACAGGTGGTTTAAATGCCAGTTTCTGCTTTAACTGTAGAAACTTTTCTCTAGCTGAAGAACGATAAAGGCGGGGTAGAAGCAGAGAAGAACGGTCTTGTCTAGGAGGTCAAGTCGTTAATTGCTTTTATCTTTAAAAGATTGGACGGCTGTTAGTGTTTGTAACACTTTTATATAGAGAATAAAATAGACGAGGAAGTCCTGAAAATTGGTAACAAGGGAAATTCAAATAATAGGCAGAAGTTGACTTCATGAGTTCAAAGTCCGCAGCCGGATAAACATGGTTGGGGTATGTTTCTACCATTACAAAGGATCCCGCACAGATTATACAGTATCCGTCAAAAGGTCTGCACCATATGGAAAACTTTTTTATTCAATGTTTTTTAACGGGTTTCAGCATTAGTTTCAGCATGATCAATAACCACAAAATTGCAAAAAATATTTGTCATGTGTCACAACTATGACACCTCCAAAATCTCATTAGGAATTTTAAAATGGCCTGAAATGCCTTTATTCATCAAAATATGCAAAATAGTTCATGAAAAAGTTTTAAAAACCCCAAAAGTTCTGTGAGAGGGATGAAACATAGGTACCACCGCAGTTTTCGAGGGCACCCCAAGAAATCACTACTTCCACATCCAGATTTTATATCCAAGTCTTATACGCACTAAATCCCAGTATAATATTTTAGTCCCTTTAATAGGGTGGGGGTCAAAGAATTTTTAGAGGCCCTTGGTTCTCGTATACACACTAAATCTCAAGTTAGTTTTTTATTCCCTTTAATAATAGGGTGGGGGTGGCAATGGGGGTAGTAGAGGGGGTACTAAAGCAAAAAAAAAATTTGAGACGTTTCGTTCTTGCATACACACTAAATCACATTTTATTTTTTTTACTCCCTTTCATATTAGTGTGGAGGTGGTATTAGGGGTGATAGTGGGGGGTGGCTGATACCAAATTTTTTTTTTTAAACCTTGACTTTTCGTACATGCCCTAAATTACAATTTTATGGACACTTACCTATCTACACTTATTTAACCCATTTACCCCGAACTCTTCAACGGAATTAGATAAAAATATAATCTAGTTCTAGATCTCGTTATAATATATAAGTGTACCAAATTTCAAGTCAATATCGTAAATGGTTCCAGAGTAAACGTGCGCACAAAAAAGTTGCAGACCGACCGACCGACAGATAGACCGACAGACTTTTTTCTCTTGAAATTAAAATCTCGACGTTTCATAAAATTTTACGATTAATTCAACAAAAAATTTTTTTGTGTTGCTCTAGTTCCACTACTTGGAAGTGAAAATTGACGTGTTTTAGGATTTTACTCATGAATTGTTAATTCGTACATAATGAATTTACCGTTACTTATGAACCTCATTGTATATATTAGGGCCCAATATATAGTTGGGATTGAGTAACATTCACACCAGAATATGACAGTATAAAAATTCATTAATTGCCTAACATCTTAATAAATGTAAGATTATTAATTCCATAGAGGGTAGGTAAATTCAAGAAATCAGGAGGACCCCCCTTTAATAGTATATTATATATCTAGGTTGAGAAGCAAGCTATTATTTACCGAGTACTTCATACCCTGAGGCGCGTAGCGCCGAAGGATATAATGTGCGAGGTTTATAATGGCCTTCTCAACCGAAGAATATATGGATTTTTTTTACTACTAACATTGATATATTACCATATACGATTTGATTAGATTTTGATATTAGTCATTTCCCATTTATTTTGAAATATTTCGAAACATAGTCTGACAAATGAAACTAATGGAATATAATTTTAAATGACATTTTCCAGAACATGGACGCTATATAAAAGTTCTACGTAAAACTTGTGAATAAAATTGTATTATGGGTGAAAATTTTAGTGACAGCGATTTAGAGATGAGAGTGTGTACCCCGCGTGCACTTAGAGAGGTGGCAACTAGTGTAAGTAGCGATTTGTTGCCAGAAAACTATTCATAATAAAGGAGTAAATATACCTGTTACAAATGTTAGATCTAATATTACAGGAAATGCAACAATACAGATGATTTGCATTAACTGTACAATTAACTGATTTCAAATAATTTTTTATAATTTTCATCATACCACTTACCAGTGTTGAATTTGTTAAGTTTATTCCGTGCAGAGTAGTTTCGGGGTTATGTCACAATAACTCTGTAATTTATAAATTGAATTTGTTGTTTTGCCTACTTCACTTAGGGACTTTCAGTTTCTGTTCACCTTACCAACACTCGGAGTGAAATTCTGCAGTATCTGTGGCTATCCAGGGACGCGCCTGAATTTCTGTGTAATTGTTAATAATTATTTCATCAGTCATCCTTTCAAGTTTGTTTATTTATATTTGTAATTATTTCATTGACACAGAGATATTGTTAAATAACTTTTCGATTGTCCAGCAATGGTCTAGTTATTATTTCAATCCTGCACGGCTATGAGAACATGTGTTTCTGTACTGTGTTCAGTCATATACGGCTTCTGATGTGATCATGGCGTCGGCGGAAGCTATTTATTTTTTTAGGGAGCGTTTTTTCTCTTGGGTGCGGCTCCTATCTTTCTTTTTTCGGCTGACCACCGGTAAAAGTGCCTGGTATCATTTTGGCTGTACTTTAAGCTCCAATCTTTTTGATTGTCCGCAAGGGATTTATGTACATAGCCTTTCAAAAGTTATTCTCCACCATTGTGTGTTGCTTTTGGTAAATTTTGATGTTTATACATGGAGAGAAACTTACCCTCGTGGGATTTTATGGTCTAGGTAAGGGGCATGCCCACCACTACACCTTCATTAATCAGCCCTAACGCCACAATTATTTTCTTTTAGGCACTTGAAATTGTTCACTGCAGGCACTGCTGTTCTTCTATGTAAATTGATTTAATTTAATTGTAATTGATTTAAATTTGGGTTGTAACATGTCCTGGTGTCCACGATCCGTTTTGCGAGTCGGTGTTCCTGGATATTTGTAATAGAAGTCGCAACAGACCCTTAGGAAAAAGGTAACGAACCCAGTTGCTCCCTATAGCATAAACAATGTTAGACATTATTTACAAATTGTATTTTCCTCGCCATTAGGGTTTTTGTCTCAGGTTCGGGATTCTTGTTTTGAGCTCGGGATTTCTTCTTTTGGGCCTAGCGCTCTGGATTGGGCCAAAATAGAAGATCCGGTTCCGGATGGACTTTTTTACATAACACCATCTCGATTGTGAAACCTGTGGAGCGTAACCCCTGGAACGCAAGCAGTTGGGCCTTCAGCCATTTATAACCTGTGTTCCATTTATTATTAATCTTTTGCCCCATTTAACGATTGTTTTACTTCATAAAATAAATACTTTTTTTAACATGTAAACCACTTGTAACTACACCTGGGAAAGTAGTAAGTATATGACAAATTTAATACTGTTAATTAGTAGTTAATGTGACCTAAGTTTTAATAATTATGAGATTTGCACTGCTGTATCGGCTCCTGTGTGAGGAGGGAAAGGTCTAAGCACCCAAAATATATATATATATATATATATATATATATATATATATATATATATATATATATATATATATATATATATATATCTCATGTAATATCGACTCTGCATTTAATAAACTGTAATATATTTGAACATTCTTTTGTATTTGCTCTAGGCAGCACGCTGTTCGTGCCTAGACCCTGGGGTCCCGCAGAGCTAGCCGCACGCTCTACTTTGGGGCTCATACGCTAACAACACGCATATCAATCTTAGGGACACTTTCTCGTATTTTAAGATTTATTTTTAAGGTTCGTGTTAAATGTTTTAGGTTAGGTTTTTACGTAGTATATACTCGCTTCGCTTATTCGCAGGAAGGAGCAGATTTGATAAGTGTGCCAGTTAGTCTTGAGGATTTTGGTCAGACTAATCTAGTCTAGGAGTTTTAGTATGGGTGGCCAACCGTCTATTTTGTTTAAATTTTGTAATAAATTTTAGCTAATTGGGAGTCATTTTTAACCTCTCCACAATAAAATTGTGAGAGGTTACTAAAATTGGTTCAAAAACGAAAATTGAGATAACATCAAATCTTTACGTTTTGAGGTCCTAGGAACACAAAAAAGTGGTTTTTGAAAAATGTCTGTGTGTGTGTATGTGTGTTAGCACGATAGCGCCGAAACTACTGAACGGATTTGAATGAAACTTGTGCGTTTCTTTAGTGCCCCAGAAGATCTGAAAAGGTTTTGGTTGAGATCGGATTGAGTTTAGTGCCATTTTGACGCAACAAGTTGTTTATTTTATAATTACTTTCAATTTGCAATGGAACCATTGAAAAGCAGTTAAAATTCTGATTTCAACGATATATCACACTTCCACCCTTTCGATTTGGTTTCCGTGAAAAAAATTAAAAACAAAGCAAATATGGCATAGATCGCATTTCGCATGACATGATCGATGCGCGTTACGTCGTGAAACTCGTCACATCACGTGTCAATTCACGTGTGAGGGTTTCTTCACTGCTCTAGAAGTAGAGCGGATTACGTTTAGTGCCGTTTTTAAATATATATACAGACAAATCGAAGAATTAAACTACAAATATTCCACTAAAATCTAGTTAAAGTACTGAAATGCTAATGTTTCATTTAACAAAGACAGCCGCGAGCGATCGAATTGCAATGAGCAAATTTTGAGGATTGTCATTGTCATCGTTTGTCATCCGATAACGTTGGTGTCATGTCATGTTAATAAGATTTCCGCATATTTGTAACTTTTAGTGGATTGTCACAAACTTTAAAGGTAGATTTAACAATATCAATATCATATGCTTTCTGTACCTTCGTTGGTGAATTTATTATAGATTATCACTTTACCAATTTTCAGTTTGTTGCTTTACAAATCTGTAGTATGTAGGATAACTAGACATTCTTAGTCGTTCAAGTGATGTTAAAGTTATTAATATCCTAATAGTATATTATTCAACGAGCGATAATGTAGGTAATAACTCGCATAGATGATTGTAAATTCATTAAGTTGAGGGTTTTTTTAGTGCCCCAGAAGATCTGAAAAGGTTTTAGATGAGATCGGATTACGTTTAGTGCCGTTTTGCCACACAATTTAATGCTCTTTTCGGCTTTAAAGATCCACCGAGTGGGGAGGTTCCAGCCGCTTCCAGTAGCTGCCGATTTTTTTTTTACTACATTTTATAATGTAGCACAGATAGATTATTATCTGATTTAAGTAATTACGAGTAGTTAATACTAACATTGTTTATATTTTCGATGATAGGGTGTAACTGGGTTTGGCATCGTTAATACGTGTGATTAAGGGCAATTAAGTATATTTTTTAAAGATGGCTGCGTTTAGGTTGGTTATTAATCATCTCAAGAAGGATGAACTGATTTATGAGTTAGGAATACGTGGTGTAATGTGCGATGATACGAAAACTGAGTTCTTTGATAGTCAGATTAAAATCTGGTGTACTTAAACAGAGCCCAGAAATTTTGAAAAATAGGCTACACCATCTTCTTAATCGACTCGATAAAATTTCCTAGTTTACTCGTTTTTTTTCTTAGAATTAAGTTAACAAGTTAAGTTTCATTAAAAATATAGAACATTTTTCATTATTTACCTAGGTGGTTTTTTATTATAATTTTTTACCTAGGGAGAGAAATACTACTTCTCATTAGAGGACTGGAGTAAACAATAGTGATTTCTCGAAGAAAATATTTATTAACAATAGTAACAAATTCAGTAGTTAAAACTCAATATAAGAACACTCTGTATGCATTAACCATGACCGTGAATATATTATTATATACTGTTTGCATGGCTATTATGGTTTGTAGATATTAAAGGACTATCGTGACAAGGAAAATTAAAAATCATCAGAGAACAACTCATAAATTAAAACAAATGGTACGTAAAGTGAGTATGATAATTTGTTAATTTTATGTATAATTCGCTTCACTTCGCGACACGTGCATATTATTATAATTAAGAAAATTATCTTTATGCAAAACTATAAAACATTTTATCGCCGGATTTGTTGTAATGGCAACAAAACTAATGAAATTTGTCTTCAAACACAAACTTATCAGTATGCTGTTGCGTAACATATATGTCATAAATTACAACGAGCAGATTACTTTTCAATGTCAAAGTCAGATAATAAACAAATAATTGACATTACCTACCTGAGGACTTTTATTATTAGTGCCTGGTTACAAAGTGCAACGGTCAGTATTTTCTATAATGTTCGTGGTAATACTTTATTGTTTCTAAATAATTACGAAATATCCAGCCAATTATAATTAATAAGTTTTTGTAGTTTCAAATATAAATTGGTTAATCATTTTAGAAAAAAACTGATTACTCATCTCATTTACAAAGGCACGCAATTCGTCATTTTCACTTTATACAGAGTGTTCTAAACAACTGCGTATATCATAAACATTGTCAGATTGTTGGGCACCCATTATAGTTTAGTGAATGATAATATGACGGTTGAAAGTAACTTAGCTTTATACAAAATCAAAAAAGTTTTGCTATATTTATATAAGTATATGCTGATTGTTTCCCTTTCTACGCCTTATTATTGTATCATTTTATTATATTTATAAAAGAAATATACAAGGGGAGAACACATGTGCGTCTTTACTATGCACTTCTCATAACGCACAAGCAGCTAACTTTTTTATTTTTATTAGCCGTTACTCGAGTCCGAGTATAAAAATGTTACAGTCGATAAATTGTGTACAATAAAAAACAAGTAACAGGTGTAGTTTATTGTAATTCCCATTCATCTACGGTGCACACGACTATGGCTATAGAGGCCAATTCGGGAGAGCACATGTCGACCGCAGTCAGGACAAACATAGACCTGGTTAGGTCTTGGATTCGGCCTTCTTGCAGCAACATTTCCTTGATAGCTGGCCACAACCCCTCGCCATTCGGTTCTGTCCGCTGCAAGTTGTTCCCATTGCCCGTCTGCAATGCCGCAGGATTTTAGATTTTCATGGAGAGCGTCTTTGAACCTCTTTCGTTGACCGCCACGCCTTCTTCTACCGCTTAACAATTCACCATAAAGTGTACATTTAGGAAGGCGGTTATCATGCATACGATGAACGTGACCTGCCCATCTTAGGCGTGCTCTTGAAATAAGCACCTCAATTGGAAGGCTTTTTGCTCTCCTGAGTACTTCCACGTTTGATATGTGATGGAACCAACGGATTTTCATCATACTTCTGAGGTGTCTTTGCTGAAAACGTTCTAATTCTTTCACATGACGAAGGTAAGTGACCCAGCTTTCACATCCATATAGCAGTGTTGGAATGACAACTGCTCTGTAGACAGCCATTTTCGTTGACAAAGCAAGGTCGTGGTTGTCAAATGCTCTCTCTCTAAGACCCCAGAGTGCTCTAGATGCAGCGTTAATTCTATTGCGAATCTCGCTGTCCATGTTTGCTTTGTCATTAACAACGTTGCCTAAGTAATTGAACTGATCCACCACTTCAAGAGAATTTCCGTTAAGTGTAATGTCTATTTGGTTCACTTGATGAGGAGTTGACATAATCTTAGTCTTTCCAATGTTGATTTTAAGTCCCAAGGAATCATAGCTCTGGGCATACACATCTAAAAGTTCTTGAAGCTCTTCCGGCGTAGAGGCTAAAAGTGCACAGTCATCCGCATACTGGAGATCACAAATGAATCGTGTGCGTGTCTTCGTGAAAGCTCTAAAGCGCCCTATGTTAAAGAGACCGCCATCAAAACGGTATCTGAGACCTATTCCTCTGACTGTCAGTTTGTTGTCAACAATAATTGTTAGAGCAGTGGTAAACAAATTAAAGAGTAGGGGTGCCAGGACACATCCCTGCCTAACTCCAGTGAGGGTTTGGAAAGGTTCGGTTGCCTCATTATTATACATAACCTGGGCGTTGTTGTTTGTATGTAGACTGCGACATACTTCCACAAATTTTCTAGGGATACCTAAGCGGCACATAATTTTCCAGAGCACTTCCCTGTCCACCGAGTCAAACGCCTTGGTTAAATCAATGAAGGCCATGTGAATTTCTCCTTGATGTTCGAGTGCTTTTTCTTGAAGCTGTTTAAGTGTGAAGATTAAATCCGATGTGCCTCGGTTTGGTCTAAAGCCACTCTGTGTTTCAGGAAGTAACTTTTCCATAACAGGTGTTAGCCTATTTGCCATCGCTTTAGTGAGTATCTTCCCTCCAACAGCCAGGAGAGCTATACCCCTGTAATTTCCACAGTCCGCAGCGCTGCCTTTGTTTTTGAAGAGGTTGATTAAAAGTGTATCACGGAACTCCTGTGGAGCTTGACCACTTTCCCACACGGCATCAAACAGTTTTTTGAGGTAGGGTATGAGCTCTGACGACACAGCTTTAAAGATCTTAGCTGGGAGTGAGTCGGCGCCGGGAGATTTGTTATTTTTTAGCTGCCCAATGGCGGTTAAGATCTCTTCCGTTGTTAGTGGCTTATCTAAGTCTTCGAAGGTGTCGTACTGAGGGATAAGATTTATAATATCGTGATCGGCTTGACTTTGCTGGTTAAGAATGTTAGAGTAGTGTTCTTTCCATCGGGCTCTTATTTCCTGGTCTTCTTTGAGGAGATTTCCATTTAAATCTTTAATAGGGCACATATTTTTCCGACTGGGGCCGTACACTGCTTTTACTCCTTGAAAGAAATTCCTGTAGTCGTGTGAATCGGCGTACCTTTGAATTTCTCTGGCCTTGCTTGCCCACCACTCGTTCTTTATTCTTCTGATTTCGCGTTGCGTTTCATACTTAGATTGAGTAAAAGCTTCTGCTTTTGATGAGTCGTTGGGGTGGTTGATAGCGTTTTGGAAGGCAATATGTTTGCGGTCAAGAAGTTCTTGTATAAAAGCTTCATTATCATTGAACCAGTCCTCCTGTTTTTTACTTGCTACAGTGCCAAGAATTTCCTCACTCGCACTTTTTAAACTGTCTTTAATTTGTGTCCAGGTAGCAGCGACATCTACAGAATTGGTTTCTTCTAGTGCACTCAAATTCTCTTGAACTTTTTGCTTTAGCTGTTCGACGGTTTGTTGGTCACGCAATTTACTAATACAGAGACGGGGTCTACGTTTTACTTGAGTTCTTCGGTGTTTGGGTCTCATAACAATTTTCATTTTAGAGACAACGGGACGATGATCGGTCCAACATTCGCCATCAATGCGCGCCTTTGTAATTTGGACGTCCTTGAGATGCTTCCTACGTACGATAACATAGTCCAGTAGATGCCAGTGACCTGATCTGGGGTGACGCCAGGTGCCTTTAAATTTATCCTTTTGTCGGAAAATGGTGTTTGTTATAACTAGATCATGTTCGGCGCATTTAGTTAGGAGTAGTTGACCGTTAGCGTTCATGTTGCCCAAACCGTTCTTGCCTATGATGCCTGGCCAGGTGTCTGCATCTCTCCCTACTCTAGCGTTAAAATCGTCAAGAATAACGAGTCGTTCCGTTTTAGGTATTCTACAGAGGGTTTCTTCCAGCTGTTGATAGAAGCTTTCCTTGGTTTCGTGACTTGCATCCAGAGTGGGAGCGTAGGCGCTTATTAGATTTACCGCGTTGCCATCTGATAGCTCATAGCGTAGCAGCATTAGACGCTCGGATAGGCCTTGTGGTACTTGTGTTAAGTTGGATACAAGTTGATTCCGAACGGCAAATCCTACTCCATGTTGTCTTCTTGAATTGGTGGGAAGACCTTTCCAATAGAAGGTGTAGTACTTTTCTGTGAGAGAGCCTTCCTCCAAAAATCGAGTTTCGCTGAGAGCTGCAACGTCAACATTGAGTCGGTGAAGTTCTCTATCTATTAGAGCAGTTCTTCTTTCAGGCCGATCGGTGCGAGTGCTGTCGTTCAAAGTACGAACATTCCAAGCGCCGTAGATGAAAGAATTCGTTTTGTTGGATTTAACTTGTCGGTGTTTTTTCGACATTCGATGAGGTGTCCCTGTGGGCACCCTCCCCCGGAGATCCGATCGGGAGGGTATTTTACCTCCGGATGATTTTGTCCCACTTGAACGCTCCATCATTTTTTAAAGCCTTAATCGACTGAAAACGAAGCTGCATTTGAAGTTTTAGCTGGAGCAGGTATGCAACTGACCAGCTCGGTTGCGGAAGGCGAGTGGTGTGGTCCCATGGCACAGAAGGAGACTGCGACGATGGGGTAACCAAACGATTCCAAAAGCAACCTTTGTGTGCGGTGGGTTATTTTTACCACACTCTTCGTGAGAAGGTGGATGTGCTCACGGCAAAAGGTAAGGGTTATTCCGCCCTTACTCGGTCGTTAGAGCCTCGAGCAGCTAACATGCTGCTGATGGCACACATGGCTCGTACCACGACTTATAAGACCAGCGATAGTCTTCACACGTCGCTTTACAGAGAACAAGATCATCACTCCAATTTCTATCAGAGGAAGCAAAATTGAAACCAAAAGATGCTTAGTACTTGGGGGTAAGACTCGATCAAAGACTGACATTCAATGTACACATAAATGAATAGTCAGGGGTAGCAGACTTAACAGACAGAATAAGAAACTGTTGTACACGATGGTGGTCAGGTTGTCCTTCACATACGCGGCGCCGGTATGGTGCAGCATATCGGCTACGACAATGAAAAAACTACAAGTGTTTGAACACAAATGTATGCGCCTCATATCGAATTCAGGAACACTTCTCTCAGAGATCTCTGGGCAATAGTCCGCTAACAAGACACATAATACGAATTAGGCAGCATAATGCTCCAATTGAGATTAAACACCCCTTACCATACCAGACGTTACCGATCTTCCGGCAACCTCTATAGCCAAATTTCACAATACCTTTCACTAACACTATCCACCTTTTGCTAGTGTTTCATACATTTCGCTCATCTTTAATTCTGTTGTGTATTTTTGTTGCGTTTTCTTTGTTTTTCTTCGTTTCTTTTTAAACATTTTTGTTTCTAAATTCATTTCACATCATTAACCTTATAAATTATAAACCTTCTCGAGAATCCAAAATTTAGGCCAGCCTTGCGCAGCCCCGCATTGGAGTATCTCGCAGAAGGCACCACTTTTAAATTGTGGTGCTAGCGTTGGATACGAAATTAAAAAGTATTTTGTGCGACAGTGTTTAAAAGTTTGTGTTAGTTGTAAGTTTTATTAGTCTTGTTTATGCGTCTGTTTCAATGTTACCTATTTTAATTTATTGTTGTAAAAAGGAGTTTAGGTTAAGTTTGTTTTTCAATTGTTGTTTTCGCCGATCCAGATCTGTTCCATCCGATCCTGCAATCCGCCATCACGCCAATGCGGTGGTTGCACGGTCAGTTCCGGAGCACACTCTGGGGAGGCAACTGTTGTATTATTAATGTTAATAAATATATTTTTTCTACTCCCTACATAGAAAATACTATTTTGCTCCCTCATTTCAGGGAGCAAATTAGTACTTTTCCTCCCTCGGGAGGAAAATACTTTGCCTCCCTAGGGAGGAAAATACTTTGGCTCCCTCTGGAAGCAAACAAGTAGAAACTTCAAATAGCTGTAATGGTAGTGTATAGACATATTTTTCTTATTTGCCTAGACTCCATCCAACATTTAAATAGCTGATACTTTTTTTCATAAACAAGAAGCAACCTTAACAACGTTCCATGTACTTTGAGTTTTAACAATATTTACTTTTCTAAATACCTATTATGACATTTTGACATATTATTTGGTTTTGTGATTGTCATGCATAAAAAAATATAATAAAATATATGTAAAACCGATGTAAAATACTGTAAATGGTCGTAGAACAAATCATATGTATTACAGAGGAGCAAAGTGCTATTTCCTCCCTTGGATATTGATCAAACTATCCGCGGGAGGAAATTATGCACTTTTCTCCCTTGTTAGATACAGTTAGTACTTGGATAGGTGGCCATTTCAAGTGCTATAATACGTTTTAGTCATAAGTGAAAACATAAAATTAAAATACTTCATAACCTTCAAAGTAAACATCACTTTCCGTCCATGAAGTCAAAACATAATAAAAAAAGTCATTCAGTAACTTAAAATTATCTAAAACTACACTTTTCCATATCAAATTCTGAAAAAATGCACGAACGCACTATGATTCACAAATAAACCAAAATTATCGATAATAACTTTTAAACTATTCAATTAACCATTTTACAGCTAAAATATTACAAATTACCCATATGACGTTAATATTTTTGGCTCTCGGTTGGGTGCTATGAACACGCACACAAACAAGTGCTATAGTCTAGTAGAGACCCTTGAGGCTTTACGTGCACTTAATTTGTAGTAGGATGAAGTTTTTAGGGGGGATTGCACTTAAAAAGTTTGGACCAGGATAAATTGCTCACCCTGCATAAGCCCCTACTGATCGCTTTTACTTACCCCACTGGGTAATGCAGCTAGCACTTCGGATTTTTAATTTATTATTGGTGGCAAGGTCAATAGCTACACCCTGTATAGTAAGAGTTTGATTCTTTGAATGTACTTTCTTAAATTCAAAAAGTTGAATTTGACTAGTTTGACAGGTGATTTCTCAACACCCCGTATATACTTCTCAAAGTATAACAAAATGCAAGAATAGTGTTGAAGCACTTTTGTTTAATTTAAATTTGTTTTTATTAAGATGTCCAGATGTTTTGGAGCACCCTGTATGAAGTTGTGGTAGATTAAAACACTTTATTTTAAAACGAATTATAATACTCATTATTAAAACGAACACAACTAAAATAAAATAAAATAATTATTATTCTTTTAACAGTTACGAGTTGGTAACTTTTCGATAACCAATAAATTACGGCTTGGGAGATTTAATTCGGTTGAGATTTACTTTAAAGATGTCAAAAATTCACTTAAGATTAGGTGCGCGGTGGCAGATTAAATTATTTCCATTGTCTGAAAAAATTCGCTTAAAATTAGATACGCGGTAGCAGATTAGATTTGATTAATTAAAAAGTATTTTACTTGGTTCTGGACAAGGAAGCGCAGCCAGGGAACACCGACGAAAATGACTTGCCTAAAGCGTGTTGAGTTCAGCATTTTATGCGTTTACGTATCGTTTTGTTTGTCGTGCCCCGTGAGTAGTGCACGAACATTTTTACACCCATTTGATTCTGGAAGGTCGGATCCCACCATTCAGTGCGGGCGAGGGTTGCGTAATATTGCGCAATATTGCATCATCTTTGCAAAAAGTTGAGTTTCAAAATGAAAATTACATTATTGTTTGGGCAATAGAAAGAGAAATCGTTTGGTAATTAATTGAACGATACTCAAATCGGTTTTGATTTAGAAGATATTGCATGAAAAAGAAGTTGGATATATTGATCCTCACCGTTGAACAACCACATTCTGCTTTTTCCAAGGCGCGTACAATAGTTGTATCTGCATCAGCACCAGCCTGTCTAACTTCTATCCCCTCTGCGCGGGAAAAAATAGTTCCCTTCAAGCAGGCCAGTTCAGTTGGGGAGCGCTCTAAACACACTATTTCCATATAAATACTTACTATATACTTATGAAATGTGTTTGGAATGATTTTTAATGCGATTTTATGTAAAGTCTAAACTTTAGAAGCCCTTACCTCGCTTACGGTTAGTCTTACGACAAAAATGCATAGGTTTATTTTTATAGTAAATTTTATCCGCTTTAATTTTGGTAAGAAGGTAAAAACCGATGGGAGTGATCGTTTCCGAGATATAAGCGGAAAGCTGAAAAATGGTACCTGTAAAACCACCCCCACCTCGAGCTCACCCTCCACCCTCGGGGACTCTTGATATATGTCTACCTAAGTGTAGAGAAGGCGGTCAAAAAATTTTCCAACTCTCTCGGAATTTTTTCCATCGATCGCTTTATTTTTGTCTAATTTAACAGGGGTCCTATACATTGAAATGGAGTTTTTTTAAATTTGCTGTTATGAATTACGTCAAGCACATGAATTAATTTTTTTACCGTTCATTTTTGCAATAAATATTAAAACCATAACATTTTTGAAAAGATCTTTTAAATTATTTGAAAATTTTCACCAATCACAATGTCTTCATCCTCAACTTTTTCATAAAAATTTGTTTTCTTGCCTTAAAGTGTCCTCAAATAGTAAAATATGGTTAACTCTTTTACCGGCTGCCACTGCGCAAACTTAAAAAGTACGTGGTTGTACGTCAGGTTAACAAGTTCCATGACGCTTAATTAACTTTGTCCATGTAACAATATTAAAACCTACATTTTACAGTATTTTTGGTAATAGAGATCATATAGCTTGATAAGATAGACAAATGTTTAGGCAAGGCATATTTCACAATTTAATAATATTAATCCGTGCGTAGGAAGATTAAACGGCTGCCAATTAGTCGGGCGGTTAAGAGTCAGAATAGTGCAATTATAATATATATGGGCTATTTTAAATGGTATCTCGAACACAAAAAATTCCACGCAAAAATGTTTTTATAAGTTTTTTGTAGGAATGCTGATCCTTGCGTAAATAATAACAATTATTAAAATAATGTGTAATGAAAATTTTTCACTTTAATTCTCTGAAACTATACTTAATTTTTAATTAAACTTCTATAATATGATGATAAACCGAATAAAAATATTGAAAAATAAATTTTTTTTTTTTTTACATTTATTTAACATCGGCCTATTTCCGCTACTGAGGTCTAACACTGACGAGCTACCCCCAACCAGGAATTTTGCCGAACCTCTTCTCTTTCGAAGAGTAGCGGTCTTTTACTTGCCTAATATTTAATAGAAAAAGGATCAATGGTTTTACATCCTCTCCGAAGGTATATCCCTATACAATTCTAGCCTAACATTGTAAACAGAACACATGTGTTTCCCTTAATAATGAAAAATCTGACACTAAAATCATTAAACATGGAGTTCCTCAAGGCTCCGTATTAGACCCTACTCTTTTTCTTATTTATATTAACGATCTGCTTCCTTTTCTTGACAATATTAAATGTATGTTGTTCGTTGACGACTTAACCCTAAGAAACTCTTTTAAAAATATAATAGAACTGATAGATCAGGAAGTCGTAGCTACCAAAAAATCTGAACAGTGGTTCTCTGCAAACAAACTGAAATTAAACAAAAACAAAACTCAAAGTTTAGTTATCAGTACTGATACGACTATTACTAAGGGAAATAGTGTCAATCTGAAATGTCTTGAAATGAGATGTACATATTGGTCAACTATGCAAGAAATTATCTAGCACAATCTTTGTTATCAGGAGTTTGAGTAAACTTATAAATAATGATACCCTATTATCAGTATATTATGGCTTATTTCATTCCAACTTGAACTATGGGATAATACTCTTGGGTAACTTTAGTTGTTTGCAAAGGGTTTTCATACTTCAAAAAAGAATTATAAGAATTCTTGCCGACGCCCTATACCTAGTGCACTGCAAGCCATTGTTCACTAAATTAAAAATAATGTCATTGCCAAACTTGTACATATACAATAGCTTACTACAAATACATAGTAAAAGAAGTCAACAACAGACATATTCAGATATACATTCCCATAATACTAAGTATAAGGGTGATCTATATGTCCCTAAGTATAGGCTGTCCAAATCTAAGAACAATTCCTTGGACTTCAATTTATACAATAAACTACCTAGTGACTGGAAAATTCTGAATAATATTCAATTTCAAAATAAAATTAAGACACTCTTATTGAGTAACTGTTTTTGTTCTGTTGACGAATATTTCAATATGGATGTAATGTGAAGATGTTCTTAACTCTCGATATGTATTGATTGTACCGTGCTGATGTGCATATTTTATGTGTAAAGGTATTTTTGTACTTACTTGATACTCATATTTATGTCTGTAATTTTTTTGTAAATGGTGTATGTGTGGTTGCGTGTACACTAGTATACATCATACGTCTGTGTATTGTAAGCGCATATATTATATGTATGTCAGTGTATATATTTTGCAGTTCTATTCTTCGTTTATATATGTATTATGCAATTGTTTTATATATATTTTATTTTATAATATGTGTATTGTTGTATTCTGTACTAATTTATGACTTGCCACAAATGGAAGATGTTAGGCGAGGACGCGGTCTTCCTTGAAACGATCACCGATCTAAGTACTAACCATACATTTTATTATATTGATTAATCAGTATATGATGTTTACTATCATAAGTAGATAGCTAGATAGATAGATATAAATGTAGGAAATGGCTGGTTGGCCTTTACTACAGCGACTTTCTCAGATCTACTGTGGCACTCCTAAGGAATCTGAGCTTTTCCCTTGTACCAGACACTACAGCTTTGATAGAGGCACCTTACTGTAGTTACCTGCCCTTGGTTTTTCCTCTCCAAGTAACTGAAATCTCAGCCTCACTGGGCCTTCACAGGGGAATAGTATATGAGCTGAGGTTTCTTCCTCCACTTGACAGAATCTGCATATTGCGTCCTCTTCCAGGTTCATTAGACTCATATGTCTCATATTAAGCTGACAATGTTCAGTTGGAAGACCTACCATTATCCTAATGGCGTTTCTGTTATGGCTTAGAAGTGTTCCGTAAATTTGGCGGATCTTTAATAAACCCTTTAGCCTGTCTCTGTTTTGGGAAGTTTCTCCATCATCCATTGATTTATTTTACACCCATTCGTTAATGGCTGTTCATATGCATTGCTCTGTCACATCGTAAGAAAAGATCGGGTCCTATTAGGGCTTTAAGCGCGCCTTCTCTGGCCAATTCATCCGCTTTTTCATTTCCCTTGTGTACCCAATGTTTGGTTCACTTTTTTCTGACACCCTAGTTATATAAGAGCCAACAAACAGTCCCACACTAGTCTCGAATTGACTTGTATGGAATCATTGCTTCAATTGCGGCTTGGCTATCGGAGAAAATGACGATCGACAAATTAACAGAACCTTGCCTTATTATCTCCTTTGTACAACAGTGTATGGTGGTCACTTAAGCCTAAAACACTGTTGTTTATTTTCCTGAACTTATTAAGACATTGACTTTTAGCCTTGTCCTGTATATCTTGGTTCCGACCCCCTGCTATTCTGTCTTGGAGCCGTCCTTGTATCAGACTGTTTGGACAGATATTGGAGTACCATTTTTCTTTCCTGTCTGGTATTACAATTTGATAGTTTTTGTTCAAGTTATACTTTGAGACCAGGATGTTCATGGGGATTCCTAGAATGGGATCTGCCTTCATATCTGAGTGTTCTTCTGCACTTCTGGTGCTCTGTTCCATGTTGCTGACTAATCGGCGTTGGGCCTTTATTACAAGACATCAAGAGTGAGGCACAATAAGCAATATGAGGATGAATTATGCTATTATGTACTAATAACGTCTCGTTTTCTTTCCAATTTTTTTGCAGTCAAAGTCAACATGTTTACATATGGTTAATTGTTAATCTAATATTACTCTTAAATACTTAACTTCTGAGACAAAGTTGATTTTTGTATCTGCAATATAAATGTCGAGGTTAATGTTTAAGTCGTTTAAGTATTTATGACAATTTTATTTTGAACCTAGAATCATATAATAACTTTTATGTGCATTTAACTTTAGTTTATTATTACATAATCATTTATATAACGTGTTAAGCTCAGTGTTCATTATTTTCTTTATTTCTACATGATCAGTTTCCGAGACTGATAATAAGGTGTCATCAGCGATTCTATAAAAATATTCTTATTTAACATTTTGCTTAGGTCATTTATATAAATTATAAACAGCAAGGGCCCAAGGACACGACCCTGTAGAATCCCAATATCGCTCCTAATTTTTTCGGATATACTTTCGTTTACTTTATTTCTATCATACCTGTTGCCTAAATAGTTGATTATCCATTTCTGTAGCTTTAATTCCGTATAAGCTAAGTTTCTTCAAAAGTCTTTAGCGACCTGAAACACTTGCTTCTTATATGTCTGGCATGTATTGCTGTTCTATAACAAGTGCCAGAATGAATATTCCATAATTGTGCTCAACAAAATAGATTGCCGTGGATGTCAAGAGTTAAATGTAAATGCGCTTTGACACAAGTTTTAATTTAAATAAACAAAATGAGTGAAAAATCAGTAAACAACTTTTGTTCAGATTTAATTATTTTTTTTACTAATGGTCGTGGAGAAAATGCAGTCTGTTATTCGCTTTCGCTCGCGTTTGGAATCTTCCACTTGTATCGAATTTTCATTCTAACCTTATTACAGAATATATTATTCAGTCATTTATATCTTTCCTCCACTTGGCACACAGAAATTGTAGAGCAGATTCACATGAAAGCTTCTCCCGAAAACCTGACTGGCCACTGAAAATCAACTGATTATTTTTAAAGTATTCATGGAGTTGTTCAGAAACCACAATTATAAGAATTTTGTCCACAACTGGGAGTAAATTAATTGATCTATAATTAGCTGGTTGAGATGGAGATCCAACTTTGAGTATTGGAATTATCACACTAGTTTTCAGTTCTGCGAAAATTACGTCCATAGTTAGGAATGTATTAAGTAGGTATAGTAAAGCAAATCCCATTACATCAAAAATATCCTTTAGTAGTTTTATTGTTATATCTTCATCAGAAGTTGACTTGTTTTTGAAACCCATGATAATTTTACGAAGTTTGTTCAAAGAAATTTAATCTCCAGCAATTCTCCATCATATTTACCTGAATAATATCATTCATATTATCCATTCCGCCACTCTATGCATAAAATATATTAAAATTGTCCACTAATCTACCCTTATCATATTCAAAAACTATTTTCTACATGTTCGTTCTGTTCCACTTTGTGTTGGTTACTAATTGTTTTAAAGTTGTCCACATATTTTACTGTAGTAGTATTAGTTAGTGTCTTAGTCCACCATACTACTAAGTTTAATCCCCAGGTTTTCTTACACATTTGCCTGCACCTTCACAGGGCAATAATTGTCGCTTTCTATCTGACTATTTTGATGTGAGCATTCCGTATTAATTTTTAGTCAAAAATTACTCCTAAATATTTCGCCTCACGGGCAAATGAGATTTCCACTCTATTGATCATTAAGGGCTTTAGGCCTTCCAGTGCACTTTTCCGTGTGAAAATGAATTTCTCAAAGATTTTGTGCTCAAAATACGTAAATTACGTTTCGAAGAGGTCCTAATATGAAATTTTGAAAGCATCAAATCTTTAAAAATGTGACTCATTCAGCAAATTGCCATACAAAATCTAAAAATCGTGCTCTGCAGATGCTTATGAAAACGGATACTGTTTGACGTTTCACGAAATCGATGCGTTCAGTATCATGACACACTTCGTCGTCGCCCCTAGTAATATTTTTGTTATTCATTTGTAAAACGACATTTATTAAAACAATGTTTAAACGTTAAAAATCATCCGTAACTAGCTACTGACTATATTTTGTTTTACAGGAGCAGCTGTCAATTTTGCAAGTTAGTAGTGTTGACAGAAAGTATTTAAGAAAGATGGCACAATAACTTCGAAAAAAAAAGGATTTTAAAGATTTTGCTTTTGAAGAAATCGGCGAGGAAGGAAATATAGCAAATATGAATTAATTTTAATAGCACCTCGATTGGAATTCTTTTTGAAAATCACAGCCACTGATCATGTTTAAAAAATTTGGCATGTAGAGGAAATATTTTCTATTTTATATTTATTACACACTATTTTAAAAAGCACCACTTCTTATTTTTAAGATAGTAGTAACAACAGTTTATGAGTAATTTTACATAACATTAAATTTAATGTAAAAAATAAATGAGGATGATTTGCAGAAGCCTAAGGACTTGATTGCAAAAAGATACAAAGTAAAATAGTAATATACATGTATTATATGAGCGTACTCTATAAGATAGCGGTATTGTGATTTTTCATATAATATATATCGGAAAAGGTGAAATTAACTTACCTTCACTTGACTTAAATTTAAATTCATTTGTTTATCTCGTGAACATAATTGTGTTATTTTTGTATTATAGATAGAGATATTGATATGAAACATAAAGTATTTATTATATTTCGCTATTTATTTTTTAGTTTTTACTTTCAGGTCCAGTGGAAGTATAGTAATGCAAAAAAAATATTTTTTTTTGTGTTGAAATAGGCTTAAAATGTCATGAAACGTCGAGATTTTAAATTTGAGCAAAAAATATTTCCTGTCTGTTGGTCTGTCAGTCTGTTAGTCTCTCAGTCTATCTGTAACTTTTTTGTGCGCACGTTTACTCTGGAATTTAGTTTAGTTTTAAATTAGGTGGCCTGTTTCTATAAATGTATCGATAATTTTATAGTCGATGCTAAAAATTTTATTTTTTATTTCAAATTTATAATGTTTGAAATAATTTGTTTATTTTATGGTACCTGGTAGTAGATTATATAACCTGGGAGCTAGGTAAGAAGAGCGTTTCGTTCCAATAGTTTTTAGAGCTGATTTTACTTTAGCTCGATAATGATCTCTGCTTCTTGTGGAATATATATGATCCACTGATTCGTGTTTGTTACATGTTTTAAAATTATGTTTTAATACGCAATCACAGTATATTTGCCTTATATTAAAAAAATCTGATGCGTTATATAGTAAGTCAGTGGGATATAAGATGTTGCTCTTATACATAATTTTGAAAAATTGTTTTTGAATTTGTTCAAGTGTTTTTATAAAACTATTATTCGCAGCCCTTCATCCTAGAATTCCATATTTTATTCTTGATTCTATTATTCCGATGTATATGATTTTAATATGTTTATTTTTTTTTTAAATACCACATATGTGTTTAAATTCGTATAGTAGGGACCTTAGCTTTTTCATTGTGTTACCAACTTAATAGTGTCATTTTAAATGCGAATCAATAACAATACCAAGATAGTTTGCTGATGTACACATTTCTATATTATATTTTGTATTTTCGGTATTTTTTTCTGTGAAAGTTTGTGGTGTATTTTTTTATGAGCAAAAAGATAAATAGCTAATTTTTTATGAGTTTTTATCAAAATAGTCTTTAATAATTTTTAATTCTTCCTTTGCAGTATTCTGTATTTGGTCCCTGGAGTCTCCAGTAAAAACATAGCTGCCTGCGAAAAGATATTATTTCGCTCTTTGTGTTTAAGGTAAGCATATCATTTAGGTACATTATGAACATTATGGGAACTAATACTGTTCCTTGTAGAAGACCATAAATAATCTTTTTTACTTCACTTAATACATTTTCTATTTTAATCACCTGTGTCTGCTTTCTAAATAGCTTTTAAATAAACCATACCAAAATTTTCAAGTTTGTCCAAGAACATTTTTGTGGCTGATAGTCTCAAAGGCATTTGCCAAGTTTATAAAAACGCATAGTGATGATTTACTATTTATTTTATTGCTTCGTTTATGTTTTTTGCCAGGTATGCAATAGGTTAGTAGAAAGTTTATCCCTAAAACCAAACTGTCCATGTGACAAGAGATTAAAATATATTAAATATTGCACTAGTTTGGATTTTAGTGCCTTTTCAAATATTTTTGATATATTAGATGTTAATGAGAGGCTGATAATTTTTCATTAAACATTTGTGCTCTATTTTTTTATTTCGATCTAAAACAACTCACTAGATAATAACCAACAGGATTCTAAGGGACTAATTAGCATTACTAGTGTAGTATTTGTGCAAATCATAAAAAGAAGGGTCCTTCTACATAATGTTGTAAACGTTGGAAAGGTTTTACTATTTTTCGACATGCTTGTGTGTGGTGGCTACGATAATTCGATCGGAGTACCCGCAACCTTCTACTTAAGTGACTGTTTGTTTACTAATTATTTATTAGATTAGTTTAGATGTTAGAATTATCTACTTCTACTAGGTCGTGTAACTGTATCATATTTATATTTAAAAATACATCAACTCATCTATAACGTTCGGTATCAATATTTTTTGTAGTAGTATTTCAAGCCATTTGTAAACTTTACCATCGTCAATTAGAACGATCAACTCTGCAATATTTTTACACCTTTATTACCACTTAAACTTACCCGCATTGGTAATTGGAGATTTTATGAAGTCATATAATTAATTGGCTCCGATCATTATCAATTGGATCGACGTAATCAGTTCTATCGATTTGTGTAGCACTTTATTCTAGATTACTTAGCGGCATATAACATATGAAGCTTGAGAAAGAATTGAATTTTCGTTACTTTAATTCCATAATATAGTCCACGAAAAAGTTTAAAATACCCCAAAAGTTTTGTGACAGGGTTGAAGCATGGGTATTCCCCAGTTTTAGACGGCCACGATGGAGATATTTTTAAGGTGCCCATCGCTCAGCAACTGGAAAACCACACCTATTGCGCATTTTTTTCCATTTTAAGTATGCAGTTTAATGCATGCATGCTTAAAGCATGATCAATTTTTTGGGCAGGATTCGGGTAGGCCGTATGAAATTTAACCATTCAACATTTTATCCACTTCCTGGGTTGAAACTACCTCCTCCCTTAATACTAAATAAATATCACAAAAAAATCAAAATGCATGAAAATTTGTTTATCCCTGTTTTCGAAGGTGCTCAACAAAATGGTAATACTCATTTCTCCCCCACCCTCCACCAGCCACCTCTAAAACCAACCCCTTTTTATATTTCTTGATACTGGGCATGTGGGGACTCATTGCATCGGGGTATTTAAGAGTATTTCGACATTGTAAACATTCAAAACCCCGATCCAACGTCCTCATATGTCCAGTATTAAGAAGTATAAAACGGCGGTGATTGGTGGAGGGTTGGGAATAAATGAATATTCCATCGTGTTGAGCACCCTCGAGAACAGGGATATATATTCATGCATTTTGACTTTTTTGTAGTATTCGGGGAAGGAGTGGTTTCCAGGGGTGGATAAGATGTTGTATGGTTAAATTTCATAATCCTGTCCAAAAAACCAATCCGCATGCTTACGATGAAAAAATACGAAACAGGGGTGGTTTATGAGGGGTGGGAACCTTAAAAATATCACCATCATGTTCAGCGCCCTGGAAAACTGGGGTACCCATGTTTCATCCCTGTCACAGAACTTTGGCGTTTTAAGCCTTTTCCTGCAACTTTTTCATAGACTAATATGTCAACTTAGTCTGCTGGATATTTCTCTAGGTAATTGTTGGTGTGTTACATGCAGGAAACTGACAATTGAGCAATCACTCCATTGTTGTAATTTTTACATGTACGTAATAATTATCGAGTTGGAAATTTTATTATTTATTTACTTTAATAGAACCAATGGAAATAGCAAATGAATTTAATGCATATTTCAACCAAATAGGGGAAATTTAACAAATTACCAAAAAACCGAACACTACAAAAATAGAAATTCAATGTTTCTTGAAAATACAAATAAAAGTACAATAAAAGAGGCAATTAATAAATTGCATAATAAAAAATCCCTAGGTCTTGATGAGATCACACCTGAAATGTTTTAAAAAATAGCTGATATTATAACAGAACCGCTAACATACCTAATAAATACATCTTTTGCACACAAAAAAATCCCTCAGGCATTCAAAGTAGCTGTAATAAAACCTTTATATAAATCCAGTGACAAACAAAATCTTAATAATTACCGTCCAATTTTTTTACTTTCGAGTCCTGCGAAAATATATGAAAAAATTCTAAAAGAAAGACTAATGCGTTTTCTAAATAAATTCAATATTCTCAATAGTTCTCAACAAATGTTAGGATTTTCTTCAAGATGTGAGTCACTCCAATTTCCATTTTTTATATTTATTAAAAGTTTCTTTTTATATGTTTCATAATAATTGGTGTGGGTGACAGATTTTCATTTTCGTTTTCTGGAAAATACATATAAAATGCAAATGTTACAAATTATATTTTGTATAAGATTTTATGTTTGATGTGCCATATGCCATATATTACTATTACTAGCTAGATGTTGAATATTTAAAAAACAACTATTTTCTACTTATGGTATATGAATTGAACAAATTTACGTATCAAGAAACAAACTTCTGTTAAAACTGATACGTTAGCAACTCGACTAAAAGCGAGGGAGGAGGCAGAATGGACGGAGAACTAGCGTAGCGATAGTGGAGCACGCTCAAGGACCATGCGACACTGTAGCGTTGAGGTGCGCGCAGCCGCTCACGTTCCTACGGTATCACACGGTTTAAATTATAAATGACATGTATCTGTCTTGTAAAGGTCAAATATTGTATGAGCGTATTTACGCAAAAACACACTGGGCTACCTACTTTAGCAAATCTAGCTGACCGTCGTCGTTGAGTAGTTGCTATTAAAGTATTAGACAATAAACAAGTCGCAAATCGATATACAGGTTGGGCGAACGTCGTGGATCGAAGGCATTGTAATCTGAAATATGTGTTTTCTACATTCGGCTTTCTGTTGATTTTCTTGTGGGAAGTATTGGGGATGCTTTAGTTATTAACTGTATTTAAAATAAGTCTATAAACTGTACGAGGCGATTCAAATTCGATAATGTTACAGTTTTTGTTATGCATAATCATTTTTGATGCTGAGTTATTTAGTTCAAATTACACAATCTTTAGAACATATCGTAAATTTAGTGAAAGAAATGCTACCAGAGATGGCGGTCTATTAATTGCCACCAAAAATCTACATACAATCATTCAAATCAGTCTAGATTGATATATTCCTAATATTGATATGGTTGGTGTGAAAATGCTTTACGAATTAACTATTTATATGTTATCGTTTTATACAAACCTCCAAATATTGGCGTACAAATTTATGAAACTTTGTTTGATATTACTATTGTAGTTGACTACAATATACCTGAATATGCTAATTCTCTTACTTATAATTGTAATAGCAGTAACATCTCCATCCTAAATATTTTTTGTCAGTTCTCAAATCGTATCAAGTATAATAGAATAGTAAATACAAACAACCGTTTCTTAGACTCAGTCATTAATAATTATTATAAAATATACTTCGTCCGAAAACTCGAGTCAGTAATGCAAAAAATAAGCGGCACTCTCGCCAGAGGATAGTAGGCTCTTATTTGATACTAAAGCGGCACCTTATTCTACCATATAATCCCATTGAAATGAGAGAAATATATTAAGTTTTATTCGCCTACTAGAAATGGGAACCACGACTACCAAAAACGATTTTAATGACCTAGTCGACCTCATAGAGTAAATGATTTAACGTGTCGCCTCTATACCTAATAATTTGCTCGACTAACTATTCAGTCGTTAACAAACTTGGAAAGAAAGAAAGAAATCGTATATCCCGGGCACTCAGTGGCGTCACATACATATTTGTGTAGGTATGTAAAATAATAAATAATATTTCATAAAATAGAAAATAAATATAAGTAATTAAAATTGTTTTCACGCTCAACTCAGCCAAAAAGAAAAACTGGAGTTGTTTTAAGAAAATGTTTAAGGCATAATTTTATTAGGAGTGGAATACCTACGTAATCCAACATTAAAACTGTAGAATGGTTGATGTTTATAAAAATTTTAACCATGCCAGTTGTTATATTATTGCCCAGCAAGGACCAACGTGGAAGCGTGAGCATATTCCTTGCCAGGAAAGGATGGTGACAGGGTTGTTAATTAGGGAGTAACAAGTTAAAAAAGAAGATAAATAAATAGACTTACAACTTAAAAATAAATAACTGTTCTAACAATATAAATAAGCTTTCTTGTTAAAATAGAATAATTAAAAACAAAACATACCAAAGTTTAAAATAAATAACTGTTCTAAGAACATAAATAAACATTATTGTTAAAATAGAATAATTGAAAACAAAACATTCCAAAGTTAAAAATAAATAACTGTTCTTTAACAACAGAAATAAACGTTCTTGTTAAAATAATATAATAAAAAACAAAACTTACCAACAATAATTTTCCACAATAAATAATTCATAATATCACAATCACTACATGACACTATCACAGATTATCACTCACTGCTGGCTCCTACATTTATTAATATTGGCCCAATCACTGCGTCAATCCGAATATTCGTATTCTACATTTTTTCTTCAACTTTTTTAACGCGCCCTATGCATTTTTGTCAATAATCAGCTGTAACTCCTTTTAATGCACTTGATAGAAGGCATTTTACATGTTCTAATTTAAAAGTTCTATTTTCTCTTGCAACATTCCCCTTTACTTCAGCCCAAATAATCTCAATGGGATTGAGTTCACAGTGGTAAGGCGGCAGCCGTAATACCTCAATACCTCTAGCTTTAGCCATTTCATCCACAATATATTTCTTATATATCAGCGAATGCTGTTTCGCTAGGGTTAGCAGTTCGGCCTTCAGCGAAGCACGATCGAATAGGATACCTTTGCCATCTAACCATTCTTGAATTTTCGCTTTTCGCCATGCACTGGTTGGTAATTTTTCCAGTAGTCGACTATACTACGGGGCGTTACCCATAATAAATACAGATCCGGGTTCAATCTTAGCAAAAATTTTTGCAAACCATTCCTCAAAAACATCCGCATTCATGTCCTCGTGATAATCGCCACTTTTTTTCGACACGAACGATAGAAGTCCATCTTCCACGAATCCTGAATCACTTCCTATGTGCGTTATTAAGTTGACATTTTTAATCCTGTTGGCCAATCTTCCATATGGCCTTGACGAACACTTTTTATATTTCTATCTTGCCAAAATTGCCTTACAGTATGTCCTTCATTTAACCACGTCTCATCTAAATAATAGCATTTTCTTCCTTTTTCACGGGCAGCTCTAATTGCCCGAATATAATTCATTCGCCAACAAATAATATCATTTCTCTCAAGTATTAGGCTATTTCTCTTTCCTTTTACAAATACAATGCAAACATTTTTTTAACGTCGATTTGACCACTTTGGGTATATGTTCATCATCATTCAGGGACTGTAAAATTTTCTTAACAGTGGGGATTTCATTATCATAGAAGAATTTATGAACTTTACGTCGAATTTCATTTTTCTGGAATTGGTCTAATATTTTTTTTTCTTCTATACTTCGCTTTAGGTTTCTGAACATTCTCTCCATTTTTTTCTTCTCTTCAAATTCTGTAAATGGCCCGCTCACTCACGCCGGTATACCTTGAAGTCATGCTAATTAAACATGTTGATCCTGATTTCTGTACCATGGGATGATCTTTCTCCAATGCATGATATACATTCAAAATAATTTTCTTTTCCTTGAAGCCTTGTTAACTAAACCCGTTGATCCTGATTTTTGTACCATGGGATGAACTTTCTCCAATGCATGATATACATTCAAAATAATTTTTTTCTCCTTGAAGCCTAATGAAAACTTTCTAGGGATATGAACATTTACCACATCTTTTGAACAACCGGTAACCGCTTCCATTTTTGCACATTTAAAAATATTACGATATCCCACAATTACACTTATTTTCACTAAAGCACTAACAACATAAAATTTTAAGGCATTTTGATACAACAAGTACGTAATTTATAAACAACAAATTAATAAAGCCCAACTGATAAACGACCGCACTCTATGTATACTGATTTTAAGCTAAGTTATAACGGTTTAACGCACCAAACACCGCTGAATACGTGGAGAATGTTGCCAGATTTAAGCATAATATTTTAAATTTAAGATTTGATAGTTCATGCATAGTTAACTCAATCCGAGGACTTTCATTCCTTCGAAATTGATGTTATTCGTCATAATTCTCCAAACTTAAAAGGAAAATACATAGGTAAACATATTATATTAGGGAATTTACGCCCTTGCCTCTACTGACTAGAGTTTTCGGTCGAAGTATAGATAAAATAATTCTACTGACCACTTACTACCTGATGACGATCATCACGCTCCTCTGGATAATTATTTACAAATACAATAAAAACAAAACAAAAATTCTGTTAATTAATTTCTATAAGCTCTACGAGGACTTAATATTGATTTAGCTAGTATTGATCAATATAAAGATGTGAATGGGGCATGTGATATATTTTATTCTATCCTGGACTCCCAAAAACTTTGGATGAAACTAATAAATACCCACCTTGGTTTAATGGTAATATTATTCGCAATACCAGGCGCAGTCATAGGGGGGCCCCCTCTGAGAATTTACGTGGAATACTATTTCCATTCAACTGTAGAAAAAATTACTGTGTTTAGACGGCCGTATTCCTATTTTTTTTAATTTAAATTTAGAAATTACTATTTTGCTATAAATTGACTACTTAGTGATTGCTAAAATAATAATAATACTTTATATACAGCATGTCGTTATTGGGAGTGTAACGCCCTTAATTGTTTTCTTTTTTTCCGATTTGACCCAAATTTTAGATATAGAAAAAACTAGGATCTACCTATGACACAAAAAAACATTCATTCTCTACAAATGCAAAGCTACCTACGATACCAAAATTAACGGAAAAAAACAGAAAATTTTATAAATTTTTATTATTGAGAGTTGTTCAGAATTGTTTAAAAACCTTGTCTGGTCGATAGCCGAGTGGGTTAAGGCGCGAGGTGGCAATCGCGATTATTCTCACAGGGACATCGCACCACCGGGTTCGAATCCTGGCTCCGGTACTGGCACTGTCGGAGGAAATGGTTGTATGTCCGCGTTTTTTCAATGTGTAACCCCCTTCCGCACAAGCCCTGGCTTCTGGAATTGGGGGTTGTCTAATTTCTGTGGTGTTATTTATTATTATTTTATTATTGTGTCTAAAATTTCATCAAAATTTAAAAAATATTAAGAGTTTGTTTAAAATAATGTCCAAATCTAAAAATATAATTTGCTTAGAAAAGTATGTTTTGTTTTAAATTAAACAGCTGTCAGGTGTTTGTCAAATAATCTGTAAGTTATTTAAAATGTTTTCGGACTGAAGTTATTTTAAATTAAAAAACATTTTTTTTTAATTTTGATGAAATTTTGGACAATTCTGAACAACTCTCACAAAAAGATTTTCTTGGTATTATAGGTGACTAGGGGCGAATGTTTTTTTAACCATAAGTACTTCTTACTTTATTCCATATTTGAGTAAGATTTGTTCGAAATCGGAATACGTTTTGAAGTGCCCCCACCACGCCCCCCCCCCCCCTGAAGAAGATATATGACCGCCCCTGCGCAATACAAAGACAAAATCAAAGCACTCTCGCAACTTTAAAAAAAATGATAACGCAGATGAATTGAACCAACTTAAAATTCTAAGAGCAAACATAAAAATCGATTGATGATGCGCACAAAGAATGTTTTATCTAAAGCTTTCGAAGATTGAACCATGGAATTTTGCTGAACAAGTTATCCGAATTTTGACTAACTGAACACTTCCTAAACTTTTTTGAATCCTACTTAGTGAATAGACGATGTGCAATACCGTGGATTTTGGTCTATAGATATCTCAGCCACATCAGATGTTCCCCAAGGTTCTGCGCGTGGTCCTTTGCTATTTAACACTTTTATAAATGATATCGTCATTAACTTACACTGCAAAAGACTACTTTATGCCGATGGCCTAAAAATTTTCTCATCTATCACTAATGTAGAAGACTGCGCTGATTTTCAAAACGATCTTGTACAGCTTGGTCTTGGTGTAGCGTAAACAATTTACAGTTAAATATCTCAAAGTGTAGCTCAATAACATACTCTCGTCCACAAAAGCCAATAAAATTTATCAATACAGTTAATAATAATGAACTGGAGAGCTGTATTAATCTCAAAGATCTAGGAGTTATATATCTTTTGTTAGCCATATCAATCAAATCACCGCTAATGCCTTCAAATATTTAGGCTACATTATCCGTAATTGTAAAAAAATTAACGAAAATACACTAAAACTGCTCTTTAATTCATTTGTGAGGTCAATACTTGAATGTGCTTCAATAGTATGGAGTCCTGGTTATGAAAATCATAAATATAGCATTGAAAACCTCGACGTTTACTTAAATACCTTTGGTTCAAACATTCTGGAAATTATCCAGAGAGAGGTGTGTTCCACATTGTCACTTACTACATAGATTTAAGACAAGTGATCTTCAACTACGACGGGTGTATCACTCTCTTGTATTTCTTTTGAAGATTTAAATGGCACTGTTGACTGCCCTGAAATTCTTAGTTGCGTTAGATTTCATGCTCCTAATTAGCAGACTCATTCGCATACGTCTCAATTCTATTTGCCTACCCCAAAAACAAATTTGCTGTTATTTTCTCCCCTGTACCGTATGTTTTCTAACTACGATTCGTTATATAATAATATAGATATCTTTAATTCTAGTATATCCAAAATGCGAAATGTTGTTCCCATTTCTACGCAATAACTGTAGCTTCTAAAATATTAGATTACAATTTTCAGAATTATACTAAATATATATTTATTTTGTTAATTTGTATTATCATTTAATTGTTTACTTTAGTTAAGTTTTTTAGTTATTTAGCTTTTTTATGTGTGTAAAATTCCTGCCCTATAATTGGATTTCTATCTGGGCGGGCAGTCGTAACCAAAAATGAAAAATAAATAAACAAAAAAATAATCGTCAGATGTTGAATGTCATTGTTAACTTTTTCATAGGGGCATAATATTCTTATTCTACACTCACAAATTATGAAAAACGTTGATATGGACAGGACTCCAGTGATCTCTAGGAAGAAATTTTTATTTAATATTTCTAGAACAGTTTGAGCCTCATATGGACTATCCTTAATAGGGGTGTTCCTTAGAGGGTTTAAACATTATGCATCTCTACTAAGGACCTACCATGGGGAGCAACCCTCACTTTTCCATCCATTTCTTTATTTTTAAGAAATCTTTATTGTCCCCGGAAATAGATTTTAACAACATCATCAAAAGGAGCTTTTTCAGCTTTTGGAACTAATGAAAACGGATCTTGCAACAGAAAATCTGATTTTCGTGCATTATACGCTGCATTACAAACTACGAACTAGGATCCTCTCTTTCGAACAAATGATGTAAATGCAGTTTCCTAATATTTCTATAAAGTGCTCTAGAACCAATTTAATAAATATGTTCCTAAAAAGTGTGACTTTGAGGCGTGAATATCCTGTATGGTACACTGACTAAATTATACAAATGATCAAACAAAAAGCGTATTATCGTAAAAGATGTACGAGAACTAAATTGTTTTATTACTGACTGCGAATTTATACTTTGCAACGGGCGGTCAAATTTGAAATTAATAAAGACTTTTCTAACTTTATCCATGCAGCTGAAAGCAAAATGGAGGACGATCCTACTGAACTATGCAATTATGTTAATGGTAGAAGTACAAGGATACTTGGATGACAAAGGTTGTAACATCCCAAATGTTACAAGTCCAATTTAAACAAATTTGAAAGTTTACACTGATTGCTAGGTAATTAGGCCACCCACCATGTGATTATATGTTTACAGAGAAAAATCTAAAATCTCATGGAATGAGATTTAGTAAATTAATACATATTTTTTAATTTTTTTTTTCATTTTCTACTGTTAATATGTTTTAAATGCATTTAAACATTAAAATGAGTAATATTGGTAATTAATATAGTACTGGTCACACAATCAACATTCCGATCAATGAATTGTTCTGATTGAAAAGTACTTGGCACTTGATTTTAAAATGTCACAAATTTAGCAGGAAACAAACGACGACTTCAACCTGGATAGATTTTCTACTGAATTTCAATTTTTATTTCTTAAAAAAAAACACTTTGCTACTGTTTCATAATTTTGAGGTTATATTATGGTCAAATTTTCTTCATCTGTGGATTTAATTCTATCTCTTTTCCTTCTTTTCCGATAGAATTAAGGGCACGAGTCGATAAGTTTCTTTTGAAATTTGAGACTCCTTTGAAGGTGCAGCACGTGCTGTTATATATTTTTTGGAGTAGAGATTATGCTTCACGCCATAAGCTTAGGTCCTTTAGAGATCCCAAGTTTACCTCGTACGTGCAGGGAGTTTATTGTAATTTTTTATTACGGAATGTAAGGGATCTTTCCTAGTTCTGGTGTAATTATATTTTGGTAGCAAGTAATCTTGATGTCTTGTCGGGTAATTATGAATGTTACTTGGTGTATTTAGAGAATCTTTATTTTAGTGAATTAAAATAGAGAGTCTGCAAATATATAAATTTGTTGAAGTAAATAATTTAATGTTTTTAAAATAATTTCTACAAGACTCTCTAGGGGATAAATCACATAATACTCTAATTGGTTATTTTTGTACAAAAAAATAGCTGCTCGGAGTTGCTAGCCCCTCCCCACAATTCAATTCCATATTGCAGCAAATTCTGAAAGTAGGCGAAGTACACTATTTTTGATAAGTCAAAATCAACATTTAAGCATTCGTTAATATTTTCTAATAGGTTAAAAGCTGCATCTGCCGCGTTACAATTTTCTCAAAAGCCAAACTGAAAATTGTTTAAAATCTGATTACTATTCAATTATAATGTTAGTCGATTTTCAGGGTTACTGGTAATTCGATACATTCCTTTGGAGATGTGATGGGGCATGAGCTAAAGAGTAAATCTAGCCCTAACATACATTATGCAAAACTCAATAGTTTTTGAGATATTTCAATTTTTTTGTTTTTCTCAAAAAAGTAGATCTTAATATCTTAAAAGTTAATTTCCGAAAAATCTACTTGTCATTTTTAAATTTTTTTTTACTGGATTACTTGTCCAATATTTTAGATATCCGTTTGGAATGAGAAATATCCGGAAACATTTCGGTCATGTGAACATTTAAAATAAAAACTTGTAAAAATTTTTTTTTAAAATCAGTTATGAAATTTACCTATTAGGTTTTTTCAAAAAAATATTAATGTAGCACGCGTACAAATTATTATAAAAACTTCCTTATTTCAATAGCTATCTAACTAGGTAGAAATGTTTAGTGTACCCTTGATAGTTCTAATAAAAAATTAGTAAAGATAATGCTGGTGGCGGAATTTATTAAACGACTAATCGTTCATTTTCATTTAAGTCAGTTAGTCCTTGACTTTGACGTTTGTGAATATATGTCATTAACTGACATTCTTATCTCCGTGTCCCTTAAGTTTGTTGGTCTTGTTAAATTAGTTATCGAAGATTTTGATTTTGCTCGTAGTTGTTGTTATTGTATTTTCTGTGCCATGGCCGCGTATGCCAAAGCAGAATACGCTGATATCTTGTTTGTCTATGGATACTGTGACGACAACGCTGCTGAAGCTCGCCGAGAATATGGCCTTTGGTACCCTAACCGCCGCTTACCAAATGCACGTGTATTCAGTACGGCATATCGAAATATCGCTGAAACTGGCTGCGTGAAATGTAGAAGAAGTGACGCTGGTGCTCCTCCCGTTTATGAACCAGATGAAGAGGAAGAAATATTGAGGTATTTTGAGGAAGACCCAACTATTTCAACTAATAAAGTCGCAAGACTAACCGGAGCGTCACAATGGAAAGTTTGGTCTACGATACGTAGAGTTGGATGTCATCCTTACCACTATACCCCTGTCCAAGGCTTGGAGGAAGGTGATCCTGGAAGGAGAGTGGAATTTTGCCGCTTTATGTTAAATTCAGATGCAGAAAGTGCAAATTTTTTAACAAGTATTTTATGGACGGACGAGTCGAAATTTAATCGCGAGGGTATAACAAATTTCCACAACCTACATTATTGGGCAGAGGAAAATCCCAAGTTAACACGTGAAACTAGTTTCCAAATGAGATTTTCTATTAATGTGTGGATGGGAGTCATTGGCCACTATTTAATAGGGCCACACTTTCTTCCTCAAAATTTAAACGGAGAAATCTATGAAAATTTTTTAAGAAATGACCTGGCGGTGATTTTAGAAGATGTTCCTCTCGCCGTCAGACAGCGAATGATGTTTCATAACGACGGTTGTCTAGTATATTATCGGCTGACAGTACGACAGCTACTTGATCAACGATTCCCTAACCGTTGGATTGGAAGAGCGGGCCCAATACCTTGGCCAGCGCGAAGCCCTGACTTAACACCCCTTGATTATTACGTATGGGGTCATATGAAGGAGATGGTCTATGTCACACCAGTCAATACTATAGAAAACCTTAGACAAAGGATAGTCGATGCTGCCCAACACATAAGGCATAATCTGACAACCAGAGTAACAAGGACGGAAATAAGAAGACGCTGCCGTGTCTGTATACGGAATAGGGGCTCCCATTTTGAGCAAAACATATAAAAAATAAAGAACAACTTTGAAATTAATGAAGAATTAAACTCTACTTTTAAAATGTTTTTTACTGTTTATCTAAAAATAAGATTCGTACTACTTGTGTTATTTTTACTAGTATTTTCTTAGAACTATTAAGGGTACATTGAACATTTGTACCTTGTTAGATAGCTATTGAAATAAGGCAGTTTTTATAATAATTTATACGCGTGTTACGTTAATATTTTTTTGAAAAAACCTAATAGGTAAATTTCATAGCTGATTTAAAAAAAAAATTAAAGTTTTTATTTCAGATGTTCACATGATCGAAATGTTTCCAGATATTTTTCATTCCAAACGGATATCTATAATATTGGACAAGTAATCCAGTAAAAAAAAATTTTAAAATGTCAAATAGATTTTTCGAAAATTAACTTTTAGGACATTAAGATCTACTTTTTGAGAAAAACAAAAAAAAATTAAATATCTCAAAAACTATTAAGTTTTGCATAATATATGTTAGGGCTAAATTTAGTTCTTAGATCATGCCCCATCACATCTCCAAAGGAATGTATCGAATTACCAGTAACCCTGTATATTCTAGAATTTTAGAAAAGAATGATAATAAAGATATACCTTGGTAGTTAATGGTAAGTAATTTATTTCCATTTTTATCAGAGGCTTTGTTACTGCAAATTTTAGAGATTGTGGAAAGGTTCCATTTGTCAAGGACAGGTTAATTAGGTACTCCAAGGGTTTAGCTACAATATTTACATTTTACTTTATTATAGTTATTGGAATATCGTCATGACCAGTGGACATCTTTGGTTTTAATGCACCTATCGCTTTCTTTACTTCGTATCTTGTAACCTGTTCAAAATAAAATTGCTTGATTTTAAAATAATTTTGTTTTGCACGGTAAAAAACCTTTTTTAGAATATTAGAATAATTATTAATAAAATTTAGTATATTTTCATTATCAGTATGTTTTTTTAAAATGAATAGAAATCTTTTATTTTTGCAAAAAGATTTAATACCTTTAGTGACCCATCCTCTATAGACTGGTGTACATCGATGTTGATATTTTTCAGAGAAAAAGTTTTTCAAATATTTCATTAAAGTATAAATAATATGCATTGAATGCTATATTAGTGCCATAGATGTCATAAAATGTATCCCATTCTACATTATTTTGGTTATATGCATTAAAATTTCTACTAGTATATCGCATGCGACAAATATCGATTGAGCTCGAAAATATGGTCCCAGGTAGAGTTCACTCGCGTAAAATAAAGACTTATTTATTATTATATACAACGGGTCCTAAGTGGGAAATACGCAAGACGAAAAACTCGAACTATATCCGCCTCGCGGTGTATATTATATTTTTCATTCTATCCACGAATCATTAAACTAGATACAAAATTGGAGACGCTTCTCAATTCATATTTTTTATGCATTGAATAAAGTACAAGTTATCTATAAGTTGAACCTCGATTACTATTAGTATTATAAAAGTTTTCACCATAGCATTTGTTTCAATTTCAGCAACCATATCGTGCAAAATTCAATGTTACCCAATATATTGGCAGTTTGGCAAAGACTGTGTGGTATTGCTTTATATATCGCCATGATTGACAAATGAATGTGCAGAAGGTTGCTTCATTTGTGAAACGATGTGTTGACTTTCATTTCGTATTAATCGTATACAAATTTGTCGCTCGTTACATAACCCGTAACACAGAGATATTTTTACCAATATCGCATACCATTAAATAATAAAACTGTACTAAACGAAAATACCACGACCTATGCAAATGAGAATGGAATAAGTAAACAGTTTTACGAGGTTGGGTCGGTAAAGAAAGTTACGCGAGATGAAGGAGGTTACGAGAAACGTTTAATTAGTGAACGAAAATAGTTCAACGTGAGTGGCATTGACATTTAATTTTTTATATGCCATCTAAAATATGTATAAAATACCATTTCAATAACACCTTTTAAAGTGTGTGAAATAAAGATCGACTGTATTTATTAATAGCATTAGACGTGGTGATTAGTAGATTTGTTTTTTGTGTTATTTAGAAGGATATTTGGTAACAGATATCTTCAAGTACGTGATACTAGTAAATGTTGCAATAATTAGTTGGATTTTTATTTTTTACCTTGCTGCGGCGAAGTCGACAGAAGAATGATTTGTTTGTCGATGACGCTGGGAAAATTTTAGAACGCATATTTTTTACGATTTTCGAGATAATTTTGAAAATGTTTTCAAACTTCATAATCCACTGCATTTAGGTTTCTTCTACAGATAAATTCATACAAAAGCAAATAATAGTTTTTAGAGTGTAAGGATGAAATTTGGCAACGCTGTAAAGGGCTAAGATCTTGCTCTGAAATGAATTTTCCGAAATATCTCTGTTTTCATTTCCTCTACGACAAAAATACATCAGAGAAAAAAGATAGAGGGTCTTTTTTTCTCAATAGTTACTCAAAATCTTGCATTGAATTTTAACTTACGTGATATTATGAATCATTTAAATACTCTATCCTACACCACCCTTGAAGTTGAGTACTAGGTGCGTTTTTTATGTGGTTTCCCCGGCAACCCTAATCCACGACTTCTTTCTTTTCTGTTTTCTCCTTCTGCAAGTTCATCGATTCATTGTTCGCGGAAATCCGAGCCAATCTGAGAACCTTGAGTGACGGCTTCTTTTTCTGACGAGTCTTCAATCGGTTCCACATTCAAGCAAGATTGTCCATCGCAGTTACTGCAAACTGGTGAGCAACCGCACAATGGTCCACAGCCTTTTGTCCAGTTGCAGAAAATCATCTTCAACAGTCAAGCAGGTGCAGGAAGTTGGGATGTTGCTTTTGGCCACAATATGGTATCTTTTAACATCCATCCTCACTCTTTCGGATTCAATCATTACCCAACCATTTCTGTACTTGAAAATGAACACCAATAGAAAATAGATACTGTTGACCTACATCGTGAGTGGTGGTAATTAATTCAATTTCACTGGTTTGCTTTTGCTCACAGCTTTAATAAATCAAGAATACCGATAGTTCAAATGTGCTTTTAGAGGGCGGAATATTAAAACATAATATTTTTAGTCGTCTCTTATAGTAAAATAAAAATTTTATAGAGGAGCTTGCGACTAAAAATATTATGTTTTAATAGTTCGGCCTCTAAAAGCACATAGCATAGTGCAGCTAAGCCCAATCTGGCTATTTATTTTTCGATTGCAACAGACACTGGACCGCTAGATGGCGCTTGCTGACTATTTTACATGTCGCTATCCCAAAGATACCGAAATGTACTTAATGGCCAAGTGATCCTCGTGTCGGTCGTCACATGCCTCACAAGTAGGATCAGTCTTTCGGCTGGTGTTTGTTGCAATCGAAACATTAGCGTTTTGTTAGTAATATGCAATTATTACACTTAACGCGCCAGGCTTGTAACTAGTAATTCAGCGCTCGGCGGGACACACAGCCCGGAGAGTAGCTGTTGGTTACAATCTGGTTACATCCCTTATAGTAAAATAAGGATTTCATAGAGGAGTTTGCGACTAAAAATATTATGTTTTAAGAATACCGATAGTTATCGATGGAAACTTCTGTATGAAACTGGAGCGTTATAGATTGCGAGGAAAATTTTTATCCCAAGCAACTATGTCAGGAGAAGTACTAGTCTTACTGAAAACTTCAGCTACAAGTTTTAAGTCTTGTCGTTTTTGCATCACTTTAAAAAAAAAAAGAAAAAAAGCTACAGTCTTCCCTTTATTGAATAGGCAGATGTAGTGTCACGCCCAGAGAATGCGTGCAGAAATTATATGTGATCTCGAATATCTTTATAGTGATCAAGGCTTCGTGAAGAATAAATTTTTCGCTCGGCCTTCGCTCTGCCTGAAGGAGAAAAATTTCTTTATTTATAAGAAGATCCACATCTTCCTCAACCACAACCGTGGTTGGTTAGATTCCTCAAGCGCCGTTACGACTATCAAAATGTCAGCATCATCTTAACCATGTCTAGCAATATAATTATTTTCCTGAAACTTTTCTGTTAACATCGAAATCAATCTGGTTTTATTTTTATTATTGGAAAGGAGCTTATCTTTTCTATCAATTTATCTAAGAATAGTTTCGTTTTACTCTTTATATATTTGTTTAAATTTTCAATAAATATTCACTATTAAAATTGTATAATCTTTTCTCAAAGTAACTGTAATAATAATTTATTACAGGGTGGCTACTTTTTATATTGAACAGTATCTCGTAAACCACAGCAATTATAAAGTCGGTTAAATGGGAAAAAAAGTTTCTTATTTTGAGGGTCAATAAAATGGGCTATAAAAATTAAAAATATTCCGATTGGTTCCGGAGATATCACGATAAAATCCGAAATAGCTCATTTCCTGTTTTTTTTTTCTAGCGCTGTTATTACGAAAAAAAAACACAGAAAAAAATCATTTGAATATTTTCTTATAAATTGACTTTGCTGCAACTGGTCGTATTTAAATTTTTATTACAACGTTTCGTCTCTCCAGGGCCACCATCAACAATATTTTTTTAAATACGGACCAGTCTTTTTTATTTAAAATTTTTAAAGCATTTGAAATGCTAAATTACTTTGCTAAAATACACCCCTATTAGGTGGTGTAGTTTATTTTTGTACGTTGTAATGCGGATTAGGTTGAATTTATACTGGTTTTCCGCGCCGCCTCCAAAATAACGCTGCCATTTAGTTTCGGCAGACGGGCGGTTTAAGTATTCTTATATAAATCGATTTTTGTGGTTAGTGTCAAACCTTTTGTACCTTATGGTTCTGGTTGCCTGTCTACCAACTCCCGGTCTATACTGAGAATGTTTAAAATGATATAAAATAAACACTAGCCTAGTTCGCCGAGTTTTACAAGCATATTTTATGGCACATTTTCTGTTGTGTTGTCAAGAACGCGAATTGTATACAATATTGTTAATGGGTTAATAGGACAGTTTATGTATCTGTTTGTTACGTTCATAATTGACGTAATCACGAGGTTAATAAAGGAGGATGTTAAAATAATTTGCTCAGTTTGCAAAAACTGTGACTACGAGACAGATATTGGTCTCGCAGACAGTGAATATTGTACATGCGATATTCATAATAATGTGCAGTAGTTTCGCTTAACAATGACTTGTATGGATTCGTGGTAAACAATTATATGCATCGTTTTAATACAAACAATGATAACAAAAATATTATTGCAATCGGGAATAATTGAAGAAAATATTTACAGGAAATAGCACAATGATATGACATACGTTCAACGGAAGGCACTACATAACAAAATAAGTAAAAACATAATTTGCATATATATGTATGTGTATATATACACGTTTTTGAGATACGAAGTGTTAAAATGTCTCTTTCAGTTTTCACTTGAAAAATCTGTTACTGAAACAATTTTTATATTTTTTAATAACCGGTAATGTAACTACAGCGAATTAATGATATCTTCTTCATAGATAGATCTATTTCAAATTTGGTGTAATGATATGGGATGTACTTTACAATAATAATTTGTAGATAACCAAATACCAAATTAAATTTAATAGTAGATCTATCAAAGGGCAGAGTTCACTATTTATCAGAGTATGAGGAACTGCCATCTTCCACTCAGCCCCAAACGCCCACCGAGGGTAAATGAAACAGGAAGATAGCAAGATTAAAATTGAGAACCAAATGGACTTAGTTCGTTACCATTTTTCAAGATTTTTTTTAAAGACTACATAATATATAGATATATACCTACACACATATATCCACACATATGCCCATATTTTTCGAGATTTTACCATTTTTCCGAAAAAACACCCCTATCTTCGGCGAACAACTTTATTGATTTTTTTTTTGATTTGGTGTTCTACTAGTGCTCATTTTTTCGTCGAGATGTCTACTTTCAAATGGTACGTCGATGTTAGTGATTTATTGTCATTTAGCAGCTTAAAATTAAGAAAAACCGAAAAAAAATTTTTCGAATCTCGAATTTGTCGATTTTTTTCATTATTTACAATTTTTTAGCATATTTATGTTAATAATTCATAATATTTTAATCAAAAAACTTACTTTGGTATAAAATAACTAAAGTTGAACGAATTTAGTTATTGGAAACCACGCTAAAATTGAATACAAACAAAAAAAATACTGTTACGTATTCAAACAAAAAAAAAAATTTACAAAATTTGAAATTTCTCAGCATATGGGTATTTGAAATGCCCGCCCAAAACGACTGAAGGTTGGGGGTAGAGAGGGGTAGGACAAAGTGAGCCTGCACAAGAGCAGCAGAGCTCGTTCCGTTGTAGTAGTAAATCTCTATTCCTCTAGTTGTGTAAAAGTATTTTTTCAGTTTGTGATGCGTCCTTTGTAAATCAATTACGATTTGAGCTGTATCAGCAAGCTACAAACAAATCCACTTTTAAATTGGAAAAACTCCCTCCAACTGAAGAAGCAGCTGCACAACACTCCTACAGAGTCTATTACCAATTGCAAACTCGGTTGGCTAATTTTGACAACGATCAGGACAACAAAAAAGCAAAGGACTGGGGTGGAACGAAAATGTAGGAAGACTCGTGCCGAAATACATCTCTGACAGTTCCGACTTGATTCCAGGAAAGTTGTTAAAAAGAGTTAGTGTACTTGTGAAAGTGGATGCAATAATCAAAGGTGTGGCTGCCGAAAACACGGCTTAAAATGTACCAATCTGTGCAATACATGCACTGAGAACTGTTCAAATAGAGACAGAGAAGTATTTGTAGATTTAAGTGACTCTGAAGATATTGATGAAGAGCAAGCAAAGAATAATGACATCGAAATTGAAGAGCCTGAAAATGCCAATGATTTTGAAGATGATATAGAATTTGAGAGTTTGATCGATAAAGAAAACGAACTACAACAAAAAAATCCTAAAATTGATTAGATTTTAACAATTATTTTATTGATTTTTCTTTTTATAAGATATACACAACCAATATTAATAAAGTAAATATTTGTAAATAAAGTAAAGAATTCGTAGCCAATATAAATAAATTGTATGTTGTATTTTATCATACGTATTAAGAATAATTTAATATGCATATAAAGTTTTTGAAACTTAACTGTAGCTTATGAAAATTAATAAAGTACTATTGATTTCCATGTAAATGTTAAGTTTCATAAAGTTTTCCTTACTTTTCCGTGATGAAATTCATTTAACTTTATTTATTTTATACCAAAGTAAGTTTTTTCATTAAAATATTATGAATTATTAACATAAATATGCTAAAAAATTAAAAATAATGAAAAAAATCGACAAATTCGAGATTCGAAAATTTTTCTTCGGTTTTTCTTAATTTTAAGCTGCTAAATGACAATAAATCACTAACATCGACGTACCATTTGAAAGTAGACATCTCGACGAAAAAAATTAGCACTAGTAGAACATCAAAATCAAAGAAAAATCAATAAAGTTGTTCGCCGAAGGTAGGGGTGTTTTTTCGGAAAATGGTAAAATCTCAAAAAATATTTATTTCTCATAATGGAAAAAAATCATGCTTATTACATGCAAACAACTACGTACTTTCAAAAAGTTTCATTTAAATTAAATAATTTTCACGTGAGAAAAAAAATAAAAACAGAAAAATCGGTTTTTCGTCATTTTCTCGCAAACTTTGAGGTTATGTCGAAAAATATATAGAGTAAAAGTTTTAGATTTTTTTATTATCTACAACTTTTGTATGAAATAATTTTCTCTAGGAGATTATGTTTCGCCACAAATAACGAAACACGGTTTTCATCCCTTAAATAGCACCCCATTTCACTACTTCCCTTCATCTCAAGTTCCAAAGTTTTTTTTTCATTTTTATGACCTCAACTATATATTCCAGCCGGCCGTTGCCTGCTATTAATTTTTTCATCTCAAAAAGGTAACGGTCCCAACCTAATACACAAAAACACACTAATAAACATACACACATATGCATATGTTATTATATGAATATTTTAATAACAATATTAAATATCCGTATTTAAATCAATAATCAATAAATAAAAGGGTAGGCATAATTTCAAATTTCAATTACCGCTCAATCTGTATACTTCGGCCGAAAACTCTAGTCAGTAGAGTCAGGGACGAATAACATCAATTTCGAAGGAATGAAAGTCCCCAGATTGAGTTAACTAGGCATGAACTACCCTATCTTAAATTTAAAATATTATGCTTAAATCTGTCAACATTCTCCACGTATTCAGCGGTGTTTGGTACGTTAAACCGTTATAACTCAGTTTAAAATCAGTGTACATAGAGTGCGGTCGTTTATCAGTTGGGCGGTATTAATTTGTTGTTTATAAATTACGTATTTGTGGTATCGTAATGCCTTAAAATTTTATTTCTTGCGAAATATTTATAGAGTGAATTGTTTATGAATTGGGCGGCATTAATTTTTGTTTATAATTACGTACTTGTTGTATCACAGTGCCCTAAAGTTTTATTTTGTTAGTGCTTTAGTGAAAATAAGTCTAATTGTGGGATATCGTAATATTTTTAAATTCGCAAAAATGGAAGAGGTTCCCGGTTGTTCAAAAGAAGTAGTAAAAGTTCATACCCCGAAAAAGTATCCATTAAGCTTCAAGGAGAAGGAAATTATTTTGAATGTATATCATACATTGAAGAAAGTTCGACCCATGGTACAAAAATCAGGATCAACAGGTTTAGTTAACATGACTTCAAGGTATGCCGGCGTGAGGGAGCGGACCATTTACAGAATGTTAAGAGAAGAAAAAAATGAAGGGGATGTTCAGAAAGCTCGATTAGATTAGATTAGATTAACAAAGAAGCTGGTTATTTAGCCTTTACCACCGCGACCTTTTCAGGTCTATTGTGGTGCTCCTAGAATACATTCCTTATAGTACCCCATCCAGCTTTGTCCTTTGTACTAGACTACACAGCTTTAATAAAGGCCCTTTTGTATAGCTGTCCGCCTTTGGTTTTTCTTCTCCGAGTACTTGGAATCTCAGTCTCGCCAGACACAGTGGCACAATATGTGAACTGAGGTTTCCTCTTCCTCTTGACAGAACCTACATGTTGCGTCCTCTGCCAGGTCCATTAGACTCATGTGTCTATTGAGCCGGCAGTGCCCAGTTAGAAGGCCTACTATTACTCTGATGGCCTTCCTATTCTGGCTTTGTAGATCTTCCGTAAAAGCACTGCACATTTTACATAACTCTTAGCATAGAAATCGAGTTGCCTGTTATTTTATTTGAAATAAGCTCTGATGAAAAACCAATTTTTGCCTCGAGGCTAACCACTTTAATGCCAACAAATAACAATAAAGTTTACTCTTTTAGCTAAAGTATAAAACTTAACTTCTTGTTCTTTAAATGCATTTTTATACTTTGTTAAATAATTTGAATAAATAATTAACACAAAATCTCTCTCTCTCTCTCTCTCTCTCGCTCTCTTTTAATTATTTGGCTATTATCTTTAAAAGGGGAGACAATTTAGTAATTTTGTGTTTCGATAGACGTAGTTGTATGTATAGGGTTAAAAAAAATTACTTTGCGTCCCTGAAAACTGAAACTACTTCCCACGCCCTAACGCAACCGCTGAGCGAACCAAGGGCTTATACATATAATTTTTAAATGTTATTCGTATTTTGGCCAAATACACTTAACAATTAAATCGATAAAGAATTAAACTGGACAAGATGAACCAAGCTGAAGGTAAAACAAATTAAATTTTTTTAAAAATTGAACTAATTTAAAATATAACGGTTAAAATAAAAATTATAAATTACCCAGTAACAGCATTTCCTTAAGCTTTTCCTCGAGCTTTCCTTGAATGAAAATAAGGCTAACCTTGTTGTTGTTACCCAACTGCTTCAGGGATTGTGTACATTCCCAGGTAATTTTAAAGTCGAAGGTATAGGATCTTAGGGTCTCTAATGCTGCCTGTCAATGGAAGATTGGAAATCAGAAGTATTCTTGAATTACGCATTGATTTTTAGGTGAACAGTTAAATATATCACAAATATAAATAAACACCACATATATTAGACAACCCCCAATTCCAGAAGCAAGGGCTTGTGCGGAAGGGAGTTACATATTGGAAAAACGCGGACATACAACCATTTTCTCCAACAGTGCCAGTGCCGGAGCCAGGATTCGAACCCGTTGGTGCGATGTCCGTGTGATTAATCGCGATTGCCACCTCGCGCCTTAACCCACTCGGCTATCGACCAGATCGAAATATCTGATACTGTATTATAATTAGAGCCAATCATATTTATGGGGATCTTAACATAGCATTTGTGTTTGCCAATGGGTTGTAAAATGTAGCAGAGTTGCGACTATTAAGCCTAGGCACCAAGAAATTTAATTGACTTAATATTTCGGGGGAGTCAACCCTGTTATGTAATGCATGTGCATGTGTAAAAACTTTAATTCGTAAAAATACCTCCTAAATTCTAACGAATTGGAATTAAGTCTATTTAATAAATACTGGTTGTCACAGCCTCTGTTAGGAGATCTGCCATCTATCCAGTAAATAAGATATTTTAGAAATTTTCTTTGAACGGACTCGATGGATTTTATACCGGGTGTTAGAAAAGTATGGGAACGGTGGAAAATCTCGAACAGTTTGCATCAAATCGAAAAATAAAAAAATACGTGGCAAAAATTTTTCAAAAAATTATCTACTGATACCAAAATGACCTCCCCACCCACAACCCTGTGGGCGAAGGGCAACTTTAAAATTTCAAATGGAAACCCCTTATTTTTTTATTGCGGAATCGGATTCTACGGCAAAAAATACGTAAATTTTATTCCGGAAATTTTTTTCGATTCTTGCATGGTGTCGCTGTAATCGCAAAAAATGAAATGAAAACATTACTGTTTCAAGAGTAGCGTCTTGTGCCCATAAAAAACGTCCAATTCAAAAACTGAAAAACAAGTATTTGTTATTTTTACGAAATCTATCCAATGACATTGGATTGGACTCTCCCACCCCTAACACAGTGGGTGGGGCGGGGGGCAACTTTGAGATTTGTAATGAAAATCCCTATTTTTTATAGCGGATTCGAATTCTACGGCCAAAAATACGTGAATTTTATATCGGGCATTTTTTTCGATTCTCGCAAGGTGTCGCTGCAATCGCACAAAATTGAAATAAGCGTCCATAAGTTCGTAAATGTTTACAAACTCTAGCTACTCGTTTTGACAAAAAAACATTCAGTTTAAAAAACAATATCTGTGATATCTTGATCTTTATGAATGTTTTTTTTAAAGTGTTTTGTGAAATTTCTTCCTTCCAACTTTTGTAGAGGCAGGAGCGCACTTTTGTACGGAAGTAGTTATTTTATTTTTCATTAGTATGTTGAGACTATGTTACTATCCCATACAGTGGAAATACGCACAAGTCATTATGATTGCTAAACCCGGAAAACCGCCTAATAAACCCACGTCATATCGACCGATTAGTCTTCTACCGTTATTGTCCAAGATATTTGAAAGACTTCTCCTTACCAGAATAGAAAAAATAGTACCTTTGAATGACCTAATTCCTCAACATCAATTCGGATTTAGGCAAAATCATTCCACCGTTCAGCAGTGCCATCGAATAGTTAACAAAATCAAAGAAAGTCTGGAAGGAAAAGAAATGTGTGTCTCCGTTTTCCTGGACGTGCAGCAGGCATTTGATAAAGTATGGCATCAGGGACTTTTATACAAGTTGAAAATGCATATGCCAAATCAAATATACCTCCTACTGAAATCTTATCTAACTGACCGACATTTCCAAGTTAAAACTGAGAATATATTATCGGAGCTGCACCACATAAAAGCAGGAGTACCGCAGGGCAGCGTTCTTGGGCCATTTCTATATTTGCTTTTTACTTTTGATATCCCATTATCAGATACTACTACAATAGCTACCTTTGCAGATGATACGGCAATCTTATCATCAGATTTAGATCCAGAGAGAGCATCCGACAATTTACAAAACCACCTTAATTCACTGCAGGACTGGCTGAAAAAATGGAAAATCAAAGTTAATAGTGAGAAATCCACTCAAGTAACCTTCACGACAAAACGAAGTACATGCCCTCAAGTTTCCATAAACAATGCGCCGATACCTGTAAAATCTGAAGTCAGATACCTCGGACTTCACCTTGACCAAAAGCTGACATGGAAAACTCATATTAAAGCTAAAAAAGCACAACTAAACTTAAAAGTAAGGAACATGTACTGGCTAATGGGTAAAAAGTCGCAATTATCTGCAGAAAACAAACTACTTTTATACAAAATCATATTAAAACCAATATGGACCTATGGCATAGAACTCTGGGGTTGCAGCAAACCATCTAATACCAAAATACTACAAACCTTTCAATCCAAAATGCTTCGCATGATAGCTAACGCTCCATGGTATGTTTCTAACCAAACCCTCCACGAAGACCTTGGAGTTCCTTATATAAATGATGTGATTAACATATATGCCACTAAATATAGAGACCGTATTTTCGACCACAACAACCAACTAGTCAGTGAATTAGCCAACCAGCCTTTAGTGAATAGGCGATTAAAAAGACAATGGCCAGAAGACCTAGTTAGGTAAAGCTTGGCGAACCATCATTGGATGGTACCCATTTCAAGATCAGCAGCGCATACAAAATATTTACTTATTCCTCTGTATTATAATAAGAGTAGATTGTAAATCAGCAATAAAAGTTAATAGAAAAAAAAATTAGTTCTCGCATTTTTTTCTGCATAATGGCTACTTTAACAGAGGAAGAGAGAGTTTCTCTTTTAATGATGCGAGGGTGGGGCGATAAAGAAAGGTCCTATGATGAAGTTGTGATTTTATTCAACGAAACTTTCCGTGTAGATCAAGTGGGAATTTCGAAATCTACTGTGTCCCGTACCATCAAACGATTCCTAGACACAAGGACAAATAAAAATCGCCCATAATCTGGAAGACCAAAATCTGAAAAATCGGAAGCTCGACAAATGGAAGTGGCCCGGGCATTTGTTGAAAATCGAAGGTTATCAATCATAAAAGCCAATCAACAGCTTGATATGAGTGCATTATCAGTTCATAAGAATTTGAAACTTTTGAATTTCATCCTTACAAAATTCAATTTTACCAAGAGTTAAATGAAGATGATTTTGATCGGCGATTTGAATTTAGTGAATTAATGATGGAAAGGAGTAACCAAAACCCATTTTTTTTTTCATCTCTAATTGTCTTCTCAGATGAAGCAACTTTCGAACTCGGTGGAAAAGTTAATCGCCATAATTTCAGATATTGGAGTGACGAAAACCCTCACTGGATGCTTGAGACAAACACGCAGTATCCGCAAGAATTAAATGTTTAGGCAGGAGTTTTCAGGGATCGAATCCTAGGACCGTTTTTCATAGATGGAAATTTGAATGAAGAAAAACACCTGGAAATGTTGACAAATCAAATAGTTCCCGCAATACAAGAGATTGCTGGTGATGAGTTCGATAATGTTTGGTTCCAGCAAGATACGTTTCCTCCACACTATCGGGATATTATTAAGAACTATTTGGATGGTACTTTCGAAAATCGATGGATAGGTCGAAGAGGAACTATTGAATGGCCAGCAAGATCTCCCGACCTCGCGGCACTTGATTATTTTGTTTGGGGCTACGTGAAGGGTAAAGTTTATTTCACTAAACCTCGTGATTTGGAAGAGCTGAAGCAACGCATAATAAACATTTTTGCAGAAACACCACCTCAAATGATAAGAAGTGCTATTGAAAATATTTATGATGGTCTCGGACAATGCCAATACGTCAATGGGCACCATTTTAAACACCTGCTATAATCTTGAAATTAAAACCTGCTAGTGTAGCAGTTAAGCTGTAAACTAATTGCCTCAACTGGCCGAAATCCTCACCTTGCCTTAAATGGCTGAGTTACCTCCTTGCCTTCACTGGCTGGGATCATTAACTTGTCTGAAGTTGGTGAATTAAGAAGTAAAACCACTGTTAGGTTTTTCTTTTTAAATTGAATTTTTTGACACATATTTTTTTATTTTTCGATTTGATGCAAATTGGTCGAGATTTTCCACCGTTCCCATACTTTTCTAACATTCGATATAGCAGTGATAAATGTGGTTCCAGACAGGAGAGCAGTATTCGAGCTTGGAACGCATATAGGCGGAGAACAATGTAATGAGGACATCGGTATCGTTAAAATCTTGACCCAGTCTAAGTACAAGGACGAAACCGTGTGCTCGATATGTGTAAAAAAACTTGATGAATGAATGAAAAGACAAAAAAATAGAGGGCCCAGGTTAGATCCTTGTGGAACTCCTGAGGTAATCGCGTATTGGCTTGATTTAAAACAGTTGAATGTAACGTACTGGAGACGATCGGTCAAGTATGAGCGAAAGCAAGTAAGTAGTGGCGCCGAAAAACTGCGTTTTTCATGTTTGATTAATAGGATTTTTTATTCTATACGATCAAATGCTTTCGAGAAATCGGTATATATCACATCTACTTACCCCTTTTGATCAACAACTTTAGACAGTAGTTGTGTGAAACGTATTAAATTTGTATTGGCAGAGCGTTTTTCCCATAAAGCCATGCTGGTCAAATAATATAACATTTTTGGCGAGTGGGTAAATACGATTATATAAAGACATTTCAAATGCCTTTGTGAAGTTACACAGTAAGATGATAGGCCGATAGTTCGTCACTTCGAAGTTATCACCGTTCTTCAGAATGGAACAGACACTAGTAGTTTTTCAGGTATCGGGGAAATTGCCTTGCCTCAGAGATAAGTTAAAGATTGTTGTTAATTGCGCTTAGACATGTACACAGTATTTAACAAAAATGCTGGGAATACTGTCTGGACCACATGTAATTTTATTTTTTAAACTCTTCATCGAAGTACTCTTTCATCCTCGCGCAATGATGTAACATTTATACTGGGCATTTTTTAGTAGGTGTCGCATACTCCCAGGTATTCTAGGTTGACCTTTCTTGTTGTTCACAAAGTTCCATAGATTCTTGGGATCGGATTTAAGCGAGGTGTCAGTGTTGCTAATAAAATTCTGATAATCCCTGTGAATGAGTGATTTCACTGATGCGCGAGCTAGTTTAAAGTTGTGTAAATGCTCAGGTTTTTTATGCTTTTTGTACTGTCTAAGATCTACGGATGGTAGATTTTAGTTCTAAACTATACCATGCTGCATACTGCCATGCCATGATATTGCAGTTGATAAATAGCTTGTAGGATATTTTATGTCTGTTTAATTTCCCTTCCAATCTGAATTTGCATGCCCAATAAACACATTATGAATGTGTATATATGTATAAATGAATTGTAAGTTAACTTTGTCGAGCATTGTTCAAAAAATATATGGAGGATACATTTTATGATCATGCGAAACGGTCTTAAATTTTTGAGCAAGCATATTGTTCCGGCATTCCATTCAAAGTTTCCTCAAATACTTGAACTTGAAAATATATTAAAATGAAATATGTGCACAAATTTACACACATTTATAATAAAAATGTTCAACGGTGAAATAAATCCATCACTTCAACAATAATTTTGTCACCTCTCTGCTACTTATTTCCAATATTATTTATTTATTACCCAAATAAATAATAACAATAAAATTTAATTATCGGAACTATAAATATGTATAAATGTTGAGGTGCTGCAGTGAAACGCATTATTTTTATACAATTGCGTAAGTTTATTATATGACATTTATTACCCATTTTTAAAGTCATCTTTTATACATAAGTTATTAAATATTTTTATGTGATCATTATTAATGGCAAATAAAAATGTTCAATAACATTTAGGAGTATTTTCCGACGAATTGAGTGGATTTTCAACTTGGAAAATATGCCTTTTTTAGTAAATACGCAAGATAGCACAATTAATTCGACTATGGGCCGAGGTCGAGTCCAAGTAGTACTCCACATTTTATTTGACTGAAAAATTAATAGTACGTTTAGATTTTTGGAGGCTTCTGAATGTTTAGTTGCTATTCAAGGCAGGAAAAGACAATGCATTTTTTTGGCTGGAGGAGGTTATAATTGATATATTAGTATTTTTGTGGGTTCAACCAAACTAAAAAAAGAATTATTCATATGATATAATTTATTGTATTCAAATAAGTACTATATTATGTATCAATCTCGTCAGACGAGCAAGATGGAGTCACTGCGATTGAAACAGGGGTCACTTATCTGGTATACAGATGGATCCAAGATGGCTGAAGGGATAGGAGTGGGAGTAGCAGGGCCGAATTGTAGGCTATCCAAAGCCCTCAGTAACACCCCAACCATCTTTCAGGCAGAAATTTATGCCATAGAGCTGTGTGCTCAGGTATGCGTAAATAAAGGCATCCGAAGGGCAAAGATCTATATACTATCAGATAGCCAGACAGCACTAAAGGCTCTAAGGTCCTATATCTTTGAATCTAAAATTGCCTGGGAATGTAGACAATCCCTGAAGCAACTGGCTAATAACAACTAGGTTACCTTGATGTGGGTGCCAGGGCATGAGGGAGTACAAGGAAATGAACTTGCTGATAGCATTGCAAAAAAAGGAGCTGAAGCACCATTCATTGGACCTAAACCGTTTTGTGGCCTAGCCAAGGGACATATAGCGGAGGAGATTCAAGAATGGGAAAAGGATCAGAAAAAGTCCTACTGGAGGAATACTCCAGGCCAAAGACAAGCGAAAAAGTTTATAACTAATTCGACAAAGAATACCACAAGGCTTCTCGAACTGGAAAAGTCCAAATTAATGCTAATCACAGGCCTTCTAGCTGGCCAGCTGGCCACTGCCCCTTGAGATACCATCTCAAGAATATGGGCAAGGTGGTAGATAATAAATGCAGATATTGCGATATTGCAATTGAAACTGCGGAACACATACTTTGTGAATGCAAGGTGTTAGCCCGCACTAGGCTAAAATTCCTAGAACAGGCGAAATTAACGCCGGAAGATATAGGAAAATTAGCCCCCAGGAAAATCACAAGCTTTGTAAAAAGTCTAGGAATCCTGGGATAACCACTAGATGTCGGGTAAATCACATAAGATCTTTTAGATCGAAGTGGAGTAAGGCTGTTCAAAGCCAAATGACCCCGTAAAACAATCTACAATCTACATGTATCAATCTTGAAGTTATTATTCTTCTGTCATAGATACCATTAGCAGCAGACCTAGATACCAAAGGTATCTTAATATAAAAATAATAACAATAAATAACAAACTAGTAATAGCAGTAGATACGCCATAATCTTCTTTTGCGTATTTGCCGGTTTGATTGGTGTTGGTTCTAGATTCAAAAATGGTTCAATTTCAAGTGCGGCAATACATTATTTTTGACACTTTACCGTGCATAATGTGAAATTGGACAAAGTTTGTAATCTCCAACTAATGCCAATTGAACATACGTATCAATATACGCAAAGGGGACACTAATAAAATTAATATTTCTGCATAAAAAAAAAAATGAGAAAAAAACACGATCAATCCGGTGTATCAAAATCCCGCCGTATAAAAAAACCCGCTGTCCAAGGAATTACTACTTCCACATCCAGATTTTGTATCCAAGTCTTATACACACTAAATCCTAATATAATCTTTTATTCCTTTTAATAACAGAGTGGGGGTGGTAGAGGGGGTGGCTAATGTAAAAAAGAATTTAGGAGCCCTTGGCTCTCGTATACACACTAAATCTCAATTTAATTTTGTATTCCCTTAAACAATAAAGTGGGGGTGGCAATGAGGGTGATAGAGAGGGTAACTAATGCCAAAATAAATTTTAGAGACCCTTGGTTCTCGTACACACACTAAATCTCAATTTCCTTTTTACTCCCTTTAATAATAGGATGGGGCTGGCAATGGGAGTGGTAGAGAAGGTGGCTAAAGCAAAAAAAAAAAAATTGAGACCTTGACTTTTCGTACATGCCCTAAATTGCAATTTTATGGACTCTTACTCGCTTGCCTTGCCCATTTACCTTTATTTACCCCATTTACCCCCGAATTATTCGACGGAATTAGATCAAAATATAATCTAATTCCGGATCTTGTTGTAGTATATAAGTGTACCAAATTTCAGGTGAATATCATAAACGGTTCCAGAGTAAACGTGCACACAAAAACAGTTATAGACAGACCGACAGATATTGACATAAATTTTGATCTGACTACGTAACTTACTGTTCAACAGGAGCATTTTCTGTCAAATGCAACAAACAAGTGCCAACTTATTACTACTTGCAGAAAAAATGCAGGCTGAAGAAATTCAAACAAGAGTGGCTGACAAGTTTATCTGGTCGATAGCCGAGTGGGTTAAGGCGCGAGGTGGCAATCGCGATTAGTCACATGGACATCGTACCACCGGGTTCGAATCCTGGCTCCGGTACTGACAATGTCGGTGGAAATGGTTGTATGTCTGCGTTTTTTCAATGTGTAACCCCCTTCCGCACAAGCCCTGGCTTCTGGAATTGGGGGTTGTCTAATTTCTGTGCTGTTTATTTATTTTATTTATTTAAGTGATGCTGACTGTGCAATTATAAGGACTGCAATTGAGAAAGCTGCAAACAATTATGTGACTGTTTTTGTTGGAGAAGATGTGGATCTAATAGTCCTCTTAATGGCTCCCACACCATCAGCGAAGGAAATATTTTTTGTCAAGCCGGGGAGAGGGAAAATAGAAACCAAATATTTGCTTCCCAAGAACTACAAACACTTTAATTTTGTTGTTGCATTCCTTTCCTTCATAGTTTCAGCGGTTCCGGTACAACCTCAGCCATTTTCAGGAAGGGTAAAGCTTTGTTTGTTAAGTTTTTTAAACAAAATCCATTAACAAAGGAAATAGCAGCCATCTTCTATGACCCAACATCAACTCAAGACGCTATAGCAGAATCAGGAGAAAAGATGTTTTTGACAGTATACCATGCGCCTTCTAGTCAAACTGATCTAAACAGCCATCGAGTTTGTTTGAAAGCTTAAACCGGATCTTTCTTCGCTGCCACCTACCAGATGGTCAGCGAAATGTCACTCGTTTTAGAGTTTACCACCAAGTACAAGTGTGGCTTGGGAACCAACTATCTCCTGAAATGTGAGGTTGGAAGCGAGGAGTCGATAGAAACCTGGAGCCAATTACAACCTTGGACCTTTCCGCACCTGACAACGTGTTAAATTCTATTTTTTACCGCTGCAAGAGTGATTGTTTCGAGAAATGTGGCTGCCGAAAAGCTGGCATTAACTGCAGTCGGATCTGTAATAGCTGCTTAGGTGCATGTACCAACGGAGCGCCCGTAGATTTAAATGAACGATGACAATGTTAAAATAAAAGACGATGAACGACATTATATAAGACTACCTCTGTATATTTTTTGTTTAATTTTAATAAATAAATTTGTAAAATAATTTTGGTATAAGTAATTATGTTTATATTTCTAAAGATTTTAGAGATATATGCAAAAAACTGAAAAAACCTTTCACCCCCTCCCCTATCGCTGGCTCACTCCCCCCCCCCCACCTTTGGGGACTTTTAGTATGTTTATCAGGACACCTCAATAAATAACTATACCAAATTTAGAAACTACACGAATTGTTTCGGCTGATCGCCGATTTTAAGTTAAATTTTTCTACGCTAATAGTTAATTGCGCAATCTTAGAGGTAATAGAGAGTTTTTTATATTCAGCTTTAGAATAATATATTCCTCACTGAGAAACTGTCTACGAAAAACCAAAGGTAGTTCTGAGGCTTCGGCGTGTAAAGGGACAAGCGGAGTGGAGTTCATGGCTCCCAAACAGATGCGAAGTGCTTTATTTTGCGAATAAAAAGTTAATTCTTGTTTTGTCTTAATTCAATTCAATAATCGATATTTGTCGTAAATTTTATATTTTGTTTCTGTTCCCTCTCCTTAACCGGGTTTTTTACCCTACGAAAATCTGTTTTGTGATCAAAGGTTTAATTTTATTTCTAGATTTTGCGAGTGACGCTCCTATAATTGCTTTTATCTTTTTTAAAGTCTTCTTTTGCTACAAAGCAAATTAGCTGTAAGGGATGCAGTGGAAAGTATAATTTGAAACTGTATCTCATTTAATAAAAATAAAAATTCCATAATTCAGGAATTTTAAGCCCACGGCTAGGAGACCGCGTCCATTTCATATTATTTTCTATATTGAGCCTTTATACACAATCTGAGAAGTATAGGATTATAACAAATTTTGACGCCCAAAGTGGGGTCGGATGCTTCAGGGTAGCTATTCTCGAGTTCATATAGTGCAATGGATTTGCAGTTGATGCGATGCGATCACATCACACGACGTTCCCTTAACAGACACAATGCGTATTCTTGAAGAAATGTCACTTTGGTGCAATGCAATCGTTTCTCTGTTTTGAGAACTAAATGTTCATGGTTGCCACTTATACTTTGGTATTTGGAAGAATCAGATTTAAATGCGGCACGTTTTTGTCTGCAGATATATTGATATTGTTTCATTTGTTTAGTGCTATTGTCAAGAAGCCCTTCTAGATCTACAAGAACTTCATCAGATAAGAACTGGTCAATAATTTCCATTTTCAAAATCTGAAAAAGAAAAATAACGTGATTCTTACAAATGAGTAATTAAAGAAGTCGTTCTATTATATCGAGACATTACTTAATCATTTGATGATTTATTCTATTAGATTATTTAAGTTTTTAAAGATCCCTTATGGGAGTTTATGCCAACGGAAATTAGAATTGGTGTTCATCACTACTATAAACCAGAATATAAATCAATTTGTTGTAAAACTAGTCAGTTTCTTAATTAAAAAACCGCTGCCCAAGGAATCACTACTTCCACATCCAGATTTTGTATTCAAGTCTTATACGTACTAAATCTCAATGTAATATTTTATTCCCTTTAATAATAGAGTAAGGGTGGTAGAGGGGTGGTTAATGTAAAAAAAACTTAGAAACGCTTGGTTCCCGTATACATACTAAATCTCAATTTAATTTTGTATTCCTTTAAACAATAGGGTGGGGGTTGCAATGTGGGTGGTAGAGAGGGTGACTAATGCCAAAATAAATTTTTTAGTCCCTTGGTTCTCGTATACACACTAAATACCAATTTAAATTTTTACTTCCTTTAATAATAGGGTGGGGGTGGCAATGGGGGTGGTAGAGGGGGTAGCTAACGCAAAAAAAATTTTGAGTCGTTTCGTTCTTGTATACTACTAAATCACATTTTAATTTTTTCTACTCCCTTTCATAATAGTGTGGGGGTGATAGTGGGTGGGGGGAGGGGTGGCTGATATCAAAAACAATGTTGACACCGTAACTTTTCGTACATGCCCTAAATTGCAATTTTATAGACTCTTGCCTGCTTGCTTTGCCTATATTTACTCTTGCTTATTTACCCCATTTACCTCCGAATCCTTTAACGGAATTAGATCAAAACATAATCTAGTTCCAGATCTCGTTATTATACATAAGTGTACCAAATTTCAACTTAATATCATAAACGGTTCCAGAGTAAACGTGCGCACAAAAAAGTTACAGACAGACCGACTGACAGACAGACGTTTCAAAACATTTTAAGCCTATTTCAAGAAAAGAAAAGTTTTGTTTTGCGTTACTATACTTCCACTGAACGTGGAAGTAAAAAGATGGAACGCACAGAAACTAAATTTCATAGTAACTTCTACTTGGAGAAATTTAAAACACCGATGGAATAATAGCGACAAAATACGCCAATCTCTCCTGACATATGCGAAATCGAAAAATCTCGATTTTGTCAAGTCTTTGTGGTTCAGTTTAAAAACGAGAGCTTTTTGGGCGATAACGTTACTAAAAATTATTATTGAGATGATGACTCAACGTCATATCAAAAATTCTGTCAATTTGACAGAAGCCGTTTTTCCCCTATAATATGTGCGGGATCCTTTGCGAGAACTATAGAGGCAGATGTAAAGTAGTAACACTATTAGATTAGGTAGATTATGAATAATATTACTTACGATTGAGCCTTAGCTCCTCGAATTTCTTCGGCGTTAAAACAATCATTTAAGCGAATTCATTCTATCAGCATAAACGAATCAAACATTGGGTAAATTATCACATTGTGCTTTCATAAAATCGCTTTCTGCCATTATAACCTTTAAAAAGCACTTCCAAGTTAATAATTGTTGTTTAATTTAATGTATACAGGGTGTCTCACCGGGAACTGAATCGATCGATATAGAGTATGCATCAGAAAATTTTGAAAATTTAGATAACTACGTTCAACAACTGAAATAAATTCAATAATGTCATACCAAGTGTTCCGTTTTTCGCGTTACATTTTGTCAATTTCAAACCGCGAAAACTTGTTTAGGTCAAATAGAATGCCCTGTATTTTCTTACGTCAAGTTGTGTAAAATCGAATTCCCTTTTTTTCTGACGCATTGTGGGGGTTAAAGTTACAACTTTTTGAAATATTTGCGATTTTATTAGAAATTCATGAATTGTTGTAATCATTTCATTAAAATAGCCATGATTAGAAACAATCAGTCATTATCTTATGTCAAAAAATGCCAGCACGTTTAAATTATACCAACGAAAACTTTTTAAACATTTGCTACTCGATATCCACAAAAACGCAAAATAACACTAATACTGTAACATGCGTATTAATCGAATTGAAGATATGGCATGAACTAAAATAGCAGAGATAAGATCAATTTAAAATATGATTTCATTTAAATTTAATAATTGCTCAAAATTCCGTTCTCGAACCTCGACACATTTTTCGCATCTTCGGATTAGTTCCTCATGGGTAGCTCTTCTAATTGAATCCTGTGATATGTTTTCAAATGCATTTCTTACTCTTTGCATACAATCTTCAATGGTTGTTAATGGTCTCTCATAAACTTTATTTTTAATAGTTCCCCAAATGAAATAATCCAGAACTGATAAATCGGGCGAGCGAGGAGGCCATAAGAAAGGTCCATTATTGACAATCCATTGGTCATAAAAAGGTTCTTGTAAATAATTATTAATTAAATATGCGTTATGTGAGGGAGCACCGTCGTGCTGATAAAAAATGTTTCTATGTTTGGCGAGAGGTAAATTTTCTAAATAGTTATTATTCAAATTTTGTAAGATATTCAGATATCTTTCACTTAAAAAAAAAACAAAAATTTACCTATATATATATATATATATATATATATATATATATATATATAGGTATATTAGCAGAAGAGAAAATTTAAATTTTCCTGATAAAATTGTAATGCCACCACTCTATCGTTTCTTATGGCACAGTAAACATTGAACTACCAACTTTCCTGAAAGTTTCGCTCTCTGAACATATGAGGATTTGAGTCACTCCAGTAATGCGAATTGTGTCTATTAAAAAGTCAATTTTTAGTAAATTTTGCTTCACCTGTCCATATAATATTTCCCAAATAAGAATCGTGACCCTCAGACCTTATTAGAATAAACTCACAAAAATTCTGTTTCTTTTAATCCTTGAACCATATGGAATGAATACGGGTGAAACTTATGTTTTAATAAGATTCTGTGAATTGAATCCTTGCATAGTCCCGATTCCAGAGCAGCTTGTCTTAATGACATCCTTGGAAATGCATGAAAATATCCCAGAATGACTATTTCAATGTTTTCGTCATCAACAATAGGCTTTCTTATTTGTATTTTGCCTTGACAGAGCCATCATTTTTAAAATTTAAAAAAGTTCTTGATATTACTTTATTACATTCTCCATAAATAATAAACAAATTTAAAAAGTCTTCGTGGGTGTAATTTAAACATGCTGGCATTTTTTGACATAAGATAATGACTGATTGTTTCTAATCATGGCTATTTTGATGAAATGATTACAATTCATGAATTTCTAACTAAATCGCAAATATTTCAAAAAGCTGTAACTTTAACCCCCACAATGCTGATATCAGAAAAAAGGGAATTTAGTTTTACACAACTTGACGTAAAAAAATACAGTGTTCCATTTGACCTAAACAAGTTTTCGCGGTTCGAAGTTGACAAAATGTAACGCGAAAAACAGAACACTTGTATGATATTATTGAATTTATTTTAGTTGTAGAGCGTAGTTCTCCTTGTGTTTTTTTTACGTGACAAGAAACAAATGAGGATCTTTTACACGAAGAAAGTTATAACGGTTCTTGCAAACCGTTGCGTCTGTCAAATTTTCTATAAAATGTCAAATATTTCTGAAACGGCTAGGTTTAGGTATAGGATATGCTACATATTTTCGAGTCAGAATTTTATGCTCTTTTCGAAAACCCTAAAATATATAGGGTGTTCCATTTGAAATAAGCAAGTTGGTATTGACTTCCGGTATAAGCGGAAGTGCCAGCTGCTTGTAATTATTTTAGTTGGATTGGCCACACCGACATTAGTTATCTAAATTTTCAAAATTTTCTGATGCGTACTTTTCCCTATATCGATCGATTCAGTTTCCGGTGAGACACCCTGTATATTCGTTAAAACACCTTGTAATAATCACAAAAGCCTACTATGTAACTAGTAAATATCGACACCCAAAATGAAATAAACAAGGGATCATCATACGTCACACACGGGTCGGATGAACTCGTCAAAACTCGGCAATTTGAATTATTATTTATTAATTATTGGATGTCTAAACAATTTATATTATGATATACTTAGACATTTTCAAACATCAACTATCTGATAAAAACACTTTTGAGTGTCAAACTGATATTCGCGTGTACACTATTATAGAGTACAGCTCTCCTTGTGTTCTGTCCACATGCCAAAAAGCAAATGAGTATTTTTTACACGATGAAAGTTATAAAGGGTATTGTAAACCATTACACCTATCAAAGTTTTTTTAAATGCCAAATATCTCTGAAACGGCTGTATTTAGGCATAGGGTATCCTACATATTTTTGACTCAGAATTTTATGCTCTTTTCGAAAACTCTAAAATATATAGAGTGTTCCGTTTAAAATAAGCAAGGACTTCCGGTATAACCCGAAGTGCCAGATGATTGTAATTATTTTAGTTAGATTGGCCACACTGCCATTAGTAGCTCCCTAAATTTTCAAAATTTTCTGGTGGGGACTTTTTCCTATATCGGTCGATGCAGTTCCTGGTGGGACACCCTGTATATCATACTTTTGTAGGTAGCAAAATAGTATATTAACCTAAATTAGTTCATTCGTATTCAAAAAATCTACTGCTTGAACCCAATACAATTATTTATTGGACACCTTGTATATATGTACTTCTTAATAATACAGTAAATTTAAACGTAAGGCAAAGAAGTTGAACCAACCTTTGTAATTAATTTAAATCCATCATTGTTTTATAGACGACAATTCGCTAAATTACCTGACGCGACCAATTAGAAAGAAAAATGACACTTGTTATACAAATCTACACGGCATAAAGCAGTTTTATGGCAAGAGAGGCATAGCGAATCGTATAAGTCTGCGCCCATGCAGATAGATAGTCGAAGAGTTAGTTACATTGGCGGCGCATTCTTTTATTCTTTTCTCGCTCTTGCCGGTTTCGATCGCTTTGCTCAGCTTTACCGTGTCTCGTGTCTGATGCTTTTGTTCTTACTTCCTCGTCACTCCTGAAAGCCCTTACTGTGGGCCGTCCTCCTCGCGCAGATTGCGGAAAGCTTGTCACCGTCTCGCTCTCACGCCGATATTAGTTCGGGCATATTAGAGACAAAGCTGGAATTCATTAGTAGGGAGATGATTTTTGATACAAATGTATATAATAACCGTATAACAACGCAATGGAAGTTCCCATTAGTTCAAATTGAGCCATTTAAAAAATATATTGCAGAGCTTTCGGCGGTTATCCGAGTGTTATTTGAAGCCTGATGCCATATTTACATATTTAAAGAAAATATATGATACAGTCTGTGTTGTTAATAATAATAATAATACTAGCTCTTTATTTAGGCGCTTGTAGTTCATTGTTGTTAATAATAATTATAATCTCCAACTAAATTCGTAATTAATAATAATAATAGTAAAGTTTATTTACGGTACTAAACAAAATATTACATTATGATGCTATTAATAAAAAACTGTAAATAAACAGCAAAAAACCCTCTAAGGCGAACCTTGTGCGTGGGTTTGGACTTCGGCTGTGAGATATAAAACGTATTATTGAATTTATCAATTATACTAATAATATAGGTACAGTTAAAAAGAATAAACTTCATACAGTACATAAAAAAAATCAATGTACATAAGTAATTAAATCGAGACTAAACTCATACCTGAATAAATTTAATCTTCTGTCTGATAACCAATATGGTTTCAAAGAAGGAGTCTCCACACAAGATGCAATACTAGATTTCGCAACTAATATTTACGTGGTATTAGATGAAGGAAGATCTTGTCTATGTACATTTATTGATCTGGGCAAGGCCTTTGACACAGTCAGCCATGAATTACTCTTACAGACACTTGAAGATATTGGTGTCAGAGGCATCTGCCTAAAACTTTTCAAAAGTTATTTAACCAATAGAACTTAGTCTGTGAGAGTAAAGGATACACTGAGCGAGTCACTAAATAAGTACGGAGTACCACAAGGCACGGTATTAGGACCGCTACTATTTTCAGTTTGTGAATGGAATATTTTTCTTGCAAAGCACAGGCAAAATAATCAGTTTTGCCAATGATACTGCAATTTTTTATAAAGCTGACAAGTGGGATGAATTAAGACATATCGTAAAGACTGATTTAACTACTATAAAAAATTGGGTTGATCATAAATTGTTGACACTTAACTTTGAAAAGATTTTTCCTTACATTTGTACCAGAGCAAGGCTTCCACCATTTAATAAAATTAATATTAATACACTGGGAACTCAACAGGTTATTCTGCCAAAAACAAGCAATAAAAGGTTTTAGAGCCTTGGTCCCATTTGAACTTTTCATCAGGAAGGTCTGAACTATAACATATTTCAATTTCGAGGGATCCCAAATCACGTGTTTCTGTGCGGGGTCCTTTGTGGTGTGGAGTTTTTGTAATTGTAATGTCTAATTACCAAACATATTACCAAAAATATTGCTTTCTCTGAAAAGTAGATCAGTTGGATAGGTAAAGTTTTCGCCATAAATTTTTTTAGGAGGCTATTTTTGGATAATTTAAAGTTTGTTTACAAGGTTATTAGTTACACCACCCCAAACCAAAAGTCCATGAATTAGATGTGATTATATTAAAGAGAGGTAAAAAATTTTTAGCTGTTCGATTTCAAATATATTTTTATAAAACTTAATTTTGGCTGTTATGGCTTTTAGTTTAACTACAACATGGTCTACTTGATAATTTCAACTTATGTGATTGGCGATAGCTACTTCCAGGTATTTTATATTAATTTTAATAGAGATTGCAATTTCTTAAACAACATATATTATTTAAGGAGGTAATTTGTCAGAATAATACAAATAATGTAAAAGAATAGGTCCAAGCACTGCCATTATAGCTGCTGTGTAACAAGAGAGCATTGCTCCTGTAGTCTCTAAGCGACAACTTTGTGTTACTTTTCTTCTGTTTTTGGCCACCGCACGCATGAAGCATAGGTCATCATAGGTCTGACAACTGAAAGGTAGGATCAATGCATGTATCATTTTGGGCTTCAGAGCCCAAATCTACTGCAAGTTCTAGGTAATAAATTTTTAATCCAGGATTAGTTAACACTCCACTGAAAAACTTCAGTACTGTTTCGTTCAACATAGAAGCTCTCAAATTTAGTTTTCTCCTTTTGGTGAACGAATGAATGTCGGATTGACATTAAGTTCCTCACGAGCACTAGCACCATTTGGATATTATTTTTTTTTTTATTGGCATTAGGACATAGTCCATACAGCCAGATACACAGTTAAATTTAGAAGCGGCTAAAGATCTAACCCTAATTCTAACGTGAATAATAACTAGATGAAAACGATAAGGAATAACAGGGACACACACTTCTCGCCTAGGGGCCTGTCAAGGTATTTAAAAAAAAACATCACAGGTAAGGCCACGGATCGATTACATGAGGTTAAACAAGGGATTAACAACTCTAAACCTAAATTTTTATGCCACTTTTATATAGGAATGATATTAAGCAATGTAGAATCTCCGTTTTATTTAGACAGAGCAGAGATAATATATTGAAAGGTGTATCTATATTTAATTTTAACAGGCTGTTATACAATTCATTTGTTGCATCTGTGTGTTTGATACAGTTAGAGAAAATATGATTTAAGTCACTCTCAACGTTACATATTTCGCACTCATTCGTAGGAGAAATTCCAATTCTATATAGATGTGCGGGGTAACAACCATGTCCAAATTTGATCCTATTAATGATGGTAATATATTTTCTAGGTAGGTTAAAATCATCATGCCAGAATTTGGATGGTATTTCCGAGTTTATTTTAGTATATCTTGTGGGATTGGTGAAAACAAATTCATGCCACTTGGATATTATATTTAAGGTAATTTGCAAATATTTTGAGATGATAACTTCATGTCTGCCTCTCACAGTCACGGCCAGTTCATCAGAATAGCCCTGAACGTTGAAGCCAGAACTACTCAATTTATGGAGGAAATCCACGACCACCATGGACAACCCCTGATTGTAGTAACCGTAGTCGACTTATCACCCCCCCCCCCCATATTTGTGGTAATAAGCCCGTTGAACATTTTTTTTTTAATTTTAGAAATCGAAAGTAGAACACTTTTTATGGCAATTTCCATATATTTAGGTTTTTATTCCGCCGTTTAAACCCTTGAATAAATTACCGAAGCTGGACCGCGCAAAAACTGGGCGGAGCTTGGCGTGACGTCACTTGGCAGATGCTGTCAGGCAACTGCCGAGATTTAATAAGCGTGTTATTGTGTTTCTGTATGCAAACGGCGTTTGATTGTTAAATTATATCTTTTTTATCTTCTTGCTTGTTTAAAATGAGTGAAAAAAAAGCACAAAATTTGTGCTACAGGGATGAAACATGGGTACTCCCACGTTTTCGAGGGCGCTGAACACGATGGTGATATTTTTTAAGGTTCGCACCCTTTATTAACTACCACTAAACTCGAAAAACCACCCCTATTTTGTGTTTTTCCGAAATCCACCGAAAAATACAAAATAGTGGAAAATGTTTTCTCCTCGTTTTCGAGGCTGCGAAATAAGATGTTTATACTATTTCACTCCCCACTCTCAATCAACCACCCCCAAATCCCCAAAACCACCCCCCCTTTCACATTTGGTGGTACTGTGCATGCCAGTACTTGTTGGATAGGATTTTATTATGGAACTGTGCATATTTCTAGTCCCCACATACCTAGTATCAAGAAATATGAAAAGGGGATGGTTTTAGCGGTGGTTGGTGGAGGGTGGGGAGAAATGAATATTACAATCGTGTTGAGTACCCTCGAAAACGGGGGGACCCATTTTTCATCGCTGTAACAGAATTTTTGGGGTTTTTCAAACTTGTTCATGTTTCTGAGTGCCGTAATGCGTCGAGATGTTTTGTTTCTGACAAATCCCATGTTTATTGATGTGGGGATCATTTTAACGCGTTTAAATATGCCAATGTGTAAGCAGACTACAAAATATATGATATTTATAATCTATTTTGGATAAAAGAATACACGGAAAATTATATGTACATAAAAACAATGCAGAAAGGGAATGTTGTGTAAATTAAAAGCAAACACGGCTTATAATGGACTACTGACAGTACTTACTACTGTAGCAAACTCGGTCGCGGTCGCCGTAGTGTTTATGCAGAATGACGTCACGAGTCGGCGAAACGCTTTGTACTGAAACCCAATCTTTAACATTGAATATCTAAGAATTGGAGATTTTTATGAAGCTGAAAGTTTAACAGCTTGTCTAGGTGATGGAATTCTATTGAATGCCATAAAAAAATAACGAAAAAAAATTATCGGTAACAAGTCCATTATTCTGCTTCTTAGCCTAGATTGTGTCCATTTGATTGTTGAGGGTTTTCGTCATCTGTCGCCTGCAAGAATTTTGCTCCTAATGTGTTAATCTAATATTTTCTCCATTGTTTTTAGGAGAAATAGGGATAAGCTAATGAGGCAATAAGATTTAGGCTCGTCTGGTGGATCCTTGCCTATTTTTAGAATGAATGCCATCCTGAGTTCGCTCCAAGCCTGGGGAAGACAGTAGCTTGCTATGAATAAACTTCTCAGATATGGAATAAGTTCCTCAATTCCATGTTGAATCAGGGCCGGAAAAATTCCGCCTGCAATTAGTAGAGCAAACTATGATTTCCAATGGGAGAACATTGATAGTACGAAATAAGACATTTTGGTTGTAAATGGACTCAGTGAATCTATTTCATACTTGGCAACATTTAATTTTTTTTTTTCTTCAAACGCCAAAAAAATATGATGTTTATGACAAATTTCGTGAACTTAAACCCTCAAGGTTCTAACCTTGGCCCCCCTTTTCACGATGTTTATCAATGACATTACTTACATGATTAAAATGTAACTTAATTTTGTTTTTTATAATTAATTCATAACCTAATAGATGCTCCGAGTGTATTATCGCCATTAAGCTTGCTAGTACCACAGCCGAATTCAAGGCAATCGATAATTGGTGATATTTTCAGCCTTTGTTTTTAAATATGGTAGGTTTTGACAGTTTTAACATATCAAAGAATTGTGTCGAGGTGAATGATCCATTTATTAGGTTGGATATTGCCTCAGCTATTAGATAACTGATCAATTTTGACATATCAATATGTGCGGTCGTGAACAAAAAAAAAATAGGACTAGTCTTATAACGGTATTTTGCTAAAATCTAGTTGTGTACATCTAACTTTAATTTTTGTGACATTATCAGTCAGTTGTCATAATTTATTGCAAGTGTGCAAAAAAACTAATATGCCTCATATAAGCGATTTAGTTAAATCTGGACTTATTGCTAAAGCAGAAGATGGATGGTCAATGAGACAAATGAGACAAATTGCACTACGTTATACTATTGACAAAAATTCGGTGTGTAACATTTTAAGAAAATGGAGAATAAACGATACGTTTAGTAGAAATCCTGGATCAGGGCGACGAAGGATATCAATTCGACAACAAGATTTGCAATTGGTAAATGCTTTAGTAGAAAATCCATTTTACTCAGTTATTCAGGCTGCTGAAGAAACGAATTTTCCTGGATCGAGTAGTACTGGTTGCCGGCGAGTAAGAGAATCGGAGCTACGCTGTCATGCAGCAGCACAGAAATACTTACTTAAAGCTGAACATAAAGAAGCTTGAGTAGGGGTTGCGCTTGAATTTCTAGCATATGATGTAAATTTTTGGAACAGTGTAATCTTTACAGACGAAAAAACTCTCCAGTCAACACATATATTTTCCGTCAATATGTGGGCTTGGATATCGGCACGTGGTCCTGGTGTTTTGTGGATATTGAGGAACGATTTAATTGTGAAACGTATATTAGGATTTTAGAAAATATCATGCTCCCTTCTGTGTCACAATTATTTCATAATAATGAGTTCATATTTCAACAAGACAATTGTTCCGTTCATATTGCTCATACCGTAACTAACTGGTTTCAAGATAACATCAATGTTCTTAACTGGCCCAGTCATAGTCCAGATCTTAACCCTGTGGAAGTAGTATGGGGACTACTCGTAAGAAGTATCCAAAAACGAAATGTGAGACCACGGAATGCCGAAGAATCAATGGAAATAGTAAATAATGCATGGAAAAGTATTATTACTAATGATTATTGTATAAGGTCAAACAGACTTATAGAAGTTATAAATAGAAATGGTGCAATAACGAAATATTAACCGTTAGTTTCTTGTTAAGTAGGATATCCTTTGTCCTTTGATCCAGGATTTCTACTAATCGTACCGTTTATTCTCCACTTTCTTAAAATGTTACACACCAAATTTTTGTTAATGTTATAACGCAGTGCAATTTGTCTCATTAACCATCCATCATTTACTATAGCAATAACTACAGCATTAAAATAAAAAATAAATTAAAAGTGATATCTGTTTTATTTTGGCTACTCATTACATATTCAAATAGAGACAGATTTACATTAGAAAAAAAAGTTGTCCTATTTTTTTCTGTTCGCGATAGTATATACCTTACCAAGTTAACTGTCAGTTGTTGTGTTATTATTACTCTTATTTTGTAAACTAACATTTGGTATTATTATGATGATGATGATGATGGGGATATATCATTATTTTGAAGGTGAACGGTATTAAATTAATCCCCAAAGATTCCGAATAGCTCAACAATCATTTTAGGGTTGCCATAAGGGGGTGTTATTATGAATTCTGCTTCTTAGCTTGAAAATGTTTCCAGGAGCTTTGAGGATCACAAACAATCGAATACTGAATGCTTTTCAAATATTATTAGCCAGGTTTTTGATAAATAGTTCTTAGGAGACGAAGCTTACCACGATCATAAAGCGACTAGAATTTGTTATATTTCATCCTGTTTATATTTTTTTATGGAAACTGCGGATAGCATGTTGCGATGATTTAGTCCACCCGTTAATCGCATTCCTACGTATAGGCATATTGTCAAACTAGGAATCATTTTCAAATTTCCAGAAGCGATTTGTTCTTAAAAAAAGACGATTGTTAGTAATATTTTTACCTCGTTTAGATAACAACTTATGAAACAATCTGACAGAACGTACATTTTGGTTTTCACTATTTGGCACAAGCCATTTACTACGTGTGCAATTCTTTGAGCCCCTTGGCAAGTTTTGCTGAAAATTGGATTTTATTTAGTTCGATTGGTGGGCCTTCCAGTTTTTCTCAATATTAAAATAATCTATTAGGCAAGCAGCGGGTGCGGGAGATTATTAGTATAACCCTTTAATAATTGGATGAATTTTGACATGTGACTAGAAATGGACGGATTTTATTGGATTTCTATTTCGTCGAAAAATTATCAAGACAAGTCCAATCTATTTTTGTCAATGAATTAAGAAGTTCTGGAAAGTTGGCCGTTCGGATATTATATGTCTTAAGGGAAATTTTAGTCAGGTACATAACAAATTCAGCCAATTTCACAAGTACAGATTTTCCATAAAAAGTGTGCTGGGTCCTTTTATTATGAATTCTGCATATGCTTAAACCTGACGCACTTTGCCCGGACTATATCTCGTTCTTGCGTTCTCACAGAGGTCGCTGACTTGGCCGGCCAGAGGCCACCACAACAAAACGCACAAGCGAGCGCTTCTTCCTTTACCAAGAAGCTCCTGATTGGAATGGGGTATTCTGATTGCTGATGGACGAGGTGGTGGACGATGCCGATTTTTCTGCGTTGCGTTCTGGTTGTAAATTTGTGTATTAGTGACCGGACGACTTTGGCGGTGCGATAATTTGGGCGATAATAAAACCGAGTCTCTCTGAAGGACGCGGTGGCTATTTAGGACTTGTTGCAGTTTCGGATTGATTTTATTTTAACGGCTCTACTTTCGGGTTATTACTGAATGAATGGAAGTATTTTCAAGGATTAACGAAACATTCACAGGAATGTATCACAAAATAAAGTTATTTAATGTAAACAAATTGATTTTTTATGCGATGGAAATCAAATTTAAACATTTCGAACTCTGGGATAACAGTAGGCAAAATAAATTAAAATTGTAAACTAATCACAATCTGTTTTCAAGAAAACTACAATCCATGAACCTAAAATAAATAACTACAGTATTTATTTATTTAGGTACACTTGACTTAAAAACTGATACAGTTTTTTTAGCTATGTAAGTAAGTCTTATCATTACTAAAAATAGTTAGGCCGTAAGAAGACTTACTGCAGAATGCAATGTAAATAAAGCCAAGATAATGATTGTTAAGAAACAATGGGAAACTATCCAAACGGTATCGTATCCTGTAAAGTTGGTTCCAACAGGACTAGAAAAAGCAGTAATCAAAAAGATTAAGATCTTCTAATATACTTAAGAGAAAATCCTTTTCAGATTGCAGTAAATCTAATTTCAGAAATAAATTTTCCTGCTTCGGTATCTGCTGCTTGCAAAAGAATTTTTTTAAAATTATTATTAAATACCCCTTAAGGGGCTTTTACTCATATTACAATCTAATCGTTGAGTCGATCAATGAATAATTTGGTTCTTACTTAAATTGCTACTTGAAAAGCCTTGAATATAAGGACTAACTGACTACTGTTCCTTAATTTCTAGTAACTTAACTACACCAATATTAACGTGTATCACGACCGCACAACACTCTGTTTTTCACTAGGCCAGCTCAAAAGGCTTCTTGTGATATTGATGTTACTGAGAAGCTGGATGACCTCGATGTTCCCATGTTGGTGGAGTCGTTGCTCGTGATTTCTTGCGAATTTGATAATCCTCGTTTCAACAGTATCCAACTGAAGATCACGATGGAGGCCACTGTTTCTGACATACCAGGGCGCATTGACGATTCTCCTAAGCACTTTATTCTGGAACCTCTGGATTATTAGGATGTTACTATTACTGGCACAACCCCTGAGTTGTATGCCATAACTCCATACAGGTTTGAGAACTTGTTTATGCAATAGTATTTTGTTGTATGTTGATAGACTAGAGTGCCTACCAAGTAACCATACATTTTTCTTCCTTTTTCTTTTTTATATGGAGTTTCCAGCGAAGTCTTGCATCTAATGTGGTATCCAGATATTTAGCCGAGTTGGCATACTGGATCTGGGCATTATTTAGGCTTATTGGAATCTGTTGCTCACTTTTATTTATCAAAATTATGTGGACTGATCTAGTTCTATTCAGTTTAATACCCCATCTTTTAATCCAGTTGTTGATTTGGTTAACTGATGTTTGGAATTTATTTGCAGTTTCTTCATGATTTTTACCTACAGCCAAAATGGTAGTATCACCAGCAAAAGTGGCTATGGTGTCTTATCAAACTGTGTTATATTTCTTGTGTATATCAGATACAAGATGGGTCCTAGAACGCTACCCTCTGGAACTCCTGCTTTGATTTATTTCAATTCGGAATAACCTTCGTTTTGTTTGACTCTGAAGAATCTTTTAGATATACAGGGTGGGGCAATAGTGCGTCGGATATCTCGGATATCTCGAGTTCTACGAAAGCTAGAAATTTTTTAAAAAGTAAACTAGATGAAAAAGTCTATAACTGGAAATTATTTCTGAACATACAGGGCGAACCAAGACGAAATTACAGGACCAAATGCCTTCTTTTAAAATGGAATGCTATATATATATATCAGTACATTTTTTGAAGCCTCTTTCTAGGCTCTATTCATTCCTATATTAGCATTGAATATCTCCCAACCACTTGGATATAATGAATTTTTTTGTTGAAATAATGCAATCTGCAGATGGATGTTAAAAAAATCACCACAGTCACAATTATGGGTTTTAAGGAAAACTTATGTGAATACCAGTTACAAGACATGTAATGGATACACCATCTGGTGGATACGTTTTGTCCTTCTTAAATGCCATAAATTTTAAAAATCGTCTATGGATTTGTTCGATAGCTTTACAATGTACAGTGTAGTCAAGATTCCACACGATAGAGCCGTACTCAAGTTTAGACCGCACAAAAGATGTAAATAGAATTTTTAATGTGTCGATGATTTGTAAGCTGATGATACAATGATATTGGCGTGCTGGTTAAAGGTCAGCTTACTATGAAAGGTAATACTTAGATCTTTAAATATCTCTGCTCTGTTTAAATGTACCTAATTTATAGCGTAATCGTACTGCACAAGATTCAATTTTCTAGAGCGGCTTTGAGAGTTTGAGGTGCATGAGTCGTTTATTAGATCTAAATCAGCTTGCTGTAGTAAACAGTCAGATTCATCCTTGATAGCTAGATACAGTTTGAGGTCATCCGCATATAGTAGACAATAGCAGTTCAGACCAAGTACGATGTCATTTATAAGTAAAATAACCCAGCACTGACCCTTGTGGTACCCCAGAAGTATAAATAATACTTTCAGATTTATGCCCACGATACTGAACATAATGATTTCTACATTTTAAGTAGGAGGAGCAGAATAGGATTAAGTCTCGGTTAAAGCCGAAAGCAGAAAGCTTTCTCAGTAAGGCACATTGGTCTAGCCTGTCAAACGCCTCTGAGAAGTCTGTATAAATGGCATCTACCTATTCATTACCATCCAACACCTCCGAAATAAATTGTGTAACGCATACCAAGTTGCTGATTGTCGACCGGTCTGCCACAAAGCCGTGTTGGATAGGACAAATTTATTCGTTAATATGCACGTGGAGCTCCTCGTATAGAGCGAATTCCAAAGACTTTACTAAAATTATTAATGATGGTGATGGGACGATAATTTTTTATGTCAGTCCGATTATCTTTTTTAAACACGGGAATAATTTTGGAGTTTTTCCATAACTCTGGGAATGTGTTACTGTTAAGGGCTAAGTTAAATAAAATAAGCAGACGTTTCGCTAAAACATTAGCACAGTCTCTAATAAGAAATGAGGTATGCCATCAGGACCAGCAGCGGCGAGTTTGTTTTTTAACTTTTTGATAGCTTTACATATTTTATCTTCATTTAGTTGGACTAACCGTGACGGTTCCTGTCCATTTTCATTTATGTCAGTATTCTCAGAGTCTACGTACTTAGATGCTTCTGTAAAAGCAGTTTTAAAGAGCCCAGCAAATGCGTCGACAATTTCTTGAGGAATGCCCAAAGAATTATCTTTGTAGGTTATATTATTTGGAATGGATGTCGCATTCTTTTTGCTATGAATATATAACCATAAAGATTTAGGATTCATCTTAAAGTTATTTTCAATATGGTTGACATACTGTTCATGCGCTAGCTTAATATCATTTCTTATTTTTGGTCTAAGTGTTTTAAACTTTTCAAGGTCCTGAGTATGGTTGAATTGCTTATATTTTTTCCATGCTGATTTTTTTCCCTTCATTTCATAAATTATAATAAATACACCACCACAGGTAATGACGACCCCCTTTACCCCGGAAGGCTCTAGAAGAGCCTTGTGTGGGAGGGGGCTACACATTTAGAGACAAGGGACACACACCCAATATCCGTGTATAATAAAAAAATCCCTCTCACAGTATTTTCCACTGCCACGACCGAGGATCGAACCCAGAACTTTTGGGTGAGAGGCAAGTGCGCTCACCTCTCGACCATCAGTCATACAATGTCATTATGTCTCTGCTATATCATGGAGGATACCGATGACTTTTGGAATAAGTCGAGGGATAAGTCCTACGGACGCATGTCGTAAATATATTATTAATAACACTGTAGAAGTCTTCTACAGCTAGGTTGACATCCTCGTAGTTTGTTAGAAAAGACCAATCTGTTTGTAAAAATAAATTGTACATTGTGACATAATCAGCATTTTTATATGTAATTAACTGTACCTCACAGCAAAAACTAATTACGAGGCGGGAGAAATACAAGAGATAAAGTTTACGGATATATTAGAGAAGTAAAAATATACATGTGTAAATATGTAGGCAATGAAATAATAATAATAGAAATAGGTCAAACAGCAGATACAGAGATGGCTGGGAAAATACACATAATATTTGCAACATTTGAATGAAATATATCAAGTTGATTCTCACTAGACATGTAACTGTTGCACCTAAGCACAAAGGCGAGAATTTCAGTACTTTTGCGCGTAAGGTAGGAAGATAAAGAGTTTCATGATTAAGTCTTCAAATATAGGGAGATGAAATTTCAGCATCTATAAGATATTTAGACAGTCGTCTAGGTTGTGAATTAATTTGGGTAGATACAAAAGACAGCGAAGTTTTGTATGTTACAAATTTGAGACTGTTCTCGGTACATATATTACAACCAAAATTCCAAATATGTGAAACGTATTCAAACTTAGACTTAACAAATGCTGTATAGATCAGATTCAACGAATCAATATCATTGAAATATCTGCAATATTGTAAATTTAGGGAAAAAAATAACTACGTAGTCGCTACAAGTTTACTGCCACCGTATTCTTTCACCATCAAAATCCCCATTCTTTGTTGTCAAGTTAGACGTGTCATAATTTTCAAATTAATAAAAAAAAGCAAATGAATGAAATGTTTTAATCTTTTGTTTTGTAATTTTGATATCAGTTTATATAATGTTATTATTATTATTACTATACACATATTCTGTAAATACTCACATACAATAGGACAAAAAATGTATCATTGTTAAATCTAAATAAAGGATTAAAAGAAAGGGGCCAAAAGCATAGAAGTAGAAAACACTAAAACAAATAAATCACTAACTCCTAATGGATTGAAAGGTTTTTTGTACCTATTTTTTGTTTAGTGCGTATTTAGCAAGAAACTGTTAGTGGCGGTGAAGTAAATAATTAACTTACTTTGTGTTTTTCTGGGAAATTCTACACTGACATTTTATGAAAAATTAGGCCATATAGAAATTCTTATGGCCTGATGATATGAAGAAATTTGTAGTTCTTGAAACCGGTCGCCTAAACAGAAATTAAAAGAATTTAGTGAGATGAGGTTTCTTTGTTTTTTACTCTGTAATAAACATATTTTTATTTTTCGAGGACAACAAAGATTTCTTTTTAACAACATAAGTACCTATAAGTTTTCAAGATAATATAAAGATGTTATCATGTATGGACTTTGTGCTTACAAAATATTGAAAACATAATTATTAATTTTATAAAATACCTATACTTGTAAGGTATTTTTCTAGAAATCACAGACGGGAATTTTCCAGCCTCATCCGAAGTCCTCAACAACCAGGTAAAATATTTGAATCACTCGTCATGGTGATGTTGCAGACTGACAATAAGTAATAAAAGTATAAATATTTTGTTGACCTTTTACTGTCGGATTCATAAAAGAGTGTGTGTCAATTTAGGTAGAATTCTGTCTCAGGCAGCTCAGGCTTTGTCTCCGCCGGTGAAGTTGTTTTCTAAAAATAATATAAATGCATACATTAGGAGCCTTAATAACCAGGATAATTTATCGGTATATAATTTAAAATACAGCATTGTTTGGGACATTATGATTTCTGTTTATTATTTATTTCTAATCAAAGCGTTGTAATATAAAGTATTAAAAATTTCCATTTTTAATACACAAATCGTACCTACGTAGTAAAACTTCTCTCTTGCAAACGTTTAAGCCATCATTTCCACCTCAAATATTTTCAAAAAATACTTGCAGCCATTTTACAAGGAGGGATTGTCAGAAATGAACAGAAGGCGAAAATTTGATATTTCTCAAGGTCAAAATAATGAAATATTAGAAATTTTAGGTCTAGTTGCCATCGTTATTATTGTATATAAAAAAGAAGTTTTCAATTAAAGTTGTGTGGTTATGACTGAATTTTGTTAAAATGTTATCAAAAGTACAGTACCTACCTAGCGTACAGATTTCAATAACAATAAAAAAAATTAATGGGAGTATATTATAAAATTTTTGGAATTCTACTTTTTCCTGATTTCAAAAATATAGATATATTACCCCTATCATAAACCCTTTTTGAGTTATTAAACGTCGAATATCTTAGTTCAACTAGTTACTGTAAATATGAAAAAGTTAACATTATTAAAGTGAGCTATGAAAAAGACAACTCTTATGTTTGATAAGTGACATTTATTTAATGTAATAATCAAAATGGTTTACAGTGGAGAAGAAAAAGTCCGAATATTTACTTGTTATGTACACAATAACAAAAATAAAGGTGCAGCAAAAAGAGCATATAGGGTGTTGTATCCAAATTGTCCAACACCATCAGAAAATATGTTCAAAAATATTTACCGATAGGTGAATAATAACTCCAGTTTTAGTAGAAAAAAGCATGTAGTTGAAGCAAACCAGGAAGAACAGCTAGATATTTCGAAAGTAAGCCCATCCATATTTATTCGCGAATTATTGTATTATTTTTAGAAAGTTCTGAATCTAGTATAAATAAATCAGTCGATCAGTTAGGCAAAAATTATTCCAAAATCCAACGTCATAAAAGGAAAGGGCTGGACTTTTGCCGCCGGATGATTCAAAAGTTGGATGAAGATTCCGATTTCTTAACTAAAATATTATGAACTGATGAATCATCCTTTACTACGGCAGGAGTTTTTAATAGGAAAAATCGAAGGTCGTGGGAAAACAACCACAACAGAAAAAAATTGGTTAAACAAATACAAAAATCAGGAAGAAAAACTGTTAGTGTTTGCTGTAGAATTAAAAAATAGTGCAAATCTTCATATCTTCATGATTAACCAATTTTGCCGACAACTCTAATTATTGCGTGAAATTTTATATCACTACACCTAACCATAGTTCTACTTAGGTAGTCTTATACTTTTCTTTTACTAATATATGTATTAAAAAAAAGTTGTGACCAAAAATATTAATTATTTGCTTATCGGATCTCTCTTTCTCTCTTAGATATGCCCATCTTAACCAGTTTGTTAAACGTAACGGAATTTATTTCGGAGAACTTAGATGTTATACGTACAAGCTGACGTGATTTACGCCGATTTTCTTATACCCTCGTCAGACTCGATCATGGAATTTTACTTCGCAAACTTCATACAGAAGGTTTCTCTTTCTTGCAATTAAACGCTTTCCAAAGCTACTTAAGCGATGGGATATAATATATACAATAACGTGGTTTCAAAATCTGTTAAAATTCAGGGTATTTCTAGGGTTCTTCAGAATTCCATTCTGGGACTACTCTTGTTTATTTTACTCATTAATGATGTGATAGATTATATGAACGTGTTCTTCTTGCTTTCTGACACTTTGATAAGGCCAAAATTGACATTTGCATCGCTAATTTTGAATACCACCCATATAATTCGTGTACATTTGTTAGAAAATATTTCAAGATAACTTCTAATCTATTATACATAATTGTTAAAGCTTACCGTTGAAGCACCCTGTATATATATACCTTATATACAAATTTAATTTGTTCCTATTTATTTTTCCAGATTCAAGTAATTATTGCAGTTAATTCATTTCATTTTTAATTTATTTAGCATTAAATTTTGAACACAGTAAAGTTACCAAGAATGCATTTTGAAATTACATTCTTCATTTTTACGAAAGAATCTACATAAAATCGAGTCTAGCCACAGAGTTTGTTTACAATGGACACGATAAGCGTCAAGTACTTCTGTTGTAGATTGTAGATTGTTTTACGGGGTCGTTTGGCTTCGAACAGCGTTACTTCACTTCGACCTAAAAGATCTTTTGTGAAGTACTTCTGTTGCTTCCCATAGTGTGAAATCGCCATCTGAACCCTATAAGGGACGGAGAGTTAATTTTTTTCCATCTAGAATGCTACCCAAAGCTACGATATATCCAGCATTTGAATTTTTGTTAACGTAAATAATCCCAGCGTGAGACCACGCATAAATCCGGGTAGAATGGTGACATCACGTACAATATAAAAGAAACCACAGTGGCCATGCAAGAGGAATTTTAATCACACCCGAGCTACATCACAGAACTTCAATGTTCGTTGTACTCACTGGATTATTTTGTAGCCATTTTGCCAAGTAATGTCACACAAAATGCATTCTAGGTCTACACCAACTTATCTGACTGTTTAACACGCAATTTGCCAACATAATTTTTACTTGATTAATTCTCAGCTTATTATTGAATCTGTATTCTGGTTACAGGGTGGTTAAAAGGGTTTAAATTGACGCATTTGTAGTACTAAAAGAATATTAGTTTTTTTATGAAATATTAGCTTTGACTTTTAACAAGAAAACATGCTAAGATTACATTACAATTATTTACTCAGTCATGAATTCATTCACGAGTTTAATTAATAAATTTCACTTCCTGAATATTTTACTGGGGAAATTTGCATTTGCAAAATAACAGGTTTATATTCAAGAACTATATATTTAGAGCTATGCAATAACAAGGCAATAACTAGCAATATTTTCCTCGATAACCACAAGGTTTTCTGATTGTTGGTCATTTTACCTACAATAAAATATTATAATTACATCAATTCGGCGTATTGTCTGGTCACTTGTTCAATTGAAGGGTGATGTAACACCACTTTCTTACCTTCGCGGATTTGCGGCTTCGTATGGTTGACAATCATAGGCAATTTTCTGGTTGCTATTCTATTTAAATTATTATAGGGAGATTTCCCCAGCATTCTAAAAGATTTTACGTAAGTGTAAATTCTCACCTCAGCAAGATTAATATGATTATATGAACGATGCGATTGTTCCTACTCTAATCTCAATCATTAAACAGTGTATAATTAAAGGATATTTCCCCAACACTCTATGATATTTTACATGAGTATTTAACGCTCATTTCTCAACTTAATTTTCATTATGTACAAACACGACGTGATTCTTGTCCTCTAATGCTCTAATCACAAATTATCATTATTTGGCTCTAACAATAATTTTTTATTAGTTAGTGATTGCTAGCAACGTTAATTATAAATCAATATTATCCAGCAATTGCTAACAACTCTAATTATAAATTAGCATTACCAGGCCATTGCCATACCTCTAATTACTATTAAAGTAACATGGCATACGATTGTATAACTCAGTTCTTTTTATTGCATCAAACTACTCAGCATATCTATAGTATGGGCATTATTATAGCGACGCAAGTTTTTTTATTATAATATTTAGACAATTGTCTCAAATATTTGGATATAAAATAAAATGGGTTTTTTTAACTAATTTTTCCCATCAACTATTGTCTTTTCTTTCACCTTTATCTTTTTCGTCATACAGGTAATAAACCAAATAAATGGTTTCATTTCTAATCAAAATAACAAACAGATTTCAACTATATAACTAGGTTTTTCATTGCTGCAAGCAAATCTAGAGGCCAGGATTTTTGCAGTCTTCTCGTATTAGCACCATTTGCGTACAGTAGCTGGTTCTCATGGTTTGTTGCATGAATAATTTTCTTGTCTGCTTCCTCAGATGGATGGGAACCACCCCTAAATAAAGGGCAGCTTTTCAAAAAAACTTTATTATACATAATATACCAAATGCATTGCAAATGTTTAGGAAATATCCTATCTACACTACACTACCTTCTTATTTGGTCACTCTTATTTTAGGGTACTATTAAATGGCAATGCAATTGCTAAACTTAGCCGTTAATCAACAAACCTTCAAAATTCGTATTAATAGCCTAGAACCTTAAGTCTATTTCGAAATTTGAAAATTCAGTCAAGAAGTTTAAAACTGAAAAGAAGTGTTGTCAAAAACATTTTCTTAAAATTATTATCAGAAAATATGTAAAAATCTAGTATCTGAGACCAGACCTTTCCTCCATCCAATCCAATAATTATAAGATTGAGAGTCGAATTCTCCACTTTATAATTTATTATAAGACTTTTAAATAAATATGTATATTGACATGTATTGTTTCGCTATACCAATATGCAATATATGCTGCGACAGCTCAGAAACGATCTCTCGTAAAAACAACTTTAATTAGCAATATTATGTACAATACCACATTAAAGTAACAAATTATTTGCAAAATTCAATTCAGACCAATTTGCTGCAAAATATGTCAAATCCAAGATACATACTCTGAAAGAGAAGAAATAATAACCTTAGAAGTTTAACTAGAATAAATTAACATATGAGATTTGTTAGAATAGATTTGGTTTAGTTACAAGAAAGGTTAAGCAAGGACTGTAGTAGGAAATTATAAAACATAAAAAAAAATTGTTCAACAAAAAAGCTTACAGTGTGTGAGCAAAGACGTTTCTACTTAATTTAATAATTATTGCGATAATGTTATTACAAACAATTATACTATAAATTCAAGCTTAAAATCTTTGGAAGATGCTATTAGAAAAATATATTGGTACAAAGAAGGATAATCAGAGATTAAGAAATAATATCCATGTCACATCATTAAGTACCAATCAGATCGCGTCCTTCACTAGTAAAAATATAAACAAATTGAAGTTAATAGTAACAAAAGGAGACAATCAAAAACAGTTACAAGTGGAGAAACTTCTGAAGGAAATTTTAAAGATGCAATTAATAGGTATTATGCGTGACAAAAAGCTCATATAGCTGCTACCTGTTAATATAGAAAGCATAAGCGCTCAAGATGATTATAATCAGCAACAGGCATAATTGGCTAGACAGATGGCATTTAAAAATAAATATGATAAATATGATGCCGAAACAAGAATCTAGAATAAGATAAACTGAAGCTGATGTTTTAGATGTCAACTAGATAATGAGGGACCTGCTTTCTTTAGTTCACACACAAGGAGAAACGATAGATACAATTAAAAATATTATCGATCACGCTACAGGTAACTTAAAGAAGTATAAAAAAAGACATCTCCGGGGCAACGAAAAAAAAAAAAGAAGATAATCAGCGAAAAAAAAGAGGCAGCGTAAAATTTATACAGATGGAAGTAAAAGGAAACTGAGATCCAAGAAGGGAAGACAAGAAAGCAAGAGGTTGAGTGGTATATTAACGAACAGAAGACAAGAAAGTAAGAGGATAGTGTGCTGTATTAAGAAGGAAGACGGATATCAAGATGTAAAATGTGGCCTGTCAGGTAGAATTTAAAAGTTAGGAGTATTTGTCACGGAGCTGGGTCTTCGTGTTCAGTGAAGAAAATCGTCATAAAAAAACATCAAGTAAGACGTTTATTATACGATTAACAATATTGACAAGCTTTATGTTGTTAGAAACGTTACAAACTTTTAAAAGAGATAGACATAAATAAATCAAAATATAGTGACAATTTAGTTTTAAATAGTGTTAGTATTTTCATGGTGTTGCCAGATCAAAATAAAAGGTAACTGTAAAGAATTAGATATACGTATTAGCTGAAAAGAGGGATATGGTTATACATTTTGAGACTAATGTTATTCTGAGATGTCAATCACAAATTTGTTTGGAAACTTAAAATAATAAATAATTTATTTAATAACGATACTTTATTCAGAGTAGGCGATCTGGGGTAGTTCTAATCAAAATTTTCTTACTTATAAAAAGAAAAATAAATCTAAATCTTTAAAAGTTTAACCATAATAACTCACAGTGAACCCTGATAGAGAAAGAGTCGACTGAGCTACGCATATAAAGAGGCAAGTATCCGATTATAAATTAACATCTGTGTGATTTTATCACACACAATGTAGTGGAATTATTAAATAACATAATATTTTCAAAAATTAAAGTTGATGTTTAAGTCTACTAGTTTATTTGTTTCTATAGGAATCTAATCAAAATTGAAGGTCAAATGTAAGACGCTATACGGACTTTTTCTCGATATTCGTATTAAATTCCACTAGTACTTTCAATTAAACTAATCAAGCAGGGTACATACAGTTCAAATGGCTTCTTCAATAATTGTTAGAGCAAACTACCTTACTGGCGATACAATACTGTGTGAAGACGATTCTTTACCGATGAGCACCCAACTTTTTCTTGACATATGCAATGAAATATCAATAAGTTAGATACAAACCTTAATTAAACATACTATGGTAAGTGTCACAAATAATGAGCTATCAGTAGGTACTGTGTACATACATTATTACATAAAATATTTGTACATATCTGTATAATTTAAATAAATACTTGCTATGACAACCTATGTCGTCGCTTCAACAGTTTAAATTTATCGGTTACATAAAAATACTTTAATATTAAAAGAACCTTCACCAGGAAGCGTAATAAAAAATATACCGAAGTTGTAGTAACGTAGTAACGTTAATATCAAACATTTCACTGGCACCACTCTGGCATTGGTTAACTAACGATCGCAATGAAATGATATCTCCATTTACGCGTTCCAAATTAAAAACAGCAAAATAAAGAAACCAACAAAAGGAAAGGCGGAAGAATTTCTCGTTACGTAACATTCCTAACGCTTATTGTTTTCAAACTGGACCGTAAATCATAAAATTAGGTAATAGTACGCTGGCCAGCCACTTCTTGAACGACGCGACGTCAGTGGCAACGAAATCCACGAAGAGAAAAGAAGATGGAAGGTCATAGAGGTGCGTGGGTGAGGAGCAACGGTCACCTTATTGAAGGAACGTTAAAATTATTTCATTCACAGACGGGAATGATAATACAGGTTATTTAACTGAGGTGTATGTCTCTCTCGGAGAGTATACGATTCAGGATTGACAAGATCTGTGTGTAGAATATTATTGTGTGAAGTATTCTCAGGCTATAACTGAAAGAAGTTGTATATATTTGATTTGTAATAATTTTAGGTGTTTTGTGTTAATTTCATGTAATTGTTTTAGGTTAAATTGTTTTTAGTTAATTAAATTAAATATTGGGTATTTACTCAGTTATCTCGCAATTGTATAATTGCTACTCCTTTGTATTTGTTCCAATACATTTCAATTTCGTTTTCAATGTTTGTTGATATTTTTACAGTAAATAATACTGATGTAATATTATCGTTGTGGCAAATTGAATTGATGATAAATATAGTGAATTGATGAATATAGGGACCTAGACATAGAAACAAAATTATGAAACAATTAGAAATAACAAATATAAATATAACATGACGCAAAAAGGAATAATGAAATCAAGAATCCGAAAGAAAATTATCAAGTCTGTTCTTAAAAGCGTTTAAGATGGGGCGTTAACGACTTCACTTGGTAGCGAATTCCAATACTCAAACACTCTATTGCTAATGAAGAATTCTCTACATCTGGTGTTATAGAATTCATAGCGTAGCTTGAAGTTGTGACCTCTAAGTCTATTATTATTGTTTAAAAGAAACAAATTACTCAAATCTAAAAAGTACGTATCGTTTAATAGTCTGTATGTCATGATAAGGTTTCCGCGTATTAATCTGTCCGTGAGACTACTTAGCCCGAATATGTTTAGCCTCTCGTTGTAAGGCGGTCTCTGCATTCAAATTAGAAGGCGCGTGGCTTTGCACTGGGCACTTTCAATTGCTTCTTTATCGCGCACGAACCACGGCTACCAAACTGCAGAACCAAACTCAAGCACCAATCTCACATAAGTTTTATATAAAGCACATACAGTATCTGGAGAATGTTTGTTGAATGCTCCTTTTAGGATATATAACAAACTATTAGTTTTTTAGAGAGACCAAGTTAAAGTATCAGTGATCATGAGTCCTAGGTCGCGTTATCTTTACCAACATGGAGTACCTCGCACTTGTGAATGTTAAGAGGAATAAGCCAGTTGTCACACCACAAGGATATTTTATCGAAGTCCGATTGGACAGTGATAGGATCTATGTTTGGATTGCAGTAAACTTTTGTACCATCTGCGTACTGTGAAGTTTTGCATTTGAGTAGTCTGGGAATGTCGGAAGTATTCAACAGAAACAAGGTAGGCCGCAATAGTGATCCCTGTGGAACGCCACCGATAACAGGGTGAGCGGGAAAAAGGTCGGCATCAATTTTTGCTCAAAATGATCGGTTGGTTAGATATTGCGAAATCCAAGACAATAAAGGCCCATGGATAACAAAGTGGAAAAGCTTCAGTTCCAGTCGTTTTTTAGGAACTTGGTCGAAAGCTTTGGAGAAATCTAGGTAAATAATATTTGTTGTTTTTTTTGTCTAGTGCCCGGGTCCAATAATCTAAGCAATATAACAAATTCGTGCTTATGGACCTCCCAGGCAAAAATTCGTGGTCAGGAATGACATTATTTGATACTAAAAAGGGCAACACCTGATCCATAATTATTTTTTCCATTGATTTTAGGGGGGTAGATGTTAATGCTAATTTGTCTATAGTTTTTAGGTGCTGAGGTGCTGATTTTGTTTAGTGATATCAGAGGTTGTGTGTGTTATAAATATTGCGTCTTTCAAAGATACTCAAATGTCTTACATATAGAAATTCAAAAAATTTGAGATCGTTATTATTTCTATTTAAACGCTGTGCTTTGGGATAACATATATTACACCAACGACGTTGAGGACAAAGTTTCGTTATTAACAGATTACATTCTAGATCTATTTAACATACATGCATCGATAAAAATAGTGAGAGTAAGTAGACCCCCTGCACTTTGGCTAATCCATTAAAGTTGTTTCTAAAAGAAAAGGGCAGAGTACTATCCCTTTACAATAAAGACAAAACACAGGAAAACTGGGTAGCTTATAAAAATATTGGTAAATTCGCCTTTTTAAGATGCTTTTAAAAAAAATTTATTACTGGCTAAAAGTAATGGATGCCAACAGGCATAATATATTAAATTTTAATAAACGCAAAAAACTTTGTGAAGCTCTAGTTACGTCTGTATTCAGTTATTGCAATTTTATGTAGTTTTTCTGCTTGGATCAAGCAACTGATTTTTAGTAGTTTGATGAATTACATGAAGATTTGTGTGCCTACCTACATCCTATATAAATATTGCATTTGCATAAATGACAACATCAATGTTGTTGTCAATCAATGTTGTCAGCATCTAATTTTTGCGGACGATCTCAAAATGTTTACAAATGTAAATAGTCTCAGTGACTGTATAAATAAAGTTTCAACATGGTGTTCCACCAAAATGGTCAAAGATATTTCTATATAATTTGACTACAACATAAGCAATTTTCCACTCGAGGGTTTTTTGGAACTTAAAGATCTCGGTGTGATTTTCGACTGCAAACCTAATTTTTCTAGCCATATTAGTCAGATGACAAAGTCAGCTTCTAAGTTGTTCAGGTTTTTTGTCTGGAGCTGTTTTTCTAGTGTTGAAAGTTTGAAAATATTATATTTCACATACCTTAGATCCAACCTGAAATATGCTGCTCTCATATAGTCCTATATACCAAAATTTGATTTTATTAACTGAATCTGTCCAAGGAAAATTTGTAAAGTTCATGTTTTTTTAAAATAACGGTATTTTCCACAGCGAGGCACTGACAATAACCTCCTATTAGATATGTTTAATATGACTTCACTAAGCGAAGGAAGGAACTGTTCTACTCTTTCATTGTTGTCCAATCTAGCTAACAACAATATCGATAGTGATTATTTCTATACCCCCTTTAGTCGTACCTATGTGTAAATCATTAATGTATGTGTAAAGTAGTTCCGGCCTTTGTGATATTAACCACGAGAGTTTAAGTAGTGTAATTGACTTATATCGAAGAGACAACTTACTCCTACTATGCGCGTTCTAATACTATGTTTTTTGCCTTATTTTTATTTTTATGTTTATATACCATTACTGTGTCATGCACGGCTTACTGTATTTTAAAAGCCACTTCTTTAGATTTTTATTATCTCCAATATACTGCCCTGCTAATCAAAACCCCTGCAAAATGATTTTTTTTAAATGAGTTAGAAGCTATTTCATGTAAACCATTTCAAGATGCACCTTCTTACTAAGCAAAAAACCTTGTAAAATGTTTCTAGATATGTGAAAATGATAAATTTTAAGCCCCATATTTAGAAGCTGTATGATGGTACTAAACAAAGACACAGTACATAACGCATGCTACAGTAAAACAGGGCAAATAAGACAAGCATCGCGAAACTTGCGGTGTTTTTACTTATCTGCTGTGAAGTACCGCGTTCTTGTCGAGTACGACACCAATAAATTAGCTGTATGTAATATGCTATGTTAGTGACCAAGTTGCTACTAGAAGGGATAAGTTTAATATTATATAATGATCTGGATATCTGAAAATACCTAACGTTTCCCTATTAAAATATTTATAAGCATTTTACTAGGCAAAAAGTCAGTGTAAGCAGCATATACTTTGATTTTGTTTAGCAAGGTAATTTTGTATATTGTTTATGGTACTAAGCAAAAACACAATTTAAATAATTTTATGCATATAATGAAAAAAATTTGTATTTCAAATTTATTTATTTAAAATAAATATTAAACCTACATACTGCATGCTTTAAAAAATATATATAAACTGTTATAAGCGTGCTGGCAGAATAACACAAAGTTCCCTCCATTTATCTCAGTTTAGCTCTTTGACCAATTACGGGGGTTTTGCTTAGCAGGGCAGTATAGAGGGTCCAGTTCATCATTTTATTTGGAATTCTATTTTTTATTTCATAATGTTCTGCTCACTTTTACATTTTACTCTTTTTCTCATATCCTTTGTGAAATGTACACTATTTCATAATTTTAGGCTTCTGTATTTGAATATTTTCTCATGATCTCTGTAACAATTCTGTTTCCTGTAATTGGACATTTAACTGTTAAAAATAAATGCATTATTTATTTATTACATTTTTTTTAAATACGCTCCCTTCTCCAAATAACCTGCAGACGCCGCTGATGATCCAAATTGTCGAATCACCCCGTACAAGCACCAACGCTCCTCAATTGGTCTGAATTGAATTAAACAAATCCACGTTGCAATAATTAACCCTTCAATTCCGACAAAGCATATTCATCGCTGTGAGTCATCCTTCAGACACAAAAGCGATAACGGAGCGCGAGTTGTTGCCCTCAAACCATCTCCGAAGTAATTGCGCTAATGTTATAATACTTCTATTTTAAATGCAGTTTCCCTAAAAGCGTGCGAGACCACGTAAGATCGTGATGCGGATTGTGAAATCAATGTGTGCGGTCCCGAAGTATCGGATAGAGGGTATTACGGCCTTAGCCCAAGAGTAATTGTTTGAAATATACATGATCTCATTGAGGGCGCATCTTTGTCGAGGCTGAGCGCGTCGATTGATTCAATCGGTCCGCGCCAGAACAGTACAAGAGACGACACCGAATGGTCGACCCCCGCCGCCCGCGACCGCATTCCAACCAGTGTTGCCAGCAACAAACAGTTTACGCATTCATTAGTAATACGCCACAACTTCCAGCCTCGTCGAGAGATCACCGCCGTAACGAGCGAGACAGAGACGCGCTGGTGGCACTCCAATAGTCATAGACGCCGACAATGGCTGACCATAAATGCGAATTCAAACTATCGTTTAGTACTGATGTGTTGTTATCTAGCAATATTGTAACGTTTGTCAATCGTTTAATCGATCAGGGGCGAAAGTTAATACCAGCCCTGGAACATTCTGGACGCGGCTACGCCTACTTATAGTAACTAGGGCGGGATGTATTTAAATTTAAGAAAAAACAAACATATCTTATCATTTATTTTGTCGGTATTTCTAAATGACCGGAAAAAACAATTGAACATCACACAATTAACCTATTTTTCTAGAGTGCGCAACAGTTAGTCAGAGCATTTATATTGAAATAATTCTATATTTACGTGTGTAAATTGTATGGCACTTAGTCATCGGAAATATGAAAAGGTTATTATAAGGATTATCCCGAGTAACAAGGAATTAAAGAAACGTAATAGAGAAGCTAAGAATGAAAATGCATTCTGCTTCTTAACAATTGGGATATTGCAAATAAAGTGCAAAATCGGGATCGTAAGTTGATACTATTCAAAAAGCTGATTTCAACTTTTTTTAATACATTATTTGAATTCTGATCCCTATGGCACATGGAAGACATTAAAATCATTAATAAATACAAAAACTGATACTCCGCAAAGTGAAGAGGTTTAAGCCCACCCCAATTAATTACAAATGAAATCCTGGTAATTATGTCACCAGTAAACTTAGTTACTATTTATTTATCTGAAGGATAAACAAATAAGATTGGCCATTTGCGTGATCGTCTAGTTTTGTTAGTGTAGGACCCCAATTTCGTTGTGTGTGTGTAGTAACCCTTTTTAATTTACCCAGGTTCTTTTATATAAAGTTTAATATTACTTGTTTCTGTCTGATACTATATACCTTGAAAATTAATCACTCTATTAATTTAAATACCTGGTAAACTTGAACACCCTGTCTATTAATTGAAAGACCTAGTTAATTATATAGGTTATTTATGTAGTATCTTATTACTCAAAGTTGCACTGTACATTTATAGTTGAAGTTTGTTTTCTATTTTGCTTTGAAACAAAACCATTTATTTAGTTTATTACTTATATGAAGAAAAAGGTAAAGGTGAAAGAAAAAACAATAATTGATGGGAAAAAATAGTAAAAAAAACCCATTTTATTTTATATAAATTGATGCAACAATAGTCGAACATGAAATCAAAAGTAATCCAAATATTTGAGACAATTGTCTAAATATTATAATAGGGAAACATGCGTCGCTATAGTAATGACCATACTATAGATATGCTGAGTGTTTTGATGCAATAACAAGAACTTATACAAAAGTATGCTGTGTTATTTTAATAGTAATTAGAGTTGTGGCAAATGCCTGAATAAACATATCACCTGTCTACTTTGAGAAATTAATATAGACAAGAATAAGAGCAGTGACAATAGTCTATGTACATAACAAGTAACAATTAAACTACACAGAAATTAGACAACCATTTCCTCCGACGGTGCCAAGGCCGGAGCCGGGATTCGAACCCAATGGCGCGATACTCGTGTGATTAATAGCGACTGCCACCTCGCATCTCAAACAACACGGCTATCGGCCAGACAATAATTATTTTAAACAGTTATGACAATAGTCTGGGAATGATAATAACATGAGTGAACAACGTCAAAGATGTTACTTCGAAACAAAGAGAACGCAACTGCAGTGTCAAAGTTTACGAACATAACAGGGAATAAGTGTTTCAACCTAACAAAAGTTATTTGATATTTTCTGTAGTAGTTGGCTACGGCGCCAGGTTTCAGTGAAAACACTCACCAGCTGTGGGAAATAAAACTCCCTTTTGCAAGTAATTAATGGTTGTGGAAATCTCCAGTTTTCTTATAGTTGTGCTCTCGTCTACTGATAAGAAAGATAGCAGGATACAGTATATGGCAATTACCGACTGCACCTAGCCAATCGGCTTAAATAGTATTAGAAAGAACAATCTAAACAACGCTGGAAATTTAATTTTGCGTCAATTGACTGATAAACTACACAGCAGTAGTAAGTGTTTAGCACCGAACAGATGTTAACATGGGGTGGCCGAAAAGATCGACGACCTTACAGATTGATGTAGACAAGTGTCCTTAAAAACAGCGGACTGCTAATTTTAATTTAGATCGAACCCCGATAGTCCGTAATACACCCATTTTACTGTTATGTTGTGCAAACACAGTTCACAAACAATTACGTTCTCGTAGTCACGAGAACTTTACATCGTTGACAATTTAGTAGTTCAATAAATAAAATTGTTTGAAGTCGACAAAGACTCTTATAACAGCTCTTATATCAGCGTAAAGCGCCTAAGAAAGAGTATTTGTAAACTTGTAGTGTATGGTCAAAGCTATAGTTCTTGAATATAAACTTGTTATTTCGCAAACGCAAACTTCCCTAGTAAAACATTCAGAAAATTAAATTTTATGAATTAAAATCGTGAATAAAATCATAACTGAATAACCGGTAATAAAATATTATGATAGTTAAAAATCAAATCTAATATTCCATTTAAAAAAATCTAATATTCTTTTAGTACCACAAATGCGTCAATTAAACCTTTTTTAAACACCCCGTAACCAGAATATGAATGCAATTGCAAATAATAAAGTAGAGTCTCGAAATAAGAAAGTAATCACCTTTAGAAATTTATGTCAGCTGAATTTCTGTACGCTCTGTATAGCGTTATATCGCCCGTGAATGCTCTCCCCCAGGTTCTACATGTTTAGTGTACTCGTCGAGTATAACAGAGAGGTTATAATGGTACTTCATAAAGAGTACGCCAAAGAATGGTTGTCTGCGGCGTCAGTACAGCGAACTCAATGTCCAGCGATGTACTTAGGGTATGCTTCAATTCAATCTCCAAGGTACAGCGAGCTCAATGTCCAGCGATGTACCCAAGGAGTGGTGCAATTGTAATCTCCAGGGAGCAACAGCGAACCCAATGTCCTGCGATGTAGCTCGAGTCCGATTACCTTTTCTTGGGCCCTGCAGTTTCTTTTATATTGTAAATGACGTCACAGTTTAAGCGTCCCCCAAGTCGGACGTGGGAATTGTTTACGTTAGCTACTTCAATATTTGATACGGCGTAGTTTTGTGCAGCGTTACAGATTTAAAACTCCACTCTCTATCTCCTCCTACTGTTAAGATAGAAAAGGGTAGGCGATTTCACACTATGGGAATACACGAAGTACTTGACGTTTATCTGAATATGACTCGACTAGATTTTATGTAAATTCTGTCTCAAAATTGTAGCGTTTAACTTTGCTTTAAGAATATAATTTAAAAATGCATTCTGGTAACTTTATTGTGTCCAATATTAAATGACTAAATAAATGTATAAACGAAATGAATTAACTGCAATAATTACTAGAATTTGTAAACTAAATAAGAAAAAATAAATTTATATATATGGGATATATACGGAGTCCTTCAAAAGGTATATAAAATTTAACGATAAAGAAATAGAAGATGACATAATTGCAAATAAATTTAACACTTATTTCGTAAATAGTATAAACGATATTGTAGATAGTATTGATGGACAATTTTATGAGTCATGAAATAATCATTAATAAATGGACACAGTTTAATGAAATAGTAGCTAGAATTTGTAAACTAAATAAGAAAAAATAAATTTATATATATGGGATATATACGGAGTCCTTCAAAAGGTATATAAAATTTAACGATAAAGAAATAGAAGATGACATAATTGCAAATAAATTTAACACTTATTTCGTAAATAGTATAAACGATATTGTAGATAGTATTGATGGACAATTTTATGAGTCATGAAATAATCATTAATAAATGGACACAGTTTAATGAAATAGATTACGAACATTTGCGAGAAATTGTAGAAAACTATCACCAAAAGCTGGAACAGAAAAAGGCATCAGTGTAGATATCCTAAAATGTGCTTTTGAAGAAATAAGAATAAAACTGGAGAATGTCCAAGTAACTGGAAAACTTCGACAGTAACACCGATAGAGAAGATACCAAGATCCAACAACTCTACTGATTTTCGGCCAGTAAATGTTATACCAGTTCATGAAAAGGTATTAGAAATAGTGATGAAGCAACAATTAGATGAACATATTGAAGAAAATAACATATTACAAGAATAATCAGAATTTAAAAAAAGTCATTTATATTAAACATTACTACAAGATGTCCAATTGGAAAGAAATTATAGACTCAGACTTGTCAGTGGGTGTCATGTTCATACCATCAATCGAGAACAGCTGATACTAAAACTAAAATATTATGGAGTATATGGTGTATAATGTAGATGGTGTAATACATAATTTAAATCAGTTCAGAACACATAGTATTATGTTAAATGTAATTTTTAAGTTTCTTTATAGGTTATGTATGTATGAATGAATTCATTTTAATATAAATATAACGTGTTTGTTAGCTTAGAGATGTATTGTAAATAGCTTATTTGCTAATAAATCCAAATTCATTCATTCATTCATTCGATTGTTGTCAAATTGTCCTATCAAACACGTCATTATATAGTGTTGTAATGAAGTATAGAATACTACAGGAATACTGTATACTTTCATTCCAGTTTAACTTATTTTAATCATGCATGGATCAAGTAGTTCAGTTTTAGATTAGTTCAATACCTGATTAGTTCTTTTTTTAACTTTTATTTCTGACTTCACCAGGCCGCAACTTGCGTGCCGTGTGCATTTCGTGCCATGTGCAAACCACGTGACCGTGATTTGTGGGTATAAAATAGCTAGCCAGAAACCTGTAAATTCAGAGCTTGGCTTTCACCTTTCTCGAGTGTATTGAACTGGGATAACCGGAAGATCAAGCTTCTCCGGCGCCGTGGCAGCCACTGGCCAAGTATCTGTTAGGGAGGATTCGAGTGCGTTGAACTGGACCTCCTCTCAGATTGATTCGAGTGTATTGAACTGGATCTCTCCTGAAACAGATTTCTTTGTCGCATCTGTTATGTCCTGGAACTTCGATTAGAGAACTGGGGTTACGACGACGTACATAGAGGAAATATGTTACTCTCTCTCTCTCTCTCTCCGATTACTATGATGTACTTATGTAATAACAAGATTGTCGCAACCTAAGCCATAAAAGATACGGCCACACTGTACATATAATTATTAGGAGAATAAATGTCTTATTTTGGATCCGGATTTTAATTAATATTAACATTGAACCCAATCTCCAAACCAGCTACCCGAGCAAAACAAGCATCACAGTGTTGTAATGGTTCCGATCGTACTTATCAGAAAACAAAATATGGTATAATAATTTCACCAAAAGAAGAAATAATACATGGGGTACCACAAGGTTCGGTTTTGGGGCCACTCCTTTTTATATTGTATGTTAAGTGTCGATGTTGTTAAGCTCATCGGAGTTTTTAATGATAGGACCCAGGGATTTGTAAGCTGACGATACATATTAATATCATTGTATCATCAGCTTACAAATCCCTAGGCTCTATCATTAGAAACTCCGATGAGCTTAACAACATCGACACATTAAAAATTCTATTTACGTCTTTTGTGCAGTCTAAACTTGAGTCCGGCTCTGTCGTGTGGAATGCTAATTATGCTGTATGATAGTAAAGCTATCGAACAAATCCATAGACGATTCTTAAAATTTATGGCATTCAAGGAGGACAAAACCTATCCAACAATAGGGTTTCTATTGTACTTTTTAACTTCAGTGTTGCAGATGTAAGAACTGCTTATTATAACAATTAATTTTAATTCATCATATATGCTTTTAATAAGCTATTTCAAAATATATATGAACGTTATACTCCTTTAAAATTCTGTGATATTGTGTATTTTGTAATTATTAAGTATTTTTGTTATTATGTATAGTGTATTTCTCCTGCCCTATAATTGGAACATGTTCTGTTGGGTAGTGTAAAATAAAATAAAAAATAAAATTAATGGTATAAAAAGTTATATTAATAATTGTCTTATAAATCTCTTTGCTGGTGATGCTATGTTATATGTATATGATAAAAATGTAAATACAATAGAAAACTATTTAAATGCAGATTTTGTATGTATGGAAAATTGGATATTAATAATAAACGTTATTTGGACGCCATAAATATACTAATATTTACATAGATAATAGTAAATTGCAGCAAGTATCTGACATAAAGTATCCGGGTGTAATCATTGACAATAGATTAAATTTCAAAGCGTATGTTCAATATATAATAAAAATAGTAGCCAAAAAAATTAAATTCTTATCAAGAATCAGCAATATAATATCTTCATTATCAAAAATAACTATTTACAAGAGTATAATATCGCCTCACTTTGAGTACAGTGACACTATTTTATATTTTAATGCGTATGAGATTGCTACATTACAAAAATTGCAAAAGAGAGCAATGAGAATAATTTTACATTGTAATAGGTATACACCAATTGAATTAATGTTAGATACTCTCAAATTTATGACTGTCAAACAGAGAATTTGTTATAATACTTTATTATTTATTTTTAAAATTAAAGAAGGAATATTTCCTAGATATTTAGTAGATCGAATACAGTATATGAGGGAAAGACATAATCATGAAACTAGACAAAGAGACGATTTTTATACACCATTTAGGAAAAGAAACTTTCACTCAAAATTATATTTATCATAATGATCTTAAAATGTTTAATGATATTCTTAACGATATCAAGATAATATATAATTTAAATCAGTTCAGAAGACATAGTATTATGTTAAACATAATTTTTTAGTTTCTTTATAGGTTGTGTATGTATGAATTCATTTTAATATAAATATAACGTGTTTGTTAGTTAGAGATGTATTGTAAATAGCTTATTTGCTAATAAATTCAAATTCATTCATTCGTTCATTCAATTGTTGTCAAATTGTTCTATCAAACACGTCATTATATCAATCAACATAAGATTCTGGTATTACAAAAATATGTATTGTATCTACCTAACATCTCTGTTTTTATATAAACAATTTCCATCTAAATGTACCAACATTCATATATGCTGTGCTAGGGACGACGTTTTCTCCTCCTCGTCCCTAGCACAGCATATAAAATCCACAGGACATAAAATAGACTTAGACAACACCAGAACAGTAGCTAATATCGAGCATTATAGGTCAAGGATTACCAGAGAGGCCATAGAGATCGAAAAAAGGCCACAAAATCTTAATAAACGAGATGATACGCAGAGATTACCCAGTTCTTGGAAGCCCGCTCTTGTAGGAAGATACGTAACAGAAAACACACGACGATCCACCGTGGACGAACCAATCACGAGGAGGTACCTTCAAGCATTGACATATAGTGAAGAAACACAACAACCTACCCGAAATGGACCTATCACGAGGAGTCAGAGCCGAGCGCTGACCAATCAGAGAGAACCTCGGCATTCTACGACAACGGTTGTACACGAGGATGCCCAACCACCAACGAGAAGTCACGTGGAGCGTGACGTTTTAGCGAGGCCACTTGTCGGGTTGGCTCAGCCGCCCGCTGCGCCTCTTACAAGTAGTAGGGGAGCAGTGACACCTAGCACCTAGCACCGCACAACGCGGAGAATGTCAGTTCAGTTCGAGCAACGAGAAACAGAAGTAGACAGCTTTCAGTGAGAACCTGAAGATGGCAGATGAGGTTCTACCGAAACGTCGCTCAGACAACCGTGACTCCTGGAAGAGTTGACCATCGATGCGGCAGAGCACCCGGAAGTATAGTAACACTTCATTTAACACCCGCGAAAACCTAAAAACCAATATATATTTGTTATACTCTGGTAAATAAAATTATTATTATTATTATTTATTATTATTATCTGCCAATGGGAGTTGAATTTAGAGATGAAATTTGTACGTTTCAAGATGTCATTTCAGAATCCAAAATCGACATGTCTCGGGATTTTTTATAAATATGCACGATAATTGAATTTATTCCATTTGGCTGTACCACACAGTATAAATTAAAATCACACGACCTGTATTTAGAACCTACTGGAAGAAATTTTAACTTAACCTTTACGTGAATTATAGTGCGGAAATTTAATTAAACAATAATAATATCTCTAATAATAGGGAAACTTTCTCCAAATTAAAAGTAATTTATTACAATTTTACATTCTTATATAAAGACAAAAAGCAAATCTGTTCGACCAGATAAAAATTACATGTCAGATAAATGGCTGTGATTGTTTTTTATTTGTGTTAGTTCATAGCATAATATGACGGCATAGTTAAATATGACAACTTGATCGCGTTTCTCAAATGCCTTATTAATTTCACCTCACTAATGTCAAAGTGTTTTTGTTTACAAAATCATTATTCGAAGGCAATGGCGTACGCAAAATTTGTTCATGAACGAAATTATAGAGTAGGTAGTACCTACTATAACGTTTAATACAATTTAATTGCATTTTTATTAATGCTACAAAGGCAATAGATATTTTATTTTTTCTTTGTAATTGATGACTTAATAATTGTGTTAAAGTATTCATATTGAAGATATTATGTGTTTGATGTTCTATGTCTCCATCGACAAATTATTCAAGAAAACCATTGATTGATCCAGATTTCTAAACCCATCTCGTAGACGTGTATTTCGTGTATTCCGTTCTCTAACCTAACAATAGCGATTTTTAAAACAATCTCATGCTCTAGAGTGATAAAAAAGTTAAATGCTTATGAGCCACCACCCAGAGACCCACTTCCTGGGAAGGATGTTTCAAGATCAAAGTGTGTATTCCAAGGAGACGTATATACCATTCTACTTTGTGTTAGCGAAAATCTTTCGTTAAAAACTAGAGCTACGCGAGATTGGACCACGACAAGTTCATCAACTATTGGAGTCAAGCCTCCGATATGAGTCAACCAAGACCACATATGAAAGAGTTTTGAACTGACTCCACCATAACCAGAGAACTAAGTGGATCTGGTAACAGTGCAAACACAATGAAGCTGAGGACGATGATCCCATTAACCAGATGTGTGAACTGAAAGATAGCCTCATGGTTCGTATTCTATTCACTGGAAACGTTGAGGTGTAAGTATCTCGAACGCAAGATTCCACACATCAGAGATGGCAATATTTGAATATAACGCGATACGCAGTATCTATAGGTAGTAAAGCGACAGCTGTTAAAGACTACGGCGTTAATAGAAGTGGAGTGGTAGAATGGTAGAAACTTCAATTTTGTCCAGAAATACGATATGGCATATACATAGCATTTTGAAAGAGAAAAATATATTGACCTGAGGGTGTTGGGGACCTTTAAGATTTGCATTGGTTACTGTCTAAAATTACCACACAAAAATTATTTCAGATGCTTCGATAGGAGATTGGGGTATTTACTGCGAGGAAATTAAATTTCGCAGTTTCTGATCCGATATGAAAAACGTTGTACGTAATAATCTTAATTGATTCTTATCCATACATTACAGGAAAATATGTCTTGAAAATATTATTACTTTATTGCATGGAGATTATCCTCAGCGTATACATTGTTGATGTGGAAATTGATGATGAAGTTTTTTAGTAAATTGATGTCGTCAGTAAATAGAATGCTAGGTAAAAAATGTGAATATTGTTTTACTTTTCACCGCAACCATTGCACACGCACATACACGCACACACTCACAATCACACAGACACACACCATCTCACAGACACCATCACATATCCACACATCTTTACACGTAGTTGAGAATTGCATGGCCTGTGTCTTTATGTTCAACCTTCGTGTGACTAATATTCAATATTAAACTAATTATTTTCAAATCTATAGATAGGGAATTGGTGTCGTGAAAAAGTCTGCATATTTCAGATTATGGTAAAAATAGACGTTTTGAAGCTCAAAAGTAGCAGATATATCCGAATCGGCATGTCGCCCCGTCTGTATGTTGTGTGTGCTTGTGTGTAGGTGATACGTTTTCAGATATTTACACTTGTATTTGGAAGGAAAATTGTTTAGAGAAACTTGTTGCGAGAATTTTTTGAAAAAGATTAATTTATAACTGCACGGTAGTAGAAATTTACGCAGGGGTTCATTTTAAAATTTGTGCTTGAAAAAGAAAGCTTAAAAAAATTGGCTCGCGACTGACATGTTTAATGCGCCGAACAAAGACTTGCCTGCCCAAATTTGCTTCAGCTTTTATAATTAAAGCGTGGCTGGCTGTTTCGAAAACTCAGATCCGAAAGTTTCGCAGAAACCCTTTCCATATTCGTTTATCGTGCCCCGTCTATTCCCTTCGGTACGCTATTTCAAGGTATTTTATGTACATGTTAATTTTGTATCGAAATCATGAAATTAGCAGTAGAGGGTAGTTTAAGAGAGGATTAAAAGATGCTTAGTTTGATTATATTTTTGTTTACTAATTATTTACGGTTACTTAGATATTAAATATTTAATTTGAAATTCCAATTGACATCGGAAAGTCCTGTAGCCTACAGAGCTTAGAGGCTAATGCTTCTAATATGCTGTATTAAAATGAAAAAACATCGAGCTTTTTAGTATGGTTTCTTATGCGCAAATTTATTAGTACAGTAGCTTAACATAAATCATTACTTAAATGTGACTATATCGAAACTGAAATTGAAAAACTGATTAATATGACTTTTTTAGATGTCTTTTAACTTATTTTGTTGATTTTCAACGTTTTTATTAATTTGGAAAAATCAAAGGTACGGTTTTAGCGTTTTATCCAAATCTTATTTAAATGAGTACTTTAGTATTTTGTCTGATTTTTTATCGATTTACGTATTATGGTATTTATATTTTCTCCAGAAAATTCTATTCATATTTATGGATTTTGGTCATTTTGAGGGTGAAGGTTACTTTTTTATTATATTGTGTCTTAGGTAAGTGAATTTATGAATTTTTTCCTTAATTACTGTATTTTTTATTTAATTTTTTTAGCTTAATTTAAGCGATACGATAACACTTGATGCGATCACTCATCCAAGTAGGTACACTGCGCGGCATATAAATGTAGTACACTTCGGTTTTACCAATGTAAACAGTGGCGATCCCAGAATTTCTACATGGAGGGGGCCAACAAAGACGAGCAACATAGCTGTGTACACGTGGTGTCAGCTGCAAGGGGATCGGTGGCCGAAAATTTTTTGAAAGACTAAAATTACTGTGATTTCATTGTGATCTGTTGAAAAGTAATATTGAAATTCTTTTGTGGACCGCGAAGAGTCCAGATATAAATCCATTGGAAAACATTTGGCGGTTAATGGTGAAAAATATGCGAAAATTAATTGTTGTTGCACGAAATACAGAACATTTAGGGACTCTTATTGAGGAAATGTGGAAAAGTCTGACGGAAGTTCAAAATTTACTAATAAGTTTAATTAACTCGATACCAAACAGATTAAAATTGCCTTAGATAACAATGGAGCTATGACTAGTTAATAACTTTTATGTGTTACATGATTTAACTTGGTGTTTTTAACAAATTAAAACTGTTTCGTTTAACCAGTTTTTATATTTCCTAATAGTTATCTTTTAGACACAAACTCTATTGCTAACATTTACAAACATGATAAAATTAAACCAAGATTTTTCTATTATTATTATTATTAGCCGTTACTCGAGTCCGAGTATAAAAATGTTACAGTCGATAAATTGTGTACAATAAAACAAGTAAAAGGTGTAGTCTATTGTAATTCCCATTCATCTACGGTGCACACGACTATGGCTATAGAGGCCAATTCGGGAGAGCACATGTCGACCGCAGTCAGGACAAACATAGACCTGGTTAGGTCTTGGATTCGGCCTTCTTGCAGCAACATTTCCTTGATAGCTGGCCACAAAACCCGTCGCCATTCGGTTCTGTCCGCTGCAAGTTGTTCCCATTGCTCGTCTGCAATACCGCAGGATTTTAGATTTTCATGGAGAGCGTCTTTGAACCTCTTTCGTTGACCGCCACGCCTTCTTCTACCGCTTAGCAATTCACCATAAAGTCTACATTTAGGAAGGCGGTTATCATGCATACGATGAACGTGACCTGCCCATCTTAGGCCTGCTCTTGAAATAAGCACCTCAATTGGAAGGCTGTTTGCTCTCCTGAGTACTTCCACGTTTGATATGTGATGGAACCAACGGATTTTCATCATACTTCTGAGGTGTCTTTGCTGAAAACGTTCTAATTCTTTCACATGACGACGGTAAGTGACCCAGCTTTCACATCCATATAGCAGTGTTGGAATGACAACTGCTCTGTAGACAGCCATTTTCGTTGACAAAGCAAGGTCGTGGTTGTCAAATACTCTCTCTCTAAGTCCCCAGAGTGCTCTAGATGCGGCGTTAATTCTATTGCGAATCTCGCTGTCCATGTTTGCTTTGTCATTAACAACGTTGCCTAAGTAATTGAACTGATCCACCACTTCAAGAGAATTTCCGTTAAGTGTAATGTCTATTTGGTTCACTTGATGAGGAGTTGACATAATCTTAGTCTTTCCAATGTCGATTTTAAGTCCCAAGGAATCATAGCTCTGGGCATACACATCTAAAAGTTCTTGAAGCTCTTCCGGCGTAGAGGCTAAAAGTGCACAGTCATCCGCATACTGGAGATCACAAATGAATCGTGTGCGTGTCTTCGTGAAAGCTCTAAAGCGCCCTATGTTAAAGAGACCGCCATCAAAACGGTATCTGAGACCTATTCCTCTGACTGTCAGTTTGTTGTCAACAATAATTGTTAGAGCAGTGGTAAACAAATTAAAGAGCAGGGGTGCCAGTACACATCCCTACCTAACTCCAGTGAGGGTTTGGAAAGGTTCGGTTGCCTCATTATTATACATAACCTGGGCGTTGTTGTTTGTATGTAGATTGCGACATACTTCCACAAATTTTCTAGGGATACCTAAGCGGAACATAATTTTCCAGAGCACTTCCCTATCCACCGAGTCAAACGCCTTGGTTAAATCAATGAAGGCCATGTGAATTTCTCCTTGATGTTCGAGTGCTTTTTCTTGAAGCTGTTTAAGTGTGAAGATTAAATCCGATGTGCCTCGGTTTGGTCTAAAGCCACTCTGTGTTTCAGGAAGTAACTTTTCCATAACAGGTGTTAGCCTATTTGCCATCGCTTTAGTGAGTATCTTCCCTCCAACAGCCAGGAGAGCTATACCCCTGTAATTTCCACAGTCCGCAGCGCTCCCTTTGTTTTTGAAGAGGTTGATTAAAAGTGTATCACGAAACTCCTGCGGAGCTTGACCATTTTCCCACACGACATCAAACAGTTTTTTGAGGTAGGGTATGAGCTCTGACGACACAGCTTTAAAGATCTCAGCTGGGAGTGAGTCGGCGCCGGGAGATTTGTTATTTTTAGCTGCCCAATGGCGGTTAAGATCTCTTCCGTTGTTAGTGGTTTATCTAAGTCTTCGAAGGTGTCATATTGAGGGATAAGATTTATAATATCGTGATCGGCTTGACTTTGCTGGTTAAGAATGTTAGAGTAGTGTTCTCTCCATCGGGCTCTTATTTCCTGGTCTTCTTTGAGGAGATTTCCATTTAAATCTTTAATAGGGCACATATTTTTCCGACTGGGGTCGTACACTGCTTTTACTCCTTGAAAGAAATTCCTGTAGTCGTGTGAATCGGCGTACCTTTGAATTTCTCTGGCCTTGCTTGCCCACCACTCGTTCTTTATTCTTCTGATTTCGCGTTGCGTTTCATACTTAGATTGGGTAAAAGCTTCTGCTTTTGATGAGTCGTTGGGGTGGTTGATAGCATTTTGGAAGGCAATATGTTTGCGGTCAAGAAGTTCTTGTATAAAAGCTTCATTATTATTGAACCAGCCCTCCTGTTTTTTACTTGCTGCAATGCCAAGAATTTCCTCACTCGCACTTTTTAAACTGTCTTTAATTTGTGTCCAGGTAGCAGCGATATCTACAGAATTGGTTTCTTCTAGTGCACTCAGATTCTCTTGAACTTTTTGCTTTAGCTGTTCGACGGTTTGTTGGTCACGCAATTTACTAATACAGAGACGGAGTCTACGTTTTACTTGAGTTCTTCGGTGTTTGGGTCTCATAACAATTTTCATTTTAGAGACAACAGGACGATGATCGGTCCAACATTCGCTATCAATGCGCGCCTTTGTAATTTGGACGTCCTTGAGATGCTTCCTACGTACGATAACATAGTCCAGTAGATGCCAGTGACCTGATCTGGGGTGACGCCAGGTGCCCTTAAATTTATCCTTTTGTCGGAAAATGGTGTTTGTTATAACTAGATCATGTTCGGCGCATTTAGTTAGGAATAGTTGACCGTTAGCGTTCATGTTGCCCAAACCGTTCTTGCCTATGATGCCTGGCCAGGTGTCTGCATCTCTCCCTACTCTAGCGTTAAAATCGCCAAGAATCACGAGTCGTTCCGTTTTAGGTATTCTACAGAGGGTTTCTTCCAGCTGTTGATAGAAGCTTTCCTTGGTTTCGTGACTTTCTATTATATGAAGTGGAGAGGTTGCAATTTTTACGTCTCTGATATCAAATATCAATAACCTACAAAGCTCTTAAATGACAATTTGCATCGGTCACGCTTAGGAAGATAACGTGATTTTCAGGTTACAAGTGTTGTACCACATTTATATGCCGCGCAGTGTAGCTACTTTACGTTGCTTTACTTTATTTACATAACGACATATATGCATCTAACGATGTATTATTTTCCAATATATATATTTAATTTTCTTGTTTCATAGCTAGTGGAGTAAATATAGATTTGTAGATAAAATTTTACATGCAGGAACGCTACATAGAAAATAAGTTTATTTTGGTGAAACTAAGAATACCTTGAGTTTTCTACTTCGAGTAGGTTGTCGAACCCTTTCTTTTCGCGGAAAAGGGGTAAATTGGTCATTTTTAAAGATTGTTTTTCAGTTTTAATTGATTTTGGACCCAAATGCTGGTTAAGAAAATAGAAGGGTACCCTTTTATTGCAGATATTCAAGGAATATTCAATTCAAATTTCGTGAAAATCGACTCACCGCCTCCCAGGATATGTATATAAATATATTGAAAAAAATTTTAGACGAAAGTAACCAAGAAATAGTCTGCCAAATTTTAGCAAAATATGTCCGACAGATTGGCCGCAATTCCATTTTTAGTCCAAATTCCACAACATGTTCAGAAGTTTCCCCAATTTGTCCAAATGGTCGAACAATTTTTTTTTTTACCAAAATGAAGGATTCTTATGTACTTTCACGTGATGCAATAATTAAAAAATAACTTTTAAAGTGATTCTGAGCAGGTTTTAAATTAGATAAAAAAACTCTCGAAGATAAGAATTTTTTTCGAGACGAAAACTCACTTGATTTTTATTAAACTTTTTACATATATTGATTATTATTTTATTTTATTCATGTTTTCTTTTTTCTAGTAGATGTACTAGATGTGCTACTGCAAGAAGTGTCTACTTTCGAATCGGTAACTGGAGTTTGGAATATATCTTCACCCTCGTCATCGCTAAAGTCGTATACATCTGACATATTATCTGAAGTACCAAAAGTAACAGGATTTTGGATAGCAGCAAACAACAAATAAAGAACTAATGCCGATAAGAACTGATAAAGCTCCTCTTCCTAATGAATTACTCAATATAACTGCTCGTGATTGTAAGGTCAGTTGCAAAATTAAACGTTGCTCATGCAAAACCGTTGGCGTCACATGCAGCAATTTATACCACAATGGAAGGAATACTTTATGTCAAAATGCAGATAATATTGTTGACCAAGCTGTGGTTGATGAAGAGCCTGAGCAATTAGAAATTAGTCCTGATATTTATGATACTGAAGAATACGAAGAAGATGATAATTATTATGAAGAAGATATCTCAGATATATACGATTTTAGCGATAACTCCAGTTGCCGATTCGGAAGTAGACGCTTCTTGTAGTAGCACATCTAGTACAACTACTAGAAAAAGAAAATATGAATAAAACAAAATAATAATCAGTATGTGTAAAAAGTTTAATAAAAATCAAGTGAATTTTCGAAAAAAAATTACATCTTAACTTTGAGAGTTTTTTATCTAAATATTTAAAATCTGCTCACAATCACTTTTTATTATTAACATTGAAATTTTTACAATGAATAATTACATGTATACTTATGCGCGCGTACGTATAATACCGAAAATGACGGGAAATCGCCGCGCGCATATGTATACCAAAAATTACAAAAAATCTGCTAAATTAAAAAAGGTCATCTTTTAGTTACATCACGTGCCTGTAGAGAAGGTTGCGCGAACTAGGAGCAGGCTGAGCAAGGTACAGCGGAAAGTGGCATTAAGGATGTGCAGTGTATATCGTACCATCTCGTACGAGGCGATACTGGTGGTCGCGGGGATTCCTCCAATAGACCTCCTTGCCAAGGAATGAAAGGAGACGTACGATGGAGCGTCTAACGGAGATGCTAGGGAAGCCCTACTTACGAGATACCAAAGTAGGTGGGAAGGAGGTACAAAAGGAATGTGGATATTTAAGCTGAATCCGACTATAAGAGTGTGGATAGATGGGCTACTACTTCACGCGGGTACTTACGGGACACGGAGGTTTCACCGATTACCTCTTAGGTCTAGGAAAGAGGGAAACTAGGGTTATGGGTCTAATGCGACGAGAGGGACGATGCTGAGCATACGATATTCTATTGTAGTAGATGGAATGAGGAAAGGGAGGTAGTAGCAAGACTCAAACTAGAAGATCTGGTCAACTTTATGATGCAGTCTGAGGAGAGCTGAAATGCGGTAGAGGTGATGGTGAATAGAATTATGAGGAAGAAAGAGAAGGATGAAAAGGGCCCTGATTTGGCGCACATTTGAATGGAGAGAAATGAAAATGAGAGAAGAAAAAAAAATGATTGATCATGTACCCGATGGGAAGCGCAAGCAGTACCAGAGTGCTTGGAAACACTGAGAGGGAAGGGTTTTAGTTGGTGAAAGTCCAACACTACCCGCGAAATGACATCTTCACGCAGGTGTCTGAAAAGGATTTCCCCTCCATAAAAGAAAAGTTACATCACGTGAAAGTACATAAGAATACCTTCATTTTGGCAAAAAAGAAAATTTCATTTGATCATATAGACAAATTGGGGAAAGTTTTATAAATTTTGTGTAATTTGGACTCTAAATGGAATTGCGGCCAAATTGTTGAATATTTTTTGCTAAAATTTGGCAGACTATTTCTTGGTTATATAAGTTACTTTCTTCTAAAATTTCATCAAATTTAGTTTAATTTTGGCCAAGTTAGCCGTAATTCAATTATTTATATTTTTTCGGTATATTTGTATACATATGGCGGTGAACTGATTCTCACGAAATTTGAACTGAACTTTCCTTGAATATCTACGATAAAAGGGTACCCTTCTCGTTTCTTAATTAACATTTTAAAGGGTCCAAAATAAATTAAAACTGAAAAACCACCCTTAAAAATTACCAATTTACCCCTTTTCCGCGAAAAAAGGGTTGCCCCTACTTACTGGAAGTAAAAAACTCCGGGTATGCTTAGTTTCACCAAAACAAACTTATTTTTCAATGTCGCGTTGCTTAATGAAACATTTTCTCCATCGCCTTATTTTTGGCTATTTTTACTCCAATAAGCGTAAAATTCCCCATTCGTACATCATTGTCGATACGTCGTGGGATCCCCACGTATTTCGTTTTAGTATCCGCTCGAATAATCACAGATTCATTTAACTGAGTTTCTTTTTCATCCCAAATTCAGATCTAGATTAAGAGGTGTACACACCGTCCGTCCGTAACAACAACAAATTAATATTAATAAACCTATTGTTCACGATTTTCTAGAAAAACTAGTAAATACATATAATAACATTATTAAGTAATGTTAAATAACAGCATCCTAGCTGCTAACTCAACCGAGATTTTTTTCTTGGATCAACTCAAATAATTTATAAGATATAGCATAACTGTAATACGTAATAAATTATAACTGGACAAAATATATTACAAATATTAAATTATTAATTATATTTTAATTACCTTCGCGATTCGTAATGCAACGTTACTGCGTCTTGCATCTATGGATTGTCTTAATTCAGAGAAATACTAAAAACCATTGGCGTACTCTGGATCGATTAAGTTTTTGTATAATAAATAAATAATATGATATTTTATGGGAATGTTTAGAACAAGGTATCTCAACTCTATTTATATAGCGACTATGCCGATTATCTCGAAAACTATTAAAGGTATTCAGTGGAGCATCAATCTATTAAGAGTAGCCACTAAAATTATACTGCTCACAAATTACCTTTTCAAACTGACTTCCCAACTTTATTTTCTTAGATTGCATTCCCATGTTTTTATAAATATTCCTAGATAATCCCTAGTCTCTATATAATCTTTTTTAGATAATGGTAATGGCATGTACACGACTACGCCACTGCCTTATAGAAAAGTCGAGCACGGTGCCAGAAAATTCGCGAATGATAGACCGGAATATTCTAGAATAAACGAGTACATTCGACGCGGGTATATATGTTATATTAGAAATATACTATGATATATAATATCACTGAGACAGGCTTAACCTTCTCAAACATATCATGTTACAGATTGCGTAACAGCTCTTCTCTAATAACCGCTCACGTTGGCTGAGCTTAATGTTTCTTTCTTGGTAATCGCTTATCATGCTGAATTGCCAATTCAATACTCTTTGTTCTCTAATGCTAATAAATATAACCAACAGACATTTGTACCTTCAGTCTTAAACTCATGTTCGAATAAATCACTTCAAAATTATTATTGTTATTATTATAGAGTCAACGTTGACTCCAGTGTTAAACTAAATAAATGTTTTTAAAAAGTTAAATCTACAATCCACTATCTAACATTGGCGCAGTCGTGGCGGATCTGAAGAACACGCACAGTTCGGGAGCCTAACCAGTGGAAAACATATCGGAAGGAACAAGGAGTCCATCTGGAAAAGGTGCCTAACCTGAAGAAAAGAGCCCCTGGAAAAAGGAGAAATTCCTTAGCTGTCGTGGTGGATCCCAATCCTTTACTCAGAAGAATCTACGTTCACAAAGAAACAATAATAATAATTCAACAAGCAACAAAGCAACATATCAATCAATCAACAAATTAGCAAGTAAGAATTCATCCCAGTCGAGAAGTTGGTGTCTTCGACAGTGTAGGAGACCTCTGTGGAAGGAATACCTGGTAACGCCCCTGGCAGAGAAGATCGCATTGTAACAAAGTTCACGGAGCAGCATTCAACTTCAATCCAGACGTGTGGAATGGAAATTTTAATGTTGTTCCTGCTGTTCGGATCAGCACTTGCTTAATTTAAAATAACACCAATTAACAATACAATTGGAGTATACTATCACCGAGACACAGACATTGTGATTTCTCACAAGAAATGGACTTTACTGGTACACAAAAACATATCTACCTTTAAGACAGCTTTCGACAAAAACGACAAGATCTTACAGACACTATACAACACGCTCGACCCAACGTATCATTACATGAACGTCTTTTTAGGAGATGTAAAAACTCACCTCAGTTTATTGACACAAATTTCTCAATCAATACAATCAAAATTTGACGAAATTTACCTTGACACGAAACGATACAAGCGAGGAATACTAAACGGTATTGGAACAATTTTGAAATCAATAACTGGAAATTTAGATGCAGAAGATGGCCAGTATTATTCTGATTGCATCAACAAATTAAATAATGACGAGCACCAACTCGAAAATTTAATCAAAAATCAAATATCTGTCACAACTTCGGTAATCAAAAATTTCAACGCAACAATTCAAAAACTGCAAGTTGATGAAGAAATAATAAGAAATAAAGATATTAAAGAAATCGAAACTTCAATTCTAGACATGACTAAAGACATAGAAAATATTCACGCAAAATTAAAATTTATAGAAATCTGCGAACAGCTTATGGCAAGCTATCTGTTTATCGAAGATAACTTAAACGATATCCTGAATTCTATCACTTTCGCGAGGCTCAAAATAATTCATACATCGATCATAAACCCAAAAGACTTGGTAAATTCGTTAGAGGAAATTTCACAGAACCTACAAAGGAACAATTTGCCACTTCCAATCAAATTGTCAAAAGTTGCACAGTATTTAGACATTATAGAACTAAAAGCTTTTCAAACAAATTCAGATTTAATATTCGTATTAGACATACCTTTGGTAGACCCTCAAACCTACTCAGTATTTCAATTATACCCTATCCCTATTTTGGATAATAGAACTGGCTTATATCATATCTTGTCAACCTCTCAAAAATATATCGCGAGAGATGATGATTTTTTAATGTACTTAACCATCCCGGACTCAGAGAATGCAAACCACTCTACTTCAACACTAAATTATGTCTAAATCTATTTTCATACCCCATTGATGATAATGCCATTTGCGAAGCCCGTCTCTTCAAGAACCTCAAAACTCTGCCAGGAAGCTGCCAGACGTCATTCATCATCAGCCAAGGCTACAACGTCCAAAAGATAGACGAAAATACGTGGTTAGTTATCAACGCAGAACCATTACAGGTAACCATCAATTGTCCAGAAAGAAGTTCGAAAACTGAAGTCATCTACAAAAACTCAATAGTGAAATTACAACCTAATTGTTACGCCTTTATAGGCATCACAAAAATCCAAGCCAGTACCAACGAAGTAACCGACGTAAACGACGACACTCATCCCATCCAAATTCCATTCGAATGCTGCAACAAAATTCCAAACAACATTAGAGCACCAAACCTTAAACCATTAAAATTAAACAACCTTAACACAGAAGATCTCGAAATTGCCAAACACAAATTGGACCAATATTCCAGAGATCTAGACGATTTAATCAACGAACCATTCGTAACAAAACACATATCCTGGTTCACCTACTTCATCATTGTGCTAATATTTGGACTGTTATTTCTGTACCTATTTTGTAAGTGCAGAACAAAAAGACCAAGACTAGCCATCGATGTTTCTGCATCACCCCCATCTCCACCTAGGCCTAGCAAACCCCACAGGACATTTGCTAACCTATTCCCTTCAGGAAGACGACCTACCTTAAGGAGAGAAGACAACGAAGCCGAAGACATAGAACTTACATAAAGATGAACTGTTTTGTGCCTTTTACTGACTTTTAGTGCTGGACTATTCAGTGAAACATATTTTATTCATTTAATCATTACATTTCATTATTTTACTTATCCCTTGTTAATTTCAATTGCATTAACATTTTTATACCATTTTCATTTAAATCTATCATGCTTATATTTTAGGCTTTCACGGTAAAGCCATATTTTAACCCTGGGAATATTTTTATATTATCCCATTTTACAACAAACTTATTATGTTTGTATTTTACGCTTTCTTGCTAAAGCTATATTTTAACTCTAACATTTTTATGTTATATTATTTTATGAATCAAGCTTATTGTGCTTGCATTTCATATTTTAGACGCTAAGGCTATATTCTGTATTTTAAACCTTACGATTTAACATTTTTGTACTCTTTATGTTTTTCCAAATTGTACCATTATCTTTTATATACATTTATATTCATTTCAAAAGTTGCTGCATAAAACACCAACTTTTTTTATAAGGGGGAAGCTGTTATATTAGAAATATACTATGATATATAATATCACTGAGACAGGTTTAACCTTCTCAAACATATCATGTTACAGATTGCGTAACAGCTCTTCTCTAATAACCGCTCACGTTGGCTGAGCTTAATGTTTCTTTCTTGGTAATCTCTTATCATGCTGAATTGCCAATTCAATACTCTTTGTTCTCTAATGTTATAAATATAACCAACAGACATTTGTACCTTCAGTCTTAAACTCATGTTCGAATAAATCACTTCAAAATTATTATTGTTATTATTATAGAGTCAACGTTGACTCCAGTGTTAAACTAAATAAATGTTTTTAAAAAGTTAAATCTACAATCCACTATCTAACATATATACTCACTAGAGACAGTTTTATATTAGACAAGCAAGTGATAAGATGATATAAGAAACAGTAGCAAGTTGTGATTTAAAGTAGTGAATTTATGTTAGATCAAAGTATAATTATTTGTGTATTTTTAAGGATTAATTATTGTAAAATTAACTGATTAATAAATCAGTGTTTCATGAAGATTCTTGTTGCGATTTATTGAACCGACATACAGGATGCTTACAGGAGATTGCAAACACGTAACAATATTCACAACGTGATGATCTATAGTGTAGGCTAAAAATAGGTAGTTTTTTTGTTTTACATGTTAAATAATGGATATTTAATGCACGAAAGTTATCGGTTAAATACCCATTTTTTTTTTCAATAGTTATGAAAGAAAGCGCAATGGAAAGGTGTCGATATTAGTTTGATTTACCAGCGTACGGTAGGCATTGCTGTCAGTCGAAAAACACACCGCCGAGCCGTACGCGTATGCTGGGTTTGACTGAGATTATGCTTGTTACCAGCAGAAAGAACCGCATGGCACAGGGCAAAGGAATGTGGGATGGGAAGTGTGGGTGTTCGTGAAATGCGTTCCAGCAATTTCGTGATATAATAGTAATGATAAGAATTATCATAAACTTTATTTAATGTGGCGGGGCGTCAGCTAACAGCTGGCAAAATCTCAAACACGGGCTTCAGTTGTTTCATAAGAAACAGTATAAATAGAGAATGCAAGTTAATTACTAAATACATACATATAACCAAATGCGTAAAATAATCTGTAGGCTATGTAGTAGTTACACTATAACAGATAGGCGAGTAAGTAAGGAGAAAATAATAGATACATGCATAGATGTTATTGTATTAGTACTATAATTTGCCACTGGGAAACATACACTTAATTTTGTTTTTAAATTTTTGATATAAGAAGGACGATATATACTGAACATCATCCAGCCTCTTTTGGTTGTAAAAATAATAGATTTTTATTTAGATCGTTTAGCTTGAAACTCCTGAGGCTGTCGATGCACTTTATTTTTAGATTTGTGAAGGTATGGGGGTTGCACTTGTAGATGTTGGACAGGGCCAAAGGCTACGCCCGGTATAAATTCCAGTAGTATAGTTTGCACTGACTCTAATTTTAAAAGTTTTGATTTATAACAGGTCCGGGTTGAAACCAGCACCCTCTACATTAAGCGTTTTGAGCTTCAGTTACTTTAAAATTTGATTGGAAAGTCTAAAATCACCATTTTTTAAATTTTGAGTTTTTTGTTAGGTGAAATTACAACACCCTGTATATGATTTCCTGATGTATAACTGCTTTTGAACGTCTAAAATGGTTTCTGATTAACTGTGGTTAATTTATTTTAAAATTTGTATTTATTTGTTTTTTTTTTTCGATCACCCTGGATATGATGAATTATTGAGTAGCACTTGGTTTTAACGGGAATGACTAATTTGATTTAGATTAATGAAAAAACTTCGAAGGATTATTTTTAACAAATTTATTTCGATTTATGTACAGTAACGAAAATGGTAACTCTTCGACAGTAAGAATTCTAGCATTTGAAAAAATTATTTGATTTCGTAGATTGGTCTAGAAATTAATGCACTCTTGTATAAATTAAATTAGATGCGCTAGAACTCTTACATGCTTGTTTGGGGGCGAGCGTAGGTGCGTCTTTACTATGTACATACTTCGGTATGCGATGTAAAGCTACGACAGGCGCAGTTAGTAGTTGGATGGGTGACCATTCCAACGGAAACCGCGTCCTCGCCTCACACATCTTCCAGCGGCTTGTATATCAGTGTATGCGCGGAAGCTATACAACCTTAGGCGAGGGTTGTATAGGTGATATGCCATTCTTCGGAGGGGATGTAAAGCCGTCGGTCCCTTGTCTATTAAATGTTAGGCAAGTAAAAGATCCCTACTATTCTTAAGGGAAGAGGTTCGGCAAAATTCCTGGTTGGGGGTAGCTCGTCTACAGGCGTCAGTGTTAGGCCTCAGTAGCGGAAATAGGCCGACGTTAAATAAATGTATAAAAAAAATACTTGCTTGTTTTGCATATTTACCCTTATTTACCCCATTTACCCCCGAACCCTTCAACGGAAATAGAACAAATTATAATCTAGTTTCAGATCTCGTTACAATACATAAATGTACCAAATTTCAAGTTAATATCATGAACGGTTCCAGAAATCTCCGCAGATTCTAGCATGATCACTAATTACAATTTTAAACACTATTTTGTTTAAAAGGAAACTATTTCACTCGCGATACTTCACAACACTTGAATTACCTCCGGAACAGAACTTGCATTTGCTTGCAGTGAGGGTACTTTTATATGATTAGGACCAGTTGCGTTTTTCGCTCCCCGCGAGTCTCGCATGAACGTTTTTACCCACGTTTTATGTATGGAAAAGTCTTGATATCGCTCCGTGAGGGAGAGAGTGACTCATCTTTACGTAATATTGCGCAATATTGTGCAATACTGTAAAAAGTTGAAATTTTAAAATGAAATTTATGTAAGATTTATGTTCGAATCGATGTCGGTTAAAAAGTTATTGAAGGTTTTTATACCGATAAATTGAGAACTGGGCTCATTTAATGAGTTTTATTTAGTTGTTGTTACTTCTTGTGAATAAAGTATTACTTAAAATTAGGCGATATTGAAAATTTCAGATGAATCCGATTAGTGGATGAGAAAGTAGGGATCATAAGAATATACTAAGAATTTAGAAAGGTTGCGAATGTTATCTACGGGGACGATGAGAAAGTAAGAATAGTAAAAATTAACTAAGAATTTGGAAAGGCTGCGAATGTTGCATACAGGGAGCGATGAGAAAATACGGATCATGGAAATAAGGATGCAGCTGTTGTATACGGGGGGCGATGAGAAAGTAAATTTTTTTGAAAGGAGTTTAAAATATTTTGCCGGCAGGCTGAATGGAGCGAATGGAAACTATGTTTTAAAAATTGATAAAGGTTATAGATGTTGTATACGGGGGGAGGAGGGAGAATGAGAAAGTTGGGGTCTAGAAAGGCTGTAATGTTGTATACGGGGGCGATGAGAAAGGAGGGATAAAAGAATTTACTAAGAATTTAGAAAAGTTGCGAATGTTATCTACGGGGACGATGAGAAAGTAAGAATAATAAAAATTAACTAAGAATTTTGAAAGGCTGCGAATGTTGCATACAGGGGGCGATGAGAAAGTAAAAATTTTTGAAAGGAATTTAAAATATCCTGAGCAGATATTTCGGAGTTATAAGCCTTTAAATCTTTTATTGTGTATTTGTCAGGTGGAAATGTGGCAGATGAGGTATGAAAGTGCAAATGGAGTACTGTGTACTGTACTTTCCTACCTTTAATAGTTTTGCTCACCTCAGATACATTCGCTACGCTGATGAGGAGCAATAACTCCAAAACACGTGTCCATAGCTGCATTGTTGTTTCTTTTTGAGGAATAAGGCACTAACTCACTTTCTTTAAACGATATTTTGCCGAAAAAAATCTAAAGTGCGATAAGAGAAGACCCCGGGGATGGATTAGATGTTGAATGGTTAAATTTCATACGGCCTACCAGAATTCTTCCCAAAGAACCGATCCGCATGTCTACGATGAAAACAAAAACCGCGAAATAGAGGTGGGTGGTTTTTCGAGTTCAAGGGTAGTTGCTGAGGGATGGGAACCTTTAAAATCAGTCAGCGCCCTCGAAAACGGGAGGTACCCATGTTTAATCCCTGCCAAAGAACTTTTAGGATTTTTCAACTTTTTAGTTGACTAACATTTTGGGAAAAAATCATGTCCAATTTTTTCATGACTAGATTTTATTTACCTCCATTAAGTATTACAATGTTCTTGATTACTGAATGATAATAATTATTATTTTACAGTGATCTATTTTGTATCAAAAAATGTTACTTCATTATGAAGCATATAAATAACACCCAAAGAAATTCGCATACATAAATTAATGACCTCGTGAAACTAGAAATATTAAATAACAGGTTCTTTCAACTTACACGCATTAATGTTTTTGTTCTTGTGAAAATATGCGTATATTCCAAATGATCCTCAGGCTTATGCTATTTTTAACTCCTCATTTTTACATATATGTATGTATATTCATTAGTTTCAGATAAAATACCATAGCTTAGACTTGGTGGCGTTTATAAAATCACAGATAAATGAAACTAGAGAAACTACGATCGAAGACGAGATAAAAATGACTTTTTGTAACGCATGAATTTCGGAAACGTGTGATGCAAACGTCATGATTCGATTTAAGCCTTGCGAATAAAATTGCCTAGGAACATGTAAATTATAATACCTGCGTTTTTTGGGAAGTTCCGGATGGATGAACAAGTAATTTGTTATCATATTTATGCAACAGACATTTTCATATATTTGTTCTCATTTCTTCCTCAATTTAAGTTTGTATACTTAGATTAAATCAGGAATTTCCTTAATTTTTTTTTATCATTCGTAATCGATTCCATACCCGAGATAATTCACTCGTTCAATTATGGGCAAAACCGCAATGCTTCTTTATTCATATAATTGTTACATACTCACTGCCATTGAAGTTAGCTCAGCCGTGATATCTTTTCGAAATTACTTTAACATATTGATTGTACTTCCCAAATTGTTTGCAGTACTTCGAGGTCCACTTTGATAAAAACTATACCGGTACACCAAGAATAAAATTTAAAACGCTGTATATACAGTATTCCGTGTGAGTATGTGGGTGAGTCATTTAGATATTTCAGAGTAAGATTGGACGAACACAGATATTACAATAAGAATAATGAAATTTGTGTGACGAGGTTCATAGCGGAATCAATTAATTTATAATCAAAAACAGACATAATTCACACGGACTTCACTTAAGCTTCCAGCAGCCTTGACCATAACCCGTCAATACATAAAAATTAAAGTTATAGAAATACATTAAAATATTATATTATATTACAAATATATTGAGGTCCCTGACTCCAATATATAGCGAACAGGTTTCGGGGAAATTTTATTAATATACCACAAAAATTGGTTTTAAGAAATCCAGCAATTAACGACAATGGAAAATTTATATACGTGTCGTCAAATCAAGAGCCTTGGTACAATATCAGAGCAAAAAGTCAATACTACACCGTGTAATAATAATAATATGATATTTATTTATTTTCCATTTGACATTACATGTATAGGGATAGTCACAAAACTTACAAACTAACATACACAAAAGTAATCAGATACAGAATAAAAGCATTTATTAAGTAAAAATTCTTTTAGCCTAGATTTAAATAAATTTTCTCTTTTAATACATTTTATATCGTCAGGTAATAAGTTAAAAAATTTCGGCCCTATAAAATTAAGAGATTTGGCAGTAATTTTTATCCTAGCAAAAGGAACATGAAAATTTTGTTTTTGTCTGGTATTAACATTATGATAGTGGCTATTTAAAATAAATTTTGTTTGATTTTTAAAAATATATATACACAATTCAAAAATGTACAAACTTGGTAAAGTTAATATTTTATAATTTCTAAAAATGTCTTCACATGGATGGGTATACGGAACGCCTGCAATACATCTTAAAATATGTTTTTGCGCGATAAGAACATAAGAAGCAAAAGTGGAGTTTCCCCAGAAGCAAACACCGTATCTCAGTCGAGATTCAACTTGTGCATAATACAAACAGATAAGTTGTTCTGTGCAAAGAACTGTTCTTATATTTCGAAATAAATAGGTAATGGATGCAAGTTTTGAAATTACAGCCTCACATTGAGATTTCCAGTTAAGGTTGTTATCTAACTGTATACCTAAAAATTTAGCTGTTGGTGCTTCAGTAGATAAAAGCGTATTGTTTATATTAAAATTTAGCAATTCACAATGTTTTTGATTAGTATGAAATCTTAAAACCTGGGTTTTATCAGCATTAAAATGTAATGAATTTTAAGAGAACCATTCACTTAGGTTATTAAATAAATTGTTACAATTGAGTTCTAAAATTTCATCTGTTTTGTTTGAAATGATTAAAGATGTATCATCGGCATACATCGTAAAATGAGTACTAGATGAAACATAATCTATTTCGTTTACTTATAATAAAAATAACACGGGGCCCAAAACGGAACCTTGTGGAACTCCCATTGTTAAAAGTGAATAGTCAGATGTAACAGAACTTAAACCATTTGAATTTTTATATCTCATATTAACACGTTGTTTCCTATTTTCAAGATAGGTTAGAACCCAGTTTAGCGCTATACCTCTTATACATACATACATGTGTACATAAGACAAAATGGAAATAGTACTGTTATAATCGTTGTACTGCTAGAGAAGCACCTAGTATTTTCAATACAAGGCATTCAGGCACAAATTTACAATCTACTACAGTAGCAAAGATGCTAAAATTTAATGGTACTAGCTCGGTTGAAACCACATATAAAATTCCTCACGCTACCTTGCCTTGTAACTTCAAATGTGAATTTGAACGAAATTTATATTAGAAAAGGCAGGAGTTTCTCAAACGTGTGTAAAGCGAATTTTAAAAATTTATTTTCATCCATTTAAACCAAAATTTGCGCAAGTACTGAGAGACAAGGATTATGACTGCCGATTTTATTTTTGTGCATGGCACCAGGGGTTGTTAGAAGATACTCGTGATTCTTCTAAAAATGTACTATTTCCTAATGACGCTACTTTTACTTCAATTTGGTATCGTTAGTTCTCAGAATTTCAGATGGTGGGCAGACCATCCAAATTTTATTATTGCAGATAAGGACCAAAATAATTTTGAAGTAAATGTATGGTGTGGGATTTTAAATGAAGCAATCGTATGTCCCTTCTTTTCTAGACAAAGTTTAAATTAGATTGAATTTTTGGATGTACTCTCAACCGCAGAAATATCGGAAGACAATTTTGGACCAACTTGTATGTATTATGTTCCTTATTTCAAAATAATTGTTTCATAAAGACAGAAGCCAAAAGCCTGAAACGGGTTTGATGGCCACCCAGTATTCACAGATTTAAAAAATGCATAATTGTGTGCAGTCAATTTAACAACACTTAAATGAGACATCATAAAAACCAGATTAATTTTAATATATTGTATAAATTTACATAGAAAATTAGTGAGATAAATACAATAAATAAACATAAATATGTACATTTTAGCGACCGTTTAACCTGTTTATTTTTAATATACCAAACAATTTTCACCACTTACTATGCAGACACGGTATATTTTCCCAAAAATATTTGTAGCGTATTTTATAATTGTCAGGATAAAATCAAATCGTAATTATTATATATTTGCTGTATACGCTCATAGTCTCTGCACATTTATGTTCTTCACAGGAAAATTGTGCCGATTTATATAACCTACATAATGATTTAAAGATTTTTGAAATCCATGGCCTACTTTAAGAGTTATGGCGGAAAATATCGAAAATGCGGAAAACGTCTAGGCCAAATATCTCCGTTATTTGAAGAGATACGAGAAAAATTCTAAAGCGAAAATTTTTTGCAAAACAGACTGTTTCAACGAGGTTTTATCTAATTTTTTTCAAAACCGCTCTATTTTGAGATTTACTCTTCAGGCTGTTAAAAAAATTATTTTGAAACGAGCGGGAAATGGCGCCATTAAATAAAGTATTTTCCTCCATTTTCAATGATATATCACATGGCATATTTATTCATTGGTACTATGTTAGTAATTATAAAAACATTTTTTTAAAACCAATATTTTTTTTTAACAAGCCGTGGAGAAGTATGATTAAATAAAACGATAAAATAATTCAATAAGTTGTTCAAATCTTTGCTATAATAAAACATTAACACGATTAAGAAGAATAAAGTAAATTCAGGTAACAAAAACAAAATAATAATCAAGAAAGCAACATGGAGCAATTATGGAAAGAGTATTCGCAGTTATGCTAATGTATAGAGGTCCTCCATAAAAGTATCACTCCTTGCTCAGAACTTTAAAATGTATTTACCAATTAATTTAAGTATAATATCCATTTGTTTTTATTTCATGATTTCACTATTATTTCAATTATTTTAAATTAGTTGGCTATGAACAAACTTGACAATTTAATTTTTTGAGAGATCACCTCAGTTAATGCTTAAACTCTCACTCAATCACACTCGTTTAAGAATTTAGAATTTTCAAAATGATTTTCACTCACATTGATCGTTATAATATGTTCGTTACATATTGCCAATGCAATTTTAACTCTGGATTATCTCAAGTAGAATATAGAAACAGATTTCCACAAGCACTACAGTCTAATAAAACTCTGTTCAGAAAATTAGCTACGAAACTGAAAAATAATGGTTCATTTTTAAAGAACAAGACAAGGTTGAACAGTGTTACTGATAATGTAAATAAGGTAAATCGAGTTATTAATTATGTAAGAAATAAAAATACAGAAAATTTGGAAACATCATTAAGAGAAATTCAAATTGCTTGTCATATAAATACAAGTGCTAGAAAAATTTTAAAGAAAAATGGTTACCGATGTTATAAACCCAAAAAACTTCAAAATTTACAAGCGGGGGACCAAACCAAGGAGGAGGGGGTAGGTGGCTATTGGAAAAGAAACGTGCCGATCCATTAATATGTAGTAAAATACTTTGGTCCGACGAGGCAAATTTTTCCAATAATGGATTTTTTAATCGCAATATTCATTACAAATGGACTTCTGAAAATACACACTGGCATAGACCGACTGGGTTTCAAAATTGTTTTTCAATAAATGTGTGGATAGGTATTTTAGGCACCAATTTAATATGTCCTTATTTATATGATGGTCACCTCAGTGGTCAAAGGTACCTAAACTTTTTGAGAAATAAATTTAATGAATTCTTAGATGACCTACCTTTAGAGAATTGACACAACTTTCAATATTTTCAACAAGATGAAGGTCCTCCCCACAATTCCCAGATTTGCCTAGATTATTAAGATTGCCTCAACATTGGATAGGTACCAATGGATTTATTCGATGGCCCCCTCGTTCTGCAGATATAACCCCAACAGATTTTTTTCTATGGGGTATATTAAAGATAAGGTGTTTTCGACGATACCGCAAAATGTAGAGGACCTAAAAGCTCGAATTCAACAAGCATGTATTACAGTTACCCCCGAAATGCTAAGTAATGTTTTAAATGCAGTGCCTCGCCGCGCTCGATTGTGCATAAGAAATCGCGATGGACACTTTGAACACTTGATATGATATCTTAAAAATTATTTTCAGGATTAGATAAATATTAATGTTCTGTGTGCTATATTCTTTTTATTATTAATTTGTTTTTGTTACCTGAATTTACTTTATAATTCTTAATTGTGTTAATGTTTTATTATAGCAAAGATTTGAACAACTTATTGAATTATTTTATCGTTTTATTTAATCATACTTCTCCACGGCAGATATAATGCTCGTTAAAAAAAATTTATTAGTTTTAAAAAATTGTTTTTATAATTACTAACGTAGTACCAATGAATAAATATGGCATGTGATATATCGTTGAATAGGGAGGAAAATACTCTATTTAATGGCGCCATTTCCCACCCGCTTCAAAATATTTTTTTAACAGCCTGAAGAGTAAATCTCAAAATACAGCGGTTTTGAAAAAAATTAGATAAAACCTCGTTGAATCACTCTGTTGTGTAAAAAATTTTCGCCTTAGAATTTTTCTCGTATCTTTTCAAATAATGGAGATATGTGGCCTAGACGTTTTCCGCATTTTCGATATTTTCCACCATAACTCTTAAAGTTGGCCATGGATTTCAAATGTCTTTAAATCATTTTGTAGGTTATATAAATCGGCACAATTTTCGTAAAAATAATTTTTTTGTACGACCGATATTAAGTGAGATATTCTGGAGGGCCGTGATAAAATGGACAGCCTGTATATATATTTGTTGAAGAATATCCTCACATATAAAAAATTCAGGTGTAAACCTTATTAAAATTATCAGTTGTTATTTTTGGGATGAACACATCTCATTCGTGAATATAAATAGTTAAGAGACATTATAAAATTTATTTGTTGTCGATTAATTGAATGGATTCGACCATAAACACCTGATGGTTTTAAAAATTATTTTTAAACGTTGTGATAGCTCGGAGATGTATGTTGACTCGGACATCAAGTTAATGTCTTTGTTTTGTTTGGAAACTAACTGCCATAGGTGAAGCTATGCTTATTACGAAGAGTTCAACACAGTTTTGATTCAAATTGGGGGCATGCCTTAAATCTCGTTCCTTAAGCCGGCTCCACACATTGCCTCACATGACCAGGCCAATGTTTATTCCAACACTGGCTGTTCTTTTACACATTACAAGTGAGCATCTATACAGTGGTCACACATTTATCACATGGTGAGTTCACAAGTGATTAAGCCAACATCGAAATTCCTGTACTTGATGACCTGCAACTAGCGGTTGCATGGTGCTTTCTGTGTGGCGGCTGCTGCATATAATTATGCAGAAAACTTAGCAAGTCAAAAGGAACCATATAATGCTTAGAATTTGAAAATTAAACTTAAAAAAATTGATCTGACACAACTCAGACAAACTTGCCCATAAGTATTTGTCTAACTAGTATATTAGCGTGATCAGATTAAGATACCAATGCACAAAAAGTAGATAATTCCATGTTAAATAAAAGGATTGTGATCTACTTGATGCATAAATTATATTTTCTAGTCACTTTACCGCTTGATGCTTTAAGGTACATTGGCGCAGTGCGAAGGGTTCTGCCTAGGCTGTACAACATATATACGTCTCCGACTTTCCGGAGTTTCCGAATACCAAGCTAGCCAAGTACGCCGACGACACGGCCATGTATGCGCATTCGCATAATACGCAAGCCGCAAATATGCTGCAGAAAACACACACATTGCTCATGCCGCGGCGTATTACGAATTGTAGAAGATTCGGGTAAATGCGGAAAAGTCGGAACCGATAGTCTACACGCGCCGATTCCCTGAGAAAAGAATTCTAACACCAATCACGGTCCGGGGAAATCAAATTCTAATCAAAAGGTGCGTGAAGTACTTGAGGGTTAGACTGGACCAGAGACTGATGCTTAATACGTACGTAAATGAGACAGTACGGATGGTCTACTCCCTTCCCAGGAGTCTGTATCCACTCATGGTCAGGGGTAGCGGACTTAACAGACAAAATAAAAAATTATTACATATCATGGTGATCAGGCCGGCTATCACATACGCGGTGCCGGTGTGATGCAGCACGTCGGTTATGACAATGAACAAACTGGAAGTGTTGGAACACATATTTATGCGTCACATTTCGAACTCTGACAGGTACACCTCCCTCAGTGCTCTCTACGCACGTTGCCACGACATAACGCCAATAGCGGACTATATCCAGAATATATCTCAAACTGGGTGATAATTCGCTAATCCAAAATATAACACAAATTAGACGTCATAATGCCCCCTTTCAAATAAAACACACTTTGCTGTCCATCTTCCGGCAACCTCTTTAGAGAAACCTTCACCAACTATAACTTCTTCTTCCCCTACCTAACTGTACTGATATTTCATAACTGTTAAATCTTTGAATCTCTTCTCTCCCCTCTCGACCATGTTTGTTTCATTTTGTATTGTTTGTTTTCTGTGTTATTAGCCCGTTCTAAATTCTTCGTCGGAAATCCCACAACATCCTTTAAGCCCAACATTAGAAAATAAAAGATTAGGCAGCTTCAACGCAGCCCGCTGTTGGAATTCCTGTAACGGGGTCTCATTTGGATTGGAGTACCCGCACCAGCAGCCAAATTTTATTAATTGGATAGACTCTGTGGTAGGTTCTTGATGAAACAAATTCAATAGAATAATTATAAATATTCAAAAGAATAGTTACAATACGCACTTGGTTTATTGTTTCATTAGTTTTGTTCAGATTTCTTTGACATATGTTTCGGCCTTGCGACCATTATCAAAGAGTCTTAAAAACACTTTTAATGAGATGAGATAACTTGCACCAGATCCTTTGAAGCGGGACAAAAACCGACAACCCTACAGCAGGGCAATTTCAGACGCCAACGTCTGCCAGCGCCTTCACAAGTGCCAACTTCTCCATCCATACACTCGCCAAGTGACGCTTGCCATATCGTATGGTCAATGTGTGGTGCTGGCTTTATACATATTGTCCGTTGATCCAAACGATCTTAAAATCTTCAACTGCGGCACATTTCCTCGTTGGACAGCCTTTTAGATTAATACTAACACCAAGTTCAGTATATATTGAGGAATTTCTGTGGTATTTATTATTGTTATTATTATTAATCTTCATAGTCTCGATTTTAACGTTATCAAAAAATTTCTGGACCAGATGATAAAAAAATACGCAACCAAAATTCAGATTCTACGAAAATGGACGACGCCATTTAATCGATTAAAACTTGATGTCTTAGTTGTCATTAAAGGAGATCATTTACCTCTATGTAAGTGGAGCATAGAACGAACTCTTAAATTTCATCCTAACATAAATGAATTAAGAAGTGATGTAGAGTATAGTCGAGTATTTTCACTTGGTGGCTCTAAAGGTCACTTCCTCGTCCGAACTAACAATGGATTCGATAGGTCAGAAATGCCAGTGGTTCTCAAACGGTTCACAAATGATTATATCCATTAACGATATAAATAAAAAATAAAGGCCGCGGATATTCGTCTGACAATCGGATAAATATCCAGCCCACTAAACGTCAGAAAGTTGATTTTATTATTTAGGGTTTAACTCACTCGGAATATTAAAATAACAATTTTTTAGATAAAAGAACGTTTTAACAAAACTCGCGGCGTGGATTATTGATATGAAATTTTTAAAAGGGCGTTTTTTTAACTTATAACTAATAAAATAAAAAATAGGCGGTAGAAGTCAACATAATTTGAACTCGGATCTACTCAATTGTGAAAATATGAGAACCAATTTTATTTTAATATGGTAGACAGAGATATTCTCAATAGAACCCACTCCGGGACGGATCATACAACCACCACGCGAAGCATGGCAGCGATTGCAGAATCGGGCGAGGCAGGTCTGGATCGGTAAGAAAAATTTAACAAATAATAGCACAACCTGACCTCCTTTTGGACACAAAGCAAATAAAAACAGGTAATAACATTAGAAATTATTTTCGAGCCCCGGGGGTAGCTCTACCCATTTTTAGGGATCACTCGCTTAGCGTTCGACCTGAAACGTTCACTTTTAGAGGCTGGGGTTGCCTGTGCTTTGGCGCTATGGCATTCACTCACTGTTTAATGAAAAGACTTTTGTTAAACTATACTTATATATTACCACAAACTAATAACATTCAACTAAGGTATAGAAAGAATAATTCGACTTACATAGATAACTGTGTCGGATACATCATTCTTGGTTGGTGGCTGACCTGCAGACGTGGGGGAAACACTAACACTACTTAGGGCTTCACCGTTTCGGACATTTGCTCTTCTTTTTGAGAAGTCTCCCAAAAGCAACGTCGGCATGTTACCTTATTCATCTGGCCGATAGTCGGGTGGGTTAAGGCGCGAGGTGACAATTGCGATTAATCACACGGACATCACACAACCGGGTTCGAATCCTGGCTCCGGCACTGGCACTGTTGGAGGAAATGGTTGTATGTCCGTGTTTTTCAATGTGTAACCCCCGTCCACACAAGCCCTGGCTTCTGGAATTGGGGTTTGTCTAATTTCTGTGGTGTTTATTTATTATTATTTATATTATTATCATTATATTCGCATTTTCTAGGTCGGATCACGGTACTTAGCAACTACCCCTTGCGGAGAATCATCGTTCATTCCCAGCTGGCTTGTTGCGAAGCTATTTCTCGACTCCCCTATCCAAGTGTATTTTTTCTATATTTTTATTCATTTCCGTTGGCCCGATATCCGAGTTAGCAATCCTATGATGGCAATATTTTATTAGAATGCTAACTCGCATATCACGCCACCGGAAATCTCCTATTGCTATCGCCCGTGGAGTTATATGTCCAATTTTTAATTTATAATTAAATATGAAAATATGTACGTTTAATTCAAATTTAGGAATAACTTCACGGCGACCTTCCCCATTCTTCTATAGGGCGGGACTATTGAGTGCTTTCTGATATCTTAAAATTAAAATCACCGTAAATAGTAGAACTAAGACTGCGAGAGATGCACTAATGAATTTTGGCAGGTGATACGGGAGAAATCTGAATTAAAAAACCCGTCCGTGATAAACACCGCAGGCTGCGTCCCACCTGCTCAGTCTTCCATTTTCAAAATTGTACTCAAACACGAAGTTCTGCTTATTCAAGTATTCTACACACTGAGCTACACGAGAACAACAATTTTGTCATAAAACGTGTATTTTGTAGGTACTAGAAAATTGCAAATCCTTTAGTGGTTTGACAATGCTGGTTTATCAGATGAATATCCACTATTCACCAGTAAATATTCCGTTTAAAAACGAATTTACTTTCTAATATGAGACGACTTTTAACCCAAACAAACAATAGTTCACAATAACGATTAACAAATCTTCAGAGTTTGAGAATCGCTGAACATACATTATTTACTATATTTCAGTGCACATTTCATATTTCCTCAAAAGAGGCGAGAGAGAAGCTTGGTAGACATACTTGAACAATATTTTTGGGCAGTTGCTTTAACTTTGTACACACGTCAGTCGTCAAGGTAAAGTATACTAGACTTTTGTTATAGTGAAGATATCGAGACGTATGTACAAAATACCTGTTGTTAATAATTTGTGTCTTACCCAGTGATAGTGACAAGTAATTTGTAATAAACCGAACATAGTTTGGCTTTTTTATTCAAATCTTTAAAGATTTTTTATTTAATATTGTGTTTTTGTACTGTTAATAATATATTTCAGTAAATTCAGAATGTATCTGGTAAGTAGGTATACCCTGTTCCCCAGAGTAATATCATAATAGTCGTTTTTTTTTAATTGAGAGGCAATTGTACTGTATTTATCAAATTTTAAACATTAACCTCTCTGGTGGGTAATATCCAGATACGGGGGTCGTTGTGAGTTTAATAATACTTAGAATACCACATTGGTCCGGCTCGAAGGACCAATGTAATATCGTGCCGTAATTTTCTTAGAAACGTAGGCTACATTATCCATAACTGGAAAAGATTTAACCAAAAAAAATGCATCAAAACTCCCCCTTAACCTTGTAAGATCAAGACGTTAATAAGCTTGAAGGGATGGAATCTTGGTTACGAAAATTATAAATTAAGCATTCAGACAAAATACAAACTATAATACCATAAATAATACAATCAATTTATTGGTCAGAATTTAGTTCTTTCTCAAAAAAAAAAAAAATAGAGAAAATATAAATACAAATTACTTAAATCTTTAATTTCTGTGCGACCATATTTTTTCCATTGAAAGTGCGGAGAACAGAAATTAAATAGCATTATTAATTATAGCGTATAGTCTCCATCAATTTAAAAGTTTCACTAATAAGAATCCACACCTCTATTTTAATTACATCAAATCGTTTCAGGTAGAGCCTTTTGAATTGAGGCCGCAATAGCCCTTCTTTCACATATCGGGTTTCGCCACAAAATGATAAAAATCGCATCGTCATAGGATGTGTGAAAATTAATATCAAACGGTTTTTAATTGGTAATTTAAAATGAAACTAATAGATTTCACATTTGCACGTGAAAGGAAACAATTAGATCTCATTAGTAACTAAAATAACGACAAGTAATAATACTTAAAAGTATTAGTATAATAAGAGAAGTTGAATACGTGGTGCCGCAAGGAACAGTACTCGGGCCCTTGCTGTTCAATATTTATTTGAATAATTTGTTTCAGCAAAGTCACATAGGCCAGATAATTAGTTTCGCGGATGATACGGCTATACTCTACACGGACATTACTTGAGAGGCTGTATTGAAAAAAGCTAAAAATTATTTCAGGGAGATTAAATATTGGTTCGATTAAAAAATTCTAACAATAAATGCTACTAAAATTAAATACGTACCGTTTTTAATCAAAATCGCTCCCTTCGCTTCGCTAAAAGTGAAGAAAGGTTTGAAATCAAGCCAGTTAATGAAATTAAGTATTTGAACATAACCGCAGACTGTCATTGGAAAGCCTACTTGCCAAATTTAAATGTTTTAGATAAATCCTAGGTATCAAGCAAATGCATACATTTTACTATGCTTTTGCAGAATCCCAACTATGGTATGAAATAATAGCTTGGGGACAATTGCCATATGAAAGGTTTGGAAGTTCTGCAAAAATGGATTATTATATATAAAAAAGAAATAACCTACCCAATCGACTCTCTATATAAACTAGCTAATATTCTAAATATCAGACAGCTTTACTGTTATATTATACTCCCAGAACAAAAAAGAAGCAAATGCAAACAAATAGTTAATCATAGGTATAAAACCAGATATATGGAATTCTCAATTAAGACAACTAAAACTACTATGAAAAGATTTATCTGGGACCACGTATATATAATACCAAATGATATAAAAAACATAAATTCCATACAATTATTCAAAAACAAAGTAAAAAAATTGTTATGAACTTAAACAGAATATATGCCCATCAGCTAATTGCTGTTAAAAAAACAAGTATAGTTAATAAAAAGAAAGATATAAAAATATAAATTAAATGTATATGTATATTTGAAAAGGGCGTGGTTGTGATTGTGTATACGGATGCCTGTGTATTTGGAGGCGGACGTGATGTCTGACTAGTTTAGTATGTTCAAATGTGCTTTTAGAGGGCGGAATATTAAAACATAATATTTTTAGTCGCAAACTCCTCTATAAAATCCTTATTTTACTATAAGGAACGTAACCAGACTGCAACAAACAGCTAGTATCCGGGCTATGTGCCCCGCCGAGCGCTGAATTACAAGTCACAAGCCTGGTGCGTTAAGTGTAATAATTGCATATTACCATCAAAACGCTAATGCTTCGATTGCAATTTTGCAATTGCGATTTCAGTTGGTGTTTGTTGCAATCGAAGCATTAGCGTTTTGATGGTAATATGCAGTTATTACACTTAACGCGCCAGGCTTGTAACTTGTAATTCAGTGCTCGGCGGGGCACATAGCCCGGAGAGTAGCTGTTGGTTGCAGTCTGGTTACGTTCCTTATAGTAAAATAAGGATTTTATAGAGGAGTTTGCGACTAAAAATATTATGTTTTAATAGTTTAGTATGTGTTAAGTTAGATATAATATTTTTACTTTAAATGTAAAGCCGCAAATATAATTAAGTCATTAAATGTATTATAATATTAGAATTTTTCAATTTTTCACAGAGTTTTATTATAAATATCTAAGCAATGAAATGTGGTAACCACAGACAAACATCATTTTTTGTGGTTTTCTCCTATTTGTTTGCTTTTTTTTTATTTCTGCATATAATTGTATATATGAAATTGTACATGCTAAATGGGCAAGTAAATAGTATTATTATCATATTATTATTATTAATCTTACTAAAAACAGATTTACTTGTTTTTTACTGCATATTAGCCCGCGTAATGAGAGCTAATAACTGCCAAGTATATAATTACACTGAAATATTTGAAACCGTTTGTCACAACGCACCTACAACAATTAAGGTTGCTAACAGATAAAAATGAAACATTTCTCAACACGGCTTCTATGAAAAATACTGTTTGTCTTAACCGAAATTTCGTCACGAGCAAAACAACCGTAAACGATATTCAAATAAGGATAAGCTTTCGTTATTGAAAACACAATTTAATTTCTAATTGTTCACGATTATGAAGAATTTCACTACAGCTGATTGCATAACAAGTTTCGTAAGTCCAGTGTAGTAAGAACATAAGATCATTGCACTGCCACTTTGAAGAAATATTTCAGATGTCGGAGCCATAGTGTCTTCTCCGTCTTAACCTGTGCTCGGCCGAGATGGGCCACAAACGTTATAAAAAAGTAATGGAATTAGAACTGGTATTTACTGACAGATATATTCGTTAATTAATCTTTCTATTCTGTTCATTAGAATATAATATATACAACAGGTTAATATCCCCGACAACCTGTGTTGGAACGGTATTGGCAGTTTTAGAATAAGTAAATATTATTATGGGTTCTTTTGATTTAACAATTGAAGCATTGGCAGTTACGTTCGGACGCTGTCGTATTCGAATATACAGAGTGGCCTTCAATTCACTACATTTCTTTTACGGGAGGTAATGCTCAGAATGACCTGGATAAACCCAGAATGCCTAGAACAAAATTAATAATAACCCAGGTGAAACGCCCCTAACCCCTCTATTTAATTATTAAAGAAAATCCTTGATCGTGAAACAATCGAGAACATATTAAATCCCACCCAGTAATTATTTATTTCAAATTTATGTCAATATAAATAAACAGATTGGCCAATTATGTGATGCCTAGTTTTGCAAAGTTCGGACTCAAATTATGTTGTGTTTGACATTACGGCTTCCCATCTGATGTCATTTACCTTAGAAAACTAATCACTCTTGTAATTTAAATAGCTTGTAAGTTTGAATACACTGTTTATTAAATAAGAACCCCAGTTAATAATCGATTTTATCTACAGTTTTATTATTTAGATTGCACTGTGAATTTATGGTTAAAGTTTGTTGTCAGAGTTTTATTTTATTGAAATTAAATCGTAATCATTTATTTAGTTGGTATTTACAGAAAGTTAAAGTTGAAGGAAAAGGCAGAAATTGTTTTAATACATATATTATCGTTGGGACAATAGTCACAAAAAAACACTTTATTTTAAAACAATTCAAATATTTAAGACAATCGTCTAAATATTGTACCGGGTGTAACAAGATTATGGTATACCCCTCTTTTCTCCTTTAGATTTGAAGATAATTGATTGAAATTTAGGATATACTACTTACATAATAAGCGGCACTTTTTGACATACAATTGATTTTCTTTCACTTCCGATTTCACCGGAAGTGATACTAACTTTCGATTTTTAAATGGAACACCCTTTATATTATTGCATTTTTGAATTCTGCATAATTTTCTATATCCAACGATGCCAAATAAATGACATTTCAAACATCAATTTTTCTTATAATATAATTTTTAGTTTTCCATTTAATTATGCCATGACGGTTCCGATTTATTCTAAATGACCCGTGTAATGCTACAAAAATCGAAATCCCGTTAGAAACACTAAATTAAGTGATTTTTGTCGCAAAACTCAATTTTTTCAAATAGAACCATATAGGTACCGTGGTACCATTTATTAGTACTATTAATAAGGGATTTATTCATATGTCGTATTAAAATGTGCGATAAATACAAACAAAATTACAGCTAAAAGAGAATAAGAAAATAAAATTTTGTTCTAATTAAATGTTAAGAAGTAACTAAGGTGGCCTTGATAACAATGAAGTATTTAGCTTGTCAAACATTTGTTGGTTTAATGGTGTTTTTATTGTGTCTTTAAAAATTTGTACAGCAAATAGTTTGGTAATTTGACCAGAGAGAAATCGCTCGAATCGACGGACAATTAGTTTCTGCTTCGAAATGCCGCTAACCCGTTCTTTTATATGATTCTATAGATCTATATACATGCATATCTAAATCTATGCAATTGTATAAGTTCCTTTATGAGTATATGTAAGATAACATGAAAATGTAAGTGAAACCACAGTGGAATATATAAGGCTTGATGTGGTTTCAAAATGGTGTACATGAAGATCTATCTGGGAACTGAAACCTGAATGATCAATATCTATGTAATTGTATAAGTTCCCTTTGTAAGTATATATAAGATACTGTAAGAATGTACGTGAAATCACAATGGAATATGAGACTTGCTGTAGTTCCAAAGTGGTGAGTATCGGATCTATCTGGTAATTGAAACCTAAATGAACTGTATCTATGCAATTGCATAAGTTACTTTATGAGTATATATAAGACCGTGAAAATCTGCGTGAAACGACAGTGTAATATAATATGAGGCTTGATGTGGCTTCAAAATGGTGTATATGTATATAAGGATCTGTCTAGGAATTGTAACCTGAATGATCTATATTTATGCATTTGTATAAGTTGCCTTTATAAGTGTATAGATATAAGATACTGTAAGAATGTACTTACGTGAAACTACAATAGAATAACCATCGAGTACTTTTTCCAACCAAAAACTCAAAGGATATGATAAACACTGTAACTGAATGATGACTAATAAAGAACTCATAATTATTTCTTGCCGATTGAAAACATTTGGGATGTGATAAAAATAAATTTAGTTAATAAATACTCAAATTCTCAAGCACCTTTTATGTGTTGAGCAACTTATCGAATGCGATAATAGTAGTTTGTGCAACAAAAGTGGATATGATAGCCATATCGTACGAGAAAGAAGTTTGAGCACGATGCCGTAGGCGGAGTGCCTCAATCTTTCGAGTGCGATATGGATAATCCACTCGAGTTGTACAGTATACTTTTTCTACGACCGGATTAAGAAAAACCTACAAATAATAGTTTTAATCAAATTTTAATGTACAAACTTAGCTTCTGCTAAATCTTATGCTCTATAGGTGCAAACAAAAGCTTCAGTAGCCTAGCGGTTATATGCACGCTTCGAAATGCAAGAGATCATAGGTTCAATCCCCACATATAGCTACTTTTTGTTTGTCATAATATATCTCTAAAATTTTGTCTGTATATAATAATTTCAATAAAATTTTAAGTGGTATACCGTTTATCGATTCTTCACTGGAATCACTCATTTTAAATAATTTTCTAGCTCAAACTGTGCGAATACACACTGACAATTACTTTGACAGCTTACGCACTAACTTGAATTTTTTTAAACGAATAGTTGCCTATGTATTTAATACACGAACTATGATTGGTCGATTTCATATCCATCCTAGAACGTATATGAAATATATCCGTTCAGTTAACTGGAATGGCCCACTTATCCATTCTACAGACTGTACGGAAAACAGCAAATTTACATAAAGGAGTAGAAAAATATTAAAACCGCGTTGTCTTACAAAAAAGTCGACAATCGAATGGGAAATTGCAAATTACTTAAATATTACTATAATCTACAACGTTAAACTTATCATCTTTCTTAAAAATTGGACACACTTTGGATAATTTCCACAGGTCATATAAGTTAAGGATGACTGTCAGAGGCTGGACAAAAGCGTAAGCGCAATCTAACATACCATAACATACAATACCATATTCTTCTTTAATTAAACCTTTACATTTGACAAGCAGCATTGATTGAACACCCGCGTACTTAACTACTAAAAATCCATAATAATTTTAATAAACCCAGCTCATTTGTTTTTCATATGGGCGAACAAATATAGACTAGGTGTGAGAAAACGCGATAAGATCAAGTATGTTAAATGATACCATAACATTATAATGTAGCATCTAAAATTCTGTAGTGTGGGATTATTTTATAACGCCTTTATTAGTATTACAAATTTCGATTAAGAGCTTAAAGGTAGGAATTTAGTTGTGCCGAAATAGCATTTAGCGTGAGAACGTGGGAATCAAATTAAATGTATATTAAATATATTCCGAAGTGTATAACAGGTGCAGAGATATTTGTTGTAGGTATTATAAAATGTTGCAATTTGAAACAAAACATAACAACTAATTAAACTGCCTAAAATACACTGTCCAATGTATTAACTGATCGACATAGAATTTTCACTATTTTTAAAATATTTTTGATACAAATGAATTGATATTAATATATTAGACTTCCATTAAACTTTGATTGCAACGATCATGACCACCAGTAGATATAACCAATAATAAGTTAATAACAGAGACATTATTTTCAAAATTCAAATTCACAAGTTTTGATATTTGATCATATCTAATGTAAAATTGCATAGGGGGCGAGAGTAGATACGTCTGTACTATATACATACTTCGATATGCGATGTAAAGCAACTTTAGGCGAGGTTAGTACTTGGATGGGCGACCGTTTCAAAGAAGATCGTGTCCTCACCAGTGTATGCGCGAAAGCTATGCAACCTTAGGCGAGGGTTGCGTAGGTGATATACCATCCTTCGGAGGGGATGTAAAACCGTCAGTCCCTTGTCTATTAAACGTTAGGCAAGTAAAAAATCCCCACTCTTCTTAAGAGTCCCGTTTGCAAAGCACACAACTACTAGGCCGATAAATTATAATAAAAACACTGTACCGAGGGGTGGAGCTTGCATTGCGGTTATTGTTTTGCTATTGGCGTAAATATTACCTGAGATTTCATCAGAGTTGGAGTCGAGCTCATTGTGCCGTTTGTGGAGTGAATTATCGTCAGAATGTTCGGCAGTAAATGAGGCCACAAATAACACTGAATACGCGTAGAGACGCGCGGAGATATTGCATATACGAAAATAGAAAAAGAGCCACACAATTAAAAATACTTACAGTTAAGATAATTAATTTATTATTTTTTTTTTGTGATAAATGTTATTATATTCTACGTTGCTGTGTTTTTAGTTTTTTGATTTTAACGTTTTAAAATTTTGAAAATTCGTAAAGAAAAAAGTAAATTTTTTTTTTCAAAAAATTCCAAACCGCGACACAGATTGAACTTTTATGTATTTACCCTCCAAATTTCGTATTCATATCTTCTCTAATTATGTCACAGTCATCTGGCTACGATTTCATGTTTCTCGTGAACGCAAACGGAACTCTTAAGGGAAGTGGTTCGGCAAAATTTCTGGTTGGGGATAGCTCGTCTACAGGCGTCGGTGACAGGCCTCAGTAGCGGAAATAGACCGACGTTAAATAAATGTTAAAAATCGACTTTTTAACAGTGCTTCTTTAGCACACTTTACAAGGCAAGCAAGCAAGCAAGCAAACAGACTTTATTAAAATTAATTCATAATATTGCCTCCCAGGAGACTATCTTGTGACCGACCGTGCAACCGCCGCGCTGTTCGCGGTGGCGGGTTGCATGGCCGGGCGGGGTGACTCCGGTTCGGCTAAAAGAATATGGGGAGAGAAGTCCTGACTCCTTTTGCTAAGAACAAATTAAAAAGGACAATCTAATTAAAAAACATTTTAAAAATAAAATTTAACAAAGCTTAAAACTAAACACAAACTCGAAGCTGTCGCACTGCACTCAACTAATTTTGCTGCTGACACAAGTATACAAATCTAAAACGAGAAACCTTCATTATAAATGAGGTACTACAAGGCAAAACGCTTAGCACTGCGTCAACGTGCTTTAAAGCCTTGAGGGTAAAGTGATTAGAAAATATTATTTCTGCATTAGGTAAATCACAACCGTTTTATTTAATACGGAACTACCTACTTTCTGTGTATTGGTATCTCAATCTGGTCATGCTAATATACTAGTTAGAGAAATACTTGTGGGAAAGCTTATCTGAATTGTGTCAGACCAATTTTCTCAATTTCTTTTCTATTTTTTCTGGTTCAGTTTTGTTGTGACCAATTCCTTAAATGTTTTTGACCTGTTTCTTAAAACCTTTTTTCTACAGCATTGCTTTCTGGAAATAGATGAAGCTTCATAGTGATCCACTTAATGCCTCATTACACCAACCGGACTTGAAGGAGGGGTTTCATTTCCATGAATTTCAACAAATTTGTCTTCTTTTTAAATATCAAAAAAACTACATTTATAGCTTTTTCCACCTCACCTGCTGATCAACCTGTTCAAAATACACTAAAAATCCACAAAAAATAAATACTGCAATATCAATTCCAACTGCCTTGAAATAAAAAAGTAAAATGTAACTAAATATTTAGGAGTTATTATTGACTTTATCCGAGGAACTGACGTTGAATCTGAAACTACTATCATAAAACATATTGCTCATAAAAATATTAAAATTAAAAAATGGATCACAAATGGACTAGTGAACTCTATAAATAAACGTGATTCCTTACATGTAAAAGTAAAGAAAAATCCGGAAAATGTCCAATTAAAGGAACAGTACATAAATTATAAAAGAGTTCTAGATAAACTCATAAAAAAGCGTAAGGAAGATTTTTATAAAAGCTGCATAAACAAAACAAATAATAACTCAAAAGATTTATGGAATACTGTCAGCTCGATAACTAATAAACCAAATATATCCACTACTGAAATAAAAGCGATAAAAACAGAGTCGGGAGAAGCAGTTCACGATAATTTAAAAATTGCAAACGAATTTGTAAATTTTTTCACTAATATTGGTAAAAATTTAGCTAATAAAATACAGCCTAATCATACTAATGTAGTTGATAACGAGTGCACAATTAGTAACTCCATTTTTCTAGCTCCCACAACAGAATTAGAAATTAAAAATATTATTCGTGATCTTAAAAGCAAAAAATCGGTAGGTTTAGACGGAATAAGCGCGGTTACATTAAAAAGCATCTCAGACATCATCTCGTTGCCTTTGAGTTTACTAGTTATCAACATACTTGAACAAGGCAAATGTCCCTCCACTTTTAAGAGTGCAGTAATAAAACCCTTATTTAAGTCAGGAGATCCACAAGATACCTCCAATTATCGCCCTATATCACTTATTTCAACTTTAGCAAAAGTTTTTTAAAAAATCGTAAAAATTAGGATATGCAGTTTTATAAGAAAATATAGTATTATTTCTGAATCTCAGTTCGGATTTGTAGAAGAAAAATCGACTAACGACGCTTTAAAGAATTTGAGTGCTGAAATTTATAAGGCATTGGACAACAAGGAAAAATGTCTCACAGTTTCTTTCGACCTGAAAAAAGCATTCGATACGGTAAGCCACTAAAAACTGCTTACAACTATTGAACGCTATGGTTTTCGAAATAACGCACTGAAATTAATAAAAAGCTATTTGGAATATAGACAGCAAAAAGCCTACGTCAACGATACTTACAGCGACACAAAAACGATTGCGTTTGGGGTGCCACAAGGAACAGTTTTAGGGCCAATCCTATTTATCCTGTATATTAACTCTATTTTCGAGATCCCAACATGTGGTAAAATCTTTTTCTATGCGGATGATACAGCAGTTATGTTCAAAGACACCTCCTGGAACACACTAAAAACTAAAGTCGAAAAGGACTTATTATATATTATTTATATTACTATTATATATAATAATTATTTTTTGCAATATATTTACAATAGATTTGTGAGATATAGGGTACTGCAAATTTTACCACTTCGCTGTAATTGTTAAAGAACACGAAAGAACCCTCGATGAACTTTTTGAAACTGTGACAAAATCCGACAAGTGTAACAAAAATCGACTAATTTCGGAAATTTCAAAATTAAAAACCCTTTTACGAATCCACGTTGTGCAGCACTGCAACTCATGCGTTGTGTTAAATATGAGCACAAGTTAATCCAGTCTCTAGTCAAAGTATTTCGAAAGTTTTAGCAGAAATAGTCCTTAGCGACAAGGGTGACCATTAATTTTCTAGCAGTCGATTTTGACGGGAAAATGATGGGTTTTAACGGGATTTGCCCTAAACCGGTTCCTCAATGATTCGATGTCCGAAAAGTATATTTACCATGTTGTGCATGGGACCGCCTTGCCTAAACGTATGAATATATAATTGCCACAAAATAATTCAAAGTCGTTGCGATTCAAGCATTTTTAAGCTCCGAGGAGCGAACCAAATTATTATTGAACTAATAATACGTAAACAGACAGGCAAGCAAAAGCCCACCAAAAATTTATAAATATTGAACTTTTCTTGAATCTTTTTGTGTAATCGTTAGCTATATACCGCACATTGGATGGTAGTTGGTACATTATGAGTCGTTCCGCTCCTCACTATGTGTTGTACACGGGCCAGACTATAGTTTGTCAATACATTTTTCTTAAACGTTTTTGTAAAACATGATTTTTTAACGAGATTTAATATACATTTTTTGAACTTTATATTATATTTTTCTTGTGTTTTCAAAATTCCTTTTCAGGTTTAAATTTAAGAAAGTGTTAGTATTTATTGCGTTAGATTTATAGTGTTACGACGTCCAATTGGTACCATCAGTGAAGCAATTAAGCATAAACGAACAGTAAGTATAGATTTTGTATTATTCTCCATCTGAAACAGTCGTTTTGAACTCTTCTTTGTGAACGTTTAATATTCATTTTTGGAAAATATAATAAAAGTCCTTCAGACGCGAAAAGATGGATCGTTCACATTAATCACTCCTAAACTTCGTCCAGTTGTATTTCCTTTTTGTAATTATGTTTTTCATTCATTTCACTAGTTTACCAAACTATCTAAATATTTTCAGTATAATGTATTCAACCTGAAATCCCTTACAGACCGGACTAAATCATGGATGTGGCCAAGGCAAGGCGACGGCGACGATGGCGGGTGAGTATAGCATCTGTTGGACTTGGGTCACCACACATCTCTAGCGAGTTCACTCCTCTGACAAGTAACGGACATGAGCCAGTCTTCACTCACGAATTCCATTGTATCTTCATGTGAAATCTCTATTTGTTTGCTTTTCTAAGCATTCCAACTATAAATACCATTTAAAATACGTATGTTAACAACGTGTTTCGGTTAATTATCTTGCCACCACTTTCGCCACACAAATATTATCAATCTACATATTATGCAAATATATTGTAATCATCAAAAAAGTGCTAATTTTGCCAGGCGCCGGACACGGTATTCGGCTCATTTGCGTCAGCCAGAATTGTTGTAAATAAAAATTCATGTTTTCATGTACTGATATAGTTATTAATATTTATAAAGCCAACCGATCGTATATTAATGAGAAAAAAAAGTAAATATAAGGAAAAAAATTAGGGAATGTATGAAAGTTTGCATATGTGCTGATTTTTAATATTTACGGACCGATGGGTCTACATCAGGATAGAGGAAAAAATTTTTTAGAGGCATTTTAACGAAAAATATACACAATATTCTTTTACGGTTTATAATATTTATTCTTATTTTAGACTACCACATCCACTTTCACTAAAAATTGACAGAGCGTTTTCAGTTTATGGTTGTTGTTACGCATTTAAAACAGCCATTGCAAGCAAATAAAGAATTTTTGGATATCATTAAAATTAGTAGTTTTGCATTTACAGATCTTATAAAGTCTAATAAACTTTAACTGGCCCTATGCATACAACTTTTTTTCTCTTGCACACAAGGTTGAAGCAATAGCAGCAAATTTTTCATTGTTCATGTTAAAGAACATGCCAATACCCTCGATGCACTTTTCGAAGGGGGCGAGCGTAGGTGCGTCTTTACTATGTACATAATTCGGTATGCGATGTAAAGCAACGACAGGCGCAGTTAGTACTTGGATGGTGACCATTCCAACGGAAACCGCGTTCTCGCCTCACACATCTTCCAGCGGCTTGTATATCAGTGTATGCGCGGAAGCTATATAACCTTAGGCGAGAGTTGTATAGGAGATATACCATCCTTCTGAGGGGATGTAAAGCCGTCGGTCCCTTGTCTATTAAATGTTAGGCAAGTAAAAGATCCCTACTCTTCTTAAGGGAAGCGGTTCGGCAAAATTCCTGGTTGGGGGTAGCTTGTCTACAGGCGTCGGTGTTAGGCCTCAGTGGCGGAAATAGGCCGACGTTAAACAAATGTATAAAAAAATAAATACGAAACTGTAACAAAATCCGAAACATTTCGCATGAAAAGCGTGCTTCACGTAAAAATGCCGTTGGAAGAGGTTTTTATATATAAATTCACATTTTCGCTCTACGGAGAGTTTTTTATGCCAAGATCTTGGAAACTCATCAAGGAGTGTAATTTTAGGAAGTGTAGTAAATGTCGCTGCACGGGGACGTAATGTCGTGTTAAAGAACGCTATAACCCCGATATACTTTTCGACGTTGTAACAAAATCCGACTTAGGAAATACTTCGTAAGAAAAGCGTGCTTCACGTAAAAACGCCGTGGAGGAGGTTTTTAATTCTTGGAAATATATTTTTGCTCTTCGGAGCGTTTTTTATGCCAAATTTTCGCTAACTCTTCGAGGAGCGGAGGATTTGGTAAGTGTAGTAAATGTCGCTGCACAGGGACGTAATGTCGCCCCGACCACCCAATTTTAGAAAGTATAATAAAATTGGACTTCCAAATTTCCAAGATTAAAAACCCTTTTACGAATCCACGTTGTCAAGCATTGCAACTCTTACGAGGTATTGAATATGAGGACAAGTTAATCCAACGACTATTCAAAGTATATCGGAAGTTATAGCGAAAATAGCCCTTAGCGACATGGGACCCCCATCATTTCCTAGCAGTCGGATTTGACGGGGAAATGATGCGTTTTGACGGGGTTTGCCCTAAACCGGTTCCTCAGTGATTCGGAGTCAAAAAAGTATTATTACCATGTACTCACACGTGCATGGGATCTGCCTTGCCTGAACGTAAAATTTGTTATTGCATAATACAAACGAAGTAGATACGCTTCAAGCAATTTTAAGCTCCGAGGAGCGACCAAAATTTATGTGAATTAATAAATACGTTTATAAGACAGGCAAGCATAAGCCCACCAAAATTTCAGTTACATGAAACTTTCCTTGAATCTTTTTGTGCATCGTTAGCTTTTCAAACTGCATATTGGATGGTAGTTGGTACCGTATGAATCGTCCCGTTCCTCACCATGTGTTGTACACGGGTCAGACCATTGTTTGTTAACATTTTCTCTGAAGAAGTTGTTGTAAAAACATAAATTTTTTTAAAAGATTTAATATACATTTTTTGAACTTTATATTGTCTTTTACTTGTGTTTTCTAACAAAATTTCCCTTTCAGATTTAATTTTAAGAGAGTGTGAAACAGACAGTGTTAGATTTATAGTGTTACGACGTCTTCCAATTGATACCATCAGAGCCGCAGTTAAGCATAAACGACAGTAAGTATGATTTATCCATTGATCTCCGTCTGAAACAGTCACTTTGAACCCTAAAAATTTTGTGAACGTAATATTTTTATTTAGAATTTAGAAAAGGTTGAGGAAGAAGAAAATTAATTTTTTCTTTTTCCTATTTTTTTTAATTTTTCTAAGTTTTTCGAGCAGAAAATACGTCCTTCAGACTTCCATCAAAGCATGGATCGTTCACAATCGCCCCGACCACAAAATTTAGAAAGTATAACGAAAACCGACGGAAATTTTGAAAATAAAAACCCTTTTACGAATCCACGTTGTGTAGCACTGCAACTCATGTGTTGTGTTCAATATGAGGACAAGTTATCCAGTCTCAGTATTTCGAGAGTTTTAGCGAAAATAGCCCTTAGCGTCGAGGGTGCCCTATCATTTTCTAGCAGTCGATTTTGACGGGAAAATTATGGATTTTAACGGTATTTGTCCTAAATCGGTTCCTCAGTGATTCGATGTCAGAAAAGTATAGTTACCATGTACTTAGAACGTGCATGGGACCGCCTTGCCTGAACGTAAGAATCTATAATTGCAGAATATAATTCAAAGTCGTTGCGATTCAAGTATTTTTAAGCTCCGAGGAGTGACCAAAATTGATATTGAACTGAAAATACGTCACTAGACAGGCAAGCAAAAGCCCACCAAAATTATAAACATTGAACTTTTCTTGAATCTTTTTGTGTAATCGTTAGCTATGAACCGCACATTGGATGGTAGTTGGTTATATTATGAGTCGTTCCGTTCCTCAATATGTGTTGTACATGGGCCAGGCTATAATTTGTCAATACATTTTTCTTGAAAGTGTTTGTAAAACATAATTTTTTAAAGATTTAATATATATTTTTGAACTTTATATTGTCTTTTTCTTGTCTTTTCAAAATTTCTTTGCAGGGTAAACTTGAAGAAAGTGTTAGTATTTACTGTGTTAGATTTATAGTGTGACGACGTCCAATTGGAACCATCAGTGAAGCAAAAACGAACAGTAAGTATAGATTTTGTATTATTCTCCATCGGAAACAGTCGCTTTGAACCCTTCTTGGTGAACGTTTAATATCCATTTTGGGAAGTATATTAAAAGTCCTTCAGACGTGAAAAGATGGATCGTCCACAATATAACAGCACAACGTCACCTCGGTGAATTTTGTCAAAAATATACGTGACTAGTTTCAAATTAATCACATCAATCACATTCACGTATGTATACCGAGCTTCTCTCTCATATAAAGAGATACGGAAATATGAAATACACACTGAATAGAGAGAGATAAATAATATATCCTTCCATAAGTTTAGCGATTTCCAAACTCTAAAGATTTGTCAATCGTTATTATAAACTGTTATTTATTTGGTTTAAAAGTCGTCTCATATTTTTATACAAGATATTTCAGTTATTTTCAGTGTTAAATAGTGAATTTTGTTATGGTACGTTTCACATATGACGTATAAAAAAATTTCAAAAATCAAAAAAGTTGCAAAATAATTCAATCATGACAGTTTGTCAAAACACGAAAAAGTAATCTAGTACCAAATTTAGTCATAAAACTACAATTTTCAAAAACAAATTCTGAAAAAATTCATCATTCATCGATAGTTTATAACTAACCTCAATCTGTCAACAAATGTCATAAAACATTCAAATTGCCAATTTTGCACCCCAATATTTCAAAATATCGCCCTAAATAATAACTTCATTAACATCGAAACTACCTTCTGTACCTCGATTGAGACCTTTCAATACACTTCCAATCATTTTCTATTAAAAAAATTTCCTTTAAAATTCGACTCTTAATTCATTTTGCATCTTTAATATCCAAATCCAATCAATCTTCATTCATCTCGTCCAAAAAAGTACCGGTACTACCGTCTCCATTAATATCAATACTTATTTCCAATCTGTCCCCTTTTGTCATCAAAACTTCCTTCCTTTCGACACAATTTCATATCATATTCAACTTTAAGTGCAGGACCTTCGGGACGACTTTACAGGGTCATTCCAAATTTACTTAATTTCTTTAACTTATTTTCGTTAATAACGATTTGAACTTCATTCTCATAAAAAAAAATTCCAATGCCGAGACGGTCATATAATTTCAGGTTCCTGGGACAGGAGCAAAGCTCTACCAAAAACATTTCTTTCTGCTCTTTTCTCAACTAATCTGTTTTGTGAGGACGTAACAATTATCTTCTCTTGAATACTCTTAAAGGACTGAAGCTTTTGTCTCTTTAGTGATTCATGAAATTTTGTATTCTTTAGAATAAATCCCTCTTTTAGGAAAGGGTTGTAAGCGGCTTTCCCCAGACTATTTACATTGAATAAATAAAAATAAAATATTAGTAGCAAAGAATATAGATTTTATTGTAAAAAATAATTTTCTCTGTAGTTCCGTGGTTGACTGTCCAAAAACTTTTAATATAGCAACATAATATAATAAGATGGTAAGCATTTTTTGCCACCAAGAATTCATTTGACAGTTTCCTAGGAAATGGCTTTTTTTCCTCGACTATATACCTGTACGTTTGAATTATGATATTAGCAGTTTAATCGCGTTCATCCAAGCTTAAAACTGCTTGTACAGAAACAAAGGAATGCGATTTAGTTCACTTGAGTCTAACAGTACAATCATTGCCTAATGTTGTTTCTTTGTCTTTGCTCTGAAATTACGAACATCGTTATGTAACAAGTGGACATGCAGTTTTCTAGTCTTGCTAGTTGTGGATGTGCCCAAGCTAAGACAACGGCGATGATGTAGAGTGAGTATTAATGCGGTACTGGCAAGTTTTGCGTTTCCCGCAATATCATTTCTGGTCCTCAGTAAGAGCCCTCTTATTTAATATAATCCTGAAGAAAATGTCATTAAAACACAAACAAATGTACATAGTTCTAATTACATGGGGCCATGTCTATCGTATAATTTTTACAGCCGCGCATGTAACACATTATGAGCGGGAAGGTTGAATATGGATAACTGTCCACTTATAAGATGTTTAGCACGGTTTTAAAGCTTACTAAATTGAATTTCCATCGCGAAAGTTAACTACTAGTACTGAGTCAAGTACTCGTGTTTTTATCTTAATAATTTCTGTAAAATTTGAAACATAACTACTTCTTTAGTGCTGGTATGAATTTTCTCCTAAAAAATGCGTCTTTATTGAGCAAAACGTCGACAACAAATATGAAACTGTTTCAAACATTTTTGATCATTACTATAACATTAGTTTCAAATTCATAAAAAAAATATATAAATATTAATACTGGGGACAAAAATTGGTTAACACCAGGCATCAGTACATCATCGCTCAAACTTAAAGAATTGTTTCACTCACATACAGCTTGTATTGTTGAGGTTCAGTACTATCGGAGCTATAAAAAAATCTATAATAGGGTAATCAGACAAGCTAAAAGATTATACTTTGATAGGATAATTTAAAACTCTGAAAATAAATCAAAGACAGTTTGGAAAATTATTAATAGTACTATAAAAAATTAAGATGAACAGAAGAAAACCTTCTTTAATGTTAATAGACAAACGAGAAACCTATGATAAAGCAATTATTGCAAATGGATTCAACTCTTATTTTGTTAACTTACCTTGCTGCTTCAGTTACACAGGCGCAAAATAATAATATCACTCACAATTCCCCTGTAGAAACTACGAGTTTTCTTGAACCCGTTACTGAAGGGGAAATTTTAGATACAATCAATAACTTAAAAAATTCTTTTTCAACTGGTTTTGATAACTTTCCTATTAAAATTATTAAACAATGTGCTCACTTGATTGCCAAACCTTTATATCATATCATTAATTCGTGCTTTAGTGACGGACATTTTCCAAATGTGCTGAAATTATCAAAAGTTATATGGCTCTTTAAAAAGGGTGACCCCAAAGACACAATATGTAACTATCGCCCCATCTGTTATCTGTTTTCTCCAAGATTATTGAGAAATTATTATCCAAAAGAATCTTAAACTTTTTGGAAGTAAATAATGTGCTCTCTCCTAGTCAGCATGGCTTTAGGGAAGGCCGCTCTACTATTTCAGGCTTGGCAAACATTCTAGGTTACATATACAAAAATTTAGACATTGGAAATTAAGTCATGGCAGTTTTCATTGACTGTGTGGACCATGATATCCTACTAAAGACAGTGAAATATTATGGTTTGCGTGGTCAATGTAATAAACTCTTAAAATCCTATTTATCGAACAGAAAACAATACGTAGATTAATTTGGTATGAATTCTTCTGAATTAGGCATTGACATTGGTGCACCAAATCAGTGTCTTAGGTCCACTACTGTTTTTGTTATATATTAACGACATAGAAAAAATCATATTAATTTTTAATTCTGCATATGCTGATGATCTGATGTTGGTGACCGGTAATATCACTGTTGAAAACGTGACCAATAGTCTTGAAAATAACCTAAGGTTTACCTGTGACTATTTCAATGAAAAGAAATTGGTCTTGAATCAAGCCAAGACCTTCTTTATGCAATTTCACCCAGTAGGTTCTAATTATATAACTAGTTTACTGATTAAAGTACACGGTAAATCTTTTAGGCAAGTAAAAGATTTCAAATTGCTGGGAATATATATAGACTTATCTCTCGAGTGGAAAAGTCATGTAAAGTATTTATGTAACAAATGTGCCAGTATATGTTTTGAAATAAAGAAGCTGTGCCAAATGCCCAGTATAAAAACCACAAATAACTTTTATTTCTCGAATTTTGAATCTAGAATCAGATACGGGTGGGGAAGCTCTGTATCCTCTGACAGGGTATTTATTTTGCAGAAAAGGGCCATACATTTCATGTTCGAACATAATTATGGGGAATCATTTATTCAGCAAAAAATTTTAACGTTTCCTTGCATATTTATTTTGAATTGCTTAAAATTTGTAAAAAATAACCTATCACGTTTTACTCTGCAAAACTTTAATCATGGTTACTCGACGCGTCGTGGTCAAAATCTACAATATGATATGCATCGATTAGAATTGTATAAATTTAATCCTTACTATTTAGGGGCCGTTTTGTATAATGCACAAAACAGTAGAATTAAAAATATGTCCAGTGTAAATAAATTTTCATCAGCTGTCAGAGAACATCTTGTTAAAAATACTTCTTATTCAGTAGATGAATATTTAAATTTCTAACCACATCTCCCCGAAAATAATTATACAAACTGTTGCAAATTTGTCAAATTTTATTTGTAATATGTTCTTTTTATTCTGTAATGTTTTATTTCTTTTTTCTCTAACTTATTCTGTGTCATAATTGTACGATCGATTGGATGAATTAATAAATAAATGAATTTGTTAAAAAATAACGGAAATTTAACGGTATAAAAATTAAATGAGAAAGTTTGTCAGAGTTGTGTTGGATGAATTTTAGGAACTGAAATTGATTGAAGTAGTCTACTATAATCAACAAAAACTTATATTTGAGAAGTAAACTTCTTAAATGGTTAACTTTCATGTAACAATTTACATACGCGACCTTATACAAGTGCCATTTGCATTAGACATTGATAGCAATCACTTTAAATAATAAAGACATTTAATAGCAAATACGGTAACTAGACCTAGTCTACGACCAGTATGGTATAAAAGCGAGAAAAAAGCTGAAATAAAAAATTAATATTAACATTTATAGCAGTTTATACTTGGAACTTAAAATTGTGTCAATGTGTTTGTTTTATTACCTTATTTGTAACACTTATTATTGTTAACAGTATAAGACAATCACGTTTCAACGCATAAAACATTGATGTGGCCTACATTCTCTGGCGATGAATCTTTGTTGAAATCATAATATATTAAATTTATCTGCCCATTAGCGTTTCTATCGGTTTCTCACACATAAAGTGACTACGCACGTAAATATGAAATCATAAGGTGGTTAATATACTTCTAGAAGTTCTAAAATGTGGCAAGAGAAATAATGCATGATCTCAGAAAGGGGTTTATAAATACATCTATGTAATATATATACATATCTCAAATTATGTCACTTAAAAAAATTAAAATTGGTAACATAAATATCAGATCACTAGTCCCATCTATACAAGACCTGAAACAAGTAATTTTAAATGATTCCTTTGATATTTTCACCGCAACTGAAACTTGGCTAATATCATCCCAAACAATTTGTTGTTAATTGATGGTTTTAAAATATATAGGTTAGATCGTGGATCTAGAGGTGGTGGGTTATGTATTTACGTGAAAGAAATATTTTGCAACTCATTAATATCTATAAGCAGCTCAATCGAACAATTATGGATCAACTTAAAATGAAAAATACGCTATTGGTGTTATCTATAGGCCATCATCTCAAGATTCAAATTTTTTTATATCGGAACTCGAAGAAGTAAGACCAGTCAATGAAAATACAGTGTACAATGCTGTACTAAATCTTAAGAGAACTTATTCGGCAGGAGTTGACTCAATTTGATCACATTTACTAAAGTCGATTGTGAATTATATTACTTATCCATTAACGTATCTCGTAAATTTATCATTAGAACAAGGAATTTTTCCAGAAATATTTAAAATAGCACGGGTTGTTCCCTTATATAAAAAAGGCGAAAAAATCAATATTGGAAATTATAGACCCACTTCATTGCTTAGTTCTATTTCTAAAGTTCTTGTGAGAATTGTGTTTGATGAAATAAATATTTTTTTAACAACGTTCAATATATTAACTAGTGTGCAGGATAGATTTAGGAAAAACAAAAGTACGACAACTGCAGTAATACAATTTGTCAGTCAATTATATGAGTCTCTGGATGATAACAAAAAAACTTTAAGTCTATTTATGGACTTAACCAAAGGCATTTGACCTAGTCAACCAGGCCATGCTTAAGGAGAAATTAAATAGCTATGGACTCCGAGGAAAAATAAACAATTGGTTGACATCCTACTTATATGATAGAAAACAAATTGTAGATATCAACGGTACCTATTCTAACGAGTCATATGTTACTGTAGGTGTCCCTCAGGGTTCCATTTTAGGTCCCCTGATGTTTTTGATTTTTGTTAACGACCTCCCTGAAATAGCAAACTCTGTAAGTAAATTCATAATGTTTGCAGATGTCAACACTTATTTGTGTGATGATGTAACCCTGGTAGATGCTGTTATTATATTATAGATAATGATAAATAAATTTCTAGATTGGGTCAAAACTAATGAATTGCATCTTAACACATCTAAAACAGTTTTGATAAATTTTACACCTAGAAATAGTAACATTAACGAAAGTCATTTATTAAAAATAGATAAAAAATCAATCGCACAAGTTTGTAATACAAAGTTTCTTGGACTTTATATAGACAATGCATTAAATTGGGAAATGCACAGATATATTATCTGTAATAAACTTTCGCCTTTATGTTTCGCCCTCTCTAGATTAAAAAATATCACTACCATCTACAATGTGTTACTTGACAATGTGTTTTATAGTGTTTGTGAATATATGATTTTAACGTATAGTTTATATATTGTATTTTAATATGTCCCTATATTAGTATATTATATTTTCTATTAATTTCGGTATACTTGTTCATAGTCTTAGATTAAATATATGTTTACATGATTCCTAAGCACTAAGCATCTATCTAATTATGTATTGTATTAAATTCATATATTTTGTATCAAGACTGTTTATATATATTATGTTGTTCACTGTATTCTTATTATCACTAGGTTAAGTAGCACAGGGATTTCACCGAGTTTAAAATAAAGAAGTTTATTTAAAAAAAATTTTAATGACAGCCATTAGCTGGTTGAGGAACCATGGGAAGGGGCCTTATTTGCCAACTTCTGACAGATGAACTAGAACCCGACGAATTGTGCTGCAAGTGATTAGGATGGCAGCTTTTTGAGCTAAACTAGTTCTATTGATTTATTAAGTATTAATGTAAAACTCTGTGCAAATTGACCAATACATTCTTTTACTAAAACTATGGTACTTCATCAACTCCAGTTGATCTCTTATTTGACAGCCCCAGTATAATGTATTTGACTTTGTCGCATGTTACCGGATTGAAAAACATATTGGTGTTTATTTTGCAGATGTGCTTAAGTAGCCATCTTTAAGACTAAAGCACCAAGTCTGTCAAAGGCGTTGGAGAAGTCTGAGTAAATCACATCAACCTGACTAGACAGATCAATTTTTTCATTCAAACATTGAGTGGTGCAAACAAGATTGGTTACGGTATATGTGCAAACATCTTGTTGAGCTTTCAATAAATTCTAAGCTGATATTTTCCATTTCAATACGAATATACTTTAGATTATTAATAGGGGACATTTCGAACAATTTTGTTAAATATAAATGAATTTTGTTTACAAATTTTTCCTCATGTTTATTGAAAGACAATAACTGGAACAATGGTCGGCTTGGTGGTGGGATGGACAGTGGCGCGTTCTTCCACCCAGACGGCCGGGGTTCAAACCCGGGTCACATCAAGTCGATGAGATATAGTGGATGAGCGGATCTGCTCGCGTCACCATCTTTCGAAAGAGATGTAAAACTGTGGGTTCCGTATATTTACGATGTGAGCACGTTAAAAATCCCTACCCCACGACATACTGTGGGGGTTCGGCAAAATTTCCAGGTTAGGGGTCCCAGTGCCTACACAGACACTGATGAGCTTATCCCCTGGCGTCGGTGATTGGCCTTGGTAGCGGAAATAGGCCGACGTTAAATAAATGATTAAAAAAAAAACTGGAACAATATTCTCTAAAAGATACTTAATTTTTTTCTATATATCTCAAAATATCAGCTGTTTAAGCAACCTCTAATCATGTTTATTTCGATGGCAATTCCAAATTTTGTAAGCAAGAAATTTAAGTCGCCTAAAATACCGCCATTATGGCAGGTAATAGTAAACCTGTTACACCATTTTTATAAGTCGCGTCTTCCACCTCTCACATCACTATTAGAGTTACCAAAATGTACATCAATTTAATTAATAAACAATTGAACAAAAATAGAGCCTGCCAGGAAGGTTGTACGCAACAGATGATCAAAATAGTAAAGAGAATACTAATTTTAAATGAGTCGCAGTATTAGAAGCATTTTATATCTGTGTATCCACACCGCATGTTTAAGTTAAACTTAACAAATTGATGGCTGTTCATTTTTAGTACAAAAACATACAAATTAACTTCAACCATTCGAAAGCGATTACAAATTATTATTTAACTAATAAACAGGCTGTAAATGTATTTTCGGTGTTCCTGAAATTAAAATTTTATGGTGTCGTTGATGTCAAATCTCGTAAACATAAGCTTACACAAATTTATGCGGAAATACAAAAACATCAATTACTGGTGTTTTTAAAAGTAAATGCACTTTATGGTTGTATATGTTCGATCTGGGGAGCAGGGAAAAGAAAATGTAAAAGTTGTAGATTCATTCCACTGAGTACATAGGCGACATGTTTAGATCTTCGCGCCTTTGAATACACGAACATTGTCATTAAAGAACATTCTTACTTAAAACGATGACTGTTAAGAGGCAGTCTTTATATGTAATGGAGCGTATTTTCGTTACCAAAATGTGCCCAGGATCTGTATTTACTTATACCCTCTATATAAATTATTATCCTTTTATATTTATTACTATACCGTTTTACTCTTTAAAATTTATATTAATTTGCAGCAGCACCATATAAACATACCAATTGTTAGCACAGATGCACTCGGTTAGTGGGGGAACAATATTGTTACGTAAGAAGTATTCATATTTAAGGGGAAAACTATGAAAGAGCTTTAGTAGGTTATATATTGATATAAATTATTTTTTCAAATTCTAAATTGATATATTTTGCAATAATATTAAACAAATATTGAGAACGAGACCTGACATTGAATTATTAAAAACACACAATAAATACGAACTTGTACTCAATAGGTAACCTGCTAAATAAGCATGTAGTAAAATTATAAATACGAATTCTGTTAACGCGGGCGTCAGTCGAATTCTTAAGAGTCCTAAGTCCTAAGTGTTAAGAAGTGCGACTCCTTATCCTAACGCATCTCCCCACATCAGTGATATTGGTAAGAGCCCCTCATTTATTACTCTTGTTGTTATGCCTGTTGATACTGTGACACTGTTTGTTGTTATTTTGTCAATAAATTATATTTGTTTTAAACTCGTCTTCTACTTTGACTACCCAATTTCCCTCTCTCACAAGCCAAGTGGCTGTCAGTCGCGGCTTTCCGATAGGGGTTTCGTGACAATATGAGGAATGTGTGTATAATCTTACGAACCCGCAGTAAAGACTTTCAGTCGACGGCCAGCAGCCCCGCGAGCTAGACGTGAGTGCCTGCCATCCTGCGTAAATCAGCCATGAAATATTTTCAAGTGGCAAAGCAAGATAATAAAATATTCCAAAATCGTTTTGACGTCGCCCGTGCGACGTTATTCTTTCGATACAAGGGAATAATTGAAATATCCCATAGTTCAGGCTGCCTTGACACGCGATACACGTGTTCTGCTACTTTCTCCGATCTAGGAAAATATTCGGGTAGTTGAATTATTTTACTAAAGTCGCGAAATGTTCCGAAATATTTTATATAAGTCCGTTTAACGTCACATCTATCCACCACGCATCTATTACCGTCGCTTCTCCCACTTTTAAGTATGTGAAGGAAATAATTGAATTCACACTGTATTGGCACGGCAGAGAGTCAGAGCGACTCATCGATAGAATACCTGTCCACTCCGAGATTCGCACCTAAGGTGCCGTTATTGTCATGTATTAATTCCGAGTCGCGGAATTTTTGCTAAGTCCATACTACGTCATCGACCAGCAGCGCATCCGTCTGGAGCCTACTTCCACTCCCACAGTTCATTAATAGAAAAGTTTATGTAGAGCCCAGAAGACAGTCAGTCCGATTTGACCGTTTCAGATAGCAGACATTCCCAAGTTTATACCTAGAAGTAAGTAAGACCATAAAGAAGGAAGATAACTGTCTAAGAAACTTGGTTAGTATAGCATCAAGGGAGACATTTGTTTATAAATGTATTTGTGCTAATCATACCTTCTCCTTTCAGCCGTTGCCTCGAGGATTGCATCTCGTAGGTGTTCTCTTATTGCCCGCTAGGGTTTGGGGAACACTGAAAAGTTGCATAGTCATTATAATAATCACACTCTATATTTCAGAGCAGATTAATCTACACATTAGCCAAGTACTATATAACTTCTCTATAAACTGTTGCACTGTAGTTTTATATATATGTATAGAATTGTAGTCTTGCTTCACCTGCCTGGTATCCGTATCTAGTCTGCACACTTTTATTATCGCGTTATTAGTTGCCCACGTAACCTCGCGTACTTTGTGCTAACGCTTTACTGCTTGATTGGTGATAATGTTTTAATAATAGTTTTTTGTTTGCTATCCCTGTCGCTTGAGTCAGCTGGTACTAGTATTTTTACTTGATTCTCCCGATAATGAGTAATTTATAGATTTTTGGTAGAAAATAAATACTTAGAAAAATAGAGTTATAAATAGTAGGATTAATGAATAAACTAATGTTATTGAAAAACTCTCAAATTTATTGTTTGGGTGTGAACGTCTAATTTCCCAAATATTGACCTACTAGGGTAAACATTCTCCACTTGAGCTACTCAGCCTCGCATACTCGGCTTGAGGGTAGTGTGTCTTATCGCTTAAACTAGTACTGGCTCCCGAGCAAATTGAAAACTTGTTTCCGACGCTCGAATGTCAAAGAGTGACCTTTTTCTCCTCGTCATCGGATGGGGTGGAGAAACACGCATCACATGCAACTTTTTTATAGCGTACTTATTGGTAATATAATTAATATATATAAAATACAACAAAATTACTAAATATTAATAAAGGTGTATTAAGCAATTTTAGTGTAGAAATATTTTCCCTTCCTTTAAAAGAGAGAGGCCGTATAATTTACTTTTCCACAAATCGTTTAAAAGACGACAAAATTTAAAATCTTGTAAAATTTGTTGCGTAACCATGGAAATGTATCAATATTAAATTGACGTGTTTTTAAAAATTCGAGTTATAGGTAGTAAAAGTGCTGAATTATGACGACTGATAATGAAGATTCCATTTTTGGAACTCCCCCGCAACTGATGGAGGCAGTAAATACTGCCTCATTAGATCTACTATCAAAAAAAATCAAGTGAAAAATACGAACATGCATACAATCGTTTTTTGAGGGTTCAAACAGTGTATTGCATTCGTAACATATGATGTTGATTCCAGTGAGTATCGCATAGCTTTTTCCTACCCCGTTCCTATCCACCACGTGGTAAACCTTGGACAAACCCGAGCGATTATGTTGGAGACTAGGTAGCCAATCACAGTAGAAAATATGGTCGGGGCTAACGAGCGAAGAGATAAAGTCCTCCGAGAAAGGAGTTAGACTTTGGGCCAACAAACCTATTCCTGTAAAAAAACTTTTGTTACGAAAGCTCAAGAAAAGAAAACCGGACGAATGAGAATTGGAATGTGGAATACCCGCACCTTATATAGATCTGGCGTACTGAGTGCTCTTATTGAGCACACTCGACAGATACAAAGTTGACATCACGGGGACTGCAAGAAGTACGATTGCTATGGCAGGGAAGCATTGAGAAACAGCGACATGCTATAATATACTACAGCTTATGCATGTTAGAGAACACATCCTAGGAGCAAGATTTATTGTAAACCAGTGTTTTAAACAGTTAATAACTGGATTCAATGCAGTCATCTACCGAATCTGCAGCATTCGAATAAAAGATAAATTTTTCAATTATAGTATAATAAATTATCACGCTCCCACAGAAGAAAAGACGCAGATCGAAAAATTTTTTATGAGGACATAACGGCAATGGCATTCGCTTGATTAATTTTGCTGCATCACTCAATATGACAGTATCTAGCACAAAAACATATACCAAGCAAAATAGTCCTCATCCGATGATAGAACGAGGGACCATATTGACCACGTTCTAATAGATCTAGGCATGGATCGAATATGATGGACTCTCGATGCTACCGTGAAGCCAATGTGGATTCGGATCATTACCTTGTTATTCCCAAATAAGAGCACACATATCAGAGGTCAAGAACAAGGGCAAAAGGGTATACAAGTACCAGTATATGCTTATACTGGTATAGGTATGTAGATGATATTATTGTATGTTTACACAGATACAGATAGACAATTAAATATTTTTCTACTGTTTATCAATAGTTTACATTCAAATGGAATACGAAAAAGATAATTCTATTAATTTTCTAGATTTGTCAATTAGATAATAATTAATAAGTCACATAATTTTGCCATATATCACAAACCTTCACATATAGATATTACAATATATAATAATTCAACTTATCCAGCAAAACACAAACATGTAGCCTATATCATGTTAAATAGATTGATTCATACTCCATTATCTACAGAAAATTATAATAAAGAGCTTAATATTCTATCTATAGTTATAGACTATTAACTAAAATTAATTATAAAAAAGCAATAAATCTTGTTTTCCCAAAAGTTGAAGAAGAGGGCTCTAAATACGAAACATTAACATATATTGAAGTACATATAGAAAAAATAGCTTATCATTTGAAGAAAAAACACAATTTATGAATTGCTTACAAAACGAATAATACTTTTGGAAAGTATATTAAAAATAATAAAGATAAAACACAGAAAGAAAATAAGAGTGAAGTCTATAAGCTAACATGTGGTACATGTCCTAAAATATATATTGGACAGACGGGAAGGACTTTTAAAAAAAGATTGAAGGAACACGCACGGAGCTTTAATTAAAAAACAAAAATTCGACATACGCAAACCATTTAATTCAAGAGAATCATAGTTTTAATAATAATTTCGAAATTTTTTATCAACAAAATAAAGGACTAAAATTAACATTATTAGAATCTTTAGAATTCAATAAATTTAAAAATACAGATGTCATATTAAATGATCTATTAGATTTAAATCGTTCACCACTTTTAAATTTGTTCTGAATTAAAGCCTTTAACTATTATATATTTCTTAGAATATTACCGGTTTTAGAATATAAATTTACTTTTAAATTTCTTTTTAAATTAGTATCTTAAGCTATTTATATACTTTCTTAGATTATTACCTGTTTTAGACTATAAATGTCCTGTGCTTTAGTTAGCAATTTCAGTATTATAATCAACATCTGAAGAAGTCACAGTGTAGCGAAACAAACAATTGAAGTTAAAAATAAATTCGTGACAAACAATTAAACTTGTTTTTTGTGTACTTGTAACATGGATTTTCACCAAGTGAAGATCCAATCTATCAACTAGTTAATATAACACTTTTCCATTTTTTCTCTGTGAATATTATAGCAGTATCATCGTCATAACATATGAGATGACCAGTGAAGTTATTAATTTTTGTGATGTTGTTCATGTATCCAAGGAACAGTATTGGACCTAATACTGTTCCTTGTGGTACGCCATTTTTACGACCGAGTCGAAACTTCCCTCTACACCAATTTTTACTCGTTGGATTTTGTTTGTTAGGTAATCAGGCATAAGTTCAAGCGCCAGACTTTGGACACCAAAGTTTCTTAGCGTATTGAGTAATACTTCGCGACACACGGTGTCGAAGGCTTTAGCCAGATCTAGGAAAACTGCAATACACGCCGATGATTCGTTCAAAGCCCCGACCGCCTTGTCTAAAAAATCGACGACGGCATTTTCGGTGTTCGAGTTTTGTACAAAACCATATTGTCTGTTTGTGATGACATTGTGACCATTAGTCTTGTTTTCAAGGCGTTCTCAAAGATCTTTGAAATGTTATTAATTATAGATACGGGTCCATAATTGCTTAGTTTAGTGGGGTCGTCGGATTTAAGAATGGGGGTGACAATTGTTTCCTTCCATTGCTGCGGGATTTTTCCGCATTGGAGGCATATATTAATAATATGAATTAAAGCGGAAATATATTCATGAATCTTTTTTATTGTTTAGCAGTTAATTGATCTGGACCAGGTGCACAGTTATTTTTTAAATTTGTTATAACAGTTACTTCACTTATTGTTATTGGCTTCAGGAATATATTCGAGTTAACTATATCATTTATAAAAATAAAAAAGTTATCTGATAAGTTCATTTTAGTTATTTTGTTCACCATATTGGTACCTATATTTGTAAAATAATTTTTAAACATATCTGCTTCATACGAAGGCGTATAGGGGCCAACAACTTTATTTTTTATAAATGCTCCGAATTGTCACATTAAAGTGACAATTATTTTTAGACGTTTCGTTCTTGTATACACACTAAATCACATTTTAATTTTTTACCCCCTTTAATAATAAGGTGGGGGTGGCAATGGGGGTGGTAGATGGGGTAGCTAACGCTAAAAAAAATTTTACACGTTTCGTTTTTGAATATACACTAAATCACATTTTAATTTTTTTCGCTCCCTTTCATAATAGTGTGGGGGTGGTATTGGGGGTGATAGTAGGGGGGGGGGGGGGGGTTGATGCCAAAAGAACTCTTCAACGGAATTAGATCAAAATATAATCCAACCAAATTCTGTCAATATCATAAACGGTTCCAGAGTAAACGTGCACACAAAAAAGTTATAGACAGACAGACAGGAAATTTTTTTCGCTCAAATTTAAAACCTCGACGTTTCATGACATTTTAAGCCTATTTCAATAGAAAAAAAAATAAAAATTTGCGTTACTATACTTCCACTGGACGTGGAAGTAAAACACTGGATATCATTGTTTAAGGCTTTCCAAACGTAGGCAAACCATTTAAAATACCACATTACCTCCAAATTTGGCGAAATCTAATTCTACCGTTGGTAAGTACAATACCAAAGCACATGTACTTGCTTTTGGAAATCGACAATCATCGTGCAAAAACTCAATAGCTGTTGCATTTGGGAATCCTAGAACAGGTAACTTATCGGCAGCTGTAGCGAATGATAACACATTTTCTAATGTGGCTTTGCTGCCTGCATCTGAAATATAAAAATTAAATATACAATAATCAAAGAAAAGTAGTTAAATTTGATTAACCTCACGATTTTGTAAATAGTCTCGCCAATAGAGTAAAATTTGATTTTCTAATGTTCTTTGTGTGGTACCTTCTACAAGCTAACAAGAAATAAGTCATTAATATATGCTGTCTTCAATTTAGTATACGGAACATATAGTCTAGTATACTTTAACTTGGCATGTGTATGTATGAGTTAATATTTCCGTACGATTTCATTTTCTCCCATATTGTACACAAAGTTAAAGCAATAGTCCAGAAACATTGTCTACGTGGACAATATTTCTGGATCTTTGTGTACAAGAGAAAATGAAATCGTACGGAAATATTAACTCATACATACACACGCCAAGTTAAAGTATACTAGACTATAACAGAAGAATAATCTGGCATCTTCTGAATAAGTTCGGATCCATCCAGAGTTTTCAGTCCCTCTATGAGCTGTTCTATGGCTTTGCGAGGTCGATGTTTACCAAATGTTGTAGAACTTCTGTAATAATGCAGAACTGACACAAATAAATTATAAGGTTTTTAATTTAATATGTAAATAATTTATCCTACCTTTCACAATTGATTCGTTTTCTTCAAAGGAAGCAACTCTTGGAGTAACGCACATTTTCATTTTTAAATTGCTATTGGCCATTTGCAACTCTGGTAAATTGCTAGATTCTGAAATATCCAATATTTCCCTATAATTCTCCATTGTACTGATGTCATCTAAGGTAGGGATAACTTCATGTACACCAAATGTAATACACTTAAATAATGCATTGGAAATAAAACTTGAATCTGGGCCGCCATGTAGCAAGGCTAGTAACATTATTTGCGCCGCTTTAAAATATTGTCTTCTTGTTAAATACTAAATTATAAAGGATGTTTCTTAAGTTTTCTCTGCCTAAAAACAGAATAAAAATCAAATTGGAGTAATTTTTCACTACAAATAATTACATATACATGAAAAATATGATAAGAATATACTGGTTGCACTAAAAGGCAAATTAGGCATCTAATTTAAAATAGGATTAACCTACATTGAATAGAAAATGACAAGTTTAACTACCTAGCTGGGTATTTGTTTTGACTATGAACTACTCTTGTTCAGTGTGTAATTATCAATATAATGTGACAAAAAAATAAAATTTTATTTAAACCACGTTATTAGAAGGCGACTTATCTATAATCTATAAATAATATGTCGTTATGACAACTTATAAATATTTAAACTACTTGAATAGACAGATATAAAAGAGTTACTTACTTTATATTACCACATCTACCACTTGCGAAAACTGAAATGATACAACGTGTACCAAAGTAACTAAAAACTACCCATAAAAAAACCTCGCCCCTACCATAGGTAATTACGACCCCCATTATCCCAGAAGGCTCTAGAAGAGCCTTGTGTGGGAGGGGGCTACACATTTAGAGACAAGGGACACACACCCAATATCCGTGTATAATAATGATAATGATAATAATAATAATAATAATACTTTATTTGCTTAAATAACAATTACATTGTTTTAGCATTGTCACAAAGGCAGTGAAAAACATACAAATCCTAAATTAATGTAAAATAGTTAATTTCTTAAAATAATATACTTAAATAAATAGAACAAAACATTTTCACAAACAAACATTGATATAAAATTACAGTATAATTACATAAGTAATTGAATATGAGTTTACACATACAAGTTTCAATTTAAAGTAGCATATCACTTTTAGTCAATAAAACGAGTTTCAAAATATTCGTGGAGTGTGTAAGGCCGTAATTTTAAAAGTAGCTTTTTACATTCAAACTTAAACCTGTTAGATGGAAGGCTTCGTATTTTTAATGGAAGATGATTAAACAATTTCACCGACATATTCAAAAAACTTTTTCCTGTGAGTTGTAATTTGTGTTGGGGTGTTATAATATCCTCTTTAAACCGCGTATTGTGGTCATGTATTGATGTGTGACTTTTTAGGTTTCATTGATTTTTTCTGACATATTCCAAACAGTGTTGTTTATAAAGTGCTGAAAGTGTGAGTACATTCATGTCTATGAATATTGATCGGCAAGATTTTCTACTTGATTTTTTTGTTATTGCACGAAGGGCTGCTTTTTGTAATCTAAAAATACAGTCCCAGTCTGTTGAATTACCCCATAATGTAATGCCATAAGATAGCTGAGATTGAAATAAACCCATATATGCTAGACGACGGATGTGCAGTGGTACGTAGCTAGTTTTCGAAGTAAGCATATTACGCTTGCTAATTTATTCTCCAAACAATTGATGTGATACTTCCAATTTAATTTGTTGTCTAAATGTATTCCTAAGAATTTTGTGTGTTCAACGTCATGATTTACATTTTTTAAGGTGATATCCATTCTGATAATTTTGTTCTTGTTGAAGCATAGTTTATTAGCCTTGAAGTAGTCTTGTGATTTATTTTGCGCTGATACTACTATTTGGTCAAGTTTGTTCAGGTCAATATCACTACAAATGAGACTAGTGTCATTAGCGTATTGCAGAGAATATATGTCGGGTAGATATGATGACAGATCTTTTACATACAGAGTGAATAGCAGAGGCCCTAATATCGATCCTTGTGGAAGTCTTATGGTCACCGGTTGAAGAACTGATTTTCTTCCGTTGAACTCGACGATTTGTTGTCTGTTGGCTAAATAAGATTTTATGAAATTTAGTGCTTTTCCTCTGACCCCATAGTGAGTTAACTTTTCGACTAAAATTTGGTGTGACACAGAGTCGAAGGCCTTGGAGAGATCGCAAAATACAGCTGTTGTGGTTTCACCCCTCTCGATAGCCTCCGAGATTTGCGTGACCATCGTGATGATTGCCTGTATTGTATTGTGATTTTTCCTGAAGCCAAATTGTGTACTGATAAAACAATCGTTTTTCTCAATAAAGTTGGTTAGTCTGGTATTAAAAGCTACTTCGATTAATTTCGAGATGTGAGATATGAGAGAGTGGAAAAATCTCTCTCACAGTATTTTTCACTGCCATGGCCGGGGATCGAACCCGGAACTTTTGGGTGAGAGGCAAGTGCGCTCACCTCGCGACCACCAGTCATACCATTTTTACAAACTACTTCTCCACACATCACCGGTCATGTGTTACAGTTCTACGCGTAGACACCAAAACTTACCGCGAATTTACATAAAACTAAATTTACACACCATTAATTGAACTAATATTTATGCAATACTATGCACATGCTTATTGGTAAAACTAGTTTTAATAATGATAAATGTATCAGAACAATTTTTATATTAACAGTATATAGGTACTATTCTTCACACGATCAGTATTACTGGCAATGTCCAATGCCCTTATTGAATGTCCCACGTGCGTACTTAATAATTATCACTTTGAACACTTTTTAGATTGTCCCAGCTTGTGTGATTTTATTTTGATAATATTCGTTTTTTATTTTTTTAAATTATAAGAGAGTGAGTTTTTTATATTGGTTTTCAAGCTCTGGAGAATGATTTTTTAAATTAATTTCTGTTTCAGATAATCTCTTTGTTTAATTGAAGAAATTAAACCCAAAGTAATCTTGTTTCTAAAAAATGTGTCTTCAATCATTTTTATAGTGCGCTGTCAGGAATGTCAATATTTTTAAACGATTTGCGGAAAAATATCGTTCCGGATAAAAGCTATCGGTATTATATAAATTAAGCAACGCACGATTTACAGTGGCGTAGAACATAAGCCATTAATAATACACCTACCGCCAGCCAAGAGCCCGCTCTTAATTCCGTGGCCAAAAACTTCATAATTGGTGCGATACCTGCCGTACCAACCGGTCCGGTTGTGCGTAAATCGTATTATTTTCATATCCATATCAGGTCTCGGTGAGAGAGTGAGGTCAAACAGCCAGAGCGGTCGCGGTCCCCTTCCACATGGTACTTGTTGTGGCAGCCTTGTCATGGCCAACTCTTTGACACCCCGCAGCCTACGAACTGCGGCCGGTCTTTGGCCGTTCAGAGAGCATGTCTCATTCATCCTCACGATCATTGTGTAGGCTCTTTTTATATGCTGCTAATAAGGCCTTAGCCTGTACGCTACTATTTACCTCAAACATGTAGTGTTTTAACAGCTAGCGTAAATAATACTCTCTTTAATCTGTTTAGGTAACATTACGTGCTCAAATGAGATGTTTGATTTATTAGTACATTAAGCCATTTAGTAAATTGTGGAGGTTCTTTTATTGGCAGTATACTTTTTTCGTATGTTTTATTTAGCTTTTAATCTGCATCCTTGTTCTCTATTTGTATGCTGTCTACAGGGTTATTCATAGAAAGTGGGTATTGAATATTCTGAATATTCGTATATGGAGATTTTTGGTCATGCCGAATTTAAAGAAAATATTTTTAACTTTGTGTCACTTGCCACTTGTTGTTGCGTTTGTACCGGAAGTATCACCAAACTTTATTATTTTAAATGGAACACCGTGTATATTATTGCGTATTTGTATTTCCCATAAAATTTTGAGTTTGAGCTTGTGTACCATAATGAACCCTCAAACTTACTATCGTCAAAATCATGGGTATTAGATCAGTTTGGAATGAAAAGTATTCCCTGCTAAAAATGTCTCGTCAATATACAATCAGAACTCACAAAGTTTTATTAGTTTTTGTAATCATGTATGAGGTTTTCTTGTTTCTATGAGCCGAAGGTGTAGGCTTTTTGAAAGTTTTTAAAAGCGAGAATGTTTTATGAGTTTTTATTATGATTCTACTCACTTTCTTCCACGAGTTTTGATAAGAATTGAAAATAAATATATTTATCAAAAATTTTACAAGAAATTATTAATAACTTTATAGGTATCTTAAAGGAATCATAAGCAGAGTTTTTAAAAGATTTGAAGTGTTAATGTCTTGATGTGCTTTAAAAGTAATTATAAGTTCCAACAGGCGTACGAGTAAAACGAATCTTTAATAAGTATTTGCTGGCGTTGTTTTGTATACATTTATGGAGGTTTATGAGCAAAGTTTATAGAGGACTTCAAGAGAAATTTCCCATGAGATTTCATGTGTATTGCAGATATTGCTCTATAACAAATATTACTATTATTTACAAGTATTTTCGTATAACATTTTCGAAAGTTTCAAAGAGAGATTTCATCATGTTTCTTAACAGTATCTGTAAGTTTTGAAAATACTATAAGAGTAAACATTGTTCTTAAGAGATTTTGCAGTTATGTGATTGAAAGCTTTCACATGAATTTATAAATGAAGTTTGTATGAGATTTGGAGCGGTTTTAAAATTACAGTTTTTATGAGTATTCTAAGGAATAGAAAAGAGCAAGTATTTTACAAGAATTGAGAGTGGAGAGCTTACGAGCCTTTACAAATATTTTCGTACAAAATGCTCGAAAGTTTCTTAACAGTATTTGTAAGTGTTATAAGTACTATAAGTAAACATTAGTTTTAAGAGATTTTGCAGTTATATGTGATTAAAAACTTTCGCGTTAATTTATGAATGAAATTCGTATGGGATTTGGAGAGGTTTTATAGTCATAGTTTTACGGGCATTCTAGAGAATTGAAAACAGTAAATATTTTATAAGATTTTACAGTCAAGAGTTTACGAGCTTTAACAAGTATTTTTGTATAAAATGTTTGAAAGTTTGTTTCATAACAGTATTTTTAAGTCTTGAAAGTACTATAAATAAACATTGTTTTTAAGAGATTTATGTTATTGAAAGCTTTCACATGAGATTATGAATGGAAATAGAGTTTGTATGAGATTTGGAGAGGTTTTTTAAATACAGTTTTTACGAACATTCTAAGGAATTGAAAAGACCAAGTATTTTTCAAGAATTTACAATCAACTGCTTACGAGCTTTTACAAGTATTTTCCATAAAATATTCAAAAGTTTCAGAGAGAAATTCCATGATGTTACTTAACAGTATTTGTAAGTTTTAAAAATACTATAAGTAAACATAGTTTTTAAGAGATTTTGTAGTTATGTAATTAAAAGTTTTCACATGAATTTATGAATGTTCGAAAGTTTCAAAGAGAGATTCCATGATGTTTCTTAACAGTATTTGTAAGTTTTGAAAGTACTATAAATAAACATTGTTTTTAAGAGATTTATGTTATTGAACGCTTTCACATGAGGTTATGAATGGAAATAGAGCTCGTATAAGATTTGGAGAGGTTTTATAAATCACAGTTCTTACGAGCATTCTAGGGAATTGAAAAGAGTGTGTTACAAGAATGTACATTCAAGAGTTTACGAGCTTTTACAAATATTTTCGTATAAGATGTTCGAAAATTTCAAAAGAGATTCATTCATTCAACATTATTTGTAAGTTTTAAAAGTACTAATATGTTTAAAAGATTTTGTAGTTATGCGTTAAAAAATTTTCACATGAATGTATGAATGAAATTTGCATGGGATTTGGAGAGGTTTTGTATTAACAGTTTCTGTCTGGAACTTTCAAAAATTTTATACGAAAATACTTGTAAATGCTCGTGAACACTTGACTGCAAATTTTTGTAAAATACTTTCAATTCCTCAGAATGTTCGTAAAAACTGTGATAAAAAAACCTCTCCAAATCTCACACAAACTTCATTCATAACTGCAAAATTTGTTAAACACATTTTTTATTTATAGTACCCACTGTTAAAACTTACAAATACTGTTAAGAAACATCATGGAATCTCTCTTTGAAACTTTAGAAATTTTTATACGAAAATACTTGTAAGAATTCGTAAACTTCGTAATATAAATTCTTGTAAAATATTTGCTTTATTCAATTTCTTAGAATTCTCGTAAAATCTGTGATTATAAAACCTCTCCAAATCTCATACATACTTCATTCATAAATTCACATGAAAACTTTTAATCCCATGACTACAAAATCTCTTAAAATAAATACTTGCTTATAGTACTTTTAAAACTGACAAGTACTGTTAAGAAACATCATGGAATCTCTCTTTGAAACTTTCGAAAATTTTACACGAAATCACTTGTAAAAGCTCGTAAACTCTTGTAAAATACTTGCTTTTTTCAATTCCTCAGAATGCTCGTAAAACTTGTTATTTACAAAACCTTTCCAAATCTTATACAAAATTTCATTCATACATTCATGTGAAAACTTTTAAACACATAACTACAAAATACTTTTAACACATTTCTTACTTATATAGTACTTTTAAAACTTACAAATACTGTTAAAAAGCATCATGGATCCTCTCTTTGAAATTTTCGTAAATTTTACACGAAGGTACTCGTAAATGCTCGTGAACTCTTGGCTGTAAGTTCTTGTAAAATCTTATTGCCCTTTCAATTCTTTAGAATGCTCGTAAAAACTGTGATTATAAAACCTCTACAAATCTCATAAAAGCTTCATTCATAAATTCATGTGAAACCTTTTCATCCCATAATCGCGAAATCTGTTAAAGACAATGTAGTTTTAAAACTTACAAATACTATTAAGAAACATCACGAAATCTTTCTTTGAAATCTTCGAAACTTTTATAAAAAAATATTGTAAAAACTCATAAACACTTGACTGTAAATTCTTGTACAATACTTTATCTTTTCAATTCCTCAGAATACTCATAAAAACTATTATTATAAAACCTCTTCAAATCTCATACCAACTTCTTTGATAAATTCATATGAACGTATTTATCCCATAACAGCAAAACCTTTTAAAAGCAATATTTACTTAAAGTACGTTGGTAAATATTTCAAACCATCATAGTAGGTCCAAGTAACATTCTTTCGACGCCAATTTATAATTCTGAAGATCAAGTTACTATCGGACTATTATTTACACTAATCTTGACGTTGGAATTAGTTAATTTTTGAAAATAACGGTGAATGATATTCAAATTTTACAAAATACGCAAACAACCAGTTTACGTTACTATTTCACTAATTTTAATTAAACATTTGTTTACTCATGCTTAATGTTACTTAAGTTCGACTCGACTCCGGTATGTCCATTACTTTGGATGCAAATCATTCAATTTCACTCAGGGGTTCCGCATGGATCAGTATTAGGGCCCTTATTGTACATTCTCTCATAAGCCTATATAAAACAGTCAATAATTTATAACTCTATCCTATAATTGGGATTTTACACCTTGGATATTGTAAATAAATAAATGAAAAATGAAATAAATCAATTAATGATCCGGGTACAACGAATAATACCCGCTTTCGGTAAATAACCCTGCATAATGTATTCAATTAGTTGTATACTCAGTTATCTGTAAATTTGTAATTATGTTGTAAACACTTTTTGTTGGTAAACCACTACTACACTTAAGTAGTACAGCTGTTTAGATGATGATATTCGATATTGGTGTGTTATTTTAACAGGAAACAGAACAACAAACTTATACACACAAGTACATACGTAGAAACACATTACACTTATTTGCGTAGGGCAATGGGGTAAAAAAAATCGTTTTATCCCGATCTATAGTTTATTTATTTATATGTTTGTATTTATTATATATATTATATTATATCTTAGACTGACCTGCCACAACACAGTTGTGCACATATGGCCAATAAATATATCTATCTATCTATCTATCTATAGGCCCTGGACTATATTCGGTCGCGCGCTACATACGACCACTTCCCACATTTTATTGCACCGTTCAGCGCCGCATATGATTTGCCTTTATAATCATAATACTTTAAGATCTCAATTTAGTTTTTGATTAATGGCGCTATGTCGGAGAAACAATAAACAATACCACCTTAATGGATTTTTAGTTACCCCAATAAACTTGGTAAGTGTATAATTTGCTACTAGAACGTTAAGCGCTTGGCGCTGCCGTATTAGCATTACAAAATTACAAGCGTCTTCTAATGATCCTTTAGATCGCACGCACGATGCAATTGTTTATTATAAGAATATTTATGTCTAACACCATCTAACTGGCAAAGACTAGTGGATAAAAAAATACAAAATTTGGATAATTATTACATATTAAATATTAATAAATCACATAGAACTTGTACTAAACATAAACACACCACATGTAGTAGATATAGATAGATACAGATATATAGATATAGTAGTGGATCAAGATAATATATTAAACTTACAAATAAGATAGTTTAACAGGCAAAAGAGATAAAAAGACAGAAACTATACAGATAACGTAGGGAAGTCTTGGACTTAACCTTATGTATAGGTAAAGTAAGTGATATTATTAAGAACAGGCACGTATCAGAAGAGCCACCAGGCTTCGATCATAGGCACGTCAGATTCAACATCAAAGTCCCATCTCTAACGGAGACAACATTCAGGAATCCCCGAGATACCAACTGGGAAGGATATTTAGAGTCCCTCAGAGGGTATCTGGAGGGAGGAATAGCGTCTGGAAGAAACACAGAGAGCCTTGAAGTGGCAGTGGAACATGTAAGCGAAGCGATAGTAGCTGTCTATCAGGAAAACTGTCAGGAAAAACTAGGGAAACTAGGGCTAAACAGTGTGGTGGCATAATCACTTAGAAGGCCTTAGGGCTGAGGTTAGAAGGCTATTTAATAGGGCCAAATCCAACCAAGACTGAGATACCTACGAAGTAAAACTCACGCAGTACACTAATGAGATCCGCAAACCAAAGAGAGACTCATGGAAAAGATAGCCCCGCACCTTCCAGAATTCATAAAGTCCTGACCAAGGACGGTTTTATTGCAAATGGAGTAGGTTTTATCAAAAGAGTAGATGAAACCTATACGAAAACAATGACGGAGAGTATCAAATTGCTCCGGGCTCACTGATAATAACAGACCTAGTGGATAGGCAAGCTCCAATCACTCAAATCTCCTGGGATGGACAGAGTATATCCAATCTTGCTCCAAAAGGGGCTAGAGGTATTAATACCTTACTTATGTAAAATATTCAGAGCTTGCTTGACCTGGAGATACATACCAAACATATGGCGGAAGGTAAGAGTCATCTACCTACCAAAAACAGGTAGATTATCGGACTAAACGCCTAAGTCATATAAGCCTATAAGCCTATCCTATTTCTTACTTAAAACGATAGAAATACTGTTAGATAGGTACATTGGAGATTAAGGAAAAACCCCCGGAATGAACGCCAGTATACCAGCCGGGGAGGTCGACAGACCTTGCACTGGATGAATTAAACAGACAAAGTCCTTAGATGACAATGAAATGGCAGTAGTAACATTTCTAGACATAGAAGGAGCATTTAATAATTCGACAGCACACTCACTAATGCGGGCATTATCAAACAGATCAGTCCCAACAGTCATCTGCCGATGGATTAAAGCCAGCCTAGACAATAGGATTTCTAGGTGAGGCCTCCATTGAGGCGAAAGTGAACCCAGGCTGCCCCTAGGGAGAAGTACTATCTCCACTACTGTGGGCAACTCTGGTTGACGAACTTGACTTGACGGAAACTCGCCACAGAAGGCTTCTATTGCTTCGAATATGCTAATGATCTAGCAATAGTCGTCAAGGGGCGATTTGCAAATACAATAACGGAGCGTTTGTAAAGAGCCCTAAATGTTGTCGACAAATGATGTCCTCATAAAACCACAGTACCCACTTTTACACGGAGAAGAGCACTGGAAGGCATCTTCCACAAGGTCAGCTTTGATCAAAAATTAATATGGAACTCCCACATCCAAAAAGTCACATAGAAAGCAACAATCGCCCTGGGACGGTGTAAGGAAATATGTGAAAAAAACTGGGGGCTAAATCACAAAATGAACCTGTGGCTATACACCAGGGTAGTGAGATCCATAATAATCTATGGATCAGTGGTATGGTGGACTAAGAGAGAGACAGGTCAAAGAGTTCATTAAAGAACGTTCGGCCAAGTTCACAAAAGATCTACTGAGCCAGAATAGGAAACTCATCAGAGTAATTGTAAGCCTTCTAGTTGGGCACTGCCGGCTCAATAAACACATGAGTCTAATGGGCCTGGCAGAGGACGCAACAATCGGGTTCTGCCAAGAGGAAGAGGAAACCTCAGTTCACATATTGTGCCACTGTGAAGGCCTGGCGAGACCGAGATTCCAAGTACTCAGAGAAGAAAAACCAAAGGCGGGTAGCTATACAAGAGGGCCTTTATCAAAGCTGTGGAGTCTAGTACAAAGGACAAAGCTGGATGAGGTGCTATAAATAATGTATTGTAGGACCACCACAATAGATATGAAAAGGTCGCGGTGGTAAAGGCTAAATAACCAGCTCCTCTGCTTATCTCTCTATCCATCAGGTAAATAGGAGGGAACTATCACGCAACGTCCAGGGTCTTGAGAGTTTATTTATGCTACAATAAACTATCTTACCTCAGCAGTAAGTCACTCTATTTAATATTTTATAGAAAAATATTAACGACTGCCTAATTCTCTGATATTGCAGTCTTGATAAGGAAACTGTATCAAATAGAAAGTTTTCTATTATGAGATCCATCTTTCTTAAAGCACAAATATTTAAGGAAATATCTTTGCACTGCTTTTAGAGTTACTGTACATATGCAACAAATAGCAAGATCCTCTATGTATGTGTTTAGGGCGGAGTAATGTGTTGTTTAATTAAGGATTGGACTATTTCGAGATTTGATGGAAGATTATTTAATCAACACCAATAATTCACACTATTTAAAGCACTTTGTAATTTTTCGCAGTCTGCCTTGGAGTTGTTATTATATGGTTTATCATCTGTAAAAAGTAACAGCAAATGTCTTATCCATCAACTATTAATCCATTAATAAATTAAGATGAGGAGGGGCTCCAGAATGGAACCCTGGAGGTAGAAACTCCTGTGTTACTGATATTTCAAGTGATTTTAGACCACGACATTGAAAAGGTTGTGTTCTTGTGTTAAATAGAAATTAAATAAATTTAACTATATCTAGTTGGTATGGGCTCAGGTAAAGTGTGGGGTAACCTAAAATAATACCACAAGGGGTTATCAAGTTTTCTAGCCAATTGCATATGTAAAAATATAAAATATAGAAATTATAATATTCCAACCTATCTGCAAGTGCCTTATATACATTAGGACTCAACAATTTAAGCCAAAACAGCTATTCCCCCTTACGAGTGCTGAATTATATGGTAAAATTTGCGTATTTTGTCTAAACACAGTTAGCATTAAAATACAATGACTTGAAATGATCGAATGCTACGAGGAAGATGCTAGGCCTCCTTCATATCGCAGGATGTCACTAACTGCAGACCGGTTTCGACCTAGTTTTGGGTCTCGTCAGTGCAGTGAAAATGATACCTTCAATACCCGGAGTTCGCATCTCATAGACACTGTTAAGTTCCACCGCAGTAGAGCGTAACTAGCGCCATCTCTCAGTAGTCTCGAAACAATCCAAAGCGAAAATAAACTTGATAATCGTCACTGAATAAGCAATTTTATAGCAGAAGGAAATTTTATAAAAATATAAAATATAGGAATTATAATATTCCAACCTATCTGCAAGTGCCTTATATTGGATTGTTACGAGACTACTGAGAGAATTACTGCCGTAGCACAAGGTCTATTAATGAGAACTTTTGGTATCCTAATCAGGGGGCCAGTACAACATTACTGCAAAAAAAAATTTTGTCGCTACTAGTCCCTAATACCTACTTCTCTTAGAATAATAGTACACGATTTTATTATGGCCACCCTGTATTAATGGCATAAGAAGAATCGTTCTATTTCTATGGTTTAACAGTTTTTTTTGTCCACGAAAATGGCTGTCTACAGAGCAGTTGTCATTCCAACACTGCTATATGGATGTGAAAGCTGGGTCACTTACCGTCGTCATGTGAAAGAATTAGAACGTTTTCAGCAAAGACACCTCAGAAGTATGATGAAAATCCGTTGGTTCCATCACATATCAAACGTGGAAGTACTCAGGAGAGCAAACAGCCTTCCAATTGAGGTGCTTATTTCAAGAGCACGCCTAAGATGGGCAGGTCACGTTCATCGTATGCATGATAACCGCCTTCCTAAATGTACACTTTATGGTGAATTGCTAAGCGGTAGAAGAAGGCGTGGCGGTCAACGAAAGAGGTTCAAAGACGCTCTCCATGAAAATCTAAAATCCTGCGGTATTGCAGACGAGTAATGGGAACAACTTGCAGCGGACAGAACCGAATGGCGAGGGGTTGTGGCCAGCTATCAAGGAAATGTTGCTGCTAGAAGGCCGAATCCAAGACCTAACCAGGTCTATGTTTGTCCTGATTGCGGTCGACATGTGCTCTCCCAAATTGGCCTCTATAGCCATAGTCGTGTGCACCGTAGATGAATGGGAATTACAATAGACTACACTTTTTACTTGTTTTTTATTGTACACAATTTATCGACTGTAACATTTTTATACTCGGACTCGAGTAACGGCTAATAATAATAATTAACAGTTTCAAACACTTGCAGTTATAATTTAAAATGTAACGTTTGTGGCAACAGGCCACCGCGTATTTCATGTTCTAAGTAATTTTTGTAGCTGTTTGGGTATTATGTATGTAGAGCAAATTGAGCACCTGCGGGCAACAGACGCTACGGCAATTTACTGGATGTCTATATCATAAAAATAACTGTTCGTTCAACCATAAACGTTTATTAAAACGGAAGTTAATCATCTACATCAGATAGTAGGAACATAGGAAGCCTAGATGCTCATAAATTAATATAAATAATTATAAAAAGTGAATGGAGATTGCAAAATGACTTATTAGCAATATAAAATGTTATAAAAAGTTATGTTAAACTTTCAATTAACAAAACATAAAGTTGCTGCTATACGTTACAGTTGAATTATTTTGTAAAGGGAGATGCGTATGTCATCTATTTCTACGCACACGCAGTAATTACACGACAAAACTAAATGTTGAGTGTTTCGATCACTATTAGGCTGGGGCCGTTACCTTTTTGAGATGGAAAAATTAATAGCAGGCAACGGCCGGCTGGAATATATAGTTGAAGTCATAAAAAATGAAAAAAAAAAACTTTGGAACTTGAGATGAAGGGAAGTAGTGAAATGGGGTGCTATTTAAGGGATGAAAACGGTTTTTCGTGATTTGTGGCGAAACGTGGCCTCCTAGAGAAAAGTGTTTCATACAAAAGTTGTAGATAATAAATAAATCTAAAACTTCTATTCTATATATTTTTCGACATAACCTCAAAGCTTGCGAGAAAATGACGAAAAATCGATTTTTCGGCTTTTATTTTTTTTTTCGCGTGAAAATTATTTAATTTAAATGAAACTTTGTGAAAGTACGTAATTGTTTGCGTATAATAAGCATGAATTTTTTCAATTATGGGAAATAAATATTTTTCGAGATTATACCATTTTTCCGAAAAAACAGCCCTATCTTCGGTGAACAACTCTATTGATTTTTTTTTTGATTTTGATGTTCTACTAGTGCTCATTTTTTTCGTCGAAATGTCTGCTTTCAAATGGTACGTCGATGTTAGTGATTTATTGTCACTTAGCAGCTTAAAATTAAGAAAAACCGAAAAAAAAAATTTTCGAATCTCGAATTTGTCGATTTTTTTCATTATTTTAAATTTTTTAGCATATGTATTTAGAATAATTTAATATGCATATAAAGTTTTCGAAACTTAACTGTAACTTATGAAAATTAATAAAGTACTATTGATTTCCATGTAAATGTTAAGTTTCATGAAGTTTTCCCTACCTTTCCGTGATGAAATTCATTCAACTTTATTTATTTTATACCAAAGTAAGTTTTTTCATTAAAATATTATGAATTATTAACATAAATATGCGAAAAAATTTAAAACAATGAAAAAAATCGTCGACAAATTCGAGATTCGAAAAAATTTTTTTAAGGTTTTTCTTAATTTTAAGCTGCTAAATGACAATAAATCGACGTACGACGTAACATCGACGTACCATTTGAAAGTAGACATCTCGACGAAAAAAATGAGCACTAGTAGAACATCAAAATCAAAAAAAAAATCAATAAAGTTGTTCGCCGAAGATAGCAGTGTTTTTTTGGAAAAATGGTAAAATCTCGAAAAATATTTGTTTCCCATAATTGAAAAAATTCATGCTTATTGTATGCAAATAATTACGTACTTTCACAAAGTTTCATTTAAATTAAATAATTTTCACGCGAGAAAAGAAATAAAAACAGAGAAATCGGTTTCTCGTCATTTTCTCGCAAACTTTGAGGTTATGTCGAAAAATATTCAGAATAAAGGTTTTACATTTTCTCATTATCTACAACTTTTGTATGAAACATTTTTCTCTAGAGGGTCACGTTTCGCCACAAATCACGAAAAACGGTTTTCATCCCTTAAATAGCATCCCATTTCACTACTTCCCTTCATCCCAAGTTCCAAAGTTTTTTTTTCATTGTTTATAACCTCAACTATATATTCCAGCCGGCCGTTGCCTGCTATTAATTTTTTTCTTTTCAGCAATAAAAATCCGTAACGGCCCCAGCCTAGTATCATTCTCAGATCTGCAGCACAAAAATAGTCCTGTCAACGAATTATTGTAGACCACATGGAGGGCGGCAGAATTTTTTACTTCAGGGATGAGTTTGGGGTAGTTAGGAGGTAAACATTCTAAAACTTCCCGACCCTATGGCTGGTCAGCTTTTCTGGTGGGGGGCGCTCCGGGAGGCAGTACATTTTGTTTTTGCTTATAACTCGAAAACTATTGGTTCTAATGAAAAAAATAATCTTAACTTTTTGAAAGCTGACAAAATTTTCTACATTTTTTACTTCAACAAAAAGTTTCTATCTTCAACCGTTCTCGAGTTATCCGTTTCTAAAAATCGCCGATTTCCTGAAAACGTTGTTTCGGATCACATTTTTCTTCATACTCTGTTCATAACACCTCAAATCTTATTTGTAAAATAAAATACAACCAAATCAAGTGAAGAGGGATAAATTTGGTTAAAACTTATATATTCTACACATAATTAATGGCTGAAATGATGGATTTCAAGATTTTTATTGCTGTAATACGATAGGGTTATTCGCATATAATTGGCTAATAGCTAATTATCTATTACAGTGATGCTTTATCCTCCTCATCCTCTTTTATGGGAGCTCTGTTATGGAAGTGCTCTGGCAGTTGAGGCAGTTGCTGACGAACAATTTATTGATGCCTTTCTGCATCCTCATCTTCCGGAGTTACAATCTTTTTGGCAACGACAAAATATAAATTGCAAAATTTCATCGGGGGCAGCATTTTTGTCTGTTAGTTTGTGAACCAGTTCTCCATTTTTCTCCTCCCAGCCAGGAATTCCTAAACCGCACACATACGAGGGCAGTATGATTCGTGTCCACTGCTGGATTTGGTAGTACACCCTCTAGGGATGGTACTTCGTAGCCTCCTCAGTTGGTGGGAGAGTGGAAGAGTGGATTTTATAAATGAACGATATCTGTAGTTATCTAGAACGATATCTGTAGTCATCTAAGGATATCTTCTTTGATGGAGCACCATACATACCATCTAAGGCTACAATTATGTCCTGCTCTTTCACAGCCTGTAAAAGCATGTGTAGAAACAGAATGTGCTCCAGAACCAGCTGCTGCAGCTCTTCTGAAGAGTATGTTTTTGTGCATACTATTCCTGCCAGGTTTCACGAGGAATGTGTACCGCGGGGGGGTGGGGGGTGGGAACTGAACTCAGTTCGAGCAACGAGAAGCAGCAGTAGGCAGCTTTCAGTGAGAACCTGAAGATGGCAGATGAGATTCCGCCAAAACGTCGTTTAGACAACCGTGACTCCTGGAGGAGTCGATCATCGACGCGGGAGAGCACCCGGAAGTACAACAACACTTCATTTAACACCCGCGAAAATCTAAAAAACAACATCTGTATTAACCACTTGATATAACACCTTCCTTGGTGACCCAGATTTATGGTCAGGATTTTGCCATCTCTGAAAAGCTGCTGGGTAGTGGCGTATTGAGATCTAAAACCAAACAGTCACTTAGGAACTGTTCCTTCCCAGCTCCTTCCAGCAGGTGGGATAAAATGACAGAATTTTGAATTTCCCCCAGGGTTGAGAGGAGCCTAATTAGCTTGTGGATAGATTTTTAGGATTCTTAGGTTTTGGGATGGGAATAATTTTTGCGGTTTTGCAAATGAGGGGATAATAGAAATGCTGGAAACAGGGGTTAAAGATTTAGGTTATGTATAGGATCATTTTAGGAGGACATGCCTTAAGACGAAGCGCCGGATATTGTATCTAGACCTGGACCTTTTTTGCGATTTAGGTTTTTTATTTGTGTGATGGCTTGGGAAGGAGATACAGGAATGGAGATGTCCGTGGAGTCGAACCTTGCCTCTGACAACCATTGCTCGTACTCCAGGGACGTTTTTTGGTATCTGGGATGGACTGGACTAACTGATTGGAGTAGAGGAGGGAGAAGGAAGTAAACTTTTCCTTGTCACTTACCGCCTGACCCATAAATACTAGGAGAGGGGGTATAGTTTGTTTTTTCGGAGAAACCGTCTAGGGAGAAGATTAGGATCGTCAGGGTGGGAAGTAATTGGGATTTTAAATGATATCTAATGAGTTTTGTATAATCGGAACGGACAATATATGTAACGGTATATTTTCAAAACTTTACCAATAACTTCGTAACTGCAATGAATAATATATTGCTTGGGAAAACGGACATAGAATAAACTGGGACTCGGCAAAAATTTTAACAAAAGAAACAGATACCAAAAAAAGAAAAATTAAAGAATCAGCAATAATCTTATTAAATGAAGATAAGTGCGTATCGAATTATTCTGTAGATATTTGTACAACCTGGCTACCAATGTTAAAAGAAGAACTTAACAAACTCAACATTATCTAAAAGAAAATATCATCAGTTCTATGTTCTGTGTAAGTAGTAAGTATCTATGGAAATAACATAAACAGAATCTTAAAGCTGTGTATTTGACATACACAGCAAAATAAGAGTTCTTCCAAAAAAAGCTTTGAAAACGGAAAGAGATTACTTTCCGACAGCAAAATACATTATCTCTGTGTTTATTCCGATTTATATTATTTGCAAAACATAACCTCTGACTATTCCTTTGGCGTAAACATCACGAGCGCAGAGGCTTTTTTCCAATTCTATTATTTTGTAGATTCGGTGATTTGTTTTTGAAGAGGATAATAATACATATGGTTGAAAACCCAAATAATAGGAAAAAGTAAAGGTTATTATGAAACATTGAAGGTAGATATAATATCATATTTCCCCCCTAGATTATTCAATTTAAAGAAATCTAAACATTATGCTTTGAATTGAATCAATCTACAACAAATATCCCCAATTACACATACTCAGGTGTATATGGATAAATCGTTTCTATGTGAAATTTAGTAATTGAGTAATTGTGTCAGGCACATTATTTAAATACATTTCTAATTCATTAAGATGTTTAGCCCATTGTATATGGTTTTCATAAGTTGTTAATCTTCAAAAACGTATCACTTCTTGTACATAACATTCTGCAGGGTTTGCATTAGAGTGTAGTATACTAGTAAAAACAAATTTAATACCTTTGAAAATTTTGGTTCAAGATGTCGCACAGCATAATATTTTCCCTCAACATATCTTTCCAGAGTAAAACTATTTCCCCCATTAAATAAATTGAATCTAACCTTTTCTTGGTGGTACTCTCGTCAATATTTATTTAAAAATAAGTTTTCAAATGTTTCTAATGTTTCATATTCTTATTCGATTATGCTGTACCACATCTCTGCTTTTCCTTTCATGCTTGCATGTATAATTTACTTTAATACTGTCTAAATAGTTTAAAGTATTCAAATATTGTTTAAGTTCTGATATAAAAATCTTTGGATGGATGTTATTATATCCAAAATATTTAGTTTCAAATGTTAAGTTTGGGCGCATTACATATGGTACTTATTGGCATACATTTCATTCTGTGATTCCGCAATATTCTTTTTAATTTCGTTGTGAACGTCAATTCTATTCAATTTAATTTTAGTTTCACTATCACGACAATTTACACAATCTGCTATTATGTCAAAATTTTCTTTTATTTTATCTGCTATTTCTTGTTTCGTTTCTATAGAAATACCCAATTTTAAATTGGAAACTTATTCCGCTCAATCCTTTCTGATTTCCGTATCTTATGTTATACCTTTTTCTTCTGTCTCATTAATTCTCTCATCTAATCTATTTGACATAATATTTTAAGTTTTCGTCAACTCTTCAATTTGTTCATTTAGATTAATTTCTAACCTATTTATGTGATTAGAAATCTGATCTTGTTTTTCATTCATTTCTTTAAATTTCAAATCTTGTTTTTCAATCATCGCAGTAAGCATTTGAATTAGCTATTGCCTATCAGATGTAGTACTTGTATTTGGAGTTGAATCTCCAGTACTGGCAGTATTTACCTGACTGTCTATTACCTATTCTAAGTTTCATACACTGATTTACATTACCCCGTCAATAGACCATTCCAGAATGACGTCATTGACAGTTCGGCTATATTTGCTGGGTGGCATACAAATCCATTTGCGTATGTAAACATTACGAGTATTTCATCATTAAATTGTTTAATCCTGATCTAATTGATAGAAAATGCCACATTTTTGTATTGCTGTTGAATGTTCAATGCGTGGTGAAAGAGATCGTGCATTGTTTTTTCCGATTTCCCGCTATTTTAAATAATAGGGGAATCATCTTAATGCATTGCCTATAGAAAGAAGAAATACTCGGATTAAGGCTTTGGGACGGGGGCCACTAGGTAAAAGCCACCTAAAACACGGTCGTATTTGTTCAAAACATTTTATAACTGGTAAGTACTTAATTTTTGTACAAAAACTCCTTCTAGGTTTTATAAAGTTAGACTTAAATGATGTGTGTAATTTTAGGAAAACTAGCTGCTTTAGAGGATAAAACTACAAATACCCGCCTTTGCAAAAGCCCAAACTCAGTTGTATCCTATATATTTGGAAAACACATGAAATATTGCAATTGTAGAAAGAGTTGTAGGTTTGCTCAAAAAAAAATTTAAATTTTTCATGAAACAATACCCATAAGCACGTTGTCAAAATGAGGAAATTGAGTGCATTGGATAAAATTGTCGTGGTATGTAGTGCAATCATAAACATGTGCCTTCTCAAATACCAAATAATATAAATAATGAATTATTTATGTACCTGTGTGTTTATTAATAAAAACAATTTTAATTATATATCCCTATTTATTTCAATATATTGCACATCAGTAATATATATTTTTTATTCACTGTAAAACAAATGTTATTTAATATTCACTTTATTCTCTTAAAATATCCAAGTTCAGGTTCAGTCGAGCCAAAAAAGACCATAAATTAGATACGGACATAAATAGGCGCAAGTTCATTTTTATCTATCAAGAGGAGGATGTTTCTGAGACAAACCTCTTGTTCCTACTTTTTTGGCCAAACCATATCCCCTATTTGCAACATTTCTACATTTTTCATGGAAGGTACTGGCCAAACGGAAAGTCAGTGGACGCTGGACCAGGACTACTGTCTTTGATGGTATTTGGATGATCATGCAGGTAAAACAGAATCGCTATATGACTGCACATTTCTGATAAACATGTACATCTGATACATGTACAGTGAGCAATGGAAATGCTGGTGTTCTTTAAAATAATAATCCAAACTTGAAGTAACTTTTTCCTCTTTCATTGAGAGTGTTTAACCTACAACAAAGATTTAAAAAATGTTAATCAAGTTTAAAACCTTTGTAGCATATCACAATTATATACATTAACATATAGAATCTAATTATAATGTAAAATTACTCATTAACTTTGATTTCTTACCTTCCCAATGACAACAAATGCCTCATCACTGATTTGTTTTGCCAAAATTTCTTGAACAGAGCCAGATTCGTAAAGCTTGTAGGCTTGCAAACTTTTATAAGGCTTAAATTATTGACAAGTATAATAACTATGAGTTAGTATCAAATAATTCACGAAGTCCATCATGGAAATATTATAAACTTCAAGCCTGCTCCCTCCAGAAGGGATTGCATAGTGGTCAATATTATCAATAATCTCGATTTTTTTATCATATCTGCACTTAATATCACCTCCAAGGGCTACATAATATTCGCTTCGAGACATCTTGGCGAAGAAATTTGCAAAAAATCACAATAAATTCAATCCATACCACCAAAAATGAATGTAAACACACAGAAAATAATCTCCTTGTGTGCCACCCAGGCAAAATGGCGGATCTGTCAAAGTCACATGTTCTGGAATGGTCTATTGACACTGGGCATTACCTCAAATTGTCAGCCTGACATATCTACTAGACCGTCAAAATGACAACTGAAAATTGCCGGAAGTGACATAACTAATCATACATCAAACTATCAAAATGACAGGACTATCAGAATTTATGAATATTAACGATTTTACAACTTTAATACTTCTGATAATAATACTTTGAAACAAATAAACGTCATTATGAAACATTGAAGGTAAATATCAAATCAGTACAGACTTTTCATTATGTTTGGAGATCAAGTATATAGTTATTTATTTCACTAATTTTATTACAAAGGAAATTAATTTGTCTCGAATAAACAACCACCTTCAATATGTATAGAAGAATGAGGCAATTTCTCTGATGTATTTACATTGATGAAGTTTTTTCTCCAAGCATCTGCATGATTCTGTATAAGTGAGAATTTGGTCATCTACACCTTTTTTTAATATTATCTCTAATAGCCGTCGATTCTGCCATTAAACCTATTTCGCTCCCTTGGGAATGTCGTATAGTCACACGCACAAGTTAACACTTTTCTTTCGATTTAAGTTATTAATAAACTTGTCTGGTAATTGAAGGCGACTGAACAGGTTACCCAATGAAGATAATTTGCTAAGCAAAATCGCTGCGTAGATCATTACGTTCTAATTGCCCAAATTAAGAAGATTTATGATTTAAAAATGCATAAATTATGTCCTAAGAAGCCTTAATGGATAGGTGGGTTCCGTTAAACTTTACAAGATAATCTAGGATAATAGCATAGTAATAAAATAATCACATTACAAGGATGAAAGGTGTTTACAATTAAATTTACCTTTTAATCCGGCAAAAAGGCTGTAAACTTATAATTGAGTCTACCTAATAAATAATTCGATGTAATCGATTCATGAAAAGATAATTGTAGCGTGCTGGTATGCAGTATACTCCGGCCGCCACACTTGTTTCAGCATAGGGCAGTCTACCTTTGAATCTTTGAAAAATAAAGCTGTCTTTCCGTCTCTCTCCCCAGCTACCGGGGCCGCGCCGTCGACAGAGAAGACTGCTAAAAGCACGAGCAGAAAATAAAGAGCATAGTGGAGATATATAAAAGAAAGAAGAGATTGTCTAGAGAACCTGTTCATTTCTGAACAAAGAAGCTGCTGTAGCATTTGAACGCGGTTACCACAGATTAATTCAATTGTCACCAACCGCTCAACTCTAATTGATTATTTTTCAACTACTGGATTAATTTCTATGGAAAAATATCTCCTATATTTTATAATAAGATTAAATAGGATAATTATTGGGTAGTTGGAACAGGAGAAGATTAAATTTCATAAAATAGTTTATGTATAAAACTAAAAAAAACTAAATTTTTCTATAGTACAGGATGATTCACTTTTAATCAGTATAATTTTGAAAAGAGATAAACTATTAAATATGTGCCAATATGTGTAGCATCCCAGCCACTCAAAATGTGATTAAAAATGTTGTGATTTTTTTGAAATGTTTGATAATTTTGATGATTTTATGGCAGGGGGTTTGAAAAGAATTTAGAAGAAAACAACAAAAAAAAATAACGAACAGAAACGAAGACAGGGAGAGTAAAAGAAGCTAAGAGTGCAAAAAGAAGTTATGGGAAGAGGAAGGCTGGCTAAAGGGGTTGCCGGAAGATAGGCAACGCCTGGTATGGCAGATTGTGTTTGATTCGGAAAGGGACATTATGCTCTCTTATTTACGTAATGTTTCTAGTAAGCGGACTATCACCCAGCTTGGTGTTATAAAAGTTTTGAGAAATTTCTCGGGCGTAGTTCGCTATTGGTATTATGTCGTTACAACGTGCATACAAATCTCTGAGGGAAGTGTAATTTGATATGAGACGCATGAACTTATGTTCCAAGACTTTAAGTTTTTCCATTGTCGTCACGGACGTGTTGCACCACACCGGCGCTCCGTATGTCATGGCCGGCCTGACCACCATCGTGTACAACAATTTCTTGTTGTGTCTGTTTAGTCTGCTACCCCTGACCAGGAGTGGATACAGACTCCTGGACATGGAGTAGACTGTCCGTATGGTCTCGTTTATGTGGGTATTGAACGTCAGTCTTTTGTCCAGTCTAACCCCCAAATATTTTACACCATTTTTGACTGGAATGGGATTCCCGCTGATCAAAATTGGCGTTAATATCCTATTTTCCGTGAATCGGCGTGTGGAAAGTGTGGACTCCGACTTCTCGGCATTTACCCGAGTCTTCCACCGGTCGTAATACGCCGTAGCACGGGCCATATATGTTTTCAGCAGCATATTTGCTGCCTGGGCATTATGCGAATGTGCATACATGGCTGTGTCATCGGTATACTTGGCCAGCTTCGCATTCGGGAATCCCGAGAAATTGGATACTTAAAAGTTGTACAATTTTGGTGACAGGCACGATCCTTGCGAAACTCCCGCGTGAATATCCGTCGTGTTGAAAGTTTGTTGTTGTTTTGACACGCATGGCTCATTCTTCTTGCAATAAAGCAGCTCATTTGCATTTTGAATGTCCAATATGTCAAGAAATATTTAAGATAAAAAATAGAAATATACAATATTATATATTTGAAATCAAGAGAAAAAGAGCTTCTTAAAAACACAATAATATATAGGGTGTTCTATTAAAAATATATATATTTATTTCGTATCACGTATTCGTATCATTGTTTTCTTTTATCACGTTTCAATAAAACATAGGTAAAATCCTATAACATCTATTCGAAACTTTTCTTCTATTTTCAATAATAACAGAAATAAAGGGGAGTCAATTATAGTGAATACAATAAATTCCCAAGTTACTCAGATGAGGCAGGAAGAAAAACTTCACACCATATTATAAAAGTATAGCAAGCTGTTGATGATGATGTTGATTACATTTACTGAATTATTTTGGTTAGTCTAAGATTTTAATATTTATCAAGTTTGATAACACTTAGTTAACCTTTAAACTTTAAACGAATGCAACAGAAAACAGATCCTCAAATAAACAAAACTTCAAATGTTTTCCTCTCCAAGTTTCATCCCAGCAAGCCAAGTTCTCGATTTTATAGCATCAAGTAATTTAAATGATATAAATTAAGAACAAAGGAGCAGAAAATAATTGAAATATTTCTATCTAGTTGACTTTATGAAGTCACAGTTCAAAATAAACCACCATGTATTACTTACAGTTTATTATCATTGGGTGGTAATAAACAATTTTTAATGCTTAGTGCATTATTATTTTTAGGTTTGGTTCAAAAGGCCGGGTTGTTTATTAGTCTGTGCTGTGAAAATGGCCCTAAATGTCGATTTTATAGAAATTGAAACATAAACTATCTTAAATGCATCCTTTGGAATGTTATCTGTGTCTGTAATGATCGGAAATATATGAATATACAAAGGTCAGTAACACGACCTTTCTCAATTTATTTCGGTAGAAGGAGATTACCAGCATTATCTCCTAATGGATTCTTTAAACTCTTGTAAATATTGTTTTTGTTGAGATAGGCAAACAGTTTTTTTATCGGAAGTGTTAAAATACGACTGTATGATTTAGAGCGCGACGGTGATCTTGCAGGGTCGGGAATTTATCATTGAACAACAAACTTAATGCAAAACTAGGTAGTGTTTTGATTAGACGTATGTATCAAAATTAGCGGCTTCATTGTGTGTGTATTTGTGAGCAGCGATTAATCAAAAGTTAAAAAGAAGTCACCTATTAGTTATGTAGAATCATGTCTGATCATGCTAGTATACTTTTATTGTCTGTTTAAAAGTAAAAAATTATTAAAGAACCAAGAATGAAAAGAATGTCTCAAATTTCTTATCTAAATAAGTAAATATTCTCTACTACTCGTGAAAACCTCAAATAACTTTAAGGGTATTTCTAAATCTAGTGAACTATTTCTGACTTACTTGGTTGCGTTGAAATAAATATGTATATTTAAACACAAAACAACAAATTTCATAAAAAATGTAAACACCGAAAACAGTTTAAGATACCTAAAAAGTGATCTTTGGAAGGTTCCAATCTAGACAACCCTTCCAATATTCTAACTGCATAATTTTTTAAAATAAAAAAGAAACTTTGGGCTAGACTACAGGTGCTCCAATTAAGAATTTCATATCTAATAACTGAGTAGATATTTGCATAGTACAACGTAAGCAAAACATTTAAGTTGCAATGGTATTTTCTTGATGAAGAGCATAGCAATTTTCATTGCTTACCACACATTTTGTTTATGTGATTAAATCACTGTAGGTTGTGGTCGAAGGTGTCACCTAGCACAGTCTTAGGTCCTGTCTTACTCCTGCTGTTTATCAACAGTTTACTGGACAAAAACTTTGGATGCAACATCATATCATATGTAGATGACTCTGTACTGACCTGTTCGGGAGAGATCTAGAATTTAGTGCGACAAAATGTGGCTGAGACAATTTGTAAAGTCGAAAACTGGTTAGGCACAAATTTGTTAAAACTGAATATAGCAAAGTCTAAATTTATGGTCTTTTCTTCAACTAAGGCAGGACTATCCCAAACGGTGCAACCTAATATTAAAGATAGAGAAACGAATAGTAATGTTAACCAAGTCGAACACAAAGACAACAAAATATAATAAATATAAATGTGATAATTATATATTCTCCTTGTCTTCCCCTGTCTAATTATTTCGCTTATTGTATCACTTAATGTTATATTATAACTACAAACCTATAAATCGTAATATCCCTAGAAAATGCAACGAATATTAAGGCATGAACAAAATGTTAAATACTGCTAGACACAACACAAGGTCCCCTCAGGTGTCACACATAATGCTAGTAAATGGAATTAATAACAAATATATTAACTATATAATTACGAAAAATGTACAACTTGGTATGTACAAATTATGGTGATATTAGTCGGTGTCGGTTTAATCAAGTAAAGTGCATTTTTTTTAATAACCATTAATTTTATCTACATCTAACAAAAAAAAATAAGAAAGGTTAAAAATGTCACCCCACCCAAAATTTGAGGTGTCTGAAAATTAAAATATACCTACTTTTGACTTCCTAGAAGGCAAATAGACTTGCACCTCTTACACATATTAAAAATATTTATTTGTTATGTAGCACACCAAAATTTTGTTGAATTGCAAGTTACAGCTAAAAATAGGTAAAAAAACATTTCATATACAATGTCTCTCTTTGCCTAACACAAGATCCTTGAGATCTTCCAGGGGGTTACTTCGGTCACTTGAGAGGCGGTTAAGAAAACATTTTAAGAAAACATACATGGTGTTATAATATAACTTCAAGTTGCGTCTCTTTCTATTATTAACATAATAAGAGGTGTGCTTGAAATTGTTTGGATACTTAAAGCTAAATCGTTCGTAAAAATTAAATATAACAAAGGCCCAGAATGGAACCTTGCGGAACACCTCTATTTATTAAACAACAATTACTTTTCTTACCATTAACCTCAACTATTTGATAACGATTGTTTAAAAACAATTTTAAAATATTTAAAGCATGACCTCCAACACCATGCAGATTTAGTTTTAATAGAGGAACTTCGTGATCTATACAATCAAATCCGCGAGAAATGTCTACAAATAGTCCAAGTGGAATAAATTTCTTGTCATTAGCATTTATTGCATTAATTGTTTATTACTTTATTGTCTTGTATTGTTATATACATATATTATCATGGTGTATATTTTATATTTAGTGTTTACCTATTGTACTTTTATATTGTTTGTATGTTGTTTGTTTGTTGACTTCGATTCATCCGATACATCGGATACATTTTGACGTATCCTATGTCATGTAAATGATCTCTTGGTCTAATAAATTATTATTATTATTATTAAGATATTTGTTTAAAATTCAACAAAGGCAGTGCCTACATTTTTAGTTTTCATTAAAATTATGTTTTAACAAAGAAATTCGTTAATTGCTAATTTAAACTTCTTCTAACAGTTTTGAAAAACTAGATAATAAACTAATTGCTCTGCAAGTAGAAGCACGTTAACATTATTTTAAATTTATTAGGATATTCTCTCTTCTCAAAACATAAATTTATTACAAAGATAAGAAGAATGTAGCTGAATAGTTTACATTTCAATTTTCCCTTATGTACATTCTACGTCTTTTTTTTAAGGGCGTTGAATACTGTAGTGTAAAATTCCTTCATCATTCTGCAGCCACCCTTGATAGATTTTTTCTCTCATCTGTTCAATTGTGTCAATTTGAGTATTATAAACTCGTGATTTTAGATAACTGCACACAATGAAATCAAGATGAGTTAGCTCAGGAGACAGAGCAGGCCACATGATCGGTGCATCTGCACCCGGGCCAATCCATCTATTAGGGTAGTGGTTGTGTAACCATGTTCTGATATTTCCTAGAGTTGTTGCCCATACGTTTATTTTGAAGGTGTGTTGAAAATGAGTTTGTATTGTTGCCATTACTCGAATTTATATTGGGATACTTAACATCGCTAGCGTAGTAAATAATTTAAGACGGATACTACGGATTAATAGAATCCAGACTAAGATATGGGATCATTGGATGGGGCAGTACTACCTACAACCACATTAAACAACTGATAATATTACAGAAAGAATTTCTTAAAATAATGCTCGGTAGGGAAAACACTTACCCCTTCAACGATCTCTTCCGCGAGGCACAATTATTAGACCCGCGACAATTATACTTTTTAATTGTGGCTATAAGACAATATAATTATCGCAATGAGTTAGAGCCTGTTGATCATGTCTATGAAACAAGATATAAGTAATATACAGTTAAAACGAAAGTAACGACAAAAAGTATTGCACAAAGATGTTATACATATTTGGCTTCTAGAATTTTTAAATACTTATCTTTACACGTTAAAAATTATTACATACAATATTTTTAAAAGGAAAGTAAAACAGTTCATGCTAGAGAAAGAAAGGTCAGAAATTCATGTGTTAATTGAAAAAAAATAAGAAACAGAAAAAAAGTGAAAGAATCATTAATTTTTGCTTTATATGTCGTAAATAAATATGGGTGTATTGATGGACTTAGGAATTAAGTAGAGATAATAGTTAGTTAGTCAAAATGATCTGATGGTTTTAAAGTAAAAATAACACAAAAATTAAAAGTGATACAAAATGTTTTATTGCTTATTACAGAAAGGTGTTCATGTAAATTAATGAAAATAATTGGGGGCAAGCGTGGGTGCGTCTTTACTATGTACATACTTCGATATGCGATGTAAAGCAACGCCAGGTGCAGTTAGTAGTTGGATGGGTGACCGTTCCAACGAGGACCGCGTCCTCGCCGCAAACGTCTTCCAGCGGCTTGTATATCAGTGTATGCGCGGAAGCTATACAACCTTAGACGAGGGTTGTATAGGGGATATACCATCCTTCGGAGGGGATGTAAAGCCGTCGGTCCCTTGTCTATTAAATGTTAGGCAAGTCTACCTACTCTTCTTAAGAGAAGAGGTTCGGCAAAATTCCTGGTTGGGGGCAGCTCGTCTACAGGCGCCGGTGTTAGGCCTCAGTAGCGGAAATAGGCCGACGTTAAATAAATGTATATAAAAAAAAAAATGAAAATAACATCAGAACAACCGATTTCATCCGTTTAAGATCTGAAAATAGCGTCCTTTAAATGATATCCTTCTTTGGCCAAGCATTCTTCCAGTCTTGCACTGAAGCTGTCGAACACCTTCTCTAACATTGCAGGAGACATTTTGGCGATTTCTTGGCTTATGGCTTCTTTCAGTTCGTCCAGTGTGCGGGGTTTGTTTGTGTAAACTCTTGCGTTAAGGAACCTCCACAAGAAAAAATCACAAATCCTAAGGTCTGGGGAGTGAGGTGGCCGTGCAATGTCCCCAAAATGCGAGATGACTCGGCCACGAAACTTGCTTCTCAAAAGTCCATAACCTCATTGGTTGTATGGGCAGTTGTCCATCCTGTTGGAATCACATCCTCCTGCACACTAAACGATTTCTCTGAAGTTCGGGGATCAGGAAGTTTCTCAACATCAACAGATAACGTTGCGAATTGACCGTAATGGTTCGACCACACTCTTCAAAGAAATATGGCCCAATGACACAACTTTTTGTTACACCACACCACACAGTAACCTTAGGACTATGCAGAGGACGTTCATGCAGTTCTCCAGGATTTGTAGCCGACCAATAATGAAAGTTCTGTTTGTTTACGTAATCGTCCAGATGAAAATGTGCCTCGTCGCTCATCATGAAAAATTTTTAATGTAAAATTGGTGGATGCTGGGGAAAAACACCGCGTTTTATACGATTTTACTCTCGCAAAGTATTCCCGAAACGACACTGCAGACAAAGCATGGCATCAGGAGGCAGCAGAAGTCAATTTGTCAAGCATGTAGAGTAATTTATTGAAAAAATTTATTTTACAAAATAATTTATTACCTAATATACGAATAAAGGTTCTTCACTTGACTCACTCTACATGATGAAAAAAGATGTAGGACCTTTAAAAACCAACTACTGCAATATATTAAATAGGTATTTTGTACTTGGAAGGCAAAAGTTGAGTGTCTAAAATTGCCCCGTGTGCGGATGCCCTATTGCTCAGATCACCAATATCTCCTATGTCACCGTTATCGCCAACATCACCTAGTGACTTTTAATTGGTTTCATGTTGTCCCGTGTGCGGAGGCTCTTACTCGATCGATATTGTCTGGCGTCTGGGCTGACCTGCGACGGCCTGTCGACTTGCGTTTTAACGTTGAACCGGTAGCTCTGACGTTGCTCACCCATAGCATAATTGTGGTACGAGTTGGGACTCTTCCTCTTGGACCCACATTAAAACGCCTACGAAACTGCTGCTAAATAGCAACGCAGGAATCGCCACTTTTAAAAAGCGCCTCGACAACAAACGCACGGTGCTCAGCCGACCACTGCTTCATGGCTACTAAAAATGTGCACATGTGGGCTCTGGAACACGCATATCCCCACCATCCCCCACCACCTACCCGCTCAAGAGTACGACGGCGAAAATCATCAGATCATTTTGCCGCACCCTGTAGAATAAATTACACAGTGGTCCACGATCAAGGTTTACTTGTATGGGACTTACGTGTTTATTTGTTTATTTTATAAACCAAAAAATATTATAAAACAATGCATCAGTGGCAAATAAACGTTTATTTATTATTTACTAGGATTTTCCTCAGCACAGAAATGCATATTCCGAGAATTTAACACGCTTTGTCGTGTGAATATAGCCCCGACAGTAAAAAGAATTTTACTTAAAAAATCTGGATCATTTTCGTTCAAGCAACAATTCACAAAAATCAACTGTTATTGGAATACCTTCAGGGAATAATTCTTGTTCAAATGTGCTTTTAGAGGGCGGAATATTAAAACATAATATTTTTAGTCGCAAACTCCTCTATAAAATCCTTATGTTACTATAAGGGACATAACCAGACTGCAACCAACAGCTACTCTCTGGACTATGTACCTCGCCGAACGCTGAATTACAAGTTACAGGCCTGGCGCGTTAAGTGTAATAATTGTATATTACCATCAAAACGCTAATGCTTCGATTGCAACAAACACCAGCCGAAAGACTAATCCTACTTAAAGGAGCTCTCGTGCCAGTCCTCACACACCACTTGCAGACTGCAGTTTCGAGCTGTTGGCTCTCGTCAGTGCAAGGTAGGCATGTACACTTAACGCGCCAGGCTTGTAACTTGTAATTCAGCGGGGCACATAGTCTGGAGAGTAGCTGTTGGTTGCAGTCCGGTTACGTTCCTTATAGTAAAATAAGAATTTCATAGATGAGTTTGTGACTAAAAATATTATGTTTTAATAATTCTTGGGTTTTTCGGTAATGGAACGGGTGAAATTATTGTTTATGTAGTACTCTTAAAGCGCTCTGGTGAGATATATCCATTCTTAAGCCTAATCTTCTAGTGCTTATACATTACAATATCTAATGTTTCTTCTTCAACGTCAAGAGTTTTTGTGCTTCTTGGACGGCCAGCGTCTCTGTTTTTCACTGTAAGACTGCCTGTTTCTCTAAGTCGACATTCTGTACTTAAAAAAAGTTTTGGCATCAGGAATATTTTTGTTCGGGAATTTATCTTTATAACATTTCATAGCTGCAGCAGCATTACGAAAACATTTTTCCGAAATCAAAACTACGTCTGTTAATTCAGAGAATGTGTAATCGTCCATGTTTAAATAATATTAACAATTAAACTGTAACTATTAAAAAAAAAGAATCAAAGTTTGATAAATAATAGAAATGCAATAAGAACACATTTTTTATCATAATTTTCAAAAATATGAAAGAAAATAAAAAGTTATGAGGAAAACACTGACAGTCACCCTCTAAAACTACCCCTTAAACAGAAGAGAGGGTTTAACATTTTTTTATCCACCTTTTAAGGGGTATATCTCCCTTACTATTTTCAGAAATAAGTTTATATAAAGATTACCCTTATTTTTGGCTGTGATAGTACATCCAAAAATATCCGAAGACAATTTTGGACTACCTTTAGAAAAAAAATTCTCCAACTTGTCAATAAACGTACAAAATGCGCAATTTACTATTTCCCAATGCTCTGTTTGTCTTTCTCTTTTTCTTGATAATTCCTTCGTGGCATTTCTCTTTTCAAACTGAAACTACACTGAATAAAATCAAAAGATGCTCTCAAATATTTTACCTGGATTCTGTGAGAACCTGTCCTTGAATTCGGAAACGTTACGAAAATCAATGTAACGCTACAATGGAACAAGATTTTTATGTCTGTATCAGTGGATTGTATCATTTTATATACGAATTTTATGGCCGTAACAAGATTACGGAAAATGGGTGATGATATCTGAACAAAAGTCGCCGACTGGCGCGCAGATAATTATTTTTGAACTTCATCACTCATCCGCCTTTAGATGTTAATCATTAAACTTGTAAAACAAACTTTTAATGATATATTAATTCTTATTATTCATTACTCGTCTCTGGATTAGATACAGATACCGATTAAATTTCTTTATTAAAGTGTTGAATGTCGAACGCATTCGTACGGTTACTTCAGATCGGAACTGATTTATATATGCGTTAATTTATACAAGGTGTGCTAAAAATTGATTATTCTAAAATATACCGAGTGACACAGGCTAGTCGCCCACCCCTATATTTCCTTTATTATACCCTGTGTATTTTTACATATTTGGATTTAAGACAACGTTCTGAGTATATCATGAGACTTTCGAAAATTTTTAATTCGTTCAGTTTTTAAAGCATTTTAAGACATTCTTCTAGAGTGCCTTGAAATACATAACTTTGTTCTACGGCAGGTAAAGGCCATGGAAAACATATAATTTTTCATTTAATTTCATTAATAACTATTTACGAAGCCTCCAAAGTTGAGCGTATCACTTTTTTATAGAAAACTTTTTTTTTCAAATGGGAAGGTGGTGGTGAATTCAGTAAATTATAGATTTTTTTAATTCATTGATAACCAATTCAAATCTACACTATTTGTTTTTCTATTTTATTTAATTTATTTAAAAATAAAAAATCACTTTTAAAATCATTCTTGTTGACCTTTGACATAGTCACCTTTGCACCACTATTTAATACAATATTATAAAACAAACGAAAGGTGATATTTGTAAATAATTATTGTTAGCGAAAGACTTGTGCCCATTATTGATATTTCTTAATATGAACTATACCAATAACGAAAATCTGACGCGATATTCTTCTTCTTCTCTTCTTCTTCTTTAGCCCGTTCTCGTCCACTCCTGGACATAGGCCTCCTCCATACTTTTCCAACGGCATCTATCTTGAGCACTCGATATGCAATTTCTGCCGGCTTGCCTTTGGATATCGTCTCTCCATCTTGTGTGGGAGCGTCCGACACTTCGTCTAGTTTCTCTGGGTCGCCATTGCATTATCGCCTTCGTCCACTTTATATTATCTCTGGCAAGGTGCCCCGCCCAGCGCCATTTATTTCTAGCGATGCGCTCTATGACGTCAGAGACTCAAGTGTTGTTCCTAATGACCTCGTTTCTAACTCGGTCCCTCAAGCTGATTCCCAGCATTGCACTTTCCATTGATCGTTGGCAAACCCGAAGAAGATTTGCTTTGTTTATTGTAAGGGCTACAGTCTCGAGGCCGTAGGTCATAACCGGTACTATACAAGCGCCAAAGACTTTACGCTTCAGGTTAATGGGGATGGCCGGTTTTCTGAGGATGTGATCAAGTTTTTCAAATGCTGCCCACGTCAGGCCAACTCACCTGGTAATTTCTGCGGCCTGGCTGTCCTTATCGAGCTTGATATTGTGCTAACTACTTCAAGCGTGTGGTTGTCGAGTGTGATTTGAATATTATCTGGGTTCATAGTCTTCAGGAGGTTCATCCTCAGGCCCACGGCCTCCGAAACTGCTTTCAGTTCTTGAGCATAATTCCAAGTGCATCAGCATCATTACTTATCAGAACGATGTCATCAGCAAAGCGTATTTGACTCAAGAATTTTCCGTCGATGTTGATACGTTTTCGCTCCCACGTCAGGTTTTTAAAAGCATCCTGCATAGCCAGGGTGAAGAGCTTCGGCGAGATAGTGTCGCCTTGTCTGACTCCTCTCTTGATGGGGATTCTCCCGGTGATTAAGTCTTCCTCGACTTTGACGTGGAGAGTGGCGTGTTCATAGATGTCTTTAATGAGATGGGAGTATCTTGAGTCAATCCTCGCCGCGTCCACTACAAGTAGCACTGCCCAGATTTCCAATGTGTCGGAAGCCTTCTGATAATCGACGAAAGCCAAGTGTAGTAGGACGTTATACTCAGTGCGTTTTTCAACAAGAGTACGCACAAGCTGGATGTGGTCGATCGTGCTGTACCCCTTTCTGAAACCAGCTTGCTTTGTGGGTTGGTAGAATTTGAGCTTGTTGGTGAGACGGCTGGTGATTATCTTTGTCAGGAACATATACAGTACAGAAGGGAGACTGATCGGTCGGTAATTCTCAATGTTCGTCGAGTAGCCCTTCTTGAAGAGGATGGTGACCTCAGCATTCCTCCATGCATCGGGAATTCTTCCTTCTTCTAGGCATTTGTTCAGGAGAATGAGAAGTGCTCTATCCAGAGTTTCTCCTCCAGTTTTCAGCATCTCACTCGTTACTTGGTCTACTCCAGGAGCCTTAAGATTTCCCATTTGTTGGAGTACTGTTCTAAGCTCCTTCATATCGATTTCGGGAATATCCTCCGAGCCGACGTTTCGGATTATTCGGTCTCGGGCCTCCTGGAGGCAGTCAGGTTCTGGTACTGACTGACTATTTTCGGTAGAAGTTTTCGATGTCCGCCAAGATGTCTCCTTTCTCTGACACAATTACACCCTGCTCATTCTTCATCTTATGGATTAGCGGTTTTCCATTAGTTGTTTTGGAACGGACGACTCTCATGTTCAAATTGTCCTCAATAGCCTCGTGAATCATTCGGGTGTTGTGCGCTCGCAAGTATCTGCGAATCGCTTTCTTTACTGTTCTATCTAGCTAACGGTACTCTGGTGCGTCGCGATCCATGACTTTGCGCTCCTCGAGAAGTCTGGTCGTGTCAGGAGTAAGCTTCGAATTCCGGTGCCCTTCAAAAGCTCAGACTTTCTTGGTTGCCGCTCGAATACTTCCGACGATCTTCCCCGTCAGCTCATTTAACTCTAAGTTCTTGAGTGCGGCCGTCGGTTCCAGCTTCCGTTCAATTTGCCTACTGTGTTGGGCATCCAACTGTGCTGTTTTGGGTTTTCTTCGATAAATAATGCACTGATGCTTGAGAGAACTAATAATAACTTTATTACTTTCGTTAAAACAAAATGCGTATTCACTCTGTCATGTTCTACAACGTTATGTCTGACGCGCAGCCTCACAGAAATAGTAAGGGGACAGTGCGCAGCGCCATCCAGTAAAAATACAACTAACAAATTTTTAAAACCAACAAATTATAAAATGTTCAGTTAGGGCTAAACATACTGAACTCCACCTGCTTCCCCTCCAACTCAGTCTTCGTTGGTCTTGGTTTCTTTTCCATATGTTTCCTTCTCTCCGGTCGGATATCGACACATATTTTGGCTCTCACCAGTCTATGATCGCTTCCCGTGCTGAAGCGATTTAAGACGGACACATCGGTGCACATACGTTTGTCAGTGACTAGTACATAGTTTATCTCGTTTTTGTCGCACCGTCAGGGCTTCTCCAGGTCCAATTTCTTTGCGGAGGCTTTCGATGGAAGGCGTTCATATAATACATCTGTTCCCTGCGCAGGAAGTTCAGCATCGTTTGTCCTCTATCATTCCGTGTGCCCAATCCGAAATTTTCGATGTTTGGGGGTCCGCTGCAGTTCTACTTCCGATTTTGGCGTTGAAATCTCCTTGACCTTGAACTTTGTCCTTTCTGCGTTTTTTGCCGTGCAAAGATCTTTGTAGAACTGCTTTATTTCTTCATCAGGTGAGGCGGCTGTGGGAGCATAGGCCTGGATGATCTGCATGTTATATCTGCTGTTTAACTTCAGCACGATGGTGATAACTCGATCCGTTGTGGCATTGCATTTAATGACGAGGTGTTTTACTTTACTATGGACCATTATAGCAACTCCGCTGAGACGGTGGTTAATCTCAGAATTTCGTTGGAACAGCAAGTGTCCGGATGCTAGAACCTGGTGGCCTCTCCTTCCAGTCTGGTCACTCTGATTATCAGAACGGTCCACTTGATATTTTGAAGTTCATCCAAAGCAAACCTCTGCTCGTCTAGTCTCATTGTTCGAATGTTATAGGCAGAGACTAGCATGGTCTACTTATTGCATTTTTTCCGTTGCTTTAATATCGAATTTTTGCCTCCCGCAGAATCCTTGAGGCTGACTGACGAATCAGGTCCTGCGATGGATTGATAGTGTCGCATAGCAGCTAAACGTTGCATTGAGTATCTTATTCGTTTTCCGATGTTGCTGGACGTGGATGGCTGTTGGCTTGCGGCTGGGGGTTGACTTGTTGCTGGGAGTTGGTTTGTGGCTGGGGGTTGGTTTGTGGCTGGGGGTTGGTTTGTGGCTGGGAGTTGTTTTGTAGCTGAGGGTTGGTTTGTAGCTAGGGATTGGTTTATTATTCCAGCAGAAGCAGTTGAATCATTTTCAGTTTCTGCCGAATACTCCGATGAGTTATAAACTCTAGAAGTATTATGTGTGTCTCTTTGTAATCTTTTGATTAAAGAGGCTTGACGTTCAGCCTTGTCATGTGCTCGTGCGACAAACAGTGGTCTTCCAAACATAGTACTACCACGCATTTCCCTCATTGCAGAATTTGCTTGTTGAAGTGTCTGATAACAGACAAATCCAAATCCTTTAGATTTGCCGTTCGGAAACCTCATAACCCTAACAGACGTGATTCTTCCAAATGGGGCAAACGCACTACAAAGTTTTGCCTCGTTGATGTGCTGAGGAAGGTTTTTGACATACAAATTTGCGCTGCGGAAACGGCCGAATCTCTCTATCTTTAAAGCTTTATTTCTAGTCTGGCTGATGTTCTTCTTATCAAGATTAATTTTGATTCACCTGCAACAAATAATCAATTTAAGAAATTGAAATCGATATAGCCTGCACTGGTAGGTTCTCCATCAAGTCATTTGGCCAATGTCCCCACGCAGAGATTGCAAGGTGACTAACCACATTACCTAATAGAAAAACCACATCTGCAAGCCTATGATCTAGATATAGGTATATATAAAATCATTTTGACGCCGAGTTATATCAGAGGCAGTTTTATGTTTTGTATAATAAAATAAATTCAGTATTTTCCCCCATTAAATATTGGATACTTGGCGGATTCAGACTGAGCTGTTTTTATAAAAAAAAATCCTATGTCACACTCCGCAAACGCAAATGAAACATATCAGTATTAAGGGAATAACAGAAGACCACAGGTTTCAACATTCAAGAAATGGAGACCTTAGCCAGAAAATGAAATTTTTAGTAAACTATAATTATTTTATCATTGGACTCTTGTCCTAATTTCATTTTTTGTTACCAGACAACACCACGAGGAGGTTAGTCTCTGTTGTCCAAAAATAAAACAAAGCTCAACACTAACACAACTTTATTTAGAAACGAAATATAGGCAATAAACATACAATAACATACAGGAATAGTAACAGCCAACACAACAAGGCTTATTGCATGCAGAAAAATGAAATTAACGCATATAACTAGACCTAGTACTTAGATGAATAAATAAAACAATGTTAAAAATATTTTTCAACTGCTTGCTGTTTCAACTTAAAAATAACATCTTAAACAAATCTTAGGAAAATATCCATTGCTTTTTCATCTAAGTTCTAGGATATGGGAAACAATTTTTGCCTCACTCGGTGTCATGTCCGCATATCTCTTCAGGAATATTTGAAGGTCCTGCGATGGATTGATAGTGTCGCATAGCAGCTAAACGTTGCATTGAGTATCTTATTCGTTTTCCGATGTTGCTGGACGTGGATGGCTGTTGGCTTGCGGCTGGGGGTTGACTTGTTGCTGGGAGTTGGTTTGTGGCTGGGGGTTGTTTTGTAGCTGGGGGTTGGTTTGTAGCTAGGGATTGGTTCATTATTCCAGCAGAAGCAGTTGAATCATTTTCAGTTTCTGACGAATACTCCGATGAGTTATAAACTCTAGCAGTATTATGTGTGTCTCTTTGTAATCGTTTGATTAAAGAGGCTTGACGTTGAGCCTTGTCATGTGCTCGTGCGACAAACAGTGATCTTCCAAACACAGTACTACCACACATTTCCCTCATTGCAGAATTTGCTTGTTGAAGTGTCTGATAACAGACAAATCCAAATCCTTTAGATTTGCCGTTCGGAAACCTCATAACCCTAACAGAGGTGATTCTTCCAAATGGGGTAAACGCACTACAAAGTTTTGCCTCGTTGATGTGCTGAGGAAGGTTTTTGACATACAAATTGGCGCTGCGGAAACAGCCGAATCTCTCTATCTTTAAAGCTTTATTTCTAGTCTGGCTGATGTTCTTCTTATCAAGATTAATTTTGATTCACCTGCAACAAATAATCAATTTATGAAATTGAAATCGATATAGCCTGCACTGGTAGGTTCTCCATCAAGTCATTTGGCCAATGTCCCCACGCAGAGATTGCAAGGTGGCTAACCACATTACCTAATAGAAAAACCACACCTGCAAGCCTATGATCTAGATATAGGTATATATAAAATCATTTTGACGCCGAGTTATATCAGAGGCAGTTTTATGTTTTGTATAATAAAATAAATTCAGTATTTTCCCCCATTAAATATTGGATACTTAGCGGATTCAGACTGAGCTGCTTTTATAAAAAAAATGTTATGTCACACTCCGCAAGCGCAAATGAAATATATCAATATTAAGGGAATAGTAGAAGACCACAGGTTTCAACATTCAAGAAATGGAGACCTTAGCCAGAAAATGAAATTTTTAGTAAACTATAATTATTTTATCATTGGACTATTGTCTTAATTTCATTTTTTGTTACCAGACAACACCACGAGGAGGTTAGTCTCTGTTGTCCAAAAATAAAACAAAACTCAACACTAACACAACTTTATTTAGAAACGAAATATAGGCAATAAACATACAACAACATACAGGAACAGCAACAGCCAACACAACAAGGCTTATTGCATACAGAAAAATGAAATTAACGCATATAACTAGACCTAGTACTTAGATGAATAAATAAAACAATGTTAAAAATATTTTTTAACTGCCTGCTGTTTCAACTTAAAAATAACATCTTAAACAAATCTTAGGAAAATATCCATTGCTTTTTCATCTAAGTTCTAGGATATGGGAAACAATTTTTGCCTCACTCGGTGTCATGTCTGCATATCTCTTCAGGAATATTTGAAGGTCCTGCGATGGATTGATAGTGTCGCATAGCAGCTAAACGTTGCATTGAGTATCTTATTCGTTTTCCGATGTTGCTGGACGTGGATGGCTGTTGGCTTGCGGCTGGGGGTTGACTTGTTGCTGGGAGTTGGTTTGTGGCTGGGGGTTGTTTTGTAGCTGGGGGTTGGTTTGTAGCTAGGGATTGGTTTATTATTCCAGCAGAAGCAGTTGAATCATTTTCAGTTTCTGACGAATACTCCGATGAGTTATAAACTCTAGAAGTATTATGTGTGTCTCTTTGTAATCGTTTGATTAAAGAGGCTTGACGTTCAGCCTTGTCATGTGCTCGTGCGACAAACAGTGATCTTCCAAACACAATACTACCACGCATTTCCCTCATTGCAGAATTTGCTTGTTGAAGTGTCTGATAACAGACAAATCCAAATCCTTTAGATTTGCCGTTCGGAAACCTCATAACCCTAACAGAGGTGATTCTTCCAAATGGGGCAAACGCACTACAAAGTTTTGCCTCGTTGATGTGCTGAGGAAGGTTTTTGACATACAAATTGGCGCTGCGGAAACAGCCGAATCTCTCTATCTTTAAAGCTTTATTTCTAGTCTGGCTGATGTTCTTCTTATCAAGATTAATTTTGATTCACCTGCAACAAATAATCAATTTATGAAATTGATATCGATATAGCCTGCACTGGTAGGTTCTCCATCAAGTCATTTGGCCAATGTCCCCACGCAGAGATTGCAAGGTGGCTAACCACATTACCTAATAGAAAAACTACACCTGCAAGCCTATGATCTAGATATAGGTATATATAAAATCATTTTGACGCCGAGTTATATCAGAGGCAGTTTTATGTTTTGTATAATAAAATAAATTCAGTATTTTCCCCCATTAAATATTGGATACTTAGCGGATTCAGACTGAGCTGTTTTTATAAAAAAAATATTATGTCACACTCCGCAAACGCAAATGAAATATATCAATATTAAGGGAATAGCAGAAGACCACAGGTTTCAACATTCAAGAAATGGAGACCTTAGCCAGAAAATGAAATTTTTAGTAAACTATAATTATTTTATCATTGGACTATTGTCTTAATTTCATTTTTTGTTACCAGACAACACCACGAGGAGGTTAGTCTCTGTTGTCCAAAAATAAAACAAAACTCAACACTAACACAACTTTATTTAGAAACGAAATATAGGCAATAAACATACAATAACATACAGGAACAGCAACAGCCAACACAACAAGGCTTATTGCATGCAGAAAAATGAAATTAACGCATATAACTAGACCTAGTACTTGGATGAATAAATAAAACAATGTTAAAAATATTTTTTAACTGCCTGCTGTTTCAACTTAAAAATAACATCTTAAACAAATCTTAGGAAAATATCCATTGCTTTTTCATCTAAGTTCTAGGATATGGGAAACAATTTTTGCCTCACTCGGTGTCATGTCTGCATATCTCTTCAGGAATATTTGAAGGTCCTGCGATGGATTGATAGTGTCGCATAGCAGCTAAACGTTGCATTGAGTATCTTATTCGTTTTCCGATGTTGCTGGACGTGGATGGCTGTTGGCTTGCGGCTGGGGGTTGACTTGTTGCTGGGAGTTGGTTTGTGGCTGGGGGTTGTTTTGTAGCTGGGGGTTGGTTTGTAGCTAGGGATTGGTTTATTATTCCAGCAGAAGCAGTTGAATCATTTTCAGTTTCTGACGAATACTCCGATGAGTTATAAACTCTAGAAGTATTATGTGTGTCTCTTTGTAATCGTTTGATTAAAGAGGCTTGACGTTCAGCCTTGTCATGTGCTCGTGCGACAAACAGTGATCTTCCAAACACAATACTACCACGCATTTCCCTCATTGCAGAATTTGCTTGTTGAAGTGTCTGATAACAGACAAATCCAAATCCTTTAGATTTGCCGTTCGGAAACCTCATAACCCTAACAGAGGTGATTCTTCCAAATGGGGCAAACGCACTACAAAGTTTTGCCTCGTTGATGTGCTGAGGAAGGTTTTTGACATACAAATTGGCGCTGCGGAAACAGCCGAATCTCTCTATCTTTAAAGCTTTATTTCTAGTCTGGCTGATGTTCTTCTTATCAAGATTAATTTTGATTCACCTGCAACAAATAATCAATTTATGAAATTGATATCGATATAGCCTGCACTGGTAGGTTCTCCATCAAGTCATTTGGCCAATGTCCCCACGCAGAGATTGCAAGGTGGCTAACCACATTACCTAATAGAAAAACCACACCTGCAAGCCTATGATCTAGATATAGGTATATATAAAATCATTTTGACGCCGAGTTATATCAGAGGCAGTTTTATGTTTTGTATAATAAAATAAATTCAGTATTTTCCCCCATTAAATATTGGATACTTAGCGGATTCAGACTGAGCTGTTTTTATAAAAAAAATATTATGTCACACTCCGCAAACGCAAATGAAATATATCAATATTAAGGGAATAGCAGAAGACCACAGGTTTCAACATTCAAGAAATGGAGACCTTAGCCAGAAAATGAAATTTTTAGTAAACTATAATTATTTTATCATTGGACTATTGTCTTAATTTCATTTTTTGTTACCAGACAACACCACGAGGAGGTTAGTCTCTGTTGTCCAAAAATAAAACAAAACTCAACACTAACACAACTTTATTTAGAAACGAAATATAGGCAATAAACATACAATAACATACAGGAACAGCAACAGCCAACACAACAAGGCTTATTGCATGCAGAAAAATGAAATTAACGCATATAACTAGACCTAGTACTTGGATGAATAAATAAAACAATGTTAAAAATATTTTTCAACTGCTTGCTGTTTCAACTTAAAAATAACATCTTAAACAAATCTTAGGAAAATATCCATTGCTTTTTCATCTAAGTTCTAGGATATGGGAAACAATTTTTGCCTCACTCGGTGTCATGTCTGCATATCTCTTGAGGAATATTTGAAGGTCCTGCGATGGATTGATAGTGTCGCACTACAAAGTTTTGCCTCGTTAATGTGCTGAGGCAGGTTTTTGACATACAAATTGGCGCTGCGGAAACGGCCGAATCTCTCTATCTTTAAAGCTTTATTTCTAGTGTGGCTGATGTTCTTCTTATCAAGATTAATTTTGATTCACCTGCAACAAATAATCAATTTAAGAAATTGAAATCGATATAGCCTGCGCTGGTAGGTTCTCCATCAAGTCATTTGGCCAATGTCCCCACGCAGAGATTGCAAGGTGACTAACCACATTACCTAATAGAAAAACCACATCTGCAAGCCTATGATCTAGATATAGGTATATATAAAATCATTTTGACGCCGAGTTATATCAGAGGCAGTTTTATGTTTTGTATAATAAAATAAATTCAGTATTTTCCCCCATTAAATATTGGATACTTGGCGGATTCAGACTGAGCTGTTTGTATAAAAAAAATCGTATGTCACACTCCGCAAACGCAAATGAAATATATCAATATTAAGGGAATAGCAGAAGACCACAGGTTTCAACATTCAAGAAATGGAGACCTTAGCCAGAAAATTAAATTTTTAGTAAACTATAATTATTTTATCATTGGACTATTGTCTTAATTTCATTTTTTGTTACCAGACAACACCACGAGTAGGTTAGTCTCTGTTGTCCAAAAATAAAACGAAACTCAACACTAACACAACTTTATTTAGAAACGAAATATAGGCAATAAACATACAATAACATACAGGAACAGTAACAGCCAACACAACAAGGCTTATTGCATGCAGAAAAATGAAATTAACGCATATAACTAGACCTAGTACTTAGATGAATAAATAAAACAATGTTAAAAATATTTTTCAACTGCTTGCTGTTTCAACTTAAAAATAACATCTTAAACAAATCTTAGAAAAATATCCATTGCTTTTTCATCTAAGTTCTAGGATATGGGAAACAATTTTTGCCTCACTCGGTGTCATGTCTGCATATCTCTTCAGGAATATTTGAAGGTCCTGCGATGGATTGATAATGTTGCATAGCAGCTACACTTTGCATTGAGTATCTTATTCGTTTTCCGATGTTGCTGGACGTGGATGGCTGTTGGCTTGCGGCTGGGGGTTGGTTTGTGGCTCTGAGTTGTTTTGTAGCTGGGGGTTGGTTTGTAGCTAGGGATTGGTTTATTATTCCAGCAGAAGCAGTTGAATCATTTTCAGTTTCTGCCGAATACTCCGATGAGTTATAAACTCTAGAAGTATTATGTGTGTCTCTTTGTAATCTTTTGATTAAAGAGGCTTGACGCTCAGCCTTGTCATGTGCTCGTGCGACAAACAGTGGTCTTCCAAACACAGTACTACCACGCATTTCCCTCATTGCAGAATTTGCTTGTTGAAGTGTCTGATAGCAGACAAATCCAAATCCTTTAGATTTGCCGTTCGGAAACCTCATAACCCTAACAGAGGTGATTCTTCCAAATGGGGCAAACACACTACAAAGTTTTGCCTCGTTGATGTGCTGAGGAAGGTTTTTGACATACAAATTGGCGCTGCGGAAACGGCCGAATCTCTCTATCTTTAAAGCTTTATTTCTAGTCTGGCTGATGTTCTTCTTATCAAGATTAATTTTGATTCACCTGCAACAAATAATCAATTTATGAAATTGAAATCGATATAGCCTGCACTGGTAGGTTCTCCATCAAGTCATTTGGCCAATGTCCCCACGCAGAGATTGCAAGGTGACTAACCACATTACCTAATAGAAAAACCACATCTGCAAGCCTATGATCTAGATATAGGTATATATAAAATCATTTTGACGCCGAGTTATATCAGAGGCAGTTTTATGTTTTGTATAACAAAATAAATTCAGTATTTTCCCCCATTAAATATTGGATACTTGGCGGATTCAGACTGAGCTGTTTTTATAAAAAAAATCGTATGTCACACTCCGCAAACGCAAATGAAATATATCAATATTAAGGGAATAGCAGAAGACCACAGGTTTCAACATTCAAGAAATGGAGACCTTAGCCAGAAAATGAAATTTTTAGTAAACTATAATTATTTTATCATTGGACTATTGTCTTAATTTCATTTTTTGTTACCAGACAACACCACGAGTAGGTTAGTCTCTGTTGTCCAAAAATAAAACGAAACTCAACACTAACACAACTTTATTTAGAAACGAAATATAGGCAATAAACATACAATAACATACAGGAACAGTAACAGCCAACACAACAAGGCTTATTGCATGCAGAAAAATGAAATTAACGCATATAACTAGACCTAGTACTTAGATGAATAAATAAAACACTGTTAAAAATATTTTTCAACTGCTTGCTGTTTCAACTTAAAAATAACATCTTAAACAAATCTTAGAAAAATATCCATTGCTTTTTCATCTAAGTTCTAGGATATGGAAAACAATTTTTGCCTCACTCGGTGTCATGTCTGCATATCTCTTCAGGAATATTTGAAGGTCCTGCGATGGATTGATAATGTTGCATAGCAGCTACACTTTGCATTGAGTATCTTATTCGTTTTCCGATGTTGCTGGACGTGGATGGCTGTTGGCTTGCGGCTGGGGGTTGGTTTGTGGCTCTGAGTTGTTTTGTAGCTGGGGGTTGGTTTGTAGCTAGGGATTGGTTTATTATTCCAGCAGAAGCAGTTGAATCCTTTTCAGTGTCTGCCGAATACTCCGATGAGTTATAAACTCTAGAAGTATTATGTGTGTCTCTTTGTAATCTTTTGATTAAAGAGGCTTGACGTTCAGCCTTGTCATGTGCTCGTGCGACAAACAGTGGTCTTCCAAACACAGTAATACCACGCATTTCCCTCATTGCAGAATTTGCTTGTTGAAGTGTTTGATAGCAGACAAATCCAAATCCTTTAGATTTGCCGTTCGGAAACCTCATAACCCTAACAGAGGTGATTCTTCCAAATGGGGCAAACGCACTACAAAGTTTTACCTCGTTGATGTGCTGAGGAAGGTTTTTGACATACAAATTGGCGCTGCGGAAACGGCCGAATCTCTCTATCTTTAAAGCTTTATTTCTAGTCTGGCTGATGTTCTTCTTATCAAGATTAATTTTGATTCACCTGCAACAAATAATCAATTTATGAAATTGAAATCGATATAGCCTGCAGTGGTAGGTTCTCCATCAAGTCATTTGGCCAATGTCCCCACGCAGAGATTGCAAGGTGACTAATCACATTACCTAATAGAAAAACCACATCTGCAAGCCTATGATCTAGATATAGGTATATATAAAATCATTTTGACGCCGAGTTATATCAGAGGCAGTTTTATGTTTTGTATAATAAAATAAATTCAGTATTTTCCCCCATTAAATATTGGATACTTGGCGGATTCAGACTGAGCTGTTTTTATAAAAAAAATCGTATGTCACACTCCGCAAACGCAAATGAAATATATCAATATTAAGGGAATAGCAGAAGACCAGAGGTTTCAACATTCAAGAAATGGAGACCTTAGCCAGAAAATGAAATTTTTAGTAAACTATAATTATTTTATCATTGGACTATTGTCTTAATTTCATTTTTTGTTACCAGACAACACCACGAGTAGGTTAGTCTCTGTTGTCCAAAAATAAAACGAAACTCAACACTGACACAACTTTATTTAGAAACGAAATATAGGCAATAAACATACAATAACATACAGGAACAGTAACAGCCAACACAACAAGGCTTATTGCATGCAGAAAAATGAAATTAACGCATATAACTAGACCTAGTACTTAGATGAATAAATAAAACAATGTTAAAAATATTTTTCAACTGCTTGCTGTTTCAACTTAAAAATAACATCTTAAACAAATCTTAGGAAAATATCCATTGCTTTTTCATCTAAGTTCTAGGATATGGGAAACAATTTTTACCTCACTCGGTGACATGTCTGCATATCTCTTCAGGAATATTTGAAGGTCCTGCGATGGATTGATAATGTTGCATAACAGCTAAACTTTGCATTGAGTGTCTTATTCGTTTTCCTATGTTGCCGGACGTGGATGGCTGTTGGCTTGCGGCTGGGGGTTGGTTTGTGGCTGGGAGTTGTTTTGTAGCTGGGGATTGGTTTATTATTCCAGCAGAAGCAGTTGAATCATTTTCAGTTTATGCCGAATACTCCGATGAGTTATAAACTCTAGAAGTATTATGTGTGTCTCTTTGTAATCTTTTGATTAAAGAGGCTTGACGTTCAGCCTTGTCATGTGCTCGTGCGACAAACAGTGGTCTTCCAAACACAGTACTACCACGCATTTCCCTCATTGCAGAATTTGCTTGTTGAAGTGTCTGATAGCAGACAAATCCAAATCCTTTAGATTTGCCGTTCGGAAACCTCATAACCCTAACAGAGGTGATTCTTCCAAATGGGGCAAACGCACTACAAAGTTTTGCCTCGTTGATGTGCTGAGGAAGGTTTTTGACATACAAATTGGCGCTGCGGAAACGGCCGAATCTCTCTATCTTTAAAGCTTTATTTCTAGTCTGGCTGATGTTCTTCTTATCAAGATTAATTTTGATTCACCTGCAACAAATAATCAATTTATGAAATTGAAATCGATATAGCCTGCACTGGTAGGTTCTCCATCAAGTCATTTGGCCAATGTCCCCACGCAGAGATTGCAAGGTGACTAACCACATTACCTAATAGAAAAACCACATCTGCAAGCCTATGATCTAGATATAAGTATATATAAAATCATTTTGACGCCGAGTTATATCAGAGGCAGTTTTATGTTTTGTATAACAAAATAAATTCAGTATTTTCCCCAATTAAATATTGGATACTTGGCGGATTCAGACTGAGCTGTTTTTATAAAAAAAATCGTATGTCACACTCCGCAAACGCAAATGAAATATATCAATATTAAGGGAATAGCAGAAGACCACAGGTTTCAACATTCAAGAAATGGAGACCTTAGCCAGAAAATGAAATTTTTAGTAAACTATAATTATTTTATCATTGGACTATTGTCTTAATTTCATTTTTTGTTACCAGACAACACCACGAGTAGGTTAGTCTCTGTTGTCCAAAAATAAAACGAAACTCAACACTAACACAACTTTATTTAGAAACGAAATATAGGCAATAAACATACAATAACATACAGGAACAGTAACAGCCAACACAACAAGGCTTATTGCATGCAGAAAAATGAAATTAACGCATATAACTAGACCTAGTACTTAGATGAATAAATAAAACACTGTTAAAAATATTTTTCAACTGCTTGCTGTTTCAACTTAAAAATAACATCTTAAACAAATCTTAGAAAAATATCCATTGCTTTTTCATCTAAGTTCTAGGATATGGGAAACAATTTTTGCCTCACTCGGTGTCATGTCTGCATATCTCTTCAGGACTATTTGAAGGTCCTGCGATGGATTGATAATGTTGCATAGCAGCTACACTTTGCATTGAGTATCTTATTCGTTTTCCGATGTTGCTGGACGTGGATGGCTGTTGGCTTGCGGCTGGGGGTTGGTTTGTGGCTCTGAGTTGTTTTGTAGCTGGGGGTTGGTTTGTAGCTAGGGATTGGTTTATTATTCCAGCAGAAGCAGTTGAATCATTTTCAGTGTCTGCCGAATACTCCGATGAGTTATAAACTCTAGAAGTATTATGTGTGTCTCTTTGTAATCTTTTGATTAAAGAGGCTTGACGTTCAGCCTTGTCATGTGCTCGTGCGACAAACAGTGGTCTTCCAAACACAGTACTACCACGCATTTCCTTCATTGCAGAATTTGCTTGTTGAAGTGTTTGATAGCAGACAAATCCAAATCCTTTAGATTTGCCGTTCGGAAACCTCATAACCCTAACAGAGGTGATTCTTCCAAATGGGGCAAACGTACTACAAAGTTTTGCCTCGTTGATGTGCTGAGGAAGGTTTTTGACATACAAATTGGCGCTGCGGAAACGGCCGAATCTCTCTATCTTTAAAGCTTTATTTCTAGTCTGGCTGATGTTCTTCTTATCAAGATTAATTTTGATTCACCTGCAACAAATAATCAATTTATGAAATTGAAATCGATATAGCCTGCACTGGTAGGTTCTCCATCAAGTCATTTGGCCAATGTCCCCACGCAGAGATTGCAAGGTGACTAACCACATTACCTAATAGAAAAACCACATCTGCAAGCCTATGATCTAGATATAGGTATATATAAAATCATTTTGACGCCGAGTTATATCAGAGGCAGTTTTATGTTTTGTATAATAAAATAAATTCAGTATTTTCCCCCATTAAATATTGGATACTTGGCGGATTCAGACTGAGCTGTTTCTATAAAAAAAATCGTATGTCACACTCCGCAAACGCAAATGAAATATATCAATATTAAGGGAATAGCAGAAGACCACAGGTTTCAACATTCAAGAAATGGAGACCTTAGCCAGAAAATTAAATTTTTAGTAAACTATAATTATTTTATCATTGGACTATTGTCTTAATTTCATTTTTTGTTACCAGACAACACCACGAGTAGGTTAGTCTCTGTTGTCCAAAAATAAAACGAAACTCAACACTAACACAACTTTATTTAGAAACGAAATATAGGCAATAAACATACAATAACATACAGGAACAGTAACAGCCAACACAACAAGGCTTATTGCATGCAGAAAAATGAAATTAACGCATATAACTAGACCTAGTACTTAGATGAATAAATAAAACACTGTTAAAAATATTTTTCAACTGCTTGCTGTTTCAACTTAAAAATAACATCTTAAACAAATCTTAGAAAAATATCCATTGCTTTTTCATCTAAGGTCTAGGATATGGGAAACAATTTTTGCCTCACTCGGTGTCATGTCTGCATATCTCTTCATGAATATTTGAAGGTCCTGCGATGGATTGATAATGTTGCATAGCAGCTACACTTTGCATTGAGTATCTTATTCGTTTTCCGATGTTGCTGGACGTGGATGGCTGTTGGCTTGCGGCTGGGGGTTGGTTTGTGGCTCTGAGTTGTTTTGTAGCTGGGGGTTGGTTTGTAGCTAGGGATTGGTTTATTATTCCAGCAGAAGCAGTTGAATCATTTTCAGTGTCTGCCGAATACTCCGATGAGTTATAAACTCTAGAAGTATTATGTGTGTCTCTTTGTAATCTTTTGATTAAAGAGGCTTGACGTTCAGCCTTGTCATGTGCTCGTGCGACAAACAGTGGTCTTCCAAACACAGTACTACCACGTATTTCCCTCATTGCAGAATTTGCTTGTTGAAGTGTTTGATAGCAGATAAATCCAAATCCTTTAGATTTGCCGTTCGGAAACCTCATAACCCTAACAGAGGTGATTCTTCCAAATGGGGCAAACGCACTACAAAGTTTTACCTCGTTGATGTGCTGAGGAAGGTTTTTGACCTACAAATTGGCGCTGCGGAAACGGCCGAATCTCTCTATCTTTAAAGCTTTATTTCTAGTCTGGCTGATGTTCTTCTTATCAAGATTAATTTTGATTCACCTGCAACAAATAATCAATTTATGAAATTGAAATCGATATAGCCTGCAGTGGTAGGTTCTCCATCAAGTCATTTGGCCAATGTCCCCACGCAGAGATTGCAAGGTGACTAATCACATTACCTAATAGAAAAACCACATCTGCAAGCCTATGATCTAGATATAGGTATATATAAAATCATTTTGACGCCGAGTTGTATCAGAGGCAGTTTTATGTTTTGTATAATAAAATAAATTCAGTATTTTCCCCCATTAAATATTGGATACTTGGCGGATTCAGACTGAGCTGTTTTTATAAAAAAAATCGTATGTCACACTCCGCAAACGCAAATGAAATATATCAATATTAAGGGAATAGCAGAAGACCAGAGGTTTCAACATTCAAGAAATGGAGACCTTAGCCAGAAAATGAAATTTTTAGTAAACTATAATTATTTTATCATTGGACTATTGTCTTAATTTCATTTTTTGTTACCAGACAACACCACGAGTAGGTTAGTCTCTGTTGTCCAAAAATAAAACGAAACTCAACACTGACACATCTTTATTTAGAAACGAAATATAGGCAATAAACATACAATAACATACAGGAACAGTAACAGCCAACACAACAAGGCTTATTGCATGCAGAAAAATGAAATTAACGCATATAACTAGACCTAGTACTTAGATGAATAAATAAAACAATGTTAAAAATATTTTTCAACTGCTTGCTGTTTCAATTTAAAAATAACATCTTAAACAAATCTTAGGAAAATATCCATTGCTTTTTCATCTAAGTTCTAGGATATGGGAAACAATTTTTGCCTCACTCGGTGACATGTCTGCATATCTCTTCAGGAATATTTGAAGGTCCTGCGATGGATTGATAATGTTGCATAACAGCTAAACTTTGCATTGAGTGTCTTATTCGTTTTCCTATGTTGCTGGACGTGGATGGCTGTTGGCTTGCGGCTGGGGGTTGGTTTGTGGCTGGGAGTTGTTTTGTAGCTGGGGATTGGTTTGTGGCTGGGAGTTGTTTTGTAGCTGGGGGTTGGTTTGTTGCTAGGGAGGATTGGTTTATTATTCCAGCAGAAGCAGTTGAATCATTTTCAGTTTGTGCCGATTCTGAGCATCCTGCTCTACTCACCTGGGGTATCTGTGTTTGAAAAGTCGACATTATTTATGGTGGGGTGTTGGCATTTCAACGCCACGCTAGCCTTGCCTCTGGTTGGCGAGGGAGTAGGATATCGGAAAGGAAAGTGCGGTAAGGGGGGAGGAATCGGAGTTAGGACGTGGGTTTTTCGGTATTGGGAGTTAGGGAAACAAACCATGAGCTAACGTGGGCAGGGCCGCTAGTCCCTGAATTAGATCTATTCTTTACCGGGATCGTAAATGAGTACCTGCCCGCTACCCTACGCGATATTAATCTATGCAAATGTCGAAAAAAATCAGTGCTAGCAGGTTAAATGTATGCTCAGAAATTTCCTGAAAGAAGACATCCATCTCGTCATTAATTCAAGAAATTAGAGGGGAAAATGCAGCGAGAGCTACGTGTCCAAAAGTTGGAGATTAATGTACTAGGGACCGTCGGCCACAATTAATCGGCTTCTGTTAGAGAAATAGCGGAAGGGCTAGGATCAAACAGGGAGGTAAACAGTAAAAAGTTTGAATATATATAATTACCCCTCATTAAAGTAAGTACAATCTGCACCAGCATGTGTACGAAGGGGATTGTGTAAGACGAATTGTGTTTTATGAATGGTTAATTAATAAGTTTCAAAGAGATAATAATTTCGCCTTCAACATCCTTTTTTCCGATGAAGAACGTTTCCGAAATAATGCGATGCTCAACCGGCAGAACGTAAGATACTGGTCCCAACAAAATCAAAGATTAGTTAGATAAGGCAGGGTTCAAGAAATATTTGGGATAAATATATATGGCAGGTATTTATGGAACACGAATCATTGGCCCAATATTCTTCCGAGGTACGCTGACAGGACGAAAGTATCTCAAATTGTTACAAAGTCAAATTTGGCAAGAAATCGAATAAGTTTCTCTAGCACAATATCGATTGTTGTATTTCCAACAAGACGGAGCGTAACAGCCGCCTTGCTATGTATTATCTGAATGAAGTTTATGGCCCACAACTTATTTCAAACCAGAGTTTCATAAAGTGGCCGGTGAACTTCTAGTTTATTGTGATAATTGCGGATTTAGTTCTGGATGACTTCTCTTATGTAGGGAATGTTTAAGTCTGTATGTAATGTATGGTTAGATACATACCATGGTGCATTTGTTATGATACGGAGGATTTTTGATAGGGCTCCCTGCATAATGGCAATGTGAGACTTAGCCGCACAGCTCCAAAGTTCTATTCCATAGGTCCAAATGGGTCTAATAATAGTTTTATATAATAGCAATTTATTTTCTATGGATAATTTTGATTTACGTCCAATAAGCCAAATATATTCCTTTCACTTTTAGATCAATTTGTTTTCTCTTTTTGGTTATATGTTCTTTCCAATTAAGTTTACTATCTAGATGGAGTCCAAGGCATTTTACTGCGTCTGCTTTTGGTATCGTCTCTTGATTAAGAGTGACTATAGGGCAGCGTTCTTTTAAAAGTTATGTTTGTTGATTTTGATTCATTTACATTTCTCTTCCACTTTGTTAACCAGGTTTCAAGTATTCTTAAGTGTCCTTGAAGAATGTGTGATGCTGTAAGTGGGTCTGTATTCCTTGATATTAATGCTGTCTCATCTGCGAATGTACCGGTGGTTATATGTTGTTGATGTTGGTAAATAAAATGTATATAATACATACAAAAGTGGGCCAAGTATATTTCCATGGAGCACTCCAGAAAGGCTAGGAAAACGGTTGGAAGTTTCTTCATCGACTTTGGCTAGTAATTCTCGTTAATTTAGGTACGATTTCAATAGGTTGAAGTATTTATTGGGGAGGTTCCCTTTGATCGTAAATAACAGGCCTGGATGCCAGACTTTATAATAACAATAGTTTTCTTCTCTAAATTTGTTCTAACGATTTTGACCATATTTAACAAATAAATACTCTCCTAACGCTAATGTGAGACGACATTATCTTGAAAATGCAGCGATTGCACAAATACAAAATACTCCACACTTCAAACACAAAAACTCAGGTTTTTACTATTAATGGGTCTTTCGACAAGACAGACAAAAAAATTAGGCCCAAATCCATAATACTCGAATGATATTTTAAAATTTTAATTTATTTATTTACTACTTCAACATTTTTACAAGTCGTACATTTTGTGTAATTATATAGTTAATATAATAGTTGTTATTAATTTTACAATTCCATTAACCTGAAAGGACCTCGTATGGTATCTAGCAGTATTTGACATTTTATTAATATTCGTTGTATTTTCTAGGAATATTACGATGTATAGGTTTGTAGTTATAATACAATATAAACTAATAGTATAATGTAATATAAAGTGAAAAAAGCAGACAGAGAATATATAAAAAATTACATTTAAATTTCTTATATTTTATTATCTTTATTTTTGACTTGGTTATTTACAAGAATCGGAAACTAACGGAGAAGACTTTGTTTTATTGTTAGGCCTATAGTTGGAGGAGTTTCTAAAATGTTTATTTTCTTAACCGCTTCTTAAGTTACCGATGTTACCCGCTGGAAAATCCCAAGTCTCTTGTGCTAGGTGAAGAGAGACGAGGCCTTATACTTTAATGCGAATTCCGAACTACTCTAGGGGCAATTTTTTAATGAAAAAGTTTTTCACCTTGCGGGAATCGAACCCACTTCACTAGGCAACTCAGTTTGCTAGCCAGACGCCAACTGAATTGCCAATTGAAATTAACACACTGAGCTACCGTATGAGTATAATTGTCTGTTATATACTTTTGCACGTCCTTTTGAATTTCTTTTTATTATGGACTTTAATGTATTCAGGTAGTTGGTTATATTATTTAATTCCATTGAAGTTAGTTTGTTTCTGACATATTGTTTTATTGTATTTTGGAGTTTGATACGCGTTTTTAGATCTATTTTTTGTTAGATATTGGCGGTTTACCAGCGATCCAAATATATGCTTCTTGTTGTGAGTATAAACTATAGCCACATGCATGTATAACCCCTTCACACTCAGTAATTCATTATCAATAAATATATTTCTACAGTTGTCTCGACTTTTCCTGTTAAAAATTGTCCGTGGTATATAATTTTGTTTTATCTGGAGAGGCTAAAGAGTTGCATTGTAGGCTGAGCCCTAGACGCTAATACCATACCTAATTAGGGATTCCGCTAGGCTGTTATATGTCACTAAGAGGGGCTTTCTATTTAGTATACCTTCCAGGTTATGGAATTTATATATTAGTTTTTTTAGCTTCCCGTTTAAACATTTAACGTGGCTGGCCCATTTTAGGATATTATCGAACATAACGCCGAGGTATTTGATAGTAGTGGTATTTGAAATGTAACTATTATTTTCTCTACCTATAAGAATAGGTTGCACCGTTTGGGGTAGTCCTGCCTTCGTTGGAGAAAAGGCCATAAATTTACTCTTTGCTGTACTTACTTTCAACAAATTTGTGTCTAGTCAGTTTTTGACTTTACCGATTGTCGCGCTAAGCTCCAAATCTCTCCCGATCATATCAGTACAGTGTCATCCGTATATAATACGATGTTGCATCCAAAGTTTTTGTCCAGTAAATCGTTGATAAACGGCAGAAATCGGGTAGGACCTAAGACTGTTCCCCGTGAGACCCCAGTTTTTATTATTTTCTTAGTGCTAAGAGCATTGCCAATTTTTACTTACTGGGGTTAATCTAATAAGTTGTGGGCAATACCTTTAATTCTCATTTTATTTAGTTTGTCCAGTAATTGGCGATGTGACCGTATTGAAAGCTTTTTGCATATCCAAAAAGATAGCTGTGACTTTTTCGTTATTTTCAAAGTTTATTATAATTTTATCTGTTAGTAACTGGAGAGGAAGGATATTCTGTGCCTAAAATGTATTTGGAATTTTGAGAGTACTTTATTTTTTTCAAGATATGATCGAAGCCTATGGTTCAGACATTTTTAGGAAAATTTTGCGATATTATTTATCAACGATATTGGAAGTTTGTCATGTAATTTTTGTTACCACTTTTATAAATTGAGGCAACTATGCTTTCTTTCGATGGTTTAGGTATGTCTGCGTGTTTGAAGGTAAGGTTGATAATATGTGATAGAGGTTTACAGATGTCAACCGGTAGCAGTTTTAGTGTTTTTACCGTTATTCCATCTTTTCCAGGAGAGGAGTTTTTGAGGGAACATACTGAATTTTTTATTTCCGTATCATCATCTTCGAGGAACATGGAGTTTAGATTCTGGATGTGTTTTCGTTTAAGGTTAGATTTTGTGCGTGTTTCGGAATGTGACTAGATGTTTTTTCGCCGATGTCAATAAATAACTAGTTAAAGTTAGATCCTATTTTGCCTTTGTTTGTGATTACTGTGTTGTCTCTTATTATTTTGTCTGTATTGTCTTTGTATCTTTTATTATAATTTGTGACTCCGTTGATACAGTACCAAACTTTTATGTAATTGTTTCTGGCCTCGAGAATTTTCCCTTTATAGAAATTGTTTTTTGAAGTTTTAATTAGTGTCGTCGCAATATTTTTATAGTTTTTATAACAGTTTCTAATATCAGTGTTATGCTTTTACTTCCACGTCCAGGGGAAGTAGAGTAACGCAAAAAAAATTATTTTTTTGTTGAAATAGGGTTAAAATGTCATGAAACATCGAGATTTTAAGTTTGAGCGAAAAAAAATTTCTGTCTGTCTGTCTGTAACTTTTTTGCGCGCAAGTTTACTCTGGAACCGTTTATGATATTGACTTGAGGTTTGGTACTTATATATTGTAACGAGATCTGGAACTAGATTATATTTTGATCTAATTCCGTTGAATGGTTCGGGGGTAAATGGGGTAAATAAGGGTAAATAAGCAAAACAAGCAAGTAAGAGTCCATAAAATTGTAATTTAGGGCATGTACGAAAAGTTAAGGTTTCAATTTTTTTTGGCATCAGCCCCCCCCCCTCCCCCCACTATCACCCCAATGCCACCCTCACCTTATTATTAAATGGGGTAAAAAAAAATTAAAATGTGACTTAGTGTATATACAAAAACGAAACGTCTAAGAATTTTTTTAAATTGGGATTTGGGCCAAGGGCTTCTAAAATTTATTTTGACATTAGTTACCTCTATATCAGTCCCATTTCCACCCCCACCCTATTGTTTAAGGAAATAAAAAATTTAAATTGGGATTTAGTGTGTATACGAGAACCAAGGACTTCTACATTTTTTTTACAAGCCACCCCCTTTACCACCCCCACTCTATTATTAAAGGGAATAAAATATTACATTGGGATTTAGTGTACGTAAGACTTGGACACAAAATCTGGATGTTGAAGTAGTGATTCCTTGGGCAGCGGTAATTTTTGTTAAATTCTATCGCGTTTTCTTATAGAGTTTAGAATACCTTGAGTCATCAATGGTTTGAGTTTAGTGCTTTTACTTTTTATTTTAATTACCTTAGTTGCTTCATTTACGCTTTGATTTATATTTTCATAGAATATATTAATTGCGTTTTTGGAGTTTCTTTCTGCGTATAGTTTATCCCATTTTATTAGTGCTACAGTTCTTAGACGTTTATTGTCGTCTATTTTTGAATTTGACTTCTTTAGTGACCGGCCTCAAACTACACGATTTCCTATACAAATAAGTGTTTGTTATAAATCTGTTAAATTATTTCTCTAAAATACTTTAAAAGTCTTAAAAGGAATGTTATCCCTTAAGGCGCCTCGAACGAAATAAAATTATACCTACATTTTACACCGGTAGGTATGTATTATTTAACAGGTTTAAATTTACATTTTTCCTTTGAAACAAATACACAGTAATGTGCCAACAATGCATGTTTCATATATTTGTGTGAATAAAAGTGACAGGATTATCTGTGAATATGATGTTTCAAAACTGGAAACAAAAGCAGAGGTAGTGTTCTAAAAATAAATGAACTGTTTATATGAATATATAGGTTGGGTTCTATAGACAATAGGAACTCATTTTTAGCTTTATTTTACGTTAAAAAAGTATGTTTCTGTGTACTTAATAAATTTTATTTTGTACTATTGCCTAACATACAGGATTCTTGATATACATAAATTCAAAAATAATAAATATTCTATTGCCATATTGTTTAGATCTAGTAAATCTTTTTAATGACTCTATAAATCAGGGCATGTTTCCACTCATTTGGAAATCTGCAGATGTCATACCCTTGCCTAAATCGCTATACACAACCTCATATAATATCTTAAGACGGATATCAATACAGATAGCATTCACAAAACTGCTGGAAAAAATTGTGGCTTTTTAGGTAAGAAATTACTAAAAAACAAATCAAATCCTCCATTTGATACAATCACGTTTCCGTCAAAAAATTAGCACAAATACAGCTTTATTAGAAATGGTTGATGATGGGCGACGGCTTTTGATAAGTCTCCTCTACAATAGTAATTCTTTTGGATCAAAGTAAAAGCATTTGGTTTAGTTAATTTTAATCTAATTCTTGCAAAGTTGTCCTTCATATGTTCTGATGCTACTATCATCGCCTGGTGTTCTGAATATTTGTATAGTCGTTCACAAAGTGTGAAAATCTATAAAACAGTTCACTCTGATGTTGGTCACACTAATTCCGGTGTACCCCAGGGTAGCATTCTTGGCCCATTGTTATTCTCGATTTTTACATTTGATCTGCCTAATGCTACAGAATATTCTCAACCTCATTTGTATGCTGATGATATACAGTTGTATAACTCCTCGTAATGGAGGTTATAAATTTAGTAAATCTTAATCTAAAAGGTATCTTTGACTGGTGTGTTAAAAATGATCTTATAGTAAATCCAAGTAAAACAGTGACTATCTGTATAGGTCCGGACTGCCAACGAGATGATATTTGTAATAATCACCTGGAAATTAATAACTCCATAATAGAGTGGATATCTTCAGCAAATAATCTCGGCCTTTTTATTGATAACAATCTATGTTTTAATGACCATGGTAACCACGAGGGTTTTAATATTGTGATTTATATATCATAATATTTGTACATAACTCTTTATAAATTTTAGTTAAAGTCTAATAATTTAATTAACAAAATTTTATCAATACTATACGGGGCGGACCATTAATAATAAGTCATAGTTCACGGGTAGATTCTTTGGGTCAAAATATGAGGATATAATCAAATATGCTTTAGTAAAATGTTGCTGTTGAAAAAGGTACAAGGGTGTCAAAGTTCAAATTATTTTTTCGTTTTATTTTTTCAATAACTCAACAACCTCTTGATTGATCTTCACCAAATTTGCTATAGGAACTTTTTTTATTCTAAGAAATGATAATGTACGTATTACATGACGTTAGATCATAGAGGGTGCCGCAGCACCTGTATCTGGTAATGAATTTTTTTCATTTTTTTTGACGAAATGTTGTGGTATTTCTGACCAGAAAATAATAATAATAATAATCGCCTTTATTCATAAAAATAATATTAATTACAAAGTACAGTAAAGTAAAAGTAAAACGTTCTATATATTCTGCCAAATTGTGGCGAAGTCTAGCTAAATAGCTAGTCCACTTAACCACATAAGGCAGATGGTGAGAACAAATCACAAGAAGAAAAACACATAGATACATACATATATTTACAACAGAGGCACACACAGATTACATAAGATAACTAAGAGTATTTATTAGACATAATCATGATACTACTTCTTTAATAAAAATTCTTTAAATTTACGCTTAAATTGACTAGGATTTAACATGGTTAAATAATCAGGCAGAGAGTTGTAAAGCTTAACTGAATTATAAATAAAAGACCTTTTAAACAAGGCATAGTTAGTTTATTTTTATGTCTTATATTTACAGGGTGTATATTAATTCGAGGAACTAGTTTATTTCTCGTAGTCACTGAAGAGGCGTTATGCATAATATTCACTAAAAAGTTACCAAGATGATGCACCCTACGCTTCTCCATATTTAACCAGTTCAATTCGCTCAATTTATGTGAAACATGGTCAAACTTTCTTATACCGTATATTAAACGAATACAAGAATTTTGAACTTTTTGAATTCTATTTTTGTCAAAAGAATCTAGGCAAGGCCCATAGAGAAAATCGCAGTAGTTAAAATTGGATAACACAAGCGAATCACACAATGTTTCTTTAAGTTGTACATTCAAAAAATTTCGATTAGCGTATAATAATTTTAAAGATGCAAAAAATTTTCGAAAAAGTCTTTTAATATGATTTTTAAATCTGAAGTCGCTATCCAAAATGATGCCTAAGTTCTTTATTGAGTTAATAATCGGCACAGGAGTGTTCTCGATAGTTATGTTTAAGTTTTCCTTAAGGGTGTGAATATGATTTTTATTTCCAAACAACATAACACCAGATTTAGAGGGGTTCAGTTTCAAATTATGCTCAAAGGCAAGCTGATTAATTAAATTTAGATCATTATTGATAAGGGTAGAGGCGAGAGGATAGTCATTATGATCAAAATATAGGTATATTTGCGTATCATCAGCATAGGCTAATACTTTACATGTTCTTAAGGATGTTAATATATCAGAAGTATAAATCAGAAATAACAAAGGTCCAAGGACCGAACCCTGAGGAACACCTGAATAAATTTGAATATTTGGTGAATATATATTATTATAATACATTTTTTGCGATTTTCTAAGTAAGTGTGAGTTAATAAGATTGACCGATGAAGCGTTAAAACCATAATATTTCAATTTAGCACAAATAAGCTGATGGTTAATGGAATCAAACGCCTTAGAGAAATCAAGTAGCACCAGCGCATCGAGTTTATTATCATATGCTTGTAAAATGTCATTGGTAACTATAACTAGAGCTGTTGCAGTACTCAATCCCTTCCTAAACCCACACTGGCTATCAGGTAAAATATTATTAGATATTCTTTCCTATTATTTGGGTTTTCTACCACATGTATTATTATCCTCTTCAAAACAAATCACCGAATCTACAAAATAATAGAATTATTGGAAAAAAGCCTCTGCGCCCGTGACGTTTACGCCAACGGAAAAGTCAGAGGTTATGTTTTGCAAATAATATAAATCGGAATAAACACAGAAATAATGTATTTAGCTGACGTTTCGGAAAGTAATCTCTTTCCGTTTTCAAAGCTTTTTTTTTTTGAAGAACTCTTATTTTGCTGTGTATGTCAAATACACAGCTTTCAGATTCTGTTTATGTTATTTTATTCGGTGATTTGTTTTGAAGAGGATAATAATACATGTGGTAGAAAACCCAAATAATAGGAAAGAACATTCGAAGATTGCCACAAATAACTTTCAGACAATATTATTAGATGTTACGTAATTATAAATTTGTTCAAAAATTTTTGAGACCGCGGGAAGAATACTTATAATACGAAGATCTGAAAAATTAGCTGGATTAGAAATTTTTGTAACGGTTTACCTATGGAAATTTTCCAAGAATTAGGAGAGTAATTAGTTTCCATGCAGCAATTGATGATATGGGTTATATATTTATCAATAAATGGACGGCAATACTTAAGCATTACAGCCGAAATATTGTCCACGCCAAGGGCATTTGACTTAAGACTACTTATCATTTTGTTCAAGCATTCGATAATGGTTAAGCTAAATGAGAACTGGTTATTGTCATCATAAGTGCTGTTGTTATAATGATTAATTTTTTCATCACAACTATCAGTAGTATTTTGTAAAAAGGGAGAAAAATGATTGCTGATCTCGTTAGGATCAGCCAAGTGTTCAGGTAAGGCATATGTTTTATTAGAGCGTACGTTTAAGTTCTTTAGAGCAGACTACGTTTTCCGAGAATTTTTATCAGCACAGACAGAGTCTAAATAAGCTTTTTTCTCCCTCCTCACCATAAAAAGCGTGAAATTTCTGAGTTCTTTATAATGAGCATGATCAATTACTGTGCGAGTTTGTTTAAACAAGATCCCTTTCTTTCATAAGTAATCTTAAATCTGATGAGAGCGTCATTTCCACGTATAAAAGAAAAGGTACACTTGGTAGAAGTTGATAACTCCAACCCCTATGGAGGAAAGTGCCGTTAAAGATTTCAATAATTTTTTGAAAGACAAATTAAAATTTAAGGAAACAAAGTGTATTTATTGAAAAAAGAACAAAATGAAAGGGAAAACAAAATCATAATAACAGCGTAAACTTTTCTCACTATGTTATGAAATAATGGATTATTTCCATGGTATTGAGATAAATATATAAATTAAAAGATTGTCTAAAATAAGGATCTAATCTTATTAGAAGACCAAAAAATAACGTAAAAGTTGACTGAATGACACTATAAACTTTCCTCCCATGCAAAAATCCATTGCTGCAACTTAGAGTAAATGTTCGATATGGTCTCCACCTACCTATGCCTTTTCTAACTCTATTCATAAAAGATTTTCTTGCACTGAAAAAATATATTTTCCTGTCCTCTAATAAGAGTGGCTGCGTTTTGTATTTTGTCCCGCAGTTCTTCTCTTGTTGAGTTGATAGTATTTACATAGACTCCCCATGTCCCCATAGATAATATTCCAAAGGATTATAATCAGGACTCCTTGGTGGCCAAGCAAATTCACTTCCTAGATCGATCCATCTGCGTGGGAAAGTCTCATCAAGATAATAACTGACTTCAATGGAGAAATGAGGGGGAGCTCCAGCATGAACCACATTCTGTTCCGTATGTCTAGCATGAAAGCATGTAATATATCAGCAAGGATATTTTGAAGAAGAAACAGATAAGACTGTTCATTTAAATTTGGAGAAAGGACAAATTGTCAAACAATTGATCGACGATGATACCACATCAAACGTTAATCTTATATTCTTTCTGAAAATGCCTTTATTTAACGGCATGAGGATTTTCTACTTCCCAGTAAAAAGGCTGTTGAGTTATTGCAAGAAAAAAACGAAAAAATAATTTGAACTTTGATACCCTGTATCTTTTTCCACAGGAACATTTTACAAATATGCCTTTTCTAATAAGTAATACGATACAGTTATTCTGATTATAGTTACCTTGTTATCCTGGAATACCCAATTAATTTAACTTAATTGTTAAATAATCTGGCATATCATTGTTTTCCTGCATACCTAAGCGCGAGCACATTAAACAAATCGAGGCGCCATCAGGCATATTTACCAATTACTTAACCCAGTTTCCCTGCTTTCCATTATCGACAATACGGTTCGTGATTTTCACTTTCGTAATCAGTCGCCTTATTTACCAGCTTGCCCTCGTATCGATAAAGCTGATATCGCGGTATTAATGTAAATATGTGGCAGACTAGCAGGTGATGTGTGGTGGTCTATAATCAGCCATCAGTCGCGATATGCCGGCCGACAAACGACTGTAAAAAACCGATCGGCCGCACTTACCCAACGCAGGCCACCAACCACATCTGCCTTTACGAACAATCGAAAAGACGCTGCTGGATGAGCTTTTTCGGCTACCCGCTAATTGGCCCAAGCTCAGATCGATGAATCAAATATTTCTTTTCCATGTTATAGCTGGCCGTTTAAGCAATATAGAGAACAGTTGGAGCTGAAAAACGTTTCAATAAGGTTAAAACAAACCATATTTTGTTTTACCGATGCTCTAAATTATTTATAATAATAATAACTTTATTAGATACAACAAGTTATAGAAATAAAAACTACAAAACGTCGTACATAAATCATTCGGCAAAGTCAAGTAAGTGCCCATGCTATTTAAATAAACTAAAATTATTAAAACAAAATATAATAATAATAATAATAATAATAATAATAACCAGTTTATTATTTTCCACATAATTACAATTCGAGTTATGCACATACACAGAATTTTGTTGGAGATAAAGGGCCGTTTCGGCAGCTTACTGATGAGAATCAGATGCTGATAAGGCCATATAAATTTGAATTTAAAATTTAGTAGTGGCAAAAAATACATTAAATAAATACAAATGATTTCATCTCAAGAGAGAGAAAAAATATAAAAAGGAAATAGAGAGAAGGTATAGAGCGAATAAATAGAAAGAGAGAGCTAGAAAAAGAGGGAAGGGAGAAACTAGAGGGAAGGTATATCTACATAAGAGGGGGCACACATGAAAATGAGATCACTGCTGCGCAAAGAGAACTTTCTTTAATTTTCTTTGAAATGAGAGGCAGGAGGGTGAGAAATCGGTAATTTTGAACTTGTTAATGTAAGAAGCTATGTTGTATGAAAAGGAACGTTTAAACATTTCTTTACGATGTACAGGGATAGTTAAAATATGTTTTCTACGTATGTTCAAATTATGAATGTGAGTGCGGTAAATAATTTTATTATGACGATAAGGAGGGGATTTAAACTTTAAAATTTTATAAAAAAAAACAAGTTGTGTGTAGTATCCTTCGATTGTACATATTTAACCATGCTGCGTCTTTTAGTTTGTGATATTCTCTGCCTGCGTCTAATACCAAATATGAATCTTAAACATGAATTTTGTAATTTTTGAATGCGCCTAATATTGAAACTGTCCAAGCACGGTCCGTAGATATTATAACAATAATTAAATTTAGAGAGTATAAGAGAGTCACATAGCATTGTTTTAATATTTGTATTTAAGTAATGTCTGTGGGAATAAATCATTTTTAATGTTGAATATCCTTTTCTCAAGAGACCAGTTACATGTTCTTTAAATCTAAGTTTGCAATCTATCACAACACCTAAATTTTTTGCAGAGTCTTTAAATGGAATATGATCATTACCCACCTTCAGCCGAAGGGTACCTAGCAATGCATTTCTGACATTTTCGCTACAAAAAAGGACTGCAATTGATTTCTTTGGATTAAGTTTAAGTAAATCATCTTTTGATGAAGATAATAGTGCGGCGAGATCACTATTAATATTTGAATTGCCTCCTGCTGCTGCTTCAGAAATGGGAAAGGAGTAATAAAGCTGCTTATCATCCACATACATATGATAATCACAATATTTTATGGACTTAATTAAATTCAATGTGCAAATGAAGTAGAGAAGTGAGCCCAATATACTTCCCTGAGGAACTCCTGTAGTTACACTGAGCATATCTGATTTTTTATCTTCTAATAGTACTTGCTGCTTTCTGTCAGCTAGGAATGAGCCAATAAATGATGAAGCAGAATTATCAAATCCTATATAATGCAAGATTGCTATTAGTATGTCATGGTTGAGCATATCAAAGGCCTTTGTGTAATCGAGCAAAATAAGAATTGTGGCTTTACTATTATCAAATGCGTTAAAAATATCATCGGTGATATCAGATAGTGCCGTAGAACAGCTAAATCCACGTCTGAAGCCAGACTGTCTCATAGGAATAATATTATGAATGTTCAAAAAAGGAGTAACTTGCATTTCTATAACTTTTTCTAGAATTTTAGACGGCGTGGGGAGAATTGAAATTGAACGTAAATGACTAAATTCCATAGGAAGGTTAATTTTAGGCAGTGGAATAACATTAGTGTGCTTCCAGGCACTAGGAAAATAAGATTTTGCGATACACGTATTTATGATGTGCGTTATAAATGAGACTATATACGGACAACATAAAAAGATGAGAGTTGTATTTAATTGGTCATATCCATATGCATTAGATTTTATATTCTTAATTATATTTAGAATAATGTTGTCATTACTCTGCTCGAAACTAAATGAATCGCTCACATCTTATTGTTTTTGTAGAAGTTAAGCAAGTTCGTATTAGGTGAGCCATTGTTATCTGCCGAGCTAACGAAATATTTATTTAAACTATTTACATCTCTTAAATTGTCAGGTAAATGTATATCTTTTTTATTATTTATATTCAGTTTTTTTAATTCCCTCCATTTATCTCTAATATTTGAATGCTGAAATTTGTAATTAAGACGTTGTGAAATTCCTAATTTGTTTATAGTAGGCCCAATGTGCAGGACGTTTAGTTGTCCTAAATTTATTTAACGCTTTAGTTCCTAGCTTCCGCATTAATTTAATATTATCTGTGATCCATGGACAATACGATTTTAATTTATGATATCTTACTCTAATAAGAGCATGCAGGTTAAAAAGTTGAAGTAAGTTATTAGTGGGAAACTGAATTTTTTCATCAATGCTATTCATAGTAAAGATTGTTTGCCAGGGTAAGTTTTGAAGATAATGGTGAAATTCATTGAAATCGATATTTTTAAGAGCCCTCTATGTAGCAGATTTTTCAGTAGTCAAATGAAAGTCAAAGTTTAGATTGCAGTAGGCTAATAAGTGATCAGAGATCTCAATATCCTTTACGCCAACTTCAGCGATATTATCGAAATTACAGAAGAATTAGGTCTATTAAAGAACATGAAGTATTTGACATGTGCGTAGGTTCGGTAATCAGTTGCTTTAAATTAAACATTTCAGTTATATTAATTAAATCACTAGTATTAGCAGAATCTAAATTCAACATGTTAATGTTAAAATCACCAAAGCATACAATTATATCTGACTCGGATTAAAAATTGGTCAAAATATCCTCAAAATAATTAAGAAACTGTTTACAATCTGAATTAGGCGGTCTATATATATTACCCACAATCATAATTTGTCCAGATAGTACCAACTTAATCCAGATGTGCTCAATAAATTCTTCACAATGTCCCACAGTTACTCCTAGCACGTCTACACAAATTCAGCTCTACGATTAGATTGATGTGTTCACGCAGGTGGGCAAAGAAACTCGACATCATACTGAGAGTATTATTTTTTTTTTGGCTTTCGGTCGAAGACCATACTGCCAGTCACGAAATATCTAACTGAGAGTCACATAAGGTTAAATTAATTTATTAAATATACCTGATTGATAATGATACCAAACAGTATGAGAGAATATCCTATACCTAATTCTAACCTAAAAACGAAGAAGAAAAAAAAAAAAGGAAAATAAATTGAAGACAACAAAAAGGGATACAACAGGGGCACACGCTTCCCGTCCTGGGGTCTGTCAGGACATTTAAAAATAGACAATACAGGGAGGACCACGGTTGACAGGGGAAAAACAACAGAGGGAAAAACATACGGTAGCCAAACATAACCTAAAGCTTAATACATGTTTCTTTTACAAAATCAAAAATATACGTATAAACTTTACGAGATCCTAAGGACAATAAGAAGAGCATATTAAAGGGAGCCAATATATTGCAGTTTTGTGTAATATTAGTGATTAATGTATTAGAGGCATTTTGATATTTCACACATCCAAAAAATATATGGTCGAGATCTGCTATGATGTTGCATTGATCACAATTTGGTGAGGTACATATACCAATTTTGTATAGGTGTGCGGGATAACAGGCGTGACCAAATTTTAATCTAATAAGAGACGTTACATATTTTCTCGACGCTTGAAGGTCTTCATGCCAAAGTTTGTTAGGTATACTGGAATGAATCATTGTGTACCTGGTAGGGTTGGTAAAGCAATACTCTTTCCATTGGTAATTGCATTTGACTCTCAAATTTAGTTTAAGAACACTATACATGTCTGCTAAACTGATTTTATGTTCTAGAATGTGTCCTGATGAAGCTCCTTTTTTAGCTAATGTATCTACGTGCTCGTTGTGTTTAATTCCTATATGTGCTTTGACCCAGACGAATGTAACTTTTTTCCCAGATAAGTGTATTTGATGAATGATATTTTTTATTTTGAAGATATATGAATTGACTTTGTAGCTGAAGGCGTTTGTATTACTTAATGCATTAATTACAGACAAGGAATCGGATAAAATAATTATTACATCGGGGGGGTTATATTGTTTAATGAATTGTAATGCCTCATATATAGCTATGGCCTCTGCCGTGAAGATAGAGCACTTAATGCTAAGTTGGAAATAGTTCTCAATATTCAATGATGGAATGAAGTAAGCCCCACCAGTCTGAGAATCAATTTTGGATGCATCTGTGTAAATAAGCAGCGGGTCATCAAATTGATTCAGCAAATTTTTAAGAGTGTTGGAGTTGATTAAATAATTTTCCGTATAAGATGGTATGATGAAATCCGTATCAGTGCATAAATCAAAGAATTTAAAATTATTAATAGAAAATCGCTCAAGGTCTGTAAGTTCAGAACAGTATCGAAAAGATATAGTCAAGGGAGGGGAAGGTTTTTTAATCCAAAACTTATTACATAAGTCGAAGATGTTTAAGCTTGAAATTTTGCTCAGTAGTGGAGTATTGAAATAAAATTGTTTCAGCATAAATTTGTTGCTAAGAAATTCTCTCCTTATATCAAGAGGGGGCTCAAGAGCTTCGACATAAAGTGGATTGATAGGAGTGGAATTCATCGCACCAAGATAAATCCGAATAGCTTTTCGCTGCGTAATATCTAACCTATTTAGTATAGACTTATTTGCAGATCCATATATGATACATCCATAATCTATGACTGATCTAATATAAGCTCTATAGAAAAGCAATGCAACCTTTACATCTGCGCCCCACCAGGTTTTAGTGACTAATTTTAAGAAATTGATTCCTTTGTTACACCTTGTTATAATCGATTCAATGAAAGATTTCCACGTCAACTTTTTGTCTAGTACCATACCTAAATATTTGTCCTCTGACTGGTATGGGAATTTATAACCTCCCAACTGGATATCCAAAATGTTTGGAGTATTGTGTCTGGAAAATATTGTAAAAATCGATTTTTCTTGTGATAATTCAAAACCGTTTGCGATGGACCATTTCCTTAGGTCTGTAATGGTATATTCGAGAGATTTAGTTGCCATATCCAATTTCTTCTGTTCTACGTAAATGCAGAAATCATCTGCATATTGGACTAAATTAACATTTCTCGTAATGGAATTGTGTAGGTCGGCTGTATATAAATTAAATAAGAGTGGGCTCAATACTGATCCTTGAGGTAGACCGGTATTATTTAGCCTCGGACCAATCCTTTCATTTTTATTATTTCTTATATATATATAATTTGGTTGTAAAAAGACCCACAATACATTGAACGATTTTTCTTGGAATAGAAAACAATTGATACAATTTATTCTCAAGAATATGAAGATCCACTGATTCATATGCACCCTTAATATCTAAAAAGAGTGCGCACAAATAGTTATTACGCGTAAAAGAGTTTTGCATATCAGTTGTTATTGTTGATAGAGCATCCGTAGTACCAAATCCTCTTTTAAAACCAAATTGACATGGGGGAGTAGATTATGATATAATAGCCACCATTCTAGTCTAGCTTTGATCATACGTTCAAAAGTTTTCAGTATGCATGACAATAAGGAAATGGGTCTATAAGAAGAGGCGCCATTCGGGTTTTTCCCTGGTTTTAAAATTGGGACCACGATTATATTTTTAAATTGAGATACAGTGGAACCTGAGAGGTATATTTCGTTGAGGATTCCCAACAAAAATATTTTAGCAGTATAAGGTAAGTGGCTAAGCATCGGTTACTTAATGTCGTCATCTCCAGGAGCCGTATTTTCTACATTGTTTATTACAAAATTCAATTCGTTATATTCGAAGGGTTTACACAAAAAATTATTTTCATTATTAGAGCTATCAGGAATAAAGTGTTAAAGCTTTATTATTGAAAAAGTCATTTACCCATGAATCGTTTTCTGCTACTTTTGTAGAAATTCTGTTGATGGTAGAGATCCTTTGCATTTTTTTTGCTTGTAACCATATAGTAGATAACGGGATGTTTTTGTTTAATTTAGAGCACTAGTTGACCCAACTAGCTTTAGCAGTATTTTTGAGAAATTTCTTTGTTTTAGCAGTTATTTTTTGACAAAGTATAAAATTATGTTCAGTGGGATTTTTTTTATAGTGTTCAATGGCTCGCTTTCTCTCAGAGACGGCATTGTCACAGTTAGAGTCCCACCAGGGCGATGGAGCTCTCTGTTTAATTTTAAACTATTTGTAAGTTGGTATAGAGAGTAGTGCAGCATTGTTGATACATTCTATGAGAAAATCATATTTATCATTTGTGTTTCTAAAAGCAGGTAAGGTTGTAAATGACTGTTCAATTAATTGAGTGTATAAGGTCCAGTTGGCTTTCTTTAGATTCCATTTAGATTTAGGAAAAATAGTGTCATTGACGGAATGTGGACAGTGCAAGTTCATTATGATAGGAAAATGGTCTGATCCGAGAGTATCTGAAACGGTATCCCATGTGATCAAATTAGCAAGATTTGGCGAACAAAAGGTGATATCGAACACAGATTTTTGCTGTCCGGGACGTTCTAGTCGGGTAGCATTACCATTGTTGAAAGTAACAAAATCAAAGTCATCTAAAATATTTAGAATTTGATTACCAACGTAGTCATTTTTAGAGGAGCCCCAAAGCCCATTATGGGCATTAAAGTCGCCTCCTATTATGCAAGGAGCGGAAACCTGATTGAAAATATTAGTCCAGTCATTTGAGTTAGTAACAATATTAGGAGGCCTGTAAATGGATAAAAAGGATATGTATACTTTGTCGATAAGTACGTCTGCGCCACAAACACAAATGTCTTCATTAAAATTTTTAATAAATTTGATTTCATTAAAAGGCAGCCTTTTTTTAATCAATATAGCGACGCCAGCCTTACCATCAAATCTGTCAGTGCGTATTGTGTTATAACCATTAAAATGTATCGTCATATTAGGTTTAAATCACGTTTCGTTTATCAAGGCAATGTCTATTTCATTTGAGTTTAAAAAATTAACAAGACTACTTTTATAAGAAACAGCGGAACGAGCGTTCCACTGCATAACGACTATTTTATTATTTATTTGTGAGAACTCTATTTGAAAATAAACTTGTCCTCCAATAATATGTTCATATTACGCCTAATGTCACCAAGATTAATATTTTTAATATCATCTATAGATTTTATTTTATTCAAAAAATCTATTACGAATTGTGAAAGACTTTCACATACTCTATTTTTTTCTAAATGGTAGGAAGGTGTATTTGTATTTGGAGGGATTGGGGAAGAGCCACTGAATCGAAATGGAAACATTGGCGTAGTAGGTGAAGAAGGGTTAAATTTCCTTTTTTTATTTGGACTAGTATTACTGGTACTAGGTTGAGATAGAGAGAAGTTAGTTCTATTGATGGGTTTCCGTTGGGGTTTAAAAAAAGTTTGGTTAGAGCGTTTCTTAACGTCCCTAAAGTACCTATCCCCTCCGGGGGAGGCGGCATCACTAACACTAAACACTAAACTCGGTATAATCTATTTTATCACACCGTGTGAAAGAAAATATATAACAGTAAATTTAAAAATAAATTTTTAGATTGTTTGAAGTAATTAATGCTCTAACGTGTGTACTTGTCGGAACTCACGCGTGAACTGTGAGAGTACTTCATTTCAATTATTTCAATTTGTATGCATCTGTACTAGGAAGTATATGACTAACCAGTCGAATTTTTTTCTAATACAATATATATAATAAATACTGTAATATTTTGTATCATTTCCATGCATGAATATTAAAAACTTGGCACGCCCATGGTGGCTCCTGATTATAGGATTTTATTACTCTACTTCATTTCCAAATGGGCTATATGTAAAATTTATTTGTACAAATTATTTTATCTTATTCTTTTTTCGTTTGAATAATTATTTTCAAATGAATCTGGAAATGGTAAAACCTTTATCATGGGCTCATATCCCTAGTTAAAAAATAAAACATTTATACGAATATGTTCTATTCAATAGTCTTATACGGTGCTATATGTATAAAAAATAGTTTGAACGAGATAATCATGCAAAGAAAATTTCCACCCCTTCATGCAAATTTCATTTATCAAATCGATTGGTACGATTAATAGTGCAATCAGTTGCCAGCGACCTTAAGAGAATCAAATAAAGAACGTTATGACCTGTGAAACGTCATTTAAGAGGGTATATATGTGGTCAACCCCTCAATTTTATGGAACACCCATATAGAAATCCGCAGCAATAAAAAATTTATTGGCTTTCTCTTGTCCTGCTCGTGGAGAAGAGACATATTGCCGAATGAATGTTGTCGTCCACAGATAATATAGTTATGAAGGTTTAGTCAACTAGTGTTCTTTTATTTACTAATATTTCATTAGGGCCATAGTTAATAGTTTTATAATATTTTGCGCAAATTGATTTTATAAATGTCTAAAAAACGTATATACGTTAAGCCACTGTTAAAGAAATAAAAGTGTCTAAAGTCTTATTAACCAATTGAGACAAACTTTCAGAAATACACATGGCACTCTTTTGCATGACATAGATATTGGTATCAGACCACTCAAATTATAGTTAAATACAGGGTGTCTCACCGGGAACTGAATCGATCGATATAGAGAAAAGTACGCATCAGAGAATTTTGAAAATTTAGATAATTACTAATGTCGGTATGGCCAATCCAACTAAAATAATTACAAGTAGCTGGCACTTCCGCTTATACCGGAAGTCGATGCCAACTTGCTTATTTTAAATCGAACACCCTATATATTTTAGGGTTTTCTAAAAGAGCATAAAATTCTGAGTAGAAAATATGCATCATATCCTATACCTATACCTAGCCGTTTCAGAGATATTTGACATTTAAAAAAAAAATTTACAGGTGCAACGCTTTGCAAGAACCGTTATAACTTTCTTCGTGTAGAAGATCCTCATTTGCGTCTTGTCACATAAAAAGAACACAAGGAGAACTACGTTCTGTAACTGAAATAAATTCAATAATATCATACCAAGTGTTCCGTTCTTCGCGTTACATTTTTTCAACTTCAAACCGCGAAAACTTGTTTAGGTCAAATGGAACATCCTGTATTTTTTTACGTCAAGTTGTGTAAAATTGAATTCCCTTTTTTTTGATATTAGCTTTGTGGGAGTTAAAGTTACAACTTTTTGAAATATTTGCGATTTCATTAGAAATTCATGAATTGTAATTATTTCATTAAAATAGCCATGATTAGAAACAATCAGTCATTATCTTATGTCAAAAAATGCCAGCACATTTAAATTACACCCACGAAGACTTTTTAAATTTGTTTATAATTTATGGGGAATGTGATAAAGTAATATCAAGAACTTGCAGCACATTTGCTACTCGGTATCCAGAAAAACGGAAACCGCCACCAAACACTGTAAAACGCATACTGGAAAATTTTAAAAATTATGGCTCTGTCAAGGTAAAAATGCAAAGAAGAAAGCCTATTGTTGATGAAGAAAACTTTGAAATAGTCATTCTGGGATATTTTCATGCATTTCCAAGGATGTCATTAAGACAAGCTGCTCTGAAATCGGGACTATGTAAGGATTCAATTCACAGAATTTTATTAATGCATAAGTTTCACCCGTTTTCATGCCATATGGTTCAAGGACTAAAAGAAACAGATTTCCTAAGAATACAGAATTTTTGTGAGTTTATTTCTAATAAGGTCTGAGGGCCACGATTCTTATTTGGGAAATATTATATAGACAGATGAAGCAAAATTTACTAAAAATGGACATTTTAATAGACACAATTCGTATTATTGGAGTGACTCAAATCCTCATATGTTCAGAGAGCGAAATATTCAGGAAAGTTGGCAGTTCAATGTTTACTGTGCCATAAGAAACGATAGAGTGGTGGCATTAGAATTTTATCAGGAAAATTTAAATGGCAAATAAAATTTTCTCTTCTGCTAAAATGTATAGGTAATTTTTTTTTTTCTTTTGGTGAAAGATATCTGAATATCTTACAAAATTTCATAATAATAACTATTTAGAAAATTTACCTCTCGCCGAACATAGAAACATTTTTTATCAGCACGGCGGTGCTCCCCCACATAACGTATATTTAATTAATAATTATTTACAAGAAATTTTTTATGATCAATGGATTGCCAATAATGGACCTTTCTTATGGCCTCCTCGCTCGCCCGATTTATCAATTCTGGATTATTTCATTTGGGGAACTAATAAAAATAAAGTTTATGAGAGCCCATTAACAACAATTGAATATTGTATGCAAAGAGTAAAAAATGCATTTCAAAACATATCACAGGATTCAATTAGAAGAGCTACCCATGTGGAACTAATCCAAAGGTGCGAAAAATGTGTCGAGGTTCGAGGGCGGAATTTTGAGCAAATATTAAATTAAAATGGAATCATATTTTAAATTGATCTTGTCTCTGCTATTTTAGTTCATGCCATATCTTCAATTCGATTAATACGCATGTTACAGTGTTAGTGTTATTTTGCGTTTTTGTGGATATCGAGTAGCAAATGTGCTGCAAGTTCTTGATATTACTTTATCACATTCTCCATAAATAATAAACAAATTTAAAAAGTTTTCGTGGGTGTAATTTAAACGTGCTGGCATTTTTTGACATAAGATAATGACTGATTGTTTCTAATTATGGCTATTTTGATGAAATAATTACAACAATTCATGAATTTCTAATAAAATCGCAAATATTTCAAATAGTTGTAACTTTAACCCCTACAATGCTAATATCAGAAAAAGGGAATTCAATTTTACACAATTTGACGTAAAAAAATACAGGGTGTTCCATTTGACCTAAACAAGTTTTTGCGGTTTGAAGTTGACAAAATGTAACGCGAAAAACGGAACACTTGGTATGATATTATTGAATTTATTTCAGTTACAGAACGTAGTTCTCCTTGTGTTCTTTTTATGTGACAAGAAGCAAATGAGGATCTTTTACACGAAAAAAGTTATAACGGTTCTTGCAAACCGTTGCACCTGTCAAATTTTCTATAAAATGTCAAATATCTCTGAAACGACTAGGTTTAGGTATAGGATATGCTACATATTTTCGACTCAGAATTTGATGCTCTTCTTGAAAATCCTAAAATATATAGGGTGTTCTATTTGAAATAAGCACGTTGGTATCGACTTCCGGTATAAGCGGAAGTGCCAGCTGCTTGTAATTATTTTAGTTGGATTGGCCATACCGACATTAGTAACTATCTAAATTTTCAAAATTTCCTGATGCGTACTTTTCTCCATATCGATCGGTTAAGTTCCCGGTGAGACACCCTGTATATTAAGCATCAAAATGAAATGTTTTCTGATAGTAGTGATTATAAAGTTTCTAAATTATGGTCGACAAAGAAAATAATCGAGTACTTTTATCAAGCACTGATAAAGATCCACACAGAAACTAAAGTTTTAGAATAAGGATCAATTATGTCTGTAAAAATAGTTATTTATGTACCAAGGGCGATATAGAGATGTTTATACCCGTGGGTGACGAATTTCTGTCCGAGGCTAGAAAATCACACAAGGGCATAAACATCCTATATCGCCAGTGGTGCATACAAGGTTTTATATTTCACTCTACTTTAGATAACTACCTAATTTAAATTTAAAAAATAAATTTAATAATCTATGAAATGGATATGACTTTGCAGTTGCTGGTTCTTGCGTTTATTTTAACATTGAAAATCTTAAACAAATCGAAGGTATAACGGTAAACGGGGGTCCACTAGCAATTTGTGTAACGCCTGGAAATTTCGCAGTTTTTGCAAATTTTTGCAAGTTCTACGTATAGCTAGGTGGATGTTCTTTGTGTCACTTTAAAGATCTGGTCAAATGCAAATTTTTGGGAATGGTTTGGAACATTTAAGATTTGGAGGGGTGCAAATACGAGGGTTAAAACGTTTTTCTGAACACGAAAGCGTTCGGTGCTGTTACATCGCATACTTTTTGAAAGATCCAAATTTGATTTTGATTTAGTTAGAAAGAGGATGATTCAGCGCTCATCGTGTGAGCTGGTTTTGTAGTCTATGATGCACAGGGGTGAAGTTACAGGGGCGTAAAATTGAAGTACTTTCTTAGCGAATTTCGCTTAAGGGGAAAGAAAAAAATGTCGAATAGCGTTTTTGGCAGCATGTGGACGAATCTGTGGGTTTTTAAGAATTTTCTGGCCGAGTTGAATTTGGGGGTTGAAAATGAGAAAAAAGTTGTAATTATCGGAAACAACTGAAAATCGATATTTGTGTGAAATTCGGTGTTTTGAGACTTTTACGTGTTGATTGTATTTTTTAAGAGAATTCGGGATGTAGTTTGGGAGAGAGGTCAGGTAGGGAGCGTGTGAAAATTGAAGTTCTGGTGAGAAAAAATGTCGAGTTTGTTTTTGGCAACATGTGGACGAATCCGTGGGTTTTTAAGAATTTTCTGGCAGAGTTGGATTTGAGGGTTGAAAATGGGGAACCTCAAAATCGATATATGTGCGAAATTCGGTGTTTTGAGACTTTTACGGGTCGATTGTAATTATTAAGAAAATTCGGGATGTGGGGGGGGGGAGTCCGGGTATGTGGACGACTATGTTTTTAAAAATTTTCTGGTCGAGTTGAATTTTGGAAATAAAAAATAGGAAAAAAAAGTTATAATTATTGGGAAAAGCTGAAAATCGACATTTGTGTAAAATTCGGTGTTGGAAAATTTTCAAAACTTTAACAACTTCCCCGAAAACAACGTCTAAACCGAAAGATATGAGAAAGTTTAATGTTTGCAAGCAACCAGAATTTTCCGAATCTTGTTCTGTTTTTTCTTTCCTGGAGTAAAATATACTTAGTTGCATTTTCAGAATTTCCTTATCTATCATAAGGTATGCTTCACAAAATTGGTTGATATCTTCCAAAGGTGATGTTTTTTCATATTCCTTATACTTCTCCTTTAAAAATAATTTTGCACCACATAACTGATTTAAAAAAAAAACCGAATTCTCACTTCTGAAGCAATTATATCACATACCTCCCTTACAGACATGTTAACATTTTCTTGATTCGGTCTACGTCGCTTTTTTGGAACTTCTGTATTAACTGGTTCATTTGTTAAGGGGGGTAAATTATTTCTAATTTGTACAATTTTTTTTCAAAATTATCTATGCATTTCTGGACTTTTATAACGTCTGTTTCAATTTTTTGTAGCTGGCTAAATAAAATATCAACATATGGCATGACTTTTGAAAAAAAAAATTAACCAAAATAAACATGAGTCATCTTCTAGCCATTTAATAAATCCAGCCGCTTGAGTCACTGTTTCAGAGTTGTATTGCTTTGGAATTCCTGACATATTTTCAAAGCATTCAGTAAGGTTGTCTTTATTGTTGTACACACTCTGTACTATACGAGAGTTAAAATTCCATCGTGTTTGAAAAGTTCTTGGAATGCGTTTGTCACAAATATCTTGCAAAACTGCCATTCTGTCTGGCGATTGAGAAAAAAAGTTGATATGCCATTCAAATTTGAAAAAAATATTCGTACACTACTAATGCTTGAAACTGCTTGTTCTAGTATTTTATTAAGCTGATGAGCGTAGCAATATACAAAATGTGCATTTTTGTACTGTTGGCGAATTTTTACGTTAACACCACCTAAATAACCACGCATAACAGCAGCTCCGTTACATGTTTGACAAATCAGTTTTTCTGGGCAATCTGGCAAAATCTGTTCTAAAATACATTGCGACAGTCCATATGCATCTTGACTTTTCTGGTATTCAAATCTCCAAAACCGCTCAAATATTTTTCCATTTAGTTCATAACGTAATACAACTACAGTTTGAGTTTGAGTTGATACATCTGTAGTCTCATCAGTCATAAATGCGAGATACGCAGATTCTTGAATTTCTCCAAGAATATGTTCACGACAAACCTCGAACATACATTGCAAAATTTCATTCCGAATAGATTTTGATGTGCCCTTGAACACTGTTGCTTCTTGAATATGGCTATTAAAGGCACTATCAGCATTTGCTAAAAAATCAACCAATTCTAGAAATACCTCTCTATTTGAAGAGACTTTTCTCGTCGTGACCGCGAAGGGCAAGATTTACACGTTCCGCACAGTTTTAATATGTCTATTATTTTGGAGAGTACATGTCGATTTTTGATCAGTCTCATTATGCTTACGAATTTGATCCGCATAAGCCGTACTTAGAAATGTAGCAATATTAGTATTTCCTAAAAGTTGAAAACTGACAACATTATCTAGATGTTTCGTACTATTTTCGTGATTTTTAATTTTTATAGAAATGTGCTTTAAATCGTCTACCCCATTTTTGTCCACTTATCATCGCCCCCAAAAAGAAGACATACAAAACGAAAGAACGAATTTGTTTCCTCGCAACCACAAATCCGAATAGTTTTAATGTATATCTTTTTGACAAACTTACGCATAAGAGCATTTTTATTTTTGCACTGTCGCTGCTCTTGCACTATATTTAAAACTAACGTTGGACGGCCATTTTGTTGTATTTCAAGTTTTTCATTTAAGCTCAAGCGGCCAAATATAAGTTTTTTAATTTCACTCACTTTCATAAATAATTATGTCTTTTGCACTTTTGCCGTCTAGTCTAATGTTTAATAAAACTAAAAAAAATCTGTAATGTAAATTACAATACATTATATATGCAACAAATCAATAAACTTTTTAAAAAAGCGCGATAACCTCAAAACAATTTCATACGTAATAATGCAAAGAAAACAGAAACAACGAACAATTAACTCCTACACAGTCATGGGCGGACTGACCAGAGCCCCAATAGATAACGAAACTACGCGTAACCCCTTCCCATTCTTACACTTGTTGCCATGACGACCGCCGTACGTATTTTAGGCGGAATATCTGGAGCCCATTTCAGCGTTTTTATATGCAATTCGGAAGTTAAATTAAATTGATCGCAAGTGAGGAGAGTATGCCGTTTGTTTTTTATTATTTTTAAAAAATAGTTGTAAAGCAGGTTATCGGGAGATAGGTTGTTGTCTATTGTTATTTATTGTTTTAAATTTGGCAGGGAGAGCGGCGCCCCAGAGCCCTCCCGCGCCGGCCGCCACTGAAAGCGTTTCCTCTGAAACCACACTTTTCAATTTTATTTAATAATTTTTTGTGTCACACTGTATCGAATGCTTTGCCAAGTCTACTAATATACATAATGCGGGTATACTTTCATGTAGTTTTTCATAAATAAATTTTGTTAGATAAACTGTGGTGTCCTCGGTGCATTCTCCTGTACTGAAATCGAAATGCTTCTCTGTTAATTTATTAATTTTTTTCTTAAATTTCCTCCCAGCTGTTACCTTACTCTTGCTAGCCGATTTTCGCAACTCAACATTTCTATCCAGTGGTCTAGTTGCTGGATGACATAGTTGAACGTTCTAGCTGACATGACAATATTATATTATATCAACATTATATTGCATGCATTATCTCGCCCAATGCACTTAGCAGGACGTTTATTATTATTTTCAGCAGATAAGTCGTTATACTTTCTAACGCGTATGATACTCATTTATATTTATTAATTGTAGAAACAACTTCAGTAGCTCATATCTCTGTTTAGCTTATACCGAAATATCATCTTCACTTTTACCAATTAACCTACTTAATGTATTGGTATTTTATTATCTAGTCATAAAACCAACTGGAATAGTCTCACGAATGACTTTCTGACTACAAAAATATATCCACTAAACTATGTCCGTAATGTGTCTAATCGGTATTTAGAAAACTATTGAATCATCATCGCAAAAACAACCAAAAGACGAAATTAATATTAGTACGAATCTTATAACTTTAGAAAATGTGGTTTTATTTCTACACTGCATTACAAATGGGATCCTGTCTTTGAAATAAATAATGTAAACGCAGCTTGCGAATGTTTCTATGAAATGCTCTATAACCAATTTGATAAATATGTTACTAAAAAAAAACGGGACTCGAGGCATACACATATTTTCATACTAAAAGCGACGTATTAAAAGAAATGAGAAAACCATATTTTAATATTACAAACAACGATTTTATACCTTGAGAAAGGTGGACAAGTTTAAAATTAATAAAGCCTTAACTTGATCCATGTAGATGAGAAAATGTATCATGATCCTTCTCAACTGTAGAATTGTGTTCATGCCAGAAAAGATGATACAGGAATACCCATACGAATGGTGTATAAAGGCATGGGATATACTACTGCTTTATTAAATGTTACTGATGACTTTTATAGGGCCATTGATAAAAATAATGTTTGCTGTCTTGTTCGATTAGACTATAGTAAGGCATTTGATACTTTAGACCACAGTTTGTTGTGTAAAAAATCATCTTCCGTTTCTCTAATACAAAATTATCTATCAAATCGCTCACATAGCGTCCTCTTGGATTCTGAAGTGTCAGAAGCTTTGCCTGTTAATTCTGGCGTTCCCCAGGGGTCAATTCTTGGACCCCTGTTATTCTCTTTATATATCTCGGATTTCCATACGTTTTTAGAAAAGTGTAATATTCATCATTATGCGGATGATACACAGCTTTAGCTTGACTTTTTTCTAAGCGAATATATTCCAGCATCTGAGGCTATTAATAATGATTTGAAATCTTTATTAGATATTTCATTAGCACATAATTTAAAACTTAGTGCTTAATGTATTTGAGGTCAAAGGCAAAGAGAAACACCTTTGACCAACTAAACATTAATTTAAATGGTGAACAACTACCTGTTGTTGATTATTATAAAAATTTGGGTCTTTGGATAGATTCAGACTTAAGATTCGCTAAGCATATTAGTTATTTGTGTCAAGTTTCATACTGCACACTGAAGAAATTATTTTCCCAAAAAGATATTTTGGACCCTAAAATTAAACTTCAATTATGTGAGAGTCTAATTTTCTCTAAGATATCTTATGCAGACGCTATCTATGGCCCTGCATTGAGAGTTTCTGATGCCAAATGACTTTAATTATTACAAAATGCCTGCCTACGATTCTCAACAGGACTTCGTAGATTTGATCATGTTAGTTATAAATATTCTGAAGTCGGCTGACTAAAATTAGACAAGGTACGTTCTCTTCGTTATCTCTGCTTAACCCACAAGGTTCAGATTCCGACATATTTGTTCGAGAAATTATCACGCCTTAAATGCAATCAAGTGAATACACGTAAGCGGGATTTTCAGGCAATACCAAAACACTCCTCTGCCATCTTTAAACGTAGCTTTTCATATGATTCTAGCAAATTATACAACAGGTTATCCTCTGGCTTTAGGGACTACTCAATTTATAATTTTAAAAAGAAACTAAAGAGATATCTATTTTCTTCTTAACGGCCTGCGTATTACATTTACAATACTTAGCTTAATGGTACTGTTTCTTCTTTTTTTTTACTTTTTAGTCTCCATTTCTTTATGTCACGCGTATCATTAATTCTAAGTTGTAGTTGTAATTATTAATATCTATTTGCAATCCATGATTTTCATAATTATATAATTTTTTTAATTTATGTATTTGTTGTTGCTCTGGTTAAGTTGAAAATCAGTCTTCGGCTGACACTTCGCCATTTCTGTAGGTAGTAGTTGTTAAATATTTACTTATACCATTTATTTTTGTTAATGCCTATGAATAAAGACGATTTATTATTATTATTATACTACTCATGATACAGCAAACGCCTTCTCTTCTCACTTCAGCGCGGTATACTTAAAACCGATCATCAGTAGGTATCCATACTGATTCCTACCTGTTTTCCAGTAGTGAAGTGAGTGTTAGTAAAATTTTCAAAGCTACGAAGGATAGTCCAGGAACGGCGCCATCGAAAGGGCGTGATAGTTACATTAAACGAGGTAGTAGATTTTTATTATCTTGTATATATTGTAGAGAGAATGTAGAATTCAAGTTTTAGACCTCCAAACCCTTGGCAAGTTTTTGTGTGACCGAAAAACCACGAATTTTTTGCACTTTTTTCAGTTTGTGGCATATAACTTAAGAACAATGCATCCAATCGAAAAAGCATCTATTTTCAAAATTAAAGAGCATTAAGTTTCGCTTCGAATGAGTACCTCAAAGTTGAAATTTCATCAAGTGGTATATGCGTAATTGGTAGTCGAATAACAACAAATTTTACAAACTTGTAAACACTTTTTAAAATCCATAGAATGAAAGTTGTAGAGCATGTAATTTCAAGTTCATAGATTACCTAGTTTTCCAATTTCTTCGATCAATATTAAGCTAAATGCTCTCAAAATCCAAAATATCCTACATATAAATATATCTATTATTTTCTTTTATTCCTTTTTATTTAATTTTTCCACATTAATTTGAAAGAATGGGTTGCCGAGATAAAAGCATAATGTAAAGAAAGACCCCAAGTTTATTAACCAAAAATAAAAATTTATGCAACAATCTAGGCTCATATTTTTTTTTGCAGAATTAACCAGGGAATCATAATCAGGGATTAAAATACTAAAAATGTCAAATGGAAAAATAAATATGTAGAAACAAAGAACACCGACCCCTCGTCTCTCCGCCTCTGGATAAAATTAATTTTGGCTAATACTGTAAAACAATAACCATTAATAATCGAAAATAGTTAACCAAGTTTCATAAAGTTGTCCCAAATAATTTCCGAGATAATTAGTAAAAACACCTATTTTTGCGCCATCCTTAGAGGGCCGTAGCTCCCTTAGGAAGCATTTCCGGACACATGTTTATAGGAACTTTTCTTACTATTTTTGCATGGAGAATTAGCACCTAAAGGGGAAGGCGGGAGTTTCGGAACATACTGTATAGTTTTTTTAAGTTCGTTGCACACTATACAGTATGACACGATAAACTGTTGTATATATATTCCTATTATTGCTGCTTTACTATTGCTCATGGTCTGGATTATTAGAATAAACTTAATATACTTAGACTGGCTGTCATTTCATTGTAATTATCATTTGGTAAGTCTGGGGCTTACATACTCAAATATTTCGGGTATTGTACATTTGATTTGAATTTTGAATTTATCTGGCGCCCAGATATATTTGCCCAGTAGGGCATATATATTTAAATTTGTCAACCTATGAAAGGAACTCCGCCCGTCTCCACTGTGTCTAGTCGGAGCATACTCGCTGACATCACTCAACTTCGAGTAGCCATAAAAGTAAGATGTATGTTACAACTTTTAGAAATGAATTTGCCACTTAACGTCAATCTGTATTATTTAAAAACAATATTTACGTAGCTAAAAAAACCTTAAAATCACGCTCAAGAGTTGTACGCTTTTTTGCACAAAATAGTACATTCTCGGAAACCTATAAAAGTAGTTTTTCCGCGTTTACGGGAAAACTATTGGGAAAATCGAAATTTTTTATAGAAGCTATTTTGTAGAAAATTTAATTTTGAATAACTCTTATTTGAAACTATTTTTCGAAAAGTGCATCTCCTTTGAGATATTGGTAGTTTTTAGTTGAAACACGCGAAAAATCATGTTTATATATCTATATTTCAAATCGCTGTAGGTTGCTGGTGGTTAGGTGTGTGACATATATTTTCTGCTCTCAAAACCTACACTTTTCCATAAAAAAATATCAGAGTAAAAAAGTTCATTTTTTCCTTATTTTCCTAGAGTATAGGGACAACATCTTCTTGATAAAAACTATAAACTGTTCGTCGGATAAGGGCTTTTGAAGCATTGTCAATTTTTCTAATTTTTTATTTTTCGTTTTCTTTCAACACAGTGATGTACAACAACCTGCTTTTTAATACCAAAATTAGTAGTAGAAATTGGAGTTTTAGTTAACTTAAACATTCTTTTTATAATACCTGTATCCGTCATTTGATTATCTTCTATCTTTAAGCAATTGTAAATACTAAGGCAAAAGGCAAATCTAAAAATGTTGGTCAAAACAACGGAAGATATCATAATAAAAGAGGCGAGAGGCAAGGGCGCACATTGTCACCGTTACTTTTCAATGTTTATTCCGGAGTAATATTTCGAGAGGCACTGGACAACGTCTCAGAGGGTATAATAATAAACGGAGTTACAGTGAATAATCTGCGTTATGCAGATGACACAGTACTTACGTCAGACAATATTGAGGGACTCCAGCTTCTCTTGGACCAAATAATCAACGTATGCGAAAATTATGGCGTCAAACTGAATGTCAAAAAAAACTAAACTAATGATAGTGAGCAAAAGAAACATTAATGGAGAACTGTGGATTGGGACAGAACGTTTAGAAAGGGTGCATAGAACGAAATATTTGGGACAGCTTCTAGTTGATGACTGGGACCACATGTAATTACGACCCCCTTTATCCCGGAAGGCTCTAGAAGAGCCTTGTGTGGGAGGGGGCTACACATTAAAAGACAAGGGACACACACCCAATATCCGTGTATAGTGAAAAAATCCCTCTCACAGTATTTTCCACTGCCACGACCGGGGATCGAACCCGGAACTTTTGGGTGAGAAGCAAGTGCGCTCACCTGTCGACCACTCGATTGAAATAAAATCAAGAATAGAGCAAGCAAGCACAACATTTGTGAGGATGAAGAAGGTTTTCTGTGGACATGACCTAAATATGGAATTGAAGATAAGGATGATTTGCTGTTATGTATTCTCCGTCCTCTTGTATAGAGTGGAGTCTTAGAGTCTTACAGAAAACACCCTTAAGAGACTTGAGGCTTTTGAGATGTGGGTATACCCACGTATGCTACGGATAAGTTGGGTAGACCACGTTACAAACATAGAAATAATGCGTAGAATGGGTAAAGATAAGGAAGTAATTAATACTGCGAAAAAGAGGAAACTATCATTCTTTAGCCACGTAATGAGACATCCAGAAACATATAATACACTACATCTGATAATTCTCGTTGAAGAACTTGAGACAGTGGTTTGGGAAGTCAACGACCGCGCTTTTCAGATCGGCGCGGCGGTTAATAAAGTCAAAATAGCGAACATGATCGTCAACATTCGTTGAACGGATACGACACTGCAAGAAGAAATATTTAAAAGAAGACGCTGGGTTTGCACTTGTAAATCTTGGTTTTTAAACTTCCAACTCGATTCGATCAACTACATTACCTCGTCTTCAACATATTCATTATGCAACTTTTCTTTTGTATCAAATAGTTTCCAAAAGCCATTTTAAAAATATTTTTTTAAAGAAATATTATAGCTAATAATAATTATTTTAGGTAAATATAATACAAACAACTTACGTTTTTTTATTAGGAGGAAGCCACCACGCAAGGCTAAATAAACGTACGGCACTGCCCGTTTCTACCAAAACAGTTTCGCACAGCACTTTATTGTTTTAGAACTGGTCATTACGTACATCAGCTTGAATTTTTAACGGTCGCCCGCACTGGCGCAATTCTACATCTGCTCGACTACATCTCATATACGAGAGGATAAATTATGTCGCTAAAACGGCGCTGCCTACTGTATACCATTGTAGAGAGGCATAACGGACATCCCTGGTAGAGGTGCTGAATTTATAATATTTCAAACTGACAATGGATAAACTATATATTGATAGATAATTAATATACCTTCAGAAAAACTTTTCAGGAGTCCCCCAGCATAATCAAATATTAAATTTTGAATGTAGGAAGAAATTGCAAATTTCTCTTAGCTCCGTAATTTCAAAGGGCGAAAAAAGAAATCCTTGTGGTAAGACTTCGCTGTCTGCCTGTCTGTATATCACAGCCAATTTTTTTCAGGAATCACATATGTTACCGACTGAAAATTTGACATAATTACTTTTGCACCATTACATGCGTTTAAGAAGCTTGTGTTTTTGTTAAAGAACACGCCAAAACCCTCGATGAACTTTTCGAAACTGTAACAAAATCCGAAACATTTCGCATGAAAAGCGTGCTTCACGTAAAAATGCCGTTGAAAGAGGTTTTTATACATTCAATCACATGTTCGCTCTATGGAGCCTTTTTTATGCAAAAAATATCATAAACTCATCAAGGAGTATAATTTTAGAAGGTATACTAAATGTCGCGGCACGTAATGTCGCCCCGACCACAAAATTTAGAGAGTATAACGAAAACCGAAATTTTGAAAATAAAAACCTTTTTACGAATCCACGTTGTGCAGCACTGCAACTCATGCGTTGTGTTAAATATGAGGATAAGTTAATCCAGTCTCTAGTCAAAGTATATCGAGAGTTTTAGCGAAAATAGCCTTTAGCGACAAGGGTGCCCTATCATTTTCTAGCAGTGATTTTGACGGGAAAATGATAGATTTTAACGGGATTTGCCCTAAACCGGTTCCTCAGTGAGTATAGTTACCATGTACTCATATGTGCATGGGACCGCCTTGCTTGAACGTATGAATTTATAATTGCTACAATATAATTCAAAGTCGTTGCGATTCAAGCATTTTTAAGCTCTGAGGAGCGAACCAAATTATAATTGAACTGATAATACGTAAATAGACAGGCAAGCAAAAGCCCACCAAAAATTCTTAAACATTGAACTTTTGTTGAATCTTTTTGTGTAATCATTAGCTACAAACGGCATATTGGATGGTAGTTGGTACATTATAAGTCGTCCGATCCTTACCATGTGCTGTACACGGGCCAAACTATAGTTTGTCAATACATGTTTCTTGAAGTTTTTGTAAAACATGATTTTTTAAAGAGATTTAATATACATTTTTTGAACTTTATATTGTCTTTTTCTTGTGTTTTCAAAATTCCCTTTCAGGTTTAATTTTAAGAAAGTGTTAGTACTTATTGTTAGATTTATAGTGTTACGACGTCCAATTGGTACCATCAGTGAAGCAGCTAAGCATAAGCGAACAGTAAGTATAAATTTTGTATTATTCACCATCTGAAACAGTCGTTTTGAACCCTTTTTGTAAACGTTTAATATTCATTTTTGGAAAATATAATAGAAGTCCTTCAGACGCGAAAAGATGGATCGTTCACATTTTCAGCTACATTCAGAACACACTGTAAAATTTGTCAACAGTAATTGTAAGCTTGTAACAAACGCTATTTCCTACACAAATTGGTAATTTCAATATACCACAGCATGTACCTTTTATGGGAAATAGTAATAACCACTAAGCATCTATTTTTAATAAACTCATATAACTTAATTACACGCTAATAATTAAACAACTTATTATAGACAAATTGTTCAACCAGCACAGAACCTGTTTGAGATATTTTTATTTACTTGGAAGTTCTTAGTTATCAACAGCGTCTCGTAAATTCACCGTAGAATACCTGCTGGGAGTTCATTGGTGATCAGTGATCAGATCGAGATTTGTCTTGCATCTTCTTGCCAGCGATATAAACATCACCTTTTAGGACTGCAACTTAGTGGCATAAAAAGTGGAAAATAACTTTATTTATATAGTGGACTTGCAATTGTTATGATCCGGCTTTTTCTTTCCGATAAACATGCAATATTTTATCTTTGATATTTATATGCGTGTAAATACATGTGATGTGTTTATCAGAATGCCGTGGAAGCGACGCAATAAAAATTCATTTGCCTCTCTCGATCGATGGTGGAGGCCGTTTTTATTTTATGTGTATTTATATGGTATCGATTATGAATTACAGATACATACAGATTACAAATGGCCATGGGTGTATTTTGGTAGACGGTAAACAAAAATATTAATAATGTGTTGTAATGTAATTCAAGGAGAAACAAGAACTTGTCATTCTTTGTCAACGAATATGACACGTTGGAAATATTTTGACCCTGTAACTATTGTATGACATTTTTAGAACTGAAAGCTATCTTTACATAATTGAGGTTATATAATATCATTTTTCTGCGTAAATGAGCAAGTCAATAACTAATGTAAATATTATCATTGTTAGGTGGAATTCGGAGTAAACGTATTACTATGCAAGTCCGCAGTTACCCCCATTGCAAAGCTATTAAAATTTATTGTAATATGTAATAGTATTTTTTGTGACGCCATATCCTTAAATGACATGTATTTGACAGTTTCACTAAATTAAAATAATGTCATTATTGACAAGTGAACAATAAAAAAGAAAGTGTGAAATAAAGAAATTTTATTTCACATTGTAAAATAAAACTTATTGGTTTCTATGGAAACAGCAGTAGAGTTTAGTCATTAGGATAAGGTAACTTTGTTAATTTGCCGTATTTTTACAAAATTCTATTGTTTTCTAATTTCGAATGGCGTTACAGAAATTCTTGTATATAACTCGGAGTTTAAATGTGTTTTAGCCACTTGTTGTAATAGCATTTTATACAGGGTTACTGGTAATTCGATACATTCCTTTGGAGACGTGATGGGGCATGATCTAAGAAGTAAATTTAGCCCTAACATATATTATGCAAAACTCAATAGTTTTTGAGATATTTAATTTCTTTTGTTTTTCTCAAAAAGTAGATCTTAATGCCCTAAAAGTTAATTTTAGAAAAATCTATTTAACATTTTTAATTTTTTTTTACTGGATTACTTGTCCAATATTATCGATATCCGTTTGGAATGAAAAATATCCAGAAACATTTCGATCATGTGAACATTTAAAATAAAAACTTTAAAAAAATTTTTTTTAAATCAGCTATGAAATTTACCTATTAGGTTTTTCAAAAAAATATTAACGTAACACACGTATAAATTATTATAAAAACTGCCTTATTTCAATAGCTATCTAACAAGGTACAAATGTTCAATGTACCCTTAATAGTTCTAAGAAAATACTAGTAAAAATAACACAAGTAGTACGAATTTTATTTTTAGATAAACAGTAAAAAACATTTTAAAAGTAGAGTTTAATTCTTCATTAATTTCAAAGTTGTACTTTATTTTTTATATGTCTTGCTCAAAATGGGAGCCCCTATTCCGTATACAGACACGGCAGCGTCTTCTTATTTCCATCCTTGTTACTCTGGTTGTCAGATTATGCCTTATGTGTTGGGCAGCATCGACTATCCGTTGTCTAAGGTTTTCTATAGTATTGACTGGTGTGGCATAGACCATCTCCTTCATATGACCCCAGACGTAATAATCAAGGGGTGTTAAGTCAAGGCTTCGCGCTGGCCAAGGTATTGGGCGCGCTCTTCCAATCCAACGGTTAGGGAAACGTTGATCAAGTAACTGTCGTACTGTCAGCCGATAATGTGCTGGACAACCGTCGTTCTGAAACATCATTCGCTGTCTGACGGCGAGAGGAACATCTTCTAAAATCACCGCCAGATCATTTCTTAAAAAAATTTCATAGATTTCCCCGTTTAAATTTTGAGGAAGAAAGTGTGGCCCTATTAAATAGTGGCCAATGACTCCCATCCACACATTAATAGAAAACTTCATTTGGAAACTAGTTTCACGTGTTAACTTGGGATTTTCCTCTGCCCAATAATGTAGGTTGTGGAAATTTGTTATACCCTCGCGATTAAATTTCGATTCGTCCGTCCATAAAATACTTGTTAAAAAATTTGCACTTTCTGCATCTGAATTTAACATAAAGCGGCAGAATTCCACTCTCCTTCCAGGATCACCTTCCTTCAAGCCTTGGACAGGGGTATAGTGGTAAGGATGACATCCAACTCTACGTATCGTAGACCAAACTTTCCATTGTGACGCTCCGGTTAGTCTTGCGACTTTATTGAGTCCTCCTCAAAATATCTCAATATTTCTTCCTCATCATATGGTTCATAAACGGGAGGAGCACCAGCGTCACATCTTCTACATTTCACGGAGCCAGTTTCAGCGATATTTCGATATGCCGTACTGAATACACGTGCATTTGGTAAGCGGCGGTTAGGGTACCAAAGACCATATTCTCGGCGAGCTTCAGCAGCGTTGCCGCCACAGTATCCATAGACAAACAAGCTATCAGCGTATTCTGCGTTGACATACGCGGCCATGGCACAGAAAATACAATAACAACAACTAATAACAACAACTACGAGCAAAATCAAAATCTTCGATAACTAATTTAACAAAACCAACAAACTTAAGGGACACGGAGATAATAATGTCAGTTAATGACATATATGCACAAACGTCAAAGTCAAGGGCTGACTGACTTAAATGAAAATGAACGATTAGTCGTTTAATAAATTCCGCCACCAGCATAATCTTTACTAATTTTTTATTAGAACTATCAAGGGTAGATTAAACATTTCTGCCTAGTTAGATAGCTATTGAAATAAGGAAGTTTTTATAATGATTTGTACGCGTGCTACATTAATATTTTTTTGAAAAAACCTAATAGGTAAATTTCATAACTGATTTTAAAAAGTTTTTATTTTAAATGTTCACATGATCGAAATGTTTCCGGATATTTTTCATTCCAAACGGATATCTATAATATTGGACAAGTAATCCAGTAAAAAAATTTAAAAATGTCAAGTAGATTTTTCGGAAATTAACTTTTAAGACATTAAGATCTACTTTTTTGAGAAAAACAAAAAAATTGAAATATCTCAAAAACTATTGAGTTTTGCATAATGTATGTTAGGGCTAGATTTACTCCTTAGCTCATGCCCTATCACATCTCCAAAGAAATGTATCGAATTACCAGTAACCCTGCATATATAAGAAATATAACACTATTATATAACAAGTGGCTAAAATGGTGTTTTATAAGTAGGGTGTTTATAGTACGAGCTGAAGGCGAGTGCTTATAGCTCCACACGATTTAAAAAAACACATTTTGGTCCGGAGTTATACACAAAAATTTTTATATCGCCATAATTCTATTCCTGTTTCCATATAAACCAACAATAAAGCAACGAAATATTTAACGATTTAAATGTCGCATTTGGCACATTCTACATTCGTCAGGGAGTTGAGAATGCTTAAACCGTTTTAAATCCTACAAAAGATTTTACTGTTGGAACCAGTTCATTATAAGCCTCTTTTAGACATACTAATTTTTACCCCTAGCCCGCCCCCCGGAACACCACCAATTTTGGGGCAATATCGCTTAAAAATATTTTTTTTTGCAAATATCTCGGTTGTGAATGGTACTACGAAAATTGTTGTGCGGACAACATTTTCCTAAATACGAACCACCAGAAGAGCTCGATTCACCAGGAGTTTAAAACATTCCATGCTCGCGCGGAGAAGTTTACATAGGAGAGACCAAGAGACATATTAATACCAGGCTTAAAGAACATATCAGGCACACAAAGAAGGAAAACATTACTAAGTCTGCAGTTGCAGAACACTGGATAAAATTTGACGAGACCAAAAGATTGGCGAGCACGAGACACTACTGGCCTAGAAGATACCGAAAAGCCATAGAAATACACAAAATCCAACCTAACTCTAGATCATCATCGGCTTCACGAAATCCTTAGAACCAAAATTATTATTTATGTTTTTCGTGGTGTATACAAATGTAATTTATAGTGCTGGATGTTTTTTTTACTTTTGTTGGTAATTTTATTAACAGTAGCCCATAATATTTTTGCACTCATATATTTTTTGTAAATAAAATTTTTATAATAGTTATTTTTTACCTTTTTAATTAGATTTGTCCATTTATTTCTGTATGCGTTATAATCTACCTTTGTCTCTTCTATTGTATGTTTTACATATTTTTGAAATAATCGATCTCTTACATTTATAGATTTAATTTGTATTTGCATTTGTAATCAATGGACTCCTCTTTTACTAAATATTACAATTTAATTAGCCCACTAGTACAGGGTATTCAATAAAATAGTTTTTTAATCTGTTACGTACTTGAGCAGCCAATAAATAAATATGTATAAAATGTGACTAAACTTTACTCTGCGTCCGCTTTAACTTCACGTGTCCGTTCTTTTTTCATCGTATCTCTTAATTGTTATATTTTATTAACAAATTTTTAATCAAAAACAGCTTAAGTATACAATAAAAAATAAAAGCATTTTAGGGGATTCCCAGAACTATTTACAAAAATATTTTGACAATTAATATGGTAATATTAATGAAAATATTTATGTGGGTGTTTTTTAAACCTTCTATTGACTGGTCTCTAAACCGGCTGTAAATAAATACCTAAACGACATTTTTAAAACTCTCACGTAAAAATGAGGTCGTTTCACAAGTTCGTAATTGATATTAAAATGGAATAATATCTGTAGTTACAATATTAATAGCTGTTACCTCATTGTTTTGCTCATTATAATCATATTATCAAACAATGATGTAATAATGCTCTCTAATTAGAATTTAGGAAGTAAAAAATCATTGTCAACCAGTGAACAAATATCAATGTTGGTCAATGAAAAAAGGATTTAAAATATATTTCGGATTTCTGTATGATGTCATAACCGTTGGAAAATAAATGAATATGAGAATAGGTAATATCAATTTGAATAATGTTAATTGATTTGGGTTACTTATTTTTATTGATATTTTACAGCACCAACCTTAGAAACTAGCGTGAATGACGAAGATACAGGGTGGAACCCTTAATTATTTAAATATGTATGATGTATGTTTTATTGGGGATTTCAATATACCTCACTATAAGGAGTTTCTACAATACAATAACATTGACATACTGCTACGCTAACGTTTTTCTTAGATCATTTCGACTTTAAACAATATGACACCATAGTAAACTCCTATAACAGATTACTAGATCTCGTAATCTCAAGCACATCTTGTTGCGTTGAAAAAGCCCACGATGTTTTGATCAAAGGAGACGCTCACCATCCAGCCTTGAGTATATATCCTCTATTATAATGGCGATAACGTTAGAAAAAGAGCTCTGACTAATAGTATATCAAGGTATAACTTTCGCAAAACTGCCTTCCATACTTTGTACGCAAAAATTAGTACTGTAGATTGGTCACCTGTTATGAACACCAACGATGCCAATGCTGCATGTGAAAAATTTTATGAAATAATCAATGGCTTTGTGGATTCGTGTGTTTCGAAAACTATATCTTGTCCCTGTAAGTACCCGGCCTGGTACAATAACGCGATAGTTAATAATATTAAAGAGAAATCGAGAGAGTTGAAGAAATACAAGCAAACCGGGGATACTGATGCTCTCCGTAAATTTAAAAATCTTAGATTACATATAAAACGAGATACAGACAGTACCATGACAGAATTATATTCAAAATAATATAAAAAATAACGTAAAATCCTTCTGGTCATATATCAATTCAAAAAAAGGGACAACAGTAATACCGAATGCGCTAACCTTTCATCATCGATACCTCGAAGACCCAAGAGATATTGCAAATGACGTTGCTGAATTTTTTAAATCCTCTTATAAACCACCCTCTCAAAACATTAGCAACACTTTTTGTACAAATACCCCTTATCTCAACTTCAACGAATTTTCCACTCATGATATTCTTACTGCCCTACGATAACTTAAACCTAAATGTACGAAAGGTCCCGACGAGATACCGCCTTCATTATTAGAGACTGCGCTGCTGTTCTTGTTGAACCTCTTAAAATAATCTACAATCTGTGTATTAAAACGAGTACATTTCCTAACATCTGGAAAAGATCCCGAATTTGTCCCGTTCACAAAAAAGGTGATATACGGGTAATTGAAAATCATCGCCTGATTTCAATTATATATAATTTCGCTAAAGTCCTAGAGATTATTATACATGAAGTCATATACCCCCACGTTGAAATCATATCTTAACAATAGAACACAATATGCGGAATACCGCGGTCATAGGTCAGTTTAAGTTAATACCACCTCAGGAGTACCGCAGGGCTCTACCTTGGGACCTCTGTTGTTTGTACTATTTATTCATAACATCATGGTGGACCTCAAACTTTTTTCTGCTATAAATACTCCAGCTGACTGTAAAAAACTTCAAGATAATCTTCTGAAAATACAAACTTGGTGCGACCATAATGATCTGCTTCTCAGCATCGACAAAAGCAAATGTGATATCTTTTCCTGGGAAAAAAGAAACGTTTCCTATGACTATAAACTTAAATATTCTTTCGTATTATTTGGGTTTTCTACCACATGAATTATTATCCTCTTCAAAAACAAATCACTGAATCTACAAAATAATAGAATTATTGGAAAAAAGCCTCTGCGCCCGTGACGTTTACGTCAAAGGAACTGTGTATGTCAAATACACAGCTTTAAGATTCTGTTTATGTTATTTTCATAGATACTTACTACTTACACAGAACTGATGATATTTTCTTTTAGATAATGTTGAGTTGAGTCTAATTCGTTATGTATACGGACTATCGGAGAAGTTACGCCGCATAGGTGACAAATTTGATGTTATGACAACATTTTAAACGGGGAACACTTTAAGATCTATTTTAACAAAAACAAAACTGATAAACAGGGAGCAGAATTCAAAAAACTGTATTTACAATATCACGTGCGAATGTGATAAATGTTATGTGGGTGAGTCATCCAGACCTTTCAGTGCGAGGTTGGATGAGCACAAGAATTACATTAGAAAGAATGAAATTCTGAAATCAAAAATTTGTGAACATGCTTGGGAAAATGGACATAGAATAAACTGGGACTCGGCAAAAAGTTTAACAAAAGAAGCAGATAACAAAAAAGAAAAATTAAAGAATCAGCAATAATCCTAAGTGCCTATCGAATTGTTCTGTAGATATTTGTACAACCTGGCTACCAATGTTAAGAGAAGAACTTAACGAACTCAACATTATCTAAAAGAAAATATCAGTTCTGTGTAAGTAGTATCTATGGAAATAACATAAACATAATCTTAAAGCTGTGTATTTGCCATACACAGCAAAATAAGAGTTCTCCAAAAAAAAAAAAAAAACCTTAAAAACAGAAAGAGACTACTTTCCGAAACGTCAGCGAAATACATTATTTCTGTGTTTATTCCGATTTATATTATTTGTAAAACATAACTTCTGACTGTTCCTTTGACGTAAACGTCACGGACGCAGAGGCTTTTTTCCAATAATTCTATTATTTTGTAGATTCGGTGATTTGTTTTGAAGAGGATAATAATACATGTGGTAGAAAACCCAAATACCAGGAAAGAATATTCGTAGAATGCCACAAATAACTTTCAGACAATACTATAAACTTAACTTCATATCACTAAAAATAGTCTTCAAAGGCCTGGGCGTCCTGTTTGACAACAAACTGACACTTAATAGACACGTTGAAGACGCAGTATTGTCTGCGAACAAAAATCTCGGTTTCGTTATCAGGAACTCAACAGGTTTCACGGACACTCGTTAACCTAATTATTTAACTCATTTGTTAAGTCTAAATTAGAATATGCGTCATTAATACGGCACCCGGAATATGTCACATATAGCAATATGCTCTAAAGTATCCAGAGACGTTTTTTTAAAATTTCTGTCCTACCAGGTGGTTATGCCCTATTAGATATCCCCACGATACACTTTGAGGTAGATTCTCAACCGACAGTCTGAACACTTGGAGGAAGAAGCAGGCAGTCATATTTTCATATAAGTATAAATAAATAATGGAGATATATTTTAATAAACATATTATAATATTATTATTACTATTTCTAGTTATATTTGTATTATTTTGTAAGAGCAGATGGTCAGCGTAAGGCTTACCAAACTGAACTTCGCCCTTTCTTTGAATAAAGACATATTATTATTATTATTATTATTTGATACACACTGGTATTACAACTAAAGACTAAAGCTATTAATACGTAGTCTTATATTTAGCCTGTTATGAAAAAGGGAAAGTAAAATATTAATTTTTGCACCTAATATAAAGGAAAAAATTAATCAATACACGAAACAAGTAATTCATAAATATACTACGAAGTAATATATCTTGTATGTAAACTCTAGTTAGTCCGAGATAATAATTTAAATCTGTTTTACCCCATGGCGCAAGATCTGTTAGTTTTTCCGAACATATATGTTGGTAGATGAGGATCTACACATGCTGAATACCAGACTCGTCAGAGACGCTGCGGCAGTAAATTTTCTTTATTAAGCAACGCTGCATCAGAAAGGCCAGCTGCAAAAAATTGTATATTATAACAATAAAATAAAATTAGCATAATAAATTAAAATATAGTATTTAGTAAACTTATACCAAGTGATTATATAAATAATTCTTTATAATATTAAAATGAATTTATAAACCTGTCGATATAAACGACACTTTTATTACAAATATGAGTATTCTGACCCAATGAACCTAGAGAATGGTTGGTTTGTACTAGTTATCTTTATTACGCGCGTTATGATTATGATAAAAGCATGTTTTTTAATTAATGAATTTTTGTGATAGAAATGTTAGGATAGATGATATGAAGAAATTCCAATTTCCATTTATGGCATGTGAACAAACCGTTATCAATAAGTAGTTTGAATGTATTACGTATGGATTACCAAATAAAAATGGACATGCTAAATCTTATAGCTACTTGATGAACTAATTGTTTCATACAACAGAAGTAACAAAATGGTTTACTTGATTGTAGATTACAGAAGTTTTCCTTTGTGTATGATCATAACTTGAATAACTAGGATACTTGTTCAAGACGCATGTACGAAGTTCGTAAATAATTTTTGTAAAATGACAACAATCGATATTAATGTTCAAATGAAATTGATTATTTAGGCAGCAAACTCAAATTTTCCTTAGTATCTTATGTAATATAACCAAAAATCATATTAAATTTTTAAACTGGAGCAATTCGGTTACTAAAAAAACACAAAATGATGAAAGTTTTTCATCTTTCAGAAACAAACGAGTCTGCTTCGGGATTGAGAACAATTATGTATTATATTTTCTACAAAAATCTCGAGGAAAAAAGAATATTGGTTAATTTGGGTGTTAAAAATTTTACCCGACTTTTTTTCAATAATCATTCAACAGGTAAAACTGATGAAATGGACTCAATTAGTGTTACGTCAAATATTAGGCAACCCAACATAATGCTGTCATACCGTTAATAGCGCGAAATTAATGCACTGGAACTTGACTCTTAATGCTCTAGTTAACAAAGACTATTATCAAGAGGGTTAAAACATAGCTTAGAATTTCATTTTATTTCTGCCTCACAGAAAATATTTAAGACCTTTCAGTGACTAATTGACATTTACAAAGTATGTGAAAGTAAAAGTAAAGTAAAATACACTAGAAGAAACTAACTTTTAATTAAATAAATTGATATTACATATGAATTATAGTATCCTCCAATAGGAATTGAGAATACAAAAACGTCATTGCTGCTAACTTCAAGTTAGTTTTACATTTTGCTCTGTCAGTTTATAACCTTATACAGCTAACAGATATGTTTCAAAACTTTTGAATTTCTTCTAATTATTTTGGTATATGTAAGTACACCTAAGAAATTTCTAAAAAAGCAGTTGTAAGTATGAATGCAATATTTGACGTCTACAAAGAAACTAAAATCATTCGAAAAGGAGAAAATTCTGTAGCTTCAGGATGTTAAAAAAATGCAGTATGATAATGAGCTGCATACTATACGTGGTTTAAGCAAGTATAAAGACAAAATGTATAAAGTTGAGGTAGGTATAGGCGAATTCGTCTTTCTGGAGGTGAATATGTAAACATTTTTCCAACATTTCGTTTAAATATCGCTGGTAAATTACTTTTTCTGTCACCATCTTCAAAGTGCCAGTGAAAACTTATTAGATTTCCTATCGCCTCTTCTGAAAATAGAACAAATAAAATTAACTAGGTACACAGTTTATAATAAATATTGTATAGAGTTGATATAAACAGTAAAATTAAGGTAATTCCTTGTATGAAAATCGGCATCGGAATAATATTACAAAAAGAAAATTGTTTCATAAATTTTAATAACTTGTACTGCTGTACTCTTAACTGTAAATCAACATTTTACTGTCAGAAGACTATAATAAAGTAAAATATAAATAACTAACCTACCTCATAAGTAGCTTCCACTTTTCTTTTAACTTGGGATCCTTTAGAAAATTAAACATTTTACATTCACTATTATTAGTATGATCACATTCAGGGACAAGACATAAACCCATAGTTCAAACAATTTAAAATGAATATAAAATTTGACTACAGAAAGAAAGATTAGGTTATGAACCGTAAATGTGAATAATTCAAACAATAATAGTGTTGAAATTAGCTGCAATTGCATTGCATTCTGCCACGTAATTTAAATTTTCACATTCTTCATTCCCATTGGAGGAAACTATTGCTGTTTTATATTTGGCATTATTAAAATAAAAATAAAGGTTTATTAAATCTTATATAAATACATGTATTTTAACATATCTTGTATGTATAAGATTGGTACTGGAAGTTCTTATTTATTTATTTCAACCGAGCAATTCAATAAAATGTAAAGCAATGTTTTAGCATCATAATTTATAGTCTTTATGAATGAGGTAATAAGGCTCAAATTCCAATGTCATTCGACGGGATCAAAATTTCTATGACAGTAGTATGTCTGGTTGCATAAGTTGTGACATCACAGCTAATTGAGTCCATTGCAAAGTTTAAGCCCTTTTCAAAATTGCCATTTGTCAAAGGTAATTCCAAGATACTTTGCGGCCTCTGTATATAACAGGCTCCTTGCATTAAAGCCAGCAACAATATCGTTTTATAAAAACAACAAACATAAGCGGACCCAGTGCGGATCCCTGCGGAACGCCGGAAGTAGACAGGATGTCAAATTAAGCGATCTATATCCGCGGCACTCCATATACTGGAGCTCACTTTCTAGATATAAACAAGAAAATCTAATTGCATCACTACCAACCAAAATTAACTAGAGTATTTAACCCGTATATTACTTTCATTCTTTTCTTTTATTTGGGTTTTCTACAACATATATTATCTTCTTCAAAAACAAATCACCTAATCTAGAAAATAATAGAATAATTGGAAAAAAGCCTCTGCGTCTGTGACGTTTACGTCAAAGGAACAGTCAGAAGTTATTTTTTACAAATAATATAAATGAAATAATGAAATGAAATGAAATGAAATGAAATGAAATGAAATGAAATGAAATGAAATGAAATGAAATGAAATGAAATGAAATGAAATGAAATGAAATGAAATGAAATGAAATGAAATGAAATGAAATGAAATGAAATGAAATGAAATGAAATTTATTAAGTAGGTCATGCCTAATATACACAATACATAATAATATCAAATTAAATTAATTAAATCGGAATAAACACAGAAATAATGTATTTTGTTGACGTCTTGGAAAGTAGTCTCTCCCGTTTTGAAAGCTTTTTCGAAGAACTGTTATTTGTTGTGTATGTTAAATACGCAGCTTTAAGATTCTGTTTATGTTATTTCCATACATAATTACTACTTACACAGAACTGATGATATTTCCTTTTAGATAATGTTGAGTTTATTAAGTTCTTCTTTTAACATTGGTAGCCGGTTGTACAAATAACTACAGAACATTCGATACGCATTTATCTTCATTTAATAAGATTATTGCTGATTCGTAGAGGTCTCTGATGGAGGTGTTCTAGCACTTTTAGTTTTTTCATTGTCTTGGCCGGTATGCTGCACCACACCGGCGCCGCGTATGTGATGGACGGCCTGAGGGGGGGGGGGGATTGAACATATGATCTCTTGCTTTTCGAAGCGTAGATATAACCACTAGGCTACTGCCGCTTTTATAAAATGTTTTCAGCTAGAGCATAAGATTAAGCAGTAGCTAAGTTTGTATATTAAAATTTGATTAAAACTATTATTTGCAATTTTTTCCTAATCCGGTCGTAGAAAAAGTATACTGTACAACTCGAGTGGATTATCCATATCGCACTCGAAAAATTGAGGCACTCCGCCTACGGCGTCGTGCTCAATTTCAATCATATCCACTCTTGTTGCACAAACTACTATTTTCATATACTTTGTAAAATATATGTTAATAAGTTGGTATTGTGAATTTTATACACATTTACTTATACACTTATTTGCTTCCCTCTAATTGGATGCCTATCTGTCTAGACAGATTTTTTCTTAAATAAATAATTAATTAAATTTGAATCTTAGTACCCAACCTAAGCAATCCTAAAGTAATGTTTGATAATGAATGAAAACTCGAGATCGGCGCTACACCACTTTTCTTAATCAGAGTATGTTAGCAGCATGATTCATGATGATAACGACAGGAAGGACAGAGTTTACCTTTAATATTATTTTACTTATTTATGTCAGAACATTTGCAATAAAAGACGAGCAGTGTGGCCTCCGTATGCAAATAGAAAATAGAGAAGGAAGCAAAACAATAACTTGGAATGTGCTGGGGAATCAAAGATAAATCATCTGTTTGTCATTTATCATGTCTCACATATTTACGCCACACAAATTATTTGTTTACAAACACACTTATAAGTAATCTTATTTCAAGTAAAAAGCTCGGTATTTAAGGAGCTTAATATCAACAAAATGCAATAAATTACCACAGTAATTAAGTTATCTCTTTCAATTTAATTTTATCAATTTTAATAATAGAAAGCAATACATTATATAATTCAATAAATCTTAATGAAACGTTATTTACTGTTGGCACTTTCTTGTTTATTACGTTTTGTAACACGACACCTTACTTATGCATGTATAAATTATGTTTAATCACAAGTAAGTAGGATATTTTCGTCAACCAAAACAATAAATTGCATTTTCCTTAGAAAAACGTATACAGGGTGTTGCATCATGAGAGGGACATAGCTTAATAGGAGGTAGAGAACATCAGTGGTAACCGGAACCTCCCATAGAAATGTCTCATTGGGCCTTCATTACGAAGTTACAGGGTGTTAAATAATTTTTGGCCAAACCTGTTTTTTGTCATAACTTTGACAGGGAATGAAATAACGGATTTATATTTGGTACAGCTAATGTACTAACGAGCCCCAAGAGGTACATGTATAAAAAAAAATATATCCAGGTCCGGACTCATTATAATTTATGTTTCTTCTTTGCATCAATAAAACATCACCCCGTATATATTTTTTTGAAATGTCGATACGATATTCGAAAAGAGCAAGAAAAAACAAACAAAATGGCCTATTTCATTTTTTTGTTACACCTTCGTGGTTATTTAAATACGTTGTTAAATGTGCAAGAAAATGGATTACAGAACCCTATTAAATGAGAGGCACGTGAAATAAATAGTTTTATAACTAAAATTTGCAAAAATTCTATTGAGCCTAGGTGGTCTGGGTGAATCCTAATTCCGGCACGTTTTAAAGGTCCATTTTGGTAAAAAACTGTGGTCCTAATAAGTAATCGGGTATGGAATAACAAAATTTTTAATCAATCACAGTAGGCTTGTTCAAAGAATAAAAGTGACAGATAATTTAAACCATTTAGGCCTAAGCAACCAGTTACTTTGATCAAGAAAATCATCAACATTTTATACTTAATAAAAATTGGAAAAGAGAACAAACTAAAATCTAAATAAATAAAATATTTTCCATTCAATTAACAATAAATAACAAAACAATAACTAAATGTGTTTAAAAATAAAACGTAATTGACATTAAAGTAAATTTTCAAAATGTCCTCCCCCACATTCTGTGCATTTTCTTGCGCGTTTAGAAAGGTCACCAATTGCTCGACGTATCATTTCTGGATTATTCCGTATTTCGTCGCAGGTCGTAACGATGCGCTGGATTAAATGTTGTCTACTTTCAATTTCAATGCTATAAACCTCGTTTTTTAAGTGGCCCCATAAAAAGTAATCACAAGGATTACAATCAGGAGATCTTGATGGCCATTCATGTGGACCCCCGCGTCCAATCCATCTATTAGGATACACATTGTTTAAGTGTTCTCTTACTTGAAGGTTAAAATGTGGTGGGGCCCCATCATGCTGAAACAACATGTCTCTTATACCGATATTTTCTAACATATTCGGTAAAATGTTTTGAAGAAAATCAAAGTAAATTTCACCATTCAATCTTTCTTCAAAAAAATGTGGCCCTATCAAATGTCTATTCACAAGTCCGACCCAAACATTTACAGAAAACCTGTGTTGCGAACGGCGTTGGCGTACCGTATGTGGGTTTTCCTGTGCCCATTTATGATTATTTCGTGAATTGTTTACTCCATTCCTTGTAAATTGTGCCTCATCCGTAAATAAGGTTCTGTAAATGACTGGGCGATGGTTAGACAACCAATGACAAAATGCCAGGCGGGGGATATCGTCGCCTTGTTGAAGACGCTGTACCTGCTGGATATGATATGGATGGTAACGTTCTCTTTTTAGGGTTCTCCATACTCGCCAATGAGGAATACCAGTTGCCAAACTGATTCGTCTAGTGCTCATATTTGGGTTTTCTTGAACTACGTTTATAATATTGTTTTGTTCCTGCACACCTTGTTGTAAAACACGCTCCACAACTGCAGAATTAGGAAACTTTCCGTGTTGTCTTGCATACTGGAACACCGTACTAAAGGTTTTATGATTAGGGCATCGACGACCAGGAAAACGCAGCCGATATTCTCTTTCCGCCGACCTACCATTTCCATTACAGAAACCATAGATGAATATTATGTCAGCATATTCCACGTTTGTAAATTTTACTGGCATAGTTAAAATATTTTCACAAGTTTTCACTAACTAAATGCGGATTATTGACACACTAAATTACTAACAAACAATTATTCAACTGTTTAGGAGATTTCTTTTTATTATCTGTCACTTTGAACAAGCCTACTGTGATTGATTAAAAATTTTGTTATTTCATACCCGATTACTTATTAGGACCACAGTTTTTTACCAAAATGGACCTTTAAAACGTGCCGGAATTAGGATTCACCCAGACCACCTAGGCTCAATAGAATTTTTGCAAATTTTAGTTATAAAACTATTTATTTCACGTGCCTCTCATTTAATAGGGTTCTGTAATCCATTTTCTTGCACATTTAACAACGTATTTAAATAACCACGAAGGTGTAACAAAAAAATGAAATAGGCCATTTTGTTTGTTTTTTCTTGCTCTTTTCGAATATCGTATCGAAATTTCAAAAAAATATATACAGGGTGATGTTTTATTGATGCAAAGAAGAAACATAAATTGTAGTGAGTCCGGACCTGGATATATTTTTTTTATATATGTACCTCTTGGGGCTCGTTAGTACATTAGCCGTACCAAATATGAATCCGTTATTTCATTCCCTGTCAAAGTTATGACAAAAAACAGGTTTGGCCAAAAATTATTTAACACCCTGTAACTTCGTAATGAAGGCCCAATGAGACATTTCTATGGGAGGTTCCGGTTACCACTGACGTTCTCTACCTCCTATTAAGCTATGTCCCTCTCATGATGCAACACCCTGTATAGTACCTAGTTAAATAAGGTTATAATAATAATTGTACAGGATCACCCATAACCTTTCAAGTAGGCGATAGTGAAAAAGGATTTGGACGTGAAATTTCCCCGAAGGACTTTTTACAGCTTTTAGTGGAGTGACGTAAAATATATACAGGCTGTCCATTTTATCAGGGCACTCGACAATATCTCACTTAATATCGGTCGTACAAAAAAAAATATTTTTACGAAAATTGTGCCGATTTTTATAACCTACAAAATGGTTTAAAGACATTTGAAATCCATGGCCTTCTTTAAGAGTTATGGCGGAAATTATCGAAAATGCGGAAAATGTCTAGGCCAAATATCTCCGTTATTTGAAGAGATACAAGAACAATTCTTAGGCGAAAATTTTTTGCAAAAAGAGTGTTTCAACGAGGTTTTACCTAATTTTTTCAAAACCGCTGTATTTTGAGATTTACCCTTCAGGCTGTTAAAAAATTATTTTGAAACGGGCGGGAAATGGCGCCATTGAATAGAGTATTTTCACTATTAAATCGTTCCTCAATATGTCACAAAACATCAGGATCACGTGCCGATATCCAAGCCCACATATTGACGGAAACTCTGCCACTTTTATCATTGTTAGATATATATTTCTCATCGAATCGAGTATTCGGAGGGCGGTAAACACGAATACGACCGCTGTGTATTGACGAAAGTTTTTTCGTCTGTAAAGATTACATTGTTCCAAAAATTTACATCATGCGCTAAAAATTCAAGCGCAAATCCTACTCGAGCTTCTTTATGTTCAGCATTAAGTAAGTATTTCTGTGATGCTGCATGACAGCGTAGCTCCGATTCTCTTACTCGCTGGCGACCAGTACTACTCGATCTATGAAAGTTCGTTTCTTCAGCAGCCTGAATAACTGAGTAAAATGGATTTTCTACTAAAGCATTTACCAATTGCAAATCTTGTTGTTGAGTTGATATCCTTCGTCGCCCTGATACAGGATTTCTACTAATCGTACCGTTTATTCTTCACTTTCTCAACTTGTTACACACCGAATTTTTGTCAATATTATAACGCAGTGCAATTTGTCTCATTGACCATCCATCTTCTGTTTTAGAAATAACTCCAGATTTAACTAAATCGCTTATATAATAAGGCAAAATAGTTTCTTGCTCACTTACAATAAATTATGACAACTAATTGACAATGGCACAAAAATTAAAGTTAGATGTACACAACCAAATTTTAGCAAAATACCGTTATTCTTATTACTTATCCTATTTTTTTTGCTCACGACCGTACCTTGCTTTGTACACATGTTTTATAGAATTTTGTTTTTTAAAGTTAATGTTCTGGAACAGTATAATTGAGGTAAGTATATTAAATAAGTTGCTCTCTATGCGAATCTTTAGTTGCAAATATACAGTTTTGACTTAACACAATTTTTTATCCTTAAGAATAATTTTTTACGAGTTGTTCCGCCCCAACATATTAGTCCATAGGTTCTACATGTTTTGGCAAGAGAAATTATATATTGTGTTTGTCGTACTTCGAAGGACAACTGAAAAAACTGGAGTAGTTCTCTTATAAATGGCATATGGAAAATGGTATATGTCAAAAAAGTTAGTTGATAAATATTGTCATCAACTCAAGTTGTAATTATTTTAGAACTTACTCAGCTTTTTGCTTTAATACAATCCAAGTGTTTGCTTTGTACATTATTGCTATGCTATCTGGGGATGAGGAGATGTTACCTGCAGTTTATAAGGTAAGGAAATTATTATATAGATGACAAAGAATAAGGGCCCCAAAACAGTACCTTGTACCACTTAGCACTCAACTATTCTAGACTATTTTCCATTTTTACATCTCCTATTTTTTAGATAATCCAATAAATGATATACAGGATATTGTTCGAGGCACTGAGAGCAACTTTAGAAAAAAACGAGTCCGGTCCTGAAACTTTTCCCAAATAAATTATACATTTTATTGGACTAAAAGAGTGTAATATTTCGAAAATAGAGCGATATAAATAACTGGTCAAGAATCCGAAAGCTATTGACTTTCAAGGGTAAGTGTGGAGGAAGTTTTCAACTCAGCAAAGTGTGCTCTGCCTCCTATTCCTCTATGTCTGTTTAGATTTGTGGCGCCCTGTATATTAAACAAAATAAACAACTACTATACAGGATGTCTGAAAGACTATTAGGCAAGTATTTAGTTGCTAAGAGTAGTCGCTCGGTACGAATACCTGAAGAAGCTTTTAAAATACACAAATAAATATTCAAGGTCACGTGTGGTATAGACATGAGACACAGTCCATTTAAGCGATATCATTTTTATAATTATTATTGTGTACAAAAACATTAGAATGTGTGACCGCATGCTAGACTTCCGGGATAAAGCAAATTCGCACAGGTGTTTACGTTGTGTTAGCTATCTAAAACATTAAAACCAGTTATACAGCGGATAACTCGAAAATTATTAGCTATTTATTAATTACCTTTCATTACTAAATTAATTTTGTTTATTTTGTTAAATCGCCTGCGCTCAACCACGATAAATGGCGCGATAATAATTAAAATATGCATCTAAGATCGACGGATAATACTAGTGTACTATTTTCTTTTTCGCTAGATCTGATCCATGAGATTTATTTTTGTTTGATTAGACGCAAAACCGGTACTAGCTTTGTAACCAGGGTCAGATCAATGAAGAGGGGGGTTAGCAACGGTTGTAGCTGCTAGTGAATATTTCATTCATATAAATTAATTTTTATTCAGGGCGTCCCAGCTCAATTTATACAGTCATTGACTCAAAAATTATTAAATAAAAGTAGTTTCTGTAAAATGCATATTAAGTAGTACATAGACTGAAAATAGCAATTCGTTATGGAGGGATTCATCACTTCCTTATTAACCTTTTTACATAAGTTAAATTAAATAAATACATAAACAAACACCTTTATTGCTCATCAGTTTACTGGAAGAATTACATTATTATTATTAGCCGTTACTCGAGTCCGAGTATAAAAATGTTACAGTCGATAAATTGTGTACAATAAAAAAACAAGTAAAAGGTGCAGTCTATTGTAATTCCCATTCATCTACGGTGCACACGACTATGGCTATAGAGGCCAATTCGGGAGAGCACATGTCGACCGCAGTCAGGACAAACATAGACCTGGTTAGGTCTTGGATTCGGCCTTCTTGCAGCAACATTTCCTTGATAGCTGGCCACAACCCCTCGCCATTCGGTTCTGTCCGCTGCAAGTTGTTCCCATTGCTCGTCTGCAATACCGCAGGATTTTAGATTCTCATGGAAAGCGTCTTTGAATCTCTTTCGTTGACCGCCACGCCTTCTTCTACCGCTTAGCAATTCACCATAAAGTGTACATTTAGGAAGGCGGTTATCATGCATACGATGAACGTGACCTGCCCATCTTAGGCGTGCTCTTGAAATAAGCACCTCAATTGGAAGGCTGTTTGCTCTCGTGAGTACTTCCACGTTTGATATGTGATGGAACCAACGGATTTTCATCATACTTCTGAGGTGTCTTTGCTGAAAACGTTCTAATTCTTTCACATGACGACGGTAAGTGACCCAGCTTTCACATCCATATAGCAGTGTTGGAATGACAACTGCTCTGTAGACAGCCATTTTCGTTGACAAAGCAAGATCGTGGTTGTCAAATACTCTCTCTCTAAGTCCCCAGAGTGCTCTAGATGCAGCGTTAATTCTATTGCGAATCTCGCTGTCCATGTTTGCTTTGTCATTAACAACGTTGCCTAAGTAATTGAACTGATCCACCACTTCAAGAGCATTTCCGTTAAGTGTAATGTCTATTTGGTTCACTTGATGAGGGGTTGACATAATCTTAGTCTTTCCAATGTTGATTTTAAGTCCTAAGGAATCATAGCTCTGGGCATACACATCTAAAAGTTCTTGAAGCTCTTCCGGCATAGAGGCTAAAAGTGCACAGTCATCCGCATACTGGAGATCACAAATGAATCGTGTGCGTGTCTTCGTGAAAGCTCTAAAGCGCCCTATGTTAAAGAGACCGCCATCAAAACGGTATCTGAGACCTATTCCTCTGACTGTCAGTTTGTTGTCAACAATAATTGTTAGAGCAGTGGTAAATAAATTAAAGAGTAGGGGTGCCAGGACACATCCCTGCCTAACTCCAGTGAGGGTTTGGAAAGGTTCGGTTGCCTCATTATTATACATAACCTGGGCGTTGTTGTTTGTATGTAGACTGCGACATACTTCCACAAATTTTCTAGGGATACCTAAGCGGAACATAATTTTCCAGAGCACTTCCCTGTCCACCGAGTCAAACGCCTTGGTTAAATCAATGAAGGTCATGTGAATTTCTCCTTGATGTTCGAGTGCTTTTTCTTGAAGCTGTTTAAGTGTGAAGATTAAATCCGATGTGCCTCGGTTTGGTCTAAAGCCACTCTGTGTTTCAGGAAGTAACTTTTCCATAACAGGTGTTAGCCTATTTGCCATCGCTTTAGTGAGTATCTTCCCTCCAACAGCCAGGAGAGCTATACCCCTGTAATTTCCACAGTCCGCAGCGCTCCCTTTGTTTTTGAAGAGGTTGATTAAAAGTGTATCACGAAACTCCTGCGGAGCTTGACCACTTTCCCACACGACATCAAACAGTTTTTTGAGGTAGGGTATGAGCTCTGACGACACAGCTTTAAAGATCTCAGCTGGGAGTGAGTCGGCGCCGGGAGATTTGTTATTTTTTAGCTGCCCAATGGCGGTTAAGATCTCTTCCGTTGTTAGTGGTTTATCTAAGTCTTCGAAGGTGTCATATTGAGGGATAAGATTTATAATATCGTGATCGGCTTGACTTTGCTGGTTAAGAATGTTAGAGTAGTGTTCCTTCCATCGAGCTCTTATTTCCTGGTCTTCTTTGAGGAGATTTCCATTTAAATCTTTAATAGGGCACATATTTTTCCGACTGGGGCCGTACACTGCTTTTACTCCTTGAAAGAAATTCCTGTAGTCGTGTGAATCGGCGTACCTTTGAATTTCTCTGGCCTTGCTTGCCCACCACTCGTTCTTTATTCTTCTGATTTCGCGTTGCGTTTCATACTTAGATTGGGTAAAATCTTCTGCTTTTGATGAGTCGTTCCTTCCTCCAAAAATCGAGTTTCGCTGAGAGCTGCAATGTCAACATTGAGTCGGTGAAGTTCTCTATCTATTAGAGCAGTTCTTCTTTCAGGCCGATCGGTGCGAGTGCTGTCGTTCAAAGTACGAACATTCCAAGCGCCGTAGATGAAAGAATTAGTTTTGTTGGATTTAACTTGTCGGTGTTTTTTCGACATTCGATGAGGTGTCCTTGTGGGCACCCTCCCCCGGAGATCCGATCGGGAGGGTATTTTACCTCCGGATGATTTTGTCCCACTTGAACGCTCCATCATTTTTTTAAAGCCTTAATCGACTGAAAACGAAGCTGCATTTGAAGTTTTAGCTGGAGCAGGTATGCAACTGACCAGCTCGGTTGCGGAAGGCGAGTGGTGTGGTCCCATGGCACAGAAGGAGACTGCGACGATGGGGTAACCAAACGATTCCAAAAGCAACCTTTGTGTGCGGTGGGTTATTTTTACCGCACTCTTCGTGAGAAGGTAGATGTGCTCACGGCAAAAGGTAAGGGTTATTCCGCCCTTATTCGGTCGTTAGAGCCTCGTTAGTGAAGTGGAAGAATTACATACCACAATTAAACAAAGAAGAAATTACTAGATGCCTACGGCTTAAGCCAAATTGTCAATGCACCAACTAGAATTACTAATATTAGCGAGACGTTAATAGATGTAGTTATCGTCAGTGGCGGGTCCATTATCAATAATTTGAGGCTTATTGACAACGAGATATCTGATCATATGCTTATTTATTGTGAAATATCATGCGTAGTTGAAAATAATAACCAGTTTTTTTATACTCGTGATTTTAAATATTTTGATTATAATAATTTTTTATATGATCTAAATAGTATTCCTTGGAATCAAATATATTATTATGAAAATGTCAATCAAATGCTTAGTTTTATCAAGAATCCCGGTCAGGTTTCGCAGGTAATTTTCTCTCTCTCTCTCTCTCTCTCTCGTGCGAAAGCGAAACAAGATAGGGCTTCATATACAGCAAGTTATTGCTTTCTGCGCCATCTGCATATTTCTTTTCTTTTATATAAAAGAACCATAAATATTTAGCATTGGTAATGACATGCGAAATGAGTTATTTATCGTTTCATCTTTCAAATAAATACCTGTCTTTAACTTGTCATCTTATTAGGCATTGCTTAATAATAACATTTGTTCATTATTCACATTTACGCACCCGAAAGAACAGTCAGAATATCTGAACCTAGATCGCCTTGGTTAACCGACAAATTAATGACAAACAAATAAGAAAAGTGCATTGGTAAAATGTAAACAATCAAAGAGTCCAAGGGATTGGGAGTCCTACAAATATTTGAGAAATATTATGACTTCAACTGTTAGTCATGAAAAAAAGGGATATTTAAATTTATAATATGAAGAAGGGAAGAGATTCTAGGGATAGAACTGAGATTCCACCGCACCTCTCAGATCCAAATAAGTTAAATGAATACTTTACCTTAACTAGTACATATATCTCTGCCTCCTGCAATGAATTGATGAGTTATTTCAATCGGAATAATTGTCGAACAATTCTCATTCTCAAGAAGCATCGAAAGAGCAAGTATATACCACTGCAAATAGAATCAAATCGAATGCTTCTGATCTTGACTCTATATGCAAATGATCGCTGTTATTATGTTTTCCAGATCTACTGGTCTATTTAACGTTCATAATGAATCAATATATTGTTCAAGGAGCGTTTCAAAATACATGGAAAGAAGCTCTTGTGAAACCACGTAAAGAAACTAACTTTTCTGAAAGTTTCACTGATTTGCCTCCTAGAAGTTTGCTGCTAGTTATGTCAAAAGTTATAGAAACACTCATATATGATCAGATCATTAGTTACGCGACAAAACATTGAATAAACCCTATAAATCAATCGGGTTTTAGTGTAGGCCACAGCACCACGGGTGCACTTCTCAAAGTATCCGACGACGTAATTTGAGGCCACGATAAAGATAAAACGATAACTTCAGCACTGTTTGACTACTCCAAAGCATTCGATACACTTAACCACGGATTATTATTATCTAAACTGAAATATTACGGCTTCTCCAACAATACCCTAAAAATGATAAAATCTTATTTTACTAACCGCAAGCAAAAAGTAGTAGTCGTATCTAACTCGAATGTGCTGAAATCTGGTGTCTCGCATGGATCTATTTTGGGACCCTTGTTTTTTATCCTATATACTGATTTCATTACTGCCCTCACAACTTGTAAATCTCATTTTTGCCCAGATGATACCCGGATTTATAGCACTTTTGAACCTCTGTTAGAAATATAAATCAGGATATTAATAACCTTGTGAAATATTGTCGTAAGCATTGTTTGTAAACTAATGTAGCTAAGTCTGCTAGTATTGTTTTTGGATTCGAAAGTAATAAACAATTTATCACACATAATACTGAGATCTTTGTGGAAGATCACCAATTAACATTCATGAATAAAATATAAAACCTGGACTTACTCTTTAACCATAACTTCAAATTCCAACCGCATATTAATAACCTCATGAAAAAATCCTATATAGCATTAAAAAATTATACTCATCATCATCATATCTCATCGTTTTCTAAATGAACCGCTAAAAATAATTCTACCAGAATCACTTGTTCTATCAATTTTTAGCTATGTATCACTATGGAAATTAACACCTAAAGATCCACATTCAATTGAGGTTATGTAATAGTTACTTAGTAAATGCTCCTGTCTCAGTTATTGTTACTTTGGTGCTGGTTGGGTTAATTTATGGTGGGGCGGCCTTCGGTAAAACCATATTGGTGGGCTGAGATAAAATTTTTCCCTACAGTATAAAGTGAATCTCCAAAAGTTTCTCAAAACTGCAAAGAAATTTGATTACTATCTGACATCGATTTGTTCTTTGACATCTTGGCAAAACTCAGTAAGTTCATATTCATAAAATCGCTAGTACAAGTGCAGCCTAGTAGTGAAGCATACGGGAATATATATTTGAATTAATAGAAAAAGTATAAACGTTACTGCAGTAATTACTAAATCCATCAGCACTTCAAAGGCCCGAAAATCGTTGGTACCTCATCTTCAAAAGCCAAAAATGAATTTTCGTAAGGACAGCCTCCAGATAGGTTGTGCCTGACTCACTACATCATAATCTGCCACTGAATCCTATAAGAAATTGAGAAAATACAATAATTTTAATTCATCAAATCATCTCACTCATTTTGTTTTCGCTCTTCCTGTATTTTCGACTAGGCCTCCTTTTATATTGCTAGACTAAGTTACGCTATAAATAAACTTTACAAAAGAAGTACATTAGCGTAAAAACTGTATAAATATTTCTGATTTCAACAGCATACCTTCTTATATCACTAATTAGTTTTTTATCGCATCACCTCGGGTGTCTCGACCACAGATATGTCTTTCTAAACACATAAAACTAATACGCAATTAAAATAAAGAACTATCAACGAATATAACAATGATTAATGGTTACTTACTCTAATAAACATAAAATGAGATTTCTAACCAGCGATTTTAAAAACGGTACCTTCACAGTTATTCCTCAAATTAACTCTTCTGCTTTTTTTATTACTTTACGGGAACGACACACTTAACAAATTAATTAATTTCTTAAGATTCTTGGGCATTGCTTCTGTTAAAAATTCATTTTTTAGGAGAAGATAATGGAATATATACATGAATAAATTATTAGAACTTAAACACCTGTGTTATGGGAATCAATCACGATGTGAATGTTAATAACAAAGGACCTAACCCACAGTTATAATAACATTTCTAGTTTCTCGATAATTCGTTTCCCATATCTGCTCAAAAAAATGAGGGCACAGTATGTCACTGTAAATATCAAAGTAGCATTTTGTCTAGCTGTAAATTGGGGAAATTTTTTGCAATTCTAAAATTAACCTGTAGCATGGTACTTTAAATGTGCCCTCCCGATATACGCGACAGTGACCAGAGACCGCGACTGGAGACATGTACCACGCGACAAGCTGAAGACCAACAACAGGGATGGCTACTCTCCGGATACACGCGACAGCGAGACACAGTTGTGAGTGCATTGAACACGCACGTTCAACACACTTGTACGAGTGATGAACGAAGACAAACAAACTGCAGCAGCGCGACGCGACAGAAAAAGGTGTCGCGGCACCGCTACCGAACCAGCCCAGAGAGCTACTCGAGCGACAGCGACCAGAGGCAGTTGTCGCTTGCATCGGGAGAGCTCCCATTTAATTCCATTAAAACGGTGCCTTGCGCGACACTTGCCGCTGTCTCTGGTTGCGGTCTCTGGTCGCTGTCGCGTGTAAAGTATATACGACCGGAATTGAAACCGTATAAAAACTAAAAGCTGGCAAAAACAGTCGGTATCTCTTTACTGTACATGGGCGGAGGTAAATAGAAATGATTGTCATAATAAAATGTTAAAATTGTATTCATTTTTATTATTTTTTGTTTATTAGGTTCACTTCGCCAATAACATATTTTTGAGGTATTATATCAGTTTTAGATATAGACTAAATATTTAAATTTATTGGTTTTAGTTTTAAAGTTAACCCATATTATATTGAAATATGTTATTGCTCAGCAAAGACCAACGAGAAAGTATGAACATATCTTGCCAGGAGTGGATAGGACAGGTTAGATTAACGAGGGGCAACGATTTTAGTCAAAAATAAAATAAAAATTTAAGTTTCTTCTAAAAAATAAAAACGTAAGTTTCTTGAACAAATCAAAGAATTATTATATGAAAACAAAAATAATTATTTGTATACTTATATAAAACATAAATAAAAACAAAATTAAAATATTTCTCTAGAATGAAGTAACTTAAATTAAAATTCCTTGTTAACTAAATAAAATATATTCCACGAAATGTGACAATAAAAAAGTGAATGAAAAAATGAAGAAAAGTTAAATGTTAATTGACGCGTCCGAATCTTCACTTTCTGAGGAGGAATCATTATCCAGTTGAATTAAAATCGGCGCACTAGGGTGTAGCGTTGGATATCGATTTTCTTCTCCAATTACATGCCTAACGCAATTTTTCCATAAATCAGTATTATTGTCAATGTCATTTATTACTTCTCTTATATGATCAACTACTATCGCGCTTAACGTTGGAGACTTATTACATTTTCATAAACGTAATTTTAGTGTTCTCCAAACCATCTCGATAGGATTAAATATGCAATAGTATGGAGGTAACCGCAAAAGTGTATGACCGTGTATATTGGATAAGTTATCAATAACATATTCCTTTTTGAAATTCTGTTCTTTTATTCTTTTCAGTAATTCGCGTTTTATTGGAACTTTTACAGGAATTTCCATTTTTTTTTCTCATGAATTTTAAAATGTCTTCCTTTTTTGTGCTGTTATTTGGTATTTTATTTAAAATACGCGAGTGATATGAAGTATTATCTAATACAATTACCGAATATGGCGGAATATTTGGTAGAAGCTGTTGAGAAAACCATTTTTTGAATAGATCGGCTGTCATGTCTTCGTGATAGTCTGCAGAAGACTGCGATATTTTTTTGGCCGACAAGAGCAACGCATTGGGTACAAACCCATTTTCATTTCCCGCATGAAGTATGATAACGCGTTTTCCTCTAGAACACGGAGTATTTAAAACACAATTATGCGAACTATCTACCCAACCATACTGAACAACATCATGCGTGTTAAACCACGTCTCGTCTAGATACCCTATATGCCTGTTTAGTTTACGATATTCTCTAATTTTTTCCAAATCTTGGTTTTTAAACTCTAAATTTATTTCGGCTTTTTCGACAATAACCGGTTCAACTATTTCGAGATTTTTGGGCGTTATTATATTATCCTCTGTTTCAAATGGTCTCCAGAAAGCCATGGTAAATTAGTAAATAATTAAAATATTTTACCTTTTATACAGTAGTTAATATTTATAAATATGAACAGTAACTAACTAAACTCCTACGCTTGATATTATAATAGGTATTTATGCACTGCACTGGCACACAGACAGCACGTTATTAGACTTCCACGTTGACTGATAAGAAACGATTTACGAGTTTTTTTCTGCTAGTAGACCTATTCGTTTTACTATCTTTAAACCAGTGCAGTCGTAGATGGTTCATTCAGGCTGATTACATTGCCAGTCTCGGACTCGCCTGCACAGTTTCAACTACCGTTCGAATCTCGATACCAATGCTAAATATATAGGACAAAATATCAAGTTCAGTGCGCACGGTCCTGTGCTTTAAAACTGACCAGTTTCAATTTTGGCCGTATTTACTATATCGGGACGCACTTTAAGAATTCCAGCAGCAGCAGTTGACAAAAACTCTTATAACTTTCTTTCGTTGTCGAAATTCTTTAGATATGTGGTGGGAGTTATCCCATAAAACACCTGCGTAGGAAAGTCTCGAATGGAAAAGACCGAAGTACGTATATTTTAATACGTCGAATTCAAGAACACTTTTTAGTTTCCTAAAAAGGAAGATTATGCTGGAAAGCCTTTTATTCAGATGATCAGTATAGTTAACCCAACCAAGGATATGATCTAGAGAAATACCTAAGAGTTTAACGTGTTCGCCTTTGTGGATATTATCAGTCTCTGAGTTGCTGCTGCTAAGCAGAGATGTTTCAAAATCATAATATTTCTTTTAGACACCGTAGAAAACCGGTAACTGACAGTAACAAGACTTCATCAAAAGTTAGTACAGTACCCAAAATGGGTTACTTGCATCTCTATAGGCTTAATGCTGAAACTACTGCTAAGGCATTAAAAGATTGCTTAAAAGAAACCCGCATATTAATTTTGAGTTTATAGAGTTACGAAAAAATGAGTATACCTGATCATATATTATTTTTCATATTGCTCATGTGAAAGATATTTACAATCCAGAAATTTGGCCAAAGGGAGCTGCTGTGACTTTTACTTTCAACAAACGAAATTTTCCTTTACCAGCTTGTGAAGCGAAGAATCCCCAAATAACGTAAATCAACATTCTGCAAAAATTCTACGAATCTGTCATCTAAATGTCAGAAGCTTACGTAATAAAGTTAAATAACTTGAATTTTTATGAAATAGTTTAGAAATTCCAGATTGTATGTATTTGTGAATTAAGTTACAAAAATTGCGAAATTCTCGCTTTAAAACTAGAAAGATATGAAATCATCTGCTACTATTGTAGACCAAATCATAATTTGGGTGGGGTAGGAATTTTCGTAAGTAATGATATAGACTTTAAAATTGTCATATGTAATGTGCAAAAAACAGAGTTGCTATTTGATTATTGCTTAACTGATTTTTTTTTAAGGACAGAAGTGTTTTAGTGGGATGCTTTTATAGGTCACCCTCAAACAAGTTAATTGATTCTGAATATTTCATATCTAATATGGATGCCTTATTAAATTCTGTGTATAAAGCTAATACTCCTACTTTCCTTTGTGGGGATTTTAATTTCAATTTTGATGAGAGTGTTGATGATATAAATGCTAAAAACTTACGTAATGTCTTTATATTCCTGTCAATTAGTGCTCAAAAGAGGGGTGTAGAGTACATGGAATATGAGAGACTTTTTGACTTCGGGACTTAGTTAAGAGTAGTTAGTAGGTAAACATACTAAAAGTCCCCGTCCCTTGGTAGTGAGATTACAGTGGGAGGGGAAGAGGTCTCATTTTTGGGTTTTTCGATTATATCTTGGAAACGGTGGACTCCAAAAAAAAATGTTATAAATAAAAATGAAAACTAATTAAATTTCCGATAAAATTGTATCTATAGATATTTGTCGAATTTCCAACGGTTTTCGGGATATACTTTATTCAAAATCGATAATTTTCGAAAAAATCATTTTTACCTAACTCTTTTTATCAAACATTTGCTTCTAGTGCCTCCCACGATCGCTTCTCAGAAACGAAGTTGTAGGGCATTAAATTTCCTTTAATTTGATATAGACTTTTGTCACTTTATCTTCAATCAATCAAAAGTTATAGAATATCTAACATGTATGCTCATTTTCAAAAAATGAGAGCTCAGTGTGTTAAAAAGCGTTTGGCTAGCAAACTGAGTTGCCTAGCGGAGTGGGTTCGATTCCCGCAAAGTGAAACAATTTTTCGTTAAAAGAATTGCCCCAAGAGTGGTTCGGAGTCCACATTAAACTGCAGGGCCTCGTCTCTCTTTATCTAGCACAAGTTCCTTGAGATCTTCCAGAGGGTTACTTCGGTAACTTGAGAGGCGATTAAGAAAACATTTAAACATTTTTAAAAACATTTAAATTTCCTATATAACTGTTTCCATATATATCTCTGAAATTCTCAACGGTTTTCGAGGTATAAGTACGTCAATGTAAATCGAAAATGTTTGAAAACGTAAAGTTATTTATCATTAAACAATATTGTTAAAGCGTCTGTACAATTATTTGCAAGTTTGTTCCCTCATAACTTAATATATAACTCTTCGATATCAGCTCAGGAGATATGTGGACATTAATGTCAGTTTGGAAAGTGAAATGAAACCAAGAGGATTTCCTCTCCAACTGTCATAATAAGAGTCAGCTGATGAACCTGCTGATGATGCAACTGCAGAAAAATGGGATAAATACGCTCCAAGCTTCAGGTGATGCTGATGTTGATATTTTGAAGACAGTTATCAATAGATCGCAACATTCCTCCATAGCTGTTATTGGAAAGGATGTTGACCTAGCTGTTCTCTTGGTAACCAAAACCCCAACTGTTCGTGACATTCTGCTGGTAAAACCTGGAAGAGGAACGGTCAAAACTATTGTATATTCCTCACAACAGCTGCAGCAGGAGTTGAAAATGAAGGATAATGCCCACTTATTCTTACATGCATCCGCAGCCTATCGCAAGAGTAAAGTCCCCCTCCCTCCCAACGTATGCTCACCTCCCAGTAGCGGGGACTTTTAGTATGTTTACCTATTAACTAGTCCTAACAAAGTCCTGAAGTCAAAAAGTCTCGCATATTCCATGCACTCTACAATATATTCATTGACTGGACTATTAGTTGTTTTGGTTTGCTTAAATCTATTACCGAATTTACTCGTATTCAAGGTAATTCTAAAACTGTCATCGATAATTTGTTTTCTAATATAAAAATTAAGGGCAATGCTCAGTTAAGCTAATCTAACCAACAGCTAACTCTTAACCGCCAGTCAAACCGTTTTTTCAGGTTATAGTTTCACCTAACCACCAGTCAAATTCTCGGCTAAAGTAGCTGACACTTGAATGTGTCTGTTTGCTAATGTAACTGATGGCTATATACTTAACACGTGCGTGACGCCTCGGTAATGGTTTTATTTTTATTAAAATTAGAGGTTAATTTCTTTACCTTCTTTGATTTTAACCTAACATATTTGTTTCGAAGTAAATAGTAAAGGATGATAATATGGAAGCATTTGATTTTGTAAGTGATGATGAAGTATAGATGAGTTTATAGAATTTATAGAATATGAGAGAAAGCCGCGTATGTCGTAAGGGAACGAAACAATCCCTTTGAGAAATTTGTTGATGTGGGTTTCTTCATGAGATATTGTTTGAGAAAAGAGACAGTTTCATTAATTTTGGAGCAGGTAGAGCATACAATTGAGACCATCACAGACCGATATTATATCTTGTGTTATAGATATAAATTCTGTATTATATAATTACCCAGCAAAGAGGAACATTTTGTTATTTATTTTGAACTGATACCTATTTTATGTTTCTTTTCAGAAATCGTATATAAAAACGATTAATATCTTTTATTTACATAAAAACACTGTCACTGTCTGTCACCCCCCAAATCGTGCCAGTATTTACAGGTTATAGAATAGGGCTGAGCGTCAACACTTATGTTGATAAGCTATGAGCGCGTGCGTAAGTTTGATTTTCCAGCTGTCAGGATTGCCAATAGTTGTAATAAATTCGCTAGCCAAAAGTTAGCTAGTAACAAAACAACAACAACAAAGAACTAAAAAGCGAGCTGTTAAAGCGATTTCCCGATCCTTTCGAAACACTCTGTAGTCTGTACAACAAATCAGTAAGAAATATGTGTTTTATAGCTAAAGTAATATAACGCCATTAGAAACGAAGTGAAATAATTTTACAAATACATTTTCAATTCTAATTCTACTTCGAAGTGTCCGTATTGGATATTTATAAATAATTAGACCATTATACATTCAACGAGATGTAAGTTAATACAAATTCCACTTACAAATGACCAAGAGAAAACATTTAACTGTGGTTAGGTAAATAAATAATGCGAATGATTCTGTTACTGAAAGTGTGATTTTTATTATGTGATTTTTAACCCAAGATCTATGTGAAAGCTTCCCTTCTAAGTACGAACGCTACACGAACTTTCTCTAACATTTCTTACTTAATTTGTTTTAAGCAAAATTAGGAAGTACGTCTGTGTTGTCACACTTTAATGTCTATTAAATGGACTGTGCCTCTTTCTTATATTTTTTCACGGGTAACGATGAAAAAGCAAATGACCACACTAAGCGATCACCAGTTTTTTTGTTTAAGCATTTAATTTAGGCAGCTATTTCCGTATTTTAATTATTACAAAACTTCACTTAAATGTATAATTTTGCTAGTTAGTAACTGATATTAATATGGCGTAACCCAGAATCGAGTTCTTTTCGGGTTTCACGAATTTTTTTTATAAATTATTTTTTACAGAACTATTAACCCATTAAGAATCAAATTATTATAATTTTCAATATTTTTAATATGCTACAAATGGTTACTTAATACGAAAAAAATAGTGTTACTTTATAATTATAATACTGCTTCAGAAATAAATGCTTCTGCACCTGTGTCGTATGCGTCAAAGGAACAATTAGAGGTTATCTTTTACAAATAATATAAATCGGAATAAATACAGAAATAATGTATTTTGCTGGCGTTTCGGAAAGTAGTCTCTTTCTGTTTTCAAAGCTTTTTTCGAAAATCTCTTATTTGTTGTGTATGATAAATACACAACTTTAAGAATCTGTTTATGTTATTTCCATAGATACTTACTACTTATACAGAACTGATGATATTTTCTTTTAGATAATGTTGAGTTTGTTAAGTTCTTCTTTTAACATTGGTAGCCAGGTTGTACAAATATCTACAGAACAATTCGATACGCATTTATCTTCATTTAATAAGATTATTGCTTATTCCTTAATTTTTCTTTTTTTGTTATCTGCCTCTTTTGTTAAAATTTTTTGCTGAGTCCCAATTTAGTCTATGTCCGTTTTCCCAAGTATGTTCACAAAACTTTGATTTCTGAATTTCATTCTTTCTAATGTAATTCTTGTGCTCATCCAACCTCACACTGAAAGATCTGGATGATTGTAAATACAGTTTTTTGAATTCTGCTTCCGGTTTAGGGTTTAATTTTTGTTAAAAAATATCTCAAAGGGTTCCCCGTTTGAAATACCGCCCTAAAATCAAATTTGTCACCTATATGGCGTAGCTCCTCTGATAGTCCGTATACATAAGGAATTGTTGCTGTATAATGACGTCCCTATTTTCAACATTTATGAAAACTCTATCAACAAATGCTTCAGGGTATTGATTTTCTACTAGAACTCGACAGCCGAGTGGGTTAAGGCGCACCACCGGGTTCGAATCCTGGCTCCGGCACTGACACTGTCGGAGGAAATGGTTGTATGTCCGTGTTTTTTCAATGTGTAACCCCCTTCACACAAGCCCTGGCTTCTGGAATTGGGGTTTGTTTAATTTATGTGGTGTTTATAGAACCTCTTTGATAAATTTTTCTCGTTATTTAATATTTCATTATTAGATCAAATTATTTTGGCCCTATCGTATAAACATTTTACAACACCCCTTTTAACATGTATTGATTGATTTGAGTTAAAATTTAGATATCTATTATGTATGTGTTGGTTTTCTATAAACGCTTGTTTCAATTACATATTATTTACCCTTTTAATTAAATCATCTAAAAACTGTAGTTCATTCTTACTTTCTACTTCTAATGTGAATTTAATAGATGGTTCCTTACAATTTATGTTTTCTTAAAAATTATCTAGTAAATCTACACCATGGTGTCATGAGGCCAAATTGCAAATATGTCGTCAACATATCCCCACCAGACAAACGGTTTGTTTATACAATTTTGAACATGTGTGTTCTCAAAGTTCTCCATAAATATGTTGCTTAAAATTGGTGATAATGGAGACCCCATTGCCACCAAAATCCTGCTGATAGAACTCATTTTCCAATTGAAAATAGGTTATTGTTTTTATACATATATAGTACACAATAGTATACACAATAATATCATGGCGGCAAGGACCTCCGAGGTACCTGGAGCCCAGGGTGGATACTATCTACCTCATCTCCTGGAATTTCATGTGAATTTGTAATATATTTAGTTGAAACTCGGGGGTTTTCGGGGTCACTGAACACGAATATCACGGCTTCAACGGCCTCCGAGGTACCTGGAGCCCAGGGTGGACCTCATCTCCTGGAACTTCTTGTGAATTTGTAATATACTTAGTTGAAATTCGTTACTCGGGTGTTTTCGGGGTCGCTGAACACGAATATCACGACGGCAACGACATCCGAGGTATCTGGAGCCCAGGGTGGATACTATCTACCTCATCTCCTGGAATTTCATGTGAATTTGTAATATATTTAGTTGAAATTCAGTACTCGGGTGTTTTCGGGGTCGCTGAACACGAATATCACGACGGCAACGACATCCGAGGTACCTGGAGCCCAGGGTGGATACTATCTACCTCATCTCCTGGAATTATCTTGGGTATAACATCATTTTTAAACGAATTTGCATATGTTACTCTAAATTATTTATTTAAATATTATAATCTGCAATGTTGCTTGCAAAAATTGTGCTAGCTGCAATTGTTCTAATGTAGAATATTATTTAGAAGAAGAACAATTATCGGTTGGAATTGGATTTGCAGACGAAGAGAATGCAGAAGAAAGCTTCAATGTGTAATTAAATGTATTTCATTGTATAAGTTTGTGTTATTTTTTTAAACAATAAAACATTACAAACACAATTGGAGTTTTCAGAAATTATTTTTGAAAAATATTGTTTGAATCTACATCTTCATTATAATATATAAATAAATAATTTTGAGTAATATATGCAAATTCGCATAAAAATGATGCTATACTCAAGGTAATTCCAGGAGATGAGGTCCACCTTGGGCTCCAGGTACATCGCAGGCCGTTGCCGCCGTGATATTCGTGTTCAGCGACCCCGAAAACCCCCCGAGTAACGAATTTCAACTAAGTATATTAAAAATTCACAAGAAGTTCCAGCAGATGAGGTCCACCCTGGGGTCCAGGTACCTCGGAGAACGTTGCCGCCGTGATAATCGTGTTCAGCGACCCCGAAAACCCCCCGAGTAATGAATTTCAACTAAATATATTAGAAATTCACAAGAAGTTCCAGGGGATGAGGTCCACCCTGGGCTCCAGGTACGTCGGAGGTCGTTGAAACCATGATATTCGTGTTCAGCGATCCCGAAAACCCCCGAGTAATGAGTTTCCACTAAATATATTACAAATTCACATGAAATTCCAGGAGATGAGGTAGATAGTATCCACCCTGGGCTCCAGGTACCTCGGAGGTCGTTGCCGCCGTGATACTCGTGTTCAGCGACCCCGAAAACACCCGAGTAACGAATTTGGACTCATTTCAATCAATTTTTTCCGAATTAATTATTCTAAATGCACTTTGAACAATGCATTTTTACAATGCAAATATGCAATTTTTCATTTGCTATTCATCAGATTAGTTCACAAAATTTCCTGATGGTCTCGCGAATCGAATGCAAAGAACCGCATTAAACTCCGTCTTGCTGCGGAAATTTCGGAGGTTCAGTGCTTTATTTCCTCGACTATTCTTGTTTCCAAATTATTATCATACACAACAAATAAAAGTTCTTTGAAAACGAAAAGAGACCACTTTCCAAAACGTCAGCAAAATACATTATTTCTGTGTTAATTCCGATTTATATTATTTGTAAAAAAATAACCTCTGACGTAAACGTCACAGGCGTAGAAGCTTTTTTCCAATTATTTTGTAGACTCGATGATTTGTTTTTGAAGAGGATAATTAATACATGTGGTAGAAAACCCAAATAAACGGTTAGAATATTCGTGGAATGCCACAAATGACTTTCAGACAATATTGATGATACTTTTATTTTGTAGAGATAAAAAATATATAAGATTAAAAGATGTTTCAATTTCCAACATTATATTGTTGTATGGCACATTATTTTAATTAGAAAATTTACTGCATCCAAAAAATATGTGTCCTAGATCCCCTAAAACGTTGCAATGTTCGCATGCACCACTTTGTCCTATTCCTATTCTGTAGAGCCGGATAACATCCATGACCAAACCTAATTCTAGAAATAATAGTACTATATTTTCATGGAATATTATAATTATAAAACCAGGGTTTTTCTGGTATAATTGGCGCGTATTCTAGTAGGATTCGTATGACAGTATTCATTCCAGAGGGATGTCCATTTTTCCGTACCATTGATTTTCTAATGTTTACACAATTGGAGACACATAACCCTTCCACAATTTCTCCTGTGTGGACACTCTCTTGGGCCAATTTATCTACTTGTTCATTATATATTATGCCAATATGTCCGAGTTTGGTCTTAAATACAAGGTTATTTCTGTCTACATACAAGTTTAGAGATAAATCTCTCACACTAACAAGTTGTTCAGTATTAACAGTATTTAATATTACTTGATCCAATGGACGATCGGCAACGTTGTATTTTTTGGCTCTAAGTTTGGATACATCTCCAGTTCTCTTAAATATTGTATTAATTGAACTAACCCTGATGTAGTGAATCTGTGGGCATTCTGGATGTCTCAAATGGAAGACAATGGCTGCATCTCGATAAGAGTTCACACTATCACCAACAATTCTTATTATTTCAATCTTATCAGCAATACTTAGTTGTTGTGCAGCCATGTTTAAGTTTAATTTGACATTCGATACAATTTAACTGATAACTAATGCCAAAATAAATTGGCCTTGGTTCAAATCCCAATTTAATTTTTTACTCCCTTTAACAATAGGGTGGGGGTGGCAATGGGGGTGGTAGATTAGATTAACAAAAGGAGCTGGTTGTTTAGCCTTTACCACTGCGACCTTTTCAGGTCTATTGTGATGCTCCCAGAATATCTTCCTTATAGTACCTCATCCAGCTTTGTCCTTTGTACTAGACTCCACAGCTTTGATAAAGACCCTTTTGTATAGCTGTCCGCCCTTAGTTTTCTTCTCCGAGTACTTGAAATCTCAGCCTCACCAGGCCTTCACAGTGGCACAATACGTGAACTGAGGTTTCCTCTTCCTCTTGGTTCATGACATTTTAAGCCTATTTCAAGAAAAAAAAGCTCTTTTTTTGCGTTACTATACTTCCACTGGACGTGGAACTAAAACAGCTAACAGTTTCCAAATATTCATTTCATAATAGCGTTTTGGATAAAAAGTATGTCCTAATGCTTAATTAACGTCATTATTACACTACTACCAAGTTATGTAAATATCCGGCAATTAATAACTCAAATAGTAGGCTGATTATTATTGAAATCTTAGATATAATTTTTTTGCAAATGAATATTTTTTAACAAAATTTGGTACAGAGGAATTTTAGGTCATGCCGAACAAGATTCTGTAAAAACAAAAACCCTATCCCAATCGCTAATATAAATTCCTAATGTTTGCCAATTTCTTTTAATCATAGTAGGCGTATTTAATTTGGAGACAAATTTTTCAAACTTTTTAATCACAAGCTGAAACACAAGAAGTAAATCGATTAACAAATGGCCGAGATATTAGGGTGTAGTGGTAAAAAGTGAGACACAGATCTATGAAATAAACTACCACAATTTTGGATCTAAAAATTTATTCTAGGTTTGAATTTTTACATGTCTAAGGTTTCCTCACCCGACTGTACATGCATTAATGAACGAAACACTTAACCTACGCACGTACTTCAATCTCAGAACAATTTAATGTAAAATACCAAAACAAGCAGGGAGAAACAACAAGTAAAACACTGCTTAGGTGATTATAATAACAGATATTAATTATTAAACGTGAATTAAATGGGGTTTAGAATTAAATTGTACATAAGGCGATGTCTCATTTACTCGGGCTCTCCGTTGTAGTTTCGCCACCACGTTATTAAAGCAAACATTAACCAATTATTTTAAAATAGAAATCAGATCTAACCGAAATATTTAGAAGCACGTGAAACGTTCGATGATATGCGAAGGCTTGTCCTTTACATTTTCGTTCTAATGTAAACTAAGTTGCTATTAATACGATTTATGAGTATGTGAATGAGCGCAGTTATGCTGTTGGTAAGTAGCAACTATATCGGAATAACATACACACTTAGTAACACAATAACAGCGGTAGGTAGGCCTGAAAAAAAGGGTTTTTAACGAATTTTCAGGAATGGTGAAATACGATAGTGGAGGCGGGCGCTAATTTCATTATATGTTTAATTTGGGAGAAGAATCCGAAACGTTTCATTAGAAAAATATATTAGGCTTCGGCTATTTGAATGTGCCACGAAGCCATAACTGTAATTATTTATGAACGTAGATACAGAACAAAATGAGAGGAACAAGATGAGAATCACAGATATAGCCTCTCATATGTGGGTACATCGAATCCTTCTCTGACAAGTATAAACTGTTATTAGCAAGAGTTTCATTTCGCTGGCATAAGTGTTTCAGCAATATGTATAAAAGTTATGGATTCTTTATCCACAAAACCATCTGGAGCAAAAACACCTTCTACCAAATCGAAATATGTGCAGTTCCAAATGATTTTGTTGTTGGAGTGAGGGGCCTTCAATCACAAGCAGAACAGAAAGTTCCCCAGAGCGGTATAAATAGTAACAACCAGAATTATCGAATACTATACACTCTTAGCAACAATGCTTCAGCCAGCGCTTTTCCTCATTACGTAGACCAGAAAGGAGATGATAATTTACAGAACCATAAAGTTCCCGAGAAAGATTCCAATGATAACAATCAAAATGGGCAAACAGCAAATATGGAAAACCTCAATCTAACTAACTAACAATAATATTATTCGCGAGGAGGATTCAGATGACTCCGATAGAGATAAGAAAAATTACGAGCCTCACTTTAGCGATATTTCACCATGTGAAGACATTGAGGAACAGACTAACTTAAAAGAACAAAATGAGGAGTATATTGGTGTGAATAGATATAGATCTTCCTCAGGATGTCCAAAAAGGGCAAGAATAAGAAATGTCCAGAACAAGATAGAGAAATAAGAAAAAGACTGGTCAACAACAAGGAACATTATTCGGCAAAAGGAAAACTGATAAAATTTAAAGCATTTTTTGCATGAAATGTCATGAGAAAATTTCCGTGGGAGGTCAGAGAATTTGTTTGACCATTATTGGAATTTAGCAGATTATAATGTACAGACTACGTTTATATACAAGCTGTCCATTTTATCAAGGGCACTCGAGAATATCTCATTTAATATCGGTCGTACAAAAATTATTATTTTTATGAAAATTGTGCCGACTTATATAACCTACAAAATGGTTTAAAGACATTTGAAATCCATGGCCTACTTTAAGAGTTATGGCGGAAAATATCGAAAATGCGGAAAACGTCTAGGCCAAATATCTCCGTTATTTGAAGAGATACGAGAAAAATTCTAAGGCGAAAATTTTTTGCAAAACAGAGTGTTTCAACGAAGTTATATCTAATTTTTTTCAAAACCGCTGTATTTTGAGATTTATTCTTCAGGCTGTTAAAAAAATTATTTTGAAACGGGCGGGAAATGGCGCCATTAAATAGAGTATTTTTCTCCCTTTTCAACGATATATCACATGCCTTATTTATTCATTGGTACTACGTTAGTAATTATAAAAACATTTTTTAAAACCAATAAAATTTTTTTTTAATAAGCATTATACTTGCCGTGGAGAAGTATGATTAAATAAAATGATAAAATAATTCAATAAGTTGTTCAAATTTTTGCTATAATAAAACATTAACACAATTAAGAAGAATAAAGTAAATTCAGGTAACAAAAACAAAATAATAATCAAGATAGCAACATGGAGCAATTATAGAAAGAGTATTCGCAGTTATGCCAATGTATAGATGTCCTCCATAAAAGCGTCACCCCTTGCTCAGAAAGTTAAAATGTCTTTACCAATTAATTTAAGTATAATATCCATTTGTTTGTATTTCATGATTTCACTATTATTTCAATTATTTTAAAATAGTTGGCTATGAAAAAACTTGACAATTTAATTTTTTGACAAATCGTTTCAGTTAATACTTAAACTCTCACTCAATCACACTCGTTTAAGAATTTAGAATTTTCAAAAATGATTTTCACTCACATTGATCGTTATAATATGTTCGTTACATATTGCCAATGCAATTTTTTAACTCTCAAGCACTACAGCCGAATAAAACTCTGTTCAGAAAATTAGCTACGAAACTGAAAAATAATGGTTCATTTTTAAAGAAGAAGACAAGGTTGAACAGTGTTACTGATAATGTAAATAAGGTAAACCGAGTTATTAATTATGTAAAAATAAAAATACAGAAAATTTGGAAACATCATTAAGAGAAATTCAAATTGCTTGTCATATAAATAAAACAAGTGCTAGAAAAATTTTAAAGAAAAATGGTTACCGGTGTTATAAAACCAAAAAAGTTCACAATTTACAAGCGGGGGACAAACCAAGGAGGACGACTTTTTGTAGGTGGCTGTTGGAAAAGAAGCTTGCCGATCCATTAATATGTAGTCAAATACCTTGGTCCGGTGAGGCAAATTTTTCCAATAATGGATTTTTTAATCGCAATATTCATTACAAATGGACTTCTGAAAATACACACTGGCATAGACCGACTGGGTTTCAAAATCGTTTTTCAAGAAATATGTGGATATGTATTTTAGGCACCAATTTAATAGGTCCTTATTTTTATGACGGTCACCTCAGTGGTCAAAGGTACCTAAACTTTTTGAGAAATGAATTTAATGAATTCTTATATGACCTATCTTTAGAAAATCGTCACAACTTTCAATATTTTCAACAAGATGGAGCTCCTCCCCACAATTCCCAGATTAGCCTAGATTATTTAGACGAAATTTTGCCTCAACATTGGATAGGTACCAATGGATTTATTCGATGGCCCCCTCGTTCTCCAGATATAAACCCAATGGATTTTTTCTATGGGGTATATTAAAGATAAGGTGTTTTCGACGACACCGCAAAATGTAGAGGACCTAAAAGCTCGAATTCAACAGGCATGTATTACAGTTACCCCCGAAATGCTGAGTAATGTTTTAAATGCAGTGCCTCGCCACGCTCGATTGTGCATAAGAAATCGCGGTGGACACTTTGAACACTTAATATGATATCTCAAAAATTATTTTTAAGATTAAATAAATATTAATGTTCTGTGTGCTGTATTCTTTTTATTATTAATTTGTTTTGTTACCTGAATTTACTTTATTCTTCTTAATTGTGTTAATATTTTATTATAGCAAAGATTTGAACAACTTACTGAATTATTTTATCGTTTTATTTAATCATACTTCTCCACGGCAGGTATAATGCTTGTTAGAAAAAAATTATTGGTTTTAAAAAAATATTTTTATTATTACTAACGTAGTACCAATGAATAAATATGGCATGTGATATATCGTTGAAGAGGGAGGAAAATACTCTATTTAATGGCGTCATTTCCCGCTCGTTTCAAAATAATTTTTTTAACAGCTTGAAGAGTAAATTTCGAAATTGAAAAAAATTAAATAAAACCTCATTGAAACACTCTGTTTTGCAAAAGAATTTTCGCCTTAGAATTTTTCTCGTGTCTCTTCAAATAACGGAGATATTTGGCCTAGACCTTTTCCGCATTTTCGATATTTTTCGCCATAACTCTTAAAGTAGGCCATGGATTTCAAATTTCTTTAAACCGTTTTGTAGGCTATATAAGTCGGCACAATTTTCGTAAGAACATTTTTTTTTTGTACGACCGATATTAAGTGAGATATTCTCGAAGGCTCTAATAAAATGGCCAGCCTGTCTACATGTGGAAGAGAAACCCTGCAAAGGGAAAAATTACAAATGCAACAAATTCTAAAAAACGACAGGTCTCAAGACCAATACCTCGTTAACAAAACGTAAGTTTTGCAGAGATATGTTTATCAACATTTTACATGTGTCTACAAAACGCATAAATATTGCCCTTCGAAAAGTAAGAACTTTAACAACACTTTATCGGCGTGGTGATGGACATATCAAAATATCAGTGGATCAAAGAAATTATGTGTTTAATCATATAAACCGATTTCGACGATACAAATTCTATTATTGCAGAGCCAAAATAATGGAGCAAGAATTTTTACAGGAGGGAACGACATTAATAGCAATCTTTACGAAAATGAACATGCAAACGCAGTCAGTTTTTCTTCATATAAGATGATCTTCTTAATAGAGTTTAATTTAAGACAAAAAATAAAAAAATACAAAGAAAGGCACTTGTAACAAATGCGACGTTTACAGTGTGAAAATAGAAAGTTCACCTGAGGGAGAAGAAAAAATACTGTTATTATTCAGCACAATCTTCACACGGAAGAGGTAGAAACAGCTAGGAATAGAATGGAACTTGATTTCATTAGTGCAAAGGATGATAAAAAGACAGAGACAGCATTCGATATGGAGAAAACACTACCCTTGTCTCGACTTACTAGCAATATATTTTACAAGAGACATTTCTGCAGGTAAGCGGGAAGAATCTACTTTTAATATATGGACTGGTGAAATGCATGTGGTGGAGCTCAAAAGGTGGGTTCTTGCTTGAGAAAATACATTAAAATAACGTAACTAAATCAGTTGAAAATCTTATTCCATGAACTCTTCCGGGAGGCAGAATAGAAACACTTCTACTTAAATGTATTTTGGAGGAGCCGTTGAATTGAAAGAGTATTAGGCAGAGGTTTCTAGTTTCGGGTCACAGTTTTCTACCGGTTGATAGCGATTTTGGAGACGTAGAATGTGCAACTAAAAGTCGTAAGATTATACTGATATAATGAGAACTTGTAGAAAAAAACAACATCCTATTTAAGTAACTAAAATGAAGAAAAATGACTTTGTGAGTACCAATCAACTAGAAAAGGAAATAGTGAACAGAAAAAAAGTTGTAATGGTGAAAAAATCAACGGGTTTTATATATATATAATATTTTTGTTAAGACAAACTACGAAGAAATTGAAGAGTATAAAGGGATAAGCACAAAAAAAAGACTAAGAAAACTACTAACTGGGGCGTACATTCCTAGTTTTCTAGAACAACTATGGCCGAATAGCAAAAAAGTTGCCAAACTGAAATTAAAAAATGTATAAAGTTATCTACACTTTATTCCTTCAGCAAACCACACATCTTACACAAATTTAATTTGATATGAGATCATTGATAAGGACGTAGACGAATTCAACGCCGAATTAGACTATGAACCAGAGGACCAGTGTTAATATATTTATTAAACAATAAAAAACAACCGATTTCAACATTTCGCATGAAAAGCGTGCTTCACATGAAAATGCCGTTGGAAGAGGTTTTTATATTTTAAATACACATTTTCGCTCTACGAAGCGTTTTTTATGCCAAAATCTTGAAAACTCATCAAGGAGTGTAATTTTATAGTTAAATGACGCTGCACAGGGACGTAATGTCGCCCCGACCACCAAAATTTAGAAGTGTAACTGAAATCGACTTTAATTTCAGAAATTTCAAAATTTAAAACCCTTTTACGAATCCACGTTGTGCTGCACCGCAACTCGTACGTTGTGTTAAATATGAGGACAAGTTAATCCAGCCTCTAGTCAAAGTAGTTCGGGAGTTTTAGCGAAAATAGCCTTTAGCGACAAGGGTGCCCTATCATTTTCTAGTAATCGATTTTGACGAGAAAATGATAGGCTTTAACGGTATTTGCCCTAAACCGGTTCCTCAGTGATTCGATGTAAGAAAAGTATAGTTACCATGTACTCAGAACGTACATGGGACCGTCTTGCCTGAACGTATGAATCTATAATTTCAGAATATAATTCAAAGTCGTTGCGATTCAAGCATTTTTAAGCTCCGAGGAGCGACCAAAATTGATATTGAACTGAAAATACGTCAATAGACAGGCAAGCAAAACCCCACCAAAAAATTATAAACATTGAACATTTTACTGAATCTTTTTGTGCAATCGTTACCTATAAACTAAACATTGGATGGTAGTTAGTATATTACGAGTCGTTCCGTTCCTCACTATGTGTTTTACGCTGGCCAGATTATAGTTTCTCAATACATTTTTTTAAACGCTTTGTAAAAACATAATTTTTTAAAAGATTTAATATATATTTTTTGAATTTTATATTGTCTTTTTCTTGTGTTTCAAAATTCCTTTTCAGGTTCAAATTTAAGAAAGTGTTACGACGTCCAATTGGTACCATCAGTGAAGCAGTTAAGCAAAAACGAGACAGTAAGTATAGACTTTGTATTATTCTCTGTCTGAAACAGTCGATTTGAACCCGTCTTTGTGAACGTTTAATATCCATTTTGGAAAATATAATTCAAGTCCTTCAGACGTGTAAGGATGGATCGTTCACACAGACTGTGGTGTGACGTCATCGGCGTTTTAAATGCACTTAGTTTATTAACCGATATTGTAACCATATAAAATTTTATTTTAAAGCTTGTGATATGCCATCTTTCGCTGGTTTCCGCAAGTTAATAAGTAGATCAATTCATCAATCTACCTTTAGCGATAAATGTCACCATGCTCTAATAGTCTATCCAAATTACCACTTTACGCTTTTCGTATATATCAATTTATTAAATAGATGTGTATTATTGTATATATCTTGGTAAATCTACAATATAGACTATTATAATAATTGGCGTGTAAAAATTGCTTACAAAATGATAGTGTAAAGATAGTTAATGAGTCCATAAAAGTCGATTTAGTTTTTAACATTTCACAATTTGGTACCCCGACAGTTGAACTGTCAGTTTGTCATTTCCTCTTATTTTTTGTGAGTTGCCAAAGGTTATAAAATCACTCAAATTGCTTAAAACTTCCTTTTTAAATTAAGAAATTGAGCTGAAAACTTCACTAGGGATTAGTTAAAAGGCACGTGATTGCTGGTCGGTTTAATACCGCATCAAAAAGTAAATTTAACCTAATTTTCAATTAATATTTTGGTTTGCTTAATTGAAATTTCGATTTATTCGGATTAATTAGCGAATTTATCGTCCAGAAGAATATTCTAGACGATTTTGGTAAAGCCAGATTTTATGTACAGAACTTGCCTACTGTGCTATTTTTTTTTGGAATATTTGAATTTTTTTACTTTTGAATCATTTGCTATTCTTTGGTACACGAATTTTGGTATAAGAATTGATCCTGATTTTTGATTTATGCATTACGATTGAGAGAAACTTTATCTAACCATTGTGAAGATTTCTAAACCCTATTAAATTGCGCTGTGAAGATTTCTCCTTGATCAACAACCTTCAAGTCTGGAGCGCCTGGAAAATTTTCCGATTTTCATTGTAAAAGCTAAGTAATCTATTGTATTTCCTCTTCATTGTAAAATTGTTTAAATTTAATAATTCTGTCTCTCCATAGCGTTAGCCTTAAACCCTATACTTGCTGTATTCATGAATAATGTATGATTGTTCACATTTTATTTGTACTGTACTTTCCTTATTCTTATAATAAATTGTAATTGTTCTTGCTTGTTCTTTTATTTGTTCACTCTCACTACAAGGATTTGTAAGATCTGGGACCTCGTTTGCTCATTCCGACTATATGTGGTAATAAGCTTTACATGTTTCTAATTAATGATGTTTTAGGAGAAAAATTTATTGTTTAACACAAATTCAACTAGTGCAATAACCCAATTCAGTGAATATTGCAAATGATGATTAAAAACAACCACTCAATAAGTATGTCATTGTGCTATTTACAAATCATTTTAGACCGGATACTATTTTGAAAACTTGTGTAGATATATAACTTATTTTAAATAAAAACGCGTCAGTAAAAATTTACATATGCATGTAATAAAGACTCTTAAAAGAAATATGGCGATAACAATGGATATAATATACAACTCAATATGCTCTTGCCTCTTTAGAAGCACTACCTGTTACGCGTTGATTGCGGCCTCATCCAATGACCCAGTAGACCCTTTTCTTCACCCCTGCACCCTGCCTAAGCCCGACCCTGTCGGGGATCGATACACAGAAAAGCAGAAGCGAGCGGAGCCAAAGCTGATCACTGCATAACTCAGGCTTGTTGTTTTTTTGAGCCCGACTACAGATATCAAGCAGGAGTGCGATGTTGTCAAGTGAGATAGAAGAAGGCAAAGTGGAAGAATGGTAGGCTGTGAAAGAAGACGTAAGCACCACCGGTGATCGGCCCATTCGTGACAAATGCAAGCATGAGGATATTGACGATGCAGATTAGGGAATGTATTACGGTGTTGAATGCCTGCGGCTATTTTTTATCCGAGTCGTTCATTCTTCTGATCTGCTCTATAGTAGTGGTAGTTCACGCATTACAGGAGGGGTATGAGTTCGCGTAACGGAGGCGTTTTGAGGCCGAATGAATTGCAATAATATTAAACGAGGCGGTGGATCTGATATGCTTGTAGTTTTACTAAAATGTTACTGTAATAATAAAGTAAATGATATTATCAACTCTATAAATAGTATTGACTTAAAATCGCTAACTATTAAGAAGCAATCTCTTCGTTCAGTATACCTGGGATACTAATATACCGGGTGACCCAGAAAGTCCCCCCCCCCCCCACTTTCTTCTACAGTTTTAAAAGTAAAATTCTGAAATCAATCAATGGCCACATTTTGACCATTCGGTGGTAAAAAAAACATTTTCTGTATGGTCGGAAATTGGCACAACTTTCTTATTTTATATAGCATCCTGTATATTTAAGCCACTTTTCTCATAAAGTTCTAATTTCTCTTTCTAACGCTTCTTTCAGATTTAAAATCGGATGGAAAGTAACCCATTTATTTGCTATTTCTATGGCATTAGAATGAGGAAGATGCATGAATTTTAAAAATGGTTAATTTTATTATTTTTCCATAACATGTACTGCATAATAATAATAATATTTATTGGTGTATAAAACAGAAACTGTTCTACACAAGTCAAACATACAAATATCAAACATATTACATAAAGAGTATAAATATATATAGAAAAACAAAAAAGAAATATTTTGTCAAAAAAAACAAAACATTGAATTATAACATATACTAAGCCAATAATACAGGAAATACATACATAAAAAATATATACACTAAAAAAATGGATAAAATATAGATAAAAGGTTCAAAACTGCGGGTGCAGCGAAGTCTTAATAAAAAACACATAAAATTAAGGGTACCTAATCGAACCAGTACTTATTTAAACAAAGAAATCATCCACCTCATAACAATTTTTTTCCAGTATTATTTTTTCAATTTTAATTTAAAAACATGTAAATTCGGAGAAAGTTTTATCTCCTCACTTAGAGCATTAAAAAATTTGTAACCATTGTAACAAAAGCTTCTTTGGTACAAAGCTGTTCGGTGAGATTGTGGCTGTAATAGTCCTTTAAACCTTGTATTGTGGTTATGGCTGACTTGATTGGCAAAAAACCTATGCTGATTCTTGTAAACAAATGTACAGACCTCCAAAATATAGATACCTGCTACAGTTAATATTTTCAAGTTTTTGAAAGAAGTACTACAGCTCTCACGAAAAGCTAAGCCAGCAATAATTCGTATAGAATACTTCTGCAAAATGAAAACTCGACTTATATGCACACTGTTGCCCCAGTTCGTTATACCATATTTCGAATGTGAGTGGAAATTTGCAGAATAGAGGCTCATGAGTACATCACGACTGCAGTGTAATGACATAAACCTCAAACCATAACAGTTGCTTCGCAATTTATTACACAAAATATCTATATTGTTTTCCCAATCCAAGTATCTGTCAAATGTTATGTCTAGCATTTTGACTGATTCACAGAAAGTTATATCACTTCCATTAAAAATTGACATAACCAGATTTCTGTGTAAAGTAAACAACAGCATATTAGTTTTATCTTTATTTAAATTAAGCTCATTTTCCCCATTCCAATGAACTACCTGTGAGTACGCTAACTCAGCGGAGTTTTTAATAACATTTAAGTCATTATCAATGATTAAAATATTTCTATCATCCGCATAACAGACACAGTGAATATTTGGCACTTTATTTAAATATGTTATTAAATAATTAGCAAAAATATTAAAAAGTGGAGGCCCCAAAACAGATCCCTGAGAAACTCCATGCGTTATGTTGGATACAGCACTGGTCATATCATAGTTTAATTTTACGATCTGTGTTCTATTATTTAGGTAAGAGGAAAAGAGGTTTAAAGCAACTCTTCCGACTCCCTACCTGTCTAGCTTATTCAATAAAATTTCATGGTCAACAACATCAAAAGCACGGGAGAAATCGATAAATAACCCTAAGGCATATTACTTGTTATCGAGGGCATTAACAATTAAATCTTGGAATTGACTTGGACAGACTGCTGATTCGGTGCTCTTGTTTTTAGAGAAACCATGTTGACAGACATATAGTAAATTATTCTGATACAAAAATGAAGACAACTGATCTCTGATAGCAAGTTCAAAAAGTTAAGAAAAACTGCAAAGCAAGCTGATGGCTCTGTAATTTCCGTAATCATTAGGATCACCTTTTTTATATAAAGGTTGGACAATAGCTAGCTTGAAAATGTCTGGAAAATCTCCGGTGTTAAAAGATAGGTTTATCAAAAAAGCCAATGGCTGACAGATACTCAATTTAGAACGTTTAATTAAATTATTGGAAATATTATCGTATCCACAAGAGTTAGATGATTTCAGCTTATTTATTAAATATAATATATGATGATAAAACTGGTTTTAAAAAAAGTGATCGTTTAAAAAAAGCACATTGGAGCTTAAAAAGACTGGGTCAAAAACAGAATTTTTACTTATTGCGGATGTAAAATGTTCATTGAAATGATTGGCCACTATAGCATCTGGAATTTTTTTGCCACTTTCTGTTATAGTTATAATATTTGACTTATTTGATTTGCCTTTTATTTTATTTATTGTGTTCCACATTGCCTTTGTTTTGTTATGAGCTTCTTGAATTTGCCTCTCATGACAGTTTCTTTTAGCTGTCACAAGTGCTTTGCAGTATCGTTTCTGCAAAAGTATACTAATATTCCTATAAGCTTGATTCATTTTCGCAAGGTCGCTAAAAAGTGTAACTCTGTATTTTAATTCTCTTATAGTCTGTTTTTAAACCAGGAGGACTAAATGTAGAATCCCAATTTACACTATAAAAGTTACCAGAAAATTACCCTAGGATATTTTAGGGGTTCTTTAAGAAGTAATCTCTTCGTTCAGTATACCTGGGATACTAATATACCGGGTGACCCAGAAAGTACCCCCTCCCACTTTTTTCTACAGTTTTAAAAATAAAATTCTGAAATTTGGGAAATCAAGTATAGATATCAATGGCCACATTTTGACCATTCGGTGGTAAAATATCACATCCGGTATGGCCGGAAATTGCCACAACTTTCTTATTTTAAATAGCACCCTGTATATTTAAGTCACTTTTCTCATAAAGCTGTAATTTCTCTTTCTAACGCTTCTTTCGGATTTAAAATCGAATGGAAAGTAACCCATTTATTTGCTATTTCTATGGCATTGGAATGAGGAAGATGCATGAATTTTAAAAATGCTTAATTTTATTATTTTTCCATAATATGTACTATATAAGTTGATTATTATTATTTATTATATTATTTTGCGCCTTGCCTTGCCTATGCCTTGCTTTTCTTGCAGTCGTACGTCAGTATTTTTTTTATTTTTTTACTTTTTAGTACGACTTTTTACAGAAAAGCAAGTTTAAAAAAATATGTTTTTTTATTTTCTACTTTTTAATCATACTATTTACCCCCAGAGAGCGCTCAAAAGAAATTTATCTCTTAACGATTCGTTTTGATTTCTCGTTCTTTCGCTTTCTCACTTCTTCGTTTTGCAGATTCTTCAATTTTCACCCTCGTGGCCCCTACGTGCTGATATTTGCAAAAGTTATGGTGGAATACTGTATTGTCTTCCGATCTTAATAACTGCGCAAAATTACATCAATTGATTATATCAGGAAGTGCGTTAAATATAGGATGCAAGCTTTGAACATATATATTGTGCACGCAGTGTGAGTTAAAGAAAAGCAAGTAAAAACTAGCTATTTGTCACAATGCACCTGAAAATGACAATTTTTCATGTTTGTCCCTTTTATCTCCATCAATTCGTTATCAAAACGATTTTGTACATACACCATCATATTCAAAATTAGATTTTCTTTAACTTTCATTGGATACACTATTTGCGTACGATCTATCGTTTTCGAGTTCTTATCGATTTTATCACGAAACAAATGTTCTGCTAGCGTGCTATAAAGATGTTTAAAAATTTATATGTCTGTCAATATTGATCGAATGAAAATGAAAAATAATAGGTAATTGTTAGTAACCAAATTCACTACAATTTTCATTTGAAACATTTTGCGATCCGAACTTTCAAAATTTCTAAAATCTATCTCAGCTCCAATAGGCCGTACGAAATTAATTGCTTTTCTCTCCCGTCCCCTCCGCCGGCGTCTACGGTTGGGGACTTTTGATATGTTAAAAAGTAGCACAAAATAAGCCTGTTCCCAAAATTTCAGCCCGCTCTGAATTATTTCATCCAAATTTTTCCATTTTATTGGGCTATAAGTTACACTAGTAATACAGCAGCACAATTAAAATATAATACATAAGTATTATTATTAACACTGTAGTAATATTTGTTAATTAACTTTTTTTTACATTGTTCTTGAAGGAAACCATATTTCTAATATTTTTTATTTCATCAGGTAATTTGTTGTACAATTTTATACCAATATATGCAGGATATTTTTTATATATTGCCAAGCTATGGATAGGTAAGCTATAATTTTCTCCCGTCCGGATATTGTACGCATGATTATGATCATTCAGTACAAATTTTTCATGATTTGATTTTACAAGCAAAAAGTTTCCATTATATAAATACATGCCATGGTTAATGAATTATTCCTTAAAAATAGTCGACATGATGTGAGTTTAGGAACGCCAGCAATTATTCGAATAGCTCTTTTTTGTAGACAAAAGATTCTTATGTTGTGATGTGAACAATTTCAAAATGTTATTGCATATTTAATTCTAAAGTACATAGCTGCGGAATAATAAGACATCACAAGATTCCTATTACCTTCTTGTTTTAGTCTATATAAAGCAAAGCAAACTGAAGACATGTTTCCAGAAAGTTTATTTACATGAGATTCTGAGATCATTGTCGATATACAGGGTATCTCACCGGGAACTGAATCGATCAATATAGAGAAAAGTACGCATCAGAAAATTTTGAAAATTTATATCCTATGCCTAAACCTAGCCGTTTCAGAGATATTTGACATTTTATATAAAATTTAACAGGTGCAACGGTTTGCAAGAACCGTTATAACTTTCTTCGTGTAAGAGATCCTCATTTGCTTCTTGTCACGTAAAAAGAACACAAGGAGAACCACGTTCTACAACTCAACTATATTCAATAATATCATACCAAGTGTTCCGTTTTTCGCGTTACATTTTGTCAACTTGTTTAGGTCAAATGGAACACCCTGTATTTTTTACGTCAAGTTGTGTAAAATTGAATTCCCCTTTTCTGATATTAGCATTGTGGGGGTTAAAGTTACAACTTTTTGGAATATTTGCGATTTTATTAGAAATTCATTTCATCAAAATAGCCATGATTAGAAACAATCAGTCATTATCTTATGTCAAAAAATGCCAGCACGTTTAAATTATACCAACGAAACCTTTTTAAATTTGTTTATTATTTATGGAGAATGTGATAAAGTAATATCAAGAACTTGCAGCACATTTGCTACTCGATATCCACAAAAACGCCAAATAACACTAACACTGTAACATGCGTATTAATCGAATTGAAGATATGGCATGAACTAAAATAGCAGAGATAAGATCAATTTAAAATATGAATTGCTCAAAATTCCGCCCTCGAACCTCGACACATTTTTCGCACCTTCGGATTAGTTCCTCATGGGTAGCTATTCTAATTGAATCCTGTAATATGTTTTGAAATGTATTTCTTACTCTTTGCATACAATCTTCAATGATTGTTAATGGGCTCTCATAAACTTTATTTTTAATAGTTCCCCAAATAAAATAATCGAGAACTGATAAATCGGGCGAGCAAAAAGGCCATAAGAAAGGTCCATTATTGGCAATCCATTGATCATAAAAAGTGTCTTGTAAATAATTATTAATTAAATATGCGTTATGTGGAGGAGCACCGTCGTGCTGATAAAAAACGTTTCTATGTTCGGCGAGAGGTAAATTTTCTAAACAGTTATTATTCAAATTTTTTAAGAGATTCAGATATCTTTCACCTAAAAAAAACAAAAATTTACCTATACATATTAGCAGAAGAGAAAATTTAATTTACCGTTTAAATTCTTCTGATAAAATTGTTATGCCACCACTCTATCATTTCTTATGGCACAGTAAACATTGAACTGCCAACTTTTCTGAAAGTTTCGCTCTCTGAACATATGAGGATTTGAGTCACTCCAATAATGCGAATTGTGTCTATTAAAAAGTCCATTTTTAGTAAATTTTGCTTCATCTGTCCATATAATATTTCCCAAATAAGAATCGTGACCCTCAGACCTTATTAGAATAAACTCACAAAAATTCTGTCTTCTTAGAAAATCTGTTTCTTTTAATCCTCGAACCATATGGAATGAAAACGGGTGAAACTTATGTTTTAATAAGATTCTGTGAATTGAATCCTTGCATAGTCCCGATTCCAGAGCAGCTTGTCTTAATGACGTCCTTGGAAATGCATGAAAATATCCCAGAATGACTATTTCAATGTTTTCGTCATTAACAATAGGCTTTCTTCTTTGCATTTTTGCCTTGACAGAGCCATAATTTTTAAAATTTTCCAGTATGCGCTTTACAGTGTTTGGTGACGGTTTCCGTTTTTCTGGATATCGAGTAGCAAATGTGCTGCAAGTTCTTGATATTACTTTTATCATATTCTCCATAAATAATAAACAAATTTAAAAAGTCTTCGTGGGTGTAAACGTGCTGGCATTTTTTGACATAAGACAATGACTGACTGTTTCTAATCATGGCTATTTGGATGAAATGATTACAACAATTCATGAATTTCTAATAAAATCGCAAATATTTCAAAAAGTTGTAACTTTAACCTACACAATGCTAATATCAGAAAAAAGGGAATTCAATTTTACATAACTTGACGTAAAAAATACAGGGTGTTCCATTTGACCTAAACAAGTTTTCGCGGTTTGAAGTTGACAAAATTTAAAGCGAAAAACGGAACATTAGTATGATATTATTGAATTTATTTCAGTTGTAGAACGTAGTTCTCCTTGTGTTCTTTTTATGTGACAAGAAGAAAACGAGGATCTTTTACACGAAGCAAACCGTTGCACCTGTCAAATTTTCTATAAAATGTCAAATATTGCTGAAACGGCTAAGTTCAGGTATAGGATATGCTACATACTTTCGACTCAGAGTTTTATGCTCTTTTCGAAAACCCTAAAATATATAGGATGTTCTATTTGAAATAAGCAAGTTGGTATCGACTTCCGGTATAAGCGGACGTGCCAGCTGCTTTTAATTATATTAATTGGATTGGCCACACCGACATTAGTAATTCTAAATTTTCAAAATTTTCTGATGCGTAATTTTCTCTATATCGATCGATTCATTTCCCGGTGAGACACCCTGTATAAACACAGAAATTTGCACTATATTTTTACCATTACATTTTAGAAGGTAGCTATTATCAAGATGTTTAGTCTAGGTGTAAGTTGAATAAAAGCAGTCTTAGTGGTATTTAAAAAAGTTTGTTGTAGCTGAATCATTCTACAAATTTATCCAAAACAGTTTGCGTATTCCTTACAGTATCCAAAATTTTTTATTCAGTACAAATAAAGCTATTATCATCAGCAAACATAACTATATTTTTGCTATCATTGTCAATTGGAAGCTCATTTGCAAATAAAATGAATAAAAGTGATCCAAGGACAGAACCTTGTGGACCTCCTTGCTTAACATCTTCCGAATGAGATCTTATTTTATTAATCTCTACTATTTGTGTTCTGAACCGTAAATACGATTATATGTACTTATTCACTTTACCCGTCAGTCCATAACTTCAAGTTAGTCCAAAAGTAGGTAGTGATCCACCAGATCAAAAGCTTTAGTTAAGTCTATAAATAACCATGTAGTCTTTTTATTGTTACCTAGATTTTCTTAAATGTCATTTAGGAATTCAAAAATAGCTAAATATGTAGAACTCATTCCATGTTGAGCCTTATTTAATATTCTAAATATTGATAAAAAAATAAACGATGTTATTACATAAAGCTTTTTCTAAAATTTTAGATACTGTGGATACTATAGACACCGATCTGTAATTTTTAACGAGATGAAAGTCTCCTTTTTTAAATAGTGGAACCAGTTTAACTATTTTTAGTATATCGGGAAATACTTCGTGTCCAAATGATAAGTTTACTAAATAAGTAATCGGTGTGACAACGTAGTTTACAATAGCTTTCAAGATATTTGTACCAATTTCCTCTATTAATCTTAAATTGTGCACTAGGTTCCTTGTCAAGTCGATCTACTAATTTTTTAAGTGTATCCACAAAATAGTTATTAAAAAAAATCAGCAACTTCTTTAATGTCTGTTACTTTTCCATTTTGGGTTCGAATTTCAGTTATTTTATTTTTATTATTTTTATTCATGACATTGTTATTTATTATGTGCCATACTGCTTTTGTTTTGTTCTCAGCTGCATAATAATGTTATTGTAATTTTCTTTCGCGTTTTTTATTACCTTGCGTTATATTTGCTTATAACGCCTGTAATAGTCTCTATTATATTCTTCATTTGAACTTTTATATATTTTTTATACAAACAAAGAGGGCAAGTGGAAAAATATTTCTGTATTTAGTTAGATTTTCATTGATTCAAAAACGAGTAGTGAGCGCGACTTTCGATAGTGTCTATCTAATATTGATCGAAGCTCTATTTCAAGAAAGCTACTTAGAACGTAGTACAAGAACAACTTGATGTGTGTGAAGGAAATGAGGTGAATCGTGGTTTCACCACTATGACCCTGGACGTAATAGAAATCAAGCGTAAACCTAAAGGGTCTCCATTGGAAAAGAAATTTACGGACAACAGGGAGCTTCGTTGTCAATCTAATAGCCACAATTTTTTAGTATCGAAAAGGAGTTTTATTTGCGGGTTTGACGTATCATAAAACATCTGTAAAACAGAAGCACGCTGCAAAGCTTTCAAGTAAATTAAGTCGTAGCTTTATGAATAGGGAATGTGGTCAAGGGACTTGTTCACGAAAATGGTTTTAATTAATTCATTTTAACAAGTGGCTAGTGCCTGCCAGTCCATCTTCTGCATATCCAAACCTTCAACTGTCCACTTAATTATCAGTTTTTGGAATATTTTACACTTTTACTGCACTAAAAGCTGAGTTTTTGGCATAATAGGCTCAACATTACTTTAAAATAAATTTAAAGGTTTCTGCTATTTAGACTTGTAGATTATATTAGTTCAAGATATGTCCAAATGGCTTGCCAATCTTGATAAAATTTCCTCCATTTATTTGTACGATACTATGTACCCAAGAGTGTCAGCTCTACCTTGCAGATGTTTTATGTCCCTGGGAATACACAACAGCAAATATATTTGGTTGCTATGGTGTGCATCAATATTTTAACGCCAGGTATATTTCACTTCCCATGGATCATCTTAATATATCCTCTATGAAGGAAATAACACACCGTAATCGATAAACATAGTCGATGTACCACTCATACTGAAAACCAAAGATAGTAATATTTTAAAGCAAGTTTAACAGTAAATATTCTGAAGCAATAGTGATTCAAGAATTTTACTGTAGTAAATTTATCTGAGATATACCGGGTGTTAGAAAAGTATGGGAACGGTGGAAAGTCTCGAACAGTTTGCAAATCAAATCGAAAAATAAAAAAATATGTCAAAAATTTTTCAAAAAACTATCTACTGATACCAAAATGACCTCCACAACCACCACCCTGTGGGTGGGGTGACTGGCAACTTTAAAAATTCAAATAGAAACCCCTATTTTTATTGGGGAATCGGATTTTACGGCAAAATAATACGTAAATTTTATTCCGGACATTTCTTTCGATTCTTGCATGGTGTCGCTGTAATCGCATAAAATGAAAAGAAAACATTACTGTTTCAAGAGTAGCGTCTTGTGCCCATAAAAAAACGCCCAATTCAAAAACTGAAAAACACGTATTTGTTATTTTTACGAAATCCATCCAATGACATTGGATTTGACTCTCCCACCCCTAACCCAGTGGGTGGGGCGGGGCAACTTTAAAATTTGTAATGGTAATCCCTATTTTTTATAGCGGATTCGGATTCTACGGCCAAAAATACGTGAATTTTATATCGGGCATTTTTTCGATTCTCGCAAGGTGTCGCTGTAATCGCAAAAAAATTGAGTGGAAACATGAAAATTTTGAACGCATACTTAAAAAAATACGAAAAGTAAAACTACTGATCTCAGAGTGAATGATTTCCCGAGCTGTTTTGAGAACAGTGATTTTACACGGTCGTGCAGGACTATTAACATTCTGTAAATTTATTAGCAACTAGTAATTTTCAATTTACATTTTTTATAGGCCAATAAAAAACTCGATTTAAATAAAAAACTAACAGTGGTTTTACCTCTTAATTCAGCCACTTCAGACAAGTTCTTGATCCCAGCCAGTGAAGGCAAGGAGGTAACTCAGCCATTTAAGGCAAGGTGATGATTTCGGCCAGTTGAGGCAATTAATTTCAGCTTAACTGCTACACTAGCAGGTTTTAATTTCAAGATTATAGCAGGTGTTTAAAATGGTGCCCATTGACTTCTTGGCATTGTCCGAGACGAACGTAAAAATTTTCAATAGCACTTATCATTTGAGGTGGTATTTCTGCAAAAATGTTTATTATGCGTTGCCTCAGCTCTTCTAAATCACGAGGTTTAGTGAAATAAACCTTACTCTTCACGTAGCCCCAAACAAAATAATCAATTGGCGCGAGGTCGGCAGATCTTGCTGGCCATTCAATAGTTCCTCTTCGACCTATCCATCGATTTTCGAAAGTACCATTCAAATAGTCCCTAACAATATCCCGATAGCGTGGAGGAGCCCCATCTTGCTGGAACCAAACATTATCGAACTCATCACCAGCAATCTCTTGTATTGTGGGAACTATTTGATTTGTCAACATTTAAGGTATTTTTCTCCATTCAAATTTCCATCTATGAAAAACGGTCCTATGATTCGATCCCTGAAAACTCCTGCCCAAACATTTAATTTTTGTGGGTACTGCGTGCGTGTTTCAAGCATCCAGTGAGGGTTTTCGTCACTCCAAGATCTGAAATTATGGCGATTAACTTTTCCACCCAGTTCGAAAGTTGCTTCATCTGAGAAGACAAGTAGAGATGACAGAAAATTTGGGTTTTGGTTACTCCTTTCCATCACTAAGTCACTAAATTCAAGTCGCCGATCAAAATCATCTTCATTTAACTCTTGGTGAAGGTGAATTTTGTAAGGATGAAATTTCAAAAGTTTCAGATTCTTATGAACTGAAAATGCACTCATATCAAGCTGTTGACTGGCTTTTCTGATTGATAACCTTCGATTTTTAACAAATGCCTGGGCCACTTCCATTTGTCGAGCATCCGATGTTTCAAATTTTGCTCTTCCAGATTTTGGGCGATTTTTATTTGTCCTTGTATCTCGGAATCGTATGATGGTACGGGACACAGTAGATTTCGAAATTTGATCTACACGGAAAGTTTTGTTGAATAAAATCACAACTTCATCATAGGACCTTTCTTTATCGCCCCACCCTCGCATCATTAAAAGAGAAACTCTCTCTTCCTCTGTTAAAGTAGCCATTTTGCAGAAAAAAACGCGAGAACTAATGAAAAACGAAATAACTTTTTCCGTACAAAAGTGCGCTCCTGTCTCTATAAAAGTTGGAAGGAACTGAACGTTCCCGTAGAAATTTCACAAAACAAATACTGTTATTAAGAACACTTTAAAAAAAAATCATAAAGACCAAGATATCACAGATATTGTTTTTTAAACTGAATGTTTTTTTTTTGTCAACATGAGCAGCTAGAGTTTGTAAATATTTACAAACTTATGGACGCTTAAGGTTTATTTCAATTTTGTGCGATTGCAGCGACACCTTGCGAGAATCGAAAAAAACGCCCGATATAAAAATTTTTGGCCGTAGAATCCGAATCCGCTATAAAAAATAGGGATTTTCATTGCAAATTTCAAAGTTACCCCCCGCCCCACCCACTGACTTAGGGGTGGGAGAGTCGAATCCAATGTCATTGGATAGATTTCATAAAAATAACAAATACGTGTTTTTCAGTTTTTGAATTGGACGTTTTTTTATGGGCACAAGACGCTACCCTTGAAACAGTAATGTCTTATTTTCATTTTTTGCGATTACAGCGACATCATGCAAGAATAAAATTTACGTATTTTTTGCCGTAGAATCCGATTTCGCAATAAAAAAAATAGGGGTTTCCATTTGAAATTTTAAAGTTGCCCTCACCCCACCCCCAGGGTGGTGGGTGGGGAGGAGGGGTCATTTTGGTATCAGTAGATAGTTTTTTGGAAAATTTTTGATACGTATTTTTTTATTTTTCGATTTGATGCAAACTGTTTGAGATTTTCCACCGTTCCCATACTTTTCTGACACCCGGTAGTTTACTTTGCTTAAACGCCAGTATTTATGTAGTAATAATGTATTTTCATTTACTTATAACAGTTTTCAAATAATAAATATGGCAAATAGATATAACAGAATTGTCTAGTACAGTCTAGTATAATATTACAGCCAATTCGGCCACCTTACTTGATTCCACCTAACTATTTTTGTGGGGTTACTTAAAAAATGAAGTTCTAGAGGAACCAACAAAAGATATGGCTGGCTTACAAAAATGTATGTCAGTTGTGCAGCCATTAGTCGAAACACATAACTAACCCTCTGTGATAAGAAACTTACACATCGTCACAGTTTTGGTTAAAATTATTACATGGATACTCCGTTAGTGCCAATGTGGTTCAGCATAATTAATTCTTACTAGGTAATGTAGAGGGAGAGACTCAGAAAAGCAAAATTTAAAAAAATATGTAAAAACAAAGTACTTAATAAAAACTATAAAAGTAAATGCGGAAACAAAATTAAACTACCTCCGGAAGAAGTATTAATACTGTAAAACTTTATCATCCTAGAATGTAATTTTGCCAATAATTATTTGCTAAACACTGTGAGAATATAATTGATAGAAAGTATCTATCTAATATCATCATTATATATGTAATGTCTTCCTTACTTATTATTTAAGGAAACTGATTTGCAAACGTTGACATTTGCTTGATTACAAGACAATAACTTTTTATAAAACTTTATCGATTACATAAATGAAAGCAGAATTCCAATATGTTGTAGAGTTAATCAAATATCTTATCTTTCTCCACTTCATTGCTTTTGATTGTAAGGGATTTCCAAAGGATGTATACGCACTTGAAATAAATTATTTTTTACGTACATTCCATTTATTAGAATTTATGATGTTCACTAGTACCTACCATTAGTTTCTATACATTTTTCACAGGAGTGAAAAGAAGATAAAATATTTTGAAAGAAAATAAACAAATAGGCAAAAGTTGCTGCAATAGTACATATAGATAAATAGTAAATAAACCGATTTGCAGAAAATCGACAAAATATGTCTTTGAGGCAGTCTATCTCCCTCTTTTGGTTCGTGAACATTTTGAGGCTAAAATTTATGAATTATCCAGAGTTTGGCTGCAGATTGTGATTTTACTTCCCATAGAAATATTGTAGTGTTCATAAAGACGCAAATAAACATTTTGTAACTAAATACTTCATGTGATAGAGCTAGTTAGATAAAGTTTTTTAACCAAATAATCCTGCTATACTAATTCAGGCCGACTTTCAAAAGTCTAGACATAATAATTTTCCTCAAGAAAAAAAGTGGCTTCAACTTGAAAAAGGCACACTGTGGAATTGTATAGGGATTTGCAGCTCACTGATTGGTCATTTATTGAACATTTTAGTGATGTGGATATGGTAATAGACGTATTGTACTCCAAATTATATGATATTTTTCTAATATATGTACCCAAGGAACAAAAAACTTCCGGTTCTTACCCCGCATGGTTTAACGGTCAAATAATGCACTATATTAAGCAAAAAGAAAAAGTGCTAAAAAGATACAAGTTACATAACACTTCTGATGATAAAAACAAATTTAGAAGGTTAAGTTTCAAAATTATGTCAGATATCGATAATGCATATAAGTTATATTTAGTCAATATTGAAAATATATTCAGGTCAACCCAAACAACTTCTGGAGTTTTATTAAAACAACAAACACCCATCCCTTCATCTTTAAAATATTAAAGTCAAATTATCCAAGATCCGCAATTAATTGTTGATAGTTTTGCTTCACGCCTCCCAATTCCGGCGTCGATAATTTTATCGACACACTAAGATTAACTATAATGTCTTAAATCTGTCTGTTATCACTGATGAAGAGATAATTAAGGCAACTAAAATCACTAAAGCCACTATGACCATGGGTCCCGATACAATACCTGCATTTCTTATTAAAGATTGTGCCAAAGCACTAATAATTATCTATATGCAGTAAACAATAGATTGAGGGAATATAGAAATATATTAAATTGTATTAGTTACCCAAAATGGGTACATCAATCGAAAACGCGCTAATTTAAAACCAGAGTCAGTTTTCTCTCTCCCAGCTATCCCACTTGCCCACTTAGAACTTTTTTCCAGTGGTCCAAGGTCCCCGAGCTGACACGTCGTGTATCGCTGACGTCATCGAGAGTCCGATTGACAACATATAATCTAATATTAAGAAGTGCAAGTTTTCCTCAGATCTCAGAAGTGGAATATTCACTTGTGTGCCCTGTATTCAAAATAGGTGACTTGAACGAGATAATAAACTATAGACCAAGTACTATCATTTGTAACTTTGGAAAAATTTTTAAGTAATTTTTCACTCTTTCATATATTCTCGTGTCTCTGGCACAATATCTATCAATCAACATGGTTTTATGAAGGGTAGGTCAAATGTCACAAACTTGTGTGCAGAACACAATTTCTTTGTGAAAGTCCGAATAGAGGTGGTCAAGTTGATATTTTCTACACGAATATCTCCAAGGCTTTTTACAAGCTAGATCATAATACTTTGATTAGTAAACTGGAAACCTTCGGTGTTTCTTATTCGTTATTACAATTAATTGAATCATATCTGCAGGATCGATATCAATTTGTTCAGTAATGAGGTTATCAAAAAGTCATGATGACCCCCCTCTACCCCCTCAAATTTGATAAGTGGATTGTTTTAGTTTTTATCGTTTTGCTCAAAAACGATAAGCGATAGAAACGTCGTTTTGGTGTCATTCGATAGAGCGCAAAATTCTACATAATGACTATGACCTAATTTTTGTTTATGTTTTCACGGTAAGGCCCCACAAGAACAAAAAAATGGTGGGGGATAATAATAAAGACACATGCTAATCTATATCTTTAAAACCAATTATAAAAAAAAAAAAATAGAAGATACAAAAGTTTTAGGTTAGAGTTTTCTCTATCGATTGGTATATACACTTTTCTTTATCTTTTAAAATAAAGCCACCAACGGCGTATAAAAAAAGTAGCTGAGTAAGAGGAATGCCTAAAAATTAATAGTTTTTCTATTCTCTTAAAATATGATATTTATTTATTTTATTGTATGTGTGCGGGTAAACATCATTTTAAAAAAATAATCAGGAGCGTATTAGTAAGTAATAAAAGTAAATAAGTAAATATTTTAAGAATTTCAAATGTATTTACAGAAACCGTTAAAGTCAAATAGTATAAAAAATCTAGTATTTTAAATATTACCAAGAGGTAAGAACTAATTTTACACCTTAAATTAATTGCAACATTCTACACACTAGCATAGCCTAGTGCATTTTAACTTTTTTAAACAGCATTTGCATTTTGGGCCACAATGGCACAAAAACGACGTTTCTATCTCCTACCGTTTTTGAGAAAAACAATAAAAACTAAAACATTCCACATATCAAATTTGAGGTTGGTGGAATGTTTAAAAGCACGTACGGTTTTGGATTACTCTGTAAATACAGAATACAGCAAATTGATGATAATTCAGCATCTGATTATCAACTTATAAATATACCCAAAAGGCATGCATATGCCACTTCAGTCAGCATTAATCAGTTAGTTAGCAGTTAGCGCAAGTTAGCGCAAGTTAGCAATTCATTGTTAAACTCAGTGTTTCTCGTATCTGAGATCCACAATATTTTAATATTTAAGTTCAAGTCAATTTCATTAATTTCTACTGTGTTAGTATCACAAACTCATACGTTTCTACATAAACTTAGTCATTTTAAGTAACATAACAGTGTAAACTACGATAACAATAACTCTTTATGTTTAATAAATAAAAATTGTTTTTAAAAAGCATACAAGCGACTTTCAAATCTAACACACACAGGCTGTTCATTTTATCAGGGCCCTCGAGAATATGGCGGAAAATATCGAAAATACCGAAAACGTCTAGACCAAATATCTCCGTTATTTGCAATACAGAGTGTTTCAACGAGGTTTTATCTAATTTTTTTCAAAACCACTGTATTTTGAGATTTACTCTTCAGGCTGTTAAAAAATTATTTTGAAACGGGCGGGAAATGGCACCATTAAATAGAGTATTTTCCTCCATTTTCAACGATATATCACATGCCATATTTATTCATTGGTACTACGTTCATAATTATAAAAACATTTTTTTAAACCAATATTTTTTTTAGCAAGCATTATACTTGCTGTGAAGTATGATTAAATAAAACGATAAAATAATTCAATAAGTTGTTCAAATCTTTGCTATAATAAAACATTAACATAATTAAGAAGAATAAAGTAAATTCAGGTAACAAAAACAAATTAATAATAAAAAGAATATAGCACACAGAACATTAATATTTATCTAATCCTCAAAATAATTTCTAAGACATCATATCAAGTGTTGAAAGTATCCGCCGCGATTTCTTATGCACAATCGAGCGCGGCGAGGCACTGCGTTTAAAACATTACTCAGCACTTCGGGTGTAACTGTAATACATGCCTGTTGAATTCGAGCTTTTAGGTCCCCTACATTTTGCGGTATCATTGAAAACACTTTATCTTTAATATTCCCCCATAGAAAAAAATCCATTGGGGTTATATCTGGAGAACGAGGGAACCATCGAGTAAATCCATTGGTACCTATCCAATGTTGAGGCAAAATTTCATCTAAATAATCTAGGCAAATCTGGGAATTGTGGGGAGGAGCTCCATCTTGTTGAAAATATCGAAAGTTGTGTCGATTCCCTAAAGGTAGGTCATCTAATATTCATTAAATTCATTTCTCAAAAAGTTTAGGTACCTTTGACCACTGAGGTGATCATCATAAAAATAAGGACCCATTAAATTGGTGCCTAAGATATCTATCCACACATTTATTGAAAAACGATTTTGCAGCCCAGTCGGTCTATGCCAGTGTGTATTTTCAGAAGTCCATTTGTAATGAATATTGCGATTAAAAAATCCATTATTCGAAAAATTTGCCTCGTCGGACCAAAGTATTTTACTATATATTAATGAATCGGCACACTTCTTTTCCAACAGCCACTTACAAAAAGTCGTCCTGCTTGGTTTGTCCCCCGCTTGTAAATTGTGAACTTTTTTGGCTTTATAACACCGGTAAATTTTTCTGGCACTTGTTTTATTTATATGACAAGCAATTTGAATTTCTCTTAATGATGTTTCCAAATTTTCTGTATTTTTATTTCTTACATAATTAATAAATCGATTTACTTTATTTACATTATCAGTAACACTGTTCAACCTTGTCTTCTTCTTTAAAAATGAACCATTATTTTTCAGTTTCGTAGCTAATTTTCTGAACAGAGTTTTATTCGGCTGTAGTGCTTGTGGAAATCTGTTTCTATATTCTACTTGAGCTAATCCAGAGTTAAAATTGCATTGGCAATACTTATGTAACGATCATATTATAATGATCAATGTGAGTGAAAATCATTTTTGAAAATTCTCAATTCTTAAAAGAGTGTGATTGAGTGAGAGTTTAAGTATTAACTAAGAAATTAAATTGTCAAGTTTGTTCATAGCCAACTATTTTAAAATAATTGAAATAATAGTGAAATCATGAAATACAAACAAATGGATATTATACTTAAATTAATTGGTAAAGACATTTTAACTTTCTGACTAAGGAGTGACGCTTTTATGGAGGTCCTCTATACATTGGCATAACGGCGAATACTCTTTCCATAATTGCTCCATGTTGCTTTCTTGATTATTATTTTGTTTTTGTGACCTGAATTTACTTTATTCTTCTTCATTGTGTTAATGTTTTATTATAGCAAAGATTTGAACAATTTATTGACTTATTTTATGGTTTTATTTAATCATACTTCTCCACGGCAAGTATAATGCTTGTTAAAAAAAATTACGGTTTTAAAAAAATGTTTTTATAATTACTGACGTAGTACCAATGAATAAATATGGCATGTGATATATCGTTGAAAAGGGAGGGAAATACTTTATTTAATTTCCCGCCCATTTCAAAAATATTTTTTTTAACAGCCTGGAGAGTAAATCTCAAAATACAGTGGTTTTGAAAAAAATTAGATACCTCGTTGAAACACACTGTTTTGCAAAAAATTTTCGCCTTAGAAATTTTCTCGTATCTCTTCAAATAACGGAGATATTTGGCCTAGACGTTTTCCGCATTTTCGATATTTTCCACCATAACTCTTAAAGTAGGCCATGGATTTCAAATGTCTTTAAACCATTTTGTAGGTTATATAAATAGGCATAATTTTTGTAAAAATAATTTTTTTTGTACGACCGATATTAAGTGAGATATTGTCGAGTGCTTTGATAAAATGGACAGCCTGTATATATCTCACTACAATTATAAATCATTTATATTGTCATAGCATATCTTTTACATTTTATATATTTTTTATTTATATTATCATAACATATATCATTTGTCTTTTTACTCCCTCTTTTGACCTTTTTTACTTAGATTTATGTATATGTTTGTTTAGATATTATATTTTTTGTACCTAATCTTGTAACTAGGCTTTGCCTGTTGGATTTTGTAATTAAATAAATAAATAAACTAAATAAATCAATATTCTCTGTAAAATTTAGTTTTTTTACATAAAAGTATCCTTTTATAGGCTATATGGGAACTTTCGACATACTATGTAAAATGTTTGTAAATTTTTACATTGCAATATCGTTTATATTAACCATTATTGACAACATGTTTGTAGACAGTTCCTGTTTTGTTTTGAGCTTGTGGGCTTGTGAGACATTGCGTTAATTTGGAATACCCTAGATGTGAAAACAGACTATTTTTATTCCATAAGTGCCAAAGAGATAGCTTATTCTAAATATTATTGAAATTAGAACATTTTTACAACGCAGTACTAGATTAATAAAGTGTAACTTGCTCAGTTGTTTCAATTCAATTCGTTATATAAATAAACATTATTTTTAGATGAAAAAAATAAACATAAGTTCAATAAATCTATTCTCAATAATCGTAAATGTTTTTGTTCTGACCATTTTAACGCAGTTTAACATAGTTTTGAACATATGTATGAGGCGTAGCATGGCATCGCGAGAATTTTTTAATAGTGATGTCAACGGAATTAGGTACGATCTGTGTGTATCTGCTCTCCCAGAGTATTTAGTTCAGTAAATGAATACATTATTACGTATAATAATTTTAAAGCGCCACAATTTGATCCCTCATCTATTAAATTTGAATATGTTAACTACCGCCCAATCTCACTCATTAATATCCTGGCTAAAATCCTAGAAACCGTGATAAAAAAACGTCTCGTATCTTTTCTTGAAAAATATAACATACTATCAGAGTACCAATATGGTTTTAGAAATGCCAAATCTACACAGGATGCAAATAGAACAAATAGGGATTAGGGGAACAGTATTAACTCTAATGCAGAGCTATCTAACCAACAGACAGCAATGCGTTAAAATAAACGAATACATAAGTCAATTGAAAATAGTGGAGTACGGAGTTCCGCAAGGAACCGTGCTTGGCTCAATATTATTCAACATATATTTAAAAAATCTATACGAGATAAAAACGCAAGGAATCTTCATCAGCTTCGCGGATGATACGGCGGTCTTTTATAAAGGGGATACTTGGCAACATTTGATCCAAAAAGTTAAAGTTGACTTTATCGAAATAATCAAGTGGTTTGATTCCCGTCTCCTAACTATAAATTATGATAAAACGAAATTCTTACCCTTCGCCATAAGCAATAATAAAATTCCCGACATTGGGACTATTGCTTTACAGCGTGGAGAGGAGGTAATAGAGCTACCACCTGCAAATGAAGTGAAATATCTAGGAGTTCACTAAAATGGAATTACACATAAATAATATAGTTATAAAAATAAGAAGTATGTTAGCGAAACTTAAATATTTAAAACAATTTAGAATAGCGAATGTTTTTGATATAAGACAACTTTTCTGCTTGGCTCTAATCTTGAAACAAAAAAGAGTAAAAAAAAACATTACTGGCCATACTTACCTTACAAGAACAAATAATATGTCACTCGTAGTTCCATTTGTTACCAAGACTATAGCGCAGAGATCTTCCTATTTTCTTACTCCGAGAATCTATAATGAGGTGCCCAACGATATAAAATCAAAAAATTCAGAGGCATTATTTAAAAAACAAATAAAAAAATGGTTAATTAGTAAACCAAGAATGTATGCTCAACAATTAATAGATATAAAAAACACATATTTTGGAGTTAAATAATAGAAATACACTTAATACTCTATCTACTATGTTAGTCTTGGAAGTTTCTTAAGAATAACTGTTAATTATATTGCTGTATAAAGAGTGTCTGTATGTAGGTTGGAGTATGCGTGGGAGTATTCATTGACTGTATAATAGTGTGTGGGCGTATATATGTGTATGTATGTATGTATATATGTGTATGTATGTTTATACATATGTACGTATATATGTATATTATGTGTGGGCATATATGTGTATATATGTTGTATTTATTAACTGTATTGCTATAATCGACAATCAAGTCGTCCTGACTTTTGTGGTTCTTGTTCGTTTACGTACCATGTTAATGTAGGACTTTTAGTATCATACATGTAGGTGTTTTATATAATATAATTTACTCTTATCATATCTTAAATTAGAATAATCGCACAAATCTTATTTATTTTTGTTATGATATACATTTGTTTTCTTATATATACATAATCTGTAACTGGTATAGTAAATAAATATTATTATTATTATATTGTTATTAAATATTATTATTAAATTAAATATTATTATTATTAGTCAGGAGAAAAGTGAGGTATAAGAATCCGAAATGTCACATGCTAATAACTTACAAGGAACGCTTGAATACGCTACTCAACGTGCGTTTCACTAACCACGATGGCATCATCAGGAGATGATTAAAACTGAAAACCAGTCCTATTCAGCTCCCAATGATGTTAACATGGTTAGCGAGTGTAATATTCAATTGTTTTAGTGGTATTTAGATACCGAAGATATTGAAAGTGGGAAAAACGGCTATCGATCTGTGGAAAAATCGAGATAAATGATTTTTGATTTTTGTACACAAAATAAATAAGAAAAGGCATTTTGGTGACGTTTCACAAGAAAATATTAAGGAAGTTATCAATGAAGTGTCTTAGTTAAAACGAGAAACACTAAAAATTCTATATGGAAACAATTTAAAGCTTTTTGCAAAGAGAAGCATTATTCCCTCGAAAAAGATACGACTACCGATGAACTTGCAAGTATTTTGACTGATTGGGGTTTTAACATAAAAAAATTGAATGGAGAAGATTATAAAGAAGCTGTAGTCAAAAGTCTTCGAGGAACATATTTCGAAAATATAACAGGAATTTTAACTCATTTATTGATTTAGGATTTAAAACCGAGAGGAATACAAAAAATGCCAATAGTAGAAGGCTTCAAGCTATTTCAGAAAAACGCAAACAAAGCTAATTTGCCATTGAAAAAGAACATTTAAATAAAATGAGGTAGGTTTGAGATGAAGAAACGCCTGAAGGGTTACAGAGAAAATTTTACCATGTGGCGGCGTTTGAACTTGCATGGAGAAGAGGAGATGCATATCATGTGTAATAATTATCACGGCCTGCAGGATAGTCTAGATATATTTAACTGCTCGATAAGGGACATTACGAATTTATTTTCATAATAATCTATTATGTAACTATTTTTTTAAATTTTTTTCTTGTTTGTTAAATTTTTGTATTTGATTATTTTATACATATATTATACATATATTTTTTCTATGTTATGTTATTTAAATATTGTAAATTTTCCATCCTTTAATTGGCGAAAGCTGTTGGATGGTGTATTCTAAATAAATAAATAAATAATTGATTGAAATTTAGGAAGTACTACATACATAATAAGCGGCACTTTTTGACATACAACAGATTTTATTTTCACTTCCGGTTTTGCCGGAAGTGACACTAACTTTCGATTTTTAAACAGAATACCCTGTATATTATTGCATTTTTGAATTCAGCATAATTCTCTGAATCCAACGATGCCAAATAAGTGACATTTCAAACATCAGTTTTTTTTTATAATTTAATTCTTAGTTTACCATTTAAGTGTGCCAAGACGGTTTCGATTTATTCTAAATGACCCGTGTAATGCTACAAGAATCGATATCCCGTTAAAAACACTAAATTACGTGATTTATGAGCAAATAAAATTTTAAAAAAATGTTTTTGGGGAAAAACTCAATTTTTTCAAATGGAACCGGTACCGTGCTAGTATTAAAATGTGCGATAAATACAAACAAAATTGCAGCTAAAAGAAAATACAATTTTGTTCTAATTAAATGTTAAGAAGTAACTGAGGTGACTTTGAAAATAATGAAATATTTAGCTTGTTAAATATTTGTTGGTTTAACGGTGTTTTTATTGTGTCTTCAAATATTGTTTAAAATTCTTGTTAATTGTGTTCAAAATGCCGCAGATTTATACAAGAAATGAAAAAGTGGACATGTTAATTATTTATGGAGAATGTAATAGAAATGCAGTTGCGGCTACCGACCTTTACGCTCAACGATATTCTGATAGACAATGTCCAGCGAAAAATTATTTTAAACGTGTTGAAAACCAATTCCGAAGAGAACTCAACAATGATCCCGAAGAAAACTTCGTTGTTGACGAAGCAACGGAAATTAAGGTTTGGGCTCGAATAGAAGTTGAGAAGACTGTTTCTTTAAGGCAAGTTGGATTTGAATTGGACATCAGTCATCAAACAGTAAGCCAAAGTTTGCACAAATACCACTATAAACCTTTTAAATACCAATTGCACCAGCATTTTACGAAAGTGATTACGAACGTAGTGGAGTATTACAATTGAATTTTGTATAATAACGTGCAGCCAAACAATGATTTTTTTGAACTGATTTTATTTTCGGGCGAGTCTAGGTTTACCAATTTGGGAATAATCGGTAGTAGAATCATTGGTCCAATAATATTTGAAGGACCTCTGACCTCTAGTGCCAGATACTTGAGATTCCTGGAAAATGAGATTGAGGACATTTTAGATGAGTTACCTTTAGATTTAGAACAGGAAATGTATTTCCAACAAGATGGCTCTCCTCCCCATAGTTCAAGGATAGTAATTGATTATCTTCAAAGAAGATTAGGACGAATTTCGACGAATGGTCCTGTGAGGTGGCCCCAAAGGTCACCTGATTTAACGCCCTTTGATTTCTTTGTTTGGGGTCATTTAAAAAATAATTTCTATACAACCGCCGTTATAACCCGTGGAGACCTGGACCTATGAGTAAGACGAGCAATTAATAGCATAACGGCCCGGCAATTGGCGAACGTTCTTCGAGAAACAGCTATGCGAGTTTAGAAGTGCATTGGCGTTAATGGACAGCTTTTTGAACAACTGTAGTAATGTTTTGTGTTCATTTTTTGTATTCCAAAACCACCTTATGTGTAACAAGGTAATTAGAATAAAATTGTATTGTCTTATTTTCTTTTAGCTGTAATTTTATTTGTAATCATCGCACATTTTAATACGACATATGAATAAATACCTTATTAATAGCACTAATAAACGGTACCACGGTACCGATATGGTTCCGTTGGAAAAAATTGAGTTTTGCCCCAAAAACAATTTTGGTGAATTTTATTTACTCATAAATCACGTAATTTAGTGTTTTTAAAGGGATTTCGATTTTTGTAGCATTACACGGGTCACTTAGAATAGTCATGGTACACTTAAATGGAAAACTAAAAATTATATTATATAGAAAAAATATGTTTGAAATATTACTTATTTGGCATCGTTGGATTCAGAAAATTATGCAGAATTCAAAAATGCAATAATATACAGGGTATTCCATTTAAAAATCGAAAGTTAGTGTCACTTCCTGCGAAATCGGAAGTGAAAAAATTAATTGTATGCCAAAAAGTGCCACTTATGTATGTAGTATATTCTAAATTTGAATCAATTATCTTCAAAATTAAAGGAAAAAAGGGGAGTATACCATGATCCTATTACACCCGGTATATATATAATGCATTAAAGAAAGCTTTTATATAAAGCAAAATAATATTTTTTCTATGTTACATTAACAAATTAACTATTTCGCGAATTTGGAATCCTTGAGGGGGTTGTGGGTGCAGAATTTGTTTTTTTTTTTAGGTTTTCCTGGTTTTGCTGGTTTCCGGTCAACATATTAATGTAAATTGCACCAGCACAAAGGGCACTGTTATAAATAGGCACATTTTGGAAAATTGTGTAAGGGATGAAATTGGAAATTGTCTGACGATTGTTTTTCACCACTGTCTATGGATCCAGTTAGCAGGAAAAATGGTTGACAGACATTTTCTCCCATAATTCCAAAAATTAGGTGGTAAAACATAAAATTTCATAATTTTCCCAATTTTCAAAGTCGCCCAAAAAAAATTCTGATGAATAGTCTGTCTGTCGATTGGATTTTGGTACTTTTCCATCTGGGAAAACCGGTTGGAAAAAGTTTTATAGGGTCTTCACATCTCAGGCAGAACAAAAAAAAAAATCGGTTATTTGCCCATAACTTTGGACCTCGTGGACCGAATGCAAAAAAAAATTACACCGCACCATCTATCAAGCCGACGGACGTCCACGGCATCTCGGAGTTTTTAACATTACAGCTCCCTAGCTATTAAGTTGCAGTTGTACTAGTTGTTTCATAGTTCTGGTACAATTATTCTTCATTGCACATTATTGACTACAAATTGAAATAATTGTTATATAAGAGAATCTATTTAGTATAACACAACTATTGCGATTTTAATGTGAAATCTCATAATAAATAAAACTTAAAAAAAGTCAACTATGTAATGCATCAAAATGGCTCCATTTTTAGTCTCTGAACATTCCACCGAAGTGAAAGTAATGGATGTTACATCAGTTCCCTAAGAAGACTTAATTTTAGTAAATATTTCGTAAATGATATTAGCTTTTCTGTAATAATATGTAACTGCTATCGTCTTGTTCTATTGTATAATTTGGTTTGGTATCTTTTATACAAACAAAACATAGCAAGCAACTGGATGGTTTGTTTGTTTTATAGGAGATATTAAAAACAATTTATTATCATAAGAGATTCTTATACTATCACATTAGGATAGTAATGGTATAAATAATTAATATGAACATTCATTATTTTTACATTCCTTCATTAGCGTATCTATATTTTTTAATCCCGGATGTGGGAAATCAAAAATCATGTTGGTTTGTTTGTTGTTGTCGTTAGGTGTCCCTGACCCCGTTGAATCTCAGAAACAACTAATTTGATTTTGATTTAATCTAGCTAATTTAAGAAAAAGTTTACCAAAACCTAAAAAACTGCAATGGCTGAAAATTGTGTAGTGTTATTGTTAAAGAACACGCCAGAACCTCGATAAATTTTTTCGAAACTATAACAAAATCCACGTAAAAACTCCGTTGGTAGAGGTTTTTACCAATTACCATTTTGTTTTATTTGTATTTGATGATTTTATTAAAAGGTCATAAAAATCTCTATTTGCTTGTCTGATTCTAAGGTTAAAATTATTTTTTTTGTTTAGATAACTTTTACGAAATTCCTCCGATCCTTTATTTTTATACATCCAAGACTGAGCTTTTAGTTCTTCACTTTCTTCAAGTATTACTTTATTTAACTCATTGTTATTGTTATTTGAATTTGAGTGAACTTCAATTTTAAATATAAATCCATTTAAAAATACCATCAAGTTAATTTTAACTAAACAGTGTTATTATTCTGTGGATGACTTTATAATAAATATTATTCAATTAAATTAATTAATAATTAATTAATATTCAAGTATAATTGAAAATAAATGATTATCGATAAGGAGCAGACATATTACTCTTTTAACTATTTTGTTTTGAATGTTGTTTTTTACTTAACATTCTGTGCTTTTTTTATTGTGTTTTTGTCGGGACAAAACTTTTATTGTCTTATCCACTTACATGATTTTTGTATTTTATATTTATGGGTACCCCTACTATACAATGACTTATTTACTATATGTGTTTTATATTTTGAATTTATTGACATTTTTTTCATGACGCTACAAAAATACCTGTGTATATAATGTGGTTAAATAAACATCTATCTCTCTATCTATTATTATTTCGGGGTCTCTCGAAAATAAGAAAAAGTTAGGCCCAAATCGATAGTTAGTTGATGAATTATTATTTTTGACTCCTCCAGCGGCTGGCCTACAAATAAATGTCATGCAGGTGTGTAAATTTTTTAAACATATAAAACAACAGGTCAGCAGGTGCTTTTTTCCATAATAAAATTCCACCGCGCCGTTTTCAAGCTCATCACCTTGACTACACGTTCAGAACTTCCAGTCATTGCTCCAAATACGTGATGGCAGAGGGACATCCTTGTTCAATTTCTCGTCCACGGGATCGTTTGACAAACAAAGAAGACTGTATGTGTAAATGCTCGGTCCGAAAGAGATACAGCGACACTTGTTACCTTTTTCTAAAGGCCGCCCAGACGCGCTCTGTTGTCTCTAGGGTTTACGTGGTTGAAATGCCCAAGCATGTCCGTTGTTAGATAGCTTGAGCATTCGCGTTAAGAATGGTCGCGCACGAATCCTTATCTCGGTTAAGATGGTTGAAATTAAATTTGATTAATGCAAACGAATTAATAAAATGACAATTGACGAAAGATAATGAGTCAACAAAGTATCAAATAGAGGCGACATTTGTTCCATTTTCTCTATCTATATACAGGGTGGTTCATAAGTAATGGTACAACACTTGGCTGTAGATAGTAGGAGTCAAAATATTAAGATTCAGCCAATAATGCCTCAATGAAATGTTTGTAGGTAAAAAGGTACAGGGTGTTTAGAGTTAAAATTAATTTTTTTATTTTCCTTCGAAATTTGATGATTTCTTAGCATTTTATCGTGAAAATTGATGGGTGGGCGTTTTTTTGTGGTGGGAAATCATACATACCTTCAGCTTTCGTCTAGCGCCTAGAGGGCGCTTCGTACGCTATGTTTAATGCGTTAAAAGGGCCGTAACTTTTTCACACGCACTTTATCGCAGATTTGGAATAAAGCTTCTATAAAATATTCTTCTATCATTTCTTAATAAAAGAAGGTACACTTGTTTCAAGTCTCTAAGTGCAATAGGTTTTCATTATCACAGTAAATAAAGAAGCATATTTGTCAAGTAGGCATAAAGACAAATAGTACCTGTCAAACAATTAATCACTCAAACAATAATTAGTTGTTACGGAAAGTTTTATTTAATTAAGTGTGGTGTTTTTTATTTATTTCTAATATCGTTTTATAAAAAATGCCTCGCCATACATTGTTTTCGACTTCTGAAATGAGAGACATGGTTTGTGTATACTAGTAAGTAAATTTTTGTGGTCATGCTTCAGCTCTAATGTACTTGGAACTGTATCGAAACAGAAGGCAATCTGATCATAAAACGTGATATTGCTGGTCCTCCAAGAAGAATATATGTGGATCAAGAAGAAGACATTTTCATTCGTGTGGTAGAAAATCTGCAAGTAAATACGGAGCGGTTATCGGCAGCAACTGGTTTAAGTCAGTCATCAATTCATAAATTATTAAAGAAAGAAAAACTTAAACCAATATCACTTTACTCCAGCGCAAAATTTGTTACCCCGTGATCTTCCACAAAGGTCGCAGTTTTCATTATTTTTGCGTAACAAACAACATAATGGTCCTATGTTTATGAAACGAATGTTGTTTACGCATGAGGCCACTTTTACCAGGCGTGGGGTATTTAATTGGAGAAATATATAGCCCTTCGTGGGAACTTGAGAATTCATATTTATCCAAGGAAAAACACTTCTAGTACGAACTTAAAATAAATGTGTGGTGTGGTATCATTGGAGACTGCATACTAGTAGGGCCGATTGAGTTATCACCAAATTTAAATGGTACATCCTATCTCGACTTAAACATTCTTCCTGAAATCTTAACTTTCAGACAATATCTTGTGTGATGTTCCGATAAATTTAAGAAATAATATGCGGTACATGCGGGATGGGCCCCAGGACATTATTCGGTAAAAGGACGTAATCATTTAAATATGCACTATCCACATCACCGGATCCATCGAGGAAGTGAATTTCCTTGGCCCCCTCGTAGTCCTAATCCCAATCCTTTGGATTTTTACTTTTGGGACTACTGTAAGCATTTAGAATACAATGATAACATAAATACCCGGAAAGAATTATGGGAAAAAATTTGTGAAACTGTGAAAATTATTAGGGATAACAGAATCGTTATTTAAAGTTAGACAGTCTCTAAATAAACGTTTAAAAAAGTAATGAGGTTAATGGTGGTCATGTTGAATATTGTAGTAGGTATTAACATTTTAAATTTGTTCTTAATCTACTTCTTATTATTTGTGACACATTGTTTACCATTTTAAATTAAATTATTATGCCTACTAGTTAAAAGTGTATCATAATTTGTTTTGTTTTAATGTCTGAAATTTTTAAGTTGTTAAACGCCATACAAATAATTACCACATAAGCGTTATTAGCTGCACAGAAAAAGATATTTACAACTAAATAGTGTCGAATTTTGGCGCCGAAATAATTTTTCAAATTGTATAATGATTTGCATGCAACTTTTCATTTGTACTTTTCTCAAAACCTTTTGTGCTTAGAGACTTGAAACAAGTATATCTCTTTTATTAAGAAATGATAGAGGAATACAAACTTTGTGCAAAATCTGCCAGAAAGGACGGGTGAAAAGTTACAGCCTTTTTAACACATTAAACATAGCGTACATAGCGCCCTCTAGGAGCTACATCAAAGTTGAAGGTGTGTTATGATTTCCCACCACAAATAAAATTCATTAAGTTACAAAGGAAAATAAAAAATTTAATTTCAACTCTAACACCCTGTATCTTTTTACCAATAAACATTTCTTTAAGGCATTATTGACTAAATCTTAATATTTCGAGTACGACAATCTACAGTTAAGTGTTGTACCATGAGTTATGAATCACCCTGTATGATTTTTATTCAGCGCAGTGATCGGATACGTACTGTGAAAGAATGTCACCATGTGAAATGAACTCAAATCGACATAGGTCGAGCAGATTGTGGGGGAAAATATCAAAAATACACCAAGGAGTGTAATTTTAGAAAATATACTAAATGTCGCTGCACAAAGACGTAACGGCGCTCCGACCACAAAATTTTAGAAAGTATAATGAAAACTGACTGAATTACAAGTTACAATTCAGCGCTCGGCGGGGCACATAACCCAAAAATTAGCTGTTGGTTGCAGTCTGGTTACATTCCTTATAGTAAACTAAGGATTTTATAGAGGAGTCTGCGACTAAAAATATTATGTTTTAATATTCCGCCCTCTAATAATACATTTGAAATCCATGTATATACCGCAAAAATTTTAATAGACTGACCCCACTGTATGGGAAAGTTAAAAAAAATCACTCTCATTTTCTTGATTCGGTGCATTATTAACGAATTACTTACCATTGAACGTTCATAAATATAATTGGGGGTTTTGGGTTACATTTTGGATATGATGTGCAGATGCACCGCATATAATAATCAAATTAAAATAGTTTTCCAATTTTATGTACACAGAATTTTTGACGTAGGACGCATAGTTTTTGAGTAAACTGCAAAAATAAAGCATAGCATTTTGATTTCCTCAAGGAGGTGGTATAAAAGCACAACGTCATCTCGGTGAATTTTGTCAAAAATATACGTGACTAGTTTCAAATTAATGAAAATTTCATGAGCTTTAAAAAAATCTTTCGAGGATTTTTGATAAACCTCTTATTCAAATATTTGTAAAAGACGCAATTACGAACCCTTCCCACCCAACTAAAAAAATTGCCTTCGATCCAGGATATCATCGATTCGATGAAAGTTGAAATGAACATGTCTGCAAAAATTAAGTGATTTCTTAATTTTTTTATTTCCTATCATTATTAAAGTTGATAGGTAATAAATATAGGTATAAGTTTTTTATCTAAAGGCTAGTAGTGGACGTTTCAATTGCGGTAAAATCTGTAAAAATTGTTTAACGTGATTAAGATATCCATCTCAGTTCTGAGTAAATAAGATACAAGACAACATGGTAAAATATGTTAATGTTTAAACTATCGAGAAAATACATGACCCTGAGGTGTATTGCGGAATTTTGTAGGAGGATATTTACCGTTTGTCCGCCGACGATCAAGCTTAATCTACTTTTGAAGTACGCATGTCGATGTATCCTTTTCTATTAAAATTTCTCTTTCATGTGAAAAATGATTGTTGTAAATTAGAAATCAAATGTATCAATGACCTGTTTTATTATGTTTTCGGGCAAAAATCGATGTAAATTGACCGTCAACATCAATTACTCATTATATAACGATAATGATTAATTTACACTTTTGAAACAAACATCTAAATTAACAGATTTGGATTAACCAACGGATTGCTGAACTAGCCGTAGTAAACAGGTTGCTAATAGTCAGAAATCAACACAAAAAAATACTTATACGTTCGATAATTGATGGTAGTTCTTATAATGGTGGATATTATTCGTTTAATGGAATAACTTTTATATTCCAATTTCCCAAAAAAGGCATTTGAAAACGAGGCTAAAGTTAGAAAACTATTAATGTGGCAACATAGCAAAAGTCAAAGCCAACACTGTTCTACAGGGTTATTCACTATATATGGACCCTCTTTTATTTCTGTTGTTATTGAAAATAGAAAACAAGTTTCGTATACAAGTTGTAGGACCTTATCTATATTTCATTGAATCGTGATAACAGAAAACAATATCATGTATATGTCACGTGATACGAAATAAATGTTTTTTTAAATGGAACACCCTATATATTATTGCATTTTCGAGAAGCTCTTTTTCCTCTGATTTCAAATATATAATATTGTGTAGGTCTATCTTAAGTACTTCTTGACATATTTGTCATTCACAATGCAAATGAGCTGCTTTATTGCAAGAAGAGTGAGCAATGCGTGTCAAGACACAAGTGAAACAAAAATAACAAGGTAGGCCGCGAAGATAATTATTTTATTATTTATTCAATTTTGACACTTCAATAAGTTATTATTAACATTTATTTAATTAAAATAGGTTATAGCGAGGCTGAAAAGGTCGAAATATTTTCTCTTTATGTAAAAATAATAAAAACAGGTGTGCCGCAAGAAGAGAATACATGACGTTGTATCCGAATCGAGCGATTCCTATTGTAAACACGTTTTTGTATGTTTATCGTCATGTAAATAGGATCCATAGTTTTTCAGGAAAATGGCGTAATGTTATAGCAAACGAGGAAGGAGATCTAGATATATTGCTCTCTTGAAATTCACTAGTGACATTAACAAAGGATTAAACAGCAGAAAAAAAGTTACTGGACTTTGACATTAACAAGGCATTTGATACAGTTTCACATGCAAAATTAGTAGAAAAACTGGAGACAGCTGGAATTAGAGGGGTGATGAAGAGGTGGTTTCAAAGCTATTTGGGTGGCCGAACACAGGCAGTTCGTATTAAGAACTATACTATTGCAGAAAAGCAAGTAGACTCGGGAGTTCCACAAGGCTCAGCATTGGGCCCTAGCCTATTTATTGTGTATATAAATGATTTATGCTCAGCAAAGTTAAAAGGGAAAATGTACACCTTTGCCGATGATACTGCCCTGTTATATGCGGGTGAGTGGATAGACCAAAATCAACGAGATATTGAGTGCGACCTAAAATTCCTAAAAAAATGGTTGACTGCTAATGAATGCCACAAAAACCAAATTTATAAACTTTACTCTAGGGAAAAGTTGGAAATATCCAAATAAAATAAAATATCACAAGATAGGTTGCGATGCGCGAATGGATTGTGAATGCCACACAATAGAGCAAACAGAGACAATTAAATATCTAGGAGTAACTTATGACGAATATATGTCTTGGAAACCTCATATACAGAACACCAGAAAAAACTCCTAGGCATCCTTGCAAAATTTAAGCAAGCAGCGCAGCTTATGCCAAAACACTTTTTGAAAATGATATATTACGCCCTGGCACATTCCGTTCTCACATATGGAATTGTAGTATGGGGAGGAACCTATGTGAGTAACCTTAAAGCACTATCTACCCTGCAGAAATCATTTATAAGAATAATGTGTAAAAACCTAGGGAACATCCCTCCCACGAGCTATCTGTAGCACTAAAAATACCTAATTTAAAAAGGCAGTTCTGCATTACTACTTGTACACTAATATACAAACACTATAAGTCATTACAATTAGATAGATATATTAACAAAAAAATAGCTAGAACCCAAAATGAAGTATTATTAGAAATCCCCTTTACATACATGACAGGAATACAAAAGTCTACTCTAGTTTTAGCTCCTAAAATATTTAATTGGCTTCCAAATTATTTAAGAGAAATTATTGTGGGAAAAAAATTTAGTATAAACGTAGTTAAAAGTAAACCAAAAAAATTATTCATATCGCCTGTTACTGACGACAACTTAATAGCAAATATTTTTTAAACACAGCAATAAAATGAGGTACAATTAACTCAATAATCTTGGTACATGTGTAATAATATATTATATTATCATATTTCTAATTTATAATTTTCTTCTCTACTGTATTGTGTATTATATTTTTACAGATATATTTCTATTAGTATATTAATGTCAAATTGTGACTGCAGATAAATAGAAGAAAATAGATTTTTTTTTCCTTATGCTAAACTGCTAAACGCACGCTGAAAATTGTATTCTACTCACAAGTGCTAAACTTTGTAGAATTCAAAAGTATATAATGTAAAAGCAAAATGTATCTAAAGTATTTTAATAAACTTCTATTCTATTTTATTCTATATTGTTACATTTTGGAGGTAAAAAAATTATTTATTATAAAAATAGATCGATACCTTATTTTAATATTTATTATTATTATTTAAATACAGTGTTAGGCGGCAAAGCCGTTTAAACTGACTCATATGCACACGTATAAAATATTAAAATTTGATTATAATTTACTATCTACCTATCACATACTCAAAGAAGAAAATAGAAAAACAAATTATATAACATACTACAAAGCTAAACAAACAAGGACATAAAACATAAAATTCAGTATGGTTACAATATAATTTATAATAAGTCATTAAAATTATTGTAGGAATTTTTAAAGGCGTTCAGAGATGGCGAGTTGACAATTCTGCTTGGAAGAGTGTTCCATGATGACCGCGGAGTCTTTCGTCTCTGCTTATCACAAAAATGTTAACATCTACCGAATAGTGGCCATGTAGGATTTTATAAGTTTCAATTAGATCACCCCGAAGTCTTCTGCGCCACAGCGTCGTAAGTCCAAGAACACTTAGACGATCCTGATACGGCAAGTGTCGGATGGAAGGACAGATACGAGTAATACGCCTTTGAGTTTGCTCGAGGGCATGGATGTCTTTCGCAAAGTAGGGACTCCACACAGGCACTGCATATTCAAGTTTGGGTCGAATGTAGATTTTATAAATTTTGGTTAGTAATTGCGGTGACATATTTTTAAAGGCGACAGATATCATGTACACTAACGAATTTACCTTCCTAATAACTGTACCTATATGTAGTTCCCATTTTAAATCACTTGACACTAAAACGCCGAGACCCATTTGTTGGTTAACTGGAGAAATGATGTTGTTGTTTACACTGTACTGGCGTCTTGGGTTATTAGAACCGATGTGAAGAACCGTGCATTTGTTTTCATTTAAAGGAAGGCACCAGTCACGGCACCAACTCTGGACTAGCCTGATATCTCCTTTTAACAGCGCGTCGTCTACCGATGGATTGGCAAAAAATTTAGTATCGTCAGCGAATAGTGCGGAATTGGATGTCAGCGACCTGGACAGATCGGCAATAAAGATATTAAATAACAGCGGCCCCAAAACTGATCCTTGGGGTACTCCACTTTTCACTGGGAAATTTCTTGAGACCTGATCGCTTACTCTAACACAGCAACTTCGATTATCCAGAAAATCCTGCAACCACATCAAAAGACGTCCCCTGACTCCGTAATGCTGCAACTTGTAGATTAGTCGCTGGTGGGGAATCAGGTCAAAAACTTTTTTAAAATCCAGATAAATAACATCGACAGGTTGGTTGTTGTCAAGAGCCTTGGTCCACTGATCAACTCACTGGAGCAAATTCGTGGTAGTTGACCGTCCAGGCAAAAAACCATGCTGGTTGTTCTTTAAAATATTGTTGACAAGAAAAAACTCTGTTAAATCTTTTGCAATAATTTTTTCCATGCATTTGCCGGGTATTGATGTAAGGCTAATTTGTCTGTAGTTTTTGGCATCAAATTTGTCCCCTTTTTTATAGATTGGAATCACAATAGCTTCTTTCCGCTCATTTGGTAATTTCCCTTCCTCTAAAGAGGTTCTCATTAATTGGGTTAGTGGTGTCGCTAAGGAGTCTGCGCAGTTGTGAGTAAAGGATGAATTCCGTCGGGACCAGGAGATGAATCTATTTTGATATCCTTGAGGGTCTCAGTAACTTTGTCTACAGTGAATTCGATAAACTCGATGGTGTTGTTGTTTTTAGTATTTTCGCGAAGTCGTGCCGATGTGGACAGTGGCTCTTCTGCGAAGGAGCTGGCAAATTCATCTGCAAACAAGTTCGCCACCGCTTGGGGCTCGATTTTTAGGTCACCATTCGTATCATTAAGTGCTAGTGTATGGATGTTAGATTTTAAGGACTTTTTAACATACTTGAAAAAAGTTTTGTTACTGTTGCTCTCAACTATTTCGTTTTCGTATCTAGACTTCGCTGTACGTAATGTGTTAGATAAAGTATTTCAACTCTGCCTGTAGATTTCATAGTCTTCTTGTGTTAATGATCTGCGATATCTATGCCAAAGTTTTCTTTTCTTGTTAATCTCCTGTTTTATTGTCCCATTTATCCAGGGTTTTGCTGATATGCTGGTGGTAATTAAAGGAACAAAGCTGTCGATACCTTGATTTATGTTACCACGATAATTTTTCCACATGTTATTTATATCACTCGATGGCCACTGCAGATTCACAAAAAAATCATTAAGTCTGGTATAATTTGCAGCATTGAAATGCCTTCTCGTTATTTGTTTACTTGATTTGGATGCATTAATAGACAGCTGCGACGTAGCAATGATTATGACGTGATCACTTTTACCAATAGGCGGAAATGATTCTAGAGTGGACAGGAAAGTTGAGTCAGTGGCGAATATATAATCAAGTCTAGATGGATTATTGCTACCTCTGAAACGAGTCGGAAATTTAACTAGTTGAGCTAGATTTGTGGTTATAATTGCATTCATGAATACTGCTGATTGAGAGTTTCTTTCTTGGGGTGATGGAGGATCCCACGAGAGAACAGGATAATTAAAATCGCCAAAAACTAATAGATTACTCAAATAGCTACTAGCGTTCTCAAGAACTTCAATAAGAGCTGCATGGTTTGGTCGATTTGCGCTGGGTGGCCGATAAATGCAGGATAACGTCATTTCGACATCACCAATTAAAATTTTGATCCAAAGTGATTCCAAGCCGGAAATTTCAAAATTGTCGATAGCTTTACAAGAAACTTTAAGATCACCAATATAGTCTAAAATGTAGATGCATACTCCCCCACCCCTTGCATAGCTTCTATCGTTGCGTAATAGTGAGTAACCTGGAATACCAATAATACAGTCAGGTATATCTTGTGTAAGCCACGTTTCAGTTATAAGAATACATATGGGATTTAATGCTGTAACCTGAGCTTTAAATTCTTGGAATTTTGCTGTTAATGAATTTATATTGGTGTACATAAATTTGTTTTGGAAAATTCGGTTAATAATTCATTAAATCCTTGTCGTAAAATGGAAAAAAGTTATTCCAACATTCAAAGAACTTTGAAAAAGCACCAATATAGGCCTTACAAAATATTACTCGTCCAACTGAATGAAGACCAAAAACGTAGAAGATTGGAGTATTGTCAGATCATGCTCTATGAATTAGATGAAAATCCTGATTTTTTAATTATGTGGACAGATGAGCCAAGTTTTTTCACGGCGGGAGTTTTTAATATAAAAAAACAGCCGTTCCAGGAAGAATAAAAACCAAAGACAGAGAAAGGTCAAGCAAATAAAAAAAATCAGCTAAAAAATCAATCCACTTTTGGTGCGGAATTTTTCAAAACAAAATAGTTGGGCCTATATTTTCTGATTTTACTGTGACACGTCAAACATATTTCCAAATAATTTTACCAGAGGAAGATTTTCAAATTCAAGAATTGTCTAGAGTGATTTGGCATCAGGACGGAGCGACTACACATAGCGTTTTAAAAGTTTGGGTACATTTAAATAATCAATTTCCATTTTGGATAGGCAATACTGGGACCATTCGATGGCCACCAAATAGCCCTAATTTGACGCCATTAGATGGTTTTTTTATGAGGGTTTTTAAAAGACAAAGTGAATTTTAATCATAACCACAATCTTCGAGCCATTAAACAATTCAAGAAGAAATTAACAACTTAAACAGAAACCGTAATAACGCTATTTGCAGTATTTTTCTTAACTTAAAAAGACGCTATGAGCTTTGCATTGAAAATAATGGTGGCCACTTTGAACAATTTCTTTAATTGATTATTTATGTAGTATTACTTTATTATAAAGAGTTTTGTCTTGCTTTGTTAAATCTGTTTCTTAAGAAATTAAATATGAAGTTAATTATAACATCATATTAATTATTTATACGTGATTATAGCTAAGTCATATATAATTTACATGAAAATAGCACTTTTCATACGTGAAAGCGTTTTCACATATTGTTAGCGTGGGTTAAAGGTTTATCATCACACGTAATTAGTAATGCGTAGTTAGTAGCACTTTTCAAAACAGTCGCAGAAAAAATTTTTCTTTTTATTTTACTAGTGAATAAATAACAGTTTACGGTTGTTGCTATGGAGTTTTTTTTTGCATTAAGGCCGAAGCCATTCAGCCAGCAACGTATTTCAACTATTGCAAACATTAGGACACAAAAAAAGGAAAAACCTACTCCAACCTACACACACACACCAGAGAAGAAAAAAAAACATGATGTAATAATCAGCTAAACAAAGGATATAACAGGGGTCACAAACTTCTCGTCCAGGTGCCCTTCAGGACATTTTTCAGAACACACAAAACTAGACCACGGATAGAGGGGTATATAGTAATAACACACAGCTATAAAACAAAGGATACAAAGCTAACCTATAACTTAATTCTCGTCTCCTGCAAGGTGAAGTAAATTGAAGGGTGTCGAAACGTTGCTCTCTTTTATTATATTATTGTACGAATTATCGATGGCTGCTACGTAATTTTTACATCAAAAAAATATGTGATCAAGATCACCAGGGACATTGCAGTATTCACAGATGTCTGAGCTACAAATTTTAGTTTTAAATAAATGTGCAGGATAACATGCATGACCAAATTTCACTGTATAATTGTGGTGATGTACTTCCTTGAACAGTCATGCCAAAACGTACGGTAATTCACAATGAATTCGCGAGTATCTAGTCGGGTATTCTTTCCCATTATTTGGGTTTTCTACCACATGTATTATTGTCCTCTTTAAAAACAAATCACCGAATCTACAAAATAATAGAATTATTGAAAAAAAGCCTCTGCGCCCGTGACGTTTACGCCAAAGGAATAGTCAGAGGTCATGAAAGCCGGTTCTTTCCATGTATATCCTCATTTATTTCTCAGTTTAGCTCTAAGAAAATTAATTAATCAGTAAGACATATTTTGTAGCTCATATGCTATGGAGTTAATAATGACGGTTTGAAATGTTAAAATTGAATAAACAATAAATAGACCAGGCGTCAGGGTTTCTTTTGTTATAAAAATTCCTAAGGAAACTATTTTTTCTTCTATCGCTTCTTTTTATATTTTGAAAGAGATTTATTGAAAATGCCCCTCCAATTTGGTCCGGAACGTATTGTCTAGAGGAAATTTTACCGTTTTGTTAATATCTCCGAAACCATCAATAATAGGACAAAAAATCGAAATAGAAATTTATTCTCCACTATATTCTACATAAAAAAGGGCTCTACATTTTTTTCGATTGGTGTAATTGAAGACAGAACCGTGGTAAGAAGCGAATCGCGGGTCACATCAGCATAAGAGAGCAAAAAGTTGAAATTATTATCATTGTGGTAGTTAAAGAATTTACGACACGAATTGTGGCGAAATAATTGAAATGATTGTTTATGCAGGATTATGCTACATATTATATTTATTTTTATTCATATTCATATTTTGCGTTTAGGTTGGTGCCCAAGAGCGTGTTATTTGCTATTTATGGTTCTCTGATTTCTTGATGTTCCTTGGTTCCTTCAGTCTCTCCAATCTCTTCAGCTTCTCCCGTCCCTTCATTATCTTCATTTGACATTTCAACGTTAAAAAGCTCCTCAAGGCCGATGTCAATATGTTCATCAGTGTCTTCTTCAATGTCAATTCTGAGTGCTTCGACATTGTAGCAAGTTTGACCTTCGCAATGGGAACAGATTATGAAACATTTCAGCTCATGTTTACGGCACCCGCAGTTTCCCTTGCATCCACCTCGACAACTACAAGATATTATTTTCAGCAATGCTGGTGGTGCAGCTTCTTTTTCAGTGGTTACTAGGAGTAAATTGTTCAGAGTCCGCTTCCACCCCCATTCGGTTGGTTCCAAATCAATATCTCACCATCTTTGTATTTTATGGTACACTCTACATGCATGCTGTCGTGCTTCTGCATAAGTAGGTGGTAAAGAACGAAGGTTGAATGAATTTTTAGCCACTGCTTTTTTGATACTAAGTACATACAGGGTGTTGCATCATGAGAGGGACATAGCTTAATAGGAGGTAGAGAACATCAGTGGTAACCGGAACCTCCCATAGAAATGTCTCATTGGGCCTTCATTACGAAGTTACAGGGTGTTAAATAATTTTTGGCCAAACCTGTTTTTTGTCATAACTTTGACAGGGAATGAAATAACGGATTCATATTTGGTACGGCTAATGTACTAACAAGCCCCAAGAGGTACATGTATAAAAAAAAATATATCCAGGTCCGGACTCACTATAATTTATGTTTCTTCTTTGCATCAATAAAACATCACCCTGTATATATTTTTTTGAAATTTCGATACGATATTCGAAAAGAGCAAGAAAAAACAAACAAAATGGCCTATTTCATTTTTTTGTTACACCTTCGTGGTTATTTAAATACGTTGTTAAATGTGCAAGAAAATGGATTACAGAACCCTATTAAATGAGAGGCACGTGAAATAAATAGTTTTATAACTAAAATTTGCAAAAATTCTATTGAGCCTAGGTGGTCTGGGTGAATCCTAATTCCGGCACGTTTTAAAGGTCCATTTTGGTAAAAAACTGTGATCCTAATAAGTAATCGGGTATGAAATAACAAAATTTTTAATCAATCACAGTAGGCTTGTTCAAAGTGACAGATAATAAAAAGAAATCTCCTAAACAGTTGAATAATTGTTTGTTAGTAATTTAATGTGTCAATAATCCGCATTTAGTTAGTGAAAACTTGTGAAAATATTTTAACTATGCCAGTAAAATTTACAAACGTGGAATATGCTGACATAAAATTCATCTATGGTTTCTGTAATGGAAATGGTAGGTCGGCGGAAAGAGAATATCGGCTGCGTTTTCCTGGTCGTCGATGCCCTAATCATAAAACCTTTAGTACGGTGTTCCAGTATGCAAGACAACACGAAAAGTTTCCTACTTCTGCAGTTGTGGAGCGTGTTTTACAACAAGGTGTGCAGGAATAAAACAATATTATAAACGTAGTTCAAGAAAACCCAAATATGAGCACTAGACGAATCAGTTTGGCAACTGGTATTCCTCATTGGCGAGTATGGAGAACCCTAAAAAGAGAACGTTACCATCCATATTATATCCAGCAGGTACAGCGTCTTCAACAAGGCGACGATATCCCCCGCCTGGCATTTTGTCATTGGTTGTCTAACCATCGCCCAGTCATTTACAGAACCTTATTTACGGATGAGGCACAATTTACAAGGGATGGAGTAAACAATTCACGAAATAATCATAAATGGGCACAGGAAAACCCACATGTGGTACGCCAACGCCGTTCGCAACACAGGTTTTCTGTAAATGTTTGGGTCGGACTTGTGAATAGACATTTGATAGGGCCACATTTTTTTGAAGAAAGATTGAATGGTGAAATTTACTTTGATTTTCTTCAAAACATTTTACCGAATATGTTAGAAAATATCGGTATAAGAGGCATGTTGTTTCAGCATGATGGGGCCCCACCACATTTTAACCTTCAAGTAAGAGAACACTTAAACAATGTGTATCCTAATAGATGGATTGGACGCGGGGGTCCACATGAATGACCACCAAGATCTCCTGATTGTAACCCTTGTGATTACTTTTTATGGGGCCACTTAAAAAACGAGGTTTATAGCATTGAAATTGAAAGTAGACAACATTTAATCCAGCACATCGTTACAACCTGCGACGAAATACGGAATAATCCAGAAATGATACGTCGAGTAATTGGTGACCTTTCTAAACGCGCAAGAAAATGCACAGAATGTGGGGGAGGACATTTTGAAAATTTACTTTAGTGTCAATTACGTTTTATTTTTAAACACATTTAGTTATTGTTTTGTTATTTATTGTTAATTGAATGGAAAATATTTTATTTATTTAGATTTTAGTTTGTTCTCTTTTCCAATTTTTATTAAGTATAAAATGTTGATGATTTTCTTGATCAAAGTAACTGGTTGCTTAGGCCTAAATGGTTTAAATTATCTGTCACTTTTATTCTTTGAACAAGCCTACTGTGATTGATTAAAAATTTTGTTATTTCATACCCGATTACTTATTAGGACCACAGTTTTTTACCAAAATGGACCTTTAAAACGTGCCGGAATTAGGATTCACCCAGACCACCTAGGCTCAATAGAATTTTTGCAAATTTTAGTTATAAAACTATTTATTTCACGTGCCTCTCATTTAATAGGGTTCTGTAATCCATTTTCTTGCACATTTAACAACGTATTTAAATAACCACGAAGGTGTAACAAAAAAATGAAATAGGCCATTTTGTTTGTTTTTTCTTTCTCTTTTCGAATATCGTATCGAAATTTCAAAAAAATATATACAGGGTGATGTTTTATTGATGCAAAGAAGAAACATAAATTATAGTGAGTCCGGACCTGGATATATTTTTTTTTATACATGTACCTCTTGGGGCTCGTTAGTACATTAGCCGTACCAAATATGAATCCGTTATTTCATTCCCTGTCAAAGTTATGACAAAAAACAGGTTTGGCCAAAAATTATTTAACACCCTGTAACTTCGTAATGAAGGCCCAATGAGACATTTCTATGGGAGGTTCCGGTTACCACTGATGTTCTCTACCTCCTATTAAGCTATGTCCCTCTCATGATGCAACACCCTGTATAATAGAACACTTACGTTTAGAACTCAACACCAATTATAAAATCGCATAATGTGTAAAAAAGAATTATGGTGGCACGCAGGAGGAGTCGAGCGCGCTCCTTCGCACAGTTCTATCTTCAAAACTATTGCCAATCGAAGAAAATGTAGAGCCTTTTTTTATGTAGAATTTAGTGGAGAATAAATTTATATTCTTAATATTTTCGGAGATATTTAAAAAACGCTATAATTTGCCCTTACAATTGTTTAAACAATATGTTCCGGACCGAATTGGAGGGGCATTTTCAATAAATCGCTTTCTAAACACAAAAAGAAGCGATGGAAGAAGAAAAACTTCCTTAGGAATTATTCCATCAATCCGGTGATATTCAATCTTTGACGCCAAGACTAAAAATAATTATTTTCGTGGTTATTTTTGTTTCACTTGTCATGGCTTCTTGCAGCAAAGCAGTTCATTTGCATTTTGAATGTCAAATATGTCAAGAAGTAGAAGACATTGTATTTTTTTATCACGTTTCAATAAAATATGGATAAGATCCTACAGCTTTTATACGAAACTTTTTTTTTCTATTTTCAATAATAACAGAAATAGAAAGGGGGGTCAATTATAGTGAATAAGCCCATAACATAGGGATTAACTTACTGATTTAAAATGATAATGTAAATGCAAATGACGTTAAATAGGTAGGTATTACGTTGCAGTTTTAGATCCCCTTACCTCGACTATGTTGAAACGGTTGTCTTTTTTCAAAAATACGTCCACAACTATTAAATTTCCCGAAGTAGCTTTTACAAATCCCGTATTACCCATTGTTATATAATTGCATGTAAAACGTAAAAATGGTTGTATTTACCACTCATTTAGTATGTAGATAAGTGGTGATTTCTGCCATTAATACAAGCGCTGACGTCACACCAATCACAGGCCGTTCTGCTTATCCCTTTTATTATTAAAATTTTATGTTATTTACTTGTTGAAGTTTTAATTTACCACGTGATAAAATGATGTTTAAATGTTGGAAAGTGCTTTAATATAGTACGTACCTCGTTTTAATGACATCAAAAGAGCAAATTTGCATATGGAAACACCGAATTTCATTCAAAATTTAGATTTCCTTCATTAATACCCTGTATAATCTAGTAACATGACATAATTTTTTTACTTTATAAATATTTCCAGTTGCCCAACTCGCTCTTGGACTTACCTATTTTGAAACAAATAAAAATTAGATTTGCCTATCAAACAATTAAATTTTAGATCTATTATAATCGAACTTACTTTTAGTGCCCCTTCTCTATAGTATTTCGTCAAGGCTGTAACACAATCACTAATTAGTATAGTTAAATCACACTTAAATCACAAAGAGTGGAGAAGAAATATTTTAGAACTATCGATATTAAACACAGCCTAAACTAAAACTGAACAGTGAGCAAGTAATCGGTACAGGCATGTTAACGTTTTTTGCTAAGCCTTGGTTATCTCTTATGCAACACGTTGTTTTTGTGCAAAGAATTCATTTTATTCTTGGAGAAAAGTTCTAAATTTTGTTTGCTGATATTGAAAAACACGCTTTTAAGTGCTATTTACATCTATCTTGATAGCATTAAAATTGCTTATAAGAAAGGAAAATAAACTACCAAAAATTACACTATAACTACATTTTCCAAAAATTTAACAGAAGTATTTAAATGTTTCGAAGCCTATTATCTGAAATAAATACGTGTGAAAATATTTTTAAGATGGTATCAATTCCATAACTCAACTATTCGTGGTCTGAGGTTACGTTACCTCCTTTCTCTTATTATTTATTTTTGAGAAAGAATTGAGGCAACATGTGCGGACGACTAGCTGGTTTAAGTCGGAGCAGAGAGCCGTGGGTCCAGAGCATTCGTAAGAGTGGAAAAACTTACCCTTTCTGACATGTACAGCATAAGCGACAGATTTCTGTTTATTTCGAGAAAAGGAGACAAAGAAAAATTTATGTTAAATTGGGCACCATCTATAGTAAAATAAGCAAAATTGTCTCCTTTTCTCGAATAACCAGTCTACTATAGATCAGACTGAAATTGTTGGTAAGAGAAATAAAAAGATAGTTTAAAATGAATGCATGTACAAAATTTAAGCAAGTTAAAAGTACATATATAAGCAAGTTAGCTATATATGTACTTTTAAGTTAGCTGCACGGATATAAGCAAGTTAGCTGCACGAAATATATTTAAGCTGATTTCAGAGACTGTATCTTAAACACTTTGTAACTGGGATATAAAAATTGTAATATCAATTACTGAAATCCACAGTTAAAAATTATATAGGTACGTTTGAATCAGTACAAAGGCTGCAAGCAAATTACTTCCTGGTGGGTTTTACTGATAAGGTAAACTTTTTGTCCTAGTTACTGGAAAACAACGCTACCAAAAAAATGTGAGAAATATAATTCCCTATTTAAATTGAGAGCTATAAAATATAAAAATAGTACAAGTATGGCCATCTGTCAGTGGTTGAGTTAAGCGCACCAACTTGCCTTGTAGATTCCCGTACTCACAACTAAAATAGTGGCATATAATCGATAAAAGGAATCTATAATAAAAGTTTTTGTTCCATACCAATGTCTTTGCCTCAGTTTGTAATTTCTATTTTATACATAACCACAAATATGAACAGATGTAAATAAATAGTAAAACGTATTGATAACTCAGTAAATACACCACACCACCACAAGTAAATACACCACAGGTAATGACGACCCCCTTTATCCCGGAAGGCTCTAGAAGAGCCTTGTGTGGGAGGGGGCTACACATTTAGAGACAAGGGACACACACCCAATATCCGTGTATAGGGAAAAAAATCCCTCTCACAGTATTTTCCACTGCCACGATCAGGGATCGAACCCGGAACTTTTGGGTGAGAAGCAAGTGCGCTCACCTCTCGACCGTCATACAAATATATTACATCTTTTAGGATATATTATATATAGAATGAGAAAAGGTAAGGAACATAACCACATGTACTTCATAGTAAACAAAAATATAAAAATTGAAAAATAGATATCTGATGTAAATAAATGTTGTAGACAAATTGTTAATTAAACATAATATTTTTAGTCGCAAACTCCTCTATAAATCCTTCTTTTACTATAAGGAACCTAACCAGACTGCAACCAACAGCTACTCTCCGGGCTATGTGCCCCGCCGAGCGCTGAATTACAAGTTACAAGCCTGGCGCGTTAAGTGTAATAATTGCATATTACCATCAAAACGCTAATGCTTCGATTGCAACAAACACCAGCCGAAAGACTGATCCTACTTAAAGGAGCTCCCTTGCCAGTCGTCACACACCACCCACTTGCAGACTGCAGTTTCGAGCTGTTGGCTCTCGTCAGTGCAAGGTAGGTATGCGACGACCGACATGAGAATCCTTTGACTATAGTACATCCCGGTATTTTTATAATAGCGACATGTAAAACAGCCAGCAGGCGCCATCCAGCGGTCCAGTGTCTGTTGCAATCGAAAAATAAATAGCCTGACTTGGCTTAGCATAGTTCAAATGTGCTTTTAGAGGGCGGAATATTAAACATAATATTTTTAGTCGCAAACTCCTCTATAAATCCTTCTTTTACTATAAGGAACCTAACCAGACTGCAACCAACAGCTACTCTCCGGGCTATGTGCCCCGCCGAGCGCTGAATTACAAGTTACAAGCCTGGCGCGTTAAGTGTAATAATTGCATATTACCATCAAAACGCTAATGCTTCGATGGACCACATTTGAAATTGTTAATTGTTTCCTGTGATGCTGTGTAGAACGAAATACATAATAGTGTTAATAGAAAAACAGAACTAAGTTCCTAAGATATAAAACTAAGTACATAAATAGTGTGAAATAGTTTAGCAGTTATACATGTAAAATTCTGTTAGTTGGAAACAGTTTCACTTACAAAAACTGACTCGAAAAATGTTACACAGGTCGTGCTAAAAATAATCAAATCACTAGTTTTTAAATAAAACTGTTAAATGGACATAGGCCATGTAACAGTTAACTGATTATATTTTCACAATTAATATAGATGACTTATACAATAAATATAATCTACTAGCTTACAAATATACACGGTGTTTGGTAAGGCGATGCCTATCCTGAATAGGAAGGTAGATGGGAGCATTTGGCATCTATGTGACCAAATAGACCTATATGAAAAATGCTACGGTTTTTATATATTGCCGACTTTGTACTATCTTAAAAATCTCAATTTTTCTTCATTTATACAGTGTGTGAGATTTAATACCGCAACACTCTGTTATTTTGGAACGCCCTGCCGAATTTAATTTTTTAACACAGAAAAACAAAAAAGAAACAAAAAAACAAATAAAAAAAGGAGGCAAACACCCGTCACGTCTACGCCGTTGACTCTGGGTAACGCTAGGAAAGGGTCATATTAGCAAAATGAAATAATTTGTCGTAATGAATAATCTTAAAACTGCACGTCAAGGTTGAAGCCAAGGTCATCAAAAGTTACTTTGTTACTTCTGACTTTCAGATCACCTTCATGGGTTAATATCCTGCCCTTGTATATACTTTTTTCTTAAAAGATTTATATCTGAAAGTGATGAGATTATGAGTTTTTCTGAATCAAAGGTACAAAATATTGATTTTATTGAAAAAAAAAAAAAGAGTTTACGATCAAATGACTGAAAATACTGCTAGAGGTAAATATTTTTATTTAAAAAGAAACGGATTTCGATGCTACAAAATGAGGAAAGTTCAACATTTAAATGAGGGAGATAAGCCGAGCAGATTAAGATTTTGTAGATGGTTGTTAAATAAAAAAAGAATGGCCCGCTGATATGTAACAAAATTCTTTGATTGGACGAATCAAATTCTTCTAATAATAGTTTTTTCAATAGAAATATACATTATAAGTGGACACGCGAAAATACACATTGGTGCAGAGAGACTGCTTCCCAAGACAGATTTTCTACGAATGTTTGGGTGGGTCTTGTATGGACTAAAGTAATTGGACCTTATATTTATGATGGCAAATTAACCGCTCGTAGATATCTTAATTTTCTGCAAAACGAATTTCAAGATTTTCTTTATGAATTGACAGTGGCAGAAAGATTAAATTATTCATATTTTCAACAAAATGGGGCTCCACCTGACACCTGTACAAATTATTTAAATCAAGTTATGCCAGATAGCTGAATAGGCACCTATGGACCAATTCTATGGCCAGCTCGATCACCAGATATTACTCCCTTTGGATTTTTTCGTCTGGGGTTACATTAAATACAAGGTATTTCAAACTGCCCCTGAAAATATTGAGGACATCAAAATCAGAATTAGAAACGCATGTCAGGCAATTACTCTTGAGATGCTGCAAAATGTAATGCGTGGGGTGTCTCGTAGAGCACGTTTGTGTATTAAAATGCATGGCGCAAAATAAATACACATTTTCTTTTCAGTATGGTAGTAGGTAGTACTGTTATTCATAGTTTTTCGTTTTTTTTTTTGAACGTTCGTTTTGTACTTGTATTTTTATTTATGAGATACTTGTTTGTTTGTATTAAATTGTAATAAATAATACCTGAATTATAATTATTAAAAATAAATTTTTACTATTATTGTATAACTGATTTTTACGATTCAATGATATGAATTGTGGTTTTCGCAAAATATTAAATATTAAGGTAAAATTTTTGTGACATGTTTTATATCGTTGGAAAGAGAAAAAATAAATGGAATTAATGGTGTTATGGCCTACTTCGAGATTTGTTCTTTTCATTTTTGCACAGGAGCGTATGCCGAAGCCAACTGCGTTTTTCGAATTTTTTGATACACACTATTATTTTTATTGTCTTTGCCGTCAACTTTCATTGCTCTAACATTTTTCGTATCTCCTCAAATAAGGAAGCTATAACCGTTTGTGGTTTTCCTATTTTTCGGGTTTTTGTAATATATCTCACAAAGTAGGCTATGGATTTCAAATTTCTTTTTACTGAAATATAGCTCACAAAAATGTAATCATTGTTTCTAAAAGTATGTTCTTCTACAATAGATATTAAGAGAGATGTTTGTTGTGGCCCTCGCAGAATAGACAGACGTTATGTATATTTGGTCATATAAATGCTAAATGACCCACTCTACCGCTTTATCCAGGATTGGCATCGCCTTACCAAACACCCTGTATATGTAATTTAATATACAGCTCATTTCAATTAAACTTTCCCCACCCTGAATAAATTTGGATATATTGATTCTGTTAATAAACTCTAATGATCTAAAAAAAGATAATTAGGGTTTACGAAGTGTTTTCTTTGCCAGCACAGATGATGATTTGTCTGAAGTATTTATCTGCCTAAAAATAAATTGCAAAAATAGAAAAGGTTATGACAATCAATCCATTACAGATCTTTAGTCGAAAACGTTAGACAATTTTGGGGCCGACCCATCACTCCAGTCCAGCCCTGTCGTTCAACTACTCTTCGAAAGTGAAAACAAAAGTTTAACCATCCAAGCGATAAAAATAAATTTGCCTTTAAGTATGCCCCGGCAGCAGAATAATAATTTTTTGGTGGGGTATTTAAAATTCTGTGCCACAGATACTATCAAGGAGGATATATAAACATATATGCATCAGACTGCGGCCAGACATAACATTGGCATAAAAAGTTTACCATTTGAAAATCCCATCACGCGTTGACCAGTCATTTCACTTGTTTTAGTAGGGACACACATATGGTCATCTCAGCGAGTCGAGATTCTCGTAAAAAGTGATTTGCGACAACCATACATGGTTTGACAACTCGGCCCGACATAAGTGAAGTACCTTCAAGGTCACGGCGGGAGTGGGTGCGATTTCGGCCGGTCCATTCACCGTGAACGATTCGTATTTACATAAAAAATGAAATTTATTCACGGACCAATCCAGCTTTAACATAAGGTTAAACGACGCAGAGCGACTGCGACCAGCTGTACTTAGTCACCTCATCTAGAAATGTCGCGGTAGTATATTCTAATGGTACAAGTTATTTGCATAAAACGAAATATTGTTTAACTTAATTAAAATTTAACTGGAATGTCCACTTCTTTACAGTGAAAATTAATTCTCTTTCAAATTTGACAAAAAATTCACCAAATAATTTACTAACAAGCTGTCTATTAAAATATAGACATCAAAAGGATATGAGGAATAAATGAATAAATTTGTTTTGAATATTGTTAATGATGGTTTATTGATTTTTTTTCCCAGTCAGAAATTATATAGGGTGACCGGAAATTCTGTTACCATATTTTAACGCACGATTGAGTACAAGAAATTATCCGAAAAAGTTTCTATGAACATTAGGGTGTCCCAAAATAACTTTTAACACATACCTTCTTATTTTATTTGTTTTATATTAGAACAATTGTAAAGAAATTTTCGTGTGATTCGAACCACGGCAACATAAACGTGTCAATATTTGTTTACGAGCGAGCGCATGCATACGTGTCTTCTTCTTCTTCTGCTTCTTCTTCTTCGAGTGCCATGTGCTTGATGCGCGTAGGCGGTCATGTACTGTAGATATAATATCTCTAATGTGCCTCCTTCTGCTCTTCTAATAATTGTTGAGACGTCAGGAATGTTACACCAATTTCGGACCTCTCGGAGCCATGAATGCTGCTTGCGGCCCGGTCGTCTTTTGCCTTCTGTTTTGCCCATTAGGATCTCCTTGGGGAGTTTATAATATTTTTGACCCCTTAATGTGTGGCCCAAGTATGAGACTTACCTTTTTTTCGTTAATTCGATTATTTGTCTCTTGAGTGGCAGCTCTTCGTAAGATTTCTTCATTGGTGATGTGGTCTATCCAAGAGATTTTGAAAAGTCGTCTTAGGGCCCACATTTCAAACGCTTGGATCCGGGTTAATGATTTTATTTTTAATGACCACGTTTCTGCTCCGAATAATACAATTGGCCATATGTAACTTCTTACGACACGGAGGCGAAGTTCTAGCGGAGTCTCCCTGTGAAGAAGGTATTGATTGAATTTTAAGAAGGCATTTCTAGCCATTGCTACGTGTAGTTTGAATTCCTCGTCGTAGTTCCTTGTGCGTGTTTAAAGTGGAGCCTAGTTATTTGAATTTTCCCACTTTCTCGATTGAGTTGTGGTCTACTTAAAGTTGGTCGTTTCTGATGGGGTGTCTGCTAACTGTCATCACTTTGGTTTTGGTGGGGTTAATATTAAGGCCATAATGTTTTGCGACGTTGTTAATTTTATTGATAAATATTTGGAGATCTTTAAGTTTATCTGCGAGTATTGCTGTATCATCGGCATATTCCAAGTTGTTAATTGGTGTTCCATTTACTTTAATGGGCGTTTGCGACTAGAAATATTATGTATTAATATTCCGCCCTCTAAAAGCACATTTCCTAATACACCCTTAAGACCAAATTATGTGTCACCAGTTACTGCTTCGCATATCGTGTAGATTCTATTGTGGATGATTCGAGGAAAAGTTTTGAGGATGTGTCACATAAGGCTAATGTGTCTGTGCTCTTCGCACGTTTTAGAGTTTGGCTTTTTTGGTATTGGTACGAAAGTAGATTTTAGCTAATCCTTTGGAATGTTAACTGTACTGTATATCGTATTAAATAGCTGGTCCAGTTGTTTAGGGTTCATTAGCTTCAAGACTTCAGCCAGGATTTAGTCTTATCTGGGTGCTTTCCTATTTTTTAGTTGAGTCAGTGCATTGGATATATAGGTGGACCGCTGGGATATTCTGCTTTTTTCCATTTGAAGAGTGCGGTTTTCTTCAAATGTGTCTTGTATATGTTCCTCCCAAATTTTGCTTAGTTCTTTTGTGTTGGTTACGATTTTGTTGTTTCCTCGTCCAAATATGTATGTTATTTCTCTGAGTGTCTTATGGAAATGGAAAGAGTCGTGTTTTACATATAGTTCCTCTGCCTTCTTGCATTGTTCGTTACACCATTTATTTTTATCTTTTCTTACCTTTGATCATATAATACGGTTCGTCCCTTTATATTTTTGTATGTTTTCTTTTGGTCCTCTTCTTATTTCCATCATATATTTCTTGAATTATCCATTTTTTTTCTTTCTCTTCGCCTACATGTCAATGTGCTTAAAATAATTTCTAGTTGTTTTGATATAAAACGTATTGTTTTTAATTAGTGAATATGTCGGTGGAATTACGTAGTTCTATTTTTAATAGGGGCCGCAAAACATTAAATAATTGGTTCAAAACTTCCCTTAAATGGACAAGTTCTCGCAGTTTTATTTTAGAATATTCGTGAAGTGAATTTAACTGTTAATGAAAGCGCAAGTCTCACTATTCGCGAGTATATTTTGGGAAAAGGCAGGAATACCTACCAAATCGTTGCCGAATTATATGAAGAAACTTTTAAACTTATATCAAGTTTAGAGAGAAATGCAAAGGAATTACAAGATATATTCAAGCGGCGCCAACAAGAATTTGTAAGTAATTTAGATAATTTGTTTGATACTGCACACGCCGATGCACTTCAATTAATGAAAATAGAGGAAGATAAGATCTTCTTACATCACCAGAGAGAGCCAGGTTGACCTGGTCACTTAGGTGGAGTGGATAAAAACTGAGCGATTTCGAGCTATTGAAGAAGAAAAGCGACGAATCAAATATGTTTTCGTGTCGACTTCTTTGGCATCATACGAAGCATTTCAAGAAGTTTCCTCTTTTAATTCCAGTGAAAATATGGATTCACAAGAAGATTTGCCAACAGTGATCTAGAGCACAGAACCTGCGATAAGTAAAACAGTAACGAGGAAATATTTCATTACTCCAAAGTTAGTAGCTGCATTAGACCGGTCTCAGTTATGTATGAGACCCTGTATTTATTATTGAAGATTGAAGCTACTATTGAGGTACTTGGATGTAACATTGGCGAATTTCCAATCGATAAGTAATTTTTCTATTCAAAGAATCCGAACGGAAAAAGGAGGGGACCGCTATAAAAATTCTAGCTATGAAAGCTATAAAAATTCGTTTCCAAAACGAGATTCCAGAAGTAGTGGCTAGCTTGAATGTCCGAAAATCGAAAGAAGAACGTTTGTCCATAGTTATTTCGTTCGGAAATAAAGAACAACTTATTGCTGTGCCGAGATTCGACAATTCTAAAGCAAGTAATAGGCGTAAGGTGTTTGGAAGACGATCTTAGATTGAAATCTCGAAGACAAAGTGAAAATTCTCTGTTGTGACACTACGGCTTTGAATACAGGTCGTATAATGGTGCCTGAGATATTCTCGAGCAAGAGCTTGATAGGGAAATGCTTATTTTGCTTGCCGTCATTATGTGTACGAACTAATGTTATAAAGCATATTACAAGTGAAAAATCAAACAAGTGATAACAAGTCCTGATATTCAACTCTGTAAAAAGTTCAGAGGTAATTGGAAAAATGTCGATCCTTTCAAAATACAGCACTATATAATGAAACAGTGGAATCATTCCTAACGGTTTCCGAAATTGAAAATTTGCATGAATTTTACCGCATTGAACGATCCAATGAAACTGTCAGAGATGACTATCGAGGGTTGATAGAGCTGTCTATCATATTTTTAGGTACAGAAAAGGAAATTTAAAATTAGACCTCTGGGTGCCATGCACCAAGTTCCAATGGATGGCTAGGGCGATTTACTCCCCAAAAATATTGTTACTCAGTTCTCAACTAAGACGAACTACTGAGGACAAGGCCTATGGTTTCAATGTATTTTGGCAGTTAAAGTATCCTACAAAGATTTATGTTTTTTGAAGCCATTGAAGGCTTACCAAAACGTGGATGAAAGTATCTTCAAAGTTACTTTACAGAAGTTTAACCAGCATTTATGCATGTGATGGATGAAGTAACCGTTTTGTCACTACTTGATGATGGTGTGGACCAAGAAACAAAAGTAAAAATTATGGCAAATATAACTGAAGAACATTCTATCGAACTTTGTAGTGCTTTGTATGTTTAGTTTGATACATTATTGTTTTCGTTGTTTGTTTAATTTTTTCTGTAATTATTAACTAGTTTCTTTATTCCAGAGAAAAACGTTGATTATTTCATATCAGTCAAAAGCAAATCATTGTTCTCTCGTTTCAAAATTGATGATAGTTTTCGCAACGAGAGTCCTTCTTCATGGGCGAATAATGCTTCGTTTCTAGACGCCAAAAAGACGGCCTCAATACTTGGAGCAGCGAAAGATACAGCTAAAAGAGCGGTAAAGTTGATGCAGGTCATGGTTTAATTACGGTTGTGGAGGAACAAAAATAATTTGTGTTACGTTGCGTACAAGAACACAGGAAGATTTATCCTGACTGTAAAAAGCAAGTATTGAGAAGAAAATATCCGTAATAATCTTTCTCTTCATGTAAAATAGTAATAAATATCTGTTTTCAATAAATTGGAGTCCTATTTACCAAAGGAACGTAGATTCTAAAATCATTCCATAGTAGTAGTACAAGTTCTCAAGTGCCATTTTGACCTCAAGTTGGCACGGGTTATCGTCATCCTGTTGCAATAATACTTTTTATTTGTATAATTAAGGCACAACAATTAGAGGCTATGCGTCTCAGATTTCGCAAAAAACATCTATTATGTTCTTGGGGCATCCTAATGAACATGCATTGACAATTGCCTTCTCTCCCGTGGAAGAAGACGCCCAAAAGTGGATTTTATTCAATTTCTTCATATTCGCTTTGAGTTCGGGTATGCATTTTTGTATGTAAACTACCACTAACCACCAGCGGCAACCTTTTTTATTATTTCATTTTCGTATATTTTGCATCGATGTTATTATCATTCTTTAGATCTTGTCTTAATGATTGTTCAATGTCGTGATTTCAAATCTCAAAAGCCTTTGCAATCGTCAGTTGTTCCATAAGGTTACTATTTGTAATATGTATTAATGATATAATAATAGTGTTTAATCTGCTTTATCTCTATCTCTTTATCTGCTCTATGCGGATGATTTTAAAGTTTGCACTCATATTAAATTCATTTCACACTATTCAAAGTTACAAAATAATTTGGTAAAATTAAATAACTGGTGCGTTCACAAGGGAAGGGCCTTATCTACTCTAGTTGCTAGAAAGAGTAAAAATCTGACACAAATGTGGAGAATGATTCCTAATTACCCAACAGTTCTGTTTGTTTTACCCACTTTGATACATAAATTAAACAAATCAAAGTTCTGCCCAACTGCATTCTAGTTATCAGGTAATTTACACATAAATAATTCAGGACTAGATTCTTCGTGGATGTAAAAAAGTTTCTAAAGTTGAATATTAACCAATTTTGTTCATGCGATTAAAATAATATCGAGGACTGAAATCCGGGGACCTAGGAGGCCAACCATAGTATTTAGCCATCATATATGGCAATAATACCTTCAGCCAAATGATTCTAGAAAAAGTTTTAGTATTCATTTAGTACATAGGTAGTACGACAGCCATACGAAAACAATACAGAACTAAAAAAATACATATGGTGGAAGTACAAGATAAGTATTGTGTTGGTATCTGATGAAGCTAATGTTTAGCAAAACGATTGTCCCGGGACAATTGTGAACATTTATAAAATATTTTATTACCTCGTTGATTCAGTGATGATGATATAGATTTTACCAAGTAACGATCCAATCTGTCAAATGTATAGGGTTTTAGGGTACAAACAGTTAAATTAAATTAAAAGTATATTTAAAGAACTATGTTTATTCCTTTACTTTGCTCTGGTCACAAGTCAACTTATTTTATTTCATCATAGTCACAACAGTTGTATGTGTCAGCATATTTAAGTTTTATATACATTCTCGAGACTAACAGAGGCGGTTCAATTATATTTAACAGGGTTAAAACGAATTCTTTTTGTATATAACTTATAAAATATTTCTAGAAATATAAATATTTACATTCTTTTTGGGAGTACCCTGTATACTTCTTACTCTGCAACTTTTTTTATTTGAGCCATATAAATCAAAAGTCAATGTTGTAGAGTAAATAATGAAATAGGTGTTATCTGGAGTAGAGCAACATGAAAAAACTTTGAAGTATTGTATTTAAAAGAATGTTATATTAAAATTTTCGAAGTTACTTTCTGCGACTACTAGGCGAATGTAAATTTATTTAATCAATGCCCTCTCTAATAATATTGAAAAATTATAATATTTAAATAGTTTACTAACGACGATACTTGCATATAAACAAATAAAATTTGTCAGTAATTTTATTTCCCGCAGCAATTTACGAACGTAAGCCTACATCCGGTGTTTGTTTGACAACCTTGAAAAAAATGCAGTTATATTAAGCAACAATATATTGTATTGATTATCGAATTTTTTCGCAAATTCGGTATAGATAATGTTTTATGTTATATTAATAAACAAAGTACAGTTTTGCTAGGCAGTCAAAAAACGCAACAAATACTTTACGACCTGATTTTGACGCAACAAGTTGTTTTTTTATAATTACTTTCAATTTGTAATGGAACCATTGAAGTGCAGTTAAAATTCTGATTTCAACGATATATCACACTTCCACCCTTTCGATTTGGTTTCTGTGAAAAAAAATTAAAAACAAAGCAAATATGAAGCATAGGTCGCATTTCGCATGACATGATCGATGCGCGTAGCCATTACATCGTGAAACTCGTCACATCACGTGTCAATTCACGTGTGAGTGTTTCTTCACTGCTCTAGAAGTAGAGCCGATTACGTTTAGTGCCGTTTAAATATATATACAGACAAATCGAAGAATTAAACTACAAATATTCCTCTAAAATCTAGTAAAATTACTGAAATGCTAATGTTTCATTCAACACAGACAGCTGCAAACGATCAGATTGCAATGACCAAATTTTGACGATTGTCATTGTCATCGTTTGTCATCCGATAACGTTGGTGTCATGTCATGTTAATAAGATTTTGGCATATTTGTAACTTTTAGTGGATTGTCACAAACTTTAAAGGTAGATGTAATAATATCAATATCATATTATGCTTTCTGTAACTTCCTTGGTGAATTTATTATAGACTATCACTTTACCAATTTTCAGTTTGTTGCTTTACAAATCTGTAGTATTTAGGATAACTAGACAATATTTAGACTTTCTTAGTCGTTCAAGTGATGTTAAAGTTGTTAATATCCTAATAGTATATTATTCAACGAGCGATAATGTAGGTAATAACTCGCATAAATGACTGTAAATTCATTAAGTTGAGGGTTTTTTTTAGTGCCCCAGAAGATCTGAAAAGGTTTTGGTTGAGATCGGATTAGGTTTAGTGCCGCTTTTTTAAATATATACAGAGACAAATCGAAGAATTACGCTACAAATAATATTCCTCTGAAATCTAGTAAAATTAATGAAATGCAAGCTAATGTTTATTTAACAAAGAGTCATGAGCGATCGGTTTGCAATGAGTAAATTTTATCGTTTGTTCCCCGCGCTATGTTTTAGTAGTTTGTCATCCGATACGTTGGTGTCATGTCACGTATAAGATTTCAGCATATTTTCAATTTTTAGTGACTGTGTACTAGTAGATTGTCACAAACTTTAAAGGTAGGTGTAACAATAGCAATATCATATGCTTTTTTATAGATTATCGCTTTACCAATTTGCAGTTTGTTACTTTACGAATCTGTAATGTTTATGGTACCTAACGAGACTTTCTTAGTTGTTCAAGTGATGTTAAACTTATTAATACGATAATAGTATATTATTCAACGAGCGATAATATAGCAAACTGAATACTATATTGTTTTTTATCTACGATTATAACAATTAATATTAAATTGCAAGTATACAGAAACATTATTTACAAAATAATGTCAACAGTTAAACGTCAAACTAATCAAACATATCAAATCACCTTCCTTTCCTCAATAATAATAATGGACATTTCACATTTCTTCAAATCTTTGGCCCTATAACAACATCATCAACAGTAAGAAAAATAGGAAAGTAAGTGCTTCTATTTAAAAATGAGGGTAAAGAAACAATCCAACAACCTACGAATGTAGGTCTTGCAATCAAAATTTCGATTAGTTCTAATTAAGCTAGAGCTTTGAACTTTTGCACATGTGTATAAGTCCGGTGACAATACACTTTAACATTTTCATATAAGAAAAAACAAGATTCCTTATTAAAGAAATTATATTTTGTTGTAAGTAAATATTTTCTGTTGGAAATTTAATTAGAAATAACTTAAAATTTCGAATTTTATTTTTTTCCATTCTTGGATTTTTCTATAAAAAAACACAGAAAATGACACATTTTAAGTAGTATTTTCTCGAATATTGCAAACAACTTTTTGGGGAATTTACTTATGTTACTTTTCAAATAAGATCTGTTCTTATTAAAAGCTTTTATTAAACTTGCAATGTTTGTTATTAGTTAGTTTGTTTAGGTCTTGCAATCAAAATTTCGATTAGTTCTAATTAAGCTAGAGCTTTGAACTGTTGCACATGTGTATAAGTCCGGTGACAATATAGTCCAGTCATTGAAGCTTTATACCTCAGAAATATTTTACTACGAACCGATTTACATGAAATTTTGGAATTAGGCTTATCTTACCCTTAACTTCAAAAGTGATATTGACCCGACCTCCGTTCTTACCCTGGGGGTGGTTGCCACCCCTTCTCGTTAGTGGAATTTTTTTGGTCAAAATAACCAAGACCGAATTCTAAGCAAAAAGTTTTCTATAAAGTTTTTTCAAAAACTCAATACTTTTCAAGTTATTGGCGATTGAAAACTCGGAATTTTCCCACGTTTTTCAACGGTTTTTTGCAAATATCTCAAAAAATATGCGTTTTAACGATAATTTTATAATAAACAAAATTGTAGAAGGTAAGAAAATGAACAAATTGGTTTTTTAAAGAGTGTTCTAAGTGCAATACTAAGCGAGATATTGAAGATAAAAGCCGTTTTTTTTGTCTGAACTTTAATCGATGTATTCAACGCCAACTAGCGGACAACGGATACATTTTATCCATATAACAATGAGAAACTTTTTTATAGTGCTTAAAATAATCTTTAAAATGAGCAGTGTTAAAAGTCTTTTGCACGTAAAGTGAGTGAGTTGTAATGAAAAAAAGAGGAACATCTAATGTTTTTTTTTTAAATCGATGTTTCATAAGTGCCATTTCCACCAAAATTAAAATTAATCGTATTCCGCCTAGATTTAACTTTAATATGAAGAGTTTATTGGATCCCAGCCGTTTGGCTGCTTTGGAATGCATACTTTTCAAAAAAATCACGATTTTAAGAAAAAATTTTTCATTTAAAAAAAAAACACCTTTTTTTCATAATATTTCAAAAATAATGAAAGATACATAAAAAACTGTAATGACAAAAAATATAGGTCTTTTTTTGACAAAAATTTTGTTTTTTCTTTTTTTCTGTCAGACCAAAATTGACGGAGATATGACTGTTTAAAGACCGCGCGGTAGCGCAATCACAGTCTCTCTCGAGCCCTTTGACCCTTCACCGTTTCAAAATGAAGGGTTTACACTACATGTCATAATGAAAAAAGTTGTAGCTCTTTCAATTATCTTTAAAATGGTTTTTTTAAAGTTGTGATAGCTTTAAAATTGAAAGAGTTATGGTCCAAAAACTAAACGTTTTTTTTTCTATTTAGTAAAATGAAAATTTCGGAGCACAAAAATTTGGAGCAGAGTGAAAGTAAAGAATAATATGAACCCAAAACTATTGTCTTATATATATATATATATATATATATATCCATATATGTATATATATATATATATATATATATATCCATATATGGCATATATATATCGGAAACATACGCACGAATACATACAAACGTTCATATATGTATATCCAATAAAATCCAATCCAATAAAAACTGCAGATCCACCTGCACCGCAAGATCTACTTAAAATGATTTTTTGCAACTGCAAAAAAGGTTGCGGAGCCACTTGCGGATGCCGAAGAGTCGGGCTGTTTTGCAATGTAACTTGTGGAACATGCAGTGGAGATAACTGCCAGAATAGCCCTCCAATTGACCCAGAAGAAGATCTTGATTACGACAGCAACTCCGATATTGAGTCATGAACGATTGGTGTAATAGTTTTTTTATGTATTGTAATGCTCTTGTTGCAGAATTTTTTATAATTAATTACTAATTTAATCTAGTACATTTCCAGATAACTTGTAAGTTTATATTTTATTCAATAAAAAGTGTCTGATTACTTACTCTATAATTAAATTATTTTTAATTGTATAAACATATATTTTCAAGCTAAACATATGATAGTCATTTTCGAGAACGTGGAACAACATTGAAATCATTTTGAGTTCATCAAAAGAAATTTTTTTATACAATTTTTAATTGAGGGGTTGTTTTTGAGGGTTGAAAAGGGGTTAAAAATATGATAATTAAGGTAGAGAACGTAAAACAATATTTACTCTATATTTAAATCTTTTTAAGTTATACAAAAGTATTTTTTGTAATTTTCTTCAATTTAGGGGTCGTTTGCAGGGGTTGTAAACTTTTTAGGAGTTGAAAATGAGTTAAACATGAGATAATTGTGTTAGTGAACACTTCACGATTTCACTCCTTATTATTAAATACGTTTTCTAGCGATAAAATGGCTCAATGTCAATTTATTCATTAAGGGGTCGTTTTCACCCCTTAAAAATAAAAAACGGAGGTCGGGTCAATATCACTTTTGAAGTTAAGGGTAAGATAAGCCTAATTCCAAAATTTCATGTAAATCGGTTCGTAGTAAAATATTTCGGAGGTAAGACCCTATTTTTCGCTTCAATGACTGCACTAATACACTTTAACATTTTCATATAAGAAAAAACAAGATGGCGGACGACTTTACAGTTTATGATCCGATTCGGCTCGAAATCGATATCTTGGGGTTTTTGAGATGCCAATTATGAATTCTTGGTAAAAATTTATAAATTCAAAATGGCGGAACCAATATGGCGGACAACTTTTGTCATTATAGTCCAAATCGATCCAAATCGATATCTGGGGGTTTTCGGGTTCGCCGATTACGAATTTCTAGTCAAAAATTTAGTTCAGGATGGCGACTTCAAGATGGCGGACGACTTTACCATTTAAGATCCGATTCAACTCAAAATCGATATCTGGGGAGGGGGGGTGTTTCTAGGTAGCGAATCAAAAATTTAGTTCAAGACGGCGGATGACTTTACCATTTATGATTCGATTCGTCTCAAAATCGATATCTGGAGATTACAGCATATCAAAAGACTAAAAAGTAAAAAATAAAATTATATAAAGAGATATTTTTTAAAAAAAGCTTTTATTTAAATGCTCTAAAAAGTAGAAGATTAAATTTGTAGTAAATCAAACCCATCATTTTGTTACCATTATATAATTTTTTTATTTATGACATAAAATCTTGTCGCGAGCAATCTCCTTTACACAGGAAAATCTCGTGATAAGCTTTTATATCATAAGCAAAATTATATAATGTAATAAAATGATGGGTTTGATTTACTTCAAAATTTATTTTGTACTTTTTAGAACATTTATAAAAAAAAATGTTTTCAGTTTATTTAGTTCATGCACTGAAGAAGTTTAGTGGGAGTTTATTTCAGTAATTGTGAAAATTTTCTAAACAAAATGTCTTGTTATCTTTTGATCATTCTTGTGCCAAAGTAAATGTTTTGGTTACATTCTGCTTGTAATTTTGTTACATTTTTATTATTTTTCTCGAAATATTTGCTTTATTGTCCGGTTAGCAACACAAAGTTTGCATATTTTCTCTTTCTTTTGTTATAAAAGATATTTGACTGATAACATTTATTTTTCTATGCACGAGACCACGAAGAGGTTTCAACTTAATTTTTCATTAGAGTTAGATTGCATTCACTTATTTAACTAATTAAAATAGTATTAATTTTGTTCTTTATAAAAAATTTGCTTTTGTCAAACTTTTATTTTTAATGTATATATTTTAAACTGCTGTGATATTTGTTCCACATTTGATTGTTATAATATATTGTTTGTTTTGAGATATTATAGTTTTATTTCTTTGTTTGTGAGTCTGAAATTTCAGAGTTTAAACCACCAATCATATTCAAATTACTTGATTTGTTGAATTTAGCAGTTAAATTCGCAACTAATATTTATATTGGTTGCGTGACGTCCAACAATATCTTATATTATAGCGTTATCTTCGTGTTAACTGCTAGAATCAATCAATTCAAAATATTTCAATTTTTTTGGTCAGATTGCTCACTGAAAGTGTCCTGTTGGCAAATAGTAAGTCATGAACCAATTTGTTTCGATTTGTTAACTTTTGAAATCTATACTTACTCACACCAACCTGAGCAGCCGACAGGCATTAGTACAAATCTATTGTTCTAACTATGGTTACATCCATATGTGTAGGTTACGTGTCATAAAAGGAAACTTTACGCCCTAGAATGCTAAAATTTTACTCTAGCGGCCTAGCACTGTAAAGTTCAATTTTTTTCCGCACCATAAATAGTCCAAAAAATTCAACTTTATGAACCGGAATGAAATAGTGTGTGCGTGTGTATGTGTGGTATGTGTGGTACCACGATAGCGCCAAAACTACTGAACGGATTTGAATAAAAATTTTCATGAGTTTAATGCTCCAGAAGATCTGAAAATGTTTTGGTTGAGATCGAACTACGTTTAGTGCCATTTTGGCACACAATTTAATGCTCTTTTCAGCTTCAAAGATCCGCCAGGTGGGGAGGTTCCAGCCGCTTCCAGTAGCTGCCGATTTTTATGACTTAAATTTTAGTCGTGGAAATCTTTCGGTTAGACTTGACGTAGTAATGTAAGTCAACGAATAATTGGTAACATTTTATCTAGTATTGGAGTATCTAAGACATTTTGCTGGCCATTCGTGGTAAAAGGATTGTTTTTAAGAGATTTTTTGAATATTTCAAGTACCTACTTGGACGCAATTACTTTTGCAATTAGTTTGACGGTATTTTAATAAGGTCGTAAAGTTTTTGTTGCATTTTTTTGAGTGCCGAGAAGCACTGATCTGGACTATACACAAACATTTTCCTAAAGAAACTGCGTGAGCTATTTGTTTAATCTTTTGTACATATATACAAAAAACAGCAGCGCTTCTTATCGAGTGATTGTAATTTCTAAATTATTGGTCGGGGCGAGCGTAGGTGCGTCTTTACTATGTACATACTTCGATATGCGATGTAAAGCAACGACAGGCGCGGTTAGTACTTGGATTGGTGACCGTTCCAACGGAAACCGCGTTCTCGCCTCACACATCTTCCAGCGGCTTGTATATCAGTGTATGCGCGGAAGCTATACAACCTTAGGCGAGGGTTGTATAGGAGATATACCATCCTTCGGAGGGGATGTAAAGCCGTCGGTCCCTTGTCTATTAAATGTTAGGCAAGTAAAAGATCCCTACTCTTCTTAAGGGAAGAGGTTCGGCAAAATTCCTGGTTGGGGGTAGCTCGTCTACAGGCGTCGGTGTTAGGCCTCAGTAGCGGAAATAGGCCGACGTTAAATAAATGTTTATAAAAAAAAAAAAAAAAATTATTGGTCGTTTTATATTCAACTTATAAAATCTAATTAGTAAAAATTTCCACATACATGAAACTATCTAAAATATTCAAAATTGTTGTATGTTAAAATCAGACAAAATTTAGTCTGAAAACAAAGAAAGTTTAACAATAAAGATCAAGCAAGTATCACGTATAGATTTTGAGAATTTTGGTTAATCGAAATAGTTTTTCAAACGATTCGGTCGCCATAAAACACCACAACAGGAAATACTACGATATGACATGAATTAGCTAACAAAAGGCAGATTTTCATTACCAAATAAGTGCTGTTACAATGCAAAATTTATTTTTTAAAATGGACGTCATTGTCATTTTAAGCCTGTCGTTATTAATTTCGCCTTGATATAAAGGAAACAGAGATGACCAGAGAATTCCTCAATAATTGTTTGACATCAAGAGATCGGCAAGATTACCTAATGCGTCTACAATTTCTCACAGTAAGTTTATACATATGGCTACCTGTTAGGAGAACATCAAGATATACCTGGCAAACATTCATAAATCATAGCAGGTAACATCGATCTATCTGCCGTAATCTACGATTAGATATGGGCGTATATGAATCGCCCATCCCTGGCTGCGTGAATTGAATTATATGCCCAGAGATGGACTGGCATCATTTGACTCACTCGGATACAGTGATTTTGGAGCAAAGGTTGAAGGTAATAGAATAGTTATTTTAATAAACATCCACAACTTGTCGAATTGCTTCACCTGCTGGCGAGTTAATGCAATCGCAGTTGGTAAAATACTAGGCCTAGATTATATTAGTAAAATATAAAACCAAGCGTGGATTTCTCAAACCATGGATGACCATGGATTATCCAAGGTATTCTAAACTCTATAAGAAAACGCAATAGACTTAAACGAAAAAAAAATTAAATAAAAACAAGCATAACACTGATATTAAAAACGACTATAAAAACTATATAAATATTGCAACGACACTAATTAAAACGTCAAAAAACAACTTCTATAAAGGGAAAATTCTCGGAAACGATTACAAAAGGGTTTGGGACTGTATTAACGAAGTCACAAATTGTATCAAAAAATGCAAAGACAATATAGAGCAAATAATAACAGACGACAACACAGTTATCACAACAAAGACGAAATAGCATATAACTTTAACCAGTTCTTTATTGACGAAAAAATATCTAGTGACATTCCGAAATACGCACAAAACCTTAAAAGGGAACACAAGCTAAAATCTAAACTCCATGTTTCTGATAGTTGTTGATGATACGGAAATAAAAACATAATATGTACCCTCAAGAACCCATCCTCTCCCGCAGAAGATGGAATAACGGTCAAAGCACTAAAACTGCTATCGGTTCATATTTGTAAACTTCTACTACATATTATCAACCTTATCTTCAAGTACTTGGATATATCTGAACCATTCAAAGAAAGCATAGTTGCCCCAATTTATAAAAGTGGTAAACAAAATTATATGATAAATTTCTGTCAAATATCGTTGATAAAATAAAGCAATCTCAAAAAATCAGTATGGATTCCAAAGAAATTTAAGCACAGAAGGTCGGTCTATCCCAGTTACTAACAGATAAAACTACAACAAACTTTGTGAAGAACGAAAAAGTCATAGTTACCTTTTAGTTCTATAGAAAGCCTTCGATATGCTGTCGCATTGCCAGTTACTGGACAAACTAATTACGGAATTGGGAATTAGAGGTATTGCCTATAATTTATTAAAACAATATCTGTCAAATAGACCCCAACAAGTATAAATTGGCAATCTTAACACTAAGAAAATAATAAAAACTGGAGCCTCTCAGGGAATAGTCTTAGGTCGTACCTTATTCCTGCTGTTTATCAATGATTTACTGGACAAAAACTTTGGATGCATCATCATATGCAGATGACACTGTACTGATATGATTGGGAGAGACCTGGAACAGCTGAGGCAATTAGTAAAGTTAAGAACTGGCTAGATACAAATTTGTGTATAACAGCCTAGCGGAATCCCTAATTAGGTATGGTATTAGCTTCCGGCGCTCAACCTACAATGCAACCCTCCAGCCTCTTCAGATAACGCAAAATTATATACTACGGAAAATGTTTAACAGGAAAGGTCGAGACAACTGTAGAAATATATTTATTGATAATGAAATACTGAGTGTGAAGGGGTTGAATGCAGTTAAGCAGGTTCAGAAATATGGCAATGTACAGTAACATACTTATTTTTATCCACATACCTCCTTTTCCAAAACCCACTTCCAGCACAAAATTGCCCCATGATTTTATCTGTAGAATGTATACAAGAAAACTTGCGTCAAAACATGGAAATATTATGTGATATGTTACCATACCAAGATATCAGTGAAGTAGGTAGAAGTCAAATAGAAATAGATCAGCTTTTTTGTAATGAGCATAACTTTAATAATTTAAACGAAGAAAATAAAAATAACTTCTCAGTATTTCATATAAATATTTAATCAATTTCAAGTAAAAAAGTAGAAGAAGAAGAACTGGAATGTTGTACGTACTCCCTTTCGCAAAATACGATAATCTTTTTTTTGCACAACAATAGATTCTCTCTGTACAGAAAATTAAAAGTTAGACAGTTACTTTTGTAGGAAAATAAGGCTAAGAGTTGGAGTATGTATTCTGACCAAATTAAATATTAATTTCTGTCTGTTGTTACAAATATGTATATTGAACTAGTTTGTCAATTCTCAGCAATAGAAATTTCTTGTCAAAACTTAATAATAATATGTACTTACAGATCACTGAATGGTAATTTAAATGTTTTTATTGACTGACTATTGACAAAATCACTGAAGACATTTCTAAATACTTGTAACAGTAATTGTATGTGTTTGTAAATTTTCATCGCTTTTCAACAGGAACCTTTGACACAAATTTATCAAATCATTGTGCCATAAACATAAATGTGGCAAAAGAAAAAAAATTGCTGTTTAGAAACAATTAGGTATAGTCAAAATAAAGTCTTAATCAATAAATACAATAAATTTATGGATGTTCTGTACGGGATTTAAATGTCTCCTGTCCTATTGTTTCAAAGCAAGTTAAGAGGAAAAACAACAAACCCATACATACAGCAAATTAGAATAATGGAAGACTGTACAGCTTGCGAAAAAATATCTCCATTCTCTGCCTCTGCCTTTATCCTCTTTCCCTTATATTCTATCCTCTATTATCTCTATTATATATCTCTCTATATCCTCTTATATCACAATACAAATACATTAACACTCCCTTGGATCCGGAAACTTGGGGGGGGCCTTCTGAGAAATTAGTGAATATTTTCATTTTTTTCTTTAACCTAGACTTTACAATCCATCTTATCTTGATCATCAGAGTCACATACAAGGTTGATGGTAGGTATAAAGATATTAGGATATAATCATCCTCCCTGTTGACCTCTTGACAAGAAAGCGATTTTTAAGAGAAGAATTATTTCAGAAGATATTTGGAACTACCATCTCTTGGTGTAAATCTTGTTTGTAAATTCCAATATGTCAATGTCCTACTAAAAATAATAACAATAAGCATTTGCTACTTATAAACAATTTTAATATTTATATTTATATTTTCCATCTTAGAAATGTTCATGTGAAAAATTACAATTTCTTATATTAAACTATGATAATAAATACCCCACAACTGATTTTATGGATATTGACAATTCATGAAATTTATGGCGATCTGCTCGTAACAATTCTGGCCTGTCCGGCCCTATACAAAGCTAAATTCCAACCGTTCTTTGCATTACTGTTACCAAAATCGTGAGTTGTAATAACGTTATTCTATTAGAGGATCTCAATTTGTTGTTAATACACCAGAAACCACTGTAGTTAAGCTGAATAACACCTACTTATTTAAAATTTGTATGCTCAAATAAACAATATTGTTCAAAGTGTCGGGATTATAATAATAATAAGTTTATTAACCACAAACAGGTACACATTCTTCACTAGAGTACCATCGAAAGTTATTAACAGCACGTTTTTTTTACGTTGAGAAATATATAGCTATTGTTTATCCGGTTTTTTGCCTACTCATGAGAGATTAGTTGATTTACATATCATTAAGGAAATGTTACAGGGCAAGCTTTACTAAGCTTGCAAAATGTGACAAATTAAAACAGTTTTTTCGTTATTTCAGTGGCGCTTCGAAGCATGATCGGTTACTCTCATTACATTTAAAAACTGATAATAGCAAGATCCTGGAAATGAATAATAATAATAATCACTTTGTTTAGAGAGTAAGCTTTTAATAAAGTGCAATTGTAGATCATACTACTTACTGAGGACTGACCTTCAAATGACCATATTTGACCACGGTCAAATACAAGATCACCACCAGATAGCTAGGGAAGTTTCCTACAATGTTTGTATTTAAGGTTTTTTACTAGGAATCGTATTTTCAAGTTATCCTGCTGTTCCCATCCTTGTGTTATTACAATAAATGTTGAAAATGTTGGCCGTTGACAGTTTATCAGTGAGCTAGATGGATATAAAAATTATCAATTGTACTTCTTATCATTTCTGGTGTATTCTCAGTGCACACATCTATTATTCACTGTTGCAGTGCATTTAAATCTTGAGGTTTGGTAAAGTGAACTTTACTTTTTATGTAACCTAAAGAAAATAATCATTCGGTATAATGTCTGGTGATCTAGCTGGCCACTCAATGATTTCTCTTCTTCCAATCCATCGATTGGGGAAAGTATCTCTCAAATAGTCGCTGACAGTGAACACGAAAAAGAGCTCGGGGTTTGGAAAAATAAAATATTTTTCATTGGAGAGCTTTATGTGGGTCTTTGGGAGACTTTCGTGCACTTTATTTTGTTCGAATCGAAGTTGGGGTGGTTAGTTCTTAAACAGCTGGAACTGGCCAAATGCTTTGCCCTGTATACGTTCAGAGCCAAATTTCACTTTTATTTGGGTTGGCAGGGTCAAAGGCTACATCCTGTATTGACTTTTTGCACCAAATTTATTTTTTATTTGAGCTGGCAGGGTTAACACCTGCAACCTGTATAATTTTTCTTGAAATTAAACACTTTATTTTAAATGAAAACTAAACAAGTATTTAACGTAGTGAACAGAGTTGAATATTTATTTCAATTAAAATTAAAATTTCTTTACACGAATAAATAGTTTAACTTGTTAACAATTGAAATTTTGCCTTAAGTCGGGCCGGTTTAAATAAATAATATAAATAACACCACAGGTAGTTACGACCCCCTTTATCCCGGAAAGCTCTAGAAGAGCCTTGTGTGGGAGGGGGAAATTGTTAGATGAGATGATTTTATAAACTGAGAAAATTCACTTAGATTAATATGCGCGACGGCAATTTGTTTCTATTTTAAATTAATGCACTGGGGAGATTTTAATAAAGTACTTTTTTACTAGGATCTGCCTAGGAAGCTGCACGGGCACTGGATTTGTTATCGCGAGATACTCCGAAAACACAACTTGCTCCCTTATTTATACTAATGATGAAGAATGGGCTCGAGGAGGTCTGGAAAGAGCTGGACTCTCCCCCAGCCGTTCTATGGGGCTCAAATTGTGAAATATTGCGTAACAAATGCTAAAAATTTGAATTTTGAACTGAAAAAGATATGATTAAAACGGCGATGAAAAATGGGATTTTTTGATATATGAATTAAAATGGAATCTATTTCATTTTTAGAATTAGGAACTGTCTGAATAAAGTGGTAAAATTGAATGGGTCCCGTGAAGTAATGTTGGAAGTCGTAATTTAATCCATATTTGATGTTACATTAAAGTCATATTGAGGGTATTGCATCGCCTACGTTGAGCAGAGCGGAATCCAGTTTTAGGGTAATTGAAATGAAGATAGCTGCGAGTGGCTAACCACGCGCGGGAACACCTAAACTGGACTTATGTTTGGACGAACGTTTTGTAGGCTGATTGGAAATGTGAATGGAAGATGTTTTGAGATATGAGTAGAAGATTGGGTTTGAAGTTATTTTGAAGAAGAAATTGTTTATAGAAAGTTTTGGGACGTGAAAAAAATATTTTGACTTTGGGTTTGGAGAGTGGTTTAGAAGTTAACGAGTTACTGATGGGGCTGTATTTTTTTGGGCAGTCTTTTGTAAGGTTTTGACTGTAGTTTGGTGAATTTTGAAGTTTGAATGTTTTGTTGATTGATTTGAATTGTTGGTGAGTTATAGAGGGCGCATGAATTTTCCCAGGGTTATTTTTTGAAAATTGTGGCTTTTTACTATTGCAAGTGTCTTAATGACTTTTTTATCGGGTTTTGACAAGTTGACGTTAGAGATTGAATTATTTTGAAAATTTTAGTAACTTTGACCTCGGCCATTTTGTTAATATGGAGAATATACTATGACAACAGTTTGTCCATAATGTGGGGGCGCGCCATCTTGCTAAAAACAAACTTCATTAAAATCGTTACCGGCAACCTGCTGTATAGCTGGCATAATATTGTCTGTGAGGAGTTCCAAGTATTTCTCAGTATTCAGAGTTCCATTAATAAAAAAAAGGCTCAATCACTCGATCGCGAAAAAGTCCTGCCAAAACATTCAACTTTTGAGGTATCTGCGCGTGTGCTTCAAGCAACAATGACTTTACCACAAATTTAGAAAGTGGCTTCATCTGAGAAAACAATTTGATATAAAAAATTACGGTTGTTATAGATTCTTTTTTAAATAAATAAACACCAAAGAAATTAGACCAATTCCAGAAGCCAGAGACTTGTGTGGAAGGGAGTTACACATTGAAAAAACGCGGAAATACAGAGATTTCCGCCGACAGTTCCAATGCCGGAGCCGGGATTCGAACCTGGTGGCACGGTAACCGTGTGATTAGTCGCGATTGCCACCTCGCGTCTTAACCAACGCGGCTATCGGCATCATAATTTCACAAAACTCCAACCTGAGATCAGGATCGTCCTTATTTAGTTCTTAGTGCAGATGTACTTTGTAAGGGTGGAATTTTATAATTTTCAAATGTTTATGTACTGAAAATCGACTCATTTCAAGCCTTTGAGACGCTTTATTGATTGACAATCTGGGATTTTCAACAAATGATTGTGATTGTGTTGAAATATATCGGCAAATATACATCACAAAATAATCTTTTATTAATGGTTCGTTTCTTATAAGATTTTAAAGGAATAGTCGAGTTCATGTATTATCACCACTCAAAAAACGCAATAAAACTCTACGACTTAATTAAAATATCATTACTCTTTGTGCTATATAGACAGCAACTCGACTCGCTAACCTTTATAGGTTTTTAATGTGCGTCGGCTTGCTTGATGAGAGCAAGCCGTTTGGCCCACGGCGATAATAATTATGTCGTAAAGTTTTTGTTGCGTTTTTTGCGTGCTGATAATAAATCAACTCGACTATAAACAATTGAATATTTATCAGATGTTCCACTTAGAGGTATAAAAATAAATAAGAGTAGTATTTTAATACCTTATAATAACGTAAGGTTTTTTATTAATTTTTTCGTCTTTTCAGTGTTCAATTATTTATAAGGATTTTGTCATATTTTTTTGATGTGCGTGTGTATAATGAATGTATAAACATAGAAATCTTACAAAAGTTCAAGTCTAATTAACTATTAACCTTTTTAAGGTCAACAATTCAATACAAAGCAAACTAATTCTATATTTTTATCCGTTCACAGAAAAAAATAGTCTGGCGTAAATACAATTATTGTTGTTTTTTGTTTGGTAATGACTTTAATGAGTCAAGAGATTTTGGTGTGCCCAGCTATATCAATACTTTCGGCGATAGTGTACGTCCAATCGCGTGTTCCCCATACCATTTGGTTCAATACAAAGTAATTATATTATTATACAAACTAAAATAATAATAATTAGTGATTTAGTGTTGTTTCGTTATTTGTGATTGTATTATGAGCTCGAATGAGGACAGTGACGAGATGCAATGTTATGCTTCGTAAGCTTAATCTTACATAATAGTTTATTTTCTTTCTCTATTAATAACAAAAGTGAACTGTTTGTCAAAATTCTTATTGAAAGAATTGTGATGACTGGCTACAAGGATTGTCATAAATATTTACATGCTGACATTGTAGCGATAAAAACACAGTGACAGGTTTTAAAAATAATATTTGTTTGTGACAGGTTTCAAGAACTATCTCAGGCAATTATTTCAACGTACTGGGAGTAAAATTATTCCTTGGTATGAATACAAAGAGAACTTTCAATAAGATCACTCCCCGTTTTAAAAATAATTTTAAGTAATTTCAGTATCTCTCTATAAAAAAACCATTACTACACCTTGTTACTTATTTGTTTATTCCCCGTATTGCTATTATGGCAAATAAACGAAGCAACAAATGCGTACGACTAGCTGATTTTAGCTGGAGCAAAGAGTCATGGGTTCTGGTAACTTTTAAGAGAGGTGAAACTTACCCTCTTTGTGTGTGTAACACATAAGTCGAATTTTGTTTTATTCGGGAAAAGGAGACAATGAAAAATTGATGATATTGGGAAACCATCTATAGTGAATAATGAGTTGGTTTGTCTCTTTTTCCCTTGAAACCAGTCACTTTTTGGTAGCTATTGATAAAAGTAGAATTATAAAAATATAGTGAAAAACACCCCACGCTTTTTACAATAAAATGATTTTTTCTTGTCAATCACTTCATTCTTATTTTAAACTTATTAAAAATCATTTAATTATATTGAGTTAGTGGAATTTCTATCGCTGTTGAACAAAATCTTAATATTTAAACATTATTTTTGACTTTTTAGTTCGGGCGTGTTTTTTTAGTTTTTTTAAACTATAATTTTTTTTTCGCCAATTTCCTTTTTAATTGTCTGTAACGTATTTGCCGTTGTATAAGGCCTTGTTAAACGCTAGTTCCAACTTTAATACATACATTATGATGTAATATTAATTATGTACTACTAGCGAATACTAAGCGGTTTCGAAAAGCAGGTGGATATCAGCTGGTTTCTATAGGTATCGGTGTTCATGATGCTAATTCTAAAATTCACCCAATCCAATATATTGGAGAGAAACGTGCCGAGGGATGAATGGCAAGAGAGTAACTAAAAATGTCATGTCGCTAGCGTCAACTTCAGGGAACCGGGCACACCCTGTTGTATAAGAGCCTTACCCTTCTATCGGACCTCTGGAAGGTTGAGCGTTTGTAATAAAATATATATTAATAAAAGCGGCGCCTCCGGAAAAATTTCGACAATAGATTAGTCATTTTTTTATTTTTATTTTATCCTGATGTTCCTGGTGAGGACATTAGGACAAAGCTGTCAATTACTGTATTGTCATCCGTCCTTGATAAGTGTGAAAAGTTTAAGTTTAATCTAACGTATTGAAGTAGGTGAGAATCACGTTCAAAGATCCATTACAAACAAACAAACAAACAAACATACAGGTGAAGCTAATAAAAGCGTATTAATAAAAGAAAATTGTGTACAAAGGTGGAAGTTATTGTTTTTCCAATATTTCTTTGCTCACGAATGCTACACCTTAGCATTACACTCACTATAACAAAATTGAAAATACCGAAATACCGACCCACTTGACAAGCCAAAAAGTAACATGTTAATTTATGTTGTGTAAATGGTTTTTGGCAATAATCCTTAGCACCTCAATTATTCAATTAGTCAATGCCCTGGGTGTAATATAATAATATATCCATTAGGACATGAAACAGAACCAGCAAGATAATTACAAAATAAACTCCTATTTATTAACGAGAAAATAACTTACCGCTTATAGACATGCGTGGGTGACAGTCAAGATTTTTTAAATGGTACCGTATACTTTTTGAGTCATCAATAAATAGAGGCTTTCTCTTTTCAGTAGTGTAAAAATGTAATAGCTTACGCAACAAATCGTTCAAGATAAATGAGACTGAATATTTTTATGTTGTGTAATTAATTCGACATAAAATTAACCTACGAAAAACCCGTTTAGGTGTATGCACTTGTTTGTTATTTAGAATCATATATCTATTTATACGAGGGTGGAAATAAATGTTATGCTTCTACATCAGAAATATCAGATTCAGGCTTAAGGAGAAGAAGATTTCTTATATTATGGATTGATTGAATTTATTGAGTTAAATGTGTGTGACTTATGAGTAAATGAAGTTCATCAAAATGGAGTTTAGGACAAAATGCAATTTTTAAAATGTACACATCCATTAAGTTAGAAATAAAATACATACTTCTGGCCCATTCCGTGCCATAGAGAAAATATATCGCCTAGCTTGGCCTGTATTTCTAACTAGACTTTTCTAAATTAGATTATGTAATCCATCAAAATAAGATGAGTACAGTGGCGGTCCCAGAATTTCGACATGGGGGCGTCTATCGAAGATTCTAGGGTCAAAAAATGCATGGCAGGCGAAAATTTCAGATTTTTCAATGTCAAGCGGCCTTAAATTAAAAGTTAGATGTTTTATTTAAAATAATATTGTCTTCGAAATGTATGTCTCGTGAGCGCAAGGCTTAAAAATATAAAGCATACCAAATATATTTGTATCAAGTAAAAAGACCAAGTATTCTATATTCTAATACAAAATACAACAAAATAACAAATATGCTCTTCAATTTGCCCTCGACGGACGTACCTACAACAACAGCACTTGAATCATCACATTGGTACCAGTCGCACTTTCGGGATTGCTTTCAAAATTTGCGGTCCGGCTTTTGGAAACTGGAACATATAGCTGCAACTCTCATTGATGTTCGTGCGAATTTGTATTACGGCTTCCAGTGTGAATATCTCCATTTACGATTTTTGTGAACTCCAATAGTTATTAATATTGGAGAACAGTCGCTTATCCACGCACTTGTCTCACGAAAACAAAAATAAACTCCCATAAAATCTCCAAATTTTTAAATTTATTTTGACTTTATCCAGACTCTCGAGTTAGTCCAGTGATTATAACTATTAAGCCCTGAAGAAGTATGTGCCAAATAACCGAAATGTCGGCAAAATAGTGTGTTCCTTTGTTCTTGTCCTGACTAATACAGCACTACTGGGTATATTTTATTGTGATATGTTGAAAGCAAATGTAGGGTAGAGAGAACTTAATAATTGGTAATCGATAGATTTACAAAGTTCATGTGTCCATAGGGGGGAGGGTTATGGCCCCCCCCTTAGGACTGCCACTGGATGAGTAACAAATGGTACAAATATTAGACTAGCAGGCAGAAACCTGCGCAGATTAAATACTATTCGATAAATCTTACAAGCAAAAAATGTAATGTATATAATGCAATTCCTATTTATTTGTTTGTTGTAGGTACTTAGATTCCAAAAATATAAATAGCCTGCTGGTTTAGTTGAAATCGTCTTAAAAAAAATTCATATGTTATAGAAGACCTTTTAACCCCTTTTTAAATAGATTTAAAGACGGTTTACGATGAACTGTTTCTGGTAGATGATTAAATATTTTTACACCTGCCTATACAGGTCCCTTCTGTTTACATCCAAATTGTATGAGGGAGTTTAGTATATGTTTTTGTATCTCGTATCATGGTTATGGATATCAGATGGTGTGGGAAGACTATTTTGTTCTTTGCATATTATTCTACTGATCCTATATATGTATAAATTCGTTAACATAAATATGTTGTGCTTTTTAAAGTAGTTTCTACATGACTTTAATATTTCCAAATACGCGATTTACTTGAAAGATCTACAACCCAACGGCCAAATCAGAGCCTTAAATAATTTTCTGGTCAGTAGCAACTTATCTCAGTACAATTTTGTACATAATTCTAATAATAGCATCCTTGACTTAGTTTTGCATAACAAAAATTGTGACGTAACACAGTCTTTTGATCCGTTAATTAATGAGGATATACATCATCCTGCCTGCCTTGGTCATATCAATTGAGATGAACGCCACTAAAAACCTTACTAATAATTTTCCACCTAATCATAATATTAATTATAATTTTCGCAAATGTGATTTCTCTAAATTATATGTTAACCTCCTTAATGTTGACTGGTCTTTTCTTTCCCATCTCAATGACGTCAACAGTATATGCACTCAGTTCTATGATAGACTTGATTTGGAGTTTGAATTGTGTGTACCAAAGAAATCGGCCTCGCGGAATAATAAGTACCCCTCTTGGTTTAATGGTAGTATTATGAAAAAAAATTAGGCTTAAGGAACGTCTCAGAAAAATGTGTTCGAAAACCGATGAACTTTTTGAGCAGTTTAAAAAAGTCAGACGGGAAGTAAAGAGGGATATTAATACTGCCTACAAAAGCTTTGTACAAAACACCGAAAATAATATAAAAAGCGATCCTAACAAATTCTGGGCGTTCATTAATGACAAGAAAGCATCAACCGGTCTTTCAGATGAAATGTTCTTTGACGGTGCTTCACTTAATAGTCCGCATGATATTTTAGATGCATTTGCCAGGTTTTTTAGCCAGTCATATTCTGATTCCTCATTAGACGCCGTCAATAATTCTATTGATAACGATTGTCCAAATAATAACCCTACTGTTAATATACATTTTTTTCATGAGGCAGAAGTTCTCCAGGCCTTAAAACGCATTAAACCTAAAATGACTGCAGGTCCCGACTCCATACCAGCATTTTTATTGAAAGACTGTGCTATTATTTTTGCATATCCTCTAACCCTAATTTTTAACCTTATTTTAAAAAATTGTCAATTTCCGGACTTATGGAAACTTTCCAAAGTCTGTCCTATTTATAAACAGGGGAATAAATTAGATATTCAAAACTTCAGGCCTATTTCTGTAATCTATAATTTTTGCAAAGTTTTAGAAATCCTACTTCACGACAGTATTTATTGTTCAATTAAGTTTAAGATATCTATTCACCAACATGGATTCATGAAGGGGCGTTCAACGACGACTAACTTATTCTGTGTAACTCAGTATATTTCTGAATCCTTAGATGAACATCGCCAGACTGATGTCATATATACGGATTTCTCCAAAGAATTTGACAGGTTAGGTCGTCAGTTACTGTTAATCAAATTAGAGAAAATTGGCCTTTCATACTCTCATTCTCTTATTCAAGTCTTATTTAACAAATAGGTTTCGGTATCTTACTCTTAACGGATTCAAGTCAATTGAATTTGCTGCTACCTCTGGTGTTCTCCAGGGATCAATCTTGGGGCCCTTATTTTTTAATATATTTATCAATGACATAACGGACGAAATTGATTTGCCTTGCCTGTTATATGCTGATGGCCTTAAAATTTTCTCAGTTATAAACCATATTGATGATTGTTTTCAAATTCAAGCTTGTCTTAGTAAAGTAAACAACTGGTGCTTAGTAAATAAACTACCCTTGAATGCTAGTAAATGCAACGTAATATCATTCTCATTGAAAACATCCCCGATTATTTTTGACTATCATTTGGTTAGTGATACTCTTCAGAGGCCTACAACTTTTCGCGACCTAGGGGTAATCTTTGATAGCAAATTATCATTTACCAACTACATTGATACCATAACCTCTGAAACCTTTAGGGCTCTTGGATTCATAGCTCGCACCAGTCGTGAATTTACTAATACGGATACATTGAAAATCCTTTACCAACCATTTGTGAGGTCGAAACTTGAATATGCATCACTTATTTGGTGTCCCAGTTATGATGTTCATAAGAGCAACCTGGAAGCAGTTCAACGCCGGTTTGTTAAACTACTTTGGTTTAAGTCGGATGGTATCTATCCAGCTATTGGATTTCCGCAGAGTCAATTGCATGAAAGATTCTCGTTGTCTACTCTGAAAGACAGGCGAATATACGTCTCTCAAGTATTCTTATTTAAAACGATACGCAATGATCTTGGTGTTCCTAGAATAATTTGCAAATTAAATCTTCACGTCCCTAGATTAAATTCTCGCAATGACCTAGTTTTTTATTTACCCACTCCACATACAAACTTATTAAAAAATTCGCCTTTGTCCACTATCTGTAACAATTTTAACAAACTGTGTAGCAACCTCGATATTTTTAATTGCAGCCTTAAATATATAAAAACTGAACTTTTAATTAATTTAAATACTTTCAAATGACTTTTGTTTTTCTTACACTGAATTTTAATCTTTATTTCCTTCTGTCTTTTTCTAGTTAATACTGCACATGTACCTCATTAAACTTGTTTTTAATTATCTGTAATTTACACTTTATATTTATTGATGTGATTGTTAGTTTGTATTATTCTCTATGTTTTCTTTTGCTTTCTTTTTCTCTTCTATCGATTTTTAATGTTTTATATTGTACTCTACTTTTATGATTTGTTTTTGTAACTTTCTATTCCTGTTCTATAATTGGGTATTTTACCTGTTGAGCAGTGTATGCAATAAATAAATAAATAAATAAATAAATAAAAAAATAAAAAATAAATGAGTCCTGCTTTTTTAGATTAAATGATGCTCTAACGGCTTTTTTTGTACTAGAAATGTTGTCTTGGCATTTCCCCAAAATTCTACTCCATATTGCATAAGAGAATAGAAGTATGCATCAACATTGAAGCCGATGTTATGTCTAATTGTATTTATGGCATAGACTGGCATGGTTTAATTTGTTAAACGGTTGGTCCAAGTGAATACCTAAACATTTGGTGGTAGAACTGGGGATGACATCTCCACCATTTGTTGAGACAACAGTAAGAGGTAGTGTTTTATTAGGTTGGAATCAAATATTAAAGGTTTTATTGGTATTTAAAACCAGCTTATTAGCTGTTAATCAATCATATACTTCCTCTAGTAAGATCATTGTTACACTAGTTCGGTCGTCCAAATTTTTGTGCTGTAAAGTGATGCTTGTATCGTTAGCAAATTGTGAGAATTTCGCGAGTGGGAAATTTGCTGCTACATCATTTACGTATATTAAAAATAAAGCTAGTCCCAGGATAGAGCCTTGCGGAGCGCCACATTTTATATAGCCCGAGTTTGTTGATAGTTTGTTTATTCACTTCCCCTTTTGTTTGTCAATCAAAATGGGCTATCGTAGAACTCGAGATAACGAGGTCCGACGCACTATTGCCCCACCCTGTATAATACGGAACGTTTATTACGGTATGATGTTTTTATCCCCTCTGTGATTCAATCAGGACCTTTATTTTCATGATTGATCTTAACATATTTAACAGGAAAAGCCACATTAATATAGCTGTTAAAATAATCATAAAAAACATCACAAGTTTGATTTACATCGAATTCTGTGTAGGCGCATTCCAGTCTATTTCAGAAATTAAATTTTTTTAAATGACTTTATTTTTGGGGCTCTTTTTTTCTATTCTTAGAGGTTCAGGACTGAGAGATACGCCTTGAAGAGTGATTTTTTTGCCCATGATCATCGCTGACACCGTAATCGCCATTTGAAATTTTTAAAACTTTTTCTGTATCATTAATCAGTATGTTGTCTACAAGAGAATTTGAGTTGTTTACCACCCTTGTTGGAGTGTTGATGGTGGTAGATAAGTTAATTACATTTAGTAGCGTTAAAAATTCTTTTGTCTGTAAATTATCTTTTTCAAAATGTATATTAAAATCACCACATACATACATATTTAGATATATTTGTATTAAGCTGTTACATGGCCTATGTCCATTTAACAGTTTTATTTAAAAACTAGTGTTTTGTGGATATTTGGCACGATGTGTATAACATTTTTCGATTCAGTTTTTGTAAGTGAAACTGTTTTCTAACAGAATTTTATTTGTATAACTGCTACACCATTTCACACTGTTTCATGTACTTAATTTTATATCTTAGGAACTCGGTCATATTCTACACTATTATGTATTTCATTCTACACAGCATCCCAGGGAACAATTAACAATGTGTCTACAAAATTTATTTACATCAGATATCTATTTTTCAATTTTTATATTTTTGTTTACTATGGAGTACATACGGTTATTTTCCTTACCTTTTCTCATTCTATATATAGTAAATCCTGTAAGATGTAATATATTTACTGAGTTATCAATACGTTTTACTATTTATTTACATCTGTTCATATTTGTGGTTATGTATAAAATAGACATTACAAACTGAGGTAAAGACATTGGTATGGAATAAAAACTTTTATTATAGATTCCTTTTATCGATTATATGCCACTATTTTAGTTGTGAGTACGAGAATCTACAAGGCAAGTTGGTGCGCTTAACGCAACCATTAACAGATGGCCATACTTATACTATTTTTATATTTTATAGCTTTCAATTTAAATAGGGATTTTAATTTCTCAAGTTTATTTTTTGGTAGCGTTATTTCCCAGTAAACAGGATAAAAAGTTTACCTTATCAGTAAAATTCACCAGGAAGTCATTTGCTTGCAGCCTTTGTACTGATTCAAACGTATATAATTTGTTAGTTAACAAGTGTTGAACATACAGTTAATTTCATTATTCATTTAAAAATTTAATTAATCTTCAAATTTTGCCTTTGATATAATTTCAATTATTTTAAAAATAAATTTGAATTCAAAGTCAATTCTTTTTAATTTAATAAGTAGTTAAAATGCTATATGTACCACATGGTTTTAAAAATATTTTTCTCTTTCCCTTTCATTTTTTTGGCAATTTATAGTCTATGAAATCAGCTTAAATATATTTTGTATAGCTAACTTGCTTAAATTTTGTACATCCATACATGCTTAGATGCTTATATTCTTAAGATATTTAAATTCTGAGATACTTCTTCTACATTCCTGCATAGTTCTTGCACAGTTTATCTTTCATAGATAAAATTTCGTTATCTTTACATTAAACCACATAGTTGGTTAATTTTCCTACAACTTTCACCCCATTTCATCAAGACGTAAATTGCCAAGGAAACTTTAGGATTCATTGTTGCAACAAGAGACAGTTGTGGGCCTGGATTGCTGTCCCAGAACCAGTCACCTCAACAATTATCAATCTAGGATACTGGTATAAATTTGTCTTATATATATATATATATATATATATATATATTTTAAATTTCAATTTGTCTTTCAAACCGATTTGTCTATTTTTCATGTAATATATTTTAACATTCATTTTAAACTATCTTTTTATTTCTCTTACCAACAATTTCAGTCTGATCTATAGTAGACTGGTTATTCGAGAAAAAGAGACAATTTTGCTTATTTTACCATAGATGGTGCCCAATTTAACATCAATTTTTCTTTGTCTCCTTTTCTCGAAATAAACAGAAATCTGTCGCTTATGCTGTACATGTCAGAAAGGGTAAGTTTCTCCACTCTTACGAATGCTCTGGTCCCACGGCTCTCTGCTCCGACTTAAACCAGCTAGTCGTCCGCATATGTTGCCTCAATTCTTTCTCAAAAATAAATAATAAGAGAAAGGAGGTAACAAAGCGTAAAAGTGATCGAAGAAGACATTATATGACTTACCCTGACAAGTTAAGGACCTGTACATGCAGATCATTATCATTTTTAAACTTTTACTTACGGCTGCTTCTTTCTCTTTTGTCTCTGTTGACAGGTTATTTATATTATCAAAGTGCAAGTAGAATAATTGAATCACATTGGTACCGTGGTACCATTTATTAGTACAATTAATAATGAATTTATAAAAAATATCCTTATTAAAATGCGATAAATACAATCAAAATTACAGCTAAAAGAAAATAGGAAAATGCAAATTATTTACCGTACAAGCGTTGGCTTTGGAATATAAAAAAGGAACACAAAACATTACAACATTTATTCAAAATGATAAAATAATAATAAACATTACAGAAATTAGACAACCCCCAATTCCAGAAGCCAGGGCTTGTGCGGAAGGGGGTTACACATTGAAAAAACGCGGACATACAACCATTTCCTTCGACAGTGCCGGAGCCAGGATTCGAACCCGGCGGTGCGATGTCCGTGTGATTAATCGCGATTGCCACCTCGCGCCTTAACCCACTCGGCTATCGACCAGACCAGATGTCCATTAATGTCTTACTCGTAACTCCAGGTGATCATGGGTTGTTATGGTGATTGCGTAGGCAATATTTTTATATAACCCCAAACAAAAAATCTAGAGGAATCAAATCAGGTGAACTTGGAACCCACCTGACCGGACCATTAGTAAAAATGGCGTTTTCTCTGAATCTCTGTTGAAAGTAATAACTTACTATTCATGAATTATGAGGAGGAGCGTCATCTTGTTGGAAATACACCCACTAAAGGTAATTCATCCAAAATGTCCCCAATCTCATTTTGCAGGAATCGCAAGTATCCGGCACCAGTCTGACAAGCTAAATATTTCATTATTTTCAAATCCACATTAGTTACTTCTTGCTATTTAAATACTACAAAATTATATTTTCTTATTTTCTTTTACCTGTAATTTTTATATTTTCAAATAATTATTGGAACATAGACTAGTCGAATTGTATTTATCTGTAGATGAGCGATCAATAATGTAAAATTTATGAAATAGAGACGACAAATTTCTATAGGCAGTAGTGGAGAAGAAGGCAGAGACCCACGTTCTTTGTTTGGGTTAGTGTTTAACATGGTTGATCTATTTTCTTCGGAAGAAAGTAAATTAATTATCTAACACAGGTGACGATAATTTAGTCTTCTTTTAATTTTTACTCGATTTTGATATTATTTGGTATATCTTATTTTACATTGATTTTAGTAAGAACTTACACCTACGGAAATATAAAACAATGTGAAGTGATATTGTTGAGATAATACACAACTTTAGAAAGAAACCTATTGTTGTACAATATTTTATGCAAACATGGTTTTACTGTAACACCTTCTTAATAGTTAACGAATGAGTGAACAAAATTATATAAACTATTTTTTTGGATAAGAAATGCATTAGAAGAGAGAGTTCTTGTTATAAATCAACTTGTTATGTCATAAATAAATCCTTTTCGCTATAACACTTCTAACAAATTCTTCCGTTCTTTCTTTTTCTGTAATAAATATTAATTACTTGTGATTAGTATTAAAATAAATAAATAAGTGAAAATATGAGAAAATATTTATTTATTCAAATATAGATTACAGCGAAGACGAATCAAACAAGCTGGAGAGCTAATAAATATGTAAAAAAATATAGAAACACCCTAAGATGAGACAAACTCAAATGTACAGGGGTTGCAAGAAAGAAACATTTAGACAGTAGATAGAAGTTTCCAGAAATAATGGCTATAATGAAAACTTAATACTTCGACCAATTCGGAAAGGAAGAAGTTTGTAGCATTGCATATGCTACATTTTTGATTTATAATAAATTTAAAAATTAAATTAGGGCATAGTAAGTTGGCCACCCAGTATGTGGATAAATGTATTACTGGTTGCCGTGAAAAATCTCATGAAAGGAATTTATTAGACAAACATAAATATTTTTTTATTCTTTCTTTCCTGCAAAAACATGCTTCACATGCAGTAAATATCTAAATAAATAATAATGAAAATAATGCGGCACCGTTTCAGACAATTAACACTGCACTTATAACTTGTTCAGGTTGAAAAGCACTTGACACCTTATTTTGGGTTAACACCGAAATATGGTAAACACACGACTTCTTCTCTTCCTGGCTGATTTAACAGCATGTTTTTTTATGTACTTCCTTCAGAAACACATAGTAGCACACTCTCTATTTTAAGGTTGTGTTGTTATTATAAATTTCAATTTATTGTCTCCTCTTCTTCTTCTCCTTATCTTTCGATTTTGCCAAGTGCACAAGTTTGTGACTTGGGTTTGCAATTAAGACCTGCGTGTCGGATCGTTTAGTTTTTTTTAAATTCAGAAGACCGCGTTAGGAAGCCTAGCCATCTTGGCGTCCCTTTCAGGCGTGATCTATTGAAGGAGCAGGTGATGCTTAGGCTTGGGGCTGTAGCCTATTTATTAAATTTTGTTAAGCCGTAATTTTTTTATTCACGCCATAAGCTTAGGCTTATTGTCGAAACTGAGCCCCCACAGGTCACTTGGGGTAAGTCTTGCGAATTGATGTTTTAAATTCATTTTTGTAAGGTGTATTCTTTTATATCTTAGGGTTTCCAGTATCCCTCATATGAGGTAATTTTTTTGGTGTGAGATAATTAGTATATCACCTTTCTGATGTAACGGCCATAGGCATGGTCATGTTTTAAGAAGAGAGGTCAATAATTGATGGAATCTGAGTCGAGTCGATTTTTTTCTTGACCACGTAGACAGTGGAGGCAGCGTGTTGTAGAGGGGTCCTTGCAGTAATACCTGATTTTGAAACGAAGCTACGCCAGGGCCTTCTGCTTGGTGGTATTGTTTATAACATTTTTTTTATTTAAAATTTCACTTTTCAGATATTTTTTTAGTCTTATAAGAAATGGTACCATTTTAATTAAATTTAACGCTTTCAAATATTCATACAAATTTTCACATTAATATTTTTACCTATTATTTTTTTTAAATAATACTTGTTAAACCTTGGTCATAATTTAATATATTTTTTTATTATCAATCATTCAAATTTTAACTTAACTCAATTTTTTTACTATTGCTTATTAAATTTATTCAACTGTCCCATAATCAAATAATAAAGTCAACTTATTATTAACATGTGTGTTTCCTCTCTTTTACTCATTTAGCTGGATATATATTATTGGTGAACTTATTATATAACTTAGGTACTCAGTATTGTTTTCCTTAGCTTTCACAATACTCCTGGTTCATATAATAAGTTAAGGTGGCGCCCTAAACATCTATTTTTTTTATGTATATTTATATTCACTATTTTATATTTTTTTATATATACAGCAAGTTATCAAATTGAGTAACTATCGAACCACGACCTCGCTTTCCCATAACCCAGAGCTGCCGTTCGCACAATTGAAACACTTCCTGGTTTTAAGCCAAGGGGTGTTACAAGTTGTAAAAAATAGATGACGGCAAAATTTTGAGAACGGTGGCATTAATAAATTGAGATGAATTGTAAAACCCACAATGCAATTAATTTAATATAAATATAAATTCAAATTTATGAGAAGAAACTAAGAGAATTAAAATGAAAAATAAAAACGATGAACTCAAACCGTGTGTATGTAAATCAGATGACTAAAAGTTATAGATAAAGATATCTATAGATTTATAGATAAAATGAACTGTAGATTCTATACTAAGGAAATATGTCGAAAACACCAACTTCACTGATGTTCCCAAGTCTCCTGCTCCAAAAATAGTGTAAGTGTATTGTGCGGATGATGTGAAGGAGATTGAGTCTTTTTCTAATTTTATTTAAAAATAAATGTTTCCAAAATCACAACAAAAAATGTTTATTGTACCAGTTTTATAAAAGCCAACAAACATGTTCAGGCAAGTAAAATACAGAGCGGTGCAAACACAGTGAATAACTTAAAGCATATGAATGTCTTCAGAAAAGGTAATAAATTTAAATGATAACTCCCTCCAACAGTTTCTCTAATAAATACGTTTATTAATACAGAAAATTGACACATCGGAAATAAATACTTACGTGTTGATAGTCTTAGATACTAATACAGTTAATTCAAGCTTTAAGAAAACTGAAATCTTTTACCAAGGGACCAGATTTAATACCATTTTTCATCATCAGAGACTGTGGTCACATATTGCAGAAATTCTAACCAAAATATTTCATTTCAAAGCTCCCAAATTCCCAGAGACTTAAGAAATTCTGTCTTTGCTACTGTTCATAAAAAAGGTGAAAAGTGTAATATGGAAAACTATCGACCTACTGCCATAGTTTGCAACTTCGCTAAAGCCTTTGAATTCATATTACATGAACCATTATACAACCTAGTGTTTGCTAGTTAATGTTGATAAGATATAAAGTACTATAAAATTTCTATTTTAAAGAAATTGACTTTTCAATTTCTACTACAAGCTTTAGTAAAATGGCCTATAAATTGATTTTGAAGAGTATAATTTTCGATGAAATACTTCATTGTACTTCGAAATTGAAATTGCATCTTAATTTATTTATTTAAATTAAAGATTTTACGTTTTCAAAAATTTACAATACAGGGTGTCAACGTATCAACGTAGATCCCCACTTTTTCCTTATTTTTTAGAATATCAGAATAAAACTTGGTAGATGTATTATATAACCAAGAAGACACTTTGTGGCATAACTGTAATTTGTTTCCCTTCTGGTTTTGTGAACGTTCCATCTTTTGCGTCTGAAGGACTTTTACTATATTTATCAAAAATGAATGTTAACGATCACAAAATAAGGGTTCAAAACGACTGTTTCAGACGGAGAATAATACAAAATTTATACTTACTGTTCGTTTATGCTTAACTGCTTCTCTGATGGCATCAATTGGATGTCGTAACACTATAAATCTAACATAGTAAGTACTAACACTTTCTTAAAATTATACCTGAAAGGGAATTTTGAAAACACAAGTAAAAGGCAATATAAAGTTCAAAAATATATATAAATCTCTTTAAAAATTCATGTTTTACAACAACTTCAAGAAAAATGTTTTGACAAACTATAGTCTGGCCCGTGTACAAAACATGGTGAGGAACGGAACGACTTATAATGGACCAACTACCATCCAATATGCCGTTTTTGAGCTAACGATTACACAAGAAGATTCAAGAAAAGTTCAATGTTTATACATTTTTGGTGGGCTTTTGCTTGCCTGTCTAATCACGTATTTCTAGTTCAATACCAATTTTGGTCGCTCCTCGAAGCTATAAAATGCTTGAATCGCAACGACTTTGAATTATATTTTGCAATTACAATTTCATACGTTCAGGCAAGGTGGTCCCATGCACATATGAGTACATGGTAACTATACTTTTCTGACACCGAATCACTGAGAAACCGGTTTAGGGCAAATCCCGTTCAAACCCATCATTTTTCCGTCAAAATCGACTGCTAGGAAATGATGGGGGTCCCATGTCGCTAAAGGCCATTTTCGCTAAAACTCACGGTATACTTTGAATAGAAGCTGGATTAACTTGTCCTCATATTTAATACAACGCATGAGTTGCAGTGCTTAACAACGTGGATTCGTAAAAGGGTTTTTAATTTTGAAATTTCCGAAATTGAAGTCAAATTTTGTTACTGTTTCTAAATTTTGGTGGTCGGGGCGACATTACGTCCCTGTGCAGCGACATTTACTACACTTTCTAAAATTATGCTCCTTGACGAGTTATTGAAATTTTTGCATAAAAAACGCTCCGTAGAGCGAAAATGTGATGAAAAATATTGAAAACCTCTTCCACGGTATTTTTACGTGAAGCACGCTTTTCATGTCGGATTTGTTACAGTTTCGAAAAGTACACCGAGGGTTTTAGGGTGGTGTTCTTTAACAGTTTCACCGGAAATGACCCCAAGTTTCATTTTTAAATGAAACACCCTGTATATTATTATATTTTTGGAATCCTTGAAAGACTCTGAGTACGGTGATACCCCATAAGTGACATTTCGACTCCCTGAAAAAAAGTGACTCGAAATTTGTTGGTTCATTTAGAGTGCCATGACCAGAAAAAATTGCTTGTAATGGACCGGTGTGATGTCAGAAAAATCCAATCGAGCATAAAAATTTGAGAATGTGTATTTCGTGGGCCATCATATTTGGCTTGAACAGTTTTTTTAACAAAATCTAATAATGATAGAGTACTATCATTAAATAGCAATACCAATAAAAAGCAATTATTTCTGGCCAAATTTTTTTCATGGAGCCGAAATGTCACTTTTGGGGTATGACCGTACTCAGAGTTTTTCAAGCATTACAAAAATATAATAATATACAGAATGTTCCATTTGAAAATCAAAAGCTGGTGTCCAGCAAACCGGAATGGGCAAAGAATGGCAGTTATGGTCATATAATATATATCTACCAAGTTTCATTCTGATATTCCAAAAAATAAGGGCAACCATAATCCGTTGACATCCGGTATAATCCAGAATAGCTATTGAGAATAACGAAAAAAAATCTGCAATACTAAAATATTTACATATATACACCCATGTATATGTACATACATTTGCCTAAAATGCATCTCATGATGTTACAAATATTACAGTTAAAATTATCCAAGTTAGACTGATATTGGTCATAATGTAAACACATGAAGAAAATAGGTGAAAATTTTAATAAATCTCTACGAGGAGTCGGTAAGTAAAAGAAAGAATACGACAGAGGTTGAAGTGAATATAGCTTAATAACTCGGTATAGTCAATTTTGTTGGCTAAAAGTTTATGTAAATATAGCACAGTAAAGTACACTCGCCGTGACGTCAAGTCATTCAAGTTAAACCCAGCTAACAGTTCAGATTGAGGGGTGCCAATAGCTGGAGGGACAGCATCACATGTATTTAAAATGCTTCCTCTGAATTTTTTCTAAGTTGGAAATATGAGTTTCATAGTTCGGACTCCAGACAACTGAAGCATATTCTAACACAGGCCTGACAAAAGCACTAAATAGTAGAGAGATAGTTGACACATTTTTGAAGTGTCTTGAGTATCTCATAATGATAACCAGATTTGTATTGGAATTAGCAATATTACAATTATTAATATGAGAAACAAAAGTTAGTTTATAATCAAGAATAACTCCTAAGTCCTTAAATTCAGAAATTTGTTAACAGTGTAAGCACCTATATTATACAGAAAAGTTATTGAATTAGTTTTCCTTGTAAATAACATAGCATTGAATTTCGATATGTTTAGCGATAACTTATTGATATCACACCAATTATTAATGTTTGCGAGATCTTGCTGTAATCTATTACAATCGCTTACTGAGCTAATCGAGGTAAATAGCTTGAGGTCTTCGGCATACATAAGAGCATTGCATGTCTCAATTTCCTGACAGATAATGTTAATAAATAGTATAAAAAGTAGGGGTCCAAGAACTGAATTCTGCGGTATTCCTGAATTTGTCAAGATTTGAACAGATGTGAAACCATGATAATGCACATTTAATAGCCTATTAGACATATATGAACAAAATATATTAATAAAGTGGGATGTTAGTCCAGACGTTGCTAACTTTTTCAATAGAATACCATGATCAAGCCTATCAAAAGCCTTGGAGAGGTCAGTATAAATTACATTAACTTGACCACCCTGGTCCAGTGATGTGGCAACAAAATTGGTAATACTTATAAGATTAGTAAGTAAGTAAGTCTTTATTAATTCCTTAAGCCAATTATAAAGTACTGGATAGAACAAGTCAATAAATTACAATTACACAAAATGTAATATGAAATATATATGAATATATGAAATATATGAAATATATGAAATGAAAGACAAACAACATATAAGTATAAAATATAAACATATATGATATATCTACAACACATCAATTTATATAAAGATATATAAAACGTGTAGCTTCATATCTGTTACTTTAAATCTAAAAGGCAAAAAACTCTGATACAGAATAGTAACATTTGTCAGATAAAATGCTTTAAGTTTTAGATAGATACTTTAGATACATTTTAAGTGATCTGGCAAATGGTTAAATAATTTTGGCCCTATGAATCTTGGCGATTCATTTGTCATTTTTGTCTAGCACAAGGTATACGTTACGTTTTTGTCTTGTATTGACCTTATGATAGTCGTATTTAAAATGAAACTATTATGATTTCTAAAGATATATGCACAAATTTCAAATACAAAAATACAAGGTAACGTAAGAATATTATATTCTTTGAATATATTCTTGCAAGTGTGAGTATTAGGAATACCAAAAATAACTCGCAAAATACGTTTTTGCACAATAAAAACTTTGGACGACATTGTGAAATTTCTCCAGAAACAGACACCATACCGTAGACGTGAACCGACTTGAGCATAGTATAAATTAATAAGTCGTTCTCTCGATAAAATCTCTTAAATATTACGAAACAGATATGTTATTGATGAAATTTTTGATATCAAAGTCTCGTAATGATACTTCCAATTTATACATTCATCCAAGTATACCCCTAAGAACATTATTCTCGGTATTGGAAATAGCGCTATTATTAATTTTAATACTTAAATTGTCGCATGTTTTTCGCGTACTGTGAAATCTAATAATTTGAGTTTTTTCGGTGTTAACATATAAGTTATTATGGAAAAACCAATTATTTAAAATGCCTAAGATACCATTACAATCATGTTCTAGACCACTATCAGATGGATTTGATATTATTAGAGAAATGTCATCAGCATACTACATTGTAAAATGTGCTTTAAAGGCAAAAAATCAATATCATTAACAAACAAAATAAAAAGTACCGGACCTAAAATAGAGCCCTGTGGGACACCCATAGTTACATTTAAACATTCCGAATCAGCACTGTACACGGTGTTTTCACTCTTATGCATTAAGCTTACATATTGCTTTCGATCTTTCAGGAACGTAGTGATCCAATTTAATGACAGACCCCGTATGCCATAATCATATAATTTAGATATTAATGATTCATGATTGACGCAGTCAAATGCCCTGCTGAGATCACAAAATATGCCAACAGGACATTCTCCTACATCAATGAATTCTAAAGTTTTATTTAAAAAAGAATGTATTGCAGTACCAGTCGACATGCCACTAGAGAAACCATGTTGGTGTTTTGTAATTATTTTAAAAGTTTCTAAGTAATTTATTAACCTATGTAGATAACAATATTCTAAAATTTTTGATAATCCAAAAGGTATGGTTACTGGCCTATAATTTTCCATTAGTTGGGCATCCTATTTCTTAAAAATAGGTACCACTTTCCCAGTTTTTAAGGTATTGGGAAACGTTCCTGTTTCAAACGATAAATTAATAATACGTTAGTGGTTTTATAATATAATAAATAACTTTCTTAATTATGAAACAGGGAATATTATCAGGACCAGACGATTTTTTAGCTTTAAACTAATTAATAGTTGTTGATCTACCAGCTAAGAAACCATGTTTGAGATTTAACATGAAAAGAAAAAATATCGTATAAAATAACTTCAAAGAGCTTAAACATAATATTTTTAGTCGCAAACTTCTCTATAAAATCCTTATTTTAGTATAAGGAACGTAACCAGACTGCAACCAACAGCTACTCTCCGGGCTATGTGCCCCGCCGAGAGCTGAATTACAAGTTACAAGTCTGGCGCGTTAAGTGTAATAATTGCATATTACCATCATAACGCTAATGCTTCGATTGCAACAAACACCAGCCGAAAGACTGATCCTACTTAAAGGAGCTCTCTTGCCAGTCGTCACACACCACTTGCAATCGAAGCGCTGAATTACAAGTTACAAGTCTGGCGCGTTAAGTGTAATAATTGCATATTACCATCAAAACGCTAATGCTTCGATTGCAACAAACACCAGCCGAAAGACTGATCCTACTTAAAGGAGCTCTCTTGCCAGTCGTCACACACCACTTGCAATCGAAGCGTTAGCGTTTTGATGGTAATATGCAATTATTACACTTAACGCGCCAGACTTGTAACTTGTAATTCAGCGCTCAGCGGGGCACATAGCCCGGAGAGTAGCTGTTGGTTGCAGTCTGATTACGTTCCTTATAGTAAAATAAGGATTTTATGGAGGAGGTTGCGACTAAAAATATTATGTTTAATATTCCGCCTTCTAAAAGCACATTTGAACTATTCAAAGAGCTTGCCAAAGTTACAGAGGATAATTATTATTATAGGTCTATAATTTTCAATTGCATTCTTGTCGCCTTTTTGATATACATAAGCAAATATCTCAGTTTGTGACTTTCTGGAATTTTTAATAACTACGCATGCGTTCCTGAATGAAAAAAAAATAGATGTATTTTGATATTACTTTTATATGTCCAAATTTTTACAAAATGTTCTATTTCGATGACTAAGAAAAAATGAAATACAAATAAAGGAGATTCTTTAAATGCTTTAAATGCTGCTAAAGGAGGTGGAAGGTTTATAAATTTCATTTTTTTTATGGCATTCGGGCGGTTGTCCCACAGCCAGACATTAAATTGTTAAATAATTAAATAACCTACTTCTAACCTATTCGATAAAATAAACATTATTTTGTGATATAAGAGGAAGTAGACGGGGTTACGCACTTCTCGCCCAGGGGTCGATCAGGGCATTTTTTTCAGTTACACATACACACAGAGAGAGACCACGGTTACGTTGGGTAAGTAAACAATAGGGCAGACACATAGGTAATAAGACTAAACCTACTCTAAATATTCATTTTTGAAATTTCATTTAATACTTAGTTTTTTTAACATGTTTAACATTTGAAAAAAAATGGTTGGACAACTTCAGTCAGAAAAGAATATTATTATTTTCATTACCATTATAAACCTCCTAGGATGAATATTTACATAATTCTTGCACTATTTATTATACTCCAAGATAGCATTTAAATGTCAAATCCCTAAATATGTCCATGAACAATATCCGCCTTCATAATTAGTTTCGTCTGAGCAGTCTTATAACTAGGTAAATAATGGCAAAATTATTTTTTTAATCTAAAATTTAAATAAACCACGCTAAACCTTACTAAAATATTCGATTATTAATTGGTTATTTCTATAAAAAATTAGATATGAACACAGTGCATAAGAATTTGAAAAAAATAAGGTTATTTAAATAATGTAAAATGCCACGACATTTCCAAAACAACTATTTATTTGATAAGTTCTTTATAATTTAATATATCAGCGTTGATGACTAAACATCGTATGATTTATATTGAAATTATACGATATCAGTCAATATTTTATAATCGGATGTGATTTTTTTTTTAATAATTCCCGCAGAAAAAGTTTGAACAAATCGATGCTGCTTAGTTCTGAATTTATTGTTTGTTTATCTTGGCCGTTTTTTTGTAAAAGAAGCGGCGTTTAAAAAAGATGAAGCCGTTCATTATAAAACCATAATTTGATTTGATGCGAATATGTGGGCGAAGAAAGCTATCAATACTGTCATTATTAATACATTTAACGTTTGAGATAGATTGATTATGAAATTATTAAAAAAGTTTATTATCTTCAGTTTATTCTGTTTGCTCATTATCTTGGTTACTATTTAAACGTAATTTTGTATTTTCCTCCATAAAAAAATAAATACGGTCCCATATCCCTTGTGTCATCCAAATACCGAAATTTAATTGTAGCATAATTAGAGACATTAAAAAAAGTGACGCCTTTGGTAAAGGACAAGACAACAAATTCACTACCCATTCACACTATCGAAAAAAAAAAAGTTTTTTGATCCACAGTAATGCAGATTAAGTCAAACCCAAGCAAACTTTTTATTTTTCCCATAGAGAATAGAATAGAGTCGTTTATTTGACTACTTTATGTAAAAAGTACATTTGTAGCAAGTCTAGAAAATAACAGTGTATATAAACAAACACTGACGTTCACAAAAAAATAAAACATGACAATGTATAAATAAAATACATGGAGCTGCATCCTAATGAGCAGAAGCAAGATGTGCCGTGACACAGGAATACATAACAATAACGAAGTCATAAAAAATAGGTAAATATAAAATATTGGGTCGGTAACATGGCGAGGGAGGTCATAAATCCAGTAGGCTGATGGGACAGTAATAATTTCGAAAAAGAAAAAAGATTTAGTTACATTGGATGGGTAGAATTTAGAAATTCATCTATTGTATAGAAACAGTGCCGTAATATGTAGTTTTTTATATTTTTTTAAATTGGTGGTCAGTTAAAGATTTAATGTGTGACGGTAATTTATTATAAACCTTTAAGAGTAACGAGTTCTTTTGCATATTGGACAGTTTAAAGCAAGGAGCTCTTAATAGATTTGCATTCCTAGTACTATAATTGTTTAAATTTGATTGTTTTGTGTAATGATTATTATTTTTGTGAATTTCAAGCAAAACAGAATAAATATAAAGTGATGGTAGGGACATAATTTCTAACATAATAAACAAAGGCCGACAATGTTCTCTGTAGTCAGCCTTAGCTATTATCCTAACCACTTTCTTTTGCTGTCTAAAAATGTTTATGGCAAAACTAGAGTTTCCCCATGACAAAATGCCATATCTTATTTGAGAATGGAAAAGTGAAAAATAAGTAATTCTTAAAGTGCTTATATGAAGTGTGACTTTCAGTTGTCTAATTAAAAAGGTTACACTGCATAATTTATGTCTTAATTTATCTACATGACAACTCCAATTCAGTCTATCATCAATGACTATGCCAAGCAAATTAATATTATCTCCATTAACAAATTTATTATTGGTAGAAAGGAATAGCTTTTGAGTCTTGTCATCATTTAACATAATCCTATTGTTTGAAAACCACTCTTCGGCTCGTTTTTCATAGGCTTTGGATGTGTCTTTTAAATCATTAAAATTATTATCTGAACAAATTAATGTTGTGTCGTCTGCAAATAGAACACAATTATTAGGTAAAAGGAAGTTACATATATCATTGATATAAATGATGAACAGTAATGGCCCCAAAGTTGAACCCTGGGCGACACCATGCTTTACAACCTCAAAATTAGACGAGACATTATCAAAACTGACACACAGAACCCTGTGTGATAAGTTTGAACTAAAAAGAGCGAGGACTAAACCTCTTATAACGTAATGATTTAATTTTTGTAAAAGAATATCATGAGAGACACAGTCAAAGGCTCTGGAGACGTCACACAGTGTTAATGCTGTATGCTTGCCCTGTTCAAGGCCTTCGACTATGTCACTCACTATTTTCAGCGCTGCTTGTGAGGTCGAGTGTTTTTCCCTAAATCCGAATTGAGAATTATTTAAAATTTGATTAGATTCGATATACCTGGTAAGCCTAAGCTTTAATATCGTTTCAACCATCTTCGCAAATATTGAGATGATGGAGATTGGTCGGCCTTTGGTTCTCGTATACACACTAAATCTCAATTTAATTTTTTACTCCCTTTCACAATAGTGTGGAGGTAGTATTGGGGGTAATACTGGAGGGTGGCTGATGCCAAGAAAATTTTGAGACCTTGACTTTTCGTACATGCCCTAAATTTCAGTTTTATGGACTCTTGCCTGGTTGCTTTGCCTATATTCCAGAGTAAACGTGCGCACAAATAAACTTACAGACAGACAGACAGCATTTTTTTCACTCAGATTTATTATCCCGTCGTTTACAAGAAATCCTTATTAGGATATGCTCCAAATTTAAAATTATTTGAAAGGAAATTAAAAAAACTGTATCTATCTTAATATCCCTTCCTTAATGTTTTGTTGTTGTTGTAGTTTGTAATTATTTACTATACTTTGTATTATCTATATAGTTTTTTCCTAAAGAATAAATTTACTATTATTATCTATTTCGTATCCTTAGGGTTTTTTAATTGAATTTTCCTCGTCGGTGTAGGACAATAAACACAGAAATTTTACACTATGTCGACGTTTCGATTTATTTTTAAAATCTTCTTCAGGACTGAAGTGTGACCCAACCAATAAGTATCAAACCAAGTGTAACAATTTAATTAATAAACTTAGAGATCAACAACTCATTGACGAACAGCTCTACAAATATTTAAAAACTTATAATTCTAAACCACCCAGAATTTATGGCCTTGTAAAGGTTCACAAACAAAACAAATTGAGACCCGTAGTACCTTGTATACAATCACCTTCACATAAAATCTCTAAGTAATTGCAGGCGTGCTGTCTAATTTAACACTTAAGTTTCGTTATAATATAAAAAATTCTTTTGAACTATTAGATATCACAAAAGAACTAACCCTACCGCCAAGTTATATCCTTATAAGTTTAGATGTAATAAATCTATTTACTAATATACCAAAGCAGTTAGTTATCCAGTACATTAAAGAAGAATGGCCTATTTTGAGACATCATACCACTTTTTCCTTAGAAATTTTTATAGAAATGATCAATGTCTGTTTTGGCACTAGCTATTTTTGTTTTAAAGGTCGGTTTTATAAACACATGGATGGTACAGCTATGGGCAATCCAGCGAGCCCGATAATGGCAAATATAGTAATGGAACATCTAATTGATACTGTTATAAAAAACATTCCTTTTGAAATACCACTCTTAAAAATTTATGTAGACGATACCATTATGGCAGTTCCAGAAAACCAAGTTAACTATATCATTAATTGTTTTAATAGTTTCCATGACAGAATTTAATTTACACTCGAAAAAGAAAACAATAACAACATTCCCTTTTTAGACGTACGGCTTATTAGAACTGAAAACCAAACAATTATAACTGACTGGTATGAAAAAGATGTGAACTCTGGTAGATTATTAAATTATTATTCTAGACACCCTTGGAAACAAAAATTAGCAATAATGAAATCCTTAAATAACAAAATTACTAAATTAAGCCACTCAAATTTTATCAACAAAAATTTATTAAATTTCAAATCCTAATTAATTGACAATGATTATCCACCAGAGTTTTGCAATATAATTTTAAACAGTAACAATTCGGAATACGCTGAAAATAACAATGAAAATAAATTTTTTTTAAAAATTCCCTACATAAAAGGACTTTCTGAAAAACTGAAATGGGCTTTGTCAAATGACAATACCAGGATAGTGTTCTCTCACTTAAAAACGGTGGGTAATCTTTATAACACAATGAAAGATAAATTGGACATAAATTACAATTCTGAAGTGGTTTACAAAATTCCTTGTGAATGCGGTTTGGTGTATATCGGCCAAACAAAACAAAATTTGAAAGTCCGCGTATACGAACATGGATATTCATGCAATGAAAAGCATAAAAACAAAAAAGAAAAAACTGCTCTAGCTGCACATCATTTCACTGAAAATCATAATTTTAACTTTGACGAGGTATCTATTTTGGATAAAGAAACTAATTATAACAAAAGACTTATCAGTGAAATGATATGCATACAAGCACATAAGGCAATTGCAGTCAATAAAAAAACAGACACTGATAATTTAAGTAGTATTTATAATCATATAATAAAAAATTTCATTAGTTTTTAGATGTAAATGTGGAAGTGTTTCTTGTCCGAGTCTCTGTTTTATATTGATAAGGTACCGCTATATATTCAATTAACTATTATTTTCCGAAACGGCAACGTATGTCTTATATATTTTTCATGTTTATTTATATATATTTAACGATAAGGACCATGTCTTTTGATAAGAATATTTTACACTAGGTAAGGATGCCCACGTGTATGTTTTTTCCATTTTGTCTCTCTGTCCGTAATTTTTGTTATATCTTAATTTTAATTTAGAGCTATATATCGAGACATTTACAACATTTTTATAGTTTTATATTTATATTTTAAAAGTTCTGTATGTTAAAAATCAGTATTTGTTATATTTTTAAAACTAAATGTATTTATTTACTTACTCATTATCTGTACTTTTCAGTCCTGAAGAAGATTTTAAAAATAAATCGAAACGTCGACATAGTGTAAAATTTCTGTGTTTATTGTCCTACACCGACGAGGAAAATTCAATTAATAAATTTACTTACAACGGTGTTAATATTTTTTGCAGATTAAACATCTTTGCATAGAGTAGACCTCAGTTAAGAGAAGAATCTACTTTCTTGGTATCTACTTTGTGGACTATGAGCTGTCAAAATAAATCTACCTTTACCTGAAAGGTCTGTTGTTTAATTTATCCAATTATTTTGCATCTATAATGAACTAAGAGCCTTTTAAAGACTTGTTTAGTTGTTTTATTACATACTCAATGTTTTTAGTGCCGAAGGTTTTTAAATTTATAATTTCAGATTTAACAATAAAATAGCAATATTATAATTAAAGTTTCATCATTTTGATAATACTAGTCATGTAGTAATATATTCTCCGTACGCAAACTAGCACAATACAGATGTCCCCTTTCTGTCACATAAATACTTGTATTTTATAATCTTCGCAATGACATTTCGTGTAGGAATATATCAGATACGTATTTTTCGCAATTTATCCTTTGATTAAATTGACATATTCCTTGCTAAATACATTAATAAATTATATGCTTTATCAATTTATACACGGACCTGACGGGCAGGTTTACATGCAGCCTTTCATCGCTATTTAGCTCGCACAGGAAGCTCATATCCTAGGATCTAATAATAATTATCATTAAAATTTGGACACCTGATCAGTTATTTGTTTTGCTTGTTATACATGATTTACAAAGTTTGAGTCCATCGCAGTTTAATGGATATTTTACGCTAATGATCGGCGCATTTGTTTCTATTTAAGAAATTTAAATAGCTTCAGGAAGTTATCTTGATTCAAGAGTTTCTAATTAAAATATTTGTTATTTATGTATTTTTAACTAGCATTAATATTAATATTTAATAATCACTAATAGTTTTCCAAGGTGATATAAATTAGAAGATAAATGCAGCATTTAACATTTTTAATATATTTTTCATTGAACTGAACTTGAAATTATTTATAAAACTTAAAGGTTTTTATGGAACTAAATGTTATTTTTTGTTTACTTATAATTTACAAGGAGGCACTGTGATCGCGAAGAACACTGGTACTTAAAACTTTGCAAAACATATATTTTTTTTAACCTGTATTTTACAAACGGCCTCTAAATAATGTTTCAGGGTATGTTTCAAATCACATTAATTAAGAGAATCTTTAAATTTCAGAAAGAGTGTAGAGTGCAGTAGGATAAAAATGGTCCATCGACCCCTAAGCGGATGATTTTCACTTTTTTTGTACTGTTTGTTCGCAGTGGACCTACGGACATACCCAAAACTGTGTGTGGTTAACTGACGCCGGTAATATTCTTTGTATATTGGTTGCATGATGTGTTTGGATTAAAATACTGCACGATTTTTTAGGATCTAACCTAAGTTTGTGTAATTTAAACCGTATTGTCCATTAGTATTGATGCATATAGATAAATGGAATCACTGATTTTGTTATGAATTATAATACTGGTGTAATCCACAAATAGTAAGAACAATATGTCCGGAAAACTAGCAGACAGTCATTTATTTAGACGAGGAACAATAATGGACCAAGAATTGGCCCTTGTGGTACGACATACTACATGGCATTTTTTGGTTTAAACTTAATTTTTTTAAGTACATTTCTGGATTATTCGATGACCTCCGTCTGTCCAGCCGATTCTTTAAGTTAAGTAAACTATAGAAATGGCATATTTCTAATGCCATAATATTCCAGTTGGTTTAATATTATTGAATTGTTGACACAGCCTTAGATAAATCACAAAAAATCCTCAAAGCAAGTTTTATTGTTTCCAATTTTATTATTAATTTCATTCGATAGTGAGAATATTGTATCTGAAGTACTAACGTTCTGGCTGGATCCATACTGTGATTTATTCATTAGTCCAGAATGTGAAGAAATTGTATTGAATTCGAGTACGCGTTTGTTAAAAATATCTTTAGCATTTTTTTGAATTTTGGCATATTTATCTGCCTTACACTTAATAACTCTTAGAATAAGAGATAAGGCAATATTGATACTTGTGATCGCTCCATTTAACGGAAGATTTTTTAAAAACAGTATTGCCATCATTCGTTAATCCAAAACCAGGCTTAGGTCTATTAAAGAATAGGTTCATTATTTCTTAATATTATTTTCGAAGTTTGTCCCTCGTCCCGTCCCTTCTTTATATTATTTCCTTTCACCTGCCATGTCTTTAATGATAGTCTGTAAGTCAAGAGACATTCAAAAGAACGCATCCAACTATGCATCGGTAAATCACAATGATATTTATTTTTGTTACATTTCATATGTAAATACGAAAGTTGTGATTTTCACTCATTTTATTAATTCATTTAAAATACAGTTCTATAAACCCTTAACATATCCAAAACCGTGTGTTCATATGAGCTATATATAACACATGTTCTCTTAAAATAAATATAAAAGAAAAACATTAAATATAGAACACGCACAAACTCAAATATCACAATCAGTAAATTCAGAGAAAATATTTCAGGTGTGAAGGCTTACCAGATTCTCTGTCACTTTTACGAGTTTTTTCCAAATTGCTACTAAAATCTCACATAGAAGCGTTACAAATGTCAAGTTCGGAATAGATATTTCTTCTGTTAGGTTAGAATTATCACCATCTAAAAGATTGCCAATTGTACCTGAATCATTATGAACAACACTAGCTGGAACGTGCTACTACTTGGAATAGGAATAGCTGAGTCATAATGGTATTATAGTAGTACATGATAGGGAAGGTTTAAATTAGATTTATTTAAATGTTTTTTATTTCTTCGATAAACTGTACCGCTTACATCTTCCACGATCTTCTACTAAGGACCATTAAGGTAGTTTTATTTACTGCCGTGTTGTCGTCTGCAAACTGGCAAAATGAGACAAGGTCGACAAAAGAGGGCATATCATTGACATATAGTAAAAAGAACAAGGGGCCCAAAATAGTGCCTTGAGGCACCTCTTGCGATATTAGTACTTTCTCCGATTGATTTGATTGTTTTAACATATCTTTGAGGATATCCACATATCATTCATAATTGATGATGATACGGACTACTAAAAATCATCTCAAAATCAGAAACAATTTTTTCAAATATTTTTGAATTATAAGGCATACTATCTAAAGAAAATATATCTGGTACACCAAACTGTATAAACGTGTCCATATAAAATAATATTTCTTCACCAGCTGTTTTGGATCTAGTTTGCCTTATCTTTATTCAATTATAGATTAGAATAAGCATATACAATTAATAAATATTTTTCTTTAAATAAAAAAATGTCAGAAGGTATTGCCACACTCGTTCACGTAATTCATGACCTATTAGTTTCATAAGAATGTATTTCTTAGGTAAAAAACGTTATTTCAAAATTCAATTATTTATTAGTACTTATATACTTATATAGTATATACTTAATTAAATTACAATTGCTGGTAAAATAAAAAGTTTTTAATACATACATACACGTTTATATTATTTCTACATACATTAATGAAATATAGATAAAAATTATTACAACTAAAAAATTTAATAAAAGAAAGCATGTTCTGGTACTAATTTTTGATGATACAGACTCCCAAGCACGCTGAGGCTTGTTTTGCACAGTATCAACACAGAATCAATGTATTGTAACTGTCTGAAACTTATTTGCTTTTTTTAATTTAAGAAGTAATAGGTACCTACGTTGGATCTTAGACCACAAGAGAGGAAATGTAAAATGATATATAATATTAACACCTAACTATCAAAACAAGGTTATAATAAATAACGCCACAGGTAATTACGACCCCCTTTATCCCGGAAGGCTCTAGAAGAGTCTTGTGTGGGAGGGGGCTACACATTTAGAGACAAGAGATACACACCCAATATCCGTGTATAGTGGAAAAATTCCTCTCACAGTATTTTCCACTGCCACGACCGGGAATCGAACCCAGGACTTTTGGGTGAGAGGCAAGTGCGCTTACCTCTCGACCTCAGTCATATATACTACTATATTATACTATACTATACTACATTATACTAGAGTACTTAGAACTAATATTCCTACATAAACTGCTAATTCAAAATAATATCGATCTTGTCTTGGTTATCAAATATAATTTTTTTATATCTATTTTACGTTTACTTAATATTATGGAATAAAATGTTATATAAGCTAGATGGAATCGGATATCTTTACATACTTAGCTACACGAGGACAACAATTCTGGTATAACCGTGTAATATGTAAGTCTTCGAAAATTGTAATACGTTCAGTGTTTTTTTTAAATAAATTTATTTAACGTCAGCCTATTTCCGCTACTGAGGCCTAACACCGACGCCTGTAGACGAGCTACCCCCAACCAGGAATTTTGCCGAACCTCTTCACTTAAGAAGAGTAGGGATCTTTCACTTGCCTAACATTTAATAGACAAGGGACCGACGGCTTCACATCCCCTCCGAAGGATGGTATATCTTCTATACAACCCTCGCCTAAGGTTGTATAGCTTCCGCGCATACAATGATATACAAACCGCTGGACGATGTGAAGCAAGGACGCGGTCTTCCTTGAAACGATCACCTATCTAAGACTTCAGGTGTTGAGGTGAGATATACGTAGCACTAAGAATCGAGTTACCCATGGAATGATTTTGTGGCAGATTAAAATTGCCCGTCAAAATGCGTAGTTGGCGCATGTCAAATCAATAGAAGTTTGCGTTGCTATGTTTGAAATTAGCATTTCAAAGCTTTCTGGCGTCAGTTCACAAAAAAATAGTGAAGAAGATGGAAAATGATTATACAAACGAGGATTTCTTTAACATTCTTATGACTTTTAACCAAAATTGTCAGATATATTTACCAACTTGTCGCAGTTTCAATGCAGAATATCCCGTAAAAAGAAAACTTGATCGTTGATTTAAAAAGAACAATTACAAATTTAAGAACTTCAGGACAATTTAAAATGAAACGAAACAGAACTTGCTATGTGACGAGGCAAGAAAATAATGAATTAAATATTCTATTGGCCGTTACGGAAAATACAGATATTTCAATTTGTCAACTAGAAGTGTAGTTTGACGTATCGTATTCCTGCATCTGGAAAATATTGAAGCGATACGGGGACATCCTTGCAAATACTCGATACATCAAAAGTTACTTCCTGGAGATTTTTCCAGACGAACTGCGTTCTACGAATGGTTTATTATAAAAAATCAAGAAGATCCAGAGTTTTGGGGGAAAATAATTTGGAGTGACGAGGCCAATTTTACCAATAAAGGGATTTCCAATAGATATAACGCAGTGTACGGTTAACTTACACTTAACTAAACCCAGCAACTTTCAGAAAATTTGGAAGTTCAATGTTTAGATTGGGCTTTATTAACAACCAACTGATAGCACCTGTTGTTTATGATCAAAATCTCAATGCAGAGTTCTATTTCCAAAACATATTGCCTTTCTTGGAAGAAAATTATCTAGATAATTTACCTTTGGCAACACTAAGAGAAATTTATTTTATGCAAGACGGAGCTCCACCTCACAGTGCAAGGGTGGTGGATGCTCTTCTAACAGTCACTTTTGAGGACAGGTGGATCAGAATCTCCGTGCCGAATAGATGATCAGCGAGGTCCCCGGATCTCAATCCATTAGATTTTTTATGGGGTCACATTAAAGATAATGTTTATGAATTTGAACGCGAAACAAGAGCGGTGCTGGAAGCACGTGTTCGTGAAATCTGCCAAGAGATGAACCCCCAGATTATTAAAAACACAACAAGAAGTGTCAAAAGAAGAATTGAAAAGTGTTTAGAGCAAAATACTGGCTTATTTGAAAAAAATTTGTGATAATTTCCTTGTTATTGCAGCTTCATGTTTAAATTTTTGTCGCTGTTTGAAATAAAAATTTCACTCAGAAACCTATGAAACTACTACAATTTTTAAATTTGGACCAATGACAGCAGTGTTGTATCGATAAAACACCAACATACAATTATAGCGCATTATAGTGTATTTTTCCACGACAGGGAGTAGAAATCGATTTTTATGGCATCAAAATTGTGACAGAAGTAAAGCATTTACTCCCTAGGGACGAAATAAGACAATAATTTCCCTAGAGGAGTTTTTATTTCATGCCCAATAGTTAAACAAAATGTAATTCTTATTTATTAACATTGATAGTAAATGTTACATTCTCACAACTATTGAAATTAATATTCGAAGGAACTTCACTAAATGAAACATTTTCTTTACTCAGATTTATAGTTTTTTGAACCGTAGTTGCAGTTTGTAGTACTTGATTTGCTGTATTTGTTTTGTTTTGCACCGAATTGTCAATGTACCCCTCAGCAACTGTCGTCGACTTCCAACTTCCGTGACGTTTTATAGTCGTGATGTCTGCTCCTGCATCCGCTAATAGAGTTGCTGAAGATCTACGTAGACAATGGCCAGTATATAAGGTTGGATCCGATAATCCTAGGTAGGTGGCTATTATACTTGGGATTTTTCCAAAAGTGTTTTTGCCTACTGGCTGTGTAGTACATTTTTCTGTTTTATAAAATACAAAAAATCGACCATGACTGGTGTGAGAGGGACGCAATGCGGGATATTTACGATATAGATCGAGTAAATTTATGTTTCCTTCATTTCTGGTTACTACAAAGGTTCGGGATATTTTAGTTTTGGTATTAGGTATTGTTATTATTAAAGATGATACTACATCTTCAATATCATCAACTTTTAGGTTAGTTAATTCATATCCACGGCATGCGCCTGAAATTCCTGAGATCAACGCAATCTAAAAAAGTAACAAAACATTAATGCATAATCATGCCTTAATAAACACTAATATAATCTTACCTTTATCATTAAATATTCATCGTCATTTGCTTGCAACAAAAAAGAATCAATTTGGTCCCTTGTCAAAATATTTGATTTTTTTGCTTTATAACCATCGGAATTTCTTTTCAAAAATGCCATCAGCTTTGCATATTTACTTATATCTATGTGATCGTACACAATCATACCCGATTTTAACATAGAATATTGGGCCCATTCCGCGGAAGATTTATATTCATTTGATTTTTCATGAAGATAGGCCAGCATAACATTTTCCGTGTACGTTTGTATCTTCTTTTTCTTACACCATTCTCTGAACTGATTGTACGCTTTATCATACAAATTTCTTGATTTTGTGGGTAATAAGTTTAAAACTGCCGCACCGGCACCTTCAACTATATCTTGCGTTTCTTCTTGGTTTTCCATACCAAAAATGCCAAAACTCAACTTTTGCACTTGACAAATGTATTTATAAACAAATATCTGTTGCCATGATACGTTGAATGGAAATATCCCAAAGGCTTCTAAATATTGTAATTTCGCTCCAATTTATTATAATTCTTTATTTATGAAATAAATGTTTCTACTCCCGATCGTGGAAAAAATAGTATATACACCTCGGGAGAGACCGCCATTTTTCTCTCGATGTATTTGGACTAATGGACTAAACTGGCTGCTGAAAATATAGGATTAGACGTATAAACTCGAATGATTACAAATCACTCAAAAAGGTACGCAAGTACTTCAAATTTTTTTTCCTTATTGTTGCAGCTACATGTTTAAATTTTTGTCACTGTTTGAAATAAAAATATTTATTGTTTTTTCCCCATTTTTTTCTCCAATTTTTTGTGAACTGACGCCAGAGAACTTTGAGAAGCTAAATTCAAAGACGACAACGTAAACTTGTATTGACTTGACGTGCACCTACTAAGAGTCTTGACTGCATCTTTAAAAACCATTCCATGGGTAACTCAGTTTTTAGTGCTTGAAACCAAAAAAAACGCATTATCCCAAATACATTCATCTCTAACCCAATACTTTATTTACACACCCTAAGTCAGAAAAAACCTAGTTTTGAAATAAAAAAAACTACAGTTTTATTCGAATATCGAAAGATGAAGCTCTATCTCTATCTCTATATCTATGGTAAGTTAAAAGAAAAGACAGAAATCATTTTTACTCAGATATTGGTGACAAATCGTCAAACCCCGAGGAAATAAAATAGTACTCTCAAGGTACGTTCAATGTTCCTCAAAGTATGCTCATAAAAAACCAATTTATGGCTTCATGACGTTCGTGATTACATGCCACGTGGTGATATGAACCAGCGTAAAATTTTACGACTGATGTGTGAGGATAATTCCCCTGATTTGATAAACACAATGGCGGGTATCACATTACCGGTGGCAGCTACTACAATCACTGTCGAAGAGATATTGTAGAGCGTATGAAATAAATAACCAACTGTAGGGAAATGCATTCAATTTTAGAGTGTCATAAATACATAACCAGCTGTAGGGAAATGTATTTAATTCTAGAGAGTGATAAAAGTGATTGTAACGGCCATCACGGCAAATCTGATGTCGTGCCGTAATCTGTATAATTGGAATAAAATGACCCATAGCTGTAACGTCTTAACGCCAGAAGAAATAACAATCTCCGTACAAAAATCCTCTGTAGCGTGCCTTAACAGTACTTACATTGCGTTGACCGCAAATAAGCAGAGTAAGCCACCCTCGCACAAGGCCCTTGTTGAACGTGATGGCCGTAAACCTTTAGAATATTGCCAGATAGTTAGGATGACTGGGGCCATTGTCCCGCCGATCCAATAATATAATTCAAAGAGCATGTATTACCAACAGGAAAGTAAAATTCCACCCCCGCTGAGAAAGCGGAATAATATTATCTGTTAACTGTAGCAAAATAATGTGTGATCTGAACTAAGCTGACTCTAGCTTTGAAAGAAACTATTTGTCTATTTATTGAATAAAGCAAAAATAAAATGAACCTAACTTCTAAAACTGTTTGTAAACTAACTAAGATCAATTTAATTATGATGCAACTTAGATGAATCTTGAAACGAAAGAACGTTGTTCTTAAATCAGTAAATAAACGTAGAATTATGTCCAAAATTTCCCTAGCTCTGATTTAAAACGTAATTAAAAACTTTAGCTACCACCGCGACCGAACGGCCAGTGAACGTTAGGCTCAGTATGTATAAGTCGAGAGATTTTCCCCCGGATTCTTTATATCGTTGCCAGATACATTTAGAAAGGTAAAGGTAATGATGAAATTTAGTTAACTGATTTGAAAAATGGGTCCGGGACAGGGAATTCAGGTCACCTGAGCAAATTACAATTTCTTTCTCGGTAGTCATGTCGTCGTTTTGAGAAACTTCGTCTCGCACTTCTCTGGGAAGTAAGTTGCACTTCGTGGCTGGAAGTCTGCTGCCATTTCTTCAAAGTACAAGGCCTCGGCACGACAAGTGTCGGTAATAATTAAATCGGATCTACTTCTCTTGTACCCAAATACAAGGGCTCGATACGGAAAGTATCGGTAATATTTAGATCGGATTTAATTCAATTGTACCTCCTGGGGGCTGGGCTTGGTTTCTACTAGTTGGTAGCTTCCCCAGGTAAGTCAAATAAAAATGACCCTCTTTCGCGGTTTTCTCAACACTTTTATATGCACGTCACCCTGTGCAACACTGCAACATGTATGATGCGAACGAGAAAGAGTGGCCCGTTTCGAGACACATGATCGGGGCTAATTGAAAATGGCATTCGTTAAATTTTAGTTGTGGTCTCCAGTGACTAATAAGATTCATTATGGCTCTTAACCTCTGTAACACCTGTTTAGAAATGTAACGAAGTAGCACAGAATAAACGTTGCTTTTAGGGCTTTTTAAACTTATTAATTTCTGTACAATATAAAATTATTTGACTTAAAAACTACAGTATTATGCAAATGCGTATTTAAAATTGATAATGGCCTTTTTAAATTTAATTCTTTGTGACTATGTCATCAGAAAAAAATAATAATTGATAAATTAAATAAGAGTAATTGAATTTTCATAAGAAAGTAAGAAAATAATTTGACAACGGCTGGCCCTATACGGGGTGTTTTAACGTCATTTCCGGTTAGACGGGAAACAGCAGAAAAATAAAAGCAAAGTGCATTGGATCTAATTATGCCTGCGAAATTTCAAAACTCTCTCTTTAATAATAAGCAAGGAAAAGGTGCTGCACCAACTAAAACAATCACCCGGTATTCCTACAAAAGAGATATGGGATATTGTTAACATTAACTTAGGTAGAACTAAAAGACATGTTGATATTACTCAAATATATCACAGTGATAGGTTTTTATACGATAAATCTTCAATTTGTGAGACATTTTGTAATTACTTTTCCGACTTACCAGAACAATTACTAAACTCTGTCTTTAATAACTCAGAAGGTGAAGAATGCACTGTAGGAATGAACTGTTGCTCATCACTATTTTTTGAATATATAACTCCAGAGGAAATTGAAATGACGTTAAATACCATGCCAAATAAACCTAGCAGTGGATATGATGAAGTGTCCATTAAAGTAATAAAGTATATCCCCAAATATTTAATTTACCCTCTAAGTTACATTTTTAATTTATGTATTAAAATGGGAGTTTTTCCTAAACAGCTTAAGTTGGCTATAATTATTCCACTGCATAAAAAAGGAAACAGAGAGTTAATTGAAAATTACAGACCAATCGCCATTTTGTCTTGCTTTTCAAAGCTGTTTGAAAAAATTGTTCATAATAGAATTTACAAATTTATTAATAATCGCAAGCTCTTATCTGTACATCAACATGGTTTTAGACCAGGCCATTCTACAAGTTCCGCAGCTTTCGATTTAACAAACTATATTTACGAAGCACTTGATAATAATAAATTAACTCTAACACTCTTCTTTGATCTAACGAGAGCGTTTGACTGCGTCAATAGAAGTTTCCTTATAAAAAAACTAAACTCACTAGGAATTAGACAACCTCTAAATAAATTTGTTGACTCCTTTTTATATAATCGAAAAATAACTGTCAAGTTGGACGAACAGCTATCAAACACTTCCACTTTGGAGTTCCCCAGGGAAGCGTACTTTCCCCGCTTCTTTTTATCCTATTCATCAACGACCTGGATCATTATATAACAAAAGAGTTGAATGTACTTTTAGTTATGTTTGCAGACGATACAACAATTTGTATTAATGCAGATTCTCCGGAAGATCTCCAAAATAAATCAAATGCATTATTATCAATATTTTATCAGTGGTGTTACTCAAATAAACTAATAATAAACATTGAAAAAATAAAATATATTATGTTTCATAAAAGAAAAAAAGTAGAAGACATTACCCTCTCTCTTAACAATATTAGGCTAGAAAGAGTTTCGAGTACCAAATTTTTAGGACTGCACATTGATGAAACTTTGACATGGACTGATCATATAGATTACGTGATAAATAAGTTAATATCTGCTTATTATGCAACAAGAAATCTCCGACATGTAATGGATCGAAAATATGTATTAAATATTTATTACTCTCTGGCATACTCCCATATAAAATATTTAATCATATTTGTTTAATACTGGGGACAGTCAGAGGAGTTTTTATTCAACAAAAAAATTTACTTAGATTAATATTTTCTCTTAATCCCTTAGACACATGTAGACCAATATTTAAAGACAACAACATACCACTGCTGGGTTATTCATATATGAATCGGCATTATTTGTCAAAAATAATCCAGACAAGTTTCCATTAAACAATGACGTCCATACCTATAATACTCGTTCTTTAAATCATATCCACTTAAAAAACATAAAACTTTCAAATTCTAGAAAAAGCGCATTTCATTGCTGTAGTGATATATGTAACCATCTCCCTAGGAATATAAAGCAAATAAATAACTTTAATGGTTATAAAAAAGCTTTATTTTCATTTCTCTGCAAAAATTGTTTTTACAGCCTAAAAGAGTTTTATGACTACGAAAACCTCACTGCTGACTTATGATCAAGAGCGTATGTTGAATTATTCTTCTTTAATAATAATAATGGTGGCATAATATATATGCGGAAGAAAATATAGATGTAGCTTATAATAACTTCATTAAACAGTTAAAATATCACATAAATAAATGTACTCGATATAAAAATATTAAAATACACAAGAAAATTAAACCATGGATCACAAATGCACCAATAATATCAATTAAAAACAGGGACAAAATGAAAAAACAATATTCTTAATATCCTAGTACATCTGATTAACTTCTCATTCCAAAATGGACAATTTCCAGATTCACTAAAACAAGCTATTATTACACCTATATTTAAAGGTGGCGATAAACTTGTTACGAACAACTATAGACCAATATCGGTAATTAGTAACATAGCCAAAATATTTGAAAAATGCATGGTCTCTCGACTTCATAGCCACTCACTGTCTCACAACATAATATCGCCAAAGCAATTCGGATTTAGACAAAACTGCTCCACGGAAAACGCCTTATTTCACTTTACAAACAAAATACATGAGCATCTTAACAAAAATGAAAAAACCATTGCCATATTTTTAGATCTAGCTAAAGCTTTCGATAGTATATCACACGAACTATTGTTGGAAAAAATGGAAAAATACGGAATTAGAGGAGTAGCATTAGATTGGTTAAAAAGCTATTTATCAAATAGAAAAGCCTTAGTAAAAATTAATAAAACATTAAGTAGTCCAGAAAATGTGACATATGGTGTTCCACAAGGAACAGTTTTAGATCCGCAATTATTCCTTTTTTACATAAATGACATGCTGAAATTAAATATAAGTGGAGATATCATCGCATATGCTGATGATACTGCTCTAACATTCCACGGTACAGACTGGTCTGAGGTCACCAAAAAAAGCGAAAAGGGACTGTATAAAATTAAATGCTGGATGGACAATAACTTGTTAAGTCTCAATCATGCAAAAACAAAGTTTATTACTTTCAGCAATAGTTCAAGACTACAACCGAAAATTGACAATTTAAAATTCCACGAAAAATGTGACTTAATAAACTGCACGTGCGGGAATGTAATTGGGAACACTACAAACATTAAATATCTGGGTCTTATAATAAATGAGACAATGAGATGGAATGAACATACCGAATATCTTAATACAAGACTAAGAAAACTTGTCCATGTATTCTATAAGCTTCGCAACATTCTTCCAATTAATATTTTAAAAATGACATATAAATCGCTGGTAGAATCAATACTTACCTACGGCATTATAATATGGGGTGGGACATATAACAGCCAATTGAAAAATATAAAAATAACACAAAAATGGATACTTAAAGCAATGCTGTGGAAAAATCGAAGATATTCTACAGAACAACTTTTTCTAGACAGTAATGTCTTCAATTTAAATGGATTATATATCCTTAATGTAGCAAAATTTATCTACAGAAATAGGGAACTAAGAGTACCAACAAATCACATACACAATACAAGGCAAAATGAACGCAATGCGCTTTTTACACCTAGACCAAATTCTAATTTGTACAAAAAATCTCTTGGCGCCACTGGTCCAAAGATATATAATATTATTCCCGAATACATAAAAGCAATAAATAATTACAAACTATTCTGTAAAAAGCTGTCAATATTTATCATGCATAATTTACATTTATTTGAACAAATATTCTCATAACTTTTAATTCAATTATTGCACTTAATCTCCATAATTTTATAATAATTATTAATAATTCATTATTAGTCTTTTATTTGTTAGTTTTAGTTTTTAGTTGTTAGTTAGTAACGAATACGATATGTACATTGATATTGTTAATAATAATATCTTAGTGAAATATTAAGACACTAAACGATTTCCTTGTGAAATCAGGTGCGTTTATACAATAAAGAATAACTGTAATAATAATATTGTAAAATTGGATTAAAAATAAAGTTATTATTATTATTATATTATTATTATTATTAATTATGTTTTGTTTATGTATTTTTGTGTACATCATTCATACGTTTTAATCATATGTAAATCCATTGTGTATTTTTTTAAATTTATTTACTGTTCACACCATGTTATTTTTAATCATTACTTTTACATTTGATTACATGTTATTTATTTAATTTTAAACATTTACCTTTTGTTGACTTTCACATCCTGTAAGGCATACGTGAATAATTTTTTTTTTTTTTTTTTTTTTTTTTTTTTTTTTTTTACAAGAAACCAGTCACCCTATTCTGTGGCTCCGACCCTCACAGAGGGTTATTATTATTATTATTTCATTTAGTTTGCACCTGTAATTCCATTCTGTAACTAGATTTGACTTGTATTAATAAAATGAAAATTAAAAAATTTATTACACTGTATCTAAGTAGCTGACTTTCGTCAATTAATAAGAATATATTACGGTAATAACATGTAAGTAACAGTATCACGAAATAGGATGCATGCATTGACCCACAAGTGTCCGTAAGTCGCATGTATAATAGTTTCTCTAATTGTGTAACAACTAATATGTATCACAAGGGCTTCTCTAGTTCTGTGCTGGTCTAATGCAGTGGCACGTGTTTATTCATCGCAATCCATAGACGTTCTCTGACCTCCTTCCACCTTCCTTTCACCATCTACTTTCTCTCTGATATGCCGTGCTTTATTACTCCTGGACGAATTATTGTTTGTTCTCTTCTACCGAGCAGCCTGATACAGTTCCAGTGCGAAAAATTTACGAAAAACTTCGGGTGGGTTATGTAAATTTTGTGTCATTCTTTCAGACACTGTCATAGACAGAATTGAATCGGTCTTAGAAAGTAGTAGCCACTCACATTATTGAATGGTGTTTTAGATTGTATAGGAAGAGATACCTGGATATTTAACAACTAATGTAAGCAGCAAATAAAAGATTATACAGAGTGTTTTTAACTTGTTTATATACAAGGCGTTTTGTGAGTGACTGTCCATAAGCTAAAGAGAAACAATTTGAAATTGACTGATTTTTACCCAACTAGCAATTTGATGTTTTATTTATTTATTTATTTATTTATACACCATCTAACAGTACAAAAACCATTTACAAGATGGGAAACAACACATATTTAATATACAGTACACATAGTGAGTAGCTTAAGTATATATAATAATAGTAGGAGAGAGAAAAAAATTTAAATCTAAAATCTAAACTGACTAGTATAAGAGAATCAAAAAAGATATAAAAGATAGCTAAAGAAAAACTAGTGCATGGAAAAATGAACAAGATTGCTGTACATAAGGAATATATAAATAAAAATATAAAAATAAAAATATAGTGAGGAAAATTGATAGGCGAACAAGAGCAGGAATCCCCATTATTGAAAAATATCAATATTCGGATTGTTATTGTAACAGGAACAAATACTATATACAGGTGAGAATGTTAGGACATTAGTCCGAGCTCTAGGCAGATAAAAAGTTTGACTATGACGTGAATTAACTCTAGGAATATAAAAGTACAATTTATGAAGTATCTCGCTGCAGTCAATTTTATGATGAATTAATTTCTTCAAAAAGTTGATAGCAAATTTATTACGTCTATCACTCAAGCTGCACATAGAAAACATGTCAAGCACATTTGATTGAGGAAAACCAATAGGCGGATATGAATTTAGAGATTTGAAGTAGAGATATTTAAGAAAATGACGCTGCACGTTCTCTAATTTAGCGATATGAGTATTATAGCAGGGCTGCCATACAAGAGATGCATACTCTAGCTTAGATCTCAGAAATGAAAAGTATAATAATTTTAAAGTTGAATTATTAGTGAAATCGCGACCATTACGAATGATAAAACCTAAAGTTTTGTTTACGTCACATACAGACGTATCGATATGGTCGACAAAAGTTAGTTTTTTATCAAAAGTTACACCAAGATCTTTAAACGTAGACGGTCGCGTTAGCTGTTCGTCGTTCAACGTGTACCCATAGGTATACTCAGAATCTCTAGCTGTAAATGACATTACATTGCACTTTTGTACGTTTAACGAAAGATTGTTTCTAACACACCAGGAACTCAGATTAGAGATATTATTTTGCATTATAATGCAATCGTTTAAACCAGAGATTCTGTGTAGAAGTTTTATGTCATCGGCATACAGTAAGAAATGCACATCTAAAGTATCGCCTATGTCATTAATAAATATATTGAAAAGCAGTGGCCCTATAACAGAGCCCTGGGGAACACCTGAGGATGAGCCATAATCATAGGACTTAAACCCATTATATGCGACATATTGAAGTCTATCAGTTAGATAAGATCTAAAGAAAGCTGTGAGCGAGTCCGATATACCAAAGGTGGAAAGTTTTGCAATCAATATATTATGATTAAGCCTATCGAAGGCTTTCGTAAAATCAAAGTATATTACGTCCGTTTGCAACTGCATGTCAATGGACTCAGATATGAATTGCGTAGAACATATAAGGTTGGTAGTAGTAGAGCGACCTTTCATAAATCCGTGTTGCTGACTGGAAATGATATTTTTAACATTAGGGTAAATAGAGTCATGTAATAATAGTTCAAAGGCTTTGCCAAAGTTAGAGATTATAGTTATTGGGCGGAAGTTAATTATTTCGTTCTTATTTCCCTTTTTATACACCGGGCAGACTTTGGAGTATTTCCAAATATCAGGAAAACAGCAGCATTTAATAGATAGATTAAAAAGTATAATGAGCGGGTGAACAAAGGTAGCAGCACAGTCTCTTAGCAGAAATGCGGGGATCCCATCGGGACCCATGGTAAGTTTAGGTTTTATCTTTTTTAGTGCCAATAACACTTCATTTTCTGAAAATGAGACTATATTAATACTATTGACATTATTGTCACAGAAATCATCTAACAAGATGTTTTCTGGCTCTAAAGTAGAGAATGATTGCTCAAAATAGTCGGCATAGGCATTTACAATATCATTAGGGTCATTCAAATACTCCCCATTATACACCATATTATTGCTGATGTTAGTCCCTCCTTTTTTGCTATTAACGTAAGCCCAAAACTTGTTAGGGTCGCTGTTAATATTACTTTCAGCCAGATGTATATAGTTTCGGAAAGCAGTTTTAATGTTTAGTTTAATTTTGGACCGGAGTCTCATAAATTCATTATAGGCAATATCATCTCCAGTTCGCTTGTAAAGTTTTAAGTGCCTTTCCTTATTTCTTATATCTCTGATAATTTCAGCATTGAACCAAGGTGGAAATTGTCTATTATTCTTTTTTACGTATACATATTTGGGTACGCAGGCTGTGAAAACCTCAGTTAATTTATTATAAAAATGTTGACACGCGGCGTTAATTTCGGTATAGTAATTTAAAAAAGACCAGTCTATCTCAAGCAGTTCCTGATATAGTAAGTGAAAATTAGCTTTCCGAAAGTTAAAAGTATTTGTATAATTAATTGGAAATTTATTATTAAGGTTTTCATATTCAACGTGTAGAGAGATTGCAAGTCCGGGATGATGGTGGCTATCTTCTTTAACTAATACCTCTAAAGCTTTCTCAACTGTACAGCCGACGTTAGACAAAACCAAGCCGAGTAATCTATTATTATTGTTGTACACAAAATTATGTTGAGAGAGGTCTAGGAAGTTTATAAAATTCAAAAATGTTGTAACTTCGGCAGTGTTAATGCCATTTAAAATAGATAAAGAGTAGGAGGGAATATTAAAATCACCTACTATTAATATGTCGTTATCATGAATATTATTTAATGACTCAATAGATTCAAAAATTGATTCATAGCCTACAGCGTTTACAACAGGTGGTATATATATAACAAAGATATAAGTAAAACGGTGATTGATCATGATCCTAACTCCAAGGATATCAACATTTGGTAAATTTTGAAAGTTAGCCTGGCTCAGGTCAAGCCTAACCGCATTAAACTCATTTCTTATTGCTAGCAGGACACCTCCACCTCTACTACGATTGACAGCAGCGAAGTCTCTATCCTTGCGAAAAATACTATAATTACTATTTATCAGTTCACAATCAAAGACAGTCGAGTCAAGCCAGGTCTCAGTTAAAGCTATAATAGGCCAATTAGAACAAGCTACATAGTTGCACAGGTCGACCGTCTTCGTTTTAAGACCCCTGACGTTCTGATAATAAATCAGTATATCATGAACTCTATGCGCAGTATTAGTGCACGCAGAAGGAGGGAATGACTTAAAGTGTGGCTGTGATTGCTACTGAACAGAGTGCATAGTTAGAAGGTTAAACCGCAGTTTATCCCTAGCTAACGTGTATGCAGTACAATTGTTGGTATCCCATGCGGCATGACAAATAGAAATATTTGAGTTCTCTTTATTTTTAAGTGCAGTACAATTAATACATCTGAGAATGTCCGACTTACAGTCTTTGACAACATGGTTTTCCCCACATCTAGGACAAGAACACGGCTTATTACAGAACTTAGAGGAGTGGTTAAACTCATTACATTTATAACACCGAAAAATTTCTATTGCATCAAAAACACTGCAGCTGTCATAGCCAATAAATAGATTACCTGCCTTGAGTACTTTTTCATATGAGACCTGATCTAACTGTAAAATTGCTTGAAAGATTTTCTTGTTTTTTCTAGTTGGGTAGAATTTAATTAGCTTGCAATCCGAGGGAATGCTAATAAGTTGACTGTTCAGTTTCGTAATATGCGTTAACAGGACATCCTCACTAAAGTTTTCAGTTATACCAACGACTCGAACCCTTGGATTAATTCCCCGTACCTCCTTTATTTCGTATTTATCATCACTTAGCTTGTCAGCCGCTATCCTCTTGAACCTGCTATTTTCTTCTCTACTATTACAGCCTATTAGAATACCCCCGTTCTTTACATTTTTTATTTTAGATAACTGGATGCCTTCGTCTGCAGGGTTTATGTTTTGCAGTATATCGGATTTGGTTTGAGAATTATCTTGCTCCAGATTTCTTGGTTGAATTATGACAGCAGGCATTGCCTTGTTTTTCAGAATATCTGCGTATTTTGGAGGCTCAATGGAACTGTATTCTACGGAATTTGCTGCACATTTTTTTGAAGAGACTTTCAGAAAGTCAGCTTTAAAGGATTCAAATTCGGAGACGAGCGATGATATTGCACGAGCAAGTTTATTTTCAATGATATTATTTAATTTCTCCTCATTTATTAGCACACAGTCATGGGTGCATTCAGGACATTTCCATGTGAGCCCCGGCACTTTGTTTATAATGTTGTTTAGATCAGCTGACCCACTATAAACACAAGAAGTATGAACTTGTTTTTTGCATGGTCCGGCACAAAGAATACAAGGTTGTTTCCTAGATACCGCTAGGTCACATATACCACATTGAATAGTCATGGCAGACAAGAGATTATTAAAATATTGACTAGATATTGACTATGTTTTGTAGAAGCTGAAAGAATGTTTATGGAACATTTTTTATACAACAAGATTGTTGATATAAACATTTATAAAACGTTTATACAACGCTTATAGACGCGAAATGGGCACAGTTTATACAACAATGTAGTTCTTTAATTTATTTTATTATGGCTCTCACAGGTGTTATAAAATAAATTAATAAATAAAATTGGGGGTGTAATGGGGTAGTGAAGCGCAAGTTATAGCCTCTCCTACTCAATTGTTAACCTCACCTTCGCGATGAGTTCAATTTGAACTTGGTGCACCCTGTTTTCACTAACGAGGCTCTAACGACCGAGTAAGGGCGGAATAACCCTTATCTTTTGCCGTGAGCACATCCACCTTCTCACGAAGAGTGCGGTAAAAATAACCCACCGCACACAAAGGTTGCTTTTGGAATCGTTTGGTTACCCCATCGTCGCAGTCTCCTTCTGTGCCATGGGACCACACCACTCGCTTTCCGCAACCGAGCTGGTCAGTTGCATACCTGCTCCAGCTAAAACTTCAAATGCAGCTTCGTTTTCAGTCGACTAAGGCTTTAAAAAATGATGGAGCGATCAAGTGGGACAAAATCATCCGGAGGTAAAATACCCTCCCGATCGGATCTCCGGGGGAGGGTGCCCACAGGGACACCTCATCGAATGTCGAAAAAACACCGACAAGTTAAATCCAACAAAACTAATTCTTTCATCTACGGCGCTTGGAATGTTCGTACTTTGAACGACAGCACTCGCACCGATCGACCTGAAAGAAGAACTGCTCTAATAGATAGAGAACTTCACCGACTTAATGTTGACGTTGCAGCTCTCAGCGAAACTCGATTTTTGGAGGAAGGCTCTCTCACAGAAAAGTACTACACCTTCTATTGGAAAGGTCTTCCCACCAATTCAAGAAGACAACATGGAGTAGGATTTGCCGTTCGGAATCAACTTGTATCCAATTTAACACAAGTACCACAAGGCCTATCCGAGCGTCTAATGCTGCTACGCTATGAGCTATCAGATGGCAACGCGGTAAATCTAATAAGCGCCTACGCTCCAACTCTGGATGCAAGTCACGAAACCAAGGAGAGCTTCTATCAACATCTGGAAGAAACCCTCTGTAGAATACCTAAAACGGAACGACTCGTTATTCTTGGCGATTTTAACGCTAGAGTAGGGAGAGATGCAGACACCTGGCCAGGCATCATAGGCAAGAACGGTTTGGGCAACATGAACGCTAACGGTCAACTACTCCTAACTAAATGCGCCGAACATGATCTAGTTATAACAAACACCATTTTCCGACAAAAGGATAAATTTAAAGGCACCTGGCGTCACCCCAGATCAGGTCACTGGCATCTACTGGACTATGTTATCGTACGTAGGAAGCATCTCAAGGACGTCCAAATTACAAAGGCGCGCATTGATAGCGAATGTTGGACCGATCATCGTCCTGTTGTCTCTAAAATGAAAATTGTTATGAGACCCAAACACCGAAGAACTCAAGTAAAACGTAGACTCCGTCTCTGTATTAGTAAATTGCGTGACGAACAAACCGTCGATCAGCTAAAGCAAAAAGTTCAAGAGAATTTGAGTGCACTAGAAGTAACCAATTCTGTAGATGTCGCTGCTACCTGGACACAAATTAAAGACAGTTTAAAAAGTGCGAGTGAGGAAATTCTTGGCACTGCAGCAAGTAAAAAACAGGAGGACTGGTTCAATGATAATGAAGCTTTTATACAAGAACTTCTTGACCGCAAACATATTGCCTTCCAAAACGCTATCAACCACCCCAACGACTCATCAAAAGCAGAAGCTTTTACCCAATCTAAGTATGAAACGCAACGCGAAATCAGAAGAATGAAGAACGAGTGGTGGGCAAGCAAGGCCAGAGAAATTCAAAGGTACGCCGATTCACACGACTACAGGAATTTCTTTCAAGGAGTAAAAGCAGTGTACGGCCCCAGTCGGAAAAATATGTGCCCTATTAAAGATTTAAATGGAAATCTCCTCAAAGAAGACCAGGAAATAAGAGCCCGATGGAAAGAACACTACTCTAACATTCTTAACAAGCAAAGTCAAGCCGATCACGATATTATAAATCTTCTCCCTCAATATGACACCTTCGAAGATTTAGATAAACCACTAACAACGGAAGAGATCTTAACCGCCATTGGGCAGCTAAAAAATAACAAATCTCCCGGCGCCGACTCACTCCCAGCTGAGATCTTTAAAGCTGTGTCGTCAGAGCTCATACCCTACCTCAAAAAACTGTTTGATGTCGTGTGGGAAAGTGGTCAAGCTCCGCAGGAGTTTCGTGATACACTTTTAATCAACCTCTTCAAAAACAAAGGGAGCGCTGCGGACTGTGGAAATTACAGGGGTATAGCTCTCCTGGCTGTTGGAGGGAAGATACTCACTAAAGCGATGGCAAATAGGCTAACACCTGTTATGGAAAAGCTACTTCCTGAAACACAGAGTGGCTTTAGACCAAACCGAGGCACATCGGATTTAATCTTCACACTTAAACAGCTTCAAGAAAAAGCACTCGAACATCAAGGAGAAATTCACATGGCCTTCATTGATTTAACCAAGGCGTTTGACTCGGTGGACAGGGAAGTGCTCTGGAAAATTATGTTCCGCTTAGGTATCCCTAGAAAATTTGTGGAAGTATGTCGCAGTCTACATACAAACAACAACGTCCAGGTTATGTATAATAATGAGGCAACCGAACCTTTCCAAACCCTCACTGGAGTTAGGCAGGGATGTGTCCTGGCACCCCTACTCTTTAATTTGTTTACCACTGCTCTAACAATTATTGTTGACAACAAACTGACAGTCAGAGGAATAGGTCTCAGATACCGTTTTGATGGCGGTCTCTTTAACATAGGGCGCTTTAGAGCTTTCACGAAGACACGCACACGATTCATTTGTGATCTCCAGTATGCGGATGACTGTGCACTTTTAGCCTCTACGCCGGAAGAGCTTCAAGAACTTTTAGATGTGTATGCCCAGAGCTATGATTCCTTGGGACTTAAAATCAACATTGGAAAGACTAAGATTATGTCAACTCCTCATCAAGTGAACCAAATAGACATTACACTTAACGGAAATTCTCTTGAAGTGGTGGATCAGTTCAATTACTTAGGCAACGTTGTTAATGACAAAGCAAACATGGACAGCGAGATTCGCAATAGAATTAACGCTGCATCTAGAGCACTCTGGGGACTTAGAGAGAGAGTATTTGACAACCACGGCCTTGCTTTGTCAACGAAAATGGCTGTCTACAGAGCAGTTGTCATTCCAACACTGCTATATGGATGTGAAAGCTGGGTCACTTACCGTCGTCATGTGAAAGAATTAGAACGTTTTCAGCAAAGACACCTCAGAAGTATGATGAAAATCCGTTGGTTCCATCACATATCAAACGTGGAAGTACTCAGGAGAGCAAACAGCCTTCCAATTGAGGTGCTTATTTCAAGAGCACGCCTAAGATGGGCAGGTCACGTTCAACGTATGCATGATAACCGCCTTCCTAAATGTACACTTTATGGTGAATTGCTAAGCGGTAGAAGAAGACGTGGCGGTCAACGAAAGAGGTTCAAAGACGCTCTCCATGAAAATCTAAAATCCTGCGGTATTGCAGACGAGCAATGGGAACAACTTGCAGCGGACAGAACCGAATGGCGAGGGGTTGTGGCCAGCTATCAAGGAAATGTTGCTGCAAGAAGGCCGAATCCAAGACCTAACCAGGTCTATGTTTGTCCTGACTGCGGTCGACATGTGCTCTCCCGAATTGGCCTCTATAGCCATAGTCGTGTGCACCGTAGATGAATGGGAATTACAATAGACTACACCTTTTACTTGTTTTTTATTGTACACAATTTATCGACTGTAACATTTTTATACTCGGACTCGAGTAACGGCTAATAATAATAATAATAATATAAAATAATTGTGTAAACGTTTACATAGAATTTAAAAAAATAGTAGACGATAATTATAAAATAGTTTTATAGCAAACACTTATAAAATTTAAAGGTGTTTTTGTAATATACCAATTATAAAATTTTATAAGCATTGTGTTATTATCTTCATTGCTACATTTTTGTTATGTGCAGCAACAATAACACAGGTTATTTATTTTTTTGCAGACAATAATTCTCAAAATAGTTTTAAAATATTACAAAGGTAGCTAGATTATATGTGACTGTATATGGCGGCGTAACTAACAACATATTTAGTGGAACATGAGATAAAAGTTAACTGATGAAGACTTCGTTTCGCCAACAGCAAAGCGATTTTGGACTGCGAAGAAAATTTTTCTGTGAAATGTGTTGTATATATGCAATTACATTTTTGAACGCCTTAAAAATAACGAATATTTATCAAAATTAAAAAAAAATTAAGTGAAAATAAATTTTTTGTATTTTATCTTTTTGTGGTGTTGCACCAATTGTGTTTCGCAGATAACATATTTCACAATAATTATTATTATTAGCCGTTACTCGAGTCCGAGTATAAAAATGTTACAGTCGATAGATTGTGTACAATAAAAAACAAGTAAAAGGTGTAGTCTATTGTAATTCCCATATATCTACGTGCACACGACTATGGTTATAGAGGCCAATTCGGGAGAGCACATGTCGGCCGCAATCAGGACAAACATAGACCTGGTTAGGTCTTGGATTCGGCCTTCTTGCAGCAACATTTTCTTGATAGCTGGCCACAACCCCTCGCCATTCGGTTCTGTCCGCTGCAAGTTGTTCCTATTGCTCGTCTGCAATACCCCAGGATTTTAGATTTTCATGGAGAGCGTCTTTGAACCTCTTTCGTTGACCGCCACGCCTTCTTCTACTGCTTAGCAATTCACCATAAAGTGTACATTTAGGAAGGCGGTTATCATGCATACGATGAACGTGACCTGCCCATCTTAGGCGTGCTCTTGAAATAAGCACCTCAATTGGAAGGCTGTTTGCTCTCCTGAGTACTTCCACGTTTGATATGTGATGGAACCAACGGATTTTCATCATACTTCTGAGGTGTCTTTGCTGAAAACGTTCTAATTCTTTCACATGACGACGGTAAGTGACCCAGCTTTCACATCCATATAGCAGTGTTGGAATGACAACTGCTCTGTAGACAGCCATTTTCGTTGACAAAGCAAGGTCGTGTTTGTCAAATACTCTCTCTCTAAATCTCCAGAGTGCTCTAGATGTAGCGTTAATTCTATTGCGAATCTCGCTGTCCATGTTTGCTTTGTCATTAACAACGTTGCCTAAGTAATTGAACTGATCCACCACTTCAAGAGAATTTCCGTTAAGTGTAATGTCTATTTGGTTCACTTGATGAGGAGTTGACATAATCTTAGTCTTTCCAATGTTGATTTTAAGTCCCAAGGAATCATAGCTCTGGGCATACACAGCTAAAAGTTCTTGAAGCTCTTCCGGCGTAGAGGCTAAAATTGCACAGTCATCCGCATACTGGAGATCACAAATGAATCGTGTACGTGTCTTCGTGGAAGCTCTAAAGCGCCCTATGTTAAAGAGACCGCCATCAAAACGGTATCTGAGACCTATTCCTCTGACTGTCAGTTTGTTGTCAACAATAATTGTTAGAGCAGTGGTAAACAAATTAAAAAGTGCCAGGACACATCCCTGCCTAACTCCAGTGAGGGTTTGGAAAGGTTCGGTTGCCTCATTATTATACATAACCTGGGCGTTGTTGTTTGTATGTAGACTGCGACATACTTCCACAAATTTTCTAGGGATACCTAAGCGGAACATAATTTTCCAGAGCACTTCCCTGTCCACCGAGTCAAACGCCTCGGTTAAATCAATGAAGGCCATGTGAATTTCTCCTTGACGTTCGAGTGCTTTTTCTTGAAGCTGTTTAAGTGTGAAGATTAAATCTGATGTGCTTCGGTTTGGTCTAAAGCCACTCTGTGTTTCAGGAAGTAACTCTTCCATAACAGGTATTAGCCTATTTGCCATCGCTTTAGTGAGTATCTTCCCTCCAACAGCCAGGAGAGCTATACCCCTGTAATTCCACAGGTCCGCAGCGCTCCCTTTGTTTTTGAAGAGGTTGATTAAAAGTGTATCACAAAACTCCTGCGGAGCTTGACCACTTTCCCACATGACATCAAACAGTTTTTTGAGGTAGGGTATGAGCTCTGACGACACAGCTTTGAAGATCTCAGCTGGCGGTTAAGATCTCTTCCGTTGTTAGTGGTTTATCTAAGTCTTCGAAGGTGTCATATTGAAGGATAAGATTTATAATATCGTGATCGGCTTGACTTTGCTGGTTAAGAATGTTAGAGTAGTGTTCTTTCCATCGGGCTCTTATTTCCTGGTCTTCTTTGAGGAGATTTCCATTTAAATCTTTAATAGGGCACATATTTTTCCGACTGGGGTCGTACACTGCTTTTACTCCTTGAAAGAAATTCCTGTAGTCGTGTGAATCGGCGTACCTTTGAATTTCTCTGGCCTTGCTTGCCCACCACTCGTTCTTTATTCTTCTGATTTCGCGTTGCGTTTCATACTTAGATTGGGTAAAAGCCTCTGCTTTTGATGAGTCGTTGGGGTGGTTGATAGCGTTTTGGAAGGCAATATGTTTGCGGGCAAGAAGTTCTTGTATAAAAGCTTCACAATAATAGATTATTGCTAAAATGCTTATATCACAATAATTCTTAATTTTGAACTATTTTTATTTTAAAGTCCAAAATGGCCGCTATACAAATAGTTCAAACATAATAACATTATGGCGTCCATCTTATAAAGCATATTTATAATTATAAAAATACTTATAGAAGAAAGATATTTTCCGAAGAACTATTATATATCAATAAACTGACAGTCTCCGTAGCAGTGCTTATGGAAGTTTAAAAAAATATAGTTGCTCCGAAAGAGCATCTTATAAAACATATATCCAGCAGCATGTTTTAGTGTTTTACAAAAACTCTATTCGCAATACTTATAGAGCAATACATTTTGTAGCGCTTCTTAGTCGAGCTAAATAAACGGCAAATTTGTATCTCAGGGATCTTTTATTCACTTGTTTCTTAACAGTGGAAATAAATAATTTAATTGTGTGTTTATCTTTAATCCAGGTATGTAATATTGTGTACCTACATATATTTTAACGCATAAACACCTACCCATGTTTTATAAAAATGGTAACAAACATAAATAGTCTTTAATTTCAATGTTTAGTTTATCAATTATTTTATAAGTGTTTTATGGCAGCAATGCGCGATTCCTTTATATAACAATTGTTTATCAGTTACAGCAGAATACAATATGTTCCCTGAAATAATATGTTCTATGAAGAATCCTAATAAAATTGTTTTATTATTGCTTCACTAAACTTGTACAGAATAGTTTTATAGGTATTCGTCAATTGGCCAATAAGTGCTATGGGTCATTATTATAAATCAATTTTGTTCTATGAACTAAAACATCTTATAATAATTGCTTTATAAACGTTTATAAAACAGCGAAAAACAAATTCTACAAAATGTTTTATAATTTAACTGTAAGAACATTCTTAGCACTTATTTATACGATAATTTAGTTGTGAAGACTAAATAATCACCTTAGCAGTTTTAATAAAATAAAATAGCTTTTGCAGAACAGTAATGCAATAGCAATAAAATAAAATAATCCTATTATTTTAAACGTATAGAACAATTTTGTTAGTTGGGTAATGAACAGTATTTTTAATTTTTTGCCAAAATTTTGGTTATGACACTATCAGTAAGTATTTTTCTCAATAATAGTATCTGCAATAAAAGCAAACTCATCTATTTCCGAAATATAATTATTTATTTATTTTATTTATTTATTTCATACATTGTCCAACAGGTACTGAACCCAATTACAGGACAGGGGTTCCTGACAAACTTTGCAAACAGTAATTGTGGGTATAAATGAAACTAAAATTCAAGGTACAACTAATTAAGAATATAAGTTCACAAAATAAAACCTTAGGCAGCGTTCTCCTGCAAGCTGGTGGCTGGTAGTGTTATAATACATTCCCCAAACGGAAGCCTGAAAAAATGGCAAAAGTCGCTAAATTTGTAAAAAAATCAATTATTTCCTCTAAACTTGTCGTCATGTTAAAAAAGTCCTTAAGACATTTAAATTAACAAAAATCCACAATACCTTAAGAAAAAATCTACAAAAATTCCCATACTCTCGATAATTCATAAGTAATTTAAATTTATCAAAAACACAGAAGCATCAGTCATTTTACAGCAAAAAAGTTACAAATAATAGCCACCAAAGATACAGCCCCCTCGCTAACCCGATCTATATCACATTGACTTTACACACCCCGAACCGTAAGATTATGTTTTAATTATATAAAATTTTATAAGACATTTGTCTTTCAATTTCAACGTTCCATTCAAGTTTTTATTCGCACTTCAAAACGCCCCTCGTTCACTTCCCCGAAACGTCAGCTAGTCATTTATTCAACTTCCTTTCCATTTCACGTGTTCTCGTCGATGACAAAATTATTCCCATTTCATTTGTTTCGCTAGCTGGCTCACAAATTTCAATGCTACTTTTCATACCCCCGGTATAATATTCAATTTCGATCAAACAAACTTCTTATAAAATATTCTTTCGAATTTCACTGTTCACTCATTTTCGTCCCCTTTCAAATTACTCAAATAAAGTACCGTTACTCTCGTCCCCATCAATATCAAAACTAATTTCCTAAATCATACGATATGCATCAAGTCAAATTGAATCCACGTCATTCCCTTCACCGAGCGCGTATCGGCACACTTTCATATCATTTCAACTCTCCAACGCACAGATCTTCGGGACCACTTTACGGGGTCATTCCAATTTTCGTACAAAGCACCACGCACTTTTTCTTATATAAAATGGTTTTCTGAATTTTTAGTAGGTATGTTATAGATCTCCTGATTAAAAGTAAACATGTGCCCAATCTAATCCTATGACTAGTTTTTGAGATACAAGGCGTTGAAGTTAAAAAGTGGCTATTTTCATAAAATATAACGAATAACGAAAACAGCAAAATATGTACAAAAAAAACATTACAGTAAAGGACCGGTTAAATACTATTTACTCATTTCAGCGGATTGGAAGAAATGGTCCCACTAAATGGGCTCATTTCAAAATTGCATATAGACGTGTGTCAATCAAAATGGGCAACACGTCGAACATCTATTATAAATTCTTCTAATGAATTATTTGAGGGAACCTCTTTTTTAAGTTTATTTTTCAATTTGACACTTATTTATTTATAAAAAGAAAATGGTTGCAGTTAGCCCTAGGGAAGTACTTACAAAAAATGTTCGTTTTTCATTTATACATCACATCGTCGAAAAATATACAGGGCATTCCATTTGAAAAAATTGATAAAATTCAATTCATAGTGTTCTTAATTGAAAAATAATTTTTGGCCACCCTGTACATTTTTAGGAAACGAAAATGATTCAAGAACATTAAATATAGGTCTCATAGCTGATATTCACATAAGTTTTTCTTAAAACCCATAATTGTAACTGTGGTGATTTTTTAAACATCCATCTGCAGATTGCATAATTTCAACAAAAAAATTTATTACATCCAAGTGGTTGGGAAATATTCAATGCTAATATAGGAATGAACAGAGCCTAGAAAGAGGCTTCAAAAAATGTACTGATATACATAGCATTCCACTTATAAAACGGCATCTGGTCCTGTAATTCCGTCTTGGCTCGCCCTGAATGTTGGAAAATAATTTCCAAGTTATAGACTTTTTTATCTAGTTTACTTGCAATTTTTTGGAAAATTTCTAGCTATCGTAGGTTAAGTGGTTGTCCATACAAATTCCCAAATATTTGAGGCTGGAAACATTTTGTCATTTAATATTGTGACATGTACATCAGTTATTGGTATAATCGGGTAATCCAAAAACCGCAAACCTAAAAAATGGCATGCAGCAGGTTTTGCTGAAATTTACCGTCAACAATTTATTTTTGAAGTAATGAGCTATTTTTTCCATTTCTGTCCCTACTTTCTCTTTGAAAGAATGCCAGTTTTGATCTGTGAAAAATATGGCGGTATCATCAGCAAAGCTCACTACGTCCCCATTAGTGATCTGCATAAACAAATAATTTAAATATATTATGAATAATATAGGTCCTATTACTGTGCCTTGCGGCACTTCATATTGTAAAATTTGTGTCACTAAAGGTGTTCTTAATTACAACATTTTGTATTCTTTTACCGAAGTCGTCCTCCATCAATCTATTTGGGGTGCCCCTAAATTCAATACTTTCTAGGACTTCCAGAAGCTGCTCATAATCAACTGTATCAAAGGCCTTTTTTAGGCCAAGCAACACTGTCATAGCCGGTGAACTAACGTTCGGTATTTTATAAATATTTGCTCTGAGATATGCGTCCTGTGTTGATTTTTTCTCTCTAAAACCAATCTGCTTTACCGAAATTATGTTATTTTTATCTAGAAAATTGATTATCCTCTTTTTAATATTTTTTCATAGTCTTCAGCTAGACTAGCTTTTTTTCTATGAGTGAAATAGAATATGTTTTATTTTGAACGGAAATTTAAACTTAAAAATGTCTTAATGTTTAATAAAGAAAAACAATTAAACAATCTTAAATTTTCTTGAGGTTACAAAGTGCAGATTCGTTAAGGTTAAACACAAATGTTATAATAATTAACTGCTGTTGCACAGAAGGTGAATCCGAAAGAGAGTAATTATTTAAAAACCAATAAAAAATATGAATACATGTTTGTGTTTCGTCTCAGTGAATTAACACCAACCTTTGATATGGCAATGAAATTTAACAACAATAAAATTATATTAACACCGTTATTCAACATTTTCCATATCGCATGGAAGCAATTTCGCTAATAAAATAGTATTACATTTTATATTTAGAAACTCGCGTGGGCAGCACATAAAATTGGCATAGCCAATAGAGCAATCAGTTTAAAGGTCTTGTTCTTGGCCAAGAAATTAATAAAATTATGTTAATATATTTATTAATGTTAAACAATAAAGGTATAATCTTCCATAGTTCGCAACCAACGGAGTTCTCAATATATAAGTTTATTAATTTATATTTAGTAAATTATTTTAATATTTAACTTCATTTAACAATGTCTGTACATATGCACGCGAAAGTTTTTAAATATAGCGTAAGATTTAAAAAGTTGGGAAGTTTTAATGGGATAGTTTTCATTAGGCATTCCTTATTTTTTATATGGAAATAATCGTGTATGTAAGTAAGTAAGTCAGTTTATTGCAATCCATAACTATTACAGAAATGACAGGTTAAAACAAATTGTACAGAAAACAATAATAACAATATTTCGTTACAAATTTTCATATTACCTTCATGTTGCAAAGAAATTACCTAAGCACAAGATGTGCTTGTTTGTAAAAATATCTTTACAACATTACACGACTATTCTTTTTTTTATATAGAGAGACCTGCACCTACATAGGTATACACTTATCTATATGTTTCCTGATTATGTAAAAAAGGTTTTGTTACTAGGGGAGTTTGGACGAAATTTTAGCAAGGTAATAAAATGTAAATAAAAAGTAACAGGGACAAAACTTGATAAAGTACGTTTTGTGTTTGAATATACACAATAACTATTGAGAAGCATCAGAAAGACTATACGACCTTTATACACTCCTACATATTATTATTAATTTTTATTTTCAACCACATTTGTTCCAAGCCACTTTCACTAATTTCAGCAAGTTGCACTTTGAATAGGAAAGAAGATTTCACGTACATTAGCAAGCCTCCTCCTTTTGTTAGGCGGTCCAATCTTGCAATATTATAGTTTGGAATATGAATATACTTGTTTGAATATCCATCCATAAGAAAACTTTCAGTTAAGGCTACAATATCTATGTCCTTTTCCAACACGAATTCTTTAAAACTAATGAAGTTGGTAGTTATGGATTGGATTGTTATGTGTCCGAATTTAACATGCCGTTTTTTTGATTTTATTATTGTAGGTACACCATTTAGGTATTTAATATAAATGTTTTCTTCGCCATTCTGTTTTCTGTTATGTAAATTGTTTTTAATTTTTTAAAAATATTCCTGCTGCATTTTCGTTTGGTTAGTTGAAATCGATCTTTTATCATTGGTCTCCTTTAGAATTTTTTTCTGCTTTAATATATTAAGCACTTCATCTCTGGATGTTAATAATACTTTCACGGGAGCAGGTTTATCATTGCGAGATTTACCTAATCTAAAAACTTTAATGGAATTATAATTCGCTTCCGCGGTACCTTCATTTAACATTTTTCGACATTTGATAAATCTGCTGCTTTTTTTTCGGCGATTGTTCCATTTAGATCATCAAAATTATATATTATAATATTTTTCTCCCTGTTTTGCCTCTCAGCTATTTCACTTATTATATTTTCAGAATTACAAATATTATTCGTTGCATTTTTCATATCATTTATTTCCTGCTGCAGTTGGTTAACAGTGATTTGAAGGGTTTCAATAACCTTTATTAATTTATCATTATTTTGAGTTGTTATCTTGGAACACTCTGTACATTTCCAAAGATAGCCATTTATAGTAGATAAAACATCGAATTGGTTTTTTGAAATGTTCACGCATTTTATGTGAAAGAAATGAGAGCAAAAAGTGCACTGAAGGCCAGATGATTTCGAATTTATTTGTAACGTACAAATACTGCATGTTTGAGACATTCTATAATTTCTTATGCTGCTCTGATGCGAAAATAAATTTTTCGATCAAAGTAATAGCTATTACTCTATAAACACCAGCTATGTTTCAGTTTTAATAATTAGATAATACCTACCCTAATCAATGGATTGGAAGAAACGGACCCACTAAATGGCCCGCTAGATCCCCAGATCTTCCAAAAATGGATTTCTTGTTATGGGAATACGTAAAGGGAATTGTTTATAGAGACGCACCAACAACAATACAAAATATGAAGGAAAGAATAATAACTGTCTTTACATCTATCACACCGGCAGCATTAGGAACAGTGGGAACCTCATTTCAAAAGCACATAGAGATGTGTGTCAGTCAAAATGGGCAACATGTAGAACATTTATTATAATTTTTTCTACTGAGTTATTTGAAGAAACCTCTTTTTTTAAGTTTATTTTTGAATTTTATAATTATTGCTCAATAAAACGAAATTGGTTTCAATCAGTCCTAGGGAAGTACTTACAAAAAATGTTCGTTTTTCATTTCCACATCATATCGTCTAAAAATATACAGGGTGTTCCATTTTAAAAAATTAAGAAAATTCAATTTAAAATGTTTTTGGCCACCCTGTACATTTTTAGGAAATGAAAATGATTCAAAAACATTAATTAGATGTCTCGTGCCTGGTATTCACATAAGTTTTTCTTAAAACCCATAATTGTGACTGTGGTGATTTTTTTAATATCCATCTTCAGAATGCATCATTTCAACAAAAAAATTCATTACATCCAAGTGGTTGGGAGATATTCAATGCTAATATAGGAATGAATAGAGCCTAGAAAGAGGCTTCAAAAAATGTACTAATATACATAGCATTCCATTTAAGAAAAAGGCACCTGGTCCAGTAATTTCGTCTTGGCTAGCCCTGCATGTTCGAAAATAATATACAGTTATAGACTTTTTTATCTAGTTTACTTGCAGTTTTTTTAAAAATTTCTAACTATTGTAGAACTCGAGATATCGATGTCAGATACACTATTGTCCCACCCTTTATAATAAAGTGGGAGAGAAAGAATAACATGAGTCTAAAATCTAAGCTGATTATCACTAGAGAAGTAAAGAAGACATAAAAGACAGCTAAGTAAACATGTATAGTAGTACATGGGAAAATTAATAAGCTTGTAATAAGCGTGGTGGGCAAGCAATGCCAGAGAAATTCAAAGGTACGCCGATTCACACGACTACAGGAATTTCTTTCAAGGAGTAAAAGCAGTGTACGGCCCCAGTCGGAAAATATGTGCCCTATTAAAGATTTAAATGGAAATCTCCTCAAAGAAGACCAGGAAATAAGAGCCCGATGGAAAGAACACTACTCTAACATTCTTAACCAGCAAAGTCAAGCCGATCACGATACTATAAATCTTATCCCTCAATATGACACCTTCGAAGACTTAGATAAACCACTAACAACGGAAGAAATCTTAACCGCCATTGGGCAGCTAAAAAACAACAAATCTCCCGGCGCCGACTCACTCCCAGCTGAGATCTTTAAAGCTGTGTCGTCAGAGCTCATACCCTACCTCAAAAAACTGTTTGATGTTGTGTGGGAAAGTGGTCAAGCTCCGCAAGAGTTTCGTGATACACTTTTAATCAACCTCTTCAAAAACAAAAGGAGCGCTGCGGACTGTGGAAATTACAGGGGTATAGCTCTCCTGGCTGTTGGAGGGAAGATACTCACTAAAACGATGGCAAATAGGCTAACACCTGTTATGGAAAAGTTACTTCCTGAAACACAGAGTGGCTTTAGACCAAACCGAGGCACATCGGATCTAATCTTCACACTTAAACAGCTTCAAGAAAAAGCACTCGAACATCAAGGAGAAATTCACATGGCCTTCATTGATTTAACCAAGACGTTTGACTCGGTGGACAGGGAAATTATGCTCCGCTTAGGTATCCCTAGAAAATTTGTGGAAGTATGTCGCAGTCTACATATAAACAACAAGGCCCAGGTTATGTATAATAATGAGGCAACCGAACCATTCCAAACCCTCACTGGAGTTAGGCAGGGATGTGTCCTGGCACTCCTACTTTTTAATTTGTTTACCACTGGTCTAACAATTATTGTTGACAACAAACTGACAGTCAGAGGAATAGGTCTCAGATACCGTTCCGATGGCGGTCTCTTTAACACAGGGCGCTTTAGAGCTTTCACGGAGACACGCACACGATTCATTTGTGATCTCCAGTATGCGGATGACTGTGCACTTTTAGCCTCTACGCCAGAAGAGCTTCAAGAACTTTTAGATGTGTATGCCCAGAGCTATGATTCCTTGGGACTTAAAATCAACATTGGAAAGACTAAGATTATGTCAACTCCTCATCAAGGGAACCAAATAGACATCACACTTAACGGAAATTCTCTTGAAGTGGTGGATCAGTTCAATTACTTAGGCAACGTTGTTAATGACAAAGCAAACATGGACAGCGAGATTCGCAATAGAATTAACGCTGCATCTAGATCACTCTGGGGACTTAGAGAGAGAGAGTATTTGACAACCACGACCTTGCTTTGTCAACGAAAATGGCTGTCTACAGAGCAGTTGTCATTCCAACACTGCTATATGGATGTGAAAGCTGGGTCATTTACCGTCGTCATGTGAAAGAATTAGAACGTTTTCAGCAAAGACACCTCAGAAGTATGATGAAAATCCGTTGGTTCCATCACATATCAAACGTGGAAGTACTCAGGAGAGCAAACAGCTTTCCAATTGAAGTGCTTATTTGAAGAGCACGCCTAAGATGGGCAGGTCACGTTCATCGTATGCATGATAACCGCCTTCCTAAATGTACACTTTATGGTGAATTGCTAAGCGGTAGAAGAAGGCGTGGCAGTCAACGAAAGAGGTTCAAAGACGTTCTCCATGAAAATCTAAAATCCTGCGGTATTCCAGACGAGCAATGGGAACAACTTGCAGCGGACAGAACCGAATGGCGAAGGGTTGTGGCCAGCTATCAAGGAAATGTTGCTGCAAGAAGGCCGAATCCAAGACCTAACCAGGTCTATGTTTGTCCTGACTGCGGTCGACATGTGCTCTCCCGAATTGGCCTCTATAGCCATAGTCGTGTGCACCGTAGATGAATGAGAATTACAATAGACTACACCTTTTACTTGTTTTTTATTACATACAATCTATCGACTGTAACATTTTTTTATACTCGGACTCGAGTAAAGACTAATAATAATAATAATAATAATAATAATAATAATAATAATAATAATAATAATAATAATAATAAATTGTTTGCTTTTCTCGGGTGGAGGGGCAAAACACTGCTTCTCCACAGGAGAGGGCGGAGCGGCGCATACAAAAGATGGAAGCCAAGATCCGGTCGGCGAGGCAACACGCATCCCGTATCCAATGTGTGATGGACTATATGGCGGCCAACAGGCCGTTCACGCCTAAAGTGCGTCGATTAGCCGCCAACTTAAGACGCTCCCATCACACACTCAATGAGGCAGTGCTGCGAACCACCAAACAGCACTGTCTCGACAGGATACGGATGCTAGTGACTTGCAAAAAGTCATTAGTGAGGCGGGCGAGAGGGCTTGCGGAAAATAAACTGTTCCGCGAAAAGCCCTCGCGCCTCTTCCAACCGCCTCCGCGTGTTGTAGAAAATCCGCCGACTGCAGATCAGGTGGAGAACTTCTGGAAAACGCTGTACGAGGAGAGGCTTCCACTCAACCGAGATTCTCCTGCCCTTGCACACTTTGAAGCCTTTTGTCAAAGGCTTCAGCAACCACAGGAAGTGTGCGAACCAATAACCCCAGAAGAGGTTCGTAGGGCTCTTGAGGGCTCTAAGAACTTTGCTGCTCCAGGTCCCGATGGGATAAATAACTTTTGGTGGAAAAAGTTATCGAGCACCCACCACCATTTGGCCAGAATTTTTAATTCCTGGTTAAATGGGGAGCAGCAAATCCCTTCTTGGGTTGTTGAGGGGCGGACAGTGCTGATCCCCAAGAACGGAGATTTGTCCAACCCAAAGAACTACAGACCGATAACCTGTCTAAACGCATGCTACAAGGTGTTTACACGCATTTTGTACATGCGGGTGCTCCACGCAGTTGAACCGGTTTACGAACGGATATATGAGCAACGAGGGTCGAAGAGAGGTGTCGCTGGCTGCAAGGAAAACCTGCTGATCGACAGATGTGTCACGCAGGACTCCATGCAGTATAAGCGGAACCTCTCTATGGCCTGGATCGACTACCGCAAGGCATTTGACATGACATCGCATGAGCTCATTGTTCACTTGCTCCGATGTCTTGTGGTACCAGGCCTCGTAGTGAGATGTATTGAAGAACTGATGCCGCTCTGGAGGACTCGTTTTACCATAACATCGGGTAACGATAGAGTCCAAACAGAGTCGGTAACATTCAGAAGAGGAGTATTTCAGGGAGATTCCCTCAGCCCTCTTCTCTTTTGCATCTCACTACTGCCATTATCCGTCTCGCTCCGGAAAACCCGTGGCTACAACTGCGGTACCCCCGGCGACAGGAGGCATAAGGTCACCCATCTATTTTATATGGATGACCTTAAACTTTATGCCTCTGGAGAGAGGGATCTCCAGCAGTCCCTTAGGGTGGTACAGGAGTACACGCAGGCTGTCGGTATGCAGTTCGGGTTGGACAAATGCGCACTGATCCATCTCAAGAGAGGACGATGCGGTGACTACGGAGAGGACGCGCAGCTCGTGGACGGAAGCATCTTACACCATCTAGATGCCGGAGAGTCGTACACTTACTTGGGTGTCGAGCAACGCTCCACCCAAGAAGTGAGTGTAGTGAAAAACGCTCTCCGCGGCAAGTATCAGCACCTACTCCGACAGATCTGGTCTTCAGAACTGTCGGGGAAGAACAAGGTGTCTGCTACAAATATGCTTGCCGTTCCGATCCTTCTCTACTCTTTCGGAGTAGTGAAGTGGACTAGAGAAGAGCTGCGTCAACTCGATGTAGTAATCCGCAAGAAGATGCATCTCAATAGGAGCTTGCATCCTAAATCGTCCGTTCCACGGTTATATCTCCCACGACATCGGGGAGGCCGTGGACTCTTGAGCTTGGAGAGTCTCCATAGCAGGATGGTTCTGGATGGAGCATGTAAGGTCATCAGGAGTTCGGATCCCCTCCTCTGCATGGTCCGAGACCATGAAAATGCAGAGGTAGGAGCTTTTCTCTTTAAGGCAGCACGGAGAGCAGCCGATGAACTTGGTCTCATCTTCGACGTCGAGCGGGTAAACCCCGACTCTGTCACCGAGTTGGAACCCGTTCGACTAAAAGCCCACATTAGAGCTGCAGAACACAACATCCTTCTGCAGCTCCATAAGGATAAGCCATTGCACGGGGTCTTCTATAAAAATATAGAAGACCTCGGCTTATCCGAAAGGCTGACCTTCGCCTTCTTAAGGTCAGCTGGGCTGAAGTCTGAGACCGAGGGATTCATAATGGCTTGCCAGGATGGTGTATTTAACACTCTCGTCTATCGACGTCGTGTCTTGGGTATGGAGGTCCCTGATGTCAGCTGCAGGGCCTGCCGCAGGGCGCCGGAGACTGTAATGCACTTACTGTCGGCTTGCCCGACATACGCAGTCTCGGCCTATATTCATAGACACAACGCAGCATTACGAGTGCTTTACTATCATCTAAGGCACTCGTATGGGATAGACGAAACTCCAGTGCTGCCTTACGTTCCGGGGGATATTGAGTCCGTTGTGGGGAATGAGAAGTGCCTAATCTATTGGAACTACTCGTTTCCCACCGTCAGGCAAATACAAGCCAACAAGCCTGACATAGTACTCCAAGACCACCAACTCAAGACAATGTATGTCGTGGAATTCTCGGCTCCCGCTGAGAGCAACATTGTCTTGAAAGAGGAGGAAAAACGGACAAAATATCGAGATTTGCTCTTCGAACTCCGCAGGCTTTATCCAGGCCATTCTGTTAAAATAGTGGTACTGATTATAGGAGCCCTCGGTGGAATGAGACAGACGCTGCTTTCAGAACTAAAGATCATACCGGCATGCCGAGATTCGGCAGAGATCTTAGCCGGCAGAATGCAGAAGGCTGTCATCCTCGGATCATTGCGTCTACTTAGGGCACACGATTCTCGGACCCGGTATTACCAGCTCCCCTCTGTGAGGGTCGGAGCCACAGAGTAGGGTGACTGGTTTTTTGTAAAAAAAAAAAAAAAAAAAAAGTGTTGTTTCCCATCTTGTAACGGTCCTTGTCCTGATGGTGTATAAATAAATAAAAATAAATAAAATAAACAAATAATAAAAAATACATTTTTCAAAAAAGTCAAAAACACACAGTTTTTGTTGCTTAGGTAAAATGGATAATTCGTTTCCGTGCCCCCTACGATGCCAACAAGAAGACAAAAGATAAAAATTGGTATTTTTTTTGGCAACTTTCTTTAGATCTTGAGTAGTTTTACTTGACTAAATTAGTTTCACTGTGACAAAACCGAGATATTGCAACAAGTTTTGAAATTAACAAATCCATTCTGTTATATTTATATTTTCCCTTTGCACTTCTAAAATTTCATGCTCTGAAATATTCCTACACACAGTTTTTGTTGCTTAGGTAAAATGGATAATTCGTTTCCGTGCCCCCTACGATGCCAACAAGATGATAAAAGATGAAAATTGGTAATTTTTTTTGGCAACTTTCTTTAGATTTTGAGTAGTTTTACTTGACTAAATTAGCTTCACTGTGACAAAACCGATATATTGCAACAAGTTTTGAAATTAACAAATCCATTCTGTTATATTTATATTTTCCCATTGCACTTCTAAAATTCCATTCTCTGAAATATCTTTCCTCATTCCCACGTTAGTATTAGAACATTACTTAAAGCAAACTTTGAAATTCGTATTAAAATTCGAAAGATAAATGTTCGAGCTTCAACACTGATATACATTATGTTCGTAGGCTTTTAGGGAAATAATAATTTAAGAAATTAAGAGCGTCACGGAGAGAGGGTGAATCCCCGGGTACGCCAGTGAAAGCGAGTCAGAGCCGCAATTGTTGGGAAGTACAAAACTACCGTCGAGAACGATGCGATTTCATCAACATAAAGGTTCTCCGTCCTTGTTCCAGACTCAGATAGACCCCCGTAGGGTTATCTTCTGGAAGGACAGAGAAGGAAGGAGGAACGAGAGATAAGCAGGCGTACAGAGTCCAATTTGTATTGAATGAAGCCGAACTCAAGTGTAACTTTGACAGCCATTTGTGTATTCATCTTTGATCTTTGGTTAACAATCCGGGTGATATTCACTGTGGATGTTCCAAAACCCTTAATTTAATGGAAGCGAACTTAGTTTATATAATACGCCAGCGTTTGGAAACGCGTCTTCTACACTCTATTTGCCTAAATGGGGCAGTTGAGGCCTAGTTTTATTCGGAGGTTAATTGAATTAGAAGATGGTTTTATTGATTTATCTATTTATTTATTAGTAAACACCCACTGAATAAATAAAAAGGTGTGCAATTTTATATTTTAATATATCTCATTCACTAAAGGAGTTCTAAGTTTTATTCTTATAGAAATATAATAATAATATTTATTCGTCATGTACACATGGCATTAAATATAAAAATTGTTTTGAGGTAAATACGTATATACAATAAAGGTAGTAAGAAGAACATATACTGTATAATATATAACGTTTACACATTGTCAAACAAGAATATATAAAAGTATGATTTATAAAATAGGTATAAAAAGTACGAGCATTCTGCAAGTATGAGCATTAGACAGTCGAAAGTGGAGTTGCGTAATATGGCGTGCTTAGAACAGTAAAACAGAAGAGTAAAGACAAAACTTAAGAATGAAGCGTTTCACATTATTTTTGAAGGACCTAAAGTTTAGCAGTTTAACATGGGATGGTAAATATATAGATTTACGTTGGGGGATTTTTTTTGCGCTTAGAGTTAACCTACAGCATGGTACCCTAAGAAGTCCAGCAGCATGTTTGTGTGCTCATGATAGTCCGACCGAATAGAGAAACTGGATGCGCTTCTGTGAATCTCGATAAGATTGTTCTCTATAAAATCCTTATTTTACTATAAGGAGCGTAACCAGACTGCAACCAACTAGTAGTGCAGTGTCTGTTGCAACCGAAAAATAAGTAAAGCTATTTATTTTTCGATTGATTGCGACTGAAATGTTTTGTTTTAATATTCTCCCCTCAAGAAGCACATTTGAACTGTGCTAAGACCAGTCAGGCTATTTATTTTTCGATTGCAACAGACACTGGACCGCTAAATGGCGCCTGCTGACTATTTTGCATGTCGCTATCCTAAGGATACCAAGATGTACCAAATAGTTGGTCGTCACATGCCTACCTTGCACTGACGAGAGCCAAAAGCTCGAAACTGCAGTCTGCAAGTGGCATGGGACGACTGGCGCGAGAGCCCATTTAAGTAGGATCAGTCTTTTGGCTGGTGTTTGTTGCAATCGAAGCATTAGCGTTTTGTTTGTAATATGTGATTATTACACTTAACGCGCCAGGCTTGTAAACTGCAATTCAGCGCTCGGCGGTACACATAGCCCGGAGACTAGCTGTTGGTTGCAGTCTGGTTACGTTCCTTATAGTAAAATAAGGATTTTATAGAGGAGTTTGCGACTGAAATATTATGTTTTAATATTCTGTGCCCTCTACAAGCACATTTGAACTAAAAGTGTTCTAGATAAATAGTGAAGGTAGGGGCATAATTCCCACATTAATTAAGATGGGTTGACAATGTAAATTTAGCGTTGACAAAAACAATCTTCTTTTGTTGCCGAAAGACTTTAGTTGCGTGGTGGGAGTTACCCCATAAAACAACTGCGTAGGAAAGTCTAGAATGGAAAAGAAGAAGTATTTTTAAGAACGTTTTTTAGTTTCCTGCAAAGGAATATTATGCTGGAAAGCCTTTTATTCAGATGATCAATATGGTTTACTCAACTTAAGTTATAATCTAGATAGATAGAGCGTGCTTGCCTTTGGATACATTTTTCTTTGAGGATATTATCAGTCTCTGGATTTTCTCTTGATTAAGTGTTAGTTCTTTAGAGGTGAGAGGAAGTTCCAGCAGATTGTCAATGTTATGGTCGGAACAAAAGAGAGTGGTGTCATCAGCGAAAAGAGTGGATTCGCTGCTGGGCAATATAAATTGAGGAAAGTCACGCATATAATCTAAAAATAGCAGTGGCCCCAGGACAGAGCCTTGGGGTACACCGTAACTATTGTTTAGGAATCCTGACATTTCTTTGGCTATAATAACACACTATTGGCGGCCAAAGAATTATGTGAAGGGCGAGAGAGGTAACCCTCTAATTCCGTACCATTGCATTTTTTCTATTAATTTATTGTAGGAGACACAGTCGACGGCCTTGGAGAGATCACACAGAGTAATTCCAGTATGTTGACCCCCCTCAAGACCATCGACTATATCTCTAACAATCTTTGCAACCGCATGCGTGGTCGAGCGTCGAGAATGAAAACCATATTGGTGAGGACTAAGCAGCGATTTATGTTCCAGACAACTTGACAATCTTTCTGTCAGAATAATCACGAATACTTTTTCAACAATGGGGAGGATAGATATAGACCAGTAGTTGTCTAACAATGAGTCATCTCCCTTTTTAAAGACTAGTATAATACGAGCAATTTTAAATATATTTGGGTGGGCACCATCAGTGTTGTATCATCTATTATTTATAGCAGCTAGCGGAGTGGCGATAATATCTTCCGTAGATTTAATTATTTTGGCATTTAGGTCATGTATATCGAGCGAGTTTGAGTTTTTTAGATACTTAATAGCCGATTTTAATTGTAAAAGACACTACAAACAGATTGAAATATGGAAAATATAGATGTATACATAAATATTTTTAACAAAAAAAAACAATTGACATATGTACTATAGTATTAACTCGGAATATTATAATTAATTCGGCTAGAACAATATTTAGGCCAAAAACTCGTCGATGCCATAAAATTCAATTTCCATAAGGACTATTTTTATTTGAAGTTTATATTTGGATGAGTACAGATTTCTGATATTTTCAGGAAGATTGTTATAGAGAATTATGCTGTTATAGTGAGGTGATACTTTAAATTTGGCTGTTTTATACCTGGGATTGATAGAAGCCTCATATGCCTCATACTATAAATGTGGCTGTTATTAAGAGTTTTAAAATCCTGCAAACTTGTTTTGGCGCATATTAAACATTTATATATGTATATGCAGAGTGCAGTTAGAATTTCCTCTTTGATGAACGTACTTTTCTAACTTCTTTAAAATATAAATAAAAAATTAGTCTTATAATTTTTTTGTAGCACAAATACTCTATATAATTGGCTCGATCTTCCCCAGATATTTTAGTGACAAATGAGAGTATACTAGGGCATAATACCTTCCATAAGTACCCCCTCACTAAGAGAGCGTTTCTCAGTAGGAATATTGCAACATATGCCATGCTTAACTTGCTGCATACGTGATTACCTTGTGATCCCCAACATAATGAATTGTCTATATAGGTGCCTAAGAAATTTGAAGTGGTGTTTGTTGGTAATGAATTTTATGAGATATTTTTTCTTAGGTTGAAATTTAGAAATACTACTTTTTTTCTCATTTAGTAATTTATCTCGATTACACCAATCATTCATTTAATCGATAATGCTATTTATACCTTATTTTAGATCACTAATTGGAACACATACAGAAAGATCTGTGTCGTCAGCTTACATGGCATTTAAATCATTTTTTATATAATGGGATAGATCGTTGATATAAATGACAAATAATTAAGGCCCCAGGATTGACCCTCGGGGGACACCTAGCATAACATCATGTATATCAGATTCGCCCTCATTATACTTTACTATACATTTTCTGTCTTCCATGTAAGATATTAGCCAGTTTAACAAATTTCCAATTATTCCAATAGTTTCTAACTTATTAAAAAGTATTAATCATGTGCACTATAAAGATCAAATAGGATTGATAACACGTACTTACCATTGGCCAATACCCAATTCACAGTAAACAAAATAAAATAAGTTAGCAGTTGGATTTTCTATAGATTTCCCTGAAAGCAAAATTTGACTCCCAGAATTCTGAAAATGCAATAATATACGGAGCGTTCCATTTAAAAATCAAGAATTAGTGTTACTTCCGGTTAAACCGTAAGTCCAAAAAAATCGTCAAATACATCAGATTGTGGAATTAACTGTGAGTAGTTTCATTTTGATAAGTTGAAACACAAGGAGCAAAAGAGGAGTGCTAGTCACATCGTTGTTACCCGGTATACGTAATATTTTATTTAATAAAAAGATTATAACAGAAGAGTATAGATAACAAACAATATAATTTTTAATGTAATGATATATTTCTTTAGATAGAAAATTCAAGATTTTTAAAAGATACCAAAGGGCTTAACCATAACAAGAATGTAACAAGCACTATAATAACATTTGAATCTATATGCAGAAATTCTATACTACTAAATTTAATAAATAAAAAATTGCAAATACATATTTCTTTAGTAAATGGTCTCCAGGTCTCAAAACCCAAAACAAATTCTACAGTGTGTCTCACTTCAGAGTGTAACAGCGTAATAATTCTTTTGTTTTTGTCCGATTTAAGTCAAACCGATCTCAAAAGATAGATGTCACCAAGGTCTATTTAAGACCACAAAATCACTTTCCATCTTTAAATGCAAGATCATCTACGATGCTTTTGAGGCGTTTCGTTCTTGTACCACGCTAAATCACATTTTTTTTTACTCCCTTTCACAATAGTGTGGGGGTGATATTGGAGGTGATAGGGGGGTGACAGATGTCAAAAAATTTTTTGAGAGCTTGACGTTTCGTACATGCCCTAAATTGCAATTTTATGGACTCTTACTTGCTTGCTTTGCCTATTTACCCACTCCACTGGACGTGGAAGTAAAACTATTTCTTCCAATCCACCTCCAGGGAAAGTTGTCGTTTAGCCAATTCCGTACCACCATTGCATCGTGGACTTCATTATGTTGAAATATCACATTGTATGCAATAAGGGGCAAGTTTTAAATTTTGATCGAAAATTCAGCTTGCAAAAAAATTATAAAACGTTCCGCATTCAAATTCCCCCAAAGAAATATGGCCCAATTATTTGTTCATTCAAAATACCGCACTACATATTCACCTTTTCTGAATACTGGCGTCGACGGACCAATATCTAGTATTTTGAGAGTTAATTGTGCCATTAGTTGTAAATGTTGCTTGATCTGAGAATAAAATGTTTTTAAAAAAATTAGGGTTGTTTAAAAACTCTCCCTGACACCAAAAGCAATATTTCAGCCGCCTTTCTTAGTTTCCTTCTAATGTGTATAAGAAAACAAGCTTGAAGGGACGTAATTAATTTCGACGGAAGCATCGCCAAATTGTGTCCTTGGGTACATTTAAAATTGTGGACATTCTCCTTAGGCTACACCTTGAATTTTCTATTACAAAGTGAAGAATTTACCTCACACGTTATTCTTGTTTGTTGCACACTTTGCCAGTTCTATTGAATAAATTATTAAATCGCCAAACGTTTACATGATCTATTGGGGGTCAATCTGATTATCGATTATTCTGTAGCAGCTTCCCTCATTTTACGAGAATTATCACCAACTAATCTAATAATTTCCACATTTCCGTAGTTGTAAGCATTTTAATTGAAATAAAATATGCTAGAATACAAAAAAATCAGACAGAATGCCAACAGATTTACTTGACAACTGATCTGACATTTACAAAATTGTCTCAGTAAAAACAAAGGAGTCAAAGCATGCTTATCAAAACGAGAAATTTGGGACTGGAATTTTTTTCAACAAGACCTCATTTTTTTAGAATTTAACTAAACTTCATTCAGAGTTTTGATGATTTCGAACAAGTTTTGCTAATAAAATTTTTTGATTAAAAAATGCCTACTATGATTTTTGTTTTTTTCATATAATTTAGCATCGTAGATGGCTTTTCATTTAAAGATGGAAAGTGATTTTGTGGTCTTAAATAGACCTTGGTGACGTCAATCTTTTGAGATTTTTTTATTTAAATCGGACAAAAAGCAAAAGAATTATACGCTGTTACACACTTAAGTGAAACACACTCTGTATGAAATTATGAAACAAAGAGTTTATTTTTATTTAACCATGCTTTTAGCCTGTGTTCTCTTTTCTAAACTTAAATAATTATTACTAAATTTCAAATGACTACAGCCGCAAAAAGAAGTTTGAGAAAAAGCAACCAACAATAATTGTCTATTCCGGAAAGTAATCTATTGGTAGAACTCCTCTCTCGTCAACTTTTGGCCCATCTCAGGATTTGTGGTCATTTGAGGTTTTCCCGCTTTCAGCTGCGCTATATCGATTTCCATCCAACTAAATTGTTTTAGCCCACACTTAGCGTAAAAAATACTCAGTTCATTTTCTCAACATGTTTCTGCCTCTTTAATCGGGTTAGGGTTATTTTCTTCTGAATTCGCTAACTTAATTACACCTTAACGCATTACCCTTATCTTTATACAGAGGAGTGAATTAAATAAACATCCGTTTTTTTCGAATATTCTTTGAAATGATAATAATTTAATTATAAAACTATTTTCAATACATGTGTACACGAAAGTCACAAACTATTAGTTTTCTTTCAGTGTTTTTTGAATAATAAATGTTGATACCTGTCGGAAAAATAATTAAAACAAATTTCAGATTATAAATTATATAGAACGGTATAGGAAAACTTTGAAACATGCTAATTTTAGAGAGAATATGTAGCGGAAGATGTTCTATTTAACACCAAAAAAATCCCAAAAAATCCATGTGGCGGAACCCCCCAATAATTGGGTGGTCATCTTGAAATTGGGCACTTTTAGCTTTTAACTTAAATAATTAATCTCACATTGATTTTATAACCGCGTCCTCGCCTCACATATCTTCCAGCGGCTTGTATATCAGTGTATGCGCGGAAGCCATACAACCTTAGGCGAGGGTTGTATAGGAGATATACCATCCTTCGGAGGGGATGTAAAGCCGTCGGTCCCTTGTCTATTAAATGTTAGGCAAGTAAAAGATTCCTACTCTTCTTAAGGGAAGAGGTTCGGCAAAAATTCCTGGTTGGGGGTAGCTCGTCTACAGGCGTCGGTGTTAGGCCTCAGTAGCGGAAATAGGCCGACGTTGAATAACTGTATAAAAAAAAACATTGATTTTATCAGACAAATAATACAATAATTAAAGACTATTAAACAGGAAAACAGTGTAAAGTTTATTTAAATCGGCTAATAGATAACTAAGATAATGGCGACTAAACTTTAGGTATTATGCATTAAATTAGATAATTTGAACCATAATACTAGAAAACTATGTTTTTTAAATTATTTTATTGTATATTATTATATTAGTTAATAAAGAAATGAAGTGATAGAATTATAACAACTGCACATACAACATGATTAAAATAGGCAACGCAGTGTCAGTTATTAATTAATCCAATGCTACTATTTGTTCGTATAGTTTGTGCCACTAAAACTCCTGAGAAGCGTAAAGAATGTTTTCAATATGAACTTGCGAAATGGTCTGTTAGGATTTTAGATGACATTTCTTTCAGGAAAACCTCAAAATCAGAATTATTACCATAGTAAACTTGGGCCAACTAATTGCGTGAAGGTAATAAACACTACATCATTGACGGAGGATTTTTTTAAAGAAAAGTTGTGTGGCAGCACCTTGCACTTTTTAAAGATATTATTAGTCAATATCTTAAATATGTACAATACCACTATGATAACAACGGTACTACAGTTTTTGATGGGTATCGCAATCAGAAAATATCAACAAAGGGCTTTGAACATCAGAGAAGAGCAAAAAATATTCAGCAGGAAGTAAACAAACGTGAAGATTTTTCAGGCAGACTTTATAACACATCCAGCTAATAAACATAAGTTAATAAATCTCTTAACATCAGAATTACGTAATATTGCCATTCCAGTTAAACATGCAGATTATCTAATAGTGGTAACTACTATACAATATTTTTCTAATTAGCTAAGAGAATACGAGCTTAAAAATGGTCAGATACTTCCCCTTCGGAGTAAAAGCAAATCCTTTTAGGGGCGCATAGAGTAAGTCAAAATAAAGAGGTTTAGAGGCAGACCCAACTCGAAAACCCGCGGAGGCACCCCCGCCCCATGGTCAAAGGGGTGTCGAGCACAGTTATATGTTTAATTTTTTTTTTTTCGAAAACGATAAGAGATAATGACTTACGGTTTGCGCCAATCGAAGGAAAGTAAAATTTTACATACGACTACAATTTTTTGGCTGATCAAAAATAATATTCTTCTCCCCCATTACAAAAAATATGGGAGGGGGCTACTCTGTAATATCACATTTTTGCTTATCACTTGTAAACAGCTTAATAAAAAAGTATTTACCAAGAGTTAAAAATTGAAGGTTATAGCTTTTCCTATCGATTGATATAAAAAAAAGTGAATGATATTTGTTTAAATAATGCGTACAGTGGCGTACCAATATATTTGCATTTGGTGGAATTGCAACACAGTGTTTAATAAACTTTTTTTTTTTCAAAAAACGGTTATAGATATGCCTTAAGAAGGTGGCTTATTTCAGGACCTGACGTAGCTCGTTTAATTGGTGAATACGAATATTCCATAGATTTTCAGGAAAGTATTCACAAGCATCACGAAGAATCTTCAGCTTTACAAGAAAAGTTTATTTTTGCAGTTACCAACATAGTCAATACTTTTAAAGAATCCTAATCCTTTTCAGGAAACTTCCACTGAATTATTTGCCCTAGATAGCAAAATTGTCGTAAATGAAACAAGTTTACAGATCTTATTACAGACGGGCACTCATCAATGCAAAGATTTTTTTAAAGATACATTAATAAATTCAAACATATCTATTTCTGAACCCATTACAAAAAATAACAACATTCCCTTCAAAAACAAAAAAATTAATAAAAAAAAAATCAAGCAGAGAAAGTGAATTGAAGTCGGATGTGGATTTATTCAGCAGACTTTATGTTATTTCCCAAAATAGAGACGGAGATCTCAACAATTTTTTTAAATATGAAAATCATCCCTATCCCCCCTCACTGGCTCAACTTGGGCAAATGTATCATGGCACAAAATCGGATCTATTACGATGCCTCGAGAAATATATTAAAATTAAGGGCACACCCATGGACATTGATGCTGAATTAATAGATGGAGCTACCCTGGTACACATACTTCAACCTAAGGCCTGCTTAAATTTTGAAGATTATATTTCTCGTATTATAAAGCCTTACATTTTTAAACTTTTGGAAACCACCAAGAGGATTGATATCATTTTGGATATTTATATAGAGAAAAGCTTAAAGGAAAGCACTAGAGAAATGAGGGGTAAAGAAAGTAGGACATTAGTAAGATTAAACACCACTATCCCAAGAAATTGGTTTGAATTTTTAAGACACGCAGAAAATAAAAAATTGGTTTAGTTTAATTTCAAACTATTTCAAGAACAGCAGCTCTTCAGATATAATTGAAATGATTGGTGTTTGCAATCATGAAGAAGCCGATTCCACAATATTTGTTCATTCCCTAAACTGTTTACAAAATAATTTAAAAAAAATCCTAATAAGAACTGTCGACACTGATGTTATTATTCTTGCCATTTTTTACCAATACCAACATCAAGAGCAAGACGTCTGTATAGAGTTTGGTATAGGAAAAAAATTGCAATACGTATCTTGCATGGAAATAAGTAACAATTTGAAGGATAAATGTTTAGGTATTCCTTTCTTCCACGCTTTTATTGGGGCGATGTGACATCGGCCTTCTTCGGGAAAGGAAAAAGAAAGTGTTCGGAAGCATGGGAAGCTTTTCCAGTTGCCAGTTTGGACAACTATTAATAACGAAAAATTAAGGAAGGAAGTTTTAATCATTTGCAATTGCAAGATTTGTGGTCATAAATGTAAGTGTTTTTAATAAAAAATAAAATGTACACAATTATGTACATGTAAGGAATGTGGCAATTAGCGCTGTGTTACCTTGGTCGTATTTGTTTATTTATTTAGTTAAAATATTTTTCTTTTGTTTATTGAGTTGAAAGTTTATTGATCGTTTACACTGTTTTCATTTTTATTTTTATTAAAAAACATTTAACCGGTTAACCCAGTCTACTGCTTTATTTCTAGATTGACCTTCCTCTCTCCCTCCGCTATCAAAAACCAAATAATTAAAAAAAAAAAGTAAAATTTCACATGGTTGATTGGTGTAAACCAGAAATATTTTTTTTTCTTTTTCAAGGCTGTACGTATTATTTAAATAATATCATGGACTTTTAAAACATTAATAGAGAGCAGAAATTGTTTTAAATTTCGATTCTTGGTAAATTTTGATTTGTTGGGCCGTTTAGGAGTAATACGATAAAATGTAACATTACTGAATAACCCCCTCCCATATTTATTGTAGTAAGACAAAAAGTTACCATTTTTTAATCAATTAAAAAATATCTGCTTGACGTAAACGTTTATTTTCTTTTTTTTTGAGATTTTCTTAAATTATTAAACGCTGTTCCAATTAATTCTACCGAATGCAAATAAATCCCTACGCCACTGTACGCATTATTTAAACAGATATAACCCACTTTTCATATATCATTCGATAGGAAAATACATGAGGTTTATTTTTTAACTCTTGGTAAATTTTTATTTATTAGGCCGTTTAGGAGTAATAAGCAAAAATGTGACATTACAGAGTAGCCCCCTCCCATATTTTTTGTAATGGGAGAGAAGAATATAATTTTTGATCAGCCAAAAAAATGTAGTCGTATGTAAAATTTTATTTTCTTTCGATTGGCGTCATTATCTCTTATCGTTTTCGAGGAAAAAAATATAACTGTGCGCGCCACCCCTTTAAGCAGGGGGTGGGGGTGCCTCCGCGGGTTTTCGAGATGGGTCTGCCCCTAAATCTTTTCATTTTGACTTACTCTATGTGTCCTTAAAGAGAGTTCCTTTTACTCAAAAGAGGAAGTATCAACCACCGTAGGACCTTAGCTAAATAGTGAAGACTGGGTTATTTTAGAAAGTCAGGATACCGATTCAGTGGTTTTACTTGTAGAACACTGTAGAAAAGAAAATTTGTTCATGTTAAGACCTGGTTTAGTAGGAAAATCTGATAAATTAACCAATATAAGCCAACTTCAGTCCATATCAGGTGAAACAGTGGTCAAAAATATTTTATTTTTTCATGCAACTTCAGGTTGCGACACAACGACAGTATTCTATGAAAAGGGAAAAAAACAGCGTTAATTATATTAAAAAATGACAAGGAAATTTCAAAGCATTTGGAAGATTTTAAAAATCCATGTGCAACTAAATAAATAAATAAACACCACAGAAATTAGACAACCTCCAATTCCAAAAGCCAGGGGCTTGTGTGGAAGGGGGTTACACATTGAAAAAAACGCGGACATACAACCATTTCCACCGACAGTGCCAGTGCCGGAGCCAGGGTTCGAACCCGGTGGTGCGATGCCCGTGTGATTAATCGCGATTGCCACCTCGCGCCTTAACCCACTCGGCTATCGACCAGACACAATGTGTCACAACTTTTAGAGTTAGGTGAGAAATAGAAAGTTTTACCCCCAACTTCTGACGCAGCCAAAGTTCATATAAAACAGGTCCATTTTGAAGTTCAAGAGTGGCTAGTAAATAACGTCAATCCTGAAAATTGGGGTTGGATTAAAAATAAAATTGTTTAGAATCATAACAGATGTCACAAAAGTGTGCCCCCGAGTTTATATTAAATATTCTGTTTTGCAACTGCAAAACAAACTGATCAAGATTACACAGCTGTAAAAATACAATTTAAGATGTATAACAAGTTGCATTCATTGCATTGGGCAATTTTGTAAGAATACAACACCTGCGTCATTGTTAGAAGACAAAGTAAAAATTTTATTAATTTCTATACTATTTTGTTTCTGTTTATACTTTTAATAACGTTTATTGTTTAAATAAAAATATGTTTTTACTTTATGTGGTCTTTTATTATATTCTAAGGTACCGCAACAAAATAATCAACTCTTACAGAAAAAAAAAATACAAAATTATAAACTTATACCTTATCATTTTTAAGCTCTAACTTTTTTAATTTTTAACGTGTCACAAATTTCTTAACGTAATTTTATTGATTTTGACGTTTTCTCAATTCATAACGACTAAGATAATAAATTTCAAGATACCGGTCAATTTTTTAGTGTGTTCCGCCACTGGGATTTTTTGGGATTTTTATTGACATATTTAATACCCCTCCCCTACATTTTAATGCAACAAACAGCTTGTTACAAATTAAATTTGACTTAATTTCACAGGCTTACTAGTAACATTAACGACGCCCAACTGCACATTTTACTAGTTATTAATTTTTCTATCTACAGATAATATTGAGATCATCTCTATGTACAGAATGCAATATTATTATTAATTTCATTTAAGAAAAGTGACATAGACTAAACAAAATATCCTAATATCATTTCAACGTCATAGTTTATTAAAAACACTATATTTTAATTAACCTTTAAGATTAAATATCTACTGTATACATGAAACTAGCTACTCTAGTTTCATGTATACAGATTTTACAACTTCATTATACGTAACATGTCTACTATCTCTCTACATAAAAAATGATCATGAATTTAAATTATTGCGATATAATTGAAAAACATTATCTTTGTTTATTAATAATGTGTAAATGTAATTAACCTTTTAAGTCAAAATTGAACACTTGTTCATTATTTTGCAACATTAGTGCAAACTAGTTGGATATAGCCGACAGAAGAAACTTGAATTGAAGAATTGCTGACTATATGAGTTGGAAACTGCCTTCAAGCAAGAAGTATTATTTTTAACGTCTATTAGTTTACTTTGTTTCAGCTTTTTAGATGCACTTAATGACCGGATTTATTCTTTGATGTCATAAATTCAGTTGAGTTCTTTTCGTTTTGTTAATTTACTACTTTGTCATACATTTTCTTGGAGTGAATAATATCATGTACCGGTGAGATCTATAAGGATCATTATGTGTGGTGTTATTGAATAAAATGAAGTTTTTTTAATAAAAGATGTTTCCTTATTTTGCAACTAAATTTCATGTTTAAGCTTTTCTTCGTAATTCATTCATAAATATTAAGAGTCTGAATAAAACTACGATAAATTTGTTTATAATTACTGAATGTAAACAATATAGATATAATATTTTAAAAAACATGTAACCTATCTAACAGTAATAATTATGATACACCAGGGCTTCAGTTGTTTTATAACAATTCATTATACAGTGAGTTTCATAAGTAGCGGATGAAAATTCTTTATTTATTTATTTAATTACAAAATCCAACAGGGAAAGTCCAATTACAGGATTAGATACAGAAAGTATAGTATCTACACAAATATATAATAAATCTAAGTAAAAAGGTAAAAGTGGGGAGTAAAAAGACAAGTATACAATAAAATACTAAGGAACGTAGATATAAATGCACATGACAATATAAATAAAAAATATATAAAATATGATATATATGACAATATAAGCTACTTAAAAATATAATGAAATATAACATACTATAATGATATAATAAATCACCGTCTTGAGAAATATCCATGCCAAAAACAGCTTTTCCAATTGCACTCTCGCTACAGAAAAATATATCAATAATATGTTCAATATTAGAAGAATTGGCATACATTTGATAGATTGGTGATGATATAAGGATATTTGTTCGTGGTGTACGCCCTGCAAGTACGTGATTATGTCGAGCATTAATTCTAGAAACTATATAATTTATTTGATTTGATAGGTTGATACAGTCCAGACTATTATTTACTATTTTGAAGAGGAAAATTTTGGAGTTAGCTACTCTATGATTGCTGACACTTATTAAGTTAAAAATTTCCAGCAATTCAGTGTGGAATCCTCTGGGTGGATATTCACCGTAAAGTGTGTACACAGCAGATTTTAAGAACCTACGCTGAATGTTCTCTCTTGTAGAATATTGGAATTATAAATTGGACCCCACACAATAGAAGCATATTCAAGGCGAAATCTAACAAAAGTTATATAAAGTAACCGATGGGTCGAAATATTTTAAAAACCTTTACAGTTACGTATCACGAAACCAAGGCTTTTAAAAGCGGAAGCAGTTATCATTTCTACATGTTTATTAAAAGATAATTTTGGATCAAAATAAACTCCAAGGTCTTTGATGAATTCAGACCTTTGTAAACTTTCGTTGTCAATATTATAATTAAACATGTACATGTTGGTTTTTCTGCCAAATGACATTACATTACATTTGCTGGCATTAAGAGGTAAATAGTTATCATCGCACCATGTATTAATGGTATTTAAGCAGTTTTGAAGATTAACACAGTCATCTATTGAGTCAATCAATCGATATATTTTTAGATCATCTGCGTACAGGAGGAAATGGGTGTTACTATCGAAGCCCTCCAAAATATCATTAATAAACATAACAAAAAAAAGCGGACCAAGTATCGACCTCTGTGGCACACCGGAGTTTTCTAAGAAACTGCCAGATTTATAACCTCGGTACTGAACAGATTATTATCGATCCTGTAGATATAATTCAATTAACTGTAATAACGAATAAGAAAGACCCAAGGTGTCCAGTTTACTAATCAAGATACTATGATCTAACTTGTCAAAAGCCTTGGAGAAGTCCGTGTAGATAATATCAACTTGACCACCTCTATCCAGACTTTCACAAAGAAATTGTGTTTTGCACACAAGGTTTGTGACAGTTGACCTACCTTTCATAAAACCATGTTGATCGATAGATATTTTGCCAGAGACATAAGAGTATATGGAGGAGAATATCTACTTATTTAACAATTTATGAGTAAAATCCTAAAACACGTAAATTTTTAATTTTTTTCAGCATAATTTTATACCTCCCCTTCCACCCCCTTGGAGTGACAGCTATACCTTTAAAATTTTTAAATGGAACGAAGGTGCGTTTGATAACTCATTTGAATAGAGCATTTACCACAACTCAGTATTATTTAAATCCGATAGAGGCGCTAGTGTCGATGTTTGGTATTGCTATCCCTATTCTGCGGCGATTTGTGAGGTTATTTGAATTATTAACGAATTCATCTAGTCTTTGGGTTGAATATTTTCGAAATGAAGCTTGCGGAATTACAAAAATAGTTAAGTGTTTTAGGAGCAAAGACTAAAGGTTCAAAAAAATATACTTGAAAGCCGGTAAATATCTTATTTATGTTATCTTAACCTCACGACTTGTTTATTTAAATTTTAGTTTGGCAATTTGGAAAGAACTTAATGAAACTCTGTTTGATACAAAAGTTATTAACGTAGGAGAGCCCAGGGAGGTTCCTGATTATGATTGTTTTAAACCTCTAAACTTTATTAAAAATCTAAAAATCGTAGATCACCCATCTATAGAAAAGTGGTTTCTCGCGAGAAACTCAAAAAAAGAAAAAGAAAAGGGCAGAATATTAGCTCTTAAATTATTTACAAAATATACACAAGTGGCTAAAGACAAAAACATTTATTGTCTGAAAGTTATTTGTGGCATTCTACGAATATTCTTTCCTATTATTTGGGTTTTCTACCACATGTATTATTATCCTCTTCAAAAACAAATCACCGAATCTACAAAATAATAGAATTATAGGAAAAAGCCTCTGCGCTCGTGACGGTTACGCCAAAGGAATAGTCAGAGTGTCAGACTAGTCAGAGGTTATGTTTTGCAAATCGGAATAAACACAGAAATAATGTATTCTGCTGACGTTTCGGAAAGTAATCTCTTTCCGTTTTCAAAGCTTTTTTTGGAAGAACTCTTATTTTGCTGTGTATGTCAAATACACAGCTTTAAGATTCTGTTTATGTTATTTCCATAGTCACTTACTACTTACACAGAACATAGAACTGATGATATTTTCTTTTAGATAATGTTGAGTTTGTTAAGTTCTTCTTTTAACATTAGTAGCCAGGTTGTACAAATATCTACATACCAATTCGATACGCACTTATCTTCGTTTAATAAGATTATTGCTGATTCTTTAATTTTTCTTTTTTTGGTATCTGCTTCTTTTGTTAAAGTTTTTCCCGAGTCCCAGTTTATTCTATGTCCGTTTCCCCAAGCATGTTCACAAATCTTTGATTTCTGAATTTCATTCTTTCTAATGTAATTCTTGTGCTCATCCAACCTCACACTGAAAGATCTGGATGACTCACCCACATAACATTTATCACATTCGCACGGGATATTGTAAATACAGTTTTTTGAATTCTGCTCCCTGTTTATCGGTTTTGTTTTTGTTAAAATAGATCTTAAAGTGTTCCCCGTTTGAAATATCGTTCTAACATCAAATTTGTCATCTATACGGCGTAGCTTTTCCGATAGTCCGTATACATAAGGAATTACTGCTGTATAATGACGTTCAGGTTTTTGTCGTACCTGAGGAAATATTTTAACAAAAGAAGTAGATACCAAAAAAAGAAAAATTAAAGAATCAACAATAATCTTATTAAATGAAGATAAGTGCGTATCGAATTGTTCTGTAGATATTTGTACCTGGCTACCAATGTTAAAAGAAGAACTTAACAAACTCAACATTATCTAAAAGAAGATATCATCAGTTCTATGTTCTGTGTAAGTAGTAAGTATCTATGGAAATAACATAAACAGGATCTTAATGCTGTGTATTTGACACACACAGCAAAATAAGAGTTCTTCCAAAAAAAGCTTTGAAAACGGAAAGAGATCACTTTCCGAAACGTCAGCAAAATACATTATTTCTGTGTTTATTCCGATTTATATTATTTGCAAAACATAACCTCTGACTATTCCTGTGGCGTAAACGTCGCGGGCGCAGAGGCTTTTTTCCAATAATTCTATTATTTTGTAGATTCGGTGATTTGTCTTTGAAGAGGATAATAATACATGTGTTAGAAAACCCAAATAATAGGAAAGAATACAAAAACATTTATTTTGTTAAGGGAAAATATTGTGCGGAACAATTTAAAATTCTGAATATCAAGTTCAGATCATATTAAAACAGAAACAAGAAATTTACAGTGTTCATGTCCTGCAGGAACTGGTATGTCCGCTGCTTGTAAGGCATATTGGTGCACTGTGTTTTTCTTTAGAATAATTGTCGTGTATTGCTGGTTGAATATATTTAGCATTCATTTAAATGCTGGCACTAGACGGCTTTTACAAGCCCTTTTTTATTTCAAGCAAAAAGAACACTTTTTTTTATAATACTGATATATAATTTTATCGAGTTATTAACCACGCGGTTGTGTGTAATTTTCGCATCGCATTAATATTGATATTGTAGCTAATTGTTAAAATTTCCGAATTGAAATCCTTTATTTTGGGCCCTTTTCATAAGTTGAGAGTTGTTTAAACATTATCACTGGTGTTGTGGATCAATATAAATATTGTGGGAGAAAAGAAGACAATAAGGGTTTTTCAGCGGAAAAGGCCTTTTCGTCAACGATCAGCCCTTAAGAAGACCACCAAACCATCACAAGTTCGTAAGTCGTCTAGTGTGCCTCCAATTTTGCTTTTATTTGCTATAGAGAGTTGCAACACAATTTTATTTATTTTGCAAGTTTATATATACAGACATACAGTCCATTCTTCTCAAACCAAATTTTGAGCTTTCGTACGCGACAATAATTTTGTATTACGATTAACCAACTGAATCAAAAAGTATTATTAAACAAAATAGCAGAGACTGATTCATATGAACATTTGCTATACTACCGGTCATTTCTATTTTATTTGAAATTAGAGATTTTTTTTTGCTTGTTATGCATATAGGTAATAAAGTTTTTCAGCTTTACCTAGCATTTAGTATTTTTATTAACACAGCAGATGTGTGTTACATTTGCAATCAGACTCAACAAAATATTACTGAAGAAATTACTACCCTATTTGTTAAAAGTACGTTAATCATATTATTAAGATATTATTAAATGATTCGCATTTTTTTACACCGAAACCATACCACCATTTCACAAATTAAAACCATAACAAATGAAAATTTTAAGAGTACTTTATTCTGATGAATATTTTTTTACAAAGTTGTCTTTAAAATTACACATAATAAAACAGTTATACATAATTTCGTTAAAGATAGGCCACATAGTTACTGGAATTCTATCTATTAAAATTTTATTTTTTTTGCCAATCCTATTAAATTTTCTACAATGATTCTACGATTTGCTATGATTCTCATTTTCATTACATCCGCTTCAGATAACTGAGTTCCTCTTTTGAAAGGTGGATTGTTTAAGTGCACTCCTTTTTCTTCTAAAATATCCGAGATGTTAAATCCATGATCTGCTAGAACAAACTGTTCATCCTGCAAAACATCTAACAGTTCAGATGCTGCAGTAATTATGCTATACGATATACTGCCTCCATAAATATCTGATACAAATGCCACCTCTCCATTTTCTGAACATCCAATAAACAATTTAAAAGTAGTCGTTCCATAATATGTTGCTTGCTGAACTATGGGGTCACTACTGCGTTCGATATGAAATTCTGTACAATCCAAAACTACAGTACACCGTCCAGGTGAGATAGTAGCCAAATTCAAAAAGTCTGTTGGAAACACCCTCTTGTAACTAATAACTGTTTGAACTTGCATATCACACATTGGCAGTTAGCTACAACTAACATCATCTTGTATATTTTCAGGATTAGTCAGTGTCATTAACATATACCGGGTGTCAGAAAAGTATGGGAACGGTGGAAAATCTCGAACAGTTTGCATTAAATCGAAAAATAAAAAAATACGTGTCAAAAATTTTTCAAAAAACTATCTATTGATACCAAAATGACCTCCCCACCCACCACCCTATGAGGGCAACTTTAAAATTTCAAATGGAAACCCCATTTTTTATTGCGGAATCGGATTCTACGGCAAAAAATACGTAAATTTTATTCGGGACATTCTTTTCGATTCTTGCATGGTGTCACAAAAAATGAAAAGAAAACATTACTGTTTCAAGAGTAGCGTCTTGTGCCCATAAAAAACGTCCAATTCAAAAACTGAAAAACAAGTATTTGTTATTTTTACGAAAACTATCCAATGATATTGGTTTCGACTCTCCCACCCCTAACCCAGTGGGTGGTGCGGGGGGCAACTTTGAAATTTGTAATGAAAATCCCTATTTTTTATAGCGGATTCGGATTCTACGGCCAAAAATATGTGAATTTTATATCGGGCATTTTCTTCGATTCTCGCAAAGTGTCGCTGCAATCGCACAAAATTGAAATAAACCTTAAGCGTCCATAAGTTTGTAAATATTTACAAACTCTAGCTACTCGTGTTGACAAAAAAAACATTCAGTTTAAAAAACAATATCTGTGATATCTTGGTTTTTATGGATGTTTTTTTTAAAGTGTTCTTAATAACAGTATTTGTTTGTGAAATTTCTACGAGAACGTTCAGTTCCTTTCAACTTTTGTAGAGGCAGGAGCGCACTTTTGTACCGAAAAAGTTATTTTATTTTTCATTAGTTCTCGCGTTTTTTTTGCATAATGGCTACTTTAACAGAGGAAGAGAGAGGATGATGCGAGAGTGAGGCGATAAAGAAAGGTCCTATGATGAAGTTGTGATTTTATTCAATGAAACTTTCCGTGTAGATCAAGTGGGAATTTCGAAATCTACTGTGTCTCGTACTATAAAACGATTCCTAGACACAAGGACAAATAAAAATCGCCCAAAATCTGGAAGACCAAAATCTGAAACATCGGAAGCTCGACAAATGGAAGTGGCCCAGGCATTTGTTGAAAATCGAAGGTTACCAATCAGAAAAGCCAGTCAACAGCTTGACATGAGTACATTTTCAGTTCATAAGAATTTGAAACTTTTGAAATTTCATCCTTACAAAATTCACCTACACCAAGAGTTAAATGAAGATGATTTTGATCGGCGACTTGAATTTAGTGAATTAATGATGGAAAGGAGTAACCAAAACCCAAATGTTTTGTCATCTCTACTTGTCTTCTCAGATGAAGGAACTTTTGAACTCAGTGGAAAAGTTAATCGCCATAATTTCAGATATTGGAGTGACGAAAACCCTTACTGGATGCTTGAAACACACACGCAGTATCCACAAAAATGAAATGTTTGGGCAGGAGTTTTCAGGGATCGAATCATAGGACCATTTTTCATAGATGGAAATTTGAATGGAGAAAAATACCTGGAAATGTTGACAAATCAAATAGTTCCTGCAATATAAGAGATTGCTGGTGATGAGTTCGATAATGTTTGGTTCCAGCAAGATGGGGCTCCTCCACACTATCGGGATATTGTTAGGGACTATTTGAATGGTACTTTCGAAAATCGATGGATAGGTCGAAGAGGAACTATTGAATGGCCAGCAAGATCTCCCGACCTCGCGCCACTTGATTATTTTGTTTATTTCACTAAACCTCGTGATTTGGAAGAGCTGGGGCAACGCATAATAAACATTTTTGCAGAAATACTACCTCAAATGATAAGAAGTGCTATTGAAAATTTTTACGTTCGTCTCGGGCAATGCCAAGAAGTCAATGGGCACCATTTTGAACACCTGCTATAATTTTGAAATTAAAACCTGCTAGTGTAGCAGTTAAGCTGTAAACTAATTGCCTCAACTGGCCAAAATTTCTCACCTTGCCTTAAATGGCTGAGTTACCTCCTTGCCCTCACTGGATGGGATCAAGAACTTGTCTGAAGTGGCTGAATTAAGAGGTAAAACCACTGTTATTTTTTTTAATCGAGTTTTTTATTGCCCTGTAAAAAATGTAAATTGAAAATTAGTAGCTGCTAATAAATTTACAGAATGTTAATAGTTGTTGTAATTTCCGCACGACCGTGTAAAATCACTGTTCTCAAAACAGCTCGGGAAATCATTCACTCTGAGATCAGTAGTTTCACTTTTCGTATTTTATTAATTATGCGTTCAAAATTTTCATGTTTCCGCTCAGTTTTTTGCGATTGCAGCGACACCTTGCGAGAATCGGAAAAAATGCCCGATATAAAATTTACGTATTTTTGGTCGTAGAATCTGAATCCGCTATAAAAAAATAGGGATTTTCATTACAAATATCAAAGTTGCCCTCGCCCCACCCACTGGGTTAGGGGTGGGAGAGTCGAATCCAATGTCATTGGATAGATTTCGTAAATATAACAAATATGTGTTTTTCAGTTTTTGAATTGGACGTTTTTTTATGGGCACAAGACGCTACTCTTGAAACAGTAATGTTTTCTTTTCATTTTTTGCGATTACAGCGACACCATGCAAGAATGGAAAAAAATGTCTGGAATAAAATTTACGTATTTTTTACCGTAGAATCCGATTCCGCAATAAAAAATAGGGGTTTCCATTTGAAATTTTAAAGTTTCCCCTCGCCCCACCCACGAGGAGGTGGGTGGGGAGGTCATTTTGGTATCAGTAGATAGTTTTTTGAAAAATTTTTGACACGTATTTTTTTATTTTTGGATTTGATGCAAACTGTTCGAGATTCTCCACCGTTCCCATACTTTTCTAACACCCGGTATGTAATTTTCACTCTGGTCAGAAAGCAAGTCGATTGCATTTAGCTTATGTTGCACTTGTTCAATTTTTTTTCTTTTCTAAACCTTTCTAATTTTTCTTTCAGTATCCTTCTTCTCATATAACATTCGTTTTTTATAACACTAACCATATTTTCGCATATGTAAATGCAATGTTGGAATGGCTGTCTTCTTGAGAATTTTCCATTTTCGTAAAAATAAATATACAAAGTATATAATGAAATCGTGGCATGGAATAATAGAATAACTAATATGTATTAAATACTTACTTATCTTTGCTAGTAATAGTTTAGCAATCCTCGGTGAAATGTTTTGAGCAGATCTTACTGTGCTTGTTTGGTTTCTTGTCAGATTTGATTGATATTAACCATTTCTTTCGTATTGATACACTATTGGGGAACTTATGGAACTTTAAGTCTTTGCTTTTGTCCGTAACAGAAGAATATTGAGGCACACAACAATTATACTGCATATTTTTTAAATAACATAAAATTGCAAACAAAAATGACAAAATTAAAAGAATTGTGAGGTTATGGCTGATACCAAACATTGACTGTGGCGCCGTCTACATGTAAGTGGTCTATTGGTTTTTAATTCTCTGTGCAGCATAGGGAGATTTAAAAAATGATCAATTTTTTATTTTTAAGAGCGCCGGCCGAGCGAGAGAAACCTTCTACGTATTGTGAAAGAATTATTGAACAAAAAAAAGTTGAAAAAAATTTGAATGTAGTCGCTACCAACGGATTTTTGAATTTTTTAAGTAATTCGCGGCAAATTGTTAAATTCTAAAATAATTAATATCTTAGACAGTTCCAGTGAATTTTTTTTTAGAAGTGTATTTATTAGATTCTCTACTATGAATATTCGTAGCCACTTTTGCAATCCTAGCATTACAAAATTGACCCTTATTTGTTTATTGATAAAAAATTAATTAACAATTATTAATTAAGGGCCAGTAATTTTAGAAATTTTATGTTCAAACATGTATGTTTTCGGTCTATGTATGGGTTCATCATCGAGGCTAGAAAATGCTATTTTCAAAAGATTCGCGAAGAGTGGAGTAACGTCAATGTTCGCTCGAAGATAACGTTGCAAATTCCGTTATCCCTCCTACTAAGAAAGTAGAAATCGTGCCTTTTGTAACAAAATGTTGAAGCAACAGCAACCCCACGAGGATTATAAAGAGCTTCTGGAGTTAGTTTTGATGTTTTTTGGCTTTTCTGGAAAGACGAGTGTGAAAACTCCAGGAGCAATGCACCGAGCCAGATGGATGAGTAGAGCCATCTACACAGTTATTTGTTTCGCGAGCAATTCAAATTGACAAGAAAAGAAATGGAGTCTGTGCATAAAATATGCATTTTTGTGTGTATGACCTACATTTTTGGTTGTTTGATAGCTGGCTGTGCTCCACAAAACGACCTTTTGTTTTTGAAAAGTCTTGTTAAGTACAGAAACATTAACTAAGAAATTTCTGCAACTGCAGTTGCGAAGTTTCGGAAGCATTTGTGGTACTTATCGGAGGAGCTTGTTTGGTTGTCACTGTTTGACGACAATGTGCCAATTACAACGGAATCAATAATTGTGGAATCTTTGACTACAGAAAGAGTTAAGAAACGTTAAAATACTTCTCGACAATCACGACGTTTAATAAGAGCTGAAGTAGGGGTTGATTTGTAAGATTTTGTGATTGACCAAAGTATAAACTTATTTGAAATTCTCAACTTAGATATTACATTTCTGCTGACAGATATTGAAAACTGGGAGCTTGAAGAGTCGTACCAAAAATGCATGCAGATATGAATGAATATGAAACTTGTGAATGACGTCGCGGAAAGAGGTGTTGCGTTGATTCAGAAATACAATTTATTTTACAAAAAATGAATCGAAAAACATGACATTTTGTTAGAAATCGCTTTGCCAACAGATAGTGGTAATGAATATCGCATACGGGCAAAAATTGCTTTAGAGAAGCAATACAAAATTAAAGATAATTTAACTCCAGAAGAAAAGTTATCGATAAATTCTTTAAAACGCGATGAAAGTATAAAAATATTGCCAGCAGACAAAGGTAATGCCACAGTCATTATAGATAAAGATATATATAACACAAAAATCATGACTCTTGTAAATGAGGGACCCTACTCAAAATTAAACAAAGATCCAACAAAATCAATAGAGAGCAAAATTTACAGAACTTTGTTTAAATACAAACATGAATTTAATGATTTTGAACGAAGGAAACTTACACCACATCATAGTAAGCCCCCTCATTTTTATGGCTTACCAAAGACACATAAACAAAATATTCCTTTAAGACCAATTGTTAGTTCTATTAATTCACCATGTCATAATTTGGCAAAATTTTTACTTAAAATTATTGATCCATTATCTGGAAATACCGATTCATATATTAAAAATAGTAAACATTTCATAGAAAAAATTTATGAAACCGATATTCATGAATCACACCTGATGGTTAGTTTTGATGTAGTTAGCCTCTTTACCAATGTTCCGGTAGATGAAACATTAAAAATAGTTAAAGACAGGTTGCTAAATGATAATAATTTGGAAACTAGAACTAAATTAAGTGTAAATAGCATAATGGAACTCTTAACACTGTGTATAAAAACAACCTATTTTCAATTGGATAATGAGTTCTATCAGCAGGATTTTGGTATGGCTATGGGGTCTGCATTATCACCAATTTTAAGCAACATATTTATGGAGAACTTTGAGAACACACATGTTCAAAATTGTATAAACAAACCGGTTGTCTGGTGGAGATATGTTGACGACATCTTTGCAATTTGGCCTCATGGTGTTGATTTACTAGATAGTTTTTTAGAAAATATAAATAGTAAGGAACCGTCTATTAAATTCACATTAGAAGTAGAAAGTAGGAATGAACTACCGTTTTTAGATGTTTTAATTAGAAGGATAAATAATACAATTGAAACAAGCGTTTATAGAAAACCAACACATACTAATAGATATCTAAATTTTAACTCAAATCAGTCAATAAATGTTAAAAGGGGTGTTGTAAAATGTTTATACGATAGGGCCAAAATAATTTCATCTAATAATGAAATATTAAATAACGAGAAAAAATTTATCAAAGAGGTTCTAGTACAAAATCAATATCCTGAAGCCTTTGTTGATAGAATTTTCATAAATGTTGAAAATAGGGACAATCAGGTACGACAAAAACCTGAACGTCATTATACAGCAATAATTCCTTATGTATACGGACTATCGGAAAAGCTACGCCGTATAGGTGACAAATTTGATGTTAGGACGATATTTCAAACGGGGAACACTTTAAGATCTATTTTAACAAAAACAAAACCGATAAACAGGGAGCAGAATTCAAAAAACTGTATTTACAATATCCCGTGCGAATGTGATAAATGTTATGTGGGTGAGTCATCCAGACCTTTCAGTGTGAGGTTGGATGAGCACAAGAACTACATTAGAAAGAATGAAATTCAGAAATCAAAGATTTGTGAACATGCTTGGGAAAACGGACATAGAATAAACTGGGACTCGGCAAAAATTTTAACAAAAGAAACAGATACCAAAAAAAGAAAAATTAAAGAATCAGCAATAATCTTATTAAATGAAGATAAGTGCGTATCGAATTGTTCTGTAGATATTTGTACAACCTGGCTACCAATGTTAAAAGAAGAACTTAACAAACTCAACATTATCTAAAAAAAAAAAATATCATCAGTTCTATGTTCTGTGTAAGTAGTAAGTATCTATGGAAATAACATAAACAGAATCTTAAAGCTGTGTATTTGACATACACAGCAAAATAAGAGTTCTTCAAAAAATAGCTTTGAAAACGGAAAGAGATTACTTTCCGAAACGTCAGCAAAATACATTATTTTTGTGCTTATTCCGATTTATATTATTTGCAAAACATAACCTCTGACTTTTCCTTTGGCGTAAACGTCACGGGCGCAGAGGCTCTTTTTTCCAATAATTCTATTATTTTGTAGATTCGGTGATTTGTTTTGAAGAGGATAATAGTACATGTGGTAGAAAACCCAAATAATAGGAAAGAATATTTACTGAGAATTCCTTAAAAAATTCAAAAATCCACAAAATTCAATTTTTTTCAACTTTTTTTTGTTCAATAATTCTTTTACAATACATAGAAGGTTTTTCCGCCCATCACTATTAAAAATAAAAAACTAATCATTTTTTGAATCACTTTAAATTGCCTCCTGGGCTATTGTATAAAAAAAGAGTGTTGATTCTCTTGTTATTAGGTTAGGTAAATTTACGATAAATTATTTTACAGCTACTGCTATATATATTCGTTTAAGATAAACTAATGAATAATTCTATGTTCTATGGTATATCGTTATAATTCATATATATATTTTTTTAGCTAATAAAGATACATTATTATTATTAAACACAAAACTTTGAACTATGAAGGCATCTCGATACTGAAAACTTTCAAGACTGACTGATGCCAATTCAAGCTCGTCTGTTCTCGGACCGAACAAGTTGTTACAAACTTGACTGTGCTTGAGTTATTCGTGTTATGAGAAACAATGTTAATAAGACTTAATTCTATCTAGAATAAGGTATCTTTTGCTTCGGATATTTTAATTTAGTTACAACTAATCTATGCAATTCGTATATTTTGACTACCCTCGCCGCTTTAACCCCTTTCAAGTGTATTACACAAAAAGTATCCAACAACGATACTAATCACTAATATTGAGAGCTTAATTCCATCCGCCCAAATAGCCGGCAGTTGAGAAGTGAACAATTACATGCCCTTCTGATGAAATCGGGAGTGCGCTAGTGGCTTTTGCCTGCTTGGAGGTATGTTCGGTGCGACAAGGAGGGCTATACTTCGCGTGGTGTCAAAGGGGATGTAATCTTGTTGGAGATCAATACGGCCTGTGGCGTTTAGCCAGGCGAGGCAGGACTTTGGGACTTGATACAAAGTTTATACAGTTCGTACTTCTATTTCCAAACCCAAACCCACTACGATACGCTGGCGACTTGGGCAGCGACGAATCGAGGGGAAGACACTGACCCCTAGGTGGGTTATTTACAAAAATGTGCAGTTCATATCAGCGCTGATGGTCGTTTATGTCACACTCGCAATATATCTCTGTGTATGATTAAGCAAGTTTGCATGTGTGGGTGACCTATTTCTGATACGTATGGGGGTGCCAGATACTTTCTCATTATACAGGCAATATTATACTTTGCATTATAAATCTATTATAGAAGGGGGTATTGTTATTTTTCACACAGAAGGTTAAGATCATTTATTTGAAAGGTATCTTTTTAACATAACAATAATAACAATAAATAACTAACTACTAATAGTAGTACATACGCCACAATACTTTACCTCTCAAAAATAAGCAGTCAAACGTTCAAACAATCAATGGCCAGTCTAATTCTTTTTATAGAAAATGAATTATCCACATCTGGGTTAACAACATTTAAAAGATAAGCAGGTTTTACTCTGTCTATACTAATTGTGGATTCCATGCTCATTTATACAAATAACTTTATCAGTACGAGATGCCACCTTAAAAGTTCCTTCGTACATCAATGATAACGAAGGTTTCAATTTTTCTTTCCTAATAAAAATATAATCACATGTTTTATGTCGGGATTGACAATTAATTTTTCTAAAATATGACTTTTTGAATTTGTCCCTTTGAGATTGTTAAAATGTTCACGTAATTGTGCTATAAAAGTCAACAGATCTGTAAAATCGTGAGAATTAATAAAAAATTCCTCAGAAAGACGTAACGATTGACCAAAAACAAGTTCCATAGAAGAACATTGTAAATCTTCATTTGGCATTGCTTGCAGACCTAATAAAATTATTGTAAGTTCAGCCTTCCAATTCCTAAAATGAGATCTGGCAATCAACGTTGTTTTAAAAGTTCTGTGAAATCTTTCAACTAACCCATAACTTTGAGGATGATATGCAGTAGTTTGTATTCTATGAAATCCTAGGGATTTTGAAAATTGTAAAAATAACCTAGGTTCAATTTGAGCGCCATGATCTGTTGTTATATAAAGCGGAACACCAAGACGACGTATATATTGTCAGAATAATATTTCAGTAACTGTTTCTGGTGTAATGTTACACAAAGGATATGCCCCTGGTCAGCGAGTGAAATGTTCAACTGCAGTAAGAATGTAAAAGCAACCTCCAGAAGGAGGTAATGAACTTACATTATCTATGTGCAAATGTTCAAAACGTTCTCCAGGGACTTCGGACTTACCAATTGAAGTTTTTGTATGTTTATTTATTTTGGCTGTCTGAGAGCTGTAAGAGACCTATTCATTCCACAACTTACCCTCTTTGAATGTATGACATAAAAGACAAATTTTTGCTTTGTTCGATAAAAGAAGACAATAAAAAAAATTGATATTGCGTGGGCACCATCTATAGTAGATAATTAGTTGAGTTATTGAGGGAAATAAAAATGTGAATAAAATCAATGTGTAACCGATTTTATACCCTCTTGTATAAAATGGTCCCTCCTGCGTACGGCAGCCTTTTTTGTGTGAGAGCAAAGAGCGTGACCACGGAGTGTGGATTTGAGAGGGCGCCACTTGTTGATGAAAGGTCCCTTACAATTTTGTCCAGCCAAGAAGGCAAAATTGCATAACCATACTTATTTAAATACTGAAAGTTATAAAAGCTAATAATCACTCATTTTAAAGAGAGACGACGGGTTTACTACTAATAGATTACGGGACAAATATCATCAGAGTGATACAAGCATTAAAAACAAAATTCAACAAAAATAACATTTATTATGCACAATATGTACAAGAGCTAGAAAGGTTTATTTGTGACGTTAAATCGTAAATGCAAATAATTGACAAAAATTGAACAATATATATTAACGGGTAAATAATGTTTATCCCAGCGTGTCGTATAAATATGTTATTAAAGCACTAGCTTTGAATGATCATGCGCTGCCTTACAAGGCTTATATTTTCAAAAAAATTATGTTCAATATTCTATTCTATAAGCCCCGTAGCTTCGATTTATATTATATTAAAAAAAGTATTACGGTAAAGCAGACGCTGGAAATTTCAAGTAAATGACAAAGTTAAATGATTTAAAAAAATTAAAATTCATTACAAAAAAATATGATAAAAGGAAGATTAAATCTGATCCAACGATAAGCTTGCTCCAGTAAAATGGAAAAGAAAAAATGTTGAAGAAACAAAATCTGCTCTAGCACTGATCGAACCCATCTGCAGCGTGGCTAGAATGTTCCTGCGATTCTGGTCGTCTTCATGACATCAAACAAGGAGACTACCGTATTGTCCCTGATTACTATAGCTGGTGTTCCGCTGGCTGCTGGTGAATTCATAACCCTAGTTGTTGGCTGGTACATCGGCAGATCACAACTGACCTGAACGTAGATCAATTCTCAAAAAAAATATAGCCAGTTTCAAACACTCTGTAAGTTTTTACAGGTATAAGAACAAACCAATAAAACAAAAAAGTAAAACTCACCCCTATAAGTAGAGAGTAGCACATGAATTTCACAAAAAATATACCAAAAAAAACAGGAGACCTCTCCAAAATAACATTTTCATGCGACAGCTGACCAAGCTTCACACAAACAAATATGGAACCTTTGGTTCACAAAATGCCCAAAACTAACTTGGTTGAGCCCAACGAAAAAAGACACGTCTTCATTCCCAAATGTGCTCCGGCAAAGGCAAGAAATTAGCCATCTTTCCCTCGGAAATCTGACGTCTTTCTCGTGCTGCCCACTTAAATTTTCTCAAAAGACTTTCTGCAGTCAACCAATGAGGAAATATATTTACATTAAAAGAGAAAACAACCCATAATGCCAAAAATTTTTTAATGAAACTAAGAAATAAACAATGTAAAATTCAATTAATTGTTATGAAACTTTTATAGGTTGATTTTGACGTTTTATGGGTAATGCGACACTATGTACACTTGAGTGTACACCTGGTCGCATACTCAGTTGCCTCACAAATTAACAGTAATATTTTAAAATGCTACAAATGATAAAATATATTACATAAATAAATACATTTTATAATATGATGTTACATATAAAATAGTAAAATTTGATTTCCACACTAAATCCTTGAAAAATATGTACGTTATTTGCAATATGACTTTAGGTGAAATTTTATTAATAAAATTATATCAATGAAAAATAAGTAATTTTAATACAAAAAAAAATAATAATGAATTTGATATCAATCTCCTGGATTTCTAGTCAGTACAGACGAAAATAGAAAGCTCTGACACTGCATTTCGGGGCCCCATTGTCAGATAGTAGCACCCAATCTAAATTATTTGGAATTTATCTTTTCAAGAAGGCATTTGCTTCCAAAGAAAGTTGTTGTTTAAAGTCTATTTAATAAGAATCTGCTTAACACGTAACAGTACTCAATACGTAAAATTCATTATACGTAAAAATAAATGATGCAGAGAACTGTGCTATAGAGTACCTACATGCATAGAGGTAGATAAATTCTTCATAGAAATAAATTAATTTGCATAAAACAAATTAAATTGCATAAAGCAAATTAAAGCTGATTTGCAAACTATAAATTGCTAAAAAAATGAAAGAGAAAAGAATATTTTATTACCATGTGGTAACATGTAGTATTTTAATTAGTTATTGAATTTAAAAAATTAATTTAAATAATTGAAATTGTAATAAGGACAAAATTGAAAATTATTGGAATTTAAATTACTAATAAATAAAATTTACTGGTTGTGTTAAACACGTGAAATGTGGATTTGATTGTAATATAAATTACTGGGGATCTCACAAAATGTGTGTTGAAAGTCGAAATCAGATCAAAAATCTGTATAATGGTACAAGTGGTGCCATCTGTTGATGGGCGACTTAAACGCATAATTAAAATAGTGACAGATATACAATCGATAAAATGAATCTTTAATCACTAATAGCTTGACATTAGTTGCCTACCACAGATTTACTTTGCAATTTGTATATATAAAAAAAATACGAACTGTCGTAATAAAGTAAATCTTTGACCAACTGTTTTGTGAGAATTCAGTAAATATATTACATCATATAGGACACACTATATAACAGATGAATGAAAGTGTTTCATATTTAAGGCAGATAGTAACAAAGTATAAAATGAAATATAAATGAATGTAAATGTTTTTGTAGCTTGACATCGACAATGTGTTCTGAAGAGCTGTAACAGAGATACATAATAGTAAAGAAACAAGTTATTGAATTCTACCTCAAGAGAAACAACAATGCAGCTACGGACACGTGTTTCGGAGTTATTGCTCCTCATCAGCGTAGCGTAACTTAGCGAATATATCTTATAATCGAGCAAAACCAACAAAGGTCGGAAAGTACAGCGCACAGTACTCGATTTGTACTTATATACTTCATGTGCCACATTTAGGGTCTCAAATGAGAGCAATTAGTATGACGAGCTCTATGTGTACTGCTCTATTTCCACCTGGCAAAAACAAGTAAAATATGATGGGGGTTTATAAGGCTATATAATTAAATAAAGAAACAAATCCTCAAGAGAAACAACAATGCAGCTACGGACACGTGTTCCGGAGTCATTGCTCCTCATCAGCGTAGCATAGTTTAGCGAATATATCTTATATATCGAGCAAAACCAACAAAGGTCGGAAAGTACAGTGCGCAGTACTCCTCACAGTTACAGAAATATTAGTTTGCTCATTTAACTTACGTAATGACGTGTGAGGATTATTTTCTATTGCATATAACACTAACGCTGTATTTTCATCTAGTGTAGCTCTCTTTCTTCTAAGTGTTTTTGTTTTTCAAAACTTCCATAATTATCTAGATTAGCACATAAACTTACAACAGTTTTTCGATCAGACCTTAGTCTCCCAGGAAAACGTCTTCCATATAAAACCACAGCTGAAGAAGAATTTTTACAGCATTCTTCATAAATAAAAACTATGCTTAATTTATCCCGGTTTGTATCAAGGACCATGCTTTTAACAATTTGACAAAATATAAGAGCTGAATACATATCATTTGACAATCAAACACTAAAACAATGTCCAAAGCATATCAATATTGTCAGTATTGTTTATAAAGAATTCCAAAGGCACCCATGATTGCATTTTACGTATGAAGTCGTTTTATTTCATTAAGATGGACGTAATCAGTATAATCCAAAATTAAGTATTTTAAATTCAAATTTCTCGAAAACGGTTGAATTATAGAATTTTTTCCATATATCGAAATCAAATTCTCTTTAACATAGACAACTTTTCTAAGTTCCTGTTATCCAAAAAATATTTTGTAGGGCAGCGCGATCTATCCCTTAACATATTAAAAAACTATTTGTACTCAGAACTAAAGCCATTTATATGTTCTAGCACGGAACTCAAATATCTCTAGTAGTTTCCGAAATACTTCTCCTGGGAGTATTTAGTGGCATAATACAATATGTCAAACAATATTGTCATAGTATCATCAGTCTCAAGCTACTGCGTAGTAATTAATTACTGCGCTTCAATCAGAAATCCTAAAATAGCTATATGAATATTTGCTGGTGATATTGTTAAAGAACACGATAAAACCCTCGATGTACTTTTCGAAACTGTAACAAAATCGGACATTTCGCATGAAAAGTGTGCTTCACGTAAAAATATCGTTGGAAGAGGTTTTTATATTTTTAATCATATTCTCGCTCTACGGAGCGTTTTTTATGCAAAATTTTCAATAACTCATCAAGGAGTGTAATCTTGGAAAGTGTAGTAAATCTCACTGCACGGGGACGTAATGTCGCCCTGACCACCAAAATTTAGAAACAGTAACAAAATTTGACTTTGATTGACTTGATTTCAAAATTAAAAACCCTTTTACGAATCCACGTTGTTAAGCACTGCAACTCATGCGTTGTGTTAAATATCCAGTTAATCCAGCTTCTATTCAAAGTATATCGAGAGTTTTAGCGAAAATAGCCTTTAACGACAAGGGACCCCCATCATTTCCTAGCAGTCGATTTTGACGGGAAAATGATGGGTTTTAACGGGATTTGCTCTAAACCGGTTCCTCAGTGATTCGGTGTCAGAACAGTATCTTTACCATGTACTCATATGTGCATGGGACCGCCTTAGATTAGATTAGATTAGATTAACGAAGGAGCTGGTTGTTTAGCCTTTACCACCGCGACCTTTTCAGGTCTATTGTGATGCTCCCAGAACATCTTCTTTATAGTACCTCATCCAGCTTTGTCCTTTATACTAGACTCCACAGCTTTGATAGAGGCCCTTTTGTATAGCTGTCCGCCCTTGGCTTTTCTTCTCCGAGTACTTGGAATCTCAGCCTCACCAGACCTTCACAGTGGCACAATACGTGAACTGAGGTTTCCTCTTCCTCTTGGCAGAATCTGCATGTCGCGTCCTCTGCCAGGCCCATTAGACTCATGTGTCTATTGAGCCGGCAGTGGCCAGTTAGAAGGCCTACCATTACTCTGATGGCCTTCTTATTCTGGCTTAGTAGATCTTCCGTAAATTTGGCCGAACGTTCTTTAATGAACTCCTTGGCCTGTCTCTGTCTTGGGAGATTCCTCCACCACTCCAGAGATTTATTTTGCACCCATTCCTTAATGGCTGCTCGTATGCATGGCTTTGCCACGCCACAAAAGGGCTCGGGTCCTATTGGGGCTTCAATTGCACCTTCCTTGGCCAGTTGGTCAGCCTTTTCGTTTCCTCTGTGTCCCACGTGTCCTGGTACCCATGCTAGGGTCACTCTGTTCTCACTTCCCAGCTTTGTAAGGGCTGTCAAGCAGTCCCACACCAATCTTAAGTTGATTTGCATGGAACTGATTGCTTTTATTGCCGCTTGGCTATCAGAGAAAATGGCAATCGACTGGTTAACAGTGCCTTGTCCTATTATCCCCCTTGCGCAACAGTGTATGGCGATCACTTCAGCCTGAAACACCGTTGCGTATTTCCCTAGACTTATCGGGATATTGGCTTTTGACCTTGTCCCGTAAATCCCGGCTCCGACTTCTTGTTCTCTCTTGGAGCCGTCAGTGTACCAGACTGTTTGTGCTGTTATGGGAGGACCGTTTTTCCAATCCTCCCTGTCTGGTATAACAGTCTGAAACTTCTTGTTGAAGTTATACCTTGGAACCATTACATCCGTGGGCATGCCTAGAATGGGATCTGCCCTCATCTCCGAGTATAACTTCTGGTACTCCGTCCCGTGTTGCTGGCAATTGGCGTTTGGCCTTGCATTAACCTGTGCACCACCGACCGAGCTTCGCCCTGTATGATATTAACAGGGCACAAGGAGTTGAGCAAGGTTAGAGAGCTCGTGTCTGTTACACAATCTGCTGCCCAGGACTGGTTTATTGCTAACAGGCTAAATTTAAATGATGGTAAAACTTTTCATGTATTTTTCTCACATAGATCCACTTATGAGATTAGTAGTCCGATTACTGTAAAGTTTTTAGGTGTTATGTTAGATCCGAAGTTGAATTGGGGACAGCATATTGAATTTTTATCCAAAAAGTTGTCAAAGAATATATTTGTAATAAGGAGCCTCTCGAAATTAGTTCCCAGACAGGTACTACTAACTGCCTATCATAGTTTGATAGTGTCTCAGATATCTTATGGTCTGATAAGTTGGGGTCATGTCCCTTGTACCTGCAGAATTTTTGGTCTCCAACGAAGTGTCATCCGTATCATTACCAATATGGATTATCAAGCAGATGTTAGACAGACATTTGTCGATCTACAATTATTTACTTTTCCTTGTTTGTATATATACACCTGTCTCATGCATGTCAAAAAAGTCCATGAACAATATATTACTCAAAAATCGCTACACGGCAATAATAATTGTAACGGAACTGATATTAGAATGAGCTATTTGAGATTAAAATCTGGTAGGTATGGTCCTAATTATTATGGCCCCAAGTTTTTCAATAAATTACCTAATTCAATTAGATCTCTACCAGTTAATGTTTTTAAGAACTGTATTAAAAAATTCGTATTATCACAAGCCTTCTACATATTAATGAATTTTTAGACTGCAATGTACCTGATGCCATTTAACTTTAATATTTTAATATGTCTTAATTTATTGTATGTCTTCTGTTTTATATTTATATTTAGTATTAATTGTACATTATTCCGATAGAATGTATATTATTATTTACATTTTATATCTGATGAGTGTAAAACATTCTTGTTACAAGCACCAATAAATTATCTATATATCTATATATCTATCTATCTATCTATCTATTATTATCATTTAAATACTTGACCCTTTGAGTTGTATAATTGATTTAATATCAGTAATTAATGGATTCTCCTTTTTTGGTAATGGGAGGACCATTGCTGCTTTCCATAGGGTCGGGATTTCTTCTTGTTCTATAGAATAATTAATGATATGCGTTAGTGGATCAAGGCAGAATGGCAAACAAAATGTTAACATTTTAACTGTAATACCATCGACTCATGCGGTATTGCGTTTGATAGAATGTAACATTTTGAGTACATCTGTTTGTGATAAAACTTCAAAGCAAAATACATTGTTTATTGTTGATTCATCCACAGCCAATGCACTGCTTGTCTCAGGACTCGCCTGATAATGAGGAACACTATTTATGAAATGGTTATTGCTTATTTTTACTTGATTTATTTTATTCCACAAAGTTTTATGACTGATGGTCGAGAGGTGAGCGCACTTGCCTCTCACCCAAAAGTTCCGGGTTCGATCCCCGGTCGTGGCAGTGGAAAATACTGTGAGAGGGATTTTTCCACTGTACACGGATATTTGGTGTGTGTCCTTTGTCTCTAAATGTGTAGCACCCTCCCACACAAGGCTCTTCTAGGGCCTTCCGGGATAAAGGGGGTCGCCATTACCTGTGGTGTATTTATGGTGCATTATTTAGAATCTTTGCTGGTATTATTAGACATACATGAGTAGTAGGCTGATTTTTCACATTTAATATAGCTGCCGGAGCAGTATTCTTTAGATCACAGTAGTATTGTTCGCTTAACTCTGTCTTTAACCTTTCATAATTATCAAAAACCTCGATTATACCTTTAATATTATAAGTCAGCTATAGTGTATGAGGTTTTCTAAACATAATATATCTTAGTGGTACGTGCCTGTCAAGGACTTCAATAAAATTATTTTGTTATTAAAATATTCCAACTTTTGGTTTATATCAGTCATAAATTACATCGAATAAAAGTGCACATTAGCTTACAGGGTTTCCCATTTAACAAACGATCTTCATTGTTATATCATATGACCTATACATGCAATTGTTTCTTGCAATTACCATTTAAAAAAGATATATACACCCCTACAACTTTTTTACGAAATAACAAAAATAAAGGAGGGAACAAATATACTGAGTAACTCTGTACATACAGTTCTCTGCTAATTTTTATTCGTAGTATCCAACGTATCTTTATCACAAGTGAAAATTGTCCAGAACATTCACAATTTGTTGTTTTATATCAGAGAATACTCCCTTTTAACGAAGATTGTGTGTAATAAAGCAAATTTAGAGCCTAAGAAACGGTTTCGGAATGAGATTACTTACATTGACGATCCCAACCTATCTTGGCCGCCGGCTTACATTCGCCTGTTTAATATCCACCTAAATTCTACTAAAACGGTTCTGTCTGTTGCGCTACTCCACGGCATGCTCTTCCCACCGCTCTCTAGAAGGGGTTGTTTATCAATTACTTAATTGCTTTATCTAGCACGTTTCTGCTGCAGCCTTACTAATAATTATTTGCCTCGGCCTGCCCCTGTACCGCTTCTTATAATATCCTGCTGGGGTATTGTTGATAACCGGATCGCTACGGTAGGAGACATTGTTGTATACATAATCCTACATTTATTCAAGACTTTTTACGGCCTGTTTTTATCTCGTTAATAATATGGATGTTAATGATCCTGTATTTTCAGTTAGTAGCTTTAATTTGGCAAATATTGCACGTATTCTGTTTTTTTAAGGTGATTTAAGGTTAATTTGGTAAACAGTGACACTTTTGAATATTGGTTAATTTGACGTGATTGATTTAATTGGAAACCATGAAAATATTGTATCCGTACTTTATTAGTGTGAATAATTGTTTATTAATTCAGTCTTTGTACGTACAAATTTGACAAAATCTAAAAAAATTACAATTTAATAACAACTATTCTGTTGTAATCACCCAACCTTTATTTCGTCGTTATATGTTACCACATGCTAATAAGATATTCTTTTCTGTATCATTTTTGCCAATTTATAGTTTGAAAATCAGCATCTAAAATTTACTACTAAATTCGAATTTAAACTATTTTTAAATTCGAATAAAGGTATTAAAAGTTTCTTTTTGATCTAATAAAAAAATTTCAAAATGGGCGAAAAAATTCATTTTTTATTAATTAGGTTTTAAACAAATGCAAAAAATGGCCAAAATAGGTTTAAAAAATTGTTTTACGGCATCAAAAAGCTGGCGTCTAGACCTAAATTTTGAGGAAAAAATTATCTGTTTTGGACTTAATGGCATAAAATGGCGGCCAATTCAAATTTTAACTAACAAATTCAATTGCGTACACTGGGCGTAATATTTTTGCGTCAAGTTTTCAGGGTGTTTTTGCTAGAGCAAAAGGCAGATTTTCTGAAAGTTTAGAGTTGATCGGTTGATCCAGCGGCTCTGGGTAGCAAAATGAAAAAGAAAACTATTTTTGACCAGTTTTTTCACTTTTTAGGTTATGGTTGGTTAATAATAACTGAAGGGCTCAGAGCCATAATAGCCTAAGCCACATTTAAATAATTTAGGGAAAATTAGTCTTAAAGTTTTTGGAGTCATGTAAATTTAAATGTAGTATTTTTACCTTAATTTTTAGTTAATTCACTTAAGAAATATGCAGTTTTATAAATACTCAAAAAATAAATATATGTATATTTTTATATATTTTTTAAGGGTGTGTAGTGGGATAGGCCTTTTTGGCATTTTAGTTAGTTTATTTTTGTTGTTTGGGCACATCGATAAATAAATATTCATTATTGTAATTAAAATGCTAAAAGTATAATTATGTTAAATCGTTTAATCCAAAATATTAAATACAAACAATATGGCACATTAAAGGTTAATCCTCTTCCTCATTTTCTTCTCCATATGAACCATCCTCTTCTGAATTTATATTCAAATAAAAGTCATGATAAGTAGGTAAAATGTATGCTAACAGTTCGTGGAGGTTACCCAATTTCTTCTTTTCATTTGTGCGTCCATTTGGATATAATAAATCTAAAGGTATATTTTCAAATTTACCTTGCCGACCTCGGATTTCTTTGTTATATCAATTTTTAAAAAGGAACCATCATCTTGTTGAGTATATTTGAATTTTATTATCTTTGGTTGGTCTTTCTCTAATCCAATCCATCTCATGTTTAACCAAGATACTTTCTCCTTTTTTCGATTAGTAATGGATTCTTCCAAAGTAGTAGAAGCCACAACATTTTCTTGTGTCATTTTTTGAACAACAAAACGTGGTTCTGATTTTTTAGAAGAAGCAATCATGTCTACTCAGTGGTCGGGAAGAAAAATATTTTGATGGAATTTTTTTGCCCTCTCAACAATGGCGAAGTTTTGGTCACATGTATAAAAAAATTAGGTCCGTTGTTTCAAGATTTTCAGAATTATCCGTCAGGTAGGCTAACAGTAATGTAATTTTTATGTTTCTGTTTTGCACACCACAACTATCACTATAGAATTTTTTTTTTTTTTTTGTATCGACTGGAACAAATTTCTGAATATGCTGAATGAGGCAAGAACCTACCTCCTGAGCTCCGCGTGATGCTATAGCTTAACTTCACACATACATGTAACCAGTTCTTGTAATTTCGTCATGAATACATAAATTGTATGTCCATAATTGCCTTTTATAGTAGGCTACTCCCGTAGACAATGCAAGAGTAGGTAGAGTTTTTTGCAAGTAGAAAAATCAGTACTTTTGTCGATCCTGTCTCAATTGCCATAGCAATATCTCTTCTACTTTCTTTAGCAGCTTCGGCTTTTCGAAGATATAGTTCTTTATCTATTTGAAACTTCTTAGTATCAGCAGTATTAGAATTTCCTTTGATAGAAGCGTTCAAACGATCACAGAGTTGACAAGTGTCAGTCTGTGGTCGATGAAATTATATAAATTAAATTTCGTGTTAAAAATATGTGGAAATACACAAAGTGATAAACGTATCTTGTTTTCTTGTTCACATTTTTTACCATACAGGTCATATAAAATTTTCATACTTAAGTCAGGTGCAAGGTATTTTCTCTGCTCGTTATCCTTCCGACTGTAATGAGAGTTGTAGGCAGGTATACTATTAATAAATCTTGTAAATACTGGACACTAGCTGGATCTGATTTATTATGGGGAGGGTGACGACCTCTTCTATCTTCAACTGGTATGTCATCCGTATACCTTAATTTTAAAGTAGAAGTGATTTTACCGTCACTTTTTGCACACTCTAACATATTGCAAGTTCTCATTTTTAAATCTATATATATCCTGGTATTTAAACGTCGTGATTCATCTTGTGTGTACTTTCGTGGTGGATCAGTTCAATTACTTAGGCAACGTTGTTAATGACAAAGCAAACATGGACAGCGAGATTCGCAATAGAATTAACGCTGCATCTAGAGCACTCTGGGGACTTAGAGAGAGAGTATTTGACAACCACGACCTTGCTTTGTCAACGAAAATGGCTGTCTACAGAGCAGTTGTCATTCCAACACTGCTATATGGATGTGAAAGCTGGGTCACTTACCGTCGTCATGTGAAAGAATTAGAACGTTTTCAGCAAAGACACCTCAGAAGTATGATGAAAATCCGTTGGTTCCATCACATATCAAACGTGGAAGTACTCCTAAATGTACACTTTATGGTGAATTGCTAAGCGGTAGAAGAAGGCGTGGCGGTCAACGAAAGAGGTTCAAAGACGCTCTCCATGAAAATCTAAAATCCTGCGGTATTGCAGACGAGCAATGGGAACAACTTGTAGCGGACAGAACCGAATGGCGAGGGGTTGTGGCCAGCTATCAAGGAAATGTTGCTGCAAGAAGGCCGAATCCAAGACCTAACCAGGTCTATGTTTGTCCTGACTGCGGTCGACATGTGCTCTCCCGAATTGGCCTCTATAGCCATAGTCGTGTGCACCGTAGATGAATGGGGATTACAATAGACTACACCTTTTACTTGGTTTTTATTGTACACAATTTATCGACTGTAACATTTTTATACTCGGACTCGAGTAACAGCTAATAATAATAATAATAACTTTCGTTTAATGCTTGTTATTTTAGTTGCGTTGCCTATAAAAGCGTTTTTTGTATATATGACAGGGAATAATAGTGTTCAAATATTTCTTGTCTCCTTTCTTTTGTAATCAAATCAGTACATTTGCGTGGACATCCACATTCCACATTTAAAAACTTTTGCTCATTGACTACCTTACCAGATGTAGATTTATATCGTTTACCTCTTTCTTTGTTAGTCTTCCTGACTATTTTCTTACGGTTTTCGACTTGCCTTAACCTTTTTTTACACTTGGGTGTTCTTTGTTCGTTTTCTGAAAAGATCAATAATATCATGTGAATATCATGTTGCAGCAAAAACGCCTAAGCCACATTCAAATACAATATAAGTTTATATTACTAAAACATATGCAATGCTGAATCTAAATATTAATAAAACACTTGATAACTTACTTGAATCATCATTAGTGATATCTCCCGGTTCAAAATCAGACAAATCTGAAAACATAGGATCGATTGCAACAGGTGACTTATCGCCGTCAGCCATTTTTAAGAGTTAGGCTTATTTTCGCACTAACTTCACTTATATCGATAGTGCCAAGATAGTTCCTGGATTGACTGAGGGTTAGGCGTGTTTGGTATAACATAATATAACAACTGTAGTTATATTTCCACTAATAACGCGGATTTTTCAAATTTGAGGGTTAGGCTACTCTGGCTCTCAGCCCTTCAGTTGAAGCACAGGACCTTTGAAGTATAAAGTACTACTCTTTGGGTACTCCTGAGCACCTCTCCAACAGGATTCTACCATAAAATTGCTTATGGAAAAAGTTCCTTTATATTGATTGATATTGATATTTTGACGGCGCTATTCTGGTGGACCCCTAAGTTAGCAAATATGTCATATTTGTTTTCATCATTTACAATTTCTCAATTTATTATGATGTTAGTTCTCTTTTGTGTTTTTCTCGACCTAACCTGTTATTGATAATTTGTCATAAAGTTTGATTTTCATTCTGCGAATTTTCAATTTTGTTTGTATTAATTTCTATCTTTATATTAGATATTTTCTTATTAATATTTTTCTATGGTTTACAAATGATCTCATTAGTTCGCGGCAACCAAATTTCTTGGTATATAATACGAAAAATGTAAGGTATTTAACTATTAAAACATAATATTTTTAGTCCCAACTCCTCTATAAAATCCTTATTTTACTATAAGTAACGTAACCAGACTGCAACCAACAGCTACTCTCCGGGCTATGTGCCCCGCCGAGCGCTGAATTACAAGTTACAAGCCCGGCGCGTTAAGTGTAACAATTGCATATTACCATCAAAACGCTAATGCTTCTATTGCAACAAACATCAGCCGAAAGACAGATCCTACTTAAAGGAGCTCTCTTGCCAGCCGTCACACACCGCCTGCTGACTGCAGTTTCGAGCTGTTGGCTCTCGTCAGTGCAGGGTAGGCATGTGACGACCGGCACGAGGATCCTTTGACCACTTGGTACATCCCGGTATTTTTAAAAATAGCGACATGTAAAATAGTCAGCAGGTGCCATCTAGCGGTCCAGTGTCTGTTGCAATCGAAAAATAAATAGCCTGACTGGGCTTAGCATAGTTCAAATGTGCTTTTTAGAGGGCGCAATATTAAAACATAATATTTTTAGTCGCAAACTCCTCTATTTATTTTTCGATTGCAACAGACACTGTACCACTAGATGGCACCTGCTAACTATTTTACATGTCGCTATTGTAAAAATACCGGGATGTACCAAGTGGTCAAAGGATCCTCGTGCCGGTCGTCACATGCCTACCCTGCACTGACGAGAGCCAATAGCTCGAAACTGCAGTCTGCAGGTGGTGTGTGACGGCTGGCAAGAGAGCTCCTTTAAGTAGGATCAGTCTTTCGGCTGGTGTTTGTTGCAATCGAAGCATTAGCGTTTTGATGGTAATATGCAATTGTTACACTTAACGCGCCAGGCTTGTAACTTGTAATTCAGCGCTCGGCGGGGCACATAGCCCGGAGAGTAGCTGTTGGTTGCAGTCTGGCTACGTTCCTTATAGTAAAATAAGGATTTATAGAGAAGTTTGCGACTAAAAATATTATGCTATAATATTGCGCCCTCTAAAAAGCACATTTGAACTATTTAACTATTGTTTATGCTTAAGTCAGTTTGGCGCTTTTTATTTTTTACTGACATAACTTTCTTTTAACAAGCCATATCCAAGCACCATTGAAGGTGAAGTATTCACTGTAATAATCGTTGATATTGTCGTGGTCCTTAGTGAATACACTAAAATTATTACAAAACAAAGCAAAATAAAACATATTTTGTTTAAAAAAAATTTATACATGTCCTATTTCTATTTAAAAGAGAATCGGCCGTTAAAAATATCAACTAAAACATTTACAATGCATTCGCATATTTACAAAAACTAAAACTTTAAAAACCTAGTTATTTTATTAATACTGTAAATAAAAGACCATGGTGGATCGCCGGTGCAATAATATTTAATAAATCGAGTATGATTGATATCTAATCTTGTATTCATTACAAACATCAATTATATTCCCACAACATAATTTAAAAAATGTCACGGTATAGCCTGCGGTTTTATTTTGACATGTCGTATTACCGCATTAATTGATATGCTAGTTGCACCATATCACTTCATAAAAAATAGACTATTTAATTAACACTTTTGATGAGTGATTAATTTAAATAGATATAATCTGCGTGTTAGTTAACTATTATATCCAGTGTCAGCAGGAGTCCATCCAACCATATAATATATACGATATATTTTTGAATCGGATTATCAAAATGGAAGTAAGAGATGATACTACTACTACTAAACTCATCATGAAACTTAAAAATTACGAACACATGTTATTAGAAACATAACATTGGCCAACACAAATTTTGTTGAGTTCTAAGTTACACTTATTCTTGGAGATATTTGAGGTATCCAACCCAAAAATGTGTTCTATCAGTTTTAGTTTTTGAGAGACTGCATAACCTTAAATGTAAATTTAAATGATCGTCAGAGTAAATTCGATGTATTCAATGAAATTGTTAATAATTTTATGACTACGTTTGTACTTGCACTATTTTTTTTACTGTATGTTCCGTTCTCTCGGTATTTTTAAAAGTATTTCGCGGTTACTCCTTTTGCTCTCAAATTTTATGGGCCAATCAACTTGTGAATTAAGTGGGCATGCGTGGAAATGTCCGAAAGGTCAGAGAGACGTAAAACAACTAGAAAGAAGAATTTATTTGACTTTTGAGAGTGAAACCACGCGTCTTATCGCGTTTGAGAAGAAGATTTTGATTTGAAACTTGTGGTGAAAGACGCACCTTGTCGCTCTTCCCGTTTTTTAATAGTTTTTCTATACATTTTATATTGTGTGGTGTTCCTCCCCCTTGGATTCGTAACAACAAAGCCCCAGGTACCTAGAAGCAAGAAGTAAATGTGAAGCAACCAGATCTTTGGACGTTTTTCGGAGTGTTCGTTACCACCAAAGGTAATGGCCCCTTAAACTTATAACTTGTAATTATTTAAAGTTGGTGAACAAAAGATTTTCCTGGTCCTTCGAATATTTTAGTCTTGATTCTAATGGTTTAAACATAACACTGTGTCTGTAAAAATATTGTAGTATACGCAATACCCATAACACAGCCATAGAGATTGGATTTCTTTTGCTTTAATAATTAAAGGTTTGGTGTCAATACAAATAGCCACGGTCTTTGACGGACTTATAATCAGACTAAGTCTTTGTTTAAATTGCGTATCAATCCATTAATTCCATCAGCAGTTAATGATCTATTAGCTTCAACGTCATTAGCAAATAGGTGTACATCTCATTAAAAGCATTTTTATTATTTTGTTTGTGCGAAGAGCATTTTCTAATTTTGCTCACTGAGGTCTATTTGAGAGGTATTAATTGTTTTAACAGATTATATTACCCCTAATTTCCACTTTGATTACTTTGTCCAGGAGCTAGCCATGTAAATTGTGTTAAACACCTTTTCTAAGTCTAACAAAATAGCTAAAATCTATTCGCTCCTTTCAAATTTTCGTATCAATATAAGATGTTTGTCAGCAAGTGAAAAGGATGTTTGTAGTTTTTAATACCCATACTAGCCCAGTTGTCAGAGACTAATTTTGATGAAAAGTTAGAATTAATTGTTACATCGCTAATTTTTTTATGAAAGGCTAGTTTTTTGCTAGTGGAAAGTGGCTCAAAAAAGTTTACCGAAATCTACCCCCGCGAACCCTTATAAACAACTGTCTGAAACGCATTTTCTTCCACTCTATATTAAAACATAAATATTAAATAAAATACTAATTTAAAAAAAATTCTTGTAGATATAGCTTGTTTATACCTTAAACTTCAATCTAAGATTAATTTTTATGCTCTAAAGTATCCAGGGTAAAAAAAATAAGTTCTAAATCATTGTACTTCTTCGATTTTTTAGGGTTAGGAAATGTTCACTTGAAAACTTGTCTAAAACGGTGAAAAAAGCTTAAAAAAAGTAAAAAAAGGTAGGTATACCATTGGAAAGTTGAGTTCTTCCTCTTTAAAATGCTACCTTTATTTTTTTTCTTTCGTTTTTAATGGGTACAAATTGTCTTTATTATGTAGCGGCGGTTGAGAAATGCTTCATTTCCCTGTGCCACGCGCTTGAAATATTGAGCCGAACTAGTGAACTGTAATAATTTCTCATGCTAAGAGAAATATTTATTTAAAAAAACTTTTATACTATTTTCATGTAGAATTTCCCGCTCTTTCACGTGGTGCTATCCGTTTTATTATTGTTATTTTTCGAGATATTAGCACAAAACTAATTTTTTCCGTTTCAGAGGGTTGTTTATAAGGGCTAGATTTTGGTAAACTTCTTTGAGCCACTTTCTACTAGCAAAAACTAGCCTTTCATGAAAAAAGTAACGAGGTAACAATTAATTTCGACTTAAAATTCCTAGCAACTGGGCTATACTGATTTTTTGAGGTAATTTTATTTTACTCTAGAAATAATAATAATAATAGGTTTTTATTGCGCAACAGAATATTCCAATTACAGGGCAATATAAGTAATAATAATAGTAGTAGGTAAGTCGAATTAATTTAGATTTAGTTTTATATTAAAGCACACAGTAATGCGTTAAATACATTTGCAAAGTTAGGTCGAATTCATGTACCTCTATAATTTATTATGTTTCATGTGTTACCACTTTTGTAAATAGGACAAACTTTTGCTAACTTCCAACATTCCTTGAAGGTAGAGGTACGTAGAACCAAATTAAAGAAAGTTAAAAGTCAAATTAAATAAAGTTAAAAGTGGGCTAACAAACACGTTAGAACAGTCTTTGATTAGAAAACTGGAAAAAGCCCGGATGTTATTTTATTCTGTAACATTTTTATCGCTTTCATAACATCTGATTCTGATAATTAATTGATATGAACACATGGTAGATTGCTTATAAGAATATGGTAAATAAACAACATTAAAGAAGTTCAAATGTAGTTCAAATGTGCTTGTAACTTGTAATTCAGCGCTCGGCGGGGCATATAGCCCGGAGAGAAGCTGTTGGTTGCAGTCTGGTTACGCCCCTTATAGTAAAATAAGGATTTTATAGGGGAGTTTGCGACTAAAAATATTATGTTTTAACATTAAAGCAATGACTAAAACTATTAACAATGTTCTGCGGATTTTCAACTTCAAGAGAAGGAGAGAAGAAGTTACAAAAACAATGTTTTGGCTTTTGCTAGGATTAAGTGCAAGAGTATTTTGTATAGAGTCCATTGGTATATAAGTCATTATTGGTGTACAATTCTGCTGTTTAAAATTTGGAAGGAGAAAACTATATATTAGCTGAATATCATTAACGTACATGTATAATTTTGGATATAGTGGAAGTCTCGAGATATCTGCAATGAATGTATTAAAAAGAAGTGGTCCAAAAATAGATCCTTGTGGAACACCGGATAACACTGATTTATTTTGTGATGTAAGTATCGATTTTCCTGTATACTGTTGTCTGTCGTTCAGATAATTTTGAAACCAGGAAAAAGTATTTCCAGATATGCCATTAATAACTTAACATTAAATTTTGCAATTAGGTAATTAATATCTAAGGAGTCAAAAGCTTTAATCATATCCAGTAATGTCAAAGATGTGACTTTCGATGTGATTCGCAAAATTTCGTCAGTTACATTACTTAGTGGTGTAGAAGTACTGAAGCCTTTTCGAAATCTGGACTGATTAGAAGGAATTGTTGAATTTTGAAAGACATATTCAGAAAGTTGTTCATTTATAGCAGATTCTGCAATTTTTAGTGAAACAAAAAGCAATGGAATGTAGATCCCTAAGTTTTTTTCTTAGGTATAGGCTTGGTACAGGACGTTTTCCATTCAGGAGGAAGAGCACTTTGTTCTAATGATATATTAATAATATGGGTCAGCGGTTTCGATATCCACTGTAGTGCAAGTTTTGTAACATTTTGAGCCAATAGTGTGGGATTTTTGTTTATTAACGATATCTGCAATTTTTTAACAGTAATCAGTTTTAAAGTAAATGAAATGTCACCCATAGACTTAGTTTCTAAAAATGTATCGTTATGTTGCTCATTAGATTTTAGATTTGGTATAGAATCCATGAAATAATTGTTGATATCATCAGTATTACAAAGATTTTTGGGAAGATTTTACGGAATTTTAACCTTTACTATTCCCCATGACTTTAATTTAGTCCACATTTGATTAGGATTATTCCTAGTATCATTAAAAGAACTAGCAAATCAATATCTTCTGCTAAGATGACGCCAGTCTTTTGTAGTTCAGATTCTGCCATTGCTGTTTGGGTTCTACAGTTGACCTAGCGTCATCATAGATATGCTAAGCGCTTCCCACTCTTCGCGCTCTATCTCGAGAACCGTCAATTGTATAAAGTATTGCCTAAGACCGAATTTGGAGAGAATTCTATGTTCTACAGCTTTTTTTTAATGTCATTTAGAGCAAAGGAAACAAGGAATTTAAAAGAAAACGGCTTTTGCAACATTTGACCTTGAATACCTTGACCTGCGTATACGAGAATCTTTGAGGCTTTTGAGCTAACTTATAAAATCTCAAAATAAAAATTTCTACAAGTTTATACCTTTAATTCCGAGGTTTTACCCCTTTTCTCACTTTATATGAGTGTATTCAGATGTTTCCTTGAAATATTTTGCTCATTTCTTTCTTCTCTGCTTAGATCTTGGCGTAATAAATATTTTACTTCCTCTTAGATTACTTCTATTTTTAAATCTAAATTCTTCTTTAAAAATGTAGCAAATTTTTATGGGTGGGATTTTATCACTTTCCAATTATCCAATTTATAAATATTATTTAATATCACATTCTTGTAGTAAAATAAATAATAATAAATAACACCACAGAAATTAGACAACCCCCAATTCCAGAAGCCAGGGCTTGTGCGGAAGGGGGTTACACATTGAAAAACGCGGACATACAACCATTTCCTCCGACAGTGCCAATACCGGAGCCAGGATTCGAACCCGGTGGTGCGATGTCCGTGTGAGATTAATCGCGATTGCCACCTCGCGCCTTAACCCACTCGGCTATCGACCAGACTAAAAACTCTTAATAAATTTAATAATTTTCCTACTGTGTAAGTTAATAAACTTCAAGACCGTACCTATATAATAATATTATTTCTCAAGATAAATACATCATATTTCTAATTTCTCACATTTACTTTTCAGTAAATTTTATTCTTGGACCTGATAATTCAACTTCTAGTTACCTTTAAATTTTCCATCTCTATACTTTTCTTCAATTATTCCTTATTTTACATTCCTTGCAAGGCTACATCGTTTGCATTAATTTCTCAAATATACTTGCAATTTCATCACGTATTTATATTACATTGATTTATTCAGAAGAAGCAGTTAGTGTTATTATACTTTTTTTTTATGCAGCAAAACAATGTCACTGTACCTCACAATAATAATATGATGCACTTTCGGCTTATTCAATGTTGTTATTTCTTTATTTAAAAACCTTCTGGGGGCGAGCGTAGGTGCGTCTTTACTATGTACATACTTCGGTATGAGATGTAAAGCAACGACTGGCGCAGTTACTACTTGGATGGTGACCATTCCAACGGAAACCGCGTTCTCGCCTCACACATCTTCCAACGGCTTGTATATCAGTGTATGCGCGGAAGCTATACAACCTTAGGCGAGGGTTGTATAGGAGATATACCATCCTTCGGAGGGGATGTAAAGCCGTCGGTCCCTTGTCTATTAAATGTTAGGCAAGTAAAAGATCCCTACTCTTCTTAAGGGAAGAGGTTCGGCAAAAATTCCTGGTTGGGGGTAGCTCGTCTACAGGCGTCGGTGTTAGGCCTCAGTAGCGGAAATAGGCCGACGTTAAATAAATGTATAAAAAAAAAAAAAACCTTCTGCGCTCTTCGAGTAACTGAATCCTGGTCTTGCTCTAAAACATACTTTTACAATAATTAATATGAAAAATATAGACGATAAATAAGTAAGACTCATTCCCATAGCGACTTCAACATGTTGTTGACAGAGGCCCAAAATAGCTTATTATCGGCTCAAAATTGGTTCACAAATAATAAGTTAGTCCTAAATAAGGACAAGACTGAGACAATGGTTTTTAGTTTAAGACAACATTCAGAGCTTGACAACTTCCATTCCGTAAAATTTTTAGGTGTTCTTTTGGATAGTAAGTTGACTTGGGAAGAACACACGGTTTCAGTCTGCAAGAATATATCGCGAAAAATTTTTTTACTGCGTAACCTGCGAAATTGCTTATCACATTCAACATTAAAAATTGCTTATCATGCTTTAATTCAGTCTTCACTGTCTTATGCGTTATTAGTGTGGGGACATTCAGCTCATGCTTCAACAGTTTTTTCCATGCAGAGAAAGGCTGTTAGAGTCATCGCTGGATTACAATACAGAGATGATTGTAGGGCTGCTTTCAAAAATTTTAATATACTTACCCTGCCCTGTGCCTATATATTCCAATGCCTTATGCATATAAAAGTAAATATAGATAATTACATTACAAATGAAAGTTTACATTCCTACTCAACACGTAACAAAGATAAAATTCATCCAGATTATTTGCGGCTTTCGAGGACGAGAAACGGGACAAGCTATTATGCTACTAAATTTTTTAATGCATTACCATCTGTTGTACAAGTACTTGAGCGTGAACGCTTTAAATCAGTAATTAAGCGATTACTGATTGATCATGCGTTCTATGATTTTGAAGAATTCTTGTCAACCGATTTTTCTAAATTAACTTTATAAATCCATTATTATCTGTTGTTTGTGTATTTATTTATTTTTTTTTTCTTGTGATATGTTATTCTACTATTTATGTGTTTTTACTCAACTCTTGAATTTTGTAACGACAAATATGTTTTCGTATTTTGTCCATATATACTTATATACCTCTGTTTTTTTAAACCTCTATACTTATATTTATATAGATATATTTATTTTTTTTCTTCTTTTATTTGTATTATACTGACATGTCAAAGCACATCTGTGTATATATGACCAATAAAGATCTATCTATCTATCTATCTATCTAAGAAACTAGTTAGTACTTATATAATTTTATTTATTATTTTCAAGATTAGAATATGTAACTAAGTGCTTAATTTTTTTTTCAATTAAACTAAATAATTTATTTCATTTTGTAATACAATGGAATACGTATTAATAATAAAATCACGGAAGTGCCCCTCACTAACAGCGGTTTCTGTTTAGAACACTTAATCTAAATATTTTGAAGGATACGCGTTAAATGCACTATTATAGTTTTTTTATTTCCCACATTCCGTACGCTGCGGGAGTTTCATTCAAGTTCAACTTCATTCCAACAAATTTAACGTATTGGATTTTATTAAGTATAGCTGTATTTAAATATTTATGAAGTATGTCGCCGGTTCCCACAAAAAGAGTGATACGGTATTTGTCTACCAAGTTATTCATTGTTGCAAAATATTTGTAGTATCCGATGTAATGGAATTTGATATATTTTTTTATTGTTTAATGTTATAATAAAAACAAACATTGTTATAATAGTCTTTGTTGTTTATATTAGGCAAATAAATGTAAGTAATAATTTAAAATGGGGAATTTCCAGGATTAGATGATTTAAGGCCCGAAACAATTAAATATACTGGTGAATATATATCAGGACCTCTTTCGTATATTATAAATAAATCTATCGATACAGATATCTCTCCGGACCTACTTAAAGAAGCTCTAATAAAGCCAATATATAAAAATCTAGACCAAAAAAATTAGTAAGTTACATTAGTACACCAACAAAGATATTTGAAAAAATTCTCAAGACACGTATTACAGCTTTTCTCGACAAATATAATATAATATCACACAAACAGTTTGATTTTAGAGAAGCTAGATCGACCGAAGATGCTATGGCGAGTGTTGTAGCCAACATATATAAACCTTAGTTGAGGGAAAACCTGCCAATTGTATCTTTGTCGCTTTATCTAAAGCTTTTGATACGGTATCCCATAATAAATTATTAGAAACTTTAGAGAACATTGGATTTAACGCATTGGATTGCACTTAACGTCCTACATAGTTATTTAAATAATAAGTAGCAATTTGTAGGTATCGGAAATATTGTAAGTTCTAAAAAAATGTAAAATTTGGAGCACCCCATGGACCTGTCTTAGGACCCCTGCTCTTCAATATATACGCGAATGACTTGTTTAACCTTAATACTCTGGGAGAAATCTTCAGTTTCGCAGATGACACTGTAATTTTCTACAATGGCTCAAACTGGATTCAACTAAAGCAAGCTATTGAACAAGACTTCGTAAAAGTAGTTGATTGGTTCAATAGCAGACTACTAACTATAAACTTCAGTAAGGCCTTTTTTGTACCATTTAGTTGCTACCAGAATATAACAAGTTAGAAATCAGTGTTAACCAACAACAAATAACAATATCAGCTAAAAATAAAATAAAATATCTAGGAATAATTATCGATAGCCATCTGCATTGGAACCACCACATTGACTATGTTGTACAAAAGATTAGAAGAATGCTAGGAAAATTTAATACATATAAACAGGTTTTTAAAGAAAATCAATTAAGAAATTTATACTACTCATTTGTTCAATCGCATATTACATACGGCATATTGGTTTGGGGAGATGTAAAAAGTAACCATTTAAGAAGTTTAGAGGTTATATAAAAGAGGATTCTGAAAATCATATATGGGAACAGCTATACATACCTAACTGAAGCCTTATTCACGGAATCTAAAATACTTGATATAAGACAGCTTTTCTTCCATCGCTTAATAATTAAACATTTTAAAAGCCATAATAGTCTTACACCAATATTGCATCAACACAACACCAGATTTTCCAAAAAAACTACTTTAATACCTAAAATGCCCAAAACTATCAAAGATCTTTTACCTATCTTTGTCCTATCTTTGTCCTATCGTGTATGCCGAAATACCGGAAGAAATATGGAAAGCTTGTTCTCTTGTAGTGATGCAAAAGAAACTCAATAACTGGTTGTTAAATATCTCTAGATTAAAAATTCATCAAATAATAGATAGAAAGAATATTTATAACTTTTAACATACTTGTGTGTATGTGTATATACAATAAACTACACCATCAATTATAACTATCTTTACCCAACTCCTATATAAAACATAAATAGAAACAAATATAAATAACATAGATACTTTGGTCGATTACCTTGCTCGTAACAAGGTCCCTAATATAAAATTAAATAAAACTAACATAATTCTCTCAAAGCTAGGAACATAGTGTGTGCGTGTATCATAGTTTTAATGTTTATTTTGCTTTATGTATTAAACAATAAACTGTACAGAAAATAAATAATGTAATAGTAGGTACTGTTCACGCGCGGATTTTGCTTTGTGGACTAGTACTTTACTTTTGTGTATTGTTTTGTTTGTATTTTTTTTTTGTTTGTTACATTTTACTTACTAATATTCCCCGTTAAGGGTACCTCGATGTTTGTTTACCGCTTTACTGTAATCTTTATTATTGAAATGTACGCAAATTTGTATTTCAGTAAATAAACTATATTATTATTATTATTTGATTTTTATTTGATTTAATTTGATATACGGTTGACATTACTACCACTCCCAGGAATGGCAATATCGGGGCTGCTACGCATACACAGGACTGGTTGGGGTCATGCTTAACGCCAACAGCGAGAAGTGCATGGCGGTTGGTACAGGAGTAGGGGATGAAAGTACATGAAACTCTAAAATGAAATAATTCTACCCCAAATACCTCGAACCATTTAAAATACTACAAGCTCAAGTAAGAAATGATAAACAATTCCTGGGAATTTGTTCACAAGAAAAATAATGTTCTTTATCCCATCTATAGGTACAACAATTAGTGGACTCAGACAAGCAAAACATAAGAAATTGTTTCCAGTGTAAAATTTCTTTTTAACATGTTAATCGAATACTATACGAAATGGACGTGTTTTACCTCTAGCAACCGCCGCTACGCATGTTATCGGCAATTTTGTGAAAAATCGACCATTTTGGTCGTTCTTTCTAAATATAGATGAGTATGTCTCGGTATGTTTAGGTTCAAAACAGCAAAAAAAATGGGGCTGTTCGTTATGATATAGGCTATCAGCAGTTACAACGTGAAATTTTTAATTGCACATATAACCTCAAAAAAAACTTTAAAAACTGCTAAATTTTGGTTTTTTTGGTTATAACTTCGAATGTTTTAAGTGAAATTTGATGAAATTTTCAGAAATTATACTTTGTGATGTGAATAATAACAACTGATTTAAATTTCAAGTCAAAATATCTAATACAATTCAGACACAGACTGGAGACTGTACATTATTGGTTTTAGGCAGCGGCACGATATGAGCTTCTTTTCATGAATCAGGGAAGTAACCTTTCTCCAGACAACAATTAGTTTTGTGAGATACAAATATATCAATATATTTAACCATATTGAGGGAAATACCATCTGATCCTGTTTCATTGAATTTTAATTCATTTAAAAAACTATTGACGCTTTCAACACCAGTAAATTGATAAATCAAATTACGGTCAGTGAAATTGTTGGCTACATAACAATGAGTGTTATTAAGATTATCATTCCTTTCAAATGCTGAGGCAAAAAAAGGAATGCGTGGACAAACCATTAGGTATTACATTAATTTTGATTTTACTTATATTACATCTCTTCAAATCTTCTATCGAAGAGAGTTTTGTAAAAATAATTTAAATTATAATGAAATTTGCTAGGTAAATCCTTATTTATTACTAACGGTCTGCAAGGTACGACCAGGTATGCAGATACTTACTTTCAAAATTAAATCTGCATACCCTACAAAAAAACCAGTCCTAGAAAAACACATTTTATTTCAGATTTGTCATGAAATAGCTCAACAAATACAATTTAATTTTAATACACCCCAAATATGTGACAATAGTTCGGAATTAACGCCACTGGTGCCTTGAAAAGCTCGATAAATAAAGCAGCAAAGCTGCCTATATTATCGCTTTATTTGACTTTATTAAAAGCTATAAGCTGTATAGAAATAATTCGTTGTGTGCTACTAATATCACTTAATACGAACAAAAAAACGGTAAGCCACTCATAGCTGGTACATGGCATCCACTTGCCGAGCACAAGAATGTGATTTATTATAAGGCATGCATTGAAGCCAATGAACCGAGCGATCAGATTTTAACGCGCGTTAGCGAGATATGTTACTCGATATTTAACATTCTGTTCGGCATATTGCCCTCTCTCTTTTCAAGTCCATCCTGAGAGTTATTAAAAAGAAAATGAAGTTATTTGATGCCGTGGTAACTGGTCTTTAGTGGCAGAGATACTCGTTTCTTCTTCGAGTGCCTTTCTTATACACTATATGATTTGTAAATCTAATCGGTTGTATTAACTCCGTACGGTTTTATGCGCCATGGATTACCTTCAGCTGTGAAGATATAATTTTCCCTTTTATGTTTTTCTGGTTCATGTCCGAGGTATCGTTTCGGTTGTCTTTTTATTTGTTTTGCAAAATGGCCGGCGATGTGAAGCGCTATTGGTTTTTTTTACTGGTTTTGGTGGACATTTTAAATTACTCTCATGTAGCTGACTGTTATGCTTTAATAAAATTATATCTCGCCTTTATTCATTTCGGTATAATTTGCTTTTTCATACTTTAGTGCTTGAAATGAATATTTTCATTGCTATTCACATTATGACACTGCTCAAAGTCTTCAGGAAATAATAATACCATTTTTCTACGACCGGTTGTGGGAACATAACCATGTGACTTTCTTTTGAGAAACGATGTAACCTTACTAAATCTGCTTATCAACATAATTATGTAAAAACCATAATATTTTTAGTCGCAAACTCCTCTATAAAATCCTTATATTACTATAAGGAACGTAACCAGACTGCAACCAACAGCTACTCTCCGGGCTATGTGCCCCGCCGAGCGCTGAATTACAAGTTACAAGTCTGGCGCGTTAAGTGTAATAATTGCATATTACCATCAAAACGCTAATGCTTCGATTGCAACAAACACCAGCCGAAAGACTGATCCTACTTAAAGGGGCTCTCTTGCAATCGAAGCATTAGCGTTTTGATGGTAATATGCAATTATTACACTTAACGCGCCAGACTTGTAACTTGTAATTCAGCGCTCGGCAGGGCACATAGCCCGGAGAGTAACTGTTGGTTGCAGTCTGGTTACGTTTCTTATAATAAAATAAGGATTTTATAGAGGAGTTTGCAACTAAAAATATTATGTTTAATATTCCGCCCTCTAAAAGCACATTTGAACTATAATTATGTAAGTTTATAATTGCTTTTAGCATTGAGTATTCAGACCATAATATACTATGGAAAATAAATTGTGTACTATAGGAGTTTTATATAAGCCACCAAATTATCGTTATACCAACGTTTGTATACTGACCGATATAATCAATTATCTGTTAGAAATAACATATATTTTTATTCCAATGGGTGATCTGAATATTATATTAAAATATTAATTAACAGTCCTGCTTCTGTGTATCTAAAAAACTTATTACATGTCTCTTGATTGTAAGCAAATAATTAATGATTCCACTAGAATAACTGCTCAAAGCGAAATATTACTATATTTAACTATAACTACCTCTGACCTGGATATTAGAAATGTAGAAGTTTCTGATGTGTATTTTTCTAACCACAACGTTATACCTTGTGATGTTGAATTGAGCGGTTGTGATTCTAAACTCACAGTAAAGGAATTCTGTAATTTTAGAAACTTTAATATTGAGTTATTTCATTTGCACACTTCTGATATTAATTGGAATACTTATATATTATTTTAACTCTCTTGAAGAAAAAGTTGACTTCGTCAACGTAAATCTGTTAAATCTTTTTAGTCACCGTGCTCCTCTAATACTTACCTCAATCTGTCTACTCCTATATATATTGTAGTGTTCTACTATTATTGAACTTAATAATTTGCAGTACTAATCAAACTTTAACTTGTTTATTTCCAATAGATAAACCAAAAAGACCAAATTAAAATCTCTTACCTTTTGATCCGAAAGTATGTCAAATTTATTTAATGGGCCGGTTAGCTTATCTTTTCCTTCAGGAGCAGGTTCAAATTCAGTTCCTGTTTTAAAATGAAATTTTATTAAAGTAAAATTTTTAATCTGATATAAGTAATCTATTTTTCTTGTTATTTAGAAATTTAGCAGTTTTATAACAGGTTCGATAGTCTAATACGCTATTTAAATTTTAATATACAACCTTGTCTAAAATTAAACAAGAAAAACCTTCCTTCTTCGTAGCTACACTCTTCTCTTTCCAAATCCAACAATTCTCCTTTCAGTAATTCTTCACCTTATCTCGTCCTTATCTCCTCTGCAATTCCTATCCACAATAACACCTCTTCCTTCTTATTTACAGCCTATTTTTACTCTTCTTCGCTGATCTCCACAATTTCTGACTTTTTAATTCAATTTCAAATTATTAATTTCCTTGTTTTTTTTTCTCCTTCACTCCCTAATTTTCACTTGTTCTTTTTTTCTTAAATTTGTTTTTCCAATTTTACAACCTCTCTTTTGTCTGTTGTTTGTTTTCTATATCACTAAATATCAAAGTACCCAAAATAAACAAAACAAAACACCATATGAATTTTGATTAATTTCATTCCAAACATAACCTAACTTAAACCTCCTTGTCTTTCTCCAGGAAAACATTTACCAACTATAAAAATAAAATTGCCTACTTAAAAGAAATGTCATAATGACTTAAATGTCAGAAATCATTTCAACTACAACTTAATAACCACTAACATAGATATCAGTATCAAATTTACTGTTGACATCAAATAAAAACTTAAAAACTATTAAAACAACAAACAAGTATTAATATTCTAAACACATACCTTTCGGATCTTTAGCTCATTTAAATAAATTTTGAAAACCATCTAAAGGAAACAAACAAATTCAAACCAAAGATCGAAAGTTTGGAATCAATCAACAAAACAAATTAGAAATACGCAAACAATAAAACAAATTCATATCAACTGAATAATGTATTGTGATAACACATATATCATACAACAAAGAGATAAAATTCCCCTATCTAGCTAAATAAAATAATTATGATTCTAAGAGTAAAATAATTTGGATACAATTAAGATGAAAATAAAATTTGTTTATAAAAATGAAGTTGATTTTCAAAAATTTACCAATTTAAAATATTTTTAATTATTTTCAAGTTATCAATTTATCGATTCAATTTATACTAAAATAGTGAACATAAAATTTTATACATAGTTTGTTACAACCTTGTCAGTCCACGTAGCGAAACATTAATTCCAGCTGCACAGAATCACTTATATGCAACGGCCAGTTACAACCTCCTATGCTCTCACCTTCCAAAGGATATACCGTTTTTCACCAGGAATCGTTTTCTTGGCCTTAAAATAAATTACTATTATTCTTCTTCCACCCTACTTGTCAAAATCTTGAAGCTCGATTTTTTCTATTTCTTTCTTGAAAATGCTTTAACTACTTTTCTTTCTTCATTTTACTTTTCTTCAATTAAACCAAACAGCAGTCTATTCTCTATTTTATTCTAATATCTTTTCTCCAAAATTTTCTCTCTCCTTCAAACTTTCAATTTTTTTGTTATTTTTCCATCCCCTGGCAACCCTCAATTTTTCCACAATCTCAACCTGAATCATTCGTGTCATAAACTTAACAAAACAAATTGGTTTCCTCCCTTTTCATTTAATCATCACGTGATATTAAATCTTTTTCAATGTTATCATTTTCCTGCACAAATTAATTAAAAATCTTATATCTACTTGAACATATTAAGTACGTAAACATTTCAAGAGTTTTTAAACGTTTTAATAATTAGTATAACAATAATTTAGTGCATTTATTTAAAATAACTGATTATATTTATCTTTAAATTATGTTATAACTATCTCTATCTGTCTTTAATGGCTGAAATACATAATTTGCATGTATTTATTGGAAATATCTCTGTAAAATACCTTAATGTTTTATCAAACAGAACAAATAAAAGAAAACAGAAAACATGCATGCAACACTCCACTCAGAATAAAATGCATTTTATTCACAATACACAACTCAAATTGACCTAAATGTGTTCTTTAGTTTAAGTACAAGTGAAAAGCATGTCAATATATATTCTAAATTAACATAATATATGTTTTCAGTTAATTGCATTAAGTTTTAAAACACTAACATGTAAGATTATATCTACCATTAAAATTTAGACAGAAGTAATCATTATTAATTTAAAATCCAATTCAATGAAGGCTGAATTAACTCTTTTATTTATACACGCGATTTTCGGGATTTGCCCTGTATAAATGTCAATGCAATATTTTTCTGCTTACCATCAAGCGCTTGGTGTTGGCAAGGTGCCCGGAAAATAAAAATAAATAGTCAGTTTGTTTTTTCCTTATTTGTATAAAGTATTTGTAAAGGTTATGCGAAGTTTTCTGTTAATTCAGTAAAAGTAGTAGTTTAAAAACATCCTTTACTAATAAAAAAGATTGCATTATTACCGTTGTGGAAAATGGTTGAAAGTAGAATTGAAAAAGTTTATTTTGTAACAAGATATGAAGGAACATTTGAAGTAAGCAAAACAGACCTGAAAGATACTTTGTGAAAATGTGAATAATATTCGTGATAAAAACTTTTTTTATTCGTAATTATGATAGTGAAAATAGATTTCCTCAGTATAAAGTATGTACTAATAGTTTGAAAATAGTTTCTCAATCGGTCTTAAAAATAAATGATAATGTAGACTAACAGGAGTTTTATAGTGCAGGACAAGCTTTTGAAGATACCTTGAAATTTTATTTAAATGAACGTCGAGCACAGATTTTCCTATAAGAAGCTATTAACCGAGTGAATATCGGCAAGTCTTTAGCAACAAGAGGTTATAAATGACGAATTAGCTTCGTTACGTATGAGGAGCTGATTTGTGCAGTAGAAAACATTCATTATAAAATATTACGAAAGCTGCAATACATATTTCAATAGAAACCCGACTTTTAATCAACCTGCGAAATAAAACAGTTACTCATTCGTCCAAAAATTTAATACAATTGACGGATCTGTTGAAATAACATTTGCACAAGTGCCTAGAATAGGGTATGGGATTACCGTCTGTTTCCTGTAATTGAAACATTCGATTTCAAAACTGCAAAACTCGTCACTGAACGCGGACGTATGTCGTCTATTTGGGTTGCAGTTACACTCTATAATGTTACATTACTGCCACCTACGCCTCACACAGGCAACATTGTTTTTAGTTTTTATTTGAGCACACACTACTTCACTCTATTTTACGAGTTTCTTGACGTCCGCGTCTGTGTAAATTAATAAATACACGCTAAGATAGACACGCTAGCTGGGCAATGTCTCAATCCTGAACGATTGTTTTATACGCTTACATGCAAAATTAATGCATAATTGAGGAATAAATGTAATAAAGATGATATGGTTTTGAAAATGGAACAAATAAAATGACGAATGATGTAAGTTTTAGCGTATCTACTACTATTGCTAGTTACTTATTTTTTGTTATTATTTTTCTTGGATAATTGATTTTTTATTAATATTTCTAGTTCCACATCTCCAATTTGTTCATCTCTCAGCGATTTTTAATTAAAATTTGGAGAATTTACTGCAGATATATCTACTAGTGCGTGAGTTTGAGCATTACTAGGAATACATTGTTCCAGTGAAGATAAATCATTTATACGTCTTTAACATGTTGAACGTTGAGTAGTGGTGAGAGGTAATTGAAACCTTTCAAATGGTCAATTGCTACTATACACCATAGATGTCTCCATGAGCGTATAGCGACTTGCGATTCTGCAAGTACCTGAGAGCGGACACCTTTCAGTCCTAGGTGGACTTAACCTACTGTTATAATATACTTGCAGGAAACAACTACTCAGCGGGCAAATACCCCAACCTGCATTGAATTACACCTTACAAATTATGAAAGAATGGTAACCAATATCATTTGTCAATTCCCTGACCAGACATAGACCGGTTTCGAACTTATTAGTTCTCATCAGTATGCCATAGGTCAGGGCAAGAGGTATCTGAAATGTTTAATGGCTGAATATAAAGACGTGAATTCTTTATCAAAAGTTGAATATCGTCTTTGAGCTTTGTTAAGTTTTCGTGAAAAGAAAGCGAAAGGCTTACATTCTCCATCGAATATTTGTTCTAACACTACACCCATTGCAACATTTGAACAATCTGTCGTAAGGGACAAAGACATTATTGCCACTGTTAGGGTGTGTGAGAATTGCTGAATTGGCATATCATTACACTGCAATTGAGTGCTAAAAATATGTAAGGGGTTTAAAATTTCAGCAATATTAGGAATAAAACGATGATAAAAATTGAGCATTACTATAAAACGCTGTAGCTGTTTATGTCTAGTAGGATGAGAGAAATTTCTGATTATTTCTCAGTTGGTAAAATACCATTTGATGAAATATTAGTCCTAGAAAATTTAGTTTATTTGCGCCAAACACGCATTTACATGGTTTTATGGCAATCCCATAATCATTAAGTCTTTGAAATAAAATCTTTAAATGATCATAATGTCCCATACTATTTTTACTTGCTATAAATATGACATCTACCAAAATCAAAATAAAATCTAAATTTGCGAGTACTTCATTCATGAATATTTGAAATGTTTGCCCTGCATTTCGAACCCAAAAGGCATTCGTAAAAATTCATATAAACCAAAAGGTATAGTTATGAATTCACATACGACATTTGAAGAAAAAATGTCACTTATACTCCATATGAAATGATATTTTTCACAGTGATATTGGACGAGATTTTAGAGAATTACGTACTTTGAGCATTACATTTTCTCATATTTTCAATAAAATAACTTATAGTAGTAAGCACATCAGTAGTATAAATAGTCATGAACCTAGAATACACTGCATTATTATTTTAAATGGCGTGATGATTTCAAGGTATCACCAGATTGTGATCTAAATATGATATTAATTCTTCATTGTACAAATAATTCTACTTTGTTGTTACGTCTGCGTAATTGTTTTCTATTTAAATGTGTAGATATAAATGTACACTTAAATCGTATTTTCCCTTAAGAAAAACTCAGTACATCGAGATCGTGACGCGTGAACAAACAGTAGCGTTGATATAAGTTTTCTGCGGGGAGTTTGCCACGTATACTTTATCTTCGAAAAATTGTTAATTTAGCAGATATTTATTTCTAATGGGTTCCATATTACAAGGCAATTCTGTTTTAGATTATTATTTTGTTTCTAACTTAGTTTTATAAACACCAAAACATATTAACACTGGCACCTGAATACACGAGTCAACTTTTCAATTCAACAAGGCTTTATTATAAAAAATTAAAAATACAACAATACCTCCCCAGAACCCATCCCGGGACCTACGGCGCAACCACCGCATTAATCGCGGTGGCGGAATGTAGGTTCGGGCGAAGTAGGCCTGGTTCGGTTAAACAAAAATTGATAAAACTTAACCTAGACACCTTCAACATAAGCTAATAAAATTCTTACATGTCTAATTACAAAAAGACTAAGACAAAATTAGGACAAAAGACAACAAGACAAAAAGACAAAGGCAAAGGCAAAGTCAAAGACAAAGACAAAGACAAAGACAAAGACAAAGACAAAGACAAAGACAAAGACAAAGACAAAGACAAAGACAAAGACAAAGACAAAGACAAATACAAGGACAAGGACAAGGACAAGGACAAGGACAAAGATAAAGACAAAGACAAAGACAAAGACAAAGACAAAGACAAAAAGACACAACTAAAAATACACTTATGGAAAAACTGGTGCACAAACACTTTAAAATTTTGCAGCTGGCAGAGATCTCAATCCAAATGAGATCTGAGAGATGTATGAAACTTTAGCTTTAAAAAATTTTTATACCACGAGGTTTTAATTTTGTGAAAAATTGATGATAGGAAAAAGAATTTAGAGACAAAATGTACAAAAAGGAAACAAGAAAAACAAACTCGACAAAAAGAATACAAACAGAAGGGAAGAGAAGAACAGGAAAGATTTAAAGACACAAAAGGTGTGAAATATCAGTAAAAGTGGATAGGGTAAGCAGAAGTTAAATAGTTGGTGAAGTTTGGCAACAGTGGTTGCCGGAAAATCGGTAACGTCTGGTAAGGCAAGGGCTGTTTAATTCGAAATGGAGCATTATGCTGTCTAATTTGTGTTTTGTGTCTTGTTAGCGGACTATCGCCCAGCTTGAAATAGTGGAAGTTTTGAGAAACGTCAGTCTTTGGCCGAGTGTCACCTCCAAGAACTTCATGCATCTCTTGGTTGAAATTTTTTTCCCTTAATCGAAATGGGTGTTATGATCTTATTTTCGGTGAAATGACGCGTGAAGACTATCGCCTCATACTTTTCAGCGTTCGGCGGGTAGTAATAAGCCGTGGCACACGTTCAGTAGCATATTCGCTGCTTGTGCGTTATGTGAATGCGCACACATGGCTCTGTCATCGGCGTACTTGGCCAGCTTCGTATTCGGGATCTCTCAGAAATCGGACTTTGGTGACAGGCACGATCCTTGCGGGACTTCCACTCGAATGTCCCAGTTTGTTATTCACTCGAGAGACAGATACACTGTAGAGATCTGGCCGTTAAAAACCAGTGAATGAGCTTAATGAAGTTGGTCGGAAAGTTGTAGTGGTGTAATTTGTAGAGTAACCCCGAGATCCCGACGGCGTCGAACGCATATTCAATATTAGGAACACCATGGCGGTGTTCCTCCCGAGGTTGTACTGTACTTTGACGTCATTAACTATCCTAACGACCTGTTGCAAAGTGCTCCTGCCCCTCTGAAGCCAAACTGGGACTCATCCTCGATGTGAAGCTCCTCTTGAACAGTATCTAGCCTGATCAGAACGAGCTTCTCCACTAACTTGGAGATCGCCGACAGCAACGAGATGGGCCTGTATCTGCCAACGAACTTCACGTTCTTGTTTGGCTTGAGGATGGGAATGACCACGGCGCACTTCCGTCGGCTAGGCCAGTGTTGTAGTCATGAATACACTTGTCTTGCGGTTCTCCAATCAATATATCCTCATCTGCAGATCATTAAAACTCATTAACGTGGACACTGGAACATCGTAATAATGAATTTTATTCACCCCTTGGAACTCCTATCTTTACAAATAGAAAATAGTTTCTACAATATTCTTTATTTAACTTCATTTGATGTACCAGCATAATATGGTAGGCATTACTGTCACTCTCAGAGAACACCATTGACTGAAGTCATGCTCTCTGCTAGCAGCGATAGCCGCCTAGCACATGGTACAGGAGTTAGATGGTGTGAAGATGTGAAATTAGTATAACCAACTCGTAAACGAATCAAAACAACTTGCCCTTATCTATTCAGTTTTACAGGATTCGTTCAAGGTTTTATGGTAAGTACAACCCTCTTTAGTTTGCCTTCGTAATAAGTTCATTTGTATGTTCTTCATTAACTCTCGTCTTGATATTTGATATTACATCATCTAATCTTATATGCTTATAGTTAATTTCTGTTTCAGAATAGCTGCATGACGGGCTGTCTCATCAGCGAATTCCTTTATATCCATACCGATATGAGCTGATGTCCATATAAAAAACATTAATTTTTGTCTAGTATATAAGGAATAGATGGTTGCCAGTGTCATTTGAACTATTGGTTGAGTAGTAAAAGGATTTGTTATACTGAGTTCTTAGCCTACAGAAATGTATACAACGTGTTTTTGCTTATGAAAATCGGAATCCTCGTATTTCAGCTTCCTCAACAAGAGTGTTTATGCTACTCTTAAGTTCTCTGTTTATGGTTTCCATGGAATTGCCACTCCTAAGTATGATGAGATCGTCAACGTAAAGACATTAATTTACCTAAGGGTGAAATATCGGTACAATTTTTAATAATAACAATAATTTTATTAATTTCAGAAAACTACATCAATGGAGTTTAAGAAATTATGTCCAATGAAATAATAAATATGCATACAATAAAAATGTGTTTATATTTATTAGGATGACTTGCAATAGTATAAAGATCTACATACGTTTAAGTAGTCGATAGAAATTCATCAATTGTGTAGCAGTTTTTATTTGAAATAACGATTTTACTGTAGTTTTGAACTTATAGATTGTTGGTAAACATTTAATTAACATTTTCAGGTAGAGCATTAAAAAATTTACATCCATTAAAAAAATACTTTTTTCATACAACGCTGCTTCGTGTTTATGTGGTATAAGGAGATCTTTCTTTCTGGTATAATGCAGATGTTGAGCTCTCTTTTCAAATAAATTTGCTTTGTTCTTATACAGAAAACAAGTAAGTTCATAAATATATATAGAAGTCATAGTTAAAATATTTAATGATTTGAAAGAATCTCTACAAGATTCATTGTATTTTAAATTATCCATGATATACACTGCTCGTTTCTGTAGGAGAAAAATGATATGCGCATCAGGTGATTGGCCCCAATGAACAATGTCGTATTTGATGCCATACTTAATATTTGTCTTGCCATCTAAAACTAGACTATTATTTATATTTGGACTAGACTGTGATGTTTACGACGACGACTTTCTTTTCGCGATTTATACATAATTTGTTTTTTTCAACCCAATAGTTTATTTTTCTATACATTAAAGTGTCACAATTCTCCGCATGAGACAAGTTATTACACTTAATCGACATATTAGTGTCATCTGCATATGATACGATTAAGCACAATGGATGTTTTAAATAATTTATCATATCGTTAATGAAACTAACAAAAAGCGTTGGACCCAATATGGATCCTCGCGGAGTATTAATAGCTGTAAAACTGGAAAGAGAACCTTTCATTTTTACCCGTTGAAGGCGATTTGACAAATAGGACTTGAACCATTCATGAACAATACCCCTAACCCCATATTTTTCCAACTTAGTTAATAGAAGAGGGTGATTGACACTGCCAAACACTTTAGAAAAAACTAAAAATAATCTCATACCCTTTTCTAATTTGTTCAGTGCACTTACTACCCAATTTACAAACTCGCATATTATATTATTAATTGTAAGAAACTCTACAAGCTGCATATTAATTGCATATTCAAAGATTCTTGATACACTGGACAAAAGGATGAATTTGTAGTCGATATCTAAGTTTGGGTCACCTTTTTTAGAAAGAGGTATTACGTTAGATATTTTTAATTTCTCTGGATATATGCCTTGTTGTAGTGATAGATTAATTATATAAGTGAGAGGATGAACTATATACACACCAATAATTTTTAATAATATATTAGAAATCTCTTCAATGCTAGAAGAATTTGAGTTATTCAACTTGTTTTTTAAATCTAGAACATCCCCCTCTCTCAGAGCTCTAAGAAACAATGGATCACATGACATAAGCATGACTCTAGAAATGATTATCTATATCATTAAGTAAGTTTACTAATATATTTTCAGGGGGCAGATATAAAAAAAATAGAAATTCTCAACTCTTATTGAGTACTTCAATTTCAGAATCCTATTTAATTTTCCTTGTGATGAAAAAAATTTAGACTGTTTTAGATTAATTTTTGTTCATTTAACCTGGGTCCATTCTGACCAGCCCTTTTATTGCAACTATTTTTCGTGTCGTGGATATCTTGCTGACTCCTGATGGGATGTTAGGGAGATACTATGTATTAGTTAATTTAAATCAATATATTTGATTTCTTGATTGATTAGTTGACTCTTTACACAAGCTGTTAGAAAATATATATGCAGTTGATTTGCATAGATATTCTGTACTACAGTATGATCCCCTCTGACTGCGCCACTGTGAAGAATACGTGATTCGTTCCTAACAGTAACCAACCGTTTTATGTAAAGCTGTTAATTAGTAGTAGCCCATAAAATTACACAAGGTTACTACCTATTAGTTGAGTTCAGTTGCAAGGTATGGGTTTATAAATTTCACAAAACATCGGTTTCAGAATATGGCAGCTATAAATTTTGCATTTAGTAAAATGGTTAATTCCCCTTTGATTAAATACCACCTATGCATTGAACAAATAATAAAGACATTTTGTCTTTATAGCAGAGTACAATTTGATCTTTGATCTTTTAACCTATGGCTACTAAACTATGTGGCCTAGTTTTGGATGAACTTGTCAAATTATGACCGCAAAAATCCGAATAATTTAAATTTTCAATTTGAGGGGATGAACATTTTCAGCATAAAGGAGAAAGTCCAAATGCATTAAAACTACCCAGTGGATAAAATCTAGAAATTGAAAAACACTACTATTACAGACACAGCCCTATTGGTTAACTATAATTTATTGTTTATTATTTTCGTAAATAATAATAATAATAATAATATTTATTGGTTTTCTTGATCATAAACAAGTCAAACAATCTAAACAATGATTATATAGTATAAAATGTTATACTAAGAGTTAAAATATGATAAAAAAATATAAAAATTGTTTTATAGGACAAGACATGAAAGTGTGTGAATGTATAAATAAATAAATTACAGAGTTTTAGTATATGTAAGTATATAAAAGTTATATAGTTAAAAACAGGACACAAAATACGTTTGCATACATACATACTTAAAATTAGGAATTGAAAAATTCTTCGAGACTGTAGAAAGCATGTGCAGCCAGGTAACTCTTAAGATTTTTTAAAAATGAAGTTTATTTCTAATAATTTTTAGTTCGTCAGGTATCTTGTTATATATTTTTATAGAGGAGTTACTGTGGTGATCTTTCAAACTTGCTACTGTGATGGAAAGGTATGCTTAGCTGGCTGGATGTCTAGTACTGTAACTGTGCTGGTCGTTATTTTTACAAAAAAGTTGTGAATTCATATGAACAAATACAGCACATTTTAGTATATATATATATATATACAACATACTGTTAATATTTTTTGATTTTAAAAATTTCTCGACAGGACTCTCTATGCGTTAGATTAAATATTAATCGTAATATGCGCTTTTGAGAAACGAATACCCGATTTATTTCTACTGCTTTGCCCCATAACATTATGTTGTAAGAAATGTGTGAGTGACCCATTGCATAGTAAACCTCAAGCAGGGTAGGTGCTGGAACAATTTGTTTTAATTTGAGTAGAGCATAGAAAGAGCTATTTAGTATCGTACAAATGCGATCAATTTGACAGCTCCACGTGAGCTTAGAATCTAAGTAAGATCCCAGAAATTTTATATTTTTGGCAAAGCTATCTGGCGGTAAGTGTGTCACAGTGTTTAGAAATTCAACTTTTACCGTCTTATCCTTGTTTAAGATAAGGCGGTTTGAATAACACCACTGATTAATTTCTTCATCTACTTGATTAATTGCTGTTAATAGGTCATTCGCTGTACTTGCCGATACTACAATAGAAGTGTCGTCAGCGAAGTTAATTATGTATCCTGAGGTTGTTAGATCGTTGATATACAGAAGGTGCTAAAGTTGAACCCTGCGCTGCATATATCATATTTTTCTGAGTGCTAAGAAAGATAAAATCCAATTTAATATGTTGCCTCTTATGCCTAATCTGTCTAATTTAAAGCTTATGAATTCGATATCAATAGTGTCGAATGCACGAGAGAGATCAAAGAATAGACCTGCCACACATTGGTTTCTATTTAGTTTAGTTTGAATATATTGGACAAAGTGATAAGAGGCTGACTCCGTTGATCTCCCTTCCAGGAAACCGTGCTGGCTGTTTGACAATAAACTAAATTTGTTGCAAATATTCACAATCCTTCATTCACATTCACACACATTCATAACTGATTTAAAATAAAAATTTTACAAGTTTTTAATTTAAATGTTTACATGATAGAAATGTTTCCGGATATTTTTCATTCCAAACGGATATCTATAATATTGGACAAGTAATTCAGTAAAAAAAAATTTAAAAATGTCAAGTAGATTTTTCGAAAATTAACTTTTAAGACATTAAGATCTACTTTTTTGAGAAAAACAAGAAAATTGAAATATCTCAAAAACTATTGAGTTTTGCATAATGTATGTTAGGGCTAGATTTACTCCTTAGCTCATGCCCATCACATCTCCAAAGGAATGTATCGAATTACCAGTAACCCTGTATAGGTATGGTTTTTGCTAGTTTTAATAGTGATGGAAAACTTCCTAGTCGAACTGACTTATTAATTAATAACACCAGGGGATTTACTATTGCACTGGACACATGTTTTAGAATTTTTACACACACACCATCGTAACCACAAGATTTTTTATTTGGTAGGTTAGTAATAATTGATTCGATTTCGGTAGCATATACTGGGATGAAAAACATAGAGTTGATTTTAGTGTCAGTTGTAGTGCATTGATTCGATATGTTGTTGCCAAAGTGATCATCTAGTTTAGTTTGAGCTACTGTTGAAAAGTATTCACAGAATTTATTGCTGACTTCATTGCTGTTTTGGATGATTTCATTGTTTTCTCTAAGAGTAATGTTTTTGTTTTACATTTTTTCCTAACTCCGTATTTACAATTTGCCATACTTTTCTTGTTTTATTGTTGGCCTCTTCAACTAGTCTTGTATTAAAACTTTTTTCATCTTCTAATTAAAAATTATATTTGGTGAATGTGGGTACAAAGATATTCAATCAAGAGAGACAACTCGCCTTCTGTTTCTTTTTTCTATTTTATTAATTTAACGGCGGCCCATATCTGCGACGGTTAATCATCAACATTAGGAGACAAGCCCAATTTGGACATTTTGACGATTGTCTTCTCTCTCGGAGAGTATATACTTTTTACATGCCAAGCATTTCATGGACAAAGGGCTGACTGCTTAAAGGGCTGACTGCTTTACATTGCCTTCGAGGGAATCTGCGTATATGTTAAAGAACAGGCCAAAACCCTCGATGAACGTTTCGAAACTGTAACAAAATCCGACTTTTCACATGCAAAGCATGCTTCACGTAAAAATGCCGTTGGAAGAGGTTTTTATACATTCAATCACATTTACGGAGCATATTTTATGCCAAAATCTTGGAAACTCATCAAGGAGTGTAATTTCAGAAAGTCTAGTAAATGTCGCTGCACGGGGACGTAATGTCGCCCCGACCACAAAATTTAGAAAGTATAACAAAAACCGGAAATTTTGAAAATAAAAACCCTTTTACGAATCCACGTTGTGCAGCACTGCAACTCATGCGTTGAGTTAAATATGAAGACAAGTTATCCAGTCTCTAGCCAAAGTATTTCGAGAGTTTTAGCGAAAATAGCCCTTAGCGTCGAGGGTGCCCTATCATTTTTTAGCAGTCGATTTTGACGGGAAAATGATGGGTTTTAACGGTATTTGCCCTAAACCGGTTCCTCAGTGATTCGGTGTCAAAAAAGTATAGTTACCATGTACTCAGAACGTGCATGGGACCGCCTTGCCTGAACGTATGAATTTATAATTGCAGAATATAATTCAAAGTCGTTGCGATTCAAGCATTTTTAAGATCCGAGGAGCGAACTAAATTAATATTGAACTGATAATATGTCAATAGACAGGCAAGCAAAAGCCCACCAAAATTAAACATTGAAATTTTTACTGAATCTTTTTGTTTAATCGTTAGCTATAAACCGCATATTGGATGGTAGTTGGATACATGATGAGTCGTTCCGTTCCTCACTATATGTTGTACATGGGCCAGACTATAGTTTGTCAATACATTTTTCTTGAACGTTCTTGTAAAACATAATTTTTTTAAAGATTTAATATATATTTTTGAACTTTATATTTTCTTCTTTTTGTGTTTTCAAAATTCCTTTTCAGGTTTAAATTTAAGAAAGTTTAGTATTTACTGGTTAGATTTATAGTGTTACGACGTCCAATTGGTACCATCAGTGAAGCAGTTAAGCAAAAACGAAACAGTAAGTATAGATTTGGTATTATTCTCCGTCTAAAACAGTCTGTGTGAACGTTTAACATCCATTTTGGAAAGTATAATGAAAGTCCTTCAGACGTGTAAAGATGGATCGTTCACATACACACCGACATAAAATTGATAGAAACTTTTTCTTGTGTATTTTGTGTATTACTAGCCGTGATAAAACACACTGTTTATAAAGTTTCTAACAAGCAATGTGTTGATATGGTGAATGACAATATGCCCTTTCCTCACCGAAACCGTTGGCTTTGTTATTTTATGTCTTAATATTTTTCGATCCATTGAGCTTTACGATAATACGAGAAAGAGAATGCGGGGAAATCAAAGCTACGACAGGCTGCGTAAGTGCGACTTTCCACCCAACACATTAAATAATAAAACAAAAATCAGACGCGTAGTGGCATCTTTCTGCGTTCCTGGATTTTAAGAAGACGCAACGAGTGATGTAATAAATTCAACATCCTCTTATTTACATTCACGTCATAATATTTTAAAGCTTAGTTGGCGCTGGCAGGTGACGTAGGCGGAGGAGAAAAACGTCACGATGAATTGTGGGTGAACGTTATTCCCTTTTATGCCTGCAGCGGTAATAGAAAATGATGACGTTTAGATATATTAGATAGCGGAAAGTATAGGCACTAAATTCACTTAAACTAAATTGTTCGGTGTTCGTAGAGCAATATTTTTTTAATTGGTATGATACATTTTATTTATTTATATTTCATGATTTCAAATTAGTATTTATGCACAGAATCCCTTGGTAAATACGTTCACTTTATATTTCAAAGCCCGTGAATGACATTGGGAAAAATCTAAACTAATACTAGATACAGTGGAGTAAATTTTGTTTCGATATGTTCCGTTTTTTTAGTTAGCGTAGAATCCATGCTAAACCGCTATATTTTTGTTAAATACGTCACTAGTTATGCAAATTGGCTATTTATTTCATTTGGCTGGCATCGAAATTTTTTATTGATAATAGAGATGAAAATTCCGAATTTTAGGAAAAACTGTTTGTTTTTGTATATCACTCTGCTACGCCAGATCAACGTCAATGATCTCGAAACAAGTTCGTCCGTTGTCAGTTGATAGACGATACTTGCCGGCCGACTACAGTGGAGGTGATCGGAGTTCCATAAGTGTTTCGATGTACAGGAACGCCAAATAAATTTTGCAACACAAATACCAGCCAAGGTAAAATTATAACCTCAAATCTACTAAATAAGTCACATGACAAAACAACAAGAAAAAATCCAAGTGACATATTTACACTTAATATGTACTTCAATAAATTGTGCGGACTTGATGTATTGTGACTTTGGTAAAGAAAAAAATGGTACATCTAAGTATAATTATAAGACAAGAGAACATAGTGTTCACTAAAGCGGTAATTAAAAAAAAATACTCCACCTAACTAACGCGGCTTATTTAAGTGAACGCTTAAAACCCCAAGTAAAGTGATATACAGGGTGTCCCGTAAAAATGTGCAAAAAATTTTAAGTGTAGATTCCCTGTCAAAAATGAAGACGGGTTCTTCGTATAAAATTGTTCAAAATAACACTTTCCTCTCCAGCTACACGCCCTTAAAGGGGTGTGCCAAAAAACGGTTTTTAATTTCTATCTCAAAATAACGTAGGTAAGTGGAAAAAAACGAAATTTGGCCCATCGCAGTTCTCATCAAAAGACGTGAAATTAACTACCCTTCTTGAAATTTTGTAAATATCTATCTGCGTATTTTTTTTCAATTAAGAAAAATAACTAAATATTATGATTCATTTAGAAACTTTTTTAACTCTTGAAAAAATTTCGTAAAATCGACCATTTTTGAGAAAAAAATTAAATTACATCTGCCTAAGTGATCAATCAAAAGTGATTAACACGATTATATTAGTGTAAAAGTACTGAAATTATAATTTGACGATAATACGTACTGATATGATCATTTGGCGCATATAAATTGCACGCGACAGCACAAATTAAAGACGAAACTATTGAAAAGCAAATTTATTAGTAAACTAAAAAAAAAAAAAAACTAACACAGAATACACAAAAGATAAATTTAAACAGTAAACAAATTTAAACATGAAGACAACGATTGTTGTTTTTAGTTATTAAAGCATTTGTTGAAAATGACGACCTCCAACTTGAATACACGTTGTAACAGCTTCCTAAAATTCCCATACAAGCTATTTAAAACGCGTGGAGAATTTCGAACTTCATTGGCAGTATTAAAAATTCTCTCTCTTAAAACTCCTACGTTATTGACAAATGTCGAGTAAACAACATTTTTCAAGTGGCCCGAAAGTAAAAGTCCAATGGATTCCCCTTCAAATTCATCGATTTCTAAATGTTGAATGTAGCCATTCTCGAACCTCTAAAGAATAATGAGGTGGCGCACCATCCTGCATAAACCACAATGTTTGACGTAATGCAAGAGGTAAATAAGTTGATACAGGTCATTTTGTAAAAAGTTTGAATAAGCTGGACCATTTAATCTGTTTGGTAACTCAAAGGGCCCTATTAATTTATTGTCTATAATACCGGCACAAATACTTATTGAAAAGTTGTATTGATATCTCCCATTTACAATAGCACCAGCGTGATTATTATCGTTGTTCCATAAATGCTGGTTACGAAATTTTTAAACTCCATGTCGAGTAAAGCAGCATTCATCTGTGAATAGTACTTTTCTTGTAAAATCTTACAGCTTTCTAAGTTTAATTCTACAGATATCAAGTCTTTCTGGAAAGTCACGAGGAAACAGCTCTTGTATTATCTATATAGATGGATAGAGATAGAGGTAATATCCTTGTCTTTTCAAAATCCTCCATACTGATATTCTTGTTACGTGGAATTGAAGAGCAGCCTATCTAATACTACATTCAAGATGTTCACCAAAAAAATGTAATATTTATGCCTCCATTGCATCTCCTATTTGTTTCCGACGACCACAGTCATGACTTCTTTTTTTAAAACACTCAATCTCAGTGAAACCGCTGCCCAAGAAGTCACTACTTCACATCCAGATTTTGTATCCAAGTCTTATACACAGTAAATCCCAATGATATTTTATTCCCTTTAATAATATAGTGAGTGGTGGCTAATATAAAGAAAATGTAGAAGTCCTAAACATCAATTTAATTTTTTACTCCCTTTAATAATAGAGTGGGGGTGACAATGGCGATGGTAGAAGGGGTAGCCGATGCCAAAAAAAATTTTGAGATATCACTATTTGTACATGCCCTAAATTGCGATTTTTTGAACTCTTACTTGCTTGCTTTGCCTATTTACCCTTATTTGCCCGAGCCCTTCAGCGGAATTAGATCAAAATATAATCTAGTTTCAGATCTCGTTATAATACATAAGTATACAGAATGTATACAGAATTTCAAGTCAATATCATAAACGGTTCCAGAGGAAACGTGCGCACAAAAAAGTTACAGACAGACGCACAGACAGACCAACCGACCGCCACACCGATAAACAGAAAAAAAAATTTTCGCTCAAATTTAAAATTTCGACGTTTCGTGACATTTTGAGCCTATTTCAACAAAAAAAATATTTTTTTTTGCGTTACTATACTTCCACTGGACGTGGAAGTAATATTAGAAAAAGTACCAACATTCACCATAAATTAAATGTATGTCTGCATATTCCTCACTACTAAAACTATGCATTTTTAAATTATTAAATATTAGGTAGTGAGGAATAATTATATTAATTATTATATTATAAAAACCGTTTTTGGTGCACCCTTTTAAAGGGGTGTTGCTGGACAGGAAAAGGGTATTTTAAAAAATTGTATACGAAGAACCCATCTTAATTTTCGGCAGGGAATCTACAGTTAAATTTTTTGCGCTTTATTACGGGACACCCTCTATAACACTCTTAAGTATTAATTTCTGCCTAACAGAACATACATAACAGCGTGTTTTAAAATACATATTCACAGAGGCATTTAAGGATAGATGAATTTGCGTGTTTTTATAAGTGGATAGCTCTAGATGGTCCAGTCAGGTTTCCAATACAGGCTCCCGCAACATCGACAGGATTCGGCAACTCTCCAATGGAATATCCTCCAACAAAGTAAAAGTTTGGCTACCAAAAAAAGCTAATCCGGAGTATGAAAAAAACAGGTAGGTATACAGTGAAGAGTGGCTATTCCTGAAGTCCACAGCGTACAGATTTCGTATCAAATAAGAACAAGTATACGAACCGAAGGAGAGGAAGATCCCTAAAAATAAAATATTTGACCTTTTGAACAAAATTTCACACAAGTAATGTTTCTTAGTCTGGATGTAATAATAACCCAAGTAACACTAATGCTCTTATCATGATCTCCAAGGTCGCTTTAAAACTATACAATAAAACTCCGAATAAAACCAAATGATCTGCAAGACAGCCTTAGGACCACCATAAAGCAGCTTCTAGCCGCAAAGGGCCCATTCTAAAAGGGTCTTCATGAATAAATTTAAAAACTATATTAAAACCATTTAGTTTTAATTTTATATTCTTAAAAGGTTCTTCAAAGCATCTTTAAATTTATGTATTAAAACTTATTAACTGACGTTTTGCACTAAAATATACTTGCAGCAGACTAAATTACTTTGAGAATCATTACAATTAATCCTAAAACGGTTTTATTTTGTTTACTAAAGTTGGACAACTTTTGTGTGAAATAGTTAAAACGGCAAGTCTCTATATTAATGGCAGAGTGGTAATATACCTATATAAAGCATATTATAAATAATATTCAAATGCAAATTAATCTGGTAAAGAGTTTAACAACGGATGGCACTTTTCTGACAAAATATAATAAAATACTTCTATATAACTCAAGCGCCATCGATTTAATGTTTTTTCATTATTTAAAAAATATTTAAAAAATATCGTCAAATTTTATTTTGCATCTAAACATCTAAATTAATTTTTTAAATTAAATTGCATGTTTGGACACACCGTTCTTCAGTATTATTTATGGATTTAAGGCGCATATATTTTAATAATAATATTTTTTCTCTGGCTATTGAAAATGTCCATCATGGCGGAGTCTGTATGTTATATAAAATATGGCGCGAACTTGATTAAAACTGATTGGAAGTTTATAGAACATTTTAAATCTTACACTTAAAACATCGTCTTATTTACCACATTAAGTACAATTACTCTCGCAAACGTCTATTTGGTCTCATTTTAAAGCTGAGTTGCTTTAATATGTACAAACTCGTGGCCTTATTGATTTAAAGTTGTTTGGCGCGCGAATGAAATCCTAACCTTACAAATTGTGCCGTGTGTATATTGAGAAGATGGCGTTTTCTCCGAATGTGCAGGGGATAGAACTACTTTTAATAAAGTCGTCATTAATCCAACAGGCATTTCTTTTAACCAAATTGACTAAATTAAAACCTTTGAGCTTTAAAATATTCTTAATGTACTATTTAAAACATAAAAATTTTGTTTTGGATTTAATGCGGAATTTTATTGAGCTTAAGATAAAATAGTTTTCTTAATGGGTTTTAATGAGTACATCCAAGGGTGCTCCATAAAACTACATTAAAACTATTTGTTCCAAAATGGATTGTTTTAAAACCAACTTGCCATTTAATCCTTTAAAAAAGCAAATTGGTTTTGTGAAATGTGATATGAGAAGATGGTTGCAAGTTGCAATGGTAACGGTCGTCATAGTTACCACTATCTGATGGTACTACTCCCATGGTGGACACTCGCTTAGTCGTGAAGATACGTAGTTATTGTGATAATTTTTACCACGGTACCAATACCATAGAGACGACTCTCGTGGTGGGCACTCACTTATTTATAGATTTACGTATTCCAAAGTTGAGGAAGCATTACAAGAATATTGTATGACAAAAATATCAATTAACATAGTAACCCGTTATTATTTGTCAAATATGAGAAATACATTGTCAATATTTAAAAATAAATCAAAGTTGATGTGACTTTGATTGGCGAAACGCATATCAAAAATTGTAATAACTTTCATATGCTGTTTATTAAATATTTTAATTTTAGCACTTAAGTCCCTTGTACTTCATCCCTGTACGCAGACCCTCACCTAGGCTTCCAATCAATCTAATCTTGCGAAATAGGTGGTGATGCTAGGGCCATCTCCTTTACATAAACCAAAGTATATCAGCGTTATCCCAGAATGAACTCTCTCATTGATGAGACAGTCACAGAGTACTTGTGGGACCGTCTCATATTCTTGTTCACCACCTCTACAGAAAGGTGTTTACCTTAATCTCATATATAGAACGTATTGGATGCAGTCGCTGCGAATTCATCTGCCAGTATCAGATCATAGTATCACAAATGAATGTCCCAAAATCGATCGCTGGAAGAATTTTAAAAGAGGACTGCTTCATCCGCATCATATACAGAAAGTACATGCCATTAGCCCAGATGACTTTCCTGCTAGGGTGCAATTTTCGCAGTGATTTATACAGAAATATGAACAAAACCATGGCTTGATTCGATCGGTTTTGTATACGGATGAAGCGAGCTTTGGAAGAAATGGAGTCATTAACTCCTACAACTTACACGTTTGGAGCGAGGAAAACCCACATGCCACAATTCAAACGCGCCATCAAAGGCAATTTCATATAAATGTTTGGGCCGGAATTATTGGCCGGTACTTTTTGGGCCCATTCGTGTTACCAAATCGATTGAATGGGCAACTTTATCTTGAATTTCTCCAACAGCAGTTACCACAACTTTTAGAAGACGTTGACATTGCATCTCGAGAGAACATGTGGTTTATGCATGATGGGGCGCCCCCGCATTTTAGTCTTATAGTGAGGGGTCATTTGAATAGAGTATATCCAAACCGGTGGATAGGTCAGGGGTGGGCCTGTTCCTTGGTCTCCTCGATCACCCGATTTAAATCCCTTTGATTTCTTCCTGTGGGGGCATTTGAAGGGTCTCGTATTGCCACACTAGTAGAGACAAGAGGAGAATTATACGAGAGAATTATGTACCATTCAAACGCAATTAGAGAAAACGACGAAATGTCGTGGCGAGTCCAGCGATCGTCAGTTCATCTTGGACAAGCATGCATTAGAGAAGGAGGTGCTCATATTGAGCATTTGTTATGAAATTTCATAACTCTTCATTTTTCCATGTCCCTAATTAGTTTTCTACAGTAAGGCTTCAAATTGTATGTTTTGCGTGTTCAAGATTTTCTGCTTTTATAAGTTTAGATGAGTACTTACTACCTCATAGAGAAACAAATGTTGTTTTGTACATAATCCTCGTGTTTATTCAATTTTTAAAAATTACTATTATTTGTGCGTGCATTTATCTCGAAAACGGTTCATATTACCAACAGCAAACAAGTATACATTTTTTACGTAAAAATGGCTCAAAAATTTGAAAATAACCTTAGACATAAAAGAAAATAGGCTGAATTTTTTGTTCAACTTATTAAGGCAATAGGTGCTCTGCCCCCAAGCCCCCAAGAATGTTATCCAATATTAAACATAATATTTTTAGTCGCAAACTCCTCTATAAATCCTTATTTTACTATAAGGAACCTAACCAGACTGCAACCAACAGCTACTCTCCGGGCTATGTGCCCCGCCGAGCGCTGAATTACAAGTTACAAGCCTGGCGCGTTAAGTGTAATAATTGCATATTACCATCAAAACGCTAATGCTTCGATTGCAACAAACACCAGCCGAAAGACTGATCCTACTTAAAGGCTATTTATTTTTCGATTACAACAGACACTGGACCGCTGGATGGCGCCTGCTGGCTGTTTTACATGTCGCTATTGTAAAAATACCGGGATGTACTATAGTCAAAGGATTCTCATGTCGGTCGTCGCATACCTACCTTGCACTGACGAGAGCCAACAGCTCGAAACTGCAGTCTGCAAGTGGTGTGTGACGACTGGCAAGGGAGCTCCTTTAAGTAGGATCAGTCTTTCGGCTGGTGTTTGTTGCAATCGAAGCATTAACGTTTTGATGGTAATATGCAATTATTACACTTAACGCGCCAGGCTTGTAACTTGTAATTCAGCGCTCGGCGGGGCACATAGCCCGGAGAGTAGCTGTTGGTTGCAGTCTGGTTAGGTTCCTTATAGTAAAATAAGGATTTATAGAGGAGTTTGCGACTAAAAATATTGTGTTTAATATTCCGCCCTCTAAAAGCACATTTGAACTATGCTAAGCCAAGTCAGGCTATTTATTTTTCGATTGCAACAGACACTGGACCGCTGGATGGTGCCTGCTGGCTGTTTTACATGTCGCTATTGTAAAAATACCGGGATGTACTATAGTCAAAGGATTCTCATGTCGGTCGTCGCATACCTACCTTGCACTGACGAGAGCCAACAGCTCGAAACTGCAGTCTGCAAGTGGTGTGTGACGACTGGCAAGGGAGCTCCTTTAAGTAGGATCAGTCTTTCGGCTGGTGTTTGTTGCAATCGAAGCATTAGCGTTTTGATGGTAATATGCAATTATTACACTTAACGCGCCAGGCTTGTAACTTGTAATTCAGCGCTCGGCGGAGCACATAGCCCGGAGAGTAGCTATTGGTTGCAGTCTGGTTAGGTTCCTTATAGTAAAATAAGGATTTATAGAGGAGTTTGCGACTAAAAATATTATGTTTAATATTCCGCCCTCTAAAAGCACATTTGAACAATGTTATCCAATGTTCTAATACACTGACCTAACTGAATTGAAATAATATGATACTGATCCAAATTAAAGTCTATTGAACAATAAAAAAGTTACCGCGAAAAATCGATATAGATGTTTCCTTAACGGATAGTATCCAGTCTAAATTCCCGTTACAAAACGTAGGTTCCTTCTGGATTTTGCCAGGTAGTAGTTGTAGTCTTATTGGGATATTTTAGTAGTTCCCTAGCAAACTATCAGCTACTTCTTTCATCCTAGAGCTTCATAAATTCGTTGTGGGTGTTCTCTTTAATTATTTGGTTATCGCCGTGATCGATAACAGACTGGCCGGGGCTGGTCCAAAGATATTTATTTTTTGTTTGACTTTAGCTCTAGTCTGTTTACTCTTGGGCCACAAGACCACAGCTCCATTATAATGCCAGTGTATATTCATCTGACTATTTTGGGTTTCGTACCCCAGGTTTTCCCCACGGCCCTACGACATTGCTCATAAGAAATGTAAGTTTTCTTCAGTTTTCTAAGTGACGATTCAATCTTAGTTTGGCATCGAAGTTTACTCCAAGGTATGTCACTTTTGATGCAAAAATTAGTGTTGTATCCATGCTGGTTAAGATGTAAGGAGCTGTCTTTGAACATCCCTTATGTATCGTTCACATAGCTTCTCCATCGGCTTGAGTAGCAACGATGTTACTCCAATACATATAAACATGTTTGCCTTTCGTAGGCGGTATTCTATTCCTTTGTCGGGGATGTTGCCTATTCAATATTTTTCATAATTTATATTAATTTTATGGCGTATCAGTTCCAGGCAGTATATCGCATTAAAGCGGCCCTTAATCACGTACGTTAGATTTAGTTGACTGATTGACTAGTACATCCATTATAATTCTATCGAAAATATTAATTTTTTAATTACTTCTACAATTTACATAAACGTTTTCATAAGTGTTACCTGTATTAAGCTCAGAATCATTCGAAAAATAATTATTCTGTAGAACATATTTTTCAGATTTATTTTTATTGGATACAGTTGCATACATTAAAAATTGGGACAACTGTTCTTGCGCAGCGTGAAAGTGACTTTTTAGATTTATTTTAATCTTGACGTATTAATATTATGCAGCCTATAGACATAATAAATCAATAAAAAATCACTTACGATGATAAACGGTTTTAATTTACATTTTAAACAGTAAAAGTAACGGTTGTAGACAATAATATTCAATTTTTTTTAATTGTATACAAAAATATATATTCCGTAATTCTACCTGTATGCTCTATACAAACTTTTAATCTCCTAGACGTTTCAATATACCGGGTGTTAGAAAAGTATGGGAACGGTGGAAAATCTCGAACAGTTTGCATCAAATCGAAAAATACAAAAATGTGTCAACAATTTTTCAAAAAACTATCTACTGATACCAAAATGACCTCCCCACCCACCACCCTGTGGGTGGGGCGAGGGGCAACTTTAAAATTTCAAATGGAAACCCCTATTTTTTATTGCGGAAACAGATTCTACGGCCAAAAATACGTGACCTTTATATCGGGCATTTTTTTCGATTCTCGCAAGGTGTCGCTGCAATCGCAAAAAATTGAGTGGAAACATGAAAGTTTTGAACGCATACTTAAAAAAGTACGAAAAGTAAAACTACTGATCTCAGAGTGAATGATTTCCCGAGCTGTTTTAAGAACAGTGATTTTACACGGTCGTGCGGAAATTACAACAACTATTAACATTCTGTAAATTTATTAGCAGTTAGTCATTTTAAATTTACATTTTATACAGGGCAATAAAAAACTCGACTTTAAAAAAAAACTAACAGTGGTTTTACCTCTTAATTCAGCCATGTCAGACAAGTTCTTGATTCCAGCCAGTGAGTAAAGGCAAGGAGGTAACTCAGCCATTTAAGGCAAGGTGAGGATTCCGGCCAGTTGAGGCAATTAGTTTACAGCTTAACTGCTACACTAGCAGGTATTAATTTCAGGACTATAGCAGATGTTCAAAATGGTGCCCATTGACTTCTTGGCATTGTCCGAGACGAACGTAAAAAATTTCAATAGCACTTCTTATCATTTGAGGTGATATTTCTGCAAAAATGTTTATTATGCGTTGCCTCAGCTCTTCCAAATCACGAGACTTAGTGAAATAAACTTTACCCTTCACTTAGCCCCAAAAAAAATAATCAAGTGGCGCGCGGTCGGGAGATCTTGCTGGCCATTCAATAGTTCCTCTTCAACCTATTCATCGATTTTCGAAAGTACCATTCAAATAGTCCCTAACAATATCCCGATAGTGTGGAGGAGCCCCATCTTGCTGGAACCAAACATTATCGAAGTCATCACCAGCAATCTCTTGTATTGCGGGAACTATTTGATTTGTCAACATTTTCAGGTATTTCTCTCCATTCAAATTTACATCTATTAAAAACGGTCCTGTGATTTGATCCCTGAAAACTCCTGCCCAAACGTTTAATTTTTGTGGATACTGCGTGTGTGTTTCAAGCATCCAATGAGGGTTTTCGTCACTCCAATATCTGAACTTATGGCGATTAACTTTTCCACTGAGTTCGAAAGTTGCTTCATCTGAGAAGACTGGAAATGCACTCATATTAAGCTGTTGACTGGCTTTTCTGATTGATAACCTTCGATTTGCGCGAACGTGCGCTCCTGCCTCTACAAAAGTTGGAAGGAACTGAACGTTCTCGTAGAAATTTCACAAAACAAATACTGTTATTAAGAACACTTAAAAAACATTCATAAAAACCAAGATATCACAGATATTGTTTTTTAAACTGAATGTTTTTTTGTCAACACGAGTAGCTAGAGTTTGTAAATATTTACAAACTTATGGACGCTTAAGGTTTATTTCAACTTTGTGCGATTGCAGCGACACCTTGCGAAAATCGGAAAAGATGCCCGATATAAAATTTTGACACGTATTTTTTTATTTTTCGATTTGATGCAAACTGTTCGAGATTTTCCACCGTTCCCATACTTTTCTAACACCCGGTATATTCTTGGAGGGAATACTCTTTGTTTGCAACTTTTAGCAATCATATCTGCATGTAAATATATAGTTCCTGATTGCTTTTGGAATATAGTAAAGACAAAGAACAACAGCAATTAGGAGAAAACATTTCTTTACCATGCACAGCATCCGCAAGCCATGTAAATTCACTATTACCATATAATAATATACATAATAAAAAAGAGGGAATAAGTAGTTAAAAAAAATCAGGTCTAAACGGAATCAGCATAATGTTAAATTGTGGAAATGGTAGTTCCGCAGGGTTGTGTGTTGGGACCTCTTATCTTTATGCTATATATAAGTGACCATGTCATGACATGTCTCTATCGGCAGGGATTGTGTATTGCTTTTATGTATTCAGGAATAATATAATATATCTTTGGACCTGTGAAGCCAATAGATTTTTGTATAAATTATTGGAATTTGGTCTAGGAATAAAAAGAGCATTCCGTTCATTTTGCCTTGTATTGTGTTAGTTCCCTATTTCTGTAGATAAATAATCAATCAAGTATAATGATTGTTAAAAAAAATTTATTGGTTTTAAAAAAATGTTACTATAATTACTAACGTAGTACCAATGAATAAATATGGCATGTGATATATCGTTGAAGAGGGAGGAAAATACTCTATTTAATGGTGCCATTTCCCGCCCGTTTCAAAATAATTTTTTTAATAGCCTGAAGAAGACTAAATTTCAAAATACAGCGGTTTTGAAAAAAATTAGATAAAACCTCGTTGAAACACTCTATTTTGCAAAAAATTTTCGCCTTAAATTTTTTCTCGTATCTCTTCAAATAACGGAGATATTTGGCCTAGACGTTTTCCGCATTTTCGATATTTTCCGCCATAACTCTTAAAGTAGGCCATGGATTTCAAATGTCTTTAAACCATTTTGTAGGTTATATAAATCGACACAATTTTTGTAAAAACATTTTTTTTTTTGTACGACCGATATTAAGTGAGATATTCTCGAGTGTCCTGATAAAATGGACAGCCTGTATATTATGCCACGTTTCACCTTGTAGGATGTTATTTAGTTTAATATAATCAATATTAGCAATTTGCGGTTTTTTGGTTGTTTGCCTTTATATTTTGTTCACCAATATTAACTATCATTACATAATAAAACCTGTTGCAATATTATCCACTGTTTTTCTATTATTATGCATAAAATTCTAAGTCTCCTTCTCTAGTTCTCATCCCAAGCTTTTGTAATTAATGTATGATTTATAATAATTTAGTAATTGATCATGTTGAACGTGCACGATGCGCTGAAATACCGAAATTCTACAATAGAATTATATTTTAAAGCCTAAAATAAATTAAGTGGTCTAAACGACACAAGCAATGCCTGTTTTAAAGATTATTGAAATAATTATTTAAATTTACAAATAAAGAAATAATGAGTTTGGATACTCATCTTAAGTAGAACAAAACAATATGATCAAAATTAACTCTTAAAGGTTTAATACTTGTGATCCATATTTTACTTTTCAAACTGCTTCATGCATATAAAATAATACTACGAAATTATAAAAATAAACGATATACTTTTTGCATACAATCCGCCCTCTACCTATCACCACCGGTGAAAGAGTTTTATTGTCATGAGACGTCACGGAGAGTGTGGGAGGAGGACAGAATGGAGCAGGAGCAGATTGTAGCGCCCTGTAAATCAGCAGGCGGACAGTGCGAAAGGGAATAGCGAAAATGAGAAGGGAAAGGGATGATGAGAACGGGCGCGCCAAGGTCTGATGGGATTCGGGAGTGACGGCAGTTCAGGATCGGGGCTGGGAGAGAAGATGTTTGCTCCAGGCGAAAGACGGACGGCCAGATTAACTTGATGCACGGGAAAAACGACACAGTTGCCTCACGATAAGTTGACCGACAGATAAATTTATTCCTCGCTCGGCCAAGGTTCCACAGCGAATTTATTTTTCAGTAGGAAACTCTCCAAGAAGCAAAATGTGGAAATTTGAATTACATTACGAAGGATACAGGGGATAGGAAAAAAGAAATGAATGGTCTATTTTTTAGTCGCAAGTATTTTTTTAATATTTTAACATTGATGGCACTCTTTTTAAAACAATAGCATTGCATCTTAAAGTACCTACTTCATCTTCAAAATGAATCTACTACTAGAAACTAGACGCTCCAGTTTTTAAGGAAATACGTTTTTTAGAAACAAACATTAAATTGAGCTACAGCGAGAAGCATTGAAGATTTTTCTGTATACTATATTTGGCAGAAAATAATAAAAACCCTTAATAGATGCAGATCTTCTAAGTGCTACGAGAAATGTTAAATTGTTTTGTATTTTATACGGGTAATCTGAATTCTTACAAAATTTTTATTTAATTCATTTTCATATAAGGAACCCAACATTACTAAATAGCGCAGTATTCGATTAAATTAATATACTTACCTAAGATTAAGTAAGCTGTTCAAGAGCATTAAGCATAGGTGGCAAATTTTCTCCTTGCTGTATTTTTATAGAATATAATTTCCATCGTAATTCCTTGACAGAAGTGATCGTTGTAGATTTGTAAAGCATACAAACAAACATTTCAAAGTCTCTATTCATTTCATCATTTGGTGTTTCCTCCGAACCCAGTAAAAAAACGGCTTTAAAATACTGTCATCTTCATTTAAGCTTAAAAATACCCGAAAACATATTTCTTTGCTTCTAATGAAAATCTTTTCTGTTATATCAGTTCCAGTAAATGCATGGAATCGAAGGAGAGCTTCTGCAATAACCGGGCCTAAAGTAGCGATGATATGTTTCAGCCAAATCCTTCTTCTTGTTTTTTCACGTCCTGTTAATTTATTTCTTGAGGTAACACTTTATAATAATTTAATAAAATAGTAAGAATCTATGTACCGGCACTGTCTACAGATGCTGTTCTGTATTTTTCTCCATAATTATTGTATGATGCACAAGTATTAACTTCCTCGTGGTTATTTCCTGCTAGAATTCAGCGAGAATATCAGAAGACTTCGAATATGTTTTATTTCTATATGATACGACTACATTTTGAATATTTTTGTTTGAATTGAAATTATGTTCCATAATTTTTGACCAAGATATTTTGTTCATCTTTTGTTTTAATAATAATGATAATAATAATAAATGCTTTTATTTCCAGTAATATTCTACATAGAGAAAAAAGAACATAATAGATATATTTTAGGAAATCTCAAGGGGAAGTTCACAACAAGTGTGCTCTATCACTTAACCCTCGATATACATTAAAAATGAAAAATACGGACAAAGTACATTTACAATAAGTGTAAGGTAGTATAGAAAAAACTAAAGCATTATATGCATGAGCAATAAATAAACGAGTAAATAAAATAAATAGGCACATAAAACTAGTCTGACTAACCTAACAAAGTAGTTTTAAAATATCTTTTAAATTTTGCAACACCAAATGATTTGGCACTAAATGAGACCTGATTATATAATTTATAAATGCAATATCTGAAACCTCTCTCGTAGAAGGAAGTTCTGTGCATAGGTGGACTAAGTAAACCTTTAGACTTGCTATTGAGGTTATGAACATCGCTGCGAAAAGTTATTTTATTGTAGAGATAAGACGGAGCCTTCATTGTGATAATCTTGTGAAAGGTACAAACTGAATAAAACTTTCTCCGACCTTGCATGTTCAGTCACATAAGTTCAGGCAGCTTATGTGAAACATGTTCATATTTACGTATACCATAGATAAATCGAAAACACGAGTTTTGCACGCGCTGTATACGACTGCTACAATCCCTGTCCAAACAAGGGCCATAAACTGGGGCACAGTATGTGAACTGCGACAATACCAATGTTTCACAAAGCACCTTTTTAGTATCTATACTTAAGTAACTTCTGTGTGGATAATGAAATTCTAAACGACATCCGTTTATTTCAATATTATTTAGATTTTTCAAATTAGCACAGTCTGGCTTCTTACCGAATACAAGCATAGCTGATTTTAATGGATTTAAAACAAGTGATTGCTGCAAAGAAATGTCCGATAAACTTTTTAGGCCATTGTTGACTTGTTGCACAGCAGCTTCATAATCCTTAGCATAAGATGAATAGTAAATTTGGGTATCGTCTGCATACATATGAACAAGATTTAACAAAATTTACAAATTTTGATGTGTAAATTGTAAACAACAGGGGGCCTAAAATAGAACCTTGCGGAACACCTTTATTGTTGGCCCTTGCCTGGGAAAGTTCATTGGATATCCTTACCATTTGTGAGCGCCCTTCAAGATATAACTGGAGCAGTTTACAACCTGTATTATTAACACCACATGATTTTAAAATTGATAAGAGCAGTTCGTGATCAATTGTATCGAACGCCTTACTAAAACCTAATAATATCAAAATAGTACATTTACCTTGATCAGTGGCCTCAACAACGTCATCCGTAATATGCATTAAAGCTGTAGAACAACTATAACTAGCTCTAAAACCTAACTGGATTGCTCCCAGTATGTTAAAGGTATCAATTCCCTAAGCTGAATCTCAATTATTTTTTCTGCCAACTTTGACAATCCTGTGATAATACTAATAGGTCTCAAGTCTGAAAATGCTTTTGGATCATTTTTTTCTTCGGGATGGGGTTACTAGAGCAACTTTCCATGCAGAAGGAAACTGATTGTTAATAAACAAACTATTAATAATATGGGTTAAGAAGTTTAGTAAGTACGGACAACATAATTTAATAAAATAAATGCTTAACATGTCAGATCTGGATGCAGAATTTTTTAAACTACAAAGAACTCTTTGAATAATTTCAGTGGAAACTAAGCTGAAACTGAAATCTGAATTAGTGATTTTATTTTGATTAAAATAATTCTAAACATCTGCAATACTGGTGTTGTTTTGAGGGATACTGTCTATAAAATAATTATTGATATTATCAGGGTCTAGTAAATTGCTAGGTATTTGTGATTTATTATTGGACATAATATTTAGTGACTTAAGCTCATTCCAGAGCTTTTTAGAATTTTTGTTTCTAGCAATACCTATGATTAAAATAAGCGCGTTTTTCAGCGGTTTGGGCATGGTTTATAGCATTTCGAACTCGTTTAAAATAGTTCCATTTTGCAAGTGACGGATTTCTCTTATATTCAGATTTAGCCTTATCTCTCTTAATACTTGATAAGAAATCTTTGAGTCTTACGTTTTTGATCAATGTATTATCAGTTATTCTGTAATATGTGTTTTTATAAGCAGAATAATCATTTTCTATTTTTTTAAAAACGCTTCTGCAAAGACTCTACAAAATTTTATCTCATGTGCTTTGTTCATGGATTGAACCAGTGCCATACCATCAATCAAAAGAAAATTGTTATTTTTGTAATCAATGGAGTTTTCGATGCTAGATTCAGGATCTTTAAATCGTTTAGCCTTTTCTTCTAATTTCAACACTATTTTTGATTTTTCAGTGCTAACAACAAACTTCCAGGTTTTTGACGTTTAAAACAATTAAAGTAAACGCAAAAGTGAGGACATATTTAAAATCAGCATTAAATTCTTTACAACTTATATTTGCAGAATTTTTTCATGTACTACAGTGAATTTTCCGCTAAAAGTAAATAACTTAATAAATTATCTGATATTTTCATTTGTCTAAGAAATTGATGTAGGTAAATCACAAAAGATTTTTTAGGTCGAAGTGAAGTAAGGCTGTTCGAAGCCAAACGACCTCGTAAAACAATCTACAATCTACAAGAAATTTACAAAACATGACTTTATATGACAGTAATATTTTTTTATAAAAGGTGTACTAAAATGAATACTTCCTTTTCTTGTCTTTTAAAATCCGTTAAGAAATAACTGAGATAGAATTTGTTTATAAAAATCATCTTTGATCCGCCATATTTTTTTTACAACAATTTTCCAGAATGTCAATCTCGAAAAATTTGTTAGGGCAGTACTTTCGCGTTCTGAAGGTTTTTAAAATTTTCAGAGCATACAAGCGACAAGGGATTTTTGGCTATATGAGAATGGACCTTTGTGTGCTACCTTTTAGACATATGGGTGACCAGTTAATATTGTATTTTCTTCCGATATGTCTTATTCTACAGCAGAGTGAAATAGCTATTCTTCGATTGCTGCGTTGAATTTAAATTCCCTTAATTAAAAACAAAACACAATGTTATCTCTATCTGTCGATTTGCATATTCACAAAATATTACTCGCAGATCCTTTTTGGGTGTAATTGAAATCTGTTTGTATGTACTCAAACATTGAAAGAATGCAGAAATACCTTGAGAACGATGAAGGTCATTTTGAATGCCTTCCATAATGTTCGTGGTAAAGGACTTTTGCTAATTTTTATATAATAATATGAATGAAAAATAAATGTCTTCAGGAACTGATCAATAACTAAGAGGTATATCCTTCACATATTTATTTATTTATTAACAAGTTTGGATTTATCTGTAAATTTTTATCATTAACAAATTAAAATTTATCACAACAGAAACAGATTTCCAAATTACGTAAAGCGACATAGGTAAATTAACATACGTTACTACTTAAAAGAAGGATCCTTGAACTTTATTTGTCTTACCATTTAAACTGCTACTAAATTATATACCACAGATATTCTGAGGTGCTACAAATAAATCTCAATTTAAAAGGAGTAAGTATGTTAATTTAAAACTAGTTTTAAAAATAGATTGAATGATTGCTATCGTAAATTATTCCATAAATAAACTAAACCATCAGTGTTTTTTGTTGAAAGATGACAGAAGAGAATAATTTCATGTAATAAGAGACAAATAAATTGTCAATTGTCAACAATACGTGTGTTATTTAATTACGGGACGTTAAAATCAAAACGATTTAGATCATCGAGTCAAGCTACAAGCTACAAACTTTCGTGAAATAACAAATATAAAACATAGATGACAAACTTACAAATAATGACAAAAGTCCCACATATATAAACTTATACATAAGTTACAATAATAATACAAAAGTACAACTAAAAAATAGAAATAAAAGAACAGATACATACTTTACTCATTTACTGTACACTGTAGTATACTTTATATGAGCACAATTGAAACTGGTCAGTGTTAAAGCACAGGACAGTGCGCACTGAATTTGATATTTTGTCCTATATATTTAGCAATGGTATCGAGATTCGAATGGTAGTTGAAACTGTGCAGGCGAGTCCGAGACTAGCAACAATGTAATCAGCCTGAATGAACCATCTACGACTGCACTGGTTTAAAGATAATAAAATGGACAGGCCTACTAGCATAAAGAAAATTCGTAAATCGCTTCTCAGAAGTAACGTGGACTTGTGAGATGTCTTGTCAATGTGCCAGTGCAGTGCATAAATATCTATTATAATATCAAGCGTAGGAGTTTAGTTAGTTATTGTTCATATTTATAAATATTTACTACTATATAAAAAGTGAAATGTTTTAATTATTTACTAATTTACCATGGCTTTCTGGAGACCATTTGAAACAGAGGATAATATAATAACGTCTGAAAATCTTATCATTTTCTTATGACAAGCATTCCAATTTACCTCCGCCCATGTGCAATAAAGAGATGCCGACTGTTTTAATCGGCTTTTAGTTTTTATACGGTTTCAATTAAGTTCGTATACACTTTAACATTTGTTAACAATTTTTTTACATTATTCTTGAAGGAAAGCATATTTTCAATACTTTTTATTTCATCAGGTAGTTTTTTACGCAATTTTATATCAATATATGCAAGATTTTTTTCATATGTTGTCAAGCTATGGATAGGTAAGCTCAGGGCCGAAGCGAGGACGCTTGATTTGGGGGGAGTCGGTTTGCGCGCCCCCTAGTATAGTGTTTTTGTAGGCAGAAATTTTGCAAGAAGAGTGTCAGATTTATTTAAGCCTACCCGAGGCTTAACCTGGCCTAAAGCCTAAACCTACAATAGATTGTGTTTTGGACGAGAAACTTTTATATCTTATATAAGGAAAACTAATTAGATTATAATATATTCTTATTGGTGATGATATAGGACCTACTACTTTACTACCTATTGATTAGCAAAACTTACATAGCTGCATAAAATAAATACATATTACATAATAGCTTCCTTCTTACAGCAGTTTCTCATTCTGAGAGTTTGCAAACAGTTTGTGGATTGAGGATTGCGTGGACCTTAAAAATTAGAAACTCAATAATCTGTCGCCTAATCTGTACAAATGCATTCTGCACAGAATCCGGACAGTTTGCAAATAGTTTGTTGTCTTGTAAGAACAAAGCTAATATTAATAACATCATGGTTTAACAAAGAACGATATTTTACCTAAAAATAATGTAAACACTTCAACAACAAAAAATATTAATTAGTTTTAATTCGTCGCTCCTTCAACTTTCCCCACAAATTAACTAACATGGAGTAATCTAAGGAATCTGTTAATTCTCTTCCGCATTTGAGTAATAGCAGATCATTTAATTTGTCATCACCCATTGTGGTTCTAAGGAGATTTTTTACAATTTTTGGCTGGCTAAAGGAACGTTCGTTTGTTGCATAACCAGCATGCTGATTTTGAATTGTGGACGAGCCAGTGCGTGATATGGGGAAATAGATGACTCATTATAGTCATTCTAATTCAATTACAAATTATAAATTATCCAACGTGATTATTATTAAAAATTTAATTTTTATTTTACGAATTTTGCGCCCCGTTTCGGTGGAATCGGCGCCCTTTCAAATGGCAATGGGTGGGGCTCCCCCCGCTCTCTCCGACCCTGGATAAGCTATAATTTTCTCCTCTCCGGGTATTATAAACACGATAATGAATATTCTGTACAATTTTTTCATGATTTGATTTTACAAACATTAAAGATTCCATTATATAAATATATGGCATGGTTAATATATCATGTTCCTTAAAAATTTAGTTCGACATAATGTGAGTTTAGGAACGCCAGCAATTATTCGAATAGCCCTTTTTATTAATTAATAATAATTAAATCATTGTAGTGCTTTCTTCTTTCAGATTGTATTTTTTTACTGATGTCTTTTTGAGAATTTGATATTTACTTTGGGTATCCTCGTCTGCTGAAAATTTTCTATATCAGTTTAATTCTTTTAATTTTTTTGTGTCGCTGATTAATGCTTGTGACAGTTTAACTCGATTTTCATCGTATAGATTGCGTTTTACTTTTATCAGTTTTTTTGGACGTGAATCTTCAAAACACCAAGAGAAATGGGTTCAGAATTGATTAAAAATAAATTCTGGATCAGTATTGTCATTAGTATAAGCGTTTCCCATCCTAAACAATGTTTTGAATTCATTTAATGACGAGGCATTAAAGATTCGCCGCGCTACTAGTGATAAGAGTTGGTACGAGTTAATTATATCGTGCAATATTTTATTTTGGATCGATGTTTTCAATTGATCGTTGTTGAGGTCAGAACACATTATGACATTTTGAAATTGCAGGTTTAAGAATTTTATCTAATTTGAAACGGACTGCCCTGGGGCCATCCTATTTTAAAAATAAGTCTTAAATTTGTTTTAAATTCAGGGAAATATCGCTTTTATAACTACAATTAACAAGAAATTATTTAAACATTACATTCTTAATTTCATTTCCAAATTTATGCAAATATTAATTTTACAACAGAAATTATTTTGTCAATACCAAATGATAGCCGACTTCAGGGCGCCGTTACGTTTTAACTTATTGGGGTAGAAAGTTGTACATATGTCAAGTGCCACTTTAAAATTGCTTGTAACATGGTTATTAATTCTTATCTAAAACTTGGCAGTTTTAAAAACAAGACTAATGCATTAGTAAAACCAGCAAAGCGTCGAGAGTTGTGTATGAAGTGAATAGGGCGACTTTAAGCAAACGTATAAGACGAAGATAGGGCGGGGTACCGGAACCACGTCTCATGTGTCAAATATACAAGCCACATTCAGGATATGGGGGATTTGGCACTGTGATTTTGGAACCGCGTTGTTGGAAGAACAGAATAAAAGCCAGGCGATGCTATACCTCTTGGCAGAACTGATAGAGGATGCTTGCCGACGTTTACGAGCCCTCTCGGTTTGCCCGGAAGAATACTTATTCCAGTAGTAGCAAATTTCATCGAGGATGTTTGTCGTCGATTTTCGAACCCTCTGAAATTGCTAAGAGATACGAATTGCAGGACGCTTGTCGACGATCAAATACTCGAGCCCGCTTAGTTCTCTAAAGACATCAATTAATTCTACGAATAAATCCAATCTGGCTACTAAAAGATTTGGACTGCTAGAACCTTGGCAATTTACACGACAACAATTTCACCAACATAACTATTTAAGTATCAAACCTATTTACTTCTCTGCGTTATTGACTTTACATTCTGGTTTGGGGGGGATAGGGGAAATTGGCTTATTTGTGGTACTAAAGGAATATTAGTTTTTTTTATGAAATACTAGCTTTGATTTTTAACTATAAAGAATTTTATATTACCAGTTATTCAGTTATGATTTCACTCACGAATTTAATGCATAGAATTTCACTTTCTGAATGTTTTACTAGGGAAATTTGTGTTAGCAAAATAACAAGTTTATATTCAAGAACTATATATTTAGAGCTATGCAATAACAAGATAGTTTATCATAGACTCGTCAAACTTCATGTTAATAATTATTCTGCAGTTTTTATAAAACAAATAGTTGACTCTCATGTCCACCTGATCTCTCGTAAGATTTTTCAAGAATGCTTTATATTTAAAGTACACTAGGAATGTTTTCCTACTGTCTAATTGTTTAGCATCTACCTACAATGAAATATTATCGTCACATGAATTCGGTGTACTTTGCGTTAACAAAGGTTTGAAACATTGACTACGGCCAATTGGCTGGTTCTGTTCTCCCGTTGGGCTCAGTTACAACGAGGGATGTCAATATTTCAGGCAGTTGCCTGGTCACTTGTTCGGTTGAAGGGTGATGCAACCGCACTTTCTTACCTTCGCGGATTCGCGGCTTCGCACGTTTGACAATCATAGGCAATCTTTTGGTTGCTTTTCTATTTAATTACTATAGGGAGATTTCCCCAGCATTCTAAAGGATGTTATGTGAGTGTAAATTCTCACCTCAGCAAGATTAATATGATTATCTGAACGATTGTTCTTACTCTAATTTCAATCAATAAACAATGTATAATTAAAGGATATTTCCTCAACACTCTATGATATTTTACATCAGTATTTAATGCTCATTTCTCAACTTAATTTTGATAAGGTATAAACATGACATGATTCTTGTCCTTTGTTTTGCATTCGATTTATTACCTAGCGATTGCTAACAACTTTATTTAATTATAAACCATTATTACCTAGCGATTGCTAACAGCTCTATTATAAATTATCATTATCAGACCATTGCCACAACCCTAATTACTATTAAAATAATACAGCACACTTTTTCCTATTATAATATTTAGGCTATTGTCTCAAATATTTGGATTATTTTGATTTCATGTTCGACTATTGTTGCATCAATTTATATAAAATAAAATGGTTTTTTTTACTATTTTTTCCCATCAATAGTCTTTTCTTTCACCTTTACCTTTTCCGTCATATAAGTAATAAACTGAATAAATGATTTCATTCTAATCAAATAAATTAGTAAACAAACTTCAACTATAATTATACAGTGCAATCTTGAGTAATAAAACACATCATAAATAACATAAAACATCAACTAGGTTTCTCAAATAATAGACAGTGTATCCAAACTTACAGTGTATTCAGAATAACAGAGTGATTAATTTTCTCAGGTATAGTATCAGACAGAAACAAGTAATACCAAACTTAAAATCAAAGAACCTGGGGTAATTATAAAGGGTTACTACACACACACAACGTAATTAAGGTCCTAACCACATAAAACTAGACGATCACGCATTTGGCTAATTTGTTTATTTATCTTGACATAAAATTGAGATAAATAATTTCTGGGTGGGAGTAAATAGATTCTTGATTGCTTCACGATTAAGGATTTTGATATTAATTAACATCCCTGGAGAGGGAAGTCTTCAAATTTTAGAAAAAACATATCCAAATTTCCTAAGGGGCATTTGTTGTATTTGCCCACCCCATAATTGGCTTAAGTACTGTTGGATAGTGCACACTAAAATAAAATAAAACCTCTATATGAAACTTCTTTTTATATCCAATAACAACAGAAATAGATGGATGGGTCAAAATATAGTCAATAAACCCTGTACACGTTACGATCTATACACGCTTAATGAATAAAAGATTTAATTTTGAAACTACCACTTGCAGTAAACACAAAATCATTTAATTGGTGAAACGAAAATGATTGACAAACAATGAATTTCTAATATCGTCCACAGGGCCAGCACGCCCCTGCCGACTAATAAAAATATTTCTACTAATATATCTACATACGTTACAATATTTTAACGTTTTTATGGTAATTAGATGGTTTCTGTTAGAAACACGTGTCCACGTTAATCATAATAAATCACTGAAGGCACGCAAGACGATCACACGGTTAAAGGTATTTGTATCAGAACCGCTTTCTCTTCTATTGTATCACTGAATCAGTGTAGGAGTGCGGTATCAATATTAATTCCTCCTTGTTCGTTTTAAATACGGCCCGGTCCGATTTTGATAGGATTACGTAATCCCTTTACTTCGTAATGGTCCTAATAAATCTCTTATGCATGCAGGAATTTCCTTTGCTTTTTGTAACACTTCATATAGAAACATCGATGACAGTGGGAGTAGCCGATAAGAAATGTAGGGTGCTTCATTCAATTAGGTTCCGGAAAAATTATAAGGCTAGACTAGAGTCGGGATGTTACTTACATCATTATAATAGTACAACGCGTTCTTTCTTATACGATTGCTTTATTTTATTACTCTATTAGAGACAGTTTATCCAAATATTTTTAATTAAAATTTGGAATATCCTAAATACTAAATAAAGATCACATTTTGACATACAAATGTTTTTTTTCCATTTTCGGTTTCATCGGATTTTCAAATAAAACATCCTGTATATTATTCTTTATTTCGAAATGACATGACGAGGAAATATTCTTTGCAAAATTGTCATAGAATTCGTAGCAGGAGGGATCCCAATCCGCGGCGAAGGTACCCCAGAGGCTTGGAGGCTAACAGCGTGCCGGGAGGCGGTCCAGGAAAAAAAGGGATACCGATAACGTACCAATAACGTGCTAACAGCGTACTATAAACTTGTCGGAAGCAATCATAAATGCGTATTATGAACGTGCCGGAAGCGGACTAAAATAATAAAACCACATGCCAATAGGTGACAGAGTGACTATGGAGAACATGCTTACTGTTTGTCGATTAAAATCCTACTTAGTAGTGATAGTTTTCCCTCGAAACTAATTCCACAAAATAAAACAACAAACAAAATAAGGGAAAACTGCAACAGATTGCATAAATTTACAAATCCAACGAGGATGGCTACAGATAAACTTAGCAATCATCAACAAGGCGGTCGCATGCTCTACGAGACATATAATGAATGAATCGTGGTCGAAGCGGAAGTTCTTTCAGAGCCCTCTAGGCTGGAGTGATACATATGCGATTATATATATTAGGTGATTTTATATACAGGGTTACTGGTAATTCGATACATTCCTTTGGAGATGTGATGGGGCATGATCTAAGAAGTAAATTTCGCCCTAACATATATTATGCAAAACTCAATAGTTTTTGAGATATTTATTTTTTTTGTTTTTCTCAATTTTTAAATTTTTTTTACTGGATTACTTGGCCAATATTATAGATATCCGTTTGGAATGAAAAATATCTGGAAACATTTCTATCATGTGAACATCTGAAATAAAAACTTTAAATATATTTTTTTAATCAGCTATGAAATTTACCTATTAGGTTTTTTCAAAAAAATATTAACGTAACACGCGTATAAATTATTATAAAACTGCCTTATTTCAATAGCTATCTAACCAGGTACAAATGTTCAATGTACCCTTAATAGTTCTAAGAAAATACTAGTAAAAATAACACAAGTAGTACGAATTTTATTTTTAGATAAACAGTAAAAAAAAATTTAAAAGTAGAGTTTAATTCTTCATTAATTTCAAAGTTGTACTTTATTTTTTATATGTCTTGTTCAAAATGGGAGCCCCTGTTCCGTATACAGACACGGCAGCGTCTTCTTATTTCCATCCTTGTTACTCTGGTTGTCAGATTATGCCTTATGTGTTGGGCAGCATCGACTATCCTTTGTCTAAGGTTTTCTATAGTATTGACTGGTGTGGCATAGACCATCTCCTTCATATGACCCCATACGTAATAATCAAGGGGTGTTAAGTCAGGGCTTCGCGCTGGCCAAGGTATTGGGCCCGCTCTTCCAATCCAACGGTTAGGGAAACGTTGATCAAGTAACTGTCGTACTGTCAGCCGATAATGTGCTGGACAACCGTCGTTCTGAAACATCATTCGCTGTCTGACGGCGAGAGGAACATCTTCTAAAATCACCGCCAGATCATTTCTTAAAAAATTTTCATAGATTTCCCCGTTTAAATTTTGAGGAAGAAAGTGTGGCCCTATTAAATAGTGGCCAATGACTCCCATCCACACATTAATAGAAAACTTCATTTGGAAACTAGTTTCACGTGTTAACGTGGGATTTTCCTCTGCCCAATAATGTAGGTTGTGGAAATTTGTTATACCCTCGCGATTAAATTTCGACTCGTCCGTCCATAAAATACTTGTTAAAAAATTTGCACTTTCTGCATCTGAATTTAACATAAAGCGGCAGAATTCCACTCTCCTTCCAGGATCACCTTCCTCCAAGCCTTGGATAGGGGTATAGTGGTAAGGATGACATCCAACTCTACGTATCGTAGACCAAACTTTCCATTGTGACGCTCCGGTTAGTCTTGCGACTTTATTAGTTGAAATAGTTGGGTCTTCCTCAAAATACTTCAATATTTCTTCCTCATCATCTGGTTCATAAACGGGAGGAGCACCAGCGTCACTCGATATGCCGTACCGAATACACGTGCATTTGGTAAGCGGCGGTTAGGGTACCAAAGACCATATTCTCGGCGAGCTTCAGCAGCGTTGCCGCCACAGTATCCATAGACAAACAAGATATCAGTGTATTCTGCGTTGGCATACGCGGCCACGGCACAGAACATACAATAACAACAACTAATAACAAAAACTAAGAGCAAAATCAAAATCTTCGATAACTAATTTAACAAGACCAACAAACTTAAGGGACACGGAGATAAGAATGGCAGTTAATGACATATATGCACAAACGTCAAAGGCAAGGACTGACTGACTTAAATGAAAATGAACGATTAGTCGTTTAATAAATTCCGCCACCAGCATTATCTTTACTAATTTTTTATTAGAACTATCAAGCTTACATTAAACATTTCTACCTAGTTAGATAGCTTTTGAAATAAGGAAGTTTTTATAATAATTTGTACGCGTGCTACATTAATATTTTTTTGAAAAAACCTAATAGTTAAATTTCATCTGATTTAAAAAAAAAATTTTACAAGTTTTTATTTTAAATGTTCACATGATCGAAATGTTTCCGGATATTTTTCATTCCAAACGGATATCTATAATATTGGATAAGTAATCCAGTAAAAAAAAAATTTTAAAATGTCAAGTAGATTTTTCGGAAATTAACTTTTAAGACATTAAGATCTACTTTTTTGAGAAAAACAAAAAAATTGAAATATCTCAAAAACTATTGAGTTTTGCATAATGTATGTTAGGGCTAGATTTACTCCTTAGCTCATGCCCCATCACATCTCCAATGGAATGTATCGAATTACCAGTAACCCTGTATATTATAGAGTGCAGTGGATTGCCTACGGTCGGGCAGTATTATATTCTCACAGAACGTAACCAACTCGTCGTAGGCTCGTAACAAACCAATTCTTCATTTTGTTTTTTCTGGCACATGAAGAAGTACTATGAAACTTGTGTACCCACTTTTTAATTGTTATTTTATTAGGAACTGAATCTCGTGGATTTAAATGAAAGTGACGACGGAGTAAGCGCTGGGTGATTACAAACATGATAGTTATTATTAAAACAAGCTTCAACCACAAAAAGAACGTTGAATATTTGGCCAATGCTCAATATTCACAGCTAAACTGACATTTCTCGCAAACGCTTTGACAACTCTCTTGAATTTCAATTTATCACGAAAGAATGGCGACTTGATTTTAACTTATAACTCATTATACAGGGTCGACAATTAATAATAGGTTATAGTTCAAGGCTATATTCTTTGGACCAAAATATTAGGAAATAACTCTTCAAGAAGGGCGACTCAATGAACATTGAGAATTACCGACCGATCAGTCTCCTTTCTGTACTGTATAAGCTCCTGACAAAGATAATCGCCAACCGTCTCACCAACAAGCTCGAATTCTACCAACCCATGGAGCAAGCTGGGTTCAGAAAGTGGTACAGCACGATCACCCACATCTAGGTTGTGCGTACTCTTATCGAAAAATGTACTGAGTATAACGTCCCACTACACTTGGCATTCGTCGATTATCAAAAGGCTTTCGACACGTTGGAAATCTGGGCAGTGCTACTTGCAATGGACGCGGCGAGGATTGGCTCAAGATACTCCAATCTCATTAAAGACATCTATGAATACGCCACTCTCCACGTCAAAGTCGAGGAAGACTTAATCAGCAGGAGAATCCCCATCAAGAGAGGAGTCAGACAAGGCGACACTATCTCGCCGAAGCTCTTCACCCTGGCTATGCAGGATGCTTTTAAAAACCTGACGTGGGAGCGAAAAGGTATCAACATCAACGAAAAATTCTTGAGTCACCTACGCTTTGCTGATGGCATCATTCTGATAAGCAATGATGCTGACGAACTTGGAATTATGCTGCGAGAACTGAAAGAAGCTTTGGAAGCCGTGGGCCTGAGGATTAACCTCCTGAAGACCAAGATTATGAGCCCAGATAATATTCAAATCACACTCAACAACCACACGCTTGAAGTGGTTGAAGAATACGTGTACCTCGGGCACAATATCAAACTCGATAAGGACAACCAGACCGCAGAAATTACCAGGCGAGTTGGCCTGGCGTGGGCAGCATTTGGAAAACTTGATCACATCCTCAGGAAACCGGCCATCCCCATTAACCTGGAGCGTAAAGTCTTTGACGCTTTTATAGTACCGGTTATGACCTACAGCCTCGAGACTGTATCCCTTACAATAAACAGAGCAAATCTTTTTCGGGTGTGCCAACGATCAATGGAACGTGCAACGCTGGGAATCAGCTTGAGGGACCGAGTTAGGAACGAGGTCATAAGGAACAACACTCGAGTCTCTGACGTCATAGAGCGCATCGCTTCTTGCCAGAGGTAATATAAAGTGGACGAAGGCGATAATGCAGTGGCGACCCAGAGAAACTAAACGAAGTGTCGGACGCCCCCACACAAGATGGAGAGACGATATCAAAGGCAAGGCGGCAGAAATTGGATATTGAGTGCTCAAGATAGATACCGTTGGAAAAGTATGGAGGAGGTCTATGTCCAGGAGTGGACGAGAACGGGCTAAAGAAGAAGAAGAGGAGAACCAAACATGCTTTAGTAAATTGTTGCTGTGGAAAAATTTAAAGGGTGTTAAAGCTGTAATGTTTTTTCTCTTTTTTTGCAATACTTCAACTACCTCTGGACCTACCTTCTTCAAAATTGGTATGAAAACATTTTTTAACCTAGAAAATAATAACTTACGTATTGCATCACTTTAGCCCGCGGGGGGTATTGTGGCACTTTGGACTAGAACATTTTATGCAGGAAGAAGCCATTTCTACGTAAGAAAGGTACACTTAGTAGAAGTTGATAATTCCAACCGTTTTTTTTTCGAGAAAACTGCCTCAAAAGATTTCAGTAATTCTGAAAACAAACTCAATTTGAATAGGTCAAATTGTATTTATCGAAAAGAGTGCTTTGGGGACGCCTTTGTTCTGTCATTTACATACAATTTCATTAGCTTGACATTTTATTTTTCTCTTGTATTCATTAAATTTAGCAGTCTCTTTTCCTTCTTCATTTGAAGTGCCTGGACATAATAAAAAATATTGTGAAAAAATCTTCGGGGATAAAAAAAGTTATGCAAAACTACAAGCGGGTATGTGACCCTATACTGCCGTACAAATAATCATTTGTATAACTTTCGCAAGTATTTTTCGACAAAATATATCAAAGTATATAACTATTTGTAATATTCCAGTCGCCGTAGCAGGGTGCATACTTGGCAGAAGATGTCTAATAATTGTTAAAATGTTCTACAAAGTTTGCATAAACTTCGGAATTTTTTTCAAAAAATTATTACAAATTTGGGGTTTTTGTTAATTTAAGTAACAATGTTCCGGGGGGCGGAAATGGGTGCATAACTGGCTTTGTTATTTTTTTACCTTCTCCAATGTGGCCTCAAAATTTTTGAACGAAGATTCAAATTTGCGAAGGTCAGTTTACTTTCTCATCGTCTGTACTCAAAAATACAAAATTATATCGACTTAAATGTTACTGGTTATCAGAATAGAAACTTTTCTTAAATAAACAGACATAAAACTTTGTTAGGCAAATTAATAACATGTGGCCTGTCCACGACTTATTTAGAATAATTTATAATATTTTTTTGAACATGGTTTTGCAATTACATTTCTTCGTGTGTCTATCTATATTTATTTGTTACGCAAATAAATGTAGCAATCCTTAAGCTAGTTAAAAGCTGATTAATTACATTAATATAAAATACGAGATTTCTATTTTTTTTTTCTAATACACTTGTTTATCACAATCGTGCACACCAGCATAACTGCGTCGAGGACATACGTGTTACTACATTAGGGTAACAGTAAAACAAATAGGAAAAATAATAACGAATTGCTAACCTTATGTTTATTAACATTACCGTTCGCTACGCTTCTAAGTAAACATAGTTCTGAAGAAACTATTAATATGAATAATATAGATACTATACTTAGAAGTTACGTGACATGAATATTTAACACCAAATAAAATTACACACGAAAAAGGAAATTGTTTATCTAAATGCCTTAACATGAACGAATAATTGCTTTGTTTACGTTTTGATAAGTATTTTTTCAAAGCTAGAAAAATAATATGTCTTCATCTAATCGACAGAGAGGGTGCTAAAAATGCCCGGGTAAGACCAGGCTGTCAATATGAAACGACCAAGCACGATAAAGGATAGAACTGGAAGATACTCCACAGAAAGAAAGAAAAAAGAAAGAACAGGAAGTCATTAATGGTAGCTACATACAACTGCATATCCCTCTTGAGCGAATCACAATTATATGACCTTGAAATGAAACTAGTAAACTTAAATAAGATATATTAGGAATTGCAAAAATAAGAAGAAAAGAATAAGAATCCGAAATTCCCTTCTATACAATGGTCATGAAAGTGAGAGTTAGGGTAGGTTTCTTATTTAAGAAACTATTAGTGAAAAATATCGTTGAGTTTAAAGGAACTTTAGATCGAGTAGCGTACATAATCATACAAACATTGAAAAGTACAAAACAACTGAGGTATATGCACCTATCTCAGCACACACAGATGAATAAATTGAAATATTTTATGATATTTATTTTATGATATGGCGATAGGGAACTTTAATACCATCATAGGTCAAAAACAAAACGAAGACGAAGAATACACCGGAAAATTCGGACTAGGCCAAAGAAACAATAGAGGAGATATGCTATTAAATTTCTAGTCAAGCCAGAAGCTCTACGCTATAAATATCTTCTTCAATAAAAAGCCATGGATATGGATAAACCCAGATGGCCGTACTAAAAACGAGATGGACTTCATCCTAACATCCACAAAATCGACTATAACGGATATTATCGCTCTAAACTCAATTAATACAGGAAGCGATCATAGGCTTGTTCGAGCAAAAGTTATCATTGAGAAAGACAACAAATATAAAGCCAAACAAATCAGACAACTGACTATTAACGCTCAGACACTCAAACAAAATAGAGAGAGTTCCAATGTACTTTTAGAGGGCGGAATATTAAAACATAATATTTTTAGTCGCAAACTCCTCTATAAAATCCTTGTTTTGCTATGAGGAACGTAACCAGACTACAGCCAACAGCTACTCTCCGGGTTATGTGCTCCGACGAGCCCTGAATTACAAGTTACAAACCTGGCGCGTTAAGTGCAATTGCATGTTACCATCAAAACGCTACTGCTTCGATTGCAACAAACAGATGGCGCCTGCTGACTATCCTGAAGATACCGAAATGTACCAAGTTGTCAAGGAATCCTCGTGTCGGTCGTAACATGTCTAACTTGCACTGACGAGCCAACAGCTCGAAATTGCAGTGTGCAAGTGGTGTGGGACGACTGGCACGAGAGCTCCTTCAAGTAGGATCAGTTTTTCGGCTGGTGTTTGTTGCAATCGAAGCATTAGCGTTTTGATGGTAATATGCAATTATTACAATTAACGCGCCAGGCTTGTAACTTGTAATTCAGCGCTCGGCGGGGCACATAGCCCGGAGAGTAGCTGTTGGTTGCAGTCTGGTTACGTTCCTTATAGTAAAACAAGGATTATATAGAGGAGTTTGCGACTAAAAATATTATGTTTTAAACTAGAGATAGATACTAAGAACTTCTCACACAATCACTACAACAAGAAAACACTAATGACATAAACAAAATAGTCCAAGATATAACAACATCATTAACCGAAACGGCAACAAAAACGGTAAAAACAGCACATTCGAATAAAGATAAGATCACAGAGCAAACAAAACGGAAAAGGGAGAAAAGAAGGACCCTGTACAAGGAGGGAAAGTATGAAACGAAGGATATAGAGAGGTAAGAAGAGAAACAAGACGGATGATAAGAAAAGACTTAGGAAAACATTAAAGGGAAATATATTTTGTAATAGTAAATAATAAGAACATGAAGTGTTTGAGGAACAAACTCGGAAAAAGAGAAATTATATCTATTAAGTGCAGCATGGGAGAAGAAATAAGGGACAGAGAGGAGATATTGAAAACAGCAGAAAAGTTCTAAAAAACACTATATAATACACAAATTGAGAAACCAAAACAAGCCGAGGGATATCCTAAAGTGATGAATGTTGGGTCGGAAAAAAATTCTGAAATTAACGAAGATGAAATCATGGACGCCTTACAATCGATGAAGAGAAATAAAGCTCCAGATGATGATAACATCATAATATAAATGATTGAAGAAGCTGCAGAAATAATAGTCCCAAGACTAAAAACTCTATTCAACTATTGCCTAGAACAAGGCCGAAAGTTGGAACAATGCCTTGGTCATAATATTATTCAAAAAAGGTAATGCATCATTACATCAAAACTGCAGACCGATTAGCCTGCTCTCATACATGTACAAATTACTCACAAAAATCATTTCTCATCGGTTATCATAAAAACTAGACGATTATCAGCCAGTGGAGCAGGTGGCCTTCCGGAAGGGGTTTAGTATTTGCGACCATCTCCTCACAGTGAAAATTCTAATAGAGAAATCAGTCGAATATAACTTCGGTTCGTACATGGCCTTCATTGACTATGAGAAGGCATTCGATTCTATTGAACACTGGGCACTAACAGAAGAAATCAATTACTAACGAATAGATTCTCGACATACCACATTGATTAGAAACATATATCCACACGCTGGAGCAACCATTAAAATGCATGAATGCACTAAGAGCTTCCCGACGAGAGAAGTATTAGACAGTCAGATATAATCTCGCCTAAACTGTTTACTTTGGCACTTGAAGGCATTTTTAAAAAGATGGATTGGTCGAATAAAGGAATAAACATCAACGGTGAAAGACTCAATCATTTAAGATTTGCAGACGACGTTTTTCTGTTCGCGGAAAACGAAGAGGATCTAAAGAATATGATAGCGGAATTAGAGCAAACATCAAAGAAAATAGGATTGAAAATCAATTTAAATAAAACAAAAACAATATGTTAACAAGATCCACAAATAATTGTAAATGGTACCGGAGTAGACAACGCCAGAGAATATATATACTTATGACAAAGTGTAGCCTTGGGAAAGCAAAATAAAGATATGGAAATAGAAAGAAGGCGACGATTGGGACGGGTGGTCTTCGGAAAACTAGCTTTCATTTTGAATTACAAAAAGATACCCCAGCACTTGCAATCCAAAGTATTTGACCAGTGTATTCTAGGTATAATAACCTATAGCTATAACCTATGGAGCTCAAACCTGGACCCTCACAAAACAAATAATAACGAAACTGGAAGTGTCACAAAGGGCTATGGAAAGGACAGTGATCGGTATCTCAATAAGACGAAAGAGAAGAAACGAATCAGGCAGAGAACTAAAGTAACTGATATAACAACGAGAGTAACACAGTTGAAATGGGTCTATGCCGGACACATAGCTAGGAACGCTAGGATGTTCTAGTGGAGATCATGGGGGGGGGGAGAAGAAATAGAGGTCGACCAACAACTCGATGGTATGATGACATCAAGAGAGTGGCAGGACTACCATGGATAAGAGTCGCACAGGATAGGAACAGGTGGAGTATGTTAAGGAAAAGCTATGCTCAATACTGAACGCAAACAGATTGAAGAAGTAGAATAACTGACCGAGTGTGTTAAGTATTGTACTATATTTATTTTTTACAGAAGTTCTGCCATCTACGGAGTTAACTATAGTTGCTACTATTGCACACAACACAGTAATATTGGCGCTTCATCCCAATTCAAACATTTAGAAACCTACTTTATCTGAACAAAATTGAAAGACGCTGAAAACCTGAAGAATATAAGCCAATGAATGCAAATCCTTACTAGTAACAATTATTAGAAAAAGTATGATCTGGCAAGGAAGGGCACAGGAACAGCTTTAACGGAACCTTAATTGATCTGTGAGATATCATACATCACTGCAAGTAAGTCAGTAAAGGAATTACTAAGTCACTAACATCGCTTGTGATAGAAGAGGGCACCGGGAATGAGGTAGAATGAGATTCATTGATCTAAAAAGGAATGTAATGATTACGGAACCGAACATTTAGTTTCAGTATAGGCGAAAATGACCCATCAATAGATGGCGCTGCTAATCTTTGAATTGACAAATTGAGTAGTGGACAACAAAGTTTTGACATTATATATATAAATATTTAAGACATTATACAATAGTTGTTTATGCAACAATGTATAAAATGATACTTTTTTCTTGCACGTGATCTTCTTTCTTGCACAACTATCTATGTATATAGCAATATAGAGCGTATATATCGATCATTTAATCAAATTTGTTGCATTTTTTCCAACTACAATTCAATAATTCTGAAGCGTTTAAGAAATAACAACAATACATATTTAGTGTCTATTTTAATACATACTAATCGATAATGTTATGTAGTATATCTAGATTGCATAAACAATCTGTGTATGTACCGGCGACAACTTAGTTATGATATAAATCCTTAATTATTATTTAAAATTTCCCTATACAATGATCGCAAGCGAAATATACGATCAGCATGATGACACGATGACATTATTATATTATTTTTATATTCAATATTTTAAATACCTACCAATAATTTCGTGCATTTCTGTTTGTTATTTATTAAGTATTCAGTTATTTTATTACAGAATAGTCCTATGTTATTACATTGCTAAAATAGACAGCTGGAATATTATAAAATTTTGGACCATAATACGTTATAAATCTTTGAGTTTTGTAACTAATATGAGGTTTAAGATTTAAATTATATTTTTGTCTTGTGCTGTGTACATGTTGTATTGTGCTCAGTAAGTTTTTATGTTTATGTGCAAATATTTTCCAAAGATAATTTTTATTATATGTTTTTGCGATATATTTAAAGATTCCAAATTTGTTGAATATGCTTTCCCATGATATTATTCCATATCTAAGAATTGATTCGGCCATAGCATGATACAACGACTTTAAAGTGTTGAAAAGGAAAAACATTTTTTAGGTGGTAGAATTTTAAAACCAACTGATGCATTTTGATGCTTAATTGTTGAATGTGCTCTATCCATTTTGAATTTTGATCTATGATGTTAATAATATTCTTTGCTTGCTGCAGTTTTATAGCTCATATACAGTCACGCTTTTGTTTATTTATACATGAGTTTTGACTATGTATGTAACTGAAGTGTGTCTATCTTAGGTACGTTTTTATCATATGTACAAAAGCACATAATTTTAGTTTTATCTAGGTTAACTGTTAGGTAATTATCCGATAGCCACTGTTGTAGTTTTGAAAACTCTACCACTTTTAAAATTACAAAAATTACATTGGCAACATTTTCCCAGGATTCATCTTCAACCAGAAGAACAGTATCTGCATATGCTATTACTTTTCCATTAATTGGAACTTGAAGTAATTCATTGACATAAATATTAAAAAGAATTAGTCCTAGAACCGTTCCTTGGGGAATGCCATATTTTACTATTTTTAAATTATTTCTACTTTCACAAGTTTTTACGCATTGCTCTCTATTTTAAAGATAACAAGTCATTAACTATACCCCTTATACCATATTCGTTGAGTTGGTTAAGCAAAATGTGATGCGACACCTTATCGAAGGACTTGGCCAAATCAAGAAATATTGGGATTTATTCTTTATTTCAGAAGGCCACCACTGAAATTTATAAACTTATAGCTAAGCAATCGAGATCAAGTTGTTCAAATCAATGATGTCAAAAGTGAACCTAGGAAGGTAACCCAGGGTGTCCCACAAGGCTCCATCCTGGGTCCTCTACTTTATATTATATTTGCTAATGACTTAGTTTATTTTTTAAAGCCAATTAAGAATATACAAATAGTATGTTATGCCGATGATACTACTTTCTTAATCACAGAAAGCAGCGGCACAGAAGCAATATATTTGGCAGAAAATATATACAAAAAATGTATTCTCTGGTCTGAAAAAATTTCATTAATTTAAATAAGTCAAAACCGTATCGATACTCTTCAAACAACAAATGTCACAAATAAATTTAAATACCCCAAAGTCTGACCTGTTCAATATACATAGCTCAGGTAAAATTTTAGGTGTCACTTTTGACTTTTGCTTAAAATGGGATATTCACATTGACATACTGTGTAATAAATTACGCACTTGTTGCTATGCGTTACGGTCACAGACAAACCACTGTAGTTCGAACATTGTAATTAGCTTATATTATGCAAACTTTCACTCTCAGATGCGATATGGTATTATAAACTGGGGAATAAGTAGTTGCTCTCAATGCGTTTTCATTTTACAAAAGTATGCATTGCGAATACTAAGACGTCAAAAAGGGACTCCTGCAGAGCAGCATTCATAGAATTAAAAATTTTAACAGTAATTGGTACATATATTTACGAACTAGGCTGTTTTGTTTATAAAAATGTTCCCACATTTCAAAAATATCTCACTGGCCACAATCACTCCACCAGATTTAAAAACTATCTCATACCCAGTCAACATTCGACAGCACTTTATCAAAAAAGTATATATTTTAATGGGTGCAAAATATTCAATGCCTTGCCAATTGAGATAAAAAAATCTCAAAACGTCTTTATTTTCAAAAAAAGACTTAAAGCCTTACTCATTGATAAAAACGGTTACTCTTGAAGAATTTTTCTCCAATTAACTTTTAACCAAAATTGCGTTTCTACCGTAATTGTTTTTTTTTTTTTGATATATATGCATATATATGTATAAATTTTAGATACTGCTACTTATTACTACATTCTTTCGGTAATGGTATACTAGCTTCTGCTGTTTTCTTCTGAACATTATTATAAACTTTAACATTAACAAGTTAAAAATGGTTTTACAATGTAACCAGCAATAAAAATTGCTTGAATTTTTTATTCAGATTCTACCGTTGATAGTAAATCCTTGATATTTAAAATAAAAACATATTAGCATGGTATTCGCGTAAAATGATAATACTAAGTGTTGGGATAAAAAACAAGGAAATGTTTATAATATATTAACAAATATGTTTCGGATTTATTTTATATTAATAAACCTGTTAGCACTTTGTTGTTTTGTAGCAGTGATAAAAATTCATTAAAAAATTATCCATATCCGCGATCTAATAAATATTAATATACGAAAAAAAAAAAATTACAGTGGCTGTTACTTACATACTTATTTTTTTATTTCATACACAGTCTACATCATGTTGAATCCATTTACAGATTGCCCTAAATTTAAATTAATCCTACTAATTATTCATTGTCCTCTCACCTAAGGTAACAATGCCTATAGTAGGCGTCTAAAAATGATCATGAACATCCAACTCTAGCCTAATCTATCTTAAACTAATAAAATCAAAAGGTTACTTTCAATGATATCTCTTATTCTTTCGATCATGTCGTCTCTTGTAGTGGATCTGGTGGCAAAAACGAGATCTTTTATTCGCCTCCACAAATAAAAGTCTAGACAAGTCAGGTCTGGGAACCTGGCTGACCAATGAAATAGACTTCCACGTCCTATCCATCTGTCAGGATATGTCTGGTCCAAAAAGCTGAACGTTCAAAGAGAATTACGCCGAGCACGAATTGCTAGAAGTGCGTGTCTTCTAAAAGAAGTGACAATTATTTTCTTAAGAAATTTAGATAACGTTCTCCATTAAGAGTTTCATTGAAAAAAAAAGACCCAACTAGTTGTCCACCTAGAATTCCGTACCACACATTTATTGACAAATGACCCTGAGACTGAACGTCTTGCATCCAGCGCGGATTCGTTTCAGATCAATAATGCATATTATGCCGATTTACAGTACCATCGCTCTTAAATGAAGCCTGATCTGACCACAAAATATGTGAAAGTAATCCAGCATATTATTTGCAACAGCCAGTTATAGTCGAGATCAGCGCTTCCCGGCACTCAAAAAACGCAACAAAAACTTTACGACCTCATTAAAATACCGGTACTCTCTGCACAATTTCGTTCCCAAATTGACTTGCTTACCTTTATAGCTTTTTAATGTGCGTCAGCTTGTTTGATGACAGCATACCGCTTGGCCCTTAGCGATAATAATTATGTCGTAAAGTTTTTGGTGTGTTCTTTGAGTGCCGGCAACAGATCAACTTCGACTATATAATAATCTAGTCTTTGATCGAAATCGCGGGCATTTAAACTTTGATGAAGGACTATGAGATATGGATGCAACTTAAAAAAATTATAAATCAAACAAATCTATTTTATTTTCTAAAAGTTCCTCTGAGCAGTATATGAAAAATTTTAGTTTTTACATATCATATATTCTATACTTGCTCTAAATTCTTGACAACTTCGAGATACAAGAACATCACGTAGAAGTAAAACAAAAAACTTTATACTATACATATAATTTTTATCGGACTTTTAAAACATTATTATGTTACAAAAAATTTACAAATTTTTGACTCAAACCAGGGTTGGATAACTGCAGGCATAAAAATATCTAGCGTTCATTTAAAAGATTTATATCATTTGCAGCTAAACGGAATAATACCAAAAGACTACTATAAAAAATATAAATTAGTTTATGAGAAAGTATTAAAAATGGCTAAACAAATGTACTTTGACAAAATCATATTAAATTTCAAAAACAAATCAACTACTGTTTGGAAAATTATAAATAATTCTGTGACAACAAAAATAAGAAATGTAAGTCAAAATATGCTAATAAATGGTAAAATATCTTCAGACAAGCTTCAAACTGCAAATGCATTTAATATATTTTTCGTAAAACTACCTAGGAAATTGTTGCAAGTAAATAATATCCCCAGTAATACAAAAGATTATCCACTAGATTTCCCTATTTTCTTCCCTTCAATGACCCAAATTTTAATTTTATTTTAAATCCGGTGTCAAAATCTGAAATTATCGATGTAATAAACAGTTTAAAAAATTCCAAGTCAGTCCAATTTTAGAAATTTGCTCACCTATTGGCTGAACATCTATGTCACATAGTCAATGAATGTTTCCATCATGGTTGTTTTCCTAACTTATTAAAACTTTCAAAGGTTATTCCACTGCATAAAAAAGGAGACGCTACGCTGCTGCGCAACTATAGACCCATCTCATTGTTGTCTGTTTTTTTTCAAAAATCTTTGAAAAGCTATTAGCCAATAGAATCCTAAATTTCCTAGAAAATTATAATGTCATCTAGAAAAATCAACACGGATTTTATAAAAATCGATCAACAGTATCGGCTCTTGCAAAGAGTTTAAATTACGTTTATGAAAATCTGGATCGAGGAAATAAGGTAATTGCTGTCTTCATTGATTTATCAAAGGCATTCGACTGCGTTGGTCATGACATTCTACTAAAAAAGATTGAGTGTTATGGTCTGCGGGGTCAGTGCAAGTCTGTTCTCTAATCTTATCGAGCTAACCGAAAACAGTTTGTTGAATTTTGTAATACCAGGTCAAGTGAGTTAATGGTGGACATAGGAGTCCCTCAAGGAAGTATACTAGGACCATTATTATTTTTATTATATATAAATGACATACACAGTGTCTTTGCTTTTGCAGATGACATAACTATCATTGTCAGCGCCGAAAGTGAAAAACAAGCTATCGCCAAGCTAAACGAAAACTTGTTTGCTGCTGCAAATTATTTTAAAAATAATAGACTTATTCTAAACCAAGAAAAAAGATACTCGCTACAGTTCCATCCTATTGCTTTGAATTATATATCTAGTCCTTTACTTAAGCTAAATGGAAAGAGCATTCAACAAGTAACGGAATTTAAATTATTAGGAATTTTCATTGATCTATCCCTCGATTGGAAATTTCATATAAATTTTAAAAGTGTGCCAGTACCTGTTTTGCGTTGAAAAGGTTATGCCAAATTTCCAGCTCTTACGTGGCAAAAATTTTTTTATTATTCTAATTTTGAGTCTCGTTTGAGATACGGTATTATCTTTTGGGGGAACTCATCAATGTCAAATCGTGTATTTATGTTGCAAAAAAGGGCCATACGCTGTATGTTTGGACTCAAATACCGAGAGTCGTGCACGTCCATATTTATTGAGAATAATGTATTAACCTTACCATCACTGTATATTCTTGAAATATTAACTTTTGTTAAAAAGAATCTTGCTCATTTCAATTTTCAAAATGCTTTCCATAATTACCCTACGCGTCATGGTTTTGATTTGCAATATAATATACATCGAATGGAATTATATGAAGCCAATCCCTATTACATGGGTATCACTTTGTATAATAAACTAGATAATGGTATAAAAACCATACCCAGTATCAAGAAGTTCACATCTGCTGTTAAACAAATGCTACTTAAGAAAGCTTACTACTCTGTTAATCAATTTCTTTTGTCTTAAATTAATGTATCTTGTAATAATTAACCTATTTTTTTTTTCTAATTTTTTTTTTTAATTTCTATGTTTATAGTTTTATGTATTTTCAATTTATGTACATACATGCATGTACGGATTCATTCATGAGTGTATGCATGTATATTTCTTCTGTTTCTTACTTATATCTGTTAATATTTTTTGTATATGACTTGTCCTATATCATTTGTATGGTCTCTTGGACCAATAAAGGATTATTATTATTATTATTATTATCATTATCTTTAATATGAGAATTTTATAAACTTTATAAGATTTTTTTTGTCTAAACGAACTATGTTTCTAATTATAATGAACTAATTCCTTATAAATAAATAACTTACTTATGTTCTCTCAGAATATTTCGAACGGTGCTAATACATTTATAACATTTTCCTCGGTGCGACCTCTACGGTGTCTATGATATACAGGACGTTGCAAACTTCCTGTTGTACATAAACGATGTGCCAATCTAATAAAAACTCTTTCACCGTGATGGCGTCTTCCAGGGTACTGCACCACATAGACTCTGGCAGCAAGAGATGCATATGTCTCATACATTCGAAGTAAGTAATTAACATGTCAAATGCTTCTTCATTCCTAAGAATCATTATAATATTAAGAATTAATTCCAAAACGAAAACAAGTTCAAGTAGAAAAGTAAAATACCACACAAAATAGCAACAATGACAAGTTGAATATCTTTGACATATGTTGTTTCTTCATTGTACCATTTTCACAGCTTACTTTTTTCAACAGCTACTTTGCACGTTCCGTTACAAAGATCTGATAATAATTCATAGTTTCAAGTTTGTTTGCGAAATCTACTGTTAGAAAAAAGCAATCGAGTTGGGATTTTTACTGACATCTGAAACTCTTAATTCGTTATTTTACCGTATAAAAATAAATATTCCATTCCATTTAATTTTTTTTTAGAAAAAGCGCGATATTTGTTGACATGTCAAACAACGCCTTCTAGCGGCGATGATAATAACCAAATGAAAACAGAGTAAAGCGCACCTCGAAAACGGCTTGGTTTATCGAAATGCAATAAGAATACCTTTTTTTATTTCTAATGATCTGAAAATTAGTTTTTTATAATAATTTTTAGAAATATGAAAAAAAAATAAAAGTTATAGGGAAAATATCGACACCCCTTAAAACTACCCCTTAAGCAGAAGAGAGGGTTTGACTAATACCATGTAAACTAATGCCCGGAAGGCCTGTACTTGGTTGGGAGGGAGGTCAATAAAAATTATTGAACCACAGCACTTAGGCCCCATTGGGTCCATTGTACATCCTCCCTGTAAGCAGACCCTCGTCTAGGCTGCCAACCCAAGGTTTGTCTTGCGAAATAGGTGGTGATACTGCCTAGGAGCAACTCCCTTATATCGACCAAAGTATGCCAACGTTCTGCCAAAATGGATTCTGTGATTGATGAGACCGCAGAACAATCACAAAGTACATTCATGTTGGACCGTCTCATCTTCTTGTTCACAACCTCTACAGAGAGGTGTTTCACTTAATATATTATGTAGATATTTCCTTAACGGACAGTGTCGTCAGGATTCCCGTTATAAAACGTAGGTTCCTTCTGGACATTGCCAGGTAGTCTATTGCTGTACTCTTGTTGGGATATATTAGTAGTTCCCTAGCAAGCTCACAGCTCTTTACTTCATGCCACAGCTTCTTTAATTAAATGTATTATCTCCGTGATCGGTAACAGACTGACCGGGCCTGGTCCAAAGATACTTAGGCCTGCTGCTTTCTTGGCTAGACTGTCGGCTATTTTGTTTCCACTACACTGTGCATATTTCAATTCTGATGCGAAACTTAGTGTTGTATCCAGGAGGGAAAGTGCGTTCAGTGCTCCAAGCTTCCTTTTCCTTGTGAAGAGCACCATATCCGTTTTCCTGAACTTGACAGACAGGGAAGGGAGTGTTCTCTGGACCACTTTTCGATTATTCTTAGGCCCCCCTGCATTCTTTCACAAAGAACTTGAACTTCGAATTTCCAGATGGCCTATGACTAAGGTTAAAATAATAATTTGATATTTTAAGGTAGTCGGAAGATATTGTAGAAAACTAAAATTTACTATCCCCCTTATTATTCATTTTCGGAAATAAGTTTATTTAAAACATTACCATTATTTTTGGATGTACTATCAGCCGCAGAAATATTTTGAGACAATTTTGGAACACCTTTTATTTTGACTATATTACTAACTACTGATATTAGTCAATAATTGTGTAGATCAAGTCTATCACCAGTTTGAAATATGAGAGTAATACTAGGTTGTTTTAGTGAATCTGGAAATTGTCTGCTTTGAAATTATAATTAAAATAGATGTACTAGGATACTAAGGATATTAGATTTAATTTTTGAAAGTGTTTTTGTAGTTATTTGATCTACTCCGGTTGATGAGTTTGTTTTCAAATGATCACTTATTCAGTTGCGATATATTTTGTGGTAACTGATTTTATAAATATAGAGTTTTCAACATTTTTGGTTTTGGATCACGTGGCGGACTTGTTAGCTAAATTTTCGTCGGCATTAGAAAAGAGACTAGTATTGCATTTGTTTCAACTCTATTGTTTTTTTTTATATGTAAGACTTTCTTTGTAATTTTGTTTGGTTCGTTTAGTCTTTTGTTAATAGTCTTTTCTTGACGTCTATAACAACTTAGTTAAATGGTTTCTACAGCTTTTGTACTGATTCTATAACTGTTCAGTATTTTTGTCTCTCAAACATTCTCTTTATTTCTCTCCGTTTTTAATTGATGTGATTAATTGCATGTGTGATCCGTGGTTTAATTCTCTTGTGTATGTTAATATCTCTGTATTGGGGACACTGACAATTCAAGAAATCCTCAGTGCTTCGATGCGATTACAGTTCGATTACTTTAGTCAATTTTTATGGGTTTTCTGCATCCGTCAAAAAAAACTCATCCAAAAGTAACGGTATTACGAATAGAATAGAATGGAATAGAATAGAATGGAATGGAATGGAATGGAATGGAATGGAATGGAATGGAATGGAATGGAATGGAATGGAATGGAATGGAATGGAATGGAATGGAATGGAATAGAATAGAATAGAATAGAATAGAATAGAATAGAATAGAATAGAATAGAATAGAATAGAATAGAATAGAATAGAATAGAATAGAATAGAATAGAATAGAATAGAATAGAATAGAATAGAATAGAATAGAATAGAATAGAATGGAATGGAATGGAATGGAATACGTTTATTAATCCAATAGATCATAAATTATGACATAGGTCAAGTCAATTAAACACAATAGTAGATAATTATTTTACATTAAGCTATTTACTTAGGTATATACCCATATTTACTTATATATATACAGTGTCTCACACACATTTACTAAACTACCAAAAATGGTTAATAGCAAGTAATTGTTAATTGTATTATTCACTAACAAATGTTTCAAATAACAGAATTTAAATTAGTACCTATAATTTAGAAAATCCTCCACAGAATAAAGTGTATTTGCCACAAGGAATGATTTTAAAGTTGACAAAAATCTTTTCACATTTACAATATTTCGTATATTTGCACTTAATTTATTATATAACATAGATCCCATATGGTATGGATTGGATTTATAAAACTCTAGTCTATGCCTATCGTACTGCAAATCGGAGCCATGACGTGTAGAATAATCGTGAAACATATTTTGTGTATTAAATTTATTCATACTTTTCTTTACAAATCTTAGTACTTCTAAGATATATAGACTAGGCAATGTTAAAATTTTATTCCGGGCAAATGCCATTCTGCAAGATTATCTTATATTCATTCCAAACATCGTGGATTGCTGAATATCCTCAAAAAATAATACCGTATCAAATTCGGATTCAAAACTACAAAAATAGGACATTTTAAGAGTATCTAGACTGGTGATATGGTACAATCATTTTAATGCAAAACAAATACTTGCACAATTTTTGCTTATGAACATAATATGTGTGTTCCATTCTAAGGATAGATCTATCTATATTAATTCCTAAAACTTTATGTGACGTTACTTGTTGAATTGATTTTTTATTGTTCTTAATTAGTACACTCGATGTATATTTTTCACCAATAGGATGAAACTGCATAATAAAAGTTTTATCCTGATTCATTACTAATTTTTTATTTTTGAGATAATCGGGTAACGCAAGAAGATTTAAGTTCAATTTGTGGACAGAATCATTTAATAGTCCAACACTTGCAATAATAGTAATAGCATCAGCAAAAGCACCATAGAATGTTGACAAATAGTTATCTAAGTCATTTGTGTAAAGAATAAACAACAGTGGTCCCAAAACACTACCCTGTGGAACGCCTACTTCAGCCGGCAACTTCTCAGATTTAGCACCGAGAAAATCTACATACTGTTTTCTGTTTTTTAAGTATGATCTCAAGAGTTTATTACATAAATCTCGTATACCATAATATTTAATATTTTTCAAAAGAATGTCATGGTCTACAAGGTCAAAAGCTTTAGAGAGATCTATAAATAATGCGATTATCTTATGTTCTTGATCTATGTTTTTATGTATGAAGTCCAAAATTCTTAATAATGATGTTATTGTTGACCGATGCTCTCTAAAACCATGCCGATTTGGAGATAAAATGTTGCCAGATTCTAGGAATGATTTTATGAGTTTAGATAATAACTTTTCGAATATCTTGGAGAATATTGATAATATTGCTATTGGTCGATAATTGCAATTTTTTTTGCGGTCACCCTTTTTATATAGGGGAATAACTTTAGATAATTTTAATAAGCTAAGATAAGTGCCCTCCTTAATGATAAGAGTTAGTGGTGTAACTATCTGATGGGCACAGAGTTTTATTATTTTAGTAGAAATATCATCAGGGCCTAATGAATTTGAATCTTTTAAATTATTATTTTTAGTCTGCAACCATTTCTGAAACTGTGATCGGTTGTAAGTATATTGAATTCTCATTATTAGGTAGATCTGGAATTTGAGTTATGTTACTTTAAGACGTATTATTATAGGTCCTTGGTGAATTTATTAGATAAGAATTAAATTCATTCGAGATTTTTGGTTTGTCTGTACTTAATTGGTCGTTGACTTCTATTTCGACGGGTTCGTTTGAGTTTTCATTTAAGTTATTTTTTATAGAGCTATTAATTATTTTCCATATTGTTTTAGGTTTATTTGCAGAGTTTTTTATTATGTTGTCGAAATACATCTTTTTTGGCATGCCTTATGACTTGATTATAAATTCTTTTATAATTTTTGTAGTATTCCTTGGGAATTATACCATTTTTTTGTAACGCAAATAGTTCTTTTAAATGTATTGATGCTACTTTAATACCTGGTGTTATCCAGTTATTATACTCCACTGTTTGGTTATTACAAACATTATACCACGTCTCCATATTTAGAGCCTCTTTAAATTTTGAAATATCGGAAAAACCCTATTCTTTTGCTATTGCGAAATTTTTGTTTAGAGCGTGATTACAGTCACGTGTACTAATAGAAATATTCAGCACATCCTGTTCTCGTGTTATCTAAACAATATTACGTACACTGCCATAAATGCAACATGTTAATGCTAAACGTTCCTTATCTAAATTCTTAGTAAATTAACAATAACGATGTGTTTAAGACCTGTTGGAATCATTTATCGCACATTTGTGTAGGATTTTGATAATTTCTTTACAATAATTAATGCTGAATGATAAAACTCTCATTAAATGTTTTACCATTGTATCAAATTTGATGAAGTAATTTCCTGTACTAGGCATAAACAACAAAGTGCTCTATTAGCAAGAAATATTTTAAATTACTGACCGATACGTTATCATAAATGCATTTGTAAATTTAAAAATATTAGTGATCTAAACAGATCATCTAATCGTTGGGCTTTACATCGGCCAGCAGTGCCAGTACCGCCTACAAAAGCTTTTTATTTGGGATTTTCTGACGCGCATTATATATCTACAAAGTGATAAAATTACCCTATATATTACTGCAAACTGTACGCTTGTAACTTCTACGTGAAAGGAAAGTTTTGCATGTTTTGTATTTAATTAATACAGAAATAATAATATAAAAATTTAAATAAGGTATTTTGTTGATGTTGTGGAAATGGAATCTTTTAAAGATTTAAAGTTCCCAATAACTAAAACAACGAACTAGCCACAGATATAGGGGGTTTTCGAGCCATCGACATAATTTGCTGAAATTTTAGCATATTACACTTTAAGTTATATTAGACTAAACTTTGTTCTAAAGGTCCCCGTAAGGTTGCAATGGAAATTGGTTCTCCGTCAATTTCGCCCAAACTCTAGAATGATATTCCTTTGACCTTCCTGAATACGTCTTCATGGGTATAACCTTCTAACTCCTTTCCTTTAAGCTACAGAAGCCTCAGAAGATTTTGGGGTCTAATAGAGTGAAAACTACGTTTTAAACTCTTTGAAATTCGTTAAGTGGTAAGTAAATGCAATGCATTGTTAGTAGTAAGTGAATATAATCACAATCACATATCAACGCATATAAAGCCTCTTTCTAGACTGTATTCATTTCTATATTATTATTGACTGTCTGCCAACCACCTGAATGTAATGAATTTTTTTGTTGAAATAATGCCATCTGCAGATGCATGAAAAAAAATCTCTAAAGTCACAATTATGGGTTTTAAGAAAAAATGCTATTTACGAAAGATATTATAAATGTTTTTGAATCATTTTTACTTACTAAAAATGTACAGGGTGGCCATAAATTATTTTTCAATTAAGAACTTTTTAAATTGAATTTTCTCGAATTTTTTAAAAATGGAACACAACCAGTCATATAAAATTCCCAGACATACATATAAACAATGCTCTAAACTGGGATACCCATATTAATGTATTGTGTAAAAAGCTATCGACTGTCTGTTTTGCCTTGTATAGGCTTGAAAATGTTTCAAATATAATAATTGTTTTGTTTACCTTATTACTATGCCCAATAGCTGTTACTACCTTAAAAGAAATCTCAGAATTTATTTTAGAACCCTTAACTTCCATAATAAATAAAGCAATGTGTGGGGTGAATGTCCATCGGCTTTTAAAATAGCTATTATTAAAGCCATTTTTAAGTGTGGCAGTGAAGAGGAGGTAACAAACTACAGACCGATCTCATTAATTAGTAACATAGCAAAAATTTTTGAAAAAATCATTAAGTCGAGAATAGTGAACTACCTAGGTAAGTAGAAATTATTATCCCGTTCCCAATTTGGTTTCAGAAAAGGTAAAAACACTCAAGATGCTATCGCTTTCCTAGTAAGTAAAATATACCAGACTTCAGATAATAATAATAAAAGCTTAGCTGTATTTATTGATCTAACTAAAGCCTTCGACACAGTAAGCCACACTGAATTATTCTCGACACTTGAAAATCTGGGTATCAGAAATAATAGTAAACAACTCTTAAAATCATATTTAACAGACAGAATACAATGCACGGAAATAAATTCCGCGAGAAGTAGTCCTGAAACAGTTGAGTATGGAGTGCCACAAGGAACAGTTTTGGAGCCCATATTATTTATAGTATATATCAACTCTCTATTTGATTTACAAACTTCTGGCTCCATAGTAAGCTATGCTGATGACACCGCAATCTTTTATACAGCGCCTAACTGGAAAGATCTGAAAATTAAAGCGGAAAATAATTTGAAGAACATAAAACAATACTTCGACAGCAAGATATTAACACTAAACTCAATCAAAACAAAATACTTACCTTTTTATTTATATGAAACATCCGCTCCGGCATATAATGAACTTAGCGTCGACGATAATTTCAAAGTAGCATCTACAACTCAAATGAAATATCTGGGGATAATGATTGACTCAAAACTAAAATGGGATGAGCACGTGAATTATGTATCAAATAAATTAAGAAAACTTACGTACAGATTTAAATGTTTAAGTGAAATTCTAGATTATAAGCAAATAAAAATATTGTACCATTCACTTGTCGAGTCTCATTTAAAATACGGAATTCTTGGTTGGGGAGAAGTACTGGACACACACTTGAAAAATTTAGAAGTTTTATAAAAAAAAATATTAAAAATTATGTTAGGTAAAGAACGTACTTATCCCTCAGATATCCTCTTCAAAGACGCCAATGTAATGGACATTAGGCAAGAATTCTTTTGAACCTGTCCACAATAAAATTGTGAGAGGTTACTAAAATTGGTTCAAAAACGAAAATTGAGATAACATCAAATCTTTACGTTTTGAGGTCCTAGGAACACAAAAAGTGGTTTTTGCAAAATGTCTGTGTGTGTGTATGTGTGTTAGCACGATAGCGCCGAAACTACTGAACGGATTTGAATGAAACTTTGCGTGCGCGTTTCTTTTGTGCCCCAAAAGATCTGAAAAGGTTTTGGTTGAGATCGGATTACTTTTAGTGCCATTTTGACGCAACAAGTTGTTTATTTTATAATTACTTTCAATTTGCAATGGAACCATTAAAAAGCAGTTAAAATTCTGATTTTAACGATATATCACACTTCCACCCTTTCGATTTGATTTCCGTGAAAAAAACAAAAACAAATATGGCATAGATCGCATTTTGCATGACATGATCGATGCGCGTAGCCGTTACGTCTTGAAACTCGTCACATCACGTGTCACTTCACGTGTGAGGGCTTCTTCACTGCTCTAGAAGTAGTGCGGATTACGTTTAGTGCCGTTTTTAAATATATATACAGACAAATCGAAGAATATACAAAAACGATAAATATTCCTCTAAAATCTAGTAAAATTAATGAAATGCTAATGTTTTATTTAACAAAGACAGCCGCGAGCGATCGGATTGCAATGAGCAAATTTTGAGGAATGTCATTGTTATCGTTTGTCATCCGATAACGTTGGTGTCATGTCATATTAATAAGATTTCGGCATATTTGTAACTTTTAGTGGATTGTCACAAACTTTAAAGGTAGATGTAACAATATCAATATCATATGCTTTCTGTACCTTCGTTGGTGAATTTATTATAGATTATCACTTTACCAATTTTCAGTTTGTTGCTTTACAAATCTGTAGTATTTAGGATAACTGGACATTCTTAGTCGTTCAAGTGATGTTAATGTTATTAATATCCTAATAGTATATTATTCAACGAGCGATAATGTAGGTAATAACGCGCATAGATGATTGTAAATTCATTAAGTTGAGGGTTTTTTTAGTGCCCCAGAAGATTTGAAAAGGTTTTGGATGAGATCGTATTACGTTTAGTGCCGTAAAAACTTGAGACCACCTAAAACCAAAACAACTTGTGGACAACGATGTTTTACTTACTTAAGTGCAAGAGCATATAATACGTTACCAAACGAAATTAAACGCATATCCACTATTCAGTAAAGTAAAAACTAAAATAAAGCAGTATACCCAGTTAGCAGTTAGCCTTGCATTTATTTGTATCACGAAAGTAGTTGTTCTAGTCAAGTCTAATCTAAATATTTTTTTGAGAAACAATCATAATCACGAATATAATAATAAATAAATAAATAAACACCACAGAAATTAGACAACCCCCAATTCCAGAAACCAGGGCTTGTGCGGAAGGGGGATACACATTGAAAAATACAAACAAATACATGCACACAAATACAAACAAATACATACATCCATTTCGTCCGGCAGTGCCAGTGCCGGAGCCAGGATTTGAACCCGGTGGTGCGATGCCCGTGTGATTAATTGCGATTGCCATCTCGCGCCTTAACCCACTCGGCTATCGATCAGCTACTAGGAAACATAACGATTTACTGGTTCTAAACCACTGCTTATCATTATAGGAGAAAGTCCCACATACACCGGGGTAAAGTTATACAATAAGCTTCCAGAAACATTTTCAAAGAAAAACTAATTGTTGCTGGAATCTGTATTTTATATTGTAGATGACTTTATGTACGCCATTCGTTTGAATCTTAATATTTACATGTATATAAGTATGTACGTGTGATCAGTTAAGTTCGATTACTAATATAAATCATTTGTTTTATTTTTTCTTAACTGTAATAATTGTGCTTGTGTGATGAATGTTACGTGTTTTTTCTATCATTTTTATTTCTAATATATTGTACAGTTTCTTCTATTACTCACTGTATTTTGACGATTCCAATGCCTTCGGTCTGATGTATAAGAAATATATTTTTATTTTTATTATTATTAATATTAAAATATCTCATACTGACAGAACAAAGATCATGCTTGATCATGATTGGGAAAATTATATTTTTTTCCTGGCGAATTTTAGCATTAGCACACATGCAATTACACACCGACCATTTCCTACGAGTTGCCATCTGCCGTAAGTGGGAGTCAAACTCAGGAGTAGTGCAGAGACTAGCCGTGTTGTTTCTCACACAACTCCTAATCAACTGCTAGCAACTCGGTAACACATTAAAAACGCCAGTAAATATCCATATCATGGCCAGGATTCGAACCCGGGGCTCCTTGATCTCTAGCTTAACGCGTAAGCATTGAACCAATTCAATTTCATAAATCTTTATTCAAGTATAGCAACAAATACCTCCCCAGGACCCGGTCTGGGACCGACCGTGCAAAAAACGCACTGGGCACGGTGGCGGATTGCAAGGCTGGGCGGATGGAGGCTGATTTGGTTAGAAATCAAACTTTTAAAAGTTAACCTAGACACATTTTACAAATAGTAAATAAAAACAGGTAATAATGTTACTATCTTTAGTTTCACAAATCGCCCCCGTGGGACGTCATTCATTGCAGTTGCAAGAATTATGCCCCGTGGCATGGTTATTGTGATAGTTTTCAAAGATAAAATTTTTGTTGCAGTCCCGAAAAATACATTTTTGTTGCAGTTTCCAAAATCTCATTTTGCATTTATGTCTCGGAAACTTCCATAGTACTTCCAAAAATATTTTCCGACGACATTTTTATGTGTCACACGCAAGATCCGTCGTAGTAGATTTTTGCTTTATAAATATTAACTTGAATAAAGTTGTATTGGATTGAATTGAATATATGGTAAATGCAATCCTGTTTATTTCGCAGCAACAGTTAGTAGCCTGTTCTTTCTGAAGAAACCTCTACAAGACTCTGATCAGATGATCAGAGCATATAACTTGCTTTTGTATTATCAATAATTTGTTTATTTCGCTACCAGCTGCATCACTACAAAATATTATACCAAATCTTAATCGTGATACAGAGCATGTGTACTGTAATATTCTCAGTGTTTTGTATGTAACATATTTTTTGACGACCACCCTCATGCCGAAGATGACAAAATACATTTTTTCGCTAATTCTGATATATGTTTCATCTAACTTAAGAGTGCGTTTGCATGCACCAGGAAATCGCGAGTAAATTTGTAAGTTGTCCTGTCGATGACACAGAAGCCACACCAGTCTAGGCTTCGTACAGGACCGTACGAACTGTAATCGCGACGCGATTTTATGTTTATATGTACCAGTTACAACAAATTGTTGCAAAACCTCGGTCACACACAGAATATCTTCAAGTATTATGGGTTGCGCGTATTTAATTGGTGTAAAAGTCGAAATATTAGTAAATCACCTAATTTAGCTATCAGGAACATAAAATATATTTATTTACCTATCATATCACCACTCGCGTATTTAGTTGGCAGAAAAGACGAAATTTGAAACACCAGGAAATGATCAGACTTTATTCATATTTATGTGTAATACTTAAGTGATTATAGTTATTTAATAAAGAGGAAATTAGTTAGCCATGGTAGAAACTTTTCTGTACATCGTTATTAAGAATCTGTACCACAATGGAATTTCTCCTGTAATTGATCCTTCACACTCGGTGATAAAAAATGCACTTAATCCCCTGGTATAATTATAGTACACTTGAAATGTTTTCTTAACCGCCTCTCAATTTACCGAAGTAGCCCCCTGAAAGATCTCAAGGATCTTGTGCTAGGTAAAGAGAGACGAGGACCTACAGTTTAATGTGGACTCCGAACCACTCTTGGGGCAATTTTTAAATGAAAAATTGTTTCGCCTTGCGGGAATCGAACCCACTTCGCTAGGCAACTCAGTTTGCTAGCAGACGCTTTAACACACTGAGCTACCGACAATATATATTTTTAATAAACTGTGCAACCATTTATTAGAAAATAATATTTAATAGCAAATAGTTACTGAAAATGTGTAAACAAAAATAAATTAGAACTATTTTGCAGACATCAGTTTTACTAAAATCGACAATTGTACATAATTTATAACCTTAATTGCTTCCAAGATTTAATATATTATTCACATATTAGTTCAGGAATTGTGCAGTAAGTTTAAATTAAATTGTAGTGTTCTAATATAATGGATACAACTGGTGCGTCGTTTGTAACTTTATTTTATTAGTATTATTATGTTCTTATCATAAAAACATAGTAACTACCTACTTTCTTCAGAGAAACACGGGAAAATGAAAAGAATATATAAAATAAATAGCCATTACTACATTTGGGCAGGTTTTCTCGTATTGTGGTAGAGATCAAAGTACTGTCAATCTTAATAAATAAAAAATAATTCATCCCAAAAATATATAATCAGCAATACTTTTAATGACAATGTCATTTCTTAACATTAATTAATGAGCAAATAATTAAACCAAATTTTAAATGGGGTCGGTCAAGTTTACCCAAACTCCCCCCTAATCGCAGCATCCAAACCGAATTATACGCCACAATTTTGCACACCCTATCCCGAATTTTGCACACCTTGCCCTAGGAACTGGAGAGGGAAAACGATTGTGGTTGCCTCCCTTTTGCGCGAATGCAAATAATTTTACAGCTGTTATAAATGTTTCATTTTGCACAATTTTGCACACCCATTTCCAAATTATGCACAGCATCAGATTAGCCCCCACAGCCTCTTGAAAAATTACGCTCAGCTCCCCCCGCGCCCTAGATAAAGTCATTTTCTATCCATTATAATCGTTACATTTTGCACAATTTTGCACACCCATTCCCAAATTTTGCACATCCTCTAGAAAAATTACGTTCAGTCTCTCCACACTCCCTAGATAAAAACCATTAAATAATCAAATTCGGCGTCTAAGATACCGTCTGTCGGCAATGCTGTGGTGTAGCATGTTTATTAATTACGGTGTTCAATACAAATTGTACTCGATTTTTTAAATGGGTACTGCATTACTAAAAACAATGTGATTGTATCCACTAAATCTAGTGCAATTGGACCTGGCCCTCCTTGAATCACAATATTACAATTATTTTCCTGCCATTATATATTCTATTCTTCAACTAGGGTGGCTGAATGTAATTTTTCAAGAGGCTGTGGGTGCTAATTAGAGGCTGTGCACAATTTGGAAGTGCATCTGCAAAATTGTGCAAAAATTAACGATTATAATGGCTGAAAATGATTTTTATCTAGGGCATGGGGGGGGGGCTGAACGTAATTTTTCAAAATGCTGTGGGGGCTAATCTGAGGCTGTGCGAAATTTGGAAATGAAAATGCAAAATGAAACGTTTATAATAGCTGTAAAATTATTCACATTCGCGCAAAAGGGGGGCAACCGTCAGTTTTGCACCCCCATACGTTTTTCCTTTCCAGTTTCTAGAGCAAGGTGTGGAAAATTCGGGATACGGTGTGCAAAATTCTGCAAAATTCTGCAAAATATGTGCAAAATTGTGACGTACATTTCGGTTTGGATACTGAAGTTGGGGGGGGGGGGGGGTGACGACAAACTTGACCGACCCTTTTAAATGATATTTCAAACACTAAAAATGACAAATTATGAGCCCGATTCTACTCTGCAGCACACGAAGCAATGTCACCGCTATGCTACTGCCATGTAGTAGCAAAACGCCCAACTATTTTACTCGAAATTTAGCATATTCGTATTCAACACAATACTTTAATACGAGCAAATATTATGGAGACATTTCAATTTTTCATGTTATTTTATTTTATACTACATCGTACTATATTTTATTTGAATATTTGAGTTCCTTTGTAGAATATAAAACAACTTATGGTGAATTTGGGACGAGTGAGTAGTACGTTTGCGTTGAATAATCAAGGAGAAAATTTTGAAAATTTAATTTTAACTAGGATTAAAATATAAGATACAATAGGTCCTTGTCTTAAGTTTGCTAGTTTACACAATAAAATCAATTCTGAATTCTGTTAGCTCGTTTTAAGAATTGTGTAAAATAAAAATGAGGATATTTAAATCACTATTTGACCTTGGTAACGTACCCTTAAAGTGGTGTCTGCAATCGTGTCTAGAAATTTTTTTGTTGATGCAAATTGTACATTATCATTATTAATCATAGCATTTATGTGTACGTGATAGATATTTTGAATTTCGGTCAGCTATTCATCTCCTCATGATGGATTTTTCTGGAACTATTTTTTATGCAGTTAGGAATTGTACGAAACTTAGTCAAGTTGATTAACCTATCACTTGCGCTGGCAATATAAAATTAATAAATATATTAAATATATAAAATTTATCTGCAACTAGCTAATCCGAATTTGTAAACACCCAATCAATAAAAAATCGCTGGTTTTTCTATACAACTAATGACTGTGAATCGACTTGATTAGCACCAGTTGTAGTTACGGTGCGGCGTGAGATGACCTCGGGCGTGGGTGTACCATGGCATACACTGGAGGCGGATGTTAATGCAATATCCGGCGGAAAATATTACCGAGGCGTGATTTTACTCAACGTTTCAGAAAAATGTCTTTGCTCTCCTCGTTGCTGCCGCACATCGCCCGTCGTCTTCTGCTCTGGCTATGTCGATGGCTGGGCGTGCCGTCTATACAATTGTCTTTTATGGATACGTCGCTTCGTTTCTAATCGAATGTCACTGTCCTACAAGTTACAGTTGCATATAAATTATAATAAATATTTAATAGTCCTGAATTTCTTCCTCACGCAATTTTATTAATCCGTTACAATTATAAACTATTAAAAATTAGGTTCATTAAACACGTAAGGGTAGCAAATTATTTAACGATTTTAAGTAAGGTACATGTGATAGGGTATTAAATTCTAAAAACGTTCATGATAAAATTAATTTTCGAAAAATCGAAAAAAGGTTCGAGATATTTCACATTCAATATAATTTTTTTTAAGTAACAAAAACATAAAGCGTTCAAAAAATATCTCCAAGAATATAAAACTCAACTAAAGAATAAAATAATATCCAATTCTGGAAACAAATTAAAAGCTACCTGGGATATATTTAATAAAAGTATTAATAAAAAAATTAGACGAGATCAAAATGAACTAATCGTCAAGGACCATCAAAATAATAAAATAACCGACCCAGACGCCTAAGTGCGCTTATTTAGTGAATATTTTTCTCTTTCTCCAGCCTGTTGGAGAGAGAACAGATAGGATAGTTCAAAATCGAGCAAATTTATTTCTAAACCCTACTAATGCCCAATAAATTATAGACATTGTAGATATTACAATGCCTAACACAGAATTAACGGGTCTTGATGAAGTATCAATTAATGTAATAAAAAAGTAATTGTAGAAATTTCTGAACCACTTTCCGATATAAGAAATAATTGTTTTCTGGAAGGAATACATCCTAATCGATTAAAAATGAACAAAATAATACCTATACATATAAAAAGGGCGATATGGAAAACGTCGTAAACTACCGCGGTGTTCAATCCCACCGAATTTCTCTAAGATTATTGAGAAAACAATTTATAACACAATAATTTCCTTTTTACTAAACATAAAATAATTAAAGATTATCAGTTCGGCTTTATGCCCCATTGTTCCACAGAACAGGCTATCTATCACTCACTAACAAAAATTATTACAGCGCTTGATTCAAATTTGAAGGTAGATTGCTTGTATTTCGATATGTCAAGAGCTTTAGACACAATTAATTATGCCATTTTGTTGGAAAAATTAAATAGTTACGGTGTTCGAGGTACATGTAACAAACTACTCTAGTCGTACCTTACTGATAGATGTCAAGCTACTGCACTAACAATTTTCAAGGATGGAGTACTTGAAACTGTTATTTCCGATAAAACTTGTATACTAGAGGGCGTGCCTCAGGGATCTATACTTGGGCCCCTCTTATTTATTTTGTATACTAATTATTTAAAAGATTACATTAATATATATTTTTATATCAATATGCCGACAATAACTGTGTTGCAACTGAAGAATCCTTAGTGGTTTGTGCAATTAAACTTACCACAATATATTCAAATATGTCTAAATATTGTAATTCGAATGGCTTAAACTTAAATGTAAATAAAACTACTCTTGTTATACTTTCTCCAACTACTGTTCTTGATTATTCGTTGTATGTTCAATTAAATGGTTCTTCAATCACACAAACGGAAAATGTAAACTTTCTTGGCATAACGCTAGATAGTAAGTTAAATTGGGAAGCTTGTACTAATACTTTAATATCAAGAATTGATTCGTCATGTTACCTAATACGATTCATAAGAAACAAACTATCAGTAGACTATATAAGAATGTTTTATTTTTCATATGTATAAAGTATTCTAGAATATACGATAATATTCTGGGGTTCCTCCCTACATTGGCAGAAACTATTTGTTTGTCAAAAACGCGTAATTAGGTGTATGATGAAGGTACTTTGCAGTGATTCATGTAGACCTTTGTTTAAAGAATTGAAGATGCTTATCATCCCGTCCCTTTATATTTACAAATTAGTTTTGTTCGTTAAAAAAAATACTAGTGAATTTACAAGAAAAATTGATGTGTACAGATTGATGACAGCAAGAATCTCAGAATACCAGTACACCGCCATAGTTTTCATGAAAATAGTCAATGTTATAATGCTATCAAAGCCTACAATGCCTTACCACAAGAATTAAAATATATTAGTAACATTCATTCTGTCAACTTAAATTGTATTTGCTTGAAATACATTTTATTCTTACAGTGATTTTTTAACTGTATAAAACTTTTTGTTAGTAAATTTCATGCAATCGAATTATTATTATTATTATTTAGGGGTGGAAAAAATTTTTTTTTGGAAAAAAAATATATTTTGTAGGAGGCGTTTCATTGAGGAAGGTGGTACGCCTACTAGAATATTTTATTTTTTTCCAACCCCTTCCAAGGATCAAAACAACCCCCGGGGTTGGTTATACAACCCTGGTCACATGCCAAGTTCCTCAAAGAAACGCCTCCTACAAAATATTATTTTTTCTCAAAAAAAAAATCCACCCCTTTGAAGGGTGACAACACCCCCCCGGGGATGGTTACAGAATCGTGGTCACCTGCCACCTTCCTCACAGAAACACCTCCTGTAAAATAAATTTCCATTTTCTAACCCCCTAGATGGTTGGAAGCCTGGTGTAGGGGTGGCTGAGGTGAAATCCCTCGAGGACTTTCAGTTCTTCTGGAGGGAATAACAGTTAGTCGAAAAAGTGGGGAAAAATTGTAACAAATCTGTAAAATATGTATTGTATAATACTACGGTATTTGTTCTCTTCATATTTATTGTATACTTAACATATATATGTATGCAATTTTTATTGTACCTGCATTTATTATTTACTACTTTTCTTAAATTTAATACTATAACTACGACGCGTATAATGTGACATATTTTATATATAGCTTTGTCAATAAGAGTATTTTGTACTTAGACAATAAAGCATATCTTGGTCGATTGATTGATGATATTATAGTTTTTAATATTTGTGTTGTTAAAACCTTTTAAATCGAGATGATTTTTTTTGATTTTTAGTTTCCACCTTATGTAATGCGCTTTGTTTTTACCACATAATAGAGAAAAAATAATTTTATTATTGTTATCTTAAAATTTTAATTATTGTTTTAATTTATTTGAGGCAATAGTAACAAAATGGTCCACAAAGTAGTTGACAATTTAATATTTTACTTCCACGTCCAGTGGAAGTATAGTAACGCAAAAAAAAATTAAATTTTTTTTATGAGATGGGCTTAAAATGTCATGAAACGTAAATTATAAATTTGAGCGAAAAAAATTTCCTGTCTGTCTGTAACTTTTTTTTTTGTGCGCACGTTTACTCTGGAACCGTTTGTGATATTAACTTGAAATTTAGTTCACTTATGTATTGTAACGAGATCTGGAACTAGATTATATTTTGATCTAATTCCGTTGAATGGTTCGGGGGTAAATGGGGTAAATAAGGGTAAATAGGCAAAACAAACAAGTAAGAGTCTATAAAATTGCAATTTAGGGCATGTACGAGAAGTTAAGGTCTCAAAAATTTTTTGGCATCAGCCACCTTCCCCACTCTCACCCCCAATGCCACCCCTACACTATTATGAAAGGGAAACGTCTAAAAAAGTTTGTTTAGCGCTATATACCCCCCTCTACCAAGCCCATTGCCACCCCCACCCTATCATTAAAGGGAGTAAAAAAAATTAAAGTGTGATTTAGTGTGTTTACAAGAACGAAACGTCTAAAAATATTTTTGGCGTTAGCTGCCCCCTCTACCACCTCCATTGCCACCCTCACCCTATTATTAAAGGGGGTAAAAAAAGTAAAATTTGATTTAGTGTGTATACAAAAACGAAACGTCTCAAAACATTTTTTGGCGTTAGATACCCCCTCTACCACCCCCATTGCCACCCCCACCCTATTATTAAAGGGAATAAAATATTGCTTTGGGATTTAGTGTACATAAGACTTGGATACAAAATCTGGATGCGGAAGTAGTGATTCCTTTATCTTGTATGTACTATTTGTATATCCTTATTGTATGTAACAACTTTATTTTGATATTCATCAATCAGAAATTAATCTTCATTAATTTTACATAACTAAAACATTTGGCTTTAATGACTGTTCAGCCTGTATGTTTATTTTTAGGCAGCATTAGTCTTGCGCAAAGAAATTCAGGAACTTCACGGTTAACACGTAATGTTAAACTTGGATGAAAACAATTGTTTCGATCGATCACGAATATAAATCTGATACTGATTTATCGAAACAAACGATAATAATATTTATATTTAACTATGAAACGAGAAAAAAGCTTAATTCAATAATAAAATTCCAATAATTACATTCTCGTCGTAACATTGCTGGAATTGATAGCGTGTGAATTTCCACAGATCCTGCTCGACTTGAAATGATTGACGTTTCTCTCGGTTAATATTAGTTAGGGTTTAAATAAAGGTCAATATTTCTTCTAATTGTTATTTATACGTCCATACTTTCTATTAACGTCGATTAAGTGTTTCTTAATTGAGACAATTGAAACAAGCGCACTTTCTCATATTTTACATTCTCTGTGGTAGAGAAGTAGCTCTAGCATAAAAATCGAAGGCATTAGATAAATGTCTCACGAATATTTAAATAGGCAAATCTTGTATGTAATTAATTGTGTTATTTATAGATACTGATGAACACATTTTTTTAAAATAGAATGTCTAACAAGCTTGCATGACAAGTACAAAGTTGCTAAGGTGTTTAAATAGTATTGTTAGTTTATAATGTTTTAATGATAAAATAATGAGGCCATGAAGACTTTGTTTCGAAACATATTCGCTAGATTTTCCAATAATCTGTGAACTCATTGGGGTAACGCTGTTCTGTCTTGTCACCTACATCAAATACAATACTTTTGTTGAAAATTAAGCAGTACAACTACAAACATTTTCAAAAGGGAGTGTATCAACAATGTTGCTTTTCAACACTTCCCGAGCACATAAATATGATACAAGTAATACATACATACATAAAAATACTTAAACATTAATTTAAGTTTATATATTTGACAAAAGTAGTTTTGTACAGGGTGTCCCAGATTTAAAATGATATAGACTAATGAGAGAGAGTATACACTTTGCGGAGTTCAAAGCATCCACACATACCCTTGAATCCTCACTGTTTTCAAGATACATGTTGTTTTAGGAATTTTGACTGAAACTAAAATTCACCATGTTTTTGGAATGGGTGGATGTATTTGGATAAAAGTTGGTACATATACAGGCTGTCCATTTTATCAGGGCCCTCGAGAATATCTCACTTAATATCGGTCGTACAAAAAAAAATATTTTTACGAAAATTGTGCCGATTTGTATAGCCTACAAAATGGTTTAAAGACATTTGAAATCCATGGCCTACTTTAAGAGTTATGGCGGAAAATATCGAAAATGCTGAAAACGTCTAGGCCAAATATCTCCGTTATTTGAAGAGATACGAAAAAAATTCTAAGGCGAAAATTTTTTTTTATCCAATTTTTTTCAAATTAAATTTGAAATTTACTCTTCAGGCTGTTAAAAAAATTATTTTGAAACGGGCGGGAGATGGCGCCATTAAATAGAGTGTTTTCCTCCCTTTTCAACGATATATCACATGCCATATTTATTCTACTACGTTAGTAATTATAAAAACATTTTTTTAAAACCAATATTTTTTTTTAACAAGCATTATACTTGCCGTGGAGAAGTATGATTAAATAAAACGATAAAATAATTCAATAAGTTGTTCAAATCTTTGCTATAATAAAACATTAACGCAATTAAGAAGAATAAAGTAAATTCAGGTAACAAAAACAAAGTAATAATAAAAAGAATATAGCACACAGAACATTAATATTTATCTAATCCTCAAAATAATTGTTAAGATATCATATCGAGTGTTCAAAGTGTCCACCGCGATTTCTTATGCACAATCGAGCGCGGCGAGGCACTGCATTTAAAACATTACTCAGCATTTCGGGGGTAACTGTAATACATGCTTGTTGAATTCGAGCTTTTAGGTCCTCCACATTTTGCGGTGTCGTCGAAAACACCTTATCTTTAATATACCTTCATAGAAAAAAATCCATTGGGGTTATATCTGGAGAACGAGGGGGCCATCGAATAAATCCATCCAATGTTGAGGCAAAATTTCGTCTAAATAATCTAGGCAAATCTGGGAATTGTGGGGAGGAGCTCCATCTTGTTGAAAATATTGAAAATTGTGTCGATACTATAAAGGTAGGTCATCTAAGAATTCATTAAATTCATTTCTCAAAAAGTTTAGGTACCTTTGACCATCATAAAAATAAGGACCTATTAAATTGGTGCCTAAAATACCTATCCACATATTTATTGAAAAAGGATTTCGAAACCCAGTCGGTCTATGCCAGTGTGTATTTTCAGAAGTCCATTTGTAATGAATATTGTGATTAAAAAATCCATTATTAAAAAAATTTGCCTCGTCGGACCAAAGTATTTTACTACATATTAATGGATCGGCACGCTTCTTTTCCAACAGCCACCTACAAAAAGTCGTCCTCCTTGATTTGTCCCTCGCTTGTAAATTGTGAATTTTTTTGGCTTTATAACACCAGTAACCATTTTTCTTTAAAATTTTTCTACCACTTGTTTTATTTATATGACAAGCAATTTGAATTTTTCTTATGATGTTTCCAAAGTTTCTGTATTTTTATTTCTTACAAAATTACTAACTCGGTTTAACTTATTTACATTATCAGTAACTCTATTCAACCTTGTCTTCTTATTTAAAAATGAACCATTATTTCTCAGTTTCGTAACTAATTTTCTGAACAGAGTTTTATTCGGCTGTAGTGCTTGTGGAAATCTGTTTCTATATTCTGCTTGAGCTAATCCAGAGTTAAAATTGCATTGGCAATATGTATGTAACGAACATATTATAACGATCAATGTGAGTGAAAATCATTTTTGAAAATTCTAAATTTTTAAACTAGTGTGATTGAGTGAGAGTTTAAGTGTTAACTGAGATGATCTGTCAAGAAATTAAATTGTTAAGTTTGTTCATAGCCAACTATTTTAAAATAATTGAAATAATAGTGAAATCATGAGATACAAACAAATGGATATTATACTTAAGTTAATTGGTAAAGATATTTTAACGTTCTGAGCAAGGAGCGACGCTTTTATGGAGGACCTTTATACATTGACATAACCGCGAATACTCTTTCCATAATTGCTCCATGTTGCCTTCTTAATCATTATTTTGTTTTTGTTACCTGAATTTACTTTATTTTTCTTAATTGTGTTAATGTTTTATTATAGCAAAGATTTGAACAACTTATTGAATTATTTTATCGTTTTATTTAATCATACTTCTCCACGACAAGTATATAATGCTTGTAAAAAAAAATTATTGGTTTAAAGAAATATTTTTATAATTACTAACGTAGTACCAATGAATAAATATGGCACGTGATATATCGTTGAAAAGGGAGGAAAATACTCTATTTAATGGTGCCATTTCCCGCCCGTTTCAAAGTAATTTTTTTAAGAGCCTGAAGAGTAAATCTCAAAATACAGCGGTTTTGAAAAAATTAGATAAAACCTCGTTAAAACACTCTGTTTTGCAAACAATTTTTGCCTTAGAATTTTTCTCGTATCTCTTCAAATAACGGAGATATTTGGCCTAGACGTTTTCCGCATTTTAGATATTTTCCGCCAGAGCTCTTAAAGTAGGCCATGGATTTCAAATGTCTTTAAACCATTTTGTAGGTTATATAAATCGGCACAATTTTCATAAAAATATTTTTTTTTGTACGACCGATATTAAGGGAGATATTCTCCATGTCCCTGATAAAATTTACAGCCTGTATAGTGTACTCCTAGTCCAATCAATAGCGTAATTAGTTTGGAAAATTTCCAGGACAGGGCTCAATTTTTATTATTTTACATTTAGAGACAATTACATCACCCTGTATATCAGTTCTTTGTAAATGCCGGATAACTATTGAAATGTTTATGGATCATTGTGCAAAATACTGTCATAATATGTGATGGCACGTTTATGGTTACCTTATAGCAAATTTTCGAAAATAATAGTGAATGATATTTAAATTCTACAAAATATGCAAAAAACTAGTTAACGTCGCTATTTTATTAACTTGTTTAATAATTATTTAATGTATTATTGTTACTTAAATTCCAACCTAATAGCACTTAAAATTTGTATGGTCATATGCAATATTCCATAGAAAAACAGTTTTCTTAAAAGTAAAAGTAGGCATGTGTCAATTCTGTCATTATATAGTTTAATACATGGTAATACAGGGTAGTTGCGCACAGGTGAACAGTGTCTAGAATTCTGTTCAAGGATGAAGCTCAATTCTCGCGTGATGGAATAAACAACACCATAAATCAACATATTTGGGCAACTGAAAATCCATATGCTACGCTTCAGAAAAATTCCCAATACAGATGCAACATAAACGTCTAGTGTGGAATATACAGTAGTCACCTAATAGGGCCACACATTTTTGAAGGGAGACTAACGGGTGAAGTTTATTTAAATTTCTTAATAGATGTGTTATCAAATTTATTGAAAAGAGGTATCTGGTTTCAACACGATGGCGCTGGACCCCATTTTTCTGTACCGGTGAGGAAGCATCTTAATCAACGTTACACGAACAAATGGATTGATAGAGGGAGTCCACTTAACTGGCCACCGAGATCTTCTGATCTCACTCCCATGGATTACTTTTTATGAGGCTACCTGAATTCACAGGTGTACAATGAAAATATTAATACCCGTGAACAATTACAACTAAAAATATTTAATGTATGTGACAATATTAGACACAACCCGGCTGTGATCGATAGATCGGTGAAAACCCTTTTTAAACGTTCACAAAAATGTATTGGCGCTGAGGGTGTTCATTTCGAAAATTTATTATAAATTTAATTAATTGTACCAGTGTATAAAATAATTAGTGTCTTTTTAAAATTTGTGCTGTAATTTATGATTAAGCAAACTGTTTTCCTTTATTTTTGCCTTTTTCTGTTTTCGTTTTTCTTTTTAAGTAACAATAATACATTGAATAGTTATTAAACAAGTGATTAAGTAAAATTAGTGAAATAGCAACGTTACCTAGTTGTTTGCGTATTTTGTAGAATTTAAATATCATTCACCATTATTTTCGAAAATTTGCTAGGAAGTAACCATAAACGTGCCATCAAATATTATGTCAGTATTTTGCACAACAATCCATAGACATTTCAATACTTATCCACCATTTACAAAAAAATGATATACAGGGTGATGTAATTGGCCCTAAATGTAAAGTAATAATAATTGAGTCCTGCACTGGAAGCTAGATTAGAGGTGTACCAAGTTTTATCCAAATACGTCCACAAATTCAAAAAATGGTGAATTTTAATTCCAGTCAAAATTCATAAACCAACATGTATCTTGAAAATATAGTGCAGTCATTCAAGCTTTATACCTCAGAAATATTTTACTGCGAACCGATTTACATGAAATTTTGGAATTAGGCTTATCTTACCCTTAACTTTAAAAGTGATATTGACCCGACCTCCGTTTTTACCCTGGGGGTGGTTGCCACCCCTTCTCGTTAGTGGAAATTTTTTTGGTCAAAATAACTTCGGCGATCGATAGAAGACCCAATTCTAAGCAAAAAATGTTCCATAAAGTTTTTTCAAAAACTCAATACTTTTCAAGTTATTGGCGATTGAAAACTCCGAATTTTCCCAAGTTTTTCAATGGTTTTTTGCAGATATCTCAAAAAGTATGCGTTTTAGCGATAATTTTATAATAAACAAAATTGTAGAAGGTAAAAAAATTAACAAATTGGTTTTTTAAAGAGTGTTCTAAGTGCAATATTAAGCGAGATATTGAAGATAAAAGCCGTTTTTTTTTTGTCTGAATTTTAATCGATGTATTCAATCCCATCTAGCGGACAACGGATACATTTTATCCATATGACAATGAGAAACTTTTTTATAGTGCTTAAAATAATCTTTAAAATGAGCAATGTTAAAAGTCTTTTGCACGTAAAGTGAGTGAGTTGCAATGAAAAAAAGAGGGACATCTAATATATTTTTTTAAAATCGATGTGTTTCATAAGTGCCATTTCCACCAAAATTAAAATTAATCGTATTCCGTCTAGATTTAACTTTAATATGAAGAGTTTATTAGATTCCAGCCGTTCGGCTGCTTTGGAATGCATACTTTTCAAAAAAATCACGATTTTAAGAAGAAAAATTTTTTTTCATTTTTTAAAATAATATTTTTTTCATAATATTTCAAAAATAATGAAAGATACGTAAAAAACTGTAATGATAAAAAATGTAGGTCTTTTTTGACAGAAATTTTATTTTATTTTTTTTTCTGTCAGACCAAAATTGACGGAGATATGACTGTTTAAAGAGCGCGCGGTAGCGCAATCACAGTCTCTCTCGAGCCCTTTGACCCTTCACCGTTTCAAAATGAAGGGTTTTACACTACATGTCATAATGAAAAAAGTTGTAGCTCTTTCAATTACCTTTAAAATGGTTTTTTCAAAGTTGCGATAGCTTTAAAATTGAAGGAGTTATGGTCCAAGAACTAAACGTTTTTTTTTCTATTTAGTAAAATGAAAATTTTGGAGCACAAAAATTTGGAGCAGAGTGAAAGTAAAGAATAATATGAACCCAAAACTATTGTCTTATATATATATATCCATATATGGCATATATATCGGAAACATACGCACGAATACATACAAACGTTCATATATGTATATCCAATAAAATCAAATCCAATAAAAACTGCAGATCCACCTGCACCGCAAGATTTACTTAAAATGATTTTTTGCAACTGCAAAGAAGGTTACGGAGCCACTTGCGGATGCCGAAGAGTCGGGCTGTTTTGCAATGTAACTTGTGGAACATGCAGTGGAGATAACTGCCAGAATAGCCCTCCAATTGACCCAGAAGCAGATCTTGATTACGACAGCAACTCCGATATTGAGTCATGAACGATTGGTGTAATAGTTTTTTTTATGTATTGTAATGCTCTTGTTGCAGAATTTTTTTATAATTAATTACTAATTTAATCTAGTACATTTCCAGATAACTTGTAAGTTTATATTTTATTCAATAAAAAGTGTCTGATTACTTACTCTATAATTAAATTATTTTTAATTGTATAAACACATATTTTCAATGTTTTAATTTAGGGGTAGTTTTAAGGGTTGAAAAGCTAAACATATGATAGTCATTTTCGAGAACGTGGAACAACATTTAAATCATTTTGAGTTCATCAAAAGAAATTTTTTTATACAATTTTTAATTGAGGGGTTGTTTTTAAGGGTTGAAAAGGAGTTAAAAATATGATAATTAAGGTAGAGAACGTAAAACAATATTTACTCTATATTTAAATCTTTTTAAGTTATACAAAAGTATTTTTTGTAATTTTCTTCAATTTAGGGGTTGTTTGCAGGGGTTGTAAAGTTTTTTAGGGTTTGAAAGTGGGTTAAACATGAGATAATTGTGTTAGAGAACACTTTACGATTTCACTCCTTATTATTAAATACGTTTTCTAGCGATAAAATGGCTCAATGTCAATTTTTTCATTAAGGGGTCGTTTTCACCCCTTAAAAATAAATAACGGAGGTCGGGTCAATATCACTTTTGAAGTTAAGGGTAAGATAAGCCTAATTCCAAAATTTCATGTAAATCGGTTCGTAGTAAAATATTTCGGGGCAAGACCCTATTTTTCGCTTCAATGACTGCACTAATAGTGAGGATTCAAGGGTAAGTGTGGGGGTATTTCGAACTCACCAAAGTGTACTCTATCTCTTATAAATCCATGCTACTTTAAATCTGGGACACCATGTATACCCTGAAGTAAACGAGTACTAGAGAGAAAACAAAAATTAGGAACAGAAACTCGGAAATGCTAATCCAAGTGTGCTCCACGGTTCGTGAAATCTTATCTGTATCACCTTGTTATGTATCAACGCAGAGTATGTTCATTGTCGTAGTATGCGGTCGCGGTGAGGCGGGAGGTCGAGAAACATTCATTCGTACGCTAATAATATAACAGTCGGTCTCACTTTCACGAATATATTAAAAATAAGTATTAATAAGAATTGATCCTTGCGGAACACTGGATACAGCTGGTCTATTTTGTGATCTAAGTATCGTTTCCTGCATTAATACTAGTATACTGTTGTTTGTCATTGAGGTAATTTTGAAACCAGGAATATATCACAATAACTTAATTTCGCAATTAGGTAATTAATTAATATTTAAGAAGTCAAAAGCTTTAGCCATATCAAGTAATGTCAATGGCTTACAAAATTTCGTCAGTTATTTTATTTTTTTTTCGGCGGCATCGAATTTCTACAGTTATATTACTAGTTAACCCACTCCCCATTAATTTATGTTTACTTTGATCAATGTACGTAATGGCCAGTTTTACACGCGACAAATTAATGAAAGCGGGAAAATTCAAAAATAATGTAATTTGAGGAATTAAGGTGATAAAATGTTTAGTTCTAAATAAATATAAAAAAATCTAAAATTCTTCATTATTTATAACAAAAGACGAAGATTAAAAGTTATATTTAATTTTTGGATTTCTATATAGAAAACGACATGATATATTTGTATGATATAGAGTGAAACAATTTACATTTATTTTATTTTATTTACTCATTTTATCCAAAATATATACTAATACAATTTCTACATAATTATACCATGTCATGCAGCTGTTAGACCATTTCTGATTCAGACGAAGAAGAAGAGTAATCTTCACACATGAATTATCAGTGGCACTACTACAATGTCCATTGTAATGTCAACCTGCTACATTTTTCTCTTCATTCTGCGCATGTCAAATGGCTTTTCTCCAATTTTCGGCAGAAACATTTTCAACAGCTTGCTGAAATAATGGGTGAAGATCTTTCATTTTAAACGTGGTATTGTTCCTGGCCACACTTCTTTTAATTTGGCTAAATATTAATTCAATAGTTTTGAATTCACAATGATGTGGAGGCAATCTCAAAACTGTGTGACCTTGTTCTTTTGCCATTCAGATTTTGAACGAACAAAACAACGTGACAACTCAAAGAGTATCAGACACCTCTTCCCTTCAAATATCTAACGTTTCTAATCGTGTATTTAATATAAATTATACAGAATAATTTCTACCTATAGTTAATCATTGTTGTTTGTAGTTGTATTTTTCCTAGAAAATTTATTAAGAAATAATAAAAATTGATCATAAAAAATAGTTTATTTAATTAGTCATTATTGTTGTGACGGTTATAATACATACTTTCTTAACTCTAGTGTACTAGTGTGCTCGAAATTAAAAATAATAAAAAAGCTATTTTGTATCAGCGTCAGTCGAAAAAAAATATATTATACGTTACGTGACCGAAAAACAGTGTTTTGCAGGTCTCCCCAAGCTTCCAGGACTCACTTGCAGCTCGTCCTGAAATCTACTTGTGTTAACCTGCAAAACACTTCTCTTCAGTCTTGTACCGTAAATTACTATTTTACGCCAAATGCTTAAATTCAGAAATTATATCACTATATGTTTTTATCGATTTTTGAGTAAGCTCTCTAACATCTTTTTTGACAACTTTTGAATCCTTTCCAGCTATGTCGATGACACTTTGATAAATTTCAATAAAAAAATAGTTCTACTGTTTTCACTTTCTATGAACCTCGAAATAAAATATATGCACTATGACTATGGTAGGATATAATTTTATAATTCAAACCTTCTAACATTATTTTATCCGTAAATTCAATATACATCTTAATAATACCATATAAAACAATTTACATTAAGTATCATTTTACACGGATTTGAATCAATTTATACAGGATTTAATGTATTTAATAACGCCACTTCTAAATTTTTTTACAACAGCAGGGTCATAGCCGGCAGGCTGGGTGTTGGTAATATACCAGCTGGGTTGCAGATAATTGAGCACGACTTTAAAAGAATGTTGATTAACGGACGGGGAAATGTATAAGGATATTATTAATTTGGAAGTTAAACGCAAAATGTTCTTTGGCTGCCGTTCTTTTTCAGTCGATATCCGGATGGTGGCTCGTTGTATGAGCATATATCAATTAGCGCTCCCGATAATTATTACACGTGTTTTTTACTTAGCACACAATTGCAGAAATTCATTTTATTTTTGAACCATAAAAAAATCGGATAGCGCCAATATACAAATTAACAAATCAGAAAATTTAAATAATAATAATAATAATAGTACTGATTACATTCATCTAGCATTTAGTGAATCAAATCAGGGATGCAAAACCTAATCGACAGCACTAGTGCTTTCCTGGAAAATAGAATAGAAGAGGATGCTGTAGATCTTACAAAAAGACATACAAGACATAGTTACATACAAGACATTGTCAAGATGGTCAAATATGACAAGTTCTGCAATGGCCGTAACACCTCACATTGCGTTTGCCGGGCAGGTCTCAGGACGGATTCTGGGGCGGTATTTTAACACGAATAAAGTTATTTTGAATTGAATTCAATTAAGACTTGTAATCGCAAGGTTCCGGGTTCGAATCCTAGTCAGGTATGGATATTTAATGGCGCCTTTAAATATGTTACCTAGGTAGTGGCAGTAGGCTAGACCACGAAATTTGAAATGTCAAAGTCATAGCTTACTTGTGCAAAAACGCAATAATTTTAAGTTATAGAAGAATAGAATAGATTTTTATTTTAGATAAGCTATTTACAACAATAACATAATTTTGTACATAGTCATTATTGCACTCTAATATCTGTAGATAATTTTGTAACATTATTAGTAAACAGTTTTAAACTACCACAGAATTTAATTTCAGTGGGTAAAACATTGTACGCGCGATAACCATAAAAGTTGACTATTTTAAGATTGATATTTTTGTATGGTCTATGTTGTAGTTTTCAGCAGATCTCACTGGATAATTGTGCAATTTAGCTCTTTTAACTAAGAAAGGTATAAGATAGTTAGCTACTAGATTTTTGTCTATTTTATATATTAAAATTAAATTTGCTCTTTCAATGCTTTCCTCCAGTGAAATTCACCTCAGTTGGTTTAACACATTCAAAATAGGTATATATCTGTAACAATTTAATATTACACGCATTTCTTCAAATTCAACCTTTTTATTATTTATGTGCAGAAACTGTTGACCATTTATATATTTCTGGCATTTAGCTTTAGTTCCGAAAAAGGAATTAAAAAAAAAAGAATAAAAGAAATGCATATAGAAAAAAAATAAAAAAAACATTGAAAATAAAAAAAATTAAAAAACAAAAAAAAAATTAACTAAATAAAAAGCAAAAATAACGTCACAAAAAATATATATATTAAAAAAAAAGCAAATGAAAAAAAAAAGTATACTATATCTGATATATATGTACTAACAATACTAATAATAACTCTACATGGTCTTTAAGTTATGTTAGTCTTTTATTTTTTTAAATTGTAAATGTAATGTTGGCATTAAAGTAACTTAAATGTACTTTAAAATTGACTGGCAAGTTGGATATATCCAGTGCCATTGAAACATACAAACACACACAGCTTTAGTTCCGAGAGCATAGCCATCTATATAATACACAAAGCCCTCTATTAATTATATCCGTGATTACAAAATGATTTTTTTTCCAGATACAGAAATTGAAAATGTGTCATCCGCAAAAAGGTTCACATATGACTTTGTTAGAACACGTCTTATATCATTCACATATTTAGTGAATAGATAGGGTCCCAACACACTATCCTGCGTCACCCCATATGAGCCAGGAACGTTTAGTTGCTGTCCTATTGTTCACTCTGGTTATCAATTAAATTGAAAATATCTCAAAAACTAGCAATTTTGGGGCCGAATATCACAGTAACTAATTTGTAGAGATATAATAGTTGTACAAAATGATGGAATAATATACTGGGTGTTCCATTTGAAAAAGCGAAGTTTTAGATGTTCGTAGATTTGCAAGTTGATGCCACTGTATAAAATCTCCTGTACATAAAAATAAACCTTCTCTCAGATCTTTTATCTGGCCTTGATCTTGATTTTCATAATAATGAGCCAAGCAGATATGCTCTAAATTCGTCCAGTTGTATTGATTATATGTGTTCAAACCTATCAGACAGAGCTATTAAATATAAAACTATATTAAATGGTTTATCAGATCATACATGTCAGTTTCTGCAGTTTAACGTGCTAAAGTTGAAAAATCAGTCACATACTGTTACAAATTCGAGATTATTTACAAAAAATAATTTTAACAATTTTGTTTACAGTTTGAATAAGGAATCGTGGTTTGATGTCTATAGTGCCAAAACAATAAATGAAGCATATACAGTATTTATAAATGACTTGTTATTCTATGTTAATCTTGCCTTTCCTTTAATTGCTATTAAAAGTAAAAAAGAGAGAAAAGGTTGGGTAACCTTAGGAGTAAAAATATCTCGAGAAAAGCTTAAACTATTGCACAAAAAAATCACGCGAACTAATGATCTTATTGATATCGACTACTATAAAAAATACAAAAAAATCTATCGTAAAGTTATAAAAACAGCCAAACGACTATTTAATGACAAAATATATTTAAATTCGGATAATAAATCGAAAGCGGCTTGGTCCATTATTAATAGAAATTTGAAGTCTAACCATAAAGGAAAGATGGAATATGAAATAGCCATTGATGGCAACATTGAAAATAACAGAGAAATTGTTGCTAATCACTTTAATGAATACTACACTGACATTCCTAAAAAACTATCCACAAAAAGTGCTGAGAATAACTTTGAATTCAAATTGAATGAAAACTATCCAACCATCTTTGTAGAACCGGCTACTGAAAATGAAATTTTTAATACTCTGATGTCATTAAAGAACTCTAATTCTTCCGGGACTGACGATATTAGTGCTAGAATTCTCAAATCTGCTGCTCACATTATAAAAGATCCATTGACATATTTAGTTAATTGGTCCCTTAATGCAGGTACTTTTCCAGATGTTTTCAAAATTGCTAAGGTTGTACCACTTTATAAAAAAGGCAACTACAATCTTGTAGAAAACTACCGCCCGATATCGCTGTTATCAGTCATTTCTAAAGTATTAGAAAAAATCGTCTCCAACAGGATGAAGTCATTTATAAAGAGATATGATATATCAACTACGGCACAGCATGGTTTTCGAGAGGGTAGATCGTCGCAGACAGCTATACTGGGTTTCCTAAAGAGTCTATATCAAAATTTAGATAAGAACAAGAAATGTCTAGGACTATTCATGGACTTGAGTAAGGCTTTTGATCTAGTTGATCACAGTTTACTTACTAAAAAGCTGGAAAAATATGGCTTCAGGGGAATTTTGGGAGACTGGCTAGTGTCGTATCTATCCAAACAAATTGTTAATATCAATGGCATACGATCGTATTCACTTGAGGTAACTTGTGGCGTGCCTCAAGGTTCCATTTCAGGGCCGTTGCTCTTTATAATTTTTGTAAATGACCTTCCAACTAATCTTGATTGCACTGAGCTTACTATGTTTGCTGACGATAATTCGTACTTGAGCACCCATTTCACAATACCAGCCTTAGTTTCAGATACACAGCAGAAACTAGATGATTTTGTACAATGGTTTATGCATAATGGACTACTTATAAATGCTACCAAAACAGTTTTTATTCAGTTTTCTCCTAAAAGTTCAAACGTGACTGAGAGCCAATTGATTAAAATAAATAGTAAATCTATTGAACAAGTGTATTCAACAAAGTTTTTAGGTCTATATATCGACAGCGCGTTAAACTGGGAAATTCATATCGATGATTTATGCAAAAAATTATCCTCCGTATGCTATGCACTATACAGGCTAAAACAGGTCACAAGTAAAAATGTTGTTCTGTCATATTATTACGCTCAATTTTATTCTCGGATAGCATATGGAATTATTTTTTGGGGTTCAGCATATACTGTTGACAGAGTTTTTAAAATGCAGAAGAAAGCAATTCGGAATATAGCAGGAGTCTCTATGATGGCCCCATGTCGAGGTCTATTTAAAAAATATCAAGTGCTAACACTAGCTTCTTTATATATATTAGAAATAGTGTGTTTCGTCAAACAAAATATCAGTGTTTTTTTAAGTAATAATTTTCATCATAGCTATGACACCAGGGGTCAGGATAACCTTTTAACGCCTTTACACTCTCTTACCCTCTATGAGAAGAGCCCCTATTATATTGGTATAGAGCTGTATAATAAACTCCCAACTTTTATAAAGGATGTTCACAGTAAGACAATGTTTATAAATAAGGTCAGAAAATTGCTTCTTGATGGAAATTTTTACACTATTGACGAATACTTGCAATATTAGTCGTATCCGGTAACATTTTTATTTTCTATGCATTGTGTTTTAATACCTGTATATCACATTTTAGTTTTTTAAGTCATGTTATTTATATTTTATTGTTCTGCGATGTATTTTATATAACATATTTGTCATGTGTTGTTCAACATATGATCTTTATGAAGTGTGTCACTTTGACTAGGCTAATGCCATTTTGTAACTTTTGGTTCTATAGTCAATAAATATATTATTATTATTATTACTTATTAAATGATTTATCTTAACTGTCATTAACAAAATATGTTTTATATCATTTGTGATGCACTGTTTCTCCCTGGATTTTCCTACCTCAATCAATGGTGTAAAAATATATAGGTGTGTTATTTAAAAAATTCAACCTTGAACTATTGCTTTTCAAAGCATTTTAGAAATAAGCAACAATGTATGCCATATAGCTTTTATTTAAAACATTTTGTCATATTTTTTATAATAGGCTCAATATTGGACTTCATAGTACTAATGGACCACTCTATACCCTCTGTCTATTTTACCAGGGCCACACCAAAGGAGAATAGGGCGCGATCACTCCTTGACACACGAGCTCCGGAAACAAGTTTTCGGTTTGCTCGGGCGCCAGTCCTAGTTTAAGTGATAGGACGCACTACCCTCAAGCCGAGTACGCGAGGCTGAGTAGCTCAAGTGGAGAAAATTTACTCCAGAGGGTCAATAAATGGGAAATTAGACATTCACACACAGACAGTCAAACTCAGAGTTTTTCAGTAAAACAGTATATTACGGTAAACCTAAATGTAAAATTCTAAATATTTATTATGAAAAATCTATTTATCAGATACCGGGAGGAGCATGCGTAGCAGCGCAAAACCCCAATAGTACCAGATGACTCAGGTGATCAGATTAGCAGGCTGCAACACACAAAATATATGCTTAGCAAGAATAAACAGGGTGCAGAATAGTTACGGACACCAGACAAGTAAAGCAAGACACAAATATAAAAAAACTACAGTGAGACAGTTTATCAAGTACTTGCTAGGACATCAGTTTACCTACTCCTCTGTGGACTTACTTACTCCCTGTGCTTACGATCGGGCACGTCTGCTTCGGTGAAGCGATCGTAGTGGAATCCCTTCTGCAGAGCTCCTCAGATCCTTTTCTGAAAATGAAACAACTTTCTACTGGTCGGTGCCGTTAAACGGACTTAATTTTTTTGGACTGGAAAATAAGGCCACTACGGATTTATGGATTTAGAAAAATAATTCGAATACAGATTTGTGAGCTTAGAACGGTAGGTTTTAATATCTTCGGAGTGAACACGTCTGCTTGCTTTGAGTCTAACAAGATGACTAACTGCTTTCTAGGAATGTTTGGGTGGGCCTATTAGGGACTAAAATAATTAATTGGACCTTATTTTTATAATGGCAAATTAACCGCTCGTTTTCTACAAAACGAATTTCAAGATTTTCTTTATGAATTAAAAGTGGTAGAAAGATTAAATTATTCATATTTTCAACAAAATGGGGCTCCACTTCACACCGCTGTAATATGTACAAATTATTTAAATCAAGTTATGCCAGATAGCTGGATAGGCACCTATTCTATGGCCAGCTCGATCACCAGAAATTACTCCCTTGGATTTTTTCGTCTGGGGTTACATTAAAGGCAAGGTATTTCAAACTGCCCCTGTAAATATTGAGGGCATCGAAATCACGCTTGTTAGGCAATTACTCCTGAAATGCTCCAAAATCTAATTAGTGAAGTGTCTCGTAGAGCACGTTTGTGAATTACAATGCATGGTGCACAATTTAAGCATTTGTAGTTAGAAAAATAAATGCACACATTTTCTTTTAGTATGGTAGTAGGCAATAGTACTGTTATACATAGTTTTTTTGAATGTTAATTTTGTATTTGTATTTTTATTTATGAGATAGGTACTTGTTTGTTTGTATTAAATTGTAATAAAAAATTATGTAATTATTATTATGTTGTAATTATAATTATTATAAAGTGAATTTTTACTATTATAGCATAGCTGATTTTTACGATTCAATGATATGAATTGTGGTTTTCGTAAATTATTAAATATTGACACTCAGATAAAAATTTTTTGACATGTTTTATATCGTTGGAAAGAGAAAAAATAAACGGAATTAATGGTGTATACAACCATACAACCCTACAGCTTATGTACGAAACTTCTTATCAGTATTAATAGCAAGACTAGGGGGGGGGGGGGGGCAAAATTGATTGATAACGCGCACAAAGAATATCTTATCAATATTGAGAGCCAAATTAAGTCCAATCCAAATCACTTCTTGGCATATTTAAACAACAGAAAAAATATATCCAGTATTACTAGCGTCATGACCTATAGTGACTCCATATTAAACGAACCACAGCTAATAGTTGACGCATTTGCTAATTACTTTCAAGAGTCATATTCCGCATCTACAAACTTTGCTTATGATATAAATAGCACTCATTGTAATACTAACAATTTATGCGTTCCCTATATTACCGAAAATGACGTACTCAAGGCACTTAAGAAAATTAAACCCAAAACCACTACCGGTCCTGATGGTATTATTCCGACCTTTCTCCTTAAAAATTGTGCCATTTTATTTGCAAAACCGCTAGCTAGTATTTTTTATTTGTCTATTAAACCTGCTACTTTTCTAGAAGTCTGGTAAATATCTAGGATCTGTCCGGTAAAAAAAAATGATAGATGCGCTATTGAAAACTATGGGCCAATAGTAATATTGTGCAATTTTAGTAAATTATTTGAAAACTTAATATACGATATTCTCTTTAATCACGTCAAATCTCAAATTTGCCTCGATCAACACGGATTCATGCCAAATCGCTCTACCACCAGCAATCTGGTGTGTATTACTCAGTTCATAGTTGAACAGTTGGATGTTGGAGGCCAAGTAGATGTCATTTATACAAATTTTTCTAAAGCCTTCGACAGACTGGACGATGGAATTTTGCTGAACAAATTATCCGAATTTGGACTAACTGAGCACTTCCTAAACTTTTTTGAATCCTACTTGGTAAATAGAAGACTAAATGTACAATACCGTGGATTTTGGTCTGTGGATATCTCAGCGACATCAGATGTTCCCCAAGGTTCTGTGTTTGGGTCATTGCTCTTTAATATTTTTATAAATGATATCGTCATTGGCTTATACTGCAAAACATTACTTTATGCCGATGACCTAATAATGTTTACATCTATCACTAGTGCAGAAGACTGTGTTGATTTTCAAAACGATCTTGTACAACTATGGTCTTGGTGTAGCGTAAACAATTTATAGTTAAATATCTCAAAGTGTAGCTTTATGACATACACTCGTGCATAAAATCCAACAAAATGTATCTATACAATTAATGATGAAGAACTGAAGAGCTGTGGTCATTTCAAAGATCTAAGAGTAATATTCGATCCAAAGTTATCTTTTATTGGCCATATCAATCAAATCACCGCTAATTCCTTCAAAAATTCAGGCTACATTATTCGTAATTCTAAAGAATTTAACGAAAATACACTGAAACTTCTCTTTAATTCATTTGTGAGGTCAAGATTTGAATATGCTTCAATAGGCTGGAATCCTGGTTATGAAAATCATAAATATAGCATTGAAAAACCTCAGAGGCGTTTTCTTAAATACCTCTGGTTCCAAAGTTCTGGAAATTATCCAGAGAGAGGTTTTCTACATTGTGACTTATTACATAGATTCAACACGAGTGATCTTCAACTTTAAATGGCACTGTTGACTGCTCTGAAATTCTTAGTTGCATTAGATTTCATGTTCCTAATTTGCAAACTCGCTCGCATTCGCCTCTATTCTATTTGCCTGCACCAAGAACAAATTTGCTGTTATTTTCTCCTCTGCACCGTATGTGTTCCAACTATGATTCTTTATATAATAATATAGATATTTTTAATACTAGTATATCCAAAATGCGAAATGTGGTTCTCAATTCTATACAACAACTGTAGCTTTTCTATTAGATTACAACTTTTAGGACTATACTAATCATAGAGTTATTTTGTTAATTTTTATTATCATTTAATTGTTTACCTTTTAAGTTATTTAGTTTTAGTTATTATTTAGTTTTCTTTTTACGTTTGTAAAATTCCTGCCCTATAATTGAATTTTTGTCTGGGCAGTCGTAACCAAAATAAAAAATAAAAATAAAATAAAAAATAAAATATAGTGAATAACCGTACACTACGAAATATTTAAAAAACACAACAAACAAAAAATTTTAAAATATTACCCATCTTATTTATAATAATAGTATATAATATTTTTGTAATGTTTCAAGTTAAGGGGATTAATGAAATATATAATAATATTTTCTTAATCGATAATATCTCTATATTTAATAAATAAAAGATCATTGTTGAAAGAACTTCGTATTTACATGTTTTAAATTCATCAGAACAACGAGAAAAGATCAGACATTACAAAACAAATATTATGATTTTAATACATAAACTTGTAATTAAAAAATAATTTTCATTAACATGGTTTTTAGCGAAAGACTATCGGTGTAAATGTGTTCATATTTTGCACTCATCGGAGTTTATCTCTGTAGTTTTATCTAAAATAGAGTAAATAAATACCCGCTTCAACAAATAGGGTAAATTTAATGTTTAGTTATAGTGATTGGTTCGCATTTAAAATCTTTGTGCTGCATGCTGTAATAATGTAATAATTTACTAAGCGATAAATGAACTAGATATCGGATTTGAAAATGAATAGTTGAAATTTGTATCGGAGGATATTTTGCATTCAGTATATATGCTTTTTAAATTTTTAGTTGAAATTGGAAAAAAATAAATCGACAATCGATGTAGAACTAACCGTTAGCAATATAATTTATGAGGTTAATATGCTCATAAAAATTTGTTTAACAAAATGTTCAAATAGTTCAAAACAGAGGCGGAGTAAGAAAAATTCGGGTTAAGAATATGGTATTCACCGGCAAATAGACAGATATACTAGTAAGAAGGAAAAAATCATCGTCTTAGAGAAAAACTTTGTTCTATAAATTTCATTTTATGCATTGCAAGCGTACTGCTTGAATAACTTCTAACTCGACTTATCGAAAATAAGATAAGAACTCTTTACAGAAGATATTATGGTACGATCGTTAGCAAAAAAAAAATTGAAAAAGTCTTATAACGGTATTTTGCTAAAATCTAGTTGTGTACATCTAATTTTAATTTTTGTGACATTGTCAGTTAGTTGTCATAATTTATTTCAAGTGTGCAAAAATTAATATGCCTCATATAAGCGATTTAGTTAAATCTGGACTTATTGCTAAAGCAGAAGATGGATGGTCAATGAGTCAAATTGCACTGCGTTATAAAATTGATAAAAATTTGGTGTGTAACATTGTAAGAAATTGTAGAATAAACGGTACGATTAGTAGAAATTCTGGTTCAGGGTAACGAAGGATATCAACTCAACAACAAGATTTGCAATTGGTAAATGCTTTAGTAGAAAATTCATTTTACTCAGTTATTCAGGCTGCTGAAGAAACGAATATTCCTGGATCGAGTAGTACTGGTTGCCGGCGAGTAAAAGAATCGGAGCTACGCCGTCATGCAGAAGCACAGAAATTCTTACTTAAAGCTGAATATAAAGAAGATCGAGTAGGATTTGCGCTCGAATTTTTAGCGCATGATGTAAATTTTTGACACAGTGTAATCTTTACAGACGAAAAAACTTTCCAGTCAACACACAGCGTGTGTTTACCGCCCTCCGAATACTCGATTCGATGAGAAATATATATATATATATATATATATATATATATATTGTCATGAGCACCCATACTCACATAAAAACAGAGTAGACAAATAAAGTCTAAAATTAATAAAAATAAACATTTTCACTACGAGAAGTCTCGATTCTACTTTAATAGCTAATGCTATCATGTAAATATTGCTTACAAAAACATAAAACCACATATTTATCTTTTAAGTTTCATTTCATTCATTAATACTCGTTAAATATAGGAAATTTGTTATATTAGAATTAAGTTTTGTGCTAGTTATAAGATAAAAACAGAAATACCTGAGGTAAAGTAACCCAGAAAATGTCCCAAATCGAACTAAAGACACTGAAAAGATAATATTCTCCATTGGTTAGCTACCATAGTGCCTTAGAGTCCAAAACGATACTGGAAAACAGCTACAGGAAGCTGGAACTCCGTAGTCAGGTTTCGACATAACGGCAGATCTGAAAATTTCACATATGTTAAAAATAATCCAAATAATTTTGTATGTCAACAAGATTTGACCATTGCATAAGCAAAATGCATGAGTAACATACTCAAATAAGAAAATTATTCAGATAAATATATGTGACAGGACTATGGAAAATGTAAATTATGTAAATAATTTTAATTACAGGGAATAAAAACAAACTTTTCGTCATAAACTAGTTGGACAATTACCTAGTGTAAATGACAGCAGCAGCAGAACTAGAACTGTTGGTTCGAATAGGGCTCCAAAGTCAAATTTGTGGGTAGAGCACCTCGTGTCGTGAACTTTTTAACATGGTCAAAACCATATAAACTTTTCAACGCAAAATGTGTACTATGCCAAATATAGACAGTCTAAGGTATGTGAAGACACAATTTGGGGACACTAAGTGTATAGTGGGGCATAGATAGGTCCAAGTTATCCCAGGGTCACGACCTGAAATGTTATAAATATGTTAATTGTAAGGAAAAACCATTATATAGCCCTAAAAACTATAGAAATAGATATAATAGGATATAAGGTTCATTTTTCACTAGTGTTAGGTACTTATTTATTGTTAAAATCAATGTAATAGAAAAAAAAACTCAAAATTTCAATCTTTCAAAATTCATAGCCTAGATAGAAAAGCAATACAGCAAAAGAATCGGTAAGAAACGCTGATGAATAATACATTAAGAAAGTTTCAAATATTTATTTCAAAAGTTAAAAATTTCGCATATAAAGAAAATCCAATTTCAGATTTCAGAAATCTAGGAGGCTAAATCTGTCATAAAACTAGGTTTCCATGACAAATTTACCGAGGAGTCGAAATTAATCAGTTGCCCAAGTAGCATGTTAAAAAATTTCTCGCAACAATTAAAACATAACCTTAGAAATTTTAAAACAAAGTAGAGCCAGCAAAACGTCAAATCGTGACAGGTGTCACCGAAAAGAGGTTAAAAGTCGACTCACAGTGACATTTTGAGTCTTTTTAAGAAAAATATTTAATTATATCATCCTAAATTCACTAATAATTGTTAAATGGAATAATTTCAACTTACCGTAAAGTGTGTAACGTCTAAAACAAAAGTTAAAATCCAAAAGTGCATCGATCAATAAATTAAAGTGTCAACGAATTTCACCAGTAACTTCAACCAGTCAACTAGAACATCATTCAACCAACAGGAGACCACGATTCTTCGAAAGTTTAAAAGGTACTGTGCAAAAAAGCGTTTTTAAAGAAATAACAAACAATAACTGTGTTTTATTATTATTGTCTATGTTCATGTTCGATCAACAAATCGATAAAAATTGCACTGTTAAACTCGATATATTGTAAAACCTGTATTTTTAAAACACCATCTGGTGATCATTAAAAGAAAGTGTATAGAAACTTGTGAGTTTATGTTTTTAAAGAAAAATTAGTTGTCAAACGGAATCTACTTCTCAGAAACGGAGTTTTGTGTTTCATTTTAATTCCTGTAACCAGGTGGCGCCCAACTTTAGTCAGTATTTAAATAATAGTAAATTGCATACCCAAAAGGGGACAATAACTTCATTTTCAAGCATTTTAAATTCAAATTACTTCACTTAAACAATTTAATCAAATCAATTTCAACATTTTCAAACATATTAAACCATTTTCAATCAATTTACTTGTCTTGTGGGGGTTTGTACCACAGATTCAGTAATTTCAAAAAATAAATATATCAGAAACAATTTATATAACCCATTTCCAAACATCTTAATATATTTCTCATCGAATCCAATATTCGATGTAACAATGATAAAAGTGGTAGATTTTCCGTCATTATGTGGGCTTGGTTATTGGCACGTTGTCCTGGTGTTTTGTGGCATATTGAGGAACGATTTAATAGTGAAACGTATATTAGGATTTTAGACAATATTATGATCCTTTCTGTGCCAGAAGTATTTCCTAGTAATGAGTTCATATTTCAACAAGACAATTGTTCCATTCATACTGCTCATACCGTAACTAACTGGTTTCCAGATAACAACATCAATGTTCTTAATTGGCCCAGTCATAATCCAGATCTTAACCCTGTGGAAGAAATATGGGGACTACTCGTAAGAAGTATCCAAAAACGAAATGTGAGACCACGGAATGCCGAAGAATTACTGGAAATAGTAAATAATGCATGGGAAATTATTATTACTAATGATTATTGTATAAGGTTATTTAATTCTATGCCAAACAGACTTATAGAGGTTATAAATAGAAATGGTGCAATAATGAAATATTAATAGTTAGTTTCTTATTAAGTAGGATATCCTTTATCCTTTGATCCAGGATTTCTGCTACCGTTTATTCTCCACTTTCTTATAATGGTTACACACCAAATTTTTGTTAATGTTATACCGCAGTGCAATTTGCCTCATTAACCTACCATCACTTACTATGGCAATAACTACAGCATTAAAATAAAAAATAAATTAAAAGTGATATCTGTTTTATTTCGGCTACTCATTACATATTCAATTAGAGACAGATTTACATTAGAAAAAATAAGTTTTCCTATTTTTTTTCTGCTCACGACAGTACCAAAATTGACAGGCTTTTGGAGACCAGCAAACAACAGTGTTTTTATCTGAATATTTAAAACCTGCACACAATCACGTTTTATTATTAATATTGTAATTTTTATAATGAATAATTACACATATACGTGTGCGCACATACGTGTAATACCGAAAATGACGGGAAAGCGACTAAATTAAAAAAAAGCTATGTTTACTTACAATACGTGAAAGTACTTAAGAATACCTTCATTTTGGTTTAAAAATAATTAGTTCGACCATTTAGGCAAATTGGGGAAAGTCTTGAAAATTTTGTGGAATTTGGACAAAAATGGAATTGCGGCCAAACTGTGAATATTTTTTTGCTAAAATTTGGCAGGCTATTTCTTGATTATATAAGTTATTTTCGTCTAAAATTTTATCAAATTCGATTTGATTTTGGCCAAGTTATCCGTAATTCAATTTTTTACGTTTTTTCAGTATATTTATATACATATCGTGGGAGGCGGTAAACCGATTTTCACCAAATATAAACTGAAGATTCTTTGATCATCTACAATAAACGTGTCCCGTGCTCGTTTATTAACTAGCATTTTAAAGGGTACAAAATAAATGAAAACTGAAAAAAGGGTTCCCCCATCTATTCGAAGCGGAAAGCTCAGGGTATTCTTAGTTTCACAAAAACAAACTTATTTCTTTATGTTGCGTTGCTCCATGTAAAACTTTATCTGAAAATATAATTTTACTCCACTAATATTAGATTAACAATTAACTCTCTGTAAATATGTTGACTTTGTGTGCAAAAAATTGGATATTGCGCAGCTGTGGCAATTTGTGAAGCACTGTGTATTCCCGTGATGGAGAACCAACCCGGCAAGGTATCCACACGAGAGCGGCGCGATGCGGAACGCCTAGAAGGAAAAATTAATAACATCAGGAAAGATATTGTAAAAATACACAGTTATCTAAACCAAGCTGGTCCATCTAGTAGACTGAAGAAAGAAGTCTGCAGTATCATGATCCGTGCCAAAATAAAGCCATCTGAGCCGAATGTTCATATAAAACTCAGAAGATATCTGGATTCACTAAAACAAAAAGTGGCAGCATTAGGATGCAGGATGCGGCGATACAGCGAGAGGGTCAAAAATACAAACAAAACAAGCTTTTCAAAGAAAACTTTCAAAAGTTTTACAGGGAATTTTCGACCTCGCGCCCTGATACTACCAACGATCCACCGCCGAAGAACGAAATGGAAGAATTCTGGAAAAACATCTGGTCTACGCCACAATACCACCAAGAGGAAGCCTATTGGATAGAGTCTGAAGAAGGAAGAAAAACCAATGTACCCATTATGGAGCCAGAAGTAATAATTGAAGCCGATGTTATGCAAGCTATATCTAAACAAAAAAATTGATAAAATCCAGGTGACTGGTGGAAAACTTCGACCCAACACACAAAATTTTAGCTAGACAAATTAGTGAAGCTATAGGAAATCCGAATAGACTGCCTAAATTGCTTACTGAGGGAATCACAATTATGATTCCAAAAAATAACCAAACCCAAGAGGCAAAGAACTACCGACCAATAACCTCTTTGCCAGTTATCTATAAAATTATAACAAGTATACTGGAAAATAAAATTGTAAAACATCTTGAAAATAAAGATATATTAGCAAAAGAACAAAATGGGTGCAAAAAAGAGAGCAAAGGAAGCAACGAGTGGCTAACTGGTTGTATTTCCGACACTTCTTCCAGCGAAGTAGTTCTTATTTGTCCGAACTTTACTTCTTATAGTCGTAGGGGGCTGTAAGAGGCACTGTGTATAAAATTACAAAGAAATGGCGACGCTTATTTCTTTGCTTAGCGAGATAATTAACCCATATTTGTAGATACAGTTGTCCTGGATCCAAAAAGTACTTACAATATAATATAAGATCGTCCCAGAGGTATTCAACTTCCTGAAAGTAATAATGGAAACATGGAGAACATCTCTCAGTCTGAATGTAAATCATCATGGGTATACGACCGACACCATATCAATTCGCAGAGGAATATTTCAGGGAGATAGCTTGAGTCAGCTGCTATTTTGCTTAGCAGTTAATCCTCTGAGCTTTATGCTAAAGAGGGAAGGTCGGGAGTATATCATAAATAAAAACCTTGAGACGAAACTTACTCACCTGTTTTACATGGATGACGATGACGTTATATACTGCAAACGAACTCCAATTGCGCAATCTTTAACGATACATGCAGGAATATTGTATGTTCCTTTAGTAAATTTAGGTTTGATTTTCTTTAAGGATTTAAGTACTTCTATTTTTCAAAACGCTGTTAATAATAAACTGGTGCTATTACTGGTATCTTCATAAGAATAGGGTTTTCCCAGAAAAAAAAATTATTGCTGAAATAGTTAACTCACGTAAAAAAATTATTTATGGCATATTTATTATCTTATTAATTTTACTAATAGTGACAAAAAAAAACTTGAAGTTTAAAAAATATTGTATTCATTTTAAACAGTCATAAATTGGCGCGTTGTGACGTCAACACCCTGAAATCCAATCACAGAGGTTGTCTCTGTTCAAGATTGTTTATTAATCTTGGTTTCTGTTAACATAACATAACCTCTATTTATTGACAGCACTCAGCACTTTTCTACTTTAGGTAAATTATCAGCGGCACCTTTAACATATCCCTCTTCCACTTGATTCCATTTTGATTGTAGAATTAATAAAACGTAAACCAGAAACTGATAAAATAATATTTTCATTCCAAACAATACAAACATAAAAATATAAATTTAACGTTTTAGGTTAGTCATCTGATGTGTAATGTCAGTGAAGGTTAAACCTAAACTACAGTACAAAATATTAACATCCGACGCTTTCACGAATAACTTGTGCGGCATTTATCTGGATTCTGAATGGCCAATATTTACACGTCCACTGCTTTAGACCAATCACAGTACAAGCATTACAAATTGAAATTCTGAGAAGTTTTAGAGGAAAGCTTTCTTTAACACACAGTTAGAATCTATTACAAACTAATTATATCCATAATCTCATTGGCTTTCCGGGTAGATACGTAATTCTGGCGCGTAAAATTGTCCGTTTTAAAAAGCAGTGAAATTATCAGCAAGTTGTTTTAACGATATTTTCTTAGAAATAATTCTTATTAGAAAAGTAAATTGTTGTAAATTAATAAAATATTTTATTATATCATTTTCACGACACAAATTGTTAAAATAAAATTAGTGGGAAAACCCTATTATATTTACTTTTATTTCTGTTATTATTAGGTTTTCAATATGCAGTTTGAAAGAAGGTAGCAAAGATATTGACAATTTCCCGGGGATATCTGGAATGGAACCACTTCTTTTTATACCGTTAATGTAAGACCAGAATTTCTTGGGATAATTTTTTATATTTTCTTGTATTTCCGGTATATAATTTTCATACAAGTATTTTAACTCATCTTTCACCTTTTTTCTTCTGTCCCTAAACTCCCTAAGAACATTACTATTTTTGTTTATTTATACTTCTTTCAAAGAACACTTTTCTCTTTATGTCTCGTACTATGTTATTTGTATACCATGGTGGGTATTTAGGTTGGCTAGGAACGTATTTGGGATCTTGTAATAAAGGCACAATAAATCAAGGTGGCCTCATCAGAGAAAAGTACTCAACTTAATAGATGTGGATTGGTATTACATATCATTCCATCATGGTATCACAATATTCTACTCTGCAGTCGAAATCATCTTCGTTAAGTTCTTGAAGTAAATCCACTTTATATGGATGCCATTTTTCCTGCAGTAGCAAGTAGCTGCAGTTGAGAATTCGCTCTTGGCATATTTTGCATAGTAGCTATGATTTTTTATTCAATTATAATCATATAAATAACATTTTTAAAATGCACAAAATATTGAAATTTGTAAATTGCCTTTTAACAAATAAATTATATATTAAAGAATCTATCAGCAGTTTTACTTTTCACCCTCGAATAACAAGTGACAAATTTACGATATCAGAATAAGTTATTTTATAAAATATAAATTCCGACCCTCCCCCGTACTTCAGAGACACACTAGACAGCATCCCAGAGTACATCTGAGTTTACGGCGTCAAAGAATGGCTTGTTGAAGCGGCCTACCACCCATAGTCCTCCCACCTGATATGCGGGTGAGCCCACACGCATTTACCCGGACCCGGTTTAAATTACGGTAGCAAGCAGGTCAACCCCGACCCGGTACGTTCAAGCCGTCTCTGCCTGCCTCTCACCGCCACCTACCTTACGCAATATCCTGCATTTCAAAACAGCTTACAAAGGATAATATATACAGTGTACCTATCTTTGAAAAACTTAAGTTAGTGTATTCTTGGCAGTTTACCTCGTTGTTCTCTCTAATGGGGGTGAACTTTTGATTATGTGTGTACATACGGTGTCTATATAAGTGGCATTAATACCTACTAAAAAGATAACGTTTAGAAAATGTGGTAAATAACGATAACGAATCGTTGAGTAACCGAATATTCAGCAGTTCAACGTGTACTGTCGTGAGAGGAAAAAATAGGACAACTTTTTTTTCTAATGCAAATCTGTCTCTATTTGAATATGTACTGAGTAGCCGAAATAAAACAGATATCACTTTTAATTTATATTTTATTTTAATGCTGTAGTTATTGCTATAGTAAATAATGGATGGTTAATGAGACAAATTTCACTGCGTTATAACATTAACAAAAATTTGGTGTGTAACATTTTAAGAAAGTGGAGAATAAACGGTACGATTAGTAGACATACCGGATCAAAGGACAAAGGATATCCTACTTAACAAGAAACTAACTATTAGTATTTCGTTATTGCATCATTTCTATTTATAACTTCTATAAGTCTGTTTGGCATAGAATTAAATAACCTTATACAATAATCATTAGTAATAATATTTTCCCATGCATTATTTACTATTTCCAGTAATTCTTCGGCATTCCGTGGTTTTGTGAACGATTCATCTTTTGGAGTCTGAAGGACTTTTTATATATTTCAAAAATGAATGTTAACGTTCACAAAATTAGGGTTCAAGATGACTGTTTCAGACGGAGAATAATATGAAAACTTATAGTTACTGTTCGTTTTTGCTTAACTGCTGCTCTGATGGTATCTATTGGACGTCGTAACACTATAAACCTAACACTGAATGTACTAACACTTTCTTAAAATTATACCTGAAAGGGAATTTTGTTAGAAAACACAATTAAAAGACAATATAAAGTTCAAAAATATATATTGAATCGCTTCAAGAATTTATGTTTTTACAACAACTTTTAAGAAGTATGTTTAACAAACACTAGTCTGGCCCGTGTACAACACATGGTGAGGAACGGAACGATTTATAATGTACCAACTACCATCCAATATGCAGTTTTGTGAGCTAACGATTACATAAAAAGATTCAAGAAAAGTTCAAAAATGTTTCTGAAATTTGGTGGGCTTTTGCTTGCCTGTTTTATTCACGTATTTGTATTTCAATAACAATTTTGGTCGCTCCTCGGAGCTTGAAAATGCTTGAATCGCTACTACTTTGAATTGTGTTCTGTAATTACAATTTTATACGTTCAGGCAAGGCGGTCCCATGCACATATGAATGGTAAAGATACTTTTCTAACACCGATTCGTAAAAGGGTTTTTAATTTTGAAATTTCTGCCAAATTTTGTTATAGTTTCTAAATTTAGGTGGTCGGGGCGACATTACGTCCCTGTGCAGCGACATTTACTACACTTTCTAAAATGACGCTCCTTGAGGAGTTATTGGAATTTTTGCATAAAAATCGCTCCGTAGAGCGAAAATATGATTAAAAATATTAAAAACCTCTTCCACGATATTTTTACGTGAAGCACGCTTTTCATGCGACATATTTCCTAAGTCGGATTTTGTTACAACGTCGAAAAGTATACCGAGGGTTTTACCGTGTTCTTTAACAGTCTCACATTTCTTACGAGTAGTCCCCATACTTCTTCCACAGGGTTAAGATCTGGACTATGACTGGGCCAGTTAAGAACATTGATGTTGTTATCTTGAAACCAGTTAGTTACAGTATGGGAGTATGAACGGAACAATTGTCCTGTTGAAATATGAACTCATTATTAGGAAATAATTGTGACACAGAAAAGAGCATAATATTGTCTAAAATCCTAATATACGTTTCACTATTAAATCGTTCCTCAATATGCCACAAAACACCAGGACCACGTGCCGATATCCAAGCCTACATATTGACGGAAAATCTACCATTTTTATCATTGTTAGATATATATTTCTCATCGAATCGAGTATTCGGAGAGCGGTAAACACGAATACGACCGCTGTGTGTTGACTGGAAAGTTTTTTCGTCTGTAAAGATTACATTGTTCCAAAAATTTACATCATGCGCTAAAAATTCAAGCGCAAATCCTACTCGAGCTTCTCTATGTTTAGCTTTAAATAAGTATTTCTGTGCTGCTACATGACAGCGTAGCTCCGATTCTCTTACTCGCCGACGACCAGTACTACTCGATCCAGAAAAATTTGTTTCTTCAGCAGCCTGAATAAATGAGTAAAATGGATTTTCTACTAAAGCATTTACCAATTGCAAATCTTGTTGTTGAGTTGATATCCTTCGACGCCCTGATCCAGGATTTCTACTAATCGTACCGTTTATTTTCCACTTTCTTAAAATGTTACACACCGAATTTTTGTCAATATTATAACGCAGTACAATTTGTCCCATCGACCATCCATCTTCTGCTTTATCAACTAAATCGCTTATGTGAAGCATATTAGTTTTTTGCACACTTGAAATAAATTATCACAACTGACAATGTCATAAAAATTAAAGTTAGATGTACACAACTAGATTTTAGCAAAATATCGTTATAAGACTTGTCCTATTTCTTTTGCTCACGACCGTACTATAACTTAGAAATATAATCTAGTGGTTCCAAAAATGAAGTGTATAAATCAAGTTTCAACGAATTTAACAACCCTAATTGCTAAGACGACTCACCATTTCTAAAACATTAATAATTAATTTTACACAAAAAAAGCTTTCGAAAAGCCTCTGAAATTCCTTAAAACTTGGGATAATTAAATGACCTTAAATGTCACAAAAAACTTTGACACCACTGAACTGAAGTTGTAGCCTGGTTGTGACGTCAGCTGCTAGTACTCCATTCAAACTTCGCCAAATGTGTAAGAGTTACACAAACCTCCAATGTGTAATTTCAAAAATTCTGACACATTGTTATCTTGAATAAGAAATAACTTTTCGGAAGGTAGAAATACTTTGAAATTAGACTTATGATCTTGAAAATTGTGTAACGCGTATCTTCAAGTATACTTTAATTTTATTTGCCATATCCGTAAGATGACAGAAGCACATGCACTAATGAAGTCTATTGATTGTGCAATAATTATCCTGGGAAAATACGAAGTAACGAACGATGATTATTGTGTTGTTTACGTCGATACTATATCATTTACAGACGTCTACGTTTATCATTTGATTATTAGTTAACGCGATAAAAATGATTACAGCAAGTTGAATATACTGCATTTTTGTTGGCTACTATAAACACATGTTTCTTCTGGTCTATGCAGTGGTTAGTGCGCTTAGTATTACTGATTCGTTTAATATATAGCTTATAGCCAGTAAATTTTCTTTCATTGACGTAGGTTTGTAGAAATATACAATCTCTTTCAATGATGAGTTTAATGTCCAGGCAATTCAGGTAGTGGAACGCAACGATTTAAATGAAAAACATGTATTTGATCTGTGTAGCATTATCAGTAGCAATAATAATAGGGGTGATCATACGTCCCGCATATGCGGCACTGTCCCTCATTTTTATTGTATGTCACGCAAACAAAAGCATCTTGCAAGCGTCCCTCATTTAAGAAGTTTGTCCTTGAAAACCTTGACTATGGTCCTATAGCCCAGTAGCAGGGTATTTTTAAATGGAAATAATTCCAGGAATTCTGAAACTTGGCGGATTTATAGATTTCGGAGTGCTGAATAAGAATCCGCAAAATGCAAAATGTGTGTCTAAATTAAACCTACAGAAGAAATTACAACACCACAAACATTGAAAGATTTCAACATCTAATATCCATCGAAAACTGGAACGAAATGTATACTGCTTCCACATTTCAACAGAAATTCACTGCATTCTATAGTACCTTTTTATTTAACTACAATTGTGCTTCTCATATTATGAAATCATTTAATAAATTCAAGAATAAAAAGTGGTTTACACCCGCTATTAAGTCAATGCATGAACAACTGTGTGAAATGAACAGCATTAGAAAAAGATTAAATAATCCAGCCTATACTGAAAGGTATATGCAGTTTAAGTCAATGTACAAAAACTTAGTGGAGCAGCACAAGCAACAATGTAACGACCAATGCCTAATTAATTCTAACAATATAATGCGGGATAGTTGGAAAATTATTAACGATTCCAAATCAATCAATGAAAAGAAGCCATCCATAGACATATGTGATAAACAGGGTATTCTAATATCAAATGCTATGGAGAAGAGTAATTTTATCAATGATTACTTTATAAGTCTTACCTCAAATCAATCAAAACCTAACTGTAATGTCAACATTGAAAAGACAAGTACTAGCTTTTTTCTCACACCGACGACACCACAAGAAATAAGTGAAATAATTGGGAAAACTACTCTTAAACCGGCCGCTGGTATCGATGACATCAACGGAAAAGTGATGAAATCAGTAAAAGACATTATTAATGATCCATTAGCATACTTAGTAAATGAATCATTCTTAGCTGGTGTATTTCCCAACATAAAAGAATCCAAATGTATACCTGTATATAAAAACAAAGGTCCCACAACAGACATTACTAATTATAGAGCCATATGCATACCAAGTCAAATTGCTAAAATTTTTGAACGGTCATATTACATAAGACTGACCAATTATCTAGAGAATTTTAACTTGAACTCAAATGTCCAAAATGGTTTTCAAAAAAATAAATCCATCAATTAATTATCTTAGATTGCATAGATTTTATCTATAATGCACTGAACAACAAGTGTCACGTCTTAGGTCTTTTTTATGATTTAAGTCGTGCATTTGATACTATAGATCATAGTTTGTTACTTACAAAATTAGAGGGCATTGGAGTAAGAGGGGCACCATACAGCTGCCCAGCTGGGGCAGCCTCATATCTACAGAATCGCACGCAAACTACTGTTGTAAATGGCGTTAACTCCAAAACTAGAAATATAAACCTGGGAGTGCCTCAAGGCTCGATTCTGGGACCTCTGTTTTTTATAATTTTATTAACGATATTTCCAACATATGTATCACTTCAAATCAACTTCTATGCAGATGATACTAATATGCTAATGTCCCATAACTCCATTGAACAGATTGTCATAAATAGTAACAATGCATCACGGGAAATGAGTCACTACTGTAGCAACATGCTATATACGTTTTCTGCCAAAAAATATTGTGAATAACTATGATCTGTACCTTAAAATTTTAAATAAATCCATCCCGAGTATAACAACTACCAAGTTTCTAGGTGTCACCTTGGATCGAAAGCCTACGTGGGAAGCACATATAAATATGGTTTGCACAAAATTGAGCACTGTCTGCTATGTTATAAGAAATCTAAGAGATACCGTCTCCACAAACATCGTAAAAACTCTCTATTATGGATTGGTTCAGTCTCAACTATAGTATGGACTCATTTTCTGGGGAAATTCCTCATATTTTAATAGGGCATTTCAATATCAAAAAAGGGTTTTAAGAACCATGTGTAAGATTCACCCCTTAACCAGTTGTAAACCACTATTTAAAGATTTGCAAATACTTACCTTGCCTAGTTTATATATCTAGCAGTTAATAATGTACATACATAAAAAAAATTAATCTGAATTCTTTAGAAATAGTGATATTTATGTGTATGGCACGAGAAACAAGGATAATTTGTATCAGTCATATTCCAGACTTGCACTGGGAGAAAATTCGCCGAAACATATTGGTACCAAATGTTTTAACAAAATTAGTCAGTGTATCAACAATGACAGCAACATGTCATTTAGGAATAAAATATGTTAATTTTTGTGTGATAAAACATTTTATGACATAGATGAGTTCCTTAATTGTTGATTTTGCTCGCTTCTATACCTATTTTATTAATTTTATGTTGAATGTTTTGTGGTGACTAGTTTACTAAATGTACATTGTATGTTATATTCTGTATAAACTTTTAAAAAATGAATAATATTATCTTATCTTATCTTCCGCTAGCGCCGCCATATTGAGAATATGGTAGCATTTTCCGAAATATCTCCCTTCCGGTACACTTTTTCGCAATAATAGTTATAACAAAAATCAAAGAGGACTCAATTTACAATAAGTTATGTCATATGCATTTTTCACCTAAAGTTGGCAGTTTCGGTGCAGCAGTCGAGTAAACTTAAACATATTTCTTTAAACTAGGGAAAACATATGGATTCTGTTGTTACTTATATTATTGTTAAAGAACACGATAAAACCCTCGATAAACTTTTCGAAGCTGTAACAAAATCCTACTTATTTCGCATGAAAAGCGTGCTTCACGTAAAAATATCGTGGAAGAGGTTTTTATATTTTTAATCATATTTTCGCTCTACGGAGCGTTTTTTATGCAAAAATTTCGATAACTCATCAAGGAGTGTAATTTTAGAAAGTATAGTAAATGCCGCTGCACGGGGACGTAATGTCGCCTCTACTACCAAAATTTAGAAACAGTAACAAAATTTCGGAAATTTCAAAATTGAAAACACTTACGAATCCACGTTGTTAAGCACTGCAACTCATGCGTTGTGTTAAATATGAGGACAAGTTAATCCAGTCTCTAGTCAAAGTATATCGAGAGTTTTAGCGAAAATAGCTTTTAGCGACAAGGGACCCCCATCATTTCCTAGCAGTCGATTTTGACGGGAAAATGATGGGTTTTAACGGGATTTGCCCTAAACCGGTTCCTCAGTGATTCGGTGTCAGAAAAGTATAGTTACCATGTACTCACATGTGCATGGGACCGCCTTGCCTGAACGTATGAAATTGTAATTGCAAAATATAATTCAAAGTCGTTGCGATTCAAGCATTTTCATGCTCCGAGGAGCGATCAAAATTGATATTGAACTGAAAATACGTAAATAGACAGGCAAGCAAAAGCCCACCAAAAATTTATAAACATTGAACTTTTCTTGAATCTTTTTGTGTAATCGTTAGCTCAAAAACCGCATATTGGATGGTAGTTGGTAAATTATAAGTCGTTCCGTTCCTCACCATGTGTTGTACACGGGCCAGACTATAGTTTGTCAAAAACATTTTTCTTGAAGTTGTTATAAAACATGATTTTTCAAAGGGATTTAATATATATTTTTGAACTTTATATTGTCTTTTTCTTGTGTTTTCGAAATTCCCTTTCAGGTTTAATTTTAAGAAAGTGTTAGTACTTACTGTGTTAGATTTATAGTGGTGCGACGTCCAATTGGTACCATAAAAGAAGCAGTTACGCATAAACGAACAGTAAATATAAAACGCAAACAAAAAGCGCCCCTCATTTAAGAAGTTTGTCTTTGAAAACCTTGACTATGGTCGTATAACCTAGAAGCAGGGTATTTTTAGATGGAAATAATTCCAGGAATTCTGAAACTTGGTGGATTTATAGATTTCGGAATGCTAGCGCCGCCATATTGAGAAAATGGCAGCATTTTCCGAAATATCTCCCTTCCGGTGCACTTTTTCGCAATAATAGTTATAACAAAAATGAAAGAGGACTCAATTTACAATAAGTTATGTCATATGCATTTTTTACCTAAAGTTGACAGTTTCGGTGCAGCAGTTGAGTAAACTTAAGCATATTTCTTTGAACTAGGGAAAACATATCCCCTGGAGGTCTAATCCACAGTAGCTCGCTTATTCCACTTTCCTTTTTTTTTTATCCCGTCGGTGGTCCGGGTTGGTCGGTATCGTATTCAACATCACTGAAAAATTCGGAGTCAGTACCTGACGGCTCTGTGTAGCTATTCTCCAATTCAGTGAATTCGTCCGTGTTCTGGCGCAACAGAAACGTTTTGATGGGTCGATAGGTCTTCCTCCTCGTTGGAATAGTCCAGTACCTCCGGTATGTCTACACAAGATTGTCCGTTGTAAAATCCGGAAATATATATTAGTAAGATTTTTCTGCAACTACACGCTGCTCCACATCCTTTCTTGCAATTGCATGATATGGATTTGAGCAGCAGGATCTTTAGATGTTGTGATTGGAGTGAGACCTGTTTCACTCCTTTTCCACCCCCATTCTTCTGCATTTTTCTGCGAACGAATGGTAGCTCAGTGTGTTAAAGCGGCTGGCTAGCAAACTGAGTTGCCTAGCGAAGTGGGTTCGATTCCCGCAAGGCGAAACAATTTTTCATTAAAAAAAAATTGCCCCAAGAGTGGTTCGGAGTCCACATTAAACTGTAGGGCCTCGTCTCTCTTTGCCTAGCACAAGATTCTTGAGATCTTCCAGGGGGTTACTTCGGTAACTTGAGAGGCGGTTAAGAAAACATTTTAAGAAAACATTTTTTTTAAGTGAGTGTTGCCATAAGGAACGCATGCATTAAATGAAAAAAAAAATGCTTAAGTTTACTCGGCTGCTGCGCCAAAACAGTCGACTTTAGGTGAAAAATGCGTATGACATAACTTATTGTAAATTAAGTCATCTTTCATTTCTGTAACAACTATTATTGCGAAAAAGTGCACCGGAAGGGAGATATTTCGGAAAATCCTGGTATGCCACCTTTTTGTCAATATGGCGGCGCTATCGGAAGAGATAACATTTTGCATTTTGCGAATTCCAATTCAGCATCCCAAAATTTATAAATCCACCAAGTTTGAGAATTCCCGGAATTATTTCCCTTCCCTTTTTTTTCAACCCTACTACTGGAAAATTAAGAGAAATATACCGTAAATTTCTGCCTTCAGAGAATTGTGATGTTTGTGGAGTTAAATGTGACCTAGATCATATTTTCTTCCAATGCTCCAAATACAAAGCGTCTTGTGACAGATTATATACAAACCTTATAAGCACAAAAATTTTTAAAAATTGTCCTGTGTAAAGGAGATCGCTCGCGACAAGCTTTTATATCATTAAAAAATTATATAATGTAACAAAATGATGGGTTTGATTTACTTAAAAGTTTATTTTCTACTTTTTAGAGAATTTAATGAGCCTTTTTTTAATTTTTTTTTACATAATTTTATTTTTTACTTTTTAGTGCTTTGATATGCTGTAATCCCCAGATATCGATTTTAAGACGAATCGGATCATAAACGGTATTTTGATCAAATCGGGGCTTCTGGCAGGCCAACTATGGGGTCCACCTCCTCTTATCCAACCATTTGGAAAAGCATCGTTTAAATGTTCGTGAATAGCTGAAGTGTGATGCACAGATGCTCCATCATGGAGGTACCACATTCTCTCCTTAATACACCTGGGGACATCCTCCTGTAATTCTTCCAAGCTCTCTTGCAAAAATTCCGAACTGATTTGACCATTCACACGTCCATCAAAAAAATGTGGTTCTATCACATAATCCCGAACAATTCCTCCCCAAACATTCAACGACCATGTTGTTTGACTATTTGTTCGTGAGATGTAAGGATTGGTTGTATCATAATAATGAAAATTATGACGATTAGCATGTCCATTTTTATGAAACCGGAAAACAAAACAAAGTCAAAAAAATTTCTTTATTGTCCTATTTTTGTTTTGCCCATTGACAAAATTGTATTCGGTTTTCATAATCCCTATCAATCAGTTCCTGCATTAGTTGAACGTGGTAGGGATAAAATTTGTTTTCTTTTTGTAGGATTCGATGGACTGAAGATCGGCTTATATCGTTGCCAATTCTCTTATACTGCGATGGGAATCTTCAATCGTGCTCAAAAGTATATTTTTCTTCACTTACTACATTTTTTAAAAGGCTGTCTTCTTTCCGGATAACGCTCCTTATAAATTCGAGTTGATAGCAAACAATTTTTATTACTCTCACCCAGAACATAAACCATATCAACAATTGTTTCTCTAGAAAAATTCATTATTGGAAAGTGCGAATTTTAAACTAATTTATAACTTAAGTGTAAATAATTTGTCACAATAGTTAATAATTAAACGTTAATAATTCTCACTTTATGGCAAAATCATCAGATCAGTTAGAAATGCAAAGTATTATAATTTAACGGTTTTTAATGAAAAAGTAAATATATCTCTGGAAACATCGATTTTAGGAATAGGATATTATTCACAAAAATTGTAGAGAGTTAATAATAATAATAATAATAATAATAATCGTCTTTATTAGAAAAAAAGAAACTACACAAATATAGGCGATGTTTAGCTTGACAAGCTATTCTTACACATAACCTATACAATGTAACAAAATTTGTAACTATATTAGGCATACAAAAATGTAAAATACCCCTTCATACCTTAATATAATATGAACAGCGCCGGAATCTCCAACAGGTCATCCAGTCGATGCCCCCATGTGCGCGTCGCCTAGTGCTGCAACCCGTAGACGGGGACATCGACCAGCGACCCAAGGAAGAACCAGCCACTGTTATAAACTAAACAAAGAAAAATATAAAGAAAAATACCCGTTCTCAATACCCACCCTATTACGTGACTGTCACTATCATTTAAACTGTCAAAAATGATTGTATGTAATAATGCTTTAATTTACGTTTGAAGGCAGCACAACTTAAGCTTTTAAATTCTGTATTGATTTGGTTGTATTTTTTAACGGAATTATAGGAGAATGATCGGCGAAAGGTGAACGTAAGATATCTTGGCATATTCAAATCACGGTTAGACCTAACATTAATGGGGTGTAAGTTGAACCGATATGATATTCTTGAGCGGAGGTAAGAGGGTTCGTCTCGGAGTATTAAACGATGAACAAAGTTTAATAGGTGTAGCTCCCAAATTTGACTCATAGGCCGCCAATTAAAAATCTTTAAATTCGCAGATATTCTATCATATTTCCTTAATCCAAAAACCAAACGACAACATGTGTTTTGAACTTTTTTTATGCGGTATCGGTTAATTGAATCGACACAAGAACCATAAACAAAATCAGCATAATTAAATAAAGACAGCACAAGAGACTCACACAATATCTTCCTTAAATTAAAGCTTAAAATATGTTTGTTAGCATAAAGCAGTTTAAGAGCTCAATATGATTTACTTATCAAACTGCTAACGTGTGCCTCAAATCTTAAATGCGGATCAAAAATGATACCCAGATTTTTATGTTTAGTAGTATAAGGCAACAAATCGTTATTTATTTTAATTTCAATATTGGGCAAAATCATTTCAATATGTTTACTATTACCGAATAGCATGTAAAATGTTTTAAATTATGTGAAACAGAGAAGCCAAATACTGCTTTTAGATCGGTATTGATGCGGTTACAGGCTTCATGTATACTATTAATGTCGAAGCTGCAATAAATTTGTGTGTCGTCTGCATATCCCTGTATCTTACAATGTTGAACGTCACGAAACAAATCATTGGTGTAAATAATGAAAAGCAAAGGCTTCAATATACTAACTTGTGGAACACCTGTAGTGATATTAGATACAGAGGACGAAAGACCATTGATGATGACTTTCTGCTTACGATTACAAAAGTAAGAGCTAAATAAATTGACAACAAAATTATCATAACCTATGTATTTTAATTTAGCTATCATGAGACGATGATCCACCGGCTTTAGAAAAATCCAGCAGTACTAATGCTGTTATTTGATTTTTATCCAGTGCCTGAAAAATGTCATCAGTGACATTTAACAGAGCAGAAGTAGTACTGTGGGACTTCCTAAAACCTGACTGATATTCAGGAAGCATATTATTGAGGATTACAGAGTCATTTAGCTGTGTATGAATGATTCTTTCCAAGATTTTTGACAATATAGGAAGTATATTTATAGGTCTTAAATCAGTAATAGTAGTCGTTAGTGTTAACGTGCCAATCAAAAAATACAATAACATACATAGTATTGTAATGGTTATGGGGTACCCTGTTTAATTACTAAAAGAAATCCTGGTAATTATGTAACCAATAAATTTAATTACTATTTATTTATCTGAAGGATAAACAAATAAAATTGGCCATTTGCGTGATCGTCTAGTTTTGTTGTGTGCATAGTAACCCTTTTTAATTACCCCAGGTTCTTTTATATAAAGTTTAATATTACTTGTTTCTGTCTGATACGATATACTTTAGAAAATTAATCACTCTGTTAATTTAAATTCCTGGTAAACTTGACCACACTGTCTATTAATTGAGAGAATTAGTTAATTATGTATGTTATTTATGTAGTATCTTATTACTCAAGATTGCACTGTACATTTATAGTTGAAGTTTGTTTTCTATTTTGCTATTAAAATTAAAACATTTATTACTTATATGGCGAAAAGGTAAAGGTGAAAGAATAAGACAATAATTGATGGGGAAAAATGGTAACAAAAACCCATTTTATTTTATATAAATTGTTGTAGCAAATAGCTATACATGAAATCAAAAGTAATCCAAATATTTCAGATAATTGTCTAAATACTATAATAGGAAAATTTGCGCTGCTATAGTAATGACCATACTATAGATATACTGAGTGTTTTGATGCAATAACAAGAACTTATAGAAAAGTATGCTGTGTTATTTTAATAGTAATTAGAGTTGTGGCAAATGCCTGAATAAACATATCACAGGTTTACATTGAGAAATTAATATAGACAAGAATAAGAGCAGTGACAATAGTCTATGTACATAATAATTAATAATTAAACTACACAGAAATTAGATAACCATTTCCTCCGACGGTGCCAAGGCCGGAGCCGGGATTCGAACCCAGTGGCGCGATACTCGTGTGATTAATAGCGATTGCCACCTCGCATCTCAAACAACACGATCGGCCAGACAATACTTATTTTACACAGTTGTGACAATAGTCTGGGAATGATAATAACATGAGTGAACAACCGTCAAAGATGTTACTTCGAAACAAAGAGAACGCAAAGTGTTTCAATCTAACAAAAGTTTATTTGATATTTTCTGTAGTAGTTGGCTACGGCGCCTGGTCTCAGTGAAAACACTCACCAGCTGTGGGAAATAAAACTCCCTTTTGCAAGTAATTAATGGTTGTGGAAATCTCCAGTTTTCTTATAGTTGTGCTCTCGTCTACTGATAAGAAAGATAGCAGGATACAGTATATGGCAATTACCGACTGCACCTAACCAATTGGCTTAAATAGTATTAGAAAGAACAATCTAAACAACGCTGGAAATTCGATTTTGTGTCAATTGACTGATAAACTAGACAGCAGTAGTAAGTGTTTAGCACTGAACAGATGTTAAATATGGGGTGGCCGAAAAGATCGACGACCTTACAGATTGGTGTAGACAAGTGTCCTTAAAACAGCGGACTGTTAATTTTAAATTTAGATGGAACTCCGATAGTCCGTAAGGCACCCATTTTACTGTTATGTTGTGCAAATACAGTTCACAAACAATTACGTTCTCGTAGTCACGGGAACTTTACATCGTTGACAATTTAGTAGTTAAATAAATAAAATTGGTTGAAGTCGACAAAGACTCTTATAACAGCTCTTATATCAGCGTAAAGCGCCTAAGAAAAAGTATTGGTAAACTTGTAGTGTATGGTCAAAAGCTATAGCTCTTGAATATAGACTTGTTATTTTGCAAACGCAAACTTCCCTAGTAAAACATTCAGAAAATTAAATTTTATGAATTAAAATCGTGAATAAAATCATAACTGAATAACTGGTAATATAATATTATGACAGTTAAAAATCAAAGCTAATATTCCCTTTAAAATATTAATCTAATATTCTTTTGGTGCCACAAATGCATCAATTTTCCCTATTACATTCCGACGAAACCAGAATATGAATGCAATTGCAAATAATAAAAATAGAGTCTCGAAATAAGAAAGTAATCACCTTTAGAAATCTATGCCAGCTGAATTTCTGTGCGCTCTGTATAGCGCTATGTCGCCCGTGAATGCTCTCCCCCAGGTTCTATATATTTAACGTCCTCGTAGAGCATGTCGCTGGTTGAGAAGAATTCGTTAAAATAAGATGTAAGTTATAATATTGTTTGGCTAGTAGTTTAGACGGCCGATTTCGTGAAAAATACCCCAAAATAATTTGTTAGGCTCGGCGAGAAACTCGCGACGTAGCTTGGAATGACTTCAAAGGCAAATATAAAAGTTCGGCGAAAATATCGCGACGTAACTTCGAGGTGGCTCCAATTTAATTTCCAAAGCTCGGCGAAAATATCGCGACGTAGCTTAAAAGGTGCTGTCTTCAGATGTCGTCTATCTTCTCTTTTTTTCAATACCACGCCGTCTTCTTTTTATATTGTTCCTGATGTCACCCTTCTACCCGGATTATGCATCTCCGCTTGTTTCTTGTGGGAATATGTTTATTTTACCGCTATTATAATATTCGACGCTCAGCTTTCTATCTTTTCCTATGGTTAAGCTAGAAACGTGTAGGCGATTCCATACTTTGGGAATACACGAAGTACTTGACGTTTATCTAAATATACGATAAACAAACCCTACGACTCGACTAGATTTTATGTAAATTCTGTCTCAAAATTGTAGCGTTTAACTTTGCTTTAAAAATATAATTTTAAAATGCATTCTGGTAATAATATTGTGTCCAATATTAAATGACCAAATAAATGTAAAAGTGAAATGAATTAACTGCAATGATTACTTGAATTTGGAAACATAAATAGGAAAAAATTAAATTTATATATGGGGTATATACAGGGTACTTCAGTATTCCATTTGAAAAAATTGAGAAAATTCACTTTGAAATGTCGTGAATTAGCACTACAATGAAATGCACCCTGTATAATTGTAATTAATACTTGGTGGTTGTGTCGTTATAGTACATCCGTTGTCTACATAATTGCAAAATAAATCTTCTTAATTAATAGTAATACACACACAGCGAGTTAATTTGTTAAACCTTGTTCCGACCAAAATTTTCATATTTTTTCAAATAACTCGGCAACGCTACTTCAAAAACCGAAAATCTAGAGGCAGTTGGAAAGTAAGTTTATGTGAAGGTATATAGGGTGTTCTATTTAAAAAAAATGACCTCGAAGATGCTCCATTGTAGCGAGTCACCCTGTGTATTTAAAAATATCTTTAAAATGTGTGCCTTTTGGCACTATACCACTTTCATAAAAAAAATTATTTTCCAAAGTTTTCTAAAAAGGTCGATATTGGACTTTGACGCACTATTGAGAAACCCTGTGTATAGAGAACATTCTTTAAAGTTCTCAGAAGTTTTAGTGGTACAAATTATACGACCAAATAATTGCAGTTAGATTAATAACTGACACTGAATTGCCTATATTAACACTTTTATTTTATATACAATTGATATAACTTTATCATTTCATCATCCAATATAATGATGTACTATAAATTACTATGCTAATTATAATTAAAAAAAAAACATTATTTTCTAGTGTTACAGTTGAAAGTATCTAATTTAATGCACAGTTCCCAAACTTCAGTCGCCACTATCACAGTTATTTATTAACCGATTTAAAAAATATATATTATACTGTTTTGTGGATTGTTTAATGCTCTTTAATTTTTGTACGATTCATTTTTCTGATAAAATCATGTCAGATTAATTATTCAAGTTAAAAGAAAAAAAGTCCCTAATTTCAAGATGGCATGGCGGCCTAATTTTTGAGAGATTCCGCCACCTGAATTTTTTGAAATTTTTTTCCTGGAAATGACGTCATTAAAGCCTGTTCTTTAATTAAGTCTAATTCCGCTGGTAATGACAAAATAATACTCATAATGTTTAAACTCTGTTTACCTTATTGCTTAGGAGCACTGACACATGAAACTTTTCGATTGAAAATAATGTTGTATCCAACGAGTGGAAAAAAGCGGTTGTGAAGCTATTGCCAAAAAGAAATTCTCCGGAATCACATAGCGACTTTAGACCTATCAGCTTATTAAATGTCATGTCTAAAGTTATGGAAAGAATTATTCAAAACCAACTCATGATTCACATTCATAATAATAACATTCTGCCCTTAAATCAGTCTGGTTTCCGTGAAGGTCATAGTACTATTACCACATTGATAGATGTCACTGACGACAAGATGAATCCAAAGTTACCACAGCAGTTCTACTGGACTACACAAAAGCTTTTGACTGTTTAGACCGTGAATTATTACTCAGCAAACCAACTTTTTTTGGTGTTGATCCAAACTCAATTGGTTGGTTTAGGAATTATTTATCTGGAAGGTCTCAAAGTGTTAAAACTAATGTATTATCGGAATCAATGGTTGTCAATAAGGGTGTCCCTCAAGGGTCGATATTAGAGCCTATTTTATTTATTTTATATAAAGCTGATTTGTCAGATGTCATTAGATTCTATAAATCACAATACTATGCTTATGACAGTCAACTATACTTATCGTATAACCCGGATAATGTTGACGTAGCAATGGAAAGAATTAATACCGATTTACTTGCTGTTTACAATTTTTCCATAGAACATGGCTTGCAGCTAAAAGCAAAAAAATCAAGCGCAATCAACTATAAACCTAAGCGGTTACAATTTTCAGATCAATCGTGTAATTTATTTATAGGTAATAAAAAACTTGAAGTAGTTGAAACTATAAAAAATCTTGGAATCTGGTTTGACAATCATCTCACTTTTAGTAACCACGTCACAAAAGTCTTGCAGAATTCATATGGCAAGCTAAAAACACTATGGTTTCAAAAATGTACTACCTACTTCTACTAAGTTAAAACTTACAGAGTCACTTATTTTATCTATTGTAGAGTATGGCGATATTGTGTATGGTCCGTGCCTCACAGTTGCTGAACAGTACAGATTGCAAAAACTTCAAAATTCATGTATGCGTTTTTCTACTAATGTGCAAAAACGGGACCATATAACACTCTATTATCACCAGCATAAATGGCTTCATTTACGACAGAAATGGCAATTGCATCTAGTATGTATGGTTCACAAAATAATCAATAAAAACCTGCCTAAATATTTGTGTGCGAGGCTGGTATTCCATGCCTCATTGCATAATAATAGCCTGCGCTTTGTTGATAGTACTCTACATATTCCTGTTCATAGAACTACCCAATATAAATCGTCCTTCTCATACATATCAGCTAATTTATACAACAAAATTCCAGAAGTGTTTAAAACTCTTTCATATCAAACATTTAAAAATAAAATTAAGTCTATGTTGCTCAATGGCTAACTACATTACCAATACAATACCACACGTGTATGTCAATCTTGTTACTTGTTTAGCTCCTTACTTTCTCGCCTATCTGTTATAATGTAACTTTTAATATGCCATAGTCTATATATTATTGTTAGCATTTAGTTATATGTATATGTTTAATAATCGATCTGCATTCTCTGTGTATACCTCTATCTTATGTAACAACTGAAGCCCGTGGTTGGGATTTATATCAGCTTTTAGCTGACACCCCGCCATATTAAATAAAGTTTTTTTATTATTATTATTATATTATTAAATAGGACGTCTTCTCCTACACATTCCCCTTAAAATTAGCTTATTATTTCGTTCCGAATTGAATGCAAATTTTACTGAAGAATGTATCTTTTCCATTATTAGATGGTACTGAGACTACTGTGTTCTAAATTCAAATCGATAAAACAGAAAACGCACACTACCAAGAGATGTTTAATACTGTTGCAACGTGTTTGTACCACACATACCATACTACCATATTTGGAAATGGACAGTATCATATAATGCCTTCCTTCTATTTGGAATTTCCTAGATACTTATGCTCTGATTAAATCACGACTTGATACATTTCAATCACAAGCGCAAATATAACATTTTTACTTTCACTAAAGACATGCGGTGTCGATCTTACCAACTCATATCATTAATGGGCACTTTACTTCCCTGCAACCGAAACCTGCATCAAAATTGTTTCGTAACGTTACAGAACCCGGTAGTGATTAGACCTTGATTTATTATAATGTTTTTATATACACAAATAGGATAAGTTGATATCTAAATTAATGTACTCTTTAAAGGTATTCTCGCATAACAGGATATTTTCATGTCCTAGTCTTTGTATTTTCCGCGTTATGTGCTAATGAGTCAACAACGTTTCTTTAGAATTAAATAAATCAAGTTTTATAATGTGTGTTGGAAAAAACGCATTGATTTGTAACATCATTATTTATAATCGGGTTATTTTTCTAGGAAATATTTTTCCCAAAAGTAAAGTTTTTAATTTATTTTATTTTTATTTTATTTATGCGTAGCAACAGTTACAACAATGGGGTTTTCTCTTTAATCTCGTATGATAAAAATTAGCTAAATTATGGTCAAAGAAACGGAAAAACATATCCACACCCTCAAACTGTTTATTATTAAAATAACTCGTTAAAATATTTAATTTTTGAAAAACTAAAATGCCGTAAGTTTCTTATTTTAAATTGTAGACGATTGTTCGTTTGAAACTTTCTTCATAGAATAGTAATGTAAGTAATGTGGCAATAAAACTTTTTTTACAACTTCCAAAATTCTTAATTTTATGAAAATTTCACAATACATGCAATTTTCAATCATTATGTAAAATTTCCGTTCAATAGTATTATTTGTCTTTTCCTTATGGTTTACTAGCTTTCATCTAATATACTCTGCACATTCTAACATATCCTCGATATGCAACAGTCTCCTTTCTTTTAATAATAATCCTTTCTAAGATGATTAATAGGTATTAAGCAATTCGCATTACTAATTGATTTTCCAACTTGGACAATGCGTATGAAATGGGACGAATACATGCAACATAACATGGTATTTTACGATTGTCTAACAGTTTGTGTAATTAAGAAATATTCATAAAATAATTCTAAAACTATTCGACTAGAACAGACAATCACCAGAAATGTGTATTTCCTGGAAAGTAATGGCGATTTGATACGGTTTAAACGGGGCTACTGGCAATCACTATTTGACACAGAAGTTTGTATAGATAAATTCAAATGAAAATACCTATTCGGCTTCTTTCATTATTTTCTCAAATCAACACTGTTTTATACAAATTTTCCATTTCAGATTCTGATCGAATTTGGCCCAGATGCGACTTCCATACAGAATAAGAAAAAAAAAATTTATTAAAATATATCAATCCGTTTTGAAAATATGGCTAAACAAAATGTTGAAAAATCTTTAAAATCGTACGATCGGCATAGTTTTAAATAGCCATAAGAGCTTCCGTAAAAGCCAGCTCTGTGGGCACGTGTCATTTTCCATATTAATATTTGTTGAATTGATATTGCTTCGATATAATGGACTGTACTTCACTGGTAACTTTAATTAATTTATTGATAAAATTGTTTACACAATAGAATGTATTATTTTACTCATGCTACTACGCTAGCCATGTATCAACAACATAAGACTAATAATGTTGAATGTCAAAAAATAAAATGTCATTTCTTCTTCTTCTTCAGTGGTTTTCCAATTATTCCACTTAACAATATTGACATTATGATTTTGAATTTTAAAAGAAGTCCATCCTCAAAAATTATTAAAAACTCTATGAAATAGTTTGTACCAATGTTAAAAAAATACAGAGTTTAAAAATTGGATGATAATGGTGTTCATAATAAAAATAATGTAAAACAAAAGTAGTTTTCCTCAAAACTTAGGAGCAAGGTATATAGATAGATAGATAGCAATAGTTGACATAAGCTCTGGAGGCCTCGGCATTTCTCCTTCTACTGGAATATTTACCAAAGTCGTGTATATTAGGCCTAACTGTATATCATTGTCTTAGTTATTCCTCCTAATTCTTCAGTCTCAGGTTACAAAGAATTATTCGATGTTCTCGAATCATTAGATTATATACGAGTTATTATTAACTTATTAATACAAAATAAGTTACAAGGAGTTTGCTCGAAGGGCTGAAGGATCCGACGACATTTTGGTCGTTTATAAACAAGAAAATATTGTCTAACATATCTAGTAAAATGTTATACAGCGGTCTGTAGTTTGACAATCCGGTAAACAATCCAAAGCGTGGGACATCGTACACATAGAATCCGGAATCTTCCGGGTAGACAGTGACCTCATTTACAATATAAAAGAAGAAGACGCTGAATAACAGGGAATTGGAAGATAGAAGGCACCGGAAGGCAGAACCCTTTAAGCTACGTCGCAACCTTAAGCATTGGAAATAAAATTGGAAAAATACCACAATCACGACCTCTCGTAGTTCGACGAAATATTCTGCACGTCATTGACACCTTTTTTTTAATTCGCCAAACTTAAGCAAGTATTTTGTGGTTGTTTTCACGAAATCAGCCGTCTAAACTACGAACCAAACGAGATTTCGAACTACATATTATTTTTAACAAATTCACCATAGCCACAGACACCACTTGCCAGAGAAAAGTTTCACGCTTAAAGAATTCTTTATGAAGTGCAATTTTAACGGCTCAACCATTCCCTATGAGCTGGGGGAGAGTTGAGTTATGCTGCAGAACACTTTAGATTGGTCATCGGACTCACTAGATTATTTTGTGGTCATTTTCGCCAAGTAATGCCACACAAAATGCACTCTACGTCTACACAAACTAATCTGACTGTCTACCACGCAATTTACACAACGCCAACTTAATTTGTTAAGTATTTTTACTTGATTAATTCTCAGTTTATTATTGAATCTGCATTCTGGTTACGGGCGGGAAAAAGGGTTTTAATTGCGCATTTGTGGTACTAAAAGAATATCAGTTTTTTTAATGAAATATTAGTTTTGATTTTTAACAAAAAAACATGATAAGATTATATTACAAAATACTCAGTTATGATTTCATTCTGCTGAATATTTTACTAGGGAAATTTGCGTTTGCAAATTAACAAATTTATATTCAAAACTATATATTTTCAGCGTTTATGCAATAGCAACTTTCACTTTCATTATTTTTCATTTGGCGTACTATTAAGGCTACCGTGTGCCTAATTTTGACATGTAAAATGTCGTAGGAATGTTTACCTTTCAAATGATTGTGTGAGGTTTTTCATCAGCGAGTATTTTTTTTTATATACATTTATTTAACGTCGGCCTATTTCCGCTACTGAGGCCTAACACCGACGCCTGTAGACGAGCTACCCCCAACCAGGAATTTTGCCGAACCTCTTCCCTTAAGAAGAGTAGGGATCTTTTACTTGCCTAACATTTAATAGACAAAGGACCGACGGCTTTACATCTCCCCCGAAGGATGGTATATCTCCTATACAACCCTCGCCTAAGGTTGTATAGCTTCCGCGCATACACTGATATACAAGCCGCTGGAAGATGTGTGAGGCGAGAACGTGGTTTCCGTTGGAATTGTCACCATCCAAGTACTCACTGCGCCTGTCGTTGCTTTACATCGCATACCGAAGTATGTACATAGCAAAGACGCACCTACGCTCGCCCTTCAGCGAGTATTTGTTTTCTATTATTGTTTAATAGCGATCCAACTACTTAATTATCTTGCGCACTACAAATTGTACAGGCCATCGGTCAGTACTGGGTTAATTCGCCCGTAAACTTTTCGTATTCTGAAGGGTTTACTTTTCATCGAGTACTGAACCGAGACGTCTCGTCCGTTTGAATTACATCTACCCACCCGGTAGTGATCGGACAGTCATACAAAATTTGATAGTTGCCACTTGTTTAATTATAATTAAAGGATATTTCCTCAACGCCATGATGTTTTACATGAGTATTTAATGCTAATTTATCACTTAATTTTGATAATGTATAAACATGACATGATTCTTGTCCTCTGTTTTGCACTCGATTTATTTCGCTATTGCTAACAACTTTAATTATAAACCCTTATTATCTAGCGATTGCTAAGAACTCTAATTATAAATTATCATTATCAGTCCGTTTCCACAACTCTAACTACTATTAAAATAACACAGAACACTTTTTTATAACTAATTTCTTGTTATTGCACCAAAACACTATGCATATAGACGGAAATAATGGTATGGTATGGTCTACTATAGCGACGTAAATTTTCCTATTATAATATTCAGAGAATTGTCTCAAATATTTGAATTTATTTTTTATTTCATATGCGGCTATTTGCCACATCAATTATTATGCAATAAAATAGGTTTTTTATGATTATTTTACCCATCAATTATTCTTTTTGTTTCACCTTTACCTTAATAATAAACTAAACAAATGGTTTCATTTCAAATCATAATAGAAAACAAACTTCAACTATTTATAAATGTACAGTACAATCTTGAGTAACAAAATACCACATAAATAACATATATAATTAACTATTTCTCTCAATTAATAAACAGTGTGTTCAAGCTTACCAGGTATTTAAATTAACAGGGTGATTAATTTTCTAAGTCATATAGTATCAGAGAGAAACAAGTAATATTAAACTTTATATAAAAGAACCTAGGGTAATTAAAAAAGAGTTACTACATACACAACGAAATTTTGGTCCTAACTTTGTAAAACATGACAATCACGCAAATGGCCAATTTGATTATTTGCCTTGATATAAAATTGAGATAAATAAATAGTGGGGGCCATAAACTTTTTGACATTATTAACGCATTTGTGGACTTCATCTCAAAATCTTATACACCCCCATTAGATTAGGTTCGCCTTAATATCTTTATCATCGATATAGCAGGCGTCAATGTCCTACATTGCCTCATCTATGCTGACGACTTGAAAATATTCGCTACTATTGATGCACTCGTCACCTTCAAAATAACTTAGATAAGGTAAATAACTAGTGTGAGGCAAATAGTCTGCCCTTAAATGCTGAGAAATGTAACATCTTGACATATTCGATTAAATGCGAATTGTTGGGACTACAATTTTGGGTCCATTTTTAATTGAAGGTTCATTAAATGGTGAAAAATATTTGGAACTGCTCCAACAAAATACAATTCCAGAAATCCATATGGTTTCAACAGGATGGCGCACGACTGTATTATTCGGTAATAGCAACTCTTTAAATGAAATTTTACCACACAGGTGGATTTGTAGACGCGTATCAGTAGTATAGCCAGCTAGATTTCCGGACCTAACTCCATTGGATTATTTTTTATGGGCTTACCTTAAATCCAAAGCTTATTTTCTCCTTTATTCAGAGAATCTAGATCTCCTAGAGTTAAGAGGGCCATTCAGGTGACTTGGAAGGCTGTTAAAAAAAGCAATAAAAAACATATTTAAAATTCGATCAGCTTTTAAGTTTAACATATGATTATGAAATGAATTTCTATACTCCCTTTCTGTGAGAATTAATTAATGTTTTTGTCTAGTTGTAACATACCTGACTGATCAAATAAAATAGGAATAACAATGAAACATATCAATTTAAACAAAGACGAACACGTAGGTACCGTTAAATTCTAGCGAGGTTCCAGTAATTTATCATATTAAGTTTCTCGAATCATAAAAAGAACAATTTCAATCTGGTTCACGTATTAAATTCATGAATGTCATTTTTTGCACATGCGAATTCCTGTCGACGACTTTAATCGTGACTTAAATGATCACCGTTACGGTTATGTTACAATACTGGATCTTGTACGACAACTTGTCATTTTTAATAAACTTAAACTACAATTTGTTCTGCACGTAAAAAAATAAAGGATGAAAGCATCGCATCTGATATTCCTTGTGAGCACCTTCGCAGAAGAATTATTTTAGTGCGGGTGATGGGTTGGAAAAATATTTTCACAAGATATATTTATGATACGTTATGAGAATGTTACATAACAATAATTATAGTACTCATGGACGTAGATGATTTCATTGATGTGTATATTTGCATAATACACACGCAGTATACGTACAGGCAGTCCCATTAGTGCGAGAAATATTTTAAATAAAAGATATACGGCATACGTTGTTGCCTATTTCTAAAATACTTTGAAAAGCACAGGGTGTTCCTATAAAGTGGGAAAGGTGCAAGGTCGAATTTTTTTAATGACACACCCTATATATATATATTTATATATCATTGATTTCAGCTTAAAATTCTACATTCAATACTAATTTTTACTTTGAATAAGTTGCGACGTTGCCAAGATATTGTGAAAAATAGGAAAATTCACGGAAAACCTGTGAATCACAAATTATATAATTTTTTTTATTAATGACAGTTAATATTTTGGTATACTTCCCTAATTCGAACTTTCATATCCATCTTTGTAGTTGGAGGTGTTTTATATACCTGATCTTTGACGTAGCCTAACATAAAGAATCCATTTTTGTCAAGTCCGGTGAGCGAGGCGGTCACTTCAAAGGTCCTTCTCTACCTATCCGTCTTCCAGGATATTAATTATTTAAATGTGCGTGGATAGATACCGTGCGGTGAACTGGTGCTCCATCGTGTAAATACCACATTCTCTGTCTGAGTGGAATGGGTGAACAATTTATTAACTGCATCAAGTGATACTCCAGAAAATTTAGGTAAATCAGATCACTAACTCTTCCTTGAAAAAAATAAGATCCAATGATATAATTGCCTGTTATGCCATACACTTAATGACCACCTTGTCTGACAATGAAAATTATGCCTATTGACGAACCCATTTTTATGAAATGAATAATACAATATTAAAAAAATATCTATCTCGAAGAACTTGTTGCTGAATCCATTCACAAAATGTTACCCGTGTTTTCGAAATCCTCTAACAACTCGAATTTCATTGTATATGGTACGGATGGAATTTGTTTTTCTTCAAAATTCTTTGCACGACGGTCTGGTTTATGTCAGTTTGCTTTGATATGTATCTATTCGAGATATAAGGATCTTGTAACTTTTAACAGAATAGTCAATTCATTTTCTTCGGTTAATGCGGTCGGTCTTGGTTCTTTCTGTTTTTTCATATGCAACACTTCCCGTTCAGGCAAATCGTTTTGGAAAATTTTCAAAAGTTTCTTTCCTGGCCTGATTTCTATCTGGGCATCTTTGTTTATACATTTTTGTCGCAAGTAAACAATTTTCATCACTTGCTTCCAGTACAAAAACCATATATGTCAATTCTTCCGTAGAAAAATTCATTATTTTAAATATTGCATTACTATAAGTTATCAATTAAATTGAAACTATCTACCAATTTTAGGGCCTAATATCAGCATATCTAATTTGAAGGAGTATAATAGTTGTAAAAAATGGTGGTATAATATACTGGGTATTCCGTTTGAAAAAACGAAATTCTGGATGTTTGGGAATTGACAAATTGATACCCCTGTATAAAATCTCCTGTACATAACAGACATTTTATCTGGCCCTTATACTTGCACTAACTAAATGATTTATTTTAACTGCCATTAACAAAAATTTTTTTATACTTTTGTGATGCACCTTTTTCCGCGAATTTTCATATTTTTCACAATATCTTGGTAACGTAGCAACATTTTCAAATAAAAAATTAGTATTGAATATAAAATTTTATACCAAAATCAACGGTATAAAAATAAATAGGGTGTCATTAACAAAAAACGACCTTGAAACTCTCCCGATTCCCGATTTAAAGGAACACTTTGAGGAAAACCACCATCTTTCGACAAGACAGCTGGCTTTAAATCATAACGTGAGTCAAACTTCTGTTGTACGTCTATTGAAAAAAGAAAATACCATCCATACAAAGTGCAATTAATCCACGAATTGAATGAGGATGATCCAGATCGGCGCTTACAGTTTTGTGAACAGTTGATGGCTTTGTACGATGAAAACCTAAAATTTTTAAAGAACATTGTTTTTTCTGATGAAGCTACATTTTCTTTAAAGAGGACTGTACATCGGCATAACTGTAGGTATTGAACATAATATTTTTAGTCGCAAACTCCTCTATAATCCTTATTTTACTATAAGGAACGTAACTAGACTGCAACCAACAGCTACTCTCCGGGCTATGTGCCCCGCCAAGCGCTGAATTACAAGTCACAAGTCTGGCGCGTTAAGTGTAATAATTGCATATTACCATCAAAACGCTAATGCTTCGATTGCAACAAACACCAGCCGAGAGACTGATCCTACTTAAAGGAGCTCCCTTGCCAGTCGTCACACACCACTTGCAGACTGCAGTTTCGAGCTGTTGGCTCTCGTCAGTGCAAGGTAGGTATGCGACGAATTATTACACTTAACGCGCCAGACTTGTAACTTGTAATTCAGCGCTCGGCGGGGCACATAGCCTGGAGAGTAGCTGTTGGTTGCAGTCTGGTTACGTTCCTTATAGTAAAATAAGGATCTATAGAGGAGTTTGCGACTAAAAATATTATGTTTAATATTCCGCCCTCTAAAAGCACATTTGAACTGTAGGTATTGGTCAAGCGAAAATCCTCATTGGACTCAAGAAAGTAAACGTGTGGGCAGGTATGATTGGTGATCGTTTATTGGGACCTTTTTTTTTTAATAAAATCTTACGGCCACAAGATATTTAGAGTTTTTGCGAGTTCAGTTAGATCCAGCCTTAGCAGTTATGTTTCCGAACAATAAAGATGAAGATATTCCTGCTGAAAACGTCTGGTTTCAGCAAGACGGGGCCCTACCTCATTTCGGGATAGCAGTGCGTCAGTTTTTAGATGACACTTTTACTGGAAGGTAGATAGGTCGTCGAAGTCCGATTGAGTGGCCCCCGCGTTCACCGGGTTTAACCTCCTTAGATTTTTTTCTTTGGGGTTACTTAAAGTCAAAGGTGTATTTTAACAGACCGGATACCATAGAAAAATTGAAAGACAGAATTGGCTTGGAGATGAGACGAATTGCCAAATGGTTGGAGGGTGCCAATTTGAGCAATTAAGATGATTTCTTTCTCACAATTACTTATGTAAGGTATCAATCAATAAAAAATTTTTCTAAAAGAATGGCTTAGGTAATATCATTTTTTTTCATATCACCAGAAAGCTAAAGGAATATACCAAAAACAGTGAACATGTCTGTTTCCATTAAAAAAAAAAACTATGATGACGTCATAACTCGAAAACCAATGACGTCATAAATTTTGGTATAGTGACAAAATGTAGCATTTACAAAACTAAAATCGACCTGTTTGAGAATTTTTTTGACAAATGACACATACCAAAGATATGAATTTTGTGCGTTTCTTTAGGTTCACACTGTATATTAAATTTTATCCATTTTTGTCTCCTACTAGAAATTAAAACCACGACTAGGACATTCTGTGTAATTGCCATAGTCGACCAAATGGGTTGAATGTGTGAACGTACCGCATTTATGCCTAACCTTTTGTTGGCTGCTGAGAAATAGGCGTAGATTTTATAGACGAAGATCAAATATTCGAGTCTATTGGCGTCACGCATTATTTATTTAGGGCTTTCATTTTTTCGAAATATTATGGAATTATGGAATTTACGAAATTCGCGAATCCGGACGCCCCTGGGTCTACTATTTCCTCTTTTCGGCCAAACTGTAATTGATTTTGATTTCGAGATTACGACTCAGATTGCAACACATTATTTTTGCTTCATTGTCACATCTGACCGTTTGCACGTTTCAGTGTTTTCAAATATTATCGTCGCGTTTGTTGGTAACATTTCAGAAAAAATGTTGCCGACAATGCGGCTTTTATCTGAATAGGCGTTAACAGACATGATTCCTTAGTCCAATTTTTATTAAATTCATATTCATTCATTCATGATACTTATTTAAAAAAATTAATCACTCTAAAATGGTTGCTATAATTTTTTAGAAATCTAATATAAATTGGAAATGTAAAAAAATTTCAAACGATTATATTATTTATTTATATATCATCGAATAATTTCTAGGAACATGTATTCTTCTACTTTTAAAAATACTTCTTGGTTGTTTTCTGACAATAAATTACTTTTAAATATAAACACGTGTTTAAAAATAAAACGTGATTATATAAAATTAAGTAAACTTTTGACACGATTCACTACAGCATACTTAAAAATATCATTAGATTCGTTTGTAATACGTTTTAAAATGAGAATAATTACGCAGTTTATTTTGGATTAATTTTAAATATCATACGGCTGTAACGGACCCGGCTGGGTTGAGATCTACAAGTAGGCCTCGTCTATTGCCGTCTATAGTTACAGTTCAGTAAAATTTAGGAAGATAGAAACGTACTATTACAAAAATCCTGCAGTTATGGGAAATATTTTTGGCGTATAATGAGCATTCGAAAAATGGTCGATCTGTTTATGCAAATAAAAACACAGAGTTTAGTTTTGATAATATTAAGCTTTTAAAATAATTGATAGTTTGTATCGAAATTAGACATAACCAACAAGATCAGTAATATTTCTAATGAGTATTTCATCCAATCTGACACTGAAAATTCTTCAAACACACCAACATTGTCTATCAAAAATCACACCAAAAAATGCCATCTTCCTTAGGCCTACATAAACAGAGGAACTCCTAAGTGTCATCCACTCACCACAAAAAAATCAGCTGGCTGTGATGACGTCCCTAGCAACCCTATTAAACAAATTGCCACCCACATCATAGAATAAATCTCTCGCTAGCATGGTAAATTTCCTGACACTTTAAAGACGGCCAGAATAATCCCTATTCATAAACAGAGAAGCACAGAGGATGTAAAAACCTACAGGCCCATATCAGTCTTATCAATTTTCTTAAACATTTTTCGAAAAATTATGTATAACAGACTTTTCTCCCTTTTAAAATCAAATAATTTCTTTAGTGATAGTCAACATGGTTTTGGGGAAAGTAGATCAACCACAACTGCCCTCTACAGTTTATTAACTTCTATAATAAACTCAATTAACAAAGAAAACAAATCCGTGGGTATATATTTCGACCTCTCGAAAAGTTTTGAGATGGTCGACCATTAAATTCTCCTAGACAAGTTGACATCGGCAAGCATTATGGTCATGGGTCTGGAATCTGGAATTGGTTGGGAGGGTGGTCGATAAAATTTATTGAACCACAGCACTTAGGCCCCATTGGGCTCCTTGTACTTCTTTCCCTGTAGCCAGACCCTCGCCTAGGCCTCCAACCAACCTAATCTTGCGAAATAGGTGGTGATGTTGCCTAGGGGTATCAGCCAAAGTAGACCAACGTTCTCCCAATTGTTTGATGAGACGGCAGAACAATCACAGAATATATGTTGACTCGTCTCATCTTCTTGTTCACAACCTCTATAGAGAGGTGTTTCGCTTAATCTCATATTATGGAGATGTTTCCTTAACGGACAGTGTCCAGTTTGGATTCGCGTTATAAAACGTAGGTTCCTTCTGGACATCGCTAGGTAATCTATTGCTGTACTCTTGTTGGAATATTTTAGTAGTTCCCTAGCAAGTTGGCAGCTGTTTGTTTCATCCCACAGTTTCTTGAATTAATTGTGGGTGTTCTCTTTAATTATTTGTATTATCTCCGTGATCGGTAACAGACTGGCCGGGCTTGGTCACGGGTCACGAATGGATCAAATCTTTTCTAAGCAATAGACAGCAGTATTCAAATTGCAGCCCAATGACAACGTAACCAACTTTCACTATAAATCTTCCACAAAAACCTTAACAAAGGGAACATTCCAAGGTTCAATATTTGCTTCACTTCTTTTTATTATTTTTTGTAATGACCTCCATGAAATGCTAATAAAAACGAAAACATTAATATATGCCAGTATGCTGATGACACCTCGAGTAGTAATAACGGACTACTGCTAAATCAGGTTAAGACAAACATGATAAATTTTAATAACAGAGCAGCTCCTGATGGAATTGAATGGTCGATCAATCAAACAAAATAATTATACAAAATGTTTGGGAGTACACATAAATGAAAACTGTAACTGGACCTTGCATATTGACTGCATATCAAGCAAAATCAGATCTGCATGCTATGCCATCCTAAACCTGAGTCATATCCTGGCGTTGCTAAGTGCAGTATCAAAATAGTTGTATTGCCAGATTTGGACTATTTTAAGAGCTGAAATAAACTGTTTTAGTCCATTAGTCCACAGAATGTTTGCGCCTCAGACTAGACAATGTCCCCCTCTCGTTTTCGATGGTGCTGAATCGATTCCCGAGGCCAAACCAATTTTCCCACCTCGGCAACTCCCTCAAATTGACCAAAAACCACCCCCAAAGTCCTTTTTTTCGTGAATCCGTTTATTTTCGACACTGAGGGTCCTGATGATATACCTGCTTTCATTATTAGATATTGTACTTACACTTTTGTCTGTCCTCTGATGATAATTTTTAATTTATATCTAAAATCAGGAATATTTACAGACCGGTGGAAGTTATCCAAGGTGTGTCCGATTTTTAAAAAGGGGTATAAATGTAACGTTGACAATTACCGTCCTATTACTATAATCTGCAATTCCTTTAAGGTTTTCAAAATTTCTCTATATGACGAAATTTATAATAATATATGAGGGCAGATCAGTATTTCCCAGCACGGACTTGTCAAGGGTAGATCAACCGTTACAAATTTATTTACTGTCACCCAATTCATATCTGAGGCTATTGACGCCAGTAAATAAGTTGACACTATACACACGGATTTTTCCAAAGCCTTTGACAAGCTTGACCTAGATATCCTTCTTCATAAGCTTAAAGAATTTGGTTTCTCGAATTTGTTAACCTCCCTTCTTTCCTCTTTTTTAACTGGCAGGAATCAATATGTAGAGTACCGTGGTTTTAAGTCAGATAAATTCCTGGCTTCATTTGGAGTGCCCCAAGGCTCAATACTGGGACCTTTGTTATTTATTTTGTTTACTAACGATATAGTTACAAGTGTTGATGTTAACTGTCTGCTTTACGCCGATGACATGAAATTGTTCTGTACTGTTGATACCGTCGAGGAATCTAAATGATGTAAATGATTGGTGCCGTCGTAATAATCTGCCTTCTAAAATTTTTTGGGAATTTGCCACCCCCTCTATCATTCCCATTCCCCCCCCCACGCTATTATTAAACTTAAAATATATGCGTTTGGTTATAGATAGATTCTCATAATTTTCTCAAATAGACAGAAATTTCTGTCTGTCGGTCTTTAACTTTTTTTTTATTGTGCGCATGTTTACTCTGGAACAGTTTATGATACTGATTTGAAATCTGGTACACTTATGTATTATAACGACATCTGGAACTAGAGTATATTTTGATCTAATTCCGTTGAAGGGTTCGAGGGTAAATGGGGTAAATAAGGGTAATTAGGCAAAGCAAGCAGATAACAGTCCATAAAATTACAATTTAAGGCATTTACTAAAAGCCAAGGTCTAAATTTTTATTATCAGCCCATCATCACTATCACCCACCATTACCACCTCCACATTATTATGAGAGGGAGTAAAAAATTAAAATGTAATTTAGTGTGTATACAAGGACGAAATATTGTCTGAAAGTTATTTGTGGCATTCTGCGAATATTCTTTCCTATTATTTGGGTTTTCTACCCAGGAAGCCATGGCGGCCCATCTAAGAATGCGAGACTCAGGCAGCTGGCGGTGCAGTGGAAGGACAGAGGGTCATGCAGCCATCGCCAGATTGGCGGAGGCGGAGATTCCGATCTCCGCCCTTAAGGTGAGGAAAGCAACCGACCGCTTGAGATTAGAGAGAAAGTACACTCTAACCCTACCTAGTAGGGAAGAGTGGGCAGAAGGAAAGATTAACTTCCCCCCGAACTCCCTGGTGTGCTACACAGATGGTTCCCTTCTAGTAGATGGACAGAAGCAGTCATCGGGGGCAGGAATATTCCTGGAAGGCAGGGAAGTACAGGAGAGCTTTGCTCTAGGATCGTACACTACTGTCTTTCAGGCAGAGGTATATGCCATCCTAAAAGTGGCACATAATGAAGAAACGAGGAACGGTACGGAACAAAATATCTGTATCTGTTCAGACAGCCAGGCAGCACTTCGGGCGGTCTGCTCTCCTAGGACGAGGTCCCCCCTCGTCCAGGAGTGCGGAGATGCCCTAGAGGAACTTGCCAGGTACAAGGAAGTGAGCCTGATATGGGTTCCGGGACATATCGGGATCCCAGGAAACGAGAGAGCCGATGAATTGGCTAGGCTCGGGGCCAGGGAGCCCTGTCTAGGCCCGGAGCCCATGTTGGGAATTACAAGGAAACATGTCGCTACGGCCCTTAACGAGTGGGCACAAGCAACATTGAGGGAACATTGGAGGCTGAGCAGCGGCTGCAGGCAGGCTCGAGACTTCGTAACGGGGCCGAACAAGTCAAGGGCGGCCTGGTTGCTAGGTAGAAGCCGGAGGAGCTGCAGGCTCAGAAGACACCTATCGCTGATAGGGGTTGAGGCAGATTCCACTTGCCCAAGATGCGGAAGTGATGAAGAAACATCGTTTCACTTCTTGGGACAATGTGAAGCGTTCGGGCGTCTGAGGTATGAACTCTTCGGCGCCACAACGCTCCCAAAAGAGGAAATGGACTCTCTCGAATGGAAACATGTCCTGACCTTCATTGGAAGATCAGGAAGGTTTCAAGAGGGAGTAGGAGGCCGAGTGGAAGTGAATGGTTGAGGGGACGTCAGGGGGTAGGTAAAAAGGGCCCATTTGTGGCCTACTTGCCAGGCACTAGGCCTCCCCCAATAATTACTACTACTACTACTACTACTGGGTTTTCTACCACATGTATTATTATCTTCTTCAAAAACAAATCACCGAATCTACAAAATAATAGAATTATTGGAAAAAAGTCTCTGCGCCCGTGACGTTTACGTCAAAGGAATAGTCAGAGGTTATGTTTTGCAAATAATATAAATCGGAATAAACACAGAAATAATGTATTTTTCTGACGTTTCGAAAAGTAGTCTCTTTCCGTTTTCAAAGCTTTTTTTGGAAGAACTCTTATTTTGCTGTGTATGTCAAATACACAGCTTTAAGATTCTGTTTATGTTATTTCCATAGATACTTACTACTTACACAGAACACAGAACTGATGATATTTTCTTTTAGATAATGTTGAGTTTGTTAAGTTCTTCCTTTAACATTGGTAACCAGGTTGTACAAATATTTACAGAACAATTCGGTACGCACTTATCTTCATTTAATAAGATTATTTCTGATTCTTTAATTCTTCTTTTTTTGGTATCTGCTTCTTTTGTTAAAATTTTTGCCGTGTCCCAGTTTATTCTATGTCCGTTTTCCCAAGCATGTTCACAAATCTTTGATTTCTGAATTTCATTTTTTTCTAACGTAATTCTTGTGCTCATCCAATCTCATACTGAAAGATCTGGATGACTCACCCACATAACATTTATCACATTCGCACGGGATATTGTAAATAGAGTTTTTTAAAATTCTGCTCTCTGTTTATCGGTTTTGTTTTTGTTAAAATAGATCTTAAAGTGTTCCCCGTTTGAAATATCGTCCTAACATCAAATTTGTCATCTATACGGCGTAGCTTTTCCGATAGTCCGAATACACAAGGAGTTATTGCTGTATAATGACGTTCAGGTTGTTGTCGTACCTGATTGTCCCTATTTTCAACATTTATGAAAACTCTATCAACAAAGGCTTCAGGATATTGATTTTGTACTAGAACCTCTTTGATAAATTTTTTCTCGTTATTTAATATTTCATTATTAGATGAAATTATTTTGGCCCTATCGTATAAACATTTTACAACGCCCCTTTTAACATTTATTGAATATAGTCTAGTATACTTTAACTTGGCGTGTGTATGTATGAGTTAATATTTCCGTACGATTTCATTTTCTCTTGTACACAAAGATCCAGAAATATTGTCCACGTAGACAATGTTTCTGGACTATTGCTTTAACTTTGTGTACAATATGGGAGAAAATGAAATAGTACGGAAATATTAACTCATACATACACACGCCAAGTTAAAGTACACAAGATATCTATTAATATGTGTTGTTTTTCTATAAACGCTTGTTTCAATTGTATTATTTACCGTTCTAATTAAAACATCTAAAAACGGTAGTTCATTCCTACTTTCTACTTCTATAGACGGTTCCTTACTATTTATATTTTCCAAAAAACTATCTAGTAAATCGACACCATGAGGCCAAATTCAAAGATATCGTCAACATATCTCCATCAGACATCCGGTTTGTTTATACAATTTTGAACATGTGTGTTCTCAAAGTTTTCCATAAATATGTCGCTTAAAATTGGTGAAAATGCAGACCCCATAGCCATACCAAAATCCTGCTGATAGAACGCATTGTCCAATTGAAAATAGGTTGTTTTTATACACATTGTTAAGAGTTCCATTATGGTATTTACATTTACAATTTAGTTTTATGTTTTGTAATTGCCTAATCTGTTTTTCCTTTATTAAGTTTCTAAATTTATGTAAATGCGTACCTTTTTGCAGATTAAAATATTTTTCATAACTCAACCTGACATTCCGGATTATAAAATGATAATACTGTTCTATAACGTTCCTGTTTAGTTCATTTTCTGTATAAGTAATATCATCAATAGTTGGTTCTTTTTGATATTTATGATATTGAACTCTTTCCCTAACCATGGACTTGCTTACCTTAGCGTAGTCCATTTCTAATGCTGCATTTGTTAAATCTAGGCTAGAATATACTTCAATTATTTGGAATCCCGGCCATAGTAAATATTGTAATAGTCTCGAGGATATTCAACGTCGGTCATCTCAATACAAATCTTGATGCACTCCTTAATTCCTTGGTTTTTGTACTTTTATTGTTTCTTTATTACCTTTGTATCTATATATATTATTACCTGTCTGTATATTGTATATTATACCTGTTTTTGTACTGAATCTGCTGTTTTCATATTGTACTGAACTTATTGTATTGTATTTTACGATTTTACATTGTTTTGATCTTATCTTGTATTTTTCCCATCCTGTAATTAGTGTGGTTTGGTGTACCTAATAAATAAATAAATTATTGTTCTCTCGAGTAGAATGGAAGATTCCTCGAAGGATTTGACCTCAGCCACCCCTGCTGCAGGCTTCTAATTCTTGTAGGTGGTAAAAAATTGATATTTGTTTTAGTGAGAAAAAAATTAATATTTTGTAGTAGGCGTCTCTTTGAGGAATGTGGTAGGTGACCAGGATTGTGTAACCACCCCCGGGGGTTGTTTTCAACCTTCAAGGGGTGGAATTTTTTTCATCTATAATTATTGAAAAATAGTATAAAAAATTGGGGTTACTTAAAATCGAAAGTCTACTTCAACAGACCAAATAACGTCGATGATTTAAAGGACAGAATAAGGCAGGAAATTTATCAAATCGTCCTGGAAACAAAATGTTTCGGAAGAATTCCTCCTCCATTATTGTTAAGAAGCTACGGGCGCCCAGTTTGAAGATTTGATTGAAACTGTTTCATGTCCTTTTGTTTACTTAGTAACATTAAAAGTGTAATATTTTTCAAAAAAATTTAGGAAATTTCAAATAATCTTCTTCTCACTGTATATTTAAAATAATTTCATGATATTTATGATTATTGCATTTGCTTGAAAACGTTGATGTAGTACCTATTTATTCATAAATAATAACGCTGCATACTTACTGGTGAAATGATAGTGACTCAGGCGGTACCGTTTCTGAACGCCTTTCTTTTCTGAAATGGCTCTTAATAAATTAGTTTTTATGATCTCGTAAACATACTACTGGACAGTTAGTAGTTAAAATAGTTATCATTCCGAATATACAGAAACGTGTGAGAGAGTACGTGTTAAAAAACTGTTAATTTCTGGAATTTGCACTGATTTAAAAGCGGCTGTGTAATGCAGGTACAAACGTACTGTTACTATGAACGTAATACTTTGACATATATGTGGTCTGTTATAAAATATAACCTGATATTGGTGATATTTCATAGTATTATTTATATGTATTAAGTAGGTACTTTTTCTTATTGTTAGATGACGAAATTCAGCTAGAGTTGTATAAGGTTTTATAGTGCAGTCAAGCGTCGTACCTTGTAGTCCATTAAATAGACAATACTAGAGTCAAATTAGGCTTTTATTGTGAATTGTCTAGTTATAGCCCAGTCACTTTATACATGAACCTCTAAAAAAATACAACTGAAGATTTTTCAGCTGGATTCTCTTTATTTTGGCATCCCAAATAATTTTTCAAAAGTTCATAAAGCCAACTGGACGGCTACAAAAGTTACAGAAGGTCGAAGGTCGCGAAAATCAGTTTTTTCTCAAATATCTCGTAAATTATTAGTTTTACGTTAATTTTGGTTATTGTAAAATTTGTTTATGAGATAAATCGGCATAAAAAAGGTCCTATACAAAATTTATGTAGAACCAATAGATTTCGAGATATAGGGCAGAAAAAACTCGGACATTGCGCTGCATTTGTTCTCGCACCACGTTTGTGGTAGAATGAGTAAATACACGTTTTTTTTACATGGTGTCCCCTGTAGGCCTAATCCATGGGTTACAAGTTCTTATAATTTTGTTGATTATTGTTCGTCTTTGCTGACTTCTTCTTCGTCTCCGTCCATCTCTTCTATTTCCACTTCTTCGATATTTTCATCTTTATCAACAATCATCTCAGCGAAAAATAACGAAATGAGATCGACTTCATCATCGTTGAACTCAGATTCAACGGTTGTATCCTTGGACATCACATTGAGACACGACTGGCTCCGACAAGAGTTACACACTACGGAACATTTTTTTTTATATACATTTATTTAACGTCGGCCTATTTACGCTACTGAGGCCTAACACCGACGCCTGTAGACGAGCTACCCCCAACCAGGAATTTTGCCGAACCTCTTCTCTTAAGAAGAGTAGGGATCTTTTACTTGCCTAACATTTAATAGACAAGGGACCGACGGCTTTACATCCCCTCCGAAGGATGGTATATCTCCTACACAACCCTCGCCTAAGGTTGTATAGCTTCCACGCATACACTGATATACAAGCTGCTGGAAGATGTGTGAGGCGAGAACGCGGTTTCCGTTGGAATGGTCACCCATCCAAGTACTAACTGCGCCTGTCGTTGCTTTACATCGCATACCGAAGTATGTACATAGTAAAGACGCACCTACGCTCGCCCCACTACGGAACATGGCAATCCTATTTTCTGCATCCACAATAAGGAACACGCACAAATTTTATTATCAACAGAATTAGATTCTATTTTTATTAAAATAACAATTTTGATTATTAATTTCATTGAAATATCTTGAATTCGGCATAAAATTGAATTCGAAAAAGTGAAATTTTATCCAGGCGGTAAAACAGGTGTGACGTCACTATTGAATTTTGACGGTTGACATATACCACAGTGACGTCATATCGTTTGTTTACTTTTGACGGAGCCGTGAATGTTGTGATATAGTAAAGCGTTTTCAGTGTTTATTTGGTCGTAAATTTGTGCAACTTTTGATTTTTGAGATAGATAAATCTGTAATGGAATACTCAAAATATTGTTTAGTACCAAAATAAGGGGGTCGTAAATACCTGTGGTGTTATTTATCATTATTATTATTATTATCAATCTTCCATATGGCTTTGACGAACACCTTTCTATATTGCCCAAAATGGCGTTACATACGACATACCTTCATTTAACCATGTCTCGTCTAAATAATAGCATTTTCTTCCTCTTTCATGAGCAGCTCTAATTGCCCGAATATAATTCCTTCGCCAACAATATCATTTCTCTCAAGTAGCAGGCTAATTCTCTTTCCTTTTGCAAATACAAAGTTCATATCATGCAAACATTTTTTTAACGCCGATTTGCTCATTTTGGGTATATGTTCATCATCATTCAGGGACTGTAAAATTTTCTTAAACAGTAGGGATTTCATTATCATAGAAGAATTTATGAACTTTACGTCGAATTCCATTTTGTTGGAATTTGTCTAATAATATTTTTTTTCTTCCAGACTTCGCTTTAAGTTTCTGAACATCCCCTTCATTTTTTTTTCTCTTAAAATTCTGTAAATGGTCCGTTCACTCACGCCGGTATACCTTGAAGTCATGTTAACTAAACCTGTTAATCCTGATTTCTGTACCATCGTATGATCTTTCTCCAATGCATGATATACATTCAAAATAATTTTCTTCTCCTTGAAGCTTAATGGAGGCTTTATAGGGGTATGACCTTTTACTACTTCTTTTGAACAACCGGGAACCGCTTTCATTTTTGCACATTTAAAATTATTACGGTATCCCACAATTACACTTATTTTCACTAAAGCACTAACAAAATAAAACTTTAAGGCACTGTGATACAACAAGTACGTAATTTATAAACAACAAATTAATGCCGCTCAATTCATAAACAATTTACACTATAAATATTTCACACGAAATAAAATTTTAAGGCACTATGATACCACAAATACGTAATTTATAAACAACAAATTAATACCGCCCAACTGATAAACGACCGCACTCTATGTACACTGATTTTAAACTGAGTTATAACGGTTTCACGCACCAAACACCGCTGAATACGTGGAGAATGTTGGCAGATTTAAGCATAATATTTTAAGTTTAAGATATGGTAGTTCAACTACAGACCATATAAAATTTTATTCGTACGAGTTTTAATAGAGGCTCATAAAAGGAATAGGCAGGACTTTTGCCGCTAGATGATTCAAAAGTTTGATGAAGATCCCGGTTTTTTTACTAAAATATTATAGACTGATGAATCATTCTTTTCTATGGCAGGAGTTTTAATAGGAAAAATCGAAGGTCGTGGGAAAACAAGCACAACAGGAAGAGATTGGTAAAACAAATGAAAAATCAGCAAGAAAAATTGTTGGCGTTTGGTGTGGAATTTTGAGTAACAAAATTGTTGGGCCTACATTTTATGATTATACTTTAACTGGAGTTACCTATCTGGAAATAATTATCCCAGAAGCAGAAAATATTATTTTGCAGAATTTTCCGGAAGCCAAACTTGACCATATGATTTGGATGCAGGATGGGGCAACTCAATATGGATAGAGAATAATAGAACAATTAAATGGCCACCTAACAGTCCAGATTTGAACCCATTGGACTAATTTTGTTGGGAATTTCTAAGACATTTTCAATAGTAATAATAGTATTCAAATCATTAAAGACAGAATGATAAGGGGTGGATAATTTATAATGAATAACACTCTAGAAATATTTCTAACTCACCGTATAACTTACTACTTAAATTGTTAATTAGTCAGACGTAAAATATGTTTTCTTGCTCAAACTACACCCTATATAAAATTTTAATGATACGTACGGGAATAAGAACCCAACTTCTCCAATTTCTTCCAAAACAATGAAACGAATAATTGAGCGGAAGCGGGCCTCTAATTCAGATTCAATAATTGAACAGTTACGAACTCATTGAGCGGAGATTATTAAATAAAATTACCGAGATGATTAGATAATTAAATTTGCAAGTGATCCTTTTAATTTGTTTACGTGACTTTGTTTATGTAACTAATAACAAAACAGTATCTCAATGCCAACTGTGTCTCGTCGCATTAGCAATGTCACTTGACACGGGACACGTGTTTGAAACAACAAACGCGAGATTATGGGTTATTATGGAGGAAAATAACATGCAGGTACCTACGTAAGGCATCATTACACAGTGAATTGCAATTTTTATGATAGGTGCAATGGTTTTTTACATATAACCAACTGGTGTCTTCATCCATATTGTTTTAGTCTTCTAATTTAGTAGGTGCGTTTGATTTTCAATCTACGACTAATCTGAAGAGCAACTAAAGTTTATTAATAAAGCAGGCCACTCACACGGCGATCTGCAGGGAACGATCGGTAGAGAAATCGGGTGTACTCTCCACACATCCCAATTTATCAATAGTTTTGGTGTTCTCTGGTGTTGCTGATTTATTAAACATTATCAAAATTTATAAAAGATTTGATATTTCTATAGGAGAATAGTAAAGCCATATCGCCTCATGTCTCGATTTAGATAGTTTGCACTTGTTTTAGCCCACAGAAAAGGCATATCCCGAAATGTCTCGAAGATACCAGTCCACACTTCCTTTTAGTTTTCAAGTATATTTTCTAATGCTTTTATTTATACAAAAAATAAGCATAACCTATTTATACACCAGTAAAAATGACGATAATTTGAGAATTGTTTACAACTTTTCTACACATCATATGATTTGCGGGGTATTGGGGAAGGGAGCAGAGAGATTGGATCGGCTGAACTTGCCGATATCGGGAAGTCGTTAAAAAATTAGAACGATTGCCGAACACAAGAGACAATCTACATGGTCCCTGCAGATTGGCCCCTGCAGATTGCCGTGTGAATAGTCTCCTTAAATGTAATCAAATCTAAATTATTACAATGTCTGAAGAGACGCCTGGGCTGGTTATGTAACGGTAAAAAGCAAATAAGCTATAATATTTTCAGATCAAAATTTCATGTATTTTCTTATGAAGGTCCGACAGGGTGTCCAGCAAACTGAGAAATATGGAAAAACTGGAAAAGTAAAGGAATTTTTATTAAAATCCTGCAAAAGAAGTGGTTTCAATACATTTTTTGAATGTTGATTTGTTCGATAATAGAAATATAAAGAAAAAAAGTTAAGAGATAAATGAAATTTTTCTTCGCTTTAAATAAATCAATTTTTACTTTCTAAATTCGCTATTTATTCAAAAACAATGATGTCTAACAACAAAGATATTCTATAAAGTTATACAGGTATAGTCCTCGGGCCCAGGCCTAAAATTAAAAATGATTACCTCACAGCTGATTTTTTCAGGATAGCTTATTAAAAATATTTTAAATCAAGTGGAAACATTTTTGGACAATTTCGTTTTCCGACACCTTAAAGTTAAGGGTTTTATGCAACTCCTATAGTTACTACCTCATGTCTGACAAGAGTACAAGTGACTTGATTCTTGATCAATTATATAATTGTCCGACAAAATGACTTGGTCTGTTTAATAGTCGGACAAAAAAAGTAAATTTTCAAAAACGAGTACCCTTACGATATTGCAATTTTAAACACGTAAGTATTATTATTATTACATGTGTAATTTTATTTGAAATAATTTAAAATAATTACATTATTATTATATTTATTAACATTATAACAATTATTATCATTATTATTAATAATTGTACTGAAATTTTTAAGTTTTTCAAACGCTTTTATTTAATTCACTTGTGGTATGTGCGAGTACGTAATTTTTTCGTTAGTCTTTTGTATCGGTTTTTTCTCATACTTCCCGACTAGCTAGGAGTTTGAAATATTGGGAAAAAGTTGCCCGTGTATGACAATATAAAATAGTAAAAACTTGTGATTCTATTGCAAAATGAAAGCACTAAAAGCAATAAAATTAAATTTTCGCAAAAATGATAAAATCGCTTCTAATTCAGCTGAAGACCTGAAATTTGGTATACAAGCATATTTAATATGCCGAATAAAATTTTGCAAAAATAATTTGTATATTTTAATTGTTTAAACAAAATTTTTGTTCAATTTTATTGGATTCTTAAAAAATCGTAAAATTTTTAAGATCACATTGATTTCTATACAAAGACACGTGCAGATGACTAAGATATTGTTACGTGTTTACAGTCTTCAGTAAACACTCTGTGGGTTTAAATAACTTGCAACAAGAATTTTCACTAACCACTACTTTATTAATCACTAAAATTACACTAGTAAATACTTAAAAATCACACAACTAATAATAACTTAATCTAATATAAATTCACTACTTTTAAAACACTATGTACTTTTCTTCCCAAACTTATCAACTCTTATCTAACCTAAAAACTCTCTGTCTGTTTACTTCACTGAACTGAACTCTTCCAACCTACAAACTATCTCTGTAACCAGAACTGTACTGGATACTGAACTGTTCTGTTCCTTATATTTCACTAAACTGTACTGTTCCCCCATCTGCTGGATTCACCTCTTTATATACACCCATAGAAATGTACCAGAACAGTATTCCATAATTTTCTGGAACCCTACAGAGTTTTCTACTATGTGATAGATGACTGTTCGTCAATTGGCTCATAGATGGCGCCACCCCACCTACTGGCCATGAACAAAATACAGGTTTCCCTTCACTTTGGCCAGGGACTTAATCACATCTCTCCCCGTTAGAGGGCAGCACATAACAATATGTTTCATTAATCTTTTTATTTTGTTTTTTTTTCGACGTACAATCTTCATAGTTTTCCGATTCACTTTCCACTTCCGCTTCATCTTCAGTTCCCGATTCGGTGCTTCAACTTCGTTGTTGGAATCTAAAATCAGTATTTTATAAAAAATATCAATAATAATTGCAAGTCAAAAATGTCATCGTATCTTTTGTATATTGCAGCAATTTTTTAAAACGCATGTGTACTAATAAATGTTTAAAACATAATATTTTTAGTAGCAAGCTCCTCTATAAAATCCTTATTTAACTATAAGGAACGTAACCAGACTGCAACCAATAGCTATTCTCCGGGCTATGTGCCCCGCCGAGCGCTGAATTACAAGTTACAAGCCTGGCGCGTTAATTGTAATAATTGCATATTACCATCAAAACGCTAATGCTTCGATTGCAACAAACACCAGCCGAAGAACTGGTCCTACTTAAAGGAGCTCTCATGCCAGTCGTCACACACCACTTGCAGACTGCAGTTTCGAGCTGTTGGCTCTCGTCAGTGCAAGGTAGGCATGTGACGACCGACACGAGGATCACTTGACTATTTAGTACATTTCGGTACTTTGAGATAGCGACCATTATCAAAGAGGCTTAAAAACAGTTTTTAAGACTCTTTGATAATCGTGGCAAGGCCGAAACATATGTCAGAGAAATCTAAACATAACTAATGAAACAATAAACCATGTGCGTATTGTAACTATTCTTTTGAATATTTATTATTATCTAGCTATTCTTCGTAGTTTGCTTCAACTACAAGCTCTTTTTTACTCAGAGTGGAGGTATTCACCTTTCGGTAAATATTTTTGAACTTATTTTCTGATGGTGTTGGAAGATTTGGATACAAGACCCTAGATGCTTTTTGCATTTTGCTGCACGTTTATTTTTGTTATTTTGTATATAACAAGTACATATTTGGACTTTTTATTCATCACTGTAAACCATTTTGTTTATTTCATTATAGAAATGTCACTTATCAAATATAATAGTTATTATTTCCATGGCTCACTTTAATAATATTAACTTTTCCATATTTACAGTAACTAGCTTAACTAAAATATTTACTTTTAATAAAGGTAGGAGTAACATATGGTATATTTTTGAAATAAGTAAAAAGAGATCATTCCAAAAATGTAATAATATACAGGGTTCCCATTAAAAAATACATTATTTTTTTGTGAGTGATGCTCCACTGGACGTCATTTGTTGCAGATTTTTAATAGTTTTTATAAATGAAATTTCTCGTTGAAGTGCCGAAAAATAAATTATTTGTTGCAAACTCGAAAAACTAGTACTTCCACAAAGTATCTTCCGACGGCATTTTTATGTGTTGCACGCGGTTCTTGCAAAATATTTCAAATTTCGTTACAGTTCCGAAAATTTCTGTCAAAGAAGATTTTTGCCGACTTTAAGCATGATAACTTTGGATATGTTTAGATAGGTTCTTTGACAATATCAATTAACGTTGCTCATATTCTGGTCTCTGTATTATACTGCTGATTTAAGTACTACTTACGGAACACTCAGTATATAACAACGAAAATAATTTTTTTACGAGCCCAAATAACTTAATTTCTTAACACTGCCGACAAGAAGAGGTATTCCATGCACGCTTTGAGAAGAGGCCAGCGTTAATGTCTAGAAATATCGTCAAACAATAAAGTTGCATTTGCATGTTAATTGAATTATCAAAAAGCGTGCGGCCACATTTACTACGATGCAAAAATGAGCAAAAACAATTTAACTTTGCTTATGATGTGTGTAATTGTACGTCCTCGGTGTTATTAAATTATCAAGAAAGTCTGTTTCATATTTAGGGCAATTTCTCAAGTTTATGAAACACGGAGGATGTTAAGAAGCGAGCGGAGTAAGTAGAGAGTTTCAGTCTAGTTGAAAATAACATTTTATCGGATTTAATTCCGGTAGGCCCGGAACCCAGTTAGTGCGACACCTCATCTACATGTAAATGAGATAATGTTTGGTTACGGCTACGGAATGGAATAACCTTCCACTGCTGAATACATTGATGTGTTGGCAATTTACTAAACAAAGACGCTAGGCACTACGTGAGCATATTTTTGCTAGACTACCGAAAGATATATTGCTCGGTGCTGCGAACGTGTACTGACAAACATTTCTCTAAGCTGTGACCTTCGGGATACACGACGGAACCGTTTTGTTTCATTGATTAGATTTGATGTTGTGGCAGTTTATTTATTTATTTATTTATTTCAATTACACTGTTCTACAAGTAATACCAAATTACGTAACGGAAGGGTATGATAAGAAAATAATCATGCAATAACTATAATATCATAAGGAATTGATAAAAAATATAAGTGTAACTAATAACATATAGGTTTAAATAAAAACATATACAGGGTGTCTCACCGGGAACTGAATCGATAATTACTAATGTCGGTGTGACCAATCCAACTAAAATAATTACAAGCAACTGGCACTTCTGCTTATACCGGAAGTCGATACTAACTTGCTTATTTCAAATGGAACACACTATATATTTTAGGGTTTTCGAAAAGAGCATAAAATTCTGAGTCGAAAATATGGTTTCAGAGATATTTGACATTTTATAGAAAATTTGACAGGTGCAACGGTTTGCAAGAACCGTTATAACTTTCTTCGTGTAAAAGATCCTCATTTGCTTCTTGCCAGGTAAAAAGAACATAAGGATAACTACGTTCTGCAACTGAAATAAATTCAATAATATCATACCAAGTGTTCCGTTTTTCGCGTTACATTTTGTCAACTTCAAACCGCGAAAACTTGTTTAGGTCAAATGGAATACCCTGTATTTTTTTACATCAAGTTGTGTAAAATTGAATTCTCTTTTTTCTGAGCATTGTGGGGGTTAAAGTTACAACTTTTTGAAATATTTGCGATTTTATTAGAAATTCATGAATTGTTGTAATCATTTCATCAAAATAGCCATGATTAGAAACAGTCAGCCATTATCTTATGTCAAAAAATGCCAGCACGTTTAAATTATACCAACGAAAACTTTTTAAATTTGTTTATTATTTATGGAGAATGTGATAAAGTAATATCAAGAACTTGCAGCACATTTGCTACTCGATATCCACAAAAGCGCAAAATAACACTAACACTGTAACATGCGTATTGATCGAATTGAAGATATGGCATGAACTAAAATAGCAGAGATAAGATCAATTTAAAATATGATTTCATTTTAATTTAATAGTTGCTCAAAATTCCTCCCTCGAACCTCGACATATTCTTCGCACCTTCGAATTAGTTCCTCATGGGTAGCTCTTCTAATTGAATCCTGTGATATGTTTTGTAATGCATTTCTTATTCTTTGCATACAATCTTCAATGGTTGTTAATGGGCTCTCATAAACTTTATTTTTAATAGTTCCCCAAATGAAATAACCCAGAACTGATAAATCGGGCGAGCGAGGAGGCCATAAGAAAGGTCCATTACTGGCAATCCATTGATCATAAAAAGTTTCTTGTAAATAATTATTAATTAAATATGCGTTATGTGGGGGAGCTCCGTCGTGCTGATAAAAAATGTTTCTATGTTCGGCGAGAGGTAAATTTTCTAAATAGTTATTATTCAAATTTTGTAAGATAGTCAGATATCTTTCACCTAAAAAAAAAAAAATACAAAAATTTACCTATTAGCAGAAGAGAAAATTTAATTTACCGTTTAAATTCTCCTGATAAAATTGTAATGCCACAACTCTATCGTTTCTTATGGCACAGTAAACATTGAACTGCCAACTTTCCTGAAAGTTTCGCTCTCTGAACATATGAGGATTTGAGTCACTCCAATAATGTGAATTGTGTCTATTAAAAAGTCCATTTTTAGTAAATTTTGCTTCATCTGTCCATATAATATCTCCCAAATAAGCATCCTAACCCTCAGACCTTATTAGGATAAACTCACAAAAGTTCTGTCTTCTTAGGAAATCTGTTTCTTTTAATCCTTGAACTTTATGGAATCAAAACGGGTAAAACTTATGTTTTAATAAGATTCTGTGAATTGAATCCTTGCATAGTCCCGATTCCAGAGCAGCTTGTCTTAATTATATCCTTGGAAATGCATGAAAATATCCCAGAATGACTATTTAAATGTTTTCGTCATCAACAATAGGCTTTCTTCTTTGCATTTTTGCCTTGACAGAGCCATAATTTTAAAAATTTTCCAGTATGCGTTTTACAGTGTTTGGTGACGGTTTCCGTTTTTCTGGATATTGAGTAGCAAATGTGCTGCTAGTTCTTGATATTACTTTATCGCATTCTCCATAAATAATAAACAAATTTAAAAAGTTCTCGTTGGTATAATTTAAAAGTGTTGGCATTTTTTGACATAAGATAATGACTGATTGTTTCTAATCACAGCTACTTTGATGAAATGATTACAACAATTCATGAATTTCTAATAAAATCGCAAATATTTCAAAAAGTTGCAGCTTTAACCACCACAATGCTAATATCAGAAAAAAGGGAATTCAATTTTATACAACTTGACGTAAAAAAATAAAGGGTGTTCCGTTTGATCTAAACAAGTTTTCGCGGTTTGAATTTGACAAAATGTAACGCGAAAAACGGAACACTTGGTATGAAGTTATTGAATTTATTTCAGTTGTAGAACGTAGTTCTCCTTGTGTTCTTTTTATGTGACAAGAAGCAAATGAGGATATTTTACACGAAGAAAGTTATAACGGTTCTTGCAAACCGTTGCACCAGTCAAATTTTCTATACAATGTCAAATATCTCTGAAACGGCTAGGTTTAGGTATAGGATATGCTACACATTTACGACTCAGAATTTTATGCTCTTTTCGAGAACCCTAAAATATATAGGGTGTTCGATTTGAAATTATTTTAGTTGGATTGGCCACACCGACATTAGTAATTATCTAAATTTACTTTTCTCTATATCGATCGATTCATTTCCCGGTGAGACACCCTGTATACGAATACTGAAGAACATTTGTACGCGCTGTGGAGACATAGAAAGTTAAGTTATCACGGGTAGTTATACTAGGAACATGAAAGTTTAATTTCGCTACAATATCTGAACAGTCGATTTTATTATGAATGATTTTAAACGGAAGTACTTTTGAGTGATACTCACGCCTCCGAATGAGACCCACCATTGAATATTTTTGAGATACTCCAATAGGCGGGTACGCACCTTCCAATTTAAAACACAACAGTTTAACAAGTATACGCTGAACACGCTCGAGATCATCGATGTGAGCATTATAATGCGTATTGCGTATACCATATATTTGCGGCATATTCAAGTTTTAAACTAACAAAACAGTTATAAAGCATTTTAATCGTGTTAATATCCGCAAACTCCCTGCTGTTACGTGGCATAAAACAATATGATTTATTTTCATCACATATTATGGTCTCAATATGATTGCTGGATGAGAGTTTCTCCAAAAGTGACTCCAAGATCTCAAACAATATTAAGATGTTCCAGAGTTGTATCTTCTAGAGAATAGTAGAAAATTAGAATGCTAGACTTTAATGTGTAAGACCTTACATTACATTTTTGAGGTTTGTGTGGTAATTTATTTAAGTAATAGACATCAGTTAGAAATTTTATCCAAATTGTACTGAATTCTTTCACAGTCCTCAACATTCCTAACTACGTCAAATATTTTTAAGTCATCAGCATAAAGAAGGGAATTCACATCTAAATCCATGACAATATCATTAATAAATATTCTGAATAGCAGAGGACCAAGAACATATCCTTGGGGAATCCCCGAAGTTGCAAAGTACTCAACGGACTTGAACCCATTAAATACTATACTTTGCTATCTGTGAGAAAGATATAAAACAAACAGAAATATAAGTGAGGAGGACAGTACAAATAATGTGTTTTTTAGTAATAAATTGTAGTCAAGTCTGTCGAATGGCTTTGAAAAATCAATATAAACGTCAGTTTAGGCCTGCATGTCAATAGAGTCAGAAATGAATTGTGTAATGACAACTAGGTTAGTATTAGTGGATCGATATTTCATGAATCCGTGCCGATACGGTGAGAGTGTATTGCTGATGTAATGATACTACTGTGCAGTATGAATAGCTTTACTAAAATTGCACAATATAGAAATTGGACGAAAGTTCATGATATTATGTTTATCCCCCTTTTTGTAAATGGGACAAACTTTATAATACTTCTAGATTTCGGGAAAACTACTAGTTTTCAAACACAAGTTAAACAAAATTGTCAATGGGGCGGCAAGTACATAAGCACAGTCCCTAACTGGGAAAGCTGGAACTATTCCTATAATTGACAGAATTGTTATACTTTAAATTATTGTTAAAGTTGATTTTAAATGAGATTTCTAACACTGGATGATGACTATCTTCATCCACTAATGAATCAAGGGATTTTTCAACTGTACACATCTTGTTATAAAGAACAATGTCAAGAATCCTGTTATTTTCATTCTATTTCATTCAAAATCTACAGAATAGCCTCAAATAACTTTAATACAGTATTTGGGGGTACGTAGATATTGGTACGTATGTGAGTGGAAACTGATTTTTACATCGACTATATCGATCAGCGATAAGTTGTCAAACAGTGGTGTGTTCAAATCTAGAACACATGAGGTGAAGGTATCATTTACGGCTATTAAAACTTTTCCATTTTTCTTACGATTACTACTGGTAAAATCTCGGCCAGAGCGTTATACACAGTGATATACAATAGTAAATAATTCACTACTGTCGATAGATCGGTTGAGAAAGGTTCCAGTTAATGCAATGGCAGAGCAATCACGCAGATTAGCTGTCTTACTTCTAAGCCCACGGGTGTTTTGATAGCAAGCCACAAAATCATGTGTCTTGCGGAGATACGTGGGTTCCTCACTAATAGTGGGGGTATCTGTACCTACTTTTCGAGAGTATTTCAAGTTTCAAACAATATTTGCTGCAAATTTTCAATGACATTCATCTATTTGGCCACGATATCCATAAAGTCAAAAATATGATCGTTATCCCAATACCTAAACCAGGAAAAGATCTTGAGGAAACACGGCATTTTTATTTTTTAAATGTTACATCAGTCAAATAAACTCCTTCTCGCTGCTGACACTCTTGAAACCTATCATGAAAGTTTTTCATCACCCGCTCCAACATTACTGGGATTGCGTTAATCTCTGTCCGAATATTATATTTTAGTTGTCCCAAAGTAGTTTGCGATCGATTAGAAAATGCTTTTTACTTTAAATAGTCCCATAAATAGAAATCACAAGCTGATAGATCTGGTGACCGTGCCGGCCAGTTGATGTCCCCAAATATGGGAATGGTAGCTCAGTGTGTTAAAGCGACTGGCTAGCAAACTGAGTTGCCTAGCGAAGTGGGTTCGATTCCCGCAAGGCGAAACAATTTTTCATTAAAAAAATTGCCCCAAGAGTGGTTCGGAGTCCACATTAACTGTAGTCTCTCTTTGCCTAGCACAAGATCCTTGAGATCTTCCAGGAGGTTACTTCGGTAACTTGAGAGGCGGTTAAGAAAACATTTTAAGAAAACGTTTAAAACAAACATTTCAAAACATCGAAATGGTATGGTCAGAAAAAATTCTTCGCAAAATCCTCATAAAATCCCTAGCAATGTGGGAAGTAGCTGTGTCCTGCTGAAGCCGTATTCTTCGGATGTTCACACCAGCATTACAAAGTTGTTGTTCAAAGTTACGCAATACCTGTTGATAACGTTGTAATGAAACAGTAATTTTCAAGTCATTTTCCTCAAAGAAGAACGGTTCAACAATTTCAAAGGTGAATACTGCACAGTAACCTATTTGCTATGAGGCAAACGCTTTGACAACTATCTTAAATTTCTATTTATCGCAACAGCATGGAACATAATTTGAATTTTCATCTCATTATATTATGATATGAATTTATTTTGAACTTTCTGCCGAATCCCTATACTATGCTATAGTTTTAGTCGAATTAATTGAGGAGAGAATTGAATATTTTCATTTTCTCGTCACGACAAATACAATTGGAGATATTCAAGATAAAATTGAAAAGCATAGCTCAAAAATAAACTGATAAAAAAGATACTCCACAGCTTTTAACTGCGCGAACTACTTATTAATTTCATTAACGAAATTTACCTTCCCAAACATGCTAAATATTTTTAATAACATTTATACTTTTAAATAATATTTATACGACATCCAAGCTGAACTTATCTTAAAATATTAAATGATGCAACTGAATTAATTATACTGCCCAGTAAATTATTCTCGGAGGTATACAACTACGTTCTCAATCTAAACGATTTGCTTTCTTGCGGGGAAGCTTCTGTTAGCTATTATAATTTACTGTGCTGATCTTATCATTTGTATTCACTTTCGAAATTTTTTTCTACAATATACCATCAAATTTTATACAATATACTTACAAATAAGTAGAAAATAATGAAATAATTAATTGAGTTTTGGACTTGAGCCTTTGCTATTTAACATTTTTATAAATGGCATCGTCATTGGATTACACTGCAAAACATTACTTTATGCCGATGACCTAAAATCTTTACATCTATCATTAATGTAGAAGACTGCACCGATTTGCAAAACGATCTTGCACAGCTATGATCTTGGTGTAGCGTAAACAATTTACAGTTTAATATTTCAAAGTGTAGCTCTGTGGTACACTCCCGTGCACAGAATGCAATATAATTTATCTATACTGTAAAAAATGTGCTGATCCAGCATTATGAGCGGATGTGTTGTAAAAGGAACCATGACCTAGGCCACCAGTGATCGAGATCGTGGGACAAGGGAAACACATTCAGCATTTGGCATCTGTAGCGTTTGCTTGTGCGGTACTTTATATTATTTTCAATCTATAATCTATATACCTAGTGTTCTACACTTAATATATTCTGTTCTCCATAAATGTGTATCATTTTCTAACAATACAATTAATAATGAAGAACTGAAGAGCTGTATTCATTTCAAAGATCTAGGAGTTATATTCGACCCAAAGTTATCTTTTGTTAGCCATAACAATCAAATCATCGCTAATTCCTTCAAAAATTTAGGCTACATTATCCTTAATTGTAAAGAATTTAACGGAAATTCACTAAAACTTATCTTTAATTCATTTGTGAGGTCAAGACTTGAATATGCTTCAATAGTATGTATATATATATATATATATATATATATATAGCATTGAAGAACCTCAGAGACGTTTTCTTAAATATCTTTGGTTCACAAGTTCTGGGAACTATCCAGAGAAGTTTTCCACGTTTTGACTTATTACATAGATTCAACGCAAGTGATCTTCAACTGCGTCGGGTGTATCACTCTCTTATATTCCTTTTTAAGATTTTAAATGGCACTGTTGACTGCCTGATATTCTTAGTTGCATTAGATTTCATGTTCTTAATTTGCAAACTCGCTCGTATTCGTCTCTATTTGCCTACCCCAAAAACAAATCTGTTGGTATTTTCGCCCTGTACCGTATGTGTTTTTTTTTTATACATTTATTTAACGTCGGCCTATTTCCGCTACTGAGGCCTAACACCGACGCCTGTAGACGAGCTACGCCCAACCAGGAATTTTGCCGAACCTCTTCCCTTAAGAAGAGTAGGAATCTTTTACTTGCCTAACATTTAATAGACAAGGGACCGACGGCTTTACATCCCCTCCGAAGGATGGTATATCTCCTATACAACCCTCGCCTAAGGTTGTATAGCTTCCGCGCATACACTGATATACAAGCCGCTGGAAGATGTGTGAGGCGAGAACGCGGTTCCCGTTGGAATGGTCACCAATCCAAGTACTAACCGCGCCTGTCGTTACTTTACATCGCATACCGAAGTATGTACATAGTAAAGACGCACCTATGCTCGCCCCTGATTAAGTAAGATAGGAGAAAATAGAATAGAAAATTCTGTGTCCTCGATTTTTTACTTTAGTTCTCCATTGTCAGAATTGCAACTAGAGATATTTTAATGTCACATTATGGATAATTCATGACACTAGTATAGCCCTAAGTTTTTGCTGTGACAATTTACCCTACACTTGTCCTGGTATGGTCTTTATATATAAAAAAAAATAAATGAGTCCGAAGGGCTCTCCGCAATAGATAGTTTAGGCCTCAGGCCTCTGTTCATCTCGGTATTATTTGGTCTTGCGAATATGTGGCAGCTTTTCAGAGACACTCTTTACGCTCTTTATATAATAATAATAAATAATTCATTTGCAATATAACAACATAGACACAATATCTAAACAACCCCAAAATGAGATATATGAGGTATAAACAACAAAAAAATCTGAGTATTACAAAGTAAATAAAATAAGTAGAAATGAGTAACATGCCGATAATGAACAAGGGATCACAAAATAGAAAAAAAGTGCAAGTAAATCTTTCATGCAACAATTTCTTGTAAGATCTTTTAAATTGACATAAAGATAACGATTTTACATTAGAAGATATATTATTATAAAGTGAATAAATGGAGTAAGAAAATAACCTAAATATAGCAGTTCGATGACGGAGGTGAGATCAATCCGTGAAAACAAACATTAACATTCTGAATGTCGCTTCTATAAGTAACTTTCTGAAAGAGATATGGAGAGGTTCTTGTACCAGATGATATTATAGTCGACAGCGCCGAATGCAATTTCCGTCGAGATTTCATATCTTTTTTTTAAAGGGAAACTCGTCATGACAAGCTGAGCTTAGTATTTAGCGCTACTGGTGATGCCGGACTTCAAGTGGATAAAACCCCTCCCCCTTATTAGTGTTCCCGACTAGTTTGGAACTGTTTTCGCTTATCTTCAAACCAGCTGGTCATTCGAGTTCGTTGTTATGTATTCCTCCATGGGGTCAGCCCCATCTCTCTTTCATCCTCTTCCCTCTTTTTGATAATGCGAGTTATCGCCTCCTCCGCCTTTCTCCATTCTCCTCTGTCTCCAGCACCCTCTCTACCATGTCATCCGGGGACAGTAACGACGCCCACCGTATCGTCTCTCTTCCCTCCACATGTTGCATACGAACACGGTGTGTTCCGCGTTGTTCGCCTCCCCACAATATACACACTCTCGGCTATCAGTCTTACCCATATCATTTAGGTATTCCATAAAACACCCAAGTCCGGTCATGGTTTGGGTAAGATAATACCCCACTTTCCCATGGCTCCGTTCCATCTACATTTGTGATAAGGCGTCTGGTCCACCTTCCCTTGTCTGAGACCTCCCATCCCCTCTGCCACCTTTCAAATACCCTGTTCCTTGCTTCTGGCTTCGCAACTCCCTCATATACTTCCAGCTGCTCTTTGGCCACCAGATCCAGAGGGGGAATCCCTGCCACTACCAGCGTCGCCTTGTACGAGATAGTTCTATATGCGCTGCACACCCTTATCGTACCGCAACGCTGGATCTTAGTCATTCTGCCCCTCGTCCTGTCCACTTTAATCATACTTTCCCAGATCGGAGCCGCATGCAAGAGGGTAGAGTGTACACGCTGTATATCAATCTCCTCTTGCTAGCTCTCGGCCCGCGTGTTGGCCATAAGTCTTCCGATTACTATGGCTACCTTTCCAGCTTTTTCGGCCGCTTTTGTGGCGTGAACACCAAAGTTCAACTTGAAGTCCAGCCAAATCCCTAGGTACTTCAGATGGTCACGTATCTCGACTCTTTCATGAGTGAAAGGTTTCTCTTCCCGGTAATAACAAGGAACTCCGTTTTCTCAGCAGCTAGCTCTAGCTGCATCCTTGCTAGCCATCTCTCGATCTTTCTGATGGCTACTTGGCCACCTCTGTTATAGTCGAGGCAAGAATTCAAGCGATGCACGTCACAGATCGATTCTTTAAATAAGGCAATACTGCTAAGAATCGTGAAGCCCCATTAAACTGTACCTATTTCTGAAAAAAGCTTAATAACTGGGTGTCAAGAATTATTCTCTTTAAAGTAATTAATGATTAAAGATGTTAGTATTAAAATTTCTTTAATGAGATCACTCGTGACGTGCATGGCTTGAATTCTTACCTCTACTTTATTATTGTCTGCGTTCCAGTCACCGTTATGGCCAGATCGTCCGCATAACCGATGACATCATCATACACAATGTTTAATAAGGCCGGCCCAAACACCGAGCAATGCGGAACCCCACACGTGATGTTCTTCCAGATAATCTCTCCCTCCGTCTCATACCTGATCATTCTATCTTGAAAGTAGCTCATTGTAATCCTTACGAGGTACGGTGCTATTCCCATACTCTGTATCTTCCTGACAATCATCGCTCATCCCGCCGTATTAAAGGTATTCTTAACGTCCAGGGTCATGACGGCGCATGTGCTTTTCGCAGCTAGGGCTTCCTCCGCCGCCTCCTTTAGTAGTCTAATGATGCCGACCGTCAATCGTCCTTTCCGGAAACCGAATTAGCTATCAGATAAGCCTCCCCTTCTCAGCTACCTCCTTTTCTAGTTTCTCAAGTATTAAGTACTCGAGAAGTTTGCGCATCGCATTTAGTAAACATAGCAGTCGGTAGGATGACGATTCCTCCAGTGAGATTTCATATCTAGTCAATTGGCGTCTTATAATGTATGTGAAATTCTATGAAATTTACAAATGCCATAGATAAATCTTAAGCATAACTTTTGAATACGTTGAATTCTATTTGAGTTTTCGCTGTCAAAGCGAGGGTCATGAACAACATCGGAAAAGTTAAAATGACTTAGGACTAACGTGTCTGATAATAAGATTTTAGAAGAACGAAGAATAATAATAAATAAATATAATAAATAAATAACACCACAGGTAATTACGACCCCCTTTATCCCGGAAGGCTCTAGAAGAGTCTTGTGTGGGAGGTGGCTACACATTTAGAGGCAAGGGACACACACCCAATATTCGTGTATAGTGGAAGAATCCCTCTCACAGTATTTTCCACTGCCACGACCGGGGATCGAACCCGGAACTTTTAGGTTTAGACAAGTGCGCTCACCTCTCGATCACCAGTCATACAACCCCCTTACTATATCCCCTCTTTAAGTATTTAATAAGATGATTTTTAAAACGCAAATCAGTGGCAAACTCTAGACTTAGATTTCTAGGTACTTTCGTAGAAGGCAACACATTGTCGTTAATAGTAATTTTCAACAGAATTATTATCTATTTTTTAAAGTGGCCTGCTACTCGATATTAACACTCAATCTCATTAAAATGCACATATAGGCTTTTACAACGAAGTTTTCAGCGAAATGTAATTTTCGTTCTTCATAAGCATAAAAAAATATTTTTCTTTCCGACAATCACATTATGCTAATCAAATAAATATGCACGGTATGCCCCGTTTGCATGCAATTAATAATTTATAACAGCAACTACTACATGCATATATGCGATAATTTGTCCGCATTTGATAGATTTCTTCTTCCTATTAGTGACCACAAAAGACAAAGTTTACAACACCTGACCTGACTCCAAAAGACTTAACAGATTGTATTGTCAATTTTGATTTATACTTATGTGAAACGCATTATAAAATTAGCGGAAGCCAGATTAAATTTAATGCAGAATAATCGCCAATATTGTTACCGTTACTTTCAGTACAATATACAGATACGTGAGTCTAGCGTTTACGGTATTTTTAGTGGACATGTTTCTTTTAATCGTTCTGTCACAATGTTGAACGAAGATATATTTAATAAATAATAGGGAGTGTCTACAGCTCCGGGTAAATCCGTATGAATAATTTTTATTATTCCTCCGTCCAGGCAATTCACGCCGCACATGCGCGATGACGTTCAAACATATTGATATAGTAAGAATTATAAGGTTAACCATCAGCAGTCTGTGGTGTAATACTTAGTGTTCCCGATTCTCAACGAAAGGGCCGGGGTCCCATTTATACGAAATTACATAGACGACACAGCCCAAAAATTTTTTACTACAAAAATTCAACAATCGGAGTTGACCAGAGACATCGCAACAAGACGAAGACATAATGACCCACCACACGCACACAGACTGTTACACCAGAGACTGCCTATATACAATACCAGAGACTGACATTAATTTTTTACACATAACTTGAACTTCACATATACCACAACAGACCTTCAGACTTCCCTATCCCTCCTACCCCTACACACCTTTGTACATATGTATATATCATTAGAATATTCTCTTTATTTATTTTCCTTTTATTTTTACTTTGATAACCGCTAGAATAGCATAATTTCTTTTCTTGTACATAATTTTTTTTACCGGAAAAAATTTTTAGTTTTTTACATAAACACATCTTTGAAGTAGGTTTTTTCATTTTTCGTTTCCTATATAAAAAATTATAAAAATTTAACCACGATAAAATCATAAGCATGTAATTTATAAATCTTTCAGAAAAAATACACATAAATGATAAAAACTTTTAGGAACTATCACAATAATATAACAAGAAATAAATTCTAAAGCGTATCATTCGGCATCCATCGGCCGCCCTATATCTTGAAGAGGAACCTCTAGATAGGTTAGGGTATTCATGTTAACAACCATAGGATTGTAACAAAAACTAGATAGCTAGAAAAAATGATATGAATGAAATGAAATGTCACATATAATACTCAATAAAAAAGTTTTAATTGGTAATTGGTAATTCCCGATTCTCACACGTGAGGTCGACGGTTCGAATCCGCTTGCTACAGTTTTTTTTTTACCACATTTTGTTAACTAAAATACATAATACGAATATTTCTTTAGGTTAGTTCGTTAGGTTAAATATGTTAATATTTTTTGATGTAGTATAGTTGTTTATAATAGATAATGTCCCTTGCCCTCGACGGCAGCCAATCATGCGCATGCCCGGTTTTAGACGGAGGAATAATAAAAATTATTCATACGGATTTACCCGGAGCTGTAGACACTCCCTAAATAATATGTGATGATTGGTATTTTAGGCAAGATATAAAAATATACGTAACGATAAATTTTCATTAATGAATTTTTAAATTTTATTAAAAGCATGTTTCTATATTGTCGCGACACTTACTCTTACCCCAGTGACATAGAAACATCCCTAAACTTGCCTCAGAGAGCAGTTAAAGAGAGTTGTTAATGATAATGTTTATGTCAATTTTTGGTCCTAATCAGACATATTTCTGACGTATTTTCCTAAATGTCTTAGAAACATATATTTTTTACCTCTAATAACTACTTGTTTTTCTTGAAATATGACAAAATATGTAGGATATTTTTTTTTATTTTCGTAGACCTTTTATAAACACATGTTTTCCGCCATAATCAGCTGCATTTTTCATGATTTATATGATTATTTTTTATGATTTGTAAAATTATCACCATTTTTTGTATTTTCTAAATCATTTTGAAGATTGTGGAGAATATGGGATTTTCCTACATGAACTTCTGTATTGAAAGTTGTTATTTGCTAGTCCTAGTCCTTAAAAATTTTTCACAACCAAAATATTGCTTTTAAATTAACGGAAAAGAACCTTAGTTAATAGAGACTAGACTAATTCTAATTTAACAGTTCGCGAGTATAAAACTGGCAATGATTCCAAAGGACACGCGACGGTGAGAAACAAGTGGTACACTCGGTGTTGCCTTAAGACTACTTTGCCTTTGTGTTTTAATATATACATTTCTCATACTCATTTCATATCTGTGGCCTTGAAGTCTATAGCGGTGTTCCTATGCTCAAAAATTCTGGCCTTTGGGCTTGATTCTTACCTAAGTCGAAGAGTTCTCTGATTGCGTAACGGATGTACAATAGGTATAGGTCCTGAGTGTTGCGCCTTTTCATCTCATAGCTAAGAAGAGGAAGAAAGGAGATATATTAAAATATTCTTTTTTCCAACAGGAATGCACTACAACAGATAGAAACGTGCCATATTTAAATCTGAGATTCTTATTTGTCTAAAAAATACATTTCTTCCCCACAGCAAGATAATAGACGATCGCATCTTTTCTTGAGAGATTGGCATTGATGGGAAAATCATCGTGGCCCATCATGTGTAATCGAGAAGAGACACCCACAGCGATTCCTAACATGTCCAAATTATGTTTACACATCTGTTGTGATGTAATGAATATTGTAACTTTGAATTTCTGTTTTATTTCATATCCCAATTCATATTTGACAAACAGATTATTTCCGCAAAATAATTCCTTTGGAGACGCTACTTTTAAGTGGGACACTCCGAGTCGAACTGTATTTAATAAGTTCGCCTGTTAAGGGAATAAATAATTTTCACACACGAAAGGCAAATTAGTATGTGGAAAAATACTTAAAGTAACCGTTGATTTCCTTGCTCTAATTTTTATTCGATTGATGTTTTAGGATTTACATCGGGACATTTCTTGCGAGATTATTCAGTTTGGGACTCTGCCTTTAAGTGGGACACTCCAACTGATACATTCCGCAGTGTGACCTGATTCCGCATTATTTTTGTCGCGAAATTACTCATTTGAGGACGCTGCCTTTAACTGGGACACTCCAATTGGGAAGTACCGTAGTTTACACTTTTGGTTTTGATTCCAACTTAAATAAAAATATTCAATATTCAATAACCAGGTTTGCAACGTCAACTTCTAAAGTCTGTCTTTTCCATAGTATTCAAACTTTCGTTAGAAATTTAACAATTTGGATAAGCATATGTCTGTCATATAGTTGGTTCTAAATTACCCAAGTTTGCACATGTCGAGTCGCCGTTTTACTTTGCTTATCATACATGCCATTTTCTTTAACTTCTGCCGTAATATTGTTTACTTGCTTTCCGTCATTTTATTAGAAACCTATTCAATAACCGCGTTAGAGATCTTTTTTTTCAATTTAGTACAATTTAGAACTAGTAAATTTGATTCCGTCCCGATACTTAGGTAATTAAAATTTTAATTTGCCCCAAATGCCAAGCCACCTTTGTGTTATTTACTTGTTTTTTTTGTAAATATATATGCAAATAACATCTCAAAATACCTATATTCATACATTATTGACCTGTAAATACTTTCAATAAATTGTTAAAACATATTGTTTGTTTTATTTTGAGTTTCTCTAATTTATATTTTCTAGAAATAGTAAGAGTGTAACGTTATTACAGCTGTCCATTTCACGAGGACCTCAACTAAAGTTTCTACCCTTGGTAATAAATCGTCTTCACTGACTCTTTCTGGAGCCTCTATCATACTGCTGATGGAGAAAGTAGTGTAAATCAGAACCTGGCGCTCGAGGAAAAACCCGCTTGCATTGGTCCCAAAGTGCAACTTGCAAAATCGACTTACCGGCGTTACAATATTTTGGTGCTAAATTCGCATGCAGTGATGAATTGTTCTTATTTTGGTTGGATGGTCATCTACGACTTTGCCGTCTATCTCTGTCTAGAATTGGGAAACTAATTTCATTTCAAAATCAAGTGGTACATAGAGAAAATTTACAATTGAAGTCTCCAGCCTGAAAAATTGACAAAAATATTTTGTTTACAAAATACACGATATTTGTTTGACGATCGGGACACACGCTGTAATAAATATTCAGATAATTAATAAATTGATTACATTGACGAAATTAGTGGAATATTCAAAACAATTATAATTCTGGCATTCTTCCCACATTTAAAATGTTCAAACGTTATGGATTTTAAAGTTTTATTAAGATGATTAATGGTACGTTATTATGGTAGCTATTTAAGTTAATTAAGAGGATTTGTCAAGTAAATGAGTCCGTTAACATAACCGCGTACAAATTTGAATGAATTGCTTAGTTATTGGATTCTGTTCCTAGTTTTTGTATTTTTATTCAATGGCGATATAATTTTTTGTCCATCAACTAATTGAAGCCATTTTTAGAGGGGTAGAGTGAGCTTTTTCATTTATTATTTTATAAGTTACAGCAACGATTCAATATCATTATAGGTTCATGTACTTTTTTTTTCTTAATCTATACATGTTCTCGAAAAATGTACCTTGAAATTGGAATTTTGCCAATTTGATTGAACTTCAAGTAATCTCTCATTCATATTAGTTCAATAATATGACGTATACTTTATCATTTGTAGTTTTTTTTTTAATTTATATTTATGCAAATATGTTTTGTCGTATTTGTGGAAGGTACGCCGATTCACACGACTACAGGAATTTCTTTCGAGGAGTAAATGCAGTGTACGGCCCCAGTCGGAAAAATATGTGCCCTATTAAAGATTTAAATGGAAATCTCCTCAAAGAAGACCAGGAAATAAGAGCCCGATGGAAAGAACTCTACTCTAACATTCTTAACCAGCAAAGTCAAGCCGATCACGATATTATAAATCTTATCCCTCAATATGACACCTTCGAAGACTTAGTTAAACCACTAACAACGGAAGAGATCTTAACCGCCATTGGGCAGCTAAAAAATAACATATCTCCCGGCGCCGACTCACTCCCAGCTGAGATCTTTAAAGCTGTGTCGTCAGAGCTCATACCCTACCTCAAAAAACTGTTTCATGTTGTGTGGGAAAGTGGTCAAGCTCCGCAGGAGTTTCGTGATACACTTTTAATCAACCTCTTCAAAAACAAAGGGAGCGCTGCGGACTGTGGAAATTACAGGGGTATAGCTCTCCTGGCTGTTGGAGGGAAGATACTCACTAAAGCGATGGCAAATAGGCTAACACCTGTTATGGAAAAGTTACTTCCTGAAACACAGAGTGGCTTTAGACCAAACCGAGGCACATCGGATCTAATCTTCACACTTAAACAGCTTCAAGAAAAAGCACTCGAACATCAAGGAGAAATTCACATGGCCTTCATTGATTTAACTAAGGCGTTTGACTCGGTGGACAGGGAAGTGCTCTGGAAAATTATGCTCCGCTTAGGTATCCCTAGAAAATTTGTGGAAGTATGTCGCATTCTACATACAAACAATAACGCCCAGGTTATGTATAATAATGAGACAATCGAACCTTTCCAAACCGTCACTGGAATTAGGCAGGGATGTATCCTGGCACCCCTACGTTTTAATTTGTTTGCCACTGCTCTAACAATTATTGTTGACAACAAACTGACAGTCAGAGGAATAGGTCTCAGATACCGTTCTGATGGCGGTCTCTTTAACATAGGGCGCTTTAGAGCTTTCACGAAGACACGCACACGATTCATTTGTGATCTCCAGTATGCGGATGACTGTGCACTTTTAGCCTCTACGCCGGAAGAGCTTCAAGAACTTTTAGATGTGTATGCCCAGAGCTATGATTCCTTGGGACTTAAAATCAACATTGGAAAGACTAAGATTATGTCAACTCCTCATCAAGTGAACCAAATAGACATTACACTTAACGGAAATTCTCTTGAAGTGGTGGATCAGTTCTATTACTTAGGTAACATTGTTAATGACAAAGCAAACATGGACAGCGAGATTCGCAATAGAATTAACGCTGCATCTAGAGCACTCTGGGGACTTAGAGAGAGAGTATTTGACAACCACGACCTTGCTTTGTCAACGAAAATGGCTGCCTACAGAGCAGTTGTCATTCCAACACTGCTATATGGATGTGAAAGCTGGGTCACTTACCGTCGTCATGTGAAAGAATTAGAACGTTTTCAGCAAAGACACCTCAGAAGTATGATGAAAATCCGTTGGTTTCATCACATATCAAACGTGGAAGTACTCAGGAGAGCAAACAGCCTTCCAATTGAGGTGCTTATTTCAAGAGCACGCCTAAGATGGGCAGGTCACGTTCATCGTATGCATGATAACCGCCTTCCTAAATGTACACTTTATGATGAATTGCTAAGTGGTAGAAGAAGGCGTGGCGGTCAACGAAAGAGGATCAAAGACGTTCTCCATGAAAATCTAAAATCCTGCGGTATTCCAGACGAGCAATGGGAACAACTTGCAGCGGACAGAACCGAATGGCGAGGGGTTGTGGCCAGCTATCAAGGAAATATTGCTGCAAGAAGGCCGAATCCAAGACCTAACCAGGTGTATGTTTGTCCTGACTGCGGTCGACATGTGCTCTCCCGAATTGGCCTCTATAGCCATAGTCTTGTGCACCGTAGATGAATGGGAATTATAATAGACTACACCTTTTACTTGTTTTTTATTACACACAATCTATCGACTGTAACATTTTTTTATACTCGGCCTCGAGTAAAGGCTAATAATAATAATAATAATTTGTGGAATTAAATAAAATAAGTTATGAAGATTAACTGCCTAACAAAGAAATATAGGTAAACTACATAAAAATGTATATAACTGGAAATTATTTTCAAATACACAAAGCGATTGTACAGGTATAAGTGCCATTTTTTAAATAGAATGCTATAGATATCAGTACACTTTTAGAAATCTCGTTCTAGGCCTCTTTCACTCTTATATTATTATTGACTGTCTCCCAACCATTTGGATGTAGTGATTTTTTTTGTTGAAATGGGTGTCATCTGCAAATCCATTTTGAACAAATTACTACAGTCACCAATATGAACTTTAAGAAAAAAATATGTAAATATCAATTACGAGATATCGGTGTAATGTTTTTGATTAATTTGACTTCCTAAAAATATACAGGATAGCCAAAAAAGATTTTTCAATTTATAACATCCTGAATTGGACTTTCGCAATTTTTTCAAATGGAAACCCCTGTATATTGTTCGACCTTATGTGGTAGGAATGAAAAACCAAAATTTTTTGTATGTACACTGGTTATTTGTAACCATTTTCGATTTATTGAGCAATAAGTAGAAAATATAAGAATAAACTTGAAAAATTAGAGATTATTTCAAATAATTGAACAGAAAAAATATAATTTGTGCTCCTCATAGTCCTCGTGTTATCTATTTCGATTGACCCATCTCTATGCGCCTTTGAAATTAAATTTCTGCTGTTCTACAATCCAAAATATGAAAGAAAGAATAATAACTGTTTTTCGATCGATCACATCGGCAATTTTAAAAACAGCATTTCAATTACCAAAATCTAATTTTTGGCAAATCGACACTTCTGTTCAATATTTTTTTTTCCATTTCAATGCACTTCCTAAATAGGAGTAGGAATGATGCCAAAGCTCAAAACCGGGTTTCAAAAAATGACGAAAATATCCGGGCGTCTTCATTTTAAGTGAAACACACTATATATTCTTTCCTATTATTTGGGTTTTCTACCACATATCCTCTTCAAGAACAAATCACCGAATCTACAAAATGACAGAATTATTGGAAAAAACCCTCTGCGCCCGTGACGTTTACGCCAAAGGATTAGTCAGAGGTTATGCTTTGCAAATAATATAAATCGGAATAAACACAGAAATAATGCATTTTGCTGACGTTTCGGAAAGTAGTCTCTTTCCGTTTTCAAAGCTTTTTTTTGGAAGAACTCTTATTTTGCTGTGTATATCAAATACACAGCTTTAAGATTCTGTTTATGTTATTTCCATAGATACTTACTACTTACACAGAACACAGAACTGATGATATTTTCTTTTAGATAATGTTGAGTTTGTTAAGTTCTTCTTTTAACATTGGTAACCAGGTTGTACAAATATCTACAGAACAATTCGATACGCACTTACCTTCATTTAATAAGATTATTGCTGATTCTTTAATTTTTCTTTTTTTGGTATGTGCTTCTTTTGTTAAAATTTTTGCCGAGTCCCAGTTTATTCTATGTCCGTTTTCCCAAGCATGTTCACAAATCTTTGACTTTTGAATTTCATTCTTTCTAATGTAATTCTTGTGCTCATCCAACCTCACACTAAAAGGTCTGGATGGATGACTCACCCACATAACATTTATCACATTCGCACGGGATATTGTAAATACAGTTTTTTGAATTCTGCTCCCTGTTTATCGGTTTTGTAATAAAGTCAACTAGAGGAATGATAGAATATGTTAAAATGCACAAAAGCACGTTTCGTAGCATTCCTCTTGAAACATACTATTTTTGTCTGAAAGTTATTTGTGGCATTCTACGAATATTCTTTCCTATCATTTGGGTTTTCTACCACATGTATTGTTATCCTCTTCAAAACAAATCACCGAATCTACAAAATAATAGAATTATTGGAAAAAAGACTCTGTGCCCGTGACTTTTCCTTTGGCGTAAACGTCACGGTCGCAGAGGCTTTTTCCAATAATTCTATTATTTTGTAGATTCGGTGATTTGTTTTGAAGAGGATAAAAATACATGTGGTAGAAAACCCAAATAATAGGAAAGAATATACTATTTTTATTAGGATGTGCGCTCTGAATGGTATTTTAGTTACTAATTACTAGAAACGCAATAAACTTTTATAGTAGATACTGGTGAAGGTAACCATTATTAAAACAGGATTTCCGCAGCATCGGCAATGTCCAGAGTCATCTGCAGACCGGTTTCGAGCTCTTGCCTCTCATCAGTGCAGAACAAACCCAGACGCCGACCATGCTGCGGTCTCTCGGTCTCCTGATGTTATATACATTGCAAGTAACAACATATCGGTGACTTACAAATAGTATAAATAGGTCCCTCCAACGGCATCTGCCGCAAACACTTTAAGAAGCCTCGACTAAGACAGATGCCGTTGGAGGGACCTATTTGTACTACCTACTTGTATTATTTTTCTTTTGAAATTTATATACAGTTTTTATCTTTTACAAACAACTTTTAAATAATCTTTTAAATGTTTGAAAGTGCCTTATTGTATTTTTAATGTTTTAATGTGTTAACAGTGTAATATAATTATATTTTTTTGTTTTTAATTGTAAGTATAAACAACAATTGTTAAATTTTATTTATACCTACATTTTCTTTTAGTGTCCTGAAGTAGCTAATAAATTGAACGAAACGTCAATAAGTTAAAAAAAAGGAAATTTTGATTTTTATGATCCCAAAACCCAATTAAAAATACATTATTATAATAAAAATAACTTTTCAATAATAATTGTGTTGAACATTTATTATTAGTTAGGAATAAATAGCACATTTGAATAATTTTTAAAATACTGACTAGCCTACAACTTATATCTGGATGAGAGCGTCAAATATACAAAATTATTCTTTACACTAGGTGACCTCTCCAACAAGGTCCCGCAGTTAGGTCACAACCTTTAGAATCACGTATATTAAAATAAACAGTAAATATTCATTCCACTGTAAATAATAACGCTTTTCAAAGAGTTACAGTTAGTTTAGTCTATATGTCTAGTGGACATCGAGAATTATATGCTCTGTTGCTTATATTGCGCATTTATGTTTTAAAATATCATTGCATTGCGACGCGAGTTTATTTATTCCAAGTGGGTAATATAATAAGATAATATAATACATTGCATAGCCTTTTAGGCCTGATATTATTTGTTTTTAATTTACATGTAGCGATTTTTATTGGAAGCACATAAAAAGCAAAAAAGGATTTAAATTACATTATTATAGTGGAGCCAAAAATAGTACATAGTAGAGCAAAAAATCAGCGGCATTTTCGTCAAAAGATTTAGCTGTTAGTCAAGAGTGGAGCGGCACCTCGTTCTACCACAGAAATATATAAAATTTTATCCGGTTTTGCCTCTTACTAGAAATGAAAACCACAACTAGAATATTCTGTGTAATTGCCATAGTCGTCCAAACGGGTTGAATGTGTGAAAGTGCCGCATTTATACCTAATAATTTATCGACTGCTGTGAAATAGGCGAAGCCTTTATAGACGAAAGCCAAATATTCGGGTAGCTCGTCATTCAGTGGCGCCACACATATATTCATACAGGTATATATAAATTAATATTGTTCATATTTTATAAAACAAAAAAAATGAATATAATAAATTGGTTTTTACACTGGAGTTCTTTTAAAAAAAATTTAATGACAGGCATAATTTTGCTTAGGAGTGGAATACCTACGAAATTTGACATCAAAACTGTAGAATGTTTGATGTTTATAAAAATTTACACAAACCTCAAACATCCCAGCAAGGACCAACGTGGAGATGTGAGGATATCCCTTGCCAGGAAAGCATGGTGACAAAATTGTTAATTAGGGAGTAACACATTAAAAAAGAAAATAAATAAATAAATAAATTTGCAACTTAAAAATAAGTTCTAACATAAACAAACTTTCTTATTAAAATAACATAATTAAAAACAAAACTTATCAACAATAATTTACAAAATAAATAATTCATCTTATCACAATCACTACTTTACAAGTTACCACTCACACATCTCTGTCACTGTCACTATCGCTGCTGGCTCCTACATTTATAATTATTGGCTCAATTACGGCGTCATGCCGAATATCCGTATTCCACTTTTTTTTTCAACTTCTTTGATGTGCTCTATGCATTTTTGCCAATCAGCTGTAACTCTTTTTAATGCGCTAGATAGCAGGCTTTTATGTGTTCTAATTTAAAGGATTTATTTTTTGCAATATTCCCCTTTACTTCAGCCCAAATAAGCTCAATTCACAGTGTTAATAAGGCTGCAGTCGTAATACCTCAATACATCCAGCTTTAACCATTTCATCCACAATGTATTTCTTATATATCGGCGAATGCTGTTTCGCTGGGGTTATCAGTTCGGCGTTAACCGAAGCATGATCGAATTGGATACTTTTACCATCTAACCATTCATGAATTTGCACTTTTCACCATGCACTGGTTGGTAGTTTTTCCAGTAATCGGTTGTGGTGCCGGGCATTATCCATAATAATGACAGATCCGGGTTCTATCTTTGCGAGAATTTTTGCAAACCATTTCTCGAAAACATACGTACTTATGTCCTCATGATAATCGTCATTCTTTTTTCCAACACGAACGATAGAAGTCCATCCTCCACGAATCCTGAATTGCTTTCTATGTGCATTTTTATTAAGCATTTCCCTTTTCCTGTTGGCATTTTTAATACGGTTGACCAATCTTCCACATGGGCTTGACGAACACTTTTTACATTTCTATCTTGCCAAAATTACTTTACGCTGTGTTCTTCAAACAACCACGTCTCATCTAAATAATAGTATTTTTTTCCTCTTTCACGAGCAGCTCTAATTGCCCGAATGTAATTTCTTCGCCAACAAATAATATTATTTCTCTCAAGCAGGAGGCTATTCCTCTTTACTTTTGCAAATACAAAGTTCATATCATGTAAACATTTTTTAAGCGTCAAACTGTCCATTTTCGGTAGGCAAATTTATGACCTTTACGTCAAATTCCATTTTACTTGAAATCGTTCAATATTATTTTTCCTCCCAGACTTCGCTTTAGGTTTTTGAACGTCCCCTTCATTTTTCTTCTCTTCAAATTTTGTAAACGCATTCACTTACGCCGTCACTTACCTTGAAATCGTATTAACTAAACCTGTTGATCCTGATTTATGCAGCATCGGATAATCTTTCTTCAATGCATGATATGTATTAAAAATAATTTTCTTCTCCTTGTAGCTGAATGGAGAATTTTTAGGGAATGAACTTTTACCACTTCTTTTGAACAACCGGGAACCGCTTCCATTTTTCGTATTTAAAAATATTACGAAATCGTACAATAATATACACATACATACAGGCTGTCCATTTTATCAGGACCCTCGAGAATATCTCACTTAATATCGGTCCTACAAAAAAAAAATATTTTTACGAAAATTGTGCCGATTTATATAACCTACAAAATGGTTTAAAGACATTTGAAATCCATGGCCTACTTTAAGAGTTATTGCGGAAAATATCGAAAATGCGGAAAAAGTCTAGGCCAAATATCTCTGTTATTTGAAGAGATAAGAGAAAAATTTGGCGAAAATTTTTTGCAGAACATAGTGTTTCAACGAGGTTTTATCTAATTTTTTTCAAAACCGCTGTATTTGAGATTTACTCTTCAGGCTGTTAAAAAAATTATTTTGAAACGGGCGGGAAATGGTGCCGTTAAATAGAGTATTTTCCTCCCTTTTCAACGATATATCACATGCCCTATTTATTCATTGGTACTACGTTAGTAATTTTAAAAACATGTTTTTAAAACCAATAAATTTTTTTTTAACAAACATTATACGTCTTTGCTATAATAAAACATTAACACAATTAAGAAGAATAAAGTAAATTCAGGTAACAAAAACAAATTAATAATAAAAAGAATATAACACACAGAACATTAATATTTATCTAATCCTCAAAATAATTTTTAAGATATCATATCAATTGTTGAAAGTGTCCACCACGATTTCTTATGCACAATCGAGTGCTGCGAGGCACTGAATTTAAAATATTACTCAGCATTTCGGGGTTAACTGTAATACATGCCTGTTGAATTCGAGCTTTTAGGTCCTCTACATTTTGTGTTGTCGTCGAAAACACCTTATCTTTAATATACCCCATAGAAAAAAATCCATTGGGGTTATAACTGGAGAACGAGGGGGCCATCGAATAAATCCATTGGTACCTATCCAATGTTGAGGCAAAATTTCGTCTAAATAATCTAGGCAAATCGGGGAATTGTGGGGAGGGGCTCCATCTTGTTGAAAATATTGAAAGTTGTGTCGAATTTCTAAAGGTAGGTCATCTAAGAATTCATTAAATTCATTTCTCAAAAAGTTTAGGTATCTTTGACCACTGTGGTGACCATCATAAAAATAAGGACCTATTAAATTGGTGCTTAAAATACCTATCCACACATTTATTGAAAAACGATTTTGAAACCCAGTCGGTCTATGCCAGTGTGTATTTTCAGAAGTCCATTTGTAATGAATATTGCGATTAAAATATCCATTATTGGAAAAATTTGCCTCGTCGGACCAAAGTATTTTACTTAATGGATCAGCACGCTTCTTTTCCAACAGCCACCTACAAGAAGTCGTCCTCATTGGTTTGTCCCCCGCTTGTAAATTGTGAACTTTTTTGGCTTTATAACACCGGGAACCATTTTTCTTTAAAATTTTTCAAGCACTTATTTTATTTATATGACAAACAATTTGAATTTCTCTTAATGATGTTTCCAAATTTTCTGTATTTTTATTTCTTACATAATTAATAACACGGTTTACCTTATTTATATTAACAGTAACACTGTTCAACCTTATCTTCTTCTTTAAAAATTAACCGTTATTTTTCAGTTTCGTAGCTAATTTTCTGAACAGAGTTTTATTCGGCTACAGTGCTTGTGGAAATCTGTTTCTGCATTCTACTTGAGCTAATCCAGAGTTAAAATTGCATTGGCAATATGTAACGAACATATTATAACGATCAATGTGAGTGAAAATCATTTTTGAAAATTCTAAATTCTTAAACGAGTGTGATTGAGTGAGACTTTAAGTATTAACCGAGATGACCTGTCAAAAAATTAAATTGTCAAGTTTGTTCATAGACAACTATTTTGAAATAATAGTGAAATCATGAAATACAAACAAATGGATATTATACTTAAATTAATTGGTAAAGACATTTTAACTTTCTGTGCAAGGAGTGACGTTTTTATCGAGGACCCCTATATATTGGCATAACTGCGAATACTCTCTCCATAATTGGTCCATGTTGCTTTCTTGATTATTATTTTGTTTTTGTTACCTGAATTTACTTTACTCTTCTTAATTGTGTTAATGTTTTATTATAGCAAAGATTTGAACAACTTATTGTATTATTTTACCGTTTATCATACTTCCCACGACAAGTATGTTTGTTAAAAAAAATTTATTGGTTTTAAAAAAATGTTTTTATAATATTACTAACGTAGTACCAATGAATAAATATGGCATGTGATATATCGTTGAAAAGGGAGGAAAATACTTTATTTAGTGGCGCCATTTCCTGCCCGTTTCAAATTAATTTTTTTAACAGCCTGAAACACTCTGTTTTGCAAAAAATTTTCGCCTTTCTCTTCAAATAACGGAGATATTTGGCCTAGGCGTTTTCCGCAATTTCTATATTTTCCGCCATAACTCTTAAAGTAGGCCATGGATTTCAAATGTCTTTAAACCATTTTGTAGGATATATAAATCGGCGCAATTTTCGTAAAAATAATTTTTTTGTACGACCGATATTAAGTGAGATATTCTCGAGGGCCCTGATAAAATGGACAGCCTGTATACTTATTTTCACTAAAGCACTTACATAAACATAGAATTTTAAGGCACTATGATACAACAAATACGTAATTCATAAAAAAAACAATTAATATCGTCCAATTCATAAACAACACACTATACACAAAGCCCACTGATTGTAAACTGAAATTATTAACGCCTACAACGCCAAAGGACCAATATTTGCAGCTGCACTGTTATAATACTTGGAGAGAAAATTTCTCTTCATTGATATTTAATATCAAGTAACATGTTGCCAGATTTAAGCAAAATGGGTCAACATTTTTTTTTACTATAAAGAGAATCCACAATAGTTTAATTGAAGGCATGGTAGCTCATGCATAATTAACACAATCCGAAGGCCAGACTATAGCCTCAGAAATGTTTTTAAAATTAGGCAATCGTATTTATAATTATCTCTGGATTCCAAAAATGTAAAAATATACAAGGCGTTCCATTAAACATTTCAAACTTGGAGTCACTTCCGGTGAAACCAGAAAAGTGTCAAATAATTGAAAGTTGACCGTGTTTGGTACATATTACCCCTCCCGAGTACGACTTATATCTAGTAAATTCTGGAAGCTATGGCTTGTCTAACGATTCCGTTGACACCCGGTGTACATTAATTATACGGCACTTGTAAAGTAATTATAAAACTTTTCAGCAAACTTTTCTTGTGTATAATTATTTAAATTCGTGTACCATATTCTTGCAATTATCTACCAACTCGACACGCTCCAATGGCTAATATATTAATTATAATAGATATGAATACCTCTTCATTCCGTCCTCTTCAAATACGCCAGCTAGCGATTTGATTAGTTACCTAAGGAAGAACCTATAACAAGTCCGTCCTAAACTCTTTCACTTGACCATAATGTAGATAGTGTAAGATTGGTAGATTTTTAATGAATTTTATAACAAATATTCAGAGCACTATCACAATAATCAATCCCATTTGTAACTATATCAATAGGAAAAATCAATAAATTACTATATTTATCGTTGTTGAGGCTTACTTTCAGATATGTTATTAAATATGTATCAAATACTCTTACTCTATTATGATTTAACATGAAAGTTTTTCGTATTATTCAAACGCTTAAGTTGGAATGCTTCGGCAATCATTTTAAATATACTTTCATATTAGTAATGGGAGAAAAGCGATTGTATTTAATATATCTTATTTCTTTAGATTGTTTGATGACAATATATTGAAAGTTATTCCGCAATGAAGCACAAAAACCACGCAGAAAAATTTCTATTAAATAATAATGTTCGACAAATATGTACAGAGTAATTCACCAAGCATTTATCTTCAATTAGAATTACTATTTCCTATTCCTTAATGTTTCTTCTCTGGTTCCTGCCACTTTAATTAAAATTTTTGGTGAATCCTAGTTTATTCTGTTCAACGTACAGGGTTGTTCAATATATTTTGCCCCCGCTTTATTTTTGTTATTATTGGAGATAAAAAAATTTAATATAATAGTTGTGAAAAATGAAGAACGTTATATTTCGATTTTTTAAAAGTAATTTTATTCTAATTTATTTTACTGATAGCGAAATTGCGATATTAGGGTTTAGATGATACGTCGTTAATGTTTCCTCGTTCACATTTGGAAAATCGCCATCAAATTGTTCTCACGAATTTACTCATGTCTACTTCTTCTTCTGAGCTAATCATATTTGGAGTTCCGCAAGGCTCCATATTGCGTCCGTTTTTATTTCTAGTATATACATCTGATGTATATAGCGTTACTAAATTTTCAGAAGTTCATTGCTATGCAGATGATAGTGAACTTGTTTACACTAAGTTTAGTTGCCAAGAATATGAGGTAGTATCAAAAAATATTAACGAGGATATTAGTAAAATAGTTTCTAATTGAAAAAACATAAATTAAACTTAATTCACAAAAAACGGCTATAATGTTGTATTGGTCGCTTTCCGGCACTCCTTATGCTGAATGTACTCGAAATACTACTGTGAGTGCTACCCGCTTCTGAATCCGTCACAGCATTGAAAGTTTCGTCGGTTTCTCTATCGTTAAAGTAATATAAATCGCTTTCAGCTTCGCGCATCGGATCGCTCACTTCGTCGTCCTCGTTTTTGTAGTCGGAATTATAGTTAAATTAATTAAATGATCATCATCATAATCGATAAATAATATTGTGTTCTAATTTCTCATCTGGCATGTCAACAGTAAATTCATCGACTGGTGACCCACTGACCTCTTCAGAATTTTGGCAGGTTGTATTGCGACCAAAATGGCATAAACTGAAACATTTTAAATCCAATTTCTTGCAGGAACAAGATTTCGTGTTGCACCCAGCTTTACAATCACAGGCGATGATTTTTAACAAATCTTCTGGAGCAAGTGGTTTGTCTTATTATTTTTTTTTTCATCAGTCCATTTTCCATTTTACACCAGCCGAAATCAATTGCATCCTTAGTTCTTTCACAATACCATGAAGGAGTTTGATAAAATGCTCTTAAGCTGTGATAATCAGCCACATCTTTGGTTGGTGGTAGTGAGGAGAGATTGACGTTAATTGCAACGTTTTTTTGCTCAGTTTTCCGAAACATTCATACCTTAGTAAATCTAATGTTTTCTTATTTTTAATGGAACAACCATAAAGAGCGGCTATTATTCTCTGCCCACAAGATTTTATACTCTCAATATATGCGTTCTCATTATAGAAATTATGAAAGGCGTCCTGGACTAGCTCTGGATAATTGACAAATATGTTTTAATGTTTTATAGGGCATACGAGTTATATTTACCTATACAAATAGTTATATGTACCTTCTGCAACAGAAAATCACTGCGCACAAGTACATGTATACCGTAAATGGCCGAAAATGGATCTAGTTTTTATATTAACGATTTTTTAAGTCATATCACCCAAAAGTACATTAAAAAAACCTACATTTTGACGAGGAGAAAATTGTCGTACGATAAACGGCCATAAAGTTACAGCGTTTTAAAAATTTCATAATGTTTTCAAAAAAATGGCAGTGTAGCCAAACTAATGGAGCTATTGACTTGAAATATAGCAGGCTATTTGTAGGTATTGTGAATCATCTTTATCCAAAATTTTATCTAATTCGGGCAAGATTTGCCCAAGTTATCGCAAAATCAATTTTTGGTAAAAAAAAACGAACATATATATGGATTACCGGGGGGATTACCTATTTTCCGACACTTGCAGAAGGTAGATATTCCAGAAATATCTTATTTTTAAGACTACTAAAAACTACCCAAAGTTTGGAATCTCTGTGAAAAATTATATTATTATCCGCTACTTTCAGTTTGCCATACTTCACTATAAATGTTGTATTAAATGATGAAAGGTTATCATTTATTGACAGAGTAAAAAACTTAGGGGTTATAATAGATGTCAACTTAAAAATTCAGTGATCACATTAATAATTTAATAAAGAAATCTTATATAAGTTTAAAGCTACTGTATGCAAATAACTCTTAATTATACAACCAGGAAAAAACTGTGTGAATCATTTGTGTTGCCAATTTTCTTCTATGTTGATATTGTATACTATCCATGCTTGGATTTGAACACAAAAAATCGCATTGAAAGAGTGCAGAACACCTGCTGTCGGTTCGTTAATAATCTTAGAAAATTTGATCATATCGCAGATAAATTTTGTCAATTAAAGTGGTTAAACATGAATAATAAATACAATTATCACTTATTTACGTTTGTACATTGTTTGTTATTAACATCTGTACCTATATATTTGTGAAAGAAGTTGTTATTTAAAGATAAAATTCATAATCGTGATATTAAGCATTGTCATTCTACAGCAATATTTAGAAGGCTGTTCATTTGTATGATAATGTTGAATATGTTTTAAAAAATTAAGCTTAAACACTTTTAAAACTAGGATAAAAACTAATTTATTACAAAAACAGTAATTTTGTTATATTGTGCATATTGTGTGGGTGATATGTATTGTGTGGTCTACTATAATCTGGTTTGGCTTCTGTGCGAAGCTGTTGACTCGCGTGTGGTTTCCTTTGTGTTACGCGCATGACTGTTGCGATTGAGTCGGGGAACTTAGACATAGCAATAGGTTTTTCGACATTTTGGCGGAGGTTTTGTCCGCGACATGGATGCAATCGAGAACGAGTTTCGTGTAGCGGTCGGGTTGTATTTGGGTGGACCAAACATATGATATTATTATGTTATTTGAAGTATTGTAAAATAGTAGTAGGTTCTAACCTACAAACTTCACTCTTAGTGAAATGTCCTATACTATTTCATTATTAATAACATTTATTATTATTATTACAAATATCAGAAGTGGGGCGAGCGTAGGTGCGTTTTTACTATGTACATACTTGGATATGCAATGTAAAGCAACGTCGGGCGCGGTTAGTAGTTGGATGGGTGACCGTCCCAACGAAGACCGCGTCCTCACCTCACACATTTTCCAGAGGTTTGTATACAACCTTAGACGAGGGTTGTATAGGGGATATACTATCCTTCAGAGATTGTGAAAAAAATTGAAAATTAGGGGTTACCAGGGGATAAAAAAAATAACAAGAAAAGTGAAAATTAGAAAGGGAGTGAAAATTTTGGAGAAATAAAGATATTACAATAAAAGAAAAAATAGACTAGTGTTTGATGAATTAGAGAAAAGCAGATTGAAGAAAGAAAAGTAGTTAAAGAATTTTGATGAATGAAACAGAAAAAAATCGAGTTTTGGGATTTTGACAAGTATGGTGAAAGAAGAGTAATAGTAATTTATTTTAAGGTGAAAGGTGAAAACGATTCCTGGTGGAGAACGGTATCTCATTTGGATGAAGAGTATATAGGATAGTAACTGGACGTCGCCCAGGTAGAACATAATATTGGCTGGACCGTGGTTCAATATTGGATCAATATAGATACATTGAAATTGTAACAAAAATATTGAACTAATATTGTCTGAAAGTTATTTGTGGCATTCTTCGAATATTCTTTCCTATTATTTGGGTTTTCTACCACATGTATTATTATCCTCTTCAAAACAAATTACCGAATCTACAAAATAATAGAATTATTGGGAAAAAACCTCTGCGCCCGTGACGTTTACGCCAAAGGAAAAGTCAGAGGTTGTTTTGCAAATAATATAAATCGGAATAAACACAAAAATAATGTATTTAGCTGACGTTTCGGAAAGTAATCTCTTTCCATTTTCAAAGCTTTTTTTGAAGAACTCTTATTTTGCTGTGTATGTCAAATACACAGCTTTAAGATTCTGTTTATGTTATTTCCATAGATACTTACTACTTACACAGAACATAGAACTGATGATATTTTCTTTTATATAATGTTGAGTTTGTTAAGTTCTTCTTTTAACATTGGTAGCCAGGTTGTACAAATATCTACAGAACAATTCGATACGCACTTATCTTCATTTAATAAGATTATTGCTGATTCCTTAATTTTTCTTTTTTTGGTATCTGTTTCTTTTGTTAAAATTTTTGCCGAGTCCCAGTTTATTCTATGTCCGTTTTCCCAAGCATGTTCACAAATCTTTGATTTCTGAATTTCATTCCTTCTAATGTAATTCTTGTGCCCATCCAACCTCACACTGAAAGGTCTGGATGACTCACCCACATAACATTTATCACATTCACACGGGATATTGTAAATACAGTATTTTGAATTCTGCTCCCTGTTTATCGGTTTTGTTTTTCTTAAAATAGATCTTAAGGTGTTCCCCGTTTGAAATACCGTCCTAACATCAAATTTGTCACCTATTCCGATAGTCCGTAGTGTGTAATGTTCCGGTAGATGAAACCTTAAAAATAGTTAAAGACAGGCTACTAAATGATAATAATTTGGAAACTAGAACTAAATTAAGTGTAAATAGCATAATGGAACTCTTAACGCTGTGTATAAAGACAACCTATTTTCAATTGGACAATGAGTTCTATCAGCAGGATTTCGGTATGGCTATGGGGTCTGCATTATCACCAATTTTAAGCAACATATTTATGGAGAACTTTGAGAACACACATGTTCAAAATTGTATAAACAAACCGGTTGTCTGGTGGAGATATGTTGACGACATCTTTGCAATTTGGCCTCATGGTGTCGATTTACTAGATAGTTTTTTGGAAAATATAAATAGTAAGGAACCATCTATTAAACTCACATTAGAAGTAGAAAGTAGGAATGAACTACCGTTTTTAGATGTTTTAATTAGAAGGGTAAATAATACAATTGAAACAAGCGTTTATAGAAAACCAACACATACTAATAGATATCTAAATTTCAACTCAAATCAGTCGATAAATGTTAAAAGGGGTGTAGTAAAATGTTTATACGATAGGTCCAAAATAATTTCATCTAATAATGAAATATTAAATAACGAGAAAAAATTTATCAAAGAGGTTCTAGTACAAAATCAATATCCTGAAGCCTTTGTTGATAGAGTTTTCATAAATGTTGAAAATAGGGACAATCAGGTACGACAAAAACCTGAACGTCATTATACAGCAATAATTCCTTATGTATACGGACTATCGGAAAAGCTACGCCGTATAGGTGACAAATTTGATGTTAGGACGGTATTTCAAACGGGGAACACCTTAAGATCTATTTTAAGAAAAACAAAACCGATAAACAGGGAGCAGAATTCAAAATACTGTATTTACAATATCCCGTGTGAATGTGATAAATGTTATGTGGGTGAGTCATCCAGACCTTTCAGTGTGAGGTTGGATGAGCACAAGAATTACATTAGAAGGAATGAAATTCAGAAATCAAAGATTTGTGAACATGCTTGGGAAAACGGACATAGAATAAACTGGGACTCGGCAAAAATTTTAACAAAAGAAACAGATACCAAAAAAAGAAAAATTAAGGAATCAGCAATAATCTTATTAAATGAAGATAAGTGCGTATCGAATTGTTCTGTAGATATTTGTACAACCTGGCTACCAATGTTAAAAGAAGAACTTAACAAACTCAACATTATATAAAAGAAAATATCATCAGTTCTATGTTCTGTGTAAGTAGTAAGTATCTATGGAAATAACATAAACAGAATCTTAAAGCTGTGTATTTGATATACACAGCAAAATAAGAGTTCTTCAAAAAAAGCTTTGAAAACGGAAAGAGATTACTTTCCGAAACGTCAGCTAAATACATTATTTCTGTGTTTATTCCGATTTATATTATTTGCAAAACATAACCTCTGACTTTTCCTTTGGCGTAAACGTCACGGGCGCAGAGGTTTTTTCCCAATAATTCTATTATTTTGTAGATTCGGTAATTTGTTTTGAAGAGGATAATAATACATGTGGTAGAAAACCCAAATAATAGCAAAGAATATTGAACTAATATTAATAAACACTGGTATTAAAATATAGGTATGCCAATGTTGGCAGTATATTGTTTTAACATATTCCAATCCAGATATACGCAGACAATATTGATAAATATTTATTAATATTAATTTTATAACATTGAAAAGTCTATAATCGCGTTATATTGTTATTACATTTTTTGATAATATCGATTGTTAAAGATAAATATTGATTCTAAAATATTGGAAAACTCATATTTAATTCATATTTGTCAATTACCTGTATAATTATATTGTTTAGGTAATATTTTCTAATACCGATAAATACTGATTTTCCAATATTGGAAACTGTATATGTTATTATGTTGTTATTGAACTTTTTAGTAATATTGCACAACAAACATCGACTGATACCGACAAATATTAATTTTAAAATATCGGGATATTCATATTGAGGTTATATTGTTAAACTCTCTTTTAACTAATATTATTTAACCTATTTATATCTATATTGGATAGTCATGCTGCACCTAGGCTGATTGAAATATGATGCAGTAGATGGCTCTCCTTGCAATATGCTTGTACAAATGAACAATTTCTGACTTAGGGTCTCCAGACAATGTAATTGAATAATGACAAAGAGAAATTCATTGCGATGATGCTCACCTAATCTGTACTAATAAAGGCCCAAGATGCCTATAGCAATTTACAGATGGTGTAGTTGTGCCTACCATACACATGTTAAATATTTCAGCTGGGGGTTTTACTACAATCACTTCTAGATTTTGTTAGTGAGGTTTTTAAAAATAGTAATCATTATTCAATAATAATTGTACTTTACGAATATTACAAGAAATGGCTTTACCATTTTTGGACATTAGGCTAAATGTTCATTAAATATTGGGCCAATATATGATTGCAAATAATAATTTATATTGGAATAAAATATTATATAATATGATTTTTTAATATTTGTTGAATATTGCTTAACCAATATTGAGTCTATATACAAAAATGTTCACATTTTTTATTGGTTCAATGTTGTGTTTTTTTACATTGAGCCAATGTTTTTGTACTATTAAATCAATATTGGCCCAATATTAGTGTTCTACCTGGGGGCAGATAAGTGACATTGTGTGGCTGGAAATAATATTTCGCTACGTGGACTAAAAAAGTTGTATCGAACTATATATACAATTTTATGTTCACCATTTTAGGATATATATATATAATATATAAATTAATAATTTGGAAATAATTAAAAATATTTTAAATTGAAAATTTTTAGCAATTAACTTTAAAATTTTATTTTCAATTTAATTATATCCAAATTATTTTAATTTTAAAAACACAATTATTTTATTGTATTTGTTATCCCAATACACTGTTCAGTAGATTTGAATTTGTTTTATTGTTTGTGTGTTTTATATGTGTTCTCTTCATTGATTCCGAACTTTCGACCTTGAGAATTAAATTTAAAAATTATATTGTGTGGTATTTTAACTTTATCAGGTGAGAATATCATAACATATATTTGTAAGCGAATTAAACAATTTCATGGATGAAAGAATCGGCTTCCACCCACCATAAATTATTCGATTGTAATAATTTATACCGTTGTCAGATCACAAGTCCGCTCTATTTATGCGTAAAAGGGTATATCGGTGTTATAGGCAGTGAGAGAGTAACTTAAATTATACCAAAAAAATATAAAGATTTCTAATGTCATCACGTACAGAGATAAATACAATCGCACCGATATGCTTCATCTTATTAAAAGTAACATCACTAAAAGTACAATGAGGTCTAGAAAACATAAAGATCACGAAGCAAGACAATGTACATCAAAATGCAGAATACTCTTAAGACTACTGTAAGGTATGAATATAACCAAGTAAACAAGGAGATGATAGCTGTAGCTTAAATCTTAAGAGGTTCACCCATTTTCATAAAATGGGACCTCTAATTGCACATGTGGCAATTTGGGGATATATTATTTAACTTCAGAATTAATCAATGGCACATTGAGTAACTTTCTAGTATACTGTATCCACTCTTTTTATTAATTATATATAATTTGTTTATATTTATATTGGTTGGATATAGATTTTTTTAACTTAAAATTAACTAATATAATAACTGTCATCTCGCCTCACATCTTACAGCGGCTTGTATATCAGTGTATGTGCGGAGCCAGGCAATCTAAGGCGCGGGTTGCATGGTGAATATACCATCCTTCGGAGGGGATGTAAAACTGCCGGTTCTATATCTACTAAATGTTAAACAAGTAAAGGATCCCTACCCTTCGAAGAGGTTCGACAAAATACCTGGTTGGAGCCAATGTACTAGTTTCCAATGCTAGAAATCTAGAAGAAAAAAAAAATACACGTAAACCTAGACAATTTTTTTATTGGATATTTGATTTTGGCGTGTTAAGCGGTTTTATATAAATTTTTTTCTGGGCTAATTCTTTCAAAAAAATTGTCCTGTTATAACGGATTTATTTGACTAAATTAAATTGTTGTAACACATTCTTTTATTAAAACATGAAGAATTTACCTCAAACATCCGGCTAAGTAATCAGCTTAATTTTTTTGTTATAGGATTACCGATAATTTACGTGTGATAGTATAAAAACAATTACCTTGATTAAAATAATAGCATATACCAGATATTATATTTATGTACGTTTAGATGTTTTGACATTATTGATATTTGTTGTAAAAAAGTTTAATAACGGTTATTATTTATTTATAATCATGATATATCAATCACAACCATCAATTTCAACTTTATTAGAATAAATCTGCATAATCTGCAAATCCAAGTACCGATTGCAAAAGGAATAAAAGAATTAATATGTTGATTTTCAATGCAAACATCATAATGTAGAAATATCCGAGATAGTTCTTGCATAAATGTAAATTTTGTGATTTAAGAAAGGAAAAGACCGAAGGACAATAAAGTTCATTTATTGTTAATATATTATACTTAGTAGTTAACTATGGAAAAGTAATTGGTCTAGATGAGACACATTGCAACATCTACAACCTTGTGAAAGGAAAAAATTGACAAAATCGAGGGAAAAATACCGAATCTCTTTACCAACCAATAAAGTACTTGAAGGATTTGTTAATTATTTGTTGGTACTTCAAGGAACAAATCAAAAGGGAGTGTAAAAATAACGAAAAAGCAGTTTAAGGATCTTCTTACATATCATCCAGGACAGGATTTAAACACTTCAAGAATATATTGCAGGATTTCGTTTGAGTCTGAAAATTGGCTGAGAAAATGAGAAACTTTGTTTGAGTTAATTATATCTTAGAGTAACAGAAATAAAACAGGAGAAAGAACAATTGTCACAAAAAAGTATACTGATAACAAGCAAGGACTAAAAGCAAAATGTCATCAGGCATAGATATTCGAATATAAATTCGACAGGAGTATATTCTACCACCTTTTATATTCAATATTTATTCAGAGCAGATTTAGAAGCCTAGGATATCCATTTTATACATTATTGCCAGCAACCAGTTGAGATGCACGTAAATATTGCTACCCAATACCATAAGAAAAGTGACAGAAAATCAGTTTAAATCGTATCTTAATCAATTATTGCCCAAAGAATCATGATTTAAACAATATTATAGTTTCGAATCTGTTCTCCTAAATATATAAATGATATTAGTGAAGAAACGAATAACGGAAAAATAACATCACTTGTTTTCTTAAATTATTGTACGGCATTGGATGTTCTAGAAGACAATATATTGTTGCAATCTTACACTACATAGGCTTTTCTAATTGCTCTATGCATTTAAAAAAACCGCTGCCCAAGGAATCACTACTTTCACATCCAGATTTTTTAACCAAGTGTTATACACACTAAATTATACGCACTATTCCCTTTAATAATAGAGTGGGCAGGCGAGGGTTGTATAGGAGATATACCATCCTTCGGAGGGGATGTAAAGCCGTCGGTCCCTTGTCTATTAAATGTTAGGCAAGTAAAAGATCCCTACTCATCTTAAGGGAAGAGGTTCGGCAAAATTCCTGGTGGGGGGTAGCTCGTCTACAGGCGTCGGTGTTAGGCCTCAGTAGCGGAAATAGGCCGACGTTAAATAAATGTAAAAAAAATAAAAATAGAGTGGGGGTGGTAGAGGGGTGGCTAATGTAATAAAAAATTTAGAAGTCCTTGGTTATCGTATGCACACTAAATCCCAATTTAATTTTTTATTCCCTTAAACAATAAGATGGGGGTGGCAATGAGAGTGGTAGGGGTAGCTAACGCCAAAATTTTTTTTTAGACGTTTCGTTCTTTTTTACCCCCTTCAGTAATAGGGTGGAGATACCAGTAGGGGTGGTAGAGGAGGTATCTAACGCAAAAAAATTTTTTTTAGACGTTTCGTTTTTGTATACATGTCGTAGTCACATGGTGAAATACGGCTTTTCGAGAAAAGCCTAGGAAGTTCATGAAACGCCGGCAGATAGTGTGAAACACCTCATGTTACATCATATGACTAGGCTTTTCATGAAGTGCCTTAAAATTTTAGTATTTTGGTGTACGAGAAGTTTAACAGAATCTGCCTTAATTTAGGCCATCGGCATTTCATGAAATGACGTGATGCCGGCATTTCTTGAACTGCCTAGGCATTTCCTGAAAAACCTATGTCGTACACACATAATGCTATACGGCTTTTTGGGAAAAGCCTAGGCAGTTCTCGAAATGCCGGCAGATACTATAAAACATCTCATGTTATATCGCCGGCAGATAGTGTGAAATCTGTATGCTACACGATTCGCCTAGGCTGTTCATGAAGAGCCAAAAATATTTTTGAGACCTAAACTTTTCGTACATGCCCTAAATTGTAATTTTATGGATTCCTTCTTGGTTGTTTTGACTATTTATTTTATTACCCCATTTGCCCCCGGACCCTTCAACGGAATTAGATCAAAATATAATCTAGTTTCAGATCTCGTTACAACACATAAGTGCACCAAATTTCAAGTCAATATCGTAAAAATCCAGAGTAAACGTGCGCACAAAAAAGACCGACAGACAGACAGACCGACAGACAGGAATTTTTTTTCGCTCACATTTAAAATCTCGACGTTTCATGACACTTAAACCTATTCCAACAAAAAAAAAATATACTTCCACTGGACGTAACTTGTTATTAATAACACATATTGACATAAAGCAATATTAACCTCTGGTGTGTCGCAAGGATCACTTCATACAACATGTATTTAATATACGATACATATTCTATACATTATCATTAGTAGGCACTGAAGTTGCACATTGAAGAAGTGGAAAGTAAAAGAATAACGGCGCTTAATTTTTGCAAAGCACTTGGTAGCCTAGGCCACAATAATATTACTTACAATCTTGCACTAAATAGGCCTATCTAATCATTCCATATTATTTAAAAATTATTTCTGATCAAGCACAACGTGTTGTTAATAGTAATAAATAGTCAACAATGACCTCTGGTGTTCAGCAAGGATCAATTCTGAGCCCAGTTCTATATTTCATTTACACAGTAAATTTTGGAACTTTTATTTCGTACTGTAGATATAATTTTTAAGTAAGTTAAGTAAACTGTGTACTAAATTATGTTATTTATGAATAAACAAGGAAATTTTGTGGATTGGTACCAAAGTACCACTCAGTTAAAAAGGAATCTTCTGATATACCCACTTTGCATCTGGAACAAATACAGCTGAAGTTGCAGACCATCAAAAAGTATCCGTATCATAAGAGATGCATCATGATATTTATCTAACCATACATTGCACAGTTTCATGATACCCTATGGATTTCTAAGGCTTATTGAAAATAAACGAGTTTTAATGAGGCAATACAGTTCTAATTTTCATTTGTTTTCTATGACTTCTTACAAAACGAGAAATGTTTGAAGATTTATCAGTTATAATAAGATAATACAGTTTGAATTTTTATCGTATTCTATTAGCGTTCATTAGACAAAGCATCATGATGAATAAATGAGTTTTATTAACACAACACAGATCAAATTTTGATAGTTATCCATGAGTATTTATTCAGCAAGGAATACTTAAGAATGCACGAACTTTTAGAAGAAACTGCAATTCAAACTTATATCATACTTATGCTATGAGTTGTTCATCAGTCTAGAGGTTTGTGGGGGATTTGTGAGTTTTCAAGAGTATAGAGTATTAATTGTCCAAGCGGTAAAAACTGCTTGAAGATTTATTAATTTTTATTAAAAGCAGAGCTTCAGATTTCATCATATTCCAAGTGTTTCTATTCGGCAAGAAATAATTGAGGATATATGAGTTCTTATAAGTCAATGCAGTTAAAGCTTTTATCATATTCATTGAGCTTTTATTTAGGAAAGATACTCGAGGATTTAGGAGTACTTATAAGACAATACAGATTCAGTATTTATCGTATCCTAAAACTTTTGAACCGATAAGAAATACGTCAGTAATTCCATTGAGTTTTTCATCCGAAAAGATGTACTTACTGAGTATTTATGAGACTAATTAGGGTAATATTTTATCGATTTTATCGACATATTATTCGATTGTCGAAGACAGTACAGTTTCAATTTTTATCGCATTCGATAAGTTGCTCAACATATAAAAGGCGCTTGAGAATTTAAGTTTTTATTATATAACAAAATTAGTTTTTGTTGCATCCTAAGTGTCGGCAAGAGATAATTATATGAGTTATTTATGAGTCAATATACAGTTAAAATGTTTATCACATCCTTTGAGATTTTGTAAAAGGTATCCGAGGGTTTAGGAGGGATTACTAAGGTTTCAATTCCCACATAGATCCTCATACACACCATTTTGAAACCACATCAATCCTTATATATTTGCATAGATATAGATCATTCAGGTTTCAATTCCTGAATAGAGCCTCATATTCCATCCTCCATTTTGCAGCCAAATCAAGCCTGTTTTTTCACGTACGTATACAAGGTAATGTAATAATACATATAATATACTCATAAAGGAACTTATAGAATTGGATAGATATAGATTATTCATGTTTAAGTTTTCACATAGATCCTCATATATACAAGTTTGGAACGTCAAGTCTTGTATATTGTGTTTTCATGTATATTCTTATGGTATCATATATATATATACTCATAAAGGTAACTTATACAATTGAATAGATAGATGCAGATCATCATCATGCTGATCCTAGTCTGATTAAATAAGTTGCATTACATGGCTCTCCTTGCAACATTCTTGACAAATGTAGTCAAGTTTGAAGACTAGAGAGTTGCCTCAATAATGTGATTTAATAATGACATAGAAGAAATCCACTTATTTGATGATACTTACCTATAGTCTGTACTATCAAAGGCCACAAGATGCTTTTAGTGCTGTAGTGTACTTGCCACACAGATTAAATATTTCTGCTGGAGTTTTATGCAATCGCTTTTAGATTTGATTTTAAAATAATATTCATAATTCAATTGTACTTTATGAAAACAACAGGATATATGGCTTTACCATTTTTGAGCATTAGCTCAAATCATCAAAGCATTAAATCATGCCTCATATATTCCATTGTGGTGTCACACACATTCTTTTAGTATCTTATATATACTCATAAAGGTAACTTATACAATTGCATGGATACAGATCACTTAAGTTTCAATTCTCAGATAGATCCTCATACATACCATTCTGAGATCACATTCTGTCTCTTAAACACCAACTAATTTCATTGTTTTTTCCATATACATTCTCAAAAGATTTCATGATTACCATTTCTTATTTTTAGTAAAAACCATATGAAATCTCATATATTCAAATTACTTGTGAATAAGGAAATTCTAATAAACTATATAATAATTTATTTGGATTTCCTGTTGTTTTTACATGGGAATTTGCAATTTCCCGTCCATCAGTTAACTTATACAGACTCTTAAAAATTACTTATGGAATTACCATTTTGAACTAATTAAAGATATATATGCAAATCCTGTTATAAACTGGTAAAGCTCAATGAGGGATTATAAAGAATTACAGTATTGTATATATACAATATGTCCCACTTTTCATGGAGCCACCCTCATATCTCGCTCACCTGATATCCGAATATTTTGAAAATTTGGTGGTGAATATATACCTATAAAGTAATTCTTTAAACGTAACCACATTCTATTGTAATCAGAGGCGTTCGATTCTATCATGAGAAAAGAGACTCGATTTTTTAAAAAAGGTATTAGCGATTTTTTTAGAGAGAACTAGTAAGAAATTCTTAATCAGCACCTTTAGAAACCCTTTTGTACAAAATTACATCATTGTGGGTACAAAGGTGTTTTAGATATAGGCAGTCAAAAAATAATTTCTTCAACTTACAATAATTTGTATCTGTAAAACGGGGTCTCATATGTAAAAAATGTATTCTTTATTTCTTGTTCAGAATAATGTATTGTACGGTCGTGAGCAAAAAAAATAGGTCCTATAACGATATTTTGCTAAAATCTAGTTGTGTATATCTAACTTTAATTTTTGTGACATTGTCAGTTAGTTGTCATAATTTATTGCAAGTGTGCAAAAAAATTATATGCCTCATACAAGCGATTTAGTTAAATCTGGAGTTATTGCTAAAGCAGAAGATGGATGGTCGATGAGACAAATTGCACTGCGTTATAATATTGACAAAAATTCGGTGTGTAATATTTTAAGAAAGTGGAAAATAAACGGTACGATCCTGGATCAGGGCGACGAAGGATATCAACAAGATTTGCAATTGGTAAATGCTTTAGTAGAAAATTCATTTTACTCAGTTATTCAGGCTGCTGAAGAAATTAATTTTCCTGGATCGAGTAGTACTGGTCGCCGGCGAGAAAGAGAATCGGAGCTACGCTGTCATGCAGCAGCACAGAAATACTTACTGAAAGCTGAACATCAAGAAGTTCGAGTAGGATTTGCGCTTGAATTTTTAGCGCATGATGTAAATTTTTGGAACAATGTAATCTTAATGTATTCGTGTTTACCGCCCTCCGAATACTTGATTCGATGAGAAATATATATCTAACAATGATAAAAGTGGTAGATTTTCCGTCAATATGTGGGCTTGGATATCGACACGTGGTCCTGATGTTTTGTGGCATATTGAGGAACTATTTAATAGTGAAACGTATATTAGTATCTTAGACAATATTATGCTCCCTTCTGTGTCACAATTATTTCCTAATAATGAGTTCATATTTCAACAAGACAATTCTTCCGTTCATACTGCTTATACCATAACTAACTGGTTTCAAGATAACAACATCAATGTTCTTAACTGGCCCAGTCATAGTCCAGATCTTAAACCTGTGAAAGAAGTATGGGGACTACTCGTAAGAAGTATCCAAAAACGAAATGTGAGACCACGGAATGCCGATGAATTACTAGAAATAGTAAATAATGCATGGAAAAATATTATTACTAATGATTATCGTATAAGGTTATTTAATTCTATGCCAAACAGACTTATAGAAGTTATAAATAGAAATGGTGCAATAACGAAATATTAATAGTTAGTTTCTTATTAAGTAGGATATCCTTTGTCCTTTGATCCAGGATTTCTACCAATCGTACCGCTTATTCTCCACTTTCTTAAAATGTTACACAGCAAATTTTTGTTAATGTTATAACGCAGTGCAATTTGTCTCATTAACCATCCATCGTTTACTATAGCAATAACTGCAGCATTAAAATAAAAAATAAATTAAAAGTGTATAAGAACAGACCACGTAGCCAAGATGAGCTAATGATCTAAATTAAACAGGCGTGTGTTGAGGTCACTCCAACTGAGATTAGAAAAATTGTACGCCATGTAAGAAAACGGATTGAGCATTTGAGCAATATATTCGGAATAATACTGGTTACATAGAAACGCAAAGAATTATACAATTAAATTATTTCTGTAGATTATTTGTTAGAAACATGGTAAGTATGTACAAATTAGAATTTTTGAATAATTAAATAAATAGTAATTTTGTTGTAGAATCATTTCATACTAGTAATACATTATTCTGAACAAAAAATAAAGAATACATTTTTTTAATATGAGAATCCGTTTTACAGATACAAATTATTTTAAGCTGAAAAAATTGTTTTTTGACTGCCCATATCTCAAACACCTTTGAACCCACAATGATACAATCTTGTACAAAGGGGTTTCTGAAGGTAATGGTTAAGAATATCTTACTAGTTTTTTTCTATAAAAATCGCTAATACTTTTAACCTCTCCACAATAAAATTGTGAGAGGTTACTAAAATTGGTTCAAAAACAAAAATTGAGATAACATCAAATCTTTACGTTTTGAGGTCCTAGGAACCCAAAAAAGTGGTTTTTGAAAAATGTCTGTGTGTGTGTATGTGTGTTAGCACGATAGCGCCGAAACTACTGAACGGATTTGAATGAAACTTTGCATATGCGTTTCTTTAGTGCCCCAGAAGATCTGAAAAGGTTTTGGTTGATATCGGATTAGGTTTAGTGCCGTTTTGACGCAACAAGTTGTTTATTTTATAATTACTTTCAACTTGCAATGGAACCATTGAAAAGCAGTTAAAATTCTGATTTCAACGATATATCACACTTCCACCCTTTCGATTTGTCCGTGAAAAAAATTAAAAACGGCAAATATGAAGCATAGATCGCATTTCGCATGACATGATCGATGCGCGTAGCCGTTACATCGTGAAAGTCGTTACATCACGTGTCAATTCACGTGTGAGGGTTTCTTCACTGCTCTAGAAGTAGAGCGGATTACGTTTAGTGCCGTTTTTAAATATATATACAGACAAATCGAAGAATTAAACTACAAATATTCCTCTAAAATCTAGTAAAATTACTGAAATGCTAATGTTTCATTTAAGAAAGACAGCCGCGAGCGATCGGATTGCAATGAGCAAATTTTGACGATTGTCATTGTCATCGTTTGTCATCCGATAACGTTGGTGTCATGTCATGTTAATAAGATTTAGGCATATTTATAACTTTTAGTGGATTGTCACAAACTTTAAAGGTAGATGTAACAATATCAATATCATCTGCTTTCTGTACCTTCGTTGGTGAATTTATTATAGACTATCACTTTACCAATTTTCAGTTTGTTGCTTTACAAATCTGTAGTATTTATGATAACTAGACTTTCTTAGTCGTTCAAGTGATGTTAAAGTTGTTAATATCCTAATAGTATATTATTCAACGAGCGATAATATACGTAATAACTCGCATAGATGATTGTAAATTCATTAAGTTGAGTGTTTTTTTAGTGCCCCAGAAGATCTCAAAAGGTTTTGGATGAGATTGGATTACGTTTAGTGCCGTTTTGTCACACAATTTAATGCTCTTTTCGGCTTCAAAGATCCACCGAGTGGGGAGGTTCCAGCCGCTTCCAGTAGCTGCCGAATTTTTTTTTTTTCTAAAATCGACTCCCTTTTCCATCATAGAATCGAACGCCTCTGATTACAGTCGAATGCGGTTACGTTTAGAAACTCACTTTATAGGGATATATTCACCACCAAAATTTAAAAATATTCGGATATCAGGTGGGCGAGATATGAGGGTCACTACATGAGAAGTGGGACACATTGTATATTTTATAAGTTTCTATGAACCATTTTTGGCAGGGAAGACAACACATTAGCTAAAAGATGTATCTGATTGCTAATAAATAATTTTGTTTTTATAGTGTCAGTATCATATGATAGGTCCCCGACCTCCCCCATTAGGTTTAATTTCCAAGACAATTCTTACACAACAATACCTGCTTATGTCATTTTCCTTCACTGAAAGATACATTCAGATTTAATTCGATATTACGGCACTGACACATATCGAGGTAACCAGCTCACGGAAAAAATGATATTAACAAGTCACATTCACAGTCTATTTGCGTAATATTTCAGCAACTAAAGTTAGCTAATTACAAGTCTCATTTAGGTTTGACCTATTCTGAATAAAAGCGTTGGATATCAATTTCATCTTGCTTATACAATTGAAATATGAAAGTGGCAGGTAAAACAATCCTTAATTCCGTCCATTCAATTTCAAATTTAAATAATCGATAGCCAAGGTTTTACTATTTAAAATGTCACGAATGCAAATACGTTATTCAAATTATTCAATGATATGTCATCGCTATGTATGTATGTCTTGTGTCTTACATGCGAACATAAATTCCAGAAAACTCATAACAATGTTAATAAATACCTACACTGCATTGGTTTTGTGGATATAAACTACAATTGAGACATTAATTTAAACGTTTTATATGTGATAATATTTATTAGGTTAATATTTATCTTTATTTTGCATGGTAATAGTGTGGTCGTAGAGTCATCGCCTTCTGTTGACAAATGCAAAGTGCTGATAAATCCAATGCATATTTACGAGGTTTTTTATATCGTAAACATCTTTACTTTAAAAGTAAATATGCAATAATTAGACTTTAAAATAAAATATACAAAATATTGTTGTCTAGACCGTCAGGCTTTCCTTATTAAACAAAATTAAGTATGCAAATTTTTAAGAGCGGATTTAAGTAATAATTCATTAGTTTAAATTGAATTTGAATAATGATACCATTTCAACAATTTTCTATATACGGGGTTATTCGTAAATAACCCCGTGTGCCAAAAAACGTTTTTAATTTTTATCCCAAGATAGCGTAATCGGAAAAAGACGAAATTTGGCGCACCTCTGTTACACATCAAAAGGCATCTAACGAAGTTGTTTCATCCACCTAGTATGTACACAAAGGGATGAAATTAACTACCCTTCTTGACATTTTGTAAATACCTTTCTGCCTGCTGTTTTGTTGTTCAATTAAAAAAAATATATTACGATTCATTTAGAAACTTTTTATTTCCTGAAAAAATTCGTAAAATCGACCATTTCTGAGAAAAAAATTAAATTACATCGGCCTAAGTGATCAATAAAAGGCGATGAGCACAATTATATTAGTGTAAAATACTAAAAGTAGGCTGGTGTTAAATTATAATTTGACAATATTACATTATTTCTTGCCTTTGAAATAATAAGATAATCATTTCTTATTACTTAATACTTAATACTGGTAGTTTTTGTACCAGATTTTAAAATGTATAATTTTAGTAATGAGGAATATGCAGATATACATTTAATTTATAGTGAATGTAAAGAAAATGCTTCAGCGACAAAACAACGATATCGTCTATGTTCTCTACTCGTACTGTGCCAAATGTTCGTACTTTTTCTAACATTCACTTGAGGTTAAGAGAAAGGGAGCGTCGTTATAAAAAAAGTCATGATTGTGGTCGTCGGAGATAAATAGATGCAGTGGAGGCACAAATATTACATTATTTTGGTGAACATCCTGAATATAGTATTAGACAAGTTGCTCTTGAATTACACATAATAAGAACATCAGTATGGAGGATTTTGAAAAGACAGGGACTTTACCACTATCATATACAGATAATACAAGAGCTTTTCCCTCGCGATTTTCCACTGGACTTGATTTTTGTAGAATTATACTTAGGAGGCCGTTAGATTAAAAAAAAAATACTATTCACAAATGAATGGTGCTTTACTTAACATGGAGTTTTAAATTTTCGTAACCAGCATTTATGGAGCGACGTTAATCCTCATGCTGTTGTAAATGTAAGATATCAATACAACTTTTCAATAAATATTTGGGCCGGAATTATATACAATAAATAGGGCCTTTTGAGTTACCAATCAGATTAAATGGTCCCGCTTATTTAAACTTTTTACAAAATGACCTATATCAACTTATAGACTATTTACCTCTTGCATTACGTCAAACACTGTGGTTTATGGAGGATGGTGCGCCACCACATTATTCGTTAGAGGTTCGAAAATAGCTACACTTAACATTTAGAAGTCGAAGGATTGGAAGGGGGCGAGAAGCTACAATAAGGAAGTTGTATGATTTTTTTTATCACAGATTAATAGACAACAGAAAAATATGCTTCCTCATATTTTTTCTTTTTCTCTTTTGTTAAAATTGAGGGTGCAAAGTATATTTATTTCGACTGAGAATTTAAAACCATGAAAACGCTCTATCCCTAACGAATGACGTCATTCGTAACCGGTAGCGTCACGTCATTATTGTTAAAACGTTGAAACATCTAAAAAGAATGCTGTGGTTATAGATTAACACGTTAGGGATGTTATGAAACAATTATCCGACACATTGACCAATAATTAATAACAAGATTAAGAATAAAAACGTAAATTAGCAAATTCAGGTCAATTTAATGACGTCAAACTGACGTCACAGCAATATTGTAGCGTTTTCAGCCACGTGGTTCCATTTATACAAAAGTTCTAATTTTAATGTGGCATATTTACGAAGCAAAATTTTTCTATGACTTTCTTTTATTATATTATCAACTTATATAGTACATATTATAGAAAAATAATGAAATTAAGCATTTTTAAAATTCATGCATCTTCCTCATTATGGCCCCATCGGTCCCCAGATATGAATCCATTGGACTTTTACTTTTGGGGCCACTTGAAAAATGAAAAATTTTTAATGCTGCCAATGAAGTTCGAAACTCTCCACATGGTTTTAATAGTTTGTATGGCAATTTTAGGAAACGGTTGCAAACGTGTATTCAAGTTGGAGGTCGCCATTTTGAATTAATGCTTTAATATCTAAAAACAACAATCGTTGTTTTCATGTTTAATTTTTTTTACTGTTTAAATTCATCTTTTCTGTATTTTGTGTTAGTTTTTTTTTTAGTTTACTAATAAATATACTTTTCAATGCGTCCTTAATTTGTAATGTCTCGTGCAATTTATAGGCACCAAATGATCATATCAGTACATAATATTGTCAAGTTATAATTTGACACCAGCCTACTTTTACTATTTTACACTAAAATAATTGTACTCATCGCTTTTGATTGATCACTTAGGCAGATATAATTTAATTTTTTTCTCAGAAATGGTCGATTTTACGCAATTTCTTCAAGAGATAAAAAAGATTCTAAAGAAATCATAATGTTTAGTTATTTTTTATAATTAAAAAAAATAGCAGGCAGAAAAATATTTATAAAATTTCAAGAAGAATAGTTAATTTCACCCCTTTGTATACATTAAACATAATATTTTTAGTCGCAAACTCCTCTATAAATCCTTATTTTTTTACTATAAGGAAGTAGCCAGACTACAACCAAAGTTACAAGCCTGGCGCGTTAAGTGTAATAATTGCATATTACCATCAAAACGCTAATGCTTCGATTGCAACAAACACCAGCCGAAAGACTGATCCTACTTAAAGGAGCTCTCTTGCCAGGCTTGTAACTTTGGTTGCAGTCTGGTTACTTCCTTATAGTAAAAAAATAAGGATTTATAGAGGAGTTTGCGACTAAAAATATTATGTTTAATATTCCGCCCTCTAAAAGCACATTTGAACTATGCTAAGCCAAGTCAGGCTATTTATTTTTCGATTGCAACAGACACTGGACATGGTGTTTGTTGCAATCGAAGCATTAGCGTTTTGATGGTAATATGCAATTATTACACTTAACGCGCCAGGCTTGTAACTTTGGTTGCAGTCTGGTTACTTCCTTATAGTAAAAAAATAAGGATTTATAGAGGAGTTTGCGACTAAAAATATTATGTTTAATATTCCGCCCTCTAAAAGCACATTTGAACCTTTGTATACATGCTAGGTAGATCAAATGATTTCGTTAGATGCCTTTTGATGAATAACCGAGATGTGCCAAATTTTATCTTTCGATTACGTTATTTTAAGATAGAAATTAAAAACCGTTTTTTGGGACACCCCTTTAAGGTTGTAGCTGAACAGGAAAGGGTTATTTAAAAAAATTTAATACGAAGGATCCGTCTCAATTTTCAACAGGGAATATTATATGTATATTATTGCATTTTTGAATTCTGCATAATTTTCTGAATCCAACGATGCCAAATAATTTCCAAATATAAATTTTTTTATAATATAATTTTTAGTTTTCCATTATTAAGTGTGCCATGACGGTTCCGATCTATTCTAAATGACCCGTGTAATGCTACAAACATCGAAGTCCCGTTAAAAACACTAAATTACGTGATTTATGAGCCAATAAAATTCACCAAAGTTATTTTTGGGGCAAAACTCAATTTTTTTCAAATGGAACCATATCGGTACCGGGTAGCATTTATTAGTACTATTAATAAAGAATTTATTCATATGTCGTATTAAAATGTGCGATCAATACAAATAAAATTACAGCTAAAAATATACAATTTTATACTAATTACCTTGTTACACATAAGGTGGTTTGGAATACAAAAAAATAACACAAAACATTACAACAGTTATTCAAAATGCTGTCCATTAACGTCAATGCACTTCTGAACTCGAATAGCTGTTTCTCGTCAGTTGCTGGGCCGTTATGCTATTAATTGCTCGTCTTACTCGTAGCTCCAGGTCTTCACGGGGTGTAACGGCGGTTGCATAGACAATATTTTTTAAATGACCCCAAACAAATAAATCAAGGGGCGTTAAATCAGGTAACCTTGGAGGCCACCTCACAGGACCATTCGTCGAAATTACGTTTTCTCCGAATCTCCGTTGAAGGTAATCAATTACTATCCTTGAATTATGGGGAGGAGCGCCATTTTGTTGGAAATACATTCCTTGTCCTAAATCTAAAGGTAACTCATCTAAAATGTCCTCAATCTCATTTTCCAGGAATCTCAAGTATCTGGCACCAGTCAGAGGTCCTTCAAATATTGTTGCACCAATGATTCTACTACCAATTATTCCAAGCCAAATATTGAAACCGAACCGCACTTGAGAGTTCCCGTAATAAATTTTGATTTTCTTTTGACCAATATTTTGTATTTTGGTTAAATAATCCCAAATTTGTAAACCTAGACTCGTCCGATAATAAAATCAGTCCCAAAAAATCGTTGTTTGGCTGCACGTTATAACAAAATCCAATTGCAATATTCCATCCCACGTTCGTAATCACTTTCGTACAAGTTCTGGTGCAATTGGCATTTAAAAGATTTATAGTGGTATTTGTGCAAAATTCGGCTTACTATTTGGTGACTGATGTCCAATTCAAACTCAACTTGCCTTAAAGAAACAGTCTTATCAACTTCTATTCGAGCCAAAACATTAATTTCCGTTCCTTCGTCAATAATGAAGTTTTCTTCGGGATCATTGTTGGGCTCTCTTCGGAATTGGTTTTCAACACGTTTAAAATAATTTTTCGCTGGACATTGTCTATCAGAATATCATTGGACATAAAGGTCGGTAGCCGCAACTGCATTTCTTTTACATTCCCCATAAATAATTAACATGTCCACTTTTTTATCTCTTGTGCAAATTTGCGGCATTTTGAACACAATCAACAAGAATTTTAAAAAATTTTTGAAGACACAATAAAAACACCATTAATCCAATAAATGTTTGACAAGCTAAATATTTCATTGTTTTCAAAGCCACCTTAGTTGCTTCTTAACATTTAATTAGAACAAAATTGTATTTTCTTATTTTCTTTTAGCTGTAATTTTGTTTGTATTTATCGCACATTTTAATACGACATATGAAGTTTTGCCCCAAAAACAATTTTGGTGAATTTTATTTGCTCATAAATCACGTAATTTAGTGTTTTTAACGGGATTTCGATTTTTGTAGCATTGCACGAGTCATTTAGAATAAATCGGAACCGTCATGGCACACTTAAATGTAAAACTAAAAATTATATTATAAACAAAATTGATGTTTGAAATGTCACTTATTTGGCATAGTTGGATTCAGAAAATTATGTAGAATTCAAAAATGCAATCATATACAGGGTGTTCCATTTAAAAGTCAAAAGTTAGTGTCACTTTTGGCGAAACCGGAAGTGAAAAAAAAATTATATGTCAAAAAGTGCCGCTTATTATACAGGGTTACTGGTAATTCGATACATTCCTTTGGAGATGTGATGGGGCATGATCTAAGAAGTAAATTTAGCCCTAACATATATTATGCAAAACTCAGTAGTTTTTGAGATATTTAATTTTTTTTGTTTTTCTCAAAAAGTAGATCTTGTCCTAAAAGTTAATTTTCGAAAAATCTATTTGACATTTTTAATTTTTTTTTTACTGGATTACTTGTCCAATATTATAGATATCCGTTTGGAATGAAAAATATCTGGAAACATTTCGATCATGTGAACATCTGATATAAAAACTTTAAAAAATTTTTTTTAAAATCAGCTATGAAATTTACCTATTAGGTTTTTTCAAAAAAATATTAACGCAACACGCGTATAAATTGTTACAAAAACTGCCTTATTTCAATAGCTATCTAACAAGCTACAAATGTTCAATGTACCCTTAATAGTTCTAAGAAAATACCAGAAAAATAACAGAAGTAGTACGAATTTTATTTTTAGATAAATAGTAAAAAATATTTTAAAAGTAGAGTTTAATTCTTCATTAATTTCAAAGTTGTACTTTATTTTTTATATGTCTTGCTCAAAATGGGAGCCCCTATTCCATACACAGACACGGCAGCGTCTTCTTATTTCCGTCCTTGTTACTCTGGTTGTCAGATTTTATGCCTTATGTGTTAGGCAGCATCGACTATCCTTTGTCTAAGGTTTTCTATAGTATTGACTGGTGTGGCATAGACCATCTCCTTCATATGACCCCATACGTAATAATCAAGGGGTGTTAAGTCAGGGCTTCGCGCTGGCCAAGGTATTGGGCCCGCTCTTCCAATCCAACAGTTAGGGAAACGTTTATCAAGTAACTGTCGTACTGTCAGCCGATAAGGTGCTGGACAACCGTCGTTCTAAAACATCATTCGCTGTCTGACGGCTAGAGGAATATCTTGTAAAATCACCGCCAGATGATTTCTTAAAAAATTTTCATATATTTCCCCGTTTAAATTTTGACGAAGCAAGTGTGGCCCTATTAAATAGTGGCCAATGACTCCCATCCACACATTAACTAGAAAACTTCATTTGGAAACTAGTTTCACGTGTTAACTTGGGATTTTCCTCTGCCCAATAATGTAGGTTGTGGAAATTTGTTATACCCTCGCGATTAAATTTCGACTCGTCCATCCATAAAATACTTGTTAAAAAATTTGCACTTTCTGCATCTGAATTTAACATAAAGCGGCAGAATTCCACTCTCCTTCCAGGATCACCTTCCTCTAAGCCTTGGACAGGGGTATAGTGGTAAGGATGACATCCAACTCTACGTATTGTAGACCAAACTTTCCATTGTGACGCTCCGGTTAGTCTTGCGACTTTATTAGTTGAAATAATTGGGTCTTCCTCAAAATACCTCAATATTTCTTCCTCATCATCTGGTTCATAAACGGGAGGAGCACCAGCGTCACTTCTTCTACATTTCACGGAGCCAGTTTCAGCGATATTTCGATATGCCGTACTGAATACACGTGCATTTGGTAAGCGGCGGTTAGGGTACCAAAGGCCATATTCTCGGCGAGCTTCAGCAGCGTTGCCGCCACAGTATCCATAGACAAACAAGATATCAGCGTATTCTGCGTTGGCATACGCGGCCATGGCACAGAAAATACAATAACAACAACTAATAACAACAACTACGAGCAAAATCAAAATCTTCGATAACTAATTTAACAAGACCAACAAACTTAAGGGACACGGAGATAAGAATGTCAGTTAATGACATATATGCACAAACATCAAAGTCAAGAACTGACTGACTTAAATGAAAATGAACGATTAGTCGTTTAATAAATTCCGCCACCAGCATTATCTTTACTATTTTTTTATTAGAACTATCAAGGGTACATTAAACATTTCTACCTAGTTAGATAGCTATTGAAATAAGGAAGTTCTTATAATAATTTGTACGCGTGCTACATTAATATTTTTTTGAAAAAACCTAATGGGTAAATTTCATAACTGATTTTAAAAAAAAAATTTTACAAGTTTTTATTTTAATTAACTTTTAAGACATTAAGATCTATTTTTTTGAGAAAAACAAAAAAATTTAAATATCTCAAAAACTATTGAGTTTTGCATAATATATGTTAGGGCTAGATTTACTCCTTAGCTCATGCCCCATTACATCTCCAAAGGAATGTACCGAATTACCAGTAACCCTGTATATGTAGTATATCCTAAATTTCAATCAATTATCTTCAAAACTAAAGGAGAAACCATGATCCTGTTACACCCAGTATATTTTTTATATCAAAATACATACACACATACAATATCATGTACTGTTCAAACGGTCTGAAGGATAATTCTTAATATGGGCCTATTTATTTATAAGTGCCCGGTATTACTATTATTATACTACAATAAGTAATAAAGTAAAGGGAAAAACATTAACGCACTCTATTTGAATAATAAATAATATTATATCTGTGATCGGAATAATTCTCCTTAAACTGTCCTTCGACTAACTTCACTTTATTGACAATTCATAGGCAAATATATATTGTAAAGTAGGTAAACTATTTGTTATATTATGCTGAGCAATAAAGATATTCGCCGACGTACTGTACTCGTACAGTTTCAGAGGGAATCCAGGTAATGCTATGTCGTTATTTTAAACAACTCCTGCCATCCATGTTTCTCATGAAAGTCATGTAGAATCTCAGCCATAGCAAAGAGGCACGTTTAAAGGCAAATCTCCATAACCGACCGTGGTTTAGTGATTGCACATTATGGTGGCCGGATAACGTTGTGTATAGGAAGATAACTGATACCTGAGAATATGGTGCGCGACTATCAACTACCACGTAGCGGTCCTTTTTGACGTTTCCGCGTTCGTTCACTGACTGTCGCATTGAATAACGTTATTTAATAGTAATATACGAATACACTTTGCGGAATGCGTAATTATCAGAGTCAAAGTACTCGCCTACTTGCAGAGTAGCCGATAATCTTCTGAAGTGCCCACTTGTACGATTGTATACACACACATAGTCCTGTTATTAGTGTTAAAAACATTTTTTTAAACCACTTGGTGCGTAGCGTGGCGCTTGTATATGTCATAATATTTGTATAAAAAGAGAAATAAGAACGAAATAATTAACTTCCGCCCAATAACTATAATCTGTAACTTTGGCAAAGCCTTTGAACTATTATTACATGACTCTATTTACCCTAATGTTAAAAATATCATTTCCAGTCAGCAACACGGATTTATGAAAAGTCGCTCTACTACTACCAACCTTATATGTGCTACGCAATTCATATCTGAGTCCATTGACATGCAGTTGCAAACGGACGTAATATACTTTGATTTTACGAAAGCTTTTGATAGGCTTAATCATAATATATTGATTGCAAAACTTTCCACCTTTGGTATATCGGACTCGCTCATAGCTTTCTTTAGATCTTATCTAACTGATAGAGTATGTCGCATATAATGGGTTTAAGTCCTATGATTACGGCTCATCCTCAGGTGTTCCCCAGGGCTCTGTTATAGGGCCACTGCTTTTCAATATATTTATTAATGGCATATGCGATACTTTAGATGTGCATTTCTTACTGTATGCTGATGACATAAAACTTCTACACAGAATCTCTAGTTTAAACGATTGCATTATAATGCAAAATAATATCTCTAATCTGAGTTCCTGGTGTGTTAGAAACAATCTTTCGTTAAACGTACAAAAGTGCAATGTAATGTCATTTACAGCTAGAGATTCTGAGTATACCTATGGGTACACGTTGAACGACGAACAGCTAACGCGACCGTCTACGTTTAAAGATCTTGGTGTAACTTTTGATAAAAAACTGACCTTTGTCGATCATATCGATACGTCTGTATGTGACGTAAACAAAACTTTAGATTTTATCATTCGTAATGGTCGCGATTTCACTAATAATTCAACCTTAAAATTATTATACTTTTCATTTCTGAGAACTAAGCTAGAGTGTGCATCTCTTGTATGGCAGCCCTGCTATAATACTCATATCGCTAAATTAGAAAACGTGCAGTCACTTTCTTAAATATCTCTACTTCAAATCTCTAAAGTCATATCCGCCTATTGGTTTTCCTCAATCAAATCTGCTTGACTTGACTCAATGCTGCTATGTGCAGCTTAAGTGATAGACGTAATAACTTTGCTATCAACTTTTTGAAGAAATTAATTCATCATGAAATTGACTGCAGCGAGATACTTCATAAATTGGACTTTTATATTCCTAGAGTTAATTCACGTCATAGTCAAACTTTTTGTCTGCCTAGAGCTCGGACTAATGTCCTAAAATTCTCACCTGTATATAGTATTTGTTCCTGTTACAATAACAATCCGAATATTGACATTTTTCAATAATGGGGCTTCCTGCTCTTGTTCGCCTATCAATTTTCCTCACTATATTTTTATTTTTATATTTTTATTTATATATTCCTTATGTACAGCAATCTTGTTAATTTTTCCATTCACTATACAGTTTTTCTTTAGCTATCTTTTATATCTTTTTTGATTCTCTTATACTAGTCAGTTTAGGTTTTAGATTTAGATTTTTTTCTGTCTCCTACTTTTATTATATATACTTAAGCTACTCACTATGTGTACTGTATATTAAATATGTGTTGTTTCCCATCTTGTAAATGGTCTTTGTACTGTTAGATGGTGTATAAATAAATAAAATAAATAAATAAATAAAATAATATAATAAACTTATATTTTTTGTATAGGGTGATACACGATTCACTCCCTAGAGGATATGCATAGTTGAGTTGCCTTCGTTTTTATTTGGTTCATATTTGGGGGGATTTCTATTAATACAAGATTTTATATAGTTATTTTTATACCTTAAGGACCCAGTCATGTGTTTTTAGACTAAATTATATATCTCTGTTACAGCACTTTAGAACTAATTGTCGATACCTTGCCTACAAAACATTTGTATTCATTTTAACTTTGTTTACTCTGTCCATGTAATTATTGTTGTATTATTGTATTGTATTAGTATTATTTTCCGGCAACCCCTGTAGCCAAACTTCACCAACTATAACCTCAACTTACCCTATCCACCTTTACTAATATTTCATACCTTTCATATCTTTAAATCTTTCCTGTCCCCCTCTTCCTTTATGTTTGTAATCTTTTGTCGCGTTTATTTTTTCTTGTTTTCTTTTTGTACTTTCTTGTCTCTAAATTCATTTCTCATCGCACATTTTTACAAAATCAAAACCTTGTGAAATCAAAATTTTTAAAATCAAAGTTTAGGCCCGCCTTTGCGCATCCCAGAATTTATACACCTCGCGGAAGGCTACTCGTTTGGATTGAGGTGAGGTGCCTGCGTCAGCTACGAAATTTTAAAAAAAAGTGATAAGTGAACAAGTTTTCTAAAAAAATGTGTAGTTTTAAGTGTTGTTAAATCTTTTATATTAGATGTAAGTAATTTTAATACCTTTTTAATCTGTTTGTCTCAGAAGGAGTCTAGGTTTAAGTTTTTAATTGTTTTTTAACCGAACCAGACCCGTTCCGCCCGACTCTGCATTCCGCCATCGTGTAGCGCGGTGGTTGTACGATCGGTCCCGGGATGGGTTCTGGGGAGGTACGTATTATATTATAATGTTAATAAAGTTATGTTGAATTGAATTGTAATTATTGTTCTTACCTCTAAAATTTCTTGCATTCTCACCTATTATATAGTGTATCATATATGATATAATGTATTTACTGGATCATCACAGTACAATCTATCTAACAATTTTCTTTATTAGGACAGAATATAGAATACAGAATTTAATATTTTATAGTTAATATTGACTGTTTAATGTGTTTCCTATATCTATAGTATTGTTGGTATCGGTTATTGGAGGTAACCATAGTGAGAGTAGTGAAGTTAATTTTAATTTCTAATGTATCTTCTAGTTTTAATTCTGCAATAAATTTCTGTTAATAAGTGTATTTTACAATTTATTGGAACAGGTTATGGATACAAAATATGCAATTTTTGGAGTTTAATGTGCTTAAATGTGTTTTTCGCCTGAATCAAAATAAAAGTAAGAATTAGTAAAATGAGAGATCGAGTTGACATTTCTAACATCAAAAGTTTAATAGTAGACAGTATCACCAATAGAAGTTTCAAATCCAATGTGCATTAGTAGCTAAAGGAATTTTTGGGATAGTTAATGGTACGGTCGTGAGCAAAAAAAAATAGGACAAGTCTTTGACAAAAATTCGGTGTAACATTTTAAGAAAGTGGAGAATAAACGGTACGATTGGTAGAAATCCTGGATCAGGGCGACGAAGGATATCAACTCAACAACAGGATTTGCAATTAGTCAATGCTTTAGTAGAAAATCCATTTTACTCAGTTATTCAGACTGCTGAAGAAACGAATTTTCTTTTGTCGATTAGTACTGGTCACCGGCGAGTAAGAGAATCGGAGCTACGCTATCATGCAGCAGCACAGAAATACTTATTTGAAGCTGAACACAAAGAAGCTCGAGTAGGATTTGCGCTTGAATCTTTAGAGCATGTAAATTTTTGGAACAATGTAATCTTTACAGACGAAAAAACTTTCCAGTCAACTCACAGCGGTCGTATTCGTGTTTACCGACCTCCGAATACTCGATCGATGAGAAATATATATCTAGCAATGATAAAAGTGGTAGATTTTCCGTCAATATGTAGGCTTGGATATCGCACGTGGTCCTGGTGTTTTGTGGCATATTGAGGAACGATTTAATAGTGAAACGTATATTAGGATTTTCGACAATATTATGCTCTCTTCTGTGTCACAATTACTTCCTAATAATGAGTTTATATTTCAACAAGACAATTGTTCCGTTCATACTGCTCATACCTTAACTAACTGGTTTCAAGATAACAACATCAATATTCTTGACTGGCCCAGTCATAGTCCAGATCTTAACCCTGTGGAAGAAGTATGGGGATTACTCGTAACAAGTATCCGAAAACGAAATGTGAGACCACGGAATGCCGGAGAATTACTGGAAATAGTAAATAATACATCGGAAAATATTATTATTAATGATTATTGTATAAGGTTACTTAATTCTATGAGAAACAGACTTATAGAAGTTATAAATAGAAATGGCGCAATAACGAAATATTAATAGTTAGTTTCTTATTAAGTAGGATATCCTTTGTCTTTTGATCCAGGATTTCTACTAATCGTACCTTTTATTCTCCACTTTCTTAAAATATTACACACTAAATTTTTGTTAATGTTATAACGCAGTGCAATAGCAATAACTACAGCATCTAAAATAAAAAATAAATTAAAAGTGATATCTGTTTTATTTCGGCTACTCATTACATATTCAAATAGAGACAGATTTACATTACAAAAAAAAAGTTGTCTATTTTTTCTGCTCACGACAGTACATCAATATAAAATGGATACAAATGAAATAGTAGCTCAACGTATTGCTAAAGTAGATAACCTTGCGAGACAGATAAGAGAAGTAGGAGAAACTACGTGATACTGCAATCATGACTAAAGCCATAAAAATGTAAAAGTTTTAAACAAGCTTGGCTGTCAGTAGATGACACAAAACAAACTGTTGCAAATTTAACCTCTGGTCTGCTGGATGAAGAAGCAAATTTGACATCAACATAAGATAATGAAGTAGCCCTTGCTGCGGCATCTTTCGATTTCGAGAAAATTAGTAACATATTTCAAGAGCATAAGCCGAATAATAAAGAACAAATGAAATCGAAAGTGATTTGTTATAATTGTAGAAACAAAGGACATGTCGTAAACCGAAGGAATTTCGTGGTGGAGATAAAAATTATGGTGCATATTCTGGCCAGTCCGCATTTAGTGTAGGTTTGTGTGACCTAAATATTTTGGCTGATGAGGATATGCAGATTATGAACAGCGGGGCATCTGCTCATATGACATATAAGAGATAATATTTTTCTTTATTTGAAGAATCGAATGACCCCTTCATTGTGACCATAGGAAGTAATCAAAGTTTGAGTATTGAGGGAAAAGGTACAGTCTCCATTAAGAAATTAATCTATGACAAGTGGTACAATGCTATTATTACAGATGTGCTCTTTATTCCACAATGAAGAACTTCTTCTCTGAGGGTGCTATTACTGCAAAAAATATGAAAATTGTCAAGCAAGGCGATCGCGCTTGAAGTATTTGAAGGTAATAAACTTGTAGCCTGTGCAGTACGGGAAACTAATAACTTTTATCGAATGCTGTTTCGTACAGTCATTACAGAAATTAATCTGACAGTGGGCAACAGTTTGAAGATGTGGCAAGAAACACTTGAACATATTAATATTAGCTTTATCTGTGAACTCGAATCAAAGAACTTAGTTCATGGTGACAACAAGAACTTTTTCTGCGGTCTACACCATCAGTTCAGGGTGCAAAATACTTTCTGTTATTTAAAAATGGCTGTTCCAGTTATCGCTTTGTTTATTTTCTGAAGCATAAATTTGATGTCCTTGATTGTTTTAAAAAGTATTAAGGCCTTATGAAAAATAAATTTTATCATTCAATAAAAGTCGTATATGTTGATAATGCCACCGAATACTGTAATAAAAAAATGAGGAACTTTTTATCAGAAAAAGGAATTGAATTAGAGATTACAGCACCTTATACTCCTGAACAAAATTGTATAAATTAATGTTTGTTGGTTATCATGAAAATTTTACCAACTATAGATTATTTGAAACAACAACAAGAAAAGTGGCAGTTTCTCGAGATGTGATCTTCAATGAGAATGAATCTCTTAAAGCTGAAAGACAAAATATGGCACGAGTAATAATAGAAGGAGTAATAAATCATAACGTGGAGCAAATTCATGAAGAAAATGTGCAAGAAAATGAAAATAGAACAGAGCAAAAACTAAACCTAAGGAAACTGGAGGACAAGAGAAAATAGAAGTTGTTCAATAGGTTGAAGTGAATTCTGAAGAAGGAAATCATTATTGTTTACGTCCTAGGGAAAATATTAAAATACTGAAAAGGTTTGAATTAAATTTGGTAGAATTAGACGATGTTCCACAGGGTTGCGAAGAAGCTGTGAATTTCAAAGAAGCGAAAGAGTGGAGGCAAGCAATTAATGAAGAGCTGCAAGCACTGGAAAAGAACGGGGTTTGGAAATTTACACATTTACCTCAAAACAAAAATACCATCGACTCAAAATGGGTATTTAAGATTAAAACAAAATCTTTGGGTGAAATTTTACGTTATAAAGCAATACTTTGTGCAAGCGGGTGCAAACAGAAAGAAGAAATAGATTAAAACGAGACTTTTTCTCCTACAACGGGGTATGATTCGATTAGGGTTTTGTTGGCTGCGGCCGCAAAACATAATCTTCAAATAAAACAATTTGACGTGAAGACTGCCTTTTTGTATGTTAAAATACATGAAGATATGTATATGATTCCACCACTTGATACGAATGCATCACCTCAAGTGTATAAGCTTAAAAGATCCTTATACGGTTTGAAACAAGGTCCTAGAAAGTGAAACGAAAAGTTTGATAATATCGATCAGCAACTTGGATTTGTTCAAAGTTCTGCTGATAAATGTGTTTATTGGAAAGATACATAGCGCGGGTTGGTACAACTAGCACTATATGTTGATGACGATCTCTTAATTATTTAACAGTGACAAAGAGCTAGAATTGACCCTGAAAGAATTGGAGTCTAATTTTGAAATTACTGTTGGGAATGCGGATTTTTTATTGGACTTGAAATAAGTAAGTAAGAAAGTTGGATCTATTTTGGAATGCAGTCAAACGTATCATTGTGTATTTGAAAAATATTCGCTGGAGATGTGGTCATAAGATCTACTACTGGATATTTGTTTCAAATCAGTGATGGGCCGGTAATATGGAATAGTCAACGACAACGTTGTATGTGTCTCTCTCTACAACTGAATCTGAATATGTAGTAACAGAAGCAACAAAGGAAGTGTTGTGGTTGAGAAATGTATTAATTGATACTGGAGAAATTGTAATTCGTCTCACTACATTTTTTGTTGATAATGAGAATGCTATTCGTTTAGTTCGGAGCCACCAAGTTCATAAACGAACTAAACATATAGACATTAAGTACTATTTCGTTCTAGAAAAGTTTCAAAATTGCGATATTGATCTTAATTATATCTCCAGTAAGCCAGCATTTAGCTGACATTTTCACTAAACCTCTTCCAAAAATCGTTTTTGAATGTTTGCGAAACGAAATGTGTATGATTTATGTTGATTAATATTTTATTATTCATGATGTAGTAGTTATTTGGTATTTTTACCTGGAAAGTTTTCCGGGAGTTTTGAAAATTGGTTATTTTATAGACTTGATGACGATGTGATCTTTCCGATTTTCTACTTTGCCACCTTTTATCTTTGCCGCTCGCGTCCCCATATTGGAAAACTGGCGTCTTAAAACAGTATTTTGACAATATCTCCTTTCTGACTCATTTTACGATAAAGACAGTTATATAATAAATACACTAGAGAAAATTTCCCATAATTTATGTAATAACGTTTTTTTTTGTAAAATGAATAGTAAAACTATTCCAAATTTAGCGAATTCTCCTTCGCTTCACTCTTCTAGATGGACCAGGTGTTGCGAGTTCATCGTCTTCAGTACTGATCGATACATCACAGATAGAATTTTCTTCCACATCATCCGCGCTGGGATTATCAGTTTCAAATGGCTGAAAAATAATGAGCAATAATCCGCAAAATTCTTAACGTAAGTAAAATGCTAACCCTACCTTAAATTCAATTTTTATGTACCCTGTTTCAGAAAACGAAATAATCTCTTGCATAAATGAGTTAAAAACTAATGGAACCCCGGGACTAGATAATATTAGAGCAAGTGACATAAAAAAACATATCAATATATTTTAAAACCATTGAAACATATAATTAATTTAGTATTTGAGACTGGAAAATTTCCAGAAATACTAAAAAAAGGCTGTCATAAAACCCATTCTAAAGTCTGGAGATCCATTTGACGTAAAAAAATATCACCCAATTTCGTTGATCAGTAATTTTGCTAAAATCATAGAAATGTGTATCAAGTCTAGGTTATTGGAACATATTAATAAACATAATTTAATATCGCCGCTTCAATTTGGTTTTAGAGAAAAAATGTCCACGATTGATGCAACATATGCTTTGACTCATGAAATGTACAATTCACTAACCACTAATCAGAAGCCTCTGGCGATATTCATGGATCTCGCAGAGGCTTTTGATACAGTCTCATACAATAAGCTGCTTCAAAAACAAAATAATTATGGTATTGGCGGTATATGCAACGATCTGATCAGAGATTATCTAACAAACAGAAAACAAGTTGTGTCGATTGAATTGGTCTACAGCGAAGGAAAAATGATTGAGTACGGAGTGCCACAAGGAACTGTATTAGGACCTATCCTATTTCTATTATACTTCAATGATATGTTAAAACTAGAAATCTCTGGGAAAATCGTTTCATATGCTGATGATAATGATGATTAAACTTTTCAGACTCTAGTTGGCAAAATGTCAAAGTTAAAGCAGAACGTGGTCTTTTCAAAATAAAACAGTGGTTAGACGCCAACATATTAACATTAAATCAATCAAAAACTAAATTTATCACCTTTTCCCTAAATGCCGTCAAACACATCTAAATATTAAATATCATGAATGTAATAATGTATCAACTTGTTCCTGTAATAGGGTTATAGACAGAACTAAACAAATAAAGTACCTGGGATCTATGTAGATCAATATTTAAAATGGGACAATCATATTGAAATGTTAGGTGGCAAATTACGAAAATTATTATATAAATTCTACCAACTCCGGAACATACTGGATGTGAAAGTCTCAGTCAATCTTTAGAAAGCGCTAATTGAATCTCTAATAAAATATGGCATAGTAATCTAGGGATCAGCGTATGATACGATACTAAAAAATTTTAAAATATTTCAGAAACATTTTATTAAGATAATTTTCAAAAAACCTAAACAATATAGTACTAAATTATTATTTGAAGAATTGAAATTGCAGAATATTGATACTATATATATAATCTCGTTATTAAACTATATAAGAAAAAATAAAAAATTATAAACCTTAAGGACAGCTAATTGTAACACTCGCTCTCAAACAAATAAAAAGTATTTAACACCAAAACCCTCTAAAACTGCATGTTAAATTTATAGATTATAGTGGAATAAAATTGTTTAATCTACTGCCGCCCTGTTTCGAACTTATTAGTTCTCATCAGTATGCCATAGGCCATGGAACAGACAATGATAGTGGCCAACCTGCTAGTTTTATACAAACTATAGTAAATTGAGTAGTGATGAGAGGTAAGTGAAACCTCTCAACCTATGGCATACTGATGAAAACTAATAACTTCGAAACCGGTCTATGTCTGGTCAGGAAATTGATAAATGATATTGGTTACCATTCTTTCATGATCTGTAAGGTGTAATTCAATACAGGTCGGGGTATTTGCCCGCTGAATAGTTGTTTCCTGCAAATTATATATTATATCTATAGTATTGTTGGTATCGATTATTGGAGGTAACCATAGTGAGAGTAATGAAGTTGATTTTAATTTCTAATGTATCTACTAGTTTTGATTCTACAATAAATTTCTGTTAATAAGTGTATTTTACAATTCATTGGAACATAACGAAATCTAATTGAAATTAAATTCTCTTCAAGATACCATTTCTAAATTCGTGTTATGCAAAAAATTCTTTGTAGCGCAGCACCATCTACCCCTTGACAAATTAAAAAACTATTTGTATTCAGAACTAAATAGTCGAAGTAAATTAGGTTTTCCAAGAGAAATAATTTATAAAGTTTTAAAAATTTGGGTACGAACTCTCTAAAGACAAGTGAATATAGATCAAAAGAGTTCCCACCTCTCAGGAGGGTGCTTCATCCCCTTTAGCTTAAGAAACTACCCTTCAATATTACCTCCTGCTAGTTTTTTACATTTATCTCGAAAACCGTTACCCTGACGTCAAGAATGAATAGGAATTAAATTATTTGCTATAAAATTCTACATAATTTATATCTTATACAATTTTTCCCTATATGGCCTCCTAATCTCAAAAATTTAGATCAAATACTAAAGTTACGCAGAAACAAGTAATAAACAACTTAAAATACCTTGACCACAGAAAATGTTACATAAAAAGCAGATTGTTGTTTACAAACCTAGCAATAAAAACAAAAAAAGACTTCAAAAATGTTTTTGTTACTACAATATAATACTACTAAAAACTAACAACTGCTTATTCAATTATTGGATTATCTTCAGGTAGTTCTTCCTCTACCAATGAATTAAGACATCCTTGTCCATGGCAACTGGAGCACATTGTTGAACATTTTAATCCAACCTTAGCACAACCGCACCGTTTTCACAACCCTTTTTACAATTACAAGATATCAATTTAAGAATGAAAGTAGGAGCTGGTATCTCAGTTGTAGGTTTAGGCACCAAAATTTTTCTGACTGATTTCCAACCCCAATCATTAGGCTTCAAAATCTTTCCACGCCAGGAGTGAATTTGTTGGAAAACGCGATACGAATGTTGTCCTAAAGTAGCAGATGTGGGTGGTAGTTTTGATAACAGCACCGCCTGATTAGATTGACCGACAAATTTGTTAAATAAAATGAATCTATATTGGTTTAATGATGTAACAGTACGAGGTGTCTTGTACAAAGCAAGTGTAATTTTTTCTCTAGCTCGAACAATGTCAGGTTTCATCGATGATGGATTGTTAAATATATTCAAAGCATCGTCCAAGTCCCTTCTAGTGTTTATCAACTTTAGAGTTTGTGCTTTTCCTTTGCCATAAAATGCCTATGTAGTATCACATCCACTGAGTGCGTGAGCAAATAATATGTTATTTTTACAGTTATAAAGGACTTCTGAGTTCTGAATATCGAGAGAACTATATGCCCCTTCCTTGATGTTTCCTTGAACATCTCTTAAAAATCGAACATCTTTATCAAGAGGACAAAGAGCAATTATAAGTATGAGAAGGCCAACATCCTGCCCCACGACAACAACCGTATGACTATTATATGCTTCCTTAATAGCGGTTTGGACAATTAGCGTATCAGCGTCATCTATTGCAGAAATAGCTTGAAAGCTCGCACATTCCAATTTTCCTTCAGTTGATTAATTAAACGTTGTTTATTCGCCAAATTGCTCAGAAAATTTTTTTGTGAATCAGGAACAGGTGTCTTTTTGTTAAATATTATTTTAGGAGATATTCGTTTTAAAAATCTTTGTTGTCGTTCGGTGCATTTTGTACTCTCCATATTATCAGAATAACAGTCAAATACTACGATTCCTCGTTGACCGTACTGTTTTTTTATTAAATTAATATAAGCGGTGTAGGTGTCTGCAAATGTCCCTTGCTTCGGCCAAATCAATCTATGAATTAAATTGCCCCCATTTACAAAATATGTACGTTCAGCAGAATTAATAGGACGCTCCGTAACAGAGTTAAAAATGTCATACAGGGACGAGCGTCATGATTGAAATTTTGTAAAAATATGCTTGCTTCTATCATCGTAATTTTAGGGAATTTGTCTTCTCTACCATCCTTAATTAAATTCAAACGCTATTTCTGCGATTAGGGCTCGATGTAGGAAAAAAATGTATAAGACATAAAAGATGCAGAAGAATAAATGGAATAAATTAAGTTCTATACATTTTTCTCGCCAAGGTAACGGTTTTCGAGAAAAATTTAAAAAACTGGCAGCATGTATTATTGGAGGGTGGTTTTTGAAGCAAAAGGGGATGAAGCACCCTTCCGAGAGGTGGGAACTCTTTTGATCTATATTTGGAGGGTTATTAAGACTCTGTACCCAAATTTTTAAAACTTTATAAATTTTTTCTTCTAGATGCCATTATTATATCTAATTTACGTCGACTAAAAGCCATTTATACGTTCCAGCAATGGGCTTTTACAGAACTCAAATCTATTTAGTATTTTCCTAAATATTTCACCTGTATACACCTTGTATACATAATTCAACTCCCGTACATCAAATCGCTCAAACTGTCCACTTTTCATGTCCCTTTAAACACACTTTGAACGTAATTCATCCATGAACACCTTGACACAATTAACCATATTAAGAACAGATCATAATTAGTAACAATAAAAAAATTAGTGCCGTTTGAGTATTCACAATAATGTCATCAATTAGCTTGAATCAATCAATTTGTTGCTTAATTTATGTTATAAAATTGTTAATTAACTGAATAAGGAAGTACAATATAAAACCCAACAACTAATAATAACGTGATGAATACCATGATATCATTGTTTAATTCGCATAAACGTTATAAAACAAAAACTCGATTAAATTTGCAATTATCTTTAACAACGTCGTCACATGTTTCTATATGTGTAATACGGATGTTATTATTAACAACAAAATACAATGAGTAGAAATTTCATGGAGTCCGCATAACTCACTAATGAATAACTGTAAAGTTATATTAAGACAACACAAAAACTGGGTAATTTAGAAAATGTTACTATTTTCCTTGTGATATTTGTAGAGTAGAATGGAATTGAGAACAGCGGTTTGAGGAATGTCACATTGAAATATTTGAAATGATAAATGTGACAGAATAATGAAATGGTAATTTGTTATTCAAATTAATATATTATTGCGTTGGTACGGCCTTAAAAATATTTGTTTGAAATGGTTGGAACACAAAAATTCGCGATTAGATGATCATAAGTATCTAGTAGTATTTTATCGATTGTGATTACACAAATTTCACTTTATTTCATGGAATAAATTTCTATTTTCTAGAAAAGCTTATTGTTTAACGATTACAGAAGAAAAACTTTTTTTTAAACTAAAAATAATAATTTACGTAAAAAATTGCTCTGTTGTGTAAAGAGTAAAAGACGATGACTTTTCCTAAATATTGGTAAATTAATGGACAGATTTTCGACAAATCCAGTTTGTCTAGTTTCTTCTTGAGTGTCATACTTTGTTTTTTTTAAAAAGATCCATATCAAGCATTGGTAAGTGTAAATACTTCTTATATTAAATAGTCCGCTTTCTTGGTATAGTAATTCAGTTCTATGTAGCCTATTCTTTTTAAGAATTACTTTAATAATTGTATTTTGCGTAGATTAAAGCATTATTAAACAAACCACCCCATGCAGTAATACAGTATCTTAATAATGATTCCACTAAAGAATAATAAACGATTAGTATGTTTTTTGTGTTAAACTTTCTTAAGTTGTAAAATTTATAAATAAGCTGTCTAAGTCTTTTTGTGATATAGAAAGCGTGTTCATCCCATCTCATGTGCTGGTCTACTATAATACCAAGATATTTAATTTTATTAGGTTTTTCTATCGTCAGGCATGTATTGCAGTGTGTTATATTTGAACAGTCAACGTTATGTATTTTTAACCTTGTTTCTGCTGGTTGATCCTTTACCAATAAAGTAAAGGTTATATATTTAGTTTTAGCAACGTTTAAGGTCAGTAAGTTCAAATTTAACCATATATGTATATTTTTTAGATTATGTTCAGAAGTATGGTATATTTCATTCCAGGTATCACCTGTACATATAATAACAGTATCATGAGCGTATGAGATAAGGTGTCCTTTAAAATTTGTAATACGGCTAATGCTGTTGATGTATACAAGGAAAATTATTGGGCCTAATACCGTTCCCTGTGGTACACCCATTGATACTATCCGTGCGTTATTCATGCGCTGCGTTCTATGTGATAAATAATGTGTACTATTATAGTTTTATATGACGAATATGTATAATTTTGTCTTAATTTAACATACGTTCTTTTTGTAATTGTAACTTTGTTCACTTCATCGTAGGCAATGCTTCTGTTGGGCATCATAATTAAAATAAGTAAATAAATCAATCTGCGTAATGTTAAAACTTTGTATTTTTTATTTCCAATATTTTAAAATTATCAGCGTCGTCTATTGAGGAAAATTTTGAAGCAAGCCTACTATAATCAAAAATATACTATTTTGAATTATACTCGTATTTTTGTAGTGTGTATGTGTATTCGGGTGAGAAAACTACAGAATTAGGTACTATCCATTAATAAATATATATATATATATATATATATATATATATATATATATATATATATATATATATATATATATATATATATATATATAAACTCAGTAGCTTGTACAGGATTTTTAAATTTGATTTTTCAACCTATTCACTACAGTAACATAAACAAAGGCCTTGAACTTTTACGGAAGAAAGTTTTAATTGATAAACAGCATAAAATTAAAAATATGAGTCAGTTTACGTCGAGTATTAGCTTTCCGAAAATTCCCTCTGCGTTATTTCTATGAAATCAATACACATAATTGCAGCAGGATTTACAAAAATAATATCACAATGTCTCGGTACCCAGCAACAACCTTGAATGAGGACGGTCTAGCCGTTTGACGCCACTTGCCCTTTAAAAATAAGCATATGTATGAGTGAACACTGAACTGTTTGATTTACCAACTATAATCACAATCATTTTTTCTCTTTTGTATAATTCGACTGCTTTATACACGTTTACTGAGAACGTTTCCTAATCACATTCATTTGACTCCTAAATTGCTGGGCGTTACCCTATATGTCTTATTTTACTTGAATAGATAGTTCAATTAATTCACATCTTGTAATATTTTAACTGTTAGTAGCTAGATAGAAAAACATTAATTAGATATTAAGTAATTAAAAGCCTGTAACAATTTTTTCTCTAACGTGAAATTAATTAATTATATCAATTTGATTTAATTAAACTGGTATATTATACAGGTTACTCCAATTCTCTTATAGTGATTACCTCAAAAATTATTAAAGTTAATTTATTGATGTGTATATTCTTGGAATTTCTACCAATAAATTAAAGGTTGTTATATTTTCTTACATTTCGATTTTATTAACCATTGTTAGAGAACTACAAATTATATAAATAAACAGTATATATTTTTTTTATTTCTTATGCATCACTAATTTTATGTACTTTCAATTTCTAATTTAAATAAATTTACTATTATATCTATGCTATTTCCATATATTTCTTTCTTTCTTTTGGTTACAACTTTGGTTATCCCGGAAGGTTCTAGAAGAGCCTTGTGTGGGAGGGGGCTACACATTTAGAGACAAGAAACACGCACCCCATATCCGTGTATAGTGGAAAAATCCCTCTCACAGTATTTTCCACTGCCACGACCGGGGATCGAACCCGGAACTTTTGGGTGAGAGGCAAGTGCGCTCTCCTCTCGACCACCAGTCATACACACATCCCTGAACCGATTCAAAAAAAATTTGATATAGCGGAGTCAGACAAGCAGAACATAAGGAATTGTTTCCCGTGTCAAATTTTTTTTAGCATGTTAGTTACATCGCTACGCAAGTTATCGCGCATTTTGTGAATGCTCTACCATTTTGGTCGTTCTTTCTAAATTTAGTTGAATATATCTCGGTATGTGTGGGTCCAAAAAAGTGAAAAAAATTGAGGCTGTTCATTGTGATATAGGCTGTCAGCGGTTACAATATGAAATTTTTACCTGCACACATAACCTCAAAAAAATAAAAACATAAAAACTGCTAAATTTTGTTTTTTTGGTTATAACTTCAGATCTTTTAAGTAAAATTTGACGAAATTTTCAGAAATTATACTTCATAATGTGAACAATAAGTGGTTAATATTTCAAATCAAAATATCTAATACAAGTCTCAAAAATTGACTTCAAATTTTAAAATTGATTGGCCAATTACTTTTGTGCATCGCATAGTATGAGGTTCTTCTTTTTTTTTTAAATATAAGTTTTTTATGCACTTTATGATGGAGTACAAGAAAAAATTTCAAACATGAAAAAAAGTGTGAAAAATTGATTTCTTGTATTTTTTCGTCAATTTTTTAGAATAATTTCACTTTCTTTGATAAAACTCAAATTTTTTGTGCTATTAATTAATTTTCGACATACTCTGATCTAATTTTTCGAAAGACCATTAAAAAATCGTTTATATATAAAAAAGTATTACGCATACATATGAAAAGGATCGATTTCTTGTATTTTTTCATCAATTTTTTCAAGAAATTCCACTTTTTTTTGATAAAACTCAATTTTTTTGTATTAGTAATTTATTTTTGACATATGCTGATCTAATTTTTCGAAAAAAAATTATATTTTGTACAAATAGCATTCAAAAATTAAACAATTAAAAACAAATGAATATTTATCATGATTAGAAATTCAAAATTGTCGGCACTTGAAAAATAATTTAAATCAAACAAACCGAGTTATATACTGTACTGTACTATACCGATATAGTGCTGATTGTAATAGCACGAAAAATTGAGAACATTTGAGAAGATTGCACAATAATTGATATACATACAGCACCTCCCATAAGCCAAAAAATGTTTCTACTCCACAGTAAAAATAAGCAGTAATTTGTTTCCCTTTTGTGTAATCAATTTAAAAATAGAAATATTGAACATGAAATATGCAAAGAAGATGCTGATGCAAAAAAAACAACAATAAATAATGGAGAATACGATATTCAATTTCAAGAATATAAGTCTAAAAAATTGACTTCAAATTTTAAAATTGATTGGCCAATAACTTTTGTGCATCGTATGAGGTTCTTTTTTTAATGTATGTTTTTTGAATGTACTTTATGATGGTGAACTATAAAAAAAATTAAACCCGAAAAAAGCGAAATAAAGCGTTTTTTGTATTTTTTCATAAATTTTTTCGAAAAATTTCACTTTTTTTTATAAAACTCAATTAATTGATTTTTGACATATTCTGATCTAATTTTTCGAAAGAGCATTAAACATTGTAAAAATCAATTAATTATAAAAAAATTATACGTGTACATATTTATATTTAGGTATAGATCAATAAAAAACACTATTTGTTATGCAAATGTATATTTAGTGTATTTAAATACTGTATAAAAAAAGTGAAACATTTTACTGGAAATTGAAAAAAATATATACGTGAGCGATGAATCGCCTTCGTTTTGTCTCACTTGATAAAGAACCATCAGACTGATTTTCAGTATCGCTTCAAGCATAATTATAGAATGCATCATCATTTTCATTTCTATCAATTTCTTGATCAATCGACCTATCAGTAAATGATAATGAAGAAGGTTCGCTAACACTGTCCTTTATGCCACTGTAGGTCATGTGCCATCCGTAGTTGCATGCAGGCTTACTATTTTCTGAGAACAACCATTTTTGGATTTGATAATACACTCTTAAAAAATGTTGATTTGCAGCTTGTAGGGTGGGTGGTAGCGAAGTCAGCTTACATGCTGTTGATGTGTATTTTTGAAAGCAATTAAATCTCAATTTTTCCAAACTTGTTTTTTTAATTGGGTTCGTTCCATATAATCCTTGCGATTGCTGAAAATAGCATAGTATCTGTTGCTTCAAGATCATAGAAAACAAGTGTGTCTTTTTTTTCAAGAAATTATATTCTTGTAGAGTAAGATAAATTTTATTTGCAAATGCTGACTTAGTATCTCAACCACAAAAAGCGGGTATAAATAACACGTTTTTTTAAATCCGTTTTTTTTTTTTGAAAGAATATTGTGAATTATATTTGTCTTTCGTTTTTCCTATCATAGGTTTATAAACATAAATATTTTCTGATAGAGATGAAGCTACTTGACGGACAATTACAATATCGTATTCTCCATTATCTATTGTTCTTTTTTTTGTTTATTTCCGAAACAGCGGTACGAATAATATTTGCATCAGCATCTTCCTTGCACATTTCATGTTCAATATTTCTATTTTTAAATTGATTACACGAAAGGGAAATAAATTGCTGCTTATTTTTACTGTGAAGTAGAAACATTTTTTGGCTTATGGGAGGTGCTGTATGTATATCAATTATTGTGCAATCTCCTCAAACGTTCTCAATTTTTCGTGCTATTACAATCAGTACTATATCCATAAAAAATTATACCACAATTCATAGTGGGATAAATTATTATAACTCATATTTAAATTATGGCGGTTTGCTTGATTTAAATTATTTTTCAAATGCTGTTCAGTGCCGACAATATTGAATTTCTAATCATGATAAATATTCATTTGTTTTTAATTGTTTAATTTTTTAATGCTATTTGTATAAAGTATAAATTTTTTTTCGATAAATTAGATCAGCATATGTCAAAAATAAATTACTAATACAAAAAAATTGAGTTTTATCAAAACAGTGGGATTTTTTGAAAAAATACAATAAATCGATTCTTTTCATATGTATGCGTAATACTTTTTTATATATAAAAGATTTTTTAATGCTCTTTCGAAAAATTAGATCAGAGTATATCGAAAATTAATTAATAATACAAAAAAATTGAGTTTTATCAAAGAAAGTGAAATTATTCGAAAAAATTGACGAAAAAATACAAGAAATCAATTTATTCCACTTTTTTCAAGTTTGAAATGTTTTCTTGTTCACCATCATAAAAAAAAATCCTATATTTTTTCAAAAAAAAGAACCTCATACGATGCGATGCACAAAAGTAATTGGCCAATCGATTTTAAAATTTGAAGCCAATTTTTGAGACTTGTATTAGATATTTTGACTTGAAATTTTAGTCAGTTATTGTTCACATTTTAATATATAATTTTTGAAAATTTCATCAAATTTTATTTCAAACATCCGAAGTTATAACCAAAAAACCAAAATTTAGCAGTTTTATCAGTTTTTATTTTTTTTATTTTTTAACTGCAATTTTTTTCGCTTTTGTTGAACCTACACATACTGAGAACTTATCTATATTTAGAAAATGGCCGATAATTTGCGTAGCGGCGATTGCTAGAAGTAGAAAATGTCCATTTCGTGTAGTATTCGATGTAACTAGCATGTCAAAAAAAAAATGACACTGGAAGCAATTCCTTTTTCGCTCAAATTTGATGCTTGTCTGATTCCACTAATAGGCGTTTAGAGAAAAATCGATAGAATGTTACTGAACTATTGACTAATCAACAAAAAAACATTGTTTTTCACAAGAGAAAAATGTCCCGTACTATTTTGTTTTTTACACAAGAAGTGGTCTAGTACTATTCTATCGAGTTTTCTCTAAAGGCTTATCGAAATTTTTTTGAATCTATTGAGGGATGTAGGAGAATTTGTCGATTACGTTCACGACACCGCCCACGTTAAGCTTATATAAGATCTTTTCTTAGTGTTAACAAGAGTCCTTAGTTATATTTTTTTATATATTTGAAATCATATTGCTCAAATCATTTTAAATTATGTTCCAGATATATTCTGTTTCTGTAATATATGTATGAGCTGCTAAAACTTGACAATAATTCACAGGAGTTGGAAGATTATGACACTTTTAGGGTCTTAAAAACCATAATTAGTAGGAAATTTTTAATCTCAACAAGTAAAAGACACTCGAAAAGTGTAGTGTAGTTTTTAATTGCAGATTCTGAAAGAGGTTATTTGTAAGCTTCCTTGAAGTGCTCTTTTCTCTAGCATAGTTTTCAAATAATGAAAAATATAGACATGACAGCGATACTAAAATATATATTTTCCATTTACATCATATCTGTCGCTGCTGTCGTGAATTACATACAGGGTGTATAAATTTATAATAGCTAATGGGACTATTGTAATTAAAATTGTATATGCGAGTAGTAAAGTAACTTCAACCAATTTTTAGACGTTGGTGGAAGAGGATTCTGTATGTTGGTATGTTAAATTAAATAGGATTTACCTTATCAAATTAAGCCGTAAAATTACAGTATACCCAATATATTATGTACATAACTTATTGTGTTCAGTCCAAGTTATAGAGCATAGCATCCCATTAAATAATATATCTCTTTTATAATAGTGTTTCCTATAAGCCGGTGAGCGATTAAAAATACCAAGGGATCAATACTTACGTCAGCTTTCAACTAAGTTACTTCAACTTAACCTCGATATAATTGATTAAATCATGCATACTTATAGAAAATGTAATAAAAATAGTTAACATTTAAACAAATCAGCGAGTTGATCTAAATATTTCTGGTATTTGTTTAATAATGAAAATTACACTCTATGAGTTTTCTAATAAAATATCATGCTGCCCTTATATGGTGTTTACTGTCTTACTTCTAAAACTGCAAGGTAAATAACTACAAGGAAAAGTAAAAGTAGGTGGCAGCCAATGTTTTATTAGTAATGAGGACAAAATAATATTATATTGGTATCGTTATTTAAGTGTATGTTCTATGCACGATTATTATTAAATTAATTTTATTGTTTTATATTATTATGAAACCTCTATTGTTGTCTGTGTGTCAGAATGTGATTACATTTTCGTATCTGCTTATTTCTTATAATTATAAGTAAATTATCATTTTGATTGACATGAGCTAATGTTTTGGGTTGAAACAATTTAATAATATGTTAAGTATTAGTAAGACTGATTTTGATCAAGAAACCCACTCGGGTTTCTCAACTAATTTTCTCTCTCTCTCCCATGCGAAGGCGAAACGAAACACGGATTCATATACAGTAAGATATTGTTTCCTGCGCCATCCGGATATTTCTTTTCTTAAAAAAAAAACATAATCATTTAACATTGGTAATTACATGCGGAATGAGTTGTTTATCGCTTCCTCTGTCAAATAAATACCTGTCTTTAACTTGTCGTCTTATCACGGCATTGCTATTGATGTTTTAATTTTGAGATCTGTCGTTCCGGTTATCGAAATGGACTAAACGGAAGTGACGTCGGTCGGTGGATATGGAAGTTAAGTCGCTTAATTCAAACAGTGGATCCATTTCTAGATAAATACAAGTGAATGTTTCTTTTCTTTTATAAAAAAAACACTTAATAATTTAGAATTGGGAATTACATGCGAAATGAGTTGTTCATAGTTTCGTCTTTCAATTAAATGCCTGTCTTTAACTTGTCATCTTATCGCGGCATTGAAATTGATGTTTAAATTTTGAGATATGTCAAAATAATACGAAGAATTAATCACATTTGTGCAGTTTTGATTTCGGATTTTTGGCTCAATCAAACACCAAAATACGAATACCGTTAAAATATCCATAATAACAAATTTGTAATTATTTTTTTTTATACATTTATTTAACGTCGGCCTATTTCCGCTACTGAGGCCTAACACCGACGCCTGTAGACGAGCTACCCCCAACCAGGAATTTTGCCGAACCTCTTCCCTTAAGAAGAGTAGGGATCTTTTACTTGCCTAACATTGATATAGACAAGGGACCGACGGCTGTACATCCCCTCCGAAGGATGGTATATCCCCTATACAACCCTCGCCTAAAGTTGTATAGCTTCCGCGCATACACTGATATACAAGCCGCTGGAAGATGTGTGAGGCGAGGACGCGGTCTTCGTTGGGACGGTCACCCATCCAACTACTAACTGCGCCTAACGTTGCTTTACATCGCATATCGAAATATGTACATAGTAAAGACGCACCTACGCTTGCCCCCATTTGTAATTATCTGATGTAAAAAATGGAAATGTTTAATCGCAAAACACGTTAAGTGTCGTGTCAGATACGTGGTGGATATGTTGTCAAATAGATGTTTTCTAAGTATTACACATATTGTTTTACAGATTTTTAGGTGATCCTCGATAGAGTTTACGTTTGCACCCGGCATTGACGTAAGTGTAAAGGTTCAGTTCTTTTTACATTCGGATTTCCTTTTCATTGTCAATATGAATAAAGAATTTGTGCGCAGAGAATTAACCAAAACAGATGTCAAAATTATCAGAGAAGGTCAGTAGCGCGAAGATTCTCACTTTTCTTTTTTTTTCGTACATTTTACGTACAAATCCCCATTACGATATACGATTTACAAATTGTGTGAAAAATTATAATGCGATTCAACCTATCCCACCTGGAAAAGACCATATGACATTTACATCATCTAAATCATTGGATATGCAGTTGTTATGATGGTCGCAGCGTTTATATCTATCATTCCTTACATAATAAAGCTCCTGTAAAATTTCTAAAGTCCCAGAATCCGCTTCAGTTGATCGTATGATATATAGAGTAATAAGTGCAATATTTCACATCAGCGAATATGTGCATAATAATAAATACACAACTTTCATTCGAGATGGAAAAGTCAGTTGGCAAGGTATAGAAAACCAAAAGGTAACGAAAGTAAAATGGCCAAGAAAATGCAAAAAATATGTATAGTTCATTTATATACAGGTATAAAGATAACTGAAACACGTTCCCAAAAATGTAATTTAAAAATACAAATAAAATATTTTTTACTAAGTATATGTATATGTCCAACTAATTGATAATTATCACTCCAAAATTTTAAATGACTTGTACATGTGTAAAAATGAACTACTAATGTTGTTTGTTAAAAAATATGAAATGTTTTGATAAGAAGAAAAGATATTCTAACCATACCAGTCAGAAAACATGACTGACAGTCCTAGGTTCGCAAATGGGAAGGGAATATTATTTCTTCTTACCTGATCGAACTAGTGAAGACCAAGAGCATTTCTTGAAGCAAATGGCAGAAGTATCCTATGGTATTGTACTTTACTACTACTTGCAGTGCTTTTCTTCTTCGCCTATTATAAGTATGTTTATATTCAAATTTCACGGTTCTTTTACATAACCTACCTTAATAGCTAATTGTGGAACCACGTACTGCTACATAATGAGGAAATAAGTGAAATCATCTAGCACGGGGCTTGTTGGAGAAAAACTATATTATCCAAACGTAGGTAAATAATTGATTACTTGAATTTCTATTTTGTCTTTACTTCCAGTAATACTACCGTGGTAGGGATAATTTTTTAAGTCTGGGATACTCATTGAATTATACAAGAATAGCAGCAGCATAAAACACATTCCATATGTAATAGAAAAAATTAGTGCTACTCATTTTCCCTGTACTTGTTGACTGGATTAAAGCATTATTTTTATTTGTAATAAATTCAATTTATATACTTTTAATTGGCCCACACTTATGAGTATAGTTCATACGCGTATCTATATTTCTTGTAACGCGTGCATTGATAAGGGGTCATTGTAGACCTGATCAACAGGTCGGATTTCAGGCCGACGATGATATGACTAGCAGCAGGTTCAAAATTCCTAGCAACGAACAGATACAAAAAGGTCAAATTTTTATATCTGCGAAGCAGAGATAAATGTAGCTTCCGTGTTGGAAAAATCCAGTTGGTATTTCTAACTGAAACACTGTCGAGTGGAAACTTTGCCGACCAAACAGTGCTGCAGTTCCGAAAAAGACACCAAATATGAGTAATTTACTGTTGATTTCGGAAGAAACACTGTATTTCGCTAGTGTTGTGTATCGGTAGTGAAGTACTGACATCTCGATATAGTGTTTCATTGTCGAATCTTCGGTGTCAATAGTCAATACTTTACGCACTCTCGATTCGAAAGTGCTGCATTAGTTTATTTTTTCCCGTGCAGTAATTTTCTTTCCTCTTCTGGCATTAAGGTTCATATAATGACAAAAAAAGACGGAAGATAACGAAAGTACCAGGCAGTATTGCGCTAGACTGTACATGTATTACACTATATGTATTCTCGTATGCAAAGGAAACTTTTTCGAATTGTTTGTACGTGGAAAAAATGAGTAGCGCCAGTTTCACATATGGAATGCGTTTTGTGCTGCTGCTTTTCTTGCAAAATTCAATGGGTATCCCAGTCAGCAAAAAATCTACCCCTACTACGATAGTACTACTAGAAGTAAAGGCAAAATAAAAATTCAAGTAAAGTAATCAATTATTTACCTATGTTTGGAAAATAAAGTTCTTCTCCAACAAGCCCCGTGTTAGATTCCAACTTCAGATTTTTTGTTGTATTGTTATGATAACAATGTTAAAACATTAACTGTACATGATTTCAACAATTTATAACCTTTTTTGCTTTTGGCTGTCATTATGTATTTAAAAAATTATTTCACAATAATCCAGGTTTAAAATAAGCTCTACCCGATTTTACAAATTTCTGATCCGTGTAATATTTTACTCCTTACCACCAATCAGTGTATATTAATAGGAAAAATGGGAAAAACTTAGCCTGTTAAAATGGATAAGGGTAAAAATTAGCTCTACACGATTTCATAAATTTCTAATCTGTATTTTGTTATGGTAACAGTACAGCGATTTGTATTATATTTTATTCTCTACCATCAATGCACATTAATAAGAGAAATTTTAGTCTGAAAATAAACAAGGGTAAAAACGAGCTTTACACGATTTCATGAATTTTTAATCCGTATCAGAAAATAAAACTAGACAGAAGGTTCAGAGGACTGCGATAACGGTAAAGCGCTTTTTGCTATTGTCTTTCAGTTTGGTTTAAGCAAAGGTCATGTAGCTCATCGTAAAGTATATAGTGAAAAAATAAACATTGTGCATGGTCAGGGAGTGCGAGGAAACCACATAGAAAATCAGCTTGTAGTATACATTGGGAGTGTTGAAAAAAAAACTGTGACCGTTGACGTTTAAATAGTGATTTATTAATATTTTTTCAAGAGTCATGTTTACATTGCTAAAATAAAGTGTACTACTACTTTTTTACAATAAAGTATACTATCAAGTGAAATTTTATGACAAAGTTTTAAGATAAACCATCGTTAGTAAATATATATTTTTCTCTATTTGTGATTGGTTAGTGCAAAATATATCAAGTCCTCTCCCTAGCTCTGTTTAGTTGATGTACATTTGATGCAAAGGTTATAACTTAAGAATATTTGTTCTGGCAATGGAACGATTAAAGGTTGCTATTTCTAGAAGATATTCTAGGTACCGTATACACGTATTCATACAAGGCGAAGAAGCTCGATCAGTGGTGCACAGGTTAATGCAAGGCCAAACGCCACTTAGCCAGCAACACGGGATGGAGTACCAGAAGTTATACTCGGAGATGAGGGCAGATCCCATTCTAGGCATGCCCACGGATGTAATGGTCCCAAGCTATAACTTCAACAAAAACTTTCAGAATGTTATACCAGACAGGGAGGATTGGAAAAACGGTCCCCCCATAACAGCACAAACAGTCTGGTACACTGACGGCTCCAAGATAGAACAAGGAGTCGGAGCCGGGATTTACGGGAAAAGGTCAAAAGCCAATATCCCGATAGGTCTAGGAAAATACGCAACGGTGTTTCAGGCTGAAGTGATCGCCATACACTGTTGCGCAAGGGAGATAATAGGACAAGGCACTGTTAACCAGTCGATTTCCATTTTCTCTGATAGCCAAGCGGCAATAAAAGCAATCAGTTCCATGCAAATCAACTCAAGATTGGTGTGGGACTGCTTGACGGTCCTTACAGAGCTGGAAAGTCAGAACAGGGTGACCCTAGCATGGGTACCAGGACACAAGGGACACAGAGGAAACGAAAAGGCTGACCAACTGGCTAAGGAAGGCGCACTTGAAGCCCGAATAGGACCTGAGCCCTTTTCTCTGGAATGGTGGAGGAATCTCCCAAGACAGAGACAGGCCAAGGAGTTCATTAAAGAACGTTCGGCAAAATTTACGGAAGATCTACTAAACCAGAATATGAAGGCCATCACAGTAATAGTAGGCCTTCTAACTGGCCACTGCCGGCTCAACAGACACATGAGTTTAATGGGCCTGGCAGAGGATGCGACATGCAGATTCTGTCAAGAGGAAGAGGAAACCTCAGTTCACGTATTGTGCCACTGTGAAGGCCTGGTCAGGCTGAGATTCCAAGTACTCGGAGAAGAAAAACCAAGGGCGGACAGCTATACAAAAGGGCCTTTATCAAAGCTGTGGAGTCTAGTACAAATGACAAAGCTGGATGAGGTACTATAAGGAAGATATTCTGTGAGCATCACAATAGACCTAAAAAGGTCGCGGTGGTAGAGGGTCATTTGTTAATCTAATCTAATACATACGAATCTGATATAGTCAAGGCGATTATTTACAATTCTGTATAAAAATTCTACAGAGGTGGCTACTTTTCTTTTACCTAGTTCTCATACATCAGAGCGTAGTATTTCTTAAAGATGTGGATAATAACCATCAATTATAAAGGTAGAAGATTGGAGAACACGAACATTAAGTGAGGTTCCAAATCACTGGTGCATACTCAAGGCGGATCTTACAAAACATGCCAAGTGCGAAGAGGCCAGTATCACTACTACACAAAAATGGATAGTATCAGTTTAACACCTAATTTTGCAGAGTGATAAAATTACTCTGTTTTAAATTTCTCTGCACGCCCTTTTATAATATAGCACAATAATTGAGACATGTTCCAACACAGCTCAAAGGTGCTTTTAAAGGGCGGCATATTCAAACATAATATTTTTAGTCGCAAACTCCTCTATAAAATCCTTATTTTACTATAAGGTACGTAACCAGACTGCAAACAACAGCTACTCCGGGCTATATGCCCCACCGAGCGCTGAATTACAAGTTACAAGCGTTAAGTGTAATAATTGCATATTACCATCACATGCTTACCTTGCACTGACGATAGCCAAAAGTTCGAAACTACAGTCTGCAAGTGGTGTGTGACGACTGGCACGAGAGCTCCTTTAAGTAGGATCAGTCTTTCGGCTGGTGTTTGTTGCAATCGAAGCATTAGCGTTTTGATGGTAATATGCAATTATTACACTTAACGTGCTAGGCTTGTAACTTGTAATTCAGCGCTCGGCGAGGCACATAGCCCGGAGACTAGCTGTTAGTTGCAGTCTCGTTACGTACCTTACAGTAAAATAAGGATTTTATAGAGGAGTTTGCAACTAAAAATATTATGTTTTAGTGTTCCAACACGTTTGTACAATTTGTAACTTTTTTCAAATCTGTTTTCGTCGTGACCTGACTTGTCCTAAGAACTTATAAGGTATTTATTAGTTTTGTATTTCTGCTCATAGGTCACAGGTCGTCGGCTGTCGCACTGTGCATCAGTTAGTAGCACTATGATGGTGGACGACCTTAAAGGTGGCTTTGTAATTTCCGTAATTTTAAAAATTTTACTCTCAGGGCCAACGGTAGTGCGAACAGAACAATATATTCTATTGTTCTCTGAGTACTATGTACCCAATCGCCTTGTATACTTTACGAAACTATCTCATCCAAAATTGTAAAACAATGGATAATGTACAGTTTAATCGATGGGTAATTTCCCCTATCGGCAAACCTTCACGCATCCCAATTACGCGGCCTCTCTGAAAGTCAGTTAATTGCCGATTATGTAAATTAAATTTACCAACATTTATAAATATTTGGAACTTGGAAACTGATATTTTTGTAAAATGTACTAATAATTTAGACCTATGGATACCAATGTGTAAAAATGCAGTTGTAAGTAAGTATTACTAAATTATTTAAAATTGGAACAAAATCGAAAATTCATTAATGATGCGATTAGGCAGGGCAATGGAAATTTTGAATCAATTTTTTTTGGCATTTTTGATGCGAGATTTAAAAATTGTAGAGTTTTTTCTAACGTTAAGGTATACCTGTTTGTTATCTTCTCTATAATGCACAGTTTTCGAGAAAACTCGATTTGAAGTTTTCGTGCTTCCTTGCATAAATTCCCCAATAATTACTAACAAAGAAATGCTGGCGTTGGAAAATCAAAAAAGTACCTTAATGTTAAAAAATTAAGTTTTAAATCGGAGATGAAAAATACAAAAAAGAAAATTTTAAAAAATGTATATATACAAGGTGAATCTTAACTTATACGCAAAAACTTAAGGAACGATAGCTTATGATGAATAGCGATTAAGAATGAACAAAAAGTTTTAGTATTGTGGGTGAGTTGCGGTGATGTTGAAAGACTAACAACTATTTGTGTTTTGACTTCTTTATTGATAGAGCGTCAGCTCGATGTTAACACAGTGAGTTTTGGAGTTGAACTGTGCTTTATCTTGGTAAAATGTATACTGACAAATGTTTTGGCAAATAGGTGCCTAGTACAATAAATTGGAAAAACCGGGTCAGGTATACTACGTAATTAGAGATAATTCCAAAAGGATGATTGTTAAGTAGGTATTAGTCTGGATGCATAATTACAAAGGACAGGGGAAAGTTCCGACTAAGAAATAAGGTTTTATGGTAGGTAATGCAATAAAGAATAGAAATTGTTATGGGAATTTACGACAGGTAAGGAAGGTACTTAAATACCGAGACGATTATATACAATATTTGCAGATATTTACATAGTAATAAATAATTTAAATCATGAAATAAAAATATACGAATGTATGAGTCAACGTAAACCAAATAATATATCTAACATAAGAGTAGTGGAAGACATTAGTCCCCACAGTACCCCCCTGCTAGTGATTTACGTAATTAACATCCTCCTTGAAGACGATCAGGAAAATGGACGTGTCTGCCGGATCGTGTTATCCTTGTCGAGTTTGGATCTGGGTCTGCGGTGCGTGGTGAGTCCAAGTTGGGAGTCGAACGTTGCTTTGCGTCGCTCAGAGAGTTCCTGTTTTCGCTGTTATCTCGTACGATAGATGCATGATCAGCCATGACGTAAGCTGGTTTGAGTCTGTCAACCGAAACTGTTACATCACGACCATTGATGTTGATGACGAATGTTTTATCTGATCGACGAACAACCGTGTAGGGTCCGTCATAGGGTTGTTGTAGAGGCCGCTTGGGACTGTCGCGACGTACAAAAACTTGATCCGTGGTGGCAAGATCTTTAAAAACGAAGGTTTTCTTCGTGCCGTGGCGGGTGCCATCGCTAGGCCTGAGGCTTCGTAGGTGTTGGCGAAGCTCCTTGACAAATACTGCCGTGTTGTCAGGGTCGTCATTGGTGTGAAGGATGCCTAGGAATTCTCCAGGAAGACGAAGAGTCTGGCCGTATACCAGATCAGCTGCTGTCGCTTGAAGATCTTCTTTCCAGGCTGCTCGTATCCCTAGCAGTACAGTTGATAGCGCTTCAGTCCACCGGATGTTCTGGTGGCACATGATGGCTGCTTTTAATTGACGGTGTAGTCGTTCGACCATTCCATTGACTGAGGGGTGATAGGCCGTTGTCCTTAAATGAGTCGTACCTAACAAACTATTCAGGTGATTGAAAAGGTGTGACTCAAACTATCTACCTTGGTCGGTAGTAACTCGTAGAGGAGTGCCAAATCGTGAGACCCAGTTGTCGTAAAACACTCGTGCTACTGTTGATGCTTCTTGGTCTTGCATTGGTACGGCTTCTGGCCAACGAGTAAATCGATCCACCATGGTTAGACAATACCTAAAACCTTCGGATGGTGGCATGATGACGATGTCCACATGTACGTGCTCGAACCGTGAGGATGGTAATGTAAATCTTCCTGTAGGTGCGGAGACGTGTCGTGAAATTTTGGAGCGTTGGCATTGGATACAGCTGTGGGCCCAATCACTACAATCTTTCCTCACCGAAGGCCATACGTAACGCTGAGTTACGCTCTTGACCGTGGCTTTCACTCCAGGGTGTGAGAGACCGTGGATGGTGTTGAACGCCGCCTTCCTGAAGTCCTTAGTAATGAAGGGGCGAGCTGTTCTCGTGGATACATCGCAGAAAATCGACACTTTAATTCCAGGGATTTGCACTAGTTTAAGTTGTAGCGACGAATCCTTTTTTAAATATTCCTCTAGCTCTTTGTCATCTTGTTGAGCAGCAGCGAGCGTCTCAAAGTCAATCGTATTTTCGAGCACCTCAATACGTGACAGGGCATCGGCAACGATATTATCCTCTCCGGAGATGTGGCGGATATCAGTGGTAAACTGGCTTATAAAGTCCAAATGACGGAATTGTCGTGGTGAACTTTGATGATCTTTTTTGTGAAAAGCGAAGGTGATGGGCTTATGATCAGTGTAGATTGCAAAGGACCGTCCCTCCACCATGTGTCTGAAATGCTTAACTGCGAGGTATATTGTGAGAAGTTCGCGGTCGTAGGCTCCATACTTGGCTTCCGCGGGACTCAATTTTTTAGAAAAGAAATCCAGCGGTTGCCATCCGTTGTCTACCCGTTTTTGAAGTGATGCTCCTGCGGCGAAGTCAGAGGCATCAGAGAAAATGGCTAGTTGTGCATTAATCTGTGGGTGTGCTAAGAGCGTTGCTTGTGCTAGGCTCTCCTTGGTATCTTCGAAAGCCTTGATAGTTTCTGTAGTCCAATTCACCGGCGTCTTGCCCTTAACGTTGCCTTGGAGGAGACTATTCAGCGGCGCCTGTACCTCTGCGGCCTTAGGTAGAAACCTCCTGAAGAAATTACACATACCTAAGAACTGCCGTAGTTTCTTGACGGTGTGGGTCGTGGAAAAGCGCGAATGGTGTCGACTTTTTCCGGGAGCGGTCGAGTACCTGCGGCTGAAACCATATAACCGAGAAATTTCACCTCAGACTGGCCGAAAATACACTTTGCTAGGCTAATGACCACTCCATACTTCTGAAAGCGCTGAAATATTGTCTCGAGGTGTTGAAGGTGTTCTTCGATTGACGTTGATGCAATGAGAATGTCGTCGATGTAGGCGTAACAAAAATCGAGGCCGTGGAGAACTTCATCGATGAAGCGTTGAAACGTTTGGGCTGCATTTCGAAGACCGAAAGCCATATACGTAAATTCAAAAAGGCCGAACGGTGTTGTGATGGCCGTCTTTGGAACGTCTTCTTCAGCGACTGGGATTTGATTAAAGGCACGGACGAGGTCGATTGTTGAGAAAACAGTTTTTCCATGTAATGTTTGAGCAAAGTCTTGAATATGTCTCACCGGATATCTGTCAGGGCAGGTTCTCGCATTGAGGGCACGATAATCCCCACAAGGTCTCCACTCGTCGCCTTTCTTTGGCACCATATGCAGAGGTGATGACCAGGGACTCTGTGAAGGACGGGCAATACCAAGCTGCACCATGGCATCGAATTCCTTCTTGGCAGCGTTAAATTTATCCGGCGCAAGTCTTCGCGGGCTTTGCGCGACGGGAGGTCCTGGCGTTGTGACGATGTGGTGTTTTGTGGAATGGCAGACGGTTGTTGGTGCACCATTTGGCCTTGTAACTTCTGGATATTTCTGGAGTAGTTCGTGAAACAACGACGAACCAGAGATTGTCTTGATGCCGAGAAATTCACACTCAGTTACCTCTCCATTGGAGGTAAGGTGAGTACGCAAATCCAGAAGACGCTGATTTTTAATGTCCACTAGTAGTTCATAATGTGCCAGGAAATCCGCGCCAATTATAGGTTTGCCAACGTCGGCAACGACGAACCTCCAGGCAAAGTCACGCCTTAAACCGAGGTTGAGGGTCATTGCGAGTGTTCCGTATGTTGAGATGGTGGTACCATTCGCCGCTGAAAGTTCATAGGCGAACTTAGCACGCGGTCCTGGTAAATTCGAACGTGGAAAGACACACAAATCGGCTCCAGTGTCAATTAGGAACTTGATATTTGTTGATCTGTCGGTGACAAATAATCGGAACGATGTTGTTGGGCAGATGTCGTTGGCCGACATTAACGACTGCCCGCTGCGTTTCCCGGGGCTTCAGCGACGTATTTGCAGGGCTTATCACACTTATTAGCACTGCTGCCATATCGCCAATGATACCAGCAAATTCCACTGTCTCCTCTCTTGCGGTTTCGGGATTGGGAACGTGCACGAGATTGGTGGCGTGAGTTTGACCTCGATCGATTATACGGCTGTGAAACTTGGTTGATTTCCATTGATGCGATCTTTGCGATTCGCGAACTGATGGCACTGAGTTCTGGCTTAAAAGGTTAATGTCACACACAATACTGCAGTCACTTGAATGTCGCTATCACTGTGTTATTAAAGTTTTTCTTTGTAAAACGTTGTTGCTGAAGTCTCTACTAATACTGCACAAAACACTTACGATTCACAGGGTATTACGTTGATCACGTCGGGGTCACCAATTTGTGGGTGAGTTGCGGTGATGTTGAAAGACTAACAACTATTTGTGTTTTGACTTCTTTATTGATAGAGCGTCAGCTCGATGTTAACACAGTGAGTTTTGGAGTTGAACTGTGCTTTATCTTGGTAAAATGTATACTGACAAATGTTTTGGCAAATAGGTGCCTAGTACAATAAATTGGAAAAACCGGGTCAGGTATACTACGTAATTAGAGATAATTCCAAAAGGATGATTGTTAAGTAGGTATTAGTCTGGATGCATAATTACAAAGGACAGGGGAAAGTTCCGACTAAGAAATAAGGTTTTATGGTAGGTAATGCAATAAAGAATAGAAATTGTTATGGGAATTTACGACAGGTAAGGAAGGTACTTAAATACCGAGACGATTATATACAATATTTGCAGATATTTACATAGTAATAAATAATTTAAATCATGAAATAAAAATATACGAATGTATGAGTCAACTTAAACCAAATAATATGTCTAACATAAGAGTAGTGGAAGACATTAGTCCACACAGTATTCTTTTTATTTACGAGGATGTTAATTAAAATTTAAAAGAAATAAGATACAAGACAAGTCAATAACGGCATCTTCAATGCTGGATTCCTTTGTAAATCCAAACTGTATGTCCCTAATCACATTGAAATTACTGAAAAAATATATTAAATAACTATTAATACAGTGGTCAAAGATTTTCGCAAAGTTATTTATTTAAGATATGGGCCTATAATGACTTACATTGTTTGAATCTCCTGGTTTAAATAGATAGATAGATAAATGTGTTTTATTTGACTGCTTCACATTTTTTTTTATAATTAACAGAAACAATCAAAGTAAAATCTTAACATTAAGTATATCACAAGAATTATATGTATATGCCAGATAAACAAATAATGGTAACAAACATACAAGTGAAGAATAAAAACAAAACAATTGAAAAAAGATTAAATAAAATGGCAAATATTCTGCAATTCTGCAAATGATTGTAAGGATTTAAATCGAGAGAGTTTTTTCACTAACTGCTAATCGGTATCGTGGATTCATAAGAAGACCTGCAAAAGGAGTATTGTGTTGGTGGTAATCAAAGAGGGTAGATACATTATAGCCGCTCTTATGAATTTGGATCAAGCTGTAATGTATGTAGAGTGAAGGAAGAGGCGCATTGCCTTCTTTAATAAATAATATAAGTTGACAGTGTTCTCTAAAGTTGACATTTACAAGAATTCTTAAAATCTTCTTTTGTTGCCGAAAAGCTTTTATGGCATGTAAGAAATTTCCCCGCAAAACAACTGCATAGCACCGCTTTGAGTGAAAAGGAGAAGAATAATTATTTTTCAGTACGCTAAAATCAAAGACAAGTAGTTCAAATTAAGTTGTTCTATACGATGTGATCTGTTAAGGTTATCGTCCAGATAAATTCCTAGGAGTTTTACACCGGCAGTGGGCGCATTCAGTCTCACGTCTGAAGATATGGTGAGCTTTTGAATTCTCCCATCGTTGAATTTTAATATATTTGATGTAAACCAATTTTGATCAAGTTTTTCGTGAGATTAAGGGAGATCTAACAAGTTGTTAATGTTTTTATCAGATCACAGAAGCGTGGTATTATCTGCTAACATAATAGTCTTGGTGTGCTCCATACATTGAGAAAAGTCATTGACATATAGTTTAAACAACAGGGGCCCCAAGACAGAACCTTGAGGTACCCCGTGCATGACATTTAGAAAATCAGAATTTTTATTATTTATGGACACACGCTGTTTGCGATTTGTGAAATACGACTCAAAAAGGGTGAGTGGTAAACCTCTAATACTACATAACCGCAATTTTTTGTTAGCATGTCGTGAGCGACACAGTCGAAGGCCTTGGAGAGGTCACAGACTGAGATAACCGTGTGAAGGACCTCCTCAAGACCCTCAACTGTATCACTCACGACCCTAAGGGCAGCTTGGGAGGTCGAACGCCCGAGCGAAAACCAGACTGATTAGGGCTGATAAGTGAATATTTGTCAAGATAGTTAGTTGGTCAATGTCTTTACCAGGAATCTTCTCAAATATCTTCCCAAAAATGGGAAGGACAGATATGGGGGAGGAGTCATCTCATTTTTTGTAGCACTTGAATACATCCGGAAAAACTTCTTGTGCGATGCAGGCATTAAAAAGCGCCGTTGATGGAGCTACAATAATATCTTCGACGACTTTTTTTTGATTTGTTTGTGATCAATGGCTTAATTATGCGAATATTTCGTATATTCATCATTATATTTGTGGCTTCATTTATATAAAAACTTAATTTACTTTTAAAACTATTATAGCTCTGGTATGCATGACTTATATTAATATTAATATTTGTTTAATATTTGTTCCCAGTTTTCCTCTTCTAAAAACTTATTTAGTTTAACATAATTGATTTTTTAAGTTCTCTGTCAGTTTGATTTATATTGCTCATATTGAATTTCAATGTTAAACAAGTGGAATAATGTTCAGTTTAATTAATTTAAATAATCATCGAATTTAATTGTACTTTGTGCACAAAATTTGCGATCCATAATGCTTTTAATATAAGATGTGTACCCATGTTCTGCTAATACATTTAAGAAGTGATGTAATCTAATATATCTCTGTTTAATAGGTTTATATTGGTGTCGCCAATGAATATTTAAATTTGATTTTTATTTTTATTTTTTGAAAACTGAGCAAGTTCGACCATATACAGGTGAGTGTTTATTGAGGGTGGTCTGTATGATGCAACAATACCTGCCGTAGTCTCTTTATTTCGAAGGTAACGTCAAATACGATATTTGTATTTTGTTATATTAAATTAAATGGCTGTGCAATGTTTACAAGACATTATTTAGCGTTATTTACAAATAAAAAACTATACATAATTTGAAATTGAATTTTATTTTATTACTTTTGGTAATGCATTATACAATGAGTGATTCCAAAGATAATAGTGAAATAGAAAATGCGTGGGAGATCGGAGATGCAGCAATAATTCCAGAGAAATTCAAGAACCACTCTAAGAATTCTATAAAAATGTTCAAAAATTGTAAGTAAATTATATACCGCCGTTAGGCCTAGCAACCAGTAACATACCTTCTTGCTAACAGATATTATTGTAAATGAACAGAAAAGCTTGATTATGCAAAAAGTAATTAATTTATAGTACAGTTTCAAAAACATACACATTCTAGTAGTTTATTATGGACCGTATATAATAAGAAATGAAAACGTTAAAAAGGCATATTCGTCTAAAAATTTCCCTTCGCCATTTAGATTCAAGAAGTCTATGAATTATTAATATACATCATTAAATATATACCTTGATGCCACAGGGGATAGTGTAACACCTGTAAAATCTATTAAAACAAGTTTTTTGTCAACTAACAGGAACAGGTACAGGAACCGAACTGGATTCATTACGCATCCACGACTTCATCAGGAAATAGGAGATTCTGCTTTCCAAGTGATCTAATCGGCGCAAGTTAGAATGTGGAACATGTAACATATAAGCATAATGGACTAGATATTTTAGTTAACAAACTAAGTACAGTTAAATAATGACACTTTACACTCCTAGGTGTTAAACATATTATGAGATGACTATGCAAATTTCCGTTCATCTGTCAACCCGGCTGCAGTCACAATGCTCAGTAGTAAATGTAGGATGACAATGTTTAACGATATAGAAGATGAAGATAATGTGTTCTACTCTTCTCTTTTCAATAATCGCCAAACGATCTAATAGAGAATAGTATTTTAATAGAATAAACATAGGGCAGTGTAAGCAAAAGTCCATCTCCATCCATTACATTAATTATAATAAAGATTATATAGATATTATAGATTAGATTATTATAATTGGACTTAATCAGTTAAATGAATCTTTATACATATGAATAATGTGGTTTAGAGTATCATAGTTAAAGTCGCACATATGAGCGACTTCATTAAATATCTTGCACATGTCGAATATTAAGACTTAACCTGAATGTTAGTTCTGCTTGTATTGACGTAAAATGCATTGTGCATACGAGCGTTCTGCCTTGGTACATGAAAACTAGTTCTATTAACTAAGTGAATACAATCTAATTGGTTATGCAGTATTTTATATAACAATTGTAGTGCTGTGCAATTTCTTCTAAGTTCGAGCGAGTCCAAATTGAATGAATTTAGTAGTGTATTGTGATCAAAGCCCCTAACAGGACCCATTCTGTTTAAAATATATATATTTAAGGAATCGTCTTTGTACAGATTCAACTTGCATTTTAGAGTTTTGATAAACAGGTGACCAGATGACAGAAGCATATTCAAGTTTGCTTCGTATAAATGATATGTATATTAATTTCAGAGTGTTGATATCCGTAAAGCTGCCCCAGTTCCTTATACAATACCCGAGTACTTTAAAAGCCGAAGTAACAATTGTGCTTATATGAGTAGAAAAACTGAGCTTGGAATCGAATGTTACTCCAAGATCCTTAAAATTTATACATCGGTCAAGAACGGTACCATTAATCGTATATACGAATAAAACTGACCTTTTGTTATTGTAGAAGGACATTATCTTACATTTAGATGTATTTAGTTTTAAGTAGTTATTCTCGCACCATTCGCTAACTGAGTCTAACGCTATTTGCAAGTCAGAACAGTCGTTTGGCTTGCTACTTCAGAGTAGATTTTCAAATCGTCCACGAAAAATAAATGTGTAGAACTCATAGTGAAGGATAAATCATTAATAAATATTAAGAATAAAAGTGGCCCTAGGTTGGATCCTTGAGGGACTCCGGATGTTGCAAAAAAGTTGCGATAATTATATCCACCATATTCCACGAATTGTGTTCTATTAAATAAATAGGATTCAATTAGAGATAGCAAGATATCTGACACTCCAATTGCATTCAGTTTAGAAAGGAGTAGAAAATGATCGATTTTGTCGAAAGCTTTTTGAATGTCACTATAAATAACATCGACTTGGCCTTGTGTGTCCAATATGTCCGAGATATTAAGTTCTCTTAAGTAAGATATTAAGTACCACTTTACTTCATCGTTGCATTTTTTGGGAATATGAGTATTGAGTAGACTAGTTAAATTAAGTTGCTCTATACATATGTATATACATCTTGAGTTAGCATAAATGTAAATATATTGTAACTATTAATGTATAATATTGCTTTAGATATTTTCCACATAAACAGTGTGCATAAAATATATAATTTTCAATCTGCAAGGTGATTCAAAGTGTATTATTCATATAATAGGGAAAACTATATGAAGCCAATTCCAGGAAGTAATTTACCAGTACTTCATTTCTGTGAACAGGTGCTGATTTGTAAAAAATAAATTATCATAATGTATTAGCGAATAATTGATAGGAGTCTTATAAAATGAAATTGAGTTTTATTGATTTTTTAAATTGTTGATATTTATTCAAAACACATGAAATTAACGAAAAATATTGTCCATAATTTTTACTCTAAGAAAAAATCACATGAATTCTTTAAATTTCTATTTCTTCTAGAATCCTTTTAAGTATAATCTGCAGTGGTATTATATTTTTTAGTTGTAGTCAAGCTATTTGAATTTTACTCTATGGAAGTAATATCACATGACGATTGACTATGTAGACAATCAAGGTGGATTCATAGTTCAGTACAGTCAGGAGGAAATCTGTGGAATTTGTGGAAGTGCTAAAAATAGGTAGGTTTTTCATTAGTCGATTAATTATTTCAGTAATGATTATGAACCTCTAATAAGTCATAACCGATGGGCTGCCCCCAGAGCTAGAAGATTCAAAGAAACAGTTTTCGGCGAATGATTCGAAAACGTTGATCTTACTAAAAAATATTTCAGATAAAAGTGGAGGAATAGTATATTTCCTAGGACAAGAATTCCACAAGATTCTCTTGTAAATGTAATCGTTCTTGCGGTACGGCGTGCTGAATGCTTCCGGATAATTACTTGATTTCGGTAGGTTGAACAAGTTGCATACCCGTTTGTGAACATATGGGACTGAAAATAGGTATAGGGTGCATTTCCCTCAAAATCAAAATTTAGGATCGTGTAAGAATAACATTCACCTCGTCATTGGATGTGCTGCAAACTTCCACCACACAGCGTGGGAAAGTACAGACATCAACCAAAGAGATGAGTCACTTTTCGGTTATATTTTCGGTGATGAACTAATTGTGAATAACATTGGAATCAAACCAACCTTTATCACTAGAAATAGGAAAGCGGTACTAGATTTAACAATCAGCTCAACTTTTGTGCAAAACAAGATAACTGGCTATTCTATATAATATAGAAGTCAGTCCAAGACCTGTGGTGACATACCGATATCCTAGGTGCACAGACTGGCTAGAGTACAAGCAATCTCTCCAGCCGTATCTGAAGTCCGCTATCACCTCAATCAGTAATCATAATGAAATAAAACTCGCTACGAAACAGATCCGAAGCGCAATTAGTTCAGCTTATTATGAAAATTCGCCACTAAGGTCTAAAAAAGACAGCGAGGGGCATCTTGGTGGAACAAAACACTAAACAAAATGAGAAAAGAAGTTTGACGTCTCTTCAATAAAGCTTCGGACAACTGGGAACAGTATAAAACTGCTCTAACAGAGTACAACAAAGAGATTAAGAAAGCAAAAAGGGAATCTTCGAGGAGGTTTTGCGAGAACATCAGTGATACACCTTGCAGCACTAGAATCCATAAAATAATTTCCACTACTAGTCAAAAAGGTCACTCAATCCCTTCAGGAAAAGGATATTGCAGAGGTGGTTTTTATCGACATTGAAGAAGCATTCGATAATGCACTGTCCTACTCATTATATACAGCCGCAGCTACTGGGGGAATCTTACCAACCATAGCTGACTCGATTCGGGCTATGTTGGAAAACAGAATCATAATGACAACCTTGCAGAGGGAAGCGGTCAGTATTAGGACTGCAAGAGGGTACGTACAAGGTAGAGTTCTATTTTCCTTCTGTAGTCACTACTTGTGAATAACCTGCTGGCCATTTTATCTCTGTGGGAAGCCGAGATTCAAGCATATGCCAACGACCCAGTCCAAATGTATGTTAACTCCCACAAAACGGTACCCATCACCAAGAAAAGCTGGTTAACTTAAAACCGCCTTCCCTACTAGGTGAAATTATTAAATTCTCTAAGAAAGTGAAATATCTGTTTCACGCTAGATAGAACACTTAACACCCATCTAGAGAAGGTAATCCACAAAGCAAAACTGTCCTTATGGACATGCCGAAGAATTTTCGGAATATCTTGGGGCAAATATAATAGATTTACGTTATGGTCATTAGACCAATGATGCGTATGATTCCATAGTTTGGTGGCAAACGCCAAACTCTCTGTCTTACAGAGACAGATATGCCTTTCAATAACTGGTGATATAAGTACAACACCGTCAGCTGCTCTGGAAATCCTCCTAGAATTACCACCTCTCCATAACTACCTGGAGAGAGAGGCTAGGCGGATAACATACAGATTTAATAATCGGTAATCAATATGCCGTAGACTAGCATCATGGAACGTAACGAGTTGGTTGACGACATAAACAGCCATAACATCCTAGGCATGCTTTCAGATGTAATGCATATCAGGACCAACCACGAGCTGCCATTTAACATCCTATTCCCTGAAAGAGATGAGTGACACCGGAATAAAGCCAACGTGCAGAACACAGACTATTCTTGGTTTATATACAGTTCTAAAATTCCTGAAGGAACAGGAGCTGGAGTTTACACCTGCAACCTAAAGGTATGAATAACTTCGAACCTGGGTAATACAGTGACAATTTTTCAGGCTGAAATATGCGCTATAGAACTGTGTGTACGGGGGCTGGAACTAATGCATCCTAGACACAGATCAATAAAGGTCTTCTCAGACAGCAAAGCAGTTTTTAAAGCTCTTAGATCCTATCGCTGTAATTCTAAAACAGTGTGTAATTGCCAAAAAGCGGTAACCCAATTGGGTAGGTATGAAAAACTGACTCTGGTGTGGGTGCCTGGTCACTGGAATGGAAGGCAATGAAATTGCCGATTGTCTAACAAGAGAGGGTGCAGCATCAAGATTTATAGAACTAGAACCAGTTCGTAGCGTATCCTTGAACACTGCCAAAACAAATATCCTAGACTGGGCCGAGAACAAAACTCTCCATTACTGGCAGGAACTACCAATTCATCAGATATCGTTTGAAATCAAGAGTTAAAAAATTACAGGTTACACCTAAGAACTCTAATCAGTCTATATACTGTTTACTGTAGATTAAAATTATCACCTGCACAGACTTGGACTGGTGGAACACGCTTAATGCCGTCTGTATTTAGGGGAAGATGAAACAGCAAGGTTGTTCTGTGCACTTGCCGCTGCAGAAAGAACTGCTTTTGCCAGAAGACCTATACAGTTTCTCACCCAATAAGGTTACCAGCTTTATTGAAAATCTGAATCTATTGGGTGAAATATAATTAGGAGTGAGTCACAAGAGATCGAACGGTGGCAGTGGAGGACCCGATAAGGGCCCATTCACATTTCAACCTATCACACTATTACCTACAATGCTCAGTACTGATCTTATGTGGAGAAGTCACACTTTTATCGGAGAAAGGAAGGAATAACGAGAAAAACATTCGACGCCGGAGTTGCAGTTGGGAGTAAATGACAGGATGACAAATTCAAAGAAATAATGCAATGCATTGCTCCGGAATTTGACTTAACGGCAGTATATGCCAGTCACCATGAGACATGACAGACTTTCTCCGGGGACTCTCAGTGTACAAACTGTTTCGACCGGAGGTCGAGAGGACTAATGCAGTTATTCAAAAAATATTTAATCACTTAGGAGGGCAAGATGGGCCGATACTCATTGGTGGAATTAATGAGTCTACTTGGAGCAGTCGACTATAATGAACCCACATAGTAGCAAAATTGAATGAAAAGTACGAAAACGATATTCTCCTTACAACTCAAGAAAGGGGAGAAATTAACAATTCCCGTCGTGTTCTCTCGCTAAGAGAAGGCGAACGTGAAGTTCTAAACAATGTAGATTAAGTTCAAATGTGCTTTTAGAGGGCGGAATATTAAACATAATATTTTTAGTCGCAAACTCCTCTATAAAATCTTTATTTTACTATAAGGAACGTAACCAGACTGCAACCAACAGCTACTCTCCGGACTATGTGCCCCGACGAGCGCTGAATTACAAGTTACAAGTCTGGCGCGTTAAGTGTAATAATTGCATATTACCATCAAAACGTTAATGCTTCGATTGCAACAAACACCAGCCGAAAGACTGATCCTACTTAAAGGAGCTCTCTTGCCAGCCGTCACACACCAGCTGCAGACTGCAGTTTCGAGCTGTTGGCTCTCGTCAGTGCAGGGTAGGCATGTGACGACCGGCACGAGGATCCTTTGACTATTTGGTACATCCCGGTATTTTTACAATAGCGACATGTAAAATAGTCAGCAGGCACCATGCAGCGGTCCAGTGTCTGTTGCAATCGAAAAATAATTAGCCTGACTGCGGGCTTAGCAGAGTTCAAATGTGCTTTTAGAGGGCGGAATATTAAACATAATATTTTTACATGTCACTATTGTAAAAATACCGGGATGTACCAAAGGATCCTCGTGCCGGTCATCGCATGCCTGCCCTGCACTGGCCAGAGCCAACAGCTCGAAACTGCAGTCTGCAGGTGGTGTGTGACGGCTGGCAAGAGAGCTCCTTTAAGTAGGATCAGTCTTTCGGCTGGTGTTTGTTGCAATCGAAGCATTAACGTTTTGGTGGTAATATGCAATTATTACACTTAACGCGCCAGACTTGTAACTTGTAATTCAGCGCTCGGCGGGGCACATAGCCCGGAGAGTAGCTGTTGGTTGCAGTCTGGTTATGTTCCTTATAGTAAAATAAGGATTTTATAGAGGAGTTTGCGACTAAAAATATTATATTTAATGTGGATTAAATCTACAGGGATACCAATCAAATAAACGTACCGCACCTATCGGGTGGTGATAGCGTGGAGAACAGTACGATACTTTTCAACACAAATATGCATAATTGCAAAACAGTTTTGTCCTGATAGATCAACTGAGAATACAGCAACAGACTTCCTGGAGGAAATCGAACTGCACGATCAAATACAGGAGTGAAAAATAAATAAGAGACACTTAAACAAATAGGTAGAGTAATTATAGAATTAGATACACATAACATTTCTGACGGAAGTGGACTGAGAGAAAGGTTAAAAAATTTCTAAATCTACCCATTTATAAGTAGTCGGGGAAAATCTGGTTTAATGTATTTTCTCCTGCAAATATAACATAGTTATTTGCTCACTTGCAATTTATTTTTTCTAATTTTTCTTAATCATATTACGTCATTTTCATACTTTCAGTATTGTGGAATGCGGATATTAATCTCGTGTTTACTAGATCAAACTTTTTCGATTATTTCTAATAACATGACATTATTTAGATTTTACAAAGGAAATTAAGAAAAGAGCAAAACGCTGAATACCTCGAGGTACTTCGGTAATTACAGGTTTATAAACTTACTCAAATTAACGATAATTTGCCGGTCATTATATTAATGTTTCGATAGCTTGAAGGTATTAATAGCATGCATTATTTGTTCAACAAAAGCTATGTGACTGTAGATTTAAATTCATATAATACATTTATTACAGTTTTTTATACAGGGTATTCGCTCATTGGTGGTAGTTCTTATGGTCGATATTATTATTAGCAAAAGTCTAGTTCAACACTGTTGTACCATCTAAATTAATATTTGTGTCCTTTTTCTGGCTTTGGTTGTCTCTATTCAGCCATGATATTTATTATTATATGTAGTTCTATCTTTACGAATAATATTAATCTAATCTATTTGAGATAGCCCTGAACTATTCAAACCAATATCATAGACATTGTTTACTACTAAGGGATTGTAGACAGGGATACACACTTCACATCAAGGTGCCCTTCATGACGACTTCCTTTAAAATCCAACACAGAATAGGCAACAGTAAAAGGGGTATGTCAAAATAAAGGATAAAACAGAAGAAAACGCGTCTACACATATATTCTGACACGACCTGATACATTCCCAAAATATTTGTTTAAATGTTTGATTTACTGTATATACAATAGAGACGTACTATTCAATGGTAGAGGAATATTTTTCTGCACGAGCTCCACTGCCAGAGAATTTATGGCTGTAATATTATTATATTCATATCTCCAATTTCCCCATTATATTCACAAAGTGGGTTATTAACAAGCACCGGACTTATGTCACGAGCATATGTCTGTCATACGGAAATTCGCTAGAAGATGGTTTAGAAGGGAGGCGGTTATATATGTTGCAGTATTGATTGTTATGTGGTTGAGTCATCTGGAGCCATTTTTCTTCCTTTTTTTCCTCATGTCCATTTTAGTGCTGGCAATTTGGTCATGATATGGCAAGTGCTCAATTGCTGGACCTTCAGCCGCTTTAGCTACTAAGCCAACAGTTTCATTTCCAACTATTCCAGAGTGTCTCTTACTCAAATAAAAACAACCTCTTTGTTTAATATTTTGAGCTCTATAACTTTAATCAAAATATTAGTTAGTTAGTTATTTTATATTTTATATGTTTTGTCGGGTTTTAAATTGCAGCTAGTACAGATTGAGAGTCTGACATAACAGGAATTGTCTCGAAAGCGCTGCAATTTTCTCTTGCCCAATCTGGTCCTTTATCAATAGCCAATAAGGATCAGCCATAAACATGGAACAATTTGTGTTTTTTAAAGCATCACATTGAACATTCTACTATTTATTTAGAACAAATACACAGTAAATATATGATTAGATAATAGACTTACCCATTCCGTAAAATATTTTTCAGCCATGTTTACCTTCACTGTAAAAACCGCTGGTGGTACAATTCCTCTGCACGAGAGCTATTTGTTCTGGCTTCGCCATAAGTAATAATTAACATGTGATATTTACAGTAAATCCCTCTATTTTCATCCTAGACTTTGCTTATCAAAAAACTGCCCTGCTCTACTGATAACGTAAGTAAACTAATAAACACTGATCAACCAACATCGTGCGCTTACTGCAAGCGATGACAAATATATCATACAACGTTGCCGGCTTGTGTCATTTTCCCATATATCTTAGAAATTAACTATTTTGTTATTTCGGTTATTTGGCATAGTAGCCAAAATGTCAAAAAATAGAAAAATTACTCCATTCTATGAGCACAAATATTTTTTAAGAGGACTATCACCAATCAGCGGACATCCTGTATATTCGGTGTTAAACGTTTTTTATTCAGTTCATTCATTGAATGTATAAACATTCAATAACTGACTGACTGATGGTAATATGCAATTATTACACTTAACGCGCCAGACTTGTAATTTGTAATTCAGCGCTCGGTGGGGCACATAGCCCGGAGAGTAGCTGTTGGTTGCAGTCTGGTTACGTTCCTTATAGTAAAATAAGGATTTTATAGAGGAGTTTGCGACTAAAAGTATTATGTTTTAATATTCCGCCCTCTAAAAGCACATTTGAACTATGGTAAACCCAGTCAAATAGTCGAAAGGATCCTCGTGCCGGTTGTCACATGACAAGAGCCAACACCTCGAAACTGCAGTCTGCAAGTGGTGTGTGACGGCTGGCAAGAGAGCTCCTTTAAGTAGGATCAGACTTTCGGCTGGTGTTTGTTGCAATCGAAGTATTAGCGTTTTGATGGTAATATGCAATTATTACACTTAACGCGCCAGACTTGTAACTTGTATTCAGCGCTCGGCGGGGCACATAGCCCGGAGAGTTGCTGTTGGTTGCAGTCTGGTTACGTTTCTTCTAGTAATATAAGGATTTTATAGAGGAGTTTGCGACTAAAAATATTATGTTTTAGTTTTTTTTGTTCATTTATTCGGAAACCAATGAACCGTGGAGTCTTAAATGTTTCTAAACTTGGTATTTTAATGGTATTCACCTACCCTGAGGATGTGAATAAAAATATTCATCGGGTGCCAATTCAACATGCATTTTCCTATGGCCTTTAATTTTATTGTATTAAACACTAAATAATACACTTATATACTTCAAAATTCAAAGCATTCGTGTGAATCAAATGTTTTACACTGAATATCATAGTATCTTTAATACTTGTATTAATGAGAAATTGTCATCTACCGTGTAAATTTACATTATTTTTTCACAACCTGTATTTGTTTTAAATTATTATTCTCTTATTAATGTTCAAAATAAAATATTGTACAAATACCGCACATATTATTCATAATTTTAATGAGTTTATGAGTAAAGTTCAAATATACTCGTATTGTAAGTTATTGCACGTACTGACATATTATATCGCTTTACTTGGTAACTCTACCGGGAATATTTGATATTCTTGGTAAAATTTCATGATAAAATTTTAAACAGGTCATTGTCTAACTAGTGATTCATGTTTTAACATGCCTTCAAGTTCAAAATTCTTCGAAAAATTTCAAGTGAAACAGGAAATTATTAATAGAAGTGAATCAGTTCACGATTGTTTCCTGTCAGGACTTTTTGTATACTTTTCCATCCTAGACGGATATCACCAGAAAAGTATATAAAAAAATAATAGATTTATTAGTCCATCAGACATGTTTGATGCTTCAAAATTTGATATTTTTTTCATATTTAGGTCTTGTTAAAATTTAAAATGCATGTACATGTCAATTAAATATTAAATAACAGAGATAAAGTAAATAACATAAATGTAAAATGTTAGTTTCGTTGATGTAACATAACTAAACTGTATCATAACAAAAAAGTATATAAATAACAAACTAGTGTACTAAATAAAGACAAACAAATAAAACAAAAGTTAAAAAAAAAATCTATTAAAGCAAAAAGTTAAATATACAGGATCAATCAAAAAGTCTTGACGAAACAAAGTTGCTCTTCTTGTATGTATGGCACCTACTCCCGCTTCTTTAATAAGTTGTTTCATTTATAGGAAAGTTCCTGTGGATCCCAAAAAGTCCAAGCTGACCATTCCAGATAGCAGACATCCCAAGTTTAAATCAAGAACTAAGTAAGACCATGGAGAAGGAAGATAACTGAGAAATTTGGCTAGTGCAATACCATCAAGGGAGCCATTAGTTTATAAAGACATTTGTGTTAATCATATACCTTGCCTTTTCAGCTATTGCCTTGAGGATTGCATGTCGTAGGTGTTCTCATATCACCCGCTGGGGTTTAGAGAGCACTGAAAAGTTGTACCACTGCTTGTTAATCACATCTTGACTTTTCAGCTTTCATCTCGAGAGTTGCTGTTCCAGCAAATTTCTGATTGATGTTGTAGGTGTTCATATCCCCCAATCAATCAATCAAAACAACTTTATTCATATTGTTACACAACAAATATCTAATCAGATATCTACCTCGCATTTGACCCTGTGAGCAACGTATATTGTTTGTCACGTTGGTGGTAACAGGTTCCAGCGGAGCAGTGCTGGTCAATCAACCTTATTGATTGTATCTTGAATACATTTAGTGATGCATTCAAGACGCAATCAACACTCATTCTCCTATTTACAAATAAAATTTAAAATGAGTAATAAAATAATTTTACACTACTAAGTAGCTGAAAACAGTCAACAATAAAATTTGATGGTATATCACTTATTTAATTTTGTGCTACTGGTACGGGTATCCAAGACGGATGACGGATCCTGTTGCAAGAATTCCAATGGCGATCAGACGTTGTTACTGCTGAATCTCTTGTACTCTATAATTTCTGATCTAAATATAATTTTGATTTTACGATGTACTAGAGATAAATTTATATGACAAACAAAACAAACAAGAACAAATAAAACAAAAATGTACAAACATAAAAAAAGAGTAATAGGAAAGATTTAACAGTTATGAAATATCAGTACAGATAGGTAGGGGAAGAAGAAGTTAAAGTTGGTGAAGGTTTGGCTATAGAGATTGCCAGAAGATGGGCAGCGTCTGGTAAGGTAAGGTGTGTTTTATTCGAAATGGGACATTATGCTGTCTAATTTTTGTTATATTTTGGGTTACCGGACTATCACCCAGTTTGAAGGTGTAGAATTTTTGAGATATATTCTGGATGTAATTCGCTATTGGCGTTATGTCGTGGCAGCGTACATAGAGATCATTGAGGGAGGTGTACCCGTCGGAATTCGAAATAAGGCGCATAAATTTGTGTTTCTGTTTGTTCATTGTTTTGACCGGTATGCTGCACCACACCGGTGCCGCGTATGTGATTCCCTTCCTGATCACCATTGTGTACAATAATTTTTTATTTTGTCTGTTAAGTCAGCTACTCCTGACCATGAGCGGATACAGACTCCTGGACAAGGAGTAGACCGTCCATATTGTCTCGTTTATATGCGTGTTAAACGTAAGTCTTTAGTCCAGTCTTACCCCCAAATACTTCACGCACCGTTTGATGGAATTTGGTATCTCCTGATCGAAATTGGCGTCCGAATTTTGTTGTCAGTGAACCGGCACGTGAAAACTATCGCCTCTGACTTTTCGACGTTTATCCGAATCTTCCACTGACCGTAGTAAGCCGTGGCACGAGCCATGTGCGCCTTCAGCAGCATATTAGCCGCTTGTGCGTTGTGCGAATGCGCATACATGGCTGTGTCATCGGCGTACTTGGCCAGCTTAATATTCGGGAACTCCGGAAAATCGGAGACGTAAATATTTTACAATTTTGGTGATAGGCACAATCCTTGCGGGACTCCCGCGCGAATATCCCGCCGTGTTGATAGTTTATTATTCACTCGGACTTGCAGGGATCTACCTGTCAGGAACGAGTGAATAAGTTTAATGGAGAGGTGCCAGTCAGCTCCTCTATAAGATGTGATTTTTCGTGTAATGTCTTCCTTTGGCATATCCCTCATCTCTATGAGAATCGGGTTGTGGTCAGACGTGAGCTCCTCCAACGCCACAGGTGATGTGGAGTTTCTCACGCCCTTATTGACCACTATGTCAAGGGTAGTTGACGTTGTACCGTTGTCCAGAAAATGTGTGGGATTGTCCGTTTATCCGGATACTGCAGAATGACGTTATTGTTGTTGATGTAATCAAACAGAGTGTTGCCGTTTGCATTATTGCGATGGCAGTTCCAGTTGCGATGTCTGACGTTAAGATCTCCTATGAGCAGGCAACGTGGGCCTACATTCACTAAACGCTCAAGGCTACCCGCTGTAAAGTCGTTCGCAGGTCTGTTGTATACGGCGACGATGCTCACGCCGCCCTCCAGCGTCACACATACGTTTTCCGTGGTTGTGTTCTGTAGAAAACGATGCGTGTGCGTGATATCGTTCTTTATGAGCATCGCCACTCCTCCGCCCCTGTTATTGTTTTCCCTATCTCGTCTTATGACTGTATACCCTCGGATATTTTTTAGTTTGTCACGTCTGGTAAGTTTTGTCTCGTTTAGCAACATAATGTCGATTTTATGTCTCATAATATAATTAATCAAAAAAGGAATTTTGTTAGCATTCCAAGAGGAAATTTTTATCACCCGCTGGGGTTTGGAGAGCACTGAAAAGTTGCACCACTTTCTATTAATCATAACTTAACTTTTCAGCTTTCATCTCGAGGGTTTCTGTTCCAGTAAATTTCTGATTGCATCTTGTAGGTGTTCTCATATCAGCTGCTGGGGGTTTGGGGAACAGTGAAAAGTAAAACCACTATTTATTAATCATACCTTGACTTTTCAGCTTTCATCTCGAGGGTGGCCGTTTCAGTAAATACCTTATTGCATCTCGTAGGTGTTCTCATATCATCAGCTGGGGTTTGGAGAGCACTGAAAAGTTGCATAATCATTGTAATAATCATACTTTAACTTTCTAGGGTGGGTTAATCAACACGCACTAGCCAAGTACTATATAACTTCTCTATAAACTGTTGCACTGTAATTTTTATAATTATGTATATAATTATGGTCTTGTTTCACCTTCCTGGTATCCTTATCTAATGTGCACCCTGTTTTTCGTTTTATTAATTGCCCATGTAACTTCGCTTGCTTTTGCTAACTCTTTACTGCTTGATTGGTGCTAATGTTTTAATACTAGTTTTGTGTTTGCTATAGTCTAGTATACTTTAACTTGGCGTGTGTATGTATGAGTTAATATTTCCGTACGATTTCATTTTCTCCCATGTTGTACACAAAGTTAAAGCAATAGTCCAGAAACATTGTCTACCTGGACAATATTTCTGGGTCTTTGTGTACAAGAGAAAATGAAATCGTACGGAAATATTAACTCATACATACACACGCCAAGTTAAAGTATACTAGACTATATCTCTGTCGCTTGAGTCATGTGGTACTAGTATTTTTGCTTGCTCCTCCCGGTAATTAGTAGTTTCGGCTTGATGATAGCGTGTCCTATCACTTAAGCTAGAACTGGCGCCGAGCAAATCGAAAACTTTTTTCCGAATCTCGAGTGTCAAAGAGTGGCCTTCTTCTCCTCGTCATCGAGTGGAGTAGAGAAGAACGCGTCACATAATAGTTATGACAGAATAAAAAGCGAGAAAACAAGTTTTAATAAACAATAAATATTTTCTTGGGAATTCTATTTTATAAGATAATAATAACACCACAGAAATTAGACAACCTCCAATTTCAGAAGCCAGGGCTTGTACGGAAAAGGGTTGTACATTGAAAAAACGCGGACATACAACCATTTCCTCCGACAGTGTCAGTGCCAGAACCAGGATTCGAACCCGGTGGTGCGATGCCTGTGTGGTTAATCGCGATTGCCACCTCACGCCTTAACCCACACGGCTATTGACCCAACAGATGCTCAAAGTGTTGATCATTTACCTCTGACAGTAATGCTGAACAAAATTTGGTAGTAAATTTAAAAAGGTGTTGGGAGGAATAGTGGAAATTTGGTGCCTTATCCTTTCTTGGAACTCTTCGATATTTTGCGACCTATTTTGTAAGACTACATTTTCTATGTGACCCCATAGAAAAACGTCAAGCGGGGTCATATCGGGGGACCTAGCTAGCCATTCAATTGTCCCCCTGCATCCAATCCATTTATCAGGCAAAGTTTCATCTAGATATGCCCGCACCACACGTCCAAAATGTGGAGGAGCCCCATCTTGTTGAAACCATATTTGTTCTGCTGGTAAATTGGGATTATTATTATTCGGAAATAATCGTCTAAACTCTGGAATAATATGATCTTGCAAAAGTAATAAATATCGTTCAAAGTTTAAATTTCCGTTTATAAAATAGGGTCCCTTGACGTGTCCACCAAGAATGCTACATCAAACATTTACTTTTTGTGGTCGTTGGGTGTGAACTTCCTCCATCCGATGTGTATTTTGGTCTGACCAATACCTAGAAAGAGGTTCCCGATTGGGATGCAATTCATTAGAAATATCTACTACTTGGTCAATTTCGTCTTCTGTCACCATATCCTATTATTATTAAAATTTCAATAAGTTCAGTTTCACTTAAACGTGCCATTCTTGTCCGAACATTATTCACAATTAATGTTTTTTGACATATTTTGTCAAGATTATCATTGTTAAACAAAAGAACGACGCGGCGTTGTTATGGAGCTAGAAACATTCAAAGGTAACTTAATGGAATTATGAGCTTAATGGACTAAAATATTTCTGTATAATTTATAAGAAAATGATTTTCAAAGTTTATGATGTGCCATGTGAGTTCTCAAATGTGATTTTAGAGGCCGGAATATTAAAACATAATATTTTTAGTCCCAAACTCCTCTATAAAATCCTTATTTTGCTATAGTGAAAAATGTTAAAGCAAAATTTTTGGGTTTTTAAAATCTATAGGATCAATCAAAAAGTCAATCATGCTTTTTATTTCATGAAACACCCTATATATTATACCATATTTCAATTCTTCTCGAAATTCTAAAATTCACATATTAAAACATAATATTTTTAGTCGCAAACTCCTTAATAAAATCCTTATTTTATTATAAGGAACTTTACCAGACTACAACCAACAGCTACTCTCCGGGCTATGTGCCCCGCCGAGTGCTGAATTACAAGTTACAAGCCTAGCGCGTTAAGTGAAATAATTGCATATTACCATCAAAACGCTAATGCTTCGATTGCAACGAACACCAGTCGAAAGACTAATCCTACTTAAAGGAGCTCTCATGCCAGTCGTCACACACCACATGCAGACTGCCGTTTCGAGCTGTTGGCTCTCCTCAGTGCAAAGTAGGCATGTGACGACCGACACGAGGATCACTTGCCTATTCAGTACATTTCGGTATCTTTGGGATAGCGACATGTAAAACAGTCAGAGGGCGCCATCTGGCGGTCCAGTGTCTGTTGCAATCGAAAAATAAATAGCCTGACTGGGCTTAGCATAGTTCAAATATACTTTTAGAGGCCGGAATATTAAAACATAATATTTTTAGTCGAAAACTCCTCTATAAAATCCTTATTTTAGTATAAGAAACTTTACCAGACTGTGTGTGACGCCTGGCACGAGAAGAAGAAGTAGTATCAGTCTTTCGGCTGGTGTTTGTTGCAATCGAAGCATTAGCGTTTTGTAGGTAATATGCAATTATTACACATAACGCGCCAGGCTTGTAACTTGTAATTCAGCGCTCGGTGCGGCACATAGCCCGGAGAGTAGCTGTTGGTTCCAGTCTGGTATAGTTCCTTATAATAAAATAAGGATTTTATTAAGGAGTTTTCGACTAAAAATATTAGGTTTTAATATGTGAATTTTGTTTAGAATTTCGAGAAGAATTGAAATATGGTATAATATATAGGGTGTTTCATTAAATAAAAAGCATGATTGACTTTTTGATTGATCCTATATACGTAATTTTATCATTTATTGAAATAGATTTTAAAAACCCAAAAATTTTGCTTTAACATTTTTCACTAGCTAAGTTACTTTAGGGGAAAGTCGACAGTTTCCATACATATCAGCTACCCTGTATAAAATAGTAACTTGCAAAGTAGATTTAAAATAACCTTGCACCTTTCCGCCTTTTTAAAACCTTTTTCAAATTTTAATTCAGTTATCTTCAATTACACAAAAATCTCGTTTGTTTCTTTTTGAAGTGGGAATTTCTGACGCTTGCACTAATTTATTTTCGGCACAAAATAAGTTTTCAAAAATTATTTCCGTTCGACAAATCAAATAAATGTAGCAAATAATCGTCGGCAGTACTTTTGTCTTCCACCTAATCACGGATCACGGGCACCGCATAAGATAAAGAATTTGGTCTGTTAATTAGAATCCGAAAATGAAGATGTTGCACTATATTCCAGGTTTACGAAAATTATTTCCCAATTGGGTTATTTGCTATACTCTATCACCTGATTTACAATTTAATTCTATGTATTTTTACCTTAAGTAATGTTCATATTATTGCTCACATTGACATATTTTCATAATTTACTAAAATAAATAAGCCATTGGTCACACATAATCGATAAATCATTTCAATGTTTATGACCCAACCATCCTTCATTTTCAGCGCATAAAACGGGATTGTCACATTTTCAATAAGAGCTAATGCGTTATCTGATCTTATAACTTTGCTAGATACTTCCTCATCTATCTATAATTAGAAACAAATCATTTAATTATGCGTTTATGCACATGTTCTGGCCTTGAGTCGATTAGAAATGACTGAAATGCCAATAGTGACATATACTTGCCTTGCATTCGTCAAGTCTACTCAACGACTTAATTATTTCAACAGAAATACATCATACTATTTAATACAGTACTTTGTAAAATATTAGCAAACACCGAAACACAAATGATTTGCTAAATTGCCAGGGTTATTTTGTATTTTAAAGAATAGGTTTAGTTATTTATCGAAAACTATAACTGGAAGATAGTTCAATCAATAAGTAAAAAAAAAGTAATGCGCAAATAGCGACATACAGTTTTCTTTTTTTAATGATCAGCGGCACCAACTGAGTATTTTACTAAGTAATAAAAAAATAGTAATAATAATAATTTATTGGTGCTAATATACAACAAGTATTTACACAAGTCAAATGTATAGGTATAAATGATCATAAGTAAATAGCGGTTTACCTAAAGTATTATAAGTTAAAATAACACATATCATAATATTGTAAATGGACAAAAAACAAACAATCAAGTACAAAAAATGTGCACAAATAAAATTAACATAGAACAAAATGATTAAAATCAGCACATAAAAATTCATCAAATGAATAAAACGCTTTTCAGAGAAGAAAATGTTTCACAGTTTCTTTAAACTTTTTACCGTTCAATTGTTTAATTTGGGAGGGTAATACATTATAAAATTTTATCCCATAATAGTTAATGCTATTCCTGGATTTTGTTAGTCGGAGAAAGTCTGGTAAAATTGAATTACCCTTCTTTGTGACATAATTATGTAATTGGCTGTGAGTTGCATATTTGCTCTCATTTTGTTTAATGTGCATTAGGCAATGGGGAATATAAATACAAGGCAGTGTGACGATTTTGAGCTGTACAAATGTGTTTTTGCAGTCATCTCTATACTTGAGACCAGAAACCACCCTAATTGCTCTTCTTTGCAGCGAGAAAACAGAACTGGCTGATGGCGCATGACCCCAGGCCAGAATTGCGTAAGTGATAGTGGTATGTATCAATCCATAATAAGCAGTTAAGAGGGTTCTTTGTGAGACATTGTATGGCAGGTTTCGTAGTAGATATATATTTTTTGAAATTTTGTTACAAACATAATTTGTTTGCGGTTCCCACGACAACTTTGTATCTAAGAAAACACCTAAGAATTTAGTTTCATTTCTGAATGTGGAGATCTCGTCACTTACGCTTCTTAGGCTAAATATTATCTTTTCAGTTTTAGACTGATTTAAACATAACTGATTTGCCAGGAACCATTTCTCAGCATTTGACTGCGGCGAATTTGCGTTATCTAATAATTCCATCATACTAGGAAAACCATTTGAGATAGTGGTGTCGTCAGCAAATAGTGTAAAATGACTATCAATCATTGAACTGGGCAAGTCATTAATATATATTAAAAATAACATGGGGCCAATTATAGATCCTTGAGGAACGCCATATTTTATAGGTAACAAAGCTGATTTTTCACTTTTGTTGGTAATGAATTGGTAACGATTGCTTAGGTAGGAATTAATTAGATTTCTACTATTTTCATCAAATCCGTAGAATTTTAGTTTGTCTATAAGAATATCATGAGACACACAGTCAAAGGCCTTAGTGAGGTCCAAAAATTGCGAGTAAATGTATAATACTTTTTCAAATCCGTTGGTAATGAAATCAATTAGGGAGAGCATAGCTAAAGTGGTGGATTTATTGTTCCTGAAACCGAATTGGTGTTGATTGAAAATATTGTTGAGCTCAAAATATTCCGTAATTTGTTTTTTTTAGAACCATCTCAAAAATCTTTGCTAGAAAAGGAATTATTGATATCGGGCGGTAATTCGAAGGACCATCCTTGGGGTCTTTTTTATGTATGGGTACTATCTTGGCGACTTTTAGGTCGTCAGGAAAAACATTATTACGAATACACAGGTTAATCAAGTCAGTTAGAGGAATTAATATTAAATATTTTATTGTAATTAAGATTTTCATATTCATATTGTAGGCATCTTTACTGTTTGTCTTTTTTAAATTTGATATAATATCACCAACTTCGTTATAGCTAACTTCTCTAATAGCCGAAGAAATGAAGCACTGAGCAAGCTCAAATTGGCGCAGTAAGATGGATCGGAATGGGGTCCCAGGTGCATCGGACGCCGTCGCCGACTACATAATCGTGCTCAGCGACCCCCAATTTCTATAATAATTGACCGAGTTGTAAAATAGTTATTTAATGCTTCTTAGCGTTGCTTTTCTAAAATCAGTATTTTTATTGCAATAATTTATTTATTCAAAATGCATTCAATAACTATCTTCACAAAGTTTCGGGACGGCATTACGAATCGAATGCAAAAAATCCCATCGCGATCCATCTTACTGCGCCAATTTGAGCTTGTTTTGCCTGATTTTGTGCTTTATTTCTTCGACTATGAAATGAAATTTATTAGTGGGAATTTGAAAATTTTGATGGGTCTAAAAAGCTATTATACTTTATATCACACTGTGGTAGACTTTCAATTATCTCATTTGCGATGTTTACAAAGTAATCGTTGAACTTATCGGGATGAATACTAGGATCCGAGTTATGTACATCAGTGGTATTTTTTCTATTTATCAAGACTCTTTTTATGCAGTACTAAATGTAAGTACTAACGGAAACGGAAAATATTAAATATATGACTAAACTAAGAAATGCAGTTAATAATCGACATAAAAAACTAAACACCGATATTTCGTGGAATGAATATAAAGAAATTCGTAATTTTGTTAACGGATCAATTGAATTAGAAAATCGGGTATACCTACAGTTTAATACAAATCATATCCTGAAATGTTCTGGTTTACTTTGAAGTCGTTCAAATGTGCTTTTAAAGGGCGGAATAATAATAATAATAATGTTTATTTGGAAACAAAGATCATACATACATACGTGAATTTTCCTTAAATAAATAAACATAAGAAAAAACAGAAGTAGTTAGACTACTTGTATGTGCATATAGAATAACCATAATTAGTATATCTTCTTGACAGTACCTGTTAGTTGTGCGTCATTATAGAGAAATTGTCATAATCCGGGAGCTGAGTCATATTCGGGTATTTTTTTTCTTCTAATCCGTTAGTGTTGTTGTTTATTTTAATAAATCATGTAATCTCTGTCTATTTAAATGTCTTAACCAGGTTTTGGATTTGTTTTTAAAAATCTTAATACTAACACTACTTTTTATTTCTCGAGGTAACATATTTAATAGTCTTGGTGCCAGATAACAATAACTTTTTTGACCAACAGTTTTATTAGCTCTAGGTTCTGGGCAGTTATCTTGCTTAAATCTTGTGTTATAGTCATGATCAATGCTAGAGTGAATAACCTTATTTCTATAGGAGTACTTTAATATTTTGAAACAAAATAACTGTCTTAAATCAAACATTTCACTTTCATTGTACAATAATTCTGTAGGATAGGTATATGGTTTGCTAGAAATAATCTTTAATAGTATATTATGTAACAAGTTTTATAAACGTCATTTTAGTCACGAGTTTTATTAATCGCGAGCGACGCGTAGCGGAGCGAGTGTTTAATAAAATGAGTGACTAACAAGTTTATAAAACGTGTTGCATACTATTCTTTTTCTACGACAGCAAATATCTAAATAAAATACAAAATTACTTGTCTCTTGTCACAACGCGTCGATTTATTTTGACAGATTGATGACAAGAATTACGGAAAACTAACTTGATTTTTGCCATTAAAATAACTAGAATTAACCTCAGCCGTGACTAATATCTCGTTGCTAAGTTCAGCCCGTGACTAAAATGCACGAAGTTACGGTTTGTCGAAAGCGTGTTTAAAGGATTATTTAGCGTCATGGAAACGTATACGATAAACGCCATTTTAAAGATGGAAGTAGAAAAAATCCATTTTTGAGTGTTAATTAAATTTATTAAGTGATTTTTATTCACTCCTTCCCATCCTAAAATCCCATATTGTAGTTGTGATTGTATCAATGAAAAATATAATATTTTTAAGTGCTTTTGGTGTTTAATTTTTTGTATAAATCCTCTTATCTTTTTTACCACACTATCCACTTGCAAATTCCAGTTAAAGTGCTTATCGATTATAATACCTAGATATTTTACTGAACTAGCTTCTGATACTTGCGTGTTATTATCAATGTTTAAGAATCCGAAGTAAGGTAAATAATTTGTGTGTGATGTAAAAGGTAAATAATGTGTTTTTTTAAAATTTACTGTTAGTAGATTATAATCGAACCATAGCTTTAATTTCTTGAAATCGTTTTCGGCAACAGTTTTTAAGTTTTGCCATGTATCTGCTTTGTAGAAAACAGCTGTGTCATCAGCGAAACTAATTATGTTTCCCGTTACCCCTTCTATTAAGAATAAATTATTTACATATATATCAAAATAAAGTAGGTCCTAACACTGTCCCTTGCGGAATTCCGAATGTTACTATTTTAGTTTCGCCGATGACATCTCCTATCTCTACATACTGCTCTCGTTCAGCTAAATAACTTTTTAGTAATTTTAAAACTGGCCCTCTAATACCACAGTTTTCTAACTTATTCAATAATAGGTTATGACTAACGGTATTGCATGCTTTTGCGAGGTCTACGAAGATGCTTAAGCTTTTCTCATCAAGAGCCTTATAAACCTGTTGTGTTAAGTAGGCTATAGCATCTTCGGTAGATCTCCCATCCCTAAATCCAAACTGCTTATCTGAGAGAGTTTTGTATTTTCCCAAAAAATTTACCAACCTGAACTTGATAACTCAAATATTTTTCCTATATTGGAGATTAAAGTGACTGGTCTATAATTAATAAGTTCATTAGTTTCACCGCTTTTATGAAGTGGTTTAATTATCCCAACGTTTAAACATTTTGGGGATATACCTGTAGTAAAGCTTTTATTTATGGCCATACATAGAGGTAGCGCAATATCCTCTGCTATTTCCTTTAACGTTTCCGATCGTATACCATCATGACCAGGTGACTTTTTTGTTTCAAATTTTTTATTACATTAATGACTTCTTGAATTTCGACTTGAAACAAACTCATTGAATTTTCCAGAATGTTTTTATTTTCAATATAGTTTTTAGGAATGTTTATTTTATTAGCATATTTTTCGCCAAGTTCTGTATAATGTTTAAAGAATTCATTGGCAATTTCTTTTTTATTTGATATTGTATTGTTGTCAATATTCAATTCATTAATGATAGTTTTATTTTTATTTTTGTTACACAATATATTCACAGTTTTCCATAAATTTTCACTACTATTAGTACCTGACTCGTTTTTTTTATAGTATTGATTTTTTGCAGTTTTAATTTTTTGGTTTAGTCTATTTCTAAATGTTATATAATTCGTTTTTGCTACTAGGTCATTTGGATGTAATAAAGTTAAGTTATACAATTTTTGGTTTTTTTCTGTTTCCCTAATGAGTTCATTTGTTACCCACTCTTTCCGCTTCCGGACTATAATTTGTTTGGCAATTTTTGTATTCTTTGTTATGTAAAACTGTAGCTTTTTTACAAAAGCATCCATCATATCATCAGGATTCATATGTTCCAGTTCTTTCCAATCTTCTTTTCTTAGGCTAATACGCTAATACTTCGATTGCAACAAACACCAGCCGAATCAGTCTCTCGGCTGGTGTTTGTTGCAATCGAAGCAAATTTAGCGTTTTGATGGTAATATGCAATTATTACACTTAACGCGCCAGACTTGTCACTTGTAATTCAGCGCTCGGCGGGGCATATAGCCCGGAGAGTAGCTGTTGGTTGCAGTCTGGTTACGTTCCTTATAGTAAAATAAGGATTTTATAGAGGAGTTTGCGACTAAAAATATTATGTTTAATTACTTTGAAATCGTTTATTGTTAATATAAACAATATTTCGTGTGATTGTACCGATCCTAATGCAATCAACAATAGTTTTTTTAACAACTTACCGCAAGTACAGGGTAATGATGACTTAGCGCTGAAAAATATAATAATTTAAAATTTCCAAATTTGATGAGCAAGTTTTATTTTTCACTTGTCGGTAGAAACAATTAATAGGTTAATATGGTCTACTAAATCTCAAGTCACAGGTTCTGATGGTATCCACATTAAAATGTTATCTTTAGTTTTCCACTCAACTTAGCAAATATTTTACATTTTTCATTAATTTCTGTTTATCAAAAGGTGTATTTCCCAATACTTGGAAAGATGCACCATATCGTTCCTGTTCCCAAAATTGCCAACTTTTTAGATATCTCGAATTTTCGTCCTATTAGTATACTACCCACAGTGTCTGAAATCTTGGGAAAAATCGCAACTGAGCAATTATTGTAGAGGAAAACGATAAATGAAAACGGTCACAGACGTAGTGGGGAATAGAGAGGGTAGTGGCTATGCATAACGCATAGCTGTTTGTATCACATCATGTTTTACGTCTTTTATGTCGCGTGCATTAGAATGAGAGAGGTCAGGCTTGTGTTGTTTGCCAACTAGCACGAACGACATGTGAGACATGGTACTTCAGAGGCGGACTTAGTTTACTTTCATATACGGCGGAGTGTACGGGTGTAAGTGCAATTAATACATTAGTTTATATTTGTCTTTTTGCTGGTATGTAACTTATTTATTACAAAAATGAGTCGATCGAGTGATTGTGAATGTTAAGATTACCACCATATTATTGTATTTTCAACCCAATAGAATTGATTTGGGGAAAATTGAAAAAAAATATCAGAAAAGGAAATACTTTTCCAAAATTCGACAAAAAAGTGATAGAGTTAATTAAAAACGAAGTGTCCAAAATTACCAAGGAAGATTGGGAAAAGAGAATTGCCAAAGTGATTAGAATTGAGGATGATTATTTGAAACTTTGTGAATTTAATAAAAATGGGGAAAATAAATTCATTATAAATTTAGAAGAGGATAGTTCATCATCTGAAAATGAAGAAGAGGGGGAGAACGCACAGGATTCTGAGGAAGAAGTGATTGTGATGACTTGTGATTGAAGAAGTGGTAGTGATATATATAAGTTTATTGTTTGTGTCCGTTTTTGTGTTCAATGATAGTGATCGTGATATCAAGCTTATTATTTATGTCATTTTGTGTGTTCGTAAGTATTTTAATCTATTTTTATTTATTTAAAGAATTCAATTATATTTAATTTTATTTATTTGGAGAATACATATTTTATTTACGAAAATTTACTATTTCGAGTTTTGTTTCTGTTTTTAGAGGTGTATTGTTATTTTTTACTTTATTTTGAGAATACCTATATATTTTTTTACTGTTACAATTTTAAGTTTTTTTTTGTTTTTAGATGTTTATTGTTATTTTTTTTATTTATTTTGAGGATACCTTGAGGATATTTTTTTACTGTTACTATTTTAATTTTTTTTTGTTTTTAGAGGTTTAGTTTTATTTTTTTGTATAATTTTCTTTATCCTGTACTAATATTCTTTACCCATCCTATCATGGCAAGATATGCTCATACCTCCCCGTGGTTCTTGCTAGGTAGTAACAATTTACTCAAATATTAAGTGAACTAGGATACTGTAACTACTGTATAGTCAGTAGTGTAAATTGTTGCCAGCTAAACTGAGCCCACACAACAAAAGCCAACGCAATTTTCTTATGGAAAAGTGACTTCCGTTAAATTGGTTGAATTTTTGATATGTTGTGTATCCTATCTCTGTATCAAATGCATCAATGTCTCAGATTTGTTTAATAACACCTAAACAGTATAATTGATTGTCTTGTCATATCATATGACATCATAGCAGGTCATGTCGTGTCACAGAACCTCATAGTGGTCACTTTGAATTTTATTGTGATCTGAGCACCTAGAAGTAAGAGAAAAGAATGTTATTTAAATCATGATGTTCTATGACACGATATTACATGCTATGACGTCATATGACGTGTCGACGTTTGAGATTATATGATGTAATATTTCAATAAATAAACCATGACAGTTATGAGGTGTTTTCAAACCACTGTGAGGCCCTCGAAGCAAAAAAAAAGTACTGATTTAACCCAGACCCATACACCTCAAATAAACGATAATTCTTACTTTAGCAAGCTTTACCTCAAGACTGTGAAAGTTTGTCAATTTGTGCCAATTGAGACATTTGATCAGAGAGATGGGATACACAACATATCAAAATTTCAACCAATTTAACGCAAGTCACTTTTCCATAAGAAAATTGCGTGGTCCTTTAAAAGCGTAAACAGACATACGTACACAATATAGTTAAGTCCGGGCCTGCCTTCTTGGCGTCTCACCTCGCACCCCCCCTCTCTTATTTTCCTCTTTCCCGCACTATAAATACTTACTTTACTATTATTATTATTTATAACATTGCGTTACCGTTTTTTCTTAACTGTTTAAGTAACCGTCGTCAAAGGGTTTGCGATAATAATAATTTTTCCGAATTTGAATCAATTACTAAAGGTGTTCCACGAGATAATATCCTTGGGCCTCTATGTTGTCAAGATGATGGAATCAATCTTTGTGGTCAGTATGCGACCTTTTCTCCTTGTAGATCAAATTATCCCTGCCGAACACACGAGTTCATCCCAGGTCGCTCAGTTAACATTAACTTGCAGTGTTGTGTATCAGACTGATCTCTCAGGTTAGATCGTGGTGAATGCGTTGACATCGTATATCTAGATTTCCGCAAAGTCTTTGATAAAGTGCCTAAAAACCGCTTATTACAAAAACAGGAACAGTTTGGCATACGCGGGAGTTTACACTTATGGATTCAAGATTTCCTTGCCAGTCGAACGTTTTTTGTTAAAGTTGGTACTGCAGTGAGTGACAGCAGACACGTGCTCAGTGGGGTCCCCCAGGGATATGTCTTAGGGCCCCTGTTGTTTATCGCATGTACATCCAATTTGCGTCATTGTTCCGCTGTTCTTTCTACGCAGTCGACACAAAAAATTACTGCAACCCACTAACGGATCACGTATAGTTGCAAAGAAATCTAAATCTCATTCAGAAGTGGAGTGAATCATGATTACTTCCGTTAAATATCAACCCCATTTAGGAAAACACAATCCATGCTCGAGGTACAATATTAACGGCAAATAACTGGTTTCATCCGACTCTCACGATGATCTGGGAGTCATCATTACGCACCGTCTTTCCTGTCCCAATCATATTGCCCGATATGTTAAAAAAAGCCAACACCAAAGTATATCGAATAAAACTTTCGTCTACTTGAATCCTACCACCTTATGTAAACTGCATAAAACATATGTTCGTCCAATACTCGAATTCGCAAGCAGTGTATGGTTTCCAACCTCAATACACGATTCAACTTTTAGAGAATGTTCAACGTTGCATAATCCGGAGACCATTTGGACGGTTGATCGGTTTGCACAGTTTAAACTCACTGGCTGCCAGAAGACACCGGGGCGACCTTTTCACTATGTATAAAGGGATACGATATGAACTATCTCCAATTCATAATTTATTTTCTCTCGCCAGTGACAACAGATCACGTGGACATCTATTTAATATCACCAGGGACTACTTCAGAACCTCTCCTGCTCTTGTTTTTGTATAATAAAAAAAATCTCAGTATACAAGGTGTCTGGAAATCTTTAGGTGACGATAATATTTACAAAGGTCTGGCCTCATGCTCAAGCCGAGTTATATGAGTTTTCTGACCTATATGCCCCCATTCTTGCCTCCCCTGACTGAATCACTGCATTCAGTAGGGAGAAGTCTAATAGGGTCTCCATAGATGCTTTTCATAGCATCCGTGATTCCTAAGCAAGCCTGTGTCTGTACCCGGCTTTGCCTATTGGCTGCTGTTGCTTAAGTGGACTTAAGCCACCAAACTAAGGCGGCGCATGAAATGGAGAGTCTTATGGCGTAAATTTTGGCTCTTTTTATAAATAAATATCAAACTTGTCTTCGTACAATACCTCGTTGATCCTTTTCATGTACCGTATGATGTAAATTTCAGCCCTCTTGACAAATAAAAAATTGTCTTAAAGCGGTTAAGCTCACAAAAATGATGTCTTAGGATGAAGTTTCCCGAATAGAACATGGAAACGAGCAATTTGGCGAAAAACGTAAATTTTGGCTTGTAAATATCAAACTTGTCTCACGACCTGAAATCCCCCGAACATCATGTCTTACGATCTTGTTTTGAGTTAGGAAGGGCCTTCCAACCCCGTTGGTTTGTTTCACGTACCTTATTACGTAAAATTTGGTCCTTTCTTGAAAAGTTGATGGCCTCTACTGACTAACAGCCCCTGGTTTGACACGTAAGACAAAAAGAATCTTGAATGACTTGTCTACGAATACCAAACTTAGGGATCAAAAATGTTGTTTGTACCTTATGACTTAAGTTTTCCGGTACCAGGTACACCTACTGTTATGGTTAGTTAAAAAGCGATATGCGATATAAAGCAACGCTAGGCGCGGTTAGTACTTGGAAGGGTGACCGTTTCAAAGAAATGTCTCACATATCTTTCAGCGGCTTGTATATCAGTGTATGCGCGGAAGCTATGCAACCTTAGGCGAGGGTGATATACCATCCTTCGGAGGGGATGTATAGCCGTCGGTCCCTTGTCTATTAAATGTTAGGCAAGTGAAAGATCCCTACTCTTCTTAAGGGAAGAGGTTCGGCAAAATTCCTGGTTGGGGGTAGCTTGTCTACAAACGTCAGTGATAGGCGTCAGTAGCAAAAATAGACCGACGTTAAATAAATGATCAGATAGAAAGATCAGGGTATCACATAGTAAGCTTCCACGGAATAGTGTTTCTAAACTTATACACAAACTTTAGCCTAGCAAAGGAGATACGGATTAGATTATTAATATGCTCGCCAAATTTTAGTTTATCGTTCATTACCAGGCCCAAATGTCTTGCAATATATTTTTCATTGAGAGGAGTATTTTTAATTGTAATTGCCTTTATATAGTGTACAGTCTTATTTCTATTACACTTGCATTGATTGTAAGATTGTGATTTTCGGATCCCGTGACTAATCTACTAAGGACCGCCATTTATCTGGTCAATTGCCAATAGGACACGTTCAGGCGAAAAGGAATTGAGCAGTTGATTGTCATCAGCCTGCATCATTGTGTCACAGTGTACAACTGAATCTTTAAAATCAAAGGTATATATATTATAGAGGAGAGGTCCACGAATGAGCCCTTGAGGGACCCCTTTATTAATAGATAATCCATTAGACACCCAATTGTTCAGCACCACTTTTTGCGTTCTTCCCGTTAAATATTTTTTTTACAATTAACAGCATTATTATCAAATCCAATGTGGTACAGTTTAGCACAGAGGAGTCCATGATCGATGTTGTCAATGGCCTTGCTAAAATCCAGTAATATCAAATCTAAGATTTTGTCGTTATCAATGTTATTTACAATATCATCATAAACTTTTGATAATGCTGACGTTGTCGATTTGCCTTTGATAAAACCAGATTGCGTTTCCGGCAGTATATTTTTTGAAAAATATAATCTGTAATCTCTTCATTTGTAGGCCTGAGATCAGAAAAATTTTCAGTTTTATTAGTTTCAGCCAAATGACGAACCAGTGCCTCTTTCCACCTATCCGGAAAGTAATGGTGTTCTCTACATCAACCAAATTAACGATTTGTAATAATATATTAGGAAGACATACTGAGCCCATCTGCTCCAGCTGCATTTGAATTTATAGAATTTAGTTCTTTTATAACCTTTTTAGTTGGAACTGATCTAAAATTAAATAAATTGTTGGTTAAAATTCGATTTTGAGAATTACTATAAAAGCTTATTTGATTATGGCTTTTGGATGGGTGTAGTGATCCACCCCTAATAATCACCTTATGGCACTTCGACTAACTTTAATTTAGTATGTCTTGAGGTTTGTATTTGGTCAAAATTATGTTCCGGAATTAAAACCTCGTAATTAGTTTCCAAAAAATATTTGAAATTTTTGTATTAGCCGACACTTGGAAAGTCTTCCACTAGACATTTGAGGTAATTTACATCAAAATATTTTGATCTAATTTACCATGTACTAGTATAAATTCATAATTTTATTAATCAAACCAAAGGTGTATCTAGTAGCTATACGTCCTTGCCGTAAATAATATTTATATCTCAATAAAAATAAACAAATTGGCAACGTACCCTGAGAGCAAGGCACCATGTGGAGTTTTTGAAATAATTTATCTTTAGTCAAAATAATTAGTCAACTTTCGCTTAAGGTGTCGGAGCAAATATTAATTTTGATAAATTATAGCCATAGTTACAGAAACTATAAATTATTAATCCTTGACTGAAACAAAACCGTAACGCCTTGTACAATTTCAATATAAATGTAGCCGTTAATAGATGCGCACCCAAGGTATGCAGTGAGTATTATTGTGAATGACTAACAGTTTTTTTTCTTCGTTTGAGGTCAGTTGCGCCGATAGTTATTCCAGTTAGAACAAATCAGAATAACACAGCATTGGCATAAATCACGTGCTTAATGTTTATGGGGAAATTGCACACTACGGAACAGACGTATCCAATATTATTGGTAACTATTTAATGTGCATATTTTATCGTATCCTGGATATTTTACATAAGAGAAGGACACATTATCAGGAAAAGATATTTGTGTTAAATGTCAGATAACTGTATATGTATTATATTACAACCCGAACCGCTATCCTTGCTTAGCCATTTGTTTTCCTGCCCTGAATTTTACAGTTTAATGTTTTATCTTAGTCCAAGCAATGGAGGGGATTTTGACTTGCAAAAGGTCAGACAGAAATAAAATTTGGTAGGATGGTAGACATAGGCCTCCTAATGGTACACTTAAGTTTGGGACCGCTCGAGTGATAGGGGGTGGAAAACCGTGCATCGCCGCAGTTTTTGAGAAATAGCGCGGTTATTTGGAGAGATGTCGAAAAGATGTTCAAACAAAAATGTAGACTCTCCATCTTTATGATCATTATCATTGTTTGTTTACGATCAATAGTTTGATGCAGCGCGCCAAAACTGAGGGTTGATTTGCAATTTTTAACAAAATCACATTTTCATCGCGGATTAGTCATACTAATCGATAGACTACAAAAAATTCCGAAATATTTTTTTATGAAAGAGCAATATTTTGTGAGTCTGATGATGCCTGATTTGTAAGGTTTGGTTGTATATAACAGAAAATATGATTTTTTTAAACGCGCCGCGACCTACACAAATATGTGGATTTTTTTAATTATCCATATCTAAGGTTGATATACAGGCTGTCCATTTTATCAGGGCACTCGAGAATATATCACTTAATATCGGTCGTACAAAAAAAAATATTTTTACAAAAATTGTGCCGATTTATATAACCAACAATAAGATTTAAAGACATTTGAAATCCATAGCCTGCTTTAAAAGTTATGGCGGAAAATATCGAAAATGCGGAAAAGATCTAGGCCAAATATCTCTGTTATTTGAAGAGATACGAGAAAAATTTTAAAACGAAAATTGTTTGCAAAACAGAGTGTTTCAACGAGGTTTTATCTAATTTTTTTCAAAACCGCTGTATTTTGAAATTTACTCTTTAGGCTGTTAAAAAAATTATTTTGAAACGGGCGGGAAATGGCTACATTAAATAGAGTATTTTCCTCCCTTTTCAACAATATATCACATGCCATATTTATTCATTGGTACTACGTTAGTAATTATAAAAATATATTTTTAAAACCAATAAATTTTTTTTAACAAGCATTAAACTTGCCGTGGAGAAGTATGATTAAAAAAAACTATAAAATAATTCAATAAGTTAAAACATAATATTTTTAGTCGCAAACTCTTTTATAACCAGACTGCAACCAACAGCTACTCTCCGGGCTATGCGCCCCACCGAGCGCTGAATTACAAGTTACAAGCCTAGCGCGTTAAGTGTAATAATTGCATATTACCATCAAAACGCTAATTCTTCGATTGCAATAAACACCAGCCGAAAGACTGATCCTACTTAAAGGAGCTCTCGAAGTATTAGCGTTTTGATGGTAATATGCAATTATTACACTTAACGCGCCAGGCTTGTAACTTGTAATTCAGCGCTCGGCGGGGCACATCGCCCGCAGAGTAGCTGTTGGTTGCAGTCTGGTTACGTTCTTTATAGTGAAATAAGGATTTTATAGAGGAGTTTGCGACTAGAAACATTATGTTTTAATATTCCGCCCTCTAAAAGCACATTTGAACAATTCAATAAGTTGTTCAAATCTTTGCTATAATAAAACATTAACACAATTAAGAAGAATAAAGTAAATTCAGGTAACAAAAACAAAATAATAATCAAGAAAGCAACATGGAGCAAGAAAGAGTATTCGCAGTTATGCCAAGGCATAGAGGTCCTCCATAAAAGCGTCACTCCTTGCTCAGAAAGTTAAAATGTCTTTACCAATTAATTTAAGTATAATATCCATTTGTTTGTATTTCATGATTTCGCTATTATTTCAATAATTTTAAAATGTTGGCTATGAACAAACTTAACAATTTAATTTTTTGACAGATCATCTCAGTTAATACTTAAACTCTCACTCAATACTCGTTTAAGAATTTAGAATTTTCAAAAATGATTTTCACTCACATTGATCGTTATAATATGTTCGTTACATATTGACAATGCAATTTTAACTCTGGATTAGCTCAAGTAGAATATAGAAACAGATTTCCACAAGCACTATAGCCGAATAAAACTCTGTTCAGAAAATTAGCTACGAAACTGAAAAATAATGGTTCATTTTTAAAGAAGAAGACAAGGTTGAACATGAACAGTGTTACTGATAATGTAAAAAAGGTAAACCGAGTTATTAATTATGTAAGAAATAAAAATACAGAAAATTTGGAAACATCATTTAAGAGACATTCAAATTGCTTGTCATATAAATAAAACAAGTGCTAGAAAAATTTTAAACAAAAATGGTAACCGGTGTTATAAAGCCAAAAAAGTTCGCATTTTACAAACGGGGGACAAACCAATGAGGTAGGTGGCTGTTGGAAAAGAAGAGGGCTGATCCATTAATAAGTACTAAAATACTTTGGTCCCACGAGGAAAATTTTTCCAATAATGGATTTTTTAATCGCAATATTCATTACAAATGGACTTCTGAAAATACACACTGGCATAGACCGACTGGGTTTCAAAATCGTTTTTCAATAAATGTGTGGATAATTTAATAGGTTCTTATTTTTATGATGGTCACCTCAGTGGTCAAAGGTACCTAAACTTTTTGAGAAATAAATTTAATGAATTCTTAGATAATAATATAATAATAATATTTATTTAATAGGAAACTCCTAATATACAAAATTTGTGCTCTAATATAACATATAATCATTCCTAAAATAATATATAAACATTTCATACAACAGATTGACCTACCTTTAGAGAATCGACAAAACTTTCAATATTTTCAACAATTCCCAGATTTGCCTAGATTATTTAGACGAAATTTTGCCTCAACATTGAATAGGTACCAATGGATTTATTCGATGGCCCCCTCGTTCTCCAGATATAACCCCAATGGATTTTTGCTATAGAGTATATTAAGGATAAGGTGTTTTCGACGACACCGCAAAATGTAGAGGACCTAAAAGCTCGAATTCAACAGGAATGTATTACAGTTACCCCCGCAATGCTGAGTAATGTTTTAAATGCAGTGCCTCGCCGCGCTCGATTGTGCATAAGAAATCACGGTGGACACTTTGAACACTTGATATGATATCTTAGAAATTATTTTGAGGATTAGATAAATATCCTTCTGTGTGCTATATTCTTTTTATTAGTAATTTATTTTTGTTACCTGAATTTACTTTATTCTTCTTAATCGTGTTAATGTTTTATTATAGCAAAGATTTGAACAACTTATTGAATTATTTTATCGTTTTATTTAAAGATGAATGATTTATGAATTATTTATCGTTTAAAGCAAGTATAATGCTTGTTAAAAAAAATTATTGGCTTTAAAAAAATGTTTTTATAATTATTAACGTAGTACCAATGAATAAATATGGCATGTGATATATCGTTGAAAAGGAAGGGAAATACTCTATTTAGTGGTGCCATTTTCCGCCCGTTTCAAAATAATTTTTTAACAGCCTGAAGAGTAAATCTCAAAATACAGCGGTTTTGAAAAAAATTAGATAAAACCTCGTTGAAACATTCTGTTTTGCACAAAACTGTCGCCTTAGAATTTTTCTCGTATCTCTTCAAATAACGGAGATATTTGGCCTAGACCTTTTCCGCATTTTCGATAATTTCCGCCATAACTCTTAAAGTAGGCCATGGATTTTTTTTTTTTTTTTTTTTGCCATTCGGCCATTAGCCATGCAGCCAACCGCTACTTAAATTAAAAACTGCTCGAAAACTTAATAAATATTCCGCTGCTGAAAATCATTCATTACATTCATTACAAACTAACCTACAACGACAGAGAAAATAACAATATTTGAAGATCACAAAAAAGGAATAGAAAACAGGGACACACGCTTCTCGCCCTGGGGTCTGTCAGGACATTTTTAATGACAAACACTTTTAGAGGACCACTATAAATTAAAGGGTGTTACAAAGGAAAAACAACAGAGGAAACGAAGCTAAACTATTCATACATTCACACAAAATTTATAACAAAATTTTCGTTTCTTCCAAAAAGCAGATGATGCAATCAAAAACTGGCTTATCAAATTGACTGAGAAGAGAAAGTATATTAAAAGGCGATTGACTTTTGTGCTTAATAAGGTTTGTATATAATCTGTCAGAAGACGTGGCCATGGATTTCAAATGTCTTTAAACTATTTTATAGGTTATATAAATCGGCACAATTTTTGTAAAAATACATTTTTTTGTACGACCGATATTAAGTGAGATATTCTCGAGTGCCGTGATAAAATGGACAGCCTGTATGTTCATGTATTTTTGTATAATCGACAAATATATTATATTTTTGCGTACGTGATTTAAAATATAATACTTTCAACTCCTTTCCATCCAACCCTTGAGGTCTAGTTGATAGGTGCGTTTCTTTTAAATGTAGTATCCTCAATAGCCCTAATCCACACTCGAAATCGAGGTTTCATTCACCTTGCTTACCATGATGCAAACAGATTCGTTTTCATTCTCATCATCTTCAGGCATCAATTCTTGTGTAGGATTGGCAAAACCGTACTGATCGAGAAGTTCTGAGGCGTCGTTTTCGTCATTTTCGTCATTTTCGTCATCGTTGTGTTGGTCGGGAATATTCTCACAGGCGTCCTATTGTTGTGCAGCGGTCCAATAACTGAGCCCTGTGGAACACCAGCCAGTAAATTAATGCTCTTAGATATTTTGTTATTAATGTACACTCTCTGTGTGCGCTCAGTGAGGTACAATTTCATAAGGTCAATAGAAGGTTTGCAAAAATTATAATATTTCAATTTAGAAATTAATACATTATGGTTAATGGTATCAAATGCTTTAGAGTAGTTTAATAGTATAAGGGCAGAAACTTCACCAGCATCCCAAGACTTCATCTAAACTAGGAAAACAAATGCATCTTTTTAACTTTCTAAAGCAGGTATTGCATATTAAACATTTAAAGATTATATATATATATATATATATATATATATATATATATATATATTGTTATTATACATGATTTGCAGGAAACAACTACTCAGCGGGCAAATACCCCGACCTGCATTGAATTACACCTTACAAATCATGAAAAATTGGTAGCCAATGTCATTTGTCTACTCCTTGACCAGACATAGACCGGTTTCGAACTTATTAGTTCTCCTCAGTATGCCATAGGTCATGGAGCAGACAAATGACAGTGGCCAACCTGCTAGTCTTATACAGACTAATGCAAATGGTGTAGTGGTGAGAGGTAAGTGAATCCTCTCATGTGGTCTAATGCTACTATACACCAGACATCATAGATGTCTCTATGGTGCATAGCGACTTGCCATTTTGCAAGTACCGAGAGCGGCGACCTTCAGCCCTTGGTGGACTTAACCTATATACTGTTATTATACATGATTTGCAGGAAACAACTACTCAGCGGGCAAATACCCCGACCTGCATTGAATTACACCTTACAAATCATGAAAAATTGGTAGCCAATGTCATTTGTCTACTCCTTGACCAGACATAGACCGGTTTCGAACTTATTAGTTCTCCTCAGTATGCCATAGGTCATGGAGCAGACAAATGACAGTGGCCAACCTGCTAGTCTTATACAGACTAATGTAAATGGTGTAGTGGTGAGAGGTAAGTGAATCCTCTCATGTGGTCTAATGCTACTATACACCAGACATCATAGATGTCTCTATGGTGCATAGCGACTTGCCATTTTGCAAGTACCGAGAGCGGCGACCTTCAGCCCTTGGTGGACTTAACCTATATACTGTTATTATACATGATTTGCAGGAAACAACTACTCAGCGGGCAAATACCCCGACCTGCATTGAATTACACCTTACAAATCATGAAAAATTGGTAGCCAATGTCATTTGTCTACTCCTTGACCAGACATAGACCGGTTTCGAACTTATTAGTTCTCCTCAGTATGCCATAGGTCATGGAGCAGACAAATGACAGTGGCCAACCTACTAGTCTTATATATATATATATATATATATATATATATATATATATCACTCCTGTAGAGCCATATATCAGATGTGGTATAATAGGGTGAGGAGGTGTACTGAATGTACAATTAAACAAATTAGAATTAATTCAAAAAAAAAAATTAATACAGGGTGCCCATAAGTAATTGTACACAAAGCAGCGGCAGATTCCTTACGTCAAAATATCATGATTTAACCAAACTTACTTTAGTCCAAAAGTTGATAATAACAGAGATACAGGGTATCAAAGTTATTTTTTGGGGTTTTTTTTAAAATAGTTTCTTTAAAAAGTTAAATATTTTAACAAAATTTGGTGATTGGGGTTTTTTGAGGCGAGGGATTCAGATCTGATAGTTTTGCTGTTGTTTGTAGAGAGCGCCACCTACGGTAGTTTGCGTGCCGTTTATGCGTCGTCATATTTTTTTGGCGATTTTAAAAAAAAAAATTAAAATAAAAATTCTTGTTTTCCTGTCATTTTTACGTAAAAAACCCATAACCATACCTTATAAATGTCGCTACGAATAACCATTTTCAAGATATTTAGTTTTAAAGTATTCAATGCAACCAATTTAAATTATGATTTAGGGATGTACGATTTTTCAAAGTAGGCTTTGATTAAAACAAAAACAATATGTTAAATCGCTTTTGCCAGTGGCGTACAACATAAATGATAAACCCCTTCACCTCTCCTAAATTATATATTACACCACTGACTGTGCGAATATCAATTTCAACTAATTAATTCATATTTTCCAATGTCTTATACGTAACATATGCACTCTTGTTAAGAACCCATAAAGTGGATAATTGTCGAGATATTAACCATTAAAGAGGTAAATTCACAGTACACGATTAATTAGAGTAATCAGTCATTACAGCAACAAAATAAATTTTATTACATAATTACTTTTATAAATTTTCAAAATGCGCTCCACCAACATCGATACATTTCCTTATTATTTTTGTTAATGATTGTCTAACTTTAAAAAATATGGTAGGTTGATTTCTAATAAACTGTGGGGCATTTTGTATCTGTTGCCATAATTCCTGTCGACTATTAACTGTTTGAGAATAAACCAATGTCTTCATATGTCCCCAAAAGTAAAAATCCGTAGGTTTCAAATCAGGGCTACGAGCTGGGCATCGAAATTTACTTCCCCTTCTAATCCACCTATGAGGAAACTGCAAATTTAAATATTTGCGGACTTCAAGGGAATAGTGAGGTGGAGCTCAATCTTGCATAAACCATAAATTCTGTCTTATGTTTCTGGGCCATGTATTCATTTCATCATAAGATTCTGTTTGCAAGAAATTCAGATATGAAGAACCATTTAAGTTTGGTGGTAATTCATGTGACCTCAATAACTGATCTCTCCTAATTCCAGACCAAACATTAATTTTGAATTCTTGTTGAAAATGTGACTCTCTAGGTGTGTGTTGATTTTCCACATCCCAGTAATGGGAGTTCCTCTAGTTAAATACTTCTCTTCGGGTGAAAGTTGCTGCATTCGTAAATAAAATATTTTGGATAAAATTACGATTTTTTGTTTGTTTATTTTGAAAAAATTGTGAAAATTCTACATGTGCGGGAAGATCCCTAGGTAACAAATTCTGTACCTGGATAAAATGAAAAGGTCTCAAATATTCTTTGTGATGTATTCTAAATATGGAAGATTTACTTACTCCAGTAATTGCAGACAATCGCCGTGTGGAAAGTTCAGGATCTTCAGCAATTTGAAGTAAAATTTCATCCTCCTGATCGGCGGTAATTCTTTTTGGATGCCCTATGTGGCTCTTGGGACGAAACTCGCCACTTTTTCCTAATCTGTCATAGATGTTTTTAAATGTTTGATGGTTTGGTAGGGCCCTGTTGGGATATAATTGTGGATATGTACGGCGGGCACGTCTACCACAACAATTTTCTTGTGCATAGACGCGTACCATGTTTCGCATTTCAAGTTGTTGTGACGAGGCATGATTAATCCAAACAAGTTTAAAAATTCAGTGATTATCTAAATTCAGCCAACACAATACAATAATACCTAATTGACACAAGTCACCAAGATTTATGTACAACAATCTTTAAATTGCATTAATTAGTACAACCAAATTTTTAGGTATGACATTTAAAGAATAATTGACACAAGCCACCTAGATTTGGGTACAACAATCGTACATCCCTAAATCAAAATTTAAATTGGTTGCATTGAATATTTTAAAACAAAATATCTCGAAAACGGTTACTAGTAGCAACATTTAAAAGTTATGCCTATTTGCGTAAAAATGCAGGAAAACAGGAATTTTTATTTTAATTTTTTTCTTATCTCCAAAAAAATATAACGTAAACTACCATAGGTGGCACTCTCTACAAACAACAGCAAAACTATGAGCAGATTTGAATCCCTTGCTTCAAAAAAACCTCAATCACCAAATTCTGTTAAAATATTTAACTTTTTAAAGAAATTATTAAAAAAAAAATTTAACTTTGACACCCTGTATCTCTGTTATTATCAATTCTGTGTAGAATTACTTATGGGACACCCTGTATAGTCTTTGACAAAGAACCTACCTATCCTACTGATTCTTTATACAAGGGCACATCAATATTGGATCCACGTCAGCTATTTTTCTTTAGCCTGTCCGCTATGCAATACTCTGAAAGTTAAAAAATTGTACACTATTATAACGCTACACATAAAAATACCCGCGAAACAAATATAAAAAACAATTGGGCAAAGATGTCATATATTCTTGGCACCTAAAGCATTTAACATTATACCCGAAACATTAAAAGGTAAATTAAATAAAAAATATTTAAGAAATATGTTAAGAAACTTATATCGGAAACACCCAGAATTGAAATACATAAGTATTAGACTTAAGAAACTCTTAAAGGGAAGCTGAAATAATGTGGTATAAACTTGTAGTTGTTAATAAAAATATAAATAATTAATTAATGGTTATGCATATTCATTAATAATTCAACAATAAAAATACAAAACTGTATCTGTTTGAACTTTTGTGGTACTCGTTGTATGTTAGTATTAATTAATTTGCATATGTCTGTATTGATTTCTAAATTGTTTTTTTACCTCTTGTAATACTCACATTCAAAACGTATGATTTATTTTCATGTTTGTTTGTAAGAAGATATAACTGCTATTTTGTATTTGTATTTTTACGGCAAATAAACATATTATTATTATATATCATGTTGACTGTAAAAAAATAATACACTCTTTAAACACATTCGATGTATTTTGCTGATACTTTATGGCCTTAATTATCTTCTGGATAAAAGGGGACATCTCAATATATTCTAAATACAAAATTTGCATATACAAGAAGTTATTACACAAAAAGTAAATAAGACGATGTAATTTCGGTAAGCAGGTGCTTCTTCGCAGCTTAACATTTGGTTTAAATTAACTTATTATTAAAATTAATTCAGTTTACACAAAAGATTGCTGCAATTTATTCGACATATCTTGTTACATGTATTTTTTTTTGTTACACGCTGCCATGATGTTTTCATTTGATTTTACCTACACGAAACTGTAGGTGAATATACTGCTAAACTTACGTTTAAATGCATAAATAAATTTGGAGATAAATTACACCACTTTAATAAAAATGAAAACCGGATATTGTGAAACAGATTTTTATAAACCAATTTTGAACATTTACTGACGTTTCGGTCAATCCTATGTTTTCACTTTCTTAGCGGTTCAACTATGCAAACAATAAAATAAACAAGAGATGCAATAATTAAAGAAAATTGTTATGTCGTTAGGTGTTACAAGTTTTCTTTATTTTATTGTGCGCTTGCTCGAATGATGTATGTAGAAATATCGAAGAAAGTTAAAATTTGTTGTTTTTTTTCAATAACTCAATATTCTATATTCTATTCTGATTTTCATCAAATTTCGTGGTTGCATTTTGTAAGGAAAGAAACAATTTATCACATTATTTTTTGAAATAGAGCTGTTATATCTACATTTGATGAGGAATTATTTAGTTATTTTGTTGCTTTTGACCAAATATTATTTTTATTTACTTTTATTTATTTATTTAATTTTAGTGTACACCATCCGGCAGTTACTTACAGGATGGGCAAACACAATAAATAACAAAACATACAAATACAAAAATCAGCAAAACCAAATACGATCCATGACAGAATACAAACCTATATACATTTATACATATATACATAATATACATACAAATAAAAAAAATCGCTGCCCAAGAAATCACCACTTCCACATCCCGATTTTGTATCCTAATCTTATACACACTAAATCCCAATATAATGTTTTACTCCCTTTAATAATAAGGTGGTAGTGGCAATGGGGGTGGTAGAGGGGGTGGCTAATGTCAAAAAAATTTTAGGAGTTCTTGGTTCTCATATACACGCTAAATCCAAATTAAATTTTTTACTCCCTTTAATAATAGGGTGGCGATGGCAATGAGGGTGGAGTAACTAACGCCAAAAATATTTTTGAGACATTTCGTTCTAGTATATAATAAAAAATAGTATACATCGAGGTCATTGTTAATATCTTTTACGAATAATATAAAAAATAGTGGTCCAAGAATGAACCCTTGCGGTACTTATGATAAATATACAATTTTTACGTGAAACTGATATGCTTGTGCTTGTAATGTAATATGATGGAATACATATGATAACCCCAGAGCAACTCATATATATATATATATATATATATATATATATATATATATATATATATAATTTCTATTCTTCTAAATCAGATGAGAGTTTGTTACCTCCTTTCTCTTATTATTTATTTCTGGAAAAGAATTGAGGCAACATATGCGGACGACTAGCTGGTTTAAGTTGGAGCAAAGAGCTGTGGATCCGGAGTATTTGTAAGAGTGGAGAAACTTACCCTTTTTGAAATGTACAGCATAAATGACAGATTTCTGTTTATTTCGAGAAAAGGAGACAAAGACAAATTGATGTTAAATTGGGCACCATCTATAGTGAAAATAAGTAGAATTGCCTCTTTTTCTCGAATAACCAGTCTACTACAGATCAGGCTGGAATTGTTGGTAAGAGAAATAAAAAGATAGTTTAAAACGAATGATAAAATATATTACATGAATAGATAAATCGGTTTGTATAATGTGAAATTTTCAAGTTACTTAGTAATATCGGCTAACAAAGACTAATTAAAATGTAAAAATATATATATAAAAAATTTATACCAGGATCCTAGATTCCGGGATTGAGTATTGTTGAAGTGAATGGTTCTGGGACAGCAATTCAGACCCACAATTGTCTCTTGCAAAAATGAAGTATAAAGGTTTACGTATTTCAATTAAGTGAATTTTAAAAATTGTGGAAAAATTGTCCAACTATATAAATTTATAATTGATATAAATTAACCATAAGAATAAAATATATAAAACTGAATTTCGAGTTTGAAATATATATAGCTGCCTTTTGGGCTTGAAGACTATCAAATTTTCAATATGAAGAAAATATACAGAAGCTTGAATTTTCTATCTGCAGAAGATATATGTAGAAGGTATACATAAGCTATGCATAAGCTGATTCATAAACTATAAATTGCCAAGAAAATGAAAAAGAGAAAAATTTTTTTTATAACCATGTGGTACATACAGGGTGTCTCACCGGGAACTGAATCGATCGATATAGAGAAAAGTACGCATCAGAAAATTTTGAAAATTTAAATAATTACTAATGTCGGTGTGGCTAATCCAACTGAAACAATTGCAAGTAGCTGGCACTCCCGCTTATACTGGAAGTCGATACCAACTTGCTTATTTCAAATGGAACACCCTATACATTTTAAGGTTCTCGAAAAGAGCATAAAATTCTGAGTCGAAAATATGTAGCATATCCTATACCTAAACCTAGCCATTTCAGAGATATTTGACATTTTATAGAAAATTTGACAGGTGCAACGGTTTGCAAGAACCGTTATAACTTTCTTCGTGTAAAAGATCCTCATTTACTTCTTGTCACGTAAAAATAACACAAGGAGAACTACGTTCTACTACTTAAATAAATTGAATAGTATCATACCAAGTGTTCCGTTTTTCGCGTTATATTTTGTCAACTTCAAACCGCGAAAACTTGTTTAGATCAAATGGAACACCCTGTATTATTTACGTCAAGTTGTGTAAAATTGAATTCCCTTTTTTCTGATATTAGCATTGTGGGGGTTAAAGTTACAACTTTTTGAAATATTTGCGATTTTATTAGAAATTAATGAATTGTAATCATTTCATCAAAATAGCCATGATTAGAAACAATCAGTCGTTATCGTATGTCAAAAAATGCCAGCACGTTTAAATTACACCACTGTCAATTGTTGAGTTAAGTGCAACAACCTGCCGGTCTTCTTAGGAGATATCCTTATTAAGCAAATTACAGAATCGATAAAAGGAATCTATAATACCACATACCACAGCTGACTTAAAATGTTTTCTCTTAAAATGTTTTCTTAACCGCCTCTCAAGTTACCGAAGTAACTCCCTGGAAGATCTCAAGGATCTTGTGCTAGGCAAAGAGAGACGAGGCCCTACAGTTTAATGTGGACTCCGAACCACTCTTGGGGCAATTTTTTTAAATGAAAAATTGTTTCGCCTTGCGGGAATCGAACCCACTTCGCTAGGCAACTCAGTTTGCTAGCCAGTCGCTTTAACACACTGAGCTACCATTGCAATTTGTAATTTCTATACATATTCAAAAATATGAACTGCCGTAATAAATAGTAAAACATATTGTGAAAATTCAGTAAATATATTACATCTTATAGGATATACTATATACCACGTTAATTAGAAAGTTAAAGGTAAGGAGGTAACCACATGTACTCACAGTAAACAAAATATAGAAATTGAAATATAGGTATATGAATGTAAATAAATGTTTTGTAAACAATTGTTTCCTGAGATGCTGTAACAGAATAGAACAAATACATAAGTTAACGTGAAACAAAAACATGACTGAGTTCCTAAATATAAAATATGTACATAAAACAATGTGAAATGATTTAGCAGTTATACACAGAATATTCTGGTAGTTAAAAACAGGTTAACTTATAAAAACTGAATCAAAATGCTATACAGATTGTGCTAAATATAAATAAAATACCAGTTAATATATAAAATTATTGTTAAATAGACATAGGCCATGTAACAAGCTTAAAGTTTAACGACGTTTCATACCCACGTCTAGCATACAAATTCCATGTAAAAATGATGCGACTAAAAAACCCTTTCGTAAAGTATTCGAAGCATTAAGCACAGTTTTTGAAAAGAGCTCCTAAACACAGTGGTCCCGAGCACAAAAGTGCTTACAGCGCTTAGACGAGAACTAAGCACAGCGCTCAGGAACAGCTCTGCTTGACACTATTTCGCCAATTATTATTTTTTCGCTCAACGTTAGACACATTTAATGAAGCAGTAGAGCAAATATCAATTAAGAAGTAAAACAAACGTTCAATTTCCTGTTATTTTTCACTTTAGCTACACATTTCGTATTCGTATTGAAATATCACTGTTTAGTTGAGTTGTAGTAGTTCTGCAGGTACATTTATCAGAAGTTTAAAATGCTTTAACTATGACTAATTGACCATAAATCACCAGGGTTATTTACAAGCACCCGTAAGGCTCCTAAAAGGCAAAAGTAGAAACTTATAAGTACGCGGGCGGGGTAGTTGTCACAACCCGCACCCTGTCTCACCACCACAAACTGCCAGCGACTAGTAAACAACTACAATATTGAATTGAATCTTAGCCATGGCCATCTATTATTCGCCAAACGGGACGAGGCTTGACACATCTGCACCTATTGTAGTAAAGATGTTTCTATAATTTCGTACCTTCTTCTTTATGTATGCCAAGCAAATTGATGCCGACGTGCTTTTATGTTGTCGGCTATTCCAAATTTTCTATTTTAGTGGGGCACGTTTGGGTTAAAATAAAAAATAAAACTGAACGTGTTTCTTGGAATAAATGTATTGTAGCTGCAATCAGGTGCGACGAAATCCAGCTTTGTTAGAACAATGAGGTCCTATGGGAAATTTGTGTTCTGTAAATGTGATGCATGTGTCAAAAGTGTAGGTTTATTAGGAAAATACGGCGCTTTATAGATAAAGATACGTAGTGTCTCGTTGCAAATTTCCCCACTATCATTACTTTTATTTTCATCCGATTTAAAATATTACAAAACTGATCGTAAGATTTTTAAAAAACTAGTCACAGTTTATGTTTTTATACATAGGTATGCTATATAGGGTGTGCCAATAAAAATTCCCAGTTGAAATATTTCAGAGACTACTAGAGATATTTGAGTTTCAGTTACGTAAAGTGTATAGGAACTTAATTGAAACCGTATAAAAACTAAAAGCCGGCAAAAACAGTCGGCATCTCTTTATTGTACATGGGCGGAGGTAAATAGAAATGCTTGTCATAAGAAAATGATAAGATTTTCGGACGTTATTATATTATCCTCTGTTTCAAATGGTCTCCAGAAAGCCATGGTAAATTACTAAATAATTAAAATATTTTTAGTAAATATTTATAAATATGAACAATAACTAACTAAACTCCTACGCTTGATATTATAATAGGTATTTATGCACTGCACTGGCACATTGACAATACATCTCACAAGTCCACGTTACTTCTGAGAAACGATTTAAGAATTTTCTTTATGATAGTATGTCCGTTTTATTGTCTTTAAACCAGTGCAGTCGTAGATGGTTCATTCAGGCTGATTACATTGCCAGTCTCGGACTCGCCTGCACAGTTTCAACTACCATTCGAATCTCGATACCATTTATTTATTTATTTAGGATACACCATCCAACAGCTTTCGCCAATTAAAGGATGGGAAATTTACAATATTTAAATAACATAACATAGAAAAAATATATGTATAACATATGTATAAAACGATCAAATACAGAAATTCATTGAAAATTAACAAACAAGAAAAAATTTAAAAAAAAAATAGATACATAATAGATTATTATGAAAATAAATTCGTAATGTCCCTTATCGAGCAGTTAAATATATCTAGACTATCTACACATGATATGCAACGGAGAGTATTTCAATAAGTTTGTGTGAGGAGTCGAGAGGTAAAAGGTTCCTTCAAATCTAGTTCCGATTGTTGGGACGCGAAATCTCAGATTCGACAAAACTTCAGCACAGTCATATCTATTGTGTACCATATTGAACAGAAATATTAAGGAGTGAAGCTTTCTGCGATCGGCCAAACTGATAAATGAAAATCTACTGAGAAGTACATTATGTACCGTTCCAATTGGAGGATATATGCCATCGATTTTATAACATAGAAATTTTAAGAATCTCCTTTGAACATTTTCAATGGAGTCATTATATATTGAGTACCCTGGGTACCAAATTAAAGTCGCATATTCTAACTTAGATTTTACAAACGCGTTAAACAGTATACATAATACCTGAGTGTCTGTAAAGCCATATGAATTTCTAATGACAAATCCGAGGTTCTTTGAAGAAGCTGATACAATATTTTCAATATGCTTTGAAAATGACAGCTTATGATCAAATGTCACTCCAAGATCACAAAAGTATTCAGGACGTTCAAGAATTGTTCCACTCAGTTGATAAGCGAACTCAAAAGCATTCTTTTTCCTATGGTATGAGACAACCTTGCATTTGGTAGCATTTAATGGCAGAATATTACTGTTACACCACTCATGAAGCTTATTTAGGTTATTTTGTATTCTCTGACAGTCCTCCAAGGACTCTGTACGCCAGTACAATTTTAGGTCATCGGCATATAACAAGCATGGTATGTCTATCGAGTCTACAATATCATTTATAAAGATAACAAACAATAAAGGGCCCAGGACAGAGCCCTGCGGCACACCAGAAGTCGCCGAAATCTCGAAGGACTTATGACTACAGTATTCAACATATTGTTTCCGCATACAAAGATAAGATTCAAAAATGTAAGAAGTGAGGACGACAGTCCCACATTGTTTAACTTTTCTAAGAGAACTCCATGGTCTAGTTTGTCAAAAGCCTTCGAGAAGTCGGTGTATATTACGTCAACTTGAACATTAGCATCCAAATGTTCAGAGATATATTGTGTTATGGAGCATAGATTGGTCACTGTTGATCTCCCATGTATAAAGCCGTGTTGACTTGGTGTAAGCTGTTCTTTTACATGAGAATAAAGTGGTTCATGCAAGGCTATCTCAAACACTTTAGCAAAGCTACAGATTATGGTTATCGGACGGCAGTTTTCAATTTTATTTCTTTCACCTTTTTTGTATACGGGGCAGATACGAGAAAGCTTCTAGATCTTCGGAAAGGTACAAAGTTTTAGAGATAAGTTATAGATAAAAGTAAGTGGTTTCGCAAGAACATAAGCACAGTCTCTTACTATGAAAGCTGGAATATCGTCCGGTCCTTTAGTAAATTTAGGTTTGAGTTTTTTGAGCGCCTTCGTTATGTCATCAATTGTGAATGAAAATGCGTGAAGTACATTACCGATATGACTGGTATTAGTATACGTAGGCGATTTCTTAGAAACTGAAAAACTAGTTTCGAAAAAAGTAGCAAATTTATCTACAGCATGTACATGTACATTGCTAAATGTATAGGACAAAATATCAAGTTCAATGCGCACGGTCCTGTGCTTTAACACTGACCAGTTTCAATTGTGCTCCTATAAAGTATAAAAGCCCATCGCTAAATCATATAGATGGCTTTAATTTTGAATACAAATAATTTTTTAAAATGTTAAGGGGTAGATGGCGCTGAACAACAAAAAATGTTTTATATGGTAGGTACTTAGAAATGATATGTATATTGAAGAGAATTTAATTTCAATTAGATTTCGTTATACGGAAAAAAAACAAAAATCCAACCGTAAATTTAAGTTTAAAACATTTAATTTTTGATAAACTAAAATCGCCGTAACTTTCTTACATTAAACTTTAGGCGATAGTTCGTTTGAAACTTTCTTCATAGACAGGTTATGGGAATAATATGACAATAAAACGTTTTTACAACTTCCGGTTAAACCGGAAATTGCAGTTGCCACAATTTAAAGCGTCCGTCTCTGTATTTCATTAAATATTATTGAATATGTTCCGTGCATTTTTTCCAATACAACCGTACTAGCAATAACGGAAACATTGACGTGGGCGAAAAAATATATTTTATATTGACTAGGATCACCTTAATGAAATAAAACGACTTCATATGCAAATCATAGGTGCCTTTGGAATTCTCTATAAACAATATTGAAAATATTGACATTGCTTTAGACATTATTTAATTCTTGTATTTTGTTAAATTGTTATAAAACATGGTACCTATAAAAACCGGTGTAAATTAAACATGCTTTTAATGTATGGAGAATACAGTAAAAATTCTTTTTTAGGCAACTCTCACAAAAAATGACGTTTATCGGATCTGGCAGCATTCCTAAAATGTCATCTTTTTGTACTCATTTGTCAATCTTATTTTTTGCCGCTTTTCATTTTTTGGCTGCTTTTACGTCACGGCCCCATCTATTGCTTGATCATCACTAATATTTTGTAGCGGTTGGCTGCATGGCTAATGGCCGAATGCCAAAAAAAAAAAAAAAAAAAAAAAATCACTAATATTTGAAATATCTCACGGCTTGTCAATAAACTATCTAGTGACGTTTTCATTTGTTTTCGTTGAAAACGAATTAAAGCTGCCAGCTTAGTAACCCTGTTGCAAATTTTGTCCACGTGTTGAACACGGAAATGCTCCCTCTTTTGGTAAAATAAAAAATGTTCGGCAGAGCTTTGTGCCTTAGAGCTTGATAGAGACCCTGGGTGCCTTTCGTGCTCTTAATTTTTGATTTTGAGAAGAGTGGAGGGTCACACGTAGAATGTTGGATAGGGTCAAATGCTACACCCTGTATAAGCCCTGGAGTAGGTTGCTTCATTTGAAATGGTTTATTATTCACTTTAATTAATTTTATTGTCTATGGCAGGGTCCAAGATTTCACCTTTTAAATACTTTCTTGAAGTAAAACACTTCAGCTTAAAATTAAATTTCTGTTGTTAAAAATATTGATGTTTAAAATCAAAATGTATTAACACGATTGTTTTACAAAAATTGAAAAAAATTCACTTGTTTGGTTTACTACGTGAGGGCAGTTTATAATTAATTTGAAAACACTTTTTTACTTGGTTATGGCCAAGGAAGAATGTAGCTGTAGTGGCTCGTATCGCGGCGCACGTATCGAACTTGATTTGCCCGGGCTCATCGCGCTCGGCTTCTTGTGTGCTTCCTCAGGGACCCGACGAGCAGAGATCTGGGAAAGTCTGGAAATGTCCCCGACCATTCCTTGCGGGCTTCGATTGCGCAATATTGCACAATATTGCACCATCAGTTGTAAAACCGGAAAATTTTGATACAAAAATTATATATCCGTATCGGCATTGAAAAGGGAAATTTTTTGACATATGAAAGAAGTTCGAATCAATTTGAATTCAGGAGTTATTAACGAAAATTGGTTGAAAATATTTATTAAAATTGAAACGACCCCGTAAACTCGTCCCGAAAGTCGGCGCACAAAGAGCTATGATATGATATTGTGCCGATGCGTTCACGGTGAATGAATGACGTGTATTCAATTTTATTTGATACGTAGCTTATGTTTCGGAAGCAAGTTTTGAGGAAGTTAAAATTGAGAGACAAAGGTTTAACAAAAATTGATAAAAGTGAAACAAACATTGTGGCTGGGGGCGTGGAAAGTGATTATGATGTAAATCGAGATATTGAGGGGGCTGTATTTTTTAAGGCTGTAGTTTATAACTTTTAAACCAACAATATGTACAGACATAATCACCTACTCATCCTAATACTATCAACAAAATTAGAGGAGCTCCAAAAATTTTTTTTCTCTCTGAGGTACCTTACTGCAATCATTCAAAAAACAAAATGTAGCCTCATTCACTGTTAGGTTTAAATTCTTATATACAAAAATATATGATTGAATTCTAATTCAACGTTACAGTATTCATTTGCTCATTTACAAACATCTGAATAAAACAATTTTGCATAAAATACCCTTTTTCCCAGATATCTTAGGAGCTTAATTTTGGACAAAAGAACTGCTTCTTAAAAGTTTTAATAACTCCTTTTCTCCTCAGCTAAGGTACTGAGGGTATTTTTTATGAGGCGTGACAAACTAAACCAAACATTCCTTCATAATCCCATAAACCATCATTGTAAAACATTTGTCGTCCAGCCTTCAACTACTTAGTATTGAAAAATAGGCCATAAATCTTTACATAGCTCGAAGAATTATAAAGTGCCCTTGAAAAGTCAAGTTGCTTTACTATTTACATTATTTTTCATCAACAAGTCAGGTAAACTCTTTTATTACCTCACCGCGTCGTCACCTAGAGAATATCAAAAGTAATCCATGTTTACCGCCCGCCCGACCGCAGAAGCACTGGGTAGATAATTGTGGGGCAATTGTGTATTAATTTACTGCTTATAATTTTTAATTAAGCTGAAAATGCACAGTGTGGGCGACGTAATTATCTTTGTGCGCACAGTAATATAAGAGTATAGATACCCACACAAATTATATTGTTTAAAGTTTTAGGTGTGTATTCGGTAAAAAATAAGTGCAAAAAGTTTAATTAAATATTTATTTGTTGGAAAATATTTCCTAACGAGTTATCCCTATTCAAATTGTAAAAAGCTGAAAAACTATTTATATACGCAAAACTTCCTTCTTTGTTTGGAACATTCTTCTTATTAAATATTTTTTTCTGCCAGATGGCGATCACCTTGTATATGTTTTTTAACACATTGGCGGCCGTTAGCATCCCTTAGAGCGAAATTTCCGAGTCACTTTAGAAAATGTGGGAAATCTACAATTTATTTATTTATTCAACAACAACTTTACAGACGAAGCCCAATTACAAAGTTGTAATGATAAGAACATTTACATGAGACACTAAACAACACAATCAGCATAGGAGAACTAACAATAAAACAGAATTACAAGAAATATAAAAGATATCCACTATACACAAATATAAAACCTTAAATAACATACAGTCATGTCACGAGAATACAGCAGGCACCGTTTAAAAGTTACAGTAATTAGGTGTATATAGAAAGTAAGAGGATAATATGTCTAAATGACAGATATAAGTAACAAACTTATACAGCTTAAATATCATTAAGAGTGATCGATTTAATATTTTTCATATAATTGGAAGGGCTGAGGGTATATAAATTAAATTTCGAGTGGGCAATGTTACCTAATATACATAATCTCACTAGAGGATTAGACAGGTACATATTAGTTTTAAACTGAGGAATATAAAAAAGGTCATAATTTCTACCGATCCGGTATGGTACATTAAATGGAAATCTTGAAAGAAACTCTACCTTTGCAGGAACCGTTGCAAATGAGTTTTTCACTTCAAGAATTTTTTTTCGTGTCGTATACGAATTTGTAGCACTGAAACCTGAGTTAAACAGAGTAGTGATTTAGGAGTTTGTAGATATAAATTAACGACACATGTACACGCCTCAGCTCAAGAGATTCATAGTTATATCTGAGCAACAGTTCACTGTAATGAGCGAAGTGATCATACAAACGAGTTTCTTTAAAAATAAGTGATACTTAAGAATTTTTTTTGTGCACTTTCTACAAGATCAATAGAATTACGATATTACGGTGACCAAATAATTTGACAATGATCAAAGTTAGATCTCACAAGGCTGTTATATAACACCTTGATACACTCTATATTAGAAAAATCTTTAGTATTTCTAATGAGGGAACCCAGTTTTTTAAACTACCGTTGCTTATCTGCCTCATATGACTATTAAAAGATAGGAATTTGTCAAAAAGAACACCCAGATCTTTAAATTCATTAACAGGGCAAAGTTCAGTATTATCAATAGTATAGGGGAAATCTATGGTTTGATTTTTGTTAGAAAACGTCATAGCTACACACTTTTTAATATTAAGATCAACTTTTTAATCATTGCACCACAGAAATATTACATAAATCTTGTTGCAGTAAGTTACAGTCATTGGTATTTTCGATTCTTCGGTATATCTTGCAGCCATCTGCAAAAAGAAGGCAAGTTGAGTGACTCAAAACATCAGGCAAATCATTGATAAAAATGAGAAACAGCAAGGGAACCAAATTACTTCCTTGCGGTACACCAGAACTGATTACAATGTTGGATGACTGGCAGCCATTTAAATTTATATAAACTTGTCTCTTATAGAGATAAGAACATATCAGGCAAAGCATATCAGAGTTTATTTCATAGTTTTTTAATTTAGTAATGAGAATCTGATGATCCAGCCTGTCAAAGGCTTTAGCTAAGTCTGTGTATATAACATCCAGCTGTATATTATCTTCAACGACGATTTTAGCATCCTGAACAAAGTTTAATAAATTAGTAATGGTAGATTTTGCAGACAGGAAGCCATGTTGACAAACGGAGATTACCGGCTTTACTGAGCTATAGATAATTTCGTAGATAACCGTCTCAAAGAACTTGGAAAATGCACACAAAATAATAATTGGTCTGTAATTCGTTATATTTTTTTTATCAGCCGATTTGTGTATTGGCAACAGTCGTGCCAACTCCCATTTGCAAGGATAATAGGCATTTCTTAGGGTCAAATTAAATAAAACACATAATGGTTTTAGCATGAGTTCTGCACAGTCCTTTACCAGGTATGCCGGTATACCATCAGGCCCTGCAGCCCTTTTAGGTTTTAATTTTTTAGCAGCTCTGCTTATATCTTCACAGGTTATCACTATGCTAGGAAACATATTAGATTTTTCAACAGGACAATCAAGCGTTTCAGGCTGGTATACTGAGCCAAAATATTTAGAGAAGCCCTCCGTTATATCTTGCCCACCTTTAAACGTATGTTCATTGTATGACATTTCATTAGGAAAGTTAGTGTGGCCAGTTTTGGAGTGCAGGAACGACCAAAATTGTTTATTGTTTACAATTAAGTTATTTTAATTTGATTTACGTAAAGCTGGTAAGCTAGTCTGATTTGTCTTTTTAATTCAAATTTAATTCCGATAAAATGTGGATTTAATAAGTGATTACCTTTTCTAATCTGATTCCTATACCATTCTTTTGATAATTTTATGATAGCACTATTGTACCATACCGGATATTTTGAAGGTTTTGGAGAATGCTTAGGGACACTAACGTCCAGGACTGAATACAGTTTATCGTAAAAGTCAACAGTCAACATCCAGCAATAAGTTATACATGGAAAAAAAATCCGACCGAAAAGACCGCTGAGGAGCTCTTTTTATTCCATTATTGATCAAATTACCATCGAATGTTACCACAATACTAGGGTGGTGAATATCTTCCCTAGCAATAGGATCACTGCAATTTTTCACCTGTAAGACTAAATTACTCAGAACTGGATTAAGAACTACCAGTTTTTGATTTAAGACTAAGTTATATTGACTTAAATTTCTAATTAACGCTAGATGTTCTAACAATTGCTTTTTAGGGCTCCTAACATCAATGCCATTGTACTTAGGAAGGTTGAAATCACCCACTATGATTACATCATTTATTGTCTTATTGAGACAAGGTTTTCTAATGATTGGCACACAGTTTCATAGTTGAAATATAGATTACCAAGAATATAGACTACCAGGATGAATATAGATACAGCATACGTAACACGCCCTGTCTTTTAATTTAGAGATGTAACTTACACTAGTAGCGTCCCTTGGCGTTAAAAGTATTTTTTATTACAAAAAACCGCTGTGACTGCATTTGCAGACTTGCCCCTTCATAACATTTTTTTAGAAGGGACACGTCTGCAATTGCAGACTGTTAAATTTCTGTAATACAATTTTTATTTCACAAAAGTGAACAAGTATAAATACAAAATAAATGACAATTTTGTATATACAAAACAATATCAAACTATTTTAAAATATATAAAAATAATAAAACTATACTAAAAAATCGACTTCGAAGAGCACTAATCTAAATGAAACAGTTCAAAACACCGCCATACGCATGGTGGGAGCCACAAAATTCTTCAAGATGTCTGTCCCCCTTTGCCATTTTTTGAGCACTTCTAGCATCTAAGGAAGCAAATTTTTCTCCTCTATCGTTCTGGTAAAGGGATATTTTCGGGAATGTGCTTGATGTACTGCAGATATAGTCCGGACATTTCTTTTTGGTGTTGAATTTATACTACAATTTGCTGCACCTCGTTTGGCAAGCTTTCGACCATTTATTTCTAGAGAAACGCCATCTAAACGAATATCTAAAAATCTATTACCATTTACTTCAAAAACAGTTTTTATAATTCTTGTGAATATACCATCAATACCTAATTTATTAGGTAGATTAGATTAGATTAGATTAACAAAGGAGCTGGTTGTTTAGCCTTTACCATCGCGACCTTTTCAGGTCTATTATGATGCTCCCAGAATATCTTCCTTATAGTACCTCATCCAGCTTTGTCCTTTGTACTAGACTCCACAGCTTTGATAAAGTCCCTTTTGTATAGCTGTCCGCCCTTGGTTTTTCTTCTCCGAGTACTTGGAATCTCAGCCTCACCAGGCCTTCACAGTGGCACAATACGTGAACTGAGGTTTCCTCTTCCTCTTGGCAGAATCTGCATGTCGCGTCCTCTGCCAGGCCCATTAGACTCATGTATCTATTGAGCCGGCAGTGGCCAGTTAGAAGGCCTACTATTATTCTGATGGCCTTCCTATTCTGGCTTAGTAGATCTTCCGTAAATTTGGCCGAACGTTCTTTAATGAACTCCTTGGCCTGTCTCTGTCTTCGGAGATTCCTCCACCATTCCAGAGATTTATTTTGCACCCATTCCTTAATGGCTGCTCGTGTGCATGGCTTTGCTACGCCGCAAAAGGGCTCGGGTCATATTGGGGCTTCAAGTGCGCCTTCCTTGGCCAGTTGGTCAGCCTTTTCATTTCCTCTGTGTCCTTCGTGTCCTAGTACCCATGCTAGGGTCACTCTGTTCTGACTTCCCAGCTCTGTAAGGGCCGTCAAGCAGCCCCACACCAATCTTGAGTTGATTTGCATGGAACTAATTGCTTTTATTGCCGCTTGGCTATCAGAGAAAATGGCAATCGACCGGTTAACAGTGCCTTGTCCTATTATCTCCCTTGCGCAACATTATATGGCGATCACTTCAGCCTGAAACACCGTTGCGTATTTCCCTAGACTTATCGGGATATTGGCTTTTTGACCTTGTCCAGTAAATCCCGGCTCCGACTCCTTGTTCTGTCTTGGAGCCGTCAGTGTACCAGACTGTTTGTGCTGTTATGGGAGGACCGTTTTTCCAATCCTCCCTGTCTGGTATAACAGTCTGAAAATTCTTGTTGAAGTTATATCTTGGGACCATTACATCCGTGGGCATGCCTAGAATGGGATCTGCCCTCATCTCCGAGTATAACTTCTGGTACTCCGTCCCGTGTTGCTGGCTAATTGGCGTTTGGCCTTGCATTAACCTGTGCACCACTGACCGAGCTTCGCCTTGTATGAATACGTGTAAGGGTGGCAGGTCCAAGAGGACCTCAAGTGCAGCCGTAGGAGCAGTTTTTATAGCCTCCGTGGCGCACAGGCAAGCAAGCATTCTGTTACATGGCCTATGTCCATTTAACAGTTTTATTTAAAAACTAGTGTTTTGTGGATAGTTAGCACGACCTGTATATTTTTTGGATTCAGTTTTTGCAGGTGAAACTGTTTTCAACTAACAGAATTTTACATGTATAACTGCTAAACCATGTCACACTGTTTTATGTACTTAATTTTATATCTTAGGAACTTAGTCCTGTTTTTCTATTAACACTATTATGTATCTCATATCCGTTGTAATACAGCATTATTATCCCAGGAAACAATTTGTCTACAAGATTTAGTTACATCAGATATCTATTTTTCAATTTTTATATTTTTGTTTACTATGGAGTACATATGGTTATTTTCCTTACCTTCTCTCATTCTATATATAGTAAACCCTATAACATGTAATATGTTACTGATTTATCAATAATATCAATACGTTTTACTACTTATTTACATCTGTTAATATTTGTTGTTATGTATAAAATAGAAATTGCAAAGGCAAATCAGCTGGCATGGAAAATAAACTATTATTATAGATTCCTTTTATCGATTATATGCCACTACTTTAGTTGAGTATGGGAATCTACAAGGCAAGTTGGTGCGCTTAACGCAACCACTGACAGATGGCCATACTGGTACTATTTTTATATTTTATAGCTTTCAATTTCAATAGGGAATTAGATTTCTCACATTTTTTTGGTGGCGTTGTTTTCCAGTAAACAGGATAAAAAAAGTTTACCTTATCAGTAAAACTCACCAGGAAGTCATTTGCTTGCAGCCTTTGTACTGATTCAAACATTATAATTTTTAACTGTGGACTTCAGTAATTGATATTACAATTTTTATATCCCAGTTACAAAGTGTTGAACATACAGGTAATTTCATTTCATTATACTCATTAAAATATTTTAATTAATCTTCAAATTTTGCCTTTGATATAATTTCAATTATTTTTAAAATAAATTTTGAATTCAAAGTCAATTTTTTTTAATTTAATAAGTAGTTAAAATGCTATATGTACCACATGGTTTTAAAAATATTTTTCTCTTTCCTTTTATTTTTTTGGCAATTTATAGTCTAAGAAATCAGCTAACTCGTGCATAGCTAATAATTACTATTGCATAGCTAAAATTACTTTTGTACTGCTAATCAGCTTACTTTTGTATAGCTTAAATTAATTTCCTGCAGCTTTTGTACAGCTAGCTTAATATTTCGTGCAGCTAATTTAAATATATTTTGTACAGCTAACTAGCTTATATTTGCATAGCTAACATTGCTTAAATTTTGCATAACTAACTTGCATAAATTTTGAATGTGCTTATATTTGGTTAAATTTCCTACAATTTTCACCCCATTCATTGAGAGACGTAAATTGCCAAGGAAAATTAAGAATTCTTGCAACAAGAGACAATTGTGGGCCTGGATTGCTGTCCCAGAACCAGCCACCTGAACCATAAACCATCTAGAATACTGGTATCAATTTGTCTTTTATATATATATATATATATATATATATATATATATATATTTTTTCACATTTCAATTTGTCTCAAACCGATTTGTCTAATTTTTTTCATGTAATATATTTTGTCATTCATTTTAAACTATCTTTTTATTTCTCTTACCAACAATTTCAGACTGATCTATAGCAGACTGGTTATTCGAGAAAAAGAGACAATTTTGCTTATTTTACTATAGATGGTGCCCAATTTAACGTCAATTTTTCTTTGTCTCCTTTTCTCGAAATAAACAGAAATCTGTCGCTTATGCTATACATGTCAGAAAGGGTAAGTTTCTCCACTCTTACGAATGCTCTGGACCCACGGCTCTCTGCTCCGGCTTAAACCAGCTAGTCGTCCGCACATGTTGCCTCAATTCTTTCTCAAAAATAAATAATAAGAGAAAGGAGGTAACACTTTGTACGCCACTTAACAGCCTTATTGCTCCCTACTGCACTGTCTTAGTCCACCATACCACTGATCCATATGTTATCATGGGTCTCACTACCCTGGTGTATAACCACAGGTTCATTTTGGGATTTAACCCCCAGTTTTTTCCACAGATTTGCCTACACCTTTCCAGGGCGATTGTGGCTTTCCGTGTGACTTTTTGGATGTGAGAATTCCAGAATTTATTAGGTAAGTCAGATATAATTTTTCTCAGATTGTGCATTTCAATAGGAGTAAAGTTTGTTAATTTATTTTTTAATTCTAAAGTATGTAGCTCATACCCATATATTAAGTGCAAGAAATTACTCGTAGAACCAACAAGTAATAAATAATAAATAAAACATCCGTCACTTTGTCTACTAACATGTTTGTAATCATTTAAAGATCACCCTGTAGATGATAAACGTTCTGAAGAAAAGCTTCTGATACTCGCTGAAAAGTCACAGAGTTCATGAATTATTTATGAAACGAGTTTGTGCTTAATTAACATTTAGCTGCATGCGATGTAGTGTATTTCGTCTAAAATAGTAGCGGATAATCGTGGCGGTGGCTATTTATAAACAAGGCATGGTAAATTAAACAGATTATTAAAAAACTAAATCGATCTTTGCATCAAACGTCGGTGAGAATTAATATTAACTCGTAAAGCTGGTTTTATGTACTGTTTACAAGATTAGAAATTCGTTTATAGGCAATCATTTGTTAAAAATTACTACAGAATTATTATACTAAATGAGACTGATTAATGCAGAGTGACAGTTCATCATAATTATGAAAATTGACGTTTAACATACTTTTCGATAATCTCATTTCCCAACTGCTGGCCATTTGTCTTCTCATTGTAGATAATTGAGTAATTTTAAGTAGTCTGTCCGTCAAGTTTAAACAGGTTTGTAAATAGTATATACCGCGCTGGAAAGTCTTTCATAACTGTCGAGAAGATTAGATAGTAGTTATTTCGCGACTGTAATGAAACTCTCCATCGAGGTTTGTATAGGTACTATATGTTATTTACAAACAGAAGTTAAGAAAACTGTTTTTTTTTATAAAAAATGAATAAAAAATACAACACAACAAAATAATATTTAGGTTATCAAATAAATACGCTATCTCACATTAATCCTGAGTGAAGGTGACAAAAAAATTTCAAAAATATCGGACAAATTCACAAGTTGGCATATTTCAATAAGTAGTTTCTTGTATTTTATTCCTTCTCGCTATTGTTTACCATTAAATATAAAATTCACAAAAAATCGTCTTTTTTATTTTAAAAAATATGCTACTTTTAGTAGTAAAAGTAAAATTTTACAGTTACCAAATTTTATGAGGCTGGAAATGAGGGCGAGAAATTATCCATTACAAACCATCAACACAGGGTGTCCCACGAATTTGGGTTCGATTCTTTGTTGAAAAAGACCTACTTTAATAGAGTTTTTATAATATTTTGAGAAGTATTAATACAGAGTGTTAAAAAAATAAGAATGAAAATGAAATTGAGAAAACTGTCAAAAATCAATTTTTTTCAAATGGAAACCCCCAATTTTTATAATCTTATCTTATTTGCCATTAAAAATAAGGGTAAGTTTGTATATGGATGTCTATTCCGAAAATTTTTAGTTTTCGAGATATTCCCAATTCAATATTTCTATATGGAGATTTTGCTATGGATTTTAAGTTCAATTACTGTTAGTTGGCTATGACGACGTTGAGTGCTAAACAAATGTATGTAGCTGTCACTTACCAATTGACAAGTATTAATTATCATGCTGGGGCGCTTAAATTATGCACACGAGGATTACTTAAATTTGTTAATAATCTATGTTACAAAGTTTTATCAAAAACATGTGAAATATTTGCTAATAGATATCCAGAGAAACAAAAACCGTCTCTGAACAGTATTTAATGAATAATGGAGAATTTCAAAAAATTTGGCACTGCAACAGCTCATAAAATAATTAAACAAATGTAACTTAGATACAAAAGTTTCTTACATAAAATACTAACAGTATAACTACTTATACTCAGGAAAATATTTTATTTTAATAAATGTTCAAAGTGTGCACCCTGAACTTCCAAACATTTTTCGCACCTCTTGATTAGTTCGTCATGGGTGGCCGCTCTAATAGAACCTGGAGATAATCTTTCAAAAGCATTCCTTACTCTTGCCTGACAATCTTCCATTGTTGTGACTGGATTAAAATAAACCATATATTTTATTGTTCCCCATATAAAATAGTCTAAGACAGACAGATCAGGAGAACGGGGAGGTCACAGAAAAGGTCCATTGTTAGCAATCTACTTATCGTAAAAAGTTTCTTCCAAGAAGTTGTTAACTATGAAGCTGCTGTGTGATGGCGCGCCATCGTGTTGGTAAAATATTTGCCTATGTTCAGCTAGCGGTAAATTGTTCAAATATTCATTATCTAAATTTTGTAATATATTCAAATATCTTTCACCTAAAAAAAGTTGATACGTAATTTGAAAAACAGAAACTATTTAAGTATTAATTCATTACCATTTAAGTTTTCTTCATAAAAATTAAGTTTTACGACTCCATCATTTCTCACAGCACAGTACACATTAAATTGCTAGGTTTCTTGATAATTTCGCAATCTCACGGCGCGGGGATTTGAATCACACCAAAAGCGGGAATTGTGTCTGTTGAATAGTCCATTTTTCGTAAATTTTGCCTCGTCAGTCCAAATTATGTTGTCCAAAATTCGAAAGTCGCCTTGTAACATTGTTAAAATAAATTCGCAAAAGTGAACTCTTCTGGTCAAATCGGTGTCCTTTAGGTGTTGAACCATAGAAATGGAATAGGGATGGAATTTGTTTTTCAAAAGAATTCTATGAATAGAGTTCTTGGAGATTCCTGTTTGTAAGGCCACTTGTCTTAAGGATGTCATAGGATATGCCGCAAAATATCCCAAAATAGCAATTTCGATATTTTCATCATCGACAATTGGTTTTATTTTATGAACTGCTGCCTTAACGGTGCCAAAATTTTTGAAATTCTTCATTATTATCTGGATATCTATTAGCAAATATTTCACACGTTCTTAATAAAACTTTGTTACATTCTCCATAGATTATAAACAAATTTAAGTAATCCTCGTGCGTATAATTTAAGCGCCCCGGCATGATAATTGATACTTGTCAAATGGTAAGTGACAGCTACATACATTTGTTTAGCACTCAACGCCGTCATAGCCAACTAAGAGTAATTTAACTTAATATCCATAACAAAATCCCCATATAGAAATATTGAATTGGGAATATCTCGAAAACTAAAAATTTTCGGAATATACATCCATATACAAACTTACCCTTATTTTTAATGGCGAATAAGATAAGATTATAAAAATTGGGGGTTTCCATTTGAAAAAATTGATATTTGACAGTTTTCTCAATTTCACCTTTATTCTTATTTTTTGAACACTCTCTATTAATACTTATCAAAATATTATAAAAACTCTATTAAAGTAGGTCTTTTTCAACATAGAATCGAATCCAAATTAGATAATAAAGGCTTCCTTATAGGAAAAATTTATAATTCTTTTAGGGCTCGCATACGTCATTTTTGACATAAAATGAAATATCTCAAAAACGGAGAGACCTAAGTATAGGACATGATACACAAAATCGGCCTAGAATTTTGCGTACAATCCAAAAATGTAATAATATATAGGATGTCCCATTTAAAATAAGCAAGTTGGTATCGACTTCCGGTATAACCGGAAGTGCCACCATCTTGAAAATATCTTGGCCGAGTTGCCCCCATCGACATTAGTTTACTACCAAATTTTCAAAATTTTCCGATGTCTACTTTTCGAGATATCGATTGCCGCAATTCGTCGTGGGACACCCTGTATAGTTAGTAATATCAACATTACATATTTGGTTCTAATAAACCCTCTTATTACACGATAGAATATAATAGATTTTTATTTAGCACAAGCTATTTACAATACTAACATAATTCTATACAACTTACTGTGCTCTAACATCTGTATAGCTCGAGTAGGAAGAAACTGAGACATAAAAAACGTAACAAAAACTTAACGACTTCATTAAAAGACCGGTACTCTTTTTTGTGCTGTTCGCAAATTGACTCGCTTACCTTTATAGGTTTTTAATGTGCGTCGGGAATGTTTCATGTCAGGCTTGGCGCCATGGCCCGCGGCGATATAATTATGTCGTAAAGTTTTTTTGCGTTAATTATGTCGTTAAAGTTTTTGTTAGGTATTTTCTGTCTCGGGAATTTATTACTTGAACTATAATTTTGTCTGCTCCCACTATGGTAAGTAGGCTATTGTCACATTGTTTTCAAGCAGGTAAGCTGATTTTACCGGTAAAGTGCTAGTTGCTATTGACGACGGGAGGTGAGTTACTTACTTACTTCCCTTCGGGAAATAAGTCATTTTGAATCATGCAAATCAAAAGGTGTTGAACTTGAAATTTTATTAATTATTAATTAATATTTATGGTAATAGTACAATTAATACAATTAGTAACATTATTAATAAAATTTGGATAACTTCCCTCACGTTTGTTAACTACGCCTTAGTAACAACGAAATCAAAGCAGACTACTCGACATCCACTAATGTCAAAAAATTACTTTTTCTACAATGCATGGTGCAAAAAGTTAATACTTATAGCGCTATTTACAGTGAAAAAAGTTTTACTTTTTGCACTAGTGCAAAATAATAAGTTCAAAATATTATAGTTACAGATTTCGTTATAACTGTGTACCAAATTTGAAGTCCATAATTTCTTAAAACATTCGAGGACTTTTAGCTTTTATGTCAGTACTACATTTGGACTTATTTATTTACTTTTTTGTTTCTTGCGGATATGGTGAGCGGATGACTTTTGAATTTCCCGCCATAGAAGGGGGCGTGGCTTCGTGATCCATTATTGGCTGAAAAGTGGAGGAGTGGGGGTGTTCTAAAGTGACACCACAATATTAGAGAAATATAGTGATTTATTTTGCTAATATTATAAAACTATATGACACTAATATAAAAATTCTGTCGTTTACATGTGTGCTGAAATTATATTTTTTTCATTTTGTCCGGACTCATTTGAGTCCGTAAAATTAATCAATTAAACAATCTGGTTACTATGATCGCATGGTAATTAAAATTCGAAGGTCACTATTTTCGAGAAATATTTGCTCTCATCAAAAACTTGAATATGTTGTAGGGTCTTTAACAAAAAAATGTTGTTTGTAACACGTACCTAAATCAGTTTTTTGGGACTCATCAACTATTCCGGAATCGGCTTCGCCTCGTCTGGAATCATGATTCCTCCAAGAAAACATGGTTTTAGGTACTTGTTACAAAAATATCTCTTTTCCAATATGTTTGTGCTACTGGGGCTGTTTGTAACTTCCTAAGACAAGCAAAACTGTTTATAAGAAACGTTATTTTGTCGGTAAATTAAACATAAGGAAGTGGGGTATCTCATCCGGGGACACACACTGTATAACAAAATTTACCACTTAAGAATTGTCGCCTTTTACTGGGGGGGTTCCCACTCTTTCTAGGGGTGCACAAAAATATATAAAATTAATCGTTGCTTGGCGGGGACGGTACCACAGTGGTTAGCATGTCTACCTTTCTCTCTGAGTATACCTAGCGAAGTGGGTTCAAGCTCCATCTACTGCAAATTAATTTTCAATCACAAATTACCCCAATTATAAACTGTAAGGCCTCGTCTCCTCCACCCACACAAGTCTAGACTTAAGTGGGTCACACAAATGATCTGGAACGCGGCTAAAATATTTATAAAACATTATATTATGTTTTACAAGGATTAATATTTTCCAAGTTTAACGACGTCTGCGACTTTGGCATCTAAAAATTGGTGCTTCGAGACCGTTCTTCGTAAATAACTCAAAAAACATTATACTTAATAGAAAGGCGGCATAGCATAAAAAACAAGCTTATAAAGTTGCAAATATTTTGTTTTTTTTTTACATACGACGAATAGTTCTAAAGATATGGTAATTTAAAAATGGCGCGAACCTTTATAAGTCGAGGCAATGTTTATTACTTAAAATATATCAAAAACAATAAGCCTGATGTTAAATTTTTAAAATTCTCCTTAAGAAGAATTTTTAACTGCCCCTATACTTTTAAAAATATCGAAATTATGAGCACAAACATTTTTATTATTTTTTTTTTTTTTAGGAAAAGTTGGCAATTGGATTTGATATAAAAGTGCGTATTTTCATAAAATAAAGTCTACCTGTCCCAGGATTTCTTCCAAATAAATACTGTTTCAGTTTCAGTAAATCAAGGAACATGTTCTAGTTTGTGTCATTTTAACCATTTGAGGTTGGTGTTTACTTACTTAAGATAACAAATAAAACTCCGACACTTATAGGCTATCTGTTGGAATCTAAGGAGGACTTGATAACAGAACAGGTGTGGAACTTATACCGGAGGTGAGTGATCATGAATTAATACTATTTACTGGAAAATACAAATTCGAAATTTCATATGTAAAATTCATGCCACTGGAAATATTAAAAATTTTGACTACAAGATGCTGATCTAAGGTCCATTCCATGGGATATCATTTATGAATTAGATTATGTGGATAGTAAAATACATTTTTTAAACGATAATATTATTACTCTCTTAGATATTCATGCTCCTGTGAGAACCTATAGAATTAAAAAGCCATGTGCCATGGCTTACCGACACTATTAAAGGAATGATTTCAGATTCAGATTTGATCAGACAGAACCTTAACTAGATACAATCGCACCATCAATCAGGTTGATTTACATAATTATAAACAATTACGTAATATGGTTACTGCGGCTGTACGAAGAGAAAAAAAAGGGTTTTATAGCACATTCGGGTCAATTCGAGTTGTGTATTGCGAATATCTGAGTAGAGAGTTGCATGCATGTTTTTTGTTTTCTGTTTTCGTTCATTTGTTCTGTTTGATAAAATATCAAAGTATTTTATAGAAGACAGATATTTTTATTAATTACAGGCAATTTTTATATTTCAGCCTTTAAAAACAAGATATTTACAACACAACTTAATGATGAATAAGTTATGTTATTTTAATTCGCTCAGTTATTGTTATACTAATTATCAAAATGAAGTAGTTTCTTCAGGGTCTTGCCGTGGTCGCCGAACTTGACTTAACATTTCGCTGGTCATCCTGTCAGCTTCTTCAAAAGGATTCTAAAGACTCTCTTTAGAATCTTTCTGAAGAAGCTGACTGTGAGACTTTAGAATCCTTTCGAAGCGGCTGACAGGATGATCAGTGAAACGTCAGTCTTTAGAATCCTTCCGAAGAAGCTGACGGGATGATCAGCGAAACGTCAAGTCAAGTTCGACGACCACGGCAAGACCCGGAAGAAATTACTTCATTAGACAACAGCCGTGAAAACCTACATTCTACTAATTATCAAAATGTTTATAACATTTCAACCTGTTGATGCATTTATTATGTTCATGTAGATATAAGATTTTTAATTTACTTTGTGCGGGAAAGTGATAAAATTGAAAAAAGCTCAATACTCAAGAAAGATTCAAGTTGGTATCGGCGATTTTATTGTATGCAGAAAATATAAGGGAGAGTGTGGAAAAATTGAAAAATTAGAAGTTGCTAGGGGATGAAAAATAAATAACAAGAAGAAAATTATAGAAAATCAAAGGGGATGAAAATTTTTAGAGAAAGTAAATATTAAAAGATACGAGAGGAAATAGACTGTTGTTGGTGAAAGTAAAGTATAGTAAGAAGAAAGGATAGAACCAGTTTACAAATTTGAGACAAAGGAAAAGAAATTTAATTTTTCAAAATTGTGACAAGTTGGAGAAAGAAGATAATTATAAATTATTTTAAGGTGTAGAAGACGATTTCTAGTGGAACCAAGCTATCACTTGAATTGTATAGGAGTTTAGCAGATTGCAGCTGAACATCGAATTAAGTGATACAGTGCGCTTGGTGGTTTTATTTGAGCTACGCGGACAAAAGGTTGTAATAAAATTCATATAAATTTCTTGTAAATCTTTTAATAGTTTTGAGAATAATTGAGTATATTTTAAATTGAAAATTTCGATCATTAATTCTATTTTTTATTAACAAATTAGATTTTAAATATTAATTATCCAAATTATTTTATTTTTAGTATCGTATTTATATTTTAGCTAGATAGAGAATCTTATTTCATCTTTTATGTGTGTCGTATTTTATTGTTCTCACAATACACTGTTCCATTTGATTTGAATTTGCTTTATTGCTGTGTGTTTTCTAGAATTGTGTTTAATTTCAATGGTCCGAACTTATGACTTTAAGATTTAAATTAGAAATTATTTACTGTGATATTTTATACGCCGTCAGCGGATATTATAGAAATATATATATACACAGGGTGTCCGGAAACAAAGTAGAAAGAAATAACTATAGATTTCTTTGCCCAAATTAATTGGAGTTCTTCATATAAAATTTTTTCTTCATTTTCAAGTTATAGACCCTTTAAAGGGGTACTTTAAAAACCGTTTACAATTTATTAACTCAAAAAATAAAATTCCAAAGAACAAAATATTTAGCTTATCTACCACGCTTATTGAAAGGCATCTTGTGAATTTTTTTCATCCCCTTGAGTGCTTCACCAAGGGGTAGAATCGGCAGCCCCTAATATATTTAAAAAAATATTTTTAAAATCCATTCATTTACATTTCAGAATAGCAATACAATTTTTTTATTGCCTTGTTACTTCTAAAACTTTTTCTTCTCGTTAAAACCTCGTTATCAACCGTTTTCGTGATAGAAAATAAAACTTACGTTCATGCAATTGAGTTCATTTCAATCGTTACTAAACGATAATGTTTTTAAAGTTATAGAAGGCTGCTATAATCGAATAATCTAAATATTCATTAACTTCTATGTAATAATAAACGTACCTATTTTTTAAATCAAATTGACAAATATTATATTTATTATGGGGGTTTATGAAGCTAAATAATTAAATAAAGAAACAAGTTACTGCCTTATACCTCAAGAGAAACAACAATGCAGCTACGGACACATGTTTCGAAGTTATTGCTCCTCATCAGCGTAGCGTAGCTTAGCGAATATATGTTATAATAGAGCAAAACCAACACCGTACTTTCTGATCTTTGTTGGTTTTGCTCGATTATAACATATATTTGCCAAGCTACGCTACGCTGAAGAGGAGTAATAGCTCCGAAACACGTGTCCGTAGCTGCATTGTTGTTTCTCTTGAGGTATAAGGCAATAACTTGTTTCTTTATTTAATTATATTTATTAATGGAATAATTTATTAAACACAAATAATACTTTTAAAGAAGTGAAATAATTTAAAAATCAGGGGTTACCCATTCCGCCCCTTGGTTAAACACTCAAGGGAATAAAAAAAGCACAAGATGTCTTTCAATAATTGCAATAAATACTCCAAATACTTTGTTTATTGGAATTTTATTTTTTGGGTAAACGTACCCGCTTAAAGGGACTGTGCAACAAAGGGGTATTTTGAAAAATGTTATATGTAGAACTCCAATTAATTTTAACTAAGGAATCTACAGTTATTTTTTTTTCTACTTTGTTTCTGGACACCCTGTATATAAATCAAATGTTCTATATGAAAAGAAGATTAATAAAGACAACAATAATAAATGTGCAGTAAAGCAAGAATACTGTTGTTGTGCATCGCCAGCCGTAGACTAGTTTCGAGCTTGTTTGTTCCCATCAGTGCGACATAGGCGAATGCAAACCAACACTTCACTGTTCCTCTAGTTACCAAAATTCAGGCAAGAGGTGTCCGCAACTTGCGAATAGGTCCATCTGGTGGAGTCTTACAGCCCTGCACTGTATAGTGTTTTCTTTAGGATTAATCTGCGTACTGGGGGCTTATTACAATCAAACTTTATTTTGCGTTTTTCTATTAAGGACTTGTATGTTACAAATTATAGGACATTATTTTCAATTGATTTGGAAACGCGCATTGTGCACCTTGATTGGTAGCAATGAATCGATTTCCTTTCATAGGAAACTGGAATAGTGGACTTTCATAGTAGGTATTTTTACTTTACTACACATTTATTATTTTTGTAATAATTTATCCACTTTGCGTTGATTTATGTATTTTGATTAAAAGAGCTTTACTGTTATTATTATTATTATTATTAAAATATTCACAGTCTTCGTGATAAATAAAACTGTTAACAAATCGCTACATATCTAGAAAATGTTAAGAAATCTTCAAGACCATCGGAAATAAATTCCACATTATAAAATAAAAGCAAGTTATAAATAGCTCTTCGTATCCGGAAATCAAGGTCGAGTGTTACGTATAACTAATAATAGAGATTTGGGGGAACCTAAAAGCTGATACCGACCCGTTATAGAGACATTCGGGGTTGCAAAGCATAAAAAATGGTTCAATGGCGGGTAAATTCCTTGAAGACGGGCAGAGCACAGCGGGTGGAAGGCTTGAGAAGGCAAGTGCGAACGTGAGGACCGATCGAGACATTGGCTGACGAGAAGGTAGCTGTCCATTGTCCAGGTGCAAGTAATGCAGCTGATCGACAGGTGGCGTCGCGTAAAGACGCATCACAACTCATTAGCGCCCTATATTTGAATACTGTCGTTTTAATTCGATTAAGTGGTTTTATAACAGTCATAAGGACGCCTCTTTTCCGATAGCTTATATTAAACACAGCTAATATAATTTTGTAATGTCTTTATTTATTTACTAAAATACGCTGCCCTACACGTTAGCAAAGACAGAACTACATTTACAGAAAGGTTACAATATAATAAAAATAATACAGAAAATAAAATTGGATTCAGTATACAGTTGAATTAGATTTGTTTAAGTTAAATATGAGAGTATTGCATTAGGTATGTAAAAACGTCTGCTATTGGAATTTGGAATTGGTTGGGAGGGCGGTCAATAAGAATTATTGAGCCACAGTACTTAGGCCCCATTAGGCCCCTTGTATATCCTCCCTGTAAGCAGACCCTCGCCTAGGCATTCAACTAACCTAGTTTTGCGAAATAGGTGGTGATGCTGTTTAGGGGTACCTCCCTTATATCGGACAAAGTAGGCGAGCGTTCTCCCAAGATGGATTCTCTAATTGATAAGACGGCAGAACAGCCACAAAGTACATGTTCTTATCTTCTTGTTTACTACCTCTACAGAGAGGTGTTTCGCTTAATTTCATATTATGGAGATGTTTCCTTAACGGACAGTGTCCAGTTCATGCTGGAGGCACCCACAAGTGCTTGGTGACATTCCCATGCTGCTTATGTGGTAATTTTATAACTTCTCTGGGCTAGTAATGATTGTCTACAATCTGTGTAGATCCTGATTGTTTTGCCCGTAATTTGTCTACGGACAATCTCTTTTGAAGCTATGGTTATGCCCGCCAGTTCCGTTTGTACTACGCTGACTTGCCCATCCATAGCCCATTTATATTAGATTTGCAGACTTCTGGAGTATATTCCACATCCTGCCCCATCCTTCTTTTTTGATCCGTCTGTGAAGATGTTGATCACACCTTCGCCAGCAGTCTCGTTCTCACTATTCGTCTGTATTATGTAGGGTCAGTCAAAGACAAATCGGTAAAAGATATTAACTGAATTGTCCGGGCGCATAATATATTTCAACAAAATGGTAGTAGATTTCCCCCTGTTTCCTCTGACTTTCCTCTTGATTTCCCATAATTTCCCCTGATTTGCTCCTGATTTCCTCCCGATTTCCTCTCATTTCCCCAGTGATTTGCCCTTAGATTCTTTGCTTAAAAATCTGGCACTGACATGACATTACAATATATATTTTATTTCGCAGAGGTAAAAAAGAAACAAGTGCTTTAATTTTAAACCCCATAGCTCCATCTGGTATTCAAAAATGACTTTTATTTCTTTCTTTTTCTTGACAGAGTCAAGCCTGCGTACGTCTTAGATGATATTACTCATTTTCCTGTCAATCACGCCTTCAAAAAAGTACATTTCAGTATTGATTCTTTAGCAGATTGATTTTTTCTATTGCAAGGGGATCATCAATTCAATTCAATTCAATTCAAAACTTCTTTATTTAACAGTAACTTATACAATAATTACCTCCCCAAGGCCTAACCCGGGACCGACCGTGCAACCACTGCGTTATTCGCTGTGGCGGATTGCAGGACCGGGCGGACTAGGACTGGTTCGGTTTTAAAACAATTAAAACTTATACCTAGGCTCCTTCTGCATAATGCAGATTAACAAATTTGATAAAATTTACAAACATCTAAAAAAACAGATTTAACAAAACTTAAAATTACACTTTTATAAGGTAGCTCGCGCACTTCACTGTTTCTAATTTGGGTGTTGACGCTGGTACCTCAATCTGGACGAGGAACCATCTGCGAGACGTGCAAATGCCTTGCTGCGCATAGGCTGGCCTAAACTTTGGTTTTTAAAAAAAATTTTGGTTTTCGGAAAACTTTGATTTTGTTATAAAATTTTGATGGAAAATGAATTAATTTAGAGACAAAAATACAAAAAGAGACAACGAGAAACAAACGAGACAAAAAGAAACAAACAGAAAGTAAGAGGGGGACAGGAAAGATTTAAAGATGTAAAGGTATGAAATATCAGTAAGGTGGATAGGGTAAGCGAAAGTTATAGTTGTTGAAGTTTGGCTACAGAGGTTGCCGGAAGATCGGTAACGTCTGGTATGGTAGGGTCAAGGGGATCATCTGTGACGTACACTCCTACCTAACGTGTACTCTCGTGAGCAGAAAAAAAAATAGGACAGCTTTTATTTTTTATGTAATTTTTTTGAATATGTAATGAGTAGCCGAAATAAAAAAGATATCACTTTTAATTTATTTTTTATTTTAATGCTGTAGTTATTACTGTAGTAAACGATGGATGGTTAATGAGGCAAATTTCACTGCGTTATAACATTAACAAAATTTGGTGTGTAACATTTTTAAGAAAGTGGAGAATTAATGGTACGATTAGTAGAAATCCTGGATCAAAGGACAAAGAATAGATATCCTACTTAACAAGACACTAACTATTAATATTTTGTTATTGCACCATTTCTATTTATAACTTCTATAAGTCTATTTGGCATGGAATTAAATAACCTTATAAAATAATCATTAGTAATCATATTTTCCCATGCATTATTTACTATTGTTAGTAATTCTTTGGCATTCCGTGGTCTCACATTTCGGTTTCGGATACTTCTTACGAGTAGTCCCCATACTTCTTCCACAGGGTTAAGATCTGAACTATGACTGGGCCAGTTAAGAACATTGATGTTGTTAGGGAAGGGAGCATAATATTGTCTAAAATCCTAATATACGATTCACTATTAAATCATTCCTCAATATGCCACAAAACACCAGGACAACGTGCCGATATTCAAGGCCACATATTGACGGAAAATCTACCACTTTTATCATTGTTAGATATATATTTCTCATCGAATCGAGTATACGGAGGGCGGTAAACACGAATGCGACCGCTGTGTGTTGACTGGAAAGTTTTTTCGTCTGTAAAGATTACATTGTTCGAAAAATTTACATTATGCGTTAAAAATTCAAGCCCAAATCCTACTCCCACTTATTTATGTTCAGCGTTAAGTAAGTATTTCTGTGCTGCTGCATGACAGCGTAGCTCCGATTCTCTTACTCGCTGGCGACCAGTAGTACTCGATCTAGAAAAATTCGTTTCTTCGGCATAACTGAGTAAAATGGATTTTCTACTAAAGCATTTACCAATTGCAAATCTTGTTGTTGAGTTGATATCCTTCGTCGCCCTGATCCAGGATGTCTACTAATCGTACTGTTTATTCTCCACTTTCTTAAAATGTTACACACCGAATTTTTGTCAATATTATAACGCACTGCAATTTGTCTCATTAACCATCGATCTTCTGCTCTAGCAATAACTCCAGATGTAATTAAATCGCTACTAAAATTAGTATGTCTAAAAGAGGCCTATAATGAACTAATTCCAATAGCAAAATCTTTTGTCCAATTTAAAGCGATGTTAATCTACCTAACAACTGGCCTATTATTGAATTATTGATAGATACAGAGTTTAAATAATAAAACTTTATTATCTCTAAAATCTATTATTTTATAATCTATTTATTTGAAGCACCTAACAAGATTAACTTATAGGATAATAAAGAAATATGCATCTGTTGACGGCGACTGTAATAGAGACGAATATTACATAAAAATAAGCTAATTACAAATATATATTTTTTTAGCAGTAGCTCAAGGTATAACTAATTAGCTTTTTGGCACTTGGCATATATCTGAGTACCACCGGACTCATAATTACATTATACCTATCATATGCAGTTCAAGATGTTTCGTGGGTTTAGTGTTAGTGTAGCTGCGGTGTGGCAGGTGCGGATCACCTGGGGCTCCACGAACAGGAGGGCCAGGTGAGTCCGTACACTGCGGCACGAGCCGATCCGCATCTGCCATCCAGTTGTGTACCGCGTACCAGCGGACCACTTTTTGACATTTGTGTACCGGAACCGCCACTTTTTATAAAAGTAGTTATCGATACGTTTTATTTGTGTGTTATGTATCTGTCGAGGCGAATTTGTTACGTCGCACTTTTTTTTCGATAACTTTCTTCCGGCAGTTTTTTTATAGCTCCGCAGAATTTAATTTAATTTTCGTTTCGTTATTAAACTATATTCAAGTAGTGAATATGGAAAACATATCATACTTTTTCTGAATAAGCATTTACACACACTATGTCCACGAAATACAGTAATGACATTACATTAAGTACACAAAATAAAATTGCAAGTATAAAATTAAAATTACAAATATACTGACTGGTATATGACACAACATACTGAAAACAAACATTATACAGGGTTACTGGTAATTCGATACATTCCTTTGGAGATGTGATGGGGCATGATCTAAGAAGTAAATTTAGCCCTAACATATATTATGCAAAACTCAATAGTTTTTGAGATATTAAATTTTTTTTGTTTTTCTCAAAAAGTAGATCTTAATGTCCTAAAAGTTAATTTTCGAAAAATCTATTTGACATTTTAAAATTTTTTTTACTGGATTACTTGTCCAATATTATAGATATCCGTTTGGAATGAAAAATATCTGGAAACATTTCGATCATGTGAACATCTGAAATAAAAACTTAAAAATTTTTTTTTTAAATCAGCTATGAAATTTACCTATTAGGTTTTTTCAAAAAAATATTAACGTAACACGCGTATAAATTATTATAAAAACTGCCTTATTTCAATAGCTATTTAACAAGGTGCACATGTTCAATGTACCCTTAATAGTTCTAAGAAAATACTAGTAAAAATAACACAAGTAGTACGAATTTTATTTTTAGATAAACAGTAAAAAAACATTTTAAAAGTAGAGTTTAATTCTTCATTAATTTCAAAGTTGTACTTTATTTTTTATACGTCTTGCTCAAAATGGGAACCCCTATTCCGTATACAGACACAAAAGGTATTGGGCCCTCTCTTCCAATCCAACGGTTAGGGAAACGTTGATCAAGTAACTGTCGTAATGTCAGCCGATAATGTGCTAGACAACCGTCGTTCTGAAACATCATTCGCTGTCTGACGGCGAGAGGAACACCTTCTAAAATCACCGCCAGATCATTTCTTAAAAAGTTTTCATAGATTTCCCCGTTTAAATTTTGAGGAAGAAAGTGTGGCCCTATTAAATAGTGGCCAATGACTCCCATCCACACATTAATAGAAAACTTCATTTGGAAACTAGTTTCACGTGTTAACTTGGGATTTTCCTCTGCCCAATAATGTAGGTTGTGGAAATTTGATATACCCTCCCGATTAAATTTCGACTCGTCCGTCCATAAAATACTTGTTAAAAAATTTGCACTTTCTGCATCTGAATTTAACATAAAGCGGCAGAATTCCACTCTCCTTCCAGGATCACCTTCCTCCAAGCCTTGGACAGGGGTATAGTGGTAAGGATGACATCCAACTCGACGTATCGTAGACCAAACATTCCATTGTGACGCTCCGGTTAGTCTTGCGACTTTATTAGTTGAAATAGTTGGGTCTTCCTCAAAATACCTCAATATTTCTTCCCCATCATCTGGTTCATAAACGGGAGGAGCACCAGCGTCACTTCTTCTACATTTCACGGAGCCAGTTTCAGCGATATTTCGATATGCCGTATTGAATACACGTGCATTTGGTAAGCGGCGGTTAGGGTACCAAAGACCATATTCTCGGCGAGCTTCAGCAGCGTTGCCGCCACAGTATCCATAGACAAACAAGATATCAGCGTATTCTGCGTTGGCATACGCGGCCATGGCACAGAAAATACAATAACAACAACTAATAACAACAACTACGAGCAAAATCTTCGATAACTAATTTAACAAGACCAACAAACTTAAGGGACACGGAGATAAGAATGTCAGTTGATGACATATATGCACAAACGTCAAAGTCAAGGACTGACTGACTTAAATGAAAATGAACGATTAGTCGTTAAATAAATTCCGCCACCAGCATTATCTTTACTAATTTTTTATTAGAACTATCAAGGGTACATTAAACATTTCTACCTAGTTAGATAGCTATTGAAATAAGGAAGTTTTTATAATAATTCGGACGCGTGCTACATTAATATTTTTTTAAAAAACCTAATAGGTAAATTTCATAACTGATTTAAAAAAAAAATTTACAAGTTTTTATTTTAAATGTTCACATGATCGAAATGTTTCTGGACATTTTTCATTCCAAACGGATATCTATAATATTGGACAAGTTAAAGTTAAATTAAAAAATGTCAAGTAGATTTTTCGGAAATTAACTTTTAAGACATTAAGATCTACTTTTTTGAGAAAAACAAAAAAATTGAAATATCTCAAAAACTATTGAGTTTTACATAATGTATGTTAGGGCTAGATTTACTCCTTAGCTCATGCCCCATCACATCACCAAAGGAAAGTATCGAATTACCAGTAACCCTGTATATAGAGTGAAAGTTTACAGATCATAATTATGAAATTCATTCAAGCTATAGAATGCTTTGGAATTAAGACATTTTTTTATCTTTATTTTGAATTGGTTTAGAGGCAGTATTTTTAATTTGGAGAGGTAATTTATTAAAGAAAAGAGGCCCATAGTAATCAGTAGCATGTTTTGATTTTTTTAGTCCGAGATGTTCGATAAATAAATTATTGTGTGTTGTAAGTAAGGACATTAAAAATGTTTACATATTTATGGATATTTTTTTACATAGAGCAAACAGTGAAAAATGTATAAACTTGGGACCGTCATGAAGCCAATTCTAATAAAATAATTCTTCACATCTTTGTAATTTAAATTGAGTAGGATTCTGACTGCGCTTTTCTTTGCATATTAAAAATTCTTGCGCAGTGAGTGGAATGACTCCATATTAATATTCCATAGATAATGATAGAATTAAAGAGGGCATGATAGGCCATTATAGTTATTTTTTTTGAGGCTGTTTGAGTTAAATTTTTTAAAAGGAATAGGTTTTTAGCTAATTTACTACAAGTATAATCTACATGTTCGTTCCATTTTAAGGTTGGGTCCAGCAAAATTCCTAAAAATTTTACTCTGATTGGGTTATTTATTTCTTGATGCTTTAAGGTAAATATCATTTTATCAGTCTTGTCCTCATTTAGCTCCAGGGAATTTGCTATAAACCTATAAATATTTGCCATAAAAAATTTGGGGAGGTTTCCATATTGTGAGTAAGAATATCAAAATCACCATTGACATGTATTATAGTAGCATCATTGAATAGCACAAAGTTACTACACAATCCAGCTGTGGGTAAGTAAGCCGAGTCCCAGTTTATTCTATGTCCGGGACTCGGCAAAAATTTTAACGAAAGAAGCAGATATCAAGAAAAGCAAAATTAAAGAATCAGCAATAATCTTATTAAATGATGATAAGTGCGTATCGAATTGTTTTGTAGATATTTGTACAACCTGGCTACCAATGGTAAAAGAAGAACTTAACAAACTCAACATTATCTAAAAGAAAATATCATCAGTTCTATGTTCTGTGTAAGTAGTAAGTATCTATGGAAATAACATAAACAGAATCTCAAAGCTGTGTATTTGACATACACAGCAAAATAAGAGTTCTTCCAAAGAAAAGGTTTGAAAACGGAAAGAGATTACTTTCCGAAACGTCAGCAAAATGCATTATTTCTGTGTTTATTCCGATTTATATTATTTGCAAAACATAACCTCTGACTATTCCTTTGGCGTAAACGTCACGGGAGCAGAGGCTTTTTTCCAATAATTCTATTATTTTGTAGATTCGATGATTTGTTTTTGAAGAGGATAATAATACATGTGGTAGAAAACCCAAATAATAGGAAAGAATATTTGTAGAATTCCACAAATAACTTTCAGACAATATTTAAATAAAGTCATATTAAATATCGTCAAATAAATATCCGAAGTAATGCAAACTATCAATTTGTAAGTTACGATGATACTTTCAAGGCCACGTAAGAGCAGATAGTTTCTTGTTGGACTTTCTTTATGTAAAATGTAATTTTAAAATTTTTTTGACTATTACCATTTTTCGCAAAAATCAATATAATAATAATAATAATTTATTTATCAGATAAGTCAGCAATACAGAAAATTTACGTGAAATGACAATATACAGGTAAATAATTAAAAAACATCCCATGAAGCTTTCGCTTGTGTTTGGGTTATAGTACATGTAGTAATAACAATAATATTAATATAAACAAACAAATGCATTACTTAAAAACTTAATATTAATTACAAATTAAAACAACATTGATAACAAACAAACAATTTGCTAGGTAATACATAAATATTCCAGATAGAGAGGCAGACAATCAGTCAGGATCTCGTACATTTGGAAATTAAATTGTAAAGTGATAATGTTTATGGAAATAGCATGAATTGATTTTGTACAACTTAAGAATAGAATGGTGAATTTATATAGCTTTTTAAACAATCTAAAACTTCTTTCATATATTATTTGTTCTGGAAGTACATTGAAGAATTTTGGGGCGAGAAAATTGTAGCTTCGTTGTCCTATTGTTTTTTTCATTAAAGGTGGGATATATTTTTGCCTACATTTTCTGGTGTTATAATCATGATCTATTTGTATTAAAGTTGATTTACTTACATATTGCTTTATGTTCGCACTTTGAAAAAATAATTGCCTAACATCTAGGACTTTACTTTCAGTAAATAATATATTACTTGGATATGCGATGGTTTTCTTCAATATTATCCTTAATATTTTTTTCTGGAGAACCTCTAGGTTAAATAAAAGTGTTTTTCCTACCCCTCCCCAACCTGTGATAACATACGTAAGATGACTTTAAACTAGGGAATAGTATAATGTTAAAAGCTGTTTAGAATCCAGGAAATTATTTATGTATTTAAATTTATAAAGAATATAACGCAGCTTCTTAATTAAGTATAGTATTTGCATATCCCATTTCATATGCTGATCTATATAAATACCCAAATATTTAATATTAGTAGCAGGTAGGACCCTGAACATTTCCCCTCATTGTTAATGTTTAATTCATTAAAAGGCGGTATTATAGATTTGTTACAAGTAAATGGTATGTACAGGGACTTTCCAAAATTTATAGTTAATAATTTTGAATCAAACCAGCTTTTAACATTCACCATATCTCTCTCGACAATTTCTTTTAAATGCTACCATGAATCACTTTTATAAAATATAGCAGTGTCGTCAGCAAAACTGATGATATCACCTTCACCATTTAATGAAAAGACACTATTCACATAAATTATGAACAGAATGGGGGCCAATACTGTGCCCTATGGTACACCGTATTTTATAACCTCAGATACGCTGATATCATGTCGGAAACGTCATTTTTAGGTATTTGCTGGTATAAGGTGTTTTTTACGATTGGACAAAGGAAAGGTTAAATCATTGAGTATACACAAATCTTGTCTCTTATGCAAAATCGCATTCTAAATACTTTTCTACTCTAGACATTTTTCATTAGAATCAATAAAAATGGCGCAAATCGCGTTTTCATATAAACACCACAGAAATTAGACAACCTCCAATTCCAGAAGCCAGGGCTTGTGCGGAAGGGGGTTACACATTGAAAAAGCGCGGACATACAACCATTTCCTCCGGCAATGCCAGTGCCGGAGCTAGGATTCGAACCCGGTGGTGCGATTTCCGTGTGATTAATCGCGATTGCCACCTCGCGCCTTAACCCACTCGGCTATCGACCAGACTATGAATCCTTAAAAACGAAAAAAGTGATTCAAGACGATAAAACGGAAGGATTAATTGATGTTAGTTCCAAAATTTGTATTCTGATACATAATGGCCTTCTAATCATTTCTTTTCCTCTTATGTATGGGGTATGGGGTAACAATCAATATTACCGGAGGTATTCGCGTTTTGAAAATGCAATTTTTTTACTACGATGATTACTTGCCTACAAGGACAGAACGAAAGGATTAAGGACTAATATTTTTAAAATTATGTATTCGTATGGAAAAACGTATCCTAAACATTTTCTAATCATCATATTTTTCTTAAAAGTAATAGAAACAGCGTATTACTGATAATTTGATAAAAATAGACATATTAGTAATATTTTTATGTTTTCCCCAATCAGCTTGTAGTAAAAATTTAGGAAAAATCGTATTCCCAGTAAAGGGTAATTTTTTTTTGGCTATTTTAACTTTATAAAAGATTTAAATTATTCTGATTTTAGTTTGATTACGTGAGAGCACTTCCTTCAGAACGTTATTTGGTAAAAACTATTTTTATAAAGGCCATATATCCTTCTAGAATGTCCCCAGTTACCCGTTAATGCATATTAGTGTAATGTGAAAAAACAAACATCAGCGAATGAACAACTTGTTGATCAAACATACCACTCTAGGCAATAATCTTAAGTGGTCCTCCAAAAAATCGCAGAAGTTTACAATATTGCAACAAGTACCACTTGAAAATTTACTATTAAGGGAATAATGGTAGCAAAAACTGGTGTGACTTGAGAGTTAACCAGCTACGATAGATAAGTACCCACTGAAATGTATACAATTAAAGCAAACAAAATGGGCATTTTTTGTTGTCTCAGTTACAAGAAAAAGATGTTATTACGTGCGCCTTTCCTTCTATTATCTTCGATGTAGTTAATAAAATGAAGTTATTCTAGATTAAGAGAAAATGTTGAATATGGAATTTAATTTAGGAACCTCACACTCAACTTAAAATAAGAAATTAAAATAAAAACGGGGTTAAGAATTATTCAATTTCAGTGATAGTAGCAGCAACTTCCACAATGTGTTTTTTCAATTGTAGAATTTTTGCTTAATTTCATGAAAAGAAATCTTATAGAGTTAGATCGGGTGATTGTGCAGGACAGTCCATTGGTCCAAAGTGGTCTATTAACTGCTATAAAATAACATAGTTTAAGAGGTTTTGAATTATAGAGAAATACAGGGTGGACGATTAATAACAGGCCATAGTTCAGGGGTTCTTTAGGCCAAAATATGAGGATATAACCAAATATGCTTTAGTAAAATGTTGCTGTGGAAGAAGATACAAGTTCAAATTATTTTTTCTTTTTTTTCAGTAACTCAACAGCCTCTTGACTGATCTTCGCCAAATTTGCTAGAGGAACTTTTTTTATTGTAAAAAATAATAATTTACGTATTGCATCACGTTAGATCATAGAGGGTGCCGCAGGATCTGTATCTGATGATGAATTTTTTTCATATTTTTTTACGAAACGTTGTAGTACTTCTGACAAGAAAATCTGATGAGGGCGTCATTTCCATGTATAAAAGGTACACTTGGTAGAACTTGATAACTCCAACCGTTTTCGAGGAAAGTGCCGTTAAGCATTTCAATAATTTTTTGAAAGATAAATTCAAATTTATTGAAACAAAGTATATTTATTGAAAAAAGTACAAAACGTAAGGGAAAGCATTATTATTATTCTTATGAACTAATGGATTATTTTCATGATATTGGGATAAATACATAAATATATAAATAAAATAAGGATCTAATCTTATTAGAAGTCCAAAAAATAAGTGACTTAACTTGACTTAATGACATTATAAACTTTCCCCTCATGCAAAAACCCCATTGCTTCAACTTAGAGTAAACGTTCGGTATGGTCTCCGCCTACTTCTATGCCTTTTCTAATTCTATTCATAAAAGATTTTATTACATTGAAAAATACATTTTCCTGTCCTCTAAATAATATTCGCTGTCTTTTGTATTTTGTCCCGAAGTTCTTCTATTGAGTTGATAGTATTTGCATAGACTAAGAACTTCATATGTCCCCACACATAATAATCCAAAGGATTATAATCAGGACTCCTTGGTGGCCAAGCAAACTCACTTCCTCGACCTTCGAAGTAAGTTTTGTACAGGAGTGAGATGATATGCATATAAGTGTACTTTACGTTAAGTCTTTTAGGACAGATTGTTTACTCACCCCTGTTGACGCTGCTAAATGACTTGAGCTGACTTGAGGATTTTCATCCACACGAATTAAAATTTCTAATTCTTCATATGGAGTAATTCGTTTCAGTCGTCCTATATCGTTTTTATGACGAAATGAACCCGTTTCTTCTAAACGACGAAACAGATCTTTGAAAATCTTATGGTCTGGCTGTATTCCATTTGGATAATGCAATGAGTATCTCCTCGCTACAGCACGTCCGCTAAAATTATTTTGTCCTTAAACATATATCATTTCCCTCATTTCATTATTTGAAAAACAACAACAAAATAAAATGATTAAATGACGTAAATGACAGAACTAAAACATAACCACCACCACCACAGAAATTAGACAATCCCTAATTCCAGAAGCCAGGGCTTGTGCGGAAGGGGGTTACACATTGAAAAAACGCGGACATACAACCATTTCCTCCGACAGTGCCGGAGCCAGGATTCGAACCCGGTGGTGTGATGTCCGTGTGATTAATCGCGATTGCCACCTCAATTCAATTCAAAACAGCTTTATTAAAATTAATGTGTACAGTAAATGTGCCTCCCCAGAGCCCATCCCGGGACCGACTCTGCAACCACCGCGTTAACGCGGTGGTGTATCGCAAAGCCGGGCCGAGGTGGGACTGGTTTGGCTAGGTAAAAATTGAAAATGACAAAAAACTTAAACTCCTTTTACATATGTAAATAAAATTAAGTGGTATGACAAAAAATGCTTAAAAAAGAAACCTTAACTTAAAACTGATTAAAACGATCACTTGGCTTTCGCCGTTCGTGCACTACACTGAGTTTAATTTGGGCACTGACGCTGACTCCGTAACTTGCACGGGGTGCCATCCGCGAATTGGTCCAACTACGGGTTGCGCAAGGCAGGCCTAAACTGTGATTCTAAAAATTTTGATTGTTCTGATATAAAATTTGGATTCTGTTACGAGTTTAATGAAGGAAGAATGAATTTACAGACAAAAATGTACAAACTGAAACGACGAACAAACAAACACGACACAAAAATACACAAAAACAAAAGAAGAGGGGGACAGGAAAGAATTAAAGTGGATGAAAGGTATGAAATATCAATGGAAGGTGGATAGTATTAGAGAAGGTATAGTAGGTGAAAGTTTGGCTAGAGTGGCTGCCGGAAGATTGGCAACGTCTGGTAAGGTAAGGGGTGTTTAATCCGAAATGGGGCATTATGCTGTCTAATTTGTGTTATGTTTCTTGTTAGTGGACTATCGCCCAGTTTGAAAGAGTAGAATTTCTGGGAGATATCCTGGACGTAGTCCGCTATTGGGGTTACGTCGTGGCAAAGTGCGTATAGGTCTCTGAGGGAGGTGTACCTTCCAGAATTAGAGATGAGGCGCATAAATTTGTGTTCTAACACTTTTAGTTTTCTCATTGTCGTGACCGGTATGCTGCACCACACCGGCGCCGCGTATGTGATAGACGGCCTGACCACCATCGTGTACAACAATTTCTTATTTTGTCTGTTTAGTCTGCTACCCCTGACCATGAGCGGATACAGGCTCCTGGACAGGGAGTAGACCGAGAAATCATAACAAATCATTAAAAGATGAATTTTTATTGAGCTCTCAATGTCACCTAAATATATAACGTTATCTCTGAAAGTCCAAATTAACCTACTAATTGAACTTCGGCAATGTATGATAATGATTTAATTAAAATATGACTAAAAAGTAGAAAATAAAAAAATATATTTTTTTAAAACTTGCTTTTCTGTAAAAGTCATACTAAAAAGTAAAAAATAATAATGTACGACTGCAAGACAAGCAAGGCGTGTGCACTCTGTATGATTGTATGAAAGGGAAAGGGGTGAAATCGTTGTACATATATTAAAATAGTTTCTTAAAATATTTTCTCAACCGGCTCTCAAGTTACCGAAGTAACCCCTGGAAGATCTCAAGGATCTTGTGCTAGGTAAGAGAGACGAGGCCCTACAGCTTAATGTGGACTCCGAACCACTCTTGGGGCAATTTTTTAATGAAAAATTGTTTCGCCTTGCGGCAATCGAACTCACTTTGCTAGCCTGGCGCTTTAACACACTGAGCTACCGTCCCCCTATTGCCTTCAATCATGCGTACATAAAAAAGATATACGTCGTTCTTTATTACTGTTTACTATTTTAGTACGACTTTTTACAGAAAAGCAAGTTTAAAAAAATATATATTTTTTTAAAGTGATAAACTTGCAAAAAATCATTCGTTGGAGTTACAGAATAAACTGACATGAACTGACGTTAACTTTCCGTACCTGTAGGTTTTCACATGAAATGCTGTAAATTACCTGCTAAAATAAAGATTCATTTTTCAAGAAGGTAAAAATTTCATCAACAGACGAATAACCCTAATAGATACTCTGAACGACCAGGGCAGTTTTGCGGCACCCACCAGGAGCTCACGCTGATGCTGTGTTTGCCGTTGTGCGGTTCTTCAGTGGCCTTGCGCATCCGGTCTATGGCCTGCCGCTCTAGCTCTGCCTTGCCCTGCCCGATGACATCCTTGTTAGAGGCTCTACACATTGTTAGATGCTGCACTTGAAGTTTTATATTTGTTCCTTTATGAGTACTGAGTAGGCCTTGAATACTATAATCCGCCCTGCTGTCCTCAGATGCCGCATATCTAGCCCAGTAGCGTACCATGGGGGTGCGATCGAACTGTAATATAGCAGGTTAATGAACAATATTTAACTCTGAATGAATTTAAAATACGGCAGTGGAACAAACAGGCAGTAATCAGTACGGTCGTGAGCAAAAAAAATAGGACAAATCTTATAACGTTATTTTGCTAAAATCTAGTTGTGTACATCTAACTTTAATTTTTGTGTGACATTGTCAGTTAGTTGTCATAATTTATTGTAAGTGTGCAAAAAACTCATATGCCTCATATAAGCGATTTAGTTAAATCTGGAGTTATTGGCTAAAGCAGAAAATGGATGGTCAATGAGACAAATTGCACTGCGTTATAATATTGACAAAAATTCGGTGTGTAACATTTTAAGAAAGTGGCGAATAAACGGTATGATCAGTGGAAATCCTGGATCAGGGCGACGAAGGATATCAACTCAAAAATAAGATTTGCAATTATTAAATGCTTTAGTCGAAAAGAAACGAATTTTCCTGGATTGAGTAGTACTGGTCGCCGGCCAGTAAGAGAATCAAAGCTACGCTATCAGGCAGCAACACAGAAATACTTAATTAAAGCTGAACATAAAGAAGCTCGAGTAGGATATGCGCTTGAATTTTTAGCGCATGATGTACATTTTTGGAACAATGTAATCTTTACAGACGAAAAAACTTTCCAGTCAACACACAGCGGTCGTATTCGTGTTTACCGCCCTCCGAATACTCGATTCGATGAGAAATATATATTTAACAATGATAAAAGTGGTAGATTGTCCATCAGTATGTGGGCTTGAATATCGGCACGTGGTCCTGGTGTTTTGTGGCATATTGAGCAACGATTTAATAGTGAAACGTATATTAGGATTTTAGACAATATTATGCTCCCTTCTGTGTCACAATTATTTCCTAATAATGAGTTCATATTTCAACAAGACAATTGTTCCGTTCATACTGCTCATACCGTAACTAACTGGTTTCAAGATAACAACATTAATGTTCTTAACTGGTCCAGTCATAATCCAGATCTTAACCCTGTGGAAGAAGTATGGGGACTACTCGTATGAAGTATCCAAAAACGAAATCTGAGACCACGGAATGCAGAAGAATTACTGGAAATAGTAAATAATGCACGGAAAAATATTATTACTAATGATTATTGTATAAGGTTATTTAATTCTATGCTAAACAGACTTATAGAAGTTATAAATAGAAATGGTGCAATAAGGAGATATTAATAGTTAGTTTCTCGTTAAGTAGGATATCGTTTATCCTTTGATCCAGGATTTCTACTAATCGTACCGTTTATTGTCCACTTTCTTAAAATGTTACACACCAAATTTTTGTTAATGTTATAACGCAGTGCAATTTGTCTCAATAACCATCCATCATTTACTATAGCAATAACTACAGCATTAAAATAAAAAATAAATTAAAAGTGATATCTGTTTTATTTCGGCTACTCATTACATATTCAAGTAGAGACAGGTTTACATTAGAAAAAAAAAATTGTCCTATTTTTTTCTGCTCACGACAGTACATTCTCATATAGCAAAAAATCCCGTGTCGCTTGGATGCTCTGCCAATTTTAAAAAACTTCCAGAACACGAAATTACTGCCCTAATATAACAATTTTTGTCGAGGTTGGCACTCTGGAAAATTGTTGTAAAAAAATATGTCAAATCAAAGTTGGCGGCGCACAACTTTTTTAAACAAATTCTATCTCCGTTATTTCTTAACGAATTTTAAAAAACACAAAGCAAGTACTTATTCTAAGTACAACTTTTATATAAAAAAAATAGTACTGTCAAAGTCATGATGTTTTGTAAATTTTTTCGAGGTTGGCACTCTGAAAAATTGTTGTAAAAAAATATGTCAAATCAAAGATGACGGCGCACGACTTTTTTAAAGAAATTCTCTCTCCGTTATTTCTTAACGAATTTTAAAAAAACAAAAAGCAAGTACTCATTCTAAGTCCAACTTTTATGTAAAAAAAATAGTACTGTCATATAAAGTCATCATGTAAATTTCTTAGATAAATGAAAATATCAGAATTAAATTATTAAGTTATTTACTTTTAGCTGAAAACCCATTTTAGTACATGAAAAACTCTTCAAATATAAGTTGTAATGAATTTAATGCTGATTTTAAATATGTCCTCACCTTTACCTTGCGCGTATCGTTTTCTAAAACGAAATAATTTGACGTTGCGGTGCAATAGAGATTGTAGATATATTTAATAGCAACAGTTCTAAACTTTTCAAAACAAACTAATTCTAACAGATGAACTATTATCTATTACAGTCGTTATGCATAATGTAGTAAGTATTATCAACTATATATTTAAATGAAAACATAAATAATAATGGTTTTTACAATGTTTTAAATTTAATATTTATAATTCAATAATAAAAAGTTCAGTATAGCATTACTAAAATACTTTTTTGCTCACAACTACTACAATTATTCGCGTTTTCTGCCTTTGTATCGTCTTCTATGACTTATATAAAAGACCATCATCCAGACACATGGTGCGAAATGTGCAAGGAAACATCTGCGTGTTAAAATCTAAATTCCATTTATATCAAAAGGACCAGACCATGCTATTGAACATGAAAACAAAAAATTGAAGATAGCTGGAGGAATAGTAGGAATAACTCACAAACAATCAGCACTTGATCGCTTCTTTCTTATTATCCAGAGCTTAGTCAGTCCTGTATAAGTTTTCTGAGATCAATTTAGAATAAATCCAACGTAAGAAGATCAAAAGTATCATCAATTACATAGCCGAATTGAACAAAGGCTTAAACAAAATAGTTTATCTTTGAAAGAAATAATTTCTTTACATATTCCCAATGTTCTCCAGAAAGACTATGAATTATGCAATGTTCTAACCTGGAGAGTCATTGATTCGAAAATTACCTATGATATTTTGCACAGAGATGAATTGGGACAAAAATGCATAATGACTTTGTAAAAGATCGAATCACAGAGGCAAATACGGTTCTTTGGAATCCTATAAAAAAGAATAATATTTCAACTTTCAAAAGTGTTAATATGCGAACAACCAGCAGATGTCAAGAGGAAACTATTAAGGTAACAGAGGGAATATGTTGCATCGTCTGATTAAAGTGTCAAGATCAAGAAGCGATATTAATTTAATAGATTGCATTGATGAATATGAATTTGGAACTATACCACGATCTTTATTTGCTGCCGATGGAAGTTTGTTGTTAGCAACTGACAAATCAAAAATAGTATCGAAACTCGAAGAAAAGGTTAACCGATTTAAAGATGCTGAATCTAGCATTGACGCCATTGATTATAGAAAGCAAAGTTTTATTTTGATTCATGGCATGACACTGATTCAATCCATGAACAAAGCACATGAGATAAAATTATTATAAAGTGTTACCTCAAGAAACAAATATATAGGACGTGGAAAAACAAGAAGGACGATTTGGCTGAAACATATCACCGCTACTTTAGGTCGGGTTATTACAGAAGCTATCCTTGGATTAAATGCATTTACTGGAATCGATGTAACTGGAAAATTTTTCAGAAAAAGCAAAGATGACAGTATTTTAAAGTCGTTTTCTGTACTGGGTTCGGAGGAAACACCAAATGATGAAATGAGTATAGAGACTTTGAAAGATTTGTTTGTATGCTTTACAAATCTGCAACGATTACTTCTGTCCAGAAATTACGATGGAAATTATATTCTATAGAAGGACAGCAAGGAGAGAATTAGCTACCTACGCTTAGTGCTCTTGAACATAATTTAGGTAAATATATTAATTTAATCGAATACTGTTTAGTAATGTTGGGTTTCTTATACAGGGCAAATTTTATGGCGAGGGTATAGAAGTTAAGTCATGCCCAATATTCAGGAACTTGCCAATCCAGACCTATGTGAATGGAAAAAATGGAAAAAATTTTATATGCGGCAGTTCCAATTACAAAGCGACCTGCTCCTAAAAGTCTATTGCTTTAATAAAATGTGGTTGTAAAAAGGGATGTGCCAGCAAAAGTTGCAGCTGTAAAAAAAAATTCTTATGTTGTACCGAAGCTTGTGCATGTACAGAACTTGAATGTTCCGATATTGAAGCAATGCCCATATCTGACATAAATGATGACGGTAAGGAACTTGATATATCTGAGGGTGATCAATATATTTTAGATAAAAACAAAACAGCTTAAGTAAGAATACAATTCTTTCAAAAGACTAGCAAAACATTTCTGGCCGACAATTGCATGTACGACATTGCTGAAAAATTTTTACTCGTACAGTATTGTTTTTATCTGTATTCAATGTTTAATAAATAATGTTTATTTTTTCTCATACTTTTTTTAAGAAATGATTCGTCGCTAAACTAAGGAAAAAAATTCAAACTTAGCATATTATTTAATAAGCACCTGCCTTGAAACGCGTTAAGAACTTCTATTTTTAAATTGCTAGTGTCCATAACAGCTACTGAACTGTGGTAGTTTCTTTCGATCGAAAAGCGACACGCGCAAGGTTTTTGACGATGAAAACTATTATTATTTAAATTAAAAGCAAAAGTCAGAACATATTTAAAATCAGTATTAAATTCTTTACAACATATATTTTCATGCTATAATGGATTTTCCGATAAAAGTAAATAACTTAATAAATTAATTCCGATATTTTCATTTATCTAAAAAATTCATCATCATGATTTTATATGACAGTACTATTTTTACTATCAAAATAATTTTTTTTATCAAAATACTAGCAGATATTAATCTTCTACAACTGAGCAAAAAGTATTCGATTAGGCGTCATGTTTGTTTGTTTCTAAGTGGGAGAATTTGTAGAATATTTTCAAAATAAATGGCTTGACTCCAATAGAAACTAGTTCGAATGCGTAGACAAATTAAGTCCAAGCTCAAATAATTCCTTAGATGTTTTCAATCAGGTAATAAAAGACGAAGAGACATGAAGAGAAAGACTTTCACTTTCTCGTTTTTCAATAATTCTAAAGGAATATATTGATATGATTTTACTTGTACTTAAGCTAAAGAACACATCAGGTCAATTTGAGTTGTGTATTGTGAACAAAATGCATTTAATTTAATTCTGAGTAAAGAGTTGCATGCATGATTTCTGTTTTCTTTTATTTGCTCTGTTTGATAAAATATCAAAGTATTTTACAGAAGACAGATATTGTCTATAAATACATGCAATTTTTATATTCCAGCAATTAAAAACAGATAGAGATGTTTATACATAATTTAGTGGTAACAAGAATCAGAACTCACTTAATTACTGTTATACTAGCTTCTCGATCTGATTCTGTAACGGCGAGACAGTGTCTCTCCCTCCTTTGACCCCGATGAGCAACTCACCCTTTCTAGTTTTCCTTAGTGCTGTAATCTCCGTCCCCAAGGTTTTAATATCAACTTTCTTAATTTTGGCAAGAAGGTCCTTGTATTCTACCCCCTCCTGTTTTGTTTGTTATATTAATTATTAAAATGTTTAATAACATCTCGAACTGTTAACGCATTTAATATGTTCAAATAGATATAAGATTTTAATTTAATTTGTGCAAGAAAGTGATAAAACTGAAAAAAGGCTCACTTGAAGAGAACCAATTCGTTTTGTTAAGTTGAAGTCATGAAAGATTCAAGTTGGTATCTGCGAATTTATATTTTGAGGAAAATGTAAAGGAGATTGTGGAAAAATTGAAAATTGGAGGTTGCTGGGGGGATATGAAACGGTTACAAGAAAATTGTGAAAATTGCAGGGGTGAAAAATTATGGAGAAAGGAGAAGATTGAAGTAAAATGGAGAAAATAGACTGTTGTTGGTTTAACTGAAAATAAGTAAAACGAAGGAAGAACACTAGAATTTGGAAGAAAGAAATAAAAAATTAAGTTTTTCAAGATTTTGACAAGTAGGAGAAAGAATAAATATAAATAAATAAACACCACAGAAATTAGACAACCCCAATTCCAGACGCCAGGGCTTGTGCGGAAGGGGGTTACACATTGAAAAAACGCGGACATACAACCATTTCCACCTGCCAGTGCCGGAGCCAGGATTCGAACCCGATGGTGCGATGTCCGTGTCGCGCCTTAACCCACTCGGCTATCGACCAGACAAGAAGCATAATCATAATTTATTTTAAGGTCCAGAAAATGATTCCTGGTGGAAACGATACACCATTTAGATGGTGAAGGTGTTTGGAGATAGCAGCTTAACATACTGTGGGGTTGGAAATTATATTGAGGTCCTCCGCGGACTAAAAGTTTGTATTAAACTTTATCTAAATTTCATGTTCACCATTTCATATTTTGGGAATAATCGAGAATTTTTTAAATTACAAATTTTGACAATTTATTTCATGTTTAGTAACAAATTTTATTTTAACTTAATCATTTCCAAATTATTTTATTCTAGTATCGTATTTATTTTATTTAGCCAGATAGGGAATTTTATCTTTAATTTATATCGAATATTCTTCTCTCAATACACTGTTCAGATTGATTTGAATTTGTTTTATTGTTTGTCTGCTCGATAGCCGAATGGGTTAAGGCGCAAGGTGGCAATCGCGATTAATCACACGGACAACGCACCACCAGGTTCATATCCTTTCTCCGGCACTGTCGGAGGAAATGGTTGTATGTCTGCGTTTTTTCAATGTGTAACCCCCTTCCGCACAAGCCCTGAGTTCTGGAATTGGGGGTTGTCTAATTTCTGTGGTGTTTATTTATTATTGTGTTTCTAGAATAGTGTTTCTATTAATGACTCCGAACTTTCTACTTTGAGATTTAAATTTAGAAAATTATTTACTGTGATATTTAACGCCATCACGCGGCTAACATAGCAATGTACATAGCTGGTATTTTTTTTATACAGCACACGCAAAGGAATATCAGTTTGAGCCCGTTGTAAATTTGAATTTGTAGACTAAATCATATCAATGGACAAATATGGAAAAAAGAATTACCTCAAAAAATAGCACTAATGGCAAAATGTATGTAATTCCCTCAAAAGATGCTACAGAGATCAACAACAACAATTTGGAGAAATCAAATACTGTTGATCTATTCTAAAGCTTTTACTTCTGCTTGTCATGTTTTGAATCCAGTCTAGGCAAGATAACATTCTGTTTTGTTGTTATTAATTGTATGTGGCATTTTAAGTTTGACTTTTTCTTATGATATTAAATATTTAAAATGCATCAGGGAGATTACTGCTTTTCATCATAAAATGTTCAATTTAAAATAATGTATATGTATAATGATTTTAAATATTTTTAAATATTGTCAAAAAAAATTTCTACCGTTTCAAATACAGGCGTAATTGACCAAATTTAAGCCTTGACGCACCCTGTATAAAAATGAAGAAATCATCGTCTATTAAAGACTCATCGAAATTCCAGAGCGTACTTGTTGTCCAACAAATGACAACACACTGAACTTTGCAATTTTCTATTAGGCAATAATTAATAAAGGATTGATATTTACAGCTGCCAATTTAGATGCTAATTTTAATCAACTTCAGATATACACTGCTTTTAATTAAATTATTGCAAAATTACATATATATTGTTCTCTAACTATACTTTACTCAACTGTAAATTAACCACAATCACAATATTTTGAAATCTATATTGCGGTAAAATGTTATTCTCATTCTTAGACGCCAATGAACGACCTGTCATCAGTGGCGTATCGAAATGGTCAGTACCATAATTTGAAGCTTGAACTTCATATTCTATAGTTAAAACTGAATTCAATAACCTTAAAAGTGAATAAAACGGATTTATTTAATAACTTTAAACCATAGTTCAAATGTGCATTTAGAGGGCGGAATATTAAAACATAATATTTTTAGTCGCAAACTCCTCTATAAAATCCTTATTTTACTATAAGGAACGTAACCAGACTACAACCAAGAGCTACTCTTCGGGCTATGTGCCCCGCCGAGCGCTGAATTACAAGTTACAAGCCTGGTGCGTTAAGTGTAATAATTGCATATTATCATCAAAATGCTAATGCTTCGATTGCAACAAACACCAGTCGAAAAATTGATCCTACTTAAAGGAGCTCCCGTGCCAGTCGTCACACACCACCTGCAGACTGCAGTTTCGAGATGTTGGCTCTCGTCAGTACAAGGTATGCATGTGATAACAGACACTGGACCGCTAGATGACGCCTGCTGACTATTTTACATGTTCCTATGCCAAAGATACCGAAATGTATTAAATAGTCAAGTGATCCTCGTGTCGGTCGTCACATGCCTACCTTGCACTGACGAGAGCCAACAGCTCGAAACTGCAGTCTGCAAGTGGTGTGTGACGATTGGCACGAGAGCTTCTTTAAGTAGGATCGGTCTTACGGCTGGTGTTTGTTGCAATCGAAGCATTAGCGTTTTGATGGAAATATGCAATTATTACATTTAACGCGCCAGCACTCGGCGGGGCACATAACCCGGAGAGTAGCTGTTGGTTGCAGTCTGGTTACGTTCCTTATAGTAAAATAAGGATTTTATAGAGGAGTTTGCGACTAAAAATATTATGTTTAACTTTAAACCATTTTTGCAAACAATATTCTCTTAAATTAAATACTACATGTCTGTCCATACATATTATTGTCCTATTGCAAAATTGTTTGGCTACATTGCCCAAAATTCTTTGGCTAAATTTCTCAAAATTCTTGGGGCTATTTCAAGACAGATATCCCTGATGGTGTTTTCTAAATGATCGATATTTTGGAAAGGTCTTCTATGGTAAACTTTATTTTTCAAGTAACCCATAACCTATAAATGCCTTGGAGCCATACCATGTTTTATTTTAAATATAAATTGTAATGACTTTAAAACTATACGCTGTCTAACATTTAAAAAAATTAAAGCATTTAACACTATATCTATGGGAGTATATTTGTTAGATTTTAATATTATCCTCATAGCTTTTTTTTTCATGTTTTGTAACTTTTCTATATCATTGTATATTTAAATATAGCTGTACAGTTGCGCAAGATTCAAAATGTGGAGCTATTATATATTTATGTACTAATATTCTTGAAAACATTGATAAATAATTTGAACAATACTTGTGAAATAGACCTCAGCAAGTTAAAATAGACAATGCTATTAGTGTAAAGAAAATAATAAAAACCGGAGTACCCCAAGGCGCTGTTCTAGGACCAACTTTTTATCTGATATTTATAAATAATTTACTCGACAAAAACTTTTGATGCAAAATCATATCATGTGGAGACGACAGCCTACTAATTTGCTCGGGAGAGAACTGGATTTCAGCAAGAGAAAAGACAACCACTGCAATAAGTAAAGTTAGAACCTGGCCGGATACAAATTTACTAAAACTGAATATAGCGAAAATGAAATTTATTAGCTTTTCACCAATAAAAGCAAGAATGCCCCAAACAATGGAACCTATACATATAGGCGGTGATACAAATGATTACATTCATAATACCACTACTAAACTATTAAATATCCTGGCGTTATTTTTGACTGTCACCTAAAATGGGAAAACCATATTAAATATTTAAATGGGAAGTTAAGGAAACTAATATACAACTTCTACAACCTGAAAGTATCCTAAACAGGAAAACACTCTTAGCCACATAATAGCCTCGCGAAATCCATAGTATGGCATTAGTATTTGGGGTTCTTCAAGTAACGCAAAATTATATATTAAGGACAATTTTCAACATAAGAAGTAGAGATAGCTGCAGAAATATATTTGTAGATAAAGAATTACTAAACGTAAGAAGAAGATCTATATATGCACGCGGCTGTAATTTATACTCACAACAAGAAACATACGTTCGGTTCGACTCTAAGTCACCAATACGAAACAAGAAATAAGCAAAAACGCATACCAAACTAAAAAATATAGCAAAACAATTTGTTAAAAACAAATCAAATACAGTGGAATCAAGTTATACAACCAACTACCTGAACAAATAAAAGCCCATAATAAAAAGAAATTAAAAAGAGAATGTAAAAAATATCTAATAAAAAATTATACCACATGTCTACAACTCTTGGTCTAATAATAGAAGTTGTTTCCTCTAAAGCCACCGAAGTCAATAATGTGTACACATAGCAACCAAAAACTATGTAAAATCCAAACATACTAGCTTAATTCTCCCTATTGTTTATTTCTTTTATTTATAAAGCGAAAATTCTTCTAAAATGCAACAACATTGATATTGTTATATGTAACGATGACGAAGACATGATGTTAATACTGCTAGACACAACACGAGGTCTCCGCAGGTGTCATAACTCATACATTTAGCATATATACTTATCATAAAGTAAGTATCAATTACGTATATATAATTTGCAATAATGTGAAATTGTAAACAAATGTTGTAGTAATAAATAAATAAAAAGAAAATTATACGTAAGAAAACATAACAAAATATAGTAACTTTTAACTTAATTTAATGAGCGAAATTTCATGGATTAATTTGTATTTCTCAATTTTTTTAATATATTCTATCTATTTCTGCTGTTTTATTTTTATTGCAATTCCTTTTTGTTCGTTTTTTCCTTGTCATCATTCATATGCACTTGCTATACTAAACATTTAACCATTTAATCTTATTATTTTAAAAACTTAAAAGCAAAAATTAAAAGCAATAAATTGGAAATAAATAATACACTATACACAATAGAACAATTAGAGAAATGTGACCTAGAAGTAGAAATAGAAAACAGCCACAGTCAGGACATAGTAGACGGTTCAAGAGTAGGAGAAGACTAGGATAGTTCAGCATTAGAAGAAAGTCAAACTGGTAAAACTTCTACAGCATATTGCTCTACATCAAATGTTACATGGCTTATGTCCATTTCACATATTTATATAATAACTAGTGTTTTATTTATATTTAGCACGATCTGTATAGTATTTTGATTCAGTTTTTGTAAGTGAAACTGCTAAATATGTCTTTTACACTGTTATGTATCTTTATCCTATTACAGCACCTTAAGAAACAATTGTTGATTTCAAGTCTACAAAACATTTATTTACACTCATATATCTATATTTCAATTTTTATATTCCTGTTTACTATGTAAGTACATATGGCTATTTTTCTTACCTTTTTCATTAACCTCTTATATATTATATATTACGAGATGTAATATATTTGCTGAATTCTTTATTAGGGTAGTTTCTTGGGTTATATTTTCATTTTTCACTGTCGAGTCAAGCTTGGTATAGAAAATTATAGATTCTCTTTATCGATTCTGTAATTTGTTTGAGTAAGGGCGAGCTTGTGCACTTAACTCATCAATAGACAGATGGCGATACGCGTACCATTTTCTACATTTTACAGATTTCCATTTAATTAGTAAAAGTAGATTTTTTCAGTTTGTGTATTGGTATTGTTTCGCAGAAAGTGGAATAAATAAAGTTTACCTTATGAGTAAAATTCACCAAGAAATCATTTGCCTACAGCTCTTGTACTGATTCGAACCTATACAAACTTAACTCTGTGACATCAGTAATTAATATTACATTTTTATATCCGCGTTAACAAGTGTTTAACAACCAAGTAAATTTCATTTATTAGTAATTTAAAATTTCAGTAATTTCAAAGGGGAATGGTAGCTCAGTTGGTTAAAGCGTCTGGCTAGCAAACTGAGTTACCTAGCGAAGTGGGTTCGATACCCATACGGCGAAACAATTTTTCATTAAAAAAATTGCCCCAAGAGTGGTTCGGAGTCCACATTAAACTGTAGGGCCTCGTCTCTCTTTACCTAGCACAAGATCCTTGAGATCTTCCAGGGGGTTACTTCGGTAACTTGAGAGACGGTTAAGAAAACATTTTAAGAAAACAGAAAACATTTAAGAAAACATTTTTAAGAAAAAACATTTTTTTTTAAGAATGTAATTTAAATTTTTGAAAAATAAATTTATATTCAAATTTAATTTAATAAGTAATGAAAATACTATATGCACCAACAATTTCAGTCTAATCTATATGAGACTGATTATTCGAGAAAAAGAGAAAACTTTACTGATTTTCCCATAGATGGTGCCCAATTAATATCAATTTCCAGTTGTCTCATTTTCTCGAAATAAACAAGAATCTGTCATTTATGCTGTACATCCCAAAAAGGTAAGTTTCCCCACTCTTACGAATACTCCGGACCCACGACTCTTTGCTCTGGGTTAAACTAGCTAATCGTTCGCATGTTGCCTCAATTATTTCCCAAAAATATATAATAATAGCAAGGAGGTAACACAAACTCTGGAAGTAAAAGAGAGGGAGAAGATCAAGGAAAAAAGAATACCAGGAAAGGAAAACATAATACTCCAAGTCCAACAATTACAAAACATCATTTAATAAAAAGAAAGAAAAAACTAAAATAATTAACTTTGTATTACTCTCAATTTATACACTAGTAAATAGTATTGATGTTCAGATTTAGCATATAAAAATAAAAGTATAACAATGAACGAATATATCCGAGATTCGTAATAACATTACAACTTCTACTATTAATAGTTTTTCGGCACTTCATATGAATATAAGAGGAATAAACAAAAATTTAGATGAGTTTAAAATATTACCAGAATCAATTACTAATAAAATAGATTGTATTACAATATAGAGGAATATGATCTGATTTATAATGAGAGCAGAATTAATCGGAACGATGGGGTGGTTGTGTATATAAAAAATATACTAAAAAAACATAGTAATACAATTGTATACAGAACTTGACGCTAAAAACATAGTTTTAAAAGCATTGTACAAATTGCCATCAACTTGTACTAAAGAATTTAATACTGGACTACATGACCTCAATAACTGATATACACATCATAATAGGTGATGTAAATATTGATATTTTAAGCGAGAAAGACGAGGCTCACCAATATCTCAATATCATAAGGGGACATGGGTTTCTGTCTGCAATAAATAATTATACCATAATGGAAGGAAATGGCAAAAGTTGTATTGATCACCTATTAATTAACTGCAAAGTAAACCATTACAAATTCGTTCCAGTAATACTCCAAACATATCTTAGGAATCACTTTTCATAAATTGGCAAGATTATATTTCCTGAGAGCGGAAAGAAAATAGTAACTAAAAACATTTATAGATAAGATAAAACTTAATAGTAAATTAGAACATTGGGAGGATGTATATAAATGTTCGAATGTAGAAACTGCCACTAATTTGTTTATAAGTAAAAAACAGTTAAAACAAAAAGTTCTGAAAAAAAGAGATCAAATTGGATAACCAATGGTATTATAAAATCAGTAAATAAAAAAACAGAAATATTCAAATTATCAAAACAATATCCTAGCGAACATAATATAAATAAACTTAAACAGTACCGTAATAAACACCACAAGTAATTACAGCCCCCTTTATCCCGGAAGGCACTAGAAGAGCCTTGTGTGCGAGGGGACTATACATTTAGAGATAAAGGACACAAACCCAATATCCGTGTACAGTGGAAAAGTTCCTCTTACAGTATTTTCCACTGCCACGACCGGGAACCGAACCAGGAACTTTTGGTGAGAAGCAAGTGTGCTTACCTCTCGATCATCAGTAATTACCTGTGGTGTGGTGTAGTATCGTAATAAACGTAATGAATTACTAAAAACTGCCAAGGGGGCCTATTAAACAAAAATTTAAATAACTCAAAGAAATTGTGGCATTGTGTCAAAAAATTAACATCTGGGACATATTTGATTCGAAATAAAATTTTGAAAATTTCGAAAATTTTATATCGAATCAAATATTTACATGCAATACATCGTTGGATAGTGCTCATCTAGCCTTACAACTTTTGTCTAAAACATTTTTTGCTGAAACGCATAGAAAAAAATTGAAAAATATATTAGAGACCTAAAGCAGTACAAAACAATATAGGGCGAAATAAATTGAGTTCAAGTTTCATCATAACACCGGTTCTAATAAACGAAGCATCGTGCTTTTTTTAAAAGAAGCGTCATTCCGAGTACTTTCAAAGTATATTTTAAAAATAAAAATCAGTTGAAAATTGCATTTGTTTATAAGCAAAAAAAATTGTCAAATTTTTAAACAATCCTCTCTCTCCTAATTAACGGATTTTAATATCTCAAAATGGATTTAAAAATTTGAGTACTGTTTTATATGTCCAAAAATTTTCAACTTTCTAAATGCTATAGTTTAGCCTCAGAAATATTTTGAAAATATGCAAATTTTCAAATGAAGTTTATATTGCAAAATTATTATGCAAGAACTATAAGTCCGATCTTGATGAAATTGGCTGGGAAATTTTTTATATTAAAATGTTTTCTTTAGCCCAGTATGAAGGTCCTACGTATAAAAAAATTCCACAAATGACTTGCTATTTCAAAATTTTTTTTGCGATTTTTACAATTTTTGCAATAGTAAAAATGAATTTTTGGATTCGCAACCAACTGCATCTTATTTAAAATTTAATTACAAAACTTTTTCACGCGTATAGCTTTTCTCTAAAAGCGATAGTTACTGATTTATATGTAAAAATAGGAAAAAAACAGAATTTTTAGTAATTTTTTCACAGAGGGCTAAAGGAAATTGCTCATAATTATCAAAGAGAAGCAATGCAACTCTAGTACCTAAAATAGAAAAAACTGTTGCTAAAAGATGTTATTTCTATCTGGGTCCCAAAATTTACAATTCCTCCATTTGAGATTAAGAAAATTAACTGGAATTTGTTTAAAATTAAAATTGAAACATGAATACAAAATAAATCTAGGTCGGATATTCATAAATTAATTGATCCCAAAATATATATATCTGTATTATAAGTAATACTGCTAACTTGCTTTTACAACTACACATGTTTAACTATGTGGGTGTTTGTTGGTAATTTCTGTGTATATAATTTATTTAATTTATTATGCACATTCGTATTACGATTACTGATAGTATATGTTTTTTATCTTTTATATTTTGTTTCTAGTATTTCTCTCACTTTTAAATAAATTTAGTATTTTAGTATTAGTTATAGAATAGAATAGAATATATTTATTAACCTTTTTTCGCCATACAAAATATGAATAAGGTAAGTCAGTGTTAATTATCTAAAATACATAAATATAAAATCCTATAAATTGGACATACACAACAACCAATTCGATTTACAGATAATAAAAAACATTTGATAAAAACACCTGTAAGCATAAAGTGTACACATATGCACAGGTTTCATGCAAAAATGAAGGTACCCGGGAGACAATACGTTTATACAATCTATGCCATGTTACAACACTCAATAATAAACTCTTCCAAACTATAAAAACAACCTTCGATTAAAAATGATTTTAAATTTCTTTTAAAGTCAGCAAAACATGACAATTTAATTGCATTAGGTAAAATGTTAAAGAGACTACAACCTGCGTAGACTGGCAACTTTTTATATTTCTCATGCAAGCATTTACCAAGACAGAACTTTTCTTTATTTCTTGTTGGGTAATCATGAAAGTCTATATTTTTTTAAAATTTTGTTTGATTTAGATATACAAAACAAAATATTTTCAGTATATAGATTGATGTAAAAGTTAATATGCATCTACACTTAAAAGATTCACGGCATGACTCCCTGTAATCTAAGTTAAACATTAGTCTCAATATACGCTTTTGTATTATAAAAGCGCGAGTAGATTCTGTAGATTGACCCCAGACCGTAATATTATAGCTTATTGCTGAGTATACTTGGGCATAATATAATGACAATAACGCAGTCTCATTTAAGTCATTTTTGAAAGAACACAGCGCAAAGAAAGACTTGTTCAACTTAGAGCATACCTGGTGAACATGTTCAGAAAAATTAAGATTTTCATCTACCTGAATACTTAAAAATTTTGTTACATTTGTAATTTTAATTTGAGTATTATCTAGAGAGAAGTTTATGTCTGGTACAGCGCGGTTCCCATAAGAAAATTTTACACATTCAGTCTTATTTAAATTTATAATTAATTTATTTCTGTTGCACCAGATCCTAAATTCCTCTAATATGATATTGACTCTGTCGATAGCACCTAAGACGTTAACCGCTGATACTACAATTGTGATATCATCAGCGTACATAAATAATCCTCCGTGTTGTAATATGTAGTCTGGTAAATCGTTTACAAACAAGAGAAATAGTAAGGGGCCCAATATACTTCCTTGTGGCGTACCAAGGTCTGTATTATATAACTGGGAGTCCACCTCTCCTACTCTAACAACCAGAGACCTGTCCGTCAAATAAGATTTTACCCAATCATTAATCGATCCTACGATGCCTATTGCTGCTAAATTAATTGGCAAAAAATCGGGATTATGGTGTCAAAAGTCCGGGAGAGATCAAAAAACACACCAAACACATACTCGTTAGAGTCTATCTTATCATGAACGTACTGCACAAAGTCAATCGTGGCTGTTTCAGTTGAGCGACCAACTCTAAAACCATGCTGGCAAGTTGTTAATAATTTATTTATATTTAGAAAAGGTTAGTATTTTTTGTAAGCTCTGAAGAATAACTGTCGATCTGCATACAGAACTCATTCGCAGAAGAGTTTATTCCACATGATCTTTTTGTAGACATAAGATATGTTTCATTTTGGCTTGCACTATTTTATATTATAGGTATTTACGTTAGACACAAAACTTACCTTATCTACAACAAGTGTTTGGACTTGTAGATCATTTATATTTATTTTTTGCAACGTAACATAAAAATTATGTGTGTGTTATAAGTGTTAAAGCTTAAGATACATATAGGCATATTCTATTCTACTTTATATACCTACCTAGTATTATTTTTGTAGCTTTATTTGTATATTTTTTCTATTAAGTATATTATTACGAACATCTTTATGTGAATTATTTATAGAAATTGCACTGTTCTTAGGTAATAAAGGTTTTGTTATTATTAATATTATATTTATAGCGTAACCAAAATGATATTATTAGAAAAAAATATCAAGATTATTAATATATTAAAAAATATATTTTCATTTTTGCTTGGGTGTTTTTATCCTCTAGTTGTTTGCTAAAATCTATAAAAAAGCATACCCGAACTATCATGTGGAAATAATTTAAGTATTAACGTTGAATATTGCTCATATTAAAAATAGACAGCAGGCGTTAATAGAAAAGCCAATTATCACATGTGCTGAAAAGCATTCAAGTATTCAGGGCAAATTCCACTGTACGTATGACTGCGATACGGTGTTAAAAATATTTATATAAAAGCACTGATTTAAATTCTTTCAATTTTCCTTGTTCGAGAGGCTCTTCACCCAAATGACTGGTTTGGCCCAAGTTTAAATTTCTGAGAACTAGGGTGGCAGAGAATGAACAGCCGAAAAAACCGGCATCGTCTTTTAACATTTGTGAGTGCGATAATCGTATATAGAGAGCAAAGACGACAGGGTGGACAAAGCAAAATACTAAATAATTAATACAAATATGGATAAGTATGTATTTTTGAACGCTACGAATATCTTGTTTTGACATATCAAAATCTAATATTCCATCGGTCTGTCTACTTTACAGGGTGTCCCAACTCTATTTAGACGAGCAATATCTCGGAAACGGTTGGACATAGAAAGAAATGTTTAATAGAAAAGTTATTCTGTTTAAAAAGATACACTTGACCATTATGTTTTAAAATCTACTAGGCGTCTCAAAAAGATGGCAGGTTATGCAACTTTGCTTTTTCAAATGGGACACCCTATATATTTTTGCATTTTTTCTTTCTTCTCCTTTTATTTCCGAACAAATTTTATTAACCATGTTTTATGCTTATCATTAAGGGTTTACGATATATCAACGGTTTAATCTTGATTACATACGAAAACAAAAATTGACTGTCATTTTGTGGCACTTTCACTGATAGTTTTTCATTTTAAGGCTCCATTTCATTTTCAAATCAGTAATATGGAGTCATTTTTTACATCTAATCAATATGCTGATATGTTACTTATTTATGGCGAGTATGGAAAAAAGTCACGAGTCGCAGAACAAAAGTATAGAGAAAGATTTCCGAATAGACGTGTACCATCTCATCAGACATTTAGAAATGTGGAAAGAAAAATGCGCACTGGTTTCTTTCCAAACCCCAAAGGAGTTCAGCATGCCTGTCCAAAAAGACAGGAACAAAATATCATTAACATTCTTGCGCTTATTAGTAAGCAATCCACATGCCTTTGTTCGCAGTATTGCGGAAGAGATTCATATAAGTAAATTTTCGGTGCACAGAATTCTAGTAGATAATGGAAAACATCCTAACAAAATCAGCTTAGTTCAAGATTTAAGACCTAATGATTACAATAGACGCATGGAATTCATGGCCAGCTTTATGGTATAGTTTCATAATAATCCTCTGTTTGTCAAACAAATTATGTGGACCGATGAATCACGATTTCACAATAATGGCATGGTTAATCGACATATGTCATTATTGGTCAGTGTAAAATCCTCGATGGGTAAGAGAAACCTATTTTCAAACTATTTGGGGAATTAACGTTTGATGCGGATTATTTAATGGGCGATTAATTGAACCATACTTTTATGAAGATATCCTCAATATTAACAGATATTTGAGGTTTTTAAGAAATATTATACCTGGTCTTGTGGAAGAAATTCTAATAAATGAGTGCCTCACTATGTGGTGGCAGCAAAACGAAGCACCACCGCATAATTCGAACCTTGTAACACGCTTCCTGACTGAGAGATTTGGAGGTAACTGGATTGGTAATCAGGGATTTGTTAAATGGCCTGCACGGTCGCCTCATATGAGCCCTCTAGATTTTTTCTTATGGGATCATTTAAAATAAGTTGTATATGCTGAGAAACCAAATAATCTTAATGGTTTAAAAAATAGGATAACCTATGCTTGCCGCCAAATAACCTCAGATGTGACGAGGAGTTCTTGTACTCGAAAACCTTTAAGGAAGTATGAGTTGTATCAAATAGAATATGGGCGACAATTTTAGCATCTCTTATAATAATTATATTATTTACTCGTTTTTGTATGATATTTTTTAAATGTCAAAACTACGGTTTTTTGTCTACAGAACGTCAAAGTCCTTTACATCTAAAATGTAAGAGACTTTTACATCCACGTAAAAAATCAATAAAATTATAGATGATAGAATCAGTGCACCATTTTATTTATTATTATCAACAAAAACATACATTTTAATAATCAATTATTAATAATAACTTTAATTAACAATCAATTTAACAGTTAATCATTTTTTTAATGTTTAAAATTAAAGTCGTAATTGTACAATTGTGAAAACTGACTCCACTCGAAGATGGTGAGTCGCTTACTGCAATAGTTTTTTTATTAAAGCACTGAGTAATTATTGAAGAAGCATCAGATATGGGAGCAGATAAGATACTATTAACAATTTCAATTTTCTTCTCAATTGATTTCCGATTATATCCCTACGCAAACGTCGAATGCCTCCAGCTCCCATGTCTTTAAGACTGGCGAAATCAGCACCAAAATCAGCTAGCATTGTAGCAGATGATCATTGGAATCAATTACCAGTGTAGCCCTCTCCTTCCGGTAATTTTAAATACGTTGCAATTTCTTTTGGAATATTTCTAATTTTATTAATACCAATAACTCGCTTTACATATTTGCCATTAACATATCTAATAAAAAAAAACCTACTATTGGTAGTGTACTCTAGACGCATAGTATCATATTTTCGGTATAATTTAATATGGGTCAAATTTGAAATGATGAATGTGTTTTGATTGTTGTTACAGGCCTACAGCGAACCAGCCACGTTAATTCCTCTCAACCATAGGCAACCCACTGTATCTCATAATGTATGTAAAATAGCATGCTAAATCGTTAAACATAGAGGGTTCTGAAATAACTTCCGCCTCGGTCATTATCCATTCGACATTCGACGTGAAAAGCACGCGGCCGATTTGTCGTGCCGTATTCATTCGTAGCCATCCTCGTAGTATTTGTGAATTTAGGCGATAATCAGAAGTTTTCTCTTATTTTGGATATTGACTTATTTTGTGGAAATAATCTTGAGGAAAATTGACTGGTCGATAGCCGAGTGGGTTAAGGCGCGAGGTGGCAATCGCGATTAATCACACGGACATCGCACCGCCGGGTTCGAATCCTGGCTCCGGCTCTGGCACTGTCGGAGGAAATGGTTGTATGTCCGCGTTTTTTCAATATGTAACCCCTTTCCGCACAGGCCCTGGCTTCTGGAATTGGAGGTTCTCTAATTTCTGTGGTGTTTATTTATTTTATTTATTTAATTCCAATGATCAAATTATCGAATAAACTGCCACCAGCTCTTAACAGCATTGTTGATTGTTTACTAAAACTTGTTTATTGCGTTGCTATCACTTACTTACTGATGAGCCAAAGAATATTTGATACTAAAATACCGGGTGTCAACGGACGGTAGACCCCCTTATTTTCCTTATTTTTTAAAATGACTCCAACTTTTGATTTTTAAATAGAACACCATGTATATTTTTATAGTTTTGGAATCCTTGAAAAATTCTGAGTGCGGTAATACACCCCCCCTCATAAGTGAAATTTTGACTCCATGAAAAAAATTGGACTCGAAATTTTTTGGTGCATCTAGGTGGCATGATCAGAAAATTTGTGACAAGGTCTCGACGTTACATTTTGCACTGAAAATCATGTTTTCTCGTGTTTTCGATAAATATTGTATATTTTTAGTAATATGTTAATTAATTATTAGTAACAGTTATTAAATGGTATTAAGGATAGAGTTTGAAATATAAGGCATCTAAGTTGCGGGGACATGAAATGACTCGTTATAATATTTTCACCTGTACAGTGGCGGTCCGAAGGATGAGGCATATGGGCCCTAGCCTCCCATGGACACTGTAACTCACGATTACCAATTATTAAGATCTCTCTACCATACCATCACAATATAATAAAATATCCCCAGTAGTGTTGTTTTATTCAACTTTAATCTATGTAAATTTAGTAGTATCATGTATTACTGATTACTGCTTAAATAGTCTTTGATGCCTCCCTTGTCGAAATTCTGGGACCGCCACTGCACCCATATACCACCTGCAATAAGCCCCGAATCGTATAGTCTAGTTTTTGAAGCTACTGAATCATTGTAGTATTTAAATAATGATTGCAACAAGTATTTTCTAAGTGACTTTAACATTCCTGCTTGTGTCAAATATTGGCATCATGAATAAAATATACCATGTTGGCTTTGCTAACCTTTCACATTTTCAAACTATAGATTAAAAAGGTATTGATCACCTTGCACAGGAAGAGTTGAGATAAAGGTACGAAGTTTACTCATTTTTACAATTTCGATTCCTAGCAACGCAATTTGTTCTCCTTTCTAATAAGCATAACAACGATTGAATGAATCTATTCTTTAGGGCTTTTCGAAGATCCACCCTGTACTACGTTCGATTTATGTCGAAATGGCATATGGCCCATTATTTATAATCTTGCGGTCACAACACGGTCAGTCAGGAGCGTTTTGTTATTCAGATATAAATGTGCGGGGTTATATGTTTTCATTTGTTAGTATCCATATAATGTTACCTAATTTTCTGACGGGGGTTGTCTTTCTAGAAGAAATATGATTTCACTTAATTTCATTATAGGTGTGAAATTTAATATTTTTACGGGCTGGTTTATATGGAAGTATTTATTAGGAAAAATACATGCAGAGCCTTCTGCAAATTACACTGGTTAAACAGTAGCGCACGATATTAAAATAAGGGGAATAATTTTTTTGTCACTGGGAGTGAGTTTTAGACATGGCACCTCTTCAATAGAATTTTTAAATGTATTTATGTAAAAAATAAAACTTGTGACTTTTATTAGCCTAAAATTATATTAATGTGTTTAATAAATTGATACTTAAGAAATAAACTGCACATCTTTTATTAAGATAAGTTAACATGTACATTACATTTAAAAATTTACCAATTAGCCCAGGGTCGATCTGTAGCTTTATTTAGGAAACTATGAACAAATTAGATACAAGTTGAAATTTGGTACCTATATAAGTTTGTATTGGGGTCCTTAAAATACCACAAAACCCCACCGGTAATCCGCAGTGCCAATCACCCCTGATCAACCCCCGAAAAGGGTGAAAACGGACTTTTTTCAGTTTTTTGGCAATATCCTAAAAACAAAGCTATATACGAAAAAATATGAACATAGAAAATTAAAGAGCATAAAATTTCCTATAAAACCACTTTTAGCACTTATACTTTGCTTTACCAGTGGCGGAGTTATGATATTTTTAATAACGGGTATTTTGTAAAAATACACTCTACTTATTGGATTTTGACATTAAGTATACATAACAATGTATATGGTTATTTTGGTAAATACATTTAATACATTCTTATGACAATAAATGAGAAATAAAAGCATACCAGTGGAGTACTATATTTCTAATTTCATACATTATTTTGTATGAGCTAATAGAACTTTAACATTTTACGTACCTATTAAATGTAACAAAATTATTATTTTAAATATCCGTGGAACTTCTGTTACGAATAGAGAGGAAACCAGCGCCTTATTTGGATATTTATTCTTAATACTACAGCTATATTACTTTTCATTATGGCCAGAGCGTAACTGTAGTATTTGATGGATACCAGCAATTTAGTACAAAACAATAGAACAAAATCGTAGATCCATGGGTAGGAAAACGGCACCAACTCTAGAAATATTTAATTTATCAGTTGTTAAATTTCCACAAGAATATTTTTTGACCAACACAACAAATAAGTAATGTCTTATTAAACAACTTGGAAAGTCGTTGTCGGAAAAGGGAATTAAAATTGTATATTCAGATGGTGATGCGCATACGCTTATAGCAACAACACCTCCTACAGGACTAAGTGAGACGTGTGAAGGGGCCGTTTTTGTAGTAAGTTAATAATAATAATAATAATACGTTTATTTTCAACAGGTTGACACCCAATTACAGAAAATAATGAACAAAATATATAAAAATAACAATAATGAGATAAAAATTTACAAAATTACATTAATTTACATTACATTACATAATACATACATGCATACATACAAAATACATACATAATATATACATACATTACATTACATAATTACATTAATTTATTATTTATTAATTATAAAAAAGATTACATAGGTATTATAGATTAGATTGTTAAAATTAGACTTAATCAGTCAAATGAATCTTTGTACATATGAATAATGTGGTTTAGAGTATCATAGTTGAGGTCGCACATATGAGCGACTTCATTAAATATCTTGCACATGTTGTATATTGGAGACTTAACCTGAATCTTAGTTCTGCTGGTATTGACGTAAAATGCATTGTGCAGACGAGCGTTCTGCCTTGGTACATGAAAGTTCATTCTATTTACTAAGTGAATACAATCTAATTCGTTATGCAGTATTTTATATAATAATTGTAGTGCTGTGCAATTTCTTCTAAGTTCAAGCGAGTCAAAATTGAATGAATTTAGTAGTGTATTGTGATCAAAGCCCCTAACAGGATAGGACCCATTGGATTTGAAATATATATATATATATATATATATATATATATATATATATATATATATATATATATATATATATATATATATATATATATTTAAGAAATCGTCTTTGTACGGACTCAACTTGCATTTTAGAGTTTTGATAAACAGGTGACCAGATGAGAGAAGCATATTCAACTGAGCTTGGAATCGAATGTTACTCCAAGATCCTTAAAATTTGTACATCGATCAAGAACGGTATTATTAATCGTATATATGAATAAAACTGGCCTTTTGTTATTGTAGAAGGACATAATCTTACATTTAGATGTATTTAGTTTTAAGTAGTTATTCTCGCACCATTCGTTAACTGAGTCTAACGCTATTTGCAAGTCAGAATAGTCATTTGGCTTGCTACTTCAGAGCAGATTTTCAAATCGTCCGCGAAAAATAAATGTGTAGAACTCATAGTGAGGGATAAATCATTAATAAATACGAAGAATAAAAGTGGCCCTAGGTTGGATCCTTGAGGGCCTCCGGATGTTGTAAAAAAAAAGTTGCGAGAATTATATCCACCGTATTCCACGAACTGTGTTCTATTAAATAAATAGGATTCAATTAGGGATAGCAAGATATCTGACACTCCAATTGCATTAAGATACTGATGTAATGGTTTTATAGATCCACTACGCTAAACAAAATTTGTACATGTTACGCCCAGGAAGAAGTTCAAAATCAAATAAAATTACTAACATTTCAAAGCTGCAGCATAATTTGGGACCTTTAAAAAATGTCTTTCTTGCCATGTACGCCATTCCCGGATGCGATACTATATTTGATCTGTTTAACAGGCGAAAAGTACCGATTTCTATCTTCATACTTTTTCGGATATAGCATTGTTTTAAGATATAGCCAAAAAACTAAAAAATAGTTCGATTTTCACCCATTTTGGGGGTTGTTTAGGGGCGAAAGGCACTTCGGGTAACCGGTGGGATTGGGTGGTATTTTAAGGACGCCAATACAAGCTTATATACCAAATTTCAGCTTGTTTCTAATTTGTTCATGGTTTGACTGGATTGATCCTGGACTACTTTATTATTGTCTTCTCAATATGGCCTCTTTCTAAAGTCTGACAATTTTTGGTTTATGGGATTTATTATTATTTAATTAATCGCGAGGTAGCAATTTCGATTAATCACGCGGGTATCGCGCCACCGGGTTCGAATCCCGGTTCCGACACTATCTGAGGAAATGGTTGTATGTCCATGTTTTTTCCATGTGTAACTCCCTTCCGCACAGGCATTTGGCTTCTGGAATCGGGGGCTGTTTAATTTCTGTGGTATTCATTCATTATTTATTTATTACAGATATCTGAAGGTTCTAAGTCATAGGGGGAGTTAGTAAATGGTAAATACGTATAGACGTCCAGCCAGATTTGCCCTATTTTTTATAAATAACGACTAAAGTCGGAAAACTCAGTTTTTGGCCGTAGAGTTTTTCAATTACGTTCTAGAGAAAAGTTGTATTAGTAAATGTTGTTTGTATTAAAAGGATCTTTAATTTCATTTTTTATGAGTTAAAATCGATAAATAAATTATCGAGATAATGGCCAAAAACGCTCTTTTTTGCACTATTTTATAAATGTTAACAACTTTTGCAATAATGGCAATAAGTGACACATAACATCTTGGTGATGAGGTCATTATAGGTCTTTATAAGTGTGCTAAATTTCAGCCAGACAGGATAATTGCATTTGTTTATTTCAGAGAGAGTCTGTTTAAACAATCGTCATAAGAAAGATAATGGATCTAGAGATGTTTAACAAAGTGGAATGGATTCTTGAAAGCTCGAACTACAAGGTAAGTTTAAAAAATAAACTATTTGTTCAAAAAACACGTATTTTAAAAAAATTAACCCTCTACGACCAATAGCAGTCAAGATAGCAACATTTAAAAAAATCATATCTGTATTATTTATAAACATTAAGAGTTCAAATTTTCACAGATTTTCAATGAAGACCTATATTTTATGATTCAATTGATAAGTATACATTTTATGCAATGAGTATGAAGTCCCAGCACTTAAAACTTAAGGTACGCTTGGAACCTTATTTTTTTTTAATTCTGGGGTATCTCGACGGAATATTAACAACTGGTTAACTCTCATTGCCCTGGAAAATTGGAAAATGCTGGAAAAATCTACATGTTTTATTAGCCATACTTTATTTTCAACGTGAATGCTAAAACTTTGCAATAAATCTTTTACTTTTTCTTCAGTTTTGTTCTAAATCATTTATTTTTTATAATCTAATTATTTTATAAATTAATGAAGCGGCCATTTGTACGTAATAAAATATTTTCGAATTAAACATAAAAATGGCTGATTTTTTCGCTGCGCCATATTTTATTTTCTTTATATATTTATTTTATTCGCATCAAATTAATATTGAATAATATTGTTAATAAAAATTGCTACTAATAAATGTATCACAAAAAAAGTCGACATAATTTTTGAATGAAATATAAATATGATTGATCTTTTTTGCACATCAATTTATATGGATTTTCTTTGCATTAAATTTGTTGTAAATGATATTCATTATTATTATTTTTATTGTAATAATTTTTAAATTGTTGCAGTGGTCTTAAAAAACAATCAAATAACGATGGAATAGAAAAGCCACCAGAAAAAAGATCTAGGACAGAAAATTAAATTTTATTACAGAATAAAATGTATTTTTTTCAAATTTAGTTTTACTTAGCAAAATAATATAATTTTAAATAGTACATTTTTTTTATAGTACATTTATTACTAACAATTTTTGTTAACAATATGATTTAATAATAATTTGATGCGAATAAAATAAATATATAAAGAAAATAAATATAGTGTATAGGAAAGAATCTGTCATTTTTGTTTAATTTGAAAATGTTTTATTACGTACAAACAAATATTTATCAAATTTATCAAATATTTAGAGTATAAAAAAATGAACAGGTTAGAATAAAATTGAAGCAAAAGTAAAAGATTTATTGCAAAATTTTAGCATTTAAGTTGAAAATAAAGTATGGGTAATAAAACACGTAGATTTTTCTGGTATATAATTAGTCAGTTGTTAATATTTCGTCGAGCTACCCCAAATTAAAAAAAAAATATGAAGATTCTACGTTGTCTAGAAGCCGAGATACTGTAAAATATTGATGCACGTTCCAATTTGAAGATTCGATGTCAAAAAGTCAGCGCCTGAAAACGGAGCTCGAGATACTCTCCCCATCTCTTCACCCCGGCACTCTTGCAAGAATACCTTCAGTTCCAAGAGCTAGAACTTCATACTCATTACATAAATTGTATGCTTATCAATTAAATCATAAAACATAGGTCTTCATTGAAAATATGTGAAAATTTCATCTCTCAATGTTTATAAATAATAGAGATATAATTTTTAAAACAAAATTGCTATCTTGACTGCTATTGGTCGTAGAGGGTTAATTTTTTTGAAATACGTGTTTTCAAACGACTTTCCAATGCGCATAATTACATGCGTTTATCATAAAAATAACAAAGTTATTCCATTTGTTTATAAAAAAAACACCCACCTTTTAAACTGACTTTTTAACAACAATTTTTTGAAAAAATTGTTTATTTTTTAAACTTATCTTGTAGTTCAACAAAAAATAGGGGTTTTCGCCATTATCTCGATAATTTTTTTATCGATTTGAACGCATAAAAAATCAAATTAAAGGTCTTTTTAATATTTTAAATACCTACAACTTTTACTAATACAACTTTTCTCTAAAACGTAATTGGAAAATTCTACGGCCCCAAAATCGAATTTTCCGACCTTGGTCGTTGTTCATAAAAAAATAGGGCAAATCTGGCTGTCCGCCTATTCGTATCATTTACTAACTCCCTACGACCTACAATCTCCTGGTAACTGTATTATTTTTTTGCGTGAAATCGATCAATTTTCTATGCATAGACTGGATTATAATATGGAGCATGTTCAAAGAAAACAAATATTGCAAATATTGAATAACTGATGGTTCTAATTGTCAATTACGTGATGAATATTCGAATTATTCCGGTACCTAACAATATAAATTTGATTTATGCTATATTTCTGTTAAAAACTGATATTTCTTGTTAAAAGTATTCTAAACCCGGTGGCGTTGTCAAATTTGGGCTAAAAAATTTGCTAACACTTTTTTTTGGATTTTTGGCCTGGAAAAAATAAAAATTGGCCTTGAAATTTTGAATTTGGATATAAAATTTTGTACCACGGTATATTTATTGAAGCTCTATCACATAAACAAAAATCGATTAGAGTGGCCAACAAATTAAAATAGGTCACTCTGTACTTATTCGCAGTCGGCCACGCTCAATTACAACTTTTACTCATTTTATTTTAAGAGGCAAATTCTACTTGCATGTAATTTCGAATATATTGAAGATTGAATATGATTCGAAGTGAAAACCCTACGGACTATATTAATTAAGTCACTTGACACGAACTTGAACTAAAAAAATAATCTAAACGCGGTATTTCCAACGGTGACAACTATTCTGGAAAAATATATTGTTTTTTCATGTGCGTGCATATCTAAATACGTATAAAAAATATCTCAAGGACCAAATACTTATCATCAGTCCAATGTTAATTGCGACCGAAAAACTATAAATCATGAAGTGTCTAAGCTAACGTAGATATGCAAACTATTAGGTAGCTAATTTGATTATTACGATGCGAAAAATGTTATATAACAGAAACAGGTAGTTGACAAATTAATTTTTACCTTGTATTTTAATTAATGTTTGTATTGATATGTCAGAACATTATTAATAATTACTGCATGAATGCCAATCATGTCAAGTACTATGCTTGCCTTGTATGTCTCGGATTCTTATAAATTTTTATACAATAGACTGTTTATTTAGTCTAGATAGTCATTATGTTAAATATTATTAATTACTATGTATTATTCGTACGTCATATTTTGCTTTGAATTAATTTAAAAGAAGCTCAAATTAATCAAATAAGGATATATTAACCTCACAACAATAAAATTGTGAGGTTACTAAAATTGGTCCAAAAACGAAAATTGAGATAACATCAAATCTTTACGTTTTGAGGTCCCAAGAATCCAAAAAAGTGGTTTTTGAAAAATGTCTGTGTGTGTGTATGTGTATGTGTGTGTGAGTGTGTGTGTGTGTGTGTGTGTGTGTGTGTGTGTGTGTGTGTGTGTGTGTGTGTGTCTGTGTATGTATGTGTGTTAGCACGATAGCACCGAAACTACTGAACGGATTTGAGTAACGATGCCAAATTAGATATACTGCTTGAGTTTGAAGAAAACCCACATAATTCAAGTCGACTAGCAGCTTTAGCACTGAATGTTTCCCATTCCTCAATTATTAGCGTATTAAAAGAAAATAAAATGCATCTCTATAAACTGACTCCAACTCAGGGGCTTAGTGAAGACGATTTTGATAGAAGAACCTGTTTTTGTGAACAAACGATGCAAGGGATAGATAACAATATTATCCAACTGGAAAATGTTTTGTTTTCAGATCAGTCCACTTTCACTCTTCATGGCTATGTTAATCGTCAAAACTGTCGCTACGGGGCTAATGAAAATCCTCACTGGATGAGAGAATTACATACGCAAAATCCTAAAAAGTTTAATGTTTGGGCGGAGATAATTGGAAACCATTCATTGCTCCCTTTTTGGCAATTTGAATGGAGATAATTACTTAGCTCTGCTCCAAATAATGTCGTGCAAACTTTGGCAAACTTATATCCTGCTCAAGCAAACCCACAAGTTCCAGCGGATTTAATATGATTTAAGCAGGATGGAGCACCCCCACATTACCGAATCGATGTCAGGAAATACCTCGACTTAACATTTCCAAATCGGTAGATAGGGAGGCGAGGATCGTTCGAATGACCATCACGTTCTCCTGATATTATACCCTTAGATTTCTTTCTATGGGAATATGTAAATACATGGTATACAAAACTAAACCAGGCGATATAACTGACTTAAAAAGAAGAATAATGTATGTGGTTAGGTCGGTCATGCTGTTAAAGAACACGCCAAAACCCTCGATAAACTTTTTAGAAACTATAACAAAATTCGCTTTTCATGCGAAATTGTGAACGATCCATGCTTTTGATGGAAGTCTGAAGGACGTATTTTCTGTTCGAAAAACTTAGAAAAATTGAAAAAAATAGGAAAAAGAAAAAATTAATTTTCTTTTTCCTCAACCTTTTCTAAATTCTAAATAAAAATATTACGTTCACAAAATTTTTAGGGTTCAAAGTGACTGTTTCAGACGGAGATTAATGGATAAATCATACTTACTGTCGTTTATGCTTAACTGCGGCTCTGATGGTATCAATTGGAAGACGTCGTAACACTATAAATCTAACACTGTCTGTTTAACACTCTCTTAAAATTAAATCTGAAAGGGAAATTTTGTTAGAAAACACAAGTAAAAGACAATATAAAGTTCAAAAAATGTATATTAAATCTTTAAAAAATTTATGTTTTTACAACAACTTCTTCAGAGGAAATGTTAACAAACAATGGTCTGACCCGTGTACAACACATGGTGAGGAACGGGACGATTCATACGGTACCAACTACCATCCAATATGCAGTTTGAAAAGCTAACGATGCACAAAAAGATTCAAGGAACAGTTCATGTAACTGAAATTTTGGTGGGCTTATGCTTGCCTGTCTTATAAACGTATTTTATTAATTCACATAAATTTTGGTCGCTCCTCGGAGCTTAAAATTGCTTGAAGCGTATCTACTTCGTTTGTATTATGCAACAACAAATTTTACGTTCAGGCAAGGCAGATCCCATGCACGTGTGAGTACATGGTAATAATACTTTTTTGACTCCGAATCACTGAGGAACCGGTTTAGGGCAAACCCCGTCAAAACACATCATTTCCCCGTCAAATCCGACTGCTAGGAAATGATGGGGGTCCCATGTCGCTAAGGGCTATTTTCGCTATAACTTCCGATATACTTTGAATAGTCGTTGGACTAACTTGTCCTCATATTCAATACTTCGTAAGAGTTGCAGTGCTTGACAACGTGGATTCGTAAAAGGGTTTTTAATCTTGGAAATTTGGAACCACCCAATTTTAGAATACTTTCCAAAATTGGGTGGTCGGGGCGACATTACGTCCCTGTGCAGCGACATTTACTACACTTACCAAATTAACGCTCCTCGAAGAGTTAGCGAAAATTTGGCATAAAAAACGCTCCGAAGAGCAAAAATATATTTCCAAGAATTAAAAACCTCCTCCACGGCGTTTTTACGCGAAGCACGCTTTTCTTACGAAATATTTCCTAAGTCGGATTTTGTTACAACGTCGAAAAGTATATCGGGGTTATAGCGTTCTTTAACACTCCCCTCCTTTCCGTGAATCTTTTTGTGTAACGTTTGGTAAATTGTTTGTTTGAAAATAAAATGGATCATTGGATGTAGTCTCCCATGTGTTGTATTCGGTTATCGTTCAGACCGGCCTATCTGAACAAAACATAGATGCAAATCTAAAATGGTGATACATTTTTGAACATATATCGATGCATAGCATTCGATTGAATAATTGAACATTGTATATGAAAAAGGCATAAAAAAAAGAAAAAATCGAGAATCCTCGGATTCTCGATGACACAACACAAACACTTTCGACGCACTTATCTTTCTTAGTGTTCTTCCACTAATGCGGGCTTGCGTCTGCTCCTCCTCGTGTCTATGCCTCGTCGATCACCTTCGGTGTCGAACTGCCTTCTGGAACAGCTTAGGTGGTCCTCGGACTGCTTGGCTCCAGCTATACTATGGCTCTGCTCGGTTTATATGAAACAATATAAAACAAAATTTTAGTAAAATGTTTGTTTACATCCTGTCTGGGGATCTGCGACCGATAACATATCGTCGTCTTTGAGAATAGGAACACTGAATTTTGTTGACTTATATTGGTTGAAATGGTTTCCGAGTAGTTAAAAAATCTCTTCTTGGGAGAAATCTGCGACCGATATCACATCGTCGTCTCTGAGAATAGGAACATTGAATTTTGTTGACTTATATTGATTGAAATAGTTTTTATTAAAATCTCTTCTTGGGAGAAATCTGCGACAGAATCTGCATCCGTCGGATCGTTGCATCTGCCCCTCCAGCAGACGTGGCGGCATCTCGCCCTTGAGTTGCTAGACTCATCTGAATCGCGCCCTTGCGTCAGAGTCGTCGTCTTTCCATGCCGTGCCAATGGAACATTTGTTTGGACCCTTTGGGTCGGACTCTGCTTACAGATGTATATGTTTTGAACATATGAGGACTTAGAAAAATTATAAAAAATACCAACTCTGCCGGACACGGTCAGAGTTGCTGCAGTGAATTTTGAAGATTTGTATGGACGATACAATATCCCCAATGAAAATAACTTGTAAAAAATGCATAAAAAATACCAACTCTTGCCTGACACGACAAGAAGTTGGTATGGAAATTTTGATATAAAATAAACCTAGCACTAAGTTAAAACTTAGCCTAGGTTGAAAAATGTTATAAAAATATAATTGAATCTCCAGAACTCGATTCGGAATCAGAAGTGGAAGCATCTCGTGGCGGTGCATGGATTTGTACAACCGTTTGCTCCGGCGGTGGAGGTTCTGTGGAATCGTCTGAGAACGGGGAATCATTTCCATCGAGTGATGTTCCGCCTGGACTAGCATTTTCTTCATCGGAAGATTCGATTTCCAATTGGGGCTCCTCTGGCGGGGCTGGTCTCAAATCATCGACATGTACTCTTGTCGTTACATTTCCCTTTTGCACGAGATACACCTCGTCTGAAAACTTCTTCAGAATACTGGTTGGGCCTGACCAAGACGGCGTGAAGGTATGTACCTTCTTTTTTCTCTTACTCATGACTCTGTCTCCTACTTTGTAGACGATCGGAGTGACGGCCTTTTTCGGCGCATATTTCTGTTTATAATTTTGTTGGGCCTGACGGGCTTCCTTGATCCGCTCGTATCGTGGAAGCGTTTGTTGCTTGGCTCTTTCTTGCCTCCAGGCATACAAATCCCATTCGCCTCTTTCGGCTGGATCATATCCTAACACGATCATGCTAGGTGTTTGATTTGTAGCGGCGTTCCTACGATTTCTTAATATGTATGTCATCTGATGCACGTAGCGATCCCAAGTGTCGTTTGGCTTTTTGAATAAAAGAGTCTTTAAAATTTTCTTGCATTCCTGAACCCGTCGTTCCACGGGGTTGGACTGTTGGTGATATGCCGGAATTAAGTATCGTTCGATACCATTCCTTTCGCAAAATGTGATGTACCATTCGGAATTGAAATGACCACCGTTGTCTGATATTATGACTCGAGGGACTCCGAATCTTGCTACTATTTCTTCGTCGATATATTTGGCTATTGTTCTGCCGTCGACCTGAATGTATGCCTTTGCCTCTATCCATTTACTGAAAACGTCTTCGACGATAATCATGTATCTGTTTTCGGCGTCTTTAGTCCTCTGCAGCGGGCCAATTACGTCGACGCTCAAGGTTTCAAATGCATTTTGTGGTGCATGACTTCTAAGTGGAGCATTGGGTTGGGCTTGTCTTGTCTTTACAGACTGGCATATCAGACAGTCGTTTATATATTTGCCTACGATCCTGGCCATATTATTGAAATAGTAGCGTTTCGCTATTTTCCTGAGAGTCTCGTCTCTTCCTGGATGACATGCTTCATCTCGGTCATGATAATGGTAAATCAATTCCTTTATTTTCCTCTTTGGAACTATTAATTTAAAATTTCTATCGCAATCTTTAAAAAGTACATCGTCTTGGACGTGAAAATTTTGCATAAAAATAAGATCCGCATCGGAACGTTGTTCCTGTTGAAATAGATCATTCCAACGGCGGATCTTGTCTTGAATATCTCTTGAACTCAATTGAGCCTGTACGATATCTTCGTATATTTCTGAATGTGTTAAAACAGAAATACGTTCTGGACACTTATAATTTGGTAGGAACATTCTTTCCTCTTCATCGTCTGTCTCGACATACTGATTTTGTGGGTTACGACTTAGAAAATCTGCTAATAAATTCTCTTTTCCTGGACAGTGCTCAATTTTGGATGCATATTCTTGCAATAGTAATGACCATCGAGTAAATTTTGTTTTGTCGTCCTTATGTTTGTTTAACCAAAGTAACGCCCTGTTGTCCGTCTTCACCAAGAACGGTTTGTCTGCTAAGTACATCTTGTACTTTTTAATATAGTTCACCACCGCCAAGCATTCTAGCTCGTTTATGTGGTAACGTCTCTCCGCTGGAGATAACGTGTTGCTTGCATACGAAATTATATATTTTTCGCCGTTGTCGCCCAATTGATATAATACGGCCGAAAGGCCTTGGAGGGATGCATCTGTTTGCAAAATGAATTGACGTGAAAAATCCGGCCGATGGAGTTCCAGCGGTCCGGATAATAATTCTTTTAATTTTCTAAACGCTTCATCGCATGTATGGTTCCAGTGAAAACGATTTTCCTTCGAAAGAAGTTTCGTTAGTGGCTTCGTGATCATCGCCACATTTGGTAGATATTCTCGTACCCAGTTGCAAAGCCCTAGGAAACTTTGTAGCTGCTTTTTTGTAGCTGGAACGGGATAATTTTGAATTTGTAAAACATGTTTTTCTAATGGTTGGGAAGTATCAGTTCTAATGGTGTGGCCTAAATATTGGATTTCATTCGTCGCTATTACACACTTTTCCGGTGACACTTTCAGATTGTGCAGACGTAGTCTTTCAAAGACTAATCTCAAGTGGGACATATGCTCCTTCACGTTTACGCTGTAAACGATTATATCATCTAAATACACTTTACAGAAGTGGTGCAGGTAACCCGTTAAAACGTCCTTTGCCATGAATTTCTGAAAGGTACAGGGAGCTGTCTTGAGTCCGAAAGGCATGACATTGAATCTGTAAGCTGCCCCATCAGGAGTGGTAAAAGTCGAAAAATCTTTTGATGCTTCATCTAGTGGTATTTGCCAATATCCACTTTTTAAATCCAACACAGAAAAAATCTTCGAATTTCCTAAATCTTTAATACTTTCGTGTATTTTGGGTAAGACGGAAGCCTCGTCTTCGGTCATTTCATTCAAATGGCGATAGTCGATGCAAAATCGTGGTTTCTTGTCGGAGCGTTTTATTATCACTGGTGGTGAACTATATTGGGCAGTGCTAGGTTCGATGACGCCAGCTTTTAACATCTCTTCGATTTGGTCGTACATAATTTTCTTAGTACTCGGAGACATCGGATATGGTCTGATATTAAATGGTTTTGTGTCTTTTACTGTAATTTTGTGTTTCACAGTCACTGTGGTTGCTTGAGTCGGTTCCGCAGTGAACAGATCGACAAATTCTTCGAACAGCGGCCGTAGAAATTTGTCATTTATAACGAGCTCTTCAGGAAGCTTTGCCTGCTGTCTCTCCCTCTGAGAAGCTTGATTCCAGAAGACGGTAATACGCTCTTCTGTGCCGGCATATAGGCATTTTCTGCCATAATCATATGCGAATATATAAGAATGGTGATCCTAATATTATCGTTTCGTTCAAATTTTCGATTACTTGAAAATCAATTTCAAAAGAGGTGCCTGAAATTATTACTTTTAATTTTGTCGTGCCAAGAGAGTCCACCATTCGATCTCCGCACGCCATAGCAAATGATCGACGTGTCGTGAGATTTTTAAAATTATCCAACATCCTCGGATGGATAACGTTTCGCGTCGAGCCTGAATCGATCAGTGCGTCGACCGCATGTTCATTAATTTGAACTTTTATACGAGGCAAAGGGAACGCTTCGCTCATATAATTTATTGACTCTCTTGTCTTGTGCAGAGGAGCGTCGTAGTGGTCATGAGTATCGGAAAAAATTACTGGACATTGCTGCCGCCTTGGTTCGGCCGTTGTGCCGGGGATCTTGCAGATGGACCCTGGCCTGGGTCTCTGGCCCCTCGAAAGTTTCCCGGTCTCCTGTTGAGATGCGGGTTATTCGGGCATTGGCTATGGAAGTGCCACTGCACTGTGTCTGTACAGTATCGACACGGGGTTGCCGGTCGGTCGGGTACTCGGAATTTCCCCGATCCGCCATTAAAATTGGTTTGCCTGCGGTCAGGATTCACTGAACCGCTCGTAGAATTAGGCATAAAAAAAGGACGACCAGGCGCTCTGCCTGGACCGTCCTGTCGAGATACGTCCTCTCGGAAATGCACCCTCGGTGCTGTCGGAGTTGGGCTTCCATTGCTCCTGTTACTAGAATTTTGTTGACTGATGTGTCCCGGCTCTCGATAGTAAGACGCGCGGGACAGACGTTGATCAATAAGCTGGATTAGTGACGTCTGTTCGTCAGCTGAATCCCGCTCGACGTTAGTAGCCGCTGCTATTAACATCTCTGTGGTTGAAATTAGGTTGTTTCTCAAGCGTGACCTAATTTCGGGACGCAGTTGGTCCATGATGACCCGAGCTCTGATGGCTTCGGATTTGAAGGGATCAATACGATCGAAAAGACAGGTTTTCCTTGTGATAAACACTGCCGTGTCGTCTAAAGACGTTTGCTTGACGGCATACAGTTGAGCAATAGCTCGTGACTGTATGTCGGGAGAATTAAATCTCGTAAGGAATCTTTCCTTGAATAAGGCATACGAAGTAGTCAACGTCCTAAATTGTTCGGACCATCGTTGAGCTTCGCCCTTGAGTTGGCCGGTTACGTTATGGAGGCGATCATAGTCGTGGCTTATGCGAGCTCTGTCGAAATATTCCTCCATAATTTTCAGAAATGCTTCTGGATCTTCATGATCAAGCCCATGGAACGTCACGTTCGGACATCTTTGTCTCTCATGGGGCGTACAGGTCGACACGTTCTGTATCGCCTGCACGAAGCCCTCTGCCATTTTCAGAAACATACTTTCCATCGAAGCAGTTTGTGGCTGTGAAGCTGATAAATTAACATTACTTCCCTCTGGAAACAGTCGCTGTGGTTCTATCCCTCTAGAACCGTCGTCGACGAGCGGTGCGGTGACTCGCTCATAAAATTCTCTTGGGGTCGACCCCTCGGAGTCTTCCGCCATGAATGAGAAAGGATTTGTTGGGTTTGGGGACGGCATGGTCCCTGCTCGGGCGCCATGTGAACGATCCATGCTTTTGATGGAAGTCTGAAGGACGTATTTTCTGTTCGAAAAACTTAGAAAAATTGAAAAAAATAGGAAAAAGAAAAAATTAATTTTCTTTTTCCTCAACCTTTTCTAAATTCTAAATAAAAATATTACGTTCACAAAATTTTTAGGGTTCAAAGTGACTGTTTCAGACGGAGATTAATGGATAAATCATACTTACTGTCGTTTATGCTTAACTGCGGCTCTGACGGTATCAATTGGAAGACGTCGTAACACTATAAATCTAACACTGTCTGTTTAACACTCTCTTAAAATTAAATCTGAAAGGGAAATTTTGTTAGAAAACACAAGTAAAAGACAATATAAAGTTCAAAAAATGTATATTAAATCTTTAAAAAATTTATGTTTTTACAACAACTTCTTCAGAGGAAATGTTAACAAACAATGGTCTGACCCGTGTACAACACATGGTGAGGAACGGGACGATTCATACGGTACCAACTACCATCCAATATGCAGTTTGAAAAGCTAACGATGCACAAAAAGATTCAAGGAACAGTTCATGTAACTGAAATTTTGGTGGGCTTATGCTTGCCTGTCTTATAAACGTATTTTATTAATTCACATAAATTTTGGTCGCTCCTCGGAGCTTAAAATTGCTTGAAGCGTATCTACTTCGTTTGTATTATGCAATAACAAATTTTACGTTCAGGCAAGGCAGATCCCATGCACGTGTGAGTACATGGTAATAATACTTTTTTGACTCCGAATCACTGAGGAACCGGTTTAGGGCAAACCCCGTCAAAACACATCATTTCCCCGTCAAATCCGACTGCTAGGAAATGATGGGGGTCCCATGTCGCTAAGGGCTATTTTCGCTATAACTTCCGATATACTTTGAATAGTCGTTGGACTAACTTGTCCTCATATTCAATACTTCGTAAGAGTTGCAGTGCTTGACAACGTGGATTCGTAAAAGGGTTTTTAATCTTGGAAATTTGGAAGTTCAAGTCCAATTTTAGAATACTTTCCAAAATTGGGTGGTCGGGGCGACATTACGTCCCTGTGCAGCGACATTTACTACACTTACCAAATTAACGCTCCTCGAAGAGTTAGCGAAAATTTGGCATAAAAAACGCTCCGAAGAGCAAAAATATATTTCCAAGAATTAAAAACCTCCTCCACGGCGTTTTTACGTGAAGCACGCTTTTCTTACGAAATATTTCCTAAGTCGGATTTTGTTACAACGTCGAAAAGTATATCGGGGTTATAGCGTTCTTTAACAAAATGTCGGATTTTGTTACAGTTTCGAAAAGTTTATCGAGGGTTTTTGCGTGTTCTTTAACATTCATGTAAAAATGCCGTTGGAAGAGGTTTTTATATTTTAAATCATATTTTCGCTCTACGGAGCGTTTTTTATGCAAACATTTCAGAAACTCATCAAGGAGTGTAATTTTAGAAAGTGTAGTAAATGTCGCTGCATGGGGACGTAATGTCGCCCCGACCACCAAAATTTAGAAAGTGTAACTAAAATCGAATTGCGGAAATATCAAAATTAAAAATCTTTTTACGAATCCACGTTGTGCAGCACTGCAACTCATGTGTTGTTTTAAATATGAGGACAAGTTAATCCAGTCCCTAGTCAAAGTATATCGAGAGTTTTAGCAAAAATAGCCTTTAGCGACAAGGGTCCCCTATCATTTTCTAGCAGTCGATTTTGACGGGAAAATAATGGGTTTTAACGGGATTTGCCCTAAACCGGTTCCTCAGTGATTCGGTGTCAGAAAATTATAGTTACCATATACTCATATGTGCATGGGACCGCCTTGCCTGAACGCATGAATTTATAATTGCTACAATATAATTCAAAGTCGTTGCGTTGCGATTCAAGCATTTTTAAGCTCTGAGGAGCGAACCAAATTATAATTGAACTGATAATACGTAAACAGACAGGCAAGCAAAAGCCCACCAAAAATTTTTAAACATTGAACTTTTCTTGAATCTTCTTGTGTAATCGTCAGCTATAAACCGCGTATTGGATGATAGTTGGTCCTCACATGGTGAGGAACGGACGACTTATAATGATAAGTTATAGACTTATAATGATAAGTCGTCCGTTCCTCACCATGTGTTGTACAATGTACACGGGCCAGACTATAGTATGTCAATACATTTTCTTGAACGTTTTTATAAAACATGATTTTTTAAAGAGACTTAATATACAGTTTTTAAACTTTATATTGTCTTTTTCTTGTGTTTTCAAAATTCCCCTTCAGGTTTAATTTTAAGAAAGTTTTAATACTTACTGTTAGATTTATAGTGTTACGACGTCCAATTGGTACCATCAGTGAAGCAGTTAAGCATAAACGAACAGTAAGTATAAATTTTGTATTATTCTCCGTCTGAAACAGTCGTTTTGAACCCTTCTTTGTGAACGTTAATATTCATTTTTGGAAAATATAGTAGAAGTCCTTCAGACGCGAAAAGATGTATCATTCACAATACCTCAGATATTGGAAAACGTTAGAAGACATTTTTATTTACGAGTAGGATGCTGCCAAGACGTTCAAGGAACTCATCTTGAAAATTTACTACATTGAAATAAAGTTTTTTTAGTTTGCTGTTGTGCATTACGTCAAGCACATGAATTAATTTTTTTACCGTTAATTTTTTCAATAAATAGGTTTTAAAACCATACCATTTTTTTTATAGAGAATAAAAAGACCTGGACGGAAGCAAATTTTATAATCTCCGCAGCAATAATTGTAAAACAGTATCACTGACATAAATAATCCGGTAATTAAACAACTTAATATGTAATATTCTCGACAAAAACAAAACTTTAAGAATATAACCTTCGCATGTACTGCACTAAAAAATTTGTATACCTACTGCAATAAAATGCATTTCCTCAGCGTAGTCGCAGACCATATCATATAACTGTTTTATTATCTTACTAACTTGTATTTTATAGCGCTGTAATTACACAAAATTGGAGCAAAAATGAAATAGAAGCACAGTGTTTAAATTAACATTTAACTATATCGGTCAGACAACAATATACTGACTGTAAGTCGAAATAAAATGTTCTATCTAACAGCAAAAAAATCCATTCAAAATATCTTCAACAATTTTAGAGAATATCAATTTGTTTATTTATAAACAATTAAAATTTATAAAGATCGACACTTTTCGTTTCAAATAATCTTTTTTTTTAATTGCAGGTCTTTCATAATACTATTAAGCCTTATTTTTGCTTTTCATTTTAGTCGCAAAGCCAAAGAGTAACATTAAATTCTTCATGACGGAAACACTTGAAACTGAGAAAAAGTTGCATTTTTGTTTAAATAATCTTTTTCTTCATTATCAAAAAATATACGTGTAACCTAGGATTTAAGTTTAAAAAATCTGTCCGACACAACTCGCGCAAGCTTTCCCATTTAGAAATGAGTTGGACTACCTGGTACTGATATTCAAAAATAATTATAAATATATTTTGCTGTTATAAATTGGATTTCAAATCTGTGTGCCAAATTTGATCAACATCGTTAGGACTGATTTAGATAAAAAATTATTTATACCTTAACCCCACAGCTTCCGTCCCTACATTTTTGGCACAACGGGTAACGGTATCTCATACTAGTACAGACGCTTAAAAGGTGTTAAATTTGGTGAAAATCGTTAGGCTACTTTCAATTATTCAACATCGTTTCACAGAAAAATGATCTACTAAAACTAACTTAGCTTTAATTAGGTACGCAAAATATATCGGAAGCTATAGATGCACAGGGACAGGTAGATGTGGTATATGCTGATTTCCCAAAGGCTTTTGATACTATTTCATGATTAAACTTCCGCTGAAGGATGAGTAGTTTGGTCTTTCTCCATATATACTCCATAGTAAGATTGACTGTTCATCACTACTTGAACTTATTGTCTTTAGAGTTCCACAATACAATTCTAGACAAGATAATACTTTTTACTTACCATGTACTAGATCTAATATCTACAACTAACTAAAAAAAATCAATAAAAAAAAATAAAAAAAATAAAAGGGGAAAGTAATTATATATATAAAAAAATAATAAAAAAAGATAAAAACATTTTAAAGAGAAACAAAAAAAGAAAAAGGAAAGAAAGATATAAAAAGAATATATGAAAGATTCTCATTTTAAGTTTAATTAAGTAAATATTGTTTGTGAAAGTTTAAAAGTGGATTCTTACTTTGCTACGATTTACACGTACATAAACAAATAAATACGTTGGATATTAATGATTATAAGATATTACATAACGAAATCACTTGGGCTACTGTAGCGTAGCAGATATCGTAGGACACAACCTAACCCGGATAAGTGATGTACGTGCCTACGATAAAATTTCTCTAGCTCAGACTATCTCAGGGCGTTAAGCCCAAGTTTACATAAACTATGACAAATTATTAGTTTACTTACTTAACAAATTCCTGAGGCTTCCATACGTAGTGGTCGCAGACGAAATAATGACACTTTATTTAAAAATGAAATGCACTATATTAAACAATTTACAGATATTGGTTCTCTAGCATGTAACCTGGCGATGTTCAAAAGGTGTGGCAAATTTCTCGATTAATAAGTTACAACATTAATAAAATGCCTCGTGTAGCTACACATCGGTTTACAATGTCCTCATAAATGGTCATAAATTCTGCCACAAAGGTCTGATTTAAAGAACCTCCTTAAATAAATATAACTGCATAAAATCTTTAAATATGTACAAGTTAAAATGCAAAAGTATGAATTGATATAACCCAGCTGAACCACTGAAGGTGGTCCCCGGTAAGTAAAAAAAACACAACACACTCATTTAGGGTGGTACGATATCGACTTCGATGTGGAAGAACCTGTAGCCCTATGGAGATGTCTTCGGGACAAAAGAAATGGACCCAAGGGTGGGGTTGATTGTAGCCTCTCCAGCCCTGGAACTTTCCACTGCGTGTGGATGCCCCGTCTGTGGAACTCTCACTGACGTGTGTAGAAGCCCCGTCCCCTAGAAGATCCCTAGAAGATATCACGATTTAATTTGCAAAGTCATAAATGCACGTGAAGCGTGCCTAATGTGGGCAATTCAAATCTGACAACCTATAAAAGAAACATAATTTACCTCACTGATGAGGGAACAATCCACCAATACTCCTCGAAAGCCACAGTCGGATGAATGGGGTCGAGTCCGCCTTTCAAGTTGACAGGGTATTTCCAAAGGAGAGCCTGCAAATTTGCGAAACACGTGGGTAGAGAACGGGTAAGATGTCGTGAAGAGGTTAGCTTACCTTGTGTAATTAAATATCCTACTTCCGCAGTTAAAATTTACTCACAACAACAAAATATTCCGCTAAACGGAACAACAACAGATTGAGAAAATTTTCTTGTGTTGATAATTCCAAAATCCACCAGGATGCCCTGGATAAACCGAGGTTGGTAGAATTATCAACTACCTACGCCAACAAAAATGGTTGCCTACCGGTCTCCCGCTCTCTGCTGATCACGTGCCGCACATATATCGCCCTCCCGTGGAGAATAGCGAAATGTGTTACGGACGTAGCGGTTGTTATTATGCGGCCCACAAAACGCTAAAGCGTATGGTGGGTCGCATACGCTAGAGGTCCGCAACAACTTATCGAACCTATAGGATCCTCATTTAGAAACATTTGTGTTGTGCTAATGGCTAAGCAGCCACAGCCATTTAATGCTAATATAGATAAAGTATCTACAACTTCAATAGTATATGGGATTAATGCGATATTAATTTCTATTCAATTGCATCCTTAAAAGACTCTATTCATGGACATTTAAATTATCTCAACTTTTCAACAACTTCTCTTTAAATCTCATATATCTTCTTCATTATTATTATTATATATTTAAAAAAAATATTCTAACCACTCTGGACTGCTTGAGATAAACCATAGTTGAACGAGGTGAACAGAAGTGATTTTATTTAAACGTTATCTATAAACAAAACAATAGAGGTAAACACATTTTCAGTACCTTAGTTACAGTGAAATTTTCTTCTTCTAATTTTTATATTTTGCAATAATACACAGATATTATGTCTTTAAAATCAGATTTTCAGGGATGCTATTAGTATTGTTTATATAAGAAATGGTGTATGAATATGAATACTGTGATAAATTGGCGTGATCGTCCCAAATCAATCGGGATTTACAAAATATGTAAGTGTAATTTTAAATACCTGTGACATATGGCTTAAAAAACTTAATAAAGGGAACATCATCTTAATTGTTTTTTAGACTTTCGAAGAGCCTTCGAAACAATTTATAGACATTTATTAGTGAAGAAGCTTGAAAAAATTGGTATATGTGGTGACGTGTTCACCTGGATTGAACCTTATTTGGATTGTAGATATCAAAAAGTTAGATATAATGGTGCTGTGTCAAATCTGGCACAAACAAGGTATGGCGTTCCACAAGGGACAGTTTTGGGACCATTGCTATTTGATTTTTATGTCAACAATATGATAAAGTGTGTAAAAAATGTGATATATGTATGTTTGCTGAGGATACCATGATTTATTGTGTAAGTAATAATTTAAATTTAATGAGAGACACTGTTAATGAAGAGTTAACTAGATTGTATAGTTGGTTGTGTGTTAGTAGCTTAAGTATTAATATTGATAAGACGAAATTCATGATTATAGGTAGTAAATTCAAATGAAGTAATATTGATTATGATCTGATTAAAATCAATATTATAAAATTGAGAGAGTTAATATGATTGAATACTTGGGAGTTATGTTGGATGATAACTTGTATTTTAAGAAATGTGCTGAATATATAATAAATAAAATGTCTAAAAAGGTTTATTTTTTAAATAGAATAGAAAAAAATTTATCCACATTTGTGAAAGTATTATTACATAAATCTTTGATTGCACCTCATTTAGAATTCTGTTCCATTATCCTTTATAACTTGAATCAAAATGATCTCCAACAAATCCAAAAAATACAAAATAGAGCATTGAGAATAATACTCAAATGTAGTAAATACACTCCAACAAGAATATGCTCTCAACACTAAATCTAATGAATGTAAAACAGAGAATTATATTTAAAACACTAGTATTTATATTTAAAGTTAAAATGAACATACTACCTTCATATTTAAGTAATAAATTGACTGTAGTTCAGGATATTCATATGTATGAGACTAGAAACAGGCTTAATTTTTATGTTAATAATTTTAACAAAACGCAAACAACAAAAAGTATTTCTGTAAATGGATGAAAACTATTTAATGAAATACCAAATGAAATAAAAAACTGTGCCAACTTATATAAATTCAAGAGGGGTAACGTAGGAGTTTATGTGATAAACAATTATTAAGAGGGCACAGGGTGTGCAGATTTTAGTTGTTTTATATATGTGTTTTTGTATTTATTTATATTTTACCTATGTATTGTGTTTGTAATAATAGCAATTGCTAATAAAGGTTCTATTATTATTATAATTAATAAGCGCGTTAAAAGTAACTTTGTTTTGTTCGTGAGATTGCTGCCCGGTATTGCTCCACCTTACGGAAATAGGGACACTTGTTATTTTCTTTTTTTTTTTCTTGTACACTGGCCTTTTAAAAGTTGATAGATGTATGTTGTTTTTTCAGCTATTATAAATTTTCTTTATCTCATTAGCCTCACTGTTTCTTAATACTATAAAAAAAGGTTTTTGTAAGAAAAATTATAACCTCGGCGATAGGTATAGTAAATATACACATATTTTTTGCAATTCAATTTGCTACTTTCCATTTTAGTTGAAAATACATTGATAAAATGTAAAATAGAATTATGTATATCCCAAGGTTCTATCGATACGAGCAGAAAATGTATTTCAACGCGGCAAGTGCGAAGATCTGACCGCATTGGGAATTCCTCTTGCATGCCGGACGTTTCTCACGTTTTCATCTTTTCAAACTTTCCGGGCTCCCTTTGTGTCGCGTCCCAGGCAGAGAATAGAAACTTCTAGAAAATAGACGCCCTTGCCTTTCATTCATAGGTTTCACTATTGCAAAGATGTTGAAACCCTCGTCTTTTTTTACCTAGACAAACTTATTTACCACAAAAACGCTTTCTTTACTCATATCTGGCCCACAATAAAAGCACAAAAAACATTTATTAGGGGATCTCTTTGAAGAAGAACATTCCATTAAGAGCGGTTTTTGTATAGTGATATAGTAATTTTTATATTACGACGCAGTGGCGTTCCAGCCGTGCTATCTGTCATGAAAAATAATAAAGAAGATACTACATAACATCATACGCACTCTTCGCTAGTTTATTCAGGTTTTATATAATTATATACAGTGTGTCTCGTTTAAAATTAAGATATCCGGATCATTTCATCATTTCTTGGCATTACAATTTTATAAGAAAAATTTAAACGGTAAATTAAATTTTCTCTTCTGCTAATATGCATAAGTAATTTTTTTTTTTTTTTTTAGATGAAAGATATCTGAATATCTTACAAAATTTGAATAATAACTATTTAGAAAATTTACCTCTCGCTGAACATAGAAATATTTTTCATCAGCACGACGGTGCTCCCCAACGTAACGCATATTTTTACAAGAAACTTTTTATGATCAATGGATTGCCAATAATGGACCTTTCTCATGGTCTCCTCGCGCGCCCGATTCTGGATTATTTCATTTGAGGAACTATTAAAAATAAAATTTATGAGAGCCCATTAACAACCATTGAAGATTGTATGCAAAGAGTAAGAAATGCATTTCAAAACATCACAGGATTCAATTAGAAGAGCTACCCATGAGGAACTAATCCGAAGGTGCGAAAAATGTGTCGAGGTTCGAGGGCGGAATTTTGAGCAATTATTAAATTAAAATGAAATCATATTATAAATTGATCTTATCTCTGCTATTTTAGTTCATGCGCTGTCTTCAATTCTATTAATACGCATGTTACAGTGTTACTGTTATTTTGCGTTTTTGTGGATATCGAATAGCAAATGTGTTGCAAGTTCTTGATATTACTTTATCACATTCTCCATAAATAATAGACAAATTTAAAAAGTTTTCGTTGGTATAATTTAAACGTGCTGGTATTTTTTGACATAAGGTAATGACTGATTGTTTCTAATCATGGCTATTTTGATGAAACGATTACAACAATTCATGAATTTCTAATAAAATTACAAATATTTCAAAAAGTTGTAACTTTAACCCCCACAATGCTAATATCAGAAAAAAGGAAATTCAATTTTCCACAACTTGAAGTAAAAAAATACAGGGTGTTCTATTTGACCTAAACAAGTTTTCGCGGTTTGAAGTTAACAAAATGTAACGCGAATAACGGAACACTTGGTATGATATTATTGAATTTATTTCAGTTGTAGAACATAGTTCTCCTTGTGTTCTTTTTACATGACAAGAAGCAAATGTGGATCTTTTACACGAATAAAGTTATAACGGTTCTTGCAAACCGTTGCACCTGTCAAGTTTTCTATAATTCGTCAAATATCTCTGAAACGGCTAGGTTTAGGTATATGGTATGCTACATATATTCGACTCAGAATTTTATGCTCTTTTCGAGAACCCTAAAATATATAGGGTGTTCCATTTGAAATAAGCAAGTTGGTATCGACTTCCGGTATAAGCGGAAGTGCCACCTGCTTGTAATTATTTTATTTGGATTGGCCACACCGGCATTAGTAATTAACTAAATTTTTTAAATTTTCCGATGCGTACTTTTTCTATATCGATCGATTCAGTTCCCGATGAGACACCCTATATGACACTTACATTTCGAGATAACCAACTTAAGTTTAATTAACATTCTGAGACAACAGCAGTTTTCCAAATTTATTTAATTATTTATGTATTTATTTTTCGACACAAACACCCAACAGGTAACCAGTTACAGGGTGGGGAAATTATTTTAATAATACATTAAAACTACAAATATTTATATCAGGTGTTGCAGTACATCATTTGTATATATGAATATAAATGTATAAAATGTATAAGAAGAGGAAAAACTAAAGAAAAACGCAATTATTATACAAATACTAATAATACTGTCTAATACTAAGCTGACCATATGTAGATAAACATTGTTTAATTGAGGCAAGACTACAATTAAATATATTTTGAGAGCAAGATAAAATATTTCACGATTTCTACTTTATATGCGAGGTTACTAAAACATAGTTGCTCCAAAATAAGCGGGCAATCAAAGATATTGTCAATAATTTTATACAGGAATACTATAGAGTGAGCTATTCTTCTGTTTTGTAGACTCGACATGTCAAACCTTCCTAACATAATGCTTTGTAAGTAACCAATTGTAGGATAATTGTCATATTGAATAAAACATAAATACTTAACAAAACGGAGCTAAATGTTCTCAATATTATTTATGTATATAGCATATCCCGAGGACCGTACCAGTGAGTAATATTCTAATTTTGACCGCACAAAAAAAAAATATTACAATTTCATTATGTCTGTACTTTTAAAACCCTTAACATTTCTAATTACGAATCCCAAGCTTTTTAATGCTAAGGACACAACTAAATTTACATGTTCATTAAAATTTAAGCTTCTGTCGAAGGTAACACCAAGATCTTTAATTGTATTATCTAAATGGTAATGGTAAATATAACTGACGTGTGTGCGGGCTCTATAAAATGTAAATGCGCTACACTTAGATACATTGAGAGGTAAATGATTTAGATTTAGTATACACCAATCATTTATCTTATTTAAATCATTCCGAAGCTTCTCGCTGTCTTCTTCAGCTTCAATTACAGAATATATGTTAAAGTCATCCGCATATCCGCTTAGTACGTCCAATTCTGAGACAATGTTGTTTATACAAATATTAAAGAGTAATGGTCCCAGTACGGATCCCTGGGGGGCACCTGAACTAACTAAGATATCGAACAATCTAAAACCACGGTATTCTACATATTGCATTTTCTAAATATGAAATAATTAAATCTAATAATATCAACGAAAATCAATATTTACTTTTAATAATAATAGATTCAGTTTATTTACATTGAGCCTACCCCAGCCCGTAATAGCAATGTCCCCAAGAGATAAAAAATATGGACTCGACAAGGTTTTTTATGGGTTTTCGTGGACAGTGATCACGTTGGTGGTGTTATTTTTCACCTTAAGCAACCCCCGTACAGTACTCTGCTCGCAACACCGAAATCACTCGAAAAAAGTTCATTTGGAATGAAAATATGAATCTTTTATAAATAAACAAATTTATATTCTTATAGTCCAAGTAATGCCACCGGCGACATGCCTAATATCAAACGATCAAACGACTCTCCGCACATTAAAAACGAGCGAGATGCTTTGCGGTCGAGGGTCGGTCGAGGTAGCACAAAGAGTATTTTAATGAAGTCATAAAGTTTTTGTTGCGTTTTTTCTGTCTCAGTTTATTCCTACTTGAACTATACCTAAAATATTTTAGACAGAACATTGTATTTCGACTTAACAGTCAGTATATTGTTGTCTGACCGATATAGTTAAATGTTAATTTGAACATTGTTCTTCTATTTCATTTTTGCTCTAATTTTGAGTAATTACAGCGCTATAAAATACAAGTTAGTAAGATAATAAAGCAGTTATTCGATATGGTCTGCGACTACGCTGAGGAAATGCATTTTATTACAGTAGGTATACAATTCTTTTAGTGCAGTACATGTGAAGATTATATTCTTAAAGTTTTGTTTTTGTCGAGAATATTATATATTAAGTTAGTTAATCACCGGATTATTTATGTCAGTGTACTGTTTTCCAATTATTGCTGTGGAGATTATAAAATTTACTTCCGGATCGGGTTCCTCTATTTGGTTAATCATATTCAATAAATCGTCTTGTTTTGTTTTTACTAAACAGGATGGAATGAAAAATTGCATTTTCGCAATTCTGTCAAAAAGTGGTCAAGAAACGGAATATATATTGTTCGTTTGAAATATTCCTCGGTCGTTAAATATTCGACATTATCTCCCCCTATAGTCTGGTCGATAGCCGAGTGGGTTAAGGCGCGAGGTGGCAATCGCGATTAATCACACGGACATCCCACCACCGGGTTCGAATCCTGGTTCCGGCACTGGCACTGTCGGAGGAAATGGTTGTATGTCCACGTTTTCTCAATGTGTAACCCCCGTCTGCACAAGCCTTGGCTTCTGGAACTGGGGGTTGTCTAATTTCTGTGGTGTTTATTATATTATTATTATTATTTGTTTTTTACATGTTCGTTTACGATACTGAAATTTCAATTTCATAAAGTTCTGAAAACGTTTCTATAGTTTTAAACAATTTTAAAAATTCCTCATCGGCTTCAGTGCCCCTCCCTGGTTACGACACTGTGTGGTTGAATTTCCTCGCCTATAACTTTAAGAATACTAATATGACGTAAACATGTATCTGAACCATTTCGATAGAGAATTTACTTATCTTTAATTTTGATAACCATCTTTTTTTTAATAGGACCATTCAGAACCGAGATATTTGCAAAAGACGATTTTTAAGCGATATTGCCCCAAAATCGGAGATGTTTAGGGGGGGCGAGCGAGGGAAAAAAACTAGTCGAAAAGAGAAAATGAACTGATTCTGAGAGTAAAACGATGTCAATTTACCTGACGACTGGCCTATGAACTAATTATCAATTTTCATTACATTCTATATATTTCGTTAATTAATTTGTTCAAAGCTCAATTGCCACGAAACTTATAGGTTATGCTCCCACAGGCGGTACTAACAAATTTCCTTTCAATAAAACACAGCCGTTTAACAATTCCTTAAAAAAAAACAGGTATATCTCGTTTTATTTCAGATCCATTTTGCTCAGCCAGTATGAAGCAATTTATTCGATTTTTTAATTCATTACGGTAAGATTTCTATCTATAAAATCTCAACAGGAGATTACGTTAAACAATTATCTCCCGTAAAATGGTTGAGTACCACAGTTGAAAAAAGAAAGAGCTATTATAACGTGGGAATAGAACAATAAATATAAATACTATCACGTGTTGCCACCGCACATTCACTTCGCCTGACCATAAATATGCCGCAAGCGAGTGTATGTCTTAGAAAGGAATAGAGGATATGTAATATGTAAGATCCCCGGATATTGCGAATTCCTCTCAGTATCCCCTCGTAGACAAATTGGTCAGTTATTTTGACTATGGCGAACCTATGGTATGTGCTATAGTGTTAACAAGAAACTATGGCCATTTCTGTTACCCTAAACTCCTAGAATGATTCCTTTAGATGCTTTCATATTTCCTTTTTATAATGGTAAATGTTTATTGAGTTATATGATACAAAATAATATACAGGGTGAGACAATAGTGCATTCGGTTTGAATAGTTCAAGTTCTGCGATAACCAGAAATTTAAAAAAATATAAGTATACTGCATAAACAGTATATAAGTGAAAATTACTTTCGAATATACAGATGATTGTACAGGATTCTCTCAGGCAACTATTCTTGGTCCTATTCTATTTACTCCTTATATAAATGATATTGTGAAGTGTACAAGTGACTGTAAAATGTCCATGTCTCCAGATTGTTCAATGTTGTATATAAGCGGTAATGATATTAACCAGATGTATATAATTATAAATAAAGAATTTTGCTGTATTAAATATATGGTTGAATGAAAATAGTTTAAGTCTTAATTTAGATAAAACAAAATATATGGCAATAGATAAAATAAATTAAGTACTTGGGTGTTGAGATGAGAACTTAAAATTTAAAAACAATGTGATCATAAAACAGCGGATTGTGAATGTGAAGTATTGAACATTATATTTGAAAAAATTAGAGACTGAAAAGCAAAAAATTAAGCAAGAATCTGGTGAATAGCAATCAATGGGTAATATGTTTAAAAATAAAATACATACTAGTGAGACAAAACAAACAAAAAAACTTAAAATATTACATCAAAATATCAATGTATCAGAAACAAAATAGAACAGCTAGAGTTGTATCTGAATTTACATAATGTAGATTGTTTGTTTGACAGAACTCTGGCTTAAATTATCAGAAATTGATGCAATAAAAATAAACGGTTATACAAGGGCAACAATACTTTGCAGGACTAAAAGTAATAATGGATGTGTAATCATATACTATAAAAATTATAGTGAATTTAAAATTAAGGAACTTCCATTTGCGCTTGAGTCATCAATTGAAAAAGATATTGAATTAGTTGGTGTTGAAATTAAATTTTCAGAATATTCAGTAAAACTCCTGACAATATATAAATCACCGCAGACTAACTTTAAAATATTTATAACAACATTAGACGATGTATTAAACAACTTTATAAATAAAAATGATCTTATAGTATGTGGGGATTTAAATATTGATTATCTCTCTAATTCGACCGAGAGGAATGAGTTATGTGATCTACTACAAACCTACAATGTAAAGATGTTAATAAATGAAACTACTAAAATATCCTATAATTCTATATTTGCATTGACTACATTTGTACCAATTTTTGTGATAAATATTGTAAAACAACATGTCAAGTTTTAAACAATGGTATATCAGATCAGACATCTCAAATATTACAATACGAATTTATGGTACCATCACAGATTAATGTAGACTACAGATATACCAGGGTTTATAACGAAGAAAATTATAAACATTTTTTTTATAATCTAGGCAAGGAATCGTGGAACAGTATCTACAGCGCAGTAACGTCAGAAGAGGGATTCACTAACTTTACTAATATTTTAATGTATTATCATAATCTGTTTTCCCGTCATCAGAATAAAAAATTAAATTAATTCACAAAATGGATGGATAACCCGAGGTATTATGATATCTTGACAAAAATTGAAATTATCGCACCAAATAAAAATTCAAACAAACGATCTAAATGATAAAATTTTGTATAATAAATATAAAAATATTTACAAAGAAGTAATAGTTGCTGTTAAAAAAATGTACAATGATTCATTTCTTTCTTAAAGCTACCAAGAAACCTAAAGCTATTTGGTCAATAATAAATAACAACTTGAATAATCACAAACCTAAAAATCGAATTAATGAAATTAAAATTAATAATAATTTAGTAACTGATGCCTATCTTATTGCACAACATCTAAATAAGTATTTTATAGATCTGCCAGCTAAACTAAATGATGATCTTGGAGAAAACATTACTGAAATCAATTTCGATCCAAATTCAAATTTTCCCACTCTTTTTTTAAAACCAGTATCGGAATCAGAAATTTACAATATCACAATGAAATAAAAAAAATAGTGATTCTTTCGGTCTAGATAATTTGATCAAACAATCAGTTAACTACTTAGTACTTCCACTTACTTTTCTAATAAATTTGTCACTATCAAAGGGAAAGTTTCCATCTATTTTAAAATCAGCTAAGGTTATTCCATTACATAAAAAAGGAGATAATACATTATCTGAAAATTATAGACCCGTTGTTCTATTGTCAACTATTTCCAAAATATTAGAACGAGTTATGTTTAATCGTATTATTGAATTTACTACACAACATAATATCATTTCAGACTCGCAGCATGGTTTCCGAAAAAATCGTTCCACTGAAACTGCCATATTGTCATTTTTAAATAACTTGTATGAATATTTGGACCAAAATAATAAATGCATAGGACTCTTTATGGATCTAAGCAAAGCCTCTGATCTAGTAAATCACACAATATTGATTGAAAAATTGAACAAATATGATTTAAGAGGCAAAATAAACAACTGGATAATAACATACATTACAAATAGAACACAAATAATAGAAGTAAATGGAGTAAAATCTGATAAATTGAATATTAAATTTGGAGTTCCATAAGGGTCGGTCCTTGGGCCGTTGTTGTTTTTACTTTATATCAATGAATTACCTGGTTTCTTTTATGACTTTTTAATTATGTTTGCGGATGATAACTCCTATTTATGTTGCAGGAAAACTTTTGAAATGGCTATATTTGATATACAAACTTCTATAACAAAATTTGCGGACCACTTTAAATCAAATAAGTTGTTCTTAAACATATCTAAAACTGTTTTTATTATATTTTCTCCGAGGCATAATGTACTAGATAATAGTTACTTGATAAAAATAGCTGGCAAATCTATAGAACAAGTATGTTGTTCTAAATTTCTGGGGATATATATCGATAATGCATTAAATTGGGAAACTGATATTGACTCCGTAGCAAAAAACTTTCTTCCGTCTGTTATGCATTGTAGAGATTATCCAAAATATCAAGTAGGATAACTGTTATGGCATATTATTATACAAATTTTATTTCAAGGGCAACATACGGAATTCTTTTTTGGGGCTCTTCATGCCATTTTGAAAGATTATTTAAGCTTCAAAAGAAGGCTGTACGTAATATTGTGGGAGCATCTAAACATACGTCCTGTAGAAATTTATTTAAAGAATTGAACATTTTAACACTGCCCAAGCATTTATATATTAAAAATACTTATATATCTTAAAAAAAATCAAAGTAACTTTTTACAAAACAATTACAACCATAAATATGACACTAGGGAAAGTAATAACTTAAGCACACCGTTACACAAACTATCAAAATATGAGCAATGTCCAAATTACATAGGAATAAAACTGTATAATAAGATTCCAGACTTTCTAAAAAGCATTGAAAATATTAAAAATGAAACAAAAAAAATACCTAACAGTCAAATGTTTTTATTCAAGTAACGAATATTTCAGTTAATAAGATATATAATTTCTTCTGTAGTTTTATCTAGTATTAAGCACTAATAAGAGCACTTGATTCATTGTAAGGTGCTCAATTTCTATATGACTAATCCTATACCAATGTGGTCTTTTGGATAATAAATAATAATAATAATAAGTATTATTATTATTATATACACTGGAAGACATAGAAAGTGGCGCACGAAGTTTTACTCAAGTTTAATCTGGTATAATTTCTAAACTATTTGATTGATTGCCACAAATCTTTTTTGACTGACTGACTGTTTTATCCCTGTAGATTTATTCGCCACTTTTAATAAGCTCAAAACACCTTCGGCGTTTTAAGCGGAATTCAGATTAAATTTGCAGTAATTAAAGTAACGCCAAATGCGTGTTAATGAAATTGATATTTTGTTTTGTTTAAGAAGGCCATGAACAGATTACATATTATTCTAAAAGATGACAGTTGTCAACATGTTTTCAACATCACAGGCATTCACTTGCTAACGATTACGATTTTTAATTCGTTTTTGTAGAAAACATTGAAAACGTTCTTTACCACGTCGCGCGTCGGATCGAAAGTCGTGTTTGTGATTTTTAACTAATGTCTCAGCAAACAACATCGGAGCAAATAGCCCGTATTAAGGCGTTAGCAGGAGACGGAAGAAGTAAAGATATGCTGCCTGGATCATTGGTGTTCCCGAATCGACTGCATGTTGGGCAATTGCAAGATATGAGGAGACGAATCATTGTCGTAGAGGAACTGTATCAGGTTGTTCTAGATGGACAACCGTTATTGATGATCGATTTATTCGGATTCAAACTCTACTAAATCGCTTTCATACAGCAGTGCAAACAAATATTCATTTAAGGCAAGTAAGAGGGAGAGTTGAAAGTGATCGTGCAGTAATTCGGAGATTGAAGGAAGTCAATTTAAAGCCCAGAACGCCAGCAATTGCACCAAGATTACTTGCAAGACGCCAAAGAGCACGCCGCAACTTCGCTAGAGAACACTCAGATTGGAATGAACAAAACCGGTCCCGGATCCTGTTCGCTGATGAATCTCGATTCTGTTTGTTTTCATCCGATGGCCGTCAAAGGGTATGGAGAAAAGTTGGAGAAAGATATGAACAAAGCCTATTCAGCAAAAAGAAAACTCGCACAGAGCTTTACGCGCTCTCAAGGAATTCCCTCGTGGCCAACAGGTGTTTCGAGAACATTTTACAAGACTATGTAATTCCATTTGTACATTTATAAGAAATAATTTTGTACTGGTTCATGACAATGCGCGCCCTCACACTGCTCGCATTGTAAATGAATATCTCGATTAAGTTGGCATAGACCGTATGAATTGGCCAGCAAAAAGTCCCGATATGAACCCCATAGAACACCTTTAGGATGAAATGGGGCGAGGAATTAGGTCTCGCAATAGAATTCCTGACACTGTGGATACTTTAGGAGAAGCGCTTATAGAGGAGTGGAATAATATTCCACAGATCGATATTTCAAATTTAATCAGAAGCTTGCCAAGAATAATAGAGACTTTAATCAGGGCACGAGGAGGTAACATACGCTACTGATCTTTTTCCTCCGTTGAGAAAGTTCCATCTTTATTTTATGTAAGTTCGATTTCGTGTTGGTAATTGCAAAATGCAATCTTATAAAATAATGTAATATTGTAATCTTATTCTAATAAAATGTTTTTAATTGTACCTGTTTCACACACAACTATGTATTTTCTAAGCAAAGCAAGATAAAGAACGAGACGCACGCTTTTCATGCGAAAAGTCGGATTTTGTTACAGTTTTGAAAAGTTAATCGAGGGTTTTGTCGTGTTCTTTAACATTATATGTAATAATATCTATAATTTCATGTTAATAACAGCCACCTGCATGAAATAATGCAAACTTACACCTCTTCTATTTTGTTCTCATTCCACTATCCCCCTCATTCGTTTATCCATTCATCTATTAACATATAAGACAAAGACAAATTAATATTACAGTATATTATAGCATATACTAGCTAAGAATAGGAATTGAAGTCTCTTATGGGATCCAACTTATGGGCACTTGCAAAACCTAAATTTTCGTTAAGCGACAAGGCAAAATTTTAAACAGTAGAAGGGTAGGCAAAATTCACACAGTGGACAAGGTTCAAAACATACTTAAACTATGCATCAGTTCACAGTGAGCATAGTTTTCTGTGGAGAGTAGCCAGTTGCCGGAAATATAAAGGGACTTACAGTAAACGCCACGAGTGTTGGCGAGCAGTGGGGACTGTAGGGGAACATAGCCGACCTATCGGAGACCAGCATGATTGCATGCTACAATAATTCATTCATGACTACATCAATTATGATAGCAATGCGTATGCTGTGTCTGTACCACTATTTACATTCCAGATTCCCCTACCCTCGCCAACACTTGCGGTGTTTGCAGTACACCCTATGTATACCAAGCAACGGGCTTTTGTTTTGTGAAAGTCGCTTATAATTTTTCGTAAAAATTCACAGAATTCACATGAATCCATGCGTGTGGTAATTTTTTCAAAAATATGCTAGTTATCTGTTAGAAACCCAACAAAAGAATTTTTCATTAATAATTTTCTAACTATGCAGATCTTCAAAAGTATTCACCGTAAGTTATTAAAATTTCGGTGAGTGGTTTGCAATAGACAAATATCAAATCTGAAACATTTGTTTAGAACCAGTTATTGTTTTATATTATCATATTATTGTTTATACCCTGTTAAAACATGTTGAAAGCGCAAAAAATCGGTTGTGTTTTTGTGATCAAACATTTCTTTCATTTATTTTTAATTTGCAATTTCCAGCTCTGCGATTTTTATATAATAATAATTGATAGTGTAAGTATTGGTGCCAACCATATGCTAAGACTGCCAGTGATCTGTTTACTCCAAATTCCATTTTTAAAATTGTTTGTTGAAGATTTTTTAGTGAATATTTCAGTCAGTGATATTCTTGAAACAACGGCGCCTCCGCCATTTTTCTAAATAATATTTGAAGGGAAAAAAGATTTTTTGAATTTCCTGTATCACGTAGAGTATATTCTGATAAAATTAATTCGGTACTATACTATGTCTTCGTAAAAATAAGTTTCACCCCTATCGCGTAGAGCTGCATCAAGAAATATTGGAAGTAGATTGTTAAAAAAATGTTTTTCTTAAAATGTTTTTTTAACCGCCTCTAAAGTTACCGAAGTAACTCCCTTTAAAATCTCAAGGATCTTGTGTTAGGTAAAGAGAGATGAGGCCCTACAGTTTAATGTGGACTCCGAATCACTCTTGGGGCAATTTTTTTAGTGAAAAATTGTTTCGACTTGCGGGAATCGCACCCACTCCGCTAGACAACTCAGTTTGCTAGGCAGACGCTTTAACACACTGTGCTATCGTCCCCGGGTTTAAATCGTAGATTAAATTTTTGCTAGTGGCTCAAAACCAAATTTGAGTAAATGAAGAATTTTTCAAATTTGTGTTGTTCGCGGATGGGTCAATGTTTCATCTCAATGGATTTGTGAATAGGCACAATTTCCATTATTATTATTATGAAAATCCTCATGTTCTACAGCAAAATCATTACCAGCACAAGTTGAGTTTAAATGTTTGGGGAGAAATTGTACATGATTATGTTATTGATCTTCGAGGGAAATGTTAAGAGTTGTTCGGAGTGTATTAGTCATCCATGCTTCCAATTTTAATTGTAAATGACTTCACGTCAATAAAACGACGCAGCCTAATGTACGGTGTGCTAGGAAAAGGAGTGATAGAGATGTAATAGAATATGACATTGGACAAATTTATTATACCTAATCTTTAAATTTCTCGGTACACTTGAGGACATTAGGGCTAATTTTATTTTAGTTCTACAAAAGGGATAATGTTTATTTTAATAATACCTATGTGGGATAACAAGAATTATTTTTGCAAATTGAAAATAGAAGGAAAAAAATTTTTTTTTTATATATACTTTTTTTTCTCTCATCGTCCCACATTGTAACATGTTTTTAATGTTTTTTAGTGAAAGCCGTTTTTTTAAAATAATGATTTATATGAAAGTAAATTGAACCGTCTTTCCGGCTTATATCCCGAGCGCTCTTAAGGGAGCAGTCTTCTTGGATTTTATGCAAAATACGTCTCCACACATGATCGGGCATATTCCTAGTTATATTACAAATAATATGTGGTTGCAACTTGATGGAACACCACCATATTTTAGTAGAAATGTTCGTCAGGTCACTAGTAACCAGTTTCCTGGAAGGTGGATAAGAAGAGGAGGTTCGATATTTTAATGAACTGTTAACTTACATCTAATTTATTATTTTATTAAATTATGTTAGGTGCCACTGCATATCCGCCTAGATCACCCGACCTGACTTCGATGGGTTTTTCCTTTTGGGGGATTTGTAAAGTCAGACGTTTATAAAGTAGAACCAGCGACTCGAGAAGATATGATGGAAAGGATTCGTCAGTGTTTCAATCGTATAAATATTGATATGTTGTACAATATAAGGCATTCATTTATCAAGAGACTTCAGTGTTGTGTGAATTAAAATGGTGGACATTTTGAGCAATTGTTAGGCTAGTTACAATATCATGAAAAAAATTATTTCTCAAAAACCGTACATAATTATTAAAAAAAAGTGTATGATATAAAGATCACGGATAAATTTTATGCGTTATTCAGCCATGTAAAAAAATTATAGGTATTCCATTTTAAAAAATTGAAGAAAATGTAAAACAAGATACCGAAGCCATATTAGATTTTAATATTAAAAGAAAGAGCACCTTAATTTACGCAAGAATTATATGAAATAATCATATCTCAAAAACCGTTTGAAATAAAAATAAAGTGTATCACATTAAAATATGGGGAATTGTATACCTATTTTATTAATCCATGTAAAAAAGTTATAGGCATTCCATTTTAAAAAATTGAGAAAAATATTAATAAAATATTAAAAAATGGAAACAAATATTTTGGTATAGGTGACTGGGGGTAAATGCACCCCCAATATCGATAAATTCAATTTTTTACAGAAATTAGACTAAACTGACCTGTCGGATCTTATATGTCAAGCGTACCTTTATATATTATGTTTCTTATCCCTGTGTATACTGCTAAATATCAACAATGGTGTAGACCTCTTAAATTAAAAAAAGATAATAATACAGGAGGGTGCATTTACCCCAATCGAGTGGGGTAAACGCGCCTCTGCCTATATTTTCTCTATGAGTAGATCAAAACAAAGTATGGGACAAATGCAATCAACCTTTATACGTTATGTACCATCTACGATATTTTGTAAATGGAATTTTTTTATTATAACACGTGAAAGAAATTAGTTCTTTCAATAACGTACAAATGAGTTATTATGAAATATAGTTTAGAGATTTATTAGAATAGTAGAAAACTTGGTTACAAACTACAAAAAAACTTTATCTTAAACATATCAAGTTAAGCAATAAATCATAATTAACCTAACTAGGAAATGTTATAGCCTGTAAAATCGGTGTAAAATCGGTGAGTCCTGTGCGAAAGTAAGGAGTTTTAAGCTTCTTGAGACACTTCTCCTCTCCTTCATCATATTCATCATCTACCAAGGGTCATTTAAAGATGCCTTTTTTCTTATTTCTCACCTCAAAAATTTAATTCGATATTCCAAATTACTATTGGAAATAATTTTACCCACATAATAACGCGATGTCTTTTTTGTTGGAAATTGCACCAAAACATAATCGCCTATGTCGACTACATCGCAGTTGATTTTGGAATGACATATCTAGCCGCAGCTCGCTTTACTGATAATACTCCTTTTTTTTAATCAAACTTAGGACTTCTTGCAGTTGCTCAGTCTTGTAGGGCAGACGTTTAAACTTACGTACATAAGTACGTGGCATATTGAGTACAATCTGAAATTAAAATAGACAATAGATTTACGCCCAAATGTGCGGAGTGCATTTATCTATTTTTAGAAAAATAATTAATAAATCGCGGAGATATGGCATTCAAAAGATTGTTTGTAAATTGCCCAAAAAAAAAACAGTCAAAAAATCATAACTTGGCAACGCGGCATCCGATTGGTGAAAATTTTAGAGTATACTACAGGACTTTTTGAGGCTTAACTGGCGTTAAAAAAATATAGTGTGTTCCATTTAAAAAAATTATACTTTCTTATGTAACTCGCTTTTGAGACACATTGTATAATTGAAAATAATTTTGCATTGTAGTAAATATGAAACATTGAAAGTTTTGTTAAGAAAGTTTTTTTGTAAATTTAGCCGTTTTTGCGTAATCTTCCGAGGGAACACAATCTGAAACTAAAACAGACATTTACCCCCACCTGTTCTGAGTGCATTTACCTCATAAACAAGTTTTTGTGGGGTAAATGCGCATCCCCAGTTATCGTTGAGAGGTTGTGAAATAACTTCAAAGTAAAAATTTACGAATGTACTTCGTTACATGTTTAACTTTGTGGCCAGTTTGATAAGTAATAATCGCTACCAGTGATTGAACCTTTAATTTTATTTGAATGCTTGCTAATAGGGTTTTCCCAGAAAAAAAAAATTATTACTGAAATACTTAACTCACGTAAAAAAATTATTTATGGCATATTTATTATCTTATTAATTTTACTAATAGTAACAAAAAAAAACTTGAAGTTTGAAAAATATTGGGTGCATTTTGACGTCAACACCCTGAAATCCAATCACAGAATTAACATCACAGAGGTTGTCTCTATTCAAGATTGTTTATTAATCTTGGTCTCTGTTAACATAACATAACCTCTATTTATTGACAACACTCAGCACTTTTCTACTTTAGGTAAATTATCAGCGGCACCTTTAACATATCTCTCTTCTACTAGATTCCATTTTGATTGTAGAATTAATAAAACATAAACTAGAAACTGATAAAATAATATTTTCACTCCAAACAATACAAACATAAAAATATAAATTTAACGTTTTAGGTTAGTCATCTGATGTGTAATGTCGGTGAAGGTTAAACCTAAACTACAGTACAAAATATTAACGTCCAACGCTTTCACGAATAACTTATGCAGCATTTATCTGGATTCTGATTGGCCAATATTTATACGTCCACTACTTTAGACCAATCACAGTACAAGCATTACAAATTGAAATTCTGAAAAGTTTTTAGAGGAAAGCTTTCTTTAACACACAGTTAGAATCTATTACAAACTAATTATATCCATAATCTCATTGGTTTTCCGGGTAGCTACGTAATTCTGGCGCGTAAAAATGCCCGTTTAAGAAAGCAGTGAAATTATCAGCAAGTTGTTTTAACAATATTTTCTTAGAAATAATTTTTATTAGAAAAGTAAATTGTTGTAAATTAATAAAATGTTTTATTATATCATTTTCACGACACAAATTGTTAAGATAAAATTAGTGGGAAAACCCTACTTGCATTCCTTAAAAAATATGACACAAACTCCACCATGTATAAATTTCCACGAGACATATAACTGGCATATGACAGAATACAAATATGGAATTAGTTGTGGCTAAAGTAACTACACTGAGACGCTGCCATTTTTGCATTACCAACAGAAAAAACAGCGGGTGTTGCATTTACCCCAGAATTGCATTTACCCCTAGTCACTATAATAGTAATTTATTTCAATTTTTTTTTACAGTAATACATCATTATAAAATAACGTCCTACATTTAAAAAAAAATTATTAATAAATCACGGAGATATGGCAGTCAAAAGATTGTTTGTAAATTTCCAAAAAAAAACAGACCAAAAATCATAACTTGACGACGCGTCATCCGATTCGTGAAATATTTTAGAGTATACTACAGGATCCTTTGGGGCTAAATGGGGTCAAAAAATATAGCGTATTCCATTTTAAAAAGTTATACTTTCCTGTGTAACTCGCTTTTGTGACACATTGTATAATTGCAAATAGTTTTGCATTGCAGTAACTATGAAACACTGAAAGTTTTGTTAAGAAAGTTTTTTTATAAAGTTAGCCATTTTTGCGTAATCTTCCGAGGGAACACTAACTTAACATTATTATATTATAATACCTACAACAAATATTCATGCAATTCACACAAATGTTACCTCTAACTACCGTCCGATACCTCTTATTAGTAATATTGCAAAAATTATAGAAAAATGCATTAAGAAGCGGCTTTTAGAACATATTGATAAATATAATATCAAATTTCCAATTTGGATTTAGAGAAGGAGTGTCTACTGTCGATGCAATGTATAATGTGACAAGTTATTTATATTAAAAACTTAACATTAATCAAAAGCCACTGGTAATATTTTTAGATCTACCACAAGCTTTTGACACGATTTCTCCTCAAAATCTACTAAAAAAATTAGATACATATGGTTTCAGAAGCAGAAATTATTTAACAAATCGGAAACAGATTATCGGCATAGACTCGGAGAAAAGTGGAGAAAAACTAGTTATGTATGGAATACCTCAAGGAACAGTTGTAGGTCCAATTCTTTTTCAAATTTACACAAATGACATGCTTAACTTACAGAGGAAATCGTATCTTATGCCGATGCCACAGTCTTATTATTTTCCGATGTCAGCTGGGAGGAAATTAAAATTAAAGCGGAAAAGGGAGTTCACAACGTAAAAATTTGGTTAACAAGAAATTTATTAACTCTAAATAAAACAAAAACAATTTTTTTTATATTTTCTTTAAATTCAGCAGGAAAATCCCCTATTAATAAACTAAAATTGCATAAATGTAAAAACCTCAATCTCAACACTTGCGACAGTTGTGAAGATTATATTGAATCAACTGAAAACATCAAATACTTAGGCTTATATATTGATCAGTTTTTGAAATGGGATAAACACGTGGAAATATTAACAGAAAAAATTCGAAAGTTAGTATCTATATAAATTTTATCAGTTTAGACAATACATGGATTTACATTCTCTCATAAATATTTATAAAGCCTTAGTAGAGTCTATAATTAAGTATCGTTTAATAATTTAGGGCGGGGCATATGACAGTGCTCTAAATACCCTTAAAATAATTCAAAGATATATTTTAAAAATTATTTTGAACAAACCTAGATATTATAAAATATTAAAGTATTGGATATTGACAGTTTATATATTATAGATATTCTAAATTATGTACAAAAAAACCCAAAATAAAAAATAAGTCAGACCATAACTACTTAAGAGCGCTCCGGATGTAAGCCAGAAAAACGGTTCAATTTACTCTCATATAAATCATTGTTTAAAAAAACGGCTTTCACTAAAAGACATGTTACAATGAGAAAAAAATTATATATAAAAATTTTTTTTTTCTATTCGATTTGCAAAAATAATTCTTATCATCCCACATATAGGAATTATTAAAATAAACATTTTCCCTTTTGTAGAACTAAAATAAAATTAGCTCTAATATCCTCAAGTGTACCGAGAAATTTAAAGATTAGGTATAATAAATTTGTCCAATGTCATATTCTATTATATCTCTATCTCCCTCTTTCCAAGCACACCGTACATTCGGCTGCGTCATTTCATTGATGTGAAGTCATTTACAATTAAAATTGGAAGCATGGGTGACTAATACACTTCGAACAACTCTTAATTCGCTCGATGGCAAATAAAGAAAATATAACACCAACACCAACAAATACAGCCTTCTCAAAGTATATAGATTATACGGGAACTAAATTGCATAACGTCTTACCTGTATCAATGAAAGACATAAAATACTTTAAAAAATATAAAAGAATAACTAAAACATATGTAAATGAAAATATAGATAAATTTAAGCAAATTTTGAGAAAATGATATATTTGGTTACCCTCTGTACTCGATTCATTCCGCTAGTATAGATACTTTTATTTTATTTCTCTTTATTTTCTTCTATTGTATTTAGATGTATTAATTAATATGATGTACAAATGTATATATTTTAGCGCTCGGTAATTAAATACATTAAATAATTAGGAGTAGATAGACACAAGACAAGCTCCCTTTGAGCTTAGGTGTCATATTTGGACCTTTTAGTTTTAGTAGATAAGTACTATACTTAATAAATAACAATATTTAAATGTTTTTTATGAATGTTACCAACACAATAATTATAAGAGCTGGCACAACATTTAAACTAATTATATGTACTATTATGTCAATTAATTTCAAATAAATTTATTATTATTATTATTATTATTATTATTAATTGTCTTCTACAATAATTTAATTCTTCAACCATTAACATTCCTTCATTAACCGCTTTGTAATACTGAAAAGAAAACTGTTAAATATAAAAGTCAGACAATTTATCGTAATGGCCGTTCTGTTTGTAGAAGATAATGTGAACAAACTGTACCCTGTTAGTTTATTAGATATACCACTACATATCTGAACTCGAGATCCCAGCTATTCAGCAAATATTAAAGAAGTGAACAGTGGTTGTAACTGCTCTCAAATTTACAGCCTCAAAAGCCAATACTACAATAACATAATGTCCTTTTCTGAGAAAACAAACTCCGGAATATTTACGATGGTTTTGTAAGCAAGTAGTTTTGTGCGAAGAGTAATGTTTGGCGACGAGTTGGAGTTGCACGAATCGCTCCGTATATCGTCTCTTTAGTGTACGTATAAGTCTGTGCACTTGCACTCCATATTGCAACTGAATGTAGTGCTGGTAATTTGCGGACAATAATAAATTGCCCTAGGCGTATTATTTTTCAGTTAGTGCGAACTATAGAAAAGAAATTTGTTCTCGTTTCTGTGTTTTAGATCGCAGCAATTTATTATTTTGTGTAAATGTATCTCCATCAATTAGTTTCTTTTGGCTTTAACCTTAGACTAATAACTTTTTTGAATCCTATTTGGTTAACAGAAGTCAGTTACAGTACAATATCTGTGTCATAGATCTATCGAATTTATGTCAATCAGGAGTTCCACAGGGGTAGGTTTTAGACCCTTTACTGTTTATAATTTTCATTAACAATACCTTCATCGGTCTCGGTTGTAAATCTCTCTTATAAGATCAGCGACGAATCAGAATGCGAAAAGCTGCAAGCAAACTTAGACACAATCTCTGAGTGTTGTAACAAAGTCAGATTGTCTTTGAACATAAATAAATGAGATGTAGTGTCATTCACGGGGAAATTAAATAAAATGAAATATGAGTGTACTATTAGTGGGGCAAATCTGACTCGTCGTGATAGTTTTAAAAATCTAGGCGTAATATTTGACTCTCATCTTTCCTTTAAAGAACACGTAAGTAACATAGTGACATCATCTTTTAAAATATTAAGGTTCCTCGTATGAAATGCTCGAAACTTTCAAAATACAAATACTATAAAAACTCGATATAACGCCCTGGTGCGACCCAGACTAGAATACGCTAGCGTATTAACAATGTTGAAGGCATTCAAATACGTTTTTTAAAATTTCTGGCATTTACAATCGATCATTAATATCCCCCTATAGGATATTGTCCACTCATTATTACTGAACCGTTTTTCATACAATTCTATAAAGCAGCAGAGAGAGATGCAAAGTGTAATGCTGTTATACAAACTTCTAAACAACTTAATTGACTGAAGAAATCAACTTTAGAGCACCTATCAGATCAACCAGATCTACATATTTGTTTGTCCCCTATTACACATAAAAATAATGTTTTAATGTTACCCTCACTATATTCTATCTGTCGTAATTACGAAACTACTGCCAATGATGTAGACACCAGATTAAGTCAAAATTCTCTTAGATTAACAGCTTTCATTTATTTCTTTTTTCTTATTTAATGCTTTTCCTTTTTCACATTTCGTTTCTTATTATATACAGGATGTCTCACCGGGAACTGAATCGATCGATATAAAGAAAAGTAAATTTTGAAAATTTAGATAATTACTAATGTCGGTGTGGCCAATCCAACTAAAATAATTACAAGCAGCTGGCACTTCCGCTTATACCGGAAGTCGATACCAACTTGCTTATTTCAAATAGAGCACCCTATATATTTTAGGGTTTCGAAAAGAGCATAAAATTCTGAGTCGAAAATATGTAGCATATCCTATACCTAAACCTAGCCATTTCAGAGATATTTGACATTTTATAGAAAAGATCTGTTATAACTTTCTTCTTGTAAAAGATCCGCATTTGCTTCTTGTCACATAAAAAGAACACAAGGAGAGCTACGTTCTGCAACTGAAATAAATTCAATAATATCATAACAAGTGTTCCGTTTTTCGCGTTACACTTTGTCAACTTCAAACCGCGAAAACTTGTTTAGGTCAAATGGAACACCCTGTAATTTTTTACGTCAAATTGTGTAAAATTAACTTCCCTTTTTTTCTGATACTAGCATTGTGAGGGTTAAAGTTACAACTTTTTGAAGTATTTGCAATTTTATTAGAAATTCATGAATTGTTGTAATTATTTCATCAAAATGGCCATGATTAGAAACAATCAGTCATTATCTTATGTCAAAAAATGCCAGCACGTTTAAATTACACCCACGAAGACTTTTTAAACTTGTTTATTATTTATGGAGAATGTGATAAAGTAATATCAAGAACGTGCAGCACATTTGCTACTCGATATCCAGAAAAACGGAAACCGTCACCAAACACTGTAAAACGCATACTGGAAAATTTTAAAAATTATGGCTCAGTCAAGGCAAAAATGCAAAGAAGAAAGCCTATTGTTGATGACGAAAATACTGAAATAGTCATTCTGGGATATTTTCATGCATTTCCAAGGATGTCATTAAGACAAGCTGCTCTGGAATCGGGACTATGCAAGGATTCAATTCACAGAATCTTATTAAAACATAAGTTTCACCCGTTTTCATTCCATATGGTTCAAGGATTAAAAGAAACAGATTTTATGTAATATTATATGGACAGATGAGTGGTGGCATTATAATTTTATCAGGAAAATTTAAACGGTAAATTAAATTTTCTCTTCTGCTAATATGTACCTATAAGTAAATTTTTGTTTTTTTTTTTTAGGTGAAAGATATCTGAATATCTTACAAAATTTGAATAATAACTATTTAGAAAATTTACCTCTCGTCGAACATAGAATCATTTTTTATCAGCACGACGGTTCTCCTCCACATAACGCACATTTAATTAATAATTATTTACAAGAAACTTTTTATGAACAATGGATTGCCAATAATAGACTTTCTTATGGCCTCCTCGCTCGCCCGATTTATCAGTTCTGGATTATTTCATTTGGGGAACTATTAAAAATAAAGTTTGTGAGAGCCCATTAACAACCATTGAAGATTGTATGCAAAGAGTAAGAAATGCATTTCAAAACGTATCATAGGATTCAATTAGAAGAGCTACCCATGAGGAACTAATCCGAAGGTGCGAAAAATGTGTCGAGGTTCGAGGGCGGAATTTTGAGCAATTATTAAATTAAAATGAAATCATATTTTAAATCGAGCTTATCTCTGCTATTTTAGTTCATGCCATATCTTCAATTCGATTAATACGCATGTTACAGTGTTAGTGTTATTTTGCCTTTTTGTGGATATCGAGTAGCAAATGTGCTGCAAGTTTTTCGTTGATATAATTTCAACATGCTGGTATTTTTGACATAAGATGATGACTGATTGTTTCTAATCATGGCTATTTTGGTCAAATGATTACAACAATTCATGAATTTCTAATAAAATCGCAAATATTTCAAAAAGTTGTAACTTTAACCCCCACAATGCTAATATCAGAAAAAAGGGAATTCAATTTTAAACACAACTAAAATACAGAGTGTTCCATTTGGCCTAAACAAGTTTTCGCAGTTTGAAGTTGACAAAATGTAACGCGAAAAACGGAACAATTGGTATGATATTATTGAATTTATTTCAGTTGTAGAACGTAGTTCTCCGTATGTTCTTTTTATGTGGCAAGAAGCAAATGAGGACCTTTTACAAGAAGAAAGTTATAACGGTTCATGCAAACCGTTGCACCTGTCAAATTTTCTATAAAATGTCCAAATATTTCTGAAACGGCTAGGTTTAAGTATAGGATATGCTATATATTTTCGACTCAGAATTTTATGCTCCTTTCGAAAACCCTAAAATATATAGGGTGCTCTATTTGAAATAAGCAAGTTGGTATCGACTTCCGGTATAAGCGGAAGTGCCAGCTGCTTGTAATTATTTTAGTTGGATTGGCCACACCGACATTAGTAATTATCTAAATTTTCAAAATTTTCTGATGCGTACTTTTCTCTATATCGATCGATTCAGTTCCCGATGAGACACCCTGTATACTTGTATATGGATATATTATGTATATATAGGTAAACAGGCATATGTATGTAAAAATGGGCATATATCCACCTAATTCGTTTGTAGAATTTTTCAATAATTACATTAGTACCTACAAATTCTATCTATTAATATTTAGGTTATAACAAGTCATATTATACAATAATTATTATTCTATTTTTAATAGTTTATATCACAAGTTATTATAATCTATCTGTATGTTATTTTCCGGCCCTGTAAATGGAATGTAAATTCTGTTGGGTTTGTGTATGTAAATAAATAAAAAATAAATCTTATTCAACATAAAATTGCTGAATATTTATTATTTCATGGTACTAAACAAAATGAAATTCAACGGTTTGTCATATATTGTTTAACAGAGGATACCTTTTCTATCTAATTTTCATCAGAGAATCATATTTCGGTGTCAAAATTAGAACAATATTTTGGATTATAAAGCAATGCACCCTCCTCTTGTTTACGTCACTGGTTTAGTTTTATTTTGGTTTGTGTCACAACTAGTCTCCTGTGAAAATACAAAAACCGTTAAAGTAATGGGAACGCAACAAAAGACATCTCTCCCCTCCATTTTTGTAGGTGAAGAATACGATGCTGACACACGCTTTTATGCATGCAAAAACCCACCCGCCTTTCCGTTTTTTCGGGTTTGCTGGTGCGAGGTTGTAGCGTATTCTCTTACATAGGCGACTTCAGCCATCTTTGTTTTTATATATTTTTAAGTGTCATTGCGACAAAAAAAATAACAAATTAATTAACACAGATTTATTAAACAAATTTTAACTTTGATTCCTGAATAAAAACTCTCAAAATCAAAATATTTAATTTATAAATTTATGGATATACCCATAAATTGGTGATCCCAATGCTCCACAAATTGGAGCAGAACACAGAACCTTTGGTAACGAGAACGCAGAGCTGTCAATTGATATTCAGCTCCATCGATAAGATTTTTAATCCTTCCCCAGGATTCGTACCCACACTCCTTACCACTTCTTACGTCCAGATCGTCAATACATCCCAAGATTAAAACTATAAGTTTCTGGCCAGCAGACTGCACTAATAGTTTTTTAAAGGTTAAACATGCTATAGTAAAGCGACAGTTTTGTCTCATCCTAATTACAATGAAGGTGTAACACATTATCTGCTGATTGCTCAAATGTATTTTCGGGTGCTGTATTAGACCAAAAAATTAGAAATCTGGCTACACCTTTAGCCTTTTTCTCTCGCAAATTAAATGATGTTCAGAAAAGATATTCCGCTTTCGATAAGTAATTGTTGGCACTAGACACATCAATTAAATGTCTTGAGCATATTTTAAAAGGTGGTATATTTATTTGTTATACTGATAACCATTAACAAAAGCGTTATTTCCAAATGCAGAAAAAAAACTCGTCAAATGGAATACATTTCACAATTTACAAGTAACATGCATCATATTAAATGATTTTTTCTTGCTTCAACAACATGCTATGCTATTTTATCATCTACCTCAATTTCTCCTGTAGACTCAATTAATTTCAATTTACAGCCATTGAAAGGCGCTCAGTCAGATGATTGTGAACTTTCCTCTGTCCTTGTAAGCCAAGCTGATAAAAATTACAAAGTAAAATACCCTTTACAAAAAATTAAAATGATTTTAATGATGAAATTTGGTGCAATGTTTCCTTCTCTGAATGTCGCCTTTTTGTACCAAAATCTTTACGACGTGCAGTTTTCGATATATTTCATAATTTAACTCATGCTGGTATACGTTCTAAAAAAAAAACTTATAACTTCCAAATACCTCTGACCCAAAATTACATCTTGTGGACCAAGACTTGCATAAGTTGTCAGACTTCCAAAACCAATAAGCATACGAAAACTCAGATCGGTAATTTTGATGTTCCCAGATGTCGTTTTGAGCATATCCATATAGATCTTGTTGATCCATTTCCACTTTCACATGGTTTTTCTTACATACTTATTGTAGTGGAACGATTCGCCCGCTGGCTGGCCAGAAGCATACCTTATACCGTATATTACAGCTGAAACCGTTGTTAAAACTTTACTTCGAAATTACATTCAATTTGAATTAAATCTATTTCATGATTTTCAAAATTGTTGGGTTTCCATCGAATTCGTACAACTACATACACCCACAAAGCAATGGTATGGTTGAACATTTTCATTGAACCTTAAAAACTGCATTGCTTGCCCGGGCTAATTCCGTTCATTGCATTGGTACGATGAGCTTCCAATAATTTTATTAAGTTTAAGAGCCATGCCTAAAGATGATTTACTTTTGTTCATCTGCTGAGCTTGTTTATGGCCAAACGAAGAGGTCGTGTCGGGTTGGAATTTTAAATTGAGCAACTATCGACCAAGAGTCACCCCGCCCGACCCCAAGGGTTGAAATCACAACCCCAAAAACCGAAATACCTTCAAAAAACTTCAAATCGAATTTTCGAGGGCGAGAAACACGATGGCGGCAATATTCTCTCAACCATCCCTCCTCAACCACCCCCAAACGCAAAAATTTATTGCCCACGAAAACGGAGGTATACACATTTCTGTTCAAATTCGAGGTTTATGATGGTATTGCGGTTTTGGGGGTGGCTTTAACCCCTATGTTCGGGCGAGGTGGCTTGTGATCGAAAGTTGCTTAATATTCTGGAATTAAGCAAAAAAAAAACCGATCCATCAAAACTTCGCACACCGGGGTCCAGATAAAGAAACCGAGGGGGTAGTTTTGGGAAAGCATTCGTTGTTTTAATTTATCCGGTATTATTACCCTGTTATTCGAAATTAACACATTATGTTCAATAGTTATCTTATTTCGAGTCGTATAAAATTGTTTAAAGTTAAATCAGTTTTACAATTTTTGGGCCACCCGTTTGTCACATTTTTTTTACCGATTTTAAAATTCTGTTAATTAAATATATAATACTCATCAAAATAATTTCTAGTACTTTGCCACTTGCATACGTTAGTCTTCTTTAAATTAAAATTTCCTTTACACACAGTTGTAATTCAACAGCGCCATAACAGATAATTTTTAGATAGAGGTAAGTTTAGTTAAAGGGCCTATTTTGGTCTCAGGAATATGTAGCTGGAAGTGTATTTTGTGACTTGTCGAAAGCATTCGACTGTGTTCAGCATGATATCCCGGTTAATACATTTTGTAAATATGGTCTAAACACAACATCTGTAAAATTCATAAAATCGTATCTATCAGGAAGAGAACAAATAGCTATATTTAATGGAATATCATCAAAAGTAAAATTCGGGGTACCTCAAGGTTCTGTGCTTGATCCCCTTTTATTTATTATATATATATCAGTGACCTACCAAATCATTCAAACGAGACTTCAATGGTATTGTTTGCCGATGATACCATCATGATAAATATAAATAGTATAATCAATTTATCACAGGACATGCAGCTCTTACAGTCGAAAGCCTCCGACTAGTTCAAAGCTAACAAATTATATCTTAATGAGTCAAAGACATAAATTTTATTTTTTTCAACCCGGGACTTGGATTATTTTGACAATCCCGAAAATGTAAAATTCTTAGGTGTAATTATGGATTCACATTTCCGTTGGGATCAACATGTTGATTGTTTAAGTAGTAAACTATCTAAAGTAGTATACTTGATAAGACACCTAATGGTAAAATTATCTCCAAATATAATAAGAACAGTTTATTGCTTCCTTTTCCAAAGTGTATTCTCTTATGCTATACTTACCTGGGGTCGCTCCTCTCATATACAGAGAATATTCTCATTGCAGAGAAGTATTATGAGAAAAATGACAGGATTGACGTTTACGCAGGACGTAAAACAAAAATTTAAAGAGATGAATAACAGTTTCTTGTTATTATATTCTTACGGCGCTCATGTATGTTAAACAAAACATCAGTAAATATGTTTTGTACAGAGAATTTCACAAATATAATACCAGACACAGATATCTAGTTTGTTTAGAGTACACCAGATTAGTTAAAGCCAGAATGCAATTAAATATTATGGTCGTCGGCTTGGTGGTGTGATGGACAGTGGTGCATCCTGTCACGCAGACGGCCCGGGTTCAAAAAGGGGCCACAGCAAGTCGATGAGTTATAGTGGATGAGCGGATCTGTTCGCGTCACCATCTTTCGAAAGAGATGTAAAACTGTGGGTTCCGTGTATACGATGTGAGCAAGTTAAAGATCCTAACCCCGCGACAAACTGAGGGGGTTTGGAAAAATTTCCAGGTTAGGGGTCCCAGTGCCTATGTGAACGATCCATCTTTTCGCGTCTGAGGGACTTTTATTATACTTTCCAAAATGGTTATTAAACGCTCACAAAGAAGGGTTCAAAACGACTGTTTCAGATAGTCAGTCAGTTTAAACCTGAGAAGGAATTTTGAAACACAAGAAAAAGACAATATAAAGTTCAAAAATATATATTAAATCTTTTAAAAAATTTTGTTTTTACAAAACGTTCAAGAAAAATGTATTGACAAACTATAGTCTGGCCCGTGTACAACACATAGTGAGGAACGGAACGACTCATAATGTGCCAACTGCCATCCAATGTTTAGTGTTTAGCTAACGATTACATAAAAAGATTCAGTAAAAAGTTGAATGTTTATAATTTTTTGGTGGGCTTTTGCATGCCTGTCCATTGACGTATTTTCAGTTCAATATCAATTTTGATCGCTTCTTGGAGCTTAAAAATGCTTGAATCGCAACGACATTGAATTAAATTCTGCAATTATAGATTCATACGTTCAGGTAAGACGGTCCTATGCACGTTCTGAGTACATGGTAACTATACTTTTCTGACACCGAATCACTGAGGAACCATTTAGGGCAAATACGCTTAAAACCCATCATTTTCCCGTCAAAATCGACTGCTAGAAAATGATAGGGCACCCTCGACGCTAAGGGCTATTTTCGCTAAAACTGTCGAAATACTTTGACTGGAGACTGAATAACTTGTCCTCATATTTAACACAACGCATGAGCTGCAGTGCTGCACAACGTGGATTTGTAAAAGGGTTTTTATTTTCAAAATTTTTTTTTCAAAGTTTTCGTTATACTTTCTAAATTTTGTGGTCGGGGCGACATTACGTCCCCGTGCACTTTCTACACTTTCTAAAATTACACTCCTTGATGAGTTTTGGCATAAAAAACGCTCCGTAGAACAAGAATGTGATTGAATGTATAAAAACCACTTCCATCGGCATTTTTACGTGAAGCACGCTTTTCATGCGAAATGTTTCGGATTTTGTAACAGTTTCGAAAAGTTCGTCGACGGTTTTGGTGTGTTTTTTAACACCTACACTGATGAGCTTATTCCCTGACGTCGGTGATTGGCCTTGGTAGCGGAAATAGGCCGACGTTAAATAAATGATTAAAAAAAACTATTATGGTCCAAAATGTTTTAAGAAGTTACCACACATATCAAGCAATTGCCGGAAAAAAAAAATTCATTTCACAATTAAACAAATTTTGCTGAATAGAGCGATACTACTCATTTGACGAGTTTTTGTCTGATGTTTTATTTTAATGTTTTTCTCTACATTTCTTTTTGTTTGTCATTCTATAATACATGCAATGTAATGTAATATACAAAAATTGTATTTTTTTGACTTGTGTAAACCAACAGGGTCTTGACATCAGTAAATTATTATAGCAGCTTTTTATACAGATCTCTTACAGATACTCTGTATAGTAAAAAACAAAATATGCGCAAAAGAGAAAAAATTGTTTTATTTTACCGACCCGGTTTATACTCATCCAATTGATTATCAAGGACATACATCTATTTATCAATCTTCTGAGAACTTTAGATAAATCGCTCAAATGCCCGCCTATTTTCTACTCATACTTCCGGTTAGTAAGTTTATTTAATGTTTAATTTCACAAGTGGACTGGAAATCACAAGCAGTCACTAAATTTTTATAGAGGGTTTACCAAAGAAAACCCACATAAAACTCGTACGACTTTACGATATGGCAATAAAATAACAACAGGTCTACTAGAAATCTAGAAATATGGTTTCTTTGCTATAAAAAATTTAACGTCATAACCACCTTACCGAATGTAAGGGAGAAAATGAGGGGCCGAGCGAGCAATTTCGCAGACATTTTTTATAGCACTCGGTAATCCTTTAACCCTGTTGTAGGTGCTAAGTAATTTAATAATATATCTTCAACAAGTTCAAGATCTAAGTAGTGTGAAGTTATTACTACAAACAATAAAATAGTTAAACACACAAAGGACTAAAGTGAAAGGGATTAAATCCGAAAAAATTAGGAGCGATATTGGGGTTCCACAGGGTAGTGTCCTTGGGTCCTCACTGTTTATAATTTACATAAACGACCTAAGCAAAATGTTAAATAAGAATATTTAATATAGCACATGTCACCCAAAAAAATATGGCAAAATTTAGACAATAGTGAACCTACCATCTGCATATTTGTTGATCTGGAAAAGGTGCTCAACACGATCAGTAATTCTGGATTGTGAAATAAATTAGAGCATTCAGGATTCCATGGTAATACGATTAAGTTTGTAACGAAGCTTTTTTAATTACCAAAATATGCACAAGATATCATTTTTTTCTTGAAAATCTTTTATAGGAATTGTTCTGTTATATTTATTTTGTAGATATATTATGCCGACGTAAGCGAGTTAGTCTATAAATTAATAAAAATATTAATTTATAGAAGCACAACATGGGGGCGAGCGCAGATGCGTCTTCACTATGTACATACTTCGACATGCGATGTAAAGCAACGTTAGGCACAGTTAGCACTTGGATGGGCGACGGTTTCAAAGAAAACCGTGTCCTCGCCTCACATATCTTCCAGCGGCTTGTATATCAGTGTATGCGCGGAAGCTAGGCAACCTTAAGCGAGGGTTGTGTGGGTGATATACCATCCTTCGAAGGGGATGTAAAGCCGTCGGTCCCTTGTCTATTAAATGTTAGGCAAGTAAAAGATCCCTATTCTTCTTAAAGGTAGAGGTTCGGCAAAATTCCTCTTTGGGGGTAGTTCGTCTACAGGCGTCGGTGATAAGACTCAGTAACGGAAATAGACCGACGTTAAATAAATGTTAAAAAAAGAAGCACCACATAGGCATACCAGTTGTAAGGTACAGATGAACTCGGGTGAGGGAGGACCAGAAGAGTTTCTATATCCAGGCGCCAAACTACGCGCGAGTCAGTACATTCTCAGCTACTGAACACGTTAGCTGTGGAGAGCTCTCCGTCTTGTAGTCAAAGTAAGTTAATACAAATATTTCCTAAATCTATCTGACGTCACTCGTGTGACGCCATTAGTTTGGTACACGGCAATAATTGAAATATTCAACAGTTAGTTCGCTGGCTGTCATCCTACGCGATAGTTGTATTAGTCCACAAATCTGTATTTGAATTATTTTTCTCAAAATATTCTCTATATCCGTTTGACGTCACATTGATCCATCGCGCATTTATTTTCCGTTGTTTCTCCCACTTATTCATATTTGAGGGAAGTAATTAAATTCATACCGTCTTGGCACTCAGCCAGAATGACTCATCGCAAGCAGACGTGTTCACTCCGGGATTTGAACCTAAGGTACCGTAATTGTCATATATTAATTTCAAGTCGCGGAATTTTTGTTAAGTCCATACTGCATCATTGAGTAGCCGCGCATCCAGCTTGAGCATACTCCCGCTCCTCTAATAAGTTGTTTCATTATAGAAAAGTTCCTGTGAGTCTGGAAAGAGTGTCAGTCCGATCTGACCGTTCCAGACATCAGATGTGCCCAAGTTTATACCAAGAAGTAAATAAGATCATAGAAAAGGAAGATAACTGAATAAGAAACTTGGCTAGTGCAATACCATCAAGGGAGCCATTCGTTTATAAATATACTTGTGTATTAACCATAACTGGCCGTTACCACGAGTGCCGCATCTTATAGTGTTCTTCTATCACCCGCTGGGGTTTGGGAGCACCGAAAAGTTGCACTACTGTGCATTAACCATAACTTGTCTTTTTAACCGTTGCTACAAGAATTGCATCTTTAGGTGCTCTCCTATCACCCGCACCGAAAAGTTGCATAATCACTCTAATAATCATACCTTAACTTTCCAGGGCAACTTAATCAACACGCACTAGCCAAGGACTGTAGTTTTTGTATTTATGTATATAGTTGTGGTCTTGCTTCATTTGCCTGGTATCCGTATCTAGTCTGCACCCTGTTATCTCATGTCTCCGACAGGACTAGTACAACACTACTGGGCATATTTTATTCTGATCTGTTGTAAAGAAATCTTAATAATTGGTAATCGGTAGATTTACAAAATTCATGTGTCGATAAGGGGGGGGGGGGGGTCATAGGCCGCCACACACAACAATCGGTCTTGGTAATTTTTATTAAGTTATTTTTTATTTATAAATTATTTATATATTTGTTATTCGGCTTTCTTAATATTTGTTAATATATTTCGTCATTAATACTATAGATTTAATCAACCCATTTAAAAGACAACATTTATTAAATTACTTGTTAAAAGGATACGAGGTTAACAGAACTAATCCCAAAAAGAACCAAAAATGAGCCGTAATAAATTCTTATTTAAATAGAATATAATCAAAGAGCTTATGGACTCCAACATCTAATAACAGTATCGTAGCTACATAAGCTTCTTAAGACTGTGAGGACAAAGAAATCAAATCAGTATTTGTGAACACGAGTCGCCTCTGATGACAGGGTGAGGGTTGTTATGATTTGTAGCGCTATTTTAACTGTGACTGTGGGAGGTGCCATATTCTCATCATCCGTTCTAACCCCACTTATAACGTGTTAGAATTAAGGGTAAATGCTGCCGAAGAGCTCTAGGACTAAATCAAATTTGGGGAATAACATCCTGCTCCGTTTAAAATGACTGGCGTATGTTTGTTTGTATTTTAGGCAGTTTTTATTGATTTTTAATAATGTCTATATGTAGGTGCAGTTTGTAACAATATTTTACATAGTTACCTACGTTTATTTGCTACCCTAGTTAGGATATCTTAATATAAATTGTTATTATAATAATATTACTAATACAAATCACCAGATATTTAAAAAACCATATATAGAGCGCGTCGTAAGTAACTGTACATAGCTTAATTGAAGCTAGATGACATCAACAAGTGACGTATTTTTTTATTTCTGTTTAATGAAATATCCAACAGGTACCTAAACCCAATTATAGGACAAGTACAACATAAGTAAATATATAGTAAATATATTATAGAATAAAAAAATTTTACGTAAAATACATATAGATATACATAAATATAAAAATAGTACAAGAAAGTCACAGGTATAATACAGTGGTTCATAGAAAACACTGACGCAATTCTTAATTAAAAATGCCGGTATAGGATCGGGTCCTATAGTCATATTAGGTTTAATTTTTTTAATAGATTTTAATACCTCTTCAGGGGTACACTGTTTAATATGTATTTAGTTCCGGTTGGTACATAACGTCATATTGAAGTTAGTATTACTAAGGTTGCGGTATACATTGGAAAAGAATTTGTCAAAACCATCTGCAATCATCTGCGAACCATCTAGGGTCCGATTGTAATATATAATCGATTGTTTTTCTACTTTTCCACGGCGTTTAATAGTATTAACCATTGTATTCTAATACAAAAGCTAGAAAAGTTCGGATTTTCGTTGACATTATTAGATTTAATTACTCCATATTAATTAAATAGGCGGCAGTACGTAGAATGGCGTGGTTTCAGATCGCTCGACATCTTAGCTAGTTCAGGTGTTCTCCAGGGATCTGTACTGGGACAGTAACTCTTTAACATCTTTATTGACGGTATTCTCTTCAATCTCGACGTTCTAAGCCTATTATATGCGGATGACTTGAAGATTTATTCTGTAATTGAAAGATGAGGAAGATTGCATGAAGCTTGGGAATATTTTAAATTTAAAGATAGATGATTGGCGTAACTAAATAGTTTATCTCTTAATGTATCTAAGTATAGCTCATTTACATTTTAATAGAGCCCCCACTTGAGTCAGTTATAATTACTATTTAAATAATCAACTGTTACAGAGACTACATACAATTAAAAATCTTGGTGTTTACTTTGACAGGAGCTTAAGTTTTAATAAACATGTAAACTTAGTTTTGTCCTCAGTATTAAAGAGTTTAGAATTTGTAATTAGAAATGTTAATAGTTTTGATGATACTGACATAACGAAATTATTATATTTTTCATCTGTGCGGTCCAACTTATAGCTCACTGGTATGGTCCCCCGGATATGCTACGTACGTAAACAATATTGAGAACATTCAGCGCCCTTTTGTTAAGTATTTGTGTTTTATTGAAGACGGCAATTGCCCTAAAATTGGTTACCTACCAAGCATTGTACTAGAAAGTTTTGATATGTCGAATCTACAAGATAAGAAGAAAAATAACACACTTCATAATATTCCTATATAACATTATTCACAATATTATTGATTGCCCGCTTATTTTGAAGCAACTGTGTTTTCGTATACCTCTTTATAGAAAGTAGAAACACTTTATCTTGCTATTCCCAAGACTAATTTAATGAAAGTTTCACCTATACATTTTATCTGTGTACTTTTTTTTTATATACATTTATTTAACGTCGGCCTATTTCCGCTACTGAGGCCTAACACCGACGCCTGTAGACGAGCTACCCCCAACCAGGAATTTTGCCGAACCTCTTCCCTTAAGAAGAGTAGGGATCTTTTACTTGCCTAACATTTAATAGACAAGGGACCGACGGCTTTACATCCCCTCCGAAGGATGGTAAATCTCCTATACAACCCTCGCCTAAGGTTGTATAGCTTCCGCGCATACACTGATATACAAGCCGCTGGAAGATGTGTGAGGCGAGAACGCGGTTTCCGTTGGAATGGTCACCATCCAAGTACTAACTGCGCCTGTCGTTGCTTTACATCGCATACCGAAGTATGTACATAGTAAAGACGCACCTACGCTCGCCCCGGTAATCTGTATACTTATGGTTAACTTAGTATTAGATAGTATTATTAGTATTATTTGTATAATAATTATGATTTTTCTGTTTTCCTCTTTTTATACATTTTGTATATAGTCTAGTATACTTTAACTTGGCGTGTGTATGTATGAGTTAATATTTCCGTATGATTTCATTTTCTCTTGCACACAAAGATCCAGAAATATTGTCCACGTAGACAATGTTTGTGGACTATTGCTTTAACTTTGTGTACAATATGGGAGAAAATGAAATCGTACGGAAATATTAAGTCATACATACACACGCCAAGTTAAAGTATACTAGACTCTATTTGTATTCATACATATAAATGATGCATTGCACATTTCATATACATATTTATAATTTAGTGTACTATTCAAGTAATTTCCCCACAGCCCACACTGTAGCTGGTTACCTGTTGGGCGATTCTATCTAAATAAATAAATAAAATAAAAGAGCAATGCCCCTAAAATTGTACCCTGAGGAACTTTGCATTGGATTGTTTCAAAGTTACTGTAAGTAAAGGTTACAAATGTTTTAACCGCCTTCCAGATCATTTGAATGCGCCTCTTAAGTTTAGACTTGTTTGAGTGAGGAGACGAAGCCCTACAGTTTATAGTGGCATCCGAACCACTTTTTGGGGGTAACTGTAACTCGTTACCTGTTGGGCGATTCTATCTAAATAAATAAATAAAATAAAAGAGCAATACCCCTAAAATTGTACCCTGAGGAACTTTGCATTGGATTGTTTCAAAGTTACTGTAAGTAAAGGCTACAAATGTTTTAACCGCCTTCCAGATCATTTGAATGCGCCTCTTAAGTTTAGACTTGTTTGAGTGAGGAGACGGAGCCCTACAGTTTATAGTAGGTTCCGAACCACTTCTTGGGGGTAATTTATAAATGAAAATTACTTTTACAGTAGGTGGGGCTCGAACTTACTTCGCTAGGTATGCTCAGAGAGAAAGCTAGACGAAACACTGTGCTACCGTCCCCCAACGGAATTCAATTATTACGCACTGAAGTCTTTCACAAAAGTAGATTTACGTATTTAAATGTTCATGATAAACGAAAAATACAAGACTTTTCTCTTAAAAATTCTTTTTGTATTGTTATTGTTTTCGTGAAGAATCAATTACATCACATCATCAGGCAACAAAAAAACAAGCCCTGTAGCAATAAAAAAAATCGGCAGCTATTGGAAGCGGCTGAAACTTTCCCACCCGGTGAATCTTTGAAGCCGAAAGGAGCACTAAATTGTGTGCCAAAACGGCACTAGACGTAATCCGATATCAACCAAAACCTTTTCAGATCTTCTGGACCACTAAATAAATCCTCATGCAAAGTTTTATCCTAATCTGTTCAGATATTTCGGCGCTCTTGTGCTAACACACATACACACAGCCTTTTTAAAAAACACTTCCTGGGACCTCAAATATTAGAAGTTTATCTCAATTTTCGATTTTGGACCCATTTTAGTAAAGAATTATTGTCAAGAAAGTTTCTTGAGTTTTCATTTAATATTAACTTCTACTTGCATAGTGTTAAACATTCTTTGTCATAATTTTATTTCACTACGTATCCTTTACATTTGTATTGTTATGTATTGACTAAATTCTGTTTATAATAAAGTTCCTTTGGTCAAATTCTGGCCCAGTGTTTTTTCTTTTGTCGTTCAAGTTTATTTTTAATTTAAAAATACTTTCATAAGTATGGTTTTACCCAGCTTTTTCAGATTTACTGATTTACTCATATAATTTACTAAACGTTTGTCAATACCTATTTAATAGACCACTTATTTTGTTTCCTATCTTTGACTTACCGTAATATACCTTCTTACTTTTTGTAGCTAATAAACCTATTATGTATCTATATACTTATTAAATAAGTTTTGTTACAATACAAGTTTTTATATTAAATCTCTATAAAAGTTCCTAATTTCTGATTCATTTAAAATTGTAAATTGATATTATTTGTAATAACTAATGTGCTTCAATAGATTTTTGTCCGAAGACAACTAAGGGACTAAAATTGTTAATACTCACTTCCATTTATTACATTTTAATATTTGATTACAGGATATCTTGTTTACTTTTATGTGCCCCTTATTTAAAATGCCCAACGCTCGGTCCATTTAACGATTTATCCTACAAAAGTGGTGACATATATGACAAAGTATCGTCAATTGTTTTGTCGAACGTGTCTCCAGGTTTTTGTCTCTGTGATTATTGAAACTTTATAGGTGTTGAGTAGAATTTTAATTGGTCTTCATTTGATACTTATCATTCTACACTTTGCGTGTGCTTGTCAATTAAATTATTGTGACGATTATTGGTTTCTTCAGCTGCTAATTTCCGTTTTTAATAAACTTATGATTTATTGACTTTCGTCTGCAATTGTTTGACATAGGTACGTACCTCTTTGTATTAAACACATCGTCACTTTATACAGTGCATTAAAATAAAAACTATCCATTCTAAATGGATATATTGACCTTTTGCAAAAACACGTCAAAAAGAAATAACAGGGATACACACTTTCTTACATGCATTTCTTATATGTTGAGCAGTAAGGAAATAAGAACACTTGCTCCAGATACCGGCAGTAATATTATCGGAACTAAATAAGTTGAAGAAATAAGAAATAATAGACTTAGTGTATTCTGTAAGTCGTACAGGAATATGAATTTTTCTTAGCCTAACAAGACTGTTTTGCCTTTCCGTTTTCGAGGATGCTGAACATGATGGCTGTGATCTCTTTGAGGTCACCCCACTCCCAAAATGACCACGACCCCCGAAAGGAGTAAACCGCGTATCGGTCGTCTACTACCAGCCAAACCTGTGTTACCTCCGTTTTCGAAGATGCTGAGCACAATGGTGATGTTGGATCTATCAGATGATGATTATAGGTATCTTGATTGACTGTTCAGCTGAAAAAAAATTGGTGCATACTTTATGTCTAGGTTTTAAATGGGAAAATCAGGTATATGCAATCACTGGCACATCTACAATAGTAACTTGACAATCTTGCCCATGACAACCTTCGAGGGTGGTTTTTGGCCGTTTGGAGGGTTGACGGGGATCAAGGAAGGGTCGAAACCCACCATCGTGCTTGGCATCCTCGATAACGGGGGTAACACAGGTTCAGTTGGTAGGAGACGGCGGATACGCAGTTTACCACTTTCGGGGGTGGTCTTTGGCTGTTTGATAGTGGGATGACCTCGGAAAGGGATTTAACCACCGCCATCGTATTCACCATCCTCGAAGACGTCTGGTACACTGACGGCTCCAAGACAGAACAAGGAGTCGAAGCCGGGATTTAGGGGACAAAGTCAAAAACCAGTATTCCGATAAGTCTAGGGAAATATACAACGGTGTTTCAGGCTGAAGTGATCGCCATACACTGTTGCGTAAGCGAGATAATAGGATAAGATACTATTAACCAGTCGATTGCCATTTTCTCTGATAGACAAGCAGCAATAAAAGCAATCAGTTTCATGCAAATCAACTCAAGATTGGTGTGGGACTGCTTGACGGCCCTTACAGAGCTCGGAAGTCAGAACAGAGTGACCCTAGCATGGGTATCAGGACACGAGGGACACAGAGGAAACGAAAAGGCTGACCAACTGGCCACGGAAGGCGCACTTGAAGCCCCAATAGGACCCGAGCCCTCTTGTGGCGTAGCAAAGACATGCATAAGAGCAGCCATTAAGGAATGGGTGCAAAATAAATCTCTGGAATGGTGGAGGAATCTCCCAAGACAGAGACAGGCCAAAGAGTTCATTAAAGAACGTTTGGCCAAATGTACGGAAGATCTACTAAGCCAGAATAGAAAGGCCATCAGAGTAATAGTAAGCCTTCTAACTGGCCACTGCCGGCTCAATAGACACATGAGTCTAATGGGCCTGGCAGAGGACGCAACATGCAGGTTCTGTCAAGAGAAAGAGGAAACCTCAGTTCACGTATTGTACCACTGTGAAGGCCTGGCGAGACTGAGATTCCAAGTACTCAGAGAAGAAAAGCCAAGCTCGGGCAGCTATACAAAAGGGCCTTTATCAAAGCTGTGGAGTCTAGTACAAAGGACAAAGCTGGATGAGGTACTATAAGGAAGTTACTCTGGGAAAATCGATCTCTTAAAATTCAGGGTAAGATATCATATGATAATATATTTATGATAAATCTCAGGATATTTTGGAGATTTTTTTAAGAATGTCTACTTACCACCTGAAACATGATGAAGAACATATCGAGTTGCCAAATATTAACGACAATATTACTTTTCAATATATATCTGAGAATATCTTAAACGCTACAAAAAAATGAAAAAACAAAATTACGTCAGGTCCCGATAATATACCATCCTTTATCATAAAAGATTGTTTTAGTTGTTTCATCGCGTATACTGTTCAATCTTGTATTTAAAACAAAAACCTTTTCTAGTTGCTGGAAAGTGGACAAAGTTTGTAGAATGTTTAAAGGCGGTGGTAGGGCACTGGCTGATAATTATATTCTAACAATATTTTGTATGATCGCATATATCTCTCTGTTCGTAACCAAATATCGCCTGATCAACATGGATTTATGAGTAACAGATGAAAGATAACAAACTTAGCAGTTTTCAGCCAATATGTCTCAAATATATTAGATAGGCAGGGGCAGGTAGATGTCGTTTATACAGATTTTTCAAAGGCCTTCGACAGGATAGATTGTGCCTTCTTACTTAGGAAGATGACACAATTTGCTTATTTGAAAAATAAGTGGTAATATAAAAAGTTGCGTTTTTTCTCGGAATTATCTTAATAAGGTGGCAAAAGAAATTTAGAGGAGAACTGTGAGTGACAGATAGGCATTAACATCTACCTATTGTTTGAAATATTACATATACAGTTAACTTGGCTATAAATGCAAAGTATATGGTAAAATTGCATATGTGATCATACAAGAAAGGCGCCAAGTTATTGAAGAAGTTGTACTGAAAAATTTTCAAGAAGTGACAATTTGTAAACTTGAAATTTTTGTGAAAAGGCCTCATAAGATCTAAGGTAACTTTCTAATTAATTAGAATGCATTTTATCTCATGTTTTATGAGCTTTAAAGTAAATTTATATGTTCTTTCTGCAACATTATTTAATGCTCTAGGCCCTTTTGTTTATACCGTATTGTTACGTGATTTTACTACACTCACTGTTTTCTTTTTACTACCACTGAGCATTTCAAAATTCCATACAAATTCATTATCATCAAACTCACCATATTGAATCTAAAATTAAAATAGTCCTGGAGAAAGGTTGAAGTTTAAACGTATACAACAACAAAATGGGTTCCCACACACACACGCACAATTCTTTTTTATAATTTGCTTTACCGGATTCACAAGGTATTTATGTAATATTTTACAACTATTGGTACTTCAAAACCTCCCCTACTGGAAATTTTACCACTTACAAGACGAATTCTGTGGCTTTTTGTTGGCAAGTAAACAGGAATTTTATGTTAAAGCGAAAGTACAGTTTTATGATAAATTTATTATAATTGTGATAACAGATTCAGATTCGAATTAATTTTATCTGAATGCAAATTAACATTATGTTTGTAAACCATCAAACAGCTGTTACATGGGTTCATACGAATATTTTTTTCAATATATGATTTAATATATACACTTACCTCTTCTACTTCAAGACGGGCATTAACATTGCTTTTTGTTATTTATTTTTGTTAGTTACTAAGTGTTGTTTATATGTTTAAGATTATTTATTGTCTCTGTTATATTACAAAGAACAACTCAAAAGAAGGATATCCACTTTTACTATTTTTACCATTAATGTTATAAGTTATATAATTCTGTACACGCGTTGAATCTTGTGCAACATTTTTCCTATATTTTGTACTATTATACTATTAAATTTTTTATATCTAAATTTTATTTGTTTGTTTATATCCCTTTAATGTCTCGACGTTTCGGCTCCCGTTTTGGAGCCATTTTCAAGAGAAAAAGTGGGTCAAGTAAAAATTGTCAAAGAAAATAATACTAGGAGTTCGTGGAACTGGTTCGTCCGGGGTCTCAATCTGCCTACTCCCCAGATCTCACCACGATCCGTCTCTAAGGCCTCAACCTGCCTACTCCTTAGAGCGTAAAAAGGAGTAGGCAGGGAAGTCCCAGATTGCAGATTGGTGGAGTGAGGTATGTCGAAACGGGGCCCACTAGTGAGGTTTGAATATCTCACCAAAAGTGCGTTTGAATTTAGCGGGCCAATTTGAGAGCACGGGGGCACACGGTCTTGGGATCACTAGTTAACTTATGTTGGCACGGGGGCACTAGTGAGGTTGGGAGCCCACAGCACGAGGCATAACTGACGGAGTCGATTTGAATACAAACGGGACCCTTTGACAGCACGGGGGTCGCGGAGCGCTAAGGGGGTCTGGGACTTGAATTTTGACAGTTTGAATTTCCCGCGTCTGCCGGTCGGAGGTAGGGGGCACACGAGGCTCTTTGACAGCACGGGGGCCGCAGAGCACTAAGGGGACTCCATTTTAACAGCACGGGGGCCCTTAGGCCTGACGCCTGCATACCAACGGACATCCCTGGTAGAGACGCTAAATTTGTAATATTCTAAACTGAAATTGCATAAGCTTTACTAATAATCAAGTAAGTTGGCATTAGGTAACCGATAAAATAATCGAACACACAGACTGACGTAAGAATATTAACAAAGTAATAGAACGAGAAATAAATATCGTATTTCTACATTCATCGGCAATGAACGTATTACAACAAACGGTTATAAGCACACCATTAACTTCGACCATATCAAGGGTGTATAAAACTCTAAATCACTCACATATAAATATGGCTTTAAATAAAGCTAAATATAATGCAATTACTGCACATAATGCTCGGCTACATTGTTTTTATGAAAGCCAAAAACCACCCTAGTCATCGCAACGTTTAATTTTCATTGGAGATTTAGTGTTAAGCGTTATAAATTAAAGCATGATGTGATGGACCACTACAATAATTTAAGCGTCCTGTCATTTATACAGGATTCGTAATCAAATATACATCGATTATGGAGTCTCACTCGGTGAATCAGCAGCGATGGGGTCACTATATGAAGTGGGCCTTGATTTATAGAGGGTGTTCGTCGACATCAATCATACGGAATAGGTGTTTGGTAAAATATATTTAAATCGTGCACTCCCGTAAGCTTTACTGATGACCCGGAATGAAATGTTAAAACCAATCATGCACTGTCCAAATGATAATTAACTACTTGTCCTATTCAAAAAGTATTATACCGGGTGCTAACGGAACCATTAGACAAGACATAGTTTCCAGAGTTTTCAAGATGTGTCTTAAACTTGGCAGGGGTAATATGTACCAAAAACGTATCAATTCTCTGTTATTAGAGACTTTTGAATTACTTGCTGTTTTCTCAGAAAAGACTCCAACTTTGAAATTTTAAGTGGAACCACTCTGTGAGTTTTTACATTTTTGGATTCGGGATTTCAAGTACGATTGCATAGTTTCAAAAAGATTTTTGAGACTACTTGAGTTTTTAGGGCTATTTTCATGCATTTATCATTATCTAGAGTGCAGTGAATACATTTCAATCAATCCAGTGAACCAAAACGATAAGAGAAAATACCTACAACCAACCAAAATTCCGAAATTACTAATTTATAATTAAGTCAACTTTTTCAAAAGGAAACATCTTTTAGACGCCTCGTAGTTAAATACTAATTTTCACGACAAAAATTAACAACATGTCCACTTTTTCATCCCTTTTATATGTCAAAGAACCTATCTAATCATATCAAACGTCATCTTGCTTGAAGTCAGCAAAAATCTCCTTCGACTGAATATTTTTGGAAGTACTGTGAAAGATACATGAGGGAGAAATGAAGTTTTGGAAACTGCAACAAAAATAAATTTTTTGGAACTGCAACATAAATTTTATTTTTGGAACTACCGGAAGCGGCTGGAACCTCCCCACCCGGTGGATCTATGAAGCCGAGGAATGCACGTGACGTGACGAGTTTCACGGCGCAACGGCTTTGTGTATTGACCGTGCCACGTGAAAAGTGATCTTATGCTTCACATTTGCTTTGTTTTTTTTTTCACGAAAACCAAATCGAAAGGATGAAAATGTGATATATCGTTGATCGGAATTTTAACTGCTGTTGAATGATTCGATTATAAAATAAACAACTTGTGCCAAAACCTAATCCGATCTCAACCAAAATTTTTTCAGATCTTCTGGAGAAGTAAAGAAGTAGTTGGGGACTGCATTACCCGAGTCCAAGTTGTCCAAATCCTCACCATATGTGGTATGAACCGACACTCTTGTTAACTGTATGCCCGTATACATAAACTGTACTAACATAAAAAAAAATCTTAGAAGACTAATATATAACTTTACCTACACTTTATAATTTATTTGACAAAGAATGCCACAAGGCTACTCAAACTTGAAAAGTCCGAATTTAGGCTAATCACAGGCCTTCTAACTGGTCACTGCCCCTTGAAATATCATCTCAAGAATATGGGCAAGGCGGTAGAAAACAAATGCAGATATTGCGATACTGCAACTGAAACTGCGGAACATATACTTTGTGAATGCAAGGTGTTAATCCGCACTAGGCTAAAATTCCTAGAACAGCCAGAATTAACGCTTGAAGGGATAGGGAAATTAGCCCTCAGGAAAATCACAGGCTTTGTAAAAAGTCTTGGAATCCTGGGTAACAACTAGATGTAGGGTAAATCACAAAAGATCTTTTAGGTCGAAGTGAAGTAAGGCTGTTCAAAGCCAAACGACCCCATAAAACAATCTATAATCTACAATCTACCTAAATCCTATCTTTCATCGTGTCTTATTGAGTAAATACTAAGAAAGTTCCCTTTCAGGTTAGATTTAAGACAGTGCAGCGACGTTCTAATTGATACCTACCATTTGGTAATAGCAAAACATAAATTTTGTATTTTACGTCTGAATAGGTTGAATCGAACCCATAAGGTGGACGTCGTGACAATTCACTTAGGAAGTGTAACAAAAGTCCTTCGGACACCTAAAGTATGGATCATTTACACATACATATTAAACAATAACAACAGTTAAAAAACAATAAACAACAACAATTTTAACGGTAAAGAGCAAACTTATTAAGTTAACAATACACACATGTTTTTATTTTTTAAACTCATTTTTGTTTCCACTACGCACTTTTTAATTCGTCTCCGGAATTTAAAAATGTAAAAATACACAAGGCGTACCATTTAAGATTTCAAAGTTGATGTCATTTCCGGAAAAACCGCAAGTGATGGAAAAGTGTCAAATAATAAAAGATTGGTAGATTTTTGTATATATTACTCCTGCCAAGTTTGAGTCCCATACCTTGAAAGCTATGGGTTATGGTCAGTCGACAGAATGGTCTATTGAAAACTCAACGAAAAAAAAAGTCCAGTATTATTTTGTTTTTGGCACAAAAGAAAGAGTAGTCCATTCTATCAAGTTTTCTTTAAAACCCTATCAAAAAAATATTTGAATCGACATAGGGATATAGGGGAAACCGTCGAATTACGTCCATGGCCTTAAAGGACCTTAAAGGTTACATACTGAAAAAGGTTTTCCTTCGTAAAATTGCCTTATCGATTTTAATATGATTTAGTCAGTAGTCATAATCAGTAAGTGCCTTTGATTCAGCAATATGGCGTCCTTCATATGATGTCTAGAAAGCTAGGGATGAGCCACGCCTAACGTTTTTTATCTCCAAATTTTTACATAAATAAATATTTGATAGATATTTTCCGTAAACGGTTTCTTAAAAGATCTTTGTTTGATATCGATTTGAGAAAAAAACAATTTTACTGATAAAGGACAAAGACAACATACTTCACACTATGTAACTACAATACATAAAATTACAAAAGCTACATAACTGCAACAAATACTCAATGAGAGCAAAATAAATGTACTCTGGGAGGTGAGATAGCATACCGAGCTTATTCCAAATGGCTTCGCATTCAGTAGTAATTCTATTCTAACAATACTTCCCTTGTTTGTAGTGGTGTTGTATACACTAAATTTTTGAGAGAAGGCCACGATACCGGATCTCCTCTACCAATCCATCGGTGGGGAATTTTTTGATCTGAATAGTCCCTAACTGCAGTGCTGGAATTAGGAGGAGCTCTATCATGCAAGTAACTTATGCTTATTCTAGTTGCTATTGGCACATCCTCCAGCAAACATCAAGATTTTCTTGTAAACACCTTAAACAGTTTCCCCATTTAAAGGATTTTTAAGAACGAATGACCCTGTGGAATAATTTCCTATTATTCCTGTCAAGACATTAATTTGGAGTTGTCGTTGGTGATGAGTCTGACGAATTGTGTGTGGATTTTCATCGTTCCAACTATGTCGGTTATGCGTATGTATGATACCATCCTTGTGAAATCTTGCCTAATCCGTAAATAAAATTTTGAAGAAACAAATGAGCACATTGAACTCGGAGAGGGTAGTTGTCCGCGGACACTGCGTGAATTTTCCATATGTGGTAAATATGAAGAAGTTATTCTTTTAAAATCTGGAGCATAAAATTCTGAGTCGAAAAGATGTAGCATATCCTATACCTAAACCTAGCCGTTTCAGAGATATTTGACACTTTATAGAAAATTTGACAGGTGCAACGATTTGCAAGAACCGTTATAAATTTCTTCGTGTAAAAGATCCTCATTTGCTTCCTGTCACATAAAAAGAACACAAGGAGAACTACGTTCTACAACTGAAATAAATTCAGTAATATCATACCAAGTGTTCCGTTTTTGCGTTATATTTTGTCAACTTCAAACCGCGAAAACTTGTTTAGGTCAAATGGATCATCCTGAATTTTTTTACGTCAAGTTGTGTAAAATTGAATTCCCTTTTTTCTGATATTAGCATTGAGGGGGTTAAAGTTACAACTTTTTGAAATATTTGCGATTTTATTAGAAATTCATGAATTGTTGTAATCATTTCATCAAAATAGCCATGATTAGAAAAAATAAGTCATTATCTTATGTCAAAAAATGCCAGCACGTTTAAATTACACCAATGAAGACTTTTTAAATTTGTTTATTATTTATGGAGAATGTGATAAAGTAATATCAAGAACTTGCAGCACATTTGCTACTCGATATCCAGAAAAACGCAAAATAACACTAACACTGTAACATGCGTATTAATCGAATTGAAGATATGGCATGAACTAAAATAGCAGAGATAAGATCAATTTAAAATATAATTTTATTTTAATTAATAATTGCGTAATATTTGAAAACCCTAAAATATATAGGTTGTTCCATTTGAAATAAGCAAGTTGGTATCGACTTCCGGTATAAGGGGAAGTGCCAGCTGTTTGTAATTATTTTAAATGGATTGGCCACACCGACATTAGTAATTATCTAAATTTTCAAAATTTTCTGATGCGTACTTTTCTCTATATCGATCTATTCAGTTCCCGGTAAGACACCCTGTATATTTTACAATTCTTAAAATTGTATGTTAACGGTAATACATTTTGTTAAAAAATATGCACTGTTAACATAATTGGAATTGGTGACCCTGTGCAGTACTCGCCTTTTTAAATTATGATTAGAATGTTAATATTATCTGAATTTCAGCCTTCTTTTTGAGCGAATAAATTCCACCGACAAATCTCTCAAACCAATATTTACCTATGGAGGATAAATTATTTGTGGGATTTCGACGTTATTTCAGTCATGTTATCTTTGTTGGTGAATGTTTTGACAGACACAGAGAAATATCCGTTTTCTTAAAAAATCTAACATATTTTATTTTAACAGGAAATTGTATCATTTATATCAGGAACTGTGATGAAATATGGCTTAGATACTATGGTGGAGGTTTTATAACTAATGACCTAACTTTTTATGTATGTATACAAATACATATTTGTTTACCTACTACTTTGTGTAATTGTAAAATCATCTACTTGTCAGAACATATTATGTTTTTATTACCTTAGTTATTAAAGCATTTGACTTCACAACATGTCCCTCACGTTAAAAGAACTATCTTTTAAATCAATAAATTAAAACATATTCTTGTAAAAGCATGTTTTATTACACCACTTGCAGTTTTTATCGCATCAACTCTACTTGTACTGTCCAAAGGAAGTAGTTGATTGTCTTCTTCGACAACTGTCTTGTTGGAGCTGGAGTTTGCTTCCTCTTCCCCAAAAAATTCCTCACTCCAACGTTCCCAGAAATGTCAAATAAGTTGTTGGATACGTTGAAACCGAACCAGACGATTTTCAGGCAAGTGTCTCACGTCAGTATATGAATAGTTCTCAGCGATCTGCCTATGACAAGGCGAACCGAAATCATAGAGGTCGGTAGAAATGGGAGAAGTGATAGTGGCTTTTTTGACGAGATGATCATAGCTCAATATCCATAAATTTGTACGTCTGTATACTTGGCCACCACTATCTGTATTTTAATGTTTGAATGCTTCTTTACTTACTTATATTCTTATATTTATCATTTTTTCTTCATTTATGTCTATGTTAAAACTGTTGTCACTAAATAATGCAATTAATTTAGCGTATCTATATGTATATTGCATATTTCTGTTGTATTATATGTCTCCCAAATGCAATGGTCGAGTGGAAGAGTACTTATAAGTGAACTCCAACTGCAGATGTCTGGTTTTATAGTCTTACCATACATAAGCGACTTTTGTTATTGTTATAATCAAAAATAAAGACATTTATTATTATTAATAATTAAATAGCTTTCCCAGTGCAGTTTTATTTAGAACCCAGAAGTTGTTATTGTTTCTCTCAAAATTAGTAAAACGAAAATAGCTATGTATAATAGAGGTGCGGAAGTTGTACATTTGGCGCGAGTATGAATTTTGTGAAATGACACATGAAGTCAACAACAGTGGCCGACACCTTTGCAATGCTTGTTAAAATTGAACACTAAATTATTTCGTAGAAAATTCTTCAGGATGTTTTATTGAATGTATGGTACACTTTGTCATTGTACTGTATTTTAGTATCGTTTAAATTACTTGCCAAAGACAAAGGGTATATTTCCACGCGGTTAAACACTCAGCAAAAATGTCAGGGTCTATGTCGACCTGTATACGGCGACCTGGTTTCGATTAACAATTCTAATAGAAGATTCATTCATTTAATCAGGAATTGAGATGCTGCTCCACTAGCAGCTGACCTGCATAATTTCTGAAACGTAAATAAATAGAAATCCAATTATCCATGTTATACCAAATTAAACAAATGGCATAGCTTTAATAACGTCTCGATTCAAAAAATTGCAGGTTTACTGCAAGATAACTGGTTTTCTCTATTTATTAACCTGATGGTCTTCTCTCGCTGTATGGTATTTTAATTGTTTGTGCTTAGCGTGAAGTGTTTCAAGTTATTAAATTATGAATTATGAAATTGTACGTAAGATGGCTATTGTAATATACAGGGTTACTGGTAATTCGATACATTCCTTTGGAGATGTGATGGGGCATGATCTAAGAAGTAAATTTAGTCCTAACATATATTATGCAAAACTCAATAGTTTTTGAGATATTTAATTTTTTTTGATTTTCTCAAAAAGTAGATCTTAATGTCCTAAAAGTTAATTTTCGAAAAATCTGTTTGACATTTAAAATTTTTTTTTACTGGATTACTTGTCCAATATTATAGATATCCGCTTGGAATGAAAAATATCTGGAAACATTTCGATCATGTGAACATCCGAAATAAAAACTTAAATTTTTTTTTTAAATCAGCTATGAAATTTACCTATTAGGTTTTTTCAAAAAAATATTAACGTAACACGCGTATAAATTATTATAAAAACTGCCTTATTTCAATAACTATCTAACAAGGTACAAATATTCAATGTACCCTTAATAGTTTTAAGAAAATACAAAAATAACACAAGTAGTACGAATATTATTTTTAGATAAACAGTAAAAAACATTTTAGAAGTAGAGTTTAATTCTTCATTAATTTCAAAGTTTTACTTTATTTTTTATGTCTTGCTCAAAATGGGAGCCCCTATTCCGTATACAGACACGGCAGCGTTTTCTTATTTCCATCCTTGTTACTCTGGTTGTCAGATTATGCCTTATGTGTTGGGCAGCATCGACTATCCTTTGTCTAAGGTTTTCTATAGTATTGACTGGTGTGGCATAGTCCATCTCCTTCATATGACCCCATACGTAATAATCAAGGGGTGTTAAGTCAGGGCTTCGCGCTGGCCAAGGTATTGGGCCCGTTCTTCCAATCCAACGGTTAGGGAAACGTTGATCAAGTAACTGTCGTACTGTCAGCCGATAATGTGCTGGACAACCGTCTTTCTGAAACATCATTCGCTGTCTGACGGCGAGAGGAACATCTTCTAAAATCACCGCCAGATCATTTCTTAAAAAATTTTCATAGATTTCCGTTTAAATTTTGAGGAAGAAAGTGCGGCCCTATTAAATAGTGGCCAATGACTCCCATCCACACATTAATAGAAAACTTCATTTGGAAACTAGTTTCACGTGTTAACTTGGGATTTTCCTCTGCCCAATAATGTAGGTTGTGGAAATTTGTTATACCCTCGCGATTAAATTTCGACTCGTCCGTCCATAAAATACCTGTTAAAAAATTTGCACTTTCTGCATCTGAATTTAACATATAGCGGCAGAATTCCACTCTCCTTCCAGGATCACCTTCCTCCAAGCCTTGGACAGAGGTATAGTGGTAAGGATGACATCCAACTCTACGTATCGTAGACCAAACTTTCCATTGTGACGCTCCGGTTAGTCTTGCGACTTTATTAGTTGAAATAGTTGGGTCTTCCTCAAAATACCTCAATATTTCTTCCTCATCATCTGGTTCATAAACGGGAAGAGCACCAGCGTCACTTCTTCTACATTTCACGTAGCCAGTTTCAGCGATATTTCGATATGCCGTACTGAATACACGTGCATTTGGTAAGCGGCGGTTAGGGTACCAAAGACCATATTCTCGGCGAGCTTCAGCAGCGTTGCCGTCACAGTATCCATAGACAAACAAGATATCAGCGTATTCTGCGTTGGCATACGCGGCCATGGCACAGAAAATACAATAACAACAACTAATAACAACTACGAGCAAAATCAAAATCTTCGATAACTAATTTAACAAGACCAACAAACTTAAGGGACACGGAGATAAGAATGTCAGTTAATGACATGCACAAACGTCAAAGTCAAGGACTGACTGACTTAAATGAAAATGAACGATTAGTCGTTTAATAAATTCCGCCACCAGCATTATCTAATTTTTTATTAGAACTATCAAGGGTACATTAAACATTTCTACCTAGTTAGATAGCTATTGAAATAAGGAAGTTTTTATAATAATTTGTACGCGTGCTACATTAATATTTTTTTTGAAAAACCTAATAGGTAAATTTCATAATTGATTTAAAAAAAAAATTTTTACAAGTTTTTATTTTAAATGTTCACATGATCGAAATGTTTCCGGATATTTTTCATTCCAAACGGATATCTATAATATTGGACAAGTAATCCAGTAAAAAAAAAATTAAAAATGTCAAGTAGATTTTTCGGAAATTAACTTTTAAGACATTAAGATCTACTTTTTTGAGAAAAACCAAAAAATTGAAATATCTCAAAAACTATTGAGTTTTGCATAATGTATGTTAGGGCTAGATTTACTCTTTAGCTCATGCCCCATCACATCTCCAAAGGAATGTATCGACTTACCAGTAACCCTGTATAATTCAACTTCGTAGTTAGTGCAATTTATAGTTTAAAGAGAAAATCCGTATATATAAAGTGTGTTCTCCAATAATCCAGTCATCACTGTTCAAAACTGCAGTTTTCGTAATAAAATTGCGGAAGTTTTTTTTTGTCAATATTTGTTGGGGTGTTGAATCCGATTTTCAAGTTTGCTGCCTTGTAGGAGGTCGGCTTCATAACGAAAATGGCAAAAACTCAAAAATTTCCGACTTTTTCCAGTTTTTCGCTTGTATCTCGAAAACTATGCGTTTTTCGAAGATGACCACTCTATACAAAATTTCTTACAAAACGCACTAGTCAACGTTGATTTTCTGACGAGCTAGATCACGCTGAAAAACAGAGATTTTTTAACCCTTCTGCTAAAACGTAAAAAATGCCCACCCCCCACCCCTACAACTCGCAAAAAATACACATATTTATTAACCTCCTAGACATCATATTAAATCTGGTTAATAGAACTTGTCCATCAATGCCTTGAGGAGGATATTCACCATCCACCTTAAAAGCTAGATTCTTTGCACGTGTGCAAAAGAATTTACTACTAGCGAGAAATATAAAATTTTTAAAGCCTCATTACTCGTGAACCATTTATAATTCCTATTGAGTGGATGAAGAAACAACAGTTTGAATATGAATATTTAAATCCAGTTTAGGATCTAACGTAACCCCTAGGTCCTTGACAGTTTCCGGCATATTTAAGGAAATACCATTTATTTCATTGTAGTGAATCTGATTAAATTTCCGTGTAGAGGATAGTGCTGAGCATTTTGATATATTAAGAAGCAGATAATTTACGTCACACCAACTTTGAATAACGACCAAGTTGTTTTGAAGTTTGACACAATCTTCAGCAGAATTAATTCTATTATATACCTTTAAATCATCAGCAAATACTGACATTTAACATCTATTACAGAAGTAATATCATTAATAAAGTGTAGAAACAATATCGGTCCTAGGTTTGAACCTTGTGGCACTCCCTATATTGCCCTGAACTGTACTACACAAATTGCATTATTTCATTTAGGTAGCTTTGACAAAGTTTATGAGTATGTATGAGTATTTTCATATAGAAGACTTACATTTCTTTTGAGCAGTGCCGCAGAATCGTTGGGAAAAGCTGGGGAATGAAATCCAAAGCGGTCATTTGGATGTGAATATTATTATTATTATTATTAGCCGTTACTCGAGTCCGAGTATAAAAATGTTACAGTCGATAAATTGTGTACAATAAAAAACAAGTAAAAGGTGTAGTCCATTGTAATTCCCATTCATCTACGGTGCACACGACTATGGCTATAGAGGCCAATTCGGGAGAGCACATGTCGACCGCAGTCAGGACAAACATAGACCTGGTTAGGTCTTGGATTCGGCCTTCTTGCAGCAACATTTCCTTGATAGCTGGCCACAACCCCTCGCCATTCGGTTCTGTCCGCTGCAAGTTGTTCCCATTGCTCGTCTGCAATACCGCAGGATTTTAGATTTTCATGGAGAGTGTCTTTGAGCCATCGTAAGAACAATGATAACATATGGAGCTGTGGTTTGGTGGCCTAAGAGAAAACACTACGGCTAAGGTCAAGCTCAGCCAAGTACAGAGAATTGCCTGCCTAAGATAACCGGAGCTATGCGAACAACGCCAACGACAGCTATGGAGGTAATGCTGTGTCTGCTACCAGAGGCCAGAAGTCGCTGTGGAATGCGGCTGTCAAGAAGACGCCACTTCTGCAGGTGTGCGGCATTTACGGTTGGTCTTTGACATATCCTACATAATACAGACGAATGTGACAAAAAGGCTGCTGGCAAAGATGTGATCAACATATTCACCGACGGATCATAAAAGAAGGATGGGGCAGGATGTGAAATAATATCCAGAAGTCTGCAAATCCAATATAAATGGGCTAGGGATGGGCGAGCCAGTGTAGTACAAACGGAACTGGCGGACATAACCATAGCTGCAAAAGAGATTGTCCGTAGTAAAACTAGGTGCAAAACGATCAGGACCTACACAGATTGTAGACAATCATAACTGGCCTTGAGAAATTACAAAATTACCACAGATGCAGTATGGGAATGTCACCAAGCACTTGTGGGACGTGGGTGCCTCCAGCATGAAAAATATACTAGTATGCTGGGTGAGAAGACATGCACATTGTAGTGCCAACAAAGTAACCGACAGACTGGCCAGAAGAAAGCAGGCCTATGTATCTTTGGACCAGACCCGGCCAGCCTCTTACCGATCATGGCGATAACACAAATAATTAAAGAGAACACCCACAATGAATTCAAGAAGCTGTGGGATGAAACAAACTGCTGTCAGCTTGCTAGGGAACTGCCAAAATATCCCAACAAAAGCAATTTTCAGAAGGAACCTAGGTTTCATAACAATGTGTAAATATTGGCAACACCTTCAGTAATAAAATGACGGTAGAATATGGTGTACCACAAGGAACCGTCTTAGGACCAATTCTTTTTAATATGTACTGAATGGTCTATTTGATTTACCCTTGAGTGGTGACATAGTAAGTTTTGCCGATGACACTGCCATAATATATTCTGATAGTAACTGGATGAGCCTTAAAGAGAAAGCTGAACTCGATTTTAAAAATATCATCCACTTCTTTAACAACAGGTTACTAACAGTTAATTATTCAAAAACTTACTATGTCCCTTTTACATCTTATAGCAATAATTTACCTGATTCCCAGAGATTAAATATAAAGATGGACAATAATGTAACTTATATACAAGGCTCACAAAATGTTAAATATCTAGGAATTTACATAGATAATTATTTAAGATGGGACATTCATATAAAATATGTAACTAATAAGCTCAGATCGTTATTGTATAAATTTAAACATTTATCTCCGTTACTAAATAAAACGCAGTTTATATTTTGATCTAATGGAGACTCACTTAAATTACGGAATAATTGCATGGGGAGGTGCGGCCAACAATCATCTAACCCAGCTAGAGAATGCACAGAAATTTATATTAAAAATATTTTTTAAGAAATCATATAAATACCCCTCAGAAGAAACTCTGGAAACTCAAATACTGGACATTCGAAAGTTATTTTGCTTGACAATACTAACTAGACAACATAAAAATAAAAGCGAACTAGAGGAAATTGCGTATAACTATCAAACCCGGTTCAGAACCAATGCAACTCGAGTACCTAAAATAAAAAAAACCATTGCTATCTGGGTCCCAAAATGTACAATTTCATTCCATCTGAGCTTAAGAAATATAATTCAACGAACTTATTTAAAAAGAAAATTATAACATTGATTGATTGATCCCAAAATATGTATATCTGTATTATAAGTAATACTGCTAACTTCCTTTTACAAATATACGTGTTTGTCCATGTGGGTGTTGTTGCTAATTCTATGTATATAATTTATTATGGACATTAGTATTAGGATTACTGACAGTATATGTTTTAGTTATTATATTATTTTGTTTTTAGTATTTCTCTCCCTATTAAATATATTTAGTGTTTAGTACTAGTTACCTTATGATTAGTAATTTTTTTTGTTTTTTTATAATCTCTGAAGAATAACTGTAGATCTGCATACAAGAATTCTTTCGCAGAAGACAGTTTATTCCATTCGAGGTTCTTTGTACAAACATACTATATGTTTCATTCTGGCTTGCAATATCGTATATTATATATTACATTAGGAATAAAACTTGCCTTATCTACAACAAGTCTCGACTTCGTAGATTATTTATATTTATTGTTTTCAATATAAAATAAAAATTATGTATATGTTATAATTGTTAAAGCATAAATGAATATATATTCTGTTCTATTCCATTCCATTCCATTCTATTCTATTATATCCTATCCTATTCTATCCTCTCTTATCCTATCCTATCCTATCCTACTCTATTCTAATATACGTATCAATGTGGGTAATTTTACTGAAAATAATATTAATGATGCCATATAAAAAACTCCCTAATAAAATGACCTAATCCCCAGTTTCGTTGTTAAAGATTGTGCAATTGCTTTTATTCCCCCATTACTAATATTGTTCAATCTCATTCTTAAAAAAGACTTAAAAAGACTTGGAATTAGCAAAAGTGTGCCCAGTTTTAAATCCGGCTCGCCAAACAATTTAGAAAACTATCGGTCCATATGTATCCTATGTAATTTTGTCAAGGTCCTGGAAATAGCTCTGTACTCTCAGTTCTATCCACAGATGAAACCATTTATTTTACCTCATTAATATGGCTTTCTTGAAAAACGTTCAACAGTGTCAAATCTCGCAATAATAAATCAGTTCATCCCTGATTCAATGGATAACAGAGAACAAGTAGATGTGGTTTACGCAGGTTTTTCTAAGACGTTTGACCGATCTAGGGCCACTATTACTTACAATTTTCATTAACGAAATTTTTCAAATTTTAGAGTGCAATATTCTTCTGTTCGCTGATAATCTGAAGTTATATACCACTGTTAAAGGTCTTGATGACCCTGTTACATTACAATTGTAGATTGATATTGTGGAAAGATAAGTGTAACAGAAATAAACTTTTTATGAATATATCTAAATGTAAGGCCAGCTCATACACTGTCAAAACTGTACCAATACCTTACGATTATACGTATAACAGTATGCTACTATCTCGCTGTACCTCAATTAAGGACCTTGGAATTCCGTTTGATAGCAAATTATCTTTTGTTGGTCATATTCAACAAATTATCTCATCTGCATTAAAGATGCTTGGTTTCATTATAAGGAATTGCGGATGTTTTACCAACGTAGTTGCTCTTAAAAGTTTATATTTTACATTGGTTTGCTCTAAACTTAAGTATGGTTCGCTGATCTAGGAGTTCGTGGAACTGGTTCGACTCCGAGGTCTGAATCTGCCTACTCCCCAGATCTCACCACGATCCGTCTCTAAGACCTCAATCTGCCTACTCCTTAGAGCGAACTCGCTGGCAGCATCTGATGAAGTGTTATTTATATGAAAGCTGTCTGTGGGTGGGAGAGTGGTGGGGGGTTGAGAGTCTGTTGATAGGCATCAGAGCAGAACGGCTGCTATCAGGATTATGAGGTGTGGTTGAAGATTGCGGAGCTAACTTAGAGATCAATGGTTTCCAAGCGACTGGAAGACGATGACCGTCATCCCTTTTGTTTAGACAATTGGGACGTTTTTCAATCTCAATTACTTCACGGATGATTCGCGGTTTTTGGAAAAATGAGGGTGCTATGATTTTGGTGTTATCGAAGTCTATATTATGGCCTGTTGGGGGGAGTGTTGGGCAAGTGATGATGTGGGATCGGATTTTCTAACTGCAAGACGATGTTCATATATTCTATTGTTAATCCGTCTATTGGTTTGTTCAATGTAGGTTTGGGGACAGTTTGAGCAAGGTACTTCGTATACCCCGTGGGAATCATTAGGTATTTGGTCTTTTGGGGTTCTGATTAAATTGGAAATTGTTTGGTGTGTTGTGAATATGGTTTTTATGTTATTGGATTTCAGGACTTTTGAAATTTTGTTTGTGACACCTTTGATGTAGGGTAGGAAGACTTTTTGCTGAGGAAGAGTTTCTGTCTGTTGAATTTGGGAAGGATTTTGTGCTTTGTGTATGAATCGCGTTATATGTCCTTTATCGTAACCGTTTTGTAGAAGTACTTCTTCTAATGTTTGTAGTTCGGATTGTCTGTTGTGATTGTCTGTTAGTCTAAGGGATCTGGTTACAAAAGTGTTGACAACGGAATTTATTTGTGATGAATGGTGGTGTGATTTAGAGTTAAGGTAACGGTTGGTGTGGGTTGGTTTTCTATACACGGAGTGGAAGAATTGATTGTTGTTTTGTTTTGTAATAAGGACATCTAGAAAAGGGAGGGAAGAATTGTTTTCGATTTCAATAGTGAACTGGATCTGAGGGTGTATATGATTAATGTGAGATAGGAAGTTGTTTAGAGAATCTCTACCATGTGGCCAGATAACGAAGATGTCATCTACGTATCTTAACCAGCAGGTAGGCTTTAGTTCGGATGAATTCAGGGCTTGGGTTTCGAAGTTGTCCATGTAGATATTGGCTATGACGGGGGATAGAGGTGATCCCATTGGAGCTCCTCTCACTTGTTTGTAGTAGTTCCCTTGAAAGAGAAAATAGGTGTTGGACAGATAATGTTCTAGAAGGGTCAGAGTGCTGGGAGAAATATTGTGTAGCCGAAACGTCGAGACATTAACAATCTCAGACGCGGCCTCAACCCGAGAACCCAGTATTTTTCATATATATATATATATATATAGAGTAACTTTAGAAAAAGATCATTCCTTGAAATGATCCATATTAATAATGAGACAAATAGCTTAAATAAAAAATCTGATATCGATAATTTAAGTAAGATTTATACATACACCCTCAAATTAGAAAAAGAGAATTTTCGCATTTTTCAAAATTCAAACCTCCCGCTGGATCACAGTTGGTAACATTCACGTTGGAATTAATGTTCCTAACTTAATTCCTAGTACAAGCCAGCCAATTGTAATACCTTTCTGTCATTTTAAAAATTTTTTGTATACAGTTTGATAAAGAAATTTAGTTCTACACTCACATGTGATAGTTATTCATGTTCATTTTGTTATATCTATTTTAATCATGGTTTTAATCCTTAATTTTAAATAATCAGTAATTGTTTACCTTAAATTGTGTACCTGTAAAGGAATTTGTGTATGAATTTGTCTACATTAAGTTAAAAAATGCGACTATTTTATAATACATGTGACCTTAACTTTTAACCTCAAGTTAGTAAGTATTTTAGCGAACTATATTATATGACTCTGATTAAATAATAATTTTATTTATAGATGTCTTGATAAAGGGAATAAATAATTTCCGAAAGCTTGACAAAGTAACAAAAGAGTTTTTCTTTTTCTGTTTTGTGGCCGTAAACTTTTCACCTCTGACTGCAACCTCAAGATACACCACGTGTGTTTAATTTTGGTTTTCTTAACTAGTCAGTCAAGACTACCCTTCTTCTTTATATATATATATATATATATAGATTCCCTTGAACGAGTTCAAAGACGCTTTTTGAAATTTTTATCTTTCAAGTTAGATGGCACATACCCTGAAAGAGAGAGAAGAGACCAGAGAAACCTAAATATCTAAAACTTTCAAATTATTAGAATACACCGTACACTAAAAAAGAATTTTCACAGCTAACACCTTCCTTACCCCATGTAACAAACACTGGTTCAGTTAAATTAATCAAGCCGATATGCCATAACCTACTTTGTATGCAGTGGTGGACAGGTCAAGTTAGCTATTTACCAAGAAAATTAGTTTAACGTGTAACTAATAGCAGTAACTTCTAATCGGTGCCGAATTAATTAACTTTACCCTCCGCGTTTATCAATTTTAGGTGCCCTTTGCGATGGGATGGTAGTTAGTAGCCAAACATAAAGCAAAGCCTAACAGCAGCCGAGCTAAATTAAATAAATATTAATGAGGATTATAAATTACAAATCACACAATCGGTAGATTCTTGAATGTAAAACAAGAGGTTGCAAAATTTCCATAAGTAGGTTTTAAAAAGTGTTTTAAGCTGGCAAGGTATTTTCTCAGGATAGGAATGATAGTCTTTTTATTTTCATAAAGATTCTGGTTACAAAGTTAAAATGTTTACTTGCTTCAAAGGAAACAGCATTACAGTAATTTCTTTTTTTTTTAAGTTGTGTGTCAATGAAACATTGCTTAGATATTCATTTTGAAAATCCTGGACACTGGACAATTATTAGGAGAGAAAGTGCTCCTTTAATCTAAAAAATGTTTTCTTACAGGACTAATGCGAAAATTGAAATTATAAATTATAGGTAATTAATAACCCAACAAATATGTGATATATAAAAATCAGCTGTTATAACCTCCTGGGAAGTTATACCTGGTTTCTTGCGGAGGCATTGGGGATGAGTAAGGATTCTCCTTTTTGTCACAAACTTTTTATATATGACATTGGGGGCGCCACTTACTTTTGGAGTTATAGAAACTAAAAAAATTTATACTACCTTACGGTAATACAAACATTAAACATAATATTTTTAGTCGCAAACTCCTCTATAAATCCTTATTTTACTATAAGGAAAATAACCAGACTGCAACCAAAGTTACAAGTTTGGCGCGTTAAGTGTAATAATTGCATATTACCATCAAAATGCTAATGCTTCGATTGCAACAATGATGGTAATATGCAGTTATTACACTTAACGCGCCAGACTTGTAACTTTGGTTGCAGCCTGGTTATTTTCCTTATAGTAAAATAAGGATTTATAGAGGAGTTTGCGACTAAAAATATTATGTTTAATATTCCGCCCTCTAAAAGCACATTTGAACTATGCTAAGCCAAGTCAGGCTATTTATTTTTTGATTGCAACAGACACTGGACCGCTAGATGGCGCCTGCTGGCTATTTTACATGTCGCTATTGTAGAAATAGCGGGATGTACTAAGTAGTCAAAGGATTCTCGTGCCGGTCGTCGCATGCCTTCCTTGACCTGACGAGAGCCAACAGCTCGAAACTGCAGTCTGCAAGTGGTGTGTGATGACTGGCAAGAGAGCTCCTTTAAGTAGGATCAGTCTTTCGACTGGTGTTTGTTGCAATCGAAGCATTAGCGTTTTGATGGTAATATGCAATTATTGCACTTAACGCGCCAGACTTGTAACTTTGGTTGCAGTCTGGTTATTTTCCTTATAGTAAAATAAGGATTTATAGAGGAGTTTGCGACTAAAAATATTATGTTTAATATTCCGCCCTCTAAAAGCACATTTGAACAATATAAACATTACATGGATTCTCAATAGTACTTTACTCAAATTTCTATTTTGTGTGAGCAGATACAAGTAAACTTAAGCTGAATTGTACAACAGCAAGATTGGTTAATGTATTCGAATATTAAAAATAACATAGATAGTTAGATAGAAATATTTTATTTCCTACAGCATATATCTTACAAACTACAATAATTGCTATATTGTACACATGTATTAAGTTAGAAATAGATACATACTCCTGACTCTTTCCGAGCCTTATAGAAAATATATCGTCTAGTTTGGCCTGTATTAAAAAAAAAAAAATTTCTATATTAGATTATGTGATCCGTTGAAATAAGATGAGTAATAAATGGTACAAATATTAAACTAGCAGGCAGAAACCTGCGCAGGTTAAATACTATTAGATAAATCTTACAATGCAAGCAAGAAATGTAATGTATATAACGCAATTCCTATTTATTTGTTTATTGTAGGTACTTAGATTCCAAAAATATAAATAACCTGTTGGTTTACTTGAATTCGTCTTCCAAAAATTCATTTAAGTTATAGAAGACCTTGAATTTTAGAATGTTTTTCAACTCCTTCTTAAATAGATTTAAAGACGCTTTACGCTGAACTGTTTCTGGTAAATGATTAAATATTTTTACACCTGCATATACGGGTCCTCTTCTGTTTACAACCAAATTGTATGAGGGAGTTTGGTACATGTTTTTGTATCTCGTGGTTATGGATATCAGATGATGTGGAAAGATTATTTTGTTCTTTGTATATTATTATACTGATCTTAAGCTGGGGCTCCATTGCGCGAGACTGACTCGCGAAACTAGATTCGCGTTGTGGATACCTAGTCACCACCCCGAAGCTTTTTGCGCGAGGACGTTTCGAGGTGAACGGCAGCGGACCGGTAGTCGATTTTTGACTGCGCATCAAAATGTATCGCATTGTTTGTTTCGCTCCGTGTAAACGCATACTTGTCTCGAGCTTCAAAATTAACTAGGAGGATTGCATTGCCCTTATTGAGCTGTATCAGAGCTATCTATTTTTGTGGATTGCCATCATAATAAGACCGCGTGGAAGGAAATGAGCATCAAAATGGGGCAAACTGTCGATACTCTTAAAGCGAAAATGAAAACTCTAATGGGTCTTACAGATGCAATAAAAATACCGTTAAACCAACAAATGTTTGACAAGCTAATTATTCCATTGTTTTCAAAGCCACCTTAGTTGCTTCTTAACATTTAATTAGAACAAAACTATCGCATATTTTAATTCGACATATGAATAAATTCCTTATTAATAGTACTAATAAATGGTACCACGGTGCCGATACAGTTCTATTTGAAAAAATTGAGTTTTGCCCCAAAACCAATTTTGGAGAATTTTATTTGCTCATAAATCACGTAATTTGGTGTTTTTAACGGGATTTCGATTTTTGTAGCATTACACGGGTCATTTAGAATAAATCGGAACCATCATGGCACACTTAAATGGAAAACTAAAAATTATATTATAAAAAAAAAAGATGTTTGAAATGTCTCTTATTTAGCATCGTTGGATTCAGAAAATTATGTAGAATTCAAATGTGCAATAATATACACGGTGTTCCATTTAAAAATTAAAAGTTAGTGTCACTTCCGGCGAAACCGGAAGTGAAAAAAAAATCAATTTATGTCAAAAAGTGCCGCTTATTGTGTATGTACTATATCCTAAATTTCAATCAATTATCTTCAATACTAAAGAAGAAGGATATACCATGATCCTGTTACACTCGGTATATCAAATTTCATTAAAAAATATTCATTCTTTTACAAAGAATATCATATCTAAGATAATTATCACCCTATTATTCGAGTTATTTATTGTCGGATATTTACATAACTTGGTAGTCGTGTAATAATGACGATAATCCAAAACATTATTATGAAATGAATATTGGTAGCTAGCTATTCTTTAAAATACTTAGAACTCGGCATACCTATATCTTTGTTAACATGATTTGGAATGGATTTAACAATTATATCGAATGTCAAATTAGACTTAAACATGGCTGCAGAACAGTTAAGTATTGTTGATAAAATTAAAATAATAACAATTATTGTTGGTGACAGCGTGTACTCTTATCGAGACGCAGCCAGTATCTTCAATTTGAGACATCCAGAACGCCCACAGATTCACTACACCACGGTTGGTTCAATTAATAGAATATTTAATAGGACTGGGGATGTATCCAAAAAATAAAACGTTGCCGATCGTCCATTGGATCAAGTAATATTAGATAGGCACTGTGCTAATGGTTTTTTTCGACCACGGCCAAATTTAGAGAATAGAATAGAATATAATAGAATAGAATATTAGATGCTGTTAATCCTGAACCACGTGTTAGTGTCAGAGATTTATTAGAGATAAATCTCTGACACTAACACGTGGTTCAGGATTAACAGCATCTAATATTCTATTCTATTATACTTGAATGTAGCCAGAAATAAAATTTGGAGGTGCCTTAAAAATCATAATTTAAAAACCATAGAAGAAGGAGACGCAGATAGGAGATTGGAATATTGCTTATGAGCACAGGGTTTGTTTTTAAATGAGATAAATTTTTTGAAAAAAATTATTTTCGATGATGAGGCCACTTTTACAACAAATGTCGTAGTCTCATCGCAAAACTCAGGGTATTGGTCAGCGGTAAACTCACACTGGGTTATGAATTGTAAACGGCAATACTCCGAAACAGTAAATGTCTGGTGTAAAATTTTAATCATTTAAATGAGACCTTGATTAGACCATTTTGCTTTGATGACATTTTAAATAGTGTGAGACTCCTATATTTTTTAATACATGAATTTCGAGATGCCTTTAGCCTTACAACAAAACCTCTATTTCCCACTAGATGGAGCTCCATTCATAATGCAGTAATAGTTAAAAATTGGCTGAATGACAACATCCCTATGCGTTGGATTGGAAGAAATAATCATTTAATTGCTTCGCCACCTACATCACCAGATTTCACTCCTATGCATTTTGTTTTTGGGGTACCATAAAAAATAGAGTCTATAAAAATATGGCACGAAATAGAGCGGAACTATGTGACAGAATTAGAGAAGCATGTAATGAAGTACCAGTTGAAGAAGTAAGAAAAGTTGTTAAAAATAATAAGAGAATTGAAAAATGTATCAGAATTGATGGAGGACTAGTTGAGAAAGACTATACTTAATATTTACTTTTTAAAATTATATTTTTGTTAAGTAATAATTTTAAGCGTTGTTTAGGTTGCAATGACTTTACAAAAATAGAAGTTTAATTATTTGATATTTTCTTTAAAGAAAAAAATGTGTCCTAATGCTTAATTAGAGTCATTATTACACGACTACCAAGTTCTGTAAATATCCGACAATAAATAACTCGAATAGTAGGGTGATTATTATTGAAATCTTAGGTATGATTTTTTTTTGTAAGGGAATGAATATGTTTTAACGAAATTTGATATACAGGAGCTTTAGGTCATGCCGAACAAGATTCTGTAAAAACGAAAACCTTATCTCAAATATAAATTCCTAATTTTCGCCAATTTCTTTTCATCATAGTAGGCGTATTTAATTTCGAAAAATAAATAAATAAGTTTTTAATCACAGTCTGAAACACAAGAAGTAATTTGATCTAACCTTATACTAATATTAATTAAATAAAGTATACATGTATATTTATATATTTTTAAATATTATATTGCAAAAGTAAAGGCAGCAGAGTATGTTATTGAAAATTAATGATAACTAATTGTTATTCAAGTATATACTTAAATGATTATGAATAAATTTGATTTGATAAGAACCACTCAACTACTTCAAGATCCTTCGCTAAAAATGTTGATTCCTAAGGAACATTTTACCTCCTCCTGTAATAATGAGGAATTGTTTCAATTATCTTTTTTATAAAAATATTTGGAAGTAGTTAGGCAAAATTATTCTAGTAAATGAAACACTCGGATGTGAATACATCTCCTGAGAGCTCCGCATTGTAAATTACGTATTTCAGCTCCTGCGGCAGTAAACATGATACTGAGCTTTTTAATACACATTTAATGTTTAATTTCGTCGGGTTTTTACCAAATAAAAGAGGAACGCCACCACCGTTCCACTTTAATAAATTTAAAAAGTCCGTAGAAACCTTTTGAAATAACATGTCAGTCGATCATTCCGTTTATATACATGTTATATTTAAAGATATGCCGCAGGATTATGGCACTCTCTGTTTGGGGTGAAATGATTCTCTGCGCGCATTTGAGAGCTGAAACCGGTAAAGTGATTCCGCTACCGCATCACCGGATATACGGTTGTCATGGCAACTGCACCGGAATCCTCGACATCTGAGCATCGCTCAGGATTAAACAATCCTTAAACAACAGAGAGAGAAAGGGAGAGATATGTGCTCAAACTTAGAGTTTTCCACTTTTCAACTGAAAACTTCCACTACTGTAACACGCGGCGAAAATTCAATACACTATGTTTTTGCCGGAGATAACTTTCAGCCGCTCATGATCTTGGGGAATTTATTAAATTTTCAGGACACTTTGCGGATTACCAAACACTTAACTTGACAAATGAAATTTATGAGGAATTTTAAAAGAAAAATGTTGGCTCAACGTCTTGACTGATTTGTTGCAAAATACTACAAAAATATTTTTTCAGGAAGCGCCTATCTAGATGTCTTTATTTGTTATATTCATAATAATAATAAATGTGCATTTATTCTAATTTAGTACAATACAGTGTGGAACTGACAGCCAAATGGAATAAATTCTGCATTTCAATTACTCTGTATATTTATTAAAAATCCCGAGACATGTCGATTTTGGATTCTGAAATAACATCCTGCAACATACATATTTCATCCCTAAATTAAACCCCCTTCGAGTGGCAGTTGCAGCCACTAAATTTTTAAATGGGAAATAGGGACTTGTGAATTCACAACAGAAAACTAAAAAAAAACTTAATTTCAATGTAGTAATTGTTCAAAATGAGCTCCTTGAACGTCTTGGCAGCATGTCTTCTAACGTTTTCAAACATCTGAAGCGTGACCGACCTAATCACATCCGTTATTCTTCTTCTTAAGTCACCTATATCGCGTGGCTTAGTTTTGCATCCTATACTTTTCACATATCCCATGAGAACGTGCTGGCCATTCTAGCGATCCGCGCCTCTATATCGATCCTGACGTAAATTTGTTTATCTGAGTGTCGAAATAAAATTGAGTATAATAAATAATTTATTATCGGACTTCAGCGGTAGAAGCGGGATTACAGTGAAGATGTGAAAATTCCTAAAATTTTCTGTAATTTTGAATGTGCCTCTGCTATGCTCTGCTCCAATTCACATTAAAAACCTATCGTTATTCGTACATTTTGAGCCTTGATGTGAGCAAGTTCTCGGAAAAATTGAATGTTTACACCTGCTTGCCTTAACTATTCTGTAAAAAAATCTGAGACTTCTGGCGATGATAAAATTCTCTGCCATGGAGTTTTTTCCCGGCGATGTTCTGGTGTGACGGGGACTGACTGACTTTTGTAAGGATAAGCAAGTAAGGATGGGATGGAATCATTTTTAATTCTCTACCGATCCTTGTTATAGATTTTCCGAATTGCATATTACCATCAAAACGCTAATGCTTCTATTGCAACAAGCACCAGCCGAAAGACTGATCCTACTTAAAGGAGCTCTCGTGCCAGTCACACCACTTGCAGACTGCAGTTTCGAGCTGTTGGCTCTCGTCAGTGCAAGGTAGGCATGTGACGACCGACACGAGGATCACTTGACTATTCGGTTGCGGTTCAGTGTCTGTTGCAATCGAAAAATAAATAGCCTGACTGGGCTTAGCATAGTTCAAATGTGCTTTTAGAGGGCGGTGTTTGTTGCAATCGAAGCATTAGCGTTTTGATGGTAATATGCAATTATTACACTTAACGCGCCAGGCTTGTAACTTGTAATTCAGCGCTCGGCGGGGCACATAGCTCTGAGAATAGCTATTGGTTGCAGTCTGGTTACGTTTCTTATAGTAAAATAAGGAATTTATAGAGGAATTTGCGACTAAAAATATTATGTTTTAATATTTCGCCCTCTAAAAGCACATTTCAACTATGTTAAGCCCAGTCAGGCTATTTATTTTTTCGATTGCAACAGACACTGGACCGCTAGATGGCGCCTGCTGACTATATTACATGTCGCTATCCCAAAGATACCGAAATGTACTAAATAGTCAAGTGATCCTCGTGTCGGTCGTCACATGCCTACCTTGCACTGACGAGAGCCAACAGCTCGAAACTGCAGTCTGCAAGTGGTATGTGACGACTGGCACGAGAGCTCCTTTAACTAGGATCAGTCTTTCGGCTGGTGTTTGTCGCAATCGAAGCATTAGCGTCTTGATGATAATATGCAATTATTACACTTAACGCGCCAGGCTTGTAACTTATAATTCAGCACTCGGCGAGGCACATAGCTCGGAGAGTAGCTGTTTGTTGCAGTCTGGTTACGTTCCTTATAGTAAAATATGGAATTTATAGAGGAGTTTGCGACTAAAAGTATTATGTTTCAATTATACCTGTTTTTGGCAAACTAATTGAGAGTTTGTGGTCGCAAAGTTTCTTGCCCAAAATACCATCATATCAAAGTCCCAATTTGGTTTTCGTTCTATACATTCAACAGTTGGTGGGTAATATAGTTGAAGATATGGAGGAAGGGAAACATACTGGTCAAACTTTTCATGACGCCTCCAAAGCTTTTGGCTGTGTTCCTCACGAAATGTTGATAACAAAGCTAAATGATTATGGCATACGAGGTGCACCTCTATCTTTATTTGAGTCGTACCTAAATAATAGACAACAGTGTGTTAGTATGAATAATATTAATTCTACTCTTAGTAATGTTAGAAATGGAGTACCACAAAGATCTGCCTTGTGACCTTTGTTGTTCATATTATTTATAATTGATATATAATAATTTTTTTATCTGTCTAAGTGTATCCTTTTTGCATACGATACAATAATTGTAATTGTAAACGCAAATCACTCAAGCTTGCTATGAAACCTAGATAAAATTGAAAAAGATGCTAATAAATGGTTCAACACTAAAAAATTTAAACTTAACAGTGACAAGTTTCAGAAACTCATTATATCATCCAACTATAGTATCAGTAAGAGAGATAGTGTAAAGTAGCTAGGAGTAATATTGGATGACAAATTTAGTTTGGTTGGTCATGTCGAATATCTGATGGCTCAGTGGTTCAACGCTTATGTGTCAGGCTTGCAACCGAGGAGCCTTAGGTTCGAATCCTGGCTAGGGAATGGATATTAATGGTATTTTTCATGTATTACCGAGCCGGTGGCAATGGACTAGACGAGGTTGTGTGAGAAACAACACGGTTAGTTGCTATACCACTCCTGAGTTCGAGTCTCAGCTGCGGCAGATGACAATGTCGTAGGAAACGGTCGTTGTATAATTGAATATGTGTATGTGTCCTGGTTGAGTAGTAGAACAGCTAATGCTTCATTTTACTCTCAGCATATTTTGCTCTTTTTCATTTTAAAATCTCTTCACTCGATCAGAGTACTTGTTCTATCTACCTATGTACTAATAAGATATCAATTGGACGTCTGTTAATTATTGTCTGTTTTATTTCTTAAAAAAAACTGTATTAAAAAATGTCTAAGCGAAAGTAGTTATTTAAAAAGACTGCATTTGAAATATAAATGGCGTTACCACTAGAGCACCACGGGTGCGCATCTGAGAGCGGTTTCAAGTTTCAGGATCCCAGGTCCCCGAATCGTGTGTCACTCCGCACTATGTAACTACTAACAGATAACGTGCATTGTACTTCTATTTTTGTTCACTGTGTGCTGATGCTGAGAGAACTTTTTCTGTGTTGATAAATTCGCGGTTTCTCATCTAGTAGCTGTTGACATTTTTGCGTGAATATCTACCTCGTTGTCTCGCGGTTTTTCTTCAACTGACTAATTTTCAAAAATTTCTGAAGAGAGATCCATACTCTAGTTCCTTGGCGCACACTTATCTCCACTATAGTGCTTCTAAAAGAACTTGATTAAGTGTTTGTCAACTTCTTTCTTTACATAAGAACTCCAACGTATGGAGCCTTCCTTTTGTTAAATATTAATGTTCTGCAATTCTGTTTAGAAATAGAAACACCAATGTATATTAATTTTTTTATATATTCGATTTAAGTATGTCATTTGAGTGGTTAAAAATGGAATGAAATGAATGAAAAAGAGTTAAATCAGCCAACTCTTGGCTTCTAAGTTACGTATTAGTTGCCTGCTACAACTAATAATTTTTGTTAGACATCATTCGGAAATTAATTAAGAAGAACTGTACCAATATTTGTAAATAGAAGAGCGTTGATAAGGGATCAGTTTTTACAACATAATTTTCATTTTTACTACTTTCTCCCTACTTTGTAATGAAATTAGTAAATGTTTTTATAAAACTGGATGTTTAGCGTTTAAATCCGAAGCGTTAGAGGTATTATTCATTTCTTAAAAAAGACATTTAGTTGATTGCCTTATAAAACTAGAAGGCATAAGTCATTTATTACTTATGTCCTTTATTCGAAGAAGAAACATTATGTCATTCATTATAAGTAAATTGTTTAGTTGATCCACCTTAATTGCAATAATCTATCACTAGAGAAAACTTTAAGGTGACGTAAAATAACCAGATTCATGTACATACAGGACAGTATGATATTCGTTAATTACAGTTTGTAACTGCAGAACAGTGAGACGTGGACCAATTACTGTTATATCATTTAGTGGAACAATAGTCCATTACTATGAAAACTTTAAGGTGACGGAAGGTAGTCAGATCCATGTGCTTGCAGGAGAATAAAACATTCGTCAACTACAGTTTGTATCTGCAGATAGTCAGACGTGCTTCGATTACTGCTGTATAATTTACTGAGACAGGAGGCCATCACTATGAACACTTTAAGGCGAGCGATGTAACCAAATCAGGGTATATGCAGGACAGCAAGATAGCCGTTAATTACTGTTGCATGATTTGGTGAAATAATAGTCCATCACTAAAAGAGCTTACAGTAATGTAAGGTAATATTCACGCTGGAAATGACTTTTTAAACACTAAGATTTCCACATCTTCACTAGTTCACACAAAATAAGTGGTTCTACAACTGTATCAGGCGCCCAAGATACACTAATGAGCTTTAAACATCTTGTGCTAGTCTGCATGTTTTAATGCACGCTACTGTGTAATAATCGTGTACGACAACAGCAAAGAATAATGTACCTCATTGTATGCCACATATTACATTTGATCGTAGATTTGATTTGTAGATTATCATAAAAATTAAGTAATATGTTATCAGTATGATTATTAAGACGGGTACATTAAAAAATGGTAGATTGTAGATTGTATCAGGGGTCGTTTGGCTCTGGGTAGCCTTATTTCACTTCGACCTAAAAGATCTTTTGTAAATTATCCCACAACTAATTGTTGCTCAGGATTCCAAGACTTGCGATGTTTCTGGGGGCTAATTTCCCTATGTTTTCAGGCGTTAATTCCGCTTGCTCTAGGTACTTTAGCCGAACACCTTGCATTCACAGAGTATATGTTCCGCAGTTTAAGTTGCAGCATCGCAATATCTATATTTATCATCCACTGCCTTGCCCATGTTCTTGAGATGGTATTTCAAGGGTCGATGGCCTGTTAGAAGGCCTGTGATCAGTCTTAATTCGGATTTTTTGAATTCTTTGCCGAAAAAGTTATAAATTTTTTTGCTTGTCTTTGGCCTGGAGTATTCCACTAGAAGGAGTCTTTTTCTTCCTTTTCCCATTTTTAGATCTCCTCCGTTCTGTGTCCGTTAGCCAGGCCACAAGACGGTTCAGATTCAAAGAATGGTGCTTGAGCTCCTTTTATCGCACGGCTGTCAGCAAGTTCATTCCCTTATACTCCCTCATCCCCAGGCACCCACATCAAGGTAACCTTGTTGTTAGCCAGTTGCTTCAAGGATTGTCTACATTCACAAGCAATTTTAGATTCGAAGGTATACGACTTTAGAGCCTTTAATGCTACCTGGTTATCGGAAAGTATATAGATCTTTGCCCTTATTTTGGCATTCCTGGACACACAGATCGATGGCATAAATTTCTACCTGGAAATTGGTTTGATATTTCGGCATTTAGGCCTTTCTACGCCCAGTCCTACCTCTTCAGCCATCTTAGATCCATCTGTATTCCAGATGAATGACCCCTGCTACAATCTGAGTGCCTCCATCCTGCCTATCTGACGGCGTTTAATCAACACGTCAAACGGGCAGTCAAAGTCCAGTTGGAATGGAGTCAGTAGGTTTGGTCATGGATCTTTAAGTGGCCAACCAGATCGTCTGGTTTAAATTTAAGTGCCTGATGTAGTCTTAAGGCACATAGGTCTGACAACCGAAAGTATGTCATTTTAGGCGGCTTCTGACCCCCAATCTTACCAAACAGTCTACGACAGCTCCAAATAGCCGGTGTTGCTTCAGTAAATGTCCTTTTCAGATGCCAGTTCCAGGTAAGTTCTTGAACCAGGATTACTTCTAGATAATTGGCTTCACTGGAGAAGTTCAGCATTCAAAATAGTAGGTCTGAAATAATAAGAATTTATTAGATCACTAAATAATAGGTAATTTGAGTAACTGTACTGTTTAGGTTCATACCCAATATTTTTCCTCTTTAGACAAGTCACAAGTTTATTGAACTTCCTTTCAGACGACTTCCCTAATTCTCTAGGGATATTTAATCTCACTATCATTTTCAATAATTCATGACGCCACTTTAAAAAAAAAAAATTACTTTCGAAATTAAAGTGATTGTACATAAAATAGTATGCAAAAAACTAACTGAAAAGTTCATTTTTGTCTCGAGCACCACCTATGCCTTGATCAGCTATTCATTGCTCTCGATAGAAATGGGGATCCGCCCACCTCAATATGTAATGACAACTTATTTAATATTCAAAAATCAATATAATAATAATAATATCGTCTTTATTTAATGCATAATATGATAATATGTATATTATAATAAAGACGATATTATTATTATTATTATTTAATGCATAATATAATAATATGTATATTATTATATTATGCATTAAATAAAGACGATATTATTATTATTATTATAATATTGATTTTTGAATATTAAATAAGTTGTCATTACATATTGAGGTGGACGGAGCCCCATTTCTATCGAGAGCAATTATAGCTGATCAAGGCATAGGTGGTGCTCGAGACAAAAATGAAGGGGCTAGATTTACTCCTTAGCTCATGCCTCATCACATCTCCAAAGGAATGTATCGAATTACCAGTAACCCTGTATATTTAAACATTTATATGCTCATAGAGCAGGCGAAGTTTAGCCAAGTGGCTATGCCTACACTTAACCTATTCTACAAGTAATCAACAACGTATTATATCAGGGTATTTAAACGTTATCTACTAAATTATAAATTAAAATTGCTTGAAAAATTGTATATGAGTAAAGATAAATACATTTGTTATTTCTAAGAAATAATTTCTAACTGTCGATTGATTAGAATCTGCTTCATTTGGCGACGAAAGGCATAAAGGCTTAAACTCATATTAGGTTTTACAGAATTGTACAGCATTGTAACGAAGAAAGTGAAACTTCGTTGGAAAAGAGCAGTCGAGTGGTGAGGCATTGTGAGTGTATATTGATGCCTAATATTACGGTTGTGTATGATATTTCTGAAGACAAGTTTTTCTCTAAGATACAGTGGGATTGACGAATGGAATAAGCGGTACAAAAATGTGAGGTAATGTAATTTTACTGTATTGTCTCTCTTTAACCATCTCAATTGTATAAGTTTTTCCGATACATGATCATATTTTCGTAGGTTGAAAATAAAGCGGCAACATGTGTTTTGGACAATTTGTAAACGATTTTTTGAAGTTTGATCTAGACATGGGTAGTATAGTAATATTGCAGTAGTTAAAAATAGGCAACACAAGTGATTCACACATTTTTTTCCTCATTTTAAAATTCAAAATATATCTGTTTGAATATAAAAATTTCATTCTGGCATAAGTCTTTTGAAATAATAACCTAATATATTCTTTAAATCGTAAATTTTGATCTAAGAAAACGCGAAAAAGATTTTTTGCGCAATCTGAAAACGTAATATCTCCGCCATCTATGACGGGAGAGAGCTGCGTTTTAGAGCCTCCCTATTGTTTTTCGTGCTAAACAATAGTGCTACCGATTTTTTTGGATTAATTTTTAAATTATTCTCCGTAGAATATCTGTAAATAGAATTTATGTCGTCATTTCATAGGGTATTAGCTAGAGCAGTATTATTAATAATAATAATAATAATAATAAATAATAAATAAATACCACAAAAATTAGAAAACCCCCAATTCCAAAAGCCAAGGCTTGTGCGGAAGAGGGTTATACAATGAAAAAACCCACTTACAATCATTTCGTCCGACAGTGCCAGTTCCGGAGCCAGGATTCGAACCCGGTGGTGCGATGTCCATGTGATTAATCGCGATTTCCACCTCGCGCCTTAACCCACTCGGCTATCGACCAGACATTATTAGATGGATTAAACTCGTACAAGAGTTGAGTGTCATTGGCATGTGACTGCAAATGAAAGTGATTAATTTGGTCAAAAATATCTGCTGTATAGATAACAAACAACAGAGGCCCAAGAATGGATCCTTGTGGAACACCTGATGATATTAGTTGGGCGGAGGACATAGAATTATTGACGGATACTGACTGACGTCTATTGGATAAATACGATTTAAAGAAAGCTATAGCATTTTCATTAAACCCATAAAAAAATAATTTTGCGCATAGCAAAACGTGATCATTAGTATCAAATGCCTTGGAAAAATCAAGTGATACTGATACGACTGCCCTCCCTTTATCTAAGGACCTTATAATATTGTCGCATAGATTAAGCAGTGCAGTAGTGGTACTGTAAGACTTTCGAAAGCCAGATTGATATAAGGGAAAAATTTTTATACAAATTTAAATAATCAACAATTTGACTATGCACAATCTTCTCTAATATTTTGGATACGGCTGATAAAAGACTGATGGGACGCAAATCTTGAATAGTTGCAGGATTATTTACTTTAGGGAAATCCCAATATGTATAACAGACATTAAGGAAAGCTGAATTGGAGGAATCATGATGGTTGTTATTCTAAAAATGTTGAACTCTTTATTTTTTAAACATATACTAAAATATGTTTCTTGCCCCAAAATAATTATCTCATTACTGAAAGAAATTATAAACAAATTAAAAATCGTACATTTGGTAGAAAACACAATTGTGTTTATAATAATAATAGTTATAATAATAATCTTTATTTGCTCAACAGGATAACACCAATTACAGGACAACATATAAAAAAGTGTACATATATACAATAAAATATATAAGCGTATAAGTTAATGTTGATTATGAGTAAAATTTAAAAAAAATAACTTACACCACACACAACCTAAGAATAAAAATAAAATGTTGAAAACAAGAGACAATTAAGTAGATAAAACATTAAATTGAAACCATAACAAATTAAAAAAGAAAAACCTCTGCCCAAGGAATCACTACTTCCACATCCAGATTTTGTATGCAAGTCTTATACACACAAAATAATAACAATAATAATAATAATAATAATAATCGCTTTTATTATAACCCACACAAGTATTACAAAATCATAAAATTATTAAAATATAATTGAGTTATAAAGGGCAGAGTTCAGTGAATTTAAGCTAAATCCTCTGCTCTTCCACTCAACCCCCACAGAACGAGAGAAAATAAAATAGATTAAACATAGATTATTATTTTGTTATAGTATGACAATTATTTAAACAAAAATAAATTTATAAATAAATAAACAGTAAGCCTAATCTGATAATGTTTGCCTGCGCATTTTTAGTAAAAAGCATTTTTTTGAATCGCCTTTTAAAGTTTTGGTATGGTAGTACTTTGATATCTTCAGGAATGTCATTGTACAGAGAAGCCATGCGATATGAGAATCCGCAGCGAAATTCAGCAGTTCTATGTTTTGGGATAGTGATAGTAGATTTATATCTTATATTTAAATTATGTACATCTGTCCTATAAGTAATTTTATTATACAGATAAGGAGGTGATTTAGTTAATATTATGTTATGAAATAACGAGCAGCTATGGAAAACATTCCTATTCTTAATATTAAGCCAGCCAATTTCTTTCAATTTCGAGGATACGGGATCCTATTTTTTTATACCACAAATTAATCTAACACAGCTATTTTGTAACCGCTGTAATCGTTGAGCATCAACTTGGCGTAAAAAAGGAAAATATACAACCGAAGCATATTTTATATGTGACAGGACAAGGGTTTCACATAATAATGTTTTTGTTTTTTTTGTTAGCATGTTTTTACTTGCATAAATTGTTTTTAGATTCGTAAACGATTTCTTCATAATATAACTAACATGATCAGTAAACTTTAGACTTGAGTCAATATATAACCCTAAATTTTTCGATACGTTTGTAAGCGCAAGTTGTTCATTATTAATTTGTATGTTGACATTTTCCGCACACCTAACTCTTGTGCCTCTCCTAGCAAACAACATGACTTTAGATTTTGTTGCATTTATGGACAGACAAAAGGAGTTAGATATTTTAATAAGAGATGCTATATCTTGATTGATAAAACTGCAAGCACTTTCAATATTGTCCTCTTTAAATGAATAATAGAGCTGGGTGTCATCAGCATAAAAATGTGACTTACAGTTTTTAAGAACATTTTGAAACTCAGCTGTGTATAATGTGAACATAAGACGGCCCAATATTGAACCTTGCGGGACACCTTGATTTACTGGCAGTATATCAGAATTTTCTCCTTTATTAGTAACTCTCTGTTGTCTGTCCGTTATATATTGCCTCATTAATTCTATAGATTTGGGGCAGAATCCAAAATAATGTAATACTGCTAGAAGCAGCCGATGATTTATTCTATCAAACGCCTTGCTATAATCCAATAACACTAAAATTGTGACTTCATTATTATCCGATGATCGTACAATATCATCCACCACCTCAAGCAGTGCGGTTGTTGTGCTATATCCCTTACGAAAGCCAGATTGGTTAACAGGTAATATATTATTTAGTGTCACATGTTCTCTAATTTGGTTATTCATGATTATTTCTATAATTTTAGACATGGTTGACATATATTGCTAGTCTTTGGCAATGGTATTATTTTAGAACATTTCCACAAAGATGGAAAAACATCATTTTCGAAACAAAAATTTATAATATGGGTTAGCAATGGCAAAATATTAGGACACAGGTATAAAAGTAATCCAAGCCCTATATCGTCCATTCCAACTGCTTCAGATTTGACAGATTTTAAAGCTAAGTATATTTGATATTCGGTGGCCATTTTAAAAAAAAAAGTATTAGTATTATGTCTAATATGATGATCGTAAAATTCGACATATTCTTCGCTAACGGAAAAATCACTTGTGCAAGAATTTATGAAATGAGTATTAATAGTATTAGCATCACCAACCGCATCTGGTATTTGCTGGAGAGGTTTCCCTTTGTAGACGTTTAATGCTCTTAATTCCCGCCACATATTTTTATTTTTTTTTAAACTTAATGAATATTCAAGATAAGCCTTTTTTTCTCTGGTAATAGCAGAATTTGTTTCATTCCGCAGCTGCTTGTAATAGTCCCAATGCGCTGGTAATTTTGTTTTCTTATACCTGATTTGTGCTCGATTTCTTAACTTAATCATTTGTTTTATCGTATCTGTAAGCCAAGGTGACTTTTTTTTACTTATTAGAACAGTTTTTACAGGGGCATGTCTGTCAAATAGGTCAATTATAAGACTATTGAGCAAACTGATTTTATCATTAATATCTGCTAAATGAAACACAATTTCGGTTGGAAGAGCATGAAAATCATTTAAAAGATTTTCTTGGTTAATCATTTTTAAATCACGAAAGGTGTACAAAAAAGGCTTGGCTTGGATTTCATTGTGATCTAAAATACAAGATATCAGGTGGTGGTCTGAAATTTCAGAAATGTCACAAGTGGTAGACGAGATCATTTTTAAATTGTGTGAGCAAATTATGTAATCCAACAATGTAGAACTAGTGCTAGTAATTCGTGTAGGTTGATCAATAATTTGAGTTAGTTCATAGGTGTCTAAAATATTGGACAAAAGTTTATTTGCTCTACTCTCTATCTGAAAATAATCAATATTAAAATCTCCACCACATAGTAAATAGTCATATCTAGGTATTATTAAATTTAATGTATCCTCAAATTCTGAAAAAAACTGGTTAGTCGGAAAATTGGGTGGTCTATAAATAACACCAACTGCAAATTTTTTATTTTGATGGCAAATTTCTACCCATAATTGCTCCATTTCACTTACTTGAGGCGTTGTCACCAGTTTGCTTTTCAACGAATTGTTTACATATAACATGACTCCTCCTCCTCTGCCATTCCTATCTTTTCGGTATACCTTATAATTATTTAAAATTACTGCATTGTCAGAAATATCATTACCTAACCAGGTCTCTGAGACTGCAACTATAGAATAATTTTTGCGTGATATTAAATCTCTGAAAAGTACCATATGTGCCGTTATAGAACGTACATTTAAATGGGCAAAAGTTAATTTTTTCATATTAGGCATGCTGTTGATTTATACAATATAATAATTTCAATAAGAACTTACAAAAATACTAGATTTAAAACTAATATTGTAATTTATACTAAACACAACAATAACCAAGTTAAATAATTATTTATCAAATTTTATATAAATAGAGAAACAAAGAAAAAAAACAAAAAAAAATATATATATATATATATATATATATATATATATATATATATATATATATATATATATATATATATATATATATGTAACAAATTAGAGTAATTAGCCATCCTGCAACGTTTTTAATCCTAAATTCCTCGAGAACAAAGCAATTAATTCACAACATCACCATTGTTGCTTTCCACAAGATCATCGAGACTTTGAATTTTTTGTTTTCCATTTCCATTGTCGCAAAAAACATTACCATCAATAGTCCATGCTTTAATGTTTACCATATTTTTCTTGAGCTTTCTTAAGTAAAGTAGAATTTATAAATGTTAAGTCATCCGCGAAAAATATTCCAGATTTTTTTAAAACTTTTTTATTTTCCATTATACAACGTTTATCATTGTAATTTTTAAAGCAAACAATAACCGGTCCTTTATTATCATTTCCTTTAGTACGAAACACATATTCCAGGTTATTCTGACTTAAATTAGTTTTAAATTTTTTGTTTATTAGGTGGGTAACATTATCAGCTAAAGTTCTACTTTTTTCCTCCTTTAATCCAAATATACGAATATTATTTCTTTTCTGTAGCTGTTCCATTTTATTTACTTTTTGTTGCAGTGTTTTATTATCATTAGTAAGTGTACATATAGTTTTTTCATACCTTTTAAATTGCTCCTCTATATCACATTTAACTTGCTTTACAACGGCCCTATTTATTTTTTTTTACTCCATTTAATAATAGGGGGGGGTTAATGCCAAAAAAATTTAAGTTCCTTGGTTCTCACTTGGTACACACTCCCAATATAATTTCTTAGTTCTTTTAATAATAGGGTGGGGGTGGCAATGAGGGTGATGGAGGGAGTAGCGAACACCAAAAAATGTTCTTGAGATGTTTCGTTCTTGCATACACACTAAATCACATTTTAATTTTTTTACTCCCTTTCATAATAGTGTGGGGGTGGTATTGGGAGTGATAGTGGGGGGTGGCTGATGCCAAAAAAAATTTTGAGACCTTGACTATTCGTACATGCCCTAAATTGCAATTTTATAGACTCTTATCTGCTTGCTTTGCCTATTTACCCCTATTTACCCCATTTACCCCCATCCCTTCAACGGAATTAGATCAAAATATAATCTAGTTCCAAATCTCGTTATAATACATAAGTGTACCAAAAGTTAAAGGCAATATCATAAATGAGTCCAGAGTAAACGTGCGCACAAAAAAAAATTACAGACCGACAGACAGAAGTTTTTTTCGCCCAAATTTAAAATTTCGGCGTTTAATAACATTTTAAGCCTATTTCAACAACAAAAAAAATGTTTGCGTTATTATACTTCCACTAAACGTGAAAGTAAAAACTAACTTATAAGTGAATCACAACCGTTTCTAACAGTTGTTTTTTTGGAACATATATTTAGATTGCAGTAATTACTAATTCTATAATTAACATTGTGGCACATGTTTGTGATAGGCAACTTCATCTGCATATTTGTTCTTACACTATTGCAGTAAAACAGGTTTTATTGTCTAGAACAAATTTCAGGCACCAGAAAATTTGTTTACGCAAGAATGTCAGGATATATAATTTATAAATGAGCAGCACAGCAGTACAGTTATGCCTTAGTTTCAGACTGTGAAAATTGAATGCGCCTTTAGCAGGGTATATACATTAATTTTAAAAGAAATAAATTTCAAGAATTTCGCTGAACTATTTCAACAGAATCTTTTTGATAGTTGTAGCAAGGATTAGAATTATTGAACCATATTCAAGCTTGGACCTCACGAACGAATAATATAACATTTTTAAGGCTTGTAAGTTATTAAGTCTTACAATCCCTTATTAATTATGAAACCAAGCATTTTCAGAGCTCCTGACGTTTTTGACTTGATATGTAATTTAAATGAAAGTTGGTGATCGAAAATTATAAGTCTTTAGTATCTGTTCATCGTAATAGAATAATATCATCAATACTATGATTATAAATAACACTAGTTTTCCTGTTAGTAAATGATAGCACTTAACATTTGTTCACATTCAATAGAAGTTTACTTAATACACACCAGTATTATAATTTATTAATATCACAATCATCCTCCGAGTCAATACTCCTATAATTTAAGATCATCTGCAAACAGTAGTTTGTTACAGTTAAATTGTGAGCACAAATCATTTATGAATAGCAAAAACAAGAAAGGCCCAAGATTAGAGCATTGTGGAACTCCAGAGGTGGCTGGGAAGATCTCAGAACTATAAGCATTATACGAGACATACTGCCTTATGTCTAATAAATCTTGTGAAAAATAAATTTAGAGAGATCTGAAACCCGAAATTAGATAATTTATTTAATAGCAATACTGAGTAAATCCTGTTAGATTACTAGCAGTGAAACTATTTATTATGAAGATATGTTGAGAAAGAGAAATCACTGGAATAGATTCGATTGTACAAGATCTTGAAGATTATAGCGAAATTCAAGTTTTAATACTTATTAATACAGTTTTGGGCATATCTCTATTAATTAACCTACTTCAGATGTATCAACTGTAATGATTAAATTATCTGGTGTAAATAGCCTTACAAAATGAAATTATTATTGGCTTTTATATTTAATAAAAAGGTGCGTGAACGGCAACAGGTGTGAGCGTAAAATCTCAATTCTTGATGTGAAGCTTACAAGAGTGAGGATAAATAAATTCAAATAGCGCATATTGTGTGTATTTAATTATCGAATTATACTCATATTTCGCCATTCATAACGATATGAATATAAATAAGATATGGGGCAAAATAAGAATGTTATTCGGTGGCTTATCACTTTGAATCTCATATATCGATATCTGCCGAATTTTATGAATTTTCAAAATCTGTCTCAGCAGAACTTTGTGTACAATAATAACAATAGATTACTTGACTTTGACAAATACTTTTAATTTAATGAAAACTAGTTTTAATCTACTATATCATTAACTACTTGAGATAGACTGGTCTTTTTTAAATGATTCTACCGAGATTAACTCCGCGTGCCAACGTTTTTATGAGAAATTAACTGCGGCTCTCACAGCCCGTGTACCCAATTATGTTTACACAAAATCGATCTATTACCTACTTTTCACCCTAAAAAAAATTGAATATATTGATTTTTGTAAAAACGTAAAAACATACCAAACAGAAGGAAATAATAAGGGGACACATTTTCTTATGGGTAGACCTAGGAGTCAAATCTGGTGACCGATGTGGTCACTCTGTCATCGGACCCTTTCTGTCTATCCAACGACCAGGGACTATATAGTGGTCTTCAATTCTACTAGGCAGATCAAGTATGCAACAAAGACTTTACGAGCTCATTATTAACGCCGGTGAACCGTTCGGTATGGTGTCAACAAACAAGCCGACGTACATTAAAACCTTTATTTGCCCAACAAGTGCAACCTAATTGCAGGGCAAACATTGTGCACAATACCGTAATCATAGATTATTTGTTAGGTGAAATTATATGACAAACTTATAATATAGTAAAATTCTATATAAGACTTATAATATAATAGTGGGGTCGATCTGGCATGAAAAATGGCTTGAAATGGACTCGTTTTTTTCGATTTTTATTGTGATGTTATGAAGTTGGACCCCCTCTACCATCCGGATAAAATTTTCCCGTCGAACTTTTCGTAAAGAGGGGGGGGGGGGTTGAATTTTCATGTAAAGATAGAGAAAATCAGTTTTTTGGACATAACACGCTTAGTATGATTCGGATCGAAAAAGTGTATATGGATGGGCTCGCGAATGCGCGTAAACTAAATTTTAACTCGTCCAAATCGGTCCAGCGGTGTAAGAGCGCGGCAATTACTACCCTGCGGTACGTAACCAGACTGCAACCAACAGTTAGTCTCCGGGCTATGTGCCCCGCCAAACGCTGTATTACAAGTTACACGCCTGGCGCGTTAAGTGTAATAATTGCATATTACCATCAAAACGCTAATACTTCGATTGAAACAAACACCAGGCGATCTGTCGCGACTAAAAATCTTGCGACTAAAAATGTTATGTTTTAATATTCCGCCCTCTAAAAGCACATTTGAACTATGCTAAGCCCAGTCAGGCTACTTATTTTTCGATTGCAACAGACACTGGACCGCTAGATGGCGTCTGCTGACTATTTTACATGTCGCTATCCCAAAGATACTGAAATGTACTAAATATTTAAGTGATCCTCGTGTAGGTCGTCACTTGCTCACCTTGCACTGGCGAGAGCCAACAGTTCGAAACTGCAGTCTGCAAGTGGTGTGTGACGACTGGCACGAGAGCTCCTTGAAGTAGGATCAGTCTTTCGGCTGGTGTTTGTTGCAATCGAAGCATTAGCGTTTTGATGGTAATATGCAATTATTACACTTAACGCGTCAGGCTTGTAACTTGTAATTCAGCGCTCGGTGGGGCACATAGCCCGGAGAGTAGCTGTTGGTTGCAGTGTGGTTACGTTCCTTATAGTAAAATAAAGGATTTTATAGAGGAGTTTGCGACTAAAAATATTATATTATAATATTCCGCCCTCTAAAAGCACATTTGAACTTCGTACGGCTTATTTTTTTTTTCCATAAAATGTTAAAATTTAAGTCACCACCTTATCTCCTCAACAGGCTGTCCTTTCGCGCTGATGTTAATAACATTAATATTAGACGCAAACATATTCTTACTGTACCTCAACATAATAAGGGAATTTTCAAAAGGTTATTCTCTTATAATATTGCTACCTGTATAATAAATAAAGTATCTTTTGATGGACTAATCCTTACATGTGAAAGTTTTAAAAAGTCATAAAAATATTTAATGTCAAACAAATAAATCGTTCTTTTTTTCTTCTATCTCCTCTACCCTCCTGTCTTTCTCTGCTCTAGTTATATGTTTTTCTCTTTGTTCCCTCTCTGCTTTGATGTATTTCTCTAATTTATTTATATTATGCATTTTATGAGTGTCTAGATATGAATTGAAAGTCATATTATATTTATTTTTTGTCACATAGTTTAGGCTGTAGTGGTAGAGCTGTTGCCGATTCGTCAGTAAACTGTTAACTTTATTCCGTCTTTTATACACATATCACTTGTATGTTACTTATATAATCTATTGTCAATTGTTGTGAGTTCGAGTGAATAATAAGTACTTTATTATTATTATTTACAGCACAAGATGTCAATGCAAATTAATTATGTTTTTCCTTGTATTATATTTGCCATATCAACCACAGTCTTCCTGTATTGTTTATTTTAAATTGTTCTGACAGATCCCAAACCGAGAAGCGCGTGATCCTTTTATATCCTTTTTTGTTATCTTTGACAATATTTTCTTCTTTCCCATTTTTGGGGTTAGATTTAGGTATAGGATATTTTGATAACTTGTTCATAATTAAATGAAAGACAATTAAATGCATTTTTAATAGAAAGGCATTAAAAACAAATAGCACCACGTAGGCATTAATAGCTTTCGTTAACAGCCCCTGTAAAGCTCAACAGCCAACTTTTCAATATAATGTAAACAAATTAAATCCATTAAATTGTCCCGGAGCATATTACCGTCCGTCCCTGGTATCCGTCCAAACGCAACTGTATTTACAAAGGGCTTAAAGCATCCCGTTCTGCATCCCGACAATCTTATATTGTAGTAAAATCAAAAAGCCTCAAAACTTTTGTTCCAAGTTCAATGATGCGCTACTTTTGTTCCATTGCGAACAGCTACAGCCTGCGACTGAGAAAATCTTCCGCATATCGATCGCTTCGAGCCTCGCTGTTGCCCAGCAACCGGGAGTCAATCTGGCCAACACAGGGAAAAGAAGGATATTTTTTTATTTATTATCCTCCATTATCCCTTTTGGGTCGGCCCAATTCGTGGCACATCGGCCTTTGAAACGAGCGTTGACAAGCGGGGAGATGATGAAATATGGGACACGTGGTTAGACTTGAAACGACGTCACTCGACGCTCGAATCGACGTCGCGGCGCCCGTATAATGCTGCATTAACCAGAGGCCAAGTGGGAAAAGGTCCGCTATAAGCTATTCCAAACCGACACTTGTAAATATGACGTAAATATTTATGGCAGGCAAGACTACCCGCGGTTCAGCCATCGCTGAAATGGGTTTTCTGCAAATAATGAACTCGCCCGTGTTTGAGTTTCTTGAAATTTCGGTTTAGCAAATTCAACTACCTATCATTTCGCTTATTCCCTTTCGCATGTAGAATCATTTCTTTAGGCTATTTACGATAGGTAATTCATGAGAATTAAATTCTTGATTGATTATTTATTTACTAACTAGCATGTTAGAACTAATTGATAATTTCCAAATTAATTCGTTTTTGTGTAGGAACATTTCTATGTACAAAGCGTATGTGCAAAGAAATTTAGAACCTTAAAATACACAAATCGACCAATGATATTCTTTAGAAGAAAATTTAGAAATGTTAATTATACAGGGTGGACCATTATAATAGGGCATAGTTCAGCAGTAGATTCTATGGGCCAAAATATGAGGACATAACCGTATATGCTTTAGTAAAACGTTACTGTGGAAAAAGATACAAGGTGTCAAAATTCAAATTATTTTTTTATTTTTTGAAATAACTCAACACCCTTTTAACTGATCTTCGCCAAATTTGCTAGAGCAACTTTTTTTATTCTCAGAAACAATAATTTATGAATTACATCACGTTAGATCACAGAGGGCGCAGCAGAACCTGTAGAACTTGATAACTCCAACCGTTTTCGAGAAAAGTGCCGTTAGTCCAGTGCAATTAGGAATTGACCCAAAAATTTTGGGTACATTTTTTCTTTTGTTCCTTATTCGAAAGGGGGGTCAATGAAAACCTTAAGTCTGAATTTGCGCATTCCTACCTCCCCCCCTTTCGCCGCCATCTTGGATTTATTTTCTTTTTTTCAATCGCTCATAACTCGAGTTCTATTTATCGCACAGTAATGAAAAAAATATCGTTGTACTCGTGAGGATTTACTCTTTATGCCATCACGAATGCATTTTTGCCGTAAAAGTTATTGCAAAAAAGTTATTAGAGCTCAAAGTTGAGAAATGATTTCAAAAAAATTTTTTTTTTGCTCTCTTGGCTCGCCACTCTTTTGCAGTGCATCTGACACTCTCTGCCAACAAAATGTTATTTAAACTAGACGCGATTTCTAGGATTTAAAAAAAAAATTAAGTCCGTAAGTGGATTCCTCGCCCGCCAATCCACGCTCAAAGTTGACATGTTCAAATAAGCGCGGAGCGTTTTCAATCAGTCATAGTATTTTAACTTGTACATTTTGTAAACTCATTTCCACACCACCTTTGATTCACAATGAAAGAATCATGAGAAGGTGCGGACGTGGATATCATGAAAACTGCAATTGATTTAAGTCCACAATTTGATGCTGTCGTCATCGTAGGAGAGGATACGGACCTGCTTGTATTGCTGTGTACACTCGGGAAAAATTAAAAAAAATGTCTATTTCCGTAAAATAGGAAGGGGAACAACGGCATCGAAGACGTATTCTACAAGCAGCTTCAACCACGCACTTCTGCTGGAGCATTTGCTTTTCATACATGCCTTTTCAGGATGTGACACTGTGTCAGCAATCTGCGGAATGGGAAAGAAAAAATAATTGACGTCATCAAAAAAAATGTTCACCTTCAAGAGGATATAAAATTATTCCAAACAAACACTCCTGGACAAAATGTCATCGCTGCAGTTGGAGAAAGCGTGTTAATCGCCTGTACGAAGGAAATGAATCCGATGTGTCCATCGATCGATTGCGATTTAAAATGTTTACACGATTGGGTCTTAAAAAGAAAACGGATTTGTCGCGCTTGCCCCCAACGAGTTCCGCAACACGTCAGCATTCCCTACGGACTTATCATCAGGTCCAGAAGTGGCTCGGGCAAGAAAAAAACGCGATTTCTTGGGGCTGAAAAAATGGCTACCGCGGTCTTGCGGCTGCCGAAAGGCCGGATTAAAGTGTTCCATCTTTTGCAAAATTTGCTGCGGCGAAAATTGCACAAACGTCAAGGAAGTTGCAGAAATATTGGATGATGAAGACAAGGATCGCTACGACCGTCCTACTATGGTACCATTATCCAGAGCGACGAAAAGAAAAGCGTATGAAGTATCCCAGGAAACTGACGAAAACTATTAATTTCCTATAGAAAAGTGGCAAGAAATCGAACATCAAGCAAAGAAATCGTGGATTAGGCCTCGGGGGGAAACCACGTTAAAAAAAACGCGCCGTCGACTCTACCTCAAAGGTGGTGTGGAAATGAGTTTACAAAATGTACAAGTTAAAATACTACGACTGATTGAAAACGCTCCGCGCATATTTGAACATGTCAACTTTGAGCGTGGATTGGCGGGCGAGGAATCTACTTACGGACTTAATTTTTTTTTTTAAATCCTAGAAATCGCATCTAGTTTAAATAACATTTTGTTGGCAGAGAGTGTCAGATGCACTGCAAAAGAGTGGCGAGCCAAGAAAGCGAAAAAAAATTTTTTTAAAATCATTTCTCAACTTTGAGCTCTAATAACTTTTTTGCAATAACTTTTACGGCAAAAATGCATTCGTGATGACATAAAGAGTAAATCCTCACGAGTACAACGATATTTTTTTCATTACTGTGCGATAAATAGAACTCGAGTTATGAGCGATTGAAAAAAAAAACAAATCCAAGATGGCGGCGAAAGGGGGGAGGTAGGAATGCGCAAATTCAGACTTAAGGTTTTCTTTAACCCCCATTTCGAATAAGGAACAAAAGAAAAAATGTACCCAAAATTTTTGGGTCACATCAGTAAATTTTTCCTAATTGCACTGGAGTACGTTAAACATTTCAATTTCTTTGAAAGACAAATTCAAATTTAATGAAACAAAGCGTATTTATTAAAAAAAAAAAATACAAAACGTAAGGGAAAACAAAATCGTAATAACAGCGTAAACTCTTTCTCACTTTCTTATGAACTAATGGATTATTTTCATGGTATTGAGATAAATACATAAATCAAAAGATTGTCTAAAATAGAAATATAATCTTATTAGAAGACCAAAAATAAAGTAAAAGTTGACTTAATGACATTGCAAGCTTTTCCCCCTTGCAAAAACCCCATTGGTGCAACGTAGGGTAAATGTTTGATATGGTCTTCACTTACATTTATGCCTTTTCTAATTCTATTCATAAAAGATTTCCTTACATTGAAAAATACATTTTCCTGTCCACTAATAAAAGTCACTGCGTTTTGTATTTCGTCCCACAGTTCTTCTCTTGAGTTGATAGTATTTGCATAGACTAAGGACTTCATATGTCCCCACACATAATAATCCAAGGGACTATAATCAGGACTCCTTGATGGCTAAACAAACTCACTTCCTCGACCGATCCATCAGCGGGGGAAAGTCTCAACAAGATAATTTCTGACTTCAATGGAGAAATGAGAGGAGCTCCATCTTGCATGAACCACATTCTGTTCCGTATGTCTAGCATAAAAGCATGTAATATATCAGCAAGAGTATTTTGAAGAAAAAACAGATAAGACTTTCCATTTAAATTTGGAGGAAGGACAAATGGTCCCAATAATTGATGGCCGGTGATACCACATCAAATGTTAATCTTAAATTCTTGCTGAAAATGCCTTTCTTTAACGGCATGAAGATTTTCTGCTTCTCAGTAATTGGTATTTCTCCAGAAAAACGCCTCGGCGAGTAAAATTTGCTTCGTCGGTAAATAAAATGTTCTTAACAAAATTTCGATCCCTGTTGTGTTTATTTAGAACAAATTGACGAAATTGTAACCTTTGTGGAAGATCCCTTCGAAGTAAGTTTTGTACAGGAATGAGATGATATGGGTAGAAGCGTTCTTTACGTAAGACTCTTAGGACAGATTGTTTACTCAGCCTTGTTGCCGCTGCTAAACGACTAGAGCTGACTTGAGGATCGTCATCCACACACAAAATTTCTAGTTCTTGATTTGGAGTAATTCGTTTCGGTCATCCTACACCGTTTTTATGGCGAAATGAACCCGTTTCTCCCAAACGCCGAAACAGATCTTTGAAAATCTTATGGTCTGGCTGTATTCTATTTGGATATTGCAATGAGTATCTCCTCGCTGCAGCACGTCCGCTAAAATTATTTTGTGCGTAAACACATATCATAACCCTCCTCATTTCCCTATTTGAAAAATTATTATGCCTAGGCATTGTAAATAAAGAAGCTACAGAAATTAGCTCGAGGAACACAAGAACAAAATATAATGATTAAATGACGTAAATGACAGAGCTAAAGCGTAACCAAAGCACACTTTTCAACAAATATACTTTGTTTCATTAAATTTGAATTTGTCTTTCAAAAAATTATTGAAATGTTTAACGGCACTATCCTCGAAAATGGTTGGAGTTATCAAGTTCTACCGTGTGTATCTTTTATACGAGTAAATGACGCTCTCATCATATTTTCTGATCAGAAGTACCACAACGTTTCGTCAAAAAAAAAAAGAGAAAAATTCATCATCAGAAATAGGTCCTGCGGCGCCCTCTATGATCTAACGTGATGTAATACATAAATTATTGTTTCTTAGAATAAAAAAGTTCCCCTAGCAAATTTGGCGAAGATCAGTCAAGAGGCTGTTGAGTTATTGCAAAAAAATAAAAAAATAATTTGAACTATGACACCTGGTATCTTTTTTCGTGGCAATATTTTACTAAAGCATATTTGTATGTATCCTCATATTTTGGCCCAAAGGATCTACCCCTGAACTATGGCCTATTATTAATGGTCCACTCGATATAAGTCCACTATATATAAGAAAATTAAAAATTAGAATTGTCTAGAAAAGCAGACTATTAAACAAAACTAATTTATCAACATTGGTACCCGCGGATTGCATAAAACCTAATGAAAAGCTACCTTACAGGAAGAACGCAACTTGTAAAGATGGGCGACTTTATGAGTAATGAAAGCACTATTACGTATGGGGTCCCACAAAGCATCGTATTAGGACCCATTCTATTCTCACTATATGTAAGTGACATTTTAGACGTCGCTGGTAATATAAATTTCACAGATGACAACGGTAGTATTCTATAAAGACCCAACTTGGCTAAATTTTTAAAAAAAAGAGGAATGCAATTTTAGAACCACAATTGAATTTTTTATATCCGAACTTCTCACAATTAATGTAGAAAAACCAATTTTCTCCCCTTTACTCCCAATGTAAACAACATGCCAACATTTAGTAAACTCCATGATGTAGAAATTATATCTGCAAAATGTGTCAAGTACTTAGGCACCATCATAATTGACTCGCATCGCAGATGGAATGATCACATAAATAACTTAGTAAAAACAAAAAGTTTTGATCCTGCACCAAGCCAATTCCGTCCCAAACTCCTTATGCACAATCCACTCTATATAAGTTTAATAAACAAGTGAGGAGTCATATATGTAAACTACTACTAGTGGAACATTATGCTTATGGTGTATAGTAGCAATTGGCCATATGAGAGGATTCACTTACCTCTCACCACTACTCAATTCACTATAGTTTGTATAAAACTAACAGGTTGGCCACTATCGTTTTCCTGTTCCATGACCTATGGCATACTGATGAGAACTAATAAGTTTGAAACCGGTCTATGTCTGGTCAGGGAATTGACAAATGATATTGGCTACCATTTTTAATGATTTGTAAGGTGTAATTCAATGCAGGTCGGGGTATTTGCCCGCTGAGTAGTTGTTTCCTGCAAATCATATATTATAATAGATATTACATTAGTTTGTTGTTTCGGTACACAAAGTGCTTTGTTTAATGTCACAACTCCATTGTTGATGTTTAACTTGATTTTTCCTAGTGCTACAATCTTAGTTTCTGATTTATCAGCAAGACGAACGCTTTCATCCGTGAAAGACTCAAATATTTATTCAAAATAATCTGTATACACATATGAGACGTACAGTCACTGTCCAGGCAACATCGTTGATTTTTTTATATTTCATTCATACCAGTTGACAATAATATATGAAAGCTATCTTTTATATTACCCGGTTTTTCATGCGTTGCTTTCTTTTTACATTCGGAACTTCTATGCCCTCTAATTCCAAATTTGAAGCATTTTCCAGTAAAACATGAACTTCTACAAGAATTGTTCATTTTATCATGGCTTCTATACGGCACTGGCAGCCTTCGTCTATATTTTGGAATCAGTGCATTAGTATCTTGACCTGGATCTTTAGTACAACGGGAATCATATTCTTCAATTATATTAATTTTTAATGACTCGAGAGATGATAAATCTGGACTCAATCGCACATCTAAAATTCTCATAGTTGTCAGGTAAACTGTACAGCAACATTATTGTCAATAGATCATCGTTGATTCCTACTTTTAGAACTTTCAACTTGTCAACAATATCAAAAAAATTTCTTATATGCTCTCTAATATCTTCACTAGGCTTTATTTTGTTCAGAAACAATTGTTTTAGCAAATTGGCTTTACGGGCAGGACCTTTTGATTGATAAATCGAGTGTAACTTTTTCAATCGTTATTAGATGTCACACAATTTTTACTTGTTTCAATTCTGACCTGGCCTTTTTATCCAACAGTTCCCAAGTACCTATTTCTTCTGCATTCTGTGGTTTCTAGATATCACGATTCAAATAGTTCCATAAGTCGTTTTTTTGTAAGGTAGTGCCTCCATTTGGATCTTTCAAGTGTCAAAATTTGATTTACTAAGTAGGTCGATTCGGGGATTCAAGCTCATTTTGACGAATCACAAAATTTCTCATAATTTCTCCAAAATCACCACAAGACAATTTTCCGCTAGGACTTGGTTCAAGAATACTAACAGCTACTCACATAAAAATTTTAAGAACTGACCTTGCTTCTCTGGCACATAACCTGTTAAGAAGGGATACACTATCCGAGGAACTTGATTGGTGGGCAGGTAGAATATACAAAATGTATAAATAATTCAACTGAATAAAATATTTATTTATGACGACTTTTTTGGGGGGGCGAGCGTGGGTGCGTCTTTACTATGTACATACTTCGATATCCGATGGAAAGCAACGTATGGTGCGGTTAGTAGTTGGATGGGTGACCGTTCCAACGAAGACCGCGTTCTCGCCTCACACATCTTCCAGCTACTTGTATATCAATGTATGCGCTGAAGCTATACAACCTTAGGCGAGGATTGTATAAGGGACATACCATCCTTGTTGGTAATGTTAGTCAAGTAAAAGATCCCTACTCTTCTTAAGAGAAGAGGTTCGGCAAAATTCCTGGTTGGGGTATCTCGTCTACAGGCGTCGGTGTTAGGCCTCAGTAGCGGAAATAGGCCGACGTTAAATAAATATTAAATAAATATATATATACTAACTTTTTATTGATATTCAACAACATATTTTTATATCTCATAAAACAAACGATATATGTGACTAGATTGCTCATCCTGAACATTCACTTACAGAATTGTGTACATAAGCACGATATTTTACCAAAGCGTGACACCATGGTTCTGTTAAATAAGACAATCTACTAAAATATTTATCAGTCTAGTTCTAATATACCAATTATTTATTTCGGGTTGAGCAATACGGCACGTGAGTTATAACGATTGCAATGAATACGTAAGTGCATTTTCGAGGAAAATTATTATCCAACTGAAATGAAATCAATTTGGCTGTAAGCGAAGGGGTGTTTATTTAATTTCTCTGCCACTATGCCAGCTGTCAATCCCACGTTAGCTTTAGGGTATTTCGTTAGAAAAAGGCAACCAAATTACATAGGTAAATCTGTTAAGTCTGCAATTTCAATTTCATTTTGTCTCCTGTATTATGGAGAGACTTTACTTACTTTATTTAGTTTTAAGTGACGCTTAATACAGGAACGTGTTTAGGTAATTTTAAAAAATGTTAAAAGATAAACGAGTTGTATTCTGTCAAGTTTTAAATTAGTGGAGCATTCGCTATGCGGCGGAGTTAATCTCAACATCGATTATATATTTATATTGCTGAAGTACCATTCTTTGAACCTGAACCGTGAACAGTTCCAAAAATGGGAAATAGGAACAGAAAAAGTCGTACTGCAGGCCAAAGACAAGCGAAAAAGTTTATAACTTATTCGGGAAAGAATTCCACAAGGCTTCTCGAACTCGAAAAGTCCGAATTAAGGCTGAACACAGGCCTTCTAACAAGCTATTGCCCCTTGAGATTCTCCCCACCCACCACCCTGTGGATGGGGCGAGGGACAACTATAAAATTTCAAATGGAAACCCCTATTTTTTATTGCGGAATCGGTTTCTACGGAAAAAAATATGTAAATTTTACTCCGGAGATTTTTTTCGATTATTGCATGGTGTCGCTGTAATCGCAAAAAATGAAAAGAAAACGTTACTGTTTCAAGAGTAGCGTCTTGTGCCCATATAAAAACGTCCAATTCAAAAACTGAAAAACACGTATTTGTTATTTTTACAAAATCTATCCAGTGACATTAGATTCGACTATCCCACCCCTAACCCAGTGGGTGGGGCGGGGGCAACTTTGAAATTGGTAATGAAAATCCATATTTTTTATAGCGGATTCGGATTCTACGGCCAAAAATACGTGAATTTTATATCGGGCATTTTTTTCGATTCTCGCAAGGTGTCGCTGCAATCGCAAAAAATTTTTGAACGCATACTTTAAAAAATACGAAAAGTAAAACTACTGATCTCAGAGTGAATGATTTTCCGAGCTGTTTTGAGAACAGTGATTTTACACGGTCGTGCGGAAATTACAACAACTATTAACATTCTGTAAATTTATTAACTAGTAATTTTCAAGTTAAAATTTTTACAGGGCAATAAAAAACTGGATTTAAAAAAAATACAGTGGTTTTACCTCTTAATTCAGCCACTTCAGACAAGTTCTTGATTCCAGCCAGTGAAGGCAAGGAGGTAACTCAGCCATTTAAGGCAAGATGAGGATTTCGATCAGTTGAGGCAATTAGTTCACAGCTTAACTGTTACACTAGCAGATTTTAATTTCAAGATTATAGCAGGTGTTCAAAATGGTGCCCATTGACTTCTTGGCATTGTCCGAGGCGAACGTAAAAATTTTCAATAGCACTTCTTATCATTTGAGGTGATATTTCTGCAAAAATGTTTATTATGCGTTGCCTCAGCTCTTCCAAATCACAAGGTTTAGTGAAATAAACCTTACCTTTCACGCAGCACCAAACAAAATAATCAAATGGCGCGAGGTCGGGAGATCTTGCTGGCCATTCAATAGTTCCTCTTCGACCTATCCATCGATTTTTCGAAAGGACCATTCAAATAGTCCCTAACAATATTCCGATAGTGTGGAGGAGCCCCATTTTGCTGGAACCAAGCATTATCGAACTCATCACCAGCAATCTCTTGTATTGCGGGAACTATTTGATTTGTCAACATTTCCAGGTATTTTTCTCCATTCAAATTTCCATTTATGAAAAATTCGATCCCTGAATATTCCTGCCCAAACATTTAATTTTTGTGGATACTGCGTGTGTGTTTCAAGCATCCAGTGAGGGTTTTCGTCACTCCAATATCTGAAATTATGGCGATTAACTTTTCCACTGAGTTCGAAAGTTGCTTCATCTGAGAAGACAAGTAAAAATGACAAAAAAATTTGGGTTTTGGTTACTCCTTTCCATCATTAATTCACTAAATTCAAGTCGCCGATCAAAATCATCTTCATTTAACTCTTGGTGAAGGTGAATTTTGTAAGGATGAAATTTCAAAAGTTTCAAATTCTTATGAACTTAAAATGCACCCATATCCAGTTGTTGACTGGCTTTTCTAATTGATAACCTTCGATTTTCAACAAATGCCTGGGCCACTTTCATTTGTCGAGCTTCCGATGTTTCAGATTATGGTCTTCCAGATTTTGGGAGATTTTTATTTGTCCTTATGTCTAGGAATCGTTTGATGGTACGGGACACAGTAGATTTCGAAATTCCCACTTGATCCTTGATCTACACGGAAAGTTTCGTTGAATAAAATCACAACTTCATCATAGGACCTTTCTTTATCACCCCACCCTCGCATCATTAAAAGAAAAACTCTCTCTTCCTCTGTTAAAGTAACCATTATGCAAAAAAAACGTGAGAACTAATGAAAAATGAAATAACTCTTTCCGTACAAAAGTGCGCTCCTGCCTCTACAAAAGTTGGAAGGAACTGAACGTTCTCGTAGAAATTTCACAAAACAAATACTGTTATTAAGAATACTTAAAAAAAAACATTCATAAAAACCAAGATATCACAGATGTTGTTTTTTAAACTGAATGTTTTTTTGTCAACACGAGTAGCGGGAGTTTGTAAATATTTACAAACTTATGGACGTTTAAGGTTTATTTCAATTTTGTGAGATTGCTGCGACACCTTGCGAGAATCGAAAAAAATGCCCGATATAAAATTCACGTATTTTTGGCCGTAGAATCCGAATCCACTATAAAAAATAGGGATTTTTATTACAAATTTCAAAGTGGCCCCCCCGCCTCACCCACTGGGTTAGGGGTAGGAGAGTCAAATCTAATGTCATTGGATAGATTTCGTAAAAATAACAAATACGTGTTTCTCAGTTTTTGAATTGGAAGTTTTTTATGGGCACAAGACGCTACTCTTGAAACAGTACTGTTTTCTTTTAATTTTTTGCGATTACAGCGACACCATGCAAGAATCGAAAAAAATGTTCGGAATAAAATTTACGTATTTTTTGCCGTAGAATCCGATTCCGTAATAAAAAATAGGGGTTTCCATTTGAAATTTTAAAGTTCCCCCTCGCCCCACCCACAGGGTGACGGGTGGGGAGGTCATTTTGATATCTGTAGTTAGTTTTTTGAAAAAAATTTTTATTTTTCGATTTGATGCCAACTGTTGGAGATTTTCCATCGTTCCCATACTTTTCTAACACCCGGTAGTAGTCTGTGAATGCAAGATGTTAATCTGCATTAGGCTAAAGTGCCTGGAGCAAGAGGAGGAGAAATTAGCTCCAGGAAAATCACAAGCTTTGTAAGAAGTCTTGGAATCTTTGGCAGCAATTAGTTGTAGGGTAATCCGCAAAAAACCTGTTAGGTCGAAGTGAAGCCAGGCTACCCAGAGCCAAACGATCCCTGAAACAATATACAATCTACAATATTTGATGCGACGCTCTCAATAATCATTTGATTGGATCATATGTTCCTCCTAATAAATAAAGTTTATTCATGTAAGATCATACAGTTGTGTACACTCGTCCATAAAAATATTCACAAATACAGTCAATATATATATATATATATATATATATATATATATATAAAATAATAATAATAATAATACAAATTACAACATCACGGTCAATGTAACAAACATATAGAATTACAGCAAAGTTACAATTACGTTAAGTACAATAATAGACAAAAAATATATGTCACAAGGTCATGTCACTGCAAAAGAATTCGTCCAAGGTATAAAACGCTTTTTCAGTCAGATACTTCTTTATGCAATATTTGTATTGGTTAAGTGACATGTTTCTTATTTTTATTGTATAAAGTGGGAGCATAATAATTTGCAAAGAATCTGCTTTTGTCTACTTTGTGATAATCGATGGCTAGATTTCTGTTGAACCTTGTGTAGTGATCGTGTATCTCACCACGTGGTTGAAACAGGTTGAGATTTTCTTTAATCCACAGTAGAGATCTCAAAATGTAGAGTGATGTCAAAGTCAGTATCTTCAGTTCAGCGAATTTCAGCCCAACGTCATCTTGGTACGCTAGACTCCCAATAATTCTTATAGCTCGACGTTATAACTGAAAAGTCTGTTTAGCACGTGGTGAGTGTCCCCATGCTAGTAATCCATATGCGACTGGAAGAAGCTATAGTAGTCTGTTAAAGGTACTGGATTACTTACTGTCTGTTGTAGATTCCTTAATAGATAAATATTTTTTGATAGTTTTTTAGACAGTTGATCTGTATGTTATGGTTGTATTTCTGACTGAATTTTTTCTTCCAGTTAAGTGATTTTTTTCACGTATGTAATAGAATGTTTTCTACCAAAACAATATTTTGGCTTTTCAATTTTTCAATTAATATTCTTTGATACTCAATTTTTAGTTTGAACTACGCTATATCTTGATAGTTTTGTTCGTTGGTTTTTTTCACCAATCTCATGAGCACATCCTAAATTTCTTCCTTGGTTTGCCAGTTTCATGCAACCAGGGTGAAAACTGCACTTTCACGTAATACATACAGTTTTTTGCAGTGTTTACATACACTATTTAAGTATATATTTTCTCTTTCTGCATGGAGCTCTGATCACGAATTTTGTGCGGCCTCCATCTTAAATTAATAGATTAACAGCTGAAATTTGTTGAATTTTTACAAACTTTTTGTACCCGTATTAATGTAAAATGGAAATATTGATGGAATATCGGCACGGTAACCCAGTCGGCTAGAGCGCATATGTGGCAGTTTCGTTCTGGTGTGACACTGCTGTGCTCTGAGTTCGAGTTCGGTGGGTAATGGATGTTGCCTGTGTTTTTTCAAATGTGTAATTCCTCTCCGGACAGCTTTTGGCTTTCGATTTGGGGTTTGTCTTTTATATATGATTATTTTAATGAAGTTTCATTATCTCTAGGATATTACAGTTTTATTTAAAAAATACAGAGAAGTTGAATATTATATACTTATATCTATTCTAAATTTAGTATGACATACTTATGTCTACAGTCTACATTAGTAGAAATAACCTACTTTAAAGATCTAAGCTGGTTTTGAAGATGCGTTCTAAATACTTTTTGATGGACATCACGTATAAATTTTATTTGTTATTTTAAGTAATTTGGTAGTAAATTATTAACAATTTTATAAATAAAAATCATTGTATGCATGTAAAGATAAGTTTTAATGTCAAATCAGTTTATGACATTTAACATCAAATTAATGCTTGTATACATGTTACATTCTAAAATAATTCGCATTGCTTTATTTAGAAGTTTTTGTAGTCTTTCCGTGTCGACGTTTGAGGTATAGATTAGTGAAGATAGAGTTAAAGAGTTATTATTATTATTAGCCGTTACTCGAGTCCGAGTATAAATATGTTACAGTCGATAAATTGTGTACAATAAAAAACAAGTAAAAGGTGTAGTCTATTGTAATTCCCATTCATCTACGGTGCACACGACTATGGCTATAGAGGCCAATTCGGGAGAGCACATGTCGACCGCAGTCAGGACAAACATAGACCTGGTTAGGTCTTGGATTCGGCCTTCTTGCAGCAACATTTCCTTGATAGCTGGCCACAACCCCTCGCCATTCGATTCTTTCCGCTGCAAGTTGTTCCCATTGCTCGTCTGCAATACCGCAGGATTTTAGATTTTCATGGAGAGCGTCTTTGAACCTCTTTCGCTGACCGCCACGCCTTCTTGGTGTACATTTAGGAAGGCGGTTATCATGCATACGATGAACGTGACCTGCCCATCTTAGGCGTGCTCTTGAAATAAGCACCTCAATTGGAAGGTTGTTTGCTCTCTTGAGTACTTCCACGTTTGATATGTAATGGAACCAGCGGATTTTCATCATATTTCTGAGGTGTCTTTGCTGAAAACGTTCTAATTCTAATAAAGAGTTATATAGAGTTTTTTACTTCTAACTGACTGACTCTTCTAGAGGAACCAATTTTTTTTAACTATTTTCTTCGACACAAAGCCAACATGATTACTTAGTTTTAATTCTTTATTAATAACAAGTCCTAAGTATTTCGTATTTTTTACATGTTCCACATTTCTATTATTTAAAATGAGATTTATATTTAGTTCTTTAAAAGAGTTGTATAAGTAATTTGAACCAATAAACATCCATTTTGATTTCATTTAATTTACTTTCAACTTATTTTCTTTAAATTAATTTAAGACTTTGCCTAATTCAAGGCTTTCTGTCTCCACCAACTGATTGAAATTATTGTCAGCATATAATATATTAACATATGATTTGCAAATAGACGAATTTTACATTTTTCCAAAACATTCCCGAGGTCATTGATATACAGTAGCTCAAGGACGCTTTCTTGGGGCACCCCAAAGTTATTTACAATAAGTCCGGATTTATTATTATATATTTTAATTATTTGTTTACGATTTGAAAGATAACACTCAAATCAATGCAGCACCGTTTCTGAAAAGCCATATGCTTTTAATTTTAATATAGTACTTGCCCAATAAATGTTTATCTCGAAAACCCAATTGATAAGTACACAATATATTATCTGAACTGGATTACTTGACTGAACACTACTAATTCAAGTAATTTTTCACGAAAGGGAAGCATATTTATCGGTCTCAAATACTCTGTTAACTTAGTATTTGGTACTGTTGTAGATACCTTAAGACATTCTGGAAAAATACCTTTACTATACTATATGTGTTGTGTTCATGTTTACCTTTAATGTGTGATGATCCACTGCCGTATTTTAGAATATAGAGAAATATGACAATATGTAGATAAGTCGAAGTGAGCCTCATCATTGCCCCCAAAGTCACCAGATTTGGTCCTGTTGTTCATTAGTAAACAAGTACGATGGGTACATTAATTGTGGATGATGTTTAAGCATTAAAAGCCTCTGTATCTACAGGTATCACATATGTATGTCATTCAACTTTAACACGCCCTGAAATGAAATTATGAAAATATTATGAGATGATTGACTTTTCAGATAAATAGTCCCATTCTGTCTTATAAACCCCATTTCATTTACAATAGTACCGAAACGCCAATATTTGTACCAGCTTGGTCCTTTTAATTCTTTAATTTTTATTAACTTATATCTAAATATATATATTATTAAAATTATATATCTGTTTTTTGCCGTGAAAAATAGTGTTACTAAAGGAAACCGATGACAGCTACCGCTATATGATATTTATTTAATAATTCTAGAGTCAATCTGGTCGTAAAGCAGTAAGCTATCGTTGACGTTCTCTTTTCCAGTCCCACAGTCGTCCACTAGAAATCTCCTAGCGGCGCAGCAAGTGGTTCTAAATGACCTACAAGCGAGTTTCCCGGAATGATTCAGCGGGGGAGAATAGGGTGTAAAAATAAAATTTTTAATTATTATTTGACAATTGTTTCTATACTCTATATCCATTTATATGAGGGTAGTAATAGATGCACGTGATCAGCACGTACAACAAAGCCTATTGTTGTGAATTTGGAGAGAATATAAATCAAAGTAAGATTTACAAATGCAAATGATTTAATAAATATCTCTCTGTTTCATGTGCTCGTGACAGATAAGTGATTTTATAGGTTAGATTACTAGCATTTGTATTGAAACTGTAGACTATTAATAATGGCTGTTTTTTTCTACTAAGCAAGAACAGTTCAAATATAATTTCTATTCATTTCAGTCACAGCCAAAGAAATGCGAAAAAAATTCCACACAGTATACTTAGTCGGGTACAGTTTTACTGGACAGTCAAAAAAAGCAACAAAAACTTTCTTCTTCTTCTTCTTAAGGCACTACAGCCCAAATCTGGTCTTGGCGTCCTTTACTTTTTGCCTCTATTTCACTCTGTCTTCTGCTGCTCTCCTCCATACCCTTATTCCTAGGAGATCGCGCGCGTCTTAAGAAATTTCATCTTCCCACCGCTTTCGGGGTCTTTATACTGGTCTTTTCCTATAGTTGAGAATTCTCTTCGGTACCCTTTTGTCTTCCATCCTGCTCACATGTCCAGCCCATTGCAGTCTATGAATTCTGACAAATTCTGTGAGAGGGGCTTCTCTGAAAATTTGATATAATTCATTGTTGTATCGAGATCTCCATAATATATCGTTACTGTCTTTAATTGGTCCTAGTATCATTCTCAGTACCTTCCTCTCAAAGAGCTTGTTTTTTTACCTTTTCTGTCATTATCCATGCTTCATTTCCGTAACTTAACAATGGGTTTTATAATTGTTTTTTAGATTCTAAATTTATTATTACGATATATGTTTATTGATCATAATATGTGAGATAGTGCGAAGTAGACTTTATTAACAAGTGTTATTCTTCTGAGTACCTCTCGATCTTCCGTTTCATCCTCGCTTAGTTCCACCCCCAGGTATACGAACTGCTTGATTTACTCTATGTCGTTATCTACTGCGATGCGTCTAACCCTGTCCTCTCGTTTTTGGGTTAGTACTTTTGTTTTTGTTGTGTTTATTTCCAGGCCGATATTCCTGGCATGCCTCTTCATTTTTGAGTATGTTTCCTCTGTTGTTTCTGCTCTTCGAGTCATAATAGTAGTAGGTTTTCTCTGCTGACGTTCATCTTTCTTATTACATAATCTAATGCTAGGTTGAATAAGGTAGGTAACAATCCGTCCTCTTGTTTCAATCCTTTTGATATATATCCTTTTGATAGTATTTGGTACATCTGGCTCATTATTATTGCCGTTGGACCATGCGGCATGGCGTCATAAAACAAGCAGATAGCACAAAGAGTAATGGTATTTTAATGGGATCGTAAAGTTTTTCTTGCGTTTTTTGACTGCCCAGCAAAACTGTACCCGACTATACCCTGTTCACAGATAGGAAACGAGTGTAATGAATCCAATCAGTATTTAAAAACGATATATAATTACACGAATATTAAATATTATAATTAATATAAAAATAACTGTAGTGTATCGGGATTGAGATACATTCACTACACTGATATTTTTTATGGGTTACATAGGTAGCCTATCCACAATACTAATTCCCTCCAAACACAGACATCTCGTTTTTGAATGTGAATGTAAATATTTTTAGCAGTTTGATATGTACCTACAATAACACGACCACCAACGTCATCACCATCCTCCTACAACAGACTGAGTATACACATTCATAAAAAAGTATATATTTTTATCAGAAATGCTCACTGAATTTGATTTTGCCTTGAAGTAACAGTGAATAGTTTGAACAAATAAACCTGTATTTTGACTGTTAGTACATATATGGTGTCTCGTAACTAATGGATATAGAGTAACATTACTCCTATCTCGAATAATTAAAAATAAGAGTTAATAGTTATTGTTGTTGTTGTTGTTGTTCTTGTTGTTGTTGTTGTTGTTGTTGTTGTTGTTGTTGTTGTTGTTGTTGTACACAGAGGCTGACTTATAGCTTTGCCTGTATGTATGTTTGTTTGTTTGTAACGGAACCTTTGAACGTGATTCTCGCCCACCTCAAAACGTCAGATTAAACTGAAACTTTGCACACTAATCAAGGACCGACGATAATACAATAATTTGACAAATTTGTCCTAAAGTCCTCACCAGGATCATCAGGACAAAATAAAAATAAAAAATGACTAATCTATTGTCGGAGGCGCCGCTGTTATTATTATATATTTTATTACAAACGGTCAACCGTCCCAGATAGAAGGATAAGGCTCTTATATAACAGAGTGTGCCGGTTCCCTGAGGTTGACGCTAGCGACATGACATTTTTAGTCACCCTCTTGTCATTCATAGGGATGAAGGCGGGGGCGGCACGTTTCTCATCATATATTGGATATTGGGTGAATTTTAGAATTAGCATCATGAACACCGATACATATAGAAACCAGCTGATACCCGCCTGCTTTTCGAAACCGCTGAGTTTCCGCTAGTAGTACATAATTAATATTACATCATAATGTATGTATTAAAGTTGGAACTAGCGTTTAACAAGGGCTTATACAATGGCAAATACGTTACAGACAATTAAAAAAAGAGGAGATTCGCGAAAAAAATTATAGTTTAAAAAAACTAAAAAAACACGCTTTAATACCGCTGCAAACCGAATTAAAAAGTAAAAAGTAATGTTTAAATATTACTTTTTACTATATTTTTATAATTCTACTTTTATCAATAGCTAACAGTAAAATATTTACAACAATTGAGATCAAGCATCCCACGCTTTTTACAATAAAACGAATTTTTTTTGTCAATCACTTTATTCTCATTTTAACTTATTAAAAATCATTTAGTTATATTGATTTGTGGACTCTATCGCTGTTAAACAAAATCTTAATATTTAAACGTTATTTTTCACTTTTTAGTTCGGTTTGCTATTAAAGCATGTTTTTTTAATTTTTTTTAAACTATAATTTTTTAAACAGTTTTTATTATTCCTCCGATTAGCTCATTGTGACAACGACAGGATCCCAACCCCTTTTACAGTTTATTGTACCCCTTGAAAAAAAAATCTAGTCTTCCTTACTCAGTAATTCATTAAACCACAGTCAGTGGTTTTAAAAAATGTTGCTTCTATTAATATCCGAGAAAACTTGTGTTCAGTTTCCAATCGGCTTTAAAATCTGCGTCTTTTAGTTGTAAATTACATCTACTATTATGGAATATAATGTTATTTTCAAATATAAGAGTTTTAACACACAATTAATAATGTAATGGGGTAGTGAAGCGCAAGTTATAGCCTCTCCTACTCAATTATTAACCTCACCTTCGCGATGAGTTCAATTTGAACTTGGTGCACCCTGTTTTTACTAACGAGGCTCTAACGACCGAGTAAGGGCGGAATAACCCTTATCTTTTGCCGTGAGCACATCCACCTTCTCACGAAGAGTGCGGTAAAAATAACACTCCACACACAAAGGTTGCTCTTGGAATCGTTTGGTTACCCCATCGTCGCAGTTTCCTTCTGTGCCATGGGACCACACCACTGCTGGTCAGTTGCATACCTGCACCAGCTAAAACTTCAAATGCAGCTTCGTTTTCAGTCGATTAAGGCTTTAAAAAAATGATGGAGGGTTCAAGTGGGACAAAATCATCCGGAGGTAAAATACCCTCCCGAACGGATCTCCGGGGGGAGGGTGCCCACAGGGACACCTCATCGAATGTCGAAAAAACACCGACAAGTTAAATCCAACAAAACTAATTCTTTCATCTACGGCACTTGGAATGTTCGTACTTTGAACGACAGTACTCGCACCGATCGGCCTGAAAGAAGAACTGCTCTAATAGATAGAGAACTTCACCGACTCAATGTTGACGTTGCAACTCTCAGCGAAACTCGATTTTTGGAGGAAGGCTCTCTCACAGAAAAGTACTACACCTTCTATTGGAAAGGCCTTCCCACCAATTCAAGAAGACAACATGGAGTAGGATTTGCCGTTCGGAATCAACTTGTATCCAACTTAACACAAGTACCGCAAGGCCTATCCGAGCGTCTAATGCTGCTACGCTATGAGCTATCAGATGGCAACGCGGTAAATCTAATTCCCACTCTGGATGCAAGTCACGAAACCAAGGAAAGCTTCTATCAATAGCTGGAAGAAACCCTCTGTAGAATATCTAAAACGGAACGACTCGTTATTCTTGGCGATTTTAACGCTAGAGTCGGGAGAGATGCAGACACCTGGCCAGGCATCATAGGCAAGAACGGTTTGGGCAACATTAACGCTAACGGTCAACTACTCCTAACTAAATGCGCCGAACATGATCTAGTTATAACAAACACCATTTTCCAACAAAAGGATAAATTTAAAGGCACCTGGCGTCACCCCAGATCAGGTCACTGGCATCTACTGGACTATGTTATCGTACGTAGGAAGCATCTCAAGGACGTCCAAATTACAAAGGCGCGCATTGATAGCGAATGTTGGACCGATCATCGTCCTGTTGTCTCTAAAATGAAAATTGTTATGAGACCCAAACACCGAAGAACTCAAGTAAAACGTAGACTCCGTCTCTGTATTAGTAAATTGCGTGACCAACAAACCGTCGAACAGCAAAAGCAAAGAATTTGAGTGCACTAGAAGAAACCAATTCTGTAGATGTCACTGCTACCTGGACACAAATTAAAGACAGTTTAAAAAGTGCGAGTGAGGAAATTCTTGGCACTGCAGCAAGTAAAAAGCAGGAGGACTGGTTCAATGATAATGAAGCTTTTATACAAGAACTTCTTGACCGCAAACATATTGCCTTCCAAAACGCTATCAACCACCCCAACGACTCATCAAAAGCAGAAGCTTTTACCCAATCTAAGTATGAAACGCAACGCGAAATCAGAAGAATAAAGAACGAGTGGTGGGCAAGCAAGGCCAGAGAAATTCAAAGGTACGCCGATTCACACGACTACAGGAAATTCTTTCAAGGAGTAAAAGCAGTGTACGGCCCCAGTCGGAAAAATATGTGCCCTATTAAAGATTTAAATGGAAATCTCCTCAAAGAAGACCAGGAAATAAGAGCCCGATGGAAAGAACACTACTCTAACATTCTTAACCAGCAAAGTCAAGCCGATCACGATATTATAAATCTTATACCTCAATATGACACCTTCGAAGACTTAGATAAACCACTAACAACGGAAGAGATCTTAACCGCCATTGGGCAGCTAAAAAATAACAAATCTCCCGGCGCCGATTCACTCCCAGCTGAGATCTTTAAAGCTGTGTCGTCAGAGCTCATACCCTACCTCAAAAAACTGTTTGATGTCGTGTGGGAAAGTGGTCAAGCTCCGCAGGAGTTTCGTGATACACTTTTAATCAACCTCTTCAAAAACAAAGGGAGCGCTGCGGACTGTGGAAATTACAGGGGTATAGCTCTCCTGGCTGTTGGAGGGAAGATACTCACTAAAGCGATAGCAAATAGCCTAACACCTGTTATGGAAAAGTTACTTCCTGAAACATAGAGTGGCTTTAGACCAAACCGAGGCACATCGGATCTAATCTTCCGACTTAAACAGCTTCAAGAAAAAGCACTTGAACATCAAGGAGAAATTCACATGGCCTTCATTGATTTAACCAAGGCGTTTGACTCGGTGGACAGGGAAGTGCTCTGGAAAATTATGTTCCGCTTAGGTATCCCTAGAAAATTTGTGGAAGTATGTCGCAGTCTACATACAAACAACAACGCCCAGGTTATGTATAATAATGAGGCAACCGAACCTTTCCAAACCCTCACTGGAGTTAGGCAAGGTTGTGTCCTGGCACCCCTACTTTTAATTTGTTTACCACTGCTCTAACAATTATTGTTGACAACAAACTGACAGTCAGAGGAATAGGTCTCAGATACCGTTTTGATGGCGGTCTCTTTAACATAGGGCGCTTTAGAGCTTTCACGAAGACAAGCACACGATTCATTTGTGGTCTCCAGTATGCGGATGATTGTGCACTTTTAGCCTCTACGCCGGAAAAGCTTCAAGAACATTTAGATGTGTATGCTCAGAGCTATGATTCCTTGGGACTAAAAATTAACATTGGAAAGACTAAGATTATGTCAACTCCTCATCAAGTGAACCAAATAGACATTACACTTAACGGAAATTCTCTTGAAGTGGTGGATCAGTTCAATTACTTAGGCAACGTTGTTAATGACAAAGCAAACATGGGCAGCGAGATTCGCAATAGAATTAACGCTGCATCTAGAGCACTCTGGGGACTTAGAGAGAGAGAGTATTTGACAACCACGACCTTGCTTTGTCAACGAAAATGGCTGTCTACAGAGCAGTTGTCATTCCAAGACTGCTATATGGATGTGAAAGCTGGGTCACTTACCGTCGTCATGTGAAAGAATTAGAACGTTTTCAGCAAAGACACCTCAGAAGTATGATGAAAATCCGTTGGTTCCATCACATATCAAACGTGGAAGTACTCAGGAGAGCAAACAGCCTTCCAATTGAGGTGCTTATTTCAAGAGCACGCCTAAGATGGACAGGTCACGTTCATCGTATGCATGATAACCGCCTTCCTAAATGTACACTTTATGGTGAATTGCTAAGCGGTAGAAGAAGGCGTGGCGGTCAACGAAAGAGGTTCAAAGACGCTCTCCATGAAAATCTAAAATCCTGCGGTATTGCAGACGAGCAATGGGAACAACTTGCAGCGGACAGAACCGAATGGCGAGGGGTTGTGGCCAGCTATCAAGGAAATGTTGCTACAAGAAGGCTGAATCCAAGACCTAACCAGGTCTATGTTTGTCCTGACTGCGGTCGACATGTGCTCTCCCGAATTGGCCTCTATAGCCATAGTCGTGTGCACCGTAGATGAACGGGAATTACAATAGACTACACCTTTTACTTGTTTTTTATTGTACACAATTTATCGACTGTAACATTTTTATACTCGGACTCGAGTAACGGCTAATAAAAATAATAAAAAATAAATCTCAAGTCTAAGAAAAAATACTAAATGAAAGCATAAATTCTATATTTTCAAAATTAATCCAAAATAATTAGTTCTACATTTGGAAAATAAATAAACCAAGCTAATAAATTTCATTTATTCATTGAGACATTTTTGTACCAATATTTACAAAGTAACTGTTAAAAGTGTTACCTTTTTCTGTGTTACAGTCCTTCGATATTTATTACGTTATAATTTTTATTTGTTTGTGTTGCTATTAAATTTGAAGCATTATTTACTAGGTCCCAAACTTTTTAACGTTACCTTGTGCTTCTGCAAGTTTAATTTTGTAGTGCTGGTTTTTGACATCTCTTATTAATTTATTAAGCGTGTTTCTATATTCTGTACATTGTTTTTTAAGCTCAGATAAGTAGTTTTCAATAATTTTTTTCACATACTCCCGATGCCTTATGGAGTTTATCCATCAGTTATTCATGACTTTAATTTATAGAATTTTTTTTTAATATTTGTGCATTATTTTTTTATTAATTTGTGAATTTTAGGTTCCATACATTTAAAATCTAAATGAAGAACAAAAAGAAAAAAAAGAAACACATTCCCCTTACGAGTAATCATCATCACTCTCAAAAAAAGTATCTTCTTGTTTTTTTGTCTCTCGTGTTAATTATTAGATTTTGGCAGTATAAAATCTATCTGCTAAATACTTGAATGGATTTTTTCAATAACTATGAAAGCCGAAATGAAAAATATTGTTCCTAAATATTACTATGACTGATGGTCGAGAGGTGAACGCACTTGCCTTTCACCCAAAAGTTCCTGGTTCGATCCCCGGTCGTGGCAATGGAAAATACTGTGAGAGGGATTTTTCCACTATACGCGGATATTGGGTGTGTCCCTTGTCTCTAAATGTGTAGCCCCCTCCCACACAAGGCTCTTCTAGAGCCTTCCGGGATAAAGGGGGTCGTCATTACTTGTAGTTTATTTACTATTATATTCATTAATTCTTATCTTCGTTTTTCAAGAAATTTTAAATTAGTTGAATTTTCAAATTTAATTATTTGCTGAGCGCTGAGAAATCTAAGAGTTAAAATATTCCATATTGGCAAATATCAAAACCTAGACTATTACAACTTAAGGGCCTCTCTCTATAAGATAGTTCAGGAATGATTAAATTTTATTTCTCCAGTGCTGGTTTGTAAGATACAAATAACACTTAACAAACATTAACGTATTCCTAAATTCAACAAATTCTATTTCTTTCTCACAGTATAAAGGATATAACGAAAACATTACTTGTACGTCACTGAGTTCGCATTTCATCCTGCCGTTTTCCTTTGCCCATTCCATGCTGTGCTATATTTCTGTTGTTCTTTGTGTGACCCTAAGCTCCGTCTTTTTCATTGGACATTCTCAGGACTAGTTTATCAGCCCTTTGTGCACAACAGGTCAAGCGTTCCTAAGGATTATCCAATTTGCAGAAGGATGATAATAATGCGTGGGTAGTATTGTGCTATTTTTAAAATATTAAAGTAGGTATAATAGTGATCTTTTTCTTGCCACATGAGTAAAATTAAAGCTTTGTTGCAACGGATTGTTCAAATATAACATGTAAACAACAAAAACATATAAAATGCAGGATAATATTAACATTTCGAGTATATGTACTTATAGATGCAACATAAAAATTTTTAAACAGGGTGTCTCACCGGGAAATGAATCGATCGATATAGAGAAAAGTGCGCATCAGAAAATTTTGAAAATTTAGATAATTACTAATGTCGGTGTAGCCAATCCAACTAAAATAATTACAAACAGCTGGCACTTCCGCTTATACAGGAAGTCGATACCAACTTGCTTATTTCAAATGGAACACCCTATATATTTTAAGGTTATCGAAAAGAGCATAACATTCTGAGTCGAAAATATGTAGCATATTCTATACCTAAACCTAGCCGTTTTAGAGATATTTGACATTCTATAGAAAATTTGACAGGTGCAACGGCTTGCAAGAATCGTTATAACTTTCTTCGTGTAAAAGTTCCTCATTTGCTTCTTGTCACGTAAAAAGAACAAAAGGAGAACTACGTTATACAACTGAAATAAATTCAATAATATCATACCAAGTGTTCCGTTTTTCGCGTTACATTACATTTTGTCAATTTCAAATCGCGAATAATTGTTTGGTCAAATGGAACACCCTGTATTTGTTTACGTTAAGTTGTGTAAAATTGAATTCCTTTTTTCTGACATTAGCATTGTGGGGGTTAAAGTTACAACTTTTTGAAATATTTGCGATTTTATTAGAAATTCATGAATTGTTGCAATCATTTTATCAAAATAGCCATGATTAGAAACAATCAGTCATTATGTTATGTCAAAAAATGCCAGCACGTTTAAATTATGCCAACGAAAACTATTTAAATTTGTTTATTATTTATGGAGAATGTGATAAAGTGATATCAAGAACTTGCAGCACATTTGCTACTCGATATCCACAAAAACGCAAAATAACACTAACACTGTAACATGCGTATTAATCCAATTGAAGGTATGGCATAAACTAAAATAGCAGAGATAAGATCAATTTAAAATATGATTTCATTTTAATTTAATAATTGCTCAAAATTCCGCCCTCGAACCTCAACACATTTTTTGCACCTTCGGATTAGTTCCTCATGCGTAGCTCTTCTAATTGAATCCTGTGATATGTTTTCAAATGCATTTCTTACTCTTTGCATACAATCTTCAATGGTTATAATGGGCTCTCATAAAGTTTATTTTTAATAGTTCCCCAAATGAAATAATCCAGAACTGATAAATCGAGCGAGCAAGGAGGCCATAAGAAAGGTCCATTATTGGCAATCCATTGATCATAAAAAGTTTCTTGTAAATAATTATTAATTAAATATGCGTTATGTGGGGGATCACCGTCGTGCTGATAAAAAATGTTTCTATGTTCGGCGGGAGGTAAATTTTCTAAATAGTTATTATTCAAATTTTGTAAGATATTCAGATATCTTTCACCTAAACAAAAATTGACCTATACATATTAGCAGAAGAGAAAATTTAATTTACCGTTTAAATTTTCCTGATAAAATTGTAATGGCACCACTCTATCGTTTCTTATGGCACAGTCAACATTGAACTGCCAACTTTCCTGAAAGTTTCACTCTCTGAACATATGAGGATTTGAGTCACTCCAATAATGCGAATTGTGTCTATTAAAAAATCCATTTTTAGTAAATTTTGCTTCATCTGTCCATATAATATTTCCCAAATAAGAATCGTGTTCCTCAGACCTTATTAGAATAAACTCACAAAAATTCTGTCTTCTTAGGAAATCTGTTTCTTTTAATCCTTGAACCATATGGAATGAAAACGGGTGAAACTTATGTTTTAATAAGATTCTGTGAATTGAATCCTTGCATAGTCCCGATTTCAGAGCAGCTTGTCTTAATGGCATCCTTGGAAATGCATGAAAATATCCCAGAATGACTATTTCAATGTTTTCGTCATCAACAATAGGATTTCTACTTTGCATTTTATTCTTGACAGAGCCATAATTTTAAAAATTTTCCAATATGCGTTTTACAGTGTTTGGTGACGGTTTCCGTTTTTCTGGATATCGAGTAGCAAATGTGCTGCAACTTCTTGATATTACTTTATCACATTCTCCATAAATAATAAACAAATTTAAAAAGTCTTCGTAGGTGTAATTTAAACGTGCTGGCATTTTTTGACATAAGATAATGACTGACTGTTTCTAATCATGGCGATTTTGATGAAATGATTACAACAATTCATGAATTTCTAATAAAATCGCAAATATTTCAAAAAGTTGTAACTTTAACCCCCACAATGCTAATGTCAGAAAAAAGGGAAATCAATTTTACATAACTTGACGTAAAAATACAGGGTGTTCCATTTGACCTAAATAAGTTTTCTCGGTTTGAAGTTGACACTATGTAACGCGAAAAACGGAACACTTGGTATGATATTATTGAATTTATTTCAGTTGTAGAACGTAGATCTATCTCCTTGTGTTCTTTTTATGTGACATGAAGCAAATGAGGATCTTTTACAAAAACAAAGTTATAACGGTTCTTGCAAACCGCTGCACCTGTCAAATTTTCTATAAAATGTCAAATATCTCTGAATATGTAACAAAACGACTAGGTTTAGGTATAGGATATGCTACATATTTTTGACTCAGAATTTTATGCTCCTTTCGAAAACCCTAAAATATATAGGGTGTTCCATTTGAAATAAGCAAGTTGGTATCGACTTTCGGTATAAGCGGAAGTGCCAGCTGCGTGTAATTATTTTAGTTAGATTGGCCATACCGACATTAGTAATTATCTACATTTTAGAAAATTTTCGATTCGATTTTCGGTGAGACACCCTGTATATTTTTCCAATAGTTGTGCATCCTTTTTCTTAAGAAACTTTTCCAATCTTGGTACTTGTGCTGACTGCCATATTTACACATTTACATTCATCTATCTAATTGCTTACGATATATGAATAATTTTTCTACATAAGACGCCATACTTTACACTCAATAATTTATTCAAATATCAGTCGTTATTGACTCAGGCGCCTCATTTTACATACAATTGTGAGTAAAATCATAGTAGATAGTAGACAAAAATCCATCATTTTAAATTTCCCTAATAAATTGATTATTCGGCCATAACTTTAGCAAATCTTAGGCACCTCTTGACAACTAGCATGAAAATTCATTAGATATTGAGTCTAGTGCCATCAATAACTCAGAATTTTATGTGTCGCGTTTCTCAGAGACTGATGTTCATACGACCTCTCTATAATTTGCAACTTTGCTAAAGTACTTAATTTTTTTTTTGCGCAAGGCTATTTACTGTAACATTAATTTAAAAAAATCAATTTATCAATATGGCTTTATGAAGGGCCGATCCACTACGACTAATTTACTCTGCGTTACACAATACTTATCTGAATCGTTGGATGGTCAATCACAGATGGACGTGATATATAAAAGTATTTCGAAAGCATTCGACAGACTTGATCATAAAATGCTGCTTAACAAACTTTCCAACATCGGACTTTCTGGAAATCTGATTTATCTATCTGATAAAAATGAGGCAGATAAAAAAATTATTTTGTAACTTTAGGTATATAGGTTTATTATGTCATTTTAAAAAATACAAAGCGCAATAACGGACAGATGGACATGAGCGCTGGCGGACCAACTGTTAGACCATAATAGCTTCAATCACCATTATTTTTACTGCAATTACCTTTATTGTTTCTGTAATTTCCCTTATTTTTACTGCAATAACCCTCATTGTTACTGCAATTGCCCTTACTTTTACTGCAATTGCCCCCATTGTTACTGCAATTACCTCCATATTTACTGCAATTACACTTAATTATACTTAAATTGCCTTCCACCACTCTAATTACCCCTCCCCCCACCACGCTAATTACCACGTCACTTCAATTACCTCTCACCATTTCAATTACCTCCCATCACTACAATATTGCTCTCCACCACCACTCCTAGGCCCCGCCCTCTAACGTCCCGTCCCCTAAGCACCGTCCTCTAATTACTTCCCACCACTCGAATTACCCCCCTCCACTAATCTGATCACTGATCAAGATCATGCTCCCGCTCCCACTCCCGCTCCGGCTTCTGAACCGAACCTGTTATTAGACATCTACTACATCTAGGTGTTATCTTTGACAAGTCTCTGTCATTAATGTGAACATTAACCAGCAGTGTTCCTGTATTGTTGTTATGTAAGATCGAATCTCGAGTTTGCCCCGGTTGTTTGGTCCCAAAACTACGATATACATCTTAATAAATTAGAATCGGTTCAACGCAAATTCTTGAAATTTCTGTATTTTAGAACCGAGATTAGTTATCCAGAGGTCGGCTTTCCACAGCAAGACCTGCTTGATAAGTACTCTTCACGCAATTTGCGAAAACCATAATTCAATCTGTGGTGAAATCGACATTTTTAATTGCAGTTTTGTTATCTTTAAAACTTATTATGAGAGAGGTTAGTCTTACATCTTTGCTTTTCTTCGATTTCTGTTCGTTTTTATTAGTTATTTATTGAACTGTACATTGTTTCTATATTATTGCACTAGTTTAGCTACATTAAGGTTTTGTTCAGTGAACATCTATATTTTTAACATGTTTTAACGTTATTTTAACCTCCCCACAATAAAATTGTGAGGTTGCTAAAATTGGTTCAAAAACGAAAATTGAGATAATGTGAACGATCCATCTTTATGATGTCTGAAGGACTATTATTTCTATCTTCAAAAAGTTAGAAAAAAAATTTAAAAAATAATCCATTTTTATTTCAAAAATGAATATTTACGTTCACAAAATTTTTAGGGTTCAACACGACTGTTTCAGACGGAGAATAATATAAAAAATCATACTTACTGTCGTCTATGCTTAACTGCTGCTCTGATGGTATCAATTGGACGTCGTAACACAATAAACCTAACACTGGATGTACCACACTTTCTTAAAATTAAACCTGAAAGGGAATTTTGTTAGAAAACACAACTAAAAGACAATATAAAGTTCAAAAATGTATATATTAAATCCTTAAAAAATAATGTTTTTACAACAACTTTTATTTCAAGAAAAATGTTTAACAAACACTAGTCTGGCCCGTGTACAACACATGGTGAGGAACGGAACGATTTATACTGTACCAACTACCATCCAATATGCGGTTTTATAAGCTAACGATGCACAAAAAGATTCAAGAAAAGTTCAATGTAACTGAAATTTTGGTGGGCTTTTGCTTGCCTGTCTTATAAACGTATTATTTAATTCACATGAATTTTGGTCGCTCCACAGAGCTTAAAATTGCTTGAAGCGCTACTACTTCGATTGTATTCTACAATAACAACTTTTTACGTTCAGGCAAGGTGGATCCCATGCACGTATGAGTACATGGTAATAATACTTTTTTGACTCAGAATCACTGAGGAACCGGTTTAGGGCAAACCCCGTCAGAACTCATCATTTTCCCGTCAAAACCGACTGCTAGGAAATGATGGGGGTCCCATGTCGCTAAGGGCTATTTTCGCTATAACTTCCGATATACTTTGAATAGTCGTTGGACTAACTTGTCCTCATATTCAATACCTCGTAAGAGTTGCAGTGCTTGACAACGTGGATTCGTAAAAGGGTTTTTAATCTTGGAAATTTCGAAGTTAAAGTCAAATTTTATTATACTTTCTAAATTTAGGTGGTCGGGGCGACATTACGTCCCTGTGCAGCGACATTTGCTACACTTGCTAAATTAACGCTCCTTGAGGAGTTAGTGAAAATTTTGCATAAAAAACGCTCCGAAGAGCGAAAATATGATTACAAGTATTAAAAACCTCTTCCACGGCGTTTTTACGTGAAGCACGCTTTTCGTACGAAGTATTTCCTAAGTCGGATTTTGTTACAACGTCGAAAAGTATATCGGGGTTATAGCGTGTTCTTTAACAATAACATCAAATCTTTACGTTTTGAGGTCCTAGGAACCCAAAAAAGTGGTTTTTGAAAAATGTCTGTGTGTGTGTGTATGTGTGTTAGCACGATAGCGCCGAAACTACTGAACGGATTTGAATGAAACTTTGCATGTGCGTTCCTTTAGTGCCCCAGAAGAACTGAAGAGGTTTGGTTGAGATCGGATTACGTTTAGTGCCATTTTGGCGCAACAAGTTGTTTATTTTATAATTACTTTCAATTTGCAATGGAACCATTGAAAAGCAGTTAAAATTCTGATTTCAACGATATATCACACTTCCACCCTTTCGATTTGGTTTCCGTGAAAAAAATTAAAAACAAAGCATGACATGATCGATGCGCGTAGCCGTTACGTCGTGAAATTCACATCACGTGTCAATTTACGTGTGGGGGTTTCTTCACTGCTCTAGAAGTAGAGCGGATTACGTTTAGTGCCGTTTTTATATGTATATACAGACAAATCAAAGAATTAAACTACAAATATTCCTCTAAAATCTAGTAAAATTACTGAAATGCTAATGTTTCATTTAACAAAGACAGCCGCGAGCGATCAGATTGCAATGAGCAACTTTTGACGATTGTCATTGTCATCGTTTGTCATCCGATAACGTTGGTGTCATATCATGTTAATAAGATTTCGGCATATTTGTAACTTTTAGTGGATTGTCACAAACTTTAAAGGTAGATGTAACAATATCAATATCATATGCTTTATGTACCTTCGTTGGTGAATTTATTATAGATTATCACTTTACCAATTTTCAGTTTGTTGCTTTACAAATCTGTAGTATTTAGGATAACTAGACTTTCTTAGTCGTTCAAGTGATGTTAAAGTTGTTAATATCCTAATAGCATATTATTCAACGAGCGATAATGTAGGTAATAACTCGCATATATGATTGCAAATTCATTAAGTTGCGGGTTTTTTAGTGCCCCAGGAGATTTGAAAAGGTTTTGGACGAGATCGGATTACGTTTAGTGCCATTTTGTGACACAATTTGCTCTTTTCGGCTTCAAAGATGCAACGCTTCCAGTTGCTGCCGATTTTTGGTTTGTGTTTTTTTAATAGTTATTTATTGATCTGTATGCACTTTTTATGTTGCCAATTATGTTACCTCCTTTCCCTTATTATTTATTTTTGGGAAAGAATTGAGGCAACATATGCGGACGACTAGCTGATTTAAGTCATAGCAGAGAGCCGTGGATCCAGAGTATTCGTAAGACTGGAGAAACTTAGTGTTTCAAGTTTTAGATATAAGTATATTTTTATCTTTATCGTAATGAGAATCTACAAGTAAAATTTTAAGTAGAGGCAAGTACTCGTGCTCAGAAAGTTGAACAAAGGAAAAAGAAATAATTGTAACATTTTTACATTTGTAGGTTCACAACATCTGGTGGTACGTGTAACGTAGGCTACCGGATGTTATATTTTTTCTCACCCCTGAACATTCGTGGATCTGAAGAAAGAGGAAATAGAAGGTTATAGATCCAGCCGGAAAATGCATACAAGTTAAGTAACATTTTAGTAAAGTTACCTGAATGTTAAACACTTGTTAACGTGGATATAAAAATGTAATATCAATTACAGTTATACTAAGGTTTTTGTGACTGTCTATTCTTAGTCAGTTGGTATACCTCGGATTTTAGTTTCATTTATACTTACAATTTCTGCTTGTAAAGTTTACTAGAAAACCCTTGTCCTCAATTAGCTACGTAAAACTAGTTAAAAATTTATTTGAAACACTATAGAGAAAATTGAGCTAATGGGACACCCTGTACGTATTCATTCAATCAATTTATTTTACTACACAACGGGTAGCGAAACATATGTATATGAACTCCAAGACGGCACGAGGCCATACGTATTATTAGAATTACTTCCTCGGAAAACCCGATATCTAGTAAGCGGAGGGTTGTAGAAAAGAGGGACAAAACCAATCGACTCCGTAATGATCTGAAAGCATGAATATATCATTTCTGAGCTAGAATCTAAGAGTTTAGACTGTCAGCTTTGAAATGGCATTATGCTAAAAGTATCTAAGCTATTCCAGACTCTGTAAAGATAAAAACTAAGATGAATATTATTATCAATATCGTCCTTTACTGATGTATTGTGTGGAAGAGGTAACTAGTAAAATTAATTTTTGATCTAAGACAAGCTGAGTTTAGCGGTATTGTGTTTTTAAATTGACTCTTTTTAACTGACGAAAACATCTCCTATAAACCTAAGGGTCTAACTACCCCAAAACGACCCCTTGAGATACAATTTTAAAAAATTTGACAGCTAACTACGGAAACCCTTATAAAACAGCTGCATATTTATTCTTACAGATTACACATGAGAATTTTAAAACATATTTTATAAAGTAATCCATAGATTATACTACAAATGATACGGAATTTAAATACAACAATTTATTATTATGACGTGGTGGCAAATTTCACATTTAATGGTTTGTGGCTTTAAGTATTGACATTCTTAAACAGTCCCTTGTCGTAAATCATCTAGCGATTCTGGTTGAGGCTTAGACTTCGTCTTCAAGTATTTTCACAAAAAAGTCTAAAGGAGTCAAATCTGGCGACCGAGGTGGACACTGCACCATCAGAGCTCTTCTACGTATCGAACAATCAGCGAATGTATCATTTAGAAATTGATGGACAGCCACAGCAAAATACGAGGGTAATAACTAGTATTAGTATTAGTGGCAGGGCAATATTAGGTGATTTCAATATAACCGATTATGCTTATTTCCTGCAATCCGAGCTAGCCAACAATAAAGTTTTGGCACTAAATAATTTTATTGATATCTCTAATCTTTCGGAGCATAACCGTATTTTTAATACGTACAACAGAATTCTAGACCTAGTGATTCATAGTAAAATGTGCTCAGTGGAAGGGTCTGTAGATCCGTGGGTATCTGAGGATGAGTACCATCCAACTTTAGACATTTTAGTTAAAATGAATCTAAGCACCAATCTCAAAAGTAAATATCCATCGGATTTTCAAAGCTGTTTTAATTTTCGAAAAGCAAATTTTCCCCAGCTGTACGACATGTTCCTTAATGTCGACTGGTCTGTTCTTAATAATGGAAACAACGTTGAAGACACTTGCGAAGATTTTTATGGAATATTGTACGAGATTTTTGAAGCTCGTGTACCGAAATATAGACCTAATAAATCCAAGAGGTGTCCTCCGTGGTTTGCTTTTACTATTATTAAAGATATCAAATTAAAAGCTAGGAAACTGAAAGAGTATAAAAATGTTGGTGATGTAACTTGTTATAATGATCTTAGAAGAAAAATCAATAACGATATTGAAATCTCCTATAAAAACTACGTTACAGCTGCTGAAAATAACATAAAAAATAGTCCCACTAAATTCTGGATATTTTTAAATACCAAAAGGGGTTCGACAAACATTTCGAATGTCACGAGATATAATGAAAATGAAGTGCATGAACCTGTTGATATTTTAAGTACATTTGCTGATTTTTTAGTAACACTTTCGCTTCTAGTAGCCATCTTCCTGATAATTTAGTTACACATAACAATTCGAGAATACGTATTTCAGAGTTTAAAGAGGATGATGTACCAAAAGCTTTAAAAAAGTGATAAAATGACAGCCGGACCAGAAATTTAATTCTGAAATATACTGGCTGTCCAGATTTATGGAAACATTCTAGGATGTGTCCAATTTTTAAGAAGGGCGACAAATCTAATATTTCCAATTTTCGGGCTATATTTATAATATGCAACTTTGCCAAGATCCTTGAGATTCTAATGCATGAAGTTATATACTCTCAAGTACATAACCAAATTTCAATTCACCAGCATGTTTTTTTTATGCGGAGGTGTTCTACAACAACAAATTTACTTTGTGTGACTCAATTTGTATCAGAATCAATATATGACCAAACTCAAACTGATATTATTCATACGGATTTTTCCAAGGTATTCGACAGATTTGATCATTCTATGTTACTTATGAAACTTGACGATATCGGACTCTCTCATAGTTTATTATCCTTATTACGTTCCTATCTCTCAAACAGGAGTCAATACGTGGCATTTAATGGTTTCAAGTCTGTTAAATACATGGCTAATTCTGGAGTACCGCAAGTGTCTGTCCTTGGACCATTATTCTTTATTATATTCATGAATGATATTGTAGATGGTTAGACAATTTTAACTATTTAATGTATGTCGATGATTTGAAACTTTTTTCTAAAATTAATTTCATTGAGGACTGCATTCGATTGCCAGAAAACTTAGATGAAGTAAGTGACTAGTGTATTAAATATAAACTCCCGTTAAATTCTCAAAAATGCAATTAATGTCTTATACACGCAAATCGAATACAATGTCCTACGACTATAGCATAAATAATACCATACTTCCCAGACCTGAAACTCTGCGAGATTTGGGAGTCGCATTTGATAAAACTCTATCATTTAATGTACGTATAAATACCATTGTCACTGAATCTAGCAAAATGTATGGTGTTATAGCCAGATATTCCCGTGATTTTTCGAATTTAGATAAACTCAAGACACTGTATTATTGTTATGTTAGATCTAAGCTCCTCGAATATGCCTCACTTGTTTGGACCACACACTACAACGTGCATATTAATAGTTTAGTATCAGTACAATGTAAGTTTGTGAAGTTATTACATTTTAAAACAGAAGGTTTTTATCCAGCGATAGGTTTTCCGCAAGAGGACTTACTGCGTAAATACTCAATAGTTGGTCTAAGCCGTAGGCGAGAATGTTTTTATTTATTCATAAAATAATTGGCGACACTATTGATGCGCCACAATTACTGTCAAAAATTAGTTTTAACGTTCCCAGAACTTCTCGTAACGGCAGTGTTTTTTACCTGGCTACACCACGTCCAAATATCTTAAAATTCTCGCCAATTTATGTAGCTTGTGACAACTACAACGCAATCTGTACTGATATTGACATATTCAACTGTAGCCTTACTGCATTAAAAACTTACTATTATCGATGAGTTTGATTGATCTGTGTTCTTTTTTACTTGTTTGTTTTTTTTCTGTTATGCTATCGTTCCTTACGTAATGCACGTTAACTTATTTTGTACTTTCTTTTTGTCTTTAATATAAGGGCCTTGCCGGATGTATGTTTTTCTATAAATGTTTTATTTGTATTCTACTATTATACTTGTCTGGTATCTATATTTGTAATACCTTGCCATACCTCCTGTCCTGTAATTAGGTAATTTACCTGTTGGACAGAGTAAGTAAATAAATAAATAAAACAAAATGTTATTGATATTATAAGTAGAAAAATATCTATTTCAAACAGCTACAATATACAATATATATACATAGAAAAAGTTGGTTAAAAACGTCCTCAAGAGAATTTCTACAATTTCATATGAAAAAAATAATAAAAAATTCTTAAATACCTTAATACTATTTAGTTATTTTACAATCTAAATGTTAATTATAAATTAATGGCGGATCTTCTATAGTTTAGATATTCTGAGATATTGGCCAAAATTTCTGATAAAGGTAAGTTAGTTTTTAAATATACACTGTAGCAGGATATAATAATTGCCTAGTAATTTAGTAATATTTGAACAATTAATACTTGAAAATTTACAGGTGGATATAAAAATACTGTTACGTGTTTATGTCAAAGAACATATTTAAACGTGTCAAAGATCATCTTGCTTAAAGTCAGCAAAAGTTTCTTTCGAAGAAATTTTGCGAAACTGTAACGAAATCTGACCGAAGATATTTTTGGAAGTACTATGAAATTTCTCGAGATGTGATTGCAAAATCAGATATTGGAAACTACAACGAAAAAAATTTTTGCGAAACTCCAACAAAAAAAATACCCCACGTTGTGTATCTCTTGCAACTGCAATGAACGACGTCTCACGGGGCGCGACTTTTGAAACTACAACAAAAGAACGTCTCACGGGATATAATTTTTGTAACTATAACGAAAGACGTAGCACGGGGCATAAATTGCGTATCTCAACGAAATTTCCTACGACGCGACGGGGCGTGATGCCCAGGACGTAATGCACAAAGCGACAATTTTAGCAACTGTCTCGAAAACGGACTTCTACGTCCGACGTTATGCAGCAGTACTCTTCATGTATGGTATGGACTACTTTCGGAAGCAATATCTGAAATAATAAATAATTTGAATTAATGGGAGCCAGTTATAGCTAATGAGAATTTATTCATATTTTATATCAAATATAAAATGAACATTTTATATCAAATATAGAATGAACTGTTCAATAACAAAATTTCAGTACACGGGAACACTTTTAAATAAATAGGATATATTTTAATTGAATCTAATTAATATGGAAAATTACTTAAACTTTCTGAGTGAGAAATATAAACATCGGCGGTGGGAATAGATTTTATATGACGTAAAATAAAGACACGACATAAATTAAGGGGGTTATTCTACGTAACAAAATAATGATACTTTCTAGAAAATATTATGTACGTGGTCATTTTTTTAACAACAAAATTTAAAAGCGTTTCGAAAAATAACAGGCTGGCTGCTATTCTAAAAAAATACCGGAATTTAGTAAAATACCCATAAATAATAATTCTTGTATATAGTGTTGTTAATAATTATTGTTAATTTAAATATTCGCTTTTTATTGGTGTAAATAGAAGCATTGACTAAAACATTTATATTTTTGTTTTGTGATGTTTTATAGCTGTTAAAAAAAATCGCATAAGAACAGGACATTACTGTCCAAAAACGTTGATAATAGTTATAGAGTTATTAGTCTGTACGAACCAGGAAAGATGCATAACCTCTTTAAAGAAATGAAGCGCCTAAAGGTAAAAATCATGGGAATTAGTGAAGTACGGTGGACCGGCTCAGGAAAGATCTGCAATAAAAGGGCCACAATATATTATTCGTGCAGAGACCAAACAGACAAATATCACAGACACGGGCCATTGCAGTAGATAACAACGTTAATCAATCGGTTACAGACTTTATACCCGTCTCAGAACGAGTTATGATCATCAAAATTACAGGACAACCACTAAACATCAACGTCATACAGGTATATGCCCCTACTGCAGATAAACCAGAAGCAGATGCACTAGATTTCTACAGGGATGTAGAGAGAGCATTGGGAATGACAAAGAAAGAGGACATCAACATAGTAATGGAAGATTTTAACGCTAAGGTGGGCAGAGGTAAGTGTGAGGACATTAACTTTGGATTGGGCAACAGAAATGAAAGAGGCGATTTGTTGATTGAATTCTGCCAGGAGAGAGATCTAGTGATAACTAACACATGGTGCCAACTTCCACCACGTCGCCTGTACACGTGGAAAGCGCCTGGAGATCGCCCTAGCCGAATAATAAGAAACCAAATTGACTATATCTTAATTAACAAAAGATTCCGAAACTACATAAAGAGAGTCGCTGCATATCCGAGGCGGATATATCGTCGGACCATAATCCACTCATAGCCAATGTGAAACTTAAATTGGCAAGGAGGAAAAAACCCTCTCCAAACACTTACTTAAATACCAGAGAAGTAATGAGAGACGATACCCTTAAATAGACATACGGTGAATCGGTTAATGAAGGTTTTAGGAAGATTAATCGAACGAAAATTTGCACGGATGTAAAAGAGGCTATTAGTAAGGCTAATGCGAATATTAAGGGAAGAATTAGAAAAAAGAAAAAGAACGAGTGGATGACGGATGAAATATTGGACATAATTAAGCTGCGCAGACAATACAAAATACAAAGAAATAATCGGAAATATACAGAAACGCACAAAGAAATTCGGAAAAGATCATCCAGGGGAAATAATGTTGAATGGTTGAAAGATGCATAGAAATTGAAAAACTTCAGGAAAAAGGAGTCACATTCGGTTTACATAAGAAAGTCAAAGAAATTTCAAAAGTTCATAGGAAACAGCATAAAGTTCGGTTAAGAAACGAACAGAATGAACCAATAACATCCGTGGAAGAACTGACGAAGACCTGGAGGGAGAATGCAAATGATCAGCATCCCCCTCAACCATCTTGTACACTCCCAGACGACAGCTTATCCGGACCACCAATATTGCGGAGTGAAATACTATATACAATAAAAATAGCGAAAACTCATAAAGCACCTGGTCCAGACGAAATCAATATAGAGGCAATAAAACTATTAGAGGAAGAGAACACTGAAGTACTTGTCAAACCATTCAACAATATTTATGGTACTGGTCATATTCCATCTGACTGGTTGCAGTCCACCTTCATAATGCTCCCGAAAAAGGTAAATGCTTCAAAATGTAAAGATCATCGCCTAATCAGCCTAATAGTCACCTACTAAAAATATTTTTACGTATTCTACATACAAAAATGTTCAAAAAGCTAGAAGAACTAAGCGGAGAGACGCAATTTGGCTTCAAAGGTGGAATGGGAATACGAGAGGCGGTATTCTGCGTTAACACCTTAGTCCAAAATTGTCTAGATCAACGAAAAAATGTGTTTATGGCATTCATTGACTACGAGAAGGCCTTCGACAATGTCAGACACGACACCCTCCTGAGATTAGTGCATAACGCTAACATTGACCAAAAAGACATCAGGATCATACAGAATTTGTACTGGGATCAGAGGGCGCGTGTCAAATTGGATCATTCAATCAACACATACAAATTTGAAGTGATGAAGGGTGTCCGTCAAGGGTGCATTTTGTCACCGATGCTATTTAACCTTTACGTTGAAAACATATTTTCTAGCGCTCTGGAAGACAAAACAGGCGGGATAAAAGTAAACGGTACAGTGATATCAGATATAAGATATTGCCGACGATACAGTAATTATTACTGATAACCACGGAGATCTTCAGAGGCTGGTAAATAAAATAAACATAGTGGGTTGGGACAATGGCCTGAAAATTAATGCTCAGAAAACAAAACTCATGATTGTTAGCAGAAATCCGTTACCTCTGCAAAATGTCGCCATAAATATCGATAACGCGCCCATAGAACGAGTACATACATTTAAATATCTGGGTGCCTTATTAAATGACGAATGGGATCTACAACATGAAATAAAATGCCGCATGCAGCAAGCGAGGCAGGCATTCACTAAATTGAGGCCCTTCCTATGCAACCAAAGTCTGTCGTTTTTGATCCGGTACAGAATGGTCAAATGCTATGTGTGGTCAATCTTACTCTATGGAATGGAAACCTGGACACTTAAAGTCACATCAATTAATAGATTGAAAGCTTTTGAAATGTGGTTACTGAGAAGAATGCTCCGCATATCCTGGGTAGATAGAATTCGTAACAACGACGTATTGCAAAGAGCGAATTTGAAGAGGCAGCTCTTTAACTTGAGTAAAAAACGCAAGACAAACTACCTAGGACACATCTTAAGAGAACGGAAATACAGAGTACCACAACTAATCCTGCAAGGAAAAATTGAAGGCAAGAGAGGAGTAGGGCGTAAACAAATGTCCTGGTTACGGAACATTAAACAATGGACTGGAATAACCAAGACCGGCGAACTATGTCACGCAGCCAAGGAAAGAACCCTCACTCTGAGATAGTCACCTACGCAAAACTGCATGGTAGCAGAAGAAGAAGAAGAAGTTATTGATTTCCGTACATTTCGTACCCATGAAAAAATTTGTATATCGGGTGTTAACAGAATCACTAAACAAGTCATAGTTTCTAGAGTTTTCAAGGTATGGGACTCAAACTTGACAAAAGTATATACCAAAAGCTGCCAATTTTTCATTATTTTACACTTTTCCATCTCGGTTTCCCGGAAATAACCCCAACTTCGGAATTTTAAATACAATATTTTTTTTTATTCCGGAGACAGCAGAATAGATATTTTTAAAATAAGCTCCAACCGCAAAAGAACGTTGAATATTTGACCAACGATCCATATTCACAGTTAAACTGACATTTCTGGTAATGTTGTAGTATATACTCCATTCAATTAAAAAATTAACCCTAAAAAATTTCCAAATCTGTCAAATTACTCGATCTATCCGCCGGCAGTATCAAAACTCATAAAAAAGTATGCTTGTATTTCAGTTTAACAAAAAACTACAATTTTCATAATTAAATTCCAGGAAAATTTAGCACAAACCGATAATTCCCCGGGATCCCAAAAATATCGTCAAAACATTCATTTTGCCCACTTTACAGCCAAAACATTCAAAATTATCGCCCCTGTATATTTTCAATCTACTCGTCATACTCTCCACATACCCCAAATATCAAATTTTAATTCGTTTAAATAGAAATTTTACATGTATTCAGTCGCGTCCTCTAACAAATCTATCCGAAATTGCGTAGTAAATAACAAACGATTATTTATCTTTCTACACGTTATCCCATAGTCACATACCAATATCTATTTCCTCCTTCCAAACATTCGTCGCGACAAGTAAAGTATAAAAGAACTACATCCTACAGCACTTATTATACCAAGATCTACATCCACCGCCGTGAATAAGTTCTGGACTGGGAATTAATTAGTATAAATACTTAAAATTTTAGGCTCTATTCAATAATACAGTTTTCAATAAAAATTTCAAACGATTTAGATAATTACGCAGTTACGTGTGTACACGGAATGGCTGGGCCAAGCAACGGATTTTAGACCAAGCCCGCACGCAGTCTGGGGACATATCCAGACAATAAAACAACGTTGGTGCCTGACTCGATTGGGCACGATTAACGACATTCATTCAGCATATAAGCTCGGGCAGAACGAGGCTCCAGCAAGTCAATTCAGTGCCCCGTTCTATAACCGTTCTCGAGTTCTTCCTTGGTAGTTCAAGTAGAAACAACTATAATCTGTGCCCTAGTACACATTTAATTATTTTAGTGAATTTATTTAATATTTAACCGCCTCCTTCGCCAAAAATTTAACTTTAAAAAATTTAATCTTAAAAACGAGTTAATTTTTCCTTCTCGATGAAACTTTCGCAGTTGAAAAGTTACCATTTTTTCAAAATATATATTTTTAGTTATTTTATAAACATTTCTAATCTTTATAAAGTGATTTAAATAAATACTTTAGTTTGTGTTTAAAACAAAAGTGTTTTACTAAATCAGAATATACAGGGGGTTACGAAAGAACCCTGCCAACTTATATAAGGTGATTCTTTCGAACTTTTAACAAAAGGCAAGTGCTTCGGATGCTTGTACAGGGTTAAGCGACCCTTATACCGGCAAATATTTATTTCTCTGTAATAGCAACCAAAGTTCCTACAAATAAAATAAGTGCACGAACGCCCTCAGGGATCTTAAATCAAGCTCTCCGACTGGCCGTTATTTTATTTTCCCAAACACTGAGGACCATTCGTGTTCAGTAAACGCTTTGACGTCTCGCGAATGCATGACGACTTGATTTCAATTTATATCTCATTTTATTATTACGTGGATTAATTTTGAAAATGGATATTCATTCTTCCGGACCTGTTATTTGGTTTTTAATGCGTCTAAAAATATTTCTGTGAGAAGTGTGCTGAGGGGTTCCCCATAATTAGACATCCATTACTGGTATAATTTTCATAATTGAACAGAAACTAATATTGCTGTAAGCAAATGATTAAAAGATTTAGAATTTCTTGTTTCTAACAATGTTAGAATTCTGTAAACTGAGTTCATCTCAGGATTTTACTTGTTTAAAAAATACATAAATAAAAAATATGGGGGTCTTTAAGAATCAACTCGATGTCTTCTATATATCACCAGCTACCTACATTCTATTACCTGTGATTGAAGATTTAATTTCAAACATTTGTGAGCCTCTCTAAACCTGTTACATACTTAATATTAACTAATAGAAAATGTTAAGGTAATGTGCAAACTAAGAACTAGAGCACTGTTACGATCTAAGAAATCTAAGAATCCTGCCCATTGGGATTATTTCATATTTACGTAATTATATTAAAACTACCATTAATAATGAAAAAAGGGCGAACTTGAATTATACTTTAGGTAATATTGATGATATAAACAAATATTTTATTTCCTATAGACAAGCTGGAATTATTGCCGATGAACCCACTGTGTCTTTTCTAAGGAATAATATGAGGCCTACCGTTACAGGTTTTCATTTTTCATCTGTTACTGAAGAAGAGCTCTATAAAACGTTCTTATCAATAAAATCTAAAGCATGTGGGTCTGATCACATCTCCTAACCATGATACTCTATTGTTGTCCAATCATTCTGCCATATCTAACTCACTTGATAAATCATTGCATAGAAACTAATGTCTCTCTTATAAATGGAAATTAGCGTGCACACTGCCTATTTCAAAAATAAGTAACCCTAAGGACCTTAGAGATCTCAAGCCAATTAGTATTTTACAGGTTTTATCTAAAATTCTTGAGCGAATACTAATAATAATAATAAAAAATTATTGAAAAACTTATGATCTGTTACCTCAAAACCATTCCCTCCTTGAAAGTTATGGATGATATAATATCGGAGAGTGACAGAGACCACTTAACAATATTACTCCAAGGCTTTCGACTTAATCATGAAATTCTTTTATCTGTAGTTCACTACCTGGGACTTGATGGGAATGCAGTCTTGCTAATTAAACATTATTTAACTAATGGCAACAGATGGTCAGATCTGGCAATAATATTTCCACTTCATTAAACTTGTTTTGCGGAGTCCCGCAGGGCTCCATATTAGGTCCTCTTCTGTTTGCCTTATATACCTCGGGCTTTCGAGATAGTTTGAAGTAATGCCCGAGTCATTTCTATGCAGATGATACGCGACTTTATTATTCTTTTGGGAAGACTGTCTTGAGTCATGTGCACGAGTAAATCAGGATTTGCAGACACTATTATTTAGGTCGGAAAAATATTATCTGTCAATTAATCCCACCAAATCCAAAGTAATGTTATTTAAGCGCAAGGTTTCATGTGATAGGTACACAGGAGAGATACATATTAGTGTAAATAATTAGGACTTACAACTTTGCAATGTATCAAAAAATCTTGGCCTTTTTAATAGACTCCTCATTAAAATTCTCAGAGCATGTAACTAATATTGTTAAAAATGCATTTAGTAACCTCAAATTAATACGTGGCAACAGACACTTGTTGTCTATTAAAAATATGACATTGTTGAGTGAGATATTAATTATGCCACATTTGAATTACGCAGATGTGATGTATGGACCATTGTTGAATACATATGAGCATACTCATTTACAACGGATTGAAAACACGATTTATATTTGGCTTTAAAAAACATGACCATATATCTGCTAAATTTCATGAACTAAATTGGTTAAAAGTCAAAGAGAAAAGAGATTTGCATATTTGCTACTTAATTCATAAAATTATTAAAAATGACGATGCTTGTTACTTGATCAGCAAAATCAAGTTTAGGGCAGATTCACATAGTAGTTTAATAACGGGGTACTTTATAGTTACAACAAATGGGATAGTAGATTATATATTGTACAGAGTATGTAGAATACAAGTTTTAGACCTCCAAAACCCTTGGCAAAATTTTGTATGGCTGAAAAAACACGAATTTTTGGCACTTTTTTCAGTTTGTGGGGCTATAACTTAAAAACAATGCATCCAATCGAAAAGTCATTTATTATCAAAATTAAAGGGCATTAAATTTTGCTTCGATTGAGTACCTCAATGTTGAAATTTCATCAAGAGGTATGGGCGTAATTGGCAGTCGAATAACAAAAATTCTTACCAACTTGTAAAAGAATTCACACTCGGTAACTTTTTAAACGTCTTCAGCTCTGAAACGGCTAATCTAAATGAAAAAATGCATAGAATGGAAATTGTGGAGCATGTAATTTCAAGTTCGCATAGTACCTTAGTAATATAACAAAGTGTAAAAAAAATTTAAACAAATATGTAGGTACAAAGTGCAAGAAAAAAACTGAAATGAAGGAAATAGTTATTTGTGCATCAAGGCTCTAAAGTTGATTTTTCTCGGCCGAATCCGAAGTTTGCGGCTGAGGCATAGTCGAAGATAAGCAAACTTCCAATAAGACCGAGATAGATCATTAGGCCGAGGTACACACAACATTTTTTAGGCAACTGTCTGGCGGTTTTTCTTAATTGTTTCGTAAATCGTTGTTCATACGTAAAAAACGTATAGGACTAAAAATGTTGCCCATTAAATTCTATTAAATTAGATGCTACACAAAAAATGTTATATCAACATTTTAGCTATTCCTTACTGAATTCTCGCAAATAGCGTCCACAGTTAAGGGTAGGTTTTAGCACGCTGTTTAGAATATGTAAAATTGTATAAGTATGTTTCTTTTTTTATGCCAATAATAAGCTGTTATTATTATTATTATATTTTATAATTTTTAAGAGAGCCTAAACAGTACCTCCTAGTAATAACATGAATGAGCGCGTATCCGCTCGAATCTCAAGCTTAACTAGCTCTGCCTAAGCTAATTTATATACAGCCTCAAGAATTATATTTTACGGTGTATACATTTATTTACTCAGTGTTACGGATAGGTAGATTTGTGGCAAGATTGTTGTATTGTTTAGCATTCTCGTTGGGCCCGTGCTGGTTGTGTACAAGACAAGGTGATGGTCAAAGACCCATACAAACTCTTCAAACAGGAAATATCGACATGCCGTGTGTGACTATAGCTGTATGCTAACAGACTGCTCCGATTCTAAGTGGCGGAACCGGTCAACTGTCCTAAGGGTCGAAGAAATTTTATTTAATTATGCGCATTTTGAATATTGGTTGGTAGTTGATAAAAATTTAGTTTTTGTATGATTTTCGTGGAAATAAAACTTTACTTGCTGTGAGTCTGTTGCCGAAATAATTCATTTGCCTTCCTAGAGACGTATAGGTATATTTTAATTTTATTGACTCACCATTGATTTTCTTGGTCATTAAATAAAAGGTTATTTTAATTCAGTCGAAAACTGCAAATTAGGAAAGCAAATAGTACAAGAAGTGTTGTTTCGTCTCTTTCATATAACAATGAAGTTATAATAATAATAGTAAATGTCTTTATATGAAATAATACAATACATTTCATTAAGGGCAAAATTTGTAGATTCTTTCTTCCACTTAACCCTTACTGTTAAGGATTTTACAATACGTAAATTAATTAAATAAGTCGACTAGCATCTGTATAGCAATGAACTTCTAAAAATTTAGCAGCGCTATATACATCAGATGTGTATAGTAGTAAATGAAAATGCACCCATGAAGCCTTGCGGAACTCCCGATGTGATTAGCTCAGAAGAAGACATGCTAAGTTCGTGCGGACAATTTCATTGTGGTTTTCCAAATATGAAGGGACAAACATTAACGACATATCATCTAAACCGGTATATCACAATTTTGCTATCAGTAAGTTATGAGCCACTGAGTCAAAACTCTAACAGAACCAGCAGAATAGATGCCGTTGCTGAATTACAAATCATGATTAATAAATTCTTAGATTGATTTAATAGGAATAAGTTATGTCTAAACACTTCTAAGATAGTTTTCAATAAAAAATTTCCCACCAAGAAATAATTTCATTAACAAAAGTTAGTTATTAACAATAAAGAGTAAATCGATCGTTCAAGTCAATAGCACAAAATTTGTTGGACTTCGTATAGATAATGTGTTAAACTGGGAAATGCACACAGACATTCTTTGTAATAAACGTTCATCATTATGTTTCCCACTCTTTAGGTTAAGAAATATTACAGATAAGAATTTGCTTCACGCTTCCGTTATATATTTCTGGGGTCTTCATATGTCCGCATCAATTTTAAGTAAATTTTTTATACAAATCTTGACACATACATTCGTGTCACATAATTTTGTATCTATTTTATTATTCAAATCTATGGCTTATATTTATTATGATCTGTGATCTATTTGAGATGTATCTATTTATTTCAGAGTAATTTCATCTGACTTTTTCTATACTATTGTACGGCCTTATAATGGTATTTTGCTAAAATTTAACTTTAATTTTCGTGACATTGTCAGTTAGTTGTCATAATTTATTGCAAGTGTGCAAAAAACTAATATGCCTGATATAAGCGATTTAGTTAAATCTGGAGTTATTGCTAAAGCAGGAGATGGATGGTCAATGAGATAAATTGCACTGCGTTATAATATTGACAAAAATTCGGTGTGTAACATTTTATGAAAGTGGAGAATAAACGGTACGATTAGTAGAAATCCTGGATCAGGTCGACGAAGGATATCAACTCAACAACAAGATTTGCAATTGGTAAATGCTTTAGTAGAAAATCCATTTTACTCAGTTATTCAGACTGCTGAAGAAACGAATTTTCCTGGATCGAGTAGTACTGGTCGCCGGCGAGTAAGAGAATCGGAGCTACGCTGGCATGCAGCAGCACAGACATACTTACTTAAAGTTGAACATAAAGAAACTCAAGTAGAAATGCGCTTGAGTTTTTAGCGCATGATGAAAATTTTTCGAACAATGTAATCTTTACAGACGAAAAAACTTTCCAGTCAACACACAGCGGTCGTATTCGTGTTTACCGCCTTCCGAATACTCGATTCGATGAGAAATATATATCTAACAATGATAAAAGTGGTAGATTTTCCGTCAATATGTGGGCTTGGATATCGGCACGTAGTCCTGGTGTTTTGTGGTATATTGAGGAACGATTTAATAGTGAAACGTATATTAGGATTTTAGATAATATTATGCTCTCTTCTGTGTCACAATTATTTCCTAATAATGAGTTCATATTTGAACAAGATAATTGTTCCGTTCAACTGTTCATACCGTAACTAACTGGTTTCAATATAACAACATCAATGTTCTTAACTGGCCCAGTCATAGTGCAGAACTTAACCCCGTGGAAGAAGTATGGGGATTACTCGTAAGAAGTATCCAAAGACGAAATGTGAGTCCACGGAATGCCGAAGGATTACTGGAAATAGTAGATAATGCATGGGAAAATATTATTACTAATGATTATTGTATAAGGTTATTTAATTCTATGCCAAACAGACTTATAGAAGTTATAAATAGAAATGGTGCAATAACGAAATATTAATAGTTAGTTTCTTGTTAAGTAGGATATCCTTTGTCCTTTGAGCCAGGATTTCTACTAATCGTACCGTTTATTCTCCACTTTCTTAAAATGTTACACACCAAATTTTTGTTAATGTTATAACGCAGTGCAATTTGTCTCATTAACCATCCATCATTTACTATAGCAATAACTATAGCATTAAAATAAAACATTAATTGAAAGTCATATCTGTTTTATTTCGGCCACTCATTATATATTCAAATAGAGACAGCTTTACAAAAAAAAAAAAAAAATTGCCCTGTTTTATTCTGCTCACGACAATCTCTTGGAATAATCTATCTATCTATGTATATGAGCATAGATTGCCATCTTTCTCTATTTCTCTCCTCTTCAATAGCTCTATCTCGCATTGTCTTTACTATTCCATCCACATCCTCTCTCTCTCTTCTATTTTTTGGGACATACTTCATAGCTTTTTTGGCCATCTCCTCCATCCTCATTATGTGTCCATACTACAGAAGTTGCCTTGTTTCTATCCTGTCTATAGTCGCATATGTTCTTTTCACGCGCCTTCTAATTTCTTGATTCGGTATTCGTTCCAACCTTGACACTCTGCTTACCCTCCTTAAATAATTCATTTCCTCCCTCTTTTCCTATTTCTGCCCGATAACTGCCAGTACGTAGTGATCCGTATCTCAATATAGGTTCTAATATTGCTCTGTAGATTGCCATTTTTAAAATTTATTTTAATGTGATTCGATCAAAGTAATGAGTTGAAAATTCGCATACATTTTTGATCTTGTTGAACCCTATACCTTATATCATCACTACATGCTACTTAATATCATGCTTCCTAAGTATTTATACTCTTTACATTTCTTTAGTTCTCTTAGTTGTAGATCAGGGTCTTCCTGCTCCTCTCATATGCGTAAATATTCGGTTTTTCTCCTGTTCATATTTATACCCCACTTCTCATATTCGTCTATAAGTTTTCATAGCATGTAGTCAATGTCTTCTTCACAGATTCTAATGACTTACATGATCATCAGCAAAGAAGAGGCTCGTTAAGCATTTATCCCTAATATCTATTCCCATTCCTGAATATTTCTTCTTCCAGTTTTCCAAAGCTTCTTGAATAATATCTTAGACATTGTGGGTGACAGACAGCATCCCAGTTTAAAACCCTTCGTAACTTTAAACGGTATAGAGATTTTAGTTCCAACGGTTTCTGGGTTCTTATATATGTTCCAAATTGCACGAATGTACGTTTTGCTGAGGCCGATCGTCGTCAGCACACGAAACAGCTTTGTCAAGGGCACTGTATCGTAGACTTTTTCAAGGTCTATGAATACGGGATGCGTAGGTTGATTTCCGTTTTCCATTATTTGCTGGAGGGCGAATATATTATCCAAGCATAGCCTTCTTGCACGAAAACCGCATTGCTCCTCTAAGTCTTCATATTTTAATTCAACTTTTTCATAAGAATCCTGTCATGCAACCTTCCCGTTGACCTAGTGACACTTGTCCCCTTATAATGTCCACAAACTTTTTTGTTTCCATTCTTATATATTGAGCTGATATATCCTAAATTCCAGTCCGCTGGGATGCCTTCTCCTCTAATCAAATATGCATTAAAAAGCTCTGCTAGAATTTCTAACAAAATATCTGGTCCATATTTTATTAGTTCAATGGGAATGTCTCCAGGTCCCGGAGCTTTGCCATTTTTCATGTCTTTTAATGTTTTTTTAATTTCAATTATATTTATATCTTCCTCCGTGTTGTCATCTACTTTTTATTATTCCGTTAATAATGTTCTTGCCATTTTCCTTCTCTTATCAAGTTTATATTTCCTGTCCCTTTTCTGTCCTTTCTTAAATTTTTTATGGCTTTTCATACCTGTGTTATTCTAGTTCCTCCTAAACATCTCTCGATCTATTCACACCTTTCTCTCAAATTTCGTTCTTATTTTTACCACCATATTTTCTACTTCTCTGTCCATCTATTTAGTATCTATAAGCAATTGTTGATAGTGTACAACTTCTAATTAACAATATACCACCGATTCATTTCTAGCGCGAACGAGTGACGTTCGCTTTTTGAGCGTACTCATTTCTATGTAGTGTTGCAAATTTATAGATGCCCTTGATCATCTTTTTCTGTTGATCCCTCTGTATAACAAAATTTATTATTCCGTATTTAAAATACAGATTTAGGATTGATACATTGCACGTACATACATACAGCGACTATGTGTTATTTTAAATCTCATGGCCAAGGTGATATCTACACATGGTTTAAATTTCCTTATATTATTCTGTTTTAAAAATGTCGCTCAATGCATAATTTATAATTTTGTCACGAAATATGAAAACGACATTGCCTAAATCATAACCAAGCAGCAAACGGATTTAGCTTTAACTATTTCTCGTCTAGAAGTTACATTTTTTATGGCAATTTGTTAATGGCGAGAAATTGCTTTGCGGATTCCATGATAAATGTTTTTAAATCAATCTACATGAACATAGACTGTTCATACAAATACAATGTTCTGCAATCGCAACTAGGCTTTTAAATAAAAAATCATTACACTACAGATGTCCAATGCCAACAATTTTAGTTTAGTTCGTAAAAAGCAAGGGCTTGAAAGAATATGAATAAACACATTTAATTTTATTGTAAAATTGTATGTATGATTCTCAGGCCAGACCAATTCATAACTACCCAATCGATTACTAACAATTAATATCGTCTTTTCATCAGCGGCATTCTAAATCGTTGTTCCCATAGATATTTCTCACATTTAAAGCTATCGTTTCTAATACATGTTGTTTAAATTGCATCCCATTGTCTGCGGCACAATATTGGTATTATATCAATTTGCGTGGGACTGGTAAGTGTTGACTAAGAAAAGTCATGGTCTATCAGGAGGAAACACAAACAGATGACTGCTTGGGAAATGAAATAGTATTTTAAAGATTTTTTTTATTCGCAGAGGAGATGTATTCGTCCTAAGAACTTTATAAAGATGAAGAATGTTGCTACACTTGATAATATTCTACAAAAAAACAAATGTACAAAAGAGAGTTTGGCCAACCAAGGTTACATCAGCAGGAGATAATTCAAATTACAAATATAGCAATTAGCGTTTTTATAGCACAAGCAAACTTCAAAACGCAGGGATTAAATTAAACGATATAAAATATAATTCTGATAATAAAACCGCGTATATGAATGCTGAAAATTTATCAGAGCATTTGATGAAGCTTTTATTGTTACCAATGAATTCTTAGGTAAAACTAATACGAAACATTAAATGAGGAGTGTCCAAAGCAATCCATAATAATGTACTTGTCTAAATAAAAGATTAGTTTAACCCAAAAGTTAAAAAAGCAATTGTGAGAGAATTTTAGCTTACACTTTTAAAATGATTAAGATCTACCAGGGATGTCCAATGCTATACCTCTCTACAATGATATACAGCAGGCAGAGTCGCGTTTTCGACATAATTTATCCCCTCGTATATGAGATGTAGTCGAGTAGATGAAGAAAATTGCGCCGATGCGGGCGGCCGGTAAAGAATTCAAGTTGATGTTCGGAACAAGAAAGTGAGAGACTGTTTTCGTGGAACCGGGCAGTGCCGTACGTTTATTTAACGTTGAGCAGTGGTTTTCTCCTAATAAAAAAAAAACATAAGCGGTTTATTATATATTCCCCCATATTTATAATTATTAAATAAAGTACCAAATAATAGCATAATAAAGTTTATGACATCTAAAAATCTTTGCTATAATAAAACATCAACACAATTAAGAAAAATAAAGTAAATTCAGGTAACAAAAACAAAATAATAATCAAGAAAGCAATATGGAGCAATTATGGAAAGAGTATTCTCAGTTATGCCAATGTATAGAGGTCCTCCATAAAAGCGTCACTCCTTGCTGAGAAAGTTAAAATGTCTTTACCAATTAATTTAAGTATAATATCCATTTGTTTGTATTTCATGATTTCACTATTATTTCAATTATTTTAAAATAGTTGGCTATGAACAAACTTGACAATTTCATTTTTTGACAGATCATCTCAGTTAATACTTAAACTCTCACTCAATCACACTCGTTTATGAAATTAGAATTTTCAAAAATGATTTTTACTCACATTGATCGTTATAATATGTTCGTTACATATTGCCAATGCAATTTTAACTCTGATTTAGCTCAAGTAGAATATAGAAACAGATTTCCACAAGCACTACAGCCGAATAAAACTCTGTTCAGAAAATTAGTTACGAAACTGAAAAATAATGGTTCATTTTTAAAGAAGAAGACAAGGTTGAACAGTGTTACTGATAATATAAATAAGGTAAATCGAGTTATTAACTATGTAAGAAATAAAAATACAGAAAATTTGGAAACATCATTAAGAGAAATTCAAATTGCTTGTCATATAAATAAAACAAGTGCTAGAAAAATTTTAAAGAAAAATGGTTACCGGTGTTATAAAGACAGATAAGTTCACAATTTACAAGCGGGGGACAAACCAAGGAGGACGACTTTTTGTAGGTGACTGTAGGAAAAGAAGCGTGCCGATCCATTAATATGTAGTAAAATACTTTGGTCCGACGAGGCAAATTTTTCCAATAATGGATTTTTTAATCGCAATATTCATTACAAATGGACTTCTGAAAATACACACTGGTATAGACCGACTGGGTTTCAAAATCGTTTTTCAATAAATGTGTGGATAGGTATTTTAGGCACCAATTTAATACCTTATTTTTATGATGGTCACCTCAGTGGTCAAAGGTACGTAAACTTTTTGAGAAATGAATTTAATGAATTCTTAGATGACCTACCTTTAGAGAATCGACACAACTTTCAATATTTCCAACAAGATGGAGCTCCTCCCCACAATTCCCAGATTTGCCTAGATTATTTAGACGAAATTTTGCCTCAAAATTGGATAGGTACCAATGGATTTATTCGATGGCCCCCTCGTTCTTAACTCCAATGGATTCTTCTATGGGGGTATATTAAAGATATTTTCGACGACACCGCAAAATGTAGAGGACCTAAGAGCTCGAATTCAACAGGCATGTATTACAGTTACCCCCGAAATGCTGAGTAATGTTTTAAATGCAGTACCTCGCCGCGCTCGATTGTGCATAAGAAATCGCGGTAGACACTTTGAACACTTGATATGATATCTTAAAAAATATTTTGAGGATTAGATAAATATTAATGTTCTGTGTGCTATATTCGTTTTATTATTAATTTGTTTTTGTTACCTGAATTTACTTTATTCTTCCTAATTGTGTTAATGTTTTATTATAGCAAAGATTTGAACAACTTATTGAATTATTTTATCGTTTTATTTAATCATACTTCTCCACGGCAAGTATAATGCTTATTAAAAAAAATGCATTGGTTTTAAAAAAATGTTTTTATAATTACTAACATAATACCAATGAATAAATATGGCATGTGATATATCGTTGAAAAGAGAGGAAAATACTCTATTTAATGGCTCCATTTCCCGCCCGTTTCAAAATAATTGAAGAGTAAATCTCAAAATACAGCGGTTTTGAAAAAAATTAGATAAAACCTCGTTGAAACGCTCTGTTTTGCAAAAAATTTTCGCCTTAGAATTTTTCTCGTATCTCTTCAAATAACGGAGATATTTGGCCTAGACATTTTCCGCATTTTCGATATTTTCCGCCATAACTCTTAAAGTAGGCCATAGATTTCAAATGTCTTAAAACCATTTTGTAGGTTATATAAATCGATTTTCGTAAAAATATTTTTTTTTGTACGACCGATATTAAGTGAAATATTCTCGAGGTTCCTGATAAAATGGACAGCCCGTATACATCTATAAATCAGATGTCAAGAATTCTTCAACCGAATAGAAAGCATTACTTACGAGATATCGTCTAACAGCAAATTTAAATTTTTGGATACCAACTATAGATTTTATATCATTATTTAACTTATTATACTACTGCACATATGTAATACGGATTGGACTTATATAATTCTAAACGATGCATGTTGAATTGAAGATTAGAACCGTGATGAGTAGTATATCAGTGGTAAGTATTTTGATGAACCGAATTTTATTCTGAATAAAAGTGTTTGCTGGGTTAACCACCCACAGGCCCTAAACTTTGTTTCCAGCAGGCCGAAGACATATCAATACGGATTCCTAGTAGCTTGAAATCAACCACTTGTTGAATAGATTTACCTTTAAGTTTTATCATAGGACTAGATACATAATTGGAACCAACTGGATGAAACTGAAGTGAGAAGGTTTTCTTGATTCATAGTCAGCCCGGAGTCTCTAAAATAAATACTAATTTTTGTAAGGTTTTTACGAGTTTTGATGCCGTGTACTCAACAGTTACATCGCTTACAATCAATGACATGTCATCTGCAAAAGCACAGTAAAAATTGGTATATATTGTTCCACGTCATTAATATATTGTAGGGAGAGTAACGGTTCCAAGACACTACCTTGTGGTACTCCAGTATCGATATGCAGTTTGTTTGAATTTACGCCGAAATATTCGACAAACTGAGATCTATGAGATCTAGATAGGATGTAACTTTTGAAACTTTCAGCAAGTTCGAAAAACTGATAAATCATTGATTTATTATGTGTTACACTGTTAAATTATTTTAATTGAGAAGTCATCATGCTCAGTGGAGTTAGAATTTTTTAAATTGTTGACAGTGTCCAGGACTTCAGACTCTGTAACAGGCTCGAGATATGTTGTAGAACATATCTGCGAGTGTAAAACACGAGTTGAGAAAATACAATCAGAATCCGACTTCTAGGTAGATAATATAAGAACCATAATATCCGATTTAGACAAAACCGACATATGGAGAAAATCCGTGAATCACGTTATTAACAAAGAAAAAGAGTATCCCATTTTGCCGCACGTAGAACTTATCATTATTCAGATAGGGAATGATTCTAGTAGTAAGCTTACTGATGACTTCGTTGCCATGTGACAATTTTTTTCTCAAAATTATCAGAATTTCTTATATTATTATTTAAAATTTCTTACTTTAATAGAAGTTTTTAATTGAGGTGAAATACCATAATTAATTCTATTTTGCTTGAGATACGACGGCGTTTTAATGAGAATTATGTTTTATTTTATTTTTAACGGTTTTAACAAGGAATAATTATGTTTTATTTTTATCATTTTTAACAAAACTTTAATATTATAATTTTGTTATTAATGGTATCACGGTTATTGTAAATAATCCATCTTAATGGTGTTTGAAGGACGTATTTTCTGCTTTTAAAAATTTAGAAAAATTAAAAAAAAATAGGAAAAAGAAAAAATTAATTTTCTTCTTCCTCAACCTTTTCTTAACTCTAAATAAATAAATATTACGTTCACAAAATTTTTTAGGGTTCAACACGACTGTTTCAGACGGAGAATAATGTAAAAATCATACTTACTGTCGTTTATGCTTAACTGCTGCTTTGATGGTATCAATTGGACGTCGTAACACTATAAACCTAACACTGGATGTACCACACTTTTTTAAAATTTAAACCTGAAAGGGAATTTTGTTAGAAAACACAACTAAAAGACAATATAAAGTTCAAAAATATATGTATTAAATCTTTAAAAAAATTATGTTTTTACAACAACTTTTATTTCAAGAAAAATGTTTAACAAACACTAGTCTGGCCCGTGTACAACACATGGTGAGGAACGGAACGATTTATACTGTACCAACTACCATCCAATATTTTTAAGCTAACGATGCACAAAAAGATTCAAGAAAAGTTCAATGTAACTGAAATTTTGGTGGGCTTTTGCTTGCCTGTCTTATAAACGTATTATTAAATTCACATGAATTTTGGTCGCTCCTCGAAGCTTAAAATTGCTTGAAGCGTCTCTACTTCGATTTTATTCTACAATAACAACTTTTTTACGTTCAGGCAAGGCGGATCCCATGCACGTATGAGTACATGGTATAGATACTTTTTTGACTCCGAATCACTGAGGAACCGGTTTAGGGCAAACCCCGTCAAAACACATCATTTCCCCGTCAAATCCGGCTGCTAGGAAATGATAGGGGTCCCATGTCGCTAAGGGCTATTTTCGCTATAACTTCCGATATACTTTGAATAGTCGTTGGACTAACTTGTCCTCATATTCAATACCTCGTAAGAGTTGCAGTGCTTGACAACGTGGATTCGTAAAAGGGTTTTTAATCTTGAAAATTTCGAAGTTAAAGCCTAATTTTAGTACAGTTTCTAAAATTAGGTGGTCGGGGCGACATTTGCCACACTTTCTAAATTAACGCTCCTTGAAGAGTTAGCGAAAATTTTGCATAAAAAACGCTCCGAAGAGCGAAAATATGTTTACAAGTATTAAAAACCTCTTCCACGGCGTTTTTACGTGAAGCACGCTTTTCGTACGAAGTATTTCCTAAGTCGGATTTTGTTACAACGTCGAAAAGTATATCGGGGTTATAGTGTTCTTTAACATTATCAGGTGTGCTAAGTTTATTCTAACGTCCTAACTTACTAACAATACCTTTCCCCTTCCCATCGTGGCAAAAACTACTCACACCTCCCTCCCTGTTGGTTTTTGCCGGACGGTGACATTTTCTATAATATCAAGTTTTTCTTGTTCCCTACATTAAGAGTCAATGAAATTTTTACGTTCTGTAGAAAAGGACTTTGACTAAACGAGTAAATATAAAAGTCTAAGGTATTATTATATTATAATCCTTTATACAAATGAACATACAATATACATATACCTACCTATCATTTCACCACTTTCAGTAATAATCTATTAGTTAATAAGTCTTCAAAACAGTGTTACGTATATATTAAACAATCTTTAAAATATTGTAGGGCATGTATTGCCTTGCAAAGTAAGTTACGCCTGACTAGGGATAACACGCTTTCGAGTCGGTTTACAAAGGTTTTCATATCATTTTAAACTGAGATTGGATAAACCCTATACAATGTCGGCATCTAATTTTTATTATTTTTCTCTGTATTTTATATTAGGCGCTTTTTCAACTAAGTATCATCGAATATTTCAATATATTGGCAAATGGCAACCTCGACACATTCTATACTTAACTAAAATTTTCGACACGTTCAATTTTTCCCATCAACTCATTAATGGAATAATCCTCACGATTTCTAAAAGACAACATCTTGTAAGTAGAACAATTTTTAAAATGATGAGATAACATGAGATTAGAACAATTTACATATTTAATTACACCTATTTTAACTATCAAAATGAAGTAAAATAAAGATTGTTCTCTTCCTCTGCAAGTCTCAGAAAATCTACCATTGTTCACTGCAAATAACGTGGACGCCGAGAAATAATCATATCATAGAAAAAAATCTAAATTGTACTTTCAGTGTCAGCCGAACAAAACGGCATTAAATGGTAAACGGGACATTTAGATAACGTATAATTACGGTAATACTGTAATAATGGGATCGGAATTTCAATTTAACAAAGACAAAACGAAATGTGCTGGCTTAAATAATGCCCATCATTTAATACATTCCCAGATGGATAAACATCAACGATCACTCTGAACTCAATTCACGTATGATTCTTTTATAAACCTAAACAAAGGTTTTCCAATAGACTTTAACTTATTTTTGCATATTTAAGTAAAGTTCATTAGTAATAATCCAGAAGAACACATAGATGCCAAAAAAATATATAATAGATATCAGAAAGACCACCCAATTCAATAAATCTTTATTCAAAATATAATAACAGATACCTCCCCGTGCAACCACCGCCTTGGTCACGATGGCGGTTTGTAAGGCCGGGCGGACCGGGTCTGGTTTGGTTACAAAACAGATTTTTACAACTTATGACCTGAACATCTTTTACATACAGTAAATAAAAACAGGTAATAACGTTATTTATATCTACTACAAAAAAGATTTTAAAAAACTTAAACTACACACTATTTTCAAAAATTATTTAATTACGCACTTTTTAAAATTTTTACAATTGTCGCAGGCACCTGAATCCAACCGGGGTACCCTCTGCGAGATGGTCTAAACTTTGATTTTAAGAATTTTTGGTTTCAGAAAATTTTGATTTGGAAAAAGATTTTGTGACGAGAACGAATTTAGAGACAAAAATGTACAAAAAGAAAACAAGAGGAAACAAACACGACAAAAAGGTTACTAACAGAAAGTAAGACGGGGACAGGAAAGATTTAAAGATTCTTAAAAGTTATGAAATATCAGTAAAGGTGGATAAGGTAAGCGAACGTTATAGTTGTTGAAGTTTGGCTACAGGGGTTGCCGGAAAATCGGTAACGTTTGAAAATTATGCTGTCCAATTTGTGTTTTGTATCTTGTTAGTGGAGTATCGCCCAGCTAAAAGGAGTAATAATAATAATAATACCTTTATTGCCCAACAGGTAACACCCAATAACAGGACAAATTTTAACAATGTTTCACAAAAGAAATTCCTAATATGATAACATTAGGGGGCGAGCGTAGGTGCGTCTTTACTATGTACATACTTCGGTAAGCGATATAAAGCAACGACAGGCGCAGTTAGTACTTGGATGGGTGACCATTCCAACGGAAACCGCGTTCTCGCCTCACACATCTTCCAGCGGCTTGTATATCAGTGTATGCGCGGAAGCTATACAACCTTAGGCGAGGGTTGTATAGGAGATATACCATCCTTCGGAGGGGATGTAAAGCCGTCGGTCCTCTGTCTATTAAATGTTAGGCAAGTAAAAGATCCCTACTCTTCTTAAGGGTAGAGGTTCGGCAAAATTTCTGGTTGGGGGTAGCTCGTCTACAGGCGTCGGTGTTAGGCCTCAGTAGCGGAAATAGGCCGACGTTAAATAAATGTATAAAAAAAGAAAAAAATAATAACATTACATTAAATTACAAGAAAAAGTACACAAAAAATTGTCATTTGAATAATAACAGTAATAAACCACAGATGAATGTATTAAAGAAATAAAAAATAGAAAATTAATAAATATTTAAAAAGGAAACAGATAGAATACAGTACATACTAATTGCAATGCACAACTGGGAATTCAATAATATTTGGTTGAGGTTAAAGATTATTTAGAGCCGTACGTAACATTTCTTTTTTGAACAATTATTAATGTCACATAAGTGACAAATTTGGTTGAAATTACTACACATCGTATATATGGGGCTTTGTTCAATGCCTCGTTCAGGGTAATTGCATCAATTTTAAACGATAAAAATTTAAGAAACTTTCTCCGTACATTCTATAAAGCCAGTTTATGATTTATATAATAGGGGTACCAGAAAAGTGAACCATACTCAAGTTTAGACCTCACATAGGAAAAGTGAGGGATTTTTATAGATTTAATGTTGGTAAACATTTTGCAGTTCCTAATAATTATGAAGCCAATCATTTTAGTAGTTTCTTTCAAATTTAAATGAATGTGATCGATGAATAATTATCTAGAATCAAATATGACTCCAAGATCTTTCGCAGAATTGGATCTAGCTAGTGACATTACATCGATATAGTAAATATTTTCAATACTGGAGAGCTTTTTAGTAAATGAGACAATTTTACATTTAGAGGCATTAAAATGTAATCTATTACTCATACACTAGTTTTGAACATGATTAATATCATTTTGCAGCAAAACACAATCTCTTTGACAGGTTATTTTCTTATATATCTGAAGATCATCAGCAAATAATAGCCTGCCTACCACTATTGTCAATAGTTGAGTTAATGTCATCAATAAAAAGTAGAAATAAAATAAGTCCCAAGTTAGAGCCCTGGGGAACCCCTGATGTAACTATAAACGGCTCATAGTTATAACCATTATAAGAAACAAATTGTTCGTGATTGGTAAGATATGATTGATAAATGATAGTAATGAAAAACTTAAGTCCCAGTTGCCTAATTTGGAAAATAAGATACTGTAATCAATCCGATCAAAGGCCTTACAGAAGTCCGTATAGATCACATCAACCTGTCCAGACTCATCAACTGAGTAAAGATAGCCAAATTGGTAACTGTTGAACGTTGGGACACAAAACATGTTGATATAGCGATATTCTCTTACTGACTGACATGTAGATGCGATCATATAGGATAATCTCGTAGACCTTTGCAAAGTTCGATAGAATTGCAATCGCTCTATAATTACTAATAAAAAATGAGTCGCCTGGACAAATTTTAGCTCGTTTCCACGTGTTAGGAAACGTTAAAGTTTTCAATGATAAATTAAATATAATTAATAAAAGTTCGATTAGTACATTGCTACAGTCCTTAACAAGAAAATAGGGTATTAAGTCGAGGCCTTAGGTCATCTTGTTTTTTAGTTTAGTAATTGCATTTTGGATTTCTATATCAGTTATGTAATCGATAGTAATAGAACAATTATTTAGCATGTTTACGGTGGAATCAGCAATACCGGGACTATCATTTTTAGGTAAATAAACACTTTGAAAGAAAAGGCCAAAAGCATTTACAATATTCTGAGGACAATCATAGTGGTTTCCTTCATACTCCATTTTTCCTGGTATTCTAGGAGAGGTTCTTTTTGTATGAATGTATGACCAGGAATTACGAGAGTCAGAATTAATTGAGAATTGAACATTATCCAGATAAGCGAATTCAGACTGTATTTTTATAAGTGCCCTTAGGCGTTTAAACTCCTGCAAATGATAATTAGATTGGGTTTTTTTATATTTGTCCTATTGTCTGAATTTGTTCCGCATTATTATTTCTGAAGAATACCATTTCAGATAAGTACGTTTGAAATGTCTATATGTAGGTACGTGATTATCGAAAAGTTCATACAGTTTTGAATAGAATAGATCAGTAGCAATGTTTACATCATGTATTACCAGAAGGACCAGTCGATACCTAGCAAGGCATTATATAATGCAGGAAAATCGACTTTTTAAAAATTATATGACATTTGTTCTAGAGCTAGCTAGAGCTTTTGGGAGATCTGCTGGACGTAATCCGCTATCGGGGATATGTGGTTGCAACGTCCGTATAAGTCTCTGAGGGATTTGTGCTCGAGCATTTTTAATTTTTTTATTGTCTTGGCCGGTATGTTGCACCACACCGGCGCCGCGTATGTTGTGGACGGCCTAACCATCATTGTGTACAACAGTTTTTTATTTTGTCTGTCGAGTCTGCTACCGCGACCGTGAGCGGATACAGACTTCTGGACAGGGAGTAGACCATCCGTGTTGTCTCATTGATGTGTGTGTTAAACGTCAGTCTTTGGTCCAGTCTAACCCCCAAGTACTTAACGCATCTCTTAGTTGGAATGTTGTTTTCCCTGATCGAAATAGGCGTTATGATTTTAAGTATCTTTACACACTCAGCTACACGAGGACAACAATTCTATTATAAAACGTGTAATATGCAAGCACTAGAAAATTGAAATATGTTTAGTGGTTTGTCAATGTTCGTTTGTCGGATGAATATCCACTGTTTAACGCGGAAAATAACCAAGCCAATATCTGTGTGTATCGAATGTTAAATTAAACTTAAACATGGCTGAACAACAATTAAGTATTGCTGATAAAATTGAAATAATAAGAATTGTTGGCGACAGTGTGCACCTTTGTCGAGATGCAGCCAGTATCTTCAATTTGAGACATCCAGAATGCCCACAGATTCACTACACTACGGTTGGTTCAATTAATAGAACATTTAATGGAACCGGAGATGTATCCAAACTTAGAACCAAAAAATACAATGTTGCTGATCGTCCATTAGATCAACTAATATTGGATGCTGTCAATGCTGAACCACGTGTTAGTGGCAGAGATTTATCTCCGAACTTGAATATAGACAAATAAAATTGGGAGATGTCTTAAACGTCATAATTTAAAACCATATAAGCGCAAGTTTTTACACACTGTGGAAGAAGGGGACACAGAGAGGAGATTGGTTTATTACTTCTGGGCACAGGGTTTATTTTTAAATGACACTAATTTTTTTGAAAAAAATTATTTTCAGTATTGGTTAACGGTAAACCTACACTGGGTTATAAATTGTCAATACTCCTAAGAAGTAAATGTTTGGTGTGGAATTTTAAATGATACCTCGATTGGACCATATTTCTTTGATGGACACTTTAAATCGTGTGAGATTCCTACATTTTTAACACATGAATTTCGAGATGCCGTTCAAAATTTACCTTTAGCCGTACAACAAAACCTCTATTTCCAACTAGATGGGACTTCCATTTATAATGCAGTAATATTTAAAAATTGACTGAATAACAACTTCCCTATGCATTAGATTGGAAGAAATAATCCGTTAATTGCGTGGCCACTTAGATAACCAGACGTCACCCTATGGATTTTTATTTTTGGGATAAAGTCTATAAAAATAGGCCACGAAATAGAGCGGAACTATGTGACAGAATTAGAGAAGCATGTAATGAAGTAACAGTTGAAGAATTAAGCAAAATTGTTAAAAATAATAAGGAGAGCATTGAAAAATGTATCAAAATTGATGGAGGACACTACTCAAGTCAAGTTTGTGTCGCTCTTTTTCTCATATAGTGCGAGAGCTAAGGCTGTCACTTTGACACTCGAGCTTTCTTACTTGTTACTCGGGCGCCAGTTCAAGTTTCAAGTGGTTGATCAACACTACCCAAAAGTCGATAAGCGAGACTGAGCAGCTCAGTGAAGACACAGTCAATTCCAGTGGGTCCATAAGGGAACTTAAACTTTCACAAATACAACAGTAAAACGCAGAAATTTGATAATATTGGAGTATATTGCTGTAATTTTATTGGTGACAGTTTATTTCCTGGTTCGCGGTGGGCACTGGAAGTCGACTGCTGGATTTAAGTGTTGGAACAAAATCTGCTCCATTAGGAGAATGATTATATTTAATATTTACTTTTTAAAATTATGTTTTTGTGTTTAAGTGTAGATATGATTTTTCTTGTAAAAGAATGAATATTTTTTAACGAAATTTGGTATGCAGGGGTTTTTCTGGCCATGCCGAACAAGATTCTGTAAACACAGAAATCCTATCTCAACCGCTAATATAAATTCCTAGTTTTTGCCAATTTCCTTTGATCATAGTAGGCATATTTAATTTAGAAAAAAAAAATAAACAAATTTTTAATCATAGTCTGAACCACAAGAAGTATACCAAATTTGATCTAAATCGATCAATAAATGGCCGAGATATTGGGACGTAGTGGTGAAAAGTGAGACACACTGTATATCCACCGTCCGGTAAAATTTTAAATACAAATCTACTATACCCAACCCAATTATCTACCCGATTTAATTAAGGAAAGAAGTTAGCGAGACCCTTTCCTAGTGAACTAATTAAAACAAAAAGCATACGGAAGAAGAATCATGATTTTTCGAAGGACTTAACCGCTTTGCAACGAAAAAAGATGAAAGGGATGATACTACGCAGTCTGAATTTTAAAATGTCCAACAATAAATTTCCCATTGCTAATAAAAACTCTCCAATTTGTCGACCGGGAGAATGGTAATATACTGAATAACATTTTAGCGAAATGTAAAAGAAAAACCAAAAACGTTACGTACCCTTCTCATCCCGTGATATATTGCCCCGGATAGAATATTTATTGATTTTATTGGCCTTGCTGAATTGGTTTATGTTTCAAAACCCACTACATTATACCTGCTTTACCGACGTATGGTAAAAATCAATGTGCCTTGTTTGTAAAGGAAGGGTGAACGGTCTCTTTATTACAATATGTAGTTTGAGAATTATTAAGCATTCGCCTAGTGTGTAACTCGTCGAGAGAAATGCGAGTAAAATTCTTTTACTTCCTAGAAATTGTTGAGATATTTCATCTTTCATCAGTATTTCAATGGCTTTCTTCCTCATTGCGTGGATAAGTTAATGTAATGCTACTCGAACATTCAAATGTGTATCTTTCTTTAAAATAAGCGTTGGTAATAAATTATCTGCATTTAAAGTTAGAATTATCACGATTAAAGTATGGCAACAACATCTAATGTGATTAACGCACCAAAATATAAAATAACAACCGTCTCTACAGGTCTGACCTGAGACAAAAAAGATATACTGAATAAGGAATCTCTTTTTTCGCATTTTTGTGTATATTCTGATATTAAAAAGTGTATCTCTCGACTTGCAGGAACGAAATAAATATGCCGCAACTCAAAAAGCATACAAAATATTCCAAAAAACTGTAGAGTAACATTTATTTCTTTGTTAATTTATGAAAAAAATGCGCTTAAACAAAACTTTCGTTGATGGAACACTTACGGAGATATTGTGATTTATGTATTAATTTATTTAATTTATTTATTACCCAACAGTAAAACCAATTACAGGGCAAAATAAATAGTGTATATAACATAATATGACAAAATATAAAAGAGAGGAGAAAATAAATCAATATTGTTATGTGCACGACTAGAATCATAGAAAATTCGAGAACGGCGCCAGAAAAATCGTGAACGTTGGAGAACATTCTAGAATAGACTAGTATAATCGACGAGGATATATATACGGTGAATCCGGCCGTACTGGACAATTTTAAATTAGATAAGCAAGAGTTAAGATGAAATAAGGAACAGTATCAAGTTGTAAATTAAAGTAGTGAATTTATAGTAGATTAAAAGTGTAATTAGTGTGTTTTGGTATAATGAATAATTATTGTAACTAAGTGATTAATAAATCAGTGGTTTATGAAGATTCTTGCTGCAAATTTATTGAACCTGCATACAGAGTGTTTACTGGAAATACGTAACAATATTACAAGTTAACAAAGATATTTAAAGCAGGATATAATTTACCTATTAATATTATCACAATTGAAAAATTCATATCACAATTATTACTTAAATTATTATAGTTTGTGCATATGGTATTAATTGGAGACTTTAACATCATATTTGTTAAACATAGATGTAGTTGAAAGCACTAAGAGATAACAGGTTATATAATAATAATAATCTTTATTGTCCCAAATAAAACAATACTAATACAAAAGTACATTGTGATGTAGGACTAGTCAAATAAACATACGCAACAAAATTACGAAGTAAATAATACCAAAATTAGACGCTACTCCAAAATATTTTAAAAATTCATATATTTTTTAACATCATAAAAAAAATTATGAATAAAGAATTCATATAAATTGTTTTTGAATTTGCTTTTAATACTGTTAATATAATTAACAAGTATATTAAAAAATTTAATACCTTCACATACTGGACTAGTTTCATATAATGGAAATTATGTTGCAGAATGAATAAGGCATTGGAATTTCTAGTCTCATAATCATGATTAAAATTGTTAGTAAAAAAGGAAGAATAATTACATTTAACAACATTAAATATTTCATAAATGTATATACACGGTACTATTAATAATTTATATTTTTTAACAAATCATTGCAAGAATGAAATTTGTTTACACCTGCCATATTACGTAACCCCCTTTTGTGCATTCTAAAAATTTTTATCCATAGACATGAGGATCCCCAAAATAAAATGCTGTAAGTTATTCTAGAGTAAAAATGTGCATAATAATAAGCTAATGATATTGGACTGCTAGTTAAAAATTTAAGTCAATATAATATATACACACTGATGACAATTTTAAACATACATCACTTATGTGATCATCCCAATTTAAAGACTGGTTAATATATATACCTAAAAGTTTAACAGTATCTGCATGTTTTATAGATGTTCCAATTTTAATTAATACTGTTACTGGAGCATATCTTGTTTTAAATAATACAAACTCTGTCTTAGAAATATTTAAAAATAGCTTGTTTTCCTTAAACCACTCAACAAATACATTTAAAATATTCTGACTATGTAAAACAACGTCATTTTGAGATAGACCTGAGCAAACAAAAGAAGTATCATCGGCGAACTATGTTAAATTATCTTGATTAACGATATTTGCTAAGTCATTGATAAAGACAATAAATAATAGGGGCACGAGGACTGAACCCTGGAGTACACCGCATTCAATATTTAATTTATTTGACATACAGCCCTGAATCTCAATTATTTGACTCTTTTGAGAAAGGCACGAACGAATCCAATAATTTATTTTACCTCTTAATCCATACATATACAACTTATCAAGCAGAAGCTCATGATTTACGAGGTCGAATGCTTTATTCAGGTCTAAAAATATACCGATACATTTGTTTTTATTATTTAAACTTTCATGAAGAGACATTAAAAAATTTATTATTGCTGATTTTGTAGATTTACCTTTTTGAAGACCAACTGACAAGGTGAAAGTAGAAAGAAATGAAAGAAATTTAGTAAGTTCCAGGATTTTTGATAAGATGGACAATAAGGAAATAGGCCTATAATTATCCACTTCATTTCTGGCTCCTTTTTTGTGAATAGGAATCCCAGTTTTAAAATAAATTATTAATTGATAAATTAATTAACCATGTTATTGGCTTCACAAACAAATCAGTATATTTTTTTAACAAGTTGAAACATTATCAAGACCTGTCGATTTAGATCCCTTCATTGTACTAATAATATTGAAAATCTCTGCTTAATAATAATAATACCTTTATTTTCCTTTCAGACATTACAGACATGTATAGGAATCATCACAGTTTGGCACACAATTATGCTACAAAAAATTCTTCTAACGTATAAAAACAATTGTTTAATAAATATAGTCTTAATTTTAGTTTAAAACTATTTACATTTTTTGCCTGTTTGATATCATCAGATAAACAATTAAACGATTTAAGATCTAGACAGTTGGGTGCATTTAAGGACATATTATATTTATGATAAGGAACATGAAATTCTTCCCTTTGTCTCGTGTCTATAGCATGAAACTTCTTATTCATGATAAATTTAGCCATATTACTGTAAACATATGCACACAATTCAAAAATTAAAATACTAACAAGGGTTAAAACTTTATAGTCTTTAAAAGCATCTCTGCAGGAACTAGAACAGTACTAGAAATCCCTGCCATGTTTCTTAAAATTCGTTTTTGTACAATAAAAACATCCGCTGATAAGGTGGAGTTTCTCCAAAAGGCGATGCCATGTCTAAGTCTAGACCCTACTTTTGCATGATACAAATTTAATAGTTGATCTTTTAACAGAATTTCTTTTAAACTTCTTATCAAATAATAGATCGAATTAAGTTTTGATATTAATTGTTCACAGTGTGCCTTCCAATTGAGACACTCATCTAATGTTAATCCCAAGAAATTAACATTTTTGCTATTTGAGATACAATTGTCATTAATTTTAATGTCAAGATATAAGCAATTTTTTTGTCGGTTGCAAAATCTTATATGTTGGGTCTTATCAGCATTTAAAAATTGTTCACAAAAACAGTACCAGTTATAAAATTTATTTAAAGAAACGTTGCATTTCTGCTCCAAAAAAATCTGATAACAGTAGAAACTAGTCATCTGCATACATTATCAAGTCGGCCTCAGATGTCAAGGTATCAAGTTCGTTGGTATAAAGTAAAAATAGAATGGGTCCCAAAATTGAGCCCTGGGGGACTCCCAAATTATTTACCTTGTACCCCGAGCTGACACTCCCGGTATTTCCATCGGAGGAGTATGTCAGTATGGAGGAGTATGAGTATGAGCTGTCTATTTTTCAGGAAAGAAGCTATCCAGTTCCCAGCCACTCCACGAATTCCATAGGCATAAAGTTTTATTAATAATTTATCACGATCGACACAGTCAGATGCCTCTTCTAATTGTTGGATAGTAAATGTCTGTTGATGGTTTTAAATTTATTGTAATTGCCAGTTAGGTGATTATTTGATTGCTTTGTCTATAAACTTTCTTGTATTTTTTAAAATTTTGGCTGTCGATTTCAGATTTGGTTGTTAACATTTTCTTATTCAAAAATTTTTAACTGTTTGGATGAGTTTTTTAGGCAATGCGTTAGCCAAGGTTTAGATTTCTTTGTATTGTTTACTCTTACCTAATTTATATTGGAAACTTAAATTAATATAATACGTTAAAATGTCTGTAGAATCTTCCCTGCTAATGTATGATATGTTACACTTGAAAATTTCCCGGGTATAAAATAAGATAAATAGCCATTATTCTTCTGTTCCTCGGAAAGGAATCGCTCTATGTCGCCATTTGTTGCAATTTTTATATTGAATATTTTACTGATTAGTTAATTATTGTGCCACCATGTATGTCTAGGACGAATTTCGGGAATATCCTTTTCCATCGCGTATCGTTTTGCTTCAAGGTTTGAGTTCAGTAATTTAAAATGAAATTTGTTTTATGAACCATCATACGACAGTTTGTTTGATTAAATTATGACTTACAAGGCCCGAGTACACAAATGTTTTATGTTACTCTATTTATTAAATAAATTGTATTAGTTAAAAACAGTTCATAACCTAGGAAAGAAAACAAACAAAAATGCCCGTTTCTTCTATTATCGTATAAAGAACACAATTAGTGACCTACCTTGGCATATTCGATAGTCCAATAATATCTATTACAATAACATATTAATAAACAGTTTCCTCCAGGTTTCGTGTAGGTCAGTTTGTTTGCTGTCAAAACCAAAATTGTGGTTGGCATAGTAGGTAAACCGCTTCCGTTACGTTCACGACGGGCTAGCGCAAGAGCGCAGACTAGCATACGGCGAAGTGACAGGACCCGTATTAGCCCACAATTTTATTGTTTCGTCCTGATTTCTGCCACATTTTAAATTTGGGATATCAGGAAACAGTCTGACTTATTACATGAGCATCCTGGATGCAGAATTGATGCACTAGCGTTGGAGACGTGGATTATTAAGATATTTGAAATTTGTAGGTTTGCAACTAGTGGGCGTTCCGGCCCTGTGTTTTCTAGGTGTAGTACTGTCGCAGACTCGAGCGCTTGAGCAGGATAGTAATATGATTTACGTGGTTTGGACAATTTTCCCATATAATTTAAATTTGCCTTCACTAAATAATATGTTGGTTGTTAATCCTTGTAATCTAAGGGAAGACTATATTTGTCTTAGTTATGATATGATTGCATAATCATAGGATCTATTTTGTCCGTATATTTCTGTCGAATTGGGTGATTAACGATTAACGTGGTACGTCGCTCACTTCCTTTGATGAGTCTTTCTTAAATTCTGGTTTTTATAATTTTTCCGGGAGAGCCATTATTAATTTGGTAGTCATTACAACCACATGTCTTGCGAAGACTTTCCTGTACTTGTTCTGTACTATTGGGATCAATTGCGGTTGTTGTGAAGTTTTGTGTCGGCTATTTGGAGTTTGGGTTTCAAGCGTCACAGATTCGTTTGGATTAAACCATTAATTTTGGGGTAAGAGATATTTTTCCTCTCCGGAACACGTGTATCGTTATTAACTTACAATTATAAATTTTCTTATAGAATTGAGAAAATCCCTCCGGTGGGTTGTTGCCTGGAGGCTACGTTAAAGCCACACCACATCCACGTGAGTTCTATAGTTTTTGTAATATGTTGGCCAATACTCGACAACCTTTTGTTTTTTGCAGGGCTTTTATTTTATTCTATTTTATTTTATTCTATTCCACTTCAAGTTTTGTGTATCGTTCATCCAACATTATTTGACGTTGCTTTCCCCTGATTTGAGTGGATCTTTGGCTGTCTCATGGTGGCGTAATTGGGAGCGCTCTGGTTCACCACATCGTTGGTTTTGGCTCCAGGCTTGCTGCTGTCCCTGGGATACCAACACCTACCTACCGTTGCTCAGCTAAGTGCCTTATTTCCTTAGCCGTTGTACATATGTATATATATTTACCTTAGTAATTATAGCTTACATCATAGTACCGTAAATTTTGCATCTAAATAAGTGCCCTAGCACTGACTCTATTAAATATATTTTTTTATATACATATTATCAGTAATTTTGCTTTTGCCACTAATTTTCGTTTTTTTTCTTACTGTTTTTTTTTTTTAATGTAACTATAAATTAATGCTATATGGTACTCAATACATGTGTGTACATTTATTATATTGTAATATATTCTTCGAATTGGACTAATTGGTTTATTACTGTTTGTGTGTTCACCACCTAGCTGTCTTACCCGCTCCCCCCCGACGAGCTAGCAAGTGTGTGGTTCCTACTTTTACCACGAACTGCACACTATAATAAATATTTGCTACGAGTCCCTGAGAGGTGCCCATCAAGACCTCTCATTAATTAATATAAATTTCAGTAAACCATCATTTTTTTTCTATTTACCATCTGCGGGCGTAGCAAATTGGCGCCCCAACTTTTATTGGCTTACAGCGGGTGGTGTTTTCATTTTTTTTTCTTTATTTTTTGTCATACTTACGGTAGACTTGCTGTTAGGTGAACACACTTTCAATAATTGTGAATTATAAAATTGTATATTGTTTTATTTTCTGCCATTCAGTATTTGAATTCATATAGAAGTATTTTAACTTTAAAAAAAGTGGCACATTTTTTTTTCCACACCGTTTTTTGAATGGGTGTATATTTTTTGCAAAAGATCGAAACACACAACTGATAGTATAATTTCCATCCTTGAATAATTATTATACCTATAATCAGGTACTTTTTGTCGTTTCCCTGTTATGCAAGTATGTCATGGTTTACTATACAAGGTGTACCAAAATAAAATATTAGTAACTGTAATATATATAGATATATTTTTCTCTCAGTATACATTTTCATTAGCTTTTAGGCCTCTAGTTAGAAACTTTTACACATTTCGCAAAATACATGCACATACAGGGTGATAACAAAAAAAATTGCTCGATATATTAGTGTTAATATCGATATACTTTTATCCATTATTTTGATATTCATGTAAATGGAAAATATATATGTATATAAAAGAATTTGAAAAGGTATAATTATACAGGGTGATCATAAATACACGAAGGTATACCTTATTTTGAAAAATATTTTGGTAATTTTAAAATACTTTTCTTAACGTCAAAGTTGATTTCGATTTATTTTTTGCACTAGCATAAACATCTAGGGTAATTATTTATACGGGGTGATCATAAATACAGTATCACTGTATATGTACAGAATTCTTTATTTATTATTTCAACTAATGATATTGAAGATACGTACTATTCTTGAGTATTAGTAATAAAGAATTAGGTGGTTATTTATACAGGGTGAGTGTAAATATATTATTGATATATATTTTTATAGTACGGCAATATAAGGTACAACGGTAGTAAACGCTTACCGCTATCTGTTATAAATTCAATTTATATAAAATATTTATAGCCAAGCCATTTCGTGTAAGGTACTGATTGTTGTTTTCTTTTCAACGCTAGGTATTTGATTTTGTTATTGCTACTCTTTGGTGATAATAGCGTCACAAATTTGTGTGCTATGGTTACAGGGTTGGTAAGGAAAAGCACAAGCGTATAATTTATGTGTTTTAACTTATTAGGTAACTTCGTTTAATTAATCGATTCGACAGTTTTATAAACTTTTGGATCAATAATCTTACAGGGTGAACACCTGCTACCCTGAAACTAGCCTAGTACGTCCGCTCACATTTGTTTTACGTGTTGTATATTAGTATTATTGCATAATTTAGTGTAATTGTTCTTTTCCTAAATTTTGTTTAATAGTACTCGTTTGCCGAACTTAGTGAGTCACTTATTTTTTTATAATCCAATAATTTTTTTTTATGTGCTGTTGGTATTTTGGGGGATCATTGACGCATATTGGTGCTGTTCGGAATCAATGAATCTTTTGGTAGTGGTGCCGTGCGTGCTGTTACCGCTTTGCTTTTTACTGGTAGGGAGGAGGACTTCGTAAAATTTCCTTGACTTTTTTTCTTTTTTTTCTCCTTCTTTAAATATATTTGTGCGGTTTATTTATTTATTTTTATAATGGAAGTAAATCGTTTACTTAGCGACGAACTGTCCTATGAATTATGCGTGCGCGGCGCACTCACTGCTGGTAGTGTAGAGGAAAAACGTCAGCGTTTACGGCTACTATTACGGGCGGAGAGATTGAACTCTGGTACACAATATGAAGTCAGCGGTCTTGATCCACAAGTAGAGATTCAGATATGTGAAGCTAAGTTAGATGATTTAGAAAGCGCTATTAACGATTTTGATGCTAGTAATGCAATAAATGAAAATAGTAGAATTCAAACTCGGCTAATGCATGTGGTTGGTAGATTGAACCGTATTTCGGATAACCCAATAAAAAGTAATCTTTTAAACCGCTGTACAGATTTGATGGATGCCTTAAGTTCGATTATACGCAATATTAATCATCGTGGTTCAAGTCAGAGATCTCTCTTGGATGAACCAAATATGCTATTGCCAGAGATACTTCCAAGTACATCCGTCATTCAAAGTCACGTTCCGGTGACGAACCTAGTTAATGTAAATTCGGGTAATATTAACAACCCGCAATCACTTCCGGCTACAGTTGATAATCCCTATATACCTCAGGCACCAATTGCATCAGGAGAACAGCCCCAAAATACTAACTATAGCGTGAATATAGTAGGTTCCCGACCGAACATCAATTCTTGTTTAGGGCGACCAGAGGGTAATACTAGTTGCAGCTCAACTGGACCTTCTCATTTGCTTGGTGACAGAATAACGATAAATCCCTCGCGACAAGTAAATTTTGGGCATAATTTGAATTCCACCTCCAATATGCATAACAACCTGCAGAATTCGATTGAACGTCAAATTCGGGATTTAAATATTGACGAAACTGCTATACCATCTAGGCAGCATTACTTGCAAGCCAGAGCTGATCATTCGTATCAACCAGGAGTGGATGAGCAAGCTAGATGCTTCTCTATAGTTTCTAAGTGGAACATTACGAAATTTACCGGCTTTAATAACGTCCTGGACTTCTTAGAGGAAGTAGAGGAATTACGGTTAGCATGTGGTTTAACTAAGGGTCAACTATTGCGATGTGTCACAACTTTGTTAACAGATGCGGCATTAGTATGGTTTAGGGCAGTGAAATCAACAATAACATCTTGGGACGAGTTTGTCTTGTTATTGAAAGACACCTACTTGCCCACGGACTATGAGAAATATCTCCTCGCTGACATACAGTCACGTACTCAGCATGTCAATGAAAAGTCAGCATTGTACATTGCTCTTATGGAGAATTATTTCAATAGACTTAAACGAAAACCCGTTGAATCTGAACGTTTGCAAATTATCCTCGACAATATGTTGCCTGAAATTCAGAAAAAACTCGCACTGAGACCAGTGAATTCTATTACTGAGTTAGTTGAGAAATGTAAAGGGATTGAGGACGTCTTTTGGCGTACGGAACATTGGCGTCCACCGCCAAGCAATCCTAGAGTCGTTTCAGAGGCTAATTTAATGTACCGTCGACCTAAAGTACATGAAGTAGAGCCTGTTCATGCGGTACTTAGCGACCCGCCAATCGTACAGTGTAACTCTACCTCTAAAGTACCAACTAGAATGATTACTTGTTGGAATTGTCGTCAACAAGGGCACGTGAAGAGAGAGTGTAGTCAACCTCCTTGTGTGCACTGTTACCGATGTGGTAGACAGAATGTAACTATCCGAACCTGTCCAGCGTGTTCGGGAAACGGTCCGATGGGTCACAATTAGGTCGAGTAGTGAACCCAGTCCGAGCTGAGAACTCGATCATCCTAGAGACAGAAATTTCTAGCAAACTAGACTATGTGTTATCAAACATCGTTGGTGATGAGAGACCTTACCTTAGAGTGAGTATTTTTAGTAAGGAATTTCTCGGATTGTTAGATTCTGGCGCTTCAAGGACAATCTTGGGTAGTAAGGGATATCGACAACTCAAACCCTTGAACCTAGAATTATTACCGAGTACGGTTAAGTCATGTGGAGTTGCCAATGGAGAACAGTGCAAGGTAATCGGTAGCTACAATATTCCTTTTTGTGTTCAAAATAGGATCCAAGTAGTCAATGTGCTGATAATACCATCACTGCCTCACTTACTGATTCTTGGTTCCGATTTTTGGCGTAAGATGGGTATTGTTCCCGATCTGCGACATGGTCTCTGGCATTTCACAGACGCCGATTCCGCAGAACATGATATACTTTCTATTACAGATAGTACCCACCTTACCCCTGAGCAGTCCATAGAACTGGAGAATTTTATCGAAGATATTTTCTCTAAGATTCCTGAAGGTTTAGGTTGCACCACTATGGTTAAACATACCATCAAAACCACAGCGGAACCGATAAAACAAAGATTTTATCCAATATCTCCTGCTCTACAGAAACATGTTAACAATGAACTTGATGACATGTTGCAGCGTGGGGTTGTCGAACCGTCTTCTTCTCCTTGGGCATCGCTCATCGTCATGGTCAAGAAGAAAGATGGATCATATCGGTTTTGTGTAGATTATCGTAAGGTAAATAGTGTTACCCAGAGAGACGCTTATCCGCTACCACAAGTAGCTAACACTCTAGATAAATTACGCGACGCCAGATATCTTTCATCTCTTGACATTAAGAGTGCTTATTGGCAAGTACCGATGGATGAATCCAGTAAACCAATAACTGCGTTCACTGTTCCGGGACGAGGTCTTTATCAGTTTTGCAGAATGCCCTTCGGATTGCATAATGCCCCCGCAACTTGGCAGAGGCTAATTGATCGAGTCCTCGGTCTAGATCTTGAACCGTACGTCTTTGTTTACTTGGACGACATCGTGATTGTCACACAAACGTTCAGTAAACACCTCGAGGTAATGAGGGAAGTGTTTGCCCGATTAGCCAATGCAGGTCTTACAGTTGGCAGGGACAAATGTAAGTTTTGTCGGCCTGAACTAAAGTACCTTGGTTACGTGGTAAATAGTAGTGGACTTCATGTTGATCCAGAAAAGGTTTCGGCAATCCTAAACATTAAGCCATCGAAGAATGTTTCAGAAGTTCGACGAATATTGGGTATCACTAGTTGGTATCGAAGATTTATCCCAAATTTTGCAACTATAGTAGCACCTATTACTAATCTACTTCATAAACATGCCAAGTTTGTATGGTCCGAAGAATGTAATCAGGCATTCGAACACGTTAAAGAACATTTGGTGTCTGCACCCATAATTAGTTGTCCAGATTTCGACAAACCCTTTACGATACAGACGGACGCTAGCGATTTTGGGCTTGGGGCCGTGCTTTCGCAGTCCCATGATAATGGCGAACAAGTGGTCAGTTTTATTAGTAGGTCTTTAACCGGAAGTGAACGAAAATATAGCGTCACAGAGAAAGAGTGCCTGTTCGTGTTGTGGGCTATTGAGCGTTTTCGGCCATATGTAGAGGCTACTCATTTTACTGTGATTACCGACCACTTTGCCCTAAAATGGTTACATAATTTAAAAGACCCGTGTGGTCGACTGGCTCGTTGGAGTGTAAGGCTTCAGCAGTACGACTTCGACGTAGTGCACCGTAAGGGTAAAGATCACGTCGTGCCCGATGCACTATCTCGATCTGTACCGGTTGTGGATGAACTTACCACAAACTCACCTATGTTTAAGGGTTACGTCGATCGCTGGTATGATAAGATGATCCGAAGAATTACGGACAACCCATTACATCATTCTCAATGGCGCATTGAAAACGGTGTCATTCTAAAGAAAATGAGAAATGCATATCCGGGTCTCGAGGACCCATTATTTGATTGGAAAGTGGTCGTACCTAAATCTCATCGCACTGAGATTATACGGGACCACCACGATCCACCGACATCAGGTCACGCTGGAGTGTTTAAAACTTATGACCGTATTGGACGTAGGTTCTACTGGCCAAAGATGAGGTCCGATATTACGAGCTACATTCGCTCCTGTCAGGTTTGTTTAGCTACGAAATCAGTACAGAAGCCTCCATCTGGGCTTATGTGTAGTCGTACGGATATCTCGAGGCCTTGGGAACTTATATCTGTCGATGTTGTAGGTCCGTTACCTAGAAGTTCGAACGGTTACAATTTTATCCTTAGTATACAGGATTATTTTACCAAATTCTGTTTGTTCCTCCCAATGCGAGGAGCAACGGCACGTACTATTTCGCGCTTAGTAGAAGAAAACGTCTTCCTGTTATTCGGTGTTCCGAAAACACTCATTACCGATAATGGCAGACAGTTTATTAGCAGGGAATTTCTGAAATTAATTAACACCTACAAGGTAAACCACTGCAGAACAGCCAATTACTATCCTCAGGCAGATCCTTGCGAGGCTCAACATAGAACATTAAAAACTATGTTGGCTTCATATGTTAAAGATAACCATCGGTCTTGGGATAGTTTGCTACAGAAAGTCGCCTGTGCTATGAGAACAGGAATTAGCGAAACTACGGGAATGTCTCCGTATTTCGTTAATTTTGGTCGAGAGATAGTCCTGTCTGGCCCGGGTCATACTCCACCTACAGTTAGTGATGACCCTCAAGAAACTCCGATTATCAAACCAGAACATAGACCTGACATATTGGCTAAAGTTTTCAATGATGTTCGAGCGCGGATTACTAAATCCCAGAAGAGAAGTGCCAAAACTTACAACTTACGGTGCCGAAATGAACGGTATAACGTAGGTCAGAAGGTTTGGCGGAAAAGTTATGCCCAATCCAATAAAGTTAACTATTTTAGTGCTAAACTTGCCCCTCGTTATGTTGGACCGCTTGTCGTGAGTAAGGTACTTTCTCCCTGGACCTACGAATTAAAAGATTCGGATGGTAATGATGCTGGAGTATGGCATGCAAAAGATCTCAAAATAGATACTACGTGAGTGACTTACTAATTCGGTATATTGTGTGTATGGTGTTAGAAAAAAAAAACCTGATATATATATCTCCCTATCACACAGTAACTAAGAGTGTAGTTAGTTCGTTCGTTTCGGATTTTTGTGGATAGGATTATTGTGGTCAATATTTTTGTTCCTCGGAGTTTTCGAGAATAGGTATCGTTTAGGTTAAGGTTAGGTTAAGTTAGTTAAGGTTTACGTATGTTTATATATTGGCCAATTGCGTTATGGATCATAGGTATACCAGTTTCTAGTGGGTAGCGTTGTATATTTTGTTAGTTCTTCTTTCTTTCTCCTTTCCCTTTTTTTTCTTCTTTCTTAAGGCACTTTTAAAATTTCCGTTGGGAAATTTTCTGTGGGTAAGGGGGGAGTTGTTACACTTGAAAATTTCCCGGGTATAAAATAAGATAAATAGCCATTATTCTTCTGTTCCTCGGAAAGGAATCGCTCTATGTCGCCATTTGTTGCAATTTTTATATTGAATATTTTACTGATTAGTTAATTATTGTGCCACCATGTATGTCTAGGACGAATTTCGGGAATATCCTTTTCCATCGCGTATCGTTTTGCTTCAAGGTTTGAGTTCAGTAATTTAAAATGAAATTTGTTTTATGAACCATCATACGACAGTTTGTTTGATTAAATTATGACTTACAAGGCCCGAGTACACAAATGTTTTATGTTACTCCATTTATTAAATAAATTGTATTAGTTAAAAACAGTTCATAACCTAGGAAAGAAAACAAACAAAAATGCCCGTTTCTTCTATTATCGTATAAAGAACACAATTAGTGACCTACCTTGGCATATTCGATAGTCCAATAATATCTATTACAATAACATATTAATAAACAGTTTCCTCCAGGTTTCGTGTAGGTCAGTTTGTTTGCTGTCAAAACCAAAATTGTGGTTGGCATAGTAGGTAAACCGCTTCCGTTACGTTCACGACGGGCTAGCGCAAGAGCGCAGACTAGCATACGGCGAAGTGACAGGACCCGTATTAGCCCACAATTTTATTGTTTCGTCCTGATTTCTGCCACATTTTAAATTTGGGATATCAGGAAACAGTCTGACTTATTACATGAGCATCCTGGATGCAGAATTGATGCACTAGCGTTGGAGACGTGGATTATTAAGATATTTGAAATTTGTAGGTTTGCAACTAGTGGGCGTTCCGGCCCTGTGTTTTCTAGGTGTAGTACTGTCGCAGACTCGAGCGCTTGAGCAGGATAGTAATATGATTTACGTGGTTTGGACAATTTTCCCATATAATTTAAATTTGCCTTCACTAAATAATATGTTGGTTGTTAATCCTTGTAATCTAAGGGAAGACTATATTTGTCTTAGTTATGATATGATTGCATAATCATAGGATCTATTTTGTCCGTATATTTCTGTCGAATTGGGTGATTAACGATTAACGTGGTACGTCGCTCACTTCCTTTGATGAGTCTTTCTTAAATTCTGGTTTTTATAATTTTTCCGGGAGAGCCATTATTAATTTGGTAGTCATTACAACCACATGTCTTGCGAAGACTTTCCTGTACTTGTTCTGTACTATTGGGATCAATTGCGGTTGTTGTGAAGTTTTGTGTCGGCTATTTGGAGTTTGGGTTTCAAGCGTCACAGATTCGTTTGGATTAAACCATTAATTTTGGGGTAAGAGATATTTTTCCTCTCCGGAACACGTGTATCGTTATTAACTTACAATTATAAATTTTCTTATAGAATTGAGAAAATCCCTCCGGTGGGTTGTTGCCTGGAGGCTACGTTAAAGCCACACCACATCCACGTGAGTTCTATAGTTTTTGTAATATGTTGGCCAATACTCGACAACCTTTTGTTTTTTGCACGGCTTTTATTTTATTCTATTTTATTTTATTCTATTCCACTTCAAGTTTTGTGTATCGTTCATCCAACATTATTTGACGTTGCTTTCCCCTGATTTAAGTGGATCTTTGGCTGTCTCATGGTGGCGTAATTGGGAGCGCTCTGGTTCACCACATCGTTGGTTTTGGCTCCAGGCTTGCTGCTGTCCCTGGGATACCAACACCTACCTACCGTTGCTCAGCTAAGTGCCTTATTTCCTTAGCCGTTGTACATATGTATATATATTTACCTTAGTAATTATAGCTTACATCATAGTACCGTAAATTTTGCATCTAAATAAGTGCCCTAGCACTGACTCTATTAAATATATTTTTTTATATACATATTATCAGTAATTTTGCTTTTGCCACTAATTTTCGTTTTTTTTCTTACTGTTTTTTTTTTTTAATGTAACTATAAATTAATGCTATATGGTACTCAATACATGTGTGTACATTTATTATATTGTAATATATTCTTCGAATTGGACTAATTGGTTTATTACTGTTTGTGTGTTCACCACCTAGCTGTCTTACCCGCTCCCCCCCGACGAGCTAGCAAGTGTGTGGTTCCTACTTTTACCACGAACTGCACACTATAATAAATATTTGCTACGAGTCCCTGAGAGGTGCCCATCAAGACCTCTCATTAATTAATATAAATTTCAGTAAACCATCATTTTTTTTCTATTTACCATCTGCGGGCGTAGCAGATAAAAATGTTTGATAATTACTTGTATTAAATAACCTTGTATTGATGTTTGTAGGAAATTTTTGTAAAGTTTTATCAAGTACTAATATCTGTGCAGCATCATCTGAAATACTCTCATAAAATATGTATCTATCTATCCAACAGAGAAATGTGGTTTGTACCTTGAGGTGCATATATCCGATTCATTCTGTAGGCCAGGAACCTCGACCTCGATGTTCTCTTAGTTCCTCTTCTCGCACTGGATTTAAATACATAGAATTAGAGGGTGACGTTAAATTAATTTTACTTGGTATGTTATTAATCTGTTTTATCTCATTTGCCATTTTTAATCCTATGTTTATAAAATGCGTGTTAAATTCATTAGCTATGGTATATTAATTGATATTATCAAGTTACAAGATTATATTTTAAAAATTTATGTAATTAATGATTTCTTAGGAAGATAATATGAAGAAACTAGTTCCTAAATGATAAATTTTTCTGGTATAATTTTTATTAATATACGATAAACTCGATAATTTGAAATTAAACTACCGAATATATTAATCACGGTATTTCACAATGTAAACTCGACAGTGTTAGAAAACCATATCGTTAATTTGAGGTAAATATAGATTATCCATTACCAATAGGAGCGTTACTTCATCAAATAATCCTCGACCGATTAATGGTTAATAGTCCATTGTTGGCATCGCTTATAGGCCATGTATTTTACGTATTAATTTAAAACAATTGTGAACAGTAGATGTAATCGAGGACTAGCAACGAACAAAGCAGTCTGGCTTCGGTAATCAACTCAGAAATTGGGGGATTCACTTAGCAGGGGTTATGGAGTGTGGTGTAGGGAAGCCTGTGAGTATTGTCTCACATATGGGCTCCCTTCATTTGTTAACAACTGAACTAAGACTCATATCGGGATATCGTTATCGATTATCATTGTTTGCTTGCCGGGCTTGAGTTATATTTACGCACTATGAATACGAAAATATTATATATAGGGTTGCCGTGTTGCCAATGCTGGCCACTTTGACCTTAAATATTACATTAGTTAATACGCGGTAGGTATGTACTTTTATTTCCTATACAAATGTTGTTCCGTATTATAATATCGCCAACTGTGGCTTCTATTGTCGTTAAATAACGATCATTATTACCACTTCAAATCAAATAATTAAATATGCTGTGCTTGTTTGATGAATTTATATGCATTTATTATTAAAATGTGGATATTAGTTTAAGTTTATTTGCAGTTTAACCTTCTAGTTAGGATACATGCAATTTTTGAACATACTTTAGATTTACATTATTGGAACCCTCTGATGAATCCATTTCTTGAGGACGCAATACAATTCGAGCTTGTGTTCATCCCCTACAGTAATTGTTCTCTTCTTCTTGGTGATACAAAACATTTGTTTTCTTTGATATACAGTGTGTCACCGGATGGGATACCGTACTCTTTTAAACATCCTTATTTTTGATTTACCGAGAAAAACTCAATTTTGATAATAAGTTTTGCTTGTCTTAGAAAGTCAAAAACGGTTGTCAAACTTATACAGGATATTATATAAATTAGAAAATATTAAATCGACTTTAAGCAAACCACCTTTTTACACTTTTAAAGAAAATTAAAGTTTCTTCAATTATACATAAAAAATTAAATACGAAGTTTTGTTCCCAAGTAGCAATTCAAGTTTTTTTAATAAAAATAATATAGCAAATTCTTTTAATGATTTCTATGTTAATATCGGAAAAAAAATAGCAGAGGAAATTCCCAAAAATAGCAACAATTTAAGTAGAGACAACGATACAAACATTCCAAATTCAATTTTTATAAGTGCAGCAGATCAAAATGAAGTAAGAAATATCATCAACTCACTAAAAAACAAGAAATCGTCAGGATTAGACGAAATAACACCAGAAAATCTAAAGAATACTGTGGATATATGTCTACGTTAATTTGCCATTTAATAAATAAAATCATAGAAACTGGGAAAGTACCCGAGGTTTTCAAAATTGGTATAATTAAACCGTTATTTAAGAACGGTTGCCCCTTAGATATTTCCAACTATCGCCCAATTATTAATAAGTACGGTTGCCAAAGTTTTTGAGAAAATATTAAAATCTAGAATAAATAGATATTTGGAAAAACATAACATTTTATCACCGAAACAATTTGGGTTTAGAGAAAAAATATCGACACAAGACGCAATTGCTTACCTCAAATATATATCAAATCTTAGATGAACGCCGTTGCGGCTTATGTATATTTGTGGCTAAAGCCTTCGACTCTGTAAGTCACGAAATTTTGTTAAATAAAATGTCAAATTTGGGTTTCAGAGGTTTGGGGTATAAATTAATGCAGTCTTACCTTGAAGGTCGAAAACAAATGGTTAAAGTAGGGTCCACATTAAGTTCTCAGCAAAATGTTGAATTTGGTATTCTTCAAGGCACAGTAATTGGTCCCCTACTCTTTAGTATATATGTAAATGAGCTTCTTAAAATGCCTACTATAGGTGATATTATCAGTTTCGCCGATGATACGGCCATAATATATAAAGAAAATACGTGGGAAGAAGTTAAACGTTTAGCCGAAAGAGATTTTGTTAGTATTAGAAATTGGTTCGACAGTAATCTTCTCACAATGAACACTGATATAACCAAATATATGCCTTTTTCCTCATACGTAATCAACGTATCACCTTCCGAACTTCGGGCCACTAATTATAGAAACCGCAAATAGAACAATACATATTAACGAAACCAAAGTATTTAAATATCTTGGGGTGTACATAGATAGACATCTTAAGTGGGATGAACATGTGAATAATGTTATTCGCAAATTCAGGCCATTATTGTCCATTTTTTAATTTATTAAAGACATAGTAAATAGTCATTATTTAAAAATATTATATTACTCACTTGTTCAATCTCACTTAAGTTATGGAATTATTGGTTGGGGAGGAGTAAATGATAATTTCCTTAATAATTTAAATATATTGCAAAAGTGGTTCCTACAACTAATATATAATAGACCGATAATATACCCTACTCGTGACCTGTTTAACGAAGCGAAAGTCTTAGACATACGTCAGCTGTTTTTCCTTACAGTAGCTGTAGAAACTCACAAAAATAAAGATATGATCAAACGCTTACAACATCAATACAGTACTAGGAAAAAACGTGTGGTGTTAAATGCAACAAAACAATTGGACAAAAAAGTTATGTATATCTTGCAAAAAAGTTTTATGAGCAGATACCGCCGCATATGAAAAACATTATTAGTACTCAGTAATTTAAAATAAAAATCAAAGAATGGTTATTAAGCAGTCCCGAAAATATCATATACACCTAGATTAATTGTCAATTTACCTATTTAAAAAATATCAAAATAAATTTTCTTAAAGTAAATCATCTATATTTACCACAACTTACCTAGCACATCCATGTATATCATATCTATATATTATATATCAATAAGTATGTAAAAAATGTGTAAATCCTTCCATCTTTTGTTGAATTGTATATTTGAATATATTCGTGAATAAACTTATTATTATATATTATTATTATTAATTACTGATAATAAACTCAAAAAGAGCCAAAAGAATTACGATCTTTAGGAGGCCGCCAAAGCAAAATGCTTAAAACTATTATAAAACTTATCATACTCATAAAGAAGTAATCTCTAAAAAAGCGTAAGGAGCTTGATAATACCTTAAAAGCATTTGCTCTTGGACGAAAGGGTTTATTGAGACTTTCATGGTGCTAAATTTGAATTAAATAAGTATCGTTAAAATTGCTTTATTTCGGAATATTCATTTTTCCAATGACATTTCGGTTTATTGTTGCCTGTGGTAAAATAGAAATGTTTTACAGTCAACGGATAAGACTTAATATTGTGAAACATTATGCCAGGTTAATGATATAATTCTAGACGTTCACAATTCGTTTGTAGCAAAGTCTATCTAACGCTATGGAAAATAATTACTTGATAAGCATCTTTTACAAGAAAAATGATATTAGATTAGATTAGATTAGATTAACGAAGGAGCTGGTTGTTTAGCCTTTACCACCGCGACCTTTTCAGCTCTATTGTGATGCTCCCAGAATATCTTCCTTATAGTACCTCATCCAGCTTTGTCCTTTGTACTAGACTCCACAGCTTTGATAGAGGCCCTTTTGTATAGCTGTCCGCGCTTGGTTTTTCTTCTCCTTGTACTTGGAATCTCAGACACACCAGGCCTTCACAGTGGCACAATACGTGAACTGAGGTTTCCTCTTCCTCTTGGCAGAATCTGCATGTCGCGTCCTCTGCCAGGCCCATTAGACTCATGTGTCTATTGAGCCGGCAGTGGCCAGTTAGAAGGCCTACCATTACTCTGATGGCCTTCCTATTCTGGCTTAGAAGATCTTCCGTAAATTTGGCCGAACGTTCTTTAATGAACTCCTTGGCCTGTCTCTGTCTTGGGAGATTCCTCCACCATTCCAGAGATTTATTTTGCACCCATTCCTTAATGGCTGCTCGTATGCATGGCTTTGCCACGCCACAAAAGGGCTCGGGTCCTATTGGGGTTTCAAGTGCGCCTTCCTTGGCCAGTTGGTCAGCCTTTTCGTTTCCTCTGTGCCCCTCGTGTCCTGGTACCCATGCTAGGGTCACTCTGTTCTGACTTCCCAGCTCTGTAAGGGCTGTCAAGCAGTCCCACACCAATCTTGCATGGAACTGATTGCTTTTGTTGCCGCTTGGCTATCAGAGAAAATGGCAATCGACTGGTTAACAGTGCCTTGTCCTATTATCTCCCTTGCGCAACAGTGTATGGAAACACCCGTTTTTCCCTAGATTTATCGGGATATTGGCTTTTGACCTTGTCCCGTAAATCCCGGCTCCGCCACCTTGTTCTGTCTTGGAGCCGTCAGTGTACCAGACTGTTTGTGCTGTTATGGGAGGACCGTTTTTCCAATCCTCCCTGTCTGGTATAACAGTCTGAAAGTTCTTGTTGAAGTTATACCTTGGGACCATTACATCCGTGGGCATGCCTAGAATGGGATCTGCCCTCATCTCCGAGTATAACTTCTGGTAATTCGTCCCGTGCTGCTGGCTAATTGGCGTTTGGCCTTGCATTAACCTGTGCACCACTGACCGAGCTTCGCCTTGTATGAATACGTGTAAGGGTGGCAGGTCCAAGAGGACCTCAAGTGCAGCCGTAGGAGCAGTTCTTATTGCCCCCGTGGCGCACAGGCAAGCAAGCCTTTGTACGCCACTTAACAGCCTTATTGCCTCCGACAGCACCGTCTTAGTCCACCATACCACTGATCCATAGGTTATCATGTGTCTCACTACCCTGGTGTATAACCACAGGTTCATTTTGAGATTTAACCCCCAGTTTTTTCCACACATTTGCCTACACCTTCCCAGGGCGATTGTGGATTTCTGTGTAACTTTTTAGATGTGAGAATTCCATGTTAATTTTTAGTCAAAAATGACTCCTAAATATTTTGCCTCCCAGGCAAATGGAATTTCCACTCCGTTGAGCCTTAGGGGCTTTAGGCCTTGCAATGCTCTTCTCCGTGTAAAATTGACGACTGTGGTTTTGTGGAGATTTATAGAAAGTCCTTCCTTGCAACACCATTTGTCGACAACATTTAGGGCTCTTTGCGAACGCTCCGTTATTGTATTCGCAAATCGCCCCTTAACGACTATTGTTAGATCATCAGCATATCCTAAGCAATAGAAGCCCTCTGTGGAAAGTTTCCGGAGGAGTTCGTCAACCAGGGTTGCCCATAGTAGTGGAGATAATACCCCTCCCTGGGGACAGCCTGTACTCACTTTCGCCTCAATGGAAATCTCACCTAGATTAGATATTATAATCCTATTACCTAGGCTGACTTTAATCCACCGGCAGATCGTTGTTGGGACTCCTGATATATACTAGTTACTTAACTTTTACAAAATTGGGAGATTTTCCAGGCGTTCCAGACTTGAAGGTTGTTGATCGAGCAAAATATTAATAGAAAATTAGGTTAAATTTAGTTTTTGATCCGGTATCAAACCGACTAGCAACCACGTGCCTTTTAACTAAACTAATCCCTAGGAAAGTTTTCGGCTCAATTTATTGATTTAAAAAGAAAGTTTGAAGGAACTTGGATGATATTTATAACAATTTTATCTCACAAAAAACAAGCGGATATGACTTCAACGGACAGTTCAACAATTCGGCTGTCAGAGTACCAACTTGACAATTTTTGAAAACTATATCGATTATTAAGGACTTTTTCGACCATTAACCATCTTTACAGTATCATTTTGAAAACAGTTTTTTATACACCAGTTATAGTAATAGTTTATATTTATATTTTTATGGGATATATATCTAGTTAACAAATTAGTATATTTTGCCAATGTGAGGCATCTGTTGGTGGAAAGCCTAATTTAGGTGATAATTCAAGTGGCGTGTCCATCGGCAAAAGTTCAATTTATTACTGTAGATGGGTGAATTAAAGTCACATCACTATAAATAGACTCAATTTAGTTACCTACAAGTTCTTCATGGCCTAGATAAATCAAATTGAACTTGAATAAATTCGTATAATCGTAGTTAAAACTAATTGTTCCCATGTATAGATCAATTCATACTTGAATAAAGTCTTATAATCCTGGTTAAAACTAAACTGTTTGAAGTCCGAACCTTCATAAAACTGCTTAGTTTTAAAGTGGTTTTATGATTATTCGAACGTTTCCCGCTTAAATTTCTAACCTACTTGCTAGTGGTTGATTGATTGGAGTATCATTAAAAGACTTTAAATAATTTAATTTAATTTTTTACTGCCACTGTTTTTAATTTCTTTCCACTTGCTTCTTGGCGCTGACATTCTGTATACGTCCCCCCAGAAATTCTGTCAAATTAATATATAATTAATATATCATAACCTCATTTTCTTAAGAGATTTTAGTTTCATTCATGTATATTAAAAGCTAATAACATCTACGGCGTATTTACTAAACGAGTCATTGTTATATTGCGTACAGAAGAAGGTTTTAAAACAGTATACAAGAGATCGATATGCATATTTTATAAAACAATCTTAAAATCATTTGGACGCATCATAGTTTTATAGTTGCTTGGATTGGTCAAATTTGCATTCGAAGGCTTTTTTAAAACCAAACTGTTTTGTTAATTCCTTTTAACATTAATATTAAAACTTTTACAAAACTACAGCCAGGGAAAGTCCAAAAGGTTTTATGGTCAAGTTTTAAGATATACCCACTACAAGGATTTTAAATAAATTCTTGTACTCTAGAAATACATTTGGTATCAAATAAACCTAATATAAAACTAATTAATCCGCAAACATCCTTCATAAAACCTTTATAAAACGAGAGCCAGACTAAACGGCATGTAAATTGTTACTTGGGTTGCAAAATAAGGAAAACCTCTTTTCAAAAAGTATACATTTTATTTAACTATGTTAATTGTTTTCTTAAAAAAAATGTTTTTTTAGAATGTTTTCCGAACCGCTTCACAAGTTACCGAGTAACCCCCTGGAAGGTCTCAAGGATCTTGTGCTAGTTAAAGAGAGGCAAGGCCCTACAGTTTATTGTGGAGTCTGAACCACCCTTGGGGCAATTTTTTATAATGAAAAATTCGCGCCTTGCGGGCCTCGAACCCACTTCGCTAGGCATACTCAGTTTGCTAGCCAGACGCTACATAAATGCATTAATATATATATATTTTTTTTGATATTATTATTATTAGTTACCCTATTAAAAACCTGACAGATAGAGATGATAATTTAGAGTCTTTTGTTAACACACCTAGATAAAATAAAGATTGACAGCTGCTCCAGATTACAGTATTTAACGTAAAAAAGTGGGCACCAGACATGTAGAAATTTACTATTAATAAATTTAAAAAAATAGTTCAGAGACTTTTCCATTCTCATCAAAGAAGTCCTTCGTCGCTATTATTATTCGCATTTATTATAAAAACCACTTAAATCTAAATAATTGGTCTCTAATTTAATCAAATATTGAATTGTCTTGTTCTAGTCCTTAGCCTATTTCTTGTTTCAACAGTTTAACCACTTCATCACTAAAATTAAGGAAGGCATTCTGTCGCCGCACTTTTAGTTGACCCCAAATTAATTTAATTGGGTTAAACAAGCAATAATAGGGAGGCAACCTTAAAACCACATGTGTTTTAAGACTTCTAGTAACTGTTTTGTTGTATAGTCTTCCTCAAAGTAGACATAATTTTCAATAAGTGAGTGAATTTGTTGATTTGTAGTGGAAGTATTTGGAGTTGATTTTCCGGCTTTGAATGATACAACGCATTATCCAAGACGATCACACTATTAGGTTCTAAATTTAGTAATAGAGTTTTTCAAACCATATTTTTTGGCTAAGTTTTTCCCACACAGTTTCAAAGAATTTTGAACTACAGTGTAGTATAAACTAAACGTTTACCTTTATTTGATGGCATACTAATGTTGCACCTCTTTGTATTGTCAGTCCGAACTTTCTTAGCAGGATTCGAGGGTATCATACCATATTTCGTCGAAATAATATATTGAACGATTTTCTACTCGATACTTTTCTATAGCTTTCAAATATTATAAACGCCTTTCCACAATTATATAAGACTCCATAATGGCCGCTAATTTATCCACTATCTCAAATTTGGAGCAAATTTTTAATAACCGTCTTCTTAGTATAACAGTTCCTTTTCCAAAACTTCTTGATGAACTTTTCTCAGTAGGAACTTCATTTCTTTTGTACGTGTCATATATTGCAGTTATAAATATTTTGGCGATTGATGGTGCCAATTTTTATGATATTTGGTAAACGGAACGTTCCTTTCTCTTTCGTATCCCTCTCCATATAATAATATTTCTTTACCATATGTTAAAACCTAAAGCCTTAAAAATAATTTTACAACCTAACCTAATTCACTCAAATTATAATACAAATAACTGTCAACACCGCCTATATGTGAGACAAATTATTTCTGAATTCATCCCTGTTTAGAAATTTAACGATCTTCAAGTACAACAAATCGAGCTGCACTTGTGACGCAACTTTGTTTACATTAGTCAGTTGGTCAATTTTTTGTGAGCTCAGTTATCTTTTTTTTTTCTTACACTAATATTCCACGGCTAGCTCAGCTGATAGGGACACTCTAGCAACTTTTAAATGGGTGGATAGATCTTTTTCAAATTTGGTGCAGTGATACAGGATGAAATTTCCAATTATGCAATCTAAAGAATCAAAATGGGCAACTTTCGGTTTCGATGCTATTTACATGAAAATCGATTTCTTAATAATACAATCTGTATATTTTGCATATTTGGATCCTACTTGCCAAAACGCATATATTTTGTCCCTCAAGTATTATTTTGATTTTCAAAAAATATAGATTATTTATTTTTAGTTTTAATCGTAACAGGTCTGACAGAATGAAGTATCCATTTTAAATTAAATTTCTTTTATTAATGGCTAAATTTTTATTCTAAAATTAAACACAAGGTTCTTGAGAAAATACGGAAATTTTAGTCTTTAAATATTACATCAGTCACATAACCTCCTATACGCTGCTGACACTCATGAAGCCAAAAGTAGAAGCACAAAAGTTTTTCACCACCCGCTCCAACATTTCTATTGAGATTGCGTTTAGTTGTTCCAAAATTTTAACTTTAAGTAGCCCCATAAAAGGAAATCACAAGCTGAGAGATCCAGTGACTGTACCGTCCAGTCGATGTCACCAAATTTCGAAATGACATGACCAGGAAACAGGATTACAAAATTGGCATAGAATCCCTAGCAGTGTGAGAAGTGGTTCCGTCCTGCAAAACCCATATTCTTCGAATATCTACACTAACATTACGAAATTGTTGTTCAAAGTTACGCAATACCTGTTGATAATGCTGTGATATAACAGAAACCGTCAAGTCATTTTCCTCAAAGTAGAACGGCCTAAAAATCTCAAGGGCGGATACTGTGCACTAAACAGTAGCCTTTTCGCTATGAAGCGGTACTTCGTGCAATACAGAGAATTTTCCGTCATCCAGTAGCGAAAGTTATATTTGTTAACATACCCGGAAAGATGAAAATGATAATAATAATAATAATAATCAGGCATTGCTGGAGAGAGTTAACACTGGGGCTGAAAAGACCCCCTATTACAGATACAGCCCCGAATCCGTTATCGACAACTCGAACTTTAAACTGCACTGGAATATGGAAGTAATAACAGATATACACATACAGTACAACAAACCTGATAATATATTGATGGATAAAGCACATAAACATACTTGGTGGTTGGATATATCAATAAAACTGGCAGCTAACCTGCAGAAGAAACACATTGAAAAGTTCAATAAATATTTACCCCTAGCAAATGAAATAAAAGAAATGTGGAAACAGGAGAAAGTCACTATTCTCCCCATTGTCATTGGAGCAACAGGCGAAATACCACACACCACTCTCCAAAGCCTCCAAAAACTGCAACTGGATGAGTATCTGATTATTGAAATGCAGAAGATAGTGCTGATTGAAACGTGCGGAATAGTCAGAAAAGTATTAAATATCTATGTCTCATACATTTTTACGCTAACACCGACAGAGCTTCGCCCCTTTGGCATTAGGACGCCTGGGGCAACTGAAAGTTCCCCTTTAGAGTGAGTGAGTCAAAGTATAATAATAATATTTATTGACTTTAAAACCAAGAGTAAACAAAACATTAGTCTTGTCCAAGTGACAATTTAGTTTACGAGTCCTAATGAAGTGAAATTTGAGGAATGTAGAAGAATATAAATTTATAATTAATATAAATTCGTGAGAAGCTCAAATTTACAACATAAAATGTAAAGCTTAAATATAAAGCATTAAGCTTAAAGCATAAGCATAAAATAAATAGGTAAAGCTGAATTTCAATTTTGATATATATATATATATATATATATATATATATGTTAGATAGTGGATTGTTTGAATAACTTTTTAAAAAGATTTATTTAGTTTAACACTGGAGTCAACGTTGACTCGTTAAGAAAATACAATAATAATTTAGAAGTAGTTTAATCGAAAGTGAGTATAAGACTGATTACAAAAAGGTTGTTGGTAATATTTATAATGTTTTGAGAACAAAGGAAACAGTGTTGCTGATTCAGCACAATCAGGATTACTTAGAATTGAAATACAATGCTCATGCAGCGTGAGCGGTTATTGAGAAGAGCTGTTACGCAGTATGTAATACGATATGTTTGAGAAGGTTAAGCCTGTCTCGATAATATTATATATCATAGTATATTTCTAATATAACAGCTTCCCCCTTATAAAAAAAGTTGGTGTTTTATGCAGCAACTTTTGAAATGAATATAAAATGTATATAAAAGGTAATTGTGCAATTTGGAAAAATATAAAGAGTACAAAAATATTAAATCGTAAGGTTTACAATACAGAATATAACCTTAGCGTCTAAAATATGAAATGCAAGCACAATAAGCTTGATTCATAAAATAAAATAACATAAAAATGTTAGAGTTAAAATATAGCTTTAGCAAGAAAGCGTAAAATACAAACATACTAGGTTTGAATTGTAAAATAGGATAAAATATTCCTAAGGTTAAAATATAGCTTTACTGTGAAAGCATAAAATATAAGCATGATGGGTTTGAATGAAAATGACGTAAAAATGTTAATAAAATTGAAATTAACAAATGATAGAAAAATAATGAAATATAATGATTAAACAAATGAAATAAAAGTCACTGAAGAGTCCAGCACTAAAAGTCAGTAAAAAGGCACAAAACAGTTTGTCTTTATGTAAGTTCTATGTCTTCGGCTTCGTTGTCTTCTCTTCTTAAGGTAGGTCGTCTTCGTGAAGGAAATAGGTTAGCAAATGTCCTGTAGGGTTTGCTAGGCCTCGGTGGAGATGGGGGTGATGCAGAAACATCGATGGCTAGTCTTCGTCTTTTTGTTCTGCACTTACAAAATACGTACAGAAATAACAGTCCAAATATTAGCACAATGATAAAATAGGTGAACCAGGATATGTGTTTTGTTATAAAGGGTTCGTTGATCAAATCATCTAAATCTCTGGAGTATTGGTCCAACTTGTGTTTGGCAACTTCGAGGTCTTCCGTATTGAGATTGTTTAATTTTAGTGGTTTAAGATTTGGAGCTCGGATTTTGTCTGGAATATGTTTACAACATTCAAATGGAATTTGGATTGGATGAGTGTCGTCTTTTACATCGGTTACTTCATTGGTACTGGCTTGAATTTTTGTGATGCCTATGAAGGCGTAACAATTTGGTTGTAATTTTACTATTGAATTTTTGTAGATGACTTCAGTTTTTGAATTTCTTTCTGGACAGTTGATGGTTGTTTGTAGAGGTTCTGCGTTATTAACTAACCATGTGTTTTCGTCTATTTTTTGGACGTTGTAGCCTTGGCTGATGATAAATGACGTCTGGCAGTTTTCTGGCAGAGTTTTGAGGTTCTTGAAGAGACGGGCTTCGCATATGGCATTGTTGTCAATAGGATATGCAAATAAATTTGGACATAATTTGGTGTTGAAATAAAGTGGTTTGCATTCTTCAAGGTTCGAGATAGGTATGTACATTAATGAATCATCATCTCTCGCGATATATTTTTGAGAAGTTGATAATACATGATATAAACCAGTTCTATTATCCAAAATAGGAATAGGGTATAATTGAAATACTGAATATGTTTGAGGGTCTATTAAAGGTATGTCTAACACAAATATTAGATCCGAATTTGTTTGAAAAGCTTTTAGTTCTATAATGTCTAAGTACTGTGCAACCTTTGATAGTTTGATTGGAAGCGGTAAATTGTTCCTTTGTAGGTTTTGCGAAATTTCTTGTAGAGAATTTATTAAGTCTTTTGGATTTATAATTGACGTGTGAATTATTTTAAGCCTCGCGAAAGTGATGGAATTTAGGATGTCATTTAGGTTATCCTCGATAAATAAATAACTTGCCATAAGTTGTTCGCAGATTTCGATAAATTTCAGTTTTGCATGGACGTTTTCTATGTCCTTAGTCATGTCTAAAATTGAGGTTTCAATTTCTTTAATATCCTTATTGAAAGTTTCTTCGTCAACTTGCAATTTTTGAATAGTTGCGTTGAAATTTTTGATTACTGAAGTTGTAACGGATATTTGGTTTTTAATTAGGTTTTCGAGTTGGTGATCGTCATTATTCAATTTGTTGATACAATCAGAATAATACTGACCGTCTTCTGCGTCTAAATTTCCGGTTATTGATTTGAAAATCGTTCCGATGCCATTTAGTATTCCTCGTTTGTATCGTTTCGTGTCAAGGTAAATTTCGTCAAATTTTGATTGTATTGATTGGGAAATTTGCGTCAATAAGCTAAGGTGAGTTTTTACATCTCCTGAAAAGACGTTCATGTAATGATATGCTGGGTCGAGTGTGTTGTATAGTGTCTGTAAGATCTTGTCGTTTTTGTCGAAAGCTGTCTTAAAGGTAGATATGTTTTTGTGTACCAGTAAAGTCCATTTCTTGTGAGAAATCACAATGTCCGTGTCTTGGTGATAATATACTCCGATCGTATTGTTAATAGGTGTTATTTTAAATTGAGCAAGTGCTGATCCGATCAGCAGGAGAAACCTGAAAATAAATTTAATCTTCAGTATATGGTTTCATTCGATCAAAATTTACTTTGGTTGTTTGGTTTGTTTCGAGATTTAGTAATGTAGCGGAATTTTGAAAGATTTCTGTAATTTCAAAGGGACCGTTGAATTTATTTTGTAGTTTATTTTTTATTTGTGATTCTTTGACGTACACTTTGTCGCCAATATTATATGTGTGTCTATTTTCGGGAATGTTCTTGTCGAATCGAACTTTGGCTTTTTGTTTTTGTGCTTCTGTTCGACTTCGCGCAATTTTGTAATAATGGGATATTCGATTATTTAGGTCTCTAACGTATTTGGTGATCAGGTCTTTTTGGTTGTAAAGAGTTTCAGGTGGTCGGTTAGCTGTATGTCCGAAAATAAGCTCGTATGGCGTAAAGCCATGAGTTTTGTTTACCGAGTTATTGTAACATATCACCGCATAGGGTAATATAGTAAAGGGATGTTCGTTGGGATTTTCGGTTTTGTGTATTCTTATCATTTCTGCTAGGGTGGCATGGAATCGTTCGATAGATCCGTTGGATTGAGGATGTCCTACGCTTGAGTATGTTAGTTTTATGTCGTAAAGGGTGCAAAGGTCTTTTAATAAATTATTATCAAATTCACCGCCATAATCGCAATGAATTCTTAGTGGGGTACCATAATGCTGAAAATAAAGCAACAGGGTATTTACGACTGATTTTGCGCTCTTGTCTGGGACTGCGTAAGCTTGAGTAAATTTGGTTAACTCGTCGCGGATAGTTAATGCATAGTTTCGCGTGGGAAATTCGAATAGATCAATATTAACTCTCTCGAATGGAGTTTTAGGGGTTTCGGTAATCACTAAGGGATTGTTGAGGTTCTTGCGACAGACTTTTGTTCTTTGACATGTTTCACAATTTTTTATAAAATTTTCGACGTCTTTTGTTAAGCCTTGCCAATTATATTTATTTTTGATTCTACGTATCGTTTCATTTATTCCACGATGTAAATTATTTTTTCCCGTGTGATGCTGGTCGAGAATGATCGGACGTTGGTCCTCGTCGGGAGTTCGTACTAAATTTTGACAAATAATTAGTTTTAAGTCTTTTTCTGCAAAAATAAATGATAGGATTTCGAGAATTGGAAAGTCTAAGTTATTTTCAACGTGATAAGTTTTGGAAAGGTCTAATTTGTTTCGATGTTTGTACAGTGTTAAAAATAGGTGTTCTACCACAGACTCTGGGTCGAAGGGTAGAGCGATAATGTAATAGTTTCTTTGTCGGGTTGATTTACTGGAAACGATATTAATTGTGTTGTTATAAAACTCTGGGTTTTCCTCGAAAATATCTTCGATAATTTGATGGTGAAGGTCTGTCAAGTTGTTTTGTTGGAAGAACGTTATGATATTTTTATTTTCTCGATCTAATAGTTGTTTATTTGTGATTTGAATTTTGGAATAGTCTATTAGAGATTTGGTTTTGTAAAGTCGGGAAAATGTGTCAAATTCTCGGGCGATTTGTTCGTCGGTAATTTCGTCGTCGTTGTTTGGAATTTCGTCTTCATCTGAGTCTTCGTTTGCGGCTAGAATTTTTGAATAAAATTTGGAACATTCTGAAAAGTGATTAATTTTTATTCTGGACAACGCGTCCGCGTTTTTATTGATCTTTCCGGGTTTGTATATTATTTCGTAATCGTATTCTTCGAGTTTTAAGCGCCAACGCGCTAGTCTACTACCTGGGTCTTTTATGGAAAATAACCAAGTGAGTGGTCGGTGGTCGGTGACGAGTTTGAACTTCCTTCCGAATAGATATGGCCTAAAATGCTTTACACTCCAGACCAAAGATAAAAGTTCACGCTCAATGGTTGAATACTTAGTTTCCGCGCCGCATAAAGTTCGAGATGCGTATGCGATTGGCAAATCTTTTCCTATACTTCCTTGTGAAAGTACAGAACCTATTGCAAATGCACTAGCGTCTGTAGTTAGGACAAAAGGTTCATCAAAGTTGGGGTAGATCAATATCGGGGTAGTTGTCAAAGTTTGTTTTAGGGTTTCGAATGAATTTGTACAGTCATTGTCGAAATTGAAAGGTATATCTTTTTGTAGCAACTTAGTTAAGGGTTTTGAAATTTTGGAGAAATTAGGAATGAAGCGTCTATAGTAGCCTGCTAGACCTAGAAAAGATTTAATTTCTTTCTGATTTTTGGGTTGAGGAAAATTTAGAATTGCTTCGACTTTGGCAGGGTTTGGTTTTACACCATCCTTTGTAATAAGATGTCCTAAATAGGCGACTTCCTTGCGAAGGAATTCGCATTTATCTGGCTGAATTTTGAGGTTGGCTCTTTGTAGACGTTTGAAGACTTCTGTTAATCGGGAAATATGTTCGTGGATAGTAGGGGAATAAATAATAATATCGTCCATGTAGACGAGACAGCGTTCATTTTGGATGCCTAATAGAATATTGTCCATGACCCTCTGGAAAGTGGATGGAGCATTTTTTAGACCGAATGGCATACGTACAAATTCGTAGTGGCCATTCTCTACCGTGAAAGCTGTTTTTTGGATGTCCTTAGGATCGATTTCAATTTGGTGGAAGCCAGAGGCCAAGTCTAGAGTCGTGAAATATTGACATCTGCCTAATTGGTCTAGAAGATCAGAAATGTTGGGCAAAGGATACTTATCACCTATCGTTACTTCGTTTAATTTTCGGTAGTCAACTACGACGCGCCATTTCTGTTTACCAGAAGCGTCTAGTTTTTTGGGGACTACCCAAACTGGGGAGGACCAGGGAGAAATTGAAGGCTGGATAATGCCTTGGTCGAGCATTTTCGAGACTTGTGATTTTACCTCTTGTTTATGAATTTGGGGGTAACGATAAGATTTAGTGAAAATTGGTTTAGAATCGTTAGTGTCTATTGAATGTTTGATTTCATTGGTAAATGTCAAGTTGTCACCTTCTAAATAGAATATGTCTGAAAAGTCTAAACAGAGTTGAGTAATTAGTTCACTCTCCTCATCGTTCAAGTGATCTAAGCGTAATTGGTTTCTTATTTCGTAATTTCTGTCTATATATTGGGAATCCGGATTTTGAAGATTTACATTAAATATTGACCTAAATTTTTGGACGGGTTCAAGTTTAAGATTTGAAAATTTTATTGTTTTCGGAATTGCATTTGAGTTTATTACTGTCGTCAAAAATTCACCATTGTTGTCTATTTTGACAATGGCGTTCGGTAAACGTACCTTTTCGTTTTCCTGGGCTATTAGTATAGCTTCGGTATTTTGTAAATTACATTTAAGCTTAAAAATCTTTTCTGTGCGTGGTTCGATAGAAATTACATTTTGGTTTTTTGTTTCGTTTAAATTTTGATTTTTAATCGGGCTCCAGAGTGTAGTTAATATATTATCGGTAACTTGATACAATGGTACGGTTTTGAAATTAGTGATTAATTGTCTGTTTTTAATGTCTATTAAGCAATCGTAATGGTCCAAAAAGTCGGCACCTAAAAGTCCGTCAAATGTCAAATTCTATATCTAGATTATGAATGTAAACTTTGTATGGATCATTCGGATTGAAAGGTATGAGAGCAGATTCAGTGATATTAATTTTTTCGTCTGTTATACCTTGTATAATTACATTTTCGTGGGATCGACGTTTATAGTTTTCTGCCGTTTCGGGTTTGAATATAGAGATACCTGCGTGTCTATCAAGATTTTGAAACGTTTAGTGATGTCTTCTATGTAAAATAAATTTTTGGAGTTTACGATATTTAGTTTGTAGCGGGGTGTTTTTACATGAATTGATTTTCCGGGAAGTTCAGGTTTGGGTCGAAACTGTCCTGGAGGTTTATCGCTTGGATTTGATGAGAAATTTGGTCCAGCTCGTCCGTTTGTTGTGTTGGAGTACTCGTGGAATACTCCGGGCCTATGCAAAAATCCGGAGGATTAGCAGTATAATCCTCGTGCTGTTGAGATTGAGAATTAGCAGTATAATTCTCGTACTGTTGGGGTTGAGAATTAGCAGTATAATTCTCACATTGTTGGGTTCCAAAATCGTAATCATAATCATTTTCGTTAGAATAATTGGGAGAATAATTGGTAGAATAATTTACAGGATAACTTTCATATTGGTTTGGGCTATCAGTGTAGTTATCATAAGGTTCTTGATTTAGGTGATGTGTCTTTTGTTGATTAAACCTGTTGAAATTTGGGTTTGGTTGGATGGCAGAAGGTCTTTGTTGGTTGAAGTTTGGATTTGGCCTGATAGCTGAGGGCCTGTTCTGTTGAGAATAATTTTGCTGTTGGTTAGAGAAATTTTGGAAATTTTGCGGTCTATGATTAGATGTGAAATGTTGCCTTGGAAGCTGTGCTTGATTAGAATAAGCATTTGGTGTGAAATTGGGAGATGGGGATTGATAGTTTTGCCTTGTGCGGCATTCATTAACATGGTGTCCGCTTCTTTTGCAGAAGGTGCAAAATTGTGGGGAGTTTGGACGTCTTTGTGGGTTTTGAATGAGATTTTTATTTGGAACTCTATTAGAAAATTTTTGTGATTCAAAATAGAATAATTGCAATTCACGTTTAATGCGGTTTATTGCGTCTAACATGTCGCCAGGGTTACCAGCCCTAATGATTTGACCTAATTTGGGTTCTAATCCGGTTAATAAAGTAGTCAATGTCATATTTTCAATGAGGTTACATTGAGCAGTTTTTTCCTCTAGAGTTAGAGTCTGCTTTTGCACTGCTGCGTGCATTTTCGCGTTGTGCGTTTGTAGTCTTGATACAAATATTAGTGCGGTTTCGTTGGGTAACTGACGAATCCTCTGCAGATCCTGAATCAAAGCTGTCAGGTCGCGAGAGTCGCCAAAATGAGCTTCAAGTAAGCTTTTGATTTCTGCCCATGTAGCAGGGTTTCGGGAATTTATTAATTCTGCGGCTTTTCCGCGTAATTTATTTTTTATGTGAAGCGTTAATAAGACGCGCTGATCATCAACAGCGATACCCTGAGCGGTTATGCAAGCTGAAATAAATGTTTGCAAGAATATGGGGTTGCCGTCAAATTCGGGCACTATGGAAAATATTTCGCTTAACCTATAAGGTTCAATATTTATTGTTTCGTTCGCCGTGATTGAATTGTTTGCATTGGAATTGCTTACGTTTGTAGCCATTTTATTTATATTATTTAGATAATCGAATAACTTAAAACACCTTTTCAATTTGAGCTAGTACGCTACTGATAATTGGCAATTTTTTATTATATGTAAAACAATGTGCTGTTTATTTTATAATATTTCAAAATTTAATTACAAGGATAATTGGATTAATTTAAAAAGTGTTTTTAGTTGGGAATAATGTCACTGAAATTTTATATACTAATGTGCATTTAAACAATATAGAACATGTGGGTTTTATTTTATTTCACAGTCAAGTAAGGCGTAAACTTAACCTTTATATGATATATGATATTATGATAAAAATAATGTTAAGATAAAAATGGTATGTGATTGTAGTTAATTAGATAAATTCGCACTTAAGGAGTATATGATATTACCATAAAAATAATGTTACGATAGGAACAGTGTATGATTACGGTTATTTATATAGGTCACACAAATTATAATCAAGATATTTTGTTTCAAGTTTAAATAAAATTACTACCTTAGATATTAGAACTGTATGTAGCAATGCAATGTATTTTGATAAAATAAAATGTAAAATTATGTCGTTGTTTGCAAATAAATGTTTGCGAGATGATTCAAAAATGACTTACCCTAAATTTTTCATTCCTCGTGGTCCAGTTGAATGCGACTTCGTGAGCTTAGCTTCACCAAAGGTCTCTCTCTGCCAGGGGTGTCACTGGGTGTTCCTTCCACAGGGTTGCCTTTGATGCCGAAGACACCAACGATGGGACGGGATGAAATTCTTACTTGCTAATTGTTGAATCGTGTTGATTTGAAATGTTGCTTTGCTTGTATTTCTTGATAATTATTATTGTTTCGCTTCTGTGCGTTTGAGAATAATGTAGGTTCTTCTGAACAAAGGATTGGGATCCACCACTACAGCTAAGAAGTTCTCCTTGTTCCAGAAGCTCTTTTCGTCCGGTTAGGCACCTTTTTCAGATGGACTCCTTGTTCCCTCGGATATGTTTGCTACTGGTTAGGCTCCCGAACTGTGTGTTTTTCAGATCCGCCACGACTGCGCCAATGTTAGATAGTGGATTGTTTGAATAACTTTTTAAAAAGATTTATTTAGTTTAACACTGAAGTCAACGTTGACTCGTTAAGAAAATACAATAATAATTTAGAAGTAGTTTAATCGAAAGTGAGTATAAGACTGATTACAAAAAGGTTGTTGGTAATATTTATAATGTTTTGAGAACAAAGGAAACAGTGTTGCTGATTCAGCACAATCAGGATTACTTAGAATTGAAATACAATGCTCATGCAGCGTGAGCGGTTATTGAGAAGAGCTGTTACGCAGTATGTAATACGATATGTTTGAGAAGGTTAAGCCTGTCTCGATAATATTATATATCATAGTATATTTCTAATATAACATATATATATATATATATAGCTGAATTTGAAGAATATCAAATTTTCAATATGAAGAAAATTTTTAACGAATCAATATGCAGAAAAAAATACTTAAAAAGCTGATTCATAAACTATAAATTGCCAAAAAATGAAAAAGAAAGAAAAAAAATATTTTATAACCATGTGGCACACGTATTGTATTTTAATTACTTATTAAATTAAAAAGAATTGAATTTGAATTTAACATTTACTTAAAAAAAAATTAGAATTACATTAAAGACAAAAATTGAAGATTACTGAAATTTTAAATTACTAATAAATGAAATTTACATGGTTGTTAAACTCTTGTTAACGCGGATATAAAAATGTAATATTAATTACTGGATGTCACATGGTTAAGCTTGTATAGGTCAGAATCAGTACAAAAGCAGCAGGCAAATGATTTCCTGGTGAATTTTACTAATAAGGTAAACTTTATTTATCCCACTTTCTGTAAAATAATACCAATAATCAAACTTGAAAAATCTATTTTCACTAATTAAATAGAAAGCTATAAAACATAGAAATGGTACACGTGCTGCCATCTGTTAGTGGGCGTCTTAAGCGCACTTCTTTTGTAGATTTCCTTTACTCACTACTAAAATAGCGGCATATAATCGATAAAAGGAATCTATATTTCTATTAAGCGAGATGGGTAAATAATGACATTTATTGTAAATTTTTAACCTACTAACAAACTGTGATAATAAATAGTAAAACGTATACAAGCTTATGTGAGGATTCAGCAAATATATTACATCTTGTAGGATATACTATATAACAGATTAATGAGATAGGTAAAAAATAACCATATGTACCTACTTACATAGTAAACAAGAATAAAAAAATTGAAAAGTAGGTATATGAATGTAAATAAATGTTTTGTAGAGTTGAAATCGACAATTGTTTCCTGAGGTGCTGTAATAGAACAGAGATACATAATAGTGTAAAAAAACATGACTGAGTTCCTAAGATATAAAAATATGTACATAAAATAATGTGAAATGATTTAGCAATTGTACAAAGAAAATTCTGATAGTAGAAAACAGTCTCACTTACAAAAACTGAATCAAAATGCTATACAGAATATGCTAAATACAAATAAAATACTAGTTATTATATAAAATTGTTAAATGGACATAGGCCATGTAACATCCTTTCACCATCCTCAAGTGTGCGTACAGAACGCGTCTTCCTTTTGACTTTTCTCTGACACATGAAGCAGTACTGCGTAACTTGTGTACCCACTTTTTAATTGTTATTCGACTAGCAACTGGATCTCGTAGATTTAAATGAAAATGACGACGAAATAAACGCTGGGTGATTACAACAGAATAGCTATTTTTAAATAAGCTTCAACCACAAAGGAATGTTCAGTATTTGACCAATGCTCCATATTCATAGCTAAACTGACATTTCTCCGAAAACACTTTGACAACTGTCTTAAATATCCATTTATCGCGAGAGCATGGCGACTTGATTTGAATTTATATATTGACATGAATTAAGTTTGAAAATGGATACTTCATTCTGCGGGACCCATTAGAAGGTCGCGATTTAATTGACAAGTTGACCAATGTGAAAAAAATCCATTCGCCCATTCAAAAGTTATAAATTGATAGTTTAGGGGCTGAACCGCGTCGCAATTGCCTCTGTATTTGTCGATCCGGGCTTTTTACTTTCTCTTTTAGAAAATCACTATATTATTACCGTACACTAATTAAATGGTCAACTAATTTAACTAATCATTCTCTTCTATTTTTTTAAAATTTCGCAACATTTAACTTATATGTACATCGTATAAAAACAACAATTCTGGATGATGACATTTAAATGCTCTCTTCTTTCTCTTTATATCATTTTGGCGTTGTATATCTAAAGCAACTATTTATCTTTTCAATATGCTTTCATCTAATCAATATTTGAGAACATATTTAATAAAACGCAACCATTTAATGCTTGAGAACTCTAATTCTAAAAGGAAATTGATGGTGCATATTAACAATAGTCAATTAAAATATTCGCCCTCTCATCCTTTTGAAATGATTGTTGCATGGAAATCATGTAGGGGCGTACTTTAAAATCTGACGAATGAGGGTAGGTGGCCACGTGAACGGCTTATGACGCATTTCAGAAAGCATCGAATTACATTTTGTCTCGTCATAGCACATCTCGTGCTTTGGTATCGTGGGTGAATATGCACAGCACAGACTAGTAGTATATAAGGGAAATTACTAGAAAACTACGTCTCGGCGGTTTCCCATATTCTGAATTTCCCAAAAGTGCAATCAATTCTAATATTCTATGATCTCTTAGTGTATTATGTTGTGGTTTTAAGGAGAATATGACAGATGTAATAAATAAAGTCTTTATCAGATTAGCGAGCAATTTTTCATAAAAAAATATTTTCAATTATTTTTTAGCATGTCAAGATTGGTTTCATGCTTTTTTGTTGAATAATGGTTTTACTTTGTTTTGTGCAAAATTAATAGACCAGGGAAACTATCAGATATAAATAAACTGACATACAAATCTTGTTACACGTTAAAATTGTAGTAATAATAATAGTAGTAATAAAAATAATCATCTCACGGCAATTTTCAAAGATTTGATTAAAGATCCAAAGCAGACAAATGAAGAACAAATAAGAATGCTCTATACCAGATATATCTTAGAAGTATTTCGAAACAGATAATACTGGTCTGTGTCAAATACTGTTATTTGTACACAAAAAAAATCTCAGAGACAACTCGGACAAACTTTCCCATTTGTAGATTGTTTCAGGGGTCGCTTGGCTCTGAGTAACCTTACTTCACTTTGACCTAAAATATCCTTTGTGCATTATCCTACACCTAGTTTTTGCCCAGGATTCCAAGACTTTTTACAAAGCTTGTGATTTTCCTGGGGGCTAATTTCCCTATGTCTTCAAGTGTGCCTACTCTAGGAACTCTAGTCTAATGCGGATTAACACTTTATATTCAAATCAAATCAAATTTATTGTTCAGTTCACATTACAAGTTCTTTTATTTGCAAATCATCTAAGCCCACAGAGGAGCTTGTTCATGATATAACAAATAATAAATTATGTTTAACAAAATATGTAAGTATGCGATGTAAAGCAACGTCAGACGCAGTTAGTAGTTGGGTGGGTGACCGTTCTAACTAAGACCACGTCCTCGCCTCACACATCTTCCAACGGCTTGTATATCAGTGTATGCGCGGAAGCTATACAACCTTAGACGAGGGTTGTATAAGGGATATACCATCCTTCGGAGGGGATGTAAAGCCGTCGGTTCCTTGTTTATTAAATGTTAGGCAAGTAAAAGATCCCTACTCTTCTTAAGGGAAGAGGTTCGGCAAAATTCCTGGTTGGGGGTAGCTCGTCTACAGGCGTCGGTGATAGGTCTCAGTAGCGGAAATAGGCCGAAGTTAAATAAATATAATAAAAAAAAAATATGTAAGCCAACACAAAGTGGATAAATTATTACAAAAATAATAAAAGTGTAGTAAAGTAAAAATATACCTACTACGACAGTCTAGTATAACACTATTTCCTATGAAAGGAAATCGATTCATTGCCACCAACCAAGGTGCACTATGTGCGTTTCCAAATCAATTGAAAATATATATAACTTGTAGTTATAGGACATTAAATATACATTAAAAAATGTATTGGCAATGAAGAGAAATTGTAAAAATAAAGCACCGGATAGAATTTGAACTCGGATTGTCTGGGTGAGTCAAATGAATGAATTGAATTCAAAGCAACTTTATTAATATTAAAATAAATTAACATTCCTGTGAAGTGTCCACAAAATGCAAAATACTGGGCTGCGCAAAGACCTATCTAAACTGTAGTATATGAAAAAATGATATAACCATTAAGCCACCAATTTTTACATAATCACAATACCTTTCTATATACTACGTATAATACATTTTTCTTCCGTTATGTTGAAAGTAACGATGTTATAAATGTAACTCAAATGTTAAAAAACACTAATTCTATCGGCATTGAGTGCACATCAACAAAAATCATTTAGAACATATCTACTCAAATTGCTCTACCAATGTCTTCATAAATCTAGCTGTTGAAAAGGGCACTTTTCCTGACAATTTGAAAATTGGGATTGTTATTCCAATATTTAAGAAGAACGATCTACTGATCATTGACAATTATAGAGGAATTACAGTTCCAACTGTCTTAAGTAAAGTAGTGGAGCGGATAATATATGAAGAAATGCTATCATATCTTAATAAATAAAATACAATTTCCAATTGCCAAAATGGATTTTGCCCAAGTAAATCAACAGAAAGCGCCACCTATGATTTTATTTAGTATATGCATAAAGATCTAGATAAGGGTAAATATGTAGAAGGACTGTTCTTTTCACCTATCTAAGGCCTTTGATTGTTTAGACCTTGATTTTATTAGAGATAAATTTCCTGTGGAATCTAAATATGCAAAAATATATTTAGGTTGCTATTTAAAAATCAAAAGTTGTTGCTACTTTCGGTTGGACCGAAAGTGATATTTTTCACTTAATAAGTGATACGACAAATGATAGGCCACAATTTCAAAATTGTATTCCTAAAATCAACGTAGAAATTGGAACGGAATTAATCTCGTAGTCACGCGGTATATTATTGTATGTATTAATGCTCTGTATTCGCATATATGTGTATTTATATATTTATTTATTTATTGCATACACTGCTCAACAGGTAAAATACCCAGTTATAGAACAGGAATTGAAAGTTATAAAAACAAATCATAAAAGTAGAGTACAATATAAAACATTAAAAATCGATATAAGGCAAAAGAACAAACAAAAAAAAAGAACAGAGAAAAATACAAACTAACAAAAACATCAATAAATACAAAGTGTAAATTACAGACAATTAAAAACAAGTTTAATGAGGTTCATGTGCAGTATTAACTTAGAAAAGATAGAAGGAATCAAAGATTAAAATACAGTGTAAGAAAAACAAAAGTAATTTGAAAGTATTTAAATTAATTAAAAAATTCAGCTTTTATATCATTAAGGCTGCAATTAAAAATATCGAGGTTGCTACATAGTTTATTAAAATTGTTACAGATAGTGAACAAAGGCGAATTTTTTAATAAGTTTGTATGTGGAGTGGGTAAATAAAAAACTTGGTCATTACGAGAATTTAATCTAGGGATGTGGAGATTTAATTCGCAAATTATTCCAGGAACATCAAGATCATTGTGTAGCGTTTTAACTAAGAATACTTGAGAGACGTATAGTCACCTGTCTTCCAGAGTAGACAACGAGAACCTTTCAAGCAATTGTCTGGATAGATACTATCCGACTTAAACCAAAGTAATTTAACAAACCAGCGTTGAACTGCTTCCAGGTTGCTCTTATGAACATCATAACTGGGACACCAAATAACTGATGCATATTCAAGTTTCGACCACACAAATGATTGGTAAAGGATTTTCAATGTATCCTTATTAGTAAATTCACGACTGGTGCGAGCTATGGATCCAAGAGCCTTAAAGGCTTCAGAGGCTATTTTATCAATGTGGTTGGTAAATGATAATTTGCTATCAAAGATTACGCCTAGAAGAGTATCACTAACCAAATGATAGTCAAAAATAATCGGAGACGTTTTCAATGAGAATGACATTACATTGCATTTATTAGCATTCAAGGGTAGTTTATTTACTAAGCACCAGTTGTTTACTTTACTAAGACAAGCTTGAAGTTGAGAACAATCATCAATATGGTTTATAACTCAGAAAATATTAAGGTCATCAGCATATAACAGGCAAGGCAAATCAATTTCGTCCGTTATGTCATTGATAAACATGTTAAAAAATAAGGGCCCCAAGATAGACCCTGGGGAATACCAGCGGTAGCAGCAAATTCAATTGATTTGAATCCGTTAAGAGTAACATACTGAAACCTATTTGTTAAATAAGACTTGAATAAGAGAATTAATGAGTATGAAAGGCCAATATTCTCTAATTTGATTAACAGTAACTGATGATTTAACCTGTGAAATGCTTTGGAGAAATCCGTATATATGACATCAGTCTGGCGATGTTCATCTAAGGATTCAGAAATATACTGAGTTATACAGAATAAGTTAGACGTCGTTGAACGCCCCTTCATGAATCCGTGTTGGTGAATAGATATCTTAGACTTAATTAAACAATAAATACTGTCGTGAAGTAGGATTTCTAAAACTTTGCAAAAATTACAGATTACAAAAACAGGCCTGAAGTTTTGAATATCTAATTTATTCCCCTTTTTATAAATAGGACAGACTTTGGAAAGTTTCCATCCGGAAATTGACAATTTTTTAAAATAAGGTTAACAGTTAGGGTTAGAGGATATGCAAAAATAATAGCACAGTCTTTCAATAAAAATGCTGGTATGGAGTCGGGACCTGCAGACATTTTAGGTTTAATGCGTTTTAAGGCCTGGAGAACTTTTGCCTCCTGAAAAAAAATTATATTAACAGTAGGGTTATTATTTGGACAATCGTTATCGATAGAATTATTCACGGCGTCTAATGAGGAATCAGAATATGACTGGCTAAAAAATCTGGCAAATGCATCTAAAATATCATGCGGATTATTAAGTGAAGCAACGTCAAAGAACATTTCATCTGAAACTCCGGTTGACCCTTTCTTGTCATTAATAAACGCCCAGAATTTGTTAGGATCGCTTTTTATATTATTTTCTGTATTTTGTAAAATGTTTTTGTAGGCAGTATTAATATTCCTCTTTACTTCCCGTCTGACCTTTTTAAACTCAAAAAGATCATCGGTTTCCGAGCACATTTTTCTGAGACGTTCCTTAAGCCTAATTTTTTTTATAATACTACCATTAAACCAAGGGGGTACTTATTATTCCGCGAGGCCGATTTATTTGGTACACACAATTCAAACTCCAAATCAAGTCTATCATAGAACTGAGTGCATATACTGTTGACGTCATTGAGAGAGGAAAGAAAAGACCAGTCAACATTAAGGAGGTTAACACATAATTTAGAGAAATCACATTTGCGAAAATTATAATTAATATTATGATTAGCTGGAAAATTATTAGTAATCTTTTTAGTGGCGTTCATCTCAATTGATATGACCAAGGCAGGCAGGGTGATGTATATCCTCATTAATTAACGGATCAAAGGACTGTGTTACGTCACAATTTTTATTATGCAAAACTAAGTCAAGAATGCTATTATTAGAATTATGTACAAAATTGTACTGAGATAAGTTGTTACTGCCCAGAAAATTATTCAAGGCTTCTGATTTGGCCTTGGGTTGTAGATCTTTCAAGTAACTCGCATATTTGGACATATTAAAACATATGTATAAATAACTCCATAATTTATTACATTATTTATTATTAATGACGACGCTTAGTTGAACGATGGGTCACCTACAATACTTTTGCTTAAAGAGTAGGTATTATGGGTTGTGTATTAAAGATTACCCTATAAACTAACCTTTTTATGAAGCGATAATTTTTATGTAACTTGTGGCCTAAAAGTACACGTGCTAAAAACTAAATATAGGAGAGTAAATGTGTCTTCAGAAACCACCCTATATGCCATATATTAATCCTCATATAACAGCCCAAACGAGTTTGTATTTAGCGCGTGGTATTATAGGGGGTGTATTATTAGTTCTGATTGGGGTCTTTCCGTCCCAGCATAGTCTTCAAAAAATGTTTAGCGGACGAAAGTAAATTACGCTTAGTTACTAATATCCTAGAATAACTTAGAAAAAACAGCCATTTGAAACTCACGCTTTCATTGACTTAATACTATTATAAACGTATGTGAGCCCAAGTTAAAATAAGGTTATTAATTTTTGTTAGTTAATACGTATGTGGCTGTTTTAACTTCCTTTTTTTTGTGAAAGCGTAACTAGTTATTAATCATCTGAATATGGTAATAATTTTTTACGAAATGTTATAAAGTTATTGAACAAGTTTTTATTCTGCATACGAAGACGAGTAATTGATCGTATGACAATTTAACTTTTTCCTTTATTTTTTATAATGATTTATTTTCATCGTTGCCAATAATAAATATTTATATCGATATATTAGATAGTTTTAAAAAGTTCTGGTGTAAAAGATACCAAGAACGACAGTGCAAGTACTAAGTAGTTAACCGACCGTTTTATAAAATTAGAACTCAAATTAACTAGGCCGGAATAGCCCGGGAATTAGGGCTCCATTTTGTGATTTTGAGCAGTGATTTTGTTAAAGAACACGCTATAACCCCGATATACTTTTCGGCGTTGTAACAAAATCCGACTTAGGAAATACTTCGTAGGAAAAGCGTGCTTCACGTAAAAATGCCGTGGAAAAGGTTTTTAATACTTGTAATCATATTTTCGCTCTTCGGAGCGTTTTTTATGCGAAATTTTCAATAACTCCTCAAGGAGCGTTAATTTAGCAAGTGTAGCAAATGTCGCTGCACAGGGACGTAATGTCGCCCCGACCACCTAAATTTAGAAAGTATAATAAATTTTGACTTTTCAAGATTAAAAACCCTTTTACGAATCCACGTTGTCAAGCATTACAACTCTTACGAGGTATTGAATATGAGGACAAGTTGATCCAACGACTATTCAAAGTATATCGGAAGGTTATAGCGAAAATAGCCCTTAGCGACATGGGACCCCCATCATTTCCCAGCAGTCGGTTTTGACGGGGAAATGATGAGTTTTGACGGGGTTTGCCCTAAACCGGTTCGTCAGTGATTCGGTAAAGTATTATTACCATATACTCATGCGTGCATGGGATCCGCCTTGCCTGAACGTAAAAAGTTCAGGCAAGCAAAAGCCCACCAAAATTTTAGTTACATTGAACTTTTCTTGAATCTTTTTGTGCATCGTTAGCTTATAAAACCGCATATTGGATGGTAGTTGGTACATTATAAATCGTTCCGTTCCTCACCATGTGTTGTACACGGGCCAGACTAGTGTTTGTTAAACACTTTTCTTAGAATAAAAATTGTTGTAAAAAACATAAATTTTAAAAAAATTTAATATATATATTTTTGAACTTTATATTGTCTTTTAGTTGTGTTTTCTAACAAAATTCCCTTTCAGGTATAATTTTAAGAAAGTGTGGTACAGACAGTGTTAGGTTTATAGTGTTACGACGTTCAATTGATACCATTAGAGCAGCAGTTAAGCATAAACGACAGTAAGTATGATTTTTTATATTATTCTCCGCCTGAAACAGTCGTGTTGAACCCTAAAAATTTTGTGAACGTAAATATTCATTTTTGAAATAAAGATAGACTAGAGGAAAAAGAAAAATTTGTTTTTCTTTTTCCTATTTTTTTTATTTTTTCTAACTTTTTTAAGATAGAAATATAAGTCCTTCAGACACCCTAAAGATGGATCGTTCACAATTTCATGCAGCTATAGATTATTACCTTTACCCATCGATAAGCTTTGGTTGATAAGTAAATTGAACGTCAGTTAACGCACCTGCGGTGGGGGTTGCCGTGAGACTTGTTAAAAAAAAATAGTCTTTACAGTTATTTTAGACGAACTGATTTTAAAAAAATAAATTATTGATGATCATTTCAGGCCGAATGAAAATGAATGAATGAATGAATGAATTTTTTACATAACTTCTGGCACATCAAAGTATGAAAATAATAATCAGCTACATATATAGTGGGGAAAAAATCGTCAACTGGAGCAATAACGCATGGTTGGGCTAATAAATCCATACGACGCACTAGCCCAATAAAATGGGACGAAATTTATAGATTTGGATGAAATAATTCAGAACGGGCTGAAATTTTGGGAACAAGCTTACTTTGTGGTACTTTTTAATATATCATAAGTCCCCACCCGTAGACGCCGGCGGAGGAGAGGGATGGAGATAATAGGTAAAAGAAATTGGTTTTCTGCAAATAACACGGAAATTGCCATTGTAAAATATGTACAATGAAAATTATAGGTAATGAAACTCCGCACAATTTTTTGTTTTTTAAACTTCGTACGACCTATTGGAGCCGAGATAGATTTTTTTTGAAATTTTGACAGTTTTGAACGCAATACGCGCGTTCTTCGCTAAAATTTCAAAAATGATTGTTCGGATCGCAAAATGTTTCAAATGAAAGTTGTAAATAATTCGATTACGAACAATTTCCTTTTATTTCATTTTCATTCTATAAATATTGGCAGAGATATGAATTTTTAAACATCTTTATAGCGCGCTATCAGAAAATTTGTTTCATGATGAAGTCGATAATAACCCGAAAACGATAAATCGTACGCTTATAGTGTGTCTAATGAAAGTTAAAGATAATCAAATTTTGAATATGTTGGTGTATGTACAAAATCGTTTTGATCACGAGTGGATGGGGATAAAAGGGAAGAACTTGAAAAATTATCATTTTTAAGTGCATTTTGACAAATAGCTATTTTTTGATTGGCTTTAGGCAATAATGACACTAAAGGTTTTTTGAAGAGAATTAAATTATTTGTAAAATGAGCTCCAAGTGACCTTCATACGATGAATGGTTCACGAGTTACAGCTGTTTAAAGTTATGAGCAAAATTTATTTTTATTATAAATTAAGATTTTCCTGCAAGAACTATGCATAACAATTTTTTAAAAACTATGAGCCCAGTATGAAACGACTCAGAAACGCTCACAGAATAACTTTTGATACTTCAAAAAGTGAAAAAATATTAAATGTACTTTTTGTACTTCAAACGTGATGAAAATTGCCTCTTTGCTAAAAATTAAAAATCAACCGCAATATCAATCGTCAGTTCCTTGTCGCTTCTTGTTTAAAATCGTACATGAAACAATGTATTTTGTAGGCAATTTTGTAAGCTTTCATTTAGGTCCTATGAAATTTTGTCGTAGAGTAAAATAAACGATAATATATACACAAAAAGGAATTAAAAAATAATATTGGTTGAATTTTTCTGAACAAAAAACAGTTTTCAAGAACCTTGTTTTTAAGAAAATATATCTTACAAACGACTTATGCTGTTAAGTTACTTTCATATGTATATAAACTAATAAAAATAGGTCAAAACCAACTTTTAAAGAATTGTTATGTACTGTTCTTGCAGGAAAATCTTAATTTATAGTAAAAAAGAAATTTTTGCCCATAGTTTTAAACAGCTGTAACTCGTGAACCATTCATCGTATGAAAATCACTTGGAGTTCATTTTACAGATAATTTAATTCTCTTCAAAAAACCTGTAGTGTCATTTTTGCCTAAAGCCAATATAAAAATAGCTATTTGTAAAAATGCACCTGAAAATGACAATTTTTCATGTTTTTCCCTTTTATCGCTTTTCACTCTTTATCAAAACCATGTTGTTCATACACCAACGTATTCAAAATTCTCTTTAACTTTCATTAGGTACTCTGTATGCGTACGACCTATCGTTTTTGAGTTTTTATCGATTTTATTATTATTATTAAGTGTTCTGATAGCGCGCTATAAAGATGTTTAAAAATTAATATCTCTGCCAATATTGATCGAATGAAAATGAAAAGTGAAAGGAAATTGTTCGTAATCGAATTCTCTACAACTTTTATTTGAAGTATTTGACGATCCGAATAACCATTTTTGAGATTTTAGCGAATAACATGCGCGTTTCTGTTGCGTCGCAAAACTGTAAAAATTTCAAAAAAATCCGTCTTGGCACCAATAGATCGTACGAAGTTAAAAGAAAAAGAAATTGTGCGGATTTTTTTTGCGAAAAACAGATTTTTTAACCTATTTTCTCCCTACCACCCCTCCACCGTCGTCAATGTGTGGGGACTTTTAATATGTTAAAAGGTACCATAAAATAGGAACGTCTCCAAAATTTCAGCCCGCTCTGAATTATTTCATCCAAATTTTCCCATTTTATTGGGCTACACGGTATTTTTAATGATCCACCTGACGACTTTTGCCACTATATGCATTCAGCTGATTAGAATTTTTGAACTTTGTTTCATTAAGACTATTACATTTTCAAATTTTAAACGGTCTTCTAACAATTTACCAGAGATACAGGTCGGTAAAGTCTGCATGTTCTTAAAGTTTAAAATCCAGATACATTTAAAGGTCAATAATATTATTGAAATGAAATAATTAGAATTAATTAATTATATTTAGTTACAGTTATCAACATCTTCTTCATTTTCGTCACTGTCATCATCGGAAATATCTATAGTTATGTCACTTTGATCTTCATTCTCTTCTGTTTCATCGTCATCTGTAAAAAATTAATCAATTAACGAAATCATGTTGGCTAACATTTTTTACAGGAAAATTAGAAGAAGTTTATTCATATCTTGAGGTGTTTTGGTTCTAAGGCTTTCACGGAGCTGATGATGATCCATGGTTAGGTTTCCGGGTTCTCTTCCGCGTCAATAGTTTTGAATACTTAACGTTTCGACTATCGGGTCGTGGTCTTCGCTTCAGAAGAAGACCACGACAAGATGGTCGAAACGTCAAGTATTCAAAACTATCAGCGAGGAAGAGAACCCGGAAACCTAACTATGAATCATACCTTGAGGGTTTTCGTCAATACTGATGTTGCTTGTAATGGATGGTGGCAATTGTTCTCCCTCAAACCATTTGAAAAAATATTGGTCATCTCTTTCTTCTCATCCATACTCAGTAGGCGATAACTTGGATGGCATTGGAAGTTTAGTATGATTCCAAAGATGGGCGATGTATGAAGCACGAAGAAAATGTTGATGCAGCTCAGACTTACAAAGCGGGAACATAGAACCGTCAATTCTATTTTCTAATAATTGCAGTACGTCATTATCATTATTTCGTGACAGTTGCTATAAAAATTTCAGCATGTTCGTGCTTCAAATTAGAAGAAAAGTAGAAAGGTAGAAGGTAGCAGTAAAACAAAAACCCATGAACTTTCATCCAACGCATATACTCACTCCGTATCGTCTACAGTAAAAATGGAGAAGGAAATCGGAAAGCTCTGAACAGATCTTGGTTAACAAACAAGTCAAAAGTTTGTTCGTAATGCCAATGATTCAAGACTTTCACAAAAACTTTCAATTTCAGCAGTTCCTGTTTTTCAAAATAGGAGCACATGTTTAGAAAATATATAAAAGAAGAAGAATAATTGAAAGGCCCTCACACATCATTATATAAAATAAGCAGAAATGTGTACATAAAGGCGATGAATAAAGATTCTCGCAAAAATACCTATTCAGCTATAGATATATCCATGTATGAAGCGATGAAATATAATTTGTTTTTCATTATTTAATCGTATCTATATTGACTGGGAATGTATCGTTAGATGTTTACGGTATAACGCTACATGCGGATAAACCGTTACTGCCTCATAATCTCTGCTTATTATTCAGTGTGTATAAATTTAAAGTTCCCGCATTTTGCCATCCCTTGAATACTTTTCTAAAGTATAAATGATCCAATCGGGAAAGGTTCTTTCCCAAACATTAAAAAAATTTCGCACATAGTTCCTTTACTAAAAACTGGCGATCCCTTTGACATTGAAAATTGTAGACTAAAAACATTAGTTAGTTCCCTTTCTAAAATTATGGAAAGCGTTATTTGCGATCAGCTACATTCATAAAAAAAAAATACAAGATTTAGCATGACTTTAGGGAAGGTAAATCAGTAGAATATGCTAGCATCCACTTATTGGATACAGCTTACACCCATATTGACAAAGGTAAATACGCAGTAGGCTTACAATTCGACGTATCCTACCCTGGATATTAATCATATAGTATCGAAAACGTTTAACCTTGGTATACGTGGTAATGGCAATGGATTCATTCTTACCTGTTAAATAGAAAAATAATTGTACGAATTGGCATCCACTTCTCTAATGAATATAATGTATCCCTAGGAATTCCTCAGGGTTCTGTACTTGGACCTCTACTATTCATATTGTGTGTTATTGATCTACCAAATCATATAAAACGTGGTACAGTAACCAACCATGTTTGCGGATGACAGTATCATAACAGTGTTAGATTCCAATATTGATACTTTAAATAATTAAACAGTGTTAGATGCATTTACTGCATGGTGTGATCGTAACAAACATATTTTAAATACATTCAAAACAACCTTTATCAACTTTTACAATAGAAAGCCCTATTCTCAGCAAAACTTCAACTTTAGTGCTCAAAGTACATTTCTAGGAGTTGTTTTGGATGCAGATTTGTCCTGGAGATCACAAATCAATCAAGCCTACTTCGCCATTATGCAAACGAAAAATTTTTGTGGCAAAAAAGTGTTATAATCACACATAAGTTTTAGCGTCATGTGCTGGGGTGGAGCTACATAAAGAGACAGAGTTTCTATTTGTCCTGTGCTTTGTAAAAAATGTTATATCTATTCAAAACTACTTTTTCTTGTCACAATAATTATAGTACGAGAAGAAATGGGCTCATGGTACGGTCGTGAGCAAAAAAAAATAGGACAAGTCTTATAACGGTATTTTGCTAAAATCTAGTTGTGTACATCTAACTTTAATTTTTGTGACATTGTCAGTTAATTGTCATAATTTATTGCAAGTGTGCAAAATACTAACATGCCTCATATAAGCGATTTAGTTAAATCTGGAGTTATGGCTAAAGCAGAATATGGATGGTCAATGAGACACTGCGTTATATTGACAAAAATTCGATGTGTAACATTTTAAGAAAGTGGAGAATAAACGGTACGATTAGTAGAAATCCTGCATCTGGGCGACGAAGGATATCAACTCAACAACAAGATTTGCAATTTGTAAATGCTTTAGTAGAAAATCCATTTTATTCAGTTATTCAGGCTGCTGAAAAAACGAATTTTCCTGGATCGATTAGTACTGGTGGCCGGCGAGTAAGAGAATCGAAGCTGCGCTGTCATGCAGCAGCACAGAAATATTTACTTAAAGCTGAACATAAATAAGCTCGAGTAGGATTTGTGCTTGAATTTTTAGCGCACGATGTAAATTTTTTGAACAATGTAATTTTTACAGACGAAAAAACATTCCAGTCAACACACAGCGGTTGTAATCGTGTTTACCGCCCTCCGAATACCCGATTCGATGAAAAATATATATCTAACAATGATAAAAGTGGTAGATTTTCCGTCAATATGTGGGCTTGGATATCGGCACGTGGTCTTGGTGTTTTGTGGCATATTGAGGAACGATTTAATAGTGAAACGTATATTAGGATCTTAGACAATATTATGCTCCCTTCTGTGCCACAATTATTTCCTAATAATGAGTTCATATTTCAACAAGACAATTGTTCCGTTCATACTGCTCATACCCTAACTAACTGGTTTCAAGATAACAACCACAATGTTCTTAACTGGCCCAGTCATAGTCCAGATCTTAACCCTGTGGAAGAAGTATGGGGACTACTCGTAAGAAGCATCCATAAACGAAATGTGAGACCACGGAATGCCGAAAAATTACTGGAAATAGTAAATAATGCATGGGAAAATATTATTACTAATGATTATTGTATAAGGTTATTTAATTCTATGCCAAACAGATTTATGGGAGTTATAAATAGAAATGGTGCAATAACGAAATATTAATAGTTAGTTTCTTGTTAAGTAGGATATCCTTTGTCCTTTGGTCCAGGATTTCTACTAATCCAATAATTCTATTATTTTGTAGATTCGGTGATTTGTTTTGAAAAGGATAACAATACATGTGGTAGAAAACCCAAATAATAGGAAAGAATATTCGTAGAATGCCACAAATAACTTTCAGACAATATCGTACCGTTTATTCTCCACTTTCTTAAAATGTTACACACCAAATTTTTGTTAATGTTATAACGCAGTGCAATTTGTCTCATTAACCATCCATCATTTACTATAGCAATAACTACAGCATTAAAATAAAAAATAAATTAAAAGTGATATCTGTTTTATTTCGGCTACTCATTACATATTCAAATAGAGACAGATTTACATTAGAAAAAAAAAGTTGTCCTATTTTTTTCTGCTCACGATAGTATCACCACACAATTTCTTTCTGTACGAGAAATCGCCATACTACTCAGGTATTAGGTAAACTTGACCATTTTCTGCCTAGTCAACTTAGAAACATGAAAAATTTTATTTAGTTTTAATTTAAATTAAGAAATCTTATAATAGAGGACACTATTTACGTCATCGATGCATTTTTAAATAGATAAAGTTTTATATATCTATGTGTTTTTTATTTTATTTTATATTTATTTATGTATTTTATATTTGGGTATATTCCTCTCTTTTAAACACTTTATTTTAACAAGTTCTTATTGTATTTTAGTAAACTAGTGTAATGTATATTTTATGCTTATATTTTGACTTATCCTATATCATGTTTAATGATCTAAAGACAAATAATGTATTATTATTTATGAATCATATACAAATATCTATTATTAAAGGTTAGGTCAGTTAGCAAGTGTTCCTCTATAGGTCGTGGATTCCGACTCGCCCTTCTGTCGCCCATGGTAGACTTGAATCGTCGTCTAATTTTACACAAGGAAGGAAGCAGTTCCAGACTGTATTTGAACCGTGGTATATTATTAGAAGCGTTATTTATTAGTTTATTACCATTACTTTACTAACCCGAGTAGAAGGGGATACATTTTTAGAAATAATTTAAAATAACTTCTTGTTGTATCTAAATAAATCTGCTTACAAAGGAATTTCTTGGAATCCAGAAATTTCTCTCTGGTTAATCATTAGTCTTATTATATTACAAGTACAAACACGGCACGTTTTGTCAGTGTAACATAAAACACACTTCTTTACTTTTAAAATACTTCTTTTGTGAGGTAATTCTAATCGTTAGTGAAGGTAAATAATACAGTGTTGTAAAATAACATGTCTATTTTTATATTTTATCCCAATAGTACATTTAAGAAATTTAAAAAAAATATAATATATAAAAAAGATACTTAAGAAATCACGCCAAATTGCCTATGCCAAGGTATCGGTTATTATTATTTTTTAATTGTCACTACACGAATTAACAAAATATTTCAGAAATGGAGTCTTTTAAGCACGTGTCATAAGAGCCCTAGCCAATGGTTCGTGATCAGTAAAACTGGCAAAAATATCTAATAAATGTCTTAAACGTTTGATTGAAATATAAAGTAAAAGCAGTTCTCTGTAAAAAGTGGAATAATGCCTTTGAGTATCGTTTAATTTGCTGGAAAACAAAGCTGAAGGAGTAGTTAAATTAACAGATTTCTGTTATAGGTCTGCGCCCATGGACGCATTATAGTTGTATAAAAGTGGATCAACTAAAACTCAATTGAACTTGATTCAAAATATAAGGATACCACTGTTGCAGAAATAGTAACCTTGGATTTTAAACCAAGTTCAACTGAACCTTGACTGCTTCCCTTTTCTGCAAGTTTACCTAATTTTACCGTGATTCAATATAACCTTACTCTCTCAAACATTAAACGTAAAAAGTAGTAGGGAGGCTAATCGGGAGCGTAAAGTAAGCGTAGGTGATCAAAATCAATAATATTTGAAAGTGAAAAAGGTTATTCCGAGAGTCCTGGTGTGGTTCGTTGCTCTCTACAAGAAAGCAGACCATAGGTTGTATGTGTTCTCTTACCTCTGTTCTTATTTTTCTCTTGCCAGATAAACCAGGGCAAGAGGCTCACCTCTCCTGAGTATGGAACTTACTACCTTTGTGTTACTTTCATATCTCTGATCTCATTCTGTTGCAAGAACGACTCATTCATTTAGGAATAGGTTCTGTCACTCACTTTATGCATAGCGTTGGAACGTCCTTTTTCTTCTTGTTGATTACAACGTACATTATTTTACATATTTCTCCGAATCTCAGTGATAGCAATGGGAATCATTTAATTTGCCTCGAATGCAGAATCAACCCCAACTGGGAATCCCATAAGCAAAAAGAAGATTCTAACAACTTTGTCCATGGCACCATCAGTTTCACCTCAATATCATCCTATCGATCATCATCCAGGCCAGCTCCAGTCGTTGTGCAAAGACTAGGGAGTGTCCTGTTATACCTCTCTCTCTCTCTCTCACTCTTATGTTAGAAAATAAACTCAAAAAATGCGTGCAGGCTAATGAAATTATGAGTCACAGCTATAATATTAATTACTCGGTCTTTGATCATAGTAGTTCCATATATCAGCAAAAATTCTATTAGAAAAACGAAGAAATGAGAAATTTGTATGAATAACAATTAAGTTTAAAATAGTATACCATGAAAAAGAAATGTGATGACTAGTATAAGTGTCCTTAATATTGAGAGCAAAAATTTATAATCTCACTATTAATTCGAAAATCAGAACATAAATTTATAGTTTTCTAAGGAAGTAATACATAAATTGGTGTGTGATTGAAAATAACTGTCGCAATTAACAAAATGCCTCTCACACGCGACCAAATAAGTGAGGTGACAAACGTGGCTAACGTGACCAGCAAAGCAATAATTGTGGGTAGAGAGCACATTTATAAAATCGCTAGCTGATAACGTAGCAAAAGTAGTGTTTAATCTTACAGAAAAACTCGTTTCAGCTTAAAACGAAGAAAGCAGTCTAAAAAGTGAAGTGAACGAACTGAAAACTCTAATAGCTGATCATATGTAAAATATACTATATCAGGACAGCAGCACGGGTTTGTAAAAGCTGGTAACAACTAAAGTAATCTTTGCATCTTCACACAATTACAATTCATATCAAATTCGCTTGATGCAAGACGTTGTTTACAGTGATTTTAGCAAAGAGTTTGATAGGATCTCTCATAGTATTTTGTTGGAGAAATTATCTATTTTTGGATTATCCATCACATGCTTAAATCATATTTATTCAATAGGGAATTATTTGTAGAAATTGAAAGCGTCAAATTTAATAATTTTGTTGCAACTTCCGGAGTACCTCACGGATCAAATCTAGATCCCTTATTATCCACTTTGTTCATATCGGACATTTGTCATTAAATAACTTCCTCAAAAATACTTTTTGCTGTCGACATGAAAATTTAGAGAGAAATAAGGATAAATCGGACTATCATCTTCTGCAGATTGATTTGGTAACTCTAAATAACTGATGTGTAAAATAATTATATATCACCGTAAAACAAATGTTATGACTTACGATTGATTATGTAATTAATTCCGTCCTCTTAACTCGTGTATCTGAAACTACTGAGCTAGGTGTCACTTTTAGTACGAAATTAACTTTCAATACTCATATTGAAAATATGAAGAAAGACGCTTTAATATTGGAGTTTGCTATACGAGGCAGCAGATAATTTACCTCGATTGAAGCTATTTTCACGCTTTATTTCACACTTGTCAGAAGTAAGCTAGAATATTGCAGTACTCTCTGGAATCCTCAGAATGCAAAATATGTTGACGCGATTGAAGTTGTTCAAAGAAAATTCCTAAAATATCTATTCTTTAAAAATATAATTTTTACCCTGTAAGAAACTATAATTATCAACTTTAACATCAATTTAACTTTTTCCCGTTTCGCAAGCGGCGCGGGATCGCGAGCTTATTGCTCCTGCATAAAATTTTACAAAACTTGATTAATTCACTTGAACTACTAGAAAACATTTACTTTAGCGTTACGAGACAATGTCAAGAAATCAACATACATTTTATTTCTCAATTCCAAATTAATTCCATCATTTCAATAGTTCGTTGTAGTGTACTTTCCCGCAATTAAGAATGTAAACAAGTAAACATAATTTATAAAATTGAAATATTAAACCTTTGAGCCGACAGACAGCAAATACTGTAAAACAAGTAAAATAAGCGACCGTATACTTTATATGAGCACAATTGGAACTGGTCAGTGTTAAAGCACAGGACCGTGCGCACTGAACATGATATTTTATCCTATATATTTAACAATGGTATCGAGATTTAAATGGTAGTTGAAACTGTGCAGGCGAGTCCGAGACTGGCAATGTAATCACCCTGAATGAACCATCTACGACTGCACTCGTTTAAAGATAATAAAACGGACAGGCCTACTAGCATAAAGAAAATTCGTAAATCGTTTCTCAGAAGTAACGTGGACTTGTGAAATGTATTGTCAATGTGCCAGTGCAGTGCATAAATACCTATTATAATATCAAGCGTAGGAGTTTAGTTAGTTATTATTCATATTTATAAATATTTACTACTATATAAAAGGTAAAATATTTTAATTATTCACTAATTTACCATGGCTTTCTGGAGACCATTTGAAACAGAGGATAATATAATAACGTCCGAAAATCTTATCATTTTCTTATAACAAGCTTTTATATTTACCTCCGCCCATGTACAATAAAGAGATGCCAACTGTTTTTGCCGGCTTTTAGTTTTTATACGGTTTCAATTAAGTTCATATACACTTTAACTTGAAGAGAAAGTCCGTTTTTTACCTACCCCAACCTTAGGTACCTTTTGTGCACTAATATCTGACCCAAAACTAGTTATATTTCTCATCCCAAACAATTCACTTCGCAACTTGTAAACTTTTATATGTTAAACTCTTGTTAAGTAGTGTTCAATAAATACTCCCTTCTAAAGAACAGTTTTATTTGTTGCAGAACCAAACAATTGGTGAACCCGACGTGATAGGAAGTATTGGCGACCGCGACTTTTTCTCGTACATTTTTCATTTTTCACGTACTCATGTCGTATATTAAGAAAACATAATAATGTCGCAAGCACCAGTGCAGTGACTGTGCGAGAGGTAAACTGCTTATTAGTGAAAGTACCACCATTCTGGCCAGAAAAACCCGATCTCTGGTTTTCTTAACTTGAAGGACAATTCGCTCTCTGTGGTGTGACAACAAACAGTACCCAGCTCTACCATATTATGTCACAGTTAGACAATAAAACCGCCGAAGTGATAGAAGATGTAATAACGCACCGCAAACTACAAATAAATATGAGAAAATCAAAAGTGAACTAATTAAACGACGGTTATCCACATCCCAAGAACAGAGGATAAAGAGACTCCTCGAACATGAAGAAATAGGCGACAGGACACCGCCTCAGTTCCTTAGACACCTCAGAAATCTAACAGGCGCAACAGTCCCCAACAATTTCTTGCAAACATTGTGGTTAAACTGACTCCCACCTTCTATGCAAGCCATTCTCACTACACAAACAGGAGTTGAACTAGATAAAATCGCCAAACTAGCAGACAATATTAATAAGACCAGCCCCCCACGCCACGTTGCGCAAGTTAGTACGAACAGTGAATTTGATCAGTTACGTTAGGAAGTGCGTGAATTAAAACTTTGCGTTGCCGAACTCACACAGCAACACGGCCGCACACAAAATCGTCGTGTAAGCAGATCGACAACGAGAAGCCACACCCGCAATAACAATCAACACAGTGAGGAAGAAAAACAGTGCTGGTATCATAGACGCTTTGGTGATAATACAAAAAAATGTACCGCCTATTCGTAACTGATCGAGTTTCTAAATTCGCATATCTAATCGACACAGGCGCAGACCTCATTAGACACCGATTACAAAAATCGACGTATGAACTAGCCGTAGCAAACAGATCTACAATTAATACCTATGGAACTCTTACACTGAACCCAAACCTGGGACTCAGACTCGAGTTCAAGTGGAAATTTGTGATCGCGGACGTGGACAAAGCAATCATAGGTGCAGACCTTTTAAGTTTTTTCTGTTTACTAGTGGACATCCGCAATCATCGTGTAATAGATAGTGCCACTTCACTTTCTACAACCGGACGCTCATGTGCAATCAATACGATTACAATCTGAATTAACTGAATATATCGATATTACACGTCCCTCTGGTATGTCTCAAATAGTGAAACAAAACATAACGCACCACATTAAGACGACACCTGGCCCAACGGTATTTTACAGACCACGTCGATTACCCGCCGATCAGTTAAAAGCAGCAAAAGAAGAATTTGAAATAATGCTATAGAATGGAATTGTGAGGCCGTCGAAAAGTGAATGGGCCTCAGCATTACACATAGTACCTAAAAAAGATGAAGGCCTACGTCCTTGCGGAGACTGTCGAGCATTGAATACGCGCACCATCCCTGACAGGTATGCCCTGCCACACATAGAGGATTATGCATACATGTTGGCGGGTAAGAAGACATTCTCTACAATTGGCCTAGTCAGAGCCTATCACCAGATACCAGTAAACTCCGAGGACGTATCGATAACGGCAGTGACAAAACCTTTTGTACTTTTGGAACTGAACGCGATGCCGTTCGACTTACGTAACGCAGCACAAACATCTCAACGGTTCATGGACTCTGTTTTACGAGGACTGGATTTTTGCTACGCATATCGATATCCTGATCGCATCAGAAGATGAACAACAGCATCTCCAACACCTAAGGTTAGTCTTCGAAAAATTCCAACAATGCGGTATCGTTATCAACCCCGGAAAGTGAATATTCGGTGCAAAAGAAGTGAATTTTCTAGGATACTCCGTTAACGCGGAAGTTACTTGCAGGGAAAGTACAAGCAATTTTGGACTTTCCTAAACCGAAAGAAGTGCAACAGTTACGCCTTTTTCTAGGTATGGTAAACTTCTTCCGTCGTTTCATACCCGACGCGGCAACAGTACAACAACCTCTGAATGTGTTGCTAAAAGGACCTACGCTAAAAGGAGACGCTCCAATCAACTGGTCCTCGGAGACAGAAAAAGCGTTCAACGATTTAAAGAATGGTCTTGCAGATACCACAATGCTTGCTCACCCTGTACCACTATGTATTGTGGTGGACGCCTCTGATTTCGTGGTAGGAGCCGCATTGCAACAACTAGTTAACGGAGTCACTTACATCCGCCCAAAGGAAATACAGTGCGTACGACCGTGAGCTATTAGCCACGTATATGGCAGTCAAAAGATTCCGTTTCGCAGTAGAAGGACAAAAGTTTACTATTTTCACGGACCACAAACCACTAACGTTTTTTTAAAAGATAACATTAAACATTCGACTTTTTATTTAAAAGACATGTACAGTAAATATGTGATTAGATGATAGACTCACCCATTCTGTAAACTGTTTTACAATGATATTTAACATCACTGTGAAAGCCGCTGGAGGTCTAATTCCTTTGTACGGGAGCTATTTGTCCTGGTTTCACCATAAACAATTAACTCATCGTTTATCGAAAAACTCCACTGCTCTACTGATAACGTAAATAAGCTAAGAAACACTGATAGACCAACATCGAGCGCTTACTGCGAGCGATGACAAATGTAACATGCAACGTTGCCGGCTTGTGTCAATTTCCCATATATCTTAGAAATTAACTAATTTTTATTTCGGTTTTTTGGCATAGTAGTAATTGTTGGGTGAGGCCTGGTGCCTGGCAAGTAGGCCACAAATGGGCCTTTTTTACCTACCCCCTGACGTCCCCTCAACCGTTCACTCCTACTCGACCGCCTACTTCTTCTTGAAACCCTCCTGATCTTTCAATGAAGATCAGGACATGTTTCCATTCGAGAGAGTCCATTTCCTCTTTTGGGAGCATTGTGGCGCCGAAGAGTTCATACCTCAGGCGCCCGAACGCTTCACATTGTCCCAAGAAGTGAAACGATGTTTCTTCATCACTTCCGTATCTTGGGCATATGGGATCTTCCTCAACCCCTATCAGTGATAGGTGTCTTCTGAGCCTGCAGTGACCAGTTAGGACTCCGACCAATTGGTTCAGAGTCCTCCGGCTTCTGCCTAGCAACCAGGCCGCCCTTGACTTGTTCGGCCCCGTTACGAAGCCTTGAGCCTGTCTGTAGCCAATGCTCAGTCTCCAATGTTCCCTCAAAATTGCATGTGCCCACTCATTAAGGGCCGTAGCGACATGTTTCCTTGTAATTCCCAACATGGGCTCCGGGCCAATACTGGACTCCCTGACTCCGAGCCTAGCCAATTCATCGGCACACTCGTTTCCTGGGATCCCAGTATGACCCGGAACCCATATCAGGCTCACTTCCTTGTACCTGGCAAGTTCCTCTAGAGCATCTCCGCACTCCTGGACGAGGGGGGAACTCGTCCTGGGAGGGCAGACCGTCCGAAGTGCTGCCTGGCTGTCGGAAGAGATACAAATATTTCGTTCCGTACCGATCCTTGTTTCTTCCTTATATGTCACTTTTAGAATGGCATATACCTCTGCCTGAAAGACTGTAGTGTACGATCCTAGAGCAAAGCTCTCCTGTACTTCACTGCCTTCCAGGAATATTCCTGCCCCCGATATCTGCCTCTGTCTATCTACTAGAAGGAAACCATCTATGTAGCACACCAGGGAGTTCGGGGGAAAATTAACCTTTCCTTCTGCCCACTCTTCTCTACTAGGTAGGGTTAGAGTGTACTTTCTTTCTAATCTCAAGCGGTCAGTTGCCTCCCTTACCTTAAGGGCGGAGATTAGAATTTCCTCCTCCGCCAATCTGGCGATGGCTGCATGACCCTCTGTCCTTCCATTACATCGCCAGCTACCTGAGTCTCGCATTCTTAGATGGGCCGACATGGCTTCCTTCTTGATCCAGGCTGGAAGCGTTGGCAGCCCTAGCATTACTACCAAGGCAGCTGTAGGTGTCGTCCTCATTGCGCCTCTTATTCCAAGACAGGCAAGTCTTTGAACTTTTGCCAGTCTTCGAGACGTGGTGATGCGGTTGACACTCGGCCACCAGACCACCGACCCGTGGCATAGTAGACAAATATGTTAAATAGAAAAGTTACTTCATTTTATGAGCACAACTATTCTTTAAAAAGACTACTACCAATTATCGAACATCCTGTAGATATCTTGTCAACACCTGTTGAATTTGTATTTCCCATGTTCTATATTATAGTGATGATTTTGTCTCCTGTTACAGGTTTAATGTATTTTGGCTGTATAGTCAAGGGTTGAAATAAACCTATTTTACGTTTCCTCTAGACAAGCCGACGGCTTTTTAATGACGAATTGCGCATATTTGCTGATTTTTAAGTACCTGGTTTGAAAAGCGAATTCATTATTTAGTGACCAGCAACCTAAGAGTGTTTTCTAACCTTCCGTACCATAGGTCTGTCGATATCCTCGTCTTCCATTACTTCACACTGTTAGATTTAGAAAAGTGAAGTGTATAAATTAAAAGTGAACAATCCCGATGCATTAATTTTTTGTATTTTGAATCATAAAATAAAGATATTCCGGATTTAATCATATTTAAATGGGCTATTAGTTAATTTTCAGGCATTTACGAGCATTAAATTGACGCTAAACTTGAGCCATTCATTCATTTCACCAACTTGGGCATGCATATTAAATAATTGTGTATGTTAATGTCGTAATATAAATTTAATATTAGTTATTAATTATTATTATTAACAGACATGCCACAATGCATTTCATTACAATGCTCTAATAAGGACAAAATAATTAAAGAGGTAATAAATCAAAATTTGTCGCTTCGAAAATTGTTAGATTTAATCTGGGCGCCACTGCATGAATAACAAACGAAGAACAATAAACAACCTGTGGATATAACTCATACGCAGTAATCAAAACCTTGACTTGCAAGACCCAGTGTTTGCGAAAATACGATCGCTGCGGATCGGCAAATTCGCAACGGCCGACGATCTCCGCTTAAAGGGAATGAATTCAATTTTAATTTGCCTACGCGGACAGCTCCCACGTGGTTCCACATCCACTGCGTCTATAGCGGACATGCGCGCCGGATAAAACTGGTATGCAGTCAGCTCGAAGCGTACCTTGTTAGTCTGGGCTCTTCACGACTTTGATTCGAAAAATTGCGAGCTTAGTCATAATAGAACGAGTTCAAGAAATTTATAAATGTATGGTCATTTGGAATCAGTAGTAATCTTTTGAGAATCAGTTAAAGGCACTCTTCAATTCTTTTGAAGTCCGAAATTGTAGATTTAACAGATTGGAATATGTCTTTGTTACACAATCTTGTCAAAATAATACGAAATGCGAAGTGTAATTTTTACAAGCAAATGATCGATAACAATAGAAAAAATAGTTGGCAAATGTGGAAACACTTATAGAAGATGGTTGGTAGAAAAAATGAAACGCTTAGTAGTTTCCATAATGGACTAAGTTTCAACGGGACATTATACCGGGCGTTAGAAAAGTATGGGAACGGTGGAAAATCTCGAACAGTTTGCATCAAGTCGAAAAATAAAAAAATAAGTGTCAAAAATTTTTCAAAAAACTATATACTGATACCAAAATGACCTCCTCACCCACCACCCTGTGGGTGGGGAGAGGGTCAACTTTAAAATTTCAAATGGAAACCCCTTTTTTTTTGCGGAATCGGATTCTACGGCAAAAAATATGTAAATTTTAATCCAGACATTTTTTCGATTCTTGCATGGTATCGCTGTAATCGCAAAAATGAAAAGATAACATTGCTGTTTCAAGAGTAGCGTCTTGTGCCATAAAAAAACATCCAATTCAAAAACTGAAAAACATGTATTTGTTATTTTTACGAAATCTATCCAATGACATTGGATTCGACTCTTCCACCCCTAACCCAGTGGGTGAAGCGGGGGGCAACTTTGAAATTTGTAATGAAAATTCCTATTTTTTATAACGGATTCGGATTCTACGGCAAAAATACGTGAATTTTATATCGGGCATTTTTCCGATTCTCGCAAGGTGTCGCTGCAATCGCACAAAATTGAAATAAACCTTAAACGTCCATAAGTTTGTAATTATTTACAAACTCTAGCTACTCGTGTTGACAAAAAAACATTCAGTTTAAAAAACAATATCTGTGATATCTTGGTTTCTTAACAGTATTTGTTTTGTGAAATTTCTACGAGAAAGTTCAGTTCCTTCCAACTTTTGTGGAGGCAGGAGCGCACTTTTGTACGGAAAAAGTTATTTCATGTTTCATTAGTTCTTGCGTTTTTTTCTGCATAATGGCCACTTTAACAGAGGAAGAGAGAGTTTATCTTTTAATGATACGAGGGTGGAGCGATAAAGAAAGGTCCTATGATGAAGTTGTGATTTTAATCAACGAAACTTTCCGTGTAGATCAAGTGGGAATTTCGAAATCTACTGTGTCCCGTACCATCAAACGATTCCTAGACACAATGACAAATAAAAATCGCCTAAAATCTGGAAGACCAAAATCTGAAACATCGGAAGCTCGACAAATGGAAGTGGCCTAGGCATTTGTTGAAAATCGAAGGTTATCAATCAGAAAAGCCAGTCAACAGCTTGATATGAGTGCACTTTCAGTTCATAAGAATTTGAAACTTTTGAAATTTCATCCTTACAAAATTCGCCTTCACCAAGAGTTGAATGAAGACGATTTTGATCGGCGACTTGAATTTAGTGAATTAGTGATAGAAAGGAGTAACCAAAACCCAAATTTTTTGTCATCTCTACTTGACATCTCAGATGAAGCAACTTTCGAACTCAGTGGAAAAGTTAATCGCCATAATTTCAGATACTGGAGTGACGAAAACCCTCATTGGATGCTTGAAACACGCACGCAGTATCCACAAAAATTAAATGTTTGGGCAGGAGTTTTCAGGAATCGAATCATAGGACCGTTTTTCATAGATGGAAATTTGAATGGAGAAAAATACCTGGAAATGTTGACAAATCAAATAGTTCCCGCAATACAAGAAATTGCTGGGGATGAGTTCGATAATGTTTGGTTCTAGCAAGATGGGGCTCCTCCACACTATCGGGATATTCTTACGGACTATTTGAATGGTACTTTCGAAAATCGATGGATAGGTCGAAGAGGAACTATTGAATGGCCAGCAAGATCTCCCGACCTAGCGCCACTTGATTATTTTGTTTGGGGCTACGTGAAGGGTAAGGTTTATTTCACTAAACCTCGTGATTTGGAAGAGCTGAGGCAACGCATAATAAACGTTTTTGCGGAAATGCCACCTCAAATTATAAGAAGTGCTATTGAAAATTTTTACACCTGCCTCGGACAATGCCAAGAAGTCAATGGGCACCATTTTGAACACCTGCTATAATCTTGAAATTAAAACCTGCTAGTGTAGCAGTTAAGCTGTAAATTAATTGCCTCAACTGGCCGAAATCCTCACCTTGCCTTAAAAGGCTGAGTTAACTCCTTGCCTTCACTGGCTGGGATCAAGAACTTGTCTGAAGTGGCTGAATTAAGAAGTAAAACCACTGTTATTTTTTTTTAAATCGAGTTTTTTATTGCCCAGTAAAAAATGTAAATTGAAAATTACTAGCCGCTAATAAATTTACAGAATGTTAATAGTTGTTGTAATTTCCGCACGACCCTGTAAAATCACTGTTCTCAAAACAGCTCGGGAAATCATCCATTCTGAGATCAGTAGATTTACTTTTCGTATTTTTTTAAGTATGCGTTCAAAACTTCCATGTTTCCACTCAATTTTTTGCGATTGCAGTGACACCAGCGAGAATCGAAAAAAATGCCCGATATAAAATTCACGTATTTTTGGCCGTAGAATCCGATTCCGCTATAGAAAAATAGGGATTTTCATTACAAATTTCAAAGTTGCCCCGCCCCACCTACTGGGTTAGGGGTGGGAGAGTCGAATCCAATGCCATTGGATAGATTTCGTAAAAATAACAAATACGTGTTTTTCAGTTTTTGAATTGGACGTTTTTTTATGGGCACAAGACGCTACTCTTGAAACAGTAATGTTTTCTATTCATTTTTTGCGATTACAGCGACACCATGTAAGAATCGAAAAAAATGTCCGGAATAAAATTTACGTATTTTTTGCCGCAGAATCCGATTCCGCAATAAAAAAATAGGGGTTTCCATTTGAAATTTTAAAGTTGCCCCTCGGTGGGGAGGTTATTTTGTTATTAGTAGATAGTTTTTTGAAAAAATTTTGACATGTATTTTTTTATTTTTCGATTTTATGCAAACTATTCGAGATTTTCCACCGTTCCCATACTTTTCTAACACCCGGTATAATAATGATAATGAAATACCAGATGTATTAAACAAATACTATATAGGCAGTATTGAGTGTATAATTACAAACATTGATCTGATCCCAATAACGTAGACAGCAACACTATTTTGAAAACTATATCTCAATATGAGTGTATAGTCGAAGTAATAAGTTCCCGGCGAATAAAAAACGCAACAAAAACTTTACGACCTCATTAAAATACCGGTACTCTTTGTACTGCTGTTCGCAAATTGACTTGCTTACCTTTATAGGTTTTCATGCGCGTCGGGTCGTTTGAGGACAGGCATGGCGCCATGGCGATTTAATTATGTCGTAAAGTTTTCGTTGCGTTTTTGAGTGTAGGGAAGTCCTTACTTGAACTATAAATTGTCAACTTTTAATAAAATATCTTTGTAAAATTTATACAAATTTATTATTTACTAGGCAAGTTAAAAATTTTAGTACTGACGAAGCTAGTCTACATATTGTAAAAATTTGTTTCATGTCTTAGGATATCCTTTTCTAAGCTTGATCAACTTAAGTTTAGAAAGGGGAATTCGTTCCTGAATGCTTCAAATCCTCATCTATAATACCTATATCTAAAGTTGTTAACACAAATCTTGCTGAAGAGTTAAGTATGCTTCCCTTTTGCAAAAAAATCCTGGAATTAGTAGTGTTTGGCAAGTCATAAAATATACGAATACTAGTAACATATTATGTAGCTATCAATTAGGGTTTAGAGGAAACCACTCATGTGAAACTGCTCTTCAGTTTGTGATCTCAGACTGGAAACATAAAATAGATGAGAAAGGCTTCGGAGCTTGTGCAGTACTTATCGATTTGAAAAGGGCATTCGAAACTATAGATCGAGATATATTAATTGTGTAATTGTGTTAAAGTGGCTTGGAAGTTACCTTTTTAGCCGCTGTCAATGTACAAAAATGGGGAATACCAAATCATCATTGGAAATAAATAACTTCGGAGTTCCCCAAGAAAGTGTGCTTGGACCACTGTTATTTATATTATATAAAAATGATGTAGGAAATGTCCTAGATAAACGTAAAATTCATCTTTCTGCAGATGACACCCTAATATACTCTGCCCATGATAATTTCAATGAACTATGAGCGAAGAACTTAAAAGAATTTAAATTATATACAAAAAATTAGACAACAAATTGAAAGTAAATTAGCTAAAATCCAAATGAGTGTTTATAAGTAACAATTACTGGTACAATATATTTAAAGAGTTAAATTTAAAAATTGAAATAAATGAACAGGATGTTTTGTAATTGATAGAGAACTAAAGTCTGGAAGTCATATAGACTATATTTCAAAAAAAATTGGAAAAAAATTGGATTCTTGGGAGGGGTAGGTCTCTATCTAACAACTCCGATTAAATTAGCTGTTTACAATACTTCGATATTGCCTCATTTTACATATTGCTGCCCTCTGTTATATGATACTGTACAAAGTTTGATAGATTACAGAAATTGTAAAACAAAGCAATAAGAATAACATTAAAATGTAATAGATACACCAGCATTCAAAGTATGTTGAATTTATTAAACTGGATCGATATTGAGAAGTATTATTTTGCCCAAACAATTATATTCATTCACAATATAAAACATCCAGATTTTGTATCCAAGTCTTATACATACTAAATCCCAATATAGTATTTTATTTTCTTTAATAATAGAGTGGGGGTGGTAGAGGGGGTGGCTAATGTAAAAAAATTGGAAGCGCTTGGTTCTCATATACACACTAAATCCCAATGTATTTTTTTATTCCCTTAAACAATAGGGTGGGGGTAGTAATTGGGGTCGTAGAGGGGGTAACTATCCAAAATAATCAAAAAAGTTTTTTGAGACGTTTCGTTCTTGTATACACACTAAATCACATTTTAATTTTTTACTCCCTTTCTTAATAGTGCGCGGGTGGTATTGGGGGTGATAGTGGGGGGGGGGGGGTTGGCTGATGCATTAGCCCAAAATATAATCTAGTTCCAGATCTCATTATAATACATAAGTGTACCGAATTTCATGTCAATATCATAAACAGTTCCAGAGTAAATGTGCGCACAAAAAAGTTACAGACAGAGCGACAGTGTATGTCTGTCTGTAACTTTTTTGTGCGCACATTTACTCTGGAACTGTTTATGATATTGACATGATATTCGACCGACAGTGTTTGTCTGTTGGTCAGATAGACAGATTTCTCGACGTTTCATGACATTATAAACCTATTTCAACAAAATAAAAACAATAATTTTTTTGCGTTACTATACTTCCACTGGACGCTAAGTAAAACGACGCATTACCGAAATATTTTAAAAAATTATATAAAAAATATTTTTAAAAAAGCTTTTATTTATATGCTCTAAAAAGTAGAAAATAAACTTTGAAGTAAATGAAACTTATCATTTTGTTAGATTATATAATTTTTTTATGATATAAAACCTTGTCGCGAGATTTTCCTGTGTAAAGGAGATTGCTCGCGACAAGTTTTTATATTATAAAAAAATTATATAATCTAACAAAATGATGGGTTTGATTTACTTCAAAGTTTGTTTTCTACTTTTTAGAGCATTTAAATAAAAGCTTTTTTTTAAAACATTTTTTATAATTTTATTTTTTACTTTTATAGTCTTTTGATATCCTGTTGTAATCCCCAGATATCGATTCTGCGACGAATAGGATCATAAACGGTAAAGTCGTCCGCCATATTGAACTAAACCCCGACTGCGACCCCAAAAACACCCAGATATCGATTTTGATCGATTTGGACATAAGTGACAAAAGTCGTTAGCCATGTTGGCACCGCCATTTTTAATTTCTGAATTTTGACTAATAATTCATAATCCGCGACCTAGAAAACCCTCAGATATCGATTTTGAGTTGAATCGGATCTTAAACAGTAAAGTCGTCCGTCATCTTGAGAAATTCGTAATCAGCGAATCCGAAAACCCATCGATTTTGATCGATTTGGACATAAATGACAAAAGTCGTTAGCCATGTTGGCACCGCCATTTTTAATTTCTGAATTTTGACTAATAATTCATAATCCGCGACCTAGAAAACCCTCAGATATCGATTTTGAGTCGAATCGGATCATACACGGTAAAGTCGTCCGCCATTTTGAAGCCGCCATATTGTTTTTTCTTATATGAAAATGTTAAAGTGTAGTAACACCGGACTTATACACATGTGCAAAATTTCAAAGCTTTAGCTTAATAAGAACTACTCGAAATTTTGATTGCAAGATTTGACGTAATAAGTACAACAAACATTGCAAGTTAATTAAATCTTTTAAAACTCAGTTTGTTGTAGTTAATGAAATACATACTTACCATACCAGGTCTGTTTTAAACTTTTATGTTCCACCAATTCTAAAAAATTCTACAATGAATAGTTTGTTTCATAAAGGTATCAGTCAGTACAATCATCTTCCTCAAAACCTTAAAAATCCTAAAAGTGTTCAAGTATTTAAAGCAAATACAAGAAACTTTGTTAGATAAACATAGGGCACTTATGTAGGTATATGTACTGTACAAGTACAATAAGTGTAATACTGTATTAATTCTATATATATATTCTGTTTTTTAGATTATAACTTTACAAATTTAGTCTATAAGCTTGCAGCTGTAAATATATGATATGTGTATATTACAAATACAACAAAAACAAAATAAAAATTCTGTTAATTCTTCTTCCAAGAAAAGCTAATTTCTATAAGATCTACGAGGACTTAACTAATATTGATTTTGCCAATATTATTCAATGTAAAGTGAATGAGGCATGTGTTATATTTTATTCTATCCTGGACTCTGTTTTCATTGATAGCTTCCCAAGAACTGGCTAAAACTAATAAATACCCATCTTGGTTTAATGGTAATATCATTCGCAATATAAAGACAAAATCAAAACACAGGCGCAAATTAAAGAAAATGAATTGAACCAGTTTAAAATTCTAAGAACAAACATAAAAATCGATATTGATAATGCAAAGAATATTTTATCAATATTGTCAAGAGGAAGGGAAAAGTTTCATATATTTTCATATTTAATATTGCTAAACACGTGGGTCCGTTTAATTAAGCAATTGCATAAACCGCAATAATGTTGGGAAACATGTCATAGCTAAATTTTTACATGACTCACATTTGGGTTTGACACAGTGTAGTTGCAAATAAAGAAAAATATCTCCTTGGCCTGATTGAGTGCTGGGTAGTAATAATTATGTAAGTAAGATTTTTCGTTTTCATTAGTTATAAGTTGCATCAAATAAATATCATTTATATATTTTTTTAAACTGACTTTTCCTTTCGGCCATTTGAGTTACCCCTTGTGCGTATATGGCCTAGAAAAGGCCAGTACGTAACAATATTGAGAATCAAATTAAGTCCAATACAAATCACTTCTGGTCATATGTAAACGATAGAAAAAATATATCCAGTATTTAACAATTTATATATTCCTTATATTACCGAAAATTACGTACTCAAGGCAGTTAAGGAAATTAAACCCAAAAACACTACAGGTCCTGATGGTATTCCGGCCTTTCTCCTTAATGATTGCTCCATTTTATTTACAAAATGGTTAGCTAGAGTTTGTAATTTATTTATTAAAACTGCTGCTTTTCCAGAAGTCTGGAAAATATCTAGAATCTGTCCGGTATTAAAAAAAAATGATAGATGTGCTGTTGAAAACTATAAACCAATAGTTATACTGTGCAATTTTAGTAAATTATTTGAAAACATAATATAGATATTCTCTTTAATCACGTCAAATCGCTCTACCACCAGCAATTTGGTGTTCATTACTTAGTTTATAGCTTTTTTTGGACTAACTGAACACTTCCTAAATTTTTTTGAATCTTACTTAGTGGATTTTTGTCTTTAGATATCTCAGCAATATCAGGTGTTCCTCAAGGTTCTGTGCTTAGGCCTTTGCTATTTAACACTTTTATAAATATTATCGCCATTGGTGTGCACTGCAAAACATTACTTTATGCCGATGACCTAAAATGTTTTACATCTATCGCTAATGTAGAAGACCACGATCTTGCTTTGTCAACGAAAATGGATGTCTACAGAGCAGTTGTCATTCCAACACTACTATATGGATGTGAAAGCTGGGTCACTTACCGTCGTCATGTGAAAGAATTAGAACGTTTTCAGCAAAGACACCTCAGAAGTATGATGAAAATCCGTTGGTTCCATCACATATCAAACGTGGAAGTACTCAGGAGAGCAAAGAGCCTTCCAACTGAGGTGCTTATTTCAAGAGCACGCCTAAGATGGGCAGGTCACGTTCATCGTATGCATGATAACCGCCTTCCTAAATGTACACTTTATGGTGAATTGCTAAGCGGTAGAAGAAGGAGTGGCGGTCAACGAAAGAGGTTCAAAGGCGCTCTCCATGAAAATCTAAAATCCTGCGGTATTGCAGACGAGCAATGGGAACAACTTGCAGCGGACAGAACCGAATGGCGAGGGGTTGTGGCCAGCTATCAAGGAAATGTTGCTGCAAGAAGGCCGAATCCAAGACCTAACCAGGTCTATGTTTGTCCTGACTGCGGTCGACATGTGTTCTCCCGAATTGGCCTCTATAGCCATAGTCGTGTGCACCGTAGATGAATGGGAATTACAATAGACTACACCTTTTACTTGTTTTTTATTGTACACAATCTATCGACTGTAACATTTTTATACTCGGACTCGAGTAACGGCTAATAATAATAATAATAATAATAATAATAATGTAGAAGACTGCGCTGATTTGCAAAACGATCTTGTAGCGGTGGTGTAGCGTAAATAATAATTTACAGTTAAATATTTCAAAATGTAGCTCTATACAATACTCTCGCGCACAAAATCCATTAAAATGTATCTATACAATTAATGATGAAGAACTGAAGAGCTGTGGTCATTTCAAAGATCTAGGAGTAATATTCGATCCAAAGTTATCTTTTATTAGCCATATCAATCAAATCACCGCTAATTCCTTAAAAAATTTAGGCTACATTATCCGTAAATTGTAAAGAATTTAACGAAAATACACTAAAACTTTTCTTTAATTCATTTGTGAGGTCAAAACTTGAATATACTTCAATAGTACGGAGTCTTGGTTATGAAAATCATAAATATAGCATGAAAAACTTCAGACATGTTTTCTTAAATACAGGGTGGACTATTAACAATAAGCCATAGTTCAGGGGTGGATTACTTGTGCCAAAATATGAGGATATAACCAAATATGCTTTAGTAAAATGTTGCTGTGGAAAAAGATACAGGGTGTCAAATTTCAATTTATTTCTTCGTTTCTTTGCAATAACTCAACAGCCTCTTGACTGATCTTCGCCAAGTTTGCTAGAAGAACTTTCTTTATTCTAAGAAACAATAATTTATGTATTACATTACGTTATATCATAGATCACAAAATAATTTTAGCAAATTATTTTGTGCATAAACACATATCATATATTTCCCTATTTGAAAAATTATTATGTCTAGGCATTTTAAATAAAGAACTTAAAGAAAGGAATAAAATAAAAGATTAAATGACGTAAATAACAGAATCAAAACGTAACCAAAGCACACTTTTCAATAAATACACTTTGGAGATACTCATTGCAATATCCAAATAGAATACAGCCAGACCATAAGATTTTCAAAGGTCTGTTTCATCGTTTGGGAGAGTTCATTTCGCTATAAAAACGATGTAGGACGACCGAACCGAATTATTGCTGATCAAGGACTAGAAATTTTAGTTCGTGTGGATGAAGATCCTTAAGTCAGCTCAAGTCGTTTAGCAGCGGCAACAGGGATGAGTAAACAATATGTCCAAAGAGTCTTACGTAAAGAACGCTTCTACCCATATCATCTAACTCCTGTACAAAACTTACTTCGATAGAATCTTCCACAAAGGCTACATTTTGTCAATTTGTTCTAAATAACACAACAGGGATCGAAGTTTTATTAAGAACACTTTATTTACCAACGAAGCAACTTCTACTTGCCGTGGGGTTTTGAACTGGAGAAATACCCATTACTGGGATGTAGAAAATCCTCATGCCGTTAAAGGAAGGCATTTTAAGCAAGAATTTCAGATTAACGTTTAGTGTGGTATCATCGGCGATCAATTATTGAAACCATTTGTCCTTGACCCAAATTTAAATGGACGGCCTTATCTGTTTTTTCTTCAAAATACTGTTGCTGATATATTACATGCTTTCGTGCTAGACATACGGAACAGAATGTGGTTCATGCAAGGTGGAGCTCCCCTTATTTCTCCATTGAAGTCAGGAATTATCTTGATGAGACTTTCCCATGCAGATGGATCGGTCGAGGAAGTGAGTTTGCTTGACCACCAAGGAGTCCTGATTATAATCCTTTGGATTATTATGTGTGGGGACATATGAAGTCCTTAAGTCTATGCAAATACTATCAACTCAAGAGAAGAACTCTGGGACAAAATACAAAACGCAGCGAATTTTATTAGAGGACAGGAAAATGTATTCTTCAATGTAAGAAAATCTTTTATGAATAGAATTAGAAAAGGCATAGAAGTAGGTGGAGACCATATCGAACATTTACTCTAAGTTGCAGCAATGGGGTTTTTGCATGGAAGGAAAATTTATAATGTCATTAAGTCAACTTTTACGTTATTTTTGGTTCTTCTAATAAGATTTGATCCTTATTTTAGACAATCTTTTGATTTATGTATTTATCTCAATACTATGAAAATAATTCATTACTTAGTAAGAAAGTGAGTAGAGTTTACGCGGTTATTGCGATTTTGTTTTTCCTTACGTTTTGCACTTTTTTCAATAAATACACTTTGTTTCATTAAATTTGAATTTGTCTTTCAAAAAATTATTGAAGTGTTTAACGGCACTTTCTTCGAAAACGGTTGGAGTTATCAAGTTCTACCAAGTGTACCTTTTATACGTGGAAATGATGCCCTCATCAGATTTTCTGGTAAGAAGTACCACAACGTTTCGTAAAAAAATATGAAAAAAATTCATCATCAGATACAGGTCCTGCGGCGCCCTCTATGATCTAACGTGATGTAATATATAAATTATTGTTTCTTAGAATAAAAAAAATTTCTCTAGCAAATTTGGAGATGATAATCCTAGTATATTCAAAGTGCGAACTATTGCTCTGCACAATAACTGTAGCTTCTAAAATATTAGATTACAATTTTTATTATTATACTAATCATATATTTTAATTTTTATTATCATTTAATTATTTACTTTAGTTAAGTTATTTAGTTTTAATTATTATTTACTCTTTTATGTCTATAAAATTCCTGCCCTATAATTGGATGTCTGTCTGGGCAGTGGCAACCAAAATAAATAAATAAAATAAAAATATAAGAAAGAAAACGATATTAAATATTACATTTTTTACAACACCAAGTCTTTTTTCTACTTAATTTCCAATAAGCCATTATTAAAATTAATTACACAACTAGAAAAAGAATTCCCACATATTTTAATAATAAATTATCGTACGTTAACTCGTCTAAATATTTTATTTAATTGAATTAAATGCACTCCACAATGAAAAATATAGTTCTGTTCCCTGCAATAACAAAATCGATTCTTGTAAAGCATTGCAGTTGAAAGATGTACGCCGGAACATAAAAAAACATCGAACTGATTTTGTCGTATAGGTATCAGACTAACATAGCGTGTCTGTAACGTTCCTTCGTCCACGTTTCCAACCGTCTGCGTACAAACGCGCTGCGTAAATCCCAGCAGTTAGTGCTGGATATTAGAGCTGGTGCACGTTGCATTTTGCAATCCTAAAATGCCGCCTAAAGTAAAAAAATTCTGCAGATTCAATAGACAGATGGACGAGAAATTAATAGAACTCGTCTCTAAGAACGAAGTCCTGTATAATCCTGGTCATAAGATGTACAAGGATCTGGCAGTTAGAGATGACGTTTGGTTGGCCATATCGACTGTCGTCGGAAGAAGTGGTACGTATACTTTTAATGTTAGAGAAACGTGTTTCAATTTTCAATTATTGCGTCGCGCAAATTAATGAAATACTCTCTTGAGAGCCGTGCAATTTTGTCACGTCTGGCTGACTTCTAGCGTTTTAGGCAAGCGGGTATGCTAATGAATGGTCTACCAACTATTTTGTCGGTATTTGAGATATACCAGGTTAAGTGAAAATTACTAGCGTAAGTAAATAAATAGGAAATGTTATTTCAAAATGAACTTTTGATTTCTAAAATGCAAAATATGACTATGATAATAATAATATTTATTGAAAAAATATGTAAATAAATATACAATTTCAAAAGGGGACGGCATTGCAACAATGCATTTTTTAGCCCCCCTATAAATCTAAATCCAACATAGGCATAAATAAACAGGTGAATAGAAAACAAAATACTATTTTTAATAGCACATTGCTGTGCCAAGAGTTTTTGTTTAATTTTTTGTTTAAATTGATACATTAAAGGACAGGAAACAAAAATATAATATAAGTATTTTAGGTGCCATATAAGAGTAATAAGACTCAAAGTTTTAAGTGCGATGCATAGGAATACTGTATGTGTCAGAGTTCGGCTCTCAAGAAGGTTATACAAATATAATGTCGAACATTGATGAATAATATAATAAAGCAAACAAGAGAACAACATAGTGAAACGATTTTCAATTTTTAATAAATGTAGGCTATTGTAATAGGGAGTGATGTGGTGCATTTTACTGATGTTGTATGCGTACCTTAAGCAACTATTTTGTAAGATCTGTATTTTGTTTTAAAAAGACTTAGTCAAATGCCAATAATATACACCACTGTAATAATCAAACAAAATTGCTTAAAATTACAAGGAGTTTACAAGGTTATACTTAACATCTGATGGTAGAACATATTTAAATTTAAAAAGAGTTTTAAATTTTGCGTAGAATTTCCGACATTTTGCAGTTAGATGAATTTCGACGAGTTTCTAATGGAACGATTTTAAAACGGTTCGTTAAAATGGACGTATTAATTCCTCTCGGCGGGTAAATGCCATCCTGCTTAAAAAACAAATATTTTCCTCCTCTGAACTGCCTCAATATTATTCACGCGACATGTGTACCATGGATACCATATGATGGCACCATATTCCAATCTTGAGCGAACGTATGCGTAACATTAACAACATTAGGCTAGAAGTTTTGCTAAAACACTTGCAGTTTCTTAATATGAAGCCTAGCATTTTATGAGTTTGATGCAGCACTATTAATATGGGCTCGAAATGTTAACTGGCTATCGAAGATAATACCCAAATCTTTGATTTCTGTACATCTGGTTATACTCTCTGAATTTATTTTATAATCATATTCTTCAGATTTATTTTTCCGAAAAAAAAAAAGAGATAACGTAACATTTTTGAACATTAATGCACAGATGGTTCGCACTACACCAATCAGATACGGCTTTAAGGTCATTCTGGATCATTCTACAATCACTTATCGTTGTTATTTCTCTATAGATTTTCAAATCATCCGCGAACATTAATTTTGAACAGTTAATAACATCATTAATATCGTTAATGTAAATGAGAAATAGAAGTGGTCCTAAATTGGAGCCTTGTGGTGCTCCGGATGCATTAATGTAGTAATCCGAACTAAAACCCTCGTACTCGACAAACTCCCTGCGGTTAAATAAATAAGACGTAAATAAATTAATTAAGCCTGCGGAAAATCCAAAGTTATCTAATTTCATTATTAATAAATATAGATCGATTTGATCAAAGGCTTTCTGAATATCCATGTATACTGTGTCTACTTGTCCTTGCTTATCGAGAATTTCCGAGGCAAACTGAGTTATGCAGGTTAAGTTTGTGATCGTAGATTTTTTATCTAAGAATCCGTGTTGGTGCAGGGAAATATATGGTCTAACATTAGGATAAACGCAATTATATATTATTATTTCGAATAATTTCGCAAAATTACATAAAATAGAAATAGGCCGATAATTTTGGAGTACAGCTAGGTCACCTTTCTTTAACACGGGAGTGATTCGAGCGATTTTCCATATATCGGGAAATGTAGCTGTTCTCAAGATTAAATTATAAATGAATAGTAGGGGTTCTAACAAGGCACTACAACAATCTTTAACAAAAAAGCAGAGAATACCATCAATGCCTGAAGTAAGTTTGTCTTTTAATTTCTTAGATGCTTTAATAATATCGTCTCCATGTATGGTGTTTATATATAGAGATGAGTCGTTTTGCAAAATGTCTTCATAATTTTCAGCGAATGAGACGTCGGAAATATGATGGACACTTTGGAAGTATTCACCAAAAGCTTGAACAATTAACTGAGGATCACTAATAGTGTTGTCGTTATTTACTATAACTCCTGGAATTCTGGAACGAGCTTTTTTACTAGTAATATAAGACCAAAAGTTCGATGGATCCTGAGATATATTGTTCTCTGTATCGTTTATGTATTTTACATGTGCGGCTTTAATTTGCTCTTTAATAATTGCCCGGAGGGTTTTGAATTCGTTCAAGTGTTCGTTCGTCAGAGTTGGACAATTTGTACTTTAAAAAAAAATATTCCTTTCTTCGAATATTGTTTATGATATCTTTATTATACCATGGCGGGTATCTAAGAGACGTTTTAATTTTTTGCGGAACGTGATTATCAAAACATGTATTATCATATAATTCAGCCCAGTTAATGTTCATTATTGACTCACATAAGCCAGGAAAATTGGCTTTCCTAAAGTTGTAGGTTTTCTGGGCAGAATTATTACGATTAAACTGGGTATAATGGTTCAAAGTACACGGAACACTAAAATTGAAACAAGGATGATGGGCATCTTCACCAACCAGTCGTAGATCCTCTCTACTAACAGTGCACCTTAGGTTACTAAACAATAAGCGAAATCTATTATTTAGATTTGAGACCGTATTAAACTGTTTTAAATTAAGAAATTCCTGAAAGTTGCATAGCGTTTTATTTTTAGAGTTATTCGCGTCAAGATTAAAATATGGGCAGTTGAAATCTCCAATTATGATAACATTTTTGCTTTGTACAAATTCCAATGATGACAGACTTTCCGTAAACAAATTGAAATTATCAAGTGAAACGAACGGCGGAATATAAATAACAAAAATGAAAACATTAAAATAATTTTTAAATAATATTTTACAACCAACAATGTCTATATTAGTATTTAAATTTAGTAAATTTGACAGATCTAATTTTAGTACCTTATGTTCTACTTTCACTGCTAATAACACACCTCCTCCCCTAGTAAGATTTGTGATGGCAAGGTTTCTGTCGCAGCGGAAAACACTGTATGCTTCAGGAAATAATTCCTCACTATTTACATCATTAGTTAACCAAGTTTCACTAAGACAGATCAAGTCAAAATCACCAGGTAAGACTGCATTGTAGAACTGTGTAGTTTTAGTATTAAGTCCTCTGACATTATGGTAGCAGCATAAAAATATTAGGGGTTATGCAATTGGGTGCTGTATCTAGTTTAAATTATCACTATTGACTATCTTTGGAATACCTTTGATGAATTTTATGGTTATATTAACTTCGCCTTTTTGTTTCCTAGTAGTCAACTCCTTTTTAAAATTCTAATAGTGCTCGATTTGTCTTCTTGCTCGATCATAGGAAATATGTAGATATGAGTATCATCCGCATAAAGATGGACTCCACAGTTGGGGGATAATAATGCAGGAAGATCGGAAGTGAAAACTGTAAATCTTAATGGTCCCAAAATGCTTCCCTGAGGAACACCACACGCCGCTTTTTGTTCAGATGTAGACACTGTCCAGTCCAGACTTGAGTTCGGTTGGAAAGATAGCATTTGAACCAGTTCAACAAATGCACGTTGATGTTATAATAATCAAATTTTGCCAGAAGTAAGCCATGATCAATTAAATCAAAGGCTTTACTGCAGTAAGAAGCATTATATATTGGACTCATCTACAGCATTTGTCAAGTCATCGTATATTTTTAACAGAGCAGTTGTGGTACTATTTTGCTTCCTAAATCCTGATTGTTGCCATGGAAGGTTATATATTATATATCACAGGAAAAATTGTTTCTTCTAGTGAATAATTTATAATGTGCATAATGGCATATTTATAACAGGGAAGGATTAATCTTAGCATTTTAGGATTAATCCCATCTGCATCAAAAGCGTTTGACTGTAGGAGGTTTAAACAGTTTTCGATCTCGTCGACTGATACCGGAGGCACATTTAACTGATTCAGAATGAGAGAAGAAATATTATTCTGATAATATGTGGGTGTGTCTAAGTTTACATCCTGGCGTATAATCGAAAAATAGAAGTAATTGACTTCATTAGATTTATCTATATCTGGTGAAATTATATTGTCAAGCACAAATAGTTACGAAGGTCTTTATAAAGTTCAAATTTGATATCCGATTTAGTTTCTTTGTGAGCCTTATTATATTCTTAAGTCGACTAATCCCCTTAATTGTTTTTGTTGTATATGATCTATTAGGCTTTCATAGTTCAATAAAACGATAAGGTGCGTGTATATCAAAAATAGTTATTACAGCCTCAATCAAAAACTTAACCTTCTCTTCTATATTAGGTAATTCGTGCACAAACATCATTATGATGGTCTAATGGAAAATGGCATTTTCGATTTTTTCCTGTTTTTGTTGATTATAATTTGTTAAGAAATAATAACAAACTGCACTACAACAGTCTGTGTGGGCAAAAACTAATGGTTTTACCAGCTGAAGTTTGGTCTGCTCTGCTCATTTTCAATTTAAAGTACGACGTTTTCGTAATATGGTTCACATGTTGGTTTATATTTAAATATCGATCTAAAATCAACCCTAAGTTCTTTGCCGACTCCACCCAGGTATTGACGACGCCATTAATTGTTGGTTGATTTTGGCAAACTATATTTCTTTGTCGGTCATTACCTAGGCACAGTGCAGCAGTTTTATTGAGATTGATTTTTAGTTCATTGCGGTGCATCACTATATTAATGATTCTAAATCTAAATTAACGTGATTGACGATGTCTTGGATTTTTGATAATGGACACAATCTATAAAGTGGAACATCATCTGCGTATAAGTGGATGTTACAATATGAAATGGAGTATATTCTGTCGAAAGTGTACATAGAGAATAATATGGGTCCGAGAATGCTTGAGGTACACCATTTTTAATCGTGCCAATTTGTGAATAATTATCATTTATAACAACTATTTCTGTACGATCTTTCAAATAACTATTAAACCAAGTTAATGGTACATTATCGAATATTTTGCATTTTGAAAATTAACAGATCACTATTTACCAAATCGAATGCTTTACTTTAATCCAAGAGTATCATGATGGATGCATTTGATTTAGCCAACATTTAAAAGCGCAGTTCTTGTAGTATGGTTTTGTCGAAATCCAGATTGAATATTTAGTAATAATTTGTTTGTATCTAAATAATCTTGTATTTGTATGGAGATTATTTTCTCAAATAATTTTAAAAATGTTGGTAGGATTGAGATGGGTTGCAAGTCATTCAGAGATGCTGGTAGCGAGATTTTTGGGTAGGGAATTACATTTGCTGATTTCCATACACTGGGAAATACACCAGTTTTTAAAGAATCATTAAAAATATTACGCAAGGTATTAATGCAATACGATATAGCACTAATATTATCATTTTTAAATTAATATCATCGCAGCCAATAAATTCTGATTTTAAACAGTTTATAACTTTATAGATACATTTCATTCAATATTTCTTTAAAGGAGAAAACACTGTAATTTACTTTATTGTTATCATAGTATGACAAGAGATTCATGTTAATACTAGTCTTCTCTGCTACATCTAGAAAATAATTATTGATGTCCTCTAAATTTGATGATCCTTCAGGTAGGATATTATATCCAATTGATTTGGAGAATGTTGCCCAAGTTGATAGACTTTTTCATAATTTTTTTGAATTATATTTGTATATATTTAATTCGTGTTGCATATTTTCTTTCTCACTCTATAGCTTCCTTAACATAATTTCTTAATATGATAAAATATTCTCTGCTACCATCGGTTTTATTTTTCCAATGTTTTTTGTGTGCTTTTTTCTTTTAGTTTAGTTTAATCATTTGTTTTATGGTGAAAGTTATATGCGTCTATAGATTCTTTTAGTTTTTATGATGCAAATAGGGACATGCACATCAAATAAATATACCTTTTTTAAGTTTAATACGCTGAAATCAGCTGCTGGAAATAAAATGCTAATGATCTAACTAATAACCTAAAGTTTATTCAACCACTCCTGAACGAAAAGCAGAATACGTGAACTTTAAAATTAAATAAACTATGTCATTTTAATGTTAGATCTGCCATAAATAAATTTAATGACATTAAATCCTTTGTGAAAGAAAACTAATTTTTAGCAGTCGGAATTAGTGAAACTTGGCTCTCTCTTGACATACCGGATGATATGTTTGAAATGCCCGACTATAAGCTTTTAAGAAATGATCGCCCATCACGAGGTGAGGGTGTAGCTCTTTATCTGCAATTTTATCTCTCTTGCTCAGTGTTATCTATACCACTGGAGGAGGTCTATGATATTGAATATATAATTGTTAAAGTCACAGTAGAAAATAAATTATATGCTATAGGAGTTTTATATAAGCGTCCAACTTCTCATTATATCAATGTTCGTATACTGATTGATATCATATCTACTAGGGAATAATATATTTAGTTTTATTCTGATGGGTGATTTAAATATTGATATTTTAATTAACAATGCTGCCACTGTATGCCTAAATAATTTGCTACAGGCTTTTGATTGTAAGCAATTGATTAGACCCCACCAGAATAACTGCTCAAAGTGTATTAGATTTAATTATAACTAACTCTGAATTAGATGTTAAAAACATAGAAGTTTTAGATAAGTGTTTCTCAGACCACAGTGTTACATCTTGTGATATTGAATTGGAAGGCCATGACTGCAAACCTGTAGTAAAAGAGTTTCGTAGCTTCAGAAATTTTAATATAGATTAATTTAATCTAGATGCTTCTGCTATTAATTGGAATATAATTTACAATCTTAATTCTCCAGAGGAAAAAGTTGCAAATATATTAAATCTTTTTAATCAGCATGCCCCTCTAAAAAAGTTTATTTTAAATCAAACAAGCGTCGAGAACGATGGTTTACAGAAACTCTATATGACCTAAAAAAATTTAAAAAGAAGGTCTGGCTGAGATATAAAAGACCAGAAGTGCTGCTCATACACAATATTTTTGCGAAATTCGCAACTACTATAACAATGCCGTAATTCAAGAAAGAACAGCGTTTTACTCTTTTCACATTAACAATACTAAGAATAATCCCAAACAAATGTGGACTAATTTAAAGACGTGGGACGTAGTAAAGGATAACATTCCACCAAACCTTCCTGAGGGGGGGGGGGGGGGCGAGCGTGGGTGCGTCTTTACTATGTACATACTTCGATATGCGATGTAAAGCAACGTAAGGCGCGGTTAGTACTTGGAATGGGTGACCGTTCCAACGAAGACCGCGTCCTCGCCTCACACATCTTCCAGCGGCTTGTATGTCAGTGTATGCGCGGAAGCTATACAACCTTAGGCGAGGGTTGTATAGGGGATATACCATCCTTCGGAGGGGATGTAAAGCCGTCGGTCCCTTGTCTATTAAATGTTGGGCAAGTAAAAGATCCCTACTCTTCTTAAGGGAAGAGGTTCGGCAAAATTCCTGGTTGGGGGTAGCTCGTCTACAGGCGTCGGTGTTAGGCCTCAGTAGCGGAAATAGGCCGACGTTAAATAAATGTAAAAAAAAAAAAAAAAAAAAAAAAAAAACCTTCCTGAGGATCTTTGTAATGCTAACAACATTAACAATTACTTTATGGACTCCATACCTAATCTAGAATCTAACGAACAACATAATGAGATATTTCTAAGAACAAAATTTATGGATGATATTCAATTTATTTTTAAACCAGTTACTGTTCAAAAAATTGTAGAGATCACAAATAAGCAAAAACTTCACACCATAGGTCCCGATGGATTATCAGCTAAAATGTTACAATTTGCTTTACCATGGATATCAGCCCCGCTAACACATATTATTAATATATCGTTCGAATTAGGTATTCTACCTCCTCAATGAAAACTATCTTGTATTAAGCCCATAGAAAAAAAAATTCAGAACAACTTAAAGATCTGCGCCCTATTAGTCTGCTCTCGGCTCCTCTAAAAATTACGGAATCAGCTATATATGAACAACAGTCTGAATATGTTTATCAACACTCAATAAATCCTTCTAACCAGTCTGGATTCCGAAAAGGTTTTAGTACTTCTACTTTACTAAGTAATATAACTGACGATATCTTGCGAGCCATTGATACCATGCGAGTTACCTCCCTGACATTACTTGATATGACAAAGGCTTTTGACTCTCTAGATATTAATTGCTTGATTGCAAAACTAAGCTATTATGACGTATCTGGAAGTACTTTCTCCTGGTTTCACAATTAATTATCTCCACGGCAGACAACAATTTACGAGTGTTAATACAGGAAACGCGATACTAACATCACATTATAGATCAGTTAAGTCCGGTGTTCCACAGGGATCTATCCTTGGACCACTTCTTTTTAACATTTTTATTGCGGATGTAGCAAGGCTCCCACTTAATTCAAAATTATACATGTACGCGGATGATATTCAGCTAATGCACAGTTTCTCCTCTACAGAAGCTCAAATGGCTGAATTTTACATAAATAATGATTTATACTTATATACGAATGGACAATCCAAAATACTCTATGCTAAATGCTAACAAAAGTCAAAATATTATTTTTGGAACATCTCAGCAGCTATTGAATCTTAGAGAACTGAATATTCAAGTAAATAATGAGATCATTGCATCAACCAACAACGTTAAAAATCTGGGTGTTAATTTTGATCCTTTATTAAATTTCTCTAATCACGTAAATACTATTTGTAAAAAAGCTTCTTATTGTTTAAGACAGTTATACTCATTAAAAAAATATCTAGACACAGATACTAAAATATTGCTTTCTGACTATGGTTCTATCGCACTTAAATTACGCAGATACTGTGTACGGTCCCTGTCTCTCACAGGAAGATAAATTCCGTTTGCAAAAAATTCAAAATTGCTGTGTACGATATTTTACAACTGTGCCTCAATATGGTTATATAACTCCACATTTACGTGCTTTCAACTTATTAAATATGTGCGAAAGGAGATTTATACACATTGTAGGATTCGTATTAAACATTTTCAAAACAGAAAAACCAAATTATCTATTTAATAAAATACATAGGCGTTCTTAAATCCACCATAGGGATCTAAGACATGTTGGAAATAAAGTTTGTATTCCCGCTCACAAAAATGCATCTTTTCGATCTTCCTTTTCATTCATAGTAGCATATATTATTAATAACCTGCCAGCTCAATATCACAACATATCAGTGGCAACTGTAAAATGTAAGTTAAAGGAAGACATTATCCTATCAAAATTAGAAAACTTTTATGTACAATTGTTCTCAATTAAATATTTTTTTTACATGTATAAATATTTCTGTACTCAGGAAGTGTTGTAAAGCAACATTGTTGATACACTTCCTTTTGGAGAAATGTACCTGTACTGCTTTTTTTCAATAAACGTATTGTATTGTATGTATACTATAAATAAGGAAAGCTAGTATATTTCCTCAAAAAATATATATCATTTGTCGCAATAATTCCTAATAAGCACCTAATTTTATTAAATTATATTTGTTTATTCTCCAATTTGATATTAAATATTTCAGGCAATAATTTAGCCACAATCTTGCAGACGCACTAGATTGTTTTGAGATTAAATTATTACGTAAAAACTATCTCATTCGGTACGTTATTTAATATCTAACTTAATGGAACACTTCCTCATAGAATGATAAGTAACCTAAGGCCAAAAACAGTTAAGAAAGTCTTTTATTTTACACTAATAAGTATAAGTTACATGCCTACACTCTGGAGAATTAAATGCAACTGATTGAAATTATACGTCTCTGAAATGTTATTATACTGCATAAATAACTGTAGAATATTAAATTTTGTTGTATATACTATTTACTGTTTGATTACGTTGTGTATTATAGACGCGATTTAATTATAATAATTATTTAAAACTGAAGGTTTCAGTTAAGACTGAAAAAGGTAGGTTAAAATGGCCGGTTGTGTAAGTGTGTATTACATTTAGAACGTTCTGTACATTTGCAAAGAAAAAAATGAAATTTTTGGGATTTTTTCACATTTTTTTAAATAAAAAATTACGCCCACGTTTTTAAACTAGCGGATAGTGAAAGTATCATTTCTTATGATTTTTAGGAGCGATTAAGCCAAAAATCTGCCGTACTACCCAATACGTCCAAAAATAGGTGATTTTAAGCAGATACCGCCTGGGCTAGATGTATTCAACAAGTTCTTCCACAATTCTACAAACAACAAAATTTTAACTTGGCATAAATCTCTACATTTTTTATTGCTCAATTTTTCCCCTTAAATCGATTTCCCAGTACTTTTAATTTGCCATTATTTTACATGCTCATTACAGATCATTAATTCAGTCATTTTCAGTTATGGAATGCAAGACAAGGTGGAGGAGCTTGAGAGATCTGTACCACCGTAAGAGAAAAGACGAGAAAAAGGGTAAAAAAACTATTTCCCTGTGGGAGTATATGGAGATGTTAACATTTCTTGATACATTTACTACAGAAAGAAAGTAAGTTCTTCTTGGTAAGATTACCAAAACATATAAAATATTTCTACTTTTTCAAGAAGTAAGACAAATCCAGAAGAATCACCTGAAGAAAAGGATGAAGAGGACACAAAAAGCTTAGAGCATTTTAGTCCTAATTATATGAATCTAATTGCGGTGCCATTTAATATTAATGAATCCCAGATGAGTAACTATAAAAGGGCGGAATCTGATGAGGGAACATCAACAGGTAACATACCGATTGTTTTTGACCTTCAACATCTTAAAGGAATCTGGGTAGATATGATACAATAAGCAAAAATATTGTCAATGAAAACAGTCAGCAGCTTTTACTTTGTCTTAAGGCATCTGGGAACATTGAAATATACAGGGTGTCTCACCGGGAACTGAATCGATCGACATAGAGAAAAGTACGCATCAGAAAATTTTGAAAATTTAGATAATTACTAATGTCGATGTGGCCAATCCAACTAAAATAATTACAAGTAGCTGACACTTCCGCTTATACCGGAAGTCGATACCAACTTGCTTATTTCAAATGGAACATCCTGTATATTTTACGTCAAGTTGTGTAAAATTGAATTCCTTTTTTTCTGATATTAGCATTGTGGGGATTAAAGTTACAACTTTTTGAAATATTTGCGATTTTATTAGAAATTCATGAATTGTTGTAATCATTTCATCAAAATAGCCATGATTAGAAACAATCAGTCATTATCTTATGTCAAAAAATGCCAGCACGTTTAAATTATACCAACGAAAACTTTTTAAATTTCTTTATTATTTATGGAGAATGTGATAAAGTAATATCAAGAACTTGCAGCACATTTGCTACTCGATATCCACAAAAACGCAAAATAACACTAACACTGTAACACGCGTATTGATCGAATTGAAGATATGGCGTGAAATTGATCTTATCTCTGCTATTTTAATAGCAGAGATAAGATCAATTTAAAATATGATTTCATTTTAATTTAATAATCGCTCAAAATTCCGCCCTCGAACCTCGATACATTTTTCGCACCTTCGGATTAGTTCCTCATGGGTAGCTCTTCTAATTGAATCCTGTGATATGTTTTGAAATGCATTTCTTACTCTTTGCATACAATCTTCAATGGTTGTTAATGGGCTCTCATAAACTTTATTTTTAATAGTTCCCCAAATGAAATAATCCAGAACTGGTAAATCGGGCAAGCGAGGAGGCCATAAGAAAGGTCCATTATTGGCAATTTCTATGTCCGGCGGGAGGTAAATTTTCTAAATAGTTATTATTCAAATTTTGTAAGATATTCACCTAAAAAAAAAAAAAAAAACAAATATTTACCTATACATATTAGCAGTAGAGAAAATTTAATTTACCGTTTAAATTTTCCTGATAAAATTATAATGCCACCACTGTATCGTTCCTTATGGCACAGTAAACATTGAACTGCCAACTTTCCTGAAAGTTTCGCTCTCTGAACATATGAGGATTTGAGTCACTCGAATAATGTGAATTGTGTATATTAAAAGGTCCATTTTTAGTAAATTTTGCTTCATCTGTCCATATAATGTTTCCCAAATAAAAATCGTGACCCTCAGACCTTATTATAATAAACTCACAAAAATTCTGTCTTCTTAGGAAATCTGTTTCTTTTAATCCTTGAACCATATGGAATGAAAACGGGTGAAACTTATGTTTTAATAAAATTCTGTGAATTGAATCCTTGCATAGTCCCGATTCCAGAGCAGCTTGTCTTAATGACATCCTTGGAAATGCATGAAAATATCCCAGAATGACTATTTCAATGTTTTCGTCATCAGTAATAGGCTTTCTTCTTTACATTTTTGCCTTGACAGAGCCATAATTTTTAAAATTTTCCAGTATGCGTTTTACAATGTTTGGTGACGGTTTCCGTTTTTCTGGATATCGAGTAGCAAATATGCTGCAAGTTCTTGATATTACTTTATCACATTCTCCATAAATAATAAACAAATTTAAAAAGTCTTCGTGGGTGTAATTTAAACGTGCTAGCATTTTTTGACATAAGATAATGACTGATTGTTTCTAATCATGGCTATTTTGATGAAAAGAATTTCTAATAAAATCGCAAATATTTCAAAAAGTTGTAACTTTAACGCCCACAATGCTAATATCAGAAAAAGGGAATTCAATTTTACACAGCTTGACTTAAAAAAATACGGAGTGTTCCATTTGACCTAAACAAGTTTTCGCGGTTTGGAGTTGACAAAATGTAACGCGAAAAATGGAACACTTGGTATGATATTATTGAATTTATTTCAGTTGTAGAACGTAGTTCTCCTTGTGTTCTTTTTAGTGACAAGAAGCAAATGAGGATCTTTTACGCGAAGAAAGTTATAACGGTTCTTGCAAACCGTTGCACATGTCAAATTTTCTATAAAATGTCAAATATCTCTAAAACGGCTAGGTTTTGGTATAGGATATGCTACATATTTTAGACTCAGAATTTTATGCTCTTTTCGAAAACCCTAAAATCTATAGGGTGTTCGATTTGAAATAAGCAAGTTGGTATCGACTTCCGGTATAAGCGGAAGTGCCAGCTGCTTGTAATTCCTTTAGTTGGATTGGTCATACCGACATTAGTAATTATCTAAATTTTCAAAATTTTCTGATGCATACTTTTCTCTATATCGATCGATTCAGTTCCCAGTGAGACACCCTGTATAGTGTATATTATTCACTCCATGCATTTTCTTACTGCTCCCACATCTGTTTTCTATTAGTCTAACTAATAAACATAAAAATTGAAACATGAACAAATAAAAAAAAATTGTAAACTAGCAAATCGAGATTATCATTATTTGCTTCGTTGTAATTCTTAGTGTTTTCTTTTCTGAGATTCGAGATGCTTGGAACATTAATAAGATACATTTTATTATGGACCATTATAACAAACAATTCAAAATTACTAGGATACGTACGACGTCTATGCACAGAAAGTTGTAAGCATTATACTTGAAAACTTCCCTAATACAAATTTTTCCGTTTTTGTGGCCACTATACAGGGTGATTTACGTAGGCCGTTCGTCAGAAGTTCTTCAACTTGCAGTTGGATTACAAACTTGAAACTTGGTATGCCGCCATAATCGATTATGCCCGTTCTACCTAAAATATTTTCAGTCTTCCAGATATACAGGGTGTACTAAAAATCGGTATCAACTTTCTTATTGTAAATGGAAACCTACATTTTTTACATAGTCCGATTGGACTTCCAATTCTGAGTTTAGACAACCCAAGTTGTATTAACTTATCTGTTATAGGTTTTGATACAAATTTAAATATTTTTGTGTTATAATGGTCAATTTATTTGAAAAAAATTACCGCTGTAGTAGATTATGAACAAATTTGTATATCACAAACCATTCAAAATTATGAAACCAAGCAGTTAGCTGGAAGACGGAAGTCTAGGCTAACACCTGATGTCCATCGGTGGTCTCATCTTGTACCATATGGGCGCAGGAGATTTTCAAATGTCGCAATGAAAAATCGTCAAAAAGTCGATTTTTTCAAATGTCACTTACTATTTTTTTACGTCATTCGAAAAAAAAATTTAATTTTAGAATCCTCATTCCCTATACCTAACTTCACCCCCAATCGAGTTATTATTATATTTTGCCGAGATATTGCTTAGTTTTTCAAGTATGTCATGGAAACAAAACGACAATTTTAGCTATTTGAACTTTGGAAATCTATCGATTGCCAATTAAGATCTCTCCACCCTACATTTACTTTGAACAGAGCACGATAAAATATCCCCAGTAGTTCTGTATTAATCAAATTTAATCTAGGTAAGTAGATTATCATGTATTACTGATTAAATAGTCAAAGACAGAATAATAAAAAAGAAACACACTATTTTGCCGACGTTTCGGTTATTTGGCACATACTTCGTCAGGGCTTAATAGTTATAATTATGGTGCCCACATGTACTTATTTTAGTTAGACAGTACTTTCATTTCGGGTAGTGTCCTACTGTCCATTAAGTACACCTAAATGCACTTCTTTTTCTTGAGATACAAAAAATTCGAAATATAAATTTTCGTTTACTTTTTGCAAAACTAGAATTTAAATGAATTGAATGTTTTTGAACGTGTGAATTTGAGAAGATAAGTTTCATGAAATCAAGTTTTTCTGTTCGTGTGAGGTTTTTAAGGACTACATAGGTCTTAAACAATATTTTTAGTCGCAAGTTCCTCTATAAAATCCTTATTTTACTATAAGGAATGTAACCAGACTGCAACCAACAGCCACTCTCCGGGCTATGTGCCCCGCCGAGCGCTGAATTACAAGTTACAAGTCTGGCGCGTTAAGTGTAATAGTTGCATATTACCATCAAGACGCTAATGCTTCGATTCCAACAAACACCAGCCGAAAGACTGATCCTACTTAAAGGAGCTCTCTTGCCAGCCGTCACACACCACCTGCAGACTGCAGTTTCGAGCTGTTGGATCTCGTCAGTGCAAGGTAGGCATGTGACGACCGGCTCGAGGATCCTTTGACTATTTGGTACATCCCGGTATTTTTACAATAGCGACATGTAAAATAGTCAGCAGGCGCCATCTAGCAGTCCAGTGTCTGTTGCAATCGAAAAATAAATAACCTGACTGGGCTTAGCATAGTTCAAATATGCTTTCAGAGGGCGGAATATTAAACATAATATTTTTAGTCGCAAACTCCTCTATAAAATCCTTATTTTACATAGCCCGGAGAGTAGCTGTTGGTTGCAGTCTGGTTGCATTCGTTATAGTAAAATAAGGATTTTATAGAGGAGTTTGCGACTAAAAATATTATGTTTAATATTCCGCCCTCTGAAAGCACATTTGAACTACACAGGTCTTGTATTGAATGAAGACGAACTGTTTGATGAAGTTGGTCTAATGCAAGCTAACGTTGCAGAAGATAAAATTGCCGACTGGAATTCCGAAAATATTTGCACTATCGCACTGAAGATCGCTGGTCTGACTCGAGAGTATGGATAGCCAAAATAAGTTTTAAAATTTGGGGATTTTATGGGACTTTATTTTTTGATTTCATGAGAAAAGTGCATGGATTAAGTGACTGTTCTTCAATATTAAAAACTATTGGAGTTCAGAAAAATCATAAATGAAAATATTCACACTAGAGGCTGAGAGGTAAGTTCGCACGAACATCAATGACAGCAGCAGCGAAATGTTCCAAAAGCCAGACCACATATTTTGAAAGCAATTCTAAGTTCTCAAAAGTGCGACTGGTAACAACGTGATGATTCAAGTGTAAATTGAAGAGAATATTTGTTATTTTGTTATTTTTTGTGTTAGAACATAGAATAATCTTGGTCTCCTTACCTGATACTAGTATATTATTTGGTATTTTATATTTTTAAGCCTTGCGCCCCCGATACCACATTTGGAAGATAATATTATTTTAAATAAAACTTCTAACATTAAATTTAAGGCCGTTTGACCTTGGAAAATCAAAAATTTTCGCCTGCGGCATGCATCTATATGCATAACAATTTCATCAACACCAATATTCAACATTAATAATGATGAAACTGTTGCGCCTAAAGGTGTTGCATTATAACTATTAAACCTTGAAGAAGTGTATGTGAAATACACGAAACGCCCACAAAATAGTGTACTTTTTTTATTGTCCTGTCTCCGACTATTTAAGCGTTAACGTGCTACGTGCACACAGCTGTGCTGCCCCCCAAGTGGAAATCCTGGGACCGCCACTGGTTATTGACATTTTTTGAAAGATTTTTTCCTCAAGGGTAGTAGTAGGCTTTGGAAATAATCGTTTCATTTAAATTCTTATTCAAGAATCGTATTGCAATGACAAATAATAACAAAATAACAAGAAATTAGATTAAGAGATTAACAAAATAATTTATTTCAATACAAATGCTCAATTTGTGCACCATTTTCATTGAGTCTACAATACGCTCATGAACAGACTGCGTTGCTCTCCGAATTTCGAAAGGTTCCAAACAATCAAAAGCTCCAATTATCTTTATTCTCAAGTTTACGTAATTTAAAATCGGATATTGTGTACACTAATTCTTTGACCTGGCCCCATAAATAAAAATCTAAAGGAATAAGATCCGGAAATCGGGCGGGCTAAAGTGATGGATCTCTATTTCCCCACCAACGATATTCAAAAAATTCCGTTAATTTGGCATCTACGGCTCTAGTCGAATGTGCTGGAGATCTCCATTTGATACCAACAATTGATAAGTTGATTATGCCTCTCAGTCGACTTACCAATCGTCAATCATCCAGGTAGTTTTCTGCAAATTCTCTTAAGATTCTCAAATAGCCCTCGCCATTCATATTTTCATCGTACATTAACAGACAGAAACCATTAATATGAAATTGAATTTGATTTTCGAGGATTTTCGTGAGCCCAAAAATGTCGATATTTTCGATTTAATAGCTCAAAATTTTGCTTCGTCTGTGCAGATCATTTTTTTGTAAAATATTTGGATATTTGAAATTGAACACGCGGCATTTTCTGTCAACTATTCTGTTATTTTCACCATAAATTACAAACAAATCAAAAACAACATCATTCAGATAATGTTCCATGATGAAAATTAAATAAATAATAAATAAATAAACACCACAGAAATTAGACAACCCCCAATTCCAGAAGCCATGGGCTTGTGCGGAAGCGGGTTACACATTGATTGAAAAAACGCGGACATACAACCATTTCCTCTGACAGTGCCAGCGGCGGAGCCAGGATTCGAACCCGGTGGTGCGATGCCGGTGTGATTAATCGCGATTGCCACCTCGCGCCTTAACCCACTCGGCTATCGACCAGACACTTGCACGAATAAGTTAACCATGGCACACACAATAGTGGCTAGGTTTGACAGTTGGCATTTTTTCCAAAGCCTACTACAAAAAATGTCAATAACTCAAGATATGCGTACATATTTTTTGTTAGATTTGTCATTTGTTTCCATGACATACTTGAAAAACCTAGCAATATCTCGGCAAGATAAGGTATTTATTGATTTTTATTAAATGACTCGATTGGGGGTGAAGTAGGCATTGGTAATGCTTGAGTAACTCACCCTAAAATTCAATTTTCTTTCGATTGAGGTAAAAAAAAACAATAGGTATCATTTGAAAAAATCGACTTTTTTACCTTTTTTAATTGCAACATTTGAAAATCGCCTGCGCCTATATGGTAGAAGATGGGACCACCAATGGGACATCAGGTGTTAGCCTGGACTTCCAGCTAACTACTACATCAGTTTGGTTGCATAATTTTGAACGGTTTATGATATAAACAGGTGTTTGTAAACTATACAGCGGCAATTTTTTTCAAAAAAATTTACATAATATATCAAAGCCTGTAACAGAGAAGTTAACATAGCTTGGGTTGTCTAAACTCAGAATTGGAAGGCCAATCGAACCATGTAAAAAAAATTCGGTTTCCATTTAAAACGAGAAAGTTGGTACCAACTTCTGGCACACCCTGTATAGCTGTAGGACAGAAAATATTTTAGATAGAACGGGCATAATCGCTTATGGCTGCATATCAAGTCAAATTTGTAATCCAACTGCAAGAAAAACTTCTAACGAACGCCCTACGTGTATCACTCTGTATATAATAGACATTTTACAGCTGAAATATAACTTTTAACTATTTAAGACAAAAGTACTAAAATTCCAACTATCTTCTGAGCCTGTACGTGACTCAAAAAATATTAAAGTTGAAAAAATTATTATAAACAGAACCGATATTGGAAATACAAAATCTCTAATTACTAAAACCCCATTTTTTATTCATAGGAAACAAGAGACTAAAAAGTGAGTTCTGTGAAGAGGAAGCAAAAGAGGAGAACGAAAGTATACAACTGCTACGGGAAATTAGAGATGCTACACAGGCAAAACAACACCCAATTAAAATGTTTTTCGATAGTATGGCCAACACGGTTATGAGTTTTCCGCCCGCTTTGGCTGCCGAAGCAAAATTAAAAGTGTGCCAGATTGTAACAGAACTTGAGTGTAGATTGTTGGATGAAACGGAGCTTGTGGAAGTCGAATCGGATTTTCCGTTTTAATACATAACTGAACTGGGTATATCAAAATTTTCTGCTGTGATGTTGGAACATGACTGGTGATTTAAATGTGTTGTGTTATTTAGATGACTGCAATGCAAGAATAAAGAATTTGTGTTAAGGATATATCATGTGTTTTATTATTACGCAAACGACAATAAACATGGTTAATTGGATGGAATCTGCGGCAGGTTCTTGAAACATATTCAATAAAATAATTATAAAATATTCAAAATAATAGTTACAATACGCACTTGGTTTATTGTTTCATTAGTTTTTTCAGATTTCTCTGACATATGTTTTGGCCTTGCCACCATTACCAAAGAGTCTTAAGAACTGACCTGAAAGTGGTGGTTCACAGTATATATCTTACAAATCCTCTACCCACCTAGAGGGGGATAATAACTTGATTTGCTATTTCTTAAAATTTAACAATACAGGCCGAAACTTCGAACTTAATTTTAATTTTATTACTGTGTCTAGTACAGGATTGTTCATAAATTCTGTACTAGACCCAGTAATAAAATTAAAATTAAGTTCGTAGTTCCGGCCTGTATTGTTAAATTCTAAGAAATAGCAAATCGAGTTATTATCCCCCTCTAGGTGGGTAAGAGGATTTGTAAGATATATACTGTGAACCACCACTTTCAGGTCAGTTTTTCAGACTCTTTGATAAAGGTCGCAAGGCTGAAACATATGTCAAAGAAATCTGAAAAAAACTAATCAAACAATAAACCAAGTGAGTATTGTAACTATTCTTTTGAATATTTATAATTATTCTGATAAACATGGTGTTGATGTAAAGAAGCCTATATGATCGTCGTTCTACATATTTATTTATTAATTAATCCAATTGATCATACAATTTTGCATAAGATAAGTCAGAGTAAAAAAAAATAAAACATTACAGGATAGAAAGAACGTATTTCAAATAAAATTTGATAAATTTGCAGCAGTTTGTATAATTATTTTCGGGGAGATGTGGTTAGAAATTTAAATATTCATCTACTGAATAAGAAGCATTTTTAATAAGATGTTCTCTAACAGCTAATGAAAATGTATTTACACTGGACATATTTTTAATTCTACTGTTTTAGTTTATTATACAAAGCGCCTCCTAAATAGTAAGGATTAAGTTTATATAATTCTAATCGATGATTGAAGTTTTGAAGAATAAAACGTGGCAGGTTATTTTTTTACAAATTTTAAGAAATCCAAAAAGAAATATGCAAGGAAACGTTAAATTCTTTTGTCGAATAAATGTATTTTTACATGATTCCCCATAATGAAGTCCGAATATGAAACGTATGGCCCTTTCACTGGGTGAAATTGCATAAAGAAGGTCTTGTCTTGGTTCAAGACCAATTTCTTCATTGAAGCAGTCACAAATTTAAGGTTCTTTTCAAAATTACTGGTCATATGCGTAGAGTACATTAAGTTTATTTACAGAAAAGAAAATCTTCATAACTGTGGACATCTGACGACCTTCTGTATTCTACCCGATAAGATTCTACAGAGTTTCAGCGTAGTACGGTGGTCAGTTCTGAAAGCAGTATATATTTGGTATCATCAAAACTTCTTATAATCAATACCACTATCTTAAAATATGGACTAGATAGAGTCTACGGAGTTATTACAATTGCCTTTAATCAATCTTGCCCTTAATTTCTTCACTGTGATTGTAATCATGCATTGTTTTTTTTTTACAGTAAAATGAAGTTGATTTCTCCACTTACGCCGAGCAGTATAGTATGTTGTCCATAGCCACTATACATTTACTTTGCAAATTGTAGGATCTAGGAGTAAATTGATGGAATTTGGAATTGGTTAGGAAGGTGGTCAAAGAAAAATATTGAACCACAGTACTAAGGCCCCATTGGTCCCTTGTACTCCCCCCCCTCCCTGTAGGCAGACCCACGCCTAGACCCTCCAACCAACCTAATCTTGCGAAGTAGGTGGTGATGAACAATCTCTTTTACAGCTATGGTTATTACCGCCAGTTGTCTGTATTTCGCTGGCTCGCTCATCCATAGGGCATTTATATTGGATTTGTAGACTTCTGGAGGATATTCCACATCCCGCTCCATTCTTCTTTTTTGATTAATCCGTCTGTGATATTGATCACACCTTCACTAGCAGCCACGTTATCACTATTGGTCTGTATTATGTAAGATCTATCGAATACAAACCGGAGAGAAAAACCGGAGAGAAATGGCATCTGTGCAGGCCTGTAGAAGAGCCGTCTTCCTGACATCTTCATTCCACAGGTGACTTCTGGCTTCTCCACAGCCTACATTTGGTTGTATGCCAACAGATTTGAGGAGTACTATTGTTATCAGAGCCACTTCTCCTAGATCACAGCTCGATATCTTAAGACGGCAGTGTATATCAACATGACCACTTTGGGTTTCATTCCTCAGGTTCTCCCCACGGTCCTGCGACACTGCTTATAAGAAATGTGAGTCTTCTTTAGTTTTCTATTTAATTGAAGATTCCATGTTAGTCTGGCATCGAAGGTTACTCCAAGGTATTTCACTTCTGATGCGAATCTTAGTGTTGTATCCAGGAGGGCAGGTGCCTTCAGTGCTCCTAGTTTCCTTTTCCTTGTGAAGGGGACCATCTCCTACTTCCTGGGATTGACAGACAGGGAGGGAGTATTCTCTGCACCATTTATAATTGTTCTTAGGCCCCCTGCATTCTTTCACAAAGGACTCCTTCGAATTTTCCGCTAAGCAATATTGTTAAATTATCTGCATCTGGCGTAAATTGAGTAACTATCCATTTATATACGCTAACTTTTAATTAGCTCTAGATGATGTCAATTTTGTTGCAGAAAAGTGCGTCTAGTGTATCGACCATGACTGGTTGAAAATGCAACTTTTCAAAAAGTTAGATCTTTCAACGGAGTTAAAGAGATAAAGGAGGTTTATATGTCTTGAACAACTTTGCGTTACAAAGGTATTGTTGCATAGTTTCATGAGATTACCCTATGTTTTATTTACGCGATGGACGAACAATGAAAACGATCTGCGAGTTTTAAAAGGATTTGCGCCTGTACATATTCCTAGTGTGTCCGATATATAAAACGGCAAATTAATTCTTGAAAGCTCAGACCACCATCCATCAAACCTAAACCCACCGTTAATATTCAACCGTCCTTTAATAAAACCATTATTAATTTGGATTTGATTGATTTGGTAAAGTAATAATTCTTTAGTCTACACCCTATTTAGACCTCTTAAATGGCTCCGAGCTCTTACGGGGCCTTTATTGTGGTAATTTCATTCACCGGGGAAATCAACAATCAAGTACACAATCGGTAAATTCACAAAGAAGACTTGTTTTTCACTCACGACTCTATTTTCTAATCTATAAAATATCAACAGTTTGATCTGAAAGAAAGAAGGGTGGGCAGGTAGCGAACCGGAAGTGCCGTGAAAAGAATAAAGAATATAACGTCGGTTGTTATTATCTCACAGAATTGTTTGGCCTCTGTTATAACATACATGATATTTTTATTGGAAGATTGCTGTTTTAATCCTGAGCTATGTAGTATTTATAAAAAACACTTTTAAGTCGATAGTATACAGGTAATATGTATACAAAGTGTGTAAATATTCATATATGAAGTATCAATGAAAGCTGCCAAGCAAGATACTTTGGAAGATAATGGAAATATTTGAAATCTGTAAGATGTTTTATAGAATGTATAAATGATTAGAAGAATAGATATAATGTTGTATTGAATTAAAAAAAAACATACAGTTAAAGAAGTCTAGTCATGGTCAAAATTTACTCATTTTGACAATTTTTTACCCATTGTCTTATTTTGAAAAAGATACTTTATGACATAACTGCCATTTTTTTCTTCCCTTCCTGTTCCACCGGAAATTACCCCAACTTTTAATTTTTAAATATAACATCCTGTATATATTTTTGGAATCCTTGAAAAACTCTGAGTACGATGATATCCCATAAGTGGCATTTCGATTCCATGAAAAAATTTGACTGGAAATTTGTTGGTGCATCTAGAGTGGCATGCCTAGAAAAAATTGCTTTTGCTCACATTCACGGACCCTTAGAACATCCCCTATTTTATGTTTAGTACTCTACCATTATCATTCCGTTTGAAAAAATTAAGTTTTATTAAAAAAACTGTTCAGGCCAAATTTGATGGCCCATTTTTATGCTCGATTTGATTTTCTGACATCACACCGGCCCATTACAAGCATTTTTTTCTGGTCATGGCACTCTAGATGCACCAACATATTTCGAGTCAAATTTTTTCATAGAGTCAAAATGTCACTCATAGTATCACCGGTACTCAGAGATTTTCAAGGATTTCAAAAATATAATAATATATAGGGTGTTCTATTTAAAAATCAAAAGTTGGGCTATACGTGTATATGATGGCGGAAAGTGAGGACGAGCCGTCAGATCTGATCTGTACAAAGTGTGTAAAACCTCTAAATGATGACAATTTTATTAAATGCGATGGACTAGGTAATTCTACCATTCATGTAGACTGTAGTGATTTAAGGAGAAGTGTGGCAGAAATTGTTAAATCTACAAATTCTATTAAATGGCTATGTGAGGTATGTAATACTAGTAAAAAAGAACAAATCATGATAAAACAACAAAACATCGATTCGGAACAAGATAATTCACAACAGCTCACTTCAACCAAAACAAGCTATAGCACGGTCGCTAAAACTAAAATAGTACATCCAAATAATTCTCTTTTTATTAAATTGCGTGATTTAACACAAAACCTTGAAGAACTTTGCAAAAAAAATCAAATAATCAGTAAATCCTGCTAAATTATCAATTGCTGTCAACCGAATAAAGACCTCAACTAATGGGATTATTATAAATTGCCAAAATTCAGAATCTGTCAATAAGTTGAAAGATACATTGACGACTCAGTTGGAAGAGCATTGTGATATTACATTGTCAAGAAACATAATGCCTAAAATAATAATTTATGGTACTGAAAAAACTGATGCACTACTGGATAATACCACTCTGGTAGAAGATATTATAAGAGCAAATAAAATACCATCTGACCAACCTAATTTTTGTTTAAAATAGTTAGAAAAATAAATAATGATGGACTTGTTAACCTCATCGTTGCTGTTGATCCAATGATAAAGGCTATAATATTAAAAATGGGCCACCTGTGTGTAAATGGAGCAGATGTCGTGTGAGTGAATCATATCACATAAAAAGATGTAATACTTGTAGTACTTTCGGTCATATCTCTTCAGATTGTACCAGTAAATTTCCAATTTCCTATAAATGTGCTGAAGAGTATGAAGCCAAAGTATGTAGTTCCAATATGGAAAAATGTGCAAACTGTATACGCTCGAACAACCAATTTAAAATAGCATACAACATAAATCATAAAGCAAACTATAATAAGTGTCCGTGCTACCTAAACAAACTAAACACTATCATACAGCGAACTACTGATTTTCTTGATAGACTAGCACTTAAGTTCAACTAATAATTTGTGGTTGTCCATCATAATCTACAATGTGTGGAAAATAAATTGGAAGAAACATAAGTATTTCTATTAGAGAAAAACATCGATATTCTCTGTATCACGGAAATTTGGATTCAACCCCAAGAAATTGAGCCTTATTACCTTATTCATAAAGACTATAAATTATGATGCTAAAACATTACTTTACATTTTATTGAATTGCTCGGTTGAAACAAATATATAAGAACTTCCAGTACCAATCTCATACACACAAGATATGTTAAAATACATGTATTTATATAAGATTTAATAAACCTTTAATTTTATTTTAATAATGCCAAATATAAAACAGCAACAGTTTCCTCCAATGGGAATGAAGAATGTAAAAATTTAAATTACGTGGCAGAATGCAATGCAATTGCAGCTAATTTCAATACTATTATTGTTTGAATTATTCACATTTACGGTTCATAACCTAATCTTTCTTTCTGTAATCAAATTTTATATTCATTTTAAATTGTTTGAACTATGGGTTTATGTCTTGTTCCTGAATGTGATCATACTAATAATAGTGAATGTAAAATGTTTAATTTTCTAAAGGATGACAAGTTAAAAGAAAAGGGGAAGCTACTTATGAGGTAGGTTAGAGTTATTTATATTTTACTTTATTATAGAGTTTTCTGACAGTAAAATATTGATTTACAGTTAAGAGTACAGCAGTACAAGTTATTAAAATTTATGAAACAATTTTCTTTTTGTAATATTATTCCGATGCCGATTTTCATACAAGAAATTACCTTAATTTTACTATTTACATCAACTCTATACAATATTTATTATAAACTGTGTACCTAGTTAATTTTATTTGTTCTATTTTCAGAAGAGGCGATAGGAAATCTAATAAGTTTTCACTGGCACTTTGAAGATGGTGACAGAAAATGTAATTTACCAGCGATATTTAAACGGAATGTTGGAAAAATGTTTACATATTCACCTCCTGAAAGACGAATTCGCCCATACCTACCTCAACTTTATACATTTTGTCTTTATACTTGCTTAAACCACGTATGGTATGCAGCTCATTATCATACTGTATTTTTTTAACATCCTGAAGCTACAGAATTTTCTCCTTTTCGAATGATTTTAGTTTCTTTGTAGAAGTCAAATATTGCACTCATGCTTACAACTGCTTTTTTAGAAATTTCTTAGGTGTACTTACATATACCAAAATACTTATTTATAAAATATTAAATTAGAAATTCAAAAGTTTTGAAACATATCTGTTAGCTGTACGAGGTTTTATAAACTGACAGAGCAAAATGTAAAACTAACTTGAAGTTAGCCGCAATGACGTTTTTGTATTCTTAATTCCTATTGGAGGATACTATAATTCATATGTAATATCAATTTATTTAATTAAAAGTTAATTTCTTCTACTGTATTTTACTTTACTTTTACTTTCACATACTTTGTAAATGTCAATTAGTCACTGAAAGGTCTTAAATATTTTCTGTGAGGCAGAAATAAAATGAAATTCTAAGCTATGTTTTAACCCTCTTGATAATAGTCTTTGTTAACTAGAGCATTAAGAGTCAAGTTCCAGTGCATTAATTTCGCACTATTAACGGTATGACAGTAGTATGTTGGGTTGCCTAATATTTGACGTAACACTAATTGAGTCCATAACCAAACAGTGGAATATAAATACTTAGCTTTCCATAATATACTGCACAGGCACTATGATCTATGTTTTAAATTTGTTAATAAAAATCTTGACTAAAAATGATAATAACTGGATAACACCAGGTATTAAAGTAGCATAAATACGTTTTAAAGAACTATTTGCGTTACAAAAAAAATTGTATAATTCCCATAGAATACTACAAAAATTATAAAAGAATGTATAATCAAGTCATAAGGCAAGCCAAAAAGATGTATTTCGACAACATAATAAAAAACTCTGCAAATAAACCTAAAACAATATGGAAAATAATTAATAGCTCTATAAAAAATAACTTAAATGAAAACTCAAACGAACCCGTCGAAATAGAAGTCAATAACCAACTAAGTACAGACAAACCAAAAATCACGAATGAATTTAATTCTTATCTAATAAATTTACCAAAGACCTATAATAATACGTCTCAATGTAACATAACTCAAATTCCAGATTTACCTAATAATGAGAATTTAATATACTTACAACCGATCACAGTTTCAGAAATGGTTGCAGACTATAAATAATAATTTAAAAGATTCAAATTCATTAGGCCCTGATGATATTTCTACTAAAATAATAAAACTCTGTGCTCATCAGATAGCTGCACCACTAACTCATATCATCAACCAATGCTTTTTAAGGAGGGCACTTATCCTAGCTTATTAAAATTATCTAAAGTATACTACACACTAAATCACATTTTATTTTTTTACCCCCTTTAATAATAGTGTGAGGGTTGTATTAGACATGATAGTGTGGGGGGGGGGAGGTGGCTGATGCCAAAAAAAATTTTGAGACCTTAACCTTTCATACATGCCCTAAATTGCAATTGTATGGACTCTTACTTGCTTGTTTTGTCTATTTACCCGTATTTACCCCATTTACCCCCGAACCCTTCAACGGAATTAGATCAAAATATAATTTAGTTCCAGATCTCATTACAATACATAAGTGTACCAAATTTCAAGTCAATATGATAAACAGATGCCAAGTAAACTTTTTTTTTTTTTTTTTATATACATTTATTTAACGTCGGCCTATTTCCGCTACTGAGGCCTATCACCGACGCCTGTAGACGAGCTACCCCCAACCAGGAATTTTGCCGAACCTCTTCCCTTAAGAAGAGTAGGAATCTTTTACTTGCCTAACATTTAATAGACAAGGGACCGACGGCTTTACATCCCCTCCGAAGGATGGTATATCTCCTATACAACCCTCGCCTAAGGTTGTATAGCTTCCGCGCATACACTGATATACAAGCCGCTGGAAGATGTGTGAGGCGAGAACGCGGTTTCCGTTGGAATGGTCACCAATCCAAGTACTAACTGCGCCTGTCGTTGCTTTACATCGCAGCATACCGAAGTATGTACATAGTAAAGACGCACCTACGCTCGCCCCATCCAAGTAAACTTGCGCACAAAAAAGTTACAGACAGACCGACAGACAAACCGACAGACAGGAAATTTTATCTGTTTAAATTTAAAATCTCGACGTTTCGTGACATTTTAAGCTTATTAAAAAAAAAATTGCGTTAGTATACTTCCACTGGACATGGAAGTAAAACATCATGTTAAAAAAAGACTATTATTCTGTAGACAATTTTATCAATGATAATGTAATATAGGACCATTCACATAACGGAGAGTGAACCTATATGAATGCTAGTGTAAGTTAGAATTATAAAAATAATAATGAATTCATTAATTTTTAATTATATAAAATAGTCCAGAGCCAATTTAACCTGTTCCATCCTAACAAAATTCAAATGTAAGTATTATGTAAAATAAATGATTGAATATAGAATTAGAGAGTAAGTGTATACACAATGAAAATAAGTGATAAATGAAATCACAAAATAAAGTTAATGTATTGTATAAATAAAATCTCATATATTTCCATACATGTAAATATATTTTTGAAATGGAGTGTCCTATTCTATTCTATTATATTCTAACACACTCATTGACGAGTACTTCAAGCTCTTAAAGTACTTTAAATAATTTGAAGTGAAGTACTTCACTGCGTATGTTTCTATTATTTCAGTAATTTTTTTCCTTGTCCCTCTTATTAGTGTTGAATTTTTCTGTTGTTGCTTTAGTTCCATTGCTTTTGCGAGAGGTTTTACAACGTTCATTTTAGTTATTCCCAAATTTCTTCTTTAGGGTTCCGCTTTTGGTGCATATGATGGCTGTGTATCTCATCTTAATGTTTCATGCTGATTATTTTTCTTTGATGAGAGGTAGAATTGACTTTATTGTTTCTTTTTTATTTCGAAGTTTTATTTTTGAACTCATTAATCTCTAGTTTAGTTCTCCTTCTGTTAGTTGTTTTTCTATTTCCTTGTTCTATTTCATCTGAAAGTTTTTGATATTCCGTGCACTGTTCGGTGACTTATTTCCTTCTAGTTTTCTATATATTTTTTCACCATTGATCTTTGCGGACAGTAGAGGTCAATGTTTTGTTTCAATATTATCACTCGGTCACTTACCTCTCTGCCCATTAAGATATGATCTATTTGTGAGATTGAGCTGTCGTTTGACCATTTTTGTTTGACTATATGTCAATTAAGGTTAGCCCGCTGATGCCCCTATCTTCCTCTGATGGTCATCTTTTTTATTTGTCTTAGATTAGTACAGGGTTAACATTTAACTATAGGATAAATGTTTTGTTTGACATTTATCCTTTGGTTACGAGTTAACCTTGCATTGATAAACCGATCCTTAATCATTTTTTCTTCAATCTTATTCAATCCAACTTTATCTCGGTTTTTTTGAGGGGTGAGGGTGACCGCAAAAAAAATTTTAATTATCGACCAATAGCAATATTATCAGTATTCTCCAATATATTCGAAAAGTTATTATCTAAACACATAAAATCATTCCTAGAATCTGGCAACATTTTATCTCCAAATCAGCATGGTTTTAGAGAGCACCGGTCAACAATAACATCATTATTAAGCATTTTGGACTTCATATATAAAAACTTAGATCGAGGACATAAGGTATTCGCATTATTTATAGATCTCTCTAAGGCTTTTGACTTTGTGGACCATGACATTCTTTTGAAAAATATCGAATATTATGGTATACGAGGTTTATGTAATAAACTCTTGAGATCATATTTAAAAAACAGGAAACAGTATGTAGATTTTCTCGGTGCCAAATCTGAGAAGTTGCCGGTCGAAGTAGGCGTTCCACAGGGTAGTGTTTTGGGACCACTGTTGTTTATTCTTTACACAAATGACTTAGATAACTATTTGTCAACATTCTATGGTGCTTTTGCTGATGCTATTACTATTATTGCAAGTGTTGGACTATTAAATGATTCTGTCCACAAATTGAACTTAAATCTTCTTGCGTTATCCGATTATCTGAAAAATAAAAAAATAGTAATGAATCAGGATAAAACTTTTATTATGCAGTTTCATCCTAATGGTAAAAAATATACATCGAGTATACTAATTAAGAACGATAAAAAAATCAATTCAACAAATAACATCACATAAAGTTTTAGGAATTAATATAGATCTATCCTTAGATTGGAACACACATATTATGCTCATAAGCAAAAATTGTGCAAGTATTTGTTTTGTATTAAAACGATTGCACCACATCACCATTTTAGATACTCTTAAAACGTACTATTTTTGTAGTTTTGAATCACGAATTCGATACGCTATTGTTTTTTGGAGATATTCAACATCCGCGATTAGAGTATTTATTTTACAAAAAAGAGTCATATATTCCATGTTTGGAATGAATATAAGAGAATCTTGCAGAATGGCATTTGCTCGGAATAAAATTTTAACATTGCCTAGTCTGTATATTTTAGAAGTACTAAAATTTGTAAAGAAAAATATGAATAAATTTAATACACAAAATATGTTTCACGATTATTCTACACGCCATGGCTCCGATTTGCAGTACGATAGGCATAGATTAGAGTTTTATAAATCCAATCCATACTATATGGGATCTGTGTTAAATAATAAATTAAGAGTAAATATACGAAATATTGTAAATGTGAAATTTTTTTTGTCAACTTTAAAATCATTCCTTGTGGCAAATACATTTTATTCTGTGGAGGATTTTCTAAATATCTATAATTTTGAAAATTAATTTAAATTCTGTTCTTTGAAATATTTGTTAATGAATAATACAATTAACAATTACTTGCTTTTAACTATTTTTGGTAGTTTAGTGAATGTGTGTGAGAGACAGTATATATAAGTAAATATAGGTATATAAGTAAATAGCTTAATGTAAAATAATTATCTACTATTGTGTTTAATTGACTTATTCTATGTCATAATTTATGGTCAATTGGGTTAATAAACGTATTCTATTCTATCTATTTCCGGTAAAACCGGAAGGAGGATATATATAAAATAAATATAAAATAAGGAAAAAAGGCGAGTCTACCATGATTCGTTAACACCCGGTACAGCTATCGATGATATAATCGTGAAATCAAACTGATTGGAATTCTACATAAGTTTTTAATTAACCTTTCTAAATGTCATTTTTAATTTTAATAATACGAATTTTGCTTCTGTTTCAGAGGTAAATACGCTGAATATATTAGGTTTCTTGTTTTCTTGTTGGTACTTTTTAACATATCAAAACTCCTCACCTGTAGACCCCGGCCGTGGGGAGCGCGGGGGATAGGTAAAAAGAATCGTTTTTTTGCAAAAAATTCGGAAAGTATAAATTTTAATGTAAAATATGTTGCTACGATTTACACGTACATAAACAAATAAATACGTTAGGTATTAATGATTATAAGATATTACGTAACGAAATCACTTGGGCTACTGTAGCGTAGCAGATATCGTAGGCCACAAACCTAACCCGGAAAGTGATGTACGTGCCTACGATAAAATTTCTCTAGCTCAGACTATCTCAGGGCGTTAAGCCCAAGTTTACATAAACTATGATAAATTATTAGTTTACTTACTTAACAACTCACTGAGATTTCCATATGTAGTGGCTGCAGACGAAATAATGACACTTTCTTTAAAAATGAAATGCACTATATTATTCTATTTACAGATATTGGTTCTCTAGCATGTAACCTGGCGATGTTCACAGTCGTGGCCAATTTCACGATTAATAAGTTAGTTATAACATTCATAAAATGCCTCGTATAGCTACACATCGGTTTAATATGTCCTCATAAATTGTCATAAATTCTGCCTCAAAGGTCTGATTTAAAGAGCCTCCTTAATATAAATGCATAAAATCTTTAAATATGTACCAGTTAAAAAAAATGCAAAGTATGAATTGAAATCCAGCGGAACCACTGAAGATGGTCCCCGGTAAGTAAAAATAATAAACAACACCACACTTATTTAGGGTGGTACGATACCGAGTCCGGACGTGGAAGAACCTGTAGCCCTACGGAGATGTCTTCGGGACACAAGAAATGGACCCATGGATGGGGTTGCTTTTAGCCTCACCAGCCCTGACACCTTCCACTGTGTGTGGATGCCCCGTCCGTGGAACTTTCACTGAAGTGTGTAGAAGCCCCGTCCGTGGAACCCTAAAGATGTCACGATTTAATTTACAGAGTCAGAAATACACGTGAAGCGTGCCTAATGTGAGCAATTCTGACATAACCTACAAATGAAACATAATTTACCTCACTGATGAGGGAACAATCCACCAATACTCCGAGAAGCCACAGTCGGATGAATGGGGTCGAGTCCGCCTTTTAAAGTTGACATGGTATTTCCAAAGGAAAGCCTGCAAATTTGCGAAACACGTGGGTAGAGAACGGGCAAGATGGCGTGAAGAGGTTAGCTTACCTTGTGTAATTAAATATCCTGCTTCCGCAGATAAAATTTACTCACAAACACAAAATATTCCGCTAAACGGAACAACAACAGATTGAGGAAATTTACTTGTGTTGATAAATCTAAAATACACCAGGATGCCTTGGATTAAACCGAGGTTCACAGAATTATCAACTAATTACCAAGCCAGCAAAAATGGTTGCCTACCCGTTTTCCGCTCTCTGCTGAGCACGTGCCGCAAGTATCGCCCTCCCGTGGAGAATAGCGAAATATGTTACGGATGTAGCAGTTGTTATAATGCGGCCCACAAAACGCTGAAGCGTATGGCGGGTCGCATACGCTAGAGATCCGTAACAATGTACTCATGAAAATTATAGGTAATAAAAATCCGCACAATTTCTTTTTTTTTAACTTCGTACGATCTATTGGAGATGAAATAGATTTTTGAAATTTTGGCAGTTTAGCGACGCAACGGAAACGCGCGCGTTTTTCGCTAAAATCTCGAAAATGGTCATTCGACTCGCAAAATGTTTCAAATGAAAGTTATAGAGAATTCGATTACGAACAATTTCCGTTTATTTTCCATTTCTATTTGATCAATATTGACAGAGATATGAATTTTTAAACATCTTTATAGCGCGCTATAGGCACACTTGTTTCATGATAAAATCGACAAAAACTCCAAAACGATAGATCGTACGCATATAGTGCCTAATAAAAGTTAAAGTGAATCAAATTTTGAATATGTTGGTGTATGTACAAAATCGTTTTGATAACGAGTGAATGGCGATGAAAGGGGAAACATGAAAAATTGTCACTTTTAAGTGCATTTTGACAAACAGCTTAAGTGAACTTCATACGATCAATGGTTCACTTGTTACAGATGTTTAAAGCTAGGAGTAAAAATTTTTATTATAAATTAAGATATTCCTGTAAGAACTGTGCATAATAATTTTTTAAAAATTGGTTTTAATCTATTTTTATTAGTTTATATACATATGAAAGTAATGCGATAGCATAAGTCGTTCGGAAGGTATATTTAAAAAAAAAACGAAATTGTGCGGATTTTAATTACCTATAATTCTCATGTGTACATATTTTACAGTAAAATTGATCCTGTCCGATTTTCTTGCGAAAAAACGATTTCTTTTACCTATTTTCTCCGCCCCTCTCTCCTCCGCCGGCGTCGATGGGTGGGGACTTTTGATATGTTATAAAGTACCATAAAGTATGTAAAAATTCTTTCTATGTATGTTCAATAATTTTAATATCAAATATAAATGTTGTTAGCATGTTTCCAACCCACATGTATTTCGAAACATTATTGTCATCAAAACACAATTAGATGGATTAAATGAATTTTATTAATACATTGTGGTTCCCTTCTTCATCAACTCTAATTAAATTAAAGATTATTGATCAATTTAAGTCAATTAATCAGTTAATTTAGAGCCCTCATAATAATATAATTTAATAGAGCTACTTTAAATTTAATCAATACAAATTAAGGTATTAGATGTTCTATTTAAAATATATTTTTAATTATATGATTAATCCAGTTAGATATTTCTTTAGGAGCTCAACGTAAGTACCAGTTTAACTAAAAACTATTTTTAAAATTTAACCATATTGGTACTATTTATTAGTATTTATTAATAAGGAATTTATTCACATGACTTATTGAAATGTGCGAACCAGAACAGAGTTGTAATTAACAACCAGTTAATGAATTACTTTAGGATAAATAAGCTATTTTCACCTTATCAACGTAGTATCTAGAGTGCCATGATCGGATAATTTTAAGAAAACTTACCCAAGCAACATTTCGCCGACTACCGACTAGCTTTTTACTAATTCCAACGTCAAATAGTAGTCGGATGGTAACTTAGATCTTCTAGTCATGAATTGACCTTCGAATAACGTTCTTTAGACCTCGCAAAAACCTACTATATTAGTTTGGAACATCTACCAACGTTAGTTTGACGTCAGAAAATTACTTATTTAGGTTTGGTGGTTTTTTTAAGTAATCTTCCAACGTTGACGAGATATTAATAACTGACTAAATAGAACTGATTAACTTATGGGTAACCTTTAAACGTCGGTTAGACGTTGGTAACCGACCTAACAGATTTAGATCTTTTTAGTCATCTACCAACGTTGATTAAACGTTGGCAACTGCCTAAATAAGTCTTTCATTTTTCATAACCTACCAACGTCGGTCGGTTAGACCTTGGTAAGACGTTGGGAAGATATATTTTCCTATTCATAAATTTGTATGCTAGCTATTTTCACCTTATCAACGTGGTATCTAGAGTGCCATGATCGGATAATTTTAAGAAAACATACCCAAGCAGCATTTCACCGACTAGCTTTTTACTAATTCCTACGTCAAAATTAGCGCAAATAGTAGTCGGATGGTACCTTAGATCTTCTAGTCATGAATTGACCTTGGAATAAAGTTCTTTAGACCTCGCAAAAACCTACTACTTTAGTTTGGAACATCTACCAACGTTAGTTTAACGTCAGAAAATTACTTAATTAGGTTTGGTATGTTTTTAAGTAATCTTCCAACGTTGACGAGACATTAGTAACTGACTAAATAGAACTGATTAACTTATGGGTAACCTTTAAACGTCGGTTAGACGTTGGTAACCGACCTAACAGATTTAGCTCTTTTTAATCATCTACCAACGTTGATTAAAGGTTGGCAACTGCCTAAATAAGTCTTTCATTTTTCATAACCTACCAACGTCGGTCGGTTAGACCTTGGTAAGACGTTGGTAAGATATATTTTTCTATTCGTAAATTTGTATACTAGCTATTCTCACCTTATCAACGTGGTATCTAGAGTGCCATGATCGGATAATTTTAAGAAAACTTACCCAAGCAACATTTCACCGACTACCGACTAGCTTCTTACTAATTCCAACGTCAAAATTAGCGCAAATAGTAGTCGGATGGTAACTTAGATCTTCTAGTCATGAATTGACCTTGGAATAACGTTCTTTAGACCTCGCAAAAACCTACTACTTTAGTTTGGAACATCTACCAACGTTAGTTTGACGTCAGAAAATTACTTATTTAGGTTTGGTATGTTTTTAAGTAATCTTCCAACGTTGACGAGACATTTGTAACTGACTAAATAGAACTGATTACTTATGGGTAACCTTTAAACGTCGGTTAGACGTTGGTAACCTACCTAACAGATTTAACTCTTTTTAGTCATCTACCAACGTTGATGAAACGTTGGCGACTGCCTAAATAAGTCTTTAATTTTTCATAACCTACCAACATCGGTCGGTTAGACCTTGGTAAGACGTTGGTGAGATATATTTTTTAATTCTTAAATTTGTATATGTATGTACCAACTTCGCCATATTTCTTGATTCTATCAAATTGAATAATAGGCGTCCATGTTGGATAAATATTTGCAAAGATTTTAGAAACACTAAATTTATAGCTTAAAAAATAAAATACTCTGAGAAGAACTTATTTACTCTTTAAATTATATGTATATGCGATATTATTCAAAGTATTTTTTATATTCTTTTTAAATTTCTTTTGAACGAAAATAGAAGTATTATTTTAATACTATTAAGATGGACGTAATTCTTAAAGGTTAACTATTTTTTTAGACCTAGCCGACATACATTTATCAATAAAATCTGTTTTGTTTGAATTCTGGTTTTCCCTTCACACGAAATTTCAAGTTAAAATTAACGTATTATTCTAAATGGCAAACATATTTTAAGATATGTCCATGTTCTAAACAAATGAGGGTAGGTTACGTAGACAAAGTTGGTTGGTTTTACTAAAGTCCGACACTCTTGCCAGATTGAGATCCCAATATTACCGACGTACGACGCGGCGTAATAACGTTGTAGCAAACCATATTTTATTGACCAATTGGTATAGATATGAGTTGGCACGACGTTGGAATGTTGCTTGGGTAATGTTTCAAATGGAACCACAGTACTACCATAACATAGCGGATATTCTAAGGAATTCGTGGATGTGCTTAAAAGCGATATTTTCTGGTCATGGCACTCTAGATGCACCAACAAATTTCGGGTGAAATTTCTTTCATGGAGTCGAAATGTCACTTATGGGGTATCACCGAACGCAGAATTTTTCAAGGATTCCAAAAATATATAGGGAGCTAAATTTAAATATCAAAAGTTGGGGTCATTTCCGGTGAAACTGGAAGAGGAAGAAAGTAACAGTTATTTCACAACGTATCTTCTTGGTCATATAATACATCTACCAAGTTTCATTCTGATATTCTAAAAAATAAGGACAAAAAAGGGGGTTCACCATGATGCGTTGACATCCAGTATTGTAACTAAAAGTTCATGTAAATTAACATCCTCAGTTAACCCTGGACTTGTATAAGTGTAATTTATTTATTCCCTGTTTTCCCACGATTTATTTATTAACAAATTCAATTATTACAACTTTTCAGAATATATCATATAATTACTAAGATCATACCTCCGTAACATATAACAATTTGTTGTATATAATGAATAAAAATTTCCTTGCAAAAATGGTGTTCCTCAGGGTTCCGTAATTGGCCTCACGCTTTTTATATTTTTACTAACAATTTCCCAGTTTCAATCCGCCACACACAGCTGACTTTATTCAACCAGTTATGCACGAATTCATCAAAAACAGAAACCACGACATTTAGTTTGAATAATATAGAGGAAGCGTACAAGTCTGAATTAAATAAATTCCTGAGGGTGAACTTAGACCCAAAGTTTTCCTGGGATAATATAGCTTATGTCTGTAAAAGGAAATCCAAATATACTCACCTTCGAAGTCTTTTTGAAGAACAATTCCAAATCATATTAATTTGAGTATTTCAAATGAAATTTTAGTTTAGGAGCACATAACATCATTTTGCAAATGTATTTTCTGTCTGAAGAAACGTCATAAGAATAATTTCCAGATTGAAATATAGCACTTAGTGTAAAGCATAGCTAAAAAAACTAATAATCATACGAGTAATACGAGTAACGTCTATCTACATATTTTAATAGCAACTTAGTTTTAGGATCTGTCCTTATTAAGTGTCAATTATATGAAAACAAAATAAAATCAATACCTTGATGGAAGTAAAAGTACTTTGTGCTTTCAATATCTTCTTCTTAGAAGGTTTCTTTGCCAATTGTAATTAATCATGCACCATTGACTTCAGCTGGAAAATGCAAAATATTCTAACTATTTATATATAAACGTATATGTAGAAGTTATGCAATCTTAGGCGAGGATTGTGTAGTGGATGTACCATCCCTTGGAGTGGATGTAAGTCATATGTTTATTACATGCTAGGCAAGTAAAAGATTCCCACTCTTCGTAGAAAAGAAGTTCGGCATAACTTCCATTTTGGAGTTAGCCCATTTCGTCACGTCTATGATTGACCCTAGTCGCGGAAAGATGTCAAATAAATTAGTTTAAAAACGACAGAAATCTGCACGTATACAAATTTTGGACACCTAAGCCTTTATATTTTAAACTTGTTTAACGTCTACCAATAATACATTTCCCAACCAAATTTTCAATTTCCATCGCTAAGCCAAATATTTTTCTTTTATCTTCAGACCATTAAATTCTTCCGTTTTCAACCCGTATACTGAAGTGTTATTAAACGGTACGAAATGTAGATGATTGTTGCTAGAAGAATGTTGATGATTTTAATGACATCATTGGATTAGATCCTAAAATTTCTGAATCATTTCTAAATTTTTCGGCCATTAACCTTCAAAATCATCAACATTTCATAATGTTTATTAATATATTTATGTGAGTGTCTTATATTAATAATCAGGTACAAATATGTTAACATAATCATTGGAGGTTACATCGAACAGTATTTAGATTATTGTTATAGTGTTTACAACTTTATTAACCCAAAGAGTAAAAGTAGAACAAACTATTATTAAGGATCATATGAAGAATATCATACAGCATTGCAACACAAAATATTATGTCGCAATATACAGGGTGTCCCAATATCGGCCTTATTAGAAGACTTTGGAAAATTATTTTTATATGGAAGTGGAAGGCGCAAATTCTAAAAATATTTTGAAATATACAGGGTGACTCGCTGCAGCGGAGCATCTTCGAGGTCATTTTTTTTTAATGGAATACTCTATATGTTTTTACATTTATGAATTCTGCTTAAAATTACCTTTCCAACGACCTCCAGATTTATGGCTTTTGACGTGGCGTTGCCCAGTTATTCAAAAAAATATGAAAATTTTGGTCTGAACAAGGTTTAACAAATTAATTCACTGTGTGTGTATTACTATTGATTAAGAAGATTTATGCAGTTATGTAGACCAGGGATGTACTACAACGAAACAACCATAAAATATTGATTATAATTATACAGGGTGTATTTTATACTAGTGCTAATTCAGGACATTTCTGAACTGGATGAACGTCGTAACCAAGGAGAACATGATTGTAAAATTAAATATTATAACGGAGTTCCCAAAATAGTATCAAATTTAAACTAATATCGTCCGACAGTGCTAGTGATTTATTAATTAGTTACCAAAATGTAAGAGGACTAAGAAGCAAAATACAAAAATTCTACACTACAGTTTCGGAAACTGAACTTGATATTGTTGCGCTGAGTGAGACCTGGCTGCAAGATGATGTAGGCAACAGCGAACTTTTCCCTCCGATCTATAACGTGCACAGATGTGACCCTAAGTTGGATCGTACAAATCTTACTACAGGTGGGGGCGTACTCTTAGCTTGCAAAAACGTTTTAAAAAGTGAAAAATTAGATCTATCTCATCTTGAGACCAATTTTCCTTTTCTAGACATTATAGGATGTAAGTGCACAATGAATGGCAAAGTGATTTTTATAGTAGTTATATATATACCTCCTACCACCACATTACAATGCTATGAGCAATTTTTTGAGACTCTTGAGTTATTAAATTTATTATATAATCAAAATATTTTAATCATAGGGGATTTCAATAATCCAAATTATTGCAACAATGACAGCAGTAAGAAAACAATATGTATAAATAATTTCTCCAGCTTTTTCAACTTATGCCAGTTTAATAACATAACCAATGTCAATGGTAGAATACTCGACCTAGTTTTCTCGAATTTGAAATGTGAGACTATGCGCAATAATACTCCTTTTGTAAAAGAAAATGCATACCATCCTGCACTATGTATCTCAATTGAGAAAGTGTCAAAACCTAATAACTTTCATTCCAACCTAACACAGAAAGCATATAACTTTAGGAAGGCCAATTTCGCAACTTTATATGATGCGTTTTTTTAATGTAGATTGGTCTTTTGTAAATAACTTCTCGGATGTAAATATTGCACTTGACGCGTTGTACAGCAAATTGTATGAAATATTGGACGCCCATGACCCTCTTTATAAAAAGGTAAACAAAAAATATCCCAAGTGGTATACGTTGGAGATAATTTCTAATATAAAAAGAAAGTATAAATATTACAAAAAATATAAAGAAACAAAGGATAATTTTTATTTGGAACAATTTAAACATTTAAGATCTGTAATAAAGAATCAAATCAAAGGCTGCATACGATATCTATCTGTCGGACGTTCAATCGTCTCTAGTTGTAGATCTGCAAAACTTTTAGTCATACATACAGTCAAAAAAAAGTAATTCTAGAATTCCTGGTAAAATGTTTTTTGAGAATGAAGCATATGATAACCAGCAAAACATTGTCAACGTATTCGCTGAATTTTTTAGCAATATATTTGCGCCAGCTGATAATCAAATAAATATAAATTTTAGAAATGAAACAACTTCCTTATACAATAATAATGTACATATTGATATGATAAATGTAGACGAAATATACGATGCGATCAAAAAACTCAAAAACAAATTAACCTCTGGTCCCGATTTAATTCCATCGTTCATGGTCAAAGATTGCGGTTATAATTTAGCTGAGCCGTTATGTCATTTGTTTAACATGTCTCTACGATTAACTACTTTTCCCAGTAAGTGGAAGCTTGCTAAACTCTGCCCTATATTTAAAAGTGGTGATATCACAAAAATTAATAATTACCGCGGAATATCCATCCTATCTAACTTTGCAAAGGTTTTTGAAATAGTCTTATATAATCGTATCTACCTTTCAACTAATTACATTTTATCTCCCTTTCGACATGGATTTGTTAGTGGATGTGATATATCCGGACTTTTCAAAAGCCTTCGATAAGGTCGACCATAACTTATTGTGTGACAAACTTTTAAATATTGGTTTTAGCAATCAACTAGTTTTGTCCTTTCAATCCTATTTCTATAGACGCGAACAGTTTGTTACATACAATGGTTTTAACTCTCAGATGATTATTGCTACCTCTGGGGTCCCCCAAGGCTCCAATCTTGGTCCATTGTTCTTTCTGTTATTTATTAACGATTTATTTAACAATATTAGTTGTAATAAATTGTGTTTTGCTGACGACTTAAAAATCTTACCAATATCCATACCATCGAGGACTGTATACGCCTACAGAACGACTTGAATAGTATTTAGGTTTGGTGTGATGTCAATAAACTGCATTTAAATGTTTCGAAATGTAAAGTAATGACTTACTCTAGAAAACAATTAAATATAACTTATGAATATACTATTGATGGTAACACTTTAGTCAGAGAAAACACAATAAAAGACTTAGGGGTGATTTTTGATTCACAAATGACTTTCATCCAGCATATAAATACAAAAACATCTGAAGCAGTTAAAATGCTTGGATTTATTATACGCAATTGTTTATCGTTTACTAATACCGCTGCTTTAAAAACACTATATGCCTCATACGTAAGATCTAAACTGGAATACGGCGCTTTAATTTGGAATCCTTACTATTATTGCCACAAATATGCCTTAGAAAGCGTGCAAAGAAAATTTTTAAAATTTTTGTATTTTAAGACTACAGATAATTATCCTGAGCGGGGAATAGATAATAATTACTTACTCCAATGTTTTAACCTCCAATCCTTAGAAACTCGTCGCAAATACAACTCCCTACCTTTCCTTCACAAACTGTTACACAATGAAATTGATTGTTCTGACCTTCTCGCTGCAGTAAATTTTTTAGTTCCAAGGCAAGAGTCGAGGCAGAATCTCACATTTCATATTGATACAGCTAGGACAAATGTGTTTTTTAATTCACCAATATAGACAATGTGCATTAATTTCAACAGCATTAGTCATTTATGCGATATTAACCAATGCAATTAAATCAAACTAAAAAATATATGTTACAATCAGGTTTAACTACACACTAATATTTTTTAGATGCCATTATGTATATATTCTTACAATTAATTAAAACTGAGATATTTTAGCTCCTCAAATATTTAGATGTAGTAATTATAATTTTTATGTTAACTGTTTTTATACTCTCACTTGTCATATATACGCTATACTCCTTTACGTTTGCGGTCTCTATTGTGTTTTTTCTTATTGTATTTGTTTCTTTTTTTCTTCTCATAATTTTAGCTATTACATTAGTTAGTAGTACTATATTTTGTACACTTCAAAGTGTCCTGTAATGCGTGAGCCTGTTGGACAATAAACGATTATTATTATTATTATTATTTCAAAGCGAATTTTGTCAATTTTTTCAAATGGAACGCTCTGTATATTATTGAACTGGCACGTTAATTCTCTACGATTTTTGTGAACAATATCCTATAACTAAAATTGATATTTCCAGAGATATTTTTACTTTTTCATTAAAAGCAGTTAAATTATAATACTTTTTATTTCGAACTGATCTAGTAGCCATGATTTTGACATAAAGTGGGAATAATTGAACGTTATCTTATTGACGTTTTATTATTAACTATAGTAACAAAGTATTTATAAATTTGTTTATAATTCGCACTTTCCAATAATGAATTTTTCGATAGAAAAAATAGTCGATACGGTTTATGTTCTGGGTGCGAGTGATAAAAATTGTTTGTTATTGAAATGCCCTGTATATACCCCATGTACAAATTTAGTTTTTTCGTATTAATTTTTCAAATTCAAGTAATTATTACAGTTGTCATTTCGTTTTATTATTTATTTAGTCATTTAAAATTGAACAAAGTAAAGTTACCAGAATGCATTTTAAAATTACATTATTTTAAAGCAACACTTTTACGAAAAGTGTTCAACTAAAATAAGTCAAGCCATTGTATTTGTTTACAATATGAGCAATAAGTTTTAAGTACTTCAATCGCATCAAATAGGGTGAGACAACTACAAAAAAAGTATTGAAATTTATAATGTAAACATTTCCAAGCGTGTGACCACAAAAATCGAAACTTTCGTGTAAATTGTGACGTCATTTTTACCATATAAAAGGAAGATCAGACTGTTCATCTAGAGGAGTTGTAATGGGGTAATCAGACCTGAGCTACATCGCAGGACATTGAGTTCGCTGTACTTACGGTATTATTGTGTTGTCATTTGTCTAACTGCGAGTCCAACAATATTTTGATCTACCTAGTCTTTTCACTTATTTCATCTCAGTCGTAGACAACGATTCTATGGCATACTCTTTATGAAGTGTCCTTTTAACCTCACTGTTATGCTCGACGAGTACGTTAAACATGAAGAATTTGGGGGAGAGCATTCACGGCGATATAACGCTATACAGGGCGCACAGAAATTCTGCAAGCATAAATTTCTAAAGGTGATCGTTTGCTTATTTCGAGACTCTGTTTTATTATTGGCAATTACATTTATATTCTGATTTCGTCGGGGGTGTAATGGGGAAAATTGACGCATTTGTGGTACTAAAAGAATATTAGATTTTTTTAATAAAATACTAGCTTCGATTTTGAACTATAAAGAATATTATGTTACCAGTTATTCAGTTATGATTTAATTTGATAAAATTTCACTGTCTGAATATTTTACTAGGGAAATTTGCATTTGCAAAATAACAAGTTTATATTCAAGCACTATATATTTTCTATGTTTATGCAATGACAAGAAACTTTTACTTCCATTATTTTTCATTTGAAAGAATAAGGCTACTGTGTGCCTAATTTTGGACATGTAAAATGTCGTAGTAATGTTTACCTTTCAAATGATTATCTGAGATTTCTCACCAGCGAGCTATTTGGTTTTCTATGATTGTTTAATAACCTTGCGCTCGCAAACTGTACTGGTCATCGGTCAGTACTGGGTTAATTAGCCCGTAAACCTGTTCGTATTAAGAAGGGTTTACTTTTCGTCGAGTACTGAACCCGGACGTCTCGTCTGTTTGATGTACATCTACCCACCTTGTTTTACGTTGTTGGACAGTCATACAAAATTTGGTAGACTGCTTGTTTTAATTATAATCAAACGATTTTTCCTCAACATTCTATGATCTTTCACATGAGTATTTAATGCTCATTTCTCAACTTAATTTTGATAATGTACAAACACGACATGATTCTTGTCTGTTGTTTTGCATTCGATTCATTATTTGGCTATTGCTAACAACGTTAGTTATAAACCATTATTATTTAGCGATTGCTAACAACTTTATTTAATTATGAACCATTATTATCTAGCGAATGCTAACAGCTCTAATTATAAATTATCTTTATCAGGCCCTTGCCACAACCCTAATTACTATTAAAATAACACAGCATACTTTTGTATAACAAAGTTCTTGCTATTGCATCAAAACACCCAGTATATCTATAGTATGGTCATTACTATAGCGACACAAGTTTTCCTATTATAATATGTAGACAATTGTCTCAAATATTTCGATTATTTTTGATTTCATGTATAGCCATTTGCTACATCAATTTATATAAAATAAAATGGGTTTTCTTACTATTTTTTCCCATCAATTATTGTCTTAATCTTTCACCTTTACCTTTTCGTCATATAAGTAATAAACTAAATAAATGTTTTAATTTCAAAAGCAAAATCGAAAACAAACTTCAACTATAAATGTACAATGAAATCTTGAGCAATAAAATACTACATAAATAATAAATCAAATGAACTAGGTCTCTCAATTAATAGACAGTGTGTTCAAGTTTACCAGGTATTTCAATTAACAGAGTGATTAATTTTCTAAGGTATATCGTATCAGACAGAAACAACTAATATTATACTTTATATAAAAGAACCTGGGGTAATTAAAAAGGGTACTACACACGCACAACGAAATTTGGGTCCAACACTAACAAAACTAGACGATCACGCAAATGGCCAATCTTATTTGTTTATCCTTCAGATAAATAAGTAATTAATTAACTAGAAAACATAATTACCAGGATTTATTTAGTAAATATACAGTGGGGGCTACAACATCTTCATTCTCAAGTCCAGTTTATAAGGAACCCTCTAAAAAATTATTTAAGAAGTTGATGGAACGATTTGATAATACGGGGAAAGTGGAATATCAGAAAAAAGAACTAACAAAAAATGTAGTAGATGAAGAAAACGAAACAGTCATATTTTTGGGCGTGATTGAAGATTCTCGTCGCAGTATAAGAGAATTACCAATAGGAAACGATATACGCCGATCTTCAGTCCATCGATTTCTACAAAAAAACTAATTTCATCCCTGCCATGTTCAACTAATGCAGGAACTGATTGATAGGGATTATGAAAACCGAATACAAGTTTGTTAATGGGCAAAACAAAAAATACTATAACAAAGAAATTTTTTTGACGTTTCATAAAAATTGACATGTTAATCATCATAATTTTCATTATTACGACATAACCAATCCTTACATCTCACGAACAAGTAGGCAAACAAGATGGTTGTTGAATGTTTGGAGAGGAATTTTTGGGGATTATGTGATAGGACCACATTTTTTTGATAGACGTGTGAATGGTCAACTTTATTTGGAATTTTTGCAAGATAACTTGGAAGAATTGCAGAAGGATGTCTCCAGAGATATTAGGGAGAGAATGCGGTATATAGCGTTAAACAATAAAATAAAAGAAAGATAAAAAAGATAATAAGCGAGGTTTATTCAATCTATCAGTATAATTCAAATTCATCAGTCAAATATTTGTGTAATTTTCATTAATAATATTATTATTGTTTTTTTTGTTATTCCTGGTTACCAAAAATTATTTTAGGTTAAATTACTTTTTAAATTTGTTTATTATTTATGGAGAATGTGATAAAGTAATATCAAGAACTTGCAGCACATTTGCTACTCGATATCAAGAAAAACGCAAACCATCCCAAAACACTGTAAAACGCATACTGGAAATTTTTTAAAATTATATAAAAAAAATTTAAAACGTGCTGGCATTTTTTGACATAAGATAATGACTGATTGTTTCTAATCATGGCTATTTTGATGAAATGATTACAACAATTCATGAATTTCTAATAAAATCGCAAATATTTCAAAAAGTTGTAACTTTAACCCCCACAATGCTACTATCAGAAAAAAGGGAATTCAATTTTACATAACTTGACGTAAACAAATACATGGTGTTCCATTTGACCTAAACAAGTTTTCGCGTTTTGAAGTTGACAAAATGTAACGCGAAAAACGGAACACTTGGTATGATATTATTGAATTTATTTTAGTTGTAGAACGTAGTTCTCCTTGTGTTCTTTTTATGTGACAAGAAGCAAATGAGGATCTTTTATACGAAGAAAGTTATAACGGTTCTTGCAAACCATTGCACCAGTCAAATTTTCTATAAAATGTCAAATATCTCTGAAATGGCTAGGTTTAGGTATAGGATATGCTACATATTTTCAACTCAGAATTTTATGCTATTTTCTAAAACCCTAAAATATATAGGATATTCCATTTGAAATAAGCAAGTTGGTATCACCTTCCGTTACAAGCGGAAATGTCAGCTGCTTGTAATTATTTTAGTTGGATTGGCCATGCCGACATTAGTAATCATCTAAATATTCAAAATTTCTGATGCGTACTTTTCTCTATATCGATCGATTCAGTTCCCGGTGAGACACCCTGTATACATTTTATGAATTTTTGTCCTATGAGAACTGTTAATCCACTGATGTTGATAATGTCTATACGTATTTTCAAGAAATTTAATTTTGTATTTATGTGTGTGTATATATCTATATAAATATTTTTTCTCTCTATAGGAGCTGAAATACACAAACTTCTAGGTTTTGGTAGAAATAGTTTTTATGTATACTTTTTCTGTGTATTGTTATTAATTTTTAAAATTATTTATTGTTGTATTATCACTTATTATATCACAAGAACTTAAATTATTTCCAGGAATAATTTAAGCTTGCGTGGTATTCGGTAAGAAAATTTCACACCACTTAACACCATAATTTAGAAAAAAATTATTAATCTGACCTGACATTTTAAATTAATTTAACTGCTTGTCAAGTTGGCCAGGGTATTGTTGTTTTTGACATATGTTGATTTGTCATTTTTGTTTAACCGGTTCTGTCACGTCTACGTTTTTTGAATTATAAATTGTTAATGCATAATAATTTAACAAATTTGTGTTTTCTGTTTAATGAAACTTTATAGCGAATAATAAATAATAATGTTAATTCAGAAATTTTGCATTATTCACAGGTACATCTACATTATTTAATGGTTGTAGATCATATGTTTACCTTTTCAACTGTCAAAAAATGTTCACTTAAATGTCGTGGCGCCTCGAAAAAATTTCTAATTGCCATGATAACTAGTCAAAATTAAGGTATCTTATTGATTAAAAAGTAGAGGTGTGAAATTTTCAACTAAATTTAAGTTAATGTCGTAGACGTATTTCAACCCACCTTATACTTACTATTTTTAAATTGTATTGTATTAACTGTGGCAGTTTGAAACAAATTATTTATCTATCTTATCTATATATCTATAGGGTCTTCCATTAAAAAAAAATTACCTCAAAGATGCTCCGCTGTAGCGAATCACCCTGTTATTTCAAAATATTTTTAAAATGTGCGCCTTTTGACACTTTACCACTTCCATAAAAAAATTATTTTCCAAAGTGTTCTAATAAGGCCAATATTGGACTTTGACGCACTATTGGTATACCCTGTATAAATTTTGTATTTTGTATAAATAGTTTTGAATACAAACAGTTTTTTGACATGCTAAGGGGTAGATAGGCACTGTGCTAGAAGGAATTCTTTTGATGGCAGTAACTTAGAAATGTTGTCTATGTTAAAGAGAATTTAATTTGAATTAAATTTCGCTATATGGAAAAGATTAGAAAATTCAGCTGTTTTCGAAAAATTCGAGTTTAAAATATTTAACTTTTGAAAATGTAAAATTGACATGACTTCCTTACATTAAACTTTAAACGATACTTCGTTAGAATTTTCTTCATAGGAAGATAATTTGAATAATGTGGAATAAAACTTTTTTTAGAACGTTCGGCTAAACCGAAAATTGATTACGTCCTAATAAAATAAAACGACTCCATACGCAAAATGTAATCATAGGTGCCTTTGGAATTCTCTATAAACAATACTGAAAATATTGGCATTGCTTTAGACATTGCTATAGTTTTTGATTGTCGAATGGTGTGTATTTGGATTTCAAGATTTGACTCATGACAAGTGAAACTGATAGAACCATATGAAATATATAAAATCTATCAGTAAATCGGGGAAATGTATTTCTTATATAGGCGCCTTTTAAAAATTTCTGTTGACCTGATTTTTCGATACAAATGAGAAGTATCTCCGACCTCAATGCACTTTACTTTTAACAAACCTCTTAGAATATTTTTATTATCTTAACTGTGGCCCTATTATCAACGTTAATTAGTGTAAACTTCCTTTCGGCGCACACATTTAGGAAATATTTCGAAACCTAGATTTCTATTCTAATAACATTTACATTTAAACAAATATGTTAAGGTCGAGTGAAGTAATTCTCAGTTTGTATATCTGGTTTTATTATAGTAAAATCTACTATTAATACCGCTTAATATAAACAATAATTTATTTTTAAAAGTATTTAAGCATGACTCACCAAAACAAAATGTTACGTTAAGTACCTGAAACATTTTAAAAAGATCTTAAATAAAACAGTTACAATGATTATGCTATTTATTGATATATCCACCTACTACAAGTTGAGAATAGATCAGCAAATACGATTGTATATTTTTTCAATTATATTCGCACTTGTAATATTTTAATTGCCGACTTTGGATTTGATATATTTAGGAATATATAAATTTTCGCCACCCATTTTTACTAAAATATTGTATAGGGTTACAAGTTATTGTATTAATCACATATTAAAACATAATCGCAAACTCCTCTATAAAATCCGTACTTTACTATAAGGAACGTAACCAGACTGCAACCAACAGCTACTCTCCGGGCTATGTAACCTGCCGAGCGCTGAATTACAAGTTACAAGCCTGGCACGTTAAGTGTAATAATTGCATATTACCATCAAAACGCTAATGCTTCGATTGCAACAAACACCAGCCGAAAGACTGATCCTACTTAAAGGAGCTCTCGTGTTGCAAGAGCATAAAAATTTGAGAATGTGTATTTCGTGGGCCATCAAATTTGGTATAGCCTAGCTTAATTTTTTCAAATGGGAATATAATGGTAGATTACTACCCTAAAATAGCGGATATTCTAAGGAATTGGTGCATGTGACCAAAAGCAATTATTTTCTGGCACCAACAAATTTCGAGTCAAATTTTTTTCATTAAGTCGAAATGTCACCTGTGAGGTATCACCTTACTCAGAGTTTTTCAAGGATTTTAAAATAAAAAGTTGGGGTCATTTCCGGTGAAACCGGAATTGAAAAAATGGCAGTTATGTCACAAAGTGTCTTCTTGGTCATATAATATATCTATCTAGTTTCATTCTGATATTCTAAAAAATAAGGCCAAAAAGGTCTACCATGATTCGTTAACACCCTGTATATAATATTTGCTCTTGTTAAAATAACAATCAGAATTTTGATATTTCTGTCTATGTCCGCCTATCAATTTTCCTCATTAAGTATATTTTATATATTCCGTATATACAACAATGCAGTATACAATTTTTCTTAGCTGCCTTTTATATCTTTTTTATTAAAAGCTTTTATTTAACTTACAATGTTTGTTTATTAGATTCTTTAGGTCTATTCTGCACATGTATGTAAGTCCGGTGATAATACACTTTAACATTTTCGTATAAGAAAAAACAAGATGGCGGCTTCAAGATGGCGGACGACTTTACCGTTTATGATCTGATTTGACTAAAAATCGATATCTGGGGATTTTCTAGGTCGCGGATTATGAATTTTTAGTTAATATGCAGAAATTCAAAATGGCTGACAACTTTTGCCATTTATGGTCCAAATCGATCAAAATCAATATCTGGGGGTTTTCGGGTTCGCCGATTACGAATTTCTAGTCAAAAATTTTGTTCAAGATGGTGACTTCAAGATGTCGGGCAAAACTATTTAAGATCCGATTCAACTCAAAATCGATATCTGGGGGTTTTCTAGATCGCGGATTATGAATTTTTAGTCAAAATGCAGAAATTTAAAATGACAGAGCCAATATGGCTGATGACTTTTGTTATTTAGGTCCAAATCGATCAAAATCGATGTCTGGGGGTTTTCGGGGTCGCGGATTATGAATTTCTAGTCAAAAATTTAGTTCAAGATAGCGGACGATTCGTCCCAAAATCGATATCTGGGGATTACAGCATATCAAAAGACTAAAAAGTAAAAAAATTAAAAAGTTATATAAAAAAAAACTTTTATTTAAATTCGCTAAAAAGTAGAAAATAAACTTTGAAGTAAATCAAACCTACCATTTTGTTACATTATATAATTTTTTGTGATATAAAAGCTTATCGCGAGCAATCTCTTTTACACAGGAAAATCTCGCGACAAGCTTTTATATCATAAAAGAATTATAAAATGTAACAAAATGATGGGTTTGATTTAGTTCAAAGTTTATTTTCTACTTTTTAGAACATTTAAATACAAGCTGTTTTTAAAAATATTTGTTCATATAATTTTATTGCTTCTCTAATACTAGACAGTTTAGATTTCAGGCTCATGTTAATTCTTTCTCATATATATCTTATTACATATGATTTGCAGGAAACAAATACCCTAACCTGCATTGAATGATATCTTACAAATCATGAAAGATTGGTAGCCAATGTAATTTATCAATTCCCTGACCAAACATAGACCGGTGACGAACTTATTAGTTCTCATCAGTATGCCATAGGTCACGGAACAGACAAATGACAGTGGCCAATCTGCTAGTTTTATACAAATTGACATATACGGCGATAATAACTATGTCGTAAAGTTTTTGTTGCGTTTTGCGAGTCTTTTCTTTACGTGAAAATATTATATAGTCAATTAGGTCGATTAAGACAAGGCGTTCAAAATCAGCACGATATATTACCGTGCCCTGTTTGTCACACACGACAAGGACATCAAAGCCCATAATCAATTATTAAGGCCCAGACGTGTTAAACTTCTGATCTGTAATATCGTAAGACTTAATGAACATTTAATACTCGTTCATTGACAGCTTTTCGATAATACATTTCAAACAGAATAAATTAAAATGCTAGAAGCCAAGTTAAAAAGTCAAGCACACGTAATCTTTCAATCACAATTTGCAATTGTAATGAAATTGGATTGGCGCAACAAGAGAGGTAAACATATTACAGACTGATTAGAGTCCGAAAGGGAGCAGCTGCAAGTGTCTAAAGGCTGCAGATGCAAATCAAATACGTATACATATATATAGTAGGGTTAGTAATTGTCTTTCGCGAAGGGGCGATAAAACGGTTGTAAACTTTACAGATTAAGGGAACACACGTTAAATTGTCGCACTGCAAATTTGCTCAAATGACGGAGGGTAATGGCATTATTTTCGGTTATTGGAAGTTATATTGCAATATATTCAAAATAAATTGCTTACTTGTCCCTCGCATTTCATTACAGGTCGTTTAACGCAATGGCGTGAGTATATTAAACGATATAAAATAAAAATAATAAAGTAATTTTATTATATTTATTATAATTGTAGAACAATCTAGTATGCTCTTCGAATACTATTGAAAATATGTTAATTTTCCAGGAAAAATTCCTATATTGTAATTTTAGACATATCTGGATAATGTTAGTTATCCGAAAGGCTCGTAATTATACTGTCAGTACTTTGTTTCTATAGAATTTTATTAAGAGTTGCAATACATTTTTACTATTATTTATTATTACTGCAACATTTGTACAACACCGACAATCCTTGACATAGTGGTCAATAAGGGCGTGAGGAACTCTACGACCCCAGTGGCCATGTAGGAACTCACATCCTATCATAACCCGATCATCTTAGAGTTGAGCGATATATCAAGGGAAGATATCACACGGAAAATCACATCTTATAGGGGTACCGACTGGCGCCTCTATAAAGCACATATTAGCACAAACTTAATACTGAACAACACAATCAGCATATCCGCCGAGCTGGAAAATGTAGTGGAAGAGTTTACAAAAGTGCTGCAGGATGCCAAACAGACTGTTGCCACCACTATCAAAATAAACCCCAACAAAGATCAACTGACGCAGCGGTCATACAAGACATACAGGAGAAAAACAGACTGAGACGGCTTTGGCAGCGAAATCGCGATGTCAACGCTAAGATCGAGATGATCAGACTGCAAAGGCAAATCAGAACCTCCATCAACACTGTAAGGAACCAGAAATGGGGGTACAAACTGGCAGAGCGTTAAATCCTCAGGACAACTCGCTGTGGAAGCTGACGAGGGCCCTGAAAACTACGCGGGAGGCCATACCCGCGCTGACACGCGCGAACGGACAGACGACGATGACAGACGCGCAAAAAGCGAGCGACCTAGCTTCACGTTTCGAAAGCATACATGATAACAACATGCCAAATAATTTATAGCACGACCGCATCGAAAATGATATAAACGAAATCATTGGTCATGACGCATAACTGACAAGAAGAGAATTTCTGAAGGTCATGACGAAGCCCTAGGAAATAGTAGATATTGTCAAAAACTTACCAAACAACAAAGCCCCGGGAAAAGACGGCGTCGAATACAAACTGATCAAATATCTTCCGAGGAAAGGTATTGTGCAATTGACGTATATCGCTAATGCGATCCTGAGGCTACAACACTGGCCTAGCCAGTGGAAATGCGCCGTGGTCGTGCCAATCCTTAAGCCAAGCAAGAACGCGAAGTTCGCCGGCAGCTACAGGCCCATCTCGTTACTGTCGGCGATCTTTAAGTTGGTGGAGAAGCTCGTCTTGACCAAACTAGACGCTGTTCAGGGGGAGCTTCACATCGACGATGAATTCTAGTTTGGCTTCAGAAAGGGCAGGAGCACGGTACAACAAGTCGTTAGGATATTTAATGACGTCAAAGTACAATACAACCAAGGGAAGAACACCACTATGGTGCTCCTCGATATTGAGAAGGCGTTCGATACTATACAAAATGCACGACTATAACTTTCCGACTTATTTCATCAAACTCAGTCACTCGTTCTTGACGGGTAGATCCTTGCAGGTTCGAGTGAATAACAAACTCTCAACACGGTGGGACATTTGCGCGGGAGTCCCGCAAGGATCGTGCCTGCCACCAAAGTTATATAACCTGTACGTCTCCGACTTCCCAGAGTTCCCGAATACGAAACTGGCCAAGTACGCCGACGACACGGCCATGTACGCGCATTCGCATAACGCCCAAGCAGCGAACATGCTGCTGATGGCGTACATGGCTCGTACTACGGCGTATTACGACCAGTGGAAGATTCGGGTAAATGCTGAAAAGTCGGAGGCGATAGTCTTCATACCCCGTTTCACTGAAAACAAAATCCTAACACCAATCTCGATCCGGGGAAACAAAATTCCAACTAAAAGGTGAGTGAAGTACTTGGGGGTCAGACTGGACCAGCGACTGACGTTTAACACGCATATAAATGAGACAATACGGATGGTTTACTCCCTGTCCAGGAGTCTGTATCCACTCATGGTCAGGGGTAGCAGACTTAACCGACAAAATAAAAAATTGTTGTACACAATGGTAGTCAGGCCGTCCATCGCATACGCGGCGCCGGTGTGGTGCAGCATACCGGCCACGACAATGAGAAAACTAAAAGTGTTTGAGCACAAATTTATGCACCTCATCTCTAATTCTGGAAGATATACCTCCCTCAGAGACTTATACGCACTTTGCCACAACATAACCCCAATAGCGGACTACGTTCAGAACATCTCACAAAAATTATATTCTTTCAAGCTGGGCAACAGTCCGCTAACAAGAAACTTAACACAGATTAGACAGCATAATGCCCCATTTCGGATAAAACACACCTTACTATACCAGACGTTACCGATCTTCCTCTGTAGCCGAACTTCACCAACTATAACTTCCGCTTTTTCTATTCACCTTTACTGATATTTCATACCTTTTGAAATCTTTAAATCTTTCCTGTCCCCCTCTTCTTTTCTGTTTGTTTCCTTTTATCCCGTTTATTTCTTGTATTCTTTTTGTACATTTTTGTCTAAATTCATTTCCATCCAAAAATTTTCAACAAAAAAACCAAAATTCTCGAAAAACCAAAAATTTAAAAACCACAGTTTAGGCCAGAATATGCGCAGCCCGGAGATTTCACACCCCGCGAAAAGCTCCTCGTTTATGTTGTGGTGTCAGCATCAGTGTCAAAATTACTTGGTGAAAAGTGAAAGTTTTATAAAATCTGTTTTTTAGATATCCAACTAATTTTAATACCTTTTTTAATCTGTTTTTAGCAGAAGGAGTATAGGTTTTAAGTTTTAACTATTTTTTAGCCAAGCCAGACCCAATCCGCCCAGCCCTGGAATCAGCCACCGCGAATCGCGCGGTGGTTGCACGACGGGACCCGGAGTGGGTTCTGGGGAGGCAACTGTAATTAAAATTGAAAATGAAGTTATATTGAATGGAATTGAATTTGTACAACTTGTGAATTTATTGTAATTGTATGGCTAATAAGTATATGTGTTATTAATTTTACAATTCCATTTATTAACATATACGAATTATGACACTTGAGGAGGCCTAGTGTTGTGTCTAGCAGTATTTAACATTTTGTTCATACGTTAATATTCGTATATATTCTAGCAATATTACGATTTATAGGTTTGTAGTTATAAAGTGATAGTATAATATAATAATAAAACAATTAGACACAGGAAGAGAAGAAGAATATAATATAATTTTTTTATTATCTTTATCTTCAACTTGATTAATTACAAGAGTCGGTAGTTACGGAGGAAGAATTTATTTATTGTTAGGTCAATAGTTGGAGGAGTGTGGTATAATTGTCTGTATAATTTTTACATGTCCCTTTTTTTCATTCATGCTATTAATGTAAAAATATATAATACTAATAGATGTGGTAAGAGGTGTAGAGGGCCTAGAGTAAATCTTACATAACCTACATAAAGCATTTATATAATCTAGCATTATAGCTGATTTCATAACTTGTATAAATACATGTAGACATTAAACACAGGACTTTTTCGACAATACATAGATGTAAATATACAAAATTTATAATACCTTTTTCCTAGGTCGACCTTTCTTCCAACCACGTCTTTTGTTTTATAGATTGGATACATTCTAGTTCTGATTCTTCTTCTTCTTCACTAGCAGATATCGAGTCGTCTTCTGGGTGCATCTCAGATACAGATCGATTGAAATTGCCATTGAAGAGGCAGCTGTATCCATAACTACTGGAGAAGCGGGGACCTTATTGGCTGCCTTAGATGCAGTCACTTTTTCGGGAGGTACCACCTCCAGAAGAGGTGGAGGCATGTCAGCCTCCACTGGTTATATTTGATTCTTTTAAAATCACATTGACACTAATTTTAACAATTTCTGGCATCATTTGTTCAATAACTTGTTTGATGCTCGTCGAAAAGGAGTATCCTTTTGCTACTTGCGCATAACTGACTTCAGGTAATAGTCTTATTACATTCTCCCTATATTTTTTTCTACCGTCCATATACGACATTTTTGTTCTAATTTTATTTTTTGTATCGCTGCTTCCTCTTTATACGTTGGACAGTTTCGTGACCATGCCGAGGGACCTCCTTTACAATTAACACATGTAATTGGGTGTGGACTCCAGGGAGTACCTGGATGCAACAGATGACCACAAATATATATTTCTTGCTTGTAGCATTTAACAGATGTGTGACCAAATCTTTGGATACAATGGGCTGAATGTGTGTTGTCAGTGGTAACTGCTTTAACTGTAAAACAAAAATAGAAATCACCATCGGGATGAACCGAAGAATGGCTCCTAAAGCATAATGCGTATGTGCTAGATCATTCCATTTTATTAAAAGAATTAAAGCTCTTCTTTATTTCTACAAACTCCGTCATTAATTTCTTATTCGCTGACCGCAGAGCTACCATTCTATTTACTCAAAAATTAAACAGTGTCTTCACATGCTGACGACACACTTGTTTTGGAACACACACTTCTTGCTTACCTGATCCAATGGCAATACGATGTTATTTTGGAACGACAGGTAAACACGAAAGTTTTCTCGCACACACCTCAGTTTTATCGTGCGTTTTACCCGTCGAGTAAACCTGTTGAAAACGAACGAGGTTTTTGGAGCCTTTAAATTTACACTTATCAAAGAGAATTCCAATATTCATTGGTGTATCGGCCTCCATAAAATTTGATCGTTCATATGATAATTGACAATTGTATCTGATAGGGTTACGCATTATAAAGAAGATGAATGTGTTATCCAGTATCCACAGAAAAGCGTGACAATCGTAGCTCCCCTACATCCCCTAATGGCTCCCTCCAACCAACACACTCCACTTAGAAATACTAACACAGGCAAATAAATACTCTACGGATAAGAAGGAGATCAAGCCTACGTCTCAAAAAGCGGAGGTGCAATTTAACTTCTGAGTTACTGCAGGAAGCAGATATGAGTACTAAGTACTTAAAACTCTATTTTGCATACATTTTTATTTTGTCTTCAGGAAAATATTTTTCAATAGCATGTTATCTAACAATTTTAGTTCAATTAATTTCAATTTTTTATTGGCTTTTTCAAAGAGAGCCAATTGGGAATAATATGCACTTGAAGTTCTAATTAAAAAGTTATAGCTTCATTTTAAAAAAATGCAGGCTTCTTTAAATATGAAATAATTTAAAATAATTTTTTTTGTCATACAAACAGAGGTTTACAAACTTTACATTTTCCATAAAAAATTCGGCTTTACCGGTACATTTTTCTGATTTACAACGTTTTCGAGCAGGCCAATAATCCAAACCGTCTCTCTCAATTAACGCAAGGACATTTTCCCTATTAGTTCTTCTGTGCTTGAACTTTTCCAGAGAAGGTGATAATGAAGGACGTCCCCTTTTGACATGTGAAAAAATGACCCTGAAATGACACAAAACTTTGGCTAACTCCAGTTTAAATTGATATAGTGTTGGCTGAGAAAAATGTTCTTCATTTTCTTGACCCTTATTCTGATTCAGAATCATTTTATATAGTATCCATGAGTTACTGATTACGAGATCTATTACATGAGGCAATACGATGATAATATTTTTTGCTTCTGAGCTTGATAGGATATAGTCTTAAAATGGAATCCAATAGGTCAAGTCCTTCCATATGCTTGTTATAAATTTTAACTATATTTGGGTAGGATATTTCTTTCCTGCAATGTTCATTTTTGAAGAATCTTTTTCTTTTACAGCAACTTTTTACAGCAAAATTTGAAACCAAAGAGACTGCTTTGTTATTGTACATTAATTTATTTTTGTTTGCTGTTCTTCATAGAAACCGCGACCATTTTTCTTGAATTCCTTTTCACTGGGAATCTCACAGCCCAAAAATTGTTTGTTCTAATGGTTGCCACGGAGTTAAAAACTTTTATTATGTAAATATGATACTAGTTTTAGGCCGCAAAAGTAATAGTCAAAATAAACTTTGTGATGAACATTTTCAAGAATAATTTGACATATTCTGACCACAACATTGCTAGCTGCTCCAAAAACCACACCAGTGTCATTTATATTGCTTTCTTTGCCTGTGAATAGCTTAAAATTATATGAAAACCACTTACTTATGTAGTTTTTTGGGTTATAAGTTTTCAAAGTAATTTTGCTTCTGAAAGATATGATTTGCTCATCAACAGCTACTTTTTCTCTAAGGGTATTTTTCTTGTAACAGACAATACTTGGTCTCGCTTTTCTCTTTCGTCCATACACGTGGGATTGTTATTTTTTTCCTTTTTTATTATTGGTACATTTCGGTGGTAATCGGGTTATTATGATCACTTTCTGTAAAACTGGTTACATTTGGAAGTGGTCTGTGTGTGGGAAAACATCGAGAATGTGAAATTTCGTTATCAAAAAATTCATTTTCTTCAGAATTGATTGCAGCTGGGAGAGGTTTGTGTGTAAGGAAATATTGAGAGAGTGGAACTTCATCATCTTCAGAAAATTCTTCACTGTCCTCAAGATCGTTGATATTTTGTATCATTTAATTTTGCTGTATACATTCATCAACATCTAACATTGAATCTTTACTATTAGATATAATTTAATAGAATGTTTCTAGACCAAGTATAATAGATGGTGAAATCCTCTTCTTTATGAATAAGCCGACGTTTCGATATTTTTTCACATCATCCTCACGGCAATTAAAAGTTAGTTTTCCAGTTTTCCGTTTATAGCATAAAAATAAATAAATATTGTACTGGAACATAACAGATACGGAGGGTTTTATAAACATACAGTTTATAACTAAAATTACTTATTCCTGCGAGGATAGCAATGTCACTGCTGACTATTTTACATGTCGCTATTGTAAAAATACCGGGATGTACCAAGTAGTCAAAGGATCCTCGTGCCGGTCGTCACATGCCTACCTTGCACTGACGAGAGCCAACAGCTCGAAACTGCAGTCTGCAGGTGGTGTGTGACGGCTACCAAGAGAGCTCCTTTAAGTAGGATCAGTCTTTCGGCTGGTGTTTGTTGCAATCGAAGCATTAGCGTTTTGATGGTAATATGCAACTATTACACTTAACGCGCCAGACTTGTAACGTGTAATTCAGCGCTCGGCAAGGCACATAGCCCGGAGAGTAGCTGTTGGTTGCAGTCTGGTTACGTTCCTTATAGTAAAATAAGGATTTTATAGAGGAGTTTGCGACTAAAAATATTATGTATTAAAATTCCGCCCTCTAAAAGCACATTTGAACTATGCTAAGCCCAGTCAGGCTATTTATTTTTCGATTGCAACAGACACTGGACCGCTAGATGGCGCCTGCTGACTATTTTACATGTCGCTATTGTAAAAATACGGGGATGTACCAAGTAGTCAAAGGATCCTCGTGCCGGTCGTCACATGCCTACCTTGCACTGACGAGAGCCAACAGCTCGAAACTGCAGTCTGCAGGTGGTGTGTGACGGCTACCAAGAGAGCTCCTTTAAGTAGGATCAGTCTTTCGGCTGGTGTTTGTTGCAATCGAAGCATTAGCGTTTTGATGGTAATATGCAACTATTACACTTAACGCGCCAGACTTGTAACTTGTAATTCAGCGCTCGGCAAGGCACATAGCCCGGGGAGTAGCTGTTGGTTGCAGTCTGGTTACGTTCCTTATAGTAAAATAAGGATTTTATAGAGGAGTTTGCGACTAAAAATATTATGTATTAAAATTCCGCCCTCTAAAAGCACATTTGAACTATGCTAAGCCCAGTCAGGCTATTTATTTTTCGATTGCAACAGTCACTGGACCGCTAGATGGCGCCTGCTGACTATTTTACATGTCGCTATTGTAAAAATACGGGGATGTACCAAGTAGTCAAAGGATCCTCGTGCCGGTCGTCACATGCCTACCTTGCACTGACGAGAGCCAACAGCTCGAAACTGCAGTCTGCAGGTGGTGTGTGACGGCTACCAAGAGAGCTCCTTTAAGTAGGATCAGTCTTTCGGCTGGTGTTTGTTGCAATCGAAGCATTAGCGTTTTGATGGTAATATGCAACTATTACACTTAACGCGCCAGACTTGTAACTTGTAATTCAGCGCTCGGCAAGGCACATAGCCCGGAGAGTAGCTGTTGGTTGCAGTCTGGTTACGTTCCTTATAGTAAAATAAGGATTTTATAGAGGAGTTTGCGACTAAAAATATTATGTATTAATATTCCGCCCTCTAAAAGCACATTTGAACTATGCTAAGCCCAGTCAGGCTATTTATTTTTCGATTGCAACAGACACTGGACCGCTAGATGGCGCCTGCTGACTATTTTACATGTCGCTATTGTAAAAATACCGGGAATGTACCAAGTAGTCAAAGGATCCTCGTGCCCGTCGTCACATGCCTACCTTGCACTGACGAGAGCCAACAGCTCGAAACTGCAGTCTGCAGGTTGTGTGTGATGGCTGGCAAGAGAGCTCCTTTAAGTAGGATCAGTCTTTCGGCTGGTGTTTGCTGCAATCGAAGCATTAGCGTTTTGATGGTAATATGCAATTATTACACTTAACGCGCCAGACTTGTAACTTGTAATTCAGCGCTCGGCGGGGTACGTAGCTCGGAGAGTAGCTGTTGGTTGCAGTCTGGTTACATTCCTTATAGTAAAATAAGGATTTTATAGAGGAGTTTGCGATTAAAAATATTATGTATTAATATCCCGCCCTCTAAAAGCACATTTGAACAATTCACAAAATGCACTGAATTTAGTAACCTCACAATCAAGATTAGTTTTCCCCCTAATGTAATTTCATACACAGACATCTAGCTGAATCTTTCACATTTCATAACCAAGATCTTTCTGAGAAACTTACTGTCGTTTAAAAGCAAATAATTCGTTTTGCTCAATAGAATAGCACTTGATATATCTTGTTCCCATTTGGGAACAATATAGTTATAAGTACATTACTATTTTGTTTGGGCAGAATACAAATTTATAGCAACAAATAAGTTCCGAAGCAGCAAATCAAGCCGTTTTATTAGTACAATCTACAATGGCTGATAACAAAAAAAAAACATAGAACAATGCTGGAAAAATAACAGGCTTAAATGCAGACGGTAAGAAATACGTGACAACTAAGAAAAACTGATATTTTGTTTCAAAACATAATATCTCTTGCACGGCAGACAACTTTGAAATTTATTTAGAAACAAAATTCAATGGAAAATCATTTATCGCAGAACCTGTGCAAAATTGGGGCATTTTCAACTCAATTAAATTGGCAGCTGACGAAGTAATGATGACTCAAATTATTCTTAAGATTCCACCTAAAGAGTAGATTGTTCACAATATGATATACCTACTACTAAATGTTCTGTTTCCTTTTATGCTTTTCTACATATTATACACAATAATTACATAACTAGATTACAACATAATGTATGTATTGACTTGTGTATAAAACATGTTTAGGTTAACGCAAATAAATTACATTGATTGATTGATATATTGTAAAAAGTATATAAGTAATAAATCCAATTTGTTAATTTAATATAAAATTTCTATATACCTACTCCCAAATTTTATTCATTAGAAATCACGATCAACGGTTTTTTCCCATTTTATTTAACTCTGGGTTAATGGAGATTGATAAAAATTTATAGGTCATCGACGTTAGGCATAGTGTATGAAAGAGAGTCATTAAATAAATGCAACGCAACAAAGAGACCACAACGAGGACGAGTATCGTACGTTCTTTTACGTACCAGCTTCAAAGACTATGTCGTCTGTAGTGCTCTTTATGCAAGACAAGATATTACACTTGCTTGTATAATTTATATGTACGCGCCGGTTATATATTTATATAAGAGCATCAGATATTCTTATTTGTTGTTCTATAGAGATGTGTTTAAAGTATTAAATCCAAATAATTAGCTAGTGCTTAAGTATACAGGGTGACACAAGAGACATGTAACTCTGTAACTTTGCTATTTAAGACATCAAAATTTTGAATTTGGGAGAGTTGTATATTACATAATTGTCCTGATATTGAGCCTATCAAATATTTTTTGATTTTGTGCCATGATATCGCAACTTTATGTCTCACATTTTTTTGGGCATAATCAGTAGCTGAATTGAACTGGATTTTTCATGTATTTTTTTAAATCTCTAAATAATCCATGATGTCATAAAAACCAAGATAGAAAACCCACTTTTTTTTGTCCCACTTAAAAGATACTTATTTTACTTTTTCTTTTTGTTCAATACAATTGCTGCACCTATCCTATTTTGCTTTCTTCAGTAAAATTAGTATCGAAAATTATTGTATAGTAATAATCGTTTTTAGGTTCTCATCGAATTCATTCAACCACGTATCACCCTCAGAGCAATGGTATGGTAGAACAATTTCATCGAACTCTTAAAACATCATTGTTAGTCAGGTCCAATTCACTTCATTACTGGTACGATGAATTACCAATCATTTTACTAGGTTCACGTGCTGTGTCTGAAGACGATTTACTCTGTTCATCTGCCGAATTCGTTTATGGTCAGACTTTACGTCTCCCTGGTAATTTTTTTATTAAACCACATGTCGATACTCCAGTTTCTACATTCATTTCAAAATTGTATACATATTTTGACAATTTAAACTTCACTAAGCCCAGACATAATGCTTCACAAAAATTTGTTGTCAGTCCTGATTTATCGACTTGTGACTAGGTTTTTATCCGTCAAGACAGACTTAAGCCATCTTTTACCCCTTTGTTCGAGGGACCTATCCGTGTTGTCTCTCGTACAAAGAAAATCATTTCAGGTCTTAAACGCGGGAAGAACGTTACTGTCAGTTTGGACAGAGTTAAGCCTGCGTACTTGTTGAACGACGTTATGGATCATCATGTCAACACTAGTTTTAAAGCTAGGTTATACAGGGTGTTGCATCATGAGAGGGACATCTCTAAACGCGCAAGAAAATGCACAGAATGTGGGGGAGGACATTTTGAAAATTTACTTTAGTGTCAATTACGTTTTATTTTTAAACACATTTAGTTATTGTTTTGTTAGTTATTGTTAATTGAATGGAAAATATTTTATTTATTTAGATTTTAGTTTGTTCTCTTTTCCAATTTTTATTAAGTATAAAATGTTGATGATTTTCTTGATCAAAGTAACTGGTTGCTTAGGCCTAAATGGTTTAAATTATCTGTCACTTTTATTCTTTGAACAAGCCGACTGTGATTGATTAAAAATTTTGTTATTTCATACCCGATTACTTATTAGGACCACAGTTTTTTACCAAAATGGACCTTTAAAACGTGCCGGAATTAGGATTCACCCAGACCACCTAGGCTCAATAGAATTTTTGCAAATTTTAGTTATAAAACTATTTATTTCACGTGCCTCTCATTTAATAGGGTCCTGTAATCCATTTTCTTGCACATTTAACAACATATTTAAATAACCACGAAGGTGTAACAAAAAAATGAAATAGGCCATTTTGTTTGTTTTTTCTTGCTCTTTTCGAATATCGTATCGAAATTTCAAAAAAATATATACAGGGTGATGTTTTATTGATGCAAAGAAGAAACATAAATTATAGTGAGTCCGGACCTGGATATATATTTTTTTATACATGTACCTCTTGGGCTCGTTAGTACATTAGCCGTACCAAATATGAATCCGTTATTTCATTCCCTGTCAAAGTTATGACAAAAAACAGGTTTGGCCAAAAATTATAAAACGCCCTGTAACTTCGTAGTGAAGGCCCAATGAGACATTTCTATGGGAGGTTCCGGTTACCACTGATGTTCTCTACCTCCTATTAAGCTATGTCCCTCTCATGATGCAACACCCTGTATATTGATTTTATTTTTGCAGGGTGAATATATGTAGCGTTTTCTCACTACATACCGACTCCCGACTTAGCCAGCCATCTTTAAAATATGGCTAATTTTCGTATCTATCCAAAGCCCGGTATATGTTACGTGTCTCCTGTGTCACCCGGTATACCTACTTGGATTATATGAATCATGATAGATCTTTTTTTAATCATAACGCCTTCACTGACGTTTTGTACATTAATAGCGGGAGCGATTGAGTACAAGCTAGAATAAATTTTAGTCTGTTTTTTTGGGACTTAGAAAAGATATTTTAATTTTGCACTTCTTATCATGCTCGGATTTAACCACCATCTTTTAAAAAGGAGCAAAAAATTTATGTTATGAATACATCTGGGGCTTACTTTCTTACTTTCTTTCAGTTTCAAAGTTCTAAAGCCAAATAAACAAAGTCCCCTTCTTCCCGTAGAAAAGACGTATAATGAACCAGTTTCAATAAATATCAAAAAAATAGTTGACATAAAAAAGTTCTGTCATATGTTACTGGAGAAGAGCTAAAGTTCAATTATCACGTCACGTCGAGGAAGACCACCAATCAAGAAACTGAAAATGACATTTAAAGAAAGTTAACAGTGTCAATTGCGCTGTTTTTATATTTTTGCCATCTAAGAATGTCTATTTTCCTTTACTTTAGTGAATAAAGTTTTGTGTTCCTTTAATAGTACATTATACACTAAGGGAGAGAAACGTCTTATTTCTCCTGAGGTGTAATTTGAGGCCCGAGGGCAACAAATACATCGAGGGAAAAATGGCAGTCTCTCCCGAGGTGTATATACTATTTTTTCCACGATCGGGAGTAGAAACATTTATTTCATAAATAAAGAATTATAATAAATTGGAGCGAAATTACAATATTTAGAAGCCTTTGGGATATTTCCATTCAACGTATTATGGCAACAGATATTTGTTTACAAACACATTTGCCAAGTGCAAAAGTTGAGTTTTGGCATTTTTGATATGGAAAACCAAGAAGAACCGCAAGATATCGTTGAAGCTGCCGGTGCGGCAGTTTTAAACTTATTACCCACAAAATTAAGAAATTTGTATGATAAAGCGTACAATCAGTTCAGAGAATGGTGTAAGAAAAAGAAGGTACAAACGTACACGGAAAATGTTATGCTGGCCTATCTTCATGAAAAATCAAATGCATATAAATCTTGCACGGTATGGGCCCAATATTCTATGTTAAAATCGTGTATGATTGTGTACGATAACACAGATATAAGTAAATATGCAAAGCTGATGGCATTTTTGAAAAAAATTCCGATGGTTATAAAGCAGAAAAATAAAAAATTTTGACAAGGGACCAAATTGACTTCTTTATCGCAAGCAAATGACGATGAATGTTTAATGATAAAGGTAAGATTATATTAGTGTTTATTAAGGTATGATTATGCATTAATGTTTCGTTGCTTTTTTAGATTGCGTTGATCTTCGGAATTTCAGGCGCATGCCGTGGAGACGAATTAACTAATCTAAAAGTTTATGATATTGAAAATGTAGTATCGTCTTTAATAATAACAAAACCTAATACCAAAACTAAAATATCCCCAACCTTTGTAGTAACTAGAAATGAAGGGAAACATAAATTTACTCGATCTATATCGTAAATATGCCGCATTGCGTCCCTCTCACATCAGTCATGGTCGATTTTTTGTATTTTATAAATCAGGAAAATGTACTACACAGCCAGTAGGCAAAAACATTTTTGGAAAAATCCCAAGTATAATAGCCACCTACCTAGGATTATCGGATCCAACCTTATATACTGGCCATTGTCTACGTAGATCTTCCGCAACTCTATTAGTGGATGCAGGAGCAGATATCACGACTATAAAACGTCACGGAGGGTGGAAGTCGACGACAGTTGCTGAGGGGTACATTGACAATTCGGTGCAAAACAAAACAAATATAGCAAATCAAGTACTACAAGCTGCAACTACGGTTCAAAAAACTATAAATCTGAGTAAAGAAAATGTTTCATTTAGTGAAGTTCCTTCGAATATTAATTTCAATAGTTGTGAGAACGTAACATCAATGTTAATAAATAAGACTTACATTTTGTTTAACTATTAACTTATATAAGGGGGCGAACGTGGGTGCGTCTTTACTATGTACATACTTCGATATGCGATGTAAAGCAACGTAAGGCGCGGTTAGTAGTATGCGCGGAAGCTATACAACCTTAGGCGAGGGTTGTATAGGGGATATACCATCCTTCGGAGTGGATGTAAAGCCGAAGGTCCCTTATCAAATAAATGTTAGGCAAGTAAAAGATCCCTACTCTTCTTAAGGGAAGAGGTTCGGCAGAAATTCCTGGCTGGGGGTAGCTCGTCTACAGGCGTCGGTGTTAAGCCTCAGTAGCGGAAATAGGCCGACGTTAAATAAATGTATAAAAAAAAATATAAGTAAATATGCAATATCTTATTAATTAATAAATAAGAGTTACATTTTGTTTAACTATTGGGCATGAAATAAAAACTCCCCTAGGGAAATTATTGTCTTATTTCGTCCCTAAGGAGTAAATGCTTTACTTCTGTCACAATTTTGATGCCATAGAAATCGATTTCTACTCCCGGTCGTGGAAAAAAATATTAAAAATTTAAAATTCGACTTATTTTATCCCTATTCCTTAGTTGAGTAGAAAAACGGTACAAGTTCATGTCTTAGGTAGGTATTAGGATGTAGAGTTGGGAAGTAGTTTGTGTTTGCTATTTTCGCCTTCTTGATGAATCGATTTAGCTAAGATCTTCACCATGTTATTTGGCATTTCTATATGAAGGTTTTTGTATTATGTGACTGGCATTTTGATTTCTCCCAGTGCCGAATTTGGAAATTTCTTGAGCGGGTGGCAAGATTGGATTTTGCCGCCCTCCCACACCAAGAAAAAACATGTTCCGAAAAAGTCTAATTTGCTTACTTTATCCATATTCTTATAAAAACAATATGGTATATACCAAATTATCTTGTGCTTTAGAAAGTTAAAAGCGGGGAGGAAGAATCTGATCGTTTCTGTGAAAAATTTTCATATTACTGGGAGGGAGAGTCCAAAAATGTCCGCAAATCAGACTTTTGACAATCATTTGGTAACACTGTTGCTTTATCATTCTCAAGAGGATTGAATTGCCAAGTTTGACAATCTTTCTTAAATCATTATTTTTTCTTCTTTTTTCCTCATTTTGCTGCCCCCAACGTGCCGCCCCCTGTTGCCCCCTTTAGAGCCGGCCCTGGTCCTCTATATTGAAATATTCATAACTAATTTTAGAGTCTCTCCTGGCACGAAACTTATTAAATGGACATCTCCAACTCCATAGAAATACATGTCAGAAATCATAAATTTTGTACCATTTCCATATTACTTCCTTAGTTTATAAGCGTAACAATTTTCTTACTGTAAGCTGTCTTACACAATTTGATACGGTACTTTCCCGGCATTACAATTATAATTACGTATGCAAATGATTTTACTTTTTTTTTTTTATAAAAATGATGTTTTAAATAAGTATTGTATTATGCTTACTTGGCGATTTTAAAAGAGATTTAAAGTTTCTAAAATTTCTATCAACTTTCAAATTGGAATACTAGCAGCTGCGTCATATATTTTCAATACACCTATAATACTTGCGTAAGATGGAAAGTCTGCGAATTTTATTCATCCTTTCAGTTCCACTTATAACAGAAAGCTTAAGCTTTTTTTTCTTACGTACTTAACTACAACCTCCTTCCTTGCTTTATTAAGGAAATAGTGAAGCCTTCTAAAGAGGATTAATAATTCACAGATTTTTTTTCCTTTACATATATAATGGCTTCAGGAACAGATTCATATGGCCACTCACAGTTTTCAATCCAAAAATTGAAGCACACGTTTTCGATGCTTGTATATGTTAGCAAGTAGCTTCTGTATTTGAGTAAAGACATTTTCGTATCGTTTTTTCACGCCTCCAGCCTCTTACTTCGCAAACGCTTCTAAAACGGTCACAATTACGTGATGGACGGTCCTTACCATTCAACTAAACTTGCCTTAATACGCGATAACACGCGATACACTGCTTAATATTTTATACAAACTGGAAATCCCACTCGACTATAATAAAACTTTAATTCAATTACAGCTACATCTAATAACCTGTTTGTTATGTACCCATTCCTGTCGCAAGTTATTTCCATTTTTTTATTAGAATCACCAACACATATTTTATATTGGCTTCTTTTGTAGGTGCAAATTCATAGCGCTAAATTTGTATTCTTGTATAGACAATAAATAATATAAATGAGGGAAGCGATACCCTTGCGAGTTCATATTTAATAGGTTGGAAATTAGAAAAATAAAGGTCCTTTATTTCATAAACTTTGCATTGGGCTACTGGTTTCCTGGTAAAATGTACATGAAGTACTACCACATCTTTAGGCATCAATACGGAAATAAATATGAAAATAAGATACTTATTATAATAATTAATAATAAATAACACCACAGAAATTAGACAAACCCAATTCCAGAAGCCAGAGGTTTATGCATAAGGGAATTACACATTTAAAAAACGCGGAGATACACATATATCTATTTCCTCCGACAGTGCCAGTGCCGGAGCCGGAATTCGAACTCAGTAGCGCGATACCCGTGTGATTAATCGCGATTGCCACTTTGCGCCTTAACCAATGCACCTATCGGCCAGATAATAGAAAATAGACCTAATATAAATAGAAAAGAAAAATTATAAAGTTTTTCCACTTGGGGATTAAACTTGTCAAGGGATATACATTAAAATAAAAAGAGTTCCCAAGCAACAAGTGGGAGCTTCATCCCTAAAACCCACCCCTAAAGTGCAATGCGGTAGTTTTTTTCATTTTTCTGGAAAGCCGTTTGTCCTACAAAAAAAATTATACTTACTAAAAATATTCCCAGTAAAATTCTGCATAAAAAAGTTTTTATTACCTAAATTGTTTAGAACAAAGGTTTTCGAGAAATCAGCTATTGAAGTTAGGGGTTGCATTAACAGAGATTACAAACATGGTATAATTATGTATTTTAGGTATAATTTTGGAACTCTATGATTTAATGTAAGGTTGTATTATAGTGGAGAAGGGATTTATAAATTTTTTTAAATAATTTATACAAGAGCACTTGTTTCCACGCCACCATTGAGGTAGAGTTATCGTTATCCGCTAAGTCAAAATAAATTTATAATTCGTCTTCGGTAGTATCTACATCACCTTGGGGTATCTGTATTGGTATAGCTTTGGCCACGGCAATGTCTGCACATAGTTAGAATAGAATAGAATAGAGTTTTATTCATGCTATACTTACATTAGTAATGTTTGCATACGTCATAAAAGTAGTATAAAAAATAAAAGTGTAAATATATATAAAAACATAAAAAATAAAAAAATTTAAAAGACAAAATAAAGTACAATATGCGTGAGTTAAGAATATACAAATATACAGTTAATACAGAAAGCCACTATATACTGTGACGCGTTTTTCTCCACCTCGCACGTTGACGTGGAGAAAAGGCGCGGCCACTCTTTGACACACGAGCTTCGGAAACAAGTCTTCGAATTACTCGGGCGCCAGTCCTAGTTTAAGTGATAGGACACACTACCCTCAAGCCGACTACGCGAGGCTGAGCAGCTCAAGTGGAGAAAGTTTATTCCAGTGGGTCAATATATGGGAAATTAGACGTTCACACACAGACAATAAAACTCAGAGTATTTCAATAAAGTCAGTATATTACTATAAATCTATAAGTACAAATCTACTTCAACTACTAAAATCTATAAGTTACTTAGGCCGGGAGGAGCAAGCAAAAATCTAGTACCAAATGACTTAGGCGACAAGGATAGCAAGCACAAAACTATCCTTGATCTGGATTCAGGCACGTCTGCTTGCGGGAACGGTCAGAGCGGACTGACACACTTGCTTGGTGTACCGGGACTTTTCTATAATCAAACAACTTATTAGAGTAGCGGGAGAAATGCACCAAATAGATGCGTGGCGTATTCAATGACAAAATGTGGAAAAATTCCCCGGTTCGGAATTAATATGTGTCAAGTATTATTTACATGGAGTTTGATTTTTCGGAGGAAACACGTCTGCTTGCTTCGGGTCAATCAGGCTGACTGCCTACACGGTATGAATTTAATTACTTCCTTCAGATAGGAAGGAGTGGGAGAAACAGCAGAAACCAGATGCGTGGTGGATCACGGTGAAGTCAGACGGACTTGACAAAATATTTGCAAGATTTTGGGGACTTAGAAAAAATAATCCCACTACGGATTTGTGGACTTGGAAGAATAATTCCACGATGGAATTGTGGACAATAATTCAAATATAGATTTTACGGGAAAAATAAATGTTTACCTGAATTGTGGACTTGTGATATTTTCGTTACAGCACCAGAGCAAACAGCAGGCACGTGTACCTCGTGGGACGGCATCCAGAAGACTAAATGCGGAATAATTAATTTATTCCCGTGTACTGAAGGACTACGTCACATATGTGACGTCGAATGGACTTGTAAAATATTTTAAAATATTTTCGGACTTAGAAAAATAATGCCACGATGAATTTGTGGACTTAGCAAATTTACCTTACTCTGGTACCACAGGACGGAGAGCTCTGCACAACTAATGCGGTCGGTCACTGGGAAGGCACTGACTCGTGCGTGGTTTGGCGTGTTTGAAATGTAGAAACTCTTCTCGTCGCTTCCCCACCCGAGTTCATCTGTACTTTACAATCTGATCTACCTACTCGGGGTTTCTAGAAATTAATTAATTTTAAATTAATTCGCCTACGGCGGTACAGTATATTTATAAATATAACAGAACTATAAAATATTTTCGAGAAAATAATGATATTTTATACATATTTCGGTAACGAAAAATACTTCGTTAAAATACAAGTTATTAAACAGACGATAAATTAGATAAGGTGTCAAAATATTCAAAATAGTCGTCATATGTATAAAACACATTTTGCAAAAGAATATGTTTTATTTTTTGTTTAAACATGCTTACACTCATATCGACATTTTTTATGTTATTAGGTAACATGTTTTTTTTTTATACATTTATTTAACGTCGGCCTATTTCCGCTACTGAGGCTTAACACCGACGCCTGTAGACGAGCTACCCCCAACCAGGAATTTTGCCGAACCTCTTCCCTTAAGAAGAGTAGGGATCTTTTACTTGCCTAACATTTAATAGACAAGGGACCGACGGCTTTACATCCCCTCCGAAGGATGGTATATCTCCTATACAACCCTCGCCTAAGGTTGTATAGCTTCCGCGCATACACTGATATACAAGCCGCTGGAAGATGTGTGAGGCGAGAACGCGGTTTCCGTTGGAATGGTCACTCATCCAAGTACTAACTGCGCCTGTCGTTGCTTTACATCGCATACCGAAGTATATACATAGTAAAGACGCACCTACGCTCGCCCCTAGGTAACACGTTGAAAAATGTAAATGATTGATATGAGAAAGAGTTTTGCGATTTGCTTAGTCTATATTTTGGTAATCTTAAATTTGTTTTCGTTCTAGTATTGTGGTAGTGTATGTCCTCCTGCTTGGTAACTTTGTCGTCATTTTTAAATTTTTTAATATGACACAAACATTCATATATGGCAGATGATGGCAGGGTTAAAATATGAAGACTGATGAAGAGCGGTTTACAATGATCATTATATTTAGCATACGCCATTATTCTTACGACTTTTTTTAAATTTAAAAATTTTATTTAAATGGCATGATGATCACTGTATTATCACTCCATAGGCCACTATACTGTGGAAAATTGCAAAATAAGCCACTCTTAAGCAATCTTTTGTTGTTTTATAACTAAGTTGCCTTATTACATAAATGGAAGTTGATAGCCGTTTTGACAAGTTTTAAATATGGGATAAAAAATTTAATGACGTATCCAAATACACACCGAGGAGTTTAATAGGTTCAATGTATGCTTCATTATTTTTTGTTGAAAAATGTAAGGATTTCGTTTCATTTATAGTAAGATAATTACTCCTCGACCAATGTTTAATTAGATTACTACTAATACACAAGTTGGAAAAAAGGGCGTCCCTTAGCAAAAATGTGGCATCATCAGCATATCTTATTGGTAGTACTTCAGGAGTCAAATTGAATGACAGATCATTAATATAGATGATAAACATCAAAGGTTCTAGAACAGACCCCTGTGGTACCCCGTAATTCACATTTGAAAGTTTGGACACTTTACCGTTAAATTTAATACATTGTTGACGGTTTGCAAGATAAGACGTAAATATACTTAAGGCATTTCCTCTGATCCCATAATAATCTAATTTTTGTATCAAAACACTATGGTTGACAGTATCAAACGCCTTGGACATGTCATAAAATTTAGCGGAGCATAATTTTCGCCCTTCAAAAGCTTCTATAATGTTTACATACATTTCGCAGAATGCGTTAACAGTGGATTTCTCTTGTCTATATCCAAATTGAGCACTAGTTAGTAGATTGTTTTTTTCAAAATATTCTAGCAGTCTATTTTTTAGAACTGTCTGTATTATTAAACTGTCCTTTTTGTGTATAGGAGTAACTTGCGATTTTTAAAAAATTTCTGGATAAATTCCACATTCAATACACATGTTTATTAAATGTGCAATAGGCTTTGCAAGTACATCACCAACTAATTTTAAAACCTCGCTATTAAGATTGTAAATATCTTTAGATTTACTATTTTTTAAGTGTGATATAATAGTTTTGATTTCCAGATGACAAATTGGAAATAGAGAAAAAGATTTGTTTGCCTTAGGTGCATTCTTTACAAAATCTGAAAACTTTGTGTCATCAACATTATCAAAATTAATCATTAAGTTGTTTATAACATCGAAGAAGTAGTCTGAGAAATCATTAGCCGTTAAGTCAGAAGTTGTGCAATGTAAGCCTGCCTTAGTACAGCTGCATCTCTTTCCACAACCTTGTTTGCAACCGCAGGTTATGAATTTTAAAATACAAGTCGTGGCGGGTAGCTCTGTGGTATAGACAGCTAATAGGGCATCATAATTTTTTTCCAGCCCCAAAGTTCAGGATGCAAATGTTGTCCACGCCATATTTGTACTTGAAGGTAACTATGACGGGAATGCTATTGTACTCTGCCGACGTGGAAGGTAATTTTGAAAGAACCACGGCATTACCCGCTTGGCTTGATGATTGTAAGTTCTTCGAACTGTACAGCCATTTTTTAACATTACCTCGAGCCTCTTTTTGAAATATGATATCTGTGCCCTCTGGAGTAAGTGCAATTAATAAAACAAGAAGATCAACGTCTTGACCAACCACTACAACTTGTTCGTTTTCCGTTTTCTGACAGCAGTGACAACAATTTCGACAACAGCATCATCTACTACATTATGTTTTTAACCAAAATCGAAATAGAACCGGCGCGGCGTTAATATCTGCTTGTGGATTGGAATGTGTTGGAATGTCGCGTCTTCGATACCGACCGCCACCTAGAATAATAAGTGATATATTATATACCATGTTCGTGAATGTCTGTTAATGCAACCCCTAACTTCAATAGCTGATTTATCGAAAACTTCTATTCTAAACAATTTAGGTAATAAACACTTTTTTATGCAGAATTTTACTGGGAATATTTATAGTTTTTTTTTTTGTAGGACAAACGGTTTTCGAGAAAATCGCAAAAAACTATCGAATTGACGAATTGTTTTAGGGATGAAGCGCCCACCTGTTGCTTGGGAACTCTTTTTATTTTGAAAGTACCTCCCTTGACAAGTTTAATTCCCAAGTCGAAAAACTTTATAATTTTTTTTCGATTGGGCTATTTTTAAGCTAATATGAATGGCCTAAAATGGCAATTTAAAAATTAGAATATAAATATCTTACGTTCCACTAAAGTGAATAGGTTTGTCTATAGAATGAAAATATAGTACAATGCTAATAAACAATATACATTAATAAATTAAAAATAATTGAGAATGACAGCAGTGAAATAAAACTATACGTTATATTCAATAGACGAGCTAGAAATGCCATTAATATGAGACCTCTGTTGGAGAGTTAAAGTATACCTGCTGCCTTCTAATTATGGATTTAAATAGTAAATATAAATCACGGATATATAAATATGTGATAGAAAGTATACAATTGAACTAAAATCGTAATAACAGTAAAGTAAAAAAAAATTATCTACAACTAAATATGAAAATAAATAACTACAAAATATGAAAGTCAAGAACTATATGGAGCATAATGAATAATATAAGAAATTAAACTAATTATTTTGAAAATGAAACAGAGGACAGAGGACGTCAGCTGAGAGTTAAAGTGTCTTGGTGGAACGAGGAGATAAAAGGGCACTAAAAGAACACAGGCGGGTGCTTTCTTCATTTAAACGCAATCTCACTCAAGTCGACATGATAATTTTTAAAAAATATCATGCAAAATCTCATAAACTGTTCTTGAATGCGAAGAAAAAGTCTTGGAAGTCTTACATATCATCCATTAATTTGGATACACCCATCGGTGATGAGTTAAATGGATAATTGGGAGAAAAGCCAACAATGTTTTCTGTAATGGAAATCGACGGTCGTCTGGAATTTGGTAAGGAAGAAATTGCTGTATCATAGCTAAGCAATCTCACAACTTTATTTACCGTGATCCAGTATTCCTTGACATTAAGGGAAACTCTGAATCAAACCTCGACTTTTCATCGCATTAGAATCCAACATACCCTACAACGAACCCTTCTCCATGGATGAGATGGAGAAAGCACTTCAAGAAACAAAACAGTCAGCTCCAGGTCCTGACTCTAACGTATGAGATGGTAAAACAGCTACCTTTGTCTGTAAAAACTATTCGACCTCTACAATAAAATATGGCAGGAAGGAAAATATCCGGAACAATGGTGTGAATCTATTATTTTCCCTTTATTAAAGCAGGGTAAAAACCCCCGCAGATCTACAAGCTACCGTCCTATATCCCTAACTAGTTGTCTTAGCAAACTTTTTGAAAAAATGGTGAACGCATGTCTTGTATAGTACCTTGAGACAAATAACTTGCTTTGTAACTATCAAATGGGTTTTCGAAAAAATAGATCTATGATCGACCAGTTGGTATTTTTACAGACTGCCATTCAATACTCATTTTTTGAAAGATCCCACTTGGTTATCATTTTCCTTGATCTCAAGAAAGCATATGGCACAAGTTGGAGATACGGAATCATATAGAAACTACATGACTGGAGTCTTAGAGGAAGTATGCCCTCTTTTATAGAGATCTCTCTCAACCGCCCCCTTTAAATTGGGTTCGAATTCGAAATACATGATACATAATCTCATAATTACAAGCTGGAATCTTTTCGCTATTGCTGTAAATGACCTGATACAAACAATAAATCCTTATTTAAAACAATGTATATATGTTGACGATCTGGTAATGTTTCATTCCTTAGCAAGTGTAGATGATATGGAGCACACACTATAGAGAGGAATTGATGAAATCACGACTATTGCAGACAAAGAAGGCTTTCGTTTTTCTACATAGAAAACCCACTGTGTTCAATTTTGCAGGCTGCGTAAGTCACATAATGACCCTCGACGTTTTCTTAAAGGCTCACACCTTGAATGTAGAGACGCAACGAAATTTCTAGACCTTACTCTTGACTCGAAACTCTTATGGGGCAACATATCGAAGATCTTACTACTAGGTACAGGAAATTCCCGAATGTCAGTAGATGTGTATCTAATATCTCTTGGGAAGCAGATAGAGAAGTCCTATTAAATCTATATAGGAGGCTTGTGCTTGCGAAAATGGATTGTGGATGTATATTGTAATTCTCAGCCCGTACCACGCGCCTATATGCCCTAGAATCGATTCATTCTACTGGACTAAGACTGGTTAGTGGAGCCTTCTGCACATCACCTCTATCATCATTATGCTGCGAGGCAGGAATGTCTCCCTTGAAATACAGAGGAGCACAAATGATTCTTAATTACGCAATTCAAATTCGTTCACAGCTTACGCATCCAAATTACTCCATCATGACAAATCAATACCTATCCACTACTTACTTATAGAGACCCACAGTGACCCAATCGGTAAGTGTCCGAGTAACAGAAGCCATAAAAGAACTCAGTATTAGCAAATACCCCAACCCCAGTTATATTAAAATTTACACAGACGGGTCAAAGACGGAACAAGGAGTTGGCAGCGCTATTTCTGTATCAAATATAGTCTACTCGCGGACACTAAATCATGCATGCAGCGTATTTACCGCCGAACTCTACGCCACCAGGCAAGCTCTACGATACTGCGATAGGACCTTTCTGGTATGCTCTGATTCGCTAGGTTCGATTTTCTGAAGATCCAATGGAGCAGCAAATACTTCCGTTAATTGACTGGTTATACTCTAACAACAAAACCGTTACCTTCATCTGGACACCAGGCCATGCGAGCATCAGAGGCAACGATCTCGCAGATAGACGTGCACGCGAAGCAACTAAGGAAGAACAATAGATCACAGACCATTGCATCCTCAAGACATGAAAATGTATGTGGATACTAAAATTAAGGAAACCTGGCAAGAAGAGTGGAATAGCACATATTCTAAATTAAAATCTAAAAAACCTTGTGTTAATAAATTGCCTTGTGAATTAACTAGAAGGTAACAAGTCATATTATATCAACTTCGGAGGTCATACCCACCTTACATCAATCCACCTATTAAGAGGGGAACAACCACCGATATGCCAAACAAGCGGAATAAAACTCACCATAAAACATATTCTACAAGAATGAGAAAGATACTCGGCAGTGGACACTTCAAATCAATTACAGCAAACTTTAGCGAATGACAAGGACTCATTTCGGAAAGTACTAAACTTTCTTCAAAAGTCCAACCTACTACATCGAACCTAATCAATGCTTTCAATTCCTAATTGCTTCCTTTTCCTTTCTCTTCTTTCGTTATATCGTATTGCTCGATGCCCACTCACAGGTATTATGTGACGAATGACCTTGGTAGTCGCAGTCGCAAAAAATCACGAAATATGAAAAGAAGTTCAAATTTCAACTTTTCGTATGGCTTTTCAAAGTTGTACTGCTGCGAGCATTCCTAAGATGGATTTTACTCTTTCTAAGCGTGAAGAGATTTAAAATCTAGTAACTGTAGAAACTTATAAATCATACTAATATTGACACTGAAATTAGTACCGGCAATTTGTTGCGTAGCAACTTACTTATTTTTAAGCGTAAAAAGTTATTCTGAATGGTACAAAGTATATTATTTATATCTACATCAATAACGCAACAAAATGCATACTAAAGATCGTGTGTTCACGCAATTTTACGCTCCATAAAAAGTGTCAAAACAGTTTATAATCTAGAAGTTTACAATGTTATTGCTGTGTGTGTGAATTAACATTAAATGGCGACCTCTCGCACTCACAATTTAATGTTATTAATGGCACCATAAAACTGTAATTTACACTTATTTATTTTTAATTAAAAGCGCTAGAAGCGGCGCAATCAATTCATTTTACGTGAACTTTATTCCCTTTGCGATAAAAAATGTACGTGATTAAATTTTTCAAATTTATTAATATTCGAAGTAATAAATAAAATGACACAACATAGTTACTGCATATGAAAACTACAATAATTACAGATTTCTAAATTAGGACGTATCAAATAGGCTGGCTATAAAAAAGTTGCTATTTGTAGTTGGGAAATATTACAGTGCTAATTATATTCTTCAATTTTTTTATGTAACACTGCTACATTGTAATTAAAACTAGGGACACGGCACTTTTTTTTGTTACAAGCAATCTTCTAGTTCTTTAAAGAATATTTAACTTAAGATATTGTAAGCTGTGATAAGCATTAAGGGATTGTCCATAGCTTTATATGTTGTACAATAACCTGCACCATCCACGTGTGCAACTTTTACATAACCTCAATTTTTCGTAAGTACTCTAAAATCAATCCTAGTTAAATGGTAATCGACCTCATATTTGTAGAGTTCCTGATGAAGAGACAATATAGCTTTGAAAGCTAGAACAGAAATAAACTTTCCATTAATTTTTTGTGTCGAACGCGTATAACCGCGGGTACGGCATGTACACTATTGTACACCCCTATTTTTTTTTGTGACGCATTTTTCTCCACCTCTGCCGGTGACGAGGAGAATAACGGCCATTCTTTGACACTCGAACCCCGGAAACGAGTTTTCGGTTTAAGCTCGGACGCCAGTCCTAGTTTAATTGATAGGATACACTACCCATAAGCCGGATACGCGAGGCTGAGAAGCTCAAGTGGAGAAACGGGACTCCAGTGGGTCAATTTGGGAAATTAGACTTTCACACACAAACAATGAAACTCAGAATTTTCCAGTAATATCAGCATATTCAATTAAACCTTTACAGGTTCTAAATACCAGGATGAGGGCAAGCGACGCAGCGAAAAGGGTAGTACCAGATTACTCAGTTGCCATGGATAGCAAGCTGCAAAATAGTAACACAAAATACTCGGTGAATCGTTAGCACAGAATAAGCGATGACACAGGGCAAACTTACATAAAGTATTTGACTAGTAGTAGTTATTTACTCCTCCGTGGACTTACTTATTTCCTGTGGTTACGATTGGGTACGTCTGCTATGGTGGAGCAATCGGAATGGAATCCAACTGCATGGCTCCTCAGATCCTTTTCTGAAAACGAAACACTTACTATCAGGATGAGAGTAGAAGCCAGATGGGTGCACCGCTGGTCGATGACGTGGTGCGGGCTTGGCCAAAAACCTGCTGCTCGAATATGATATATGGCACCTGGGTTGGGATTTCGGAGTGGCACGTCTACTTTCGATGAGTCGCTCTTTATTTTTAAAGATACATGATTGAAATTTGGAACGTCCTGTATACTTAGTAAACGTCACTTTTTGACATTTAAATGATTTCCTGTCCACTTACGGTTTCACCGAAAGTGATACTAACTTCTGTTTTTTAAATAGAATACCATGTATATTATTGTATTTTGAATTCTGCATAATTTTCTGAATTTATTGATACCATATAAATTGACATTCCACACGTCAATATTTATTTTAATTTAATTTTTAGTTTTGCATTTAAGTGTGTTATGACTCTTCCCATTTATTCCGATTGACCCGTGTAATGCTAGAAAAATCGAAAATTCCGTCGAAAATATTAAATTATTTATTTCATTTATCTGGTCGATAGCCGAGTGGGTTAAGGCGCGAGGTGACAATAGCGATTAATCACACGGACATTGTACCACCGGGTTCGAATCCTGGCTCCGGCAATAGCACTGTTGGAGGAAATGGTTGTATGTCCGCGTTTTTTCTATGTGTAACCTCCTTCCACACAAGCCCTGGCTTCTGGAATAGGGGTCTGTCTAATTTCTGTGGTGTTTATATATTTATATATATGCAAATAGAGTTCATCAAAATGATTTTTTGAAAAACATCAAAATGCATGATAATGAATGTTACTATCATATTGAGCATATTTTAACCCTTCTTCTGCAATTTTTTCATGGAGTATATGTAGACAGTAGGTTTTTTTCTATTGACCTGGCTTAGATCCCACACTTCCGGACCGTGTGTCTCAATACTTTGGCGTATTTACAATTATTGTAAATACGCATTTTGGTATCTTTCCTAAAATCTCTATCCTATATAACTAAGTTGACTGCTCCGATGGTTTTCCTACCAGTTATTGTTTCTTGGACTTCATCTTTAGTCATCTCTTGTTCATTGAAGAGTATTCCTAGATATTTACATTTTTCCACATCTATTCCTGAATTCTACTTGCTCTTCCAGTTGCTTGCCTTCACTGTATTTTTCCACCAGGTCTCTCTAGAGTATATCCTTCCAATTGTGAATATGATAGCTATACCGCGATAATTATTTGGGTCATATTTCGGGTTCATTTTATGAATAATGGATAAGGAAGTCCTCTATTATGGGCGTTTCCTTCCTATTAAGGCGTCTTTCATAAAAAACCTTTAGCATCTCATACATTTTTACGTCCATATTTTATGAATTCTGGGTATATTCCTCCGAGTGCCGAGGACTTCCTCAGCTTTGCGTGTGCTATTACTTTATTATCTTGGTCAGTTTGGAGAGTTATACGAATTATATTATATATATCGTAACGTTGTAAAAATTCAGATCTTTCTTCTTTCAAGAGATATTTAAAATTATTTATCCAGTCTATGCCTGTTATGTTAGACTGGATCAATGTTCCTACCGATTTTATAGTTTTCCAGGCTTCTAAGCTTTGAATTCCTCCTATGTGCTATTCGACATGTTCGCACTTTTTTATCCAAGATTGATTGGTTTTCTTTCTTCACCATTTTATGTTTAACTTTCTTCTTGGCTCTTCGGTACTCCTCCACAATGGTCACGTCGGCGTTCTTCTGGAGAAGTTTTAAGTACAGCTGTTTCTCTTTCTTAATTTCCTGCTCCATCTTAATCCCAACAGTCTGGCTTCCTTTTTGTCAATATGGTCCCTAAAGATTTGCCACTTTTAGGGTACAATTCATATTCTGCTGCCGTTGGTCGTTCAGCTCTGATGAGTATTTTCTCTAATTTGCCGCAGAATAAATATTTAGTACTATCGTGTATTTCAAGTTATATTTTTCTTGTTATATTTGTTCTATTCACACTCAGTTTTTGGTATTATACATCATATGAGCTGCGATATAGCGGACTTTTGCGTCTACTAAACAGTGGTCACGTCACATACACAATCAGCCCCCCTCTTGACTCTCACATCTTGAATCTTGATACCGTATTGCTGACAAATAATAAGATAGTTGATAATCGACTTGAAACCTCATGAGTGTTGATACCTCGTATACTTGTGGATGTCTTTGTGAGGAAATTAGTTATTTTTAGGTCATACTGTTTGCATAGATGCATCAGTGTTTCACCGATGTTATTGGCAGTGTTTTCTCCATGCATCCCTATCACCTGACGTTACTAATAATGTCAACAATCAATTGTTTCCATGGCTAACTATGGCTGATTCAGAAACAAAACCTTTCGATGTTAAAAATCTTATGTCATATTTTATTAGTTTTTCTAATGGGGGCGTATAATTGTCGCTAAGTCCAGGTCCTAAGAGTGGTAGCATTTTCATATGAGGCTATTTTTCACAAATAAACACTTTAGGTTTCTGAAAACCACTTTGATGAACACTACACTCGAATGTACCGCTCGACGTGGTTAGTGGAACAACCATGTTGAAGTCATTAGGAGCTTAATAAAAATATTGCACTTTTTTTTGAGAAAATTTATATCTCTAAAGTTATTCATGGTGGCTACTTTAATTTGTGACCCCCGTATATTATCAATTATTTCTTTGTTTTGTTCTTTACCAATGGGGCAAAAAGCAATTTATCAATCACAAATTAGACTTATTTCAATACTTATTGTTTCGTTAATGTTATTGAGTTAATGTGATTCAGCCACCCTGTATATGAAAGTATTAATGTGCTCCTTTAATCTGGAGCAGTTACGTAAAAAGCCACCGTTAGTTAAATATTAGAAAATAATTAAATTGAAGATATTTGGTTTGAGTACAAGGAAATTAGTTCAGAGTAAGAGTTTCTCGATTTATGTAACGAGAGTTCGATTTCTCCGACGCGAAGCAATGACATCGAACACTTAAAAATGTTAATATTCCATTTCGGAATCACAAACATATCACCAACAAACAATAGCAGTGAAAGTGTACACGGGTAATCGAGCAATCTTGTATGAATATTATATGACGAAGACACTTTCGCAAATTTACCTGAAAAATAAAATGCAACGTCGTTTGTTTTTATATTTAAATCATTACGAATGCACCTCGCGACATTCACTGCATTCGTGACTTTTGATTTTCACGTAAGATTTGCATAAGTTTATTTTGTAAAATAAAACGAGCTTTCTGGTTATCAACTACATCGTTACTTATACGTATTATATAATAATAACTTACATAAAACTACTAGGCCAGTATTCAAGTATTTAAATGAGAAGTAAACTGTGTAATTGTATTCTCCATACGGTGGTAGGTAAGGGGTAAATATATAATTTGAGTTTTGAAAAATAAAATATGAAGCGTTTAGATGCCTATGTAATTTTTAACCCCACAGTAACAAAATGGGGGCAAGCGTAGGTGCGTCTTTACTATGTACATATTTCGATATGCCATGTAAAGCAACGTCAGACGGGGTTAGTACTTAGATGGGCGACATTTTCAAGTGATATAGTACATTTCACGCATAAGAGAAAAAGTAAAAACAAAAAATTGCTAAATTAACAAAATAATTAAAATAACCAATTCACCCTGGCAAACCATGAAAAAAAAGTCATCTGGATATCTGTCTAATTTTATTTTACCTTATTTTCACTTCCAATTCGATTTTCCATTCGTATATTAAATCACGTTCCCAATATACCAACATCATATTCAGGCCCCCTTTCGTTATCAAAACTCACTTCCTTTTGTTCACCGCGGACCATCGGCACGATTTCATATTATATTCATCTCTCCGTGCCTTCGAGACAACATTACGGGCCCATTCTAAATTTAATTAACCCCCTTTTCATTAATAACTCCTAAATTAAAGCCGATCCGAATTTCATTCTTATATAAAAAAATCCAATTTCAACGCCGACACGGCTATACAATGTCAGAATTTCCCGTTTTTATATTAGATGATGCAATATTGTGAACTATGACGCAGTATTGCGCAATCGTTGCCCGTACGGAATGGCGGGGGATATATCCAGACCTTCTCCAGACCTCAGCACACCTAACTCCGTATAAATAACTGAGCGCAGTGAGTTATGGCTAAGTTCAAAATCGCCAGCAAGTTAAAGTGAAGTTAGTACGTTACGCGAGTGGAATCATCAGCAGCTTTTTAAAAGTGATTTTAAATTTAATAAGTTTATATACTAGTAAAATCGGTTTGGTTCTAATTAACTTAAGTTTTAGTTCCCACCGTTTAGTCTGCTTTCCTAATTCAAGTCGTTGTTGCTTTTGTAATAGATTTTCCAACTAGAAACTTTGTGGTATATTTCGGTTTAACATTAAAATTTTCTAGGAGCGGGATTTTTAGGCGACTGCCAGCCGGTACAATGTGCATTTACAGGAATGGTTTTTCTTTCGGCCTCCCTCCGACAAGTGGTACGACAAAGATTTTCTGCGAACTGCTCCTGATTATCCCAAAATGATTTTACAATTAGATATTCCAATTCGAGCCCAAAATAAACGAGTGCAAAAAGACGTCTACAAGAAATTAATAACTGATCTTAACATTCGATGTACAATACATAATTTGTCAATTATTATACAACTTGAAACTGCTGTAGGGTACCCTGTTTAATTAATAAAGAAAGTACTGGTAATTTATGTCACCAAGAAACTAATTACTATTCATTTATCCGAAGGATAAACAAATAAGATTGGCCATTTGCGTGATTGTTAGTGTAGGACCCAAAGTTCGTTGTGTGTGTGTAGTAACCCTTTTTAATTTACCCCAGTTCTTTTATATAAAGTTTAATACTATTTGTTTCTGTCGGATACTATATACCTTAGAAAATTAATCACTCTGTTAATTGAAATACCTGGTAAACTTGAACACACTGTCAATTAATTGAGAGAATTAGTTAATTAATTAGTTATATGTTATTTATGTAATATTTTATTATTCAAGATTGTATTGTACAGTTGTAGATGAAGTTTGTTTTCTATTTTGATTTGAAATTAAACCATTTATTTAGTTAATTATTTGTATAGCTAGAAAAATAAATAGGAAAGAAAAGAAACAACAATTGAATGGGAAAAATAGTCATAAAAAACCCATTTTATTTCGTAATAATTGTTGCAACAATAGTCGAACATGAAATCAAAAATAATCCAAATATTTGAGACAATTGTCTAATATTAAAACTGGTGTCGCTATAGTAATGACCATACTATAGATATGCTAAGTGGTTTGATGCAATAACAAGAACTTTGTTATACAAAAGTATGCTGTGTTATTTTAATAGTAATGAGAGTTGTGACAATGGCCTGATAATGATAATTTATAATTAGAGCTATTAGCAATCGCTAGGTAATAATGGTTTAAAATTAATGAAAGTTTTCAGCAATCGCTAGATAATAATAATTTATAATTAAAGTTGTTAGCAATAGCCAAATAATGAATCGAATGCAAAACAGAGGACAAGAATCATGTCATGTTTATACATTATCAAAATTAAGTTGAGCAATGAGCATTAAATACTCATGTAAAAGATCATAGAATGTTGAGGAAAAATCCTTTGATTATAATTATTAAAACAAGCAGTCTACCAAATTTTGTATGACTGTCCAACAACGCAAAACAAGGTGGGCAGTTGTAAATCAAACAGACGAGACGTCCCGGTTCAGTACTCGACGAAAAGTAAACCCTTCTTAATACGAACAAGTTTACGGGCTAATTAACCTGGTACTGACCGATGGCCTGTACAGTTTGTGAGCGCAAGGTAATTATGTGGATGGATCGTTATTAAACAATCATAGAAAACCAAATAGATCGCTGGTGAGAAATTTCAGAAAATCATTTGAAAGATAAACATTACTATGACATTTGACATGTCCAAAATTAGGCACACAGTAGCCTTAATAAGTACATCAAATGAAAAATAATGGAAGTGAAAGTTTCTTGTCATTGCATAAACGCAGAAAATATATAGTGCTTGAATATAAACTTGTTATTTTGCAAACGCAAATCTCCCTAGTAAAATATTAAGAAAGTGCAATTTTATGAATTAAACTCGTGAATGAATTCATAACTAAGCAAACTGTAATATAACCTTATCCTGTTTCCTTGTTAAAAATCAAAACTTCATAAAATAAAATATAATATTCTTTTAGTACCACAAATGCGTTAATTTCCCCTATTATACCCCGTCGAAACCAGAATATGAATGCAATTGCAAATAATAAAATAGAGTTTCGAAATAAGCACGCGATCACCTTTAAAAATGTATGCCTGCTGAATTCCTGTGCGCTCTGTATAGCGTTATATCGCCCGTGGATGCTGTCCCCCAGGTTCTACATGTTGAACGTTCTCGTCGAGCATGTCGGTGGTTGAGAAGAATTCGTTAAAATAAGATGTAAGTTATAATATTGTTTGGCTAGTAGTTTAGACGGATGATTTAGTAAAAATATCCACAAAATAATTTATTAAGCTCGGCGGAACTCGCGACGTAGCTTAGAATGGATTTCAAAGGCAGATATAAAAGTTCGGCGAAAATATCGCGACGTAACTTCGAGGTGTTTCCAGTTTAATTTCCAAAGCTCGGCGAAAATATCGCGACGTAGCTTAAAAGGTGTTGTCTTCCGATGCCGTCTATCTTCTGTTCTTTAACTACCACGCCGTCTTCCTTTGTATGGTAAAAATGACTTCACAATTACATGAAAGCTTTGGATTTGTGGTCTCACGATTTGAAAATGTTTACATTATAAATCTCAATGTCTACATAAGTCGTAGTTTGCAGAGTCCGTCCTTTGCATGACTTAAGATAGAAAACGACAGGCGATTTGACACTGTGAGAAGTAACAGAAGTACTTGACGCTTATCATGTCCATTGTAAACAAATACTGTGACTAGGCTCGATTTTTAAGTAAATTCTTTCGTACAAATGTAGCATTTAACGTTGCTTTAAAAGAATGTAATTTTAAAATGCATTCTGGTAACTTTATTGTGTCCAATATTAAATGAGTAAATAAATGTAAAAATGAAATGAATTAACTGCAATAATTACTTGAATTTGAAAATAAACAAGAAAAACTAAATTTATATATGGGGTATATACAGGGTGCTTCAAACTTATTAATACATTTTCGTATTTAATAAAGTAATACAAGCGCTTAACTAACAGCTAACCAAAAAGCTAAACTTAACACTAACAGGAGACATCTGCACACTTATGCAAAGTATTTTATTCAAAACAACAAACTGTTAAAGAGTGTAGCTTTGCTCCAATTAACAAACCCTTAAAATTACCCATCAAGAAACCCATCTTTTTATTTACCCTACTTAAAAAATACTCAATTATCTTTTATTTTTGTCCAATACAATTGTACTGGACAAAAATAAAATATAAATGAGTATTTCTTAAGTAGCTTAAATGAAAAAATGGGGTTCTTTATTTGGTCTTTCTGATGTTGTGGGTTGTTTAAAGATTTTTTTTAAATAACAAAAATCTAGTTAGCCTGTTCAGCTACTAGTTATGCCCAAAAAATATGAGACACAAAGATGCGTTCCAGAGATATTTTGATATCATGACACACTAAGCTTCAATATCTGCCAAGGTTCGTATCATGGTTACCTAGACTTAATACAATAAAATGGTTATTAACTGTGATTTAAATAACAAATACCATGTTGTGATACATGATTGAAAAGAGAATTTAAAGACGAATCAGATAGACAAAGAAAATGTACTATTTAAAATAACAACATTTTGCTCACTTCCGCTTAAACCGGAACTTGAAGAAAATATTTGATATGCTCAAAACAAGGACAATTATGTAGTGTATAATTCTCCGAAATTCAAAATTTTAACTTCCTAAATAGCAAAGTTACAGAGTGTTATATGTGTCCTGTGTCACATATACAATAGTTAAAAACAACCTCAAATTTGCCAACAAAATTAGCGAGTAATGATAAATATTATTAACATATAATATAAATGTGATTTTTAGGATTAAAACTATTTCAGATGTATTTCTTTGCTTTACAACACACTATTATTAACATTTCAACTAATATTTGTGTCTAAAAAGGCGTAAGCCATTGAATTATAAAATAATTATTTTTTTATTATACCTGAATTATAATCTATGTTTTTGAAACTGAAAAGCGTGCAAAATCGGGCCTTTAAAACACTAGAGCTTTAAAGTTGCCAATTTTAAACAATGATAAATACATGTACATAGCAACCAAACAATAAAATTGTAACCGTCTCTATGTTACCGATTATAAATGAAATTCAGAGATTACCTTGCAAAAAGAATCTATATTAATTAATTTTTCTAATTTTTACTTTGAAGTGCAGGTATAATAAAAAATAGCGTATAATAAACGTGCATAAGGAGCCTTTAAAGCACTTATTCCTTTAGGCCTCTCCTCGCTACGCTTGTCGTGCTCTAAACACGTGCATGCTTTAAAGGCTTACTTATACACTTGTGTATACTATTCTTTAACCTCTTTTTGCAACATGGATGCCCACTTTCTTCAATAAAGTTCGGTTGATTTGTATGATGTGTCTAAATTAGATAAGATATTCTCACTTAGATAAATTTTTAACTAATATTACAAAACACTGCATTACTTAAAACATTCAAACTACTACGATACTGATATTGTAAAATACCAAATATAATACACCGGGTGTAACAGGATCATGGTATACCTCCTGTTTCCTTTAGTTTTGAAGGTAATCGATTGAAATTCAGGATATACTACATACATAATAAGCGGCAATTTTTGACATACAATGAATTTTTTTCACTTCCTGTTTCGCCGGAAGTGACACTAACTTTCGATTTTAAATGGAACATTTGTTACATTTTTGAATTCTGCATAATTTTCTGAATCCAACGATGCTAAATAAGTGACATTTCAAACATAAATTTTTTTTATAATATAATTTTTAGTTTTCCATTTAAGTGTGCCATGACGGTTCCAATTTATTCTAAATGACCCGTGTAATGCTACAAAAATCGAAATCCCGTTAAAAACACTGAATTGCCTGATTTATGAGCAAATAAAATTCACCAAAATTATTTTTGGGTCAAAGTTCAATTTTTTTAAATGGAACCATATCGGTACCGTGGTACCATCTATTAGTACTATAATAAGGAATTTATTCATGTCGTATTAAAATGTGCGATAAATACAAACAAAATTACAGCTAAAAGAAAATACAATTTTATTCTAATTGCCTTGTTACACATAAGGTGGTTTTGGAATGAAAAAAAATAACACAAAGCATTACAACAGTTGTTCAAAATGCTGTCCATTAACGTCAATGCATTTCTGAACTCACATAGCTGTTTCTCGAAGAACGTTCGCCAATTGCTGGGCCGTTATGCTAATAATTGCTCGTCTTACTCGTAACTCTAGGTCTTCACGGGTTGTAACGGCGGTTGCACAAAAGCTTCAACAGGGTGACAGTTCTCAGATATATTATAGCTTTTCATTAAATAATGCTGAATTAGCCAAGCAGCGAATTAATTACGACTTGAGTATAATTAGGAAATACTCTACTGCGCATGAATTTCAACTTAATGAAAGTAAAACAAAAATGTTGATTTTTGGCAAAGACAGGGAAGTGCTAGCCAGGAATCTCCATTTTAAGTTAACCTTAAATAATGTTGCTCTACAGTCAGCAAATTCTTGTAAAAATCTCGGTCTTCATGTAGACTGTGATATGCGATTCTTTAGCCATGTCTCATATTTATTACAAAAAACCTATGGACCTCTAAAAATACTATATATATATATATATATAAAGACAACTTAGTACTGATATCAAATTAAGACTAACCGATTCGCTAATTCTGTCTCACTAAAATTATTGTAATACTGTATACTGGCCAACTCTGTTGCAAAAAGATAAATAAGTCTTCAGAAGGTACAAAACAGTTGTATTAGATATTGCTGTAACTTACGTAAATTTGATCACATTACTGAGAAATTCAGAGAGTCTAAATGGTTCAATCTTGAGGAAAGATGTTGCATTCATGTGTCACGTATAGTTTTAAAAATAAATCAATCAAAAAAGCCAAAATATTTGTATGACAAACTTCTGAAAGGTACAGATATACATGACCACACCACCCGCCGTTGTTATTCTTTTCAAATTCCTAAACACAGAACAAGCCTTTTTTGAAAAATCATTTAGCTATACCGCCGTAAAAACTTATAAGGCGCTGCCATATGACATCAAGATGGCCCACACCCTATTCACCTTTAGCAAGAGAGTTAAAATAAACATTGTAAATAATAGAGATAATATTAAATCATTCTATGTTCTATTGTTCGCTTGTTTATATTAATTTTATTATATCCCAAATTTATTGTACTACTTCCCTCTATCTATTTGTTAATCAAGTGGTTACATATGAGCAACTTTGTTGGATGGTGCCACCTATTTATACTAGTTGTATTAAATTGTAATTTGTTATGAAAAAAAAATAGAGGCATTTATTAATGTAAATTTTGCTAGTAGATTATTGATCACACACCGACTACATATCGAACTTTATTCACAGCCGAGGCCCAATTTACACGGGATGGCGTATTTAATTTAAGAAATTCGCATAACTGGGGCGAAAACAATCCTCATGCTATAAGAGAAGCCCATTCTCAGAATAAGTTCTCGGTAAATGTTTGGTGTGGTATGATTAACAGCAACCTAATAGGCCTACATATTTTTCCGGCAAGGCTAACTACAGAGATGTATGTAGATTTCTTACAAAATATTTTACCTGGTTAAATTGGTATTAATATAAGAGGACAATACTTCCAGCATGACGGAGCTCCCTCTCATTTTGGTGTTGAGGTTAGAAGGCATTTGGATAATGAGTATCCAAACATATGGATTGGACGTGGGGATCTCATCCTTGACCGGCTTGATCACCAGATTTCAACCCCGTCGAATATTTTCGATGGAAATATCTCAAAATTGAAGTCTACACTGTCTCAATAAATAATATAGAAATCTGTTGGCAATTTAAATCACCAACAAAAATGTATGGAAGCTGGAGGTTCTCATTTTGAAAATTTGCTCTAAGCAATTGTAATATTTTTAAATATACTTTTGTAAATATTTATTTGACCATTTTTATTTATTTTAACAATATTGATGTAAGCAAATGAAGCTGTTTTTGCAAATTCCCCACTTTGCCAAATTCAACCGCTTATAAAAAAATCAATAACCGTGCGACAAAAAATTTAATTACATGATTTTGTTTAGTGATGTATGTATGGGCTTTTATAATTGGCAACTGAATGTTAAAATAATATTTACAGGGTGATCTTCTTTACAGGAACCGGAAAAACAAATTAAAAAGGTCCGGCCCTGGAATTTAAAAAAATTACAATAGCAATCTATCAACTGTGATAAGTGTATAAAGTGTCTAAAAGTTAAACAAAATCCAATCAATGGTGAGGAAGTTCTGACCGAAATTAATTTTGACCAAAATTAGTTTATCACCCTGTGTCTCAGAGCGACAGGAAAATTTCAATGGTCGTTTCTGAATACCCAAGTGGTCCTATACCGCCCCTAGAAGTATGTGCAGTTCCTCATGAAACACCCTGTATATACTAACATGAGATACAAATTTTTATCACTAATGAATACTGTCGGGTATTTTCAATACTATTACATTGCATGATATTATGCTTAATACAATTTAATTTATTTAAATTACAACAAACTTTCATATACCACTTTCTAGTAAATGTATGATAATATGGTAATGACACTTATTTGCAAAGTCATGTGGTCTGTCTTAATTGTTACGCTAAAAAAATGTCATCAGTACACAAGTGGGTGCAAGTACAATGGTGAAAGACTGAATGATCTAAAATAAGTTGCGAAATATCGGGTGATTTTCTTAACCTGAAACTTTCAAATATCTCGAATAATAGACACACTACGAAAAAAAATGTCCATAATCAAAATTTAATCATTCCGCGGGAAAATGCATTAGTGCTAAAGTTAGTCACCCTCCCTCACTCCTTGTAGGTCGGACGGGAGTAACTTTGAAATCTTAAATAGTAACCTCTATTTTTTATGGCAGATTCAGATTTTGCGGTTAAAAATACGTAGAGTTCGTCTGAAACATTTTTTCGATTCATGATAGATGGCTCTGTAATCGACGAAATTCAATATTTTTTTTCTCCTGCTGAGAAGCTATGCATACGATTCTGCAATACATTTGCTATAAAAAATACCACATCTTCATTGTAAATAATCAAAATTAGTCTTAATACAAATTTTATTTCTCAAATTTTCAATTACTGAAAAATGTTCAAAGGCCACTATTATCGTAAACCTCGAACAGGGGTTCTTTTTAGAATACTTGGTCAACGCGATTTCCTTCACTTATGACTTATTGGAGTGTTTGATTAAATCTGCTTTTAAATTAATCTTATTTTTAGTTTGTTTTAAAAATATCATTCCTTATGTTAAGAATGCTTTTTATAAAAATGTTTTATTATAATTACATTTAACGTTTGTATTATTTCGTATGTTTTGGTTTTGTTTTTTTGTAGATAAATGTAAAACAGAAAGAAATAATTTTAAAAAACATTTTACTCAATTCGAAGATTATTTCGCAAACAATAAGGTCTGTTTCCGTTAGGCTGTTGATATTTCTTCGGTATGGAGTATACAACTGTACAGTTCAAGTAATAAGTTCCCTATACATAAAAAACGCAACAGAAACTTTACGACATAATTATTATCGTCGCGGGCCATGGCGGCATGCTGCATCAAACGCCCCGACGCACATTAAAAACCTATAAAGATAAGCGAGTCAATTGCGGTCTAAGCAGCATAAAGAGTAACAGTATTTTAATGAGGTAAAGTTTTTGTTGCGTTTTTTATATCTCGGAAGTCCTTACTTGGACTATACAAGAGAAAATTGAAATGGTTCTGGTTTATGGAGAAGCTGGTAGGAGCCTTGATGATGCAGTCGATCTCTATAGTTTTCCTGGTAGAATTCGGCCACGTGCTTCACTATGTCATACTGTCAAACAATTTACTATTGAGGAAAATGTTCAACAATAGTGCCTAGAGAAAATAATGTAATTGCTGTATTAGGCTACAGTGGCTGTTAATACTCATGTTAGTACTTGAGAAATAGCTCGTGATTCCGGATTGTTCCAGGGCAATGTTTGGAGAATTATAAAACTTAATAAATATCATACGGTATCATGTGTTTTTACACCAAGATTTTCATGGCGTTGATTTTCAAAATCGGGTAGCTTTTTGTCAATGGGCACGTGAACAAATACAACGAAACCCCATTTTTTTCGTTAAGTATTGTTCTCCGATGAGTCGTCTTTTACAAATCACGGAACGGTTAATTGACACAACATGCATTACTGGGGTATCGAAAATTCGTACTGGCTTCGCCAAGCTGAATATCAGCGTTTTTGGGCCGTCAGCGTGTGGTGTGGAATAATTGGCAACGAACTCATCGGCTCCCACATTATTGAAGGCAACTTAAATGGTCAAATGTACCGAGATATTTTGGAAAATAAACTTCCAATATTACTAAGACTTGGGCTTAGAAGTGCGACAGAACATTTTTTATTGCCTTAAACAATAGGATGGGGCTGGCAATGGGGGTGATAGAGAGGGTAACTAATGCCAAAAAAATTTAGGGTCACTTGGTTCTCGTATACACACTAAATCCCAATTTAATTTTTTACCCCCTTTAATAATAGGGTGGGGGTGGTAATAGGGGTGGTAGAGGGGGTAGCTAATTAATTATACTTACATTTTATTGCATTCATTTGGCTTTTTTTAAATCTATTTATTGTAAGTTGTTGCATTTGGTATATTTAGTCGGTTTTTCTCTTCAGTAGCTGTGATAGGTGAAGATATAAACTTGGCAGTCCTGTTGTTGGCGAAAACCCCTACCCAGCGTGACATAATCCTCGTGAAATCTGGCAAAGAAAAATATACTCTTCACAAGAGCTGTAGCAGCTGAGGCTGGAGTACATTTTGTTTTGTACAATCTTTTACAGGCTGTGATCCTACCTGCGTAGCCCTCAGGAAGAGCAAAGTCGGGTTTGCAAAATTATACAAAAAAGGCAAATCGGTCAAAGTAGCAGTTGGGGTGGTAACCAGCCCTTCAACGACACCATCTGAGGTCGAAAGAGCAGGACGTAATTGCATTCTTAGATGGTACGGTGCTCAGTCTAATAAGATATCCTCAGATGACTGCAGATATCGGCCATTTTAAAAATTAGTCGCTTCAATCGAGCCAGACTTTTTCCACTCTCCCGCCAACTGAGGGGGCCACGAAATACCATTCCTACAGGATGTACTACCAAATCCAGCAGCGGATGGGAACCTTACTGTCCTCACATGTGTGGGGTTTAGTAATTTCTGGCTGGGTGGAGAGAAATGGGGAGCTGGTGACCACTAACAGACAAAAATGCTGCTCCTGACGAAATTTTGCAAGCTATATTTTGTTGTTGCAAAAAGATTGTGACTCCGGAAGATGCGGATGCAGAAAGGCATCATTAAATGGTTCGCTAGCATGCCTCAACTGCCAGGGCAACTGCCACAATGGAGACCCCATAACAGAGGATGAGGAGGATGAAGAATTTGATGACATAATAGGTTCTTTGGAGTATTTATTTTCTTTTTCTGCCGGCATGGTGACCCCATAAACTACTCCCCGTCCGAAAATTGATCGTTTTTTCTTTCTTTAAAAAAGCACTAGTTAATTAGCAATTAGCCAATTATATATAAATAAAAGTAGCTGTTATATGTAAATAATAGTAGTTCAAATTATAATACTGTGTTGTTTTCTTATAGAGGTACATACCTATCTTTTCCCAATGTTGGATTTTAGCTAGGTACTCATTACTCTACCAAATGCAACAACTTACAACAATAAATAGATTTAAAAAGAAGTCGAATGAATGCGATAAAATTTAGGTATGATTTCAAGCAATAACCCTATCACATTACGGCAAATAATCTTGAAATCCATCATCTCAACCATTAATTATATATACAATACATAATTCTTAAGTCAATTTAATCCTCTTCACTTTGGTTGTATTTTATTTTACAAAGAAGATTTTAGGTGAGTATGACGAAGGATATCGACGATTTTCAGAAGCGTGTAACTCGATAACGGTTGAAGATAAAAATTTTCGCGGAAACTAAAAATGTAGGAAATTTTGTCAGTTTCTAAAAGGTAAGAATAATTCTTCCACTAGAACCAATAGTTTTCGAATTATTAGCGAGGAACCAAAAAAATCAAAATTTAGGGCCTTCCAGAAGACCTCTCCCGCAAGGCTCACCTCCTATAGGCGAGCGGGAAGCACCCCTAAAATGAGCCCATAGTGACCATGGCAGTCCTAATGGCTGAATCAAGTTTTTTATTGTTTTCGAGGTCACTGAATAGGAATCTAAAGTTCGTTTTACCAAAAAATGGGGCGTCCATGTATAAAATCATGTTTTTGTGAAAAATTAAAGAAAAAAATGAGATGAAGGAGGCCTCGCATCTTCCTCGTAGCATTCGAGCATTAAAAGTCATTGTATTCTAGTGCTAACTGTGTTCAGACAAAATACGCAAGTTCTACCATAAAATTCAGCGCTCGTCAAGGGGAATAGCTTTTTTTTTCGGCGGGGGTCCTACGGTTCCTGCCGCATCCCGCATCTCAGTCTCCGTAATAGTTTGTTCTGTGTATCCTCTTCTGTCAAGTGCCTTTCTGTCATACTCCTCTTAATACTTTCCCACCATCTGGCTAGGGGTCTTCCTCTTTTCCTTCTTCTATTGGGTATGTAATTGATCACTCTCTTGGGGATTCTCTCATTCCCCATTCTACTCATATGTCCGTACCAGACAAGTTTTCTTTGTTCAATTACTTGGGTTATTTTCTTTTTTGTTCGTTCCCTCTCTTATTTCCTCATTGCTAATGTGTTCTAATCGGGATACCCTGGATGCTCGTCTGAGAAAGTCCATTTCAGTGGCTTCGATCCATTTCCGGTTTCTCTCCGTGAGTGTCCAACATTCTGACCCATAGATTGTGATTGGCTCTACTAACGATTTGTAGATATTGATTTTAGTTCTTAACCTGATTTTAGTGGATCAGAGAAGGGGGTTTAGTTTGCGAATTGCTGTTCTCCCTGAATTCGCACGTTGCACCTTCGCTGAGAATACTTCCCAAATACTTGTGCGTATCGCTGTTTTTAACGGTAATATTATCTGATACTTGGAGATCAGATGATTGAACTCCTGGCGTCAAGTATTCGGCTTTTTCCTATTTATGTTTAATCCCCGCTTATTAATTTCCTGGTCACGTAAGAAATATCTTCCTCGTCGCTAGCAATTACTACTTGATCGTCCGCAAATAAGAGAGTATATAAGCATTCATTATCTATTTGAATCCTCATTCCACTGCATTTGTTCTTCCAATTCTCTAGTGTGGTTTGTATATATATTTTGAATAGGATGGGCGACAAACAGCACCCCTGTTTAAGCCCTTTGTCAATTCTAAACTCCTGAGAAATGTCTTTTCCGACCTTTACCTTTGCTCTGACGTTTTTTTAAATATTATACACTCCTCTAACGCATATAAGGTTCATTTTACTATTAGTTAATGTTTCAAATAGTTGTGTTAGAGGAACATTGTCATATGCCTTCTCTAAGTCTATGAATAATAAATGGGTTTCTAGATTTATTTCGGATCGTTTCTCCATTAACTGTCGCATAGAAAATATGTTGTCGATACACGATCTTCCCGCTCGGAACCCGCTCTGCTCTTCACTGACCTTTATTTCCTCTTCAATTCTATTTTTAGAATTCGGCCGTACTACCTATTGCGCTGGTTACACTAATACCTCTATAGTTATTGCAGTCTTGTTTATTACCCTTTTTGTAAATGGAAATCTTGTGGTAGTTCTTCTCCTAGCAGCAACAATTTGTTGAAAATTATCGCCAATATTTCCCACAAAATACTAGGCCCATATTTCACCAGTTCAATAGGAATGTTTCCTGGCCCCGTCGATTTATTATTTTTCATTCCCTTAACCACCATTTCTACTTCCCTTGGAGAGATCGGTTCCACATTTGCGTATTCATCTATATTTCGTTCTTGATATATTGTTCGTTTATATTCCATTCTGTTTTCTGTTAGCTGTTCTCGATAGTGTTCCTCGATAGTATCTCCACTGGTTCATACTGATTATGAGAATGTTAGCCCTTTCGCATCTGTCTGATCGTATACTCTTTATTGTTTTCCAAGCTTCTCTAACTTTTGTGCCTCCCAGGTACCTATTGACTTCTTCGCATTTTCTGTCCCACATTTCTTGCTTTGCTTTGGCCACCTCTCTTTTAACTTTTCTATTGCCTCTTACGTAACCCTTTCTGTCTTCCGCGTCCTGCGTACTCAGCCATCTGTTATATAGCACTTCTTATCCGTCACCATCCGCTCAATTTCATTGGTCCACCATTCTGGATTTCTCTTCTTTGCTGTGTCTAGCATTCTTATAGCCTCTTCTGCTGCATCGTGCATCCTATCTCTAACTTCACTGTATAGGCCTTCCGCAGTGTATTCGTTGATGTTCTGAAGTTGTTCTAGATTGAGAACAAATCTCATTTTATACAGGAATTTTGTCGAGTCTTGTTGTAAACTTTCCAAGTTGTATTTAATTGTCTCTAGAGCCTCATTCTTTCCTTCTACGTTCTTCGATGCATGGCGTCTCAACAAGAACTTTTGCCTTCACCATGAAGTGGTCCGATCCACACTCAGCTCCTCTGTGGACTCGCACATCTTGTGTGTGTAGCTTTGAATTTTGTTGTTGTGTCACATAATTAATAATCGATCGTAATTTTCTCGTCGGTTGTATCCAAGTGTATTAGTGAATTCTTTTGTGTAGAAAGTATCCATTTTGTATTCTAAAGGAATGTGCTTCACAGAGGTCTATTAATCTTCTCCTACTATTATTTATGACTTCTTTTCCATAACTACCTATGACGTAATCATCTGTGGCTTTTCTCGTCCGGGCATTGAAATCTCCGAAGAGGAATATCTCCTTACGCGGATTTATGTCGCTTATAACCTGCGTCAATTTATTGTAGAAATCTTCTTTGATCTTAACCTCTGCGTCATCCGTCGGTGCATAAATACCGACTATGATTATGTCATGTCCACCTTTCTGCAGTTCAAGTAGCATAATCCTCTCGTCTATCTCTTGCCAGAATGGCTGCTTTGGTTTAATTTGTTGAGTCCTTATTTATTCTAAATAAGACACTGCCAGATAAGTTGGGATATTATAATTCCTATATTTTATACTTTTATAAAATTTCCCTCTGCTATAAAATTGCTTATTCAGTGATGATTATCAATTTTACTTTCGATTTGGATTGTTTCGAAACTACTGAGAGATGGCGCTAGTTACGCTCTACTGCGGTGGACCTTAACCGTGCCTGTTAGATGCGAACTCCGGGTATTGAAGGTATCACTTGCACTGCACTAACGAGACCCAAACTAGTTCGAAATCGGTCTGCAGTTGGTGGCATCCTGAGATGAAGGAAGCCTCGCATCGCGAGATGAATGTGAAAAAGTATGAATTTTTTTCTTTATTTTTCACAAAAATATGATTTTATACAGAAACGCCTCATTTTTTGCAAAAATAATATTAGATTCGTGTTCACCGACTTGGAAAACATAAAAAAAGAAACTGGATTCAGCTATTAGAACTGCCTGGTCACTTACTCTTATTTTTAAGCGACTTTCTGGGGGTGTCCCGCTCGTCTACTAGGGTCGGGAACTTTTAGGACGTTTACCTCCTAACTACCCCAAATCCATCCCTGAAGCCAAAAATTTTGCCTCCCTCCATGTAGTCTACAATAATTTGTCAACAGGACCATTACGCTAAAATTAGTTTATTCACCAGCAATTTCCATTGTAAGAATTTCCCAGTTATTCGTAATGTGCAAAATGAATAAACTTTTTTGACGATGAGTTTCGATCGTTTACAATGAAAACGTGGTATTTTTTTTTATTACATTGCAGAATCGTATGCATAGGTTCTCAGTAGGAGAAATCGAAAAATATTGAATTTCATCGATTACAGATCCAACTTTTAATCATCTTATATTGTGGCACTACTCAACAATCATCAATATCAAGAATATTTGCTTAACTGTTATTAAATGTCTTTTTGTTTTTCTTATATTTACCACTTAATGCCCTTTATCTGTCTTCCTTAAATTAAATACGTTGTTTATTATTAGTATTTACAAGAATACCGCTTTTAATTTATGTCTATGTGTATTATTGTACAAACTTTAACTTATCAGAGTTCGTGTAGCATAAAACGGTAATAGGATTAATAAATTATTTTGAATTTGAATTATAGAATACCAAAGGCGGTTAATAAACATTTATTTATTTATAACACTGCTCCACTTACAATAAATTTAACCCATAATTTCTTTTGTCTTTGATATTGTTGACAGAAAAATTATTTGCTTCCTTTAAATAAATATAAATGCAAAATGTTAACGGTAAATATTAAACACGAGTTGTTTTTCAAACTAGGTTAAACGAATTATCATGATAAAATTGAATAATGGGAAATCGGTGTTTTAATTTGTAGATAGTCTAGTTCCTGAAATATGTGGTTCAATGAGCACATTCTAATTTATTACAAGTATCTGTTTGAAAACAATATAAGTATCAGTGAGTGCACTCCGGTATCTATATTCCAGCCCGTTGGCACTTTTAAATTTAAATTAGCCAAGACTTGTTACTTGTGGCCTGTAGTAGATTCGTTCCTGGTCAAAATATTGGCAAGTTTATAAGAATGCAAATCAAGAAGCAAAGAAATTTCCTTTTATATGGGAATATATGTAATTTGAGGGACAATAGTTTACGACATATTCAGGTTAGAGTATTATTTTTCTCTGAATTTATAGAAAACTTGTGACGTGCCATCTTTCGCTAGTTTCCACAAATTTTTTTTCATTATACCATTCGGATATTAAGATTTATTAGTACTTTATTCTTCATTGATATGACACCAATATCGGCCTAGGCCGAAAAAATTTATCAACCAAGGCCGATATTGTTTTGACAATTTTGACATTTTTTTATTAATCAATTCTTAATCATATTTTTACGAAAATTACAACATTTTAATTAAAAGGATAACTATTTAGTATGAGAACAATAACTAAAATTAAAAATGCAACTGGTACGGTCGAGAGCAAAAAAAACTAGGACAAGTCTTAAAATGGTATTTTGATAAAATCTAGTTGTGTACATCTAACTTTAATTTTTGTGACATTGTCAGTTAGTTGTCATAATTTATTGCAAGTGTGCAGAAAAACTAACATGCCTCACATAAGCGATTTAGTTAGATCTGGAGTTATTGCTAAAGCAGAAGATGGATGGTCAATGAGACAAATTACACTGCGTTATAATATTGACAAAAGTTCGGTGTGTAACATTTTAAGAAAGTGGATAATAAACGGTACGATTAGTAGAAATTCTGGATCAGGACGACGAAAGATATCAACTCAACAAGATTTGCAATTGGTAAATGCTTTAGTAGAAAATCCATTTTACTCAGTTATTCAGGCTGCTGAAGAAACGAATTTTCCTGGATCCAGTAGTACTGGTCGCCGGCGAGTAAGAGAATCGGAGCTACGCTGTCATGCAGCAGCACAGAAATACTTACTTAAATCTGAACATAAAGAAGCTCGAGTAGGATTTGTGCTTGAATTTTTAGCACATGATGTAAATTTTTGGAACAAAGTAATCTTTATAGACGAAAAAACTTTCCAGCCAACACTCAGCGGTCGTATTCGTGTTTACCACCCTCCGAATACTCGATTCGATGAGAAATATATATCTAACAATGATAAAAGTGGTAGATTTTCCGTCAATATGTGGGCTTGGATATTGGCACGTAGTCCTGGTGTTTTGTGGGATATTGAGGAACGATTTAATAGTCAAACGTATATTAGGATTTTAGACAATATTATGCTCCCTTCTGTGTCACAATTATTCCTAATAATGAGTTCATATTTCAACAAGACAATTGTTCCGTTCATATTGCGTAGCCAACTGGTTTCAAGATAAGAACATCAATGTTCTTAACTGGCCCCGTCATAGTCCAGATCTTAACCCTGTGGAAGAAGTATGGAGACTACTCATAATAAGTATCCAAAAAGTAAATGTGAGACCACGGAATGCCGAATAATTACTGGAAATAGTAAATAATGCATGGGAAAATATTATTACTAATCATTATTGTATAAGGTTATTTAATTCTATATCAAACAGACTTATAGAAGTTATAAATAGAAATGGTGCAATAACGAAATATTAATAGTTACTTTCGTGTTAAGTAGGATATTCTTTGTCCTTTGATCCAGGATTTCTACTAATCATACCGTTTATTCTCCACTTTCTTCAAATGTTACACACCAAATTTTTGTTAATGTTATAACGCAGTAAAATTTGTCTTATTAGCCATCCATCATTTACTCTAGCAATAACTACAGCATTAAAATAAAAAATAAATTATACGTGATATCTGCTTTATTTCGGTTACTCATTACATATACAAATAGAGAAAGATTTATATTAGAAAAAAAAAGTTGTCCTATTTATTTCTACTCACGACAGTACCTATTGCTCGAAATTATGAATTTCTTGATTTCCTTGTTCTTATCAATGTTTGTGCAGCCGTTGCTATGGTGAAGGCACAGATGACTAGTAAATTTAATTATTTGAATTGAAAAAAAAATGAAGGCTTACAAATCCGTTAAATATTTAAGTATTTATGGTATAATGAAAAATACTGAACGACACACGGCCGATACGCAAATAACAGACGCGATTGATAGTAAAATCTTGGCTTCGCCTCGAACTTCACTCTTATCTGTTATTTGCTACATATCGGCCTAATGAAGTAAACAACTACAGTCGATCAACTCATCAATCTATAGTATTATATTACACTATCACCGATATATATCACTTCACCTTAATTATCTTTTCAAATTACCACTTAAATTAAGTTTTTCGCCAACAGATGGCTCTCACTGTAAAAATATACCAATTTGTTAAATATATATTTATATAATAATAATAATAAATTTAAACTATCATTATAATTAATTCAAAAAAATTATCTGTAAACTGATAACATAAAGATAGATGATGAAAAGTCCATAACAATCTATTTACTTTTAAAATTACTCAAGTTGATATTCTATGACTGCCGATTGTCAAATTGTCAGTTTAAGTCGTATCCTCTTTTGTTTTGGGAGTTGGAAATGTATATAGTAAGTAAAGTAAGTAAGTAATTTTATTCAAAGACAGTAACATCAGTAATTAAGTACAATTTTCATATAAAATACTACATATGATACAGATGGTCCACCTAAACTTTTATAAAGTTTATTTGTGGGCCATTGATGTTCTTTATAGTATTAATTAACTTAGCTATTCTCTTAATTTCAAATATTTAATACCATTCATATACTTCTCTAGATACTAAAGCGTACTTGACCACAGAGGTGGAAAAGAGTAAACAATATTCTACACATAAATAAATAAAAATTCTTACAGCTTTTAAAGCAACAAGTAATTTAACGAGCATTTAAATCAATTTATACTAAGGTGTCAAATATATTGCGGTTTTAATTATAAATTTTTTAACTTCCGTCTTGTATTTTTGAAATTTTTTATTTCTTTTATAATTAAAGGGAGGCCGTTAAACAATTTATAGCCATGGAAGAATACAAATTTTTGTGCATGGGCTTTATTAAATTTAGGCACAATAATGTTTTTATTTTCTTTAAACCTCGTTAAATAATTAAGGGGCGGATTAAATTTCACCTCGGTCTTAAAAGCCCACAACAAACAGAGGTTTGAATAATAATTTCTTACTGTTAGTAGGCCTGCTTCTTTATGAAGTTGTTCAGAAGAGAATAGAAAATTTCTTTTCAGCATCATTTTAATTATTAAATTTTGTGCAACTTGCAGGATATGTAGTCCGTTATTATATAATTCACCCAAGACTATAATACAGTAGTTTAAAATCGACTCCAGCAGCGAGTTATATACCATTAATAAGTTCTTTTTGGTTAAAATATCCCTTAGTTGATAGAATTTATGCATTATTTGTTTAATTCTCTTTGCTACGTAGCAAACATGGTCCCTCCATTTTACGGGTCGATCCACAATGATACCCAGATATTTGACACTTTCAGATTTTTTAATAATTTGGCATTGGCAATCTTGTGTTTTTGAGAAAATTTCACTGTGCAGCGTTATATTTTATTTCAGAGGTTGATCATCAGTTGTAATTGTAAAAGCTATCATTTTTGTCTTATCTACGTTTAAACTTAATAAATTCGAATTTAACCAATTACCAATCAATTGGATTATTTTCAGCTTGTTTGTATAAACTGTCCCATGACTCACCAGTAAATACAATCACCGTGTCATCTGCATATGAGACTATATTTGCTTTAAAATTTGGTATAGAAGCTATATCGGTTATACAAACCAAGAATAAGATTGGCCCAAGTATGGTACCTTGAGGTACACCCATGTTAATTGTTAAATGATTACTAAAGGCATTGTCTATTTTGTTGTTTGTTTTCTGTCTGAAGGGTAGTTTTTAAATAAGTTTAGAAGCGGGCCACGTACACCTATATTATCTAACTTCTTTAACAGTAGTGCGTGGGATACTGTGTCAAATGCCTTAGCTAGGTCTAGAAAGACACTAAGACATTTTTTATTTTCATCTAAATTATTAACCATTTCTTTTACCAGGTCTAAAACAGCGTCTTCTGTACCAATACCAGTTTGAAAACCATACTGCTTATTTGATATCATCCCATATTTTGTTAATTAATTTACCAATCTATTCTTTAAACATACCTAATTAAAAAAAATTTGAAAAGTTGTTAATTAAAGAAATTAGTCTATACCTAATTGGTCAAATTCATTTTATCTCCGGATTTGTAAATTGGGATAACTATAGATTCTTTCCATTCTTTGGGAATAGTTTCAGTTTGAAAAATTAAATTGATAATATGTGAATATTTAGAGTTTTTATTAAACTACTTGATATTCTATAGGCGCCTGTTGTGTATTTATTTTTTAATTTTGATATTACTAGTACAATTTCATTTCTAATTATTGGTTATATAACCTAAGTTCCTTCAACTTTCTTTTTTGATGAAGAAATTAAGCTGAAAACTTTGCTAAGTGATTAAGTTAGTTAAAAAAGCACGTGGTTGCTACTCGGGTTGGTACCGGATCTAAAATTAGATTTCACATATTTTCAATTAATATTTTGGATTATTTTTGTACACGATTTTTGGTATTTGAATTTTATTTAATTGCAATTGAAAATCTCCCCTCTGGATAATTTGAACAAATTATTTAACGTTGAGATTTGTGAAGATCTGTACGTGCAGCAAGGACCTCGATCAACAAGGTAAATCTTCAAGTTTGGAGAGCCTGAAAAAATCTCCAAATTATTGTAAGAGTTAAGTAATTCCTATACATTATTTTATTGTAAAATTGTTTAAATTTCTAATTCTTTCTTTCTTTCTAATTTTCCCCGCCGAGCGCTGAATTATAAGTTACATACCTGGCGCGTTAAGTGTAATAACCGCATATTACCAACAGAACGCTAATGCTTCGATTGCAACAAACACCAACCGAAAGACTGATCCTGCTTAAAGGAGATCTCGTACCAATCACCCCACACCACTTGCAGACTGCAGTATCGAGCTGTTGGCTATCGTCAGTGCAAGGTAGGCATGTGACGACCGGCACGAGGATCCCTTGACTATTTGGTACATCTCGATATTATTACGACAGCGACATGCAGAATAATCAGCAGGCGTCATCTAGCGATCCAGTGTCTGCTGCAATCTAAAACTAAATAGCCTGACTGGGCTTAGCATAGTTCAAGGCAATGTATACGAATGGGTTTTGATATTGAACGAGATTCTATTTCCTAATAACGTTAGAACAGATAAAGAGTCAGTTAATACTATGGAGGTAGCTGAATTATAAATGTAAATAAGAATTTAAAATAACAAATGTTTTCTGGCAACGGATTCTAATTTTACAATGGTAAATATAATAGGAAATAAAACATAAAGAAGACAAGGTACAATCAGTTTGCTAATATAGATTCTGACAAAGATCGGTAGGTATCTGGTATCTTTTTGCAGCCCGCCCAGCCCCGTCGGCTTTTAGCAAAATAACAGCGTAATCAAACAATAAAAGCTAAACCTTAGTCGATCGCTAAATAAACCAAAAAAGCAAGCAAAGCTCGCGCGATGCTCGGCAGTCGGGAGTTTTTTGCTCCCAAGTGCCACCGTTGATATTCGTATCACACACATATAGCCTGGCAGCGGTGAGGGAGACAGCATAAAAAAGTGTTACAGACAGCAAAACAAAGAAATGTTAAAATGTCGGTTAAATGACTCGAAGACAGGATCCCGTGAAGGTCGCCTTTTGCCCGTTCTATGCAACGTATGGGCATACATCCAATTATTCAGTCGAAGTATTAGCAACCACATATCGCAAATTAATTTAAAATAAGAAACTCGATCTTGGTCTGTGCTGATGCTCATTTCTTCTGCTAACTGCTACAAATTAACCGGATCGATTATAGCAAGGAAATCTCTAGTACAGGCCGGAGTGTAAATATGAATTGTATGAGTTTCTTTATAAAGTTAAGATAAAGAATGATAAATTTCTCAAACAACGACTGAATATAGGCCAGAATGCGTAAATACCGTTTTAAATGGGACAAAAGATTTCACTGTTGGAACCAGTTTATTATAGTCCTCTTTTAGTCATACTAATTTTTCCCCCTCGTCCGTCCCCCGGAACACTCCCAATTTTGGGGCAATATCGCTTAAAAATCATGTCTGCAAATATCTCGGGTCTGAATGGCCTACGAAAAAAATATGGTTATCAAAGTTAAATATAAATAAATTCTCTAGTGAAATGATTCAGACATATTTTTACGGAAAATTTGTTCATTTCCAAGATTCAGTGGATATAAATAAATGCATGTGAGTACTAAAATTGGACAGGGCCGCATTAAGAACCTAGATTATTTTGAACTTGATGTGTTGCTATTGCAAACGTTTATTACAAAGTGGCTCAACAAGTATTTTTATCATCTTCTCTAACCCCCACAATTTTTTCTACTGTTTACTGAGCATGCTGAAAATACACTAGTATTTAAAAAAAATTAAATTTATTAAACAATACAATGTGTGAAGCAAATTAGAGTTCATGTACACTGAGCTGAATTCACACATGTTAAGAAGTGTTGTCCTCAGGCATCCAACGATGCCAGATAAGTGACACTTCAAACATAATTTTTTTTTATAATATAATTTTTAGTTTTCCATTTAAGCGTGCCATGACGGTTCTTATTTATTCTAAATGACCTGTGTAATGCTACAAAAATTGAAATCCCGTTAAGAACACTAAATTACGTGACTTATGAGCAAATAAAATTCACCAAAATTGTTTTTGGGTCAAAGCTTAATTTTTTCAAATCGAACCATATCGGTACCGTGATACCATTTATTAGTACTATTAATAAGGAATTTATTCATATGTCGTATTAAAATGTGCGAAAAATACAAACAAAATTAGAGCTAAAAGAAATTAAGGAAATATAATTTTGTTCTAATTAAATGTTAAGAAGTAACTAAGGTGGCTTTGAAAACAATGAAATATTTAGCTTGTCAAACATTTGTTGGTTTAACGGTGTTTTTATTGTGTTTTTAAAAATTGTTTAAAATTCTTGTTAATTGTGTTCAAAATGCCGCAAATTTATACCAGAGATGAAAAAGTGGACATGTTAATTATTTATGGGGATCCTAAAAGAAATGCAGTTGCTTCCACCGATCTTTATGCCCAACGATATCCTGATAGACAATGTCCAGCGAAAAATTATTTTAAACGTGTTGAAAATCAATTCCGAAGAGAACCTAACAATGATCCCCAAGAAAACTTCATTATTGATGAAGGAACGGAAATTAATGTTTTGGCTCGAATAGAAGTTGATAAGACTGTTTCTTTAAAGCAAGTTGGATTTAAATTGGACAGCAAATAACAATTGCACCAGCATTTGTACCAAAGTGATAACGAACGTAGGATGGAATATTGCAATTGGATTTTGTATAATAACGTGCAGCCAAACAATGATTTTTTGGGACCGATTTTATTTTCGGACGAGTCTAGGTTTACAAATTTGGGATTATTTAACCGACAAAATACAAAATATTGGTCACAAGAAAATCAAAATTTATTACGGGAGGGTAACTTTCAAGTGCGATTCGGTTTCAATGTTTGGCTTGGAATAATCGGTAGTAGAATCATTGGTCCAATAATATTTGAAGAACCTCTGACTGGTGCCAGATACTTGAGATTCCTGGAAAATGAGACTAAGGACACTTTAGATCAGATTTAGGACAGGGAATGTATTTCCAATAAGATGGCGCTCCTCCCCATAATTCAAGGGTAGTAATTGGTTACCTTCAACGGAGATTCGGAGAAAACGTAATTTTGACGAATGGTCCTGTGAGGTGGCCTCCAAGGTCACCTGATTTAACGCCCCTTGATTTCTTTGTTTGGGGCCATTTAAAAGACATTGTCTTTTAACCGCCGTTACAATCCGTGAAGACCTGGAGCTTCGAATAAGACAATCAATTAATAGCATAACGGCTCAGCAATTGGCGAACGTTCTTCGAGAAACGGCTACGCGAGTTCAGAAGTGCATTGACGTTAATGGACAGCATTTTGAACAACTCTTGTAATGTTTTGTGTTAATTTTTTGTATTCCAAAACCACCTTATGTGTAACAGGGTAATTAGAATGAAATTGTATTTTCTTATTTTCTTTTAGCTGTAATTCTATTTGTATTGATCGCACATTTCAATACGATATATGAATAAATTCTTTATTAAGAGTACTAATAAATTGTACCACGGTACCGATATGGTTCCATTTGAAAATATTAAGTTTTGCCCCGAAAACAATTTTGGTGAATTTTATTTGCTCATAAATCACGTAATCTAGTGATTTTAACGGGATTTCGATTTTTGTAGCATTACACGGGTCATTTAGAATAAATCGGAACCATCATGGCACACTTAAATGAAAAACTAAAAATTGTATTATAAAAAAATTGATGTTTGAAATGTCACTTATTTGGCATCATTGGATTCAGAAAATTAAGCAGAATTCAAAAATGCAATAATATACAGGGTGTTCCATTTAAAAATCGAAAGTTAGTGTCACTTCCAGCGAAACCGGAAGTGAAAAAAATCAATTGAAGGTCAAAAAGTGCCACTTATTATGTATGTAGTATATCCTAAATTTCAATCAATTATCTTCAAGGCTAAAGGAAAAAAAGGGGGTATACTATGATCCTGTTGCACCCTGTATACAATAAACAGTGAATATGTCATGTTGTCCAAAGTAACTTCTACAGGAAGTATCGTATGTAAGTTTATACATACTTCTCACTATCCGTTTCTGCAAAACAAAAATACAGTAATTTACCCTGTACATACATGCCAGGACTATTCTATTTTATGACCTTATCTAAAATATACATATATAAAAACACACTATACGCAAAAGGTATTAAGATGTAGCTAAATAAATAGTAAGCGACAACAGTAGTACCTTATAAAAAAAATATCAGGCTGGGCGAGGGCAAAATGACCCGACTACGGCTTTTACCTTACTACTTTCAAGTGACTAGCAGTTTGCATGAAAAGTCCCGCGTAATTATTTAATAAAAAAAAAGTCCTATAAAAATTTCTTCGGTAAAATCAAGTAAACAACTCAATAACTTATATTTTCAGCTCGAAAACACAGGTGAATGATATTTCAAGACTATCTAAAAACTTTATGGTTATAACACAAAGCACCTGTTTATACTAAAACCAGGCATATAATAATTCGCTCTCGTTGCTCACATCTATTCGCAGGTAAGTATGCTGCAGGACACAGGTGCATCTTAGTCAAAACGAAAATTAAATAAATATATGTTTATAATTTTATGAGGCAAGCAGATGCAGCAAGAGAAAGGAACCACCATGTAATGAATTTTTCGATAGCTATCAGAATTTCGGCGTGCTGTCTCAATATGTTAGCATGTATTAAATGTAAGTACGTACAAGCAGCATGTGGTGTACCATCTCTTAATGTTGCATTTTGATCAGAAATTATAGATATTGTTAATGAAAATGAAGACATCGTGCAAAAATGTTGATACGAATAATGCAGTCATGTTCATTATTATAAGACTTTACTCAAAATATTAGAAAGTCTAGTATACATTAACTTAGCGTGTGTATGAACAACAATTTAAAAAACCATATATTTCTGGATAGAGAATTTAAAAACCTTTCAAATGAGCTATCATACGCACCTTCGTTCCGTTTAAAAATTTTAAAGGGTTAGCTGTCGCTCCAAGGGGGTTGAATGGATAGATGTAAAATTATGCTCAAAAAATGTCATTTTAGAATTAAAAATTGACGTGTTTTAGGATTTTGCTCATAAATTGTTAATTACGAAGATAATGAGTTTATCCGTTACTTACGGACCTCACTGTATAAATATACACATACAGGGTGGCATAAAGGTACGGAAACAACAGGATAACTTGAAAAATAGGAGTCCTAGAAAAAACTTTGAATACAAACAATTGTAGACAATTTCCCTGGCAATCTGGCGATGGCCTTGAATTTGATCTTAACCGTACCATTCAAAGTCATTTGAATTATTGTATGCACAAAGGGCTAAAGTCAAAATCCAACCTTTTTCATGTTAACACGTTTTTCGTTTTTAAATTTCGACCTCTATCTTTCTATGTACAATAGGCTAAAATCAGCTAAGGCTTATATCAGTTGTGTTCGTTTCTCATCCACCGTTCTATGCAAAACGGATTAATGTCATGAGTTTAGACCTTCTCGAATGTAACAGTTGCGACGAGAGTGTGGCAGCACCGTCTACGATGTGAACCGAAATCATATGTTTAACTTTACTCTTAACGTAATATTAGGCAAGAGTGTTCTATTCGCTAAATGTTATTAAATATGGAAGAAAATACGTCGACAAAAAGAAATTTAATGAATAAAATTATCAACGAAATGTTATTAAAAGAGCAAGAGTACATGGGGAATCTTACAGAAACTCTAAAGGAAAAGTGGTACCGGCTAAAAGTTTTGGATTAGTTTGCGGATAAGAACCTGTTCTTTTATGAGTATACATTGTCTTGGTCACCAATATTAGAAACTTGTTTGTTATTGGATTATCTTTTTAGATGCAAAAGAAACCGCTTTAATTCTATTTCCGAGGAACATAGAGCGAATAATTTTAATCGATTTTACAGTCTTCACGCAAAAAAATAACAAGACTTTTATCCAGGGTGGGGTAATAGTGCGTCGGACCTCGATATCTCGAGTTCTACGACAGCTAGAAATTTTTTTAAAAAATTGCAAGTAAACTACATAAAACATAAAAATAGGAGCATACAGGGCAAACCAAGATGAAATAACAGGACCAAGTACTTTTTTTTTAATGGAATGCTATGTATATCAGTACATTTTTGAAGCTTATTTCTAGGCTCTATTCATTCCTATATTAACATTGAATATCTTCCAACCACTTGGATGTAATGAATTTTTTTGTTGAAATAATGCAATCTGCAGATGGATATTAAAAAATCTTCCAGTCACAATTGTGGGTTTTAAGAAAAACTTATGTGAATACTAGTTACCAGACATCTAATTAATGGGTTTGAATCATTTTCATTTCCTAAAAATGGATAGGGTGGCCAAAAATTTTTTTCAATTAAGACCAGTTTAAATTGAATTTTCAAATTTTTTTCAAATGGAACACCCTGTATATTTTTCAACGATGTGATGTAGAAATGAAAAACGAACATTTTTTGTAAATACTTTCCTAGGGCTAATTGCAGCCAATTTCGTTTTATTGAGTAATAATTACAAAATTCAAAAATAAACTTAAAAAAGATTTTGATTGACACACTTCTCTATGCCCTTTTAAAATGAGGTTCTCACAGTTCCTAGAACTGCCGATGTAATAGATGTAAAGGCAGTTATTATTCTTTCCTTCATATTTTGTACTGTTGTTGGTGTGTCTCTATAAACAATTTCCTTCATGTATCCCCATAAAAAGAAATCAATTTTTGTAAGATCTGGGGATCTAGCAGGCCATTTAGTGGGTCCATTTTTTCCAATCCATTGATGAGTGTAGGTATTATTTAAGTGGTCTCTAACTGCATTTAAATAATGTGGTGGAGCACCATCTTGCTGAAACCACATTCTATTTCGAATTCTTTCAGGGAGATTTACCAATGATTGTGGCAGATAACTTTCCAAAAAAATGAAGATAAATAGCTCCAGTCAATGTACCATCATAGAAATATGACCCTATTACATGTTCTCCAATAATTCCTCCCCAAACGTTTATAGACCATCTGTGTTGGTTATCAGCTTGTAGGATTTTCCGAAGCATAATAATGGAAATTGTGCCTATTAACAAATTCATTTTTATGAAAATTTGCCTCATCACTGAATAAAACAGTATTGAAGAAGTTGACATCATGTTGAATTTCACCACTGGCCCAATTACAAAATTGTATGCGCCTTTGAAAATCGTCATCAGATAATTCCTGGTGCATTTGAATATGATATGCATGCAACTTATTTGTTTTTAAGATTCGACCCACAGACCGTCTACTTGTTCCTACTAATGAGCTCACTTCTCTTTGACTAACATGGAGATTCTCAACCGTTGCCAGCACCATAGAAAACTCATTTTCCTCGTTCACAACACATTTTATTCTTTCACTTTTTTTATATTCGACATTTCCAATTTCCAGAAATCTATCGAGAAAGTTTTGGAAGCTGCTAACATCAGGAATCCTTCTTTCAGGATAACGTTGGTGATAAATTCTATTGGTAAGTAAATAATTTCTGTCTGACTCGCCCAAAACAAAAGTCATATCTACAAGTTCCGCTTTATTAAAATTCATATTGTAAAATTCCAATTATTTTAAATCCAATACAAATTGTAATGACCGATAAGTGTGATAAATGCTCCTTTGTACACGACAATTTATACCAAAGTGAGGTTTTATTGCTTGTCGAATAATGAAAACAGCAAAAAAATGTACAAAAAAACGTTACAGTAAAGGACCAGTAAAATACTATTTACTCATTTCAATGGATTGGAAGAAATGGTCCCACTAAATGGCCTCATTTCAAAATTGCATAAAGACGTATGTCAATGAAAATGGGCAACACGTCGAACACTTATTATACATTTCTTAATGATTTATTTGAGGGAACCTCCTTTTTTTAAGTTTATTCTTGAATTTGATATTTATTTATTTCTACATCTACATCACATCGTCGAAACATGTACAGGGTGTTCCATGTGAAAAAAGTAAAAAATTTCAATTTAAAATGTTCTTAATTGAAAAATAATTTTTTCCACCCTGTACATTTTTAGGAAATTAAAATAATTCAAAAAAATTAATTACATGTTTCGTAACTGGCATTCACATAACTGTGATTGTGAACATTTGTAACCACTTAACTTGATATTTTAATTGTCAAAACCATAAAAGTATGGGAACAGCCGCACAATTTTAGAAATACGATTCATCGAAAAAACTTTAAAATACAGAAGTTGTAGTAAATTTTCCTGGCTATCAAACGGCGATCTTGAATTTGACCTTCAAGGTCATTTGACAGTCAAGTCGGTTTTTCAAATGGGACCCCCTACTTTTAACCCTGGAAATGAAACGAGCGGAAAATTTTACGTTCGTTTGTGACATTCGACACTTACAAAATTGAAGTTCAACTTAAGTAAAGTAAAGATGACCTTAGAGGTCAATTTTCTAAGTGCCGAAGGTCATACCAGAACATAAAATTTTCCGCTCGTTTCTTTTCCGGGGTTATAAGTAGGGGGTTACATTCAGTTTTTTCTAGGATTCGTATTTTTCAAGTTATCCTGCCGTTTCCGTACTTTTATGCCACTGTGTATATATTATGCTCATGTATATTTGGAATTTATATGAATTTAATTATTGATACTGTTATGTGCACAACTACGCCACTGAAATCATAGAAAATTCGAGAACGGCACCAGAAAAGTCGTGAATGTTAAAATTTAGTGATTAATAAATCGGTGGTTTATGAAGATTCTTGTTGCAAATTTATTGAACCTACATAAGGAGATTGCTGAAGATTAAACACGTAACAATTGGTGTCAGAAGCGGAATTCCAACAGGAGTTCTGAAGAATTCTAAAAAGTTCCATATTGTTCTATTTGGAAACCTCTGGAGATACTGAAGTGCTTTGAACTGGAAAGTGATATATTAGACAAGACTTATTCGTGCCTGAAAGAAGAACTGCTCTAATAGATAGAGAACTTCACCGACTCAATGTTGACGTTGCAGCTCTCAGCGAAACTCGATTTTTGGAGGAAGGCTCTCTCACAGAAAAGTACTACACCTTCTATTGGAAAGGTCTTCCCACCAATTCAAGAAGACAACATGGAGTAGGATTTGCTGTTCGGAATCAACTTGTATCCAACTTAACACAAGTACCACAAGGCCTATCCGAGCTATCAGATGGCAACGCGGTAAATCTAATAAGCGCCTACGCTCCCCCACTCTGGATGCAAGTCACGAAACCAAGGAAAGCTTCTATCAACAGCTGGAAGAAACCCTCTGTAGAATACCTAAAACGGAACGACTCGTTATTCTTGGTGATTTTAACGCTAGGGTAGGGAGAGATGCAGACACCTGGCCAGGCATCATAGGCAAGAACGGTTTGGGCAACATGAACGCTAACGGTCAACTACTCCTAACTAAATGCGCCGAACATGATCTAGTTATAACAAACACCATTTTCCGACAAAAGGATAAATTTAAAGGCACCTGGCGTCACCCCAGATCAGGTCACTGGCATCTACTGGACTATGTTATCGTACGTAGGAAGCATCTCACGGACGTCCAAATTACAAAGGCGCGCATTGATAGCGAATGTTGGACCGATCATCGTCCTGTTGTCTCTAAAATGAAAATTGTTATGAGACCCAAACACCGAAGAACTCAAGTAAAACGTAGACCCCGTCTCTGTATTAGTAAATTGCGTGGTTCAATGATAATGAAGCTTTTATACAAGAACTTCTTGACCGCAAACATATTTCCTTCCAAAACGCTATCAACCACCCCAACGACTCATCAAAAGCAGAAGCTTTTACCCAATCTAAGTATGAAACGCAACGCGAAATCAGAAGAATAAAGAACGAGTGGTGGGCAAGCAAGGCCACAGAAATTCAAAGGTACGCCGATTCACACGACTACAGGAATTTCTTTCAAGGAGTAAAAGCAGTGTACGGCCCCAGTCGGAAAAATATGTGCCCTATTAAAGATTTAAATGGAAATCTCCTCAAAGGAGACCAGGAAATAAGAGCCCGATGGAAAGAACACTACTCTAACATTCTTAACCAGCAAAGTCAAGCCGATCACGATATTATAAATTTTATCCCTCAATACGACACCTTCGAAGACCTAGATAAGCCACTAACAACGGAAGAGATCTTAACCGCCATTGGGCAGCTAAAAACAAATCTCCCGGCGCCGACTCACTCCCAGCTGAGATCTTTAAAGCTGTGTCGTCAGAGCTCATACCCTACCTCAAAAAACTGTTTGATGTCGTGTGGGAAAGTGGTCAAGTTCCGCAGGAGTTTCGTGATACACTTTTAATCAACCTCTTCAAAAACAAAGGGAGCGCTGCGGACTGTGGAAATTACAGGGGTATAGCTCTCCTGGCTATTGGAGGGGAGATACTCACTAAAGCGATGGCAAATAGGCTAACACCTGTTATGGAAAAGTTACTTCCTGAAACACAGAGTGGCTTAAGACCAAACCGAGGCACATCGGATTTAATCTTCACACTTAAACAGCTTCAAGAAAAAGCACTCGAACATCAAGGAGAAATTCACATGGCCTTCATTGATTTAACCAAGGCGTTTGACTCGGTGGACAGGGAAGTGCTCTAGAAAATTGTGTTCCGCTTAGGTATCCCTAGAAAATTTGTGGAAGTATGTCGCAGTCTACATACAAACAACAACGCCCAGGTTATGTATAATAATGAGGCAACCGAACCTTTCCAAACCCTCACTGGAGTTAGGCAGGGATGTGTCCTAGCACCGCTACTCTTTAATTTGTTTACCACTGCTCTAACAATTATTGTTGACAACAAACTGACAGTCAGAGGAATAGGTCTCAGATACCGTTTTGATGGCGGTCTCTTTAACATAGGGCGCTTTAGAGCTTTCACGAAGACACGCACACGATTCATTTGTGATCTCCAGTATGCGGATGACTGTGCACTTTTAGCCTCTACGCCGGAAGAGCTTCAAGAACTTTTAGATGTGTATGCCCAGAGCTATGATTCCTTGGAACTTAAAATCAACATTGGAAAGACTAAGATTATGTCAACTCCTCATCAAGTGAACCAAATAGACATTACACTTAACGGAAATTCTCTTGAAGTGGTGGATCAGTTCAATTACTTAGGCAACGTTGTTAATGACAAAGCAAACATGGACAGCGAGATTCGCAATAGAATTAACGCTGCATCTAGAGCACTCTGGGGTCTTAGAGAGAGAGTATTTGACAACCACGAGCTTGCTTTGTCAACGAAAATGGCTGTCTACAGAGCAGTTGTCATTCCAACACTGCTATATGGATGTGAAAGCTGGGTCACTTACCGTCGTCATGTGAAAGAATTAGAACGTTTTCAGCAAAGACACTTCAGAAGTATGATGAAAATCCGTTGGTTCCATCATATATCAAACGTGGAAGTACTCAGGAGAGCAAACAGCCTTCCAATTGAGGTGCTTATTTCAAGAGCACGCCTAAGATGGGCAGGTCACGTTCATCGTATGCATGATAACCGCCTTCCTAAATGTACACTTTATGGTGAATTGCTAAGCGGTAGAAGAAGGCGTGGCGGTCAACGAAAGAGGTTCAAAGACGCTCTCTATGAAAATCTAAAATCCTGCGGTATTGCAGACGAGCAATGGGAACAACCTGCAGCGGACAGAACCGAATGGCGAGGAGTTGTGGCCAGCTATCAAGGAAATGTTGCTGCAAGAAGGCCGAATCCAAGACCTAACCAGGTCTATGTTTGTCCTGACTGCGGTCGACATGTGCTCTCCCGAATTGGCCTCTATAGCCATAGTCGTGTGCACCGTAGATGAATGGGAATTACAATAAACTACACCTGTTACTTGTTTTTTATTGTACACAATTTATCGACTGTAACATTTTTATACTCGGACTCGAGTAAAGGCTAATAATAAATTCGTGCTAGTGGGAAGAAATTTCCAGAACTTTCTATAAAGTTCCATAGTGTTCTATTTGGAAACCACTGAAGCTATCGGAGTGCTTTCAACTGGAAAGTAATATACACATTATTAACTAACACCTACTGTGATATTTTGAGAAAACTTCCAGAACATTTCATTGGATATTAGTGCAGTTAGCCAAGTTCTGTCAACTGGAAAGTAGTATAGACACTAAATAAAATTTGTTAGTGCTGTTTTCAGAACTTTTTGGATGGAAACAAGAAGAATGGCTGCCGAAAAGTAAATGCAAGACATGTTCGAGCAATTTCGAAAAATGATGCTAGACCAAAAATAAGAACAAGAAAGACGTGAAGAAGAAAAAGAAAGAATACGTCAAAAAGAACAACAGGAATAAAAATACGCCAGGAAGAATGTAGAATAATTATACAGGTGCAACATGACGCTGTCCTTTCAGCCACCGCAGACCTCAAAAGTGATATCAAAGAGGATGTAGGCTTTGTAAAGGCTGAAGTTAATAAAAGTGGATAAGGTCGAAGGAAAAGTTACTGGCATTGAAGAGAAAGTTACTAGCGTCGAAGGGAAAGTAAGTTTGGTCGAAGAAGAAGTAGAGCGAATGAAAGGGTAGTTGAGGGAAAGAAGTGGCCAGCCAGTAGTATCATCAAGCCCTCGGTTACAACCCCCCACCTTTGACGGTCAAACTTCATGGACGACATATAAGAGACAGTTTGAGGCAGCTGCATGCGCAAACAACTGGAATAACGAAGAATGAATTAGTGCTAGCGTTAAGGGGACAAGCATCAAAAGTGCTTCATACGATTCCAGTGGCGCAGCAACAAGATTTTTAAGTTTTAGGCTCAGCTGAAATCACGTATACAGAAAGCTGGAGAAAGTTTACAAGAATTTTAGGCTACAGTAGAGAGACTGGCACACTTGACTTACCCGAATGCACCAAGGCAGTTCCAGGAGCAATTGGCAGTCGACGCATTTATTGATGGCGTAAAAGACGAGGAGATCAGGCGGGTCCTTAGATTATCTCGACACAAACTAGTAGCGAGGCATTGATTCGTGAACTTGAGGTAGAAGCCGCCTATATGGATTTCTCATCGCACAGCGTACGAGCCGTCTCTGTGGAAGAAACCCATTCAGAGGAAACGAATTTGGACACCAAACTCAAGGATTTACAGAAGATGTTTACTCAATTAATGACCAAGACAAGTTTCCCAGGAAAACATGAAAGTCGACAAGGAAGTGTAAAGCCTAAAGGAGATATTCGATGTTACCGTTGCAACAAGCCAGGACATATGATGCAAGATTGTCGACAATGGAACCTTGGGGAAGTATATGTTGCAAGGAAAGAGAAAATCAGCCCCAAAACGGCGAAAGTGATGGCTATGTTAAAGAACATACAGAAAATGGTCGCGCAAGTATTGAATAAAATGAATTCACGACCGTACCCAAAACAGGGACCGCAATCACCGAAACAGTAGCCTAAGCAGCAAAGAAGCAGTGAAAGGCCTACAAAAGGAATCCGTTGATATAATTGTGGCAAATTTGGGCATATCAAGAGGTACTGTCGTTAGAGGCACCCTAAGGAAGTGAATGTAAAAAAATAGCAGGATGAAGAAGAAGTGAAGGCGGTTAAGATTGAGGTTCCGAAGGAGTGGACAAAGGAAGTTGTAAGGAAGGAACAACTAAACGATGACGGAATTGGACCTATACTGAAGGCAAAAGAAAAAGGCGCAGAAAGTGTCGAGTTGAAAGCTCTGTGGGCGCAATGGGATTCGCTAAGGCTTGAAGATGGATTATTATGGAGAGCATGGGAGAACCCGGATGGAAAAGAAGTTACCATGCAGTTGCTGATACCCAGGTGCCGAGTATCAAAAGTACTTCGGGAAGTGCACGAAGGAATATCCGGAGAGCATTTTGCAAGGTTTGTGCGGATGTGGCTGCCAAGAGGTCACCTACAGGGAGTGGTGACCGAATGAAGGCTCGATATGACCGTAATGTTAGTGGGATTCAAGGTGGGGGACTGAGTTTGGCTGTACAACCCACAGCGAAGAAGTATGTAGGAGACTCTGAATTTCCTTACCGTGACGTTAAGGCTTAAGGAGGGGGCAGTGTTATGTGCACGACTACGCTACTGGAATCATAGAGAATTCGAGAATGATGCAGCAGAAAAGTCACGAGTGCTAACCGGACTGGGACAGTTTGATTATGAGTTGAACAGGCGATAAGATGAAATAAGAAACAGTAATAAGTTGTGAATTATAGTAGTGAGACTAATAGTAGATGGAACTTGTAATTAGTAGGTACTAATGTGTATGAGGACTTAATTATTGTGAAATTAAGTGATTAATAAATCAGTGGTTTATGAAGATTCTTGATGCAAATTTATTGAACCTACATACAGGGCGTATGCTGAAGATTGTAAACACATAACAATAGTATATTGCATTGCTGTCCTATTTATATACTATTTGTATATATTTCTCCATTGTTCTCTATTATATCTAGTTTATTTTAATAATCATTTTGTAATAAGTTCATTTATATATAGGTTTATTCGCTTTCATGTAGCTCTAGTTTAGGTTAATTATAATAAAGACCTTACTATTATTATTATTTCTCCTATATTTCAGGACTGTCACTTAAATACTTCATCAACACCTGCAAAAAATGTAGCAAATGGTGTCTTATTGCCTGTAATTAAAACTTATACTTAGCTGAATACTAGTCATTAATATTTTCAATAATATATATCTGAAAGCATAATACTTACTATTTCATCCTTCCGCCTCGTATATTGTAATTAAAACGAACGAATTATTTCACAGCTTTGTCTCACATCAGTTGTAATAACTGATGTTAATAACATACTAACAGATATGCTGAATATTAACACGTGAAACAATTATTTTGATAATCCAATGTCAAGTGCAAAAGAGAATCTCATTTCTATTTGAAATATTTACCTCGGGTGTAAAATTAATTTTTAAAGCTGAGAATTCTCGCAAAGAATGCAGCAGACCGGTGTTACAACAAGCAGTGATAGTTACTATCGAGTTAATCTGTACGATTGTGATCTGCTCGACTCCCTGGTAACCTCACAAAGTGGCGGATGTAAATTCACCTAATGGTCGGCTAGTTAAATTTTAAATGATTATTCAGTTATTATTAAGGCGATATTGCTGTGAATTCGCTTTAATGAGGAATTTTCTCCCACACAATCCTGTAATGTTGAAGAACACGTTGTATTTAATGAATATTGTTTAATGGGAGGTACAACTTCAACTGAATTGAAAACACTAGTGTTATGCTATGTAGAAACACCATTTTCCCTATCTTAGGATGGTAAAGAAATATATATTCAAAAATAGTGACTTATTTCTGCGCTTTACTGAAAAATGTTTTTGGACATTTAGCAGATAACATCCATACACTGAATATCTAACATTTAAAATGAACACTCTTCACATCCTTCTACTATTGATCTAATTCTGATAACGCTGGTATACTAATAAAGCTTAATCAATGAAACGACTATATAACCCCCTTATGAGAAGTCAATAATAATCTCAAAGAAATGCTGTAAAACTTTAACGCGTTCAGTATCTAATATTTAATATGTTAGGAGAAACATTTGATATGTTTAAAAGTTATTAAAAGTACAAAAATTGAAAAAATATGTATAAAATCTCGCTTACTTTATGTCTTAATAAATATACAGGGTATTTCAGGTATGCGGTCATTAATTTATAGGGACAATTCTACATATAAAATATGAAAAAAAACTTCGTTTAAACATGGGTCCGGAAGAGTCTCTGAGATGGACACCCAAAACTAACATTTTATTTAATATCTCGGGAACCCTTTGGGCTACGGTTACTAGTTTTTTCGTAAGCATCATAGTACTACTACATCATTACTTAATATCTGCAATAATATAACAACTGCGATTGACAATTCAGAAGTCACGTACTTAGTTCTCCTCGACTACAGCAAAGCATTTGACCTGATCAATCATAACTTATTAATAGCTAAGTTACACTATTATGGAGTAAATGACTTGATGCTCAACTGGTTTCAAAATTATCTTTCCCAACGTAGACAGATGGTAAAACTAGATGGAATAACATCTACAGAACTTTTAGTCGAACAAGGTGTGCCTCAAGGAAGTATCCTAGGTCCGTTGCTCTTTACGATATTTACTGCTGAGTTGCCTGGAAAAACTTCATATTGTAGAATTCATCTGTATGCCGACGACACCGAACTTGAAATTTCCTGTGATCCCCAACAATGCAATGAAGCTATTGAGAAACTCAACAGTGATCTATTAGTGATTTCACAGTGGTCTAAAGATAACGGTCTTACCATCAATCCCCAAAAATCATCTGCTTTATGCTTAGGAACTAGTGTGCAATGTGCAAAAGCTAAATCTAATTTAAACAGTGAAATTAGAATAAATGGAAGTGAAATTCCTTTCAAAAATAGTGTTAAAAATTTAGGTATAATATTTGATGAACATTTGAATTTTGAGAGTCATGTCATACAGAAATGCCAACAGTCATATTCCAGATTTAGATGTTTGTATAAATTTAAGTACATTTTGCCAGCTGATACTAAATGGAACCTGGTAAATTCTGTTATATTAAGTAACTTTGATTATTGTAGTAGTGTCTATTATCCCCATTTAACAAAATATTTTCAAAATAAAATACAAATTGTACAAAATAGCTGTCTAAGATATTCATATAATATTGACAGAAGTGAACATCCTAAAAGTACAACATCCTAAAAATTGAAAATAGATTTATGATATTATTTGCAACATTAATATATAAAACTATATCATTTAAAATGCCAACTTATCTATATGACTGTCTAATACCTAGGTCACAGATACACGGTGTCACTCTTAGAAACATAGACATTTTTACCATTCCTCAACACAGCACTGTGAAATTTCAATCTTGTTTTTTGTATTTAGGTCCAAAGATTTTTAATCAATACAATAATGTATTTACGTCCAGCAAAACACCTTACAGCTTCAAAAACAAAATTAAGGCGCTTACGTTCAAAAATCAAAAGGAAAATTAAAAATTTAATTACTGTCAACTTATGCTATGTTAAAAAGGATCTACATCATATTTTGTGTTCTTTTTTTGTTACAATTCTGATATTTCCTGTAAATTTATGCTAATTTGTATTAAGTTTTAAGTTTTTTTGTATGCTGAAAAATGCTATGCAATGCCCTTTCCTTTTGGAAAAATGTATGAGTATATTTTTTATATATATATATTTTTCAATAAACATTTTTATTATTATTATTATTATTATTAGTTCTTGCACTTGATTCGATATCAATAAAGGTCATTATCTGATGTTACTCAGTAAGGGTAAATTGAATCAAGGGCGCACAAAGTTGGAACGGGGGAACTTACTTCTTCCCCCAAATTTTTTAATGTGACTTTTCTGCAATTGTCTCATGGGAATATGATTCCTTGGTTATAAATACACAAAAACGGTTATCTTGCGTAGGATCAACCGGTTTCGAGAAATTTGAATCTAAAAAAACGCATGCATCGCCTGGGATTCAAAAATAGGATAATGATTTCTCGCTCTTCTGCATAATTTAACAAAAATAAAAACTTTAGGTGGTCAACTTTTTTTAGGTCGCAGGATCGAGGGGCGAACCTACTGGCCCGTTTCTGCCAATCCATCTATTGGGATAAGCTGCATTTAAATAATTTCGAACAACTATTCTAAAATGGGAAGATGCACCATCGTGCATGAACCACATTGTCCTTCTGGTCTCATACGGCACATCCTCCTCTGAAAACATTGATAATTTAACTCATCCAATCCATTAGAAAAACAAACGGTCCTAATAATCTGCTGCCAAGTATACCTACCCAAACGCTGATTGAAAACTTTTCTTAGTGCTTGTACTCGAAGAAAGTATGAGGATTTTCTTCTGCTCATATGTGATTGTTGTGAAAGTTGACAACACCATCCCACGTAAACCCCGCTTCGTTCGTAAACAAATTTTTTTAAATAAATTCAGCATATCTTTCACATTTTCGTACAAGCCAATGTAATGAAGTTATGTTTGTCTTAAAAATATTCACTTTAATTTAAATTTAAAGTCATAGATTTTTCCTATCCACCGGGTATATAGAGTAAATTGGGAAGAAACCGCTGTCAGGCAATTTAATTTCAGGGAAAGATTATATTTACAAGTCATGAGAGAATCAATGGCAACTAACAAATTTTATTTAGATGAATAATTAATAAACTAGGGCCGATAAAATTCAGTTTTCTTTAGTAGCCAGGTAACGTTTTCATTACAAATTGATTTCAAATAGTTTAAACCGTGAGAGTCAATTGTTTTAATTAATTAACGGTCGAAATAATTAATATAAAACCGAAGTTAAAAATAGTATTTTGATTTAGAATTATAACCTTACATATAATGATTTAGAGCTTAATATACCTAAACATGCTTTAGATAAATTTGCTACTTTTTTCGAAACTAGTTTTTCAGTTTCTAAGAAATCGCCTACGTATACTAATAACAGTCGTATCGGTAATGTACTTCACACATTTTCATTCACAATTGATGACATAACCAAGGCGCTCAAAAAATTTAAACCTAAATTTGCTAAGGGACCGGACGATATTCCAGCTTTCATAGTAAGAGACTGTGTTTACGTTCTTGCGAAATCACTTACTTTTATCTATAACTTATCTCTGAAACTTTGTACCTTTCCGAAGATCTGGAAGCTTTCACGTATCTGCCCCGTATACAAAAAAGGTGAAAGAAATAAAATTGAAAACTACCGTCCGATAACCATAACCTGTAGCTTTGCTAAAGTGTTTGAGATAGCCTTGCATGAACCACTTTATTCTCACGTAAAAGAACAGCTTACATCAAGTCAACACGGCTTTATACATGGGAGATCAACAGTGACCAATCTCTGCTTCATAACACAATATATCTCTGAATATTTGGATGCTAATGTTCAAGTTGACGTAATACACACCGATTTCTCGAAGGCTTTTGACAAACTAGACCATGGAGTTCTCTTAGAAAAGTTAAACAATGTGGGACTGTCGTCCTCGCTTCTTACATTTTTTGAATCCTATCGTTGTATGCCGAAACAATATGTTGAATACTGTAGTCATAAGTCCTTCGAGATTTCGGCGACTTCTGGTGTGCTGCAGGTTTCTGTCCTGGGCCCTTTATTATTTGTTATCTTTATAAATGATATTGTAGACTCGATAGACATACCATGCTTGTTATATGCCGATGACCTAAAATTGTACTGGCGTACAGAGTCCTTGGAGGACTGTCAGAGAATACAAAATAACCTAAATAAGCTTCATGCGTGGTGTAACAGTAATACTCTGCCATTAAATGCTGCCAAATGCAAGGTTGTCTCATACCATAGGAAAAAGAATGCCTTTGAGTTCGCTTATCAACTGAGTGAAACAATTCTTGAACGTCCTGAATACTTTTATGATCTTGGAGTGACATTTGATCATAAGCTGTCATTTTCAAAACATATTGAAAATATTGTATCAGCATCTTCAAAGAACCTTGGTTTTGTCATCAGAAATTCATATGGCTTTACAGACACTCAGGTATTATGTATGCTGTTTAACGCGTTTGTAAAATCTAAGTTAGAATATGCGAGCTTAATTTGGTACCCAGGGTACTCGAAATATAATGACTCCATTGAAAATGTTCAAAGGAGATTCTTAAAATTTCTATGTTATAAAATCGAAGGCATATATCCTCCAATTGGAACGTTACATAATGTAGTTCTGTGTAGATTTTCATTTACCAGTTTGGCCAATCGCAGAAAGCTTCACTCCTTAATATTTATGTTCAATATGGTACACAATAGATATGACTGTGCTGAAGTTTTATCGAATCTGAGTTTTCGCGTGCCAACAATCGGAACTAGATTTGAAGGAACCTTTTACCTCTCGACTCCTCACACAAACTTATTGAAATACTGCATGTCATGTGTAATAATTATCACGGCTTGCAGGATAGTATAGATATATTTAACTGCTCGATAAAGGATATTACGAATTTATTTTCATAATAATCTATTATGTATCTATTTTTTTTTCTTGTTTGTTAAATTTGTGTATTTGATTGTTTTATTCACATGTTATACATATATTTTTTCTATGTTATGTTATTTAAATATTGTCAATTTCCCATCCTTTAATTGGCCAAAGCTGTTGGATGTTGTATCCTAAATAAATAAATAAATAAATAAATAAATAAATAACTAGTAATACCGGGGCTGTTAAATTCGTTCTTTTTCTGAAATCATATAGATAATTTATTTTCACTAGATTCCAGCCATGTAAATTGTTCAGAAATTATTGTTTATGACAATTGACGCTACCGGTTATAAAACATTTTGTTTCACCGCCAATTAGTGACTCACATGACTCACATATGATTGCGCATTGTGCGTTCGACAGGATGAATTTTAGCCTAGCACGGGGATGCCTTGCGGAGGCCCTCTGCTAACACTCTCTTTAGTTTTCAACTGCCGACCTGACCAGTCGATTGCTTCGGTAAGAATTCACTGTGTCGAATTCATATCTATTTTTATTTTGGCAATTTGAACTTGAAATATTTTCTGTATTGATACATATAATTTTAATTGGTCTTTGTTTTAGTTTGATAAATTCCGGCTTCAGTAACCAGTAACAACTTTGAATTTAACGATCGTATCTGGCTTATCCGTGGAAACATTTTACCACGAATAATACCCTCAGGGGACGCTGCCTTGCAAGTGGGACACTCCAGAAGTGTTACGCTGAAGCTTTGAACTGTAATATTCTCAGTCGGGGACGCTGCCTTGTAAGTGGGACACTCCACCTAAGCCGAACAGTCATAAAGTAATATTTTACACGATCGTACCAAACAAAGACAGAGTAATATTCAGTAAAATAAAACTTGACGTTTGATCCTGTTTGTTATTTGAAATTTCATTCGGCCTGAAATGATTTTATGATGATATTATTTTTTTCAGATTCATAAGATCACCTGACGTGCAATCCCCCTTCCACGATGCAGCTGACTATTTTTTTACACTACCTGGCATCAATAATTTATTTTTTAAAAATCAGCTTTCCTGAAATTATTTAAAAAAAATGTTTTTTCGACAAATTCCATATCCTCCACAAGCGCCTCCACCTCTATTGGAGCAGCTGACAATCGTTTCGGTTATTAGCTACATGGTATCTGCTATGCCTGTTAAAATAAGTCGGCATGCGATGACTTGGTAAAAATACTCCTGCTTCCCGGGCTATTATTATACAGATATTAATAAACTGGTCTTTAACTGCCACTTCCACAATTTTTTCAAACATTAACAATATCTATTGGCATATGGTCTTCACATTTCGACGAATTTCAAACCTTTGGTACTGGAATAACGTTGAAAGTTTTCTATGCGCCAGGAAAATTTCCGTATGTCAGCGAAGTATGCACTAGATCAAGAAAGCGATCTCCTATTACTTCAAATGCACCTTTGACAACTTTGATACCAATTATATATTCAGAGTTCCTTCCTTCAGTGAATGAATAGTTTCTCTTAACCTCTTCATAGTTATATCAAATTTCTAAATATACTTATATTCTCTGCATCGCCCTGAATATAATTATTATTTTTTTGCATATTAATGGATATAGTTATGGCGTCTATACGTTCAATAAAGTACAGGTAAAATTTTTCGGCAATAACATTTCCTTCTTATTCTAGAATATCAGCAAAAATTATATTATCACATATTTTCTCACTTTTTTCACGCAATTTTTTTTAAGTTCTTTCCATAGCTCGGCACATTTTTTATTTCTAATCGCATTTTTATAAAACTCCTCTTTACTTTTCCTTATCGTACATGTAACGAAGTTTCTTTTTTGTTTATATTCTTCCCAGTCCTCTTCTTTACCGGTTGAAACAGCATTCTTGTACAATTATAGAGGATGAAGTAGCTTGAGGTAATTTTAAAGTAAAATGTTCTACAACTATTATTGACGTGTCTGGACAATTTTCTTCAAAGCACACATTAATTGAAGGTGAGTTTTACCTGAAAGATCCGTCCTATATTTCGTTGTGTACTTTGAATCTATTTCAGTAATTCGCACTGCCTTCTCCAGCTTTCTAAGTTTGCAGAAATAAAACTTAGTTTATGTAATTTAGACAAAGTTAGTAGTGCAGTAATTAAACTCAAGCAGATTACAGCAATATTAGTTTATTTGAAGTAAAATATTAAAATTAATCTTTAAGGATGGAACTTGGTTACCTTTAGATATAAATCTAAATACAGTAGTGGAATTTACAATAAGCCCCTGATAAATATCAGACCGATTATGATCTACCCAAGCGCGTGGTAACTTCTTGAACACTTGCTGTTAGTGTCAACCGACTACAGAGAGCATTTTAAGTTTCATGCTAATAAATTTAATGCCATTTAAAAACTTGTTTGGACATTCATCTCTAATAGCATCATTGTTCTAAGAGCATGTCCTCTATAATAAAGTATGTCTTACATATACTAATATAACGAACAGATTAGACTTGAAGCTTCTTAGTAACATTAAAGAAAATTTAAGAAATGGTAAACAAAACACAAATCTAATTGCCCAAATAGACCAATGTTGCTACTGGGAATGATATATTTGCTGAAAATCACAAATCAGTGATTATTCTAAAAAATGCCATATTTATTATACTGTAAGATATCTACATTGCTACATCCACTAATATATGAAAGGTTTGGGTGAAAATCTAACAAATACCAATATACTCCAATATCAAAATAAAAACTGTGGTGACTGTCGCCCGTTTCAAGTTTTCCCGAAAAAACAAAAAATTCATTAATTAGCCTTGCCGAGTAAATCAAGCTCATAATCGCATCCGAAATTGGAGTATTTTTCACACTAATGTACAGTGCATAGCAAATAAAGCGAATCTACTAGAATTATTTTTTAGCAAATATAATCCCACCTTTGTGTGCTTAAGTGAGCATTGGCTATGTAAGGAAAAATTACATTCCACGTATATTAACGGATACACTTTGCTGAGTGATAATTGCCGCGATACACACATAGATGGTGGTACTGTTTATATTTGCTAAGGAAAGTATAGCTCTACTCTGAAATATTTTAACAAATTGTCAGTTGAACTATGTATAAGAATGATCTATAGTGATGTATAACAATCACTTTTGTATATTAAACGTTTATAGACCTCCATCTGGAGATCTGGAGGCGTTTTTTATGCAATTTCCTAACTTGTTATCCAAAGCATCATCTGATTTCGAATTTCTTATTGTTTGTGGTGATTTAAATACAAATCGTGTGTTTCGCACAAGCTCATTGATTCTGCACGTTGTGAGGTGGGGATTCCACCCCTTAAGTTCAAACGAGACCGTTTACTTCTAAATTATACAGGGAAGATATGGGCCATGCCTCATCACCTTGTTCATTCAGTACTATTTAATAACGAATTACAAGAAGTATAAGACGTGAGGCATTCCATCACTCGTCCAGTGGAATAAGAGTTAAAGATTTACTGAGTAAACTGCGAATCACCTTACCTATAATTCTGCCTATGAGATTTTCTGACATACCGCCCTGGAAAATGCCCATTCCCTTATTACAAACCGACCTTTCTAACTATAAGAAAGAAGACACTTCCAACATATATCTAAGACTCATTCAATGAAATTCTAAACGAACATTCAGATGCAATAAAAATATACACAGATGAATCGAAAACAGACCATGGTGTTGGTAGAGCATTTGTCACAGCAGGTGAATGCCATTTGTGGTCTCTACCACCTGCTGCCAGTATATACACATCAGAACTATACGCGATATAGCAAGCACTGGGGTATAGTGAAATGTTTAATCACAATTTCTTTCTTATATATACAGATACATTAAGCTCTATACAATCCATTGAGATATAGTTACAACTGGCCCATTAGTTTTGAATATCCTTTCATTACTTGGTTGGCTAACTAGAATGAGCAAACAAATAGTATTTCTATGGTCATCAGGGCATATAGGTATTGCAGGTAATGAACTAGCAGACTTAGCTGCCATTGACATGATGACATTGCTATCAAATACCCGGATTTATGAGCACTGTTTGTCAACAAAGTCAATAATAATTGGCAAATAGGATGCTAAAAGATATAAAAAGGAAATATAAAAACGTCGGCAACGCTTTGCAAACTAACAAAACGGGAGCAAGTGGTACTAACTCGCCTGAGAGTAGGCCACACACACCTCACCTCATTTCATTTGAATCCTTATCTTACCACTTAGTTGTTAACGCGCCACCTGGTTTACATGCCTCATCCATATTGTACTACGGCTAAAGGGATTAATAAATATATTTACTATTGAATTATATGGAATAAGAACTTTCAAATTTGCAAGATTTTTCAATTACTCCTAACTAGATTTTTAAATTTATTATCAATTGTCTTAATATCTATCTTCCGAAACAGCTTCCGGCCCTTTTTGTTCAATAGTAGCTGGCTTAAAATGCTCATTCAGTGACGTTTAATAGAATATTTAGTCAAATATTTAGTCTCGACATTAACGAAATTAATTTTTCAAACCTATACCTGTGTTAATGTGAACGATCCATCTTTACACGTCTGAAGGACTTTTATTATACTTTCCAAAATGGATATTAAACGTTCACAAAGAAGGGTTCAAAGCGACTGTTTCAGACAGTGAATAATACAAAATATATACTTACTGTTTCGTTTTTGCTTAACTGCTTCACGGATGGTACCAATTGGACGTCGTAACACTATAAATCTAACAAAGTAAATACTAACACTTTCTTAAAATTTAAACCTGAAAAGAGATTTTGAAAGCACAAGAAAAAGGCAATATAAAGTTCAAAAATATATATTAAATCTTTAAAAAATTATGTTTTACAAAAACATTCAAGAAAAATGTATTGACAAACTACAGTCTGGCCCGTGTACAACACATAGTGAGGAACGGAACAACTCATAATGTAATCAACTACCATCCAATGTGCGGTTTATAGCTCACGATTATAAAAAAAGATTCAGTAAAAATTTCAATGTTTATAATTTTGGTGGGCTTTTGCTTGCCTGTCTATTGGCATATTTTCAGTTCAATATCAATTTAGTTTGCCCCTCGGAGCTTAAAAATGCTTGAATCGTAACAACTTTAAATTATATTCTGCAATTATAAATTCATACGTTCAGGCAAGGCGGTCCCATGCACGTTCAGAGTACATGGTAAAGATACTTTTCTGACACCGACTGCTAGAAAATGAATGGTCACCCTTGTCGCTAAAGGCGATTTTCGCGAAAACTCTCGAAATACTTTGACTAGAGATTTTTGTTACACATTCTAAATTTTGGTGGTCGGGACGACATTACGTCACCGTGCCGCGACATTTAGTATACTTTCTAAAATTACATTCCTTGATGAGTTTCTGACATTTTTGCATAAAAAATGCTAAGTAGGGCGAAAATGTGATTGAATGTATAGAAACCTCTTCCAACGGCATTTTTATGTGAAGCACTCTTTTCATTCGAAATGTTTCGGATTTTGTTCCAGTTTCGAAAAGTTCATCGAGAGTTTTGGCGTGTTCTTTAACATTAACTGTAGTAAATTATATATTCCTAGATCATTTTGACACCATGAATTACTTTAGTTATTAAACTGGATCATATTTCATTAAAATTTATTTGACTTGCCGTAAGTCAAATGGATAATCATGGTTGATATGGTACAAACTCATTATAACTAGTTCTAACGTAGTAAGCTATTTCGAATTCTTTTAAAAAATAACTGGCGCAACACAGAAAGAGAAAGGACATTTAAATTATTATATTTTCATTCTTCCTCCTCTTTATATATCACTTTTATTTCAATTTTTAGAAAAAACAAACCGCCCGAGGCTACTTTAATCATGCATATTACATAAGAATGTCTAGATGTGCCTTAGATACGAGCTAGCTTTTATACATGTATTTCCATTTAGGCATATACATATACAAGAATAAAAGGGAATAATATTTCCTACTACTAAGAGCTAACCCTTCGATTGCAATTTTTGATGTTATACACTAAAAATTAATCATTGTACTATAAATATAAATTTTATAAGGGATGTAGATGACCATAATTTGTCCTCACAACCAATTTACCTGCAAGGTAATTAATAATAGTAATAATAATAATAGTTTTTAATGCCCAACAGTAATCCATTTACAGGGCAAAAGTACAAAGAGAAAAATACAAAGTAGAAAATAGAAAATATAAAATATAAAAACTGAAACATTCGAATGAACCTTTAAACGTGCTTTTAAAAAATAAATAGAAATTATATAAATAAACACAACAGAAATTAGACAACCCCCAATTCCAGAAGCCAGAGGCTTATGCGGAAGAGCTGCAATTAAAGAAAAAATAGTCATAGGAGGCGACTTTAATATTAATCTCATTACACAAAATAGTAACACATCTTTACTTAAAGACTTACTAATCTCTTTCGGCCTTGAAATAACAATAACTTTTCGGACGCCAGTAACTCCTGCAACAGCTACATGTATAGATAATTTTTTTCATTGGAACTCACGTCAAGCAATATACAGTAAACAATATTAACCTACATTTGTCAGATCACTTCTCTCAAATTCTTTCCTTACAATTGAATAAAAATGGAAAAAATTTAATATCTAAATCGTATACGTATGGCAGAAGCATTAACTCATAAAATATCTTAAGATTTTGTAATTACTTAGAGAGAGAAAATTGGAATGATTTTTATCTAGAAAGTAACATTTTAGTAATGTTATTACTTATTATTTCGACTTGTGCTTTCCATTGGCATGCTTTGTGAATGAAAAGGAAAAAATAATCAAAAGTGGTTAACAGAGGATATAGTCAAATTAAAAAAAGATATATGCCTATTTTCTGATCTTGCTCAAAAATATCCCTAAGGAACTATAGTAAAAACATTAATAATATATATATATAAACAAAAATTCAGCTTAGCCAAACAGAGGTATTACGATAATAAAATTCAAGAGTCAAATAACAAAACAAAAACCATGTGGAATATTATATCAGATGTACAAGACAAACAGAAATACAAAAAAGAAATAAAAATTGTAGAAAATAATGTTCAGATAAACGATAGTGCAATTGCAAATAACTTTAACAAGCACTTTACCACCAATGGGATAACACATAACAAACAAAAAGATTTTGACTTTTTGAAAGCCAATGTTCCATTAGGCAATATCTCGTTTTTCTTTTCCCCTATAAGTGACAAAGATGTCCTTTCATTAATAAATAAACTTAAACCATCGCATTCCAGTGGATATGACAATGTATCAAATAACTTACTAAAACATTGCAAACATTTAATTTGTCAACCACTATCTTATTTAATAAATTTGTCATTTGAACAAGGAGTTTTCCCAGAAAAATTAAAACTCTCCGTAGTATGTCCACTATATAAAAAAGGTGACTTAAATGCATACGGCAATTACAGGGCTATTACATTATTGTCTAGCTTCTCTAAGCTTTATAAATCGGTATTAAATGACCAGTTACTAACATTCTGTATCCGTAATACTATAATTTCTCCAGACCAACATGGTTTTGTAAAAGATAAAGGAGTGGATACAGCTTTAAATAATTTTCATGCTGAAATTACAAATGCCCTTGACAAAAAAATGTGCCCATTCTGTCTGTTTATTGATTTTTCTCCCCCATTTGACTGCGTAGATCATCAGTTACTACTAGAGAAACTTTGTAGGTATGGAATTAGAGGAACACCATTAGATTTCATAAAGTCAAATTTAAGTAACCGACAGCAAGTTGTACTAATAAACCATACCACAAATAGTTCTAGGAAGGTGACTCAAGGTGTCCCACAAGGGTCTATTTTGGGTCCCCTGCTATATATATAATCCTCGCCAATGATTTAGTTTTTTTCTTGAAAGGCATTAATAATTTGCGGACTGTATGCTACGCCGATGACACAAATTTCTTAATTTCAGAAACTAACACCAGTTTAGCAATAAATTCGGCAGAAAATGTTTACGAAAAATGTGTACTTTGGTCTGAAAAAAATTTTATAAACTTAAATAAAGAAAAAATTATTTCGATACTTTTTAAAACCCGTAATTACCAAGGTGAATTAGACACTCGACCTTCGGATTACTTTAATGTATACGACTCAGGCAAAATATTAGGAATCACTTTCGACTGCACTTTAAAGTGGGATATCCACATAGATAAACTTTGTGACAAACTTCGGACCTGTTTTATGCACTACGGTCACTGACAAACCACTGCAGTCAGTACATATTCATTAGTTTGTATTACGCACATTTCCACTCTCATATGCGATATGGAATTACTAACTGGGGTACTAGTAGTAATTGTCAACGCGTTTTTATTCTGCCAAAGTACGCTTTGAGAATATTAGCTAAGCTGCCAACAAGGAAATCTTGTAGACCAACTTTCAAAAAGTTAAAAATCTTAACATTATCTGGCACTTACATTTATGAACTTAGTTGCTTTGTTTATAAGAACTTGAATATGTTTAAAAAAATATAGTTGATCACAGTTATGAAACAAGATTTAGACATAACTGTAATCCAGACCAGCATTCCACGGCGGGATATCAAAAAGGCCTTTATTTTAATAATAATAATTAAATATAAATAAACACCACAGAAATTAGACAACCCCCAATTCCAGAAGCCAGGGGCTTGTGCGGAAGGGGGTTACACATTGAAAAAACGCGGACATACAACCATTTCCTCTGACAGTGCTGGAGCCAGGATTCGAACCCGGCAATTACAATACAATTACAATTTAAAATTCTTTATTAAATTATATATAACATGTCATTTTAGTATTATCATAATATATCATTTACTTCATTGGTATATACAATGTTAGAAAACACCCGGCGCGTTGCAATCTGCTCATGGCAAAGAAACGGGACGGGAGGCTGATGTTATGCCAAACATGATAAATATAATACAAATTTAAATTAATACATATTCAGTTGTTTTTCAAAAATCCACATTTAAAAAAAAAGACTCAAGACCTTTCTTATCGATAAAACCTGTTATACACTCGATTATTTCTTTTTATGACTAATTTTACTACAATATGCAAAGACTTTTATACTTTTTATCTTTTATATGTTTTTACATATTTTTAATTGTTAGTTTTTTAGTACTTTGACGCCCTCTACAATTACTTGTTTATACAAATAATTGAGAAATAAAGTATATTATATTATATTATTATTATTAATATGGTTCCGCAGGAGTTATAAAAACTTTAAATCGTTTAATGACCCGTTGATAAAAAAAGAATAAACATGTCTCCTAAAAATTTCTTCCAATACATTTATTTTTTAGGGATGCTGAGTGTGAGCTTCTTAAAACTAGTGAGAATTCTTCTTAGACCAAATTCGATAGTTATGTGGATTAACTGTTACGTCTGTTACTTCATTAGAAAAGCAAATATTTTGCGGAAAATTATCATCATTTCTACAAATTCCATCATTTCTTCTCAAAACTCAACTCTTCTGTCAACATTTTTTTCAGCAAGCTCCTGCACCAGAGGTAGTTTGTAGAGAAACAGTTTTTATTTTTTTAGAAATCCTATTTACACTGCGATTACTTAAATTTTCATTTAATGCTACAAGTGTGGTCGATGTTTGTGGATTTTTTCGAGTCTTAACAAAATTTTCAACGTGCTATCATCCTTGGTCACCGATTAGGATCATTTTTAAACAGAACCAATATTGTTGAGTCTTTAAAGCTTTGTTCACTACAGACTGGGTCAATGGATTTGGACTAGGATATATCTGATTAAAAAGGTTGCACGCATACCTCTTGTCTACGGTCTCCAAAATCGTTCATTAATAATATCCTAGTTCTTTGTCGCTGCGAAAATGGCACCATTTTGTAGTCGACAGCAACACATGGGAAGAAATTCTCAACGAGTGAACCACAAAAATGATGTTTATCGTCGTTTTTACCACCAAAAAAATAGTAAAATCTGACAAAAATAATGAAGATAAGATTTTTTGCATTATTGGTTGTCCGACTTGTGATACATCTGATTACAGTTTTTGTGCTCAATTTGCTTATTGTGAATTTCATTTAGAACATTAAGGTGGGCATATCCAAGAGAGAGATCCGATATATTTATTATTTTTGGCCATAACTTTTTTTCTAATACATACAGGGTGTTGCATCATGAGAGGGACATAGCTTAATAGGAGGTAGAGAACATCAGTGGTAACCGGAACCTCCCATAGAAATGTCTCATTGGGCCTTCATTACGAAGTTACAGGGTGTTAAATAATTTTTGGCCAAACCTGTTTTTTGTCATAACTTTGACAGGGAATGAAATAACGGATTCATATTTGGTACGGCTAATGTACTTACGAGCCCCAAGAGGTACATATATAAAAAAAATATATCCAGGTCCGGACTCACTATAATTTATGTTTCTTCTTTGCATCAATAAAACATCACCCTGTATATATTTTTTTGAAATTTCGATACGATATTCGAAAAGAGCAAGAAAAAACAAACAAAATGGCCTATTTCATTTTTTTGTTACACCTTCGTGGTTATTTAAATACGTTGTTAAATGTGCAAGAAAATGGATTACAGAACCCTATTAAATGAGAGGTACGTGAAATAAATAGTTTTATAACTAAAATTTGCAAAAATTCTATTGAGCCTAGGTGGTCTGGGTGAATCCTAATTCCGGCACGTTTTAAAGGTCCATTTTGGTAAAAAACTGTGGTCCTAATAAGTAATCGGGTATGAAATAACAAAATTTTTAATCAATCACAGTAGGCTTGTTCAAAGTGACAGATAATAAAAAGAAATCTCCTAAACAGTTGAATAATTGCTTGTTAGTAATTTAATGTGTCAATAATCCGCATTTAGTTAGTGAAAACTTGTGAAAATATTTTAACTATGCCAGTAAAATTTACAAACGTGGAATATGCTGACATAATATTCATCTATGGTTTCTGTAATGGAAATGGTAGGTCGACGAAAAGAGAATATCGGCTGCGTTTTCCTGGTCGTCGATGCCCTAATCATAAAACCTTTAGTACGGTGTTCCAGTATGCAAGACAACACGGAAAGTTTCCTACTTCTGCAGTTGTGGAGCGTGTTTTACAACAAGGTGTGCAGGAACAAAACAATATTATAAACGTAGTTCAAGAAAACCCAAATATAAGCACAAGACGAATCAGTTTGGCAACTGGTATTCCTCATTGGCGAGTATGGAGAACCCTAAAAAGAGAACGTTACCATCCATATCATATCCAGCAGGTACAGCGTCTTCAACAAGGCGACGATATCCCCCGCCTGGCATTTTGTCATTGGTTGTCTAATCATCGCCCAGTCGTTTACAGAACCTTATTTACGGATGAGGCACAATTTACAAGGGATGGAGTAAACAATTCACGAAATAATCATAAATGGGCACAGGAAAACCCACATGCGGTACGCCAACGCCGTTCGCAACACAGGTTTTCTGTAAATGTTTGGGTCGGACTTGTGAATAGACATTTGATAGGGCCACATTTTTTTGAAGAAAGATTGAATGGTGAAATTTACTTTGATTTTCTTCAAAACATTTTACCGAATATGTTAGAAAATATCGGTATAAGAGGCATGTTGTTTCAGCATGATGGGGCCCCACCACATTTTAACCTTCAAGTAAGAGAACACTTAAACAATGTGTATCCTAATAGATGGATTGGACGCGGGGGTCCACATGAATGGCCACCAAGATCTCCTGATTGTAACCCTTGTGATTACTTTTTATGGGGCCACTTAAAAAACGAGGTTTATAGCATTGAAATTGAAAGTAGACAACATTTAATCCAGCGCATCGTTACAACCTGCGACGAAATACGGAATAATCCAGAAATGATACGTCGAGCAATTGGTGACCTTTCTAAACGCGCAAGAAAATGCACAGAATGTGGGGGAGGACATTTTGAAAATTTACTTTAGTGTCAATTACGTTTTATTTTTAAACACATTTAGTTATTGTTTCGTTATTTATTGTTAATTGAATGGAAAATATTTTATTTATTTAGATTTTAGTTTGTTCTCTTTTCCAATTTTTATTAAGTATAAAATGTTGATGATTTTCTTGATCAAAGTAACTGGTTGCTTAGGCCTAAATGGTTTAAATTATCTGTCACTTTTATTCTTTGAACAAGCCTACTGTGATTGATTAAAAATGTTGTTATTTCATACCCGATTACTTATTAGGACCACAGTTTTTTACCAAAATGGACCTTTAAAACGTGCCGGAATTAGGATTCACCCAGACCACCTAGGCTCAATAGAATTTTTGCAAATTTTAGTTATAAAACTATTTATTTCACGTGCCTCTCATTTAATAGGGTTCTGTAATCCATTTTCTTGCGCATTTAACAACGTATTTAAATAACCACGAAGGTGTAACAAAAAAATGAAATAGGCCATTTTGTTTGTTTTTTCTTGCTCTTTTCGAATATTGTATCGAAATTTCAAAAAAATATATACAGGGTGATGTTTTATTGATGCAAAAAAGAAACATAAATTATAGTGAGTCCGGACCTGGATATATTTTTTTTATACATGTACCTCTTGGGGCTCGTTAGTACATTAGCCGTACCAAATATGAATCCGTTATTTCATTCCCTGTCAAAGTTATGACAAAAAACAAGTTTGGCCAAAAATTATTTAACACCCTGTAACTTCGTAATGAAGGCCCAATGAGACATTTCTATGGGAGGTTCCGGTTACCACTGATGTTCTCTACCTCCTATTAAGCTATGTCCCTCTCATGATGCAACACCCTGTATATTGGTAAAAAAGTATAGGACTACCTAAGTAATACAATGATGTGTGGTGATATGAATTTTCACTCAATAATTTCATTTATTTGTTTGCAAAATAGTTAGATTTTAAAAATTATATCAATTTTCGTATTTCCTAAATATAAATCTAACTATTTCGCATAAGTTTGGAATTATTGAGTGAAAATTTATGACACTACTCTTGTTACAGTTTTACTCAGGTAGTCTTACAGTTTGTTTGCAATATGTGTTTTAGAATAAGAAGTTATGGTCAAAAACAGTAAATATTTCCCTATCCGACCTCTCTCTCTCTCTTTTGGATATTCTCATCTTAATTGAATTTTTGTTTTTTTTTAATTTTCTTTGATTGGCTTTAGGTCGAAGACCATGCTGCCAGTCACAAAATATCTAATTGATAGTCAGATTAACGTTAATTTATTAAATATCCTGATAACGGTAGCGAACAGTATGACAAAAAATCATATATCTAATTCTAACCTAAAAACGAAGAAAAAAAAAGGGAAAATAAATTGAAGACAACAAAAATGGTTACAACAGGGGCACACTCTTCTCGTCCTGGGATCTGTCAGGACATTTAAAAATAGCCAATACAGGGAGGACAACGGTTGACAGGGGAAAAACATACGGTAGCCAAATATAAGAATATAATAATTGCATTTAATTCTGGAGAAACAAAGAGATAACATGAATTTTTAACTTTTTTTCTCTAAATTGTTATTACGCAACCTTTATCAAATTGTATGACTGAAAAGAAAATAGAAAATTGCACCAGAAAGAGAAAAAATAGGTTATTATCTAAAAAAATCTCAATGCCGTCAAATCTCAAAAACCGCGGAGGCAAAAAAAATGTAGAGGTCACCCATATGTACGCAACAAATCGTTATACACCTGGAAGTATTTCTTCAGGAAACGTCTACAGACAAAATTATAGCGATTATTCCATACTTTTGTCTAACCCTGTATCCTTTTGTTAAACGCAAATTAAATTTCGTTTTATTAATCATCTCTGCAGAAATGCACATCTCAACATTTTATTGTCTTATTAGTCTCATTTTACCTTCAAAATACATTAACATTACTTAGCAATTATTGTTGAGAACATACTCTTGATTCTAAAACTCACAATAAATAGGTTTATTCCTGGTATAATTTAAAATAAGCAGAAACATGCAGTAAACATTATGTTCCCACTACCAAATAATGATCCGAAAATACCTCGTAAAACCACAGAAGGTATTCTTTCAATTTACATACATCCCACTTAAAAGGTTCGCCAAAGTTTGCCATCTATGTACTCAAGCCTACGCATAATAAGCAATACCCAAACCAAGTGATTATGGGAATCTATATAAAGACATATTTTAGTAAGCAAAAAGTCACGATGTCAATTAACTGCTGCTAAAATTATTATAGTTACTAGGATAAATCTACCTGTTAATAATATCATTACTTGTACGAAAATACGCGTTATAGACCAGTCAATATGAGAAAATATAGTAAAATATTAATTTAGACCTATTTTTTTGTTCTATTTTGACAACAGATCGTTCAATAGTGATTATCTGAGTCTAATATTAATTCTGAAATTCGAGATATTAATTTCGCTTTAAAGTTTATATTCCAAATTCAAACAATAAAATTTGGTGTGAAGTTTCTACTTTTGATATTCGACCGTATGTTCCTAATAAATTTATACGGATCATGTCTGAAACTTTTCATAATTTAATACATTCTGGTTTACGCGCAACAAGGAAGTTAATAACTAGTAAGTATTTTTGGTCTAAAATGAATACAGGTTGTATTTTATAATAAACACCACATAAATTAGACAATCCCCAATTCCAGAAGCCAGGGCTTCTGCGGAAGGGGGTTACACATTGAAAAAACGCGGACACACAACCATTTCCTCCGACATTGCCAGTGCCGGAGCCAGGATTCGAACCCGGTGGTGTGATGTCCGTGTAATTAATCGCGATTGCCACCTCGCGCCTTAACCCACTCGGCCATCGACCAGGCATGGACCGAAACTTGTATTAATTGTTAAACATCAAAAATTCACAGACATACTAAGATTCCGATAGGTAAATTCGATACACCGAAGGTAGATTCGAACACATTCGCATCGACATTACCATTACCCTCTTCCGGTGGTTGTGTTCACATATCCACAGTGCTTAAACGATTTTCTCGTTGGCTAGAGGCATATCCTTTACACAGTATAACTGCGCAAGCAGTAGCGAAAACATTATTTCAACAATATGTTTGCCTTTTTGGGGTTCCACTTGATATAATCACAGATCAAGGCGTGCAATTCGAATCACGATTATTTTTAGAGTTTTCAAAATTTCTGGGTTCTCAAAATACACGCAACCACGTACACCCACAAAGCAATGGTATGATTGAAAGATTTCATAGAACGTTGGAAGCAACTTTGGCAGCCAGAGCTAATTCACGTAATAGGAAAGAAGAACTTCCAATAATTTTACTGGGTTTTATAACTATTATTAAGGACAATGTAAGATATTCCTCTGCGGAAATTGTTTTTGGGCAAGCTTTACGCATTCCAGGAGATTTCTTTGTTAATTCACAGGATGACACAGATATTTCTGTTTTTATGTCAAAATTAAAAGAATATTTTCACAATCTAAACCGATAGACACAAAACCATTTGTCAGTCCTGACATTCAAGAATGTGAATACATTTTTCTAAGAGTTAAAGGGCCAAAAAATTTGGAGTTTTCGATAGATTTCTTGGCAGGTTAATATTTTTTTAGGGAGTATTTGTGGCGTTTGTGACGTACTTACTCACTCCTTAGTGTTAACTATATTACAACTAATCTATCGCTATCGACGGACAACTATTTTATTTTTCTCCGACTGATGTTCAAGGTAACCAAGGAAATGGATACTGGAAGATACACAATATACAGGGTGTCCCACGACGAACTGCGGCGATCGATATCTCGAAAAGTAGACATCGAAAAATTTTGAAAATTTGGTAGTAGACTAATGTCGATGGGGGCAACTCTGCTAAAATTTATTTTCAAGATGGTGGAACTTCCGGTTATACCGGAAGTCGATACCAACTTGCTTATTTTAAACGGGACATCCTATATATTATTACATTTTTGGATTTTACGCAAAATTCTAGTCCGATTTTGTGTATCATGTCCTATACCTAGGTCTCTCCGTTTTTGAGATATTTCAATTTTTATTTCAAAAATGATGTTTGCGGGGGCCCTAAAAGAATTATCAATTTTTCCTATAAGGAAGCCTTTATTATCTAATTTGGGTTCGGTTCTTTGTTGAAAAAGACCTACTTTAATGGAGTTTTTATAATATTTTGATAAGTATTAATACAGAGTGTTCAAAAAATAAGAATAAAGATGAAATTGAGAAAACTGTAAAAAATCAATTTTTTCAAATGGAAACCACCAATTTTTATAATCTTATCTTATTCGCCATTAAAAATAAGGGTAAGTTTACATATGGATGTCTGTTCCGAAAATGTTTAGTTTTCGAGATATTCCCAATTCAATATTTCTATATGGGGATTTTCTTATAGATATTAAGTTAAATTACTCTTAGTTGGCTATGACGGCGTTGAGTGCTAAACAAATGTATGTAGCTGTCACTTACCATTTGACAAGTATCAATTATCATGCCGGGGCGCTTAAATTATACGCACAAGGATTACTTAAATTTGTTTATAATCTATGGAGAATGTAACAAAGTTTTATCAAGAACGTGTGAAATATTTGCTAATAGATATCCAGATAAACAAAAACCGTCTCCGAAAAGTATTAAACGAATAATGGAGAATTTGAAAAATTTTGGCACCGTTAAGGCAACAGTTCATAAAACAAAACCAATTGTCGATGATGAAAATATCGAAATTGCTATTTTGAGATATTTTGCGGCATATCCTATGACATCCTTAAGGCAAGTGGCCTTACAACTCTATTCATAGAATTCTTTTGAAACATAAATTCCATACCTATTCCATTTCTATGGTTCAACACCTAAAGGATACCGATTTGACCAGAAGAGTTCACTTTTGCGAATTTATTTTAACAATGTTTGGGACAAGCAATTAATAAAACAGACAGACAGAAAAATAGCCAAATCCATAGTTAACCAACAATTCTTTTTGACTCTTCGAGTACTGGGCTATTATGTTAATTGAATCATTAACGACACGAATTGATGTAATTATGGCAATTGTTACATGGCCTATGTCCATTTAACAGTTTTATTTAAAAACTAGTGTTTTATGGATAGTTAGCACGACCTGTATATTTTTTGGATTCAGTTTTTGCAGGTGAAACTGTTTTCAACTAACAGAATTTTATATGTATAACTGCTAAACCATGTCACACTGTTTTATGTACTTAATTTTATATCTTAGGAACTTAGTCCTGTTTTTCTACTAACACTATTGTGTATGTCATATCCGTTGTAATACAGCATTATTATCCCAGGAAACAATTTGTCTACAAAATTTAGTTACATCAGATATCTATTTTTCAATTTTTATATTTTTGTTTACTATGGAGTACATATGGTTATTTTCCTTACCTTCTCTCATTCTATATATAGTAAATCCTATAACATGTAATATGTTACTGATTTATCAATAATATCAATACGTTTTACTAATTATTTACATCTGTTAATATTTGTTGTTATGTATAAAATAGAAATTGCAAAGGCAAATCAGCTGGCATGGAAAATAAACTATTATTATAGATTCCTTTTATCGATTATATGCCACTACTTTAGTTTAGTATGGGAATCTACAAGGCAAGTTGGTGCGCTTAAATTAACCACTGACAGATGGCCATACTTGTACGATTTCTATATTTTGATAGCTTTCAATTTAAATAGGGAATTAGATTTCTCACATTTTTTTGGTGGCGTTGTTTTCCAGTAAACAGGACAAAAAAAAGTTTACCTTATCAGTAAAACTCACCAGGAAGTCATTTGCTTGCAGCCTTTGTACTGATTCAAACATTATAATTTTTAACTGTGGACTTCAGTAATTGATATTACAATTTTTATATCCCAGTTACAAAGTGTTGAACATACAGGTAATTTCATTATACTTATTTAAAATGTAATTAATCTTCAAATTTTGCCTTTGATAAAATTTCATTATTTTTAAAATAAATTCAAAGTCAATTCTTCTTAATTTAATAAGTAGTTAAAATACTATATGTACCACATGGTTGTAAAAATATTTTTCTCTTTCCTTTTCATTTTTTTGGCAATTTATAGTCTAAGAAATCAGCTTACTCGTGCATAGCTAATAATAACCCGTGCATAGCTAATAACAACTCGTGCATAGCTAATAATTACTATTGCATAGCTAAAATTACTTTTGTATTGCTAATCAGCTTACTTTTGTATAGCTTAAATTAATTTCCTGCAGCTTTTGTACAGCTAGCTTAATATTTCGTGCAGCTAATTTAAATATATTTGGTACAGCTAACTAGCTTATATTTGCACAGCTAACCTTGCTTAAAACTTGCATAAATTTTGTATGTGCTTATATTTGGTTAAATTTCCTACAATTTTCACCCCATTCATTGAGAGACGTAAATTGACAAGAAAAATTTAGAATTCTTGCAATAAGAGACAATTGTGGGCCTGGATTGCTGTCTCAGAACCAACCACCTGACCCATAAACCACCTAGGATACTGGTATCAATTTGTTTTTTTATATATATATATTTTTTTCACATTTCAATTTGTCTCAAACCGATTTGTCTAATTTTTTTGTAATATATTTTGTCATTCATTTTAAACTATCTTTTTATTTCTCTTACCAACAATTTCAGTCCGATCTATAGCAGACTGGTTATTCGAGAAAAAGAGACTATTTTGCTTATTTCACTATAGATGGTGCCCAATTTAACATCAATTTTTCTTTGTCTCCTTTTCTCGAAATAAACAGAAATCTGTCGCTTATGCTGTACGTCAGAAAGGGTAAGTTCCTCCACTCTTACGAATGCTCTGGACCCACGGCTCTCTGCTCCGGCTTAAACCAGCTAGTCGTCCGCACATGTTGCCTCAATTCTTTCTCAAAAATAAATAATAAGAGAAAGGAGGTAACATAATTGGCGACCAACGTGTGGGGCCCGAAACAATATAATTGACGACAAATGTGTAGGGCTCAATTCAATAAACATATTCATATAGTAAGAGTAGTAAGAGAGGTGAAACCCCAATTTTTGAATGTATTGTATATGAGACAAATTTTTAAATTTTTGGTAAGAAAATAATTTTTTCTTAAGTCGAGTCATATTTTTGCTTATATTTCATTTTGTCTAAAAATTTTTTATTATATATATTTTTGCATATATTTTTGCTTACAACAATTGAATTCTATGGTATACAGAAAATTTGCGTCCTTAAATATCAAATATTTTACAAGTTCAAATATTTTCTTAAAATATTCTTTATTAGTGAAAGTGAAGTTGTGGAATTATACCTACCTGAAATATTATTTTGCTGCTTAAAGTGTTTAATTTGATTTATTTCTGGAAAGTTAAAATTGAAACAACAGTTTTTTATTTGATAGATAAAATTGTTTGTGTTTTTTTTATCTCTTGACAACAGATAAGACTACATTCATTTGCTATTTAAAACATACAATTTATTGCCAGTTGGGTTATTAATAAAAACTTTTAATTTACTTCTTTACATTTCTTGTTAACATGGAACTTCCATTTTGTGTAAGATATTTAACGGAATCTGAGGTAGATTATGAACTACGTATTCGAAATGTTAAGGCATCTAATAAAACTTTAGATACAAAACGGATGATATTAGACAATTTATTAAAAAAGCAAAAACGCGAATTTCAATCATTAAAAGATCCTAGCTTCGATGTTGAAACAGAAAAAACTGAAATCACCAACACTATCGCTGAACTACTTGCTTTAGTTCACGATTTTTCAGCATGCAAAGAGGACACATCCTATTTAATAATTTCAAATCGTTTAATATGCCTAACAAATCGAGTGCATAGATTCGTGGTTCCGGAAGAACCAACAGAGTTAAATATTAACCTGCAGGAATTTAAAGATGACTCAGTCGCATCTTGCGAAGAAATTGATGCAAGGTTAGAAATTAAAATTATTCCTAAATTAGAAAATATTTCACCTATTAATTACCCAATTGACAAGAAATATGTCCCAGTTTATAAATGGGGAATTCAGTTTGACGGAAAGTCAAATTTAAAAGCTTTTCTCGAACGAGTCAAGGAACTTGCTGCCGCTAGGAATGTATCGGAACAACAATTATTTGAGTCTAGTATTGATTTGTTTACTGACAAGGCTTTAATTGTTTATCGGTCAATAAGATCTATTGTATCCAATTGGCAAGAGCTTGAAGAACAGCTTAAAATCGCTTTTTTAGTATGCGATTATGATGAAAAATTGTTAGATGAGATAAAATCTCGTAGACAGGGACAGTCAGAGTCCATAAATATTTTTGTTGCTACAATGCAAAATTTATTTAATCGTTTAGATACTGTTTTAAGTGAAGAGGAGAAGTTAAAAATAATTAGACGTAACATTTTGCCTAAATATATTCATGCATTAGCTTTAACAGATATTAAAAATACAGCCGAACTATTAACTTTATGCAAGAAAATAGATTTGGCCACACAAATGAAAAATAATTATTATTCTCCAACTCCTAAAGCATGTGTCCTCGAAACTGACTTGGCATATGTAGAAAATCTTCCATCACCTAAAAATAAAAATAATTTCAATTCTGAAAGCAAAAGTAACAAAAATATTAGTCTAAATAATAATTTTAATGAAGAAAATGCTATTCCTAGTACATCAAATAATAATAAATTTTCTATTTCTTGTTGGAATTGTCAAAAGAAAGGTCATAGCTTTCACGAGTGTAGACAAGCTCGAAATAGGTTTTGTTTCCAATGTGGAAAACCTAATTTTACTTCTAAGACTTGCCCAGAGTGCAATCCAAAAAACTAGAAAGGTTTTCTGCTGTTTTATCAGGCCCACGGCAGAAAAATAACCCTAGAGGCCGAGTAATTTTTAATTCTAAGTTTAAAAAGCATTCCAGAAATGGCTCAAATAAACATATTTTCTCAAATTTCAAAGTTAAACCTAAAACTGACATTTTTGATTGGGAGAATTGGAAAAATACAGTTCGTAAATTTTATAAAAATAACTTTTCTGAAATTTCACCTACTTTAGTAAATATACCTGATGCAGATATCAACCTGTTAGATATTTCACTCGATAATCTTGAACCTTGGTACATAAAAATGCGAGAGAACATCAATAAGAGGCCAGAAAAATATCCACAGTGGATGGTTAAAGATGGGTATATTTTTAAACATACGCAAAGGAAATTAATTTTAAAAACTAATATTTCTGACTGGAAATTAGTAGTTCCTCTTGACCAGCGACGTCAAGTAATTCAAGATAGCCATGATGTACCTACAAGTGCACACATGGGTTTTTATAAAACACTTAAAAAAGTCGCAGAAAGTTTTTATTGGCCTAAGATGCGTCAAGATATTTTAAAATATGTTCGTAAGTGTCATATTTGCGGACGAGAAAAACCTCCGAACGATCAAAAATGTGGTTTAATGGGTGCTGAAAAAAAAGCTACGTTTCCCTTTGAACTTGTTTGTTACGATACAAAAGGTCCTTTTCCGCCTAGTTCGAAAGGTAACCGATTTTTATTAGTTGCGGTAGATTATTTTACTAAGTACGTTATAATGAAGCCTGTACGGCGTGCAACGTCTCAAGCTATTATTTCTTTCTTGGAATCAGTATTTTTAACATATGGTGTCCCAAGGACATTACTTTTAGACAATGCTTCAGCTCATAAAAGCAAAGAATTCTATAAGTTTGTAGCGAAATTTAGTATCCCTCAGGTATTTTTCAACCTATTCTACCACCCCCAAGTTAACCCAGTCGAGCGTGTAAACAGGACGATCGGTACAGCTATAAGGTGCTTCATTAAAGATTCTCATAAAAAATGGGATTTACAAATTCCGGAAATTCAATTTGCCATCAATACAGCTGTACACGAGGTTACTGGTTTCACGCCAGCATTTCTTAATTTTGGTAGAAAGCTACCTATTCGAGGCAGTTATGGTGATAAAGACTCTGATATAACTTTACCAGATCTAGATAATAATCGCAAACTTTTTGCCAATGAGCTGGACAAATTGCCAGAAATTTATAAATTGGTCCAAGAAAGACTTAACAAAGCTTACCAACGAAGTTGTAACTATTATAACTTGAGACGGAAAGATCGCGTTTTTCAAATTGGTGACTTAGTCTGGAGGCGCAACTTTGTGAAAAGCGATAAAGAAAATGATTTTTCTGCTAAATTGGCTAATCGTTATGTTTTATGTACAGTCCGAAACGTCATTTCCAATGTTTCATATGAATTGGAACATATGGATGGTAGTCCCGCTGGAAATTACCATATTTCAAAGTTGAAACCATACTTTGGTTCAAACTCTAATATTTCAGTGATAACAGAATAAGGAAATGAATGTTTTTCTTAAAATCGGATCATCAAAACAAAGTAAACATAACGATTCACTTAAATACCTATTTTATGTCTCTTGATTTTTTTGAGTGTCTGTTTTTGGCAAATTTCCTTAAATTATACAATAAGTATAATAATTTTTTTGGTGCAAAGCCACCAAAAACAATTTTTTGGTATACCAGTAAGCAAAGCTTACGCAATTTCTTTTTGGTACTAGTACGTACCATCGTTTGTCGATATTTTTTTCTTCGTAAATCTCTAACGAAGGGATGTATTGGATTAACTTTCAAGGTTAACTATATCTGTAGACATGGCATGCTACCATTTCTACATACTTCATTTTTTTGAGTGAATTGTTTCACTCATCCGGAAATTAAAAAAAATTCCTCCCGCTCCTCTTTCGAGGATGATTCTCTTGTAAATTTTGTATATAAAATGGCCATTATTCTTTAAGTCCTTTAAGCATTATTAAGTTAAGTCCCCTATCTATTACTCTTTAAGTCCTTGATGCATTATTCATTAAGTCCTTCGTGCATTTTATTCACTAATAATTCATGCACTCCTTAATTTAAGTATCACTGAATTATATCATATATCACATATGTTTATCATTCATTGCTTAAGTACTGTACATATTATTGTAAATATTAGTTTAATTAAGTTGTAAATTAGTAAAAATATTTAGCTATATTTTTCTGGAAATATTTTCTAAAAATATTTCTTCCATTAACAATTTTTTTTGAGATCTGTTTATCAAAAAGATTTCTTTTTCATATCTTACCTATAAGTTATCTTACTTGTGAGATATACTGCTCTAAATTGTTATTATGTAAATATTTTCTTTAACGTTGAGAAAATTTTCTCAAATACTAACCTTTAATAAGTACGTTTCCTCACCATCGCTTGCTAGCCAGACTTTTTCTCCAATGAGAATACGCGAGTCAATCTTTTGCATAACGTACAGTATTCATTATTATCGTACAGCGGTAACGTTAGTAAAAATTATTTGTCTTTTATGTATTTTCCGGCTGGATCTATAACTTTCTATTTCTACTTTCTTCAGATCCACGAAGGTTCAGGGGTGGGAACAAAATAACATCCGGTAGCTTACGTTACCAGATGATGAGAACCTACAAATGTAAAAATGTTATAATTATTTCTTTTTCCTTTGTTCAACTTTCTGAACAGGAGTACTTACCTCTACTTATAATTTTACTTGTGGATTCTCATAACGATAGACAACAACACCGTCTCTTCTCTTCTTTTGTGTTTGTATTTTTCTTCTTTCTTTTGTGCTTTCTGTGAATACCTATACGATTCTTTACTTCAATTTAGTTTAATTCTTTTCCTGTCACCTTGGATAAGAAGCCATAACCTCAAAACTTTGACAACTAAAAATTTAAAACCATTAGTTTTATATTTTTACTATATTACTTTAATTACCTTTTTAAAAACCAGCCTTATGGGTATTCAGTACTTTCCTCTTTCTTTTCTTTCTTGTTTATGTCTCTTCTATTTACCGTAATTAATAAAATTCTCCTATCTAGGTAAATTTAATTTTTTTCTAGCTTTTCTACTTCGCTTCACGATTTTAACTTTGATTTTTAAGCACAATTTTTCTGATTTAACTATAGTACATCTTACATGCACTATCTGAATTGTTTTGAACTACCAGTTTTAGCACTCAACGGCTATACACTTGAATTATAGGTTAACAATACCACAAGTTTTAACTTCTTGCTAACCTATATTGGCATGTAATATTACATTATATGTATCGTGGTATTAGTTTTATAAAACTCTACCAATTTTAGTACTAGCAACGGCTTCACAGTTGCTCAGACGTTATAATGTCTGTAGGATTTCGACATTAAGTCGTCTCCTTAAAATTAATTTTATCCATTTTTTTTGTCAATTTTTAAATTTCACAACACAACTTTTCACATTTTTTTCATTACTTAGTTCCGAAGATTTCTCCAGTTTAGGTCAAACACTTGCTCCCTGTACGTAGAACTTCTGGTAGAGAATGTATTTTGTCACTCATCCTTCGCTCGCTTTCTCAATTTTGTATTTTATGTTTCCTACAAGGAATTAATAATATTAAAATATTGTTTACTTTCATAATGTGTTTACGACTAAAGCAAAGCAAAAATTTTTATACGTACCTTAAAAAAAAATTTTTTTTCGCCAGAAGGGAGGCATTCTGTTACATGGCCTATGTCCATTTAACAGTTTTATTTAAAAACTAGTGTTTTATGGATAGTTAGCACGACCTGTATATTTTTTGGATTCAGTTTTTGCAGGTGAAACTGTTTTCAACTAACAGAATTTTATATGTATAACTGCTAAACCATGTCACACTGTTTTATGTACTTAATTTTATATCTTAGGAACTTAGTCCTGTTTTTCTACTAACACTATTGTGTATGTCATATCCGTTGTAATACAGCATTATTATCCCAGGAAACAATTTGTCTACAAAATTTAGTTACATCAGATATCTATTTTTCAATTTTTATATTTTTGTTTACTATGGAGTACATATGGTTATTTTCCTTACCTTCTCTCATTCTATATATAGTAAATCCTATAACATGTAATATGTTACTGATTTATCAATAATATCAATACGTTTTACTAATTATTTACATCTGTTAATATTTGTTGTTATGTATAAAATAGAAATTGCAAAGGCAAATCAGCTGGCATGGAAAATAAACTATTATTATAGATTCCTTTTATCGATTATATGCCACTACTTTAGTTTAGTATGGGAATCTACAAGGCAAGTTGGTGCGCTTAAATTAACCACTGACAGATGGCCATACTTGTACGATTTCTATATTTTGATAGCTTTCAATTTAAATAGGGAATTAGATTTCTCACATTTTTTTGGTGGCGTTGTTTTCCAGTAAACAGGACAAAAAAAAGTTTACCTTATCAGTAAAACTCACCAGGAAGTCATTTGCTTGCAGCCTTTGTACTGATTCAAACATTATAATTTTTAACTGTGGACTTCAGTAATTGATATTACAATTTTTATATCCCAGTTACAAAGTGTTGAACATACAGGTAATTTCATTATACTTATTTAAAATGTAATTAATCTTCAAATTTTGCCTTTGATAAAATTTCATTATTTTTAAAATAAATTCAAAGTCAATTCTTCTTAATTTAATAAGTAGTTAAAATACTATATGTACCACATGGTTGTAAAAATATTTTTCTCTTTCCTTTTCATTTTTTTGGCAATTTATAGTCTAAGAAATCAGCTTACTCGTGCATAGCTAATAATAACCCGTGCATAGCTAATAACAACTCGTGCATAGCTAATAATTACTATTGCATAGCTAAAATTACTTTTGTATTGCTAATCAGCTTACTTTTGTATAGCTTAAATTAATTTCCTGCAGCTTTTGTACAGCTAGCTTAATATTTCGTGCAGCTAATTTAAATATATTTGGTACAGCTAACTAGCTTATATTTGCACAGCTAACCTTGCTTAAAACTTGCATAAATTTTGTATGTGCTTATATTTGGTTAAATTTCCTACAATTTTCACCCCATTCATTGAGAGACGTAAATTGACAAGAAAAATTTAGAATTCTTGCAATAAGAGACAATTGTGGGCCTGGATTGCTGTCCCAGAACCAACCACCTGACCCATAAACCACCTAGGATACTGGTATCAATTTGTTTTTTTATATATATATATTTTTTTCACATTTCAATTTGTCTCAAACCGATTTGTCTAATTTTTTTGTAATATATTTTGTCATTCATTTTAAACTATCTTTTTATTTCTCTTACCAACAATTTCAGTCCGATCTATAGCAGACTGGTTATTCGAGAAAAAGAGACTATTTTGCTTATTTCACTATAGATGGTGCCCAATTTAACATCAATTTTTCTTTGTCTCCTTTTCTCGAAATAAACAGAAATCTGTCGCTTATGCTGTACGTCAGAAAGGGTAAGTTCCTCCACTCTTACGAATGCTCTGGACCCACGGCTCTCTGCTCCGGCTTAAACCAGCTAGTCGTCCGCACATGTTGCCTCAATTCTTTCTCAAAAATAAATAATAAGAGAAAGGAGGTAACACAATACAACACCAAAGTTTGGTTTTTAGTACATGTACGTGGGATTAATGATAAACCAAACTAGTCTTTGTGTGGCTGAATATATTATGCGATTTTGTCAATGAAACTAAATAATGAGCATAGTTATAATTTGTATAACGTTATTAATAAATTCCACTATTTTTAATAAAACTTAATAAACGGCTAAAACGTAAATGTTAATATTAATTATTAATAGCCCATTTAGGTCTAGTAGTCCGACCAGTTGTTATTTTTTTTATAGCAATAGCAATTATAAATTTTGATCTAGACTGCTAGGTAATAAAAACAATACCTACTTTGTCATTTTAGTTTCTACGGAAAAAATATTTATATACAGGGCGATTTTTGAGGAGAGGGTCGTACTTTACCAAAAGATAGAGAATATTGAGGTGATCCTAAATATCCATACAGTAATAACTGAAGCGGCCCCGTTTTCGAAATACATCTGTAATGGGAAAACGAAATCCAATGAAATTTTGTATTTTGATTACAGTAGTCATACACCATCTAATGTCTGGGATATTAATAAAATATTAGGACCGGGCCCAGAATAAAAACATTTTTAAATTATTCCTAGAAAATAACACTCTGTATACTCTTTATAAAATATTTGAAATGAAAGTATTCATCTACACCTAGAAAGATACATTATCTCATAAAAACATATTTTGGTACCATTTCATTGTTTAAATAAAAAAACTAAATTGTTGAGGGTTCAAATTTTTTTCTTTGACATATTATTTTTTTTGTCTTCTATCTGCACTATCAAAAGGTAGTGCAAATAGGGAGAATAAAAATGCATCACATATACCGGTAAAATAAATTAATATATTTTCTAATTAATGTGTAGTTAATAAACTTAACAAAATAATAAATAATAAAAATTAACAATTTAACTACAACATAAGAACTCAGTCAAACTTACTAACTCCAAATAAATTATTTTGAATCAATCACAGTTTATTTTGAAAGTGACACCGCCAAATTCAATACATTGATCGATTTGTCATTTGATTTATAGTTTTCTAACAATCTCTAAATTGTTTTTAATTTCATTGCAAATCATTAATAGTTCTCCAAACTCTGGTTTGAGGAATATCTGATTCAATGCAAGAGTAATTAATTGTTACAATCATCTAGTCCTGTTTTAAAAGTTATGGCTGCCTACTTTTTAATAATCAAGTAGGTTCCTGTCAAAAATCAGTTATATTGTTATTAAGAAGTGTCACGTCACCACTGTTGCTTTTACTGGTTACAACATTGTCTTGTAATAATTCTAAATTATGCCGTTTACATGCACGGGTAGAGAATACGCAAATATGGTTTTTGTCTATGGATATTGTAATGGCAATGTAAAAGCTGCTGAAAGGAAATACAGACGTTGATTTGGAAATCAACGTGTACCAGATTATAAAACATTTTATGGAGTGCTTAGACATCTTTCTGAAACTGGAACCGTTCCCTCAATCACGAAAATAGGACGTCCTGTTAGGCAGACTGTGACCGGCTCAATGTATATGCGTCCCACAACGCACCTTTTGTGTTTCGCGGGACACATACCGTCAACAGCCGCGGGCCGAGATTTGGCTTTTGTCCGCTAGTGGGTGCATGCCTTCCAGCTGTGAAAAACGAACACGTGACTTCCGGCTGGTGTAAAAGTAAAAACGTTGGCTCCTGTGTGTGCGCGCTGCCAAGAGTTCTAAAAGCTTATTTATTTGAGCCAACTTAATGGATTTTGGATTATCGGCAACAGTAAATTTTCTGCGTTTTAAGTTGTTGCTGTTCGTTGCTACGGATGGTGTTTAATCCGCGTCTGTGCGGGATTTATGTGTACAGACGCTGATTGACCACTTTCCTTTGGGATTATCTTTGCTAGAGCGACGGACTCGATCCTGTCAATTAAGCTACAGCATTGTATAAGAATTTTGGTAGATTGTATCCCTCAACAAATCTGAGGTAAATTATTTCTTTTGTGGATTTTATCTGTTTTCAATCGCTCTTATTAGGCACGTTTTACGTGCATTTCCGGCTTACAAATTAAATGGGTTTATCTTAGGGTCCTAGAACATTCCACAGACCGGGTTAGAAACATTCCACGGAATAGGTTAGAAAGTTCCACAGACTAGGCTGAATCGCTCCACGGTCTAGGGAGGTTATAAACAAACCACCATCGTCTGGTCCCGAAGCCACCACCGTAGGGCTGCAGTCTCATCACTGGTTGATGTCTGGGTGTCGTACCAATTTTTTTGATAAGCGTTATTCTACCAAAAAAGACGGTTCAGTGATTCTATTAATAATATTTGTTTTTTTTTAACTTAGGTTTGTATTTATGGAAAGATTTTATTCACTCATATTGATTAAGTAAGTTCTTTAATGTAACCTATTGTTATTTTAGTCAATCCTCAGGCTTGTAAACCAAGTGTAGCTACACGATGGGTATTTACCATTATTTTCTGTTGTAACTTATTTTTCAGAATAGAACCTCATAACTGAACATCACAAGGATCATAATAGAGAACCATAAGTTATAAATACTGTAACATAGTAACATTTCATGTTGAAAGAAAGTGTCATTATTTCGTCTGCGACTACTAGGAATGGAACCCTCAGTGATTTTATGTTAAGTAAGCAAAAAAACTTCTAATAGTTTATGTAAAACTTGGGCTTAACGCTCTGAGATTTCTGAGCTAGTGAAATTTCGTCGTGGGCACGTTACATCACTTATCCGGGCTAGGTAGTGTCTGCGATTTACTACTCACAGCAACCCAAGTGTTTTGTATTATCTTGCAACCCCTATCTCCTCACAGTCAATGGGGAAAAATCAAGTAGCAAGACCTGGCAAGAAAAAGTTTTGATTTTAAATATGGTTGACCAGAACCCAAATGAGCACAAAAAAAATTGGTCATCAATTAAATATTCCTCAAACCTGAGTTTGGAGAACTATTAAAAGCCAATAAATGCATCCTTACCATATACAAACTTACAACGATTGGTGAAATGTGATGAAGTATTTCGGTTAACTTTTTGCCACTGGGTTTTATCCCATAGCCGAACTATGTTAAGAATATTGTTTACCGATGAATCCCAATTTACCCGTGGTGGTATAAATAATACTCGAAATTTTCATATTTGGAGTCACGAGAATCCCCTTGCAATAATCCAAAAGAATTCTCAACATAGATTTTTTGTAAATCTGGTATACCTACGCGGTGCTTCTAGAAACTAATATTTTTATTAACTTTTAAACTAATTCGCCTACGGCGGTACAGTATATCTACAAAAACAAATATAACAGAACAATTCCTATAAAAGCTTTTGAGGAAAATAACGATGCCTTATGCATATTTCGGTGACGAAAAGCTCTTACAATCCAAAGGAAACATTTTTACTTCTTTAACTCACAATGTAGTATTTTTCAGTTTTCATCCACAATGTTTGTCTCCAAATCTTGGATCCTTTATTTAACACACTTCCTGACATAATCAATTAATGAAATTTTGTACAGTTATTGAGGTCGGATGACAACACAATTAATATTCCATAGTTACTTTTGCAAATATCCGCACGTATGGGGCGCGGGGGTGAAAATTGTATATCCAACCGGCACCTCCGGTAAAACATAGAATACAGAAGGTTTGCGCCTGATCAGATACTTTTACGTCCATCTCTTCTAGTACAAATGGTACAATATTAGTTCCGATGATATAATGATTTATGTAAATTGGTACTATACGTTATAAATAAGTAAAGTATAACTAAAAAGTTGAAACTCAAAAAATTTAAAAACCTGCTGTTCTTACAGAAAAAGAGCATAAAAAGCCAAACAAAAAAGTCGCACTAAAACGTAAAAAATAATTTCTTTGCCACATATTTGCAAGAAAAGCAAGGTGTGCGCACTTTGTGTATAAGTATATGTATCATCTTTATATACGCATGATTGAAGGCAAATGTGTACAACAATTCCACCTCCTTCATACAGATCTTGCGTACAATCATACAAAGTACGCACGTTTTGCCTTTCTTGTAAATATGTACCAAAGAAATTATTTTTTACTTTTTAGTATGATTTATTTTTTTATTTTTTATGTTGTTTTTCTGTAAGAAACGCAAGTGTTTAAATTTTTTTTAAATTTGTTTTTCAATAATGGTTACAGCAGAAATAAAAAATTGTCATTTTTAAATAATAACAATTTTGTTAATGAGCAAAACGTAATATGATCGTTGAGATTTGATACAAAATTCTTTTTAAAATTTTTCTTGTGACTATGAGGGACAAATTACTATTACTTTGTATTTCGAGCTATCAACATGTGATGGTTTAAGTTACCAATATCATATGAAATTATTGATTTTGATAATGCAGTGTCAAACGATGACATTTCTGGATATTGTAATATACTATTAATTTTCATGAAAACTGATACTTACGTCTCACATAATTAATTATTAATATATTAATGGTAGACAAACAGGAATATGAACTGTTATATCCCATATATACTTTTCCGTTTTTACAACAATCCTGTCAGTTGTGGCAAAAAGTTTTCCCGATGGGCGTTTCCAGTTAATTATTTAAAAAAGTTTCAAGAATGCGCAATTTATTACTATATATACGTTGAACTTTCAATATCACTGAAGGTCTGATGATTCATCATTTGTTTCACAGGCAACAAATAACTGAAGGATCCTTCAGTTTTGACGCAATTGAAACTTCTCAGTTTTCATAGGTTAGTATGAATCTATAGTTAAAATTATTGTAAATGGAAAACATGTCAACGAATAATTAGAAATAAAATTAAAAAATAGAATAGGGCTACTCAAAAAGCCCGATGGTAAGCACACAGAAAGTCAGCAGGAAAACATAAGGGTGTTTTTAGACACTCACTTTCCAGGCTCTCGCACAATTCAGGGTGAATTTTTACAGGACTACCTGGATCAGGATGCTCATCATCCTACCAGAGAAGGAAGACGCCTGGCTAGAAAAATATTCAACCACAACAAAATTAAATGGGCGGTCTCAACCTTTAAATTCTTTAAATCACCGGGCAGGGATGGTATCTTCCCTGCCCTACTTCAATACGGAATTGAGGAGCTTGCCCCATGCCTGAGAAGTATATTTATAAGAAGCTATACACTGGGGTATATTCCCCAAGCTTGGAGAGAATTTAAGGTGGCGTTTATTCCCAAAATAGGCAGACGTGCACCAGACGAATCTATGTCGTACCGCCCCATTAGCTTAACCTCATTTCTCGTAAAAACAATGGAGAAACTTTTAGATCAACACATTAGAAGCGGAATCCTTACAGGAACACCGTCTCACGTAAAACAATTTCCCTATCAACCTGGCAAATTAACAAAAAATGCTCTACATTGCCTGATTCAAGGCATTGAAAAGACATTTACAGCGAAAGAAGTGGTTATGTGTGCTTTCGTAGATATAGAGGGTGCTTTTGACAACACCTCCTATGAATCCATACCAAAAGCCGCGGAAAAAGGGGAATACAGTCACCTACAATTAAATGGATACAATCCATGCTCAAAAGCAGAATTATTACCATAAGTGTGGGGGTGAGTCGGCTACGGTGACTGCAGTCAGGGGTTGTCCACAAGGTGGAGTCCTATCACTCTTGCTGTGGTCAATGGTAGTCGATGATCTCCTACACAAAATAGGCTTATTCAGGCCTTAACATCCAGGGATATGCAGATGACCTGGTCGTCACTGTGAGAGGCAAAAATGAGGTCATGATTTCCAACCTCATGCAAATTGGCTTAAATATAATATCCAAATGGTGCTCGTCAGAGGGGCTCAATATCAATCCCAGCAAAACAACTATTGTCCCGTTTACTAAAAGTAGAAGGCTCAATCTTAGAACTCCTGTACTGAATGGAACGAAAATAAATCTTTCCAGTGAAGTCAAGTATCTAGGATCAAAAACTTACCTGGAACTCACATCTGGAAAGGACTCTTACTAAAGCAACAGCGGCAATATGGACGTGCCGTAGGTTGTTTGGTAAGACTTGGGCTACGACCGAAAATGACACATTGGTCTTACGTTTCGGTTGTCAGACCTATGGTAACCTACGCATCATGCGTATGGTGGCCAAAAATAGAGGAAAAAAAATATCACAGGGAAAGTTGCAAAAACTGCAAGCCTTGCTTGTTTAGGGACTACAGGAGCAATGCACTCGTGTCCCACAGCAGCTATGGAGGCTATGCTTGACCTACTTCCCTTGCACTTAAATGTAAGGAAAGAAGCGGCACTCAGTGCCTTACGGCTGCACCAGGCACATAAATTTAAACCAGGCGATCTGTTTGGTCACTTAAGGATTCTGGAGTTAATCCATTTGAAGTCCATGACCAAACCCACTGACTCAATGCAAATCAAACCAGACTTTGACTGCCCGTTGGACGTGCTAATTGAAAGTCGTCCGACGAGCAAGATGGAGTCACTGCGACTGGAACAAGGGTCACTTATCTGGTATACAGATGGATCTAAGATGGCTAAATGGGTAGGAGTGGGGGGAGTAGCAACGACCGAATTGTAGGCTATCCCAAGCCCTCGGTAATACCCCAACCATCTTTCAGGCAGAAATTTATGCCATAGATCTGTGCGCCCAGGTATGCCTAAATAAGGGCATCCGAAGGGCAAAGACCTATATACTATCCGATAGCCAGACAGCACTAAAGGCTCTAACGTCCTATACCTGAGTCTAAAATTGCCTAGGAATGTAGACAATCCCTGAAGCAACTGGCTAATAACAACAAGATTACCTTGATGTGGGTGCCAGGGCATGAGGGAGTACAAGAAAATGAACTTGCTGATAGAATTGCAAAAAAACGAGCTTAAGCACCGCTCATTGGATCCGAACCGTTTTGTGGCCTAGCCAAGGGACATATAGTGGTGGAGATCCAAGAATGGGAAAAGGATCAGAAAAAGTTCTACTGAAGGAATACTCCAGGCCAAAGGCAAGCGATAAAATTTATAACTTATTCGACAAAGAATGCCACAAGGCTTCTCGAACTTGAAAATCCGAATTAAGGCTAATCACGGGCCTTCTAACTGGCCACTGCCCCTTGAGATACCATCTCAAGAATATGGGCAAGGCGGTAGACAATAAATGCAGATATTGCGATACTGCAATTGAAACTGCGGAACACATACTTTGCGAATGCAAGGTGTTAGTCCGCACTAGGCTAAAGTTCCTAGAAGAGGCGGAATTAACACCGAAGACATAAGGAAATTAGCTCCCAGGAAAATCACAAGCTTTGTAAAATCTACAACGTTAAATAACATTCCATTACTTAGATAGATATACAGATAGATAGATCTTTATTAACTATTTAGCAATACAATTGAATGTACATTATGTTAGGTCAAACTAATAGTGAATACTAAGTAGAACATAAAAAACAGTATTATATAGTCAAAAATACAACCTAAAATCATGATAACAATTAAATATAAAATATAAAAATGTAAAAAAATTAAATGTATAAGAATATTAAAAATGTATACATAAATAAAATGTATATGCATAAGTATTTTCTAAATATGCCTACAGTATTATTCATTTAAAAAATCAGTAATATTATAAAAGGTACCTAGTACCCTAGATCACCTGCAATTCCCCAACGTACTATATTATTTACAGTGTGGCTAAATGCTAATGAATAATAAACATTTAATAGATTGTTCTGATTCAAAGATGATTTTATTTGTAAAATGGCAAAATAAGCACTATTTAATTTTGAACAGACATAATCCACATGTTTATTCCAAGACAATCTTTCATCGAGCCAAAGTCCTAAAAATTTAGAGGTCTGAGAAAACTGAATATCAATATTATCAATTATCTTGCATTTGTGAAAGTGTAAATAAATTGTTTTAGAGTCATTAAGGATCAGATGATTTCTCTGACACCAGATATTAAGTTCCTCAGAAACAACTCTGATATTTTCTGACAGTACCACAGGCGTATCAACAGAAACTGTTATAGTGGTATCATCAGCAAACATAGTAACACTACCCCTACTGATGAAATCTGGCAAATCGTTGACATGAAACATCAGTAAGAGTGGGCCCAACACTGATCCTTGAGGAACCCCAAGTGTGACGTATTTTGACTGCGATACATGACTTTCCTGTTAGTCATATATGACTCAATCTAGTCCAGAAAACTACCACGAATACCAGTATTATACAATTTTGTATTAGTAGTTTTACATCTACAGCGTTGAATACTTGGGATAAGTCAAACATTAGTGACACTACATATCTTCCCCGATAAAGCTCAGAATACACAAAGTTTAATAAACGGTAGAAAGACGATTCTATCGATTTATTTGTTCTAAATCCATTTTGAGCTGATGATAGAATTTTATTAGTGTCTAAAAAGGAAGTTGTGGACAATACTATCAATTAATTCTGTATTTTGTAAAAATACTCAACAATGATATTTGTCGGTAATTATCTATATTAGTGGGATCATTTTGTTTAATAAGAGGTAAAATACTAGCAGTTTTTAGTGTATCAGGAAAAATAGTTTGTTCAATGGATATATTAATTAATAGTGTTAATGAAGTGATTATTATATTCATAATTAATTGATCATATTAGTTTCCTTGTAAAAATGTCTAATCCAGAAGAATTCGTAAGATACGTTTTCTCCAAAATGTTCAACTAATTTGATACTAGATATCATGCTAAAACATGCGGCAAAATTTTCTGCTTCTGCTTCCATTCCAATTTCCAGCAAGGAATTTATTTGAATTCAAAATTAGAATTACATAAAAGAACGTAACTAGAGTCTTATTTTGAATTTTTTTTATAGCACAAATCGCTTTTGGATAAAATGGTTGTACATTATCTACGTACAGGGTGGTTCTTGCACTGAAGAAAGCCTTCTTGTTGAATATTATAATAATATGATAGAAACTTCTAAAAACATCATTTTTTAAAATTTATAATTCCTAATTTTTTGAATTTGTTTTGATATGCCAGCAAATTTTGTATGATCATTTCTGCTTATGTTAATATATCTTGTGGTCTGACCAGTGTAAAATCATCAAAATCTATTTTACTTCTCAGTTTTTCTGTCATTTAGCTAGGTATAAACTATTTCAAATATTCGTGTACTTATTATTTTTACTAGATATCTAATATCATTTTAATTTCCCAGGTATCTAAAAGTATTGTCATAAGAGTAATTAATAAATGTTTCTAATTTTTCATGTACGAAGTGTTCGTAATACAAATTAACTAAAACATAAACTGAAATAATTATCTCTCCGTCCACCCACATACCATGATAAATAGTAAATTTAATTCCCATCTTAAATAAAACCTTTCAGTAATGAATCAAAACCATTTACAACAGCCAAGTTAGCTTTTATAAAAGGAAATAAATACCTCTAACAGTGATTATCCACCCCCGTTCATTGTTGATAAACTCAACACCACTTTGTGTGCAATGAAAGCGTTCTTTACGAGAGACTCGTCTCTTTCTATTATCTACAACGTGGCTCAAATACACACTATTGTAGTTAGTAGAACTTTAAGTACAGATTAGAACATGTCGGCTTGAATGCTTCTTTTTTAACTTATTTATTCAAAGAAGATTACCCAAGGTACATAAAGTCGCACTATTTCGAAAGGACACGTTAAATTTTTTTCTCCATATTGAATATTATTCATCGAGTTTAAATTGGCCATTTTTATTTATTTGAACAATTAATATAAGCAAATGAAGCTGGTTTTCTTCAAATTTCCCATTTTGCCAAATTCGCTTGTAAAGAAATCAAAATCAATAAAGGTGCGATCTCTACCGATTCTTCAAAGGCATTTAACAGAATTACTTACGGTATTCTATTGAATAAACTGACTAATTTCGGTTTCTCTGTAGAAGTTTTTAAAATCCTACTTCTCAGACAAGATCCAGCATATTGTATATCGCGGTTGCAATTCTATCCAAATATCTGCTACGTCGGTGTACCACAGGATCAGTTTTAGGGCCTCTTTTCTTTATCTTATTCTTTAATAATATTGTTGACAGCCTGACAGTACGTTGTCTTCTTTATGCTAATGAATTAAAAAATTTTTTCAAGATTGCAAGTATCGATGGCTGTTTTGTACTTCAATAAAATTTAAATCACGTTAAGAATTGGTGCTTAATAAATAACTTACCTTTAAATATACAGAAATAACGCAATGTCTTATTCCAACAAAAAATCATTGATCCATTGTGATTACTCTATTGTTAGCAACAAGCTTTCAAGACCCGAAACATTTTATAATCTGAGTGTTATCCTTGACAAGAACTGTCCTTTAACAATCACATCACGTACATTGCCACAAGGACTCACAAAGCTTAACTACCTTACCCATATTGATAATTTGGAAAGAAGACAACGCAGGTTATTTTAGAGCGGAAGAGAAATATCCTCCTACACGATATCCAGAATCTGAACTGCTGGACCTAGTTTACATTTAACTTCACAAAATATTTATGGATCATTTCCATACTAGATATAATCGACACCGAAACTTACTACAATGTAACCGATAATAACGATGAGCAGAAGTCACAGGTTCGCACTCTGGCTGATTTCAGACTTTTAAAGAAACTTAATGGATCCATGGCATTGCACAAACTGTGTTTAAAGGTCGGAATAAGATTTAGGTCCCATGCTAACATTTTTAGTGCCTTTAGTGTCAAGACATCCTTAACAGATAACATAGTGGTAGTGGTGTCAAGTGAATTATCATGTGAAATATTGGTATTGGAATCACTGAATTTAATAAGGGCATTAGAGAAATTAGCGACAAAATTTACTATTATCTACGATTTTCCAGAGTTAATTGTGTATGTTTTACTTTAGTTTTAATAATAATATTTATATTAGCCGATAATTTTGTGAACAATATATCTAAGTCACTAGATAAAATTTGTCTTGTGAAAGAAACGAAAGTGCCAATGTAATCAGCAGAAAAGAAGTCAAAATAAATCAAGAAAGTCTGGAATGCATGTAAGAAAGCGATCAGAGACATACCGCTGCAACAATTTTCTTCTTCTTCTTTAGCCCATTCTCGTTCACTCCTGGACATAGGCCTCCTCCATACTTTTCCAACGGCATCTATCTTGAGCACTCAATATCCAATTTCTGCCGGTTTGCCTTTGGATATCGTCTCTCCATCTTGTGTGAGGGCGTCCGACACTTCGTCTAGTTTCTCTGTGTCGCCACTGCATTATCGCCTTCGTCCACTTTATATTATCTCTGGCAAGGTGCCCCGCTTGTATAGTACCGGTTATGACTCCTTGAGACTATATCCCTTACAATAAAAAGAGCAAATCTTCTTCGGGTTTGCCAACGATCAATGGAACATGCAATGCTGGGGATCAGCTTGAGGGACTGAGTTAGAAACGAGGTCATTAGGAACAACACTAGAGTCTCTGACATCATAGAGCGCATCGCTAGAAATAAATGGCGCTGGCCGGGGCACCTTGCTGCAACAATAAGTAATACAAAGGAAGACTGGGAAATATATATAAAAAAACGAAACAAGGTAACATCATTGCTAAGAGGACAAAAACATCTAACTAATAGACAATGACTTCGGAGTACCATAAGGATCAGTGCAAGGACCATTATTATTTGTGCTATTTATAAACGACATAGTGAAATCGATAAAAACTTGGAAGGTAAATTTATTTGCATATAACACGATAATAATTTATTGTTATGGAGAAAATGTAAATGATGCTATCGAAGATATTATTGATATTATCAACCAAAATTTAAAAGAAGTATTTGTTTAGTTCTGTAATAATAGCTTACAAGTAAACATCGATAAATGCAAATACATGGTTCTCGTCAAAAAGCATATACTAAATCGACAACAATGTGGGTAAAGTATTATATTAGATAAGAAAAAGTTAGAAATAGTCTCAGAAATTGAATACCTTGTGATTATAGTAGATGAATCCTTGACCTTCAAATATAATACTGACTATATCATAAAAAAGGTTTCAAAAAGGATTTATTTTTACGTAGAATTTCAAATTACTTATCAATGTTTTCAAGAATACTAGTATGTAATCTATTGCGTGACCAACAGACCGTCGAACAGCTAAAGCAAAAAGTTCAAGAGAATTTGAGTGCACTAGAAGAAACCAATTCTGTAGATGTCGCTGCTACCTGGACACAAATTAAAGACAGTTTAAAAAGTGCGAGTGAGGAAATTCTTGGCACTGCAGCAAGTAAAAAACAGGAGGACTGGTTCAATGATAATGAAGCTTTTATACAAGAACTTCTTGACCGCAAACATATTGCCTTCCAAAACGCTATCAACCACTCCAACAACTCATCAAAAGCAGAAGCTTTTACCCAATCTAAGTATGAAACGCAACGCGAAATCAGAAGAATAAAGAACGAGTGGTGGGCAAGCAAGGCCAGAGAAATTCAAAGGTACGGTGATTCACACGACTACAGGAATTTCTTTCAAGGAGTAAAAGCAGTGTACGGCCCCAGTCGGAAAAATATGTGCCCTATTAAAGATTTAAATGGAAATCTCCTCAAAGAAGACCAGGAAATAAGAGCCTAATGGAAGGAACACTACTCTAACATTTTTAACCAGCAAAGTCAAGCCGATCACGATATTATAAATCTTATCCCTCAATATGACACCGTCGAAGACTTAGATAAACCACTAACAACGGAAGAGATCTTAACCGCCATTGGGCAGCTAAAAAATAACAAATCTCCCGGCGCCGACTCTCTCCCAGCTGAGATCTTTAAAGCTGTGTCGTCAGAGCTCATACCCTACGTCAAAAAACTGTTTGATGTCGTGTGGGAAAGTGGTCAAGCTCCGCAAAAGTTTCGTGATACACTCTTAATCAACCTCTTCAAAAAGAAGCGCTGCGGACTGTGGAAATTACAGGGGTATAGCTCTCCTGGCTGTTGGAGGGAAGATACTCACTAAAGCGATGGCAAATAGGCTAACACCTGTTATGGAAAAGTTACTTCCTGAAACACAGAGTGGCTTTAGACCAAACCGAGGCACATCGGATTTAATCTTCACAGCTTCAAGAAAAAGCACTCGAACATCAAGGAGAAATTCACATGGCCTTCATTGATTTAACCAAGGCGTTTGACTCGGTGGATAGGGAAGTGCTCTGGAAAATTATGTTCCGCTTAGGTATCCCTAGAAAATTTGTGGAAGTATGTCGCAGTCTACATACAAACAACAACGCCCAGGTTATGTATAATAATGAGGCAACCGAACCTTTCCAAACCCTCACTGGAGTTAGGCAGGGATATGTCCTGGCACCCCTACTCTTTAATTTGTTTACCACTGCTCAACAATTATTGTTGACAACAAACTGACAGTCAGAGGAATAGGTCTCAGATACCGTTTTGATGGCGGTCTCTTTAACATAGGGTGCTTTAGAGCTTTCACGAAGACACGCACACGATTCATTTGTGATCTCCAGTATGCGGATGACTGTGCACTTTTAGCCTCTACGCCGGAAGAGCTTCAAGAACTTTTAGATGTGTATGCCCAGAGCTATGATTCCTTGGGACTTAAAATCAACATTGGAAAGACTAAGATTATGTCAACTCCTCATCAAGTGAACCAAATAGACATTGCACTTAACGGAAATTCTCTTGAAGTGGTGGATCATTTCAATTACTTAGGCAACGTTGTTAATGACAAAGCAAACATGGACAGCGAGATTCGCAATAGAATTAACGCTGCATCTAGAGCACTCTGGGGACTTAGAGAGAGAGTATTTGACAACCACGACCTTGCTTTGTCAACGAAAATGGCTGTCTACAGAGCAGTTGTCATTCCAACACTGCTATATGGATGTGAAAGCTGGGTCACTTACCGTCGTCATGTGAAAGAATTAGAACGTTTTCAGCAAAGACACCTCAGAAGTATGATGAAAATCCGTTGGTTCCATCACATATCAAACGTGGAAGTACTCAGGAGAGCAAACAGCCTTCCAATTGAGGTGCTTATTTCAAGAGCACGCCTAAGGTGGGCAGATCACGTTCATCGTAAGCATGATAACCGCCTTCCTAAATGTACACTTTATGGTGAATTGCTAAGCGGTAGAAGAAGGTGTGGCGGTCAACGAAAGAGGTTCAAAGACGCTCTCCATGAAAATCTAAAATCCTGCGGTATTGCAGACGAGCAATGGGAACATCTTGCAGCGGACAGAACCGAATGGCGAGGGGTTGTGGCCAGCTATCAAGGAAATGTTGCTGCAAGAAGGCCGAATCCAAGACCTAACCAGGTCTATGTTTGTCCTGACTGCGGTCGACATGTGCTTTTCCGAATTGGCCTCTATAGCCATAGTCGTGTGCACCGTAGATGAATGGGAATTACAATAGACTACACCTTTTACTTGTTTTTTATTGTACACAATCTATCGACTGTAACATTTTTATACTCGGACTCGAGTAACGGCTAATAATAATATAATCTATAATAGATGCACATTTTGAATATTGTGCAACTCTACAGCTATACTTAAATAACAATGATATACAAAAGTTATTACAAAAAATGCAAAACAAAGCTATGAGGACAATATTAAATGTAACAAATATAAACCCATAGACACAATGTAAAATATTTTAATTTTTTTTTTAAATGTTAGACAACGTATAGTTTTAAAATCACTACAATTTATATTTAAAATAAAACATGGTATGGCTCCAAGGTATTTTTGCCATAAATTGAGTTTTGTACGGGATACTCATACTCATGGAATAACACCCGTAGTGTAAATGGCATTATGGTAGAGAGGCATGACAACTTAATGGAATCGAAATCTTTGTTCTGTAGGGGTATTCAGTTATTCAACAGTTTACCAAATTAAATAAAATATTGTGAAAAATATAATACTTTCATCAAATTATGTGCTAGTTAGAAAACAATATTGATTATTTTGTGGCTAGGTTTGGTGATTTTACGATAAACTATATAATAAGGAATGGTAATTATTTGACAGTTATTGCTATATGTATAGATTTAATATAAGCTAGTGAATAGTTAACGGACTTCTGTTCTATACAGGCTGTCCATTTTATCAGGACACTCGAGAATATCTCGCTTAATATCGGTAGTACAAAAAAATATTTTCATGAAAATTGTGCCGATTTATATAACCTACAAAATGGTTTAGACATTTGAAATCCATGGCCTACTTTAAGAGTTATGGCGGAAAATATCGAAAATGGGGAAAACGTCTAGGCCAAATATATCCGTTATTTGAAGAGATACGAGAAAAATTCTAAGGCGAACATTTTTTGCAAGACAGAGTAGTGTTTTAACGCCGTTTTATCTAATTTTTTCCAAAACCGCTGTATTTTGAGATTTACTCTTCAGGCTGTTAAGAAAACTATTTTGAAACGGGCGGGAAATGGTACCCTGTCATTAAATAGAGTATTTTCCTCCCTTTTCAACGATATATCACATGCCATATTTATTCATTGGTACTACGTTAGTAATAATAAAAACATTTTTTTTAAACCAATAAATTTTTTAACAAGCATTATACGTGCCGTGGAGAAGTATGATTAAATAAAACGATAAAATAATTCAATAAGTTGTTCAAATCTTTGTTATAATAAAACATTAACACAATTAAGAAGAATGAAGTAAATTCAGGTAACAAAAACAAAATAATAATCAAGAAAATAACATGGAGCAATTATGGAAAGAGTATTCGCAGTTATGCCAATTTATAGAGGTCCGCCATAAAAGCGTCACTCTTCGTTCAGAAAGTTAAAATGTCTTTACTAATTAATTTCATTATAATATTCATTTGTTTGTATTTCATGATTTCACTATTATTTCAATTATTTTAAAATAGTTGGCTATACACAAACTTGACAATTTAATTTTTTGACAGATCATCTCAGTTAATACTTAAACTCTCACTCAATCATACTCGTTTAAGAATTTAGAATTTTCAAAAATGATTTTCACTCACATTGATCGTTATAATATGTTCGTTACATATTGCCAATGAAATTTTAACTCTGGATAAGCTCAACCAGAATATAGAAACAGATTTCCACAAGTACTACAGTCGAATAAAACTCTGTTCAGAAAATTAGCTACGAAACTGAAAAATGATGGTTCATTTTTAAAGAAGAAGACAAGGTTGAACAGTGTTACTGATAATATAAATAAGGTAAACCGAGTTATTAATTATGTAAGAAATAAAAATACAGAAATTTGGAAACATCATTAAGAGAAATTCAAATTGCTTGTCATATAAATAAACTAGAAAAATTTTAAAGAAAAATAATTACCGGTGTTATAAAGCCAAAAAAGTTTACAATTTACAAGCGGGGGACAAACCAAGGTGGACAACTTTGTGGCTGTTGGAAAAGAAGCGTGCCGATCCATTAATATGTAGTAAAATACTTTGGTCCGACGAGGCAAATTATTCCAATAATGGATTTTTTAATCGCAATATTCATTACAAATGGACTTCTGAAAATACACACCGGCATAGACCGACTGGGTTTCAAAATCGTTTTTCAATAAATGTGTGGATAAATATTTTAGGCACCAATTTAATAGGTCCTTATTTTTATGATGGTCACCTCAGTGGTCAAAGGTACCTAAACTATTTGAGAAATGAATTTAATGAATTCTTAGATGACCTACCTTTAAAGAATCGACACAACTTTCAATATTTTCAACAAGATGGAGCTTTTCCCCACAATTCCCAGATTTGCCTAGATTATTTAGACGAAATTTTGCCTCAGCATTGGATAGGTACCAATGGATTTATTCGATGGCCCCCTCGTTCTCCAGATATAACCCCAATGGATTTTTTTCTATGGGGGTATATATAAAAGATAAGGTGTTTTCGATGACACCGCAAAATGTAGAGGACCTAAAAGCTCGAATTCGAGGCATGTATTACTGGGTAATGTTTTAAATGCAGTGCCTCGCCGTGCTCGATTGTGCATAAGAAATCGCGGTGGTCACTTTGAACACTTGATATGATATTTTAAAAATTAATTTGAGGATTAGATAAATATTAATGTTCTGTGTGCTATATTCTTTTTATTATTAATTTGTTTTTGTTACCTGAATTTACTTTATTCTTCTTAATTGTGTTAATGTTTTATTATAGCAAAGATTTGAACAACTTATTGAATCATTTTATTGTTTTATTTAATCATACTTCTCCACGGCAAGTATAATGCTTAAAAAAAAATTTATTGGTTTTAAAAAGAAGGTTTTTATAATTACTAACGCAGTACCAATGAATAAATATGGCATGTGATATATCGTTGAAAAGGGAGGAAAATACTCTATTTAATGGCGCCATTTCCCGCCCGTTTCAAAATAATTTTTTTTAACAGCCTGAAGAGTAAATCTCAAAGTACAGGGTTTTGAAAAAAATTAGTTAAAACCTCGTTGAAACACTCTGTTTTGCAAAAATTTTCGGCTCAAAATTTTTCTCGTATCTCTTCAAATAACGGAGATATTTGGCCTAGACGTTTTCCGCATTTTCGATATTTTCGGCCATAACTCTTAAAGTAGACCATGGATTTCAAATATCTTTAAACCATTTTGTAGGTTATATAAATCAGCACGATTTTCGTAAAAATATTTTTTTTTGTACGACCGGTATTAAGTGAGATATTCTCGAGGGCCCTGATAAAATGGACAGCCTGTATATTGTTATGATTCGATTGTAGTTTTTCAGCTAATAAAGATGCATTATCATTATTATTATTAAAATATATCCCTGTAATGTGATATTAATGTTTCAAAGTCGAATAAGTTTATGCGTCACGAGAAGTCCAAAATAGGTAAATAAATTTTAAAAATCTCATGGAAATTACAATTATTGACCTCCAAGAAGATAATACATTACGAAATTTCCCAAAAAGCTATGAAATCACAGTACCCAATTTTTCTCACTCGGTATATGGCGTTAAAAAGAGAACACTGACGAAGCGATAGGGCAGACGGGAGTAAATATTGGAAGGCATATGGGACCATCTGTATACTATGTGGCAGTCGACACGTGCAATTGGTATTACGTCATCCCTAGCCGATATGCAGTGCATGAAGTGTTTTTACTGAGTAAGATAATCAATTCCAGTGAATTTGCAGTGTCATATTGATATTTATATTGGGGACTGAATGAAATCAAGCTCAGTGCGTTCTAAACGATTCTGATTATTTATTTATATGGGAAGTCTGTAATTGAAGACGACAAATTATCATGAAATTTTAACATCGAAAATGCATTTTTTAAATTATTGTCATTTGCAGGTGGTTTAACTAAATAATGTCGATGACTTTTGTGCTATAAAATATGTGGAACTTTAAATAATTAAACTTTCCCGCAAAAGTACGGTAGACATTGCTGCCACTTCCGGAAAACACATCTCCTCACAGTGCGCCAAACGGTGCGAGCAAAAATCAAAACTCAGTTGAAAACTGCAAAAATGTATTATTTCGAAAAATTTGTTATAAAGAATTGTTTATAAAGAAATTGCAAAAATTGCAAGTACAAGTACAGAGTAAATGTATTCTAATTCTGAGCAAAATTTATAATTTTGAAGATATTTATTATAAAAGCCAGTAAAGCTGAAAATAATGCTCGTAAAATATCGATATCGTAAAGAAATTACAAAAATTAAATGTAAATCAGTACTTTGCTATTATATTTTTGATACGATGACGATATTCTATAAAAAACGTAGGCATTAGAGAGTTGCAGTTGAGTTTATCAGGAAAAATATTCAAATTTCAAATCTACAATGTATCAACACATCATAAACAATCGAAATCCCAGGTTAGTTTTTAGCCATTTTTTTTTTATTCTGAAATTAAAAATCATTATTAAAGTAATCTACATTTATTGTATTATTATTATTATTATATTTATTATATTACTAACGAGTCTGGTGGGACGAAGTATCCATTTTAAATTGAGTTGATTTTATTAATGGTGTTACAGGCTTAATGCATATGCGATTCGCAACACACATTTGTGTTTCGCGGGCCACATATCGCCAAGCCGCGAGCCGTGGATGGCAGAGATTTGTCCGCTAGGAGCTGCTAGGAACGGTGACGTGACTTCTGTCTTGTCAAAAGGTAGAAGGTGCTCCTGCGTGGCAAATTCCTAAAACTTAATTATTTAAGTAATCTTGGTGGATTTTGGGATTCTCGGCGACGATAAAATTTCCTCCGTTTTGGTTGTTTCTGTTTGTCAGAGTATTTCAATTGGGATTGCGTTAATCTCTGTCCGAGTATTATATTTTAGTTGTTCCAACGTTTGCGGTTATAAAACACTTTTGGCTATAAGTGGCACCATAAAAAAATCATAAGCTAAGAGATCCGGTAACTGGCCAGTTGCTATCCCCAAATTACTAACTGACATGACCAGGAAACATCCTTCACTAAATTGTCATTCCCCACACTGCTAGGGAGCAGCATGGGGAGTAACTCCGTCCTGCTAAAACTATATTCTTCGAATATCCGCACCAACATCAACATTACGAAGTTGTTGAAAGTTACGCAATACCTGTTGTTACGTTGTGATGAAACAGTAACCGTCAAGTCATTTTCCTCAAAGAAGAACGGCCCAAAAATACCAAAGGCGGATACTGCATACCACACGGTAACATTTTTGCTATGAAGCGGTACTGTAGAATGCATGCAATCTCTTCCTAGATTCCCACTTGTAATCAAACACCGTTTAGTCTCCACAATACCAACTTACACGTGCCACTGTCCAACTCTGGTCATCAGTTATACAGTGCCACCTAGTATTCGGTAATACTTCATTATTATATAAAATATAAATAATTCCAATACACTACATCTCTTTTCCCCTATATTTTTTTAAACTAATACAAAGTTCAATAGTTTAAATAATACGGTTTTAAACTCTCAACATAAAACTTTAATTAAATATGCTTTATGCATTTTACCTAATGAACTTATAACAACAGCGTCTATTCTAACGTAATTTCATTTTACAATTTGTATCCTCATAGTATTATTTTGGGTCTTCATTTGGTTCAGCCAGTGTGTCTTCTTTAGCTCTGCTCTGGACCCTCCGCTCTCCTTCAATCCCCTTAAGGTGGACCACGTTTCTTCGCAGTTCTTAGATTAGATTAGATTAACAAAGGAGCTGGTCATTTAGCCCTTACCACCGCGACCTCTTCTGGTCTATTGTGATGCTCCCAGAATATCTTCCTTATAGTACCTCATCCAGCTTTGCCGTTTGTACTAGACTCCACAGCTCTGATGAAGGCCCTTTTGTATAGCTGTTCGCCCTTAGTTTTTCTTCTCCGAGTACTTGGAATCTCAGTCTCGCCAGGCCTTCACAACGGCATAATACGTGAACGAGGTTTACTCATCCTCTTGGCATAAACTGCATATTACGTCCTCTGCCAGGCCCATTAGACTCATGTGGCTATTGAGCCGGCAGTGACCAGTTAGAAGGCCTACTATTACTCTGATGGCCTTCCTATTCTTCCGTAAAATTGGCCGAACGTTCTTTAATGAACTCTTTGGCCTGTCTCTGTCTTGGGAGATTTCTCCACAATTCCAGAGATTTATTTTGCACCCATTCCTTAATGGCTGCTCGTATGCATGACTTTGCCACGCCATAAAAGGGCTCGGATCCTATTGGGGCTTCAAGTGCGCCGTCCCTGGCCAGTTGATCAGCCTTTTCGTTTCCTCTGCGTCCCTCGTGTCCTGATACCCATGCTAAGGCCACTCTGTTCTGACTTCCCAGCTCTGTAAGGGCCGTTAGCAGTTCTTGTTCCGTTTGGTCATTTCTGACGTGGATGTCAAACTTATTTCTATTGATAGACTTTGACTCCACATTTTAATGAATTTTCTTCAGCTTTCCTTTTCCTATCTCCATAATATTTTCCTTTTTGTTTGGTTATTTTATCTTTATCTCTTACTTCTTCATCAACGATTATATTTTCGTCTTTTAGGAGTCAAGGAATTTTGTCTCGAAATTGGTACCTGAAAAACAATTCACGCGGTGTTTTCCCTGTTACCGAGTGTGGTGTACTGTTGCACACCATAATGTAATCTAAAAGCTCTTGTTTTCAGTTTATTTTAATAATTGGCTGATCTTCAATCTTTTTTAAATGTCTTTATGACAAGAAGTAATAAATAAACCCCAAATTTTGACAGTACTCCTCACACTGTTATTAATACAAATAAGGCCAACATTCATGAGTAACAAAGGTCTGACAGATACAAAAGGCTAATGTTTGGCATCTCGTGTGCCCTCAAAATATTTCAGAAAGTTATGGAGATCATGCTGTCCACGTACGAGGGCACAATAAACTTTATCGAGGACATACTAGTTTTTGGAAGAGATGAAGTGGAGCATGACATAAGGCTCAAAATAACAATGGAAGCACTGAGAGACAACAACGTCCTTCTAAATAACAACAAATGCATTTTCAAAATATCAAAAATTAAAATCCTAGGGCACATGTTATCACCGGATGGAGTAAGATCATTGGATAGCTACATAAAAGTAACTAAAACCAAGAACGATCAAAGAAATACAAAACTTTTTGGCCTTGGTATTTTTCATAGGAAAATGGATAGCAAACTTAGCCACGTTGGCAGAATTATTCAGAAAATTGTTAAGATAGAAAGTCGGGAGAACCGCTAACATCGAAAAGTTTTGAGTCCTGGAACAACATAGGGCATTTCAAAAGTTAAAGGAAGCTATGGCCAGATGTTAGCCCTGTGGGTCTCTGAGCAGTGTTAATACAATTTGACTCGAAGAAGCGTCAAGTAATTGCATATGGAAACAAAAGTTTGACAGATTGCGAAAAACGATACTGCGAAACTGAAAAAGAGGCACTAGCATTTGTTTGGGCAATAGAACAGTTTAAGATATACCTTTATGGGAAGAATGAATTTGCATTTGTTACAGACCATAAACCACTAGAAACCAGGATTTTCCGTCGCCCAGTAGCGAAAGTTCTGTTTGTTAACACATCCGGAAAAATGAAACTGAACTTCATCTGATGTCAGCTAATACGATATTCGGGTTTTCAGCAAATAGCCGTTAGAAACGTTCCAGCTTTTTGAACACGCGTTGATTTTTGCGAACGTTTGTAAGGGCTATTTGCTGAAGCTGTCGAGATGAAGCTCATTTCTATCTTTCCGGACATGTTAACAAACAGAACATAGACAAGAGGCTTTACATCCCCTCCGAAGGATGGTATATATACTGCACAATCCTCGCCTAAGATTGCGTAGCTTCCACGAATGCATTGAAATACAAGCTGCAGGAAGATGTGAAACGATCACCCATCCCAATATTAACCGCATCTGATGTAGCATTTTTAAACTAGAAGCTTGAAAAGTTTGTTCATAATTTTTTTCGAATTTTAACATAATTTATTTTTATAACGCGTTGTATTCAAATATCAAGGACAATCCGTGTATGTGTGTATGAGTGTACTTACTACCGCACATAGTTGAAGTATTTAGGGCCTGCTTAGCACACCTTTATACTCCATAGACATGGAGAGAAGTGAAAGTTATGTTCATCCCAAAGGCAGGGCGGATGGACTATACCACCCCCACAGACCTATTAGCTTAACCTCGTTCCTGAACGATAGATAAGGGATGTTGTAGTAAAATACAATCCTTTACATTCTAACCAGCACGCATACACCCTGGGAAAATTCACCGACACCGCCCTCCAAGCAGTCACGAGTCGGATTGAGAGATCCTTGGACAATAAAGAGTCCACCCTAGGTGGAGAAGATCATGGGAAGCTGGATATCCAACATGATATCGAAGAGAGCTGTACAAATCAGTGTGGGAGATGCTTCTGTACGAGGAATGGTCACGAGAGGCTGTCCGCAGGGACGTGTATATCACACTGCTATGGAACGTCGTTCTTGATACACTCTTGTGCCGCTTCAATTCAGAAGGATTCCTAAGAATAATTGAAAAATAGTGCAAAGAACACTCTTCCTGTCTGTCAATCCCAGGAAGACGGAGATGGTTCTCTTCATAAGGAAAAGAAAAGTAGGAGCACTGAAGGCGCCTGCCCTCCTGGATACAACACTAAGTTTCGCATCAGAAGTGAAATACCTTGGGGTAACCGTCGATGCCAAACTAACATAGAATATTCACATAGACTAAAGTAAGCTTTCTTATGAGCAGTGCCGCAGAACCGTGGGAAAAACCTGGGGAATGAAACCCAAAGTGGTCGGTTGGATATATACTGCCATCATAAGACCAATGATAACCTACAGAGTTGTGGTTTGGTGGTCTAAGAGCAAACAGACTACAGCTAAGGTCAAGCTCAGCCAAGTGCAGAGAGTTGCCTGCCTAAGCATAACCGGAGCTATGCGAACAACGCCAAGAGAAGTGGCTCTGACAACAATGGTACGCCTCCAATTCGTTGGCATACAACCAAATGTAGGCAGTGGAGGGGCCAGAAGTCGCCTGTGGAATGAGGCTGACAGAAAGACACCTTTTCTACAGGCGTGCGCTGATGGTATTTCTTCCCGGTTTACAGACCCTACATGATACAAGCGAATAGTGAGAATAAGGCTGCTGGCAAAGGCGTAGTCAACATCCACAGATGGGTCAAAAAATAAGGATGGGGCAGGATGTGGAATATACTCCAGAAGTCTGCAAATCCAATATAAATGGGCTATGAATGGGCGAGTCAGCGTAGTACAAACAGAACTGGCGGGCATAACCATAGCTGCAAAAGAGATTGTTCGTAGACAAATTACGGGCAAAATAATCAGAATCTACACAGATTGTAGACAATCATTACTGGCCCTGAGAAGTTACAAAATTACCACGGGAGCAGTATGGGAATGTCACCAAGCACTTGTGAGTGCCTCCAGCATGAATAACATACTGGTATGCTGGGTGAAAGGACACGCACAGTGTAGTGGCAACAAAGTAGCCGACAGACTGGCTAAGAAGGCAGCAGGCAGAAGCAGAGGTATCTTTGGACCAGGCCCGACCAGTCTGTTGCCGATCACGGCGATAATACAAATAATTAAAGAGATCACCCAGAATGAATTCAAGAAGCTGTGGGATGAAACAAACAGCTGTCATCTTGCTAGGGAACTACTAAAATATCCCAACAAGGGTACAGCAATGGACTACCTGGCAACATTCAGAAGGAACCTACATTTTATAACGGGAATCCAGACTGGACACTGTCCATTAAGAAAACATCTACATAATGTAAGATTAAGCGAAACACCTCTCTGTAGAAGTCGTGAACAAGAAGATGATGACGGTTCAACATGTACTCTGTGACTGTTCTGCCGTCTCATCAATCACAGAAGCCATTTTGGGAGAACGTTGGCTTACTTCGGCCGATGTAAGGGAGATGCCCCTAGGCAGCATCACCACCTATTTCGCAATATTAGGTTGGTTGGAGGCCTAGGCGAGGGTCTACCTACAGGGAGGATGTACAAGGGGCCCAATGGGGCCTTAGTGCTGTGGTTCAATAATTTTATTGACCACACTCGCAACCAATTCCAGATTTCAGAGTGTACTTACTAATGTATGCAGTTGAATCACACAATTATTTATGTATTTTATGTATGCTAAATCAGTTAAATGGTTTTGTGAATTTTTCTCAGCGAATATTTGCACATCGGTGATGTTAAAAGGACCCCCATATAAACAAATTGTGCTATAATTAAGCAAAATATTTGTCAGACAATTCTGGTTAGTATATTAAAACTTTTTCTTAAATATTTTAAAAAAGGTTTTATTTAAACGCTCTATAAAGCAGAAAATAAACTTTGGAGTAAATCAAACCCATCATTTTGTTACATTATATAATTTTTTGTACGATATAAAAGCTTGTCATGAGCAATCTCCTTTACACAGAAAAACTCGCGACAAGCTTTTGTATAATAAAAAAATTATATAATGTAACAAAATGAGTTTGATTTGCTTCAAAGTTTATTTTATACTATTTAGAGCATTCAAATAAAAGCTTTTTTAAAAAGTATTTTTCATATAATTTTATTTTTTACTTTTTAGTCTTTTGATATGCTACAATCCCCAGATATCGATTTTGAGACGAATCGGAAATTCATAATCCGCGAACCCCCCCCCCCCCCAGATATCGATTTTGATCGATTTGAACTTAAATGACAAAAGTCGTCAGCCATATTGGCGCCGCCATTTTCAATTTTCGAGTTTTGACTAAAAATTCACAATTCACGACCTAGAAACCCCCCAGATATAGATTTTGAGTTGAATCGGAACTTAAACGGTAACGTCGTCCGCCATCTGGAAGTCACCATCCTGAACTAAATTTTTGACTAGAAATTCGTAGTCAGCGAACCCGAAAACCCCCAGATATCGATTTCGATCAATTTGGACCATAAATGACAAAAGTCGTGCGCCATATTGGCGCCGCCATTTTGAATTTCTAAACTTTGACCAATATTTCATAATTGGCGATCTCCAAACCCCCAGATATCGATTTTGAGTCGAATCGGATCATAAACAGTAAAGTCATCCGCCATCTTTAAGCCGCCATGTTGTTTTTTCTTATATGAAAATGTTAAAGTGTATTGTCACCGGACTTATACACATGTGCAAAATTATACAGCTCTAGCTTAATTAGAACTAATGGAAATTTTTATTGCAAGATTTGACCTAAACAAAGTAACTAACAAACATTGCAAGTTAAGCTTAAAAAAAAAACTATCCGCATTTGTTAGTACTTCATCATCTAACAACAAAATCTGATTAACACTTATAAAAGCTTACTTAACTTTATCCTAAAATTTTTCCGAACTGTTACATAACGCCCTCCGACATTGGCATTTTACAACTCCAGCACCTATAAAAAGGTTAAAAATAGTATTAAATAAGAAAGGCGGTAAGGAATTCTGGCGCCCTCACAAATAAACTCGTCTATGAAGTATACGATCGCAGTAACAAAACAGCAGCATCTAATATAAGAGCAGTTTAGTCGGTGATAGCGTCACGTGACCTTTAATTAGCCGGTGAGCGCAGTACAAGGGCGGTTTGAGGGTTGCAGGTCACGCCATCCTTAAAAGCATTCCCTCATGGCCTACACGACCCGAACTGATCGATACCAGGGCCGTACCAAACACCCTTGATATCAAGATGCCAATAACGTTTGCAAGAAGGAGCGCGAGCTAGAGCTTCCGTTGTATGATACTTAGACGTTATGACCACGATATCTCTGGCGTTCTAAACAATGCTAAGAACTTCTTGGGACAAGTCTAGAGAAGGGTAATACGAATATGTATTAAATCTATGCCAACAGCATTGGTGTCGACTATTTGAAGTTTATTACATAGAATTAAAGGGTAGTGTAGTAATTGAGAGATACTTCAGGTTCTCAATATACGTAATATTAGCTGCTGGAATTACATTTTTTAAAGTTTAACTAATACGGGGGGAGTCCCAGATCTTCAAGGCAAGAATTCAGGAGAGAGCGTAGGGAGGAACATCCTAGATATTGTATAAACTGCTGCAAAATTGATGTGAATATTTTCAAAATTACAGTAATAATATAATTTATTTACATCAGAAAGATGACATATTTATATGTACAATTTAGTGCTAAATATTTATGTAAATAAATGAAGCATTACATGTAAAGTCTACATCTAGACTTGATAGTATAAAATTTTTATTGCTATGTTACATTAAAATTAGAATTAGTGGAGCAGTAATATTAAATTTGTAAACAAAAACCAGAACTTGTTAACGATTTTCAAAAGAATAGAACGCTTAAAACTAATAAAGTCTGAAAGGATACATTTGTACAATTCTAATTTACCTATCTTATATATACCTACATGTGTTACATACATTTTACATCACTGGTTCCAAAAAAGACTATTTTAAAAGTTTTATTAGATTAAGAAGAGTCAATGTTGACTCTTAGAAATAAAAATTGTTGTTGAAATGTACAAGTGTTTAATTAGACATGGTTATCAGAACTGAATTTATAATGATATAATTTGAAATTCATATCCTCGGTTAAAAGCCTAGAGTCAGCATTTGTTTTGTCTCGAGGTTTGTAACAAAGAGAATACGGCCAGCGAAAGATAAAATGATACCAGGATAAATTGAAATGCGGTAACAATCACGAATAAGTGTTATACGGTCTTTCATATATTATATAACAACTTCCCCCTTATTAAAAAAGTTGATGGTTATGCAGCAACTTTTACGAGTTTGAAAAATTAAAATATTAATTAAATTATGAAATACAAGTTGTAATGTTTATGAATAAAATTATATAAATAATATAAAGCAAAATATAAGAATTGTACAAAATATAAGAGTATAAAATATGAAGTTAGAAAATTAAAGAAATATAAACATATTTAACAGCTTAAAGAGAGTTTGGCAAAAATGATTAATTTGGAAGACAGCAATAAAAGTCTAAGTCGATTCGAGATGCAGGTGATCCATGAAATGGGTGAACCAGGGCCAACTGTCGATTTTTTCTTCTGCACTTACAGAATAAGTAGAGCGGGACTAGGGAAATAATTATGGTTATGGTAAAATACGTGAACCATGACATGTGTCTGGTTATGTAGGATTCGTTGATGAGGTCGTTTAAATCTTTGGAATACTGATCTAATTTATGTCTTGCAATTTCGAGGTCTTCAGTGTTCAAGTTGTTATTTTAATGGCTTCAATTTTGGCAGTTGGATTTTGTCTGGAAGTTCGCTGTAGCACTCATATGAAATTTGAATTGGATGTGTGTTATCTTTAACGTCTAATATTTCATTGGAACTCGCCTGAATTTTGGCTATGTCAACAAAGGCGTAACAGCTAAGTTGTGGTTTTATAACAGAGATTTTTTTGTATAATTTCTGTTTTTGAATTTCTCTTCGAACAAGTAACAGCGACATGTAGTGGCTCTGCGTTGATGACTAGCCATGTGTTTTTCTGGAATTCTTGAACGTTGTAGCCTTGACTGGATATGAAGGAGGTATGACAATTTTCGGGCAGGTGCACAAGATTTTTTAAAAGTCTTGCTTCACAGATTATTGCATTATTGTTGCGGGTAGGCGAACAAGTTGGAGCAGAGTTTGGTTCCTATATAGAGCTGTTTACATTCGTCTAAATCCGGGATGGGTAAGTACATTAAGGAATCATCATCCTTCACGATAAATTTTTGAGATACAGATAATATGATATGTAAACCAGTTCTATTATCCAAAATTGGGATAGGATATAATTGACAGGTTGTGTAAGTTTGTGCGTCTACTAGAGGTATTTTTAAAACTAAAACTAAACTTGAATCGATTTGAAGAGCTTGGAGTTCGATAATATCCAAGTATCGAGCAATTTTTGACAGTTTTGTTGGAAGTGGTAAGTTATTTCTCTGCAAATTCTGTGAAATTTCTTGTAAGGATGAGACTAAGTCCGAGGGAGTAATGATTGACGTGTGAATAATTTTTAAACGTGCAAACGCTATTGAATTCAGAGTATCATTTAGAAATGTTTTCAATATATAAGTACCTTGGCATCAATGGGCTCATTTAGCACTTTTTTTTATTTCATTATCGGAAAGATCTTAAAATTCTGAGACCCTGTGCAAAAAACTAGAATTCTATGAGACCTGTAAATCGTTTAAAAAAAAATCATAAACATGGACTTGTCGAGCCTATGACGTGACGTCACTGAGTAGTAGCTCGCCTGCCGAAGCGGCTAGTTACGCGACCGTTTAGTTTACTATTGTGTGACGTCATGATGTAGTTGCAACGCGCTTCAAATACGCCCTTTGAACGTTGTATATTTCGAGAACCACTTATCGGATTCATCTGAAATTTTCATTGTCGCCTAATTTTAAGTAATACTTTATCCACAAGAAATCACAGCTGCTAAATAAAACTCATTAAATGAGCCCATGTTCACAAATTTCTAAGAATTTTAACTTTTTAACGTTTCGACAACTTGAATTTCGCGTGATGCTAAGATGTTTCGATTTCTTTAATATTATTGTTGAATGTTTCCTCGTCGATTTGTAATTTTTGCATGGTCGAATTAAAGTTTTTTATGGCGGATGTCGTAACCGAAATTTAATTTTTAATTAAATTTTCCAGTTGACGTTCGTCATTGTTTATTAATGAAATTAGAGTAGTATTCACCATCCTCCGCATCTAGGTTCCCGGTAATTGATTTAAAAATTGTGCCGTGCCGTTAAGGATTGCGCGCTTGTATCTTTTGGCATCTAGGAAGACTTCGTCAAATATAGATTGTATGGTTTTAGATATTTGGGCTAGAAGGCTAAGATGAATTTTGACTTCAGTCTTAAAGGTCATCGTGTTTTGATAGGCAGGGTCAATGGTGTTTAGAATAATGTTTAGAATTTGTTCGTTCTTCTCAAAGTTTGCCTTAAGGAAGATACATTTTTGTGAATTAGTAATGTTCATTTGTCATTGGTCCTATATTACGTCAGCTTTTTCATGGTAATAGATTCCTATGATGAAACCGCTAATGTTGCTGATCCGAACAACAGGAATAACTTGAAACCAGGTTATCTTTCAAAACACGGTTTCATTCTGTCAAAATTTACTTTACTTGATTGAACTCAGGGTTATGTAGGACTGTTGAATTTTTAAGAATTTCTGTAATTTCGAATGGGCCGTTGAATTTCTTTTGTAGTGTATTCTTTATATGTGACTTTTTTATGTAAATTTTGTCGCCAACGTTATATGTGGGGCGATTTTAGTAAAAAAATCGGGATCATCATCCAACTTTTGAATCATCTGGCGGCAAAAGTCCAGCTTTTTCCTTTTATGAGCCTCTGTTAAAACTTGTACGGGAAAAATTCTATATGGTCTGCAGTTACTATTTATTAACGTACGTTGGGTTTTGGAATTAGTTTTTTCTAATTGGTCGACTGCATTATTTATACTACATTCGGAATTTTCTAAAAAATAATACAATGTTTCAAAAAAGTCTATTCGCGAATAAATATGGATGGGCTTACTTTCGAAATGAAGCACTATATCTAGCTGTTTTTTCTGGTTTGCTTGAACTACACGGTTTCTTCTACTGGAGGTATTATTGACCTTTCGGTAAATATTTTTGAAAGTATTTTATGATGGTGTTTTATTTAAATGTAAGAAATTACTATTTTGCTATAAATTGACTACTTATAGTACAATAAAATTAATCTATCGTTTGGATTTTACCTCTCAGGGGATAATTTTATGATCACTCGATGGGGAAAAATGTCAGGAATGACATATTAAAATGTTTGGGTGTTGCAGCAATTTTGTAAATAAATAAAAACCATCTACAAATTGGCCTTGCTCGACTTTAACGCGATACGACGGCCATAAAATACTTCTAATACTTAAAAAATATATATCACATTGTAGAGAAAGAAGTTCTCTACAATTTTGATACGGGAAATACCCCTCTACGATGCTTAATTTTTTTTTTCAATTTTTTAAGATTTTTTTGCCAAGTTATTTTCGTTTCGGCTATACCTTTCCCCATACGTTTTTACGACCCTCAAAATGAATTTGCGTCGCTCTTGATGACGTGTACGCGGGCGGATTTCGGTAAACGTCAAAAATTTTTGTTTTTCCTTCGTTCCTGGCGCCTTTAAATTTCGATTTCGCCCGTCAAATTTACGACGCGTTATCATTGCCATTCTCGCCCTTTCCATATCGACACGGTACGGCGTTTCGCGAAGAGTTTTTCGCGAGATATGAGCGTTTAAAGATAGCATGTTTCGCGTTTTTTTGCGATCCCGGCGATAAATACAAGCCAAGTTTCTCTATGCGCGTGCAGCACGGGCCGTTCCGCCATGTCGTGACAATGGTCAGCTGACCAAACGAAAACAACTTGGCAAAAAAATCTTTAGAAACTGATAAAAAAAATTAAGCATTGTAGAGGAGTATTTCCCGCATCAAAATTGTAGAGAATTTCTTTCTCCACAACGTGATATTCTCTTTTTAATTATTAGAATCATTGTATGGCAGTCGTACCGTGTTAAAGTCGAGTAAGGCAATTTCTTGATAGTTTTTATTTATTTACAAAATTGTTACAACGCCCAAGTCTTAAACATTTTTTATATTGTTGTGCGCACGCCTACGCCACTGGAATATGTAGAAAATTATTCTAGATTATTCTAGAATATTAGGTACATTCAACACGGGTATATATAGGGACTGGATCGGCGCACTAAAACAGTTTGATATGAGACAAGCAAGTGTTAAGATGAAATAAGGCGCAATATCAATTTGTAAATTAAAGTAGTGAATTTATAGTAGATCAAGAGTATAATTAGTGTGTTTTAGTATAGTTAAGGAATAATTATTGTAATTAAGTGATTAATAAATCAGTGGTTTGTGAAGATTCTTATTGCGATTTATTGAACCTACATACAGGGTGTTTACTGAAGATTATATATATGTAACAATATGTTATTCCTGACTTTTTTCCCCATCGATTGATCATAAAATGATCCCCTGAGAGGTAAAATCCAAAAGATGTGAAAAATTGGTCTAGATTTATTGTACTATTAGTGATTGCTAAAATAATAATAATACTTTATATACAGCATGTCGCTCTTAGGAGTGTAACGCCCTTAATTTTTGCTTCTTTTCCGATTTGAGCCAAATTTTACTCAGATATAGAACAAATTAGGATCTACCTATGGCAAAAGAAATATTCGCCCTCTACAAATGCAAAATGCAAAACTACCTACGATATCAAAATTAACGGAAAAAAATCAGAAAATCTTATTAGACATTTCTTATCGGAAATTTTTAATATTGAGAGTTGTTCAGAATTGCCTAAAAACCTTGTGTCCAAAATTTCATCAAAATTAAAAATATATTATGATTTTGTTTAAAATAGGTCCAAGTCCAAAAATATAATTATTGTAATGTGTTTCTTTGCTTAAAGAAAAGTGTATTTTGTTTTAAATTAAACGGAAGCTGTCAGGTGTTTGTCAAATAATCTGTAAGTTATTTAAAAATGATGTTTTCAGACTGACATTATTTTAAATAAAATTATTTTTTTAAATTTTGATGAAATTTTGGACTAAAGGTTTATTAAGACAATTCTGAACAACTTTCACAAATAAATTTTTTCGACAAAAAAATATGATTTTTTAAATTCTTTTCGTTTATCTTAGTATTACAGGTGACATTGCATTTGTAGGGGGCGGATGTTTTTTTAACTATAAATACTTCTACTACTTTTTACTTTGTTCTACATTTGAGTAAAATTTGTTCCAAATCGGAAAACAAAGAAAAAAAGTTAAAATAAGGGTGTTACACTTTTAAGTGCAACACACTGTATATCATCAAAACTAAAACTTAAAACAATAGAAAATACCCCATTATATTGAATAAAGGTATTATTGAAGTGTCTTTAACAATAAATGATAATTATTTTATTTAGTATATAAAAGTTTAGTACCTATGTAAAAGTTGAAGTGGCCCCCCCTTGAAGAAGATATATGACCGCCCCTGGTTGGACGATTAGGATACAACACCCTATATGCTCTTTTTGCTGCACGTTTATTTTTGTTATTTTGTATATTTTATATATTCTTCCTCACTGTAAACCATTTTGATTATTTCGTTAAATAAATGCCACTTATCAAACATAATAGTTGTTATTTTCATAGCTCACTTTAATAATTTCATATTTACAGTAACTAGTTCAATAATTCAGAAATTTTACATGGTAGGGGTAACATAAGGTATATTTTTGAAATCAGGAAAAAGGAACATTCCAAAAATTTAATAATATACAGGATATCCCAATAAAAAATAAATTATTTTTTATATCCCCTGAAATCCGCACGCTACTGTACTTTTGATAGCATTTTAACAAAATTCAGTCATAACCGCACATTTATTTAATTTTTTTTCTATAGGGAATAATAACGATGATAAGGGGTAACACAAAATAAAATAATTATAGACAATTTCTCTCGGTATCAAATGATTTTTTTAAACTGGGCAATTACTCGTTTATTTGTTGTAAAATAGAAACGAAAATGAAAGTGTGTATATAAAGTTTCCATTTAAGTCATTTTTACGATTTTGGAGAACATTAAATAATTATATATAAGTCCATTACATTTTCTGTATGAAGGATATTCCAGATTTAATTGATCCTTAGCGAGAAAATCACCTTTGCCTTACGTAGTTCAACAAACAGAACTAGTTTCAAGATTAACCGAACTTCCAGGTTATCAGCATTGTACGCTGATGCCTAACGAAGGGAATAGACTCGCTATTGTAAGAGTTAATTTGAACTAAAAGGCCCCAAAATGACAAAGGAGTTAAGAGCTGATCTTTTAAATTATTAACTGTAACTTCTAACACAAATAATTTATAACACTGGAAGAAACACAGTGGAGCAAAGCATGTCGAAGAAATCTAACATGTTTAAGTTATTCATTATTAACAGAACCCTCTGGCTAAGCGCTTGATGTATTCAAATCTGAAACGGAGTTAATAGAATACGTTGTGTAGTAATATAGGGAATTTTTACGCTAAAATTTTCCTGAGGTGAACAATTAACTATTGAATTTTTAATATTTTGGGAAGCAATACATATAAAGCAAGAAAATTCAGGGTATAATAGAGTATCTGATATTAATTTAATTCAATCTACTGTGATAAATTTACGTACAATATATACAGTATACATACAGGGTCGCTGATATATAATAATAATAATAATTTATTTACATTACATACATACAATGTGTTTAATTTGCAAGTTACAAGTAATTTAAAATTTACAGGCAATTTAAAAAATACACCAAATGTAAATATAAAACAAAATTTTTAATAACGACAAAAATGATTGTTAAATAAATTGATACTCAATAAGTGACTATACACTTGTTTTGAGATACAAATAGATAAATGCAAGTATAAATATAGAGTTTTGGTTAGCAATTGAAAGTCTTTATATTTTACAATTATAACTAGACTTAAAAAAAAACATGTAGGTATAATATATAATATATTAACCTATGTATTACAATAAACATAATATATGCTTACGTAGTTATATAGAAATTTAAATAAGTATATACAATCTCATTAAATTATTGAAGCTTGCAAACGAATAAAGTATTGTTATGTTCTTGCCCACGCCCTCTTACGAAGAGAGGTTTAATTTCTAGCAGCAGAGTAAAAGGAAGCCTGCCTAATTAACGATAGTTCACCAGTTGGCCCAGAGGTGGCGCCATTACCACAGATTGACCAGAAGGAAGGGGAAGTCGTCTGAAACAGTCAGGAGTGAAATAGATGAATCGAGAATAAACGTAACGAATATATAAGAAACGGATCCAACGTACGGGGTCATTTAGTTATATATTAGATGAGCAAGTGATCAGATAAGATAAAGAACAGTAACAAGTTTGTGAATTATAGTAGTGAGTTTATAGTAGATCAAAGTTGTAATTAGTGTGTTATTATAATGACTAATCATTGTCATTTAGCATTAAATAAATCAGTAGATAGTGACAATTCGCGTTGCAATTATTGGGCCTAAGTTTGGTGTGTTTACTGGAGGGTGTAAACATGTAACAGTATGAATGCGACTCTCAATCAGAAAAATTATATAATAAAAATCTGTCTGTCTGTCTGTCTGTCGATCTGTGTGCCTGTAACTTTCTTGTGCGCACGTTTACTCTGGAACCGTTTGTGATATTGACTTGAAATTTGGTACACTTATGTATTGTAACGAGATCTAGAACTAGATTATATTTCGATCTAATTCCGTTGAAGGGTTCGGGGTAAATGGGGTAAATAAGGGTAAATAGGCAAAACAAGCAAGTAAGAGTCCATAAAATTGCAATTTAGGGGCATGCACGAAAAGTTATGGTCCTCAAAAATGTTTTTGGCATCAGCCAACTCCCCCCCCCCACTATCATCTCCAATACCAATACCACTCCTACACTATTATTGTGAACGATCCATGCTTTTGATGGAAGTCTGAAGGACGTGTTTTCTGCTCGAAAAACTTAGAAAAATTAAAAAAAATAGGAAAAAGAAAAAATTAATTTTCTTTTTCCTCAACCTTTTCTAAATACTAAATAAAAATATTTCGTTCACAAAATTTTTAGGGTTCAAAGTGACTGTTTCAGACGGAGATTAATGAATAAATCATACTTACTGTCGTTTATGCTTAACTGCGGCTCTGATGGTATCAATTGGAAGACGTCGTAACACTATAAATCTAACACTGTCTGTTTAACACTCTCTTAAAATTAAATCTGAAAGGGAAATTTTGTTAGAAAACACAAGTAAAAGACAATATAAAGTTCAAAAAATGTATATTAAATCTTTAAAAAATTTATGTTTTTACACAACTTCTTCAGTGAAAATGTTAACAAACAATGGTCTGACCCGTGTACAACACATGGTGAGGAACGGGACGATTCATACGGTACCAACTACCATCCAATATGCAGTTTGAAAAGCTAACGATGCACAAAAAGATTCAAGGAACAGTTCATGTAACTGAAATTTTGGTGGGCTTATGCTTGCCTGTCTTTATAAACTTATTTATTAATTCACATAAATTTTGGTCGCTCCTCGGAGCTTAAAATTGCTTGAAGCGTATCTACTTCGTTTGTATTATGCAATAACAAATTTTACGTTCAGGCAAGGCAAATCCCATGCACGTGTGAGTACATGGTAATAATACTTTTTTGACTCCGAATCACTGAGGAACCGGTTTAGGGCAAACCCCGTCAAAACGCATCATTTCCCCGTCAAATCCGACTGCTAGGAAATGATGGGGGTCCCATGTCGCTAAGGGCTATTTTCGCTATAACTTCCGATATACTTTGAATAGTCGTTGGACTAACTTGTCCTCATATTCAACACTTCGTAAGAGTTGCAGTGCTTGACAACGTGGATTCGTAAAAGGGTTTTTAATCTTGGAAATTTGGAAGTTCAAGTCCAATTTTAGTATACTTTCTAAAATTGGGTGGTCGGGGCGACATTACGTCCCTGTGCAGCGACATTTACTACACTTACCAAATTAACGCTCCTCGAAGAGTTAGCGAAAATTTGGCATAAAAAACGCTCCGAAGAGCAAAATTTTATTTCCAAGAATTAAAAACCTCCTCCACGGCGTTTTTACGTGAAGCACGCTTTTCTTACGAAATATTTCCTAAGTCGGATTTTGTTACAACGTCGAAAAGTATATCGGGGTTATAGCGTTCTTTAACACTCCCCTCCTTTCCGTGAATCTTTTTGTGTAACGTTTGGTAAATTGTTTGTTTGAAAATAAAATGGATCATTGGATGTAGTCTCCCATGTGTTGTATTCGGTTATCGTTCAGACCGGCCTATCTGAACAAAACATAGATGCAAATCTAAAAAATGGTGATAAACTTGAACATATATCGATGCATAGCATTCGATTGAATTATTGAACATTGTGTTTCAAAAATGGCATAAAAAGAAAAAATCGAAAATCCTCAGATTCTCGATGACACAACACAAACACTTTCGACGCACTTATCTTTCTTAGTGTTCTTCCACTAATGCGGGCTTGCGTCTGCTCCTCCTCGTGTCTATGCCTCGTCGATCACCTTCGGTGTCGAACTGCCTTCTGGAACAGCTTAGGTGGTCCTCGGACTGCTTGCTCCAGCTATACATTGGTTCTGCTCGGTTTATATGAAACAATAAAACAAAATTTTAGTAAAATGTTTGTTTACATCCCGTCTGGGGATCTGCGACCGATAACATATCGTCGTCTTTGAGAATAGGAACACTGAATTTTGTTGACTTATATTGGTTGAAATGGTTTCCGAGTAGTTAAAAATTCTCTTCTTGGGAGAAATCTGCGACCGATATCACATCGTCGTCTTTGAGAATAGGAACATTGAATTTTGTTGACTTATATTGATTGAAATAGTTTTTATTAAAATCTCTTCTTGGGAGAAATCTGCGACAGAATCTGCATCCGTCGGATCGTTGCATCTGCCCCTCCAGCAGACGTGGCGGCATCTCGCCCTTGAGTTGCTAGACTCGTCTGAATCGCGCTCTTGCGTCAGAGTCGTCGTCTTTCCATGCCGTGCCAATGGAACATTTGTTTGGACCCTTTGGGTCGGACTCTGCTTACAGATGTATATGTTTTGAACATATGAGGACTTAGAAAAAATTATAAAAAAATACCAACTCTGCCGGACACGGTCAGAGTTGCTGCAGTGAATTTGGAAGATTTGTATGGACGATACAATATCCTCAATGAAAATAACTTGTAAAAAATGCATAAAAAATACCAACTTTTGTCTGACACGACAAGAAGTTGGTATGGAAATTTTGTTATAAAATAAACCTAGCACTAAGTTAAAACTTAGCCTAGGTTGAAAAATGTTATAAAAAGATGATTGAATCTCCAGAACTGGATTCTGAATCAGAAGTGGAAGCATCTCGTGGCGGTGCATGGATTTGTACAACCGTTTGCTCCGGCGGTAGAGGTTCTGTGGAATCGTCTGAGAACGGGGAATCATTTCCATCGAGTGATGTTCCGCCTGGACTAGCATTTTCTTCATCGGAAGATTCGATTTCCAAGTTGTGCTCCTCTGGCGGGGCTGGTCTCAGATCATCGACATGTACTCTTGTCGTTGCATTTCCCTTTTGCACGAGATACACTTCGTCTGAAAACTTCTTCAGAATTCTGGTTGGGCCTGACCAAGACGGCGTGAAGGTATGTACCTTCTTTTTTCTCTTACTCATAACTCTGTCTCCTACTTTGTAGACGATCGGAGTGACGGCCTCCTTCGGCGCATATTTCTGTTTATAATCTTGTTGGGCCTGACGGGCTTCCTTGATTCGCTCGTATCGTGGAAGCGTTTGTTGCTTGGCTCTTTCTTGCCTCCAGGCATACAAATCCCATTCGCCTCTTTCGGCTGGATCATATCCTAACACGACCATGCTAGGTGTTTGATTTGTAGCGGCGTTCCTACGATTTCTTAATATATATGTCATTTGATGCACGTAGCGATCCCAAGTGTCGTTTGGCTTTTTGAATAAAAGAGTCTTTAGAATTTTCTTGCATTCCTGCACCCGTCGTTCCACGGGGTTGGACTGTTGGTGATATGCTGGAATTAAGTATCGTTCGATACCATTCCTTTCGCAAAATGTGATGTACCATTCGGAATTGAAATGACCACCGTTGTCTGATATTATGACTCGAGGGACTCCGAATCTTGCTACTATTTCTTCGTCGAGATATTTGGCTATCGTTCTGCCGTCGACCTGAATGTATGCCTTTGCCTCTATCCATTTACTGAAAACGTCTTCGACGATAATCATGTATCTGTTTTCGGCGTCTTTAGTCCTCTGCAGCGGGCCAATTACGTCGATGCTCAGAGTTTCGAATGCATTCTGCGGTGCATGACTTCTAAGTGGAGCGTTAGGCTGAGCTTGCCGTGTTTTTACTGATTGGCATATCAGACAGTCGTTTATATATTTGCCGACGATCCTGGCCATATTATTGAAATAGTAGCGTTTCGCTATTTTCCTGAGAGTCTCGTCTCTTCCTGGATGACATGCTTCATCTCGGTCATGATAATGGTAAATCAATTCCTTTATTTTCCTCTTTGGAACTATTAATTTAAAATTTCTATCACAATCTTTAAAAAGTACATCGTCTTGGACGTGAAAATTTTGCATAAAAATAAGATCCGCATCGGAACGTTGTTCCTGTTGAAATAGATCATTCCAACGGCGGATCTTGTCTTGAATATCTCTTGAACTCAATTGAGCCTGTACGATATCTTCGTATATTTCTGAGTGCGTTAAAACAGAAATACGTTCTGGACACTTATAATTTGGTAGGAACATTCTTTCCTCTTCATCGTCTGTCTCGACATACTGATTTTGTGGGTTACGACTTAGAAAATCTGCTAATAAATTTTCCTTTCCTGGACAGTGTTCAATTTTGAATGCATATTCTTGCAATAGTAATGACCATCGAGTAAATTTTGTTTTGTCGTCCTTATGTTTGTTTAACCAAAGTAACGCCCTGTTGTCCGTCTTCACCAAGAACGGTTTGTCTGCTAAGTACATCTTGTACTTTTTAATATAGTTCACCACCGCCAAGCATTCTAGCTCATTTATGTGGTAACGTCTCTCCGCTGGAGATAACGTGTTGCTTGCATACGAGATTATGTATTTTTCGCCGTTGTCGCCTAATTGATATAACACGGCCGAAAGGCCTTGGAGGGATGCATCTGTTTGCAAAATGAATTGACGTGAAAAATCCGGCCGATGGAGTTCCAGCGGTCCGGATAATAATTCTTTTAATTTTCTAAATGCTTCATCGCACGTATGGTTCCAGTGAAAACGATTTTCCTTCGAAAGAAGTTTCGTTAGTGGCTTCGTGATCATCGCCACATTTGGTAGATATTCTCGTACCCAGTTGCAAAGCCCTAGGAAACTTTGTAGCTGGAACGGGATAATTTTGAATTTGTAAGACATGTTTTTCTAATGGTTGGGAAGTATCGGTTCTAATTGTATGGCCTAAATATTGAATTTCATTCGTCGCTATTACACACTTTTCCGGTGACACTTTCAGATTGTGCAGACGTAGTCTTTCAAAGACTAATCTCAAGTGGGACATATGCTCCTTCACGTTTACGCTGTAAACGATTATATCATCTAAATACACTTTACAGAAATGGTGCAGGTAACCCGTTAAAACGTCCTTTGCCATGAATTTCTGAAAGGTACAGGGAGCTGTCTTGAGTCCGAAAGGCATGACATTAAATCTGTAAGCTGCCCCATCAGGAGTGGTAAAAGTCGAAAAATCTTTTGATGCTTCATCTAGCGGTATTTGCCAATATCCGCTTTTTAAATCCAACACAGAAAAAATCTTCGAATTTCCTAAATCTTTAATACTTTCGTGTATTTTGGGTAAGACGGAAGCCTCGTCTTCAGTCATCTCGTTCAAATGGCGATAATCGATGCAGAATCGTGGTTTCTTGTCGGAGCGTTTTATTATCACTGGTGGTGAACTATATTGGGCAGTGCTAGGTTCGATGACGCCAGCTTTTAACATCTCTTCGATTTGGTCGTACATAATTTTCTTAGTACTCGGAGACATCGGATATGGTCTGATATTAAATGGTTTCGTGTCTTTCACTGTAATTTTGTGTTTAACAGTCACTGTGGTTGCTTGAGTCGGTTCCGCAGTGAACAGATCGACAAATTCCTCGAACAGCGGCCGTAGAAATTTGTCATTTATAACAAGCTCTTCAGGAAGCTTTGCCTGCTGTCTCTCCCTCTGAGAAGCTTGATTCCAGAAGACGGTAATACGCTCTTCCGTGCCGGCATATAGGCATTTTCGGCCATAATCATATGCGACATTATTCATGTACAAGAATGGTGATCCTAAGATTATTGTTTCGTTCAAATTTTCGATTACTTGAAAATCAATTTCAAAAGAAGTGCCTGAAATTATTACTTGTAATTTTGTCGTGCCAAGAGAGTCCACCATTCGATCTCCGCACGCCATAGCAAATGATCGACGTGTCGTGAGATTTTTAAAATTATCCAACATCCTCGGATGGATAACGTTTCGCGTCGAGCCTGAATCTATCAGTGCGTCGACCGCATGTTCATTTATTTGAACTTTTATACGAGGCAAAGGGAACGCTTCGCTCATATAATTTATTGACTCTCTTGTCTTGTGCAGAGGAGCGTCGTAGTGGTCATGAGTATCGGAAAAAATTACTGGACATTGCTGCCGCCTTGGTTCGGCCGTTGTGCCGGGGATCTTGCAGATGGACCCTGGCCTGGGTCTCTGGCCCCTCGAAAGTTTCCCGGTCTCCTGTTGAGATGAGGGTTATTCGGACACTGACTATGGAAGTGCCACTGCACTGTGTCTGTGCAGTATCGGCACGGGGTAGCCGGTCGGTCGGGTACTCGGAATTTCCCCGATCCGCCATTAAAATTGTTTTGCCTGCGGTCAGGATTCACTGATCCGCTTGATAAATTAGGCATAAAAATAGGACGACCAGGCGCTCTGCCTGGACCGTCCTGTCGAGATACGTCCTCTCGGAAATGCACCCTCGGTGCTGTCGGAGTTGGGCTTCCATTGCTCCTTATACTTGAATTTTGTGGACTGATGTGTCCCGGCTCTCGATAGTAAGACGCGCGGGACAGACGTTGATCAATAAGCTGGATTAGCGACGTCTGTTCGTCAGCTGAATCCCGCTCGACGTTAGTAGCCGCTGCTATTAACATCTCTGTGTTTGAAATTAGGTTGCTTCTCAAGCGTGACCTAATTTCTGGACGCAGTTGGTCCATGATGACCCGAGCTCTGATGGCTTCGGATTTAAAGGGATCAATACGATCGAAAAGACAGGTTTTCCTTGTGATAAACACTGCCGTGTCGTCTAAAGACGTTTGCTTGACGGCATACAGTTGAGCAATAGCTCGTGACTGTATGTCGGGAGAATTAAATCTCGTAAGGAATCTTTCCTTGAATAAGGCATACGAAGTAGTCAACGTCCTAAATTGTTCGGACCATCGTTGAGCTTCGCCCTTGAGTTGGCCGGTTACGTTATGGAGGCGATCATAGTCGTGGCTTATGCGAGCTCTGTCGAAAAATTCCTCCATAATTTTCAGAAATGCTTCTGGATCTTCATGATCAAGCCCATGGAACGTCACGTTCGGACATCTTTGTCTCTCATGGGGCGTACAGGTCGACACGTTCTGTATCGCCTGCACGAAGCCCTCTGCCATTTTCAGAAACATACTCTCCATCGAAGCAGTTTGTGGCTGTGAAGCTGATAAATTAACATTGTCTCCCTCCGTAAACAGTCGCTGTGGTTCTATCCCTCTAGAACCGTCGTCGACGAGCGGTGCGGTGACTCGCTCATAAAATTCTCTTGGGGTCGACCCCTCGGAGTCTTCCGCCATGAATGAGAAAGGATTTGTTGGGTTTGGGGACGGCATGGTCCCTGTTCGGGCGCCATGTGAACGATCCATGCTTTTGATGGAAGTCTGAAGGACGTGTTTTCTGCTCGAAAAACTTAGAAAAATTAAAAAAAATAGGAAAAAGAAAAAATTAATTTTCTTTTTCCTCAACCTTTTCTAAATACTAAATAAAAATATTTCGTTCACAAAATTTTTAGGGTTCAAAGTGACTGTTTCAGACGGAGATTAATGAATAAATCATACTTACTGTCGTTTATGCTTAACTGCGGCTCTGATGGTATCAATTGGAAGACGTCGTAACACTATAAATCTAACACTGTCTGTTTAACACTCTCTTAAAATTAAATCTGAAAGGGAAATTTTGTTAGAAAACACAAGTAAAAGACAATATAAAGTTCAAAAAATGTATATTAAATCTTTAAAAAATTTATGTTTTTACACAACTTCTTCAGTGAAAATGTTAACAAACAATGGTCTGACCCGTGTACAACACATGGTGAGGAACGGGACGATTCATACGGTACCAACTACCATCCAATATGCAGTTTGAAAAGCTAACGATGCACAAAAAGATTCAAGGAACAGTTCATGTAACTGAAATTTTGGTGGGCTTATGCTTGCCTGTCTTTATAAACTTATTTATTAATTCACATAAATTTTGGTCGCTCCTCGGAGCTTAAAATTGCTTGAAGCGTATCTACTTCGTTTGTATTATGCAATAACAAATTTTACGTTCAGGCAAGGCAAATCCCATGCACGTGTGAGTACATGGTAATAATACTTTTTTGACTCCGAATCACTGAGGAACCGGTTTAGGGCAAACCCCGTCAAAACGCATCATTTCCCCGTCAAATCCGACTGCTAGGAAATGATGGGGGTCCCATGTCGCTAAGGGCTATTTTCGCTATAACTTCCGATATACTTTGAATAGTCGTTGGACTAACTTGTCCTCATATTCAACACTTCGTAAGAGTTGCAGTGCTTGACAACGTGGATTCGTAAAAGGGTTTTTAATCTTGGAAATTTGGAAGTTCAAGTCCAATTTTAGTATACTTTCTAAAATTGGGTGGTCGGGGCGACATTACGTCCCTGTGCAGCGACATTTACTACACTTACCAAATTAACGCTCCTCGAAGAGTTAGCGAAAATTTGGCATAAAAAACGCTCCGAAGAGCAAAATTTTATTTCCAAGAATTAAAAACCTCCTCCACGGCGTTTTTACGTGAAGCACGCTTTTCTTACGAAATATTTCCTAAGTCGGATTTTGTTACAACGTCGAAAAGTATATCGGGGTTATAGCGTTCTTTAACATTATGAAAGGGAGTAAAAAAAAATGGAATGTGATTTAGTGTATATACAAAAACGAAACGTCTAAAAAAGTTTTTTTTGCGTTATCTACCCCCTCTACCAACCCCATTGCCTCCCCCACCTTATTATTAAAAGGGGTAAAAATGTTTTTAATGTGATTTAGTGTGTACACTAAATCACACTCATCAGGCCTGAAAGTTTTGGAGTAAAAAAATACGTTTTAAATTTTTCCAGGTTCTTCAGTTTAGTACATCAAAAGTATATGTTTATGTTAATATTTAATTGATCATACATAGAATTATATGAAAAAAATACCAAGTTGTTTAATAAAAAATAAGTTTCTCAATGAGTTAATATTTGGTATTAGTTGTTAAAGTTAGTTATTTTTATTCTTTTTTCAATTTTTAAATATGTTTATTATGATAAACGTTCAAAATAAATGTATAGTACTGAGTGAATTATCAAATAACATTAATATTGTTCCAATCAATACAGAGGGGTACTTACTTAAAATCAAATCATTCGTTACCAAAAAATTTTCAGTTGAAAACAAATTTAAGTTGAAAAATATTGAGACAACTTTATTCCTTCAATTAAATTAATATTAAATAATATCAAAAATATAAAAATTGTGACTTTGCATAAGACATTTCTTATTTTTTATTTTTTTTTATACATTTATTTAACGTCGGCCTATTTCCGCTACTGAGGCCTAACACCGACGCCTGTAGACGAGCTACCCCAACCAGGAATTTTGCCGAACCTCTTCCCTTAAGAAGAGTAGGGATCTTTTACTTGCCTAACATTTAATAGACAAGGGACCGACGGCTTTACATCCCCTCCGAAGGATGGTATATCTCCTATACAACCCTCGCCTAAGGTTGTATAGCTTCCACGCATACACTGATATACAAGCCGCTGGAAGATTTGTGAGGCGAGAATTTTTTTAATTAATTACCGTTACTAAAAGTATTTAGTTATTTAATATACAGCAATAATTTATAATATTGCATACAATTGATGGACATGTTAAAAAATTTATGATTTTATCATTTATAAGTTATAATAAAAACTATTAAATCAATTTAAAGTAACTGAAACATCTGCTTATGGTAACGCAGCAAATAATTTTTTTCCAAAACTTTCAGGCTTAATGTATGACTGGTGGTCGAGAGGTGAGCGCACTTGCTTCTCACCCAAAAGTTCCGGGTTCGATCCCCGGTCGTGGCAGTGGAAAATACTGTGAGAGGGATTTTTCCACTATACACGGATATTGGGTGTGTGTCCCTTGTCTCTAAATGTGTAGCCCCCTCCCACACAAGGCTCTTCTAGAGCCTTCCGGGATAAAGGGGGTCGTAATTACCTGTGGTGTTATTTATTTATTTATTTATAATGAGCATCATTACGGTTAGAACATCTGGTCAAACCACACCAATCAAAACGCAGCACATCAGGGCCCTAAGAAGCTGCAGCTAAACGCTCTCTCTCACATTCGTTCTTTCCCGTAGTCTTTCTCAGTGTAGCTCATGGAATATTTTTATCGCGTCTGGCAGTTTTTTAACACCACGGAAATGGTCTGGCTTTTTGGCATTATTATTTAAAAAATGTACTTAACACGCTATAAAAATTTCAGCGTGCATCAAAAATTTTTTTTTTCATATTGTGAAGATATTTATTGGGGTAGTTTTTTTATGTGGAGGAGGGGAAATCTATATAGACTCCTGCAATCCGTGTTGACAGGAAGTGTTGGATTCCCTCCGAGAAGGACCTGCCAACTAAAACCCCTTCTCGCACATCTCACTGGAACCGCTTGCGCATTACTTCGGTGAGAAGGCTGTTCGAATTTTATCCTCTTATCTCTGACTTCTCTCATCATTTTCTTTGCTCTCTATTATTTTTCTCACTGCCTTGTAGGCGCACATCCACTTCTCCTCATTAGACACAAGGTCATCCATCATATTGGGGGCATTAAACGGTCTTCCTGTTTCACGTTCGTACAAATTTCGAACATCGGTCCAATTCGGGCATACGAACAACGTATGCTCCGCGTCGTCCTGGGCGCCACAGTATGTGCATACTTCAGTTTCCGCACACCGGCGATCACACAGGTACTTTCTAAAACAGCCATGTCCAGATAGGGCTTGTGTTAGGAAGTAATCTACTTCCCCATACGGCCTACCGATCCACGTCTGGATATTTGGTATTAGTCGGTACGTCCATCGACCATATTTCCCGTGTATCCATTTGTCCTTCCATCTAGACATGAGAGTTGTCCTTGCTGTCCCACTATTTACTCCTGTGTACCTTTCGCGCCTCTCTTGTATCAGAAGTTCTATTGGAAGAAGGCCTGATATTAACCCTGCTGTTTCTGTTGAGACAGTCCTATATGCGCAACATATTCTTAGCGTCATCTTGCGCTGCACACTAGCTAGTTCTGAGCTTCTTGTTCTCCGTTACCCTGTGCCAAACCGGGGTAGCGTATAGTATCTGAGAATGTATAACACACGACGTTAATCTTCTTTTTGATGCTCTTGGCCCTCCGATGTTTGACATAAGACTGGCCAGCGCCGTTACTGTTTTTTCGGCCTTCTCAGTGACTTTGGCAACTTGCTCTACGAAGGTGATCTTAGTGTCCAACCAGACACCCAGATACTTTATTGCTCTTGATGGAGACACTACTGTACCTTGGACAGTGAAACGTATCAGGACTATCCTCCTTTTCGTTGTTAAGAGGGCGGCTTCCGTTTGTTCTGGCGCCAATTGGAGCCCTTTCCCTTCCATCCAGTTTGAAGCTCTTTGGAGTGCAATATTAGCCGAGTCCATCAAAAGTTCTTCACCTTGGCGACTACAATCATGGCTACATCGTCGGCAAAGCCTATCAGAGTTACTCCTTCGGGCTATTCCAGTCTTAGCAGTCCATCGTACATGACGTTCCAGAGGGTCGGATGGAACACCACTGTTAACTTGTCCTCCGCCTCCAGAATTATTTCCCATTTTGATAAGTAGGATGCTATGATATTTATACGACTCTCATTTATTCCCCTCCTTCTTAGTTCCTCCAATATCTTTTGCCAGGAAGCACTATTGAAGGCATTTTTGACATCCAGGGTTATGACCGCGCACAACCTCCGATGCGGGCAGGAGTAGTCTGCTTCCCCCTCGCGGGCCATCCTCGATACGTCTTCAATGGCGTCCACCGTTTGCCGTCCTACCCTGAAACCATACTGTCGCTCCGACAAGCCACCCATGCGTTCTAGTTCGCTGTTTAACTAATTAGTATTAGGTGCTCGTACAGCTTACCTCACACGTCTAGTAGACATATTGGCCTGTACGGGGCTGGGCTATCTAGGGGATTATCCCCTTTTCTCAGCAGCACCAATCTCGCTATCTTCCAGTCAGCTGGGAAGTTTGCCCTACTTACAAAGTCATTATATACTGCCAGTACATATTCCGACTTGCTTAATGTGAGTTCTTTGATTATTTCTGGCGGCATATTTCCAGGTCCGGGGCTTTGTTTAATTTTAGTTAAAATTAGTGAATATCACGGTTCTATCACATTCAAAAATCAGTTTCTGATGAACCGGAAAGAGGTGATCGACCACTTCTTTCATGATTTGCATATCCATTTGTAGTCTGGGGGGATAGCCAATTTTATTATGAATCAATAATATTTGTTAACACATATTTTCTACATAACTCTCACCTTGCGCAGTACCTGGCCTACCTGCTAAAACCAGCCAGACTGGCCATCCTTATACAACTATCATAGACGGGACCTTTATGCATTATGGCTAGTTGTATGAAATCCATAGTCAAAATTTGTCACCAGCTCTCCGACCATTAGTGATTCACCTGAAAAATCCTAAGAAAACAATGTGATAATATCCCACTTGAATTCGTATACAAATAATTCAAGCGGAATATTTGTTTTCTCTTTATGACGAATAACTAATAAATCTGGTTGTTTCGCCACTGCTATGAAATGCAATATTGTAAACATGAAAAATGTATACCTCAATATTACCTTGTCCTAAAAATACTTTCAACAAAGGCATATAATAGAATGAGGTTCCGCTTTGGGCTGAAATCACCTTAAGAATTAATAGATTGGTATGTTTATTTAACCTATGACATACCACGCGAATGTTGATTAATAAAAGATCTAGTGTGACACAATTACAACAATCTGGAACAAGGTATTAAATATGTCATGCTATTTTTATCGACTTAGAATATTGCGGCCAGAAATAAGGCATGTTTTATCAAATCAAACGAAAATAAATGTAATTTCCAAGCCACTTTTTCATGCAATAAAAAATATAATCAATTTTTCTCTCTATAAATAGTGTTTATACGTACATACCGTGTGATCAACTAAATATTCCGAGCTAGGTAGCAAAGTTAATATTTCGAATTCTTGATTCAAATAGAGGATCAGGTTCACAATTTGGGTATTTTTATACACCTTGATTTCACAAAAAACATTCAATGATAGGGAATATCCCTCAAACTTACACTTTGACAGACCCAGAATAGTTGTAAAAATAAATCGATATTATGAAATTTTGATAATCTCAGTTATTTCTATATCTACCGGGTGTTAGAAAAGTATGGGAACGGTGGAAAATCTCGAACAGTTCGCAAAAATAAAAAAATACGTGTCAAAAATTTTTCAAAAAACTGTCTACTGATACCAAAATGACCTCGGGGCGATTTTTTTCGATTCTGGCATGGTGTCGCTGTAATCGCAAAAAATGAAAAGAAAACATTACTGTTTCAAGAGTAGCGTCTTGTGCCCATAAAAAACGTGCAGTTCAAAAACTGAAAAACACGTATTTGTTATTTTTACGAAATCTATCCAATGACACTGGATTCGACTCCCCCACCCCAAACCCAATGGGTGGGGCGGGCACAACTTTGAAATTTGTAACGAAAATCGCTATTTTTATAGCGGATTCGGATTCTACGGCCAAAAATACGTGAATTTTATATCGGTCATTTTTTTCGATTCTCGCAAGGTGTCACTGCAATCGCACAAAATTGAAATAAACCTTAGCGTCCATAAGTTTGTAAATATTTACAACCTCTAGCTACTCGTGTTGACAAAAAACATTCAGTTTCAAAAACAATATCTGTGATATCTTGGTTTTTATGAATGTTTTTTTAATAGTGTTCTTAATGACAGTATTTGTTTTGTGAAATTTCTACGAGAACGTTCAGTTCCTTCCAACTTTTGTAAAGGCAGGAGCGCACTTTTGTACGGAAAAAGTTATTTAATTTTTCATTAGTTCTCTGGTTTTTTTCTGCATAATGGCTACTTTAACAGAGAAAGAGAGAGTTTCTCTTTTAATGATGCGAGGGTGGGGCGATAAAGAAAGGTCCTATGATGAAGTTGTGATTTTATTCAACGAAACTTTCCGTGTAGATCAAGTGGGAATTTCGAAATTTACTGTGTCCCGTACCATCAAACGATTCCTAGACACAAGGACAAATAAAAATCGCCTAAAATCTGAAAGACCAAAATCTGAAACATCGGAAGCTCGACTAATGGAAGTGGCCTAGAAATTTGTTGAAAATCGAAGGTTATCAATCAGAAAAGCCAGTCAACAGCTTGATATGAGCGCATTTTCAGTTCATAAGAATTTGAAACTTTTGAAATTTCATCCTTACAAAATTCACCTTCACCAAGAGTTAAATGAAGATGATTTTGATCGGAGAATCGAATTTAGTGAAAACCCAAATCTCTACTGGTCTTCTCAGATGAAGCAACTTTCGAACTCAGTGGAAAAGTTAATCGCCATAATTTCAGATATTGGAGTGACGAAAACCCTCACTGGATACTTGAAACACACACGCAGTATCCTCAAAAATTAAATGTTTGGGCAGGAGTTTTCAGGGATCAAATCATAAAATCGTTTTTCATATATGGAAATTTGAATGGAGACAAATACCTGGAAATGTTGACAAATCAAATAATTCCCGCAATACAAGATAGGGCAATAGTGCGTCGGACCTCGATATCTCGAGTTCTACGATAGTTAGAAATTTTTTAAAAATTTGCAAGTAAACTAGATAAAAAAGTCTTTAACTGGAAATTATTTTCGAACATACAGGGCGAGCCAAGAGGAGATTACAAGACCAAGTGCCTTTTTTAAAAATAAAATGCTATGTATATCAGTATATTTTTTGAAGCCTCTTTCTAGGTTCTATTCATTCCTATATTAGCATTGAATATCTCCCAACCACTTGGATGTAATGAATTTGTTTGTTAAAATAATGCAATCTGCAGATGGATATTACAAAAATCACCAGCCACAATTATGGGTTTTAAGAAAAACGTATGTGAAAACCAGTTACGAGACATCTAATTAATGTTTCTGAATCATTTCAATTTCCTAAAAATGTACAAGGTGGCCAAAAATTATTTTTCAATTAAGAATATTTTAAATTGAATTTTTTTCATATGGAACACCTCGTATATTTTTCGACGATAATATAGAAATGAAAAACGAACATTTTTTGTAAGTACTTCCCTAGGGCTAATTGCAACCAATTTCGTTTTATTGAGCAATAATTACAAAATTCAAAAATAAACTTAAAAGAAGAGGTTTCTTCAAATAACTCAGTAGAAAAAATATAACAAATGTTCCACATGTTGCCCATTTTGTTTGACACACATCTATATGCGCTTTTGAAATGAGGTTCCCACTGTTCCTAAAACTGCCGGTGTGATAGATGTAAACGCAGTTATTATTCTTTCCTTCATATTTTGTACTGTTGTTGGTGTGTCTCTATAAACAATTTCCTTCACATATCCCCATAAAAATAAGTCCATTTTTGTAAGATCTGGGGATCTAGCAGGCCATTTAGTGGGTTCATTTCTTCCAATCCATTGATTAGGGTAGGTATTATTTAAGTAGAACTCTAACTTCATTTAAATAATGTGGTGGAGCACTGTCTTATTGAAACCACATCCTATTTCGAATTCTTTCAGGGAGATTTACCAGTAATTTCCAAAAAAATGAAGATAAATAGCTCCAATCAATGTACCATCAAAGAAATGTGGCACTATTACATTTCTCCAATAATTCCTCCCCAAGCGTTTATAGACCATTTGTGTTGGTTATCAACTTGCATAAAAAAGTGAGGATTTTCAGAAGCATAATAATGGAAATTGTGCCTATTAACAAATTCATTTTTATGAAAAGTTGCCTCATCACTGAATAAAACAATATTGAAGAAGTTGACATCATGTTGCATTTCACCTCTGGAATTCTAGGCGCTTTTGAAAATCGTCATTAGAATATAATTCCTGGTGCATTTTAATATGATATGCATGCAATTTAATTGTTTTTAGGATTCGACCCAGAGACCGCCTACTTATTCCTACTAATGGGCTCACTTCTCTTTGACTAACATGGGTATTCTCAACCGTTGCCAGCACCACAGAAAACTCATTTTCTTCGTTCACAACGCGTTATATTCTTTCACTTTTTTTAAATTCGACATTTCCAATTTCCAGAAATCTATCGAGAAGGTTTTGGAAGCTGCTAACTTCAGGAATACTTCTTTCAGAACGTTGCTGATAGATTCTATTGGCAAGTAAACAATTTCTGTTTGACACGCCCTAAACAAAAGTCATGTCTACAAGTTCCGCTTTATTAAAATTCGTATTGTAAAATTCCAAATATTTTAAATTCAATACAAATTGTAACGACCGATAAGTGTGATAAATACTCCTTTGTACACGACAATTCATACCAAACTGAGGTTTTATTGCTTGTCGAAACAGCAATAAAATGTACAAAAAAACATTACAATAAAGGACCGGTTAAATACTATTTACTTATTTCAATGGTTTGGAAGAAATGGTTCCAATAAATGGCCTCATTTCGAAATTTAATAAAGACGTGTGTCAATCACAATGGGCACCACGTCGAACACCTTCTATAAATTTTTCTAATGAATTAGTTGAGGGAACCTCTTTTTTAAGTTTATTCTTGAATTTGACACTTATTTATTTATAAAACGAAAAGGCAATTAGCCACAGGGAAGTACTTATAAAAAACATATATACAATATACAATATACAGGGTGTTCCATTTGAAAAAATTGAGAAAATTCAGTTTAAAACGTTCTTAATTGAAAAATAATTTTTGGCCACCTTGTACATTTTTAGGAAATGAAAATGATTCAAAAACAATAATTAGATGTCTGGTAACTGGTATTCACATAAGTATTTCTTAAAACCTATAATTGTGACTGTGGTGATTTTCTTAATATCCATCTGCAGATTGCATTATTTCAACAAAAAAACTTTTTACATCCAAGTGATTGGGAGATATTCAATGCTAATATATGTTACACTTGAAAATTTCCCGGATATAAAATAAGATAAATAGCCATTATTCTTCTGTTCCTCGGAAAGGAATCGCTCTATGTCGCCATTTGTTGCAATTTTTATATTGAATATTTTACTGATTAGTTAATTATTGTGCCACCATGTATGTCTAGGACGAATTTCGGGAATATCCTTTTCCATCGCGTATCGTTTTGCTTCAAGGTTTGAGTTCAGTAATTTAAAATGAAATTTGTTTTATGAACCATCATACGACAGTTTGTTTGATTAAATTATGACTTACAAGGCCCGAGTACACAAATGTTTTATGTTACTTCATTTATTAAATAAATTGTATTAGTTAAAAACAGTTCATAACCTAGGAAAGAAAACAAACAAAAAACGCCCGTTTCTTCTATTATCGTATAAAGAACACAATTAGTGACCTACCTTGGCATATTCGATAGTCCAATAATATCTATTAGAATAACATATTAATAAACAGTTTCCTCCAGGTTTCGTGTAGGTCAGTTTGTTTGCTGTCAAAACCAAAATTGTGGTTGGCATAGTAGGTAAACTGCTTCCGTTACGTTCACGACGGGCTAGCGCAAGAGCGCAGACTAGCATACGGCGAAGTGACAGGACCCGTATTAGCCCACAATTTTATTGTTTCGTCCTGATTTCTGCCATATTTTAAATTTGGGATATCAGGAAACAGTCTGACTTATTACATGAGCATCCTGGATGCAGAATTGATGCACTAGCGTTGGGGACGTGGATTATTAAGATATTTGAAATTTGTAGGTTTGCAACTATTGGGCGTTCCGGCCCTGTGTTTTCTAGGTGTAGTACTGTCGCAGACTCGAGCGCTTGAGCAAGATGGTAATATGATTTACGTGGTTTGGACAATTTTCCCATATAATTTAAATTTGCCTTCACTAAATAATATGTTGGTTGTTAATCCTTGTAATCTAAGGGAAGACTATATTTGTCTTAGTTATGATATGATTGCATAATCATAGGATCTATTTTGTCCGTATATTTCTGTTGAATTGGGCGATTAACGATTAACGTGGTACGTCGCTCACTTCCTTTGATGGGTTTTTCTTAAATTCTGGTTTTTATAATTTTTCCGGGAGAGCCATTATTAATTTGGTAGTCATTACAACCACATGTCTTGCGAAGACTTTCCTGTACTTATTCTGTACTATTGGGATCAATTGCGGTTGTTGTGAAGTTTTGTGTCGGCTATTTGGAGTTTGGGTTGCAAGCGTCACAGATTCGTTTGGATTAAACCATTAATTTTGGGGTAAGAGATATTTTTCCTCTCCGGAACACGTGTATCGTTATTAACTTACAATTATAAATTTTCTTATAGAATTGAGAAAATCCCTCCGGTGGGTTGTTGCCTGGAGGCTACGTTAAAGCCACACCACATCCACGTGAGTTCTATAGTTTTTGTAATATGTTGGCCAATACTCGACAACTTTTTGTTTTTTTGCAGGGCTTTTATTTTATTTTATTTTATTCTATTCCACTTCAAGCTTTGTGTATCGTTCATCCAGCATTATTTGACGTTGCTTTCCCCTGATTTGAGTGGATATTTGGCTATCTCATGGTGGCGTAATTGGGAGCGCTCTGGTTCACCACATCGTTGGTTTTGGCTCCAGGCTTGCTGCTGTCCCTGGGATACCAACACCTACCTACCGTTGCTCAGCTAAGTGCCTTATTTCCTTAGCCGTTGTACATATGTATATATATTTAACTTAGTAATTATAGCTTACATCACAGTACCGTAAATTTTGCATCTAAATAAGTGCCCTAGCACTGACTCTATTAAATATATTTTTTTATATACATATTATCAGTAATTTTGCTTTTGCCACTCATTTTCGTTTTTTTTTTTCTTACTGTTTTTTTTTAATGTAACTATAAATTAATACTATATGGTACTCAATACATGTGTGTACATTTATTATATTGTAATATATTCTTCGAATTGGACTAATTGGTTTATTACTGTTTGTGTGTCCACCACCTAGCTGTCTTACCCGCTCCCCCCCGACGAGCTAGCAAGTGTGTGGTTCCTACTCTTACCACGAACTGCACACTATAATAAATATTTGCTACGAGTCTAGAGAGGTGCCCATCAAGACCTCTCATTAATTAATATAAATTTCAGTAAACCATCATTTTTATTTCTATTTACCATCTGCGGGCGTAGCATATAGGAATGACTAGAGCCTAGAAAGAGGTTTCAAAAAATGTACTGATATACATAGCATTCCATTTAAAAAAAGGCACTTGGTCCTGTAATTTCATTTTGGCTCGCCCTGTATATTCGAAAATAATTTCCAGTTATAGACTTTTTATTTAGTTTAGTTGCAATTTTTTTAAAAATTTCTAGCTAACGTAGAACTCGAGATATCGAGGTCCGACGGACTATTGTCCCACCATGTATATAGAAAACATAACATTACCGTTACATTATGAGTAAGATAAAGGCAAACAGTGATAAAAAATTTATTACAAAACATGTGAAAAATATCTCAAAAGTGAACATTTTAGTCAAATTTCGAAACATTGAAAATATTTTTTGACTTAGCTAATTTGACAGGGCTAACATACATATACCATATTAGGTCAATAATAACACGGTGTGTATTGGTATCAGGTAATATTGGGTCGACCGCTGCTTGTATTAATTCACCTGTGATTGCAGGCGTTTGTAGGAAGTCAGAAAGGCACGCGGACGCAGTGTAGCGCCGCGACGGCCGCGCTGGCGCCTCCTAGTGCCACCATCCTCACACTTTCTTTCATAAGTAACAATTGATTGTTTTTGTAGAATGCGTTGACTTAGGTTGAGACCGATAATATTCGAAAAATGACATACTAATCTCATTTAGATTTCCGATTTGTAAATAATTACGAACAAAATTTTAAAATAATTTACGATTTTAAGACGAGCAAAGTTGCTACCGAGCACTGACGAATATGTAGTTATAATCACATTTCCACATATATCACATATACAGTGTCTGAGAATGGTGCGTCCGACTTCGATAGTTCGAGTTCTATAAATACACCACAGGTAATGACGACCCCCTTTATCCCGGAAGGCTCTAGAAGAGCCTTGTGTGGGAGGGGGCTACACATTTAGAGACAAGGGACACACACCCAATATTCGTGTATAGTGGAAAAATCCCTCTCACAGTATTTTCCACTGCCACGACCGGGGATCGAACCCGGAACTTTTGGGTGAGAGGCAAGTGCGCTCACCTCTCGATCATCAGTCATACTATGATACCTAGAAATCTTTTAAAAGCATTTATCTGCAAAATAACGAAAAAATTTGGGGAATACCATGTTCGTGTTACATCCTGTATACGTATCGAACTTACTCTTTGGCGGATGAGGTTAATGTGTATTGGTTATTATTCGACTGATGACTCCAGATGGTTTTAGCATAAAATATTGTTATCTATAATACTTATCGAAAATCAGTGAAACAAGAAAAGAATTTAAGCCAAGAGTAAAGATGTGTAGGGATAAGTGAAGGCTTTAATACGAATACAAAAGAAGATATTATGAAAAGATGGGCAGATTATTTTAAAGAATTTCTAGAAAAAGACGAAGAGGAATATGTTAATGACGAATATGAACCACATAATCTTGACCGGGTAGAACCACCAACCCTAGAAGAAACGAAACAAGCCATGGTAAAACTTAAAAACAATTCTTCTGGTAGAGACCGCATTTCGGCATACCCAAACTAACCAATACAATCCATAAAGTTTTGGTAAAGGTGAGGAAAGAGGAACACATGACAGGAGAATGGAGCTGCAACCCCCACAGAAAAGGAAGAATAACAGTGCTGAATACGATATACAAAATAGCAAATATTTTGTATGAAAGGTTGAGTATATACACGGAGAAGTTTCTGGAGAAATACCAAAGTGTCTTTAGATGAGACTAATTAACAATAGGCTAAATATTTATCCTACCACAAATCCTGGAAAAAGCCAATGAATTTAATATTAACATCTCTCATCTTTCATCGACTTTAAAGCTGCCTATAACAGCGTGATGAGACCACAGTTATACGAAGCCAGCCAACTGAGCGTGCCTGACAAAATCATAAAACTGGTAACGTTAATTATCAACAGTCATCTGTCAAGTAAAAATCCAAAATAAAACTCCCGACCAATTTGAAATTTCACGACGATTAAGGCAAGGAAACGAGCTGGTCTATCTCCGTTTTAATATCGCATTGGAAGAAGCGGTTCGAGATGCTACCTGATAAAAGAAGAACAGTCTTTTAAAAGGATACGCAAATTTTAGCTTACGCCGATAATGTGTACATAATATTCCGAACGCCCAGAACAATTGAGGCTCTTACAAAATTCACTCACATAATTAGTTGAAAATACTGAGCTAACCATCAATAAGAGCGGCCTTTCCAACCAGGCTTACACCCTCGTTAGGAAACATCTTCGACTAGGTGGAACCAAAAAAAGGGGAAGACCGAATTTGAAATGAAAGAACCAGAAAGATAAGACGTCAATATAATTTATATGTTTCAAATTACGTGCGTATATGACTCCACTTGTCCCTCCCGAACTCCCATACAATTCGATAGGTAGAGTCACTCATATACAAGCGGTAAGCGGTGCGATTGAGGGTTTCTTGCGTGATTTTTTACACCCACTAAATTTCTGAGGAGAATTATACATAAAATAAATCCAGTAATATGCTAGGAGTTTTAACAATTTTGTCTTTTAATTCTTCTAATTATTATTTAATTCATTTTAATTTTGTGCCTAATTATTAGCGTTAAACTAAACTAATATTGTTGCATGTATTTTTCCCTTGCTACACATAATAATATTAACGATATTATTATTATTGACTTTAACTGCGTTTTCCTATTTAACATAAATAAAGACATGCTTGCACCTTAGCTCTTTCCTCTGCGCCTCTGAATTTAACAACTGTCAACCTTGGACTCTACGTTTTGTTTGCCAGTAAAACGCGTTAATAACAGCGTCGCGTTGTGCAAACTAATTTAATGATTATATTGCTAATTACTGCCTTATTGAGACTGGTCTCGAGTTCGAGTAGCAATTTGTTTATACTTAACTATTCTAAGCATGCATTTTACAAATACATTTTTGTAATTTGCGAATCATCATTTAGTTATTCGAGTTTGGAATAAAGTTACTCTCTTAAAATTTAAATGTATCATTGTATACATATACATAGCAAAATATTATCAATTGATTTTTTTATATTTACAGAAATAAACTGCCGGATAAACTGGAACACTTGAGAGTACGATATATTTAAAAACTATTTAAAAAATCGAACTCAAAGAATACAGGTGAATGGCGTACTGAGTAATATTGAAACAGTTACATGTGGAGTACCACTGTTCTGTTATAACTATATATCGGGAACCTTAATACCATTTGTCGACGACACTGCTATTGTATATATAATAATAATATTTATTCATTCATATAAAGCTGTAAATTTTACAGATATGAAACATCAATATAAAACATATATATGTAAAAGTCACATGGTAAAATGAAAAGAAAAAAATAACAAACAAGTATACAAAAAAAATACTTATATAAATAAAAGATAATCTGATAAAAATTTACATTTCTAGAGTATACAAACGTTTACAACAATTAGTGTATGTGATAAAAATATAAAGGCAGGCCAAATATATTAAGTGAATCGTGAGGCAAGCAAAATTTGAGATAAATATCTATTGGTTAATTAATTACATATGATCAAAGGAGGCTGATAAGAATTCGCCAACATTGTAGAAACATCCATTGACTAACAAGGTTCTTATATATTTTTTAAGGGTATCAAAATTTGCCACATTTTTGAGGTTAGTAGGCAATTTATTATACAGTTTGATATATTTGTAGCTAGGTGAATATTTATATGTAGAGGTATTATGGTGAGGATTAAGAAATAATTCACCGTGTCTAGTACTGTGGTCGTATAGACGTGAATTGCTGTTGATTAAATTGTAGTAGCTTTTGACAAACGTTACATACTTAATGATATAAATTAATGGGGTTATAAGAATTTAATTATTCACAAAAACATTCATTGTAGTTCATATTACAAATTAATCCTAGAAATTTCATCTGAGCTACACATGTTCTCTTGAAGTCTCTCCCACCACCCCAGCTAATTATATTTAGAGAAATATGTGAGTATGCCATGGCGTAATACATATTTAGACGTCCTGGAACAGTTAAGATATCTTTCATTTGCATTTCAGCTGCTGGGATGTTTCAGCTGATACGGTTATAGTAGTATCAACAGTGAACATTGTAACAGGACCCCCAGTTATATGATTCGGCAAGTCGTTGATAAATAGTAAAAATAATAATGGATCTAGCACAGACCCCTGTGGGACACCAAGTTTAACATCGTGCACAGCTGAATTGACACCATTAATATCAATGAACAATTTTCGATTGGATCCAACTAATTATGTTGCCTGACAAGTTATATCTGCTAAGTTTCATTAACTAAAAAATCAGGGCATACAGAATCAAGTGCCTTGGATAGATCAAATAGTAGTGAGGCCACATATCTGCTTCTGTCTAGTAAGGGAAACGAAATTCAACAATTCACTTGTAACCGAAATAATTCATCAGTCCCTATGGATTTTATATTTTGAATCTTGATCTAGGGCGTCGAGAACATCTTGTTCAGTGAAAGGGTCAATATGTATGTTCGTGATGTTCATATTTGGCATTGATGTACAAGGCAGTGCCAAATTCTGCCCAAATTGATTAAAGGTATTTTACTCAGCCGCATTAGAGAAGTGGCTGCCGAAAAGATTATCAACTTCATTTGGGCTATTTATACAAACGCCATTTTAATTAAAAACAATAGTTTTTATGTCACTGTTGGTCTTGATCTATCAAGAATTAATTATGCGCCAAGTTTCTTTGGTTTTAGTGGATGAATTAGTGATTTTCTTATTATAATAATTTGACTTGGCTAATTTGATATTGAATTTAAGTTTTTTTAAATTTTGTATAAATCTTTAATTTAAGTCCTGTATTAGTCATAAGCCAGAAGAGCCTGTTCAATTTCTCACCTTCTTCAGCAATCTGGTTAGTCACCCAGCTTTTGGAATAAGAGAGCTGTCTGCGTGTTTTTTCTTAAAGGACAGGACACATTGAAACCCCAGCATAAACAATCTACAAATAACTTAAAACTAATATTAATCCCAAAATCAATCAAGAAGATCCAATTTATGTTGGCCAATCTAGATCTAAGTTTATTAATATTATCTGCACCAAGTTGTCTAGAAAAAACAGGAACATCCTTTTTATTTGAATGAATGATGTTAGGAAAGTTCAGCTTCAGGATATGTGAAAAGTGGTCCGCAATGTTCGGATTTACTAAATTGCAGTCAAACCTGGAATTATCCAAATTAGTGACCATGTAGTCAATGCAAGGAACTAGTATAGCCGTTTCTATTAGTAAATATTCTGGTACTGCCAGTGGAGCACATGTTTAACCCAAGCGAATTAAATATATCTGTTAGTAGATTTGTGCTCATACTACTTGGATGGTTAAAGTCAATGTTAAAATTGCCACAAAGAACAGTAGATCCAGACCTACCTGATGCGATGCAGAGTGCCTGGGATAGCGTGTATAAAAATATAATACCTCCGTTTGGAAGCCTATATAAAGTAATAATTGATATCTTAAAATTGTCTAGTTTATAACATACTGCACATATCTCAATATGAAACTGAACAGATAATTGTTTTATCAGACCGAGTTGGGTCTGATGTAATAAATACTACAAGAGCAAACCTAAAAGCTGTATTAATTCATTTTAAAACTAATGAACTAACAGTCAATATAAAAAAGACTAATATTATTAGGTAATATTATTACCTAAGACTAATATATTAGTCTTAGGTAATATTATTACCCTTTGAATGTATTGTGTAGAGTTTATGAAAACCATCTAATAGGGCCTCACATTTTTGAATGGAACTTAACTGGTGACGTTTAATTAACTTTTCGAAGAGATATTTTCCACATTTATTGAGAGACGTTGATGCCAGGAATATATGGTTTCAGCACGATGATGCTGGCCATCATTTTGTTCTACCGGTCAGAGATCATCTTAATCGGCATTATCCAACATGGATTGGTAAAGGAGGTACAGACTGACCTCCGAGATCTCCTGATCTTACACCTCTGGACTATTTTGGAGTGGCCTAGATTCAGAAGTGTATAATGAAGTATTCGACACAAGAGAACTGTTATTAGAAAAATGAATTTAACGTATGTGATGGTATTAAAAAAAATTTTTTTTCTTTTTTTAGTATACGCGTTGTGTATTGTTAATAAATAATTTTTTTGCGTGTATTTCTGCCTTTACTTTATCATCATAAAATTCAGTATTTTAATGTTATTGTTTAAAGATGATTTTATTCGTACAATCTAGAATATTTTCCATTGAATAACTCATATCTATTCGTATCTAATATTAATAATTTAGATTCGCTCGGAGTTGAAGCTTAATATGCTTTAATGGCAACGAATTAATATTTTCATATTCAGGTAAAATTTATCCCATGCACATGCATAGTGTATGACATATAAGGACACCTATACCCCGAATCACTGAGGAACCACATATGGACAAGTGTGGCATAAAACATGATGGGTTCCCTCCAAAATTTAATGTGAATTTTTTGAAAACCTGACCTTGAAATTTTAACGTCCTTGAGAAATTTTATTTTGGAACTACTAAACTACTTTCTAATGTAGTAGCAAGAAAGTATTTTAATGCCGCTTCTAATTGAATTTTCTATTCAAAGTATATCGTGAGTTTTAGCGAAAATAGCCTTTAGCGACATGGGACCCCCATCATTCCCTAGCACTCGATTTTGACGGGAACATGATGAGTTTTTACGAGATTTTCCCTAAACCGGTTCCTCAGTGATTCGGTGTCAGAAAACTATAGTTACCATGTGCGCATATGTGCATGGGACCGCCTTGCCTGAACGTATGAAATTGTAATTGCCCAAATATAATTCAAAGTCGTTGCGATTCAAGCATTTTAAAGCTTCGAGGAGCGACCAAAATTGATATTGAAATAAAAATACGTGAATAGACAGGCAAGCAAAAGCCCACCAAAATTAGTAAATATTGAACTTTTCTTGAAACTTGTTGTGTAATCGTTAGCTCAAAAACCGCATATTGGATGGTAGTTGGTACATTATAAATCGTTCCGTTCCTCACCATGTGTTGTACACGGGCCAGACTATTATTTGTCAAATCATATTTCTTGAAGTTGTTATAAAACATAAATTTTTGAAGAGATTTAATATATATTTTTGAACTTTATATTGTCTTTTACTTGCGTTTTTCAAAATTCTCTTTCAGGTATAATTTTAAGAAAGTGTTAGTACCTACAGTGTTAGATTTATAATGTTACGACGTCCAATAGATACCATCAGAGCAGCACTTAAGCAAAAACGAACAGTAAGTATACATTTTATATTATTCTCCGTCTGAAACAGTCGTTATGAACCCTTATTTTGTGAACGTTAACATGCCTTTTTGATAAATATAGTAAAAGTCCTTCAGATGCAAAAGATGGATCGTTCACAGGAACAACGATTCAAAAAGGTGCTTAAAATATATCTTTTTATTTCAGTTTCCAAAAGCGACAACGCATGTATGAAGTAAGGTTCATTGGAGGAAAGGTATCAAGTCTTATACTGCTTGGAATCATACAATTAACGGATGTTACTTTATACATGTCATTATTTTCATGCCCTGTTCTTGTTCTTTTAATTAATATCCAGATGAAATTATCAATCCCTGATGGCCAACCTTATAAACAGGAAATTGTACCTTTATTGAGTTCCTATGTATTATAAATTGACGTTCTATTCACCACATTTTCTTCAGTTTAGCAATGGTAACGTTATTTTCTGCAACTAGTACACAGTTAGAATTTTTTAAACCTATGCATCATTAACTGAACATCAGATTATATGTAAAAATCGCATTGGCAAACAGAAAAAATATGGAAACAAATCAGTGAATGTAATTGTAACAATATCTTTTAGTGTGTGTATGTCTAAGAGCTAAACAATTGTTACTCATTAATAAAGCTAAAATTATTTTTAAAATAAAACTATTTTTAGTCTATTCAACTGAACTGCGTACGTGTATAACAATAAGTTTCTCACTATTTCCTTAATAAGGGTTATTGTTTTCCTAGTACTTCTTTATGTATCTAATTTATATTATAAGGATTGTATGTCGGGCAACAAACACATTATATTTGTTTACGACGTGTGAAATTAATTCTAGAGTAGAGTTTCTTATACGATTTTTGTTTAAAAAAATATGTTAAAGTATTAATAACTATCATTATTGACGTCATTTTTATGCATATTTGACGTCAACTGAGGCGTAATTCGACTTACTCATTAGAGGTTACAAGGTTTATATTTCTAAAACATTGTTAATTGTGGCTCGGTACGATTAAACAATTTAAAAAAAAACAGGAGGTAGTGGATTTTTCATTATTATGTTAAATTCGTGACTATCAACGCGGATACCTCTTACAAAACGTACAGTGTGTTTCACTTCTCGTGAAGACACCCCTGTATCTCCTTTATTTGTGGCCGAATTCATTTCTAATTTTTAGCAGATATACAACTCTATAAGGCGACTTTACATGACACATAAATGTCGTCTAGATCTATAACGCCGGCCTACTGCGATAAAAAGAAAATCGCAATTTTCGAGAAATCATAGTAGGCTTAGAAATAGACAAACATTTTGTTATTTGGTGAAAATCGGAAAACTTAAAAAAAAATGTTTGTTTCACTTCTCGTGAAAACACCCCTGTATCTCCTTTATTTGTGGCCGAATTTCAAGACTAATTCATGGAGTTATACAGCTCCATAAAGCGACACATAGAGATAACTTTTTGCAACAAATGAAAGTTGTGAGCAAAAATCATGATTCAATAAAACGCTAAAAGAGTTACTTCTTATTATTACACATCAGGTTAACAATTTATAGCTTTTTTTGTTGTTGAGATTTAGGAGCGGTTTTGTTGTTTTAAATGTTAAGAATGCCGTGAAATTAACTGTCAATATTATTACTTTTATGATAGAAGTGATTGTTGTTATCTATTGTTGAGTTTGTTGGTTTCCTTATTTGATTTTTTTACTCATAATGGCTAGAATACTTTTAACTGCTGATGAAAAAGTAGAAATAATAAAGACAGTCGGTGAAAATGTACGGTCTTCAAGAGAAGCAGCAGAAGAATTTAATTTAAGACATCCTCTAAGACAACCAATACACCATGGTACCATAACAAGAATATGTCACTTGTTCAATACAACTGGTAAAGTGCTTAAACCGAGAGTACATCTTAATCGAAGGCATGAAGATGATAATGGTATATTAGCGGCGTTTAACGCCAATCCCACTACCAGCCTTAGAAATATGGCTCGTGACCTGAATTTGTCGGTGTCAAAAATTTGGAGATGTTTAAAACGCCATAAACTACAACCGTATAAACCAAAATTTTTAGACACTTTGGAGGAAGGTGATGAAGAGAGGAGACTGGAATATTGTTTATGGATCCAAGGTAATTATTTAAACAATTGAGTAATAATAATAAATAATAATTGTGCACGACTTTCATTTGTTGGAAAAAGTTATCTCTATGTGTTGGACAAAGTCGCTTTATTTAGCTGTATAACTTCATGAATTAGTCTTGAAATTCGGCCACAAATAAAGGAGATACAGGGGTGTCTTCACGAGAAGTGAAACAAACATTTTTTTTTGAAAGTTTTCCGATTTTCACCAAATTTTATAGGGGATGCCCCCCTATCTCGTGATTCTGAACAACTTTTATTAACAAAATTTTTGTCTATTTCTAAGCCTACCATGATTTCTCGAAAATTGCGATTTTCTTTTTATCGCAGTAGGCCGGTGTTTTAGATCTAGACGACATTTATGTGTCATGTAAAGTCGCCTTATAGAGTTGTATATCTGATAAAAATTAGAAATGAATTCGGCCACAAATAAAGGAGTTACAGGGGTGTCTTCACGAGAAGTGAAACACACTGTATATTAAGGAGAGAGTAAACGATGAACGAATGATCATAGTAGAACTGTTTTAAAATATTTGGAAAAGAGTAAATTGCATCCATAAAAAGTGAATTTAGTTCAAGAGGTTAAAGAAGATAATTTCGACCGCAGAGTAAAATTTTGTGAAAATATGATGAAATGATGTAATACTAAGCCACATTTCTTAAGTCGACTATTTTTCTCTGATGAGAAAACTTTCTGTATAAATTGCGCTGTAAATAGTCTAAATAAATAAATAATGCATTTATTTCCAACAGGAAAATATCCAATTACAGGAAACATAGAATTGTTACAGAGAACATGAGAATATAGATGACGGAAATATGAGAAAATATTCGAATATAGAAGTAAGCCTAAAATTATGAAATAGTGTACATTTCAAAAAAGGTAAGAGAAAAATATTAAAATACAGAAATTTACCCGAATATTGTACATCCTATATTTTGGAGATAATAAGACGTAAATAAGTTAAATAATAATAAGTAATAAACATAAAAATAAATCAAAAAAACATTGTATTAGAACGTGTACAGACGGTATATATATATATATATATATATATATATATATATATATATATATATATATATATTATGAGTTGTTTCATAGATGTAAGTCAATGATTACACTATTTAAACTGTCATGATCACAAAGACCGGAAATTGAATTGAATACCTTACACATATTAAACATTGGTGATTTACACATAAGTTTGGTGCGACTAAAGGAGGTATAAAAATAATCACTATTACGAGAATCCAATCGAAGAACCAAAAAGCAAAGCTCATTAACAAGGGATTATCAATCGATACTGTTGTTAATTAGATTGTACAAAAATAAAAGAGCAGCACAATTTCTTCTTTCACTTAGTGAAGTCATATTAAACATATCTAATAGGAGGTTATTATCAGTGCCTCGCTGTGGAAAAAAACCATTAGTTTTAGAAAATATAAACTTTACAAATTCTCTATGAACAGATTCAGTTAATAAAATCAAATTTTGGTATATTTGTGACCATATGAGAGCGGGATATTCCAGCTTGGATCTTACGTATGTGAAACATAATATTTTCAAACTTTACAAACACTAGAGAAATAGCTCCAGTTTCTGACAAAGGATCCGAGCAACTTAGAAGCTGATTTTGTCATCCGATTAATATGACTAAAAAAATTAAGTTTGTAGTCGAAAATCACACACGAGATCTTTAAATTCCAAACAACGCTCGAGTGGAAAACTATTTATGTTGTAGTCGCATTGTATAGAGTTGTGCCTACGAGTAAAAGTCACGATTTTGCATTTGGAGATGTTTAGTTTAAATTGTTGGAACACCAACCAGAAAATTTATTTATTTTTGTTTGTAAGTACGGAGCCACTGAGACTAGTTATATTTGTAAACATGTTAAGATCGTCCGCAAAAGTAGATGCTGGCAGCTAATTACGGATGTCATGTCATTTATGAAAATCAAAAACAGCAGGGGCCCCAAGTTGGAACCCATAGGGACGTTGCTGTGACCGCCGTGTTCCACAAATTTATTCTATGAGAACAAATAAGATGTTGAAAGCAAGGTTAATGTATCCGAATATCCAAAAGCTCTTAACATGGATAATAACAAATAATGATCTATCTGATCGAAGGCTTTTTGGATATCTGTGTATATGACATCCGCCTGCCTCGGTGAATCCACGTTGTCACATGTGAATGTCAATCAGTATGCTGACGACACTCAAATTTATCTTTCATTCGACTTTATCGAAATTGACACTGCAGTAAATAACATTAATTTCGATCTTAATACTATTACTGATATCTGAAGAGGTCATAATTTGGTTTTGAACGAAGAAAAAATTATTAGTCTTTGGTATAAATAAATATTTTAATACAAAATCGTCCATTGTTTAATATTATCCTAAATGGGCAAAAATTAATTCCAAAACAAGAATGTAAACACTTAGGTATTTATTTTTATGTGCAGCTCAGATTTGAAAATCATGTAACCTACTTAATTGAAAGATCCTGGTATGCTTAAAACTTTTCATATGCATAAAGATGTTTTTACTAGACCCTGGGGTAAAACTCAAGCTCTGTGATTCCTTGATTTGTCGACTCTTTCCTACTGTGACGTACTCTATTGGCCAGCACTAACTTAGAGTGGTCGCTTGAGCCTATAAAAAAATCAGAATTCCTGTATTCGAAATAGCCGAAACTGCAGTCTGCAAGTGGTGTGGAATAACTGACACGAGAGCTCCTTTAAATAGGATCAGTCTTTCGACTGGTGTTTGTTGCAATCGAAGCATTAGCGTTCTGTTGGTAATATGCAATTATTACACTTAATGCGCCAGGCTTGCAACTTGTAATTCAGCGCTCGGCGGGACACATAGCCCGGAGAGCAGCTATTGGTTGCAGCTTGGTTACGTTCCTTATAGTAAAATGAGGATTTTATAGAGGAGTTTGCGACTAAAAATATTACGTTTTAATTTCAAGAACTGCCTAGGCTTTTTCTGAAAAGCCGTATTGCACTATTTGTCTACGACATAGGCTTAGGCAGTTCATGAAACGCCGGCATCACGTCATTTCATGAAATGCCGATGGCCTAAATCAGGGCAGATTCTGTTAAATTTCTCATCGCACCAAAATACTAAAATTTTAAGGCTCTTCGTGAAAAGCCTAGTGACTTGATGTAACATGAGGTGTTTCACACTAGCTGCCAGCATCTCATGAACTGCCTAGGCTTTTCTCCAAAAACCGTATTTCACCATGTGACTACGACATATACACTGTTCCTAAGCACAAAACCTCGCAATTCCAAAAATATTTCTCCCATAATGCTACGAAATTCTATAATAAACTCTCCCTGGACATCAAAATATGCTCCAGCGTCATTTGATATCAAAAAAATTTAAAAAAATATCTACTACTATAACGGCCGCAATTCTTATTTTTTATTCTGTACTCCTTTGCACCTTTTGCTTGATAACACAATATTGGATGTTTTATTTTCAAATAATGCGAATAATATCCTATTAATGGTTGCGTGGAAGAACGAGTAATCGAACGTCGCCATCACAATAAATAATAACTTATTTGTATTATAAAAAAAAATAAATAGAAACGTTATTTATTTATTATTTTTATTTATTTATAATTATCGATTTAAACAGTGTAGATGAGAAACTAGACTATCTTTTCAATAACCTATCATATTTATTTGAAATACATGCGCCCACGATAACATCGAGATTTACAAGACCGTATGCACCCTGGATAACAGATAATATAAAAATAATGATTTCTATACGAGACAAAGCACTTAGAAGATTTAAAAATACAAACAATATTATTCATAAGAATTTTTACAAACAGATTCGAAACTACACAACTCAAGCCATAAAACGCGAAAAAAAGCCTACTTTGAATATAAAATAACAAATGGGACACCAAAACAGAACTGGAAATTTCTTAGAGAAAATAATTTTATACCCGTAGGGAAAAATAAAGAAATACCTGCACACTTAAGTGACGTAAACGTAGTAAATGATTTTTTTGTTAATGGTGTACCTAAAACGTCTGTCCCAGATGAAGTCATAAATTTGTATAGTAATAATAATATTAATGATAATAATTTTAAATTTCAAGCTGTCAACGATAATTGTGTATACGAAATCTTGAGTCACATAACTACTACTGCTACAGGGTGCGACGGAATTAATATCACTATGTTAAAATTGTGCTGCCCTCATATTGTCCCATATTTAACTCATATTGTCAATCACTGTTTAACTGAAAATATTTTCCCTGCAATGTGGCGGAGAGTTGTTGTAACTGTGTTGCCCAAAAAAGACAATCCTGAAGTTCTTAAAGATTTGAGGTGCATCAGCATATTACCAACTTTGTCAAAGATTATAGAACTACAATTAAGGGAGTACTTAGAACATAACTCATTAATACCTATAGTCCAGTCTGGTTTTAGACCAGGACACAGCTGCACTACGGCTCTTTTACACATTGTTGATCAGGTTATTACTGCCACAGATAAAGGACTCTGTACTGTACTGGTTTCGTTAGACTTCAGTAGAGCTTTCCATACTATAAACTATGACATACTTTTAGCGATTTTACACTATATTGGGCTCTCTGAAGATGCTGTAAAACTATTTAGCAATTATTTAAGAAACCGGGAACAGTGTGTACTTTTAAATAACTTTAAATCAAGCTACATAAGTTTAAAAACAGGTGACCCACAAGGATCTATTCTCGGTCCGTTGTTTTTTACCATATACACAAGTCATCTAACCCAGCTAAAACATTCAAGAATTCATTTATATGCCGATGATACACAACTTTACCAGTCTTTTTCTGCTAATGATGTAAATATAGCTTGTGCACGTTTAAATGAAGACCTTGATAACTTCTTAAAAATAGCAAAAGACCATTGTTTAGTCATTAATCCATCAAAATCTAATATTATTGTCTTTGGTCCGAAATTGCAAAGAAACAGCATTGTAGATAGTGTAAATATACTAATAGAAAATAATCCATTAGAAAGAAAAGAGCAAATTAAAAGTTATTACAAAAGGCCTACTCATCTCTAAAATTAATATATAGTAATAGGCAATTTCTTCCTCAGAAAACAAAAATTTTACTCTGTGAAACGTTGGTTTTATCAATTTTAAATTATGCAGATAGTTTGTATGGATCTTGTTTGGACTCAATATACGTCAACAAAATACAAAAATTACAAAATTCTTGTCTAAGGCTAATTTATGGAATACGTCGGAACCAGAGAATATCTCATAAATTAAAAGAGATTAACTGGCTAAATAAGAAAAATAGAAGACTTCATCATTCAGCATGTCTCTTTCATAGCATAATAAGAGATAAGTCCCCAGTTTACTTATATCAAAAAATAAAATTTAGGACAGATGTTCATACACTAAATCTTAGATTTAAGGGTCTTCTAACCCCACCAGCCCACAGAACAGAACTATTTAAACGCACTTTTAGTTACCAAATTTGCAAAGTATATAATAATATTGACGATACCTTCAAACACTCTAGTAAATATCAATTTAAAAAAGTATAAATAACATCTATTCCAAATTCAGTGCTTACAATAAGTATAGCATGTTTAAAATCTTTTATTTCTACTTCCTATATGCATTGGAAAATACAAATTACTTATGCTTATAACTAAAAAAATATATTATTAACCCCTTGTAATATGTATATATATATATATATATATATATATATATATATATATACCCTATAAATGTAGTTGAAACTTTTCAATCTCCTATTCTACCTAATATTATCTATATCATTTTATTTTTTCTAGCGTCAAATTCATGTATGTAGTAGTAATATAAACATTTGGTTAAGTGGAAGAACACATCGGGTAATTCTGTTAACAGCTTGATTACTTGGAACTGAACTTCGCCATTTATTTCTTAGTAGAAGAATGTGTGTAATATGTTGAATGTGAATTTATTGTTGGAAATAAAAAAGACCTTTATTATTATTGTTATTACTATTATTATATTGTTGTTTTCATGGATAATAATTATTGTTCTAATTGTTACTAATTGAGTTTAACAGTTTAAATCATTACTATCATTAAATAAACGATAAAAAATTAAAATACAAAAATTATTTTATTGATTAAAGCTTCACTTTTATTATATTATAACAACTTATGCTAAAGAAACAGACCTGTTTAAGGCAGTTCTTTCGATTTTGTCAAGTCCTTTGCCCGCACCATGATTGTAAATACAAATCCCTCATTAAAAACGTATTAGGTGCATTTTACTGCCTAAACGACAGGTGCTAAAACATTTGAAGACCTATTTAATTAGCTGTAAAATGCGAGGTCGGTAACAGAAGGACATTTCTTTGTTCCCTAATTGATGATCCGCCCCTGATCGCGTGAGTATCTCATAGTTTCTTCATTTACGTTTGTGTGAGCAAAGCGGCGGCGTCTTGTTTGGCTGCCTTGAAACAACAAAACGACAGTTTTATTTTATCATATTACCATACAAGTTACTAGAGCGTAACCTTAACAATTATTTGGTTGTGTGGGGTGCTGAGTTACGGGTTTCAAGACAGAACTTCCGTCCCTGATGTTTTGATACAATACATTGATCGTTTCTTGATGAACAGGAAATACCTACCTGTCTTTTTAGGAATTGAAATGGGTGCTATGTAGCAGTGATCTACCAATTATTTTTATTGCATTACAACAAAATCTGCACTTACTGCAAGTTGCTTCGCTCATGATTATATTATGTCAAGAGTAAGGAATAAAATTCTTATCCCTCTTTCTCTGAATTAATGACTTTTGCAACAGGTAATGTAGTATATTTGGAAAACACAACAGTCATCATACAGGGTGTCCGGAAACAAAGTAGAAAAAAAATTACTATAGATTCCTTAGCCCAATTTAATTGGGGTTTTTCATACGAGATTTTTCAAAATACTCCTTCGTTGTAAAGTTACAGCCCCTTTAAATGGTTTGTTACAGATTTATTTCTTGCAGAGTAGTTTCGGGGTTACGTCACTATAACCTTGTATTTATAAATTAAATTTGTTTTTTGCCTAGTCCACTTAGTGACTTTTCAGTTTCTGTTCACCTTACCGGCACTCAGAGTAAAATTCCGTAGTATATGCGGCTATTGAGGGACGTGCCTAAATTTCTGTGTAATTGTTAATCCATTGTTTCATCAGTCATTCTTTCAAATTTGTTTACTTATATCTGTAGTTATTTTATTAACACCGGAGAAATAGTTAAATACCTTTTACGTTGTCCAGCAATGGTATAGTTATTATTTCAAGTTGGAAGAAAATCAATCCATAGCACGGCTATGAGAGCATGTGGTTCTATACTGTGTTCTGTCATATTCGGTTATGGTGTGATTGTGGAGTCATTGGAAGCGATTTGCTTTTTTGGAAAGGGTTTTTTCATTTGGGTGCGACTCCTATCTTTTTTTCTTTGGCTGACCACCGGCAAAAGTGTTTGGATATATTTCAATCTTCGATCTTTTTGATCATCCGCAAGGGATTTATGCACATAACCTTTCAGAAGTTATTCTCTACCATTGTGTGTTGCTGTTGGTAAATTTTGATGTTTATGCGTGGAGAGAAACTTACCCTTGTGGGATTGTATGATCAAGGTAAGGGGCATGCCCACCACTACACCTTCATTAATCAGTCCTAACGCCGCAATTATCTTCTTTTAGGCACTTGAAATTGCTCACTGCCGTTCTATGAAAATAGATTTTAATACTTGGCTTTAACACATATGTCCTGGCGTCTACTATCTGTTTTTGTGTGTCGGTGTCTCTGGTTATTTACAAGTTCACGAAGCTCAAAACTCCAGAAGTCTCAACGAGATTATTAGGACCCTCAGAAAAAGATAACGAACCCAGTCGCTCCCTGTAGCATGAACAATGTTAGGCATTATTTACAAAATGTATTTTCCTCATCATTAGGTTTCTTCTTTTGGGCCATGAACTGAAGATACGGTTCCGGATGGAATTTGTTATATAACACCACTCCGATTGGGAAACCTGTGGAGTGCAACCCCTGGTATGCAAGCAAATGAGCCTTCAGCTATTTATGATAACCTATGTTTCATTTTATTCGAATCATTTGCCCTACTTGGTGATGTATCTGACTTTAAGTTTAATAAAATTTTACCGTATAAAATAAATACCACCTTTTAAACATAACCTATAACCCACCTGTAGCTACACCTGGGAAAGTTGTAAGTATAAATTGGCACCTTTTACCACCACTGGATGGTAAATTTGATACCTTTACAATCTTTACATATTATTTCATTTTGTCTCAATTTCAACATTGGGAAAAGCATAAGCACCAAATACTTGTAAGATATCTATTGTATATATCTCTTATAATATCTACTTGCTCTGTGATACTCTAATTAAATTTATTATATTGAACATTCTTTTGTATTTACTCTAGGCAGTAACGCTGGTCGTACCTAGACCCTGAGGTCCTTCAGAGCTAACCGCATGCTCTACTTTGGGGCACATACGTGTGGTAGTGTTTATTATTTTCCCCCTTTTTTGCTGCTTACTTCAATCCAATGTCCCTCAGGCAGACATCAGCCTAACACCTATTTAACTACCGAAGTGCTGGTGGCAGATTACGTTGAAAACCGTTTTCATTTTTTTTTAATCAAAAATAAAATTTCAAAGAACAACCTATTTGGCATATCTTTTACACTTATTGAAAGACATCTTGTGATTTTTGTTCATCTTCTTAAGTGCTTCACCAAGGGGTGGAATAGGTAACCCCAAATATATTTTTAAAACATATTCATTTTATATTTCAGAATAAAATATTCTTTGATTTCCTTGTTCATTCTAAAATTTTTTCTTCTTTTCAAAAAATGCCGTGTTACCAACCGTTTTCACAATAAAGAATAAAATTTACTTTCATGCAATAATTACTGAACGATATTATTTTTACACTTTTAATAGGCTGCTATAATCGAATAATCTAAATATTCATTAACAACTTCTATGTAATAAACGTACATATTTTTTAAATCAAATTAACAAATATTTTACGTATTAATTGAATAATTTATTAAATACAAACAATAAAATTAAAGAAGTGAAACAATTTTGATAAACAAGAGCTGTGTATTCCAGACTTAAATTAACTGCTCAAAATGGTGCCTTCCAACATGAATGCATTTTTGTAACCTTCATCTCAAATTGTCACACAAGCTCTGTAGATCTAGTGGGGAGTGACCAATTTCTTCAGCAGTATTAAAAATGTTTTCACTCAAAATGTCTTCATTTGATAGTGGTAAAAGGGTAAACGACATTTTTCCTATGCCCCCAGAAGTAAATTCTAATGGATTCAAATTCGAGGATCGGGGAGGGAAGCATGTACGACACGCCATTCAATCTTTGAGGTAACACAACTGGTCCATGTAAATAATCGCCAATAATTCCAGCCCAAATATTAATAGAAAAGTTGTACTCAAATTGTCTAGCTACCACAGCGTGTGGATTTTCATTGCTCCATAGGTGCTAACTGCGAAAATTTATAGTCCTATGACGAGTAAAACTACACTCGTCAGTGAACAATACTTTTTTGTGAATCCTAATGGTTTTTTTAAAATAGTTGTATGAAAAGCTTACTGGACAATTACGAGGGAGCAATTCTTGAACCCTTTACAGATGCAGTCCTTGCCACTTCAGAAAGTCCATATTTTTCACCTACTTACATCAAAAGAAGGGCAGCCCGTCTAATACTATTTTAGAATTCTCACCAATATATTCTAATATCACTTCTTCTAAGGCAGGTACCACTTCTACTTGACGACCAGTATCTTGTCTGCTTTTTTAAAAAATACTCCTTTCTCTTAGCTGTATGTGGATATTGTTAAAAGTCACCACATTAGGTTTAATACGGTTAGGAAACCTCAGCATTACCTTTCTTTGGGCTGCTAGAGAGTTTCCTTTGCATTCCACATAAATGTAACGCATATCGGCATATTCTTCACTACTATAAATATGTCTAGTCATTTTAAAAGCTTACGACACTAAAAAGAAAAATGGTTTTAAGTAAGAAGAATAACCTAGGTAATTATTTCAAATAACTGATATGACTCTACTAGATGTGGTAGACTAATTCCAAAAAATACTAAAATGTCAATACTACTGTTAAATTGAAACTTGAAGGCAGCCTACTAGAAGTTTGAAAATATTATCGTTCAATACTGATTGAAATGAACTCAATTGGGAACAATCCAAGCCAGTTCCTAATATATCCAATAGATGACTCCATGCGTACTCGGTTTAATGTCATTCTGAATGTCATTCAATTTGTACATATAATATATTATACAAATTGAGAATGACATTAAACAACAATTTAAAAGTTATATTATAACTTTGAAATTGTTTAAATTTCCCGATTTTTGAGAGTTTTCCAATCTCTTAGTCGTAGAAATGAGCAAAATTGTTAAAAAGTATGAGAAACAATCTAAGCCAGTCCCTAACATATCCAATAGATGACGCTATGCATACTAGGTTTAATATCATTCTCAATTTGTATCATATATAACGTTTAAATAGTTTAAATTTCCTGATTTCCGAGAATTTCCTAATCTCCTATTCGTAGAAATGATCAAATTGATAAAAAGGATTACGGTAATTGGTCATTAAGTAAGTCGTTTAAAAGCGGAGATGAGAAAAATAGGCTAGAGTTCATGGAAAAAATAGCTGATTTGGTTGAGACATGTATAATAGCATTTATGAACTTGTTGAATTTTTGGTTTGGTTTGTTTATAACTCCTCTTGTATTCTAGATTAATCATTTGTGATTACCTAGTAGGTAGACTTGAAGATGAAGATATCGATGCAGAATTTTGTGGCATTGAGATTTTAAGTACAAAGACGGCGGTTATTACCATTTATAGATCATGTGTTGGGGATTTCTCTAGCTTTTTAGAGAGACTGGATGGTCTTCTGGAATTTCTCTCTGATAAATATTATAAAATAGTGCTTGCAGGAGATTTCAATATAAATTTTAGATCTGCTTCAGGTAATCTTAATGATCTGATATGCCTCTTAAGTTCCTTCGGACTCACAGCAACTATTTCAGAGTTTACTAGGGTGACAGCCCATTCGGCCAGCTGTATTGATAATATTGTTACTAGTTTGGCAGAGGATACCTATGAGGTGGGTATCATAGATCCTTGTCTTTCTGACCATTTCGGTCAATTTATTAAAATATATAATAATAAGGACGCGCCGTCTATCGTCCTTCTCAGGAGATTTACAAATAATGGGTTGGAAAAGCTTAGAAACTATTTGCTTGACACTGACTGGAATGTATTTTATAATACTGACTATGATATTAACCACTTGTCCAAACTTCTGGTAAACAGATTTAGTGTTCTGGTAAACAAAATATTTCCGTTAAGAAAAATTTTAAATAAAAAGATGCCAATCAATTGGTTTTCCGATAAAAGGGATACCCTATCCTCTGTTAAACTAATTTGTAACGTGACAAGAAATCCTGCTGATTACTCTATTTACAGAGCTCTGCGCAAGGACTACAATAACGATATTAAGAATGCAAAGAAAATGGCTTGCAATCAATTTATCAAAAACTCCGCCAATAAAGGTAGAGACTGTTGGAGAATTATTAACTCTGAAATAAATAACTGCCGGGACAACATCGTTAATCCTAGTATTCCACCAGATACATTTAATAACCACTTTGTATCTGTTACAAGGAACCTAATAAATTCACTACCCAACATTAACCATAATTTTCGAACCAACTTTACTCCTAACCAACCATCTAACTTATCCTTCTTCTCGCATCCAATAACTGTACAAGAAGTAAAATCAGCTATTAAGTATCTAAAAAATTCAAACTCGCTCGATATACATGACCTAAATGCGAAAATAATTAAATATACGGAAAATATTATCGCCGCTCCGCTAGCTGCTTTATTTAATATAGTCGAGGCAAGAATTGAAGCGATGCACGTCACAGATCGATTCTATAAATAAGACAATACTGCTAAGAATCATGAAGCCCCATTAAACTGTACCTATTTCTGAAAAAAGCTTAATAACTGGGTGTCAAGAATTACTCTTTTTAACATAATTAATGATTAAAAATTATGTTAGTATTAAAATTTCTTTAATGAGATCACTCGTGACGTGCATCGCTTGCATTCTTGCCTCGACTTTAGATGTATCGCTGATGGTGCCTACCCAGATATATTTAAAATTGCTCGAATTATACCAGTCTTTATAAAAGGAGATGACTCATTGTTAGACAACTACCGCCCCATATCTATCCTCCCCATTTTTGGAAAGATATTTGAGATTATTTTGACAGAAAGATTGTCAAGTTATTTGGAACACAAGTCACTCCTTAGTCCTCACCAATATGGTTTCCATTCTGGACGTTCGACCACGCATGTGGTTGTAAAGATTGTGAGAGATATAGTCGGTGGTCTTGAGGAGGGTGAACTCACTGCGATTAGTCTGTGTGATCTCTCCAAGGCCTTCGACTGTGTCTCCCACAATAAGTTAATAGAAAAATTGCAATTGTACGGAATTAGAGGGTTAACCCTTTTGCTTTTTAAATCATACCTGCTTAACCGTCAGCAGTGTGTTGTCATAGCCAATGAAACATCAGGATTTCTAAACAATAATTATGGTGTACCCCAGGGCTCTGCCTTGGGGCCACTGTTATTTTTAGTTTATATAAACGAGTTTCCTCAATTTATGTTGCCCAGAAAATCCACTCTGTTCGCCGATGACACCACTCTCTCGTGTTCCCATCATAACATTGACAATCTACTGGAACTATCTTCTCTCAATGAACTACAAGCAAAAAATTGGTTCACCTCTAACAAACTAACACTTAATCAGGAGAAAACTCAGAGACTGATAATATCCTCAAACAGAAATATATCCAAAGGCGAGTACGTTAAACTCCTAGGTATCTACCTAGATCATAATTTTAGTTGGGTAACCCACACTGATCATCTGGACAAAAGGCTTTCCAGCGTAATCTTCCTTTATAGGAAACTAAAAACTGTTCTTGAATTCGATCTATTAAAAAATACTTACTTCTCTCTTTTTCATTTTAGACTTTCCTACGCAGTGGTTCATGGGGTAACTCCCACCACGCATCTAAAGTTTTTCGAAATCAAAAGAAAATTATAAAAGTTCTTGTCAACGCTGAATTTAGGGAACATTGTCAACCCATCTTCATTAAACTGGGAATTATGCCACTACCTTCACTTTTTATCTACAACACTCTTATCGAGATTCACAGAAACGCATCCGGTCTCTCTATTCAGTCGGACTATCATGAGCACAACACACGTGCTGCTGGACTTCTTAGAGTACCATGCTATAGGTTAACTCTAAGTGCAAAAAATTCACCCAACTTAAACCTATATAACCATTTACCACATCATATTAGACAGTTAAACTTTAGGTCCTTCAAAAATAATGTAAAACGATTCATTCTTCAGTTTTATTTTTACTCAATTGATGATTTTCTGAGGACGCCATATTTGATCACTCCACTTTCGGTTGTCTAATGCTCATACTTGCAGAATGCTTGGACTTTTTATAGGTACCTATTTTATAAATTAAACTTTAATATTTTCGTGTTTGACAATGTGTAATCTTTATATACAGTAGTTATATGTACTTATATATATTTTCTGGTCTAACAATGTGTAAATGTTATATACAGTATTATGTTCTTGTTATTGTCCTTATTTTATATATGTATTGTATTTCTCAAAAAAAAATATTACTTCTTTGTAATGCAGCTGCTTGCCTGCTGATTTTCTGACTTGCTGCAAATGCTTAATCATGTAACATATAGTGGTAAAATCTATCTATCTATCTATCTATAGAGATTACAATTTTAAAACACCAGATTTATCATAGTTGTCGGAAACGGTCATTTTTAGGAAATAACTGCCCTACTGTGTTAGAGAACTTTGGTACACAGCAACAAGTTATCATTTTACATCCTAATTACTTACTTTGTTTATTCAAAGATATATTTTTTCGTATTGAGTTAGACGGACAAACAACCGAGTACAGCTAGCGCACTCTGGTGAATAAAATAAAAGAGAATGTTCCCTATCGCATGAACGTACATTTTATTTTTTATCACGAAAACGGTTGGTAACACAGCACTGTTAAAGAGAAGAAAAAGAATTAACAATTGAATCAAAAAATATTTTATTCTGAAATGTAAAATTAATAGATTTTAAAAATATATTAAAAAATATAATAGGGGTTGCTCGTTCCACCCTTTGGTGAATAATTCAAGGGGATGAAAGAAATTCACAAGATACCTTTCAATAGTGTAGTAGATGTTCCAAATATTTTATTTTTTGGAATTAAATTTTTTGAATAAAAAAATGAAAACGGTTTTTAGTACCCCTTTAAGGGGGCTGTAACTTGACAAGGGGTATTTTGAAAATGTATAAAGAACTGCAATTAATTTGGGCTAAGGAATCTACAGTTAATTTTTTTTTACTTTGTTTCCGGACACCCCGTAGATGCAAGTCTTTAAATTTTACAAGCAAACCACGACAAAATGACATTAATTTTGAATTACAGATAAAGTTTATGTAGTACTTATTTAATTTGTTTGTGATTTATTTGCTAATGTAACTATTTTAAAGTTTCAAGAAATACAAAATAGTAGTACTTATCCAAAATGACAAGGTGTATATGTTACTTCATAAATTAATCATAAAGAAATGCACATCGAGCTGAAAGATTATATGCAGGGTAGAAAATATTATAAGATTTTAGAAACAAATTTAAGACCTGGACAAACGAAGATAGAGAAAATTCATTTGTTATTGACTAGGCCTCAGAGATCAATGTCGTAGCGTCCGTGGAAATGAATAAAAATGCAAGTACACGTGAAATTGGAAGTGCTCCTGATATTAACCAAGCATCTATTAGAAAAATATTGAGAACACATAGATATAAATCATATAAGTTCAACTTCATCAGCATTATATGAAGCTGATGCAGGTAGGGGAGTTCATTATTGTAATTGCTTACTAGAAAATAGAAACATTGTTCCCAGAAACCTGTTCACAGATAAAAGTCGGTTTACTAACAACGGCATGTTTAACTAACCCAGAATAATTAGCACTACTGGTTACAGTAACTTCGAGATGGAAATCACCAAGAGATGTTTGGGGTGAATCTATGGGAAGGAATTATGGGTACTAGGGTCCTATTTTGCTTCAAAGAATTTTAAATGGAATTTGGTACCTGAATACTTTAGAAAATGAAGTTGAGAACTTTTTAGGAGAATTACCATTGAATTTGAGAAGAGACATTGCATTACCAAGTCCGCCACATAGCCTTCGAGATGTCTCTAATTATTTATTATTTCAACAGATGGGCCCGAAAGATGGCCTACCAGAACAGCTGACAAAGACTCACTGTATCAACCAATCTCTCTTTGTGAGATCGATCAATGAATCAATCAATATCTCCCTCTCTTGCTGGGTGTCTGTGAATAAATGAATGAATAAACATCTCTCCCTCTCAATAAATCATTTAATTAAACAATTTCTAGTTCCCCCATTTTTAGTGAAATGTTCAAGAACATATTATTAATTGGATTGTTTGCATTTACTTTTAGCGTGACCCAGGGAGACTGTGATAAATCTTTTCCAGATAATACAGCTAACACTACTACTGACAGCTGTCAACTGTCAAATGCTACTTTTGACATCGGATTTGAAATCAGCGACCCGAACAACTCCCATAGAACATTAGCGAAGCCACATTGAAAAGATCATGGCTCCATACTATTAGTGAAAAAATCCAGAAAAACCGATTCCCCCCTTCCCTCCCCCCATATCTGGAAAATTGTACATTTTCTGACCTTGTGGCCATGAGGACTTTTGATTATGAGCTCAAGAGGAATAACATATGTCGATTTCAGCGAGTTTCACCGGGGACCATTTCCCATTAAAAATGTGCGGGATCCTTTAGTTCCTAATCGAATGACATATATGTTTCAAAGCTTCCTTGATCGAAAAATATTTTTAAACTGCAGCGCCATCTCTGGTGATAATTTCCCGAAGAACGTGATTACAATAGAAACCTATTACCATCTACAGAATAAAAATATATTTTTTTAGTTTCCTATATAACTGTGGTTGTGGGAATGTAAATTGAACCGCCCTGTATGTCACCAATTTCATAGGTAATTGATTAGTGCTTACTCTTTATACACTATTTAACGCAATTTGTGTTATACTATATATATTTACATACATCATAATGCTAAATGAATTGAAGTTGAAATAGAAATTATTAACTAAACTGCTTCATTCAATTTTTAAGTGTACCTCTATTAGTATTTAACCGATTTAACAACTCACAAAAAATAACATGAATCATATTCCGCCACTGGAGAAACTTATCCACTCACACACACCCTATTTCAAAAGTCATTCATTCCCACGGATTTCAATTGAAAAGTGTATGGTGGTGTGTTGTTCTCACGGGCAGGATGCAGCAGCGGGGATGTACGACGGCAGACGCATCGACAGGCAGAACAACAGTTCGCATGGGAGGGAACGGGGTAAATGTACCTGCTATAATTATCGCCTCATTCATTACAGGTACTGCTAAATGAGCATTATCAATACACTGTTGCTTTGGAATTTATTATGTTGACATTTAAAATTAATTTTTTATTGAAAAATAAATACGCAGGATGTATAATTTAGATTTCTATAGCCTGTAACTTTAGATTATAATAATAAAAATAATAAAGCATTAAGTTAAGTGTACCAATCATTGACACTTTTAGATTCTATTTTTATAATTTCTCTCATAACATTCAAATTTTTCAATAAACTAACTTTTTAAAATTATTAATGGGCGGAGTAACATTTTGTTTATTGATTTCATTCACCTGAAAGTTAATATTATTGATGTCAATATTTAAAAAAATATATTTTTTTAGTCTTGTATTTGAACCAGTGTTTGGCATCCAAAAATGGTGTATGTTCTAATGATTGACACTAAAGAATTCCTATGATTGATGTTTTAAAGAACCTTATAAACGAATTTGTTTATTTCAAATTAAACACAATTTGTTATGTGTAGTTATCCTACCGAAAATAAATTATGATAATTAAATGTATATTGCTGAACTACAAAAAATTATTAGCTTAACTATGACATAAATATTGCTCTATTTCAGGTACTGTAAAAGCTCCACGCTTATTTTTAGGAATACCCCAGTCATTAGAGTTAAAAAGGTATGAAAATTTGCAAAAGTTTTCGAATTTTGAGATAACATTGGAGAAGTTAAAAACATAACAAATCCGGTTTGCACCCTTTTCGGCCCCCCCGGAACATTGCTAAATTAACTAGAAACGTGAATTTGTAATAACTTTTGAAAAAAATTCTGAAGTTTATGCAAACCTTGGAGAACATTTTAATAATTATTAGACATCTTCTATAAAGTTTGTACCCTACTGGGATGACCGGAACATTGCAAATACTTGTTATTTACCACGGCCACGGTCGTGTCAGATTAAAGATATTGTGAAAAAAATCTTCCGGTATAAAAAAAAGTTATACAAAACTACAAGCGGGTATGTGACCATATTCTGCTGTATAACAATCATTTGCATAACTTTCGCAATTTTGCAACTTAGGAATTTTTTGCAAAAAATTATTACAAATCTGCGTTTTTTGTTAATTTAAATAACAATTTGGGGGGGGGGGATGCAAAACTGGATTTGTTATTTCTTACCTTATCCAATGTTATCTCAAAATTTAAAAACTTTTGCAATTATTGTCGAACTTTCCATTATCGATGTCCGTAATGACTGGCCTAGGATGGGATTATCTATTAGTTGCATTACATCATTCTTTCTGTACCACATTAAGTCTTCTATAGTTGACCATTTCCAACCTTTACCACTTGTCAACATAACTGAGATTTTGTATTTAAACTCACTTTCACTTTTATTTTTTATTTTACCTTAAAATGAAATATTTAATTTCTCTATGTTATGATTTTATTTATATGTACATGTATTGATAATAATCTCCATCATATTTAACTATTACATAGTCATTTACTTCAAAGAGATCATCTACTGACATTTCAGCCCAATCATCTCCTTCTCCTTCTGATTCTAACAGCATCATATAGAAGAATCGAATGAATCAAAGTCAAGAGAGACAAAGAGAAATTACCTACTGTCGCCATATCAGACCAATAGAGGCAATATCATATGAAAAACAAGAAGCTAAAGAGAAGATTGAAAAGAAAATGAAGAAAGAAAAGGAATAAGGGAATAAAAGAAAATTCATTGAGAAGAAATCAAAAGAAGCAAAAAATAAATCTATAATGTAAAAATATACAGTATATTAGAAAAAATATACAGTATATTTTCCCATTATAGATTTCTGATTTCTTCTCTTTGGATTTTCTTTTGTTCTCTTATTCCTTTGCTTTTCAATCTTCTCCATAGCTTCTTGTTTTTCATATGATATTGCCTCCACTGATCTGATGTGGCGACAGTAGGTACTTTCTCTTTGACTTTCTTACTTTTCTTAGATGGTACAAGTTTCGGCCAAATAGAGGTGATTTAAAAGAAGAAGGAATTGAAGGATCGCATATACTATCGTCATTTTCTTTAGCTTTATTGGGTGGATTCGGCGATGTATTACCCAGCACAATAATGTTTTGGTAGGTGTTACGTAATTTTCATATTCAAAGTACTGGCAGGTGTAATGTTTACTATTTCTTCCAAAGGTTCTTCCACCATTAAAATTTCTTCGTTTACATCTTTATTTTCTTGTTGAGCTTTTGGACGTACAGTGGATGAACCAATACGACAATTTATTTCATATTTCCTCTTCATTTCATATAACAATGTAATATGTGGAACGTTGAACTGTCTACTAGCAGAAGCAATCGATGTTCCGGTTTTAACTACTTCAATTGCATGTTCTACGTGGGCAACTGTATAGTTTCGATAAGGCGTTTTAGGAGGAGCCATGCTGTAAATACAAGTGATCCTAACTTTGACATACAGTGTATCTATTTTTGACACCCATGTAAGGGTAGTTTTAAATAAACCAAATATTCACAGTTCTTAATTTACATGTTGATAAGTTTATATTCTGAGTATACACCTTACTTTGTGTAATAGGTTATGTTCCTAAGATTGACATTTTATGTCAATCTTAGGAAATCTTCACAAAATTGTGTACCAATGATTGACATAGGTCACTATAACCTCAAATTTAAATTATTCATTAAATTTATAAAACGGCAATCATATTATAACTTTACCTGAAGACCTGGAATAAACACCACACAATTAAAGTTAAATTTAAGTTCGCAACGTCAATATTTTATATCAAGAAACTCTTAACTAAAACTTAAGATATTTAGCAAATTGGCGGGAATCGCTCATATCAATGACTTAAACATTATGAAACAAAAATTCCCAAACTTGCACATTTACCGTATGAATAGTCAAATTAAACCAACATACAAAGATAACATTTTCTGAGCAGTGCATTATTATTTAAGAGGACTAAGGAGGTCCGCCATATTGCCAAAATACTGGGTGTAGAATTACGCTCCTTAGAAGGCATTAATTTATAAATTATGAATGGAGATCTGTCTATAATAATGTTTTGTATATCGCAAAGTCAGTGAAATTGTTATAAAACCGTTGATAAAGAAAAGAAAAATCATATTGTAATTTACCGAGAAAAATACGAAGTTTGCGAAATTCTTTGGTGAATACCAAAACTTTATCTAAATACAACATTCTAAAATACTCAATATTAAAAGCGCAAATCTATACCCCGATGTTTTGGAATTTGTACTCTGGGATGTGGTGGCATCTGCGGCCTGATTTTTACACTAAAACAATTTGACAACACTGTTTATGACTAAATTTGTAAATTGATAAAATCTATTTGTGTCTGGAAAGCTAGTGCTCGAAAGACAAGGACAACAGCTCTTAGCTGAGAAAGATGGAGGGAAAAATTTTAAATTATTTTATTGTCCAGCTCTGAGTGCCCGTCGTGTTTCAGTTTATTCAAGAGTTGTTTAGTTTGCATGTGCTCTGTGGTTTATATTCATGTTCCTAACAAGTGTATAACTTGGTGTAATGTGAAAAAACATTTATTTTCATTAATTGTGCTTTTTATAAATTTTTGTGATAGGACACTCGACTTTGCATTTGGAGCCGTTACGGATTGTTAGTAGAAGAGATATTTTATTTAATCTGTAATTTGTAATGTGCATCCTGTGTATTCCTCCTTCTAATTCTTTTCATTTAATAATTCTCTCTTCTTTGCTCAGTAGGATCCTTTTGGAAAAACAATTGATCAGCCTCTAATAATAATTTCAAATAAAATAAATTTTCTTTCAGATTGAATGAGATGAAGTTTTGTGGGAAGAAAAGATGTTGCCGTTATTAAAAACGTTTTATTTCACTTGTTTGTTACCTAACAGAAATAATAGATCCGCAGCACCCTAAAGGCTACACAATTAGAAAACCCGATAGAACATGAGTATTATTTATTTATGGAAGTGTAGAAATATTTTCAGTTTATTTATTTTATTTTGGGAAAATCATATTTATTTTTGTTCTATTATTTAGAGCTAATTGTTTTTGTTAAGTTTATGTATTTATTTATTATTCACTTATTTTGTAGGGTTTTTGCTTTGAATCTTCGCTTTCCTCAAAAAAATCGAATGGGGTGCGATTCAGGGCTCAGTTCACGACTGGCAACCCCGTTTCTATGTGAAGTCTTTACTAATAAAGTGATAAGGTTCAATTCAATAAATTATTATTCATCTGTATTTTGTTTGCTTAAAAACTCCTCTTTAGTTAGTTTAATTCCAAAACTTGTGTTTTTATATGTTCTTTAAATTTGCATAGAAAAAAAAGAAAATATTATTGTTGGCTATTTAAAAAAAAAATCATTATGAAAGAAAACCAAGACTTTAGCAACAAAAATTCTTTACTTTGCTACTGGTTTCGTGAACAAAATTTTGCTTCACATCCTCGGGCAACAATAATTTTTCCATAAATTTGAGAAGGTTTGTAAAAGAAAATATTGTGCATTGTATAACAGCAGTCGGTACAACTAGAAATGTGTAGTCTACTTATGTAAAAATACTTAATAAGGACTATAAAATAATTTTAAATGTTTTTGAGGCAAACGTAATACATTCTTAACAGATCTCCTGTTGTGTTCATCGTTTGTCCTCGTCTAAAAAACATTTTAAATTAGTTTATAATCCTTTATTTTACATTAGTAGCGAATTTGATATACACGCAAAGAACCATTGGACAAACAATATTAGATGATCTAAGTAATCTATATCTTCTGGGTACGTTACTTTTGCGAAATTTCTTATTTTAGTGCTACATTGGTAATATTTTATTAAATGAATCACTATACTTTTTCGTTAAACAATATAAAAATATTTCCCATGTAATGTTTTAAAAATGGTCCGAAAAACGAATGAGTCCCAACAACTCCAGAAATGTTATGTTATAAAAATAAAAACTTTAAAATAAAGCACTACATCTTTAACAACACTTACAAATTTAAAAAAAGGCCGGAGGACACCTATAGGTAGAAAAATACTGCAAATATGACTCGAAACACCTTACAGGATAGGTTATGTTTTGTTTGTCCTACACAGAGATATCTCTGTGGTCCTACAAGCTGAAAAATAACCTAATGGTAACATTCATTTCATTTCACCTGAAAAATATGATAAAAGCTTTACACAAAATTTTTCATTTTAATGATTAGTCTATTTATAATTCAAAAATCATCGTAAACTAAAACAAATAAAAATATTGACAATAATATATTGGAGAAGGCAATGTTACCGGCTATATTTTGACGGAATAACACCGGAATAAAGTAAAGGTATGTATACGACATTCCATGTTATATTCTCTGGCTGAAATCTGAAAGCAAAGTACTCTGGTTACGTATTTCTGTGATAACGTAAATGTAACTAGGGGATATATCCGACGCGCGGGGAGTATTGGTGGCTTCACTAGGTTCGATCAGCTGATCCTTATCCCTCTTAAGGCTGTATACCTTAAATAACTATTTTATTCACCTATGTGTCAATCATTGATGTCAAACTTTCGCTCCCTTACCTTATTCGCCCAAGTAACAATACAAGTGATAGGTAAATAAAAGGCAGAATAGTTTACTGACATAATCAGCAACTGTTCTTCCACTACAGCCTAAACTATGCAACAAAAAATAAATATAACATGGCCTTGAATTCATATTTAGACAATCATAAAATGCATAATATAATTAAATTAGAGAAACTCATTAAAGCAGATAGGGAAAAACAGATAACTAGAGCAGAGAAAGAGAAAAAAAGAGAGGAAAGCAGAAGAATAGAGGAGACAGAGGAAAAAAGAACGATTTATTGGTTTTGGTTTCGTATTAAATATTTTTTATATCTTTTTAAAACTTTCACATGTAAGGATTAGTCCATCAAAAGGTAATTTATTTATACAGGTAGCAATGTTATAAGAGAAAGACCTTTTGAAAATTTCCTTACTATGTTGAGGTACAGTATTATATTAATGTTTTGAATATCAGCGTGAAAGGGCAGCTTGTTGAGGAGATAAGGTGGTGACTTAAATTTTAAAATTTTCTGCAAAAAACAAGCCACGTGGAGTTTATGACGATTGTACATATTCAGTTTATGAGATATTCTTTGACGGCGTCGACGTTGAATTCCAAAAATTAAACGAAGTCTGTACGTTTTGTATACGTCGCATTTTTTCATATCAATGCTTGAAAAGTGTCTCTGAGTATATATAATTTTTAGTGCAACGTATGCTTATCTTAATTTACCCATTATATGCTGCTTAAACCTTAATTTGTGATTAATAATAAAACCAAGACTTTTAGAGCTATGATTGAAGGCGATACTATCATTTCCGATCTGTATATTAAAGTCTCTTAATACAAATTCGCGGACACTGTCATTACAAAATATTATAGCAGATTATTCACTAGGGTTAATTTTGAGTGGGTGATCAGTTGATACCAAATTCTTTAAATCAGTGTTAACTAAATTCCCATATACATGTAGATCTTCAATGTGAAATGAACAATAAAATCATCGGCGCATAAGTGGTAATTACAGAATTGCAGGGATTTATGAAAATTTGATGTAAAGATAGTAAATAATAACGGGCCAAGTATACCTCCCTGCGGAAATCCTAAAAGTACCATTAGCGGTTGCAAAATATTGTTATTGAGTACCGTTTGTTGAACTCCATCCGACAAAAATGATAAAATTAAATGGAAGAATTTTATTCAAAGACAAAATGCAAAATTGAAAAAAAATAATTGGCGATTTAGCATATCAAAAGCTTTAATAGAGTCTAATAATTCTAAAACACTGATTTTATTACTATCAGTGTCTGGTCGATAGCCGAGTGGGTTAAGGCGCGAGGTGGCAATCGCGATTAATCACACGGACATCGCACCGCCGGGTTCGAATCCTGGCTCCGGCACTGTCGGAGGAAATGGTTGTATATTCGCGTTTTTTCAATGTATAACCCTCTTCCGCACAAGCCCTGGCTTCTGGAATTGGGGGTTGTCTAATTTCTGTGGTGTTTATTTATTTATTTATTAATTTAATAACTCCAATGATGTCATCAGTTACGTCAGCAAGGGCCGTAGCACAATTAAAACCAGATCTAAATTCAGACTGTTTTAAGACTACAATACTATCAATATTTAAAAATTCTCTAACTTATAATTCTAAAATGTTTTTCTTTATCCTACTTTGTTGTGTTACAAATACTTTAATTACCTCAGCCACGGATGAACCTAAATTGTAAATACTAAGAAAACAGGTTGGTACATGACCACCAAAACTTCAAATCATATCATTTTTACCTGTATCTTTCTGTGTCAATAAATTACTCTAATAAGTTCTTGAATAAAAGCTGAAACTAAAGCTTCACGAGTGTCCTCATACTCACCATGTGTGGTATGAGATCAAAATAATTGTCATTTTTGTAATTTCGTATACCTGTGTGGAAAAAGACATCCTGAGGGAAAAATATTTCATTTCTTTATCCCTCAGAGAGGCAGATAATGGATTTTCACGGTAACGGATTTGATTTTCTGAATAGATCTGTCCATAAAATTTAATTTTTAATTGGAAATGATAGACTTATGGCTGTTATAAACCCCTACAAAGTTTTAAAAGAAATAGTCATTCACTTTCAGCGTTATTTGTAATACAAATTACCTCAACGCGTCTGGGCTAGAAAACGCTCCCTTGGCGCGAGGCTAGGCTGTTGATGTCACATGCCTACTACGCAATATACGCTGCGATACTTTAGGTGTTGCTACATTGATGTAGTTAATTTTGCGACTGTTATAAGCCAATCGGACACTACAATCACGTCTATGTTCGATAAGTTATATGAATCTCCTTTCTGGAAACGCTCCTTCATATTTGATAACAATAAACAAACTCTATTTGACGTTCTAAACAGTAAAAGCACTGTTACTTTGTTCTAACGAGAACGACATGGAATAAGCCTGACGCAGCGTACAATTTTTTCAATTCAATTCAAAATTAGAATTAAATAGTACAGAACAGTTGCCTAACCAGGATCGTGCAACCACCGCGCTGATGCGGTGGCGGGTAACAGGGTTGGGCGGGACAGATCTGGGTCGGCGAAAACAATAATTGAAAACAACTAAACCTAACTCCTTTTGTATAATGAACAAATAAAAAATAGGTAATACAATTAAAGAATATCCAAAAAACAGATTTAACAAGACTTACACTACATTTAGGGAACTCTCGCACAAAACATTTTTTAATTTCGCAGTTAACAATAGCACCTCAAATTAAAACGAGGAGCCGTCTGCGAAGTGTGTAACGTCGGGCTACGCATAGGCTGGCCTAAACTATGATTTTAAAAATTTGGATTTCAAGAAAATTATAATTTATTTGAAATTTTTATTGGAACGAATTTAGAAACAAAAATGTACAAATACAAAACGAGAAAAACAAACGCGACAAAAAGGATACAACCAGAAAGGAAGATAGACAAAGGTATGAAATATTAGTAAAGGTGAATAGAGTAAGCGGAAGTTATAGTTGGTGAAACTTGGCTACAGAGGTTGCCGGAAAATCGGAAACGTCTAGCACGGTAAAAGATAGTCCGATATCGGGGTTATGTCGTAGCAAAGTGCGTATAGATTTCTGAGAGAGATGTACCTTCCAGAATTTGAAATGATGTGCATAAATTGTGCTCAAGCACTTGAAGTTTTTTCATTGTCGTGACCGGTATGCTACACCACACCAGCGCCGCGTATGTGATGAACGGCCTTATTACCATTGTGAACAACAGTTTCTTATTGTGTCTGTTGTCTGCTACCCCTGGCCGTGAGCAAATACAGATTCCTGGACAGGGCGTAGACCGTCCATACTGTACACACGCATCTCTTGGTTGGAATTTTGTTTCCCCTGATCGAAATGGACAACGCAGGGTACAGATGATCTGCCGCCTGCTCAGCCAGCAAGCATGTGACGTCATACGCGTTTATCTGACTGAAATAACGACCGCTGCCGTTATTCGGATTGATTTTTTTCAACCACAGTTCTAATATTATTATTATTAGGTAAAAATCTTTATTTTGTATAACTTCAATGTGTATTAATATTTTTGTGGACAGACCTATTGTGTAATTTTTATAATTTTGTATACCTGTGTGGGAAAAAACATATCCTGAGGAAAAAATCTCAATTCCTTGTTGCGTAGAAAGACAGATAATGGATTTTCACGCGAACATATTCGTTTTTTTGAATTCGTGCCATAAACTGTTTGTTCTTTTATTATACGCAAGTACATTGTCATCTCTTCTTGTATTTAGTGTATATAAATCCCAATCCTTATACTTTCCCTAAAATCTTTGCAAATAAATTGAGTACACAAACTTTTACTTACCACTTCTTCTTTTTCTAAACAATAAAACAGTTTCTTTTTCTTGTACAGCTAGTACCAGTCCCATTTCATTAAAACCGTTGTAAATTGATGAACATAATTGAATTAACAAAAAGTGAAAACTTACATTAATTACTAATTAATAATCTTGCGCCAAGCTCCCCCAGCTACTGGCCCAGTGCGCTGGCAAAGGGTATACCGGAAGGAAACGGCTACCTTTACCACAAAGTGCGCCTACCTCGATCTTCGTTCCACTAAAGCGGTGTTAACTAACGACAGTTTATATTTTATTACAGGTTAAGTAGATATGCTCTAATCACGATAATTATCTTACAGACTCAATACTAAGCCAATTAATATATTATAATTAAGCGTCAATAAAATGTATCTGCTACACGGGAATCATAATTAATCGCGTATTAAGATTTTGAGCCAGATTAAATTATAAACTTGTTAAGTGTTTGATAAAGTTATTTTATAACAGGCAAAAAATAAGCACTGAAATTAATAATAAATTTCTGCATAAATTCTCTTCAGGATATCTTGAACTACAGTAGCGCAAGTTTTGGAACTTTCATTTTACAATCCACTAACGATTGTCCTAGCAACTGAAAACTTCGATACGTTTACAGCATTAGATTAGGTTAGACTTAACATTTATGTCCTATAATTCTTTAAACTAATTTAAATGAACTTTAGCGCATTACGAGCGTCCTTATTCTTATCCTATTAATAGATGGAGTAGAAATGAGTTTATGCTGTCTAGGTCATTTGTATGTGTCATGGTTTTATTACAACCTACGGAATACCTGCTAATGAGTCATTAGTGAGAACGAGGCTGCTGGCGAAGGTGTGATAAACATCTTTACAGACGGATCAAAATAGAAGGATGGGGCAGGATGTGGAATATACTCCATAAATCCGCAAATCCAATATAAATGGGCTATGGATGTGCGAGCCAGCATAGTACAAACGGAACTGGCGGGCATAACCTTAGCTGCAAAAAAGATTGTCCGTAGACAAATTCCGGGCAAAACAATCAGGATCTACGCAGATTGTAGACAATCAATCATTACTAGCCCTAAGAAGTTACAAAATTACCACAGGAGCAGTATGGGAATGTCACCAAGCATGAATAACATACTGGTATGCTGGGTGAAACGGCACGCACAGTGTAGTGGAAACAAAGTAGCCGATAGACTGGCTAAGAAGGCAGCAGGCCTAAGTATCTTTGGACCAGGCCCTGCCAGTCTGTTACCGATTGCGGCGATAATACAAATAATTAAAGAGAACACCCACAATGAATTCAAGAAACTGTGGGATGAAACAAACAGCTGTCGGCTTGCTAGGGAAATACTAAAATATCCCAACAAGAGTACAGCAATGGACTACCTGGCAATATCTAGAAGGAACCTACGTTTTATAACGGGAATCCAGACTGGACACTGTCCGCTAAGAAAACATCTCCATAATATAAGATTAAGCGAAACACCTCTCATACAGGTTGCGAACAAGAAGATGAGACGGTTCAACATGTACTCTGTGACTGTTCTGCTGTCTCATCAATCAGAGAATCCATTTTGGGGGAACGTTGGCTTACTTTGGCCGATGTAAGGGAGATTCCCCTAGGCAGCATCTAGGCGAGGGTCTACCTACAGGGAGGATGTACAAGGGGTCCAATGGGGCCTAAGTGATGTGGTTCAATAATTTAATTGACCACCCTCCCGACCAATTCCAGATTCCAATTCCAGAGTCATTCAAACATAGAGATGGGAATTAAAAATATATATATACCGCTTGTATAAAAAAATAATTTATGTCAAAAAGTGACGTCTATTTAAGGGTAGCAGGTGCCACAAAGGAGCCGCTCATTCCTATAACTTTTTTATTTTTGAATATATCGAAATGTTACTAGGGGCCTGGAGCCATTCAGAAAACTGCATTTTTTGACATATGAAGCAATTTGACACTACATCCGGTTGCGCCGGAAATGGCCCTAACTTTTTAATTTTTGAATAGAACACCCTGTATATTATTACATATTTAGATTCAGGATGAATGTTTGAACATGTTTGGTAATTTTTATAAGTTTCTGACCAGTTGTTATTTTTTTATAGCACTTATAAATTTTGATCTAGACTGCTATGAAATAGGAAAATACGTACTTCGTAATTTTAGTATCTATGGAATTTTAAAGCAAGTAATTTGGTTTTCTTTAAATAACGCGTTTTTTTCAAATGGGACGGTGATGGCTCCTGTCCTTTTTGCGAATCCATTGATACCACAATGCTTGGGTTTTTATGAACATTAAAAAAAAACTGTAAAATAGCTTGTACTTGTAGAATTTTTAATCTACAGTTATTATTTTGGATTTTGGTTTTCGGATACATTAACCTCGCTTTTCACATCTTACTTGTTCTCAAGGAAGCAATTTGTGGAACACGGCGGTCACAGACCTCTTAATTATACAGCAACGTCAGGCGTCCCTCAGGGTTCCAACTTGGGGCCCCTGCTGTTTTTGATTTTCATAAATGACATAACATCAGTAATTAGTTAGCATCTAATTTTAAATCTACAGTTATTATTTCACGGTTATCAAAAAATTTCTCAAGTTATCTCTGCAGTTGCCAACAATTATTTTAAGGTTTTGACTTTTCGTACATGCCCTAAATATCAATTTTATGGACTCTTACCTGCTTGCTTTGCCTATTTACCCTTATTTACCCCATTTACCCCCGAACCCTCCAAAGGAATTAGATAAAAATATAATCTAGTTCCAGATCTCGTTACAATACCCAAGTGTACCAAATTTCAAGTCAATATCATAAACGGTTCCAGAGTAAACGTGCGCACAAAAAAAGTTACAGACCTACAGACAGGAATTTTTTTTGCTCAGATTTTAAATCTCGACGTTCCATGACATTTTACATATTTCAACAAAAAAATAATTTTTTTGCGTTACTATACTTCCACTGGACGTGGAAGTAATAAAAAAGAAACAAAATAATCGAAATGACAGTTCTCTAATTAAAACTTTCAGTTATGTGTTGTTACAATGGCGTAAACAAGGGAAATGTAAAAATCATTGATTACTATCTTTGCAAAATTTTTGAAAATACAATTACAATAGGGATATTTCAATATTTTAAAATATATTACTTCATTTCAGAAAGGCTTTCACAAAATAAATCTGCACAAGACGCAATTTTATCATTAGATGATGGAAATTATTCACTTTGCCTTTTTGTCGATTTGGCAAATGCTTTTAACACTGTCAGTTGTGGATATCTACTTGTAATAATGGAGAACATTGGTATGAAAAATGTAGTACTGCAGTTATTTAGAAGCTATTTGTCAGACCGAAGATCATGTGTGTTGAAATAGGTAATGTGCTTCGTCAAATGGAAACTATAGAATATGGAGTACCACAAGGAACAGTTTAAGTCCATTACTTTTTACTGTATATGCCAACGATGTAATCAGTCTACATGATCTATTATGCAGATGACCCCGCCGTTTTTATTAAGGCAATTCCTGGGATCCAGTAAAACTTGCGATGATTCGTGATTTTCTATTTCCCTTAACCCAGTTCACCCTACCTCAATTTTCAGAAGTGTCATCTAATATTGGAGAAGGCAGTATAATCTGCAAAGCAAGTAAGATAATTTGGAATATAATATGGATGCGCATCTAAGAAGGGAGAAGCAAATAAATCATATAATACAAAAACTAAGATGCATTTTATACAAATTCAGATACTTATTTACTAGTATAAGAAATATCAAGCTATTATATCATGCTTTGGTTGAACCACATCTCCCTTACGTAATCATTGGATGGGGAGGGTTACTAAATTGTCATCTATATAATTTGAATATACTGCAGAAGAGAATTTCGAAAGTTATGCTGCGTAAAAAATCTGCAATTTCCTCTGGCGATCTGTTTAAAGAGGCCGCAGTTTTCGATATTCGGTAATTATTTTTTTTAATGTAAACTTAAATCAGTATAAAAACAAAACATGACGGTGTTCCACAAGGAACAGTTCTTGAGCTCATCTTGATCACATTATACATTAATCATTTACTCTCCCTAAAAGTTTAGGGCACGAGAATAACATTTAAAACACAAGAAGTAAACAAAGTAGTTATCTAAAACCACTAGGTATAAAGACTTTTGGCCAAAAATCATGTACTTATTTGAAATCACAAATACAGAATCTTAAATATGTAGACATTAAACATCCCCAAGGTCATAATATCCTAGATCAATACAACGAAAACAAAAAAAAAATGCAAAATTAACAACAAAATGTAATAACACAAAAATACAATAAATGGCTAGTCAGTGTGTCACTTCTGAGTTCGAATCTCAGCTGCGGCAGATGGCAATGTCGCAGAAAATGGTTGTTGTGTAATTGCCTTTATGGATGTCCTGATTGAGTACTAGAATAGCTGTAGCCAAATTCCGCTAAAACATTGGTACCAAAAGAGAAAAATATAATACTGATTTATTGATCAGTATAAGGTGGCATTGCTGCCACTGTCAGAAAGACACTTCCTCGCCAGGACGGTTACGTCTACATTGGGTTGGACTGAGGTCATGCTTATTGTTGTCAGCAGCGAGTGCCCAATGATGCATAACATAGGAATAGGGAATGAGAAGGTGTTTGTGTACTTTCTGTTTAAACTAAACGATATAATTATTATAATTATACTTATATTTGTCTTAGTTCATACAAAATTATGTACAGGTATTTAAAAGTATAAGGCTCTATGCAAAAGTACATGTAAGCTTAGTTATATTTCCGTACCTCGCTGTGTTAGCAGTTGATTCCCGCTATTCCGCCATTATTAAAAAACTTACATAAAACAATTTGTCATCTGCGTGCCATTTGCATTCTGTTCAGATGATGCAAAAATGTGTACAAATCGACCCGCCAGTGTCAATCAGAAATGGAAAGATGGATTGTAAAGATGGAGAATTTTCTCGGTTCGCAATGCCTCCCCCAATCTTGTCGAACTTATTGATATGTAAATTGATACTTTCCCTATTACTCATCGGATTACGGATATAATACAATGCAATAACGATTTGCCCTACCATGTGCCGGTTTATTTTCCTGTATTAGTAATTATTATTTTAATTGAGAGCTGATATAAATATGATACAGCCAAAAGTTCTTTATGAGTACTTAAACAGAGTTGTAGCGGATTTTATCTTGTAATTTGTTCAATCGTTGCATCTTTTTAAACAGGTGGCTGGTATTTTTTCGTGCTTAAATTGTTGGTTGAAAAATAGAATTTCAACTTCTGAAAATCTAATTAGAAATGATTATTATAAATTAGAGATATCTTTAGATGCATCATTGATAGGTTGGGGTGTATTCGTAAGAAATTATGAGTTTTGGATCATTCATGAGAATTGTACAATCCAAAATTTAAATGAACGTAGACAACTGTAGGTATTTAAATTTCAAAAACGTTATATCAATATGTATGCGAAGTTTGACTATAATGAGTTTTTCTACAAAAATTTGAAACTTTTACAATAGACTTTAAATAATATACAAACAGATGTATGGTGTGGAAAAAATCTTGAAAATATATTTTTTAATATGCAGGACATGAAAAGTATAAAAATTTGAAAAACTAACAAATTTTAATTTTTCTGACAAATTTCAACAATTTACTACTTCTGTTCAAAATAAGTTATTAAAATTTTGAAGGTGCGTTTTTTAAAGTTTGAAATGTGTTTTTTAAAACGTTTTAAGTTATACTGTTACATGGTCTATGCCCATTTAACAGTTTTGTATAAAAACTAGTATTTTGTTTATATTTAGCACGATCTGTGTAACATTTTGATTCAGTTTTTGTAAGTGAAACTGTTTTCAACTAGCAGAATTTTACTTGTATAACTGCTAAATCATTTCACACTGTTTTATGTACATATTCTTATATCTTAGGAACTGTCATGTTTTTTTTACATTATTATGTATTTCCGTTCTGCTACAGCATTATCCCAGGAAACGATTGTCTACAAAACATTCATTTACACTCATATACCTATTATTCAATATATATATATATATATATATATATATATATTTTTATTTACTATGTAAGTACATATGGTTATTTTCCTTACCTTTCTCATTACTATATATAGTATATCCTATAAGATGTAATATATTTACTAAGTTCTCACAATATGTTTCACTATTTATTACGGCAGTTCATATTTTTGGTTATGTGTAAAATAGAATTTACAAATTGTTGCAATTTAAGTCAGCTGTGGTAGCATTATTTTGCAGTAAGTAGGACAAAAAAAGTTTACTTTATTAGTAATTGATATTACATTTTTATATCCGCGTTAACCAGGTAAATTTCATTTATTACTAATTTAAAATTTAATTAATCTTCAATTTTTGTCTTTGATGTAATTTCAATAATTTTTAAAATAAATTTAAATTCAAGGTCAATTCTTTTTAATTTAATAAGTAGTTAAAATACTATATGTACCACATGGTTTTAAAATATTTTTTTCTTTCTTTTTCATTTATTGGCAATTTATAGTTTACGAAATCAGCTTATATATTTCTACTTATATACTTGTGTACTTATATGTTTACATACATATATATTAATACATTTCTGTATACGTTTCTGCATAGCTTCTACATTTCTGCATAGCTTTTGCACAGCGTATGCATAGCTTACCTTTCTGCATATAGATAAAATTTCATTAACCTTTCAAAAACCATATAGTTGGTTAATTTTCCTACAATTTTCACTCCATTTTATTAAGAGACGTAAATTGCCAAGGGATTAGATTCCATTCTTGCAACAAGAGACAATTGTGATCCTGGATTGCTGTCCCAGAACCAGTCACCTCAACAATAGTCCATCTAGGATCCTGGTATAAATTTGTTATATATATATTTTTTTAAATTTCAATTAGTCTTTACAAACCGATTTATCTATTATTCATGTAATATATTTTAACATTAATTTTAAACTATTTTTTTATTTCTCTTACCAACAATTTCAGTCTGGTCTATAGCAGACTGGTTATTCGAGAAAAAGAGACAATTTTACTTATTTTCACTATAGAGATGGTGCCCAATTTAACATCAATTTTTCTTTGTCTCCTTTTCTCGAACTAAACAGAAATCTGTCGCTTATGCTGTACATATCAAAAAGCGTAAGTTTCTCCACTCTTACGAATACTCCGGATCCACGGCTCTTTGCTCCGACTTAGACCAGCTAGTCGTTCGTATATGTTGCCTCAATTCTTTCTCAAAAATAAATAATAAAGGAAAGGAGGTAACAATACCTTAAACATTAAATTTACACTCCCTTTTATACATATTGTTACGGTTCAGTTTCTGAACAGGTAACGATCTATATAACATATCGATTCAGTACGCTATTTAGTATTCACTCTGTATATGGTAGCGCCAAATTAAGATCAGCGATGGGTGTACTGTTGGTTGCCCAGCATTCGAAACGAAAACGAGTAAAATTATAATAAAATTCTACCCGACGATTGTGCTGGAACGCAGTGATAAGTCTGAGGAGGCCGCAAAAAAGAAGATAAAATGGAAAGAAAGAAATTCAGGGATGAGGTTGGCGAGTTCGAGGGAGAGAGAGTTGGATGTTACGCTTTTTGTATAGTTTTATATGTATTGTGGCCCAATTTTGGGGATTTTTGGCGCGATCCAAGGGAGACTAAGGTTACTAAATTAATTGGGAATTAATTTTCCGGCATAAAAAAAGTTAATAACGCATTAAGTCATACTGCTCACTGACGGTGTTCGGGAAAAAGATCAAAACATCGATGGAAAAAACAATTTTTAGAAATGAATAAAAGTGTATGCTTAGCTGTTCTTTTACGTCCACGCCGGCCTCGCGGTCTCAGCATCCACCCTGGCCTTGAACGACTTCGAAATACTTCGTTACTGCCCCTCGTATATACACCTGTTCAACACTGGCAACTTGCGGGGGGGGGGGGGTGTCAAAAGAACCCTGCAAGTAGGTATGATATCAGATAACTATCATAAGAACATAAGGAAGATTATTGAAGTAATAAGAATGGTAGAAAGATAAAGTTATTGGACTTACTTGAAGTTATTAAACGGTTTTTCAGGTGGTCTCACTCTCAGAAAGGACAAAAAGAGATCCCCAGATCCAGCCAACTGCTATCGGAACAGAATAATATACCAACCACTAATTATTCCTGCTCTCCCTTGGATCACGCCAAAATCCCCAAAATTGGGCCACAATATATATAAAACTATACAAAAGGCGTAACATCCAACTCTCTCTTGCTCGAACGCGCCAACCTCGTCCCTGAATTTCTTTCTTTCCATTTTATCTTCTTTTTTGCGGCCTTCTGAGAAAAACTTATCACTGCGTTTCAGCACAATCGTCGGGTAGAATTTTATTTTAATTTTACTCGTTTTCGCATTGAATGCTAGACAACCAACAGTACACCCATCGCTGATCTTAATTTGGCGCTACCATATACAGAGTGAATACTAAATAGCGTACTGAATTGATATATTATATAGGTCGTTACGTGTTCAGAAACTGAACCGTAACAATATAGAAAATAAAAAAAATAATGCTCCAAAATTAATGAAAATTGAGTTAAAATAAACCTTTATAATTGTTATAAACAAATTTTGTTGTTAAACATAATATTTTTAGTCGCAAACTCCTCTACAAAATCCTTATTTTACTATAAGGAACTTAACCAGACTGCAACCAACAGCTACTCTCCGGGCTATGTACCCCGCCGAGCGCTGAATTACAAGTACAAGTCTAGCGCGTTAAGTGTAATAATTGCATATTACCATCAAAACGCTAATGCTTCGATTGCAACAAACACCAGCCGAAAGACTGATCCTACTTAACGGAACTCTCTTGCCAGCCATCACACACCACTTGCAGACTGCAGTTTCGAGCTGTTGGCTCTCGTCAGTGCAAGGTAGGCATGTGACGACCGGCACGAGGATCCTTTGACTATTTGGTACATCCCGGTATTTTTACAATAGCGACATGTAAAATAGTCAGCAGGCGCCATCCAGCGGTCCAGTGTCTGTTGCAATCGGAAAATAAATAGCCTGACTGGGCTTAGCATAGTTCAAATGTGCTTTTAGAGGGCGGAATATTAAACGTAATATTTTTAGTCGCAAACTCCTCTATAAAATCCTTATTTTACTATAAGGAACTTAACCAGACTGCAACCAACAGCTACTCTCCGGGCTATGTGCCCCGCCGAGCACTGAATTACAAGTTACAAGTCTAGCGCGTTAAGTGTAATAATTACATATTACCATCAAAACGCTAATGCTTCGATTGCAACAAACACCAGCCGAAAGACTGATCCTACTTAAAGGAGCTCTCTTGCCAGCCATCACACACCACTTGCAGACTGCAGTTTCGAGCTGTTGGCTCTCGTCAGTGCAAGGTAGGCACATTTGAACTCTGCTAAGCCCAGTCAGGCTATTTATTTTTCGATTGCAACAGACACTGGACCGCTGGATGGCGCCTGCTGACTATTTTACATGTCACTATTGTAAAAATACCGGGATGTACCAAATAGTCAAAGGATCCTAGTGCCGGTCGTCACATGCCTACCTTGCACTGACGAGAGCCAACAGCTCGAAGCATCAGTCTGCAAGTGGTGTGTGATGGCTGGCAAGAGAGCTCCTTTAAGTAGGATCAGTCTTTCGGCTGGTGTTTGTTGCAATCGAAGCATTAGCGTTTTGATGGTAATATGCAATTATTATACTTAATGCGCTAGACTTGTAACTTGTAATTCAACGCTCGGCGGGGCACATAGCCCGGAGAGTAGCTGTTGGTTGCAGTCTGGTTAAGTTCCGTATAGTAAAATAAGGATTTTATAAAGGAGTTTGCGACTAAAAATATTATGTTTAATATTCCGCCCTCTAAAAGTACATTTGAAATTTTGTTGGTGTCCTACCTGGCACATATTTATAGTAGGGCCTTGAAAGAAGTAAATTACGTGTATAATTTTTTTTTTATATATATGTAAACATATACTTTTTATTAAAAATCGAAAACGTTATGTTTTTATAGTAAATTAACGCAATTTTTATATTTCTAAAATGGTTTTCCTATTTTATATAGTAGAAACACAATCAAAATATTGTCTTAGTATATAACAATCAGTCGATAAATATATCTGAGAAAGATATATTATAAAAGAAGATCTGCACAGATGTAGGCCTGCTGCATGCGTCTGTGTGCGTGTGTATTTATACAGGTATGGGATAATTGTGAAAGTGGTGGGCCACGTTTTCGTGGATTGTTTTGTAATGCCAAGTATTACAACGTGATCCTTACATCTTGTTTCGTTTTCTGTTTTAATATTATTTTTAAATAATTTCATTAAATTTCTTTCAAATACAAGTAACACACAGCGATTCATTCTTGCATTGCAATACAAATTAGAAGAAAAAAGTATTGTTGTTCATAAAGCTGAAGACGATATCGACGTGCTAACCACGTGAAAACGTTACCGCAGCGCGAAAACTGTACTCGTCAAAATGTTTTGTTTTAGACATTCCATCTTATAAGTGTGAATATTGTTCATTCATGCTTTTACAGAATGTGATAGGTTTCTTCGGGAAGAGCATAGCAAAGTTTGCAAAAATGTGCGAGGCAAAAAAGTATTTACAAGATGCTATTGGTGTTTTTTTAGCAACAAACCAAGACTGTCTCGCTATAATTAATGCCGTAGTAACGTGCTTATTTGCAATATACGGTGCTACGACACCAAGTTTCGTTTTCTTAAAGAAACCACAAAGCGAGGCAAACTAACTTTAATGGCACTTCCACCAACAGAAGATGCAACTGATCTGAATTTTAAGAGAGCTTAATTTCAAGTGCAGACTTAGCTAAGTAATAATTTACAAGCTGAAGACTGGGGTTGGAAATGAGAGGATTCGGGTATGTCGCCAATTGCCATGACCTAAGATCCAGCCCCAAACGAACTGCTTCAAATAATTTTTTGCAGATGCCAAACAGGTTGTGGTAACCGGTATGGTGGTAGGAAAGCTGGATTATTCTGCACTGTAGCCTGCTCCACTTGCTCCGGCTCTAATTACCTGAACTGTCAACAATTTTTTAATAAAATTGATGAAGAAAATGATGATGATATTATATAAAAATATTATATTGTTCAATTTTAGAGGAATCATTATGAATTTTTATATTGCTGTATATAATTTTGAAGAGGCTTTAGAAATGTACTATACAGGGTGTCTCACCGGGAACTGAATCGATCGATATAACAGATCAGAAAATTTAGATAATTACTAATGTCGGTGTTAAAACAATTACAAGCAGCTGGTACTTCCGCTTATACCGGAAGTCGATACCAACTTTCTTATTTCAAATGGAACACCCTATATATTTTAGGGTTTTCGAAAAGAGCATAAAATTCTGAATCGAAAATAAGTAGCATATCCTATACCTAAACCTAGCCGTTTCAGAAATATTTGACATTTTATAGAACATTTGACAGGTGCAACGGTTTGCAAAAACCGTTATAGCTTTTTCCGTGTAAAAGGTCCTCATTTGCTTCTTGTCACGTAAAAATAACACAAGGAGAACTACGTTCTACAACTGAAATAAATTCAATAATATAATACCAAGTGTTCCGTTTTTCGCGTTACATTTTGTCAACTTCAAACCGCGAAAACTTGTATAGATCAAATGTAACAGCCTGTATTTTTTTAAGCCAAGTTGTGTAAAATTGAATTCCCTTTTTTCTGATATTAGCATTGTGAGGGTTAAAGTTACAACTTTTTGAAATATTTGCGATTTTACTAGAAATTCATGCTTTGTTGTAATCATTTCATCAAAATAGCCACGATTAGAAACAATCAGTCATTATCTTATGTCAAAAAATTCCAGCACGTTTAAATTACACCTACGAAGACTTTTTAAATTTGTTTATTATTTATGGAGAATGTTATAAAGTAATATCAAGAACTTGCAACACATTTGCTACTCGATATCCAGAAAAACGGAAACCGTCACCAAACACTGTAAAAGGCATATTGGAAAATTTTAAAAATTATGGCTCTATCAAGGCAAAAATGCAAAGAAGAAAGCCTATTGTTGATGACGAAAACATTGAAATAGTCATTCTGGGATATTTTCATGATTTCCAAGGATGTCATTAAGACAAGCTGCTCTGGAATCGGGACTATGCAAGGATTCAATTCACAGAATCTTATTAAAACATAAGTTTCAGCAGTTTTCATTCCATATGGTTCAAGGATTAAAAGAAACAGATTTCCTAAGAAGACAGAATTTCTGTGAGTTTATTCTAATAAGGTCTGAGGGTCACGATTCTTATTTGGGAAATATTATGTGGACAGATGAAGCAAAATTTACTAAAAATGGACTTTTTAATAGACACAATTCGCATTATTGGAGTGACTCAAATCCTCATATGTTCAGAGAGCGAAACTTTCAGGAAAGTTGGCAGTTCAATGTTTACTGCGCCATAAGAAACGATAGAGTGGTGGCATTACAATTTTATCAGGAAAATTTAAACGGTAAATAAAATTTTCTCTTCTGCTAATATGTATAGGTAAATTTTTGTTTTTTTTTAGGTGAAAGATATCTGAATATCTTACATAATTTGAATAATAACTATTTAGAAAATTTACCTCTCGCCGAACATAGAAATATTTTTTATCAGCACAACGGTGCTCCCCCACATAACGCATATTTAATTAATAATTATTTACAAGAAACTTTTTATGATCAATGGATTGCCATTAATGGACCTTTCTTATGGCCTCCTCGTTCGTCCGACTTATCAGTTCTGGATTATTTCATTTGGGGAACTATTAAAAATAAAGTTTATGAGAGCCCATTAACAACCATTGAAAATTGTATGCAAAGAGTAAGAAATGCATTTCAAAACATATCACAGGATTCAATTAGAAGAGCTACCCATGAGGAACTAATCCTAAGGTGCGAAAAATGTGTCGAGGTTCGAGGGCGGAATTTTGAGCAATTATTAAATTAAAATGAAATCATATTTTAAATTGATCTTATCTCTGCTATTTTAGTTCATGCCTTATCTTCAATTCGATTAATACGCATGTTACAGTGTTAGTGTTATTTTGCGTTTTTGCGGATATCGAGTAGCAAATGTGCTGCAAGTTCTTGATATTACTTTATCACATTCTCCATAAATAATAAACAAATTTAAAAAGTTTTCGTTGGTATAATTTAAACGTGCTGGCATTTTTTAACGCGAAAAACGGAACACTTGGTATGATATTATTGAATTTATTTCAGTTGTAGAATGTAGTTCTCCTTGTGTTCTTTTTACGTGACAAGAAGCAAATGAGGATATTTTACACGAAGAAAGTTATAACGCTTCTTGCAGACCGTCGCACCTGTCAAATTTAAAATAAGATGTCAAATATCTCTGAAACGGCTACGTTTAGGTATAGGATATGCAACATATTTTCGACACTGAATTGTATGCTCTTTTCGAAAACCCTAAAATATATAAGGTGTTCCATTTGAAATAAGCAAGTTGGTATCGACTTCCAGTATAAACGGAAGTGCCAGCTGCTTGTAATTTTTTTAGTTGGATTGGCCATACCGACATTAGTAATTATCTAAATTTTCAAAATTTTCTGATGCGTACTTTTCTCGATCGATTCAGTTCCCGGTGAAACACCCTTGTATGTTCAATCGATCGAAATTGGATCAGTTATTTTGATTTGCTATTTTCTTAAGGTCATGTTCTTTTCAGTGACCTCAATTAAGAGAAATAAAAGATATCGTTTATTAGTTGTCAAAACGTTCTTGATTTCAAGGAGTTAATCGAACAATGGTCAATTCTTATGGCGCGGCAACGTTGATGTCAAATATAATATTTTGTTAATCAACCACTCTTAGTTTTAATACATGTCAGAAAGTTGGATACCTCAGTAAATATGTCCTTAAGTAAACTGGTTCTTTCATTTTGGCTTAACATCAGCCGCCCTGGCTCGCTTCGTTCATTATGAATTTGTAACGCGTCGGGGTAAACTTATTATGTAAACATGATATACAAATGAAGTAAATGAAATATATAGAATTAGTACAAGTATTGTTAGCCACAGCTAAATAAAATAAAAATCTTTTAATGGTAATGGTAAAGAATCTATGTATGTCTATGGAAGAACAGGTGCATCGTCCTCGTTTCTACTATATCATAAGAATTGCATATTTTCCTACTGTCTTGAATAAATATTTATTTTCTAAATCGAATTGCGTGTAGATTAATTTTTTTCAAATATTATATTACAAAAAACGGCATGCACCACTTCACATCTAAAATTATCTTATTGTGAATAAGATAATTCCAATTATTTTCAATATAAACATTTCCATTGACAGATTTCGACATTTAGGTTTTGAAAGAATGGTATTAAAGAAACATCGCAGTTTGGGATGTCTGCTTATAAAATATAAATAAAAACAGAACTGCGTGACAAAATATTTCATAAAGTCGCCCTTAAAAACAGATTTGGTGAACCTAAAAGGAACGAGGGTTTCAGTTAGAGAAACTGCTCACAATAAGGGCCAAAAGAATCTCATGCATTCCACGAGAGTTTGAAGTTTTTCCACAATTGAGAAAGAATTTATAGACATACCGGAATACATTTAAGGCTTAGTAATATTTTCGTTGCGTCAGTTTAACACAAAATATAAGTTTTGTCATGATTAATAATGAGCAAATAAGAATAAATATATAGATATATAAACTATACAGGGTGTCTCACCGGGAACTGAATCGATCGATATAGAGAAAAGTACGCATCAGAAAATTTTGAAAATTTAGATAATTACTAATGTCGGTGTGGTCAATCCAACTAAAATAATTACAAGCAGCTGGCACTTCCGCTTATACCGGAAGTCGATACCAACTTTCTTATTTCAAATGGAACATCCTATGTATTTTAGGATTTTCGAAAAAAGCATAAAATCCTGAGTCGAAAATATCTAGCATATCCTTTACCTAAACCTAGCCGTTTCAGAGATATTTGACATTTTATAGAAAATTTGACAGGTACAACGGTTTGCAAGAATCGTTATAACTTTCTTCTTGTAAAAGACTCTCATTTGCTTCTTGTCACGTAAAAAGAATACAAGGAGAGCTACGTTCTACAACTGAAATAAATTCAATAATATCATACCAATTGTTCCGTTTTTCGCGTTACATTTTGTCAACTTCAAACCGCGAAAACTTGTTAAGGTCACATGGAACACCCTGTATTTTTTTACGTCAGGTTGTGTAAAATTGAATTCCCTTCTTTTCTAATATTAGCATTGTGGGGTTAAAGTTACAACTTTTTGAAGTATTTGTGATTTTATTAGAAATTCATGAATTGTTGTAATCATTTCGTCAAAATAGCCATGATTAGAAACAATCAGTCATTTTCTTATGTCAAAAAATGCCACCACTTTTTAAATTTGTTTATTATTTATGCAGAATGTGATAAAGTAATATCAAGAACTTGCAGCACATTTACTACTGCTTTACTACTCGATATCCACAAAAACGCAAAATAACAGTAACACTGTAACATGCGTATTAATCGAATTGAAGATATGGCATGAACTAAAATAGCAGAGATAAGATCAACTTAAAATATGATTTCATTTTAATTTAATAATTGTTCAAAATTCCGCCCTCGAACCTTGACACACTTTTCGCACCTTCGGATTAGTTCCTCATGGGTAGCTCTTCTAATTGGATCCTGTGATATATTTTGAAATGCATTTCTTACTCTTTGCATACAATCTTCAATGGTTGTTAATGGGCTCTCATAAACTTTATTTTTAATAGTTCCCCAAATGAAATAATCCAGAAATGATAAATCGGGCGAGCGAGGAGACCATAAGAAAGGATCATTATTAGAAATCCATTGATCATAAAAAGTTTCTTGTAAATAACTATTAATTAAATATGCGTTATGTGGGGGAGCACCGTCGTGCTGATAAAAAATGTTTCTATGTTCGGCGAGAGGTAAATTTTCTAAATAGTTATTATTCAAATTTTGTGAGATATTCAGATATCTTTCACCTAAAAAAAACAACAAAAATTTACCTATACATATTAACAGAAGAGAAAATTTAATTTACCGTTTAAATTTTCCTGATAAAATTGTGATGCCACCACTCTATCGTTTCTTATGGCATAGTAAACATTGAACTGCCAACTTTCCTGAAAGTTTCGCTCTCTGAACATAGGATTTGAGTCACTCCAATAATGCGAATTGTGTCTATTAAAAAGTCCATTTTTAGTAAATTTTGCTTCATCTGTCCATATAATATTTTCCAAATAAAAATCGTGACCTTCAGATCTTAGAATAAACTCGCAAAAATTCTGTCTTCTTAGGAAATTTGTTTCTTTTAATCCTTGAACCATATGGAATGAAAACGGGTGAAACTTATGTTTTAATAAGATTCTGTGAATTGAATCCTTGCATAGTCCCGATTCCAGAGCAGCTTGTCTTAATGACATCCTTGGAAATGCATGAAAACATCCCAGAATGACTATTTCAATATTTTCGTCATCAACAATAGGCTTTCTTCTTTGCATTTTTGCCTTGACAGAGCCATAATTTTAAAAAATTTCCAGTATGCGTTTTACAGTGTTTGATGACGGTTTCCGTTTTTGTGGATATCGAGTAGCAAATGGGTTGCAAGTTCTTGATATTAATTTATCACATTCTCCATAAATAATAAATAAATTTAAAAAGTTTTCGTTGGTATAATTTAAACGTGCTAGCATTTTTTGACATAAGATAATGACTGTTTGTTTCTAACCATGGCTATTTTGATGAAATGATTACAAGAATTCGTGAATTTCTAATAAAATCGCAAATATTTCAAAAAGTTGTAACTTTAACCCCCACAATGCTAATATCAGAAAAAAGGGAATTCAATTTTACACAACTTAACGTGAAAAAATACAGGGTGTTCCATTTGACCTAAACAAGTTTCTGCAGTTTGAAGTTGACAAAATGTAACGCGCAAAACGGAACTCTTGGTATGATACTATTGAATTTATTTCAGTTGTAGAACGTAGTTGTGTTCTTTTTACGTGACAAGAAGCAAATGAGGATCTTTTACACGAAGAAATTTATAACGGTTCTTGCAAACCGTTGCACCTGTCAAATTTTCTATAAAATGTCAAATATCTCTGAAACGGCTAGGTTTAGGTAAAGGATATGCTAGATATTTTCGACTCAGGATTTTATGCTTTTTTCGAAAATCCTAAAATACATAGGATGGCCATTTGAAATAAGAAAGTTGGTGTCGACTTCCGGTATAAGCGGAAGTGCCAGCTGCTTGTAATTATTTTAGTTGGATTGACCACACCGACATTAGTAATTATCTAAATTTTCAAAATTTTCTGATCCGTACTTTTCTCTATATCGATCGATTCAGTTCCCGGTGAGACACCCTGCATAAATACTGTTAATAATAAATTTTACTCAGCATATTTGTATCCGGAACACTTATTTTATACGACTAATTCCATAATATTCTATTATCACATCTGCAAAGTAATCCAACAATTACATAAATAAGCATGTATTCAACTACATTATGGACAGCTTGGAGGTTCTTTAGTCTAAATGTGCAGATAGAATCCTCTCTTGGTGGGTGGTCTTCGCACCAGAATATTCGTGATGATTCAAAATTAGAGACAAACTTCTGTGTCATCAGACAAGCGCAAATCTGTGAATTTGGTTATAAAATCTAAAAAAAGTAGCTGTGGGTATGTCACATGCTAAAAGAAAAATGTTTAAAAGATATATTAAAATTATTTTTCACTTCCAAACCTTCAACAATTTTTTCACAGATAACTCAGTACATAGGCTATGTATCTTCTAGGCCACCAAATAAATAAATAGTGGACACCATAATGTATCCCCATGTATCCCCATATGTCCCCTATGTATCCCGTTACTTCCTCTGTATTCATATACAACCTTAAATAGGTAAGCGCAAATGCTGTGACATCACTGTTGGGTCAACTGTTTAAAATCTGTCCACCTCATTTACCCCTGTAGAAAACTTCATGTTCGTGTTCATGTCATCTTTATATTCGTGATCCTGTTCAAATAAGTCATAAACTATTAAACAGGTCTCAAGCGTGCCTTAAACAAATATAAACAGGTTTTATACAGTTATAAGCAGGTCTTGAATAGGTCTTAAACAGATATAAACAGGTCTTAAACAAATATAAATAAGTCTTAAACAGATATAAACAGATCTTAACAAGATATAAGCAGGTTTTAAAAAAAATTTAAACAGCCAAAGAGTGACGTTACAGCATTTGCGCCTATCTATTTAAGGTGGAAAATTAATACAAAGGTGGAAACATAAGGGATACATAGGGAATATATGAGGATCTTATGTTAATATGATAGATAATTTATTTGACCAAGTTACAATAGAGTTTTTGGCAAATCTAGGGCCCGATAGGGCAGTATAAAACATAAAAATATAGGCACAAAACATTGTAAAATATTTGGACAAACTATTTGAAATACATAAGTGAGTAGTATTTAAAATATAAGACTATGCACAAAAAAAACAAAAAAGATGGGGCAAACTGATAAAAATATTATTTCACTGGATCAACATGTCAAGCAGATCCACTGATTCTAATTTAGTTACACGCAATATGTGTCAAATATACTTGATAATCAGGGACAAGTAGATGTGATTAATACTGACTTTTCTAACGCTTTTGATAGGACACATCATGGGATTTTATTAAACAAATTAGTAACATTTGGATTTAGTCAGAATCTACTAAACTTTTTTACATCTTATTCATCTACTCATATTAGATTATATATTCATTAATCAACTGCTTTTGAATAAGTAGTAGTATCAATAAACAAATAGCGTGTATTATAAGCGGGAGTTACAGCCAATCACCTTTCCGATACGATAAAATGGAACTATTATTATTGAGGGAGGGAAGGTGACTCGACATATTTGATCAGTTTTCCCGTTTAACTGTTGACATTAGATCTGAATATGTCACATTCAACGGCTATAAGTCTAAGATATAGGACACTACGTCTGGTGTACCGCAGGGTTCCAATTTGGGCCATTTACTTTTTCTTTTATTTATTGATGACTTAGCTAAAATTTTAGAGCGTGAAATGCTTCTGTATGCTGATGATGTAAAGATTTTTATTTCAATTGATAATTTGAGTGCCTGCATACAACTGCAGCAAAATCTAACACAGCTACAGACTTGGTCAAATGTTGACATACTTGATTTAAATAAACAGCAAAATGTAAAGTGCTCACTTTTAGTAGGAACGAGTGTCCCATTATTCTTGATTATGAACTTAATGCTGAGATTCTCAACAGATATACTTTTTGTAAAGAACTTGGGATAACATTTGATGAATCTTTGAGTTCCAAAAATACATAGAGTGCATAACATATGCAGCATATAAATCACTTGGTTTTATCATCAGAAACAGTAAGTCTTTTAATAATGTGGATGCATTGAAAATTACGCTTTTATTCGATCTAAACTGGAGTATTGTTCTTTAGTTTGGTATCCTAATTACGTTTCTTACATTAATACTTTAGAGTCTATAGAGAGAAAATTTTTCAAATATGCTACCTGCCGAGTAGATGGTATTTATCCGGAACGGGGAATCGACAATAACATATCATTAGAAAATAGAAGTTCACTTCACCTATTCGCTTTTTATATAATTTACTGCGTAATCAAGACCATTAAAAAATTAGTGCAGTTAATCAAGTTCTGTTGACTGGAAAATAGTATAGGCACTAAATAACATCTGTTGAGAAACTTTTCTAGAATATTCTGTTCTACATTTTGTAGAAATATTTAACGTATACCTGATATAGACTTTAAATAGAACTTGTTAGTGCTGTTTTAAGAACTTTTTGGATGGAAACAAGAATCATGGCCGCCGAAAAGCAAATGCAAGGAATGATCACGGAATTTAGAAAATGCTAGACCAAAAAGAAGAACAAGAAAGACGACGTCAGCAAGAAAAAGAAGAACAAGAGACGCGTGAAGAAGAAAAAGAATGGAAACGTCAGGCAGAAAAAGACGAACAAGAAAGACGACATCAGGCAGAAAAGCCGGACAAAGAAGACGACGTCAGGAAGAAATAGAAGAGCAAGAGAAACGACGTTAATAAGAAAAGGATGAATTGAGAAAAATTATACAGGTGCAACAAGATGCTATCCTGTCAGCCACTAATGAGGTCACGGAAAAAGTAGATAAAGTTGAACAGAAAATTGGTAACGTCGAAGGAAAAGGGTTAAGGGAAAAGTTACCGATGTCGAAGGGAAAGTCAATACAGTTAAAGAAGAAGTAAGTGAAGTCAAAAGGAAGATAAATATGGTCGAGGAGGAAGTGGAGCGACTTAAACGGCAGTTGAGGGAAAGAGGAGGCCCTCGGTTACAATTGCCCTCCTTTGACGGTCAAACATCATGGACGACATTAAGAGACAGTTTGAGGCAGCTGCATGCGCAAATAACTCGAGTAATGCGGAAAAGGCTATGGCATTGATTTTAGCATTAAGGGGCATCAGAAGTGCTTCAGACGATTCCAGTGGCGCAGCAACAGGATTTTAAAGTTTTAGAGGCTGCATTATATCTAAGATATGGAGACGAACACTTCGCTCAAATATATCGAACTCAGCTGAAATCGTATATAGAAAGCTGGAGAAAATTTACAAGAATTTGAGGCTGCAGTAGAGGGACTGGCACACTTGGCTTACCCGATGCATCAAGGCAGTTCCAGGAGCAATTGGCAGTTGACGCGTTTATTGATGGAATGAAAGACGAGGAGATCAGGCGGGTCCTTAGGCTATCTCGGCATAAGAGTAGTAGCGTAGCATTGATTCATGCACTTGAGATAGAAGCCCCCTATATGGATTCCTCATGGCACATAGTACGAGTTGTCTCTGTGGAAGAAGCCCAATCAGAGGAAACGAATTTAGCCACCAAACTCAAGAATTTGCATAAGATATTTTTTCAATTACTGACCAAGAAAAGTTTGCCAGAAAAATAGGAAAATCGATAAGGAAGCGTAAAGCCTAGCGGAGGCATCCGATGTTACCGTTGCAGCAAACCAGGGCATATCATCCGAGATTGTCGACAACGGAACCTTGGGGAAGTAAACGTTGCAAGGAAGAGGGAGTCAGCTCCGGAAGGACGAAAATGATGGCTATGCTAAAGGACATACAGGAAATGGTCGCACAAGTATTGAACTAAATGAGTTCGCCACCGGAGCCGAAACAGGAACCGCAACCGCCGAAATAGGAGCCTAAGCAGCAAAGAAGCAGTGAAAGACATACGAACGGAATTCGCTGTTATAATTGTGGCAAATTGGGATATATCAAGAGGTACTGTCGTCAGAGGCACCCTAAGGAAGTGAATGCCGAGATTGTAAAGAATCAGCGGGATGTAGAAGAAGTGAAGGCGGTTAAGATCGCGGTTCCGAAGGACTGGACAAAGGAAGTTGTAAAGAAGGAACAACTGAGCGATGACGGAATTGGACCTATACTGAAGGCAAAAGAAAAGAGCGCACGACCAGAATGGAAGGATGTGTCAAGTTGACAGCTTTATGGGCACAATAAGGCTCCCTAAGGCTTGAAGATGCATTATCCTGGAGACCATGCTATTGCTGATACGCAGGTGCCCACTACCAACTGTACTTCGGGATCTGCACAAAGGAATATCCGGAGAGCATTTTGGAAAGAATAACACCTTGGCTAGGGTACGGGATCGATTCTACTGGATAAATAACCGTCAATACATGGAGGGTTGGTGTAGCAGTTGCAAGGTTTGTGCAGATGTGGCTGCTCAGGGGTCACCTACAGGGAGTGGTGACCGAATGAAGGCTCGATATCCTGTGGTATTCAAGGTGGGGGACTTGGTTTGGCTATACAACCCACAGCGAAGTGAAGAAGGTTTCTCGAAGCTTCACCCACCTTGGGAAGGACCGTATTCCGTCGTCACTCTGATTAATGACGTTGTTTATCGGATTCAACGAAGTACGAAGTTCAAGATGAAAATCGTGCACTTAGACAGATTGGCGAAGTATGTCGGGGACCCTGAATTGCCTGACCGGTACGTTCAGGCTTAAGAAGAGGGCAATGTTATGTGCACGACTACGCCACTGGAATCATAGAAAATTCGAGAAGGGCGCCAGAAAAGTTGCGAATTTTAGGCCGGAACATTCTAGAATAATCGACTACATTCGACGCGGGTATATATAAAGTGGATCTAAATGCACTGAGGACAGTTTCATATTAGACAAACAAGTGATAAGAATGATAATATGGTATAAGAACAGTAATGAATTGTGAATTATAGTAGTGAGACTATAGTAGATGGAACTTGTAATTAGTGTGTATTAATGCGTATTAGGACTTAATTATTGTAATTAAGTGATTAATAAACCAGTGGTTTCTGAAAGATTTATTGAATCTACATACAGGGTGTTTGCTGGAGACTGTAAACACGTTGTTACGTGATCTCCAATGAACATCTGTAAGTACTGTTGACCTTACGAGTTACTTTTGTGTATATCCTGTAAGTGGGTATTCCTGTTGGACTAATAAGGTATTGTTATTAATATTGTTACTTTATATGAATTTATATCTCATTTTATTTAGACATGAATTATCTTCGAAAATGAATACTTAATCTAATTTAATAATATTTACTTCTATCTTAATATTAATTTTAAGTTAAAATAGCAATAAAAGAAACAGTTTATATTCTTATACCGACATCCCGGTAAAGTTCTTAACAAGCGCGATAAAAGCACCGTACACACTTCCCATACAAAAAATAATCTCCTAAATCTCCTCTCCATAGTGACAATTAATCAGGCTTTCTTAAGATCCACCTACTCTTAAACTCCAAGTTAGTTGCAGTCGCAACCCAAATCATAATCTATATCCCATTAGCACACCCTAATTTAATTATAAACAAATTAAGTCATATCTTAATATAGACAAATAATACAGATCCCATGACTGAATTACTGGCAGTATTACTGGCGCATCTACAAACAACGTGTGGCAAAATAAAGGCCGGAACACACGTAAGTTAACACGCTGATAAGTACGGATATCCCGCGGTAGAGAGGTGGTGGTGGTGGCGTAGGGGTAAACACAAATATATGGCGTAGAGCGAGAGAGAGAGACGAGAGCAGGGTGGCCCACCCCAAATCATCTGCTCTTCACCCACAAGGCAGCTGGCGTAGCTGACGCATAGATGCTTCAAACGTAGCTATCCCCTATTAAATGGGCCGCACGCCCCGAATCAGGTTTTCAGACGAGCGCAGGTAAATTGCGCTTTTCTGTTATCTAGATTTAATTATTTACGAGTGATTATGTTGTCGGCAGTTTATAGTCTTTAGAGTCTATCGAATTATCATATTATTCTTTTTATTTGTTTCTATAAGGGTCAATAAGCCTTATTGTAAAAAGAAAAGCTTACATTAAACAAACGTACTCAAGCTATCTAACAAGTATTTAAGTTGCAAATATATTATATTACACATATAGCTAGACAATTATTTATTCAATATTAATAAGAAGTAAATTAAACATATCGATATATTGATCAAAATTATAGGATAGATAGATATATGGTTTATTTAGTACCTTACATATTTACAAAATTTAAAATACAATTAAAACATGTAGGTTTAAATAAACAGGGTCCACACTTTAAGTGTCATAAAAACATTTGTATGTGTATAGGACTTACAAGATAAAATAAAACACAGTAATAATAAAAACCGCTGCCCAAGGTATCACTACTTCCACATATAGATTTTGTCCAAATCTTATACACACCAGGTCCCAATGTAATATTTTACTCCCTTTAATAATAGGGCGGGAGTGACAATGGGGGTGGTAGAGAGGTAGCTAGTTTCAAGACGAATTTTAAAGGCCCTTGGTTCTCATGCAAACACTAAATTCCCAATGGGGGTGGTAGAGGGGGTGATAATGCCAAAAAAATTGTTTTAAGAAGTTTCGTTCTTGTATACACATTTAATCACATTTTAATTTTTTCTACTCCCTTTCATAATAGTGTGGGGGTGGTGGGTGGGTGGTGTCGCAAACATTGTTTTAAGACCTTAGACGTAAATATAATACTTTTAGATTTATTTATTTTTAATTGCTTTTCATATCAATTATTTCCTGTACTTCTACTTTCGGTGTGTGTTGCATAGTTTACATTTTGATTTGAATACACGAATATTTTTACTGTGTGTAACGTCCTTTGGAAGTTTGCTTTTAAGTATAAATGATACAAATGGGCTTCTAGTGGGCAGAATATTAAAACATAATAATTCAGTCGCAAACTCCTCTATAAAATCCTTATTTTACTATAAGGAACGTAACCAAACTGCAACCAACAGCTAATCCCAGGGCTATATGCCCCACCGAGCGCTGAATTGCAAGTTACAAGCCTGGCGCGTCAAGTGGAATAATTGCATATTACCAACACAACGTTAATACTTCGATTGCAATTATTACACTTAACGCGCCAGGCTTGTAACTTGTAATTCAGCGCTCGGCGGGGTACATAGTCCGGAGAGTAGCTATTGGTTGCAGTCTGGTTACATTCCTTATAGTAAAATAAGGATTTTATAGAGGAGTTTGCGACTGAAATATTAGTGTAAATGAGATCTCTGTCCCATCGTCTTTTGCATTTTAGGAGTTTTTGATTTATTCTGGTTGCATGTCTTAATTTGATGTTGTGGTATATCTTTTTTGTTTAAAAATTCATTTGTACACAGCGCCAAGAAATGTAGTTGTCTAGCGTCAAACAGAGATGCTTCTATAAAGAGTAGATCCGAAGGGAAAGTAGTTTCCTTATTTAACATGTGTTTGAGGAATCTTTTTTGTATTATATCTAGTTTTTTAAATGGTCATTTAGAATTCCTCTCCATGCGATAATGCCATATGTGTGACTCTACAAGTGCGTGGTAAGCAGGTAAAGGTAAAGAATCGATATAAGTTTATTCACCACAAAGGTAACATGTTCATTGCAAGTAAACTGTTGGTCGATAATAATGTCTAGAATTATGGCAAAGATGCTTGATAGTAACAGAAAGAAACAAAATAAGTTTTCTCATAGTTGATGGTTAATAATTTATGATCGAACCATTATTTTATATTCACTAGGAAATTTTCAGCTTTGATCTTTAGCTGTGCCCAGTTTTCAGCAGAATAAGAAAATAGCTGTATCCTCTGCGAAGCTAATAATGGATCCACATGTCTAATAAACTATTGAGATATAAGATAAAAAGCAGGGGCCCCAATATTGTTCCCTGCGGCATACCATATTTATATCGCTGCAGTTGTTACCGATCTTGATGCATTGTTTTCGGTTTGATAGTTACCTATTAATTTGAGTGGCTCATTTCTTATTCTTATATGTTCTAGGGAGTGTACCAATGGCTGATGTGAGACCGTATCAGCGGCTTTGGATAAATCTAAAAATACACAAATGACAGGTTTTTTACTGTCAACGGCCGAATAAATTTTGAATGTAAGATTTAATATAGCATCTTGTGTAGATATACCTTTTTGGAATTCAAATGGATTCTTGTTTCTTGTGTTTCTTGTAAAGCTTGAGGTACGGCTATAATGGCTTCACCAAGAGCACTAGAAAATATCGATGTTTAAAAAAATTCTTACAAAGTATTTCAGATATTTCTATTGCAAACTGTTTTAAAGTTACCGAACTTATTGAGTCAACGCCTACAGATTTTCTGATTTTTGAAGAACGGATTTTATTACTTCTTCTGGACACATTGGATACAAAAACATAGAACTAGGATTTGCTTTTAGCGTTTCTTTAAATTTTTTGTTTCTTTTAACATTCGAAACAAATTTGGCACCAATTTCTGAGTATTTATGATTAAATGTCTGGCAAATTTGAAAGAGACTTGTTATATCTTCACCATTTTCTTTAATTTTGTCTGTTAATTATTTTCTGTTTTTATTTTTATTGATTGAAGAGGCTGATTAGATTAGTTTTAAAAAATTGTAATGGAACAGAAAAATGGATATACAGGGTGGACCATTACTAATAGGCCATATGTCAAGGCTAGATTCTTTGGACCAAAATATGAGGATATAACCAGAAATGCTTTGTTGCTGTAGAAAAAGATACAGAGTCAAAGTTTCACAGAAGTAGGTGGAGGTCACATCGAAAATTTACACTAAGTTGCAGGAAATTAGTTCATAAGAAAGCTGGTGAGTTTGCGTAGTTGTCACTATTTAGATTTTAGTTACGTACAATAAAATTTGTCCTTTTCAAATTGAGCTTGTTTTCAAAGAATAACTGTTGAAGTTTATCAACAATATTGTCACTTTTATGAACTAACAATTTATGCGCAACATTGGGATGTAAGATTCTTATTTTCTCCATATTTAGTCAGTTGAGCACACTAATATTTTGCGACAGCAAGAGAGAAGTAGAATATTTTATAACATCGTGCATATGATTTATCAATATGACAAGAAACAGTGGACCGAGGATAAGCCCTTGGGGCACTCCCGATGGAGTACTAAATTTATCTGACACCGAACCATTATATTTAACATAAAAAGTTCTATGCTGAATACATGAAGCAAAAGAATTGTCTGTGTGATTCCGAAATTATGTAATCTTTTCGATGCGATGCCATGACACCTTACCAAAGGCGCAAAATCTGTATATACAGGGTGTCCCGAAACTTCCGCCTTCCCCTTTAGGTGCTAATTCTCCATGCAAAAATAGTAAGAAAAGTTCCCATAAACATGTGTCCGGAAATGCTTTCTAAGGAAGCTACGGCCCTCTAAGGATGGCGCAAAAATAGGTGTTTTTACTAATTATCTCGGAAATAAATTAGGACAACTTTATGATACTTGATTAACTATTTTATTTAAGGTTATTGTTTTACAGTATTAGCCAAAATTTATTTTATCCAGGGGCGAAGAAACGAGGGGTCGGTGTTATTTGTTTCTACATATTTATTTTTCCATTTGATATTTTTAGTATTTTAATCCCTGATTATTATTTCCTGGTCAATTCTGCAAAACAAAAGGTCCTCTTTAGAATTAGCCATATGGCCGTTTTCGAGTAAAAGCGGTTCAAACGAATTATTGCGTATTCATTTGCTAAATGCGCATTATTTATTTTTCAAAGTAGGCGTATGTCATTCAGTAACAGAAATGGCTGAGTACACCTCACAGAAGTACCTCGATATGATTATCTGTTATGGTATGATTTCCTAAAGGAACTATTTTCAATTATTTGGTAATAGTAGTAAAAGAAACATAGTGCAAAAGTTTAATGAACATTTATGATTTAAAAAACAACCTGAATTAAGATTATTATTATTGCAAAATGTGCTCAAAATGCCTTCCTTCCTGCTCAATGCAGGTCTCAGCACGGCGAACAATATTATTTGTGGCTCTTTGTGCCATTTCCCTGGTAATAGTATCAAATGCCGCAATTATGTCGGCTCGCATGTCGTCCTCACTAATTGTCTTATTAAAATGAACTAAATTTTTTATATGGCCCCATACAAAATAATCCGTCGGATCTAAATCCGATGATCGAGGAGGCCAACTTATTGTGCCACTTCTTCCTATCCAGCGCCCTCGAAAAATTCGGTTCAAATGACGCCTTCCTACCCTACTAAAGTGCGCCAGAGCCTTATCATGCATAAAAAGCAGATTCAAGCGAGAAAGCAGCGGGATTTCATCCAGTAAACCGGGTAGTTGTCTCCGGAGAAATCGTACAGAATTCGGTCCATCAAGTCGTGCGGGAAGAAATATGAGACCAATCTGCAAAATTGGTGGTAAATATTATTTTCAAGTTTTACTTAACCTATTAGGTACCCAATGAAAATGTAAATGTACTTACCATTAGATCCCTATTTGTCCGACCCAAACATTAATTAAAAATCGGTATTGAAAATGTGTCTGTCGAATTAAATGAGGATTTTCATGGGCCCAGTAAACAAAATTCCTTGAATTAAATACTCCATTTGGGGTAAATGTCGCTTCATCACTCCACAATATCTGATTAAGAAATGAAGAAGGATTGACCAATTGATTTTCCAAAAAATCTGTGAAATAAAAAAAATCTTGTTCATCAGCCATACCATAACAGATAATCATATCGAGATACTCCTGTGAGGTGTACTCAGCCATTTCTGTTACTGAATGACATACGCATACTTTGAAAAATAAATAATGTGCATTTAACAAACAAATACGCTTTTAAACCGCTTTTACTCGACGGCTTGCCATATGGGTAATTGTAAAGAGGACCTTTTTTGCAGAATTAACCAGGGAATCATAAATCAGGGATTAAAACACTGAAAATGTCAACTGGAAAAATAAATATGTAGAAACAAAGAACACCGACCCATCGTTTCTCCGCTCCTGGATAATACAGTAAAGCAATAACCGAAAATAGTTAACCAAGTTTCATAAAGTTGTCCCAAAACATTTCCGAGGTAATTAGTAAAAACACCAATTTTTGCGCAATCCTTAGAGGGCCGTAGCTCCCTTAGGAAGCATTTCCAGACACATGTTTATAGGAACTTTTCTTACTATTTTTGCATGGAGAATTAGCACCTAAAGGGGAAGGCGGGAGTTTCGGGACACCCTGTATAACATCAGTTTGCTCTTCTTCAAGATTTGTAACAATATTATTTGCGTGGTTGTTAAATGTTTGTATTTACATGAAGAATGTTTCAAAATTTGGCAAGCTTCGACAAAAACAAAAATATCGCACAGCATGCTGGCGAGTATTCCGTTAACCAAGTTGGCAGCATCGAGAGATGATTAGAATTGAAAATATAGCAATTAACTTTTCAAAGAACTGCAAGGAATAGCGTATATAATGTTAAACAATTACATAAAAACTTCAATAAACTGACGACAAATATGATATTCTCATTTAGTTTAATATTAAATATTCTGTCGTGTGATTAGACAGATTTAGCGAACATACGGCCTTTTATGTTTATTTCGCTTCAACTTAGTTTAAACTTCCTCTAATATACTGCATCTATGCAATACCTCACAAAGTTTAGTTTGCTTGCTTGATTAATTATGTATCTTTGAAATATATAACATTAAAACTTATAGAACAACAGAAGCTGTCAGAAATGTTGGTAGTTATTAGCAGAATAGCCTAATATGCTTGATATTTGCTAGTAACTTTATAATGAATGTGAAATAATTGTTATAGACCAAGACCTACAGATGTTTTCGAGTACTCGAATTTCCTGTATTAATACTGGTATACTGTTGTCTGTCATTCAGATAATTTTGAAACCAGGAAAAAGTATTTCCAGATATGCCATAATAATTTAACTTTGCAATTAGGCAATTAATATTTAAGGAGTCAAAAGCTTTAGACATATTTAGCAATGTCAAAGAGGTGAGACTTTCTGTTGTCAATGGCTCGCAAAATTTCGTCAGTTATATTACTTAGTAGTATAGAAGTACTAAAGTCTTTTCGAAATCCGTATAGATTAGAAGAAATTATTGCATTTTGAAGGACATGTTATGAAATTTCTTTATATGTATACAGGCTGGACCATTTACAATATGTCATAGTTCAGAGGTAGATTCTTTGAGCCAAAATATGAAGATATAACCTAATATGCTTTAGTAAAATTTTGCTGTGGAAAAAGATACAGGGTACCAAATTATTTTTTCGTTTTTTTGAAATAACTCAACAGCCTCTTGACTGATCTTCGCCAAATTTGCTAGAGGAACTTTTTTATTCTAAGAAACAATCATTTATGTATTACATCACGTTAGATCATAGAGGGCGCCGCAGGACCTGTATCTGATGATGATTTTTTGCCATATTTTTTTTACGAAACGTTGTGGTACTTCTGATAAGAAAATCTGATTAGGGCGTCATTTCCACGTACACTTGGTAGAACTTGATAACTCCAACCGTTTTCGAGGAAGGTGCCGTTAAACATTTCAATAATTTTTTGAAAGACAAATTCAAATTTAATGTAACATTGAAAAAACTACAAAACGTAAGGGAAACCAAAATCGTAATAACAGCATAAACTCTTTCTCAGTTTCTTATAAACTAATGGATTATTTTTATGGTATTGAGATAAATACATAAATCAAAACATTGTCTAAAATAAGGGTCTAGTCTTATTAGAAGACTATAATTACAAATTTCACAAAAATATTGTCCGTGGGCAAAACTTCTACTTTTTTATATCTTGACCATGCTTTTCTTTTAATTTTTTTAATCTAATATAAAGTCTCTGTAAACCATGGTTCAGGACGCTTGTTAGATTTGAAAATAATTCTTTTTAGAGGAGCATGGAGTATGGCGATTAAAAATATTTAACAGATTTACGTTGAAGAAATCAACTTTTTCTACTAAAGAGTTAAAATTATATATAGTACTCCAAGTAATATAAGAAGTGTGCAAATTAAATAACTCAATATTAAAGTTTCTAAAACTACGGAATTCCTTTACTGTGAGTTTAGAATCACAACCGTTCAATTCAACATCACAAGATGTAACTTTGTGGTCAGGAAAACACACCTTTAAGACTCCTACATTTCTAATATCCAGGTCAGAGTTGGTTATACCTAAATCTAGCAATGTTTCTATACCAATATAATACCATACCATACTATGCTATACAGAGCGAAGTTTTGTCCAAAATATGACTATTCTTAAATTTAACTCTATAAAATACTTCTATTTCTAATCCACAAGTGATGTTGTTTTTCACAAAGATAACATATTGCACAGAAAACATGAAAAATAGAAAAGGAACAGGTTTGCTTCTACGAGGTGTCGCCCTTCATACCAAATGGTATCACTACTGATCGTTGAGCGACAATTTTTTAACTTACGTTTAAATGTTATAAGACAACAAGTTTTCATAGTGGTAGGTAACTAATTACAAATTTTTATTACATTATAAGAAAATAATTGTTTAAATAATATTGTTCTAAATCTTGGTAATGGTACGTTAAACCTTTGATGCGATCGTACATTTACTGAGCGCTGTTGATCGCTTGTCGCAAATTTTTCTTTAGTGTACAATGAGTACACACCAGAACAAGTAATGGAATGCGCAAAGGATAGAAGTTGTAACTTGGTTTTATATTTAACCATCGTAATACTTATATTCTAGTAGATATTCTCTCACTGAGCCCATATATATGTATACAACATGAATTCTGTATTTTTTTTTAATTTGCCTTTATCTACAGTGTCAAAACAGGGTTCGTAAATGAAACTACAATAGCTTAAATGTGATTTGGGACTAAGAGACAAATTATGTATAGGAGATACATTAAATAAGGTTCCTAAACTTCGATTATTCGTATTCAGAGCAAGGAGAAAGCTGTCCTTATAAAAACTATACAATTAAGTATCATCTGCGTATGCATAACGCATAATTTGATAGCTCAATTTTATTAAGGATTTTAGTTGTGTACAATACAGAAAATAATAGCTCCAAAATTGAATTATAGGAAACTACAATTAACAAAAAGGCAGGCACTGACTATGAGTCGCCTACAGCACTATCTGTCGCGTATTATATAGGGTGTTTCGCGAGGAACTGTACATACTTCCAGGGGCGGTAGAGGACCACTTGGGTATTCAGGAGCGGTCAGGAATTTGTTTTCAATAAAAAAAACTTTGGTTTTAAATTTTTTTTCCATATTGAACATGATTTACCGAGTTTAAATTGACCATTTTTATTTAATTGGACAGTGAAAGTTAGCCAATGAAGCTGTTTTTCTTCAAATTCCCCATTTTTCCAAATTCAATCGCTTGTAAAAAAATCAATGAAGGTATGGCAAAAAATCTAAATACACAGTATTGTTTAGTGATTTATGGACTTTTATGATTGGCAACTGAATGTTAAAAAAATATATACAGGCTGATCTTTTTACAGTAATCGGAAAAAACAAATTAAAAAAGTCCGACCCTGGAATTTTAAAAATATATATAATAGCATTCTATCAACTGTGATAAGTGTATAAAGTGTATAGGATTTAAGCAAAATCCGATCAATAGTAAGGACGTTCTGGCCATAATAAATTTAGACAAAAATTAGTCACTCTGTATCTTAGAAATTAAGAGAGACAGGAAAATTTCAATGGCTGCCCTGAATACCCAAATGGTCCTGTATCGCCGTGGTATGTACAGATCCTCAAAAAACACCTTGTATAAATAAGATTTACAAAATTAACCGCAGCTTCTTCGAATCTATAAATTTTTACTTTGACACGCATTAATTTATGATAAATTTTGTCCAATAGTTTAGAATCATTCAATGAGACCATAATGACCATATCCCTATCTCTAGCTCTGATAATGTCATCTGTAGCTTGGAAAAGCGTAGAAGCATTGCCCAAAAACAAAGACTATTCTTCAATTAAACCGTTTTATTATATCTGTCAAGATATTTATAAAAAAGTTAAAATATTTGGAACAGTTTTAATCATCACCCGATAATGTTCGCTTGGTAGGCGACAAGCATCTCATGTGTAATAATTTGATAATTATTGCGAAAACTACTTCAGTGTCGTTAAGCACATCATGTTCCAAATAGTAAGCATTTCGTTTTTAAATCACAAAATCAATTACCGTATACGTGTAAACAAGCAAATAAAAACAAAACAAATTTATTATGTTGAGAAGATCCGAATAAAGACGCACCACTTTGTTGCGTCGTAAATAAATGATATTTGTCTGTCTAGGCATGGCCTGCTGCATTCCTGGGTTTTGGGATCACGGCCGCCATGACACATGCACTCAAGACTCAGACCTTGATATTTTCTTCCAGTGAACAATCGGGGTAAGCTTTGTATGTACGCATCTCATTTAATAAACTACTCAATATAATTTATAGCTTACAAGACGCGCAGAGGTGGAACAACTTCTAAGGTTTCTCTGTTTTGGGAATAATCATTGAATTAAATCTGCTGAACGTAAATAATGATAAAATGTAGCAATTGCAGGTATGGCTGGAATATCAGCTACTCGGTGAGACACGCTACCTTCTTTAGAAAATTCTTATGTGGTGACGTTGTTAATTTAAAATAACAAAATATAAAAATGATATTAGATTAAAAACTCTTGTACGAGGTGTTATGAAAACAGCGTTCGCCCGTTTAGGAGCTGATTCTATAGGTAAAAACCGTAAGACGAGTTCTATAAATGAATGCAGAGTGTGCCAATAAATATTATGTAGAATAGATTTACGGGATTAGTATAAACCGGACTTTAGTCTAGATAAAAATGTGTAGTAAGGCAAAAAAACGTTTATAAGATTAATACTAATATCATTTATTAAATATACAACGATACAAATATGGTACCAGGTTTGAACTAAAGGTTCAAGAAGTAAATATTAACCACAATATTTCTGCGGAAGTAAACGATCAGCTATAAATTTCAAGGACATAACCTAGAATTCGAAAACCTATAATCATGGAAGACTTACAAAAGCAAGTAGACGAATTAAAGAAGTCACTTGTAGCCTTGCAAGTTTACAATCCCGTCGCTGAAACACAACAAATCAGTGAACAAACCACTTTGGTAAATTCTGTGCCAACAGTTGAAAAATTCAGTTTTGATAAAGCCGACTGGTCCCAATGGATTGCTCGCTATGAGAGATACGGATTAGTTTCAAAAATAAATGTAGCAGACGAAAAGTTCCAAGTAACAAATTTGCTTCTACAAATGAACCAGAAGTGGATAAGTTATTAGAGTAATTACAGAGGAAAGAAAACAGTCTGTTGACGTATGAAGAAACGAAAAATCTGTTCAATAATCATTTTGAAATCAAACGAAATATAATTTATGAAAGAGCTAAGTTCAATTTAAGAAACCAAATGGAGAATGAAACAGGTCAGGAGTATATCGACAGCTTAATACTTCCATATAAAAAGTGTAATTATGGAGCGTTGGTAGATGAACTTGTGAGGGATAGCCTGGTAGTTGGGATAAGAGACCATAAGTTATCTGAACAATTGCAACTTGATGAAAAATTAACACTAGAAAAAGCAGTTGAAAAAGTCACTCAAACGGAAACAGTAAAAGAACAAAATAAAGGAATCAGAGAAAAACTACTCGCTAGCAGAAAAGTGACAAAGTTACACAAATAAAGAACAAAAATAAAGTATCAACAAGAAAACAGACCGGAAAGAAGTCAAGAAATAACAAACAAGTACAAAAGAAAAAAAGAAATGTATAGATGTGGAGCTTTACACCAGTACATAGATTTAAAGAGTGCCCAGCAATAAAGGAAAAATTTAAACGTTGCAAAATAAAAGGGCCGCTATTATATTATGTGTAGAACAAAAATTGTCAAAGAAATAAGTGTAAATTTTTCTAGTTCTAGCGAAGAACATTACAGAAATTAAAAGTAAATGGTAAATATTAAAATTATGGCTAAAATGTACAATTTAAAGTTGATAGTGGTGCAGACAAAACTGTGATTACCACTTATTCTTCTTCTTCTTCTCAAGCTTATACTGCCCACTACTGAACGAAAGCCTCTCTCAAATTTCGCCATGTTTTCCTGTCTTGAGCAACTTGTGTCCACTTTCCGGCGAGCCTTTTTATGTCATCACTGCAACGGCTAGGCGGTCTTCCTCTGCTTCTAAATGCCTCGAATCTTGGCCTCCAATCTAGGAACTTTTTTGTCCATCTACCGTCTTTCATTCTAGCGACATGACCCGCCCAGTTCCATTTCAAAACCAAGATATCTTCCACAGCATCTCATGCTCCTATATTTCGCCTAATATTTTGGTTAGGAATTATGTCTCGTAGAGAGGGGATTGGTGAACAGGAGCTCCTGAGTTATTACGCAAAGGCCTGGCCTGATATACTGAAGGGTCCAGGATGGAATTGTAATAACTTTATTCTGTTTGTTTATTTATAACGAACAGGTGTTAATTAAATACCACTTTATTTCACACTGCTTTATTGTTGTTCTTGTCATTCACAGTCCAGCGATACATAAATCAGAATACTCTAAAAAGTGTGTATATAAAAAGAGATATAAAAAACATCATATATATAGTACTAGGTGTACAAAGTAAATAATTAATCACTACAATTCCTTCCCCCTAAAATTATCCTTAATTAACAAATTTAATTAACCTCAACCAGGCTTAATCCTTTTGATATATTCCCCAAAAAAAAAACTAAACACAAAATTCTAGGAAAAAAATTATAGGAACTAAACATATATTATAAAAATTAAATAATCCTAAATATATCTATTTGGAGGTTGAGGGTTGATAAAAGTCTGGTTTAGGGATATTTCTACGGTCGTGTAACCCATGACCTTCCTCATCCGACTTAGGTAATGTTTTTAATTTATTGGGGCTGCTCTGTATTATACTAGATTCCCCGTCACTATCCGAAATTTCTGTAACATTTTCGCTCTCATTTAATACGTCTCTCGATACAACTGGGTCGACTATATCATCAATTTTCTGTTTATTCTCGGAATTTTCCCCGTCCCTGAAAGGATAATATAACGACGAACGCTTTTTAATTTGATTACTGTGTCTCTTAACAATTTTATTATATTTATAACTTTACCTGGCACCCAGGTAGGTTTCGAGCTATCAGAAAATTCTTTAATAAAAACCGAACTATCCTTATCCACGACTATTTGTTTACCATTAAAATGGTCAATTTGTTTTTGTATTTTAGTATTACTTATATTGCTTTGAGATGGTCTAATTAAATCTAACCTAGTTTTTAATGGACGACCAAACATTAACATTGCTGGACTTACCCCTGTCGTACAATGGTGTGCAATTCTGTAGTTAAAGAGAAACCGTTGTAACGTTTCACCTAAATCTACTTTTTCAATATGAGCTTTTTTAAGAGCATTTTTTATATTTTTAACTGAATTTTCCGCTGCCCCGTTACTTTGTGCGTGGTATGGGGGAGAAAATAAATGTCTAATTCCATTATTTCTCAAATAAGTTGACAATTCGCTTGAAGAGAAAGGCGGCCCATTATCTGACACCACGGTATCCGGTAACCCAAACCGGGCAAATAAAGAACGTAAACAATTAATAACCGTTTTTGCACTAGTATGATTCATTTTAAAAACTTCTAACCATTTGGTGTGGGAATCAGTAATTACTATATACTTTTCGTTAAATAAGGGACCTAAGAAGTCTACATGAAATCGAGACCAGGGTTTGTTTGTTTGTGGCCATGGTTGCAAAATAGCTTTTTGTGGATTGTTTTGAATTTTTGAACAAATATTACAAATTTTACATACATTTTCAATGTCTTTATCTATTCTAGGCCAATAACAATAGGACCTGGCAATTGACTTGCCTTTATTAATTTCCAAATGGCTAGAATGAATTTCCTGTAATATACTTTGTTGCAATATTAAAGGAATAACAACCCTGTAACCCCATAGAATACAACCATGCTCCAAATGTAACTCATTTCTTCTATAATAATATGGTTTAATTTCTACCGGTATATTGATATCTTCAGGCCAACCTATAAAACAATATCTATAAACCACTCTCAAAATCTTTTCTTTTTGTGTCTCCCTAGCAATCTTTTTATAATCAATCGGGACCGCTTCTTGTATATATAATATATGGCCAAAATCAGGTTCCTTATTACTACTGTGAGGTAAAGGTAAACGGGATAAAGCATCCGCCTGATTTTTATCTGACCTAATATATTTTATCTCATACTGATAAGCGGCTAAAATTATTGCCCACCGTTGAAGACGGCTAGCTGCCAATTGTGGAATATTTTTCTGTTCCCCAAATATTTTCAGTAACGGTTTATGATCACTGAATAGGGTAAATTTTCTGTCAAAGAGAAATTCATGAAATCTCTTGACTCCGTAAATAATACTAAGAGCTTCTCGGTCTATTTGGGAAAAAATTTTTTCCGCGTTATTCAGGGTGCGAGACGCATGCGCAATAGGTTTAATATCTCCATTTGGGTAAATGTGACTGATCATTGCCCCCACTCCTACTGAGCTAGCGTCGCACCATAAAGCCAAAGGTAAGTTCGCATCGTAGTGTGCCAGTACTCTGGGGGAGGCTAATTCATTTTTTACCCAGTTAAAAGCTTTTTGACAGTCCTTATCCCAGCACCATTTTACATTATTTTTTAAAAGATTATATAGTTTATTTTCTTGAGTACTTAAATTGGGTAAAAACTTCCCATAATATGTTATCATTCCCAAAAAAGATTTTAGTTCTGTTTTATTCGTGGGGCATTGCATTTTAACTATAGCCTCAACTTTATCTTCTGATGGATGCAATCCATTGGCATCAATTTTGTAACCTAAATACGATATTGACTTTTGAAAAAAAACTGCATTTTTCTAAATTAATCTTTAAGCCACTATTCTTAATAATATTAAAAACTTGACACAATCTTTCCATGTGTTGGTTGTGACCTCGCCCTGTAACGAGGATATCGTCTAAAAATACAATAATTCCGTCTAATCCGGCAAATAATTCATCCATAATTTTCATGAAAATTGCCGGAGAAGAAGCAAATCCGTAAGGCAGTCTGTTGTACCTAAATAACCCTTTGTGTGTGTTAATGGTCACAATTTTTTTTGAGTCCTCATCTAGCTCTATTTGTGCATACGCCTGAGATAAATCGATTTTACTAAATAAGGTTTTAGGAATTGGATATTTGTTTATATATAAATTTGGATTAACCGACACCTTGAAGTCTCCACAGATTCTTACATCACCATTTTTTTTTCAATACCGGTACGATAGGGCTAGCCCAGTGGCTGTGGTCTATCGGAGTCAATACTCCATCATCACATAATTTTTGTAACTCTTGTTCAACTTTGCTTTTTATACTGAACGGTAATGAACGTGATTTACAAAAAACTGGTATTGCATTAGGTTTCAAATATAATTTTGCTTTAAAATTTAGAAAATGTCCCAATTCAGTATTAAATATTGTTTTATATTGATCAATTAAACCATTCAAAGTGCACGTTTTTGTAACTAGCTCCGTCTTTATGTCCTTTTTATCCCTTTCCGTGATATTATTTACGGCAATATTATCAATAATATTAATTTTTAATGCTTTAAGCCAATCGCGCCCTAACAACGAGGGTCCCCCTTCGGTATGATATACAATTTTAATATTTCCGAGCATTTATTAAATACTACCTTGACCTTGATGTAACCTTCTGTAAGAATTCGGTTACCGGTGTAAGAGGCCAATTTAATTTTGGACTGACAAATTTCCCTCGCCGAAAAATACTTATCATATATACATTCAGAAATTAATGACAACGCCGACCCCGTATCGACTTCCATATCTAAATATACATTTTCTACTAATATCTTAATATTTATAGGGCTACATTTATTGGAACAAAAAAAATTGAACAATTCTGTTGATCTATCTGAATCATACTCATCAATTGTTTTGGCATTTATATACTTTTCTGTCTCGTCCGCCATATAAAAATTACCTCTTTTATTTCTCTGTCTCTGTCTATTCGGCTCCCTTGAACAAACATATTTTAAATGACCAATACTCCCACATATATCGCACGTAGCATCTTTGAAAAAACACTGACTTGTTTGATGATTTACCCTACCACAGCAGGAACATTCGCGCACCGGTTTTTTCCACTCTCTCGATGTAGATGGTTCATTCCATTGTGGACCTTGGCCGCGCCGCGGTAAATGCCTGGTAGAACTACTTGGAGCATTTGAACTTGAAAAAGAGACCCTTCGCATCCGTTCTTCAATTCTATGAACTTGCTGCGTCGATTCCAAAATGCTTACATCATTTTCTGCTGCTTCCATGTTTCGGGCTATCTCATAAGCTATTGTAAATGTCAATTGTTTATCTTTATCATCTACCAACAGTCTCTGTTTTATTGATTCACTTAAAATACCGGATGATAACTGTTCTCGCAAGTTTTCATCCAGCTTGTCCTCAAACTTACATGTCCTTGCTAAATTTTTTAACACTGCTACATATTGAGTGATCTTTTTCTTGATATCTGTGCCGAAATTTAGGCCTTTCTATCATTGTCGATGGTTCAGGCTGTAGGTGGTTTGTTACTAAGGCAATTAATTCTTGGTAACTTTTCGTTGCTGGTTCCACTGGACTACATAGATCTGCTATAAGTTCATAAGTTTCATCCCCGATAACTGTTAATAAGGTTGATGTTTTTAGATCATCTTCTATTTTATTGGCTTTAATATATTGATTTAATCGAGCAATATATGTTTTCCAATTGCCCTTACTCAATTGAAATTCACTTATCTTGCCGACCGACATTTTCTTTAATCCAACAAGCCTACTATATTCCAAATCTGAACACGTTTTACCTCGTCGCCATTTGTAATAACTTTATTCTGTTTGTTTATTTATAACGAACAGGTGTTAATTAAATACCACTTTATTTCACACTGCTTTATTGTTGTTCTTGTCATTCACAGTCCAGCGATACATAAATCAGAATACTCTAAAAAGTGTGTATATAAAAAGAGATATAAAAAACATCATATATATAGTACTAGGTGTACAAAGTAAATAATTAATCACTACAGGAATCAGGTGCTGGAGCCGGAATACATGGAGTGAGACCGAGGGCAAGTATAAGCCGTTTTCTTGGACTTCACGCCACTGTCTTTCAAACTGAAATTCTGGCTATACTTGAGTGTGTACGTGAGCATGTCAAACGACGACATGTGAACTAGCAGATCTGCATCGCATCTGACAGTCAGGCGGCACTAAAGGCATTAGCCTCTAATAAAGTGTCTTCCGGATTTCTGTAGGACTGCCATAAAGAGCTCGAAGTTCTGGGTGAGCAGAACAGAGTTAAACTACTCTGGGTGCCGGGACACACCAGAATAGACGGCAACGAAAAAGCTGATGAACTTGCTAGACAAGGATCAGCTAACACAATCTATGGCCTAGAGCCCGTGCTGGGCATTACCAAATGCTTAACTAGAGGGGAAATTAAAGACTGGGTCAGGAATAAACACAATCATCACTGGAGGAACATACCAGGTAATCGACATGGGAAAACACTTATTGAAGGACCATGCCCAAAACAAACTGCAGAACTGCTCTCAAAGAACAGGTTACAGTTGAGAATTGTAACAGGCCTCTTGACGGGACATTTTCCTGTCAAGAAACACCTGCACAGAATTGGCAAGTTCGATGGCGACCTTGACTGCAGATTATGTGGCAAGGTACCAGAGACAGTAGACCGTATTATATATGAATGTGAGGCATTGGCCCGCAGAAGATATAATATTTACGGGCAAACACAAATAGACCCGCAAAGCGTTAAAACTCGTCCAATGTCAGACCTGTATCACCTCATCAGTGGCACAGGAGTATTAAAATGCGCAGTGTAAATCGGAACAGGGAGTGCACAATAAGCTCAAGAGGCTGCTGTGCCCTCGGAGTGTTACAAACGACCCTGTGAGAAGGGGTTTTAGTCAGTAAGAGTCTGACACTGACCCAGCTCAGGTTGGAAGCCCATGAGGGTTTCCCCTCCTCGTCAAAAAAAAAAATGTCTCGAAGAGTAATTCCCAACATTGACTTCTCCATCCTGCGTTGCATTACCTGTATTTTGTTGATATTTCTTTCTGTCAATGTTAGTGTCTCCGCACCATATGTTATTACAGGAAGCACGCATTGGTTAAAGAACTTCCTCTTTAAACATGTTGGGAGGTCAGACTTGAATGCAGATTTTAGTTTACCAAATGCTGCCGAAGCTAAGTCTATTTAGCGCTGGATTCCATGCGTCTGCGTCCAATGTTGATCTCATGGCCTAGGCATTTATATACGTGTGTTTGATCTATGTTTCCATTATCGATTTTTATAATATCACTTAAGACAAGATTTATCATGAACTGAGTTTTTGATGGATTTATTTTCAAAGCTACCTTTCCTGCCGCCTCACGTAGCGTCTGCAACATATCCTGCGCCTCTTGCATACTGTCCGCTATTAAAACAATATCATCGGCAAAGCAAAGGTGATTTAACTTTTCTCCATCAATATTTATTCCCATGTGCACCCATTTACTTTATTCATGACAGTTTATAGCAGTGTGACGAATCATCTTGTCTTAACCCTCTCTCGATTTTAAATTTCTTGTAATATATTTGTTATAGTGCAATATCTTCAATAGTTATGAAGTCTCGTGGGGAATTTCTGTTGAGGTGACCTATAAATTTTGCTCATAAACCCCTACAAATTCATAGAAAGCAACGTGCGTCTGTTGAGAACTTATAATTCTTTTAAAGCACATAAAAAAATTAACACTTCAAATCTTTTAAAAACTCTGCTTAGGATTCCTTTTAGATCCTAAGTTTTGAACGCAATTTCTTGTGAAATCTTCAATAAATATTGTCACGACCACTAGTCGTATAAAGGGCTGCTTGGCATGGAGAGGTTTTATTTTATGAGATGAAGTGAAACAATCATTTAAACAAGTACAACGAATATTTATTATAAGTTAAATATGAGACAAAACAGACAAGTTCAAGAAAAAAAATAATATAAAAACAAATAAAAAAAGTCTTACCAGCTCATGATGAAGGAGATGGGTCGAGTAGTTGGCTTCTTGATGGACTGTATACCAATGACCTCCTTATGCCTCAATTCTGGACTATTTATATGATTTATAAATACTTATTCAGCATTATTCCCATATAGGTAGATTTGAATGAAGTTTATTTTCAACGCGGTTACAAATTGTGATTGAAATATGAAACTTTATATCCTCTATACACGCTAAATGACAAATTTATTTAATAGAAACGATAAAATTAAATTTAGAAACAATGTAGAATTTTTTATTGATTTAACTTTATGGCTTATTCTAATTTATTAATAAATATTTTAAAAGTACATTTTATAGTGAATATGCTAAAAAGTATTTTGGTTAATTCTGAAGTGCTGAATAACTACTACACGACAATATATTTATTTTCAATCCTTTACTTATAAAAACTAGTGGAAGAAAGTGAGTAAAATCATAATAAATACTCATAAAACTCTCGCTCTTAAAAACCTCAAAAATCTTATAAAGCCTACACCTTCGGCTCATAGAAACATGAAAACCTCATACATAATTACAAAAACTAATAAAACTTTATGAGTTCTGATTGTATATTGATGAGATATTTTTAGCAGGGAATGCAGATATGGAAGCTTTTCTGTTTAAGGCAGTAAGAAGAACAGCTAACTATTTTAAACTCTTTTCAGTTTAAAAGTTCTTAACGTCCAGCGTATTTCAATATCTATTGATTGTTTGAAGAATTAACGTCATTAGATAAACAATTAATTCTGTCAAAAATACCGAACGCCCACACACACCCACACGAGTAGAAAATTCCACAGCTGGAGAGGCTGTAATCGACCCCATCGTCTGGTCAAATCCTTTCTTTCCGAAGACACCACCGTAGGGCTGCAGTTTCTGCATCGTCAAAGTCTGGGTATCGTACCACCCTAGATGAGTGTGTTGTTTTCTTTACCGAAGACCACCTTCAGTGGTTCTGCGTGGTTATATATATTTATACTTAATTTGGCATTTTAACTTGCATATATTTAAAGATTTATTTACACATTTTTTACTACTTAAGGAAGCTCTCTAATCAGACCCATTGTAGCCAGATTTATTTTAATTCATCAACACGTAAACCAAGTGTAGCTACACGAAGCATCTTTATTTATGCTGTAACTTATTGATCAGAAAATTAGCCACACCTTTTGAACATCGCCAGGTTTCATGCTAGAGAACCAATAAATATTTGTAAATTCTGTAATATAGTGCATTTTTTGTTTAAAGAAAGTATCATTATTTCATCTGCAACAACTACGTATGGAACCCTCAGTGATTTGTGTAAGTAAACTAATAATTTATAATAGTTTATGTTAAGTTGGGCTTAACGCCCTGAGATAGTCTGAGCTAGTGAAATTTTATTGTGGCATGTTACATCGCTTATCCAGGCTAGGTAGCGTCTGCGATCTGCTACGCACAGCAGCACAAGTAATATCTTGCAACCCTTACGATCCAATGTATTTATTTATTTATGTACCCAGAAAACATAGTAACGTATTCAACCGTGGCACATGCAATTTTCACATTTTCGTTGTACAACAGAGGTACAAATGTTTAATGTTTTCAGGTACCGGTACTTTTCTTTCCGATCCATGTGACAAATTGAAATGAACTTTAAAACAAACTTAATGGATTTATCAGGCTATTGATACTTTAATTATAGCTTTGGTAAAATTAATAACTAACTAGAATAGCGGACTTAACGATGTATATTTTATTAGTGGCGGCAATAAGTTTATGTTGATTAAAACAAATTTAATTATAAACTCATTCGAGTTTTCTTGTCATACAAATAGAAATAATTCGCGTTTATCTACTACATGGGTCATTTAGGGGAAATATATAGCCATTTCTCCATGTATGTAAACAAAATAGGAACCTTTTTATCCATATGATTGTGTAGAAAAATAATCCGTCAAGGGGTGAAATAAATTAACAAAAGCCATTAGATATAAATGGGAAGTTGTTTGTATACTCCCCTTTGTCATCGGGTGTAAAATATAGGGTTAAAAAACTATAGGTTATTGGGAAGGGGTAACATATTAAATACACATAAACAGGCGTATCGGCTTTGAAATACGCGATTTCACTAGATTGCAGAAAAAGTTAGACTAAGCATTAAACTCTCTATGAAGATTTGTCCCAAACACTTCGATCCCAGATTTTTTTTGTTTTGAATTACAAAGGTATAGCTAAAAAGTTTAAGGAAGAATTCCAAGGGGTAGAAGAACTTTTACAACAAAACCAGGGCCCAGGAAAGCAGCAACATTAAATAGAGGAAGTAAAAAAATTGACTACTTAATTACTAAGAAATTTTGTAGTGATAAGCCGAAGTACAATAACCTCTATAATTGTTTACAAAAATTAATGTCAAATTTACTACAGTATAATATTACACAACTAGCAATGCCTCACATAGGATGTGGCCTAACGGCCTTGATTGGAAAATAGTTAAACCAATGATAGATTACGCGTTTTCAGGCACAAATATTAAAAAATAATATGCACTAGGAATCCCTGTAGAAGAATATCGGAAATAAGACGTAGTTTACGAACAACAGTAAATAATCCCAAAATAAATGAGTCATCTACTTAGATAGAAAATAACAATTTAATTATAACAGAAGTAGAGGAACCAGAATTAACCTACGAAAATTTAGTGAGGAATTTAGCAAACATACAACTAAATCGAAACGAAAAGCAATGGAAAACTACCAAAGTTACGGTCACAAAAATTGTTACTATTTAACTTTTACAAGAACTATGTTTAGAATTAACCACAAACATTCAATATAATAACATATTTTTGTCTTGTCGAAAATAATGAAACATTCATTAGCCACAACAGGACTATATTTTATGAAGTCACGCTTATTTATAAATGTAAAATCTCTGTTAACTTACCTTCAAATTTTTTTTAAAAACTCCACCATAGGCATACTAACAGAACCGTCAACGTACGAGGAAGGGAGTGCATTATTATTACACATGGACCAAGAGGAGGATGATGAAAAAGTAAAGTTAGAAGACCACGATTTGGAACATGTCGCCGATAGGAATATCAAGCAAAATTTACAAAAATTATTAAACGATATAGTGTTATATTTTCAAAATCCATGAAATATATGGGAAGAACAAATTTTATAGAACATAAGATAGATATCAATGGAGCCTCGACAATAAAATCTCGCCCAAACAGAGTGAGCCAAAAAGAGAGATGTAATTTCACCACAGATACACGATATGGAAAAGTTTAACGTTATTAAACCCTGTCACTCGCCTTGGGCAAGCCCGCTAGTTATAGTTCAGAAAAAAGATTTAGTGTGGATTATAGAAAATTAAAGGAAGTAACAAAAAAAGCTACTTACCCACTGCCAAACATCGATGATATCCTAACTTACCTTGGAAAACAGACAGCATTTTTCTCTGCACTGTGTATGCATAACGGTGCATTGCAGTACTGTAACTCAGCAGTATTTGAGTGCACACCAAAAATCGGTATTAAATTTTCTAAATTTTTTTGTTCACAATTTGACAAAATACAAAATCTCACAATCTTTATTTGAATGCTCTTCACCGTAGGATATACATTGGTGAGTCTATTTCTTTTCTCTTACTGTCCCGATGCCATCTTCAGGATTGCACTTCTTTTGGGCTTTTGTTTGTGTACTAGTTGTTCAGTATTCTAACTGAATCCATTCAAAACTATTGTGGGTTTCTCTTAATTCTCTACCTATGCTCGTAAAATTCAATACGTTTTATTAACCCATCTTGAGCTCTTTGGTCTTGATAGTCTTCATCAACCCTATCCTACCCTATTGAAATTAAAATATACCTTAAATCTAAGCGTCAATAAGTCATGTACTTTGCAGTTGGGATGCTTTCTCCTCAGTAGTTGTCTCGAACGGGTTATTTCGATCAGCTTCTTCCCTTACCAACTACACAAATTTAATTAGTGTACGCTTACCTTTATTATTTATTTATTTATTTATTACCATACACCATGCAACAATATTTACATTAAAGGTTGGGAAAACTACACATTTACAAAAAAAATAAAATTTACAGAAAAATTCAGAAGAAAAATGAATAACAATAATACAGAACAACAAAAACATCGATGGGCAGTCTAATTTATTATGGATAATTTTAAATAAAAAAATAAGAGAGTGCATATCCCTTCTATCAGATAAACTTAATACATCATACCTGGCCAATAATTGATAATGATCAACACTGAGAGCAGGGTAAACACCATCAGCAGTGAAGGATACATATTTTAAAAATTTACGTTGGATATTTTTCAAACTGTGTATGTAAGTTGAGTTGTAAGAGATGATTCCATATTGTGCTCGAGTATTCAAGTTTAGACAAAAAGAATTTGTTAAATAACAGGAACAATACACTACTATCATTAAATCTATGAGGGTTTTTTATGACAAAACCAATACTAGTAAGTACAACAGAAAGAATGTGCTGGTTAAAACTAAGTTTAGAGTCAAAAATAACTCCTAGATTTTTAAATTCAGTTACCCTATTCAGGGACGTGTTATTGAGTGTATGATCATAATGTAATTGCACTTTTTCCCATTTAATGGCAAGTTATTTGTAATATACCAATTATTGATACGATCAAGATTCATTTACAATTTAAGACAATCCGCAAAAGAGTTAATATTACTATATAACTTTAAATCGTCTGCATAAAGAAGACAGCCAACGTCAGTCATACTGACAATATCATTAATAAAAATGACGAAAAGAAGAGGGCTAAGAATTGAGCCCTGGGGCACCGCAGAAGAGGCTATAAATTCATCAGATCTAAAACCATGATACTCTACGTATTGTCGCCTCCAGTATAGGTACGTTGCAAACAAATCTGACAGTTTATCTGAGAATCCAAATTGATGAAGTTTACACAGTAAACTGGGCATATTCGAGATATTTTCCATATATCCGGGAATGAACTAGAATTTAAACAGATGTTAAATATTTTCATAAACGGGAGGGCAAATACTACAGCACAGTCCCGTAGCAGAAAAGCAGGTATACCATCGGGGCCAGTAGTAAATTTAGATTTCATTTTTCTTAGAGCCTCGAAACATCTTGTTTCTCAAGGGCTGGTTAGTTTGTTCAAATTCGATTCTTTCTCGCATATAATACAGCTTCCCATCAATTTTTCCTCTAGCTTCCTTCTTTAAATTTTTCCAACACTTCAAACTATTTTCTCAGCAAATTACGGCAAACCTGAATGAATTTTAAAAATGTTTTTATTACAAAAATCCAGAAACAACAACATTCAAGAAATTCATTTTATTTACAATTTCTGTCTTAACTGCCTTAAATTGGTATAAAATTTTCACAAGTATAGGAAATATTTCATTGTGAATAACTTTACTAATGGGTATTTCTCATCTAGGATCAACGGTTATGAAAATACAGGCATTACTGGGTCAAAAAGCTGAAAATTTTTCAAAATGGCCGCTAAAAAACTTATTTAGCTGGGAATCTGAAATGTCCAGAAGGTTATTCCTCTTAACTCGCGTATAAGACAATCTAAAAACCGAAGTGCCGTTTAGTCCCACCGAATGGTAGTCAACTCGATTTTCGTTATATCAGGCTCATAGACTATACATACTTGCGTAAGATGCAAGGTCTTTGAATTTTTTCAACATGCGATGTTTCAAAAAAGTTTGAATAACAAATACGAATAAACCTGCCTTATTTGCCCCTCGACAAGTATGTAAAACAAAACAAAAATAGTTAATCACACGACTGGTAGCTGCCTACGTTATGCACATTTAAAGCATATTGTTATATTATGCCTTTAAACGGCGACGCTGTTGTGCATTTGCAGAATGCACCGAGCAGTGGTAACAATTTGAGACAAGATCTTGATTCTCTCTATTTGCAAACAAAATGCTGGAAACAACGACCTGGAGTGACCGTGGCTGTCACCGGGTCAAATTGGGACATCTCTTATGCGACTTTCAACTTTCTAGAAACAATGATTTCAATATTAAATGAATACATAATGAGAATGAGACAAATTGTCGCAAATTTGAAGTAGGCCGCCTTACTTGGGCAAAGTGTGTCACCTCAAATGATACCTACATATAGAGAAATTTTAAGTTTCATATTTAGCCGCTGATATTATATAACATTGTTTACGTAAAGGTAATTTTATATTTATTTGTTTGTCCTAATTGAACAGTATATTAATGTAAATGGTAATTAAAGAATTATCCGTTTGATGAAACTTTCAAATTCATAAACTAGTGAAGGAATCTGTGTTTTTTTAAACGCAGGATTTCATTTAAAATCAGCGATAAACGAAAACGACTTAAAGAAATCAGATTAAAGCATATACGGGGGTGTCTTGTAGGTTAGTATTTTGTATATAAGGTCAAATCATGACGATTTAGCCTAACATTCCAGTACCAGGATGCACTCTGAAGTAGATTCCTTCTTAAATTTTCATAAACAAATAATATCTTGGAAACTGTTTGACTTACATGATTTTTATTTAGTAAAGTCAAGTACCGTAATCCGTGGTGAATTTTTAGAACGCATTTTTGATATTTTCGCAAATAATTTAGCAAAATCGTAGTAAAAAAAAACAAAAAAATAATTAAGATGCTTCAAACCCTCAGCAGCTGATTACCAACTTTTATGAATTTCAGGTTTTCATTTGACATTTTTTTCTTTTGCCATTTGGCGTTCGAATTCGCTACGGTGAAAGGTTCATTTATTTATACGGAAATTTATATTCGCACTCTCGTAGTCGTGAACTCGAATGCAGATTTTTTTAAAAAAGGCTATTTGCAGTTTGGATTAAAAAAACAGTGGTATATATGGTGATTGAGTGAAAAAAATTAAAAAATAACGAATTCATTTTATTCAAAACTGAATAAAAGTAAATTTTATATTTTTGATACATATAAAATAACAAATATAAAACAATGAAAATAAAAGTATTTTAAAAATATATAAGAAAATAAAAAACAACATTAAATCCTTCTGAATTTTTTAAATAAAATGTTTAAAAATAATTTATACGATATTTAGATTTTTGGGAAGGTTTTCCAAACATATTTATTCCTTCTCAAATCTGTTGGGGAGCTGAGCTTCAAAGTAACATCCTTACTGTTCACCAAACTCTCGTCTTTAACGGTTGGACAGAAAAAATAAATTTCTACCTTCAGACTTGTCATTTTCTTATGTCTCATGAAATTAACAAGCAGCAAATCTTCATCAACGAAACCAGTTATTTGACTTACATAATATTTAAATTTGCTATTTGTACATTTGAACTTAGCTAAAATAAAATCATTGAAGTTAAAGGCATTTCCAGGTAATTTATCACAAATATTTTTTTATGACTCTTCTGACTTTTGATTTCCATAATCGCGGTTTCTTTCCTCTCCGGAAGTGATAATCTCTTGCTGATCTTCAGCCTCATCAGATGGAATCAGTCTCAGTCAAATCATTGGACGTAGTTCCCTTCCCTGGAGCAACGTCAAGTTTCTTTCCTCTCTTTTTTATTTGTTTTTTTTTTTTGGTTCTCCATAGAATGAGACCTATTCAGAAAATCCACAAAAGTTGCTGACTAATGTTTCTTAGCTTGCAATCTGTTTTCAGCATCTTATAATTCTTCTGGCCGTGATTTGAGTAATTTATTCAGAACAGCATTTTCATCAAAAAGTACAATACCACAAGCCTTGATACCTGAACGAATATTCTGTTCAGATTTAGCACGGATTTCATCCAGGGCTTTCTTTAATAAACTAGGGAACACGGATTTTGGCACAACACCTAGATTCTTGGTTTTCCAATCACTTAACATTTTGCGCCAAACCTTCTTGAACGGATGGAGAAAAGAAACATCCAGGGGTTGCAATAAATAGGTTCCATTCGGTGGGAGCAAAATTAATGAAATATCGTGTCTTTCACATTCTTGAATGACACGTAAAGAGATGTGGCTTGATAAGTTATCTCCTATCAAGATTTTCTTTCCCTTGCACTTCTTGAAATACGGCAAAGATATTTCTTGAAACCAGTTTTCGAATATGGGTCCATGAAACCAACCGCTCTTGGGTTTGTTGTATACGGTTCCAGGTGGCCCATTTTCAATCCAGGTAGGGTACAAGAGAACTGACTTGTACACTACATACGGATGTAGGAATTTCCCGGAAACGCTAGCGGCCATCACTGTGGAGACATTTGATTTGCTAAAATCTATTATCATCTATACGTTTGGTACCCCTTTTACAAACTATCATTTAGTGCACCGCTTAAGACCGGAAGATAATCAACACCGACTAGATTTTTTAACATACTTTTCCATTGTCTTAGAGGAAAATAATGATTTGCTAAATTAAAGTATGTAGAGTGACGAATCTAGAATCCATCACCGGAATAATAGCCAGACCTAACTGTCGATACTGGTGTAAAGAAAATCCTAAATAGATGAGAGAGATGGAGATTCCAGACATGATTTGGAAATGGTTGGTATGGCATTGTAAATAGATACATTGTTGGTCCATATCTTTATCATGCAAATTTAAATGGTCAACGTTATTTACACTTCTTACAAAACGATTTGCATGAGCTATTGCATAATTTACCAGTTCAATAGATACCGATAACGCTGGCCCACATAATAGCATTATTGTGGTGGTAAATTATTTAAACCAAGAAGATCCAGGAACATGAATTGGTACAAATGGGTTACTCAGGTGGCCAGCTGCTTCTAATATTACCTACCCCATTAGATTTCTATTCGTAGGGTTATCTGAAAAATGAGGTTTATAAATAACCAATCATAAAATTTATGCAAGTTGTTACATGGCCTATGTCCATTTAACAATTTTATATAAAAACTAGTATTTTTGTTTATATTTAGCACGATCTGTGTAACATTTTGATTCAGTTTTTGTAAGTGAAACTGTTTTCAACTAACAGAATTTTACTTGTATAACTGCTAAACCATTTCACACTGTTTTATATACATATTTTTATATCTTAGGAACTTGGTTATGTTTTTTTACACTATTATGTATCTCTGTTCTAGTTCTATTACAGCATCTAAGGAAACAATTGTCTAAAAACATTTATTTACATGAGATACCTATATTTCAATTTCTATATTTTTGTTTACTATGTAAGTACATATGGTTATTTTCCTTACCTTTCTCATTACTATATATACTATATAAATATTTCACCTGGGAGTTTCTATTGCACACCCTTTATACTCTGTTAGTTTTTGAATTATAAAACTCTTGGGAAAGTTGTTTGTAAATTAGTGTAAACATAATTAAAATAGAAAATTCTGTATGGTCATGCATTTTTTGAAACTATTGAAAATAGAACATTTTTTTTTCTAGAAAATCTGCTATTTTGTTATTTTTTATACATCAACTAAGGGTACTTTTGGACGAGAAAAATAGCTCAGGTTATTTCCCTACAGCCCCTACGTTGACAATGTGACGACAGAACTATCACTGGAATAGAAGAATAGTCGAGATTTTTTATTTAACGCAGTATACGATCGAGTTATTAAATATTCCCTTAGATTCAGAGGCAGACAAACCCACAAAAACAGCTTTATTGGTTTGAAACCGTGCATCATAAAAAAGTAATACGATTTATAAGTGTCAAAATCTGAGATACACATGGTTTCCAGACGCATTTCCTTTTGTACACACGAAGCCCCTCAAGTGGCCTTCCCCCGGCACGGCGGTTAATATATCAGGGGTGAACAAGCGTCCACAATACAACACATACATCATCGATGCACAGTTTATTGAATTTCAATGTTGCCAATATGAGGAGACGTGATCGAAGTTTTCGCCGATGCGAAGAGAACAGCGGCGCGGCGCCGCCGGACTGTGAGAACCTCCCTAGGGAAACTTTATAATATAAGAATAGAGATTGCGTCGCAGAAAAACATGTTCAATTAAATGCATTTACCGTACGAGCTTCTAAGTCGAAGATAAAATATTTTAATGAAATGAATGTTCGGGTTGGTAGAAATTATGGGAAAATATTTTGTCGACTGCTGAAGGTCTATTTTTTACGATTTGTTTTCTGATTCGCTATTTTTCTCATCTTTTGCTGAATATTCATTATCATATCAAGAAAATAAAAATACGAATTTCTTTGCAATTAGATATCTGGTAAAACTAATGCAGTAAAAGTATAGTCAAACGAGAATATTAGGAAAAATGAATTTAATGAAATAGTACAAGATAATGTAACAGTTTCTGATAAAAAAGATATAGCCGATGCTTTCTGCAGTTATTTTACTGACGTAGGAAAAAATCTAGCTAACAAAATTAAATTACAAAAAGAAACAGTGGAACTGAGGCAATAAAAATTTTCTTAATTTATTATTTCTCTCTGATACAATGACTTGGAAGTCATCGAAACTATTCATGATTTTTAAAAAAATATTTTTTAAAAAAGCTTTTATTTAAATGCTCTAAAAAGTAGAAAATAAACTTTGAAGTGAATCAAACTCATCATTTTGTTACATTATATAGTTTTTTAATGGTATAAAAGCTTATCGCGAGATATTCCTGTGTAAAGAAAATTTCACGCGATAAGCTTTTTTATCATAAAAAAATTACATGATGTAACAAAATGATGAGTTGGATTTACTTCAAAGTTGATTTTCTACTTTTTAGAGCATTTAAATAAAAGCTTTTTTCTTTAAATATTTTTTTATATAATTATATTTTTTACTTTTTAGTCTTTTGATGTGCTGTAATCCTCAGATATCGATTTTGAGGCGAATCGGATCATAAACGGTAAAGTAGTCAGCCATCTTGAATCAAATTTTTGACTAGGTATTCGTAATACGTGACCCCGAAAACCCCCAGATATTAATTTTGATCGATTTGGATCTAAATGACAAAAGTCGTCAGCCATATTGGCGCCGCCATTTTGAATTTCTGAATTTCGATCAAAAATTCATAATTAGTGACCTCCAAAAACCCCCAGATATCGATTTTCGCCCGCCATCTTGAAGTCGTCATCCTGAACTAAGTTTTTGACTAAAAATTCGTAATCGGCGAACCCGAAAACTCCCAGATATCGATTTTGACCATAAGTGACAAAAGTCGTCTGTCATATTGGCGCTGCCATTTTGAGTTTCTAAATTATGCCCAAGAATTCATAATTGGCGATCTCGAAAATCCCCAGATATCGATTTCGAGTCGAATCGGATCATAAACGATAAAGTCTCCGCCATCTTGAAGCCGGCATTTTCTTTTTTCTTATATGAAAATGTTAAAGTGTATTGTCACCGGACTTATACACATTTGGAAAATTTCAAAGCTTTAGCTTAATTAGAACTAATCGAAATTTTGATTGCAAGATTTGACCTAAACAAACTAACTAACTAACATTGTAAGTTTAATAAAAGCTTTTAAAAATAAAAAAGCATCTGGAATTGATGGCATACCGTCCGAAACATTAAAGGTTATTGCTAAAAGAATAGCTAAACCTTTAACATACATAACAATAATTCCGGTCCAAACATAAACATAAAATTGCCTTTGAAGGCGTTTGAATTGTGCATATGGGTTTTCCTCGCTCCATACGTGTAAGTTGTGAGAGTTAATGACTCCATTTCTTCCAAAGCTCGCTTCATCCGTATACAAAACCGATCGAATGAAGGCATGGTATTGTTCATATTTCTCTATAAACCACTACGAAAATTGCACCATAGCAGGAAAGTCATCTGGGCTAATGGCATGTACTTTCTGTATATGGTACGGATGAAGCAGTTGCTCTTTCAAAATTCTTCCAAGGATCGATTTTGGGACATACATTTGTAATGATAATGATCTGATACTAACAGATGAATTCTCAGCGACTGCATCCAATACGTTCTCTTCTACTTCAACAGTACGTGTTGTCCGCGGAGCACTCCTGTTTACGTCATTTGGCCCAAATCGACCTAAGTAGAGATATAATTCTTAGATTTTTAGTTTTCAAAAAAATTGTTATATTTTTTTACCACTTTCTCTCAGCCGTTGATCAACACGTTCAAAAGTTTTGCGATCAGGAACCGAACCCTTCGATGGCGATACCGTCGAGCGTATAGTCTTCGTGCTTTCGAGGCATTACAAGAAGCCATTCCATACATTAAATGCATATCTGCGTATTCATTGTTCGTGTAAGCCATATTTCAACCAATTAATTACTTAATTAATGTCGGATTAAGCTAATACTAAAAAATTATATCACTCCAATTAACTGATATTTTGAACATTATTACTCGTTTGGTTTTGTTCATAAACAACTACATCGTCTTATCTAAATAGATAAGACGATGTAGCTGTTTTTTTAAATATTTAAAAAAATTGATATTAACACGTTCAATGCTGACCCCAGAACTTGGGCTTCAGAATGTGCGGCACCATTTTTTGTCGTTTTTTTTTTTTCAAATAATCGACGGGAAGGTCATACATAATATGACAAAGTAATACTAAGTAAATAATCTTTGTTTATTTATTTTTAAAAGTTATTATTATTTGTGCGATTGAAAATCGCAATTTCATCGTTAGGTGCATTTATTTCGAAAACGGTTCATATTACCGACATCAAACAAGTATATGTTTTTCACGTAAAAATGGCTCAAAAATTTGAAAATAACCTTAGAAATAAAAGAAAATAGGCTGAAATTTTTTTCAACTTATTAAGACAATGGGTGCTCTGCCCCTGAGCCCCCAAGAATGTTATACAAGGTTCTAATACACTGACCTAACTGGATTGAAATAATATGATACTGATCCAAAAATGATTAAAATCGATTAAACAATAAAAAGTTATCGCGAAAAATCGATTTTTAACCTTCAACTTCAAGAGCGAATATCTTCGTAGGGCTACCTCGGGGGAAAGAAAAATATACGAACTTGTGACCATTATTTTCACTAGTTCTACCCAAATCCGAGAGATTGCCCACCATTTTCAGGACATACAGAAACTTTGAATACTACGGAAAATAATTATAATGTGACAGATATAACTTAACGTTTCAACCCTAGTTATTTTTTTAATGCCTTGTTTATATTTACGTCCTGGCGGAGTTTAGCTACTATACAGCTACTCTTCCATTCAACCAGGACAGCGAAATGAAATGCCGTTCACCCATCCAAGTGACGACCTCGACCAACGCTGCTTAGCTTCGCTTGTGAATATGATTGATGATGATTGTATATTTATTTGTAAAACAAGATCGTACGTCTCAATTGGAGTGTCCACAATTGCATAATTTCGCGAAAAATTATTCAGAACCAAATCACAATAAGGAACGTTTCCGTTGGAGTGTCCCACTTAAATGCAGCGTCCCCTGAGTAAATCCGCGAAAATAATCTATTTTCCAAATATAATTTGAGAAATGAAATGAAGCGAAAATTCAATGTTAAAATTTTCGTACCACGCCTCTGGAATGTCCCAATGTCCCACTTAAAAGTAGCGTCCCCTGAGAGTATTACTCGCGAAAATATGTTCTCACAGTATTTACTAAAAACGGGAATCAAATGTAGAAAATATTACAAGTCTCAAAATTTTAGCGCATATCCATGCTCGGTTAGCATTCAACTTGTCCAGCGTTTGTTGCGCGGCTACATATGAGTCAAGCAGTGAGCAGCCGGCAGTGGAGCTAATTGTTTGTAACCGGTAGCGTCAATTGATATAAATAATAATTTCTGCAATAATCTGGAGGTATTTTGTTAAGCCATATTATATGAAACAAAATTAATAATTATGAAACACATACACCTATGTTATTTTTTGGACGTACATTAAAAAATGGCCTTGAACATTCTTCAGTTACTTGTCAAAGAAACCAAACATTGACGAATATAAAACACGTTAAAAATTGATTTGTACTGTCACTGGATAAATCTCTAAATACCGGTCCTGTTAATCCAATCCGTTAAAGCGGCAACAAATTTGAACGTATATGAGTACATATACTTTATAAATGAACATACGATACACACATCGTGCATTATTCAATAAAGCAGTTACCTATTATTTTATATTTTGTGCATTTTCGTAACTACGCTTTTAGCAAAATTTTTAATAAAAACTCAAATCCATTAGCTAAATGAAATACTATTTGATGGCAAAAAAGGGTTTGATACTTGTATTATACGAAGCCGGAATATAACATACATTAGTAAATTTAACTAACATACTGATTTATCATCTACGTTATATGTTTTCATTTAAAATTCGGTTGTCTGCTTAGAATATTGAAATTATCCATCAATTAAAAGGATAAATATAGGAGCTAATGCATCATGTTACATTGCTGCTACGTTAATAGAAGAAACTAGAATTTATAGCATAATGCTACTGCAAGTCTCTTTCAAAGATTCTACAAACACAAAATAGGAAATCACATTGACATGAAAAATAAGGAAACTGATAAAACTTTATTAACGGCTCTCGGTGTCAGTTTTGTTTTCGAACTTAGTGACTGGTATATTAACTCAGCCGCTACTAATCATATGAGTCAGTGTATGGACTGGATGGACAATTTTATCTATTTACAGAAAGAACTAAAGGTAACTACAGCTAATAATGATAAATTCTATAGCAACGACGTAGGTGCACGTAACGTCAGACACTAGCTTAATATTAAAAAATTTCGAAGCAATTAATTGATAAGAAATTATCTTATAGACCCAGAATCAAGAAAAGAAATAAAAATGAGCATGGAAAGACAAAGATGAATTGAAGGAAATGATAGAAGACCTGGAAATAAAACTTTACAAGAAACAGGAAGAAATGACATGACAGGAAGAGTTAAGAAAAATTATAGAGGTACAGCAGGACGTTATTCTAGCAGCCTTTGATGGAATCCACAATGAAATTAAAGAAATATAGGCAATGTAAAAGTCAGTGAAATCAAAGGAAAAAAAATTGGTGATATTGAAGGGAAAGTTACTGGCTTCGAAGAAAAAGTTATTGATATGAAAGAAAAATTTCCTTTAGTTGAGGGAGAAGTAGAACGCCTTAAATAGTAGTTGAGAGAAAAATTAGGCCAGCTAGTAGGATCATCCAGATCCTTGGTTAGAACCGCCCTCTTTGGTGGTAAAACTTGGTCAACCCATAAAAGACTTGAGATATGGCGACCAATACCCCCCTAAGTATATTGGATCCAGCTAAAATTTGGTACGCAAAAATCTGGGGAAGCTTACAAAAATTTGAAGCTGCTATTGCGCCACTGGCACATCTACAGGAATTTCATCAGGATACATTCAAGGAATTCCAGGAGTAATTGGCAGTTGAGACTTTTACTGATAGTATAAGAGACAAGAAAATCAAGCGGGTCCTTAGACTATCCCTGCATAGGAACAGTAACGAATATTTAGTTCATGCACTTAAGGCAGAGAAAATGTATATGGATTCCCTGTGGCAAAAATTATTAGTGTTTCAGTCAGAGGAAATGAATCTAGACACCAAGCTAAACATATTAAAAGATGTTCGCTCAATCAATGTTGAAGGCAGGTTTTCCAGGAAACTGGAAAATCAAGAAGGAGGTATAACGCAAAGTGGAGGTATCCTGTGTTGCCGATGCAGTAAATCAGGGCACGGACTGTTGATAGTGGACTCCTGAGGAGATAAACGCTGCAAGAAAAGAAGATGGCCACTCAGATAAGGCGAGATTGATTGCCATACTGACGGACACATAAAATACCGACCAAATTAAGTTCACAATCGGAGCCGAAATAGGGACCACAACTGGAGTCATAGCAACAAGGAAGCATTGAAAAGCTGGCAGAATTTTTCCGCTGTTATAATTGCTGCAGTTTGGGGCATATCAAAAGGCACTGTCGATGGAGGAACCCCAAGGAGGTAAACCGAGGATATAAAGAAACAGTAGGTTGTGGAAACACTGAGGACGGTTAAAAGAGGCCACAGATGGCTGGACAAAAGAAATTCTAAGGAAGGAACAATTGAATGATAGGGAAATTGGTCCTGCATTGAGGGCGAATGAAAAAGCAACGCGACCAGAATGAAATAATGTTTTATTTATAGGTGCAATGGAACTCACCGAAGATTATAGATGGGCTGTTAAAGAGGGCATGGGAAAACCCGGACGGCAAGGAAGTTACTATGCGCCTGGTGATTCCCAGGTGCCGGGTACCAAAAGTACTTCTGAAAATAAATGATGGAATGTCGGGGGGGACACTTTGGCGTAAGTAAGACCCTGACTAAGGTATGGGTACGATTTTATTGGATAAACAGCTGTTAAGTGGAGGCTCGATGTTGCATATGCAAGATTTGTGCGAATACGGCCACCAAGGGATCACCTACAAGGAGTAGCCACCGAATAAAGACTCGCTATGATAGTAACGTCAGTTCAGCAGGATTCAAGCTAGAAGGCTCTACAATTCACAGCGAAAGAAAGAAGGATCTCCGAAGCTTCACCTACCTTAGGAAGGACTGTATACTTCCATCACTCGGATTGATGACGTCTATTGAATTCAACGTAGTAAGAAGTGGAACAGACTAGTGAAGTATATTGAAGACGCCGAATTGCCTGACCGGAACATTCAGGATTCATCTGTATGCTCCCTTGCAGACAGAGGTATCTGTAAGTAGTACTCCTTAGTTGAAAGCTAGCGAGTAGTTCTTCATCAGTTGGCTCAGAGATGAAAGTAATTTTATACTGGATAATTCGGAATTGATCTAGAATAATGGGAAAAGGTCTGGAATAAGTATCATGGAGTGTATAAGAAGCGGAACCAAAGCCCTGGAGTGGTTCTAGTTTAGACAGGAAGTGACTTTAGAAATTAGAAATATTAATCCAAAAACAAACTCGAGAATATTAATTTTATTTTAAAGAAAGTTTATATTCCAAATTCAAACAATGAAATTTGGCGTGAAGTTTCTACTTCTAATATTAGACACTATGTGCCTACCAAATTTAGACGGATAATGTTTGAAATTTTACATAATTTAACACATTCGGCGTAGGGGCAACAAAAAAGTTAACAACTAGTAAGTATTTTTGGCCTAAAATAAATACAGATCGCATTTTATGGACCAAAACTTGTATTAATTGTCAAACATCAAAAATTCACAGACATACTAAGACTCCGATAGGTAAATTCGATATGCCTAGAGGTAGATTCGAACATAGTGACATCGATATTGTATTTTATTTACCGTCTTTCGTTAGTTGTTATCACATACGGTGATTGAACGATTTCCTCGTTGGCCAGAGGCATATCTTATACACAGTATAACTGTAGAAACAGTAGCTAAAACAGCATTCCTCTCTATATAACCGCAGAACAAGACGTGCAATTCGAATCACGATTATTTTCATCACAATTTACAAAATTTCTCGGTTGTCATACAACACATACAACCACGTATCACCCACAAAGCAATGGTATGATTGAAAGATTTCATAGAACGTTGAAAGCAACTTAAGATAAGATTTAAAATATTCCTCTGCGAGAGTTGTTTATTTTATACATTTATTTAACGTCGGCCTATTTCCGCTACTGAGGCCTAACACCGACGCCTGTAGACGAGCTACCCCCAATTAGGAATTTTGGCGAACCTCTTCCCTTAAGAAGAGTAGGGATCTTTTACTTGCCTAACGTTTAATAGACAGGGGACCGACGGCTTTACATCCCCTCCGGAGGATGGTATATCCCCTATACAACCCTCGCCTAAGGTAGTATAGCTTTCGCGTATACACTGATATGAGCCGCTGGAAGATGTGTGAGGCGAGGACGCGGTCTTCGTTGGAACGGTCACCCATGAAACTAATAATCGCGCCTTACATTGCTTTACATCGCATATCGAAGTATGTACATAGTAAAGACGCACCCACGCTCGCCCCAGGCCGGAATTGTTTTTAGGTAAGCTTTACGCAGTCCAAGAGACTGTTTTGTTAATTTACACGACGACGCAGATATTTCTGTTTTTATGTCAAAATTAAAAGAATATTTTCTAACCTTAAACAAATAGATACAAAACATCACTCACTTTAAAAAGCATTTGTCAGTCCTGATATTCAAGAATGTGAATATGTTTTTCTAAGAGTTGAAGGGTTGAAGCCATCACTATCTTCACCATATGAAGGACCTTCTCGCTCAGAAAAGATAATTACGCTAACCAAACAAGATAGAGATTAATACGCTACTTGACACCTATAGTCTGGTCCAAATTGTAGACTCCCCAACTCGCTTTACCCTCACATCAGCAACCCTTATTGATCTTATAATTACTACTAATAAAAATATTGTAGAAAATGTAGAAGTTATTTCATTAAATCATATGTCTGATCACGAACTTATTTATTGCAAATTAAATCTCACTCATAAAAAACTGAACCCAGTATATAAAACAATTAGGGACTTTAAGTATTTTAACGAGGATCAATTTTATGCCGACCTTATGTCTGTCCCTTTTGAAAATATTTATGATATAAATAATATTGATGAGAAAGTGAACTTTCTAAATGAAAATATATTATTTTTGTTTGATATACACGCTCCGATCAAAACAATAAAAATTACAAAAAAATATGCACCATGGATCACTGATAATATACGTTTACTTATGTCCCTAAAAGATAAAGCCTGCAGTAAATGGCGTCGTACAAAGAACGAAGCTCATCATAATTATTATAGAATGTTAAAAAATTATACAACGCTAGTTTGCCGAAATGAAAAAAAAATATATTTTGAACATAGACTGAGGGTAGACGGCATAAATCAAACCTGGAAAGATTTGCGTCTTTTAAATATAGCTAAGCGGGTAAATAGTATTCCGGACGAATTAAAAAATGTTAATGACCTCAATCATTATTTCATGAATTGCATCCCAAAATTACCTGCAGATCAAGATACCATAAGTCATTATAAAAATAATATTAAACCAAATATCGACTCATTTAAATTTAAGTCTACTTCTGAGTATAATGTTCAGAAAATTCTATATGGTCTATGATGGTCTTAATATTAAATTATTACTCATGTGTTGTCCTTTAATATTGCCTTTTGTTACCCACATAATAAATTTTAGCTTAGAGAATTGCATTTTTCCAGGTTCCTGGAAACAAGCCTTAGTGCAACCAGTGCCAAAAAAAACAACCCTGAAGAATATAAGGACCTCCGCCCAATTAGTATTTTGCCAACCCTATCAAAAGTCTTAGAGAAAGAGGTAGAGTGTCAGATGCGGGATCACTTAACAAAATTTCAATTGCTACCTGAAATACAATCTGGCTTCCGCCCTTTGCATAGTTGTGAAACTGCCCTCTTAAATATCACGGATGACATTTTGAGAGAATTGGACCAAAAAAAAGTTACAGTGCTAGTACTTGTCGATTTTACAAAAGCATTTGATACGATTAACCATGAAATACTTTTCGCTATATTGGAATCTATGAGCTTTCATGTTAATGTTGTTAACTTTTTTCGTAGCTATCTACAAAATAGAACACAACGTGTTAGAATTGACAATAATGTGTCTATGCCTCTCGAGGTGTCATCCGGGGTCCCACAGGGGTCGATTCTAGGACCGCTATTATATACGTTATATACGTCAGGTTTCGAAAAGGCGGCTGAGTATTGTCAAATTCACTTCTACGCTGACGACACTCAACTCTACCTCTCGTTTGATTCAGGGCAATTGGCTGAGGCAATGGCTGCTATTAATAGCGACTTGTATTCTCTAATTGAAAAATCTAAATGTCATGCATTAAATGTTAATGCCAGTAAAACATCAGTTTTAGTTTTCGGTCATCATAATATCACATCAACAGTAAAGGAAAACATGCAAATATATGTTGATGGACATTATATACCTTTTAAAGAAAATGCAAAAAATTTGGGGGTAACATTTGACACGAATTTAAGATTTAATTCGCATATTAATAATTGTATACGTGCAGCATATACAAATTTAAAAGTAATATATAATATCAGGCATTATTTGAATCAAAAAATTAAAACAATTTTATGCGAGTCGTTAGTCTTATCAAGATTTAATTTTGCCGATTCTGTATATGGTCCTTGCTTGGATGCGGAGGATACGCGTAGAATACAAGTTCTGCAAAACTCTTGTTTGAGACTAATATTTGGAGTTAGGCGCCATCAAAGTATTTCACATAAACTAATCCAGTTAAGTTGGCTCAATATGTCTAGGCGACGACTTCTGCATTCTGCTTGTTTATACCATAAAATTATTAATAATAAAACTCCCAAATACTTGAGCAAAAAAATCTCATATAGAACAGACGTCCACAATTTGAATATTCGTTTCAAAGGTACACTTACTCCTCCCCTCCATCGTACAGTATTATTGAAACGATCATTTACGTATCAAATAACTAAAGTATATAATTCCATTCCTTCATATATCAAAAGTAAATCTTTACCAGCTTTTAAATTCACACTAAGAAAATATCTTTTGAATGAATCAAATTAATGCTCCATAGGTGAATTCTTCTTTAACTAAAATATAATTTTTTTTTTTTTTCATACACTAGTGCCTACATATATCATGTTACTACATACATACTATCTGTTATTAGCAATACTGATTGTTTTTTTTTTGCCATATTGCTATTACTTACGCTTAAGATTAAATACAGAGGTTCGTCTTGTGCGGCCACCTGATCTTCGGCGTTTTTGTCGTATTCTTTTAAATTATATTATCTAATCTTGTTACTTTTTTTGAGAAAATAAAGACCTATTATTATTATTATTATTATATTACTATCAGTTTGGACAGGATAAAACCTGCATACTTGTTAAATGAAAATTACATTTTAGATAATGAGGAAGTGCCAAAAAAAGCGAGGTTTGCGATAGATTTCTTGGCTGGCTAATATTTTTTTTTTTTTTTTTAGGAGAGGGAGTATTTGTGGCTTTTTTACTTACTCACTTCTTAGTGTTAATTGTATTACAACTAGCTTATCACTAACGACGACGAGCAACTATTTTATTTTTCTCCAACTGATGTTCAAGATAACCAAGGAAATGGATATTAGTAGATATACAGCATATTTTTGGTTTTAAAAATAACTAATTTTTATCCAGTAAATAACTGTTCTTGAATAAAAATCCACATAGATTTTTAACTCGTTTCCTTAATTGTGGTAATTTCACGAAACCCTGAACTAAAGAATAAAATATATTTGTTTCACATTTTCGTTACACGCTCTATAACTGATACAATACGTTATGTGGCATTCATTTAATATTTTAACTCGGACAGTTTATGTTCCAGAACCGTCGAAGCAAGTAAACGGCTACTTAAGTACGTCTATTCTCTACGAATTTCCTATTGTGGCTGTAGAAATAATGAGGCTGTTATCGGTTATGCAATGAAAATATATTCCGCCGACAATTATGGTGACGACCTGCAGTACGCATAACTGTATTCATATGAAACGACCGATTGCTGTACTAAACTGTTTATTTTTATAATAAAGTATTCGAGTTCAATAACCCAACCCGAATGGGATTATATTTGTAATGATATTGGCAAGATCACATCTACATTTTCTGAATTTGAGTTCTTTGTACTCGCACGTATATGTTTACTTATTTATTGCGTATTCATATAGGAATGGCGACTGTTGTGTACTTATTTTTGATTATTTTTCTTTATTGCTGCATATGCCTGTTTAGTTGGTATTTAATGTAGTCACAATGGGATTTGAAGTGGATTTTTTCCTTTAGCAATTTTATGGTTGGATCCTATTGGGAAGGTTCTCAGGAGTATCCAAAAAATGTTTGCACTTCAAAGGCTCTGTGATCCAATTGTTATTAACAATTCAATTTTTTTAACAGCGTTTTTCAACCTTAAAATGTCAATAACTCGAGATATGTATAAAGGTCCGATCGAGGCAAAAAGAAACCAAAATCTACGTTTAGTGTGTCTATATTAGGAAGACAACCATAACCTACAAAAGTGAAAATGCTGTCCAAAAATCGTTTCTTCAGAAAATCTGCCTTTTGCTCTATCAAAAACATCCTGAATATTTAGTGCAAAAATATTAAACCCAGTATGTCACTTAAAATTTGAATTGGCCGCCATTTTCAATTTTTTTCAAAAGTTATGTCTCGGCGCCAGCTTTTTTAAAACCTATTTTATTTTTTGCATTTGTTTAAAACCCAATTAACAGAAAATGAGTTTTTTCGACCATATTGAAAACAATTTTGAATTTTTTTTTATAAGATCGGAAGGAAAATTTTAATACCTTTATTTTAATTTTTAAAAAAGTTCATTTTGGTCAAACTAGACTCAAGGTAGTGGTGAGAGGTAAGTGAAACATCTCAAATGGTTAATTGCTACTATACACCATAGATGTCTCCATGGGCGTATAGCGACTTGTGATTCTGCAAGTACCTGAGAGAGGCGACCTTTCAGTCCTAGGTGGATTTAACCTACTGTTATAATATATGATTTGCAGGAAACAACTACTCAGCGGGCGAATACCCCGACCTGCATTGAATTACACCTTACAAATCTTGAAAGAATGGTAACCAATATCATTTGTCAATTCCCTGACCAGACATAGACCGGTTTCGAACTTATTAGTTCTCATCAGTATGCTATAGGTCATGGAACAGAAAAATGATAGTGACCACAATGCTAGTTTTATACAAACTATAGTAAATTGAGTAGTGGTGAGGTTAAGTCCACCTAGGACTAAAAGGTCGCCGCTCTCAGGTACTTGCAGAATCGTAAATCGCTATACGCCCATGGAGACATCTATAGTGTATAGTAGCAATTGACCATTTGAAAGGTTTCGCTTACCTCTCACCACTACTCAATCTACAATAGTTTGTATAAAACTAGCAGGTTGGCCACTATCGTTTGTCTATTCCATGACTTATGGCATACTGATGAGAACTAATAAGTTCGAAGCCGGTCTATGTCTGGTCAGGAAATTAACAAATGCTATTGGTTACCATTCTTTCAAGATTTGTAAGGTGTAATTCATTGCAAGTCGGGGTATTTGCCCGTTGAGTAGTTGTTTCCTGCAAATCATATATTATAGACTCAAGGCATTCAACATTTTGCATTTTAGCCAACTGTTAATTAATAAATGTATATTTTTGGCCAAAATTTGAAATGTATCACTTTGAAATATATTCAGTTCTTGCAACATATTAAAAAAAATTCTTTTCATAAAAACAAATTTGCATGCATTTAAATTCGGCTAGGCAATGAGTACATTGAAAAACGCTAAAATCGCAAACTAACGTGTAGTCTTGAATTTTTGATATGTTGTTAGGACCAGTACCAGTAGCGTAAATCCAAGTTCATATCTCTGAAAGACCTGTACTACTGTCGTAGTACTTAAAAACTGGGAAATTTTCGGACTTTTTTTGGTTTTTTTATTATATCTCCCGAAATATGCGTTATATAAGCTTTTTTAAAGCAGATTAATATTGAGCTACAGTTTGAGACCCGAACAAGGTCTGTACGTCAAATAATTAATTAAATATGTTATATTAATAAAAAATTAATTAATGATTTGAATGATTTAAAAAAATTAAACTGGCTTAGAAAAAACATTGATAATGAGCAATTAAATGTGAAATATAAAGAACTTAAAAAACAAATACATAGAGATATTAGAATAGAGAAGATTGCTCATTATGATAACATCATTAATAATTTTCACAATAAGACTAAAACGGTATGGGGTCTCGTAAATCATTTTAAACAAAAATCTCCGAATCAGGAAACAATTACATCTATCAACTACGAAAACATGGTTATCACTGATTAACAGGAAATTGCAAATGCATTTGGCGACTATTTGTCGCAAATTGTTAACAAAAAAATCACAGACCATTTTGGTAAAAATATTTCACCAGTTTGTACACTCCTATATTTATTGCTAACAATATGTTTTTTAGCCCGGTTACTAGGGATGAAATTGAACAGATTATAAAAAACTTACCTAACAAGAATTCGATAGGATTAGACGAAATACCTGCTAAACTTATTAAGCAATGCAGTAAAGAGTTATCACAGATTCTAGCTGACTTAATTAATGTGTCTATTGCAACCGGACAGTTTCCCTCCTGTTTAAAAACCGCAGCTGTTGTTCTGATATTTAAAAAGGGGGATCGGCATAACATCGACATTTATCGTCCAATATCTTTGTTGAGCATATTCTCGAAAATCTTTGAAAGGATTGTTTATAATAGAATTTTAAGATTTCTAAATAGTCATAACATCTTAACAGACTGCCAACATGGTTTCAGACCGGGTCTCTCGACTGAATCTGGCACTGTTGATCTCGTCCAACATATCCACGAAAAAATGGATCAAAATCATCATGTTGTGGCAATATTATTCGATCTTACTCGTGCATTTGACACTATAGATATAACGTTTGTGTGTAATAAGATTTTCAACGTGGGCCTGCGTGGTACTATTAATGCATGGGTGAAATCATTTTTATCTGGCAGAAAAATTACTGTGAAGATGAATGAAATACAATCGGACATATATGAGATAGATATTGGAACCCCCCAAGGCAGTGTATTAGGGCCCTTAATTTTTTTACTATTTATCAATGATTTGCCTAATTATATAACACAGGGCAAAGTATTCATGTATGCTGACGACACAACGATTGTGGTATCAGACAAAAATCCGTTAGAATTACAAAAAAAAATTTATAAAATTTTCGATGAATTTGGTAACTGGTGTCATAAAAATCATTTAATTATTAATTACGTCAAAACTGTCTGTATTGACTTTAAAAACAAACATAGAGCAGCTCATTGTGGTCCTAACCATGCATTTTCATTCAATAGTCACAGTATAGAAATCGCACATTCAGCTGCTTTTTTGGGTGTAACTCTTGATACTCATCTAGAGTGGAGTCATCACATCGACAAAGTAACTGCAAAACAAAAGCTTTTATGTCATAACTTCCTTAAAAAATAGTCTAAATACTTCAACTTTATTAAATGTATATTATTCCTTTGTCTATTCACCCATTGCATATAATATTGTAGCATGGGGACAATCTGCTGAAATCGGGAGAGTCTTTATATTGCAAAAAAGAATACTCAGGCTAATATTTAATCTGGGGTATAAGCAATCTTGTCGGGATACTTTTAAAAAATATAATATATTAACAGTGACATCTATATATCTGTTTAGGCTCCTGACATACATTCACATTAACAGAAATAAATTTATTCATAATGTAGACTTCCATGACTATCCTACAAGAAGTAGAAATTTAATTTCATCAAAAAAACACAGTCATGAATTCTTTAAGAAATCACCAATATACTCGGGCTGTCGTATTTACAACTATTTGTCGGAAGAAATAATAAATTGTACGTCATAATCTTAAAAAACACCTCAAAAACCTTTTAACGAATAATGCATTTTATTCTATTAATGAATTCATTTCGTTTGTTACACATACAGTTACATGATTGTTATTTATTTATTTTATTACTTGTTTATTTATTTATTTTGTTTGTAAGGTTTACATTCTGTATGTCCTTCCTGTATGTATATCTTTTTCGTATATTATATTGTTTGGACGCAGTAGATGTAGGTATGCGTTTTTGTCCTATTCTTTTGCGTATATTTAGTATAATTAATTGTTTTTATATATAATGATCATTTTTAATTATTACGATAATTCTAATATGTTTTGTTTGTGTATATATATATATATATATATATATATATATATATATATATATTATAATATATGATTTGCAGGAAACAACTACTCAGCGGGCAAATACCCCGACCTGCATTGAATTACACCTTACAAATCATTAAAGAATGGTAACCAATATCATTTGTCAACTCCCTGACCAGACATAGACCGGTTTCGAACTTATTAGTTCTCATCAGTATGCCATAGGTCATGGAGCAGACAAATGATAGTGGCCAACCTGCTAGTTTTATACAAACTATAGTAAATTGAGTAGTGGTGAGAGGTAAGTGAAACCTCTCAAATGGTCAATTGCTACTATACACCATAGATGTCTCTATGGGCGTATAGCGACTTGCGATTCTGCAAGTACCTGAGAGCGGCGACCTTTCAGTCCTAGGTGGACTTAACCTACTGTTATAATATATGATTTGCAGGAAACAACTACTCAGCGGGCAAATACCCCGACCTGCATTGAATTACACCTTACAAATCATTAAAGAATGGTAACCAATATCATTTGTCAACTCCCTGACCAGACATAGACCGGTTTCGAACTTATTAGTTCTCATCAGTATGCCATAGGTCATGGAGCAGACAAATGATAGTGGCCAACCTGCTAGTTTTATACAAACTATAGTAAATTGAGTAGTGGTGAGAGGTAAGTGAAACCTCTCAAATGGTCAATTGCTACTATACACCATAGATGTCTCTATGGGCGTATAGCGACTTGCGATTCTGCAAGTACCTGAGAGCGGCGACCTTTCAGTCCTAGGTGGACTTAACCTACTGTTATAATATATGATTTGCAGGAAACAACTACGCAGCGGGTATTTGCCCGCTGAGTAGTTGTTTCCTGCAAATCATATATTATAACAGTAGGTTAAGTCCACCTAGGACTGAAAGGTCGCCGCTCTCAGGTACTTGCAGAATCGCAAGTCGCTATACGCCCATAGAGACATCTATGGTGTATAGTAGCAATTGACCATTTGAGAGGTTTCACTTACCTCTCACCACTACTCAATTTACTATAGTTTGTATAAAACTAGCAGGTTGGCCACTATCATTTGTCTGCTCCATGACCTATGGCATACTGATGAGAACTAATAAGTTCGAAACCGGTCTATGTCTGGTCAGGGAGTTGACAAATGATATTGGTTACCATTCTTTAATGATTTGTAAGGTGTAATTCAATGCAGGTCGGGGTATTTGCCCGCTGAGTAGTTGTTTCCTGCAAATCATATATTATAACAGTAGGTTAAGTCCACCTAGGACTGAAAGGTCGCCGCTCTCAGGTACTTGCAGAATCGCAAGTCGCTATACGCCCATAGAGACATCTATGGTGTATAGTAGCAATTGACCATTTGAGAGGTTTCACTTACCTCTCACCACTACTCAATTTACTATAGTTTGTATAAAACTAGCAGGTTGGCCACTATCATTTGTCTGCTCCATGACCTATGGCATACTGATGAGAACTAATAAGTTCGAAACCGGTCTATGTCTGGTCAGGGAGTTGACAAATGATATTGGTTACCATTCTTTAATGATTTGTAAGGTGTAATTCAATGCAGGTCGGGGTATTTGCCCGCTGAGTAGTTGTTTCCTGCAAATCATATATTATAACAGTAGGTTAAGTCCACCTAGGACTGAAAGGTCGCCGCTCTCAGGTACTTGCAGAATCGCAAGTCGCTATACGCCCATAGAGACATCTATGGTGTATAGTAGCAATTGACCATTTGAGAGGTTTCACTTACCTCTCACCACTACTCAATTTACTATAGTTTGTATAAAACTAGCAGGTTGGCCACTATCATTTGTCTGCTCCATGACCTATGGCATACTGATGAGAACTAATAAGTTCGAAACCGGTCTATGTCTGGTCAGGGAGTTGACAAATGATATTGGTTACCATTCTTTAATGATTTGTAAGGTGTAATTCAATGCAGGTCGGGGTATTTGCCCGCTGAGTAGTTGTTTCCTGCAAATCATATATTATAACAGTAGGTTAAGTCCACCTAGGACTGAAAGGTCGCCGCTCTCAGGTACTTGCAGAATCGCAAGTCGCTATACGCCCATAGAGACATCTATGGTGTATAGTAGCAATTGACCATTTGAGAGGTTTCACTTACCTCTCACCACTACTCAATATATATATATATATATATATGTTTTGACACTGTATATGCATGTATTTTTTATTGTTTGTATACTTACATTACTACTGATACTCATATACTCATTACTTGCTATTATAGATTTTTTTATCTTATCACATCGCTGTTAATACGGCACCTTGTTTGACATGTCTCATCCATATTGTGTACTATGGCTAAAGGGATTAATAAAGATATTATTATTATTGTTATTATTAAATAGTACTCAAGATACAGCAGAGTCAAAATTCGCCATTTTTTTCAAAAAAGTGATTTTCTTATTTTTCGTCAATTCCGGCTCAAATATCGGGCGAAATACTTATCCTACGATAAAAGTCGTATCAACAGAAGTTTTAGTAAATTTAATTAGCTTTAATTTAAGCGCAGAACGATGCCTGTATACCTTTTAGTTATTTCATGATCTTAGAAAAAAGCAATTGGAAAACTGCCTTTCACAAATTCGACTTCACTAGATCTCAGGATGGTTTGATGGTAGTTTTAATGAAAAAAGCTGAACATCTGCGAGGAGCTAGAGAGGTTCTGGGACGTTGCGTGTACCAGCACTGAACAACACGTCGATATGAGGGCAACGCAAATCGCACGAGACACAAGTGATGTGGAGACTCATCCATTTCGACCCACCCTCCATTTCGACTGATTGACAAATTATTATCCATCAATAGTGGAATCGTTGGAGGCCCCGAGATTAATTCATAGCTCGAGAATTGGGATTAGAAGGTGCCAAGCAAATCACAGGCAACTCGTTTGGAAAAGTTTCCTTCAAGCGGAAAGACCAGGTGCGAACCATGACATCAATGAGCTCTTCCATCAAAATACGACAAACGTATGGATGTGGAGCCACTGACCATTTTCCAGCGTATGTGCATAATTAAGCAATCGATCGGACAAGGAGTTGAATGAACATTTCAACTATGAGCTGGCTCCATACCCCATGGCATTGTTCACAGAAGAAGGCATACAAAAATGAATAAAATCCAGTTTCTACCCAGCTGTCACTCCCATACCCTAAAATATCTCGGTAGGAGCCAATACCTTTCTTGTAGTAGATGGTGTATACCTACTACACAAGGTAAATTCACATTGCAATGAGAGCAATTGTCGCGGGGTACATCGGTTACACGTTCAATCACTTCGGACGAAATATAGCTGTTATCTTTGATGGATATCCAAAGGATGGTGAGTTGAATAACACGAAAACTGCTGAACGAGTGCGGCGCTATGGTACTCTTCAGTGCAATGAAGTGTTATTTGAAGAGTTGACTGTCATCAAAATGCCTCGGGAGAAGTTACTTGCCAATGACAGCAACAAACGACGATTAATTGCCCTGTTGCGCTCCGCCTTCAAAAGCCAGGGGATTGAGACGAAACAGGCAGTAGAAGATGCTGACTGTGATATCATTAAGACAGCACTCCAAAATACTACCTATTTTGAATCAGTTTTAATCGTTGGAGAGGACGTGAATCTCCTAGTTCTTCTTAATGGTTTGGGATCCAATATCAAAAATGTTTTTTTCCAGAAAAGTGACAGAGATGACCGTGGTCTATTGCAATACTCCTCAACTTCATTCAACCGGGGTGAGTTGGAGTTCTCCTTTAGGTTTGTGTTGTTTTTGCACGCGTTCACAGGGTGCGATACCACCTCTGCGCTTTTCTGGGACGGGAAAAATAAACTGTGGAGCACTCTTCAGAAATATCCCGAACTGATAACCATCGGAGGACAATTTCTTCAACCTACTGTAACCCACGGGACCATAGCAGACTCAGGAGGAAAGTGCCTCTCATAGCGCTGTACAGAGGAGACTGCAAGGTAGAAAATCTACATAGCCTGCGGTACAAAATTTTTGTGAAAACTACCGCCACTACTAAGATTGAACTGGCCCGCTTGCCTCTAACAGAAGATAGCGCGGCATTCCATGCCTACCGAACTTACAATCAGGTTAAAAATTAGTTGGGGGTTTATAAAGATGCCACTCAGTGGGGCTGGACTAGAACTAAACATACCTACTGCCATGATGGGAGAAGTGGCACCCCTAACCCTTCTCAAAATATTTCCTGCCATTGTAAGAAATGGTGTACCGGAGGCGGCTGCACATGTCTGGCAGCAGGACTCAGATGCTCCTCCCTGTGCAAATTCTGCTCTGGCATTTCCTGTCAAAACGTCGCCGTTATCCAGATCGACGAAGGATTGGACGATAACGACGACCCACTACCCGTGATTACAATAGAGAATTCACAACCACCTTCGAAACGGCTTAAGTAAACTTTATTACCAACTGTAGTTGTAGATTCTTATTATTAAGATTATACATAAATATTCATGAGTAGTGCGCTTAAATACATATTTTGTTAAATTGGTATAGCTGTTTTTGTTAAAACTACCATCAAACCATCATCCTGTGAATTAGTGAAGTGGAATTTGTGAAAAACCCAGTTTTTCCATTTTTTGTTTGTTTGTTTTTTTTTTTAAGATCATGAGATAACTAAGAAACAGGCGTCGTTCTGCGCTCAAATTAAAACAATTAAATTTACTAAAACTTCTATTGATACGACTTTCATCGTAGGATAAGTATTTCCCCCCATATTTGAGCCGGAAATTGACGAAAAATTAAAAATTTCCTTTTTTGAAAAAAAAAGGCCAATTTTGACCCTGCTGTATCTTGAGTACAATTTGACGTACAGAGCTGGTTCGGGTCTCAAATTGTAGCAAATTTATTCTGCATTAAAGTGGCCATTTCAATGTAAGGCACAGTTCAGAAGAAACTTACTTTCTTGTTATGACCCATCATTTATTTTTTATAATATAATATTGTTTATGAATTTGAAAGATTGGGATGGGATTTTGCTCTTCTTTTAAATTATTGCTAGACAATATAGACATGATATTTATTTACATTTCAGAAGCCGGTGAAATTTCCATTATTGTTGCTCGACCAATAATGACGATCATAGCAAATTAATCATCATGCTTCAATAATAAATTTATATGTCGTCCATTTTTTTTTTAAATACATATAATCATTTCTTTGTAATCTATCAAGATTGTATTTGATTGATAAACAAATATATTTAGGTACTTTTCTTGGTTTGTTTAATTGGGTTTAAGTAAATAATAAATTTATATAACTTTTTTTTTAAATTTCATGTTCTTCGTAATTTATAAAATTTCAACTTGACTGATAAATAAAGGTACTTTTTCTTGTTTTGTTTAATTAGGATTTAGTGTACACATATGTGTGTATGTGTATTTTATATGTATGTATATTTATTGTATTTTATTATTATTATTATATCCACTACTCCTTCTTTGCTCAGTGATAATTTATAAACCAAAAAGCTTTCAGTCGTCCTGCCTGTTTACAAATTACTATTCATATTGTTATACTGTGAATTTTATGAAAATAAAAAAGATAACATCCAGAGCTTTCAAAAAGAGATATGAGAAAAATATATATATATGTGATGATGAAATAGAATAATTTCAATTTTGCTGTATGCCTTCAAAATAGCTTCAGGGTCTAAACTACTCAAGTATTTAACTCTAAAACTTAAGTGACGTGTCATTAATCTGACAAATGAGATAACTGAATTTACTCTCCGGAGGCGTTTACATGGACACTTAAAACACGTTATGGGCACAACATATATTTAAAATTACAAATAAATTCTTAATTTCTGTGATTACAGAGTTATTTTTGTTAATGGACAACCTTGACATAGTTATTTTAACATATTCATAACCGGTTAAGTTCAAATGCAATACAAATATAGAAGAAAACAAGTATAGGCACTTAAACCAATTCAATTGTTGTTTCCATTTAAATAATTTCACAGCATTATTGTGCTATTTTGTACCGGTAAAGTTAATGTTTAACATTGTTCAAGCATTAAAAAATGTGCTGGTACATCTGACATACCTTTTATGTAAAATATGAAATAAAAATTACTTTATTTTATAGTAAATTAAATTATAAGTTTGAAAAATATTATAATTTACCAAAAGAATGTGAGTTTGTTTAAGATTATAATTTATTTATTTGTACTCCATTATTTATTTATTGGTACAAGTATACAGATCTACCCTGTGGGTGGGGCGAGGGGCAACTTTAAAATTTCAAATGGAAACCCCTATTTTTTTTATTGCGGAATCGGATTCTACGGCAATTTATTCGATACGTGAATTTTATATCGGCCATTTTTTTCGATTCTCGCAAGGTGTCGCTGCTGCAATCGCAAAAAATTGAGTGGAAACATGAAAGTTTTGAACGCATACTTAAAAAAATACGAAAAATAAAACTACTGATCTCAGAGTGAATGATTTCTCAGAGCTGCTTTGAGAACAGTGATTTTACACGGTCGTGCGGAAATTACAACTATTAACATTCTGTAAATTTATTAGCTGCTAGTAATTTTCAATTTACTTTTTTAAAACTAACAGTTGTTTTACCTCTTAATTCAGCCACTTCAGGCAAGTTCTTGATCCCAGCCAGTGAAGGCAAGGAGGTAACTCAGCCATTTAAGGCAAGGTGAGGATTTCGGCCAGTTGAGACAATTAGTTTACAGTTTAACTGCTACACTAGCAGGTTTTAATTTCAAGATTATAGCAGGTGTTCAAAATGGTTCACATTGACTTCATAGCATTGTCCGAGACGAACGTAAAAATTTTCAATAGTACTTCTTATCATTTGAGATGATATTTAGTGAAATAAACCTTACCCTTCACGTAGCCCCAAACAAAATAATCAAGTGGCGCCAGGTCGGGAGATCTTGCTGGCCATTCAATAATTCCTCTTCGACCTATTCATCGATTTTCGAAATTACCATTCAAATAGTCCCTGACAATATCCCGATAGTGTGGAGGAGCCCCATCTTGCTGGAACCAAACATTGTCGAACATTTCCAAGTATTTTTCTCTATTCAAATTTCCATGATTTCCACTGCGTGTGTGTTTCAAGCATCCAGTGAGGTTTTTCGTCACTCCAATATCTGAAATTATGGCGATTATCTTTTTCACTGAGTTCGAAGGTTTCTTCATCTGAGAAGACAAGTAGAGATGACAAAAACTTTGAGTTTTGGTTACTCCTTTCCATCATTAATTCACTAAATTCAAAATCATCTTCATTTAACTCTTGGTGAAGGCGAATTTTGTAAGGATGAAATTTCAAAAGTTTCAAATTCTTATGAACTGAAAATTCACTCATATCAAGCTGTTGATTGGCTTTTCTGATTGATAACCTTCGATTTTCAACAAATGCCTGGGCCACTTCCATTTGTCGAGCTTCCGATGTTTCAGATTTTGGTCTTCCAGATTTTGGGCGATTTTTATTTGTCCTTGTGTCTAGGAATCGTTTGATGGTACGGGACATAGTAGATTTCGAAATTCCCACTTGATCTACACGGAAAGTTTCGTTGAATAAAATCACAACTTCATCATAGGACCTTTCTTTATCGCCCCACCCTCGCATCATTAAAAGAGAAACTTTCTCTTCCTCTGTTAAAGTAACCATTATGCAGAAAGAACGCGAGAACTAATGAAAAATGAAATAACTTTTTCCGTACAAAAGTGCACACCTGCCTCTATAAAAGTTGAAAGGAACTGAACGTTCTCGTAGAAATTTCACAAAACAAATACTGTTATTAAGAATACTTAAAAAAAACATTCATAAAAACCAAGATATCACAGATATTGCTTTTTAAAATGTATTTTTGTCAACACGAGTAGCTAGAGTTTGTAAATATTTACAAACTTATGGACGCTTAAGATTTATTTTAATTTATTTTTGTTAATTTTGTCCGATTGCAGCGACACCTTGCGAGAATCACGTATAATATTCACGTATTTTTTGCCGTAGAATCCGAATCCGCTATGAAAATGGAGATTTTCATTACAAATTTCAAAGTTGCCCCCCGCCCCACTCACTGGATTAGGGGTGGGAGAATCGAATCCAATGTCATTGGATAGATTTCATAAAAATAACAAATACGTGTTTTTCAGTTTTTGAATTGGACGTTTTTTTATGGGCACAAGCCGCTACTGTTGAAACAGTAATGTTTTCTTTTCATTTCCGATTCTGCAATAAAAAATAGGGGTTTCCATTTGAAATTTTAAAGTTGCTCCTCGCCCAACCCACAGGGTGGTGGGTGGGGAGGTCATTTTGGTATCAGCAGATAGTTTTTTGAAAAATTTTTGACACGTATTTTTTTATTTTTCGATTTGATGCAAACTGTTAGAGATTTTCCACCGCTCCCATACTTTTCTAACACCCGGTATACTGATCCTAACTTAAACTAAATTAAAGTAAAGATTTCAGAGGATAACAGAGAGAGAGAGAGAGAGACAGAGAGGAAATAAGAGACCTTATAATACGAAAAAATAGATTATAAAAATTATAAATGCTAGACAATTGCGTTCAAAATTTCTATTTCGTTCTGCATATTAGGTAATCTATTTTTTAATTCTTTTGTGAACATAACATATGTATCTCCGAATATATCTAGATATCATTGTAATGAATTAGAACTTTTTGCAATTCTAACAGGAAGTGACTTTAGTTCATAGATTCTTGTTGGTGTAATAAAAAAGAAAAAGTTCTATGAAAACGTATTCCCTCGTCTGAAATAATGACTATTATTACTACTACTATTGAGTTATTTGAAATACGAATTACATGATCATTAAATGTTAATATGGAGTCGAATACCACACCCAAATCAGTTTTTGTATAAACCCTCTCTAAAAATTTGTTTCCGATTTCATATTTATATGCAATCATATCTTTATGCAATGTGAAAGTCATTACCTTGCACTTATCAATATTAAAGGGCGATAGATTTTCAACAGGCCAACATTTCTTTAAGTAAAAAATAAAAAGTCTTGTATCACTAAATTCTTTTTATTTTTGTAAAGGCGACCGGTTTCGTGAACTACAATTTTGTTCACATCGTCAGGCCACAAGAATGTCTATAAAACATTGTGGCCAGATGATGTGAAGAAAATTGTAGTTCACGAAACCGGCCGCCTTTACAAAAATAAAAAGAATTTAGCAAGACAGGACTTTTGGTTTTTTACTCAGTATGAACGAACCACTTCACTTGGGGCTACTTTATGGAAATTTTGTAATTGCAGGCAATCTTGGTAATTTCTTATTTGCTTAAATATTTTTATATCATCGGAAAATAGGTTAATTGATGAATATTTTACGGTATCTACAACACCATTTATAAAAATTAAAAACAAAAGTGGGCCCAGGTTTGAACCCTGCCGATATTGTTGCCGATTTATTAGATAGGTAGACATAAATGTTTATTCTTTCCTATTATTTGGGTTTTCTACCACATGTATTATTATCCTCTTCAAAAAAAATCACTGAATCTACAAAATAATAGAATTATTGGAAAAGAGCCTCTGCGCCCGTGACGTTTACGCCAAAGGAAAAGTCAGAGGTTATGTTTTGCAAATAATATAAATCGGAACAAACACAGAAATAATGTATTTTGCTGACGTTTCGGAAAGTAATCTCTTTCCGTTTTCAAAGTGTTTTTTTTTAGAACAAGTCTTATTTTGCTGTGTATGTCAAATACACAGCTTTAAGATTATGTTTATGTTATTTCCATAGATACTCACTACTTACACATAACATAGAACTGATGATATTTTCTTTTAGATAATGTTGAGTTTGTTAAGTTCTTCTTTTAACATTGGTAGCCAGGTTGTACAAATATCTACAGAGCAATTCGATACGCACTTATCTGCATTTAATAAGATTATTGCTGATTCTTTAATTTTTCTTTTTTTGGTATCTGTTTCTTTTGTTAAAATTTTTGCCCCCAGTCCAGTCCAGTCCCAGTTTATTCTATGCCCGTTTTCCCAAGCATGTTCACAAACTTTGATTTCTGAATTTCATTCTTTCTAATGTAATTCTTGTGCTCATCCAACCTCACACTGAAAGGTGTGGATGACTCACCCACATAACATTTATTAAATCAGTAGAGATGGAGAAATTTCTAAGCATATGTAGTGATCTTTATCAAAGTCAGTATAGATCACATCCGTCACAGAGTTCACAAAATAGATCAGATTTCCATTTACTGTCCTTTTTTTTCTGGAACCCATATTGACTGCTTGATATTTTATCCTCAGTTCCTCATAGAGGTAGTGATGTATAACGGTCTCGAATATCTAAGATAAATTTAACAATATAGCAATGGGGCTATAATTGACAACTTCCCTTCGATCTCCACTTTTAAAAACAGGAGTTATTTTTGCGATTTTCAATTTATCCGGAAATTTTTTATTTTTAAGAGCTAAATTAAATATTAATGCTAATGGCTTAACCAATGCTTCTTTGCTTAATCACATAACTTGGTATATTGGCATGTCCCATTGTCCTCTTAGAATTTAATAGTAATTGTGAAAATTTTTTAAAAATTTGTCGACATGCACGTGGAAGGCCACGTAATTTATATGATCTGCGGGATAGAAAGCCCTATAAAATATTTCCCTCGAAATACATTTAATTGCGAAAGTAAAGCTGACGAGAGAGCAACGGTGCCAATATCACAATTCCGCAATCAAACATGTGGACTAAAATTTTGTCTTTCTCTATCTTCTTCCCCAATCTTGACATCAATACAAATTTTAACTGCCTTTGTATATATGACTGGTGGTCGAGAGGTGAGCACACTTGCCTCCCATCCAAAAGTGCCTGGTTCGATCCCCGGTCGTGGCAGTGGAAAATACTGTGAGAGGGATTTTTCCACTATACAACGATATTGGGTGTGCGTCCCTTGTCTCTTAATGTGTAGCCACCTTCCACACAAGACTCTTCTAGAGCCTTCCGGGATAAAGGGGGTCGTAATTAACTGTGGTGTTATTTATTACTGTAATAGTGATCTATGTGAGATTATCATGTCGAATTTGCAGGCGACGCGACGGTGGGGTTACACAGGGACAAAGCCACGCTGAAACTTTCATTGTAAACTAAATAATAATTTCAGTTACACTAAAAACCTGTCGGATCTGCATGTGCCCGTGTAGTTGCTTCGGAAGAAGATCAAGTAGAAACCTTTATAATATATGCTCTTCTGAGAAATAAATAAATACTTTTATTTTACATCTCGTTAGTTATTAAACCAGTAAATCAAGTTTTCCTTTGTCGTTCTTAATCGAAGGATCGCTTTGAAGAGGCCGAGAAATAAATACAAGTTTTGATCCGAAGTCAATTAGTGGGTGTTTAGACAACAAAAAAATGTTTATTGCATCTGATTACTTTTTTAATTCAGCTTATTAATATGGAAATCTATTGATACAGTCACTGTTGGACGAGAAATAGCTTTATAGAAATTTTAATGAAATACTGGCAAGAACAATGACGAAATCATATGAGGAGATTGTGTAACATAACCAATCAATCTTGTAATAGAAAATAAACATGTGGGCTTACTACTCTTTTAAATGTCTTATAAGGATAATAGAACACCTATTATGGAATTTATATTGTGCAGTAAAAATTTTACGTTCAAAATGTTTGGGTAAATCTGTTAAAATTAATTAACGAAAAGAAGTATATAAAATTCTATATAGATACATTTAGAAGTCAATATTTTTTTCCGCTTTTACTCATAGATACAAGTGATGTTTTTCTAAATACTGAAGAAAAGTTTATGTTATCTTTATTACCAATTAAAGATATAACCATGAATATTACACTATTGTGTAATATTTTAAATAATAATAATAAGGCAGTGGATGAGGTCCCGGCAGCCGAGATTCTAAAAACGATTCCCGCAGCTGGGACTCACTCGTCCTGTTTCAACTTAAAATCTCGGAATTCTTAAATAAAAGTAACAGAAATACTTTTAGATTTCAAAATTTTCGGTATTTTGATTATATTTTATAATATTAAATTATTTACAAAACTGAATTTGAGTATTCAATGACTATTTATTTAAAATTTGAACAAATAAAAGAATTTTCACATTCAACACAATCTTACAGAAATAAAATATAAGAAGTTGTATTAACACAGTTACTTATCGTAAATATCACGAAACGTCGAGATTTCAAATTTGAGTCTGTCGGTCGGTCTGTAACTTTTTTGTGCGCACGTTTGCTCTGGAACCGTTAATGACATTGGCTTGAAATTTGGTACACTTATGTATTATAACGAGATCTGGAACTAGATTATATTTTGATCTATGCTACAACTCTAAATTTTCTAACATAGGCTAACAAATTCGACAAAACCAATTTCTTTCGTTTTGGAAACTGTCAACAATTTCTTATTTTCCGAGTACAGGAAATATCTATGTAGTATTTATTTTATGAATTTCAGGAGGATGATGGTATGGCATAAAACACACAAACACAAACTTTGAAATTTTAAATATTATATTTAGAACAACTTTTTCTCAAATTAATAAATCACTCTATATTTGATCATAACTGTCCATGTTATGGAAGAATAGTTCAATCAATAGGAAAAAACAAAGAGTTATAACTCATAGCAACCACAGCCCAATAGTGAGGTCTTATAGGTAAACATACAGCGGTTAATAATGAATAAAGATGAACTTGAGTTGGTTGTCAATTCAACCAGTCCAGCTGTAGTTTGCTTATCAGAAACACATATTACTAAAGAAATACAAAAAAGTGAGTTAATGTTAGAATGCTATAAGCTGGAAAATTATCTCTCAATGAGCAGGCATACAGGTGGTGTTTCAATATATATAAGAGAAGATATTAAATATAAAAAAATACTGGAAGAAGTATTAGACTATAATTACTGGATTATTGGGATAAAAACAATAGTGAACAGTGAATCTTATATATTAATTACATTATATCACTCTCCAAGTTCCAGCCACAGCAAATTTATCGAAGCATTTGAAGAATTGGTAAGTAGACTTGATGTTGGAATTAGCACGCTTATAACCTTAGGAGACTTCAATATAAATATGGCCACGAACAACTTCTATAAAAATAAAATAATGGAAAGCATCAATAGGCTTGGCTTATATCAGGTTATGAATCAATTTACAAGAATTACAAGCAGTAGTAGTACGATAATTGACCTCATAATAACAAACAAAAAAATATAATATATACAATTTTTCTCACACCTAAGATCACAGACCATTATATAAAAACAGTGGACCTTCAAGAATCAAAAGAGAAGAAATGCTACTTTAAAGCATCCAGAAACTTTAAACATTTTAGAGACATAGACTTTCAGCTTGATTTAATTAGTGCGGAATGGAATTCGAGTATAACAAATGTCGATGTAATGGCAAATAACCTCACAGAAAGTATATTGAAGACACTGGACCAACATGCTCCAATAGTAAATGCATGGGTAAAACCAAATGCTCAACCAAAAGGATGGTGGTGTGAAGAATTAAGTGATACACTGAAGGAGAGAGACATATTGTATAAAAGAGTTATAATTACAAAAAAGGTAGAAGACTGGGAAGCTTTTAAGAGGGCAAGAAATGATGGCGTAAGTTTGTTAAGGAGATGTAAAATGAAATATTACAGGGTCAAAATAGAGGAGTGCAGAGGAGATTCCAGCGAAATGTGGAACACGCTAAAAGAGTTACTAAGAGGAGAACAAATGAAGGTGAAAGAGGAAATAAAATTTAAGAACAATATTATTACAGAAGAAGCAGAAATTTGTGAGGAGCTTAACACATATTTTATCAAATCAATAGAAGAAATTAGAGAAAGTATACCTACAAGTTATGCAAACAACACTGAATTAAATAATATACAACCGATAGATAGCACATGGGATAATTTTGAAATGGTTGACTTGTCTAAACTTCGACAAAATATAAACAGTATGCCGAATAAAAGAAGTAGTACGGATGGTGGATGGTATAACAATAAAAATAGTGAAGTTGGCCGGTGAAACAATAGGTAACAGGTTTCTAAATTTAATTAATATTTCTCTACAAAAAGTACAGTTCCTGAAAGCTGGAAAAGATCGGTTGTTGTACCTATTGAAAAAAAAGAAAACACTATTCTATGCAACGAATTCCGTCCAATAAACATGCTGCCGCCATATGAAAAACTGTTAGAATTGTAAAAGAACAATTGCTGAACTTCATAGAAACCTATAATATCCTGACAAAACATCAGACCGGTTTTAGGAAAAGTAACTCCTGTGAAACGGCACTTCAGTCAGTGCTAGTAAAGTGGAAAAGTGCAATAAACGATAAACAATATGTGGGTGTGGTGTTCCTTGACTTTCGACGTGCATTCGAGACAACTGATAGAGAGGTTTTGCTGAAAAAACTAGAAAAAATAAGTTTAAGGGGAACAGTGTTACAGTGGTTTCGATCTTACTTGACTAATAGGAAATAAGCAGTAAAGTACGGCAATATCGCATCAAGTTTGCAAGAGGTGAAATATGGAGTACCACAAGGCTCGGTTTTGGGCCCCATATTGTTTCTTTTGTATATAAATGATATAGTTAATGTAGTGCAAGAATGCCAAGTTCAAATGTTTGCTGATGATACTCTGTTGTACTATGTTGGGGATGACATTAATATCATTAATGGTATACTAAATAATAAATTGGATTGTTTATGATTGGTTAGGAGAAAACAGCTTAAACTTAAATTTAGAGAAAACCAAATGCATGGTGCTCCAAAATAAATACTGTGATAGCCAATCATTAAATATTGTCATAAATAATCATGCAGTTGAGAATGCCGCCGAATTTAAATATCTAGGTGTCATCATTGACACAAACTTGAGAGCTTTTCCCGACGCTGTGAATATGTAGTTAAAAAAGTATCGAAAAAGGTATCTTTTCTTTCTCGAATGGGTAAATTTTTAAGTACATGGACAAAACTATTAGTGTATAAAACTATTATCGCACCACATTTTGCTTATTGTCCAACGATTATGTATATGTTTAGTAATAATGAATTTCATACTCTTCAGGTGATCCAAAATAAAGCGTTAAGATGTATCTTAAGTTGTGATAGGTATACTCGTATTAGTTGGATGTTGGAAAGTTTAAAAGTATTATCTGTGAAACAATCTGTAATGTTGAATGCTTTTATTTTTATTTATAAATTATTGAACAATATGCTTCCAAAACATCTGTTGGAATTTTGTACATTTGTTTTTAATATCCATAACTACAATACTAGGGGTCATCAAAACTTCTACATACAAAGAACAAACACGTTATATGTAGAAAATTAATTATTTAATAAGGGTTTAAAAATGTATAATGAGATCCCATATAATATAAAAAATAGTGCAAACCTTAATGTTTTTAAACAAAAAAGTATAGGCTATGTCAAAGAAAAATGGCCCGTGTAATCCGTGTGATACTACCTAAATGTTATGGTCTATATTTGTATGTTTGTAATAGGTTGAACTTTTTATTTGTAATAGTTAAGTTTTACATAATCTCATATACTTTTGTAATGTGGATATATTTGTATCTTTTTTTTAGCTTGAGCTAATAAAGAATTATTATATATATTAGAGTTGTTAAAAAAATATATTTATATATATTGAAAGCTCATGTGAGGTGGTGTCAAATGTCTCACGACAGCCAATCCAAGCTATCCATAGATTCAAGTTGTATTGCACAGAATTCTGTGTAGTACTGTCTATCAGCAGGTTATTCTTGCAGCCTGTCATGCCTTTCTTGACACCACGTTGCTCATTTATTTGCTGAAAGCCGGAAGACCGGATCAATATGCAGTAATTTTTTAGCAAAGGTAGCAGTACTACAGCGACAAAATGTAAGTTGAAGACGATAGTAGGTTATAGCGACAAAATAAAACACTAGCGCGAATACCACCCAAACAACACATGATGGTTTAATAAACGTTGATTATATGAAATTATGGTTTGAATTTCGTTATCGTATATTTAATCAACGTCTATGAACAGCGTTTATTTCATAAATGATTTTTCTACGTATATTATAAATGTATTTCTCCGAAAATTTTTGGAGTAATGCAGAATACCTGAGAAATAATTAATTGAGGGTTGAGACTACACTTCCGTCAAATGTTTAAATTGTAAATTGGTGAAATTGACACTACTTGCATTTTTTTAGCCAAATTATAGTTTTTAATATACGATTTTTAAATGTACACATATCTATTTGCGCTGCATTTTTTATAGGCATGTCATAAATAACTACAACTCAAAACTTACACAACAACTACAAAACTACAACTTAACTTTCGAATTTAAAAACGGGTACCTTCTAACTTTTTCCTAGTGTTGTAGACCGATCAATTCTAAATAATTTTGGAAAGGGAAATGTATCGCAAGTAAAAGAAAGTAATTTATTAAATAAGCTCTTAGTTTATAAAACAATATAAAAAAGGTCTAAAGAACTTATAGCGTACATTCATTAACAAAGATACAAGGGTGGATTCCCTTTAAAAACTCCATCGATATTTTCTATCTTTTTGTTCTAAATTTTTTGAGAAAAACTAAATTCTTCAGAAAAAGTTCAGATTTTCAAAAGAAAAAAAATGTAAATAAAAACAATTATAATTTACGATTACATCTAATTTCCTTTTAATTATATAGTTCACCAGCTTTATGAGACTTTGAAACTTCTATAATTTTAATTTGAAATATGTTCACCTTACGTGAAGTCAGATATTTATATTCTCTGAATATATCACCTAAATTTTGGCATTGCCAGAAAAAGTTTGATAAGCTGAAGCAACACTATAAAAAATGATGAAAGTTTGTAAGTATTAGATATTCCATACAGGAATATCCTATGTATGTATGTGTGTATGAATTACAGTAGATAATAAAGGTTTATTACACGTATACCGGCAACTGGAGAAAAGGTTTTTTATAACCATGAGAAAAACCTTTACATCATACGTATTATCGACGTATATGGAATATGTTTATTTGAGGTTCCACATAAAAGTATATATCTCGTATATGATGTGACAACAATATAACGTTTTCTTAAGATGTATATATTTAGAATATTATGTAACATATTATATATACGTTTTTTTAAAACGTCTATATTTAATATATGATAAGACAAATATATACGTTTGTAGCGCGGACATTAGAACGTTGAATATAGGTTGCGATAAACATTATATATACCAATCGTATAAACGAAATCAAAACGTTTATTAAATCATTTGGTGTTGCTTGGGCACGGACAATGGCCAGGAATTCGCAACAATTCGAGCAATAATCACACATAGCACCCAGAATATGAAGTGGGAGAGGCTAAGATGCCGTTACAAACTACCCAACGAAATATCTGTATGACGAACTGACCTTCTTTGACACCTGATTAAATTCGATTAAATCATCTTGACAGTTCATTGGCATTTCCTCCTGCTTTGAACACTTCAGAACAAATAGACTTCTATTTTAAGTTAATACGTGTTTTGGTGGAAGATATAAAAAACTGTATCTAAACATATGTTTTTCATAAAAAAATAAATAAATGTTAGATATAACCGCCCATAATTCTTCCTACGTATTTAATATTGATTAATCAACAAACAGAATTACATTCCGAGGGCTTACTAGGTGGCACAATAATCTATGATAAATTATAAAGTACTTACAACGTAATGGGCTAGTATTCGAAATGTGATATGATAACAGAGATCTAATTAGATTGCATTATGTATATGGCAATAATGAGCAGTTTGCTCAGCTTAATTCGGAGAATATTACCTTCGTAAATTTATTAATAAAGGGGAAAATTGTGTAATTAATAAGTGAGTTATATAGTCAGATAGTTTCAGTGCGGATTAATTTTGAGTTAATTTATATAAAAGTAGTGCTAATAAAATACATCAAACATAGGATATGCTGAATTTTAACCACTATTTCCAACGGAAACCGCGTTCTCGCCTCACACATCTTCCAGCGGCTTGTATATCAGTGTATGCGCGGAAGCTATACAACCTTACGCGAGGGTTGTATAGGAGATATACCATCCTTCGTAGGGGATGGAAAGCCGTCGGTCCCTTGTCTATTAAATGTTAGGCAAGTAAAAGATCCCTACTCTTCTTAAGGGAAGAGGTTCGGCAAAATTCCTGGTTGGGGATAGCTCGTCTACAGGCGTCGATGTTAGGCCTCAGTAGCGGAAATATGCCGACGTTAAATATAAAAATATAAAAAAAAACACTATTTCTTCTCATATACAAGGTGTCCAAGCCCAATCGGAGGAAACGAATTTAGACACCAATCTCAAGGATTTATACAAGACGTTTACTCAATTAGTGACCAAGACAAGTTTCCCAGGAAAACAAGAAAATAGACAAGGAAGGTCGCAAAAGTACTGAACGAATTGAGTTAGCGACCAGAGCCGAAACAGGGACCGCAACCGACGAAATAGGAGCCTAAGCAGCAACGAAGCAGTGAAAATCTTACAAAAGGGATCCGCTGTTATAATTGTGGCAGATTGGGGCATATCAAGAGATACTATCGTCAGAGGCACCCTAAGACCAAGGATTGTAAACAAAGAGGATGGTCAGATCGCCCAAATCTGTCAGCGCAATGCCGCCATCGCTGTGACGTAGTCACGAGGCCCCTTTCAGCGCTCTTCCATTTAAAATGCGTGGAGGAAAGCATATTTTCTTTATAAAATTAACATACAAATACGATTTATTGATATGATTGAGGAATGTAATATTTTCAATGATTTTTCTACATAAATACGGCAATAAAACTTAAAATAAACTTAAATAAAAAGCTCTATTTTATCATGTTTATATCCACCACAATATGAAACAAATAATGTAAAACTCAAATTAAAATACCTACTTATCAGACAAGTTAAAGTAGTAACTAAGTATTATACTAAAAGTAATAGGTAAATACACAATAATAATAATAACAACGATAATCTTTATTGATAATAAATAATTGATATATATGTCTACAGAGAGGCTGGACATAAAAGCAACTTAACCTTACATATTTTTTAAAAAGCGTCAGAGTTTGCTTTCTTATGTACAATATGAGAAGTACTCTTAGTCAACCGGAAAAAGCCAGATATAATCATGCATGCAAATATATATATTTATATCTACGTACAAGCAAACAAAAATAATTAAAAATTAATTAAATGATTACAAATTATATTAAAGAAAAAAGTGTTTTACATATTTTGGGCCTAAAAAAAATGTAAATGTACTTATTGAATGATTTAGTATATTGAGATTTAGTGATTATGAACTATTTAAACCGCCTGAGAAAATTAATTTCTTTATTTGAAAGCGTAATTGAATTGGTTTAAGTTCTTTATATTATAGAAAGTTTTATTGTATAAGTTATAAATATATTCAAGCAATTCACAGTTAAACAATAGTGTATTAATGTTAATTATAAAATTTGAAATCTATTAATACTCCTTCCTCCTCGGGGTTTGATCCAGTCCAGATCTTTCTGCAAAATTAGCTGCAGAAGTTGTAGGACTTTCAATTTCCAAACCGCCTACAAAATTGACCGCTTACTGTTACCAGAAACAGAGAAGTTACGAGCTCAGTTACTTCCTGTTTTCTCTTTCTCATGAAAAGCCTATCAGACTGAGCTGAATTAGTTTTCGATGCAGTATTTATTCCCAGTGTACGAACTGCCGTATTTTTTAATGCCCTTTTCACAGGTACCTATAACCCTAAAACAAAAATTAATATAATTTCAATTTTATGTTAGGGCTGTATGACACTAACTATGTAAAATCTTATATAAAATTTATTAGAAAATTAACCGTACGATGACAACTTAAATGATAACATCTCAGTCAATCTGAAAGATATAAAATGTCTGTCGATTTTTGTTAAATTCCCCATAAAATTCCATGTAGTGTCATGCAACCCTAAAATATATGTAAAGGCACAAATATATATGGGAAATGCAAATTTTTATCTAGTAATGCATCTCGTTCATAGGTAATCACTCTCCATAAAATGAACCGAGCAAATCCTATCCTGAGTTAAATTTAGTTAAATTTATCCTGCCTTTTACACCTGTTTATCCACTCGCCGTTCATAGTTTGGAACACCAGATCTTTGGATTTCGGAAAAACATGGAAAATTATACTTTGCCCAGTACTTTTCTTTGTAGAATAAGCGTCCTTACACCCGTAAATCGCACGCCTTATTCCTGGCATTTTCTTTTAGGCCTGTAACTGAAAAATAACGTTTAATATGTAAATTTGATAAATAAAATCTGAAGTCTCTTTTACCTTACATAAATATATACAAAATTAGTATAGAACACTGACAATAATTGTCTTTCAAATCTTAACAAAGCTCAAAATAGTATAGGAAATATTGTCCTTCCACAGACTTAATTAATACTAAAAAAGTTTTTTATAATTTAAAAAACGTATAAAACACAAACAATATATAAATACACAATTCACCACGAAATAATAAGTACAATAGATTAAATAAACTCCGATATAACACCACCAAAAATGGAGAAACAAATGTAAACAAAACTCTCCAGGCCTCGCCCTGACGTCACAGCTCATCGGGAAGTGGCGAACATCGAAGCATAGGGATCTGGCCATCCTCTTTGTTTACAATCCTTGCCCTAAGACAGTGAATGAAGAGAATGTAAAGAAACAGCAGGAAGTAGCAGATGTGAAGGCGGTTAAAATTGAGGTTCCGAAGGACTGAACAAAGGAAGTTGTAAGGAAGGAACAACTGAATGACAAGATGGGACCACTACTGAAGGCAAAAGAAAAAGAAATCCGCTCGGAATGATAGGACTTTCTAGCAAAAGTGGCTTGGTGGACGCAATTGGATTCCCTGAGGCTTGAATGTGGCCTATTATGAAGAGTATATGAGAGAACGGATGGGAAGGAAGTTACCATGCGTCTGGTGATACACAGGTGCCGGGTACCAAAAGTACACGAAGGAATATCTGGAGAGCATTTTGGCAAAAATAAGACCTTGGCTAGACTACGGGATCGATTCAACTGGATAAATAGCCGTCATGAGGTAAAGGCTTGGTGTTGTAGGTGCAAGGTTTATACGGTTGCGGACACCAAGAGGTCACCTACAGGAATTGGTGACCGAATGAATGCTCGATATAACCGTAACGTCAGTTCAGCGGGATTCAAGGTGGGGAAATTGGTTTGGCACGCAGCGAAGTGAAGAAGGAATCCCGAAGCCTCGCTTCCCTTGGGAAGGACCATATTCTGTTATTACCCGGATTAATGATGTTGTTTATCGGATTCAATGAAGTAAGAAGCCCAAATTGAAAATTATGCACTTGGACATATTGGCGAAGTATGTTGGGGAGCCGGAATTGGCTGACCGAGAAGGACTAGGAACGCCGCGAAGGATGGACTGGACCGTTCGAGAATAAAGCGCCTAGGATATATAAGGTGGATCCCGCGCACAGAGAAGTGATAGTGATCAGTGATTAGTGATTAGTGAAAAGTCTTGTTGCAATTATTTGAACCTACGTACAGGGTGTTTACTGGAGATTGTAAATACGTAACACTAGTATATTCTTGGATAAAATATATTCATTTTGGCATTATACCTAGTGTAGCTTTATATCCATGTTTATTTTCAAATTATGACTCTAATTTTTCATGCTCAAAGGTCCTTTACCTGATTACCATAAGCGACAATTTTTATCTGTTACTGATGTACACCTACACAATTCACGGATGGCTAATACTAACAACTTTTATGGTAAAAGAACATCCAAGAGAAGTCAATGAACAATTTATTTTACAAAGGAATCGTACAATTCAATTTTCCAGCTCACGTAATTAAAACCAGTAAAACCGTTAAAACAGACCTAATTTCTAAATTAACTTTTATATAAAAGACACCACATTCCATTCAGCAGGAGTTGTTTTATATGTATTATATTTTCATATTATATTTTCATGAGTACGTTGGAGACAGACACAGGAGTAATATGCAATATGGCAACAATAATAATTTATTATTTAATTTCTTCAAAGTGACTTCTACCTCGTTAGGCTGAATATAATTTAAGAAAACAATTAAGGAAAAGTTGCGATGTTTTTGAATACCAATAATATGTAGAAAAATAGCACGATGTCATAATTTATCTGCAACTTTTTATGGAAAAGCGTGAACTTCCTGCAAATAAGCAAACAAATAAAAATACTTTGACATAGTTCGATTACAAAAAGTGTGCTGTGTGAATTTACATAATATTTACTAAGATATACATGGTATAATTAGTACATAACAAATAGCACAAACCGCTGTTACTCATTATGGAAATCGAGGCAACTACTTCCTACATTTGGTGGGCGAAAATGAAGATATAGTTTTACTAATTGAAAACGGCATTAATCTAAAACACCTCGTTTATTATATGTCGACTAATTTGTGACAGTGTATGTTTTATCACTTCCAAGTTGCTAAACAACCTATCAATTGTAGTTAATCGTGTTATTTATGTTTTGTATGGGGAGAAATGTAATTTATTTAATAATTCACTGAACTTATCTGTCATTACTATGAATACAATAAATTATTCATTATTATTATTAACTATACGCCTTTAACAGCACAGCAGTAAGCTTCGATCGGGTTTTACACTACAAATTATAAATTATAGAGAAATTGAACTGATCGTTTTATTCTAATGATATAGATTTTGCAGCCACTACAGCGGTATGTATATTCGTAGGATTATCTACCGTATGTGTGAAATATCTGCTATTTTCTCTTATTTCCCTCACCTGGCGATCCGGTGAGGTGAGGTGTCATCAAAACTTGCTGTTAATCCGAATCATGGTAACAAATTGCAAAATTGTATACAGGCTAGATAAGGGTTCAATAATGTAAGGTAATGATTAAATTAAAACTCGAAAGAAAAAAAAGATATGCGAATTGTCCGATAAGGGCAATCTTTTGTCCGTACGTGTTTCGAACATCAAGTTAAGTTAACAGTTCAATTATTCAAAAAGGGTTTCGTAAACTCAATACATGTATCAGGAGATATATACATACAGAACAAAATTAGATTTGTAGATTTGTTTAGGGAGGAAAAAGTGACAATGTGGCAATATTCGTTATAAGTAGGTTTTGTATGATATATTAATAATAATATAATATGACATGACATGACATGAAATGGTATGGTCTGGTATGGTATGGTAGGGTACGATATGATACGGTACGATACGGTACGATACGGTACGATACGGTACGATACGATACGATACGATAGGATACGATACGATACGGTACGATATGATACGATATGATAGGATATGACATATGTTATGATAACATATCTAGTTCTAGTAAATATGAACTAAAGTAAGTAATTTAATGTGAACGGATTAGGTAAGAAAAATAAACAAGGGGCTAGGTCCCACAAAAGTAACTTTGCGAGTGGGCTAGGAAGCAGCAAAAAGAAAAGATTGAGATATTTAGAGTTTAACAGACTTAAGGCGATTAAATAAAAGAGAAAAAGAAAAGTGGGAGAATGCGAAAATAAAAACATATACACCAAATGTTAAGTGAATTCATATAAACGACAGACAGCTAAACCAGTACGTTGAATCCAAGAAGACGATTTTTTTTGAGGACCTTTCTATGAAATATACTTGGTAAGTATTTTTCTGTCGATTATTTGGTGTATTTTTGATGTTATTATTAACCATTTTTACTTAATTTTTCTGCAGTCCAATTGATTTTATTTAATGAAGTTAGAAATTTCAGAGAATATAATAGAGCTCAGGACAGTGGAACATCGTTGACCAATCATTTTCTCAGCTAGAGACTACAACGGATTTGCTATTGTACTATCGTGAGCAGAAAAAAATAGGACAACTTATTTTTCTAATGTAAATCTGTCTCTATTTGAATATGTAATGAGAAGCCGAAATAAAACAGATATCACTTTTAATTTATTTTTTATTTTAATGCTGTAGTTATTGCTATAGTAAATGATGGATGGTTAATGATACAAATTGCACTGCGTTATAACATTAACAAAAATTTGGTGTGTAACACTTTAAGAAAGTGGAGAATAAACGGTACGATTAGTACAAATCCTGGATCAAAGCACACTTAACAAGAAACTAACTATTAATATTTCGTTATTGCACCATTTCTATTTATAACTTCTATAAGTCTGTTTGGCATAGAATTAAATAATTCTTCTAAATTACTATTTCCAGTAATTCTTCGGCATTCCGTGGTTTCACATTTCGTTTTTGGATACTTCTTGCGAGTAGTCCCCATACTTCTTCCACAGGGTTAAGATCTGGACTATGACTGGGCCAGTTAAGAACATTGATGTTGTTATCTTGAAACCAATTAGTTACGGTATGAGCAGTATGAACGGAACAATTGTCTTGTTGAAATATGAACTCATTATTAGGAAATAATTGTGACACAGAAGGGAGCATAATATTGTCTAAAATCCTAATATACGTTTCACTACTAAATCGTTCCTCAATATGCCACAAGACACTAGGACTACGTGCCGATATTCAAGCCCACATATTGACGGAAAATCTACCACTTTTATCATTGTTAGATATATATTTCTCATCGAATCGAGTATTCGGAGGGCGGTAAACATGAATACGCCCGCTGTGTGTTGACTGGAAAATTTTTTCTCTGTAAAGATTACATTGTTCCAAAAGTTTATATAATGCGCTAAAAATTCAAGCGCAAATCCTACTCGAACTTCTTTATGTTCAGCTTTAAGTAACTATTTCTGTGCTGCTCTGTGACAGCGGAGCTCCGATTCTCTTACTCGCCGGCGACCAGTACTACTCGATTCAGGAAAATTCGTTTCTTCAGCAGCCTGAATAACTGAGTAAAATGGATTTTCTACTAAAGCATTTACCAATTGAAAATCTTGTTGAGTTGATCCTTCGTCGCCCTGATCCAGCATTTCTACTAATCGTACCGTTTATTCTCCACATTCTTAAAATGTTACACACCGAATTTATCTTGTGTCGTATTGATGTGGAATTTCTTTATTTAAATTGCCGAATAACTATTTTGAAGATATAGTTGCCGGGTGTCCAATATTTGTGTGTCTTTGAAAAATAAATCAGTTGGATATGTGTAATTTTTTCTGTAGATGATTTTTAAAATCCACTTTTGTATACATTCAAGCTTGCTTAACTAATTGTTTGTTACTCCATCCCATACCATTTTCACGTAACTAATATGAGATTGCACAAGGGCATAAAAAAGGGTTTTTAAATAGTGAATTTCAAGTATATTCCGGTACAATTTAAATTTACGCAACATGCATCAAAGTTTTTTTTATTATAAAATCAGTCTAATGATTCCATTTTAGGTGATTATCAATAAATATTCCTAAATATTTTATTTGTTTGCTCTTATTTCTATTGTTTTTTAATTAATTTTGAAGAATAATGTATTATAAATAGGAAGGTTATCTTTCTAGCACCTGAATGGCAAAAATAGTGTTTTGTAAAGTTCATGGTAAAAAATTTGTTATTAAAGAAATTTATTATATTGCAAAATCTAGCTCTACCATTCATTTTAATTCCGTCCAACTTGTAGCTTTGTAAAACACTGCAGTATTGTCCGCGAAACTAATAATCCTTCCTACAGATGGGAGCGTAAACAAGTCATTAATGTAAACGTTAAACAGTATAGAGTCCAATACTGTACCTTGTGGCACTCCATATTTAACTTATCTTTCTGAATATAAAACATTATTTACCTTTACACGTTGTACTCTAACTATTAAATAACTTGCCATTAACTTCAGTGGCACATCTTTAAAACTGATATTTTCAAGCGTTTTTGTAAGGTTTGTGTGACAAAGAGTATCGAAGGCTTTAGCTAAGTCAATAAAAATGCAAAGCGGCTTTTTACTGAAGTCAGCCATTGCATCTTCTTATTTATTGAGGTAATTTATCATTCTTTTCTTTAGAATTTTTTCATAGATTTTTAAGTTACTTAATAGGGACATTGGCCTGTAATTTGAAGTGTCTAATTTACCGCCATATTTGTATATGGGCTTTATGGGCAAGTTTACAATCAAATATATGAATATATGCAAGTAAATTTAATCATACCTGCCACTCAATCAATCGTGAGATTCATAGCATTGCTAGCTCTCTTCTAACAGTAACTGATGACATTATTGAGGGTTTGGACAAAGGGAAGGTTACTATACTACTTTCCCTCGATTACTGTAAAGTATTCGATACATTGAACCATACATACTTGAGTATTATGGATTTGATCAAATTGCATCACATTTTATATAATCATTTCTGGGTGAGAGAAAGCAGTGTATGCACTAAGTGATAAATCTGTTTTATATTCTGCACCTCAAGAGTTAATTTTGGCTCCATTGATGTTTATAATTTACAGATCTGATTTTCATCGCTAACTAGAATATTTCACAGCACACTTCTATATAGATGACACACTGTTATATTGTACCTCTGATATCCAACATCTCGAAAATAGTGTCAAATTGTTAAACAAATATATAGATGCTTTAGTTCTTATCTCAAAAAATCACTGCCTTTCTATAAATCAAAATAAATCGACTGTTATAGTATTTGATACAGCCAAAGGTGGTCACAGAGCCATAAATAAAATATCTTTATTAGTAGCTGGACATAAGTTAGAATATAAGGAAGAAATAAAATGCTTAGATTTAAACATTGATGTTTTTCCTCAGTTTGTTAGTAGTTATGTAAATTCTTTGGTCAGAAAATCATATGGTTTACTAAAAAATCTTTACGCTAACAGACACTGCCCCAATAAAAAATCAAGAGTCATGTTATATGACTTAATTATACTATCAATGTTTAACTATTGTGATGGCGTTTATAATGTACAACATCCAAAATACTTGTCGCACAAACTTATACCGAGGTATAATATTATAATGTATAAGAAAAATACTTTAATAACAAATTTGATGAGTTAAAAGGGAATACTACGGAAATGTGGAAAACCCAAAAGCAAATAATTAAAAGCGACAGAAAAATGACCAATAAATATGGTATTGTATTCAACGGTGCTCTAGTAAAGGACAATCATCAAATAGCACACAACATATAAAAAACACATATTTTCTGCAAAGCATAGAGAAGATAGTAAATCCAACCAACCTACAGCAAATTGAGAATATTTTGAACAAAATGGTTAAAACTGATATTAAACTAGAAAGGCTCGCAACAATAGACTTTCCAGAATTAAAACGAATATTTAAAGAAATGAAAAAGAGAAAAGTTCTATAGATGGTATTAAAACAAAAATACTACAGTTTTCATTTTGTTACCTTTAGTTATAAAATTACTAAACGAATACCTTGAGAACCGCTATCAAATAGCAAAATACTGTAACAGTTTTTCATCCCTTAAATACAGTCCATATGAAGTCCCACAGGGCACGGTTCCAGGACCTACTTTATTTATATTGCATTTTAATGATATAGTAGAATATGTAAGTAAATGTAAAGTCCAGCTTTTTGCAAACGACACTATACTGTATTTCATCGGAGAAGATGTGGATAATGTTGTAAATACAATAAACAATGATATAATAATATTACAAGACTGGCTAAGCAACAATAGCCTAAATGTGAACATAGAGAAAACTAAGTTCATGACAATAAAAAGTAAGCACAATTCAGAGAACACAATCAACCATAAAGGTGTATATATTAATGGTAGAAAATTAAAACAGGTTAAATTGACGAAAATTTAACGTTCTCTAAACACGCCACATATATACCTAGTAAAATATCAAAAAAGCGAACCTGATAGGTAGATTCAGAAGTATCCTAAGCAGTTGGTCAAAGTTACTAATATATAAGCGGATTATACCTCGAACCTCCATTTTTGTGCGACTATTTTGTTTATGTTAAATAATACAGAAATAAATAACACCCAAAGAAGACAAAACCAGGCATTGAGAATTATTTTGAAATGTAACAATTAAACAAGTGCTAGAGAGACCTGAGTTATTGAGCATCAGATAAACTATATTTCTGAACTCTGTGATCGTTATTTATAAAATCAAACAGGGTTTATATCCTCAGCACCTGCTAAATGACTTATGCTTTATTGAGAATATTCACAAGTATGAAACAAGATCAAAAGGAAACTTCTATGTTACAACTATTGCTACTTCATATAGTCAAAATGATTTATTCTGTAAAGGAATTTTTGTTCATCTCTTATTTGTAAACAATTAGCTTGAGCTAAATAAAATACTGGGGCGAGCGTGGGTGCGTCTTTACTATGTACATAGTTCGATATGCGATGTAAAGCAACGTAAGGCGCGGTTAGTAGTTGGATGGGTGACTGTTCCAACTGTTGTAGAATACGTCCCCTACAAGTCCTAAACAAAAAACAAAAAATTCCAAAAATCACCAAAAAATGATATCACCCCATGCACCATGGCAAACTACAAAAAAAAAATCAACCAGACACTATTCACATCCAAAAACCACAGTCAAACTCAAATAAATCTGAGAAAATTTGCAAGCACTCGATAATTCAGAAATAATATAAATTCACTAATATCCAACTTCAATCATTCATTTAAGTCTATTCATAACAGATTCACTACGAAAAAACGTCACTTAAAAATACAGCCCCCGCATATTCATCAACCTGACCCAAATCACTATCTAAACCCAAATTTTCAACGTCTTACTTCAATCCGTAAATTATCTATAAACAATTTCATTTTCAAAATTTTAATACTTCTTGACCACCCCTTGTATACGTAACTACGTTAAAACTTAACATTCGAACCCATTTCATAACTTTCTTGCAACCACTTCGCATTTTATTCTTCTTACTTTTTGATCACCCCCTGTACTTCAAACCACGTTCCGTACCTCGAGTCTTAAAGTTCAAATTCAATTTCATCAATTTCTCGCAACCCGATTGTTATTTTAAATTTCACCATTTTTGATCACTCCTCGTAATATAGCATACAATATCTCGGTTCTACTTGACTCGTACCCGTTAGGAACATTTTAATATCTGATTTCTAGACACTACGCACCTATCGAGAACATTGTCATTTCTTTTCAACTTTTAAACATCGGACCTCCGTTAATACTTTACGGGGTCATGCCAGATTTTGATAATTAAATGCTAATAACTTCTAAACAGAAATAGATCCAAATTTCATTCTTACTTCAATAAATTCCTCTTTTCATTGCCGATTTTTCTATGTAATTTTCATTTTCAAAATCTTAAATTTCCAGTGTTGCGCAATATGTTGCCATCAATGACCCATCCTCGCCCGCACGGAGCGATTTCCAGGCAGTTTAAAACGGGATGCGAGACTCGATGGGGCGCGATAAATGAAACTTACACAAACGTATAAATACCCGAGCACAGCCTACCCGGGGAAAGTTCAGTTCTGGCAGTGACTCCCATGTTTAATATTCGCGAAGTGGTTCAGTGGAAAAAATTATTTAAAATTGATTTTAAGTGTAATAAGCTCATTTGCTAGTGCTTCCGATCCGGTTATTATTTAACTTAAGTTGTAGATACCCACCGTCTAGTTAGGCATTCTTACCCCCTGTCCTAGCTTCCTTTCGTGAATAGCTGTTCAGAACGAGCTTCCCAGGCCGAAACCTGGTTAACAAGAGTAGTTTTAAGAAATCGCCTTAAGTGGCCCCATTTAGTTATAGTATCTCATCGCCTTAAGTGGCCCCTATTTATCTTTCGTCTTAAGTGACCCCATTTTCATTCGTCTTAAGCGACCCCATATTTATTTCGTATAAGTGACCCCATTTTGTCTCGCCTTTACGGCCCACACATTCTCAAACCAAAGTGATTTTTTTCAGATTAATCAAATCAAATATTTCAATAAACAATTTTTGCTAAATTCCACAGTCCGAATTTATGCTGTCAAATTGTTGTATCCAAAAAAGAAGAAAATTTTGTTAAATAAAAAATTACCCCTTATTTTTTAAACTCTGTTCAAAAAAATCTTAAATAAATAATTGTTCGTTCCGCTTTAAAAATAAGTGTTTTTTTTTTAAAAATTCCATATACAGGTTGTAGCTGTTGACCCTGTCAGAACTCAAAGAGTATTCAGTATTCAGTAAAAAAAAAACCGAAGTGCTTCAACAGATCCAGACTCAATATAGAGGGTGTAGTATTTGACCCTAACCATCACTACCGAAATCAAACCCAAAGGCTTCTCACATCAAAAATAAGTGCACGAACCCCTCCAGGGTTTCAGCTCTAAACCCTCACCACTCCAGATTTTTTATTTCACCACACAGAGGGCTTTTTCGTGTTCACAACGAAGACCACATTCTCGCCTCACACATCTTCCAGCGGCTTGTATATTAATGTATGCGCGGAAGCTATACAACCTTAGGCGAGGGTTGTATAGGGGATATACCATCCTTCGGAGGGGATGTAAAGCCGTCGATCCCTTGTCTATTAAATGTTAGGCAAGTAAAAGATCCCTACTCTTCTTAAGGGAAGAGGTTCAGCAAAATTGCTGGTTGGGGGTAGCTCGTCTACAGACGTCGGTGTTAGGCCTCAGTGGCGGAAATAGGACGACGTTAAATAAATGTATTAAAAAAAATACTTTATTATTATTATTGGTTTATATTTTTGATAGTTCTCCACTCTTTAAGCTAGAATAAAAAATCATTATAAATATAGTAGAGGTAAATGTTTTTTCGACTCACATTGATGTGAGGTCAACAAAAATACTTCGTCTTTGTTGTTTGTATTTTATTGGTACTGAAGAATGCTGCTAAAATACTGTGAATTATAGGTTAGGTTATATTTAATGTCAAATTCGATTAATTCTATTGCCAGGAACTATGTTCTAGCTTCACACATTATTGTTATGGCGTCATCGACGTTTTAAATACCCCTAATTTATTAACATATTGTAAAGTTATAACAATATATTTTCAAGTTTTATATGTTTCTAATGATTTCTTAGAATAAATTGTATAAATGGTATTGTTTGACACAAGTTCTACTAAATTTTTTCACTTAGTGAAACAACTTCATTGTAGCAGTTGTCCTTAAAAAACTATGAAGAATTTATAACATGCAACAATTATATAGAAGCCTCAATAAGCCGGCGAAGGGTATGTTTACATCCAGCTTTTATTATCGCCTGAAAATCTACAACTAAATCTTTGTGGGGTAATATAATAAATAATATATGCATTTAAAATTTCCTAAATTGTCGATTAAATCTAAATAGCATACATATTTCTTTAAAGTGTAATTTATAAACATGCAATTGCTAGTAAGATGAACAGACTTCAGTAAACACCACTAGCCACATATCTTCAAGCAGATCTGTTATAACTTCATGGCTAGTAGATTTTAAAGGACACAACACGCACAGTCGCATTGCGGAAAAAATTGATAGTGTCACACTTAACCCAGTTAATGTCTTATGATGTCGTTACTAGCACACAATTAATGTTCGAACTTATCACCACAACCATCTTGTTTACACTTTATTGTGACGGTGTTCCCCATTTTGGTATTAGCGTTACATGACGTTTACGATATTTTTGAAAGTGCAATTATTTACACTTCAGGCAACATGCTATTTAAAAAAACATGCTAGGATGGCAGGCTACATGGAAATGTTTAGTTACGACTATTAAGAATTAGGGAATAATTTTTAGAAAATAAACTTTAAAATTGGGCCCATTGCAAGTGGGTTCAACATACTTCTTTGTAAGAGAATACAAAAACTGATTTAATTTTGATTCTTGGGACACACAAAACTACTAAGGAGAGACCATTCATGGCTTGGATTACGGACACAATAAAAACACTTATTAAACTTAGAAATAAAGCTCAATTAAGATATGAAAAAAAAAAAAACAGAAACAAATTTCAATTATTATAAGCAATTGCGTAATTACACAAAATGTGTCATTCGGAGGGAAAAGTGTGCGTTTTTCAACTGCTTAAAAAATGATTCAAACAAATTTTGGGCTGCAGCCAAAAAACTTAATGTAACAAAATTGCCAAACTTCTCATTGCCTACAAATCTAAAGAACCCTAATTTATTTAATGAACATTTCATCTCATCATCAAACTTTCCTTCGACATTAATTGACTCTACTTTAAATTATTGTCAAAATAATATTCATCCAAATATTGACACTGAACTGTCATTTAAATTACTAGATGAAGTATCCTTATTGAGAATAATTAATTCTATAAAAACGAATGCTAATGGGATAGATGGTCTCTCAATAGTTGGTATTAAATTGTGTATACCATACTGTATTCTTCATATACTGCATATAATGAATCAAATAAAAAAATTTAAAAAATTCCTTCCCTATGGAAACAAGCATTAGTCAAACCTGTTGCCAAAAACAATAATCCTACTGATTTTTCTGATTTCAGGCCAATTATCTTGCTATCTGGTTTATCTAAAATACTTGAGAAGCATAGTCATATCCAAATCATTGAATTTTTAAACAAAAATAATTTAGTTTCAAAGTACAATCGGGATTCAGAAAAAATCATTCAACATCAACAGCATTAACATATTTAGTAGATGATTAGATATATTGATAGTGGAAAATGTATATGCTTAGTATTGCTTGATTGCTTGCATTATCTTGATTTTTCGAAAATTACAATAGATCTCATGGGAAGTTATTTAAGTGATAAAAAACAAGCTGTGGTTATAGATTACGATGGCTCTCGAATTATATCTCATTTTCAAAATTTAAACACTGGTGTGCCTCAAGATTCAATTTTGGGGTCACTGTTGTTTACTTTGTATGTTTCAGATATATCAAATGTAGCCAAATGTAGCCACTAGTTGTCAAATACATCAATATGCAGATGATTCGCAAATATATAAATCGCTCGATCTCCAAGACAGACAAGATGCTTTAATTTTAATAATTCGAGACTTAAAAAAAATTGCTGAGTATCCATCTAACCATAATTTAAAACTAAACCCTGAAAAATCACAAGTTATGTTAATAGGCATGTCAATGGCGCTGAGAAAATTATCAGAAATCTCATTTGATATTATGATAAATAGTAAAATTATTCCTATTGTAAAAGAAGCAACAAATTTAGGGCTTTGGCTAGAGTCTACGTTAAGTTTCGAAAAACATGTTTTACTGAAATTGAAATTCGCATACAGCAGAATAAAAAAATTATACAGTTGTGCAAAAGATATACATAGTAAATGTAAATTTAAATTTTGTGATTCTCTCATATTATCTCTAGTTGCCTATGGTGATGCGTATATGGAAGATTATTATCGGTGGCAGTAAAAAATAAGATTCAAAAACTACAAAACTCCTGCATGCGCTACATTTATGGTATTCCATATAGAAGACATATTATATCGCCTTATCTGAACGAGCACGGCATATTAAACATGGAAAATCGTAGACTTTTACACTAGCTTGCTCTTATATGGAGAATAATACGTAACGGAGAACCTCAATACTTAAGTTAAAAATTAACTTCACGAGATCACTTGCATAATACACGAATGTACAGGATTTTCTGGTATCTCAGCATAAAACTGCGATTTTTCATAGATCATTTACTTATTTTGCATCTCATCTTTGGAATGAACTTCCAAACGAGCACAAGCAATATAAAAGCAAAAAAAAAGTTTATTAAAGCAGTCAAAAATGACATTCTAGCTGATCAGAGGTTGGCGCCTTGAGGTCACGGGTGCATATATTTTGCATTTATTTATTTATTTTTCGTTTCGTATACATTGTTTTTGCTTCGTGAGGTTACCGTATTCCCCTTCCATGTTCGTATGTCTGGTTGTTATTGGTATTGGGTTTCATTATTATAAAATGCATTTTTGAGTTATATTTTAAAATAAACCGTTTTGTAGTTCCATATTATAATCTTATGCTAGCATATTTTTATATAATTTTTTGTAGTTTTGTAGTTTTATGTTAATTATTACTGGGCAAATGGAAGAAGAAGTCTTAGTTCAATTTGTACCATTTTTACTTTTTTTGAGTAAAATAATTGTATAGTTATTATTATTATTTATTTTCTCATTGTTGCTACGACAAACATCAAATTTTTTGGAAATATTACTTACCCACGAGCACCTACCTATGTGATTAATAAGTGGAAACTTTGCGGTCAAAACAAAGTACAACTTAACGAATAATGCTAGTAATCTCCTGAAATAGATTTCTTTGCTCACGATTTAATCCAGATTCTTCCACTAGATATGTCAAATACTTCATATTTTTATGATAGACTTCATGTGGTCAGATTCTTTGCAAAAAAACAGAGTCTGTTCATTTTATTGAAAATTTTTTGGTTACCTGTTATGTTGCTTTCTTGCTGACATTACAAACTATAACACATCTTTCATATTGACAAGTAAGTTTTATGACATATTCCAAGACAGTTGTGATTCCATGACTAACTATTACGCGCCACGCGTAATTCAGCGCTCGCCGGTGCATATAGCCTGGAGAGTAGCTGTTGGTTGCAGTCTGGTTACGTTCCTTATATTAAAATAAGGACTTTATAGAGGAGTTTCTGACTAAAATATTATGTTTTAAAATCCTCAAACATGATTTCTTAATGCTTTTGATCCAAATAAAGATAATAAGGTGATTTTAAGCGGTTGTCAGGCACACTTTTTCTTGCACTTGCACTGTGCCTGTCCCTTTGAATAAAGTGGTTCTCAGTTACCAAAAAAATATGAATTATATAAAATGGATGACAGGAGAATACGCCCTCACTGACGAAACCCGGACCCAGTGTCCTTAAACAGGACTATGCACTATGCAAGTTAAAGGACGTTCTCAGACACTCATTGACAAATTTAGTAGCTCTCGCCCTATATAGTCTATCCCAAGACCAAACTTTAATACGTTTCAATGACAACGTATTGCCTCGTGTGTAACATTGACAAATTAAATAATTACTAATACAATAAAATGATTTTGTGTATACGGATGCTTATTGCTTATATAACAAAAGGTCAAAAATATATATTAATAGCTGGAAAACAATAGTTCACTGGTCACAAACAAACATAAGGATGTAATTATATATTATCAAGTTTAATATCATATCATTATTGGTTACGCTTAAACACGATTCACGCTGTGCTTTTACCGGTTTGCATTGGGCTTCTAAATGAAAAATGAAGCAATCAATGAAGATTTTTTTGTTATGTAATGTTAGTAATGTAATTTTGTTTCAAAGAGAGGCGTTTCTTCGCCCTTTTTATATACCAATAACTTTTTTTGTAATCAGTTTATATGATTGTACGGGATGATCGAAAACTGTGGTGACAAATCATTCCGTGAAAATAATTGCAAACATTTAGTCCAGTATAATTTAACATAGCGTATGTATGAATTGACAATGCGCGTATGAGTTCGTTTATAATAGCCCAAAAACATTGTTTACGTATGTCTACCAAGCTTCTCTTTCGCCTCTTTTAAGACGGAAATATGAAATATACATTGATGAGAGAGATAAATTATCTATGTTTTCAATAAGTTCTGTGATTCCCAAACTTAAAGATATGTCAATCGTATTGTCAACTGTAATTTATTTGGGCTAAAAGTCGTCTCATACCATAATTAAATTTAAAAATGTACAAATTTTACAGAATTTGTACGGTCGTGAGAAAAAAAAAATGGGACAAGTCTTATAACAGTATTTTGCTAAAATCTAGTTGTGTACATCTAACTTTAATTTTTGTGACACTGTCAGTTAGTTGTCATAATTTGTTGCAAGTGTACAAAAAATTAATACGCCTCATATAAGCGATTTAGTTAAATCTAGTTATTGCTAAAGCAGAAGATGGATGGTCAATGAGACAAATTGCACTGCGTTATAATATTGACAAAAATTCGGTGTGTAGCATTTTAAGAAAGTGGAGAATAAACGGAAAGATTAGTAGAAACCCTGGATCAGGACAACGAAGGATATCAACTCAACAACAAGATTTGCAATTGGTAAATTCTTTAGTAAAAAATTTATTTTACTCAATTATTCAGGGTGCTGAAGAAACGAATTTTCCTGGATTGAGTAGTACTAATCGCCGGCGAGTAAGAGCATCGGAGCTACGCTGTCATGCAGCAGCACAGACATACTTATTTGAAGCTGAACATAAAGAAGCTCGAGTAGGATTTGCGCTTGAATTTTTAGCGCATGATGTAAATTTTTGGAACAATGTAATCTTTACAGACGAAAAAACTTTCCAGTCAACACACAGCGGTCGCATTCGTGTCCCCTTCCGAATACTCGATTCGATGAGAAATACATATCTAACAATGATAAAAGTGGTAGATTTACCGTCAATATGTGAGCTTGGATATCGGCACGTGTTCCTGGTGTTTTGTGGCATATTGAGGAACGATTTAATAGTGAAACGTATATTAGGATTTCAGACAATATTATGCTTCCTTCCGTGTCACAGTTATTTCCTAATAATGAGTTCATATTTCAACAAGACAATTATTTCGTTCATACTGCTCATACCGTAACTAACTGGTTTCAAGATAACAACATCAATGTTCTTAACTGGCCCAGTCATAGTCCAGATCTTAGCCCTGTGGAAGAAGTATGTGGACTACTCGTAAAAAGTATCCAAAAACGAAATGTGAGACCACGGCATGCCGAAGAATTACTAGAAATAGTAAATAATGCATGGAAAAATATTATTACTAATGATTATTGTATAAGGTTATTTAATTATATGCCAAACAGACTTATAGAAGTTATAAATAGAAATGATGCAATAACAAAATATTAATAGTTAGTGTCTCGTTAAGTAGGATATCCTTTGTCCTTTGATCCAGGATTTCTACTAATCGTACCGTTTATTCTCCACTTTCTTAAAATGTTACACACCAAATTTTTGTTAATGTTATAACGTAGTGCAATTTGTTTCATTAACCATTCATCATTTACTATAGCAATAACTACAGCATTAAAATAGAAAATAAATTAAAAGTGATATCTGTTTTATTTCGGCTACTCATTACATATTCAAATAGAGACAGATTTACATTAGAAAAAAAAGGTGTCCTATTTTTTCTGCTCACGACAGTACAATGTACCTTAACTAAAGGTGTACTTCAGTATAATGTGTCATCTATTTGGATTTAAGTACCCATATGATACAGTATTATACGATGTACAACAGATTTAGTGTGCAAATAAATATATAAAACCCATTTAGGTTCAATAAGAGCCCGCCTACGGGTAATACCTTATGAAAACGCAAATAAGCAAGTATAAAGAGTAAAATGAAATATAAAAAAAGCTTCACTATTTAATGAAACTATAAATTAAAAAAAACTAATGTGGATAAAACACGGTTGAAAACGGAAAAATTTGTACCTATGTACCTACATATAATTTTGTATTTCTCTAGCTACTAAACTAAACTAAACTAAACAAAGATTGAAATACTAAACAGAAACATCATAATTAATAGGAAGGTACAGTTGGTTCCAAAATTATATAGGACACATTTTGAGTTGTGTAAACCTGCCTAACATTTGATGTATTTATTTCATTTGGTATGAGACAAAATTCTATCAAAGTAATAACTAAAGTATATAAACTCACTGCTAACTATATATAAAGTTCAATGTACTTTTGTCTGAAAGGATCAAAGTTACGTGAGGTTAAAATTAGTTGAAATATCTTATTGAATAAACGGCATTATTTAATAAATATTTTTATTTCCAAAACCATTAAGATTTTAATTATCAATTAAACTAAAGTATTGACAAATTAATATTTTATCATAGAGCACTTTAGATGACTTCATTAAGCCGACGGGCCATAGAATTGTATAAATCTACCAGCAAGTTAGCATTATCATTAAGGTTCTCCCATGTCTCAAGAATTGCGTCGAATAATTTATTTCTAGTTTGTGATCTAAAGTTCTTGTCATAGATTTTTTAAAATATTTTCGATGGGGTTTAAATCAGGGCTCTCAGAAGGCCATCATATTTTCAATATTCTTTGCTTGGAACTAGTTTCGAACAATTATTGCATTATGGATTGGACAGTTATCTTGCTGGAATACAAAGTTATCATTTGGGAATAATTAACGAACTGATGTTAACATAATATTTTCTAAAATGTCTCTGTAATTAACCCAGTGAACCTCTCTTCGACATTCCAACATACACCTAGCCCATGCACACTAATCCATGCCCAGACATTAACGGAGAAACGCCCCGATCTATCAGTATTGGACACAAATCTCTCTTCAAATCTGGTATTGCTTGGTCTATAAACTCGAATATGACCATTATGTGTAGATTGAAATATCTTCCCATCTGTGAAAATGACTTTGTTCCGATAATCCATATCTCTGTATATATTATTTAGTGCAAATATTACTCTCGGCTTTTTTTTCAACGCTAAATAATACTTTTTACAGCTACTCTATTCCTCAAATTCATCTCTTTAATTCGTCTGGACACTGTGGAACGCGATCCTGGAAAGTTTAACTCTGTTATTGCAGTTCTTGGTATTTCAAAGGGGTTTTCTATCAAAAACGTTATTAAAGCAGCATTTTGTTGTTCATTTGATATTTTTCGTCTTCCAGTCCCTACCTTCTTTTCAATAGTTCCATCTTGCTCCCACCTTTTTTTTATTTTCAAAATTGTATTTTTATTCACATTTAGATGAATAGTTGTAACTCATATTGTCCATCTATCCTCCAGTAACCCAAAATAATGCGAGCTCTTAATAACAAACTTAACACAACAGTAATTTCAATATTTATATACTGACAATGACATAAATCAAAAGTTTTTTGATATTTATTTGACGTCTATTTTATAAGCCAATTTACACAATATTAGAAATGTTCTCCTATAGATTATATGCAATCAACTGTACATTCATAAAAAGTAAAAACGAATTTTTGATATAATCGAAATATAGATAATTTAATAATGAGGAAGTTGCATGATTTTTTTATATCACAGATGGACAGACGACAGAGAAATCTGCTTCCTCGTATTTTTTCTGTTTTTTTTAAATTGAGGGTGAAAAAAGAAATATTCATTTCGGCTGAGCATTTAAATCCATTAAAACGCTCTATCCCTAACGAATGACGTCATTTGTGACCGGTGGCGTCACGTCATTATTGTTAAAACGTTGAAACATCTAAAAAGAATGCTGTGTTATAGATCAACACGTTAGTGATGTTATGAAATCATTATCCGTCATATTAATCAAAAATTAATACCAAGATCAAGAATAACAACGTAAATTAGCAAATTCAGGTCAAGTTAGTGACGTCAAAATGATGTCAAAACAATATTATAGCATTTTCAGACACATGGTTGCGTTTGCACAAGAGTTCAAATTTTAATGTGGTATATTTACGAAGTGAAATTTTTCTATGAGTTTCTTTTATTATATTATCAACTTATACAAGGTGTCTCACCGGGAACTGAATCGATCGATATAGAGAAAAGTACGCATCAGAAAATTTTGAAAATTCAGATGATTACTAATGTCGGTGTGGCCAATCCAACTAAAATAATTACAAGCAGCTGGCTCTTCCGCTTATACCGGAAGTCGATACCAACTTGCTTATTTCAAATAGAACATTCTATATATTTTAGGGTTTTCGAAATGAGCATAAAATTCTGAGTCGAAAATATGTAGCATATCCCATACCTAAACCTAGCCATTTCAGAGATATTTGACATATTATACAAAATTTGACAGGTGCAACGGTTTGCAAGAACCGTTATAACTTTCTTCAGTAAAAGATCTTCATTTGCTTCTTGTCACGTAAAAATAACACAAGGAGAACTACGTCCTACAACTGAAATAAATTCAATAATATCATACCAAGTGTTCCATTTTTCGCGTTACATTTCGTCAACTTCAAACCGCGAAAACTTGTTTAGGTCAAATGGAACACCCTATATTTTTTTACGTCAAGTTGTGTAAAATTGAATTCCCTTTTTTCTGATATTAGCATTATAGGGGTTAAGGTTACGACTTTTTGAAATATTTGGGATTTTATTAGAAATTCATGAATTGTTGTAATCATTTCATCAAAATAGTCATGATTAGAAACAATCAGTCATTATCTTATGACAAAAAATGGCAGCACGTTTAAATTATACCAACGAAAACTTTTTAAATTTGTTTATTACTTATGGAGAATGTGATAAAGTAATATCAAGAACTTGCAGCACATTTGCTACTCGATATCCACAAAAACGCAAAATAACACTAACACTGTAACATGCGTATTAATCGAATTGAAGATGTGGCATGAACTAAAATAGAGATAAGATCAATTTAAAATATGATTTCATTTTAATTTAATAATTGCTCAAAATTCCGCCCTCGAACCTCGACACATTTTTCGCACCTTCGGATTAGTTCCTCATGGCTCTTCTAATTGAATCCTGTGATATGTTTTGAAATGCATTTCTTACTCTTTGCATACAATCTTCAATGGTTGTTAATGGGCTCTCATAAACTTTATTTTTAATAGTTTCCCAAATGAAATAATCCAGAACTCATAAATCGGGCGAGCGAGGAGGCCATAAGAAAGGTCCATTATTGGCAATCCATTGATCATAAAAAGTTTCTTGTAAGTATTTATTAATTAAATATGCGTTATGTGGAGGAGCACCGTCGTGCTAATAAAAAATGTTTCTGTGTTCGGCGAGAGGTAAATTTTCTAAATAGTTATTATTCAAATTTTGTAAGACATTCAGATATCTTTCACCTAAAAAAAACTAAAATTTACCTATACATATTAGCAGAAGAGAAAATGTAATTTACCATTTCAATTTTTCTCATAAAATTGTAATGCCACCACTCTACCGTTTGTTATGGCACAGTAAACATTGAACTGCCAACTTTTCTGAAAGTTTCACTCTCTGAACATATGAGGATTTGAGTCACTCAAATAATGTGAATTGTGTTTGTTAAAAAGTCCATTTTTAGTAAATTTTGTTTCATCTGTCCATATAATATTTCCCAAATAAGAATCGTGACTCTCAGACCTCACAAAAATTCTGCCTTCTTAGGAAATCTGTTTCTTTTAATCCTTGAACCATATGGAATGAAAACGGGTGAAGCTTATGTTTTAATAAGATTCTGTAAATTGAATCCTTGCATAGTCCCGATTCCAGAGCAGCTTGACTTAATGACATCCTTGGAAATGCATGAAAATATCCCAGAATGACTATTTCAATGTTTTCGTCATCAATAGTAGGTTTTCTTCTTTGCATTTTTGCCTTGACAGAGCCATAATTTTTAAAATTTTCCAGTATGCGTTTTACAGTGTTTGGTGACGGTTTCCGTTTCTCTGCATATCGAGTAGCAAATGTGCTGCAAGTTCTTGATATTACTTTATCAGATTCTCCATAAATAATAGACAAATTTAAAAAGTCTTTGTGGGTGTAATATAAACGTGCTGGCATTTTTTGACATAAGATAATGACTGATTGTTTCTAATCATGGCTATCTTGATGAAATGATTACAATTCATGAATTTCTAATAAAATCGCAAATATTTCTAAAAGTCGTAACTTTAACCCCCACAATGCTAATATCAGAAAACAGGGAATTCAATTTTACCCAACTTTACGTTAAAAAAATACAGAGTGTTCCATTTTACCTAAACAAGTTTTCGCGGTTTGAAGTTGACAAAATGTAACGCGAAAAACGGAACACTTAGTATGTATGATATTATTGAATTTATTTCAGTTGCAGAACGTAGTTCTACTTGTATTATTTTTATGTGACAAGAAGTAAATGAGGATCTTTTACACGAAGAAAGTTATAACGGCTCTTGCAAACCGTTGCACCTGTCGAATTTTCTATAAAATGTCAAATATCTCTGAAACGGCTAGGTATAGGATACGCTACATATTTTCGACTCAGAATTTTATGCTATTTTCGAAAACCCTAAAATATATAGGGTGTTCCATTTGAAATAAGCAAGTTGGTATCGACTTCCGGTATAAGCGGAAGCGCCAGCTGCTTGTAATTATTTTAGTTGGATTGGCCACACCGACATTAGTAACTATCTAAATTTTCAAAATTTTCGATGAGTACTTTTCTCTATATCGATCGATTCAGTTCCCGGTGAGACACCCTGTATGGTACATATTATGGAAAAATAGTAAAATTAAGCATTTATAAAATTCATGCATCTTCCTCATTATATGGGATCAATAATATTGTAAAGTACATTTCCATCATTGGAAGTAATCCATGTTCTTATTATTTTTTTAAGTTGTTTTGTTTTTATCCAAAGTAAACAAAATATCTGTGACCAATATGTTTATGAGTTTTGGGTATAAACAAGTGTTCGTCATCTTTTCCCCTAGTATTACGTTGATGATTTATTTTAACAATGTACTGTTTGTTACAAAATAAATATAACAGAATGTCCTTAGCATACTGCTGCCTCAAATTTAATATGTCAAGTTCTAAAAATAGTTTCTCAGTGGGATAATGAAAGGGTTTGAAATAAAAGATCTTCAAGATTTTCTTTGAATTATTTATAGAGGTGTCACATGTTTTTCTTATTCCTCCTAACCAATTATACCATACTGCATGACGGATTCAATAAGAACATAATATAATATTTTAAGGGGACTCAAAAGTAGTATCTGCCGATATTGATGAAATTTGAACATCAAGCCACGAATTTTATTTGCTATATTTTTTATGTGCATATCCCATCTTATGTGTGAATCAATAGAAATACTAAGATATTCAATTGAACCAGTTAATGAAATTGACAGATCATTGACTGATATAGTGCTGTAGCTAGGTAAATATTTCTCTGATGAGGTAGAAGGTATAACTTTAATTTTATTAGCATTAAATATTAGCAACTATCCACTAAACCAATCGAAGACATTCTTTAGGTCACTTTCAGCTAAACTTTTCACATCATCCCAACTATGCCCAATATAGAAGATAACCGTATCATCAACAAAAGATATGTTTCCAGAAAAATTAAATGTAAAGAAACTATTAAGATAGATGCTAAATAACATAGGTCCTAAAACTGTACCCTGGGGCACTACACATGTTACAGTTTGTTCTTTATATAAAATATTTTTTTTGAAGTAATAGAAGATTGTTCTCTTGATTTAGTAAATACTTCGCTGACATATGTATCTTCCCTGGTGCATGCAAAACTTCCTACATTATTCCAGTACCAAAGGTTTCAAATTCGCCGAAATGTGATTACCATAGGCCAATAAATACAGTATCAATATTTGAAGTTGTGGAAGTGGCAGTTAAAGACCAACTTATTAATTTTTATGATAATAATGAAATAATCGTTCTGGATTTCGCAAACACTATTCCTGTGAGTTTGCTATGTGATGAATGGTTTAAATGTTTAGAAGGTAATCAAGTGTTTTTTTTTCTTCACTTGAAAAGGGCATTTAAAACGATAAATAGGGAGTTGTTAATAACCAAGCTAGAGGGAATAAGGCTGAGAAATAACGTGTTAAATTGGTTTAAAAGTTACCTAAGCAACAGATCACAAAGAGTTAAATATAAAAACTCAGTAACAAGTTAGCTACATATAGAACATGGCGTTCCTCAGGGAGCTATTCTTGGCCCTATTCTATTTACTCTTTATATAAATGATATTGTTATGTGTGCAAGTAACTGTAGAATGTCCATGTCTGCAGATGATACAATACTGTATATAAGTGGTAATGATCTTAACCAGATGTATATAAATATAATTAAGGAAATAGCTGTAAATGATTGAGTTAGAATAGTTTAAGTCTTAATTTAAATAAAACAAAATATGTGCTAATAGGCAAAAATTATAGGTTATGTAGTTTAAATGTAACAAATTTGTATATAGAAATAAATAATAATTATAAGCTCGAACAAGTTAAAGAAATTAAGCACCTGGGTATTATAATAGATGAGAACTTAAAGTTTAAAAAGCATTGTTACTGTACCAGGTGACAACAAAATTAGTTGCGACACAAAAAGCCACATTTTGCATTTATTAAGTGAAAAATTTCGCTTCCGGTGCAAGCGGAAGTAGCAACAATTTTCGATTTTTAAATAGCAACCTCTATATATATTCGCATATTTAGATTCAACAAAGTAGGTTATACAGTCGAAAAAGTGAAAAAGCTAAGTTGGCAACTGCAAGACTGTGTTTTCAAAAAAAATTTGCCCAGTAGGCCTTGAATCTAATGTTTCGCCTTCATTTTTATTGTTGCATTTCAGTAAAAGTTTTTATTTCGTGCAAAAACCACTATTTTGAATTGAAAAATAATTTTTTTGAAAAACCATAAAAAACAAGTGGGTTTTATTCATTTTTTTAAACCGGTAACCAAATTTTTTGCTTGCACGAACAAAGGTCAAAACAATAAGATTTTATTTGATGTATAATACGTCTTGTTTGGGTACTAAGTTACATTGAAAATATTGGATTTCTGCAGATGCTATTATTCAGTTATTTAATGAAACCGTGTGGTACTAATGTATGTATTAAATTTTACAAGCACGCCATGACAAAATGACATTTCTTTTCAGGCATTTGCCTAAGTTATTATTGGATGAAGTTTACTTAGTGCTTTTTTAATTTGGTTGTGATTTATTTGCTAATATAACTATTTATCCAAAATAAGTAGGTGGACATGTTACTTATTTATTGGGAATCTAAAATAAATGCATATCATGCTGAAAAGTTATATGCAGAGCGGTATCCTGGAACTCATCACCCTTGCAGAAAATATTTTAAGATTTTAGAAGAAACATTTAGGGCCCAGTCAAATGAAAATGAACAAAATACGTTTATTATTGACGAGGCCACAGAGTTATTTTTTAGCATCCGTGCAAATTAATGGAAATACACGTGAGATTGGAAGTACTCTTGATATTATTAGCCCAGAATCTGCTGGAAGAATAATGAGGAAACATGGATATAAATCATATGAATATCAACTTCATCAGCATTTATACAATGTATCCAACTTCGTACTAAGTCACATCTATAACTTGGCTATTTTTTGTATTTGATTTGTATATATTTTTTATAGCACATAATACCCCATTTGGAAGGTAGAACTGTTACTCAATCTCTATTTCAAAGCCAACTGTGATGTTTTTAAAATGGTAATTTTGCAAACGTAACATTAGCGATTGAGATAGAGGAAAAATGTATTTGGAAAAGTCGTTCAGAAAAATTAAGTAAGTTCAAATATGAAGTTTCGTTAGGAAAATATTGATTTTTAGTTTTTTTTAAGAATATCGCAAAAATTCGAGGTTTGGGTTGGTTTAGATCATCCAGATTGCTATGAATTCCAGAAAATTAATTTAATAAACCAGTTTACATAATGTTGATAATTTATTTAATTCAAAGAAAACCGAACATAATATTAACAATGCTAACAATAATAATATCTGAAATATTTTTCCAATAGATCGCCGCCTTCAATTTCAATTTTAAAATTCTTTTTTTATTATGATTCGTTAATTTTCTTAATTCTTCAGGAGATATTGATCGACGAACTTCCAAAATTCTGTTAAACAATTCTTGTCGTGTGCGTGGTCTGCTTTTATAACATTTTTCTTTAGGTGCACCCCATAAATAAATAAAAATCCAGGGGAATAATATCTGGAGATCTGGGCAGAAGCTCGCAAAGTGCACTATTACGTCCTATCCATTTTCGAGGAAAATTTCGATTAAACCATTCTCTCACAATCAAGGCATTGTGTACTGAGCAGCCATTTTGTTGGCAGTGGATATCTCTTTGCAATGCAAGCGGTAAATCATCTATAACATCGGACAATTCTGTGTTAAGGAAATTCAAGTAAACATCAGCATTTAAATTTCCCTCGAAAAAAAATGGACCAAGATTCCACACCATACATTAACTTTTTGGGAGTACTAACTTTTGCATGTGATTACCCAATTTGGATTGTCCCCAGCCCAATATCTACAATTTTGTGGCGAAACCACTCCATTAGTGGTAAATGCGGTTTCGTCTGAGATGAGTATTTTGTCGATAAAACGACGGTCCTCTAAAAAATTGCCTTGCAGCCAATAACAATATTCTAATCTTCGTTCTGGGCCCCCTTCTTGCAACGTGTGAAGAAATTTTGGCTTGAAGGATTTTAATTTGTGCCTGCGAAGGCAACGCCAGATCTTGTTTTTTGATAAATTTAATTCCCGCGCAATTTCTCTTACACTGGTTCGTGGGTTTCCATTAACAGAACCCAGTATAATAACAGCATCTGGATGCCTTTTGGTAGGTTTCAATTTTGGCTTTACAATACTGCCGGTTTTATCAAATTTACTATTAAGGGCAGCTACCGTGCAACGATGTACTGGAGGACGATAGGGATGTCTACGATTAAATATTTTAGCAGCCTCTTTGAAGGAAAGAACATTATCTCCAACGAGACGAATAATTTCCACTTTTTCTGAAATTGTTAATTTCAAAGGCATTTTGACGTAAAAATTGACAACTATAGTGTTTACAATAATTGATGTAAGTAGATTGACATTCACAGCAATCTGGATACTCTAAACTAACCCAACCCTCAATTTTTTCTGATTTGCAATATTAAAAAAAAAAAACTAAAACTCAATATTTTTAAATGAAACTTCATATTTGAACTTATTTAAAATTTTTTGGAAAATGAAATTGAGGGCTTTTTAGGAGAATTACCTATGAATTTGAGAAGAAGCATTTATTACCAAGAAGATGGGGCTCTTCCACATAACCTTCGAGATGTCCCTAATTATTTAGAAAACGAATTTCAAAATCATTTCGACATATGGGCGCACAAGATGGCCTGCCAGATCACCTGATCTAACTCCTAACTCCGCCAGGAGTTCGAAACCATAATTCGTCAAGCTCTTGCAACAATAACTGAACTTTAACATTCTTAAATTAATGTTAGATGCACACTTCACGTCATAACCCCGTATGATAATACGTCAAGTTTTAATTATGTGATTTATACAGTTTTAGTCCATATTAACCCATAATTATTTTTTCCATAAATTTTTTTATATATTTGAGAATATAATTCGCGTATGGTACATTTTTTATTAATGTCATTGGTTAAAATATAAAAATAAAAGAGCATAATGGGCTATCAAATCGGAGATAATTTTATCACCGCATATTGGCTCTGTCGCTTGTTTTTAATGAATAAAATAGTTTACTGCCAAAGTGACAGAAAGTTTCAATAGACGCATCGAAATCAGAAAATAGAGCTCTTAAGCAGAAAAATGTTTCAACCAGTAGATCACCGTCGATGGGGAGATGCTAGCGAGGAAGAGATTCGAAAGTTAATTGAGAAAAAACACCAAAAAATACCAAAATTAATAAAGAATCTCCATGTAACCAGTTCATGGAATTTTGCGCTTCAAGGAGAATCAAAATAACGCAAGAGACTACGCTTCCAAAAATTGCATTAATATTAAGAAATTATGCTTGCAACATGAGAAGAAGAAGATGGCCAAGAATATCAAGAATGTGCTGTCAAAACATTATGGAACTCCGCGGCAAAGATTACACAAGAAAAATTCTTCACTGAATATAATATCCAATTCAATGCATTTACTGACATGGAATTTAAGGAAGCAAAGGTAGCTCGCGATTCTAAAAGAAAGCAACTGCAGGAAATACAAGTAAAAAGAAAGGTTAGTGCTGTTGCTTTTACACTAGAAGAATGTAAAAAGCTGGGATGAGAATACGCCTGAAGGGCTTTAAAAAAAATTCTTTAACATTGTCGCTAAAGAATTGGCATGGCGTGGTAACGAAGCTGGGTCTGCATCCATTTATCACTCCAGGAAAGAAACTGACAATTCTGTAAACTTTACTAACCGAACTGAATACAATCCAGTATTTAACAAAACGAATCAAGGAGGGGACAAAACTTGTTGTGATAGCGAGTGGTATATATCTAATACAATAAATCCTGATGTGTGTCCAGTTCGAATGTTTCTAAAACTAATGGGAAAACGATCAGATAATGTAACGTCCGATAGATTTTTCCTAACACCAAACAGAAATTGGAGATTAGCAAGTATTACAGTATGGTATAAAAACTTCCCCGTAGGTATTAATACTATCTCCAAATGGACAAAGGAAACCGCTCAAAAAGTGGGAATTGATACCACCAACAAAAAAGTGACAAATCACTCTTATAGATCAACAGCTTTAACCCATTTGGCGAACGCAGATATACCAGAGCAACAAGTCATGAAGATAACTGGTCACAATAACTCAAAGTCCTTAAAGTCTTATTTACAAATGCAATCCCCACGACATTCTGAAATAGCAAATAAGATGAGAGGGATTTAAACATTTAATAGTGTTTCAGTTTCCCATACCGAATGCGATAATCCACAAGTTGTAAATCAAAACTGTACATTTAACGTTCAAAATATGTACTAAAATTATTTGTGGCATTCTACGAATATTCTTTCCTATTCTTTACTATTATTTGGGTTTTCTACCACATGTATTATTATATCTTCAAAAACAAATCTACAAAATAATAGAATTATTGGAATAATTCTATTATTTTGTAGATTCGGTGATTTGTTTTTGAAGAGGATAATAATAGAAAACCCAAATTATAGGAAAGAATATGTACTGTAATAAATAAATAAATAATTATTGTACTGATGTGTATCAAAGCTGTACGTTTAAAGTTGAAAATATGTATTGTAATGAATAAATAAATAATTATTGTATTGATTGTAATATTCACTGTCAAACTGACAGATCGTTTAAAATTTTTGACATAAAAATTTTTATTTTCTGTTAACGTTCATTATATTCTCTCACCAAATATAACACGTGTTATGATTAATAATCGGTGATACCACTCGTTAAAACCTATAGAAAATTGAACTCGGTCAATTTTCATCGGTTTTACCTCGGGCTATCACCGATAATAATCATAACACTAGTTATATTATCCCCGAAAATACTTATTAAATATTTATTTTAAAAATATATGTTCCTGAATTTAATAAATAAGGTCTATTTACTCTATAATTTTAACATACTAAATCACGAATTAAGGCCAAAGCAAATCTATCGAAAATATTCTCAGAATTTCCAACATTAACAACTTATTACTGGACATGTTCGTGAATTAGTTCAGCCCAACAAAATCAAGTAGATAAAATTAAACAAATAAACCGGAATATTTGTCTACGTTTAAATATAACTTGTGTTGCCACACGTCGCCTGTAATATTGATTAATATTAACCAACTACTAAATCAGGTTAACTCTGTGTACAGTACCGACAGTATTATATCGAAAAGTATGAATAAATTATACGAAAACCAGTCCAGTTGACGGTAATATAACTGATACGAGTTATTGCTCCACATTCGAGGTATTTATTTATAGTCCAGGATCTGAAAATAAAAACGATTCATTTTCTTCAACCAAAATGTTAAATGTAACATCGCCAGGTGTCTCACAGTTGCCTATTCAGTTGCTGGTGAGGGCAAAAAGGCAAAATCAGGCGGTGCCGGTGGAGGGTTTCTGTCGAGGGTTTTGTGTAATTAATTATAAATCTTTATTCTTCATCAACATGCGCTCTAAATTATTCTCTTAGCGTGTCTGATAGCAACGACTGTTACTGAGAATTTTGGAGATTAAAGAAAAATTTTCTTGTTTTGAACAATCTCGATACCCGATACGAGGCGGAGTGTCCTTGTATCTGCTACACTGTACTTTCTTTTATACATTTATTTAACGTCGGCCTATTTCCACTACTGAGGCCTAACACCGACGCCTGTAGACGAGCTACCCCCAACCAGGAATTTTACCGAACCTCTTCCCTTAAGAAGGGTAGGGTTCTTTAACTTGCCTAACTTTTAATAGACAAGGGACAGACGGCTTTATATCCACTCCGAAAGATGGTATATCCCCTATACAACCCTCGCCTAAGGTTGTATAGCTTCCGCGCATACACTGATATACAAGTCGCTGGAAGACGTGTGAGGCGAGGACGCGGTCTTCGTTGGAACGGTCACACATCCAACTACTAACCGCGCCTTACGTTGCTTTACATCGCATATCGAAGTATGTACATAGTAAAGACGCATCCACGCTCGCCCCCTACACTGTACTGTAGACATCAATTCACCAGGCAAATTCACAGCCCAAATTGTTGAATATATTAAAAAATCGGTTATTTTCCAGTTTACGTGCGATCGGGGAACCGGACAAACATTGTTTCTATTGAAAAAGAAAGGTCTCTTCGACGTGGTTTTTGATTTTTTAAAATCGGCCAATTAGGGCGGGAGATATGGCCGTTCGAAATGATTGAGTTTCAGGGTAGGAAAAGTGATGGGACAGGGGTGTTTAAGAGATAATGGATGGAGTTAGGGGGGTAATTATTTCTGTTGTGGGTGGTCATAGGAAGAGGTCGAGGCCACGGGTGGAGCTCTCTAGGGCAATTACGGAAGGGATGGGAGGGGGGAACGTGCAAAACGGGAAAACGGCCATATCTCCGGATCTGCTCGTGCGATTTTAAAATATCAAAACGGGATTTCTTTGTCTTTATGGCAGCTACAATTTCTATTTGGTCCGAATTGATTGTTGGCAAAAATTCAAAAATGGGAAGCAAAAGAAAAAATGACATTTTTTTCAAATAATTTTTTTCACTGAAGGGGGGAGGAGAGAGGATGAAGTGCTCCTCAAAAGACGGGAATTTTCATCCCCTTCAAAATGAAAAAAAAATTCAAATTCCTTCATTAGGAGAGCCATCTTATACACGGCATGCGCCAGTCAAGTCGGACGTGCGGGGCCTCAATTATTACGCGTGTGTCCGTGGCCTCGTCATATATATTCCATGTGATGTCGGCTACTGAACAGAGACTCTGTAGAGTGGAATATACCGGCTGGTTGTGGAAATATCACACACGCGTGATCATGTCAACGTCGGCGCGTCCGACTTCATCGATGCGCACCGCTTACAAGCGAATACCGTAATAACCATTGGATTTTTTGTCACCTGCGCTCTTATCTCGTTCTTGCGTGTTATTCGCACTCTCCGTCGCTTCTCGGAGATTTAAGAACATGATTAAGTGACAGAGAAAACATTTCACCTTTGTGACCTTCGATTTCCCTATCCCCACCCCCATCGCGTGTTGCTCTTCTTCTCTACTCTCCTCTCACTCTATCAGGTGAGAGGTCCGCTGGAATTTTTGATCTGCGGAGATGCAGCTCGCTGCCGCGACAGTCTTTCTTGAGCCTCGTGTTGGGCCGCGGGTGAGATAATAATAGAAAGAGACAGAAATGAATAGCAGGGAATGAAACAAAAATCAAGAGCAATAGGAAACAAATTGAACGGTGTGCATTGAATTATTGTATGCGGCGCGCATCGATGAAGTCGGACGCGCGGACGTTGACATGATCACTCGCGTGTGATCTCCACAACCAACCAGTATATTCCACTCTACAGAGCCTCTGTTCAGTAGCCGACATTACAAGGGATACATATGACGAAGCCACGGATAATTGAGGCCCCGCACGCCCGACTTGACCGGCGCACGCCGTGTATAAGATAATGAAATAGGAATCGGGAGGTTTCGTGATATACGGCCACTATCTGCCTCTTTCACTCTTTTTTCATTTTATTCCCCGCTCACCCTCACATCGACAAGAAACTTCCTCATGCACGAGAGGCGTCGGCGAGCTGATTTGCTGCGTAAATTCACGGGAAATTAAAAAATCATTAAAAACTGTTGAGAATTGAGGGAGTTTAAATTAGCGCAAGTTACCGTCCGATCTAATTAAATTTTTTTTAACAAAAAGAGAAATTAATTCTCTTGAAAATGAGCCCTGATAGAAGGGCGTAGAACTTTCCCTTGCCCTTATTGAATTGAGGTTGTAAAATGGGGGCTGCAACCGTTTAACCTTTTACATCTTAACGCAACATTAAAAATGTCCGTTTCCATTTTTTCCTCAAACTATGCATATTTATTAACACCAAGTAATAGTAAACGGACACAAGGCGATAAGTCGAAAATGCTGGTTACGGGCTGCCGTACTATAACTTTTCATTTCAACAACTTTGTATATGTCAATTCTATTAGTTTCTAAGATAGATCTCTTTACTTTTCTTTTAAATACATTCTTTACGTCGTCTGGAAGATAATTATAAACTCTGGGAGAAATAGACGAGATATTTCGCTGTCCTATTGACTTTGAAGAAAATGGAGTTCTCCAAGAGGTCACTTTTGTTCTCGTCTGATAAGTATGGTTAACAGCTATTTATGCATGCTTGTTATTAAATTGATTTTTTTGTCACAGTGTAATAGAATAATTGTCTGATATCAAGAACTATCCTTATATAGATTGTCCCATGCGTTGGGTTTATCAAACAAAGTTTTCAAAAATTTATGTGGTCTTCTACTGCACTTCCCCAGCCGATAATACCATAGGATAGTCTAGATTCAACTAATGCTTAGTAAATGGCTTTTAAGTTAGCTATGTCTAGGATGGTCTTTAAGAATTTAAATCTAAATATTATGCTACTTAGAGTATTACATACAATGTTAAGTTGTATATCCCATCTCAAGAATCTATCAATGGTAATACTTAAGTAATTTATGGATTTTGCTTGTTCTATTTCTATATCGATATTTTGGTAGCTAAAATTATGAATATTTCTGTTGCAGCAGCTAACCGGTATGTATCTAGTCTTAGTAAAATTTACCGTAAGTAATTTGTAATCAAACCAATCCTTTATTTTTTAAAATCTTGCTCTGAATGTATTTTTAGATCTTGCCAAGTGTTATCTTCATATACGATTACTTTGTCATCGGCAAAGCTTATCACTGTGCCCTTGCTTCCTAAAGTAAGTAAATTATTCGAATATAATATAAGTAATATCACTCCTAATACGGCACCTTGAGGTACACCGGATTGAGCAATGCATTCTTCACTAAAGGTTGAATTAATTTTAACTATTTGTTTTCCGTTCGTTAAGTAATCTTTTAACAGTATTAATACTGGTCCTCTAGATCCGATATCATCTAACGTGTCCGACAATTGCAGGTTGCTAACTGTATCAAATGCCTTGGCAAAACCTAAAAACACACATAAGCTGGGTTTATTTTATCCAAAGCTTGAGAAATTTGTGATGTTAAAAATGCAATGGCATCTTGGGTAGATTCATGTTTCTGGAAACTACATCATCCATCAGAGATTAGGTTATATTTTTTGGTGAAGTTATTTATCCTAAAAACTTTTGACAAATTACTAATAATAGATATAGATCTATAATTAGATGGTTCAGTTTTATCACCATTTTTAAATAAAGGTTTTATTATTTCAGTTTTAAAGGCAGAATGGCATGCACCCGTATCAAATGCTTTATTAAATTAAAAACGGTAATCGTGCGAAGATTTCTTCCACAATTTCCTGTAATATTTCTGCTTTAATCATATCAGAACTTGGCGCTTTATTATTATTTAATGACTTTTTTCATTTGTAGGTGTTAAGAAAAATGAATACGATATGGTTTGTCTGGGAGGAGTGAATTTAGTTTTCTTAATTTTCATAGCAAGATTTTTCCCCACATCCCTAAAGAAATGTACAAATATCTTAGTCATTTCTTTTTCATCCCATGTTACTGTATCTGATTCAGTTTTTATTTCTTTAATGACATTACTTTTTCTTATGAGTGAAGATAATTGCTCAAAGATGGGTGTTTTACCAAATGATGAAAGTGAAATTATCAATCTAACAGATGTTCCTTATATTTACTAACATGATTAGAATTAAGATATTTTCCAGACTTCCACCCGAATTCTTTACGTATACATTACAAACTAAATATCTCACAGTACTGCTAATTGATCATACTCTGGACTATATAATTCAAATTGTTACACGAAAACTGTCCTTAAACTTCTTATTAAAAAACAGCGCAAACTGTATCATGCAATGTCATGGATAAAATGTAAGATCATTTGTTTCTTTCAGTTTGACTGACTTTTTTATGTTATGTTACTGTAAACTGTATGTGGCTTGAACTCAATCATACTTGTATATCCTCATCATAATTAAATGACCTACTATTTCACTGCGTAATTATGAATGTAATAGATAGACGAGAAATATAATGTCTAAGTGAATAGGTACTTACACAATATTGTGTCCGTTTCAATTTGCAATTGTTTCATTTATATTGTTATAACATTTATAATAATAATATTTGTTAAATCCAAAAGACATTATAACGTCCATAAAATTAGGGTACAACATGAAGGTTGTTACATGGCCTATGTCCATTTAACAGTTTTATATAAAAACTAGTGTTTTGTTTATATTTAGCACGATCTGTGTAACATTTTTGATTCAGTTTTTGTAAGTGAAACTGTTTTCAACTAACAGAATTTACTCTTGTATAACTGCTAAACCATTTCACACTGTTTTATGCACATATTTTTATATCTTAGGAACTCAGTCATGTTTGTTTACACTATTATGTATTTCTGTCCTATACAGCATTATCCCAGGAAACAATTGTCTACAAAACATTTATTTATATCAGATACCTGTATTTCAATTTTTATATTTTTGTTTACTATGTAAGTACATATGGTTATTTTCCTTACCTTTTCTCGTTACTATATATAGTATACCCTATAAGATGTAATATATTTACTGAGTTATCACAATACGTTTTACTATTTATTACGGCAGTTCATATTTGTGGTTATATATAAAATAGAAATTACAAATTGTGAGGCAAAGGCAAATTAGCTGTGGTATGGAAGTAATAAAAACTTTTATTATAGATTCCTTTTATCGATCATATGCCACTATTTTAGTTGTGAGTAAAGGAAATTGTAGAATTTGCGACCTGCAAGTTGTTGCGCTTAACTCAACCATTGACAGATGGCCATACCTGTACTATTTCTGTATTTTATAGCTTTCAATTTAATTAGGGAATTAGATTTCTCAAGTTTATTTGGTAGCATTATTTTCCAGCAAATAGGACAAAAAAGTTTACCTTATCAGTAAAACTCACCAGTAAATCATTTGCTTTCAGCCTTTGTGCTGATTCGAACGTATATAAATTTTAACTGTGGACTTTAGTAATTGATATTACATTTTTATATCCGCGTTAACAATAACATCCAGGTAAATTTCATTTATTACTCATTTAAAATTTAATTAACCTTCAATTTTTGTCTTTGATGTAATTTCAATTATTTTTAAAATAAATTTAAATTCAAGGTCAATTCTTTTTAATTTAATAAGTAGTTAAAATACTATATGTACCACATAGTTTCAAAAAAATTTTCCTTTCTTTTTCATTTTTTGGCAATTTATAGATTTTTTTTAATTTCAATTAGTCTTTATAAACCGATGTATCTATTATTCATGTAATATATTTTAACATTCATTTTAAACAATCTTTTTATTTCTCTTATCAACAATTTCAGTCTGATCTATAGTAGACTGGTTATTCGAGAAAAAGAGACAATTCTACTTATTTTCACTATAGATGGTGCCCAATTTAACATCAATTTTTCTTTGTCTCCTTTTCTTGAACTAAACAGAAATCTGTCGCTTATGCTGTACATATCAAAAAGGGTAAGTTTCTCCACTCTTACGAATACTCTGGACCCACGGCTCTCTGCTCCGACATAAACTAGCTAGTCGTCCGCATATGTTGCCTCAATTCTTTCTCAAAAATAAATAACAAGGGATAGGAGGTAACAAGATACATAATAATATAACACAATATGAAATTTAAATAAAAAAGCAATAAAAAAATACACTATAAATAATCAATAAATAATATAAAAGTGAATCGAGATCAGCCAAGACAATTTAAAATCAGATTCACATATAAGATATCTTTCGCATGCTAATATATTTTTTGACGACCTACATAGCGATATTCATTAAATGTATTTAATAAATGAATTGATGATCACCGTTTACCTAATAGTATGCAAAAATACATTTAAACCATCACAAAAGATATCCGCTGGGTATTGCACTTCATTATACAATCTGCTCATGCTAAACAATGGGGAATTTTTGTGTTGGATTGTGCAAGGAATATCACACCTGAAGGTAGAGAGATTTCTAGAACCAATTCTAGGAATATTAAACTGCAGTAAACTTAAAAATTCGGGATGTCAACAAGACCGTGTACTAGTTTGTATAATTGCATAACGTATCATACCTCACGTCTAATGAAAACGGCTCCAGTTTAAATTCATTATCTAAATCAGCATAGTTATAGTTTACCCCTGGGTACCTTTTATATTTAATAAAATATTTATTCTGAATTCTCTTTATCATTGGGAAAGAATTGAGGCAACATATGCGGACGACTAGCTGGTTTAAGTCCGAGCAAAGAGCCGTGGATCCGGAATATTCGTAAGAGTGGATAAACTTACCCTTTTTGAAATGTACAGCATAAATGACAGGTTTCTGTTTATTTCGAGAAAAGGAGACAAAGAAAAATTGATGTTAAATTAAGCACCATCTAATAAGTAGAATTGTCTCCTTTTCTCGAATAACCAGTCTACTATAGATCAGGCTGAAATTATTGGTAAGAGAAATAAAAAGATAGTTTAAATTAAATGATAAAATATATTAAATGAATAGATAAATCGGTTTGTATAAAGTGAAATTTTGAAGTTACATAGTAATATCGACTAACAAAGACTCATTAAAATTTAAAAGAAAATATATAATACATTTATACCAGGATCCTAGATTCTGGGTATGAGTATTATTAAGGTAACTGGTTCTGCAACAGCAATCCAGTCCCACAATGGTCTCTTGCAAAAATGGAGTCTAAAGGTTTTCTTGGCAATTTTGTTTACGTCTCTTAATGAAATGAAGTTCTAAAATTGTGGGAAAATTGTCCAACTATGTGGTTTTTGAAAAGTTAATGAATGCAAATGTGGATGCTCAAGTTTTCAATAAAAAAATATAAAGCATAAGCATAAAATAAGAAGAAATAAAAATTTTCAATATGAAGAAATCTTTTAAAGTATCTATATGCAGGAAGATATATATAAGCTATGCATAAGCTGTACAAAAGCTATGCAGAAATGTAGAAGCTATGCAGAAATGTAGAAGCTATGCAGACATGTATAAATGTACAAGTGGAGAAGCTGATTTCGTAAACTGGATGTTAAATACTTGTTAGCGCGGATATTAAAACGAAATATTAATTACTGAAGTCCACAGTTTATATAGGTTTGAATCAGTACAAAAGCTGCAAGCCAATGATTTCTTGGTGAGTTTTACTAATAAGGTAAACTACATTTGTCCCACTTACTACAAAATAATGCCACCACATAAACTTGAAAAATCTATTTCCACTAATTAAATTGAAAGCTGTAAAATATAGAAATGGTACATGTATCGCCATCTGTCAATTGTTGAGTTAAGCACAACAACCTGCCGTTCTTCTTAGGAATATTTTCTTACTCGAGCAAATTGCAGAATCGATAAAAGGAATCTAAAAGGGCACTTTCCATTTTTAAAGGACAAATGCAAATCGATTGTAGTACTGGGCGTGAAATTCAATGTGATAGACTTTAAACTGAAGAAAAATAGCTTGCAAGCAAATTAGATATGTCCTCACAACCTTCAGTTCTTCAACCTTATTGTCGTAAAATATTAAGAGACGTAAACTATCAGACTTTCGATCTAATTTGATCAAATAAGAAACATTTAACGTTACAGGAATAGATCTTGCAATAGTACTCACATATTCAGTAAAACATTGTTCGGTCACATGTGAGCGAATTCTCGTCTCTCTCTCTCTCTCTCTCTCTCTCGAAAAAAAAAAAAGATTATTTTAATCTCTTGTAAAATATACCATATGTCTTAAGCTTGTTTAGTGGTAACTGAATTGAAATCAATACAATGATGATATTAAGTGGGTTTGTAAAGAGTATTTCATAAAATAGTTCGTTAATAACTATGCTATTTCCTTTCGTATTTGCCTTTAAATATTAAATAAAAGATTAAGTTATGAATAATGAGTAAGCACTCGACGACTTAAAATTCTAGTTTACAATGAAAGAAAAAAACGAGAACATGAGTTTATAGATTTTCTTTGAATAATAGAAAAAGTAGGCTAAAACGGATTTTGATAATATCTGTTATTAAAAATTATCAATAATAATAATAGCGGATATACAAAATAACGCAAAGAATGATGAATTATAAATAAGAAAGAAGTATCCATTTTTAAAGTTAATTCATGTCATAATATAATGAGATATAAATTCAAATCAAGTCACAATGCTTTCGCGATAAATCGAAATTTAAGACAGGGTCAAAGCTTTTGCGAGAAATATTAGTTTAGATGTGAATATTCAATATGGTCTAATATTCAAAGTTTTTTGCGGTTGAAGTTTATTTAAAATATAACTATTCTATTGTAATCACCCAACGTCTATTTCGTCGTCACTTTCATTGAAATTCGCGAGATCCAGTTCCTAGTCGAATAATGATTAAAAAGTGGGAGCACAAATTTAAATTATGATCAATAATTAATGAATATTTTGTCAGTTAATGAGACGTTTTCATGTTGCTTTTCAGTACCAATTAAAAAAGCTGTTGTTTTCGTTGGGTTCAAATTTAAAGCATTATTTGTTGACCATTTACATAAATTCTCCAAATTTAAATTTAATACGGAATAAAATGGTTTGCCTTATCTGGTTCAAAGGATAAATATACCTGACAATCATCAGCATATGAATGCATGTTGATTTGAACAAAAGTATGTACATCAGCAGTATACAAAACAAATTGCAAAGGTCCTAATATAGACCCCTGAGGTAGGCCATATTGCATACCAGCTGGTCTGGAACGGAATCATTTTTTGTCACTTGAACTATGTGATGCCGATTGCTTAAATAATTTTCAACCAACTGAGTGTATTAGGAGAAAATCCATAATATTTTGATTTTGCTAGTAGAAGCTCATGGTCTAAGCTATCGAGGGCTCTCGAATAATCTTGCATAACTGCGACAGTAATTTTTTGTTGTTGATATTCCTTATAGCATATCTTCCGTCATGTTAAACATTGTAGTTGCTGTACTATACCCTGAACGAATGCCAGATTGCTGATCAGGTAAAATATTAACTTTGTCAATATACTTGTAGTTGTAACTACATCCATCTTTCTGATACTTTAAATAGCGTTGGCAAAATACTGATTGGGCGTATTTCATTAATATTCTTCTTGGAAGTGGGTATTATAAAAACCCATTTTCAACTTCCAACACATTCGATTTCTAAAGAACTGTTTACCAAATTGTGCAATATGCTTGCAACTGAAGTAATTTGCTTTTTTTACTGCTGATACAAGATAAGAAATATTTAGAATTATTTTCAATTGTTTCAAGTCTGGATTTACTGGTCATTCACGGTGTCACTCTGGAAGTCGCGACATGTATTATTTCTAATGACATAGAAATAAGGATTTATTTAGTGTGCTTATTGTAATATAACTTTGCTATCAAAATACCTATAAAAATTTTTAATTTCTTTTACAGGGTTTTGGTTAAGTTTTCATGTTTGTACACAAACTTCACTAATTGGTTGAAGTGTATCATAAAGTATTCTGTGTTTAGTTGCATGCAAGGATGTGTAACTGTTTAAATACATAATTACAACACGCTACATTTTCCTATAGATGATTATGCCGATATGCGTTTTATTTATCGCCGTTACAATGACAATGCTTGCTTGTTACGCAGCAATAGAATGAGTTGGAAGAGATTCACTAGTCCGGACTATGTAACTTATGAAACATTTGGTTATGTGAACATAATATTATATAAGATACTGCAAATTCCTTCCGCGTTTGCAATTTGTTCCGTATTCTATTACTCAAGTGGTACTCAAAAATATTTACAGGATCACAAGTGCAGCGGCAATAGGCCTCGATTCACAGTTCTATGCAGCGACATATCCGACTGCCGGTGCCGACATTGGTCGCTTGGATTAACAAAAGACTAATGGTACCGACCTGTTGGTACTTAAAAACTGAGCGAAACATAATGATTTTCCACGAAAAAAAGTGACAGTGACAGGCAACAAATGATAACTTACCAGTATTGTTTATTCACATAAATTGTTCGAAATGTCCTCCATCTACATTCATACACTTTTCAGTACGACGAAGTAAAGACATACTCACTCCGTTAAATACGTTGGGTAAATTAGGATCATTTTTATGGTCTCTATGCACATTAAAACCCATTGCTGCAATTGTTCCAAAGTGTCAGTTGGATCACGGTAAACAAGCAATTTAAGACGCCCATAAAAATAAAAATCCATTGGATTTAAGTCGGGTGACCTATCAGGCCATCCATATTTAAAAAATTTCGAATCGCCAGACTAAAATTCACTGGTGCGCCATCGTGCATATACCACATACGTCTGCGCGTCGCCAAAGGTACGTCTTCCAACAAATATGGCAATATTTGTTGCAAGAAATTTAAATAGATTTTACCATTTAATCTATTGGGTAGTTCTGTTGGTCCAATTATTTCATTACCACAAATTCCTGTCCATAAATTAACAGAGAAACGTCGTTGAAAAATGAATGTGAGACCTTCTTATTAGATGCGGGCTTTCATCTGACCAATAATGCATATTTTTGAAGTTAAGCACCCCACTCCTGGTAAAACATGATTCATCAGAGAAACACAGGATGTTTAAAAATCCTTATTTCTTGCGTATTTTCTCAAAATCCACCTACAAAATTAAATTCGTTCTGCATAATCCTGATTTTCTAGGACATGGACACGTTGATAATGGTAGGGTTGTAAATTCATATCTCGCAATGTTCTGCAGACTACAAAATGGGACTCTCCCACAGGGTTCGCGATATCGCGGGTACTTAAAGTAGGATCCTCTTCTACAAGTTCCAAAACTTGAACCTCCGCTTCAGTTACCCCATTCTCGCGTTGTGGACCTCGTTCGTTAGCATATTCATCGAGACGACCTGTTTCCCGAAGACGCTGGGCAATGTTAGCAAATGTCCGTGGACAAGGATGACGTCGGTTGAGGAATCTTTGGGTAAGTGTAATTTTCTGTCATAATGTCCAAAATTCGCTTTTAAATACAGCGTTTTAAAATATTACACTAAATGAAAGTAAGTCAATAAAATAAATTCTAACTAAGGATACAGAAAAACGTGATCCAAAATCGAAAAAGAACAGAAGCAGTGACACAAAAGAACCATGTGATTTTACGTAATCAAGTAACCGATATGAACTAAACTAAAGCAGACTTTTCTAATAATAGTTTGGAACATTTTGTCCCTTCTACTGTTTAAAGTGTCGGTTTTTAGTCCACGTTAACTGATGCTATTGGCTAAGTAATTTAAATTGGAAGGTGCATGGGTGCAGTTTTTTACACGTATTCTAGCTAACTAGGTAGATGATAAAACAGCAAAAGTGAAAAACACAAAGGTAGCCGCCGCCGCCGCTACTTTATCGATAACACTTACGTCTTAATTTAATGCTCACTGCTTGACCAGTGTTGTCAGATGTGTGAGATTTTCATATGGTACAGTGACGAAATTTCATGGTATTTTTTAACAAATTGCGTGGTAGTTTTAGTACTTAATACGTTATTGTGTGTATTTTATAAACGCGAAAAGGCAATAATTCTTTTTTATTAGTTAAATGTTTAACGCGAATTAAACTTTATTCATTAAAAATAGGTAAGAAAAACTATTTTTAAACCTAACCTAAACTGTCCAAATAAAAAATTATTTTGTGATTTATAATGGCTCCATACTATTCAGAATACAGATTGAACAGAGTTACGCGGCGCACCGATTTGTAAAGTACTACAAAATTTCATTTAGTTTTGCTCATTTAATAGGATGGAGAGAAGGGACTGACTTTCAGCCTAAATTTATCATTTTTGTCAGCATTTACTATTAATTTAATAAAAATGGCATAAAAAGGTATAAAAATTCTAAATTAATAGTATAATTTATTACTTCAAAAAATGTGCAGGTATACAACAGAAAATAATTGTATAAATACTTTAAAATGGTACCACTGGCAACATTGCAATCATACTTCAACATTCCATAAGGGCGGCAGGCCTTTAAAGTTTTTACGCCAATTAGAGATATGTGCAGCCGGCAAGGCATACAATAATAGAGTTGATCTTTCGCTTCTATTCTGGAATGCTTTGTCTACCTCAATATTCCAGTAGTTCTCAAGCAATTTTATTCACAATTAATTAATTTTTTAAACATTTATTTTTCTCCAAAATTATGAACTTTAGACCCTATGTTATATAAGACGTTTTTTTATGTCTGGTCGTTCCCCATTACAAGTTTTTTACTGACATGACACTAATGGCACCCTGTATATTCTATAAAACTAATATTATCCTAAAAATTCTATTTATTTTATGGGTATAATTTCCCATGATAATAGTCACACTAGAACGATATTCGAATACAATGACAGAGGTTAGATTATGCACAACTTATCTCCATGTTCATTTTTCTATGACAGATAGTTTAAATAAACCCCTCTCAATATTTTTGAAAAAAAAACTGAAACTTTATCCTTTAGCCAATAATTGGCATTTGCTAAAACTAATTAACCTTTTGTCATGTGAACTTTGTTTATAAACTATTATACCCAATTTATCCCTTTTTGTATTATATGTATACTACACGTTCCTTTTTATATACTGTGCGTGACACGTGAATATATTACCATTAACAAATCAAATGTGATTAGTCTTAAAGGTGCATTGTATACTTTTCAAGTTTCTGTACATTTATAAATAGTAATTCCAAATGTGTATCCAATGAAAGGAATAGGGGCTGGCTCAAAGTACTTATCTCAAGAAATATGGACAACATAATAAATTTGCTTTGTCCACGAAGAGGGGAGATTTGTCCCTTTTCGTCCCTTTCAGGAGTGCACTGCTGGCCTAGCGGGTACCTAGTAGCGTTCACATTGTCAATAGCGTGAGGATCAAGTGTATTGATTAGGGTTGCCGGTCTACTATCTACTGTTAGCATTGATTACAACAAGCTCGCTACATTGTCATAATGAAAATCATCATAACACATTAATTATATTATTGTGTACAGGATCGGACTCCCACTGCTTGGGGTGTTTAATTAAAACGTCTAGTGTTATTTGCCATTCCATAGAATTCAGAGTTGAGACTGTTTTGGTTTGGTTGAAAGAAAAGATACAGGCAAAAATATGAAAATATTTATAAAATAATTAAACTATCTATTTTTTCGTTTAACTAGCTCTAATTAAAAAACGGAACAATGAATTGGTGTCACTTTTTAAAACAATTTTATTTATGACAAACAGAAAGAAATTTTTTTTCATCAAACTAATTTTTTTCGTATTTTTTTATCGATTTCCAGCAAAAAATGTTCAATAACTTTTTTTCAGTGTTATTAATTGATAAAAATTGAAAAATCGCCAATTTCCCGTTCTTTGGCCCTCCAAAAGTGTAATAAAAAAAATGTTTTTTTACAATACATAATTTTTGATAATATCTTTAGACTTTGTATATTAACTTCCAATAAAAAAATTGTCGATTTTTAATTTCGATTTCTGTTGTTTAGGTACCTATCGTGATCATTAACTTATTGCTAATTCTATTATTATTAATTAACTATTAAATTTATTTAATTAAATATGTATTTAATTTATTATAGGTTTTTTATTAAGTTATTACTCTCTTCATGAAATTTTTAAAAATTATTTATTGATATAAATTATTTATGCATATATATTTATATATTTTTTAAAACATAAATATCCTGTGAATATATGCAGTAGTAGTTTTCTTCTCATATATACATCTATAAACAAAATTTTCAAGAAGCAGAAAAAGATATTAAAAAAACATGGGATATAATTAGAGAATCAACAAACGATTGTGCAAAAAAAAACCCAAATAATATAAACCTATTAAAAATAGACACAACTATAACAAACAATTTAGAAATTTGTAATCAATTTGTAAATTATTTTTCAGAAATAGGACAGAAAATGGCACAAAATATTACAAATAATAAGGTAGGTATTGTAGACAATATAGAGAACAACATCGACAAAAAAATAAAAAACACAATTTTTTAAAGTCCAGTGTCAGAAAATTAATTAATAAATGTCATAAACAGCCTAGAAAATAACAGTTCCCCTGGTCACGACACTTTAATGGTGAATACAATAAAAAATGCAAAGAAATATATTCTAAAACCGTTAGAACACATAACAAATCAAATTATTTCACAAGGCAAATTTCCAGAGATTCTAAAGAAAAGCATCATCAAACCTATTGAAGCGTACCACCCCTGGGGCCATCCTATTTTAAAAATAAGTCTTAAATTTGTTTTAAATTCAGGGAAATATCGCTTTTATAACTACAACTAACAAGAAATTATTTAAACATTACATTCTTAATTTCATTTCCAAATTTATACAAATATTAATTTTACAACAGAAATTATTTTCTCAATACCAAATAATAGCCGACTTCAGGGCGCCGTTACGTTTTAACTTATTGGGGTAGAAAGTTGTACATATGTCAAGTGCCACTTTAAAATAGCTTGTAACATGGTTATTAATTCTTATCTAAAACTTGGCAGTTTTAAAAACAAGACTAATGCAATAGTAAAACCAGCAAAGTGTAGAGAATTGTGTGTGAAGTGAATAGGGCGACTTTAAGCAAACGTATAAGACGAAGATAGAGCAGGATCTCATATGTCAAATATACAAGCCCACGTTCAGGATATAGGGGAAATTGGCACTGTGATTTTGGAACCGCGTTGTTGGAAGAACAGAATAAAAGCCAGGCGATGCTATACCTCTAGGCAGAACTGATAGAGGATGCTTGCCGACATTTACGAGCCCTCTCGGTTTGCCCGGAAGAATACTTATTCCAGTAAAAGCAAATTTCATCGAGGATGTTTGTCGTCGATTTTCGAACCCTCTGAATTTGTTAAGAGATACTAATTGCAGGACGCTTGTCGACGATCAAATACTCGAGCCCGCTTAGTTCTCTAAAGACATCAATTAATTCTACGAATAAATCCAATCTGGCTACAAAAAGATTTGGGCTGCTAGAACATAACTTGGCAATTTACACGACAACAATTTCACCAACATAACTATTTAAGTATCAAACCTATTTACTTCTCTGCGTTATTGACTTTACATTCTGGTTTGGGAGGGATAGGGGAAATTGGCTTATTTGTGGTACTAAAAGAATATTAGTTTTTTTTTTATGAAATACTAGATTTGATTTTTAACTATAAAGAATATTATATTACCAGTTATTCAGTCATGATTTCATTCACGAATTTAATTCATAAAATTTCACTTCCTGAATGTTTTACTAGGGAAATTTGTGTTTGCAAAATATCAAGTTTATATTCAAGAACTATATATTTAGAGCTATGCAATAACAAGATATTTTATCATAGACTCGTCAAACTTCATGTTAATAATTATTCTGCAGTTTTTATAAAACAAATAGTTGACTCTCATGTCTACCTCATCTCTCGTAAGATTTTTCAAGAATGCATTATATTTAAAGTTTTCCTACTGTAACCACGAGGTTGTCTAATTGTTTAACGTCTACCTACAATGGAATACACATGAATTCGGTGTACTTTGCGTTAACAAAGGTTTGAAACATTGACTACGGCCAATTGGCTGGTTCTGTTCTCCTGTTGGGCTCAGTTACAACGAGGGATGTCAATATTTCAGGCAGTTGCCTGGTCACTTGTTCGGTTGAAGGGTGATGCAACCGCATTTTCTTACCTTCGCGGATTCGCGGCTTCGTACGTTTGACAATCATAGGCAATTTTCTGGTTGCTTTTCTATTTAATTACTATAGGGAGATTTCCCCAGCATTCTAAAGGATTTTATGTGAGTGTAAATTCTCACCTCAGCAAGATTAATATGATTATCTGAACGATTGTTCCTACTCTAATTTCAATCAATAAACAATGTATAATTAAAGGATATTTCCTCAACACTATGATATTTTACATCAGTATTTAATACTCATTTCTCAACTTAATTTTGATAATGTATAAACATGACATGATTCTTGTCCTTTATTTTGCATTCGATTTATTATCTAGCGATTGCTAACAACTTTATTTAATTATAAACCATTATTACTTAGCGATTGCTAACAGCTCTATTATAGATTATCATTATCAGGCCATTGCCACAACCCTAATTACTATTAAAATAATGCAGCACACTTTGTATAAGTTCTTGTTATTGCATCAAAACACTCAGTATATCTATAGTATGGTCATTACTATAGCAGCGCAAATTTTCCTATTATAATATTTAGGCTATTGTCTCAAATATTTGGATTATTTTGATTTCATGTTCGACTATTGTTGCATCAATTTATATAAAATAAAATGGTTTTTTTTACTATTTTCTCCCATCAATTATTGTCTTTTCTTTCACCTTTACCTTTTTCGTCATATAAGTAATAAACTAAATAAATGGTTTTGTTTCAAAGCAAAATAGAAGACAAACTTCAAATATAAATGTACAGTGCACTCTTGAGTAATAAAATACTACATAAATAACATATATAATTAACTAGGTCTCTCAATTAATGGACAGTGTGTTCAAGTTTATCAGGTATTTCAATTAACAGAGTGATTAATTTTCAAGGTATATAGTATCAGACAGAAACAAGTAATATTAAACTTTATATAAAAGACCATGGGGTGATTAAAAAGGGTTACTACACACACAACGTAATTAAGGTCCTAACCACATAAAACTAGACGATCACGTAAATGGCCAATTTGTTTATTTATCTTGACATAAAATTGAGATAAATAACTACTGGGTAGGAATTAATAAGTTCTTGATTGCCTCACGATCAAGGATATTTGATATTAATTAACACCCCTGGGGTTGAGATAATTCACTATATTTAAGCAAGGTGATGTAACAAATATTTCAAATTGCCGCCCAAATTCTGTAATAAGTAATATAGCCAAAATTGTTGAAAAATGTTTAAAGAAAAGACTTTTTAGACCATTTAAATAAATATAATGTCATATCATCCTCACAATATGACTTTCCACAGTAGATGCGATACACGATTTAGTCAGTGACATATACCTGGCTCTAAATAAGGGTCAAAAGCTGGCAAAAGCTTTTGACACGGTATCATACGAAAAACTACTGAATAAGCTAGACTATTACGGAATCAGAGGTATATGTGGCTAACTTATCAAGGCCTATCTATCAAATCGGCAACAGTAACTATAAAATCAGAAAATAGTCAAGAGAAAATTATAACATATGGGACACCACAAGGTACAGTAATAGGACCAATATTATTTCAAATTTACATCAACAATATGCTCCAATTAATTATCCCTGGTAAGATCGTCTCATATGCGGATGATACTGCGTTGTTATTCATTGATGTCACTTGGGAGGAAGTAAAAGTAAAAGCTGAATCAGGATTATGGCAAATTAAGAACTGGCTGAATAATAATTTACTTACAGTAAATCAAACAAAAACAAAGTTCACTACATTCGCTTTATCTGTATCGGGAAAATCTAACTTTGAAAAAATAATATATCATAATTCTAACGAACCTACCACCTGCAACAACTTCCAGGAACTTATTGAACTCTCTGAGACAATTAAGTATCTAGAAATACATATAGATCAATTTCTGAAATGGGACAAAAATATAGATATTCTAACGGGTAAACTGAGGAGGATATTACATAAACTTTATCAATTAAAACAAATAATGAAATTAAAACAGCTAATGTCTATTTATAAAACAGTAGAATCTCTTCTAACATATGGCATAATAATATAGGGAGGTGCTTATGAAACCACGCAGTTTAAAAATTGTTCAAAAGCACATATTGAAAATAATATTAGGCAAACCAAAAATATATTCGAAACAAAAGTCTATGAAGAGACGAACGTATTAGATATTGAGGGATTATTCATATTACAAACAATTAATTACGTACAAAAACGTCCAAATTTTTCAGACAAAATAAAACACAGGTACCAAACTAGAGCAAAAATTAATGAAAATTTTATAACACCACAACCTAAGAAAATGTCTTTTCGTAAATTCATAGACTACATAGGAATAAAACAACTGCATAACACCCTACCAAACAAAATAAAAGAAATTAATACCTTCGCATTATTTAAAAAACATTCCAAAATTTATATATGTAATAATATCAAAACTTTAAAAAATATCCTACACAATTAGGAAATAGATTAATTTAATATTATTCAGGTTGTTGCTCCTCTGTTAATGAGAATTTAATTTAGCATAATTTTGGGTATGACTTATTTTGTATTACACATATTTTTATCTTCTTCTTCTCACTTTGCACTTTGAATTTACCATTAAATTTTAAGGTTTACTCTGTATAAGTCACTTGCTCAAATATTATTAATCTATAAATTAAGGCACAAGACAAACTCTCTCAAGGAGTTTAGGTGCGTCATTCTTTATTATATTTTATGTACTACCAAAATTGAAAATAAACTTTATTATTATTATTATTATTATATATAAATAAAATTGTAAACTAGAACAGAGTATTTAAATTATAAATAATTTTAATAAAAATGTGGGGAACACAGTACATTTTGAAGCCATAAATTTAGTTCTACAACATTTAAAAATCTCAACATGAAAACAAACAAAATCATTCTATATTATTTTTTTACACTCTAAAACAAAGTCAGTTAATACACATATTGGTACAGTCTTGTGAATTACAGGCGCACAAAGGAATGCAATTGGCATTACTCTTCTTACATGCATTTGTCTTACAAGCTTTCTGGCAATTACATGGCTTTAGCAAGTTTTCAGGCAATGCCAATTTTCTCAGGAATAAAGGTAATAATGTATCTGTTTCGATTTTGTAACCAATTTAGTATTTGATAGTGATGATATATTGCAGAAGCCCGTAATGCATGCAGACGCGAAATATTAGAAGTATATGAAATTTTTGATAAATTTACCCTATCCCAAAAGATCGAGACAAAATAATAGCTAGTACCTGGACGTCTAAGAGCTTCCTGATTTTCTACTTTGCTCATAAATTCTAACGTCTTCTTTTTCGTATCTGCTTTACTGGTTGAATCACACCCTGTAAAACCATGCAATGCTGGAAAAAAATTTGCAAATAGGATATGTCAAGAACATTCTTGCTCTATGACATGACAACAGTCGTGGTTTTTGATTATGTATTTGTAACCATATCACTGCACAACCTTTTTAATTCGAACAGTGACATAAAATGGATGACCAAGATGAAAACATCCGTATCAACACTATATATTATTATCTCTGAATTTAATGGAAGATCATATATGCATAAATAATTTAGATCAATCTATAAGTTTTAAAAAAATTTAAGAGCGTCAAAAAACGTGAAATTGGCGATTTTTCAATTTTATAAAATTAATAACACTGAAAATATCCACTTTACAAAAAATAGTTATTGAACATTTCTTGTGTGGGCGAGCGTAGGTGCGTCTTTACTATGTATATACTTCGGTATGCGATGTAAAGCAACGCCAGGCGCAGTTAGTAGTTGGATGGTGACCATTCCAACGGAAACCGCGTCCTCGCCTCACACATCTTTCAGCGACTTGTATATCAGTGTATGCGCGGAAGCTATACAACCTTAGGCGAGGGTTGTATAGGAGATATACCATCCTTCGGAGGGGGTGTATAGCCGTCGGTCTCTTGTCTATTAAATGTTAGGCAAGTAGAAGATCCCTACACTTCTTAAGGGAAGAGGTTCGGCAAAATTCCTGGTTAGGGGTAGCTCGTCTACAGGCGTCGGTGTTAGGCCTTAGTAGCGGAAATAGGCCGACGTTAAATAAATGTGTAAAAGAAAAACATTTCTTGTTGCGAATCGATAAAAAAATACAGAAAAAAATTTTTTCACTTCACTTTTCTTCTAATTGTCATAAATAAAACTGTTTTAAGAAATAACGACCCAGATTACCGTCTGGTTACATGAATTTTCATAATCAATTTGGTTCATAATCCGATCAAGTCGAATCCGAATTTAATTCGAGGCGGCAGCGCCCATACGACCTAGTCTATACCACATTTGTATTAACAAAAAGTATTATAAGATAAAATGATATGATACTAAAAATAAAGAATCTATAGAGAAACTCAATGTTGATATGTAAATACTAAAATGTATGTATTATTTACAATAACAAGTCTGAGTAATATTAAATCATAAACAAAAACATGATGCAAATTTTATTTACGACAATATACTTTTTGGTGCGCACGACAATTTTGTTTATTTTGAAATCCTTATAAGTGAACTTCTATACGTGGAAAAAATAACAAATAACTGTTGGAGGTATTTCTATTTATCAAACCAATATTTTTACGTATTATACATCCAGTGGTGCATTTTAGTACGCACATAGATGTTCAAAATGTATACCTCCAGCTTTAATGCATGTTTGAGAACATTTCAATATGTTTTTACCGACTTATTAATTATTTGCAAGTTATTATAATACTATCACACATAATAAATAGCAATTGTATTTTTTAAGTTTCTATTATGTAGATATTTAAGCTCTATATATCACAATTGTTATAATTATAATAATAACTGAAATATACTAGACCGACCGCAACAAAATAATAAAATGTCACCTAATATATTTACATTTTAATATAAAAATTAAATATCTTACGTCTTTTCGAACTCAAAAAGTAATGAATCATCGTTTACTACGCAAACATTGCATTTTTCTAAAAAAGAAGACCTCTAGCGTCGAAACTAGCCTATAGTGGAAGTTAAGGCGATAAGAATTTCTGTTGAAAATTACTTAGACTATGAAACATCCCCCACCCCCGTCTATTAATTTCTAACAAAAGTCCTTGACCGTGAAGCAATCAAGAACATATTTAATTCCACTCTGTAGCTGATCTCAATTTTATGTCAAGATAAATAAAAAAATTGGCCATTTATATGATCGTCTACTTTTATAGAGTTATGACCCAAATTACTTTGTGTTTGTAGTATTTTTATATCTATTTACCCAAGTTCCTGATGCAAAGTTTGACATTACCGTTTCCTAACTGATATTATTTACCTTAGAAAATTAATCACTTTTTTCATTTAAATAACTTGTAAGTTTGAACACACTGTTTATAAATTGAGAACCCCAGTTAATAATTGATTTTATTTACTCTTTTATTACTCAAAATTGCACTGAGAATTTATGGTTAAAGTTTGCTTTCTATTTTATTTATTTGGAATGAAATCATTTATTTTGTTCATTACTTGTATGACTAGTAAGGTAAAATTGAAAGCATTGGGACAATAGTCACAAAAATCATTCTATTTTATAATAATCGTTGATGCAAATCGCCAAACATGAAGTTAATACAATTATTTAAGGAAATTGTATAAATATTATATAGAAAAATTTATATCGCTACAGTAATGAACATACTGTACATATTTCAGGAACGGTTACGCAATAACAAGAACCAGGTAATACAATAGTATTCCATGTTATTTTGTGGATGTAATTAAAGATGCGGCCAATAGGCCGATTAAAAGGTGAATGGCAATTAGTTTAATAGCAATCGCTATGATGAAAATAAAACTGAATGCAAAACAGAGGACAATAATCATGTCATGTTAGTGCATTACAGAATTTACGCGGTAAATGAGAATTAAATACTCATGTAAAATATCATAGAATGTTGGGGAAGTATCCCTTAATTTAATTACACAAACGGCAACTGCTAAATTGTGTATGAGTATCCAACAAAACAAATAAACAAAACGCGGTTGGTCGATGTAATTCAAACAGACAAAACGTCCCGGTTCGGCGCTCGACGAAAGTAACCCACTCCAATCAGATAAAGGTGGGTCCAAGTACTGACCCCTGATCTGTACAGTTTGTAGTTCGTAAGTAATTATAGTGACGGATCGTTGTTAAACAATCATAGAAAACTAGGTATATCGTCCGTGAGAAACCTCACACAATAAGCTGAACTGCAAAACATTCTTGTGAAATCTTACGTATCAATACAGGCACACCAGAAGCTTGTCATTGCATAAACTCTGAAAATATACAGTTCCATAATATAAACTGGTTATATAGCAAACATAAGTCTCCCCATTAAAATATTCAGCAGGGGAAATTTCCCTAACTTCACTATTGAAAATAATACCTGAGCAAATTGTATTTTCTTGTTAAAAATCAAAGCTGATATTTCATAAAAAATCTGAAGTTTCTTTTAGGACCACAAATCCGAATGTAAATTGAATTTTTAAATAATAACTTAGAGTCCGAAACAAATTTACTTGAGGCAATATAAATCTGTCATCCTCCGGGACTCTATCGGTGCCCTCGTCTGTACTTGCGTAAGTTGTCATTGTGCAATCTACGGCAGCGTCGAGTTGGGTATTGAAATGAAATCAAAGTAAATACGTTCATTGTCGCAAGCTACGACGCCAATGTTGGTGTTAATAATATGTCCAAAAAGTATCCACTAATATACGGTAATTCCTAATTGGTGTAGAGATTCGTTATGTAGAAATAACTTTTACAGCAAATAGTTTGATAATTTGTCCGGAGAGAAATCGCTCTAATCAACGGACAATTAGTTGCTTCCCATAACGATGTTAACCCGATCTTTTATATGGTTCGCGGCAACAGCGGCAGGGAGGGAATAATTTTTTTTTTTTTTTGAAAATTTTTGGCTTCGAGCTTATGGAAAGCTCACACACCACAAACTGTTGACAGTATCAGGAATAATATTTCTTTACCTCCTTTAACACGCTGGTTATATGTACATTCCAACTAGTCAGATTTCCTTTTGCGCAGGGCCCTACACCACGCTGGTTCTAGGATCTACAACAACGGAGTAATAATCAGACATAACTGGTCTAAAAAAAATCCTAAATGGACACAAACCGGATTCCAGACAAGATTTGTGGTAAATGTTTGATGTGGCATTGTAATTGGATACATTGTTGGTGCATATCTTCATCATGAAAATTTAAATGATAAACGTCATTTACGCTTCTTACAAAATGATTTATCTATGTTATTGAATAATTTTCCAATTCAATTACATTAGATGTAGTTTCACCAAGATGGTGCTAGCCCACATAACAGCAATATTGTGATAAGTCATTTAAACCAAACATTTCCAGGAAGATAGATTGGTAGAAATGGGGTATTCAGAAGACCAGCTAGATCGCCTGATATTATCCCACTAGATTTCTATTTGTGGGGTTATCTGAAAAATAAGGTTTATAAAGAACTAATCATAGACATGGCTAACCTTTATAATAAAATATATGCAAGTATTAGAGCCATCAATAGGAATACACTACTAAACGTTTGTGGAGTTGAGCTTTTGTACAAACGAAAATGGCAATAATTTCGAACACCGTCTTCCATAAGTCATTACTTGTTAGTTTATTCTTTGCTTTTATTAAATAAAATAAAAAGACGTTTTTTATTTCATTATTATTTCCTTTATTGCTAAGTTACTACTATGGTTGCACTGAAAAAAGTGCACGGAACATATTTGTACTCAGTATTGTTTAATAAAATATAGAGGCAGACCTTTGAAAATTGTAATAAATATAATTTCCGGTTTGACCTGAAGTTTTACAAAAAGTTTTATTACCACATTATTCACATTAACTTTTTATAAAGAAAGTTTCAGACAAACTATCGTCTAAAATTTAATGTAACAAAGTTACGGCGATTTTAGTTTTGCAAAAATTAAATATTTTAAATTAAAATTTCTCAAAAACGGTTGAATTTTCGAATTTTTCCCATATTACAAAATTTAATTGAAATTAAATTTTCTTTGACATAGATAACATTTCTAAGGTCCTATCATCCAAAAAATTATCTGTAGCGCAGCGCTATCTACTACTTAACATATTAAAAAACTATTTGTATTAAAAACTAAAGTGATTTTTATGTTCTAGTAATGGGATATTACAGAACTCAAATGTCTCTAGTAGTTTCAGAAATATTTCACCTGGGAATTTTTATTGGCACACCCTGTATAAGGTTTTTATGTTTTTAATCGCTTACCACTATCAGTTTTGCTTTAATTTTGATAACAACAAGCTAATTTTTTACCTAAGCTACAATGTTGTTTAACCCTTTAAATAATAATATAATAATAATAATAATAATAATAATGTTTATTTACGTGAATAAAACACAGTTTTACAAAAGATCTTACCTAAGAAGAAAAATAAATGATAACATGCAAACAAACATGAAAACCCACAAAAGAAAATCTTGTAAGTGGGATAATGAACAGGTTTATTCCATCCCACCATAAATAAATATATATATATATATATATATATATATATATATATATATATATATATATATAATTATAAATAACGAAGCGCTACAGCCACATCATGAAATAAGATATTTTTTAAAACATAAAACATATACTCACACGCATACAAAACATTTACATACATCACTTAATTATAGCTAATACTGTATACATCTTTATATAAACCCTTAGATTCTTATATTAATTCTGTTTAAAACTTCATTTCTACCATTTAGGATTGTATATTTTTTTAAATGTTTTTTAAATTTTGTGATGTTAACTATATTTTTTAGTTCATTAGGTAGTGAATTAAATAACCTCGATGCTAAGAAGTCATAACTTCTTTGGCCAATACTTTTTTGGGAGGAAGCTGTTTTAAAAATTTTATTAGTTTTATTCCTAGTTTGGTAGACATGATCCAATGGTTCAAGTTTATTTTTGTTTTTAAATTGGTGAATGAGAATATTAATGAAATATATCTGCCTAATATCCGGGACTTTACCCTCACTATAAAGTAAATCCGTTGGGTAAGTGCGATTTTTTTTTATGGATTATTTTTAGAAATAGTTTTTGAATAATTTCTAACCTTCTCAGATGACTTCCAGCGACACCTCCCCAACCTAAGATCCCATAAGACAATCTTGATTCTACCAAAGCATAGTATAGCATTTTCAAATGTGGTAAGTCCAATATATTTCCTAAAAATTTAAATCTGAACAGTAGAGTTCTAAGGGTATTAGAGACACTTATTATGTGCTTATCCCACCTAAGATGGCAATCAATATTAATACCTAAGTATTTTACGCAATTTGTTGACATCATTTCTATACTATTTCCATGATTATTGATCATTAGTCTGTCAAAAACTGGTAAATTACGTTTATTACAACTCATTGGTAAATACATGGTTTTTTTAAAGTTTATTGTTAGTAGTTTGTGATTAAACCAATCCACAATCTGACTAAAATCATTCTCAACTTTTCGTTTTAAAACATCCCATGATTCGTCTTTATAAAATAACACGGTGTCATCTGCGAAGCTAATGACAGTACCACAACTATTCAATGTAAAAAGATTGTTTATATAAATTGTAAATAACACCGGACCTAATATTGTACCCTGCGGAACCCCACAAACTACTGTTCTTTCATTACTAATTTTGTTATTTATTTTTACATATTGTTTACGATCGCTTAGGTAACTTGACATTAAATTAAATGCATTTCCTCTAAAGCCTATATCTTGCAATGCTTCCAACAACTGTGAGTGATCGACAGTGTCGAAAGCCTTTGCAAGATCCAGGAACAGACCCAATGCAGCCTTACCCTCGTTTAGTGCTTTATACATTTCAGATGTTAATAAAGAAATTGCATCTTGAGTTGACTTACCACACCGAAAGCCAAATTGTTTATTCGAAATTAATTTAGTTTTGTCCATATAACTTTCAATACGTTTTTTAAGTATTTTTTCGAAAATTTTGGCAAAATTATTGTAGCAATTGTCTTATCACCACTTTTGAAAAGAGGCTTTATTACGGATATTTTGAATTCCGGTGGGCAAACACCGTTTTCAAGGATATTATTAATGAGGTGCATCATTGGTCGTGATATTTCTTCGGCAATTTCTTTAATAGTTTCAGCTCGTACTGAGTCAATTCCTGGACTTTTATTTGGCTTTAGAGCTTTTATTATATCAACAATTTCTTGCTCATTTGTAGGTTTAAAGAAAATGGACTGAAGAGTCGAATTTCTAGCTGGAGTAAGAGTTGGTGGTTTAATGATTTTGCCAGCGAGATTAGGTCCAATATCGGTGAAGGTATTATTAAAAACATTCGCTATTTCAGATTCATCTTCAGTGAGTGTATCTGTTGGTGTACGTATCCGTTTTATATAGTCATCTTTTTTTAACTTATTAATGGAGTTTATTGTATTCCATAAATTCTTTATATTACTTTTATTTTCATCAATTTTAGTTTTAAAATAATTAAATTTTGTTTGTTTAATTAGCCCATTTAAATAGTTCCTATATTTAACAAATTGATCCTTGAGTTGAAAATTATTAGGATATTTTTGACTTTCCTTGTACATTTTGTCTCTTTTATTTATTGATTTAATTAGACCATTAGTAATCCACGGCTTTCTTTTAATTTGATTCCTTTTTAGACGGATAATTTTAGTGTTTATTTTTATTTTTTCTATTATTAATGATGTTATGTACTTCGATGAATCAGTTATATTTTTTATGTTATAAAATTCCTGCCAATTATGTTTCTGTAGATCTATTTTCAACTGTTTATGGTTAATGTATTTAATAAATTTCTCTTCCACACACTCAGGAAGTGTATTATTTAAGTCTACCATTATAATTGTACCATAGTGATCTGTAATGTGAGATTTTAAAACGAAAGGAAAACAAATATTCTTTATATCGTAATTTTTACATCTACCAAATATGTGGTCAATACAAGAATTGGTATTACCCTGGACTCGGGTAGCAATATTAATGGTGGATGTAAAATTAAATTCGCTATTAAAAGCTGCATATAAAGAATTTTCTTAATTTCAACTAAAAATAAAAAGCTATTGAGTGTTGCCATTTCAAGTGAAACATACTGTAAATTTGAGCATATCATAGCTTACATTAACATTTTCGATTCAAGTCCATATTAACATTCTTAATAAATGAATGAAACAGACTTGTTTACAATTTTCTGAAACTAAAATAAGATCTAGTGAGGAATGCAAGTTTTTCATGTCCTAATTTCTAATTCGCAATTAGTTGGAACGTTGTTTAAATTCCAGTAATTTTACCACAGTTTTAAAATAAAGTTGTTTACATGATTTCTTTCTACAAATTGAATTAATTTTATGATAGCTTATTTATGGTGTATTTAAAGGAAATATGAAATAAATCCAAAGATTAAGCTGTTATAAATATAAGATAATGAAGCGAAAGAGGCAATTAAAAGTTTTAGATTTTTAAAATATGTGTATATATGAAATACAAGGTACCTACTAGTAATTTTTTTTTTAATTTACGTAATAGTTATCGAACTCAAGATGATATAGACCAGCACATGTATCGGGCATGTGGGTATGGAAAATTTTTCTGATACAATTTACTTAAAGGGATTTTGTTAAAGTTGAATACTGATATCACGAGCCTACAAATCGGAGGCTCATAAAATTTAAATAAAATAAATAATGATTCCTATGTAAATTGGTACCCCAAAACCCAATCGTATCGCAGACCCAATGTCAGAAACATTCGCAACCCGATTTTCAGACTTTCGAAATTATTTATTCATTGTTTAAACAGTCAAAATCGTGATCGTGCGAGATAAAAGAATGAAAAAAAATCTTCAGAGGTAAAAAGTTTATGCGAAATACAAGCGGGTTATGTGACGTATTATAATAATAATAATAATACTTCTTGTTCATAAGACCAGTTACAGTGGTATTGAACTCATCACAAACACAGTTAAAATTTAAAACATTAAATGAATAAATCCGAAAGTCTTGGAACTATAAAAAAACATGAAATCAGTCACCAAGTTAAGGAAAAATAAATAAATACAAACAAGAAACGTTAAGAACCTAATTAACTAAGAACACAATCCATATATTGGCAAGTATTATAAAAAACATGATCTAATAAAAATAAGCGTACTTTCCTTCTAAAATGTTTAACATTATTAAGCTGCTTTAAGTGGTCAGGTAGCTTATTATACAATTTTATACCCATATATTTTGGACTATTTTCATACAATGATAGTGTGTGGCTTGGGATTATTAAATTATCTTGATGCCTTGTGTCGTAGTTATGGTTGTGATTATTTCTTAAAAATTCATATATATTTAATTTCACATACGTTACTATTTCCAAAATATAAATGCAAGCTAGTGGCAATATTTGCAATTCTTTAAATATATTTCTACAGGAAGTTAGATGGTTAACTCCTACTATACTACGCAGTGCTCTTTTTTGAAATGTAAAAACCCTTTCACTGTAATGAGAAGAGCCCCAAAAGATAATACCATATGTTAGCCTGGAATAAAACTGTGCATAATAATATGACAGCAGTACACTTTGATTAGTGATATATTTTAATCTGTACAACGCAAAACGTAAAGATGAAAGTTTATTACACAATGTATCAATATGATCATGTCAATTTAATGAATTGTCAATGTGGATGCCTAAAAATTTTGTAGAATTAGCTTGGGCTAAGGACTTACCTTTAATCCTGAGAAGGTAACTTTGATTATAATTTATAATTCTGGGTGTAAAATATATAAAAACTGTTTTATCACTATTTATTAGCAGATTGTCAGTATTAAATTCAACAAAACTTTTAATTTTTTGCCGGGTGTCCTGTTGCGGACTTCTAGCGTATGCGACCCACCATACGCCTTAGCGTTTTGTGGGCCGCATAATAACAACCGCTACGTCCCTAGCAGAGTTTCGCTATTGTCCACGAGAGGTGCGAGATACTTCCAGTTGGTGAAAAGTGGAGAGACATTTTTGTTGACGTACTCGACCCCATCCATCCAACTGTGGCTTTCTAGGAACATTGGTGGATTGTTCCCTCATCAGTGAGGTAAGTTATATTTCTTTTTTAGGTTATGTCAGATTTGAATTGCTCACATTAGGCACGCTTCACGTGCATTTCCGACTTTGCAAATTGAATCGTGATATCTTTAGGGTTCCACAGACGGGGCTGCTACACACATCAGTGAAGTTCTACGGACGAGGCGTCCACACACAGTAGAAAGTTCCAGGTCTGGAGAGAGTATAATCAACCCCCATCCTCGGGTCAATTTCTTTCGTCCCGAAGACACCTCCGTAGGGCTTCAGGTTCTTCCACGTCGAAGTCGGTATCGTACCACCCTAGATAAGTGCGTTGTTTTTATTTACCGGGGACCATCTTCAGTGGTTCTGCGCGGTTATATCCATTCATACTTATCTTGTATTTTAACTTGTACATATTTAAAGATTTTATGCATTTATATTTATTTAAGGAGGTTCTCTAATTCAGACCCATTGTGGCACAATTTATTACTATTTATCCTCACGTTGTAAACCGATGTGTAGCTACACGAGGTATTTTATTCATGTTGTAACTTATTAACCAAGAAATTTGCCACACCTTTTGGACATCGCCAGGTTACATGCTAGGCAACCAATATCTGTAAATTGTGTAATATAGTGCATTTCATGTTTAAAGAAAGTAACATTATTTCGTCTGCGACCACTACGTATGGAACCGTCAGTGATTTGTGTAAGTAAGTAAACTAATAATTTGGCATAGTTTATGTAAACTTGGGCTTAACGCCCTGAGATAGTCTGAGCTAGTGAAAATTTTATCATGGGCACGTTACATCACTTATCCGTGTTAAGTTGTGCCTGCGATATCTGCTACGTTACAGTAGCCCAAGTGAGTTTCTTTATGTAATATCTTATAACCATTAATATCCAACGTATTTATTTGTTTACGTACGTGTAAATCGTAGCAGTCCGTTCTTAAATCGTTGATATTTTCGTTAGAATTTAGACAGGAGTTATCATCAGCAAATGTTATTAGGTCACATTCATTAGCAACAGTTGGAAGGTCATTTACAAAAAGTACAAATAGTAGCGCACCCAATACCGAACCTTGTGGTACGCCACAAGTTATTTAATGTGTGAGATATGACGTTATTTATTTCTACGATTTGTTTTCTGTTAGACAGATATGAGAGCAATCACTCACCTAGTTTCCCTCTGAATCCATATTTAGATAGTTTTTCCACAAGTAATTTATGTTCTACAAGATCAAAAGCCTTCCTCAAATCCATGAACAAACCGAAACATTTATGATTTTTATTTAAATTATCATACAAATTATTGAGGAAACTAAGCATAGCGGTTGTTGTCGATCTGCCTCCTCGAAAACCGTGCTGCTCGTCACATAAGATATCATGCTGTATTATAGGAAATGCAATTATTTTTTTGAATACTACTTGTTACAACATTTTAGGTATAGTTGACAGTAATGTTATAGGTCTATAGTTATCTATTAACGATTTATCACCTTTTTTGTGTATTGAAATGATTTTGGCAACTTTAAGAATATCTGGGAATATCCCTTCCGATAGTGACCAATTTATCAAATATGTTTTTGCTGCTTTAATAACTTTTTTTTATATTTTTTTGTATGATTTATAATAGTTTATATGAGCAGGATTTTTTGTCTCTGTCATAACTTTATACAATAACTTTATTTTTTCCGACGAAATTTTTACTCCACGTGTTATCCAGGAATTTTTACTATGGCATCCATTGGTGTATATAAAAGGAAAACTTACATCTATTGTCTATAAAGATTTTAAATGACGGAGCAATCTTTGAGAAATGCTGTAGCTCCTCACCCATTCAATGTATGAAAAAAATAAAAGAGACATAATTTGTAGCAAATTCTTTGATGTTCAATTTTGTACCTCACTTCATTTCAATCCAAAATGTACCTATGTGCAAAAAATTAAAAATCCTATAAAACTTTCAGTCAAAAAGTACCCATTGTCTGGACTAATAGGCCATTGATTTATTTATTCGGAATGACAAATCCGTCAACCCGATTAGCAAAATTTAGATTCATTTTTCAAAAATGCGACTTTGTGGTAAAATATATTAAAGGGAAAGAAGAAAACTTAGATGCAGATGCACTATCATAAATAAATATAAATAAATAAACACCACAGAAATTAGACAACCCCCAATTCCAAAAGCCAGGGCTTGTGCGGAAGGGGGTTACACATTGAAAAAAACGCGGACATACAACCATTTCCTCCGACAGTGCCAGTGCCGGAGCCAGGATTCGAACCCGGTGGTGCGATGTCCGTGTGATTAATCGCAATTGCCACCTCGCGCCTTAACCCACTCGGCTATCGACCAGATCGCTATATCATCTGACGAATTAAAAAATATGAATAAGGGTGTTTGTAGTTCTACTTATGCTATAACTAGGACCACGGTATAAGAATATTAAAAATAAGGCACAACAAACTTTAGAAACAGAGTTCGACAAAAGCCTTGATCAGTCTGGAATCGTAGAACTGTTAAAATTGCCTAAGAACTTTCAATTATATTCAATTATAATTTCAGATTTTAATAATTAATAAAAACGTCTATCTATCTATAGACGCAATTGAGAGGCAACGCTGTTGGCTGCGCGGGAACATACCCCATCTCCTTACATCATCATCTTCTTATCACATATTTATAGCTGATATAATCTGATTTTAAAAGACAAAATATATTTTGGTGATTTTAAAAAAAATCGACATGAATATCAATAGTGGTAAGTATATCTCTTATCTATAATCAATAATGTACTGCGATCCGATGGAATAATTCAATTATGTAGTTTTGTTATTGAACACTGAATAGTAGTTATGAAGACCCCTTGTGAATAATGAGTGAAACTTCGGATCGTTTGCCGTAGCCAAAGTTTAATAAGTTCTGTTTAGTTCTATTAACTATGATTCAAACTAGTTGGAAGCTATATTAACATTACTATAATACGGTATATCAGGGTTGAATACTTTTAAAAATTCTTCATTTTTTGAGACCTAATTTGTTTATACTTAACTGCGTTTTTCTTTGTATAGGGAGTCTAAAGAAATATTGTATTAAAATGTATAACCAGGCCTTAATTTTAATTGTCGGCTTAAGATCAGTAAGTGTAGTTAATAAATTACATCGCCTGTAGTCCAGTCAGTAGGTTGTTAGATGTAGATATAGAATCGTGATAGGATAAAATAGTCTTAAAACATCCTGCAATGCACAATTTCATCCCCAAATTCAAAACTAATCTGAGGCGTGATCGACCTAACCACATCCGTTATTCTTCTTATGTCAGCTATTGTTGTAGGGTATGTCCCCTACAAGTCATAAACAAAAAACAAAAAATTACAAAAATAACCAAAAAATCATATCAATCCATGTACCATGGCAAACTACATAAAAAAAGTCAACCAGACACTATTTACATCCAAAAACCACAGTCAAAGTCAAATAAATCTGAAAAAATTCACAAGCACTCGATAATTCAAAAATAACATAAATTCACTAATATCAAACTTCAAACATTCAATCTAGTCCATTCATCCATTCATAACAGATTCATTACAAAAAGACGCCACTTAAAAATACAGCCCCATATATTCATCAAACCAAAATTTTCATCGTCTTATTCCATTTCGTAAATTTTCTATAAACTCTCTCAGTATTCAAAATTTTAATACTTCATGACCACCCCTCGTATACGTTAACTACGAAAAAAATTTAACATTCGAACTCATTTCATAACTTACTTGTAACCACTTCGCATTTTAATTTCTTCTTATTTTTTGATCACCAACTGTATACGTGAAACCACGTTCCGTGCCTCGAGTCTTAAAGTTCTTATTTTATTTCATCAATTTCTTGCAACCCGATCGCTATTTTAATTTTCACCATTTTTTATCGTTCCTCGTAATACTGTACACAATATCTCGGTTCAACTTGACTCGTACCCTTTAGGAACATTTTCATATCTTATTTCCAGACACCACGCACCTATCGGGAACATTCTCACTTCATTTTAACTCGTAAATATCGGACCTCCGTTAATACTTTACGGGGTCGTTTCAGATTTCAACAATCAAACGTTAATAACTTCCAAACAAAAATAAATTCATACTTCGTTCTTATTTTAAAAAATTCCTCCTTTCATTGCCGATTTTTCTATATAACTATCATTTTCGAAATCTTAAATTTCCATCATTGCGCAATATGTTGCAATCAATGACTCATCCTCGCCCGCACGGAATGGTTTCCAGCCTTTCCAGACGTTTTAAAACGGGATGCGAGACTCGATGGGGCGCGATAAACGAGACTTTCCCAAACGTATAAATGCCCGAGCACAGCCTACCCGAGGCAAGTTCAGTTTTGGCAATGACTACTATGTTTAGTATTCACGAAGTGATTTAATGGATAAAGTTATTTAAAAGTGATTTTATGTGTAATAAGCTAATTTGCTAGCGCTTCCGGTTCGGTTACTATTTAACATAAGTTGTAGATACCCACCATCTAATTAGGCTTTCTTACTCCCTGTCCTAGCATACTTTTCGTGACTAGCTGTTGAGAACTAGCTTCGCAGTCCGAAACCTGGTTAAAAAGAGTAGCTTTAGGAAATCGCCTTAAGTGGCCCCATTTAATTTTAGTACCTCCTCGCCTTAAGTGGCCCCTATTTATGTTTTAGTAAAAAACCCATTTTATTTCGTCTTAAGTGACCCCATTTTGTTTCGCCTTTACGGCCCACACAGTTTAAAACCAAAGTGATTTTTTTCAGACAAATCAAGTCAAATACTTTAATAAACGTTTTTGCTAAATTCCACAGTCCGAATTTATGCTGTCGAATAGTTACATCCACTAAAGAAGAAAGTTTTGTTAAATTAAATTACCCTTTGTTTTCAAACTCTGTTCAGAAAAATCTTTTTTTTTTTTTATGCATTTATTTAACGTCGGCCTATTTCCGCTACTGAGGCCTAACACCGACGCCTGTAGACGAGCTACCCCCAACCAGGAATTTTGCCGAACCTCTTCCCTTAAGAAGAGTAGGGATCTTTTACTTGCCTAACATTTAATAGACAAGGGACCGACAGCTTTACATCCCCTCCGAAGGATGGTATATCTCCTATAAAACCCTCGCCTAAGGTTGAATAGCTTCCGCGCTTACACTGATATACAAGCCGCTGGAAGATGTGTGAGGCGAGAACGCGGTTTCCGTTGGAATGTTCACCATCCAAGTACTAACTGCGCCTGTCGTTGCTTTACATCGCATACCGAAGTATGTACATAGTAAAGACGCACCTACGCTCGCCCCCCCAGAAAAATCTTAAATAAAGTAATTGTTCGTTTCGTTTTAAACCAAGTGTTGATTTTTCAAGAATATGATATACAGGCTGTAGCCGTTGACCCTGTCAGAACCCAAAGACTATCCAGTGTTAATTAAAAAATAAAATTAAAAACCAATGTGCTACCACGGTTCCAGACCATAATATACAGGGTGTAGCGTTTGACCCATTCTATCACCACAAAAATCGAACCCAAAGGCTTCTCACATCAAAATTAAGTGCACGAACGCCCTCTAGGGTCTCAGCTCTAAACTCCCCTCTGCACCAATTTTTTATTTTCACTATATCGCGTGGCTTAGCTTTGTATACTTACCATACTTTTCACATGTTCCCATAGAAATAAATCTAATGGTGTAAGATCAGGAGAACGTGTTGGCCATATTCTGGCGATCCACCCCCTATCCATCGATTTGGAAATGTTAAGTCGAGGTATAGCCCGACATTGATTTGGTAATGTCATGGTGCTCTATCCTGCCGGAACCATATTACATCCGCTGGAGCTTGTGGGTTTGCACGAGCAAGATATAAGTTTGCCAAAGTTGGCACGAAATTATATTGAAGCAGAGCTAAATAATTATCTCCTTTCAAATTGCCATCAATGAAAAAGGAAGCAATGGAATGGTTTCCAATTATAATCGCCCAAACACATTAACCTTTATAGGATTTTACGTATATAATTCTCTCATCCGGTGAAGATTTTCATTAGCCTGGTAGCGACAGTTTTGACGATTAACATGGCCATGAAGAGTTACACAACACAAATACATTTTCCAGTTGGATAATATTGTTATCTAACCTTTGCATGATTTGTTCACAAAAATACATTTTTCTATCAAAATCGTCTTCACAAAGCTCCTGAGTTGGGGTCAGTTTATAGGGATGCATTTTATTTTATTTTAATATGAGAATAATTGAGGAATGGGAAACATTCAATGCTGCTAGTCTACTTGAATTGTGTGGGTTTTCTTGAAACTCAACCAGCATATCTATTTGGCCTCATTACTCGCTGCACTGGAAGTTTCTTTTTTATCTGCCGTACATGTCCATTTTCGCGAAATTGCTGTTCAATTTTGCTAATTGTACCTTTGGATATAGGCGGCAAATCAGGAAATTTTTCTTGAAATAGGTGAGCAACTTTCTCATGTGGTCACATTCTATCTCCGTAAGCAACCATCTGTAAAATTATTATTTTATGCATTTCTTTAAATAAACCATGTTTAGAAATTGCAGTTAGCAAAACTCAAACAGTACGCAAAACATTAACAACTATGACAGAATTTTGATGTTTTTATGTTTTATTTTTATTTGATAATGTCGAAAAAGAACACTGAAATTGTTTTTGCCAGCCTGCAGAAACAAAATGGTGTAAGTTTTTATATCTCTCGTTTGTGAATGTTGTCAAGCAGATCGTTAATTCTTGCAATAAATATTAAAACTAAAGCATTTTTGAATAGAGAATGAAAAGATACTTCAAATGAGGTATTACAAGTCTCTACTTCCCATTTAAAAATTTAGGGATTGCAACTGTCATTCGAATAGGGTTAAATTTAGGGATGAAATTTGTATGGTGCATTTCAGAATCAAAAATCGACGTATCTAGGGATTCTTTATAAATATGCATAATAATTTATTCCATTTTTCTGTTCAACACTGTATCTGACAGAAACGAATTTTATTTTATCTTATAAAATATTGGCCAAACAATCAGTCACCGTCGACAACATCCGACTGCTTTTCTACTTTAATTCGGGTCATTATATATTTTTATAAAACCACTTTAACTATTACGTAAATATAAATATTATTGTTTTTCAAGAGTAACTCCCACGTGGCACTTCAAGACAAGTCTTCAGATTTGTTTCGAGCTTTACACACATACCAACTTGCCGCTTTCTAGGCTCGATTTTTTCATTATATGCAGGAGTAACGTATATGGAAAGAGTGTCATAGACAAGTACACAACGAACATGTGCATGTATGGTGTCTGGCGCCACAAGACTTCGCTGTAACCTCAGTGTTACATTAGTTTATCTGGTACAAATTTACGTATCGTCTATCCTCTTTCGAATAGTCTAGTACAATCGGGTTTCTAGAAATCTTTAGTATCTCCTGTTGTATTCAGGTCTTTAAAAATACTCTACTTCTATACACCTACTCTCTATGTACTGGTAAATTTACCGGTTAATTGGTACGTGAGAAATTGTATACTACAGCATTAATTATAAAAAATTCTTCTTAATATGATGGGACAGCAAAATACGCTTTGATCTTCTACTGTACTGTCGTGAGCAGAAAAATATAGGACAACTTTTTTTTTCTAATGTAAATCTGTCTCTATTTGAATATGTAATGAATAGCCGAAATAAGACAGATATCACTTTTAATTTATTTTTTATTTTAATGCTGTAGTTATTGCTATAGTAAATGATGAATGGTTAATGAGACAAATTGCACTACGTTATAACATTAACAAAAATTTGGTGTGTAACATTTTAGGGAAGTGGAGAATAAACGGTACGATTAGTAGAAATCCTTGATCAAAGGACAAAGAATATCCTACTTAACAAGAAACACTATTAATATTTCGTTATTATACCATTTCTATTTATAACTTTTATACGTCTATTTGGCACAGAATTAAATAACCCTATACAATAATCATTAGTAATAATATTTTCCCATGCACTATTTACTTTTCCCAGTAATTCTTCGGCATTCCGTGGTCTCATATTTCGTTTTTGGATATTTCTTACGAGTAGTCCCCATACTTCTTCCACAGGGTTAAGATCTGGACTATGACTGGACCAGTTAAGAACATTGATGTTGTTATCTTGAAACCAGTTAGTTATGGCATGAGCAGTATGAACGGAACAATTGTCTTGTTGAAATATGAACTCATTATTGGGAAATAATTGTGATATAGAAGGGAGCATAATACTGTATAAAATCCTAATACACGTTTCACTATTAAATCGTTCCTCAATATGCCACAAAACACCAGAACCACATGCCGATATCCAAGCCCAGATATTGATGGAAAATCTACCACTTTTATCATTGTTAGATATATATTTCTCTTCGAATCGAGTATTAGGAGGGTGGTAAATACGAATACGACCGCTGTGTGTTGACTGGAAAGTTTTTTCGTCTGTAAAGATTACATTATTCCAAAAATTTATATCATGCGCTAAAAATTCAAGCGCAAATCCTACTCGAGCTTCTTTATGTTCAGCTTTAAGTAAGTATTTCTGTGCTGCTGCATGACAGCGTAGCTCCGATTCTCTTACTCGCCGGCGACCAGTACTACTCGATCCAAGAAAATTCGTTTCTTCAGTAGCCTGAATAACTGAGTAAAATGGATTTTCTACTAAAGCATTAACCAATTGCAAATCTTGTTGAGTTGATATCCTTCGTCGTCCTGATCCAGGATTTTTACTAATCATACCGTTTATTCTCCACTTTCTTAAAATGTCAATATTATAACGCAGCGCAATTTGTTTCCTTGACCATCCATCTTCTGCTTTAGCAATAATTCGAGATTTAACTGAATCGCTTATATGAGGCATATTAGTTTTTTGCACACTTGCAATAAATTATGACAACTAACTGACAATGTCACAAAAATTAAAGTTAGATGTACACAACTAGATTTTAGCAAAATATCGTTATAAGACGTCCTATTTTTTTTTACAATGTTGCCGGCCAACAATCTACTGAGATATCTGTCACCTCTGGGGTCCCTCAAGGTCTATACTGGGACCATTATTATTTAATATATACATTAATGATGTCATAAATGAGGTGGAAGCAAATTGTTTATTATACGCGGATGATATGAAAATATACACTGCTATTAAGTGCTCTGATTACTGTAATAAGCTACAATTAGCATTAAACAAAATTAATAACTAGTGTACATCAAACAGTCTGCCTCTAAATCCTTCTAAACGTAACGTAATGTACTTTTTTCTGAAACACAATGTCATCAAATATGACTATACCATTGATGAAGTTTCCCTGCATAGACCTACAAACTATCCGTGACCTTGGCGTAATTTTCGATTCTAACCTATCCTTTACAGACCATATAAATGATATAGTAACAAACTCTTTCAGATCTTTTGGCTTTGTGATACGGAATACATGCGAATTTAATGATACTAATATCATCAAGTTATTATACTGCGCCATTGTTAGACCTCGCGTTGAATATGCCTCCATCGTATGGTGTCCTCACTACAATATTTATTTGCAAAATATAGAAAGAGTTCAGAGACGTTGTTTAAAATATCTCAGCTTCATGAATGATAATTTATATCCACCAATTGGATTTCCGCATACAGAATTACTGTCTAGGCACACTGGTTCGACGCTCTTGAAAATCGCCATATTATTGCCCAACTAGTTTTCTCACGCAATCTAATAACTAATGACATTAACAGTGAGGAGATTCTCAGCCAGTTGAATTTTTGAATTCCCCATGGCAACCTACTACTTTCAGTCTCCAAACACCCCGTTAATGTACTGAAATTCTCACCGCCTCATCAAATTTGCAACGATTATAACTCTGTCCAAACCAAGTTTGATTTGTTCAACTTCAATGTGGCCTTGATAAAAAACCTAAAACGATAGTGTGTACCGACGTTTATTATATCCGAACTTCTAGTAATTTAGCGGCACTTAGTTTTTAATTCTTAGCACTTTTTGTATTCTATTTTTTAATATTTCTTTTGTTAATGACTATTGAGCATTGTTAGTATTGTTATAAATATCTGTATTGTACTCATTAAGTAATTGATGTATACTGTTGAGTGGTGTAAGTTAAATAAATAAATAACACAATTAACAATTACAATACAACATGCTTTAACCAAAATATCAACTTGAAACTTAAACATGTAAATGAGGAACAAATCGAAAAAATAATTAATAATATTAAGTCAAATGCTACCGGAACCGATAGTATTTCAATTAAAATGATAAAAATATGTTTACCTTTCTTAACTTCAATTATAACTCGCATAGTTAATAAATGTATAAACTCTAGTCAATTCATTATCGCATGGAAGGAATCTTTAATAATTACAATAAATAAAATAAACAAACAAGAAAACTTTGCCGATTTAAGACAAATCAATATTCTGACTGCATTCTCTAAAATTGTTAAAAAGGCGATAAGGCGATATATGAACAAATATATTTGTACGTTACTGACGACAAAATTTTACCTGATTGTCAATCCGGATTTAGGCAGAATCGCGGTACAACCAGTGCTCTACTTAAAGTCACAGATGACATCATCGGTGGCATTGATAGAGAAAATGTCACTATATTATTGTCCTTGGACTACAGCAAAGCGTTTGATATGATGAATCACGAACTATTGTGTGCTAAACTAAAATATTATAATTTTAATGAAAATAGCATCTCTTATTAGATTTTTTTTAAGCAACAGAAGTCAATGTGTTACTATTAATGGTATTACGTCCGATAGTATTAACGTTAATCATGGAGCCCCTCAAGGGTCTATACTTGCCCCATAACTATTTATTATATACACATCTCATTTTCATCACGTTCTAAATAATTTTTCCAAACACGCCTATGCTGATGACGCTAATTTATATTATACCACCAACATCGACAAACTAGTAAAAATTGCCTCTCTATCAACACCGGTAAGTCATCGGTGATTACTTTTGGACGTATTAAAGACTCGACAGAAGTGTATAGATAATATTTCACTTCAAGTTGATGGACATTACTTGCATTATGCAGACAAAATGAAATGATTAGGTTTGGCAATTGATTTTAATTTACCATTTGTTGATCATATAAGTTCATCTGTAAAGCTTATGGACTATTAAAAAATGTATACGCGAACAGAGATTATCTTAACAAAAAAACTAAAATAATGCTTTGTAACTCATTAATTTTATCATTGTTCAATTATTGTAATATTATCTGTGACCCTTGTCTTGACTTAATAACATCCAGTAAAATACAAAAGGTGCAAAACTCCTGTATAAGACTTCTGGATTGCGACATAGGGATCATGTTTCGACTTTTATTAATGAGGTAAAAGGGTTAAAAATGCATTACCGACGAGTGCTTCATATTGCCACATTTATTCACGAACTTCTACTGAATCAAACTCCAACATATCTAGTCGAGAAACTAATAGCTAGACATCGAGTACATTAAATAAACTTAGATATAGTCTAGTATACTTTAACTTGGCGTGTGTATGTATGAGTTAATATTACCGCACGATTTCATTTTCTAGCATATTGTACACAAAGTTAAAGCAATAGTCCAAAAACATTGTCTACGTGGACAATATTTCTGGATCTTTGTGTACAAGAGAAAATGAAATCGTACGGAAATATTAACTCATACATACACACGCCAAGTTAAAGTATACTAGACTATATCTAAAACATAATATTTTTAGTCGCAAACTCCTCTATAAATCCTTATTTTACTATAAGGAACGTAACCAGTCTGCAACCAACAGCTACTCTCCGGGCTATGTGCCCCGCTGAGCGCTGAATTACAAGTTACAAACCTGACGCGTTAAGTGTAATAATTGCATATTACCATCAAAACGCTAATGCTTCGGTTGCCACAAACTCCAGCCGAAAGACTGATCCTACTTAAAGGAGCTCCCTTACCAGTCGTCACACAAAACTTGCAGACTGCGGTTTCGAGCTGTTGACTCTCGTCAGTGCAAGGTAGGCATGCGATGACCGGCACGAGGATCCTTTGACTTTTTGGTACATCCCGGTATTTTTACAATAGCGACATGTAAAATAGTCAGCAGGCGCCATCTAGCGGTCCAGTGTCTGTTGCAATCGAAAAATAAATAGCCTGACTGGGCTTAGCATAGTTCAAATGTGCTTTTAGAGGGCGAAATATTAAAACATAATATTTTTAGTCGCAAACTCCTCTATAAATCCTTATTTTACTATAAGGAACGTAACCAGACTGCAACCAACAGCTACTCTCCGGGCTATGTGCCCCGCCGAGCGCTGAATTGCAAGTTACAATCCTGGCGCGTTAAGTGTAATAATTTCATATTACCATCAATCGAAGCATTAGCGTTTTGATGGTAATATGCAATTATTACACTTAACGCGCCAGGCTTGTAACTTGTAATACAGCGCTCGGCGGGGCATATAGCCCGGAGAGTAGCTGTTGGTTGCAGTCTGGTTACGTTCCTTATAGTAAAATAAGGATTTATAGAGGAGTTTGCGAGTAAAAATATTATGTTTTAATATTCCGCCCTCTAAAAGCACATGAGAACTAGACTATATCTAAACCGACTGACTATACTACAACACATTTCTGTCTTTTATGAACACTATTTCTTATACTATGCTGTGACTGTGTATAACTCGTATCTGATGACACAAAACACCTTTTCGTGAATACGTTTAAAAAAAAACAAACAAATTAGTACTCAATAAACAGTGACCTTATTCAAATACATTAATAGGTTTGTGTCTACAACGTCGGCGGCGGTTTGCGGACCGTTGGGAGTTTGCGCGCGATGGCTCTCTTCGCAGTAAGACTCCCGGGGGTTTGCGGACCGCTGCTGGCATTGTGGAAACAAACTTTTATTTGTTATTCAACAATAGTCAAATGTCATCTTCAATGATTATCGTTTTAATGATGAAATTATTTTGTATTATTGCTATATATTTTGTATCATATTAGAAAGTTTGGTTGAATGGAAGCTAACTCCTCCAAGTAAAATAAAGGCCATTTATTATTATTATTATTTAACAACATTTGGAAATACTCCTGAGCTTAGCGATAAGTTTATTAGACATGTTGGTGGAGTTTTCAAAATACCAATACCACCTTTAATTATCAGGATTGATATATCGACATAGCCTGTGGAATTTTCAATTTTTTTATTACTTTCTCGCCATTGGATTCTAATGTTGATATAAAAAAAAGGAATAACGAAATACCTCATTTCTTGACTAAAATTGATCTTTCCGGCAAATTCCATACACGGCAAAAATATTGATACATCGTTCCTCTAAAAGGCCAATGACTAGTAGAACCGTTTACCATATTGGCACTGTTTGCATCGTACATGCCCTAGACTAGCATGGCTGGGCGCGAGTGTGAGATCTCAGTGAGTTTCTGAGATATGTGATTCAGCGGGAGATGCCACAGTCAAAGAATATGCGACGTAGCCGATCCGTAGACACGTGGGAGGCGATGAGATTACGGGCCCAATTAAATATTATGTATGATTGTAGCGGTCAACGAGTTTCACTTTACAACGGCGACGGTGCCTGTTTTATACAAGCCATTTAAGTTCTTACATACATGGGTCACCATACGCAGTACTTAGCTTCTTTCATATAAGTTCGATCAAGGCCACATGAATTTTGATTAATGTAAATTTACCTTACAAATTATTCTATCGGTGATCTTCCTTCATGTGACATCGTAACATCGGACTGATTTATTGAGTACATTGAAGATATATTATAGCAAGTTGAGCAATTATACGCATCAAGGGGATCTAAGCAGTTTGTTTCTTAAAGTTACCGTAATTTGCACTCTATTCTCTAAAATCAGTTATAAAGGGAATTAGAAATGATTGTTAACTTAACCTCAATATTACAATATCATAATTTTTCATGTAAATTGGGGCACCGATTGACATATTACCAAAACGTTTTTTGAAATATGAGATATGTTTCTTTACTCAAATTTTTATTAATGTCATGTTGTTAGTTGGTTCATTTGTATGGTATTGAAGTAGTTATGGGGTACCCTGTTTAATTACAAATAAAATCCTGGTAATTATGTCACCAGTAAATTCATTGCTATTTATTTATCTGAAGGATAAACCAATAAAATTGGCCATTTGCGTGATCGTCTAGTTTTGTTAGTGTAGGACCTTAATTACGTTGTGTGTGTGTAGTAAACCTTTTAGTTACCCCAGGTTCTTTTATATATAGTTTAATATTATTTGTTTCTGTCTGATACGATATACCTTAGAAAATTAATCACTCTGTTACTTGAAATACCTGGTAAACTTGAACACACTGTCTATTATATTAATTGACAGACCTAATTAATTATATATGTTATTTATGTAGTATCTTATTACTCAAGATTGCACTGTATATTTATAGTTGAAGTTTGTTTTCTATTTTACTTTTGAAATTAAAACATTTATTTAGTTTATTATTTATATGACGAAAAGGTAAAGGTGAAAGAATAAGACAATAATTGATGGGAAAAAATAGTAAAAAAAAACCATTTTATTTTATATAAATTAATGCAACAATAGTCGAACATGAAATCAAAAGTAATCCAAATATTTGAGACAATTGTCTAAACATTAAAATAAGAAAATTTGCGTTGCTATAGTAATGACCATACTATAGATATACTGAGTGTTTTGTTGCAATAACAAGAACTTATACAAAAGTGTGCTGTTATTTTAATAGTAATTAGAGTTGTGGCAATGACCTGATAATGATAATCCATAATTAGAGCTGTTAGCAATGGCTAGGTAATAATGGTTTATAATTAAAGAAAGTTGTTAGCAATCGCTAGATAATAATGATTTATAATTAAATTTGTTAGCAATAGCCAAATAATAAATTGAATGCAAAACAGAGGACAAGAATCATGTCATGTTTATACATTATCAAAATTAAGTTGAGAAGTGAGCATTAAATACTCATGTAAAACATCATAGAATGTTGAGGAAAAATCCTTTGATTATAATTAAAACAAGCAGTCTACTAAATTTTGTATGACTATCCAACAACGTGAAACAAGTTGGGTAGATGTAAATCAAACAGACGAGACGTCCCGGTTCAGTACTCGACGAAAAGTAAACCCTTCTGAATACGAACAGGTCTACGGGCTAATTAACCCAGCACTGACCGATGGCCTGTACAGTTTGTGAGCGCAAGGTAATTAAATGGGTGGATCGTTATTAAACAATCATAGAAAACCAAGTAGATCACTGGTGAGAAATCTCAGATAATCATTTGAAAGATAAACATTACTATGACATTTGGCATGTCCAAAATTAGGCACACAGTAGCCTTAATAAGTACATCAAATGAAAAATAATGGAAATGAAAGTTTCTTGTCATTGCATAAACGCAGAAAGTATATAGTTGTTGAATATAAACTTGTTATTTTGCAAACGCAAATTTCCCTAGTAAAATATTCAGAAAGTAAAATTTTATGAATTAAATTTGTGAATGAAATCATAACTGAATAAACTGTAATATAACATTCTTTATAGTTAAAAATCAAAGCTAGTATTTCATATAAAACTAATATTCTTTTAGTACCACAAATGCGTCAGTTAAACCTTTTTTAAACACCCCGTAACCAGAATATGAATGCAATTGCAAATAATAAAGTAGTCTCGAAATAAGAAAGTAATCACCTTTAAAATTTATGCCTGCTGAATTTCTGTGCACCCTGTATAGTGTTATATCGCTTGTGAAAGCTCTCCCCCAGTTTCTACATATTTAACATCCTCGTCGAGCATGCCGGTGGTTGAGAAGAATTCTTTAAAATAAGATGTAAGTTATAATATTGTTTGGCTAGTAGTTTAGACAGCTGACTTAGTGAAAAATATCCCAAAATAATTTGTTAGGCTCGGCGAGAAACTCGCGACGTAGCTTGGAATGACTTCAAAGGCAAATATAAAGTTCGGCGAAAATATCGCGACGTAGCTTAAAAGGTGCTGTCTTCAGATGCCGTCTATCTTCTCTCCTTTTCAATACCACGCCGTCTTCCTCTTATATTGTTCCTGATGTCACCCTTCTACCCGGATTATGCATCTCCGCTTGTTTCTTGTGGGAATATGTTTATTTTAACGCTATTATAATATTCGACGCTCAACTTTCTATCTTTTTCTATGGTTAAGCTAGAAACGTGTAGGCGATTCCATACTATGGGAACACACGAAGTACTTGACGTTTATCTGAATATACGATAAACAAGCCCTACGACTCTACTAGATTTTATGTAAATTCTGTCTCAAAATTGTAGCGTTTAACTTTGCTTTAAAAATATAATTTTAAAATAGCATTTCTGGTAACTTTACTGTATTTAACATTTAATGACTAAATAAATGACAAGATGAAATAACATGAATTAAATTGCATTAATTACTTGAATTTGGAAACATAAATGGGAAAAAGTTAAATTTATATATGTCCTATATACTGGGCGTTTCACTGTAGTATATACTGCATAAAGTTTGGAAACACATATTTGAAGTAGTACGTAGAAAGTTAATACCGTGAGTATTTTAGAATAAGCAAAACCTTTGTTAACCCTCATCAAGACTACATTTTCAATTATCAACTTTAATAAAATCATTTTGTGAAAGAATGTTTTGTTTCTCGGATCTTTAAAGCAACAGTCTATCGTCAAAATATACGATAGCCAATAGAAACCTAGTGTTTATTTTTAGACCTAGTTGTCGAGCCTGCTGAGACGGCAGGAGTCTGTCTATTTGCATGTTAGAAGTTCAACAGAGATAGATATATAGATAGAGTTATTCAATGTAAATTTTTGTTCGTTACACTGAAGCGTCGAAGCGATTCATACAAAACAGGAACATACCAAACAAATATAACATTTACAAATAATATAAGAAAATATAAGAATAAAATATTTTAAGTGCAAAATTAAAATAAATACCTGTACTATTAGGTATATCACATACATCAGTCTAAATCAGAGAATATAAGTTGAGTACAGTATCTAGAGTATCACAGTTTATATCTCATATAATCATCGAGGAATTAATACAGCAAATAGCAAATAGTAAGCTTTTCCAAGAAGAAGCTTTTTTACCCCATTTGTGAAGGCGCTGTGTTTTGTTGATTCAATGATGCGGAATTTGAAGATCATTAGTGGTCATAGTTTAAGAGATATTTGTGCTTATGGTATTGTACATATTTTACACAGTTCAGGATATTTAAAGATGATATCGTAAGTATTGCTTGTTCTTTAAAGGCTTCTCTATAGCCGTTTCTAGAATCTAGTTGGCATAGTATTCTAATCGCCTTCTTTTGTAGTATTAGCAAACGATGGACTTCTGTAGCAGTACCCCGGAATAGAACACCATATGCGGCAACACGAAATGCGAATTGATACTTACTGTTATTGTGTAATTTTTTTAACTTAATTCTTTCAGGTGAACAATCCAGTTCAATTTACAATCCATATTCTTTCCATAAAATTTTACATTGTCTACTCATGGTTGTTTTCCGTAGATATAGTTATTATCTGATTTTATTCATCATTTAACAGCAGTTTATTGAACCAAATACTTAAATTTTTTAACATCATTTCATTTGTTTCAGTTGCTACCTCTAGCTTCTTTATCAAGAATTAGGTGCCATCTGCATATAGACATATAGTATAGAAAATAAATAGTACTGGTCCAAGTATCGATCCCTGCGCAATTCCATATTTCATAAGCAGTTTTCTTGACGTTTTGTTTTTTCAACTTACTGTCTGGTAGCGATGTATGTTTTGAGAAGATTATGTGGATTACCTCTCATTCCATAATAATACAGTTTGTCTAGTTTTCTGGTTTACTTTATCAAAAGCTTTACTCAGGTCACAGCATATAATATCTATATCTTCTTGGTTAGTTAGTACTTCAGTCACCTTTTCAATTACTGCCATAAGAGTGGTTATAGTAGATTTTCCCTGTCTACATCCACTTTCGTGGTCTATAAATAGTTTGGATATCTTGAGAGTTTGCCGGTAATGTTGACAATAGGCGATAATTGTTAGCATTGTTTATGCTTCCTTTTTTTTAGTACTGATACAATTCTTGCATGTTTTACATCTTCAGGAAATATGCCATCTTTAATGCACTTATTAATGGGCAGATTTAATTGATGTGTCATATCCTCTATTATTTTACTGATTGACTGTTGGTCGAGAGGTAAGTGCACTTGACCTTTTTAAATAAAAATATTATTTTAATTTATTTCAAATAGCTGTTTTATGTTTCTTATTTTTGTATATACCACTGAAATCATCGGTGCGTTTTTAATTGTGAATATATATTTTTTTAAGCAGGTTTTTTCTCGGCAAGGAGTTTCCTGCGAGTTTATTATATAATTTTAATGTATCAGATAGCATTTCAATAATTTCTATTTTCCTTAAACATGTTGTATAAAAACTGATATTTAGTTTAACCTTTTTTGGAAAACAATTTTTATTTCATTAATTTTTAATTCTATTCTTATCATTTGGCATAAGATCGGCCCCCCGTCTCGTTCCTGAGCTTGATGCTCATCTATAACGCGTCGGGATAACATAGATATTGTACACTGAATATGAATGATATAAATAAAATAGAATTTGACATGTAAATACTATTCAATAAAGCATTTTAAATTGTAATTGTAATTGCCTCTCACCCAAAAGTTCTGGGTTCGATCCCCGGCCGTGGCAGTGGAAAATACTGCGAGAGGGATTTTTTCACTATACACGGATATTGGGTGTGTGTCCCTTGTCTCTAAATGTGTAGCCCCCTCCCGCACAAGGCTCTTCTAGAGCCTTCCGGGATAAAGGGGGTCGTCATTACTTGTGGTGTATTTATTTATTATTTATTTATTTATTTACTTCAGTATATCGAAAATAATTCTCTTATTTTTTATATTTTTAATCACAACTCTGATTACTTCGAGGGTGGTTTCTTATATAAAGATAGATTTTACGTTGTCAATATTACGAATTTTAATAATTGGCTAGGTGATCGCTTTTCATTCTGGCCAACATTTTGGAAAAAAATATTTGGTTCATCTATCGTTAAGAGACTCTCATCCTCATTATTAGTTTTCCGGATTTTAGTTTCTGCTTTTATTACGTTCCATATTGCTTTTGTTTTATTGCTTGCCTCTTTTATATGTTTACCATTAGAATTTCTCTTTGTCATATTTATCTTTTCAATGTATTGTTTATTTTATATATTTTATATGCACATAAAGATTCATTATCTCTGCGTAGTTCGTATAGGTATTTAAACCGTTTAGTTTGTTCTTCAAATTCTTTAGGTCTTCTGTGCACCCAGTTCAATTTCTTCTCATTAATTTTCCCTCTTTTATTGTTTCAGGAAAAAAGACTTCGAAAATTGTTTTAAGATGGCAATAGAAACCAGCAAATGCTCCCTGTGCACATATGTGGAGAGCGTTCCTGTTGGAAATCCAGGGAGTTCATGATAGCCCGGAAGTATATAAAGCATAGAAGTCTGATCGAATTGGAAGCCCCATATCTTCATCAGAAGCTTGAAATTTTTTATTTTGTAGCGACTGCTGATATTGTTAGGCGTCCGAGGTTCAAAAGCCTGATCGTTCAATCAGAAGCTCGATTCCTCAATTGGAAATCTCATGTTTTTCCAGATGATTACTGTTGACCAATTTTGGTTCCTTTCTACCTATGAAACTTTAGCTTCTCTGTTTTTCTTTCCCTAGGCTCTCGGACGAGACCAAGTAATAACTGTAGGTGGAAGTTCGAAGATGCCATTTCATCTGAATGGTCAAATGTGAAAAATGTTTACTGAATCTGCAGAGATGTCATCGGTGTTGTTAGCTGGCTATTTATTTACTACCTTGTACACGTAACCGGAAGAAGGAGGAGGAGAAATGAACATTATGAATGACATATTTTATAGAGTTTAAAAGATACATCTAAAAACTTAGAGCTATGAAGATTTTGGAACAAGCAAAATAGTTAATGGCGTATTAGCTTTCTTTTATATTCTTTTATATTTTAAATTGTTAACTTTAATTCACAACATTTTTGTGTTAAATTGTTATTGATATTGATCTATTAAATTATTAACTGTAGCTAACCGGATCTGGGGTATTAAGAATTATCATTTTATCAGCTATTATGTGTAGTAATTACATTTAATTCTTATTTTCAACGTTTACAGGACCGACCGACTTTTTTTTTATTTCCGATTTTTGACAGATCCGTTTTCTTTTTAGAGTATTTTTCTTACCAAAATTCTTCATCTTTAGTTATTCTGTGTCTTTCTGTGTAGGAGGAACATCAGTGGTAAGTATCCTACTCGAAGATCATGAATAGTGCTCGACCTGAAACGATAATGTATGTGCCGCCCTGTAACGGAGAGAGGTTTAATCAATCCTGGGTAGCAAAGTGAAAGGAGGCATGTCTGGTTGTCTACCGGTAAAGCGACACCATCCCTAGGCCAACTAGCGAACTACCATTACCACAGATACGAAAGAACGGTGGAATAAGCTAGACGGACTACAAAGATCTCGAGTCAAGAACTGGAAAGATCGAGAATAAATCACCACGGATATATAAGGGGGTGGTTTCCACGCTCGGAGGGCAGTTTTATATTAGATGAACAAATGATCAGATAAAATAAAGAACAGTAATAAGTTGTGAATTATATTAGTGTCTACAGTACATCAAAGTTTTAATTAGTGTGTTATGATAACGGTCAAATATTGTAAAAAAACATTAAAGAAAGTAGTGGTTAGTGAAAATTCGTATTGCAATTATTTGAACTTACGATTGGGTGTTTATTGGAGATTGTAAACACGTAACAGTATTATAAGCTATCTCCAATACTACAAGACGGAGAACTTAATTTTCGTCGTATCCAAATTTTCATTGGCCAGTCTTTATCTCAAAATATTCGGATTTCACTAACTAAACAGTCATATAAATAAAATCCCTCTGGAACATAAAACCGGTTTAAAAAGATACCGTTTATTTGCAAACAGACCATTGTTTGTTTAATTATGCAGCACAAAGGATGATTTTGACGGTAACAAAAATCAGACGTCATTTGGATTAATTTGGCGAATGGGAATAAGGACCAGGACAGAAAGGGCATGAAGAATGGGGGTAAAGATGATTAGCCACAGGCTATGGCGGTCGAGTGGACATCCTGACGTTTTAGGGTCATACTCAACTGCACGGAATGATTGCTCTGTAATTGTTTCTACAGAAGTCAAAGTGTTGGACATTTTATTGTAATATAACATATCAAATTATAGTGGACTACATAAATATAAATAATCATAAATAGTGCTCTTTTCTCTACAGCAATAAAGCTAGAATAATTAAACATATTAAGAATTTAGGATTTAAGATAATACACTAAATTTTGTAACGAGCTATTTTCGATATTTTTGCATCCAACAGGTACAGGGTGATTCATTATAAAGGGTGTAACAAGATTATGGTATACCTCCCTTTTCTCCTTTAGTTTTGAAGATAATTGATTGAAATTTAGGATATACTACACACATAATAAGCGGCACTTTTTGACATACAATTGATTTTTTTTCACTTCCGGTTTCGAAATGTATATTATTACATTTTTGAATTTTGCATAATTTTCTGAATCCAACTATGTCAAATAAGTGACATCAATTTTTTTATAATATAATTTTTTGTTTTCCATTTAAGTATGCCATGATGGTTCCGATTTATTATTGTTAATTGTGTTCAAAATGCCGCAAATTTATACAATAGATGTATGGAATGCAGTTGCAGCTACCGACCTTTATTCCCAACGATATCCTGATAGCCAATGTCCAGCGAAAAATTTTTTTAAACGTGTTGAAAACCAATTCCGAAGAGAGCCCAACAATGATCCCGAGGAAAACTTCATTATAATATAATAACACCACAGGTAATCACGACCCCCTTTATACCGGAAGGCTCTAGAAGAGCCTTGTGTGGGAGGGGGCTACACATTTAGAAACAAGCTACATACACCCAATATCCGTGTATAGTGGAAAAATATCCCTCTCACAGTATTTTCCACTGCCACGACCGGGGATCGAACCCGGAACTTTTGGGTGAGAGGCAAGTGCGCTCACCTCTCGACCACCAGTCATTATTGATGAAGGAACGGAAATTAATGTTTTGGCTCGAACAGAAGTTGATAAGGCTGTTTCTTTAAGGCAAGTTGGGTTTGAATTGGACATGAGTACCAAACAGGTTTACAAATTTGGGATTATTTAACCGGTGAAATACAAAATATTCGTCACAAGAAAATCAAAGTAACTTTCAAGTGCAGTTCGGTTTCAATGTTTGGCTTAGAATAATCGGTAGTAGAATCATTGGTCCAATAATACTTGAAGGACCTCTGACTAGTGCCAGATACTTGAGATTCCTGAAATTTAGGGCAGGGAATATATTTCCAACAAGATGGCGCTCCTCCCCATAATTTATGGATAGTAATTGATTATCTTCAACCGAAATTCGGAGAAAACGTAATTTCGACGAATGGTCCTGTAAGGTGGCCTCCAAGGTCACCTGATTTAACTCCTCTTGATTTTTTTGTTTGGGGTTATTTCAAAAATATTGTCTATGCAAAAGCCGTTACAACCCGTGAAGACTTGGAGCTACGAGTAAGACGAGCAATTAATAGCATAACGGCCCAGCAATTGGCGAACGTTCTTCGAGAAACGGCTACGCGAGTTCAGAAGTGCATTAATGGAGAGTGTTTTGAACAACTATTGTAATGTTTTGTGTTATTTTTTTGTATTCCAAAACCACCTTATGTGTAACAAGGTAATTAGAATAAAATTATATTTTCTTATTTTTTTTTTTAGCTGTCATTTTATTTGTACTTATCGCACATTTTAATACGACATATGAATAAATTCTTTATTAGTAATACTAATAAATGGTACCACGGTACCGATATGGTTCTATTTGAAAAAATTGAATTTTGTCCCAAAAATTGTTTTGGTGAATTTTATTTGCTCATAAATCACGTAATTTTAAGTTTTTAACGGAATTTCGATCTTTGTAGCATTACACGGGTCATTCAGAATAAATATGAATAGTCATGGCACACTAAATGGAAAACTAAAAATTATATTTAAAAAAAAAAATATGTTTGAAATGTCACTTATTTGACATCGTTGGATTCGGAAAATTATGCAGAATACAAAAATGTAATAATATATAGGGTGTTCTATTTAAAAATCGAAAGTTAGTGTCACTTTCGGTGAAACCGGAAGTGAAAAAAACAATTAAATTGTATGTCAAAAATTGCCGCTTATTATGTATGTAGTATATCCTAAATTTCAATCAATTATCTTCAAAACTAAAGGAGAAAATATCCCCCACCTCCGAGCTCTTATCAAGCCACGCTCTTTGACTCTTAGTGCAGTTGAGACCGATCAAAAGGACAGTAGGAGTAGCCACATTTGCGGCGCAAGCAACCGTACCGGCCGAATCGTTGAGTGTCCATAGAGCTGCTGCTATTGATTAAATGTCACCAAGCTCTTCACGGCCGATTTACCATGCACCCACTCCACCGGACCCAACATATCTATATCCACAATGGACTACAGCAGTTACGCTAGCATTACTCACGGATACATAACATGCTCTCTGCCTGGCCGTGTCCGCCCATTACAGACGTCTCCGCTTTACAGATAACGCTCTTCTAGTTCTCGAAACTGGATTCTGTATGTGTACCATATTTACTAAGGTCCGTAGCGGCGAAGATTCTTTCTTGTTTTCCCTTCGTCGGACTCCTTTGTATTGCAGTTGTAATGTACGGCAATCATTCTGGAAAATATCGTTATCGCTCTCAGCATGTGGAAGTTGATTAACCATTATTTCTACCTTCGCTATTAGATGGCATTAATCGATTAGAAGAGCACGAATTGTTATTGTATTAATTTTAAAGTGTATGAACTAAATTGGATGGGTTTACTCAGTATATTAATTAGAGCACCTTTCATTTACTGTTGTTGTTATACGTGATTGCTTTATACAGCGCGTCCGCGAGAGCTGCCACACGTTCTGAAGTCAGAATAAAATGAAAAGAGAAGAACTCAACATACGCCTCTGAAGGCCCTGGTCAAGGCGCCATTCATGAAAAGAATGTTCCTAAGTGCACTATTACTCAGCTATTGACATTAAAGGAATGCTTTTGAATTGTAATAATAAAAGGGTTACTACACACACAATGAAATTTGGGTCCTAACTTTGTAGAAATAGACGATCACGTAAATGGCCAATTTTATTTATTTATCCTTCAGATAAATGAATTATACAGAGTAACCCCACAAACGTATATATATATATATATATATATATATATATATATATATATATATATATATATATATATATATATATATATATGAAAAATACTAGGTTCTCAGGTTGAATCGCGTCTGAGATTGTTAATGTTTCGACGTTTCGGCTCCCGTTTTGGAGCCATTTTCAAGAGAAAAAGTGGGTCAAGTAAAAATTGTCAAAGAAAATAATGCTAGGAGTTCGTGGAACTGGTTCGATTCCGGGGCCTCGATCTGCCTACTCCCCAGATCTCACCACGATTCGTCCTTACTTGACCTACTTTTTCTCTTGAAAATGGCTCCAAAACGGGAGCCGAAACGTCGAGACATTAACAATCTCAGACGCGGTTCAACCCGAGAACCTAGTATTTTTCATACCAACGACCGAGGAAGCTTCTCGGAACATATATATATATTATGGCAATATAACATTCGTTTCCGAAATAACTGCTACCTTCAACTTTGGATTGAATGGAGTATGGCTGTGTGTGTACTGCAGGTAGTTAAATAGTCAAAAAAATTGGAAAAATAACGATAATTTATTGATAACATTAGTTTAAGAAATATTTGTTAATATTTGTAATATTTGTATTTGTATAATTTGTTAATTTGTAATTAGAGGTTTTTTTTGTGAGGTATGATATTTTTAAAATATAAACTACTGTTGAGAATAATTATAAAAACTCAGTAGAAAAGGTTTAGTAATTGTATTGTAGTTATAAACAATAATTTCCAATAATCACAGAGATTATTTAAAAAGTACAAAAAAAGTGAGGGAAGATCAAGCAAGTGAGACATTTTGACGGGAGATTGATTATGATGAAATTTGATGGAGAATAAATATAAAAAAAATAAATACGGAAGATTTTTGAGTAGACGGAGATTATTTATTAATAGCAGAAGTTAAAGAAGCAGAAATAAGGCAAAAGAAAACATTTTGAGATTGGATTATTTTGGAAGAGAAAAAAAAGGAGGAAAATAAATAAGTTGGTTAAGGTTTCCGAGTAGTGGAAAACTAGTTTGGAAATTCAAATTTGAATTATTAATGTGAAACGAAAGTTTGAACCAAAGAACGATATCAACGAGTGATTTGCGTGCGAAAAAGGTACCTTTTTAAATAAATAAAGCTTTAATATACAAAAGTCTCGAGCAAAAATAATAAAGACAAATTTCTATTTTAGTTAGTTTTAAGGAATTCTGTATGTCATTTAACTGGTGACAGTTCCATTTGTCATTTAGTAATATAAGTATTTTCTTGATATCTTTTCGTTATTTTAAATTGAGTAACAACCTTAAATATATAGAAACTGCTCTTGAGATTAAGAGAAACTGTTTGCAGTTCGGGCACAGTTGTTCTCGTGCTCTATTCAATCTGAAGTTGGTAATTCAATTTTAGATTTGGCACCCTGGCAAGAAATTAAATTTTTCACAATTTACAAAATTTAACTTTTCAAAATTCAAATTTTAGTCAATACCAATCTATTTCATATATTTTTTTCATTTCACACCATTCGGAATATCATTACAATATATATATATATATATATATATATATATTGAGTAGTGGTGAGAGGTAAATGAAACCTCTCAAATGGTCAATTGCTACTATACACCATAGATGTCTCTATGGGCGTATAGCGACTTGCGATTCTGCAAGTACCTGAGAGCGGCGACCTTTCAGTCCTAGGTGGACTTAACCTACTGTTATAATATATGATTTGCAGGAAACAACTACTCAGCGGGCAAATACCCCGACCTGCATTGAATTACACCTTACAAATCATTAAAGAATGGTAACCAATATCATTTGTCAACTCCCTGACCAGACATAGACCGGTTTCGAACTTATTAGTTCTCATCAGTATGCCATAGGTCATGGAGCAGACAAATGATAGTGGCCAACCTGCTAGTTTTATACAAACTATAGTAAATTGAGTAGTGGTGAGAGGTAAGTGAAACCTCTCAAATGGTCAATTGCTACTATACACCATAGATGTCTCTATGAGCGTATAGCGACTTGCAATTCTGCAAGTACCTGAGAGCGGCGACCTTTCAGTCCTAGGTGGACTTAACCTACTGTTATAATATATGATTTGCAGGAAACAACTACTCAGCGAACAAATACCCTGACCTGCATTGAATTACACCTTACAAATCATTAAAGAATGGTAACCAATATCATTTGTCAACTCCCTGACCAGACATAGACCGGTTTCGAACTTATTAGTTCTCATCAGTATGCCATAGGTCACCTATTGGTTACCATATTGGTTACCATTCTATATATATATATATATATATATATATATATATATATATATAGTTAAAATTTTAAAAATTTAAACTTGGGTATGCAGTCGTGTGGCACAAAAAATTAAAGAAAACTCTTTATTTCTGTTCTAGCTTTCGAGGCTTTATTGTCTCTTCATCAGGAACGGATATTTTGAGGTTATATAGAAGTTGCACATGTGAAACAATTTTTCAAAAATATGGACCAACACTTAACACTAATAGTAGTTAACAAACTTACAAGTTAAAAATTATTTAAAACATAGTTGGATGTCAATTGATAAAATAGAATTGTTAAAAACATTAAATTTAAAAAAGCATGGTATCCTGAAGGGATCCATCTTGTATTGTTAATTGACAATACAAGATGGATCCCTTCAGGATACCATGCTTTTTTAAATTTAATGTTTTTAACAATTCTATTTTATCAATTGACATCCAACTATGTTTTAAATAATTTTTAACTTGTAAGTTTGTTAACTACTATTAGTGTTAAGTGTTGGTCCATATTTTTGAAAAATTGTTTCACATGTGCAACTTCTATATAACCTCAAAATATCCGTTCCTGATGAAGAGACAATAAAGCCTCGAAAGCTAGAACAGAAATAAAGAGTTTTCTTTAATTTTTTGTGCCACACGACTGCATACCCAAGTTTAAATTTTTAAAATTTTAACCTTAAATAGCCAGTCGAGCTAATTTTACCTTAAAAATATATATATATATATATATATACAGGGTATATGTGAAGTAAATATAGAATTGCCCCCCCCCCCCCCCAGCCTCCCAGAATTTCAAACGATTCTCATATGTGATCTTAGTTTAGATAGTAAGCTGGTTTTCCGATCCAAGGATAAACCACGATATGTATTACGAACCTATGACTTAATTAGTGTACCCTTGATATATTTCATTGTAAAAATGTCTTTTAAGTCAAGAAACTCGTCCTGAAATTTCTTTTTGTATAATAAAAAAGCATTACCTCTTTTAAAATATACACAGACTATGTCTTTCAAATAAAGTCGAGAATCAAGATTTTTTAATTTATATTTTGACGTGTAGTCAGTATAATTAAAAAACTGCGATAGTTGCATATTTATGACATTAACTCTGGAAGAATTAGCTTGGAGTACATCACAAAAATCTTGAAAATAGTAGACTTTTTTCCGTCTCTTAAGGGCGAGTTCAACTTGATGATGAAAATGATCAGTTGCCATAAATGTATGGCCTGGTTCAAAAAATGCTAATGTTATGTCCTCAAAATCAACTTCCGAACAACTGTTGACAATATATATGAGAAAACTAATTTTTATTTTGGGCCTGAACAATTGCCTAAACATATGATTACATGTTTAATGTCTCTATTTGTCAAAAAAATGGGTGGAATGTAGATATAATATCATCTTTAGACCGACCAGCTACTCCTTCATGCCATAAAAGAGCACATGGACATTTGCCAGATTTTTTTTCCTAGTGGAACAAAGCTCTCATTATAAACTACAATCCGCGGGGTAAACATGATTTCTTTAAAAGTATCTAGGCAAGGCAGCATAGTGTCCTAAAATTTAAAAATATATTGCTTTTCTACATATTCAGGCAATTTTAAAATGTTTACCTTTTGTAGGTCAGTCGATTCGATGAACTCTTCCTCGGATTTAATTTTGTCTGCCTCTCGTTGATATTCTTTTCGAGCATTAGAATACTTAAGCTTATGAATTGTCCATTTTTTACAAACATCACATTCAGAAACATTCTCAGGGGTAGCCTCATGTGAAGTGGATTTTTTATGAATTTTAAATTCTTCGCAATCCCAGCATTCTTCATTGCCAAGGGCGGCAAACGATATATTTAAGCCGTGAGATACAATTTTCCTATAAAGTTCGTAAGAAAACTGTGTGTTTGGGTACTTTGACTGAAAATCTTTAAACATATATTATTATGTTATTGTGATATCACAGGGCAGGTATTTTCTATTCGGCGCGTGCTCTCGTCTGTAGTGGGATATGGTTGGGTTGAATGAATTAATATGTTCAATTATTGTATCTCTATCAACTTTGTGAGAGGAGGTACGTCGTCTACTATCCTTTTTGGGTGCTACTAATTTAGGGTAAGTGTTACGTATATTACTTCCACGTCCATAATAATAATATGTTATTAACAGGACGCTTAAGACGTAAGACCATTTGCGATCACTTCTTAGACTAATAGCTATTTTGTTAAGTGTTATAACAGAATTAAAATTTATATTTTTTTTCATTTTCATTAAGAACATAGAACAGAGCTTCAAAAATTAGTATATTATCACAATCGTTAGAAAATAACCACTTGTCTTTACTTACTAAGCAATATACCATTGCCTTCCGATATTTACTTATACATATATTTTCTGTCCTAATTTTACTTTCTTATGAACTCATTGCAATTACCTATTTGTGGAAATAACATTTGTGCCCATTTGTATTCTCCAAAAACCACGATAAAATGACACGCAAGTTGTATAAAGAAAAAACCAGTTATTAAATGCAGATGTCTTATTATTCTGTTGAACATTTCGTTGTTTGGTTCACCTCGCTTATAGTAATTATGTACAATCAGAAAACATTTTTATTTCGTTTGTCTGCGAAGTGGGACGTTCTACAAGTACACCAAATTACTCATATCAGTTACATTTCGACATAAAAAGCCAATTGAAAGCTTTCGTAATTAACATACAATAGCCCTGATCGACCCACTAGAAGAAAGTTGTACACAAATAATAAATGAATAACCCCGTGTCGAAATCATACACTTGAAGCCAAATCACATGTAAGCTCATGCTAATGTCTTTTATCACATCTCAGTGCAAGTCACTAATTACCGGGCGTTAACTCATTAAGGCAGCAGAAGACTCATTGGGTTTATAAAGCGAAGACGCGTCACCTGACGAGGTGAGAAGAAATTGTCGTTAAGAAGATAACATCAGATCTTATATATAATAATTAACTAAAAATAGATATTATAAATAATGAATACAAAATTACTCTGTTAAAGGGCTAAAGGAATAACATAGAATATTAGTTAATAATATTAAATCACAATATAATAGACCATTTCTCAATTATTCTTTAAACTCTTACAACCGACAAAAAATCAATAGTATTAGATAATATGACCAGTAATAAATATCTTGGAAAAACCTACTGAAAAATAAATTAAGAGAGGAAACTTGGGTTGAATCATATTCAGCAAACACACCTATATATTTTAGGATTTTCGAAAAGAGCATAAAATTCTGAGTCGAAAATATGTAGCATGTCCTATACCTAAACCTAGCCGTTTCAGAGACATTTGACATTTTATAGAAAATTTGACAGGTGCAACGGTTTGCAAGAACCGTTATAACTTTCTTCGTGTAAAAGATCCCCATTTGCTTCTTGTCACATAAAAAGAACACAAGGAGAACTACGTTCTATAACCAAGTGTTCCGTTCTTCGCGTTACATTTCGTCAACTTCAAACCGCGAAAACTTGTTTAGGTCAAATGGAATACCCTGTATTTTTTACGTCAAGTTGTGTAAAATTGAATTCTCTTTTTTCTGATATTAGCATTGTGGGGGTTAAAGCTGCAACTTTTTGAAATATTTGCGATTTTATTAGAAATTCATGAATTGTAATAATTTCATCAAAATAGCCATGATTAGAAAAAATCAGTCATTATCTTATGTCAAGAAATGCCAGCACGTTTAAATTCCACCCACGAAGACTTTTTAAATTTGTTTATTATTTATGGAGAATGTGATAAAGTAATATCAAGAACTTGCAGCAAATTTGCTACTCGATATCCAGAAAAACGGAAACCGTCACAAAACACTGTAAAACGCATACTGGAAAATTTTAAAAATTATGGCTCTGTCAAGGCAAAAATGCAAAGAAGAAAGCCTACTGTTGATGACGAAAACATTGAAATAGTCATTCTGGGATATTTTCATACATTTCCAAGGATGTCATTAAGACAAGCAGCTCTGGAATCGGGACTATGCAAGGATTCAATTCACAGAATTTTATTAAAACATAAATTTCACCCGTTTTCTTTCCATATGGTTTAAGGATTAAAAGAAACAGATTTCCTAAGAAGACAGAATTTTCGTTAGTTTATTCTAATAAGGCCTGAGGGTCACGATTTTTATTTGGGAAATATTATATAGACAGATGAAGCAAAATTTACTAAAAATGGACTTTTTAATAGACACAATTCGCATTATTGGAGTGACTCAGATCCTCATATGTTCAGAGAGCGAAACTTTCAGGAAAGTTGGCAGGTCAATGTTTACTGTGCCATAAGAAACGATAGAGTGGTGGCATTACAATTTTATCAGGTAAACTTAAATTTTTTCTTCTGCTAATATGCATAGGTAATTTTTTTTTTTTTTTTTAGGTGAAATAACTGAATATCTTAAAAAATTTGAATAACAACTATTTAGAAAATTTACCTCTCGCCGAACGTAGAAACATTTTTAATCAGCATATTTAATTAATAATTATTTACAAGAAACTTTTTATGATCAATGGATTGCCAATAATGGACCTATCTTATGGCCTCCTCGCTCGCCCGATTTATCAGTTCTGGATTATTTCACTTGGGGAACTATTAAAAATAAAGTTTATGAGAGCCCATTAACAACCATTGAAGATTGTATGCAAAGAGTAAGAAATTCATATCAAAACATATCACAGGATTCAATTAGAAGAGCTACCCATGAGGAACTAATCCAAAGGTGCGAAAAATGTGTCGAGCTTCGAGGGAGGAATTTTGAGCAATTATTAAATTAAAATGAAATCATATTTTAAAGTGATCTTATCTCTGATATTTTAGTTCATGCCATATCTTCAATTCGATTAATACGCATGTTACAGTGTTAGTGTTATTTTGTGTTCTTGTGGATATCGAGTAGCGAATGTGCTGCAAATTCTTGATATTACTTTATCACATTCTCCATAAATAATAAACAAATTTAAAAAGTTTTCGTTGGTATAATTTAAACGTGCTGGCATTTTTTGACATAAGATAAAGACTGACTGTTTCTATTCATGGCTGTTTTGATGAAATGATTACAATAATTCATGAATTTCTAATAAAATCGCAAATATTTCAAAAAGTTGTAACTTTAACCCCCACAACGCTATTATCAAAAAAAAGGGAATTCAATTTTACACAACTTGAAGTAAAAAAATATGGGGTGTTCTATTTGACCTAAACAAGTTTTCGCGGTTTGAAGTTGACAAAATATAACGCGAAAAACGGAACACTTGGTATGACATTATTGAATTTATTTCAGTTGTAGAACGTAGTTCTCCTTGTATTCTTTTTACGTGACGAGAAGCAAATGATAATCTTTTACACGAAGAAAGTTATAATGGTTCTTGCAAACCATTTCACCTGTCAAATTTTCTATAAAATGTCAAATATCTCTGAAACGGCTAGGTTAGGTATAGGATATGCTACATATTTTCGACTCAGAATTTTATGCTCTTTTCGAAAACCTTAAAATATATAGGGTGTTCCGTTTGAAATAAGCAAGTTAGTATCGATTTCCGGTATAAACTGAAGTGCCAGCTGCTTGTAATTGACACCCTGTATATGATAGATAGATAGATAGATAGATAGATCTTTATTGGTCATATATACACAGATGTGCTTTGACATGTCAGTATAATACAAAATAAAAGAAGAAAAAAAAATATATATATCTATATAAATATAAGTATAGAGGTTTAAAAAAAAAAAAACAGAGGTATATAAGTATATATGGACAAAATACGAAAACATATTTGTCATTACAAAATTCAAGAGTTGAGTAAAAACACATAAATAGTAGAATAACATATCACAGAGAAAAAAAAATACACAAACAACAGATAATAATGGATTTATAAAGTTAATTTAGAAAAATCGGTTGACAAGAATTCTTCAAAATCATAGAACGCATGATCAATCAGTAATCGCTTAATTACTGATTTAAAACGTTCACGCTCAAGTACTTGTACAACAGATGGTAATGCATTAAAAAATTTAGTAGCATAATAGCTTGTCCCGTTACTCGTCCTCGAAAGCCGCAAATAATCTGGATGAATTTTATCTTTGTTACGTGTTGAGTAGGAATGCAAACTTTCATTTGTAATGTATTTATCTATATTTACTTTTATATGCATAAGGCATTGGAATATATAGGCACAGGGCAGGGTAAGTATATTAAAATTTTTGAAAACAGCCCTACAATCATCTCTGTATTGTAATCCAGCGATGACTCTAACAGCCTTTCTCTGCATGGAAAAAACTGTTGAAGCATGAGCTGAATGTCCCCACACTAATAACGCATAAGACAGTGAAGACTGAATTAATGCATGATAAGCAATTTTTAATGTTGAAAGTGATAAGCAATTTCGCAGGTTACGCAGTAAAAAAATTTTTCGCGATATATTCTTGCAGACTGAAACCGTGTGTTCTTCCCAAGTCAACTTACTATCCAAAAGAACACCTAAAAATTTTACGGAATGGGAGTTGTCAAGCTCTGAATGTTGTCTTAAACTAAAAACCATTGTCTCAGTCTTGTCCTTATTTAGGACTAACTTATTATTTGTGAACCAATTTTGAGCCGATAATAAGCTATTTTGGGCCTCTGTCAATAACATGTTGAAGTCGCTATGGGAATGAGTCAATGAAGTGTCGTCAGCAAAAAGAGTGAAGTTTGCTGATGGAGTACTATTTGGCAAGTCATTAACATAGATAAGAAATAAGACCGGACCCAGAACAGAACCTTGCGGTACACCGAATTTGATGTCAGTTAACCTTGAATTGGCGTTATTAAAATAAACAAATTGAGTTCTGTCCGTCAAATAGGACATAATCAGTTTTTGGCTACTTGCGGAAAAATTGTAACATTTTAGTTTACTGAGTAAGTTATCATGCGGTACGCAGTCGAAAGCCTTACTTAGGTCTAGAAATTGTACGTGTACAAATTCATTGGCCTCAAAACCTTTGTTAACTAAGTTGATCAACGAATTTATTGCTCCGGTTGTTGATAATTTTGCCCTGAAACCATATTGACAACTAGTAAACAAATTGGAGTTTTCAAAATAAGTTGTGATTTGAATTTTAAGTACAACTTCAAAGATTTTTGCAAATATGGGCACAATAGATATTGGTCTGTAATTAGCTGGGTTGTCCATACAATTGCTTTTAAATAAGGGTAACACTTTTGAACATTTAAGAAATTTGGGGAAGACGTTGTTTCTGATACACTGGTTGATAAGATTAGTAAGAGGAATAAGAATTATATACTTAATGCAGTTAAGAATTTTTATATTAATATCATATGCATCATTGCTTTTAGTTTTTTTTAAATTGTCGATTATGTCAAGAACTTGAATATACGTTACTTCCGAAAAAGTAAATTCCTTGTCTGAATTAGTTCCGACTGAATTAATAAAATCAGTCTCCAAATTGTCGTTAGTGGACGGTAAGGAGTTAATTAAATTATCAGCAATGTTCCCAAAATAATTGTTAAAGTCGTCAGGAGAAATCATATCTGACTGATTAACTGAGCTACTTTTATTCATATTGATCAAATGCCACATTGCTTTTTGTCGATTCTTGTTTTGATGTATGTAATTATCATTTGCTGTTTTCTTAGCTCTTATTAACTCATTTCTATAGATACGTTTTTTGTGTTTGATTAACTCTTTCAAATCATTGCTAGGACTTATCTTGTAAACATCTAGGAGCAGATGTAATGATTCTCTCATTTGCCTCAAATCATTTGTGTACCAGTTTAAGTTTATTTTATTATTATTTAAAATTTTTGACTTGACTGGAAAATACTTATCCAGAGCGAAAATAATTGTATCAAGGAAAGAATTAGATTTAGTATCTATATCAAAAGAAGGATCATCAATAAACCTCCAATCAATCTGTTGTAAATAACTATTCATATGAAACAAACCTATATCGGAAATAGGTCGGTAGGAAATTTTCTTAGATAATTGAGGAGGCCTACAGTTGTTTACACTTAAATTTATACCAGCGTGATCAGACAGTTTGGGATCTAAAATGTGCAGTTTGCAATTATCAAAAGAAAAGTTTATAAAAACATTGTCGAGACAGTTTTCCAGACGAGTTGGAGAAGTATTACAAGCAATAAAACCAAATGAGCTAAAAATGTTAATGATTGCATGTACATGTTTATCAGGGTTATTAAAATGAACGTTAAAATCTCCCGTAAAAATTACATTTTTATTTTTTTGTGAAATAAAATTTAACACATTAGCGAGTGTTTGCAAAAATATATCAAAATCCCCTAAGGAGGGGGATCTATAAGTAGTTATTATTATAAACTTGTCACAGACAACACCAGTCAATTCACAATGCAACTCAACAGAGAGTTTATTAATTTGTGTGATAGTGGAGCAATTATATATATTCTTGCAGAAAATAGCAACACCACCATGAATATTACTTTTCCTACTAAAATTTGAAGCTAAATAGTAGCCTTCTAGTGTGATATATTCTACTTCATCTTCTACCAGCCAATGTTCGTTTATACATAAAATATCAATATTGCTGTCTATCAGAAATACATTTAAGTCAATTACTTTATTTTTAAGGCATTGTATATTTAAATGAAAAATATTAAACAGACTATTGGGACTCGATTTTCCAGATTTATTAGAAATCATGTCAACCGTTTTTTTTACAGCTAATTTATTTTTTACATTAGAAGAGACACTTGAGAAAGTCGCGGGTATAAAAAAGAAGAAGAAGAAGAAGACGATGTATCAGAATCGTCGATAGTGTCATTAGTTGGCGTAGGATTCATTACATTAATGTTATGAGTGCTATCATCTAAAGTAATTACAGCAGACATGAGAAAAGGTGATTCCTGGACTGCAGCCGGCACAGAGACGTCACTGGTTTGAATAAACGTTAACGTTTTGTACAAACGGTTGGTATCAATAATAGAATGAACTATACTGGAAACCGCAATGTAGCCTTTAAACTTACTTTGTTGGTCTTTGTTAATATCAAGAAAACTAAATTGACCTTCACTACATGCATTAAATCTATTTAGAAACTGATATAATTTTGTGTTGAACAAATGAGTCAATGATTCAAATAAAAATAATCATTAAAAACGAACTAACTGAATTACCAAAGTCCTAACAAATTCAGTGAACGTGCTTTGTAAAAAAAATGAAAAATATCCTTCTGAAGAAAATAACAAGAATTTAAAAAATATAAAAATAAATTAACTGAACTACCTAATATTAAAAGCGAAAAATAACATGGATTTAAATAAGAGTAACTTAACTGGCCTTTGGAAATCCAAAAAAGAATTATCAAACTGGAATATTGGGAAAAATTAAATTAATGAATTAAATAAGAAGAAAGATAATGATACTTACTGATAAAAAATATACAGTCGATATTTTCTGCAATTATTTTACTGATGTGTGGAAGAAATCTAGCTAACAAAGTTAAATTGCAAACAACAGTGTAATCAAGGCAATATAAAGGTTCCCTAATTCATTCTTACTTTCTGAGACCCAGTATTGATGGCATACGGTCTGAAACATTAAAGGATATTGCTAAAGAAATAACTAAACCTCTAACCTACATAACAAATAGATCGTTTAACATACACATATGTCCATCGTTATTCAAAATTGCTGTAATAATAAAAGTGGTGATAAACTAAATGTGGCTAATTATACGCCAATCTCTCTGATCTCGAATATAGGGAAAATTTTTGAAAAACTGCTAAGAAATAGAATTACTTGTTATTAAAAAAAGGTATGGTATACTATCAGACAAACAATTTGGGTTTAGAGAGAACGGATCGACGTAAGGCGCTAATGCTAAATTAATTGCTACAATAATAAATATGTTGATAACAAACACCAGCAATATCCGTTTTCGTCGACCTGGTAAAGGCCTTCGATACCGTCAGCCACACCCAACTTCTCAGTTCGTTGAACAGTATAGGTTTCCTGTGGACTTCATATAATTTAATATCAAGTTAGTTAGAACACCGTAGGCAATGTACTCAAATCGTAGATACAATAAGTAATGTAAAGACTGTAGAATATGGGGTGTCTCAAGGCACTATTTTAGAACCAATATTGTTTAATATACACTATGTCTCACTTTACTCTCCCATATTATAACTCCCTTATTGACCATGCGATTTTCTTAAAATTTGGGTGGTAGGTACTTACGCGTAAGGAAATTGTGCCACGGTAAAATATTTAAAAATATACCAGTGTCGTCCGTCGTTATGAAGGAAAATGGACTTAATTTCCCAAAAACAGGCATTAGGCATAGTTTTAACTGTAAAAAAATATCATAATCTTATTCGTCATTATCAGAAATCCACCAGTACCGAATTTTAAAAAGATAGTGTATGTAATATGTAGTAAGAAAATAAAATTTCACTTTTTAAAGGACCAATTATTAGAATCATAAATTTATTTTTGGTAGTAATTAAGAGTTAGTTAAGATGGAGGAAGACTGGCTTTCCGTTTAGAATTAGTCACGTGACGTTAGTCAGCTTTATTTAATCAAACAATAATTGACGTTGGAGGCAAAGAAAGTTAAATATTAAACAAATTTAATTCATGAAGATTCAATACATAACAAGGGCTACATAGATAACTAAATCACAGTTTGCTCAACATATCCTACATCAATGTGAATACATTTTTTTTTAACTTTTCTGTTGTGCCGCACGACTTTACGTCATTCTGCAGGTGTTATTTGTAGGCAAGCTTCTCTTATTCTATCCCGTAGTTATTCGGCGTTTTGAGGTCTCTCTTTGCATACTAAATTTTAAATACGCCCCCAAAAGTAAAAGTCTTGTGGTGTTAGATTGGAAAACCGGGGTGGCCATCTTGAATAGGACTTCTTGGACCTATCCATTTCAGGGGGAAATGTGTATTAAGCCAGTTACAAACAACGTTCGCATTATGACCTGGTGCTCCGTCCAGTAGTAGTATTAAATGTTGAACTATTTGAAGAGGCATGTTATCCAAAATATCAGTAAAATGTTTCGGCGTTTAATGTTTCAAAAAAGAAAGGTCCTATAATCTGCTCATTTAAAATAGCGCAACTTTTACAGTTTATCACCCAATTAGGATTAGGCAGCCCAGTATCGGATATGCTTACTGCTGACTACACTATTTGTATTGAACGTAGTTTCATCGGTAAACATTATTTTGCTTAATCATCGAGAAAATTTTCTTGTGCACAAAAACAATAATCTAGCCTTCTCAAATTGTCGCCTTCGAACAAAGTATGTAGGTACTTCGATTTAAATGCTTTTAATCTGTTTCTTTTTAGGCAACTCCATAGTTTAGTTTTGTCAATGATTAAATGATGTGCTACATTTCTGATACTGACATGAGGATCTTGCCTAAATGCTGCGATGATCAGTTCATCATAGGGATATCTAACATTATGATTTATAACATAATTTGTCGGCCTAGGTTTTCGAACGTTACCGGTATCGTTGAACAAATTATTAGTGATTGCTACTGTTTTAACGTGGATATTTGCTCGCTCTGGATACCGTGCATTTTGTAACCTCTGCGAAAGATATATTTTCATCTACAATATGAATTATATATACTTTGCTGTTATCTTATTTACGACTTTATATAAAAGATGAGTCAAAGTCTAACCTTATTAGTACGATTTTAGAAAACATAAGCAATTGAATATCGGTCCATTTTTCTTCATTTAAGAAATGATAGAGAAATGCAAACTTAATGTGAAATCTGCGATAAAGGTACGGGTGAACGCCACACTCCTAATGGGTAAGAACCTGCCACCCAAATTTTAAGAAAATCGCATGGTTAATAAGGCAGCTATATGGGAGTCATGAAAAGTGAGACATAGTGTATACTTAAACGGTCTATTCAAGGTAGAAACTAAGGATGAAGTAGTAAGTTTTTCTGATGATACAGCCATACTCTATAAAGCTGAAAATTGGGATATATTAAAGGGTAAAATAGAAGCTGATTTAGCAACTATTTTTGCCTGATTCAGTAATAAATTTCTAACAGTAAACTTTAGTAAAACTTACTATATACCGTTTACCTCTTATTCGAAATATCTACCAACTTATAAAAAATTATGTGTAAAAATTGGCAGCACAAATATAGAAATCTCATCTATAGATAACGTTAAGTATCTGGAATTTAACATAGATAAGAATTTAAAATGGGACATAAACTTTATAGTAAAAAAATTAAGAACTATTTTATATAAATTTAAATACTTATCTAAAATTCTTAAAATTGTTCATATGAAAACACTTTACCATGCTTTAGTCGAATCTCACCTTACGTATGACATTATATCATGGGGAGGTACTACAAATAATCGCTTAAGGATCTTGAAAACTACGCAAAAATTAATATTAAAAAGTATACATAAAAAAATGGACCTACCCAACTGAAATTCTGTAGTTAGAAACGATGATCTTTGATATTCGGCAACTCTTCTGTTACAACCTTTACCTAAGGCAGTATGAAAACAAAAATGAGCTGGAAAATATTGACCATCCCTATAACACCCGTTACATGATATATGCCCCTAATCAAGTACCTGGACCTAAAAAAAGAACCCCTAGCGTCATGGTAACAAAAATTACAAAGCTTTAACTGTTAAATAATAATAATAATAATAATAATAATAATAATTAATAATAATAAGCAGGAGGGGCTGACTTCCATCTATCAAGCCTTTGGTGAGTAGCGCCACCACTTACTCCAGCTGGGGTGCAAAACCGAACCGGCAGCCCTAGTGCACCCGGGAGGGGAAAGCGTCTTCCCCTCTGGTGTCGGTCGTGGGTCTGCTGGGCTAACCACCCACAGACCCTAAACTTTGGTTCCGGCAGGCCGAAGACAGGGCCCCCACGATCGACCCCGTGCGGATAGGGGTCAAGGGCAAGGTGGTGGGGCCCAACCGGACGGACCGCCCGTTGACGAAATTGGCAATGTCCAAGGACGCTTTGAGTGGACAGATGAACTGAGAGATGAACTTCTGCATTGCTATGAAAGCAGTGAGCCCGCGCGGAGGGGATACATGGCGCGGATGCATGCTCTGTGGTGTGAGAGGCTACCAGAGCATAGCGCCTTCACGCCACAAAATCTGCGTGACTATGTATCCCACCTTCGTAGTAGGGGCTACGTGAGGGCTGTTCCTGGACCGGTGAATGAGGTGGCCGAAGAGCCGCCACAATCACCGGTTGAGGACGTAGCACTCCTCGTTCCGCCAATACCAGAGGGCCTCAGTACCAGAAGGGGGTTACACCATCTGAAAACCCCCGGGCCACAAGACCTGGCCAGAGTGGACGCTGAACTTCGTACAGCGCTACCAGAAGAGGCTGACATCTGGCACATAAATTGTGCCGTGTATGCCGCTGCTCAACGCTCTTCTCAGGTGGAGAGGCGAAATACCTCTTCCCCACAGGAGAGAGCGCAGCGGCGCATACAAAAGATGGAAGCCAAGATCCGGTCGGCGAGGCAACACGCATCCCGTATCCAATGTGTGATGGACTATATGGCGGCCAACAGGCCGTTCACGCCTAAAGTGCGTCGATTAGCCGCCAACCTAAGACGCGTCCATCACACACTCAATGAGGCAGTGCTGCGAACCACCAAACAGCACTGTCTCGACAGGATACGGATGCTAGTGACTTGTAAAAAATCACTAGTGAGGCGGGCGAGAGGGCTTGCGGAAAATAAACTGTTCCGCGAGAAGCCCTCGCGCCTTTTCCAACCGCCTCCGCGTGTTGTAGACAATCCGCCGACTGCAGATCAGGTGGAGAACTTCTGGAAAACGCTATACGAGGAGAGGCTTCCACTCAACCGAGATTCTCCTGCCCTTGCACACTTTGAAGCCTTTTGTCAAAGGCTTCAGCAACCACAGGAAGTGTGCGAACCAATAACCCCAGAAGAGGTTCGTAGGGCTCTTGAGGGCTCTAAGAACTTTGCTGCTCCAGGTCCCGATGGGATAAATAACTTTTGGTGGAAAAAGTTATCGAGCACCCACCACCATTTGGCCAGAATTTTTAATTCCTGGTTAAATGGGGAGCAGCAAATCCCTTCTTGGGTTGTTGAGGGGCGGACAGTGCTGATCCCCAAGAACGGAGATTTGTCCAACCCAAAGAACTACAGACCGATAACCTGTCTAAACGCATGCTACAAGGTGTTTACACGCATTTTGTACATGCGGGTGCTCCACGCAGTTGAACCGGTTTACGAACGGATATATGAGCAACGAGGGTCGAAGAGAGGTGTCGCTGGCTGCAAGGAAAACCTGCTGATCGACAGATGTGTCACGCAGGACTCCATGCAGTATAAGCGGAACCTCTCTATGGCCTGGATCGACTACCGCAAGGCATTTGACATGACATCGCATGAGCTCATTGTTCACTTGCTCCGATGTCTTGTGGTACCAGGCCCCGTAGTGAGATGTATTGAAGAACTGATGCCGCTCTGGAGGACTCGTTTTACCATAACATCGGGTAACGACAGAGTCCAAACAGAGTCGGTAACATTCAGAAGAGGAGTATTTCAGGGAGATTCCCTCAGCCCCCTTCTCTTTTGCATCTCACTACTGCCATTATCCGTCTCGCTCCGGAAAACCCGTGGCTACAACTGCGGTACCCCCGGCGACAGGAGGCATAAGGTCACCCATCTATTTTATATGGATGACCTTAAACTTTATGCCTCTGGAGAGAGGGATCTCCAGCAGTCCCTTAGGGTGGTACAGGAGTACACGCAGGCTGTCGGTATGCAGTTCGGGTTGGACAAATGCGCACTGATCCATCTCAAGAGAGGGCGATGCGGTGACTACGGAGAGGACGCGCAGCTCGTGGACGGAAGCATCTTACACCATCTAGATGCCGGAGAGTCGTACACTTACTTGGGTGTCGAGCAACGCTCCACCCAAGAAGTGAGTGTAGTGAAAAACGCTCTCCGCGGCAAGTATCAGCACCTACTCCGACAGATCTGGTCTTCAGAACTGTCGGGAAAGAACAAGGTGTCTGCTACAAATATGCTTGCCGTTCCGATCCTTCTCTACTCTTTCGGAGTAGTGAAGTGGACTAGAGAAGAGCTGCGTCAACTCGATGTAGTAACCCGCAAGAAGATGCATCTCAATAGGAGCTTGCATCCTAAATCGTCCGTTCCACGGTTATATCTCCCACGACATCGGGGAGGCCGTGGACTCTTGAGCTTGGAGAGTCTCCATAGCAGGATGGTTCTGGATGGAGCATGTAAGGTCATCAGGAGTTCGGATCCCCTCCTCTGCATGGTCCGAGACCATGAAAATGCAGAGGTAGGAGCTTTTCTCTTTAAGGCAGCACGCAGAGCAGCCGATGAACTTGGTCTCATCTTCGACGTCGAGCGGGTAAACCCCGACTCTGTCACCGAGTTGGAACCCGTTCGACTAAAAGCCCACATTAGAGCTGCAGAACACAACATCCTTCTGCAGCTCCATAAGGATAAGCCATTGCACGGGATCTTCTATAAAAATATAGAAGACCTCGGCTTATCCGAAAGGCTGACCTTCGCCTTCTTAAGGTCAGCTGGGCTGAAGTCTGAGACCGAGGGATTCATAATGGCTTGCCAGGATGGTGTATTTAACACTCTCGTCTATCGACGTCGTGTCATGGGTATGGAGGTCCCTGATGTCAGCTGCAGGGCCTGCCGCAGGGCGCCGGAGACTGTAATGCACTTACTGTCGGCTTGCCCGACTTACGCAGTCTCGGCCTATATTCATAGACACAACGCAGCATTACGAGTGCTTTACTATCATCTAAGGCACTCGTATGGGATAGACGAAACACCAGTGCTGCCTTACGTTCCGGGGGATATTGAGTCCGTTGTGGGGAATGAGAAGTGCCTAATTTATTGGAACTACTCGTTTCCCACCGTCAGGCAAATACAAGCCAACAAGCCTGACATAGTACTCCTCGACCACCAACTCAAGACAATGTATGTCGTGGAATTCTCAGCTCCCGCTGAGAGCAACATTGTCTTGAAAGAGGAGGAAAAACGGACAAAATATCGAGATTTGCTCTTCGAACTCCGCAGGCTTTATCCAGGCCATTCTGTTAAAATAGTGGTACTGATTATAGGAGCCCTCGGTGGAATGAGACAGACGCTGCTTTCAGAACTAAAGATCATACCGGCATGCCGAGATTCGGCAGAGATCTTAGCCGGCAGAATGCAGAAGGCTGTCATCCTCGGTTCATTACGTCTACTCAGGGCACACGATTCGCGGACCCGGTAGTCACTCACCCCACGGGCGTGGGGAGTGGCTATTGGTATTACCAGCTCCCCTCTGTGAGGGTCGGAGCCACAGAGTAGGGTGACTGGTTTTTTGTAAAAAAAAAAAAAAAAAAAAAATAAAAAAAAAAAAAAAATAATAATAATAATAATAATAAGGAGGAGGGGCTAACTTCCATCTATTAAGCCTTTGGTGAGTAGCGCCACCACTTACTCCAGCTAGGGGTGCAAAACCGAACCGGCAGCCCTAGTGCACCCGGGAGGGGAAAGCATCTTCCCCTCTGGTGTCGGTCGTGGGCCTGCTGGGCTAACCACCCACAGGCTCTAACCTTTGGTTCCGGCAGGCCGAAGACTGGGCCCCCACGATCGACCCCGTTCGGATAGGGGTCAAGGGCAAGGTGGTGGGGCCCAACCGGATAGACCGCCCGTTGACGACGTACGCAATGAACAAGGACGCTTTGAGTGGACAGATGAACTGAGGGATGAGCTTCTGCATTGTTATGAAAGCAGTGAGCCCGCGCGGAGGGGGTACATGGCGCGGATGCATGCTCTGTGGTGTGAGAGGCTACCAGAGCATAGCGCCTTCACGCCACAAAATCTGCGTGACTATGTATCCCACCTTCGTAGTAGGGGCTACGTGAGGGTTGCTCCTGGGCCGGTGAATGAGGTGGCCGAAGAGCCGCCACATTCACCGGTTGAGGACGTGGCTCTCCTCGTTCCGCCAATACCAGAGGGCCTCAGTACCAGAAGGGGGTTACACCGTCTGAAAACCCCCGGGCCACAAGACCTGGCCAGAGTGGACGCTGAACTTCGTACAGCGCTACCAGAAGAGGCTGACATCTGGCACATAAATTGTGCCGTGTATGCCGCTGCTCAACGCTCGTCTCAGGTGGAGAGGCGAAATACCTCGTCCCCACAGGAGAGAGCGCAGCGGCGCATACAAAAGATGGAAGCCAAGATCCAGTCGGCGAGGCAACACGCATCCCGTATCCAATGTGTGATGGACTATATGGCGGCCAGCAGGCCGTTCACGCCTAAAGTGCGTCGATTAGCCGCCATCTTAAGACGCGTCCATCACACACTCAATGAGGCAGTGCTGCGAACCACCAAACAGCACTGTCTCGACAGGATACGGATGCTAGTGACTTGCAAAAAGTCATTAGTGAGGCGGGCGAGGGGGCTTGCGGAAAATAAACTGTTCCGCGAGAAGCCCTCGCGCCTTTTCCAACCGCCTCCGCGTGTTGTAGACAATCCGCCGACTGCAGATCAGGTGGAGAACTTCTGGAAAACGCTGTACGAGGAGAGGCTTCCACTCAACCGAGATTCTCCTGCCCTTGCACACTTTGAAGCCTTTTGTCAAAGGCTTCAGCAACCACAGGAAGTGTGCGAACCAATAACCCCAGAAGAGGTTCGTAGGGCTCTTGAGGGCTCTAAGAACTTTGCTGCTCCAGGTCCCGATGGGATAAATAACTTTTGGTGGAAAAAGTTATCGAGCACCCACCACCATTTGGCCAGAATTTTTAATTCCTGGTTAAATGGGGAGCAGCAAATCCCTTCTTGGGTTGTTGAGGGGCGGACAGTGCTGATCCCCAAGAACGGAGATTTGTCCAACCCAAAGAATTACAGACCGATAACCTGTCTAAACGCATGTTACAAGGTGTTTACACGCATTTTGTACATGCGGGTGCTCCACGCAGTTCAACCGGTTTACGAACGGATATATGAGCAACGAGGGTCGAAGAGAGGTGTCGCTGGCTGCAAGGAGAACCTGTTGATTGACAGATGTGTCACACAGGACTCCATGCAGTATAAGCGGAACCTCTCTATGGCCTGGATCGACTACCGCAAGGCATTCGACATGACATCGCATGAGCTCATTGTTCACTTGCTCCGATGTCTTGTGGTACCCGGTCCCGTAGTGAGATGTATTGAAGAACTGATGCCGCTCTGGAGGACTCGCTTTACCATAACATCGGGTAACGATAGAGTCCAAACAGAGTCGGTAACATTCAGAAGAGGAGTATTTCAGGGAGATTCCCTCAGCCCCCTTCTGTTTTGCATCTCACTACTGCCATTATCCGTCTCGCTCCGGAAAACCCGTGGCTACAACTGCGGTACCCCCGGCGACAGGAGGCATAAGGTCACCCATCTATTTTATATGGATGACCTTAAACTTTATGCCTCTGGAGAGAGGGATCTCCAACAGTCCCTTAGGGTGGTACAGGAGTATACGCAGGCTGTCGGTATGCAGTTCGGGTTGGACAAATGCGCACTGATCCATCTCAAGAGAGGACGATGCGGTGACTATGGAGAGGACGCGCAGCTCGTGGACGGAAGCATCTTACACCATCTAGATGCCGGAGAGTCGTACACTTACTTGGGTGTCGAGCAACGCTCCACCCAAGAAGTGAGTGTGGTGAAAAACGCTCTCCGCGGCAAGTATCAGCACCTACTCCGACAGATCTGGTCTTCAGAACTGTCGGGGAAGAACAAGGTGTCTGCTACAAATATGCTTGCCGTTCCGATCCTTCTCTACTCTTTCGGAGTAGTGAAGTGGACTAGAGAAGAGCTGCGTCAACTCGATGTAGTAACCCGCAAGAAGATGCATCTCAATAGGAGCTTGCATCCTAAATCGTCCGTTCCACGGTTATATCTCCCACGACATCGGGGAGGCCGTGGACTCTTGAGCTTGGAGAGTCTCCATAGCAGGATGGTTCTGGATGGAGCATGTAAGGTCATCAGGAGTTCGGATCCCCTCCTCTGCATGGTCCGAGACCATGAAAATGCAGAGGTAGGAGCTTTTCTCTTTAAGGCAGCACGGAGAGCAGCCGATGAACTTGGTCTCATCTTCGACGTCGAGCGGGTAAACCCCGACTCTGTCACCGAGTTGGAACCCGTTCGACTAAAAGCCCACATTAGAGCTGCAGAACACAACATCCTTCTGCAGCTCCATAAGGATAAGCCATTGCACGGGATCTTCTATAAAAATATAGAAGACCTCGGCTTATCCGAAAGGCTGACCTTCGCCTTCTTAAGGTCAGCTGGGCTGAAGTCTGAGACCGAGGGATTCATAATGGCTTGCCAGGATGGTGTATTTAACACTCTCGTCTATCGACGTCGTGTCATGGGTATGGAGGTCCCTGATGTCAGCTGCAGGGCCTGCCGCAGGGCGCCGGAGACTGTAATGCACTTACTGTCGGCTTGCCCGACATACGCAGTCTCGGCCTATATTCATAGACACAACGCAGCATTACGAGTGCTTTACTATCATCTAAGGCACTCGTATGGGATAGACGAAACACCAGTGCTGCCTTACGTTCCGGGGGATATTGAGTCCGTTGTGGGGAATGAGAAGTGCCTAATTTATTGGAACTACTCGTTTCCCACCGTCAGGCAAATACAAGCCAACAAGCCTGACATAGTACTCCTCGACCACCAACTCAAGACAATGTATGTCGTGGAATTCTCGGCTCCCGCTGAGAGCAACATTGTCTTGAAAGAGGAGGAAAAACGGACAAAATATCGAGATTTGCTCTTCGAACTCCGCAGGCTTTATCCAGGCCATTCTGTTAAAATAGTGGTACTGATTATAGGAGCCCTCGGTGGAATGAGACAGACGCTGCTTTCAGAACTAAAGATTATACCGGCATGCCGAGATTCGGCAGAGATCTTAGCCGGCAGAATGCAGAAGGCTGTCATCCTCGGTTCATTACGTCTACTCAGGGCACACGATTCGCGGACCCGGTAGTCACTCACCCTACGGGCGTGTGGAGTGGCTATTGGTATTACCAGCTCCCCTCTGTGAGGGTCGGAGCCACAGAGTAGGGTGACTGGTTTTTTTTGTAAAAAAAAAAAAAAAAAAATAAATAAGCAGGAGGGGCTGACTTCCATCTATCAAGCCTTTGGTGAGTAGCGCCACCACTTACTCCAGCTGGGGTGCAAAACCGAACCGGCAGCCCTAGTGCACCCGGGAGGGGAAAGCGTCTTCCCCTCTGGTGTCGGTCGTGGGTCTGCTGGGCTAACCACCCACAGACCCTAAACTTTGGTTCCGGCAGGCCGAAGACAGGGCCCCCACGATCGACCCCGTGCGGATAGGGGTCAAGGGCAAGGTGGTGGGGCCCAACCGGACGGACCGCCCGTTGACGAAATTGGCAATGTCCAAGGACGCTTTGAGTGGACAGATGAACTGAGGGATGAACTTCTGCATTGCTATGAAAGCAGTGAGCCCGCGCGGAGGGGATACATGGCGCGGATGCATGCTCTGTGGTGTGAGAGGCTACCAGAGCATAGCGCCTTCACGCCACAAAATCTGCGTGACTATGTATCCCACCTTCGTAGTAGGGGCTACGTGAGGGCTGCTCCTGGACCGGTGAATGAGGTGGCCGAAGAGCCGCCACAATCACCGGTTGAGGACGTAGCACTCCTCGTTCCGCCAATACCAGAGGGCCTCAGTACCAGAAGGGGGTTACACCATCTGAAAACCCCCGGGCCACAAGACCTGGCCAGAGTGGACGCTGAACTTCGTACAGCGCTACCAGAAGAGGCTGACATCTGGCACATAAATTGTGCCGTGTATGCCGCTGCTCAACGCTCTTCTCAGGTGGAGAGGCGAAATACCTCTTCCCCACAGGAGAGAGCGCAGCGGCGCATACAAAAGATGGAAGCCAAGATCCGGTCGGCGAGGCAACACGCATCCCGTATCCAATGTGTGATGGACTATATGGCGGCCAACAGGCCGTTCACGCCTAAAGTGCGTCGATTAGCCGCCAACCTAAGACGCGTCCATCACACACTCAATGAGGCAGTGCTGCAAACCACCAAACAGCACTGTCTCGACAGGATACGGATGCTAGTGACTTGTAAAAAATCACTAGTGAGGCGGGCGAGAGGGCTTGCGGAAAATAAACTGTTCCGCGAGAAGCCCTCGCGCCTTTTCCAACCGCCTCCGCGTGTTGTAGACAATCCGCCGACTGCAGATCAGGTGGAGAACTTCTGGAAAACGCTATACGAGGAGAGGCTTCCACTCAACCGAGATTCTCCTGCCCTTGCACACTTTGAAGCCTTTTGTCAAAGGCTTCAGCAACCACAGGAAGTGTGCGAACCAATAACCCCAGAAGAGGTTCGTAGGGCTCTTGAGGGCTCTAAGAACTTTGCTGCTCCAGGTCCCGATGGGATAAATAACTTTTGGTGGAAAAAGTTATCGAGCACCCACCACCATTTGGCCAGAATTTTTAATTCCTGGCTAAATGGGGAGCAGCAAATCCCTTCTTGGGTTGTTGAGGGGCGGACAGTGCTGATCCCCAAGAACGGAGATTTGTCCAACCCAAAGAACTACAGACCGATAACCTGTCTAAACGCATGTTACAAGGTGTTTACACGCATTTTGTACATGCGGGTGCTCCGCGCAGTCGAACCGGTTTACGAACGGATATATGAGCAACGAGGGTCGAAGAGAGGTGTCGCTGGTTGCAAGGAGAACCTGCTGATCGATAGATGTATCACGCAGGACTCCATGCAGTATAAGCGGAACCTCTCTATGGCCTGGATCGACTACCGCAAGGCATTTGACATGACATCACATGAGCTCATTGTTCACTTGCTCCGATGTCTTGTGGTACCCGGTCCCGTAGTGAGATGTATTGAAGAACTGATGCCGCTCTGGAGGACTCGCTTTACCATAACATCGGGTAACGATAGAGTCCAAACAGAGTCGGTGACATTCAGAAGAGGAGTATTTCAGGGAGATTCCCTCAGCCCCCTTCTGTTTTGCATCTCACTACTGCCATTATCCGTCTCGCTCCGGAAAAACCGTGGCTACAACTGCGGTACCCCCGGCGACAGGAGGCATAAGGTCACCCATCTATTTTATATGGATGACCTTAAACTTTATGCCTCTGGAGAGAGGGATCTCCAACAGTCCCTTAGGGTGGTACAGGAGTACACGCAGGCTGTCGGTATGCAGTTCGGGTTGGACAAATGCGCACTGATCCATCTCAAGAGAGGACGATGCGGTGACTATGGAGAGGACGCGCAGCTCGTGGACGGAAGCATCTTACACCATCTAGATGCCGGAGAGTCGTACACTTACTTGGGTGTCGAGCAACGCTCCACCCAAGAAGTGAATGTAGTGAAAAACGCTCTCCGCGGCAAGTATCAGCACCTACTCCGACAGATCTGGTCTTCAGAACTGTCGGGGAAGAACAAGGTGTCTGCTACAAATATGCTTGCCGTTCCGATCCTTCTCTACTCTTTCGGAGTAGTGAAGTGGACTAGAGAAGAGCTGCGTCAACTCGATGTAGTAACCCGCAAGAAGATGCATCTCAATAGGAGCTTGCATCCTAAATCGTCCGTTCCACGGTTATATCTCCCACGACATCGGGGAGGCCGTGGACTTTTGAGCTTGGAGAGTCTCCATAGCAGGATGGTTCTGGATGGAGCATGTAAGGTCATCAGGAGTTCGGATCCCCTCCTCTGCATGGTCCGAGACCATGAAAATGCAGAGGTAGGAGCTTTTCTCTTTAAGGCAGCACGGAGAGCAGCCGATGAACTTGGTCTGATCTTCGACGTCGAGCGGGTAAACCCCGACTCTGTCACCGAGTTGGAACCCGTTCGACTAAAAGCCCACATTAGAGCTGCAGAACACAACATCCTTCTGCAGCTCCATAAGGATAAGCCATTGCACGGGGTCTTCTATAAAAATATAGAAGACCTCGGCTTATCCGAAAGGCTGACCTTCGCCTTCTTAAGGTCAGCTGGGCTGAAGTCTGAGACCGAGGGATTCATAATGGCTTGCCAGGATGGTGTATTTAACACTCTCGTCTATCGACGTCGTGTCATGGGTATGGAGGTCCCTGATGTCAGCTGCAGGGCCTGCCGCAGGGCGCCGGAGACTGTAATGCACTTACTGTCGGCTTGCCCGACATACGCAGTCTCGGCCTATATTCATAGACACAACGCAGCATTACGAGTGCTTTACTATCATCTAAGGCACTCGTATGGGATAGACGAAACACCAGTGCTGCCTTACGTTCCGGGGGATATTGAGTCCGTTGTGGGGAATGAGAAGTGCCTAATTTATTGGAACTACTCGTTTCCCACCGTCAGGCAAATACAAGCCAACAAGCCTGACATAGTACTCCTCGACCACCAACTCAAGACAATGTATGTCGTGGAATTCTCAGCTCCCGCTGAGAGCAACATTGTCTTGAAAGAGGAGGAAAAACGGACAAAATATCGAGATTTGCTCTTCGAACTCCGCAGGCTTTATCCAGGCCATTCTGTTAAAATAGTGGTACTGATTATAGGAGCCCTCGGTGGAATGAGGCAGACGCTGCTTTCAGAATTAAAGATCATACCGGCATGCCGAGATTCGGCAGAGATCTTAGCCGGCAGAATGCAGAAGGCTGTCATCCTCGGTTCATTACGTCTACTCAGGGCACACGATTCACGGACCCGGTAGTCACTCACCCCACGGGCGTGGGGAGTGGCTACTGGTATTACCAGCTCCCCTCTGTGAGGGTCGGAGCCACAGAGTAAGGTGACTGGTTTTTTGTAAAAAAAAAAAAAAAAAAAAAAAAAATAATAATAATAATAATAATAATAATAATAATAACAGCACCCATTTAAATGGAGAAAAACAAAAATATAGCCTCGGATTTAAACGACGTTAACGGAGATCGGCGAGTGACGAGATCCGCGTCCGGCAGGGGACGTAGGGGTGAGTCGTCCCAGGTCGTCAATCAGCGAAACCCACCCTACAATAGAAATAGATGCAATAATAATGAGAATACCAATGATGACCCAACCCAACAGCTACCAGAAGTCACCGCTGATGAGGATGTCAGTGAGACTGTAACAAAATCCACTAAACGTGTTTCTTCTGAAGAACAGAAGACCACTAAAGCCGGAAAACCCAGGCAGCGTATGAAGTGGACGGAAGACATGAATACTCATATCATGCGCTGCTACTACGAAATTACAAAGTTAGAAACAGTTTTGATCTACCGCCAAGAATTACATACTGCCTTTAAAGAAAGATACCCCCATATGCAGGTGTCCGAGCAGAGAGTTGCTGATCAGCGCCGAACCATTGTTAGAAACAACTTGATTCCTGAGATCAGGTTGGCTGTGATTAGAGATGAGGTTGAAAGACTACTTAGGCAGCAGGACTCAGAGAATACTGAAAGAGAAAGTGACGGTCGTCAGGCTCTCTCCCCAGATGGAGACCCGGACCCTGACCCCGACGATGACACGGTGATGGATCCTGATCCCGACCCTGATTTACCACCAACAATACCTAATCATGAAAGACTGGAAATAGATGAAGACCTGGAAAAATTGAGAAATGAATTCCGAAGAGCTTTGACTGAATTCGAAGGCATGGACCCTCTAAAACGCCCGGCTATTCCCCGTCAGAATAGCTCGAGGAAACTAGCAACCGCAGTCACTAAGATGAACGGCATAGTGGCTAATTATGTGGACCAGGACACATTCGAGTTTGAGGACCTACACTCCGTTATCTACGCTGCCGCAGTCTCTGTTGTTAGATTTCTTGGTGGAGATGTCCGACTAATGAAAAGGAACAAAAAAGCGCGAAATATGCCTCCATGGGAATATAGACTATCCTGTGGAATAGAAGATCTGAGGTGTAAGATTGGCCAGCTTACACAATATATGGCAGGAAACAGAAGCTGCAAGGTGCTTAAATCTTTTAAAAGACTGCAGGTAGAAGCTGCTAATCATTCGAGACACGACCCCGTGAACCAAGGACCAGAACAACTATTAGATACCTTGCGTCAGAAACTGGCAGCGAAAACTAAGAGACTGCGGAGATATCGTGAGTCAAGAAATAGAAAGGAGAAGAACTCACTCTTCCAACGTAGTGAGAAATTATTCTATCTAGGTTTGAAAGAGGCAGCTGTAGGAAACCAAGGACTTGCACCAACAGCAGTAGAAGTGGACGCATTTTGGCGAGGATTATGGTCCGAGGCAGTGAGCCATAATGAAGAAGCCCCATGGATTAGTGTACAAAACGAAAAAATCGTGGACGCTCCGATGATGGAGAAGGTAGTTATTTCCACTGGTGATGTCACAAGAGCAGTGAACAAAACCCAGAACTGGAAGGCCCCCGGACCCGACGGAATCCACAATTTTTGGCTAAAGAAATTGCCGGCTGTCCACCCACTGCTTGCCAAATGTTACACTTCTTTCCACCAACACCCGGAGTTGGTGCCTCCTTATTTATCCAGGGGCATAACGTACTTGCTTCCAAAGGACCAGAACACACATGACCCCACCAAATACCGACCAATAACTTGTCTCTGTACTCTATACAAGATCTTGACCGCGTGTCTAGCGGATAAGATCTATACTCACTTGGATCAGAATAAGTTGCTAGCGATAGAACAAAAAGGATGCATAAAGCAATCCCAAGGCTGTAAGGAGCTCTTGACAATTGATGCCGTAGTAATGGAGCAGGCGGTCCACAAGTCACGTAACATCTACATGGCTTTTATCGATTATCGGAAGGCATTTGACTCGGTTCCTCACTCGTGGTTGGTCAGAGTGCTTCATATGCATAAGATAGACCCCGCCACTATATATCTGCTGGAACACCTCATGTCGATGTGGACTACTGTACTGAACCTTAATTGTGGCGAAACACGGATTATATCCGATGTCGTGCCAATACGAAGAGGCATTTTCCAAGGAGACAGCCTTAGTCCATTATGGTTCTGTCTAGCCCTAAATCCTCTATCCGCACTCCTGAACGGTACTGGGTATGGTTATAGACTTAAGGGAGCCAACGAAGCACATTATATGTTGTCCCACTTGATGTATATGGACGACATAAAGCTGTATGCTGCGACAGATACACAATTAAATAATCTCCTCAAGGTCACAGAGAACTTTTCAAATAACGTCCGGATGTCCTTTGGTCTTGACAAATGTAAAACGCTTAGTATTGAAAGAGGGAAAATCACCCCATTGACGTTTGAGCTAGATGCCGAAGAATCCTTTGATGCCATGGAACAGGGGGACTATTATAAATATTTGGGTCTTCTTCAATCAAGACGGATAGATCATAAGGAGGTTCGGAGTAGAATTACGAGGATTTATTTGGAAAGAGTGAAAGCCATCCTTAAGTCCTGGCTGAACGGGAAAAACACGTTTAAGGCGATTAACACATATGCCGTCCCCGTACTAACATACACATTTGGTATTGTCAAGTGGACTGAGACTGAGATAGAAAATGTATTAAGATCCACCCGTAAACTGCTGACTAAGCACCGAGCCCACCATCCTAGATCAGCAGTTGAAAGGCTCACATTGCCGCGTAATAAGGGGGGACGAGGATTAGCTGATATTAAGTGGTTATGCCAGAAACAAGTTAATAACCTTCAGCAATATTTCTGTAATCAAAACTCCCGATTACATCAAGTTGTTGTTGAAGCAGATAAGCGATATACCCCCCTTGACCTTCAGCATGCCAATACAGAGAACATAGAAATGGACAATACTAGAGTAGCCAACATCAGACGTCGGTGGGCTGAGAAACAACTGCATGGGCGGCATGCTTATGACCTAACTCGACCCCAAGTTGACGAGGAAGCATCAAACGCGTGGCTACAGAATGGAGACATTTTCACAGAGACGGAGGGCTTCATGATGGCGATACAAGACCAGGTGATTGCCACGAAAAATTACCTTAAATATATTGTCAGGGCAGATATGGAGAACGATATATGTAGAAGATGTCAACAGGTTCCTGAAACCATTCAGCATATAACCGGGGCATGTCAGGTACTGGCCGCTTCCGACTATCTTAAGCGCCATAATCAAGTGGCAAAGATCTTACACCAATCAATGGCAATAAAATATGGGTTACTCCGGGATACATTACCTTACTACCAGTACACGCCAAATCCAGTCGAGGAGAATGAGTCCTATAAGATGTATTGGGATCGATCAGTCATCACCGATAGACCAACCCCCAATAACAGACCAGACATTATCATTGTTGATAAAGTGAACAGGATGACCTTTCTAATAGACGTAGGCATTCCCAACACTCACAACATCGAGCAATATTATAATGAAAAGATCACCAAATATCTTCCGTTGGCTGCCGAAATTAAAGATCTGTGGCGTCAAGAAAAGGTGGTGATTCTGCCAATGATAATGTCTACCACAGGAATCGTAACAAAAACGCTGATAAAGAACCTCCAGGAACTAGGGATCTCAGATAGCATAAGGAGCCAAATGCAGAAGGCAGTTATTCTTGGAACCACATCTATAGTCAGGTCATTTCTTAATATTCCCGTTTGAAGAAGATATCATCTTGCTGGAAAAGCCGATGATATTTTAATAACCCACTGAAAAGTGGTGCGAAACAAAATAATAATAATAATAATAATAATAGGGGTGCAAAACCGAACCGGCAGCCCTAGTGCACCCGGGAGGGGAAAGCATCTTCCCCTCTGGTGTCGGTCGTGGGCCTGCAGGGCTAACCACCCACAGGCTCTAACCTTTGGTTCCGGCAGGCCGAAGACTGGGCCCCCACGATCGACCCCGTTCGGATAGGGGTCAAGGGCAAGGTGGTGGGGCCCAACCGGATAGACCGCCCGATGACGACGTACGCAATGAACAAGGACGCTTTGAGTGGACAGATGAACTGAGGGATGAGCTTCTGCATTGTTATGAAAGCAGTGAGCCCGCGCGGAGGGGGTACATGGCGCGGATGCATGCTCTGTGGTGTGAGAGGCTACCAGAGCATAGCGCCTTCACGCCACAAAATCTGCGTGACTATGTATCCCACCTTCGTAGTAGGGGCTACGTGAGGGCTGCTCCTGGGCCGGTGAATGAGGTGGCCGAAGAGCCGCCACATTCACCGGTTGAGGACGTGGCTCTCCTCGTTCCGCCAATTCCAGAGGGCCTCAGTACCAGAAGGGGGTTACACCGTCTGAAAACCCCCGGGCCACAAGACCTGGCCAGAGTGGACGCTGAACTTCGTACAGCGCTACCAGAAGAGGCTGACATCTGGCACATAAATTGTGCCGTGTATGCCGCTGCTCAACGCTCGTCTCAGGTGGAGAGGCGAAATACCTCTTCCCCACAGGAGAGAGCGCAGCGGCGCATACAAAAGATGGAAGCCAAGATCCAGTCGGCGAGGCAACACGCATCCCGTATCCAATGTGTGATGGACTATACGGCGGCCAACAGGCCGTTCACGCCTAAAGTGCGTCGATTAGCCGCCAACTTAAGACGCGTCCATCACACACTCAATGAGGCAGTGCTGCGAACCACCAAACAGCACTGTCTCGACAGGATACGGATGCTAGTGACTTGCAAAAAGTCATTAGTGAGGCGGGCGAGGGGGCTTGCGGAAAATAAACTGTTCCGCGAGAAGCCCTCGCGCCTTTTCCAACCGCCTCCGCGTGTTGTAGACAATCCGCCGACTGCAGATCAGGTGGAGAACTTCTGGAAAACGCTGTACGAGGAGAGGCCTCCACTCAACCGAGATTCTCCTGCCCTTGCACACTTTGAAGCCTTTTGTCAAAGGCTTCAGCAACCACAGGAAGTGTGCGAACCAATAACCCCAGAAGAGGTTCGTAGGGCTCTTGATGGCTCTAAGAACTTTGCTGCTCCAGGTCCCGATGGGATAAATAACTTTTGGTGGAAAAAGTTATCGAGCACCCACCACCATTTGGCCAGAATATTTAATTCCTGGTTAAATGGGGAGCAGCAAATCCCTTCTTGGGTTGTTGAGGGGCGGACAGTGCTGATCCCCAAGAACGGAGATTTGTCCAACCCAAAGAATTACAGACCGATAACCTGTCTAAACGCATGTTACAAGGTGTTTACACGCATTTTGTACATGCGGGTGCTCCACGCAGTTGAACCGGTTTACGAACGGATATATGAGCAACGAGGGTCGAAGAGAGGTGTCGCTGGCTGCAAGGAGAACCTGTTGATTGACAGATGTGTCACGCAGGACTCCATGCAGTATAAGCGGAACCTCTCTATGGCCTGGATCGACTACCGCAAGGCATTCGACATGACATCGCATGAGCTCATTGTTCACTTGCTCCGATGTCTTGTGGTTCCCGGTCCCGTAGTGAGATGTATTGAAGAACTGATGCCGCTCTGGAGGACTCGCTTTACCATAACATCGGGTAACGATAGAGTCCAAACAGAGTCGGTAACATTCAGAAGAGGAGTATTTCAGGGAGATTCCCTCAGCCCCCTTCTGTTTTGCATCTCACTACTGCCATTATCCGTCTCGCTCCGGAAAACCCGCGGCTACAACTGCGGTACCCCCGGCGACAGGAGGCATAAGGTCACCCATCTATTTTATATGGATGACCTTAAACTTTATGCCTCTGGAGAGAGGGATCTCCAACAGTCCCTTAGGGTGGTACAGGAGTATACGCAGGCTGTCGGTATGCAGTTCGGGTTGGACAAATGCGCACTGATCCATCTCAAGAGAGGACGACGCGGTGACTATGGAGAGGACGCGCAGCTCGTGGACGGAAGCATCTTACACCATCTAGATGCCGGAGAGTCGTACACTTACTTGGGTGTCGAGCAACGCTCCACCCAAGAAGTGAGTGTAGGGAAAAACGCTCTCCGCGGCAAGTATCAGCACCTACTCCGACAGATCTGGTCTTCAGAACTGTCGGGGAAGAACAAGGTGTCTGCTACAAATATGCTTGCCGTTCCGATCCTTCTCTACTCTTTCGGAGTAGTGAAGTGGACTAGAGAAGAGCTGCGTTAACTCGATGTAGTAACCCGCAAGAAGATGCATCTCAATAGGAGCTTGCATCCTAAATCGTCCGTCCCACGGTTATATCTCCCACGACATCGGGGAGGCCGTGGACTCTTGAGCTTGGAGAGTCTCCATAGCAGGATGGTTCTGGAGGGAGCATGTAAGGTCATCAGGAGTTCGGATCCCCTCCTCTGCATGGTCCGAGACCATGAAAATGCAGAGGTAGGAGCTTTTCTCTTTAAGGCAGCACGCAGAGCAGCCGATGAACTTGGTCTCATCTTCGACGTCGAGCGGGTAAACCCCGACTCTGTCACCGAGTTGGAACCCGTTCGACTAAAAGCCCACATTAGAGCTGCAGAACACAACATCCTTCTGTAGCTCCATAAGGATAAGCCATTGCACGGGATCTTCTATAAAAATATAGAAGATCTCGGCTTATCCGAAAGGCTGACCTTCGCCTTCTTAAGGTCAGCTGGGCTGAAGTCTGAGACCGAGGGATTCATAATGGCTTGCCAGGATGGTGTATTTAACACTCTCGTCTATCGACGTCGTGTCATGGGTATGGAGGTCCCTGATGTCAGCTGCAGGGCCTGCCGCAGGGCGCCGGAGACTGTAATGCACTTACTGTCGGCTTGCCCGACTTACGCAGTCTCGGCCTATATTCATAGACACAACGCAGCATTACGAGTGCTTTACTATCATCTAAGGCACTCGTATGGGATAGACGAAACACCAGTGCTGCCTTACGTTCCGGGGGATATTGAGTCCGTTGTGGGGAATGAGAAGTGCCTAATTTATTGGAACTACTCGTTTCCCACCGTCAGGCAAATACAAGCCAACAAGCCTGACATAGTACTCCTCGACCACCAACTCAAGACAATGTATGTCGTGGAATTCTCAGCTCCCGCTGAGAGCAACATTGTCTTGAAAGAGGAGGAAAAACGGACAAAATATCGAGATTTGCTCTTCGAACTCCGCAGGCTTTATCCAGGCCATTCTGTTAAAATAGTGGTACTGATTATAGGAGCCCTCGGTGGAATGAGACAGACGCTGCTTTCAGAACTAAAGATCATACCGGCATGCCGAGATTCGGCAGAGATCTTAGCCGGCAGAATGCAGAAGGCTGTCATCCTCGGTTCATTACGTCTACTCAGGGCACACGATTCGCGGACCCGGTAGTCACTCACCCCACGGGCGTGGGGAGTGGCTATTGGTATTACCAGCTCCCCTCTGTGAGGGTCGGAGCCACAGAGTAGGGTGACTGGTTTGGCCGAAGAGAGGGCCCCCACGATCGACCCCGTTCGGATAGGGGTCAAGGGCAAAGTGGTGGGGCCCAACCGGATAGACCGCCCGTTGACGACTTACGCAATGTTCATGGACGCTTTGAGTGGACGGATGAACTGAGGGATGAGCTTCTGCAGTGTTATGAAAGCAGTGAGCCCGCGCGAAGGGGGTACATGGCGCGGATGCATGCTCTGTGGTGTGAGAGGCTTCCAGAGCATAGCGCCTTCACGCCACAAAATCTGCGTGACTATGTATCCCACCTTCGTAGTAGGGGCTACGTGAGGGCTGCTCCTGGACCGGTAAATGAGGCGGCGGAAGAGCCGCCACATTCACCGGTTGAGGACGTAGCTCTCCTCGTTCCGCCAATACCAGAGGGCCTCAGTACCAGAAGGGGGTTACACCATCTGAAAACCCCCGGGCCACGAGACCTGGCCAGAGTGGACGCTGAACTTCGTACAGCGCTACCGGAAGATGCTGACATCTGGCACATAAATTGTGCCGTGTATGCCGCTGCTCAACGCTCGTCTCAGGTGGAGAGGCGAAATACCTCTTCCCCACAGGAGAGAGCGCAGCGGCGCATACAAAAGATGGAGGCAAAAATCCGGTCGGCGAGACAACACGCATCCCGTGTCCAATGTGTGATGGACTACATGGCGGCCAATAGGCCTTTCACGCCTAAAGTTCGACGTATAGCCGCCAATTTAAGACGCGCCCATCACACACTCAACGGGGCAGTGCTACAAACCACCAAACAGCACTGCCTCGATAGGATACGGATGCTAGTGGCTTGCAAAAAGTCACTAGTGAGGCGGGCGAGGGGGCTGGCGGAAAATAACCTTTTTCGCCAAAAGCCTTCGCGCCTATTCGAACCGCCTCAGCGTGTTGCCGACAATCCACCGACCGTCGATCAGGTGGAAATTTTCTGGAAAACGTTGTACGAACAGAGGCTTCCGCTCAACAGAGACTCTCCGGCCCTGGCACACTTTGAAGCCTTTTGCCAAAGGCTTCATCTACAACAGGAGGTGTGCCAACCAATAACCCCAGAAGAGGTTCGAAGAGCTCTTGAAGGCTCTAAGAATTTTGCTGCTCCAGGTCCCGATGGGATTAATAACTTTTGGTGGAAAAAGTTAACCAGTACCCACCACCATTTGGCCAGAATTTTTAATTCTTGGCTAAATGGGGAGCAGCAAATTCCTTCTTGGGTTGTTGAGGGGCGGACAGTGCTGATCCCCAAGAACGGAGATTTGTCCAACCCAAAGAACTATAGGCCGATAACCTGTTTAAACGCATGTTACAAGGTGTTCACACGCATCTTGTACATGCGGGTACTCCAAGCAGTTAACCCAGTTTACGAACGGATATATGAGCAACGAGGGTCGAAGAGAGATGTCGCTGGCTGCAAGGAGAACTTGTTGATTGACAGATGTGTCACGCAGGACTCCGTGCAGTATAAGCGGAATCTCTCCATGGCCTGGATCGATTACCGCAAGGCATTTGACATGACATCTCATGAGCTTATTGTACACTTGCTCCGATGTCTTGCGGTCGCCGGTCCCGTAGTGAGATGCATTGAAGATCTGATGCCGCTCTGGAGGACTCGCTTTACCATAACATCTGGTAATGATAGAGTTCAAACAGAGCCGGTAACGTTCAAAAGGGGAGTATTTCAGGGAGATTCCCTCAGCCCCCTTTTGTTTTGCATCTCGCTACTGCCCTTATCCGTCTCGCTCCGGAAAACCCGCGGTTACAACTGTGGTACCCCCGGCGACAGGAGGCATAAGGTCACCCATTTGTTTTATATGGATGACCTTAAACTTTATGCCTCCGGAGAAAGGGATCTCCAACAATCCCTTAGGGTGGTACAGGAGTACACGCAGGCTGTCGGTATGCAGTTCGGATTGGACAAATGTGCACTGGTCCATCTCAAGAGAGGACGATGTGGGGACTACGGCGAGGACGCGCAGCTCGTAGACGGAAGCATCCTACACCACCTAGATGCCGGAGAGTCGTACACTTACTTGGGTGTCGAGCAACGCTCCACCCAAGAAGTGGGTGTAGTGAAAAACGCTCTCCGCGGCAAGTATCAGCACCGACTCCGACAGATCTGGTCTTCAGAACTGTCGGGGAAGAACAAGGTGTCTGCTACTAATATGCTTGCCGTTCCGATCCTTCTCTACTCCTTTGGAGTGGTGAAGTGGACTCGAGAGGAGCTGCGTCAACTCGATGTAGGAACCCGGAGAAAGATGCACCTCAATAGGAGCCTGCATCCTAAATCGTCCGTTCCACGGTTATATCTCCCACGCCATCGGGGAGGCCGTGGACTCTTGAGCTTGGAGAGTCTACACAGCAGGATGGTGCTGGATGGAGCCTGTAAGGTCGTCAGGAGTTCGGATCCCCTCCTCTGCATGGTCCGAGACCATGAAAATGCAGGGGTAGGAGCTTTTCTGTTTAAGGCAGCACGCAGAGCAGCCGATGAACTCTATCCTATATCCAAAGGCACGACGGAGCACTACGAGTGCTTTACTACCATCTGAGGCACTCGTATGAGATAGACGAGACACCAGTGCTGCCTTATGCTCCGGGGGATATTGAGTCCGTTGTGGGGAATGAGAGGTGTCTAATTTATTGGAACTACTCGTTTCCCACGGTCAGGCAAATACAGGCAAACAAGCCTGACATAGTCCTCATAGACCACCAACTCAAGACAATGTTCGTCATAGAGTTCTCGGCTCCCGCGGAGAACAACATTGTCTTGAAGGAGGAAGAAAAGCGGACAAAATATCGAGACCTACTCTTCGAACTCCGCAGACTGTATCCAGACCATACTGTCAAGCTGGTGGTACTGATTATAGGAGCTCTCGGTGGAACGAGACACACGCTGCTTTCAGAATTGAACATCATACCGGCATGCCGACAATCGGCAGAGGTCCTAGCCGGGAGAATGCAGAAGGCTGTCATTCTTGGTTCATTGCGTCTGCTCAGGGCACACGAGTCACGGAACCAGTGATCACTGACTCTACGGTGTAGAGAGTGGTTACTGGCGCTCCCAGCGTACCCTCTCTGGTATCGGAGGCAGGGAGAAGGACGACTGGTTTTACTTAAAAAAAAAAAAAATAATAATAATAATAATAATAATAATAATAAATAAACACCACAGAAATTAGACGACTCCTAATTCCAGAAGCGAGGGCTTGTGCGGAAGGGGGTTACACATTGAAAAAACGCAGACATGCAACCATTTCCTCCCACAGTGCCAGTGCCGGAGCTGGGATTCGAACCCGGTGGTGCAATGTCCGTGTGATTAATCGCGATTGCCACCTCGCGTCTTAACCCACTCGGCTATCGACCGAAAATGTTAATACCACTTTGATATCCTGAATAAATATTCGAAAAGCAACATTTTGTGTCCTAATTTTATTGTTAATATAAGGTAGCTATCTTATGTTTAAATGGCATTGTAAATAAGCAAAATTGTCGAAATTGGTCACATGAAAATCTACATTGGATGATCTAGGCACATACCCAGTTTCCACAGAAAGTTAACGTGTGGGCTGGAATTGTTGGAACGACAATTTTAGGTGCATTTAATATTGAAGGTTCATTAAATAGCGAAAAATATTTGGAACTGCTCCAACGAAACATAATTCCATGACTTGCCGCATTCAATCCAAATAGTGGAAAGCCTAATGTACCGTAAAGCTCCATATGATTTCAACAGGATGGCCACATTGTTCGGTAATAGTGCGTAATTTTTTCACCCAGGTTAATTGACACATGCGAATCAGTAAAATGGCCAGCTAGATCTCCGGACCTAACTCCATTGGATTACTTTTATGGGGCCACTTTAAATCCAAAGTTTATTTTAATAGACCGAACAATGTTGAGGACTAAGAAGACATAATTAGTTACAAAATTGGAAGAATTGGACCCGAAATAATTACTAAGATTCTGCGGGAATATTAGTTTTGGCTTGGACATTGTCGAGAAACAATTGGTACACAATTTGAACATTTAATTTAATCACTTTCTTGCAACCATTTTGCCTAGGTAGGGTACATTATTCAAAATGCTAATGAATGAAAATGAAGTTTTCAACTTGAAATCTGTTACAAGTATTATAACTTTCTTGTTTAAATTGTTGTTATTGAATAGATATTATTAAAAGCTACATGGCCACAAGAATACAGGTTGCTACTTATCACTACCGAAAAAATTAAAAACTTATTGCACTGGGACAGTAACTGTTGACAAATATCTAATTATTGTAAATTTTTAAAAATTGGAGATATATAAAGGTATACAAAAATAGTGCAGAATACTATGAGAATATTAGCAGTGAATACTGATTTTAGTAAAATAGAAAAACACGTAATATAATAATGCCTTAGATCACCTTAGTGTTGATAAAGTTTAAAAATAATGGAAATAGACTAAGAGAAGAATGGTACAAACAAGACTTGATTATTATTCAAAAAAGGTTAGTGAAGCAGTTAAGAATATAAAAAATCTGGAATTCTGAGAAATAGTTAAGAAGATATAGAAACTGCAAATGAAGAAAGCGGGGTGCTGTATTCAATTAAATAGGCCCATATATTAATAATAATTTATTAAATCCAGTAGATCATTACAATTGGCATAGGACACGTCAATTCAAATACAAATAAAAAACAAATAAGGAAATATTATACACTTAGTAATTAACAGGGGTATTTAAAATGCTGAATATATACACAAATGTTTACGAAGAACCCATATACACAAAACCTAACACACAGTGCTTAATGTACATGTTCTTCTACAAAACCATGAGCCTAGATGTTTCATATTATTTCAAAATATTCATCAATACTATAGAATGCACTGGTACCATCATATTTTCATAAAATTAGAGATAGTACACATGATATGTAAATTAAATTCAGATAATAATACAAAAAATTTAAATGAAATTTATAAATTAAAGTTAGTACCATGTCCTTTTAATCTGGGACAACTATTATCAACAAAAATGTCACTATATATAACCATATGCTTAATCATTTAGAAAGAATACAATTAAATATATAGAAAATATGTAATTAGGAATAAGTTTCCTACTGTCTTTCCTTTTTGTTATACCATCCCATCCGAGGTCCAGTCAGTTTGTGAGTAAAAATCGTCTATACGGACCCATAGACGTATTTGTAGCACTGTCAATTCCCATTTATATCGGGAAAAAATTGAAAGAGAAAGAAAAAGGAAAAAAAGTAGAAAAACAATTTAAATAAAAAATTGAAAAAAAGAGAAAAATGTAATAGAAAAAAAATTAAAAAACGATATCAAATAAAAAAGTCTATATGTCTATAGGTTAAGAGATATACATATCTGACTGGCTGTCACTTGTTGTATAATTGGTATACATAATAACATTGCAATAAAATTTAATGCAATAGTTCCCAAGGAATAATCTCAAGAAAAAAAAGGAAGTTTGGCGAATGGTCTTTGTAACCGTAATCATTAACCCGAGGCACACACACACACATACATTAATTTCATTGTTTGAGTGAAATTAATAAATACTGTTCTATTTTTATTTAAGAATAACAAATTAGAATTAATTACGTAACAAATTTACTAAGCATAATTCGAGCTTTATTTATGACTTCTTCAATTGTAATTTCACAACATAGGTAACTATTATCGTCAGCAAACATCACCAAATTATTGAGTTCATCTATACTAGGTAAGTCATTAACAAATAACAGAACCAACAAAAGTCCCAAAACTGCCCCTTGCGGTACTTCACATGAAATTTCCACGTGTCTCTGATTTAACTCTTTGAATTTCAACAAGTTGTTTAAGTCCTGACAAATATGAACTCAAAAACTTATTAATGTTCCCTCTAAGACCATATTTTTTAATTTTTTTATAAGTAAGGATGATCAACAAGGTCAACGGCCTTACTTAAATATCTGGCCGAGAGGCGATTAATTACACGGGTACTGACACTGTCGGAGGAAATGGTTGTATGTCCGCGTTTTTTCAATGTGTAACCCCCTTCTTCCGCACATGCTTGTGGCTTCTGGAATTGGGGGCCGTCTAGTTTATGTATTTAAAAAAATCCACAAATTTTCCAATGTTTTTTTTTTGTTCTGATCTAAATTATTATAAAGTACATCCAAGAAATTATAAATAGCCGAAGTTGTCGATTTGCCTTTTCTGGAACCATGTTGTTTACAACTTAAAATATTATGTTCGCCGAGATAGTAACAAATTTTAATATAAGTTGCCAATACACCGTTGCAGATGACAAATTAATTAGATATTCTAAAGGTTTCAATATATAGTTTTTATACGATTTTATTATATCAGTACTGATATCATCAATTCACGACGAATTTCAATTTTTTAAGTTGTATATGATATTGAAAACAAGTATTTCATTCACAGGAATTGGAAACATTGTTGGGTAAATAGACGATAATCCCACATATTTCTAGAATTATCGTCTATTTAGGTAAATAGTCTAAATTTAAAAAAATTAAATCACTCGAAGAACAGTGAATATTACCGATAACTCAGCTTTCTTCTTGTGTTTCAGTGTAAATAGCTAAACTTCGATATCAGTTCATTCAGTTCGATTTTAGAATCAACATTCTTATACCAAATGGAAAAATGTTAACACTGGCCCCTCCGCCATTATTTCGAATGCGCACAATCATGAAAAATTATTATTAACTCCGAACAAACTATAAAATATTTATTTTGATTTACTCATTTTACAAAAATAAGAGCAGGGGAAATATTCTTATTATGCTCAATAACATAACGCAGAGCCAAACATCACTATACTAAATTTTACGGGAAACAAAATTTACAAAATTATGGCAAAAAAAATCAGCAGTATCTACATTTAAAGAATTTACAAGAGGTGCGGACACAACACTGGCTGGGAGATTTTTCAACAAATGACATACACGCCCTGAAAGAAAATGTTCAAGTACTGATTTTCAAAAGGGATTCCTGGTGATTTTAAACGGATACGCGCGTAACCTGTCATCATTGGCAGACGAATGAAGAATTGGAGGTAATTCATTCTGCATTCCTTTGTACGTTTTGATAAGGTTGACGTCTTCTAGGCGAGAGCAAGGTAACCTGGAACTGTGCAAGTCGGTCTTCATAACAAGGGTGAACGTGTTCAACGTTTTACAATAGGTTTAAGTCACGCACTAACATTGGAAACCATACACTATACTGGCGAATTCAAACACTGGACAAACATAAGCTTTGTGTGGTTTGGCGAAAGTAGTGGGATTTAAAGGAACTAAAGTTTTTTTAGCAAGTATAATTCTGTGTTTGCTTTTCTAATCCGGCGAGCAATATGGTTAGACCAACAAAGATTATTTGTGATGATGACTCCCAAGTCGTCACGAGAGGAAAGTAATTGTATGCAATTAATATGGTATCGCAAGTGTAGATTGTGTCACCTTACTCGAATCATACAAATAAATCAAGAATACGGAATAGAGCAGATCGACAAAAACCAAATAGAACCTAAAACAATACAGAAAGCTAAAACAAAACACGATAAAGAAAAGGAAAGTTCGGCCACCAGATACACACGTGCAACCTCAAAAAAAGTATTTAAAAAATGTGTAATAATATGTTCATTATTATTTGCAAAATTATATGTAAAATGAAAGTATGAATGTGAAGCATGGCTGGCCAATAGCCGGCGTTGGTTAATGTGCGAGGTGGCAATGGCGATTAATCACACGGGTATCGCGCCACTGGTTTCTAACCCCGGCTCCGGCACTATCTGAGGAAATGGTTGTATGTCCGCGTTTTTTCAATGTGTACTTCTGGAATTGGGGTTTGTCTAATTACTGTCATGTTTATTTATTTATTTAAAAAATGAATCCGTACATACGTAATCTTAATATTAATCTCGTAAATACTGAACTACTGAAGCTTCTTATAATCAGAACGATGGATCAATAATTATATTATATATATATATCAGGAGTCACGGTTGTCTAAACGACGTTTCGGCAGAATCTCAGCTGCCATTTTCAGGTTCACTGAAAGCTGCCTACTGCTGCTCCTCTTTGCTCGAACTGAACTGACGTTCCCCGCGTTGTGCGGCTCCTTATATATGCTGCCGTCTAGAGCACGCCTGCGCGTTTGGCTACGTGTTACCGGTCCCCCACCACCTGTGGTAGGCGTAGTGGGTACCTGAGCCAACCCGACAAGTGGTCTCTGAAACGTCACGCTCCACGTGACTTCACGCTGGTGGTCGGGTATCCACGTGTCCAATTGGTGCCGCAGAATGCGGTGGTTCTCCTTGATTGGTCAGCGCTCGACTCTGACTCCTCGTGGTAGGTCCATTTCGGGCAGGTTGCTGTTTTTCTTCACTATTTGTCAATACTTGAACGTACCTCCTCGTGATTGGTTCGTCCACGATGGATCGCCGTGTGTTTTCGGTCTAAACTGGAGTACTGTTCCTTAGTTTGGTATCTTCATTACGTGTCTTAATTAAGTCAATTACCTATACTATGTTTTTGTTTATTTTAAAGTTCTGTCATATTATTTATTGGCACTTACCATTATTTACTTATTTATCTATTTTTATGTATGTAAGGGGGTATTCCTGTTGGACTAATAAATTACTATTGTTATGACTTTGACTCACTCCCTCTAGAGGGGAACTTTCACTTGCCCCGGGCGATCTAATGCCAAAGGGGCGAAGCTCTGTTGGTGTTAAAAACAAAAACTATGTTCAGGATTCCACATTCAAAACCTTACGAGCTATATGGCACGTCCCAAGAATGGCTAATTCCGGTGTAGGTTTAGAGTCTCTATACTCTTGTGCAGCTTTGATGGTATCTCCCCCGTTGCACCCACGACCATCGGTACTATGATCACATTTTCTTGCCTCCAAATGGTCTTGATTTCCGCCGCTAATAGCATGTAATTCCGTACCTTCTCCACCTGCGTTTCCAGGATGTTATCGGCAGCTGGTACAGCAATATCTATCAGGTAGGTAGTTTTATTGGTTTTGTCCTGAACTACTATGTCTGGCATGTTGTGCTCTATTGGGTGATCTGTTAGTATCGCTCGGTCCCAGTAGATCTTGTGAGCTTCATTCTCTATGACTAGCTCTGGTGTATAGGTGTAGTGTGGGAGGACTTCAGTCGTTCTTGCATATTTCCTGATGGATTACTCTTGCCACACTATCATGTCTGCTTAAGTACTCCGTCGGGGCCAGGCTAGTGTACCCAGTTATTATATGCACTATGGTCTCTGATTTATTATGGTAATTTCGGCATTTACCTTCGAGCACATTCTGGTCCTTGATGATATACTTGCGATAGTTTAAGGTAGGCAATAGTTGATCTTGAATTGCCATTATAAAGCCCTCTGTCTCCGCAAACAAGGTACCTTTCTCCAGCCATGCATTCGAGGCATCGGTGTCAATCTGTTCAAGTTCAAGTACTACTGGGTATCGTCCATGTGGTTCCTTCGATTTCCAGTCCTATGTTCTTTGCTCCACAGTAATTATCTCTTCTAAGGGGTTGTACTCTTCATCCGCCACGTTTAGGAGCAGAGTCCTCTACCCGATCCAACGAGATTACGGTGGTATGCTGACGTCTCGCTTTTCCGATAGAAAAATTTACGAAGTCCATCAGTTTGCCTTTGATTAGACTCTGCTAAATCCACAACACCTCTTCTTCCCTTTGACCTCAGCAGATAGAATCTTTCCGTGAAGCTCTTTGGATGTCTAGCTCTGTTTTTCGTGAACAGGACTCTTACAGCTCGGTTTATATCGTGAAGGTTGATTTTAGAGTATTTAACTATTCCGAAGCTGTAAGTAATCGTCGGTATGGCGTAGGTGTTAATAGCTTTTACTTTATTTGCAGCGGATAGTTAAGTTTTGAAGATAGCCTTGACCCTATCCATGAGTCTTCTCCTTACTACCGTTTTCATTTTGATGTGGCTTATGCCTCGGGTTTGATCTAACCCTAAATATTGGTAGCTCTCTAATCTATTCATAGCTGCTATGACCTTATCAGTTTCCAGATGAAATCCCGGATGTTGGTCTCATATTCCCCTCTTCATTGCGCTAATTTTACACTTGTCAAGACTGACCTCCATTCTTGTGTCCTCAAAGAGTCACCCTGGAAAATGCCCCTTCTTATGCTAACTATTCCTAGATGAACGTTATTCCTCCCGGACTGTAGATGCAGGTTCGTTTTCCAATGGGGCATAAGATGCTGTAGTAGGTTAATAATGGCTGGGCTTATTTTATATATTTTGAGCATTTCAATGAGATAGGAGTGGGGTACGCTGTCGAATGCTTTTTTATAATCTATATATGCGACATATAGATCCTTTCCCCTTTTCTTCGCTACTTCACTAACTACAGCATCTATAGCGAGTTGCTCTTTACATCTACGGCTTCCTCTTCTACATCCCTTCTGCTCTTCGGGCAGTAGTTTCTGTCTATCTAGATGTTCGTAGATCTTAGTACATATGATGGAGGTCAGTACCTTGTATAGCATTGGCAAGCACGTGATGGGATCGCAGGATCCTTAGGGGTAGGGGATGATTTCGGAGAGAGATAGGTGGTGCCTGTGCTAAGAAAGTTTGGGATTTGTACTGGATCACGTATGGCTGTTGTTAGTAGGTCAGCTATCTCTCGTGCAACGCGTGAAATTTCTTCAGCCAGTAGTTGTGAATCCCATCTGGGCCTGGTGCCTTCCCGTTTGCGGTGTTGCTAACAGCTCTTTTTACATCTGCCTCGGTCACTGTGTTATAAACCATCATCGGCGTTTTATACGCAACCCTTTTTTCTTGCACAAGACAACTCGCATTATGATAATGGGTCCTCGGATTCTCCCATATATCCGCCCAACATCTGATGGCATCTTCTGACGATGGTAGTTCCCCTCCCCATTTCGTTGGGGTTGGGACATGTTGCGATAAAAATGTTTTTGGCTAATGTGGAAGAGACGGTTCTCTTGTTTTCTTAGGTAGGACTCCTTTTATCTCCTCTGTCGGTTGGAGTATACTGCTAGTTTTTGTTTAAGTTTATCTAGGATTTCTGATGGGGATTAATTATCTTCGTCTTCATATTTTCTGGCAATTTGGAGGACTTTGTTGGTTAGGCTTTTTGTTGGCGTGTTAGTCTGCGTGAATTGATGGAGCAGCCCTATCGCTTGTCTTAGACTTTCAATTTTCTTTTCAATCCGTACTTCCCATTTTGGTTTTCTAGACTCTCTCTATCTATCTGCCTTGATTATTTTTTGGTCGTGAATCTCCAGGACAGTCCGGGCCCCCGAATATATCAGATCATGGTAGTCCATGATGCTTTTAATTTCATCTGCCATTAGCCTATTTATTGAATCTAAGATCTTGGAGGTTTCTTTTTTGGTAGTTAGACGAGGCAGACCTGGTCTACTCAACGGGTCTAGTCCTCGGTATAGGGCGAGATTTTTCTCAAGGCATCTTCGTGCTTCGTCAAACTCGGGCTGATCTTCTCCGTTCTGATCGAGTGCTCTTGGGGCTCTGTTTTATTGGTCAGGGGGGTCGCATGCCTAATTCGATTTCGACTTCTGTACGTATTTCCTGTGTTCTGTTGATATCCAGTCTATTACGAATAAATAATTGCCTTCGTTGGTCCAAGATGTTCCGACGCGTTTTAGCTCGGAGTTCCGGGAATCTCGCTGCCATTATTTCATAAAGCTCGACACTATAAGGTTCGTTTGCAGTCTCCATTCTCGTGATGGTAAGGTAGGTACGGTATAGGTATTCGTTCATATCGTTCGTCCATATTAACCGTCTCTTACTATTAACTTCCTCTTGAGTGGGCCCAACAATCTGTTCAACGACACCCTCAGAGTGCGGACTATCAGTACTCAAGTTTCCTCGCTGTTCCAGGTCCGTTAGCGACGCGGTATGCATTCGCAGGTCAGCGCCTCTTTGTCCACTGGGTCCTGCACAAGACTGAGAATCTTCAGGACGGTTCCGAACAGGAGTAGTCCGGTATCCTGCCCCGTTCGAGTAGCGATGTCTACGTGTTCTCACTGCTACTAAATCGCGCTAACTGGGTTAGAAACCCAGATAACGGTTGTGCCCATTTTGTTCCGCGGGTGATATTTTATTTTTCACCTGCCCGCCGGTTCTAACCGGTTAGAGCGTTCCTCTATCCGCCACGCGGGGACGGTCCGATGGGAGATGGACACAAACTCCAACACGGATATTGCTATTATTATTACTATTAAAAAACGCAACTATTTGTCTAGTATCTGTTCGAATATTATTATTTGTATGTATTTGAAATATATTTCTTTTGGTATTTTTATTTTTTATACTATTATTAATAATATTCCATACATCCTTCGTTTTATTTTGTTCCCTGTTATGATTAGAGTTATTATAATGGTAATCAGATAGTGATAAGAGGGGTATATCATTATCCGATATACTTGTTTGTAACGTTTGTTTAAAGCTATGTCGTTTTAATTATTTGTTATTTTCACCCTAGAATATAGGTATTTCAAGTTTTTAGGGGAAATCTGCGTTTAATTCCTTTGATTACCCTGTTTTTTATGTTTAGTCCGATTTGTGTTTACCTTTTTAATGGGAAAAGATCCATCGATATAAAATTTTAATATATTGACAAATATTTCAAATGCTTTGTTTACGTCACTACAATTATAGACTTCTTATCATGTTTCTCTGCTAATATGTGATAAAAATGTATTATAATTCGTGGTACTAAGCAATCTCGTGAATATATCATCATCCCCATGATCTTGCGAATTTAAACTCAACAACATTTGAGTAGTATGATTAGAAATTGCATTTGCCACAGCTATACATGCCATATTAAATGAATTAAAAATGATTTTCTTAACGTACTTAGAAAATATATCATAAACACCATATACACGCTGTTCATATTATCAGGTCACTCGAGAATATCTCACTTAATATCGGTCGTACAAAAAAAAAATTATATATATACATATAAAGAAGAAGGGTAGTCTAGACTCGGTGAAATGTTTACGACCTCAAGTTAATGTCTTGATAAAGGGAATAAATAATTTCCGAAAGCTTGACAAAGTAACAAAAGAGGTTTTCTTTTTCTGTTTTGTGGCCGTAAACTTTTCACCTATATATATATATATATATATATATATAATATTCTTACGAAAATTGTGCCGATTTATATAACCTAGACATTTGAAATCCATGGCGTACTTTTAGAGTTATGGCAAAACAGAGTGTTTCAACAACGTTTTATCTAATTTTTTTCAAATCCGCTGTATTTTGAGATTTACTCTTCAGGCTGTTAAAAAAATTATTTTGAAACGGGCGGGAAATGGCACCATTAAATAGAGTAGTTTCCTCCCTTTTCAATGATATATCACATGGGGGTGTAATGGGGTAGTGAAGCGCAAGTTACAGCCTCTCCTACTCAATTGTCAACCTCACCTTCGCGATGAGTTTAATTTGAACTTAGTGCACCCTGTTTTCACTAACGAGGCTCTAACGACCGAGTAAGGGCGGAATAACCCTTACCTTTTGCCGTGAGCACATCCACCTTCTCACGAAGAGTGCGGTAAAAATAACCCACCGCACACAAAGGTTGCTTTTGGAGTCGTTTGGTTACCCCATCGTCGCAGTCTCCTTCTGTGCCATGGGACCACACCATTCGCCTTCCGCAACCGAGCTGGTCAGTTGCATACCTGCTCCAGCTAAAACTTAAAATGCAGCTTCGTTTTCAGTCGAATAAGGCTTTAAAAAATGATGGAGCGTTCATGTGGGATAAAATCATCCGGAGGTAAAATACCCTCCCGATCGGATCTCCGGGGGAGGGTGCCCACAGGGACACCTCATCGAATGTCGAAAAAGCACCGACAAGTTAAATCCAACAAAACTAATTCTTTCATCTACGGCGCTTGGAATGTTCGTACTTTGAACGACAGCACTCGCACCGATCGGCCTGAAAGAAGAACTGCTCTAATAGATAGAGAACTTCACCGACTCAATGTTGACGTTGCAGCTCTCAGCGAAACTCGATTTTTGGAGGAAGGCTCTCTCACAGAAAAGTACTACACCTTCTATTGGAAAGGTCTTCCCACCAATTCAAGAAAACAACATGGAGTAGGATTTGCCGTTCGGAATCAACTTGTATCCAACTTAACACAAGTACCACAAGGCTTATCCGAGCGTCTAATGCTGCTACGCTATGAGCTATCAGATGGCAACGCGGTAAATCTAATAAGCGCCTACGCTCCCACTCTGGATGCAAGTCACGAAACCAAGGAAAGCTTCTATCAACAGCTGGAAGAAACCCTCTGTAGAATACCTAAAACGAAACGACTCGTTATTCTTGGCGATTTTAACGCTAGAGTAGGGAGAGATGCAGACACCTGGCCAGGCATCATAGGCAAGAACGGTTTGGGCAACATGAACGCTAACGGTCAACTACTCCTAACTAAATGCGCCGAACATGATCTAGTTATAACAAACACTATTTTCCGACAAAAGGATAAATTTAAAGGCACCTGGCGTCACCCCAGATCAGGTCACTGGCATCTACTGGACTATGTTATCGTACGTAGGAAGCATCTCAAGGACGTCCAAATTACAAAGGCGCGCATTGATAGCGAATGTTGGACCGATCATCGTCCTGTTGTCTCTAAAATGAAAATTGTGATGAGACCCAAACACCGAAGAACTCAAGTAAAACGTAGACTCCGTCTCTGTATTAGTAAATTGCGTGACCATCAAACCGTCGAACAGCTAAAGCAAAAAGTTCAAGAGAATTTGAGTGCACTAGAAGAAACCAATTCTGTAGATGTCGCTGCTACCTGGACACAAATTAAAGACAGTTTAAAAAGTGCGAGTGAGGAAATTCTTGGCACTGCAGCAAGTAAAAAACAGGAGGACTGGTTCAATGATAATGAAGCTTTTATACAAGAACTTCTTGACCGCAAACATACTGCCTTCCAAAACGCTATCAACCACCCCAACGACTCATCAAAAGCAGAAGCTTTTACCCAATCTAAGTATGAAACGCAACGCGAAATCAGAAGAATAAAGAACGAGTGGTGGGCAAGCAAGGCCAGAGAAATTCAAAGGTACGCCGATTCACACGACTACAGGAATTTCTTTCAAGGAGTAAAAGCAGTGTACGGCCCCAGTCGGAAAAATATGTGCCCTATTAAAGATTTAAATGGAAATCTCCTCAAAGAAGACCAGGAAATAAGAGCCCGATGGAAAGAACACTACTCTAACATTCTTAACCAGCAAAGTCAAGCCGATCACGATATTATAAATCTTATCCCTCAATTTGACACCTTCGAAGACTTAGATAAACCACTAACAACGGAAGAGATCTTAACCGCCATTGGGCAGCTAAAAAATAACAAATCTCCTGGCGCCGACTCACTCCCAGCTGAGATCTTTAAAGCTGTGTCGTCAGAGCTCACACCCTACCTCAAAAAACTGTTTGATGTCGTGTGGGAAAGTGGTCAAGCTCCGCAGGAGTTTCGTGATACACTTTTAATCAACCTCTTCAAAAACAAAGGAAGCGCTGCGGACTGTGGAAATTACAGAGGTGTAGCTCTCCTGGCTGTTGGAGGGAAGATACTCACTAAGGCGATGGCAAATAGGCTAACACCTGTTATGGAAAAGTTACTTCCTGAAACACAGAGTGGCTTTAGACCAAACCGAGGCACATCGGATTTAATCTTCACACTTAAACAGCTTCAAGAAAAAGCACTCGAACATCAAGGAGAAATTCACATGGCCTTCATTGATTTAACCAAGGCGTTTGACTCGGTGGACAGGGAAGTACTCTGGAAAATTATGTTCCGCTTAGGTATCCCTAGAAAATTTGTGGAAGTATGTCGCAGTCTACATACAAACAACAACGCCCAGGTTATGTATAATAATGAGGCAACCGAACCTTTCCAAACCCTCACTGGAGTTAGGCAGGGATGTGTCCTGGCACCCCTACTCTTTAATTTGTTTACCACTGCTCTAACAATTATTGTTGACAACAAACTGACAGTCAGAGGAATAGGTCTCAGATACCGTTTTGATGGCGGTCTCTTTAACATAGGACACTTTAGAGCTTTCACGAAGACACGCACACGATTCATTTGTGATCTCCAGTATGCGGATGACTGTGCACTTTTAGCCTCTACGCCGGAAGAGCTTCAAGAACTTTTAGATGCGTATGCCCAGAGCTATGATTCCTTGGGACTTAAAATCAACATTGGAAAGACTAAGATTATGTCAACTCCTCATCAAGTGAACCAAATAGACATTACACTTAACGGAAATTCTCTTGAAGTGGTAGATCAGTTCAATTACTTAGGCAACGTTGTTAATGATAAAGCAAACATGGACAGCGAGATTCGCAATAGAATTAACGCTGCATCTAGAGCAATCTGGGGACTTAGAGAGAGAGTATTTGACAACCACGACCTTGCTTTGTCAACGAAAATGGCTGTCTACAGAGCAGTTGTCATTCCAACACTGCTATATGGTTGTGAAAGCTGGGTCACTTACCGTCGTCATGTGAAAGAATTAGAACGTTTTCAGCAAAGACACCTCAGAAGTATAATGAAAATCCGTTGGTTCCATCACATATCAAACGTGGAAGTACTCAGGAGAGCAAACAGCCTTCCAATTGAGGCGCTTATTTCAAGAGCACGCCTAAGATGGGCAGGTCACGTTCATCGTATGCATGATAACCGCCTTCCTAAATGTACACTTTATGGTGAATTGCTAAGCGATAGAAGAAGGCGTGGCGGTCAACGAAAGAGGTTCAAAGACGTTCTCCATGAAAATCTAAAATCCTCCGGTATTGCAGACGAGCAATGGGAACAACTTGCAGAGGACAGAACCGAATGGCGAGGGGTTGTGGCCAGCTATCAAGGAAATGTTGCTGCAAGAAGGCCGAATCCAAGACCTAACCAGGTCTATGTTTGTCCTGACTGCGGTCGACATGTGCTCTCCCGAATTGGCCCCTATAGCCATAGTCGTGTGCACCGTAGATGAATGGGAATTACAATAGTGTACACCTTTTACTTGTTTTTTATTGTACACAATTTATCGACTGTAACATTTTTATACTCGGACTCGAGTAACGGCTAATAATTTTCGCCTTAAAATTTTTCTCGTATCTCTTCAAATAACGGAGATATTTGGCCTAGACGTTTTCCGCATTTTCGATATTTTCCGCCATAACTCTTAAAGTAGGCCATGGATTTCAAATGTCTTTAAACAATTTTGTAGGTTATATAAATCGGCACAATTTTCGTAAAAATAATTTTTTTTGTACGACCGATATTAAGTGAGATATTCTCGAGGGCCCCGATAAAATTGACAGCCTATATAGTAGACTACCCCCAAATCCAAAACCAAAGGCTGTCCGGAGAGGTATTACACATTTGAAAAATACGCACACAGCACCCGTTACCCACCAACATTGCCAGTGTCGGCGCCGGGATCGAACCCAGAACACAGCAGTGTCACATCAAAGCAAGTTTGCCACATAACGTCGACTGAGCGACCGTAACACCCTGTATATTTTTTGTATAGAAAGAATTAGCTCCTGGAGGTGACGCGGAAATTTCGGAATACCCTTTATAATACGATAAAAGCCTCATTTAAAACAATATATCTACGATGATGGTGCAATATACCAAAACGTCTAAAACGAAAAATATATATTATCACATTTTGCAGGAATACCGCTGCCGAGAACAAAAAATATAAACATCAGAAACGTGTAGTCAATTAATAGATATAAATTATGGTTCAGACAAAGGATCACCCCTTCAGGTGAAAATCTGTCACTGCTATCTAATATAACAAACGCACTTATTGAAACTGTCCCTGAGCGATGCCGTCCTAATAGAAATAATAAATATATTTTGTAGGGTTAATCAATCATTCTGTCAGCGTCGAGCTTTAATTTATAAGCTTCTTGTCGCTAGAACAACCTTGTCTCGGCACTATGGGCGAATTTCAAGGGTGCAAATTGTAGTGTAATACAAACTGCGTCGAAATGCCGACATTATTAAAATAAAAAAAAAAACGTTTGAGATCTCTGAAACTTAATTGCCCAGACGCCATACTGGAGCAAATATAGGACTAAAAAAAAGAAGCGCGTTTTATGTAGATTAAGGTGAGCAAATCAAAATTTAAAAAAGTTGCAATTTACTGCTCTCCTGGCAAATGGGAGAAAGGAATAAAAATATGTTTTCTCACATTATCTCCGTTAATATGCCCGATACAAAAACTATAGCATATATAATTGTATAGCATAATCTTCTTCTTATTAAATGAAAATTAAACGGTTCAGGAGTAATATGGAAGTAAAATACAGTTCTTCCTTCAGTGAAACCCACTCGTGACAATTTTTTCTGGAAACTCAATTAAGAAAATATGAATGTGAAAATCCCTTGTTTTTGGTGAAGCCCAATAACCTTCACACTTTATTTTGATTTCACCAAAGTATTCTATAGCCTTAACCATGATATTCTTATTATAAAATTGTCAAACTTTGGAGTCTCAAAGGGTCTAACACAATTTTTCAAAATCATTCATAACTGTCAGGAAACAAACCTGTTATGTACAATGGATTCGGGTCAACTGACCATATACGAGATTCTGGTGTGGCTCAAGGATCTGTTCTTGGGCCACTCCTGTTTAATATATTTACCAATTATATACGATGTGAACTAGATGAAACAGCTAGCAGTGTAGCAGATGATTTTCGGAAGCAATGACCAGTGTAGCTCTCTACTTTCGGTAATTTTAAATATGTTGCAATTTCTTTTGGAGTATTTATAATTTTATTAATGCAATAACGTGCTTTACACGTTTTCTGTTGACATGTTTAGTAAAAAATCTACGGTTGGTAGTGTACTCCGGACGCAAAGTTTAACGGTATAATTTAATATAAGTCAAATTTTAAATGATTAATGTTCCTTGACTGTGAGTTTTTGAATCTAGGACTTTTATAATAATAAATGAATCATTATCCTCAATATCTTCTATTGTTAAATTCAATGGTTCGTTTCTTCTACATGTCCCATATTATATCCCAAATATTAAAATAACCTGAAACAATATAAGTACTTTATCAACAAATTTATAGAAATGTAAACTAATGAATGAATATGGCTCACCGTCATTAATAAAAAGCAAAAACACTCATCTGGTACGGTTGTGAGCAAAAAAAATAGGACAAGTCTTATAACGGTATTTTGCTAAAATCTAGTTGTGTACATCTAACTTAAATTTTTGTGACATTATCAGTTAGTTGTCATAATTTATTGCAAGTGTGCAAAAAACTAATATGCCTCATATAAGCAATTTAGTTAAATCTGGAGTTATTGCTAAAGCAGAAGATGGATGGTTAATGAGACAAATTGAACTGCGTTATAATATTGACAAAAATTCGGTGTGTAACATTTTAAGAAAGTGGAGAATAAACGGTACGATTAGTAGAAATCCTGGATCGGGGCGACGAAGGATATCAACCCAACAACAATATTTGCAATTGGTAAATGCTTTAGTAGAAAATCATTTTACTCAGTTATTCAGGCTGCTGAAGAAACGAATTTTCCTGGATCGAGTAGTACTGGTCGCCGGCGAGTAAGAGAATCGGACATACTCCTAATTTGTAAATACTAGTTATTTTTAGAATTTTCTTTTTATTTGAACACGTAATCTTTTGGAATATTTAATGGATAATTGGTTCAAACTATATTAGGAGAGTAAAGTACCTGAGAAACACGAATCATTGGTATATTTCATGAAGGCATTAGATCCGCCGCCCGGCAGGATTCGTTTTATTAGTTTAAAATTTGTATCCAGTCGGGTCAAGACAGCACATTGTGCATACTGTAAAAATGAAATAAATGAAATGAATAAAATACTAATGAAATGTTCACCATAGTTAAAAAAAACAAAGACATTTTTAATGGTTAATGGTTAATGGCTGTCATGCAGCAGCACAGAAATACCTACTTAAAGCTGAACATAAAGAAGCTCGAGTAGGATTTGCGCTAGAATTTTCAGCTCATGATGTAAATTTTTGGAACAATGTAATCTTTACAGACGAAAAAACTTTCCAGTCAACACACAGCGATCGTATTCGTGCTTACCGCCCTCCGAATACTCGATTCGATGAGAAATATATATCTAACAATGATAAAAGTGGTAGATTTTCCGTCGATATGTGGGCTTGGATATCGGCACATGGTCCTGGTGTTTTGTGGCATATTGAGGAACGATTTAATAGTGAAACGTATATTAGGATTTTAGGCAATATTATGCTCCCTGCTCATATCGTAACTAACTGGTTTCAAGATAACAACATCAATGTTATTAACTGGTCCAGTCATAGTCCAGATCTTAACCCTGTGGAAGAAGTATGGGGACTACTCTTAAGAAGTATCCAAAAATGAAATTTGAGACCACGGAATGCCGAAGATTTACTGGAAATAGTAAATAATGTATGGGAAAATATTATTACTATTGATTATTGTATAAGGTTATTATAATTCTATGCCAAACAAACTTATAGAAGTTATAAATAAAAATGGTGCGATAACGAAATATTAATAGTTAGTTTCTTATTAAATAGGATATATTTTGTTCTTTGTTCCAGGACTTCTACTAATCGTACCGTTTATTCCCCACTTTCTTAAAATGTTACACACCAATTTTTTTTTATTAATGTTATAACGCAGTGCAATTTGTCTCATTAACCATCCATCATTTACTATAGCAATATCTACAGCATTAAAATAAAAAATAAGTTAAAAGTGATATATCTGTTTTATTTCGGCTACTCATTACATATTCAAATAGAGACAGATTTATATTAGAAAAAAAAAGTCGTCCTATTTTTTCTGCTCACGACAGTACCTCTTGTAAGAATTTCTCAATCTCCGCTTTTGTGAAAACTTTTGACTTTTCTGGACGAAGCCTACACATTTCTTTTTCAAATACTTAGAATATTTAGAATATTTCTCAATATCTAGATATTTTATTTGATGTTTTATATTCTCTTCAGCATTGAATATACGTTAACCATTACGTTGTCGGTCGCACTCTCTTAATTTTATATTCAAAATATGCCAATATCACACTTTCAGACACATTTTTTAATTTCTTAGAATCATATCATTCCATAAAGTCTTTGTAAGCAGATTCATATTATCTGATCGATTTGCTGGGAATAAATCTAGAAATTGCACTTTTTCCTGCTTCAGATGCTTCACATGGTAGATCTTCTTCACTTTTTGATAACATGTTTTATATTTTTATTCGATTCCAATGATAAAATTGTTGAGTAAACTGCCACCAACTCAAGATTTGAAAGAAAAACGCGGGTGCATTTTTTAAAAATATCATAAATGTAATGATAATTTAAATTTATTTACTCTACCCATGTTCCTCCATTTTCAGCACACATTTCAACTCTGGTCTTAAATTCTTTGTAGCTTTGTAGACGGATCATTTTTATTTTTGTTTCTATGGCATATTCTTCTTAAAACATTAAAATTTTATAAATAAAAAAGAAATGTATTTAGTTCTGTAATTTGGTGCAACGTCATTATTTAATTCTGAGGAAGATTTCAATATTTCTCACAGAAAAGGCACTTTACCTGATGCGATTTTTATTTTTAAGTTGTTACCAGCGCCTTCTATAAATTTATTAAAGTCCAACATACTAGAAATAGTTTTTGGGTTAAGCAAGAGCAGAATACAAGAAATTGTGTTTGTAATCCAAAAAAAGTTGTCATTTACCCCTATAATAATAATAATAATAATAATAATAATGAAGCGGGGCGGGGCTCTGCTTTTGCCCAACCTGAAACATTTACAACAAATACAAAATCACTATATAACAAGGTACAAAATTAAGAGTAATAAAGAGCAAATAGTCTGTTTTACAATTTAGCACTAATAATACATTATAGGATATTTATCATATTTACTGACAACGATGATATTTAGACTAAGTTTTTAAAATGATATTTTACTTTCGTTTTAAAAGTTTTTAAACTTCTTATCATTTTACAATCTGGTGGTAGAGAGTTGAACAAAGATGATGCATAATAGGTAAAAGAACTTTTGAAGGCAGAGGTAGTGTGTCTAGGTATGTGTAATAAGTACGGGTTCCGTCTAGATCGATTCTGGACTTCAGCTACAAAAATAATTTTATTTTTTAAGTATAAGGGAATTTTCGTTAAAATAATATTTTTTGTACGAGGCAACTGTAATGCATGTCTCTTCTAATATTCATTTTTGACCAACTGTATTGAGTATAACTAGGTGTAACGTGATCTCGTCTTTTCTGATTTGTTGAAAATCTCATACATGCATTTTGCACCACTTGTATTCGATGTGAATCATGGACTGAAAGACATGGGCCATATACCGCATCACAATAATCAAATATTGGTAAAACTAAAGACTCCGTGATTTTTAACTTAACTGAGGTACTAAGCACGTATTTAAATTTATATAACGACCTCAATTTTGCATAAGCATCACTAATTAAATTATCAACATGGAGAGTGAAAGATAAATTTTTGTCTAGAGTTACTCCGAGACTTTTACAGTGAGTTTTTATAGGTAATACAGTATTATTTAAAAATAATTTATTCTCCAAGTCCACCTTATTAAGTTGTATATTTGTTCCAATTAACACTGCATTTGTTTTTTGTGGATTAAGATTTAATGCATTTTTACATGGCCATATAAATATATTGTTTAAATCACTATTTATTTGTTCTATAGCTACTTCGACATTACTAGGTAAAAAAGGTAAGTAAAGTTGAAAATCATCGGCATATAGGTGCACGTTTGTATTTGCTACTTGAGGAGCATCAGCAGTGTAAATAATAAAAAGTAACGGGACCAAGATAGATCCCTGAGGCACTCCGCTTATAATATTTATAGGATCAGAAAGAATGCTTTCAGCACCAACTGAAATTTTTACCTGTTGTTGTCGGTTTACCAAATACATAATAATACCGCTTTGTTGTGGACACGTTTAATATGGTTTGTATTTTTTACATCATCTTGCCTTTTATTGCCATGGACTTTTATAATTCAATTTATCATGCCGACTTATCTATTTCAGTTTTTAAATATACATAATATCTCTCTAAGAAATAAAGAATTTAATGAGAAATAGACACCTAATTTCACTGAAATAATATTAATTCACTTCCTTTAATTATTATCTTTGTTTGAAGCTCTTCTTTTACCTTCTCACATCCCTTGTTGTTTGGCACAAAAACTCGACTAGATTTTCACACGTATAATTCTCGTCAAAATTTCGCTATTTTTAACGACCAAGTATCTTTTTAATAAGGGTAGTTTTTTGTAATTTAACTAATGATACTAATTTTACAAATTGCCTAGTTCCTGTGCGACCCAATTTTAAAGGCCAAAATTTACCTGCCGCAAATGTACAACACCCCTACAGATGGAGCAAATAAAAAATGGAACGCGGAGAAAACATGCAGAGTTTTTATGCGGGTTAAAAACTGACAGGGATGTAAATTAATGAATCATTTATTTTAAAAAGTGTGTTTTTGCAACTGAAATGTTTACGCTGTGTGTTAATTGTGATTTTAAGAATTCGCGGTCATTAGATACATCTGCAAATTCATATAATATTCATGAGAGTCTCTTCAGGAAATCTAATTAGGCATTTGTTTGTATACGCTTTCAATTATTGCTACTTTCTCGAACTGCTTATGGCCAAAATGAACAAGAAAACAATTTACTGTGCAGATATATTGGGTATTGGTTTTACTGTGTATAGAGAAATATATTTCACTTAGTATTTTCACTCCCCTTCACAAAAAATCGATTCTTTTTAATACGTTTATAGTTTAAATCTGATGATATATTTTGCTAAAAGATTGAAATGTTTGAAGTCTTTTTACTAACACGTTAAGGAAAGATCATAAATCATTTTGAACCGTTTTTAGTTAGAAAATATCGGATAGTATATCGAAATATAATTATTGTTAAAAAAATCAAATAATAAAGTTTGTGACTTTTTTATATTGGGCCAGTAGATTTTTTAAATTATTTGTTAGATCCTAGTACTATAGTTGCTTTCTCTAAAAAAGTCAAGAAATTTTCTATTTAGTTCCCCTCTTATATTTTCTAAAATATTTTGTCTTTTATTGATATAGGTAATATGTTATGCAATTTAATTCTCATATAATCTACAGACTTTGACTTTGAAAAATTATTTTTTATAGAAGTGGTATAGTGCCAAAAGGCACACATTTTAAAAATATTTTGAAATATACAGAGTGACTCGCTACACCAGAGCATCTTCGAAGTCATTTTAATGGAACATCCTATATCTTTTTACATTTATGAATTCAGCTTGAAATTACCTCTCCAACGATCTCCAGATATGAAAATTTTGATCGGAACAAGGTTTAACAAACTAATTCGCTGTGTGTGCGTGTGTGTGTGTGTGTGTGTGTGTGTGTGTGTGTGTGTGTATGTGTGTGTGTGTGTATGTGTGTGTGATTGTGTGTGTGTGTGTGTGTATTACTATTAATTTTGCAATTAAGTAGACAAGGGATGTTCTACAACGATACAACCACCAAATATGGATTATAATTATACAGGGTGTATTAATAATATACTTTATTTCTCAATTAGTTGTATAAACAAGTAATTGTAGAGAGCATCAAAGTACTAAAAAGCTAACATTTAAAAGTAAGGAAAAATATATAAAAGATAAAAAGTATAAAAGTCTTTACATAGTGTAGTAAAATTAGTCATAAATAGAAATCATCGAGTGAATAACAGGTTTTATCGATAAGAAAAGTCTTGAGTCTTTTTTAAAAAATGTGGATGTTTTTGGATCCCTTTATATCAGATGGAAGAGCATTCCATAAAAATAAAGGCCTTTTTGATATCCTGCCGTAGAATGTTGGTCCGGATTACAGTTATGTTTAAATCTTGTTTCATAACTGTGATCAACTATATATTTTTTAAACATATTCAAGTTCTTATAAACAAAGCAACTAAGTTCATAAATGCAAGTGCCAGATAATGTTCAGATTTTTAACTTTTTGAAAGTTGGTCTACAAGATTCTCTTCTTGGCAGCTTAGCTAAAATTCTCAAAGCATACTTTTGTAGAATAAAAACGCGTTGACAATGATTGCTGGTACCCCAGTTAGTGATTCTATATTGCATATGAGAGTGGAAATTTGCGTAATACAAACTAATGAGAATGTACTGACTGCAGTGGTTTGTCAGTGACCGTAGTGCATAACAACAGGTCCGAAGTTTGTCACACGGTAAGCACACCGAGAGTCAGCAGGAAAACATAAGGGTGCTTTTAGACACTCATTTCCCAGGCTCTCGCATAATTCAGGGTGAATTTCTACAGGACTACTTGGATGAGGATGTTCATCGTCCTACTAGAGAAGGAAGACGCCTGGCTAGAAAAATATTCACCCATAACAAAATTAAATGGGCGGTATCAACCTTTAAACCCTTTAAATCACCGGGCAGAGATGGTATCTTCCCTGCCCTACTTCAATACGGAATTGAGGAGCTTGTCCCATGCCTGAGAAGTATATTTATAGCAAGCTATACACTGGGGTATATTCCCCAAGCTTGGAGGGAAGTTAAGGTGGCGTTTATTCCGAAAATAGGCAGACGTACACCAGACGAGCCTAAGTCGTATCGCCCCATCAGCTTAACCTCATTTCTCCTAAAAACAATGGAGAAACTTTTAGACCAACATATTAGAAGCGAAATCCTTACAGGAACACCGCTTCACACAAAACAATTTGCCTATCAACCTGGCAAATCGACAGTAAATGCTCTACATTGCCTAGTTCAAGGCATTGAAAAGACATTTACAGCAAAAGAAGTGGCTATGTGTGCTTTCATAGATATAGAGGGTGCTTTTGACAACACCTCCTATGAATCCATACAAAAAGCCGCGGAAAAAAGGGGAATACAGTCACCTACAATTAAATGGATACAATCCATGCTCAAAAGCAGAATTATTACCACAAGTGTGGGGGATGAGTCGGCTACGGTGACTGCAGTCAGGGGTTGTCCACAAGGTGGAGTCCTATCACCCTTGCTGTGGTCAATGGTGGTCGATGATCTCCTACATAAAATGAGTAATTCAGGCTTTAACGTCCAGGGATATGCGGATGACCTGGTCGTCACTGTGAGAGGCAAAAATGAGGTCATAATTTCCAACCTCATGCAAATTGCCTTAAATATAATATCCAAATGGTGCTCGTCAGAGGGACTCAATGTCAATCCGAGCAAAACAACTATTGTCCCGTTCACTAAAAGGAGAAGACTCAATCTTAGAACTCCTGTACTGAATGGAACGATAATACATTTTTCCAGTGAAGTTAAGTATCTAGGAGTAATCCTGGATCAAAAACTTACCTGGAACTCTCATCTGGAACGGACTCTTACTAAAGCAACAGCGGCAATATGGTTGTTTGGTAAGACTTGGGGCCTAAGACCGAAAATGACACATTGGTCTTATCTTTCGGTTGTCAGACCTATGGTAACCTACGCATCATGCGTATGGTGGCCAAAAACAGAAGAAAAAACAGCACAGGGAAAGTTGCAGAAACTGCAACGCCTTGCCTGTTTAGGGACTACAGGAGCAATGCACTCGTGTCCCACAGCAGCTATGGAGGCTATGCTTGACCTACTTCCCTTGCACTTACATGTAAGGAAGGAGGCGGCACTCAGTGCCTTACGACTGCACCAAGCACATAAATTCAAACCAGGTGATCTGGTTGGTCACTTAAGGATTCTGGAGGAAGTCCATCTGAAGTCCATGACCAAACCCACTGACTCAATGCCAGTCAAAGAAGACTTTGATTGCCCGTTTGACGTGCTAATTGAAAGTCGTCAGACGAGCAAGATGGAGTCACTGCGACTGGAGCAGGGGTCACTTATCTGGTATACAGATGGATCCAAGATGGCTGAAGGGGTAGGAGTGGGAGTAGCAGGGCCGAATTGTAGGCTATCCAAAGCCCTCGGAAACACCCCAACCATCTTTCAGGCAGAAATTTATGCCATAGACCTGTGTGCCCAGGTATGCCTAAATAAAGGCATCAGAAGGGCAAAGATCTATATACTATCAGACAGCCAGGCAGCACTAAAGGCTCTAAGGTCCTATACCTTTGAATCTAAAATTGCCTGGGAATGTAGACAATCCCTGAAGCAACTGGCTATTAACAACAGGGTTACCTTGATGTGGGTGCCAGGGCATGAGGGAGTACAAGGAAACGAACTTGCTGATAGCCTTGCAAAAAAAGGAGCTGAAGCACCGTTCATTGGACCCGAACCGTTTTGTGGCCTAGCCAAGGCACACATAGCGGAGGAGATCCAAGAATGGGAAAAGGATCAGAAAAAGTCCTACTGGAGGAATACTCCAGGCCAAAGACAAGCGAAAAAGTTTATAACTTATTCGACAAAGAATGCCACAAGGCTTCTCGAACTGGAAAAGTCCGAATTAAGGCTAATCACAGGCCTTCTAACTGGCCACTGCCCCTTGAGATACCATCTCAAGAATATGGGCAAGGCGGTAGATAATAAATGCAGATATTGCGATACTGCAATTGAAACTGCGGAACACATACTTTGTGAATGCAAGGTGTTAGTCCGCACTAGGCTAAAATTCCTAGAACAGGCGGAATTAACGCCGGAAGACATAGGGAAATTAGCCCCCAGGAAAATCACAAGCTTTGTAAAAAGTCTGGGAATCCTGGGATAACCACTAGATGTAGGGTAAATCACAAAAGATCTTTTAGGTCGAAGTGAAGTAAGGCTGTTCGAAGCCAAACGACCCCGTAAAACAATCTACAATCTACAATCTTGTCACAAAGTTTATCTATGTGGATATCCCACTTTAAAGTGCAGTCGAAGGTGATTCCTAATATTTTGCCTGAGTCATATACATTAAAGTAATCCGAAGGTCTAGTGTCTAATTCACCTTGGTAATTACGGTTATTAAAAAGTATAGAAATAGTTTTTTCTTTATTTAAGTTTATAAAAATTTTTTCAGACCAAAATGCACATTTTTCGTAAACATTTTCTGCAGAATTTATTGCTAAACTGGTGTTAGTTTCTGAAATTAAGAAATTTGTGTCATCGGCGTAGCATACAGTCCGCAGATTATTAATGCCTTTCATGAAAAAACTAAATCATTGGCGAAGATTATATATAGCAGGGGACCCAAAATAGACCCTTGTGGGACACCTTGAGTCACCTTCCTAGGACTACTTGTGGTATGGTTTATTAGTACAACTTGCTGTCGGTTACTTAAATATGACTTTATGAAGTCTAATGGTGTTCCTCTAATTCCATATCTACAAAGTTTCTCTGGTAGTAACTGATGATCTACGCAGTCAAATGCGCGAGAAAAATCAATAAATAGACCGAATGGGCACATTTTTTTGTCAATGACATTTGTAATTTCAACATGAAAGTTATTTAAAGCTGTAACCACTCCCCTATTTTTTACAAAACCATGTTGGGGCTGGAGAAATTATATTACTACGGATACAGAATGTTAGTAACTGGTCATTTAATGCCGATTCATAAAGCCTAGAGAAGCTAGACAATAATGTAATAGCCCTGTAATTGCCGTACGCATTTGAGTCACCTTTTTTATATAGTGGACATACTACGGAGAATTTTAATTTTTCTGGGAAAGCTCCTTGTTCAAATGACAAATTTATTAAATAAATGTTTGCAATGTTTTAGTAAGTTATTTGATACATTGTCATATCCACTGGAATGCGATGATTTAAGTTTATTTATTAATGAAAGGACATCTTTGTCAATTATAGGGGAAAAGAAAAACGAGATATTGCCTAATGGAACATTGGATTTCAAAAAGTCAAAATCTTTTTGTTTGTTATGTGTTATTCCACTGGTGGTAAAGTGCCTGTTAAAGTTATTTGCAGTTGCACTACCGTTTATCTGAACATTATTTTCTACAATTTTTATTTCTTTTTTGTATTTCTGTTTGCCTTATACATCTGATATAATATTCCACATGGTTTTTGTTTTGTTATTTGACTCTTGAATTTTATTATCGTAATACCTCTGTTTGGCTAAGCTCAATTTTTTATATATATTATTAAGGTTTTTACTATAGTTCCTTATTTCGGGATATTTTTGAGCAAGATCAGAAAATAGGCATAAATCTTTTTTAATTTGACTATATCCTCTGTTATCCGCTCTTGATTATTTGTTTCGTTTTATTCATAAAGCGTGTCAATGGAAAGCACAAGTCGAAATAATAAGTAATAACATTACTAAAATGTTCGAATGCTAAATTAGAATTACTTTCTAGATAAATATCATTCTCTAAGTAATTGCAAAATTTTAAGATATTTTCTGAGTTAATGCTTCTGCCATACGTATAAGATTTAGATATTATATTTTTCTTATTTTTATTCAATTGTAAGGAAAGAATTTGAGAGAAGTGATCTGACAAACGTAGGTTAATGTTGTTCACTGTATATTGTTTGACGTGAGTTCCAATGAAAAAATTATCTATACATGTAGCTGTTGTAGGAGTTACTCGCGTCGGAGAAGTTATTGTTATTTCAAGGCCGAAAGAGATTAGTAAGTCTTTAAGTAAAGATGTGTTACTATTTTGTATAAGGAGATTAATATTAAAGTTGCCTCCTATGACTATTTGTTTTTGAAAATTGCAGGTGCATTAATCAAGTCATAAAACAGTTCTAAAAAAGTACTAGCGCTAATTCAGGACATTTCAAAGTAAAGTATCTCAATTTTTTTCAAATGGAACACTCTGTATATTATTGTAATTTTGATTTGACACATTAATTCTCTGTAATTTCTGTGAATAATATCCTATACCTAAAATCGATATTTTCAGAGACATTTTTACTTTTTTCATTAAAAACCGTTAAATTATAATACTTTTCATTTCGAACTGATCTAGTAGCCATGATTTTGACATAAAGTGAGAATAATTGAAAATTATCTTATTGATATTTAATTATTAACTATTGTGACAAATTATTTACACTTATTTTAAGTTATAAATTAGTTTAAATTGCGCACTTTCCAATACGAAAAGAAATGGTCGATATGGTTTATGTTCTGCATGGGAGTGATAAAAATTGTTTGCTATCAACTCAAATTGCATAGGTATCTTCCTTGATTTAAGTAAAGCATTTAATCTGGTGTGTCATGCGTCTCTAATAGATAAACTAGAGAGGTATGGTATACGGGGTCAGTCGTTGAACTGGTTTCGGAGTTACCTATGTGGAAGAAAACACTACACTGAAATTGGCCAATGTAAATCAGATCTATTAGGAATGCCTGTGGGAGTTCCACAAGGATCCGTTTTGAGACCCCTACTTTATATTATTTATGTAAGTAATTTTTACATTAATAACCCGGTTTTGTTTGCAGACGATACATCTATCCTTGTCAGTGTAACCGATAAAGATCTGGTAGTAAATATGGCTAACCAGCAATTACGAGAAGCACACACATGGTTCACTAAATAAATCTGTTTTTATGCGTTTCAACACTGGTAATTTGAACTTTGATCACAGCTTAAAACTAACATAAGTACAATCAAACAAGTTAAGTCAACCAAATCCTAAAGTTAGCATTTTACCCATAATTTCTCAGGGCCTGTTCATATTAATGAAACTTGTAAAAGGTAGCTCCGATATGTTATTGCTTAAATCAATTGAGAGATATAACAAACCAACAAGTTTTATTAACATTTTACTATGTCCATTTCCATTCAATAATATTATATGCAATAATGGCTTGGAATAGAATAGAATATTTTATTGATCCAGTAGGAGCATTACATATATGCTATTGGACAAGTTAAAATACACAAAATATAAACAAATATTAAAATATATAAATATACACATAAATTTACGTATAAAGTCAAAACATATATATACACACACACATACATATAAAAATGAGAAAAATATGTACATATATCTATATAACTAGAATTCATAGAGATATATAGAATATAATATACGAATACGATATACTAAACGTTAATATCACTATCAAGGTATTCTTGAGCAGAATAGTAATAATAATGTTTATTTGTAATTTGTAATAAGTAATAAAGTAATAAGTAATTAAGTAAGTAATTAATGTAAAGTAATATAAATGTAAAGTAATATAAATAAATATATATCATAGAACATAGATAAATAGACAAATAGATAATAAATTATAAAGTAATTATAGATTACTGGGTGAGTAAATGATAATCTTCTATTTACAAATAAACGAAGACCACAAAGCCAAAGGCTGTCTGTGGTGAACAAATTTATCTATAAAACGTGAAAATCAATGAATATGCAATTCTTATAGACTATGACAAAACACTATAACTATAAAATACAATACACAAAATACACATTGAAGCATAAAATAGAGCTTCTCACATTTGTTTAATGAATAAATACCTTTTTGTCTGCAAGAATTTAAGAATTTAAAAATTTAATAATTTAAAAATAGCTACAAACTAAAAATTTAAAAAATATGTATATTAACATCAGATGTACCCATTCATATGCACATATTATGAGTGCATACCTAGAAGTACGTGGTTTTAGTTATTTTTCATTTCAATTAACTCATAAGTCCTTGTCCTATCGAAATCACAGATGAAAGATTTCGAATGCTTTTTACATATATGGCAGTTTGTCAGATTTCTAATGTTTTCCGGAAGTTCACTATATAATTTGGGTGCCAAGAATATAAAACTTCGCTGTCCTATGGACTTATCACAGAAAGGTGATATATATTTTAATTTCTGTCGAGTTGCGTGGGAATGAACTGGTTGAATTAAGGTGTTCCTATTGTGAAATTGGTATAGGACCACGGTATAGAAATATAGCTGTCTTAGGTCTAGAATTCTTGCCTCATTGAAGAGATCATTCGAAGGAAAAAACTGGGTTTACCAAGTATTATTTTTAAAAATAATTTCTGAATTATTTCTAATTTTTTTAAGTGATCCTTTACAGCACTTCCCCATGCAATAATACCGTATTTTAGCTGGGACTCAATCAATGAATAGTAGATGGTTCTTAGTGTGGAGGAATCTAGTATATTCTTTAAGAATGTCATTCTGTAAATTAAGCATCTCGGAGTATTACACACATTATTTATATGGTGATCCCACCTTAGATGTCGATCTATAGTAATGCCTAGATATTTTACTGTGTTTGCACTTTCAATTTTAGTAGTTTGATCAATTGTGAGTGAAGAAAATTTGGGCAGAGTATTTTTATAACAAGCAAATGGTAGAAATTTGGTTTTATTGAAATTTATTGTTAGCAATTTGTAATCGAACCAACTCTTTATTTTTAGTAAGTCTTTTTCTGCCTGCAACTTCAAATCTTCCCACGTCTTATTACTATACTAATAGCTGTATCATCAGCAAAGCTTATAACAGTTCCAATGAATGTAGATGTTAATAAATTGTTCAAATAAATTGTAAAAAACAAAGGACCCAGCACAGTGCCTTGCGGGACCCCATATTTAATATTGCGGTATTCACTATTTGTATTGTTTATATTCACATACTGCTTTCTATCTGTCAAATAGCTTTTAAATAAAGTTGAACTAGGACCTCTAAATCCAATATCATCCAAGGCTTCCAATAACTGTGCATGACTCACAGTATCAAAAGCCTTGGCAAGGTCAAGGAATACACACAAGCAAGGAGTTCCTTTATCCAAGTATCTAAAAATATCTGAAATCAGGTATTCAATCGCATGTTGTGTTGATTTGTTCTTCTGAAAACCAAATTGACGTTTAGATATTAATTTAAATTTATTTGTGTAATTATTTACTCTGTTTTCTAAGTTTTTCTAGAACTTTCGCGATGTTAGATATAATTGAAATGGGTCTGTAATTTGACACATCCGTTTTATCACCGATTTTAAAAATTGGCTAAACAATGGCAATTTTTAGAGCAGAAGGAAAAATACCTGTATGAAAGATTTTGTTCACTAGATAAGCGATATGAGGTGCTATCTCACCTGCGATTTCTTTGAGCGTTTCTGCTTTTATCATGTCGACTCCGGGACATTTATTATTTTTAAGGTCATATATTATATTTTTTACTTCTACTGCATTTGTCGGTTCAAGGTAATGCACATATTTGTAAAAGATATTTTTTGACAAACTTCTTAAAAACCAAGATGCTTTTTAAATTTTTATATGACAAAGGTAAATGATATAATTCTAGTCCTAAGATATTGTGGGCATTTGCGGATATATTCAGATGTTTAAATGGAACGTGGAAATTGCATTTATCGCGCGTATCATGAGAATGAATGAATTTCTCCAAAATAAAAGAGTAGTAGACCAGACATATCCAAAACTCTTTTCAGTGTTCTAATTTGAAAACATTTAGAGTGTAAAATACTAGTAAATCTCCTACGGTGATTACTGAACGTCAGCGTGTTATCAAAATCTATGCCAAGAAATGTTATGCAACTACTTTTCTCAATGTTAAAATCCTTTATTTTTACATTAAGACTGAGAATATAGTCTTTTGACGAGTCTGAAACGTCACGTAACTTGTTTTTGAAGCACAAGTTTTTACTAAATCAGTTACAAAGATGATCAACAACAATATCAATTTTACGTTGCAGTGAAACATGAGACGTATCAGAAAAAAGAAGTGTTGCATCATTAGCGTACAATGAAATAAAAGCCTGAGTAAGCATGGTAGGTAACTCGTTAATGTAAATAATGAACAGAATGGGGCCCAGTACAGATCCTTGAGGCACACCCATTTCATTATCTCCTAATGCATGTAAGAGGTTTTCCTATTTTGTTCTGAGTAATTTATTTTCACCATTTGGTTTCTTTCACTGAGATAGGAGACAAACCAATCGTATGGTTTGCCTCTTACTTCATATTTGTTTAATCTGTGATTAATCGCGATTGCCACCCCGCGGCTATCGGCTAGACCGATCATGTTGAACACAATCAAACGCCCGACTCAGATCGCAAAAGATTCCAGTTGAACTTTCACCCTTTTCAATTGCGTCCAATATTTTTTCATAGAAAGAATGTATCACCGTAATTGTTGAATATCCAGAACGGAAGCCGTGCTGGTTATCATTTAATACATTATTAAGGCGTAAAAATTTTATTAGCTGTAGTAAATTGCATATTCATGTATCTTCGAAATTATAGGTGGTACAGATATGGGTCGATACTTGTTCATATTTTTTTGTATTAGAGGGGGTAGCTAATACCAAAAAAAATTCTTGAGGCGTTTCGTTCTTGTATACACATTAAATAGCATTTTTTATTTTTGTACCCCTTTCATGATAATGTGGGGATGGTTATGGGTTTGATACTTTGAGTGACTGTTGTCAAAAAAAGTTTTTCGACCTTGACTTTTCGTACATGCCATAAATCGTAATTTTATGGACTCTTGCTTATTTGTTTTGCCTATTTACCCTTATTTACCCCATTTCCTCCTAAACTCTTCAACAGAATTGGACCAAAATATAATCTAGATCCAGAATGTCCACGTTTTTTCAATGTGTAACCCCCTTCCGCACAAGCCCTTCTGGAATTGAGGGTTGTCTAATTTCTGTGGTGTTTATTTATTTATAATATCATAAACGGTTCCAGAGTAAACGTGCGCACAAAAAAGTTAAAGACAGACAAACTGACAGACTGATAGATTGACAGACAGACAGACAGGCAGAAAAATTTGTTTCGCCTCAAATTTAAAATCTCAACGTTTCATGACATTCTAAGCCTATTCCGACAGAAAAAAATTTTTTTGCTTTACTATACTTCCACTAGACGTGAAAGTAATTAAATATTTTGAAAATGTCCGTTCGTGTACTCACAAGTACCTACTTCAATAGTATCGTGAAAACTTTAATTTTAAATTAATCTATTTGAGAGTTTGATTTTATTTTATTCATTAATTTCAACCTCAGTGCAAAACTAGTTTAACCGACACTGTTCGTCCCCTACTTCAAATCGTCTTTGACCATACGTTCTCGTGACGCATACGCTATAAACGCCGAGACCGACTTTATAAGCCTAAGTACATGTTTCCAATTGATTCAATATAATCTTCACAAGTGTCGCAAGTAATGAGGTTTTTATATTCATGAAATTTTAATTTATTAATATGGGATTTTCCTGCTGAATTTAAAGAAAATGTTCTTGTTTTATTAAGGGTTAGTAAATTTTTTGTTGACCAAATTTTTACGTTGTGAAGTCCCTTTTAGGGGCGAGCGTGGGTGCGTCTTTACTATGTACATACTTCGATATGCGATGTAAAGCAACGTAAGGCGCGGTTAATAGTTGGATGGATGACCGTTCCAACGAAGACTGCGTCCTCGCCTCACATCTTCCAGCGGCTTATATATCAGTGCATGCGCGGAAGCTATACACAACCTTAGGCGAGGGTTGTATAGGGGATATACCATCCTTCGGAGGGGATGTAAAGCCGTCGGTCTCTTGTCTATTAAATGTTAGGCAAGTAAAAGATCCCTACTCTTCTTAAGGGAAGAGGTTCGGCAAAATTCCTGGTTGGGAGTAGCTCGTTTACAGGCGTCGGTGTTAGGCCTAGTAGCGGAAATAGGCCGACGTTAAATAAATGTATAAAAAAAGTCCCTTTTCCGCTTTAATTAACTTCCTTCCACCTGGCATCGGAAAATAATAAGACTATGCCATCTGCAGAAGAGATTATTTCCTCTGAAATGTCTAAATTAAGCATGTCATTTACGTAAATTAGAAAAAGAATTGGACCTATAACTATTCCTTGTGGTATTCTATACGTTACTAGTTTTTTTAACTTTTTCTCCGAGTCTAGGCTGACAATCTGTTTTCGATTTGTTAAATTGTTTCTAAGTAAATCACCGCACATGCCTCTGAAACCATATGATATTATATTATATTTATTAAGATGTTGCTAATAAGAGATGGGTCGGTAGTTTGAGATAATATTTTTACGTTGTCTTGTTTAAATAATGAATTTATAATAGGTTTTTTTTAATGCTTGTGGGAAGTAACCTTATTGAAATATCAAATTTATAATGTGTTGCAATGGTTTTGATGTATAAATCAAAGATTCTTTGATTTTTTTTACCTGAGTAACATCAAGGCATGGTACACTATTGTTTTTTAGACTATTTATTTTATTTATGATTTTTTATGTATGTTTTATGCTGTTCTCATACTGGATACAAAAATATTGAGTTCTTTATTACAGCTTTTGCATTTTCTGTCAAAATTTCAGTCTGATTATTTTTTATTATATCTTGAGCCATTTTGTATCCAGCTTCAGAAAAATGGATATTAAATTCACAAGCAGTCTCCTTGGGTTCTGTTAATACTTTGTTTTCTATTTGATTTTTTTTTATTGTTCTACTTTGTTTTGTATTTTCATTTGTTGATTCTTTTATTAGCTCCCATATTTTTTACATTGTGACTAGCTTCTTTGAATTGAAGTTTATAATATTCACTCTTTTTTTTCTAATTGATTTGATTATCGTATTCACGTGCTTTGTGTATTTAATTTTTATTAATAAATGATTTGGATAAACAGTGTACTTTTCACTCCCTGTATATTTTTTTATTTCTGATGGAAATTTGTGGAGAATATTCAAGTGGCAGTGAAAAAATACAATATCAGTTATCCGCTTATTTATAGATATATCCCTAATTAAGAATAAGAAAATAAAAAGGGGTTTAACTGATATAAAATTCGTTATACATAAATATTATGATATTTGTTTTAGTTCGTTGGCTCAATCGCCGCAAATCTAAGAGAATGTTTGTTATTTAGATCGCGGACGCATAATTCGCACCGCATGTGAAAATAATACAGTTGTTTGACCAAGTTACGGTGAAAACGGTGCGGACGTATGTATTTCCGGCAGCTGCGCATAGTCCACACAATACAAGCTTTATTCAATAAGTCCCGAAGTTGCTTTTGTCTTACGGTGGTGCGGCAAGGAGGATGCCGACCGACCTAAACAACCCCAAAGAGTTACGATACCGGGGTTAAACTTAATGGAAGGAGTGCATTACCAAAATAACTTTGGTTACTACACCAACTTAACTGTTTCCTCCATCGCGTCGCCTTCCAAATTCATGCGAATGTGAGGGATAATTGCGAGTTGTGTTTATTTTACCTACAATTAGAGAAAACATCATCTTGATTTTAGAAAAAGTCATAAACGTAGTTTTAATTCAATTAATTTATCAGTAGAGGCAAATTGAAAAAAGGGTTTCGTTGGATTTACTTTACAAATTGTTGAAATTAGTAAATGTTTTATTGTTTTTGAGATGTTACTCGATAATTTTTATTTTATTTATTTATTTTATTCTATTCTATTTTTACATACGCTATCCAACTGGTCAAAGGACCTAATTACTGGATAGGGAGCAAAGGTTATAATAATAGAAGAACATGGATATAGCTATACTTAAAGGTTAATGTGCATACACTCAGACAATTTAACACTTAACTAAGATATATAATAACTAAGACAATATATAGGATGTCTCACCGGGAACTGAATCGATCGATATAGAGAAAAGTACGCATCAGAAAATTTTGAAAATTACTACTGTCGGTGTGGCCAATCCAACTAAAATAATTACCAGCAGCTGGTACTTCCGATTATACCGGAAGTAGATACCAAGTTGCTTATTTCAAATGCAACACCCTATATATTTTAGGGTTTTTGAAAAGTTCATAAAATTCTGAGTCGAGAATATGTAGCATATCCTATACCTAAACCTAGCCGTTTCAGAGATATTTGACATTTTATAGAAAATTTGACAGGTGCAACGGTTTGCAAGAACCGTTATAACTTTCTTAGTGTCATCCCCATTTGCTTCTTGTCACATAAAAAGAACACAAGGAGCACTACGTTCTACAACTAAAATAAATTCAATAATATCACACCAAGTGTTCCGTTTTTCGCATTAAATTTTGTCAAATTCAAACCGCGAAAACTTGTTTAGGTCAAATGGAACACCCTGTATTTTTTTACGTCAAATTGTGTAAAATTTAATTCCCTTTTTTCTGATATCAGCATTGTGCGGGTTAAAGTTACAACTTTTTGAAATATTTGCGATTTTATTAGAAATTCATGAACTGTTGTAATCATTTCATCAAAATAGCCATGATTAGAAACAATCAGTCATTATCTTATGTCAAAAAATGCCAGCACGTTTAAATTACACCCACGAAGACTTTTTAAATTTGTTTATGATTTATGGAGAATGTGATAAAGTAATATCAAGAACTTGCAGCACATTTGCTACTCGATATCCAGAAAAACGGAAACGGTCACCAAACACTGTAAAACGCATACTGGAAAATTTTAAAAGTTATGGCTCTGTTAAGGCAAAAATGCAAAGAAGAAAGCCTATTGTTGATGACGAAAACATTGAAAATGCCAGCACGTTTAAATTACACCCACGAAGACTTTTTAAATTTGTTTATTATTTATGGAGAATGTGATAAAGTAATATCAAGAACTTGCAGCACATTTGCTACTCGATATCCAGAAAAACGGAAACGGTTACCAAACACTGTAAAACGCATACTGGAAAATTTTAAAAATTATGGCTCTGTCAAGGCAAAAATGCAAAGAAGAAAGCCTATTGTTGATGACGAAAACATTGAAATAGTCATTCTGGGATATTTTCATGCATTTCCAAGGATGTCATTAAGACAAACTGCTCTGAAATCGGGACTATGCAAGGATTCAATTCACAGAATCTTATTAAAACATAAGTTTCACCCGTTTTCATTCCATATGGTTCAAGGATTAAAAGAAACAGATTTCCTAAGAAGACAGAATTTTTGTGAGTTTATTCAAATAAGGTCTGAGGGTCACGACTCTTATTTTGGAAATATTATATGGACAGATGAAGCAAAATTGACTAAAAATGGACTTTTTAATAGACACAATTCGCATTATTGGAGTGACTCAAATCCTCATATGTTCAGAGATCGAGACTTTCAGGAAAGTTGGCAGTTCAATGTTTACTGTGCCATAAGAAACGATAGAGTGGTGGCATTATAATTTTATCAGGAATATTTAAACGGTAAATTAAATTTTCTCTTCTGCTAATATGTATAGGTAAATTTTTGTTTTTTCTATAGGTGAAAGATATCTGAATATCTTACAAAATTTGAATAATAACTATATAGGAAATTTACCTCTCGCCGAACATAGAAACATTTTTTATCAGCACGACGGTGCTCCCTCACATAACGCATATTTAGTTAATAATTATTTACAAGAAACTTTTTATGATCAATGGATTGCCAATAATGGACCTATCTTATGGCCTCCTCGCTCTTCCGATTTATCAGTTCTAGATTATTTCATTTGGGGAAAAGAATAAGAAATGCATTTTAAAACATATCACAGGATTCAATTAGAAGAGCTACCCATGAGGAACTAATCCGAAGGTGCGAAAAATGTGTCGAGGTACGAGGGCGCAATTTTGAGCAATTATTAAATTAAAATGAAATCATATTTTAAATTGATCTTATCTCTGCTATTTTAGTTCATGCCATATCTTCAATTTGATTAATACGTATGTTACAGTGTTAGGGTTATTTTGCGTTTTTGTGAATATCGAGTAGCAAATGTGCTGCAAGTTCTTGATATTACTTTATCACATTCTCCACAAATAATAAACAAATTTAAAAAGTCTTCGTGGGTGTAATTTAAACGTTCTGGCATATTTTGACATAAGATAGTGACTGATTGTTTCTAATCATGGCTATTTTGATGAAATGATTACAACAATTCATGAATTTCTAATAAAATTGCAAATATTTCAAAAAGTTATAACTTCAACCCCTACAATGCTAATATCTGAAAAAAGGGAATTCAATTTTATACAACTTGACGAAAAATACAGGGTGTTCCATTTGACCTAAACAAGTTCTCGCGGTTTGAAGTTGACAAAATGTAACGCGAAAAACGGAACACTTGGTATGTTATTGAATTAAATTCAGTTGTAGAACGTAGTTCTTCTTGTGTTATTTTTACGTGACAAGAAGCAAATGAGGATCTGTTACACGAAGAAAGTTACAACGGTTCTTGCAAACCGTTGCACCTGTCAAATTTTCTATAAAATGTCAAATATCTCTGAAATGGCTAGGTTTAGGTATATGATATGCTACATATTTTATGCTCTTTTCGAAAACCCTAAAATATATAGGGTGTTCCATTTGAAATAAGCAAGTTGGTATCGACTTCCGTTATAAGAGGAAGTGCCAGCTGCTTGTAATTATTTTACTTGGATTGGCCATAGCGTCATTAGTAATTATCTAAATTTTCTGATGCGTACTTTTCTCTATATCGATCGATTCAGTTCCCGGTGAGACACTCTGTATAATAACTAAGGTATCATATACTAAATAAGATGATTAATATGGTAGAATATAATCTAATACAGGATTTACAAGACACGTAACAATTATTGAATTAACGAATAATGATGAATTATTGATAATAGATTGATGCTTTTGGGAAACAACGTTGCAGTTGAAAATATCGATACGATCATGAATGTTATTATAAGTAGAACACGTGGTTTGAAGTGGGGAAATTTTTAAAAATTTGTTCTGAGCGTGATCAGTTTAAATAAATCTGTTTGGCGTGATCCAGTTCTGTGACCATGAATATAAATAATAAATAAATAAATGTTTATTTGCCACTGATACATTATTTTATAACATCTGTTTAATTTATAATATAAACAAACAAACATATTCGTCCAACATTCCGTTTGTGGGCGACTGTGTAATTTATTCATACTTATTGTTATTTTGCAGTGCTTATGTGTTCCTAATTTCTCATGTTTTTAATATATTTTCTAATAACATATCTTTCTATTCCTAACTATAATAATACGTATAATATGTACTCCTAACTATTATCTCTGCTTAATTCGTCAGTTAATACATCTATATTTCTTTACGGTATATAAAGCAAAAATAAATGATTCTTTCACTTTTTTTTCTGTTTTCTTATTTTTGTTCAATTAGCACATGAATTTCTGATCTTTCTTTCTCTAGCATGAACTATTTTACTTTCCTTTTAAAAATATTGTATGAAACTGAATTTCTAGCGTGTAAAGGTAAGTAGTTAAAGAATCTAGGAGCCAGATATGTATAACATCTTTGTCCAATTCTTTTTATCGTTACTTTCGTTCTAACTGCATATTGCTTATGCCGTGTTTCGTATATATGATCAACAGGCTCTAACTCATTGCGAAAATTATATTGCCTTGTAGCCACAATTAAAAAGTATAATTGTCGCAGGTCTAAAATTTGTGCCTCACGGAAGAGATCGTTGGAAGGGTAAGTGTTTTCCCTACCGAGCATTATTTTAAGAAACTTTTTCTGTAATATTAGCAGTTGTTTAATGTGATTTTAGGTAGTACTGCCCCATAAAATGGTCCCATATTTTAGTCTGGAGTCTATTAATCCGTAATATATTGTTTTTAAAGATTTAATGTCGAGAAAAGTTTTCATAAATTTAAATTTATATAGCAGACCTCTTAAATTATTTACTAGCTAGCCATGTGAGTATCCCAATGTAAATTTGAGTCCAACTTGTTTGTATCTTGCGTAATCTGTAGACAGTTAAAAGTCGGTAGGGTTTATACGAAGAAAATGGCAAAAATTTCATTTTTGAAAAATTTATCGTTACAAGCTTTTTGTCGAAAAAGTTTTTTATATTTCCTAAGTCTATTTCTGCTTTAGTTCTTAACTCTGCCCAAGAATTAGCTGTGTGAAATAGAGCCGTATCGTCTGCAAAACTAATGATTTTTCCACAGGAATTTAGATAGAGTAGCTCTTTTACATATAGGATGAATAGGATTGGCTCCACCATGGTTCTTTGTGGAACACCGCTCTTATACAGTGGTTTCACTATCGCTATTTTAAATATGTCAGGACATACTTCTGTAAAAAATATTCTGTTGATTAAATAACATAAAGGTTTGCTTATAGTTTCTGCATTTTTTTTAAGTCTCAGATTTGATTTGGTCGAGGCCAGGGGCTTTATGGTATTCTAAACTTAGAATGGTTTTCCCGATCTCCTCTTCATTAGTTTGCGCTAAAAAAATTGAATACAGATTGATGTTCACAGTATTCTTTTTATTTCCTTTTGCCAGCTTGATTTTGCTAGCTAAATCTGTACCGATATTTATAAAGAATTTGTTAAAAACTTCGCATATTTCCTCTTCTCCTCCTCTTCATATAGTGTTCCTTCTGTATCTATAATTTTTAAAATTTTGTTTCTTGATTTGTTGCCTTCAATTTCCTTAATTGTTTTCCATAGTACTTTGAAGTTATCTTTGCTTCCTTCTATTTTCTTTTTGGATTAGATCGTTTAGTTTGTTTCGATACATTCGATATTCTGTTGCTAACTCGGTGTTTTCTGGGTCTCTTTGTAGTTTTCTAAATAGTTTATCTTTCTTGCATAATTCTATTTATAATAATTTCTATTGCTTTATTCACATCTGGTGTATTGTATAAATCTTCCCAATCATATTCACTTAATTTGAATTTCAGTTTTTCATAATCCGTATATTTTACAGTCCACTTTTCTGTGGGTTGGTGATTCTTTTCTATTTAGCTATGTAATTCGAGTGCCAATAGTATTGAGAAATGATTCGTGATTGAGGATTTATAAACCACAGGGGAAATTTCTTCATAATTCTCATTTATTCGGTCAACAAACAAATGGTATATGCAGGGCAGCATATTTATTATTATAGTGCTGTCGATGATATTATGTATCAATCTGTAAAGAAACGTAAGGTAAGAGACTTTATGGCGATCTTATAATGATACTACTAAGAATTTTGATATGTAATAGTTCCGAATGGGAGTAGCCAATAGGTGGATATACCCCATCAACTTTAAATAATGAGTAGTTTAAGAACTTTCGTTGAATGTTTTCTCAGTTATCTATATCTGTCATATGATAAGGAGACCATATCAATGACGCATACTCCAGGTTAGATCTCACAATAGAGAAACGCAGTAGTTTAAGACCAGCGGCATTACCGAAATGTTGAGTATTTCTAATAAGAAAACCTAGAACCTTATAGGATTTTTCAGTTATTCGAACCACAATTCACAGACACTTAAATCCTTTACAAACCAGTCTTGTTTACGTAATGCCAGAGTCACATATAGAACTCAGCATGTTAAGAAGAAGAAGAAGAAGTATTAGGAAGAGTGTTGAATATTACGCGCCCTGAGTATAGTCGTTTGCAATTTTACCGTGCAAATAAAAAAACCAACAAAACTTTACGACCTCATTAAAATATGTTGCATTTTTTATCTGCCCAGTAAAATTGAAGACCACTTTAAGTGTGCGTTCTTTTAAAAACTGTTTTGTCAATTTTTGGAGACTTTGACCGTGTCTATTTTGTCCCTCGTGTTATGAGTATGGTCAGTTAATTCCGGGTTTCTTTGTTTTTGCGACAACGTATCAGCAAAAATTTACAATAAAGTTGCCTTAGATCGAAAACTTTACACTCTTCAGATCCCGAGGTAATTAGAAGTATGATAGCTTTAAGAAAAGTGCACCGTGATCTTTTGAGGTTAGAAAAAATTCTAATTTGATGAAGTCTGGTGCCAGATTCGATTTGAGTAAATCAAAATACATAAAAATATCGGGATCTGCACAACAGTACATAGAATTTTCTTCGTGTACCTGCGTTATCCTTTTACTTATATATATTTTCCAGATATCTCCAGTTTCATTAATTTAATTTAAACTTATCATATTTGAGGTTTTCATAACAGAGTAAATTAAAATGAAAGCTTCCGGGATAGAGTCGACGTTAGTGGATAACCGGATCGTCCCCTCAGGACGACACTGAGTGCGCCCCTAAACAATAGCCTTGTGTTCCATTACGCCCCACTACATGTCAAATTCTCTAGTTATACAATCATATGGCCAATGCTGCGGGCGGGCATGCGCGGTTGTGTTTCAATTAGCATTCAAGTGTTATATAACGTTTCGCATCTTTGTTGCGTTGCGGCCGTAATGTTGATTATTGTTACACCTATTTATGCGTTGCGTTTAGCATGCTATTTCATCAAGTAATCTATTCTGGATATGCTCCGCATAAACTGGATTTTAATCGACTTTGAAATATGGACAGCGAGTTTATTATATTTTTATTTTATTGGTACACTAATTCACAGGCCAAACCCAATTACATAATAGCATTAGAAAAAGTAAATTTATAAAAGTCTTTTATTAGTTTTAAATATGTAGTTCGGTAGCTGAGTAAGTTATTTTACTTAAAATATACAGGCTGTCCATTTTATCAGGGCGCTCGAGAATATCTCACTTAATATCGGTCGTACAAAAAAAAATATTTTTACGAAAATTGTACCGATTTATATAACCTACAAAATGGTTTAAAGACATTTGAAATCCATGGACTACTTAAAAGTTATGGCGGAAAATATCGAAAATGCAGAAAACGTCTAGGCCAAATATCTCCGTTATTTGAAGATACGAGAAAAATTCTAAGGCGAAAATTTTTTGCAAAACAGAGTGTTTCAACGAGGTTTTATCTAATTTTTTTCAAAACCGCTGTATTTTGAGATTTACTCTTCAGGCTGTTATAAAAATTATTTTGAAACGGACGGGAAATGGCACCATTAAATAGTGTTTTCCTCCCTTTTCAACAATATATCACATGCCATATTTATTCATTGGTACTACGTTAGTAATTATAAAAACATTTATTTAAAACCAATAATTTTTTTTAACAAGCATTATACTTGCCGTGGAGAAGTATCTTCAAATCTTTGCTATAATAAAACATTATACAATTAAGAAGAATAAAGTAAATTCAGGTAACAAAACAAAACAGTAATCAAGAAAGCGACATGGAGGAATTATGGAAAGAGTATTCGCAGTTATGCCAATGTATAGAGGTAGTCCATAAAAGCGTCACTCCTTGCTCAGAAAGTTAAAATATCTTTACCAATTAATTTAAGTATAATATCCATTTGTTTGTATTTCATGATTTCACTATTATTTCAATTATTTTAAAATAGTTGGCTATGAACAAACTTGACAATTTAATTTTTTGACAGATCATCTCAGTTAATACTTAAACTCTCACTCAATCACACTCGTTTAAGAATTTAGAATTTTCAAAAATGATTTTCACTCGCATTGATCGTTATAATATGTTCGTTACATATTGCCAATGCAATTTTAACTCTGGATTAGCTCAAGTAGAATATAGAAACAGATTTCATTTTTAAAGAAGAAGACAAGGTTGAACAGTGTTACTGATAATGTAAATAAGGTAAACCGAGTTATTAATTATGTAAGAAATAAAAATACAGAACATTTGGAAACATCATTAAGAGAAATTCAAATTGCTTGTCATATAAATAAAACAAGTGCTAGAAACATATTAAAGAAAAATGGTTACCGGTGTTATAAAGCCAAAAAAGTTCACAATTTACAAGCGGGGGACAAACCAAGGAGGACGATTTTTGTAAGTGGCTGAAAAGAAGCGTGCCGATCCATTAATATGTAGCAAAATACTTTGGTCCGACGAGGCAAATTTTTCCAATAATGGATTTTTTAATCGCAATATTCATTACAAATGGACTTCTGAAAATACACACTGGCATAGACCGACTGAGTTTCAAAATCGTTTTTCAATAAATGTGTGGATAGGTATTTTAGGCACCAATTTAATAGGTCCTTATTTTTATGATGGTCACCTCAGTGGTCAAAGGTACCTAAACTTTTTGAGAAATGAATTTAATGAATTCTTAGATGACCTACCTTTAGAGAATCGACACAACTTTCAATATTTTCAAGAAGATGGAGCTCCTCCCCATAATTCTCAGATTTGCCTAGATTATTTAGACGAAATTTTGCCTCAACATTGGATAGGTACCAATGGATTTATTCTATGGCCTCTTCGTTCTCCAGATATAACCCCAATGGATTTTTTTCTATGGGGTATATTAAAGATAAGGTGTTTTCGACGATACCGCAAAATGTAGAGGACCTAAAAGCTCGAATTCAACAGGCATGTATTACAGTAACCCCCGAAATGCTGAGTAATATTTCAAATGCAGTACCTCGCCGCGCTCGATTGTGCATAAGAAATCGCGGTGGACACTTTGAACACTTGATATGATATCTTAAAAATTATTTTGAGGATTAGATAAATATTAATCTTCTGTGTGCTATATTCTTTTTATTATTAATTTGTTTTTGTTACCTGAATTTACTTTATTCTTCTTAATTGTGTTAATGTTTTATTATAGCAAAGATGTGAACAACTTATTGAATTATTTTATCGTGTTATTTAATCATACTTCTCCACGGCAAGTATAATGCTTGTTAAAAAAAGAATTATTGGTTTTAAAAATATGTTTTTATAATTACTAACGTAGTACCAATGAATAAATATGGCATGTGATATATCGTTGAAAAGGGAGGAAAATACTCTATTTAATGGCGCCATTGCCCACCCGATCCAAAATATTTTTTTAACAGCCTGAAGAGTTTTTAAAAAAGTTAGATAAAACCTCGTTGAAACACTGTTTTGCAAAAAATGTTTGCCTTAAAGTTTTTCTCCTATCTCTTCAAATAACGGAGATATTTGGCCTAGACGTTTTCCGTATTTTCGATATTTTCCGCCATAACTCTTAAAGTAGGCCATGGATTTCAAATGTCTTTAAACCATTTTGTAGGTCATATAAATAGGCACAATTTTCATAAAAATATTTTTTTTTGTACGACCGATGTTAAGTGAGATATTCTCGAGGGCCCTGATAATATGGACAGCCTGTATATATTTTTTACGTTACTTTGACATATTTTTTGTTTCAACATACCGGTTGTAAACGAATAGTGGGTCACTTCCGTGTTTTTAAAGATTTCGGGATGAAATTTTGTATGGTGAAATTAGGTAAGATTTCCAACTTTTTGAGACTTATTCGCCATATTTGTTACATCCGGTTTCACCGAAAATGGCCCCAATAGTTTTTCTAACTGGACCACCCTGTATGTTTTTACATTTTTTAAATAAACGTCACATTTTGGATACATTTATACTATTTTGAACAATTTATACAATTACACGAAAAATAATTTGAATTTTAGTTGTTAATCTAGATGGCTGCGAATATGTTAGAATTATTTTCGTTCCAATGTAATTCATATAAAAAATACGAAAACATCAATATATCCAATAATACATCATACAGGGTGCTCTAAACTCATTAAAATCACATTTTTCGAAATAACTAGTTTTTTTAAATATCATGATATGGTCCACCCAAATATTCAGAAATCTCTATTTGTTAAACGGTACCAAAAGTTCCGTAATGTGTAACCGTTACCGGCAGGAATGACAATTTTTTAAAAGAAATTTATGATTTATATCTAACTTCAATTAAATTTTGATCAACCCTGTATATTTGTGTAAATATTTTATGATATGCAACAAGAATGAGCCAGAGGATCATTCTGTCTCCACCGGAGACATATCTGACATATTTGTCACTTCTGGTTTCACCGCAAATAACCCTAAAAATAAATACAGTAAACGAACTTAATTGAAACCGTATAAAAACTAAAAGCCGGCAAAAACAGTCTGCATCTCTTTATTGTACATGGGCGGGGATAAATAGAAATGCTTGTCATAAGAAAATGATAAGGTTTTCAGGCGTTATTATGTTATCCTCTGTTTCAAATGGTCTCCAGCAAGCCATGGTAAATTAGTAAATAATTAAAATATTTTACCTTTTACATAGTAGCAAATATTTATAAATATGAACTATAACTAACTAAAGTCCTACGCTTGATATTATAACAGGTATTTATGCACTGCACTGGCACATTGACAGCACATGTCATAAGTCCACCGTTGACTACTAAGAAACGTTTTTTTTATGCTAGTAGGCCTGTCCGTTTTATTATCTTTAAACCAGTGCAGTCGTAGATGGTTCATTCAGGCTGATTACATTGCCAGTCTCGGACTCGCCTGCACAGTTCCAACTACCATTTGAATCTCGATACCATTGCCAAATATATAGGACAAAATATCAATTTCAGTGTGCACGGTCCTGTGCTTTAACACTGACTAGTTTCAATTGTCCTCGTATGAAGTATACTATTGTAGATTAATAAATTGTTAATTCCAATTCCTAATTTAACAATTGTTCAAGGTGACCTCCATTTTGATCTCTGCACTTCCGAATCCTTTTAATAAAATTATCTTGAACGTTTTGCAACTCTGCAGGAGATATGTTGTCAAATGCCATCCTCACACGATTTTCTAAATCCACTCTCATATACACAACTGTCGGGTACACAATATTTTTTAGATGAGCCCATAAACAGAAATCTATACAAGTTAGATCCGGAGATCTCGCGGGCCATCTAACAGGACCGTTTGCCACAATCCATTGCTCTCTGAATGTATTATTAAGATAAGCAGCAACATTTCTGGAGTTATGGGGAGGCGCTCCGTCCTGCTGAAAGTAAAGTTGCCCCTGTTAAGCTATCTATACCATCTTCAATTTCGTTTTGAAGAAACTCCAAATACCGTTCTCCGGTAAGTGGGCCGACAAAAATAATAGGTCCTATAATCCGGTTATTCTTTATCTGGGCTCTGACATTAATACCAAAACACTCCTGAAAATTTCCATCTCTAACTAAATGTTGATTTTCTGTGGCCCAATATCGACAATTATTTCTATTGAACATCCTGTTATTTGTCAAACGAGATTCGTCTGAGAACAACATGTGTTTCTGGAACTCTTTATCTTGCCCATACTTTTCCAGAACCCAATTGCAAAAAATCATTCTTCTAGCACCGTCATCTTCATAGAAGTGTTAATGTAATATTTAAAACTTTTATACTTATGCTTTTTTTAAATTTTCCATACTGATTGATGGCTAATTGCAGCGTGATTGACTATTTCCCTTGTGGATGATGTAGGATGTACCTCTACATGAGCTAATACTTCTATTTCAGTATTTTCATTTATAATGAATCTCTCATCAACATTGTTAGATATTCTTCGCGGTTTCTCTTCCTCATTTGCAAACTGACGACGGTTAGGATGATTCCTATCTAGATAACGCCTCGCGTATAACGCCGCGACTTGAACAGAATTTCTCTTACATTCCCCGTATATTAAAAGCATGTCGACTTCTGTAGCGAAATTCCATTTTCAAAATCACTTTGCATGCTAAACACTCAAAACTATCAAAATCACCTTAGGCGCTAAACAGTTAAAATACGAATGATTTAGCAATTGTTTATTAGGGACATTACGATGACAGTAAGGACCTACTTTAATTAACTTTTTTGTTTTGCATTTCTGCGGTGATAATGGCTTGACTAATAAACAAAAAACATGCTGATGAAAGGACTTTCCTTACTTAGATATAAAAAAAGGCAATGAAGGCCATGTCCATATAATATTTAAAAACTACATCATGCGAGATCTAACTCGAAATTTATTACTGAAAATTTAATGCGAAAATATCGGAAAAAATTCATATTCATTCTAAAATTTACAAAATAAATAGAATAATTCGAAGAACACCACCTCCTCAGGAGACAGAATGGGCCTCTGGCTCATTCTTGTTGCATATCATAAAATATTAACACAAATATACAGGATTGGTCGAAATTTAATTGAAGTTAGATATAAATCATTAAAAAAAATTGTCATTTCTGCCGGTAACGATTACACATTACGAAACTTTTGGTACCGTTTAACCCCTACTACATAGAGCTTCCTGAATATCCGGGTGGACAATATCATGATGTTTTTAAAAAATGAGTTATTTTGAAAAATGTGATTTTAATGAGTTTAGAGTACCCTGTGTGATGTATTATTGGACATATTGACGTTTTCGTGATTTTTTATATGAATTACATTGGAACAAAAATAATTCTAACATAATGCCAGAAAATTTTTTTTAGACGTTTCGTTCTTGTATACACACTAAATCAGATTTTAATTTTTTTTACTCCCTTTCATAATAGTGCGGAGGTGGCTGATGCCGAAAAAATTTTTGAGACCTTGACTTTTCGTATATGCTCTAAACTGCAATTTTATGGACTCTTACCTGCCTGCTATGCCTATTTACCCTTATTTACCCCATTTACCCCCGAACCCTTCAACGGAATTAAATCAAAATATAATCTAGTTCCAGATCTCGTTACAATAATACATAAGTGTACCAAATTTCAAGTCAATATCATAATAAACGGTTCCAGAGAAACGTGTTCACAAAAAAAGTTACAGACAGGAATTTTTTTTTGCTCAAATTTAAAATCTCGACGTTTTCATATTTTAAGCCTATTTAAAAAAAAAAAAATTTTTTTTTGCGTTTTGCGTTCCACACGTGAAAGCAAAAATTCGTCATTTTAGTTTCTACCGAAAAAAATATTTATACGTAGTTACTATTATTAACCATTTTGTAGGCGTTTTAATGCAGGTAATTTAGCTTTTCTGAAATAACTCGTTTTTTTCAAATGAGACTGTGGTGGCTTCTTGTGTCCATTAAATTGACCCTTTTTTCACGAATCGATTGATATCACTATGCTTGGGTTTTTACGGACATTTATACAAAAAAGTACTGTAAAAACTTGTAGCTTGTACTTGTAGAATATTAAATCTACAGTTATTATACGGCTATCAAAAGTTTTCGCATGAAGTTACCTTTGGATTTTAGAGAAAAAGTATGTTTATTATTATTTAAAATTCTAAATAAAAACTTTTTAAATGACAACACTTTGTAACAAAATTAAATCAAAATTAAAAATAGTTATTTATGCAACAAGTGCGTAAAGTGAAAAAAGGCACTTTACACACGAGTTGCATGCACAATTTTTTCTACTACCGCAGTGGTTACGAAAAATATATGAATACATTGAAATACATAAATTCTGCTTTACGCCCTAGTGCGTAAAGTGAAATAATAAGATAGCAAGGTTAGTTGTTGAATAATGTTACATTTTACTAGATATACTTGTTATGTAAAAAAAATAATATATCGGTACTTAACAAAATTTATTGCATTGATGAAAATTATGAGAATAAATTTTACAATTCCACAATACAAACGAAGTTAATTAAATATTGTTCTAAAATAATATGAAATTAACTTGGAAAATGGTAAAACGTAGACATTACATTTAAATGTCAAATTTACTTAATCATATAAAAATCACAATATCGCCTTGGCCAATTTAATTTTAAATGAATGAAATTCTTTAAAATGTACATGAAACTGCAAAATTATAAATAATTCAAGTATGACTGTTACAGAACGCAGAAAATAGATATATTTTATAATAATATACACAGTGATAATAAATAAATGGACTACATAAAATTAAATAACTAGTTTATTGTAATTAAAATAACAATGAGATATGATTATTACAGACACTCTGATAGGTTTTTTTTACTTTACGCACTAGTGCGTAAAGTTTAACTTTACGTACTACACAGCGTGCGTAAAGTAAGTACTTTACGCATGGTAGTAGAAAAATGTTTACAGTTAACAAAAACCAAAAGCATTGTTCAAAGTGGCTATATACTGTCTTGCTCGATGTTGTCTCTCGAATGACATTTTCCAACATTGCAGGTGTTATAGTATTCAATGCAGCTCTTATTCTATTTTCTAGCTTTCCTAATGTCAAAACTGACGTCACGTATACTTTATCTTTGAGATTATGAACGAACCATCTTTACACGTCTAATGGACTTTTATTACCCTTCCTAAAGTGGATATTATAATGTTCACCTGAAGGGTTCGTAATGACTGTTCAGACGAAAAATAAAAAATCTATACTTACTGTTTGGTTTTTGCTTAACTGCTTCACTGATGGTACCAATTGGACGTCGTAACACTATAAATCTAACACAGTAAATACTAACACTTTCTTAAAATTAAACCTGAAAAGGAATTTTGAAACACAGAAAAAAGACAATATAAAGTTCAAAAAATATATATTAAATCTTTTCAAGAACATGTATGATAACTATAGTCTGGCCCATGTACAACACATGGTGAGGAACGGAACGACTTATAATGTAACCAACTACAATCCAATGTGCGGTTTATAGCTAACGATTACACAAAAAGATTCAGTAAAAAGTTCAATGTTTATAATTATGGTGGGCTTTTGCCTGTCTATTGACGTATTTTCAGTTCAATATCAATTTAGTTCGCTCCTCGGAGCTTAAAAATGCCTGAATCGCAACGACTTTGAATTATATTGTGGCAATTATATATTCATTCTGTTACATGGCCTATGTCCATTTAACAGTTTTATTTAAAAACTAGTGTTTTGTGGATAGTTAGCACGACCTGTATATTTTTTGGATTCAGTTTTTGCAGGTGAAACTGTTTTCAACTAACAGAATTTTACATGTATAACTGCTAAACCATGTCACACTGTTTTATGTACTTAATTTTATATCTTAGGAACTTAGTCCTGTTTTTCTATTAACACTATTATGTATCTCATATCCGTTGTAATACAGCATTATTATCCCAGGAAACAATTTGTCTACAAAATTTAGTTACATCAGATATCTATTTTTCAATTTTTATATTTTTGTTTACTATGGAGTACATATGGTTATTTTCCTTACCTTCTCTCATTCTATATATAGTATATCCTATGAGATGTAATATGTTACTGATTTATCAATAATATCAATACGTTTTACTACTTATTTATATCTGTTAATATTTGTTGTTATGTATAAAATAGAAATTGCAAAGGCAAATCAGCTGGCATGGAAAATAAACTATTATTATAGATTCCTTTCATCGATTATATGCCACTACTTTAGTTGAGTATGGGAATCTACAAGGCAAGTTGGTGCGCTTAAATTAACCACTGACAGATGGCCATACTTGTACGATTTCTATATTTTGATAGCTTTCAATTTAAATAGGGAATTAGATTTCTCACATTTTTTTGGTGGCGTTGTTTTCCAGTAAACAGGACAAAAAAAGTTTACCTTATCAGTAAAACTCACCAGGAAGTCATTTGCTTGCAGCCTTTGTACTGATTCAAACATTATAATTTTTAACTGTGGACTTCAGTAATTGATATTACAATTTTTATATCCCAGTTACAAAGTGTTGAACATACAGGTAATTTCATTTCATTATACTCATTAAAATATTTTAATTAATCTTCAAATTTTGCCTTTGATATAATTTCAATTATTTTTAAAATAAATTTTGAATTCAAAGTCAATTCTTTTTAATTTAATAAGTAGTTAAAATGCTATATGTACCACATGGTTGTAAAAATATTTTTCTCTTTCCTTTTCATTTTTTTGGCAATTTATAGTCTAAGAAATCAGCTTACTAGTGCATAGCTAATAATAATACTCGTGCATAGCTAATAATTACACGTGCATGGCTAATAATAACTCGAGCATAGCTAATAATTACTATTGCATAGCTAAAATTACTTTTGTACTGCTAATCAGATTACTTTTGTATAGCTTAAATTAATTTCCTGCAGCTTTGTATAGCTAGCTTAATGTTTCGTGCAGCTAATTCAAATATATTTTGTACAGCTAACTAGCTTATATTTGCATAGCTAACATTGCTTAAATTTTGCATAAATAACTTGCATAAATTTTGTATGTGCTTATATTTGGTTAAATTTCCTACAATTTTCACCCCATTCATTGAGAGACGTAAATTGCCAAGAAAAATTTAGAGTTCTTGCAATAAGAGACAATTGTGGGCCTGGATTGCTGTCCCAGAACCAGCCACCTGACCCATAAACCACCTAGGATACTGGTATCAATTTGTTTTTTATATATATATATTTTTTTACATTTCAATTTGTCTCAAACCGATTTGTCTAATTTTTTTGTAATATATTTTGTCATTCATTTTAAACTATCTTTTTATTTCTCTTACCAACAATTTCAGTCCGATCTATAGCAGACTGGTTATTCGAGAAAAAGAGACTATTTTGCTTATTTCACTATAGATGGTGCCCAATTTAACATCAATTTTTCTTTGTCTCCTTTTCTCGAAATAAACAGAAATCTGTCGCTTATGCTGTACATGTCAGAAAGGGTAAGTTTCTCCACTCTTACGAATGCTCTGGACCCACGGCTCTCTGCTCCGGCTTAAACCAGCTAGTCGTCCGCACATGTTGCCTCAATTCTTTCTCAAAAATAAATAATAAGAGAAAGGAGGTAACATAATTGGCGACCAACGTGTGGGGCCCGAAACAATATAATTGGCGACAAATGCGTAGAGCTCAATTCAATAAACATATTTATATAGTAAGAGTAGTAAGAGAGGTGAAACCCCAATTTTTGAATGTATTGCATATGAGACAAATTTTTAAATTTTTGGTAAGAAAATAATTTTTTCTTAAGTCGAGTCATATTTTTGCTTATATTTCATTTTGTCTAAAAATTTTTATTATATATTTTTGCATATATTTTTGCTTACAACAATTGAATTCTATGGTATACAGAAAATTTGCGTCCTTAAATATCAAATATTTTACAAGTCCAAATATTTTCTTAAAATATTCTTTATTAGTGAAAGTGAAGTTGTGGAATTATACCTACCTGAAATATTATTTTGCTGCTTAAAGTGTTTAATTTGATTTATTTCTGGAAAGTTAAAATTGAAACAACAGTTTTTTATTTGATAGATAAAATTGTTTGTGTTTTTTATCTCTTGACAACAGATAAATCTACATTCATTTGCTATTTAAAACATACAATTTATTGCCAGTTGGGTTCTTAATAAAAACATTTAATTTACTTCTTTACATTTCTTGTTAACATGGAACTTCCATTTTGTGTAAGATATTTAACGGAATCTGAGGTAGATTATGAACTACGTATTCGAAAGGTTAAGGCACCTAATAAAACTTTAGATACAAAACGGATGATATTAGACAATTTATTTAAAAAGCAAAAACGCGAATTTCAATCATTAAAAGATCCTAGCTTCGATGTTGAAACAGAAAAAACTGAAATCACCAACACTATCGCTGAACTACTTGCTTTAGTTCACGATTTTTCAGCATGCAAAGAGGACACATCCTATTTAATAATTTCAAACCGTTTAATATGCCTAACAAATCGAGTGCATAGATTCGTGGTTCCGGAAGAACCAACAGAGTAAATATTAACCTGCAGGAATTTAAAGATGACTCAGTCGCATCTTGCGAGGAAATTGATGCAAGGTTAGAAATTAAAATTATTCCTAAATTAGAAAATATTTCACCTATTAATTACCCAATTGACAAGAAATATGTCCCAGTTTATAAATGGGGAATTCAGTTTGACGGAAAGTCAAATTTAAAAGCTTTTCTCGAACGAGTCAAGGAACTTGCTGCCGCTAGGAATGTATCGGAACAACAATTATTTGAGTCTAGTATTGATTTATTTACTGACAAGGCCTTAATTGTTTATCGGTCAATCAGATCTATTGTATCCAATTGGCAAGAGCTTGAAGAACAGCTTAAAATCGCTTTTTTAGTATGCGATTATGATGAAAAATTGTTAGATGAGATAAAATCTCGTAGACAGGGACAGTCAGAGTCCATAAATATTTTTGTTGCTACAATGCAAAATTTATTTAATCATTTAGATACTGTTTTAAGTGAAGAGGAGAAGTTAAAAATAATTAGACGTAACATTTTGCCTAAATATATTCATGCATTAGCTTTAACAAATATTAAAAATACAGCCGAACTATTAACTTTATGCAAGAAAATAGATTTGGCCACACAAATGAAAAATAATTATTATTCTCCAACTCCTAAAGCATGTGTCCTCGAAACTGACTTGGCATATGTAGAAAATCTTCCATCACCTAAAAATAAAAATAATTTCAATTCTAAAAGCAAAAATATTAGTCTAAATAATAATTCGAATCAAGAAAATGCTGTTCCGGGTACATCAAATAATAATAAATTTTCTATTTCTTGTTGGAATTGTCAAAAGAAAGGTCATAGCTTTCACGAGTGTAGACAAGCTCGAAATAGGTTTTGTTTCCGATGTGGAAAACCTAATTTTACTTCTAAGACTTGCCCAGTGTGCAATCCAAAAAACTAGAAAGGTTTTCTGCTGTTTTATCAGGCCCACGGCAGAAAAATAACCCTAGAGGCCGAGTAATTTTTAATTCTAAGTTTAAAAAGCATTCCAGAAATGACTCAAATAAACATATTTTCTCAAATTTCAAAGTTAAACCTAAAACTGACATTTTTGATTGGGAGAAGTGGAAAAATACAGTTCGTAATTTTTATAAGAATAACTTTCCTGAAATTTTACCTCTTGCTGTAGAGAAACCTTTCGATAATCGTCCTTATATATCTATTTCTTTATATGACGAAGAAGTTATCGCTTTGTTAGATAGCGGAGCTAATTTAAGTTGTTTAGGTTCACTTGCTTTAAATCTTTTAAATAAACATAATATTAAAATTGATAAAAGTAAACGAAAAACGGTCACAACTGCAGATGGTAAAAGTCAAACCGTGATAGGTATTTGTCAACTTCCTGTTGTTATAGAAGGGATTTGCAAAATTATTAAAGTATCTGTAGTCCCGTCCTTAAAGTGTGGACTTATTTTTGGTAGTGAGTTTATAAAAATTTTTCGTTTATCAATCAATTATAGAAATAATGCATGGGACATTTACAGTGAACTGAGCAACTTGGATATTCTAGCGTTAACAGAGCACCCTAAATTAAATAATACTGCTGAAGAAGGACAAGTTGAATTGTCCAGAGAACAGCACGCTGAAATGGTAAGGACAGTTGATTTGTTTAAAACATTATCACCAGAGGATAAACTTGGTAGAACAAATTTAATTACTGCTCACATCGAAACAGGTGAAGCGAAGCCTTTTAAAAAGCGACAATACCGGTTGTCTCCTTATATGCTTGCACATTTAAACAATGAACTAGATAGAATGCTTGAACTAGATGTTGTCGAGCCGTCCTACAGTCCATGGAATTCTCCAGTTCTACTAGTTAAAAAAAGTAATGATGAGTTCAGGTTTTGCTTTGATGGTAGATCGCTTAACGAAGTCACTAAAAAGGACTCATATCCTTTACCTTTAGTAGATGATATATTAAAAATGCTCTCTAATGCCAAGTTTATCTCCTCAATTGATTTAAAAAGTGCCTTCTGGCAAATTCCTTTAGATGATGAAAGCAAAGAAAAAACTGCCTTTTCCATTCCAGGTCGTGGTCTTTTTCAGTTTAAAGTTTTACCTTTTGGCTTGGCCAACTCGGCGCAAGTAACTCAACGTTTAATGGACAGAATTTTCTCTCCTCGTTACAGTGATAAAATATTTGTTTATCTAGACGACATTATTATCACGTCTTCTACGTTCTCTGAACATATGACACTTCTTACCGAAGTTTATGAGCGTTTATCGAAAGCTAACCTCACAGTTAATTTCCAAAAATGTAATTTTGTTAGGAGTTCTCTCAAATATCTTGGTTATGTCGTTGACTCACAAGGTTTAAGAACATCCAGTGATAAAATTAAGGCTATGGTTGAGTACCCTCAACCAAAGACTTCAACTCAAGTACGACGTTTTATAGGTATGTGTAGTTGGTATCGTCGTTTTATACCACATTTTAGCGACTTAGTCAAACCTCTCAATGACTTATTGAAGGGGCGCGATAAGCGACAATCAATTTCTTGGAATGAAACAGCTGACAAAGCTTTTCATGAAATGAAACAAAAATTGGTATCTGCACCAATACTTGTAGCACCTGATTTTTCTTCAGAATTCACTATTCAATGCGATGCCAGTTCACTTGCTCTTGGCTCGGTGCTTACTCAAATACAGGGTGGAGAAGAAAAAGTCATTGCATATGCAAGTAGAAGCTTATCTCGAGCTGAACGTAACTATTCTGCCACAGAGTTAGAAATTTTAGCCGTAGTTTATTCTTTAGAAGCCTTTGCTGGATATGTACAGGGTGTACATTTTAAAGTTATTACTGATCACGCTTGCCTTAAATATTTGTATCGCTTGTCTAACCCCTCTGGTAGACTATGTCGATGGTCCATAAGACTTTCAATGTATGATTTTGAAGTGATTCATAGAAAGGGCAAATTACATGTTGTCCCTGATGCACTTTCTAGAGCTATACCTGATGCAGATATCAACCTGTTAGATATTTCACTCGATAATCTTGAACCTTGGTACATAAAAATGCGAGAGAACATCAATAAGAGGCCAGAAAAATATCCACAGTGGATGGTTAAAGATGGGTATATTTTTAAACATACGCAAAGGAAATTAATTTTAAAAACTAATATTTCTGACTGGAAATTAGTAGTTCCTCTTGACCAGCGATGTCAAGTAATTCAAGATAGCCATGATGTACCTACAAGTGCACACATGGGTTTTTATAAAACACTTAAAAAAGTCGCAGAAAGTTTTTATTGGCCTAAGATGCGTCAAGATATTTTAAAATATGTTCGTAAGTGTCATATTTGCGGACGAGAAAAACCTCCGAACGATCAAAAATGTGGTTTAATGGGTGCTGAGAAAAAAGCTACGTTTCCCTTTGAACTTGTTTGTTACGACACAAAAGGTCCTTTTCCGCCTAGTTCGAAAGGTAACCGATTTTTATTAGTTGCGGTAGATTATTTTACTAAGTACGTTATAATGAAGCCTGTACGGCGTGCAACGTCTCAAGCTATTGTTTCTTTCTTGGAATCAGTATTTTTAACATATGGTGTCCCAAGGACATTACTTTTAGACAATGCTTCAGCGCATAAAAGCAAAGAATTCGATAAGTTTGTAGCGAAATTTAGTATTCCTCAGGTATTTTTCAACCTATTCTACCACCCCCAAGTTAACCCAGTCGAGCGTGTAAATAGGACGATCGGTACAGCTATAAGGTGCTTCATTAAAGATTCTCATAAAAAATGGGATTTACAAATTCCTGAGATTCAGTTTGCCATCAATACAGCTGTACACGAGGTTACTGGTTTCACGCCAGCATTTCTTAATTTTGGTAGAAAGCTACCTATTCGAGGCAGCTATGGTGATAAAGATTCCGATATAACTTTACCAGATCTTGATAATAATCGCAAACTTTTTGCCAATGAGCTGGACAAATTGCCAGAAATTTATAAATTGGTCCAAGAAAGACTTAACAAAGCTTACCAAAGAAGTAGTAACTACTATAACTTAAGACGAAAAGATCGCGTTTTTCGAATTGGTGACATAGTCTGGAGGCGCAACTTTGTGAAAAGCGATAAAGAAAATGATTTTTCTGCAAAATTAGCTAATCGTTATGTTTTATGTACAGTCCGAAACGTCATTTCCAATGTTTCATATGAATTGGAACATATGGATGGTAGTCCCGCTGGAAATTACCATATTTCAAAGTTGAAACCATACTTTGGTTCAAACTCTAATATTTCAGTGATACCAGAATAAGGAAATGAATGTTTTTTCTTAAAATCGGATCATCAAAACAAAGTAAACATAACGATTCATTTAAATACCTATTTTATGTCTCTTGATTTTTTTGAGTGTCTATTTTTGGCAAATTTCCTTAAATTATACAATAAGTATAATAATTTTTTTGGTGCAAAGCCACCAAAAACAATTTTTTTGGTATACCAGTAAGCAAAGCTTACGCAATTTCTTTTTGGTACTAGTACGTACCATCGTTTGTCGATATTTTTTTTCTTCGTAAATCTCTAACGAAGGGATGTATTGGATTAACTTTCAAAGTTAACTATATCTGTAGACATGGCTTGCTACCATTTCTACATACTTCATTTTTTTGAGTGAATTGTTTCACTCAACCGGAAATTAAAAAATTTCCTCCCGCTCCTCTTTCGAGGATGATTCTCTTGTAAATTTTGTATATAAAATGGCCATTATTTTTAAGTCCTTTAAGCATTATTAAGTTAAGTCCCCTATCCATTACTCTTTAAGTCCTTGATGCATTATTCATTAAGTCCTACGTGCATTTTATTCACTAATAATTCATGCACTCCTTAATTTAAGTATCACTGAATTATATCATATATCACATATGTTTATCATTCATTGCTTAAGTACTGTACATATTATTGTAAATATTAGTTTAATTAAATTGTAGATTAGTAAAAATATTTAGCTATATTTTCCTGGAAATATTTAAAAAAAAATATTTCTTCCATTAACAATTTTTTTGAGATCTGTTTATCAAAAAGATTTCTTTTTCATATCTTACCTATAAGTTATCTTACTTGTGAGATATACACTGCTCTAAATTGTTATTATGTAAATATTTTCTTTAACGTTGAGAAAATTTTCTCAAATACTAACCTTTAATAAGTACGTTTCTTCACCATCGCTTGCTAGCCAGACTTTTTCTCCAATGAGAATACGCGAGTCAATCTTTTGCATAACGTACAGTATCCATTATTATCGTACAGCGGTAACTTTAGTAAAAAGTTATTTGTCTTTTATGTATTTTCCGGCTGGATCTATAACTTTCTATTTCTACTTTCTTCAGATCCACGAAGGTTCAGGGGTGGGAACAAAATAACATCCGGTAGCTTACGTTACCAGATGATGAGAACCTACAAATGTAAAAATATTATAATTATTTCTTTTTCCTTTGTTCAACTTTCTGAACAGGAGTACTTACCTCTACTTATAATTTTACTTGTGGATTCTCATAACGATAGACAACAACACCGTCTCTTCTCTTCTTTTGTGTTTGTATTTTTCTTCTTTCTTTTGTGCTTTCTGTGAATACCTATACGATTCTTTACTTCAATTTGGTTTAATCTTTTCCTACCACCTTGGATAAGAAGCCATAACCTCAAAACTTTGACAACTAAAACTTTAAAACCATAAGTTTTATATTTTTACTAGATTATTTTAATCACCTTTCTGAAAACCAGCCTTATGGGTATTCAGTACTTTCCTCTTTCTTTTCTTTCTTGTTTATGTTTCTTCTATTTACCGTAATTAATAAAATTCTCCTACCTAGGTAAATTTAAATTTTTTCTAGCTTTTCTACTTCGCTTCACGATTTTAACTTTGATTTTTGAGAACAATTTTTCTGATTTAACTATAGTACATCTTACATGTACTATCTGATTTGTTTTGAACTATCAGTTTTAGCACTCAATGGCTATACACTTGAATTATAGGTTAACAATACCACAAGTTTTCACTTCTTGCTAACCTATATTGGCATGTAATATTATATTACATGTATCGTGGTATTAGTTTGATAAACTTCTACCAATTTTAGTACTAGCAACGACTAGACAGGTGCTCAGGCGTTATAATGTCTGTAGGATTTCGACATTAAGTCGTCTTCCTTAAAATTAATTTTATCCATTTTTTTGTCTATTTTTAAATTTCACAACACAACTTTTCACATTTTTTTCATTACTTAGTTCCGAAGATTTCTCCAGTTTAGGTCAAACACTTGCTCCTTGTACGTAGAACTTCTGGTAGAGAATGTATTTTGTCACTCATCCTTCGCACGCTTTCTCAATTTTGTATTTTATGTTTCCTACAAGGAATTAATAATATTAAAATATTGTTTACTTTCATAATGTGTTTACGACTAAAGCAAAGCAAAAATTTTTATACGTACCTTAAAAAAAAAAAAAAAATTTTTTTTCGCCAGAAGGGAGGCATTCTGTTACATGGCCTATGTCCATTTAACAGTTTTATTTAAAAACTAGTGTTTTGTGGATAGTTAGCACGACCTGTATATTTTTTGGATTCAGTTTTTGCAGGTGAAACTGTTTTCAACTAACAGAATTTTACATGTATAACTGCTAAACCATGTCACACTGTTTTATGTACTTAATTTTATATCTTAGGAACTTAGTCCTGTTTTTCTATTAACACTATTATGTATCTCATATCCGTTGTAATACAGCATTATTATCCCAGGAAACAATTTGTCTACAAAATTTAGTTACATCAGATATCTATTTTTCAATTTTTATATTTTTGTTTACTATGGAGTACATATGGTTATTTTCCTTACCTTCTCTCATTCTATATATAGTATATCCTATGAGATGTAATATGTTACTGATTTATCAATAATATCAATACGTTTTACTACTTATTTATATCTGTTAATATTTGTTGTTATGTATAAAATAGAAATTGCAAAGGCAAATCAGCTGGCATGGAAAATAAACTATTATTATAGATTCCTTTCATCGATTATATGCCACTACTTTAGTTGAGTATGGGAATCTACAAGGCAAGTTGGTGCGCTTAAATTAACCACTGACAGATGGCCATACTTGTACGATTTCTATATTTTGATAGCTTTCAATTTAAATAGGGAATTAGATTTCTCACATTTTTTTGGTGGCGTTGTTTTCCAGTAAACAGGACAAAAAAAGTTTACCTTATCAGTAAAACTCACCAGGAAGTCATTTGCTTGCAGCCTTTGTACTGATTCAAACATTATAATTTTTAACTGTGGACTTCAGTAATTGATATTACAATTTTTATATCCCAGTTACAAAGTGTTGAACATACAGGTAATTTCATTTCATTATACTCATTAAAATATTTTAATTAATCTTCAAATTTTGCCTTTGATATAATTTCAATTATTTTTAAAATAAATTTTGAATTCAAAGTCAATTCTTTTTAATTTAATAAGTAGTTAAAATGCTATATGTACCACATGGTTGTAAAAATATTTTTCTCTTTCCTTTTCATTTTTTTGGCAATTTATAGTCTAAGAAATCAGCTTACTAGTGCATAGCTAATAATAATACTCGTGCATAGCTAATAATTACACGTGCATGGCTAATAATAACTCGAGCATAGCTAATAATTACTATTGCATAGCTAAAATTACTTTTGTACTGCTAATCAGATTACTTTTGTATAGCTTAAATTAATTTCCTGCAGCTTTGTATAGCTAGCTTAATGTTTCGTGCAGCTAATTCAAATATATTTTGTACAGCTAACTAGCTTATATTTGCATAGCTAACATTGCTTAAATTTTGCATAAATAACTTGCATAAATTTTGTATGTGCTTATATTTGGTTAAATTTCCTACAATTTTCACCCCATTCATTGAGAGACGTAAATTGCCAAGAAAAATTTAGAGTTCTTGCAATAAGAGACAATTGTGGGCCTGGATTGCTGTCCCAGAACCAGCCACCTGACCCATAAACCACCTAGGATACTGGTATCAATTTGTTTTTTATATATATATATTTTTTTACATTTCAATTTGTCTCAAACCGATTTGTCTAATTTTTTTGTAATATATTTTGTCATTCATTTTAAACTATCTTTTTATTTCTCTTACCAACAATTTCAGTCCGATCTATAGCAGACTGGTTATTCGAGAAAAAGAGACTATTTTGCTTATTTCACTATAGATGGTGCCCAATTTAACATCAATTTTTCTTTGTCTCCTTTTCTCGAAATAAACAGAAATCTGTCGCTTATGCTGTACATGTCAGAAAGGGTAAGTTTCTCCACTCTTACGAATGCTCTGGACCCACGGCTCTCTGCTCCGGCTTAAACCAGCTAGTCGTCCGCACATGTTGCCTCAATTCTTTCTCAAAAATAAATAATAAGAGAAAGGAGGTAACAATACGTTCAGGCAAGGCGGTCCCATGCACATCTAAGTACATGGTAAAAAAACTTTTTTGACACCGAATCACTGAGGAACCGGTTTAGGGCAAATACGCTTAAAACCCATCATATTTCCGTCAAAATCGACTGCTAGAAAATGAAAGGGCACCCTGGATGAGCTGCAGTGCTGCACAACGTGGATTCGTAAAAGGATTTTTATTTTCAGTTTTCGTTATACATTCTAAAATTTTGTGGCCGTGGCGGCATTACGTCCCCGTGCAGAGACATTTAGTATACTTTCTAAAATTACACTCCTTGATGAGTTTCCAAGATTTTGGCATAAAAACGCTCCGTAGAGCGAAAATGTGAATTTACATATAAAAACCTCTTCCAACTGCGTTTTTACGTGAAGCATGCTTTTTATGCGAAATGATATAGTTTCGAAAAGTTTATCGAGGGATTTGGCGTGTTCTTTAACAAGATATCCCCATAAATAAAAATCCAAACAGGTTAAGTCCGGGGACCCGGCAGGCCACCGAAGCAGTTGAATTATAGTTTACTATGCCTAACACATTAATCTCCATTTCCTAACTTACTACAACCGTTGGGTTGTATACCCTTGGTTTCCGCCGCATTTTCATTTCCAGCTTCTTAAAATAATATCTGGATGGATGTATTCTTTCCGAAAATCTTTTACTATAAATTTCGTGTAGGTACCCGGTTTCCATTTTTACAACATTCCCCGTAAATAAGAAGCATGTCAATTTTCTCATTAATTGTATATACCATTGTAACAATATTTAGCTGAAAATTTCAATTAGAGAACTGTTATTTCGATTATTTTGTTTCTCTTTTAAAATACAAATGTAACTTGATTGAAATTTGTTGATAGCCGTATAATAATGAATATAGATTTTAGTTTTTTTTTTTATATAATTATCCGTAAAAACCCAAGCATAGTGGTATTCGTAAAAAAAGTGCAACTTAATGAACATAAGGAACCACCACCATTATTTAAAAAAACGAGTTATTTCAAAAAAACTAAATTACTTGCATTAAAACTCCTACAAAATGGTTAATAATAGTAACTATGGTTAAATGTTTCTTCCGTGGAAACTAAAATGACAAAGTACGTATTTTTTTTATTTCATATCAGTCTATATCAAGTCTAAAAATGTAATAATATACAGGATGTTCCATTTAAAAATCAAAAATTAGGGTTATTTCCGGCGAAACCAGAAATGGTAAAAAAATGTAGTTTTCTGAATGGCTCTAGACTACAAAATAAAATTATTGTATTTTATACCGATCAAGAATTAGGTCAGATTATTGCCTATGACTGTCGTTTTATGAAAACGTTTGACGAATTTGTATTTCATTAGTCTAATATTTACAATAAGTTTATCTCTAAATTGAGAGATTGGTAAATAGTGCTTCGTGAAATATGCAACTCAACCCTAGACAGATTTGTGTAAAAAAGGTAAAATTACTGGTTTCAATAAAATCGATAGCTAGCAGAAATCTGGACCGTAAAGATGAAGAATACGAAATGAGGCAATGAAGTGAAATTCGTAATAAGGGGTTGTGATATTCTGAAACGTCTCTGAAATACCGATTTACTTTCTACATTGTAGACTGAAATCCATATTATTCACAAATATATGTTCTTTTGATGTTTAGTATGCGAATGACAAAATTGTGTGGGTGTATATTTCTGACTATTTTTTTCTATAACGTTATATAATAGAGTACTCACCTTTCAGAACGCCGCTTAAAAGTGTATTATGTGGACCCCAAAAGGTTGATAACTGGCATATGGCAAAATCGAAATCTAATGTCTCAATAGGCGTAAATTTTAATTTACCAAAAACTTATCTCCTGCAAAACTTTTGCGAGTTATTACCAGACATCATGTTCAACATTCGGCCAAATTTTGAAAATAATATCTGTGGACGTTTAATAATAATAAATTAAAATAATGATAATAGATTTTATTAGAATAAATTGCTATGCAATACAGCGAAGAAAAAAAACAATACCTAATAGTTAATGTAAAGGACGCATAGGAACATACGTACAAAAGCACAAGTATTACAGTTTAACTAACAGTTACTGTATAAACATAAATAATCACAATATATTTTATTTCATACTGGCCATTTTTCTTTCATATAATGTATAAATATTTTTTTTAACACATTTAAGCTCAGACTATTTTTAACCTCGTTTGAGAAATCATTGTAAAGTTTCATACCCTTATTAAATAATTGGTTTTCACCAAAATTATTTATAGATCTTTGGATATAAAAGTTTTATTGTCCTGAGGTTGCGTAATTATGTACATATATCACTAACAAGTGTACAAATTTCATAAAGATGTTTTGGTAGCATGGTATTTAATAATTTATATATAAATAAAAAACATTTAGACTACCTTTCTGATAATATATTTGCACAATCCAACATAGTTTTAATTCTCGTATAAATACTACAATTTATTACGGTTCTTAATGCCTTATTTTTTTTTTTTTTATACATTTATTTAACGTCGGCCTATTTCCGCTACTGAGGCCTAACACCGACGCCTGTAGACGAGCTACCCCAACCAGGAATTTTGCCGAACCTCTTCCCTTAAGAAGAGTAGGGATCTTTTACTTGCCTAACATTTAATAGACAAGGGACCGACGGCTTTACATCCCCTCCGAAGGATGGTATATCTCCTATACAACCCTCGCCTGAGGTTGTATAGCTTCCGCGCATACACTGATATACAAGCCGCTGGAAGATGTGTGAGGCGAGGACGCGGTTTCCGTTGGAATGGTCACCCATCCAAGTACTAACTGCGCCTGTCGTTGCCTTATTTTGTTTAATTTGCAGGTTATTTATCTGGTTGTTATTGAGCATAAATATCATTGTTGTTCAATATGAAAAATGTGGGTGTACTATACTGTTGTATATTATACGTTTAGTTCACATATTAAGGTGTTTACCAATTCTAGATAAGTAACTAATTTTTTTGGATATTTTTTTGGTTATATACTCAAAATGCTTACTAAATGATAAGTTGTGGTCAATGGCTAATCCCAGATATTTAAATTCTGTAACGTTTTCAATTTCCTAGTTGTTAATCTTAATATTAAAAAAAATTCATTATTTAATTTATGTTTAGTATATAGTAACATTAATTTAGTGTTTTCTATATTCAGCATTAGATTGTTCTCCCCTAAAAACTTAACTATATTTTTCAACTCTGCGTTTAGTGTCTCACATTTTTATTATCAGCAAACATTTGTATATCATAGCTTTTTACAACATTCATTATATTAAATATTGTCTGAAAGTTATTTGTGGCATTCTACGAATATTCTTTCCTTTTATTTGGGTTTTCTACCACATGTATTGTCCTCTTCAAAAACAAATCAAGAATCTACAAAATAATAGAATTATTGGAAGAAAGTCTCTGTACCTGTGAAGTTTACGTCAAAGGAACAGTCAATAATATCATTTATATACAATATAAATGGAACTGGTCCCAGTATCGACCCCTGTGGGATACCAGGTTGTTCATTACGAATGTCCTATAATATATTTACATATTTCACTACCTGATGTCTTCCTATTTGATATGAACAAAACCACTTCCACACTGTATCTTTTATACCCAATTTCGCCAATAATAATGCTCTGTCTATGGTTTCGAAAGCATTCTTGAAATCTAAGAATATTGTATCAACATACTGTTTATTACATAAAGCTTCTTTCCAATTCACTAATAGTGATTGGATTGCATTCTCACGAGAATTTAACTGTCTAAAATCTGCTTGCTATTTTGTTAATATGTCACTGTTTTCTAGAAATACTAATAACTGATCTTTTACAATTAATTCTAATAATTTTTCTAAGGCGGCAGCATATTTAGTGGACGATATTCATTACAAAATATTGTATTATCCTTCTTTTCCACTGGAATCAGTGTAGATATTTTTCAATTGTTTAGGTGCAATAGAATCAAATATAACTGTAAACGCTAATTTTCAACTGTACACGTTCATATTTCCGCTTGAGGTGCCGCCAAATTTAATTTCTTTTATTATCTTCATTCATTGTTTACCGATTTGCTCAAAAATAAAGCCCGTTGACCGTTGCATCTAGCGATTCCCGCAAGTCCTGTCGGCATACGACTACTTGGAATCATTCTGATTTCATTTTTCAAGCCCCTGCCATTCATCTCGGCATGGGTGATGTATTTTAAATTTGCATTTTGCAATAAAATCATGAAATTTAAATTGAGATGTATCTAGATCGAAAAATAATTAAAAGCTGCATATTTTGAGTAAAAATTCCATCGTTATGTGTAATTTTCTTAACAGATATTAATGAATTTGTAATTTCTGAAATCTTAAACCCAACACAATGGGACGGACGGGAATTCAAACTCAGCTCAGAGAGCATCGACATTAAGGCACCGACGGCCATCTGTTAGACGCGAGATAGTGTGAGCTTCTTGGTACGGTAAATTTGTTTTAAAGGGAACTTATTTTCTATCAGCAAATATTGATAGATTCTAACGGGAACAGAGCTGAATAACTGCTCTTTAAATACAAAATTATACAATTTCACAAAGATTTCAAACAAATTTAAGATTTTTGAAGTTTTTCTGAAACTTTGATATCCACTTTAGAATTACAATTTTAGGAACGGAAACAAAATATTAGTTGATGAATCGACACATGCTCAACGGTTTTATAATTGGGAAAATTTGTAAAGTCTGAGTTTGCTGTTTAGGATTTTAAAAGGCCAACAACAACTACTCCTGCAAATCATATATTATAACAGTAGGTTAAGTCCACCTAGGACTGAAAGGTCGCCGCTCTCAGGTACTTGCAGAATCGCAAGTCGCTATACGCCCATGGAGACATCTATGGTGTGTAGTAACAATTGACCATATGAGAGGATTCACTTACCTCTCACCACTACTCAATTTACTATAGTTTGTATAAAACTAGCAGGTTGGCCACTATCATTTGTCTGTTCCATGACCTATGGCATACTCATGAGAACTAATAAGTTCGAAACCGGTCTATGTCTGATTAGGGAATCGACAAATGATATTGGCTACTACTCTTTCATGATTTGTAAGGTGTAATTCAATGCCGGTCGGGCTATTTGCCCTCTGAGTAGTTGTTTCCTGCAAATCATATATTGTAATTATGGAAAAATACCCAAAAAACAGAAAAGTATGTTTTTATCGAATACAACTTGGGTACCATTTATCGGTATTCTTAAATAAACCTACAAATTGATTTGTCAACGCAAAATTATTACATCGGGCTTCAATAATGAAATGCCAACTTTTCACATTGTAAGAAAAACAGGCCACAATACTGTAGACTCTTCACAGGGATTTCATGTGCAAGAAATTATTATTCGCAATTGTATTGATTTTAAGTTTGTTTTTCATTGTATCTCTCCAATTCAGTATAATCTGAGGAACTATTTTTATGCTATTTAAAAATAGTCAACAAATTTAATAAATAATTATACAACGAACCTTCGGAAGCGTTTGTTTATTTTCTCGTCAGCAAATAAGGATACCAGACAAACAAGGCGGCTATAAATAATTTATATTTTTAGTATTCTTTGTGTAATATTCAACGGCGTACTGTCTTCGGTTAAATGTAGCAGAAAAATACTTTCTATTTTTATAAATTCTTAAGACTGTGGACGTCTTCCTTACTTTATTTTTACCCCGACGCACGTATGCATGCAGCGAACAGTTTCGAGGGCGACCAACAAATTTGTTTTATAGGTATGTCGACACGGTTTTACTACGGAGGAAGGGTTCAGAAAATGATATTTAAACTGAATTGTTCTCCCAGATTCTAAATATACAGGGTGGGCCATTAATAATAGACCATAGTACAGAGGAAGATTCTTTGGACCAAAATATGAGGATATAACCAAATATGCTTTAGTAAAATGTTGCTGTGGAAAAAGATGCAGGATGTCAAAGTTCAAATTATTTTTTCGTTTTTTTTGCAATAGCTCAACAGCTGATCTGACTGATTTTTGCCAAATTTGCTAGAGGAACTTTTTCTATTCTAGGAAATAATAATTTATGTATTACACCACGTTAGAACATAGAAGGCGCCGCAGGATCTATATCTGATAATGAATTTTTTTCATATTTTTTTTGACGAAACGTTGTGGCACTTCTGAAAAGAAAATCTGATGAGGGCATCATTTCCACGTATAAAAGGTACAGTTGGTAGAACTTGATAACTCCAAACGTTTTCGAGGAAAGTGCCGTTAAACATTTCAGTAATTTTTTGATGAAAGACAAATTCAAATTTAGTGAAACAAAGTGTATTTATTGAAAAGTGTGCTTTGGTTACGTTTTAGTTCTGTCATTTGCGTCATTTAATCATTTTATTTTGTTCTTGTGTTCCTCGAGCTAATTTCTTTAACTTCCTTATTTACAATGCCTAGACATAATAATTTTTAAAATAGGGAAATGAGGGATATGATATGTGTTTAGCGGACTCACTGCAATATCCAAATAGAAAACAGCCAGACCATAAGATTTTAAAAGATATGTTTCGTCGTTTGGGAGAAACTGATTCATTTCGCCATATATACGATGTAGGACGACCGAAACAAATTACTCTAGATCAAAAACTAGAAATTTTAGTTCGTGTGGATAAAGATCCTATGTGCCGGAAGTTACAGCCCTTACGACATTTCTCGGCATCTTGGACCACCCAGTCATTAAGACAACTGACTGATGCCCACAACAGTAAACAGAAATCCAAAACTGTCCCATGTCCGCTAAAATGATAGTTAGTTGAATACCGGGTGTCGGCATTTCATAATTATTAACATAAATACAATTGATTAAGAATTATTTCGTACAAAATACTGAAAAAAATTTTTTCATTATACCATTCTGATATTATGATTTATCAGTACTATATTCGTCATTGATATGACACCAATATCGGCCTAGACCGAAGAAAATTATCAACCAAGGCAGTTATTGTTTTGACAGTTTTGACATTTAAAAGCTTCATATTTTTGGTGTACATTATAAATGGACTATAAGAACGTTCACTTGATGGATTCAACTTAACTTAGGTCCAAAATTTGGAAAATTTGATATTGAAAGTTAACCTATTTTTAGAAATTATCAGTTTTACCGACATTATTTGAAAACAGCATATACATTTAACAACAATAGTTGCTTGTGTATTTTGCAGGTTAATTTTTGCTTCGACTTTTGATAGCCTGAACCTCTCTCTGTTGACCATTCTAGTAATTACATCGCCCGTTTTGTGTGCTACCTATACGTGAGCTTGGTAAAACACCCAACAAGTTGCCTTACAGCCCTGCCCTATATGATTACTGATGTTTGTGTAGCCAGAACACAACCAAATATTTTTTATATAAATTTATTGCGAAATTCAACTATTAATTCCCGAAGAATTAAAAATGTGTCAAAGAACTAACTACCTTGTTTAAATACATTATTAGGATATTTTAAGAACTTGAATTCAAAAATGGAGAAAATTCATGTCCGAGGTGGTAGTTTCAGGCAACTAGCAAATACAAATTGGCGGTCCTGATATTTATTGAATACTGAATTATTATCCACAACTATATTAGTGGAACATATCTACTAAATTGGGTTCAATAGGTAGGTTCGACATTTTTCGTCATTTTTTTATTTTAACTGAAATCGAGAGATTTTATGATTGAAAAATGATAAAAAAAAATTTGAGAGCAAAATTTTCAGATTTACGTTCGCTGTAAGCATGTTAAAACCAAGGATCGACGCGAGGCTAGGAAACGTACCTGTGCGCGAGACTAGGCCGCGTGACGTCAGTAGCCACACACAAGCTTCGCCGTTGCAGGGAGAATATACGAGTATGTATTTTATTTATTCGTGATCTTATTTCTGTTCATAATCATAACACTGGCTAGCACAATGCTGCAAGGTTATCAGACAGCCGATTCGCGAAATTCCCCCCTTTCCCCCTTCCACTTTTTGAATTTACCTCTCAGGGGATAATTTTATGATCAATCGATGGGGAAAAAAGTCAGGAATAACATGTTAAAATGTTTAAGACTGGGGTGTTGTAGCAATTTTCTAAATAAATAAAAACTATCAACAAATTGGCCTAACTCGACTTTAACACAGTACGACGGCCACAAAATGCTTCTAATAATTAAAAAATATATATCATGTTGTAGAGAAAGAAATTCTCTCAATTTTGATACGGGAAATACCCCTCTACGATGCTTATTTTTTTTATCAATTTTTTAAGATTTTTTTGCCAAGTTGTTTTCGTTTGGTCAGCTGACTATTGTCACGACACCCCTTTGTGACGTGGCGGAACGGCGCGTGCTGCGCGAGCATCCAGAAACTTGGCTTGCGTTTTTCGCCGGAATCGCAAAAAAAAAACGCGAAACATGCAATCTTTAAACGCTCATATCTCGCGAAAAGCTCTTCGCGGAAGGCCATACTGTGTCGATATGGAAAGGGCGAAGAGTGACAATGAAAGCGCGTCGTAAATTTAACGGGCGAAATCGAAATTTAAAGGCACCAGGAACGAAGGAAAAAAGGAAATTTTTGACGTTTACCGAAATCCGCCCGCGTACACGTCATCAAGAGAGGAACGACGCAAATTCATTTTGAGGGTCGTAAAAACGTGTAGGGACAGAGATAGCCGAAACGAAAACAACTTGGTAAAAAAATTGATAAAAAAAAATTAAGCATATTTCCATTTAATTTCCCATACCAAGAAAGAAATTCTCTACAACGTGATATATTTCAAATGTGCTTTTTCAAACATAACATTTTTAGTCGCTAAATCCTTATTTTCTTATAAGGAACGGTCAGTCTATTTATTTTTCGATTGCAACAGACACTGGACCGCTTGATGGCGCCCGCTGACTGTTTTACATGTCGCTATTGTGATAATACCGGGATGTACCAAATAGTCAAAGGATCCTCGTGCCCGTCGTCACATGCCTACCTTGCACTGACGAGAGCCAACAGCTGGAAAGGATCAGTCTTTCAGCTGGTGTTTGCTGCAATCGAAGCATTAGCGTTTTGATGGTAATATGCAATTATTACACTTAACGCGTCAGAATTGTAACTTGTAATTCAGCGCTCGGCGGGGCACATATCCCGGAGAGTAGCTGTTGGTTGCAGTCTGGTTACGTTCCTTATAGAAAAATAAGGACTTTATAGAGGAGTTTGCGACTAAAAATATTATGTTTTAACGTGATATATGTTTTTTAATTATTTTGCGGCCGTTGTACCGCGTTAAAGTCGAGCAAGGCCAATTTGGTGATAGTTTTTATTTATTTACAAAATTGCTACAACACCCAAATCTTAAACATTCCAATATGTTGTTCCTGACATTTTTCCCCATCGATTGACCATAGAATTATCCCCTGAGAGGTAAATTCCAAATGACAGATTAATTTTATTGTATTACCAGTGGATGTGCAAATAGTGTACGAGTTTTTGGCTGATAATGCAAATTTGTTTATTTAATTTATTTTTTAATTATTATACATCTGCATTTTATTTTGCTGTAGAACCAATGGGTAGTATTTCTTCGTATTTCGCCGAAAAATATGATTCAGCTGTGTTTAATTGTATTAGAAGTTAATAATATTAAAACATAATTTTTATACCTAATATTTAGGAATAAAAAAATAGATTACTTATCAGAAAACCGGAAGGACTACTACTTGGCCAATATAATATTTTTTATAAGATAAACAAATAAAAAATAGCGGAGGTAGATTGATCCCATGTGAGTAGTAACTCATTTTTGGTGGATATTTTTACTGTGTTACCGGTTTCGTGAACAAAAACTTACTTCACATCTTCAGACACAAGACTACAAGGAAACAATTTAATCCCCTTTTTTAAATTGTTTCCTTGTAGTCTTGTGTCTGAAGATGTGAAGTAAGTTTTTGTTCACGAAACCGGTAACACAATAAAAAGAATTTTGTGAGATACGATTCTTTTTTACCACCAAAAATAAATAAAAAATATCTCACTGTTCGGCAAATCCAACGCAGAATGGAATGGTGTAGATAGAGTTTCTATTAAATTATTTTATTGAATATAAATAATATAATATAATACTATATAAGTATTATATAATATAGTACTATAATAATCATTTATCAGTAATATTATTCACATTTGTAGTTTGTGAAAGACATTTTGTTAAATACATATGATTTAATAAACTGCACCAATGGGTTGTACTCATTGGTGCTACAACAAAATAAAATGCAGATGATTAATATACTTACCGGACTATTTTAACGCCGCTGCTCTGAGGTTCATTTAAATCTGCGTTATTAGCCAAAAACTCGTACACCATTTGCACATGCACATGCGGTAAATTTCGGCCCTCTGATAATCTTGCAGCATTGTGCTAGCTAGTGTTATGATTATTGAAAGAAATAAGATCACAAAAAAATAAAATACACAAGCGTGGGTCACAATTTACGTGAATCCGTATATTCTCCCTGCGACGGCGGAGCTTGTGTGTGGCTACTGACGTCACGCGGCCTAGTCTCGCGCACAGGTATGTTTTCAAGCCTCGCGCCGATGCTTGGTTTTAAAATGCTTACAGCGAACGTAAATTTTAAAATTTTGCCTTCAAATTTTTTGTTATCATTTTTTAATCATAAAATCTCTCGATTTCAGTTAAAAATTAAGAAATGTCGAACCTGCCTATTCGGTGAAGCCATTCAAAAATATAGTCTATCCATATTTTGACAAAAAATATATAACAGTCGCTCATGAACCCTGTATAAAATATTTATTAACCACAATATAACGTAGATGTCCCTTACACTGTAGAACCTTTTTTACATGATACAACTTAAGCTTACTTGTAAACGCGTTTAAAGCTGCAAATCTTTAGAAGCACACATATTGTACTATTTAAATGAGGGCATTTGTTTATTATAAAAGCCGTCTCATCAAGTGGAGGAAGGTGTTGGAAATACTTTATTCTTATGAGCTCCTGTCCTAGAATGTGCGCTATAAAGGTAAATAAACCTCTTAACAGTTCACATTTGGGCCAACTTCAGGCATATTCTCGGTCGAGATTCTATATTCCAGCTCGATGTCTATTCATTTTCACGACTACAATGCCCTTATTCTCAAGAACCGTGCTTTGTTTTTCTCGCCACGTAAAATCTGTTTGTGCAACCAGTAGCAGACGCACGGTGATATATTTTCCTGCAAGTTTATACGAAAATATGTACTTACTCAAATATGTAATGCTTACAGACGACAGAAAACAAGTCTAGACAAATAATTTCAAACTCACCGATATCATACGCCCTAAAATGGGCTTGTGGCCAAACAAAAAATTGCGTTATTATTTTAAAGTAGTGGCGAGGAACATTTTTACAAAAATCTTGTTTATTTCTTTCAATTATATTTTTGATAGTATGGCCAGTTGGGAGGTCTCTTCGGAGAAGTCCACAAATTAGAAGCTAAAATTGAAGGTTTAAAAACATACCTATTGAAACTGCTTTAGGGTACCCTATTTAATTACTAAAAGAAAGTACTGGTAATTATGTCACCAGTTAATTATTAGTTATTTATTTATGTGAAGGATAAACAAATAAGATTGGCCATTTGCGTGATCGTCTAGTTTTGTTAGTGTATGACTCAAATTTCGTTGTGTGTGTGGTAACTCTTTTTAATTACCTCAGCTTCTTTTATATAAAGTTTAATATTACTTGTTTCTGTCTGATACGATATACCGTAGAAAATTAATCACTTTGTTAATTGAAATACCTGGTAAACTTGAACACACTGTCTATTAATTGAGAGACCTAGTTAACTATGTATGTTATTTATGTAGTATTTTATTACTCAAGATTGCACTGTACATTTATAGTTGAAGTTACATTTTATTTTATACAAATTGATGCCACAATAGTCGAACATGAAATCAAAAGTAATCCAAATAATTGAGACAATTGTCTAAATATTATAATAGGAAAATTTGTGCTGCTATAGCAATGACCATACTATAGATATGCTGAGTGTTTTGATGCAATAACAAGAACTTTGTTATACAAAAGTATACTGTGTTATTCTAATAGTAATTAGAGTTGTGGCAATGGCCAGATAATGATAATCTATAATAGAGCTGTTAGCAATCGCTAAGTAATAATAATTTATAATTAAAGTTGTTAGCAATAGCCAAATAATGAATCGAATGCAAATCAAAGGACAAGAGTCATGTCATGTTTGTACATCATAGAATATAAATGATAAAATACTCATGTAGAAAATCATAAAATGTTGAATAAAGATCCTTTGATTATAATTAAAACAAGCAGTCTACCAAATTTTGTATGACTGTCCAACAACGTAAAACAAGATGGGCAGTTGTAAATCAAACAGACGAGACGTCCCGGTTCAGTACTCGACGAAAAGTAAACCCTTCTTAATACGAACAAGTTTACGGGCTAATTAACCCAATACTGACCGATGGCCTGTACAGTTTGTGAGCGCAAGGTAATTATGTGGATGGATCGTTATTAAACAATCAGATCAGATCAGATCAGAATCAGAAACCTCAGATAATCATTTGAAAGATAAACATTACTATGACATTTTACAAGTCCAATACTAGGCACACAGTAGCCTTAATAAGTACATCAACTAAAAAATAATGGAAATGAAAGTTTCTTGTCATTGCACAAACGACCCCGAAATCTGTAAATTTACTAAGTTTCAGAATTCCCGGAATTATTTCCTTCTACAGCCCCTTTTTCGACCCTGGTACTGGGCTATGTTGAGTAGTGTATAAAAAAATAAAATATACCCCTCCAACCCCTTCAAACCATCCTCTCTTTATGTATTCTTAATGTCACAAACTTACTGGAACCGATTTTTAATACAATTTGTAATGTATTGTTAATTTTGGTTTAACCTGTATAGTTTTTTTTAAATTTACACATTGACTTAATTTCATTTTGTAATCTCCCGAACAAAATATATAAATCAATAAATATGTTGATTATACAACATACTTCCTAATTACTTTAGTTATTTGTAGTGTTAATATTTATCGACTACAAGTCGTCCTTTGTTTACATAATGAGCTCTGTCAAGGTCCAGAAGTTTTACCTAGATTAAAACAAAAAGTGATCCTGGAATCACGGAATCATATTCAATGTCAATTTAGTTGATTGCAAAACGTAGTAGGTGAGTTTGACCTCAGATTTCCATTAGTTGAATGAAGCGATCCAAGTTTGAGTTATGTCTCTGTCATTCGAATATAAATATTTTATTAGAACAATTATTATTCCATAGCGTTGTTTAACATGCGATCCACTAGTATATGTTTTATTATAATCTTTTATTGCAAGGTTAATATGTATGGAACAGCTTTGGATGATTATTAACAACTTTAACAAGATTATCCATAGCGCTGCACGTTATACTAACACTATAGTTTGGTTTAAAGTTTTATTAGCCTGGTCGATAGCCGAGTGGGTTAAGGCGCTAGGTGGCAATCGCCATTAATCACACGGAAAGTGCACCACCGGGTTCGAATCCTGCCTCCGGCACTGTAGGGGGAAATGGTTGTTGTATGCCCCCATTTTTTCAATGTGTAACCCCCTACCGCACGAGCCCTGGCTTCTGGAATTGGGGGTTGTCTAATTTCTGTGGTGTTTATTTATTTATTATATCTTTAAATCTCTAATTTTGTAATTTGCTGTGGAAAGGAAACAAAGAAAACAGATATCGTTATAAAGACAGCAGATATGTACAATGTAATGACCTGTGTAAAAATTAAGTATTTTATTTTTGATAATAGGTACCGTTCTTGAGACATGTCAAATATTACGAAAATATGTTTGGAAAAATTTACAACTTTCATAAACATGATAAAACACTTTTTAATTGCGCTACAGAGAAGGCTGAAGGAATATAAAGCGATTTAATTTTATAACTCTGTGAAATAAGGTAACACCTGCCAATTTCCTGTGCTGATTTATAAGTATTTGTCTGTATATTCTTACAAGATATTAATTTCCTAAAAACTTTAACAATGGATATTTTTGTCTCAAATGCGTAACAATTTTTTCAAATTTATAAAATCTGTTTAAAAAGTAACCAAAGATGACCTCTTTTTAAGTTTATTCTAAGTTGATTTTCGAAGTAATTTTTCGCTATGACTGACTTACCTAAAACTAGGACCGGCAAGAGCCCCGGAGAGAAGGATTAATACAGCGTGTAATTGAGAGGATATTTACCTCTAAAGATTTCCTGAGTAAATTAATGAACAAAATATCAGAAGTAGTAAGTGGAAGTATTAAACAGTTGGTCAAGATATAAAGCGAAATGGTTAAACAGCTCAGTGACAAACTAATGGATATCAACAAGGAAATCGATAACCAAGAACAGTTTTCGCGTCGTAAAATTTTAAGAATTTATTGTTTGCCAGAAGAGGAAAAAGAAAATGTCCACAACAAAGTTTGTACACTAATTGAACTGGACACTAATGACTTACATTTTTGCTATAGACTTAAAACTAAAGAAGGAACGGTTACGGTGAGATTCTGTAGGCATCAGATTAGGCGGGAAGTTTACGCAAGTAAAAGCAAATTGAAAGGTAGCAGAATTGTGATAACAGAAGTCTTATTAGTTAGTTTAGGTCAAATTTTGTAATCAACATTCAAAATGGCGGCGTCAATATGGCGGACGTTTTTTGTCATTTATGGTCGAAATCTATCAAAATCTAAATCTGGGGGTTTTCGGGTCGGCTGATTACGAATTTCTAGTAAAAAATTTTGTTCAGGATGGTGACTTCAAGATGGCGGACGACTTTATCGTTTATGATACGATTCTACTCAAAATCGATATCTGAGGATTTTCGAGATCGCCAATTATGAATTCTTGGTCAAAGAATTCAAAATGGCGGCGCCAATATGGCGGACCACTTTTGTCATTTATGGTCCAAATCGATCAAAATCGATATCTAGAGGTTTTCGGGTTCGCCGATTACGAATTTCTAGTAAAAAATTTAGTTTAGGATGGCGGCTTCAAGATGACGGACGATTTTATCATTTATGATCCGATTCGACTCAAAATTGATATCTGGGGGTTTTGGAGATCATCGATTAAGAAATTCTAAATGTCGGCGCCAATATGGCTGACGATTTTTGTCAGTTAGATCTAAATCAATCAAAATCAATATATGGGAGTTTTCTAGAAAAAATTTAGTTCAAGATGGCGGACGACTTTACCGTTTATGATCCGATTCGTCTCAAAATCGATATCTGGGGATTACAGCATATTAAAAGACTAAAAAGTAAAAAATAAAATTATATAAAAAAATATTTAAAAAAAAAAACTTTTATTTAAGTGCTCTAAAAAGCAGAAAATATACTTTGAAGTAAATCAAACCCATCATGTTGTTACATTATATAATTTTTTTATGATATAAAAGCTTATCGCGGGCAATCTCCTTTATACAGGAAAATCTCGCGACAAGCTTTTATATCATAAAAAATATATATAATGTAACAAAATAATGGGTTTGATTTACTCCAAAGTTTATTTTATACTTTTTAGAACATTTAAATAAAAGCTTTTTTTTAAAAATATTTTTTATGTATTTTCTTTATTTTTTATATATCTAGAAATAGTTTTAATTAGTTTTTGTATTGTATAGCGGTTTATGTGCGGTTACTGAATACATTTAGATTTATGTGTAAAAATAATATTAAAGTAAGACATGTTAATGTCAGATCGCTTATACCAAAATTACTTTAAAATAAAAAGTATTTTAACAGACTACAAATATGACACTTTAGCTATATCTGAGACTTGGTTGTCACAAAATATAAACAGTAATTTATTGTATATTAGTGGATATAATATTGTTAGAAAAGATCGTTCAAATAGAGCAGGTGGAGTATGTTTTAACATATCTAGTAGCTTAAATTTTAAAATTATTGAAAGTAACGTTAATATTGAGCAGCTATGGATTGCTATTAAAACTCTAAATGATGTCAATATATATGGGGTGGTATATAGACCGCATTCTGTTGAATATAATCTTTTTCTTTCTAATCTGGCGGACTCTGTATGCAAAGCAAATATATTCCTCAATACGATAGGTTTGTGATTTTGGACGATTTAAATATAGATTAGCTCCTGATTTGAACTTTGGGATTAACACAACCTATAAATAAACCTACTAGAATTACAAAAGATTCTTGAATCAGATGCCTCCGTCGTCTTAAATTTTGGAAATAAAGAACTGCACATTGCTGATCATGTGGTGTTTTATGAATTGAAGATGGATAACAAATTTGCACCTTTCTTTATTACTTACCGCGATTTTCGCGGGTTTAATAATAAAGAATTATTTACAAATGACTTAGTAAATATTCCTTTGTATCTAATATATAATTTTGATAATATAGAGCAAAAAGTTCAGTATTTTAGTGACTGTATAATTGATTTATTTAATGTGAATGCGCCCCTGAAAACTGTCAAAATATCTAAACCAGTAAACCGTGGGTAACAGATAATTTTAGAGTCCTTATATCACTTAGAAATAAAGCTAAAGAGAAATTTAAAAAATCTAAGTTGAATGTTGATTGGGATTACTATCAACAAATTCGTAATTATACAGAGGCGATAATAAATGAAAAAAGGGTATATTATAATATAAATATGTATAATTAATTAATAAATTATGACAAGCTTGTCACACCCAAATAAGTTTCTATTCCATATCAATCTATTCCGTATTTATATCAATCATATCTTTACGCAATGTGAAAGCCATTAACTTGCATTTATCAATGTTAAAATGAAATTGATTTTCAACAGACCAATTAAATATTTCTTTTATATTATCTTGTAATTGTAAGCAGTCTTGGTAATTAACTAATATGCTTAAATGTTTTCATATCATCGGCAAATAGGCTAACTAATGGATATTTTACGATATCTACAATATCATTTATAAAAATCAATAACAAAAGTGGCCTAGATTTGAACCCTGTGGGACTCCTGAATCTAATGTAATCCGACTTAAATTATTTATCATTACATTATGTTACCGATTTATCAGGTAGGTAGACTAATGTTATTGAACCAGTAGAGATGGAGAAATTTCTAAGTTTATCTAACAATATGTAGTAATCAACTTTATCAAATGCTTTTTAAACCTTGCTTTATAGACCATTTAGTAAGCTTTTAACAAATATAAAATTTAAATTTCTGTAGCTATTCCTTAAATAAATCTGTATTTTTCTATCACAAATAAGTCAGTGGATTACAAATCGCAATTTTTCTCTAATAAGGTTATTTAAATACCAATAAGTGTTTTGTCCGTAATGGTTTACATCTGCGGATCAATACTGAAAACAAACTTCCACGTGTATGTCCAGCTATATCTTAGCGCAGTTATTTATCTTTTTAAGAATAATTCAACTCTTTTAGAATGGATGAAACGAATTGAAAAATATATTATTGACATATGGAATCCAACCATACTCACATTCTTGAATAAATAAATAAATATGCACGTATCAGGGAATCCGCTGGTAAAAATACGTTGCCATTAAGTATGCTTAATATTATTGTTGTTCATATGTTTAAAGGCATTAAATTACGTTTAGAAATACAACTACTAGGTATATGCCGATTAAAAATCGAGATCATGTTATTGACACATAGTGCATTTAGCTATTGTGAAAGCTTGTGCCTGGTTATCTGCAGTGGCGTACATAAAGAGAACACGAAGAGCGCGAAGCACTTGGCATGTTACTAAGTCCTCAAAGTAAAATACAAACCGATCCATAATAAGGCTTTATTGAACTAGGTCAATAAATTCAAATGTGCTTTTAGAGGGCGGAATATTATACATAATATTTTTAGTCGCAAACTCCTCTATAAAATCCTTATGTTACTATAAGGAACGTAACCAGACTGCAACCAACAGCTACTCTCCGGGCTGTGTGCCCCGCCGAGCGCTGAATTACAAGTTACAAGTCTGGCGCGTTAAGTGTAATAATTGCATATTACCATCAAAACGCTAATGCTCCGATTGCAACAAACACCAGCCGAAAGACTGATCCTACTTAAAGGAGCTCTCATGCCAGCCGTCACACACCACCTGCAGACTGCAGTTTCGAGCTGTTGGTTCTCGTCAGTGCAAGATAGGCATGTGACGACCGGCACGAGGATCCTTTGACTATTTGGTACATCCCGGTATTTTTACAATAGCGACATGTAAAATAGTCAGCAGGCGTAACCAACAGCTACTCTCCGGGCTATGTGCACCGCCGAGCGCTGAATTACAAGTTACAAGTCTGGCGCGTTAAGTGTAATAATTGCATATTACCATCAAAACGCTAATGCTTCGATTGCAACAAACACTAGCCGAAAGACTGATCCTACTTAAAGGAGCTCTCTTGCCAGCCGTCACACACCACTTGCAGACTGCAGTTTCGAGCTGTTGGCTCTCGTCAGTGCAAGGTAGGCATGTGACGATCGGCACTAGGATCCTTTGACTATTTGGTACATCCCGGTATTTTTACAATAGCGACATGTAAAATAGTCAGCAGGCGCCATCTAGCGGTCCAGTGTCTGTTGCAATCGAAAAATAAATAGCCTGACTCGGCTTAGCTTTTAGCGGGCGGAATATTAAAACATAATATTTTATGTTTGTATATATTATGTTTATGTATATACAAGGGGCTATGGGTATCATAAAGAAATTGGGAGATTAGCACAATAAGCCCAAGTGGCTGCAGTGTTTCCCGAAACATAGTTGGGCGGCTCCCACAAAAAAGGTATAGATACGAAAAGTAAAGCAACAGCTAATTACTGCAAGTACTTGGACAGGCAACCGCCAAGAAAATACAGCGATATCTAGCGTCTTGTGTATCAATGTATACGCAGAAGCTATGCAATTTTAGACGAGGATTGCGCAGGTGATATACCATCCAATGGATGAGATGTAAAGCAATCAGTTCCTTGTCTATTAAATGTTAGGCAAGCAAATGTTTGCTACTCTTCGACAGAGAAGAAATTCGATAAAATTCCTGATAGGGGGTAGCTCGTCTCCTGACATCGGTGATAGGCTTCAGTCGCGGAAATAGGCCGACATTAATAAATGTATATGAAAATTCATAAATGTGTTCAGCTTGACGTACATACGACCTTCAATGGCAGCTGGCAACAAGGAATATATTGTTTCTTCATACTGTTAACGGATGTGACACTACGTCAGTTTCATGATCCTAGGATATAAATATATGCTCACTAAGTTTGTAAGGCTCAATTAGGCTGTTAAATCATCAAACCTCCCTGCAGTCGCCCGGCAGAATTTATGCAGAGTTCACTTTCAGGTAAAAAAATGGCTAGACAATGACCTAAAAATAGAAGAGTGTGATGGATGCTTGTAAATAACAATTTAAAGCCAATCCAAGTTTGCTAACTGCACCAGATTTATTGTTGATAATAGTTTATGTAATTGTAGAAAAGGCTGCAGCACGAAATATAGTTGGAGAAAGATTGATCCCACTGGTCTGCTGAAAGCAACAAATCGAATACTTACTATGATATTGACATTTCAGCTTTCTTAGCACAAGAAGTCGAAGAAACCGAAGACATTGAAAAAATTTCAGAAGAGGTTAAAGAAATTGGAAAGTCAACAATTTGATTATATAAGACACTAAATCCATATATTTTAGACAATTTAATATGAAATATTAAAGTTTCAACCCTGTTAAATTCCGTACAACCCACGCTTATGGTAACTGCATAATTTGTTTGTGTTTGATTACAATCATTCGCTCATACGCCGACATATATTAGTAAATTTCAAATCATTCGTGCTAACTAATGTCAATTACACATTTCTATTTTGAAAATATATTAATTATGTTAATAACAACACGCTATTGCGCTACATTACCAAACGCCAATTTGTAGGATTTCATCAAACTATCACGTTTTCCATCAGCATTGTGTTATTTTATTTGACTTTATTGGCGTTTGGTAAGGATATCGTAATATATAAGCTGCTAGTTGCATACAGTTGGCTGTACCTAGGCACGAATTAAGAATTAATGAAGGTACGTAACTAATCGAGAAAACTATAATACACCCGCAACGTAATAATTTCCTGAACTACCATATGGTCAAACGAATCGGCTTTATTACTTTTCAATAAAATAAATACCTAGTAAATATATTCAGATGCTACATTATTTGTATATTCCCAAGAGCGTTCCGGATATAAGCCGGCGGCAAGACGCTTCGATTTACTCTCATATGAATTATTATTTTAAAAAACTGCTTTCACTAAAAGAAATTAAAAACATGTTATAACGTGGAATGATGAGAGAAAAAAGTACATATAAAAAAATATAACTTTTTTCTTCTATTTTCGATTTGCAAAAATAATTTTTATCATCCCGCATACGTATTATTAAAATAAACATTTTCCCTTTTGTAGAACTAAAATAAAATTAGCCCTGTGCTCTCAAACAGTGATATAGATTTAAAAATTATGTATAATAAATCTGTACAATCTCATATTCTATTTAATCTATCTCTCTTTTTCTAAGCACCCCATCATTCGGCTGTGTCATAGGCGCCCGCTTTGAAAGTAGGATTATATTAGTAATAAAACGGATCTTTTTGTTTCCTGTTGCAATAGTTACATTACATCTATCTATTTGTGGATTCCAGAGTGTTTAGTAGTGCATTTTGTACTCGGTGTGTGATATTTGTGCATATAGGAATATGGTCAAAGTTCTTTCATTTTATGTGACTTTTTCGTAATTTTTAGCTGGCGTACTTATATAGGTAATTGTTAAAAGTGTAAGTTGATTCTATTCGAAGGTTGGTTAAATTATGGTTTACGGTAAATTAAGTTTTACAAAATTAAAAGGCATAATTAAAAATTCTTTTTGTTATTATTAACAGAAATAATCTAATGAAATTATTTTTGCTGTGATCCTAACTAAAAGAATTTAAACCCTTTGTATCAATTACTACATATTATTACTGCTTTCTGATCACTAAAAGTAAAAAACATAGGACAAATTTTAAGAAATGATTTATATTTCTGTTCAAAATTTATGAAAAATATCTATTCCAATCCTACAAGAATATTGATTGCTCTATAATATATTATATTTATTTTTTCGCTTAAGGTGAACTATTTTTTAATTCTCAGATTTATTAACAAAAAACGAGAGAAAAAACCATGCACTGGGGTTTCATCCCATTTACTACCACATATTGATAGTAACAAAACCAGTTCTCTAGTTAGTGATAATGAGTGCCAAAATAATAAAATGAAAATGATAATTTTTGGAAAAACAAAATTCTACCCACATTAGCAACATTTTTCGAGAAATGCCTCCTACCGGAATTGGTAGATCCATGCTATATAAAGGGTTTGAAAATAAGAAAATAATATCTACTTTACCTTAATTCAATATTTTTTACCAGTTTACCTATATTATTCATATTATTATATATTAAAATACAGAGTGTTCACTTTTTCAATGGGATTGTATCTCCAGATGATGCCAACATGGTTGGCGAAACGCGTGTCGAGTAGTATATTCGAGTGTAGTGTTTAAGCGTTTTGATGTTTCTGAAACTTACGTCAGAAGCAGTTTCACACCAAAGGTTCCAACTCCCTCCAAGATTTCACGACCACGCATTCCAGAACTTCAAAAGGTAGAAAGTCATTTAAATTAGAATTAAGTTGTATATTTTAAAGCTCGTTAAGATGCCGTTTGCAGATCTGAAAAATCTTCTGTATTCTCAGAGATATTCTGAAAATAGTGAAAATCGCTATTTTCTATATTTGTTATTGACGCGCAAATGATAGAATTTAGAGACAAATTTTTAGAAAAAATTTAGTGCTGTTCCGTTGTTTATTTAAAATTCTCAAATTTAAAATTGCACCATTTCGACGCTAGGCATCGCGACGCCGAACTTTAGTTTTCATTACGAATGAATAGCCAATTCAATTTCCTTTTTCAAGGAAATTGAATTGGCAGCATATTATTTAATACATAATATTATTATTATAATAGGGAAGTACTACAAAAAATGTTCGTTTTTTATTTCTACATTAAATTGCCGAAAAATATACAGTGTGTTCCATTTGAAAAATTTGAGAAAAGTCAATTAAAAAAGTTCTTAACTGAAGAATAATTTTTAGCCGCCCTGTACATATTTAGGAAGTAAAAATGTTTCAAAAACATTAATTAGGTGTCTCGTAACTAGTATTCACATAAGTTTTTCTTAGATCCCATAATTGTGACTGTTGATCCTTTCAGTATGCAGATATTTTAATTATTTTAACAAAAAAATTCATTACATCCAAGTGGCTGGGAGACAGTCAATAACAATATAGGAATGAATAGAGTTTAGAAAGAGGCTCAAATAATGTACTGATGATATATAGCATTCCATTTTAAAAAGCCACCTGATCCTGTAACTTCGTCTTGGTTCGCCCTGTATATTGGAAAATAATGTTCGGTTTTAGACTTTTTATCGAATCTACTTGTATTTTTTTTAAATTTCTAGCCATGTGGGTTGTATCTAGCAATTTTGTTGACGTGAAGTCTATTTACAATTAAAACTATGACGCATATACTCCGAAGTCCTCTTAAAGGCCATAGCCGAATAAACGATACCGACTGAAAGATTGGCTTATATTTTACCTGAAGTGGTTATTACTTAGTCATTAATGGGTCGAGACACAAAAAACTAAAAACCTGAAAGAAGTATTAAGCGAACCTAGAATTCGAGAGATCTGCATTCGTTCAGATGGCCAACCGCTGACTGCGCTGTCTCGTATTTCTCCGAGTCTCTACTGCCTTGCCGACGTCGTCCGGTAGACAAATTTGTTGCATGTCGATTGTTGGGTGAGGAACGTGTAAGTCTAGCCCCTATTTACCTACTCAATCTTAATAGTATTTTCAATACTAAAAACAAGTCAGGCGTCGTGGCACCTATCGCATGGAAATATTAAAAATCTAAATTCGACAATTTGAAATAATAATAATTTATTTAACAGCCACATTAAAAAATATAAAATCAATGGTTTGAACTACGTCAAAAGGAGCAAAGTATAATTACAAAGTACACGATTACAACAAAAATTACTACAAGCAGCTGCACCACCCCAAAATATTGTAATATGTATAATGGTGTTTTATAATATATACCCACCTTCATAAGGTAAGTGACACTATTATTTTTTTTTGCTAATTCTGATCAAAGACTTTTTTATCGCTCATCATTCAGGTAATCACTCACTGAATAATAACATTTGTAAATTAAAAATAATTTTAGTTTTTTCTTGAACTAGTGCAAAGGGATTGTTAACTTTATATCTTCAGGCAAATGGTTATATAATTTGCTTCCAGCATAATATGGGGTCTTTTCATATAAACAAGAGTGGTGGCTAGGTAGTTTTATAAGGGAACCATCTCTTGTACCATAATTATTATGATTAGTTGCATTATCTTCAAACTTTCCAATATTCTTTTTTACGAACAGAATACAACTATAAATGTAAAGACACAGGAAGATTAATATTTTGTACTATCGAAATAATGGTTGGCACGAATCTGTAAATTTTAGTGAAAAAATGAGCCTTATAATTATTTTTTGCGAAATAAATATTCTATTACAGTTGCAAACAGTCATATTTACCACAGGATGACGTTATATGAAAGCACCGAGTTAACAAGTGCATGGTAAATACTGATTAAAGTTTTTGTATCGAACATTTTTTATATGCAATATAGCGTAGTAACTACTATAAATTTTTTACACACATCTTCGATGAGGCCATGATAACTTTAGTCAATATCAAAATAAGTTCCTAAAAATTTATTTGAAAACGAAGTGTCTATTATAACATTATTAACTTTTATATCGAAATGATACTTACTTATTTTTCTGTTACAAAAATTCATGGCAACTGTTTTTTCTGCACTGACAATTAAACCGTTTTTCCAGCTGCAGTTGGTAAACTGATTGGAGATAAAGTTAAATTTATTTTGAAGTTCAGCTGGATTGTCTGCATCAAATCATCTGGCATACATTATAATGCAATCTGCAGAAACATGTATTGGTAGGTCATTAATAAATAATAAAAAAATGAGAGGACCCAGCACAGATCCCTGTGGAACACCAAGTTGATTTTCAAATTTGTCAGAAAAAATATTTCCAATTTTTACTGATATTTCCAGATACTTTAGATACGAGACTATCCGTGATAGAAATTTGCCTCTAAAACCTACGGCAAATAGTTTTTGTCCAATAAATTCAAAATCAAGACAGTCAAAAGCTCTTGACATGTCAAAAAAGATCGCACCAACTGATTCATTATTTTCAGTGGATTTATATACATATTCAGAAAACTCACAGACTGCTGTCTCTGTAGATCTAACAGGATAAAATCCATTTTGACACTTTGTTATTTATTATTTTTTTTTTTTTTGTTGAAGGGAAACTCATCATGAGCACCTGAGCTTAGTTAACGCTACAGGTAGTGCCGGACTTCAACCGGCTAAAACCCCTCCGCCTCTTTAGCGTTTCCGACTAATTTGGAACTGCTTTCGTTTATCTTCAAACCAACTAGTCATTTTAGTTCGTTGTTATGAATTCCTCCATGGGGTCAACCCCATCTCTCTTTCATGCTCTTCCTTCCTTTTGATAATGCGAGTTATCGCCTCCTCCGCCTTTCTCCAGTTCTCCTCTGTCTCCAGCATTCTCTCCACCATGTCGTCTGGGGACAGTAACAGTGCCGCCTCTCTTCCCTCCACCTGTTGCATACGAACACGGTGTGTTCCGCGCTGTCGGCCTCCCCACAATATATACACTCTCGGCTATCAATCTTATCAATATCATTTAAGTATTCCATGAAACACCTATGTCCACCCCATGTCTCCGTTCCATTCACGTCCTTACATTTGTGATAAAGCATCTGGTCCACCTTCCCTTGTGTGCGACCTCCCATCGCCCCTGCCACCTTTCAAACAGCCTGTCCCTGACTTCTGCCTTCGCAACTCCCTCATAGACTTCCAGCCGCTCTTTGGCCATCAAATCCAGAGGGGGAATCCCCGCCACCATCAATACCGCCTCGTACGAGATAGTTCTATATGCGCTACACACCCTTATCACGGCGCAACCCTGAATCCTGGTCATCCTGCTTCTCGTCCTGTCCACTTTCATCATAGTTTCCCAGACCGGAGCATACAAGGAGGTAGAGTGCACGACACTGCACATCAATCTCCTCTTGCTAGCTCTCGGTCCGTAAGTGTTGACCATAAATGTTCCGGTTTTGTGGCGTGAACGCCAGAATTCAACTTGAAGTCCAGCCAAACCCCTAGGTACTTCAGGTGGTCACCTGGGCGTATCTCCACTCGTCCCACCCTAACTTTCATGGGCGGTAGGTTTCTCTTCCAGGTAATAACTAGGAACTCCGTTTCTCAGCAGTTAGCTCGAGCTGCATCCTTGCTAGCCATCCCTCGATCTTTCTGATGGCCTCATTGGCCGCCTCCATTATGTGGACTGTCCACCTTCCAGTCACCGTTATGGCCAGATCGTCCGCATAACCGATGGCTTTCACACCATCTTGCTATCGCAATCGGAAGACATCATCAAACGTAATGTTCCACAAGATCGGCCCAAGCACCGAGCCCTGCGGAACCCACACGTGATATTTTTCCAAACCATCTCTCCCTCCATCTCATACCTATCCTGGAAGTAGCTCACAGTAACCCTTAAGAGGTACGGGGCTATCCTCATACTCTACATCTTTCTGACAATTTTCGCCCATCTCGCCGAATTAAAAGCATTTTTGACGTCTAGAGTCACGACGGCGCATATGCTCTTCGCGGCTAGGGCATCCTCCGCCGTCGCCATTAGTAGTCTAATGACGCCGACCGTCGATCGTCCTTTCCGGAAACCGAATTGGCTTTCAGATAAGCCCCCCTTCTCAGCTATCTCCTTTTCTAGTCCCTCCAGTATCAAGTACTCGAGAAGCTTGCCCATTGAATTTAATAAACATAGCGGTCGATAGGATGACGATTCCTCCGGCGGCTTACCTCCTTTCTGCATCAGGACGATCCTAGCCTTCCTCCATCTGCTCGGAAAAATCCCCCTCTCTAGAGCGCGGTTCATTACCCTTAAGATCTCTCCTGGATATTCTTCCGTAACCAGCTTAACTATTTCAGGCTGAATCTCATCTAAGCCTGGCGTCTTCCCACTTTGTTATTGTATTATATTTATTTAAGAATGGAATTATTTTATTATAAATTACTATTTCGATAACATTACACATTATAGTCAGAATGGTAACTGAACGACAATTTTCTACACAGGTGGAATCGTGTTTCTTATAGACCGGAATAACTATACCAATCTTTAAGTCACCAGGAAATTCTCCAACTTCAATAGAGGGATTAACTATATGTGCTAAATATCCTGCTATATAATATTTTAGAGTTTTTATTATTTTTGTAGGTATGCAGTCAACGCCGTAAGAATTAGTATTTTTGAGACGATTGCAGCGATTATATCTTCCTCATATATATGTTGCGTCCAATTCAAAGAGGTGTCTGTAATAATTATGTTGTTGATGTAAATTGTACATTGTCATTAGTGATTATAGCATTTAACAGGAAATATTGATCTATTTGTTTTAAATATTATAATTTTTTTTTTTTTAATAACTAAATTGTCCTCCAAGAGCCAATTTTGTATCAAGATTAGAACAAAATTTGCTTTAAAAATTAATTTTGAACGGATATTAGCTCTTACCAACGAGGTGGTATCGTATGTATAATTTATTATTATATGCCTGCTGTTATATAATAAGGTGCACAAGTCGTTATGTAGATGTTAAACAATAGGGGCCCCATAATGCTTCCTTGGGGATTCCTATTTTGGCATTTCTTACTGTTGACTTGACCTCTTTACCCTGTCAATTTAACTTTACTAATTGTTTACCATTTGCTAGGTATAATTTTAACCAATCCAGTGCTATCAGTCTAACTCTGTATCTTTCCAGTTTCTGTATCAGAATTTCATGATTTATACTATCATGTGCTTTGGACAGACCTAAAAGTATGCATAAAGGTATCTCATTTTCTTCGAAGGGGGGTAAAATTTACGTAACCGAACACCGCGTTGTCAATACTTTCCCTTTAATAAACCCGTGTTGATTTATAATTTATACTAAAAAGGTTATTATCATAATCTGGTTATTTGAATGCATACGACCTTTTCAAAAATTTTTGAGAAAGCCGGCAACAAGATTATTGGTCTGAAATTTTCAATTACATTTTGTTTTCCTTTTTTATGTATAGTTACCACCACAGCTAATTTAAATAATTCTGGAAAAATCCCATACTTAAGAGAATGAAGAAGATGCATGGAGATTTGTCCTGAATTTGCGAATTCACGTTGTTACCCTTAATCTTGTTATTAACTATTGGTTAATATGACGGATAATGATTTCATAAGATGCTTAGAGGGGCGAGCGTAGGTGCGTCTTTACTATGTACATACTTCGGTATGCGATGTAAAGCTACGACAGGCACAGTTAGTACTTGGATGGGTGGCCATTCCAACGGAAACCGCGTCCACGCCTCACACATCTTCCAGCGGCTTGTATATCAGTGTATGCGCGGAAGCTATACAACCTTAGGCGAGGGTTGTATAGGAGATATACCATCCTTCGGAGGGGATGTAAAGCCGTCGGTCCCTTGTCTATTAAATGTTAGGCAAGTAAAAGATCCCTACTCTTCTTAAGGGAAGAGGTTCGGCAAAATTCCTGGTTGGGGGTAGCTCGTCTACAGGCGTCGGTGTTAGGCCTCAGTAGCGGAAATAGGCCGACGTTAAATAAATGTATAAAAAAAAAAGATCCTAAATTTTATAATTGAATATATCAATATTACAGGATAGATAGGTAAAATTACATGCAGAGGAGAGTATTTGAGTAAATTTGTTCGAGGTGTGCTTAAGTAAAATAAACTATATGATCTAATTTGAAAAGTTGTTATATGAAACCTAATCATTCCTAAAATTTGGGGTGAGTCAAATTTAAAATTAATAAGTTTGTGTAAAGATACCGAGGAACTAAATATTCTACGGGTATTTAAGTCAGGTACATGAAATTTAGAGAGCAATTCCTTCTTCTAGAAAACACAAATAATTTAGAAGACACCTTTGGGTACTTTTAATGTTGTTTTTGTGTATTAGGTAAGCGGGATTCCAAATTATCGACACGTATTCCAATTTAGATCTTATAAAGGCGTTAAATGGGAGGAGTACGGTGTTGAAATTCTCAAAACCTTTAGAATTCCTTATAATGAAACCTAATTTTGTATATGCACAAGCTCTTGTTTCAGAGATATGATCATTAAATGTGAGTTTAGTGTCAAAAGTAACGCGGAGGTCTTTCAATCTGTCGCGTCTCTCTATTTTCCTATTATTGATAATATATTCATTTAATGAAAGATTATTTTTCCTGCTAAAACTCATAGTGTAACATTTGTCTATGTTAAGGGGTAAATCGTTTTTGTCACAGCATGAGTGAAGGTTAGCTAAGTCATCTTGTAATCTCTTGGCGTCATCCGCGCTATTATACTAGTAAAAAAAATTCATGTCGTCGGCGTACAACAATGAATTGCAATTAACTTGGGGCACAATATCGTTTACAAATATGTTAAAAAGTAAAAGCCCGAGTACAGAATCTTGAGGTATGCCAGATTTTGCATGAAGTACTTAAAGCCCCTATAGAGGACAAATTGATGCCTTTCAGTCAGATATGATTTAAAAAATTCAATCAAACTGGGAGCAAAACCAAAGAAACTTCGTATTTTAAGCAATATGTCTTGGTTTAGACGATCAAACGCTTTAGAAAAATCTGTGTAAATGATATCAACTTGTCCTCCCATATCTAACACTTCAGCGATGTACTGCGTTAAATAAAATAGATTGGTGGAAGTAGAACGGCCTGGCATAAATCCGTGTTGATTAACAAATATTTGTGATTTAACTTGAAAAATTTCAGATTCGTGAATAATATTTCGAATGCCTTACTAAAATTGCATAAAATTACGATGGGCGTCTTGTTTCTCATTGTTTTTGTAGACCGGACAGATTTTAGAATTGTTCCATACTTCTGGGAATGTGGAAGTTTTGATTAATAGATTAAATATGATATATAAAAGAAGAGCAAATATGGTTGCACAATCTTTTATTAAGAATGCAGGAATGTCATCTGGACCAGTAGTAAGTTTAGGTTTCATTTTATTGAGAGCTTTTAAGGTGTCTGCTTCTGTAAATTTTTGGATCGTAAAAATAGGACTACTAGATGCTGGTTCATCATTTCATTGCTTAAATTTCGGGGATATACATAATAAAAAATTGTGCAAATGCGTTTATAATTTATTGTGGCTCAGTCACGGTGATTCCATTATAATCCATAACATTAGGGATAGCTGTACTATTTTTGATATTATATTAATATAGGACCAGAATTGTTTTTATTTTTTAATAATTTCATAATATCTATTTTTAATAAGCAACCAAATATTTAATCAACTCTATTTTAAAAAATGATTTAAATCGTATTATTCGCAAAAATGAGAAATTACGTTTTTTCACTATTTTCAGGATATCCCTGAAATTACTCAACATATTTCAGATCTGAAAACGGCATCTTAACGGGTAAATTTCTCTAATTTAACCGATCATCTATCTCTTACGATTTAGAAGTTACCAATACAATTCTGGTGGGCGAGCGTAGGTGCGTCTTTATTATGTACATACTTCGGTATGCGATGTAAAGCAACGACAGGCGCAGTTAGTACTTGGATGGGTGGCCATTCCAACGGAAACCGCGTCCTCGCCTCACACATCTTCCAGCGGCTTGTATATCAGTGTATGCGCGGAAGCTACACAACCTTAGGAGAGGGTTGTATAGGAGATATACCATCCTTCGGAGGGGATGTAAAGCCGTCGGTCCCTTGTCTATTAAATGTTAGGCAAGTAAAAGATCCCTACTCTTCTTAAGGGAAGAGGTTCGGCAAAATTAGTGGTTGGGGGTAGCTCGTCTACAGGCGTCGGTGTTAGGCCTCAGTAGCGGAAATAGGCCGACGTTAAATAAATGTATAAAAAAAATACAATTCTGTACAAAAGGTAGACAGCTTAACACCCTGTATAATAATTATCGACGTGTTTATTAAAGCTGCGCCAAGTCTAATAGCTCAACAAGAAATCATATCAAGACCACGGTGTTTAAATACTTTAAACTAAACTAAATTTCCTTTGTTCTTCCCAAAGTGAACACGAGGAGTAGAAACACTAGCGAGAACGCCTGGAGAATATGGAATGAGAGAATTGAGAAAATTTCAGAGACCCTCCTGCTAGCTTCTGCGTATACAAAATCATGAGTGAAATTATTTAGCATATACAAATATCGCTGGAAAAACATATCTTACGAATCAGGATAGAAGATGATTTAAATTTTCAGATGTCTCTTGCCATAAATTACGGTTATTTCCGCGATGACTATTTTATTTTGTTTTAAAATTACATTATTCTGTTTAACAAAGTGCAAGTACGTGGTAGTATAGCTATATATTTACCAGTTACACCTGACTCAAGTAAATAATCATGAAAATATACAGCTTTTACACGAAATTAATAGCACAAATTAGCTAGTTGTTTAAGAAAAGAAAAATATGTCGAGCGTAATTTATTTCTTTCTCTTAGCCTAATATTTTTGCCAGTACGTACAACATACAGGGTGTCTCACCGGGAACTGAATCGATCGATATAGAGAAAAGTACGCATCAGAAAATTTTGAAAATTTAGATAATTACTAATGTCGGTATGATCAATCCTACTAATTACAAGCATCTGGCACTTCCGCTTATACCGGAAGTCGATACCAACTTGCTTATTTCAAATAGAACACCCTATATATTTTAGAGTTTTCGAAAATAGTATAAAATTCTGAGTCGAAAATATGTAGCATATCCTATACCTAAACCTAGCCGTTTCAGAGATATTTGACATTTTATAGAAAATTTGACAGATGCAACGGTTATATCTTTCTTCGTGTAAAAGATCCTCATTTGCTTCTTGTCACGTAAAAAGAACACAAGGAGAGCTACGTTCTACAACTGAAATAAATTCAATAATATCATACCAAGTGTTCCGTTTTTCGCGTTACATTTTATCAACTTCAAACCGCGAAAACTTGTTTAGGTCAAATGGAACAACCTCTATTTTTTACGTCAAGTTGTGTAAAATTGAATTCCCTTTTTTCTGATTTAGCATTATGGGGATTAAAGTTACAACTTCTTCAACTATTTGCGATTTTAATAGAAATTCATGAATTGTTGTGATCATTTCATCAAAATAGCCATGATTAGAAACAATCAGTCATTATTTTATGTTAAAAAATGCCAGCACGTTTAAATCACACCCACGAAAACTTTTTAAATTTGTTTATTATTTATGGAGAATGTGATAAAGTAATATCAAGAACTTGCAGCACATTCGCTACTCGATATCCAAAAAAACGGAAAGCTCAACAAACACTGTAAAACGCATACTGGAAAATTTTAAAAATTATGGCTCTGTCAAGGCAAAAATGCAAAGAAGAAAGCCTATTGTTGATGACGAAAACATTGAAATAGTCATTCTGGAATATTTTCATGCATTTCCAAGGATGTTAAGACAAGCTGCTCTGGAAGGATTGAAAGAAACAGATTTCCTAAGAAGACAGAATTTTTGTGAGTTTATTCTAATAAGGTCTGAGGGTCATGATTCTTATTTGGGAAATATTATATGGACAGATGAAGCAAAATTTACTAAAAATGGACTTTTTGATAGACACAATTCGCATTACTGGAGTGACTCAAATCCTCATATGTTTAGAGAGTGAAACTTTCAGGAAAGTTGGCAGTTCACTGTTTACAGTGCCATAAGAAACGATAGAGTGGTGGCATTACAATTTTATCAGGAAAATTTAAACGGTAAATTAAATTTTCTCTTCTGCTAATATGTATAGGTAAATATTTGTTTTTTTTAGGTGAAAGATATCTGAATATCTTACAAAATTTGAATAATAACTATTTAGAAAATTTACCTCTCGCCGAACATAGAAACATTTTTTTATCAGCACGTCGCGACGGTGCTCCCCCACATAACGCATATTTAATTGAACCTTTCTTATGGCCTCCTAGCTCGCCCGATTTATCAGTTCTGGATTACTTCATTTGGGGAACTATTGAAAATAAAGTTTATGAGAGCCCATTAACAACCATTGAAGATTGTATGCAAAGAGGAAAAAATGCATTTCATAACATATCACAGGATTCAATTAGAAGAGCTACCCATGAGGAACTAATCCGAAGGTGCGAATAATGTGTCGAGGTTCGAGGGCGGACTTTTGAGCAATTATTAAGTTAATATGAAATCATATTTTAAATTGATCTTATCTCTTCTTTTTTAGTTCATGCCATATCTTCAATTCGATTAATACGCATGTTACAGTGTTAGTGTTATTTTGCGTTTTTGTAGATATCGAGTAGCAAATGTGCTGCAAGTTCTTGATATTAGTTTATCACATTCTCCATAAATAATAAACAAATTTAAATAGTTTTCGTTGGTATAATTTAAACGTGCTGGCATTTTTTGACATAAGATAATGACTGATTGTTTCTAATCATGGCTATTTTGATGAAATGATTACAATTCATGAATTTGTAATAAAATCGCAAATATTTCCAAAAAGTTGTAACTTTAACCCCCACAATGTTAATATCAGAATTTTACACATCTTGACGTAAAAAAATACAGGGTGTTCCATTTGACCTAATCAAGTTTTCGCGGTTTGAAGTTGACAAAATGTAACGCGAAAAATGGAACACTTGGTATGATATTATTGAATTTATTTCAGTTGTAGAACGTAGCTCTCCTTGTGTTCTTTTTATGAGACAAGAAGCAAATGAGGATTTGTTACACACAGAAAGTTATAACGGTTCTTGCAAACCGTTGCATATGTCAAATTTTTTATAAAATGTCAAATATCTCTGAAACGGCTAGGTTTAGGTATAGGCTAGGCTATTTTCGAGAACCCTAAAATATATTGGGTGTTCCATCTGAAATAAGCAAGTTGGTATCGACTTCCGATATAAGCGGAAGTGTCAGCTGCTTGTAATTATTTTAGTTGGATTGGCCACACCGACATTAGTAATTATCTAAATTTTCAAAATTTTCTGATGCGTACTTTTCTCTATATCGATCGATTCAGTTCCCGGTGAGACACCCTGTATATTAACTGCAGTTTTATATGCTACAGGGATTAATATGAAATGAGAGACTAAATACAAGCAAAAATTGCTGTTCTACCATTTCAAAAATTACAGATATTAAACAGTAAAGGCCTTCACGGTCGGGGTCACATAAACTATTAACACTTACTAGGCTGTTAGGCCGTGATCTAAGGGTCGATGATGATCTTGACGTTTTGGCCACAACTGCGGTAAACATTATCAAAGGCGCTTCCTTAGGCAACTTACGGTCGGCCGTAGTCTGATAGCAGATTCCTCGTTCTCTCGTAATTTCAAGAACCAATCAGAAGGCAGAGACACAGAGAGAACTGCTATCAGACAACGGCCGAAAGTCAGTTATATGAGCGACCAAGAGAACTAAGGCCACGCCTTTGATAATGTCCACTGCAGTTGTGGACGAAACGTTAGGATCGTCATCGGCTCTTAGACCACGGCCTAACAGTCCAGTAAGTGTTAATAGTTTACTACAGTTATTATTCATTATTTGTCTACCATTACTCTTCTACAAAATTTCATTATATCAGAAATTTAATGATAAGGCAGAAAATATTGTTGAGCAACCCTTTAAAAGAAAACTTGGAACTCCATCGGAACCAGCCGTGCATTTGGTTTCAGTCTTTTAGGGATTTTAAGACTTAGGATCTTATAAAAATTCGTCAGTATTACACTTATGCTACTTGTACACATATACATATGTAAGTGCCCTTATATTTACCTAACTAAATGTCTTATATATGCTTTAAATACTTGAACACTTTTAAGACCTTTAAGGTTTTGTGGAAGAAGATTGTACTGACTGATACCGTTACGGAACAAACTATTCATTGTAGAATTTTTTAGAGTTCGTGGAACATGAAAGTTAAGGCACATCTGGTATAGTAAAGATGTATTTCATTAAATACAATTAGCGTCGTTTTTCATTTTATGAATAAATCTTGACTCTTATGTGTAATGAATCAATCATTTACATTTGGACACTTGAATGTCCGCTCTATTTTTGGAGGCTTTGATATTTTAAAAACCTACCTAATTGAGCAAAATATAAATATCTTCGCTGTATCTGAAACTTGGCTTAATCCTAATATTAATGATTATAATGTATCTATTCCGGGCTACACTCTGGAACGTGCGGATAGGGATGGCAGAGGCGGGGATTGGGATGCTTTATAAAAAATGATATTAAATATTCTGTAGTCGTCAAGGATATTAATAATGTTCTGTCCAACTATTTAATCGTCTTTTAGAGTCCTATAATTTAACACAACTCGTAAATGTGCCGACAAGAGTAGCTGGCCAAACGCAAACTCTTATTGATATTATCTGCATATCAGATCCTGACATTGTTAAGAACTTTAAAGTGCTTGATTTACCTGGAATTTCTGAACATTTTGTCACTACTTGTGAGATCACTAAAATTAATTATAAATCTGTTACTAAATATGTTATATATTGAGATTTTAAAGATTTTGACGAAGATACTTTTTGCAATGAACTAAATACGGTTAACTGGGATCACATACATTCCCTGCAAGACGTCAACAGGCAAGTCAATTTCTTCAACTCTAATTTGTTATACTTATTTAATGTTCATGCATGTTAAGGTTACTAAGCCCCATTGTCCTTGGCTTACTGAGACCATAAATGATATGATCAAACTTAAAAATAATGCTTTTAAAAAATTTCTAAATGACTGGAACTATTATAAGGAAATTCGTAATTATATCACAGGTGCTATTAAGAGAGAAAAGAAAGCTTACATTCAATATATTATACGTCAAAAAAACAACAAAATTGTATGGAACACTTTAAGATCCCTAAATGTTATAAACAATAAAGAAATAACATCTTTACCACCTAATATCTATGATGTTAACTTAATAAATAGATATTTCAATAGTATTACTCATGTTAGCAAACTCCAATATCAATTAAATTTACTTGATAAATATTCCAGACCTAATGTTAGTAACAACATCTTTAAATTCTTTAATGTAGAATCACATGAGGTATCCAAAGCAATTAATCGACTAAAAAGCAATTCCGTAGGATATGACAATATCTCGTGAAAAATGATAAAACTAATATCTAAATATCTTTACTATGTACATATGCGATGTAAAGCAACGTTAGGCGTGGTTAGTAGTTGGATTGGTGACCGTTCCAACGAAGACCACGTCCTCGCCTCACCCATCTTCCAGCGGCTTGTATATCAGTGTACGCGCGGAAGCTATACAACCTTAGGCGAGGGTTGTATAGGAGATATACCATCCTTCGGAGGGGATGTAAAACCGTCGGACCCTTGTCTATTAAATGTTAGGCAAGTAAAAGATCCCTACTCTTCTTAAGGGAAGAGGTTCGGCAAAATTCCTGGTTGGGGGTAGCTCGTCTACAGGCGTCGGTGTTAGGCCTCAGTAGCGGAAATAGGCCGACGTTAAATAAATGTATATAAAAAAAAATATCTAAATATTTACTTAACCACATCACATTTATTTATAACACTGGGATCGATACGAATGTTTTTCCTTTCTCTTGGAGACATGCTTATATTTTGCCCCTTGTCAAAATTTCTTATCTCACTGAAGTCTCACATCTTAGGCCTATTAGTATTCTGCCCACTATGTGTAAAATACTTGAATATCTCATGAAGGTGCAAATTTCCGCCTATGTTTTCGGTAACAAAATTATACCTGACATTCAGTCAGGGTTTCGTGACCTACACAGCACCACTACTGCTTTATTAAATGTTACTGATGACTTTTATAGGGCCATTGATAAAAATAGTCTTTGCTGTTTTGTTCTATTATTATAGTAAGGCATTTGATACTTTAGACCACAGTTTGTTGTGTAAAAAATTATTTTTTTTTTGGCTTTGATAATACTTCCGTTTCTCTAATACAAAATTATCTATCAAATCGCTCACATAGCGTTCTCTTGGATTCTGAAGTGTCAGAAGCTTTGCCTGTTGGCGTTCCCCAGGGGTCAATTCTTAGACCCCTTCTATTCTCTTTATATATCTCGGATTTCCATACGTTTTTAGAAAAGTGTAATATTTATCATTATGCGGATGATACACAGCTTTACCTTGACTTTTCTCCAAGCGAATATATTATAGCATCTGAGGCTATTAATAATGATTTGAAATCTTTATTAGATATTTCATTAGCACATAATTTAAAACTTAATGCTAACAAGTCGGCGGTAATGTATTTGGGGTCAAAAGCAAAGAGCAAACACCTTGGACCAACTAAACATTAATTTAAATGGTGAACAACTACCTGTTGTTCATCATTATAAAAATTTGGGTCTTTGGATAGATTTAGACTTCAGATTCGCTAAGCATATTAGTTATTTGTGTCAAGTTTCATACTGCACACTGAAGAAATTATTTTCCCAAAAAGATATTTTAGATCCTAAAATTAAACTTCAATTATGTGAGAGTCTAATTTTCTCTAAGATATCTTATGCAGACGCTATCTATGGCCCTGCATTGAGAGCTTCTGATGCCAAACGACTTCAGTTATTACAAAATGCCTACCTACGATTCTCAACAGGACTTCGTAGATTTGATCATGTTAGTTATAAATACTCTGAAGTCGGCTGGCTAAAATTAGACAAGCTACGTTCTCTTCATTTTATCTGCTTAACCCACGAGGTTCTTGATAAGCAAATTCCGACATATTTGTTTGAGAAATTGCCACGCCTTAAATGTAATCAAGTGAATACACGTAAGCGGGATTTTCTGGCAATACCGAAACACTCCTCTGCCATCTTTAAACGTAGCTTTTCATATACCATTTTAACACAATTCCAACAAAGCCATATTTTTGAAGTTTCAGTATTAATATATCTTAAATACCCTTTTCAAATCAATAAATACTGCACAGCCATTCTCATCAGTTATATGTTTCCAGTCTGAGATCACAAACTGAAGAGTAGCTTCACATGAGTGATTTCTTCTAAACCCCGATTGATAGCTACATAATATGTTGTTAGTATTTATATATTTTATGACTTGCTCAAACACTACTAATTTCAGGATGTTTTCGCAAAAGGAAAGCATATTTATTGGCCGGAACTCTTCAGCAGGATTGTGTTAGCAACTTTAGATATAGGTATTATAGTTGAGGATTTGAAGCATTCAGGCACTGATCCCCTTTCTAAACTTCATTGATTCTAATGCATAGATCACTTCTTCCTTAGTGATTTCGGGTCCAATTTTTCTTTCAGGAAAACAATAACCTGATAGGGCATACGCAAAATACTAATTTGCACAACTGGACTAAGAGTGGACAGATTACAAACACAAAAGAAATAAAGTCCTAGAAATAACTAGTTATAGCGAATGTTAACTAAAGTAAATAATTTAATACGTGATATGATTAGTTAGGCAAATAAACAGGTGGTTAGGACTCACAAAAGTAACCTTGCGAGTGGGACAAAGAAACAGGACAAATTAAAAGATTGAGAGGTTTAGAATTTAACAGACGCAAGGTGAAGAAAGAAAAGATAAAAGAAAAGAGAAGAGTACTTGTTACATGGCCTATGTCCATTTAACAGTTTTATTTAAAAACTAGTGTTTTGTGGATAGTTAGCACGACCTGTATGTTTTTTGGATTCAGTTTTTGCAGGTGAAACTGTTTTCAACTAACAGAATTTTACATGTATAACTGCTAAACCATTTCACACTGTTTATGTACTTAGTTTTATATCTTAGGAACTGTCATACTCTAACACTATTATGTATCTCATATCCGTTGTAATACAGCATTATTATCCCAGGAAACAATTTGTCTACAAAATTTAGTTACATCAGATATCTATTTTTCAATTTTTATATTTTTGTTTACTATGGAGTACATATGGTTATTTTCCTTACCTTCTCTCATTCTATATATAGTAAATCCTTAACATGTAATATGTTACTGATTTATCAATAATATCAATACGTTTTACTACTTATTTACATCTGTTAATATTTGTTGTTATATATAAAATAGAAATTGCAAAGGCAAATCAGCTGGCATGGAAAATAAAGTATTATTATAGATTCCTTTTATCGATTATATGCCACTACTTTAGTTGAGTATGGGAATCTACAAGGCAAGTTGGTGCGCTTAACGCAACCACTGACAGATGGCCATACTGGTACTATTTTTATATTTTATAGCTTTCAATTTCAATAGGGAATTAGATTTCTCACATTTTTTTGGTGGCGTTGTTTTCCAGTAAACAGGGCAAAAAAGTTTACCTTATCAGTAAAACTCACCAGGAAGTCATTTGCTTGCAGCCTTTGTACTGATTCAAACATTATAATTTTTAACTGTGGACTTCAGTAATTGATATTACAATTTTTATATCCCAGTTACAAAGTGTTGAACATACAGGTAATTTCATTTCATTATACTCATTAAAATATTTTAATTAATCTTCAAATTTTGCCTTTGATATAATTTCAATTATTTTTAAAATAAATTTTGAATTCAAAGTCAATTCTTTTTAATTTAATAAGTAGTTAAAATGCTATATGTACCACATGGTTTTAAAAATATATTTCTCTTTCCTTTTAATTTTTTTGGCAATTTATAGTCTAAGAAATCAGCTTACTCGTGCATAGCTAATAATTACTATTGCATAGCTAAAATTACTTTTGTACTGCTAATCAGCTTACTTTTGTATAGCTTAAATTAATTTCCTGCAGCTTTTGTACAGCTAGCTTAATATTTCGTGCAGCTAATTTAAATATATTTTGTACAGCTAACTAGCTTATATTTGCATAGCTAACATTGCTTAAATTTTGCATAACTAACTTGCATAAATTTTGATTGTGCTTATATTTGGTTAAATTTCCTACAATTTTCACCCCATTCATTGAGAGACGTAAATTGCCAAGGAAAATTTAGAATTCTTGCAATAAGAGACAATTGTGGGCCTGGATTGCTGTCCCAGAACCAGCCACCTGAACCATAAACCACCTAGGATACTGGTATCAATTTGTCTTTTATATATACATATTTTTTTTACATTTCAATTTGTCTCAAACCGATTTGTCTCATTTTTTTATGTAATATATTTTGTCATTCATTTTAAACTATCTTTTTATTTCTCTTACCAACAATTTCAGTCTGATCTATAGCAGACTGGTTATTCGAGAAAAAGAGACAATTTTGCTTATTTTACTATAGATGGTGCCCAATTTAACATCAATTTTTCTTTGTCTCCTTTTCTCGAAATAAACAGAAATCTGTCGCTTATGCTGTACATGTCAGAAAGGGTAAGTTTCTCCACTCTTACGAATGCTCTGGACCCACGGCTCTCTGCTCCGGCTTAAACCAGCTAGTCGTCCGCACATGTTGCCTCAATTCTTTCTCAAAAATAAATAATAAGAGAAAGGAGGTAACATACTTATGGTTAATTATTTGTTATTAAGGAAATTTTTTACATTTGCAAAATCTAGCTATACCTTTCGTTTTAATTCCGTCTAAGTAGCCTTGTAAAACACCGCAGTATCGTCCGCAAAACAAATAAACTTTCCTACAGATGGAAGTGTAAACAAGTCATTAATGTAAATGTTAAACAGTTTACAGTGCAGTACTGTACCTTGTGGTTCTCCATATTTAACTTCTCTTTCTGAACATTATTTACCTTTACATGTTGTACTCTACCTATTAAACAACTTGTCATTAACTTCAGCGGCACATCTCTAAAACCGATATTTTCAAGCGTTTTTTAAAGTTTTGTGTGACAAAGAGTACCGAAGGCTTTAGCTAAGTCATTGAAGGTGCATAGCGATTTTTTACTATCATCCAGTGATTTACATATTTCAGAAATCAAGTCAGCCATTGCATCTTTAGTTGACTTAGCCTCCCGAAAACCATATTGTTTCTCCGACAAGACGTTGTATTTATTGAGGTAATTTATTATTCTTTTCTTTAGAATTTTGTCACAGATTTTTGACAAGTCACTTAATAAGGAGATTGGCCTGTCATTTGAAGTGTCTAATTTATCGCCAGATTTGTATAAGGGCTTTATAACTGGTTCTTTTAATGGTTGTGGAAAAATAACAGTTTTCATGGAGAAATCAATTAAAAATTTAAAAAACTAAAATTAAAGACTAGATAAAGCACATTTTAAATAAACAATATGTGTCGGGGCGATAGTAAACATATGTGACAAACAATAAAAATTTCATTGGGTAATAATTTAAAACAGGCCCTTCAAGGGGTCAATATAACTGTTAAAATTGACATGGGGATAATTGAAGAAAATCTTATCAGATATTATTCTATTCTCTTGGGCCCAAATCCATGTAAAACTACAAGCCCTGATAACAACAAACGTCCCCAGGACGTACACTGAGGTCCTCATTAGGTCTGAACGTCCCGGGTTTATATGGTACGTCCCAGAGACGTCCGTTTACTATCGCCCTTAAAATGTCCTGATTAAACGTTTTAAGGACGTCCTGCTAGAGCCTAGTCTAGACAAATTAAAAATTATATAATATGTGAAACGTGCTCTACATGTAGTGTATGTTTTTTTGAACAGATGAGTTGGCATATTTGAAAAATAAAATTAAAAGGTGAGGTGTACGCTAACAAGTACAGGGTGTCCTCGTATATAGAGTACTCGAATTCTTGCAAACTTTTTTATTTCAATTTTTCGAGAAAAAGTCATTCTTAATGAAAACTGTTTTGATCTAGCCAAATTTCAAGTTCATATACAGAGCAAAAAATGCATTACCGCAGAATAATGAAAAATATTTGAGATTTATGAATTGAAAAAATAAAAACTATAAAATGAAATTAAATCCTTATAAAGTTTTACTGGCAAAATTAGTTTTAACAATAATAAAACAATCAATTTTTTTATGACCTATATAAATTTTCTTAATATCACTAGTTCATGATAAAAATTTATAAGATTTTTAATTAAATAATCTTTATTTTTCTAATTTCAAAAATATTCATTTCAACAATTTTTTTTCATCTTGTGAAGTCACATTATATATTGTACTTCTTGATACCCCCTATATATCTTACCTAAAATTTGACACTGTCAAAAATGACTTTTCTCGAAAAGCAGTAAAGAAAATGTTTTGCAAGTATTGGACTTCATCAAGGACATCCTGTATAATTTTTTTAACACTGCTTAGTGATGGGATGGGCACTGATTTTATAGAAAATCAACTATATTATGCCCTACTAATTGTAATTAGTATGAAATAATCGCAATGAGAACGAATGGAAAGACTGGAATAACAAAAATATGTTAAGTTCCACTGCGGTTCTTTCATTTTAAAATTCCCTCCGAACGTTGCGTTTTCTTGGGGTGAGGAGGTTTCTAGAGGAATTTCGGGTATTTGCTGTTAAACTATGGGGAATTGTATTTGGCAGCCCTGGTCGTGCGATGCATCATTTTTACATTTATTGCGTGGCTTCTGCTTTGTATGTTCATCATATATCAGAATAAGATACTTAAGATAAATTTTGCTGATGTGCATGTTCGATAACATTGTGTTTTTATGGTTACAAAGTACCAGAAATTGGTAAGTAATTCTTGAATACAAAATTATTTATATCTTTATTTTTATTCTAAATTATTTTGGTGCTGCTTTTATTTGGCTGTTAAAATCGTATGTGAGATCACCTCTGAATCTGTGTATGTAGTTTTTATTTGCTTACCATGAAGCGAACTTCACTTCAAAGAAAAGTACTAGATAAACATGCCATCGGGTGGTTTTATAGTCTTAGCATTTTTTGCCGGTAGGTACTTCATTTTTTTTTATACATTTATTTAACGTCGGCCTATTTCCGCTACTGAGGCCTAACACCGACGCCTGTAGACGAGCTACCCCCAACCAGGAATTTTGCCGAACCTCTTCCCTTAAGAAGAGTAGGGATCTTTTACTTGCCTAACATTTAATAGACAAGGGACCGACGGCTTTACATCCCCTCCGAAGGGTGGTATATCTCCTATACAACCATCGCCTAAGGTTGTATAGCTTCCGCGCATACACTGATATACAAGCCGCTGGAAGATGGATGAGGCGTGGACGTGGTCTTCGTTGGAACGGTCACCAATCCAACTACTAACCACGCCTAACGTTGCTTTACATCGCATATCGAAGTATGTACATAGTAAAGACGCACCTACGCTCGCCCCTGGTACTTCATTTGAAATATTAATTTCTCTTTTATTTACACAGAGGCTGCCGAAGTTGCTGAGGAATCAAAGTCTCGCAGAGAAACAGAAAGCGCTGCTGTTTCATAGCTGAAAAGGCCAAAGAGAGGAGAACACGAGTTACAAAGAAATTTTAATTTGTACTGATATCATCTACCTTACCTATACTCATAATGTAAAATTATAATATGAAACTTTAAAATAACATTAAAAGTTCTATTTTTGATAGTGAACATAGCACAATAAATTTGTATTTGCCTTTAATAAGAAATACCAGGTATCTACGAGAACAAAAGTATTTGAACTTTTTTTTTACAGACTTAAATTTTCTTTTGTTGCTATAAACTAGCACTTATTAGTCGGGATAGTTTTTTACCTTGAAGATTGGTTTAGATCCCATCCTCCGTAGTAACAGAATCTGGCATACCCTAAATTTGTTTAAAGTTAAGTGTGGCATGTCTTTATAATTTTTCATTTCTTTTTGGGTAAGCTACTATACATATATTGTTTTCAAAATAGAATCCAATAAATTCATTAGATTGATTCTATTTTGAAGTGAATACATGTAGTAGAAAACACAAAAATAAAAGAGAAATACCCTGCACCACCACACCTTAAAAATGGTGGGGGGCGTGGATGTAAGTTTTCCTTGGTATGTCCCAACAACGTTTTTAGGATGTCCTTTCTAGACCTATATTCGTCCTAAACAAGTCCTGGGTTGGACATCCTAGGGATGCCCCGTTTTGCCGACACAGGACGTCTCACAAACGTCCTCCGTACGTTTTAGGTCGGCAGAGTACGTCCTCCGTACATTTACAATATCCTGTGAGTGTCCTTGGGACATTTTTGGGACGACCATTTGCTATTAGGGAGGAAGCAAAGTAAAATAAATGTGAAAAAGTTATTTTAAACTTCCTCTTAGTTTTGCGATATTTCCGTCTGGGTTTCAAGAGAAAAATACCAGCTTATTCTTAAATTTTATATATTCTTTGTCTTCGATATACCTTTTTCGTCTGCGATTTCATAACTCAAAAAAGGACAACAACTGTCACTGTTCCAGATAATTATTTGCTTGTAAATATTAACGTATTTTGACTGAGCTACTACTTGAAATAATAATTATTTTCATAAGGAATCAACCACAAACTCAGTACAGGGTCATTTTTCCCATTTCAACTATCCACAGACAGGCATAACAGTACAAGTTTGAATATTTCAAAGTTTATATTTTATTTCCTACATCGCCAGGATTTAAACAGCAGCACTTTACATAAACAATAGACTTTCAAATGATTATATCGAAAAAATCATATAACGTGAACCGATCAAAGCCAAGTTCAATGAGCCCTATTAACTTAAACGCAACAAATCAACGTCAAACGCAGAAAGTTGCAAAGTGAATAAAACAACAAAACAGAAAATTCGCTTTTCATTACCAAGTTAACGCTTAAAGTAATGGAGCAAGTGCTAGAATATTGTGTAGGTTAACGAGTTAATTATTTAATTGATCAGTGAAGTGTTTTTAATTAACTGCTGCACAGAATAAATTAATAGTTGGGTTATGAGTTTCTTGTCGTGTCATTTAAAATCTGTCGTAAATGGCGTTAGAATGCCGACAGGTTGAACTAAATTGCTGTGCTCCTTCGTGCAATTAAATAACTGAAATAACTCCGCAGCCGCCTTAATATTCTTTAGACTGTAACTGATCTACAAAGGACTTTCAATTTGTCTTATAAGGGTGCCTGTCTGCATTAAGTTAGTCGTAAAATATTTATTATTTGTATCAGGTTACAGCATGCCATTCTAAAAGAGTTAAAGACTAGTTAAAATGAACATAACGAGTGTCATTGCGATAGGTATTTACCGAAAAATAATCAATCTGTTACTGTTAAAGAACACGATAAAACCCTCGATATACTTTTCGAAACTGTAACAAAAGCCAAAATATTTCGCATGAAAAGCGTGCTTCACGTAAAAATATCGTGGAAGATGTTTTTATATTTTTAATCATATTTTCGCTCTACGGAGCGTTTTTTATGCAAAAATTTCAATAACTCATCAAGGAGCGTAATTTTAGAAAGTGTAGTAAATGTCGCTGCATAGGGACGTAATGTCGCCCCGACCACCAAAATTTAGAAACAGTAATAAAATTACCACATTTAGGTCCTCAAATGAGAGCAATCAATACGACGAGCTGATGAGGAGCAATAATTCCGAAACACGTATCCGTAGCTGCATTGTTGTTTCTCTTGAGGTATAAGGCAATAACTTGTTTCTTTATTTAATTATTTAGCCTCATAAACCCCCATCATAATGTACATAAAGATAGTTTAAATAATTTTAAAATTCTTAACGAAAACTCTGAGCTCATAAAGAGGATGACAAAGAAAAAGCCGAAATCTTTAATATTTTTCCATCAACATTAGAAAAACGCTAGTAACAAAAGTAAAAAAACAGATTTCAAACATAATCTAAAAAAGAACCCAAACAAAATGTTTCTAAATCCTGTCTCCGAGAATGAAAGATCGTTAAAAAATAATTCGTCTACAAGTCATGGTAATCTAACTGGTGATTTAATAAAATATATTTACTTATATATTTTAAAACCAATATAACACAATAAATTTAGCTTTTACAAATGGCGTTGTACCAAATTCATGGAAAAAGTCAGTTGTAATGCCAGTTTATAAATCACACAGCTCACAACTAGTAAATAATTATAGACCCATATCTTTAATTTGCAATTTTCCCAGAATTTTTGAAACAATCATTGAAATAGAGATTAACAGTTTTTTTGGACAAAAACAAAATTATATCGCAAAAACAATTTGGTTTTAGAGCTGGATTATCAACTTAACATGTCATGTTTGAGCTTGTTAATGACATAAACATTAGTCTAAATAGTAACAGAAAATGCCTTGCTGTTTTTCTTGATTTGGCTATGGCATTTGATACACTTTCTCATGAAATATTGTTAGAGAAAATTGAATTAATGGGTATTCATGGTACAGCCTTGCAACTTTTCACTAATTTTATCTACGACAGAAGACAAATTGTCAAAATCAATAAGTCTATAAGTGAGCAAAGAACAATAAAAATGGGTGTGCCGCAGGGCACGGTGCTGGGCCCAATTCTGTTCCTCATGTATATAAACGATATTAGCGAATTAAGCATATCCCATAAAACAATATCCTATGCAGATGATACGGTTCTATTATTTCAGAACAGCAACTGGGATTATGTATATAGTGAGGGGGAAGTGGGACTCCAGAAGAAACTAAAATACATGGACAGTAACATGTTGACCCTTAACGTTGATAAAACTAAATTTGTAACATTCTCCGTTTCAAGTTCTGGTGCTTCTAATAAAAACTCAATTACTTTGCACAGCTCAAAATGTAACACAAATGAATCCTGCAACTGCACTTGTCAAAAATAAAATATTTAGGTTTATTATTGATCAGCATTTGAAATGAAAAGGTCACATTGAGTATTTGGTTCCAAGAATTAGAAAACTATTTGTTAGATTCTATAATTTAAGAGATATTTTTAAAAGAAAGACACTGACACTGGTGTATAATGCCTTGGCTGAATCAATTCTTCAATAAGGTGTATCTGTATTCTTTCCTATTATTTGGGTTTTCTACCACATGTATTATTATCCTCTTCAAAAACAAATCACCGAACCTACAAAATAATAGAATTATTGAAAAAAGCCCCTGTGCCCGTGACGTTTACGTCAAAGGAACAGTCAGAGGTTATGTTTTATCTATTTAGGGAAGAATTTACGATACGCACTTAAAACTTGTGCAAGTTTGTCAAAATAAACTCTATAAATCACATTTAAAATTAATTCCAGACACCCCCGAATCTGCTTTATAAAGACACAAAAGTATTAAATATTCGCAATTTATGTCATCACATGTCTCAAAAGTGTACATTATTGCTTCTCGTCTCTAACAAAATTCTATAATCATGAACACTTCGCCCGAGGTAACCTTGAAAATCTCCTTGAAATACGTAAGCGTTCTAACGAACCTTGCGAAAATCTCATCGCCTTTTATGGATCAAAACTCCATAACATGATCCCTTTAAGCATAACAAAACTTGGCAATAAAAGAGAATTTCGTAAAAATATTTAGAAATGTAACGAACGCTAACGTTGCTTTTAAGACTTTTTAAACTTATTCATTTCTTCAAATGTGCTTCTAGAGGGCAGAATATTAAAACATAATATTTTCAGTCACAAACTCCTCTATAAAATCCTTATTTTACTATAAGGAACGTAACCAAACTGCAACCAACAGCTACTCTCCGGTCTATGTGCCCCGCCGAGCGCTGAATTACAAGTTACAAGCCTGGCTTGTTAAGTATAATAATCGCATATTATCAACAGAACGCTAATGCTTGGATTGCAACAAACACCAGTCGAAAGACTGATCTACTTAAAGGAGCTCTCGTGTCAGTCGCCCCACACCACTTGCAGACTGCAGTTTCGAGCTGTTGGCTCTCGTCAGTGCAAGGTAGACATGTGACGACCGGCACGAGGATCCTTTGACTATTTGGTACATCTGGGTATTTTTACGATAGCGACATGCAAAATAGTCAGCAGGCGCCATCTAGCGCATCTGCTGGCTATTTAAATATTTATAAAATATTTTTAGTCGCAAACCTCTATAAAACCCTTATTTTTACTTTAAGAAAAGTAACCAGACTGCAACCAACAGCTACTCTCCGGGCTATGTGCCCAACTAGATGGCGCCTGCTGACTATTTTGTATGTTGCTATCCTAACGATACCGAGATGTACCAAATAGTCCAAGGACCCTCGTGTCAGTCGTCACATGCCTACCTTGCACTGACGAGAGCCAACAGTTCGAAACTGCAGTCTGCAAGTGGTGTGGGGCGACTGGCACGAGAGCTCCTTTAAGTAGGATCAGTCTTTCGGCTGGTGTTTTTTGCAATAGAAGCATTAGCGTTCTGTTGGTAATATGCGATTATTACACTTAACGCGCCAGGCTTGTAACTTGTAATTCAGCGCTCGGCGGGGCACATAGCTTGTCAAAAGCCTTGAAGAAGTCCGTGTAATAATATCAACTTGACCACCTCTATCCAGACTTTCATAAGGATATTGTGTTTTGCACACAAGGTTTGTGACAGTTGACCTATCTTTCCCATGTTGATCGATAGATATTGTGCCAGAGACATGAGAATTTATGGAGGAGCGACCAAAAACTTTTCCAAAGTTACAAATGATGGCGATTGGTCTATAGTTTATAATCTCGTTCAAATCATATATTTTGACTGCAGGGCACACACGTGAAGATTTCAACTTCTGAGGAAAATTTGCACTTCTTAATATTAGATTATAGGTAATTAATAGTGCTTTGGCAAATACAGTCGCACAATCTTTAATAAGAAATGCAGGAATTAGATCGGGACCCATGGTCATAGAGGTTTTAGTTTTTTTAATGGTCTCAATTATCTCTTCCTCAGTAATAACATACAGATTTAAGACATTGGAGTTATTCTTAGGTGTGTCGTTAAAATTATCGACGCCGGAATTGGGAGGTGTGAAGGATTTCGAGAAGAAGTCAGCAAGACTATCAACAATTAATTGCGGGTCTTCGATAATTTGATTTTCATATTTTAAAGATGGACGTAGAATTATTTTTTGTTTTAATAAAACTCCAGAAGTTGTTTGGGTTGACCTGAATATTATTTTCAATATTGGCTAAAGATAATTTATATGCATTATCGATATTTGATTTAATTTTGGACCTTAACCTTCTAAATTCGTTTTCATCATCAGAAGTGCTATGTAACTTGTATCTTTTTAGCACTTTTTCTTTTTGCTATATTTGACCGGTAAACCATGCGGGGTAAGAACCGGAGCTTTTTTGTTTGTTGGGTAGAAAAATGTCATATAATTTGGAGGACAATGCGTCTACTTTCAAATCCACATCACTAAAATGTTCAATCAGTGAGCTGTAAGTGCCTATACAATTCCACAAAGTTTGCCTTTTTAAAGTTGAAGTCAAAGTTGTTTTTTTTTTTGAGGAAAATTATTATTGCTAGACTTTTAAAGGTCGGCCTGGCTTAATATAGCAGGATGATAGCTATCCCCTTTAAGTAGAACTTCAGATGATTTGTGAACAGAACAGTTCCTATTGGAGAAAACGAGATCAAGAATTCTACCGTCTGTATTTGAAACTTGATAATATTGGTTCAGTTAGAATATATAAGATACGTATTGACTCGTTATGTTCTCTTATCGTGACAATATTGAATTTAATTATTATGACTATCTCGTCATATGAAGGTCCTAATAAAGGTAGTCATGATCTTGTAACGACTTATTTATAAGAAGTCTTTGAATTAACAGAACCTACTGGCCCTATAAAGGTCGTACCCAGTTAAGTCATATAATAGTCGTATAAAAATCATGACGACCCTTTCTTGACCGTCCAGATTTGATCATCAAGGGGTTTTAACAAGGTCGTCGCGTCTAAAGCTAAAGAATGGTAGTAGTGATGGTTTTCTCTTGCGATAAGACATAGTAATATTTGCTTCTAGACAGTCTTTTTCACTAAGTCTAGATGTTAAAACATCAGCTCCTATTTTTGATGAATTAAATCATTTAGCTTACATTACTCTGACAATTTTTGAGAAGACCTTCTATCAAACTCACTTTAATATGCGTCATTGCTGACACTAGACGGGCTTTATACTTAAATATTTTTTTCGTTCCCGGTATATTGTCAACTCGTACTTCTGAATGAAGTCCACAGAAGTTCTGGGCAAATCTTTTGTAAATATAAGCTATATAGTTTATTTACGTAAACGATACGGCAATTATTTTGTTGTATTTGACACAATGTTAATTTAAACAATTTTATGCTTGGTGTATTTTTTAAATAAAAAAACTATAGTTTTGTATCTGTAGTTTCTATGAATTACGTCGATATAAGAATGCAAAGCTGTCACGCCCAAAATTAATTATGATCCGAACCCTCAAATCTGCTAGAGGTCGTGGCCTCTAATAAACAAAAGAATTAAAGTTCAAATATAAATAATAGTAGTGCGGGCGTAAGGGCAAAACATTCGGCCAAAATTAGAACCGAGTTGAGAATTGGCATAAACATTTAATTTATTGTTAATGAAAATATATTAGTTTCACACCTGCCGGCAGAGACGGCGACCGGTCGTTGGCAATAAATGCCAAAAATATGTTTTTGTACAATAAATATTTTTCGATCAGTTCTTCGGAAAAATATTTTTTTAAGATTTTTTACCATTTATTTTATGAAGAAATAAAAAGAATCCTCCTGTTACAAATATAATAATTTAACATTATTCTATTTGAATGGTACTTTCTCAAAATACTGCTGACATTTTATCACTCTCATATACTTGACTAACAATAACAGTTGCCAAATAAGAGTTTCCTCATACCACATGAAGGCAGTTTGATAAAAGAATGTGCTGATTAACTTTAGCAAGCATCTTGACAAACTAGGTATAAATATTGTCAACACGATCGCTCTCATTGAATGACAAATAAAAATATTTTAAACGCACAACATAACATATCAGAGATAGTTTTCATCCAAATAATAGCTGCCTGCGAATTTTAGAGCAATCTATTTTTTGGTTTAGTTTCAGACGTGTCAAATGATCTCAATAATTGAGAAATCTAAGCAAATTATTCCACATCAAGTTTCCATGAATCAGTGTTTATTTCGTACTAGTTCTAGTGCCTCGCCTGTACTAAACAGCTCGAAATCAATTCACATACACGGATCTACTATACTTTTATTTATATTGTTTATTTACTTTTCCTGCCTTATTGTCGTCCATGGCTATATGAAATTCTTTTAACATCAATGTCAGTGTCATAAATTCTATTTATATCCTCAAACAGGAATTAAAAATGAACAATACATTATATATTTTGTTTTTTCCTGAATATAAGTCCTTTCAAAAATGTTTTATATAATATTGTCCTTCGTATTCAAGTTATCACGAAGTATTTAGCAAAAGTTAACTATTTACTTTACTCGTATTTATGGATTATGATACATTAGTATTCACATATAACATACAGGGTGTTCCAATAGTGCGTTAAAGTCAAATATCGGCCTTGTTAGAAGACTTTGGAAAATTATTTTTGCTGAATAAACAATTTCATAGCAGAAGGAAATTTTATAAAAACATAAAATATAGGAATTATAATGTTCCAACCTATCTGCAAGTCTCGTCAGTGCAGCGCAAGTGATAACCTATATTTTATATTTTACTTTGACGTCCGGTTGAAGTGTAGTGTTTTGTTGAAATAGGCTTGAAATGTCATGAAACGTCGAGATTTTAAATTTGAGCGAAAAAATTATCCTGTCTGCCATCTGTCTGTCTGTCGGTCTGTTTGTAACTTTTTTTTGTGCGCATATTTACTCTGGAACCGTTTATGATATTGGCTTGAAATTTGGTACACTTATGTATTGTAACGAGATCTGGAACTAGATTATATTTTGATCTAATTCCTATGAAGGGTTCGGGGGTAAATAGGGTAAATAAGGGTAAACATGCAAAGCAAGCAGGTGAGAGTCCATAACATTTCAATCAATGTACGAAAAGTCAAAGTCTCAATTTAGGTTAAAAGAAGGGCTATGCATTATATGCCTGAATATGGCAAGACTATTGATACGGTTTTTTCCTTTAAGTGAAATTAATAATACTTTTTTATTATTAGCCATTACTCGAGTCCGAGTATAAAAATGTTACAGTCGATAAATTGTGTACAATAAAAAACAAGTAAAAGGTGTAGTCTATTGTAATTCCCATTCATCTACGGTGCACACGACTATGGCTATAGAGGCCAATTCGGGAGAGCACATGCCGACCGCAGTCAGGACAAACATAGACCTGGTTAGGTCTTGGATTCGGCCTTCTTGCAGCAACATTTCCTTGATAGCTGGCCACAACCCCTCGCCATTCGGTTCTGTCCACTGCAAGTTGTTCCCATTGCTCGTCTGCAATACCGCAGGATTTTAGATTTTCATGGAGAGCGTCTTTGAACCTCTTTCGTTGACCGCCACGCCTTCTTCTACCGCTTAGCAATTCACCATAAAGTGTACATTTAGGAAGGCGGTTATCATGCATACGATGAACGTGACCTGCCCATCTTAGGCGTGCTCTTGAAATAAGCACCTCAATTGGAAGGCTGTTTGCTCTCCTGAGTACTTCCACGTTTGATATGTGATGGAACCAACGGATTTTCATCATACTTCTGAGGTGTCTTTGCTGAAAACGTTCTAATTCTTTCACATGACGACGGTAAGTGACCCAGCTTTCACATCCATATAGCAGTGTTGGAATGACAACTGCTCTGTAGACAGCCATTTTCGTTGTCAAAGCAAGGTCGTGGTTGTCAAATACTCTCTCTCTAAGTCCCCAGAGTGCTCTAGATGCAGCGTTAATTCTATTGCGAATCTCGCTGTCCATGTTTGCTTTGTCATTAACAACGTTGCCTAAGTAATTGAACTGATCCACCACTTCAAGAGAATTTCCGTTAAGTGTAATGTCTATTTGGTTCACTTGATGAGGAGTTGACATAATCTTAGTCTTTCCAATGTTGATTTTAAGTCCCAAGGAATCATAGCTCTGGGCATACACATCTAAAAGTTCTTGAAGCTCTTCCGGCGCAGAGGCTAAAAGTGCACAGTCATCCGCATACTGGAGATCACAAATGAATCGTGTGCGTGTCTTCGTGAAAGCTCTAAAGCTCTAATAATACATCAAACAATTGAAAGAGTTAATAATTACTTCCACGTCCAGTGGAAGAATAGTAACGCCAAAAAAAATTATTATTATTTTTGTTGAAATAGGCTTAAAATATGAAACGTCGAGAATTTAAATTTTAAATAAAAAAATTTCCTGTCTGTCTGTCGGTCTGTCTCTCAGTCTGTCTGTCGATCGGTCTGTCTGTAACTTTTTTTCTGCGCACGTTTACTCTGGAACCATTTATGGTATTGACTTGAAATTTGGTACACTTATGTATTGTAACGAGATCTGGAAGTAGATTATATTTTGATCTAATTCCATTAAAGGGTTCAGGGGTAAATGGGGTAAATAGGCATAGCAAGCAGGTAAGAGACCATAAAATTGCAATTTGGAGCATGTACGAAATGTCGAGTTCTCAAAAAAAAAATTTGGCTTCAGCTAACCCCCCCCCCCACTATCACCCCCTCACTATTATTAAAGGGAGTAAAAAAATTAAAATATGATTTAGTGTGTATACAAAAACGAAACGTCTCACAAAAATTTTTTGGCTTTAGCTACCTTACTTACATATCTTATTCTTGTCATCTTGCAGCTAGGTAAGATTCAATTCATCTAAGTACAGTCCCCCAATGCTTATTTTTTTCCAACTTCGATACCAATAATTGCCGATTTACCATCTCAAATAAACAAATATAAATAAAATAAATACACCACAGGTAATGACGACCCCCTTTATCCCGGAAGGCTCTAGAAGAGCCTTGTGTGGGAGGGGGCTACACATTTAGAGACAAGGGACACACACCCAATATCCGTGTATAGTGGAAAAATCCCTCTCACAGTATTTTCCACTGCCACGACCGGGGATCGAACCCGGAACTTTTGGGTGAGAGGCAAGTGCGCTCACCTCTCGACCATCAGTCAATGCGCGTTTAGATTCTTAGAAAACTGCAACTACAACTTGATTTTTACTCACTGCCTTAACCCAATCCGATATAATAAATTGAAGTGCCGTTTCACAAGAATGGCTTTCCCTGAATCCAGGTTGATTCTCTATCCATACAGTGTGTAGTCAACTGTTCTTTTACTATCAATTCTAATGTTTTTTCATGTACTTGTAATGTGTTAATAGGTTTAAATTCTTCAGATATTATTCTATTTGGGATTTTTGGAATGGGTGTAACTATCGATATTTTTCAGTTATTAGGACAAATTCTTTTCTGTAGGGAGTTATTAATAACATTTAATGTTTTCCGGTATTCATTTGTATTACTTATTGTTACAGCTGGATATCTCTGATCCTTTTCGCATGCATTCCAGACTTTCTTGATTCATTCATTTATTTTCTGCATATTGCATTGGCACTTTCGTTACTTTTACATGAAAATTTTTATTTAGTGACTGTTTGCATGACCTGATATTTTCGGTGAGCATATAACTTGGTAAGTTATATGCTCACAGTTAGTTATAACTAAGTCTATCATTATCGATTTATTTGTTATTCATGTAGGTGGTTTAGTCAATTGATTAAACCTATTTTGTAATAAAATCTGTTGCAATTTATTAGCATAAAATGTGTTATGTGATATATCTATATTAAAATCACCCATTAAAAGTAACTGATTATCGTTAAATTCATCGATGAATTCCCCAATTAGGTTTAAAAAATCTGCATGGCTCGAATTAGGTGAATGATATAATAATAACACACCACAGGTAATGACGACCCCCTTTATCCCGGAAGGCTCTAGAAGAGCCTTGTGTGGGAGGGGGCTACACATTTAGAGACAAGGGACACACACCCAATATCCGTGTATAGTGAAAAAATCCCTCTCACAGTATTTTCCACTGCCACGGCCGGGGATCGAACCCGGAACTTTTGGGTGAGAGGCAAGTGCGCTCACCTCTCGACCACCAGTCATATAAACCAATTAATATACCGGGTTTTAGAAAAGTATGGGAACGGTGGAAAATCTCGAACAGTTTGCATCAAATCGAAAAATAAAAAAATACGTGTCAAAAATTTTTCAAAAAACTATCTACTGATAGCAAAATGACCTCCCCACCGACCACCCTGTGGGTGGGGCGAGGGGCAACTTTAAAATTTCAAATGGAAACCCCACTTTTTTATTGCGGAATCGGATTTTACGGCAAAAAATACGTGAATTTTATTCCGGACATTTTTTTCGATTCTTGCATGGTGTCGCTGTAATTGCAATAAATGAAAAGAAAACATTACTGTTTCAAGAGTAGCGTCTTGTGCCCATAAAAGAACGTCCAATTAAAAAACTGAAGAACACGTATTTGTTATTTTTACGAAATCTCTCCAATGACATTGGATTCGACTCTCCCACCCCTAACCCAATGGGTGGAGCGGGGGCAACTTTGAAATGTGTAATGAAAATCCCTAATTTTTATAGCAGATTCGGATTCTACGGCCAAAAATACGTGAATTTTATATCGGGCATTTTTTCCATTCTCGCAAGGTGTCACTGCAATCGCACAAAATTGAAATAAACCTTAAGCTTCCATAAGCTTGTAAATATTTACAAACTCTAGCTACTTGTGTTGACAAAAAAAAATTCAGTTTAAAAAACAATATCTGTGATATCTTGGTTTTTATGAATGTTTTTTTCAAGTGTTTTTAATAACAGTATTTGTTTTGTGAAATTTCTACGAGAATGTTCAGTTCCTTCCAACTTTTGTAGAGGCAGAAGCGCACTTTTGCACGGAAAAAGTTATTTCATTTTTCATTAGTTCTCGCGTTTTTTCTACATAATGGCTACTTTAACAGAGGAAGAGAGAGTTTCTCTTTTAATGATGCGAGGGTGGGGCGATAAAGAAAGATCCTATGATGAAGTTGTGATTTTATACAACGAAACTTTCCGTGTAGATCAAGTGGGAATTTCGAAATCTACTGTGTCCCGTACCATCGAACGATTCCTAGACACAAGGACAAATAATAATCGCCCAAAATCTGGAAGACCAAAATCTGAAACATCGGAAGCTCGACAAATGGAAGTGGCCCAGGCATTTGTTAAAAATCGAAGGTTATCAATCAGAAAAGCCAGTCAACAGCTTGATATGAGTGCATTTTCAGTTCATAAGAATTTGAAACTTTTGAAATTTCATCCTTACAAAATTCACCTTCACCAAGAGTTAAATGAAGATAATTTTGATCGGCGACTTGAATTTAGTGAATTAATGATGGAAAGGAGTAACCAAAACCCAAATTTTTTGTCATCTCTACTTGTCTTCTCAGATGAAGCAACTCTCGAACTCAGTGGAAAAGTTAATCGCCATAATTTCAGATACTGGAGTGATGAAAACCCTCACTGGATGCTTGAAACACACACCCAGTATCCACAAAAATTAAATGTTTGGGCAGGAGTTTTCAGGGATCAAATCATAGGACCGTTTTTCATAGATGGGAATTTGAATGGAGAAAAATACCTGGAAAAGTTGACAAATCAAATAGTTCCCGCAATACAAGAGATTGCTGGTGATGAGTTCGATAATGTTTGGTTCCAGTAAGATGGGGCTCCTCCATCGAAAATCGATGGATAGGTCGAAGAGGAACTATTGAATGGCCGGCAAGATCTTCCAACCTCGCGCCACTTGATTATTTTGTTTGGGGTTACGTAAAGGGTAAGGTTTATTTCACTAAACCTCGTGATTTGGAAGAGCTGAGGCAACGCATAATAAACATTTTTGCAGAAATACCACCTCAAATGATAAGAAGTGCTATTGATAATTTTTACGTTTGTCTCGGACGATGCCAAGAAGTCAATGGGCATCATTTTGAACACCTACTATAATCTTGAAATTAAAATCTGCTAGTGTAGCAGTTAAGCTGTAAACTAATTGCCTCAACTGGCCGAAATCCTCACCTTGCCTTAAATGGCTGAGTTACCTCCTTGCCTTCACTGGCTGGGATCAAGAAGTCTGAAGTGGCTGAACTGAGAGGTAAAACCACTGTTATTTTTTTTTTAAATCGAGTTTTTTATTGCCCTGTAAAAAATGTAAATTGAAAATTACTAGCTGCTAATAAATTTACAGAATGTTAATAGTTGTTGTAATGTCCTCACGACCGTGTAAAATCACTGTCTCAAAACAGCTCGGGAAATCATTCACTATGAGATCAGTAGTTTTACTTTTCGTATTTTTTTAAGTATGTATTCAAAACTTTCATGTTTCCACTCAATTTTTTACGATTGCAGCGACACCTTGCGAGAATCGAAAAAAAATTCACGTATTTTTGGCCGTACAATCCGAATCCGCTATAAAAAATAGGGACTTTCATTACGAATTTCAAAGTTGTCCTCACCCCCCACCCACTGGGTTAGGGGTGGGAGAGTCGAATCCAATATCATTGGATAGATTTCGTAAAAATAACAAATACGTGTTTTTCAGTTTTTGAATTGGACGTTTTTTTATGGGCTACTCTTGACGCTACTCTTGAAACAGTAATGTTTTCTTTTCATTTTTGCGATTACAGTGACACACAGGGTGGTGGGTGGGGAGGTCATTTGAGTATCAGTAGATAGTTTTTTGAAATATTTTTGACACGTTTTTTTTTATTTTTCGATTTGATCCAAACTGTTTAAAACCCGGTTTAATTAACAGCACTTATTTGAATGTAATTGCAAGAGCTCATACATTTGTTTCTATTGTAATATTCTTTATTAGTTTAAAAGATAATTCTTTTTTCAGATATAAAATAACTCCTCCAGTATGGGCACCATCTATGTAACAGATTTCATGATAATAGCCTAATCTTTATTTCATTTCCACGAATATCTTTGATTACATGTGTGTTAAATTTTGGTTAAGTGGAAGAACAATTACCACAAGGTCCTTATGTGGAAAATTGAACCTTGTGATTTGTTATTTGTAATTAAAACAAAAAATTATAGTTCATTTATTTGATATATGTTATTGTATTGTATTACAAAAATAATAAAGACTATTATTATTATAATACATTAATTTATTTGATACCTGTTAATTCATTATAATTGCACGGTACTATGAATAAATTTCTGATGAGAATTTGCAAATGTCTCTTGCAAAAATCTAATACTTTCAAATGAATTAATTTTAGAAATATATTTATGAACGTGATATTCCAATACGAATAAGCGTGATTAGACTATACGTAATTAATAACAAGGCACTTATATTAATGAATTAATTTAGATTCCTAGGATGGCATTAAGTAATTAAATCATATCAATTCTAGCTACACAAAACAGTAATAAAGGAAAATACGAGACGCATTAAAACACTTACCTAATTAAAATAGAGACAATGGGCAGAAAAATATCTCCATACATAAGATAAATGACCAGTTTCTACTTAATCAAAATATACAGAATTCTAACAGGTTTTTTACTCTTGCAGCTTTTATCAAATTAACGTATCAGTTACCAGTGTTTGTAACGGATCAATTAGATAACGACGAAGCAAAAAAGTTGGTCGTTCATCCTAGAATCATAAGTCATTGTTCTGCCAGCCCGCCGCGAGCCTCACGACCATTATTCTTATTAATAATCGTAAAAACTCTTGGAGTTTTTTCAGCACAGATACCGTATATTGGAAATCAATGTATACCTAATTGTAAAGTGAACTAGTTCCAGAGCCGGCCTCGAGCGTCACTGAGTTAAGCTGGTTTCGCTGGAAATTTTACATGAATGATTTAATATTTCACAGATATATAAAGTTATTCACTATATGTTGCCCCCCCTGTGAGGTCAACTACAACACAAGAATTATTTATTATTTTGTTATTATTTATATATATACAGGCTGTCCATTTTATCAGGGCACTTAATATCGGTCGTACAAAAAAAAAATATTTGTACGAAAATTATGCCGATTTATATAACCTACAAAATGGTTTAAAGACATTTGAAATCCATGGCCTACTTTAAGAGTTATGGCGGAAAATATCGAAAATGCGGAAAACGTCTAGGCCAAATATCTCCGTTATTTGAAGAGATCCGAGAAAAATTCTAAGGCGAAAATTTGTTACAAAACAGAGTGTTTCAACGAGGTTTTATCTATCTTTTTTCAAAACTGCTGTATTTTGAGATTTACTCTTCAGGCTGTTAAAAAAAATTATTTTGAAACGGGCTGGAAAAGGCGCTATTGAATAGACTATTTTCCTCCCTTTTCAACGATATATCACATGCCATATTTATTCATTGGTACTACGTTAGTAATTATAAAAATATTTTTTTAAAACCAATAATTTTTTTTTAACAAGCATTACAGTTGGCGTGGAGAAGTATGATTAAATAAAACGATACAATAATTCAATAAGTTGTTCAAATCTTTGCTAAAATAAAACATTAACACAATTAAGAAGAATAAAGTAAATTCAAGTAACAAAAACAAAATAATAATCAAGAAAGCAACATGGAGCAACTATGGAAATAGTATTCGCAGTTATGCCAATGTATAGAGGTCCTCCATAAAAGCGTCACTCCTTGCTCAGAAAGTTAAAATGTCTTTACCAATTAATTTAAGTATAATATCCATTTGTTTGTATTTCATGGTTTCACTATTATTTCAATTATTTTAAAATAGGTGGCTATGAACAAACTTGACAATTTAATTTTTTGACAGATCATCTCAGTTAATACTTAAACTCTCACTCAATCACACTCGTTTAAGAATTTAGAATTTTCAAAAATGATTTTCACTCACATTGATCGTTATAATATGTTCGTTACATATTGCCAATGCAATTTTAACTCTGGATTAGCTCAAGTAAAATATAGAAACAGATTTTCACAAGCACTACAGCCGAATAAAACTCTGTTCAGAAAATTAGCTACGAAACTGAAAAATAATAGTTCATTTTTAAAGATGAAGACAAGGTTGAACAGTGTTACTGATAATGTAAATAAGGCAAACCGAGTTATTAATTATGTAAGAAATAAAAATACAGAAAATTTGGAAACATCATTATGAGAAATTCAAATTGCTTGTCAAATAAATAAAACAAGTGCTAGAAAAATTTTAAAGAAAAATGGTTACCGGTGTTATAAAGCCAAAAAAGTTCACAATTTACAAACCAAGGAGGACAACTTTTTGTAGGTGGCTGTTGGAAAAGAAGCGTGCCGATCCATTGATATGTAGAAAATACTTTGGTCCGACGAGGCAAATTTTTCCAATAATGGATTTTTTAATCGCAATATTCATTACAACTGGACTTCTGAAAATACATACTAGCATAGACCGACTGGGTTTCAAAATCGTTTTTCAATAAATGTGTGGATAGGTATTTTAGGCACCAATTTAATAGGTCCTTATTTTTATTATGGTCACCTCAGTGGTCAAAGGTACCTAAACTTCTTGAGAAATGAATTTAATGAATTCTTAGATGACCTACCTCGAGAATCGACACAACTTACAATATTCTCAACAAGATGGAGCACCTCACACACAATTCTCAGATTTGCCTAGATTATTTAGACGAAATTTTGCCTCAACATTGGATAGGTACCAATGGATTTATTCGATGGCCCCCTCATTTTCCAGATATAACCCCAATGGATTTTTGTCTATGGGGGTATATTAAACATAAGGTGTTTTCAACGATACCGCAAAATGTAGAGGACCTAAAAGCTCGAATTCAACAGGCATGTATTACAGTTATCCCCGAAATTCTGAGTAATGTTTTAAATGCAGTGCCTCGCCGCGCTCGATTGTGCATAAGAAATCGCGGTGGACACTTTGAACACTTGATATGATATTTTAAAAATTATTTTGAGGATTAGATAAATATTAATGTTCCACAAAACATTATTATTTTTAATATAATACACATGCTACCTATATTCTTTTTATTACTAATTTGTTTTTGTTACCTGAATTTACTTTATTCTTCTTAATTGTGTTAATGTTTTATTATAGCAAAGATTTGAACAACTTATTGAATTATTTTATCGTTTTACTTAATCATACTTCTCCACGGCAAGTATAATGGTTGTTAAAAAAAAATATTGGTTTTAAAAAAATGTTTTTATAATTACAACGTAGTACCAATGAATAAATGTATCATGTGATATATCATTGAGAAGGGAGGAAAATGCTCTATTTAATGGCATCATTTCCCGCCCGTTTCAAAATAATTTTCTTTAACAGCCTGAAGAGTAAATCTCAAAATATTTGGTTTTGAAAAAAATTAGATAAAACCTCGTTGAAACACTCTGTTTTGCAAACAAATTTTACCTTAGAATTTTTCTCGTATCTCTTCAAATAACGGAAATATTTGGCCTAGACGTTTTCCGAATTTTCGATATTTTCCGCCATAACCCTTAAAGTAGGCCATGGATTTAAAATGTCTTTAAACCATTTTGTTGGTTATATAAATCGGCACAATTTTCGTAAAAATATTTTTTTTTGTACGACTTGCCTGACTGGGCTTAGCGTAGTTCAAATGTGCTTCTAGAGGGCTGAAAATTAAAACATAATATTCTTAGTCGCAAACTCCTCTATAAATCCTTATTTTACTATAAGGAACGTAACCAAACTGCAACCAACAGCTACTCTCCGGGCTATGTGCCCGCTGAGCAGATTTTCGCGATGTGCGTTGTTCGCAGCAAATGTTGTTGAAGCTCGGCCTTACACGGGGTAGGTTATATGCGTCATAATTTTTTATATCAATGCGAAGCCGGTCTGTTACATTTCTTGTGTGTACTTCGTTAGCTTTCCCTTAATGCTGCAAGAGCTTTTTGATATATTATAGGTTTTTCTAACACTTTGAAATGTCTGACTTTCTTTTCGCGATAGAAAGCCGGATTTTGATCATAACCAGTAAGTGGATGAAAAGCAGGAAGAGTATGGGCTAGGAGAGGAGTAATAGATTGGTATAAAGAAGATACGGATATCAATGTACCGCTTTGATATCATAGTGCCGATATCCATCCAAACCTTTGCGGTGTCATTCTTCAAGAACTCCATGTTGGCCAATAAACTAATGAGGATATCTGTGTCATTGCATCTTAGCACAACGTTGGACTTTTCAGAAACTTGGCAAGCATGAAATATCATTTTAGTATCTGCTTCTACATGAGTTACGCATCTTAAGTGTCCTCTATATCTTTGTATTTCATCGCCAACAACCGAAAATTGTAGCATGTGTCATGATTGATGTAAATGATCTTTTCTCCTATTATACCAGGATCTTCCCTCCTCCATTGGTCTATTAGGAAGTCTACAAAAGCTTATTTGAAATTTGTGGATTTCAACACACGATGAAAATTATTAACAACTTGGTTCGGATTTGTTATATGAAATTGTCAACCTTGCGTTTCACCTCATAAATTCCATTCAACATTTTAATTGAGGGACTGAAGTATCTGTCGAATACAAGATGAATCTGTTGAGCATTCAATGTCATCAAGGATCGGAAAATACGTTTTGCAATATCTCCGAAGGTTCCTCCGATGTCTCTCAAAGTATGTAGGAGAAAAAAGCCAACTATAATAATAACAATTGTGATATCTGGACCTTCGAAAGAGATTTTCTTGTCCAGAGTTCATGAGCTACGAAATTTTGCGCTCTTCCGCCCTATAAACGTGAGTTAAACTATTTTTTAAATGTGTATATCCATTATTACTGATAATTTGCTAAAAAAAGACACTATTAGCAACATTTCCATATTTCCCGCATCAGTTTGTAGTAAAAATTTATGAAAAATCGTATTTTTTGGGAGGTCACTCTTTTCACCCCCAGTAAAGGGTTGAAACGATTAGGGTAAAATTTTTTTGGTTATTTCAACTTTATTAGTCCAATATTATTAAACGTAATAACAAATTTTAAAATAAAGCTTTTATCGCAATTTTTGCAACTAAAAGGGTCAGGCATAGGAGGTTTCCCACGAGGGTGAAGCGAAAGGGTTAAATAATGTGGTAACCAAAATGGTGTATTCGTATGCAAAAAACACTTTTTACTCTACACATTTTTTTATTAAAATCAATATAAACGGCGTAAATCAGGAATTAATTCTTAACGTCCGTCATTTTAAGTCCGCCATTTTGATTTTTTTCACATCGGATTCATAATCAGTGACACCAAAAACTCTCATGATATGAATTTTAGCCGATTTCGTTGAATTTACTGTATTGGGGGTCTAAAATGGGGTTTACAAGTTCAATAAAAGAATTTACCCCTTTAGCAACCCCAGAGACGTCAGTCGTAAAGGAACTTTTCTTCTGAGAGATATAAATTACTGAAAAATCATTGAAATCTTCATGCTTCGATAAGTCGAAAATCTTATAGGCGGGCTCCCCTGTTATAATCAAATGTTTGTATGTCAGGATTAACAAATGATTTTTCTAAAATATGATGTTTGAATCTGTCATTTTGAGATTAATAAAAATATTCACGTAATTTTGTTATATACAGGGTTACTGGTAATTCGATACATTCCTTTGAAGATGTGATGGGGCATGAGCTAAGGAGTAAATCTAGCCCTAACATACATTATGCAAAACTCAATAGTTTTTGAGATATTTCAATTTTTTTGTTTTTCTCAAAAAAGTAGATCTTAATGTCTTAAAAGTTAATTTCCGAAAAATCTACTTGACATTTTTAAATTTTTTTTACTGGATTGCTTGTCCAATATTATAGATATCCGTTTGGAATGAAAAATATCCGGAAACATTTCGATCATGTGAACATTTAAAATAAAAACTTGTAAAATTTTTTTTTTTTAAATCAGTTATGAAATTTACCTATTAGGTTTTTTCAAAAAAATATTAATGTAGCACGCGTACAAATTATTATAAAAGCTTCCTTATTTCAATAGCTATCTATCTAGGTAGAAATGTTTAATGTGCCCTTGATAGTTCTAATAAAAAATTAGTAAAGATAATGCTGGTGGCGGAATTTATTAAACGACTAATCGTTCATTTTCATTTAAGTCAGTCAGTCCTTGACTTTGACGTTTGTGCATATATGTCCATTAACTGACATTCTTATCTCCGTGTCCCTTAAGTTTGTTGGTCTTGTTAAATTAGTTATCGAAGATTTTGATTTTGCTCGTAGTTGTTGTTATTAGTTGTTGTTATTGTATTTTCTGTGCCATGGCCGCGTATGCCAACGCAGAATACGCTGATATCTTGTTTGACTATGGATACTGTGGCGGCAATGCTGCTGAAGCTCGCCGAGAATATGGTCTTTGGTACCCTAACCGCCGCTTAACAAATACACGTGTACTCAGTACGGCATATCGAAATATCGCTGAAACTGGCTCCGTGAAATGTAGAAGTGACGCTGGTGCTCCTCCCGTTTATGAACCAGATGATGAGGATGAAATATTGAGGTATCTTGAGGAAGACCCAACTATTTCAACTAATAAAGTCGCAAGACTAACCGGAGCGTCACAATGGAAAGTTTGGCCTACGATACGTAGAGTTGGATGTCATCCTTACCACTATACCCCTGTCCAAGGCTTGGAGGAAGGTGATCCTGGAAGGAGAGTGGAATTCTGCCGCTTTATGTTAAATTCAGATGCAAAAAGTGCAAATTTTTTAACAAGTATTTTATGGACGGACGAGTCGAAATTTAATCGCCAGGGTATAACAAATTTCCACAACCTACATTACTGGGCAGAGGAAAATCCCAAGTTAACACGTGAAACTAGTTTCCAAATGAAGTTTTCTATTAATGTGTGGATGGGAATCATTGGCCACTATTTAATAGGGCCACACTTTCTTCCTCAAAATTTAAACGGGGAAATCTATGAAAATTTTTTAAGAAATGATCTGGCGGTGATTTTAAAAGAAGTTCCTCTCGCCATCAGACAGCGAATGTTTCAGAACCACGGTTATCCAGCACATTATCGGCTGACAGTACGACAGTTACTTGATCAACGTTTCCCTAACCGTTGGATTGGAAGAGCGGGCCCAATACCTTGGCCAGCGCGAAGCCCTGACTTAACACCCCTTGATTATTACGTATGAGGTCATATGAAGGAGATGGTCTATGCGACACCAGTCAATACTATAGAAAACCTTTGACAAAGGATAGTCGATGCTGCCCAACACATAAGGCATAATCTGACAACCAGAGTAACAAGGACGGAAATAAGAAGACGCTGCCGTGTCTGTATACGGATCAGGGGCTCCCATTTTGAGCAAGACATATAAAAAATAAAGTACAACTTTGAAATTAATGAAGAATTAAACTCTACTTTTAAAATGTTTTTTACTGTTTATCTAAAAATAAAATTCGTACTACTTGTGTTATTTTTACTAGTATTTTCTTAGAACTATTAAGGGTACATTGAACACTTGTTCCTTGTTAGATAGCTATTGAAATAAGGCAGTTTTTATAATAATTTATACGCGTGTTACGTTAATATTTTTTTGAAAAACCTAATAGGTAAATTTCATAGCTGATTTAAAACAAAAAATTTTTTAAAGTTTTTATTTCAGATGTTCACATGATCGAAATGTTTCCAGATATTTTTCATTCCAAACGGATATCTATAATATTAGACAAGTAGTCCAGTAAAAAAAAATTTAAAATGTCAAATAGATTTTTCGAAAATTAACTTTTAGGACATTAAGATCTACTTTTTGAGAAAAACAAAAAAAATTAAATATCTCAAAAACTATTGAGTTTTGCATAATATATGTTAGGGCTATATTTACTTCTTAGATCATGCCCCATCACATCTCCAAAGGAATGTATCGAATTACCAGTAACCCTGTATATCGGCAGATCTGTGTAACCGTGAGAATTAATAAAAAATTCCCCAGGAAGACGCAACGGTTGACCAAAAACCAATTCCGTTGAAGAACACAAGAACAAACGTTGTTTTTAGAGTTCTGTGAAAATTTTCAACTAACCCATTACTTTGAGGATGATATGATATGTATTCTTTGAAAGCCCAGGAATTTTGAAAATTGTGAAAATAAACTAGATTCAAATTGAATGCCCTGATATGTAGTTATGTAAAGCGGTACACCAAAATGACATATATTGTCGGAATAATGTTTCAGCAACTGTTTATGCCATAATGTTCACAAAGTATATGCCTCTGGCCAACGAATAAAATGTTTAACTACAATGAGAATGTAAGAGCAACCTCCAGAAGGAGGTAATGGACTTATAATATCTATGTGAATAGGTTCAAAACGTCTTTTAGAAATTTCGAATTTACCGATGGGAGTTTTTGTATGTTTATTTATTTTAACTGTTTGACAATTAATACATGTTATTGTCCATAAAGTGTAGTCTGTATTCATTTTAGGCCAGAAATATTTACTGTTAATTAACTTTTTAGCTTCTCGAATTCCTGAATGAGTTAAATTATGAAAAACTTCAAAAACAGTGCGTCTTGTTTTGGCGGGGAGTGAATAAAATAATACTCTCAAGGTACGTTCAATGCTCCTCGAAGTATGCTCATAAAAACCAGCGTAAAACCTTACGACTGTTGAGAGGATAGTTCCCCTGATTTGAGAAACACAATTGCAGATACCACATTTGTGGTGGCATCGACTACAATTACTGTCGAAGAGATATCGTAGTGTGTATGAAATACATAACCAACTGTAGGGAAATGCATTTAATCCTAGAGCGCAATAAAAGTGATTGTGACAGCCACCACGGCAAATCTGATGTCGTGCCGCAATCCGCATAGTTGGAATAAAATGTCCTATAGTTGTAAAGTCTTAACGCCAGAAGAAATAAACAAGCGCGCCTTAACCGTACTTACATTGCGTTGACCGCAAATAAATAAGTAAGACACCCTCGCACAAAGGCTCTTGTTGAACGTGAAGGCCATAAACTTTTAGAATATTACTAAGTAGGTAGAATGATGCGGAAGGGTGTAATGGGGTAGTGAAGCGCAAGTTATAGCCTCTCCTACTCAATTGTTAACCTCACCTTCACGATGAGTTCAATTTGAACTTGGTGCACCCTGTTTTCACTAACGAGGCTCTAACGATCGAGTAAGGGCGGAATAACCCTTACCTTTTGCCGTGAGCACATCCACCTTCTCACGAAGAGTGCGGTAAAAATAACCCACCGCACACAAAGGTTGCTTTTGGAATCGTTTGGTTATCCCATCGTCGCAGTCTCCTTCTGTGCCATGGGACCACACCACTCGCCTTCCGCAACCGAGCTGGTCAGTTGCATACCTGCTCCAGCTAAAACTTCAAATGCAGCTTCGTTTTCAGTCGATTAAGGCTTTAAAAAATGATGGAGCGTTCAAGTGGGACAAAATCATCCGGAGGTAAAATACCCTCCCGATCGGATCTCCGGGGGAGGGTGCCCACAGGGACACCTCATCGAATGTCGAAAAAACACCGACAAGTTAAATCCAAGAAAACTAATTCTTTCATCTACGGCGCTTGGAATGTTCGTACTTTGAACGACAGCACTCGCACCGATCGGCCTGAAAGAAGAACTGCTCTAATAGATAGAGAACTCCACCGACTCAATGTTGACGTTGCAGCTCTCAGCGAAACTCGATTTTTGGAGGAAGGCTCTCTCACAGAAAAGTACTACACCTTCTATTGGAAAGGTCTTCCCACCAATTCAAGAAGACAACATGGAGTAGGATTTGCCGTTCGGAATCAACTTGTATCCAACTTAACACAAGTACCACAAGGCCTATCCGAGCGTCTAATGCTGCTACGCTATGAGCTATCAGATGGCAACGCGGTAAATCTAATAAGCGCCTACGCTCCCACTCTGCAAGTCACGAAACCAAGGAAAGCTTCTATCAACAGCTGGAAGAAACCCTCTGTAGAATACCTAAAACGGAACGACTCGTTATTCTTGGCGATTTTAACGCTAGAGTAGGAAGAGATGCAGACACCTGGCCAGGCATCATAGGCAAGAACGGTTTGGGCAACATGAACGCTAACGGTCAACTACTCCTAACTAAATGCGCCGAACATGATCTAGTTATAACAAACACCATTTTCCGACAAAAGGATAAATTTAAAGGCACCTGGCGTCACCCCAGATCAGGTCACTGGCATCTACTGGACTATGTTATCGTACGTAGGAAGCATCTCAAGGACGTCCAAATTACAAAGGCGCGCATTGATAGCGAATGTTGGACCGATCATCGTCCTGTTGTCTCTAAAATGAAAATTGTTATGAGACCCAAATACCGAAGAACTCAAGTAAAACGTAGACTCCGTCTCTGTATTAGTAAATTGCGTGACCAACAAACCGTCGAACAGCTAAAGCAAAAAGTTCAAGAGAATTTGAGTGCACTAGAAGAAACCAATTCGGTAGATGTCGCTGCTACCTGGACACAAATTAAAGACAGTTTAAAAAGTGCGAGTGAGGAAATTCTTGGCACTGCAGCAAGTAAAAAACAGGAGGACTGGTTCAATGATAATGAAGCTTTTATACAAGAACTTCTTGACCGCAAACATATTGCCTTCCAAAACGCTATCAACCACCCCAACGACTCATCAAAAGCAGAAGCTTTTACCCACTCTAAGTATGAAACGCAACGCGAAACCAGAAGAATAAAGAACGAGTGGTGGGCAAGCAAGGCCAGAGAAATTCAAAGGTACGCCGATTCACACGACTACAGGAATTTCTTTCAAGGAGTAAAAGCAGTGTACGGCCCCAGTCGGAAAAATATGTGCCCTATTAAAGATTTAAATGGAAATCTCCTCAAAGAAGACCAGGAAATAAGAGCCCGATGGAAAGAACACTACTCTAACATTCTTAACCAGCAAAGTCAAGCCGATCACGATATTATAAATCTTATCCCTCAATATGACACCTTCGAAGACTTAGATAAACCACTAACAACGGAAGAGATCTTAACCGCCATTGGGCAGCTAAAAAATAACAAATCTCCCGGCGCCGACTCACTCCCAGCTGAGATCTTTAAAGCTGTGTCGTCAGAGCTCATACCCTACCTCAAAAAACTGTTTGATGTCGTGTGGGAAAGTGGTCAAGCTCCGCAGGAGTTTCGTGATACACTTTTAATCAACCTCTTCAAAAACAAAGGGAGCGCTGCGGACTGTGGAAATTACAGGGGTATAGCTCTCCTGGCTGTTGGAGGGAAGATACTCACTAAAGCGATGGCAAATAGGCTAACACCTGTTATGGAAAAGTTACTTCCTGAAACACAGAGTGGCTTTAGACCAAACCGAGGCACATCGGATTTAATCTTCACACTTAAACAGCTTCAAGAAAAAGCACTCGAACATCAAGGAGAAATTCACATGGCCTTCATTGATTTAACCAAGGCGTTTGACTCGGTGGACAGGGAAGTGCTCTGGAAAATTATGTTCCGCTTAGGTATCCCTAGAAAATTTGTGGAAGTATGTCGCAGTCTACATGCAAACAACAACGCCCAGGTTATGTATAATAATGAGGCAACCGAACCTTTCCAAACCCTCACTGGAGTTAGGCAGGGATGTGTCCTGGCACCCCTACTTTTTAATTTGTTTACCACTGCTCTAACAATTATTGTTGACAACAAACTGACAGTCAGAGGAATAGGTCTCAGATACCGTTTTGACGGCGGTCTCTTTAACATAGGGCGCTTTAGAGCTTTTACGAAGACACGCACACGATTCATTTGTGATCTCCAGTATGCGGATGACTGTGCGCTTTTAGCCTCTACGCCGGAAGAGCTTCAAGAACTTTTAGATGTGTATGCCCAGAGCTATGATTCCTTGGGACTTAAAATCAACATTGGAAAGACTAAGATTATGTCAACTCCTCATCAAGTGAACCAAATAGACATTACACTTAACGGAAATTCTCTTGAAGTGGTGGATCAGTTCAATTACTTAGGCAACGTCGTTAATGACAAAGCAAACATGGACAGCGAGATTCGCAATAGAATTAACGCTGCATCTAGAGCACTCTGGGGACTTAGAGAGAGAGTATTTGACAACCACGACCTTGCTTTGTCAACGAAAATGGCTGTCTACAGAGCAGTTGTCATTCCAACACTGCTATATGGATGTGAAAGCTGGGTCACTTACCGCCGTCATGTGAAAGAATTAGAACGTTTTCAGCAAAGACACCTCAGAAGTATGATGAAAATCCGTTGGTTCCATCACATATCAAACGTGGAAGTACTCAGGAGAGCAAACAGCCTTCCAATTGAGGTACTTATTTCAAGAGCACGCCTAAGATGGGCAGGTCACGTTCATCGTATGCATGATAACCGCCTTCCTAAATGTACACTTTATGGTGAATTGCTAAGCGGTAGAAGAAGGCGTGGCGGTCAACGAAAGAGGTTCAAAGACGCTCTCCATGAAAATCTAAAATCCTGTGGTATTGCAGACGAGCAATGGGAACAACTTGCAGCGGACAGAACCGAATGGCGAGGGGTTGTGGCCAGCTATCAAGGAAATGTTGCTGCAAGAAGGCCGAATCCAAGACCTAACCAGGTCTATATTTGTCCTGACTGCGGTCGACATGTGCTCTCCCGAATTGGCCTCTATAGCCATAGTCGTGTGCACCGTAGATGAATGGGAATTACAATAGACTACACCTTTTACTTGTTTTTTATTTTACACAATCTATCGACTGTAACATTTTTATACTCGGACTCGAGTAACGGCTAATAATAATAATAATAATAATAATAAAAGAATGATTAAGGTCGTTGTTCCGTTGACCCAAATAACATAATTCAAAGAGCATTGCATACCAACGGTAGAGTAAAATTCCACCCCTCTGAGAAAGCGTAACAATATTATCGGTTAACTATAGCAAAACAATGAAACTGTGATCTGCATTAACCTGACTCTAATTTGAAAAGAAACTATTTGTCTGTTTATTGAATTAGGCAAAAATGAAATTAACATTACTTTTGAAACTGTTTGTAAGCTAATTAAAATCAAATAATTATGATGCAACTTAAATTAATCTTGAAATAAAAACGTTGTTCTCAACTAGTAAATAAACGTAAAATCATGTCCTAAATTGCCCTAACTCTGATTGTTTGTCCCCTAAGAAACTTAATTAAAAACTTTAGATACCACCGCGGGCTGAACGGCCAGTGAACGTTAGATGATGGATTTTAGTTCACTGATTTGAAAAATGGGTAAGGCCACAGGACGGATATTTGAGTTTCTCCTGGACAAATTGCAATCTCTCCCTCTCTCTTTCTCTCTCTCTCTCGTTAGCCACGTCGTCGTCTTGAGGAACTTCGTTAGAGTCTCGCAACTCGCTGGGAATTAGGTTACACTTCATAGCTGGGAAGCTGCTGTTCTTCTTCAAAGTGTCGGTAATAATTAAATTGGATCTAATTCTCTTGTACCCAAATCCAAGGCCTCGACATGGAAAGTATCGGTAATAATTAGATCGAATTTAATCTCTTGTACGTCCTGGTGGAATGTCTGGTGGCTGGGTTTTGGTTTCTCCTAGGTGATAACTCCCCGGGCAAGTCAAGGAAAATGACCCTATTCCGCGGTTTCCTCATTGATTTTATATGCACGCCACCCTATGCAAACGTATATGGCGCGAACAAGAGAGAATGTCCCGTTTGGAGACACATAAGTCAACTTGATAATGGCATTTGTTAAATGGCTCCAATGACTAATAAGGTTCATTATGGCTCTTAACCTTTGTAAAATCTGTTTAGAAATGTAACGAACTAACATAGCCTAACGTTGCTTTGAAGACTATTTAAACTTATTCATTTTTATACAGAATAAAATTATTTGACTTGAAAACTGAAATATTATGCAAAGGCGCACGTAAAATTGATAATGGCTTTTTAGAATTTAATTCCTTGTGACTATATCGTAAGAAAAAATGATTATTGATAAATCAAATAAGAGTAGTTGAATTTTGATAATAAAGTAAGAAAATAATTTGAAAATAGCTGACCCTATACGGAATCCTTCTTAAAGCTAAAGGCTTAAATTCTCCATCGTATACTTGTTCCAACACTGTCGTGGTCACTAATTTATGGGGTCAACCACAATAAAAGAATTATTTATATGAATATTTGATATAATAATTGTGATGCCTATCTTGACTACTATGTTTAGTAGCTGGATATGAGATACTGTATCGAAAGCCTTTTGTAAATTTAATACTGTAAAAATATGAGTATGGGAGTAAGCTAAATTCACATTATGTACAAAAAAGGTGAATTTATATAAGTTAGTTCTGTTGGACAAGTGTGTTAAAGTAAATAAGAAAAATGACTGGCTCCAAAACAGAGCTTTGTGGTACGCCGACTTTCATGTATATTTTATTTGACTTGCCATTGTTAATATTAACAAATTGGGACCTTACAGTGATATATAATAATATTATTTTAATATTTGCTGAAAAATTTTATGAGCTTAATCTTATAAGTGACAACAGCGATAATTAAGTACAACTCTTCTATTTTCCTTATACTTAAAAGAACCAAATAAGACACAGGAGTATGTTAAAAATACGCTCCATTATAAAATAAAAAAGTAATGAGTTATTTGAGCAATGTCCAGTAATATTCTATACAATCTCCGGCAATTTCACCATAAGATTTGCACTCTGTAATAATTATTTGTTGGTAAAAATAACTCTTTCACTTGGTTTAATAACATTCAGAAGGTGCTGACTCACTATTCAAAGATACAAAGGAGACGCAGACAATATTAAATCAGGTATTTCCTCATATTGTGTTCTGACATATCGTCCTGGTTCAAGGTAATATAAAAGAACCGGTCCTGCGTGAGGGCCAAAATCAATGACCTATCACAAATTATTGGTTGCAATGCCGCACAGTTGGTGTTGCGTCACTTCATTATAAATCGTGATTCTGTGCTTAGGTTACTACCTGCTCTCTACAGAGTATCAACACCAGCTCTGCGCACGCTATAACAATTTATTATTTAGTGTAGCTAAATATACTGTTATTTATTTGTTGAATTCAAAACATATATTATTTATTTATAGCACGAAATACATAGCTGAGTCAATATAATCATTGAACGCGATGTTGCCTGCACCGAACCAATCTAGTAAAAAATAAATTGGCTTCTGCTAATTCGGTATATTGATATGTTCCGTGATATTTATGTCGATATCAAATTTTTAATGCCTGAAAATGAACGTAAAATATTTATCGCATCATCTATACCGTTACAAAATAATGGTGCATATGCATACCAGAGTATTTTTAATTTAATTGTTATTTCTTTGCTTATACCTAGATAAGCTAAAAAAATATATTTACAAGTATTTACGATATACGCGGTAAGTCCGAAACAACCCAAAATAAATATTATTAGGGAATAAAAATAACTACTTTTCTAGCCAATCTAAAGGAGTATTGATTTACGTGGATATAGGAATTTATCCACAAAAGCGAAGATTATGTGATTCTAATTAGTAGTTATAGGCCTATATCCCTAATTAACAGCCGAACTTGAATGATATATGTAACAGTTTTAATGATTTCTTTCTAGATGTGCCTAATCATAAGCCAAATACGGATAAACTAATCTACATTTTATAGTCAACCATTTTATTTGTATCTCACCACCCCTCACGAAATTGAAAACTACATTATGAGAACGACATTGAAATCCTCCCCGAGAATTGACGAAATCTCTGGAAAAGTAATTAAAACCGTAAAATAAATAAAAAGTATACCATTAGCACACCAAATAAACGAATCTGTACTGCGGGTCAGTATCCAAGCTCTATTACAATATCAAACAAAGGATCCAGAGAAGATATGTGCAACTATCGAAACATATGCTTGCAAAGTCGATTAACAAAAATAATAGATCTCGCCGTTAATACAAGATTGTATAACTTTGTTGAAACCAATAATCTATCCAACAGTCAAAATGGGTTTAGGTAGGGAAAATCCACATCTACAGTGCTAACTGATTTCTGTAATAGCATATATGACTATTTAAATAAAAAACAGTGTCCCATTGTCTTCTTTTTTGGCCTAAGCAGAACGTTTAACACTGTCGATTACAATTTTCTACTGGAGGAGTTGTCTCGCATTGGTGTCCGAGGATACACAAACGAGTGGGTAGCGTCGTTCCTCTAAGACAGAAGGCAAGTAGTGATCGTGGACACTGGCACATCTGATGAAAAGACTATTGGAATGGGTGTCCCTCAGGGCTCCGTGCTGGGACTACTTTTCTTTATTAGGTATATTTATTAATGATATGATGTACTCTTGCACTAATAACAAAAACATATTTATGTTTGCTGATGACACTAATACTGAAAATGATCTCGCAAATACTATAAATACAGCCAATATCGTCTCCAATGAAGTTCTTGAGTGGTGTCTGAATAATGCATTATTGGCCAATTTGACCAAAACATTTTTTATGTCATTTTTACCAAAGAATGTAAACCATAAGTTCTAGTCCTCTCTTAAGAGTGAACCACAAGACCATTGAGCAGACAAATTATATAAAATTTCTTGGCATTGTAGTAGATCAAAAATTTACTTGGGAACAGCATATTGATACACTTTCAAAAAAATTAAGTACTACTTGTTTTATGATCCGGTAGTTAACTAATGCAATATCGATGAAAGTTATTAAACTGGCATATTACGGATTAGTGCAGTATGTTATGGTTCAATGCATTTTGGTAAATCAGCCCATAGTAATAAAATATTTATAATACAGAACAGGATTGTTAGCTGCGTGGTTGAGGCTCATCCCAGGACATCTTGTAGAAAGATATTTTCTGAATTATCTATCCTAACGTTTCCTTCTCTTTATTTTGTAATTAATCTAAAAATACAAGAACAGTCATTAGTAAAAAATAATGTATTGCATGACCATAAGTCCCGAGACTGTGAAAACCTATATCAACCATTCTCAAGGTTATGTGTTGGTCAAAACTCAAATCTTTATCAAGGTGTTGCATATTTCAACAGATGCAATATGTTATTCGGCACTACTAAAAATTTTCACAAATTTAATGTTTTTAAAATACATTATACAGGGTGTCTCACCGGGAACTGAATCAATCGATATAGAGAAAAGTACGCATCAGAGAATTTTGAAAATTTAGATAATTACTAATGTCGGTGTGGCCAATCCAATCCAATTACAAGCAGCTGGCACTTCCGCTTATACCGGAAGTTGATACCAACTTGTTTATTTCAAATGGAACACCCTATATATTTTAGGGTTTTCGAAAAGAGCATAAAATTCTGAGTCGAAAATATGTAGCATATCCTGTACCTAAACCTAGCCGTTTCAGAGATATTTCACATTTTATAGAAAATTTGACAGGTGCAACGGTTTGCAAGAACCGTTATAACTTTTTTCGTGTAAAAGATTCTCATTTGCTTCTTGTCACGTAAAAAGAACACAAGGAGAACTACGTTCTACAACTGAAATAAATTCAATAATACGACTCAGAATTTTATGCTCTTTTCGAAAATCATAAAATATATAGGGTGTTCTATTTGAAATAAGCAAGTTGGTATTGACTTCCGGTATAAGGGAAGTGCTAGCTGCTTGTAATTATTTTAGTTGGATTGGCTACACCTACACTAGTAATTATCTAGATTTTTAAAATTTTCTGATGCGTACTTTTCTCTATATCGATCGATTTAGTTCCCAGTGAGACACCCTGTATACTTACTTATATAGCTGATAAAGCATTTTATTCTGTGGAAGAGTTTCTATGTACGTAATTATTAGTTATTACACTATTTTATTTTATATTATCCAATATGGTTTTACCACTTGTAGGAAAGTCTGTATGAATGTATAATATCTTAATGTGAACGAATTTGTCTGTTTGCTAAGCGCGTGTGTGCGTCTAGAACCATTATTAATAAATCCGATAAGTATTGTACTTTATATAAAACTTCATGTGATGAATAAAGCTGTACTGTATTGTACTAAAAAGGATACAGCTGGAGAAGTACAGTGAAAAATACCCCTAAGCCAAACTGGACTTTATAAACAAAAAAAAATTTGCCGACTTCTAATTCTATACTCATGCTGTTGAGCTAGTTATCGGAAAAAATGTAATTTTCAGTTTTCATTTAATTTTGTCTTTTTTTGTGGTAATAAAAGTTTTGAAAAAATCACAGCCTACACAGCCTTAAGGTGAACGGTGACGTGGACGTAATTCGACCATTTCTCGTACATTCCTGATAGGCCAGTCTTCAGGGAGTTCAGAATGCGTAAATACCGTTTTAAATCGAACAAAAGATTTTACTGTTGGAACTAGTTCATTATAGACCTCAATATCGCTTAAAAATAATTTTTTTGCAAATATTTCGGTTCTGAATGGTCCTACGAAAAAAAAAGATGGTTATCAAAGTTACAAATAAGTAAATTCTCTATCGAAATGGTTCAGACACATTTACGCGTAATATTAATATTCTTGTAGTTATAGGCGGGGGAAGTCAAGCACCATATCACATTCACTCTGTACATCGACACTTTACTATACATTTCCACGCTTTGTACCTCCTATGTGTGAATGTATACACTTGTTATTGATTTTCAAATTATAAATATTTAAAACAATTGGTATTTACAACCAATATCATTTCATTCAACAGTTTACAACATGGTGTTTGTACATGTACTTTATAAAGCAAAGCAAGGGGAAAACGGACCAACGAATTAATTTTTCAAAATATTTTAAATACCGAAAAGAAGTTCCGGATAACATATTATTCCTCTACATATTCAGTGGATGTGACACAGCTTATTCAACATTCGTTAAATTATTACAAAAATCTGCAGGATTACAAAAATACGTGGAATGTTTTAAAGACCCTAATTCTCGCTCTGATGTTATAGATACAGCCGGGGGGCGGCCGAAGGGAAAAATTAGTATGTTTAAAAGAGGCATATAATGAACTGATTCCAATAGTAATATCTTATGTCCGATTTAAAACAATGTTAATCTACCTGACTATTGGCCTATGAACCGATTCAAAAATTTTTTTTATGAGTTTTTGGAGAAAAGTAACAGAATAGTACTGGACTGTTTTTCTTGTGTTAAAAATTTAAAAAAAAAACCTGTATGATAAGCAATAATTATTTACATTACTAGATGCGAAAGTTCACTTTTAGATGAGAGGTGATTTTTAAAGGATCGAGGTGAAGCACCAAAAAACACCTAACATCTAAAAGGGCATTCACATCGTGTAATGTATTATATTTTTTTCTACTACCGAAAGATATGTGAGCTGTCTGTGGAAATGGTATCCATGCCAATGAAACAACTACAATATGTCATCGAAGTTTATGTTAAACATTTTAATTTCTAGTGGTTCCAAACTAAAATATACAAATATGAAAATGGGATACAAGAAGCAGCCAATATTCTTGTGCCTCGTTTTACTCCAAGAAATCTAAAGAAAAATATATGCAAAATTATGAAGCATTCTTAAAATCGTATGCCGGCAAAAATGTTGCGGAAATCGGCGAAAATGTAATATTGGCGTACTTCCTTGAGAGATCGGAAGTTTTATCGCCGAGAACACTATGGTCGGTGTATTTGTTAAACAACACGCCAAAACCCTCGACAAACTTTTCGAAACTGTAACAAAATCCGAGGAAACATTTCGCATGAAAAGCGTGCTTCACGTAAAAATGCCGTTAGAAGAGGTTTTTATATTTTAAATCATATTTTCGCTCTACATAGCGTTTTTTTATGCAAAATTTCAGAAACTCATCAAGGGGTGTAATTTTAGAAAGTGTAGTAAATGTCGCTGCATGGGGACGTAATGTCGCCTCGGCCACCAAAATTTGGAAAGTGTAACAAAAATCGACGAATCCACGTTGTTAAGCACTGCAACTCATGCGTTGTGTTAAATATGAGGACAAGTTCATTCAGTCTCTAGTTTAAGTATATCGAGAGTATTAGCGAAAATAGCCCTTAGCGACAAGGGTCCCCTATTATTTCCTAGCAGACGATTTTGACGGGAAAATGATGGGTTTTAACGGGATTTGCCCTAAACCGATTCCTCAGTGATTCGGTGTCAGAAAAGTATAGTTACCATGAGCTCATATGTGCATGGGACCGCCTTGCCTGAACGTATGAAATTGTAATTGTAAAATATAATTCAAAGTTGTTGCGATTCAAGCATTTTTAAGCTCCGAGGAGCGATCAAAAATTGATATTGAACTGAAAATACGTTAATAGACAGGCAAGCAAAAGCCCACCAAAAATTTATAAACATTGAACTTTTCTTGAATCTTTTTGTGAAATCATTAGCTCAAAAACCGCATATTGGATGGTAGTTGGTACATTATAAGTCGTCCGTTCTACTCTAGTTTGTCAAAAACATTTTTCTTGAAGTTGTTGTAAAACATGATTTTTTAAAGAGATTTTTATATTGTCTTTTTCTTGTGTTTTCAAAATGTCCCTTCAGGTTTAATTTTAAGAAAGTGTTAGTACTTACTGTGTTAGATTTATAGTGTTACGATGTCCAATTGGTACCATCAGTGAAGCAGTTAAGCATAAACGAAGAGTAAGTATGAATTTTGTAGTATTCTCCGTCTGAAACAGGCGTTTTGAACCCTTCTTTGTGAACGTTAATATTTATTTTTTGGAAAATATAATAGAAATCCTTCAGATGCGAAAAGATGGATCGTTCACATATTCAATGCTGAAAATGACAATTTAAGTTCACATAAATGAAGATATTTCCCAATTTAAAAGACAAATTGCTTTTATTAAAAGAAAGAATGAAGGATATAAGGCTAAAAAATCTAACATTTTTAACAAGGGAAAAAGTACAAAATGTTTACTTGAAGCTCGAAACCAAAGTTATAACAATAATGGGAGTAGTTGGAGGAGCATGCCGAACAGACGAGATGCATAAAATGAAAAAAAGCTTAAACATGATTTAACGATAGTACAAGTGTTATAAACAAAAAACAACATTAAAAGAAGTTTTATGATATCTAATGATGATGGAGGTAAGGTTTCTGATGTGAGATTACTACAGGGTTATATGAAACTTAGAGTGGAGAATGCTCAGGACGAACGCCTATTTTGTCGTTACAAACGTGGCAGATGAGTGAATCAAGTAGTGGGAAGGCACACTATTTCAAATGTCCGTAGAGAAATTGCGAAATTTTTAAAACTTGAGGAAGTAAATAAATATACCGTACATTCTTTTAGCAGAACGTAAGCCACGTTCCTTGCAAACGCTTCAGGCACCGATATTTTAGAGGTGAAAGAGTTTTTTTGGATGGCTGCTGGAAGTCCTCAACTGTTGCGGAAGGATATGTTGCTGATTCGTACAGTAATATATTTATTTTTAATATTTGCACTTTATCTACATGACTGTATCCCATTTTGATTTGATTAAATAAATGAATACGTGTATTTTCATAGATTACTTTAATAAATGAATAAATTTTCCTTGTTCAATAACTCGAAAACGGTTAAAGATAGGATTGCCATATGTCGTATTTTTGAAATCAGAAAAAAACTGTAATTCAAGAATTCAACAATATACAGGGCATTCCATTAAAAAAAGTATTATTGCTTCTTGTACGGTTGTGAGCAAAAAAAATAGGACAAGCCTTCTAATGGTATTTTGCTAAAATCTACTTGTGTACATCTAACTTTAGTTTTTGTGACATTGTCAGTTAGTTATCATAATTTATTGCAAGTGTGCAAAAAACTAATATGCCTCATATAAGCGATTTCGTTAGATCTGGAGTTATTACTAAGGCAGAAGATGGATGGTCAATGAGACAAATTGCACTGCGTTATAATATTGACAAAAATTCGATGTGTAACATTTTAAGAAAGTGGAGAATAAACGGTACGATTAGTAGAAATCCTGGATCAGGGCGACCAAGGATATCAACTCAACAACAAGATTTGCAATTAATAAATGCTTTAGTAGAAAATTCATTTTACTCAGTTATTCAAGCTGCTGAAGAAACGAATTTTCCTGGATCGAGTAGTACTGGTCGCCGGCGAGTAAGAGAATAGGAGCTACGCTGTCATGCAGCAGCACAGAAATACTTACTTAAAGCTGAACATAAAGAAGCTCGAGTAGGATTTGCGCTTGAATTTTTAGCGCATGATGTAAATTTTTGGAACAATGTAACTTTTAAAAACTTTCCAGTCAAAACACAGCGGTCGTATTCATGTTTACCGCCCTCCGAATACTCGATTCGATGAGAAATATATATCTAACAATAATAAAAGTGGTAGGTTTTCCGTCAATATGTGGGCTTGGATATCGGCACCTGGTCCTGGTGTTTTGTGGCATATTGAGGAACGATTTAATAGTGAAATGTATATTAGGATTTTCGACAATATTATGCTCCCTTCTGTGTCACAATTCTTTCCTAATAATGAGTACATATTTCTACAAGACAATTGTTCCGTTCATACTGCTCATACCGTAACTAACTGGTTTCAAAATAACAACATCAATGTTCTTAACTGGCCCAGTCATAGTCCAGATCTTAACCCTGTGGAAGAAGTTGGGGACTACTCGTAAGAAGTATGCAAAAACGAAATGTGAGACCACGGAATAAGAATTACTGGAAACAATAAATAATGCATGGGAAAATATTATTACTAATGATTATTGTATAAGGTTATTTAATTCTATGCCAAACAGACTTATAGAAGTTATAAATAGAAATGGTGCAATAACGAAATATTAATAGTTAGTTTCTTGTTAAGTAGGATATCCTTTGTCCTTTGATTCAAGATTTCTACTAATCGTACCGTTTATTCTCCACTTTCTTAAAATGTTACACACCAAATTTTATAACGCAGTGCAATTTATCTCATTAACCATCCATCATTTACTATAGCAATAACTACAGCATTAAAATAAAAAATAAATTAAAAGTGATATCTGTTTTATTTCGGCTACCCATTACATATTCAAATAGAGACAGATTTACATTAGAAAAAAAAGTTCTATTTTTTTCTGCTCACGAACAGTACCTCTCAATTTCTGCACGCCATATTCTGCTTCCATTAACTTATTAACAGGGTTCAGTTACAGCCCTACAACTTTTATTCGATTTTTTTCTATCTCCAATAATAACGATGATAAAGGGTGACCTAAATATAATGAATGACCCTGTATATTAATTAAAAAAGTAAAGTGTACATTAATTTTAATTATTTTTCGGTAAATGCTATGGGCACTTCTTTGCCACTGCGTAAAAGTTTCCACGTTTCTAAAATATGCCGGATGCGCCAGGTAAACACTAAATATTCTAAGTCTGATTTTTTTTGGACAATAACAAATAAATTTGATTGTTTAGTTGATCACGCTTGAATCTCAACTAGATTTACAGGGTAAATCTCCAGTAGAACTATTTGTTAAATGAATTTAAAGACAGCAGAAAACCACAGAAAGCGGAATAAATTTTACTTGTAGATTATTATTGTATTACCACGCGAAGATATAATAATCCGTGTCAGATAGCAAAGTAGTATGAATTTTTTCGAAAAATTCCTCAGTCCATTTTGTGAACGTAATAATTAGGAGAAAAATAGTGGGAATTTGATGTATATGTTTTGGAAAGAAAATTTTATTTGGAATCTGTTGAAAAGTGCCGAAAACAGGTTTTTTCACGTTTTCGTTGCGAAAGAAAAAAAAAATTATAAAAAAAATACTACGAAATAGCTCGTAACGAAATGAAAAGAATGAGTTTTTGACCATTGAAATCGATCAATAACTTTTTGCAGAATATGTCCATTTTTTGACATTTAATTGCAGGGATGGTAATTATCGTAGGCAGTTGTTTCGGAGCTTAAATTTTAGCTTTTGTTGGTACTTACCTACTATAAAAATTTCATACAAAAATATTAATAACTGTTAGTGGAAATAGCAAAAATGTAAAAAAAGGTCTTTCCGAAAGACGGCGTGGAAATAGTTAAATATGGTCATAGAACGATTTTTCAAAAAGGTATTTGTTCCTGATGACATTCGCTACAACCCTATTATCTTTATTTCGTAAGGTTTCGCTTGGTACCTTAAAAACGCATTTGAAAATCGAGCTATTTCTGAATTTAGATAATGGTAATTCGTTTGTCGTTCTATTCTATTCTAGGCATTCTAATCTATTTTTTTTTGGGGGGGGGGGGAAGCGGCATCGACTACTCTGGTCATTAGCCGCATCTTAACATACGTATATCACATTAGTGATAACAATCGATTAGCACATTTTCATCATAGGTTTATAGGTTTATAATTTCATTAATAGTCCAGTGCTTTTTAAAAACTGAATTAGTTTTAGCATTGATTCTCTCTTATGTGACAGACATTCTGCCAGATTGTCGGGCAAATGTAGTTGATGTCGTACATTTGAATGATCTCTACATTCCATAAGGATATGGTTTACCGTCAGTGGGTTTGGCATGTCAAACATGTAGGTTGCCTGGCTCCTCGTAGCATATGGATTGATGTTAGGTTAGTATGTCCTATCCTTACGCGGGTCAAGGCAACTTGTTCTCTTCGCGTGAATCCTTTGTATATTTTTTCTTTCCCTATCAGAAGTTTAACTATTTTTAGTTTTGATTCTGTTGTTGTCCATTCATTTTGCCAAGTGTTATTAATTGTCAGTTTTAATGCTATTTTTACGTCGTCTGGAAGGAGAGGTATATTTTCCCAAGGTTCGTTTTCACTCTTAATTGCTTGACGTGCGGCAAGTTCATTCCCTGGTATTCATATATGTCCTGGAATCCAGGCAAAGTATACTAACTTTTTTTATCTTTAAGCCATTGAATTAGGGACAGTATGTGTTGTACTAATTGACTATAACTAAAACTATTTGATATGGACTGTAATACACTGAGGGAGTCACAACGTATGAGAAATGTATTGTTTTTCTCGTACTCTATATATCGCAGTGCCTGCCAGATTGTATAGAGCTCAGCAGTATAGATGCTCGTTTTAGGATTTAAGCTCCAGGAATTTGTCTTATCTCCAACTGCGAACGCACTTCCAACTCCTTGATTTGTCTTTGATCCGTCTGTATATATAATATGACAGCCTGGGTAGTTATTTCTTATTTCTTAAAATATCGATAAGTATATGCTATTACAAGTTTCCATCTTTTTAAATGCAGCACATTCAAAGTATATAGTTGGAGATGTTATTTTCCAAGGAGGGATTTCGCAGTATGTTAGTTTATACGTTGTTGGAGATTCTTCGTTTAAGTTATTTAACAGTTCCTGAATGAGTATGCCCACCGGTCTTGTTATTGTGGGTTGCGATTGAAACAGGTCAAACTGTGCATTAAATAGAACATCGTAATTGGGATGATTTGGTTGTGCTCTTATTCCTATTCCATAGTTTAATAGAAATCGCTGTCTTCTGTATTTTAATGGAGGTATTACTGCCTCGCAACATAAATATGCTGTCGAGTTGTACGGAAAGCACATGTAGCTAATCTTAGCGCTGCGTTTTGAATACGGTCTAGCACTACCAAATTAGATTTACGTGCAGCAGAGTAAATCGTACACCCGTAATCCATTTTTGATAGAATTAGGGATTCATACAGTTTAAGTAAAACTTCCCTGTCTGCACCCCAATTGATGCTAGATAAACATTTAATTAAATTCAAAGATTTTTTACATTTTAGTGCCAAATTGTCAAAATGTGGTTTCCAAGAGAGTTTTCTATCAAAAGTCAGACCTAAAAATATTGTAGTTTCTTTGAATTCTAGCGGTCGGCCTTTCATTGTCAAGTTTGGGTCATTATGTGGCGTTAATCTGCACAAGTGAACGCAGTGGGTTTTTGTTTGTTATTTGTTATTCTATTCTATTCTATTCTATTCTATTCTATTCTATTCTATTCTATTCTATTCTATTCTATTCTATTCTATTCTATTCTATTCTATTCTATTCTATTCTATTCTATTCTATTCTATTCTATTCTATTCTATTCTATTCTATTCTATTCTATTCTATTCTGTTATATTCTGTTCTGTTATATTCTGTTCTGTTCTCTTCCATTCTATTCTATTCTATTCTATTCTATTCTATTCTATTCTATTCTATTCTATTCTATTCTATTCTATTCTATTCTATTCTATTATGCGTCTTAAATTGTCTGTGAACCAATTTATTTTAGTTTTGTTGTTGCTTAAAACTTTGAATTTTATAGGGCAAGTTACATCTAAAGCATGTGTGATCTTAGAAACAAAAAGCTCAAACTTAATATTAATATCTAGAATTAGATTATCAACAAATATACTATGGATATATGTAGAATAAACAGTAAATATATTTCTCCATGCGGGTAGTTTATCAGAAATGTTAACTCGGAGGACTCTTCTACGAATATTTTGTTTCTAAAACTGCGGACATAATTATACGTATATTTTAAGGGATTAATACACGATTTTTAAACATTTTAAACTTGGTCGATAGAAAAGTAGAATGTCGCGTGTAACTTATTAGTTGGGCCAAGCTCGTGGTAAAGTTGTAATATACAGCTTAAAAGTAAACTCATAAGATCCACACCGATTACTTATATAAGCAGAATATAATAATACTAACTTGATCATAAATCAGGTAATACAACTAACTTCCAATTATATTTTTTAAAACGAGCTTTATATAAAATTTAAAAACCTCAAACTGATTGGATTACGGGCGATTAAAATAAAATATCCAACGGAACAATGCCGAAAATCAACAACGTAGATGTAAGCGACAAACCCGTGAAATTTAATTGAAAAGCCAATGAATTCCTTAGGGGGACTTGTTGCTGAAAAGTGGCATTGTGTATTGTATTTGCCCCACTACAAGTTTTATTAATTTAAAAATTCCCAGCTATTGTGACGTTAAAAAGCTAACTCTACAGGAGATAGATTAAATTCAGGGAAAACTGCTATTTGTGAGGCGGTGGCGGCCAAAAGCTCTCCATACTATGCAAATGTAATAAGCGTAAAAGCTGTGCCTTAATCTGGCAATCAGGACATGCTTTGAATAAAGCATTCGGTTAGCCGAATGCCAATAATATGAGGAAAAATCTAGAAATTCAATTACATTTTTCTGCTGTTTCAGCACTATGCTTTTTGCAGTCGCTTCGTTACAATACAATATCGTGTTTTATAACGGATGCATCGACTGGAGTTTTGTTTATTGGAAACGAAAACATTTAGCTTTGTTAAGAAAGTATATTAAAGGGAGCGCCAAAAATGTGTGCATTTTATTTATATAAAATGCTTTGGAGTAGTCAGTATAGATAATGTCTACCTGACATCCCTCATCAACGACCCCAGATATAAACTGTGTAACGCACAAAAGATTAGAAACTGTGGAGCGACCTTGTAAATAAATAAAATAAAAAATAATGTATCTATTTCCAATAGGTAAGTACTCAATTATAGGAAAAATAGAATTGTTACAGAGAACATGGGAATATAAATGACAAAAATATGAGAAAAACATTGTGAAACAGAAGTAGGCAAAAATAGAATTTTAAATCACATTATATGAACTGGACCCTAATATTTTACATTCTATATTTTGGAGATAATAAAACCTAAATAAATGGCTTTTAAAATGCAATAAGCCATGCATAAGGCAGTAAAGGTATATAAATATAAAAATAAAGCAAAAACATGGTATCAGAACGCGCACAGTAGGTGCATATACAGGTTGTCTCACCTGTAACTGAATCGATCGATATAGAGAAAAGTAAGTATCAGAAAATTTTAAAAATTTAGATAATTACTAATGGCGGTGTGGCCAATCCAACTAAAATAATTACAAGCAACTGGCACTTCCACTTACACCGGAAGTCGACACCAACTTGCTTATTTCAAATGGAACACTCTATATATTTTAGAGTTTTCGAAAATAACATAAAATTCTGAGTCGAAAATATGTAGCATACCCTATACCTAAACCTAGCTGTTTCAGAGATATTTGACATTTTATAGAAAATTTCACAGGTGCAACGGTTTGCAAGAACCGTTATAACTTTCTTCGTGTAAAAGATCCTCATTTGCTTCTTGTCACGTAAAAAGAACACAAGGAGAACTACGTTCTACAACTGAAATAAATCTAATAATATCGTACCAAGTGTTCTGTTTTTCGCGTTACATTTTGTTAATTTCAAACCGCGAAAACTTGTTTAGGTCAAATGGAACACCATGTATTTTTTTACATCAAGTTGTGTAAAATTGAATTCCCTTTTTTCTGATATTAGCAATGTGGGGGTTAAAGTTACAACTTTTTGAAATATTTGCGATTTTATTAGAAACTAATGAATTGTTGTAAACATTTCATCAAAATAGCCATGATTAGAAACAATCAGTCATTATCTTATGTCAAAAAATGCCAGCACGTTTAAATTATACCAACGAAAACTTTTTAAATTTGTTTATTATCTATGGAGAATGTGATAAAGTAATATCAAGAACTTGCAGCACATTTGCTACTCGATATCCACAAAAACGCAAGATAACACTAACATTGTAACATGCGTATTAATCGAATTGAAGATATGGCATGAACTAAAATAGTAGAGATAAAATCAATTTAAAATATGATTTCATTTTAATTTAATAATTGTTCAAAATTCCGCCCTCGAACCTCGACACGTTTTTCGCACCTTCAGATTAGTTTCTCATGGGTAACTCTTCTAATTGAATCCTGTGATGTTTCTTACTCTTTGCATACAATCTTCAATGGTTGTTAATGGGCTCTCATAAACTTTATTTTCAATAGTTCCCCAAATGAAATAATCCAGACCTGATAAATCGGGCGAGCGAGGAGGCCATAAGAAAAGTCCATTATTGGCAATCCATTCATAAAAAGTTTCTTGCAAATAATTATTGATTAAATATGCGTTCTGTGGGGGGAGCACCGTCGTGCTGATAAAAAATGTTCCTATGTTCGGCGAGAGGTAAGTTTTCTAAATAGTTATTATTCAAATTTTGTAAGATATTCAGATATCTTTCACCTAAAAAAAAAAAACAAAAATTTACCTATACATATTAGCAGAAGAGAAAATTTAATTTACCGTTTAAATTTTCCTGATAAAATTGTAATGCCACCACTCTATCATTTCTTATGGCACAGTAAACATTGAACTGCCAACTTTCCTGAAAGTTTTGCTCTCTGAACATATGAGGATTTGATCACTCCAATAATGCGAATTGTGTCTATTAAAAAGTCCATTTTTAGTAAATTTTGCTTCATCTGTCCATATAATATGTCCCAAATAAGAATCGTGACCCTCAGACCTTATTAGAATAAACTCACAAAAATTCTGTCTTCTTAGGAAATCTGTTTCTTTTAATCCTTGAACCATATGGAATGAAAACGGGTGAAACTCATGTTTTAATAAGATTCTGTGAATTGAATCCTTACATAGTCCCGATTCCAGAGCAGCTTGTCTTAATGACATCCTTGGAAATGCATGAAAATATCCCAGGATCACTATTTCAATGTTTTCGTCATCAACAATAGGCTTTCTTCTTTGCATTTTTGCCTTGACAGAGCCATAGTTTTTAAAATTTTGTAGTATGGGTTTTACAGTGTTTGGTAACGGTTTCCGTTTTTCTGGATATCGAGTAGCAAATGTGCTGCAAGTTCTTGATATTACTTTATCACATTCTCCATAAATAATAAACAAATTTAAAAAGTCTTCATGGGTGTAATTTTAACGTGCTGGCATTTTTTGCCATAAGATAATGACTGATTGTTTCTAATTATGGCTATTTTGATGAAATGATTACAACAATTCATGAATTTCTAATAAAATCCCAAATATTTCAAAAAGTTGTAACTTTAACCCCCACAATGCTAATATCAGAAAAAAGGGAATTCAATTTTACACAACTTGACGTAAAAAAATACATGGTGTTCCATTTGACCTAAACAAGTTTTCGCGGTTTGAAGTTGACAAAATGTAACGCGAAAAACAGAACACTTGGTACGATATTATTGGATTTATTTCAGTTGTAGAACGTAGTTCTCCTGGTGTTCTTTTTATGTGACAAGAAGCAAAAAGTTATAACGGTTCTTGCAAATCGTTGCACCTGTCAAATTTTCTATAAAATGTCAACTATCTCTGAAACGGCTAGGTTTAGGTATAGGATATGCTACATATTTTGGACTCACAATTTTATGCTCTTTTCGAAAACCCTAAATGCGCGGAAGTGCCAGCTGCTTGTAATTATTTTAGTTGGATTGGCCACACCGACATTAGTAATTATCTAAATTTTCAAAATTTTCTGATGCGTACTTTTCTCTAGATCGATCGATTCAGTTCCGGGTGAGACACCCTGTATATTATGAGTTGTTTCTTAGATATAAGTGAATTATACACAATCAAGGCCGGGAATTAAACTGAATACCTTACACATAATAAACATTGGTGATTTACACATAAGGTTGGTACGACTAAAGGGGTTATAAAACTAATTGCTATTAGAGAATGCAATCGAGGAACGAAAAGACAAAGCTTATTAGCAAGGGATGAGCAATTGATATTGTTGTTAACAAGATTGTACAAAAATGAAAGAGCAGCATAGTTCCTTCTTTCACTTAGTGAAATCATATTAAAGATATCTAATAGGAGGTTGTTATCAGTGCCTCGCTGTGGAAAAACCGTTAGTTTTAATAAACATGAACTTTACAAATTTTCTTTGGACATATTCAGTTAAAAAAATCAAATTATTGTATATTGGAAACCATATGAGAGTGGCATATTCCAGTTTGGATCTTATGTATCTGAAATATAATATTTTCAAACTGTCACCATTAGAGAAACAGCTCCAGTGTCTGATAAACAATCCGAGCAACTTAGAAGCTGACTTTATCATCTTAAAAAAATTTTTCTTAAAATGTTTTCTTAACCGCCTCTCAAGTTACCGAAGTAACCGCGAGGAAGATCTCAAGGATCTTGTGCTAGGTAAAGAGAGACGAGGCCCTACAGTTTAATGTGGACTCCGAACCACTCTTGGGGCAATTTTTTTAATGAAAAATTGTTTCGCCTTGTGGGAATTGAACCCATTCCGCTAGGCAACCCAGTTTGCTAGCCAGACGCTTTAACACACTGAGCTAACGTCCCCTTTCTGATTAATATGGCTAGAAAAACTAAGTTCGAGATCTTTAAATTCCAAAGAATGCTCGAATGGAAAATTATTATTACGTTTTAGTCGAATTGTATAGAATTGTTCCTACGAGTAAAAGTAACGATTTTGCACTTGGAGATGTTTAATTTAAGAAAGTTGTACACCACGTAGAAGCTTTATTCATTTCTGTTTGTAAGTAAATACAGTCACCGAGACTAATTATATAAAATTTTTTAGATCGTCCGCAAACAATAGATGCTGACAGCTAATTGCTGATGTTATGTCATTTATGAAAATCAAAAACAGCAGAGGCCCAAAGTTGTCCCTTAGGGACTCCTGACGTTGCTGTATAATTAAGAGATACTACGTGACCGCCCTGTTCTACAAATCGTTTCCTTGAGGACAAGTCAGATGTGAAAAGCAAAGTTCATGTATCCGAAAATCCAAAAGCCCTTAACTTGGATAATAACAAATAATGATCTATTTAATTGAACACCTTTTGGATATCCATGTATATGACATTCACCTGTCCTCCCCTCTGAATCTAGGTTGTCATATTTGGATTGGGCAATACGTGCCAGATCTGTTATTGTGGATCTTTGTGCCATGAATCCGTGTTGCATAGATGATACGGACGATTTTATTGTACTGTAAATATAAGTATACAAAATCATTTCCAGTGCTTTCGCAAAATTGCGTAAAACGGCAATGGGTCTGTAATGGATTATGGACTTGTATGAAACAGTGTTGTTTTAGTATAATTATATTGGAGATACGAGGCGGAGGCGGATACAAGTTAGTCTTTAATCAGCAATGCTAAGTCCGGGCTCATGCACACATTGTTTTTAATTTCTTTTTGCGACTATAATATCGGCTTCAGATAACCTCATTAAACTTAGGATATTGGACATTGTAGTTATTGGAGATGTTTGTATCATCTATAATGTGATCTGAGGTAACAAATACCCCAGAGAAAAATTTTCTAAAGTATTTACTATCATCTGGAGGTAATAAATATCTTGATTATTATGATACACAGTGGATAGGATGGTTATAATGTTTTTATTAGAATTTATAAAATTATCAGGAGTTCTCGATGCTGCTCACAAACCTGTTATGGGCTTTCCTAGTATTTCTTTTAGGTGTCGTCCTACGCCCAGTTTAAATTCGTCATAATCTTCAGTTCATTTGGGAAAGTACTTTCATTTATTATTATTATGGTTTTAAGCAGTACACATATTGTTTTGTCATAGTTAATAATGAGCCTATTATTAAAACACCATGTATTAAACTGGCCGAGGACCGTATTAAGTTCTTCAAGCTCTCCTGGATGAAACGATTATTCAAGTGTCGCCTGCATATATGAAAATATTCCCGTATTTTATAAACCCAGGCAAATCATTAATAAATAATAAGAATATCAGATGACCGAGCACACTGCCCTGGGGTGTTCCCAACCCAACCCAGTCGGGTTTCGCAGATAATTTTCTCTCTCTGTCATGCGAAAGCGAAGGGATTCATATACAGCAAGATGTTGCCTTCTGCGCCATCTAGATATTTCTTTTCTTTTATAAAAAAACATAATCATTTAACATTGGTAATTAATTACATGCGAAATGAGCTGTTTATCGTTTCATCTTCCGAATAAGCATCTGTCTTTAACTTGTCATCTTATTACGGCATTACTATGTTTGAATTTTGAGATCTGTCATTCCGATTATATTTGTGTACTAGACGGAAGTATGTCTTCAAAAACAGAAGTACAATGTCGACGGATGCGGAAGTCGCTTAATTTAATCCTGTGCCAGTGACTTTTATAAATAACGTGAATATAGACACAAAAAAACTAGTATAAACATAACCTAAGATAAAGACTATAAGCGTGGAAGAAGAAGATAACCTAAAAATTTTTAAAGACACAGTGAAGTCAGGCGCGAATGGGTTCTCTAACCTAAAAATCGAACATTTAAATAGAATTTTTTGCAAGCATCCCCCGATCGAAACCGGTCGGATGTACATAATCTCAAAAAGGTTTAGAACAATAATTTTTAGAGAAAGACGGTCGGCGTCCTTTAAGTACAGGCCGGGACATTATCTACGGAGACTCAAAAGCATACAAGGTCGGGTGTGGTAGCATTTTCGACTATACCGGCCACGGGGAATCGATTACAACGATTATCGAATCGATCCGATCACTCCCGAGGGCGTTATTCACCGTTTTATCGACCTGGGGAATTGAGAAACCGAAACAAGTTTCAGGGGAATTCATACGTGTGGAAGTTAGGTTTTTAAGCAAAAATCTGAACTTCGCACAAACAATTCCGCAGTTTCCCGAAGACAGCCGAAGACACACGAAGGCGCGGGAGGTATCGTTATCGACTAAGTCGACCATGAGAAATCGATTCCGACCATGGCCGAATTGATCCGACGAACGGTTCCGGGAAAAAGTGTGCTGTGGCCAAGCTAAATCAGAAAGAAGTAAAACGTTACTGGAGGACAACTAGGACCTCGATACCTCTTTTGCACCACTTTTGACCGACCGCCCAAATTTTGACCGGGATACTTAGTAACTCTGGAAAAAGGAGTTAAAGGCAATGCGACCCCTCGTTTTCGAGTAACTTGAAGTCATAGAATCGACTGCCACCAGTTTCAGTTTCATCCGACCAACCTTTCTGGGAAAAAGTGCGCTGTGACCAACCTATGGTCAGTAATAAGTAAAACGTTACTGGAGGATGACTAGGACTCCGATACACCTTTTTCACCGCCTTTGATCGACCGCCTAAATTTTGACCGGGTTACTTAGTGACTCTGGGAAAAGGAGTTAAAGGTATCGCAACCTGGGAGGTCAAAAAGTGCTAAGATCGAAATCAGTAAGTTCCTAGACACCATTGAGACCAGTAGTAAGGCACTCAGAAAGACATGACTGACAGTCCTAAGATTGCAAATGGGAAGGAATGTTTTTTCTTCTCATCTGATGCAACCAGTGAAGATGAAGGGTATTGTTTGAAGCAAATGGTAGAAGTATCCCATGGTATTGTACTTTACTACTACTTGCAGTGCTTTTCTTCTTCGCCTGTTGAAAATAAATTAATAGGTATGTCTATATTCCAATTTCACGGCTTTTTTTACACAGTCTATCTTAATAACTAATTGCGAAACCACTTACTGTTTCATAATGAAAAAACAAATGAAATCCCCCCCCCCCACACAACACCTCCAATGTATAATACTACAAGCTAATTGTCTATGTGGCTTCCCCGTACCCCCAGACCATCCATCATGTTTATCTTCTTGACTATATACTTGATGATGAGCAATATAACCTTTGCTTAAACCAAACAGGTAGACAATAACAAAAAGCGCTTTCCCGTTATCGTAGTCCCCTCCACCTTCTGACCACCTTTACTTTGTGATACGGATTAAAAATTCATGAAATCGTGAAAGCTCATTTTTATCCTTATTCATTTTATTTTAGCAGACTAAAATTTCTCCTGTTAATGTGCATTGATGGTAGAGAATAAAATATAACAAAAATTGCTTTACTGTTACCACAACAAAATACAGATTATAAATTTATGAAATCATGTAGAGCTGATTTTTACCCTTATTCATTTTAACAGACTACTTTTTTTTCTATTTTTCCTATTACTATATACTCATAGATGGTAAGGAACAAAATATTACCGATCAGAAATTTCTAAAATAGTGTAGAGCTTATTTTAAACCTGATTTATTGTGAAATACATTTTATTAATACATAATGATAGCCAAGAGCAAAACAGTGCAGGTTATAAATTGTTGAAATCATGTACAGTTAATATTGTCTGAAAGTTATTTGTGACATACTACGAATATTTTTTCCTATTATTTGGGTTTTCTACCACATGTATTATTGTCCTCTTCAAAAAAAAATCACCGAATCTACAAAATAATAGAATTATTGAAAAAAAGCCTCTGCGCAGAGGTTATGTTTTGCAAATAATATAAATCGGAATAAACACAGAAATAATATATTTTGCTGACGTTTCGGAAAGTAATCTCTTTCCGTTTTCAAAGCTTTTTTTTTTGAAGAATACTTATTTTGCTGTGTATGTCAAATACACAGCTTTAAGATTCTGTTTATGTTATTTCCATAGATACTTACTACTTACACAGAACATGGAACTGATGATATTTTCTTTTAGATAATGTTGAGTTTATTAAGTTCTTCTTTTGACATTGGTAGCCAGGTTGTACAAATATCTACAGAACAATTCGATATGCACTTGTCTTCATTTAATAAGATTATTGCTGATTCTTTTGTTAAAATTTTTGCCGAGTCACAGTTTATTCTATGTCCGTTTTCCCAAGAATGTTCACAAATCTTTGATTTCTGAATTTCACTCTTTCTAATGCAATTCTTGTGCTCATCCAACCTCACACTGAAAGGTCTGGATGACTCATCCACATAACATTTATCACATTCGCACGGGATATTGTAAATACAGTTTTTTGAATTCTGCTCCCTACTTATCTGTTTTGTTTTTGTTAAAATAGATCTTAAAGTGTTCCCCGTTTGAAATATCGTCCTAACATCAAATTTGTCACCTATACGGCGTAGCTTTTCCGATAATCCGTATACATAAGGAATTATTGCTGTATAATGACGTTCAGGTTTTTGTCGTACCTGATTGTCCCTATTTTCAACATTTATGAAAACTCTATCAACAAAGGCTTCAGGATATTGATTTTCTACTAGAACCTCTTTGATAAATTTTTTCTCGTTATTTAATATTTCATTATTAGATAAAATTATTTTGACCCTATCGTCTAAACATTTTACAACACCCCTTTTAACATGTATTGACTGATATGAGTTAAAATTTAGATATCTATTAGTATGTGTTGGTTTTCCATAAACGCTTGTTTCAATTGTATTATTTACCCTTCTAATTAAAACATCTAAAAACGGTAGTTCATTCCTACTTTCTACTTCTAATGTGAATTTAATAGACGGTTCCTTATTATTTATATTTTCCAAGAAACTATCTAATAATTCGACACCATGAGGCCAAACTGCAAAGATGTCGTCAACATATCTCCACCAGACAACCCGTTTGTTTATACAATTTTGAATATGTGCGTTCTCAAAGTTCTCCATAAATATGTTGCTTAAAATTGGTGATAATGCAGACCCCATAGCCATACCAAAATCCTGCTGATAGAACTCTTTGTCCAATAATTGAAAATAGGTTGTTTTTATACACATTGTTAAGAGTTCCATTATGTTATTTACACTTAATTTAGTTCTAGTTTCCAAATTATTATCATTTAGCAACCTGTCTTTAACTATTTTTAAGGAGTTATCTACCGGAACATTGGTAAAAAGACTAACTACATCAAAACTAACCATCAAATATTTCAAATGGGGAACACTTTAAGATCTATTTTAACAAAAACAAAACCAATAAAAAGGGAGCAGAATTCAAAAAACTGTATTTACAATGTCCCCTGCGAATGTGATAAATGTTATGTGGGTGAGTCATCCAGACCTCTCAGTGAGCACAAGAATTACATTAGAAAGAATGAAATTCAGAAATCAAAGATTTGTGAACATGCTTGGGAAAACGGACATAGAATAAACTTGGACTCGGCAAAAATTTTAACAAAAGAAGCAGATACCAAAGAAAAGAAAAATTAAAAAATCGACAATAATCTTATTAAATGAAGACAAGTGCGTATCGAATTGTTCTGTAGATATTTGTACAACCTGGCTACCAATGTTAAAAGAAGAGCTTAATAAACTCAACATTATCTAAAAGAAAATATCATCAGTTCTATGTTCTGTGTAAGTATCTATGGAAATAACAAAAACATACACAGCAAAATAAGAGTTATTCCAAAAAAAGCTTTGAAAACGGAAAGAGATTACTTTCCGAAACGTCAGAAAAATACATTATTTCTGTATTTATTCCAATTTATATTATTTGCAAAACATAACCTCTGACTATTCCTTTGGCGTAAACGTCACGGGCGCAGAGGCTTTTTTCCAATAATTCTATTATTTTGTAGATTCGGTGATTTGTTTTTGAAGAGGACAATAATACATGTGGTAGAAGACCCAAATAATAGAAAAGAATATGTACAGTTAATGTTTCAACATTGTTTTCATAACAATACAACAAAAAATCTGAAGATGGATTTCACAGTTGGAATCTAACACGGAACTTGTTGGAGAAAAACTTTATTTTCCAAACGTAGGTAAATAATTGATTACTTTATTTGAATTTCTATTTTGTCATTACATTTCTCCGGCATAATATATATGACTTTCACTAAAAGTCTTCTGTCGGACAAATGCGATATTAACCAGTCGTTAACATTTCCTCTAATTCCATTTTTTTTCAATTTGTCTGCAATATTCTCCAATTGCCGCTAGTATGTTTCTAATGTCTATATTAGTGATGAGTACTTATTTTTTTAACTGAGTTGTAATGCTGATGTATATGTGGAGGTAAACTTATTATTACATTTCTATTATAATTACATTATCAATTTCAAAATAAAAATATTATATTTTGCTCTTCCTTGTTTCGATATAAATAATGTTTTATCTAGTTTACTCTAGTTTTACCGTTTACGATACATGTTTCATCCTTCAGTAAAAAGTAGCCTTGTTAATAGTACAAATAATAACGCAATCACATCAAAAACAAAACAGCGAGATAATAATAAAAAAAAGTTAAGTTGCGGGTAACAATTTTCCACCTTACACAAACAAGTAATCAAACTTCAAACACATGTAAACCGCCCGTTAAGATTAATGACATTTTTATCCAAAGTTGCGTTAATCACAATGTAAATATTATGAAAAATACAAGGTAAAGTGGGTTAATTTATAAATAACTAGAATTATAGCAAGGCCGCTTGACTAGGGCAGATTAATTCAGCAATTCTCAACTTTATTTAGACAAAAGATTATTTGGGTTACCCTACATTCTTTTTATACGTTTTTCCACTAATCATTTATATAATAACTAATAATAAATAATGTATTGTATTAATATTGTTACTTAATTCGCTAGCTAGTTCTTAGGGACTTAACGAGTTTCTTCGGCTATAGCGTATTATAACAATGAACTAATTTCTGTAACATAATGCAACTACATTGATGTACAACCATTAAGAAGTGTGAGAATATACATTTCCCAATAATATTATACTAGACTGGAATATGCGATAAAATATCTATCTCCAAGTTAGAGAAAATTACTAACACCAACATATTAATAATAAAAATAATTATTACCAAAAAGAAAAATATGTCAGGAGAATATGGGAAATATAGGAATGTCTATAAAAATGTCTATTAAATGAACTGATGAATCCACAAAAGTAAACATTGTTGTGGTTAATAGTAATATTTTTTCAAATTAGTACAATATCTATCAAATTCATATAATTCTTTAAAAATAAATCAGTCAACCAAACACGACTAATGAGCAGCGAAGCGAACCAAGCGCGACCAATGGCCAGCGAAGCGAAGCGGCGCCTAGGTATATAACGAGGAGTGTAACACAACAAATTCAGTCTTTAGAATCCTTCTGAAGAAGCTGACAGGATGATCAGCGAAACTTCAAGTCAAGTTCTACGACCACGGCAAGACCCAGAAGAAACTACTTCATTGATGGCGATTGTTCAAATATGAACCGAGAAACATTAACGACATATCATCAAAACCGTAATATCGCAATTTTGCTATCAGTATGATCCACTGAGTCAAGAGCCTTTAAAAAGTTTAACAGAACCAGTATGTTTGCCAGTTCCCCAGCAAGACCTCTGACTAGTGTATCTAAAATATTTACCAATGCCGTACTCGTACTGTGTCCAGCTCTGGAACCTGAATAATTTTCTGGTAGCAGCTTATATTTATTAAAGTACTGTGTTCATTGAAAATTTACTACTTTTTCTCAAATTTTACTTGAAACAGAAAGCAAGCTAATAGGACGTAAATCATTAAGTGCACAATATGAATTTTCCTTGAACCGGAAAAAATTCAATTTCCACCCAGCAGTTAATAATACGCGTAACAATTTTTTTTATGGCCGGCATTCATAGCATTAACAATTGCAAGCTTATTTCATGTCCAGAAGCATTTGATTTAATTTTAGAAAATACATTAAGGTCTCAAGGTTATATATCTTATAAACTCAAACACCAGAGTGACAAATAACTGTGAAAGTTGCTTAGAGCACATATTTATAAAAAAAGAACTGACCTTATAGTTGCACAAAATTTCACCTCAATTACCTACGAAACTGCTATTACCGATCACTATAGTGTGATACTTAATATAAGTGAACATAATACAAAGACCAACAACCAAAAACCGGAAGATTTTGTGCAAATTGCTAATATTGATTATATTAAACTAAATAACATCCTAGTTCAGGAAACGTGGCATAATATATATGCGGAAGAAAATATAGATGTAGCTTATAATAACTTCATTAAACAGCTAAAACATCACATAAGTAAATGTGCTCGATATAAAAATATTAAAATACATAAGAAAATTAAACCATGGATCACAAATGCACTAATAATATCAATTAAAAACAGGGACAAAATGAAAAAACTATTTTTGAGAGACAAAAATAATGAACAGTTATGGAACCAGTACAAAAACTTCAGAAACACGTTAACTAAATTATTACAAAAGTCTAGAAAATACTATTATATAAAAAAACTGAATGAAGCAAACAAAAACACAAAGAAAGTCTGGTAAATAATAAAAAATTCAGTGACAGAAAATAATAGCAATAGTAATTACCAAATATATGATCAAAATAATAACGTTGAAACAAGCGCAAAACTAGTATCTGAAATTTTTATTAAATACTTTTCTAATGTTGGTGAAAATTTAGCTAACAAAATAAAAAGTTCACCGTCAGAAACAACAAATATATCATCCAAAATCGCAAATGAAATAGCAACCATAATTGATAATTTGAAATTAAACTCAGCTCCCGGAATAGATCAAATAACCACAAAAACACTTAAACATATTAAATCTAATATTCTTAATATCCTAGTACATCTGATTAACTTCTCATTCCAAAATGGACAATTTCCAGATTCACTAAAACAAGCTATTATTACACCTATATTTAAAGGTGGCGATAAACTTGTTACAAACAACTATAGACCGATATCGGTAGTTAGTAACATGGCCAAAATATTTAAAAAATGCATGGTCTCTAGAGTTCATAGCCACTCACTGTCTCACAACATAATATCGCCAAAGCAATTGGGATTTAGACAAAACTGCTCCACGGAAAACGCCTTATTTCATTTTACAAACAAAATACATGAACATCTTAATAAAAATGAAAAAACCATTGCCATATTTTGAGATCTAGCTAAAACTTTCGACAGTATATCACACGAACTATTGTTAGAAAAAATGGAGAAATACGGAATTAGAGGAGTAGCATTAGATTGGTTAAAAAGCTAGTTATCAAATAGAAAAGCCTTAGTAACAATTAATAAAACATTAAGTAGTCCAGAAGATGTGATATATGGTGTTCCACAAGGAACAGTTTTAGGTCCGCAATTATTCCTTTTTTATATAAATGATATGCTGAAATTAAATATAAGTGGAAATATCATCGCATATGCCGATGATACTGCTCTAACATTCCACGGTACAGACCGGACTGAGGTCACCAAAAAAAGCGAAAAGGGACTGTATAAAATTAAATGCTGGATGAACAATAATTTGTTATGTCTCAATCATGCAAAAACAAAGTTCATTACTTTCAGCAATAGTTCAAGACTACAATCGAAATTTGACAATTTAAAATTCCACGAAAAATGTGACTTAATAAACTGCACGTGCGAGAATGTAATTGGGAACAATACAAACATTAAATATCTGGGTCTTATAATAAATGAGACAATGAGATGGAATGACCATACCGAATATCTTAATACAAGATTAAGAAAACTTGTCCATGTATTCTATAAGCCTCGCAACATTCTTCCAATTAATATTTTAAAAATGACATATAAATCGTTGGTACAATCCATACTTACCTACGGCATTATAATATGGGGTGGGCCATCCTCCTACATACAAAAACCCTTTGGTGATTATGTATTTTCTGAATACTGAGGAAATTTCAACTGCAACACTCAGCGAGCGATTAAATGTGATATAATTAATTCTCGATATAGTTTTGATACTATGATAATAAGGAAAATAAGGAACTCATCAGTACTGCTAACTGATGAGTTCCTTATTTTCATGCAGACTAGTGGCCACAATTGGCTCTATTCCAATATTTTAGTTTGTTCAAAAAATGTTGTTGTTATGTAGGTAAGTATAATTATTATACTTACCCAACATTTTTCGAATAAGGCAAAATATTGGTTTATTCCAAGGCCATAAGACCAGGGCAGGAGGTCAGGATGTGGATAGAAGTCTCCTCCACTTCCCCACAGAACCTGCAGCCGGGTTAGCAACTACCCCGATGGTGTAGACGATTTCTGAAAGAGCCATATCCAGTCAGAAGGCTAATCTTAAAGTAATAACTCCAGCGGCACAAGCTTAGTACTGCAGCACAATTATTAGTATTTATGACCCTGTTCTAAAGAAATTTTCTAAGATTTATAGAAATCTGATTCCAAATCAATGTACCCATTTGAAGTTATGTATAAACTGAAAAATAAACAAACTAGATTACACCTGGAACGTATTGGCCTTGTCGCTTTGTTAGGTCGTTGATCAGTTCATAGAAACTACTTAGTAGTTATCGATATGCAGTTTGTGGATCTTCTCAATGCTGCATACACCAAAAGATACTGATCATGAAATTTAGATTTATCTTTAAACTCGAAAAATTCCCGTACCACATATCCCACATGAATAAAACGGATATCTGCCGCAATATTCATTAAAATTCTTTGTAAAATAACAATGCTGAGAGTATGGGTATTTTATCAAATCCGTAACTTAGTCTTCTTGGTAACATTATTTTAAGATTTCTTAGAAGTGTAAAAATTATTATCGATCGAGTGTTCTATTTTATATTTCAGATACATAATTCTGTTACTTTACAGTGTTATAGATAGCTCAATATAAATAGCTTGCATGGAGGTTAGGCAACATGATTGGCAAGAATTTATTTCAGAGGCGTACTACGCTATGGGCTGCTTCTGTCTTTGAAATTAATATTTAATTAATAATTCGTAATTTGTCTTTCTAGAATAAAATAGAATGTATAAATAACCACATGGGAGGTATTACAGAACCATCGACGATAGACTAAATTCTTTTTGTACGACCGGTTTTTTTCATGGCATTTTCAGATTTAATTCTGAAAGAGAAAGTAAGTATTTGCATACCTGGTCTTATTTTGTTCTGGGAATATGACCACATGATTTTCTTTTAAAAAACGATATAATCTTACTAAATTTGTTCATATCGACACAATTATGTAAGTTTAGTTAAATGTTTAGTTTGTATGACTGATGGTCGAGAGGTGAGCGCACTTGCCTCTCACCCAAAAGTTCCGGGTTCGATCCCCGGTCGTGGCAGTGGAAAATACTGTGAGAGGGATTTTTTCACTATACACGAATATTGGGTGTGTGTCCCTTGTCTCTAAATGTGTAGCCCCCTCCCACACAAGGCTCTTCTAGAGCCTTCCGGGATAAAGGGGGTCGTCATTACCTGTGGTGTATTTATTTATTTATTTATTAGTTGCATTTAGCATTGAGTGTTCAGACCATAAAGTGGATGTTTTAAATACCTTAGATTTCTTTGTAACATGTAAATTTTGTAATAATAAAAGTATTTTACTGCCGCTCACTAGTGACACTAAAAGTATTTGAAAAAATAAATGGCTTTTCAGACGGCTGTGCGTTCCCATTAGCAACGATAGTAAAGTTTCTTTAGCTCGAGCGGGCATTTACATTCAATGCTAATGGCAACGCATGGCAAAATTTTTTTATCTTTATTTTTTTTATATAGCTAATCGATGTTTAAAGAAAAAATAACATGTCTTATTCGGAGTAAAAGCCACTTTTACTCTTTATACAATAATACACTATTTTCTTCAAACGTCAGAAAAACATGACATTTTTTAACCCATTTCATGACATTAAAGTTTGACATTTTAGACGGCTGTGGGTTGGTTGCCATTAGCAACGGAAGTAAAAGTAATTTTTCCTCCGCTCACAGCATGCTTTTCTTCCGTTTTTACAATAATAATAATAATGATTTATTAACTAAAAGTGAATATTAGAGGTATTAAACAAGTCAAAATTGCAAATATATACATGGACAGTTGATTTAAAAAAAACTGGTACACTTTCTTTTAGCTATGTAAATCATTCCTTATTTGATTGATATTAATAATCTTACAAATGTCACTTTGACGTTAATCAGTGGCGTCATTATTAAAAATGGTTTGACATCTAACAGATATTCAAAAACTAAAATTGAAGATGGTTGGTCCATAAGAAGACTTGCTGCTGAATGCAATGTGAGTAAAACTACGATAATGGGTGTTAAAAAACAATGAGAAGCTAACCAAACTGTATCCCGTAAAGTTGGTTCCGGTAGGCCCAGAAAGACCAATAATCAAGACGATGAAAATCTTATAAATTACCTAAGAAAAAACCCTTCTCAGACTGCAGTAAATGCAATTTCAGAGACAAATTTCCCTGCTTCGGTACCTACTGCTTGAAGAAGAACAAAACTAGGAAGCGAATTGAAGAGTTGTTCAGCGGATAAAAAATACAAACTTTCAGAAGAAGAGAAGCAGGGTAGGATTATTTTTGCACTGAACTATATAATCAATGATGAAAACTTCTGGGGACAAGTTGTCTTTTCTGACGAAAAGGTTTAAATCCTGTAACGATGAACATGTTCGCGTATATAGGCCTCCTTCCATTAGATACGACGAAAAATATACTTTCGATCCACAAGTATCAGGAAGATTTTCAGTCAATGTCTGGGCTTGGATGAACCTAAAATGTTCTTTCCTATTATTTCGGTTTTCTACCACATATATTATTATCCTCTTCAAAACAAATCACCGAATCTACAAAATAATAGAATTATTGGAAAAAACCTCTGCGCCCGTGACGTTTACGCCAAAGGAAAAGTCAGAGGTTATGTTTTGCAAATAATATAAATCGGAATAAACACAGAAATAATGTATTTTGCTGACGTTTCGGAAAGTAATCTCCTTCCGTTTTCAAAGCTATTTTTTGGAAGAACTCTTATTTTGCTGTGTATGTCAAATACACAGCTTTAAGATTCTGTTTATGTTATTTCCATAGATACTTACTACTTACAAAGAACATAGAACTGATGATATTTTCTTTTAGATAATGTTGAGTTTGTTAAGTTTTTCTTTTAACATTGGTAGCCAGGTTGTACAAATATCTACAGAACAATTCGATACGCACTTATCTTCATTTAATAACATTATTGCTGATTCTTTAATTTTTCTTTTTTTGGTATCTGTTTCTTTTGTTAAAATTTTTGCCGAGTCCCAGTTTATTCTATGTCCGTTTTCCCAAGCATGTTCACAAATCTTTGATTTCTGGATTTCATTCTTTCTAATGTAATTCTTGTGCTCATCCAACCTCACACTGAAAGGTCTGGATGACTCACCCACATAACATTTATCACATTCGCACGGGATATTGTAAATACAGTTTTTTGAATTCTGCTCCCTGTTTATCGGTTTTGTTTTTGTTAAAATAGATCTTAAAGTGTTCCCCGTTTGAAATATCGTCCTAACATCAAATTTGTCACCTATACGGCGTAGCTTTTCCGATAGTCCGTATACATAAGGAATTATTGCTGTATAATGACGTTCAGGTTTTTGTGGTACCTGATTGTCCCTATTTTCAACATTTATGAAAACTCTATCAACAAAGGCTTCAGGATATTGATTTTGTACTAGAACCTCTTTGATAAATCTTTTCTCGTTATTTAATATTTCATTATTAGATGAAATTATTTTGGCCCTATCGTATAAACACTTTACAACACCTCTTTTAACATTTATTGACTGATTGGAGTTAAAATTTAGATATCTATTAGTATGTGTTGGTTTTCTATAAACGCTTGTTTCAATTGTATTATTTACCCTTCTAATTAAAACATCTAAAAACGGTAGTTCATTCCTACTTTCTACTTCTAATGTGAATTTAATAGACGGTTCCTTACTATTTATATTTTCTAAAAAACTATCTAATAAATCAATACCATGAGGCCAAATTGCAAAGATGTCATCAACATATCTCCACCAGACAACCGGTTTGTTTATACAATTTTGAACATGTATGTTCTCAAAGTTCTCCATAAATATGTTGCTTAAAATTGGTGATAATGCAGACCCCATGGTTAGGTTAGGTGTGTGTTGGAACAGTGGTGGTCATTTCAATTCCATTAAATATATTGAAATATTAGACAATATTATATTGCCGTCAGTAATAGAGGTGTTTCCGGAAAATAATTTTATTTTCCAACAAGACAACTGCTCCATAAATACCGCTCATCGTGTCAGGCAATAGTTTCTTAATAAAAACATAGAGTTGATACCGTGGACATCTAAAAGTCCGGATTTAAATCCAATTGAAAATGTTTGGGGACTAATGGTGAAACATATAAGAAAATTAAATAACCCTCCAAATAATGCCCAAGAATTGGAAGGGATAATTGAAGACGCTTGGGAGAACTTGTCGCAAGAATTTGACCTTGCAAGAATGATTTTGTCCATGCCTGCAAGACATGCAGTTTTAGACGCTGATGGAGCAATTACAAGATATTAGTTAATTCTGTATTACGTATTTGAAGTTCATTTATTTTATTTTTTATTGTATTTTTATGTTCAGTTTGCATTGTATACATTTTTTAAATCTCAACTTATTTTAAAAATAGAATTATCATTATTCAGTTAGTATTTTAGTTACAACCATTAGTAGAATTATCCGTAACAAATATTATTTTTTAAAATTCCATTTGAATAAAATTAAAAAGAAAGGTTTAATAAGTTTAAAAACACTAAGAAAACCGGTCTCCTCCAAAAAACCCAGGTCCGGGGTAAATCACCTCTTCTCCACCCCCCTCTCAACATGCCTGGCCAGCCCTATTTACAGACATATACACACAACAAAACTATTAAGATTTTCGATTACAAGAGTTGTACCAGTTTTTTTTTATATCAACTGTACAACAGAAAATATTTAAAAAACAGACGATATATGAAATTAAAAGATACATAGTACATCTTACAATAATAATAAACATTACTAATTCACCACATATCACTCTCATTCAAATATTCTGAAACACTATAAAACACTCCATACATCAGCAAACATTCGAACTTTTCTTTAAAAAATGTATATTTTCGATAAATTTTATGTTATCAGGTAACTTATTGAACAGCTGTAGCGTTATTTCAATAAATAGCCAAATTATGAATTTATAAACACAAATCATGGCCTCTCCTGGTGTAATAGGTATAATAATGATTATTTTTTATCAATTTATCATGGTTAACTTTTACAAATAATTTACATGATACACTTATACGGCAAAGTAAGCATTTTTAACTCTCTAATTATAGATCTGCATGATGTAAGCATGGAAACATTTGCGATGCATCTAACAGCTCGTTTTTGAAATTCGAATTGTCTGATACTATAGTGAGAACGACCTCAAAATATTATGCCATATATTTTTCATCTTGAATACATCGCCGCATAATAATAAGATAACATAATATGTGTACTGTCAACCTGTTTTAGCTGAGACTGTTATCAATACATAAATCTATAAATTTTGCTGTTTGTTGTTTGTTTGTTTGAAAGGTAACTCTCACTGGTTTGTTTTAATCTGGGCGAAAAATTAGTTAATACCGTTTTATTATTATTTAAAAATAACCTATTTGAATCAAATCATAAAATAAACTTATTAAGCATTACCTGTGTATTCTTTACTACATTTAAAATATTAATATCAGATTGATTATTGCTTATATCTGGTAAGTCGTTTACAAAAAGAAGAAATAATAGTGGACCCAGAACTGATCCTTGTGGGACACCATATTTATTTCCATAGTATGCAATTTTATATTATCAATTTCTGTTAGTTGCTTACGACTTACTAGCTACGACTTTAATAATTCACTAACTTTACATCTTAAATCATATGCTACCAGTTTTTGTAAAAGAAGGATGTGATCTAACCAAATAAAATCAAAAGTCCATAAATAAGCCAACGGCTTTTTTATTGTCATCTACATTCTCATATACAATATTGAAAAAATCAGAAATGGCTGATGTGGTCGAATTACCCTTCCTGAAATCATGTTTAAAGTATTAAAACGTGATACAAAATAAATAATTTTATTATATAAGATCTACCCCATTTACTGCAAAATAATTTTCAATTATGAATTACCCCCCAAGAGGTGGTTCAGATCCCACTATAAACTGTAGGGCCCTGTCTCCTCCACTCACACAAATCTATACCTCATGTGATTTGGAAGGCGGTTAAAACATTTATAACATTTATATCAATTAATATATTGCACTAAATATCGCGTTGTTATTATCTATAACATATACTATAGTTTTGTTCAAATAATTTCAACAATTGCCCTCGCAGTTCCGGCCCTGCTTCATATTGACTTGATTTGATGCCTTCCTAGTTTAAGTATACACTACAACTTAATAATAGAATGGCTAATTTTATCTAGCCTCACACGAATCTAAATTAAAATATAAACATGGAATTTAAAAAAATTGATTGCACAATTTCTTACTGAAACAGTAATATCTCACATTTTGTTACAGAACTGTGCAATTTTTTATCTAAACTAGCACATGTTGTTCATAAGTATGAATTTGTTATTCGAAATAGCCTTCAAATTGCTGATATTTTCAGTTTTATTGTGGTCTCATGAATTATTACAATTAATTTTATAAGCAGTTTATGTTCCTGCTGGTAAATATTTACTGGATTATGCGACTTGTAGCTATCAACGTTTTAAAAAACATATTGGGTAATATTCAAACGAATTTTTCAAAATTTTATGTAAATAGGACAGTATTTTTTTATAATTCAAGTGTTACAATTTGATAAGTACTTATATACACAAGGCGATATTGGTGGTGACTTATCCAAGCTCTGTTGGGGTTTAATGACGTTAAATGATTTAAAGGTGGACTGGGATGTAGTGAAGATATTGCTGGTCTTTTTTATTTTGAATAAATACAATTATAGCATTCGTTATCTTTTAACTGATGCTAATTTAGTCTTATTATTTAGTTTTCTGTATTATTGTAAATAGCGGCTGGCTATATGGAGCGATTCCTAAAGCCATTTTCAAGGAAAGAAAAGAAAATACGATTTTAGCAATTAGAAAACAACAAAACTTGTTGCGCAGAACAATGCGTTTTCGTATGGCGCTTCTGAAAAATGCACCAGGGCCTGCTGTACATAAAAATAAACACCAAACACCACAGGGCTTGCCAGGGCTTGTGCGGAAGGGGGTTACACATAGAAAAAACGCGTACATACAACCATTTCCTCCAACAGTGCCAGTGCCGGAGCCAGGATTCGAACCCGGTGGTGCGATGTCCGTGTGATTAATCGCGATTGCCACCTCGCGCCTTAATCCACTCGGCTATCGACCAGACATACATACATTCAGAACAAGAATATAATGGAACACAGTTTAGTTTTGCATTATACTTATACAGATAACGGCAGCCAAGTACGTGAGCATGCGAATCCATGGGTAACCAGACATTTCATATGTATAGATGGAGAGAGAATTGAATGCGCAAGTTTAGATTGATTGGTAGGAGCTCGATCGAGAGGGAAATGTAGCGTATATGTATGTACATGATTTATTTTGCTTTGAGTAACTGAAATATACAGAAGTTTCTTTTTATAACTAACCTAATAAAATTTATAATTGCCTTGCATCATGAGAGGGACATATCTTAATAGGAGGTAGAGAACATCAGTGGTAATCAGAACCTCCCATAGAAATTTCTCATTGGGCCTTCACCACGAAGTTACAAGGTGTTTTATTTTTTTGGCAAAAATTGCTTTTGTCATAACTATGACAGGGAATGGAATAATGGATTCATATTTGGTACAGCTAATACAGTAACGATCTTTCAGAAGTACATGTAAGACATGAAAGAATACAGATCCGGATTCACTAAAATTTATGTTTCATTTGTACCTCTAAAAAACATGACCCTGTATATTCTTTTTTTTTCGAAATTCCGATACGACATTTGAAAAGAACTAAAAATGAAAGAACTTCTTAAGTAATTGGGTATAAATTAACAAAATATGTATTCAATCATAAAAAAATCATGATGCTAATATTAATAGGTAAGAATACATGAGAACATACCTAACTCCTAAAGTAACAAATTTTGCTTGACGTATATCGGGGTTAATGTGATGCGTATCGAGGCTTTCTATGGCTATTCGGTGGCTGGTCTATTCTCAATGAAATATTCCATATAAAATATAATTTCTATGAATGAGAAAAAAATAGTAGTACCTACACTCATGACCGGACCGCATCTAATTGCTTTATTACTCTCTCCAATTTGCAAATAGATTATAGCCACCATCAAAATGTTGGTTGGTACCTCTTTCAACGCGGCAACAAGCTCCATTATTTCAAAAGCGTATAAACGTTTACATGTTATACCTCAATATTTAGTGAAGCTATTACCGATATTTATTCATTATTTAAATTATGATGAATTTTTCAGTTAATCACGAAAAAGTTTTTTTACGTAATCAGTAAAAGAACAAGACAAACAGCGAAAGACTATGAAAATAAATGAAAAAACCACAACGATTCAAGATTTATATTAGCCCCGTTCTCTTCTCGGTTTCCTTGGTGGCCAAAAATTTTAGATTTTAAGTGTCCCCATAAAAATAAGTCATTTGGAGCCAGATCAGGAGATCTCACTGGCCATAAGATGGTTCCCCATCCACTGAATAAACGACCTGGAAATGTAACGTTCAGGAAATCAACTGCGACAAGACCACGAGGATCACAACGATCTTCTTGAAATCAAATCTGGTTGAATGTTTGCCTTGCTAAGCGTCTAGTTTCCGGAAGAATTTTCTGCTGCAATAGATTTAAACACTTATTGCTGTTTAATGTATTATCAATGAAAAATGGACCATTCATATGGTCCCTCAGCATGCCACCCCCATACATTCAATTTCTGGGAATATTAAATTCGCAGTGAAATAAATGGGTGCAGATTTTCTCGAGATCAATATCGAACGATTGACATATTATTTATTTATTTATTTATTTATTTCTATGAAATATCCAGCGGGTCAACCCAAATTACAGGATAAGTATAACAGCAAACTGTAAAGTAAAACAAAAAGGTGTAAAATACGTGATGAACATAAAACTAAATAAACAGCACAAATAGAATAACAAGACACGAATAAACAAGTGAAAAAGTGACACGAAAGGAATAATCTAATATAATAATAATTATGTGGACCATGCACTGCAAAGGATGAGTCATCAGTAGAAACAATATTTTTTATGGAATTTTCATCATGGTTCGCCTTGTCCAACCAACTTACCATACTTCGACATTCTACGACAATATTTCAAAGATCTTCCTCTTATCAAGCAGTAGCCATTTATAATTCTCTCTCAAATAATTTTGAAACGCCGTCAAAATTAACCTTCAAGAAAACAATGAAAAAATTAGTTCTTGTTAAACAGTGATCTTACATATTCAGACGCAATTTATATATAACAAATTTTTTTAAAAAATGGGTATTTGAGCTCGAATGTATTCAATTGCTAATTCAATTCAACTCAACTCAACGAATGTTTATTAAAATTAAAACATACAGGATAGTTGCCTAAACATAGCCTACCCCGGAACCGACCGTGCAACCACCGCGCTAACACGGTGGCAGATTGCAGGATCGGGTGGAACAGGTCTGGGTCGGCGAAAACGAAAAATTGCCAAAAATAACCTAAACTCCTTTTGCACGAGAACAAATAATAATAGGTAATTTCTTTGACATTTCCAAAAAAAGAATGGAATTAACAAAACTTATAACTACACAACATTAAACACTTATGGGCACAATACACTTTTTATCTGACGCAGGTATCCTAACTTGAACGAGGTGGCTTCCACGAGATGCAGGGCTGGCCTAAACTTGGATTTTAAACATTTTGATTTCAACAAAGGTTATGGTTTAAATATTTTAATGATGAAATGAATTTAGAAACAAAAATGTACAAGAAGGAACGTAGAAAAATCAAACACGACAAAAGGTGACAAACAGAAGGGAAGAGGGGGGCAGAAAATATAATAATAATTTAAATATAGTCAAAAGGTATGAAATACTAGCGAAAGATGGTTAGGGTTAGCGGAAGTTATAGTTGGTGAAAACTTGGCTGCAGAGGTAGTGGGAATATCGGTAACATCTGGTACGGTAAGGGGTGTTTGATCCTAAATGGGCTTTGATTTGTCTTACGTGTCTTGTTAGCGGACTATCGCCCAACTTGAATGAATACAAGTTTTGAGAGGTATGCTGGACGTAATCCGCTGGCGGGGTTATGTCGTTACAACGTGCGTAGAAATCTCTAAGGGAGGTGTACCTTCCAGAGTTAGAAATGGGCCGCTTACATTTGTGCTTAAGCTTTCTCACTGTCGTGGCCGGTATGCTGCACCACACCGGCGCCGCGTATGTGATGGACGGCCTGACCATCATTGTGTACAACAACCTTTTATTTTGTCGGTTAAGTTTGCTACCCCTGACCATGAGCGGACACATACTCCTGGACACGAAGTAGACCGTCCGTACTGTCTCATTGATATGTATGTTAAATGTCAGTCGTTGGTCCAGTCTGACCCCCAAGTACTTCTTCATCTTTCAGTTGGAATTTGACTTCCCCGGATCGAAATTGGAGTGAATATTCTATATTTACTGAAGCAACGCGTGAAAACTATCGTCTCCGATTTCTCAACGTTCACCCGAATTTTCCACCGACCGTAATACTCTCTGGCATGAGTCATGTGCTTCTTCAGCAGCATATTCGCTGCTTGTGCGTTATGTGAATGCGCGTACATGACTGTGTGTACTTGGTCAGCTTCGTATTCGGTAATTCTGGGAAGTCGGAGAAGTACAGGTTGTACAACTTCGGTGACAGGCACGATCCTTGCGGGATTCCCGCATGAATGTCCCATCGTGTTGAGAGTTTGTTATTCACTCGAACTTGCAGGGATCTGCCGATCAGAAATAAGTGAATGAATTTTATAAGGTATAGTCACGCAATTTGTAGAGTAACCCCGAGATCCAGACGGTGTCGAACGTCTTCTCAATATCGAGGAGCACCATGGTGGTGCTCTTTCCAAGATTGCATTGCACTTTGACATCGTTAGCTATCCTAACGATTTGCTGCTCCGTGCTCCTGCCCCTCCTGAAGCCAAATTGTGACTCATCGTCGATGTGAAGCTCCTCCTGGACAGTATCAAGCCTGATCAGGACGAGCTTCTCCACCAACTTGGAGATCGCCGACAGCAACGAGATGGGCCTGTAACTACCGGCGAACTTCGCATTCTTGTTTGGCTTCAGAATGGGAACGACCACGGCGCATTTCCACTGGCTGGGCCAGTGCTGTAGCCGCAGTAGTAGCTTACATTCGACGCAGTCTTTCCCCGGGGCTTTATTGTTGGGTAAGTTTTTGACAATGTCTGCTATTTCCGAGGGCTTGGTCATGACATTCTTGTCACGTCAATTCAATTTCAGTATCTTTACACACTGAGCTATAAAATGTGTAATATAATATATATAATATATAATATTATCGGATGAATATTCACTATTTAATACTGAAAATAACTTAAATATTTCATATGAGGACGAATTTAAATTCAATATGAGATGACTTTTAACCCAAATAAACAATAGTTCACATAATAACAATTGAAAAATTTTCATAGAATTTGAGAATCGCTGAACTTATCGAACGTAATATTATTTATCTCTCTCTCTCTGTTTAGTGTATATTTTACATTTCCGTCTCTGTTTACGTCAGAGAGAAGTTTGGTAGACATACGTGAACAATGTATTTGGGATATTGCTTTAACTGTGTACAAGTGAAATGAAGTCGTACATGTAGTATCAGTTCATACACACATCAAGTTAACTAAAATAAATCTTTATTATCGATTCGCATTGTTCGGTCATTAAGGCGTCCTATATATAGAAAACCTAAGTGCACAACACTGGCTAGTTGGAATCGGTGCGACAGGACTCTAACTTAGTGGCAAGCCGCCTGCGGAGGAGCAACTGCTTTACGATTGAAAAATTAAGCTGCTAAGAAGCTAAGGTCACTTCTGATTTATGTCCCAAGCTTACATTCTGTCTCTGGTTCTCACCACTTTCCCACATGGCTTTCAGTACACGTTGTTCCAGTAAAGGATATAATTGTATGCATTTTTGTTGTTGAGCCATATCAATGTACTGATGCGTCTCAGAATTACCTTGCCTTATGTCAATGTAAAATTAGAAAATTCTTTACATGCATCAGGAGTAGCGTATTTATGGAAGAATTGAAAAGTTTAAAATTGAAACAGCACTGCCAACAGTTATATATTAATTATATTCTCTACGGAAGAGACTACAGGGTGTTCCGAACTGTATGCCCAAACTTCCCCTAAAAATTGAACGTTTCAAAATAGGAAATATAAATCCTATAAATAATTGTATTTTTCCTATTTGAAAGACACTTGACAAGGTGTTGCAACCACTGAATGCATGAGCGACGAGTATAATATGTTTAGAAATGAACTAAAAATGGGCTATTGACATGATAAGATAATTTATTTAGTCAAGTTACAATATAATTTTTGGCAAGTCTAGAGCCCAATAGAGCAGTATAATAAAACAATATAAAATATGAAAATATAGACACAAAACATAAAATATTGGGTCAAACTATTTGAAATACACAAGTGTGTAGTACTACCAATATAAAACTATACATTATAAAATGCACAAAACAAAACAAAAGAAACGGGGCAAATTCAAAAATATATCGACTAGCACACGAAACAATTCGGAATAGTAGAAAAAAACAAAAAACACAAAAAAAGTTATATTAAATGTTCATTTACGTGTTTAAAAATTATTCCATGAAATAGAAACACTTGTTTAAAATCTGACCTGATCTTTTTGTTGTGTACATGAAACTGTTAAAATTATGTGATTTTGTGCTATTAGGAATGCAATTGTATAACTGAAAGTTTAGCGAGTTCTTTTGCGACATAGTTAATCGAAAACGAGGCAGTCTGAGCTGATTTGTAGACCTGGTGCTTTAAGAATGAAAATTAGAGTTCGAAGAGAACGAGTTTATATTCTTATAAATTTCTTGTAATGTAACATGAATATAAAGGGAGGGAGTCGACATTATACCCAGACTTGTGAATATTGGTAGACCATGATCTCTCCAGCCAGCATTAACAATTAACCTGACTGCTTTCTTCTGCAAAGGAAAGATTTTAACTGCATGAGATGACCCATCTCAAAGAAGAATTGCATAATTAATGTGAGCGTGGAATAAAGAAAAACAACATGTTTTTAAGGTTTTAGAACATAATTGATTTTTTAGCCTGAGTAGCTAATTTATGTGATAGTTGCTCAATATGTTTATAACAACTGAGAGTGTCAACTGAAATAACGCTAAGAATTTTAACGCTATTACCTTTAATTAGTAAGTTACTTGTAGAAAAACAAGTTTCTGGGTTTTGTCTTCATTTAGTTTTAAATTATTTAAAGAGCAGCCGGCAACCGCTTGTTTGATAGTTCAAATTATAGTCAATAATAGACGTATCATCAGAGTACACGATGCACTTTTTAGGTGACATAAAGTGAAGAAAGTCATTAACATATAATATAAAAAGCAGTGGCCTCAAGGCAGAACCTTGGGGCACTCCATGCATAGCCGGAAGTAAATCTGAATTTATATTATCGACAGAGACGCACTAGTCTACTGTTCAGATATGAATGGAAATGATTTAATATGAAACCTCTAATACCATAAAAACTCATTTTTTCCAGACGTATGTGAGACACAGTCGAAGGCCTTTGAGGGATCACATAGGCTAATGGCCACATGCTCTCTCCTTTCAAGACCTCCGACTATGTCATACACTAAATTAAAACAGCCATATTGGTGTAACATTTATTCCTAAAATCAAACTGACGCCAATTTAAGATCTTATTACAGTCTAAGTAATTCACAAGCCTTTTTTAAGAATTTTTTTCAAATTTGGGCATGACAGAAATGGGACGATAACACATTGAAATATTAACAATATAATATAGTTATATTTTTTTTGTTTTTAATTGTCTTTAAATGTAAACAAAAATTGTTAAATTTTATTTATACCCACATTTATACGTTTTCTTTTAGCGTCCTGAAGAAACGTCGAGAAACTCAAAACAAGGAAATTTTGTTCATTTTTATGATCCCAGAACCCACCTAAAAATACATTATTATAATATTCATATTGGATCACAAAAAACATTCAAGCCAAAAATAAATAATCATGCGCATCATGTTACTCCTACTAAACAAGATTCATTAGAAATCATCCCATCTACAAGTCAGATAATTACATCAGCAGCCAAACCTGTGTTGCCCCCGTTTTCGAGGATGATGAGCAAGATGGTGATGTCAAGACCCCTCCTCGATTCCCGCTAACTCTCCAATCGACAAACCCAGACAGAGGTAAACCACGGATAGGCCGTCTTCTCTCGGCTAAACCCATGTTACCACTGTTTTCAAGGCTGCTGAGCACGATGGTGATGTCGAGACCCCTCCTCGACCCGCCAACCTCCCAGATGACCAAAAACCAGCCCCGAAAGGGGTAAACCTTGTATCCGCTGGTTCTTACCAGCCAAACCTGTGTTACCCCCGTTTTCAAGGATGCTGAGTACGATGGTGATGTCGAGACCCTTCCTTGACCCCCACCAACCCCCCCAGACGGCCAAAAACCATCCAAATTTTTACCTGGGTAAAAAGTTGCAGATCCGACAAAACACACCGATCTATTGAATGGTGAGATTATTTACCGAGAGATATTTCTGAACGGGTAAAACCTGGTTGATAATTGCCCGGAGCATTTACTCAACGTGCTCCATGTGTACTCTTCGCCGCCGCGAGCTCGCATACTTTTGAATTAAATTCTTCCGTAAAAAATCAAAAAGTACGAGTATAATGATAATGTTTCCCGTTTAGTAAGAATGGTTACTCTATTGTAGATACTTATCAATGATTATATCTAGATACTTGATCTCATTTGTCTCCCTAATTTCATCTTTCATACCTATAATTTTTATACAAGTGAAATCAGGTCTATTTGCTTCAGTTAATATAAATGCTATGTAATCCATCTTATTAGCACTTAATGATAGATGATACACATTTAGCCAGTTTTTCATTCTTTCTATTCTAATTGAACGTCAACTTTAGTTTCAGTCTATGAGTACTCACAAAAGACAGCAACCGTATCGTCTGCATAAGATACCATTTTTGCACACGTGTTTAAGGACAAAAAAGAATTTATATAAACCAGGAAGAGTATTGAATCAAGAACTGTCCCCTGAGGTACCCCTATTTTTACAGTTCCTGCTTCACTAAGAGAATCATTTAATTTCACAATTTCTATTCTATTTAATAAGTAACTGCGAAGGACATCTAATACTGCACCATGAACACCATAACGTTTTAAGACATGCAAGAGTTTTTCATGATTAACAGTATCAAATGCTTTGGTAAGATCCAGGAAAACTGCAGTGCACTTTTTATTTGCATCTAAACCCTCTATAATATCCTTGATAACTATGCATATGGCATCACTCGTTGTTTTACCAGCACGGGAACCAAATTGTAATTCATGTGTGATATTATTTTGGTCCATTTTACCAATCGAAATTTCCAACATTTTTCAAAATCTTTCCAAAATTATTAATGGCACTAATATAAGTCTGTCATTTGCAAATGCAAATTTTTGTTTTATCTCCTGCTTTATAAGTGGGGGTAACTATGGAGATTTTAAATTAATTAATTACATGTTGTAAAATATTTTGATGAGCTTTTTAAATAATGTCAACAGTTATTCCACCAATACCAAATCAAATCAAATCAAAACAGTTTTATTCAAAATTCTAATGCAATAATACCACCCGAGGAACAGTCCGGGGACCGGCCGTGCAACCACCGCACTGATCGCAGTGGTCGATTGCAAGGCCGGGTGGACCGGATCTGGCTTGGTTAAAAACAAATTTTAAGACTTAACCTAAACACCTTTTAGCAAAGCAAATAAAAATAGGTAATACCATTAAAAACATCAAATATAAAAGATTTTAAAAAACTTAAAATTACACATACTTTAAACAACTTGTTCACTGTAACACTTTTTTAAAAATTTTTCAATTGACGCAGATACCTCAATTTAAACGAGATACCTTTTACGAAACGCATGAACGCCGGACTGCGCAAGGCTGGCCTAAACTTTTAGCTTTAAGAATTTTGATTTTATAATGTTTTAATTTGCCAGTGAATCGTGACAAGAAGTGAATTTAGAGACAAAAATGAACAAAAAGAAACAAGAATAATAAACGCGACAAAAAGGATACAAACAGAAAAGAAGAGGGGGACAGAAAAGATTTAAAGATAGGCAAAGATATGAAATATTAGTAAAGGTGGATATGGTAAGCGGAAGTTATAGTTGTTGAAGCTTGGCTACAGAGGTTGCCGGAAAATCGGTAACGTCTGGTATGGTAAGGGGTGTTTAATCCGAAATGGGGCATTATGCTGTCTAATTTGTGTTATGTGTCTTGTTAGCGGACTATCGCCCAACTTGAACGAATAGAAGTTTTGAGAGATATGTTGGAAGTAGTCCGCTATCGGGGTTATGTCGTTACAACGTGCGTATAAGGTGTACCTTCCAGAATTTGAAGTGAGGCGCATAAATTTGTGCTCAAACACTTGAAGTTTTTTCATTGTCGTGACCGGTATGCTGCATCACACCGGTACCGCGTATGTGATGGATGGCCTGACCACCATTGTGTACAACAATTTTTTATTTTGTCGGTTAGGTCTGCTACCCCTGACCATAAGCGGGTACAGACTCCTGGACAGGGAGTAGACCATCCGTATTGTCTCGTTTATATGGGTATTGAACGTCAGTCTTTGGTCAAGTCTTACCCCCAAGTACTTCACGCATCTCTTGGTTGGGATTTTGTTTCCCCTGATCGAAATGAATGTTATGATTTTGTTCTCAGTGAACCGACGCGTGAAGACTATCGTTTCGGACTTCTCAGCGTTCACCCGAATCTTCCACTGGTCGGTGAATATCAATTTTTTAGTGTGGATATATGGACTATTAATTCATTTTCTGTTAGGTTTAAGAAACATACTATTAAGATTTAATGCTATATTTTCATTGAGGGATGTAATACTGTCAATGATCATATTTAAACCGACATAGATGAAATAGTTGTTGCAATAGTTTTCCATTGGTTTATTGTTATCAAATATGATTCCTTCATTATCAACAATTTGATACACGTTTTTTATATTGGCTTTTTTATTAGTAGCTTCAGATATTAAGTGATATACTCTTTTTAGATTATTTTTGTTGGCCTCAAATTGTCTAAGATGGTAGTCATTTTTTGATTTTTTTAACACGTTCGCCGTAATTATCCAGTACGCGTTTAATATGCAGTTTAATCGGCATTTTCCGACATGCGGCATTATGCGCCTAAGGTAAAATCACTTCTACTGGCACTGTCGATTTTGCATGTATATTTTTGTAAGGTGTCCCATAGACACACATTGTGCAATATTAGCGGCAACTGGTGCATTCCTAGTAAGAAGTAGGGATCAACTTATGATCACGCCACATGCTAACTTGTTCAGTAGTCTCTAATATCCACATGGGTGGGTGTTCTTTTATTACGCGAATAATGGCCGACGCGGAGAAAAAAAAAATGCAATGGTATGAGGCTGATAAATGAAAATTATCTAAATTCAGAGCATGATCCATACCAAGTTAGTGAGAATGGTAGCACCAGTGATAATGATAACCAAACTAGCTGGGATGATTTTTTTTAATAAAAATTATTGTAGTCTGCTTTAATTTTGGCAGGACCTAATAGTTTACCAGATGAACATGAAAATTAAGATATAGGTAAACTCTTTCGTTATAATTTGATACATTTTTGCTAAAATCAGTAATTTTATCTTAGGCGAGAATTCTGCTACTGACAATCTAGAATGAGAAGATACAATAAAAGTTCTATTGAAGTTGGTTTTTGCCGCATCGCAATCAGGTGTACAACAAAATATTGAAGACCATACAGCAATTCAAGTTTTTGACCTAATTTGGAACACAGAAATTTTTAATCTTATACTAAAATAAAACAAATGAATACGGAGTCACTGTTACTAGCAAACCGACCAAAAAGTAGGATTGAAAGATTTAAAACTTTCAAACCAATTAGCTTAGATGAACCGAACAAGTTCTTTGGTCTCTGTTTGTTAGCCGGTCACTTGAAATTTCGTTCTATAAGAAGTTTGTTCAGTCTTGATTCCCTCTACTACCATCCGCTATTCTCAGTCATTTTATCTGGAAGATGATTTGAACAAATTTTGAGGTGTCTAAATTGTTGAGATGAAAACGAGGAAGATGGTCTACATAAAGTTAATCCGCTTCTTAGAAAGATTATTTCAAATAGCCAGGCTATCTTTTATCCAAATGAAGCCTTATCTTTGGACGAATCAATGTTAATATTTCGAGGAAGATTAAAATTTCGCGTCTGTATGAAAAATAAGGTATCCAAATACGGAATTAAATTTTATGAACTGTGTTCAGGCAACGGATATGTTCTAAATATATAAATATACAAAGGCAAATATAATACGACGATGTACGAAAGGAAACAAAAGTGAATTCACTAGTCTTACGACTAATAGAACCACATTTAGACAAATGTCACTACATTCTGTTACATGGCCTATGTCCATTTAACAGTTTGATATAAAAACTAGTGTTTTGGTTATATTTAGCACGATCTGTATAACATTTTTCGATTCAGTTTTTGCAAGTGAAACTGTTTTCAACTAACAGAATTTTACTTGTATAACTGCTAAACCATTTCACACTGTTTTATGTACTTAGTTTTATATCTTAGGAACTGAGTCATGTTTTTTCTAAACTATTATGTATCTCATTTCCGTTGTAATACAGCATTATTATCCCAGGAAACAATTGTCTACAATACATTTATTTACATCAGATATCTATTTTTCAATTTTTATATTTTTGTTTACTATGTTAGTGCATATGGTTATTTTTCTTACCTTTTCTCATTCTATATATAGTATATCCTCTGAGATGTAATATATTTGCTAAGTTCTCACAGTAGTCAATACGTTTTAATATTTATTAACAGCTGTTTATATTGTTGGTTATGTACAAAATAGAAATTACAAACTGAGGCAAAGGCATTGGTATGGAACAAAATTTTTTATTATAGATTCCTTTTATCGATTATATGGCACTAATTTAGTTGTGAGTACGGGAATCTACAAGGCAAATTGACGCGTTTAACTCAACCGTTGACAGATGGCCATACTTGTACTATTTTTATATTTTAGAGCTTTCAATTAAAATAATAGGGAATTAGATTTCTCACACTTTTTTGGTAGCGTTATTTTCAGGTAAACAGGACAAAAAGTTTACCTTATCAGTAAATCTCACCAGGAAATCATTTTGTTTGCAGCCTTTGTACTGATTCAAACATTATATAATTTTTAACTGTGGACTTCAGTAATTTATATTACAATTTTTATATCCCAGTTAACAAGTGTTTAATATACAGGTAATTTTATTTATTACTCATTTAAAATGTAATTAATCTTCAAATTTTGCCTTTGATATAATTTTTAAAATAAATTTGAATTCAAGGTCAATTTTTTTTAACTTTAAGTAGTTCAAATACTATATGTACCACATAGTTTTAAAAATATTTTTTTGGTTAATTTTCCCTAACCCCATTTCATTGAGAGACGTAAATTGCCAAGGAAACTTTAGAATTCATTCTTGCAACAAGAGACAATTGTGGGCCTGGATTGCTGTCCCAGAACCAGTCACCTCAACAATTATCAATCTAGGATACTGGTATAAATTTGTTTTGTATATATATATATATATATATATGTATATATTTTTTAATTTCAATTTGTCTTTCAAACCGATTTGTCCATTATTCATGTAATATATTTTAACATTCATTTTAAACTATCTTTTTATTTCTCCTACCAACAATTTCAGTCTGATCTATAGTAGATCAATTTTTCTTTGTCTCCTGTTCTCGAAATAAACAGAAATCTCTCGTTTATGCTGTACATGTCAGAAAGGGTAAGTTTCTCCACTCTTACGAATACTCTGGACCCACGGCTCTCTGCTCTGACTTAAACCAGCTAGTCGTCCGCATATGTTGCCTCAATTCTTTCTCAAAAATAAATAACAAGGGAAAGAAGGTAACACTTTACATGGATAACTTTTATAATAGTGTTGATTTATCAAGCAAGTTACTTGCTAAAAAGACACATACGACTGGTACACTTCGCAGTAATAGACGTGGAAACCCAAATGAAGTTACACACGTGAAATTGAAAAAGGGAGAACATATTTGGCGACAAGCAGCTTACAAACCAGAGTTAGTGGAAGCTACTAACTGACACGGCCAGAAAAAAATAAGCCGGCTGATATAATTAAACACAATAACAATATGTCTGGAATTGATAGGGCGGACCAGATGATAAGCTACTATTCTTGTCCTTGAAAAACAATAAGGTGATACAAGAAAGTTATCTTTCATCTGTTGCAGTATGGAATTCATTTTACCTTTATAAAAGCAATGTAACCAAGAAGAAAACAAAATTTCATACCTACAGGGAGTTGCTAATCAAATCATTATTAGGTATTAAACCGGACGAAACAGATGGACAAACAACATATTTTGCAGGATATGCCAGCCCAAGAAAATGCCAAAAGAAAGGGCAAGTACTACAGGAAATGCAGGCATTGTTCACAAAATCAAATAAGGAAGGAGACTGCTTGGCAATGTAGGGATTGCGTTGAAAAACCACCTCTTTGCATGGGCACCTGTTTTGAAATGTGGCACAAATAAACATATAATGCATTTTTTAACTTTTTGCATTTTTATGTTTAATTAAATTCTTCGTTGCTGAAATTAACTTGTTATTAAATTATATAGAATACAGTAAAATGACAAGACAGCAATTAACGTTTGGTGCCCCAGTGTAAATGAGTAGATGCTCAGTGAGACATGACGTCATATGACGCATACGATATTTAAGTTTAGGCTTAACCTAAGAGCAATGATAAATCCATAGCTTCAAGTTATGTTGTTCTATCTAATGAAATAAGGAAGTTATGATGGTGTCTTTTTTAGCGCGCACCCCCTTTTTCAGGTGGCCATGCGGAAAATCTAGGGATGACGTGATATTCCGTCGATGTCTATCAACGTGTTAATGATCTATTCAGTACATTTCTATGTGTTTTGTATTCATGGTCTAATTCTAGCGAGAAGTGCTTATTTAACCGATTTAAAGTTTGTCTCTATTTTTTTTATTGATACCATTAAACCCTCGGTTGCCCTTGGTTTAATTTTTATCATTTTTTTTCACATCCTTGAACTTTTTGACATTTCTATATAGTTATTAAATTTTTTCAGAAAAAGATCAACAGGAGCCTGAGGATCATTTGGGTTTAAAATCATACCAATTTTCATTTTTTAAATAAGTCTTTAATATTTCAACATTAATTTTGGAGATAATTTTTTCTTACTCTTATACAGTGTAACTTCTTGCTGTCAGAAAAAAATACATCATAAGGAATATTTCGAATCTAGTGCACTAAGCTGAATTTTTGTTTTGTGTCAATAACTGTTGTCGTTACTCTATTTGTTCCAACTTTCTTTGTTATAAATACCTAAATGCTACCATTTAGAGGAAAAAACAATCAATTTCCACAAAAAACTGTTAGCAAATATGTAATTTTACTGGGCTATAAACAAATTCTAGTTTCAACACATACACTTATCGTCTCCCTATATTAAATAGAACATGCAAGCAGCACGGCATTACTCATTCAAAAATGTATTCAATGTTTTTCTTCATAGCTTTACCCAATTAATATTTTAACAGATACCAATTACCGAGGCCGGGAAGCACATGTTCTACAACAAAAGTGGGGTAAGGTGTACAAAAACAATCGATTACCAATGGGAACAGTATAATAACTTTTTGTCATTGTTGTTAATGTTATGGTAACTTGGTAACGATAAGGAGTTCTGTTTAATAATTTACAGTTACCGTGATACGAAGCAGTTTATTTCTCTAGATTTATATCTGGTATTTGCTTGTTCACTCGTAGCAAAACTTTTAATACAATTGCCCTAATCAAACTATGTATTCATTATAAAGTAACGATTATTTAAGTATAAATATGAACATATGTATGTAACTTAAATAAAATAAGTAGCATTTTGAGATAGGGGGAAAATAAGTCTCTAGTTAGTATGTACTTTGTCTTCACTGAAGACCTATCAAAAAGCCATTTTTCCAAAAGTTGTTATTTAGAAAGCCTGGACATGCGGTTTGTGGCCCATGTATATTATAATCGCCCTTCCTTTGCTGTAATGCACGTCTAGCAGTATCATGCCATATCTGTAATGGTTGTTTGTCAAGAGGATGGTTCCACTAAATTTATTTTCCATCTGGTCCTCTCTTAATCATAAGACTCATCATTTTTCTCTCAGATTATTATCGTCAAAAAATGATAGAAAATGGAAATATTGGATTATGAAAAATCGTTTTGTGGGCTTATTTCTTAAAAAATACGAAATCCTAATTACTTTAACTAGCTTAAAATAAATACTTAAACTGATGATAAAACTAATAAAATTCAAAAATATATATTGGATCTTCAAAAAATTTATGTTTTTACAACAACTTTTTAAGAAATATGTTTAACAAACACTAATCTGGCCCGTGTGCAACACATGGTGAGGAACGGAACGATTCATAATGTACCATCCAAAATGCAGTTTTATGAGCTAACGATTACACAAAAAGATTCAAGAAAAGTTCAATGTTTCTGAAATTTGGTGGGCTTTTGCTTGCCTGTCTTATACACGTATTTCTATTTCAATATCAATTTTGGTCGCTCCTCAGAGCTTGAAAATGCTTGAAGCGCTACTACTTCGAATTGTATTCTGCAATTACAATTTTAGACGTTCAGGCAGGGCAGTCCCATGCACATATGAGTACATCGTAAAGATACTTTTCTGACACCGAATCACTGAGGAACCGGTTTAGGGCAAATCCCGTTAAAACTCATCATTTCCCCGTCAAAATCGACTGCTAGGAAATGATGGGGGTCCCATGTCGCTAAAGGCTATTTTCGCTAAAACTCACGATATACTTTGGATAGAAGCTGAATTAACTTGTCCTCATATTTAATACCGCGTATGAGTTGCAGTGCTTAACAACGTGGATTCGTAAAAGGTTTTTTAATTCTGTCAAAATCAATCATTCAAATTTTGTTATAGTTTCTAAATTTAGGTGGTCGGGGCGACATTACGTCCCTGTGCAGCGACATTTACTACGCCTTCCAAAATGACGCTCCTTGAGGAGTTATGGAAATGTTTGCATAAGAATCGCTCCGTAAAGCGAAAATATGATTAAGAATATTAAAAACCTCTTCCACGATATTTTTGCGTGAAGCACGCTTTTCATGCGAAATATTTCCTAAGTCGGATTTTGTTACAACGTCGAAAAGTATACCGAGGGTTTTACCGTGTTCTTTAACAATATCACGGACTGTCAGTCATATATTCATTAAAAGAATAATACGATTTTTCGATTAACATACCTTCAATACTTGCTTTGAACTGTTTTTGATTTAAAGACTTGTATTGGTGAGGTAATTTGTTATATACTTTAATAGCCAATTATTTAGGACTATGCTCAAACAAGCTGATACGATGTGGAGGAATCTCCAGGGTCTGATTATTTCTTGTGTTATATGAGTGGTAGACATTTAACTTATTTAACTCTTCCAGATTAGATCTGGTATGCAATAAGAGATGCATTATAAATATTGATAGTAGTGTTAGAATTTGCATAGCTTTAAAATAGCCCCTGCAACTAGCCCTATATCCGATGCCAACTAAATATCTAATGTCCCTTTTCTGTAGTGTAAATACCCTTTGACTCTCACCACAATGCCCCCACACAATTATACCGTAAGATACGATTGAGTGAAATTGCGCATAATAGTACATTTTTAAGGATTCAATATCAACTATGTGAGATAGTTGCTTTATGCAGTAACAAGTAGTAGCGATTTTCTTACAGACAAAGTCAATATGTGTTCTCCAGCTGCAATCCTTGGATATATATAATCCTAAAAATTTAGTAGACTCAACTTGTCGCAAGGAGCCACATTTTGATTTAATTAGAATACTTTCATTGTAATTCGTATTAGAGATATTGAATGCAATGCATACAGATTATTTGCTATTTATTAACAAATTATTATTCGAGAACCATGACTGAAGATGTTGCATTTGAATGTTATATGAGTTAATAGTATTACTTAGAGTATTATCACTACAGAGAATGGATATGTCATCAGCAAACATAAAAATGTTAGAAAATTTTAGATCGTTTATAGAAATTAAGAACAGCAAAGGTCCTAAAATTGACCCTTGTGAAACCGCTATGATTGTGGGTAGTATATCAGATTTGTAATTATTAACCTTAACATACTGTGCCCTATCCTTTAGATAGCTTTTAAACCATTCTAGGGCTTGACCACGTATCCCATACTTTTCCATTTTAATTAGAGGAGTTTTGTGACATACCACGTCAAATGCCTTACTGAGATCCAGAAAAATTCTAACAGCATTTTTCCGGTTGTCCATATTTTCACACAATAAATTCAAAAATTTGTTTATAGCACTAATAGTGGAGAGACCCTTCCGGAAACCAAACTGGTTTACATTGAATAAACGGAAAGTATCAAAAAAATTTGTAACTCTAATAGTTATAACTTTTTCAAATATTTTTGAAAATGTAGTCAGGATCTCAATTGTTCTGTAGTTTTCAATGTTCTTAACTTCACCCGATTTAAAAAGTGGAACAATTTTGGCAATTTTCAGTTCTTCAGGAAAGATACCTTCACTAATTGAAAGATTTATTAAGTACGTCAGTGGTTTCACAATGTGTGGTATGCACTTTTTTAATAAAGAGATAGACATTAAAAACCGTTTTTTGGCACACCCCTTTATGGGGATGTAGCTGGACAGGAAAGGGTTATTTTGAAAAATATTATATGAAGAACCCGTTTAATTTTCGACAGGGAATCTACAATTACATTTTTGCGCGTTATTACGGGACACCTTGTACAACGTATATGTGAAAGTAAAAATAAAATTATATATGATTATCAGGACATAAGACTGTATTCTATTCTATAAGAAGCCTTATGAAAAAACTAGAGGAATTTTTATTTTGGTTTTTTTCGATACATAGCATTATTAGAAACTTGAGTTTTGCATACTTTAAGCATTTAAATTTCACAAAATTATAATTCAATTTAAAATACAAGTATTGAGAAGAAATATTCCTCGTCTTTCACAATAATTTGGACGCGACGTAACAAAACAGATAACTGAGGCTACTTACATATTTATTTTAAATTAGTTAATATAATTTATGGAGATAATCGTGATTGACTTGAGATGTACGATAACCATCAACTAACCAATTTGAACAAACAACGCCATGATCTGGATTAAGAGTTTTAAGAGTGATGTAAGAAACTTATAATTCTACTGCGTTGGTGGACAATAATAAATTCCACACATTAAAGATTTTTTTGTTTCGATACAATGTTGATATTTTAACCCAAAAAAATAAGAAGATTCACAATGACCGGTGTTAGTCCAATTCACTAATTAATTTTGTTAGTTTCGTAGAATTTGTGTATAAATGGCAAACAATAACACTGCATTTTTAAGTTCTATAGTCAATTACCTCTAAACGTATAAGAATCAGTCGAGTTTACGTCCACCAGGTATGTGCTTTATAGCTAATGAAGCTTAAGAATGGACAAAACATGATCAAGAATTTATTTCTAATACCTCTCGATTGGCTCTACCTGCTTTCACTTAATATTGATGTAATCCAATACATCTACATCATTAAAGTAATACTTGTTATGTTTTGAGAACAGCGTGTGTACAACGAAAATTTACTTACAAGGATTGCGTTACGAAACAATGTTATCTATATACGATCAATATTATTTATTTATTTAGGATGCAAGATCCAACAACTATCGCCAATTAAAGGACAAGGAAGTTTACTATACACAATTTTAAATTTTTACATGCAACAAAGTCAAGAGAGTTAGAAACTTGACAATATTTATGCGATTATTGTATTATAATTTTAATGTCGTCATTTAAGATGTGTACAACTGTATCTGTTTCCTTGCATTGGTTTCTTGTAATGACGGTTAAACCAATATTTTCTGGTACGAAGCTATCATGGTAAGTTGCGTACTTAATGATTATCTGTAAAAACTCATCGCTTAGATCTTAACTGCCCAACAGGTATAGGTGAAGAAAATAATTCATTTCTAGATCATTGTTTTATTAGCATGCCTCCAAACATAACTAAGAATATAAATATTGTTTCCTATTATTTGGGTTTTCTACCACATGTATTATTGTCCTCTTCAAAAACAAATCACCGAATCTACAAAATAATAGAATAAAGGAATAGTCAGAGATTATGTTTTGCAAATAATACAAATCGAAATAAACACAGAAATAATGTATTTTGCTGACGTTTCGGAAAGTAATTTTGGTGTGTATGTCAAATACACAGCTTTAAGATACTGTTTATGTTATTTCCATAGATACTTACTTACTACTTACACAGAATATAGAACTGATGATATTTTCTTTTAGATAATATTGAGTTTGTTAAGTTCATCTTTTAACATTGGTAGCCAGGTTGTACAAATATCTACAGAACAATTCGATACGCACTTGTCTTCATTTAATAAGATTATTGCTGATTCTTTAATTTTTTTTTTTTTTGGTATCTGCTTCTTTTGTTAAGATTTTTGCCGAGTCCCAGGTTATTCTATGTCCGTTTTCACAAGCATGTTCACAAATCTTTGATTTCTGAATTTCATTCTTTCTAACGTAATTCTTGCGCTCATCCAACCTCACACTGAAAGGTCTGGATGACTCACCCACATAACATTTATCACATTCGCACGGGATATTGTAAATACAGTTTTTTGAATTCTGCTCCCTGTTTATCGGTTTTGTTTTTGTTAAAATAGATCTTAAAGTGTTCCCCGTTTGAAATATCGTCCTAACATCAAATTTGTTATCTATACGGCGTAGCTTTTCCGATCATCCGTATACATAAGGAATTATTGCTGTATAATGACGTTCAGGTTTTTGTCGTACTTGATTGTCCCTATTTTCAACATTTATGAAAACTCTATCAACAAAGGCTTCAGGATATTGGTAATAATGATAATTCAGAACAATATTAAGAATATAAATATTCTACCGATTGTTTTGAAATTCAATATTACAGACCATCACCCTATTATCATAAAATTCACAAAAAAACACAAAAATAAATTTCAAAGGAAATATAAATAACGAAAAAATTACTCAATCAAACTATAATTACAAATTACTTAAAGAGTTGATGCAATCAGAAACATGACAAAACCTATTTCAAAATAAAGATCCAAATCTTGCTTATACACACTTTATAAGTATAGTAAAAGTTAACCTAGATTTCAATGGTAAAATCTAAAGGAAAAACCTTGGATAACAAAAGGCCTGGTGTTCGCAATAAGGAAAAGGGACAAAATGAAGGAAGGCGCAAATAAAAATAAAAACAATCCTACCTTAATAAATAAATATAAAGAATTTAGAAATCTAACAAATAATAAATACACCAGAGGTAATGACGACCCCCTTTAGCCCGGAAGGCACTAGAAGAGCTTTGTGTGGGAGGAGGCTATACATTTAGAGACAAGGGACACACACCAAATATCCGTGTGTAGTGGAAAAATCCCTTTCACAGTATTTTCCACTGCCACGACCGGGAATTGAACCCGGAACTTTTGGGTGAGAGGCAAGTGCGCTCACCTCTCGACCGTTAGTCATACTAAATAATCTAATAAAAAAAGGAAAAGAGATTATTATCACAGCACAATCTTAGAAAATAGAAATAGTATTAAAAAAAGTCTGGAAAATAGTAAATGAAAGTCTTGATGGGCAAAGGTCTAGCAAAAAATTATAATAAATCAAAATAATGTCGAAACAGTAAATGATTAGGAAATTAGTAAAAATTTTAATAGCTTCTTTATAAATATTGGAGAAAACATGGCAAAGAAAATTCAAGTTAATAAATTATTAAAAAGAAGAAACATTAGTTGCAGTAACATTTTTCTCAAACCTTTATCACCGAAGACGAAATTATAAAAAATATAAACAATTTACAAAATAAATCTTCCTCAGTTAAGAATAATGTATCCTCAAAGATATTGAAGTTTTTGGATGCAATTTCCAAACCCCTATGTTACATATTTAACTTATGTTTTGAAAAAGGTTACTTTCCAAACATGCTAAAAATATCAACTCTAACAAGTGTGTACAAAACAGGCGATAGGACAGTAGTAAGTAACTACTAACTACTAACCTGCAAAAGTTTTAGAAAAAGATATAGAAAATAGAATAGTAGAATATTTCAATTACAATAAAATCCTTTCTCACAATCAATATGACTTTAAGGAAGGTATAAATACTGAGGTTGGTATATATGAGGTTAAAAAATATATATCTCTCTGTAAATAATAATAAAAGATAAATCCCAATATTTCTTGAATTTGCCAAGGCCATATGGTGTCGCATGACATTTTACTTAACCAACTCAACGAATATGGTATAAGGGGTACAGTTAGTGAGTTGTTCAGAAGTAGTTGTCTTCAAAACAGGGACCAATGTGTAAAAATTGGTGAAAGTAGAAGTTATTTAAAAATAATAAAATATGGCATTCCTCAAGGAACGCTTCTAGGGCCAATTCTTTTTAATATTTATGTCAATGAATTACTTCAACTTCCGATTAATGGAAAAGGACTAGCACATGACACTGTTTTTCTGGTTGGCGATGACTCCTGGGAAGATGTTGCTAATAAAGTGGTGGTAGGGTTTTCAAAACTTTATTATACGTGTGTCCCAAATTCGATCCCCCCTCACCATTGGGATTATCGGTAACTATAAGAGATAAAGAGGCGATTAAATTAGAAAAGTTGTGGCAATTTTAATGCTGATTTTGAATCCGTCGAGAAATCAGAACTAACTGCGGTCGTCTTAGATCGTTTATAGAAATTAAGAACAGCAAAGGTGCGAGTTATTTTCAAGAAAATCACAAGCCACAATTTTCATTTTTCTTATGGACGCCATATTAGATTTTAGCAGATTTAAAATCTACATTAAATGCTCGTTCTTCTGATATTTAACACTAATGGTTTATGTTTTTAGTTAGGACACCAAATAACGATCTTTGTTTTCATGGTAAGTAGGCTATGTACAACGTGATAAATTGTATTACGACTGCATCCGTTTGATGCGCATTGGTATAGTAGATGAGGGTAACTTCAGTTCTGGACTAGCAGTGACAAGATGCACAACCTACGGTGGGAGTGAGCTTTATCAAGTAGAACAGTTTTTGAAAACATCGCAAAACAAAAAACTATAAGTGGTGCTTTGTAAAATGCGTCAACGTGCCGTACAACCTTGAAAGATTTGACATGTATACTTGTTATACCGAAACCTAACCTAATAAGACAATTTTTCTTAGATTACAAAGGAATTTACGGTATGGTTTCCGTCACTTAACCCAAGAGAACCAGTGATCATACAAAAATTAAGACCCGGAGATGTTGAATACCGCCTTATGTTCTGTAACTGGTTCACTACTCAGTCTGATCTAATTGGGAATTTTCCATTAAATGTCTGCTGGTCGGATGAAATTATAATACATTGAGGCTGCGTATTTACTTTTTCTATTATTTCAGATATAACAGTTATACATGTCAAACCTTTCAAGGTTAGTGTACGGCATGTTGATGCGTTTTACAAAGCACAACTAATAGTTTTTATTTTGTGATGTTTTCAAGAATTGTTCAACTTGATAAAGTTCACTCCCACCGTAAGTTGTACGTCTTGTCACTGCTAGCCAAGAAATGAAGTTACCTTCACCTACTATACCAGTGCGCATCAAACAGATACAGTTTTGTTCTATACATTTATTTAACGTTGGCCTATTTCCGCTACTGAGGCCTAACACCGACGCCTGTAGATGAGCTATCCCCAACCAGGAATTTTGCCGAACTTCTTCCCTTAAGAAGAGTAGGGATCTTTTACTTGCTTAACATTTAATATACAAGGGACCGACGGCTTTACATCCCCTCCGAAGGATGGTATATCCCCTATACAACCCTCGCCTAAGGTTGTATAGCTTCCGCGCATACACTGATATACAAGCCGCTGGAAGATGTGTGAGGCGAGGACGCGGTCTTCGTTGGAACGCTCACCCATCCAACTACTAACCGCGCCTTACGTTGCTTTACATCGCATATCGAAGTATGTACATAGTAAAGACGCAACCACGCTCGCCTCCAACATACAGTTGTAGTGAAATTTATCACGTTGTATATAGCCTACTTAACACGAAAACAAAAATCGCTTGGTGTCCTAACTAAAAACATAAACCATTAGTGTTACACATCATGAGAACGAGAATTTAATGTAGATTTTAAATCTGTAAAAATCCAATATGACGCCCATAAGAAAATTGAAAATTGTGGGTCGTACCTCAGAAACTAAGCGCATTACAAAAAAAATAACGACACTACTAGAAATTTCATTAAGAAACTGCCTTTGGAAGGTTAAAGTTTTATCTTCGTGCGATTGCTCGTTTTTCAGATTATTTACAAAATTAAAATACAAAATTTCAGTTTTTTGAAGAAGAAGTTAGCTCTGATTTCTCGACGGATTCAAAATCAGTATTAAAATTGCCACAACTTTTCTAATTTAACCGCCTCTCTATCTCTTATAGTTTCCGATATCCCAATGGTGGGGATCAAATTTGGGACACATTGTATATAACGGAAACGTATCTAAGATAGAATGACATATACAGGCTGTCCATTTTACCAGGGCACTTGAGGATATCTCACTTAATATGGGTCGTACAAAAAAAAAAATTTTTGCGAAAATTGTGCCGATTTATATAACCTTACAAAATAGCTTAAAGACATTTGAAATCCATGGTCTACTTTAAGAGTTATGGCGGAAAATATCGAAAATGCGGAAAACGCCTAGGCCAAATATTTCCGTTATTTGAAGAGATACGAGAAAAATTCTAAGGCGAAAATTTCTTGCAAAACAGAGTGTTTCAACGAAGTTTTATCCAATTTTTTTCAAAACCGCTGTATTTTGAGATTTACTCTTCAGGCTGTTAAAAAAATTATTTTGAAACGGGCGGGAAATGGCGCCATTAAATAGAGTATTTTTCTCTCTTTTCAAAGATATATCACATGCCATATTTATTCATTGCTACTACGTTAGTAATTTTAAAAACATTATTTTAAAACCAATAAACATTTTTTTAACAAACATTACACTTGCCGTGGAGAAGTATGATTAAATAAAACGATAAAATAATTCAATAAGTTGTTCAAATCTTTGCTATAATAAAACATTAACACAATTAAGAAGAATAAAGTAAATTCAGGTAACAAAAACAAAATAATAATCAAGAAAGCAACATGGAGTAATTATGGAAAGAGTATTCGTAGTTATGCCAATGTGTAGAGGTCCTCCATAAAAGCGTCACTCCTTGCTCAGAAAGTGAAAATGTCTTTACCAATAATTAATTTAAGTATAATATCCACTTGTTTGTATTTCATGATTTCACTATTATTTCAATTATTTTAAAATAGTTGACTATGAACAAACTTGACAGTTTAATTTTTTGACAGGTCATCTCAGTTAATACTTAAACTCTCACTCAATCACATTCGTTTAAGAATTTAGAATTTTCAAAAATGATTTCCACTCACATTGATCGTTATAATATGTTCGTTACATATTGCCAATGCAATATTAACTCAAGTAGAATATAGGAAAAGATTTCCACAAGCACTATAACCGAATAAAACTCTGTTCAGAAAATTAGCAACGAAACCGAAAAATAATGGTTCATTTTTAAAGAAGAAAACAAGGTTGAACAGTGTTACTGATAATGTAAATAAGATAAACCGAGTTATTAGTTATGTAAGAAATAAAAATACAGAAAATTTGGAAACATCATTAAGAGAAATTCGAATTGCTTGTCATTTAAATAAAACAGGTGCTAGAAAAATTTTAAAGAAAAATGGTTACTGCTGTTATAAAGCCAAAAAAGTTCACAATTTAAAAGTGCGGGACAAACCAAGGAGGACGACTGTTTGTAGGTGGCTCTTGGAAAAGCGTGCCGATCCATTAACATGTAGTAAAATACTTTGGTCCGACGAGGCAAATTTTTCCAATAATTGATTTTTTAATCCCAATATTCATTACAAATGGACTTCTGAAAATACACACTGGCATAGACCGACTGGGTTTCAAAATCGTTTTTCAATAAATGTGTGGATAGGTATTTTAGGCACCAATTTAATAGGTCCTTATTTTTATGATGGTCACCTCAGTGGTCAAAGATACCTAAACCTTTTGAGAAATGAATTTAATAAATTCTTAGATGACATACCTTTAGAGAATCGACACAACTTTCAATATTTTCAACAAGATGGACCTCCTCCCACAATTCCCAGATTTGCCTAGATTATTTAGACGAAATTTTGCCTCAACATTGGATAGGTACCAATGGATTTATTCGATGGTCCCCTCGTTCTCCAGATATAACCCCGATGGATTTTTTTCTATGGTGGTATATTAAAGATAAGGTGTTTTCCTAAAAGCTCGAATTCAACAGGCATGTATTACAGTTACCCCAGAAATGCTGGGTAATATTTTAAATGCAGTGCCTCGCCGCGCTCGATTGTGCATAAGAAATCGCGGTGGACACTTTGAACACTTGATGTGATATCTTAATAATTATTTTGAGGATTAGATAAATATTAATGTTCTGTGTGCTATATTCTTTTTTTGATTAATTTGTTTTTGTCACCTGAATTTATTTTATTCTTCTTAATTGTGTTAATGTTTTATTATAGCAAAGATTTGAATAACTTACTGAATTATTTTATCGTTTTATTTAATCATACTTCTCCACGGCAAGTATAATGCTTGTTAAAAAAAAATTATCGGTTTTAAAAAAATGTCTTTATAATTACTAACGTAGTACCAATGCATAAATATGGCATGTGATATATCGTTGAAAAGGGAGGAAAATACTCTATTTAATGGCGCCATTTCCCGCCCGTTTCAAAATAATTTTTTTAACAACCTGAAGAGTAAATCTCAAAATACAGCGGTTTTGAAAAAAAATAAGATAAAACCTCGTTGAAACACTCTGTTTTGCAAAGTTTTGCCTTAGAACTTTTCTCGTATCTCTTCAAAAGATATCTGGCCTAGACGTTTTCCGCATTTTCGATATTTTCCGATGTAACTCTTAAAGTAGGCCATGGATTTCAAATGTCTTTAATCCGTTTTGTAGGTTATATAAATCGGCACAATTTTCGTAAAAATAATTTTTTTTGTACGACCGATATTAAGTAAGATATTCTCGAGGGCCCTGATAAAATGGACAGCTCATGTATAAATGAACGAAAGCGTGACTGTATATGTGTTATGAAACTGCAGCAAACAAAGAACATTAAATATCTCGGAATTGTCATAGATCAAAATTTAAAATGGACAATTGAACAACAAAATATACAAGTTGGTTTGGAAATTCTACCACCTAAAAAATATTTTGCCTTTTAACACATTAAAGTCATTGTATCATGCTTTGGTAGAATCAATAGAACATACAATAGAAATTATCTTAGGAAAAAATAAATACTACTCCACTGAACTATTATTCAAACAATTTAATGTATATAATCTGCAATCCTTGTACACCAAGTCTGTACTACTATTTACACATAAACTTAAAAATTTGCTGACTACAATACAACATGTGCATTGTGCACAACATAAGACAAAAATATAATTTTTCTACGCCTATTATGTAATATGAGCATTATGATGTCGATTTTTAATAAGGAATGACCTATATTCCAGTGGCCGATATGTAATATTTAATACATGCCACTAGAATGTAACAAGCACAGGTGGCGCCATCCAGTAGTAGTGCAATTTGTAATACTGTTTGCGTTTCTGTTGACAGTTGTTGACGTTTCTATTGACAGTTCACGTTTCACCGTTGCAGTGGTAAAACAAATAGTCAGTGGAAATGCGCCGTGGTCGTGCCAATCCTTAAGCCAAGCAAGAACGCGAAATTCGCCGGCAGCTATAGACCCATCTCATTACTGTCGACGATTTCCAAGTTGGTGGAGAAGCTCGTTCTGACCAGATTAGACGCTATTCAGGAGGAGCTCCACATCGACGATGAGTTCCAGTTTGGCTTCAGGAGGGGCAGGAGCACAGTGCAGCAAGTCGTTAGGATAGTTAACGACGTCAAAGTGCAATACAACCTCGGGAAGAACACTGCCATGGTGCTCCTCGATATTGAGAAGGCGTTCGACACCGTCTGGATCCCGGGGTTACTATACAAACTACACGACTACAACTTCCCGACTTATTTCATCAAACTCATTCACTCGTTCTTGACGGGCAGATCCCTGCAGGTTCGAGTGAATAACAAACTATCAACACGGCGGGACATTTGCGCGGGAGTCCCGCAAGGATCGTGCCTGTCACCAAAGTTGTACAATCTGTACGTCTCCGACTTCCCAGAGTTCCCAAATACAAAGCTGGCTAAGTACGCCGATGACACAGCCATGTATGCGCATTCACACAATGCTCAAGCAGCGAATATGCTGCTCAAGGCGCACATGGCTCGTGCCACGGCTTATTACGACCAGTGGAAGATTCGGGTAAACGCTGAGAAGTCGGAGGCGATAGTTTTCACGCGCCGATTCACTGAAAATAGAATCATAACACCAATCTCGATCCGGGGCAACAAAATTCCAACTAAGAGGTGCGTGAAGTACTTGGGGGTCAGACTGGACCAGCGACTGACGTTTAACACGCACATAAATGAGACAGTACGAACGGTCTACTCCCTCTCCAGGAGTCTGTATCCGCTCATGGTCAGGGGTAGCAGACTTAACCGACAAAATAAAAAATTGTTGTACACAATGGTGGTCAGGCCGTCTATCACATACGCGGCGCCGGTGTGGTGCAGCATTTCGGCCACGACAATGAGGAAACTAAAAGTGCTCGAACACAAATTTATGCGCCTCATCTCTAATTCTGGAAGATACACCTCCCTCAGAGACCTATACGCACTTTGCCACGACATAACCCCAATAGCGGACTACGTCCAGGACATCTCTCAAAAATTCTATTCTTTCAAACTGGGCAATAGCCCGCTAGCAAGAGATATAACACAAATTAGACAGCATAATGCCCCATTTCGGATAAAACACACCCTACCATACCAGACGTTACCGATCTTCCGGCAACCTCTGTAGCCAAACTTCACCAACTATAACTTCCGCTTACTCTATCCACCTTTGCTGACATTTCATACCTGTTATATCTTTAAATCTTTCCTGTCTCTTCCTTTTTGTTTGTAATCTTTTTGTCGCGTTTGTTTCTTGTTTTATTTTTGTGCATTTTTGTCCCTAAATTCATTTTCATTCAAATTTTTCAAAAATCAAAATTTTTCGAAATCAAAATTTTTAAAACCGCAGTTTAGGCTAGCCTATGCGCAGCCCGGCGTTTTCACACCTTGCGGAAGGCTCCTCGTTTATGCTGAGGTGTCTGCGTCAGTACCAAAATTAAAAAAAAAGTGTTTAGTACAAAAGTTTCTTAACAGTGTGTAGTTTGTAAGTTTAGTTAAGTCTATTTTTTAGATATGTCCCATTTTATGACCTAATTTTATCCATCTGCGATGGAAGGTGTTTAGGTTTAAGCTGTTTTTTTAATTGCCTTTAGCTGAACCAGGCCCATTCCGCCCGACATTGCAATCCGCCATCACGAGCAACGTGTTGGTTGCACGGTCGTTCCCGGGGTGGGTTCTGGGGAGGCAGGTGTAAATTTTAATTTTTAATAAAGTTGTATTGATTGATTGATTGATTGATTGGTAAAACAAATAGACCTACAGACATATAGACACTAATAAACCTAATTTATAGGCGTAGAAAAAGTATAGTCTGTAATTCGTTTGGAATGGCATATTCTGCTTCATATATGCTTCATTCCAAAGTTACTACATAATATACTATTAAATGTCACAATACCTCAAATTAGATACACAACAACATAAAGATTTATAACGTATTTTGGTGCAAAATTTAATAATATTTTACCTCTTCATTTTAAGCACTATAATAACATAGGGCTAATCCGTGATAAAATAACTGATTAATTAATAAATAAACACAATTTTACGAAATTATTGGTAGGTGGTTAAAATATTGAATATAAAAATAATATAATAATGTCTGATCTACTGATCGTATATTTCGCTTGCGATCTTGTGTAGGGTATTAAGATTTTACAACATAATTTAGTTGTTGCTGGTACACACAGAGAATGTTTATACAAACTAGGTGTACTATATAATAATAACGATTAATTATATTAAAACAGATATTAATATTGTTATTATATCTTAAGTACATTGTAATTATTGATTTGTAATTGGAAAAATGCAATAAAATTTTAAACATTGAGTGATTTTTTATCTCATCTTATACAAGAATACCAAAAAATCTTTACGTTTCACAAAGCGCAGTTCATGCTCACGTTTGACTGGTTCACAGAATATAAATAAGTCTCTGTTGTAGTAACTGTTGTTTTGAAATAGGAATTATACTCTGGAGCTCACCTTCCATGAAATTCTCTTCATATTCAAATATGGTTTCTTATGTACCTCCCTCAGAAGAAATCAATAAGATGTCTTTGCATAATCTTTTCATTAATCATGTAATCAAAGTCTAATAAGAAAACTTTTTAGTTATTCTGTTGTTCTAAATCATACTAACATATAAAAGAGTTAGATGTGCTAGTGTGATTTAGAATAACTGTATAATTAAATTTAAATTTTGATTATATGATGGTTATCTGCTAAATACCCCCAAGAAAGTATTTTTCAATAATTGTTGCAATAGAAACAAAAAATATCACTTTTGAGTAAGTTAAACAATATTTTACATATAGTCTCCTACTACTAGTACATATTTTACTAATCTTTTTCTCAATAAAATTTCCAAAAACGTGAATGTTTCATTTTAGAAACTATCCATACGATTTTTTTGAACTATCAGTGCCTTTACAGGTTTTATAATATGAGGCGTTGAAAGACAAAGTGGCGCAAGTCAGTCATTTTCAGTTTTCTAGATTATATGCTTATATTAGTCAAATGAATGTTCCCTACCTCGTGAGAAACAGATTTTTATTGTATTTAAGAAATTGGCCAATAGAGGGCAGCATATTTCTTTTCCATTCAACAGGTTTCTGTTTTTAACTTAGGGTAAAATGGTGTAAGTCGACTTACACCACTTTGCCTTAAACAGAATCTGTTATAAGCTATAGCTTGTTGTTTTAGTGCCAGTGTGTTGGTGGTTTTTATCATTACATCAATTTAAAAATGAGCTCTGACTAGGCAGGATCAGACACTGATCCGTATGCTACATCTGGTAGTGAATACAATCTTTCAACGTCATCCGATTCATCTGGTAAGTTTATCTTTTTTGTTTGTCTTGACATTACAGAACATAACCTCTTTTATGAAGCATATTATAAAAGTTATTAATGAAACTCAACTTTTTATCATGGATGTGTAATTTAGTTAGTAGTAAATGAACCACATGAGTGAAACAAAAGGAACTTCGGTGCTGAAGTGCACATAATATTTACTAGAACTGTTAATAAATTCTGGTCTACAGCAAGTTGTTGAATTGACATGTAAGTAATATTATAGGAACTTATTGAAATACACTTCCTTGTTTCAGGTAATGAGACACTTAATAATTTAACAGAGAAACCTAAAAGACTAGGCCGAAAACGACTAAGAGAGCCTTCAAAGCACATAAGAACTATAAGGAAAAAAAAACAGAAAACTTGGAGACGCCTACACTACGAAAAAGGGCAAGTTAGTACCTGCAAAAACGTTCTCAAATGAAGATTAAACATCATTGCCAGAGTCAAGTTTCTGAAAATGAAAGAAGATTGGCCTTGTAAAGATTTTGGAGGATCGGTGATTTTAAGGGGCAAAATGCATTTATTTGCGGTCTAGTACATACATCTGAGCCCAAATGCCACCGCACTCGAGGCAAAACTAGAAATGCAAAGCAGACAATCAACAGTTATTTTATTCAAATTAGTTCTAGGGCCGTAAATGTATGTAAGAAATACTTCCTGGCTACATACCGAATTTCGGATGGTCGACTACATAGAGCCCTAAAGAAACGCTGTTCAACTTCTCCAGGGAAGGACCTGCGCGGTAAGCATCCTCCAATAAACAAAACCCCTCTTGAAGCAAGGAAGCTTGTTCAAAAACACATTAGAAGTTTTCCAAGCTACGAATCCCACTACACCCGGGCCCACAATCCGAAAACAGAAAATATTTGAACCCAGAACTCATCATAAAAACAATGTACTCCCTGTATATTGAATGGTGCAATACATTTGACCCTAGAGTCACGCCTATATCTGAAGCTATGTATCGCAAAATCTTCCACGAAGATTTCAATTTGCATTTTCATGCTCCACTAAAAGATACATGTGTCAAGTGTGATTCCTATAAAATAAAAATCGTAGTCGAAAATGATTCACAAAAAAATCCAAGAATTGAAGACATTACACAAATTACATCTATTGAAGGCTGACAAAGCAAGGCAATGTCTAAAAAATGATAAGGAGAGCTGTATTTTAGGAGAAATGTACACATTTACTTTTGATTTGCAGAAGGCCCTTCCCATTCCCACACTGATTTGTTCGTTGGCCTATTATAAGCGAAATATGTATGTGTACAATTTTTCGTGCCATGACCTTAGCGAACAGGAAAATGTACACATGTATGCTTGGAATGAAACCCAAGCATCAAGAGGATCCCAAGAAATTGGATCATGTATTAGGAAACACGTTTTCTCTCATGCAAAACGGAAAAAAGCACATTGTAGTATACAGCGATGCATGCGGAGGTCAGAACCGAAATATCAAGATGGCCTTGATGTAGCTAAGACTCGTTAACGAACCAGAGCTAGAAGTGGAAACTATCGACCATAAGTTCTTGGTATTCGGACATTCATTTTTACCTAATGACCGAGACTTTGGCGTAATCGAGAAATTTTCCAAAAATAAAATGAAATTTGAACCAGAGGATTGGTATCGGATAATAAGAAATGCTAGACAGAAGAATCCATTCCAGCTGCATATCATGAAACAAGAAGAATTCGTCTCAACGAAAAATTTGGAAAACGCTACGACAAACAGGAAAAGAACATTGACGGTTATGCGGTATCGTGGTTAAACATACAGTGGCTTCCTTTCAAAAGAGGAGATTCATACTACAAAATTTACTACAAACAAACACTAGACGAAGAGTTCCCTTTTGATACCATTGACGTCTTAAAGAAATCTAAGAGTCGTCCACAGTCCATAGAAAATATTCCTCTAGAGAAGTTATATAATGGCCCTTTAGCGGTGAACACTAAGAAAAAGAAAGACATGCAGGACTTATTACAGTTCATACCACCAATTAATCAAGGTTTTCTTAAGCAGTTAGCAGATGATGCTAGTGTGGAAGACCTAGGACCATCAGGGCAATTAGAAATTGACGAAATAATTTAGTTTTACTTTTTGGTGTTTCATTGATTATATTAATAAGGAATTTCATTCATTCTGTTGTTTTTATTACTATTAGAATATCATTTTTGATGTTGTTACTATTTTCGAATATTATAGTGTATTTTTATATTAAAAAGCAATATTTCTTTTTACATTAAACTGGTTTTATTATCATGTTGAAAGGCAAAGTGGTGTAGGTTATTTGAACGAAAAAAAAAATTCAAAATTTGAAAATTACAAACATTTTATTCTGAAAATTTAAGTTTATGTGGATTCTATCCCACTTACTAGATTAGTACTCGTAAAATGGATTTGAAGCTTTATATCTCAGGACAATGTTACACTGACTTACACCACTTTGCCTTTCAATGCCTCATTTGTAAAAGACACTATGTATTTACAACAGGCTTTCAACTTCGCAAAAGACGGGCCAATACAAATGGACAAGTTTCGCTTCAAGCTGGTACCTTTAAAAACTATTTAGATTTAACTCAGAGCACAAATTACAAAAAATTTACATTTTTTACTTCTATCTGTACTAACTATAGCGTGACATTTCAAGCCACACACCATAACAGTAATAAATTAGATGCAGTCATAAAACTCCATTATTGATTACATTTATTCATTATACTATCTCCTATAAGTAAAAATAATTATTATGATTACAAAATTACTAAATTGAAAAAGGTCCGATTTCCGCGTCGAATCAATAATATTGAAACTCCTACGTCTCATGGCGTGACCGTTGGTCATTAGGAAGTTAATTAACTTGCAAAAGTTATATATGTGTTAGTTTTATTCTGTTCTGTATTAGGTAAAATCAATTTTCATAATTTGCATGTCCATTAATTACATGGAAGCCGTTGAAAACTCGTACACATAAAAATATTCGTAGATAACCTTCTGTATCTTAATGGGATTATATTAAACCTAGGTTTAACTTTTTTACTAAATTGACTTCGTTACACTTTCACTAATATACACGGCAGTTCAAAATTCCCTTTTTTACGTAAATAATTTATGACCCAACAGAATACTACAGTTTTATGCTTGTTCAGAGTACTGGTGATCTACTTTAAATGACAAGTATTTCGAAAATTTCCGTTGAATAGATTCAAAAGATTCTGAACCATTTAGCATTGGTAAAATGTCTTGAGTTTCTTGTGATAAAGCCCAGTAGTTTTTCAACAACGATTTAAATTACCTTTGTACACTTTCGACACAACAATTGTCCGTTTGGTTTCAGAGCGAAAAAAAGCAGAACGTTAGCCATAAATTATTTAGTAAACTTGATAAATAAATCTGTAAAAAAATGTGCAGCAATATTTTTTTACTACGCAGTCTGGTGAATATGGTTTCACATTCAACGTTATTAACAGCCTATTATGGGCTCATTCACTCACATTTTCATATGCAATTCTGGTCTGGAGACACTGCGTATACCAATAATATTTTCTCAATGCAAAGGAAAGTGATTAGAGTTATTGCAGGCCTTGGACACGAGACGAGACCTGATCCACAACCATGCCGCCAGGAACAATGAAAAATGGCACAAATCATTATGCCATACATTTTTTTACTGTATTGTCGGATAACATACAAAAACTAAAATATAAACGTTACTAGATAATGCCTTTTGCGATATCAATGAATATTTGTCCCCTGATTTGACATACGAAATTGTCCTTTAACCTGTTATCGTTATTGCATTTGTTTAATTTGTCTTACTATTTATTATCTACTTGTATTACTTCATTTATTATATAGTCACCTTACCATTGTATGTTTTTATGACCTGTGTGAATACCAATATGTATAATGCACCAATGACTGTATGACTGGTGGACGAGAGGTGAGCGCACTTGCCTCTCACCCGAAAGTTCCGGGTTCGATCCCCGGCCGTGGTAGTGGAAAATAATATGAGAGGGATGTTTCTACTATACACGGATACTGGGTGTGTGTCCCTTGTCTCTAAATGTGTAGCCCCCTCCCACACAAGGCTCTTCTAGATCCTTCCGGGATAAAGGGGGTCGTAATTACCTGTGGTATAATTTATTTATTTATTTATTTAAAGATCTATCTATCTGCCAATTTAATAAAATTTCGTTACTGCAAAAGCTTGGCCTTGATCATTGACACTAAAATTAGGTTTGAAGAACACATCACGTCAGGGCCGTAATTATAAAATGTAAGACCTGTATTCAAACTTTTTTGTAGGCCCCCATTTTCTCAGGTAGTACAAAAGCATTGTTTAATACAAATTGATATTTAAATTACTTCGTTTTTTACACCCTTTTTTTATACACTATTGAAAAATTAAAATTAAAACAAAAAAGAAACACAAAAATTCATCTGGAATTATTAATTAAAACTATGAATACAAATTTTAAAAGAAAGTAAATGTATAGTATATACGACCAGAATTGAATCCGTATACAAACTAAAAGCCGGCAAAAACAGTCGGCATCTCTTGCGTAGGTAAATAGAAATGATTGTCATAAGAAAAACAATAAAGAGATGCCGACTGTTTTTGCCGGCTTTTAGTTTTTATACGGTTTCAATTCTGGTCGTATACACTATAACACACGTGCTTTTATTTATAACCCTTTCTTCTAACTTTTCTGTTTGCAAATACGTGAGTTATTTTCGAAGTGTCTAAATTTCTTGAGACATTATTTTCAATAGAAATTATAGCAAGAGACGTTAATCTTTGCTGGCTCATTGAACTTCGGAGGATTTTACAAAATTAATTTGAACTGAAAATAGATGCTCTGCAGGGCCTACTGAAACAGGAATCGCCAAAAATTAAAAACACGCCGTTAGGATTTTCGCAAAACTACTAGATGATGAGAAATTTCTAATTAAATTAATATTCAGTAATTCCACAATGGTGGCAATAGGTTTTATGTTATCTTTCAAGCACTTCTTAAACTACACCAGTTGGATCGAAATTGCCTTAGATATGTCGTTACTATACTGTAAATAAAATTGTTGAGCTAGCCGAAACAATTCGTCATCAGATGCATTGCATAATATTTCTGAACTTAAAATTCTAACATTTGTTACTAATAGCATTTAAATTGCTACTCCGCCTATACAGCTGAGCAACCATTATATCGAATGTTTTGAAAAAACGTTACCTTTAAACCAATATTCATTTGTTTTAACTTTGAAATGATAGTTGACTCGTCAGAATATCTCTTTGGTCGTGAAATTCTTTTTGCAAAAATTTCTCATTGTATTTGCTGCTGATTATAAATCAACAGCAGAAGCTTTAATCTTCCCGTGATTTTTTTAAATCTTGAGAAGCATTATCTGGTCGATAGCCGCTTAGGTTAAGGTGCGAGGTGGCACCGTCTGGATTCCGGGGTTACTGTATAAAATGCATCACTATAACTTCCCGACTCACTTCATCAAACTCATTCATTGGTTCCTGACAGGCAGATCCCTGCAGGTTCGAGTGAATAATAGACTGTCAACACTGCGGGAGTTCCACAAGGGTCGTGCCTGTCGCCGAAGTTGTACAACTTGTACGTCTCCGACTTCCCAGAGTTCCCGAATACGAAGCTGGCCGAGTATGCCGATGACACAGCCATGTACGCGCATTCTCATAACGTACAAGCAGCGAATATGCTGCTGAAAGCGCACATGGCTCTTGCCACGGCTTATTACGACCAGTGGAAGATTTGGGTAAACGCTGAGAAATCCGAGGCGATAGTCTTCACGCGTCGGTTCACTGAGAACAAAATCATAACACCCATTTCGATCAAGGGAAACAAAATTCCAACCAAGAGATGCGTGACGTACTTGGGGGTGAGACTCGACCAAAGACTGACGTTCAACACCCACATAAACGAGACAATATTGACGGTCTATTCCCTCTCCAGGAGTCTGTATCCGCTCATGGTCAGGGGTAGCAGACTTAACAGACAAAATAAGAAATTGTACACAATGGTTATCAGGCCGTCCATCACGTACGCAGCGCCGGTGTGGTGCAGCATACCGGTCACGACAATGAAAAAACTTCAAGTGCTTGAGCGCAAATTTATGCGCCTTATTTCAAATTCTGGAAGGTACACCTCCCTCAGAGATCTATACGCACTTTGCCACGGCATAACTCCGATAGCGGACTACGTCCAGCGCATCTCTCGAAACTTCTACTCATTCAAGCTGGGCGATAGTCCGCTAACAAGACACATAACAAATTAGACAGCATAATGCCCCATTTCGAATTAAACATCCCTCACCGTACCAGATTTTCCGGCAACCTCTGTAGCCAAGTTTCACCAACTATAACTTCCGCTTACCCTATCCACCTTTACTGATATTTCATACCTTTGTCTATCTTTAAATCTTTCCTTTCCTGTCCTTTTTGTTTGTACCCTTTTTGTCGCATTTGTTTTTCTCGTTTTCTTTTTGTACATTTTTGTTTCTAAATTCGTTTCCATCAAAATTTCAAATAATCTATACTTAACTTTTTTGAAATCCAAATTTTTAAAATCACAGTTTAGGTCAGCCTATGCGCAGCCCGACGTTATATACCTCGCGGAAGGCTCCTCGTTTTAATTTGAGATGCTAGCGTCAACTACGAAATTAAAAAGTGTCTTGTGCGAGAGTTCCCTAAATGTAGCTTAGTTTTTAAGTTTTGTTAAATCTGTTTTTTTGATATTTTTTAATTATTGTATTACCTATTTTTTATTTGTCCATTGTACAAAAGGTGTTTAGATTTAGTTCCCAATTATTGTTTTCGCCGACTCAGACTGTCCCGCCCGATCCTGCAACCCGCCATCGCATCAGCGCGACGGTTGCACGATCGGCCTCGGGGCAGATCCTGGCTAGGCAACTATTATGTACGAGTTAATTATAATAAATGTATTTTGAATTGAATTGAATTGCGCGAGGTGGCAATCGCGATTAATCAGACGCCCATCGCACCACCGGGTTCGAATCCTGGCTCCGGCACTGTCGGAGGAAGTGGTTGTAGGTCCGCGTTTTTTCAATATGTGACCTCCTTCCGCACAAGCCCCTGGCTTCTGGAATTGGGAATTGTCTAATTTTTGTGATGTTTATTTATTATTATTTATTTATATTGTTTAACGTTTTGGCAGCCATACCAATATCTTGTTCCTTCTGTAACAATTTGGACACAGTATCAACAATTTTTTTTAATTTTTGATACAAGAACAATTAAAAATATGGTATCGACAATTTCTACATTACTTTTGAATGATTTTGCTCCAGTTATTTCATCTTTATCAAATGACATTAATAGAAATTTAGTTAAAGTTTTTATCACGTCTACGTATTTGAACTTAGAGCATCAGTTGCCCCGAGGACTATCTTGTAGGATTTAGTCTCTTTAATTTGATCTTGTTATTAGTAACAGCATTCTCCAAGAGGCCCCATCGTTTTACGCTACGGACAGAAAAAACATAAACGCACTGAACTAAATTATATGAATTCCTAATTTCCTTTGTTTTGAAATTAAAGCTTGTACTCAGTTATAAATGCCGCTTATATTCGCAGCACCGTCATAACCTTGGCATACGATATTTTCGTTTAAGAAGTTAGTACGATGCAAACCTTTGAAATGAGCCCATCACTATCACATAATCACATGTTTTGACAGCTCACCGGCGAAACACCAGGACCTCTATTCTGTAAAAGCGTGAAAGCACATTCCCGTGAGAAGTGGGCGGAGTTCACTTGAAAAAGTATGAAAGTCTATTCTATAACTACGGGAGTGTGATCACTTCGTGCGAAAAATGCGTGAATTTACTTCTACTGTTAAATAGTGAGGGAATCAGCCAGTTCCCCGGGAGAACGGCGATCCTAACCGTACTTTTATGGCAGTTTGCGTCGGCCAAAAATAGTTATTGTCAAATCTGTGAATCAGAATGGACATTGCGGATTTGTTCATCGCCAATGAGGTTATAATAATAGTAATAATCCTTATCAAATATTACAATTACTGTTTTAGTTTATTATAGTCATATTTTAAAAAATATGTATTACCAATACCCGAGCGTAATCCTCACGTTAACGTTCACCACCTATTCACTGCACTTACAGAATACAGTCTACGATGGTCGGGTGAGTTTCGTGTGATATGAGCTCTTGCTTCGCACGATCCCATAATTACAAAATAGAGATCCTGGTAGAACCTTAGGCGAGGGTTGTATAGGAGATATACCATCCTTCGGAGGGGATATAAAGCCGTCGGTCCCTTGTCTATTAAATGTTAGGCAAGTAAAAGATCCCTACTCTTCTTAAGGGAAGATTTTCGGCAAAATTCCTGGTTGGGGGTAGCTCGTCTACAGGCGTCGGTGTTAGGCCTCAGTAGCGGAAATAGGCCGACGTTAAATAAATGTATAAAAAAAAAAAAGATCCTGGTAGCGGAGCAGCAGCACGCAGTGTTGCCATTTTAGTACATTTGTACTAAATTCAAATATTTTTTTTAACAGATTGCGGTGCGGGCCCTGTACGGGCAATGGGCCTGTGTTCCATGGAACACATTGAACACCGGTAGTTACAGCCCTGCATCACGTGCAAACTACAGAGAGCATACAGTTCTTTACTATATTTAAAAAGCAATACAAAACACACTCTTAAAATGTAGTTGTTTAAATAAACTACACGTGACCTCGCTGAAATTGTAAAACTAAACTGTGAACTTAACTTGACCTCCGTGAACATAAAAAAAATTTATCTTGACTAGACAATTCTCATTTCGGGTTTACAAGCCATAATTTTATCCTACTATCAATATGTGCGTAAAATAACATGACATAAAAGTATCACCCAAAATTTCAACAAAAAAATCAAAAGTATATGAGTTAAATTGCTTAGAAATTCGCTTCGTCAGTAATGTTGAAATAATTTTCTCAAATCTGTATTGAATGCATAAATTTACAGCAAGTATTTGTAAGCTATAGTAACAATCTAATTATTCACAGTAAGTCACCCACTTAAAAATAGTTTGTTGGCTTGATTACAGCATTATCTAAATTTGAATTTCATATTCGCCTTTTAGGAAACGTAAAATTATAGCAGGTGAACTTTAATGTAACATTTTAAGATTATTCTTTCCTATTATTTGGGTTTTCTACCACATGTACTATTATCCTCTTCAAAACAAATCACCGAATCTACAAAATAATAGAATTATTGGAAAAAAAGCCTCTGCGCCCGTGACGTTTACGCCAAAGGAAAAGTCAGAGGTTATGTTTTGCAAATAATATAAATCGGAAAAAACACAAAAATAATGTATTTTGCTGACGTTTCGGAAAGTAATCTCTTTCCGTTTTCAAAGCTATTTTTGAAGAACTCTTATTTTGCTGTGTATGTCAAATACACTGCTTTAAGATTCTGTTTATGTTATTTCCATAGATACTTACTACTTACACAGAACATAGAACTGATGATATTTTTTTTAGATAATGTTGAGTTTGTTAAGTTCTTCTTTTAACATTGGTAGCCAGGTTGTACAAATATCTACAGAACAATTCGATACGCACTTATCTTCATTTAATAAGATTATTGCTGATTCTTTAATTTTTCTTTTTTTGGTATCTGTTTCTTTTGTTAAAATTTTTGCCGAGTCCCAGTTTATTCTATGTCCGTTTTCCCAAGCATGTTCACAAATCTTTGATTTCTGGATTTCATTCTTTCTAATGTAGTTCTTGTGCTCATCCAACCTCACACTGAAAGGTCTGGATGACTCACCCACATAACATTTATCACATTCGCACGGGATATTGTAAATACAGTTTTTTGAATTCTGCTCCCTGTTTATCGGTTTTGTTTTTGTTAAAATAGATCTTAAAGTGTTCCCCGTTTGAAATATCGTCCTAACATCAAATTTGTCACCTATACGGCGTAGCTTTTCCGATAGTCCGTATACATAAGGAATTATTGCTGTATAATGACGTTCAGGTTTTTGTCGTACCTGATTGTCCCTATTTTCAACATTTATGAAAATTCTATCAACAAAGGCTTCAGGATATTGATTTTGTACTAGAACCTCTTTGATAAATTTTTTCTCGTTATTTAATATTTCATTATTAGATGAAATTATTTTGGCCCTATCGTATAAACATTTTACAACACCCCTTTTAACATTTATTGACTGATTTGAGTTAAAATTTAGATATCTATTAGTATGTGTTGGTTTTCTATAAACGCTTGTTTCAATTGTATTATTTATCCTTCTAATTAAAACATCTAAAAACGGTAGTTCATTCCTACTTTCTACTTCTAATGTGAATTTAATAGACGGTTCCTTACTATTTATATTTTCTAAAAAACTATCTAGTAAATCAACACCATGAGGCCAAATTGCAAAGATGTCGTCAACATATCTCCACCAGACAACCGGTTTGTTTATACAATTTTGAACATGTGTGTTCTCAAAGTTCTCCATAAATATGTTGCTTAAAATTGGTGATAATGCAGACCCCATAGCCATACCAAAATCCTGCTGATAGAACTCATTGTCCAATTGAAAATAGGTTGTTTTTATACACAGTGTTAAGAGTTCCATTATGCTATTTACACTTAATTTAGTTCTATTTTCCAAATTATTATCATTTAGCAACCTGTCTTTAACTATTTTTAATGTTATGTCAAATACACAGCTTTAAGATTCTGTTTAAGATACTTACACAGAACTGATGATATTTTCTTTCAGATAATATTGAGTTTGTTATGTTCTTCTTTTAACATTGGTAGCCAAGTTGTACAAATATCTACAGAACAATTCGATATGCATTTATCTTCAGTTAATATTATTGCTGATTCTTTAATTTTCTTTTTTGTTATCTGCCTCTTTCGTTAAAATTTTTGCAGAGCCCCAGTTTATTCTATGTTCGTTTTTACAAGCATGTTCACAAATCTTTGATTTCTGAATTTCATTCTTTCTAATGTAATTCTTGTGCTCATCCAACCTCGCACTGAAAGGTCTGGATGACTCACCCACATAACATTTATCACATTTGCACGGGATATTATAAATACAGTTTTTTGAATTCTGCTCCCGGTTTATCGGTTTTGTTTTTTTTAAATAGATCTCAAAGTGTCCCGTGCATCCTAACATAAAACTTGTCACCTATATGGCGTAGCTTCTCCGATAGTTCGTATACATAAGGAATTGTTGCTGTATAATGACATTCAGGTTTTTGTCGTACCTGATTGTCCCTATTTTCAACATTTATGAAAATTCTATCAACAAAGGCTTCAGGGTATTGATTTTGTTCTAGAATCTATTTGATGAATTTTTTCTCGATATTTAATATTTCATTATTAGATGAAATTATTTTGGCCCTATCGTATAAACATTTTACAACACCTCTTCTAATATTTATTGACTGATTTGAGTTAAAATTTAGATGTCTATTAGTATGTGTTATGTGTATGTGCTTGTTTCAATTGTATTATTTACCCTTTTAATTAAAACATCTAAAAACGGTAGTTTATTCCTACTTTCTACTTCTAATGTGAATTTAATAGAGGGTTCCTTACTATTTATATTTTGTAAAAAACTATCTAGTAAATCAACACCATGAGGCCAAATTACAAAGACGCCTTCAACATATCTCCACCAGACAACCGGTTTGTTTATACAATTTGGAACATGTGTGTTCTCAAAGTTCTCCATAAATTTGTTGCTTAAAATTGGTGATAATGGAGACCCTATTGCCATACCAAAATCCTGCTGATGAAACTCATTTTTCAATTGAAAATAGGTTGTTTTTATACATATTGTTAAGAGTTTCATTGTGCTATTTACATTTAATTTAGTTCTAGTTTATAAATTATTATCATTCGGCAACCTATCTTTAACTATGTTTAAAGTTTCATCTACCGGGACATTGGTGAAAAGACTAACTACATCAAAACTAACTATCAGGTGTGATTCATGAATATCGTTTTCACAAATTTTTTCTATAAAATGTTTACTATTTTTAATATATGAATCGGTATTTCCAGATAATGGATCAATAATGTTAAGTAAAAATTTTGCCAAATTATGACATGGCGAATTAATAGAACTAACAATTTTTAAAGGAATATTTTATTTATGTGTCTTTGGTAAGCCATAAAAATATGGATGCTTACTATGATGTGGTGTAAGGTTCCTTCGTTCAAAATCATTAAATGCGTGTTTGTATTTAAACAAAATTCTGTAAATTTTGCTCTTTATTGATTAATTTGATGCCGCATATAAGCTACTTTCTCGTATTGATAAGGACAAGTAGTTACGCAGGTCTTTATAAAGTTCAAATTTGACATCCGGTTTAGTTCTCTTGTATTCTTTGTGAGCCTTATTCTTAAGTCGACTAATTTCCTTGTTTCTGTTATATATGATCTATTAGGCTTCCGGAGTTCAATAGTACGATAAGATACGTATATACCAAAAATGGTTATAACAGCGATATTCAAAAACTTAACCTTCTCTTCTATATTAGATAATTCATGCACAAACATCCAAGTAACAGAGCAAGCATCTTTGGCAAATTCATTTTTACCAAAAAATCTGTAGTCTCTATAAGTTCCTCATTCGATCACTTTCTCCTCTTGCTGGCTGGTGCAAGTTATATCAATTAAAGTTGATGAAGATTCGGTAATTCTCATAGGTTCTTGCAATACCTGCTGTAGATTGAAACAATTGGGAATAGTTTTAAGGTAATTTAAGTCGTAAAAATCAGTGTTTAAAAAGCCTCCTTAAGGTCATCAGATAATATAATATCATCACTTTCCCCTACTACATAAGTTAAGATCTCTTCAAGTGTATCTTGACCGGAACTGCTAGTTTTAGGTGAACTGTATATAATTCCTAATGCCACTTTCCTACCGTATGTGTGATATTAAACATAATATTTTTAGTCGCAAACGCCTCTATAAATCCTTATTTTACTATAAGGAAATAACCAGACTGCAACCAAAGTTACAAATCTGGCGCGTTAAGTGTAATAATTGCATATTACCATCAAAACGCTAATGCTTCGATTGCTACAAACACCAGCCGAAAGACTGATCCTACTTAAAGGAGCTCCCTTGCCAGTCGTCACACACCACTTGCAGACTGCAGTCAGTGCAAGGTAGGTATGCGACGACCGACATGAGAATCCTTTGACTATAGTACATCCCGGTATTTTTACAATAGCGACATGTAAAACAGCCAGCCTTTGACACTATAGATCATAAAATACTCTTAGCTATTCTCAAATTTATTGGTGTAAGTAGCGAAGCTCTTAAATTGTTTCATAGTTATTTGACAGGGAGAACCCAAAGAGTGAAAATTAATGATATTGTGTCTGAACCTCTTGATGTGTTATCTGGTGTCCCGCAGGGATCAATATTGGGTCCTTTGTTATATACATTATATACAGCAGATTTCCAAAAAACTGTTACACACTGCCGAATGCACTTGTATGCTGATGACACTCAACTGTACCTCTCCTTTGACGCAAGTCAGTGTATAAACGCAACGAATCAAATTAATCAAGATATTGGATCTTTGCTTAAAATATCTAAGACACACTCATTAAATATTAATGCCACCAAGACTTCAGTTCTTGTATTCGGACAGTCAAATATTAGATCCGAGGTATTACAAAGAATACAAATAAATGTAGAAGGACACAATATAACACCCACTGAAAAGGCAAAAAATTTAGGATTAATTTTTGATAGCTCTCTAAGATTTAAGGCTCATGTAAATAACTGTATTAGACTAGCTTATATGAATTTAAAAATGATTTACAACAATAGACATTACCTTAGCCAAAAAACAAAAACAATTTTATGTGAGTCATTGGTTTTATCTAGATTTAATTTTGCAGACATAGTGTATGGTCCGTGTATAGATGCGGAAGACGATCGTAGAATACAAGTTGTACAAAATTCTTGCTTGAGATTAATCTTTGGTATAAGACGTAGACAGAATATATCACATAAACTGCCAGAGATAGGATGGCTTAATATGTCTAGGAGACGCCTACTGCACTCTGCTTGTTTGTTTCACAAAATTGTAATTAACAAAATTCCCAAATATCTAAATAAAAAGATTTCTTACCGAACAGATGTACATAATATCAATATTCGTTTTAAAGGTACACTTACTCCTCCCCTTCACCGTACTGAATTGTTTAAACGTTCGTACTCATACCAAATCACTAAAATTTATAATTCTGTACCATCTTCAATGAAAAGTTTGCCAGCATCTATATTCAAAAATAAATTTAAAAATCATCTCTTAAATCTTCAAAACGCGTCATCTGAGTCAAGGTAATTGTATTTATCTACTGCACCATCTACTGCACCTAAATTAAATCAAATTGAATACTATTATTTATTTATTATTATTTTATTATAGTAATGTAGCTTGTGCTATTAATAATGTTTCTTGTTTTACGCTTAAGATTAAAAACAGGGACTGTCTGTGGACAGCCATCTGATCTTCGGCGTTTTCCCAACCTATTTAAAAATTATATATATTTTTCTTGTATTCTAAATATGAACTGTAAATTGGGAAATAAAGACCTTTTATTATTATTATTATTATTATATATTCCTGAATCAATACTCACCTACAGTTTTATGCATCCAAGAACATTTTTTAAAAACCGATGAAATTTTGTTGTATTCAATATCAAATTATAAATTAGTTGACAGTTATTGTAAAACTATTTTGTCAAATGGTGGTGTAGCACTTTATACTAAACAAAATTTTAAGATTTAGAGACTTACAATTGATTTTCCGAGAATTGAGCAAGATATAGAATATGTTTGTTCAAAGTTTGTTTTATTCAATACAAACTGTATTTTATTGTCAGTTTATCGATCACCAGTAGGAAATTTTGAAGTATTTTTAAAATCACTGGAAGAAATACTAAACTATTTATTTTCTATGACAAATTTCATTATTGTCTGTGGCGATTTTAATATCGATTTCAAACCTAATAGTAATCAACTAAACAGATCATCTTTGCAGGGTATAGGTCCAGTGTCTGTTGCAATCGAAAAATAAATAGCCTGACCTGGCTGACTGACTTAGCTATTTATTTTTCGATTGCAACAGACACTGGACCGCTGGATGGCGCCTGCTGGCTGTTTTACATGTCGCTATTGTAAAAATACCGGGATGTACTATAGTCAAAGGATTCTCATGTCGATCGTCGCATACCTACCTTGCACTGACGAGAGCCAACAGCTCGAAACTGCAGTCTGCAAGTGGTGTGTGATGACTGGCAAGGGAGCTCCTTTAAGTAGGATCAGTCTTTCGGCTGGTGTTTGTTGCAATCGAAGCATTAGCGTTTTGATGGTAATATGCAATTATTACACTTAACGCGCCAGATTTGTAACTTAGGTTGCAGTCTGGTTATTTCCTTATAGTAAAATAAGGATTTATAGAGGAGTTTGCGACTAAAAATATTATGTTTAATATTCCGCCCTCTAAAAGCACATTTGAACTATGCTAAGCCAAGTCAGGCTATTTATTTTTCGATTGCAATAGACACTGGACCGCTGGATGGCGCCTGCTGGCTGTTTTACATGTCGCTATTGTAAAAATACCGGGATGTACTATAGTCAAAGGATTCTCATGTCGGTTGTCGCATACCTACCTTGCACTGACGAGAGCCAACAGCTCGAAACTGCAGTCTGCAAGTGGTGAGTGACGACTGGCAAGGGAGCTCCTTTAAGTAGGATCAGTCTTTCGGCTGGTGTTTGTTGCAATCGAAGCATTAGCGTTTTGATGGTAATATGCAATTATTACACTTAACGCGCCAGATTTGTAACTTTGGTTGCAGTCTGGTTATTTCCTTATAGTAAAATAAGGATTTATAGAGGAGTTTGCGACTAAAAATATTATGTTTAATATTCCGCCCTCTAAAAGCACATTTGAAGTATGTGTGATATGTTTATGATGTTATGTAACTATAAAAGTTAATAATTACAGATTTTTTTGTTGTGATGTGTTTAGATTCTTCATCGATTACGATTCGGTTTGTTGATTTTAGGCCAGTCGTCATAGGGTCAAATCTGGGGATGCCTTAGAAAAATTCCGAACTTAATGAAATTTTTGGATGTTGTTTGTGAGTGTCCAGTAGTGCTACACCCAATTTATCTAACAAAAAAAACTGTGGAATTTTGGGGAGGGGCGAAAAACCCAACATTTTTGCACTTTTCGATTTTTTCGAAATATTTCGAAAACAGTTGATTTTAGCGGACAACTTCAAATTAGTAAATTGTAGAGGATTAAATTTCTTGCAATTTGCACGGTAAAACGTATTTTTTGATCCCATAGGTACAGAGATAAACAGTTTTGAAAAAATGCAAAATTGTAAAAAACTGCTAAAAGTCTGGCTTTCGATATTTATTTTCTATTTTTCAAACCAAACCCCCCTCCGCCCCACAACCACCTTGACCCCGTCCTCTTTTGGGATGTTCATACTATGCAGTGTACATGTTAAGGTTAAGGTAGTAGATTTTTATACGTAGTATATTATAGCAATTCTTACTACCTAATAAAGTAAATTTGTAGAGTAGGGAATTGTAAAGTAAATGTTAATGAGGCAAAGTTAATATTTTAGGCGTTTGGCACCATACGGAGTTTCATCTTCTTCACGCTCTTCTTCAACGTCTAGTAGTGCGTTCATAATAATTTCTTCTTCGTGCTCTCCTTCTGCTTCTTCGCCCTGAAAATGAGGTGGGATGGCAGTCTAGCCAATTGGAATTTAAGTTTGACCACCGACTTAATAAATTACCTGCCAAACCCCTTTCACAAATAAAACACTGTCCTTGGTCGGTGGTAGATGTGATTATACTGTCAATATCATTCACATTGAAACGAACGAGCACACGCCTTCAACAGATGGAACACAACTGAATTGTGTCATTGTGTGAAGTGGGTGATTCGATTCAGTTATGGAGGGAGGAGAGGCGGTAATTGAACCTATGCATATGGAAGTAGATACCACAAATCCATTAAATATGTTGAAAAATGGAAAATAAATATCGAAAACCAGCCTCTTCAGTAGTTTTTTACGATTTTAAGAAATTTTGCACTTTTTCGAAACTATGGGGTCAAAAAATACGTTTTACCATGCAAATTGCAGGAAATTGAATCAGCTACAATTTATTATTTTGAAGTTGAGCTAAAATCAACCGTTTTCGAAATATTTCGAAAAAAACGAAAAAAGTGCAAAAGTTTTGGGGATTTTCGTCCGTCCACAAAATTCAACAGGGTTCTTTTATTGGATAAATTGGGTGTAGCACTACTGAACACCCACAAACAACATACCAAAGTTTTATTAAATTTTTCGAAAGTTTTGTACATGGCGACTGAATTATTTCTGCAATTTAAATAACGGGTGATTTTGTTAGTGTGTCCGAACTTTAATTTCAAATTAAATAACAACCAATTTAGATATCTTGAAACTATTTATTTCATGTGAAATAACATTCAATGGCATTAATGTTAAACAATTTCGAATAAATGTCCTCCGCGAGTACATCTAACAAAGCGCATTCTGTCAATCCAATTTCCGACCACTTTTTTAAGCAGCTGGGGTCTTATGTCCGCAATTGTACGAGCTATGTTGGCTTCCAAAGTGACAATAGTTGCTGGTTTATTGGCATAGACCAAAGATTTAACATAACCCAAAAGAAAATAATCTAAATGCGTTAAGTTACACGACCTTGGGAGCCAGTGAACTAGTGGTCCGTTCCGCGAAATAATTTTCTCACCAAATTATACCCTCAATAAATCGATTGTTATGTTGGCTGTATGACATATGGCGCGGTCCTGTTGGGACCACATCTCCTCCAGATCAATACCATTCAAATTCGGAATTAAATAATTATTGAACATCGCTCGATAACGATCCCCATTAACGGTTACTCGCACTCCAGCTTGATTTTTAAAGAAATACGGCCGAATGATGCCACCGGCGTACAATCCACACCATACCATTTAGCCAAAAATGCGCTTCTTCGCTGAACAAAATTTTGCGGTTAAATTCTGGGTCAAGTTGCAATTGATTTTAAGCCCATTCGGCGAACGTACGTCGCAAACCATTGCGGCTTGAGTTCTAGGACAAGCTAGATCTGGTAAAGCACCAGACCAAGATCGTTACGCAAAATTTTCCACGTAGTCGCATAACAAGCCCAACTTCCTGTGAACGTCGGCGAATTGACAAATTTTCTTCAAGACTGTCAGCAACAGCGGTGATTTTTTTCTTGAAAACACACACTTTTTCGTCTTGTTTTTGTTTTAATATCGAGCAGCGTAAAATGCGTTCGAAAGTCAATAACTCGGCGAATACAGCGCTCGGTTAGGTGATTATATGCACCATAAAATTAACGAAGTGCTCGATAAGTTTGGTGCACAGCACACTGGTTTTGATAATAAACTTCGACAATTTGCAAAAGTTGCTCTGATATTAAACGTTCCATGATGATTTGACAGAATGTAACACTAACTGGCACTAGAAGCGCGAAAACTGACAGTTCGTTTGATAGCGACAAGTATCGAAAGTTCAGACACGCTAAAGAAATCACCCATTACGTTGGATGTGTTGAAGCCCAAAGCCATAGGTGATGTACAACTGTAAGAACGAGTAATAAAATATTAGCAAAAAATCTGCATTAGAAGAAACTTTGTACTTGCTAATTTACTGCACAAATTACTAACATTACTCGACACGGTAAATATTTAATCAAGCAAGGATAAAATGTAGAAGCTTAGATTTACATATTCGTAGTCGATTTTCTTGAAATATATCACAGTAAAACAACGCTAGACAATGCATCCAGCTAATAGGCCTAACGAAAAATTAATTTCCAATTTTCCAGACAAAGAATACATTTTATGTGCTGACCAAACTTGTAAACGGGCTGAGCAAATGTACGAGGGTACCGTTCAAATTAATTAGTTTGTAACACGGCGCTAATTACTATAGAAACTAGGTGATAAACAATGTAACGAGTGTACAAGACACGGATAGTATCCCTACGTTTATACGATTTTCCACCACGTCGTGTTAGTTAACTGAACCGCTTTAAGGGGATTTCGGTCGGGTATAATTGCCAGCCGTCGTTTTATTATATGACATATTGATTATACTCAATAATCAATATGTAATTTTATTTATTTGGCTTGAAAATACAGTTTAGATGCCAAATTAACTGCGTTGGAAATATTTAGGAGAGAGCACTGTTCACCAGTGACAATTGATATTTACATGGTACTAAAATGGATATTTATTTTTCACAAATGTAGTTAAAGACTCAAGTACACAATATAAATATAGGTGCAGCTTTTGTAGGGTTGGAAGTGTTTAGTAGCGGAATGCAAGAATAATTTATTGAATAATTCAGTATATTATTTTTCACTGTTTTCCTTTAAAGTTATAATTCTACCACATAATCACAAATGAGTAATTTGAATTTGTCTTTCGCCATAACTGTAAGTTTTCAAATTTTACCTTTGCAATGTAATGCAGAATTTCTTGCCAAAAAAATGGTAGTAATAATAATAATGACCGCAGCACTAGTAATAGTTATAGTAACAATAGCAGTAGTAGCAGAAATTAATAGGCTCTATTGAGAAAGAATTATAATAATAATAATTATTATTTGATGAGGGTTTACGAGGCTAAATAATTAAATAAAGAAACAAGTTATTGCCTTATACCTCAAAAGAAACAACAATGAAGCTACGGACACGTGTTTCGGAGTTATTGCTCCTTATCAGCTCGTCGTATTGATTGCTCTCATCTGAGGCCCTAAATGTGGCACATGAAGTATGAATGTACAAATCGAGTACTGTGCACTGTACTTTCCGACCTTTATTGGTTCTGCTCGATTATAAGATATATTCGCTACGCTGAAGAGGAGTAATAGCTCCGAAACACGTGTCCGTAGCTGCATTGTTGTTTCTCTTGAGGTATAAGGCAATAACTTGTTTCTTTATTTAATTATTTAGCCTCATAAACCCCCATTATATTTTACTTAGTGTTTGCCAGGTGGAAATACAGCAGTACACATAGAGCTCGTCGTACTGATTGCTCTCATTTGAGGCCCTAAATGTGGCACATGAAGTATGAAAGTACAAATCGAGTACTGTGCACTGTACTTTCCGACCTTTATTGGTTCTGCTCGATTATAAGATATATTCGCTACGCTGAAGAGGAGTAATTGCTCCGAAACACGTGTCCGTAGCTGCATTGTTGTTTCTCTTGAGGTATAAGGCAATAACTTATTTCTTTATTTAATTATTTAGCCTCATAAACCCCCATTATATTTTACTTAGTGTTTGCCAGGTGGAAATACAGCAGTACACATAGAGCTCGTCGTACTGATTGCTCTCATTTGAGGCCCTAAATGTGGCACATGAAGTATGAAAGTACAAATCGAGTACTGTGCACTGTACTTTCCGACCTTTGTTGGTTTTTCTCGATTATAAGATATATTCGCTAAGCTACGCTACGCTGATGAGAAGCAATAACTCCGAAACACGTGTCCGTAGCTGCACTGTTGTTTCTCTTGAGGTATAAGGCAATAACTTGTTTCTTTATATAATTATTATTATTTGAAATTAATTCCTTTCCGTTGTTTTATCCGTTGTTTTGTTCTTAATACATTTGCTACTCTGACCAATATAGACAGTATTAAAATCTTTACATTTTTTTCATATGCACTAGATTTATTAAATTTATATGTCTTTTTTATTTACTGTCGGCCAATGTTCTTGTTAAAACTTTATTTGTACTTTTTCCAATATCCAAATTATTTCATTTTCTAGAAATGCTGTTACTATGGCAAAAACATAAAGTATGGAACAGCCAAATGAAATAAATTCAGTATTTCAATTATTGTGCATATTTACAAAAAATCCCGAGACACGTCGATTTTGGATTCAAAAATGACATCCTGCGTAGTAGTGTACACACTACAAATTTCATCCCTAAATTCAACCCCTTTCGAGTGGTAGTTGCAACCCCTAAACTTTTAAATGTGATGTAGGGGGCTTGTGATGCCTCATTTGAAAGGTCTTTTCAGTCTCTATTCAAAAATAGTATGGTTTTCATATTTATTTCAAAAATTAACGGTCAGAAATTAATTCATGAGCTTGACGTAATTCACAGACAGAAAACATTTCAAAAAGCTTAAAATTTCCAAATTAATTAATTTTTACACTCACCCAGTCAAACTACTAAGAAAAAGTCGCTTAAATTTGCAAAAAAATACAATTTTAGTAAAAACAATCCGGAAAAATTCACATAACACAGATAATTCACAAATACTCCGAATTCATCAACAACACCAATCAAACATACATATTAACCAAATTACAGCTCAAAAGTTATAAACTACGGCCCTAAAAAATACAATCCCGCCGCTAACTCGATTCACATCGCATCCATTTTCCACACCCCCACTCACAATTGATATTATGATTCGCTTCTATATCTCTTATAAATTATTTCTCTTTTCAATTCAACTTTCCATTCAAGTTTCTATTCATACATCAAAATACACTCCATTCACTTTCCCAATATGCCAGCTCTGCATTCATCACAACTTCTTTCCATTTTGCATGTTCCGCTCGATGTCAAAACTTATTTCCATTTCGCATATTCTGCTTGCTGACTCATTAATATCAAAACTTACTTCCAATTCATTTGAACGCATACCGCATAAATCCATTACGGGACCATTTTCAAATTTAATTCTGTCGACAGTTATTGTGAATAACTTCCAAAACCGAATCGATTCAAACTTCATATATACATCAAAAAGTCAGCTTTATAGCTAATTTTATCATAAAACTTTTCATCTCGAACATTTCAGTTCTCATAATGCATGATGCAATGTTGTGCAATATTGCGCGATCGAACCCAAATGACTAGCGGGGGACTTTGTCCAGACCTCTTCCAGACCTTTTCCAGACCCCAAAATCCGCGCTGCTACAAAGCATATAAAAAGCCGAACGCGGCGAGCCTGAGCTAAGTAGTAGTGTTAGTGAAGCAGTTACTTGAAGTCAAAAAGTAATGTTCGCGAGTAGTTTATTTCTTTTAATTGTAATTTAGTGATATACTAGTAATTCTTACGGGTTACTAAAGTTTTTGTGCCAAGCCACTTAAATAAATGATTCAGTCCCTTCTGTCGAGACAAGCTTCCACAGCAAATATTCTAGTTATTATATATAAAAATTCCTTGTAGCCACAACACTTCTATTACTTCCTTGGTCGAACCAAGTAAAAAAGATTCAAAAAACCAATTTGCTCCAGTGCATAACTTACCTAGTGAACTTCTCCAGATACATAATTTCAATTTACAATTTTTTCTGTTTATTATTCATTACATTACTAAATTTATTCCGGAATTTCCGTTGTCGAAGTTACTTTTCATTACCCCATTAAATTTAACTTTTCTATTAATACTTACTCTTTACGTACTTTGTTCTTATATTTAAATAAATCACTCTAATTCGTTTTAAATCAAAGTGTTATTATTTGAAGAAGGAGATATATAGCCTTTGACCCTGACAAAACCATTAAAAAACACTCAGTGCTAAATAATTAACTCCTATAATAAAATACAAGTGTACCAAAACTCTGGGCCATATACATGGTGTAGCATTTGACCCTGTTCAATATTTTAGTAGCAGTTGCCCCGAAACTCTCTCTAATTCAAAAAATTAAGTGCACATATGGCCTCAGGAGGCATATAATATAAGCCTTCCGGCCCAAAACCTTTTATTTTTTTAAGAGGCTTGTATGTGTTTAGTGTCAGTTTATAGGGATGCATTTTATTTTCTTTTAATACGCGAATAATTGAGGTATGGTAAACATCCAATGCTACAGCTGCCGTCGACTAGAATTATGTGAGTTTCCTTCAAACTCAATCAGTATATTTAATTTGGCATCGTTACTCATAGAATTGAAAGCTTCTTTTTTATCTGCTGTATATGTGCATTTTCGTGAAACTGCTATTCAATTTTGCTAATTGTACCCTGGAATATAGGCGGCAAATCGGGAAATTTTTTCTTGAAATGGACGATCAACTTTCTCCTATGATCGCATTTTATCTTCATAATCAACCGTCTGTAAAATTATTATTTTACACGTATTTAAATTATTTAAAATTATCCCTAGTTGATCTGGTACTGAGGAATCTAAGAATCCTAAAGTGATTCCATTCAGTCAGTAGATAAATCTTGTAGATCATTTCCAGAACAGAATAATTTTATTTTCACTTTAGGAATGATCTACCAACTAGCATTCTTTATGAAGCAATGGAACTGAAAACTCTACATCCACAACTTTGATAAATATAATCCTATTCATAATAGAAACAGGAATAATTGTTACCATATGCTCCAAAAAAATAAAAGTAATGCCACTACGGACATATGTTTCGGAGTCATCGCATCTCGTCAGCAAACAAAAGTGTAATAAAAGTAGTGGGGTCCAATAATAATAGAAACAGGAATCATTGCCGTATACTTTCATATTTCAATTTTCTGGACCATGAAATTCTATTGTTACACCTCTTAATGTAATAACAAACTAGCATATGTCATGAAGTAATGTATTTCAAACATACTGCGTTCTTAAGTTTGCCAAATCTAAAATTACTTATGATGATAAAGTGCCCTATGGTATTTAAATCAAATTCTAATGACGATAGCGAACTATTTGCGCGTAGCATTTTAGCATTATCGTCATGATTGAGAACTTTATAAAATATTAAAGGAGGAATCAACACTTACATTTCTAATTGTAGATAGCAAGGCAGATATCAAAAGTAACTGAATGTAAAAACAAGTTCTGCTTGAAACAGCCGACTTGAGAAATGTTATTTGGGATTCAGCAAATAACTATCATTCATTGGAGATCTAATATTTAACATGAATTTTATTACAATATTGCATTGTTTGAAAAAGATCTACAAGCTTATTTCAATTGTCAGGGTTTTTAAATAATAGAAATTTGCATTTTGCAGAAATTGGAAACCAATAGAATTGTGTTTGTCAGAAACTCATGTTGACGATAATGTAGATATGAAAGAATTGTGCATACCGGGTGACACATGAAACATGTAACACCCCGTAGAATGTTTATTTAAAAAATATTATTTTGAAATTTGGTACACTTATATAATGCATGATTGTTCTTTTCTAAGTATAAAAAAAATGTTTCCACCACTTCCGGTTTTACCGGAAGTGACATCTACTCTGTTATGATAAATGGCACTCTGTACATTTTTTTTACCTATCTGATTCGTCTCCAGATTCTCTTTTCAACCATGTATCGGAACATGGCATTTGTTTTTAAAATGACAGTTAATATCAATTTTAGATTGTTAAGTCTAGGTGGCCCTGATATGAACTTTGGCAAATATTGATGCGTAGTGTGCCGTGATATCGAAAGACCTCTGGTATGCGACTTTGTGCCTCATATTTTTTTGGGAATAACCAGTAGCTGAACAGACTAATAAGATCTAACTTATTTGAAAAAAATATCCTTAAACAACCCACGATATCATAAAAACCAAGATAGGAACCCAATTTTTTTATTTCACCTAGATAAAAAATACTTATTTATCTTTTATTTTTGTCCAATACAATTGCTGTGCCTATCCTATTTTACTTTCTTCATTAAAGTTAGTATCGAATGTTATTGTATAGTAATGAATATTGTACTGCAACAAAAATAGTAAGCAGGCGGTGGAAACAAAAGAAGGTAAAACGAGGCGTCATTTTAATTTGACAATTAATAATTGTTTACTTGGCAGCAATTTTTTGCCATGTATTCACTAAATGAAAAAGTAGATATGCTACTAATCTATGGCGAATGTAAGAAAAATAGCAGGCGGGCTACTGACTTATATCAAGAAAGATTTCCCGAAAGAATTCATCAACCAAACAACTATTTTGTAAGAGTTGAACAGCAATTCAGAGGTGAACCAGATGTACCGGAAAATAATTTCATTATCGATGAAGAGTCGGAAATCAATGTATTTGCAATTGTCGAGGCAGATCCCACGATTTCGATAAGACAGATTGAGGACCAAACCGATGTAAATCAGGAATCAGCTCGACGCATTTTGAAAAAACACAAATTTAAATCATACAAGTACCAAATACACCAGCATTTATACAAAAATGATTTTCAAAGAAGATTGAACTATTGCAATTCGTTTCTGAACAGACACAATTTGGAGAATAATTTTCATGAACAAATTTTATTTTCCGACGAGTCCAGGTTCACTAATTTGGGATTATTTAATCGTAACAACACCCGTTATTGGGCACAAGAAAATCCCAGAAATATGAGAGAAAGTGCATATCAGGAGCGATTTAGTTTTAATGTATGGTTAGGAGTAATTGCCAGAAGAATTATTGGGCCAATAATTTTTTATGGTCCATCAAATGGAGAAAGGTATTTGGGATTTTTGCAAAACCAGACACAAGATTTTTTGGAAGAACTGCCACTTAATGTTAACCCAATAAATTTTCAACAGGATGGGGCTCCACCACATAACAGCAGAGTTGTAGTGAATTATTTAAATGAAAAGTTTGGAGAAAACTTGATGGGAACAAATGGGCCCGTTCGATGGCCTGCAAGGCCACCAGACCTTACGCCGCTTGATTTTTTTGTATGGGGCCACCTGAACGAAAACGTTTATAGAACTCCACCAACAAACAGAGAAGACATGTAAATGAGAGTCAGAAGAGCAATCGATGGGATTACTGAATAACAGTTAGATAACGTGCTTAGGGCTACCGTCACAAAAACATGATGAGCAGAGATAATAACGGACAACATTTTGAGCATCTGCAGTAAAAAATGCTTTTGTACTTAGTACTTCAGTAAATATTTCATTTTAATTTCATTCATTCGTTGTAAAAATGTATTACATAGTGTAATGGTTTTTCATCAATTTTGTTCAAATGTGTTTTACTGATGTTTCTTATTTACTACCTACTTTTATTTTGTTTCCACCGCTTGCTTACTAAATATTTTTGTTGAAGTACAATATTCATTACTATGCAATAAAATTCGATACTAATTTTAATGAAGAAAGTAAAATAGGATAGGTACAGCAATTGTATTGGACAAAAATAAAAGATAAATAAGTATTTTTTAACTAGGCGAAATAAAAATATGGGGTTCCTATCTTGGTTTTTATGATATCGTGGGTTGTTTAAAGATATTTTTCTTAAATAAGTAAGATCTTATTAGTCTGTTCAGCTACTGGTTATTCCCAAAAAAATATGAGGCACAATGTTGCATACCAGAGATCTTTCGATACCACGGCACACTACGCATCAATATTTGCCAAGGTTCATATCAGGGCCACCTAGACTTAACAAACCAAAATTGATATCATTTTAAAAACGAATGCCGTGTTCCGTACATGGTTGACAAGAGAATCTAGAGACGAACCAGATAGGTAATGTGAATACAGGGTGCCATTTAAAATAACAGAGTAGATGTGACTTCCGGTGAAACCGGAAGTGGTGGGAAAAATTTTTATAAAAAAGGACAATCACGCATTATATTAGTGTACCAAATTTCAAAATAATATCTTTTTAAATAAACATTCTACGGGGTGTTACATGTCACCTGTGTCACCCGGTATAAAATTATGAAATGAAAAATTGTGTTACAGAAAATAAAAGAACGGGAGGAATGCTGATATACAGGTTCAGCCGGAAGCTTACATGATCCATATCTCGAAAACTACTAAACAAATTTTTGTGAAATTACGTATGTGTAGTAAATAGTGTATGATCTATCCAAATAAAACATTTTGACAGTTCTGTCACTTCCGCATATACCAGAACTTGATGTCAACTTTGTAATTTTAATTGGCCACCTATATTTTTATTTGCGGAATTGATAATTTACATAATTTTAAGGTCACCTTATACCTAAAATTTATAGTTTTGGAGATATTAACATTTTTAAGGAAAAATTGTCAGCTACAGACACCACCTAACCTAACCTAACCTAAAGAAATTCTTCCTGTGAATAACCCACCGAATAAATTAAATATCTTTTACTGTGGAACTAATCAGCACAGCTTACATTATTTCAAAATAATTAGAACCATTTAAATATTATACAGGGTGAATGCAACTTTAAATTCGGAAACATAAAATATCTTCAATTTTTTAAATGGAAACCCCCATTTTTTATTTTATAAAAACGACTAAAAATATAAACAGTTTGCATTTACTTCCCTATACCTAACTACAACTGTTTTTAAGATATTTACCAAAGTTCCAAGAATCTTATTATTTTGTAAGAATTCCTTATCTAACTCTAGCCAAGTCGGCCATGCAAACAATTATTGTCAGAAGAGTAATATCAAAGCTGTCAAATTAGTTGTTTAATATTTTATAGTGTACTAGTAGTTGGTCCTTATAAATTTAGTTGCATTATGGCTCATCTGAATTAGTTCAACGAGGTTTTCCAATTTATTAATTATTTATGGAGAACGAGACAATGTATTAACAAAAACGTGTGATATGTTTGCTTTGAGATATCCCGATGAACCCAAACCACCACGTGACAGATTAATCCTATCGCGAACTGGCCAAAAATATAATTCCGCTCAACCATAGGCAACCCACTGTACCTCACAATGTATGTAAAATAGTATGCTAAATCGTTGAATGTAGAGGGCTCTGAAACAGCTTCCGTCTCGGCCATTATCCACTCGACATTCGTCTTAAAAAGCATGCGGCCAATTTGTCGTGATTGCCATATTCATCTGTAGCCATCCTCGTGGGATCTGTGAATTTAGGAGATCATTACAAGTTTTGCCTCATTTTGGATATTGAGTTATTTTGTGGAATTAGTTTTGGGAGAAAATGGCCACTACTTAGAAGGATTTTAGGTGGCAAAACGGCCTCTTCCGCTGCCACTTCCCGCTCCCGGCACGCTGTTAACACCTACGATTCTGGGTATGCTGCTGTACGTTTTTTTTTTTTTAATATCACTTTTGATTTAATTCCTTATATCCTTGGATGTATAGTTCGATCGAACGAATGTAACGTAGTTATTGCGAATGGATGAAAACGATTCACCGTGATGCCAAATGACTCGATGTAATTAGTATCCTCCGTCGATGACATACATCGTGTCTTCAAAATTTATATACCCAGAATGTTGCTCAAATGCCTTATACATAGAAGACTTAACGCATTTACGCATGCCTTCGTCATTGAAAAGGGATAACAGAAACTATACATTTTCATAAAATAAACACGGCACTTACTACTTTATGGTGGTGTGAAAATTATTTTTTTGGCCAAAACGCATATTGGAGTAGACTTTGCGGCGCTCGTACGCTAAGACTATTCATTTTACAAAAAAAGTTTATTAAATTGTAGGAAATTTTCTCTAGTTTAATTTATTATATAACTATTCTTATCGTAAAATGAGTCGGAAAGGAGATATTGTCAAAAAACTGTCTTTAGGCGTCATTTCTCCAATATGGCGGTGCGAGCGGTAAAGATACGAAGTGGCAAAATAGAAATTCGGAAAGAGCACATCGAAATCTATAAAATCACCAATTTTCAAAACTGCCGGAAAACTTTCCACGTAACCTCTTTTTGAGCACCAAATGACAGTATTATAAAGCATAATTAAATCTGTCGATGGTATATGCCTACTAAAGAAAACTAAAATTCAATCTAAATTTTTTGACAAGACTTGGATTCATGAAAAAGGGATTTAGAGTATAAAAGAAGAGAAAAGTTTACAGATATTACATATACGATATGGTGATTCAAATGAAGATTGGAAAGCGAACCGATAAAAAATAAATATACCAAAGTGATAAGAACACAATATATGGAACTCGAATGACACCGAGTGAAGCAGGGGCGGGTCATTAGCTATTATGATATTAAATCTATACTATATCAATATAATCGTTTCATTCTATCAATGAGTCATGCCCATCAGTGTAGTCACTGCAGCCTATATATTACAGATTTATAAGCGTGATTCAATTACTATCTTATATCATTAAAAATTCACCCAGTGTACTTGGCTCGGTGTGATCTCTAATCATATTTGCAAATATGTATCACCGACTATTAATAATAATTGACATACGCACATGCTGCTCTAATTATATATTAATATTCACTATTCGTACTTCGCATACGTTTTATTAAATCGAGTGTTTTGAGGTCGTCCGATTAAATTTGATTTATGCAATGCCGTTGGCATTAGCGTAGGTGAGAAATTTTATGGTAAACTAGTAATAATGCGAGTGATGTCAAATTCACGAAGATGTTTTTCATCAATTTAGAAATAACAAGGTACATTACTCATAGCGCAGTAAATAAACAAAGTTTTAGGAGGACAGTCTTGTGTATATATGATTTAAATTAAGTACCTTAATAAGGTTGCAACAAATTAATAAAAATTACAAAGGCACACAAAAAGTTTTGCCCATATATGTCAGAATTTCTTGCTAAAGCTAAAAGTTTGGAAAATTCATTATATCGTAGATCTCACAATATAAAATAAAACTCCATAGATCACTCAACTCCAAACAGATAAACTGAGAATCCCATAACTTTTTCTTATCATTTATGGGTTTACTCTTTATGGTTTTTGGTAGTTACGTTATACTGTTTGTTGATTTCTAAAAAATAAATTTATTCTTCATTTTGTTTAATTAAGTTTTGTGTAAGATATATTTACACGTGGATGAATCTCATAGTATCTGTGGTTGGAAAATTTGGGTTGTATATGTTTTGATTTTCTAAAAAATTGTGAAGCGAAATGAATTTAGAGACAAAAATGTACAAAAAGAAAACAAGGAAAAACAAACGCGACAAAAAGGTTACAAACAGAAAGGAAGAGGGGGACAGGAAAGATTTAAAGGTACAACAGGTATGAAATGTCAGTAAAGGTGGATAGGGTAAGCGGAAGTTATAGTTGTTGAAGATTGGCTACAGGGGTTGCCGGAAAATTGGTAACGCCTGGTACGGAAATCTAACGTCTTTTCAGTGCTTCCAACTTAAATTTAGCCAACCAATGAGGAAATATATTTACATAAAAGAAATAAGGATTCTTACAGCCAAAAAAATTTAATGATACTAAAGAAATAAACAATGTGATATTGAAATAATCTTCACCTTGCGAAGAGACGAGTACTTTAATTATGTTATTCAGGACTTATCTGACTGCTTCACGACACTTCATTAAAAGATATATTTTATGCTATTACATTCATTATTATTTTAAGTTACATGCATATAATTATTTTAAAAAGCAAATTTAACTGCATTTTAATTCTACGTAAAAAATGATTAATAATAATTAACTTTTAATTTTCATTCACGAAAAATATAATTAATAAATATAAAATAAATATTTGGTTTATTGAAAAAAGAACTATTGTATTTTTAAATAAAAGAAATTCTGGTTTAATTGCTTCTAAAAAGTTTTTATCAAACACTTGTTTTTGCATTTTAGGCCCTTGTCAACAGTACTTCTCTTGCCAAGGATCTGAAAACCCGTAACATATTGTAGAGTTTAAAAAATTCATTTTTTAAAGCGTTTAAAACAGAATTTTCTTTTATTTAAAAATACAATAGTTCTTTTTTCAATATAACTAATATTTCTTTTATATTTATTAATTATAATTTTTGTGAATGAGAATTAAGAGTGATGTAATTATTATTAATCATTTTTTACGTAGAATTAAAATACGGTTACATATGTTTTTTAAAATAACTATATGTATGTAAGTTAAAATAATAGTGAATGTAATAGCATGAAATATATTTTTAAAATTACTTATTGTTACATGGCCTATGTCCATTTAACAGTTTTATATAAAAACTAGTATTTTGTTTATATTTAGCACGATCTGTGTAACATTTTGATTCAGTTGTTGTAAGTGAAACTATTCTCAACTAACAGAATTTACTTGTACAACTGCTAAATCATTCCACACTGTTTTATGAACATATTTTTATATCTTAGGAACTCAGTCATGTTTTTTTTTACAATATTATGTATCTCTGTTCCGTTCTATTATAGCATCCCAGGAAACGATTTTCTACAAAACATTTATTTACGTCAGATACCTATATTTCAATTAATATATTTTTGTTTACTATGTAAGTACATATGGTTATTTTCCTTACCTTCTTCATTACTATATATAGTATATCCTATAAGATGTAATATATTTGCTGAGTTCTCACAATAGTCACAATACGTTTTACTATTTATTGCGGCAGTTCATATTTTTGGTTATGTATAAAATAGAAATTACAAATTGTTGCAATTTAAGTCAGCTGTGGTATTATAGACTTATTTTATTTATTTTAGATTCTGTAATTTGTTTGAGTACGGGAATCTACATCAGGCAGGTTGTTGCGCTTAACTCAACAATTGACAGATGGCCATACCTGTACTATTTCTATATTTTATAGATTTCAATTTAATTAGGGGAAATAGATTTCTCAAGTTTATTTGGTAGCATTATTTTGCAGTAAGTAGGACAAAAAAAGTTGACCTTATTAGTAAAACTCACCAGGAAATCATTTGCTTGGCAGCCTTTGTACTGATTCGAACATATAAAAACTTAACTGTGAGCTTCAGTAATTGATATTACATTTTAATATCCACGCATTCAGGTAAATTTCATTTATTACTAATTTAAAATTTAATTAATCTTCAATTTTTGTCTTTGATGTAATTTCAATGATTTTTAAAATAAATTTAAATTCAAGGTCAATTCTTTTTAATGTAATAAGTAGTTAAAATACTATATGTACTACATGGTTTTAAAAAAATTTTCTTTCTTTTTCATTTTTTGGCAATTTATAGTTTACGAAATCAGCTTATATACTTATGTACTTATAAATTTATACACATATATTTATATATTTCTACATTTATATACTTATACATTTCTGTATACGTTTCTGCATAGCTTCTACACTTCTGCATAGCCTTTGCACAGCTTATGCATAGCTTATCTTTCTGCATATAGACAAAACTTCATTAAATGTTAAAAAAAAACACATAGTTGGTTAATTTTCTTACAATTTTCACTCCATTTCGTTAACAGACGTAAATTGCCAAGGAAATCTTTAGAATCCATTCTTGCAACAAGATACAATTGTGGGCTTGGATTGCTGTTTCAGAACCAGTCACCTCAATAATAGCCAATCTAGGATGCTGGTATAAATTTGCTATATATATATATATATATATATATATATATATATATATTTAAATTTCAATTAGTCTTTACAAACCGATTTATCTATTATTCATGTAATATTATTATATTTTATCATTCATTTTAAACTATCTTTTTATTTATCTTACCAACAATTTCAGTCTGAACTATAGTAGACTGGTTATTCGAGAAAAAGAGACAATTCTACTCATTTTCACTATAGATGGTGCCCAATTTAATGTCAATTTCTCTTTGTCTCCTTTTCTCGAACTAAACAGAAATCTGTCGTTTATGCTGTACATATCAAAAAGGGTAAGTTTCTCCACTCTTACGAATACTCCGGATCCACGGCTCTTTGCTCCGACTTAAACCAGCTAGTCGTCCGCATATGTTGCCTCAATTCTTTCCCAAAAATAAATAATATGGCAATATGGGAAAGGAGGTAACATTGCCTAATATAATTAATAATCTATAATAGGTACTATTTTTTATATAAAAATATATAATGAAGTATCGTGAAGTATAAGTGTAGTATATGAGTATCATTGTAGTACGACAAAGTATCGTGATGTACGCATGAAATACTATGTAGTATGATGGAGTACATTCTAGTCCGGTCAAGTATTAATGTAATATGAGGTATGCTGACCACCTTTCGAAGGAGTGATTACACCACCCCCCCCCACCCCCCGGTAGCGGTGGGGTGAAGAAATGGGGAAGGGCAGCCACCTTGTGTCTGGATAAAAAAGGAATGTCAAGGTCAATAAGGGGCTGAAGGAGGGAGCAGAGACAAAGTGTCCTAACAACATCCTGAAAAACATCTAAGAGACATAATTCGTAGGAAATTTAATGTAGTTTATTTTTGTATAAGAACATTTTTCTTTAGCGTACTTTCTAAGTTATAAGCGAGAAGCTGAAAAAATATCATTATTTTTGCAGTTTTCTTAAAACGCATCACTTTTACGAGGTAGTAAAGTTATCGGGTTCGGCACCCCAAAGAACATAACAGAGAAAAAAATTCAAATTTATTTCCTAGATCTCTTCTCTCTCTCTCTCTTTTGCTCTTTTCTCCCTGCGCAACAAAATAAATAAATAATTTAAGAAATTGTCCACCATTTTTCCAAATCTTCTTGGAATAAATAATTTGTTCACATTCTTGCGCCAAACAGTTACCATTCTCAATTATCAAAGAAGCTATTTTAATATTTACAACTCAATTCACTAAAATTTTCCGAAAGAAAACATAAACAAACGGGTGAACGTCACAAAAATTAATGAGACTGAATGTGACTGTTCCGTTTCTTTCTGACACTTCATAAACAAAATAATATAACAAATATTTCTATCACTACTTAGTATCTCCAACATAAAATCGAGCGATATGTTTATATTCAAGCCGGCTACATTTTGAAGCGGTTTTGATATAGTTATTTTTAAAACACAAATACAAATAACGTTATATAGTCTTTGACACTGTGCCTAGTCTAATAAAAATATCTTATTGTGCCGACGTATCATCGCATCGCTTGTCACCGCAACGTTCAGGTGACAAAAATAGTAAGGCACCTATTTATCATTTTAAGTTGCCAGTTAGGTGTACTTGAATGTATATTACGTCTAGATTAAAATGCGTCTGGCTAGGATTTTCTTCACTTTAACTTTTCAAATTATAGAAGTAGATTATATCGGCACAACTAAATACATTGTTCTTCGTATTAAATTTGTATAAAATTTTCATCATTTCTCAACCAATTTTGATGAATTTACCCTCAGCCCTTCCTTAGCGGTTTATTTTTTTAATCATATTCAGGGCCTTTAATTGATGATCCTTTACTATAGAACGCAGCAGTCTCAACCTTCGAATATGACCTCTATGTTTGACAGAATCTGGTCTGTCTTCTAACAATAGTAGCGTCGAGTTAGTTCCTGTGTCTTACTCAGTCTACAGAAGTTGGAAATTACTGGCCATCAACGAGGAGAAGGCCTCCTACTTGCAGTTAAAGGTGATTTTAAAGTGGTAAAACTCAATTTAGCACCTATAAGTATTGTACCCGGCATAGATGTGGTTGGATGTAAAGTAACGATTCCTAACACTACTCTTTTTGTTTTTGTGATTTATATTCTCCCTCAGTCTACCATATGGGATACGAGTCATTTTTTTATACTTTTGAGAGGCTACTGTTTTTCTATAAATAATAAAATTTTAGTTTGCGGAGACTTCAATATACCTAGTTTCAATTCTGATCCTAACGATTCTAGAGTAAAATCAAATAATAGCTTTATACAACATTTAGATTTACGGCAATATAACTTGATAACTAATACCTGCTTAATTTGATTTTAGCAAATTTTGAATGTATTGCCTCTAGAGATAATGTACCTTTACTTATTGAGGACAGGCACCACCCATCATTAACAATTCATTTGGAATTAAGTCTAAATATGAAAACAACTTTCCGATACAGCAAGATGATCAAATGTATACATTTAAAAAAGATGATTTCATACTTCTCTACAACAAACTTCTTCGGATCGATTGGTCGTGCTCAGAAGTATACAGCAACGTCAATGACACTTACGGTAATTTCTATGCAATTTTACATTCAATTCTTGATTAATGTGTACCAAAATTTGGAAAACTAATAGAACTTTTCTACCTTGTGTTAACTACAAAATAAAAAAAAAATATAGCACTAAAAAATTATAAGAAATACAATAATGGCCATTATCTACATAGGTTTCGAACACTTAAAAGTACAAGTAAACGCCAAATTGATAGTGCATACAAACAATATGTTTCAAGAATTTAAAATGAAATTTTTGATGATCCATCTAAATTCTGGTCATTTGTTCAATGTAAGAGAAACACATTTCGAAGATCAGGAATATCAAATATAAAGATGCAATTTTTGACACGTCACAAAATATTGTCAGTGGTTTTGCGGACTTTTTTCCAGTATATTTACTCTGTCTAACCATTCCCTGATAAGCAACCTCGTACCAGATCATGCTAATTGTATAAATATTATTAACATCACAAAGGATGACATTATAAATGCGACAAAGATAAATAAATAAAACGACTTCTGGTACAGATAATGTCCCGAGTTTTCTTGTAGGAAATTGCGCCATGGTATTTGTTAAACTACTTTATATTTTATTCAATCTTGTTCTTGATACGTCTAGGTTTCCAGACATTTCGAAAGCTACAAAAATCTGCCCAATTTTGAAATCTGGCAATCCTCAGCTCTAATAACCATAGATCCCTAGCAATCTTAAGTAATTTTATAATAATATTATATAAAAATATATATAATAAAACTAAAAGTTTAATATCCCCATTTCAACATGGTTTCATGACGAAGAAATCAACCGTACCAACCAGTTTATTACCCTGGACGATGAAGGCCAGGTTGATACAATATAATGACATATTCAGAAAGCTTTTGATACAATTGATCACAATTTGCTGTTAAATAAATTACAATTACTAGCTTCTCTGATAGCTTAATTAAATTATTTACATCATACTAATTGTTGCATCATCAATATGTCTATTATAGTGGTCATATATCTCAAAGATATATTACTATATCGGGAGTTCTGCAGGGGTCTAGCTTGGGCCCGCTGCCATTTCTAGTCTTTATTAACGACTTACTGTCAGATATTATATGCGATCATCTTCTCTTTGCGGATGATCTCAAAATTTATCTAAAAATAACAAGGATGGAAGATTGCATGAATGTACAAAATGAGCTCGGCAGAGTAGTCTCACGATGAACAATTCATTAAAATTGAATGTATCTAAATGCAAATATTTGACTTTTATAAAACTGTTCGCGTTAATTATAATATAAATGGCAATATTATTGTACAGTAAAACATAAAATTTTTAGTCGCAAACTCCTCTATAAAATCCTTATTTTACTATAAGGAACGTAACCAGACTACAACCAACAGCTACTCTCCGGGCTATGTGCCCCGCCGAGCGCTGAATTACAAGTTAAGTATAATAATTGCATATTACCATCAAAACGCTAATGCTTTGATTGCAACAAACACCAGCCGAAAGACTGATCCTACTTAAAGGAGCTATCGTGCCAGTCGTCATACACCACTTGCAGACTGCAGTTTCGGGCTGTTGGCTCTCGTCAGTGCAAGGTAGGCATGTGACGACCGGCACGAGGATCACTTGACCATTTAGTACATGTCAGTATCTTTGGGATAGCGACATGTAAAATAGTCAGGAGTCGGGCGGTAGGATAATTACGAGGGACCGAGAGGGGGAAAATGAAAATATTTCACATAACTCCCCGGATAATTGACCTATCGCGACCAGACCGACGTACGTTTTTTTATTTTTTTATTTGCTACAAGATAGCACTTGCATAAAATGATTTTTTTTTCAAACAAACGCTTGGTGAGCGAAATAAAAATTGCAAACAGATAATGCAATGGGTCAACAGACAGCTTATCACATCCTGTCTGAATATGAGGCTATGGATCACAGAGGAGGACAACAGACAATCAAGATTATGCCCAGAAGAATATGATTTCATCCAATTCTGGGAGTGTACAAATTGGTACAAGGGACTAGAATATTTGAATGGGTGTCAAAATGAAATTGGGAGATTAGCACAATAAGCCCAAGAGGCTGCAGTGTTTCTGGAAACATAGACGGTTCCCACAAAAAATGCATTGACCTATTAGGGCAAATGTCAATTCTGATTTGCATGACATTTAAAAATATAGTTTAAAATGAGAAAAAACTATGTTAAAGTCATCTTTACTTTCAAAGATCTACAATTTAAAAAATGATTTGATTTATTTTATAGAAAATGACATAATTTTACGAGGTGTTGAAATTTTAAATATAAATAACCAATTTAGCCCGTGCAATAAACATTTAAAGTTCAAATTTGGTATACTTCTTCACGCCCTCTGGCAAAATGTATCTGTCCACTAAATTTAATCAAATCCTGTTGAGTATTTTCAGCAATCAATTTGCTATAAGATATATTAAATTTTTTACATGCTTTTGCCAACCATGGTAATAAAACCTTAAGAAACACTTAATTGGTGTCAAAAAGATTTCCTTGTCTACGGACTCTGAATTATACAATAAGGCATATATGTAACTGAAATAAATTCGATTTAGACAACTGTAAGCATGTTCAACAAGCTCTAAACACAACTAGCATCATTTTAAATTTAGTGAACAAGCTGTTACAGACAAGAAAATTGATCCGCTCTAAAAGATTTAAAACTTGTTGCAATCAGTTAATTCAAATTTATGTGAATTGTAAAATACTTTAATCTTGTAATCTCAATAAATAAACAAGTTTTTGTAAACTGCGGTGACACAAACGATCAACAAACGCATAAACGTCTATTTATATAAATACATTTTTTTATTACTATTAATATTTATCGCTCGCGGAAACGCTAGGCGGCAGTTAAGAGTTAAAGGTGGGTAATTTTATACGATTATGAATTATATAGTAATATAATACATTGTGATATCTTTGAGTTCAATAACAATTATATTAGTTTGCTTATGAATGGATTTTATTTAACAATACACTGCCCAACAGAAGATTCCAATTACTGGGCAGACAATTTGTGATGCTGAGAGGTAACATCATAAGCGCGTGTGGGCGAAGTTAGGCAGGTTAAAGGCATTCAGGATAAAATTCATAACCAAATACTAGATAGTACTACAGCAGGTTTTTTTGTGGGAGCCGTCTAACTAAATTTCCAGAAACCCTGCAGCCTCTTGGGCTTATGGTATATTAATCTAAACTTTAAAAACATTGAAAACCTAGAAACTCTACCATTGGAAAAATCATTTGAATTCTCAGCAGCTTACAATCTGAAATTAAAAATTATTGTCGTATGTGTATACAGCAGTCCATTGGGTAGCTTTGAATCATTTTTAAATATGTTTTGGGACTTAATTAACGAAATTTATACCAGGTACATAGGTTACACCTACATAATCTTTGGAGATTTTAAATTAAATTTCAATTCAATAAGTGAAATTTTAGAAGATTTTAATAATATACTAAGTATGCTCAATCTAAAAATCACCGTAAAAGCTCCAACAAGAATAACGCCCACGTCAGCTGCTACAATTGACAATATTATCATTAACACTAACCTACAATTTTTCATATCTGTAGTGTATGCATTATATTCAATAGGGAATAATACTTTATTGGTGGTGGTGAACAATGGATGTGTGTTTTATTTATAAAGTAGAATTAATAATTAATACTCTACAAGTGCGACGAGGATGGGATTATCTTCGTTATGATTCTTATCCAAGTTTTGATCTAATAGCGATTCATTGCAATTTTCCATTCATCGCCTATTTTCTTGAGATGTATTATATTTCTACTGTATTCATGTCCTGTGTTATTTATTATCCTTCACTTGGATATCACCACTATTCCTTGACACAACTACATGTGCTGTAGGATCGTAATTTGGAGTTAATTTATTTCTTTTATCCATATTTTGACATAGACCTTGTCTCCTATTTGTATGTCATTTTCCCTTGGTCCTCTTTTCCTATCACTATATTGTTTCCCTTTTCCTTTTTCCATTTTGTCTTTGTCTCTAATCTCGTCGTCGTCGATGAATTGGTTCGGAATAAGCAAACTAGGGATTTTATCCCTAAACTGCTTGCGAAAAAATAGTTCAGAAGGAGTTCTTCCTGTAGTGGAATGAGGTGTGCTATTGTACATTATCCAAATAATCAATTAACTCTTGTTTCCAATTACTTTTTGTTGCTTGGCCGATTTTTAATCTTTTCAGTATATCTTTGTTGTCTCTACCTCTCAGTTCTGTTGTGGCCAATATGGAATCCAATAAAACATTTTTATCCCTCTTTCTTTGCAGAAGTTCTTTAGTTCTTTTGATATGAACTGTTTTGCATTATCGGCAATTATCGAAACGGGAAAGCCTAGTCTTGAAAATATTTCTTGCAGGTCCCTGACAGTACTTGCTGCGGTAATATTTCTCATAATTTTCACTTCTATGTACCTGCTGAAGTAGTTTACTATGGCGAACAGTTTGCGCTAGGTAAAGGGTCCATGAAGTCAACTGCCACATCTACTCACGGAGCTGAAGGAAGCTCTCTTCGTTTCATTGGCTCTGGGAAGTTTGGGGCTGACATCAGAGTGCATCTGTTACAAGTCCTTACCATTTTTTCTGCTTCATAATCGATTTTAGGCTACCAAACCTTCTGAGCCTATTTTTCATCGCCACTATTCCTGAATGGCCTTCATGTGCGCATTGTTTGTCTCAATTTTGTCGGAATTACTATTCTATTACCTCTTAGTAATATGTTTTTGAAGAGGCATAACTCCTTATGAAATAATTTAAAATTTGAAATAGAATCATCCCAAACATTTTGGCATAGTCCTCGTTTTAGTTTCTGTATTTCGTTGAGGGTCAAAGATAATTCATCAATTTCTGCAAGTGTTACTGCCCTTGGTCTTGCATATTCGACTAGTTGATTAATATATTCTTCATCGTTGTACGTTATACTTTGGGATTGAATCGTACAAAGTCTAGATAATGGTTCAGCAATGTTTGTTTTCCCTGTCTTATAGATAACTTGAAAATCAAATGATTGTAAGCGAAGTACCCAACGTTCTATCCTAGCACAAGGTTTTGATTTTTCCCCGAATATTACTTCAAGTGGCTTGTGATCTGTCACTAGTTCAAACTTTTTACCATATAGATATATTTTAAAATGTTCTATAGCCCAAACCAGTACCAGAGCTTCTTTCTCGGTTTGGCAATAGCGTTTTTCGCAATAGATGAGGCTTTTATTTCCATAAGCTATAACTCGAGGTCCAGAGTGGTCGCATTGATCAAGATGGTGCCGAAGCCTACAGGACTAGCGTCAGCAATTACTTGTGTTTTATCGTTAGGGCTATAATATCCTAATGTTTTGATGTTAACTAGGCTTTCTTTCAGTTTTGAAAACGATTTGTTTTGTTCTTCTCCCCAGTATTTCTCGATATTAGCATGTTGACCCAGTTTTAAATGGATCTAAAAAGCTTTGAATTTCATCAATTGTTTTTGGTGCTCGAAAATTTCACATACTTTAACCAACGGTTTGATACCTTTTTCTGAAAATTCGTGGCGTAAAAATTCAATTTGGTTTATTTTATACACACACTTGATGCCGGTGTCTCTAGTCATAATTCAATACTGTTAAACTTAAGACTTAACTACCAAAACTACAGTCACGCTATTTCTAAAAAAATAAGATACTACACTGAGAAAAATAACATGAAATTTAGAGGTTTTCTAGAAAATGTAAATTGGGACCCACTTAATCACATATTGGACGTAAATACGGCATATGAATATTTCTACAGCGTATTTAATCCATGTTTCTTTACAGCGTTCCATTAAAGACCTCCAATATAAATAAATTAGATTACATTGGTTGGGAACCAAAGTAATAATAATATCCTGTAAAAATAAGCGTTTTTTGTGTTACCTAAAAAAATTCATAAATAACACTGCCACAACCCTTTATATAAATTATTATTATTAGGCAAAAGGCACTTAATTTGCGCAATTAATTTCAAGCTCTATAAACAAAACGAAATCAACGTAGAATTTAGTAAATCACTTCACAAGAAACCAAGCCGAAAAACAACATAGTAATATATCCATAGTTAGAGATGAATTAAACAATATTTAAAACAGACCGAAAAATCAGTGCAGTCCTCTGTAATCCAAAATCAAAAACTACCCTAGAAAACCAAGGAGTATACGAAATCCCGTGCCAAGATTGCAACAAATCATACATAAGACAGACTAATAGACGCATTAGTGTAAGAAAGCAAGAACATATGAATGCAGTACGAAAAGAGGAGAAAACATCGTCCCTAGAACAGCATGTAAAATCCACAGGACACAAAATAACCTTCGACAACATCAGAACAGTAGTTAATATCGAACATTATAGGTCAAGGATTACCAGAGAGGATATAGAGATAGAAAATAGACCACAAAATCTTAATAAACGAGATGATACGCAGAGATTGTCCAGTTCTTGGAAGCCCGCTCTTGTGGGAAGATACGTAACCGAAAACACACGACAATCCACTGTGGGCGAACCAATCACGAGGATCTACGTTCAAGTATTGACAGGGGGCGAGCGTAGGTGCCTCTTTACTATGTACATACTTCGGTATGCGATGTAAAGCAACGACAGACGCAGTTAGTACTTGGATGGGTGACCATTCCAACGGAAACCGCGTTCTCGCCTCACACATCTTCCAGCGGCTTGTATATCAGTGTATGCGCGGAAGCTATACAACCTTAGGCGAGGGTTGTATAGGAAATATACCATCCTTCGGAGGGGATGTAAAGCCGTCGGTCCCTTGTCTATTAAATGTTAGGCAAGTAAAAGATCCCTACTCTTCTTAAGGGAAGAGGTTCGGCAAAATTCCTGGTTGGGGGTAGCTCATCTACAGGTGTCGGTGTTAGGCCTCAGTAGCGGAAATAGGCCGACGTTAAATAAATGTATATGAAAAAAAAAAAGTATTTACAAATAGTGAAGAAACACAGCAACCTGCCAGAAATGGACCTATCACGAGGAGTCAGAGCCGAGCGCTAACAACTCAAAGAGAAACACGGCATTCTACAGCACCGATTGAACACGAGGATGCCCAACCGCCAGCGAGAAGTCACGTGGAGCGTGACGTTTCAGCGAGGCCACTTATCGGGTTGGCTCAGGTGCCCGCTTCGCCTACCACAGTTCAGTTCAAGCAACGAGGAGCAGCAGTAGGCAGCTTTCAGAACCTGAAGAGGCAGATGAGATTCTGCCGAAACGTCGTTTAGACAACCGTGACTCCTGGAGGTGTAGACCATCGACGCGGGAGAGTACCCGGAAGTACAATAACACTTCGTATATATATATAATATACGAAGTGTTATTGTACTTCCGGGTACTATATATATATATAATATACGAAGTGTTATTGTACTTCCGGGTACTCTCCCGCGTCGATGGTCTACACCTTCAGGAGTCACGGTTGTCTAAACGACTTTTCGGCAGAATCTCATCTGCCTCTTCAGGTTCTGAAAGCTGCCTACTGCTGCTCCTCGTTGCTTGAACTGAACTGTGGTAGGCGTAGCGGGCACCTGAGCCAACCCGATAAGTGGCCTCGCTGAAACGTCACGCTCCACGTGACTTCTCGTTGGCGGTTGGGCATCCTCATGTTCAATCGGTGCTGTAGAATGCCGTGGTTCTCCTTGAGTTGTTAGCGCTCGGCTCTAACTCCTCGTGATAGGTCCATTTCTGGCAGGTTGCTGTATTTCTTCTTCTATATATATATATAATAACACTTCGTATATATATATATATATAAAGTATCTCTATTGATTCACAAAAACCATAATAACTACAAATAGAACGTGAAAAGGACCCGTGTATGCAGGTATAAAAATATACAGCCATTTACCACAAAACTTTATACTCCAAGATCCCAGAACCCCCAGCCCTACGTCATTTTAGCAAAGATTTTCACAGCATATGTGTAAGATGTAGGTAAAAACGTATTGCGTACTTGTTAGCTTGAAAGTGGGGCCCTTCTGCAGATAATAGGTATAAAGGTAAATAAAAAATCTTACTATTACGTTCATATAGCAAGATATATAAAGTTTCATTAACAGCCGTCCGTGGTGTAGTGGTTGAGTAGTCGGATTTAAGTGAAGTTCGCTAGTGTCTTTTAAAAACTGTATATTTTGTTGATTTTAGTTAAGTTTTTCTATAAAACATGTTTTAAAGGTATTACCTATTTTAATTTTTTATTTGTAAAAAGGAGTTTAGGTTTTTAACTATTAATTGTTGTTTTCGCCGAACCAGGCCTTCCCTGCCCGATCCTGCAATCCGCCACAGCGACAACGCGGTGGTTGCACGATCGGTCCCTAGGCGGGTTCTGAGAAGGCAACTGTTGTATATTTTAATATTAATAGTCATTTTGAATTAAATTAATAATTAATAATTTTTTTTCTACATTTTGTACGAGATGTATTTCGGCTCGATTAGGAACTGAAATAACATTTCTTTATAGAGTAAGATCCCAGAGCCCCCAGACCTACGTCATTTCAGCAGAGTTAAGATTTTCACAATAAATGTGTAAGTAGGTAAAAACGCATGCATACTTACTTTTACATAATATAGGCCCTCAGTCTATTTTCTCTTGCACAATGCAATATCTCATATATCTCTGCCAGTAAAACAGAAGTATATCTTCCAAAACTGTGAGTTTCTCATATACTGTATATGCCAGCTCCGGTGCCTTGTTCAGTCCTTGATCCGTCTGTATGCTACGGGTTTCACGTACATGAACAAATAGATACGTTGGATCTTAATGATTATCAGATATTACGTAACGAAATCACTTGGGCTACTGTAGCGTAGCAGATATCGTAGGCAAACTTGACCCGGAAAGTGATGTACGTGCCTACGATAAAATTTCTCTAGCTCAGACTATCTCAGGGTGTTAAGCCCAAGCTTACACAAACTATGATAAATTATTAGTTTACTTACTTAACAAATCACTGAGTTTTTCCATATGTAGTGGTCGCAGACGAAATAATGACACTTTCTTTAAAAATGAAATGCACTATATTAAGCAATTTACAAAATTGATTCTCTAGAATATAACCTGGCGATGTTCACAGTTGTGGCCAATATTTCACGATTAATAAGTTATAACATTCATAAAATGCCTTGTGTAGCTACACATCGGTTTACAATATGATCATAAAATTGTCATAGATTCTGCCACAAAGGTTTGATTTAAAGAACCTCCTTAAGTATATGTAAATATATGCATAAAATCTCTAAATATGTACAGGTTAAAATGCCAAAAGTATGAATTGATGTCCAGCGGAACCACTGAAGGTGGTCCCCGGTAAGTAAAACAAATAACACAACACTTATTTAGGGTGGTGCGATACCGAGTCCGGACGTGGAAGAACTGAAGCCCTACAGAGATGCCTTCGGGACACAAGAAATGGACCCAAGGATGGGGTTGATCGTAGCTTCACCAGCCCTGGAACCTTCCACTGTGTGTGGATGCCCCGTCCGTGGAACTCTCGCTGACGTGTGTAGAAGCCCCGTCCGTAGAACCCTAAAATATCACGATTTAAATTTACAAAGTCAGAAATGCATGTGAAGCGTGCTTAATGTGAGCAATTCTGACATAACCTACAAATGAAACATAATTTACCTCACTGATGAGGGAACAATCCACCAAAACTCCTGGAAGCCACAGTCGGATAAATGGGGTCGAGTCCGCCTTTTAAGTTGACACTGTATTTCCCAAAGGAGAGCCTGCAAATTTGCGAAACACGTGGGTAGAGAACGGGCAAGATGGCGTGAAGAGGTTAGCTTACCTTGTGTAATTTAATATCCTGTTTCCGCAGATAAAATTCACTCACAACCACAAAATATTCCGCTAAACGGAACAACAACAGATTGAGGAAATTTTCTTGAGTTGATTATTCTAAAATCCACGAGGATGCCTTGGATAAAACCGAGGTTGGAAGAATTACCAACTAATTAACACCAACCATGCCAAAAACAATCACACCAAAAACAATGGTTGCTTCCGTTTCCTTTGCTGATCACGTGTCGCCCTCCCGTGGAGAATAGCGAAATGTGTTTCGGACGTGTAGCAGTTGTTATAATGCGGCCCACAAAACGCTAAAGCGTATGGTGAGTCGCATACGCTAGAGGTCCGTAACATGTAAATCAGGTAAGTTCCCCAAACCTTTTGCTGTAGTCATCCTCTTTCCATTCACTTCAATCCACAATTTTTACCTCGAAATACCTGTTGAAAGTATGCTTAGGAATCATGTGATATGTTCTCATATCAGATATGCTAACCCCCACTCGGTTCTTGATTCGAAATACGAATTATCCTCTCTAAGTATTTGAGATCGAAAAACCTCACATTTCTCTAAACAAAATGGATCTTGGTCTTCGATTTCCAGCCGCTTGGAATTTATTGATCTGCAGACTAACCTCATAAACTTCATCTAGAACAACAGCTCACTTACTGAAAACAACTGTTCCGCTCTGCTCCCACCATATGTATAAATAACACTTCATCACATACTACCAGCGAGTTGTCTGTAAGAAGTAGGCAAATTAAGGACCCGGAATCGAACCAGCCGTAAGGTTTCAGACGTATCCTGACCATTTCCTTTTGGCATTTTCTCTTGACCTTCTATTTTTTTTCAAAATCGCTCCAACACGGAAGCCGAAATGTATTTTTCATACCAACAACCGCGGAAATTTCTCGAGAGATACATACAAACTAGAAATAAAATCTTAAGGCTTTAACATACACAGCAAACAAGAATTCTTTTGAAAGCTTTGAGAAAGAAAACAGATTTATCTGCGAAATGTTGTCTGTTCTAATTTATATTGGTATACCCTCTTATTGTTTCTTTTATAAGTGTTAAGCTTATTTTCTAATGTACTTGATATTGCTGTCACTTATGCAAATTTTATGGTAATTCTGAGAAGAGAACACATGCGTTAGAAAATCCAAAAAATATAGAAGAACCTTTGATAATTAGTTCAGTAAGAATAGACAGAAAAACCTTAAACTTCGGATTAAGTACGAACAAGCTGAATTTTGATAGAGACCTTTAGTTTATATCATAAACATATTCTGAAAAGTCCTGTTGATTTCGCCCGGTTCTGTTACACACCCCTAGCACGCAAGGGGTGGATTATCGGTTCTTAGCGGATGTCTCCGTTCCTGTTGATCCTACGACAACGAAAAAGTTTCTTTTGTACAAACGATAGTTTTTTTAGCAACAAAACAATTCAAGCAATTCAAGTTACGTATATAGTTGCTATAAACTGTATAATTTATTTGAGGGCAAATATTTTAGTGAATTATTTAAAGAATACCTTGACTTGTGTCATAAGAATATAGCAACGGTTCATATATCTATTGTACTTTCTTTTATAATAATATATGAATGATACTTGTTGAACGTCATTGACTGCGGTTATATCAATGGATTTAATAATATTTTAATATACAATAGAGGTTAAAGTAGAGGTTAATTTTATTTTCCAAGAAGACAGGTGCTACTACTCAATAGAGTACTGGATATAAAAGAATGTATGTAGAAAATTTATTTATAACTAAAATTTGTGGTGTGAAAAAGGAATCTCCAGATAAATTAATCTTTACAATTTCTTAACAAATTGCGTCGCTATTAATACATTTAAAACTAAATTAAGGTCGTCTTGACTATCTGATTGTATTAAATAATTTTTATTATTTAAGTAAAACTTCCATAGGTAAATTTAAATGTGTTAGGTGATATATCTTATGCAAAACTTTACCCAAAAAAATCTATTGATGTGATATTGTATATTTGCTAAAAAAAGAAATCCTTACAAATACTTTACAAGAGATACTTGGCCTATAATTAGATGCATTGCCATTTTCTCCGCTCTTATACAAAGGTTTTACCAACGTTATTTTAAATATATCAGGACATACTCCTGTAATATTGTTAATTAAATAATGTCAAGCATAAATTCTAGTGAATTTATTCACATAAAAAAAAGGTAAAAGATGAGTTAAAACACTTGAAATGAAAATTATTCACTGAAAAATGCAAGAAAATATTTTAAAAAATCTCAAGAAATTCTGGGCTTACATTAACGGTAAAAGAAGGAGTAGTTACATTCCAGATAATATTATATATAATGATATTCAATATGCAAATCCCTAGGAAATTGTTAATGCCTTTGCTACCTTGTTTCGAACTGCATATTTAAAACCTAATGATAATAGGAATAAAAATAAATATAATTCTTATGAAATGCCAGTAGTAGCACTAGTTTATCATTAACAGCGTTTTCAGAAATAGAGGTACTTAAACCCTTAAATAAAATCAAACATAAATTTACTAAAGGACCAGATAATATTCCTGCATTTATTGTCAAAGAATGCGCAGCCACCTTTGTCGGTCCACTCTCAATAATATTTAATCTATCATTAAAAACGCAATTATAGGCCCTTTACAATTATCTGCAATTTCGTTAGTTTTCGAAATCACCTTGCATACGTCATTATTCAATCACGTAAAGGGTCAAATTGTACACAACCAGCATGGATTTGTTCCTGGCAGATCTAATGAGACTAACCTCGCATGTATCACACAATTCATTTCTAAAGAACTGGATGCAAACAAACAAATGGATACCATATACACAGACTTTTTCAAGGCATTCGATTACCTGGATCATGTTATTCTACTAGAGAAATGGAGTAAATTTGAGTTATCACTGTCGCAATTAGATTTGTTCTCTTCATATCTAGAGAACAAGTGTCAATACGTGGAATACGTCCTGGTCACTTTAGGCGTTCCGCAGGGATCCGTATTAGACCCGCTTATGTTTGTTGTTATTATAAATTAATAATAATAATAAGTTGATCTCAATGTAGAGAGCCTCCTATATACTGATGACTTGAAAATATATTGTGTAATTGAAAGCGAATAAGACCGCGAAAATCTTCAGAACAACTTGAATATGAAACATAATATTTTTAGTCGCAAACTCCTCTATAAATCCTTATTTTACTATAAGGAAAGTAACCAGACTGCAACCAAAGTTACAAATCTGGCGCGTTAAGTATAATAATTGCATATTACCATCAAAACGCTAATGCTTCGATTGCAACAAACACCAGCTGAAAGACTGATCCTACTTAAAGGAGCTCCCTTGCCAGTCGTCACACACCACTTGCAGACTGCAGTTTCGAGCTGTTGGCTCTCGTCAGTGTAAGGTAGGTATGCAACGACCGACATGAGAATCCTTTGACTATAGTACATCCCGGTATTTTTACAATAGCGACATGTAAAACAGCCAGCAGGCGCCATCTAGTGGTCCAGTGTCTGTTGCAATCGAAAAATAAATAGCCTGACTTGGCTTAGCATAGTTCAAATGTGCTTTTAGAGAGCGGAATATTAAACATAATATTTTTAGTCGCAAACTCCTCTATAATTCCTTATTTTACTGTAAGGAAAGTAACCAGACTGCAACAAAAGTTACAAATCTGGCGCGTTAAGTGTAATAATTGCATATTACCATCAAAACGCTAATGCTTCGATTGCAACATTGAACATGGTTCATGACTGGTGTCTGTCTAATCGCTTATTTTTCAATATATCAATATATTGACCTTTTCTCAAATGCGCAATACTATTGAGTATGATTATCATATAATCGGTCAAATATTGCAGAGGCCAGACTGTCAAGGAACTTGGAGTTACCTTTGATAAGTATCTGACTTTCAAAGAACATATTAATTTTACTATTGCTTGAGCGGTAAAAAGCTTAGGCTTTGTAATAAGAAATTGCAAAAGGTTCAGCAATACTGCCATACTATTCATTTGTCCCCAGGACATGCTGTCTGAACTGGGTATTCGCAAAATGTTATACTCGAAAGATTTCGCATATCACGTATGGAAAATAGAAGGATAATACACTCAATAATTTTTCTCTATAAAATTTTGTTTAACATGTTTGAATGTCCCCTTATTTTGGGGCAACTGAATTTTCATACACGTCGTATAACAGCTGAAACTCTGAAATATTTTATCTTCCTACTCCTCAAACTAATGTATTAAAGTATTCTCCTTTATATTTTATGTGTAATAACTATAATCTACTGCAAGATAGACTTGACAAATTCAACTGCAGCATTAACTCAATCTAACAGATTGATAAGAATTCAATACTTTTGCTTTTCTATGCCACCATAGCTCTATTGCAGTTATTTATTTATTTATTTCAATTACACTGTTCTATAGGTAATACCCAATTACAGAACAGGAGGGTATGATAAAAAAAACAATAACTATAAATAACATGGTAAGAAAGTGATGAAGAATATAAGTGTAAATAATAACATATAGGTATAGATAAAAACAGGTATATATCACAACAATATCAAATGTATAAGTAGCCAAAGAAAAAACAATACAATCATTTCAAGTATAACTCCTTTACATTATTAAGACTGCAAGAAAATATATCTAACCGACTTCCTGCTAGGTTACAATTATTACACATTGTAAATATGGGTTAATACTGAAGAACATTTGTACGCGCTGTGGGGAGATAGAAAGTTATGTTATCCCGGGCAGTTATTCTAGGGACATGAAAGTTTAATTTTGTTACAATATCTGGACAGTCGATTTTATTGTGAATGATTTCAAACAGAAGTACTTGTGAGTGATTGAGTGATACTCGCGCCTCTGGATAAGACTCACCATTGAATGCCTTTCAAGCAGTTCATTTTGAGGTACGCCTATAGGCGGGTACACGCCGTCAGATTTAAAACACAACAGTTTAACAAGTCTGCGCTGAACACGTTCGAGGTTATCAATGTGAACATTATAATGCGGATACCATATAATCGCAGCATATTCAAGTTTTGATCTAACAAAACAGTTATATAACATTTTAATCGTGTTAATATCCGCAAAATCCCTGCTGTTACGTGCTATAAAACCATATGATTTGTTTGCTTCACAAATTAAGGTCTCCATATGATTACTGAATGACAGTTTCTTATCAAAAGTGACTCCAAGATCTCGAAAAATATTAGGATGTTCAAGAGTTGTACCTTCTAGAGAATAATTGAAAATTAGAGTGCTAGGCTTTAATGTGTAAGACATTACCTTACATTTTTGAGGATTAAGTGGTAATTTATTTAATAGACACCAGTTAGAAATTTTGTCCAAATTATACTGAATTTTTTCACAGTCCTCAACATTCCTAACTACGTTAAATATTTTTAAGTCATCAGCATATAGAAGACAATTCACATCTAAATCCATGACGATATCGTTAATAAATATGTTGAATAGCAGGGGACCAAGAACAGATCCTTGGGGAACCACCGAAGTTGCAAGGTACTCAACAGACTTGAAACCATTAAATACCACATATTGCTTTCTGTGAGACAGATATGAAACAAACAGCAATATAAGTGAAGAGAATAGTCCAAATGATGTAAGTTTTCTTAGTAAAAAGTTATGGTCATTTTCTAAAGTGGAAGCACCTTAGTTTCATTATAGGGATGTGCAATTAACATATAGCTAAGGGCACTCTTAGAAATATCACAAGATATGTTCAAGCTTGTTTCCTTAACTGTAACTAACTGTTTTATGGACATCAACGCATAAGTCGACGATAAAGTATAGCAGGGAAATATTGTAAAAATCGCTTTTGGTCTTATTTGAAATTCAAATTAGCTTGCTTAATTTCCAGCAGATATTGTGCATTTAATTTTTCCACAGTCTAGCAGTACCATAAATTGCCGGTTGTAAATAGATTTAATTGCCTTTCGGGCTGCATGCGCCGCGATTTACGAAAGTCACATACCAGAGTAAGGTGGCGAAATTCACGTATTCCAGGCATTTATTAATATCTTTGGTTGATCGCGCGCATTGCGACACATTGGCCGCGCGCCCATGCAAATGCACTGTAGAAAGACTCCCAACTAATCTTACCACACGCGACATTGATATGAGGCTCACCCGCTCACTTGGAACAGTCACTTTCCGCCATCGGTGATATTTTGGCAGATATCGTGGCTGCTTTCCATGCAAGTAAAAGCTGAATTACGAACGGAATTTTATTGGTTTATTAGAGGGTTTGGCGAAATATACCGCTTTTATTAAAAATTTATCCGTGTAAATTAGTGAATAAGCAGATACTTATGTATAAATATAAAAGTGGAAGATTTATTAGGTATAGTATGTGAGTTTAACCACAATAAAAGAATTATTCATGTGAATATTTGATATAATTAATTATATTCAAATAAGTACCATATATAAAATTATGTATGTATCAATCTTTAAACATTATTCTTCTGTCATAGATACCATTAGCTGCGGACCTAGATACCAGAGGTATCTTTTTTTAATATAAATATAATAACAATAAATAACTAACTGGTAATAGTAGTAGATATACCACATCATCTTAAAAAGAAGCAGTCAAACATTCAAACGATCAATGGCGAATTTAACTCTTTTTTTAGAAATTGAATTACCCACATCTGGGTTAACAACGTTTAAAAGATAAGCGGGTTTTACTCTGGTAATATGCAATTATTACACTTAACGCGCCAGGCTTGTAACTTGTAATTCAGCACTTGGCGGGGCACATAGCCCGGAGAGTAGCTATTGGTTGTGCAGTCTGGTTGCGTTCCTTATAGTAAAATAAGGATTTTATAGAGGAGTTATGTTTTAATATTCTGCCCTATAAAAACACATTTAAATCAGTGATAAGGATGTTTGAAATTTATAACTGATAAAATTTAAGAAACAGTTGTTTTGTGCATGTGTTATGTTCATGTTTGTAGGATGCCAGTGCAAATATGACAACTAATGTAAGAAAAATATGTTGGTTAGTTTGAACTGTTGGAAGCGGCACAATTCGCAGGGGCGATATCAATCAATCAAGATATGCTTTATTGTCTAAGAATGAAATACTCTTTTTGATAAAAGCTATACAGGGTGTCTCAGCGGGAACTGAATCGATCGATATAGAGAAAAGCACGCATCAGAAATTTTTGAAAATTTAGATAGTTACTAATGTCCGTATGACCAATCCAACTAAAATAATTACAAGCAGATGGCACTTCCTCTTATACCGGAAGTCGATACCAACTTGCTTATTTCAAATGGAACACCCTATATATTTTAGGGTTTTCGAAAAGAGCATAAAATTCTGAGTCGAAAATATGTAGCATATTCTATACCTAAACCTAGCCGTTCCAGAGATATTTGACATTTTATAGATAATTTGACAGGTGCAACGGTTTGCAAGAACCGTTATAACTTTCTTCGTGTAAAAGATCTTCATTTGCTTCTTGTCACATAAAAAGAACACAAGGAGAACTACGTTCTACAACTGAAATAAATTCAATAATATCATACCAAGTGTTCCGTTTTTCGCGTTACATTTTGTCAACTTCAAACCGCAATAACTTGTTTAGGTCAAATGGAACACCCTGTATTTTTTTACGTCAAGTTGTGTAAAATTGAATTTCCTTTTTTCTGATATCAGCATTGTGGAGGTTAAAGTTACAACTTTTTGAAGTATTTGCGATTTTATTAGAAATTCATGAATTATTGTAATCATTTCATCAAAATAGCCATGATTAGAAACAATGTCATTATCTTATGTCAAAAAATGCCAGCACGTTTGAGTTACACCCAAGAAGACTTTTAAATTTGGTAATTATTTATGGAGAATGTGATAAAGTAATATCAAGAACTTGCAGCACATTTGCTACTCGATATCCAGAAAAACGGAAACCGTCACCAAACACTGTAAAACGCATACTGGAAAATTTTAAAAATTATGGCTCTGTCAAGGCAAAAATGCAAAGAAGAAAGCCTATTGTTGATAACGAAAACATTAAAATAGTCATTCTGGGATATTTTCATGCATTTCCAAGGATGTCATTAAGACAAGCTGCTCAGGAATCGGGACTATGCAAGGATTCAATTCACAGAATCTTATTAAAGCATAAGTTTCACCCGTTTTCATTCCATATGGTTCAAGGATTAAAAGAAACAGATTTCCTAAGAAGACAGAATTTGTGAGTTTATTCTAATAAGGTCTGAGGGTCACGATTCTTATTTGGGAAATATTATACATACAGATGAAGCAAAATTTACTAAAAATGAACCTTTTAATAGACCAATTCGCATTATTGGAGTGACTCAAATCCTCATATGTTCAGAGAGCGAAACTTGCAGGAAAGTTAGCAGTTCAATGTTTACTGTGCCATAAGAAACGATGGAGTGGTGGCATTACAATTTTATCAGGAGAATTTAAACGGTAAATTAAATTTTCTCTTCTGCTAATATGTATAGGTCAATTTTTGTTTTTTGTTTAGGTGAGAAATATCTGAATATCTTACAAAATTTGAATAATAACTATTTAGAAAATTTACCTCTCGCCGAACATAGGAATATTTTTTTATCAGCACGACGGTGCTCCCCCACATAACGCATATTTAATTAATAATTATTTACAAGAAACTTTTTATGATAAATGGATTGCCAATAATGGACCATTCTTATGGCCTCCTCGCTCGCCCGATTTATCAGTTCTGGATTATTTCAATTGGAGAACTATTAAAAATAAAGTTTATGAGAGCCCATTAACAACCTTTGAAGATTGTATGCAGAGTAAGAAATGCATTTCAAAACATATCACAGGATTCAATTAGAAGAGCTACACATGAGGAACTAATTAGAAGGTGCGAAACATGTGTCGAGGTTCGAGGGCGGAATTTTGAGCAATTATTAAATTAAAATGAAATAATATTTTAAATTGATCTTATCTCTGCTATTTTAGTTCATGCCATATCTTCAATTCGATTAATATGCATGTTACAGTGTTAGTGTTATTTTGCGTTTTTGTGGATATTGAGTAGCAAATGTGCTGCAAGTTCTTGATATTACTTTATCACATTCTCCATAAATAATAAACAAATTTAAAAAGTTTTCGTTGGTATAATTTAAACGCGCTGGCATTTTCTGACATAAGGTAATGACTGATTGTTTTTAATAATGGCTATTTTGATGAAATGATTACAACAATTCATGAATATCTAATAAAATCGCAAATATTTCAAAAAGTTGTAACTTTAATCCCCACAATGCTAATATAAAAAAAAGGGAATTCAATTTTACACATGACGTAAAAAAATACAGGGTGTTCCATTACTTGTTAATATTATGATAAATAGTAGAATTTATATGTTTTTTTTTAAACCTCTCGACGTGTTTAACGTCTACCGCAACCCGCATTATAAAACTAGTTTGGTTGGCCGAATACAAATCTTACACAAACACTCCTAATTGCAACAGTCGATCGCTGGTGCACAATCATTCAAAAACAGCACTAAGAATGTGAAAAGTGACTTATTGAGGATTTCACTTGACGTGAGGTTGTCCTTCGAGGAGATGTATTTGTACATGCAAAATACTCTAGTTCACGGTTTTGCTTTTCATCACAGTAGCTTAGACTCTGGTTTGTCTACGGTTGCTTCGGACATTCTGCCAATAAATTCGACATATTTTGCTTCAAAATGCTATGAACTCTGTTATTTAACCAATTTTTTCTAGCATTCGTTAGGACGCATTTTTAAAGTCATTGTACCAATTTTCATGCGGTAAGGTCTTTCACTTAGGTAACTTCGGAGCAATGTATTTATAGGACCACAAATACCAACACCATTTAGAATAGCTAATAAACGCGGATGTCTTTGAATTAATTGCAAACTTTGTAATATTTATTTTTTTATTAGTATGGTAATTTCAAATTATTATTATATTACTTATCAACACAACGTACGTACGTATTCTAACAAGTAGTTTATTTTAAATTGATTTAAAAAATAACTTTAATTCATTTGTTACATGTTGGAATTGTCAGCGTATAATTTCCTAAATTCTACAGGGAAATGTATTTCTCTAAAGCACCTGATTCATTTACATAGCATGGCAAAGTGTTTAAGTTACATGGATCTTTTCATGTGGAATTAAAATGCCATTCTCTCCATTGTAAATATGACCTAAGAGAATGAGCTCCTCGTGCACATGTGGGGCAGGTATTCTATCATAGCACTGCAATCTTTTTAATCGTCTGGATCATGATACTCTACTAGAGAAACTGAGTAAATTTGGGTCGATAGTGATTCAGTTAATTTTTCATATCCAGAAAATAGATGTCCCAAGCAATATTTTTCAGACTATCAACTACTTTTCTTCACTAATTCTAACATCAGAGTTAGTGCAAATAGTAATTAGATAGTAACTTAATGTGGTGAAGATTCTTCAATATCAGGATTGACAAATGGTTTTTCGAGTGAGTGTTGCTTTGTGTCTATTGGTTTAAGGTTATGAAGATATTCTTTTAGTTTTGGCATAAAAACAGAAATATCTGTGCCTTCGTGTGAATTAACAACAAAATCTCCTGGAATGCGTAAAACTTATCCAAAAAGAATTTCCGCAGAGGAACATCATAAATCTTCTTTAATAATGATTCTAAAACACAGTAAAATTATTGGAAGCTCTTTTTCCCACTTACGTGAATTAGCTCTGACTGTCAAAATTGCTTTCAACGTTCTATGAAATCTTTCAATCCTACCATTGTTTTATACATGATACGAGGTTGTATGTATTCTATGACAACCGAGGAATTTTGTAAATTCTGAAAATAGTCGTGATTTGAACTGCACGCCATGACCTGTGATTATATAGAGAAGAACCCCAAAACGGCAAGCATATTGTAGAAATAATGTTTTAGCTACTGTTTCTGCAATTATTATTAATTGTACTGTGTAAAGGATATGCCTATGGCCAACGAGAAAATCGTTCAATCAGTGTGAATATGTGAGAATGTTAAAGAACACGCTATAACCCCGATATACTTTTCGACGTTGTAACAAAATCCGACTTAGGAAATACTCCGTACGAAAAGCGTGCTTCACGTAAAAACGCCGTGGAAGAGGTTTTTAATTCTTGAATACATATTTTTGCTCTTCGGGGCATTTTTTATGCCAAATTTTCGCTAACTCTTCAAGGAGCGTTAATTTAGAAAGTGTAGCAAATGTCGCTGCACAGGGACGTAATGTCGCCCCGACCACCTAATTTTAGAAAGTATACTAAAATTAGACTTGAACTCCAAAATTTTCAAGATTAAAAACCCTTCTACGAATCCACGTTGTCAAGCACTGCAACTCTTACGAGGTATTGAATATGAGGACAAGTTAATCCAACGACTATTCAAAGTATATCGGAAGTTATAGCGAAAATAGCCCTTAGTGACATGGGACCCCCATCATTTCCTAGCAGTCGGATTTGACGGGGAAATTATGTGTTTTGACGGGGTTTGCCCTAAACCGGTTCCTCAGTGATTCGGAGTCAAAAAAGTATCTATACCATGTACTCACACGTGCATGGGATCCGCCTTGCCTGAACGTAAAAAGTTGTTATTGCATAATACAAACGAAGTAGAGACGCTTCAAGCAATTTTAAACTCCGAGGAGCGACCAAAATTAATGTGAATTAATAAATACGTTTATAAGACAGGCAAGCAAAAGCCCACCAAAATTTCAGTTACATGAAACTTTTCTTGAATCTTTTTGTGCATCGTTAGCTTATCAAACTGCATATTGGATGGTAGTTGGTACCGTATGAATCGTCCCATTCCTCACCATGTGTTGTACACGGGTCAGACCATTGTTTGTTAACATTTTCTCTTGAAAAAGTTGTTGTAAAAACATGATTTTTTAAAGATTTAATATATATATTTTGAACTTTATATTGTCTTTTAGTTGTGTTTTCTAACAAAATTCCTTTTCAGGTTTAATTTTAAGAGAGTGTAATACAGACAGTGTTAGATTTATAGTGTTACGACGTCGTCCAATTGATACCATCAGAGCAGCAGTTAAGCATAAACGACAGTAAGTATGATTTATCCATTATTCTCCGTCTGAAACAGTCACGTTGAACCCTACAAAATTTTGTGAACGTAATATTTATTATTTAGAATTAAGAAAAGGTTGATGAAAAAGAGAATTAATTTTTTCTTTTTCCTATTTTTCCTAGTTTTTCGAGCAGAAAATACGTCCTTCAGACCTCCATTAAAACATGGATCGTTCACAAGAACAACAACCGAAAGAGGGTAATAGAAATACAATGTTGATATGCATGTGTTCGGATCTACCTCTAGGTATATCGAACTTACCTATCGGAGTCTTAGAATGTCTGTAAATTTTTTATGTTTGAAAATTAATAAAAGTTTTGGTCCATAAAATGCAATCTATATCTATTTTAGTCCAAAAATACTCACTATTTATTAACTTTTTTGCTGTTCGTACGCCAGAATGCGTTAAATTATGAAAAATTTCAAACACGATCTGTCTAAATTTATTAGGCACATAAGGTCTAATATTAGAAGCAGAAACTTCACACCAAATTTAATTGTTTGAATTTAAAATGAAATCAATATCTCGATTTCCAGAAGATTGTTTTTGGATCAATATTTCTAATTCTGTCATTTTTTTAGAACTTCTAAGTTAAAATTCGATAGATTATTTGAAACAATATAATTTATATTTAATGTCAAACCTTTGATTTAATTATTAATTGTTTACTGTTATTTTAATTTTCTTTATGATTTCAAAGAAGATACATCATCTACATGCAAAAGACTGTCAGCGACGATATCTTTTTTACCTTAAATGTGTCGTATGTCATTTGTGAATTGTGCTATAAATTCTAAGTGTCAAGTTTGTCCCGGACTTCTTTCTGTCTTAGAGAACAAAGCTGTTGTTAATGGCTTATGATCAGTAAAACAAATAAATTTTCTACCTTCTAACATATACCTATAATGTTTAATAGCTTCATATAATGATAGCATTTCTTTGTCAAAAGTTGAATATTTTCTTTAGGCATTCGTCAGTTTTCATGAAAAGATAGCTAAGGCTTGCTTTCATTATTGGATAACTGTTCGAACACTGCTATATCTCCCCAATATCCATTTCCTTGGAACATCAGTTAGGGATAGTGGTAGCATAATTAACACTAAGCAGTGAGTAGGTAGGTACATCACAAGCGCCACAATACTACAATATTTTTTTCAGTGTTGATTTTTCATTGGAATGTGACATAATTAGATATGGTACACTCCTAAGTAATTTCTCAACGTTTATTAGATGTTGGTAACTTTCATGTAACCTACCAACGTCGGCGTCGATTGGCTTCAATAAATCAGTTTGTTTCATTATTTAATTTTGTCCATATAGCTGCTGAATCTTTCACTAGATTACGCGGCCTCTGTTTGTGTAATATTTAATGTCCTGATTAATTATAATTTTTGATAATACTTCTTGTCGATATATTTAATTTTATCATAAATATTATTAATGTAGAAATGTTATTTTTCAATGGGAAAATAGGAAGCAATCATCATTTATAAATATACCTAGGAACGAATCCCACCGATATAAATATCTAAACTTAGGACATTCCCAATCTGAAGTCGCTCGTCAATACTCAAGCAAAACGTTCTAAATATAGTAAAATTCAACAAAAATGTACTATTGAAGACGGCAAAGTCCGATCTAAATTTAAAACGCCTCAACGTAACGTAGAGTTATGCTAATGTTTTGTGAATCATAAAATTAAAATCTATATTTAAGTTGCCATATTAACAAAATAGGTGATTAAAAATGCCTTCAGAATAAAAATAAACATACATACATGCGTGCGTACGCCAATGCGAAAATAGATTGTTTCTCAACTCTACAGACTTTTTGTTTACATACAATGTTGCCAGTCACGAATAAAACCTTTTAAAAATATATCATACTGAAATAACTGGAAGTATCGTATGCTACTTAAAACGTATTAAGTTTTATTTCATTGCATGGCTTACAGAAGGCTAATTACCGTATAAATTTGCAGTCAATGAGTGTTGACCTATAGTATACAGGGTAGAATATACTGCTCAATGTAATAAAAAACATGTTCCTAAAATTATTTTGAAAGTTTTACTGTTTTTGAATTTGCCGCTGTGATCGATCAAACAACAGTTATTATTTTTCCTTTCATATTTAGGATTGTAGAACAGTAGAAACTTCATTTCAAAGGCGCATAGAGATGTATGTCAATCAAAACGGAGAGAACTATTAAATTTTTTTCTGTTGAATTATTTGAAAATTCCCCTAATTTTTTAAGCTTACTCTTGAATTTTGTACTTATTTTTCAATAAATCAAAAATGGTTATCAATAGCCATAGAGACGTACATGCAAAAATATGTTGGTTTTTCATTCCTACATCATATTCTGTTCTATTTGAAAAATTTGAGTAAACTCAATTCAAAAAGTTCTAAATTGAAATATCATTTTTGACCACCCTGTATATTTTTAGGGAGTGAGAATGATAATGATTCGAAAACATCACTCAAATTTCTTTCTTAAAATCCATAATGGTGACTGCAGTGATTTTTTCAAAATGGATCTGCAGATGGCATTATTTCAATAAAAAAATCACTACATTCAAATGGTTGGGAGAAAGTCAATAACAATATAGGAGTGAAAGGAGTCTAGAAAGAGGCTTCTAAAAATGTAGTGATATTTATAGTATTCCATTCAAAAAAATTGCACTGGGTTCTGTACAATCGTCTCGGTTAACCCTGTAACATTCGAAAATTTTAATTGTGTAGTTTCACTTATGATCATATGCTCCACATTTAAAATACATGTATTAAAACGGCTTATGCTTTTTCTTTACACTGTTACCTTTCAGGAAATTCAATGAGTTAATTAAATAATGAAAGACGATTTTCTTTGCATTATGTTATATTTTACGAGGAATATAACACCACCACACCACAGGTAATGACGACCCCCCTTTATCCCGGAAGGCTCTAGAAGAACCTTGTGTGGGAGGGGGCTACACATTTAGAGACAATTGACACACACCCAATATCCGTGTATAGTGGAAAAATCCCTCTCACAGTATTTTCCACTGCCACGACCGGGGATCGAACCCGGAACTTTTGGGTGAGAGGCAAGTGCGCTGACCTCTCGACCACCAGTCATGTGGCTTCATTGTAAACTTTAGACATTTCTGATGCAATAACATTTTTTTGTTATTGGCCATGTTCACCAAGAAAATTATACCAGATTAAACCGATAGTTCAAATGTGCTTTTAGTGGGCGGAATATTAAAACATAATATTTTTAGTCGCAAACTCCTCTATAAAATCCTTATTTTATTATAAGGAACGTATCCAGACTGCAACCAATAGCTACTCCCGGGCTATGTGCACCGCCGAGCGCTGAATTACAAATTACAAGCCTGGCGCGTTAAGTGTATTAATTGCATATTACAATCAAAACGCTAATGCCTAGATTGCAACAAACACCAGCCGAAAGACATCCTACTTAAAGGAGCTCTCGTGCCAGTCGTCCAACACACACACACACACACACACACACATACACATACACACACACACACACACACACACACACATTAGCAAGTGGTCTGGGACGACTAGCACGAGAGCTCCTTTAAGTAGGATCAGTCTTTCGGCTGGTGTTTGTTGCAATCGAAGCATTAACGTTTTGATGGTAATGTGCAATTATTACACTTAACGCGCCAGGCTTGTAACTTGTAATTCAGCGCTCGGCGTGGCACATAGCCCGGAGAGTAGCTGTTGGTTGCAGTCTGGTTACGTTCCTTATAGTAAAATAAGGATTGTATAGAGGAGTTTGCGACTAAAAATATTATGTTTTAAAATTAAACCGATGATTGTCGCTACTTTAATTTAAAGAAAATAGCATGGAAATTCAAGGAAATACAGTGTACTTCCCCATCTTCTAGTGGCTTGCATATTAGGGTATACGCAGAAGCTTTGCAATCTCATGTGAGAATTGCATAGTGGGTATACCATCTCCAGGAGCAGATGTAAAGTTGTCGGTCCCTTGTCTGTTAAATGTTAGGCAAGTAAAATATCCCTACTCCTCGACAGAGAAATAGTTCGGCAATATTCCTGGTTGGGGGTAGCTCATCTCCATGTGTACATAAGAAATAAATAGATGTATAAATACATAATTATTAACAATAAAACAAGCGTAAATAAAAAAGGTAAAACTAGAAGAAGCATCACTTTTAGAGAGTTAGTATTTGTGTTTTAATTTTATTTACAGATATATTAAGAACGAAAATATTATTAAGAATCAAAAATGTTGACATAATTAATAGTGTCTTCATCATTAGTATTCCTAATATGCCACCCAATCAAAATATAATAATTGAACAATGTAATAATACCATTAGAGATTGTACTATTGAATTTCATCTTCTATCTGAATATAAATTCCAAACAATTATATACAACGTTAAATCAAACGCACGATGCTCAGATGGGTTTACCATTAAATTTTTATTTATGTGTTGTCCCATTGTCTCACCATTTGTCACACATATTATTAGCTTTTGCTTACTGAATTGTGTATTTTCAGAAATTTAGAAGAAAGTTATAATATAACCGATTCCTAAAAAATCAAATGCTGTAGAATTTATAAATTTGCGTGCCATTAATATATTGCCAGTTTTATCGAAGGTACTGGAAAGAGAGGTAGATTCGCAACTCTGTCGGCAAGTTTCAAAATTTCACATTTTGCCTGAGGCACAATCAGGTTTTCGTCCGCTCCATAACTTGAAACTGCCCCCCTGAACATCACTGACGACATACTGAGGGGGACTGATAAATCAATGGCTACAGTGTGCTTTTCGACTTTTCGAAAGCATTCGACACTGTCAATTCTGAAATACTTTTAACTATATTAAAATCTATCCGTCTAAATAACAATATCATCAGTTTCTTTCGCAGTTTTCTATCCAACCGAACACAAAGAGTTAAAATTGACAACAATGTATTCGCTCCCCTCAGTGTGTCATCAGGAATTCCTCAGGGATCTATCTTATATCTACTGCTGTATACTTTATATGCTTCAGATTTTATAAAAATATTTAAGCACTGTCACGTTCATTTTCATACCGACGATACGCAGTTATACCTCTCTTTTGATCCCTCTAAGCATGTCGAGGCAACTACTATTATCAATTTAAACATTGTGGCTCTAGTAGAGACATCTAAAAATCATGCCTTGCGTATTAGTGCCTATAATAATACCAAAAATGAACAATTTTTGGGTCTCAATCTGTAAGGTCAGTTCTAGCAGTAAAACTTCAAAGAGCCTAGACCTAACCTTTGGCATGATGTTGAGATTCAAACATCATATCAATAACTGTATTCACACAGCATTTATGAATTTAAAAATGATTTTTAATAAACGCCATTTCTTAAATAAACAGCATCACTGCGCGAATCTATTGTTTTATCAAAATTTAACTTTGGTGAATCTGAGGACTCTCGTAGAATACGGGTTATTCATAGCTCCTCCTTAAGGTTAATTTTCGGTGTCCGGCGCCGGCAGGGTATTTCGCATAAACTTAATGAAATTGAATGGCTTTCTATGGTTAACCATCGTTTCTTACACTCAGCATACATATTTCACAAAATCATTATAATTTTTTTTTTTATACATTTATTTAACGTCAGCCTATTTCCGCTACTGAGGCCTAACACCGACGCCTGTAGACGAGCTACCCCCAACCAGGAATTTTGCCGAACCTCTTCCCTTAAGAAGAGTAGGAATCTTTTACTTGCCTAACATTTAATAGACAAGGGACCGACGGCTTTACATCCCCTCCGAAGGATGGTATATCTCCTATGCAACCCTCGCCTAAAGTTGTATAGCTTCCGCGCATACACTGATATACAAACCGCTGGAAGATGTGTGAGGCGAGAACGCGGTTTCCGTTGGAATGGTCACCCATCCAAGTACTAACTGCGCCTGTCGTTGCTTTACGTAATTATTTACGTAGAAAATATCGTACAGGTCAGATCTTCACAACTTCAACATCAGATTTAAAGGAACTCTATCACCTCCCATGCAACGTACTGAATTATTCAAACGTTCATTTACTTACCAAATTTCCAAAATTTACAATTTCGTGCCATCTAATTTTTAAAACAAATTGTCCACATTTAACCATTATGTTAAAAAGTATCACTTTATGTAAATACGGTTAAGAGTAATGAGAAAAAGGAGAAAAAAGAAAGAGACAACAGGAAGGGGTAAAAGAAGGGAAATAGGAAAAGCAAACATGATCATGGGCATTTTCCCATTAGGTCATATTAAATGTTATATGTATGATATTTGTACTTGATTAATGGAAAATAGAGACCTATTATTATTATTATTATTAATATCAATGGTGGAGACTCTTATAGGGGCGTGTTTGAAGAGTAGCCTAGAGTTCAGTTCAAATCTATCCAGAAGGTTAATTAACAATGGGGCACAATATTAGCAGAAACTGTTCGTGAACTCTGAAAGATATACGCATTGCATTTTTTTATGTTGAGATAAGTCAATCAAAAGACACAAATTGTGCACACTTTGAAGAGTTCATAGTCATCAATAAGTTGTAAATTTTCAGCATAAGCTAAGTAACTAACATCGAGTAAGTTTCCAGGGCCATACGTGGAAGGATATTAGAACATAGGACCAAAATTTACCCGGATTTGAATCGATGTTGACCTTAAGGTTTCGAATAAACGGGGTAGAACGGAATTCACTTATATCTCATTTAATATTAGATCTAAAATTTTTCCAAACTTTTGGTAGGCATCTGTACAACCGTCTTTTTTGTAATTACGTCAATAAGTATTTCTTTCTTTGATAAATTTTTTAATTTCTAAGTTAAACAACTGAGGATAGTTATTGGAGATCCATGCATCAAATACTTAATAGGGAGATTCATCAAAGAACTCACAAGCTAAACATTACAAAAGAGAACCTGAAGTAACAAAAATAATTTAGAACAAATACATTCTAATTTGGGTCCTAACTTTAGTAAAACTAGACGAGCACGTAATCCGCCAAAATGTTTGTTTGACTTTTGATTGCTTCAACGCAGATAATTTTGCAATTTTATTTGTACATTGTGCATAAATTTAAATCTGTAAAAACAACGGTAAAGCTCAGATAAATAAATTTATGACAACTTAATTATCTTAAACTAATTTAATTAATTTAATATTTACTGAAAGGTGATCGCCTCTAGGTAAATAATTAATATCAAAGAACCGCTTAGTATGAAGTTTATGAAATAATTATAAATTCTGGAATCTGTGAGACTCCCGTTGTGAACATTATATTTCACTGCTTTAACACCACGAAGGTAAATAAGTTAAGATCTATTACCGAGATAAATACTTTTAGCAAAGATTATAGAACAGATATACAGTAACAAACTTTCAGCAATTCATGTTAAACAATTCGGTGACTTATAATAACCGTTATTGTTATTTTTTATTGATTTAAATTATATTCGTGTATTGTAATGTAATCAAAAAGTTAGTTACAATTGAATGAGGAAAATATTTAAGAAATTATGTAATACTGTTTAAGTAGATAATAATAAAATTATAGAATTTATTAATTTTCATAAGGAAATAGCCTTATGCGGAGGTAAACGTGAAATTTTAATTAATTATTAAGTAGGTAATGTTAAATTATTGAAAACAATTTAATTGCCTGTAAAGAAAACTGAAACTAATCATCAAAGCAATGAAATTCAGCAGATGTAAATAATTAATTGTTTAATCCCTGCTAACTCTTCCAGAGCGGTTCTCCAGTCAAATAAAAAACCAAAACGTAGCGGAGAATTACTTGATACAGTGCGAGAGAGAGAGAGAGAGGGAAAGTAGAATGCTTTCTTAACTTGAATGTCAAGAGGCGTAGCATACGTTTTTAATAAGGGGTTTATTTGTGATCAATATAGTGCACCTGAGAGTATATTTGAGGAATTTTATTTTCCATTGGACCAGTACAAAATAGTACAAAAGAGGCATAGGATTCGTCAAAAGGTGAAATACAGTGTAAGTGAATCCACATGCATTTAGCAATTAATATTTAATGAGTTATACAAGTGGCATATAAATAAGTCGTTCTTGAACGTGGAAAAGAACATAACTATTATAAAAGATTAGATTAATCCTAAAGACTAAAATAAAAAAAAACATAAAAAAATCCATACATAAGTGCATACATGCCGACTCAACCCGAACAGCTGCAAACAGAAAAACATGCGCCCTCTCCGCATTAGGTATCGAAAAAAAAAATGATATTAAGAATATACAGGGTGGGGCAAATAGTGCGTCGGACCTCGATATCTCGAGTTCTACGATAGCTAGACATTTTTTAAAAATTGCAAGTAAACTAGATAAACAAGTCTATAACTGGAAATTATTTTCGAACATTATTATTATTATTAGCCGTTACTCGAGTCCGAGTATAAAAATGTTACAGTCGATAGATTGTGTACAATAAAAAACAAGTAAAAGGTGTAGTCTATTGTAATTCCCATTCATCTACGGTGCACACGACTATGGCTATAGAGGCCAATTCGGGAGAGCACATGTCGACCGCAGTCAGGACAAACATAGACCTGGTTAGGTCTTGGATTCGGCCTTCTTGCAGCAACATTTCCTTGATAGCTGGCCACAACCCCTCGCCATTCGGTTCTGTCCGCTGCAAGTTGTTCCCATTGCTCGTCTGGAATACCGCAGGATTTTAGATTTTCATGGAGAACGTCTTTGAACCTCTTTCGTTGACCGCCACGCCTTCTTCTACCGCTTAGCAATTCACCATAAAGTGTACATTTAGGAAGGCGGTTATCATGCATACGATGAACGTGACCTGCCCATCTTAGGCGTGCTCTTGAAATAAGCACCTCAATTGGAAGGCTGTTTGCTCTCCTGAGTACTTCCACGTTTGATATGTAATGGAACCAATGGATTTTCATCATACTTCTGAGGTGTCTTTGCTGAAAACGTTCTAATTCTTTCACATGACGACGGTAAGTGACCCAGCTTTCACATCCATATAGCAGTGTTGGAATGACAACTGCTCTGTAGACAGCCATTTTCGTTGACAAAGCAAGGTCGTGGTTGTCAAATACTCTCTCTCTAAGTCCCCAGAGTGCTCTAGATGCAGCGTTAATTCTATTGCGAATCTCGCTGTCCATGTTTGCTTTGTCATTAACAACGTTGCCTAAGTAATTGAACTGATCCACCACTTCAAGAGAATTTCCGTTAAGTGTAATGTCTGTTTGGTTCACTTGATGAGGAGTTGACATAATCTTAGTCTTTCCAATGTTGATTTTAAGTCCCAAGGAATCATAGCTCTGGGCATACACATCTAAAAGTTCTTGAAGCTCTTTAGGCGTAGAGGCTAAAAGTGCACAGTCATCCGCATACTGGAGATCACAAATGAATCGTGTGCGTGTCTTCGTGAAAGCTCTAAAGCGCCCTATGTTAAAGAGACCGCCATCAAAACGGTATCTGAGACCTATTCCTCTGACTGTCAGTTTGTTGTCAACAATAATTGTTAGAGCAGTGGTAAACAAATTAAAAAGTAGGGGTGCCAGGACACATCCCTGCCTAACTCCAGTGAGGGTTTGGAAAGGTTCGGTTGCCTCATTATTATACATAACCTGGGCGTTGTTGTTTGTATGTAGACTGCGACATACTTCCACAAATTTTCTAGGGATACCTAAGCGGAACATAATTTTCCAGAGCACTTCCCTGTCCACCGAGTCAAACGCCTTGGTTAAATCAATGAAGGCCATGTGAATTTCTCCTTGATGTTCGAGTGCTTTTTCTTGGAGCTGTTTAAGTGTGAAGATTAAATCCGATGTGCCTCGGTTTGGTCTAAAGCCACTCTGTGTTTCAGGAAGTAACTTTTCCATAACAGGTGTTAGCCTATTTGCCATCGCTTTAGTGAGTATCTTCCCTCCAACAGCCAGGAGAGCTATACCCCTGTAATTTCCACAGTCCGCAGCGCTCCCTTTGTTTTTGAAGAGGTTGATTAAAAGTGTATCACGAAACTCTTGCGGAGCTTGACCACTTTCCCACACGACATCAAACAGTTTTTTGAGGTAGGGTATGAGCTCTGACGACACAGCTTTAAAGATCTCAGCTGGGAGTGAGTCGGCGCCGGGAGATTTGTTATTTTTTAGCTGCCCAATGGCGGTTAAGATCTCTTCCGTTGTTAGTGGTTTATCTAAGTCTTCGAAGGTGTCATATTGAGGGATAAGATTTATAATATCGTGATCGGCTTGACTTTGCTGGTTAAGAATGTTAGAGTAGTGTTCTTTCCATCGGGCTCTTATTTCCTGGTCTTCTTTGAGGAGATTTCCATTTAAATCTTTAATAGGGCACATATTTTTCCGACTGGGGCCGTACACTGCTTTTACTCCTTGAAAGAAATTCCTGTAGTCGTGTGAATCGGCGTACCTTTGAATTTCTCTGGCCTTGCTTGTCCACCACTCGTTCTTTATTCTTCTGATTTCGCGTTGCGTTTCATACTTAGATTGGGTAAAAGCTTCTGCTTTTGATGAGTCGTTGGGGTGGTTGATAGCGTTTTGGAAGGCAATATGTTTGCGGTCAAGAAGTTCTTGTATAAAAGCTTCATTATCATTGAACCAGTCCTCCTGTTTTTTACTTGCTGCAGTGCCAAGAATTTCCTCACTCGCACTTTTTAAACTGTCTTGTAGCAGCGACATCTACAAAATTGGTTTCTTCTAGTGCACTCAAATTCTCTTGAACTTTTTGCTTTAGCTGTTGGACGGTTTGTTGGTCACGCAATTTACTAATACAGAGACGGAGTCTACGTTCTACTTGAGTTCTTCGGTGTTTAGGTCTCATAACAATTTTCATTTTAGAGACAACAGGACGATGATCGGTCCAACATTCGCTATCAATGCGCGCCTTTGTAATTTGAACGTCCTTGAGATGCTTCCTACGTACGATAACATAGTCCAGTAGATGCCAGTGACCTGATCTGGGGTGACGCCAGGTGCCTTTAAATTTATCCTTTTGTCGGAAAATGGTGTTTGTTATAACTAGATCATGTTCGGCGCATTTAGTTAGGAGTAGTTGACCGTTAGCGTTCATGTTGCCCAAACCGTTCTTGCCTATGATGCCTGGCCAGGTGTCTGCATCTCTCCCTACTCTAGCGTTAAAATCGCCAAGAATAACGAGTCGTTCCGTTTTAGGTATTCTACAGAGGGTTTCTTCCAGCTGTTGATAGAAGCTTTCCTTGGTTTCGTGACTTGCATCCAGAGTGGGAGCGTAGGCGCTTATTAGATTTACCGCGTTGCCATCTGATAGCTCATAGCGTAGCAGCATTAGACGCTCGGATAGGCCTTGTGGTACTTGTGTTAAGTTGGATACAAGTTGATTCCGAACGGCAAATCCTACTCCATGTTGTCTTCTTGAATTAGTGGGAAGACCTTTCCAATAGAAGGTGTAGTACTTTTCTGTGAGAGAGCCTTCCTCCAAAAATCGAGTTTCGCTGAGAGCTGCAACGTCAACATTGAGTCGGTGAAGTTCTCTATCTATTAGAGCAGTTCTTCTTTCAGGCCGATCGGTGCGAGTGCTGTCGTTCAAAGTACGAACATTCCAAGCGCCGTAGATGAAAGAATTACTTTTCTTGGATTTGACTTGTCGGTGTTTTTTCGACATTCGATGAGGTGCCCCTGTGGGCACCCTCCCCCGGAGATCCGATCGGGAGGGTATTTTACCTCCGGATGATTTTGTCCCACTTGAACGCTCCATCATTTTTTTAAAGCCTTAATCGACTGAAAACGAAGCTGCATTTGAAGTTTTAGCTGGAGCAGGTATGCAACTGACCAGCTCGGTTGCGGAAGGCGAGTGGTGTGGTCCCATGGCACAGAAGGAGACTGCGACGATGGGGTAACCAAACGATTCTAAAAGCAACCTTTGTGTGCGGTGGGTTATTTTTACCGCACTCTTCGTGAGAAAGTGGATGTGCTCACGGCAAAAGGTAAGGGTTATTCCGCCCTTACTCGGTCGTTAGAGCCTCGTTAGTGAAAACAGGGTGCACCAAGTTCAAATTGAACTCATCGCGAAGGTGAGGTTAACAATTGAGTAGGAGAGGCTATAACTTGCGCTTCACTACCCCATTACACTACCCGAACATACGGGCGAGCCAAGACGAAATTACAGGACCAAGAGCCTTCTTTTAAATGGAATGCTATGTATATCAGTACATTTTTTTAAGCCTCTTTTTAGACTCTATTCATTCCTATATTAGCATTGAATATCTCCTAACCACTTGGATGCAATGAAATAATGCAATCTCTGCAGATAGATATTAAAAAAATCACCACAATGTCAATGATCGGTTTTAAGAAAAACTTATGTGAATACCGGTTACGACGTATCTAATTAATGTTTTTGAATCATTTTCATTTCCTAAAAATGTACAGGGTGGCCAAAAATTATTTTTTAAATTAAGAACATTTTAAATTGAATTTTACCAATTTTTCCAAATGGAACACCCTGTATATTTTTCAACGATGTGTTGTAGAAATGAAAAACGAACATTTCTTGTAGGTGCTTCCCTAGGGCGAATTGTAACCAATTTCATTTTATTGAGCAATAATTACAAAATTCAAAAATAAACTTAAAAAAGAGGTTTCTTCAAATTATAATAATTGTTCCACATGTTGCCCATTTTGATTGACACATATCTCTATGCGCTTTTGAAATGAGGTTCCCACTGTTCCTAATACTGCCGGTGTGATAGATGTAAAGGCAGTTATTATTCTTTCCTTCATATTTTGTACTGATGTTGGTGTGTCTCTATAAACAAATTCAAAAGAAATCCATTTTTGTAAGATCTGGGGATCCAGCAGGCCATTTAGTGGATTCATTTCTTCCAATGCATTGATTAGGGTAGGTATTATTTAAGTGGTCTCTAACCAAGGATTGTAAACAAAGAGGATGGCCAGATCCCTATGCTTCAATGTTCGCCACTTCCCAGCGAGCTGTGACGTCACCGTGAGGCCTGGAGAGTTTTGTTTACATTCGTTTCTCCATGTTTGGTGGTTTGATATCGGTGTTTATTTAATCTATTGTGTTTGTTATTTCGTGGTGAATTGTGTATTTATAGATCGTTTTGTGTTTTATACGTTTTTTAAATTATAAAAGCCTTTTTTAGTATAGTGATCTCGCCAATTGTCGTGTGTGCAAGGACTTATACTATTTCGAACTTTTTAAGATTTCAAAGACAATTATTGTTCTATAGTAATTTTGTATATATTTGTGTAAGGTAAAGTAAGTAGGTAAGGTAAGGTTTGTGTAAGGATTTTATTTATCAAATGGAGAATGCCAGGTATAAGGTGTGCGATTTATGGGTCTAATAACACTTACTCTACAAAGAAAAGTACTGGGCAAAGTATAAGTTTTCATATTTTCCCGAAATCCAAAGATCTGGTGTCCCAAACTATGAGAGGCAAGTGGATAAACAGATGTAAAAGGCAGGATAAATTTAACCCAGATACAAGTAGGATTTGCTCAGTTCATTTTGTGGAAAATGATTATGAACGAGACCTACAAAATGAATTACTAGGTAAAAATTTGCATTTCTCATATACTTGTATACCTTTACATATGTTTTAGGGTTGCATGACACTACGTGGAATTTATAAAGAATTTAATAAAAATCTATAGGATCACATAACTTAAATTATATTTCATATCTTTCGGGTTGACTGAGATGTTATCATTTAAGTCGTCATCCTACGGTTCTCTAATAAATTTTCTATAAAATTTCACATAGTTAGTGTCATACAGCCGTAACATAAAATTGAAATTACATTAACTTTTGTTTTAGGGCTACCTTTGAAAAGGACTTTGAAAAAAACGGCAGTTCCTACAGTGGGAATAAATACTGCAACGAAAACTAATTTAGCTCGGTCTGATAGGCTTTCCACGAGAAAAAGAAAACAGGAAGTAGCTGAGCTCATAACTACTGTGCCTGATAGCAGTAAGCGGTCAATTGCGGATGCAAGTTTGGAAATTGAAAGTCCTACAACTTCTGCAGCTTTTATGTGTTATGTGTATTTATAGTTTAGAGCAAAAAGTACCCTCTGACTGTTCCTTTGACTTTAACGTTATAGGCGTAGAGGTTTTTTCAATAATATTCTGTAGTTTTGTAGATTCTGTGATTATTTTTAGAAGATACATATGTGGTAAAACCCCAAAGAGGAAAGAGTGTTAATATATTTCACAATTAACTTTAATATATTCTTGTTTAAATTCGAATTACTTTTATATTTTATTTAGCATATATGTCATTATATAAAAGGTTCTTTTCATGTAATATTTATAACATATACAGTACAATTCCCGATAATATAAAGAAGTTAAACCAATTCAAATTTCAAATGAAGAAATTAATTTTCTCAGGCGGTTTTAATAGTTCATAATCACTAAATTACAATATACTAATTCATTCATTAATTGTATCTACATTTTTATTTCTTTTAGGACCAAAATAAGTAAAACATACCTATTTTCTTTAATATGATTTGTAATCATTTAGTTAGTTTTTAATTATTTTTTGTTTGTTTGTACGTAGATACGTATATTTGCATGCACAAGTATTATAGTTGGCTTTTTCGCTCGAGTGTAAGAGTACTTCTTATATTGTATATAAGAAAGCAAACTCTGCCACTTGGTAATAAATATGTACGTTAAGTTGTTCGTGTTCAGTTTCTCTGTAAACATGTATCAATTCTTTATTATCAATAAAGATTATCATCATTATTATTATTATATATCTACCTATTGCCTTTAGTATAATTCATAGTTACTACTTTAACTTATATGGTAAGTAGGTATTTTAATTTGAGTTTTACATTATTTGTTTTTGTGGTGGATATAAAAATTATAAAATAATAAAGCTTTATATTTAAGTTTTTTCATTTTATTACCATATTTATGTACAAGAATCATTGAAAATGTCATATTCCTTAATCATTTCAATAAATTGTATGTGTGCGTTGATATTGTAAAGAAAATATGCTTTCCTACACGTATTTTAAATGGAAATGCGTTGAAAGAGGCCTCACGACTACGTCACAGCAATGGCGGCGGCGCGCTGACAGATTTGGTCGATCTGGCCATCGTCTTTGTTTACAATCCTTGGTCTCTAACTGCATTTAAATAATGTAGTGGAGCACCATCTTGCTGAAACCACATCCTATTTCGAATTCTTTCAGGGAGATTTACCAATAGTTGTGGCAGATGGTTTTCCAATAAATGAAAAATAGTTCCAGACGATGTACCATCAAAGAAATTCGGCCCTATTACATGTTCTTCAATAACCTCCCCAAACGTTTATAGACCATCTGTGTTGGTTATCAACTTACATAAAAACGTGAGGATTTTCCGAACCATAATAATGGAAATTGTGCCTATTAACAAATCCATTTTTATGAAAAGTTACCTCATCACTGAATAAAACAGTATTGAAGAAGTTGACATCATGTTGCAAATTGTAGGCGCTTTTGAAAATCGTCATCAGATAATTCCTGGTGTGTTTGAACATATGAATATGCATGCAACTTATTTGTTTTTAAGATTCGACCCACAGACCGTCTACTTATTCCTACTAATGAGCTCACTTCTCTTTGACTAACATGGGATTCTTAACCGTTGCCAGCACCACAGAAAACTCATTTTCTTCATTCACAACATGTTTTATTCTTTCACTTTTTTTATATTCGACATTTCCAGTTTCCAGAAATCTGTCGAGAAGATTTTGGAAGCTGCTAACATCAGGAATTCTTCTTTCAGGATAACGTTGGCAATAAATTCTATTGGCAAGTAAACAATTTCTGTCTGACTCGCCCAAAATAAAAGTCATGTCTACAAGTTCCGCTTTATTAAAATCCATATTGTAAAATTCCAAATATTTTAAATTCAATACAAATTGTAAGAACCGATAAGTGTGATAAATGCTCCTTTGTACACGACAATTTATACCAAACCGAGGTTTTTATTGCTTATCGAATAACGAAAACAGCAAAAAAATGTATAAAAAACATTACAGTAAAGGACCGGTTAAATACTATTTACTCATTTTAATGGATTGGGAGAAATGGTCCCACTAAATGGTCTCATTTCAAAATTGCATAAAGACGTGTGTCAATCAAAATGGGCAACGCGTCGAACACCTATTATAAATTTTTCTAATGAATTATTTGAGGGAAAGTCTTCTTTTCAGTTTATTGTTGAATTTGACACTTATTTATTTATAAAACGAAAATGGTTGCAATTAGCCATAGGGAAGTACTTACAAAAAATGTTCGTTTTTCATTTCTACATCACATCGTCAAAAAATATACAGGGTGTTCCATTTGAAACAATTGAAAAAATTCAATGTAAAAGGTTCTTAATTGAAAGATAAACACTTATTTATAAAACGAAAATGGTTGCAATTAACCATAGGGAAATAGTTAAAAAAAAATTCATTTTTCATTTCCACATCACATCGTCGAAAAATATACAGGGTGTTCCATTTGAAAAAATTGAGAAAATTCAATTTAAAATGTTCTTAATTGAAAAATAATTTTTGATCACCCTGTACATTTTTAGGAAATGAAAATGATTGAAAAACATTAATTAGATATCTCGTAACTGGTATTCACATAAGTTTTTCTTAAAATCCATAATCGTGACTGTCGTCACTTTTTTAATATTCATCTGCAGATTGCATTATTTCAACAAAAAAATTAATTACATCCAAGTGGTTGGGAGACATTCAATACTAATATAGGAATGAATAGAGCATACATAGCATTCCATTTTAAAAAAAGGCACTTGGTCCTGTAATTTCGTCTTGGCTAACCCTGTATGTTCCAAAATAATTTCCAGTTATAGACTTTTTTTATCTACTTTACTTGCAATTTTTTTTTAAAAATTTCTAGCTATCGCAGAACTCGAGATATCGAGTTCCGACGCACTATTGCCCCACTCTGTATAAGTTTACTAATAACTAAAATATTACTGTAAAAACAATTTTCAATTGGAAAGTTTGAAACATTCTTTTTAAAACGCTTAATATTTGTGATATCTTTTAGATTTAGAGGTAATTTATTAAATATCCTGATACCAATATAATACCACAATAGAGAATAGACCAGTAATTTCACTCCTCGGCGGTCCCTTTGATGTTTGTTGTACTCCATTTAATTTTCTTTATTCCACTGCGCATCCACTATTTCCATCCCACGCGCATTTGCATGTATATTACTGGTAAATAATAAACATCAACCCAATAACATCACTGTTGTCCATTGCGCATCAGATAATTTAAGCCCTGGAGCGTGCTTGCACACTGAAAATTTTATCCCACTGTTCCGGCCAAGTGGGAGTACTGGTCTATTCTTTACTGTGATAATACGGGCTCTTTTCATAGCTTGTTAAAGTGATATTCCTAGAATATATATATATATATATATATAAAATCCAAATTAAACACACGTGGTGTATCTTGAGGTTGCAGTCAGAGGTGAAAAGTTTACGGCCACAAAACAGAAAAAGAAAAACTCTTTTGTTACTTTGTCAAGCTTTCGGAAATTATTTATTCCCTTTATCAAGACATCTATAAATAAAAATATTATTTAATAAGAGTCATATAATATAGTTCGCTAAAATACTTACTAACTTGAGGTTAAAAGTTAAGGTCACATGTATTATAAAATAGTCGCATTTTTTAACTTAATGTAGACAAATTCATACACAAATTCCTTTACAGGTACACAATTTAAGGTAAACAATTACTGATTATTTAAAATTAAGGATTAAAACCATGATTAAAATAGATATAACAAAATGAACATGAATAACTATCACATGTGAGTGTAGAACTAAATTTCTTTATCAAACTGTATACAAAAAATTTTTAAAATGACAGAAAGGTATTACAATTGGCTAGCTTGTACTAGGAATTAAGTTAGGAACATTAATTCCAACGTGAATGTTACCAACTGTGATCCAGCGGGAGGTTTGAATTTTGAAAAATGCGAAAATTCTCTTTTTCTAATTTGAGGATGTATGTATAAATCTTACTTAAATTATCAATATCAGATTTTTTATTTAAGCTATTTGTCTCATTATTAATATGGATCATTTCAAGGAATGATCTTTTTCTAAAGTTACTCTCTACAGCCAAAACCTTAGCACTTTCATAATTCATTTTATGACTGGTGTTGATGACATGTTCTGCTAATGCACAAGATTTTACGTTTCTGTTACAATCACTTTTGTGTGAAGTTATACGACCATTAAGTGTCCGAGAGGTTTGACCAATATAAGATTTATTACAGTTGTTACATTCTATTCTGTATACCACATTTGATTTTTCTTTATTTTTTAATGGGGTTTTCACCCGACTGAAAAGTTTACCAACAGTTAATATGTTTTTTAATGCAATTTTTATGTCCATGTGTTTCACTAAGTTTATCAGCTTAGGGGTAAGATCTTCAATGAATGGTAATGACATATATTTAAGTGGACTCGTATTAGTTGTGTTATGGTTTCGCTCAGTTATATTATTATTTACCAAATTAGGTATGGTATTATCGATATTATTATTTATGTTAGGTGCGTTATTATTATTTAAATTTAGAGAATTATTATTACTATTATTTGCATTATGTAAATTATTATTATTATTTGACAAGGTTCTAGTAGTGAAAAGAATTTTGTTTAATAGATGTACTGGGTAGGAATTTTCCACTAGGATACCACGTAGTTCTCTCAGTGACTCGTCCCTGTATTGAATATGTGAGAGTTTGATTACTCGATTTTTAAGGGCTCGGATAAGATTTATTTTCATACGTGCTGGATGGTATGATTTATAGTTTATATACCTACCACTACTCATTGGTTTTCTGTACCATTTGGTACAAAGGATGTTTTGTTGTGTCCTGATTACTTTCATGTCAAGGAACGGTATAGTGTTATTATTTTCAAATTCAACTGTGAACTGTAAGTTCGAGTTGTAGCTGTTGAATATATTTAACACTTCCTCAGTACTGTTTTCTGGTACCGAAAGTAGGAGGTCATCGACATACCTTTTCACAAAAGGTAAATTAAAAGGAATCCTAGTCAGACAATTCCTAACAAGGTCATCCAACACAAAATTTACTAATATGGGAGAAATAGTAGACCCCATAGGGGTACCAAAAATTTGTTTATAATAATTTTGATTAAATTCAAGATAGTTAGAATCAAAAATAAATTTTAAAATTTCTATGAAAATATCTAGACTTAAGTTGCAATGTTGTGAGATTATATTCCAATTATTTGTTGACGATGAAATAACTAATTCCAGAGGCAAATTAGTGAACAAGGAAACCACATCAAAACTTACGATTATATAATTAGGAGGTAGCTGATAGTTATTGATAAATTCACTGAATGTGAAAGAGTCTTTGACATAAAAATCATTAGTTTTATTGTAGGCATTAGTAAGAATATCTGTTAAAAATTTTGAAAGGTTACCATTCGGGCAGTTAATAGACGAAACAATAGGTCTCATCGATAATGTAGGTTTATGAATTTTAGGTAAGGTATAGAATCTGGGTGCTATTGAGTTATAAAAGGTCAACGATTTGGCTGTAGTTTCATCAATTAAGTTATCTTTCTTTAATCGGGAGACTAGTTTATTAGACTTTTGTTGCATTGTACTAGTGGGATCATTTCTAAGTTTTTTGTAATATTTATGATCATCTAACAATTCTTGACTTTTCAGGAGATATTCCTCCTTATACATCACCACTGTTACATTGCCTTTATCACTTCTAACTACATATAACTCAGGATGTTGTTTCAGAAACTTTTTACAATTATTGAATAAATTCAATACAAAATGCTTAGTGCCATGATTTTTATGTAAATAGTTGGTAATAATATTAGTGTATTGCGATCTAAAGAAATTTTTATTTTCCTCGTTAAGGTCTTGAATGATAAGTTCTAGGTCTCCCAAAAGAGAGGAAATTTTAATATCATTAATCGAAGGACAAATGCTACATTTAGGACCTAACGCTAAAATTTGCTCAACTTCAGAAGGAATTTGAACTGTTGTAAGATTTTTTATCCATTTACTGTGTGTTATAATTTTATTCATTTCATTATTATTTAGTCTATTAAATTTATTTATATTTATATTCTTTATTTTATGGAAAATTCTATTATATTTTATCTTTAAACGCCTTTCATATTCATTGATGATGTGTAATGGTAAAGTTAAGTTATTTTTTATTATTAAAAGTTCATTATAATATTTGTTTAGGTCGCAAATTGTTATACTAATCTCAATGTTTAAAATTTTTTTCCTTAACCTTAAATTGAAATTGTTGATCTGCTGTCCAATTCTGCCACCTTGGTGTTCTATTAGGTTGTTTATGTTGTGTATACCGTTGGTAATATGCTTCGGAAAAACTTGATGTCTTCTACATTTTATGAGAAAAATCCGCCTATTCCTTAATGCAGCTAACCTGATGTTAATCTTGGCCCATTGCTTCAAACGATCTACATTAGCAAGTCCATAATTCTGTTGGATGTAATTGAAAAACCCCATATCTATACAGATAAAGAAGAAGGGTAGTCTTGACTGACTAGTTAAGAAAATCCAAATTAAACACACGTGGTGTATCTTGAGGTTGCAGTCAGAGGTGAAAAGTTTACGGCCACAAAACAGAAAAAGAAAAACTCTTTTATTACTTTGTCAAGCTTTCGGAAATTATTTATTCCCTTTATCAAGACATCTATAAATAAAAATATTATTTAATAAGAGTCATATAATATAGTTCGCTAAAATACTTACTAACTTGAGGTTAAAAGTTAAGGTCACATGTATTATAAAATAGTCGCATTTTTTAACTTAATGTAGACAAATTCATACACAAATTCCTTTACAGGTACACAATTTAAGGTAAACAATTACTGATTATTTAAAATTAAGGATTAAAACCATGATTAAAATAGATATAACAAAATGAACATGAATAACTATCACATGTGAGTGTAGAACTAAATTTCTTTATCAAACTGTATACAAAAAATTTTTAAAATGACAGAAAGGTATTACAATTGGCTAGCTTGTACTAGGAATTAAGTTAGGAACATTAATTCCAACGTGAATGTTACCAACTGTGATCCAGCGGGAGGTTTGAATTTTGAAAAATGCGAAAATTCTCTTTTTCTAATTTGAGGATGTATGTATAAATCTTACTTAAATTATCAATATCAGATTTTTTATTTAAGCTATTTGTCTCATTATTAATATGGATCATTTCAAGGAATGATCTTTTTCTAAAGTTACTCTCTACAGCCAAAACCTTAGCACTTTCATAATTCATTTTATGACTGGTGTTGATGACATGTTCTGCTAATGCACAAGATTTTACGTTTCTGTTACAATCACTTTTGTGTGAAGTTATACGACCATTAAGTGTCCGAGAGGTTTGACCAATATAAGATTTATTACAGTTGTTACATTCTATTCTGTATACCACATTTGATTTTTCTTTATTTTTTAATGGGGTTTTCACCCGACTGAAAAGTTTACCAACAGTTAATATGTTTTTTAATGCAATTTTTATGTCCATGTGTTTCACTAAGTTTATCAGCTTAGGGGTAAGATCTTCAATGAATGGTAATGACATATATTTAAGTGGACTCGTATTAGTTGTGTTATGGTTTCGCTCAGTTATATTATTATTTACCAAATTAGGTATGGTATTATCGATATTATTATTTATGTTAGGTGCGTTATTATTATTTAAATTTAGAGAATTATTATTACTATTATTTGCATTATGTAAATTATTATTATTATTTGACAAGGTTCTAGTAGTGAAAAGAATTTTGTTTAATAGATGTACTGGGTACACATGGACATAAAAATTGCATTAAAAAACATATTAACTGTTGGTAAACTTTTCAGTCGGGTGAAAACCCCATTAAAAAATAAAGAAAAATCAAATGTGGTATACAGAATAGAATGTAACAACTGTAATAAATCTTATATTGGTCAAACCTCTCGGACACTTAATGGTCGTATAACTTCACACAAAAGTGATTGTAACAGAAACGTAAAATCTTGTGCATTAGCAGAACATGTCATCAACACCAGTCATAAAATGAATTATGAAAGTGCTAAGGTTTTGGCTGTAGAGAGTAACTTTAGAAAAAGATCATTCCTTGAAATGATCCATATTAATAATGAGACAAATAGCTTAAATAAAAAATCTGATATTGATAATTTAAGTAAGATTTATACATACATCCTCAAATTAGAAAAAGAGAATTTTCGCATTTTTCAAAATTCAAACCTCCCGCTGGATCACAGTTGGTAACATTCACGTTGGAATTAATGTTCCTAACTTAATTCCTAGTACAAGCTAGCCAATTGTAATACCTTTCTGTCATTTTAAAAATTTTTTGTATACAGTTTGATAAAGAAATTTAGTTCTACACTCACATGTGATAGTTATTCATGTTCATTTTGTTATATCTATTTTAATCATGGTTTTAATCCTTAATTTTAAATAATCAGTAATTGTTTACCTTAAATTGTGTACCTGTAAAGGAATTTGTGTATGAATTTGTCTACATTAAGTTAAAAAATGCGACTATTTTATAATACATGTGACCTTAACTTTTAACCTCAAGTTAGTAAGTATTTTAGCGAACTATATTATATGACTCTTATTAAATAATATTTTTATTTATAGATGTCTTGATAAAGGGAATAAATAATTTCCGAAAGCTTGACAAAGTAACAAAAGAGTTTTTCTTTTTCTGTTTTGTGGCCGTAAACTTTTCACCTCTGACTGCAACCTCAAGATACACCACGTGTGTTTAATTTGGATTTTCTTAACTAGTCAGTCAAGACTACCCTTCTTCTTTATCTGTATAGATATGGGGTTTTTCAATTACATCCAACAGAATTATGGACTTGCTAATGTAGATCGTTTGAAGCAATGGGCCAAGATTAACATCAGGTTAGCTGCATTAAGGAATAGGCGGATTTTTCTCATAAAATGTAGAAGACATCAAGTTTTTCCGAAGCATATTACCAACGGTATACACAACATAAACAACCTAATAGAACACCAAGGTGGCAGAATTGGACAGCAGATCAACAATTTCAATTTAAGGTTAAGGAAAAAAATTTTAAACATTGAGATTAGTATAACAATTTGCGACCTAAACAAATATTATAATGAACTTTTAATAATAAAAAATAACTTAACTTTACCATTACACATCATCAATGAATATGAAAGGCGTTTAAAGATAAAATATAATAGAATTTTCCATAAAATAAAGAATATAAATATAAATAAATTTAATAGACTAAATAATAATGAAATGAATAAAATTATAACACACAGTAAATGGATAAAAAATCTTACAACAGTTCAAATTCCTTCTGAAGTTGAGCAAATTTTAGCGTTAGGTCCTAAATGTAGCATTTGTCCTTCGATTAATGATATTAAAATTTCCTCTCTTTTGGGAGACCTAGAACTTATCATTCAAGACCTTAACGAGGAAAATAAAAATTTCTTTAGATCGCAATACACTAATATTATTACCAACTATTTACATAAAAATCATGGCACTAAGCATTTTGTATTGAATTTATTCAATAATTGTAAAAAGTTTCTGAAACAACATCCTGAGTTATATGTAGTTAGAAGTGATAAAGGCAATGTAACAGTGGTGATGTATAAGGAGGAATATCTCCTGAAAAGTCAAGAATTGTTAGATGATCATAAATATTACAAAAAACTTAGAAATGATCCCACTAGTACAATGCAACAAAAGTCTAATAAACTAGTCTCCCGATTAAAGAAAGATAACTTAATTGATGAAACTACAGCCAAATCGTTGACCTTTTATAACTCAATAGCACCCAGATTCTATACCTTACCTAAAATTCATAAACCTACATTATCGATGAGACCTATTGTTTCGTCTATTAACTGCCCGAATGGTAACCTTTCAAAATTTTTAACAGATATTCTTACTAATGCCTACAATAAAACTAATGATTTTTATGTCAAAGACTCTTTCACATTCAGTGAATTTATCAATAACTATCAGCTACCTCCTAATTATATAATCGTAAGTTTTGATGTGGTTTCCTTGTTCACTAATTTGCCTCTGGAATTAGTTATTTCATCGTTAACAAATAATTGGAATATAATCTCACAACATTGCAACTTAAGTCTAGATATTTTCATAGAAATTTTAAAATTTATTTTTGATTCTAACTATCTTGAATTTAATCAAAATTATTATAAACAAATTTTTGGTACCCCTATGGGGTCTACTATTTCTCCCATATTAGTAAATTTTGTGTTGGATGACCTTGTTAGGAATTGTCTGACTAGGATTCCTTTTAATTTACCTTTTGTGAAAAGGTATGTCGATGACCTCCTACTTTCGGTACCAGAAAACAGTACTGAGGAAGTGTTAAATATATTCAACAGCTACAACTCGAACTTACAGTTCACAGTTGAATTTGAAAATAATAACACTATACCGTTCCTTGACATGAAAGTAATCAGGACACAACAAAACATCCTTTGTACCAAATGGTACAGAAAACCAATGAGTAGTGGTAGGTATATAAACTATAAATCATACCATCCAGCACGTATGAAAATAAATCTTATCCGAGCCCTTAAAAATCGAGTAATCAAACTCTCACATATTCAATACAGGGACGAGTCACTGAGAGAACTACGTGGTATCCTAGTGGAAAATTCCTACCCAGTACATCTATTAAACAAAATTCTTTTCACTACTAGAACCTTGTCAAATAATAATAATAATTTACATAATGCAAATAATAGTAATAATAATTCTCTAAATTTAAATAATAATAACGCACCTAACATAAATAATAATATCGATAATACCATACCTAATTTGGTAAATAATAATATAACTGAGCGAAACCATAACACAACTAATACGAGTCCACTTAAATATATGTCATTACCATTCATTGAAGATCTTACCCCTAAGCTGATAAACTTAGTGAAACACATGGACATAAAAATTGCATTAAAAAACATATTAACTGTTGGTAAACTTTTCAGTCGGGTGAAAACCCCATTAAAAAATAAAGAAAAATCAAATGTGGTATACAGAATAGAATGTAACAACTGTAATAAATCTTATATTGGTCAAACCTCTCGGACACTTAATGGTCGTATAACTTCACACAAAAGTGATTGTAACAGAAACGTAAAATCTTGTGCATTAGCAGAACATGTCATCAACACCAGTCATAAAATGAATTATGAAAGTGCTAAGGTTTTGGCTGTAGAGAGTAACTTTAGAAAAAGATCATTCCTTGAAATGATCCATATTAATAATGAGACAAATAGCTTAAATAAAAAATCTGATATTGATAATTTAAGTAAGATTTATACATACATCCTCAAATTAGAAAAAGAGAATTTTCGCATTTTTCAAAATTCAAACCTCCCGCTGGATCACAGTTGGTAACATTCACGTTGGAATTAATGTTCCTAACTTAATTCCTAGTACAAGCTAGCCAATTGTAATACCTTTCTGTCATTTTAAAAATTTTTTGTATACAGTTTGATAAAGAAATTTAGTTCTACACTCACATGTGATAGTTATTCATGTTCATTTTGTTATATCTATTTTAATCATGGTTTTAATCCTTAATTTTAAATAATCAGTAATTGTTTACCTTAAATTGTGTACCTGTAAAGGAATTTGTGTATGAATTTGTCTACATTAAGTTAAAAAATGCGACTATTTTATAATACATGTGACCTTAACTTTTAACCTCAAGTTAGTAAGTATTTTAGCGAACTATATTATATGACTCTTATTAAATAATATTTTTATTTATAGATGTCTTGATAAAGGGAATAAATAATTTCCGAAAGCTTGACAAAGTAACAAAAGAGTTTTTCTTTTTCTGTTTTGTGGCCGTAAACTTTTCACCTCTGACTGCAACCTCAAGATACACCACGTGTGTTTAATTTGGATTTTCTTAACTAGTCAGTCAAGACTACCCTTCTTCTTTATATATATATATATATATATATATATATATATATATATATATATATATATATGACAGGGTAAGATATTGCAGATCTCTCAATATATTTTTTACACGATGTTCCTCGATGGACATCATGTTTCTAATGACCCGTTTCTGAATTCTAAATACTCTACAACGATAACTAGATGATCCCCAAAAAATGACTCCATAGGACAACTTTGACACAAATTGAGAAAAATAGTTACTTGTTGTAGTGACTTTCCGTTGATTTTTAATCATTGACTTTCTTTAATATGAATATTTCTCGGTGTGAAATTAATAAAACTGTTTTTGATTGATTTAAATAAAACTTATTTTGTTGGAACCAGGCTACAAATTTATTTAACATTTGTTGTACTAATTTCGTTACATCAGGATGGGACCAATCAGTACACAAGTAACTATTATCATCAGCATACTAACTAGTGTATCAGATTCATCAATGTTTGACAAATCATTTACAAACAGGATAAATAATAAGGGTCCAACGACTGATCCTTGTGGCACCCCAGATTTTATTTCCAAATTTTCTGACCTTTCGTTATTGATTTTTAACAAACTGTTGTCTTTCTGAAATATAAGACGATATCCAACTGTATATTTTTCCTCTTAGACCATACTTGTGTATTTTTTCAAAGAGCAAAGCATGAGTGACAACGTTAAAAGCTTTGCTCAAATCCATAAAAATACCAAGAGTTTTACTGCCTTTATTTAGGTTATCATATATTTTTTGTAAAAATTCTAGAACTACTGTTTGCGTGGACATTTTTTCCTAAAGCCGTGTTGCACAGAAGTTAAAATATTTTCTCATATATAATGTTTTCTAAGACTTTAGTTACAGTGGAAAGACGTGAATTAAGTCGGTAATTTTCAAGACATGTTGGATGTCCTTTTTGAATATTGGAATTACGCGTGCTGTTTTCAATACCTTTGAAATACACCTTCTTCTAAAGATTTATTTATTAAGTACGTTAAGGGCTTAACAATAAAGTGAAGTATATGCTGTAAAATATATGAGTTATGAGATCATCTCCAGATGAATGAGATTTTTTAAAACTATGTATCCAATTATAGACTGCTGTTTTGGATACAGGTTCAAGATCATTGTGGGATATATTTTTCCAATCATTTAATTTTTTTGGTACATTTATAAAAAAGTTGTTGAAATGGCTGGTCATTTTTGTTGGATCATCTATGATCTACTAGAATTTCTTTCATTTTATTTCCACTCTTCTTTTTATATTAACAGTATTTTTAATTTCCCACGTATTTGGATTTGTTATTTGCTTCATTATATATTTTATCATTTGACATTTTTTTTGCAGCTTTAATGACTTTCCTATAATATTTTTTTAATTTCTTATATATAACAAAATGTTCAACGATTTTAGTTTCTATTGCAATTTTATAAATAAGTTTAAATTTATTAGATGATGTACGAATACCATTTGTAAACTATGTATTTTTTTCGACATTTTTTATTGTTGTGATAGGAAAAGCTAGGTTTATATAGTATTTTAGAATGTTGATAAAAGTGTCAAAATCGGCATGTACTGTATGGGTATTATAAACATTTTCCCAGGTTTCCCTGCAGAGTCCTTAATAGTGGCAGAGTTCTTAAATGTACACCTTTGCCGTCCAACATATTACAATAATCCAAATATACCTTATATGCCTTCTTGATGAGTCAGGACTATATATACAGATATATATCGGGGATGATAATACTATCCTTCACTTCCAAACAGAGCAAACTGCGAAAAATGCGATTCTGAAACAGCGGACGTCATTCCGCTTCTATCTAGTCCTCCATTATTTCGACTTGTACCTATAGACACTTATGATCAGGAGGCCAAAAAAATCTACTCAATTCCAGAGACTTTCAATGAGGTCCAAAACCCTATCTTTTGTGAGGGTTTTTTAAATGCAATAAAAAAACTTAAAATTGTAAATCCATGCAGGTATGTAAAATATTTTATGTTGTGTCATTACTTTGTGACGTTCCTATTATTACTTTACTTTTTACTCCTAAATATGAGGTCTAACAATATACTAAATAGCCATAATTTTAAAAATACGAATTTTGACTTATTTATAACAACATACCTAAAAATTTTAAGTTAATAACTTTTTCCGGATTTAATACAGCTTTGCGCCGTTACCACAAAATCTTCAATAAAGATAGCATAGATAACGAATGAATAAAAGTAAATAAAATGATAATATTAAATTATGTTTAATTCATTGCTATGTTTTTATTAAATGCAATTATTATTATTATTATTATTATTATTATTATTAACAGGTTTTTGCATGCAATTTTTTTACTAATTTGATTTTATGGTTTTTTAAAATTTAGTAATTTAACTGAACTATTATTTATAAATTCTTTGTGAGCATTTAGCAATCTGTTCATATTGTAATATATAATCTGATTTAGTTGTTTTATATTCACCATATTGTCAGAAGATACTCTAGGAGCCTGAGGGAGAATGGGGAAGCTCACCGAGGAGTTAGTGCTAAACTTAATAGAATAATTATAAATATTCAAAAGAATAGTTACAATACGCACTTGGTTTATTAATGAATTAATAAATAAATTAGGTATTAATACAATATCAACCAATAGAAATAATTTAGGTCGCTTGTTGGTTAATAATAAAGAAAAAACAGAAGATATTAAATAAATGTGGGGTATATGAAATAAAGTGTGACGACTGTGATGCCGTATATATAGGTCAGAGTGGCCGTAGCATAGATGTGGGGTTAAGAGAACACAAACAGTCTATTTTGTATAATAAAAATCAACTGGTTTCGCTGAACATTGCATTGAGCAAAATCACGTTTTTAACGGTAGTAGTGTTAAACTTTTGCATAATGCAAACAAAGGGAAAATCCTAGACATGCTTGAAATTTTAGAAATTAAGAAGACCCGAAGAACGTTACAAATACACAAACAGAATTTATGAACAATCCTGTACTAGACACAGTAATAAAATTAAAATTAAGTTCGTAGTTCCGGCCTGTATTGTTAAATTTTAAGAAATATCCAATCAAGTTATTATCCCACTCTAGGTGGGTGGAGGATTTGTAAGATTTATACTGTGAACCACCACTTTCAGGTCAGTTTTTAAGACTCTTTGATAATGGTCGCAAGGCCGAAACATATGTCAGAAAAATCGGAAAAAAAACTAATGAAACAATACACCAAGTGCGTATTTAGAATTATTCTATTGAATATGTTTCATCAAGAACCTACCGCAGATTCCATCCAATTAACTAAACTTAAAATTAAATATATTAAATTATTTATTTTTATATACAGGCTGTCCATTTTATCAGGGTCCTCGAGAATATCTCACTAAATATAATCTACAAAATGGTTTAAAGACATTTTAAGAGTTATAGCGGAAAATATCGAAAATGCGGAAAACGTCTAGGTTATTCTCTCCGCTATTTGAAGAGATACGAGAAAAATTCTAAGGTGAAAATTTTTTGCAAAACAGAGTGTTTTAACGAGGTTTTACCTAATTTTCTTCAAAACCGCTGTATTTTGAGATTTACTCTTCAGGCTGTTAAAAAAATTATTTTGAAACGGGCGAGAAATGGCGCCATTAAATAGAGTATTTTCCTCCCTTTTCAACGATATATCACATGCCATATTTATTCATTGGTACTACGTTAGTAATTATAAAAAACATTTTTTTTTAATCAAAAAATTTTATGAGAAGTATGATTAAATAAAATGACAAAATAATTCATCAAGTTGTTCAAATCTTTGCTATAATAAAAGATTAACACAATTAAGAAGAATAAAGTAAATTCAGGTAACAAAAACAAATTAATAATAAAAAGAATATAGCACACAGAACATTAATATTTATCTAATCGTCAAAATAATTTTTAAGATATCATATCAAGTGTTCAAAGTGTCCACCGCGATTTCTTATGCACAATCGAGCGCGGCGAGGCACTGCATGTAAAACATTACTCATCATTTCGAGGGTAACTGTAATACATGCCTGTTGAATTCGAGCCTTTAGGTCCTCTACATTTTGCGGTGTCATCGAAAACACCTTATCTTTAATATACCCCTATAGAAAAAAAATCCATTGGGGTTATATCTGGAGAACGAGGGGGCCATCGAATAAATCCATTGGTACCTATCCAATGTTGAGGTAAAATTTCGTCTAAATAATCTAGGCAAATCTAGGAATTGTGGGGAGGAGCTGCATCTTGTTGTAAATATTGAAAGTTGTGTCGATTCTCTAAAGTTAGGTCATCTAAGAATTCATTAAATTAATTTCTCAAAAAGTTTAGGTACCTTTGACCACTCAGGTGACCATCATAAAAATAAGGACCTATTAAATTGGTGCCTGAAATACCTATCCACACATTTATTGAAAAACGATTTAAAACCCAGTCGGTCTATGCCAGTGTGCATTTTCAGAAGTCCATTTGTAATGAATATTGCGATTAAAAAATCCATTATTGGAAAAATTTGCCTCGTCGGACCAAAATATTTTAGTATATATTAATGGATCGGCACGCTTCTTTCCCAACAGCCACATACAAGCCTTCTTGGTTTGTCCCTGCTTGTAAATTGTGAACTTTTTTGACTTTATAACACCGGTAACCATTTTTCTTTAAAATTTTTCTAGCACTTGTTTTATTTATATGACAAGCAATTTGAATTTCTCTTAATGATGTTTCCAAATTTTCTGTATTTCTATTTCTTACATAATTAATAACTCGGTTTACCTTATTTACATTATCAGTAACACTGTTCAACCTTGTCTTCTTTTTTAAAAATGAACGATTATTTTTCAGTTTCGTAGCTAATTTTCTGAACAGAGTTTTATTCGGCTGTTGTGCTTGTGGAAATCTGTTTCTATATTCTACTTGAGCTAATCCAGAGTTAAAATTGCTTTGGCAATATGTAACGAACATATTATAACGATCAATTCTTAAACGAGTGTGATTGAGTGAGAGTTTAAGTATTAACTGAGATGATCTGTCAAAATATTAAATTGTCAAGTTTGTTCATAGCCAACTATTTTAAAATAATTGAAATAATAGTGAAATCATGAAATACTAACAAATGGATATTATATTTAAATTAATTGGTAAAGACATTTTAACTTTCTGAGCAAGGAGTGACGTTTTTATCGAGGACCTCTATACATTGGCATAACTGCGAATACTCTTTCCATAATTGCTCCATGTTCCTCGGGTCAACGGAAATGAATTGAAAGATTAGGAAAATGAGTAGTCGGGTAGACAGTTTCGGAAGAGGTAAGTTGATGGTAGAAGTGAATCTCCACAAAGGGTAGTTTTTGTAGTACCAAACCGGAAAGAAATTTAATTTTTGAGTCGCGTACCCAAGGAAGGGCGAATAGGATGACATATCCATGTTGCTTCGAAAGATATATAGGAAAAAAGGGCAATGCCCCGAAAGGTTGAAACCAGACAATCAATGTTGGCTTCCTCCCTCGTCCAAGGGCCCTAGCACCGCTATCCTAGGATGAGGTGTCTGACACAGTTAGCTAGGTAAGTTGAATAATTCTTTCTGTGTCTTAGTTGTATTTTATTAGTTTGTTGCAACATATAAGTTCAGTTTGGTAACAAATTTTCAAAAATTGCCCGAGATCGAGCGCCAAGTGGGTACAACAAAAAGGAATTATTATACTACCCCTGTAAGCTCGACAATATGTTAATGTTCAGGGTTAAGTGTTAGAAGACCATAATTCCAGAACATCTGTCTACTGCTTAATTATCATTAAAATCCAATACTTTTCCCTCTGAGTGGAAATTATCTAAAATAGCTTCAGTTTTCAAGAAAGGTGACCTGTTCGATATCTCCAACTATCGTCCAGTTGTCATAATTTGTAACTTTGTAAGATGTTTTGAAATGTTATTATTTGATCATGCCTTTTTTCATTGCAAAGATTTGATCACATATGCGCAACATGGTTTTGTTAAAGGCAGGTCCACTGTTACCAACTTATTTTGTATGACAGAATTCTTGACTGATGTCGTCGATGAGGGACTCCTAGCAGACGTCATTTATACCGATTATTGAAGACATTTGACAGAATTGACTAGGGTATTCTATTGAACAAGCTGAATAATTTCGGTATCTCTGTGGACTTTCTGCAGTTTTTAAAATCCTACTTCTCAGATAGGATCGAACATGTTATCCATATGCAAATATCTGCTACGTCAGATGTACCGCAGGGGTCAGTTTTAGGACCTATTAATGATATTGTTGACAGCCTGACAGTACCTTGTCTTCTTTATGATGACGATTTAAAAATTGTTTGCAAAGTTGCAAGTATCGACGTCTAACTTGTATTTCAACAGAATTTAATTCACGTTAAACATTAGTACTTAATAAATAACTTACCTTTAAATATACATAAATGTATTTCAGTGCTTTATTTTACCAAAAAATCATTGATCGACTTTGATTACTCTATTGATAATAACACGCTCTCATGATTCGAAACACTTTGTGAACTGGATGTTATCTTTAATAAAAAACTGTCCTTTAGCAATCACATTATGAACATCGCCATAAAGATTTAGAAAGCTTTAGGATTTATTATCAGAAACAGCCGCAAATTTCAGAATATTGGCACATCGATGCTATATACCACCTTTGTCCGCCCTAATTTAGAATATGGTTCTATCATTTCGTGTTCTAACTTCCTAATAGATTGTTAGATTATGCTCATTTTAGAACGAAAGGGGATTATCTTCCTATAGGATTTCCCGAATCTGAACTTCTCATACATTTCGGATTCGACTCATTCGAACACAGGCGCACTAAAGTTTATCTGATATTATTACACAAGATAATTCATAACAACGTACCGACGATCAGAAATTTTATATGTTAAATTTCATTCTACCAGAGCTGAGGCAAGACAGACAAATCTATTTTATATTGGACTCGTTATGAGATGCTTCTTTTGTTAAAATTTTTGCCGACACCAAAAAAAGAAAAATTAAAGAATCAGCAATAATCTTATTAAATGAAGATAAGTGCGTATCGAATTGTTCTGTAGATATTTGTACACCCTGGCTACCAATGTTAAAAGAAGAAGAACTTAACAACTCAACATTATCTAAAAGGAAATATCATCAGTTTTGTGTTCTGTGTAAATAGTAAGTATCTATGGAAATAACATTAACAGAATCTTAAAGCTGTGTATTTGACATACACAGCAAAATAAGAGTTCTTCCAAAAAAGCTTTGAAAACGGAAAGAGACTACTTTCCGAAACGTCAGTAAAATACATTATTTCTTGTTTATTCCGATTTATATTATTTGCAAAACATAACCTCTGACTATTCCTTTGACGTAAATGTCACGGGCGCAGAGGCTTTTTTCCAATAATTCTATTATTTTCTAGATTCGGAGATTTGTTTTTGAAGAGGATAATAATACATGTGGAAAACCCAAATAATGGGAAAGAATATTCGTAGAATGCCACAAATAACTTTCAGACAAAATATAAGATTAACTTCGTCCTGAATAGAAAGATATTACTATTACTCTTTTTTAGTTTTATTTTGCCACTATATTTCTTATTTTTACGTTATATTGCTTCCCATCCTAATTGATGCATTTATTATTATAATAATATTCACTATTTTATTAACTAATACCGTTCTAGGCACACATTTTGACTGGCGCCACGTATCAACATATTTCCACCAACTACATAATTAAAACCCAACTGAAGTCGTCCACCTCCCGTCCGTACGCCCATGCCTTTAACTCGACGGTGTACAAACATCTCGTTTGCAAATGCATACATAAAGACTGCATATAACTTACAGTGGCACTGATCCTTGTCTCACGCGCGACGTTGCCAAACCGCCCCCGCTTTCTCGTCTTTCTCCTGCGGAAGGCATCCCGCTGCTCTCTCGCTTCGGCCGTGATACTATTCTTATTTTTATCCCCTACTACTTGTTTGTCCGTCTTTGTTTGGCGCTTCCTTCGCAGTTTAACCTGTGATCAAAGTACGTATGAACCGTATTAGCAGAGGCGGTGTCGGTTTTTTTTTTTTCGAAAACCAATTTCTAAAGGGTAGCGTGGGAAAATCGACGTAAAAGGTTGGTAGTTGTTTACAAATGAAATTATTTTACATGTACTTTTTGAGTAAACGTGCTCGATTCGGAGGCCATTCTTACGTTTGTTGTTGGGATAATTTAGAAGTAAAAAATATATACAGGGTGTTTACTTAATTCAGGACAATTGAAATACCTGCTAAAGGAAAATATTATTTTGGATATATTATTATTTTCTGAATACTTTTTATAGTGAATGTTAAGACTAAATCGAACAAGAAGAGTTGATGAAGAATTGAATAAAATATCCTTTAAATCTAATAATAATTATAATAATAATAATAGACATTTATTTCCAACAGGTATCAAACCCAATTATAGGAAAAGCAATATAATAAAAAAAACAACAACAATATTGAAAAAAACTAACACATGAAGTATATCGATCTGATATACTATTAAAAATTCTGCACATGTTAATAATTGGTGATTTATACATTACATTCGTTCGTGCAAAAGAACAATAGAATGCTTGAGAGTGACATGACGTAGTTCTAGGAACTAAAAGGTTTACTCTGCTTAATAGTGCTGAACAATCAATGATATTATTTAATAAGTTATAAAAAATTATGGTTTACAAAACTAAAAAACACGCTTCAATAGCAAACCGAGCTAAAAAGTAAAAAATAATGTTTAAATATTAAGATTTTGTTCAACTTTTGTTCAATTGATTTTATTGTAAAAAGCGTGGAGTGCTTGATATCAATTGTTATAAATATTGTATTGGTAGCTAGTGATAAAAGTATAATTATAAAAATATAGTAAAAACCACCCCAAGCTTTTTACAATAAAAGGAATTGAACAAAAGTTGAACAAAATCTTAATATTTAAACATTATTTTTACTTTTTAGTCCCGTTTGCTATTAAGGCGTATTTTTTAAGTTTTTTTTAAACTATAATTTATTATATATATATATATATATATATATATATTAATAACAGCGGCGCCTCCGGCAAAATCTCGACAACAGATTAGTCATTTTTAAATTTTATTTTATGCTGATAATCCTGGTGAGGATATTAAGACAAAGTTGTCAAATTATTGTATTGTTATCGGTCCTTCATAAGTGTGTAAAGTTTCCGTTTAATCTGACGTTTTGAAGTGGGTGAGAATCACGTTCAAATATTCCGTTACAAACAAACAAACAAACAAACAAACATACAGGTGAAGCTAATAAATAAAAGCGTGTTAAAAATGAGATAGCAATAACTTTTCTTAGATCATACAGGGAAATCATATTAAAGTTATCAAGTAAGATTTTATTGTTGGTGCCTCTTGGGGGATAAAAGCCGTGACGCTTAAAAAAAAGAAATTTCATCCACTTTCTCTGGATCGATTCGATGGAATTGTAGATTGTATATTGTTTTACGGGGTCGTTTGGCTTCGAACAGCCTTACTTCACTTCGACCTAAAAGATCTTTTGTGATTTACTCTACGTCTAGTGGTTATCCAGGATTTCCAGACTTTTTACAAAGCTTGTGATTTTCCTGGGAGCTAATTTCCCTATGTCTTCAGGCGTTAATTCCGCCTGTTCTAGGAATTTTAGCCTAATGCGGACTAATACCTTGCATACAAAAAGTATGTGTTCCGCAGTTTCAATTGTAGTATCGCAATATCTGCATTTATTATCTACCGCCTTGCCCGTATTCTTGAGATGGTATCTCAAGGGGCAGTGGCCAGTTAGAAGGCCTGTGATTAGCCTTAATTCGGACTTTTCAAATTAGAGAAGCCTTGTGGCATTCTTTGTCGAATAAGTTATAAACTTTTTCGCTTGCCTTTGGCCTGGAGTATTCCTCCAGTAGGACTTTTTCTGATCCTTTTCCCATTCTTGGATCTCCTTCGCTATATATCCCTTGGCAAGGCCACAAAACGGTTCGGGTCCAATGAACGGTACGTCAGCTCCTTTTTTTGCAAGGCTATCAGCAAGTTCATTTCTTTGTACTCCCTCATGCCCTGGCACCCACATCAAGGTAACCTTGTTGTTATTAGCCAGTTGCTTCAGGGATTGTCTACATTCCCAGGTAATTTTAGATTCAAAGGTATAAGACATTAGAGCCTTTAGTGCTACCTGGCTATCTGGTAGTATATAGATCTTTGTCCTTCGGATACTTGAAAGATGGTTGGGGCGTTACCGAGGGCTTTGGATAGCCTACAATTCGGCCATGCTACTCCCACTCCTACCCCTTCAGCCATCTTAGATCCATCTGTATACCAGATAAGTGACCTTTGTTCCAATCGCAGTGACTCCATCTTGCTCGTCTGACGACTTTTAATTAACACGTCAAACGGGCAGTCAAAGTCTTGTTTGACTGGCATTGAGTCAGTAGGTTTGGTCATGGATTTCAAATGGATTAATTTCAGAATCCTTAAGTGACCAACCAGATCACCTGGTTTAAATTTATGTGCCTGGTGCAGTCCTAAGGCACTGAGTGCCGCCTCTTTCCTTACATGTAAGTGCAAGGAAAGTAGGTCAAGCATAGCCTTCATAGCTGCTGTGGGACAAGAATTCATTTTCCGGCCGAGGCCTGCCCACCTACCTTTCGGTTTTAGGCGATGCTGCTGTGGGACACGAGTGCATTGCTCCTGTAGTCCCTAAACAGGCAAGGCGTTGCAGTTTCTGTAACTTTCCCTGTGCTGTTTTTTCCTCTGTTTTGGCCACCATACGCACGATGCGTAGGTTACCATAGGTCTGACAACCGAACGATAAGACCAATGTGTCATTTTCGGTCTTAGACCCCAAGTCTTACCAAACAACCTACGCCACGTCCATATTGCCGCTGTTGTTTTAGTAAGAGTCCTTCCCAGATGTGAGTTCCAGGTAAGTTTTTATCCAGTATTACTCCTAGATACTTAACTTCACTGGAAAGATTTATTATCGTTCCATTCAGTACAGCAGTTCTAGAATTCGATGAAATGGATAGCATTATTATAAACTGGGAACCAAATTTGAGGTCATCCGCAAACATTTAATTTCTGATGACAAGTCGTTAATAAAGACTAGAAACAGTAGCGGGCCTAAATTAGACCCCTGCGGAACTCTCGATGTAGCAATATATCTTTCAGATATGTGACCACCATAATAGACATATTGATTACGCAACGATAAGTGTGATATAAATAATTTAATTAAGCTGTCAAAGAAGCCAGTATTCTGTAAGCTTCCTAAATATCTGTGTATATTACATCAACCTGGCCTTTATCGTCCAGGGTATTACAAATTACAAATAAATTGTACAATGATAACCAGATTTGTCACGATTGAACCGTGTTGTGATGGGGATATTAAACTTTTAGTTTAATTATAAATATTTTTATAATTATTATTTCGAGAACGTTCACAAAATTACTTAAGATTGCTATGGATCTATAGTTATTAAGACATGAGGGATTGCCAGATTTGGCAGATTATTGCAACTTTCTAAATGTCTGGCAACTTAGTTGTATCAAGAACAAGATTGAATAATATATTCCCGATCACTAAGTTTCATCTTTTCTAAAGACGCTCGTGAAATTAATAAATTGAAAATATTATTATTGATGAAGAAGATTTTCAATCTTGAAAACCAACAGCCACAAATTTGGCAATTTTTGTATATTTTACTCACAGCTCTATTGAGGAAGGAGCTAAAATTAACGTTGTATATACCGATTTCAGCAAAGCCTTTGATAGAGTATATACAGTGAAGTCCATAAGTAACGGATAAATTCATTTTATACGTAAGTAACAATTTATGAGTAAAATCGTAAAACGCGTCAATTTCTATTCAAAAATGACATTTTTTTGAGCATAATTTTATGTCTCCCCCTTCAACCCCCTTGGAGTGACGGCTACCCCTTTAAAAAAATTAAATGGAACGAGAGTGCGTGTAATAGCTCATTTGAAAGGGTTTTTAATTCTTTACCCGGCAATATAGGATTTTCTGAATTTTGTATATTCTTCATCAAGAAAATTAAATTTGAAAATTTTGAAATGTATACAATCAAATGTATTCTAAAATATTTTATGTACCAAATATCTGTCAAATCTGACTATACTTATTAATTTTGTGTCATAACACTCAATTTAAATATATTGTTTTTTCTGATACGCAAGTGGCAAAATACCAACAAAAAGAAAGAAGTAAAAGGAGTTTCTTTTTACATATCAGTAAAAATTATAATTTCTTTATTTGCTACATCCGTGCAAACTTATGATTCTAGTTATTATCTAGTATATTATTAGGATGTGGTGATAAAACAAGAACGCAGAAGGTATGCCAAATCTGCATTACTAAATATTCTGACCGCCGCATTTCTCAGTTGTGGCATGCCATCTTTCGCTAGCAACAAACTAATAATAACAGGTTTTAGTCGACGAACTCGGCAATACATCGTAATAAATTACCCATTCAACGGTAGGTATCACCACGCTCTAATGTACGCAAAATGACCTCCCCACCCACCACCCTGTGGGTGGGGAGGTCATTTTAGGAGCCAACTTTAAAATTTCAAATGGAAATTCCTATTTTTTTATTACGGAATCGGATTCTACGGCAATAAATACGTAAATTTTATTCCGGACATTTTTTTCGATTCTTGCATGTGTCGCTGTAATCGCAAAAAATGAAAAGAAAGCATTACTGTTTCAAGAGTGGCATCTTGTGCCCATAAGAAAACGTCCAATTCAAAAACTGAAAAACGTATTTGTTATTTTTACGAAATCTATCCAATGACACTGGATTCGACTCTCCCACCCCTAACCCAGTGGATGGGGCGGGGGGCTACTTTGAAATTTGTAATGAAAATCTCTATTTTTTATAGCGGATTCGGATTCGGAAATATGTGAATTTTATATCGGGCATTTTTTTCGATTCTCGCTAGGTGTCGCTGCAATCGCACAAAATTGAAATAAACCTTAAGCGTCCATAAGTTTGAAAATATTAACAAACTCTAGCTACTCGTATTGACAAAAAAACATTCAGTTTAAAAAACAATATCTGTGATATCTTGGTTTCTATGAATGTTTTTTTTAAAGTATTCTTAATAACAGTATTTGTTTTGTGAAATTTCTACGAGAACGTTCAGTTCCTTTAAACTTTTGTAGAGGCAGGAGTGCATTTTTATAAGGAAAAAGTTGTTTAATTTTTCGTTAGTTCTCGCGTTTTTTACTGCATAATGGCTACTTTAACAGAGGAAGAGAGAGTTTCTATTTTAATGATGCGAGGGTGGGACGATAAAGAAAGGTCCTACGATGAAGTTGTGATTTTATTCAACGAAATTTTCCATGTAGACCAAGTGGGAATTTCGAAATCTGTGTCCCGTACCATCAAACGATTCCTAGACACAAGGATAAATAAAAATCGCCCAAAATCTGGAAGACCAAAATCTGAAACATCGGAAGCTCGACAAATGGAAGTGGCCCAGGCATTTTTGTTGAAAATCGAAGGTTATCAATCAGAAAATCCAGTCAACAACTTGGATATGAGTGCATTTTCAGTTCATAAGAATTTGAAACTTACAAAATTCACCTTCACCAAGATTTAAATGAAGACGATTTTGATGGGCGACTTGAATTTAGTGAATTAATTATGGAACGGAGTAACCAAAACCCAATTTTTTTGTCATCTCTACTTGTCTTCTCAGATGAGACAACTTTCGAACTCAGTGGAAAAGTTAATCGCCATAATTTCAGATATTGGAGTGACGAAAACCCTCACTGGATGCTTGAAACACACACGCAGTATCCACAAAAATTAAGGCAGGAGTTTTCAGGGATCGAATCATAGGACCGTTTTTCATAGATGGAAATTTGAATGAAGAAAAATACCTGGAAATGTTGACAAATCAAATAGTTCCTGCAATACAAGAGATTGCTGATGGTGAGTTCGATAATGTTTGGTTCCAGCAAGATGGAGCTCCTCCACACTATCGGGATATTGTTAGGGACTATTTGAATGGTACTTTCGAAAATCGATGGATAGGTCGAAGAGGAATTATTGAATGGCCAGCAAGATCTCCCGACCTCGCGCCACTTGATTATTTTGTTTGGGGCTACGTGAAGGGTAAGGTTTTTTTCACTAAACCTCGTGATTTGGAAAAGCTGAGGCAACGCATAATAAGCATATTTGCAGAAATACCACCCAAATGATAAGAAGTGCAATTGAAAATTTTTACGTTCGTCTCGGACAATGCCAAGAAGTCAATGGGCACCATTTTGAACACCTGCTATAATCTTGAATTTAAAAACTTGCTAGTGTAGCAGTTAAGCTGTAAACTAATTGCCTCAACTGGCCGAAATCCTCACCTTGCCTTAAATAGCTGAGTTACCTCCTTGCCTTCATTGGCTGGGATCAAGAACTTGTCTGACGTGGCTGAATTAAGAGGTAAAACCACTGTTAGTTTTTTTTAAATCGAGTTTTTTATTGCCCTGTAAAAGATGTAAATTGAAAATTACTAGCTGTTAATAAATTTATAGAATGTTAATAGTTGTTGTAATTTCCGCACGACCGTGTAAAATCACTGTCCTCAAAACAGCTGAAATCAGTAGTTTTACTTTTCATATTTTTTTGAGTATGCGTTCAAAACTTTCACGTTTCCACTAAATTTTTTGCGATTGCAGCAACACCTTGCGAAAATCGAAAAAAATGCCCGATATAAAATTCACGTATTTTTGGCCATAGAATCCGAATCCTCTATAAAAAATAGGGATTTTCATTACAAATTTCAAAGTTGCCCCCGCCCCACCCACTGGGTTAGGGGTGGGAGAGTCGAATCCAACGTCATTGGATAGATTTCGTAAAAATAATAAATACGTGTTTTTCAGTTTTTGAATTCGACGTTTTTTATGGGCACAATATGCTACTCTTGAAACAATAATGTTTTCTTTTCATTTTTTGCGATTACAGCGACACCATGCAAGAATCGAAAAAAATGTCCGGTATAAAATTTACGTATTTTCTTCCGTAGATTCCGATTCCATGATAAAAAATAGGGGTTTCCATTTGAAATTTTAAAGTTGCCCCTTGCCCCACCCACTGGGTGGTGGGTAGGGAGGTCATTTTGGTATCAGTAGATAGTTTTTTGAAAAATTTTCGACACGTATTTTTTTATTTTTCGATTTGATGCAAACTGTTCGAGATTTTCCACCGTTCCCATACTTTTCTAACACCCGGTATATCATTTGCATTGTAAAACCGTTTAAATTAAATGTTCTTTTCCCTGAAAACCCTAGACTGTGTCACCTTACTAAGATTTTATAGAGAGATATTAGGTCCTAACCTAACTCTCGATGGTGGTGTGTCCAAGTTCTTGAGAGAAACGTTGGCTAGCTTACAGCCGGAGCTGGCCGTGCGGTTATTTAGAACTACTCAATATACGACTGAGCAGCTCAGGGCGCCAGTAACCTAAATTGCCCTACGTTTCCAAGTAGTGGCTTAAAGTTCGGTTACAAAACTTCAAGCACCCCAAATAGAAATATATATAATTGGACCACGAAATCGATATCAGGTGTCAATTGCCTTAATTTTCTCTACTGAATATATTTTGAACGCATATTCTACAAAAATAAATGATTCCCAAAGTATATAAAATCTACTTTAATTTTCTACCATTCTGAAATATATATAAAAAAAAACATAAAGTTGTAAGCTAATAATAATGAATGCCCGCTCGTAAATGTTTAGGTTGAAATATATATAGATATATAAAAAAAATATATAGTGGTAAACCAATGATTAAATGTCCGCACGTGATCACGGTTGGCGCACAATATAATTTATTTAAAACAAAAAAAATGACGTAATAATTATATCTGCAAAATGATAGTAAATACCAAAAAAATTAAATAAATATATTAATACAGGTCAAGATTTTGTCAAGACAAATGAATTAATCACTGAAATTTAGCGCAAGGGCCTAAAAGACGGCCATTCAATTAGTAGCAGACAAAAATGCACTACTAATATGTAATAGATTATTTGGTACACAAATGAATATGAATAAATGCAAAATATTAAAATAGTATATAGAAAATACAGAAAATTCAAAGAAATACAGCTTATCTGCTTAATGTCGTCCTCGCACGAGATTACTGCAAATGGCGGCTCCAATGGTCGATCGTCCAGGACAGCCGGTATACTGCGTCTATTTCAGAAATTCCAAAATAACGAACTGGAACGCAGGAACTTCAATAGGTCTTCTAACGGTAGCTTGATATCAGAAATATCCCAAATTAGAAACCAAAATTACTGCACCAAAAAGTGAAAGAAGCCAGGGAAAAGAAGAAAAGCCCTATAACAAGGATTCACGAAATTACCATTAACCAGTCATTTAAAAGAAGAAAAATGTAATAATTTACGTAGACAGAGGGTGGCTTGAAGTAACCAAAGCTATAGGCAAGAGCTTGGTTGATTACCACGTGTTAATTAGGGGTAACAAATGCCCTCAAATCCAGCAATACAGCCGATATTGTGCGCCGTCCAAAAACTTACATAAGCACACGGCCACAATATAAACACAATCTTTCTAATTATATCCAAAATGAACACCTCAAAGTGTTAAACATATAGAAAAATGTGGATTGCACTCATTAACATACCAGAAATACGTGGTAACTGACTCGAACGCCTGTTTTTATCCTTCGCTCACAAAAACTTCGCGATAAAATACGAAAAACTATACATGATAATGGCAGAAATATAATGGCAATACCTATTAATTATATATAATATGATGCTTATTTTTACGGATATTCCTTATATTAAGACAAGCTTGATGTATAAAATTGAAAAGATTTAAAATGACCAATACGAAATTTTAAGGTGATTATTTCCTGATTTTCCAAATATACGATTCCGTAGCGCACCGCTGGTTGCATACTTTTAGGCGCTCTAACTCTATAAAATTAACATATAAATCCAAGGAGCGGCATATACAAGGGGTTATATTAAAATTAACTAAATTAAACAAAATTGAAACGTTACAACTGATATATCTGTTATATATTTTATTATAACATTGATTTTTTACCTTTCATTATACTGCACTTTTTTGATTTTTAAAATAAATTGTATTACTTGTTTCTTTTTATTGTTCGCTCTCACTACAAGAGTATGTAAGATCTAGGACTTCATTTGCTCGTCCTGACTTTAGGTCGTAATATAGTCTACAGATATTAGTAGTACGGGAGGTCGTAACCAAAATTTTCGCCTGATCGCCTAATGAATAATAAATACCCACATAGATTGATAGTTTATAACATAATAACAAAAAAAGTCCCCAGCGACGGAAATTTTTAGTGGGACAAAAGTCATTTAATTATTTATTAAACATGTAAAAAATATAACTCAAAAAGTAATCGCCTAGTGTCCGTTTGCTGTTTCTGTGTATTCATCGACATATAAAATGCAAAAAATGCAAACGAACATTTTTAATGGGGCAGAAGAATAGGGAGGTCGATAAATCAAAATTTCTGACAATTTTTTTAGTGTAATCGCCTAATGTCCGTTCGGAAAATTATTGGTTATTTAAAGGTTTTTTTAGTCAAAAAAATATGAACGGACGTTTTAAATGGGGCGTTTGTCCGTAATTGAATTTTGAATATGTAAAATTTTTCGGTGTAATTTTGTTCCTCCCTAATGTCCGTTTTCAATTGGAAACTGTTTTTTATGTTTAAACAAGCCCAAAAAAAATTTTAACGAACATTTTAAAAGGGGCTGGGCTAAGAAAATCATTTTCCGTCGGAACAGAAACAAAAATTTGCTCATTTTGAATCCGCGCCAAGTAGGAATCTATGATAGCACTACTTCCATCGGAAAAATCGGGATCGTTTTTATTAAGGTGGCGGGTTTCATGCGCTGCACGCAATGCACGCCACTTATCGAGATTCTTTTTCGTGAACGGAATAAGTTTCCGGAGTGTATTTGTCTCCTAACAGAAAATACATTCTTTTAATAATGGAGTAAAAATAGCCCAAAATAAGGCGATAAAGAAAATTTTACATGAAGCAACGCGACATAAAAAAAATAAATTTGTTTTGGTGAAACCCATTTGGGCAAATTGGGGAAAGTCCGTTCTTTGTTTTTTTCTCATGTATTAGGTGTATACTTCAGTTTAAAAAAAAGTTTAGCCATTAGGGAGTCACTTTTATACACCCGTTTTCTTTACATCTTCCATTTTCGCTATTGCGATTTTGCCCCATGTAAAATGTCCGTTCTTTGTAGATTCTTATAATTTTTTACATTTTTTACAACATTCCACTAAGAACAGACATTAGGCGATGACGAAAAAACGACTTGATTTTTTACGAACGGAAAATCATTATCCCATGAAACGCCCCACATTCAAGCTTTTTGGTAGAGGACTTTTCTTTTTGTATTGTTGAAAACTACTGATATAACTTGTTCATATCCATTAGGCTAATTTTGGTTTCGGCCGCCCGTACTATAGAGTAGAAAACATATTTCGTGAATTTGAAAATGTCACAGATATTCATATTCCTAAATCTGGTAGAAAACGCATTTTAGACGATGAAAAGAAATTGGATATATTGTTAGATATTCAAGATAATCCACATAAACCTACAAGAAAAGTTACCGCCGGTAATGATGTTAGCAAAACGTCTATATTGCGTCTTATAAAAAATGAAAAACACCACCCACTTAAAATTCATTTGGTTCAATAACTTAATGACGATGATCCTGATCGCTGATTAGAATTTTGCGAATATGACAAACAGATGCCAAGATGATCCATTATTTATAAATAAACATTCTTTTTCTGATGAAGCAACATTCATCTTAAATGGAACAGTCAACATACAGGACTGTAGATACTGGAGTACAGAAAATCCACATTGGATGATGGAGGCCAATACTCAACATCCTGAGAAGATGAACGTTTGGGCTGGAATTATAAATTCTCAAATTATCGGACAATATTTCTTTGATAGCACATTAACAGGTGAGGGTTACATGGATTTCTTGCAAAATTTCTTAATTATTAGTAAAATCCTCAAGTACGTCAATTTTTAAATCTAAAATTACATTTTTTAACACAATTTTATACCTCCCCCTTTAACCCCATTGCGGTGACCACTACCCCTTTAAAATTTAAAGTGGAACGAGGGTTCGTGTGATAGCTCATTTGGAAGGGTTTTAAATTCTCTATCCAGCAACGGATTTTGGAATTTCTAAAATATTTTGTATCGTTTCCTGGGTGATTTCATTAACTTCTTGCCTTATTCTGTCCTTTGGATCATTGACGTTATTTGGTCTGTTGAAGTTGACTTTCGATTTTCAGTAACCCCATAAAGAATAGCCAAGTGGGGTCAAATCGGGAGAACGGGCAAGTCATTCAATTTCACCGCGTCTACCGATCCACATATTGAGCAAAATTTGATTGAGATAAGTTCTTACTTCCAATGCAAAATGTGGTGTAGCTTCATCCTGCTGATACCAAATATTTCTATCAATTTCATTAAGGTTGTCATCATGTGGGAAAAGTATTCTTAACTCTGGAACTAAGAAATTTTGCAAGAAATCCAAGGAACGTGCGCCAGTTAATGTGCTATCAAAGAAATATGGTTTGATAAACCCAGTTAAATAATCAAAAATGTCTACACCAGTGTTAAAAGTGCGTTATTAATAAAGAAAGCCATAGAAACAAACGAGCAAATTTTCATTACTTTAGTTACTTCAGAAACACATTACTAAGTTTAAAAAAACAATTAGTACTTTAAAACAGAAGATTATCGAAAATTACGGAATACCCATTCATCCAGCCTCCCTGATAATTCGACCTTATTACTTAATATCGGTAATCAGCATGATGTAAAAATGAATAAAAAACATGTTTTTTACAATTATTACTAGTTTCTCATTTTACTTGTAAGTAGTAAAAAAAATTATTGTGATATTAGCATGATGGTGTTAAATGCCAAATAAATCACCGTCAAAATGGTCCTGCAGTTTGTAAGAATTATTATCATTATTATAAATCAAAAAACGGTTTTACCTCTATCACCGGCGAATTCGCCAAAATATCGACTGCGCTTGTAATATAAAAATCCTATTATTAATGTATATTTATCTATCACTAGATATTTACACACCAATTTGCAAAATATTTTATAAAAATTGCTTAAGTTGATTCAGAGTAATGAGCGACTAAACACAAAAAAGAAATGTAAGGATTGAGAGCCTCCTTCTTTTTAAATTTTTTGAGGTCAATAAAAAATTAAAGCTTACAAAATTATGAACGATTTGATTTGTTTGAATCGCTTGTAATTACTGCGTTAAAAGTTTGTTATACTGAAATCACTCAATATTCGGTGAACCTTGTCCAAATCAGCATGAATTTTGTTATTAAATAAATCTGTCACTTAATAAGTTCTATATTAGTCGATCAAAAGAGGAAGTAAAGGAAAATAGTATATTATTTTATTAGGAGTAAAACTGATACTTTTGTGACGAGTCTGTAGGTTTGCCAGACAAACGAAGTGAGCCCGGCAATTACAGACGAGTCACAAAAGTGACTTACTCCGAATAAGACATGTTATTTTTTCTTCAAATGTCGATTACCTATAAAAAATAAAGATAAAAAATCTAACTGTGCGTTGCCGTCAGCAACAGAAGTAAAAGTCCGCTATTGCGGAAGAAAAAATACTTTTACTTCCGTTGATAATGGCAACGCACAGCCGTCTGAAATGTCAAACTGTAATGTCATGAAATGAGTAAGAAATGTCATGATTTGCCGACGTTTTAAGGAAAAGTATATATTTTACTTCCTAGGAGAAGAAGAGTATATTATACAACAAGTTTGAGATAAAACTATTATTGTCACAAACAAGCCTACAAATTAATATCTGCTCAATGTTGTTCTCTTGCCCGTTTAAAGTATTAGTGGAGTGAGTGAGTGAGACGAATTTGCAAATATTTTGCTGTGCAACGAGAGAACCTTTCCCCGTTTTCGAGGATGCTCTTTGGAGTTGGGCAATCCCTCCAACGGTCAAAAAACAACCCTAATAGGGGCTAAACGCTTATCACATATTTTCCACCGGTAAAACTTAACGTACCCCTCATTTTCGTGAATGCTGAACATAGTGGTGATGCTCAATATTTTTTCTGACCCCCTCCAATCCCTCTAACTTCTCATAAACATCCTCAAAAAGGGTGAAAATCGTTTATATATATATATATATATATATATATATATATGTTCCGAGAAGCTTCCGCGGTCGTTGGTATGAAAAATACTAGGTTCTCGGGTTGAACCGCGTCTGAGATTGTTAATGTCTCGACGTTTCGGCTCCCGTTTTGGAGCCATTTTCAAGAGAAAAAGTACACAAGAAGCACTTCTACAAAACGGTTACGACAAAGGATATATAACGCGATCCATACACAAAGCACAAAATCCTTCCCAAACTGATCGGACAGAAACTCCTCCTCAGCAAAAAGCTTTCCTACCTTACATCAAAGGTGTCACAGACAAAATTTCAAAAGTCCTGAAATCCAATAACATAAAAACCATATTCACAACACACCAAACAATTTCCAATTTAATCAGAACCCCAAAAGACCAAATACCTAATAATTCCCACGGTGTATACGAAATACCTTGCTCAAACTGTCCCCAAACCTACATTGGACAAACCAACAGACGGATTAACAATAGAATATATGAACATCGTCTTGCAGTTAGAAAATCCGATCCCACATCATCACTTGCCCAACACCGCCTTCTAACAGGCCATAATATAGACTTCGATAACACCAAAACCATAGCACCATCATTTTTCCAGAAACCGCGAATCATCTGCGAAGCAATTGAGATTGAAAAACGTCCCAATTGTCTAAACAAAAGGGATGACGGTCATCGTCTTCCAGTCGCTTGGAAATCATTGATCTCCAGGCTAGCCCCACAATATTCATCCACACCTCATAATCCTGATAGCAGCCGTTCTGCTCTGATGTCTCCATCAACAGACCCTCAACCCCCCACCACTCTCCCACCCACAGACAGCTTTCGTATAAATAACACTTCGTCCGATACTGCCAGCGAGTTTGCTCTAAGGAGTAGGCAGGTTGAGGCCTTAGAGACGGATCGCGGTGAGATCTGGGGAGTAGGCAGATTGAGACCCCGGAATCGAACCAGTTCCACGAACTCCTAGCATTATTTTCTTTGACAATTTTTACTTGACTCACTTTTTCTCTTGAAAATAGCTCCAAAACGGGAGCCGAAACGTCAAGACATTAACAATCTCAGACGCGGTTCAACCCGAGAACCTAGTATTTTTCATATATATATATATTACCGGCAAAATGTATGTAACGCCCGTTTTAGAGAATGCTGAGCAAGTTGGTGATTGTCAACATGTGTTTCGACCTCCTCCAATCCTTCTAACGGCTAACAAACACCCCTGAAGGGTAAAAATCGCCCGTTTTCGAGGATGCTGAGCACGGGAAAAATAATCATACTTCTCTTCGTGATTATAATTGTCTTTCTTTACCCTTTAGATGGAAAAGATAATCGAATACTTACATAAACGAGCCTATTCAATCATTGATATGTACAATTTATTTTATTACAAAAAATATTAGAAAAATTTATATTGACGCATACAAATAAGCTTAAGCAAATTGTTACACTCAGTTTCCTTACATGAAAAATAATAAACGTTATACATAAAATATGCTTATAGTACATTCTGTAAGTCGGACAGGAGTGAATTTTTCTTAGCCTAACGATATGTCCCTCCGTTTTCGAGGATGCTGAGCACGACGGAGGTGGTTAAATCTCTCTCCGAGGTCACCCTACCCCCAAATGGCCAAAAACCATCCCCGAACGTGGTAAACCGCCTATGCGCCGTCTCCTACCAGGCAACCTTGTGTCACTCCCCGTTTTCGAGGATACTGAGCACGACGGTAATGTCGAGACCCCTCCTCGACCCCCGCTAACCCCCCAAACGGCCAAAAGCTACCCCCGAAAGGGGTAAACCGCGTATCTGCCGTCTCCTACCAGCCAAATCTGTGTTACCCACGTTTTCGAGGATGCTGAGACGATGGTGATGTTGGATCTTCTAACCGAGGCGAATCGACCCCTTAAACGGACATAAACTACCCCTTTCATATGCGGCTTTAATATGTACCGGATGATGATTACAGGTATCTGATTGGCTGTTCACTGTAGGGTGGACCGAAAAAGATGAAAAAAAAATGTTTTTTGGAAATTTTAAAAGGAGTAGAGCTTAAAAGTTGTGTAACGGTAACTTGTTAATCATCATCCAATTTGGACCGGATTGAAAAATATTTAGCCGGGCCCCAAAGGCCTCAAAGGGCAAAAAAAAAAAAAATTTTAGTCCAACCCTGAGTAGCAAAATTATGTTTAATTAGTTCACACTTACTATGTAAAAAAATTTGGACCACCTGCGAACATTTTTCACCGGGCCCCAAGGATCTTAAATGTTTTTTAAATATATATACTCTTCGCCTGATTTATTATTAAATAATAAATAACATAAAATGTATTTCAATAATATGTACACCAAATCAGCCCAGACCTCACCAAGTAGAGGTGGCTGCACAACAAGTTCCTCTCAAAATCATGAACCTAGTCAAAAATCATTTTGTGCAATTTTTCCTTGTTATATTAATTGTAATGGGAGGCTCCGTGATATTTACCTCAGGTCAATGAATTAAATCGATATAATCCTGAGGAGAAAAATTAATTGTAGGTACTTTAAAAATTAGAATATTTTGCTTCGTGCTTTCGCTGGCTATAATTATCCTTCTTACAGCCAGTTCCCTGACGTGTCTACGTGAAGCGCATAGCATGGAGACAAGATGATTTTCGGAGTGTGCAAAAATGCGTTGCCCTCAATGATTTTATCTATTATATTTTTGACATTTTCAAAAAAATTTCTGGATATGTTAACCATCTTCTAAACATGTCGTGCTCCTTCTTCTAAATAAGGCTTTGATTTAATTTCCAAACCACATAGGAGCTACAATTTCATTACAGAGTTTGAAATAATCCTTAAATTTTCAGACGGATACATTATAGTGATTTAGCATAAGACCCCATTGGGTGTTGTGACCTGCCTAGAATGATTCAGCTTACCTGGGTTTCTCTCAGCTAAACTTATGGAACAGTCGCCGTTTTGAATAGCTTCACAAATTAAGTACAAATATTGTTGATCTGTGTTTCATTCTTTTACGTAAATTTTGGGCAATTCAGTAATAATTGGTGAAAACTGAATAACTGGCATTTTTCCGCAGTTATTTAATAAGACTCCTATTGGGCCTGAATAATTATACGGACTTTTTACACCATCTAGTTTTTGCAGTAAATGTCTCAACGGCAATTCATTGGCATGCAAAAGGCATATGGTCCACTGGAGAAGTTTTTTAAGTGTGCCTCAAGTAAACCTAATGACACCACCTTTCAACCGGTATGCCATTTGTGCCATTACAGTCTATTACCTTAAGCTTTGTCAGGTCACATTCTTTATCTTCAAGAAAAGCTATTATACCATTAACTATATCTACTGCTTTTACAGGTGGAGTAAGAGCTAAATGTCCAAAGTAAGAACTTGATGATTCTCTTATATAGTCGAGGCAAGAATTCAAGCGATGCACGTCACAGATCGATTCTATAAATAAGACAATACTGCTAAGAATCATGAAGTCCCATTAAACTGTACCTATTTCTGAAAAAAAAACTTAATAACTGGGTGTCAAGAATTACTCTTTTTAACGTAATTAATGATTAAAAATTATGTCAGTATTAAAATTTATTTAATGAGATCACTCGTGACGTGCATCGCTTGAATTCTTTGGAACTATTTGGATACGCCGCTTATTTTACCAAGTCTGTAGCAAAGGTATAATAAACTAACTCTTTTTAATTGATATAGTTAAAAAATTGCTTATTATAAAACAAATATACGGCTTGGGGCCCGGTTAAAAAAAAACTTAGGCAATTAAATTTTTGTTTATGCTTTTATAGCATATAAAGAAATATTTTTCTTCTACTCAGGGTAGAAATTTAAAAAGCTTAAATTAGGGCTATTTGGGGCCCATGGGGCCCGGCTAAAATACTTTTAATTCTGCCCAAATCTTAAAGTTGATATAATAGATATCTTTGACATCTTTTGCAAACTACTTAATTTAAAAAATGAAAAAAAAAAAAAGAATTTTTCGGCCCACCCTATTGTTCAGCTGAAAATAAAAATGGGTGCATACTTTGTGTCTAGGCTTTAGATGGGAAAATCAGGTATATGCAATCACTGGCATAATTTCATTTATTTATATTAAATAGTGAACAGTTCTATTGACGCATAAAATTACTTATTTGCGATATATAAATATAAAACACTTATATTGACGCATATAATTACTTATTCACTATATCTAAATATAAAACATCGTCATAAAATCACTTTCCAGTGAAACATTGATCCAATTAATATAACCTACGTTGCTTACAAGTGAAATTACATGATTGGTATTCCTCGAAATGAACATCACATCCATCAATTTCACAGGCTTCATCAGCCGTTTCAGTATCAGACTCGCTAATGTGAATTTCGGGGAGCAAATTTAACAACATACTGTCATGATATTTTTTCATGCTCAGCATCCTCGAAAACGGGGGGTAACACAGGTTTAGCCGAGAGAAGACGGCCTATCTGCTTTTCACCCCTTTCGGGGGCGGTTTTTGGCCATTTAGGGGGTTGGCGGGGATCGAAGAGGGGTCTCGACATCACCATCGTGCTCAGCATCCTCAAAAACGGGGGTAACATAGGTTTGGCTTGTAGGAGATTGCGGTTACCCTTTTCGGGAGTGGTTTTTGGCCTTTTGGGGGATGGGGTGACTTCGGAGAGGGGGCATACCTCGTTAGGCTAAGAAAAATTCATATTTTCAAGGTTCCATCCGATTCACATGCACTATTACATCACCACCGTGCTCAGCCATCCTCGAAGACGAGCGGTACATAAATGTTGCCGCTGATATTTTACAAAAAAAATGTTTTAATCCATTTTGGGGGTGTTTATTAGCCGTTAGCTGGGTTGGAGGGGGTAAGAAAACATTCAGCATCACCACCGCGTTCAGCAGCCTCAAAAACGGACGTTACATGCATTTTGCCGGCGATATATAAAAAAAGATTTTCACCCCTTTCGGGGGTGTTTATTAGCCGGTAGAGAGGTTGGTGGGAGTCGAACGGGGGGGGGGGTACGCTAAATTTCTCCGTTAGAAAATGTGATAAGCGTTTAACCCCTTTTGGGGATAGTTTTTAGCCGCTTGGAGGGTTGCGCAATTCCAAAGAGAAATTCTACCAGCACCATCGTATTCAGCATCCTACGAGGTACTATTATTGCATAGCAAAATACTTACAATGTTTGGTTTTTTTTCGTTTTCGTGTCGTTTCGACAACTCACACACTCTAGTAATCAGGGGACAAGACTGGTTTTTAGTTTTAATCATCTCCCGATGATGCCAACATGGTTAGCGAAGTGCGTGTCCGATAGTGTATTCGAGTGTGGTGTTCAAATGTTTCGGCGTTTTGTAAAAGTAATTTTTAGACACCACAAAGATATTGATTTGTGAAAAATAGCTCTCAAACGAAAACACCACCAGCACGAGGAGCCAGCATAAGATAAAACTACACGCTATAAAATTTCAAAGGTACTCAGGCGCTCATTGAAGAATTCAGTGCTCTCGGCCTATAGGGATTTCACAAGTTTTCGAGTTTTTCTAAGACATATATCCACTTTCAGTTTGGTACACGATTTTCATGACACTCTGTATTTGTATTTCTTACACATTTTTCTTTTGATTTACATTGATTTACCTAATGTAGCCTTCTGTTTAAATATTAGTGGATAGGTTTTTATTAAGTGATTGAACTCATTTCATTTATTATCTTCTCTTATTATGCGATTCAACCGCACGCAAGCTTTCCAATATATTTTTTTAAAGTAAATTAACATCCGACATAATTTTTAATAGTAGCAAATAGAAATCACTACTGTCCCACAAAATCTGTTATTCATAACATTATTAAAATCCTGTTATAAACGGAGGTGTTGTGTCAATTAATTACAAATTAATATCCCAACATTCCGAACCTAACTTTGTCCCCCACAACTTCCCCTGGAACTCTTCAAATTGCCCTTTGCTCCCTGCCGGTATCTCCAGTTCTCTCTTTGCCATCAGACCCTTACATACTGCATCATTGTTACATCAAATCCCCTCTCCGACCTAACACTTCTTCATTTGTTAACTCCGCGTGAATCAATACGGTTTTCGGATACCGTCGGCTCCCTTCGCTAGATAATATCGCAGGATCAGGAGTTCAGGACAATCGCGTATGCCATGACGAGTGTGTCACCCCTTATGTGGAACGAACCCCGCAAATTCCCCTAACAATGTTATTATATCTATATTTTCTTCATATTACAGATTACTGACAACGGGGGTGGAATAAAAATTATATTTTGTGTAACATTGGCGCATATTTAAAAAAAAAAAATTACTAGTTTGCAAATAGAACTTCACTGAACTAAATTCTGAAGAAAAACTTCATCTGCTTATTTATATTAAAAAGAAAATATGTGTATAGTCGATAAAGTAAGAATATATTTGTAAAGGAGCTCCCCTGCCAGTCATTCTACACCACTTGCAGACTACAGTTTCGAACTGTTGGCTGTCATCAGTGCAAGGTAGGTTGTAATGAACGATACGAGAATCCTCCGACTATTTGGCACATCGCGAAATCCTTAAGATTGCGAGATGCAACAAAGTCAGCAGGTGCCATCTAGCGGTCTAATGTCAACATTAGGTTGTGACTGGACAAGCTCCTCTATAAAGTCCTTATTTCCAGTGTAAGGAACATAACCAGACTGCAACTATCAGCTATTCCTCGGGCTATGTGCCACGCCGAAGGCTGAATTTCGAATTACAAATCTGGCGCGTTAAGTGCAGTAATTATGATGTTCTGTTCATATTTATTTTTTTCTTTTTTTGTGGTTTTCTATCACATATATCTTTTGAACACAAATTCTACAAAAATAATAAAATTAATCAGTATATTGAAAAATGACCTCTGCCTACGTCTGTCACGTGTCAAAAGAACAGTAGGACGCTATTTTTTGCCAACTAATACAAACTATAACAAATAAATATAAGCTTGTAGTCCTCTGATGTTTTGTAAACCAAACGGGTTTTCTTTTTCAAAGTTATGAAGACAATTCTTATATGCTGCGTATGTTAAATACACGTCATGATGTAAACAAAACCTAAAAACCTAATTGTTCTCCTTTAGTGATTCGTACAAGGCTTCCCCATGTTCCTTTAACAATTTCTAACTTTAATTCATCAAATGTATTTTGAGACAATAAAAGCATGATATGTACTATATTTACTGCATAGAAATAATTGGGCCACTCACCATTAATTTATGTTTGCTTTGATCAAGTTATGCAACGACCAGTTTTACACGCGATAAATTAATAAAAGGGGGAAAATTTCAAATTGATGTTATTTGATGTAATCTTTTTTGAGGAATTAAGGTGATAAAATGTATAGTATTAAATAAATATAAAAAAATCAAAAATTCTTTATTATTTATAACAAAAAACAAATATATATGGTTATACTTAATTTTTGGAAATATATATATATATCGCAAGCTCCTCTATAAAATCTTTATTTTACAATAAGGAATGTAACCAGACTGCAGCCAACAGCTACTTTCCGGGCTATGTGCCCCGCCGAGCGCTGAATTACAAGTTACAAGCCTGGCGCGTTAAGTGTACTAATCGCATATAATCAACAAAACTTCGATTGCAACAAACACCAGCCGAAAGACTGATCCTACCTAAAGGAGCTCTCGTGTCATGATCCCATACCACTTGCAGACTGCAGTTTCGAGCTGCTGGCTTTCGTCAGTCCAAGGTAGGCATGCGACGAACGACACGAGGATCCCTTGACTATTTGGTACATCTCGGTATCTTTACGATAGCGACATGTAAAATAGTAAGCAGGCGCCAGCTAGCGGTCCAGCGGTTCGATTGCAACAGACACTGGAGAAAATGACATGATACATTTGTATGATATAGGGTGATACAATTTACATTTATTTTATTTATTTATTTTGTCCAATATCTAATACAATTTCTACATAATTATTTACAATTACATCATGCCATACAGCTGTTAGTCCATTTCTAATTCAGACGAAGAAGAAGAGTTACATGAATTATCAGTGGCTCCACTACAATGTTCATTATAATGTCAACCAATCTGCCCAGAGCTGGGTGAAGTACTCAGGTAAAGTGTTTTGAGTAGTACCTCTAGGACTTCAAACACTGTGGTTCAATTACTTTTAAGAGAGAGTATTTGGTACTTGACATTTCAATTACTTTGCATAAGTACTTGGGGCTTCAATTACTTTCGAAAGTGCGTCAATTATTTTTAAAGTAATTGAATTCCTTTTTAGTACTTCAATTATTTTAATAAGTAATTGAAGTCCTTTTGAAGTGCTTGAAGTATTTCTAAAGTACTTGCAAGCTCTTTCTAAAATTCACTCAAAGCTATTCTAGACAAGTCTCATCATGAATTGTCAAGAACACAGGAACTAATAGAAAAACAAAGCAGCTTGTGTTAAGTATTTAATCTCGTTATCTGTTGCCTACGCATTATTTGTGCAAAGTTTGGTACATTTTTAGTGAGGTTTGTCCCATTCCTGCAAAATATTAAACCTCGTATTAAACTCACTGTTGTAGGATACTGGATTTGTCAAAGGGGTTAAAAACAAGAACAGAGCTTCCAATTTGCACGAAATGTAGTACATGTATTATTTAAGGCAGTCTTCCTATTTACAAATTATTAAACTCATTGGCATACGGGGAGGGAGGTTTCAAGGGATTAAAGTGAAAAAAATTGATTAGTAAATGAGCTTTCTGATTTACATAAAAAATTAGTGCACATATGCTCCAGGACACCTTGTCCGTTATGTTCACTGCCGCAATGACTTTTTATTTTTTATAAAAAGTACTGACTTTACTGCTCTCGCATTCCGAAGGGAACGGTAATCGTGAAAATATCACAGATTTCACCGGATTTTCACAATTTAGATTATGTAGATTAAGAAAGTTAAAGTCGTTTAATTCCATCAGTCTGTCTGCTTGTCTGGTGTCAATTTTTATAGAAAAATATTTTGTTTCCTCTTGTAAAATAACTTGTCTTTTCTGCACTGGAAAATAAATGTATTGTTATTATATTACTTCTAGGCCCGACCATTCAGTCTGTTTATCTACTTAAATATCATTTAGATACTCAAAGCTATTTTCTATTATATCATGGTATCATAATATAAAATATATAAGGTATAATTCGTAATTTATATAACCTCAATAAACCTACCTTTACTAGACCATTTTCCAATTAAAATAATTTACGCCTTATACTACTACTACTAATGAATTAAATGTTCCTAGTCTATAAATAAAAAATGTTTAATCTCGTGAACGGCTACTTAATATTTACCAGGTAATTCAATATTTATTTTAGTAATAGAGTTATATTATTTGTCACCACAAATGAAAGCGTGTGATTGAAACCGTTTACGAAAGTATCAAAACATCCAAAGTATACAAAAGCCTCGGGATCGAATTAACTGAAACTTCCACGCTTTGTGAGCGTTTCTATACTCTGACGCTGATTAGTTTGATTTGCAACAGCGCGGGGTTAACATAAGGGCGACACCACTCATCATGATAAAAAGAGGGAGAGTGTCAATTGCCCTGTCGATGAATGTTTCGCAACAAACCTTTGCGGCTAATGTTGAATACTGTTTACGCATTTAAGCAATACAAGAAGTAAATAAATTACAGAGTGAAAGCAGTATAAATTCAATTTAGTTTTAGATTATTTTTACACTTGCTCAGAGGCAAGTACACTTACAAAGCAGCCAACTTGCTTTGATAATAAAACGAAAAGGGAAAAATTGTGAAACTAAGACTTCTTCAAAGTATCTTTCTTCTAAAATTCTAATAGTACAGTTGTGGACAGTGAATACCAGGCACTAAAATTTGTACAATTTAAAGTGAGCTTTTATATTTACCTGACCCCCAAAGAGTCATGGAAGGTCGTAAATAATTTAGCTAAAATTAAAAATAAAGAGAATATTTACATGTCGGTGTTTGAAAGAGGGTTAAAAATTAATATTAAAAATTATTTCCGGCAATATGCTTCCTTTTTATAAATATGGACCAGGCCTACATCGGATGACATCGCTGTCACCATTTTCATGGACGCATGGGCATTCTGCCCTTATTACGTCAGAGTCTAATATTTCTTTCTAGAATTGACTTTAGTTTGCTGATTTTGATCAAGATTCTGGACAATTTCAATATAATCACTTCGGGAGTTTTTAGTTTTTTTAAAAAAAAAGGCGCCCCCAAAAAATGGAACAGCCAAAATAAAATTAGTGACATTAGTTGGAAATCGGTGGTCAGAGCGTCAGACCAGGATTGTACAAATCTACGGCTTCTAGGATGATGCCAAGATGGAGAAATGAGGGCAGCGTTATTTGGAAAGTTGGATCAGGTGCAAAAAGATTATCATCGGCACAACAGGGTGCTGCTCTAATTACTCATATCAGACAACATCCTTTTAATATCGTTGTCAAGGCCAAGGAAGCTGTGCATTTTCTAACATTGTGACGAACTGCTTCCCGTCGATTGCGTAGGTCCAACTTAAACAATTGTTATGCGGTGAATAAAATCTTGCTGACGGATCACCAAAGGGTTATAAGATTGGAGTATGCCAACCAAAATCTGAGACGCCGTGGTCGATTTTGGCAAACAGTGATTTTTTTCGATGAAAAGACATTCCTGTAAAAATGGCGTTTATAGACCACAAGATTTGATGAACAATATGTGAGATTTTTGGTTAATGTGTGGGCGTGGACTGGTTGGGTGAAAGATTTAATGTACAGGCTTATCGCGATTAATCACACGGACATCGCACCACCGGGTTCTAATCCTGGCTCAGGCACTGGCACTGTCTGAGGAAATGGTTGTATGTCCGCATTTTTTCAATGTGTAACCGCTTTCCCTACAAGCCCTGGCTTCTGGAATTGGGGGTTGTCTAATTTCTGCGGTGTTTATTATTATGTCTGAATTTTGAGAAATGCAATACTTAAATATTCATAATTATAATTAGTATTTTTATCAATAATACGTTTTTATGATAGGACAATTGCTCTGTCCATACCAAGGGTTGCCCGTGGGTGGTTCCAACGAAACAACGGCTATCTCATAGCCCGGGCCTTAACCTCATGGAAAACGTGTGGGGATTAATCGTAAAAGAAATATATGGAAGAGACTTTCGTCCAAGGAATGTTGAAGAACTTTGGGGTGCTATAGAAGACGGTTGGGATACTCTTGTTACACAATGCTATTGTAGGAAACTTGTTAGCTATATCTGCCTGTGTTCTAAATTTTTAGTCGAATTTATTAATGTTATATAAGTAGCGTAGGTAATCACTTATATTCTACTAAGCTTTTAATTTCATTGAATTTATTTGTAATTGAAAGGTTATCTCGAAAATCAAACTAGTCATTATTTTCTGTGTGACATTGACATAAAATAAAAACAAAAACATTTAAGTCTACAAGACATTTCTCTTAATAGTGCCCAGGTGTTCATTGTGATAATAAAGAAACCTGAACTGAAGACGTGCAAAAGTGCCCCCTTGAAAGACATCTGATGTCAACCTGACATCAACACTGCATGCCGCTAAAGCATTCCCCAACTGTACCATAAAAAATCATTACAAATTAAAATTAATTACTGGGAAAAATAAGAGATAAAGTGTGATTAACAAAATAAATTTTTTCCATAAATAAATCCAAAGCCAACGTTACATGGAAAGGAAATTTATTGAATTTAAATCAGATACATTCTTAAAAAATTCGGGGGGGCATCACTTGATTATTATTAGCCCTTACTCGAGTCCGAGTATAAAAAAAATGTTACAGTCGATAGATTGTGTGTAATAAAAAAACAAGTAAAAGGTGTAGCCTATTGTAATTCCCATTCATCTACGGTGCACACGACTATGGCTATAGAGGCCAATTCGGGAGAGCACATGTCGACCGCAGTCAGGACAAACATGGACCTGGTTAGGTCTCGGATTCGGCCTTCTTGCAGCAACATTTCCTTGATAGCTGGCCACAACCCCTCACCATTCGGTTCTGTCCGCTGCAAGTTGTTCCCATTGCTCGTCTGGAATACCGCAGTATTTTAGATTTTCATGGAGAACGTCTTTGAACCTCTTTCGTTGACCGCCACGCCTTCTGCTACCGCTTAGCAATTCACCATAAAGTGTACATTTAAGAAGGCGGTTATCATGCATACGATGAACGTGACCTGCCCATCTTACGGCGTGCTCTTGAAATAAGCACCTCAATTGGAAGGCTGTTTGCTCTCCTGAGTACTTCCACGTTTGATATGTGATGGAACCAACGGATTTTCATCATACTTCTGAGGTGTCTTTGCTGAAAACGTTCTAATTCTTTCATATGACGACGGTAAGTGACCCAGCTTTCACATCCATATAGCAGTGTTGGAATGACAACTGCTCTGTAGACAGCCATTTTCGTTGACAAAGCAAGGTCGTGGTTGTCAAATACTCTCTCTCTAAGTCCCCAGAGTGCTCTAGATGCAGCGTTAATTCTATTGCGAATCTCGCTGTCCATGTTTGCTTTGTCATTAACAACGTTGCCTAAGTAATTGAACTGATCCACCACTTCAAGAGAATTTCCGTTAAGTGTGATGTCTATTTGGTTCACTTGATGAGGAGTTGACATAATCTTAGTTTTTCCAATGTTGATTTTAAGTCCCAAGGAATCATAGCTCTGGGCATACACATCTAAAAGTTCTTGAAGCTCTTCCGGCGTAGAGGCTAAAAATGCACAGTCATCCGCATACTGGAGATCACAAATGAATCGTGTGCGTGTCTTCGTGAAAGCTCTAAAGCGCCCTATGTTAAAGAGACCGCCATCAGAACGGCATCTGAGACCTATTCCTCTGACTGTCAGTTTGTTGTCAACAATAATTGTTAGAGCAGTGGTAAACAAATTAAAAAGTAGGGGTGCCAGGACACATCCCTGCCTAACTCCAGTGAGGGTTTGGAAAGGTTCGGTTGCCTCATTATTATACATAACCTGGGCGTTGTTGTTTGTATGTAGACTGCGGCATACTTCCACAAATTTTCTAGGGATACCTAAGCGGAGCATAATTTTCCAGAGCACTTTCCTGTCCACCGAGTCAAACGCCTTGGTTAAATCAATGAAGGCCATGTGAATTTCTCCTTGATGTTCGAGTGCTTTTTCTTGAAGCTGTTTAAGTGTGAAGATCCGATGTGCCTCGGTTTGGTCTAAAGCCACTCTGTGTTTCAGGAAGTAACTTTTCCATAACAGGTGTTAACCTATTTGTCATCGCTTTAGTGAGTATCTTCCCTCCAACAGCCAGGAGAGCTATACCCCTGTAATTTCCACAGTCCGCAGCGCTCCCTTTGTTTTTGAAGAGGTTGATTAAAAGTGTATCACGAAACTCCTGCGGAGCTTGATCACTTTCCCACACGACATCAAACAGTTTTTTGAGGTAGGGTATGAACTCTGACGACACAGCTTTAAAGATCTCAGCTGGGAGTGAGTCGGCGCCGGGAGATTTGTTATTTTTTAGCTGCCCAATGGCGGTTAAGATCTCTTCCGTTGTTAGTGGTTTATCTAAGTCTTCGAAGGTGTCATATTGAGGAATGAGATCACTTGATAATCACCTCGATAGCCACGTTAATTCAGACATAATTGTGTAAACATAATCCCAAAAATAATCTTATTCCATATGAACTTGCTGGATCGAATCTTCTGTTTTCCTACATAACCCACGGGTTAGTAAGAAAACCAATGCGGTCTGCCAATTAAAAAAATAGATTAGTAGTAACTGAAAGAAAAGAAAAGTATTCAGGATATACATTCGTCTGGTCGATAGCCGAGTGGGTTAAGGCGCGAGGTGACAATCGCGATTAATCACACGGACATCGCACCACCAGGTTCGAATCCTGGCTCCGGCATTGGCACTGTCGGAGGAAATGGTTGTATATCCGCGTTTTTTTCAATGTGTAACCCCCTTCCGCACAAGCCCCTGGGTTCTGGAATTGGGGGTTGTCTAATTTCTGTGGTGTTTATTTATTTTATTTATTTATTTATTTGATAACTTAGATACATATACTACATGAAAAAGTTGCAAAAAAGGGTTAAAACACAAAATATCTGTATCAGGGATGAAACATGGGTACCCCACCGTTTTCGAGGGCGCTGAACAGGATGATGATATTTTTAAGACTCCCGCCACTCAACAACTACCCCTAAACTGTAAAAAACCACCCCTATTTCACGTTTTTTTCATCGTAGGCATGCGTATCGGTTTTTGGGCAGGTTAGGCCGCATGAAATTTAACCATGCAACATCTTATCCATCCTAACATTAAAATTCACCGAAAAATACAAAATAGTGGAAAATGTTTCCTCCCCGTTTTCGAGAGCGCTAAACACGATGGTAATACTACTTCACCCCCACTCTCCCTTAAATCCCCAAAACCACCCCCTTTCACATTTAGAGAAACTGGGCATGCGAGTACTTGTTGCAACGGATTTTATTATGGAACTGGGCATATTCTAGTCTCCATATGCCCAGTATCAAAAAATATTAAAAGGTGGTGGTTTTAGCGGTGGCTGGTGGAGGATGGGGAAGAAATGAATATTACCATCATATTGAGCATCCTCAAAAACGGGGATAAACAAATTTTCATGCATTTTGATTTTTTGGGGATATTTTAGTATTAGGGGAGTGGATAAGATGTTGTGTGGTTAAATTTCATATGGCCTATCCTACCTTTGTCACAACGTTTGGGGTTTTTCAACTTTTTCATCGACTAATAATATTCGGAACGATTGTCAAATTTGTTATTTTTAGACAGCCTTTGAAGGCTTTCAAAATTTCTTAAATAGCAATAACTATTAACAATGTGTATAAAAATAACCTATTTTCAATTAGAAAATGAGTTCTATCAGCAGGATTTTGGTATGGCAATGGGTTCTCCATTATCACAAATTTTAAGCAACATATTTATGGAGAACTTTGAGAACACACATGTTCAAAATTGTATAAACAAACCGGTTGTCTGGTGGAGATACGTTGACGACATCTTTGCAATTTGCCTCATAGTGTTGATTTACTAGATAGTTTTTTTAGAAAATATAAATAGTAAGGAACCGTCTATTAAATTCACATTAGAAGTAGAAAGTAGGAATGAACTACCGTTTTTAGATGTTTTAATTAAAAGGGTAAATAATACGATTGAAACAAGCTAGAAAACCAACACATACTAATATACATCTAAATTTTAACTCAATCAGTAAATGTTCAAAAGGTGTTGTAAAATGTTTATACGATAGGGCCAAAATAATTTCATCTAATAACGAAATATTAAATAACGAGAAAAAATTTATCAAAGAAGTTCTAGTACAAAATCAATAACCTGAAGCATTTGTTGATAGAATTTTCATAAATGTTGAAAATAAGGACAATCAGGTACGACCAAAACCAGAACGTCATTATACAGCTACGATTCCTTATGTATACGGACTATCGGTGAAGCTACGTCCTATAGGTGACAAACTTGATGTTAGGACGGTATATCAAATGTGGATCACTTTGAGGTCTATTTTAACAAAAACAAAACCGATAAATCTGGAGCAGAATTCAAAAAACTGTATTTACAATATCCCGTGCGAGTGTTATGTGGGTGAGTCATCCAGACCTTTCAGCGAAGTTAATAGTGAATATTATACCAATCTCCTAGATTTTCAGACTAAGTATGGTTGAAGGTGGAAAGCTCTAGTACTGTAGTTCAGGCCCCAATTGTCTCTTGAAACATCCAATATAAATATCTTTGGCCATTTATTCTTGCAAGACTGCGTTTTTAAAAGGAAGTGTATTTCTGAAGATTGTAGAGATGATACAAAACCGAATGCTTAAATACCTTAACAAAAGCAGAGAAATATAATCCAACCATGCGGCTTGGAAAAAGTAATAATCGCAAACGTAAATGCAAAATTACGTATAATTAAACCTAAATGTCAAAAGACTGTTAAATAAATCTATTTAATAATAAATAATAACACCACATAAATTAGACTGAATATAGATTTAAATCTATAGAATTAATATATATTTAACGTAGAATAAATATAGAAGCAGACTTAATACAAATTTGGAAGTAGAATAAATGTAGAATTGAATTTAAATTTAATGTAGAATTAAATTTAATCTAGAAGCTGATTTGCAAACTATAATAAATTGTCAAAAATGAGACAGAGAAGAATATTTTATTACCATGTGGTAACATGTAGTATTTAAATTACTGATTGAATTAAAAAATTTAATTTGATGTATTTAAAAAAAAATTGAAAATGTATTAAGGACAAAATTGAAAATTATTGAAATTTAAATTACTAATAAATAAAATTTACCTGGTAGTGTTAAATACAACTAAACGTGGATATATAAATGTAATATAAATTACTGAGGATCGCATAGTTCAAGTTTGTAGACTCCATCAGATCAAATTCGGCAGGCAAATGACCCCTTCGTAATTTTAACTAATAAGATAAATTTTTTTATATTACCTTCTACAATATAATACTAATATACAAACTTGAAAAATATAGTTTTACTAAATAAAATAGCTAAAAAAGCTGTAAAATGGTACAAGTTGTGTCATCTGTTGATAGGCGACTTAAGCGCACATCCTCGTTTCACAATTAAAACAGTGACAGGTATAATAATAATAATAATAATAAATTGCCTTTATTTGTGGCGGAGTTCAGCAAAGCTGCTCTTCCACCCAACCACGTAGAAATAACAAAATACAGATTTATACATTGATTTTAAAAGTAGAAAATTAATAATGGACTAACCTAATACTTAACTAATCTAAAAATTTGTAATCAAGTAGTAGAAAGTAATATGAGTATTATGAGTAAATGAACTTTATTGCGAAAAGAATAGAAAAAAGAAAATGCTTAAGATAAGTTGTTATATCAAAGTCAGCTGATCACTGAATAATTGAGCCATATATTTCTTTTTAAAAGAACTTAAACTATTAGATTTTATTAATGCTGGTATTGAATTATAATTTTGTGCTGCAAAATAAGAAAAGGACCTCCTGAATAAAGTAGATGAGTGTCTTGGTATATCGAGCATGTACACCGATCTTAAGTCACGTGCATGTTGCGCTTGTCGTGTGACAAGATGCGCCTTTAGGTACGTAGGTGTACCTGTTGTAATAATTTTGTGGGTAAGAGTGGATATTTATCCACTCTTACCCTCTATTTTTCATATTCAGCCATTTTGCTTCGTTGATTTTAGGTGACACGTGCTCTCTTCTACCAAGGCCATATATAAATCGAATGCATGTGTTTTGCATGCGTTGTATTCTATTAATAGAGACAACATCAAGACAAGGACCGTAGATTACGTCACAATAATTAAAAAGAGATAAAATCCATGATTCGCAGAGCATAAGCTTAATTTTTTTTGTTAGAAAATGCCTATTTGAATATAGATGTCTTAATGTTGAGTAGGATTTTTGAATATTTTTGTTTATATGTTGTTTAAAACGTAATTTATTATCTACAGATAAACCTAGATTTTTGACAAAATTTTTGTGTTCAATCTGCTGTCCCTCGATATAAATCTTAACGTGGTTCATGACATCATCATGAAACCTATCACTACAAAAAACTATTACAGATGATTTAGTTGAATTTATTTTGAGAGCGTGATTTTGCGAAATTTCTGTTAATTTGAGAATATCTGTATTAATGTGCTCAACGTGTCTCACTATGTCTTTGATATTAAAACTCTGTAACAATTGTGTATCATCAGCATACTGGTGCATGTTACAGCTGACAAGTTCTTTTTGAAAGTCAGATACGTATATAATAAACAACAAAGGTCCCAGTATGGACCCTTGGGGAACACCAGTTTTAATGTCAATAAAATGTGAATGTTGTTCTTGAATGACAACTTTTTGCCTCCTGTTACTTAAGTATGATCTTACAAAATTTAAAGCTGCAATATTTAAACCATAGTATTGTAATTTAGCAAGTAGTAGCTGATGATCAATTGTGTCAAAAGCACGAGAGTAGTCTATTAAAGTCAAAACTGCGATGTCACCTTTATCCAAAGCTTGGATTATATCATTTATGACCTTGAGGAGGGCGGTGGTAGTGCTATGTTTTTGACGGAATCCCGATTGATTTTCGGGAATTATTTTATTCTCGATGACATAACTGTTAAGTTGCTCGTATATAATTCTCTCTAAAATTTTCGACAAAAGCGGCAAAATACTAATGGGACGTATATCACTGAAGTTTTCAGGATTATCTACTTTAGCCAAGGGTGTAACAATGGCATCTTTCCACTGGACAGGAAAAGTACTTTTTACTAAACATTGGTTTATGATATGGGTAACATATTTTATCAAAAAAGGTAAACATAATTTGAACATTTTTAATGAAATGCCATCCCATCCCTATACAATCGATAAAAGGAATTTTTAATCAATAATAGGTTGATATTAGTTGCACACTACCGATTAGACAGTTACTTCGCAATTTGTATACATAACCAAAAATACGAACTATGGTAATAAATTGCAAAATTGTTTACAAACTGTTTTGTGAAAATTCAGTAAATACATTGCTTCATAATAATATATAGTACAATCAATGAACCGATTCACCTCCGAGATCTGATCAACTCAACCGATCAGTAGCTCAAAACTGATGCAAATAACTTGACTTAGTGCCGATATGTGCTTCCACCCTGGGGGCGAAGGCCACCCTTTCTCGGGGGTGGAAATTTAAAAATGACACCGGGAATCGATAGAGAATCAAATTTTAAGAAGAAAATGTAGTATAAAGTTTTTCTACAACCTAATAATTTCTGAGTTATTCGCGATTGAAAATTCCAATAAAAAACACGTTTTTCAACAGTTTTTCGAGAATAACTCGAAAATTAAACATTTTCTGGAAAAACTATTCCTATCAAAATTGAAGCTTATAAGATAAGAACAAAGCGATTCGTCTGTTTTTCTTTAATGTTTTAGCTCATATTAAGCGGCTTATGAGTCATTGAAGACAAATTTTTATTTGTCGTAAATTTATCTAAAGATTTAAACTCCAATAACGGAAAAATGAGTAATTTTTCAGAGAAAATGTTCATAACCTTTTTTAAAGTGCTTTATTAAACCTTTAAAATAAGCTTTTATAAAAGCCTCTAGCATGAAAATTAAGGAAGTTATGACGAAAATAAGTTAAGTCTCTGGAATTTTTGAAAAAAAATTGACAATAAAATTGGCGCCATGAGCGGCAATTAATCGTAGCCCATGAAAAATTAACTTTATTTATGTCCCAATAACACGTTCCAAAAGTTTGAATGGTTTAGAGACTGTACATTTTGAAAAAAAGTTGTTTTAAGTAAATTTTTTTTTCAATTTTTCAAGAAATACGTTGTTCATTCAAAATAACTCAAGAAATAATGGTTTTACGAAAAAAGTGTTCTCAACAAAAATTTTGCTTTCTTTTTACTGAATTTTTTTTTTTTTTTTTAATTCACGTAGCTTAAAAATTAAGCGAGATATGGGCATTTAAAGCTTTGATTTATATGCGAAGGAAACCTGTTTTTAGCCCTTCAACCTTAATATTCTCTGAACGAAAGGGTGTAGAAATATTGCAATCATCATGACTTTATAGCTTATGAAATTTCCTACAAAATGATGTGTGGGTGAATGCAAAAAGCTTAAAAGGAAGCCGAGTTATCATTAAAAAACTAAATACATTTTTCTATAGATAACGTAGGAAAATTACGGAGCGCCTAAATTTCGAATGTTTTGGAGCATTTATTCTTTTGTACATGCTGTGTCTTCTTGATACATACATATCTAGATTCCCACATGTATAAACACATGTATAATAAGATGTTATATAGATAATATGAGTAAAGGATAGAAAAGGAAAGGTGCGCTTCTCTAAGCGAAATTCCTCTGAAGGCGATCTTCAACAGAGGAAGGGGCTCTCGAAAAGATGCACTACGAATCTTTTGTGAAAGCCACAAAAAAATGCAGTTAAATTCGCATCCCTAGTACCAACTATAAGTGCATTAGATGAGCATATCAAAAGGGTTTACTACTTACAAATGCAAATCTGGTTGGGAAACAAAACTCTTCATTTTACTGATTGGGGATGGACAAAAGTCGATGGTACATTAGTACCTAACAAAATGAAGGATATGCGTGCACCAGAAGAACTTTTAAAAATGATATTTTGCAATTGCAAAAAAGGGTGTGACTCTACTTGTGGGTGTCGCAAACTTGGGTTATATTGCAATGAAACTTGCGGCACTTGCTCAGGTGACAGTTGCCAAAATTGTCCTCCAGTCGACCAAGATGAAAAGGAAGTTGATAGTGAAGTAATGGATGCATTTGAAAATTAAAATTAAATGATTAATATTCACATTAAAAATCATCTTAATATTATAAAATAAATATTTTTATTATAATTACAATGTGAAGTTTTAAGAGTTTAATTTCCCCGAAGGAATGAAAATTTTAGAAAAATTTCATTATATCATAAGCAGCAATTTATTTTCATTTTTTTATGCATTCCACTACTTGGAGCTTTTAAAAGGATTTTTTCCCTAATTTTTATTGTAAGGGGTGGTCTTTAGGGGTTGAATCATATTGAAAAATGATGTATCAGGTCGTTTACACTTAAAGAATATATTTTTTCTATTCAAGATCCAAAATAAAAAGATTTTATGCATTTTAAACCGTTTTTTTAATAATTGTGTGAGGGGTAGTTTTTAAGGGTAGTTACATAGTAAAATATCGAAATATTAGTTACATTATAAAAAACAACAAATATTTAACATATTTGAACATAATGATAACCCATCACCGCTTCCATCTATTAGTTTTCAATTTTTCCTAAGTTTTATTGCTAGGGGTTTCTTTTGAGGGTTGCATCATTAAAAAAATGAAGTATCAGATTTCTTATATTTAAAGGGAAAAATTATCCTATTACGATCCAAAATGAAAAGGTTTCATGCTTTTTAAACACATTTTTTTATTAATTTTCATGTGAGGGGTTGTTTTTAAGGGTAGTAAAATAGTCAAATATTGAAATATTAGATCTATGATTAAAAACAATTGATATTTAACATATTTGAACATAATTATAGCCCATCACTGCGTTAATTTATTAGTTTTCATTTTATTGGAGTAAGGGGTAGTTTTCACCCCTTAAAAACAAAAAGCACACTTTGCGACTAAGTCAGGTTTGAAGAGGAGGGTAAGATAAACTTAATTCTAAATTTACAAGAAGATCGGAGCAGTACTTCAGATTTCGGAGATTTGGCCCCTTTTTAACGTTGAATGACTGTACTAATAGGATACACTATATAACAGGAAAATGAACAAGTTTCAAAGGTAAAGAAAATACAAAATTTACATAGTAAATAAAGTATAAAAATAAATGTAAATGTTTTTGTAGCTTGGCATCGACAATGGGTTCTGAAGAGCTGTAACAGAGATAAATAATAGTGTAAAAAACATGACTGAGTTCCTAAGATACAAAAATAGGTACATAAAACAATGTGAAATAATCTAGCAATTATACAAAGAAAATTCTGATAGTTGAAACAGTCTCACTTACAAAAACTGAATCAAAATGCTATACAAATCGTGCAAAGCGTATTTTCTTGTAAACGAAACACACTTATTTTTTCTTATAAAATAGAGGCTTGAACATTACATTTTTTATTTAGTAAAGTGAGATTAAGACACTATTTTATTAACGTGACACCAGGGCAAATCCGGCTAAACTCAGGTAACTTTGAATATAAAATAAAGTAATGTTCCTCATGTGGTTACACTTTTCAATGATTAAATGTTGTATTTCGTCTTAGAACAAGACGAACCGAATTCAGGTTTTTAGTAAAATATTTTGACTTTTTTTGTGCCAGAAAGTATTAAGGCTTCCATTTAAAATACCATGGTTAGAATGGTTGGGGATGAAGAGGTGGATCTTAAAATTCAACCACCGGTAATACGAGGCCAAATTAGAGTTGGACGGAGGTGTGTGAATGTTGCTCCCGTTTTTGTTAAAGTTTTAAGTGAATTCTAGTCTGTTTCTTATTACCACTTGGACTTGGCATGTGAGTTAAGATACATGGAAACTCATAGAATAATCTAAATTATTAAATAGTGATAAAGGAATAGTGGATTTTTCATAGACAGTTTTAATATGAAAACCGAATTTTTGATAAAAACACTGTATTGATAAACTCAATACTATAAAAACCAGCTTAATAAATCATCTTCGTAGTCCGGGTGCTGTATTTAAAATCTGCAACCATGGCTAATAATGGTAGCACTAGTTTGTCTTGCAAAAAGTGTAAGGCTAAGGTAAAGTCGGGGCAAGAATTCAGGCGATGCACGTCACGAGTGACGTAATTGAAAACATTTCAATGCCAACATAATTTTTAAGTATTAATTACATTAAAAATAGTAATTCTTGACACCAAATTATTAAGCTTTTTTCAGAAATGAGGACAGTTCAATGTGGCTTTATAATCCTTAGCATTTTTGTCTTATTTTTAGAAATAGAAGTTAATTAAATCGTATTTCGTCGCGAAAGGTTGGTAGTATAAATTTACTAAATTTACAAAAGCTCCGATATTTTAAATCGATTTACTGTCGATTTTATTGATACAAAATATTTTATTGTTCAAATGTGCTTTTAGAGGGCGGAATATTAAACATAATATTTTTTTTTTTTTTTTAAATACCGGGATGTACTATAGTCAAAGGATTCTCATGTCGGTCGTCGCATACCTACCTTGCACTGACGAGAGCCAACAACTCGAAACTGCAGTCTGCAAGTGGTGTGTGACGACTGGCAAGGGAGCTCCTTTAAGTAGGATCAGTCTTTCGGCTGGTGTTTGTTGCAATCGAAGCATTAGCATTTTGATGGTAATATGCAATTATTACACTTAACGCGCCAGGCTTGTAACTTGTAATTCAGCGCTCGGCGGGGCACATAGCCCGGAGAGTAGCTGTTGGTTGCAGTCTGGTTAGGTTCCTTATAGTAAAATAAGGATTTATAGAGGAGTTTGCGACTAAAAATATTTTATTGTTGACTTCATTCTCTCGTGCTTTTAATTAATTGTTGTTTCCTTGTTTTATTTACCATCAGTTCTTTTCAGAACTAATATAATTATATTATTAGTGTTATTCTGGTAAGTGGAGCAAGATTTATTTGTGTGAAAACAAATTAATGCATTATATTTTTAGGTTACTTGTCAAAATGCCGAAGGCATTTGGTAAGGATATCCAGGAATTAATTTGTTCTTTAATAAATTATTTTGAGAGAGAACGTGATGCCGGTGGACCACTGTTACCATTAACTGCTGTAAGAGAGGCAAGTATAATTCCAGAAGTTAAATATATATAATAACATAACCAGTAAATTTCAGAGAGTTGCTAATGCTTTAAACATAAGTTTGAGTGCTGTTAGCAACGTTTCAAAAAAAATGCAGACTGGGGAAGATTTAGGTAGCCCTAAAAGAACTGGACCAAGAACAAAGCCTGTATGCGACATTGATAACTTTGACCAAGCAGCAATTCGAAATGTTATTTATAAAATGTACAGAAACAGTGAGTATTTATTAAAATAACGTATGGAAATAATTATTGAAGTATTTATTACTGTTTTAGAACGACATATTACCAGACAATCCCTTTCAGAGCTGTTGATTGAACGGGACATTTACTAAGGAAGTTTGAGTAGCTTGGGCAAAATACTGAAAATATAGGTTTCAAATTTCTAAAAGATAATCCATGTAGAGGATTAATGGAACTGCCAAATATTGTTTTCAGCCGCTTCACTTTTTTGCAGAAATATGTAAAAAACTTTTCATTGGAGTATCCTCGACAATTTGTGTATTTAGATGAGACGTGGATCTCTTTGAGTATGGTTCTGTACAAAGATTATGGCAAGATGGAAATAAAGAAAGTGTGAAAAAAACCAAAACTGACGGGAACTGTTTTTATTTTCATAAACGAATTTTACATACAGGAGATTTAAAAAAATGCATTTTTTTGTACTTTACACGTACAATCACAGAAAAAATATAAAATGTAGCTAAAATTCGTTTCTGAAATGATGGAACCCCTGTATATAATAAAAAAGGGGTTTATTATTAATGTAGAAATATATTTTTAGGTTTATTATACTTCATGCTGGAAATGAAAATGGTTTTATTCCTGGGGCATCATTATTATTTTCGTCATCAACAAAAAATCCTTATTATCATGGTAAAATGAACAAAACAAATTTTTTGAAATGGTTTGAACACCAGTTATTAAAACATTTGGAAGAACTTTCTTTAATAATCATGGATAATGCTAGTTATCACAGTAGTTTGGTGGATAAAATTCCAAATTCAAGTTGGACAAAAGTCGATATTATATTCTGGTTACAAAACAGAAATATTGAAAATGAAGAAGGAATGCTTAAAGTACAATTACTTGAGTTGGTGGCACAGTAAGTGATTTATTATATGTTTAGAGATTTAGTGCGGGTACATAAAAAGTGCACTGCCTTTTAACTCTTGTGGGTACGTATGTACACTCGACTCAGTATACATATCATAAATTAATTTTATCAGATACTTCTGTTTATTTTCATTTATTAATATCAGGAGTCCAGGGACAGAAATTGTAATTTGTAGTAATAATATTGTCTTCCTATACTCTTCTAATACCCATATGAATTTACATTTATATATTAACAAACCTTATTTTTATAGAAACAAACCGCCCAAGGAATATGAAGCTGATAAGCTGGCACAACAATACGGCCATGAGGTCCTCAAACTTCCACCATATCATTGTATGTTCCAGCCAATTGAAAAAGTTTGGGGCATAGCAAAAACATATTATAATAAATATATTGAGAGAGATGGTAATGGTATGGAAAAAGTGATAAATATGTAGGCGGAAGCATTAGATACTATTTCGCCAGAAATTTGGTCAAACGCTATTAAAAACACAAATAAGGAAATACAAAAATATTGGGACAGGGAAGTGGCTTTTGACAGAGAAGATATTATCCATCCCGTTATTATTAATTAAATGGATCCGATAAAGACGACAGTTCAGATGAAGAAGAAAATATGTGAGAGGTTTCAATTTGCTTAAATATGTAAATGTTTTTTCTCTCATCATGAATAGTAAATAACTAAAAAAAGTATAATTGTTTGATATCGTAGTAATTTTATTTAATTAGCAAAATTTAATTATAATTATGATTGTACTATAATATATATTATAAAACTCATTGTCCAGTTATTAAATAAAGTTCATTTGAGAAATTATTTATAATCTATCTCTGTTCCAATGAATCGAATTTTGATAGATTTTTGTTCTATGTATTGTAGGTTGCAAACGTTGCAGTTATCACAGGCACAGCATAAAGCTTTATGCTGTGTCACAATTCATCATTTTAATAATACATTTTTAGTTGTCGCAATACCATTTGCATGAGACATGAATTGGGGATTGCAGCTATTTCAGGTGCAGTCGCTTTGTTTGACTTCATATAATTATAGTAATTTTGTCGATCTGTGATGTGCATCGCCTGAATTCTTGCCCGACTATAAACGGATGGAAGTGTATAATATGTGGAAGCTACTTTCATTCCATTGTGCCAAATTACGTCATGTGAAAATTGTAGATGAGAATTTGATAAACTGTTGTGACAAATCTAGTGACAGCGCATCGCTTGATAAGGATGCTGCCTTTTTTGACGCAATGGAGGAGATTAGTGGTTCTGACAAGAAAATAGACATCAATATATTTAATTACATTATAAAACAAAAAGATGTGATAATTCACGAACTTAACGATAAAATAAGATTTCTTAATCAACATATAGAACTCTTAATGAAAAATAGTGCGACGATAGTTGATACCGGTACGGATAAGAGTCAAAAACATCAAATAGTCGAGTTAAAATCGGATCAAAGCAGTACTAAAGAAAATGGAATGATGCAGAAAGCACAAGTTACATCGCATTTGTCAGAACCACAAGTGAAACCACAGGAGAAACAATCCCGAAAAAAAGGAAAAGAAGACTGTAAATGCTGCTATTGCTCAAGCAGAAACTCAATTGAAATTGGACGCCTATATAAATTTGGCTAAAAACGAGGAGTCGACATCATCCAATGATGAAAAATGGAGTGAAGTAGTGAGATCAAAACGTAAAAAAAGGCAAGTCATTGTTGGAAGTAATATGGAATCAACGAGTGTTATAGGTGTACCAAGTTACTCTATGTTACACGTGTACAGGATAAAACCTCAAACTACAACTGATGGACTCACAGATCTTATGAAGAAACATTTTCCTGAGGTTAAATGTGAATCTTTAAATTCAAAATATCCTGATCTATATTCTTCTTTTAAGGTTACGATACTGGCAAGTAATTTTAAAAAAGCAATGAATTCAAGGTTATAGCCTTATTATATATAGCCGTATTAGTCGTTTTTTATCGAGGCGCACGACGAATTCCACGGTGACATAATATTTAGTCCAAAAATTATGTTACTTAATGTTAATACCTTAAACTCTGATAAAATTAACTTTAACTAACAGATTTGGATCTGTCTAAAAATATTGGGTTTATATGCCTAAATAAAATAGGAGTAAAACAAGAATGCTTAGATTTATTGCAAATTGGTAATTTTAATTTAAGTAGTTTCTACTGTCGCCCTACTCTCAAATATGGTGGTGTTAGTATATGGTCAAAGTGTAGTAGAAATATTAAAAAAATTGACTTGGACAATTTCTGTATAGAGCAGAATTTTGAGATTTGTGCACTATCGTACAAATCAGACAAAGTTGTAAACATTATTTTAAATTGTTATCGCTCTCCCAGTGGGGAAGTAGAGCTATTTTTTAATAGAATTAGTGATGTTCTAGACTATTTGTATCAACCAAATGTTACAATTTTTTTATGTGGTGATTTTAATTTTGATAAGTATAAGTGTTCTGATTTTGTTTTGTTTTGGTCTCAATCATGTTGTTAATTGGCCTACCCGGGTAACCACCAGCTCCAGTACTATAATTGACAAATATTTACAAATGCTTGTGATAACAGTTTTTTATGTTGTGTAGTGGATAATGTTTTTTCTGACCATAGAACAGTTTTATTAGATACAGGTTTTAATCCTAATCAAATTGTACAAAGTAAAATTATTATGAAAAGAAATTTTAGCGAAGCTACTATATCTAATTTTAAAAATGCGCTTAAGAATGAGAAATGGTCATGTTTAGATAATAGAAGGGATTTTAATGATGCTTTCTCTTTATTTTATGACACTTTTCGATTTAAATTTGAAATATACTTTCCTAAACGTAGACTACATCTAAAAAATCATAATAAAAAAATAGGTTGATATGGACGTCGTTCGTTCAAGCCAGCAATTGAAGGATTTATTTATATTTAAAGGTGTCAATGAGGCATATAGTGAAGCATATAAAAAAGCAAAAAAAGAGCATATCGATTTATTATTGAATAATAAAAAGAGACATTATTATTAAAACCGTATAATGAATTCTGATAACACAGCGAAAGCTTCATGGAATGTGGTATCTGAATTGGTAAATAATAAGAAATCGCACTCTAATATTCATATTAATAAATATGGTATTTTAGTGAAAGATCCATATGAGATAGCTACAGATTTTAACAAATTTTTCGTTGATATGCCGGCTGTTAGTGTTTCAAACACACTGTAAAAATGCGAGTAGGGAGGTAGAGTCAAGTGTTTTCAATCAGCACTCATTGTATTTGAAGCCTTTTATAGAAAAAGAATTATTAACTTTATTATATGTAAAATTGAAAAATAAAAATCCCTCGGGGCCAGATGACATTCCAAGTTTTATTTTAAAACAAGTCCTTGACGTAATTATCGTCTCATTACCGTATTTAATTATTTAGTGATAGAGCGTGTTTGGCTAACATTGAAGATTCCTTGTTAACCCTCACGTCGCTTCTGTGTGATGTGATCCTATATTGGTCAAACTAGCAGAAAAGTTAAAGATAGGATCACATCACACAGAAGCGACGTGAGGGTTAACAAGGAATCTTCAATGTTAGCCAAACACGCTCTATCACTCAACCATAACCTCAACTATAACGAGGTTAAGATTTTGGATTTTGAAAAGAACGTTCAAAAAAGAACTTTTCTAGAAATGTGTCATATTTTTAATGAACCTGAAGCTATGAATGCCAGAAATGACATTGAAGATCTCAGTATATTATACACTTATTTGTTGCATTCACATGCCAATGGTAGTCACAGAAATAACACCCTGTACAATACATTTGGAAATTAGTAAGTTTTGATCTGTTGGGTTTGGTGTTTTGTTGGTAACGGACCTGAGGCAGAGAGAGAGAGAGATGTCTGGTGTATAGTAGCATTAGACCACATGAGAGGATTCAATTACCTCTCACCACTATACCATTTACATTAGTCTGTATAAGACTAGCAGGTTGGCCACTGTCATTTGTCTGCTCCATGACCTATGGCATACTGAGGAGAACTAATAAGTTCGAAACCGGTCTATGTCTGGTCAGGGAGTTGACAAATGACATTGGCTACCAATTTTTCATGATTTGTAAGGTGTAATTCAATGCAGGTCGGGGTATTTGCCCGCTGAGTAGTTGTTTCCTGCAAATCATGTATAATAACAATAACAACAATAATACGAGACATGTTGATGAGTTCCTTGTGCCGTTCGCTAGACAAAAACTTTCTTTAGATGCTCCTAATTGTATTGGAACTAAGATGTTTAACTCTTTACCGAAAAATATTAAGGATTGTCAAAATTTGTTCATTTTTAAAAGAAATTTAAAAAAAATTTTTAGTTGATGGAGTCTCTGAATTTTTAAAATAATCCCATACAATGTAATTGTTTTAGTGAAAAATAAAATTATTCTTCTTATTATTATTATTATTTCCTCCACGAAAACTAAATCGACATATTTTTTTTTCGTAATGGTTGCTGTCTCAGATCCATAATTATCCTAAAGCAGCTGTTTTCGAAATTAAAACAGTGTATAATTTAACACAATTGGGTTTTGACACCTTTCTTTTCCTTAACAAAGTTAAGGCATTTGAATCTGGTGTACTGCTCTGCAAGACTATATTTTATTTTGAATAAATAAGTCCTAGAAGTCATTGCTATAAAAGCAAAGGTTACCGTATAAATAGTAATACAGCATAACGGTGGAAGCTTCATTTCTTTTTATTTAATGTTATTATATCCATAAGTCTGCCAGAAGATTATCCGTGTCAAATTTTATACTCTTCAGAATCAGTTCTGCTGTTTGCTAGAAAATCATTCAATATATTTAACATGAAGATATAGCATGAAATTGTAAAATCAAGGGAAAATTGTAATTATTTTACACCCATTGTTAACAACGGTAACTGAATAAACGAGGTTGTAGGTATATACATTTATTACCCCTTTCAGAAACACCATTTATAAAAGGGGAGAACTGTGAAACTGAAAATTACTTTCATTTATAAATATACCACAGTAATAATTATATTTTACGTGGAACAAATTTAACAGATAGTATGTCTTATTTCCTTATTGTTTGTAAATAATACGTATAAATGTAAATTATTGTTTCAGTATATACAGGGTGTCTCACCGGGAAGTGAATCGATCGATATAGAGAAAAGTACGCATCAGAAAATTTTGAAAATTTACATAATTACTACTGTCGGTGTGGCCAATCCAACTAAAATTACAAGCAGCTGACACTTCAGCTTATACCGGAAGTCGATATCAACTTGCTTATTTCAAATGGAATACCCTATATATATTTTAGGGTTTTCGAAAAGAGCATAAAATTCTGAGTCGAAAATATGTAGCATATCCTATACTTAAACCTAGCCGTTTCAAAGATATTTGACATTTTATAGAAAATTTGACAGGTGCAATGGTTTGCAAGAACCGTTATAACTTTCTTCGTGTAAAAGATCCTTATTTGCTTCTTGTCACGTAAAAAGAACACAAGGAGAACTACGTTCTACAACTGAAATAAATTCAATAATATTTGCGATTTTATTAGAAATTCATGAATTGTTGTAATCATTTCATCAAAATAGCCATGATTAGAAATAATCAGTCATTATCTTACGTCAAAAAATGCCAGCACGTTTAAATTATACCAACGAAAACTTTTTAAATTTGTTTATTATTTATGGAGAATGTGATAAAGTAATATCAAGAACTTGCAGCACATTTGCTACTCGATGTCCACAAAAACGCAAAATAACACTAACACTGTAACATGCGTATTAATCGAATTGAAGATATGGCATGAACTAAAATAGCAGAGATGAGATCAATTTAAAATATGATTTCATTTTAATTTAATAATTGCTCAAAATTCCGCCCTCGAACCTCGACACATTTTTCGCACCTTCGGATTAGTTCCTCATGGGTAGCTCTTCTAATTGAATCCTGTGAAATGATTTGAAATGCATTTCTTACTCTTTGCATTCAATTTTCAATGGCTGTTAATGGGCTCTCATAAACTTTATTTTTATTAGTTCCCCAAATGAAATAATCCAGAACTGATAAATCGGGCGAGCGATGAGGCCACAAGAAAGGTCCATTATTGGCAATCCATTGATCATAAAAAGTTTCTTGTAAATCATTATTAGTTAAATATGTGTTATTTAATTTACCGTTTAAATTTTCCTGATAAAATTGTAATGCCACCACTCTATCGTTTCTTATGGCACAGTAAACATTGAACTGCCAACTTTTCCGAAAGTTTCGATCTCTGAACATATATTATGAGGATTTGAGTCACTCCAATAATATGAATTGTGTCTATTAAAAAGTCCATTTTTAGTAAATTTTGCTTCATCTGTCCATATAATATTTCCCAAATAAGAATCGTGACCCTCAGACCTTATTAGAATAAACTCACAATAATTCTGTCTTCTTAGGAAATCTGTTTCTTTTAATCCTTGAACCATATGGAATGAAAACGGATGAAACTTATGTTTTAATAAGATTCTGTGAATTGAATCCTTGCATAGTCCCGATTCCAGAGCAGCTTGTTTTAATGACATCCTTGGAAATGCATGAAAATATCCCAAAATGACTATTTTAATGTTTTCGTCATCATCAATAGGCTTTCTTCTTTGCATTTTTGCCTTGCCAGATTTTTAAAATTTTCCAGTATGCGTTTTACAGTGTTTGGTGACGGTTTCCGTTTTTCTGGATATCGAGTAGCAAATGTGCTGCAAGTTCTTGATATTACTTTATCACATTCTCCATAAATAATAAACCAATTTAAAAAGTTTTCGTTGGTATAATTTAAACGTGCTGGCATTTTTTGACATAAGATAATGACTGATTGTTTCTAATCATGGCTATTTTTATCAAATGATTACAACAATTCATGAATTTCTAATAAAATCGCAAATATTTCAAAAAGTTGTAACTTTAACTCCCACAATGCTAACATCAGAAAAAAGGGAATTCGATTTTACACAACTTAACGTAAAAAAATCAGGGTGTTCCATTTGACCTAAACAAGTTTTCGTGGTTTGAAGTTGACAAAATGTAACGCAAAAAACGGAACACTTGGTATGATATTATTAAATTTATTTCAGTTTTAGAACGTAGTTCTCCTTGTGTTCTTTTTATGTGACAAGAAGCAAATGAGGATCTTTTACACGAAGAAAGTTATAACGGTTCTTGCAAACCTTTGCCCCTGTCAAATTGTCAAAATGTCCAATATCTCTGAAACGGCTGGGAAGTAGTGATCTGAGTATTAAATAATATATACCCACAAATGTTTGTCAATGTTAAATATTTTAAATAAGTTTTTATTAGGGTCTGTGTTCCCTCGTCTAACAATATTTGTTCCTGTTCCTGAGCAAAGCCTGACACAAAGTCTATTGAAGATTACTACAGAGTAACAATTTTTATTACTTGTCTAGATCAAATTATTGAGAGTTTGGAGAAGAGATTCGTGATATGAAGACGTTTTCAATGGCTTTCAGATTCTCCTACCTGGATATGTTTCTTCGGAAAAAGTTCACTTGTTAAAGGATTTATCTGAAAGAAGATAAGTGTTCTATTGTTGTAATTAAAGGAGAATACTCCACTTGGGTTGAAATTGTATCAAACATTGAAGAAGGCACAGAAGTACTGAAGATTTTGGAGAAATGTCAGAGGTCCTTTCTTCCAAATATTCACCATAGTTTTGGCCACACTGCCAATTACCATCTTTGTAGAGCGCTCTTTTTCCACAATGAAAAGAGTGAAAACTTTAAATTAGAAATAGAACTGGCAATGAAAGGTTGAGAGGTTGAAATTAGTCTTGAAAAAGTCTTAGACGTCATGGCTGGTCAGAAATTCAGACGATTAATACTTTAATATATCTAATATTTGATGTTTGAGTTGATTTTTGGTTTTTGAAGTTTATAAAATACCGAGTGTCAACGGATCTTGGTACACCTTCTTTTTTCCTTATTTTTTGGAATATCAGAATGAAACCTAGTAGATGTATTATATACTATACCACGGTGGTATAGTCCATCCGCCCTGCCTTTGGGATGAACACAACTTTCACTTCTCTCCATGTCTTTGGAATATAAAGGAGTGCTAAGCACGCCCTAAATACTCCAACCAGGTGCGGCAGTTATTCATCCAGTCCACATTGCAGTAGGGCGGGACAGATACCGTCAATGCCTGGCGACTTAAAAGAGTAGAAGCTCTGTATTGCGCATCTTATTCTATCCTCATTCACTATTTGGTTGGCCATTTGCCAATCCAAATCCGAGGGTTGGAGGAAGGGGGAAAATGACAGTTATGTGACAAAGTGTTTTCTTGGTCATATAATACATCTACCAAGTTTTATTCCGATATTCTAAAAAATAAGAAAAAATGAAGGGGTCTACCATGATTCGTTGACACCCGGTATATTTGTTTTAATAAAGTGTTAGGTATAACATACCGTTTTTTTTTGACGAACATTCACACTACAAATTATAAAAAATGTGTACTCTGGAACGATGCCGTTTTTTTACAATCTTTGTAAAAAAATTATAATAATTAGTGTTTTATTAGCAATGACGTAGTATACTCGCTTAGTTGCGTATTGATTAATACAATAATTAGTGAATAAATGTAAAAAAAAACAAAATTATATTTGGAGGAGCTGGGATTTGAACCCAGGACTTTCAGCATGCGAAGCAGACACTCTACCACTGAGTTACACCCCCTTGTCAGAACTTTTCAGAATGGTGTCTTTTAAACTCAACATCTAAGAGACATCAATAAATTTGTTTCATCAATTCATTTTGTATCTACGTATCATATTTTTGTCTGAAAATCATCCAATAGTATAGAAACTAAAGTATGTTCACATAATACAATACGCGAAATTCAACAAAAATTAAGTAAACTCTATCTTTCGATTTTTTTTATTAAAATTCGATGATAATTTTTCACATTATACAGCAAATGTTTATTGATTGTAACTAACTTATTGCCACTAATTAAAAGTTATTCGTTCTATTGATAAGTTTTATTCATCTGTAAATTTATTTTCGATGTAGCCGCTAATAATATAGGACCCACTATAATGTAGTGTTAATTCAGTTGCCTAAATACATTGAAGTAGGTACTCGTTACTACTAACAGAGAAATATGAAACTGGTAAGTCAAAACTTTCATGAGGATATCTCGCTGAATACAAGGGAGTAATACTTGTATATGTATTTCGAATAATTAGAAATATAATCAATACAATGGTAAGTATTAAATAGTTGAAATTTTTCGAAACAAACGCAGATATTCTTGTATATTACATAAAACATAGAACATACCATTTTTATCACAATTAATTAATGAATGTTCTTATATAGTGACATATTAATCAATAGCTACAAGGATGCCATACAAAAAATTAGTAAATGAAAGATAAATTAACATAAAAATTAAAAGGATATCACACAGAAGGCAGCAATGGAATTGTCAAGGAACCCACCAAAATATATCCAAAGTGATCACACTTGAAGTCAGCAAAAATCTCCTTCGAAGGGACATTGCGGAACCGTAACGAAATCCGATATTTTGCATGAAATGCGTGCGAGACAAATATACTGTTGGAAGATATTTTGTGGAATTTCTATCACTAAAATTTCATTTCGGAAAACTATCATAAAAATCCGTTCCACGGACGTAATTATTGTAACTGTAACAAATGACGTCCCACGGAGCGTGATTTGTGAAAGTATATTAAACTACATCGCAAGCGGTGTAAATTTAGGAACTACCTCGAAAATCGAAAATAAAATTCTTTATTACGCATAGTATGGTCTATGAGGACGACTTTGAAGTTCCTCGTTTATGTTGAGGTGTCAGCGTCAGTGTCAAAATTACTTGGTGGAAAGTGAAAGTTTTAAAAAAATGTGTACTTAAGTTTTATACAATCTGTTTTTTAGATATATGTAATTTTAATACCTTTTTTAATCTGTTTGTTCGCAGAAGGAGTATAGGTTTTAAGTTTTAACTGTTTTTTTAGCCAAGCCAAACCCAATCCGCCCGGCCCTGCAATCAGCCACCGCGAATCCCGCGGTGGCTGTACGACCGGACCCGGAGTGGGTTCTGGGGAGGCAACTGTAATTAAAATTAAAAATAGTTGTATTGAATTGAATTGAAATTGAAAACGTTTAAACTATGTAACTGTGCACCAGTGGATTGTCACAAACTTTAAAGGTAGGTGTAACAATAGCAATATCAAATGCTTTCTGTACCTACGTTGGAGAATTTATTATGGATTATCACTTTACCAATTTTCACTATGTTACTTTACGAATCTGCAATGTTTATAGGGTAACTAGAATGTTTTTGCATTGAAATACACAATTTAGTGCATTTTCGGATTCCAGGATCCACCGAATGGGGAGGTTCCAGCTGCTTCCAGTAGCTGCCGATTTTTATCTATAATTTCATAAAAATTGGTTATAGCTACATACTTTCTTGTAATATTAGTCATATGGAGCAATTGATTCTCAGTAAACTTCTCCCTTTTCAAATAACTTAATTATCAAATTTCAATGCAATTTAAAAATTAAAAACAATATTTTCGTGTCCTCTTTAACAAAGTTTTGAATTCTTAACGTACTTACTATACTTGGGCAAACTTCTGAAAAATTCATAAAGTTCGTTGTTAACATCGCTAAACGTAATAGAAATTTCAAGAATAAACACCGGCTCATTTACACCCTCTCCGGACGCTAATGAAGGGAAAATCCGATCGTCCCTCCCCGAATTCTGACGTTTATTTGTATCCTCACGAAACGTGACGGTCTACTTTAGATTCTTTAGATTAACTTTAATTTCTGAGAACACGGCAATTTAATCTTGTAAATGTGTTGAGTTTTACGCATTCTTTTGAAAGTTTGGAATTTAAAAATGAAAACTTTGCGTATTTAAAAGTTTTAATAGCACCTTTGTAATATCGTTGATGTCAATAAATATGTTATACTCGTATTGCGCAAGAAGAAAAGTTCTGGTTGCCTCCGATTAAAAAGGGGGATTAGGACTAAGCTCGGATAAGTCCGGAATACATTTTTACTTCTGACTTTGCGAAGTAAGAGCTTAACTGTTGCATAGCTTCCTAATATAGTAACGAATAAACTGGAGTATGTAAACCAACAATCAAGTACTTTGTAGATGGTGTTTAAACAGCACCGTTTCTAATAGAAAACAAGTCTACTCGCCGATAGAAAGAAATAAAAACGGACGAGTTATTTGATTATGTTATTACTAACAATTTTCAGCAGTTTATTACGATCTAAAGCTCACAAAAATATATGAGGTCCGAGGTCTTACTAATCCTTTTAGTTAGTCAGAAACAATAAAAGAAAAGAGTTCGAAAAATACAATTTTTTTTCAAATAATTGATTTACACACAAATCAAATATTAAAATATGCACTATGCTATAATAAAAGAAGAATGGGACATGATAATATACCAAGTTATGTAATTAAGAGTTCCAAAGAGACATTGGTTAAGCTATTAGCATTAATATTTAATTTAGCTCTTAAAATTAAAAAATTCTAGATAAAATAAAAACCGCAAGAATTACTCCTGCTTTAAAAAGTGGAGATCGAAGGGAAGTTTCAATTATCATCCCATTGCTATATTGTCAAAATTATCTAAGAAATCACTCCAAATAAATATACTGGTGTCATCTAGTAACGGACGGCAAAAAATTAGTTGTGTGTATTCTTTCATCAATACAGATGTCGATTGAGAAATATTGAAACTAGAAACATCAGACTGAAGTTAGTAATCTGTAATATCGAGTATCGCAAATATTACCATAGAAGATGTTTATAAAGCACTCTTTAATTTCAATGAAACTCTAACAAATAAAATAGACGGTGTTGAATCTGAGATAAAAAAGTTAACAAATAAAGTAGACTCTCGGTAATAATAATACAAAAAATAAATAAAATCGAAGCAGAAAATGTGCAACTGAAGAACCGCCTAAAGGGGCTTAAGAGAAAAATAAAGAAAAATAATTTTTAATATTTTATGGAATACAGGAGAAAGACAGAGAAACATATTAGGCTGGGGCCGTTACCTTTTTGAGATCAAAAAATTAATAGCAGGCAACGTCCGGCTGGAATATATAGTTGAGGTCATAAAAAATGAAAAAAAAAACTTTGGAACTTGAGATGAAGGGAAGTAGTGAAATGGGGTGCTATTTAAGGGATGAAAACCGTTTTTCGTTAATTGTGGCGAAACGTGACGTCCTAGAGAAAAGTATTTCATACAAAAGTTGTAGATAATGAAAAAATCTAAAACTTTTATTTTATATATTTTTCGACATAATCTCAAAGTTTGCGAGAAAATGACGAAAAACCGATTATTCTGTTTTTATTTTTTTTCTCGCGTAAAAATTATTTAATTTAATTGAAACTTTGTGAAAGTACGTAATTGTTTCCATATAATAAGTATGAATTTTTTCAATTATGGGAAATAAATATTTTTCGAGATTTTACCATTTTTCCGAAAAAACATCCCTATCTTCGGCGATTTTGATGTTCTACTAGTGTTTATTTTTTTCGTCGAGATGTCTACTTTCAAATGGTATGTCGATGTTAGTGATTTATTGTCATTTAGCAGCTTAAAATTAAGAAAAACCGGAAAAAATTTTTTTCGAATCTCGAATTTGTCGATTTTTTTCATTATTTACAATTTTTTAGCATATTTATGTTAATAATTCATAATATTTTAATGAAAAAACTTACTTTGGTATAAAATAAATAAAGTTGAATGAATTTCATCACGGAAAGGTAGGGAAAACTTCATGAAACGTAACATTTACATGGAAATCAATAGTACTTTATTAATTTTCATAAGCTACAGTTAAGTTTCGAAAACTTTATATGCATATTAAACTATTCTAAATACATATGATAAAATACAATATACAATTTATTTATATTGGCTACGAATTCTTTACTTTATTTACAAATATTTTCTTTATTAATATTGTCTGAAAAAATCAATAAAATAATTGTTAAAATCTAATCAATTTTAGGCCTTTTTTGTTGTGGTTCATTTTCTTTATCGATCAAACTCTCAAATTCTATATTATCTTCAAAATCATTGGCATTTTCAGGCTCTTCAATTTCGATGTCATTATTCTTTGCTGGCTCTTCATCAATATCTTCAGAATCACTTAAATCTACAAATACTTCTCTGTCACTATTTGAACAGTTCTCAGTACATGTATTGCATAGATTGGTACATTTTAAGCCGTGTTTTCGGCAGCCATACCTTTGATTATTGCATCTACTTTCACAAATACAGCTAATGCTTTTTAACAACTTTCCGGGAATCAAGTTGGAACTGTCAGTGATGTATTTCGGCACGAGTCTTCCTACATTTTCGTTCCAGAGCCAGTCCTTTGCTTTGTTGTTGTCCTGATCGTTGTCAAAATTACCCAACCAAGTTTGCAATTGGTAATAGACTCTGTAGGAGTGTTGTGCAGCTGCTTCTTCAGTTGTAGGGAGTTTTTCCAACAGAACGAGCTCTGCTGCTCTTGTGCAGGCTCACTTTGTCCTACCCCTCTCTACCCCCAACCTTCAGTCGTTTTGGGCGGGCATTTCAAATACCTGTATGCTGAGAAATTTGAAATTTTGTAAATTTGAAATTTTGAAATTTTTGAATACGTAACAGTATTTTTTTCGTTTGTATTCAATTTTAGCGTGGTTTCCAACTAAATTCATTCAACTTTAGTTATTTTATACCAAAGTAAGTTTTTTCATTAAAATATTACGAATTATTAAAATAAATATGCTAAAAAATTGTAAATAATGAATGAAATCGACAAATTCGGGATTCGAAAAAAAATTTTTTCGGTTTTTCTTAATTTTAAGCTGCTAAATGACAATAACTCACTAACATCGACATACCATTTGAAAGTAGACATCTCGACGAAAAAAATGAGCATTAGTAGAACATCAAAATCCAAAAAAAAATTCAATAAAGTTGTTCACCGAAGATAGGGGTGTTTTTTCGGAAAAATGGTAAAATCTCGAAAAATATTTATTTTCCATAATTGAAAAAATTCATGCTTATTATATGCAAATAATTACGTACTTTTACAAAATTTCATTTAAATTAAATAATTTTCACGCGAGAAAAAAAATAAAAACCGAAGAATCGGTTTCTCGTCATTTTCTCGCAAACTTTGAGGTTATGTCGAAGAATATATACAATAAAAGTTTTAGATTTTTTTATTATCTACAACTTTTGTATGAAACACTTTTCTCTAGGTGGTCACGTTTCGCCACAAATCGCGAAAGAAGGTTTTCATCCCTTAAATAGCACCCCATTTCACTACTTCCCTTCATCTCAAGTTCCAAAGTTTTTTTTTCATTGTTTATGACCTCAACTATATATTCCAGCCGGCCGTTGCCTGCTATTAATTTTATTTTTTTCGGCATTAAAAATCCTTAACGGCCCCAGCCTATATAGCGATCTGGTGGGCGAGGTATTAAAGATGGTTAAAGAAAATTTGGAATTAACGAATTTTCAATCTCAAGAAATCACGAATATATTTTGTTTAGGAAAAAAATTAGACAAACCAAGGCCGATACTGGTGGAAATCTTATCAACCTTCACAATAAATAAAATAATTAATAATAGAACCAAATTAAAGGGGCAAAATACTTTTATAAGTGAAGCAGCAAGAGAAGCGAAGGGAGCAAACAAACAAGCATATATAAAGGGAAATCAGTTAATAATAGAAGGATTTAGCTATAGTTTTGCAGACGTTCAAAACAAAAAGTACCTCACATTACCATTCCCCACCTCCCCAGCTCCAGCATCGGCATCGTAGTGTACTGTCTACCACTAATACCAATCTTATTGCCAGTGAAGTAGGAACCGAGGAGCCTCTGGAAGAAAATCTAAAGATTTTAAATGCACAAGGAAATGAGTCATCAGTAGGTCAAGCGACATATACATGAAACGAGGACGAAAAAAAAGAGTAAACTCGAAGTCCCCCCGGGAAGTGCTACAGGAGCTAAACCTAAAAAACAATCAATTCGGGATCACAAAGAATATTATCTCGAAATCGCACACCAATTATGTAGAATAAGTTATGTAATTAAAGGTTGTCAAGGAGCAATGGATAAATTTCGGATTAAAGATGTAAAGGATTTTATTTAAAAACCGCTATGCCATATATTAATAAGTCAATAAGTACATGTGTATTTCCAAAACTGTTCAAGGAGGCTATTATAACACCTTTATATAAAAGTAGCGAAAAACATTTAATAGAAAACTATAGGCCCATATCATTCATATCAAATTTTGGTAAAATATTTGAAAAAGTACTTAAGATTAGATGGACAATATTTCTAAAAAAACATAAAATAATATCGGAACAACAATATGGATATCAAGAAAACAAATATATACATGACGCGATAGTTGAGTTGACGTCACTCATGTACAACTCTGTAGATCTGTCAAAGCCTTCGTTATGTGTCTTTTTAGATTTAGCGAAGGCTTTTGACACGGTGTGTCACAAAAGATTAATAAATAAATTAGAATCTATTAGTATTAGGGTGTAGCATTGGAGTTGTTCAAATGTTACCCAAGCGAAAGAGAACAGTTTGTGAAAATGAGTAATATGCGGAAATTGTAACGTATGGTGTACCACAGGGAACAGTATTAGGAGCTGTACCTTTTCAGTCTATATAAACGACATACTTACTCTTGATACACCCGTTACTATAATCTACTTTGCAGACGATATTGTTATATTTTATGAAGCATTAAAGCCGTTGTCGAGCATGACCTTAAACAAACAAAAAACGCATTTGATAGTTTGAAATTAACGATGAATTATAAAAAAACAATTAACTTGCCTTTAACATCATTAACATTTACAATCATTGTAACCTAACAAGTTTTAATAGACTGGAAATAATACATGAAAATAAAACCATCCACATTAGTGCTACAAGAAAAGTAATATATCTGGGAATTTATACAGATTGTCACCTAAGATGGCAACATCAAGTGCAAAATGTTTTACAAAAAGCAAAAGATTTGCTTCATAAATTTAAACAAATTAAAGCTGTGACGCTCTTTTTCTCGTACGATGCGAGAACTAAGGCTGTCACTTTGACACTCGAGCTTTATTCAGTCCTCGGGCGCCAGTTCAAGTTGAAAGTGATTGAACAACACTACCCACAAGTCAAATGAGCGAGACTAAGCAGCTCAGTGAAGACACAGATAATTCCAGTGGGTCAAATAAAGGAAGTTAGACTTTCACAAACACAACAGTAAAATGCAGAAGTTCAATAATATTTGTGTATATTACATAAGCCTGTGGTTACAGTCCTAAATGAACATAAAAATCACAATTAACACAAATTTATGTACAGATATATATATATATATATATATATATATAAAAGCAGTAAGAATAGCAAGCAATATAACAATATTAGCTGCCAAAGCGGATACACGGTAAATTAGCGAGTTTATATAAAAATGGCTATTAAGCAAACAGTGTACGGATACCAGGAAATGCGAAGCAAGCAGACTTATTTACAGTGTTACAAACAAACAAACTATAAAATAAACCGAAAACTTGGCTAGTGTTTTACGATGTTAACAGTACATATAAATAAATATCGACGAGCAAATATTTTGTCACAAGATTTTAATCCTGGACTCAAGAGATAAAGGTAGACAGAGAAGAAAGAACCTGTAGTCAGGTTAAGAAAAATAAAGACCGACAGAAGCTGTTGTCGCCGTCAGGCCAGAGCCAGGCTAGGAAAAGACCGATAGAACCTGTTGTCGCCGTGAGGCCAGAGCCAGATTATGGAAAAGCCCGATAGAACCTGTTGTCGCCGTAAGGCCAGAGCCAGGTTAAGAAAAAGACCGATAGAACCTGTTGTCGCCGTAGGGCCAGAGCCAGGTTAAGAAAAGACAGAAAGAGAAGAAGGAAAGTAAAATATTCAAACAGTACCTAAATATCAATCAGAAAATAAGCAGAATAATAGAAAATATTTATAAGTATACAAAAATTTACTAACAGTTAATAGAAATTTCATCAAGAGTAAAATATAATTACACTAGCCAAGTATTTAAAAGGGTCTTACTCTTTCCAACTGGTGCACTGGTGGTCGACTGGTTTCTTCAAGTTGTAGGAGAACTAATGAATAAAATTCCCGATGCTGGTTAATTTATAGCCGTTCTCTACCAGGGTCCCCTCTATTTCAGACTCGCGCAGAAATAAATACATTGACTACAAGATAGCGAAGTCTGCGGCTTTGAATTATTTAATGTGCCGGTGAATTATTGTTATTACGAGCGTCGGTTAGTATAAACAAAGTATTTTGACTTTTGTAATGTATGAAATCGGTTTCAGATAATTATTCTAACCAACTGCGAAAAAGAAATGGATTTAATCGGCCATAGATAACCAATTATTGAATTAATTATTTTAAAGTATGCACAATAATTCCTAATATACAAATAGTCTGATTTTAAATAAATCTTCCGGTGCTCAAATAGTAAATATTGCTTGCTAAAATACTCTCGTGCGCTTAAGGCGATATAATATAGATTTTATATTAACAGAAAATTTTATACAGATTACAAATAAATATAAATCTCATACAGATTTCCGTAACGAAAAATGCTTCGTTACAAAGCAATATTAAAAACTCCACATTTAATTGCCATCTATAAAGCATTTGTAGAGTCAATTTTGAGATAGAATTACTTAGAAGAACATTTTGACGTGCTCTTAACCTAGTGATTTTGAAATTAATTTTTGATAACAACATTGGATAGTTGATCAAATTGCTGGGTCCTTCTATTTTCTAAAGATGCCAAGTATAATCTGTCAATAACAATTCGTTTGGATATCGCTGCTCCGGATAATTCGCGTAAATTCTGAAGACTAAATGCTTCATAAAGTTTCGATGATTTTTTTTTACTGCTTGCAATTGAACATCATTAATTGGGTTCCAAATTAAAGCACCAACCACACTCAAATTTTGATCGCGCGCGCGATTGAGAAATACAATGTTTTAAGTGCATCTGCATTGGAAAATTGTGAACAATTTCTTATTTTAAAGCCTAGTAATGTTAATACCAAATTTGTGGATGAGTTAATATGTTTCAAAAATTCTAATTGTACCGTATTTAACAAAATATTTATAAAAACTCGGTTACATTGTTAATACAGACAGATGCACAGGTTAGCTTTTATAGTCGGAGCACTGGGTTCGTGAGTTCTACTATCTAAAGTTATTATAGTTTAAATAAAATGTGAGAAAGTAACATAAAAATAATTTATTTCAAAATTTGAACATATAAAAGTTGTTAAGTGGGCGCCATATATTTAACAAATAAAGAGAAATGCTATTAGTTTTTTTAAATAGTCAAAATTTCATAAACATATAAAAATTAAGAGTTTCCTAATATTTGGCAACATATAAATTAGTAGTATTTTAAATAAACAAATTTAAATATAAATGTGAAAGTATTTTTTATCTTTGTCTTCTCTTTGTTGCTTTTAAAATTACAAAATAGGTTACCTTGACATATATTAGTAAAACCTTTGAAAGACTGTGAACTTCCATCTATTTCAGGGTTAAGTTGAATGACCTCTAGTTCCAAACATCCGCGAACACCAATCTTTTGAAGACCATGAGCTTGTTTTTCCAGACTTGAAATGTCCCTACGCCGGCCGTACGCTGCATGCAGAATGCCACCAAATATTTCACTATTCCTTGATGCAGAATTTTCCATCAAAATTACTGACTGATTTTCTAAATTTGATATCAGATTTGATGATTCTTGTATATATGTACTTTGTAGGTACAGAAATTTTGTAAATTGGTTAAAATTACAAATGGAGGTTTGGCCTAAAGAAGAAAAAAATTATTTTAGAGCTTGAAAATTACTAAGATATCTAAAGTTACTGAAATATATGATACTAAATAATTTAATTTTAACATAAACCTCGAGAAAATAATATGGATTTCATCTTATTTATAAGATTTACCTTATAAGTTGGTTAAGGCCACTAAATATCAAATTGTCAACGTTCTCTATGCACGGTTGAGCTCAAAAAGGGACCCAACCAGATTGACGGTGGCGCATGTGTATTAGCATTTGATACTAACACTCGATGAAAAGTAGAATCAATATAAATCTATTAGAAAAATTATAAATTTTACAGCTGAGAGGTCATTCATAGTGAACAACTAAAGAATATCAACAAAATATTATGTTTATTAACTTGATAAACTTCTAAGTTCAGTTTTAGAATTATTTAAATTAGCCATCTCTCGAGGGGCGAGCGTAGGTGCGTCTTTACTATGTACATACTTCGGTATGCGATGTAAAGCAACGACAGGCGCAGTTAGTACTTGGAACGGAAACCGCGTTCTCGCCTCACACATCTTCCAGCGGCTTGTATATCAGTGTATGCGCGGAAGCTATACAACCTTAGGCGAGGGTTGTATAGGAGATATACCATCTTTCGGAGGGGATGTAAAGCCGTCGGTCCCTTGTCTATTAAATGTTAGGCAAGTAAAAGATCCCTACTCTTCTTAAGGGAAGAGGTTGGGCAAAATTCCTGGTTGGGGGTAGCTCGTCTACAGGCGTCGGTGTTAGGCCTCAGTAGCGGAAATAGGCCGACGTTAAATAAATGTATAAAAAAAAACCATCTCTTGGACAATAGATGTAACTTCAAACCTTATTTTTAAGTTCTGTAAAGAAGAAACATTATACTCATACTAGATATATAATTAATCAATAGAAGGCGATACCATGCATTTTCTCTAATATTTGAAACAAACGAAATTTATATATTTAATTATATTAAAATAAAACAAATGTAACTTGACACGTTACACAATTTAGAGTCGAATAATATTCTTAACTTATTTATTGATTGTGCTTTTGAATATTTTTAAATCATCTGAAACTATGAAAAAAAACAAAAATTGAGTTTTATTACTGTTAATTACGAAGACTAGTATGATTTACATAGTTTTGGAATCACCTCTCTACGAAGTAGTATCAAGAAAAATATTTTTTTTAAAAGTCGCCTCTTTTGACAATTTTCTTCCGTATCTCCATAACTACCTTGTTCTGGTCCAGGAAAGTAATACACATGAATTACTTATTACTCACCTAAATGACATCATAGTTATTGATAGGATTTTCTATCGGGGGCAGATAGCCTATGCTTGCCCCACTATACCCTTTGATTTATCTAAATTAAAACCCTACTTGAAAGTCAAATGAACGTCTATGGCTACCCTTCTCAAGCGATGTTCATTCCATTTCACTCATCTATTCAAACAGAGATGGGTGGATGCGAACGGAAAGGAAAATGAAAACACAAATCGAGCGCGATAAAGGATGAATATGGTTTTTAATGTTCTAAGTCTTCACGATATTCCTAAAATCATAACGTAAATCGTACATGACTTGTGAAATTTAATCACTTTGCAAAAACGAGTCCTTTCTTATCATTTTATTAAAGAGGATGTATCACTGAACTTAATGACTAGGACTGGATAACCTTTTTTATTTACTTTACTTTTTATATTGAATTAAATAAAAATGTTCCTTCCTCTTTTGCGTCTTGTCCATTTATTTTATATCAAATATTTAACGAGAATGTAATAAGTGATCTGTATTGGGTGGCAATAAGGCCTCTTCCCCGACGCTTGCGATCTCGTGTTATAATTGTCACATTTGAACTCAGTGTATCCCCTCCACACAGAGCGCAATCTGCGTTTTCGTTCCACCGAGATCGTCACGATCAGTTTCGAATCTTTTGGAGGGGATATACTGAGTACAAATGTGATAATTATAACACGACATCGCAAGCGTTCGGATCGCGCGATCAGATCGCGCCCTGTGCGGAAGAGGCCTTAATACAGTGAAAGGCTAAAGTATTAAACTTATTAAAATTAATACCTTTTTTTGGAAGCATCCTCAAATTATATTCAAATAGCTCAAAAGGAAATAATCTATTGAAGTCGAATCAGGCGAACGTAGAGATTAATTACATGGTGGAATTATTAGAAAAGGAGTGTTTGTGTCTTAAAATGTGGTATATCGGGTGATTTTTTAACCGGAAACTTCCAAATATTTCGAATAAAAAGCACTCTACGAAAAAAATATCCAAAATCAAAATTTAATAATTCTGAAATATATTAGTGCCAAAATTAGTAACTCTCCCCCCTCCTTGTAGGTCGGGTGGGGGGATAACTTCCTACTTTTTATTGCAAGCTCAGATTCTATGGCTAGAAATACGTACGACTTGTCTAAAACATTTTGTTCGATTCATTATAGATGGCGCTGTAATGGACGAAATTATTTTTTTTTGCGATTTCTCCAACGCAGAACCTATGCATATGATTCTGAATTACGTTTGCAATAAAAAATACAATTGTAAATAATCAAAATTAGTCTTAAAACAAACTTTATTTCTCAAATTTTTAATGACTGAAAAATGACTTGTCAAGAAACTACTATTGTTGTGTGTTGATTCCACAAAAAAATATACTATAAAAAATTAAGAACTTGGCAAAATACGCAATTTTGGCTCTCGGCCTCACCGACGTCGGACCATTATTTAGCGATATATCGCGAATTAACGTTACAGGAAAAAAAATCAATTAATTTCTTCTAGGCTCGACCCGCATCTAGGACTTTTATTACATTTTTCATAGAGGGGTAATGTCACCCAATATAAGAGGCCGGAGGCTGGGGGTGGTGGGACAATTAGGAGGCGTGGGAGAGAAGGAGGGCAAATTTCTTTTAAACCCCGATAACTCGTGACCGGAGAGGTGGATTGCAAAAAATCACAATGACATTTCTTCAGTTTTTCACGTGGAACTCAATAAAATTGGCAGAAATCGACTTTTGCGAAAATCACGCGGCTGGCGCGCGAAAGAAATTTTGACCTTCTTTCAAAAAATGTTTTTGTCATGAAGGGAAAGAGTGGGGGGAATAATTTTTACGTCAATCGGTGGCTTTATTTTTTTATCTTCAATTTCCGCCCAACTAGACGCAATCCGATAATTAGGAAGGGAGATAGGAGAGTGCAAAGTTTTTGCTGTATAGCGGGAGAACGGGGAGGAGTTGGGGTTCTAGCAGGGCACAAAACAGAGGGAAAACATTTTTCTTTTTATTATTTTTTTTTATTTATTATTTATTATGAAAATGTGGATTTACCATTATTACATTATGGGGTGATCAATAAATTGTTGCACAGGCACGTATACATATACATTGCGACATGGGATGAACATTATGTAGTTAAGAGAGTACAATTACAGAGTAATTATCTTCATCACTTACAACAGTAGCGAGTCGAGTTTACGCAATAATTATTTCTGAACCTGATTCATCATCGCTTTCTTCATACTGTCTGATACAATCTATAGCATAGTTGCTGCAAAGTTCGCTCATCGATGAGTATTAACTTGTGATTGTAGCGTCTTTATGCGACCCAGACAATCCATCGTTTTCTACGTACGCGGCTCTTGCAAGATGGACATCAGTGAGCTCTTGCCTATCATTTGTTACAATTGGTTCAGCCTCTCCTACAATTTCCGCACTTACATCATAGCAGCTCAACAAAGAATGACCATGAACGCCATGAATAACATCTGGTTGATCACAATTGTGGCAATATTCTCATCTACAAGAATTACTACATCTCTTTTTGCAGGCACATGAAACTACGACTTCAGTAATTCTGGGAGATAAGCATCTTTGGTATTCATTATAGCATTAACCCCTCAGAAATACGTTGCCATCCATAGTCTACTGGATTCTTAGGGTGTCCTAACTACTTACATAGTTGCAAATAAACGCGGAGCGAGTGCAAATTCGCAACTGCAGCTGTTGGTGGATCGGGATTTTCAAATCATAGTCCTCAAATTGAAAGAAAAAACTCCCAATCAATTAAGATGGATCTCTAACTTACCTTCCACAGATCTGTGGTCGAGAGGTTGAGAGGAGACCATTTACAAATACGGGAAACCGGTTTTTCGTCAACAAGTTGGCGGGTGTTGATTCCACAAAAAAATATACTATCAAAAATGAAGAACTTGCCAAAACACGCAATTTTGGTTCTCGGCCTCATCGACGTCGGACCATTATTTAGCGAGATATCGCGAATTAATGTTACACGAAAAAAAAATTCAATTAACTTTTTCTAGACTCAACATGCATATAGGACTTTTATTATATTTTTCATTGAAGGGTAATGTCACCCAATTTAAGAGGCCGGAGGCTGGGGGTGGTGGGACAATTAGGAGGCGTGGGAGAGAAGGAGGGCAAATTTCTTTTAAACCCCGATAACTCGTGACCGGAGAGGTGGATTGCAAAAAATCACAATGACATTTCTTCAGTTTTTCACGTGGAACACAATAAAATTGGCAGAAATCGACTTTTGCGAAAATCACGCGGCTGGCGCGCGAAAGAAGTTTTGACCTTTTTTAAAAAAATGTTTTTGTCATGAAGGGAAAGAGTGGGGGGAATAATTTTTACGTCAATCGGTGGCTTTATTTTTTTTTCTTCAATTTCCGCCCAACTAGACGCAATCCGATAATTAGGAAGGGAGATAGGAGAGTGCAAAGTTTTTGCTGTATAGCGGGAGAACGGGGAGGAGTTGGGGTTCTAGCAGGGCTCAAAACAGAGGGAAAACATTTTTCTTTTTATTATTATTTTTTTTATTTATTATTTATTATGAAAATGTGGATTTACCATTATTACATTATGGGGTGATCAATAAATTGTTGAACAGGCATGTATACATATACATTGCGACATAAGATGAACATTGTATAGTTAAGAGAGTACAATTACAGAGTAATCATCTTCATCACTTACTTACAATAGTAGCGAGTCGAGTTTACGTAATAATGAATTCTGAACCTGATTCATCATCGCTATCTTCATACTGTCTGATATAATCTATAGCATCGTTGCTGCAAAGTTCGCTCATCGATGAGTATTAACTTGTGTTTGTAGCGTCTTTATGCAACCCAGACAATCCATCGTTTTCTACGTACCCGGCTCTTGCAAGATGTACATCAGTGAGCCCTTGCCTATCATTTGCTACAATCGGTGCAGCCTCTCCTATGATTTCCGCACTTACATCATAGCAGCTCAACAAAAAATCATCATGATCGCCATGAATAACATCTGGTTGATCACAATTGTCGCAATGAACTCATCTACAAGAATTATATAGCATTGTACATTTGAACCCTAATTTTACACACGAACAAGCGTTGGTGCTACATCTCTTTTTGCAGGCACATGAAACTATGACTTCCATAATTCTGGGAGATACGTATCTTTGGTATTCATTATATCATTAACCCGTCAGAAGTACGTTGCCATCCATAGTCTACTGGATTCTTAGGGTGTCCGAATCACTTACATAGTTGCAAATAAACGCGGAGCGAGTGCAAATTCGCAACTGCAGCTGTTGCTGGTAGAACCGATAACTTCGAATTTGCCTTATACAAAGATTCGTTAAATGGAGACGTGTTACTCGCAAACTACACTGTGTTCATAGCGAGTGTTCAAGAAATTAACATTGGTGCTTACTCACATTTTAGTTTCAAGTGCCGGACTGCATCTACCAACAAACACGGCGATGGAAAGACCAGCACTTTGGCAAATTTCTTTCCGTTTACATTCCAAAACTATAAATAGATGCTTAACCATATACCAGCAATTCTGCAAAAACAGCGTGCCGGACTGCATCTACCAACAAACACGGTAATGGAAAGACCAGCACTTTGGCAAATTTCTTTCCGTTTACATTCCAAAACTATAAATAGATGCTTAACCATATACCAGCAATTCTGCAAAAACAGCGTGCCAGATTGCTATTTGTTAGAATATTAGGAAAAAGCGATTCTATCTGGTCCACAAGTGACTCTCAGTTAATGACAGGAGAGAGAGAGAGAGAAGTGGAGAGAGTAAGCTCCGCCCCCGGCTGCTCGCCGCTCCGTCGACTGTCTCGACAACCCATTTCCATTCGTTTTTTCAATTGTAACTCGCGCGGGCGGGCAAGATACGGACAGGGAAAAACTAAAAAGTGGATAAAGAAAAATGTTTCCCTCTCTTTTGAGCCCTGCTAGAATCCCCCACGCCTCTCCGTTCTCCCGGTATACAGCAAAAACTTTGCACTCTCCCTTCCTAATTATCGGATAGCGGTCTAGTCTAGAGGAAATCGAAGATAAGAAATAAAGCCATCGATTGACATAAGAATTATTCTCCCCACCCCTTCCCTTTACGACAAAAACATTTTTTGAAAAAAAATCCAAAACTTCTTTCGCGCGCCAGCCACGTGTTATAGCAAAAGTCGATTTCTACCAATTTTACGTGAAAAACTGAAGAAACGACATTTTGCGATTCACCTCTCCGTGCACGAGTTATCGGGGTTTAAAAGAAATTTTCCCTCCCTCTCCTCCTAATTGTCCCACCACCCCCAGTGTCCGGCCTCTTGAAATAGGTGACTTCATAGAAATGAAGAATATAATAAAAGTCATGCATGCATGTCGAGCCGAGAAAAAATTAATTGAAAATGTTTTTCCTATAACGTTAATTCGCGATATCTCGCTAAATAATGGTCCGACGTCGATGAAGTCGAGGACCAAAATTGCGTGTTTTGTCAAGTTCCTCATTTTTGGGAATCAACACCCGCAGCCTTATTGACGAAAAATCGGTTTCCCGTATTTTTAAATGGCCCCCCTCCCCCCTCTCGACCCTCAGATCTGTGGAACGTAAGTGGGGAAACAATGCCGAGACCTGACTTAGTCAATTGGGAAAAAAAATGATGTAAATGACTTACTAAGATTTATATATTTATTGTATACAAAAGATTCGGTGTGAATTTACACTTTTATCTATGTGTATCCTTAAAACAAAAAGTTCTAGTTGTCTTAACGACGTTTCCCATTCGGTATGTCTCATTTCGTTGGAGGTGGCTGGGATTTTTAGGTGTGTACTTCTAGAAATCTTGAAACCTTGATGGAGAGGTAAATAGCTTGAGTAAGAGGCACTGTAACAAGATAGGTTGGTCATCCATCCAGATATCGGAGACAATCAGCGTTGAGTCGCTTCACTGATCGACTAGTAAAATAAGGATTTTATAGAGGAGCTTGCGACAGAAAAATTATGTTTTAATTTTCTGTCCTCTAGAAATATATTTTAACTATGCTAAACCCAGACAGGCTATTTACTTTTCGATTTCAACAGACACTGGACCGCTAGATGGCGCCTGCTGACTATTTTGCATGTCGCTATTCTAAAAATACCGAGATGTACCAAATAGTCAAAGGATCCTCGTGCCGGTCGGCACATGCCTACCTTGCACTGACGAGAGCCAACAGCTCGAAACTGCAGTCTGCAAGTGGTGTGGGCGACTGGCACGAGAGCTCCTTTAAGTAGGATTAGTCTTTCGGCTGGTGTTTATTGCAATCGAAGCATTAGCGTTCTGTTGGTAATATGCGATTATTACACTTAACGCGCCAGGCTTGTAACTTGTAATTCAGCGCTCGGCGGGGCACATGGCCCGAAGAGTAGCTGTTGGTTGCAGTCTGGTTACGATATATATTAAAACATAATTTTATATATATATTCTGGGTATATTATTCTTAGGACTTAGGAAATGGTTCATAATATAACAAACTTGCTAAGATTCATACATTTATTATGTACAAACGTTTCAGTGTGAATTTACACCTTTCACCTTAAAAACAAAAAGTTCTAGTTGTCTTAACGACGCGTAGACAGAATTGCATCTGTCTATTTCAGGAATTTTCAAGAGTGGTTGATTAATGCGTTTTCCTATGTTGCAGAGTTTGGTTTCCCATTCGGCAGGTCTCGATTCGTTGGAGATGGCTGGGACATCGTCATTTTTAGGCGTGTATTTCCAGAAATCTTGACAACTTGATGGAATGGTAAATAGCTTGACTAAGAGGCATGTTAACAAGATAGGTTGGTCATTCATCGAAATATCGGAAACGACCAGAGTTGCGTCGCTTCACCGATCGACTATAGGAACTTGAGTTGGTGGCCGTACCGCATTCCCAATGACGACTACTAAAAATCTGTGGTCGCTTAAATTATACATATTTTTAAAAAATTCTTGTGTAGATACTCGTTAAATTTGTGCAACTTTTTCGCAATACCTCTTCTGCTATAAGGCTCCGATATTTGGAGTGATATTAAAGGACGGTTGATTCTTTTTTGATATTTCATAGAGTAAACCAGAATTTTAGATGGATGTGGTATAAATTTTAATTTCTTTAACACACGATCTGACCATCCCCTGTTACGAAAGTAATCTTTCAACTTAGTATTTATTATTGTTTCATCGAGAAAAACTCTTGTGTATCTGCGCGTATGCACAAATCGTCTTGGTTTTAAAATGCCAATGAGGAGGCGCTCCTCCTCCTCTTGTCTCGCCTTCTTGATTTTTTTTCTCAATATTTGATCACCCTTACTAATCTCCAGCCACTCTGGATTGACCCTAACCGCCGTTAATAATGCAGTCCGGGGGATGTATCTGTAAAATATAAAATGTAATATAAAAACGGGTAGAAGTTACGGTTGGGCGTAGGCAAATTTTAAAAATAAACAACTTGCTATATATATATATATATATATATATATATATGAAAAATACTAGGTTCTCGGGGTGAACCGCGTCTGAGATTGTTAATGTCTCGACGTTTCGGCTCCCGTTTTGGAGCCATTTTCAAGAGAAAAAGTGGGTCAAGTAAAAATTATCAAAGAAAATAATGCTAGGAGTTCGTGGAACTGGTTCGATTCCGGGTCTCAATCTGCCTACTCCCCAGATCTCACCACGATCCGTCTCTAAGGCCTCAACCTGCCTACTCCTTAGAGCGAACTCGGGTGGGAGAGTGGTGGGGGGTTGAAGGTCTGTTGATGGAGGCATTAGAGCAGAACGGCTGCTATCAGGATCTGATGCCTCCATCAACAGACCGTCAACCCCCCACCACTCTCCCACCCACAGACAGCTTTCGTATAAATAACACTTCGTCCGATACTGCCAGCGAGTTCGCTCTAAGAAGTAGGCAGATTGAGGCCTTAGAGACGGATCGTGGTGATATCTGGGGAGTAGGCAGATTGAGACCCCGGAATCGAACCAGTTCCACGAACTCCTAGCATTATTTTCTTTGACAATTTTTACTTGACCTACTTTTTCTCTTGAAAACGGCTCCAAAACGGGAGCCGAAGCGTCGAGACATTAACAATCTCAGACGCGGTTCAACCCGAGAACATAGTATTTTTCATACCAAGGACCGCGGAAGCTTCTAAGAACATATATATATATATATATTGCCATGACATCCACAAAACACCAGAAAGTTCGTAAAAAGCATGAATCTTTTTTTTTTATACATACACATACGTCGGCCTATTTCCGCTACAGAGGCCTAACACCGACGCCTGTAGACGAGCTACCCCCAACCAGGAATTTTGCCGAACCTCTTCCCTTAAGAAGAGTAGGGATCTTTTACTTGCCTAACATTTAATAGACAAGGGACCGACGGCTTTACATCCCCTCCGAAGGATGGTATATCTCCTATACAACCCTCGCCTAAGGTTGTATAGCTTCCGCGCATACACTGATATACAAGCCGCTGGAAGATGTGTGAGGCGAGAACGCGGTTTCCGTTGGAATGGTCACCAATCCAAGTACTAACCGCGCCTGTCGTTGCTTTACATCGCATACCGAAGTATGTACATAGTAAAGACGCACCTACGCTCGCCCCTTGGCATGAATCTGATTTTACAGGAATAATTTATTTAAATCACTACAAATGGTCAGGACATGAGCGAGTACATTGTATGTTTCTCAATTCTGTTTCAATTATTGGAATTCAATGATTTAAGTGAAAAAGTTCACATCTGAAATTAGTTTATTTGTTTAAATTGTGTAAATAGTTATAAGTATAATACAAGGAAATAAGGCATGTACAATAAACATGGATCATAGTGTGTAAAGTTTGAAAAGGACGGTTACTAAGAAAAAATATGAAGCGAGAGTGACATTTTGCTGGTGGCGAGCAGAGATTTTGAAAAAATAAAGTGTTTAAAATTTAAACACATATTGGTTACATAACTCATCTTAAATATAGATCATACATTGAGAGTAGCAGGTGTACTTAGCAGTATTGCCATTCCAGATTTCAGTCAGTCACGCATCAGATGAAAAGATACGGATTGGAGAAGTGTTAAAACTGGAATAGAAATAAAAGGTACTACTTTGCAAAGTAAAATATAAGTCTCGAGCATTCACTATTCTTTTCGATAACTTTTAAATCAAAATAAGAGTGAACATTTATTGTGAGCGTTTATATATATTTTGAAACTTTTAAAGAAGAATTTACTAAATTTTTCTAGTTAATACTCCTATTGTTTTGTATATAATTTTTATTTGTCAAAACTGTTAACCTTCTAACATTAAAATTGTTAACTTTCCTTAAACTATTGAATTTGAATGATTAATTAGTTTTAACAGAGCAAAATTAAAACAGAACCAGCTCCTGAGAGAGAGAGAGAATACACTATACATACGTTGTATTATACTCATGCACAGTATTTGTACTAAAATTCTCAACAAGAATCATAGATTTAGATCTAAATATTGATGGTTCTCAGGAACTATCTGGCGTCCAACAAAATAAAAAAATAAAAGAAATTCAATTATAAATTAAATATTATTTAAAAATTATTTTATGAGTACAAAAATATAGAATTTTGGCGCCCAGCGTGTTATGACATTCACAACAATATATATATATATAAAAAACCAAAATTAAACACACGTAGTGTATCTTGAGGTTGCAGTCAGAGGACCTCAAGATACACTACGTGTGTTTAATTTTGGTTTTCTTAACTAGTCAGTCAAGACTACCCTTCTTCTTTATATATATATATATATATATATATATATTAAAACATATTTTTAGTCGCAAACTCCTCTATAAAATCCTTATTTTACTATAAGGAACGTAACTAGATTGCAACCAACAGCTACTCTCCGGGCTATGTGCCCCGCCGAGCGCTGAATTATAAGTTACAAGCCTGGCGCGTTAGGTATAATAATTGCATATTACCATCAAAACGCTAATGCTTCGATTGCAACGAAAGACTGATCCTACTTAAAGGAGCTCTCGTGCTAGTCGTCCCACACCACTTGCAGACTGCACTTTCGAGCTGTTGGCTCTCGTCAGTGCAACGTAGGCATGTGGCGACCGACACGAGGATCCTTGAACTATTTGGTACATTTCTGTATCTTTAAGATAGCGACATGTAAAACAGTCAGCAGGCGCCATCTAGCCGTCCAGTGTCTGTTGCAATCGGAAAATAAATTGTAACTTGTAATTCAGCTCTCGGCGAGGCACATAGCCCGGAGAGTAGCTGTTGGTTGCAGTCTGGCTACGTTCCTTATAGTAAAATAAGGATTTTATAGTGTAGTTTGCGACTAAAAGTATTATGTTTTAATCATAAATCATGTCCGTATTTAAATTTAATTATTCTTCAAATTCAGCTATTTAAGTTTATGCATGTTAATGTTTCAGATAATTTAAGGAAAAAATCAATTGCAGTCATTGGCCTGCCTTGATGTTATTTTCCTGTTCATACAAATGTGATTAACGAACGATGTAATTATTGCTTCCAATCCGTTTTTCGAAAAAAATATTTAGTTTATATGAAGACATTTTGATTTATTTGCGTATGCAGAGAATAAATATTTTTAACTCAAAATAGTATTTCTATCTGTTCTGCGATAGATGTAAAAGTCATAGTATTATGTTTTATTACTTCTACATGATAAACTATCAGAGAGCAGCAGCTTTCTCTATCAATTTTGAGCCTTCCTAAATATTATGCCGCATGATTTAAAAGAACTGATTGTACGTATATATACCGGGTGCCTATGGTATCACTAGTCGCTATAGGTTCCTTGTAAAATAAGATATCCACTTCATATTTCAGGAAATTGTATGATTGAATAAGTTGCACATTTTGATTGCTGTAACACTTGATTTTTATATCCGATTGAATGGCTATTGAAAATGTTATATCGATCATAAATCATCGCGTTTGCATGTAAACTAATAAGTGTAGGAAAAATTATAACAATTTAATTTCCGGTTGAACAGGAAGTACTACAAAAAGTGACTTTCAGCCTGAAATTACTTATAATAGAACACTCTAAATTAAATTTACATTCTATCTTTAGATACATAGATAGATAAATTTCAGACATAGGACACTAGGGAAATAAAAGTCAGATGTCAGAGCAATCAAAATGTGCACTTGATTCAATCTTGCAACTTCTCAAAATTTGAAATAGATATCTTTTTTTTTTACAAGAAAGATAGATAATACATATATAGAGAATATGCAAGTTGGGGCAATAGTGCATCGGACCTCGATATCTCGTGTTCTACGATAGCTAGAAATTTTTAAAAAAATTGCAAGTAAACTAGATAATAAAGTCTATAACTGGAAATAATTTTCGAACGTACAGGGCGAGCCAAGACGAAATTTAGGACCAATTGTTTTTTTTTTTAATATAATGCTATGTATATCGGTACATTATTGAAGCCTCTTTCTAGGCTCTATTCATTCCTATATTAGCATTGAATATCTCCCAACTACTTGGATGTAATGAATTTTTTTGTTGAAATAATGCAATCTGCAGATGGATATTACAAAAATCACCACAGTGACAATTATGGGTTTTAAGAAAAACTTATGTGACTACCAGTTACGAGACATCTAATTAATGTTTTTGAATCATTTTCATTTCCCAAAAACGTACAGGGTGGCCAAAAATTATTTTTCAATTAAGAACATTTTAAATTGAATTTTACCAATTTTTCCAATTGGAACACCCTGTATATTTTTCGACGATGTGATGTAGAAATGAAAAACGAATATTTTTTGTAAGTACTTCCGTAGGGCTAATTGCAACCAATTTCATTTTATTGAACAATAATTACAAAATTCAAAAACGAACTTAAAAAAAGAGGTTTCTTCAAATAACTCAGTAGAAAAAATTATAATAAATGTTCCACATATTGCCCATTTTGATTGACATACATCTCTATGCGCGTATGAAATGAGGTTCCCACTGTTCCTAAAACTGTCGGTGTGATAGATGTAAAGGCAGTACTGTTGTTTGTGTGTCTCTATATACAATTTCCTCCACGTATCTCTGTAAAATGAGTTCCATTTTTGTAAGATCTGGGGAACTAGCAGGGATTTAGTGGGTCCATTTCTTCCAATCCATTGATTGGGGTAGGTATTATTTAAGTGGTCTCTAACTGCATTTAAATAATGTGGTAGAGCACCATCTTGCTGAAACCATATCCTATTTCGAATTCTATCAGGGAGATTTATCAATAATTGTGGCAGATAATTTTTCAAAAAATAAAGGTCTACGGGCTGTGTCTGTGTTGGTTATCAACTTGCATAAAAAAGTGAGGATTTTCCGAAGCATAATAATGGAAATTGTGCCCATTAACAAATCCATTTTTATGAAAAGTTGTCTCATCACTGAATAAAATAGTATTGAATAAGTTGACATCATGTTGCTTTTCACCTCTGGCCCAATTACAAAATTGTAGGCGCTTTTGAAAATCGTCAACAGAGAATTACTGGTGCATTTCAATATGATATGAGTGCAATTTATTTGTTTTTAAGATTCGGCCCACAGACTGTCTACTTATTCCTACTAATGAGCTAGCTTATTTCTCTTTGACTAACATGGGGATTCTCAACCGTTTCCAGCACCACAGAAAACTCATTTCTTCGTTCACAACACGTTTTACTTTTCACTTTTTTTATATTCGACATTTCCTGTTTCCAGAAATGTATCGAGAAGGTTTTGGAAGCTGCTAACATCAGGAATCCTTCTTTCAGGATAACGTTGGTGATAAATTCTATTGGCAAGTAAACAATTTCTGTCTGACTCGTCCAAAATAAAAGTCATGTCTACAAGTTCCGCTTTATTAAAATTCATGTTGTAAAATTCCAAATATTTTAAATTCAATACAAATTGTAACGACCGATAAGTATGATAAATGCTCCTTTGTATACGACAATTTATACCAAACTGAGGTTTTATTGCTTGTCGAATAACGAAAACAGCAAAAAAATGCACAAAAAAAAACATTAATAGAATAGAATAGAATTTATTTATGTGAAAAATATAAAATTGTACATACGTCACAAACTCTTACAAAAAAATTGATAGAAACAGGTTAAAATAATTTAAAAAATATAAGTATGTTGATTACATTGATAAAAATAATTAAATATAAATAACACACATCAATAGAAGCTTGGACTAATGCTTTCACACAGAGTTGGCTATTTCCCTCTCGATTTCATCTTGTGAAAAGAACGCATTTTTCAGCAAGAAGTCCTTAACTGCAGATCTGAACTTTATCAGAGGTAGGGTTTTTATATTGTTGTTCAACAAGTTATACAGTTTAATACCATGAAAATTAACACCAGTTTGTCCTCTAGTGAGCCTTGTAAATTCAGTATATATTTCGTCTCTGTGCCGCGTCTCATATCGATGCATGTCGGCATGAGTGATGTAGTTATTTAAATTTCTATGGATATATATTACGCTTTCTAATGCATATAGGCTTGGCAGGGTAAGTATTTTAAGCTTAATAAGGAGTTCTTTTGTTTCCTCTCGATATCCTACGCCACCCAGAATTCTAATGGCCCTTCTTTGAAGGCCAAAGATTCTGTGGAGGCCAGCAGAGTGCCCCCAGGCTAGAATGGCATAAGATAATCGAGAGTGACATAATGCAAAGTAAGCAGATTTCAATACATCTAATGAGAGCGAGTTTGAGAGTTGTCTTAAACCATATATATGTTTTGTTAGTTGTCCTGCTAGGTATTCAGTGTGAGCATCCCATCTTAGGAATGGATCAATAAAAACTCCAAGGAATTTGGCACTGGAGGGGTTACTTGAAATTTTACTAATGTCACGTGTACTTGATATCATTTTTATGGTTTTTGCGTTATTCAGTGCTAAAGCATTTGATGCAAATCAGTTTTTGGCATTTGACAGTGTGTCATCACATTTCAGCATCAAATTGTCAAGGTTAGTGTCAAATATCTGTAATGTGGAATCGTCAGCGTAAAAGATGCAGGTGTCATTGGGAAGGGCATTTGGCATGTCATTAATGTAGATCAAGAATAAAACGGGACCCAGAATTGAACCCTGTGGTTCTCCTGATTTAATAAGTAACTCCTCAGATGTTACTCCATTTAATCTAACTGACTGTTTTCGATTTTCTAGATATGATTTAATAAGTAAGATACTATTTGTGCTGGAATTGTATTTGTTGAGTTTTTGTGTTAGTAAACTATGTGACACACAGTCAAATGCTTTGGTGAGGTCACAAAACAAAGAAGCTGAGTATAATCCTTTTTCAAAACAGTCCAATGTACGTTCAGTAAATTTCAAAATTGCGTCAGTTGTAGACATGTTTCCGCGGAAACCAAATTGAGATTTATATAATATATTATTCCTCTCCAAGTATTCAGTTATCTGGATTTTAATAACTTTTTCAAAAATTTTCGATATTATTGGGAGGAGAGAAATTGGTCTATAATTATGTACGTCATCTGCATCCCCTTTTTTGAAAATAGGGACAACTGACGCAATCTTTAGTACATCTGGAAATATTCCAGTTCTTAAGCTTTCATTTATTAATTTTGTCAGAGGTATTATAATATGTTTTTTTATAGTTTTTATTAAGGCGACATTTAAGCCGTATATGTCCTTACTGTCACTGTTCTTTAGGGAATGCAATATATCTCTTACTTCATTGTATGTGACCTCGTGAAAACTAAAAAGTTCGATATTCGACTCCACTTGTTTAACGTAGTGTAACGGGTTGATGTTATCTAATTTAGGAAGCCCGGCAATCACTTCTCCTGCGACATTGATGAAAAAGTCATTAAAAACATTTGGTTGGATTTTTGATTCTGGTTTAGGTGGAATGTTTTGCTTAGCCAAGTTTATTAATTGCCACATAGTTTTTACGGGATTTCCAGATTTTTTTATGTGATTATCGTTTTGACATAATTTTATTATTTTTAATGGCATTTTTATATCTGTATTTGAAGTTATCCCTGATTTTTTTGTTAGCTTCGGTATTATGTAGTGCATACATTTCATTTAGAAATTTTAAATGATCTCGCATTTTCCTTAGCTCATCTGTAAACCAGTTGATCTGTGTAGTGTGACTGTTGGCAAAATAAATTAGCTTTTCTTGGAAAGACTCATTGAGAGCTTGTAAAATTATATTTAAGAATATTCGGAATTTTTCATTTATGTCGAGAGTGTGATCACCAACAAACTCCCATGAACAGGAAGATATAATATCATAGAATTTATTCTTACCAGTAGTTGTAATTGGTCTAATTAGTTTTTGGTGTTTTAGGGCTTTTTTACTGAAATATAGTGGCACCTCAAGGACCTGACTCAAGTGATCCGACAAATGTGGTTCAGTGTTATACGAGTTACAGTTACATTACAGTAAAGGACCGGTATTTACTCATTTCAATGGATTGGAAGAAATGGTCCCACTAAATGACCTCATTTCAAAACTGTATAAAGACGTGTGTCACTCAAAATGGGCAACACGTCGAACACTATTATAAATTTTTCTAACGAATTATTTGAGGGAACCTCTTTTTTAAAGTTTATTCTTGAATTTGACACTTATTTATTTATAAAACGAAAATGGTTGCAATTGGTCCTAGGGAAGTACTTACCAAATGTGTTCGTTTTTCATTTCTACATCACATCGTCGAAAAATATATATTGTTCCATTTGAAAAAATTGAGAAAATTCAATTTAAAATGTTCTTAATTGATAAATAATTTTTTGCCACCCTGTACATCTTTAGGAAATGAAAATGATTCAAAGACATTAATTAGGTGTCTCGAAACTGGTAATCACATAAGTTTTTCTTAAAACCCATAATTGTGACTGGTGATTTTTTTAATATCTATCTGCAGATTTCATTATTCCAACAGAAAAATTCAATATATCTAAGTGGTTGGGAGATATTCAATGCTGATATAGGAATGAATAGAGCCTAGGAAGAGGCTTAAAAAAATGGCACTTGGTCCTGTAATTTCGTCTTGGCTCGCCCTGTAGGTTCGAAAATAATTTCCAGTTATAGACTGTTTTATCTAGTTTACTTGCAATTTTTTAAAAAATTTCTAGCTATCGTAGAACTCGAGATATTAAGGTCCGACGCACTATTGCCCCACCCTATATACTACCTAACCTAATAAAAATTTTGAATTGTTTAGCTTACCTTAAAATATTGCACCAAATCTCGACAGGCAGATGTGTTGTGTTTTGTGAATTACTCATGTTTATTCTTTCAAGTCACCTTTACTTGCACAGTTATAATACCACTTCTACTGCTTCTTCAAGTGCATCAATGGAGTTTCGGTTTTCTATCAACTGCTACTGATTTGCCAAATAACAAGCACAAAGTGTACTTTCTTAAATATTACTATATTTTGCTTTTTGCGACTGCAGCTGTGTAGTTACTACAGAGTGGACATTCAAACTGAATTTTCGGGTATTTATATACCAAACAGGTATTAACAGGTTGTCAATTAGAAATAATTATGCCAACAATGCAGGCCGGCACTATTATTATATCTAATTCATAATTAGCAAGATTAAATACAGGGTAATTACAATGATTGTAAATTTCAATTGACTCCAATAAGTACAATTTCTTAGTATTCCTTGAATAATGTAAGACTTCCAGATTATTTACCCAACAGGGATTAAGAGACTATGTTAAATAGATGATATCATCCAAACAATACAGACTGGTACTATTATTATATCTAATTCCCAATAAATTAACAAAGTAAAATTTTGGGTTATTCATTGATTGTAAATTTCAATTGCCTCTAATATGCATAATTATTTAGATTTCATTGAACAATATAAAACTTCCAGATCATTTATTGAAGGAAAATTTCGAATGGTTTCTAGAAAATGGTTTGCAAAATTTGAATTAACTTCATAATTTTTAAACGTATTATGATTGTAAGTGTAAAAAAGAAAATGAGGTCTTCTCGGGTCCTACATACTAGTAGTGAGATAGAAATGAAAATATAATATAATAACAATAATAATATTTATTCTCATTTTAAATAATTCACAAAAAATAACTAATGATTAATTATTTGAAAATAAATACTTAGATCTTACATGAATAAGGATGCTTGTTTGTAGGTATAAATCATTTCAAAATTATAACATAGTATAGTGTACTATAAAGAAGAAAATACATATTTTTAATTGCCTGTGTTCAAATTTTTAAACAACAAATAAGTCAGAGGCTTGCACTAAGATACTTGCATTACTTAAAATTTGGTGCAGTTTCTTTGTGTGTTTATAATATACAGCCAAGGCGTTTGACTCGGTGGACAGGGAAGTGCTCTGGAAAATTATGCTCCGCTTAGGTATCCCTAGAAAATTTGTGGAAGTATGTCGCAGTCTACATACAAACAACAACGCCCAGGTTATTTATAATAACCTCACTGGAGTTAAGCAGGGATGTGTCCTGGCACCCCTACTTTTTAATTTGTTTACCACTGCTCTAACAATTATTGTTGACAACAAACTGACAGTCAGAGGAATAGGTCTCAGATGCCGTTCTGATGGCGGTCTCTTTAACATAGGGCGGTTTAGAGCTTTCACGAAGACACGCACACGATTCATTTGTGATCTCCAGTATGCGGATGACTGTGCACTTTTAGCCTCTACGCCGGAAGAGCATCAAGAACTTTTAGATGTGTATGCCCAGAGCTATGATTCCTTGGGACTTAAAATCAACATTGGAAAGACTAAGATTATGTCAACTCCTCATCAAGTGAATCAAATAGACATTACACTTAACGGAAATTCTCTTGAAGTGGTGGATCAGTTCAATTACTTAGGCAACGTTGTTAATGACAAAGCAAACATGGACAGCAAGATTTGCAATAGAATTAACGCTGCATCTAGAGCACTCTGGGGACTTAGAGAGAGAGTATTTGACAACCACGACCTTGCTTTGTCAACGAAAATGGCTGTGTACAGAGCAGTTGTCATTCCAACACTGCTATATGAATGTGAAAGCTGGGTAACTTACCGTCGTCATGTGAAAGAATTAGAACGTTTTCAGCAAAGACACCTCAGAAGTATGATGAAAATCCGTTGGTTCCATCACATATCAAACGTGGAAGTACTCAGGAGAGCAAACAACCTTCCAATTGAGGTGCTTATTTCAAGAGCACGCCTAAGATGGGCAGGTCACGTCCATCGTATGCATGATAACCGCCTTCCTAAATGTACACTTTATGGTGAATTCCTAAGCGGTAGAAGAAGGCGTAGCGGTCAACTAAAGAGGTTCAAAGACGTTCTCCATGAAAATCTAAAATCCTGCGGTATTCCAGACGAGCAATGGGAACAACTTGCAGCGGACAGAACCGAATGGCGAGGGGTTGTGGCCAGCTATCAAGGAAATGTTGCTGCAAGAAGGCCGAACCCAAGACCTAACCAGGTCTATGTTTGTCCTGACTGCGGTCGACATGTGCTCTCCCGAATTGGTCTCTATAGCCATAGTCGTGTGCACCGTAGATGAATGGGAATTACAATAGACTACACCTTTTACTTGTTTTTTATTACACACAATCTATCGACTGTAACATTTCTTTATACTTGGACTCGAGTAAAGGCTAATAATAATAATAATATACAGCGAGGTCCATAAGTATAACGCATAAATTCATTATCTACGTAATGTATGACTGGTGGTCTAGAGGTGAACGCACTATAACTACACAAATTTGAAGCAGGTTTTTATTTATTTTTCCTGCATCAGCTACATATAAAAACCATAAACAGGCATAATGAGATCATAAACATTTTTTTCAACTGCTTAGCAGTATAAACACACAAAAATAATACGAAACCTCTTTATGGGAAGTATTATAAAACATAACAGGAATTAAAATTCAGGGAGCGTGTCATTGTTGGCATTCATCGGCCAACCTGCTATGAAGGATGAAAATGTTTAACAGATTAGGGACCCTTGTTATTATATATGTCGTAGTCTCATGGCGAAATACGTCAATTCATGAAAAGCCTAGGCAGCACATGAACTGCCGGCATATTATTTAAATTCTTAATGTTACACAATCTGCCTAGGCATTTCATGAAACGCCGTGCTCTCTCGGCACATGATGTTTCAAATCGTTCTACACGATCTGCCGTAAATTAGATATCGACTGTTCGTGAAGTGACCACCGTTGCCCGGCAGATGGTGTTCTATGTCGTAGTCATATGGTGAAATACGGCTTTTCAGGAAAAGCCTAGGCGGCTCATGAAATGCCGGCAGATAGTGTGAAATCTGTATGCTACACGATTCGCCTAGGCTGTTCATGAAGAACCTGGTTTATTTAGTCAGGTAATGTTATGATTCGTGCTTTACATAATCTGCCGTGATTTAGGCCATCGGCATTTCATGAAATGACGCGATTTAGTCATATCGTGAATGAGCCTAGCGATGAAGCCGGCAGATCATGTAAAGCAAGAATCATAACATTACCTGACTAACCAGGCTCTCAGTCTAGGTGAATCGTGTAACATACAGATTACGCACTATTTGTCGGCATTTCATGAAATGCCGATGCCCTAAATCACGACAGATCATGTTAAACTTCCCATTGCACGAAAATACTAACATTACTTCATGAAAAGCCTTGTCAGATGATATAACATGAGGTGTTTTACACTATCTGCCGACATTTCAAGAACTGCTTAGGCTTTTCCTGAAAAGCCGTATTGCACTATGTGTCTACAACAGGCAGTTCATGAAATGCCAGCATCACGTCATTTCATGAAATGCCGATTGCCTAAATCACGGCAGATCCTGCTAAACTTCTCATTACATGAAAATACTAACATTTTAAGGCACTTCATGAAAAGCCTAGTCATATGATATAATATGAGGTGTTTCACACAATCTGAACTGCCTAGGCTTTTCCTGAAAAGCCGTATTTCACCATGTGTCTACGACATATACACCATGTGTAGGTTTATTACAATTTAGCTTAGGGAAAAAATTACATGAATGAAATGCAATGTAAATAGAACAGTTAATAAAAATCTTTTTATTGGTAATTGCCTCTCACCCAAAAGTTCCGGGGTCGATCCCCGGTAGTGGCAGTGGAAAATACTGTGAGAGGGATTTTTCCACTATACACGGATATTGGGTGTATGTCCCTTGTCTCTAAATGTGTAGCCCCCTTCCACACAAGGCTCATCTAGAGCCTTCCGGGATAAGGGGGTCGTAATTACCTGTGGTGCTATTTATTTATTTATTGTTCATTAACAATTTGTGAGTAAAATTCTAAAACACGTCAATTCTAAAATGCAATTTTTTTATCATAATTTTATACCTCTCCCTTCAACCCCATTCAAAATTTTTAAATGGAGCGGGGTGCCTGTAATAGCTTATTTGCAAGGGTTTTTAATTCTCTATCCAGCAATATAGGATTTTTTGAATTTCTCCAATTATTTTATTGAAAAATATAACATTTTTAATTTTACTGAGTAAACAGAAGAAAATGAAACAGTTTAAATCAAATATTTAAACTGAGGGCCCGTAGTTTCTTGACAATAATGGAGGCGTTGCTGAAATTCTTCTAATACATTTTGTATCGTTTTTGGGGTGATTTGATTAAAAACTAGTCAAGCGAGGACAAATCGGTAGAACGGGTAGGCCACTCAATTGCACCGCGTCTACTGATCAACCTATTGGGAAAAACTTGATCGAGATAGGCTTTTATTTTCAATGCAAAATGTGGTGTAGCTCCGTCCTGCTGATACCAAATATTTCTATTAATTCCATTAGAGCTGTCATCATCTGGGAAAAGTAACTCTGGTACTAAGAAAGTTGGCAAGAAATTCAAGTAATGCGTGCCAGTTAATGTGCTATCAAAGAAACATGGTCCGATACTTTGACAATTTATAAAATTCCAGCTCAAACATTCACCTTCTCAGGATATTAAGTATTGGCCTCCATCATCCAATGTGGATTTTCTGTACTCCAGTATCTACAGTTCTGTTTATTGACTGTTCCAGTTTACCTTTTTATTTTATCTGGTCGGTAGCCACGTAGGTTAAGGCGCGAGGTGGCAATCGCGATTAATCACATGGGTATCGTGCCACTGGTTTCGAATTCTGGCTCCGGTACTGGCACTGTCGAAGGAAATTTTTTTCAATGTGTAACCCCCTTCCGCACAAGCCTCGGGCTTCTGGAATTGGGGGTTGCCTAATTTCTGTGGTGTTTATTATTTAAACTATTAAATTATTTCAACCCAGGCGATATTTGTTTTAAAACATAATATTTTAGCAAACTCCTCTATAAAATCCTCACCATCAAAACGCTAATGCTTCGATTGCAACAAATACCAGCCGAAAGACTGATCCTACTTAAAAGAGCTCTCGTGCCAGTCGTCACACACCACTTGCAGACTGCAGTTTCGAGCTGTTGGCTCTCGTAAGTGCAAGGTAGGCATGTGACAACCGACACGAGGATCACTTGACTATTTAGACCATTTCGGTATCTTTGGGATAGCGACATGTAAAATAGTCAGCGGGCGCCATCCAGCGGTCCAGTGTCTGTTGCAATCGAAAAATAGACTGACTGGGCTTAGCATAATTCAAATGTGTTTTTAGAGGGCGGACTATTAAAACATAATATTTTTAGTCGCAAACTCCTCTATAAAATCCTTATTTTACTATAAGGAACGTAACCAGACTGCAACCGACAGCTACTCTCCGGGTTATGTGCCCTCCTTTAAGTAGGATCAGTCTTTCGGTTGGTGTTTGTTGCAATCGAAACATTAGTGGTTTGATGGTAATATGCAATTATTACACTTAACGCACCAGGCTTGTAACTTGTAATTCAGCGCTCGGCGGGGCACACAGCTCATCAAAAATTAGATGGGTATTATACATTCACTTTAGCGATTTTTGTCTCAATCAATATTATATTATCATAAGTAAAAGTTAGGACCTTAGAGGTCCTAACTTTAGAAGTTTATTAATGATAATATATACCTTTTTATAGTTTGTTACTTCTTCTTAGGAGATACTTTTAAAAATATGTTTAATGACAGATACTTTAAAGGCGGAAGCACATTCTCTATCAGACTTTGCTTGGTTTATTACGTGAACTAGGATGAATCCTGAGATTTATTTTAAAGTTGTTACGATAATTTCATCTATTGCGTGCGATTTGCTATTCTTTAATTCTTTTATTACTTTTCCGACTTTTGATGCAATAATATAATAGAGAAATATTGATTTTAGATGCACAGTTTCAGATTGTATTTTCCGGCTAAGCCTGAATTACTTTGCAAGTGATTTTCCGATACCACTGAATAACGTATTACTCTCCATTTCTTTCCAGATAGAGTATAGTTCACCCTTCTTGAAATAATTATTATTAATTCCCTATGAAAGTTATGCCAATAAAATGTATGTTTATCTTCATTTTGATACAAAACTCATTTGAGAAAAATCAGACCAAATGTTTCATCGGAGGAGAAGTTTAATCTCTGGTTTATGAGGCGGAATAAAGTTTGTAAAAGGAAATGAAAATAAAATTAAACCGTTGATTAGAAATGTGGATTCAAGGTTGATCGTTGAATCAGCAGCATATTAAGTAAAGCGCATGGAGATGCTTAAAAAGAACATCGCAAGACCTCAATAAATGCGAACGGCCACAAGGCAATTCCGCTAGTTTCGAAGATGACTCCGTGAATAAATATTTGCATGCAAGCAAATTAATTATATTATATTCAAGCAAATTACACTGCATTTCCGCTATCAACCATAAACAAATTTCGATATATTTATTTATTCATATATTCCTCAACAAGCCAAGCATATATTAAGGATAAGATATACAATAATATAAAACAGATATACAAATGCACAAGAAATAGTACAAACGATAAAATATACAAGTATACCGGGTGTTAGAAAAGTATGGGAACGGTGGAAAATCTCGAACAGTTTGAATCAAATCGAAAAATAAAAAAATACGTGTCAAAATTTTTTAAAAAAACTATCTACTGATACCAAAATGACCTCCGCACCCAGCACTCTGTGGGTGGGGCGAGGGACAACTTTAAAATTTCAAATGGAAACCCCTATTTTTTATTGCGGAATTGGATTCTACGGCAAGAAATACGTAAATTTTATTGCGGACAATTTTTTCGATTCTTGCTTGGTGTCGCTGCAGTCGCAAAAATGAAAAGAAAACATTACTGTTTCAAGAGTAACGTCTTGTGCCCATAAAAAATCGTCCAATTCAAAAACTGAAAAATACGTATTTGTTATTTTTACGAAATCTATCCAATGACATTGGATTCGACTCTCCCACCCCTAACCTAGTGGGTGGGGCGGGGGCAACTTTGAAATTTGTAATGAAAATCCCTATTTTTTATAGCGGATTCGGATTCTACGGCCAAAAATAAGTGAATTTTATATCGGGAATTTTTTTAGATTCTTGCAAGGTGTCGCTGCAATCGCACAAAATTGAAATAAAGTTTGTAAATATTTACAAACTCTAGCTACTCGTGTTGACAAAAAACATTCACTTTAAAAAACAATATCTGTGATATCTGTTTTTATGAATGTTTTTTTTAAAGTGTTCTTAACAACAGTATTTGTTTTGTGAAATTTCTACGAGAACGTTCAGTTCCTTCCAACTTTTGTAGAGGCAGGAGCGCACTTTTGTACGGAATAATTTATTTCATTTTTCATTAGTTCTCGCGTTTTTTTCTGCATAATGGCTACTTTAACAGAGGAAGAGAGAGTTTCTCTTGTAATGATGCGAGGGTGGGGCGATAACGAAAGGTCCTATGATGAAGTTGTGATTTTATTCAACGAAACTTTCCGTGTAGATCAAGTGGGAATTTCGAAATCTACTGTGTCCCGTACCATCAAACGATTTCTAGACACAAGGACAAATAAAAATCGCCCAAAATCTGGAAGACCAAAATCTGAAACATCGGAAGCTCGACAAATGGAAGTGGCCCAGGCATTTGTTGAAAATCGAAGGTTATCAATCAGAAAAGCCAGTCAACAGCTTGATATGAGTGCATTTTTAGTTCATAAGAATTTGAAACTTTTGAAATTTCTTCTTTACAAAATTCACCTTCATCAAGAGTTAAATGAAGATGATTTTGATCGGCGACTTGAATTTAGTGAATTAATGATGGAAAGGAGTAACCAAAACCCAAATTTTTTGGCATCTCTACTTGTCTTCTCAGATGAAGCAACTTTCGAACTCAGTGGAAAGTTAATCGCCATAATTTCAGATATTGGAGTGACGAAAATCCTCACTGGATGCTTGAAGCACACATGCAGTATCCACAAAAATTAAATGTTTTTGGCAGAAGTTTTCAGGGATTGAATCATAGGACCGTTTTTAATAGATGGAAATTTGAATAGAGAAAAATACTTGGAAATGTTGACAAATCAAATAGCTCCCGCAATACAAGAGATTGCTGGTGATGAGTTCAATAATGTTTGGTTCCAGCAAGATGGGGCTCCTCCACACTATCGGGATATTGTTAGGGACTATTTGAATAGTACTTTCGAAAATCGATGGATAGGTTGAAGAGGAACTATTGAATGGCCAGCAAGATTTCCCGACATCACGTCACTTGATTATTTTGTTTGGGGCTACGTAAAGGATAAGGTTTATTTCACTAAACCTAGTGATTTGGAAGAGCTGAGGCAACGCATAATAAACATTTTTGCAGAAATACCACCTCAAAGGATAAGAAGTGCTATTGAAAATTTTTACGTTCGTCTCGGACAACGCCAAGAAGTCAATGGGCACCATTTTGAACACCTGCTATAATATTGAAATTAAAACCTGCTAGTGTATCAGTTAAGCTGTAAACTAATTGCCTCAACTGGCCGAAATCCTCACCTTGCCTTAAATGGCTAAGTTACCTCCTTGCCTTCACTGGCTGGGATCAAGAACTTGTCTGAAGTGGCTGAATTAAGAGGTAAAACCACTGTTAGTTTTTTTTTTAATCGAGCTTTTTATTGCCCTGTAAAAAATGTAAATTGAAAATTACTAGCTGCTAATAAATTTACAGAATGTTAATAGTTGTTGTAATTTCCCCACGACCGTGTATAATCACTGTTCTCAAAACAGCTCGGGAAATCATTCACTCTGAGATCAGTAGTTTTACTTTTCGTATTTTATTAAGTATGCGTTCAAAACTTTCATGTTTCCACTAAATTTTTTACGATGCAGCGACACCTTGCGAGAATCGAAAAAAATGCCCGATATAAAATTCACGTATTTTTGGCCGTAGAATCCGAATCCGCTATAAAAAATAGGGATTTTCATTACAAATTTCAAAGTTGCCCCCGCCCCACCCACTGGGTTAGGGGTGGGAGAGTCGAATCCAATGCCATTGGCTAGATTTCGTAAAAATAACAAATACGTGTTTTTCAGTTTTTGAATTGGACGTTTTTTTATGGGCACAAGACGCTACTCTTGAAACAGTAATGTTTTCTTTTCATTTTTGCGATTGCAGCGACACCAAGCAAGAATCGAAAAAATTGTCCGCAATAAAATTTACGTATTTCTTGCCGTAGAATCCGATTCGCAATAAAAAATAGGGAAACACCTCATAACTGTCATGGTTTATTTATTGAAATATTACATCATATAATCTCAAACGTCGTCACGTCATATGACGTCATAGCATGTAATATCGTGTCATAGAACATCATGATTTAAATAACATTCTTTTCTCTTACTTCTAGGTGCTCAGATCACAATAAAATTCAAAGTGACCACTATGAGGTTCTGTGACACGACATGACCTGCTATGACGTCATATGATATGATAAGACAATCAATTATACTGTTTAGGTGTTATTAAACAAATCTGAGACATTGATGCATTTGATACAGAGATAGGATACACAACATATCAAAAATTCAACCAATTTAACGGAAGTCACTTTTCCATAAGAAAATTGCGTTGGCTTTTGTTGTGTGGACTCAGTTTAGCTGGCAACAATTTACACTACTGACTATACAGTAGTTACAGTATCCTAGTTCACTTAATATTTGAGTAAATTGTTACTACCTAGCAAGAACCACGGGGAGGTATGAGCATATCTTGCCATGATAGGATGGGTAAAGAATATTAGTACAGGATAAAGAAAATTATACAAAAAAATAAAACTAAACCTCTAAAAACAAAAAAAAATTAAAATAGTAACAGTAAAAAAATATATAGGTATCCTCAAAAAAAATAAAAAAAAAATAACAATAAACATCTAAAAACAAAAAAAAACTTAAAATAGTAACAGTAAAAAAATATATAGGTATTCTCAAAATAAATTAAAAAATAACAATAAACCTCTAAAAACAGAAACAAAACTCGAAATAGTAAATTTTCGTAAATAAAATATGTATTCTCCAAATAAATAAAATTGAATATAATTGAATTCTTTAAATAAATAAAAATAGATTAAAATACTTACGAACACACAAAATGACATAAATAATAAGCTTGATATCACGATCACTATCATTGAACACAAAAACGGACACAAATAATAAACTTATATATATCACTACCACTTCTTCAATCACAAGTCATCACAATCACTTCTTCCTCAGAATCCTGTGCGTTCTCCCCCTCTTCTTCATTTTCAGATGATGAACTATCCTCTTCTAAATTTATAATGAATTTATTTTCCCCATTTTTATTAAATTCACAAAGTTTCAAATAATCATCCTCAATTCTAATCACTTTGGCAATTCTCTTTTCCCAATCTTCCTTGGAAATTTTGGACACTTCGCTTTTAATTAACTCTATCACTTTTTTGTCGAATTTTGGAAAAGTATTTCCTTTTCTGATATTTTTTTTCAATTTTCCCCAAATCAATTCTATTGGGTTGAAAATACAAAATATATGTTGGTAATCTTAAAACTTTGTGGCCAAATCTTTCAGCTATACTGTCTATAACATAATTCTTCTCAAATGTTTTCGTACGAAGGACTTCCAACAATTCTGCTTTAGTATAACTGTCCATATAATATAGGTCGTGATCCGTTAAAAAAATTTGCAACTCCAATTTAGTCGAACTCTTATTAGGAATTTTATATAATTCGCTTGAATGGTACTTCGCATTGTCAAGAACAATAACACTACTTGGCTTTAATTTTGGAATTAGAGTATTTTCAAACTATTTTTCAAAAATTACTCCCTCCATATTCTTGTGATAATCCACATTACACTCTTCCATGTTTTTCCCGCATAGTTTCAATGCATTATCTACCCATCCATCACCTGATCCACAGTGTAATATAACCAATCGAGTCCCCTTATTTGGAGGCAATGACTGTGGTAGACATTTTTTAGTTCCATCAGTCCATCCTTTTTTTACGGTATTGTGAGTGTCATACCAAGTTTCATCTAGGTAATAAATTGTTCTATTTTCCCTTCTGAACTTTTTAATCTCCTCTAGATATGAATGTCGCCAATCCACTATTCGTCTGCTTTCCATAATCGCCACTCGTTTATTAATTGTTTTAAATTTAAATCCAATTTTTTTCAGCCAGTTCCTTAAAGTTCTTGTCGTATATTTCAAAGGACAATCCATTTTCTTTAGTTTTCTGTCTACCACGTCAACAGTCGGGATTTCATTTTTCTGATATGCATCATAAATTACATTTTTTTAAAGTTTTGCTATTGATGGATCTAAAATTTTTGATATACCAGCGTCGCAACGTTGCTTTCTTTCGGTAACACCTGTTTTCACTAGTTTGTACAATGTGGAATAGGGAACGTGGGTTAAAGATTCTGTTTCCCTTAATATATCTAAATCACGCAAGTTAAAGTCATTAGTTTGTCGCTAACTGTCACTTTCACACTCACAATTACTCGATCGACTCATTTTTGTAATAAATAAGTTACATACCAGCAAAAAGACAAATATAAACTAATGTATTAATGTATTAATTGCACTTACACCCGTACACTCCGCCGTATATGAAAGTAAACTAAGTCCGCCTCTGAAGTACCATATTTCACATGTCGTTCGTGCTAGTTGGCAAACAACACAAGCCTGACCTTCTCTCTCATTCTAATGCACGCGACATAAAAGACGTAAAACCTGATGTGATACAAACAGCTATGCGTTATGCATAGCCACTACCCTCTCTATTCCCCACTACGTCTGTGACCGTTTTCATTTATTGTTTTCCTCTACAATACATAGCATTCCATTTTAAAAAAAGGCACTTGGTCGTGTAATTTCGTCTTGGCTCGCCCTGTATGTTCGAAAATAATTTCCTGTTATAGACTTTTTTATCTAGTTTACTTGCAATTTTTTACAAAAATTTCTAGCTATCGTGGAACTCGATATATCGAGGTCCGGCTATAGCCACACCCTTTATACTACTGTGCAGTAAGAATTCGAGATCTTTACTAAAATCGCACAATATAGAAATTGGACGAAAGTTCACTATATCATGTTTATCCCCTTTTTTGTAAATAGGACAAATTTTAGAATATTTCCAGAATTCGGAAAAGTACTAGTTTTCAAACATAAGTTAAACAAAATTGTCAATGAGACAGCAAGTATATAAGCGCAGTCCCTAACTAGGAAAGCTGGAACTGCATCAACTCCGGTCGTCATCTCAGGTTTAATCTGTTTTAGAGCAGTAAGCACATCATTGAACTGAAAGTCTCTTATGTGTAACTGTGAATTTAGCACAAACTCTTTATCATTTATAGATATTTCATGTGAAGGTGTAAACGATTTGCTAAAAAAATCAGCATAGGATTATGATATCTTTGGGATTATCAAGCTTTAGATCGCTATAGTACATGCTACTGGGGATATTGGTTGACCCTTTTTATTTTTTATAAAAGCCATAAATACACTTGGGGGCAATTGCAGTGGCTGGTGGTAATTGAACTGGTGTGGTAATTAACGTGACAGGCGGTAATTAGAGTGGTGGGGGGCAATTTAAGTATAATTAAATGTAATTGCAGTAACAATGAGGGTAATTGCAGTAACAGTGGGGGTAAATGGGGGTAAAATAAGTGTAATTGCAGTAACAATAGGGGAAATTGCGGTAACAATGGGGCAATTGCAGTAACAATGGGGGTAATTGCAATAACAATGGGAGTAACTGAAGTAACAGTAAGGGTAAGTGAAGTAACAATGAAGATAATTACAGTAACAATAAGGACAGTTAAGGGTAGTTCCTGTAATAGTAAGGGTAATTGCAGTAATAATAAAGATAATAATTGCAGTAAAAATAATGGCGATTAAAGCAATTATGTCCGCCCATCCGTCTGTCCGTTTGCCCACCTGTTCGTCTGTCTGCTCACCTGTTCATTGCATTGTCCTATTGCATTTTGTTTTTTTTTACAATGTCATAGCAAACATTTATTCTTGATTATATACCTAAAGTTACAAAATTATTTTACCTGTCCTATCTTTGTACTGATTTATGAGATGAACAATTGCGACCTACCTTATCTTTATGCCGATCAACAATTATTTTACCTGCTCTATCTTTAGGGACATCTTACGCTGATGAACCTTTTGTGCCTACCTGTCTTATCTGCAATGCATTTTCATTATTTGCCTTATGATTGTACTTCAAATGTTTGAAATATATTACTAGCACTCCCTCTTTAACGCCCTTAGGTACAGAAGCATCCTGACTTCGTCAAGGGTATCTTGTGGTTTGATTTTGTTGTCGAGGCCAAAAAAGGCCCTTTAAAACAATTAAAATTAATCAAAAAGTCACAATTTGTAGCTTAGCATCATTATCCGTTCATATCTCAGCTCTAATAAAATACAACGCAATAAACGCGCTTAGGGTATATCGACGTTTAGATTCCCGTCCGCCTCGGCATGACTGGGCGGGTCCGACACGACGCAGCAGGCGGCCCCAGCCGCTCATCCGGCACAAAGCGTTCCAAACGCCAGCCGACCTGACGTTCAGAGCTCCGTCCGCCCCGAAAGTTACAGTATCGCGGCGTGTCCACAAGCTGTGGCTTTGGATAAAAAAATATTAGAGTCGCCCTGATGCGACGACTCTAAGCTGTGGCCGGGTGGCCGTAAAATGAAATCCAGCTCGGCGCTGGGTTGGTTGAATCGATCCATATTTTGTACCTACTCGAAGATAACCGCGCTCTGGAGAATAGGGTCTGAAAGACCCGGCGTGCTTCCCTGCGAAGGACTCGCCGCAGGTGGCAGCCGTGAGGTTAAATTGGTTTAGGACAGACCCGAGCCAAAAGGATCTGCCTAATAAAAGAAAGACTAAGTCCGTGAACCGGGGAGCTGGGCGTCGAGCGCCCGCGTGCTATCTCCCCTAAGTCCTTGTCGTCCCTATCTGACAATTTTGAATCACCCGAATGTCTGAATTTACAATCGTCAAGTCCCTGATGCCCGGATACTGCGTTAACTACGGAGAGCACCCCCTGTACTGGTTGTCGCACAAGAGGTGGGGTCGCCGTAGTTAACGCAGTATCCGGGCATCAGGGACTTGACGATTGTAAATTCAGACATTCGGGTGATTCAAAATTGTCAGATAGGGACGACAAGGACTTAGGGGAGATAGCACGCGGGCGCTCGACGCCCAGCTCCCCGGTTCACGGACTTAGTCTTTCTTTTATTAGGCAGATCCTTTTGGCTCGGGTCTGTCCTAAACAAATTTAACCTCACGGCTGCCACCTGCGGCGAGTCCTTCGCAGGGAAGCACGCCGGGTCTTTCAGACCCTATTCTCCAGAGCGCGGTTATCTTCGAGTAGGTACAAAATATGGATCGATTCAACCAACCCAGCGCCGAGCTGGATTGGTTGAATCGATCCATTTTGTTGGGTACCTACTCGAAGGTAACCGCGCTCTTGAGAATAGGGTCTGAAAGACCCGGCGTGCTTCCCTGCGAAGGACTCGCCGCAGGTGGCAGCCGTGAGGTTAAATTGGTTTAGGACAGACCCGAGCCAAAAGGATCTGCCTAATAAAAGAAAGACTAAGTCCGTGAACCGGGGAGCTGGGCGTCGAGCGCCCGCGTGCTATCTCCCCTAAGTCCTTGTCGTCCCTATCTGACAATTTTGAATCACCCGAATGTCTGAATTTACAATCGTCAAGTCCCTGATGCCCGGATACTGCGTTAACTACGGAGAGCACCCCCTGTACTGGTTGTCGCACAAGAGGTGGGGTCGCCGCGGTTAACGATATTTAGCCCGACGTGGCAAGTGTACAGCACAGTCGGCTGACAACGAGGACGTCGTTGTCGGCGACGACGATGTGTTCGGCCAGCCCGTTCAACGAGGCCACAAGGGTCCTCTAGGATGATGGAATGGAGCAGTAGTTGGAATCCGGATGTTGGTTTCTGTCTGTCACCAGACAGGCATCAATTTGGAATTAGGAAGTCGGGCTCTACTTGTTTCCCAAGCAGACATCAATTTGGAATTAGGAAGCAGGCTTCTAACTCGTTTGCCGAGTAGACATCATAACAGGCGTCGGAATTGGAGTCGGAACGTTGGTGAGGTTTTCGTGGATTGGATTGGTATAAAAGGAATCAGGTTTGAGTCGAAGTTTGTGCTTAACGAATTTCCTTTTGTGATTCCTTTACGAAGTATCGAAGTTAAAACGTAGCGTCGTCTTCTCCTCACATCCAAGGCGTCGTCGTCGTCATCAATCAGCACTGCAGAAATGGCACTGCGTATGTCGGTAGGGAGGGCTCTGAAAAGAGCTCCCGACTCATCTAATAAGGTTTGTAAGTGGTACCAACGATTTCTTTTAAAATGCTTTTTGGTGTGTAGGTTTGTACACCACCAAAATGCGAGCGGCGTGGCCAAATAAAATGAATAAAATTATGCAAAGGTTAAAACCGTGAAGCGGGCGATGCGTGAAGTTAAATAATTATGATGTATGACTACTTAGCCATGAGAACAAACTATGCAGAAACGCGAGGTACTTGAGCCGTGAAGTTACCTCGATGAAGGCCCTGGATCGACTGGCGAGCTCTCAAAATTGCGTTTAATTTATATGATTTACGGGGAGCAAGCTGGCCCCTGATTGGCCCGGCGTCCGAGAAGAAGGCGGGGCTTCGCCAACCTTTATATACTGAATGCGGCGTCTGCCGGTGACTCATTCCCGCCAAAAGTGTTGTTGCAATAACATCATGAGTCATGCAAAGTCTGAGTCATGCAATATGCAAATTAGTTTAAGATGACTTGAGATGAATGTAATTGATTTTACTGAAATAGAAAGGCTTGGTTTTCATGTCCTGTTTAGCGATTCTGCATATTTGTATCCTCATGTGAAATTTTGTCCTCTCATGTATGAGGTGATGGTCGCGTGTTGAAGATTTTTAAGTTTTGAATAAATTAATTGTTTAAATTAATTCGGGCCTGATGGGCCCGAAATCAGGCGGGGTTGTTACGTTTGATTTTGTCATGGCAAATATAAGTATGAAATTTCGCATTGGTTTTACCAGATAAAAAGAAAGTCACTTATCAATAGCATTTTAGTTGATCATTTTTATTTAGCCGAATAAATTTAGTCGTTAACATTCCTTGTAATTTTAAATTTTAATAATCAAATTCAACAGTAGTCAACACTAAAAATAAAAGGATATAATTGTCACTTTAATTCACACACTAAATGTAGCTTGCACTGTTTGTTTTATTATTTGTATTTCGTATCCATTTTCCATTATTAATAGAAAACCTTGTGTATTTTTCTTTACGCTGTATTTGTCTTGACAGAGTTTAACTATTAAACATTCAACTACTGAGAAGTCGTACCCTAGTTTACTAATAGCTTCTAGTTTATACAAGGTATAGCTTTGACTGGCATGTTTGGCTCTGAAAAGATTAAGCGAACATTAGTTTTGTATATCATAAACAAAGAGTATCCTACCTGTACATTATACATGCCTAATATTGAATTAGGTTTGTGTCGGTTATATAATGGGGTATATGTCATCTAGTTCTTGCAGTTTCGTTGTCTTGTCTAGAGTACCTGGAACATTGAAAAATGTTAGCAACTACCACATAACCACAATCGTAGCACTGTAAATGTCGGGATAATTAACGTATTACTTCGAGTACTTACTGTAGTATTCAGTAGTATACAATTATTACGGTTTATTCTTTGTAATGTTCAATTTCTAGTGAAGGTTAAGTTTCTGTTGTCAACCTAGCTGTCATTGCTTGCTAAGTATATTCAATTAGTTATTGGTTGTGAGACCATTGGTTCAGTTCTGTTCTGATCAGTTAATTTGATATTTAAATTAAAGTTGTTTCTATAAATTCACTTGTAGTATTTTTAAAATTCAATCTTTAACTTTTCCTTTATCACATTAAACAAGTCGTATTTGAATAGTTCATTGTAGGTTGAATAATTTGTTAGTTGGCATTATTATTTGTTAATCGAACAGACCCTAATAACTTTCAGGCTACGAATTGAACAGACGTTATACCGGTCTGCTGGCAGCGCTTGCGCTTGGTTTGAAAAGCCACATGTTGCATTCGTTGGTAACTTCGAACTTCCTTCTCTCTCTTTCGTTGTGGCTGTTGGAACAATATAGACGTGCCTCCATTTTCTATATGTTGTGCTGGCAGAAGAATAATTTTTAATCCAAATTAATATTGGGAATGGTGTATCATCATCATATAATTTGTAATTTTTGGGATTGGTTCTTCGCCGTAAATAGGATATTTGAAATATCGTCAGCTTTTGCTGGATTTGGAGTACTCATATTGAAAATGCCCTACATGGAAAGGGTGAGTTAACATGTGCTTGATGTCGTTTAGAGATTAATGGTTATTGTAACTTTTAGGCGGTCTATGTTGGGTCTATGTTGGGTCGATGCCGGATTATGTCGGTTATGCTGGTTTTGTTTGGGATAGTCTGCGAAATTAGAACTGGTTACATCATCAATGAGGAACGTGGAGAGACCGATGTATAGGAGTCAGCAAGATTTCGTATAGATGGAGTTAGGAGTTCGAGGTTCGGGTTAAAATTTTATTTGGATTAGCTGCAGGGGTTCTGGTACATTTTTTTTTATGGATTCACATGGAGGTTACAAGCATATTACCTTACTACTCCTTGGAATAATAAGATAAGTTATTCAAGTTTTATTTTTTTTTTATTTGTTCAAAATTCACTTTTTAAAATTTTCATTGTTAGATGGTTATATATAATACAACCCAAGTTGGTTGATAAACATTAGTACTTGTAAGTAATTAATTGTTTACTTTGTTTTGAAACAAAGTTGTTTTAACTGTATTGTGTAACCACACATTTTATGAACCTAGACTATAGGTCTAGTTATAGTGTAAATATGGGGATTATTAAGGACCTTATGTAAACTAAGTGCAATTGCATCTGGTGTAAGTGATATTACCTGTTCTATTTCATTTATCAATTGGGTATTTATTTATTTTTTTTTTATTCTGTAAAGTAACGGAATAACCTTATTGTATATTTGAAAATTTGTTTGGTACAGTTGTAACTCCACCTCCTAAAGGTTAGTTTGAACATTTAGATTCACTTATAATACCTGATGTCTATGTAAATAAAATTCCTTGAACTCGATAACGATTTGTTATTATTTCTGTTATAATAAACCACTTGGTAATTTACCTATTGACAGGAACTTTTAATAACTTCTTATTTTTCTTAACCTAGGTCCAATTAATAGGCCCAGTTCACTTGTTGAACTCGGGAACCCAAAACCTGAGAGGAGGATTATTAGCCGAGGTGGTAAGGTGATCTGAGTGTTATCGGGACCTGAGGATATCTTGAATTGACAAGTTGACCATGTCAATGCGAGTTGGTAATTAAACGTAGCAGGGTTTCGACAGCGGCAGTTCACTCCCAGCAGTCAACATCTACAGTTCACTCCGAGCCTTAGCACGCGCTACAACTACCAGTTTACTCCGAGCAGCCTACGAGTCAACATCAGTAAGCAGTCCAGTCCACTACATCTACAAGCTTCCAGAACTTCAGCATACCTGACGAACCAAGACCTGTACTGCGTCGTAGTTGCCAGTGCATCTCCACCTTACAGCGTGGAGGAGAAAGGCCAGCCTACAACAACAGCAACCTACAATCGTGCCGCGACTTTTAACTCGCTTCGAAATAATCAGTGTTAGCTCAGTATTGTTAGGGAATAAATTCATTAAAACAAATTGTGCATCGACCAGCGCAAGAGTTCTGCTTAGAGTTACATATTTTAGTATCTCTGACTTTTATTTATCATCGACGACTCTTACCAGGCAACAGCACCTGTCTACATACTCAAAAGTTGGGGTACCTGGCACCAAAAGCGGTGCTTGTGTATGTCAGCCGGCGAGACAATAAAGGGGGTAGTAGCTGTACCCACCGATACTCTAAAAAATCGTTAACCAGTCTACAAATTCCAAAAATCGACCCTGAGAGCTCGTTCAACCAACAGAGCTACGAGAACACCACCTTCGAGGCTGCTGGCGCCCATCAACTTAAAAAATTTGCAGTCTCCGAATAAAAACATTTTTATGTTTCACAAACTCACCCTAGTTTTCGTAGACAATTTACATTATAAGATGCGGCAAGGATGTTTTGTATTGTCTGCACCATAATAAAAATGACCTTCACCCATCAGGAGGAGTCAATAAATTCACGCAAAAATGTCCAAATAACGTCGATTATGTCGCACACTTTTACACTATCGAGTCATTCAAGCGTTCTTAGTGCAAAAATTTATCCTATAGTTGCAGATTATTTACTTCAAGGCAAGGGTTTGATTTATATTATGAGAGTAGCCTGTTTTGTTTATTTTTTAACATATGCAGCAATACCGACTTCAGCCCTCGTCAGAGGATCACATAATTCTTGTATATCTCAATGTAGGCAATGATAACACTATCCTTAACATCTAGGACCATTATTAATCAATATTGTCTGGTAAGTAAAGATATTAAAGAATTCTTCAAGATGTTGGAAGAGGATGTTATGATTGAGGCGACCAAAGACCTTTTTCATATTGGTATGTGTTGTATATAATGAAATAAATATGTGGTAAATAAAACTGGGTGGAGGCATATTTAATTTACAATACAGGGCGATATTTCATTATATTGGTAATGTTATTGGGAGGTGATTCTATATCCGGAAATATAAACGAAGGCTTCCTTGGACCAGAAATGTTTATTGAGATATGACATATGAACTGTAATATACAGTATGTTCCCCAAGTTATCTCAATCTCCCAAGTCTCTTCGGCCGTATTTTAAGGATGCAAGGTGTCGGGATATCCTTATTCTTACCTTAGTTGCCCTTAGTTGTCCTTATTTTTACTTTTAATCACCCTTAACTATCCTCAACGTCGTGAAAAGTAGGCAGAAAACCCCAGTCGATGTTAGAAATAGATTCATATAGCAGTAAATAATTGGATTCCTTAAAATTGTACGAATTGCTATAATTGACAGGAAAGTTATGCTTTAAGTTATTGTTAAAGTGAATTTTAAATGAGAACTTTAATGCTGGCTGATGACTATCTTCGCCCACTAATGAATCAGGGGATCTTATTATAAAGAACAAAGTCAAGAATCATGTTATTTTCATTAAATTATGTTGCGACATATTAAAGATATTTAAAGTTATTTAACAATAATATTTGATGATTCTCTTGAGAATTAATACATCTTTATATCTTTATTATTATTATTATCTTTATTATATAGATAATCTAGACATTCAATAGCTTCAGAAAGTGCTGATAATTCTCTAACGCAGTATTTGGAGGTACGTAGAAATTGATAATACGCAACGTATGTGAGTGACAACTGATTTTCACACCAACGATATCGATCAGCGATAAGTTGTCAAACTGCGGTTTTGAGGAACTCCTCTTATGTTAAAATGTCGGAGTTTAAGTTGACAATAGCAACGCATTGTTCCTCTCCTGGAAGTAAGAATTGACGAGATCCAAAGGTAAACCATGTCAACAAATAACTTAGTCGAAGGCTATCGAAAGATCACACAGTTTAACAGTCACAAGACCCTCGACTATGTCATTCACTAACTTAAGAGCTACATTTATTCTGAAACCAAATTGACCTTAGTTTAAGATAATTAATAACCCAATTAATTCAAATTATAGACAAAATTGGTATTTAATATATTACTATAGATGATAGTAATAAAATCGCCTTTCTTAAAGAGAGGCAAAACTTTGGTCACCTTAAACCCATCCAAGAAATGACCTTCACTATGTAGACTTTGATGAGTATTGTAAGTTGGGGTAAAATAATATTAATGTCTGAACTTATTTTTGCATACCTTACTACCTGATATGTCGATACGCTCATTTGGCACACCAAAACTCTATTTTGCTTATTTGCTATCGTAAAGATAGACAATCCTCGATGTTGTTTATTTCATTAAATAAAATTAAATAATCTGTAAATAAAAGTTTCTCGCAATCTAATGCGTCAACTAAATCATTTATAAATATAATTAACAAAATTAGTTCCAAGCTTGAGCTCTGAGGCACCTCTGAAGGGTTAAAACCCTTATATTGAATGTAGTGCAACCGATTTATTAGGTGTGATATTAATTAATATGATTTAATTAAAAAAATCAATGTACATCGACTTGAGCTTTGTTGTCTAGTGATTCTGAAACAAATTGAGTTAAACAAACTAAGTTTCATGCATAAAACCGTGAGTGAAAATTAAATTCTTGACATACACAGCAAAATAAGAGTCATTCCAAAAAAAGCTTTGAAAACGGAAAGAGATTACTTTCCGAAACGTCAGCAAAATACATTATTTCTCTGTTTATTCCGATTCATATTATTTGCAAAACATAACCTCTTACCATTCCTTTGGCGTAAACGTCACGGGCGCAGAGGCTCTTTTCCAATAATTCAATTATTTTGTAGATTCGGTGATTTGTTTTTGAAGAGGATAATAATACATGTGGTAGAAAACCCAAATAATAGGAAAGAATATTCGTAGAATGCTACAAATAACTTTCAGATAATATTTAGATAACAGGTATGGGCCTAATATAAAGCAATGTTTCAGATTTTTTGAAAAATGTTATAAGAAATTAGCAAAATCAGAAAATAGCATAACCTTTTTGTGTAAATGTCGAGAACATGATATAATTCCGAAGTTTTTACGGCTAAAAGTACCTTTCCAAAATGCGAAAACCAGAAAAATTTTGGACAAGGCAAGCAAGTTCATGGTTAGGAAAATATTTCAATATCATAGATACCAAAAAGAACGAACTATTGGTGACATTACTTACACAGAAAATGAACTAAGCAGGAACGTTATTGTACAGGATTATCAGTTTATAATCCGGAATGTCAGGTTGAGTTATGAAAAATATTTTAATCTGCAAAAAGGTACGCATTTACATAAATTTAGAAACTTAATAAGGGAAAAACAGATTAGGCAATTACAAAATATAATTTTATTAATAATCATTTAATTGACAGGACTGTCATTAATATGTCAAAAAGATTTTTGTCCATTTCAGACAGGCTTGTCTTATCAAAAGGTTTAAATTTTGCAATAAACCCGAAATCTGTTCCAAAATTTGATATAGTAGCGGCAATAGAAAAAGCGGCTCAAAATTTACCAACAGATATTGGTAATGAATATCGCATACGGGCAAAAATTGCTTTAGAGAAGCAATACAAAATTAAAGATAATTTAACTCTAGAAGAAAAGTTATCGATAAATTCTTTAAAACGCGATGAAAGTATAAAAACATTGCCAGCAGACAAAGGTAATGCCACAGTCATTATAGATAAAGATATATATAACACAAAAATCATGACTCTTGTAAATCAGAGACCCTACTCAAAAATAAACAAATATTCAACAAAATCAATAGAGAGCAAAATTTACAGAACTTTGTTTAAATACAAACATGAATTTAATGATTTTGAACGAAGGAATCTTACACCACATCATAGTAAGCCTCCTCATTTTTATAGCTTACCAAAGACACATAAACAAAATATTGCTTTAAGACCAATTGTTAGTTCTATTAATTCACCATGTCATAATTTGGCAAAATTTTTACTTAAAATTATTGATCCATTATCTGGAAATACCGATTCATATATTAAAAATGGTAAACATTTTATAGAAAAAATTTATGAAAACAATATTCATGAATCACACCTGATGGTTAGTTTTGATGTAGTTAGTCTTTTTACCAATGTTCCGGTAGATAAAACCTTAAAAATAGTTAAAGACAGGTTGTTAAATGATAATAATTTGGAAACTAGAACTAAATTAAGTGTAAATAGCATAATGGAACTCTTAACACTGTGTATAAAAACAACCTATTTTTAATTGGACAATGAGTTCTATCAGCAGGATTTTGGTATGGCTATGGGGTCTGCATTATCACCAATTTTAAGCAACATATTTATGGGGAACTTTGAGAACACACATGTTCAAAATTGTATAAACAAACCGGTTGTCTGGTGGAGATATGTTGACGACATCTTTGCAATTTGGCCTCATGGTGTCAATTTACTAGATAATTTTTTGGAAAATATAAATAGTAAGGAACCGTCCATTAAATTCACATTAGAAGTAGAAAGTAGGAATGAATTACCGTTTTTAGATGTTTTAATTAGAAGGGTAAATAATACAATTGAAACAAGCGTTTATAGAAAACCAACACATACTAATAGATATCTAAATTTTAACTCAAATCAGTCAATAAATGTTAAAAGGGGTGTTGTAAAATGTTTATACAATAGGGCCAAAATAATTTCATCTAATAATGAAATATTAAATAACGAGAAAAAATTTATCATAGAGGTTCTAGTACAAAATCAATATCCTGAAGCCTTTGTTGATAGAGTTTTCATAAATGTTGAAAATAGAGACAATCAGGTACGACAAAAACCTGAACGTCATTATACAGCAATAATTCCTTATGTATACGGACTATCGGAGAAGCCACGTCGTATAGGTGACAAATTTGATGTTAGGACGATATTTCAAACGGGGAACACTTTAAGATCTATTTTAACAAAAACAAAACCGATAAATAGGGAGCAGAAATCAAAACACTGTATTTACAATATTCCGTGCGAATGTGGTAAATGTTATGTGGGTGAGTCATCCAGACCTTTCAGTGTGAAGTTGGATGAGCACAAGAATTACATTGGAAATAACGAAATTCAGAAATCAAAGATTTGTGAACATGCTTGGGAAAACGGACATAGAATAAACTGGGACTCGGCAAAAATTGTAACAAAAGAAGCAGATACCCAAAAAAGAAAAATTAAAGAATCAGCAATAATCTTATTAAATGAAGATAAGTGCGTATCGAATTGTTCTGTAGATATTTGTACAACCTGGCTACCAATGTTACAAGAAGAACTTAACAAACTCAACATTATCTAAAAGAAAATATCATCAGTTCTATGTTATGTGTAAGTAGTAAGTATCTATGGAAATAACATAAACAGAATCTTAAAGCTGTGCATTTGACAAACAGAAAAATAAGAGTTCTTCCAAAAAAAGCTTTGAAAACGGAAAGAGATTACTTTCCGAAACGTCAGCAAAATACATTATTTCTCTGTTTATTCCGATTCATATTATTTGCAAAACATAACCTCTGACCATTCCTTGGCGTAAACGTTACGGGCGCAGAGGCCTTTTTCCAATAATTCTATTATTTTGTAGATTCGGTGATTTGTTTTTGAAGAGGATAATAATACATGTGGTAGAAAACCCAAATAATAGGAAAGAATATTAAATTCTTTGTCCCAGAATAAGTAACAGTATACTCTGAGACGTTCAAAACCTTATCTCTAAAGCGAACGCCTAGTACTCGAGTTTTTATTATATAAAAGGCATATAAAATAAATATACCGAAATTATTATTAATACCAACACACTATCTTTCTATAATCAAACGTAGATCATGTTGCTAAATGAAACAAGACATCACTAACAACAAACAACAACAAAGGCGACTAAAGTGGCGGCTTTGGCTGTGATATCGACCGGCCGGTGTGGGGAGTGTGGATTTTAAGGTGAGGGGGAGCAGAGGAGAGACGCCTTGGAGTTGACCGCCCACAGCGTCTCGGCGCCTCGACTTGTTGGATTCCGACACACTTCTCATGTCGCACCGTATTATTACTGTTTGCCGAAGCTGCATTTATTGGAGTTCCAAGGATAACGTCAATTATCCTAGTCTTTATGGGTGGCATCCCCCTCTGTAATTTACTGTTAGGAAAGAAGTGGTGCACGGAGGGGGTTGTGAAATATGAGAGCTGTAATTTTAATCAAATTCGGTTTCAAGACAATTTACTCAACTCTAGTACGAGGAATGTCTAAGAAATATATACAATGTGTTCTCTGAGGTGAAATGGACAAAAAATATCGATCTTTTTATCATCCATGCTTATCTAATAAGTAATTTTGGGTGTACTTTTTTTTTTTTAATGACGTAGGCCATAACAGTTCAGCAAAAACGAATTTCTTGTTAGGTAGAGTACCTTTTCTGTAACAGATACAGCAAAATATTATTAAGGAAAGTTATTTAAATTAAAAAGTTACAGACCTATGCATAATTTCAAGAACATACGCCTGCTTTGACGATTTTGATTTTTTTGATATAATTGCATTTTACGGAAAAAAAAAGGTTGTGACGTCAGCTGCTAGTACTTTGTTTCGCCACATAGGTGCATTGTAAAATTAGGATAGTATTTACTCATCATCTGAAGCCACTGTATGACGAAACAATTGTTATGTTAACAAAGAAATAATGTGAAAATCAAAAAACTAGTGGAGTTCTAAGGAACTATAATAAATAATATACAGTGTGACCTATTTCAAATAGAAACCATCTCTGTAAAAAATGTTAACGCTTTTTTTTTAAATGATAAACCATCGAAAACCCCACTTTATGATAAAAATTTAGAGACAAATTTCAATTTTCAAAGCTTTCTGTGATTTATTTTCAATGTCAAAAATGGACAAATTTGATTATCGATTTTTTTATTGAAATTTCTGGATTCAGTAACCTCTCAAATGGATAAATCCCAAGTTTCATGAAAAAATATTGAAAAATGACAGATTTATGACAAAATTAATGTAGGCTCATAGTAACTTTTACTTGATTTTTTCTAAAAATCGAAGTAGCCCATGAAAAATAAACAAAAGAAAGATAAATTAAGTGAATAGTTTCAATAAATTTGTCAATTAAACAAACTTAATCATATTGAACTTAATAACATAAGTATGAACAATTAAAAGTAATAATAATTAGATACCTATTAAATAAAAAAAATAACACATTGTACAACATTACACTAAAACTACTTAAATTTTTATAGCCTTTACAAGGCCGCCGTTTATTTCGATGCACTTGTCGAACCGTTTTTTAATATTTTTTACGACATAATTTAATTGTTGCCGGGTAACTTCTGCACAAGCTTGTCTTATTCTTGCACACAAATCTTCTCTATTACTCCGGCGTGACCTGTAAACTTTAGATTTTATTAAACCCCATAAAAAGAAGTCCATCGGTGTTAAGTCCGGGGATCGGGGTGGCCATTCAATTAACGGGCTACCACGACCTATCCATCGATTAGGAAAGTTAGCATTCAGCCATCTGGTAACCACTCTGGCATTATGGACAGGGTTTCCATCTAATTGAAAATGTAGATTTACTCTTTCTTGTATTGGAAGTTCATGTAGAATATTCCAAAATTAATTTCTTAGGAACTGTTGTAAAAACTGCATGCTATTCATATTACCTTAAAAAAAGAAAGGGCCAATGATTGTTTCATTGAGCAACCCACACCAAACATTAACTTTTTGGGAATATTGTCTTTTACAATTAATGACAAACTGTGGGTTTTCTATAGCCTAAAACCTAGAATTTTGTGACGATACTACTCCGTTTGTTGTAAAAGTTGCTTCATCGCTGAATAAAATATTTTTATTAAAATTTTTGTTATTAAGAGACTCTCCTTGAGCCCACAAGGAAAACTCCATCCGTCTGTTATCATCACCAGGTCCAACGTGTGTAAAAATTTGGGTTTGAATGGTTTTACCAAATCCTTCTTAAGGCATCGGCGAATATTTTCTCTAGGTAAATTCAAATCTAAGTTAGCTACTCTTACACTGGCGTTTATATTGTTGTTAAAATAATTTAAAACTGTCTGCTCGTACCTGGTTCTTCTTTGTATATTATGTGTTCTTATAATACGCCGTGTCACAGCGCCAAACTCATTAAAAATTTTGTTTATTTTATAAACAGTACTTTTAGTAAAGTTGGGCCTATTCGGATGCCTGTTGTTGAATATCTCGCATACCTCTTTCAAAGTTCTGTCATTATCTCCTCTAAGGCGCACAAGTTCAATTTTTTCCTGTACATTTAGATTATCCATAATTAACTACAAACTAATAAACTAATACTTGATAATAACTATCGATTAATTTTATAATTCAATAACAATGAATATGAGAATATGCAAATTTTAAAGATTTGACGTTTGACTATAAAATTTGTTTTCCATGGCACCCTATTATTATCTGCCATTACTCAATAAAAATGTAATATTTATTAAAACTGTTCACTTAATTTATCTTTCTTTTGTTTATTTTTCATGGGCTACTTCGATTTTTAGAAAAAATCAAGTAAAAGTTACTATGAGCCTACATTGATTTTGTCATAAATCTGTCATTTTTCAATATTTTTTTCATGAAACTTGGGATTTACCCATTTGAGAGGTCACTGAATCCAGTGGTGTAGTTAAAATTTCAATAAAAAATCGCTAATCAAATTTGTCCATTTTCGACATTGAAAATAAATCATAGAAAGCCTTGAAAATTGAAATTTATCGCTAAATTTTTGTCATAAACTGGAGTTTTTGATGCTGTATCTTTTAAAAAAAGTCCCGTCAAAATCAGACAATAGACACATTTTTTACAGGGGTGTTTTCATTCAAAATGGGTCGCACAACTGCCTACATTAATTTTGTCATAGCTCTGTAATTTTTCAATATTTTTTCATGAAGCTTGGTATTTACCCATTTGAGAGGTTACTGGATCCAATGGTGTAGTTAAAATTTCAATAAAAAAATCGCTAATCAAATTTGTCCATTTTCGACATTGAAAATAAATCATAGAAGGCTTTGAAAATTGAAATTTATCTCTAAATTTTTGTCATAAACTGGAGTTTTTGATGCTGTATCTTTTAAAAAAAGTCCCGTCAAAATCAGACAATAGACACATTTTTTACAGGGGTGTTTTCATTCAAAATGGGTCGCACAACTGCCTACATTAATTTTGTCATAGCTCTGTAATTTTTCAATATTTTTTCATGAAGCTTGGTATTTACCCATTTGAGAGGTTACTGGATCCAATGGTGTAGTTAAAATTTCAATAAAAAAATCGCTAATCAAATTTGTCCATTTTCGACATTGAAAATAAATCATAGAAGGCTTTGAAAATTGAAATTTATCTCTAAATTTTTGTCATAAAGTGGAGTTTTCGATGGTTTATCATTTAAAAAAAAAGCGTTAACATAGGATTATAAATACATTCTTTACAGAGAGGTTTCCATTTGAAATGGGTCACACTGTATAAGTAAAATAATACACTAATAAAGAAATAATAAGTTATTCTCTCAATCGGGGATATTTCACAAAAAAGGAGAAAAAAATGTGGTTCAAAAATTAAATTGTTTCAAAAAAGGTGGGACTAAACACCTCAATTAGATATTCAGAATTCTGGAACTAATATTTCCAAAGCCTTGCATTTATATTTCTTAAAATTAATCATCATAGTGAAATTTTGTAGTTAAAATAAATTCCTCCCTTGCCAGGATAAAAGTGCGATTTATTTTCTTAGCAGAACTGGCACAAAAACTAATCGATGAGAAATTGTATCAGTTGTTTCACTTATAATATACTTGAAGAATTGTTATTATCAGACGATACCCTTCCATTTCTTGCGATCATTTTCTTTACCTTTATTTGGCTAGACAGCTTCAGTTCGTAATACAAGGGGACGGCCTTATTTTTTGTAAGCTAGTAAAAACAAGATCTTGTGCTGTTATCGAGCGCAGTAAGGCAATATGAAGTGCCTGGAAAATGACTGCTATCTGTCAATTGTTAAGTGGTAAGTGGTAAAATTATTCTCTCTTAAAAAGATGATTTTTCCAGGTAGTGGATTGAAACGCGCTAAGATTTTGTGAAACAGGTTCAAAGGATACAGGAGCAATGACATTCATTTATGAACAGTTTGCTTGGTCCCTATTCGCATCAGAGGTATAATTATTGTTTTGGTGGATACACACAATGAATAAATAAAAGAATAACGGTGTTTGAAAATATTTTATTTTCAATTAAGCTCACTTTTATTCGTTAAATTACTCAGGGTATACTGTTAAAGTACTGGTACATTAACTAGTACGTAAAAACGAGAAACTTTTCTGTTCTATGTATCTTTCAGTTATTAGTAATTTTGGTAACATTGAGTTAAAACTGTGTGATATCAGAACTGGGCAATAACAATAATAACAATAACAATAATTTTATTGACCATTTTGGGATACAAATTATGTATATATGGTAAGTCAGCAGTTAATATTTAAGTAGACAGTGTGTGTGTATATATATATATATATATATAAATATAGTGTGTGTGTATATATATATATATATATATATATATATATATATGTTATATAGTATTTGAGCCACCGTATACAAAGCGATACGTGTCTTTTATGAAATCCGTGATATAAAATTGGCGCAGTCGGTAGGATCCGTGAACACCAACAGAACAAGAAGCCTAACCAATAGTGACCCACAAGAACAAGGACAAACATCCAGACGAGGTGCCTAACTAGTGCAAGTTACCATTGGAACAAGGAGACCTTCATAACTGGTGGTGGCGGATTCCAATCCCTTAACGGACGAAGAATCTACTCCATGAAGAAATTCACGTAAGTGCATTCAAAGAATCATCTCGCATTTTATAATTGTGTTGAACATTTTATTTTTAACATAAGGTGTATTATACTGCTAATGCACAGCTATTAACAATTAAAACTATTTCTATTATCCATTCCCCATTTATCTTATTACAATTACAAGTGAATTAAATACTAAGTACAAATAATCTAATCGGAGCATTATACTGCTAATGCTCGACTGGCAACATAAGATTGACAAAAGTTTCGCGCATTATACTGTTAATGCCGCATTTGTATAACAAAATATAACTTTCATTATCTGCTCCCTCTGTTAGTACGACACTTTGCGTAAAAATACTTTAATTTTAATTTTATTCCATTTAACATTTATTACTTTAATTTCGATACATTCCAAAACTTGAGCAATATGACAGATAATCAAACAGCCACGCCTCGCGCAGTCACACCAGAAATTGAGCCCTACAAATTAAGTGAAATTTTTTCAATAATTCCAGAATTTGATGGCAATCCCATCAACTTGCAAACGTTTTTGAACTCGTGTTTTCACGCACAAAATATGGCTATTAATGAACAAAAAATTTTATTGACAATTCATATAAAAAATAAACTACGCGGCAGAGCTGCCGAGTTAATTAACTCCCGTAATCCTAATACATTTGCGGAAATTAAGTCGCTATTAGAAGCCCATTTTGGTGACTCTCGTGACCTCACGGCTCTCATCCAAGACCTACAGCGAATTCATCAAATAGCAAACGAGTCCGCTTTAACCTTTGTCACGCGTCTGCAAACACACAATGCAAAAATGCACGCGGCAGTGCAAAAACAAAATTTAACGCCAGATCAAAAGAAATCACAAACTGACTTGATAGAAACAATGACTTTGACTACCCTACTAACAGGCCTAGAACCAAAATTAGGCCAAATCATACGCGCTGGAAATCCATCAAATATGTTACAAGCCATCGCTCGAATTAGACGAGAATTGCAACTTTCATACTTCGAAAGTCAGAAATTTTCTAAAAGTAACCATATTAAAAATACACTGCCCCAACAAAAACGTCAAATTCCAAATATTCAACAAAAATTCTGTTCATTTTGTAAGAGAAATGGACATACTATCAGTGAATGCCGCACAAGGCAAAACCAACAATTTTTGTCCCCTAATTCTATACCTAACGCTTACTCCAATCAAGCGCAATTTCCCAGGCAAAATTTTCAAAACACACCCAATCAAATTAATTACAGACCACAAAACTTCCAACAACCAGGTAGCTCACAACAAAATAGACCCTCTGTAATTAGGCCCAATCCTAATTTTCAACAAAGATTCCCAAGCAACCAACAAAATTTAAATCTCAACCGTCAAAACCCACAGAGGACACACCACGTCAATTTTGACAACCACTATGATCCTCAAAACTACGAATGCAATGAGTATGACAATTTCAACCAACAATCCGATTACTTTCAAAATTACGAAACTAATTACAATGACCAATATTTGCCACAAGAGAACTACATCGATAATTCTCAAAACTTACAAGGTGATTATTCTGATAATTGGCAAAACCAATATGGGAATTATACTGCTAATTCCCAGACACAACAAGAGGATTATACTGCTAATCCTCCGGATTTTTGCTTAGGCCCGGAGTATCCCGCGGATACTCCAACACGGGAAATAGATCAAATATCGAACCAGATCCAGACAATGAATCTAAAAGACAGTTTCAACCCATGCCTGAATTTCCCAGAGCACAACTTCATGTAAATATTCTTTCGCGTGCATTGCTAACTGTAAATTCAAAAAATCTTTATTACATGAATGATATAACAGGTAAATTTAAAATTTTGCTAGACACAGGTGCAGGTATTTCAGTTTTTAAACCTAAAACAGCTGAAAACTACAGATGTAGATCCCCTGAAAACGTGATTATCCAAGGAATAACGAATGAAAAGATTAACATCAATGAATCTGTTCTCATACCATTTACCACAGGTGATCCTCACAAAGTTTATATTCACAACCTGGATATAGACTTTGACGGACTTTTAGGCTCGGATTTTTTCGAACATTACAAATGCAAAATAGATTTTGAGAAAAAACAGTTAGTCACGAATTTTAAAACTGTACCAATATTTAAAGTTACCGATATTTTTCCATCGCAACCAGCCGTAACGCGAAGCTTAAGCACCACTAAAAATAGAAACTTAATTTCCATTGAACCACGCACGGAAAAAATCTACAAATTAAAATGCGATCTACAAAATACTGAGGCTATACTAGTAGCCCAAGAAAATGAAAAGGTACGCCTACCGAATGCTATCGTCAAAATAGATAACAACGGTGAATTCTTGACGACAGTAATAAACCCAAATGCGATCCCGAAAATAATAAATTTTTCAAACATCAAACTCGAACCCGTCCAAAAATTTAAGTCAATTTTTAATTTAAATACACAAAATTTCGACTCACACATACAGACCGACAGATCATCAGAAATTATGAATCAGTTACGCTTGGAACATCTAAACGAAGAAGAGGCTGAATTAGTAACGCAGCTTTGTTTAGACTTTCAAGACATATTCTATTTAGAAGGAGACAATCTTACTTTTACAAACGAAATTAAACACCCCATTGACACAAACGATTCCCGACCGATCTTCACGAAATCTTATCGCTAACCCCAAGTCCATAAAGAGGAAGTTAAGACCCAAGTTTCCAAAATGTTAAGTCAAGGTATTATCCGCCATTCAATTTCACCCTGGTCCTCCCCAGTTTGGGTTGTGCCCAAGAAACTAGACGCTTCTGGTAAACAGAAATGGCGCGTCGTAGTCGATTATCGGAAACTTAACGAAGTCACAATAGATGACAAATATCCTTTGCCCAATATCTCTGATCTTCTTGATCAACTAGGGAAATGTCAATATTTTACAACCTTAGACTTGGCTTCTGGGTTTCACCAGATAGAAATCAATCCCGAAGATGTCCAAAAGACTGCCTTTACTGTAGAGAATGGCCACTACGAATTTGTTCGCATGCCATTCGGTCTTAAGAACGCCCCGTCCACATTCCAAAGAGTTATGGACAACATCCTATTAGGAATTCAGAACGAAAGATGTCTTGTCTATATGGACGACATCATAATTTACTCACCCACTATTCATGAACATGTATCTCGTCTAACGGAAGTATTTAAACGCCTTCGAAAAGCTAACCTTAAAATACAGCCTGACAAATGTGAGTTTCTTAGGAAAGAAGTTGCTTACCTAGGACACCTCATTACCAAAGATGGTGTTAAACCTAATCCATCGAAAGTCGAAGCCATTCTCAATTTCCCACAACCTAAGAACCAAAAAGATATTAAATCATTTTTGGGACTTGCTGGTTACTACCGAAGATTTATCCCAAACTTTTCAAAGGTATCCAAACCACTGACTAAACTACTTCAAAAGGACATACCATTTAACTTCAATAATGACTGTCAAAACGCTTTTTCCGACTTGAAACAAACGCTTACTACGTCACCCATACTAATTTACCCAAATTTTGACGAGCCTTTCATATTAACCACAGATGCAAGCGCATTCGCAATCGGTTCTGTACTCTCGCAGGGACCTATTGGCAAAGATTTACCTATCGCTTATGCCTCCCGAGTTTTATGCAATGCCGAGACCAAGTATTCCACGATAGAAAGAGAGCTTTTAGCTATCGTGTGGTCAGTAAAGCATTTTAGACCGTATCTGTTTGGCAGAAAATTCAAATTAATAACCGATCATAGACCACTTACATGGCTATTCTCTATAAAAGACCCGGGTAGCAGGTTAGCCCGTTGGCGCCTCAAACTTGAGGAGTATGACTACGAAGTCATATACAAACCTGGCAAAATAAACAAAAACGCTGACGCTTTGTCCAGGATCAAAATAAACCATTTTAACGATTGTTCCCAATTCTATTCTAAAATTTTAGCAGCTAACGAAGACACAGACGATGACGAAAGCCTAAACGACGACAGCGAAATAACTAACGAACATATTGCCCAGGAATTCGACACATTTTCTAAATTATATAAAACAAAGTCCTTAATAGACTACTCGAAAATCCAAATTACAAACAGACAATTATTGGACCGGGAAAATAAAAATATAATCACATTCTTCCAACAAAATAACCTAACAGACCTTCATCACCAAATTATCGAGGACATTTTTGAGGAAAACCCTGAATTCTACAATAATACTATTAATATCGTTTCTAGTAAGTCGACCCGACATAGAAATTATTATATCATCGCTATACCTTTTGACCCCGAATCCGTAGTAGAACACTTATTTTTAACGCTATATAAAAATCAAAATAAACTAGATCTTTCCAAGACCTACTATGTTGAAAACAATTTGGACCTCCCAATACTGGAAATTCTCTCATTCATTTTCGCAGAAAAAGATCTGAAATTAATAATTTGCCAAAATCTAGTACGGACACCTGACGAAGACGAAATACCGATTATTCTCGACCAACACCATACCGGTAAAAACAACTTACACCGCGGAATAAATGAGACGATGCGTAGAGTCAAAAATAAATATAATTGGCAAGGATTATCTAAAGATGTAGAAAATTTTGTAAAAAATTGTGAGACATGCCAAAAAAGTAAAATTTGTCGAAAAAATTTAAGTAGCCCACTAGTAATTACGGAAACACCGAAAACACCGTTTGAAAGAATCAACATCGACTTATTTGAATTCCCTACGCGCAACTATGCTTTAACTGTTCGTGACGAATTGACTAAATTCACACAAGCTTACGCAGTTCCCGATAAATCCGCTAAATCTGTAGTAAACACCTTACTACTTTACTTTCAACATTATGGTACTCCGCTAAGAATACACTGCGACTACGGAGGAGAATTTGATAATAACTTATTAAGAGACCTATGCAAACTGTACGACATAAAACTAACCTTTTCAAGTGTAGGACACCCCCAGTCAAATGGTTCAATTGAACGATTTCACGCGACCCTAGCTGAAATGATAAGAGCCAACAAAACTGAAAACCCGAATGAACACCCATTTACCATTTTGCCATATGCGGTAATCTGTTATAATAACTCTGTAAATAAAACTCATGGATTTACCCCATACGAATTAGTTTTTGGCCATACATCTGTTCGCCCACCAGAAACCTTGTATAACCAAAAAGAATTAATCACTAAATATGTCAGAGATTTAAATAACCGTATATCCCATTATTATAAGATAGCTAGAAACCGAACTGAGACTCAAAAACAAAAGGCCAAAGTTAGATTTGACAAAAACATCCCTGAAAATCGCCCCACGTATAACGTTGGTGACAAAGTTTATGTAAAAGAGTCACAGATAAAGAATAAACTTCAAAATAAATTCAACGGCCCATTCGAAATCACAGAAATTCTTAATAATTCAGCAGTCTTACTTAACCCCGAAACCAATCAAACTAGTAAAGTAAATTTCGACAGGATGAAACCGTATTTTGAAAGTTAACCTTGTTTCAGGTTACTCCTGCTGTTCGGATCAGCAACACTAGTGGTTTCCCAATACAAAATTACCCCCATAAACAACACCATAGGAATCTATTACCACGAAAAAACTGACGTAATATTAACTAATGACAAATGGACATTACTAATTCACAAAAACGTATCTTCCCTAAAGGCAACATTCGAAAAGAACGAACAAATTCTAAACACAATTCTAAACACCCTCGACCCTGCCTACCAAAACATGGTGACCTTTAAAAGCGAAGTCAAAACCCATCTTAGTCTTCTAGCTCAAATATCTAAAACCATACAATCTAAATTTGAAGAAGTCTTCTTAGATACCAAAAGATACAAGCGTGGAATCCTCAACGGTATCGGCACAGTTTTTAAATCAATCACCGGGAACTTAGATGCCGAGGATGGCGAATACTACTCTAATTGCATTAATAAACTAAACAACGATGAACATCAACTAGAAAATTTAATTAAAAATCAAATTTCGGTTACGACATCCGTCATAAAGAACTTTAATTCAACAATCCAAAAATTACAGATCGACGAGGAAACGTTTAACAAAAATATTAAAGAAATCGAAACATCTATTTTAGGTGCATCACGCGAGCTTCAAATTGTCGAGACGAAATTAAAATTCTTAGAAATTTGTGAACAATTGATGGCAAGTTACTTATATATTGAAGACACTCTAAATGATATTCTAAATTCAATAACGTTTGCACGATTAAAAATTATTCACACATCAATCATTACTCCATCGGACTTAGTCTCATCCTTACAAGAAATTTCACAGAATTTGCAGAAGAACAATTTGCCGCTTCAAATAAAACTATCAAAAGTTGCTCAATACTTGGATATTATTGAACTCCAAGCTTTTCAAACCGATTCAAGTTTAATTTTCGTATTAAAAATACCTCTAGTAGACCCACAAACATACACAACTTATCAATTATATCCTATCCCCATCCTGGATAATAGAACTGGTTTACATCACATTTTATCTGTATCTCAAAAATTTATCGCGAGGGACGATGATTCCTTAATGTATTTACCCATTCCGGATTTAGACGAATGCAAACAGCTTTACATGGGAACCAAACTGTGCTCCAACTTGTTCGCCTACCCGATAGACAATAATGCTATCTGTGAAGCAAGACTTTTCAAAAATCTTAAGCACCTGCCCGAAAATTGTCAAACCTCCTTCATATTCAGTCAAGGCTATAACGTTCAAAAACTTCAGGAAAACACATGGCTAGTCATCAACGCAGAACCGTTACATGTCACTATTAATTGTCCGCAGAAAAATTCAATAACAGAAATTATCACAAAAAACTCTGTCATAAAACTACAACCCAGTTGCTACGCCTTCGTTGGCATAACCAAAATTCAAGCAAGTTCCAATGAAATATCGGACATTAAGGACAACTCACATCCAATTCAAATTTCATATGAGTGCTGCAACCAACTCCCAGATAAAATACAACTACCAAACTTGAAACCATTAAAGTTAAACAATTTGAACACCGAAGATCTCGAAATTGCAAAACATAAATTAGACCAATATTCCAAGGACCTAGACGACCTCATCAACGAACCCTACGTAACCAAACACATCTCATGGTTCACGTATTTTACTATAACCCTAATTGTTACCCTAGTCTTGTTCTACCTATTCTGTAAGTGCAGAAGAAGAAGCCGAAAGTTAGCCCTGGTTCGCCCATCTCACGGACCACCTCCGTCTCCATCGATGCCAACTAGAACCTTCAAAAGATTAACTAGCATTCTACCCCCAAGGAGAAGACCCAACATTCATCAAGAAACAGAAGAAGAAGAAGAAGTCGAACTTACCTAAATTTTTATCAATGTTTTCCAAATTAATCATTTTACCAAACCCTCTTTGAGATGTTAACCACGCTTATATTACTTTAATTTCATATTTCATAATCTTATATTTTATACGGTCTTATATTTTGTTTTATATTAATTATATAATTGTAATTACAAACTTTACAACTTTCAATATTTCAATATTATTATCTCGCTTTTCATATTTGTAAAAGTTGCTGCATAACCATCAACTTTTTTAATAAGGGGGAAGTTGTTATATAGTATTTGAGCCACCGTATACAAAACGATACGTGACTTTTGCTTCATTTCAAATTATCCCAGAGTGTCATATTTCAGCTACGTGCGGATAATGAATTCCCTCTTATCGTTATCACTCATAAAGTATCATATTACATTTTAGCTTCTCACAATCATGCTGACTATTGTATTTGCTTTCCTTTGTTCAACATTTTGTTAACGATGCTTTTAGAATATTATAAATATACCACAAAGCACTTCTGTAACCAGTTCTGATACTCATGTCTAATTAAACACATATATTTTAACTTACTATTTTATTCAAAGAGTCAACGTTGACTCTTAATAATTTAAATAAAGTTTTTAAAAAGTCTTTTATGAAATCCGTGATATAAAATATATATATATATATATATATAAAGAAGAAGGGTAGTCTTGACTGACTAGTTAAGAAAACCAAAATTAAACACACGTGGTGTATCTTGAGGTTGCAGTCAGAGGTGAAAAGTTTACGGCCACAAAACAGAAAAAGAAAAACTCTTTTGTTACTTTGTCAAGCTTTCGGAAATTATTTATTCCCTTTATCAAGACATCTATAAATAAAATTATTATTTAATCAGAGTCATACAATATAGTTCGCTAAAATACTTACTAACTTGAGGTTAAAAGTTAAGGTCACATGTATTATAAAATAGTCGCATTTTTTAACTTAATGTAGACAAATTCATACACAAATTCCTTTACAGGTATTACCAACTATTTACATAAAAATCATGGCACTAAGCATTTTGTATTGAATTTATTCAATAATTGTAAAAAGTTTCTGAAGCAACATCCTGAGTTATATGTAGTTAGAAGTGATAAAGGCAATGTAACAGTGGTGATGTACAAGGAGGAATATCTCCTGAAAAGTCAAGAATTGTTAGATGATCATAAATATTACAAAAAACTTAGAAATGATCCCACTAGTACAATGCAACAAAAGGCTAATAAACTAGTCTCCCGATTAAAGAAAGATAACTTAATTGATGAAACTACAGCCAAATCGTTGACCTTTTATAACTCAATAGCACCCAGATTCTATACCTTACCTAAAATTCATAAACCTACATTATCGATGAGACCTATTGTTTCGTCTATTAACTGCCCGAATGGTAACCTTTCAAAATTTTTAACAGATATTCTTACTAATGCCTACAATAAAACTAATGATTTTTATGTCAAAGACTCTTTCACATTCAGTGAATTTATCAATAACTATCAGCTACCTCCTAATTATATAATCGTAAGTTTTGATGTGGTTTCCCTGTTCACTAATTTGCCTCTGGAATTAGTTATTTCATCGTTAACAAATAATTGGAATATAATCTCACAACATTGCAACTTAAGTCTAGATATTTTCATAGAAATTTTAAAATTTATTTTTGATTCTAACTATCTTGAATTTAATCAAAATTATTATAAACAAATTTTTGGTACCCCTATGGGGTCTACTATTTCTCCCATATTAGTAAATTTTGTGTTGGATGACCTTGTTAGGAATTGTCTGACTAGGATTCCGTTTAATTTACCTTTTGTGAAAAGGTATGTCGATGACCTCCTACTTTCGGTACCTGAAAACAGTACTGAGGAAGTGTTAAATATATTTAACAGCTACAACTCGAACTTACAGTTCACAGTTGAATTTGAAAATAATAACACTATACCGTTCCTCGACATGAAAGTAATCAGGACACAACAAAACATCCTTTGTACCAAATGGTACAGAAAACCAATGAGTAGTGGTAGGTATATAAACTATAAATCATACCATCCAGCACGTATGAAAATAAATCTCATCCGAGCCCTTAAAAATCGAGTAATCAAACTCTCACATATTCAATACAGGGACGAGTCACTGAGAGAACTACGTGGTATCCTAGTGGAAAATTCCTACCCAGTACATCTATTAAACAAAATTCTTTTCACTACTAGAACCTTGTCAAATAATAATAATAATTTACATAATGCAAATAATAGTAATAATAATTCTCTAAATTTAAATAATAATAACGCACCTAACATAAATAATAATATCGATAATACCATACCTAATTTGGTAAATAATAATATAACTGAGCGAAACCATAACATAACCAATACGAGTCCACTTAAATATATGTCATTACCATTCATTGAAGATCTTACTCCTAAGCTGATAAACTTAGTGAAACACATGGACATAAAAATTGCATTAAAAAACATATTAACTGTTGGTAAACTTTTCAGTCGGGTGAAAACCCCATTAAAAAATAAAGAAAAATCAAATGTGGTATACAGAATAGAATGTAACAACTGTAATAAATCTTATATTGGTCAAACCTCTCGGACACTTAATGGTCGTATAACTTCACATAAAAGTGATTGTAACAGAAACGTAAAATCTTGTGCATTAGCAGAACATGTCATCAACACCAGTCATAAAATGAATTATGAAAGTGCTAAGGTTTTGGCTGTAGAGAGTAACTTTAGAAAAAGATCATTCCTTGAAATGATCCATATTAATAATGAGACAAATAGCTTAAATAAAAAATCTGATATCGATAATTTAAGTAAGATTTATACATACATCCTCAAATTAGAAAAAGAGAATTTTCGCATTTTTCAAAATTCAAACCTCCCGCTGGATCACAGTTGGTAACATTCACGTTGGAATTAATGTTCCTAACTTAATTCCTAGTACAAGCCAGCCAATTGTAATACCTTTCTGTCATTTTAAAAATTTTTTGTATACAGTTTGATAAAGAAATTTAGTTCTACACTCACATGTGATAGTTATTCATGTTCATTTTGTTATATCTATTTTAATCATGGTTTTAATCCTTAATTTTAAATAATCAGTAATTGTTTACCTTAAATTGTGTACCTGTAAAGGAATTTGTGTATGAATTTGTCTACATTAAGTTAAAAAATGCGACTATTTTATAATACATGTGACCTTAACTTTTAACCTCAAGTTAGTAAGTATTTTAGCGAACTATATTGTATGACTCTGATTAAATAATAATTTTATTTATAGATGTCTTGATAAAGGGAATAAATAATTTCCGAAAGCTTGACAAAGTAACAAAAGAGTTTTTCTTTTTCTGTTTTGTGGCCGTAAACTTTTCACCTCTGACTGCAACCTCAAGATACACCACGTGTGTTTAATTTTGGTTTTATATATATATATATATATATATATATAAATATATATACACTTAAGTAAATGACATAAATCTATATACACTTAAGTGAATTAGAATAAAATTATAAATAATAAATTACAACAAAATAATAAAGTAAAAACAACAATACAATTTAATATATATATATATATATATATATAAATATATATACACTTAAGTAAATGACATAAATCTATATACACTTAAGTGAATTAGAATAAAATTATAAATAATAAATTACAACAAAATAATAAAGTAAAAACAACAATACAATTTACAATACAATTTTTTTTTAATAAATAAACTCGTAAATAAATAATAAAATAATAGTAAATAAATAATAAAAATAGAAAAATAGCATGTCATATATATACAATACATATAGTCACGCCCAATATACAAACATGTATTTATAATGAATGTAAAGAATGTTTTTTTACAAATTGTCCTCAAGATATTCTCTTAGAGAGTAATATGATTTTCCTAACAATAGACGTTTTATCGTTGTTTTATATTTATGTCCGTTTAGTAATTAGTAACTATTGGGTAGTTTATTGTTATTGCTAGATATTTTGGACTCCTTCATATTACTAGAAAGGGTATTTCTAAGGTGAAACTATTTCTGGTCTCATAGAAGTGATTATTGCTTAAAGTATTGAAACTACTTAACTCAGACTTGGCATAGAGTAACAACTGATAAATTAAAATACATTGTAGAGGTAGCACTCCTAATTCTTTAAACATTTCCCGACAACTAGTTCTTTTGCTCACTCCCATGATATCCCTAATTGCCTTTTTCAGCAGTCGGAAGACCCTTATACTATCATGAAAAGGACCCAATGCTATTATTCCATAAGATATCACAGAGTAAAAATGCGCAAAATAATACATTAGTAATATCTGTTTGTCAATCACTTTTCGCAGCTGATTTATTACATAACATGCTGGTGCAACACTTTTACATGTTTTCTCAATATGGGACCTCCAAGAACAATTGTCTGATATCTTAATTCCTAAAAATTTTGTGACATTTTCTTGTTTAATAGTCCCACTGTTTGTTTTAATTAACAAGCTATGATCGAATGGCTTTCTGGATAAATCAAATCTTAAAACTAATGATTTTTTGTTGTTCAATATTAACCTATCTTGCCTAAACCAGGTATCAGCTTCTTGAAGTTGTAAATTGGCTTTCTTAGTAAGAGAAATTATATTTCCTTCACTCACAAGAATGGTGGTGTCATAAGCGTACATGACGGAGTTTTGTAAACAAAAATCATTTACATAGATAATATATAAGAGTGGCCCTAAAATAGATCCCTGTGGTACTCCAATGGAAGATGGTAATAATCTGGATTTATGACTGCCGATTTCCTATTTTGAAGATAACTAGTAAACCACATTAAAGGTATCTTCGTACACCATATTTTTCAAGTTTATTTAAGAGGATTTTATGATTTACCAAGTCAAATGCCTTACTCAAATCGAGGAAGATACCTACTGTTTTTTTCTTCTCATCCAGGTTTTTATATAGGGCATTAAGAAATTCGGTGATTGCACTTATAGTTGACAATCCCTTACGAAACCCACACTTGGGTTTATTAAATTAATAATATCTTGGAGTGAATAACAAACACTGATAAAATTTAAGGACAGATTTTGGCAAATATTTTTTGCGAATTTTGGATTTCAAATTTATTTTTGAACAACAATTGGCCTTATTCTATTTTAACTAGTGACGCGGTATATTGAAGAAAAACAAACCTATTTTTATTTTAATTCTTTTGCAATTTAACAAATCAACAGTAACAGATTTTACTGCTCTAGTTTTATTCGAAATTTAATGGCCAATAAATCAGTATTTTCATTTTTTCGATGTGATAAATAAAAACGAAACTATTCGACAAAAAGAAGAAACGCGTAGTTCAAAAAATAAATTTAAAAAAAATTTTTCGTATACAATTTCTGCCTACCCGAACTACTAATTTCACCAGTAAAATTCACCTTTCCAGACAATACCATTCAAAGTATAGATTGACTACACTATTTTCGAAGTTCGCTGTAGGTGAAATAGACAAAAAAATTTCGATTTTTTTTTTTCTTCTGAGAAATATAAATTAAGAACAATATACCCTCAAATACCTAAAATGTATTCATTAGTGAAGTAACATAAAGAAAATCTCCCCATTAGACATGTAGTTTCGTTTATGACAGCAACGTCATTCAATATTTCATATAAACTAATAAATAACTAATAAAAGAAAATGTTTTCTCTAATGACTTCTGGCGATGCTAACTTGATAATCTAGATAGCATTAAAATTCATGAAAATAATAATTAATAAACGAAGAACGACAAAAAAATTGTTTAAAGAAAGGCCGGAAAAAAAATGGATTACTTTAAAAAGTGAGCAATCGCGGCTGAATTATTCCGGATCAACCATATACAAAATGAAACATAAAATTTGCAGTAGCAGTAAGGAAGTAAATTTGCAGATAACAGGTTTCAAAAGATTTTGGGAACAAAACGTGGACTATTGTAATTTATATTGAAAAGTAGTAGCAGTTTACTCATAAGTTCCATTTTATTGCACAAGCATTTCACCCAAAAATGTTTTCTAAGTATCGAAAAAGCACAAATCGCAAAAATAAAAAAAAAGATAAAAAGAGTTTAAAAGTTACACGATATACAAAATTCTTTAAATTGCAAAGCCATGATGAGACAATCTTTGATTAAAATGGAGATCAACCTTATGCTAGGAACTGTTTGTCTTTTGCGGATTTGTGGAGATACTGTTTTATTTTACGAAAACTTAAATTATTAATTTTATATTTATGAGTATATGAGCCAAATAACACGATTATATATTGGTCATATTTATATTATAAGTATCCTTTTATGCCTTTTTTATTGTCTGTCTCAACATGTCCACAATTTTGATACAGTTTAAATTGATATACTCCAGAGGATTCAGAAAGAGAATAGGTTTTTGCAAATTACTCGAAAAATGAACGATGTAATCCAAAATAAGAGTGTATGAAGTTTCCCTCAATTTGAGATATTTTTGAGAATTTTTTGCTTTATTTTCGCAGTTTACTCAAAAACAGTGAACCCTACTGTAAGCCTACTCATGAAATGTTGAAAGGTTTTTAATTACTTTCAATATATATAAGTCATGTCTCATCCTTTTATGATAATAATGCACAGACAAATCATCATAGCGAGGGCATTCTTATGAAAATAGTTATAATTTTGCAAAATATCTCATTTATAATGCAACAACTTAATAAGTGGAATGTGAAAATATATTTCTTGCGCAATATATGTGACTTTTCAAGTTGCAAACAACTGGTTACAATTTCCGTAATATAAACGCCGAAAGGTTTTGTTTCCAACTGCAAGAAATTAGGTCACGGTGCAACAAATTCGTAGACGACGCGACGTGCAAAAAATTCTCAAAGTGAAAAACTCATGGAAAAATTCTTCCGCAACGGTTTATGCAGGAAGCAGTATCAAGTTGCATTGAAAATGAATTGTTTTATCAATCTTTCCGGAAACGTATTTCGCAACAAATTCGTACACGACACGTAACAATTTCTCTACGTGTAGGTCTAAAATAGAGAAATAAATACAATAAGAATAACAGCTATGATCAAATTAATAAATCTCCAATCAGGGGCAGGGGATGAATTAAAATTTATTGTAGATTCAGACGGTAGACAACCGCTTGGCTTGAGGCTCTCAACGAAAAAGAATGTTGAATAGCGGTTCAAAGGAAAAATCGGTTACCGGCGCACATGCGTAATACACATTGATGGTTTAAATCATAATTATAAAAATTTACGTAATCTATAATTCAGCAAGCTGTTATTCAAATGTATCTGAATACTAAATTTCGACTTGAATAACTACATGAAAATTAAAAATTAAGAAATCGCCAGACATTCTATTGACAGCAGCACGCCACGTACATACGTAATTGTGATGAAATTTGGATTGATCAAGACTTTAAGCCGCTAAGATTTTAAAATTTAAAAGGTTGTAACCGAGATTACATTATCTCGTTACAATGTGCAGTACCTCGAAGTCGTTAAATAACAAATCTTGTGACGTGCCATCTTCCGCCGGTGTCCGCAAGATCATAAGTAGATCAATTCATCAAATTTACCTATAGTAGAAATTATCTTTTGCGATAAATGTCACCACGTTTAATATTGGGTGCAAATTACCACTTTAATCTTTTCTCCAACAGATGGCTCTCCGTAGAAAATATATAAATTTATTAAATAATGGTGTATTATTGTGTATATTTTAGGGGAATTTACCATATAGATTATTGCAATAATTAGCATATAAAAATTGTTTACAAAGTAATAGTGTAAAGATGGTGTTAATGATCAAAAGTCCATAAAAATGGATTCAGTCTTTTACATTTCACAAGTTGGTACCCTGTCGCACTGTCAGCTGTTGTCATTTCCTTTTGTTTTTGTGAGTGACCAAAGGTTATAAATCACTAAAATTGCTAAAAACTTCCTCTTTTTAAATCAAGAATTTGAACTGAAAACTCGGCTAAGGATTAATTTAGTTAAAAGGCACGTGATTGCTAATCGGTTTAATACCGGAATCAATAACTAGGTTTAACCTAATATTTCAATTTATATTTTGGTTTGTTTAAATTGAAATTTCGAATTATTCGGATAAATAAGCAAGTTATCGTCTAGAAGTAATATTCTAGGTAAGTTTGAATTTCTTTGATTTATTATAGACACGTGCTCACGTTAGAGGTTAATCTTGAGAATAATTTTGTAACTTTAATTGTAGATGATTTGGGAGAGGCCAGATTTTGACCACAGAACTTGCCTACTGTTCTGTTATTTTCGGATTCTTGGATTTTTTGACTTTGGATCATTGCTATTGGTACACGAATTTTGGTATATGATTTGGCCCTGCATTTTGATACATACATTACGATTAAGAGAAACTTATCTAACTATTGTGAAGATTTGTGATACCTATCAAATTGTGTTGTGAAGACTTCTCCTCGATCAACAACCTTCAATTCTGGAGCGCCAGGAAACTCTCCAATTTTCTTTGTAAAAGTTAAGTAACAACTGTATCTCCTTTTTATTGTCAAATTGTTTCAATTTACTAATCATTTTTCCATAGCATTAACTTTAAACCCTAGACTTTGCTGTATTGTTTTATTGTAATATTTTTACCGTTAAATTTTGTGTACTGTCTTTTATTGATTTTTATAATAAATTGTATTTGTTTTTACTTGTTCTTTTATTTTATCACTCTCACTACAAGGATTTATAAGCTCTGGGACCTCGTTTACTTACCCCGACTATAGGTCGTAATAATCTGTAGGGTATCGGTAACTTCTTTTATACATAATTTTTAAAAATCGTTACTGAATTTCTTTAGAGGTTTAATTTGTTAGCGCCTCTCCATCCAATAATGCCATATTTTAACAGAGATTCTATCATGCCATAATAAATTGCCTTTAAATGTGTTTTTTTACTATTAAGATATTGTTTACCTTGGTGAATTTATAAAGTAGAGATCTAAGTTTTTTTTCTTCATTGATATAACAATCTCATTTTAAATAGAAATCTATAACTATTTCGAGATATTAAATTTTTTATGAGCTTTGTATCTTTAGTTCTGTATTGCTTATGCAAATTTCATTAAAACTAGGTAACTTATTTGTATATGAACAGAACGGCAAATTTGATATTTTACCTATATTAATTGTTAATAAATTTTCATCAAACCGGTCTCTAATTACTTTTAGGTCCACTTCAAGAGTGAGGCGTATTTCATCCCAAGAATTTCCAATAAAATGCAGTATCATCCGCGAAAGGTAAAGTATATACGATTGGAATTGAAACTGGTCAGTTTTAAAGCACAGGACCGTGCGTACTGAACTTGATATTTTGTCCTATATATTTGGCAATGGTATTGAGATTCGAACGGTAGTTGAAACTGTGCAGGCGAGTCCGAGACTGGCAATGTAATCAGCCTGAATGAACCATCTACGACTGCACTGGTTTAAAGGTAATAAAACGGACAGGCCTACTAGCACAAAAAACTCGTAAATCGTTTCTTTATCTTGGAACGTGGAAGTCTAATATCGTGCTGTCTATGTGCCAGTGCAGCGCATAAATACCTATTATAATATCAAGCGTAGGAGTTTAATTAGTTACTGTTCATATTTATAAATAATTACTACTGTATAAAAGGTAAAATATTTTAATTATTTACTAATTTACCATGGCTTTCTGGAGACCATTTGAAACAGAGGATAATATAATAACGCCCGAAAATCTTATCATTTTGTTATGACAATCATTTCTATTTACCTCCGCCCATGTACAATAAAGAGATGCCGACTGTTTTTGCCGGCTTTTAGTTTTTATGCGGTTTCAATTCCAATCGTATATACTTTACTACCGAACCTTTTATATCAAATGTTAGTATAAGGTTTAGGTAAATAGGTGGGGCAGTCCACAAGTAACGGTCTTAGGTTCACTAAAATTATTATCGATATTCACATATTGTGTCCTATTTTTCAAATAACCATGAAATACTTTATGGCAAATTCCTCTGACACCAAAAACTTCTAATTTCTCTAGCACTTTCTTGTGATTAATTGTGTCGAAGGCCTTCGCAAGGTGTATATTTGAGGGTTTGCTAGAATCTATCGACATTAGTTGAAGTGTTTTGCCAAAACCAAATTGTTTTTTAGATAATATTAAATATTTTACTAGTTTATATTTTATTGACTTTTCCAGAACTTTCGCTATATTTGAAGTAAGCGAGATTGGGCGATAGTTTTCACTTTTATGTTTGTAATCTTTTTTGTATAATGGTTTAATAATTGCCAGTTTTAAGGAACTTGGCCATGTATCGCTCTGATAAATTTTGTTTATTAAATTTACTAAAAGGAGTGAGATAATGTATAGCATTTATTTTAATATTTCTGATGTAATACCATCCAATCCCAGTGCTTTATTATTTTTTATTTCTAAAATATAACTAGTAACTTCCTTATTGTCTACTAGTAAGAGAAAAAAAGTAATGATTTGTTGAGTTGCTTCGAAAATTTACTTGGCGTTTGACAATTTTTCTGCCATGTTTTGCCTAATTTCTGTGGAATGATTATTGAATTCTTTGGCTGCTTCTTTTTCATTACTTGTTACCATACCACCACGTAGTTCTATTTCCCTTAGTTCATTCTTTTTATCCTTTAAGTTTGTAAATTTGCTTTGTAATACTTCATAAGGTTTTACTACAATTAATATGTTTTTTATTTGCTTACCATGAACTTTATATCTTATTCAAGATGTAGTTTTACATTTTATAAAAATATAGATTCACGAAATAAATTATTTTTAGCCTGAAACCCCTGATCTGAATACTTATACCTCAAGATTATTTTAACACTGTTAGAGGCCGTAAATATTGAGAAACTTCAACTAGGCATATCTGAGAAATATGGACTTATTAGTTGGTATTACATAATGAACGACAATTAATTATATCATCTGTTCTGAAATTTGCCACTGGATGTCAGTAGATGGCTTCGTGGAGCATACCACATTTATCAATCTGTCTTCACAAGCAAGCAATGCAAACTGCAGGGTGTCATCATAATTTAGCCGGCTATCACATATAAATTATTCGGTTAAATACACCGCTTCAATGATTATTCTAACATAGTAGATGCCATGTAAGACATCTGGCTGAATTAAAAAAAATTATCTGTCTACGGCTCATCAACGAAATTTCTTGGTATGAGTACCTAAGATCAAAATAATATTGTACAAAGAAATCGTGTTGCCAAAGCTAATCGCATTTGTTGGAATTTCTGAGTTATTAACAGTATACAAACATAAAAATCTTTTTAACCGCCGCACAGTGGGGTGTTTGTACATAAATCTAGTCTAAAGCCTCGGCTACGATACGAGCGGTGAGCGGTAAGCGGCAATTATCAGAGCGGCAGAGCGACGCGGCTAAAAGTTTTAGTTGAATTATTTTGTACAGAACCGCTTGCGCCTGGCTAGGATAAGGTAAGCGGCAGGGCGGTGTCGCTTGACGCACATCTAGTATCGCTCGCCGCAGAGTCCAAACATTAAATTACGAGGTAGCCGCTTGCCGCCATCAGTACAGTTCGAAATGTCGTCCGTAAACATTGGGTCTTTGAAACGGAAATCTTGTAGCGGGAGTGAGGATGAAGTTGATAAATATGATAAAATTCAAACTGAAGGCAGAAAGGGTCCAGTTAATGAAAATAAAAAGGCGAATTGTGTTAAAAAGTCGATGTAACAAACACATTCTCAATCGCAATGTATTTTCCGATAAGAGCAACAGCTGCATAACTTGCTCGGAGGACGTCATAATATGAACTGATTGCGACTGCCGCAGGAGTATCGCAGCCGGTATTGTAGCCGGCACCGCTTACCCTATTGCCGCTCGGTATTTTTACCGCTTTGCCGCTTACCGCTCGTATCGTAGCCTAGGCCTAAGGTCGTATTTCAAAGTTAATGAATAAATATACAGGGTGTCCCACGACGAACTGCGGCGATCGATATCTCGAAAAGTAGACATCGGAAGATTTTGAAAATTTGGTAGTTAACTAATGTCGATGGGGGCAACTTTCCAGATGGTGGCACTTCCGGTTATACGGGAAGTCGATACCAACTTGCTTATTTTAAATGGGACACCCTATATATTATTACATTTTTGGATTGTACGCAAAATTCTAGGCCGATTTTGTTGTCCCATACCTAGGTCTCTCCGTTTTTGAGATATTTCAAATTTTATGTCAGAAATGACTTTTGCGGGCCCTAAACGAATTATCAATTTTTCCTATAAATAAGCCTTTGTCATCTAACTTGAGTTGGACTCTTTGCTGAAAAAGATCTACTTTAATAGAGTTTTTATAATATTTTGATAAGTATTAATACAGAGTGTTCAAAAAATAAAAATAAAGATGAAATTGAGAAAACTGTCAAAAATCAATTTTTTCAAATGGAATCCCCAATTTTTATAATCTTATCTTATTCGCCATTAAAAATAAGGGTATATGGATGTCTACCGAAAATTTTTAGTTTTCGAGATATTCCCAATTCAATATGTCTATATGGGGATTTTGCTATGGATTTTTAAGTTCAATTACTGTTAGTTGGCTATGACGGCGTTGAGTGCTAAACAAATGTATGTAGCTGTCACTTACCAATTGACAAGTATTAATTATCATGCTGGAACGCTTAAATCATGCACACGAGGATTACTTGAATTTGTTTATAATCTATGGAGAATGTTAAAAAGTTATATAAAAAACATGTGAAATATTTGCTAATAGATATCCAGAGAAACAAAAACCGTCTCCGAATAGTATTTAATGAATAATGGAGAATTTCAAAAAAATTGGCACTGCAACAGTTCATAAAATAATTAAACAAATGTAACTTAGATACAAGAGGTTCTTACATAAAATACTAACAGTATAACTACTTATACTCAGGGAAATATTTTATTTTAATAAGTGTTCAAAGTGTCCACACTGAACTTCCAAACATTTTTCGCACCTCTTGATTAGTTCGTCATGGGTGGCCGCTCTAATAGAACCTGGAGGTAATCTTTCAAAAGCATTCCTTACTCTTGCCTGACAATCTTCCATTGTTGTGACTGGATTAAAATAAAAATCTTTTATTTTTCCCCATATAAAATAGTCTAAGGCAGACAGATCAGGAGAACGGGAAGGCCTCAAGAAAGGTCCATTGTTAGCAATCCACTTATCGTAAAAAGTTTCTTCCAAGAAGTTGTTAACTATGAAGCTGCTGTGTGGTGGCGCGCCATCGTGTTGGTAAAATATTTGCCTATGTTCAGCTAGCGGTAAATTGTTCAAATATTCATTATCTAAATCTTGTAATACATTCAAATACCTTTCACCTAAAAAAAAGTTTATATGTAATTTGAAAAACAGAAACTATTTAAGTATTAATTCATTACCATTTAAGTTTCCTTCGTAAAAATTAAGTTTTACGACTCCATCATTTCTCACAGCACAGTACACATTAAATTGCCAGGTTTCTTGATAATTTCGCAATCTCACGGCATGGGGATTTGAATCACACCAAAAGTGGGAATTATGTCTGTTGAAAAGTATATTTTTCGTAAATTTTGCCTCGTCAGTCCAAATTATGTTGTCCAAAAATCGAAAGTCGCCTTGTAACATTGTTAATATAAATTCGCAAAAGTGAACTCTTCTGGTCAAATCGGTGTTCTTTAGGTGTTGAACCACAGAAATGGAATAGGGATGGAATTTGTGTTTCAAAAGAATTCTATGAATAGAGTTCTTGCAGATTCCTGTTTGTAAGGCAACTTGTCTTAAGGATGTCATAGGATATGCCGCAAAATATCCCAAAATAGCAATTTCGATATTTTCATCATCGACAATTGGTTTTATTTTATGAACTGTTGCCTTAACGGTGCCAAAATTTTTGAAATCCTCCATTATTCGTTTAATACTGTTCGGAAACGGTTTTTGTTTATCTGGATATCTATTAGCAAATATTTCACACGTTCTTGATAAAACTTTGTTACATTCTCCATAGATTATAAACAAATTTAAGTAATCCTCGTGCGTATAATTTAAGCGCCCCGGCATGATAATTGATATTTGTCAAATGGTAAGTGACAGCTGCATACATTTGTTTAGCACTCAACGCCGTCATAGCCAACTAAGAATAATTTAACTTAATATCCATAACAAAATACCCATATAGAAATATTGAATTGGGAATATCTCGAAAACTAAAAATTTTCGGAATAGACATCCATATACAAACTTACCCTTATTTTTAATGGCGAATAAGATAAGATTATAAAAATTGGGGGTTTCCATTTGAAAAAATTGATTTTTGACACTTTTCTCAATTTCATCTTTATTCTTATTTTTTGAACACTCTGTATTAATACTTATTAAAATACTATAAAAACTCTATTAAAGTAGGTCTTTTTCAACAAAGAATCGAACCTAAATTAGATAATAAAGGCGTCATTTTTGATATTTTTTTTTTTTATACATTTATTTAACGTCGGCCTATTTCCGCTACTGAGGCCTAACACCGACGCCTGTAGACGAGCTACCCCCAACCAGGAATTTTGCCGAACCTCTTCCCTTAAGAAGAGTAGGGATCTTTTACTTGCCTAACATTTAATAGACAAGGGACCGACGGCTTTACATCCCCTCCGAAGGATGGTATATCTCCTATGCAACCTTCGCCTAAGGTTGTATAGCTTCCGCGCATACACTGATATACAAGCCGCTGGAAGATGTGTGAGGCGAGAACGCGGTTTCCGTTGGAATGGTCACCAATCCAAGTACTAACCGCGCCTGTCGTTGCTTTACATCGCATACCGAAGTATGTACATAGTAAAGACGCACCTACGCTCGCCCCTCATTTTTGATATAAAAATTGAAATATCTCAAAAAAGGAGAGACCTAGGTATAGGACATGATACACAAAATCGGCCTAGAACTTTGCGTACAATCCAAAAATGTAATGATATATAGGGTGTCCCATTTAAAATAAGCAAGTTGGTATCGACTTCCGGTATAGCCGGAAGTGCCACCATCTTGAAAATATTTTAGCCGAGTTGCCCCCATCGATATTAGTTTACTTCCAAATTTTCAAAATTTTCCGATGCCTACTTTTCGAGATATCGATCGCCGCAGTTCGTCGTGGGACACACTGTAGTGTCTTATCACTAACCAATGGACTCAATTAGTGTGACGTCACGTATTAGGCAACCCCACATACTACTGCCATAACGCTAATGGTGCGCAATGAATGCACTGGAACATGACACTTAATGATCTAATTAATAAAGACTATTATCAAGAGGGTTTAAACATAACATAGAAATTCATTTTGTCTCTACCTCACAGAGGATATTTAAGAACTTTCAGTAACTAATTTGCATTCACAAAGTATGTGAAATGATATGTATGTAAAATACATTAGAAGAAATGAACTTTTAATTAGATAAATTGACATTACATTTGAATACAAAAATTATGTCATTTACTTTGCTGGTAATTTCAAGTTAGTTTACATTTTGCTGTCAGCTCTCTAAAACGTTATAATCTCATACAGCTAACAGGTTTATATTTAAGGAGAAAAATTGACCGGAATTCGTACGAGGTAACTGTAATAAGAAAACATGGAGCCTTATTACATCAAGTTATGGGTAATTTGAGAACTTAATTAAGGAATTATTCTAAGACTGCCATAGTTTCAAATTATAGACCTATTTCCCTTTTGCCTACAATTTCTAAAATATTAGAAGCAGTAGTAGAAAAACAGCTAGTAAACTATTTAGAAAAATTTAAAATCTTAACACCATTTCAGTTTGGATTCAAAAAAGATTGTAGCACATCTGACGCTGCATTTAAACTAATAAATTATATTAATAATATCCTAGAAAATAAACATATTCCCGTGGGTATCTTCTGCGATTTGTCTAAGGCTATTGACTGTGTAGATCATAATATTTTACTAATGAAGCTCAATTACTACGGAATACGCGGTACACCACTTCTGTGGTTTACTTCATATTTAAAACATAGATCTGCACATGTCAGACTTTATGACGAATCTCAAGAAATTGGAAAAACTGTTATCACGGAAGCAAAAGATATCACATTTGAAGTTCCACAGGGGTCCATATTAGGTCCAGTATTATTTTTAATATACATAAATGATCTTGTTGATAATTTTCCTTCGTTGCAATTTTCATTGTACGCTAATGATACCAGTATCATAGTGAATGATGATAATTTGGACGATCTTAAAGTTAAAAGTGAAGAGGCAATGAATGGCATTACAAACTGGTTTCATGCTAATAAACTGCTCTTAAATGTTGAAAAAACAATGAATATAACATTTGAAAAATCCCACACACCAGCCTTAGATATAAATATTCAAACTGATCTAGGACAAATAATATCAGTAACTGATACTAAATTTTTAGGAATATATATTGATAAATCGTTAAATTGGTCGACGCATATTTCTGATTTAAATAAAAGACTTGGACGTGCAATTTATGCAATAAAGAACGTCAAAGAAAATATCAGCATTGCAGCGGCACTATTTGTGTATTTTGCATATTTTCAAAGCATACTGCAATATGGTGTAGAATTTTGGGGAAACGCAACTTGACTTCAAAAAATTTTAGTGACACAGAGAGAATCCTGTAGAACGGCGTTTAAAAACTTACATATACCAACTGTAGTTAATCTTTATATATATAAATTATCTATAGTAATTTACAGAAAACGAAACACAATATCGACATTCGCTGATATCCATGATTACAATACCAGATCTAATACAAAACTAATTGCACCAAACTATAGATATGTCACAAATAGGAAAGGTTCTTTATACTCCGGAGTAAACATTTATAATCACCTACCAAATTCTATTACTTGCATAAACAGCGAAAACTTATTCAAAATTAGGCTAAAGAAAGTTTTAAATAATTATGTGTTCTATAACTTAGAAGAATACTTCACTACAAAATTTAATCCATAAAAGGTTTTCAAAGGGTTTACTTCTAAAGCATTGTATTATTGTATATTTATAATGTCTGAATTTATTTAAGTATGTGCATTGTATTTTATTAAGATTGAACCTATTTAAGTAAAATGTTCTTTCCCTTATGTCTTGATTAAGGCGCACCATGTCATGTATGTACTTATATGAGCATATTGCATTATTATTGTTATGTAACATTAATTTTTGGGAAATAAAATCTAATCTAATCTAATAGCTATGGGTGGTACGAATGATATATTATCTAAAAACAGTGTGCCCTTCTTCAGTAAGTTATGTAACAAACTTAAACAATATACAAATGTTATGTTTACCTCAATTATATATTCTATTACCAAATGTGATAAAAATAAGCGCATATTTAAATATAATCTGAAACTGAATGTTTTCTTACACAGGTTTAATGGTCTTGTTAAGGGCAGAGTAGAATATATTGAACTGAATAATGTGAGGTGTAGTCTACCCAGCAGCTCATCAATATGTAATTTAATAACTGTTACCTCCTTTCCTTTATTATTTATTTTTGGGAAAGAATTGGGGCAGCATATGCGGACGACTAGCTGGTTTAAGTTGGAGCAAAGACTCGTGGATCCGGAATATTCGTAAGAGTGGAAAAACTTACCTTCTTTTAAAATGTACAGCATAAGCGACAGATTTCTATTTAGTTCGAGAAAAGGAGACAGACAAAGAGAAATTGATATTAAATTGGGCACCATCTATAGTAAAAATGACTAGAATTGTCTCTTTTTCTCGAATAACCAGTCTACTATAGATCAGACTGAAATTGTTGGTAAGAGAAATAAAAAGATAATTTAAATGAATGATAAAATATATTACATGAATAATAGATAAATCGGTTTGTATAAAGTGAAATTTTGAAGTTACTTAGTAATATCGGCTAACAAAGACTAATTAAAATTGAAATATATATATATATATATATATATATATATTTCACTTACCTCTCACCACTACACCATTTACATTAGTCTGTATAAGACTAGCAGGTTGGCCACTGTCATTTGTCTGCTCCATGACCTATGGCATACTGATGAGAACTAATAAGTTCGAAACCGGTCTATGTCTGGTCAGGGAGTTGACAAATGACATTGGCTACCAATTTTTCATGATTTGTAAGGTATAATTCAATGCAGGTCGGGGTATTTGCCCGCTGAGTAGTTGTTTCCTGCAAATCATGTATAATAACAATATATATATATATATATATATATATATATATATATATATATATATATATATATATAACAAATTTATACCAGGATCCTAGATTCCGGGATTGAGTATTGTTGAGGTAAACAGTTGTCTCTTGCAAAAATAGAATCTAAAGGTTTCCTTGGCAATTTAGTTTACGTCTCTTAGTGAAATGAAGTTTGAAAATTATGGGAAAATTGTCCAACTATGTGGTTCTTGAAAAGTTAATGAATGCAAATGTGGATGCTCAAGTTTTCAATAAAAAAATATATACAGCTTAAACCATAAGCATAAAATAAGAAGTAAAATTTTCAATATGAAGAAAATTTTTAAAGTATCTATATCCAGAAAGATATACATAAGCTATGCATATGATGTGTAAAAGCTATGCAGAAATGTAGCAATGTATAAGTGAATAAATGTATAAGCTGATTTCGTAAACTATAAATTGCCAAAAAATGAAAAAGAAAGAAAAAATATTTTAAAACCATGTGGTACATATAGTATTTTAACTACTTATTAAATTAAAAGGAATTGAATTTGAATTCAAATGTATTTTAAAAATAATTGAAATTACATCAGGCAAAAATTAAAAATTACTGAAATTTTAAATTGCTAATAAATGGAATTTACCTGGATGTTAAACACTTGTTAACACAGATATAAAAATGTAATATTAATTACTGAAGTCCACAGTTAAGTTTTATATACGTTCGAATCAGTACAAAAGCTGCAAGCAAATGATTTCTTGGTGAATTTTACTAATAAGGTAAACTTTATTTGTCCCACTTACTGCGAAATAATGACACCACACAAACTTGAAAAATCTATTTCCACTAATTAAATTGAAAGCTGTAAAACGTAGAAATGGAACAGTTATCGCCATCTGTCAATTGTTGAGTTAAGCGCAACAACCTGCAGGTCGCAAGTTCTACAATTTTCTTTACTCGCAACTAAAATAGCGGCATATAATCTATATAAGGAATCTATAAAGATAATAGTGCATACCACAGCTGATTTACTGTTCAATTTGTAAATACATAACCAAAAATATGAACAGTCCTAATAAATAGTGAAACGTAAAACCGTCTTGTGAGAATTCAGCAAATATATTACATCTTCTAAGATATACTACTTAACAGGATAATTAGGATGTCAAAAGTAAGAAAAATAACCATATGTACTTACATAATAAACAAAACTATACAAATTGAAATATAGGTATCTGAATGTAAATAAATGTTTTGTAGACAATTGTTTCCTGAAGTGCTGTAATAGAACTAGAACAGAGATACATAATAGTGTAAAAAAACATGACTGAGTCCCTAAGATACAAAAATATGTACATAAAACAATGTGAAATGATTTAGCAGTTATACAAGTGCTAGTTGAAAACAGTTTCACTTACAAAAACTCAATCAAAATGCTATACAGATTGTGCTAAATATAAATAAAATACCAGTTATTAAATAAAATTGTTAAATAGACATAGGCCATGTAACATAACAAAATCAATTTTTATAAAAACTGTTGCAGCAAAAACTTGAAATTCGTAGATATATCATCTGATATTGTAGTTTCATTAGATTCAACACAGTTACAAATTGATAGTACTCTAAGTTCACCTCAAACATCAAAAGATAATGAGGATGCTTTCCTATATCCTTATCTTTCGCAACTGAGCCTTATGATAATTTAATGAACCCACCACATAATTTACTTCTTGGACCCGATGGTCAAGTTCCAAAATTTTTTATTAGTGAATAGATAACTACATTAACTACAGATAGTGCTGATGTTATAACAGTCTTAAATTTAAACATACGTACTAGAGGAAAAGTTGACCGACTAAACTTTTATATTGATTCCTTAAAATATCCTGAAGTTATATGCTTCACTGAAACTTGGCTATGTGATCAGGAAGTCGATGCCATTAAAATTCATAATTACCATCTAGCTAATTTCTTGTAAACTTGTATTGGAGGAGGAGTTGCAATATTTGTAAGGGATGACCTAGACTTTCAAAAGAGAGTTCTTCACAATGTCATCATGTCTGACAAATTGTTTGAAGCTGCTTTTGTAAATATACAAATAAATAACTCATTTTTAAATGTAATTCGTTTATCGCTCTCCTAAAAACAATGCTGGAAACAACGAATATTTCTTAAATTCTTTGGAAGGTATCCTAGATGGTGTTAGTAAATTGAAGGGCCCATTATTTATCTGTGGATACTTTGACTATAATTTTTTGGAAGTAGGTAAAAACAAGGTAAGTGATACAATGAATCTATTTGCCTCTTATGGTCTTAATCGGTGTGTTGAAGGTCGTATACTCGAAACACCTCGAAATCGTTGTTAGACAAGATGTTCACAAATCTACCTTTGAATGAAATAAAATAAAATGAGATGACCCCGACCTTTCTGACCACTGTTCACAAATATTAAGCTATAATATCAATAAAAAAGAACTTAATTTAGAATTTAGTAGGAAGCGAAATTTCAATGCAGAACATATTGAGTGTTTTAAAAGTTTGCTAACAAGTGAAACATGGTCAAATGTGTTTGAAACGTCTTGTGTAAAAAATAAATTTGAGTTTTTTCTTACTAGTTTTGTGAGAATGTTTGACAGTGCTTTTCCACTAAAAACAATTAAACAGAAAAAAATAGATCTAGATCTAAACCTTGGATTACTCCAGAGCTTATTGAAGAAGGTTGTCTTCTAAAGCAAATTCATTTTTTGTGTAAAAGTAGCGATGATTCAAACTTACGTATTATATATAATATTACGAATCGAATATTAAGCCTGACATACAGTAATTATACATCTCCTATTTTTATTCATTCAATAGATGTACCTTTTATTGAGATTATTTGCTGCTAGACTATAATATAAAGTAGATAGCTGTGGTAATAAATACGGCGAACTCAATTTTCCGTGAGTGCAGAGTGAGTCTCGGCAGGGGAGGGGGTTAGGTGGGGCGAAGTGATGTATCACCGGAGTTGAACTCCTCGCGCCCTTACTCGAAATCCCGGAGTTCCCGGACTTCAGTTCGGCTTTATACACCATCTGGTGTTGCCTGAAACCACTTTCACGTAACAAGAACCCTTCGGATCCTACGATGGAAAGTTACGAAAGTCTTGGAGGGTTGGGAATGAATCAGAATGGGATATAGAAATTTACTAAGTAGTCGGTCAGTTATTTGTGGCCCCAGTTTTGTGGTCTTATTGTCGATGCGATGATGTTATTTACATTAATGAGACTAGAAACTTTAAAATGATATAATTATAAATTTCGGAACAGTCTCAGCCACGATTTCTTTTACATTTAATGCTAATAAACTTAGCACACATCTAAAATTATTTTCTTTGAGACTTATATGCCTGACCGATCATCACCCAAGGAAATAAAATTACAACAATTTACAATTTAGTCATGTATTATACAGGTTGGTTTACATAAACTCGCCAAGCAGTTTCGGTGGGTTCGCCTAAATTACCGTTTCTGACTGAAACTTTCATGTCTGACTCTGAAAATAAATTTCTCGATTGTAAAAATATATGAGTGAACAACCCGATATGTGGACGATGTGTTTTGCATCCGGAAAGTACAGAAAGGCAGTTGAGTACATTTCAAAACCTTTTTGAATACTTTTCATAACAGAATACAATTTAAAATATAATATTTTTAGTTGCAAACTCCTCTATAAAATCCTTATTTTACTATAAGGAACGCATCCAGACTGCAACCAACAGCTACTCTCCGGGCTACGTGCCCCGCCGAGCACTGAATTACAAGTTACAAGCCTGGCGCGTTAAGTGTAATAATTGCATATTACCATCAAAACGTTAATGCTTCGATTGCAACAAACACCAGCCGAAAGATTGATCCTACTTAAAGGAGCTCTCGTGCCAGTCGTCACATACCACTTGTAGACTGCAGTTTCGAGCTGTTGGCTCTCGTCACTGCAAGGTAGGCATGTGACGACCGACACGAGGATCACTTGACTATTTAGTACATTTCGGTATCCTTGGGATAGAGACATATTAAATAGTCAGCAGGCGCCATCTAACGGTCCAGTGTCTATTGCAATCGAAAAATAAATAGCCTGACTGGGCTTAGCATAGTTCAAATGTCCAGCCCTCGAAAAGTACATTTGAACTATGCTAAGCCCAGTCAGATTATTTACTTTTATATACTATTCCAATTCCAATTTAAACAAGAGTTATGATATTATAAAGAAGCGCGCGCGTGCCTCCGCTCGCTAGCCTTGCTCCCCGCCACGCCAGAGTTATACGTTATAAACATTTAGATTTTTGGTTTTGCTCCCACGAAAATGTTTCTATAATGAAATCTGTGTAGAATTTCCTCAGGTTCAAAATTGAATTCTTGTAAAATTATGGCTATAGGTAAAATTAGAGAGATATGAGCAAAAAGCTGAACTTTTTTTTTGTTTATTGACCATTTTTCCCAGGCACCACTGGCAGGTGATTCAACAAAAAACTTTTATATACATTTCCAACAACAACTCTTCAAAAGGCGAGATCACTTAGATTTAGTTCTTTCAATTCAGGCTTCTTTCGACAGTTTCCCTGTACTAAAAGGAATAAAAAATAATAAGAATGTAACTGATGAACAACAAATATTTATGCGTCATAACATCCTAAGAATAATTATTTAAATTCTAAGAATTTCTTGGTTTATTATTATTAGCATAAGATTAGTATTTATTATTTGAATTCTTAAGTAGTTAAATATCATAATATTTACATAATTTATTAGGCTTTAGGGTATCTATTGCACTTATTGTCATAAAAGTACCAAACATAAATTTGTAGAGAAAAATGATATTGATGAAAATGATATTTAGTATTATATACAACCTTTTATGATGGAGTGGCAGATACACTGAAAATAAACGTTTTAATATCATTATAAATAAAAACCAGTTACTTCTTAGTTCCACGTTCAGGTGTTTTTTTTTTCTTGATACTATTCGGCTATGCGAGGTTTTTTTTTATTTTAAAGTATTATTTAAGGGCGACGGATATCCAAGTTCTACAACTTTTAAAAACATTTCTAAATTAAAATCTACCATACTTAGCAATTGGGTTTATTAACATTTAAACTTTTATTGAAGTTTTCTTCAGAAACAGAAATACTAATTAGCCTTTGTACTATACCATTTTATATTAGAGAGTAAACATTGACCTGAGATTGTATTTTCCATATTTAGTGATCATTAGGTATGGAAAAGTAATGGCGAATTTTGTGATATTCGTTTTCTAGCACGACGCATGCAGATGAAAATCTTAAGAAATAATGCCCGGTTAAACGCATTAAGACAATTTTACCTTCACCTCAATTTCAATTATTCATTTAACGAAAATGTCCAAATGTTGAAAACGTGCTCTAGAAAATGGCGGAGGTGCCGGTTAAACAACATATTCTAGTATTACTGCTTTCCAAACAATTCTACTTAAAATCTAATTGACTACGCTATTTGTGCGTTTTCTCAAATCGAATAATGAAAAGGCACAAAACTAAAACTCTTGCAACACTTACACAGCCAAAAATACCCTTAAAATACTGGAAATAGGGCAATCATTTATTTATTCTGTAAAAGCTCCATAACAATATTGTCCTGCATATGGAGATGGGACTCAAAAGAGGTTTCCATAATTTGACATTTTACGACATCTAAATCGAGCTGTCCGCCATTATGCTCTAGGTAGGAATGATATCCAGCCGTATAATTCCGCAATTCAATATCAAGTGATGAGTTCCGTCATGGCTTTATTATGCGTGCTCATTTTTAGCACATCATTCTTTTTGTCCTCTTCTCTTTAAGATTATTCATTTTCTGTCAGATTATCATTTGCTTCTTATTTGAGCGGGATTAAGATTTCCGGAATAGCTGAGGAATATTTGCATTAAGAGTAAAATACAGTCAGACCTTGTCGGCTACAAATAATGATCTCTTAAGAGTGTACAATGCTCTATGCTCTTACACGGTTTTTTTAAAGCTCCCCTAAAAAACTATAATTTAGAACTATATGAAGTTTTAGAATTTTGTGATGAACGAGACAAGAATATACTATGCGTAAATAAACCGTGCATTTGTCTAAATAGCGCAGCAGAATTATTGATGTGATTGATTTGTACTTTTTTAATAGTTGTTATTGCTCAACATTATACAGGAGGTGAAAAAGTGAATATGTTATTAATTTTTGGAGACAAGGTAATGTTCAGGAAAAATATCGGTAATTTTGGAAAATAATATTAAAACGGCAATTTGTTCTGTGTATAGACCTCCCAAGGGCGATATCAATATGTTCTTTAATAACTTGACATTAGCTTCAAAGCGTGTTGTCAAAAAGAAATTTGACTTCATTATTTTGTGTGGCGATTTCAATATAAATCTGTTTGATAAATGTCTATCTACTAAACTACTGTGTGACATGTTTGAATCATTTCAACTAAAAATTACCACAAAATAAGCAACCCGCGTATTTCTAAATGCAAATGGTCACATGAGTTCTACAGCCATAGGGTACTTTATGACTAATAACTATAGTATATATATATATATATATATATATATATATATATATATATATATATGAAAAATACTAGGTTCTCGGGTTGAACCGCGTCTGAGATTGTTAATGTCTCGACGTTTCGGCGCCCGTTTTGGAGCCATTGAACTCTAAGGAGTAGACAGATTGAGGCCTTAGAGACGGATCGTGGTGAGATCTGGGGAGTAGGCAGATTGAGACCCCGGAATTGAACCAGTTCCACGAACTCCTAGCATTATTTTCTTTGACAATTTTTTCTTGACCCACATTTTCTCTTGAAAATGGCTCCAAAAATCAATAATAACACTGCAAATGGCTAGATAACTGATTATATAGTTCAAGAAGGGCCAGTGCTTAAACGCCTCTTCATTAACTTTGAACGCACCCTGAATCATAACGACTATATAGTCTATCGTGACCTGAAAAAATAGCACAAAATAAACATAAATAATGCTAAAGAATTATTTTATATTAACAAAATAAACAATGCCGAAAATAAATCTAGAAAAACTTGGGAATTAGTAAATCATAGACTTGCAAAAAATAAATCTTTAAAAAATCTATTAAATTAATTGTGAACAACGAAGTAATATCTGTTAGTAATAAAATTGCAAACTATTTTGCGCTTCATTTCTCTGCAGTTGCGCCAATGAATCCGAAGATCCATTTTGGGTACCTACAAATTATTATTACCACATACAGTGTCCCAAAATAATGTAAACTCCTTTTTGATGATGTCAATAAATCAGAACTAATGGACGCCGTTAATGAACTTAAAAATAAAAAATCGTCAGGCTTAGATGGCTTAACTGTTCAAATAATTAAAAGTATATTATCGAATATAATTGATCCATCGTTGTACCTAATTAATAAATCTATTTCAAATGGCTATTTTCCTGACGTTCTAAAAACTTCATCTGTTATACCAGTTTTTAAAAAAAGTTATGAACATGATATCGATAATTACCGTCAAATATCACTGCTAAGTGTAATATAAAAATTTTTTGAAAATATTATTAGTTATAGAGTAACTATATTCATAGAAAAATATGTTTTACCAAACTATCAGCACGGTTTTAGAAATGGAAGATCAATTGAAAGTGCTTCCATTAAATTTTTTGGCTTTACCTATAAAGGATTAGATAGTGAAATATATATTGTTACAATCCTGTTTCACCTCTCAAAAGCATTCGACTCTGTAAATAAGGATATTTTATCTGATAAGTTACAGGCTACGGGAATGAGAGGTAAATTTCATGAATGTATGTTTTATCTACATAACAGAACACTGCGGGTAAAATGCACTGATACAGTCAAATTTTTTTTATATTCTCCTAGTAGTTCCGCAGGGTTCCATACTTCGCCCGCGTTTCTTTTTAATTTATATTAATAATCTGCCAAACTTCATCAAAAACGGTTTCACCAAAATATATACTGATGATACAACCATTACGGTAACGGCTACTAATCATGAGGAAGTACTAAATAGAATTAAAATGGTACTGGATGAAATGAGTAGCTGGTGTGATCGCAACAAACAAATGCTAACTGAAAATAAACCTATATTTTGGAATTTCAATTTAAGACGCACAATTACTTTACCTGGAATAGCTTTAAGTGAGTGTTCTAAATTCCTTGGTACATAAGTAAACAGTAATCTATCATGGGGACACCATATTAGTCACGTATGTATCATTCTATGTAAAAAGAGTATTTGTGTTACAAAAATGAAGAATCTTATCGAATTGTTCTGTAGATATTTGTACAACCTAGCTACCAATGTTAAAAGAAGAACTTAGCAAACTCAACATTGTCTAAAAGAAAATATCATCAGTTCTGTGTAAGTAGTAAGTATCTATGAAAATAACAAACAGAATCTTAAAGCTGTGTATTTGACATACACAGCAAATAAGTGTTCTTCCAAAAAAGCTTTGAAAACGGAAAGAGACTACTTTCCAAAACGTCAGCAAAATACTGTTACGTGTTTACCATCTCCAGTAAATACTCTGTATGTAGGTTCAATAATTACAACAAGAATCTTCACAAACCACTGATTTATTAATCATTTAATTACAATAATTAAGTCCTTATACACATTAGTACACACCAATTACAAGTTCCATCTACTATAGTCTCACTACTATAATTTACAAATTATTACTCTTATTATTCCATCTGCTCACAGATTGTCTCAGATCAAACTATCCCAGTGCGCCGATTCAGTCCCTATATATATACCCCCGTCGAATTTAGTAGAATATTCCAGAATGTTCTGGCATAACTTCGCGACAATTCAATTCAAAGAGTATTTATTAATAATAAATGATACAATAGTTGCCTCACCAGGACCTGCTCCGGAACCGATCGTGCAAACACCGCATTAACGCGGTGACGGATAGCAGGATCGGGTGAAACAGACCTGGGTCAGCGAAAACAACAATTCAACAAAACTAAACTTAGACTCCTTTTTAAATATAAAATAAAAATAGGTAATAAAATTAATAAAAGTGCTTGAAAGCAAGCTCAACAAAACTTATAAACTACACTAATTTTTAAAAACACTGTCGCATAAAAAACACTATTAAATTTGTTATCTGGACGCAGGCACCACAAATCGAACAAGGTGCCTTCCGCGAAATACTCCAATGCAGGGCTGGCCTAAACTTTGATTTTAAAAATTTTGATTTGTTAAAAGGTTTAAATTTTTTAAAAGGTTAATGGTGTGAAGTGAATTTAGAAACAAAAATGCACAAAGAGAAATGAAGAAAAAACTAACAAAGCGACAAAAATACACAAACAGAAAGGAAGAGGGGACAGGAAAGATTTAAAGATAATTAAAATATATGAAATACTAGCGAAAGGTGGATAGAATTAGAGAAAGGTATAGTTGTTGAAACTTGGCTATAGTGGTTGCCGGAAAATCGGTAACGTCTGGTACGGTTTGTGTGTTTGATCCGAAATGGGGCATTATGCTGGCTACTTTGCGTTATGTGTCTTGTTAGCGGACTATCGCCTAGCTTGAACGAGTAGAAGTTTTTAGAGGTATGCTGGACGTAGTCCGCTATCGAGGTTATGTCGTTGCAGCGTGCGTATAGATCTCAGAGGGACATGTATCTTTCTGAATTTGATATGAGGCGCATGAATTTGTGCTGAAGCACTTTTAGCTTTTTCATTGTCATGGCCGGTATGCCGCACCACGCCGGTGCCGCGTATGTGATGCACGGCCTGACCACCATCGTGTACAACAGTTTTTTATTCTGCCTGTTAAGTCTGCTACCCCTGACCATGAGCGAATACAGACTCCTGGACAGAGTAAACCGTACGTATTGTCTCACTGATATATTGGTCCAGTCTGACCCCCAAGTACTTCACGCATCCTTTGGTTGGAATTTTGATTCCCCGGATCGAAATAGGAGTGATAATTTTATTTTCAGTAAAGCGACGCGTGAAGACTATTGCCTCCGACTTCTCAGCGTTCATTCGAATCTTCCACCGGTTGTAATAAGCCGTGGAGCCATGTGCGCCTTCAGCAGCATGTTCGCTGCTTGTGCGTTCTACGAATGCCCGTATATGGCTGTGTCATCGGCGTACTTGGCCAGCTTCGTCTTCGGAAACTCTGGAAAATCGGAGACGTATAAGTTGTACAATTTCGGTGACAGGCATGATCCTTGCGGGACTCCCGCACGAATGTCCCGCCGTGTTGAGAGTTTGTTATTCATTCGAACTTGCAGGGTTCTGCCCGTCAGAAACGATTGAATAAGTTTTATGAGGTGAGTCAGGAAGTTGTAGTCATGGAGCTTGTAGAGTAGTCCCGGAATCCAGACGGTGTCGAACGCCTTCTCAATATCGAGGAACACCATGGTGGTGTTTTTCCCGAGGTTGTATTGCACTTTGACGTCGTTAATTATCTTAACGACCTGTGGTATCGTGCTCCTGCCCTTCCTGGAGCCGAACTGGGACTCATCGTCGATGTGGAGCTCCTCCTGAACAGTATCGAGCCTGATCAGGATGATCTTTTCCGCCAACTTGGAGATCGCCGACAGCAACGAGATGGGCCTGTAACTGCCGGCGAACTTCGCGTTCTTTTTCGGCTTCAGGATGGGAATGACCACGGTGCATCTCCACTGACTGGGCCAGTGCTGTAGCCGCAGGATCGCGTTAACGATATATGTCAATTGCCCAATACCTTTAGAATTATGCTCTATCCACGTAGGACCGTTACAACAATTGCAATCATACAGTTCCCGGTAATTAGGCTTTTTAGAAAGGGATGGTTGGTTTCTACTCCTGGGCGGAATATAATTTGCATATAAATTTTTTCTTCCATTAATTGTTTTTTTCGGCTAATTAATGTGAACAGCTACATAATTAGAATCAACCCTTAATTATTAAAATTAAAAACTTTAATATTTCCAGCAAGCCCCTCCCACATAAGGCTCTGCCAGCTAATTCAAGGAAAAGGGGGCTGGTGTTTATTGTTATATTATATTATTATTATCATAATGCCAAACAATTTAACCGGATTTTGTCATAATAAAATCGTAGCTACCTGCCCCTATTGTTTTCATTATAAACCCATGATCATCCATTTAGGCATATATAAGTACCATTTCATTTTGCCGATTTATCATTCGTAAAGTTGATTGCAACGTTCCAACATGAGTACTACAAATATACCCGAACTCCCAATTGAGATGTGGATCAAGATACTAAGGTAAGTAAGCCATAAATTTTACAATATTATTTAGTGAATGCAAACCTTTGTTTGGAGATCGTTTTTGTATTAACCAGTTTATAATTTTTTATATATTATATTTACATGCTGTAATGGAGAGACCCTTGTAGAAATTTGTTTATTATCTGATTTTAACAGGACATTTTTTAAAATGTAGACTATAAAAACTTTTACTTTGAGACGAAAACTTAGAGATTAGTTTCAACTTTTAAGGCCTACTATGAATATTGTTTCCTTTTATTTGTGTTTTCTACCACGTGTATTATCCTCTTCAAAAACAAATCACCGAGTCTTCAAAATAATAGAATTATTGAAAAAATGCCTCTGCGCCTGTGATGTTTACGTCAAAGGAACAGTCAAAGGTTATTTTTTACAAATAATATAAATCGGAATAAACACAGAAATAATGTATTTTGCTGACGTTTCGGAAAGTAGTTCGTTTTCAAAGCTTTTTTTCGAAGAACTCTTATTTGTTATGTATGTCAAATACACAGCTTTAAGATTCTGTTTATGTTATTTCCATAGATACTTACGACTTACACAGAACTGATGATATTTTCTTTTAGATAATGTTGAGTTTGTTAAGTTCTTCTTTTAATATTGGTAGCCAAGTTGTACAAATATCTACAGAACAATTCGATTTGACTGATTTGTTTTTGAAGAAGATAATACATGTGGTAGAAAACCCAAATAAAAGGAAAGAATATTCGTAGAATGCCACAAATAACTTTCAGGCAATGCCTACTATGATTGTTTCCAACGTCAAAAAATGGACAAATTTAATTAGCGATTTTTGTATTGAAAATCTAACTACACCACTGCATTGAGGAAACTATCTAATTAAAATGGGTAGATCCTACATTATTTTATAATCCATGACCAAGATAATTTTTGACATCCCGATATTATTATATAACGTCAATATAAAAAAAAACAAAACAAGAAAATATCTAATGTCACTAATTTTTTTTGCGTAAAACAGTGAATATATGAAATTTCGACGTTTACTTTCTAAAGTAAAATGCCAAAGATGAATTATTTCAATACATTATATTTATAAATCCCTTATAAAGACATTGCATATTTTTTTAAATCAGCGATATATTATATTAAATGAGAATATTTTTCGAATTACTGCAGAAATATGTTTGTTCCTGAATTCGTGTGGTACTAGCACTAGTTGTTTTATTAGTCTGTGATAGATGTTTGTACTTCACCAAATAAATAGGAAGGCTGTTATAAAAAACATACTGTATAATGCAACTAGATTGATGACGATCACTGATAAAATATGAGAATAGGCAACAAGTCTGGACTCAGATCAAAGTGTTTTTCATTGTATAATAATGCATTTGTTTGTTGCAGCTATCTTGATGGACGCTCTCTATTGATAGCTGCATCGTGTAATTCTTGGTGGTCAAGGATATCCGATTCACATAAAGTGCTAAGAGAAAGAATAGATAAAGCAGAAGAAGATAGGGTAAGAAGCTGTATGGAGGTCAGCAGAACCATACATTTGAGAAAAAAAGATATACATGTTATAAACCAGAGGACATTCAATAATAAAATGAGGAGGATCATGCGCAGAGATCATGTAATGCAATGGAGAGATTTGCGACGGACAAGATTCAAATGCGATCCTCTAAAGTTTGAAAAGTATGTGGATGGTCCACCTTGTGCGATACGCGTTCGATATTTATTTTTCTAGATTAAATCTGTTAATTAATGTTATTTTTATTTTTATTATATACGTTCATTTTGTGGAAATAAATATTATATTATTTATTTGTTTATTTATTTGTTTTAATTACATTATTCATCAGGTCATGCGAACCAGTTACATAATAGGAGAAGTATACAAAAAAAAAGAAAAAATTACACATAATAATAAGAAGAATAAAGAAATATAAATTAAAATGAACCAGAAATATTTTTAACAAAAATGTACAAGCATAGGAGAAAAGTATGAATAATCTATAGCAAAGAAGCAATGAAATATATCTTTATCTAAAAATAAATATATCTTTAGACTTTATTCAGTGTTACCTCAAAATATAAGAGACTCCAAATCTATAACAACTTATAAAAAAATCAATAAAAAAATGGCTTATCAATACCCCACGGTTACAAATACATCAATACATTGACTTAAAGAATTTCATTTAAATAAACATTTCCTTTTTTTTTTTTCTTTTTTCTTTTTTGTTTATTTGTGTTTACATATTTATTTAATCTTACTAAAAATATATATATGAATATACTCATACTAATAATTATTCTTACCTCCCTGCGTATTCTATGTGAATAATCACACCCACTCACTAGTAGTTACTACTTCTGTGGGGCAGGGACATATAATGTCCCATTTTGTTTATTTCCTACATGTTGGAATTATTTCTATATACTGTTTGTAACTTCTATATATCATTTGCAATTATTGTACTGTAATATAGATTTGAATTGGCAATAAACATTATTATTATTATTATTATATTTTAAAAAAATCCATATTTTTAATTATTTTAATAATTAAGTAGGGTTAAAGAGTTTTTTAATATCATTGATTGAGCTGTGAAAAATGTCAAACAGTCCAGTTTTTGTTGTAATTGTTACACATAGTATGAGGAGGAGAGAATTTTAAAACATTAGAATGTGGGATGCCGAGGTAAAAAGTTTGTGAACTTCTGGAGTTCAAATTCGGAACGCGGAAATTTAATTGACTTAAAATGTCTTGACAGTGTATATTGCTGTGAACAATATTGTATAAAAATACGAGAGAAAAGTATTCGCGTCTGGTAACCAAAGAATTGATAGAAAATCTAGCTAGGAGTTCTTGCTGCGGGAAGCCAACCTCCGGGTATACTCCATCCGACTTAAACCAGAGCAATTTTACAAATCGTCTCTGCACACTCTCCAACGCGTCAATGTGAATACTGTTATTGCAGACGAGAGATCCATAATCTAGTTTAGACCGGACAAAAGCAAAATAGAGGATCTTTAGTGTACAAATGTTTGAGAAATCTCTGCTCATCCTGATTATAAAGCCCAGAGTTTTAAAAGATTTAGCTACAACATTGTTTACATGCGGTACAAATGTAAGCTCTTTATCGAAGATTACGCCAAGGTCTACAAGGGTATCAGGTCTCTGAAGCACTACGCCATCTACATTATAGTCGAAAATAACCGGCCTTGCATTAGTTGTGTAGGTCATAACATTACATTTTGACACGTTTAGATATAATTTGTTTCGAGTACACCAGTTGCATACGCGTGCTAGACTATCCTGCAGTGTGACGCAGTCCTCCAGAGATGAGACTGTATTAAATATTTTAAGATCGTCAGCGTACAGCAAACAGGATACTTGAATACAATTCACGATATCATTTACGAAGATGTTGAATAACAGGGGTCCAAGAATTGATCCCTGCGGAATATCAGATGTTGCACTGATCCAGTCTGTCGAATGCCTTAGAGAAGTCAGTATATATTACGTCCGTTTGCTTACGCTGGTAAATGGCTTCTGAGATATACTGGGTGATACAAGTTAAATTAGAGGTGGTGGAGCGCCCTTTCATAAAGCCATGTTGATACACCGATAATTGGGCACTAACACTAAAGTAAATAGTATCATGTAGTAAGATTTCAAGAGTTTTAATAAAATTGCACAGAATAGATATAGGTCTAAAATTGGAGATGACATTTATATCGCCTTTTTTGAAAACTGGCCACACTTTTGAACATTTCTAAATATCTGGGAGACAACAGTTTTTCATACACAGATCGAAAAGTACCGATAGTAGAGCTGCAAAGATACAAGCACAGTCGGGAACGCCATCCGGACCAGTAGTTAACTTAGGTTTAAGTTGTTTCAGCTCATTAAGTACAGCAGCCTCACTAAAGAGGTAACGTTGAATGCAAGGTTATTCGACGCCTGAATATATGTAGAGTCAATATTATCAGAGGGTGGTAGGAAAGAATTACTGAAGAAATCCGCAAACGCATTCAATATGTCGACGAGGTTATCAAAATGTTGTTCGTTGTAAGTAAGACATTTGAGTAGAAATATTTGTACCCTTTTTTATTTACAAATGACTAAAACTTACCAGGTTCCAAAGTAATATAATTCTCAACCTCCCGTACGTAAATTGCATAAGCAATGTCTATATCAACCTTAATCTTAGATCTTAAACGCTTGAACTCATTATGAGCCAAAACATCACCATTCCGTTTGTGCATGCGCCAGTATTTCACTTTCAATTTAATATTCTTTATTATACTACCATTAAACCACAGATGATACGTTCTCTTATGCGTAAGATTGAATTTAGGGACGCACATATCAAAAATCGCATATAGTCTAGTAATTTAAGTTATTATAATTGTTATACATATTGTGAAGAGGGGAATACTTTTTTATATTTGTTCGTACAAATGGCTCTTGGAATACGAAAATTTTACATAAAATTTCTGACCAGTTTATGTTTATGAATTATTATCTTGTGTAATAAGATCAGATAAGTTTTTGTGCGCCTGTATTCTAGTGAGCCGAAGCCAAAATTTATGAGAAGTTCAGATCTAAAATTCCAAATTATCAATATATGTTAGACAGATATGACACCGAGTGGCAGAAACATATTCTTAATTAGGACGGACAAAGCTTCAGAAAAATAGAAAAACAATTAAAACTTATGCAAAAATAAAGCTAATTTATGGTAACAGGCACTATCTCACAAGGCAAACTAAAGTTATGTTATGTGAAAGCTAAGTGTTGTCATTATTAAATTTTGCACACTCTGTATACGGACCTAACTTAACCTGTGTTTAAACACAAAATACAAAAAATTCAAAACTCATGCCTGCGTCTAATCTACGGTATTCGTAGGCATGAGAGAATAACTTATAAACTGACTCACACAGGGTGGTTAAACATTGAGCGTCGGAGAATATTACACTCAGCGTGTCTATACCATACAATTATTATGCGTAAAGTACCTCATTATTTATATAATAAGATACAGGTTAGAACAGATGTTCATACTATTAATATAAGATTCAAAGGTTTATTAACACCACCTACTCATCAGCATGAATATTTTAAACGGTCTTTCAGTTACCAAATATGCAATGCTTATAACAAACTTCCAAATTGTTTGAAAGAAATGAGCCTGTCCGTTTAAATCAAATTATAAAAAGATTTTATTTAAAGAACAATGTGAACAAAATTAGCCATTTAATATCTATTTTCATCTATATGATTTCATGTATTCTTCTTAATTTTTTAACTACTATTTGAGCACTAAAAAAATTATCAATACTGTAGCATACGCTGCAATTTAGGTTAAGTGGTAGAACAAATCCATAATTGTATTATAGATTTGAACTTCGTCTTTTATGCCAAATGTATTACATTAATCTGTAAATTTATTGTACAACCAAAGTTGGTTAATAAGGACGTTTATTATTATTATTATTATTATTATTAAATCGCAGAGATATGGAAGTCAAAATAATGTTTGTAAATTGCAAAAAAAAGCAGGAAAAAAAAACATAACTTGGCGACGCGGCATCCGATTGGCGAAATATTTTAGGTGTAATACTGAACCGTTGGAGGCTTAACTGATGCCAAAAATATAGGGTGTTCCGTTTAAAAAATTATACTTTCTTGTGTAACTCGTTGTTGTGACACCATGTATACTTAATTGAAAATAATTTTACGTTGTAGTATAGATGAAACACTGAAAGTTTTGTTAAGAAAGTTTTTTTTTATAAAGTTAGCTGTTTTTTCACAATCTTCCGTGGGAACACTAACTGGACACCCTGTATAGAGACAGGTCTAATATGGGATAATATAGATAGAAGTATAAATAATTATGACAGTTATTATTCTTAGAAAATTGACAAAGTTCCATAGACTGGATATATAGTATATTTGCATACCATCATTAAGGGTACTAGTAAAACAAATTACAGCCCTAATTGTTATGAATATACATTTATATAATTGAAAGTTTAATAGTTCATTTTTAAATTCATATAATTAGGATTAGGAATTAGGTCTATGAGTGCAAAAGTATACAACTATAAGCGTACGTTAAGACAAAAGGCATTGATTAAAATTAGTAGATCAAAGCTAAAACTAAAAACTAAAAAATAATAATGTTTAAATATTAAGATTTTGTTCAACAGCGATAGATTGTAAAAAGCGTGGGGTGCTTTTAACTACATGAGTTAGTTAGAATATATATTATTAACTGCGGCGCCGGGGCGAGCGTAGGTGCGTCTTTACTATGTACATACTTCGATATGCGATGTAAAGCAACGTTAGGCGTGGTTAGTAGTTGGATTGGTGACCGTTCCAACGAAGACCACGTCCTCGCCTCACCCATCTTCCAGCGGCTTGTATATCAGTGTATGCGCGGAAGCTATACAACCTTAGGCGAGGGTTGTATAGGAGATATACCATCCTTCGGAGGGGATGTAAAGCCGTCGGTCCCTTGTCTATTAAATGTTAGGCAAGTAAAAGATCCCTACTCTTCTTAAGGGAAGAGGTTCGGCAAAATTCCTGGTTGGGGGTAGCTCGTCTACAGGCGTCGGTGTTAGGCCTCAGTAGCGGAAATAGGCCGACGTTAAATAAATGTATAAAAAAAAAAAAAAAACTGCGGCGCCTCCGGCAAAATGTCGAGAGTAGATTAGTCATTTATTTTATTTTATCCTGATGATCCTGGTGAGGACATTAGGGCAAAGTTGTCAAATTATTGTATTGTCATCGGTCCTCGATAAGTGTGCAAAGTTTCAGTTTAATCTGACGTTTTGAAGTTGGTGAGAATTACATTCAAATATTGAGAAAGTTATATACAAACAAACAAACATAAAGGTGAAGCTAATATAAAGCGTGTAAAAAATGAGGACCTGTCAGGGCGTCTCCAATAAACAGTCTGCATAAATAAATAAATTAAAATGCACTTTTCAACAAATAATTGAGAACAATGTTATCGACAAATTTTAACGAGTTTCATTATTTCGCTATAGTAATAAGAGCAGTGGTTTCAGTGATGGGTACATTAAGGGCTAAATACTGGAATAAAGAAAAATACATTATTTTTTCTTCAAACATCAGAAAAATTCGAGAAAATGGTTGAATTTATTCTGCCATTCATCATTGACGTAGTTACAAAAATAATAAATGATTCTATGCAACTAGGTATATTCCCATCCATATGGAAAACTTCAATAGTAAAGCCATTGCCTAAAAAGCCAAACCCGGTGACACATAATGATTTGAGATTAATTCAATTAATACCTATCCTCTCAAAAATTGCTGAAAAAATAGTATGCAAAATGCTGTTAATACACATAAATAGTTGTAATATCTTGCCGAAAATACAATCTGGCTTTAGACCACACTATAGCACTTACCAAGGTAACTAATGGTTTAACAGCAGCTATGGATCAGTCAAAGGCGTCATGTCTAGTCCTGCTAGATTACAGCAAAGCATTTGATTTAATAAACCATAATATGCTACTAGCAAAATTACATTACATAGGACTAGACCCATTGTTCTGCTGCTGGTTTGAAGTTTACCTAAAGAACAGGTCTCTAATTGTAGATATTGATGGCAGTAGATCATCTAACAAAATATCAGTCGACATAGGGGTTCCTCAAGGAAGCATCTTAGGTCCCATCCTATTCACCATATATACTTCGGATCTACCAAAGGCAATACTGTATTGTAATGTTCATCTTTATGCCGACGATGTACAACTGATGACGTCACTTGATCCCTCGGACACAAATATTGCATTGCGACATCTAAATGATGATTTACACAGGATACTGAACTGGTCACAGGATCATGCTATGGTGCTTAATGCCAATAAAAGCGGTGTACTATTTGTGGGTAATCAACGAATATTATGAAAAGTCGCGCAATTTAATTTTTCAACTGTGCATAAAGACAATGTAGAAATACCTATCAAAGACCAGGTTAGAAACTTAGGAGTTACATTTGACAGTAGTTAAATTTCGAGCAGCACGTTTCACATCAGTTAAAGACATGTTATATAAAACTAAAATCTTTGTATTCATTTAAATGTCTACTCCCTGCAGATGTTAAATATAGGCTAATCGAGTCCTTAATCTTCCCAAAGTTTGATTATTGCTTACGAATGTACTATAACTTTTTATGCTCAAACTATAAGCACAAACTACAAGTGGCTCAAAACGCATGTATGCGTTTTGTATACCAGACAAAAAAATATGACCACATAACACCCTTATATAATGATCATAAGCATCTGAAAGTTGAGTATAGATACCGTTATTTATTTGAAGTGTTCCTTATGAAGAAAATCTTTGTATATAAATGCCCAGAATACTTATATGAGTTGTTAATCCCTATAAAAAACATACATATACATAATTTAAGAAATAATGCCTTATTTAACATATACCAACACAAAACTTCCAAATTTAAATGTTCCTTTAGTTATGTTTCAGTCGATTGTTTAAATAATTCCATATACTCAAACCTACTAGCTAGTTATAGTGCACCACATATTTTTAAAGCTAAATACAGACAGGTGATAACATGTCAGCAAGTCAGTGATCCACATTAGATTACAATTTATGTATTTGTATTTTAATTTTTATATGTATTTGTATTTTTATTTTTACGTGACTATTTACCTTGCTTGTTTATTAATATATTAAGTATTCAATGACTTATTAGAAGTGATTTTATAGTAGTATACTTAAGAAATTATTGTATATATAAGTTAGATATTTTATATTTTATATAGATATTATATCTCTGTCAGGTCCTGTGGAAGAACGTTTATAACGAACAGTGTACCCTTTGTGTTCTGTATGCATATTTACATATCTGTACTTAACGCAATAAAGATTTTTATTATTATTATTATAAAATAGCTTAACACATTAACTGGGACACCCTGTACAGTTATGACCTTAAGACATTGTATATTGAATATTCTTCAAACGCGCGAGTTTTTGCTGCATAAAAACTGTCTTTTTTAGGACCAGGGCGAGTGCGTACTAAAACGAAATAACAGATCAATTTATTATTGTTTGCATATCGACCGTTTCCAACACACATTCATCACTTATAGCTGTAATAATAAGGTAATAGTAGTAATTAAACACAATTATACAACATTTAATAAATTGACATTACATATTTCATGAAAATGGTGTTTATTAATAAAAATCAGTGAGTGAATTCCAAATAATATATTAAATTTTGAAAATACTTAAGAGCGATGTTCGATCTATTTTTCTGAAATTTTGGTCTGTATTTCCGGAATAACAATAAGTATATTTTAAAACTTAAATCTTGGTGCAAAAATAAAAATCCACGTACAAATCAGTTAGGGTAGCAGGTTAAGAATGACCAATCGGTACCTTTTTTTTGTTCTGTTTGCTCTCAGTGGCACTTACAATTTTGTCAAATATTAGCCCGTAATACATAACCATTTGGATATAATAAAAGATATTAGAAATGTCAAAAATAACTTGTGTCCTTTGGACCACTTGATCAATGTAATTAAAATATACTTATTTGTTGTAGACATAGTGAGGCTTACTCATGAAAAAATTGAGCAAGATAATTGATTATGGTACATAAAAAAACTGGTTAAGGATAATCTGCCAATTTTATCGATTCTAAAAAGTTATATGTTGTGAACCAGTATATATGATAAATGTACCATAATGGTATGATTGAAAAAAATGCGTAATTTTTTTAAATATGTTCTACCCATTTTATCGGTTTCAAAAAATTATATGTTGAAACATCATTTAAAGATTACCAGGTTACCAGAACCCTATGACTAAAAAAAATCCAGAAAAATATATCAATTTTTTCCATGTCCCCATTATCAATTATTTTGCTCAATTTTTTAATGAATCGTGGAAAAGCAAGTGGAAAATTTATGAGTTTTTCTTTGCTTTTTTGTAGGAAACGTCGATCTAAACGTTTTTTCTTATTTGAAATCTTGTTTTAGAGCATTGTTTACATATGAAAAACAACGGATTCTTATTTTTCCTATTGAGAAGGTCGACCTGAGCATTTTTTATGCAATTTTTGTATACATACATATTCGTTTTTCATTTATTGCAGAAAGGTGGTGGGTCAAATAAAAAATTTTCCCAGATACGTTTATAGGAAATTTGGTTACGAACATTTTTTTTCATTTTGAATTTTTTGATACGGTGCACGGTTTTTGAAATATTCTTGAGTTTCAGTTAAAATTATCGAAAAAACACATATATACACACATATTAACTAACAAATTTTACAAAGAAAACAAAGAAGAAGATCCATTTTTCACCCGCTTTTCTGCGATTCCGGAAAAGCGCGTTTATTGATAAATGGCAATGAATACGACGTTTTGCAACAGAAAAATGATTTTTAGAAAAACATCATTTTTGAAACATTAAAATACAATTTACATTAAAATGCAATTCATGTAACTTTTAAATTTGTTTAACAAAAACATAATAACGATTTTGTAAATTTTTTTGTCTGGCATTTTTTGTAAGATTTCAGATTCCAGAGGTCTAGTTAGATTTTCAATACAAAAATCGCTAATCAAATTTGTCAATTTTTAACATTAAAAAACAATCATAGTAGACCTTAAAAACTGAAACTAATCTCTAAACTTTTATCACAAAGTAAAGTATGTGATAGTGTGTACTTTAAGAAAAGTCCTGTTAAAGTCGAATAATAAACACAATTTTTACATAATATAAAATAGCCCAATAAAGTGGGACGAAATTTTTCGATTTGGATGAAATAATTCAGAGCGGGCTGAAATCTTGGCAACTGGCTTATTTTGTGGTAGTTTTTAACATATCAAAAGTCCCCAGGAAATAGGGAAAAAAATCGGTTTTTCGCAAAAAACTTGGAAATTATCAATTTTACTGCAAAATATGTGCACATGAAAATCATAGGTAATAAAAATCACAATTTCGTTTTTCTTTTAACTTCGTACGACCCATTGGAGCCGAGATAGGTTTTTTGAAATTTTGAGTTTTGCGACGCAAGGAAACGCGCGGGTTCTTCGCTAAAATCTCAAAAATGATCGTAAAATGTTTCAAACGAAAGTTGTAGAGAATTCGATTACGAACAATTTTCTTTTATTTTTCATTTCCATTCGATCAAAATTGGCAGAGATATAAATTTTTAATCATCAACATTGCGCGCTATCAGAACTTAAGATGGGCAAAACTGTTATTTTTCAATAACAGGTTCGACCTGTTATTATTATTTTTAAATAACAGTTTAAAATAACAGCTTAAAAATAACAGCTAGCAGAGTGTTGGTATCGCAGTAAACATTATTTTACCCTACTGCTATGCTACTGACTGCCTTCACTCGTCAGCAGCAATGTTTTTCATAGCAACAATACGCTCTCTCGGCTGCTGCTACTCACTGATGGATGTTTGACAATCGCGCCCTATATTACGTACTTCTGTTTTTTGAATAACAGTTTTCGCATATCTGTTATATTCGAAGACAAATAACAATCTGTTAATGTTATTTGCAAATAACAATTATAAAATAACAGATTGTTCAATAACAACCCAACTTTACGAGAACACTTGTTTCATGATAAAATCGATAAAAACTCGAAAACAATAGATTGTACGCATATTGTGTGTCTAATGAAAGTTAAAGAGAATCAAATTGTGAATTTGTTGATGTATGTACAAAATCGCTTTGATAACGAGTGAATGGAAATAAGAGGGAAAAACATGAAAAATTGTCATTTTCAAGTGCATTTAGTATTTTTTGATTGGCTTTAAGCAATAATGACACTAAATGTTTTTGAAGAGAATTAAATTATCTGTAAAATGAGCTGCAAGTGATCTTCATACAATAAATTTTTCATAAGTTACAGCTGCTTAAAGCTATGAGCAACAATTTTCTTTTTTATTATAAATTAAGATTTTCCTGCAAGAACTGTACATAACAATTTTCTAAAAAAATATGGGCCCAGTATGAAACGATTAAGAAATGCTCACAAAATAACTTCTGATACTTCAAAAAATGAAAAGATGTTATTAAATGTACTTTTTTGTACTTCGAACGTGGTCTTATGAAATTTTGTCGTAAAGTCGAGAGAAACGATGATATACAGGGTGCCTGGAAACAAAGTAGAAAAAAAATTAACTGTAGATTCCTTAGCCCAAATTAATTGAGGTTCTTCATATAACATTTTTCAAAATACCCCTTCGTTTTCAAGTTATAGCCCCTTTAAAGGGGTTCGTTAAGAACTATTTTATTTTTTTTATTTATTCTGAAATGTAAAATGCATGGATTTAAAAATATTTTTAAAAATATATTAGAGGTTGCCCATTCCACCCCTTGGTAAAGCATTCAAGGAGATGAAAAAAATTCACAAGACACCTTTCAATAAGTGTAGTTGCTAAATATTTTGTTTTTTGGAATTTTACTTTTTGGGTAAAAAAATGAAAATAATTTTTAACTAACTTGAAATAACTTGAAAACGAAGGGGTATTTTGAAAAATGTTATATGAAGAACACCAATTAATTTCGGCTAAGGAATCTACAGTAAATTTTTTTCTACTTTGTTTCCGGACACTCTGTATACAAAAAAAGCAATTAAAAAATAATATTGATTCAATTTTTCTGAACAAAAACAATTTTCAAGAACCTTTTTTTTTAAGAAAATTACCTTGCAAATGACTTATGCTATTGCATTACTTTCATATATATATAAACTAATAAAAATATGTCAAGGCCAATTTTTTAAAAATTGTTATGAACAGTTCATGCAGGAAAATCTTAATTCATAACAAAAAAAAAATTTTGCTCATCGCTTTAAACAGCTGTAACTCGTGAACCATTCATCGTATGAAAGTCAGTTGAAGCTCATTTTACAGGTAATTTAATTCTCTTCAAAAAATCTTTAGTGTCATTATTGCCTAAAGCCAATCAAAAAATAGCTATTTATCAAAATGCACTTGAAAATGACAATTTTTCATGTTTTTTCCCTTTTGTCTCCATTCTTCGTCGTCAAGACAATTTTGTACATACACCAACATATTCAAAATTTGATTCTTTTTAACTTTCATTAGATATACTATATGCGTACGATCTATCGTTTTCGAGTTTTTATAGATTTTATCATGAAACGAGTGTTCTGATAGCGCGCTATAAAGATGTTTAAAAATTCATATCTCTGCCGATATTGATCGAACGGAAATGAAAAATAAAAGGAAATTGTTCGTAGTCGAATTCTCTACAACTTTCATTTGAAACATTTTGCGATTCCAACGACCACTTCTGCGTCGCAAAACTGTCAAATTTAAAAAAAATCTATCTCGGTCGTACGAAGTTTAAAAAAAAACGAAATTGTGCGGATTTTTATTACCTATAATTTTCATGTGTACATATTTACAGTAAAATTGATACCTTCCGAGTTTTTTGCGAAAAACAGATTTTTTTTTTAACTATTTCCTCCCCCCTCCCTTCCATCGGCGTCTACGCGTGGAGGCTTTTGATATGTTAAAAAGTACCACAAAATAAGCCTGTTCCCAAAATTTCAGCGCGCTCTGAATTATTTCATCCAAATTTTCGACTTTTACTTTCCAAGTAAAATGTCAAAGATGAATTAAATTTTTGTTCCTGGATGCCTGTGGTACTAGCACTATTTGTTTTATTAGTCTGTGGTAGATGTTTGTGCTTCACCAAATAAATAGGAAGGCTGTTATTAAAAACATACTGTATAATGCAACTAGATTGATGACGATCACTGATAAAATATGAGAATAGGTAACAAGTCTGGACTCAGATCAAAGTGTTTTTCATTGTATAATAATGCATTTGTTTGTTACAGATATCTGGATGCACGCTCACTGTTGATAGCTGCATCGTGCAATCCTTGCTGGTCAAGGATATCCGATTCACATAAAGTGCTAAGAGAAAGAATGGATAAAGCGGAAGAAGATAGAGTAAGAAGCTGTATGGAGGTCAGCAGAACCATACATTTGAGAAAAAAAGATATACATGTTATAAACCAGAGGACATTTAACGATAAAATGAGGAGGATCATGCGCAGAGACCATGTAATGCAATGGAGAGATTTGCGAAGGACAAGATTCAAATGCGATCCTCTAAAGTTTGAAAAGTATGTGGATGGTCCACCTTGTTACTAATAAAATATGAAAATAGGCAGCCAGTCTGGAATCAGATCAAAGTGTTTTTCACTGTGTAATAATACATTTGTTTGTTACAGGTATCTGGATGGACGATCACTTTTGATAGCCGTATCAGACAATACTTACTGGTCAAGGATATGTGATTCAGATAAAGTGCTAAAAAAAAAGAATGGAGAAAGCGGAAGAAGATAAAGTAAGAAGCTGTATGGAGGTTAGCAGAATCATACATTACAAAAGATATATATGTTAACCAGAAGACATTCAACGATAAAAAGAGGAGGATCATGCACAGAGATCATGTAATGCAATGGAGATATTTGCGGCATACAAGATTCAAATCCGATCCTCTAAAGTTTGAAAAGTATGTGGAAAGTCCACCTTGTCCTATACGCGTTCGATATCTATTCTTATAGATTAAGTATGTTAATTAATGTTATTTTTATTTTAATTACACATGTTTATTTTGTGGAAATAAATACTATATTATTTATTTATTTGTTTTATTTACATTATTCAACATGTCACGCGACCCAATTGCAGAGTAGGAAAAATACACAAAAATAATAAGAAAATTAAAGGAACATAAATTAAAATTAACAAGAAATATTTTAAACATAAATGTATAGCCTGGTGTATACTTACTGGACAGTCAAAAAACGCAACAAAATCTTTACGACTTCATTAAAATATCGTTACTCTCTGTACTATCTGGCCTGCAAATTGAATCCTACGAAACCTACGAACCTACGAGAATACACACAAATAACCTAGGAAATACCTCTGAATCGGTGATAGACTATATATTCACCAATCTGGACAAAAGTCAATATAACTCAATTGTAGTACAGCCTAACATAGCAGACCACCTAGCTCTAATTGTACATTGTAATTTGGCAATTTCAAAAGATTACGAAGACAATGAAAAAAAATACGAATACCGAAAATATACACATAGTAACTTGCAAGATTTAAAATGCCTCCTAAATAATATCAATATATAATATCATAGATACTGATGTAATTTTCAACAAATTCATGGAAATACTAACCTGGTCAATTAGCAGTACCTGTCCTATGCAATACATAACAAAGAATGTAAATAAAAAGAACAAAAAATCGTGGGTAACAAACGAAATAATCGAAAAAGGTACAAACTTAAAAAATCTATTCTGGCTACAAAAAAATTCTAATAATATAAATATTATTGAATATTACAGAAATCAAAAAAAGGAGTATAAAACATTAGTTCAAAAAATCAAAAAAGAATACTATGCTAATATCATTGAAACATCTACAAATAAATCCAAAAAAATTTGGCAAATAGTGAATGACCAAACAGGCAGGAATAACAAAAACAAAATAATTATGCTTAAAAACGAAAATCAATACATAACAGATCCTGTAAAAGTAGCTGAAACTTTTGGAGATTACTTTTCAAATATTACAGATATATGCTTGAAAAATCATTACGGTACATTTGCTTCTAAAAACTGCACGCTTTCACCTGCCGATGCAAAATCTTTCTTTTTTACACCTACGAATAGAGAGGAAATTCTAAATATCATTTCTCAATTGAAAAATAAAAATAGTGTTGGCGTGGACGGTATTTCAACCAAATTAGTTAAGACTATTGCCGAAAGCATTGTAAACCCACTAGTTTACATTATAAATTTATCTTTTGAACAGGGACAATTTCCCTCATTGTTAAAAATTGCATCAGTAATTCCAATTTATAAAAACAAAGGCGATCCTAATAGTGTAGACAACTATAGACCTATTGCAATTTTAAATGTGCTCTCAAAGATCTTTGAACGACTTATTTATAACAGACTAACAGCTTTCTTAAAAAATCAAAACATCTTAACCGACTGTCAACATGGTTTTTTGATTAACAGACCAACGGATACTGCAGCTTACCAACTCATGGAATATGTTTATAAACGTTTAGATCAAGGAATGTTGGTAGCTGGAGTATTCTTTGATCTGTCAAAGGCATTTGATTGCATAGACCATTTTTTTCTTAAACAAAAACTTTATACCGTAGGAGTAAAAAGGTGCATTTTATCATGGATAATGTCCTATCTTGAAGATAGAAAAATATGTGTTAAAGTACTAGATAATACTTCAAATTGCTTTAGTATACATAGAGGTGTACCTCAGGGGTCAGTGCTGGGCCCATTATTATTTATTTTGTACGTCAACGAGTTGCCAAATTTTCTTACATCTACATGTGTTACAATGTTTGCAGATTACACCACAGTGGCGGTATCAGCACTGACTGCTGAGGATTTAAATAAATCTATAATTAGAGTTATACATGATTTTCAGACTTGGTGTAAGAAAAATAATCTCATGTAGATAAAACTGTATGCCTGAATTTTTATAACAAAAAGAAACACCCCATCGATGAAATTGCTGTCAACAATATTAGATTAAATGAGAGTTCAATAACAAAATTTTTAGGGGTCTTCTTAAATGATAATCTTACCTGGTCAGCCCATATAAGCCACGTCAGCAAAACGATTATCAGATCATTTTATGCTATTCTAAAGTTGAAAGATGTGCTTTCTATACATTATCTGTTAAATGTGTATTATTCCCTGGTCTACGGCCATCTTTCATATAATATTGTGCTTTGGGGAAATGCCCCCGAAAGTATAAGAATCTTTATAATGCAAAAAAAGATATTAAGATTAATATTCAACATGAAGAATACAGAATCATGTAAATCTGTTTTTACTGACAATAAAATTATGACGCTCCCTTGCATATATATTTTTAAATTATTACTGTTTATAAAGAAAAATATTAGTTTGTATGAAACAAATTGTAAATATCACAATTATAACACGAGAAAAAGGAATGAATTGAGTACGGTAAACCATAATACGTCTAAGTATGAACATTCACCATCATATGCAGGAGTAAAATTGTTTAATAAGCTTCCGGAACACTATAAAAGGGAAAATTACAATTCATTTAAAAACATACTGAAAAATCTTCTTGTTAACAAATGTTTTTACAGCATTACTGAATATATGAATGATACTCTAGACTGACAAATGTTTATATCTTGTGTTATATATTATTTATTTATGTATATGTATATATATAGTATATAGTTTTTGTTGCGTTTATTGACTACCCAGTAAATATACATCCGACTATACAAGCATAGGAGAAAAGTATGAATAACCAACCGCAAAGAAGCAATGAAATATATCAATCATAAATCCATCTTCTTAATTGACGGGACATTGCAAGACATAAGGTTAACTGAGTAATTTCAGTTATTATAATAATTGTTACACATATTGTGAAGAGCGGAATACTTTTTTTATATTTGTTTTCACAGTTGGCAAAAAATAGATTCGTCTGTCTTGCCTTAGTTCTGGGAGCATGAAAATTTAAAATTTCTGACCAGTTTATGTTGTTATGAAATATCTTGTGTAATAAGATCATATAAGCTTTTGCGCGCCTGTGTTATAGTGAGTCGAAGCCGAAATTTATGAGAAGTTCTGATTCGGGAAATCCTATAGGAGGATTCCGTTCTAAAATGAGCACATTTTAAAAATCTGCGCTGAATTTGTTACAGTTCAATTTAATATTAACAGTTGAGTAGCACTTGGTATATGCAGCAGCTCTCGCATTTTGCTGTATACTGTGTTGCATATTATCGGGGCTGCTTACTTAGAAATTATTCTTTAAGTAGATTCCTATATTATACGATCGAACGATCGAAAAATAATCTAATTCTCTCCACGAGAGTTCACTCTGAGCTGATTTTCTGTCTTTCAACTTTGTCTCGCCCATTTTTACTTTTGCTGTTCCTTGGTTATGTTCTACATGCTTTTCGAATTAGTGAATTAATTTCAGCTAAATTTGGGATTTATTCCAAAAGTTATTTATCGATTATCCACTTATTGTTTTGTTGTATTGGATACGTAATTCTATGGAATATTGGAAATCGATTGTCTTCGATTTGAAGGATTTGTCGTAAATACCATTATACCAAGGACATTGAAGCAGTACCTTGTTAGGTCAGGAACCCTCCGAAGAGGTAATTATTTTTATTACTATATTCAAACTATAGTAGAATGCAGGTTTTCACGGCCGTTGTCTAATGAAGTAGATTCTTCCGGGTTTTGCCGTGGTCGCCGAACTTGACTTGACGTTTCGCTGATCATCCTGTCAGCTTCTTCAGAAGGATTCTAAAGACTGAATTTGTTGTGTTACACTCCTCGTCCTCGCTGGTCATTGGTCGTGGCTTCCCTGATCATTCGTCGTGTTTCGTTGGCCGTGACTTACTACGGTGCTAGTACTTAGCAATACCAGTATCCACGTGTTACTAAGTCGATACCCATCCTCTCTGTTAAAGTTGTTCACATTTCTCATAATTTTCAGTGATTCCCTAATGATTCGCGGATAATAGCACGTATTCCTGTCTAATATATTGACGTCCTCGTAGTCGATTTTATGGTTCTCCTTATTATGGACATGTTCTGCTATCGTCGAGCTATCCGTGTATCCAAATCTGGTGTTCCTCTGGTGTTCATTGATTCTGCACTGGATACTCCATCCTATTTGTCCGATATAACTCTTACCACATGTGTACTTCAACTGGTAAATACCTTTTGATAACAGTTTGGGGACAGGGTCTTTGATTAAGGGAAGCATCTGCTGTATTTTCTTTACTGTTCGAAACCGTACACCTACTTTATTTTTGAATAAAATCTTCTTCAGCCTATCTGTGACTCCCGCGACGTAGGGTAGGCATGCATACGTTGTTGGTTGTTGCTGTTCTTCTTCTGTAGTTCTCATCTGGTTATTTACTATTCGTTGTATATTGCTTTGACTGTATTCGTTCTTCTCTAAAGCTTGTTGGACATTCTGTTGGAGTTATTTGTTATTAGAGAAAATTTACTTTGATAAATATAACAAAGACTTTGACGAATCATTAGCAAAAAAATAAAAATTGACTCAATCAAAACCAATTTATTGGTTATGATACCTATCTGGACAGCAACTTACTAAATTTTTAAATATTATAATTAGAACAATACAACACAACTAAATACCAAACATATAACAGGTGCTCAAAATGTCGCCCACCCACCCATCTTGTTGGAAGTACATACAGTGTGACCCATTTCAAATGGAAACCTCTCTGTAAAAAATGTATTTATAATCCTATGTTAACGCTTTTTTCTTAAATGATAAACCATCGAAAATTTCACTTTATGACAAAAATTTAGAGATAAATTTCAATTTTCAAAGCCTTCTATGATTTATTTTCAATGTCGAAAATGGACAAATTTGATTAGCGATTTTTTTTTGAAATTTTAACTACACCAATGGATTCAGTAACCTCTCAAATGGGTGAATCCCAAGTTTCATGAAAAAATATTCAAAAATGACAGAGCTATGAGAAAATTAATGTAGGCAGTTGTGCGACCCATTTTGAATGGAGAGACCCCTGTAAAAAATGTGTCTATTACCTGATTTTGGCGGGACTTTTTTAGAAGATACACCATCAAAAACTCCACTTTATGACAAAAATTTAGAGATAAATTTCAATTTTCAAGGCTTTCTATGACTTATTTTCAATGTCTAAAATGGACAAATTTGATTAGTGATTTTTTTATTGAAATTTTAACTACACCACTGGATTCAGTAACATCTCAGATGGGTAAATCCCAAGTTCCATGAAAAAATATTGAAAAATTACAGATTTATAACAAAATCAATATAGGCTCATAGTAACTTTTACTTGATTTTTTCTAAAAATCGAAGTAGCCCATGAAAAATAAACAAAAAGAAGATAAATTAAGTGAATAGTTTTAATAAATATTACATTTTTATTGAGTAATGGCAGATAATAATAGGGTGCCATGGAAAACAAATTTTATAGTCAAACGGCAAATCTTTAAAATTCGCATATTCCCAAATGCATTGTTATTGAATTATAAAATTAATCGATAGTTATTATCAAGTATTAGTTTATTAGTTTGCAGTTAATTATGGATAATCTAAATATACAGGAAAAAATTGAACTTGTGCGCCTTAGAGGAGATAATGACAGAACTTTGAAAGAGGTATGCGAGATATTCAACAACAGGCATCCGAATAGGCCCAACATTACTAAAAGTACTGTTTATAAAATAAACAAAATTTTTAATGAGTGTGGCGCTGTGACACGGCGTATTATAAGAACACATAATATACAAAGAAGAACCAGGTGCGAGCAGACAGTTTTAAATTATTTAAACAACAATACAATCGCCAGTGTAAGAGTAGCTAGCTCAGATTTGAATTTACCTAGAGAAAATATTCGCCGATGCCTTAAGAAGGATTTGGTAATCCATTCAAACCCAAATTTTTACACACGTTGGACCTGGTGATGATAACAGACGGATGGAGTTTTCCTTGTGGGCTCAAAGAGAGTGTCTTAATAACAGAAATTTTAATAAAAGTATTTTATTCAGCGATGAAGCAACTTTTACAACAAACGGGGTAGTATCGTTACAAAATTCTAGGTTTTGGGCCCTAGAAAACCCACAGTTTGTCATTAATTGTAAAAGGCAATATTCCCAAAAAGTTAATGTTTGGTGTAGGTTGCTCAATGAAACAATCATTGGCCCTTTCTTTTTTGAAGGTAATATGAATAGCATGCAGTTTTTACAGTTCCTAAGAAATGAATTTTGGAATATTCTACATGAACTTCCAATACAAGAAAGAGTAAATCTACATTTTCAATTAGATGGAAGCCCTGTCCGTAATGCCAGAGTGGTTACCAGATGGTTGAATGCTAACTTTCCTAATCGATGGATAGGTCGTGGTAGCCCATTAATTGAATGGCCACCCCGATCCCCGGACTTAACACCGATGGACTTCTTTTTATGGGGTTTAATAAAATCTAAAGTTTACAGGTCACGCTCGAGTAATAGAGAAGATTTGTGTGCAAGAATAAGACAAACTTGTGCAGAAGTTACCCGGAAACAATTACAGAATGTCGTAAAAATTATTAAAAAACGATTCGACAAGTGCATCGAAATAAATGGCGGCCTTGTAGAGGCTACAAAAATTTAAGAAGTTTTAGTGTAATGTTGTACAATGTGTTATTTTTTTTATTTAATAGGTATCTAATTATTATTACTTTTAATTGTTCATGCTTATGTTTCTAAGTCCAATATGATTAAGTTTGTTTAAATGACAATATTTATTAAAACTATTCACTTAATTTATCTTTCTTTTGTTTATTTTTCATGGGCTACTTCGATTTTTAGAAAAAATCAAGTAAAAGTTACTATGAGCCTACATTAATTTTGTCATACATCTGTCATTTTTCAATATGTTTTCATGAAGCTTGGGATTTACCCATTTGAGAGGTAGTGTGTGTGGTGTAGTTAAAATTTCAATAAAGAAATCGCTAATCAAATTTGTCCATTTTCGACATTGAAAATAAATCATAGAAGGCTTTGAAAATCTAAATTTTTGTCATAAAGTGGAGTTTTCGATGGTTTATCATTTAAAAAAAAGCGTTAACATAGGATTATAAATACATTTTTTACAGAGAGGTTTCCATTTGAAAGTTCATCCAGTTCGATTTCTATTTCATTTTGCAAAAAGCTTAAATAATGCGCAACGGTTAGTGGTTCTTGAAATAGTATGGGACCAACAATTTTTGTACCGAATATTCCAGCCCACACACATTCACTCCAAATCCATCCTGATGGTTACCTTCAAACATTTCGTGGAAATTTCCTTTAGACCAATAATATAGATTATGTCTATTACATAATATGCCATTACTCGTAAAATGAGATTCATCACTAAATAAAATTCTATTGTTTAAGTAAACCAATTACAAAAGATCAATTATTCTTTTTCCGTCGTTTTCTTATAATTCTTGGGCAATTAAAACCATGTTTTATTAATATACGTCTTACTGTCTCACGACTAATATCTATCTCTTTTGCCAGCTCTCTTGTAGCAACATTTGGGTACACATGTGTGTAAGCCAATATATTTGTCTCAATTTCTTCGTTTATTATAAATCTGTCCTCTGCCAGCATTATTTACTGCGTTTCGGAATGACTCTTCTAGAATTTTAAAGTACTGCTGGTATGGCTGACGACGATCGGGATATGTTTCATAATATACGTGCGGCCGCATGCTTAATAATTAATTAATAACTTAATATTTATTTTAATTTATATTCAATTTTTAATCAGGACAAACAGTCTAAAGCAAATTTACCACTCTATCTGATAAAAAAATAAAACATATAAGGTACTATTTGAAAAATTAGAGATAAATTGAATTTCCATGAAATGGAAACATGGGAAAAACATTTCTAAATCCAAGCAAATTAACAAAATAGGCCAATTTTACATTTAATTTGATGAGAAATACCCTTTTATTCAAATTGAAAATCTACTTCCAAATTTTTAAATTTGTTCCTGAATTCCAAAGCCCGCTAGAAATAGCAACTAAATGCCATTTCCAAGGTTATTCTTCATCCGATTTTAAATCTGAAAAAAGCGTTGGAAAGAAAAATTACAACTTTATGAGACAGGTGACTTAAATATACAAGGTGCTATTTAAAATAAGAAAGGTGTGGCAATTTTGGACCATATCGGAGGTGATTTTTTTACCACCGAATGGTCAAAATGTGGTCATTGATACCAATATTTGATTTCCCATTCCCAAATTTCAGAATTTTATTTTTAAAACTGTAGAAAAATTGGGGGTGGTATGTACTTTCTGGGTCACCCGGTATGGGTCAGAAATCATGTAAAAAAAATTTCATTCAGCCTGAAATGATTCTAATTTATTAATTTTTTTGCAAGTTCATACGGCCAACTGACATGCAATCCACCCTCCCCCACGATGCAGTTGACTATTTTTTTAACGCTGTATAACATCAATAATTTATGTTTTTTTAAATCAGCTTTCCTGAAATGATTTTAAAAAAATAAGTTTTCAACAAGTTCCACTCCCTCCTACAATCCTGGAGCGACTGACGATCGTTCTGGTTATTCGCTACATAGTACCTGCTGTCTGTTAATATAAGCCGGCATGCGATGACTAGGCCAAAAGGACCCCTGTCTCCCGGACTATACAGGGTGGACCATTAATAATAAGCCATAGTTCAAGGGTAGATCCTTTGGGCCGAAATATGAGGATATAACCAAATACGCTTTAGTAAAATGTTGCTGTGGAGAAAGATATCGGGTGTCAAAGTTCAAATTATTTTTTCGTTTTTTGCAATAACTCAACAGCCTCTTGACTGATCTTCGTCAAATTTGCTAGAGGAACTTTTTTTATTTTAGGAACCAATAATTATTACATCATGTTAGCTCATAGAGGGCGTTTTTGACGAAACGGTACTTCTGACCAGAAAATCTGATGAGGGCGTCATTCCACGTATAAAAGGTACACTTGGTAGAACTTGATAACTTCAACCATTTTCGAGGAAAGTGCCGTTAAATATTTCAATAATTTTTTGATAGGCAAATTCAAATTTAATTAAACAAAGTGTGCTTTGGTTACGATTTAGTTCTGTCATTTACGTCATTTAATTATTTTATTTTGTTATTGTGTTCCTCGAGCTAATTTCTTTAACTTCTTTATTTACAATGCCTAGACATAATAATTTTTCAAATAGGGAAATGAGGGATATTTATGCTTACGCACAAAATAATTTTGGCGGACGTGCTGCAGCGAGGAGATACTCATTACAATATCCAAATAGAATATAGCCAGACCATAAGATTTTAAAAGATCTGTTTCGTTGTTTGGGAGAAACTACTCCATATCAAGAACTAGAAATTTTAGTTAGTGTGGATCAAGATCCTCAAGTCAGCTCAAGTCGTTTGGCAGCGGCAACAGAGGTGAGTAAACAATCTGTTCTAAGAGTCTTACGTAAAGAACGCTTCTACTCATATCATCTCACTCCTGCACAAAACTTATTTCGAAGGGATCTTCCACAAAGACTACAATTTTGTCAATTTGTTCTAAATAAACATAACAGGGATCGAAATTTTGTTAAGAACACTTTATTTACCGACGAAGTAAGCTTTCTCGCCGAGGCGTTTTTAACTGGAGAAATACCCATTACTGGGAAGTAGAAAATCTTCATTCCGTTAAAGAAAGGCATTTTCAGCAAGAATTTAAGATTAATGTTTAGTATGGTATAATCGGCGATCAATTATTGGGACCATTTGTCCTTCCTCCAAATTTAAATGGACAGTCATCTGTTTTTTTCTTCAAAATATCCTTGCTGATATATTACATGCTTTCATGCTAGACATACAGAACACAATGTGGTTCATGTAAGATGAAGCTCCCCCTCATTTCTCCATTGAAGCCAGGAATTATCTTGATGAGGCTTTCCCACGCAGATAGATCGGTCGAGGAAGTGAATTTTCTTGGCCACAAAGGAGTCCTGATTATAAATAATCCTTTGGATTATTATGTGTGGGGACATATGAAGTCCTTATAGTCCTCAGTACAGAGTCCTTTTTTGAAAATTATTACAAAAGTGGTAAAAATGGTCTTAGCGGCTTCATTTTAACGAGTCCAGCACACTGTAAAATTTTCAGAGTACAGGGTGGGCGCTTTTCCGCACGCGCAACACCTTAACCCGTCGTTCCAGCGTGGTTACGATTTTTTATTACAAAACTTAAATTTTTTATTTTAATTGAAATATTATGCATCAAATCAAAAGAAATTTTTTTTGTCCGAAAAAAAAAGAGGGCACGATTGTCGAGTCCGACACCTGCAACGTGTCACTCTAGCGCGGTACCGTTTTGTTATTGCACAACACCTAATTTTCAATTGCAATTGCTCATAATTGTCTAAAAAAGATAGTCCATAACTTGTCCAACAAATTTTCAGTCAGCCTCGTTTCTTCAGTCCAACAACCTGAATGTGTCAATTATGGCAGGTTAGGTTGTGCGATTACAAAAGTTATATCTTAATTTTTTTCACTTTCAAATGAAATATGTATATTATAAAAATAGGTGTCCGACAAAAAAAATGACGCAAACTTATAAAAACTAATTTAAAAAAATTTAAAAACAATAAAGAATGTACGCGCGAAGAGCAGCTGATGAATTCATCGCCTCATGTTCCGCCAGGCTCCATTAATATATATACGCTTTGCTTTATTTGTTTTAATTATAGAGTGCTTCTTGTGTAAAAGTCGGTATGAAGATGAAAATTTCCGCCCGAAACGAGAGAACATTAAAAAGTTTGATACAAAAATTTTGAAACTTTGTTGAATTTTTTTGGATACAAGAAAACATCATGGCCATGCTTTCAACAATGTCTTTTTACCCGATTCTCCGGATGATTATTGGGGGTATCATTCCTCCGATGAAGAAGGTGATTCGAGTAATGAAACTGACTACTATAATGAAACTGATGATAATTAGATTGGTGATGATTCAGAATAGTATTAATTTTGATGGTGTTGACATTTTCAATAAATTAATTTATATACCGCATTAAATAACAATAGTTATTAACACCAAAATATGGTTTGATTATGTTTCATAATTTTCTAGATAAAAATAACTAAAATTAACCCATATATAATAAGTATTTATTCATTTATTAGTATTTATTTACTACATTGCACAATTTTTCTCTGTACGGGTATGCATTAAATAAAATATAAAAGTTGCAATGAACAAAATTTGGCCTGATTTCATAATTTTTTTCACAAAGAAAACTAAAATTTACTTGAACTGAAAGCCAGAGATTTTTTAATATTTATCCATTCATTAATTAGTATTTATTTATTTATTAAGTTGCATAATTATCTTCTCTAAAGGTATGCATTTAATAAAATATAAGAATTGTTATGAACAAAATTTGGCCTGATTAATTTTCATAATTTTTTTCACAAAGAAAACTAAAATTTACTTGAACTGAAAGCCAGAGCTTTTTTAATATTTATTCATTAATTAATTAGTATTTATTTATTAAGTTGCATAATTATCTTCTCTAAAGGTATGGATTTAATAAGAGATAAAAGTTGTTATGAACAAAATCAGGTCTGATCATTTTCCATAATTTTTTTCACCAAAAAAACTAATTTTATTTATTACTTCTTTATTTACAATACATTGCACAATTATCCTCTATCAGAGTATACATTAAATAAAATCATAAAACAACATATCAGTATTAATTTACATAATATTTGCAGCTAATTATACACGAAAATAAAAATTCGATTAAAGATGCATCGTATTAACTTTTTTTTTGTCGGACTGGTAATACGATCCACTATTTTTGTCGGACAGTACTATATTTAGTTCAAAGACGTACCAATCTATCACGTGTGATTTTTGTCCGAAATTTTGCAATCGCAAAACATAACTTGCAATAACTGACATATTCAGGTAGTCGGAGTAAAAAAACGAGGCTGAAAATTTGTCGGACAAGTTATAGATTATCTTTTTTAGACAATTATGAGCAATTGCAATTGAAAATTAGGTGTTGTGCAATAACAAAACGGTGCCGCGCTAGAGTGACATGTTGCAGGTGTCGGACAATTGCGCCCTCTTTTTTATTCGGACAAAAAAAATTTCCTTTAATTTGACGCATAATTTTTCAATTAAAATAAAAAATTTGAGTTTTGTAATAAAAAGTCGTAACCGCGCGCGTGACTGACTCATTAAAATGAAGCCGCTAAGACCATTTTTACCACTTTTGTAATAAGTTTCAAAAAAGGACGCTGTACTGGGGAGTATTAGTCTATGCAAATACTATCAACTCAAGAGAACTGTAGGACAAAATACAATATTTTTATTATTTTAGACAATCTTTTGATTTATGTATTTATCTCAATACCACGAAAATTATCCATTAGTTCATGAGACAGTTTTTGGCCAAAAGAATCTACCCCTGAACTATGGCCTATTATTAACGGTCCACCCTGTATATGGATTGAAGTAAAGTAAATAAGTATGATAATTATTTTTCTCGGAAGATTGTGAAAGTTCACAGACCGGTCATAGTATATTTGCAAGCCATCATTAAGCGTATTAAGAAAACTAATTACAGCCCTTATTGTTATGAATATTTACTTAGGTACATAATTAAAATATTAATTAGGAGTACGTCTACGAGTGTAAAAGTATACGAGAATAAGCGTACGGTATGGCAAAACGCATTGATTAAAATTAATAGATACAGGCTCAAAATAAAGGACCTGTCAATGCGTCCCCAATAAATAGTACGCATAGATAATTAAATCAAAATGTACTGTTTATCAAATAATTAAGAACAATATTATCGACAAATTTTAATTAGTTTTAAACTCTATATCTATAAGACCAGTGGTTTTAGTGATGGGTAGATTTATGACTAAATACTGAAGTACCTTAAACTTTTGAGTGAAATATATTAATTTTTTCTTGAAACATCGGAAAGATTCGAGAAAATCTAGCGTAACATTTTAACTGATACACCCTACCCTGTACGGTTGTGATCTTAAGACACTGTATATTGAATGTTCTCCGAACGCGCAAGTTTTTGCTGCATAAAAACTGTCTTTTTTCGGACCAAAACGAACGCGTACTAAAAGAACTGATATACCAATTATTGTTTACACATCGACCGTTTCCAACGCATATTCACCATTTGCAGCTGTAAAATAAGGTAATAATAGTAATAAAACACAATATTATACAATATTTAATTAATTGACATATATTTTATGAAAATAATGTTCATTAATAATAATGAGTGAGTTTTTTTACAATACATTAATTCCAATAATATATTACGTAACAGATTAATACGTTACTACGAGTATGCTTTTATAAAAAAATGTTGTTAAATTTTGGAAATATTTAAGAGTGATATATTCCAGGTGCGGTCATAGGGGGGCATGGGGGTCATGCCCCCCTCTGAGAATTTACATGGAATATTATCTCCATTCAACTTTAGAATAAATTACTGTGTTTAGAGGTTCGTATTCCTATTTTTTATTTAAATTTAAGAAATTAGCATCTTGCGATAAATTGAAGCCAGAAGAAAAAAATATATTGTTTCACTTTTTTGTCCTTATTTAACAAAATATAAAAAAAAAATGATAAATCATACCAAAAAAAAGTTAAAAATACAGGACCGTATTTAAAAAAAAGTTGCTGATGGCCCAGCTTGAACGAAACTTTTAATTTAATATCTGATTATACAAAGTTATAGCTACATTAATACCTAATAAGAAACCTAAATAGATTTTTTTGGTATTTTGTTAAGTAAGGACAAAAAAAGTCATATTAGGAACTTCAAGAGGTCGCTTTATTTGTCCCGAAATTGTGTAACTTTTTCCTTATTTAACCTATCCTGTATCTCCTATACTTTACAAAATACCAATACTATCCCTGTGAATTCATTGGGACCCTGTATATCATATCTTTTTTACAGACCTTCCAGAGTCTATCTCTTAAAACAAATATGTTATGGAGGTGTTATCTAAAGTGGGAGACCCTATGTAAAGAGTTGTATAGTTTTAATAATAGACACAAATTAAGCAGTTTCTTCGAAACTTACCATAGGTCTACCGTAGTCCTGCTGTTAGTTAATATAGATAAGAAAAGCAGGTCAAAAATGGGCCCAAAATTGAAAACCATTAGAAGGATATTTAAATGGGCACCTACAATAATTCATATTTCATTTCTGCACGGATCGTCAACAAGGTGATACAAACTGCCATGAATCGTAAGATTGAGTTTAATGAAGGAATAATTCCTCATTTACCAATCGAGATATGGGTGATGATTTTAATGTAAGTATTTTTAAATTTAAGTTTTAATGTAGAATATCTGTATAGCTGTATATCTAGTATATTTTCCAAAGATTATTTTCTGAAAAATATTGTTTTCTTTATATTCTTATAATGCACCAAAAATTTTAACATGTTTCAACAAATGCCACACATTTTTTAAACTAAATATATTTTTTTAACTAGATATATGTGGGTAAATTTCGATATCTAGGTACATTTTAAACTGACGTAGATAGGTGTACTGTTCTAAGTAATTGGAAGAACAAAATAGATTAGATTAGATTAGATCTTTATTTCCCAAAAATTAATGTTACATAACAATAATAATACAATATGCTCATATAAGTACATACATGACATGGTGCGCTTTAATCAAGACATAAGGGAAAGAGCATTTACTTAAATAGGTTCAATCTTAATAAAATACAATGCACATACTTAAATAAATTCAGACATTATAAATACACAATAATACAATGCTTTAAAAGTAGACCCTTTGAAAACCTTTTATGGATTAAATTTTGTAGTGAAGTATTCTTCTAAGTTATAGAACACATAATTATTTAAAGCTTTCTTTAGCCTAATTTTGAATAAGTTTTCGCTGTTTATGCAAGTAATAGAATTTGGTAGGTGATTATAAATTTTCACTCCGGAGTATAAAGGACCTTTCCTATTTGTGACATATCTATAATTTGGTGCAATTAGTTTTGCATTAGATCTGGTATTGTAATCATGGATATCAGCGGATGTCGATATTGTGTTTCGTTTTCTGTAAATTATTATAGATAATTTATATATATAAAGATTAACTACAGTTGGTATATGTAAGTTTTTAAACGCCGTTCTACAGGATTCTCTCGGATGAATACCATAAATTGCTCGCACAGCACGTTTCTGTGTCACTAAAATTTTTTGAAGACAAGTTGCGTTTCCCCAAAATTCTACACCGTATTGCAGTATGCTTTGAAAATATGCAAAATACACAGATAGTGCCGCTGCAATGCTGATATTTTCTTTGACGTTATTTATTGCATAAATTGCACGTCCAAGTCTTTTATTTAAATCAGAAATATGCGTCGACCAATTTAACGATTTATCAATATATATTCCTAAAAATTTAGTATCAGTTACTGATATTATTTGTCCTAGATCAGTTTGAATATTTATATCTAAGGTTGGTGTGTGGGATTTTTCAAATGTTATATTCATTGTTTTTTCAACATTTAAGAGCAGTTTATTAGCATGAAACCAGTTTGTAATGCCATTCATTGCCTCTTCACTTTTAACTTTAAGATCGTCCAAATTATCATCATTCACTATGATACTGGTATCATCAGCGAACAATGAAAATTGTAACGAAGGAAAATTATCAACAGGATCATTTATGTATATTAAAAATAATACTGGACCGAATATGGACCCCTGTGGAACTCCAAATGTGATATCTTTTGCTTCCGTGATAACAGTTTTTCCAATTTCCTGAGATTCGTCATAAAGTCTGACATGTGCAGATCTATGTTTTAAATATGAAGTAAACCACAAAAGTGGTGTACCGCGTATTCCGTAGTAATTGAGCTTCATTAGTAAAATATTATGATCCACACAGTCAAAAGCCTTAGACAAATCGCAGAAGATACCCATAGGAATATGTTTATTTTCTAGGATATTATTAATATAATTTATTAGTTTAAATGCAGCGTCAGATGTGCTACAATCTTTTTTGAATCCAAACTGAAATGGTGTTAAGATTTTAAATTTTTCTAAATAGTTTACTAGCTGTTTTTTTACTACTGCTTCTAATATTTTAGAAATTGTGGGCAAAAGGGAAAAAGGTCTATAATTTGAAATATTATATTTGTCGCCTTTTTTAAAAAGCGGCTTAATGGTTGCTATTTTAAATTTATCTGGAAATATCCCCTGGGAAAGTGATAAGTTTACGATATGTGTTAAGGGTTTCTTTAAAACTGAAATGTTTTCTTTTATTATTGTAATTGGAATTTCATCCCATCCAAATGATTCTTTAGGTTTTAACTGCTTAACAATTTCAATTACCTCATTTTCCGTAACCGGCATAAAGTACAGAGAGTCCAGGGTATTTTTATTTTTTTTTTTAATATAGTATTCGGCGGAGTATATGCTTTGTAAATTAGATGTTAGTGTTTCGGCAATGTCCACAAAAAAGTCAATAAATTTAGTGGCTACTTGACATGGATCTTTTATTATTATATCATTCTCAGACAGCACAATATGTTCTTGCCTGTTAGAATTTTTTCCCTGAAGGTCGTTTATGATATCCCAAGTAGTTTTTATTTTATTACTAGAGTGTAGTATTTTATTACTAAAATATAATTTTTTTGCAGCGTGAATAACTTTTTTTAAAATCTTACAATATAATTTAATGTAGTTTATAAAACCACGACCTTTACTTACTTTATTTTGTTTTAGATAAATTAAGTCGCGCTTATGCTTGCACGAAATTCGAATACCTGTAGTTAGCCAGCTATTATTAGTTTTTTTTGAAATATTAATTTTTTCCATGGGAAATGCTTCATGAAAACAATCCAGAAAAAGAGAATAGAAGGTATCGTTTGCAACATTTGCGTCAGTGTATTCTTCTATAGTGCACCAATTTATAAACTTCAGCAAATTTTGAAACTTTATTTTATTTTTTTCGGTAATTATTCTTTTTTCTGTAAATTTATGATTACACTTAACAGATTACTATTATTTACTATTTTTAAGATTTGGCCTTTATGATCCAGATCTATTACTTGTGAATTATATTGTGCATTTATATTTGTTAAAATATTATCAATAATTTTGGATGATGTAGATGTTATTCTTGTAGGTTCGGTTATGGTAATTTTTAAGTCATATATATTTAAAATCGATTCTAAATCATTTGTAATGTTACAATTTTCTGAAATAGTGAAGTCAATCTAGATTTTGAATAATATTTTCCAGAAAGGTAAATTTTATTAATGAAATTAATAGTATGGATAAATAGAACTGCGGGATATTTTTTGTAATTTATTTTTTTAACGGCGTTTTCGTACACTTTTTGTTGAATATCTCCAGTTGTATTTATCGCATTAAGAAAACAAAAATATGGGCTTCTATCGCAGTCCAATAGCACAAAAAAAAAAACAATATAAAGGAACTTTTTCCATCAGAAATTTTATGGTTGGATTTTATTGGGGAGGTGCTCAGTAGTACCCAAAAAATGTTTGTACTTCAAGGACTCTGTGCTCCAATTATTATTAACAATTTAATTCTTTTAACCGCGTTTTTCAACATAAAAATGTGAATAACTCGAGATATATAGGTGCGATCGGGACAAAAAAAAACAAAATCTTTATAATTAAATTTTCTACAAATCTACGTTTAGTGTAAGTCTTAGGAGCGCAACCATAACCTACAAAATTGAAAGAACTGGTCAAAAATCGTTTTATTTTTCATTTTCCAACCGAGAGCCGCTGGATGAACCGATCAGCTTCAAACTTTCAGAAAATCCGTCTTTTGCTCTAACAAAAACACCCTGACAATTTGGTGCAAAAATATTAAACCCAGTGTGCGTAATTAAATTTGTTATTTAAAATTTGTACTGGCCGCCATTTTATGCCGCTCAGTCCAAAACGGATCATTTTTTTCAATAGTTATATCTTATCGGCAGCTTTTTGATACAATAAAAAAAGGTATTGGCTATTTTTGCATTTATTTAAAACCCAATTAACAAAAAATGAATTTTTTCGGCCATTTTGAAAAAGTTTTTTATAAGATAAGAAAGAAAATTTGAATACAAAGGTATTAAATCTTTGAATTAAAATAAAGATTTTAATTAGAAAATAGCTATTTATGCCATCAGTTACGAAATGCCTAATTTTGTGTAACGCGTGAGATTTTCACAAGTTACACAAAATTTCATTTCGTAACGTATTGCATACAAGATTTTTTCTAATTTTGAAGAAAGTAATAAAAAAATTAAATTTAATATAATTGATAAAAATTTGGAAAACATAAATTTAGTTTGTTGCTGTTACTTCATGTTAGTTGTCAGTTTGACATTTTGTAAAAAAGTCTAGACGGAAGGTTTTTAGTGAGATTGATATATTTTTAGTTTTATTTTTTAAAAATGAGTAATTCAAGTTCTGAAGAGCTACCAAACGATATTGAAGAGGCAGCAGGTAATGCTCTATTATCAGTAATTCCCAAAAAGTCAAAGGCAGTTTATGATTTGGCATACGAAAAATTTGTTACGTGGTGTGATGAGAAGAAAATTAAACATGTTAATGAGAAAGTTTTACTTGCATATTTTGAGGGTAAGAAAGATCTAAAAGTTTCCACATTATGGACACTTTACTCAATGTTAAGGTCTGAACTAAATCTGAAAAGGAATATTGATATTAAAAAATATACAAATTTGGTAGCATATATTAAAAGTCAAGCGGACGGGTACAGTGCTAAAAAGTCAAAAGTTTTTATTAAAGAAGATTTTGCCAAATTTTTAGTGGAAGCTGATGACAAAGAATACTTAATGGCTAAGGTTGCAATGATAATTGGAATGGCAGGAGCATGCAGAAAAGCAGAATTAACATTTCTTCCAGTTGAAAATGTTATAGACGAAGGAAGCTATTTTCATGTTGATATCCCACCTTCAAAAACAAAAGTTATACGGCAGTTTGCAATTACCACTGGAGACATTGAAAATACGAATCTTGTTGAAATATTAAGAAAATATATTAAGTTGCGTCCCCAGGTTCTTAAACACAACAGATTTTTTGTAAAATATGCGAATGGAAAATGTACCAGAAATCCTGTTGGAATTAACACATTTAGCAGTCTGCCAAAAGTTATTGCACAATTTCTTCGTCTTTCAAACCCTGTTCTATATACTGGCCACTGCTTTAGAAGAAGCTCTGCCACTTTTCTAGCAGACAGTGGCGCTGATATTTTAAAATTAAAGAGGCACGGAGGTTGGAAATCTAGCTCTGTTGCGGAGGGATATGTCGAAAATTCTATGAATAATAAGAAACTTATAGCGCAAGAAATATTTGGTGAAACATCTAAAGCAATTTGCGCCACTTCCCAAATAACAGCAAGTTCGAGCAATGAAAAAAATATGTCGTCGGGAATTAATTTGAATAATTGCAATAATTGTGTTATCAATATTTATAATAATTAATTAATTTATAATTTATGTTTTTAACTTGTATTATAACAGTTTAATAAATAGTATAATTCTTTTTGTCACTAATTTTGAAATACATTTTTCGTCACCAATTGCATAAAATTTTACTTTATGCAACTAGTTTCAAAAAGTAAGACGTTTCATAATGTCAATCAGTTTTAAAAAGTGTCACTTTATATGTCAAAATTAGAAAAAAGTTTATTTTGGTCAAACTAGACTCATGATATTCAACTTTTTGTATTCTAGCCAATTTTTAATTAACAAATAATACATATTTTTAGTCAAAATTTGATATGTAGCATTTTGAAACATATTCAGTTCATACAACATATTATTAAAAAAAAAATTATTTTCATAAAAACAAATTTGCATACATTTAAATGCAGTTATTGTTAATTTACCTGAAAAGAACATTTTAATTTATTTATCGAGCTTAGTTACAAAATGCAATAATATCCTTGTTTTTGAACCTTTCTAGAACTTTTTTTTAAAATTTGTTATTTTTTCCCAAGCAATGCAATGACTTCTTTGTTATAACCCATCATGTAATTTTTATAACGCTATATTGTTTATGAATTTGAAGAATTGGGATGGTTAGGAACTAAAAGCAAATAAACACAATTATTGTTACTATAAATTTTTTATTTAACGTAAAAAAAATTTAAAATTCTTGAATACATTGTATTTATTGACGCTTCAATTTCTTGCGTGGTTGATCAATTATTTCGCATATAGTAGCAGGCCAGCTATAGAATATTAAAGCAATTACGAATAGAATTATTGTAGAGATTATGCTTACTGATATTCCAGGGCGGTAAATTTAATTTAAAAAGAAACTGAAACATTTAATTTATTAAATCTTTGTAGTTAAAATATGTTTTTAAAATGTTTGAGAAAATGGGTCCTGAAAAGGTTTAAAAACAAGAAAATTATTGCATTTTACAAGTAAGTAAGTAATAATAATAATAATAATAACAATTTTTATTTAGCACAAGCAGCTATTACAGAGGTGTAACATACATGTGTAGTACAGTACATTTACCTACATTTAACAATACCAATAATTTATGCAACATACCTACAATAAGCCTAATGAGTAAAATAGAACTAAGTTATTTATACATGAATTTATATAAATATTTTTTAAACAGGCAGACATTCTTAGCTTGCTTTATAAATTCTGGTAATTTGTTAAATTCGACCGTTCTCTTGTCGTATATGGAGGACTTTGTTATCATTAAATTTGAGTAATTAATATTTATATGATTTCTTTGCCGAGTATTGTAATTATGAATGTCCTTAGGACGTTGTACATTTGTTGACAAATATGTTGGTAGTAAGTTATTGTGAAGTTTGTATAAGAATATTAATGTCCTGTATTTTATATTGTATTTTACTGAAAACTATTTAAGTGTATAATTGCATTGTATTTATATTAGCATATCTATTATATTTTAAAATAAAACGCATACATCTAGCTGCAGTTTAGATATATCGGTGTCATTACACATATATAATATATTTGAGCAGTACTCGAAGTGTGGTTTCATTATTGTTATAAATAGTTTTCCGCGTATTTGAAGTTAAATGCTTACTAACACGATAGGCGAATCTCAGTTTTTTTTATATCTTTTTACATATGCAGTTTATATGGTCGTTAAATGTTAGTTTGTTATCTATAATTATCCTTAAATATCTCATAGTCATGACCTCTTCAAGATTCGTACCGTTGTATTTTACACAAATATTATAAAATGTTTTGATTTAAATATTTGTTGGAACCTATTATCATATATTTGGATTTTTTGGCGCTTACCATTAATTCGTTCGTTGTAAACCATTCATTAATTAATTCCAGTGTCATGTTAATTTTTTGGATAACTTGCTTAATCATTAATAAATAGTATGAAATGCATAGGCCCTAGTACATTACCATCTGGAACTCCATTTTTATTAAAAAGTTTTTCAGATTTAATTTTATTTACTTTAGTTTGCTGACTCCTTCCATATAGATACGACTTAAACCATTCGCATGCCGTGTCAAGAATCCGAAAATATTGGCATAGTTTTTTTAATAAAAGCTCTCTGTCGACAACTTCGAATGCTCTTTTTAAATCGAGGAAGACGGTTACCACAACTTCACCTTTATCTATGGAATATTTGAAATCATTGATTATTTTTTGTAAAGCCCTTTCACAAGAATGATTTTCTCTAAAACCTAATTGGTTTTCATGAAATAATTTGTTATTGCCTATAAATCCAGTGAGTTGGTGATGAACTACTACTTCTAACATTTTTTCCAGTGAAGGTAATGTATAAACAATATAATTTATTTAAAAATTAAGTGATAGGTCATAACAAAAAAGTAAGTTGCTCATTGCATTGCTTGGGAAAGAATTTTTCAAAACGGCTGAAAAAATTCATTTTTTGTTAATTGGGTTTTAAACAAATGCAAAAAATGGTCAAAGTAGGTTTAAATTTTTTTTATGGCATCATAAAGCTGGCGTCGAGACCTACCTTTTGAAAAAAAATGATCCGTTTTGGACTTAATGGCATAAAATGGCTGCCAATTCAAATTTTAAATAACAAACACTATTTTCTTCAATTCCAATTTTTTCTATTATAAATAAATTAACATTACTCTCCAGTTTTCGGAATAAAATGAAAAGCAAAAGTAGGGAATAATAACTCTATGAGTGACCTACAATAAAAAAAAAAGATAAGAAATGTAAATTTGGAAGGAAAATACTTTTTAGATTTTAATTATTTATTAACATTTTAACCTAAAATTGCAACAGCTTACTTCATAAATCTTGCATTCATATAAAAATTGTAAAGAAGACCACCGAATTGTAACTTGCAAGAAAGCATTGGAACTACTTATCGGATATTATAGCAAATTTTTCCAACCGTTGATAACTTAATTTGTTTAGGAGACTTTAATGTAAATTTATTAAAAGGAAATAAGTTCTTTCCTATTATTTGGGTTTTCTACCACATGTATTATTATCCTCTTCCAAAACAAATCACCGAATCTACAAAATAATGGAATTATTGGAAAAAAGTCTCTGCGCCCGTGACGTTTACGTCAAAGGAATAGTCAGAGGTTATGTTTTGCAAATAATATAAATCGGAATAAACACAGAATAATGTATTTTGCTGACGTTTCAGAAAGCAGTCTCTTTCCGTTTTCAAAGCTTTTTTTAGAAGAACTCTTATTTTGCTGTGTATGTCAAATACACAGCTTTAAGATTCTGTTTATGTTATTTCCATAGATACTTACTACTTACACAGAACACAGAACTGATGATATTTTCTTTTAGATAATATTGAGTTTGTTAAGTTCTTCTTTTAACATTGGTAGCCAGGTTGTACAAATATCTACAGAACAATTCGATACGCACTTATCTTCATTGAATAAGATTATTGCTGATTCTTTAATTTTTCCTTTCTTGGTATCCGCTTCTTTTGTTAAAAAAGCAAAAGATAAATATAAAATAGCAAAAAATACTGTGGACCTCGCCCACTACTAAAATTTACCTACTCGCACATTATCTGCAGTTCGAAACGAAAAAAGAGCATGCATCAATAGAATATGTGAACAAAATGATAAAAAAGTACGTGGCATACACTACAATCAATGAATATAAAAAAAGCAAAAATACAAATGTCCCCTCTGAAATTGCTGATGTTCAAGAAATAAATAACTATTTTTTATCGTCATTTCAAACTAGGAATTCTGTTGATTTCAGTTATTATAAAAACAAGTTTATAAGTTTAGTGATAAATTATTTAACTTCAGGCTTGTCTCAATAGATGACGTAAGTAACATTATCGCCGATTTAAAATCAAATGCAAGTGAATATGATCACTTATCGCTAAATATGGTTAAACTTTGTGGCAAATATATTGACACGTATATTACTCATATAATTATCTGTTGTCTCGAACAGGGTTGTTTTTCTGACATCTGAAAAAATGTTTTAATCCTACCGATACCAAAAATTACGACCATTTCTTCAGTAGCAAGTAGTTCTTTCCAATCAGGTTTCAGGAAAGGTTACAGAACAGCAACAGCTCTTGCTTCCAGTCACTGATAATATTATATACATGCTTTTATCTTTCAGCGTAATATTTGTAGTTGAACTGAAAAATGAAAATTAAAATCGGATCAGCGGTTGCGGAGATACGTGCACATCCGGTTTGGCATAAAAACCAATATGGCGGACTTCCTCCCACTTTCCGGGATGTCCACCTCATGGATTCCTGACCTACATACATAACATATGTCCTTAATTAAGATTTTGAAGTCAAAGTCCGTGGGTCAATAAAATCCTTGTCAGAGGACTAGTAGTCTTGTATTTATCAATAAAATAGTTAAAACTTCAGTACCTTCTTATCTTCACAACAGGCTAGTTCGAAGATCAACTATTTATTCTCGTAATGTGAGATTAGCTCATTTGTATATTAATACCACGTCATTCTACAACCAATTTCAAGAAAAGCTTTTCTTACTGGTCGATCCATATGTATAATAATATACCTACTCATTTTAAACGATTGTCCGCAGAAGCCGAGGTAGAAACGTTCAAAATAAAAAAACCGCTGCCCAAAGAATCACTACTGCGAAATCTAAAAGTGGACTCTCAAAATGTAAAGTGAAATCATAACTCGTTTCTAATACCCCTACCTAGATATGGGGTAGCAATAGGCACATTGGTTTTCCCTAATTGCAATGGGATAAAGGCTATATTATAAATTTCTCCTAAATCTAAACAGAGGGCTGTAAATAATATAAATACTTGTGAATAATAAATAGAAATGAAAGTAACATGAACAAATATTGTTAGATGAGGGCACGCAGACCCCAATAAAAACTTATTTAAAAGGTTTAACATTAACAAATATTTGCAGGTATTATTAATTAGTACTCAGATCAGTACTTCACAAATTGCATAAAAATTATAGATTTTTATATTATACATGTGCAGCACGAACAGTCAGTTTTGAACTATCATACACGAAGCAATCCAACATATTTTTTTTGGAAGCGTCCCTGAATTATTTAAATTTTGGATATGTATGATGGTTGTTAGGCAACAGTGTATATTCTTGTAAAAAATGAGGCAAATCGGATTAACCGTTAAAGTGTTATGACCAAGTGTTATGGACAAAATTCATAAATCACTCTGTATGACAGTAATGGTCATATGGTATTCGTCTTAGGTGCCTCTACTTATGATAAAAGTATGTACAGTTCCTCATGACTCACCCTGTATACACTGCAAAAAATCTGCTTTGCTGTAAATACAGCACAAAGAATATAAATTATATTAATATGTTGCAACTTTTTTGTAAATCGTAGGAATTCGATAGTACTAGCATGTCATGTTGTGCTTTTCATTTTAGTCTAACAGCAAAAATAAATAATAAAAAATTGCATTTCAAATCGCTAGCAAACTGAGTATGCCTAGCGAAGTGGGTTCGAGACCCAAAAACGAAACATTTTTTCATTATAAAAAATTGCCCCAAGAGTGGTTCGGACTCCACAATAAACTGTAGTGTCTCGTCTATCTTGACCTAGCACAAGATCCTTGAGACCTTCCAGGGCGTTACTTCGGTAACTTGAGAGGCGGTTAAGAAAACATTTTTTTAAACATTCCTATACGAAATTGTATTTTAACCCATTATGCAAATTAATTCGACTTTATCGGCTACAGAAAGGTATTCCATTTTAAATAAATAGCCGAATAATTATTTAAACAACAAATAATGAAAGAAGTAAACTACAAAACTTTAAAAGGCTTCCAGTACTACCAAGTTAAAACTTTTGTTTACAATTTCAAAGGTGACTAGATTGAAAACAAGTAATCTGAATAGGAATCGTGTAAACGCAGAAAATTTTATTAGCGTTTCTGGATGATATTTTTGATTATTACTTCAAAATTGTAGTAAAAAATGTGAAACCACTTTGTAACTTCACCTCGTTCCCAGTTAAAGGCCATTAATTCTTGACAGAATGTCATATTTATCTATTTTAACTCTAAAACTACTTGAGATATTTTAACAAAATTTGGCGATAAACATGAAAAATGTATGAAGGATTATATACCAAAAGCACATAATGAGACATCGTTTTTTTTTTAAAGTAGATATTTTTTTCAACCGTCAACAAGCATACGTTACTTTAAAAATAAAATAATGGAGTTTTACCTATGTTAAATGCCCGGTTTATTTTTCAGACATCTTGATCCACAGTCCCTTTTAGTGGTAGTGGGAGTCAGTGAATACCTACAGATGGTATGTAGAATAAGTTCCATTCTCGCTACAAGACTTGAAGAGGCAGAAATACAAGAACGAATAAGAATAAAAGAAGAAAGAAGAAAACGATGGATTAAAGTAAAACAGTTAATAAAACTACCATACGAAATTGTATTTTTAATACCATGTAGTATGGTAGTAGAAATAACCAGAGGATTATTACCAAACAGGTAGTGCAAATGAAAACAATTTTATCTTTCTTAAAACATAACATTTGTAGTCGCAAACTCCTCTATAAAATCCTTATTTTTACTATAAGGAATGTAACCAGACTGCAACCAACAGCTACTCTCCGGGCTATATCCCAAATCATATAACTTACATACCTATCAACTAAGATACATTTAAATTGAATGTTATGACACAAAAATAATTAGAAAAGTCAGATTTGACAGATATTTGGTACATAAAATAGTTTAGGATACATTTGATTGTATACATTTCAAATACATTTCAAAATTTTCAAATTTAATTTATATGAAGAATATACAAAATTTAAAAAAATCTTACATTGCTGGATGTAGAATTAAAAATCCTTTCAAATGAGCTATCACACGCAGTCTCCATTTAAAAATTTTAAAGGGGTAGCTCTCGCTGCAAGGGGGTTGAAGGGGGAAGGAAAATTTTACTCAAAAAGTGTCATTTTAGAATTAAAAACCGCTGCCCAAGGAATCACTACTTCCACATCCAGATTTTATATCCAAATCTTATACCCGCTAAATCCCAATGTAATATATTACTCCCTTTAATAATAGGGTGGGGGTGGCAATTGGGGTGGTAGAGGGGGTGGCTAATGTCAAAAAACTTTTAGAGGCCCTATACACACTAAATCCCAATTTATTTTTGTTATTCCCTTAAACAATTGGGTGGGGGTAGCAATGGCGTTGGTAAATGGGGTAGCTAATGTCCAAAATTTTTTTAGAGGCCCTTGGTTCTCGTACACACACTAAATCCCAATTTAATTTTTTACTCCCTTTAATAATAGAGTGAGGGTGGCAACGGGGGTGGTAGATGGGGTAGCTAACGCAAAAAAAAAATGTTTTAAGGCGTTTCGCTATTTTATATACATTAAATCACATTTTATTTTTTTTATTCCCTTTCATAATAGTGTGGCGGTGGTATTGGGGATAATAGTAGGGGGTGGCTGATTCCAAAAATTTTTTTGAGACCTTGACTTTTTGTACATGCCCTAAATTGCAATTTTATAGACTCTTACCTGCTTGCTTTGCCTATTTACCCTTATTTACCGCCGAATCCTTTAACGGAATTAGATCAAAATATAATCTAGTTCTAGATCTCATTATAATACATAAATGTACCAAATTTCAAGTCAATATCTTAAACGATTCCAGAGTAAACGTGCGCACAAAAAAGTTACAGACCGACAGACAGAAATTGTTTTCGCTCAAATTTAAAATCTCCACGTTTCATGACATTTTAAGCCTATTTCAACGAAAAAAATATTTTTTTGCGTAACTATACTTCCACTGGACGTTTAAGCAAAATTTACGTTAGGATTTTACAACTGTATGGATTTTACTCATAAAATGTTTATTACGTAGATAATGAATTTATTCGTTACCTATGGACCTCACTGTATATTCAAGGTACATACCAATACTCTATATAAGAAATGCGTTCACGAAAGTGTGCAATATAACCTCAACTCGCCCTTGGCTTAAAATAATAATTACAAATAGCTCGAAAATGTATGTATAATATATTATAATTATTATATATAAACTGATTAAATAAATGTTGTTCTATTATACTATGTAAACTTTGTCGACGAGAGAAATAATAGTAATAATAAATATACTTTGTATTTACTATTACTATTATTTATCTCGAAATTATATTTAGTTTCTGTATTAAATTAGCCTTTTGTTTCAGGTTGGATCCAAGACCCGTTTTAGCCGCCATAGTTGGTCAATTATTAATAACACTATATATATGTTATATAACGATACATGCAACACTTCGTGCGGCCTATATAATTCTATATTGGCGGCTCATCAGAAGAACGCAATGGATGAGGTTGATACATCTTATTATACTCCCATTCAATATACTACATATTATAATTTGTTGCGTAATTGAGATTATCAAAGCAAGGATAAATAGGTAGTGGAAATGAAAACGTTAGATTTACTTTTCTGATTGAAAGTTCTTACAACCCTATTTCAAGTTTCCTAATCGTAAATTAGATTTAAAATAAATAAGTTTCAAAATTGCATATTTGCAATTTTCTACCTACATATTGTACGCCGCCTCCCCAAGATGGCGCTAATGTCGGTCGCCTAAACGTGATACAGGAAATCATGTAAGACTAGGCTTTTTAAATAACAATAGCACCAGCACCATCTGACTTAGCACTCAGCTTTTTTATTTCTAACCCGCTAAATTTTTTATACATGAAAACTTTTTACCGCATTCGATATTGTAATTGGTATTGGGATCATCGCAGTAAACACAATAGCAGCCTTTGTTCGGCCCTTAATTGGCTAAAATTCATGTCTTTTTTAAATTGTAGATTTTGATCAATTCTTTCATTACCTAACAATAATAATATAAATATAGTTCAAAAACAATGTGATAATTGACCAAACTCGTAAATGGCTTAAAATGTATAAATATAATTTAGGGTTGAGACGAAACAAATGATAAAAATAAAAAGAAAGAAAAATAGTGGAGAGCGGGAGTAGAGAGAAACAAGACACAAGATATGTAAACGAGTTGTTATATAAGTTCATGTACAGCTTTCACAATCTGATCATAAATACACTTTTATTGTCTGAAAATACATCTAATAAGATTAAAAGTTAAAAAGTTGTTAAAGAATAATGGTAATAATAATAATGCTTTATTGTCCATAAGACCAGTAAAAAAAAAAGGGAAAAATGGAATCGGACTCGTCAATTTTACAGAATACAAGGATACATACAGATTACAGATAGATAATATATAATAAAATATTACATAAATCAAGAACACTTATATAAAAAAACCTTTGGCATAAGTGAATAAAATAATATAAGAAATAATAGAATAATATATATCTATTAAAAATCAAAGTTTTAAAATTCCTGAGTGCTGTAAAAGACATTATTTATTAATATTACATTTCTTATTGCTTTTTTTTTAACACTCGTTCAAAGTGACATGAAATATCCCAAAACTCTATACCATAAGCAGCTCTAGAGTAAAACTGTGAATAATAGTAGCTTAGCAAAACTTCCCTGTATGTAGTATTTCTTAATCTGTACAGCGCGAAGCATGCAGAAGACAATTTTTTGCACAAGTCGATATGATGTTCTCAATTAAGGGAGTTGTCTAAATGAATACCTAAGAATTTTGTGCTCTCCACCTGTGCCAAGAACTTGTCATTTATTTTTAGTAAACAGCTCTCATTATAGTTTAACATTCTCGGTGTGAAATATATAAAGACAGTTTTCTTCTCATTTATCAGCAACTTGTCATTACTAAATTTCATAACAAAATTGTTAATTTTGGCCTAGATAATTTCTATTAAATTATCTACATGATTATCGGTAGTTAAAAGTGAAGTATCTCGCAAACATAATTAGTAAACTCGTTGACAATAGCAGGTATGTAATAAGAATGGCCCCAATACTGAGCCTTGGGGAGCTCCACAGGAAATAGTCAATGCACTTTGCCTTACACCCTCTATATCCACAAACTGCTTACGATTGGGCAGGTACGACTCAAGCCAGTCTTCCAGCTTACCCCTAAAACCATATTTCACCAGTTTTTTTTTTATAAGTAGAGTTTGATTAAGCAAATCAAACGTCTTACTTAAGTATATAAAGACACCTACAAATTTTTTTATTATTATTCAAATCTTCGAGGAGTTCATCGAGGTAAACAAAAATTGCTGACTGAGGCGACCTGCCCTTACGAAACCCATGCTACTTATCACAAATAATGATGTAATTAGAACAAAATTTTTGCATTCTGTTGTAAATTGTTGTTTCTAGTTTTTTTTATGGAATTACCTTAAATCCGGCTCAGTAGCTCAGAAGATCTATCTGAGAATTGAAACCTAAAAGATCTGTGCAACTGTATAAATTACCTTTATGAGTTTATGTAAGATACTGAAAGAATGCCCGTGAAACTACAATGGAATATATCAGGCATGATTTAATGCAAATTTGATCTAATGGTAAAGCTATATATCTTTTTTTTTTTCTCCCAGTTTTGGCTTTGGATATACTCCTTTAGCCAAGAGACTCTAAGCTATATATCTTGTAATTCTTACAAAGTACAATTGAATAATGAATATTATTTTTTAAATGCGCAATAACCAAATCTAAAAGCGATTGCAATAAAACCCCAGCAGAAATATTTAATCTGTCTTGTGGCCTTTGTTAGTACAGACTATTGATAAGTATCACCAAACAAGTTAATTTCTCCTATATCATTATTGAATCACATTATTCAAGCAATTAGCTAGAGTCTCTAAACTGGAGTACATTTGTACGAGCATGTTGCAAGGAGAGCCAACTACTGAACTTATTGCAATCAGACTAGGCTCAGCATGATGATGATCTGTATCTATGTAATTGTTATAAGTTACCTAGAAGAATGTACGTGAAACCACAATGGAATATATGAGGCTTGATGTGCTTTCAAAATGGTGTATATGAGGATCTATCTGGGAGTTGAAACCTGAATAATCTATATCTGTGCAATTGCATAAGTTACCTTTATGAATATATATAAGATACTATAAGAGTATACGTTAAGCCACTTCTAACTGGCCACGGCCCCTTGAGATATTATCTCAAGAATATGGACAAGGCGGTAGATAACAAATGCAGATATTGCGATACTGCAACTGAAATTGCGGAACATATATTTTGTGAATGCAAGGTGTTAGTCCGCATTGGACTAAAATTCCTAGAACAGGTGGAATTAACGCCCGAAGACATAGGGAAATTAGTCCCCAGGAAAATCACAAGCTTTGTAAAAAGTCTTGGAATCCTGGGCAACAACTAGATGTAGGGTAAATCACAAAAGATCTTTTAGGTCGAAATTAAGTAAGGCTGTTCGAAATCAAACGACCCCATAAAACAATCTAAAATCTACGTGAAGCCACAATGGAATACATGAGGCTTGATATGGTCCTAAAATCGTGTGTATGAGGATCTATCTGGAAACTGAAACCTAAATAATCTCTCCTAAACCCTCAAATACTTTTCCAAACAATACAGAACTCATAAATTATTTCACGTCAATTAAAAACACTTGGGATTCGATAAAAACAAATTTTGTTATATAATGAAAACTCAAATTCTCAAGCATCCTTTATGTGTTGAGCAACTCATCGAATACGATAAAAACTAAAACTGTACTGTCGACAATCGAATATTCGATAAAATGTTAGCTTAATTAGTCTCATAAAAACTCACATAGCATCAAGTACATCATTTTTGATAAAAAACTCATAGGATACAATAAATATTAGAACTGTGTTAGCTTAAGAAAGCTCACAATTACTGTCGTATTTCTTACAGTTTAAAAACTTTTAGGATACGATAAATACTGAATCTGCACTGTCCTATAAGTACTCCTAAATCTTCAAATATTTTTCCTAAATAAAAGCTCAAAGGATATGATAAAACTGCATTCATGAACTCATGTATCCTCAATTATTTCTTGTCGGATAAAACTCTTGGGATATGATAAAAATCGAAGCTCTGTTTTATATAACAAAAACTAATAAATTTTCAAGCATTTTTTATCCTTTGAACAACTCATAGAATACGATAAAAATTAGAACTGTATTATCTTACAAAAATATGAAATATAACAAGAGTTTCATGTATGATAAAAACTTGCATAGGATTCAATAAAATATTAATTATTATTATTACATTATTAATCGTATGTTTAAAAATTTCACCGTCCATGAAAGTTTTAAAGAAAGTATTATTGTACCAATATATAAAAATGGCAGTAAAAATAATATGACAAACTATCATCCTATATCGTTAATAAATAATATCGCAAAAAATTTTGTGAAGTGTCTAAATAATAGACTCTGATCATTCATAGATAAAAAATAAAATAATATCAAAACATCAATATGGATTTCAGAAGCATATTGGCACTGAAGAACCTCTTCAATTGTTAACAGACACAATACTGACTAATTTTGAATCGAACAAGAAAGTTTTAGCCATCTTTTTAGATTTACAAAAGGCTTCTGACACGGTATCCCATACTCAACTACTCAACAAGCTAAACAAAATAGGCATCACAGGGAGAGTACACGATTTGTTTAAAGAATACCAATACCTAGCCAATAGACCACAACAAGTTAAAATAGGTAATTCGTACAACGATGCACAAAAAATAAGAACTGGCGTTCCACAAGGGACTATCCTAGGTCCTAGCTTATTTCTTATATATATAAACGATCTCTTACAAAAAAACTACGGATGCAATATTATATCATATGCAGATGACACAGTGCTAATTTGTGCAGAGGAGGCATGGGAATCCACAAAACAAAAAGCTACCGATGCAATCAGCAAAGTAAAAATTTGGTTAGATAACAATCGCTCTAAACTAAATATCACGAAGAAAACTAAATATATGTCTTTTCCCCAACAAAAGTTGGAATGCCCCAAGTGCAAAAACCTATACTCGTTAATAAATCGGTTAACAATTGTGTACATAGTGCCGACACCATAAAATACTTAGGGTTGATCCTAGACCCGCATATGAAATGGGTAAGTCACGTTGCTTACCTAAATGGAAGAATACTGAAACTAATCTATAAATTTTATAATCTAAAGAGCATACTAAACAATAAAACTCTCCTAGTCGTGCACAACAGTTTAGTTGATTCTATAATTAGGTATGGTGTTACGGTATGGGGCTCAGCTTATAAAGCAACTTTACAACCTCTGCAAATAATACAAAACTATATTTTAAGAATAATTTTTAATAATAAAAGCAGAGATAGCTGCAGAGACATCTTTATCGAAAAACAATTGCTTGATGTGAAGGATATATACATGCATGCTGCCATATCCTACGCACATAACAAGAAGGATACCATTGGATCTGTTATTGAACACCAATATGACACAAGGGCTAGGACAAACAACACATATACAGTACCGTTACATACCAAAACTGTGACCCAAAAATGCATTAAATACAATGGAATCAAACTTTTTAATAAAATTCCACCACGCATTAAAAAAATGAGGAAAAAACGGTTTCGAAACAAAAAGATATCTAATTGACAATTATACTACACTCCTATCTATCCTAGCATAACTTAATACAACCGCCACATATTATCTATTTACTACGGCTAATATCTCTACAAAATTAAATTATAAAGGTTAATGTATTATGTAAGTCAATAATATTAAAACTCACAACTCTTTTTATATATCCATCTTTTCCCATCGCATAATTATTGCCTGTGTCTGTAAATTATTGCATTATTTCCTACACAGCCTCAAAATATTCACACCACTTCTATGCCCACTTTGTTAATTATCAATTTATTATACTTCAGTCAAAATTATATACTGTTTTACAAATTATTAGATATATATTTATTTATATGTATTAGGACAACTAAACGAGAATGTAAATACTGCTCGACACAATACGAGGTCTCCTCAGGTGTCACTTTTTGTTCTTTATGTAAATTAGGTTAAGACATTTTGTTTATTAACTTTGTTGCAGTAAATAAATAAATAAATAAATAAATAAATAAATAAATAATCAAATAAATATTCCCATACTTTTCAAAACTCATAAATCCCTCACAAACCTATAGACTGGTGAGCAACTGATAGGAAACGATATAAGTTAGAATTATTGTAGTTTCTCCTAAAAACTCATAAATTCTTAAAAATTTTTTGCTGAAAAATTATTACTCATATATATCTATCAGAGTATGATCTGCGTAAAACTCCTTTATCTATCATAAGTCCTTGTCTAATGAACGCTAATAGAATACGATAAAAATTCAAACCACCTTCTTATTACACCTTCAAATATTTCTCGTCTTGTAAAAACTCATAGAAAACAAATTAGAATTGTATTGTCAGGTATTTTTGGTAAGGTTGAAACCACGGATTTTTATTTATATAGTCTTTAATTTGGGTATGCCGATTGTCTGGGAGGTCATTTTTGAACTGGATGTATTATTCGCTCCACAAACAAATGCATTTTAGTAAAATTCAGGCTATCTGATAGACATATTTGAAATTGTAGTTTCCTACCAGATGTAGCACCTTCCTTGGCTCAATGTACATTACTTTAATACTTTTCATTTCTTGTACTGTATTTCTGGTATTTGACATACGCGTTGACTCAAAATTTTTTTTTGTTCTTCATATTTAATATTTAATACAACTGTTATATTTTTGTGTGAACATCACGTCATAAGCTTCAAGCTCAGGTGATTCATCATATAATCATTTATTTATTCGCACTGCTTTATACATTTATATATTAATATAAATATTGCATTAATTAATATCCAAACAAATTTGAATTTAATGATATGGTCATCTTATCAGTCAAGATAATTGTCCATGTCATAAACAAATAAAATTAAGCCCAATGTAAATACCAGGCAGGGTAAGAGACAAACAGATAACCGATAGATACTGAAAAGGATTTATAAAATAATTAGCATAATCACAAATTTATTCCGGAAGCAATTATCGACAGGGTGTTTTGGCCAGTTACAATTTATTTTCAAAGCTCATAATATATCGGGCTATCGTTATAGTAACAGTGAATCTAAGTAAGAAACATGAGTAGTGAAGAGTTGACAAGTTCCCAAATAATCCCTGAATTACCCCCAGAAATATGGATCAAAATATTAAGGTAACTTAAAAGTTATTATTGAATGTAAATATGTCTATGGCCGGTCTATTCGGTTAATTTTTTCGACATGCACGATGGCCCAATCAAGATTTCAATCTTTCCATTATGTGTTTTTCCGTCAAACAAAGTACACCAGAAAAGAAAATAAATATTCTAATACTTCAAATAACAAAACTAATAATAAATTGGAGAAAAAGTTCATAGACTAAGATTTGCTATGGATATACTAGGTGTCTCACCGGGAACTGAATCGATTAATATAGAGAAAAGCACGCATCAGAAAATTTTGAAAATTTAGATAATTACTAATGTCGGTGTGGTCAATCCAACTGAAATAATTACACGCAGCTTTATAGAAAATTTGACAGGTGCAACGGTTTGCAAGAACCGTTATAACTTTCTTCGTGTAAAAGATCCTCATTTGCTTCTTGTCACGTAAAAAGAAGGATGTGGCTATTTATACATACTGTCCAGGCAATTCACGCCGCACATGCGCGATGACGTTCAAACATATTGATATAGTAAGAATTATAAGGTTAACCATCAGCAGTCTGTGGTGTAATACTTAGTGTTCCCGATTCTCACACGTGAGGTCGACGGTTCGAATCCGCTTGCTACAGTTTTTTTTTTACCACATTTTGTTAACTAAAATACGTAATACGAATATTTCTTTAGGTTAGTTCGTTGGGTTAAATATGTTAATATTTTTTGATGTAGTATAGTTGTTTATGATAGATAATGTCCCTTGCCCTCGACGGCTATACTGTATGTATAAATAGCCAATTTCTTATACATACTGTATGTATAAATAGCCAATTGCGTATACATACTGTATGTATAAATAGCCAATTGCGTATACATACAGTATGTATAAATAGCCACATCCTAAAAAGAACACAAGGAGAACTACGTTCTACAACTGAAATAAATTCAATAATATCATACCAAGTGTTCCGTTTTTCGCGTTACATTTTGTCAACTTCAAACTGCGAAAACTTGTTTAGGTCAAATGGAACACCCTGTATTTTTTTACGTCAAGTTGTGTAAAATTGAATTCCCTTTTTTCTGATATTTGGGGAGCATTGTGGGGGTTAAAGTTCCAACTTTTTGAAATATTTGCGATTATATTAGAAATTCATGAATTGTTGTAATCAATTCATCAAAATAGCCAGGATTAGAAACAATCAGTCATTATCTTATGTCAAAAAATGCCAGCACGTTTAAATTATACCAACGAAAACTTTTTAAATTTGTTTATTATTTATGGAGAATGTGATAAAGTAATTTCAAGAACTTGCAGCACACTTTGCTACTCGATATCCAGAAAAACTGAAACCGTCACCAAACACCGTAAAACGCATACTGGAAAATTTTAAAAATTATGGCTCTGTCAAAGCAAAAATGTAAAGAAGAAAGCCTATTGTTGATGACGAAAACATTGAAATAGTCATTCTGGGATATTTTCATGCATTTCCAAGGATGTCATTAAGACAAGCTGCTCTGGAATCGGGACTATGCAAGGATTCAATTCACAGAATCTTATTAAAACATAAGTTTCACCCGTTTTCAAATGGAACACCCTGTATATTCGCGGTTTGAAGTTAACAAAATGTAACGCGAAAAACGGAACACTTGGTATGATATTATCGAATTTATTTCAGTTGTAACGGTTCTTGCAAACCATTGCATCTGTCAAATTTTCTATAAAATGTCAAATATCTCTGAAACGACTAGGTTTAGGTATAGGATATGCTACATATTTTCGACTCAGAATTTTATGCTTCTTTCGAAAACTCTAAAATATATATGATGTTCCATTTGAAATAAGCAAGTTGGTATCGACTTCCGGTATAAGCGGAAATGCCAGTTGCTTGTAATTATTTTAGTTGGATTGGCCACACCGACATTAGTAATTATCTAAATTTTCAAAATTTTCTGATGCGTACTTTTCTCTATATCGATCGATCCAGTTCCCGGTGAGACACCCTATATATTTATGTTAAACTGGTAACGACGATATTATGTCTGATTTTAATGACTGATAACTTATCACCTCATTAGTCCTGAACAAACCCACACTGAAAAATTTCTTTTTCTTTTTATCCAATTACCGACTAAAGACCTACTTAACCAAGTACATAATTGGGGGGCGAGCGTAGGTGCGTCTTTACTATGTACATACTTCGGTATGCGATGTAAAGCAACGTTAGGCGTGGTTAGTAGTTGGATTGGTGACCGTTCCAACGAAGACCACGTCCTCGCCTCACCCATCTTCCAGCGGCTTGTATATCAGTGTATGCGCGGAAGCTATACAACCTTAGGCGAGGGTTGTATAGGAGATATACCATCCTTCGGAGGGGATGTAAAGCCGTCGGTCCCTTGTCTATTAAATGTTAGGCAAGTAAAAGATCCCTACTCTTCTTAAGGGAAGAGGTTCGGCAAAATTCCTGGTTGGGGGTAGCTCGTCTACAGGCGTCGGTGTTAGGCCTCAGTAGCGGAAATAGGCCGACGTTAAATAAATGTATAAAAAAAAAAGTACATAATTTTCCTGAGCTACACGGGGACTGTATAACTTAATTTTTTTTTATTGTATATAAAAATTTAATGTTTAATTTTAAAAAGCCTTTTTTTTAAATATGTTTTTATATAAATTCTTTAATAGAAATAATAAGTAAAAAATAAATGTAATAATTTTTCATATTTAGAAAAAAAAGGAATAAAAAAGGAAAACAATTTTTGTCTGAAAAAAATGTGCATGATCATTAATTTTCAAAAATTCTTGGAGAAGCCAACGAAGAACAAAAACTGTATCTAACAGAAAAAAATTGTTATTGGCCATTTTTATTTATAAAAAAATGTTAGAAAATAATTTATATACCATTTTTGCTAAAAAATATATAATTACACGATTTTTCAAAACTTTTGAAATACTGGAATACCAAGAGTCATAAAGTAGGGGCTCGCCCTTATAACTTTTTTATTTTTGAACATATTGAAATGAAATTAGGGAATCTAAGAGCCATCAGAAAACTGCATTTTTGACACCACTTCCGGTTTCGCTAAAAATGACTCTAACTTTTGATTATCATATGGAAAACCCTGTATATTACATTTTTGGATTCAGGATGAATTCTTGATCATGTTTGGCAGTTTTTGTAAACTTATTTTTTTATAGGGACTATAAATTTTGGTCTAGACTGCTATGAAATAAAATAATACGTACTTTGTCATTTTAGGTTCTACGGAAAAGAAGATTTATATTACCTACTATTATTAACTATTATGTATGCGCTTTAATGCAAGTAATTTAGTTTTTTTGAAATAACTCGTTTTTTTTTCAAATGGGACGGTGGTGGCTCCTTGTGTCCATTAAATTACCCTTTTTTACGATCCATTGATCTGGAATATCTGGAATCTGGAATTGGTTAGGAGGGTAGTCAATAAAATTATTGAACCGTAGTACTTAGGCCCCATTGGGCCCCTTGTACATCCTCCCTGTAGGTAGACCCTCGCTTAGGCCTCCAGCCAACCTAATCTTGCTAAATAGGTGGTGATGCTGCCTAGGGCCATCTCCCAAAATGGATTCTCTGATTGATGAGACAGCAGAGCATCACAGAGTACATGTTGAACCGTCTCATCTTCTTGTTCACAACCTTTACAGAGAGGTGTTTCGCTTAATCTCATATTAGGGAGATGTTTTCTTAGCGGACAGTGTCCAGTCTGGATTCCCGTTATAAAACATAGGTTCCTTCTGGACATTGCCAGATAGTCCATTGCTGTACTCTTGTTGGGATATTTTAGTAGTTGCTTAGCAAGCTGACAGCTGTTTGTTTCATCCCACAGTTTCTTGAATTCATTGTGGGTGTTCTCGTTAATTATTTGTATTATCGCCGTGATCGGTAACAGACTGGCCGGGCCTGGTCCAAAGATACTTTTGCCTGCTGTCTTTTCAGCCAGTCTATCGGCTACTTTGCTGCCATTACACTATGCGTGTCCTTTCACCCAGCATACCAGTATGTTATTCATGCTGGAGACACCCACAAGTGGTTGGTGACATTCTCATACTGCTCCTGTAGTAATTTTGTAACTTCTCAGGGCTAGTAATGATTGTCTACAATCTATGCAGATCTTGATTGTTTTGCCCGTAATTTGCCTACGGACAATCTCTTTTGCAGCTATGGTGGCCTCATTGGGCTGTTGCGAGAACCTCAAAGGGCAGGATGTTTCAAAAGCTTGTCTTGTGGCTGTTTGCAAGATTTTGACATATTGCTCTATTTCGCCACTTGTTCTGGGCACCCTGTTATTAACCCCTTCCAAGTTCTCCTTGAGTTGACATCGATATTTATCTCTATCAGTTCTCCGGAGACCTCGGAATGGTTTTGTGGGTGCCTTGATGAGATTGGTTTCAAAGTTTATCCATTGGTGGTCTGATAGTGTTACACAATCAGACACATGCCAATGGGAACATTCTCTTTTGTTTTATCAGCCAGCGTGCACCAGCTCTACTCGGCTGTTTGTCCGCCAATGTCAATGCGAAAAAATATACTAGCAGTGACACGAATTCGTGTCACTGCTATCCACGCAAGAAGATAGTAATTTTACTGTATGTTTATTAAACTCTGTGTATCTATGATGTTCCAGTACATTATTTATTTATTTTTATACTACACACGGAAAACTAAATATTAATTGCCCTGAGGATGATATTAAAAAATATCGCAACGTCGGCAAATTAATAAAGTAGTTTTCTTTAACACACTTGGACCTAAATAAAATAATTGTTTTCGTGGCATACCTTGTTATTTTTGTTTCACTTGTATTTTGATATGAATGGCTCACTCTTCTTGCAATAAAACAGTTCTTTCGTATTTTGAATGTCAAATATATCAAAAAGTATTTTAGATAGACATTATACAATATCATATATTTATCAGGGGAAAAAAGGGCTTCCTGAAAATGCAATATATAGGGTATTCCATATAAAACATTTATTTTGTATCACGTGACATTATTGATATTATTTTTCACATGATATTATCTTTTTTATCGCATTTCAATAAAACATAGATAAGATCCTATAACTTTTATACGAAACTTTTTTTTCTATTTCCAGTAATAACAGAAATAAAGGGGATCAATATATAGTGAGTACCCTATACAAATCCACATGTTATCTACATTGTGATAAACGTTTACTGTAGGTTTTATAAACGGCAATAGAAATATTTAAATCACCTCATTATATGCCTGAAATTTACAATAAACCTTGATAACTAGTGGAAACTTTCATATATCCCTTTACTACCTTTAAACAGTGTGTCCCACTAAGTAATAAGCCACGCCAATAACTTGGCTATCTGTATTTGGATTTGTATAAATTTTTTACAGCACATAACACACATAATGAACTACTTTTGGAAGGTAGAACTGTTACTCGCAATCTCTAACTCAAAGTCCTGTGATGTTTTTAAAATGGGAATTTTGCAAAAGTAACATTTGCGATTGAGATAGAGGAAAATGTATTTGGAAAAGTCGTTCAAAAAAATTAAGTTCAAATATGAAGTTTCATTTGAAAATATAGATTTTTAGTTTTTTTTTGAAAAATATTGAAAAATAAGTCAGAGAAATGCAAGGTTTGGGTTAGTTTAGAGCATCCAGATTGCTAACAATTCTAGAAAATAGTTGGAAATTCTTAATTTAATAAACTAGTTTACATAATGTTGATAATTTATTTAATTCAAAGAAATCCGAACACAATATTAACAATTCTGACAATAATAATTATCTGAAATATTTTTCCAATAGATCGCCTTCAATTTCAATGCATTTTAAAATACTTTTTTATTATGATTCGATGCTTTTCTTAATTCTTCAGGAGATATTGATCGACAAACTTCCAAAATTCTTGTCGTGTGCGTGGTCTGCCTTTATAAACTTTTTCTTTAAGTGCGCCCCATAAATAAAAATCCAGGGGAGTAATATCTGGGGATCTGGGCGGAAACTCGCAAAGTGCACTATTACCATTTTCGAGGAAAATTTCAATTAAACCATTCTCTCACAATCAAGCCATTATGTACTGAGCAGCCATCTTGTTGGAGGTGGATATCTCTTTGCAGCGGTAAATCGTCTATAGTATCGGACAATTCTGTGGTAAGGAAATTCAAGTAAACATCAGCATTTAAATTTCCCCCGAAAAAAAATGGACCAATTAGCCGAGTTCCCAGGATACCACACCATACATTCACTTTTTGGGAGTACTGTCTTTTGCATGTGATTCCCTATCCGCAGCCCAATATCTACAATTTTGTGACGAAACCACGCCATTAGTGGTAAATGTGGCTTCGTCTGAGAAGAGTATTTTATCGATAAAACGACGGTCCTCTAGAAAACTGCCTTGCAGTCAATAACAATATTCTAATCTTCGTTCTAGGTCCCCTTCTTGCAACGTGTGAAGAAATTTTGGCTTGAAGGGTTTTTAATTGTGCCTGCGAAGGCAACGCCAGATCTTGTTTTCGGATAAATTTAATTCCCGCGCAATTTCTCTTACACTGGTTCATGGGTTTCCATTAACAAAACCCAGTATAATATCATCATCTGGATGCCTTTTGGTAAGTTTCAATTTTGACTTTACAATAGCGCCGGTTTGATCAAATTTCCTATTAAGGGCAGCTACGGTGCAATGATGTACTGGAGGACGATCGGGATGTCTACGATTAAATATTTTAGCAGTCTCTCTGATGGAACGAACATTATCTCCAACGAGAAGAATAATTTCCACTTTTTCTGGAACTGTTAATTTCAAAGGCATTTTGACGTAAAAATTGACAACTATGGTGTTTACAATAATTGATGTAAGTAGATTGACATTCATAGCAATCTAGTTTAAAAGAAAAAACAAAAAATCTATATTTTCAAATGAAACTTCAAACTTAATTTTTCTGAACGACTTTTCCAAATACATTTTTCCTCTATCTCAATCGCTAATGTTTTTTTTTTTTTTTATACATTTATTTAACGTCGGCCTATTTCCGCTACTGAGGCCTAACACCGACGCCTGTAGACGAGCTACCCCCAACCAGGAATTTTGCCGAACCTCTTCCCTTAAGAAGAGTAGGGATCTTTTACTTGCCTAACATTTAATAGACAAGGGACCGACGGCTTTACATCCCCTCCGAAGGATGGTATATCTCCTATACAACCCTCGCCTAAGGTTGTATAGCTTCCGCGTATACACTGATTATACAAGCCGCTGGAAGATGGGTGAGGCGAGGACGTGGTTTTCGTTGGAACGGTCACCAATCCAACTACTAACCACGCCTAACGTTGCTTTACATCACATATCGAAGTATGTACATAGTAAAGACGCACCTACGCTCGCCCTCATCGCTAATGTTACTTTTGCAAAATTCCAATTTTAAAAACATCACAGTTGGCTTTGAAATAGAGATTGAGTAAGAGTTCTACCTTCCAAAGGTAGTTCATTATGAGTATTATATGCTGTAAAAAATATATACAAATTCAAATACAAGTAGCCAAGTTATAGGGGTGGCTTAGCACGAAGTGGGACACACTGTATATTCTTTATATAACTGAATGTTACTACGGCAGTATCTCGTCCAGCGGTATAAAGCTTCAGAGCTAATGCATATTCAGATTTAACACACATTCGATGTAAACAAATATTAACGCATGCCAAGGCGTGATTTGATGAACGTCGATCGACCATAAACTTGCATGCGTATAAATCTGAAATCTGAATATACTTTAAGCACAAAATAGCATGAATATAATGAACTAAATATCTTTGATTTTTCTTTGGGTTTTCTTTAGGAAACTGGATTCAAAATCTCTGTTGGCAGCGGTGAGGGCAATACCGCACTGGATGTTCATATGTCAGGGAGTGAAAGTTTTGAAATGGAGAATTTTAATCAGAGAAAGACGAGAAATAATGAACAAAATATTGAGATTGAAGAAATTAAGGAAACTGATTTTAATACCTTTATCTTTGACCGCATACTACACTGCTTTGCTAGCGCTGCTTGTGTTTGTAGTTTAGAGAAGTTTAGGGCCAGTATGTTCACTCTTTGTTAAATTTATCTTCTAGATAAATCCCCTAGAAATAATTGATACAGCCGTATCTAAGAAAATTATCTACTAATTGTAAATAAGAACTAGAAGTTAATATACTAGCCCTAAAGCAAATAAAAAAAAAACACTGTTCTGGAAGTGCATGTAGAAACAAAAAGGTAATGAGTGAAACCCTCATCGAAGTAAAATGCAAAAAACCTGAGGACTCTTGAGTGTTAACAAGCCGAATAAGAACGCGAAGCTTGCCGGCAGCTATCGTCCCATATCGCTACTGTCGGCGATCTCCAAGTTAGTGGAGAAGCTCATCCTGGTCAGGCTAGACGCTGCCCAGGAGGAGCTCCACATTGACGATGAGTGCCAGTTCGGTTTCAGAAAGGGCAGGAGTACGGTGCAACAGGTTGTCAGGATAGTTAACGACGTCAAGGTACAATACAACCTCGGGAAGAGCACCACAATGGTGCTTCTTGATATTGAAAAGGCGTTTGACACCGTTTGGACACCGGGGTTACTATACAAGATGCACGACTATAACTTTCCGACATACATTATCAAACTCATTCATTCGTTCTTGACGGGTAGATGCCTGCAGGTTCGAGTGAATAATAAACTGTCATCACAGCGGGATATTCGAGCGGGAGTCCCGCAAGGGTCGTGTCTATCACCAAAACTGTACAACTTGTATGTCTCCGATTTCCCGGAGTTCCCGAATACCAAGCTGGCCAAGTACGCCGACGACACGGCCATGTATGCGCATTCTCACAACGCTCAAGCAGCCAACATGCTGCTGAAGGCGCACATGGTCCGTGCCGCGGCGTATTACGACCGGTGGAAGATACGGGTAAACGCCGAGAAGTCGGAAGCGATAGTCTTCACGCGCCGGTTCACCGAGAACAGAATTTTGACACCTATTTCGGTCAGGGGGCACCAAATTCCAACAAAGCGGTGCGTGAAGTATCTGGGGGTCAGACTAGACCAGAGACTTACGTTCAATACACACATAAATGAAACTGTACGGACGGTCTACTCCCTGTCCAGAAGTCTGTATCCGCTGATGGTCAGGGGTAGCAGACTTAACAGACAAAACAAAAAGTTGTTGTACACGATGGTGGTCAGGCCGTCCATCACATACGCGGCGCCGGTGTGGTGCAGCATACCGACCACGACAATGAGAAAATTAAAAGTGCTTGAGCATAAATTTATGCGCCTCATTTCGAATTCTGGAAGGTACACCTCCCTCAGAGATCTCTACGCACGTTGCAACGACATAACCCCAATAGCGGATTACGTCCAGGAAATCTCCCAAAAATTCTACTCTTTCAAACTGGGCGATAGTCCGCTTACCGCAAACATTACACAAATTAGACAGCATAATGCACCCTTTCGGATCAAACACACCCTACCATACCAGACGTTACCAATCTTCCGGCAACCACTATAGCCAAACCTTCACCTAGTATAACTTCCTCTTACCCTATCCGATAATACTGACATTTCATACCTTTCATATCTTTAAATCTATCCTGTCCCTTTCTTCTTTTCATTTTGTCCATTTTGTTTCGTGTTCTTGATCTCTTTTTGTGCGTTTTTTGTCTCTGTTCTTGTTATCGTTCTCTTTTTGTGCATTTTTTCACTCAAAATTAGCTTCGCTATAAAATTTCTAAGAAACAAAATTTCGATAAACCACAGTTTAGGCAGCCTTGCGCAGCCCTGCAGTACCTCATTTTGATGAAGGTTCCCCGTTTTAGATTTGGGTACCTGTGTCAGCAGCAAAATTAGTTCAGTGCAGTGCAACAGCTTCGAGTTTGTGTTTAGTTTTAAGCTTTGTTAAATTTTATTTTTAAAATGTTTTTTAACTATATTGTCCTTTTTGATTTGTTTTTAGCAAAAGGAGTCAGGACTTCTCTCCCCATTTTCTTTTAGCCGAACCGGAGTCACCCCGCCCGGCCATGCAACCAGCCACCGCGAACAGCGCGGTGGTTGCAAGGTCGGTCGCAAGGTAGTCTCCGGGGAGGCAATGTTATGTATTAATTTTAATAAAGTCTGTTTGAAGTTGAAGTTGAAGTTTGAGTGTTAACACAACTGTGGAACGAGAAGGGATGATACGACTGCGAAACTAAGAAAGTGAATCTGCGGTAGATCGGACCAGTTCTGTACTTTACTTTTAACTCAGTCGGAATGGATAACAACCGAGGACTAGACCATAGCAATTACAACAATAGTCTCTAACAATATTTATAACAGTTTTAATTTGTATAGTACTTTACCCGTGATTTTTCTATAATTTACAAATAATTTCCACTTGAAGCTTTCTAATAATATTGACACAAAACCTAAAATTTTTGCCTAGGTCTACTGATGAAGGTAAGAATATCTGTATGTTTATGTATAAATACAAATTGTTTAATTGTACTAAGATTAATTTAATGTAAAACGATAAATATACACGTATTACTATATTGTGAAATACTAATTTAAGTAGTTCAAATTTCAATAGCTCATGCCGTGCTATACAGAGTGTTGCATCATGAGAGGAACATAACTTAATAGAAGGTAGGAGTATCAGTGGTAATCAGAAAATCCAGGTCCGGAGTCACTGAAATATATGTTTTTTCGGTACCTCTAAAAAACATGGACCTGTAGAGGAGGGTGTTCCACAATGAGACATGTTCCACAACCAGACAGATGCCTCTGATTCAAAATGCGCGGGCTATTACAGCTAAGTTGCTTATGGCAGATAGGTGGCGCACAGTGGAATGTTCAGATGTAATGAACGCGTAAAAAAGTAATGTGTCTGGTTTTTATAAGAAAAGTTGATTGAGTGAGTACTTTTTACCAAATATACGCATGAAAGTGTGCAGTTTGCTAATTTCCTGTAGTTTTTAAACAAACTTCTTCATAGCCTGCTGTGATAAGATTAATTTACCTAATTTGGGGGATAGTTATGAGTGGTTTCTTTATAAAGGAGAAGTTTACTTGTCAAGTGCATTTGTTCGACAATCAGACACACATTTGGGCCCACCATCAAACGTGCCACCAAGAGCAATATTCTAACTTAGACTACAAAGGTAAATTTGTGAGTCCAGAAGAATTTAAGGGTTATCCCAAAGCGCAACCTAGAAAGAAGGTAAGAAAGCCTCGAGAGAAAGGAATGAGCTTCATCCCTACCGATACGCCTGAAAAAGATGCGCTTGAGGAAAAGAAGAAAGAGAAGGGATGGAAACTACAGTAAAAAAGAGCAAGACAATGTAAAAAAAATTGTAGAAGAAAGTGAATCCTCAGAACTAGAAGACGAACTAGATTTATCTGATGATTCTTTAGAGGATGTGGAATGGTTTGGAGATGAAGCCCTATGCCTTATAATACAACTTCTGAATCCTCCACAAGTTGATGACTATGTCCTCGTAGAATTTCTGGATAAATCTAAGAAAATATATTACACAGGACAGATTATAAATAAAACTGATGAATATGAGGTGAAGTTTTTGCGCTGATCAAAAAAATATTTCCAAAGTTTTGTCTTCCTAAGCGCACACTACATTTCCCTAGTTCGGGAGGAAAACATCAAGTTGATTTTGCAGAAGCCAAAGCTTCGCGGCTCAACAAAACGTCGGAACAGGTGCGTGAAATTTGAAATAAACTTTAGCGGTCTAGAAGTTTGTTAAAAATATTTTTTTTATGTTCGTCTAATTGTGGAACTTCATGAATTTATGTTCGTCTGATTGTGGGACGACATGGGTCCACAATTAGACAAAATTTTACTTATATATTTTTTTTCATATAAAACATATTCATTTTTTATTTTTATTATGCCAGTAGGTGAGTATATAAGTTTCCTAACTAAAAAAATTGTATTAATATATTACAAAATAAAATGTTTAGAACAAAAAAATAATATTTTTGTCTGAGGATGGAACACCCTCCCCTACATTTTTTTTTCGATATTTTTATACGATATTCGAAAAGAACACAAAAAATAAGCCAACTGGGCTATTTCACTTTTTTGTTACACCTTTATGGTTATTTAAATACGATGTTAAATGCACAAGAATGTGGTATCTGAGTTAGTAAATAATAAGAAATCACACTCTAATATACAAATTAATAAAAATGGTATTTTAGTGAAAGATTCATATGCGATAGCTACAGATTTCAACAAATTTTTCGTTGATACGCCGGCTCAATTAGTGTCTCAAACACATTGTAAAAATGCGAGAAGGGAGATAGACTCATCAACGCTCATTGTATTTGAAGCCTTTTACAGAAAAAGAATTAACTTTATTACATGGAAAATTTAAAAATAAAAAATCATCGGGGCCAGATGACATTCCAAGTTTTATTTTGAAACAGGCCCTTGACGTAATTATCGTTCCATTAACGTATTTAATCAATAGGTCTTTTGAATCTGGCACGTTTCCGCAAAATATGAAGACTGGGAAAGTTACCCCATTTTACAAAAGGAAAGACCCACTCTGTTTAGAAAATTATAGACCAGTTACTGTCCCATATGGATTTTCAAAAACATTTGAATAATTTTTAAATCGTCTTTTGCCATCTCTCAATAAATACAAAGTTATGTCAAATAATCAACATGGTTTCTGTATGAACAAATCGTCGGCAATGTTATCTTGTATCAACAAATCATTGAATATGTTGAGGCAGGCGAATGCCCAGCGGTGATATTTTGCAATCTAAGCAAAGCATTCGACTGCGTCAACCATGCTCTATTACTGTGCAATTTAGAAACATATGGCATAAGATGCGTAGAACTAAATTGGATATCAACACTCCTTGAAAATTACAAACAATATATATATTTAAAAGTTGAAAATGAGAAATCTATAGATTATGTAAAGTCTGGGGGTCCCTCAAGGATCAATATTAGGCCCTATTTTGTTTATTTTGTACGTAAATAATATATCCACAGTGGTAATAAAAAGCAATTATTATACATGTTATGCCGACAATTTTTCTCGTTTTTTTTTTTCGAATTTGAATTGGCCTTGGGTATGTCCCATTAGCCAGCTGCGCAGGTTAGCGTTATTTAAAAATATTAGAAAAAAACAGACCCACTATGCACACACGTTAAGGGAAATTTACAATGGTCACACTTTTCACGCCAAGGGGCCGATCATGGCGACTTTAATAACAACATTACAAGTTGGTGGGCCGCGGTTACAAGGATGAAGGAAAGACAGGGAAACTACAAAGGCTTACTGGCAAGAGCATTGATGACATATTGCAAGCTAGTAAGTTTTCTAAACTTTAAAATTCCTAAATTATGATGTTGCATGTTTGTAAATATTCCATAATTATTTGTAGTGCTCCAAAATTTTGACTTGCAAGGATACAATTTATACTGAGAGGCATGGTGAAGCCTATATCCTGGAGACGTTGTATTAAATGATCGGATTCTCTCTATTTGAGTATACAATGAAATAAAATATGGTTAACAGTACCAATATCTCCACATTCGCAGAGGTCGCTCTCTATTATTTTAATTTTATGAAGGTGGGAAGGAAATTGGCCGTGATTGAATTGCAGACGAGTTATCGTTGTATAGAATTTCCTGGAGATGGAGACTGCTTTGTGCCATTTGGGTTTAGATACAAGTGAATTTAATAAATAATAATTAGTGGAATATTCTGAGTATGCGTTTTCGTACCTGTATTGCCATTTTACATACAGTGATTTTTTCATTGTGGCTTGTAAATCTGATGAAGGGGTTTTATATAAAGAAATATTCCCATCTGCGATCGCACTCTTGGGTAATTTGTCCACTTTTTCGTTATGCGGTAAATCACAATGTGCTTTAATCCACACAAAACTGACATTAATATTGCGATGCGCCAACTGTGAGATTCTACCTTGACGTCTAACACAAGACACGGAGAACTGATTCCAAAATTGGCAATACTACTTAATACACTTCTTGCATCTGAAAAGATTGTACTATTAGGGTAATATAAGAAACTGACTGCATCAATCGCCTCTAGAATGGCAATAGTTTCAGCGGTAAAAATTGAAGTTTCCCTTTGGAGCTTAAATTTGTACTCTAGCTTCAAACTTGGAATGAAAAAAGCACTGCCAGTACCGATTTCGTTCTTTGATCCATCTGTGAAAATACATAAGTGATGCTTGTGCGTATCTAACAGTTCCAGGCAAATGCTTTTGTTGATTGTCGGATTGTCCGTGCAAGCAGGCAAGTGTACTTTAGGAGTAAACAACATAAAGAAGTAATGAAATGAGAATAAATAGGGAAAGCTATGCTTGGAAAGAATCTCGTCAAAATTAGAAGTGTTTCCGTAACCATCAGCTTTTTTTCCCAAAATTTATTTGTCAAATTTTCTATACAGATGTTATGTAGGCATGTATTAGTATTAGCGAGATTTGTAGACGAGCGAACTTTTAGTGTGAATTTTGAACTTAGCCATTCCCTTCTTAGTGCTAAAGGGGGTTCATTTGCTTCTACATATAGAGCTTCTATTGGAGTAGATTTCATAACGCCCAGACATATCAGTAAAGCTTTATTCTGCACAATGTCAAGACGACCTAGGAGAGTTTTACATGCGGAGCCATAAAAAAGACCAGTAGTCGATGACGGACCAAACATCTGCTCCCCATGAAATTTTATTGCACAACCGAATAATATTGATAGCCTTTTCACTTCTGCTTATTGCCGCTTGTATTTGATCCTTCCACTTCAATTTCTGGTCGAGCAATATTCCCAAATATTTAACAGTTGTTTTGAAGGGGATAATAAGAGGAGGTAGATTGAGTTATTGCAAATTGGGTAAACGGTGTCGAGTATAAAGTGAAGCAACAGTTCTATTTGAGAATATTGAAAAGCATTTGGAATTACACCAATCATTGGCTCTTTTCATGATTACGCCTAAAGTGTGTATACAGTCATCTAATTTTCTTTCTTCTCAGTATGCAACGAAGTCATCAGCATAATGTACAACACTGCAATTAAGCTTAGATAAAAAATCACTTGTATATATATTGAAAAGACGGGAGCTCAACACTGAGCCCTGTGGTAATCCATGTGAAACATATCTGGGGCCGATTAACTTATTTTGGTTTCCTCTCAAAAATGTCCGTCTTTCTTTGTAAAGATTAATAATATTGTGACATAAGGATGGTGGTAAATTAAAGTCAATTAACTTTGACTGTAGGATTTCCAAATTAACGGAATTATATGCATCCTTGAGGTCCAGAAAAATGGCACCTAAATAATTATTTCTGGAAAAATTTTGTTGAACGTCTGTGATGAATTGCCCGAGAGCGTGTTGTGTGGTAACTCCTCTAGGAAAATCATATTGAAACGTAGACAAAAGTTTTTGAGATTTCAGCCACCATTCTAGCCTAAGTTTGATCATTCTCTCTAATGTCTTCAACAGGCAAGAAAGTAATGAAATTGGTCTAAATGCTCTTGGAAGTCTATCATCGTCCCTACTAAGTTTAGGAATTGGTACTACTATTCAGGATTTCAGTTCTTCAACGTTTTCCCCAAGTAAATACATTTTGTTAAATATACCAAGCAATACCAATTTCGCAGAAATGGGAAGATTAATGATCATAGTATAAAGAATACTATCTTCACCTGGAAAAGTATTGATTTTTTTTACCAACAGCATTGACTAACTCGATCATTGAAAATGGTGTAGTTAGAGGATGACTGTTCATTTCTGGCTCGTAAGTTACTGATTTTGGGTATACCATGTCTGGAGTTAAAGAGTTCAGGAAGCCAGTATGGTGTTCATCCGAAACTGGTTTCTCTATGTTATGATTAACATTGACGTGTTTCATTAATTTTATTTGTCTCCAAACCTTTGATGTAGGCGTATTACTATTAAGGCTGTTACAGAAATTTTGCCAGCTGGATTTGGCTTTTAGCTTGAGAAATCTTTTGACCCTCGTAATTTTACAGTTTAAGTAATTTGTCAGTGTTGAGTTTCGAATATAAGTGGCTAAAGATAGTTTCCTACTCTCAACTGCTGCTGAACATTCATCGTCCTACCAAATTGGACGTTTTTTGGGCGAAGGTATAAATGGTTTATTTTGAATGATAAATCAGCAGCCCTATTTACTCCATTAATAAAATAATTGTATATTGCTTGAGCCGAATTTAATGAATGTTCATTTAGGAAGTAGTTGTCTAAATACTCGCTGAAAATTTGCCAGTTGGCATTCTTGACGTTTCACCTTGACGAAGGAAAAACTTGTATTAGCAGGCATAGTATTATTAGAAACTTCTGTGATGATGGGATAATGATCAGATCCTAATGTATCATCTTCAACACTCCAACTGCAAATACTTGCCATATTAGGAGAAACTAATGTTATGTCTACGGCTGATATAATATTTGTCGTTTGATTGACTAAACGTGTTGCGGAACCATTATTTAGAACAACAAGATTACAATCATCTATGGCGTGAAGGAGAGAAATACCATGCTTGTCGTTTTTACTGGAGCCCCAAAGGTCATTGTGAGCATTGCAACCGCCTGCTATTAAACAAATGTGAGAGCACTGTTGAAAAATGTTAATCCAATCATTACTGCTAGCGGTGATATTGGGAGGACGGTCCGCTGATAAAATATCGATATTAGTTAATCCCAGATGAGTTGCTCCACAGACCATAATACCATCATTGAATTTATTATTTAAGCGTTTTTCACAAAAATTTATTTTTTTTGAAATTAGTAAAGCAACATCTGCCTTACCATCTATCCGATCGTTTCTAATTACGTTAAAGTTTGAAAAGTTAAAATTAAAAGACGGTTTTAACCAAGTTTCAGATAAAATAATTATATCAACAAATGAGGTGTGAAGATGGTGTAGTAAGCTAGGTTTATTAGCATTAATTGATCTATAATTCCACTGTAATATTTTGAGGTTACTGTATTAGCCATACAATTATATAAGTAAATAGGTAAGTAAACTTTTTTTTTCTTTTTTTTTATCGTTGATCTGTTAGACCAACACTGTTAAATACATTCGCCACACTCTTTTTGATCCACAATTCTTCTTCGTTTGTTACATTGTCATTTCGGAGTTTTTTAACAATATCATATATACACGAGGTTAACTTATTCACAAAGATATCAATGGTAAAATGTTCCTTACTAGTAGAGGAGCCGGGGTCGTAAGGGTTAGGAGGGAGGGGCTTGAGGGGGAGGTGAATGGTTTCATCTATTTGCTTTGGATGATTGAATGCAGGTGAGTCTATTTTTCTCTTCTTTGGTAAATGAGCCATAGAATATTTATTGGTTTGAGAATGTTGAGATGTTGCCGTACTGTTACTATGGTTCCTTGTAGGTAAACTAGGAAACAAAAATTCATCATTAATATTACCTGAAATTGCATATCTATTGCTGGAAGCAACATCGGCATATGAGGAATTACCCAAGGAATGTGCAGCTTCTTTATACGAAATATTCTGAGCAGCCATTATTTTTTTAATATTTTTTTGCTTCAAATATTCATCACATTTTTTGTAAAATGAGTTATGATCATTTGAACCACAGTGACAGCATGTAGGAGATTCTTTTGTGCATTCACTCTCATGAGTTAAACCACAATTTTTACAAATCTTTTCCCTTGTCTTGCATTGTGAGGAGACATGTCCAAATTTCAGACATGTGTAACACTGAATAACATTTCCTATATACGGTTCTATTAAAAATCGAACACTGTCAATAAATACATAATTCGGGAGTTTATTACCCAAAAACGACAATATTATAGTTTCTGTAGGTTTAAATGTGATATTGCCATCGCTATGATTATTTTTTCTTAAAATTCTTTTGCAACTTTTTATAATAGAATTGCATCGTGCATTTTTTAATAAATAAAAGATTCTGATTCGGAAACTGAAGACAGTTTCCGAATCAGAATCAGAATCAGAATATATTTATTTGCGTTTAACATATAAAATGTTTTACACACGTCAGGTACATGAAATGAAAATATATATATATATATAACATACAATAGATAGTTAAATAAATGGTATACAAAAATAACTAACATATAATAATAAATAACATAGGATAATAAATAACGGAAATACATAACATAAAATAAGTAAAATACAAACACAATACTTACTACAAACTACAATAATAATAATAAAAATGTAAAATTGGCATATTAGCAATGGTCAAGATAAACTGTCGAAACACACAACATTTTAAAACTTAAAAACCATTTATATATTTGACATTAAAGGCTATATATGTATAGACACATGCATACATACATACATATATACATATATACATACATACATACGCATATACATACATACATACATACCTATATACACATACACATAAATACATCATATAGATGTTATATCGGAGGTTACGAAATCATTAATGCTGTAAAACGCATTTTGGAGTAGAAATGTTTTTACAATCGCTTTAAATTTGCCAAGAGGGAGATTTTTGATGTGTTGCGGTAACTTATTGTAAAATTCAGGCCCATAGTAATTTTTACCGTTTCTACTCGAATTCAGTCTGAAATAATTAGTTCTTATGTTTTCCGCACCATGAGTATTGTGGTCGTGATAACAAGTTTGAGCTGTATATTGCTCTATGTTTTGTTTTACATATAGAATGCAGATGTAGATATATATAACGACGGTAATGTGAATATCTGCATATCAATAAATTTTTGCCTTACATTTTCGCGGTAACCCGTATTAGTGATGATGCGGACTACTCTCCTTCGCAATCCAAATATTCTGGCTGCTTTTGATGCATGACCCCAGCCCATCAAACCATAAGACATTTGAGACACAAACAGGGCAAAATAGGCCGTTTTAATGACACTATGAGGAACTAGTTTGACTAATGTTCGGATGACAAAAATATTCTTTGATAGTTTGTTCGCAAGGCTGTCGATGTGTGGACCCCAGTTAAGTGTAGGGTCCAGATAGATACCCAGGAATTTTGCCATCTCTGGATTATCGACTGTGTCTATGTTCCTGTGGGAAAAAATCACGTTGATGGTCTTAGTTTTATTCATGCATAATTTGTTGGTTAGGAACCAGTTTTGGGCATTTGACTGCCCTTCCACCATGAGCCTCTTGATGTCATTCAGTTTTTCGTGAGCTGTTACAATGCTGGTGTCATCGGCAAAAAGGAGAACCTCAGTTTCAGGTATTCCCATCTTTATATCATTAATATAGATTAAAAACAGTAAGGGGCCTAATACTGATCCCTGAGGGACTCCTCTGTTGATAATTTTTATATCTGAAACAGCGCCATTTAGGCATGTGTACTGATTCCTGTTACTTAGGAAGGAATTTATAATCTGCACGCTGACTTTACTGAAGTTAAAATGTTGTAATTTCTCAAGAAGTACCTGGTGTGATAGGCAGTCGAATGCCTTCTGTAGGTCACAGAAAGTAACTCCCACAAACTGACCATTTTCCTGACCTTCCACTATAAGATCTATCAGTTGTAGTATAGCCTCATTGGTGGATTTTTTCGTTCGAGAACCATACTGATATTGATAAAAAAATTTATTTTCTTCCAAGTGTTTAGTCATTTGCAATTTTAATACGGTTTCAAATATTTTTGATATTATTGGTACCAAGGATATTGGTCTGAAATTGTTAACTGCCTTTGCACCTCTCTTATGAATAGGCACAATTTTTAGCACGTCGGGATATATGCCCTCTTTTATACTTTCGTTAATGATTTTAGTGAGGGGAATTAATATAATATTTTTTATATTTTTTATTATAGTTATCGACATGTTAAAATGGTCACTACTTTTTTTATTTCTAAACTTATTTATTATATCGCGTATATCATTAAAACTAACACTGGAAAATTCAAAAGGAGGAAAATTTACGTGTTGCTTAAGAAAATCAGTTACGTTGTTTTTAGGATTAGGCAAGTTCTTAATAATGTCATCTGGGGCATTTGCAAAGTAATCATTTAATTCGTGGATGTCAACATCTACATAAACTGGTGCTTTTTTTACCGTTCTATTTTGATTGATAACATCCCAATAAGATTTTGGTGTATTACCTGCTTTCTCTATATAATCGCTATAGTAGCGCCTTTTCGCGAAATTAAGTTCCCGCCTGTATTCACCTTTTAAATTTTTTATATGAGTTTTTAGTGTCTGGTCAGGAAACTCTTGATATAACTCCGAGAACGATCGTATATTTTCTCTTAATTTGCGTAGATCTGGCGAAAACCATTTATTTTTTATTTTTTTGTTTTTGACAATTTTTTCAGAAAGCGGGAAAGCTGTTTCTATGTGACTAGTTAGTGTATGCATGAACTTATCGAACTTAGAATCGATATCAATATGATTGTCGCTCACAAAATTCCAATCGACTTTTTCCAGGCTCCGGTAGAGTGCGAACATACCATTCTCGGTGACACGACGCGTCTTAATCTTTTTCTCCGGGTACACTTTTGTTGTAACATTTATTTCTATCTGAACTGCCCTATGATCTGACAGACCTGGGTCAAACACATCGGTATAAAAAGGTTCATCGAAATTCACTAATATGTTATCTATACAATTATTTATTGTATTCAGTTTTATGGTAGAATAAAAACAATAAGAAACGATAAGATCTTTAAATTTCAGATAATTCGAGTCATTTGTGTCAAATTTTAAATTGAAATCGCCACTTATGATAACTTTACGTTTCGTGTGGCTTAATTTACTTAAGAGATTATTTAACACAAACATAAAATTACCGAAATCTCCTAGTGTTGACCTATACATAGTAATTATTATTAGATTTAGACATTGAGATTCAACAGCAGTTAACTCACAATGCGTTTCAACAGACAGTTTATTTATATTATTAGCAGGGATAAAACTTGCATTACTTTTACACAGTATTAAGACACCACCACGGTGGCTAGCTTTTCTACAGAATGAGGACACTACGTTGTATCCATTTATGCCAAAATTACATATTTCTTGGTCAGATAAAAAAATGTTCAGATAAGCAGAAAACATCGTAGTCTTTGTCCGACAAATTAATGAAATGTTCAAATTCTAGCAATTTGTTCCTTACCGATTGTATATTTAAATATAAAAGACAAAATTTATTTGGCATATCAACCCCTTTAATAACGCCACGACGTTCGGTTAAGTGTTTAGGTACTTAAGCAATATATCCCTTGCTTTTTAAAAGAGGATCATCAATTAAATCATTAACATCCTGTATACTACTCATTTCTACTTTAATCCTATTTGCGCCCGCTCTACTGATTTCTTTTATAGATTTACAATTTCTGAAGTCTTGATGCAATAATTTTCCTATCGCCATAAGATGTAAACGACCAATATTTTTATCAGTGTGTTGAATATATACATAAAATGGTCCATTGAATAAATGAGAACATTTCAGATCATACTTATTATTAAAAATCTCATTATTATTAGTTTTTGTTATAGATTGATTATCTCCTACCTTTTTTTCTCCATCAGCATTATTGGTATCAGTGGGCAGCATTGCACTAGAGCGGCCTGCCGCTGCTTTACTACAATTAGGCTCTACTGTTTCCATTTCTTCCCCATAAACAATGTTGACGTTTTTAATATTACCATTATGAGATCCCCGGGATCGGGGGGTCGTGAATTAAACATTACTAATTACAATAACCACTTGCAATAAAATGAGAGACAATTAATTTGTAATTGTAAAATACACCAGAAAAACCTAAAATAAAGAAAACACCCCGCTACCTTTTAACTACACGGTTGTCAACGGCGAACTGTTTTCTCTTGGTATATCATCAAATAATTCTAACATGCTAAAAGTGCAAAAGCTGTCACCAGAATATCGGAATATTTTAATAGTAATGATTTATTTTTCAATGCCGAAAAAAGTGACATACTCAGAACTAATGGTATAGCATTAACAAATACATACGACAGTGCGTGTTTTCATGGTGTTCATGTGGATGAATTCTTTCAACTGGAAACAGCATTGTCTTAAACTAATTTGCAAAATTATTTCGTTAAAGTTTCTTTACTCTACTCAAATAAATTCAAGGTTTTTTTAAATCATTTATTTAACGTCGGCCCATTTCCGCTACCAAGGCCAATCACCGACGCCAGGGGATAAGTTCATCAGTGTAGGCACTGGGACCCCTAACCTGGAAATTTTGCCAAACCCCCACAGTTTGTAGGGATCTTTAACGTCTTAAATAAAACATAATTTATACTAAAGTAAGTAAATTTTCAAAGTGTCCTCCCCCAATTTCTGTGCATTTTCTTGTGCAGTTAGGTTACCAATTACTCGACGTATCATTGCTGGATTATTCCGTATTTCGTCTCAGGTTATAACGATGAGCTGGATTTTAAGTGGCTCTATAAAAAGTAATCGCAAGGGATACAATCAGGAGACCTTGGTGGCCATTCATGTGGACCTCCGCGACCAATACATCTATTAGAATACTCATTGTTTAAGTGTACTCTTACTGGAATGGTAAAAAAGGGTGGCACACCATCGCGCTGAAACAATATGCCTTTAATACGGATATTTTCTAACATATTCGGTGAAATGTTTTGAAGAAAATTACAGTAAATATCGCCATTTAATCTTTCTCGAAAAAAATGTGAGCCTATCAAATGTATATTCATAAGTCCGACCCAAACGTTTTCAGAAAACCTGTGTTGCGACTGGCGTTGGCGTGTCGTATGTGGGTTTTCCTGTGCCCATTTATGATTATTTCTTGAGTTGTTTATTCCATCCGATCCTTCGTAAATTGTGTCTCATCGGTAAATAAGGTTCTGTAAATGATCAGGCGATGGTTAGACCAACAACAAAAAATTAGGCGGTGGATGTTGTCGCCTTGTTCAAGACGCTTTACCTGCTGGATATGATATGGATGATAACGTTTAGTGCAGTAAAAAAAAGCATTTTAATTTGCACAGTCTGGATACAGCAAGATTATGGTTTTATCCTATTTTGGGTATCACCCGGAGTGTATTCCTAAGTTTTGGACCTCGAAAACCTTGTGCTACTTTTTTTATAAACAATTAAAGTTTTTTTACCGCCTTTTTCGAGTTTAAAATGTGAATAACTCTTGTTCTATAAGTCGGATCGGGACAAACTAAAAACCAATCTCTTCGTAATAAAATTGTCAATAATCCTGGCTAGTTTCAAGTCACTGAATTATGTACATAGCCTACAAAACTGAAAAGACGAGAGAAAAAACAGTGTTTTTTTCATTTTAGTGCCCAAGACCGTCAACTAGACCAATTTACATCATATTTTCAAAAAATATCCTTTTTGATGTAGTAAAGAGATCCTGGAAAATTGGTGTCAAAATATTGAACCCATTGTCCAAAATTGCATTTTATTGCATTACTTATAACTCAAATAACAACAATTGCATTTTTTCGGCCATTTTGAAAAAAAAATTAAATTTTTTTTTCAGAGCTGATAGAGAATTTTGGGACCTTTAATATAAAAGAATTAAAAGTTCATTTTTGTTAACGTTAACTCGAGATATTTAACTTTTTGCATATTGGCCAATTGTTAATTAACAACTGGATATTTTGAGCTAAAATTTGGACTATATTATTTTGAAACCTATTCACTTCATGAGATAAATTCAAAAAAGTCTTAAGTTTTGTAGAAACTTATTTACAAGCATTATAATGCAAGTATCGTTAATCGATTTAAAAAGTGATTTACTTGCAAAATGCAATAACTTCCTTGTTTCTTAAAATTCGGATGATTTTCTTTTTAAATATGTCTTTTTCCCCTAGAAATGCGATGAGAAACTTAGTTTTTTGTTTGTTTTTTTTTATTTAAAATTTGTTATTGTTTTTCTACATTTTTTTTTTAAATGCCTTGTTTTTTAACATATAGAGGATTTTTTAAATATGTTATTTTTTCCCTCGCAACGTGATCATCAATTTAGTTTTTTTTAATAATGAAAATGAGTATTTTTTATTTCCAAATTCATATGTACACATGTACCAACGATTACTAATGAATAAACCTGTATAAAAAATTATTTTTTAAATATTTTTCTATATAAATATGAATGCTTAGATTAAATTTATATTGTCTTCTGAATATAATGTTTTAAGTTTTATTTAAAAAAGAAAATAGTAAATATTGTAATATAAACGCTTGTTAAAGGTAGAAATATTTTATTATTTAAAAATAAACATTTTTATTCTTATAAACATATAAAATCGTAATGGAATGGAAAGGAATTAGTGAAGAATAAGAAAGAGAAATTTTTTTTAAAATGTATCCTCATTTATAAGCCACTATTCGCTCCGCAGGTACAGTGTATACGACCAGAATTGAAACCGTATAAAAATTAAACGCCGGCAAAAACAGTCGGTATCTCTTGTACATGGGCGGAGGTAAATAGAAATGCTTGTCATAAGAAAATGTTAAACTTTTTTGAAAATTGTAATTATTTTTATTATTTTTTGTTTATTAGATACCTATCCCAAGCAACACATGATGGTTTAATAAACGTTTATTATATGAAATTATGGTTTAAATTTCGTTATCGTATATTTAATCAACTCTATGAAAAGCGTTTATTTCATAAACGATTTTTATACGTATATTATATATGAATTTATCCTAAAGTTTTTGGAGAACACCATTTGGTGTTCCTTGGGATATTTGTTTATTTCGCCAATAACATATTTCAGTTTTAGACATAAAGCCTAAATATTTAAATTTATTATATATTATAATAGGTATTTATGCACTGCACTGGAAAACCATTAAAACACACTGATAGCACATTTCAAAAGTCCACGCTAACTGTTTAACAGTCGGCATCTCTTTATCTCTTAATATGTATGTCCTCTGTATGTTAAGAAACAAGGAAATTATTGCATTTTGCAACTAAGCGCTATGAAAAAACTTAAAAAATAATAAAAAAATTTGAATAAATAAAAAAAAAGTATCTCATGAATACTCATCGTATTCTAGGGAAAAATAACATATTTAAAAAAAGAAGTCGTCCGAATATTAAGAAACAAAGGAGTTATTGCATTTTGCAACTAAATCACTTTTTAGCTCAATTAACAATACTTATATTACAATGCTTGTAAATAAGTTTCTATAAAACTTATTTTTTTTTTGAATTTATTACATGAAATGAATAGGTTTCAAAATGATACAGTCCAAATTTTAGCTCAAAATATGCATTTGTTAATTAACAGTTAGCTAAAATGCAAATATCTCGAGTTCACGTTAACAAAAATGAACTATCTTTTTTTTTAAAATTAAAGTTCCCAGAATTCTCTACCAGATCTGATAAAAAATGTTAAATTTCTTTTCAAAATGGTCGAAAAAATGCAATTGTTGTTACTTGAGTTATAAAAAAATGTAAAAAAAGTAATTACATTTAAAAAAATTCTTTTTAATTGCATTCGAAAGCTGGCGTCGATATCTACATTTAAAAAAAATAATTTTTCATTTTGGACTTAATGGCATAAAATGGCGGGCATTTCAAATTTTAGATAACAAATGCAATTTAGGCCAATGGGTTCAATATTTTAACACCAACTTTTCAGGGTATTTTTATTACATAAAAGAAGATTGAAAAAATATTGTTTTTTCTCGTTTTTTCAGTTTTGTAGGTTATGTACGTACTTCAAAGACTTGAAATCAACGAGGATTTATTGATAATTTTATTACGAAGAGACTGGTTTTTAGTTTGCCCCGATCCGACTCATAGAACCTGAGTGAGATATTAAGTTCGAAAAACGCGGTAAAAAAAACCTTAATTGCTTATAAAAAAAAGTAGCACAATGTTTTCGAGGTCCAAAACTTAGGAATACACTCCGGGTGATACCCAAAACAGTATAAAATCATGATCTTGTTGTATCCAGACTATACCTATATCTTCATTTTCTGGCCTTTTTTTTTACTGCACTAGTTTTTAGGGCTCTGCCTACTCGCCAATGAGGAATGCCAGTTGCAGAACTGATTCGTCTAGTCCTAATATTTGGGATTTGTCGAACTATGTTTAAAATATTGTTTTGTTCCTGCACGTCTTGCTCCACAACTGCAGAAATAATAAACTTTCCATGGCCTCTTGAATACTGGAATACCGCACTAAAGCTTTTGTGGTTAGGTTGTCGACGACCAGGAAAACGTAGCCGACGTTCTCTTTCCGCCGACCTACCATTTCCATTACAGAAACCATAGATACACGAATTTTCACAATTTAATGTACATCACAAACTAAATGCGGATTATTGACGCATTAAATTGCAAACAATAAATTATTCAACTGTTTAGGAGGTTTCTTTTTATTATCTATCACTTGATTGAATAAGTCTACTATCATTGAATAAACAATTTGTTAATTTATACCCGATTACTACTTATTAGAGCTACATTTTTTAACAAAATTGATCTCTAGAAAATATCGGAATTAGGGTTCGCCCAGAACACCTAGCTTCAATAGAATTTTTGCAAATTTTATTTATAAATGTATTTATTTCACGTCAATTTCATTTAATATAGTTCTAAAATCCATAATCTTGTACATTTTACACCGTATTTAACCATAAAGTTATAGCGATTATTTTTAAGTAATAGATTTTGTTGTATATAATACAAGTATAGATATAAGTTATATTGTAGGTGTACTTATACTTATTCTGTGTATGTTTGTATTTATATTTATTTATGTACATATATTCTATTTATATATGTTTATGTCCACTTTTACTTCATTTGTGTAATTATGGCTTGTCCAAGCACTATCATTGTGACGAATAAAATCATTATTATTATTATAAAAAAGTTAAATAGGCCATTTTGTTTATTTTTTGTGTTCTTTTCGAATATCGGATAGAAATTTCGAATAAAAAATATACAGTGTTATGCTTTATAGGGGTACTGTCGTGAGCAGAAAAAAATAGGACAACTTTTTTTTTCTAATGTAAACCAGTCTCTATTTGAATATGTAATGAGTAGCCGAAATTAAACAGATATCAGTTTTAATTTATTTTTTATTTTAATGCTGTAGTTATTGCTATAGTAAATGAAGGATGGTTAATGCGACAAATTGCACTGCGTTATAACATTAACAAAAATTTGGTGTGTAACATTTTAAGAAAGTGGAGAGTAAACGGTACAATTAGTAGAAATCCTGGAACAAAGGACAAAGGATATCCTACTTAACAAGAAACTAACTACTAACATTTCGTTATTGCACCATTTCTATTTATAACTTCTATAAATCTGTTTAGCATAGAATTAATTAACCTTATACAATAATCATTAGTAATAATATTTTCCCATGCATTATTTACTATTTCCAGTAATTTTTCGACATACCGTGGTCCCACATTTCGTTTTTGGATACTTCTTACGAGTAGTCCCCATACTTCTTCCACAGGGTTAAGATCTTGACTATGACTGGGCTAGTTAAGAACATTGATGTTGTTATCTTGAAACCAGTTAGTTACGGTATGAGCAGTAAGGACGGAACAATTGTGAACTCATTATTAGGAAATAATTGTGACACAGAAGGGAGCATAATATTGTCTAAAATCCTAATATACGTTTCACTATTAAATCGTTTCTCAATATGTCACAAAACACCAGGACCACGTGCCGATATCCAAGCCCACATATTGACGGAAAATATACCACTTTTACCATCGTTAGATATATTTTTCTCATCAAATCGAGTATTCGGAGGGGGGTAAACATGAATACGACCGATGTCTGTTGACTGGAAAGTTTTTTCGTCTATAAAGATTACATTGTTCCAAAAATTTACAGCATGTGCTAAAAATTCAATGCGCAAATCCTACTCGAACTTCTTTATGTTCAGCTTTAAGTAAGTATTTCTGTGCTGCAGCATGACAGCGTAGCTCCGATTCTCTTACGCACCGGCGACCAGTACTACTCGATCCAGGAAAATTCGTTTCTTCAGCAGCCTGAATAACTGAATAAAATGGATTTTCTACTAAAGCATTTACCAATTGCAAATCTTTTTGTTGACTTGATATCCTTCGTCGCCCTGATCCAGGATTTCTACTAATCGTACCGTTTATTCTCCACTTTCTTAAAATGTTACACACCGAATTTTTGTCAATATTATAACGCAGTGCAATTTGTCTCATTGACCATCCATCTTCTGCTTTAGCAATAACTCCAGATTCAACTAAAGCGCTTATATAAGGCATATTAGTTTTTTGCACACTTGCAATAAGTTATGACAACTAACTAACAATGTCACAAAAATTAATATACACAACTAGATTTTAGCAAAATACCGTTATAAGACTTGTCCTATTTGTCTGTATTTTTTTCATGTCTTACATGCACTTCTGAAGGACTTACTGTATTATAAATATGAATCCACTATTCCATTCCCTGTCAGTTATGCTAGAAAGCAGTGCTTGCCAAAAATTTTATACGATGTTTTATTTTTGATATAACATAAAACTGAAAGAAACCCTTAACATTTAACGAAATGTTCAAAATGCCCTCATATCCATTCAGCCAAAAGCCGTTTCATAAGAAAAGACGACACACTTTAAAAAGTTGGGATTTTCGTCACAGCCTAAGATCACATTTACACAAAATATTTGTCACAAAGTGTGTGTGGCTGGAGTTTATAAATTATCGTTTTGGGTAACCCTGTATGTAATATCTACAATACACATTTCTTATAAAGTCGGGGCAAGAATTCAGGCGATGCACGTAACGAGTGACGTAATTGAAAACATTTAAATGCCGACATAATTTTTAAGTATTAATTACATTAAAAAGAGTAATTCTTGACACCAAATTATTAAGCTTTTTTCAGCAGTAAATACAGTTCAATGTGACTTCATAATCCTTAGCATTTTTGTCTTATGTTTAGAAATAGAAGTTAATTAATTCGCATTTCGTCGCCAAAGGTTGGTAGTATAAATTTACTAAATTTACAAAAGCACCGATATTTTAAATCGATTTACTGTCGACTTTATTGATTCGAATTATTTTATTGTTGATTTCATTCCCTGGTGCTTTTAACTAATTGTTGTTTCCTTGTTTTATTTACCATCAGTTCTTTTCAGAACTAATATAATTGTATTCTGGTAAGTGGAGCAAGATTTATTTGTGTGAAAACAAATTAATGCATTATATTTTTAGGGCACCTGTCATAATGCCGAAGGCATTTGGTAAAGATATCCAGGCATTAATTTGTTCTGTAATAAATTATTTTGAGAGAGAACGTGATGCCGGTGGACCACTGTTACCATTAACTGCTGTAAGAGAGGCAAGTATAATTCTAGAAGCTAACTATATATCGTAACATAACCAGTAAATTTCAGAGAGTTGCTAATGCTTTATACATAAGTTTGAGTGCTGTTAGCAACGTTTCCAAAAAAATGCAGACTGGGGAAACTTTAGGTAGCCCTTAAAGAACTGGACCAACAACAAGGCCTGTATGCGACATTGATAACTTTGATCAAGCAGCAATTCGAAATGTTATTTATGAAATGTACAGAAACAGTAAGTATTTATTAAAATAACGTATGGAAATATTTATTAAAATATTTATTATTGTTTTAGAACAACATATTACCCACAATTCCTTTCAGAGCCGTTGATTGAATGGGACATTTACAAAGGATGTTTGAGTAGCTTGGGCAAAATATTGAAAAAAATAGGTTTCAAATTTCTAAAAGATAATCCACGTAGAGGCTTAATGGAACTGCCAAATATTGTTTTCAGCCGCGTCACTTTTTTGCAGAAATATGTAAAAAATATTTCATTGGGGTACCCTCGACAATAAATATGTAAATGTTTTTTCTCTTATCATGAATCGTAAATAACTAAAAAATGTATAATTGTTTAATGTCGTAGTAATTTTATTTAATTAGCAGAATTTAATTATAATTATGATTGTACTATAATATATATTATAAAACTCATTGTCCAGTTATTAAATAAAGTTCATTTGAGAAATTATTTATAATCTATTTTTGTTCCAATTAATCGAATTTTGATAGATTTTTGTTATATGTATTGTGGGTTGCAGACGTTGCAGTTATCACAGGCACAGCATAAAGCTTTATGCTGTGTCACAATTCATCATTTTAACTATACATTTTCAGTTGTGGCTATATAATTTGCATGTGATGTGAATTGGGGGTTGCAGCTATTTCAGGTGCAGTCGCTGTGATTGACTTCATAATCTTCATATAATTATAATAATTTAGTCGATCTGTGACGTGCATCGCCTGAATTCTTGCCCCGGCTATATTATTCTAGTTCTCTACTGAAAGGCAAACCATTCTTATTTTACTCAATTAATAAATTAATAATTTGGTAATATAACAAATACTTAATGGTCTGCTATCTGGTAATGTAAATGAGCCGACTGTCTCAAATACGAAACAAACACATCATAAATCCACAATACACGACGGAAAATGGTCAAAAAATTAGGTTAAAACGCAAAGTCACCTGAGTTTCCATCTAACAGCCACAAAATGAAGTTTAGCCCCTATTCAATTCCATTATCTTTGCCTACTCGTAGCCAGAGTATTCGCCGAAGGTCTTATTCTCGGAGGATATTCAAGATTGCCATGACGCAGGTCTGGGAGCGGCGCATTGTAAATTCCTATAATCGCTTATGTTATTTATGTAGTACGGTTATTATAATTAGATCGACCGTTTAAGTTAGGGTGATTACATTCTACACTTTTAGTGTAATCTTTGTAATTTGTAAGGGTGTAAGTCCATTTTCGGAGCAAAATCAGAGGCTAGAATGGACTCAACTAGCTGTGACGTCACCACTTATGCCACCAAACATACTAGTGTCATAGACATTTTTATCCCATCGAATAACATTGAAATTTGAGCCTTATTACCTTGTCCATAAAGATTATAAAATATGATGCTAAAACATTGCTATAAATTTCATTGAATTTCTCGGTTGAAAAGAAATATTTAAGAACTTCCAGCGCCAATCTCATATGCACAAGATATCTTAAAATATACGTATTTATATAAGATGTAATAAACCTTTAATTTTATTTTAATAACGCCAAATATAGAACAGCAACAGTTTCCTACAATAGGAGTGAAGAATGTGAAAATTAAAATTAGGTGGGCGAAAAGCAATGCAATCGTAGCTAACTTCAATACTCTTGTTTGATTTCACATTTACAGTCATAACCTAATTTTTTTAAATGTAGCCCTTACTAATAATAAATAAGAATAAATAATGAGCTGGCCAACTATCTTATAGATAAAGGCCATAAACGTGGAAGAAGAAGAATAAGATAACCTAATTTTTCTTTCTCTAATCAAATTTTGTATTCTTTTTAAATTGTACGAACTATGGCCTAAGAGTTTATGTTCTGGTTTATGTTTTATTGTTGAATGTGATCATACTTATAAAAGTGGATGTAAAATGTTTAATTTTCCAAAGGATGCAAAGTTAAAAGAAAAGTTGAGTTACTTATGAAGTAGGTATGGGTTATTTATACGCCCGTATTCACCAACATTTGCTTAACTCACCGATACTAAACTGACTGTTAAAATTTATCAGGTAGTTAAAGCAATATCGTATTTACCAACGAAAATTGAGTGGAAGTTAAGTAACACTTTGTTAACAGAAAGGAACTAGTATTTTTGTGCAGCAGTTGGTAAAAACCTATCTTCACAGAGTTTGCAGTGTTATTTATTTATATCGTATTCTAACTTCTGTAATATTTTCGAAATCATTATTTTGCAATTTTACTGAAAATGGAGTGGAAACAAAATATATCTGTACAATGTAAGTACACAAATATGTCATATTATATCAAATATATAGAAATATTATAATAGAACATGATTAAACCAAATAATTTAATTCTTCTTTTAGGGAACCATAAAACTGGTGGAGGAATGCTTTAGGCAAAAGTGATGAAAAGCTTTTAAATCTGTTTTGTAAACAGTATTTTACAATTGAAAACGCGTATGCCATAAATACAGCAATAGAGGCAACCGAGGTGACTATATAATACTGTCGTACGTGAGAATTACTCTAATGCATATCTAGACTCTAATACAGTTGTATTATCTTCTGAAGAAATAGAAGTTGACCATGGCTAAATTACTGTTTAAAGTTCTTTAAATGAACAAAAAGAAAGTACTGAACCATCGGTTACAGAACTTACCAATGACAGAAGCTTTAATCACAGAAGTGATTATATGAAAGGGAAATATGGCAAACATCAAAAAATCAAAAACTAATTGACCAAAGTGATATCTAAAAAAGAATGATATAGTCAGAGAGAGCAGAACTAGAAAATCTAAGACTAAGAAAAGGATAAAATAAAATGTATTATAAAAGAGAGTTATTAGTATTGAAAATGGAAAGAATTTAATATAAATTGTTTTCATAATTTATGAATGCATTATTTTGTGTAGTATATATGATTCGTATTGTATATAGAATTGTATAGTTAATAAAAAAATTTAATTTTTTTAATAGCAAGATACATATGACTGTAATATTGTACATTCTAATTAAAAGTTGTATTTATCAACGATTTTCTGATAACAGTACAATGACATACTGTTTCCTTATATGTCCCTCATCCCTCTGTTTTGGGTATATTGATCGAATTTCGTAATGCGTCGTCATCATTGGATGGAAATCGAGTCTATCTATTTAAAATTTCATTCTAAAATGGCACTTTCAATAATATTTAATATTTACATGTAGGTAGATTTATACGACTTTGACACATCACATAACCTCAACACAATGCTCTGTTAAGAGCTTAACTGCCCAATATTTTCCTGTTAACTTTAACAGGTTGTTTTCTCCTAACTGTGATTGGTGAATACGTCCACAAATATTTAACAGGTTGTTAATGCCTTAACAGCTTGTTACCTATTTAACTAACGATGATGAATATGGGCGATAGTGAGGTCGATCTGGATTTGCAAACGGACTCGTTTTTTTCGAATTTCTTTTGTGATGTTATGAAGTCGGACTCCCTCTATTAATCCGGAAAATTTTCCGGCCGAACTATTCACGAGGGGGGGGGGGGTGGATTTACATGTAAAGATGAGGAAAATCACTTTTTCGGGCATAACTCGTTTAGTTTGATTAGGGTCGAAAAAATATATGGGGATAAAATGAAGGGCTCGCGAATGCGCGTAAACTGAATTTTGACTCGTATTGCGAAGTACGGATTTGTATACGGATTTTTCGCTGCGGCGAGAGCCGTTTTCGCGTTTTTTTTCGGGGAAGGAAGTGACTTGGCAACTTTTTTCTTCTTCCGATAGACGCTCAGGATCTAAGTACTGTGCCCAAATTTCAAGACGCTAGGTTGCTTACGGAGGGAGGGAGAAGGGTAAACGTAAATGAAATTAACACTGCTGTAACTTCCCCAACTTTTTCCACAAATCGCGCAGCTAACGTAACATTGTGTACTAATGTGTCTACTTTGAGATCCGCCCATGTATTTTCAATTTTCGCCATTTTCGCCAGAAATAAACAAATGGTTGCGAAATAACCAATTTATTGTTGTTATTATTTTTAGAAAGTAATTTTACGCCAGGAAGGCAAGGGGCGGGGGAAATTTTTTTTCCGCCATCGAATGTGGATTTTTTTTCGCTATGATGTAAGCCCGATGTAAGTTGTTGCTCTGTAGAAGCGCGTGAGACATTTATAAAGACGGGCGAGCGGAGTGGGACGTGTATTTGTGAGAGAGAGGGGAGAGAAGTAGGAGCGCTAGGCTAGTACTCCGGCATCTCGCTGCACGGCTGCTGAATTTCCGCACTCGTTTTTATAAATGTATCAGACGCGCGTGCAGGCCCTAATGAAGTTAGAGCTTCGGGGTAAAAAAATCTTGAAAGAGAATTGATTGCTCGGCCCAAAGTCCCTAATCCTTTCCATTGCCCTTCGACAGGGCAAAAACTTTGCGGGCGCCCCTCTCCCCTCCTAATCATCCGATCGCAATCTGGTCATTCTTGAATCAAAGAGAAAGAAATTCCACATTCGATGGTGGAAAAAGAATCTCCCCATCGCTTTCCCTCCTGGCTAAAAATGACTTTTTCTAAAAACAAAAATAACAATAAATTGGTTATTTCGCAACAATTTGTTTATTTGTGGCGAAAATTAGGGTTCGTTGCTCGAACTGAACTGAGTTCGAGAAGCAGCAGTAGGCAGCTTTCAGTGAGAACCTGAAGATGGCAGATGAGATTCTGCCGAAACGTCGTTTAGACAACCGTGACTCCTGGAGGAGTCGATCTTCGACGCGGGAGAGCACCCGGAAGTACAACAATACTTCATATATATATATATATATATATATATATATATATATATGTTATATTAGAAATATACTATGATATATAATATTATCGAGACAGGCTTAACCTTCTCAAACATATCGTATTACATACTGCGTAACAGCTCTTCTCAATAACCGCTCACGCTGCATGAGCATTGTATTTCAATTCTAAGTAATCCTGATTGTGCTGAATCAGCAACACTGTTTCCTTTGTTCTCAAAACATTATAAATATTACCAACAACCTTTTTGTAATCAGTCTTATACTCACATTTGGTCGAATACATTCTAAATTTATTATTGTTTATTATTATACAAAGAGTCAAGCTTGACTCCAATAAGTGAATAAAGTTTTTAAAAAGCTATTTCAAGAATCCACTATCTAACATTGGCGCAGTCGTGGCGGATCTGAAAAACACACAGTTCGGGAGCCTAACCAGTAGCAAACATATCCGAGGGAACAAGGAGTCCATCTGAAAAAGGTGCCTAACCGGACGAAAAGAGCTTCTGGAACAAGGAGAACTTCTTAGCTGTAGTGGTGGATCCCAATCCTTTGTTCAGAAGAACCTACATTATTCTCAAACGCACAGGAGCGAAACAATAATAATTATCAAGAAATACAAGCAACAAGCAACATTTCAAATCAACACGATTCAACAATTAGCAAGTAAGAATTTCATCCTGTCCCATCGTTGGTGTCTTCGGCATCAAAGGCAACCCTGTGGAAGGAACACCCAGTGACGCCCCTGGCAGAGAGAGACCTTTGGTGAAGCTAAGCTCACGAAGTCGCATTCAACTGGACCACGAGGAATGAAAAATTTAGGGTAAGTCATTTTTGAATCATCTCGCAAACATTTATTTGCAAACAACGACATAATTTTACATTTTATTTTATCAAAATACATTGCATTGCTACATACAGTTCTAATATCTAAGGTAGTAATTTTATTTAAACTTGAAACAAAATATCTTGATTATGACCTATATAAATAACCGTAATCATACACTGTTCCTATCGTAACATTATTTTTATGGTATTATCATATACTCTTTAAGTGCGAATTTATCTAATTAACTGTAATCACGTACCATTGTTATCTTTGCATTTTTATCGTAATATAATATTGCATACCACATAAAAGGTTAAGGTTAAGGCCGTAAGACAAGCTTGTGTTCTATAATACCGTGTGTGCAAAATATAAAATTATCAGAGATATACTATTTCCAAACTCAAAACGCTTTTTAAACCAAACGCGTTTTTCGAATTAATCTAGCTATTCTATAATATAAATTTTAAATATTACAGAATAAATTCTTGCACATTTCATATTAAAATTTCTTATTAAACACCAGTAGCGTACTAACTTAAATTGGAAAAAGGCGTTTTAAGTTATTTAATCATCTAAATAATATAAATAAAATGGCTACAAACGTAAGCAATTCCAATGCAAACAATTCAATCACGGCGAACGAAACCATAAATATTGAACCTTATAGGTTAAGCGAAATATTTTCCATAGTGCCCGAATTTGACGGCAACCCCATATTCTTGCAAACATTTATTTCAGCTTGCATAACCGCTCAGGGGATCGCTGTTGATGATCAGCGCGTCTTATTAACGCTTCACATAAAAAATAAATTACGCGGAAAAGCCGCAGAATTAATAAATTCCCGAAACCCTGCTACATGGGCAGAAATCAAAAGCTTACTTGAAGCCCATTTTGGCGACTCTCGCGACCTGACAGCTTTGATTCAGGATCTGCAGAGGATTCGTCAGTTACCCAACGGAACCGCACTAATATTCGTATCAAGACTACAAACGCACAACGCGAAAATGCACGCAGCAGTGCAAAAGCAGACTCTAACTCTAGAGGAAAAAACTGTTCAATGTAACCTCATTGAAAATATGACATTGACTACTTTATTAACCGGATTAGAACCCAAATTAGGTCAAATCATTAGGGCTGGTAACCCTGGCGACATGTTAGACGCAATAAACCGCATTAAACGTGAATTGCAATTATCCTATTTTGAATCACAAAAATTTTCTAATAGAGTTCCAAATAAAAATCCCATTCAAAACCCACAAAGACGTCCAAACTCCCCACAATTTTGCACCTTCTGCAAAAGAAACGGACACCATGTTAACGAATGCCGCACAAGGCAAAATTATCAGTCCCCATCTCCCAATTTCACACCAAATGCTTATTCTAATCAAGCACAGCCTCCAAGGCCACATTTCCAAAGTGCATCTAACCATAGACCACAAAACTTCCAAAATTTCTCCAACCAGCAACACAATTATTCTCAACAGAACAGGCCCTCAGCTATCAGGCCAAATCCTAACTTCCACCAGCAGAGACCTTCTGCCATCCAACCAAACCCAAATTTCAACAGGTTCAATCAACAAAAAACGCATCATTTGAACCAAGAATTTTACGATAGCTCAAATCAATATGAAGACTATTCTACAAGTTATTCTCCCAATTACCAATACCAAAATAATTTCGAAATTAATGAAAACAATTATGATTACGATTTTGGAACCCGACAATGTGAGAATTATACTGCTAATTCTCAACCCCACCAGTACGAGAATTATACTGCTAATTCTCAATCTCAACAGCACGAGGATTATACTGCTAATCCTCCGGATTTTTGCATAGGCCCGGAGTATTCCACGAGTACTCCAACACAACAAACGGACGAGCTGGACCAAATTTCACATCAAGTCCAAGCGATAAACCTCCAGGACAGTTTCGACCCAAACCTGAACTTCCCGGAAAATCAATTCATGTAAAAACACCCCGCTACAAACTAAATATCGTAAACTCCAAAAATTTATTTTACATAGAAGACATCACTAAACGTTTCAAAATCTTGATAGACACAGGCGCGGGTATCTCTATATTCAAACCCGAAACGGCAGAAAACTATAAACGTCGATCCCACGAAAATGTAATTATACAAGGTATAACAGACGAAAAAATTAATATCACTGAATCTGCTCTCATACTTTTCAATCCGAATGATCCATACAAAGTTTACATTCATAATCTAGATATAGAATTTGACGGACTTTTAGGTGCCGACTTTTTGGACCATTACGATTGCTTAATAGACATTAAAAACAGACAATTAATCACTAATTTCAAAACCGTACCATTGTATCAAGTTACCGATAATATATTAACTACACTCTGGAGCCCGATTAAAAATCAAAATTTAAACGAAACAAAAAACCAAAATGTAATTTCTATCGAACCACGCACAGAAAAATTTTTTAAGCTTAAATGTAATTTACAAAATACCGAAGCTATACTAATAGCCCAGGAAAACGAAAAGGTACGTTTACCGAACGCCATTGTCAAAATAGACAACAATGGTGAATTTTTGACGACAGTAATAAACTCAAATGCAATTCCGAAAACAATAAAATTTTCAAATCTTAAACTTGAACCCGTCCAAAAATTTAGGTCAATATTTAATGTAAATCTTCAAAATCCGGATTCCCAATATATAGACAGAAATTACGAAATAAGAAACCAATTACGCTTAGACCACTTGAACGATGAGGAGAGTGAATTAATTACTCAACTCTGTTTAGACTTTTCAGACATATTCTATTTAGAAGGTGACAACTTGACATTTACCAATGAAATCAAACATTCAATAGACACTAACGATTCTAAACCAATTTTCACTAAATCTTATCGTTACCCCCAAATTCATAAACAAGAGGTAAAATCACAAGTCTCAAAGATGCTCGACCAAGGCATTATCCAGCCTTCAATTTCTCCCTGGTCCTCCCCAGTTTGGGTAGTCCCCAAAAAACTAGACGCTTCTGGTAAACAGAAATGGCGCGTCGTAGTTGACTATCGAAAATTAAACGAAGTAACGATAGGTGATAAATATCCTCTACCTAACATTTCCGACCTTTTAGATCAATTAGGCAAATGCCAATATTTCACAACTTTAGACTTGGCCTCTGGCTTCCATCAAATTGAAATCGATCCCAAAGACATTCAAAAAACCGCTTTCACAGTCGAAAATGGTCATTTTGAATTCGTACGAATGCCTTTTGGACTCAAAAATGCTCCATCAACATTTCAAAGGGTGATGGACAACATTTTACTAGGAATCCAAAACGAAAGGTGTCTCGTCTATATGGACGATATCATTATCTACTCCCCTACTATCCATGAACATATTTCTCGCTTAACAGAAGTCTTCAAACGTTTACAAAAAGCCAATCTCAAAATTCAGTCAGACAAATGCGAATTCCTTCGCAAAGAAGTCGCCTATTTAGGACATCTTATTACAAAGGATGGTGTAAAACCAAACCTTGCCAAAGTCGAAGCAATTCTAAATTTTCCTCAACCCAAAAATCAGAAAGAAATTAAATCTTTTCTAGGTCTAGCGGGCTACTATAGACGCTTCATTCCTAATTTTTCCAAAATTTCAAAACCCTTGACTAAATTGCTACAAAAAGATATACCTTTCAATTTCGACAATGACTGTACAAATTCATTCGAAACCCTAAAACAAACTTTGACAACTACCCCGATATTGATCTACCCCAACTTTGATGAACCTTTTGTCCTAACTACAGACGCTAGTGCATTTGCAATAGGTTCTGTACTTTCACAAGGAAGTATAGGAAAAGATTTGCCAATCGCATACGCATCTCGAACTTTATGCGGCGCGGAAAGTAAGTATTCAACCATTGAGCGTGAACTTTTATCTTTGGTCTGGAGTGTAAAGCATTTTAGGCCATATCTATTCGGAAGGAAGTTCAAACTCGTCACCGACCACCGACCACCCACTTGGTTATTTTCCATAAAAGACCCAAGACTAGCGCGTTGGCGCTTAAAACTCGAAGAATACGATTACGAAATAATATACAAACCCGGAAAGATCAATAAAAACGCGGACGCGTTGTCCAGAATAAAAATTAATCACTTTTCAGAATGTTCCAAATTTTATTCAAAAATTCTAGCCGCAAACGAAGACTCAGATGAAGACGAAATTTCAGACAATGACGACGAAATTACCGACGAACAAATCGCCCGAGAATTTGACACATTTTCCCGACTTTACAAAACCAAATCTCTAATAGATTATTCCAAAATTCGAATTACAAATAAACAACTATTAGATCGAGAAAATAAAAATATCATAACGTTCTTCCAACAAAACAACTTGATAGATCTTCACCATCAAATTATCGAAGATATTTTCGAGGAAAACCCAGAGTTTTATAACAACACAATTAATATCGTTTCCAGTAAATCAACCCGACAAAGAAACTATTACATTATCGCTCTACCCTTCGACCCAGAGTCTGTGGTAGAACACCTATTTCTAACACTGTACAAACATCGAAACAAATTAGACCTTTCCAAAACTTATCATGTTGAAAATAACTTAGACTTTCCAATTCTCGAAATCCTATCATTTATTTTTGCAGAAAAAGACTTAAAACTAATTATTTGTCAAAATTTAGTACGAACTCCCGATGAAGACCAACGTCCGATCATTCTCGACCAGCATCACACCGGAAAAAATAATTTACATCGTGGAATAAATGAAACGATACGTAGAATCAAAAATAAATATAATTGGCAAGGCTTAACAAAAGACGTCGAAAATTTTATAAAAAATTGTGAAACATGTCAAAGAACAAAAGTCTGTCGCAAGAACCTCAACAATCCCTTAGTGATTACCGAAACCCCTAAAACTCCATTTGAGAGAGTTAATATTAATCTATTCGAATTTCCCACGCGAAACTATGCATTAACTATCCTCGACGAGTTAACCAAATTTACTACGCAGTCCCAGACAAGAGCGCAAAATCAGTCGTAAATACCCTGTTGCTTTATTTTCAACATTATGGTACCCCACTAAGAATTCATTGCGATTATGGCGGTGAATTTGATAATAATTTATTAAAAGATCTTTGCACCCTTTACGACATAAAACTAACATACTCAAGCGTAGGACATCCTCAATCCAACGGATCTATCGAACGATTCCATGCCACCCTAGCAGAAATGATAAGAATACACAAAACCGAAAATCCCAACGAACATCCCTTTACTATATTACCCTATGCGGTGATATGTTACAATAACTCGGTAAACAAAACTCATGGCTTTACGCCATACGAGCTTATTTTCGGACATACAGCTAACCGACCACCTGAAACTCTTTACAACCAAAAAGACCTGATCACCAAATACGTTAGAGACCTAAATAATCGAATATCCCATTATTACAAAATTGCGCGAAGTCGAACAGAAGCACAAAAACAAAAAGCCAAAGTTCGATTCGACAAGAACATTCCCGAAAATAGACACACATATAATATTGGCGACAAAGTGTACGTCAAAGAATCACAAATAAAAAATAAACTGCAAAATAAATTCAACGGACCCTTTGAAATTACAGAAATCTTTCAAAATTCCGCTACATTACTAAATCTCGAAACAAACCAAACAACCAAAGTAAATTTTGATCGAATGAAACCATATACTGAAGATTAAATTTATTTTCAGGTTTCTCCTGCTGATCGGATCAGCACTTGCTCAATTTAAAATAACACCTATTAACAATACGATCGGAGTATATTATCACCAAGACACGGACATTGTGATTTCTCACAAGAAATGGACTTTACTGGTACACAAAAACATATCTACCTTTAAGACAGCTTTCGACAAAAACGACAAGATCTTACAGACACTATACAACACACTCGACCCAGCATATCATTACATGAACGTCTTTTCAGGAGATGTAAAAACTCACCTTAGCTTATTGACGCAAATTTCCCAATCAATACAATCAAAATTTGACGAAATTTACCTTGACACGAAACGATACAAGCGAGGAATACTAAATGGCATCGGAACGATTTTCAAATCAATAACCGGAAATTTAGACGCAGAAGACGGTCAGTATTATTCTGATTGTGTCAACAAATTGAATAATGACGAACACCAACTCGAAAACCTAATTAAAAACCATATATCCGTTACAACTTCAGTAATCAAAAATTTCAACGCAACTATTCAAAAATTGCAAGTTGACGAAGAAACTTTCAATAAGGATATTAAAGAAATTGAAACCTCAATTTTAGACATGACTAAGGACATAGAAAACGTCCATGCAAAACTGAAATTTATCGAAATCTGCGAACAACTTATGGCAAGTTATTTATTTATCGAGGATAACCTAAATGACATCCTAAATTCCATCACTTTCGCGAGGCTTAAAATAATTCACACGTCAATTATAAATCCAAAAGACTTAATAAATTCTCTACAGGAAATTTCGCAAAACCTACAAAGGAACAATTTACCGCTTCCAATCAAACTATCAAAGGTTGCACAGTACTTAGACATTATAGAACTAAAAGCTTTTCAAACAAATTCGGATCTAATATTTGTGTTAGACATACCTTTAATAGACCCTCAAACATATTCAGTATTTCAATTATACCCTATTCCTATTTTGGATAATAGAACTGGTTTATATCATGTATTATCAACTTCTCAAAAATATATCGCGAGAGATGATGATTCATTAATGTACATACCTATCTCGAACCTTGAAGAATGCAAACCACTTTATTTCAACACCAAATTATGTCCAAATTTATTTGCATATCCTATTGACAACAATGCCATATGCGAAGCCCGTCTCTTCAAGAACCTCAAAACTCTGCCAGAAAACTGCCAGACGTCATTTATCATCAGCCAAGGCTACAACGTCCAAAAAATAGACGAAAACACATGGTTAGTTATTAACGCAGAACCTCTACAAACAACCATCAACTGTCCAGAAAGAAATTCAAAAAGTGAAGTCATCTACAAAAATTCAATAGTAAAATTACAACCAAATTGTTACGCCTTCATAGGCATCACAAAAATTCAAGCCAGTACCAATGAAGTAACCGATGTAAAAGACGACACTCATCCAATCCAAATTCCATTTGAATGTTGTAAACATATTCCAGACAAAATCCGAGCTCCAAATCTTAAACCACTAAAATTAAACAATCTCAATACGGAAGACCTCGAAGTTGCCAAACACAAGTTGGACCAATACTCCAGAGATTTAGATGATTTGATCAACGAACCCTTTATAACAAAACACATATCCTGGTTCACCTATTTTATCATTGTGCTAATAATTGGACTGTTATTTCTGTACCTATTTTGTAAGTGCAGAACAAAAAGACGAAGACTAGCCATCGATGTTTCTGCATCACCCCCATCTCCACCGAGGCCTAGCAAACCCTACAGGACATTTGCTAACCTATTTCCTTCACGAAGACGACCTACCTTAAGAAGAGAAGACAACGAAGCCGAAGACATAGAACTTACATAAAGACAAACTGTTTTGTGCCTTTTTACTGACTTTCAGTGCTGGACTCTTCAGTGAATTTTATTTCATTTGTTTAATCATTATATTTCATTATTTTTCTATCATTTGTTAATTTCAATTTTATTAACATTTTTACGTCATTTTCATTCAAACCCATCATGCTTATATTTTATGCTTTCACAGTAAAGCTATATTTTAACCTTAGGAATATTTTATCCTATTTTACAATTCAAACCTAGTATGTTTGTATTTTACGCTTTCTTGCCAAAGCTATATTTTAACTCTAACATTTTTATGTTATTTTATTTTTCAAGCTTATTGTGCTTGCATTTCATATTTTAGACGCTAAGGTTATATTCTGTGTTTTAAACCTTACGATTTAACATTTTTGTATCTTTTATATTTTTCCAAATTGTACCATTACCTTTTATATACATTTTATATTCATTTCAAAAGTTGCTGCATAAAACACCAACTTTTTTTATAAGGGGGAAGCTGTTATATTAGAAATATACTATGATATATAATATTATCGAGACAGGCTTAACCTTCTCAAACATATCGTATTACATACTGCGTAACAGCTCTTCTCAATAACCGCTCACGCTGCATGAGCATTGTATTTCAATTCTAAGTAATCCTGATTGTGCTGAATCAGCAACACTGTTTCCTTTGTTCTCAAAACATTATAAATATTACCAACAACCTTTTTGTAATCAGTCTTATACTCACATTTGGTCGAATACATTCTAAATTTATTATTGTTTATTATTATACAAAGAGTCAAGCTTGACTCCAATAAGTGAATAAAGTTTTTAAAAAGCTATTTCAAGAATCCACTATCTAACATATATATATATATATATATAATTTTTCATGATTTGTAAGGTGTAATTCAATGCAGGTCGGGGTATTTGCCCGCTGAGTAGTTGTTTCCTGCAAATCATGTATAATAACACCATATATATATATATATATATATATATATATATATATATATATATAGCTTAATTAACCTTGTGAATGACTAAAGGTCTGTTTCTGAAACGCAAAATAAAGTTATCTATTAAAAAATGCCATAGTAACAATTGTTGTCACAATTATAACTATGACAGTAAACGAATAATTAACTATATAACTAACTTAACTCTATTTAACGTTTCAGAAACTGGTCATAACTAGACTTAAATGTATGTCTAATAAATAACTGCATTAAAAAAAATATATACACATTAAAAAAAGTGTATCACGTATATGCACAACTACATTCACTAATAATGGGAAAAAAAATAATCCTGGTGGGTCTAGTCTACTATCTAGCTCACCGTTTACGTGGTACTTTTGCTGGTATTAGTACGGGGGCCATGAACCTTCCCGTGGCCCTTTGAGGTCGCGACGAGTAAATAGGTGTTTTCGACGTATTTTTTCATGCTGAATCCAAATATGCAACTCAATTTTACAGAATCATGCAAGAAAAATTGTTATTAACATTTTAATTGTTTATAAGGCTATAACTTCAAAGTTAACAATGGAAGGGAGAGTTTTCAAATTTTTTATGATTTCGGATACAAAAACAAAGAAAACTCTTTTTGAAAAATTAAAATCGGCTGATTAGAACCGGAGATATTGCACATTTATTATTAACAAATTGCATAATTACGATTTTTCCGCACTATTTCACTCATAACTCGGCTCCTATTCAACGTAGAAAGTTCTACCAGGTCTCATTTTAAAGCTAAAGCTTCAAGCTTTAAAATCTTTTATAGTGAAATATCTTACCATGCTCTTGAGAAATTTTACAAGTGATGAAAGCCTGAAATTTTTGCGGAAAAAAGATAAGTAATTTGTTTATACGCATTTTGAGGAAAGTTAATCTATAAATATCAGAAATTGAGTTATACATTATTATTGTACATCTCAAAACGAACATTTTTTGACTTGCAGAATGTACTTTGATTGATTTTTTCGCCGAGTAATATTAATTTGTAGTTGAAGCGCTTTCGCGCGCAATGCGCACACTGAGTAAGCGTTACATGTAGCGACTACCGTTTTATTCCTGGCTTTACTTAATAAATAATAATAAACAAATATATAATTTTTTCTAAAGTGTAATAATAAAAAGAAAGTTAATTTACTGACTTGGAATATATACAACGACCAGATATTGAGGAAGCAGATCTCAAATTAATGATCCACATAATGCACGCTGTAAAGAACGGATATAAAAATGTGTATCTCATCTCATCGGATACTGATGTATTTGAATTGTCGTTATACTTTTTCAAGCAATTTGACAACAGTGGATTACAGGTAGGAAAATAAGTGCTTTTTTCAAGAAGTATTATTCTGCGAAGATTTTTAACAATATATTTTTATGACTTTTTCAGACGCTTTGGATTCAAACAGGAGTAAAAAATTCAAAACGAGATATTCCTATGCACACTATTCATAACTATTATGGTGAAAAATTTTGCTCTGTCCTACCAGCTTTGCACCATTTGACGGGAGCAGATTATTCTAGTAAAGTGGGTACAAAACCAGCAGCTTTACAAGCAGATCCTACAAAATATTTAATTAATTTCGGGCGAGGTAATTGTTTATTATTATTATTAATTTTTGAAATATAATACATCACTTGCATCAATACTTGCTAGTAAAGATTGCGTGAATTTTTCAATATCGCCCTATCAATTTTCAGCATTTTTGAATACATCAAAACATTTTTTAGATGTAATAATAATTACTCTTCCCTATTTAGTTCTTTCAGATGAAACAATTCACATTGTGGAATATTTAGTGGAAGTTATGAAAAAAAATGCAGGCTGTAAAACATTTGATGAATTAAGATTTAAAATATATTCCCATTCCAGTAAACACCTCATCGAGCAGTTACCACCCACATCTGCTACCATTAAATTACATATTTTAAGATGTTTATATATAACTTTTGTACAGACTAACATTTTATCGGTTAATATTAGCCTTGTAAATCCAGAAAAATTTGGATGGATCAAGGAACAAGATTTACTTTTGCCCCAAAAAATGCATGATTTGTTGCCCCCGATGAGTGAACTTGTACCAAATTGTACATGTAAGATGTGCACAACTAAATGGTGTCGCTGTAAAAAAGCTAATTTATCCTGCTGCATGTTTTGCACATGCAAAAACAATCAATAAACAGTTAGTATTAGTAGAAAATGAATTAACTTTTTTTTCATTATTACACTTTGGAAAAAATTATGTATTTGTTTATTATTATTTACAAATTATTTATTAATGTAAATATTTCAAAAATTATTTATTAAGTAAAGCCAGGAATAAAACGGTAGTCGCTACATGTAACGCGTACTCAGTGCGCGCATTGCGCGCGAAAGTGCTTCAACTACAAATTAATATTACTCGGCGAAAAATCAATCAAAATGCATTCAGAAAGTCAAAAAATGTTCGTTTTGAGATGTACAATAATAATGTATAATTCAATTGCTGATATTTATAGATTAACTTTCCTCAAAATGCGTATAAACAAATTACTTATCTTTTTTCGGCAAAAATTTCAGGCTTTCATTACTTGTAACATTTTTCAAGAGCATGGTGGGATATTTCACTACAAAAGATGAGACCTGGTAGAACTTTCTACGTTGAATAGGAGCCGAGTTATGAGTGAAATAGCGCGGAAAAATCGTAATTATGCAATTTGTTAATAATAAATGTGCAATATCTCCGGTTTTAATCAGCCGATTTTAATTTTTCAAAAAGAGTTTTCTTTGTTTTTGTATCAGAAATCATAAAAAATTTGAAAACTCTCCCTTCCATTGTTAACTTTGAAGTTATAGCCTTATAAACAATTAAAATGTTAATAACAATTTTTCTTGCATGATTCTGTAAAATTGAGTTGCATATTTGGATTCAGCATGAAAAAATACGTCGAAAACACCTATTTACTCGTCGCGACCTCAAAGGGCCACGGGAAGGTTCATGGCCCCCGTACTATATTAGGTACTTCCAAAAAAAAAAAATCGGAACACACTGACCTTAAATGGTTGTCTTTACTGCTAGGAGAATCCTTAATTCTAAACACTTGGACGTAGGGAATCCCAAGTAGGCCTTATTATTTTCCAGGACTGTAAGAAGGACCCTAAAATAAAGCGTGAAAAGATCGACGTAAGCACGCCAACGGCGCAAAAAAACATATAACCACACAATTACAACAATTAATATACCTCTAGTGAGGGCCTGGATTCACGAATGCAAACGGCAAGCAAAGCATGGCTCGACCCACAATCTGGCACACTGAAAGAATCAAAAACTCGTCACCATCGACTTAATTTCTTACAAAAGAATTATGTACTCACAGTTGAAGAATTGACAGCAATAAATCCTCTTAAAGAGACAGATTTTCTCAAGACACGAACGTACACTAAAGCACCAACAAATTAGCTCTATGAAAATCCAAGATCTGTGTAAAAATGGATATATCCCAAAATAATGGATAAAATAAATTTTCCACTTTCACAGAACACGTGCCATTCTAACAACGTTCTAGAAGGAAGTGACGAAAGGAGTCTTTGTCCACGATTATTAAAAAAAAAGGAAGTCAAAATTCGACATCTAGAATTCCAACGAAGTAACAGAAAATTTACTAACTGTAGAGGACTACATGATACTCTCGGAAAATGAACGCAAGAGGCGGGTAGTAAACTGGGAAAAGGGGGTATAAAATCTAAAAGTACTTAACGCGGAAGATTTAAGTCTTGTATAATGTGGAACTATTAATTGTCTATTTGGGACACTTTACTCTGAGTGATAAATTTGTTTAACAAGAAAGATATTAATTTAATAAACGTGATGAACTGTAAAATTAACGCGCACGCTTATGAGGCGCGGATGTAGTAGTGGCAATCAAATATAATTTGATACCTCTAATTTCGATATAGGCAAGCGCACGTAGCTGCTTCATATGTAAACAACTTAACCTGAGAATAACCTATCATCTATAACGCATTCTAGAATCAAACAAATTAACACAAGGGATTATTAATACATAATTAAGGTGTAGTAGTAGTACTAGTGTAATCCAAGTGCACTCACCAACCCGTAGCAGTAGATACAGGTGCAATATAAGTCAGGTAAACCAGAACAATGCTCCACAACTTGGCGGTATTTAAAATATTTATTTTTCTTTGGATGTGGCTATTTATACATACTGTCCAGGCAATTCACGCCGCACATGCGCGATGACGTTCAAACATATTGATATAGTAAGAATTATAAGGTTAACCATCAGCAGTCTGTGGTGTAATACTTAGTGTTCCCGATTCTCACACGTGAGGTCGACGGTTCGAATCCGCTTGCTACAGTTTTTTTTTTACCACATTTTGTTAACTAAAATACGTAATACGAATATTTCTTTAGGTTAGTTCGTTGGGTTAAATATGTTAATATTTTTTGATGTAGTATAGTTGTTTATGATAGATAATGTCCCTTGCCCTCGACGGCTATACTGTATGTATAAATAGCCAATTTCTTATACATACTGTATGTATAAATAGCCAATTGCGTATACATACTGTATGTATAAATAGCCAATTGCGTATACATACAGTATGTATAAATAGCCACATCCTTTTTCTTTTTAGACTGAATTAAATAACTTGGCTCAATTGTTTCTTACTGAGGCTACCCGAAAGGAAAACGCTGTGGCTCTAATTAGATTACAGGGGTAAGTAAGTAAGTTCTATACTAGTTTAACGACATCAATTAAAATCTTATTTTTATTTTCAGATAACTTGCAGCTTTGGATTAGTTTAATTATACGCGGTAGCATAAGGTATATTTATCTAGTATTGTATTCTTGTAGGAAATAAACATATAAAACATTAATCTCAGCTGGTGTCAATCACGGCTATTAATTTGTCTCTGACTACGATATATATATATTGTTGTTTTAAATGACCTACTACATATACAATTTAGAGGTATTTTGGACTGCCTAACTATAGGCGCAACGTATTGAATAATTTAATTCAAATCACATATCCTAAGTCGAAACGTGACATGTGATCAAAAGAAATTGGCAAAAATTAGGAATTTATATTAGCGATTCAGATAGGGTTTCTGTTTTTAGAGAATCTTGTTCGGCCTAATCTAAAATCATTGTATACCAAATTTCATTAAAAAATATTCATTCCTTTACAAAAAAAATCATATCTAAGATTTCAATAATAATAATAATAATAAAGGCCTTTATTGAACGGGCGAGATTTAGTACGGTGTAACAAGTTACCCGTCTATTCTTCCACCTAACCTAACAAGTCAGATTACACAGCACATGCAAGTAGATTAGAGTATAGATATATAAACTTATATAGATATATATAACAAAAAATGGAGTTTCTTTTAAATAGTACTAACATTAATATAAACAGATACAAGTAATTATTTCTCTCTTATATCATAATGAGTGTACAATCAACAATTCTAACGTATATCTGCATGCTCACTTGCTTGTTTGTCCATAATAAGAATAGAAAGCCGCTTTTTAAAACTGTTTATTTGAATTCTTACACCCTTTAGTTCATCAGGTAGATTATTAATACAATTTACTATGTTATATGTGAAGGATCGTCGAAATAACGAAAATGATGGAGGGGTGAGAGTACCTCTAAATCGCGTATTTAAATGATGTGCATCGCAGCGATAACCAATTTTTTTAAATAGGTATGTAGGTGATTGATTGAACAGAATTGCATAAAATTGACATGCAGAATGCAGATACCTTCGATTTTTCATATTTAGCCAATTAACCGGCTTAAGTGTCTGACTAATATGCTCATATTTTCTGATGCCAAAAATCAATCTCGAACAAGAGTTTTGTAAGAGTATTTAAACATGATACAGTCTATACTGTATCGCAGTAATGTAATTGCGATAAAACAAGAGATTCGCACAGCATTGTTTTTGTCCCTCTGTTTAGGAACATTCTATGTTGATAAATTACTCTCAAATTAAGGTAAGACTTTTGAAGACATTTTGATATATGCTTTGAGAATCTTAATTCAAAATCCATGAGAAGCCCTAAATTCTTAACATTATCATTATAATTATTTTTCTCATTATTAAGAAGAATATTTGAAGGGTTATCATTAAAATATCTTAGTCTATCATTTTTCCTGCCAAATAATACAACCGCTGTTTTGGTAGTATTAAGTTGCAAACAATGTTGAGCAGATAAAATATAAATATTATGAAGATCATGATTTAAAGCTGCTACAGCTTGAGAGTGTTTTTCAGGGTAAAAGGACAGTGCAATCTGTGCGTCATCTACATAGTAATGTAGATTGCACGATATACAAGTATTGGCAAAGTTTGGTATGTAAATAATAAACAGTAAAGGGCCAAGAATAGAGCCTTGGGGGACTTCATTTATTATATTCTGAAATAATGAAATATTTTGTTTACATTGAACAGCCTGTAATCTATTAGATAGATAATTAGAGATTAATTTAATAGCTATTGCAGATAAACTTATATAATGTGAAATTGATATTAACATAGTATGGTTTAAGGTATCAAAGGCCTTGGAATAATCTAATAAAACTAATAATGTTAATTTCCCTCGATCAGTTGCGCGAAAAATATCCTCAGTTATATTTAGTAATGAAGTGCTACAACTGTGGCCAGTTTTAAAACCCGATTGCGTACTTGGAGTTACTTTATTTTTGTTTAAATGCTTTCTTAGCTGAATGTCTATAATTTTTTCTAGAATCTTGGATAGGCAAGGTAATATACTAATGGGCCTTATATCTTTAAAACTTGTGGGATTCGAGATTTTTGGCATCGGGAGAATAAGTGCCTTCTTCCACTGGATAGGAAATACACTACTTTTTAAACAAAAGTTGATAATATGTGTTATGTGAGGTAAAATATGCGGAATACACAACTTAATTGTTAAAATGTTGATACCATCACATCCTAATGCCTTGCTTTTGATTTTAGTAATTATACCTAATACTTCAATTTCAGTAATTCCTGAAAAATATAAAGCTTGCACATTACTGTCTTTAAGATTATTATTATAGAAAGGGGTGGTGGATACATCAGCTGGTAAATTTGGAATAGAGTAAATAAAATGATTATTTATTTCCTCTACATCTGACAAGTTACTTGGTAAATCATTAGTAACGTTTTTACGCAGAAAATTAAGAGATTTTAATTTAGACCAAACTAGTTTCTGATTATTAGTGTTAAGTTCACGATTATAATAGGCTTTTTGTTCTTTTTTGACAGCTAGACTTACAGCATTTCTGAGTTGTTTGTAGTATTGCCAGTGTGTTACATTTTTGGTTCTCTTGTATCTCAATAAAGCTCTATCTCTTACCGCCATCATAGCACGTAGCGTATCTGTTAACCAGGGTGAATATTTTTTAGTTATTCTATACGTCGTGATAGGAGCATGCAGATCTAATAAATTTATTATATTATCATTTAACAATTGAACTTTACTATCAATATCATTTAAATCATAAATATTATTCCACGGTAAAGATATTAAATCAGACTTGAACTGCTCATAATTTAAGTTTTTAAAATTTCTAGCAGTAACAAAACTTGGACCAGGCTTATCTGTTCTAACATTAATATTGCAATAAGTTACTTCATGATCACCTACACCTTCCACAGTCATTACCCCAGCTGACGCAACGAATTCTTTACTAGATGTTAGAACATAGTCAATAAGAGTAGCTGAATTATTTGCTATTCGCGTGGGCTGATTAATCACACTACTATTCGAGTTATTTATTGTTGGATATGTACATGACTTGGTAGTCGTGTAATAATAGTGCTAATTAAGTATTAGAACACATTTTTTATCCAAAACACTATTATGTAATGAATATTTGAAAGTTGGTAGCTATGTTTTAAAATACTTAGAATTCGGCATACCAATATCTCTGTAAACATGGAATGCTTTGGAATGGATTTGACAATTGTATCGAACGTCAAATTAAACTTAAACATGGCTACACAACAATTAAGTATTGCTAATAAAATTGAAATGATAAGAATTGTTGGTGACAGTGTGCACTCTTATCGAGATGCAGCCAATATCTTTAATTTGAGAACGCTCAAATTCACTACACCATGGTCGGTTTAGTTAGTAAATTACTTGATAGAGCTGAAGATGTGTCCAAACTTGGAGCCAAAAAATACAATGTTGCCGATCGTCCATTGGATCAAGTAATATTAGATGCTATTAATACTGAACCACGTGTTAGTGTCAGAGATTTATCTCTAAACTTGAATGTAGACAGAAATAAAATTTGGAGGTGCCTTAAACGTCATAAATTAAAACCATATAAGCCCAAGTTTTAACCTATGCCACCTATGGAAGAAGGAGACGCAGAGAGGAGATTGGAATATTGCTTCTGGGCTCAGGATTTGTTTTTAAATGACACAAATTTTTTGAAAAAAACTATTTTCAGTGATGAGACTACTTTTACAACAAATGGCGTGATCTCATCACAAAACTCAAGGTGTTGGTCAATGGTAAACCCACGCTGGGTTATAAATTGAAGTAGATGTCTGGTGTGGAATTTTAAATGAGACCTTGGTTGGATCATTCTTCTTTGATGATACTTTAAATAGTGTGAGATTCCTACATTTCTTAACACATGAATTTCGAGATGCCGTCAGTCCTTGATGGATTTAGAGGGGGGGGGCTGGGCTATAGCTTCAGGCCTTATTATCGTTTAGGACTCCCTGCAGCTTTACATAATCAGGAATAAAGCAAGAATTACTTAATATGTGAAATAAAATGAAAATGTCAGTTGTAAAACAGTGTAATAGAACAATCCGGAGTATCAAAAATCGACGTTCGGCATACCTACCCTATACTGATAGACTGTACAGTGAAATGAATATTGAATTCTAGGAACATGGGCATAAAATCACTTTTCCGAGACGTTTTAAATACTTATATATAACGAATAAATGAGGCATTTGAAAGTTTCTAAATTCTTTTATTGGAACTCTACACGTGTTTCGGCTCTTTAAACCCTTGTCAATAGTAGGTAAACAGAGAGTACTAAATTGTAAGATTTTGGGTTCGTCAATCGTCATTAATGTACTATTCTATTACATCTGGTACTTTAAACTGTTGTAAAATTATATTTACTTATTCAACACGGCATTCCGGCAATGTGCATTGCGGGCCGGTGCGACCTATACAGTTGCAGTTTGCAGTTAATAATAACAGTAAATGAGTTCAAATTGTTGAATAGTTACTCGGTACTTGGTCTAATATAATCGAAGATAAAAGTTATCATTATTGTATTGTTTATTTTTTTTAAAACTATAAACTTTTGTTGCAGTTATAGTTTACTGTAAAAAATTATAGTAATAATAATCATTTTTATTATAACCTACAACAACAATTACAATATTTAGACAGGATGTTTGGCGGATGGTTTACCAAACAGAAAGGGTGGGTAGGTGGGCCATTTGGAACATATTTAGCTACAATGATTTTTATACAGTCACACGGCTTTCGAGGTACTATCATCTTTTTTCGTTATATTTGAAAATTTACTAAAATTAAACCTTTCAGACGTTATAACTCAGCCTTCTCGGGGCTGAGAAGATTTTAACAGAGCCAAAAACTCTGGAAACTGGGAGGACTACAAAAAAGCCCTTACGGAGTACAACAGAAAATTGAGAAGGTCTAAAAGAAGATCATTGAGATGGTTCTGCGAAGGGATATATGAATTAGCCCCAGCAGTCCGCCTACAAGAAGTCCTTGCAAAAGACTACTCAAATGGAATAAGGCTACACAAAGAGCCCGATGGCGAATACACAGAGAGTCAGCAGGAAAACAGAAGAGTGCTTTTAGGTACTCATTTTCCAGGCTCTCGCATAATTTAGGGTGGATTTCCACAGGACTATCTGGATGATGATGTTCATCGTCCTACCAGAGAAGGAAGACGCCTGGCTAGAAAAATATTCACCCCCAACAAAATTAAATGGGCGGTATCTACATTTAAGCCCTTTAAATCACTGGGCAGAGATGGTATCTTCCCTGCCCTACTTCAACACGGAATTGAGGAACTTATCCCATGCCTGAGAAGTATATTTATAGCAAGCTATATACTTGGGTATATTCCCCAAGCTTGGAGGGAAGTTAAGGTGGCGTTTATTCCAAAAATAGGCAGACGTCCACCAGACGAGTCTAAGTCGTATCGCCCCATTAGCTTAACCTCATTTCTCCTAAAAACAATGGAGAAATTTTTAGATCAATATGTTAAAAGCCAAATCCTTACAGAAACACCGCTTCACGTTAAACAATTTGCCTATCAATCTGGCAAATTGACAATAAATGCTCTACATTGCCTGGTCCAAGGCATTGAAAAGATATTCACAGCTAAAGAAGTGGCTATGTGTGCTCTCATAGATATAGAGGGGGCTTTTAATAACCCCTCCTACCAATCCATATAAAAAGCCGCGAAAAAAAGGGAATAGAGTCAGCTACAATTAAATGGATACAATTCATGCTCAGAAGCAGAATTATTACCACGAGGGTAGGGGATGAGTCGGCTACGGTGACTGCAGTCAGGAATTGTTCACAAGGTGGAGTTCTATCGCCCTTGCTGTGGTAAATGGTGGTCGATGATCTCCTCTATAAAATGAGTAATTCAGGCTTCAACGTCCAGGGCTATGCAGATGACCTAGTCGTCACTGTGAGAGGCAAAAATGAGGTCATGATCTCCAACCTCATGCAAATTGCCTTAAACATAATATCCAAATGGTGCTCGTCAGAGGGGCTCAATGTCAATCCGAGCAAAACAATTATTGTCCCGTTCAGTAAAAGGAGAAAACTCAATCTTAGAACTCCTATACTGAATGGAGCGATACTAAATTTTCAAGTATCAAGTATCAAGGAGTAATCCTGGATCAAAAACTTATCTGGAACTTACATCTGGAAAGGACTCTTACTAAAGCAACAGCGGAAGTATGGACGTGCCGTAGGCTCTTTGGTAAGACTTGGGGTCTTAAGACTGAAAATGACACCATTGGTCTTATCTTCCGGTTGTCAGACCTATGGTGACCAACGCATCATGCGTATAGTGGCCAAAAACAGAAGAAAAAATAGCACAGGGAAGGTTGCAGAAACTGCAGCGCCTTGCCTGTATAGGGACTACAGAAGCAATGCACTCCTGTCCCACAGCAGCTATGGAGGCTATGCTTGACCTACTTCCCTTGCACTTGTATGTAAGGAAGGTGGCAGCACTCAGTCAGTGCCTTACGACTGCACCAGGCACATAAATTTAAACCAGGCGGCCCGGTTGGTCACTTAAGGATTCTGGAGTTAATCCATTTGAAGTCCATGACCAAACCCACTGACTCAATGCCAATCAAACAATACTTTGACTGCCCGTTTGACGTGCTAATTGAATGTCGTCAGACGAGCAAAATGGGGGCACTGCGATTGGAACAAGGGTCACTCATCTGGTATACAGATGGATCTAAGATGGCTGAAGGGGTAGGAGTGGGCGTAGCAGGGCCTAACTGTAGACTATCCAAAGCCCTCGGTAGCACCCGAACCATATTCCTGGCATAAATTTACGCTATAGATCTGTGTGCCCAGGAATGCCTAAATAAAGGCATCCGAAGGCAAAGATCTATATATTATCAGATAGCCAGGCAGCACTAAAAGCTTTAAGGTCCTATACCTTTGAGTCTAAAATTGCCTGGGAATGTAGACAATCCCTGGAGCAACTAGCCAACAACAACAAGGTTACCTTGATGAGGGTGCCAGGGCATGAGGGAGTACAAGGAAATGAACTTGCTGACAGCCTTGCAAAAAAAGTAGCTAAAGCACCATTCATTGGACGCGAACCGTTTTATGGCCTGGCCAAAGGACACATAGCGGAGGAGATCCAAGAATGGGAAAAGGACCAAAAAAGTCCTACTGGAGGAAAACTCCAGGCCAAAGACAAGCGAAAAAGTTTATAACTTATTCGACAAAGAGTGCCACAAGGCTTCTCGAACTTGAAAAGTCCGAATTAAGGCTAATCACAGGCCTTCTGACTGGCCACTGCCCCTTGAGATATCATCTCAAGAATATGGGCAACGCGGCAGACAACAAATGCAGATATTGCGATACTGGAACTGAAACAGAGGAACATATATTTTGTGAATAGAATAGAATAGAATTTATTTTATCAATTTTTCTGATACATATTTATGTACATTTGGCACGTCAGGATAGATATTTTACAAATATAGCATTACAACATTAATTAGTAGGCATATTTAACAGGTGTAGATAACATAACACAAGATATTATATACAAAATAAAACAAAGTGTAAACAAACATATTAAACAATAATTGTAAATAATACATAAACAACATATATTATTAAATACATAAACATATACATACCATATGAATGTTTCATACATATGTATTCACTAATCGACTCAAAGTTTTCCATTTTATAAACAGCTACACCTTCCTATTCAAAAACTCGTCAACACTATAAAAGGCATTTCGTAGCAGTAAGTTCTTTACTTCTTTTTTATATGACGGTAGATTCATACCTTTAATTGATTGAGGCAAAGCATTAAATAAAACAATACAATTATAGCGTAAAGAGTTTTTGAAATTGGCTATTTTATGAGCCGAAATAGACAATAATTCTTTATTTCTTGTATTATACACATGATTATCGGCTGAGGTAGGGAAGGTATGTAAATTATTTTTTGCAAAAATTAGATAATTGTATATGTAAACACAAGGAACAGTAAAAATATTTTTGCTCACATAAATGCCTCTACAACTTTCTCTTTTCTTTAAGTTATAAATTAATCTGAGTAACCTTTTTTGGGAAACAAAGACCCGCTGCAAATGAGTCGATCTCCCCCAGGCTAGTATATTCAAGGAAATATGTGAGTAAGCCAAGGCATAATAAACGTTTAGCAAACCAGTCTCAGCAATTGTGTCTTTTAACTGTAAAATTGCAAAATAGGCTTTACTAAGCAATTTACATACATAATCAAGGTGTGGTTCCCATGTTAATTAAACTACTATCCTACCTAGAAACTTGGTTGATTTGGAAAATTTTAGGCTATCCAAAGTTAAGGCTCTCCTGTAGTTAAAGTTTACAAAAGCCGTTTTATCATCATTTAATATGAGCTTGTTTTTCTGGCACCAAACATGCATATCTTTCGTATAAATTTTCAGACTTAGTTCCTCGTGTGTAGCAGTTGACAACGAAACAGTGGTATCGTCTGCATACATTGTGGTAATTCCATATTTGATGTGATCTGGTAAATCACTTATGTATAACAGGAACAACAGGGGCCCCAAAATCGAGCCTTGTAGAACACCCAGAGTCACGTCATGTTTATCCGATCGGCAACTGTTACAGTTTACCACTAGCTTTCGATTTTCCATGTAGGAGTTAATACAGTCTAGGAGACATCCCCTTATGCCAATATTTTCTAATTTTTTTGAAAGGATATTCTTATCCACGCTATCGAAGGCTTTGGATAAATCGAAAAAAGAGATACAACATATCTACCTTCGTCTAGCTCTTTATAGATATACTTTAAAAAATATGCAGTTGCTGTTTCCGTGGATTTAGTTGGTGTAAAACCATGGTGACACTCGCACAGTAATTTGTACTTTAGTGCAAATAACATGACACGGTCATAGATAATTTTTTCTATTATTTTAGACAAACAGCTCAATACAGATATCTGGTGGTAATTATCTACATCGCTTTTGGAACCTTTTTGTAAATAGGTATTACTGAAGCTATTTTAAATATATCCGGAAATTTCCCATTTGAAAATGTCAAATTTATGAGATATAAAAAAGAGGAAATGATACTTTTTATTATCTGAGCAGTCAAGCCATCCAGGCCAGATGATTTTTTTATTTCTGAGGTTTCTTATAACATTTGCAAGTTCATTTTCGGTCACAGGATAAAAATATATTGCATTTGTTCTATATTTTGCAAGGTGTTAGTCCGCACTAGGCTAAAAGTCCTAGAACAGGCGGAATTAACGCCTGAAGAGACAAGGAAATTAGCCCCCACGAAAATCACAAGTTTTGTAAAAAGTCTTGGAATTCTGGGCAACAACTAGAGGGTAGGGTAAATCACAAAAGATCTTTTAGGTCGAATGAATATTTTTTTAAGAAATTTGGTGTACAGGGATTTTAGGTCTTGCCGAACAAGATTCTGTAAAAACCAAAACCCTATCTTAATCGCTAATATAAATTCAATTTTTGCCAATTTCTTTTGATCACAGTAGGCGTATTTAACTTCGAAAAATTTTTTTTTTAAATAACTTTTTAATCATAATCTGAAACACAAGAAGTATACCAAATTTGATCTAAATCAATCAACAAATGGCCGATATATTGGGGTGTGGTGAAAAATGAGACACACTGTATAAAAAAATGATATAAAGATATGGTAAATTCAAGTGCAAGTCATTAAATTATTATAATTTAAAAAATGTCTCCTCGTGATTTAAGTTTGATTTGTAAAGATAAGACAAATTTATTTATTCGTTACTTCGTGTAATGAAATTATTTGCCGTTATATCCGTGCACCGCAAGTTCACGAGTCAATAATCCAGGCGCCGCGCCGCCACTGGCTGCTACGTCTACAGCATTGTACTTGTTAACGAATGAAACTTCGATTAAGTAATCTTCTAAAGAATTTTCAAAGATTTAGTTTTGGAGGAAAATTGAACAGTGCCTAAATAGAGCACCATTCTAACCTCCTCTCCTTCTCCCTAGGGACAAAGAAAAGGCGGCGCCAGCAGTACCAGGGCAACAGAAATAATACGAAACGTGTTCTGTTTCAGCAAAGTTTGCTCCTCCGTAAATTACACCGGGATATGGTAGTTAGTCGGGCCGTGAATACACTGTTGCCATGTTTACTAACTTTTCTTAAGATAATACGAAAAAACTTTAGAAGAAAAGTCAGCAATAAGTTATAGATAGGTAGATAGATAGACCTCATTAGCAACTTCTGCTACACAAAGACAATACAATATTATATAAAATTTAATGTTGATATGCTAACTAGAACGTAGATATGCTAATTTAATGTAGATATATACATAAAACATACTTATAGAATTACAAACATAAGGAATATTATACAATCAATTTGATACCATCAACAATTTACATTCAATATCGGTTACATTTACAATGTTAACGGTTATTATGATGAGTTTTTTGTAAATTTTCAGTGGTGTCTAAATGTCACATGTCCAATAAAATAAATAAAATGTCATAAGACATAAAACGGAACAAACTGATTAAGGAATACAACATAAATATGACAAATTTAAATTTCTATATCACATCGCTAAAGATTCTGGCACTAAAGAATTGCCCAAATCATACAATAAACACAAAAAATAATTAACAATACTATATTAACCAAATTGAAAATTGAGACTAATACAGAACAGATAAATCACATAATAAAGTTAAATCCCTGTGACAAATAGTTAAGAACAGATTAGGGAGTATTAATATTAAAATGAACTTTAATATAAATTAAACGATGAGTTACTAAGTAATAAAACAGATGTTGAAAATGTCTTTGGTAGTAATTTCTTTACTTGCATATAAAACAAATTGGAGAAGAAACACTCAAAAAATAATCAGTGCGCAATATACAGGCTGTCCATTTTATCAGGGCCCTCGAGAATATCTCACTTAATATCGGTCATACAAAAAAATTATTTTTACGAAAATTATGCCGATTTCTACAACCTACAAAATGGTTTAAAGACATTTGAAATCCATGGCCTGCTTTAAGAGTTATGGCGGAAAATATCGAAAATGTGGAAAACGTCTAGGCCAAATATCTGCGTTATTCTAAGACGAAAATTTTTTGCAAAACAGAGTGTTTCAACGAGGTTTTATCTAATTTTTTTCAAAACCGCTGTATTTTGAGATTTACTCTCGGCTGTTAAAAAATTTATTTTGAAACGAGCAGGAAATGGCGCCATTAAATAGAGTATTTTCCTCCCTTTTCAACGATATATCACATGCCATATTTATTCATTGGTACTATGTTAGTAATTATAAAAACATTTTTTTAAAACCAATAAATTTTTTTTTAACAAGCATTATACTTGCCGTGGAGAAGTATTAAATAAAATGATAAAATAATTCAATAAGTTGTTCAAATCTTTGCTATAATAAAGTAAATTCAGGTAACAAAAACAAATTAATAATAAAGAGAATATAGCACACATAACATTAATATTTATCTAATCATCAAAATAATTTTTAAGATATCAATCATATCAAGTGTTCAAAGTGTCCACCGAGATTTCTTATGCACAATCGAGCCGGCGAGGCACTGCATTTAAAACATTATTCAGCATTTCGGAGGTAACTGTAATACATGCCTGTTGAATTCGAAATATGAGGTCCTTTTGCGGTGTCGTCGAGAACACCTTATCTTTAATATACACCCACAGAAAAAATTCCATTGGAGTTATATCTGGAGAACGAGGGGACCATCGAATAAATCAATTGGTACCTATCCAATGTTAAGGCAAAATTTCGTCTAAATAATCTAAGGAAATCTGGGAATTGTGGGGAGGAGCTCCATCTTGTTGAAAATATTGAAAGTTGTGTCCATTCTCTAAAGGTAGGTCTTCTAAGAATTCATTAAATTCATTTCTCAAAAAGTTTAGGTAGCTTTGGCCTCTGAGGTGACCATCATAAAAATAAGAACCTATTAAATTGGTACCTAAAATACCTATCCACACATTTATTAAAAAGCGATTTTGAAACCCAGTCGGTCTATGCCAGTGTGTATTTTCCGAAGTCCATTTGTAATGAATAATGCGATTAAAAAATCCATTATTGGAAAAATTGACAAGCAATTTGAATTTCTATTACTTAATGATGTTTCCAAATTTTCTGTATTTTTATTTCTTACATAATTAATAACTCGGTTTACCTTATTTACATTATCAGTAACACAGTTCAACCTTGTCTTCTTCTTTAAAAATGAACCATTATTTTTCAGTTTCGTAGCTAATTTTCTGAACAGAGTTTTATTCGGCTGTAGTGCTTGTGGAAATCTGTTTCTATATTCTACTTGAGCTAATCCAGAGTTAAAATTGCCTTGGCAATATGTAACGAACATATTATAACGATCAATGTGAGTGAAAATCATTTTTGAAAATTCTAAATTCTTAAACGAGTGTGATTGAGTGAGAGTTTAAGTATTAACTGAGATGATCTGTCAAAATATTAAATTGTCAAGTTTGTTCATAGCCAACTATTTTAAAATAATTGAAATAATAGTGAAATCATGAAATACAAGCAAATGAATATTATACTTAAATTAATTGGTAAAGACATTTAATCTTTCTGAGCAAGGAGTGACGCTTTTATGGAGGACCTCTATACATTGGCATAACTGCGAATACTCTTTCCATAATTACTCCATGTTGCTTTCTTGATTATTATTTTGTTTTTGTTCCCTAAATTTACTTTATTCTTCTTAATTGTGTTAATGTTTTATTATAGCAAAGACTGGAACAACTTATTGCATTATTTTATCGTTTTATTTAAGCATACTTCTCTACGGAAAGTATAATGCTTGTTAAAAAAAAAATTATTGGTTTTAAAAAAGTGTTTTTATAATCACTAACGTAGTACCAATGAACAAATATGGCATGTGATATATCGTTGAAAAATGAGGAAAATACTCTATTTAATGGCGCTATTTCCCGCCCGTTTCAAAATAATTTTTTTAACAGCCTGAAGAGTAAATCTCAAAATACAGCGGTTTGGATTGGATAAAACCTCGTTGAAACAATCTGTTTTGCAAAAAATGTTCGCCTTAAAATTTTTCTAGACGTTTTCCGCATTTTCGATATTTTCCGCCATAACTCTTAAAGTAGATCATGGATTTCAAATGTCTTTAAACCATTTTGTAGGTTATATATATCGGCATAAATTTCGTAAAAATAATTTTTTTTGTACGACCGATATTAAGTGAGATATTCTCGAGGGCCCTGATAAAATGAACAGCCTGTATATACTCCCAACTCAAAGTAGTACCAATTAAATTTTTATAGAGCATGTTACTGAAGACGAAGTAATTAAAATAATAAGTAATAAGTAAAATTCTGCAAATATGCATTAGCCAGTGCTATGACAACTTTAATAAACATATCAATTGAATTTGAACAGCTCCCAAATGCTTTAAAACTAGGAAAAATTTAACATTTGCACAAAAAAGACAATCCCAACTATTAGAGAATTACAAGCCTATCATAATTCTAAGTTATATTTCCAAAATAACTGAAAAGGCAGCTTCCATTAGACTACATAATTATCTAGAAATCAATCAGTTACTTACCAACTGCCAGTATGGTTAACGGACCCTAAAATCTAAAGAATTAGCTCGCCAAGAATTTATACAAAAATGTATGCCCACCTGGACATGAGCGATAAAGTTGCAGGTTTATTTTTTTATTCAACCTCAATACTTGACTGTGGGTATTTAAACTTCCTTAAATTAAAGTTAAGTAATCTGGGTATTAGGGGCCACATATTGAATTGGATAATATCTAGAAAATAGAAAAATACTCTTTTTCATTGACCCAGAAATATCTGATACTTATGAGATGGACATTGGTGTGGACCAGGGGTCGATTATTGGTCCGTTACTTTTTTTAATATTCATAAATGATCTCCCGTCATTTTTGACAGAAGGAGATATCTTTAGGTATGCGGATGACAATTCGGTGGTCATAACATATGCAGGAATTAGAATCTAAGGCACATACAATAATGTAGCGCTCGTCAACATAAATCGGCAGCTTGTATGCCGTGAGCTTAGGTCGTGGATTTTATTTTCTAGTTGATTATTTAATTATGTAAGCTGGGGGCGCCAGCCAATATAAAATTGACGAGGGAAGTTTGGAGGTACAAAACAACACAGAAAAGAATCAAGGACAGAATTTTAAAATCCCTTGTATATATAATTATATTATTTCTAATATAAATAAAGATAAATAGTATGTACAGATTTAATTAAATGAGGAAAAGAAAATTGTTTAAGACAAAAAGACTAAATTAGCTTGTTATATAACTTGGTACTATTCATTTTATTGAAACTTGCAATATCCTGCTAAGAATAAAGGGGAGATAGGTATTAACTATATAGCTTAAATATTTTGTTATCTTGATATTAAGTTGCATAAAAATATTGATTACTCGACAGAACAGCTGTTCCTCAAGTAACTGCGTTAAATGTGGGGGCCCACATGACACGAAAGGCTGCAAAAAACCTAGAGACAGCCCTGCGACTTGTGCTTTATGCAATGGTAATCATCGTGCCAACTATAAAGGCTGCATTGTATATAGGGATCTCCTAAAATCCAGAAACAAAAACAACAATAATATCCCAAATAGACATAATCCCGATATTCACACAGATCCAAACTCAACAATTTTGCAAACAGCTCAGCAACCTCTCCAAAATGGAAGTTACTCACAAGCAGTCACAGGAATGATGAATATCAGAAATAATGATGAAGACCTGTCAAATATCATGACTAGCTTTCTAAACGAATTCAAAAATTTATTTAATCAGCTCTTAAACCAGAACAACATGATATTAAACATGCTAACCACAGTCATTAGCAAATTAACCCAGTAATGGCGTCGACACTAAGAATAGCTGCCTGGAACGCTAATGGGCTAACAAATCATGTAAATGAAATTACTCTATTCCTGAACAATAACAAAATAGATATACTCCTAGTATCTGAAAGTCACTCAACAGAAAGAACATTTGTCAAAATTCCATATTACTCTACATACTTCGCACACCACCCTGATGGAACAGCTTACGCAGGATCAGCCATTATAATAAGAACTGATATTAGCCACTATGTTCTACAAGCGTACACCACAACTAAAATACAAGCCACGATATTAAAAATAAAAAATTTCAAATGGCCAATAACTATTGCAGCTATCTATTCTCCACCTAGGCATAACATTTCAACTGATGAATACCAGAACTTCTTTCAAACGCTTGGAACCAATTTTTTAGTGGCAAGAGACTGGAATGCCAAACATACGGCATGGGAATCGAGACTAATCACACCAAAAGGCAATAACCGATTCAGATGTATCCAGCAAAACAACCTAAACTACATATCGACGGGTCAACCAACTTATTGGCCAACGGACACTAATAAGATACCAGATCTACTCGATTTCTCTATTACTAAAGGCATATCTAATATTTACTCCGAAATTGAGTCCAACCTAGATTTAAGCTCTGACCATAGTCCAATAATAATAACATTAATTACAACTATAATCTGGAGAGAGTCTGTAGCAAAACTATGTACAAAGAAAACTAACTGGCAACAATTCGAAGATATCATTAATGAAACCATCACGTTAGACCACCAAATAAAAGAACCACACGACATTGAAAAAGTAGTTGCATATTTAACAGTACTTATTCAAGATGCAGCCTGGAAACCACGCCCCCATGTAACAAGATCATGCAACAAGATCACAACATACCACTGCATATAAGGGAAGTCTTGAATAAAAAAAGAAGAGCACGAGCAAAGTGGCAAAGAACGAGAAACCCTCTCGACAATATGCAACTGAATAGGCTCACTCACCAACTGCGCTCAGCACTACAACAGGCCCGTAATGACACTTTTAAGCACTACGTTACTAACCTGGCACCTGCAGATCATTCGATATGGAAGGCTACAAAAAATTCAAAAGACCAGTAATATCAATTCCACCAATAAGAAACCCTTATAGAAACTGGGCACAATCAGACGATGAGAAAGCTAATGTGCTAGCGGAACATCTCGCAAATGTATTTATTCCAAATCCAGATTACAACACAGATGAGGAAGAAATCAATAACTACCTGAATGCTCCTTGTCAACTCTCACTGCCAGTCAAATCATTCTCGCCAGCTGAAATTCGTAAAGAAATTAGCAAAATCAATTCTTTTAAGGCTCCTGGCTATGACTTAATCGTTGGAGAAATATTAAAACACCTACCTAGAAAAGCAATTGTTCTATTAACCAACAATTTACAACAGTATGTTACGTTTATGTTACTACCCCATACAGTGGAAATACGCTGAAATCATCATGATCCCAAAACCTGGAAAACCACACACAGAGCCTTCCTCCTATCGACCTATAAGTCTCCTGCCACTAATGTCGAAAATATTTGAAAGGCTCCTTCTAAATAGGATAAAAGAAAATATACCCACGGAAGACTTAATCCCTGAACATCAATTTGGATTTCGGCAAAACCATTCAACAATTCAGCAATGTCACCGAATTGTAAACAAAATTATAGAAAGCCTGGAAAAAAAGGAAATGTGTGCCTCCATCTTCCTTGATGTACAACAAGCATTTGATAAGGTCTGGCACGAAGGTCTCTTGTACAAACTAAAATTACATATGCCTAGTCAAATATTCCTTCTCCTAAAGTTCTATATCAGTGAGCGTTTCTTCCAAGTTAAAACCAATAATTCACTATCCATCTACCATCCTATTAAATCCGGAGTTCCTCAAGGTAGTGTCCTTGGACCATTCCTCTATTTACTTTTTACTGCGGACATACCGACAATCCTGTCATCAGATCCAAATTCTGAGAGAGCTTCCAGAAAACTGCAGAACTACCTGAACTTGCTGCAAAACTGGTTAGAACGTTGGAAAATCAAGGTCAACAATGAGAAATCAACTCAGGTCACATTTACCACGAGACGAATTTTATGCCCGCAAGTTTATTTAAATAATGTTCCAATCCCAGTGAAATCGGAAGTCAAATATCTAGGACTCCACTTGGACCAGAAGCTTACTTGGAAAAGCCACATCAAAGCTAAAAGAACACAGCTGAACCTAAAAGTCAAACAAATGTATTGGTTGGTAGGTAAAAAGTCGCAGTTGTCATTGGAAAACAAAATACTTATTTATAGAATTATTCTAAAACCAATCTGGATTTACGGGATCGAGCTTTGGGGCTGTAGCAAACCTTCCAATACAAAAATATTACAAATCTTCCAGTCAAAAACACTCCGCATGTTAGCAGACGCTCCATGGTATGTGTCCAATGCAACTCTCCATAATGATCTTCGAATTCCCTACATAAAGGATGTTATTACCCTCCACGCTAATAAAGCAAAAGAGCGGGATACTGCCCACAGTAGTCCAAACATAAACCAACTGTATCAGCTACCGTTAGATAATAGAAGATTACAAAGAAAGTGGCCAGAAGAAGACCTAATGGACTAGGTGAAAATGGAGAACCATCAGTGGATGGTACCCAACTCAAGCGAAGTACAAATCAAAATATTTGCTAAATACTCTGTATATAGATTAGAGTAGATTGTAAATTTGCTATGGAAAAAAAAATTGTTTATGTAATATGATCTCAAATACCAAAGGTATGTAAAATTATATTTTATTCTGCAAATGTCTCCAGGATGTTCGGAAAAGGAGCAGGCCTTCTATATTTTAGATGTCTGCAGGGCATACGTAAAAATAATGTACTCACAGATCACCTCGGCAACTCAAGTTGTTCATATATTTTAATTATTTCTATCTCAACAATTTCCTAGCCTCTTAAACAAAGAATACCATAAGGCTTCTTCGGTAACGGGTGAATTGATCCACAGATGGTCTAAGAGAAATGCCTTTGTCCTATAATATTACTGACTTAAACCAATTAATCTTTCATGGACTATTCCATATACAATTTTACTTGTAGCCACGTAAAATAAAACAATAAGATTCATAGGTTTCATAGGAAGAGCAGACAGACAAGGAATCCCAAGATTAAAACAAGGCCTGAAATAATTGCATTTTTAAATGACATGGAAAGTATAGAGTGATAATTTGTTGCAAACGAAAGGTATAAAAATCATATTTACATATAGCTCTTCAACGACCTTTTTTAAATACAGTTGTAGATCCCTTATATATATGACAACTTAACGCTTGACCAAACAATTCTTTTCTCAGCTCCTGGCTGTCTGATTAGCAAAAAAAACTTTATTTTTTTTTGCTGATATCTTCTTATACAATTTATTTACACCTAATTCCTGTTTTCTTTAATTAAATAACTCAAAAGAATTTATCATGTCATTTTAGATGCACTACTTCATAATTAAAGGATTATACATGTCGCGGCAAAATCAGTATACAAGGTTACCCAGAATAATCAAACAGATTTCAAAATAAATGTTTATGTCAACAAGAACTATTACATATACCGGGCGTATAGTGTCTATTATTAAATAAAGTTGCAAGTGTGCAAAAAACTAATATGCCTCGTTTAAGCGATTTAATTAAATCTGGAGTTATTGCTAAAGCAGAAGATGGATGGTCAATGAGACAAATTGCACTACGTTATAATATTGACAAAAAATCGGTGTGTAACATTTTAAGAAAGTGGAGAATAAACGGTATGATTAGTAGAAATCCTGGATCAGGGCGACGAAGGATATCAACTCAACAACAAAATTTGCAATTGGTAAATACTTTAGTAGAAAATCCATTTTACTCATTTATTCAGGCTGCTGAAGAAACGAATTTTCCTGGATCGAGTAATACTGGTCGCCGGCGAGTAAGACAATCGGAGCTACGCTGTCATGCAGCAGCACAGAAATACTTAAAGCTGAACATAAAGAAGCTCGAGTAGGATTTGCGCTTGAATTTTTAGCGCATGATGTAAAGTTTTGGAACAATGTAATTTTTACAGACGAAAAAACTTTCCAGTTAACACACAGCGGTCGTATTCGTGTTTACCGCCCTCCGAATACTCGATTCGATGAGAAATATATATCTAACAATGATAAAAGTGGTAGATTTTCCGTCAATATGTGGGCTTGGATATCGACACGTGGTCCTGGTGTTTTGTGGCATGTTGAGGAACGATTCAATAGTGAAACGTATATTGGGATTTTAGACAATATTATGTTCCCTTCTGTGTCACAATCATTTCCTAATAATGAGTTCATATTTCAACAAGACAATTGTTCCGTTCATACTGCTCATACCGTAACTAACTGGTTTCAAGATAACAACATCAATGCTCTTAACTGGCCCAGTCATAGTCCAGATCTTAACCCTGTGGAACAAATATGGGGACTACTCGTAAGAAGTATCCAAGAACGAAATGTGAGACCACGGAATGCCGAAGAATTACTGAAAACAGTAGATAATGCATGGAAAAATATTATTACTAAGGATTATTGTAAAAGGTTATTTAATTCTATGCCAAACAGACTTATATAAGTTATAAATAGAAATGGTGCAATAACGAAATATTAATAGTTAGTTTCCTGCTAAATAGGATATCATTTTTTCTTTGATCCAGGATTTCTACTAATAGTACCGTTTATTCTCCACTTTCTTAAAATGTTACACACCAAATTTTTGTTAATGTTATAACGCAGTGCAATTTGTCTCATTGACCATCCATCATTTACTATAGCAATAACTACAGCATTAAAATAAAAAATAAATTAAAAGTGATATCTGTTTTATTTCGGCTACTCATTACGTATTCAAATAGAGACAGATTTACAGTTGTCTTATTTTTTTCTGCTCACGGCAGTACATAATAAACGGCACTTTTTCCACTTCCGGTTTCGCCGGAAGTGACACTAACTTTCGATTTTTAAACGGAACACCCTATATATTATTGCATTTTTGAATTCTGTATAATTTTTTGAATCCAACGATGCCAAATAAGTAACATTTCAAACATAATTTTTTTTACAATATAATTTTCAGTTTTTCATTTAAGTGTGCCATGGCGCTTCCGATTTATTCTAAACGACCCGTGTAATGCTACAAAAATCGTAATTCTGTTAAAAACACTTAATTGCGTGACTTATGAGCAAATAAAGTTCACAAAAATTGTTTTTGGGACAAAACCAAATTTTTTCATATGGAACCATAACCGTGGTACCATTTATTAGTACTATTAATAACGAATTTATTCATATGTCGTATTAAAATGTGCGATAAATACAAACAAAATTACAGCAAAAAGAAAATAAGAAAATACTATTTTATTTTAATTACCTTGTTTCCGCATAAGATGGTTTTGGAATACTGTTTACGAAACCCAGACTGATTTTGACCGATTACATCATTATTATCACAAAAATAAATAAATTGGTTTTAACTGGTCTTCACATTTCGATGAATTTGAAATCTTTGGTACTGGAATAACGTAGGAAGTTTTTACTAGGGAAGATGTGCCATATGTCAGCGAAGCATTTACTAGATCATAAAAACGATCCCCTATTACTTGAAAAGCATCTTTGACAGCTTTGATACCGATCATATATTCGGGGTCCGTAATCTCTTTCAGTGAATAAATAATTTATTTTAACCTCTTCATAGTTCTTATATCAAATTTTTCAAAAGTACTTATATTTTCTGCATCGGCCGGATTATAATTATTATTTTTTGCATATTAATGGATCTAATTATAGCGTCTATACATTCAATAAAGTATAGGTAAATTTTTCAGTAATGACATTTTCTTCTTATAATAAATAGATACGTTAAGACTAATTCATACTGTGCAACTTACCTTAAAACAACATTGCTAGCTTCTGCCAGAGCAAGGTCCCGTCGAATGGTCGCATAAGTTTTTCCACTCTCTTAATTATTACGCTAATAACAAAAAAATTCAGCTATATAAACAATTGTGTCAATAATTTTTTTAATTTTCACATAATTACATCAATGACAGGAGGACACCAGTCTACAGTAGAGGTGTTTTTACATCTTAATGAAATGTCGATAAACAATAGATAAAGTTTGAACATTTATAGCATTGACACTTTTTTCTAACATAATTAAGATGCTACTGCCAACCGGTGTCCGCCGATGCGCCTGCAACAGTTTTTTTTTCTCCAATTTTTGGATTTGGTTGGAAACCATGAGCCAGCAACACAGATAAGGAAAGGAACGTGAAATAATAAAGATGCACGCTTTTCACGCCCATGGGTCCATCAGGGCGACTTAAAGTAACACATAGACTAGACCACGGCTAATAGGTTAACCCACAAAGGATGCCGAAACAAAGGCGTGTTAGGCGTAATGACATAAATCAATAACTCGAATACAAACAACAGTTAAATAACTATGCCACATTGAACTAGTAAACTATGAGTTAATCGGTATGCTTCTATCTTTTTACTCCGAAGGACACAGTTTAGATTCAGTGGTAGCTGAAAACCCATACCTATTTACTAAGATCCTTGATTGAGCTGTATATAAAGTACAGTAACATATTATGTGGTTAATACCCTTTTAACCATAAGCACATACATTATTGTCCTGTACTCCAATCTTAAATAAGTGATCAGGGAATCTGCCTTGATTAAACTGTAAACGGGTAATGGTAGAATAAAATTATCTAGAAATGTATAATCATCGATACCACCTAGATTTAGTGATCAGGGGGTTTAAGTAATAATAATTTGTGCCCCGTTCCATATCAGAAATTTCATTTTGAGATGGACCACAATGTCCCTTAGCCCAGACAAAGTTGAGAGATATCCCTCGTTGCGACAAAGAAGCTAGTTTGGCGACAATACCCTCAACAATAGGTGATGATTGCTCTTTACATTTACCGAGCTGCTCAAAACACTCTTGGAATCAAAGTAAAAAAATTCACAAACACATGGATATCAACAGCTTCGGCTGTAAAATGGAGACTTCCATAAGTAACTTAAATTTGTGTCCTTATTCAAGCTCGAGGATGTAATAAGCACATTCTGTATCTAATTCACTTTTTGAACCATCTGTAAAAACTGATAGGTTTTCTTCATAAACATCAAGAATATTTTGGAACACTTTTTTGTTAATTGCAGATACAGTTGAAGAATTAGGAAATACTAGATTAGGCGCATGATTGACTGACACCATTAGATTAGATTAGATTAACAATTAACAACACAAATTAACAAAGGAGCTGGTTGTTTAGCCTTTACCACCGCGACCTTTTCAGGTCTATTGTGATGCTCCCAGAATATCTTCCTTATAGTACCTCATCCAGCTTTGTCCTTTGTACAAGACTCCACAGCTTTGATAAAGGCCCTTTTGTATAGCTGTCCGCCCTTGGTTTTTCTTCTCCGAGTACTTGGAATCTCAGTCTCACCAGGCCTTCACAGTGGCACAATATGTGAACTGAGGTTTCCTCTTCCTCTTGGCAGAATCTGCATGTCGCGTCCTCTGCCAGGCCCATTAGACTCATGTGTCTATTGAGCCGGCAGTGGCCAGTTAGAAGGCCCACTATTACTCTGATGGCCTTCCTATTCTGGCTTAGTAGGTCTTCCGTAAATTTGGCCGAACGTTCTTTAATGAACTCCTTGGCCTGTCTCTGTCTTGGGAGATTCCTCCACCATTCCAGAGATTTATTTTGCACCCATTCCTTAATGGCTGCTCGTATGCATGGCTTTGCCACGCCACAAAAGGGTTCGGGTCCTATTGGGGCTTCAAGTGCGTCTTTTCTGGCCGGTTGATCAGCCTATTCGTTTCCTCTGTGTCCCTCGTGTCCTGGTATCCATACTAAGGTCACTCTGTTCTGACTTCCCAGCTCTATAAGGGCCGTCAAGCAGTCCCTCACTAATCTTGAATTGATTTCCATGGAACTGATTGCTTTTATCACCAGTTAGCTGTTAGAGCAAATGCCAATCGACTGTTTGACAGTCCTATTATCTCCCTTACCCAACAGTGTAGGGGTGTCACTGCAGCCTGAAATATTGTTGCATATTTCTCTAGACTTATCGGGATACTGGCTTTTGACCTTGTACAGTATATCTTTGCACCGACCCCTTGTTCTGTCTTGGAGCCGTCGGTGTACCAGACTGTTTGTGCTGTTATGGGGGGACCGTCTTTTCCAGTCCTCTCTGTCTGGTATTACAGCCTCAAAGTTCTTATTGAAGTTGTACCTTGGGATCATTACGCCCGTAGGCATGCCTAGAATAGAATTTGCGTTCATAACTTCTTGTCCTCCGTCTCGTGTTGCTGGTTAATTGGTCTGCATTAACCTGTTCGCCTAGTATGAATATATGTGACGGTGGCAAGTGCAAGAAAACCTCAAGTGCCGTCGTAGGAGCTATTTTTATGGCCTCTGTAGCGGACAGGCAAGCAAGCCTTTGTACGCCACTTAACAGCCTTATTGCTCCCGACCGCACCATCTTAGTCTACCATGCCACTGATCCATAGGTTATCATGGGTCTCACTACCCGGGTGTATAACCACAGGTTCATTTTGGGATTTAGCCATCAGTTTCTTCTACACATTTGCCTACACCTTCCCAGGGCGATTGTTGCTTTCCGTGTGACTTTTTGGATGAGGGAATTCCAATTTCATATTAAAAATCGACCTGTTTCAGTATTTTTCCTAATAGTTCGTAATTTCGCTTACAATGAATTTATTCCGTTCTTATGGATCGCATTGTAGAACTTTTAACGAACATAAGAATACACTGTTTATTATTCTGAGCGTATTATGACATTTTTTGATTTTAACTAAATAAAATTTCTATCTGCAAATCTGCTTCATATTTCCTAGACTGTAGAATATTTGCAGAATCACAAGGATCCACCCCATGGTTTGTGCTGTTATGGGGAGGACTGACACCATAAGTGTAATTAACCTTCGTCGTACCGAGCGGGGTACAAAGGCACCCCAGTCATAATTTTCAGGATATTTTTGGAAAATTTGAATATTCTGATTCGTCCATCTAAGTTATCCTCAATTAACACCTGCTTAATATATTTCTGGCTGACTTCCCAAATTTTTTTACATAATTTTCACAAAAAAAAAATTGTGGCTTGGGGTACATTTGTACCCCTCACAGTATTTCGTGTATTTTTGTTTGCACGGTACTACGAAGGTTTTAACCTTCGTCGTACCGAGCGGGGTACAAACGCACCCCAGAGTCATAATTTTCAGGATATTTTTGGAAAATTTGAATATTCTGATTCGTCCATCTAAGTTATCCTCAATTAACACCCGCTTAATATATTTCTGGCTGACTTCCCAAATTTTTTTACATAATTTTCACAAAAAAAAAATTGTGGCTTGGGGTACATTTGTACCCCCCACAGTATTTCGTGTATTTTTGTTTGCACGATACTACGAAGGTTTTAACCTTCGTCGTACCGAGCGGGGTACAAACGCACCCCAGAGTCATAATTTTCAGGATATTTTTGGAAAATTTGAGTATTCTGATTCGTCCATCTAAGTTATCCTCAATTAACATCTGCTTAATATATTTCTGGCTGATTTCCCAAAATTTTTTACATAATTTTCACAAAAAAAAATTGTGGCTTGGGGTACATTTGTACCCCGCACAGTATTTCGTGTATTTTTTTTAGTACGGTACTACAAAGGTTAAAAAGTTCTGTTGAGCATTGATTGTATATCAAACCATCGAAAATAGCTGTGTCAGAAAAAGCAATTGCCAGAGGGGGGCTGACTTTCTTTGCCAATAGAGATTAGTGAGATCTTGTGTACAAAGATTTGATATGCTATCGCATATTTAGCCATACTTTTATATCAGCGGATGTTTTAAATAAATTTAACACTAAGATACTCTCTCCTGAGATCAAGGGGGAGTTCCCTCGTCTCGACTACCATAGCTTAAATAGGTGAGGAATTCATAGCCCCGAGACATATTCCAATGGCCTTATTTTTGACAATACCTAATCGGGATAATAATGTTTTACAGGCTGAACCATAAAAAATGGAACCATAAAAATATTAATGTTAAGCAAATCTTTCAAAGAACAGTGTAGCTGGCTCTCGAACTATAAGCTGATAGACCTATATTTGCTATCTGATTCCGGAGAATAATTTTTTGGTAATGGTTTGACAATTGGTTTTTTTCCATTTCCATTTAAGCATGGCGTGTGTTATGTTATATTGCCGTTAGCAGCGGAATTAGACTTTATTAAAGAACTGGCTTTAATCACGTCATTTTGATTAACTGGTTAGAGTACTAGCTTGGAGGTAACTGAATTGGAGATATCCAACTTGTACATATTTATGAGATTTTCTCACAGTTATGAAATATTTGTTAAAGTCGATTGGGTCATTTATGTTATCTGGTATATTAACTTCCCACTTACAATGTTCAATTTAATTATTGCTGTCTACCATTCTTTAGATTTTTTACTGTTAGTAAGTAGTTAGTAGTAAGGTAGTGATTTAATGAACTGACTGAAGAAAAAGGGGCTTTATAAATTTAATAATCTTAATAATTCAGGTATAATTTTCTAAATTTAATGAGTTTAAGCATGTTGCATTCAAAAAAGATTTTCTACTCGTATATATACAAAAATAGGAATTTTTACTCTATATTAAAGTTACATTTCTTTACCCTAGAGATTAAAATATTTTCAATTTCACTCCACAAAGAATATGCTAAGAAATTCTTTAATACCACGTATTCTAAACATTTAATAATGTTAGTTTCTCTCTGACACTTCTATTCATTGAATTTTCATCCTACGGAATAAAAAAAAATACACAACATTAAGTGGCCTTCGACTGTATATTCTTTTATATTAAAGCCTTAATAATTTGGTGAAAAACTCATATTTTTACGCTTTTGCCAAAATTATATTACCTAAAAAAATATTTTACCGATAAACAATTTTGTTATAGTGTATAGATAATCCGTAAATTTTTTTAATAGCATTAAAGAACCAAATGTGATATTTTTTTCATTTTAGCTACTTAAAACTGATCCATTGAACTTAATATTCTAAAATAATATTTACAAGTAATCAATTCCTACAGTTACTTATTACTTCATACAATTACGTAATATTATCAGAAAGATAATAATGAAAAATTTTATAAAAAAAACTTGTCAGAAGTGGGATTCGAACCCACGCCCACAGAGTGGACTGCGACCTGAACGCAGCGCCTTAGACCGCTCGGCCATCCTGACTTATACAAAAAGTTAAATAAACGTGCTTCAGATAGAACAGTTCAAATATGCTCAAATATATTAATGTATTTTTTTTATTATCTTCTATTCCTAAAACAAAAAAATAATACAACTATTTAATCTTAAACATATATGAATGATCCTTGTGTAGTAACAAAAATAAATGTGATTTGAAAATATTTTCATAGGAAGATATACAAAACCGACTACAAAACATAGGCAACCAGTTATACGACACAATCGTATGCAAGACAACATAACACTATGAACCTGGAAAGACATTAACTTTGCGTATACATAATAATTCAATTATGATTTTACAGTTATTCCATAGGCGTATCTGCAAATGAATTCATATACTAATACAGATATAAAATTATTTCTTTTTGGTTTAAAACTGATTTAAGTCATCAATTCATAGATTATTATTAGTGAAAAAAAAACTTAAACCATGTCACTTTACTCCAGTGCAAAATATGTTATCTCGTGATCTTCCACAAGTCGCAGTTTTCATTATTTTTGGCGTAGCAAACGAATATTGTTTACGGATGAGACCACTTTTACCAGGCGTGGGGTATTTAATTGGAGAAATAGTCATTCGTGGGAACTTGAGAATCCCTATTTATTCAAGGAAAAACACTTTCAGCACAAATTTAAAATAAATGTATGGTGTGCTACTATTGGATACTGCATAACTATGGCCAATTGAGTGTTACCACCAAATTTAAGTTGTGCATCCTATTGGACTTTTTAGAAAACATTCTTCCTGAAGTCTTTTATGATGTTCCGATAAATTTAAGAAACAATATGTGGTACATGCAGGATAGGGCCCCAGCACATTATTCGGTAGAAGTACATAATCATTTAAATTTGCACTATCCACATCACTGGCTCGGTCGAGGAAGTGAATTTACTTGGCCACCTCGTAGTCCTGACCTCAATCCTTTGGATTTTTACGTTTGGAGGCTACTGTAAGTAATTAGTATAAAATGACATAAATATCCGATATGAGTTACGGGGAAAAGTTTGTGAAGCTGTTTAAAGTATTAGGGATAACAGGGAATCGTCATTTAAAGTTAGACAGTCTCTAAATAAACGTTTATAAAATTTATTGAAGTTAATGGTGGTCATGTTGAAATTTATTGTAGTAGATATTATACATTTTAAAGTTGTTCTTATTATTGTTCTAGTTCTTCTTATTTGTGATACATTGTTTACCATTTTGAATTAAATTATTTATGCCTACTAGTTAAAAATGTATCATTATTTGTTTTGTTTTCATGTCTGAAATTTTGAAATTGTTAAAGGCCATACAAACAATTACCACATAAGCGGTATTAGTTACACAGAATTTTTTTTTTTTATACATTTATTTAACGTCGGCCTATTTCCGCTACTGAAGCCTAACACCGACGCCTGTAGACGAGCTACCCCCAACCAGTAATTTTGCCGAACCTCTTCCCTTAAGAAAAGTAGGGATCTATTAACATTTAATAGACAAGGGACCGACGGCTTTACATCCCCTCCGAAGGATGGTATATCTCCTATAAAACCCTCGCCTAAGGTTGTATAGCTTCCGCGCATACACTGATATACAAGCCGCTGGAAGATGTGTCCGTTGGAATGGTCACCATCCAAGTACTAACTGCGCCTGTCGTTGCTTTACATCGCATACCGAAGTATGTACATAGTAAAGACGCACCTACGCTCGCCCCTACAGAAAAAAAAAATCGAATTTTGCCGACAAAATAAATTTTCAAATTGAAACAAGTATACCTTTTTTATTAAGACATGATAGAGGAATACAAGCTTTATGCGAAATCTGCGATAAAGGTCACACTCACCAATTTCAATGATAAAATGTTTAATAAATCATTAAATTACAATGGAAAATAAACAAATCAATTTTAACTCTAACACCCTGTATCTTTTTACCTATAAAGATTTCATCTCGGATTTCATTAAGGCATTATTGGTTAAATCTTGATATTTCGACTCCTACTATCTAGAGTTAAGAGCGCTCCGGATATAAGCCGGCAAGACGCTTCGATTTACTCTCATATAAATCATGATTTTAAAAAACGGCTTTCACTAAAAGACATTAAAAACATGTTACAATGTGGGATGATGAGAGAAAAAAAGGTATATATAAAAAAATATAATTTTTTTCTTCTATTTTCGATTTGTAAAAATAATTTTTATTATCCCACATAGGTATTATTAAGATAAACATTTTCCCTTTTGTAGAACTAAAGTAAAATTAGTCCAAATGTCCTCATGAGTAAAGAGAGATTTAAAGATTAGGTACAATAAATTTGTACAATGTCATATTCTATTACATCTCTATCTCTCTCTTTCCAAGTACATCGTACATTCGGCTGCGTCATTTCAATGACGTGAAGTCATTTACAATTATAATTGGAAGCATGGATGACTAATATACTCCGGAAAACTCTTAAATGTTGTATCATTACTTATGAATCACCCGGATAACGATAGAAGACTGCAACTATTGGGCACTGTGGATAATGGTAAAAAGAGGGAAGGAAAATATATGGTGGGCGATATTTATAGATCTCCGAATGCAAACTGTAGGGAATTCTTGGAATACTTTGAAGACAGATTAGATAACAAGAACTATGATTATGGGCGACTTAAATATTGATTGGTTGAAGAACGAGAGTGACGTCAAAGACTAAGAAACCTAGTACATGCAGCAGATCTTAAACAAATAGTTATGAAGGAAACTAGAATTACCAATAGGTCATTCACTTTGATCGACTATATAATCACAAGCAACTTGAATGCTAAAGAGGTTATGACGTGCCATCTATCGCTGGTGTTCGTAAGTTAATAAGTAGATCAATTCATCAATCTATAGTAATAAATTACATTTCGCGATAAATGTCACCACGCTCTAATATTCTATTCAAATTACCAATTTAGGTTTTCCGCCAACAGATGGCTCCTCCTAGGGAAATATATCAATTTATTAAATATATGTGTATTATTGTGTATATCTTAGGAAATCTAAAATATAAACTATTACAATAATAATCAGCGTATAAAAATTGTTTACAAAATGATTGTGTAAAGATCGAAAGTCCATAAAAATCGATTTAATTTTAACATTTCACAAGTTGGTACCCTGACAGCCAAATTATCAGTTTAAGTCATTTCCCCTTATTTTTGTGAGGTACCAAAGGTTATAAAATCACTCACATTGCTTCAAACTTCCTTTTTAAATCAAGAAGTTGAGCCGAAAACTTTGCTAGGGATTAATTTAGTTAAACGGTGGTTGTTAATCGGTTTTGATACTGGATCAAAAACTAAATTTAACCTAATTTTCAATTAATATTTTGGTTTGTTTAATTGAAATTTCGATTTATTGGGATTAATAAGCAAGTTATCGTCTTATTCTTCGATTTATCATAGACACGTGCTCACGTCAGAGGTTAATAATTAAGGAGAATAAGTTTGTAACTTTAATTATAGGCGATATTGGTAAGGCCAGATTTTGGGTACAGAACTTGCCTGCTGTTCTTTGGATTATTTGACTTTGGATCATATGCTATTCTTTGGTAAACGCATTTTGGTATACGAATTTGCCCTGATTTATGCATTACGATTGAGAGAAACCTTATCTAGTCATTGTGAAGATTTCTAAACCCTATTTAATTGTGATGTGAAGATTTTTACATACTGTTAGGACCTCGATCAACAACCTTCAAGTCTGGAGCGCCTGGAAACTTTCCAAATTTTTTGTAAAAGCTAAGTAACTGTATGTAAACGTATTTGTAAGTGTATTTTCTTATTATTGTAAAATTGTTCAAATTTAATAGTTACTTTCCCATGGCGTTTGCTTAAAACCCTAGACCTTGCTGTATTTTTGGTATTTGTTTTATTGCAAGATTTTTACCCTTTTATTTGTACTATACTTTGCTTATTTTTATAATAAATTGTATTTGTTTTTACTTGTTCTTTTTATTCTCCACTCTCACTAAAAGGATTTGTAAGATCTGAGACCTCGTCTGTTTGTCCGGACTGGTCGTAATACGGTTCTAACAGATTTTCCTGCGATAAGTAACCATGAAATCATTGGTACAGAGTTCACGTTCAATATTGTTCCCGAAGAACCAGAGACTGAAGATATTTAAGGGATGAGACGATTTCAGAAATAATAGTAGAATTAATAGGGGAAAATTGGAATTCTACATTTGTGGACGTTAACGTTTTATATGCAGATTTTATGAGTGTTATTCAGAGAGCAATGGAAGAAGTAGCTCCGAAAGAAAATCAACATGAACGGAAAAATTACCCTTAGATACCATAATCAGTACTAAACATAATATTTTTAGTCGCAAACTCCTCTATAAATCCTTATTTTACTATAAGGAACCTAACCAGACTGCAACCAACAGCTACTCTCCGGGCTATGTGCCCCGCCGAGCGCTGAATTACAAGTTACAAGCCTGGCGCGTTAAGTGTAATAATTGCATATGGCATAGATGGCGCCTGCTGGCTGTTTTACATGTCGCTATTGTAAAAATACCGGGATGTACTATAGTCAAAGGATTCTCATGTCGGTCGTCGCATACCTACCTTGCACTGACGAGAGCCAACAGCTCGAAACTGCAGTCTGCAAGTGGTGTGTGACGACTGGCAAGGGAGCTCCTTTAAGTAGGATCAGTCTTTCGGCTGGTGTTTGTTGCAATCGAAGCATTAGCGTTTTGATGGTAATATGCAATTATTACACTTAACGCGCCAGGCTTGTAACTTGTAATTCAGCTCTCGGGGGGGCACATAGCCCGGAGAGTAGCTGTTGGTTGCAGTCTGGTTAGGTTCCTTATAGTAAAATAAGGATTTATAGAGGAGTTTGCGACTAAAAATATTATGTTTAATATTCCGCCCTCTAAAAGCACATTTGAACTATAATCAGTACTGCAGGCGCAACTCACGAGAAACAAAGCATACAGTAAATTCTGTATAACTACTTTTGAAATAGATGGGGAAGACTATAAAAGGTTACGAAATAAGGTGGTTTCAACAATACGTATTAAAAAAGCTAAATATTATGCTTAAAATATAGATAGATGTTGTAACGAGATAATCTTATCTCAGTTACAACTGTTAATTCGTACATTTTAGTAACGTAGAGCTGCAAACTAATGAAGTAGTAGCCGTCAACAGAATGTCTATAGTTTCTTTATCGTTCAATTGTCATTTAAAATAATAGAGTCTAAATTTAGTGCATTCGAATAACAGCTCACTGAAGGGTACGTCTCTTGAAATATAGATCTATGCTTACACCTACTTGTAGTACGCAAATGTGCCGGTAATTGACCTTCAATTTTGAAGCGGGCTACCACGACACTTTCTTTTTCGTTGAAACCTCAAGCGAAGCAGTTGCTTGTACAATCTCATAATTCAATTATCTTGGTTGGAGACCGTCCTCGTGGTAAGACAAATTTTATTAAATCGAGTAGCTGTTATTCTAATAGTCTCTATTTTTTTGTTTTAGACATTCTGGTTGAATTATTATCATTATTATCATCATCATTATGGTGCAAGTAAATTATTATTTTGCAGTTAAAATATTCTGCAGTTAGATTATAAAGGAATCATTTGCAATTATATTAGTACTAATATACATGTGGCAATTCAATATTCGAGTTTACGCTTTAAGACCTGAAGACTATATTATCTAGTTGGAGGAATTCGAGTTGAATAATGTATTAATCGCCCGATAGCTGGGTAGCCATTGTCGGAAGTCTGGTTTTTTTAAAGAAAAAAACGGAATTTAGTCGGTGGCCTCGTGGAGGATTCCTACACATTATTCATTCATTACAAAGTAAGGAAAATTCAGGCATAGTCCAATTGCAGACCGACAAACAAAAGATAAGTATTCCCATAACCTCACTTTTGCGTACATGATTGCTTAAATTCCCTGTCAGATACATTTACCGGACACCAGGTTCCCAACGAAGAGTGTATTTTGTAGTTTGCCTTATTTTTTTTTTGGTGTATTTTTTTACTTTATCCTAGCAACTGCATTAGCATTTATTCAACCTTGCTCGATATATAAGATAAATACCTATATTTCACCCTGTACTGTATGTGTCATATTTTTTTATTATTGGTACCACAAAGCTCTACTTAAAGTAATTTCTGTGTAAGAAATTTTGTTCTTGGTAACGATTAATTTTTTTCTTTAGGTAGATTTATTTTGTGTCTAGCTAGCACAAAGTTATAGCTTGGCTATACATGTCCATGTGGACCGTAGTTTTGTAATAACTTTTAGTCGGTGTCGACATTCCTGGTTCTGGAAAAGGAATAAGTTTTAAAACTAGAGAGTACCAATTTGTAGGCCCTCAGTGGGGTAAGAGGGTACTGTTCAATCGGTGAAATATTGGATTAAAAATCTATAAGTAGATATCGTGTGTCAATGACATTACCTTATTTAGTGGTAGCGAAAGTTTCACTTAATATTTTTTTATTTTAATAGTTACTATAACGCAATGTCTGAGTAGTTGCTTATTATTGTAGTTTGTTTTTCTTGCATATTATTATAGTTTGTTTTTTATCCTTGTAGTTTGCTTTTGCTTATTATTGTAGTTTGTTCTTCATATAGTAGTTTGTTTTTTTAAATATTATTGTAGTTTGCTCACACACTTATAGAATATTTTTTTTGAAGCTTATGATTACTGTGTGGTTATATATCTTTTATTACGAGATTAAATCTATTATTTTATCTCGTGTGTTTCTATCCTATTTATCTTTCTGAGCTCCTATAGCTCTGGCGCCCCAGCATCTCTAAATTATCCCATTAAGTATCGTACTCTAGTAAGTGGTTTATCATCCTTGTTCACGACCCTTTGCTTCCTAGAACAACTGTCTAGCCGTGGCCAGTATATTTGTATAGATATTTACCAGCAGCCTCAGTGAACATCGAGATATTAGCTCATCTTTACAAGGTACTGTATTTAAGTTAAACTTCTATATTCACTGGTGGGTGAAATAAGTTCCGAAGGAACTCTCGCCACAAATTAATATAGAAAAATTACAATGTAAAGAAAACAGCAGAAATATATGGAGAACATTGAAAGATATCATAAGAAACAGAAAACAAGTTACTTTCACAGATATTAATTATGGGAAGTATAGTGGAACGGTAGAAGGAAATATCAGAGAATATTGAAATAAGGACATCATTGGAACTTCAAAATTGGAAATAAACCAGACAAACGCACAAATTTAAAAGCCTATATTAAATCTACAGTAATATATGGATCCATATACATATATTTCTTGGATATTTCCTTTTTGTCTATTTTTTATTGCTTTTCTTATTTTATTTATTTACATTCAATAATATCATGTACTTTATGGCGGGGTATAGAGAGTATATATTTTTAGACGTTTTTTAAATGCATACCTAGACTTTATATTGCTTATTTCACTTGGTAACTTATTATACAGTTTTGGCCCCAGGTAAGTAAAACTTTTTTGCTCGATGGCCTTGTTCATTAATGGTGGTAAGTATGTTAAATTTTTTTCCTCGTATCATAAGCATGATCAATTTTTTCCAGAGCTGTCTCATTTAGATGTAACCTAATGCTGGAATATACAAAAAAGAGCTGCCGTGGATCCATTATGTCAGTTTCATCGTATAATGCATTTGACGGATAGGTTTATTTTTTGCTATAGATCATTTTTAAGATTTTTTTTTGGACAATTATCAGATTATTTAAGTAGGTTTTTCCTGCGACCCCCCAACCCCCCTAGGCTAAGATACCATAATTTATGTGAGATTCAATTAATGAATAATATGGAATTTGCAGATGTTTTAAATTTAATATATCAAACCAATCCTTTACTTTTTTAATGTGTGACTCAACTTTAGTTTTTACAGATTCCCAGTTTTCACTACGATAGAATATTGCTGTATCATCAGCATAAGTGATTATAGTACAACTGCTTTGTATAGAGAATTGTTCTGTTATAATTACGGTATTAGTCCATATACTATACTGTATTATCACAGTGTAAAACCTAGAAACTTTCCCAGCGAAATAAAGACTTTCTGTGGAAATGACCCTTGTCTAGTGTGGGAACCTTTAGTGAATTAGAGGTTAATGTGTTTATTTTTGAACCATATATCCTCCAAGTGGATATTTAGAAGATTGCTGTCAGTGCCCCGCTATTGTCTCAAGTGAGAAAGTGCAACGAAACTTGTAAGTGCGTTCTATTTAATTTCCCTGGGTGGTTTTCGTCTTTTTTCCAAAAATAAAATTCGTGGCACTCAACTTTTCTTTCGAGATTTTGGCTTAAAGAATTATTATGCGTGTTAATATTGGAGTATCTAACTTTATTTTTGTATACTCTAGATTTTGTCAAGCTTGTATATTAACTTTTGTTACATTGGAAATGCTAGATTTTGTTCACATTTGTAAATTACCTTTTATTGTAGTAAAATTCTCTGTGTTAGTTTACTTATCTTTCGTTTGCGTATTCCAATATCGTAGATTTTACAAAATTCATGATTTGCTTTTGGCATTGATGTAGTTTTTTATACTATGGCCTTCGTGTACAGTCGTTTTTAAAGAAATTTAGAGTCAAAATTATAAGTTGCTTCACTATGTCAGAAATTAAATACTTGGGTGTCTATTTGGACCCCAAACTCATTTTTCTGCTCACATAGATTATTTCTGTGAAAAATTAGGTAAATAAATCGGATTTTTTAATCATATTGCTAATTGTTTATCACAGTGATCTATAATGTTAATTTATAATACCATTATATTACCTATATAATTATTGCAATTAATACAATAGTTAATATTTTGTACAAAAAATAATATACATCGGTTATACAAATACAACAGAATAAAATAACGCATATTATACTAAATTGTAATAAATATACCCCGGCAGAAGACATGTTGCAAACATTACGGTGGTTGACAATTTGGGAGAGTATTAACAGAGCGAACTAAATAGTAATCTACAAAATAGAATATAAACAATTAACTACGTACTTAAAATGAATTTTTGTTAGACTGACGTCCTTACAAAAATCCTTGTTTTTCGAAGGGCCTTCGTCTCTTTAATACTTTTCCTGGGAAAATCAATGTTTCACCAAACCCGAATATCTTTAAATGTGAAGTGTTCAGTTATTTAAGCGATAGATAAGAGAATAATTTTAGATTAGTAGATATAGGAATCTGTATTTTTACTAGCCAAGTGCTAAATAAAGACTTATTATTATTATTATTATTAAAAGACGTGTTAAAATCTAAGTAGACTACACCAATACATTAACTTAATAATTTGTTAATTAAGCAACCATTGCTCTCAGACTCTAACGGGTCTTTGCAATTACTTATTTATTTATTTAAGCTTACAGATATTACAATTAACTAATGTATTATTGCTGTTACTCATGTAAATAAATAAACATTCTATTCTATCTATTATATCTATGTCAGAGGCAAAACGGTGGGATATGCAGATGATATCACCCTATTATCAACCAACAAAAAAATTGACATCTTTATTAATTTAAATCAAGAAACACAATTGCAAGCCAAAGATTATTATAATAATATTCAGCTATGCTTAAATAATGAAAAAACTCAAACTATAATTTTTAGTCTTAATAATCTTGTCATAATAACCCAGCGAAATGTTTGGGTGTTACATTAGACAGTAAGCTATCTTGGCAGCCACACATAAACTCTCTTTCTAAAAAAATATCAAGCTGTATGTACCTTCTAAAAAACTTAACCATATCAATAAAAGAAGATGTCATTTTAATGGCTTATCATGCCTTATTTCACAGTGTGATGTGTTATGGTATATTACTCTGGGGAGGCTCTGCGCACGCAATGAAAATCTTATGTATTCAAAAACGTGCTATCCGAGTAATCACAAACTCAAATAATAGAGATTCTTGTAGACCACTCTTTAAAAGCCTAGGAATTCTGACATCCACAAATCAATATATTTACGGATGCATAATGTATGCCAAAATATATACTTCCAACTATCAAAATGAAAATAAATATGACACCTGACACAAACCTTTGATTGTCCCATATTTTCGGCTTTCGAAAAATATCTGTTCATTTAGATATATTTCTATCAAACTATATAACCGACTACCTCATGAATGGAAAAATCTTAGTAAATTTAAATTTCAAAAAAAAATTAAGAGTTTTCTGAAAGAACATGTCTATTATGAATTGCAGGAATTTTTTGATCATTTTAGATCTTAAATTTTAATATCTGTACGTATTGTTTTTGTAAATTTTAATCATATGTAATTTCAAATAATTTTAGTTCTATATAATTGTAATCTCTGCTCGCATTGGGCTGTAAATGTTTTTAAGTTGTGATTGTAATCATTTTATTTTGTATAATTTATATTTTATTGTATCATGCTCTATGGAGCACAATGACGTGTGTATACAAATGTCTTACATGAATAAAATTATCTCTCTCTCTCTCTATCTATTCCATCTATTCTATCCATTCTTACATTCTATCTATTCTATCTATTCTATCTATTCTATCTATTCTATCTATTCTATCTATTCTATCTATTCTATCTATTCTATCTATTCTATCTATTCTATCTATTCTATCTATTCTATCTATTCTATCTATTCTGTCTATTCTATCCATTCTGTCTATTCTATCCATTCTGTCTATTATATCCACTCTATTCATTCTATCCATTCTATCTATTCCAACTATTCCATATATCTATTCTATCCATTCCATCCATTCTATCCGTTCTATCTATTATATCTATTCTATCTATTCTGTCTATTCTATCTATTCTGTTCCGTACCATCTCGTTCCGTTCCTTGCCATTCTATTCTATTCTATAAAACTGAAGCCAAAACTCACTAAGGGCCCTGAGATTGCGCTTAGGTTTTTCAATTTTTTTTATAAAACCGGGAGCACGGTAATAGGTCTTAGGTAATTCTAACAGAGATCTATGTTTGTTGACTTTACAGATGGCTTGATACAGGGTGGACCATTAATAATAGGCTATAGTTCAGGGGTAGATTCTTTGGGGGATATAACCAAATATGATTTAGTAAAATATTGCTGTGGCAAAAGGTACAGGGTTAAAGTTCAAATTATTTTTTCGTTTTTTTTGCAATAACTCAACAGCTTCTTAACTGATCTTTGCCAAATTTGCTAGAGGAACTTTTTTTAGTCTAGGAAACAATAATTTATATATTACATCACGTTAGATCGTAGAGGGCGCCGCAGGACCTGTATCTGATGATACATTTTTTTCATATTTTTTTTGACGAAACGTTGTGGTACTTTTGACCAGAAAATCTGATCATTTCCACGTGTAAAAGCTACACTTGGTAGAACTTGATAACTCCAACCGTTTTCGAGGAAAGTGCCGTTAAACATTTCAATAATTTTTTGAAAGGCAAATTAATTCAAATTTAATGAAACAAAGTTTCTCTTTGGCCCAAAGAATCTACCCTTGAACTATGGCCTATTGTTAATGGTCCAATCTGTATTTATTTCCTATACACATATAGCAAATTTATTTTTTACTGTAATTATTAATTGTTTTAAATACATTGAATTTGAAATCAGGTGGGTTATCTAATTAACTGTTACGCCACTGTGCGCGTATATTCAGTTTATCGATACATTATTTACCAACTTTCTAATACACCCAGTTTTAAGACGCTCTTTGAAGATAATGTGGACTTTATCAGGACAATAACATATAAACTACCTAACTTATAAAATGTACGAACTTTAAAAATTTTCCTCCCATTACCTGTATATTGTGCGTATATGTAATCACCAATCAGTATTACGTTAATCGTTTAAATAGGAGGTCTACTTACTGCAGAATAATAAGAGTAACGGCGATAAATAGAAACATGGGTTTAAAAGAAAGGAGGAAAAAGACACAATATCGGCGAGTGCCCACAACAGTAGTTTCCAGCAATGGAGGTGATCATGTGAGTTTTAAAAACACATATTTTTAATATGCGTAATGATTAATAAACTAAATAATTTGATGGGATTCACCTTTAGTGAACAAAATTTGTCGTATACCATGTAGGTATAGAGAGTAGCTTTCTTTATAGAACAGTAATCTGTATCTCGCAAACCATAACAATTACAAAGTCGGTTAAATAATATAAAGTTTTCGTAATTTGAAGGCCAATGAAATGGGTTGTGGAAATTGAGATTCTGGAGATATATGGTAAAATCCAAAGCTTCACTTTTTGAGATGTTATTAGGTCAATTGTTTTAAGTGTATATTTCCATTTGCAGAACAAAATATCAGTTTTAACCCCCTTGCAGAACGCTTTGAACATGCGTGCCTTGATTTCATGTCGTTTACCGTATTATTATGATTATGATGAATGCTTCAAACCTGCACAATGATTTCGTTAATTTTTGCAACCTTTTTAATGGCAAGAAATCGCGTTAATCTTCTCTGGAATTGATATTTTAGCATACAGGGTGTTGCATCATGAGAGGGACATAGCTTAATAGGAGGTAGAGAACATCAGTGGTAACCGGAACCTCCCATAGAAATGTCTCATTGGGCCTTCATTACGAAGTTACAGGGTGTTGAATAATTTTTGGCCAAACCTGTTTTTTATCATAACTTTGACAGGGAATGAAGTAACGGATTCATATTTGGTACGGCTAATGTACTAACGAGCCCCAAGAGGTACATGTATAAAAAAAAATATATCCAGGTCCGGACTCACTATAATTTATGTTTCTTCTTTGCACCAATAAAACATCACCCTGTATATATTTTTTTGAAATTTCGATACGATATTCGAAAAGAGCAAGAAAAAACAAACAAAATGGCCTATTTCATTTTTTTGTTACACCTTCGTGGTTATTTAAATACGTTGTTAAATGTGCAAGAAAATGGATTACAGAACCCTATTAAATGAGAGGCACGTGAAATAAATAGTTTTATAACTAAAATTTGCAAAAATTCTATTGAGCCTAGGTGGTCTGGGTGAATCCTAATTCCGGCACGTTTTAAAGGTCCATTTTGGTAAAAAACTGTGGTCCTAATAAGTAATCGGGTATGAAATAACAAAATTTTTAATCAATCACAGTAGGCTTGTTCAAAGAATAAAAGTGACAGATAATTTAAACCATTTAGGCCTAAGCAACCAGTTACTTTGATCAAGAAAATCATCAACATTTTATACTTAATAAAAATTGGAAAAGAGAACAAACTAAAATCTAAATAAATAAAATATTTTCCATTCAATTAACAATAAATAACAAAACAATAACTAAATGTGTTTAAAAATAAAACGTAATTGACACTAAAGTAAATTTTCAAAATGTCCTCCCCCACATTCTGTGCATTTTCTTGCGCGTTTAGAAAGGTCACCAATTGCTCGACGTATCATTTCTGGATTATTCCGTATTTCGTCGCAGGTTGTAACGATGCGCTGGATTAAATGTTGTCTACTTTCAATTTCAATGCTATAAACCTCGTTTTTTAAGTGGCCCCATAAAAAGTAATCACAAGGGTTACAATCAGGAGATCTTGGTGGCCATTCATGTGGACCCCCGCGTCCAATCCATCTATTAGGATACACATTGTTTAAGTGTTCTCTTACTTGAAGGTTAAAATGTGGTGGGGCCCCATCATGCTGAAACAACATGCCTCTTATACCGATATTTTCTAACATATTCGGTAAAATGTTTTGAAGAAAATCAAAGTAAATTTCACCATTCAATCTTTCTTCAAAAAAATGTGGCCCTATCAAATGTCTATTCACAAGTCCGACCCAAACATTTACAGAAAACCTGTGTTGCGAACGGCGTTGGCGTACCGCATGTGGGTTTTCCTGTGCCCATTTATGATTATTTCGTGAATTGTTTACTCCATCCCTTGTAAATTGTGCCTCATCCGTAAATAAGGTTCTGTAAATGACTGGGCGATGATTAGACAACCAATGACAAAATGCCAGGCGGGGGATATCGTCGCCTTGTTGAAGACGCTGTATCTGCTGGATATGATATGGATGGTAACGTTCTCTTTTTAGGGTTCTCCATACTCGCCAATGAGGAATACCAGTTGCCAAACTGATTCGTCTAGTGCTCATATTTGGGTTTTCTTGAACTACGTTTATAATATTGTTTTGTTCCTGCACACCTTGTTGTAAAACACGCTCCACAACTGCAGAAGTAGGAAACTTTCCGTGTTGTCTTGCATACTGGAACACCGTACTAAAGGTTTTATGATTAGGGCATCGACGACCAGGAAAACGCAGCCGATATTCTCTTTCCGTCGACCTACCATTTCCATTACAGAAACCATAGATGAATATTATGTCAGCATATTCCACGTTTGTAAATTTTACTGGCATAGTTAAAATATTTTCACAAGTTTTCACTAACTAAATGCGGATTATTGACACATTAAATTACTAACAAACAATTATTCAACTGTTTAGGAGATTTCTTTTTATTATCTATCACTTTGAACAAGCCTACTGTGATTGATTAAAAATTTTGTTATTTCATACCCGATTACTTATTAGGACCACAGTTTTTTTACCAAAATGGACCTTTAAAACGTGCCGGAATTAGGATTCACCCAGACCACGTAGGCTCAATAGAATTTTTGCAAATTTTAGTTATAAAACTATTTATTTCACGTGCCTCTCATTTAATAGGGTTCTGCAATCCATTTTCTTGCACATTTAACAACGTATTTAAATAACCACGAAGGTGTAACAAAAAAATGAAATAGGCCATTTTGTTTGTTTTTTCTTGCTCTTTTCGAATATCGTATCGAAATTTCAAAAAAATATATACAGGGTGATGTTTTATTGATGCAAAGAAGAAACATAAATTATAGTGAGTCCGGACCTGGATATATTTTTTTTATACATGTACCTCTTGAGGCTCGTTAGTACATTAGCCGTACCAAATATGAATCCGTTATTTCATTCCCTGTCAAAGTTATGACAAAAAACAGGTTTGGCCAAAAATTATTTAACACCCTGTAACTACGTAATGAAGGCCCAATGAGACATTTCTATGGGAGGTTCCGGTTACCACTGATGTTCTCTACCTCTTATTAAGCTATGTCCCTCTCGTGATGCAACACCCTGTATATTGGAATATTAGAAACTATAACTTCCATAAATCATTAACACACATGTGTTTGGTTTTCAAATATAAAGCGTAAATATATTTGATTATATGACTGTATGTTTATATCTGAAAAACAAAACAAATTATGTGTTAATGATTTATGGAAATTAGTTTTTAATATTGCAACTACTTCAGTGAAAGAAGAAAGAACACATAATGTTATAATTCAGAACACCTTTAGTGACACTAAAATTATACATTATGGAGTGCCAAAAGGCACAGTAATCGGACCTATATTGTTCACTATATATTTAAATGATTTGTTTATGCAAATTACTAATGGGATGTAGTGAGCTTCGCGGATGATACCGTCATATCTTTCACAGATTTTCCACAAAACTTTTCATTTGGTTTTGGTAGTCATCCCTTAAAGTTTGGCGTGGGTCCCATTCTATATTACCTACTAAATCCATATATTTATATCATATTACTAAATACACTTCCTTCCTGTTCTTAGAGAAATCACAACCACAAGAGTTCAAGCTATTATCAAGGATACAATTTCGTTCCCTAAGTAAAAGTTCCGTTTACTTAAAGTGAATACTATGAAATAATGCAAGATAACTTGTTTTATGTATTTTTATACAGTGAGATCCATAAGTAACGAATAAATTCATTATCTACCTAACAATTTTTGAGTAAAATCCTACAACACGTCAAATTTTAATATAAAAATGACATTTTTTGAGCGTAATTGTATACCTGCCCATACAACCACCACTTTAAAATTGTTTAATGGATAGAGGGTGCGTGTGATAGCTCATTTGAAAGGCTTTATATTTCTCTATCCAGCAATATATGATTTTTTTTTAATAAAATATTGCATTTATGCATGTAAACAAAAGAACATGAAACATTTTAAATCAAATGTTCAAACTGGATGCTCGTAGCTTCTTGACAATAATGGAGGCGTTACTGAAATTCTTCTAAAACATTTTGCATCTTTTCTGGGGCGATTGATTAATTTCTTGTCTTATTCTGCCTTTTAAACCGTCGACGTTATTTGGTTCGATTTTAAGTAATCCCATAAAAAATAGTCAAGCGGGTCAAATCGGGAGAACGGGAAGACCACTCAATTTCACCGCGTCTACCAATCCACCTACTGGGAAGATTTTGATTGAGATAGGCTCTTACTTCCAATGCAAAATGTGGTGTAGTTCCGTCCTGCTGATACCAAATGTTTTTATTAATTTCATTAGGATTGTCATCATCTGGGAAAAGTATTCTTAACTCTGGTACTAAGAAATTTTGCAAGAAATTCAAGTAACGCGCACCAGTTAATGTGCTATCAAAGAAATATGGTCCGATAATTTGAGAATTTATAATTCCAGCCTAAACGTTCACCTTTTCAGGATACTGAGTATGGACCTCCATCATCCAATGTGGATTTTCTGTACTCGTTTTTTTTTTTTAAGGGGGAGGGGAAATCTTGTATAAGACCCGGCTGGTTGTTGGTGCCCTCCCCCTCGTCTCGCTCATCTCACCGGAATCCGCTTTCGCATTACTTTTTTTAACGACTTTCTACTTCTTTTGTCTCTAATATTGCACGGACTGTCCCGTATGCTAGCTGCCATGATTCTTTCGATGTGCATAGGTTTACCATCATATTGTCACAGCTAAATGTTAACCCAGTTTGCATGGCATAGTTCCTCCTTGTCTCTGCCCACCTACTACAAATAAACAGGGTATGCTCCGCATCATCCACTTCGTTGCAGTAGTTGCATCGGGCCGATTCTGCCCTTCTACGATCATAGAGGTACTTCTTAAAACACCCGTGGCCCGAGAGGGTTTGGTTTAAATAGTAGTCCAGTTCTTCCATGTCTGGATGATGGGTATCAATTTATAGGTCCACCGTCCATACGTTGCAGTTTGCCATTTTTGTTGCCATCTTACCAGAACATTCTCTTTTGCTATTCTAGCTTCCTCTCCATTGTATTTTTCTGTCCTTTCTTGTATTAGGAGGTCTATAGGTGGGACTCCTACTATGACCCCCACTGCTTCAGTTGAGATGGTACGATATGCGCTGCCGATTCGGGTTGACATCAGCCTCTAGAGTCTTGTCAATTTTGCCGTTAATTTTTTGTTTCGGGTTACCGTATGCCAGACGGGTGCGACATACAGTAACTGAGAGCGGACCACACTTGCCATTACTCTCCTTTTCGACTCTCTTGGCCTTCCTATATTGGGCATAAGACTTGTCAATGCTGCTACTGTTTTTTCCACTTTGTCAATAGTTTTCTTAACGTGCTCCGCGAAAATAAGCTTAGTGTCAAGCCACACTCCTAGGTATTTTATTGCCTTGCTGGGCCTAATCGAAGTATTCAGGATGGTAAAGCAGATCGGCGCTATTTTCCTTTTAGTGGTCAGGAGGACTGCCTCCTATTTATCTGGTGCAAGTTTCAGTTTTCTTGCCTCTAACCATTCTGCAATTCGCTGGAGGGCAGTGTCTACCTTATTCATTAATATGTGCTCGGTTTCTGCCACTACTGTCATGGCTTCATCATCAGCAAATTCAATTAGTGTAACACCTTCTGGCTGTTCAATTTTTAGGAGATCATCATATAGAACGTGCCACAGGGTTGGACCGAGCACTAATCCCTCAGGAACGCCTCTACTGATTTCTACGGTCTTAGTCTCATCTCCTGCTTTCAGGATTATTTTCCTCTGTGATAGATAGGATGCTATTACACTAACTAGACTCTCTTCTATTCCTCTTTTTCGCAGGTCTTCTAGGATGATTTGCCAAGATGCGCTGTTGAAAGCATTTTGCACATCTAGAGTTATTACGGCACATAGTCTTCGATGTTGGTGCACATACGTTGCAGCTTGTCTGGCGATTTGAATCACATTATTTATAGCGTCTACTGTTTGTCGATCCTCCATGAAGTCATACTGTCTCTCTGCCAGACCACCGGTGCATACTAGTTCTCCTTTGAGTCTTATTAAGTGAGCTGCTAGTACAGTTTTCCTTCTACGTCTAAGAGGCATATGGGCTTATACGATGCCGGATGATCTAGAGGTTTATTTCCTTTTCTAAGTAGGAGTAGGACAAGCTTAGCTTGCTTCCAGTCTTCTGGAAATACTCCTCTACGCGCTAGTTCGTTGTAGATCCTTAGTGCGTATTCCGATTTGTTATGTAATACTTCCTTCAGGACTTCCACTGGGATATACGCTGGTCCCGGTGCTTTGTTTGGTTTTAGTTTATTGTATGCAGTATATAATTCTTCTAAAGTAAATTCTAGAAATATCGCAGTTCTGTCACATTAGAAGTTTACAAAATCGTGCACGGGGAAGAGGTGATTAACCACCTCTTCCATCATTTGCATGGACATTTGGGGTCTTGGGGGAAAGCCAAGCATTTGTTTCATCACAATCTTGTAACCGTCCCCCCAAATAGCACAATCTAGCTTGTCGCACATACTTTTTCAGCATACTTTTTTTAGCTGCCTTAATACTATCTCGCAGCATTTTTTTGCTGTTTTTGTACTCTTCCCTCAGACGATGGTTCACTTTTTGAAGGTTCCTTCTTGCATTCCTTGTGCATTCTCTTTTTTTCCTCAAGCATTCCCTGCGAACTTCAGCTATTTCATCTGACCACCACTCTGGACCATACGGGTGACCGTCTCGCGTTGTATTTTCTTTTTGTCATAGTTTTGTCACAGATCTGTGTGAGGGTTTTGGAAAAGTTTTTTGCAGGAGGTACTCCCTCCTCCTGAGAAATGTCGATGTTACTTAATGTCTGTTACCCCAGTATCTACAGTTTTGTTTGTTGACTGTTCCACTTAAGACTTTTTTCTTTTTGTTGAGTGTTTTGCCACCTGCGTATCAGAAAAAACGATACATTTAAATTGAATGTTATGACACAAAATTAATTAGAAAAGTCAGATTTGACATATATTTGGTACATAAAATAGTTTAAGGTACATTTGGTTGTATACATTTCTAATACATTTCAAAATTTTCAATTTTAATTTTGTTGATGAAGAATATACAAAATTCAAAAAATCTTATATATTTCTGGACAGGGAATTAAAAAGCCTTTCAACTGAGCTATCACACGCACCCTCATTCCATTTAAACATTTTAAAGGAGTAGCTGTCACTCCAAGGGGGTTGAAGGGGAGGTATAAAGTTATGCTCAAACAATGTCATGTTTGAATTAAAAATTGACATGTTTTAGTATTTTACTTATAAATTGTTAATTACGTAGATAATGAATGTATCCGTTAATTATGGACCAGCCTGTATGTAGCATTAAAGCATAATCATTCGGTAGTGGCTTTCTAGATTAAACTGAAACTTCGTACAGTAATAGAAAAAAATAGCTAATTATAAAAAAAAACCGAGATAAATATGAAATATCTTTTTTTCAAACTGTACAGTATATCTCAAAAACGACGTGGTTTAGACCGTATATGCCATTTTTTGCTAAACAGTACCTCCTCCATTTAACCATGAAATATAGTATTCAAAAATAACATCCTTTATTTTTGCTATAACAATTACTAAAAACTCCTTTTTTGGATTTCTTGCAGATAACTATAGTCTAGTATACTTTAACTTGGCGTGTGTATGTATGAGTTAATATTTCCGTACGATTTCATTTTCTCTTGTACACAAAGATCCAGAAATATTGTCCACGTAGACAATGTTTCTGGAGGACTATTGCTTTAACTTTGTGTACAATATGGGAGAAAATGAAATCGTACGGAAATATTAACTCATACATACACACGCCAAGTTAAAGTATACTAGACTATATATTAGATTTAAATGAATAATAGTTATCTGCTAAACACCCAAAAAAAGATTTTTTCAATGAAATGTGGCTAATAAAAAAAATAAATAGTAAACGATCAACTATTGAATTAATCTAATATAAGAATATCAAGTATCCAAATAGGTACTTAAATCAGCAATCGAGTATTTATAAAACCGGCGAATCAAAATTATTCATCGATTCATTTGATCTTTGGAATCTTTATCGGCATTATCAAATTACTATCTTATGAAATACTGCTTTATCATTCGAGTACAATTTGATTATCTGTTTATAAGATAAAGAACGAGTCATTGAAAGTGGATTATTTCTTAATAGATTTATTAGTTATTATATATCATTTTGGTATGGAGATATCACCAATATAATGGACTTTGATAAAATTCCCGCCTTTATTTACATATTTGTGTTAGGATGTTTACAACTGCACCTCACAATTTTACTTAATTTAACCATTAAATTGAATGTATTTACCGATGTAAAATAATTTTCATCTACAGTGTGACTCATTTTTTTGGAGTCGCTCTATGAAATCTTTATTTGGTGTACAATTTTCACCATTCTTTGGAAATAGTAGAGCTTTTAAAACTGCATTTTTGATACCAAATTCTTGCAAAATCCAAGGCCTACCACGTCAGTTATTAGAAGTAAAGTTTTAATAATAAGGTTTTTTTAATCTATGCACGCAACCGGATTCACCACCCCTCAAAATGATTTTATCGAAAATTTTTAAGTAATGACGTTATTGTAGACATTATTGAAAATGCACAATATATCACTTTTATAAATTTATTCTAAAAGTTATCCATGGGAAAGAAATTGAAATAAAATTCAACTTTAGTAGCATGGTCTTATTATTATTATTCTTATGCATAGTTTTAACAAAGTAAATACGAAATAGAAACTAATAACAAAACTGAAACAAAAAAAAATAGAATTCCGTTACAAAAACTACAAGATTATCGTCACTTCTATCAATCCACCATTTATTTCAATACACTTGTCAATCTTTTTACGCACATGCATAGGAACTTTTCACATTTGTTCTGGAGTAAGATGCCTTGAACAAATCAATTTTCTGAGGAATTGCCAACCATGTATACACCAAAAACGTCTTTACCCCTTTTGACAACAGACGAAAGTCACGTGACCATTCTTCCCAGCTGGGAGACGCGCGACCACCCACTAGCGGCTGTTAATGATATACGGCCCGCAAAACACACATGTGCATTGCGGGTCGCATATGCAACAGGGCCATAACAATATCTTGTCTTATTTTCTTTTATTTCATGGGGCGCCAATCATATCTCTGCACAAGGGCGGCTAAGCTTCTTGGCGCGGCCCTGTGTGGCTTCAATTTAATTTAAAAGATTAGGACTATTTAGTTATCCCCCTGTAGCCAATAGCAAAACACTAATCATCTCCCACTTCCGATGCATGCAAAAAAAAATTTTTCATGCATATTTTAATACTTTCTCTGGGGATATTAAAGTTTAAACTAGCCGTTCTAATACGGGGGTTATTAAAATGTTCTAAAATTTGGTCATTATTTTTCAAAATATCATGAGGTCCATTATGCCTGGTTCTAGGCAAGTTTTTTGAAATTTAACAATTTAAAAAAAATGATGAAAATCGCACACTAAATAAAGATTTTACAGGGTGGCTCCAAAACAAATGGGTCGCAGTACATAAAAAAGGAAAAAATAATACTGAATTGCGATCAGTTAAGATAAATCATCTATACGTGAAAATGTATCAGCAATGATATTATGTTTGCCTTTAATATGTTGAATGTTGTTTGTAAATTGCACTATAAATATAATGTATTTGTCTGGGACTTCTTTATACCGTAGAGAATAAATCAGTTGTCAAATGTTTTTGCTTTTTGAGCGTTGTTAAGTTTTTGTGAAAAGAAAGCCAAAAGTTTGCATTCTCCATCGTATACTTGTTCCAACACTGCACCCATTGAACCATTTGAACAATCTGTTGTAAGAGATAAAGTTACATTACTGTCGCTGTTAGGGTGTATAAGAACGGTTGAATTGGCAAGTGTTTCTTTTGCAGTTAAAACGGCCCGGATAGGGTAAGCCGTTTTCAAATTATTTTCTTACTTTATTATCAAAATTCAATTGCTTTTATTTAATTTATCAATAATCATTTTTTTTCTTACGACATAATCACAAGGAATTAAAATTTAAAAAGCCATTATCAATTTTAAGTACGCATTTGCATAATATTTCAGTTTTCTAGTCAAATAATTTTATTGTGTACAGAACTGGACAAGGTTAAAAAGTCTTAAAAGCAACGTTAGGCTATGCTAGTTCGTTCAATTTCTAAACAGATGTTACAGAAGTTAAGAGCCATAATGAACCTTATTATTCATGTGAGCCCGTAACTTAAATTTAACAAATGCCATTCTCAAGTTGTCCCGACATTGTATCTCCAAACGCCAGAGTCTTTCTTGTTCGCACCTACACATTTACATGAGGATGCTTGCATATAAAAGCGAGGCTGAAACCGCGAAATAGGGTCATTTCCCTTGACCTGCCCGGAGAGCTACCACCTAGGAGAAACCAAATCCCAGCCACCAGAGATTCTACCAGTACGTACAAGAGACTTAAATCTGATCTAATTATTACCGATACTTCCCGTATCAGCCTTGTAACTGGATACACAAGAATTAGATCTGATTTAATTATTACCGACACTTTCCGTGTCGAGGCCTTGTACTTTAAAGAAGAGCAGCAGACTCCCAGCCCTCAACAATTCTACCAGGACGTACAAGAGAATTAAATCCGATCTAATTATACCGATACTTTCCGTATCGAGCCTTGTAACTTGATACACAAGAATTAGATTTGATTTAATTATTACCGACACTTTCCGTGTCGAGGCATTGTACTTTGAAGAAGAGCAGCATATCCACAGCCATGAAGTGTAACTTAATTCCCAGCGAGGTGCGAGAATTTTACTCTACCGTTGATGTACAATGCTCTTTGAATTATGTTATTTTGGACAACGACCTTTCATCCTACCTAATTAGTAATATTCTAAAAGTTTATGGCCATCACGTTCAATAAGGGCTTTTGTGCGAGGGTGTCTTAACTTTATTTATTTGTGGTCAACGCAATATAAGCACTGTTAAGGCACACTACAGGATGTTTTTGTACGGAGATTGTTTATTTCTTCTGGCGTTAAGGCTTTACAACTAGGGGTCATTTTATTCCAATTATGTGGATTACGGCACGACATCAGATTTGAAGTGGTGGCTGTTACAATTACTTTTATTGCGCTCTAGGATTAAATGCATTTCTCTACAGTTGGTTATGTATTTCATACACTCTACGATCTCATCGACAGTGATTGTAGTGGCTGCCACCTTAAATTTCTCAAATCAGGGGAATTATCCTCGCATCAGTCGTAAGGTTTTACGCTGTTTCATACCACCACGTGACTTGTAATTATGAACGTCATGAAGCCATAAATTTTTATGGACATACATCGAGGAGCATTGAACGTACCTTGGTAGTACTATTTTACTTCCTCCGAGTTTGACGATTTGCCTCACCATCATCTGAATATATGTATAAAAACGATTTCTGTATTTTCTTTCAACTTATCTTCCTGGTAATATGAGTAATAAACTAAATATGTGATAATGGGTTAATTTTAATCAATTAAACACCGAAACAAACCTGAGACATAAATACACAGTGCAATCTGGAGTAATAAAACAACAAGCTAAATAACATAAATGATTAATGAAGTTTCTCAATTCATAAACAATGTGTTCAAACCTACAAGGTACTTGAATTAAAAGGTGATTAATTTTCTAAGGTAAATAGTATCAGATAGAAACAAGTAATATCAAACTTTGCATACAAGTACCTTGGGGAAAACATAAAGGTTACTACGAACACAACGTAATTTGGATCCTAACTTTGTAAAACTAGACGATCACGTAAACCAATTTGCTTATTTATCTTAACAGAAAGTTGAGATAAATAATTACTGGGTGGGATTAAATATATTCTTAATTGCTTCACGATTAAGGATATTTATTATCCATAAATACACTGGGGTTGGGGGCGTTTCACTGGTGCCGTGATAACCAGAATTTCATTTGTAATTAATAGGGGTTATTAGAGCCGTTTCACTGGTTCATGTAACCAGAATTTCATCAGTAACTAACGGGGAGGGGTGGGGAGTGTTTCACTGTTATAAAATTATTAATTAAGATATTCGTCTAGCCAGGTGCTCTTGTTCTTCATATCATTACGCTGCAATTTAGTACTAAAAATATGTACGGGGTTTTAAATATCAGTAATATTAGGAATAAAATGATAGCAAAAATTAAGCTGCCTTTTCACAATTGAGTGTTGTAGTAGGACGAGGGAAATTTCTGATTATTTCTACTCGTTCTTCAGTTGGTAAAATACCATTTGATGAAATATTATGTACTAGAAAATTCAGATTATCTACGCCAAAAAGGCATTTGTATGATTTTACAGCAATACCATAATCTTAAAGTTTTTCAAATAAAATCTTTAATGAAGTACCCTGTATATACCCCATATATAAATTTAATTTTTTCCTATTTATGTTTCCAAATTCAAGTAATTATTAAAGTTAATTCATTTCATTTTTACATTTATTTAGTCATTTAATATTGAACACAATAAAGTTACCAGAATGCATTTTAAAATTATATTTTTAAAGCAAAGTTAAACGCTACAATTTTGAGACAGAATTTACATAAAATCCAGTCGAGTCGCAGGGTTTGTTTATCGTATATTCAGATAAACGTCAAGTACTTCAAGTGTATTCCCATAGTGTGAAATCGCCTACCCTTTTCTATCTTAACTATAGGAGGAGATAGAGAGTGGAGTTTTAAATCTGAAATGCTGCACAACACTACGCCGTATCAAATATTGAAGTTGTTAACGTAAACAAATCCCACGTCCGACTTGGGGGACGCTTAAACTGTGACGTCATTTACAATATAAAAGAAACTGCAGGGCCCATGAAAAGGGGTAATCAGACTCGAGCTACATCGCAGGACATTGGGTTCGCTGTTGCTCCCTGGAGATTACAATTGCACCACTCCTTGGCTACATTGAAGCATACCCTAAGTACATCGCTGGACACTGAGTTCGCTGTACTGACGCCGCAGACAACCATTCTTTGGCATACTCTTTATGAAGTACCATTTTAACCTCTCTGTTATGCCCCACGAGTACGTTAAACATGAAGAAGCTGGTAGAGAGCATTCACGGGCGATATAACTCTATACAGGGCGCACGGAAATTCTGCAGGCATAAATTTCTAAAGGTGATCGCTTGCTTATTTCGAGACTCTATTTTATTATTGGCAATTGCATTTATATATTAGCTTTGATTTTTAACTATCATAGAATTATATTACCAGTTATTCAGTTATGATTTTATTCACGATTTTAATTCGCAAAATTTAATTTTCTAAATGTTTTGCTAGGGAAGTTTGCGATTGCAAAATAACAAGTTTAATTCAAGAACTATAGCTTTTGACCATACACTACAAGTTTACAAATACTTTTTCTTAGGCGCTTTACGCTGATATAAGAGCTGTTATAAGAGTCTTTGTCGACTTCAACCAATTTTATTTCTTTAACTACTAAATTGTCAACGATGTAAAGTTCTCGTGACTACGAGAACGTAATTGTTTATGAACTGTGTTTGCACAACATAACAGTAAAATGGGTGACTTACGGACTATCGGAGTTCCATCTAAATTTAAAATTAATAGTCCGCTGTTTTAAGGACACTTGTCTACACCAATCTGTAAGGTCGTCGATCTTTTCGGCCACGCCATATTAACATCTGTTCGGTGCTAAACACTTACTACTGCTGTTTAGTTTATCAGTCAATTGACACAAAATCAAATTTCCAGCGTTGTTTAGATTGTTCTTTCTAATACTATTTAAGCCGATTGGTTAGGTGCAGTCGGTAATTGCCATATACTGTATCCTGCTATCTTTCTTATCAGTAGACGAGAGCACAACTATAAGAAAACTGGAGATTTCCACAACAAGGGAGTTTTATTTCCCACAGCTGGTGAGTATTTTCACTGAAACCTGGCGCCGTAGCCAACTACTACAGAAAATATCAAATAACTTTTGTTAGGTTGAAACACTTATTCTCTGTTATGTTCGTAAACTTTGACACTGCAGTTGCGTTCTCTTTGTTTCGAAGTAACATCTTTGACGTTTGTTCACTCATGTTATTATCATTCCCAGACTATTGTCACAACTGTTTAAAATAAGTATTGTCTGGCCGATAGCCGTGTTGTTTGAGATGCGAGGTGGCAATCTCTATTAACCACACGAGTATTGCGCCACTGCGTTCGAATCCAGGCTCCGGCCTTGGCACCGTCGGAGGAAATGGTTATCTAATTTCTGTGTAGTTTAATTATTAATTATTATGTACATAGACTATTGTCACTGCTCTTATTCTTGTCTATATTAATTTCTCAATGTAGACATGTGATATGTTTATTCAGGCATTTGCCACAACTCTAATTACTATTAAAATAACACAGCATACTTTTGTATAAGTTCTTGTTATTGCATCAAAACACTCAGTATACCTATAGTATGATCATTACTATAGCGACGCAAATTATAGTATTTAGACAATTGTCTCAAATATTTGGATTACTTTTGATTTCATGTTCAACTATTGTTGCATCAATTTATATAAAATAAAATGGGTTTTTTTACTATTTTTTCCCATCAATTATTGTCTTATTCTTTCACCTTTACCTTTTCCATCATATAAGTAATAAACTAAATAAATAGTTTTGTTTCAAAGCAAAATAGAAGACAAATTTCAAATATAAATGTACAGTGCAATCTTGAGTAATAAAATACTACATAAATAACATATATAATTAACTAGGTCTCTGAATTGATAGACAGTGTGTTTAAGTTTACCAGGTATTCAATTAACAGAGTGATTAATTTTCTAAGGTACATAGTATCAGACAGAAACAAGTAATATTAAACTTTATATAAAAGAACTTGGGTAAATTAAAAAAGGGTTACTACACACACAACTAAATTTGGGTCCTACACTAACAAAACTAGACGATCACGCAAATGGCCAATCTTATTTGTTTATCCTTCAGATAAATAAATATCAATGAAGTTAACTGGTGACATGATTACCAGGATTTCTTTTAGTAATTAAACAGGGTATCCCATAAGCATTACATTGGTGCCGTGACCAGTAGTTATTATTAATTAATGCACTGGGGCCATAACCATTACATTAACGTTCGAAATGTTCCATACTATTTAAACCGAAAGATATAGTAATGGCAGTTTTATGAATATTCTCTTTAGCAACGGGTAGAATATTTGGTATAATTTATTGCTACTGGCAATAAATGTCCCCCCATAATATATTTTGGCTTAGTTGGTCCTAATTTATAAATATCTTTGAAAAATTTCTTCACGTTTTTGTTGTCTGAAATATCCTCTAATAAAATTAGGGCTATTGCTGATCTCATTGTGTTTAATGAACCGTACGAAGCCCCTTCTTTAAATTTTGCACTTAAAAACTCAATTACATTGTTAGCTGATGCCCCCACGAGTAACCAATTTATTTTTACAGAATACCCACCATTGTTTCAGCCGGCTATTATATTGTTTTAAAGTTGCTTTGGGACGGAGTTTATCATTATTTCTATTGATGCCTCTAGGAAGTTTTTAAGTTTGTAGGATTGCCTGAGACAACTGCTCCAATTAACGTAAGTGTGGATGTAAAATTGTCCTACATGTGGATAACAAATATAAGCATTAGGTGCAAATTCGATAGGTTGTGATCAAAATTGACTTGAATAGAGGATGCCAAGGTTGCGAAATCCATAATAGTATTACTAAAATGCCAGTAGCTTTATCTGTAATGATTTTTTTGTAGTACCCTTAAAATAAAGGGAAAAGGGGGAATGGATAAAGTTACCCGTTCTTCCAAAACTGTGTAAAAGCATCTACCCCTCACATTTTTTATTTATTCGGGATGCGAAAAGGTCTCGGAAAAGGTCAATGTAGGGCGTATCAAATCTCTTTACTCTTTCCTGGAATACATAAGCCGATAATTCCCATTCCGTATCAATGTTTTTTACTTTTGATCCTTTCTCCGCTTCTACATTGTCTTTAAAGGCGATATAGGATGCGAAAATCCATAATTTCATTTAATTTTGGGCATTTCAACCCCCCCCCATCTTATTCATATAAGCGATAGCCGTGGTGTTATGTATACAATCTCTTAATTTTTCACCAAAACATCTTAAGGCTGCAAATGTGGCCAGTAATTCTAAATGATTTATGTGTAAAAGTTTTTCATCCACGTTCCAAAAACCAACAGTGGTTTCCCCGTCACAAAATGCACCACAACCTGTTAACGAAATGTCTGAATATACATCTTTAACATATCTTTTTGCCGTATCGGATTGAATGAATGCAAAATATTATTCTCCCACCAATCAAAGTCTTTGGTTAATATTTTTGATATGTTCATTTGCTTGTTATAACCATTATTATTTAGTATAACGGCTATATATTTCTCTCTTTCAGATAATTTTGAATAAAGCCAACTATATGCAATTGCTGGGCAACTAGCTACTATACTGCCTACGAACTAAGGAAATGTTTTTATTGTACAAGTATGAACGAATCGAAAGTGTCTTATCAATTTTAATTTAAGATGGAGAAGTTAAGATAGTTAGACTGTGGAAAACAAAAAAATGAACTGATGTCTATCAAGCTATTGTTGAAGTGGACTTTGAGTCATACAAGAATATAATGTGTAGTGAATATCGCTTCTTAATTGTCGGTTTATGGAGTCGACTTGAAATGCTGTTTTAAGTATTGCGGTTACAGCCATTCCTCTTCCAACTGCGGAAATAAAGTTTTCTGTCCTCAATATACTGAAGAAAGTGATCTTAAAAGACTATAAGTCAGAGGTTGTTAAATGTATTAACTGTTACAACTACACAAAATTAAATATTAAATCGAACTGTAATATAAATATTGATGTAAATCATACAGTTAGCGTCATTTGAGGAGAAAAAACTAATTGTCCGTTGATAGAGGAATCTCTCTCCGGACAAATTATCAAAGTATTTGCTGTACAAGTTATTTCTACATAACGAATCTCTACACAAATTAGAAATAATCTACAATTTTCGCTTCGGGCTTATTATCATCACCAAAACTGCCGTCAAAGTCATCGACAACGAACGTATTCACCTCGATTTCATTTCAATATTCAAGGCGACGCTGCCGCCCAATCATTCCAACAATAAAATGGCATCTTACGTTAGCAGGGACGAGGGAGCCGATAGATCCCGGAGAATGGTAGATTTATATTGCTTCAGGTAAATCTGTTTCGGACTCTGCGTTCTTATTTAAAAAAAAAATTGAATTTACATTCTGATTTCGAGAGAAATGGGTAATTTGCGCGTTTGTGGTAATAAAAAAACATTAGATTTGTATGAAATATTTATTATTTTCAATAATGTGTTTAAGTAAAATTTCATATGCTTAATATTTTATTAGGGAGATTTATGTTTGCCAAATAACAAATTTATATTCTAGAACTGTATATTTTCAGAGTTTATGCTACGACAAGCGACTTTACTTTCAATTGCACTTCAGCTAATGTACTATCAGTGGCTACTGTGTGCCTTTATATATCAAGTTTCACTGTTTTGCCGTTCAAATTATTCTGAGATATTTCTCACCGGAGACTGCCTGGTTTTCTATGATTGTTGAATAACGATCCGTCATTTTAATTACTTTACGAACTATAAACAATACAGGCCAGCGGTCAGTGATTGGAGTCCCCGCGTCCCTATATGTACCTTGCTCATGTTAGAGGAGGTTACTTTTCGTCGAAGTGCTAGACAGAGACGTCCGTCTGTTTTGCGTTGTTGGGCAATCATACACAATTTGGTAGTTACCGTTTGTGTAATCATTTAAAGGATATTTCCTCAACATTCTATGATATTTTTACATGAGTATTTAATTCCCATTTACCACGTAAATTCTATAATGCACGAACATGACATGATTATTGTTCTCTGTTTTGCATTAAGTTTTATTTTGATCATAGCGATTGCTACCACACTAGCCAATCAGATTTAACCGGCATATTTGCCAGATCTTTCATTACAGCTAATTACACGGAATTAACATTGTATAAAATATAGTTTTTGTTATTTGCAAAATCAACTTTGAATCATATGCAGCATGTCATTACTAAAGCGGCATAAACTTTCCTATATAATATTTATATAATTGTCTTAAATATTTAGATTGTTTAACTTCATGTTTGGCGATTTGCTTCAATAAATATTATAATGGGGCGAGCGTAGGTGCGTCTTTACTAAGTATATACTTCGATATGCGATGTAAAGCAACGTCAGGTGCGGTTAGTAGTTGGATGGATCATCGTTCCAACGAACACCGCGTCCTCGCCTCATACATTTTCCAGCGGTTTGTATATCAGTGTATATGCGGAAGCTATATAACTTTAGGCGAGAGTTGTATAGGGGATATACCATCCTTCGGAGGGGATGTAAAGCCTTTGGTCCCTTGTCTATTAAATGTTAGGCAAGTAAAAGATATCTACTCTTCTTAAGAGAAGAGGTTCGGCAAAATTTTTGGTTGGGTGTAGCTCGTCTACAGGCGTCGGTGTTAGGCCTCAGTAGCGGAAATAGGTCGACGTTAAATAAATGTATAAAGAAAATAATAAAAAATATTATAAAATAAAATGGTGTTTGTGACTATTGTCCAGACGACTACTGTATTTTCTTTCAACTTTACCTTTCTAGCTATATAAGTAATAAACTAACTAAATGGTTTCGTTTCAATCAAATAAAATAGAAAACAAACTACAACCATAAATTCACAATGCATTCTTGAGAAATAATATAGTAAATAAATAAAATAAATAATTAATTAGGTTTCGCCATTAATAAACATGGTGTTCAAATTTACCAGGTATTTAAATGAACAGAGTGATTAAATTTCTCAGGTAGATAATATCAGACAAAGAAACCGTAATGCCAAACTTTGCATAAAGTTTTTGGGTAAATATAAAAGGTTACTACAAACAACGTAATTTGGGTTTGTAAAACTAGACGATCACGTAAATGGTCAATTTGTTTATTTATTTTAATATACAATTGAGATAAACAGTTATTGGGAGGGATTTAATATATTCTTGATTGCTTCACAATCAAGGATTTTTGTTATTAATTAATAGACGAGGGATAGAGATCTTTCACTTTAGAGGGCTGTATCTTCATAGAGGTGCGATTTATTAGATAGGGGATAATTAGGTTTAGAAATCAACTGTTTTTGATATTCTGTGTCCGCGGTTAAGTGATTGACATACTTTTTAAAAACACCCTGTAGATAATAACGTATTGCTTGACAGTTTCTCGTATACTAATACTGAAAGTCGTTACATGGTATTATCTTTTTATATAAAATTTGACATTCAGTCATTGATTTTCCGACATTACTGGAAATAAAATAAAATAAACTTTCGAGTGCCCACCACTCCAACTCGAGCCTAAACAGTCTCCTCTGCATGTAATATGCCGAAGCTATCACAACATTGAAAATCAAGTTGATACATTTCATTGCAAAATATCTAACGTCATAACCGTGCTTAAACAGACATTGAATACAACACAATTTTCCTGATATTATGCCAATTGTTAATGTAATGAATTATTTATAAGGTTATTTGTTATTGCTTGCATTTCCGACCCTGCGATTGGGACCTTGATCCTGTAGGTTACTGTGTATAAATAAATAAATTACGTTAACAAATGCAACTGTAACAATTACTAATAAACATCAGTATCAAATTTAATTATTACACGTGCACCGATATTTCGTGACTTCGGTATAACATTTAATAACAAACTATCCAAACAAGACGTTTGCACGACTTTAACGATATTGGCACATTAAATTACTATATAAATCTTTGGTTCGACCCAGATTGGAATGAATATTTCTTTATGATATGCTGTATTATACACTGTGTCCCAAATTGGGGGTGCATGCATTGTTATCTCTGTTATTATTAGAGATAGAGAAACGGTTAAATGGAGATTTTTTTGAAGAATTTTGTGACCGTTCCGATACCGTTTTTAAATTTGGCCTAGCTATCTAATCTGAAAAGGTGCATTTTAAGAAACTTCCCGTATCTGCCTAATTTGATGACTGGTGATATTTTAATGAGTACATTGTTAGGACATATTTTTAAGGTGCTTTCGTTGACGTTACCAAAAAATTTCTACCGTAATTTGTTTCTCAGTTAATGCCACTAACTTTGTTTTTCTTATGGACGCCATATTCGGTTTTTTGCATATTCAATAGTGCTCTTAATTCCCCTTTCAATGATGTATCACAATGTCAGGAAAAAATTATTTACTGGTGTAAAATATGAAAAAATTAAGTTTTCTAAGTAGACTATGAAGAAAATTTATTTTAAAATAATCCGATTTTATTAGCTTCAACATAAAATTAAAACAAATTAATTAAAAACTTAAAGAAATTCTTCAATATGTCGTCCTTGTTCATTAATGCACTTTTGACATCGCTTTAATATTGAATTACCGTTTTGTTCATGCAGGCTAGCAAAACCAATTTCAGTGTTCTTTTTCCACATTATCAAATAAAAAGAAGACATAAAAACAACAAAATTCTTTATAGCTGGTATTGCCAGTTTTATTGAAAACGCCGTAGCGAGTCAATGTTTTGCGTATTGTTTGAGTTTTGCTAACTGCAATTTCTAAACATGGTTTATTTAAACGAAATGCATAAAATAATAGTTTTACAGGTGGTTGGTTACGGAGATAGAATGCGATCAAAGAGAAAGTTGCTAGCCTATTTCAAGACAAATAATAATAATAATAAAAAGTCTTTATTTCCAGAGTATTGTACATACAAAAACACAATACATTTGGAAAAGGCGAAGTTTAGCTTAAAGCTACTTTATACTTAACCCTATAAATTTACATTCACGAAAAATATGAATGAGAAAAATTATTTAAAAAATATATATATACATTCTACAATAAAAATTAAACAAAAATATTATTGTCTTGCTATAATGCAGGATTTAACCTTTTTACGGAAACCGTTTATTGAATATGTTTTAAATTCATTTTTTAGTGAATTATAAATAGTACAAGCATTATATGTGAAAGATCTAGTGGCTGAACGAAAATTAGGGAGAGAATCTTATATTAACGTTATGAATATCTCTTCTGTAAATTAATTGTCGCGTAAATAGGGTGGAGGACGTAAAAATTAAACGATGAACAAATACACTCATATGGAGTTTAAAAGTATTACTGATATTGTCTGAAAGTTATTTGTGGCATTCTATGAATATTCTTTCCTATTATTTGGGTTTTTTACCACATGTACTATTCCTCTTCAAAACAAATCACCGAATCTACAAAATAATAGAATTATTGGAAAAAAACCTCTGCGCCCGTGACGTTTACGCCAAAGGAAAAGTCAGAGGTTATGTTTTGCAAATAATATAAATCGGAATAAACACAAAAATAATGTATTTTGCTGACGTTTCGGAAAGTAATCTCTTTCCGTTTTCAAAGCTATTTTTTGAAGAACTTTTATTTTGCTGTGTATGTCAAATACACAGCTTTAAGATTCTGTTTATGTTATTTCCATAGATATTTACTACTTACACAGAACATCGAACTGATGATATTTTTTTTAGATAATGTTGAGTTTGTTAAGTTCTTCTTTTAACATTGGTAGCCAGGTTGTACAAATATCTACAGAACAATTCGATACGCACTTATCTTCATTTAATAAGATTATTGCTGATTCTTTAATTTTTCTTTTTTTGGTATCTGTTTCTTTTGTTAAAATTTTTGCCGAGTCCCAGTTTATTCTATGTCCGTTTTCCTATACGATAGGGCCAAAATAATTTCATCTAATAATGAAATATTAAATAACGAGAAAAAATTTATCAAAGAGGTTCTAGTACAAAATCAATATCCTGAAGCCTTTGTTGATAGAGTTTTCATAAATGTTGAAAATAGGGACAATCAGGTACGACAAAAACCTGAACGTCATTATACAGCAATAATTCCTTATGTATACGGACTATCGGAAAAGCTACGCCGTATAGGTGACAAATTTGATGTTAGGACGATATTTCAAACGGGGAACACTTTAAGATCTATTTTAACAAAAACAAAACCGATAAACAGGGAGCAGAATTCAAAAAACTGTATTTACAATATCCCGTGCGAATGTGATAAATGTTATGTGGGTGAGTCATCCAGACCTTTCAGTGTGAGGTTGGATGAGCACAAGAATTACATTAGAAAGAATGAAATTCAGAAATCAAAGATTTGTGAACATGCTTGGGAAAACGGACATAGAATAAACTGGGACTCGGCAAAAATTTTAACAAAAGAAACAGATACCAAAAAAAGAAAAATTAAAGAATCAGCAATAATCTTATTAAATGAAGATAAGTGCGTATCGAATTGTTCTGTAGATATTTGTACAACCTGGCTACCAATGTTAAAAGAAGAACTTAACAAACTCAACATTATCTAAAAAATATCATCAGTTCTATGTTCTGTGTAAGTAGTAAGTATCTATGGAAATAACATAAACAGAATCTTAAAGCTGCGTATTTGACATACACAGCAAAATAAGAGTTCTTTAAAAAATAGCTTTGAAAACGGAAAGAGATTACTTTCCGAAATGTCAGCAAAATACATTATTTTTGTGTTTATTCCGATTTATATTATTTGCAAAACATAACCTCTGACTTTTCCTTTGGCGTAAACGTCACGGGCGCAGAGGTTTTTTTCCAATAATTCTATTATTTTGTAGATTCGGTGATTTGTTTTGAAGAGGATAATAGTACATGTGGTAGAAAACCCAAATAATAGGAAAGAAAATAAGTATTACTAATATTCAACCAACCTAGCTGTTTAATTCTTTCAGTAATGCAGTAATTTATGATAGATAATACAAGCGTTTCAATAAGTTTTTTTCTTATCTTAAAATTAATTATACTCACATTGCAATAAAGAAGTTTTAATGCAGAATAACATTTTTTTACCATACGAGTAATATGATCGCGAAAACGAAGCTTAGTACCCAAAAAAAGGCCAAGATTTTTTGCAACATTTACATGATTTATTTGATTATCATCAATTTTTAAATTTAATTCTTCTTGGACTCTTGTCTGCATGTTTTTAGGACAGAAGCAGATAAAATTGCATTTATTTCCGTTCAGTTTTAAGTTAATTTGTTTAGAATAATCCGCAATAGATTTCAGGTCAATATTAATTTTAGTACAAGCTGACTGAATATCATTACAATTAAAAGACAGGGAAAGTTGAGTGTCATCTGCATAAGCTGAGATATTCATATACGTAACGACTAACGGTCTGAAAGATACCTGCTGTGTATATGAGAAAAAGCAACGGCCCAAGTACTGAGCCTTGTGGGACTCCAGAGGTAATAAACCCAAACTGGGAATATTCATTATCTAACACTACTGTCTGACGACGATTACTAAGATACGATTTAAAGAAGCTAAGAGAGATATTATCTAATCCATAATAACTGAGCTTTGAACAGAGAAGAGCATGATCAAGGGTGTCAAAGGCCTTAGAAAAGTCAAGCAATACCAAAGCCGTTGCATCGCCTCTGTCCACAGTCCTAAGAATATCATCTACAACATTTGATAACACAGTGGTAGTACTATACCCCTTCCTAAACCCAGACTGTAAAGTCGAGATAATTTTATTTGATAAGACATATTCCAACAGTTGTTTGTATACTATTTTCTCTAAAATTTTTGATAAAGCCGGTATTAGACTAATTGGACGAAGGTCACTATAATTGGCCGGATTGCTGGTTTTAGAAAGAACAACAGTAGTACTCCAATTTTCTGGAAAGAAACCTGTTTCCAAACAACAATTAAATAGATGAGTCAAATATTTGTCTAACTTAGGTGAACATAGTTGAAGCATTTTAGCATTGATGTCATCAAGACCATATGCAAAAGACTTTAAGCTAAATAACATGTGGTGAACTTCACTAATGGTTGCCATTTTAAAAGAAAAAGAAATATCTGGATTATGACGTGTATTGCCAAAAAAACACATGTGTTAGGACAATTATTGACAGGAGAGAACACGGACAAAAAATAACTATTTATATCATCAGGATTGCGCAAGTTACTAGGAAGATTTATTAAGAAGATTAACAGCCTTCCACAATAATTTTTTATCAAAGTTATGCATTTGGGAATTTAAAATGTCCTGATTTGCCCGCCTATATCTCAATAGACCACAAGCCCATGCTAAATTTTTAGGGGGTTATATGATACCGCTTGAAAATGTATAATTTTTGTAGTCTTACAGAAATAAATCACTTTGAGCCCTATGCCGTACATTTTAGGTGGGACATGGGAAAGCCGCGGAAAAGTGAAAATCGTAACCCACGGGGGTCGTATTTTTTCAAACGATTCTGTACGGCTCACGTTTATTTGGACTGTATTTATATCTGTGACTCTTGAAAACCGTACCTTTATGTACTAAGGTGATACGATACCGTACGGCTTTTATGAAATTCGATTTTTATATTAACAAGGATGAACTTTTTTGCTATGCCGTACAAAGCAATTGGACCATGGGGTTGCAAGCGCGAAATCAACCCTTTTCCTAGACCTCTATTAAGGGTGGTAATTTGATCCTGTACGGCATCAATTCCAAAATATTATACATTTAAAATCTTTAAAAAAAATTACCCGTCCAAAAAAATGGGTATTAAATAAATGTATATAAATAAAAAAATCACCCCCGAGAAAGGGAAAAACTCGTTTTCTAGGGTAAGTTTTTGGATTAATATAGGTTAGAACTTTATTTTATTTAGTAGCTGTACAAAAAATAATGGACAATAATAAAATTAGAAAATTGCAAAATAAGTGAAATTTTTTAAAAATTATGGAAATTAAAAGTCTTCTATTTCCTCAATAACGACCAGCTGTAATTTCTTGCGTATTGTTTGAACCGATTTGCTAGTAACAAAGAAACAATTAATGCGCAATTATCACAACAGATGGATGTACTAATTAAGCCTATATGTTTTCATGATATTATTGTATTTAAATTGACTAACTTTAACACGTTCAAATTGCAAATAGAAAATCATGTTATTAGCTAATTAATACAGAAAACTTGTATTAATGATTAACTTATTAAACAATAAGGTTATGTCATCATGAAAGAGTCAAGGCAACGCAGTGGTAAAACGGTAAATAATATTATTTTGTGGAGACACTAGACAGTGATATGAACCTCGAGAGCAATGAACAGTTTAACATTTTTATTTCAAGAGCAAGTGCAAGAATATGGCGAGTATAAAGTGATATTTTGTTTTGTGTACGCGAAAGTAAATGCATTAATTTGTTAAAGTTTTTTAATTGAGGTAAGAATTTGATTAATTGTTAATTATATTTAATGAGTATTATATTTGATATTTTGATATACATTTTTGGTATCTATTGTTTAAAAATTGTATCACATACTTAAATATTGTTATTGTCTAAAAGCTAATTGTGATGGTTCCTTTATTTTCATTCTTTTTTCAATTTTCTATCACATACAGGCTGTCCCTTTTTGTCAGGGCACTCGAGAATATCTCACTTAATATAGGTCGTGCAAAAAAAAATATTTTTACGAAAATTGTGCCGATTTATATAACATACAAAATGGTTTAAAGACATTTGAAATCCATGGCCTACTTTAAGAGTTATACGGAAAACGTCTAGGCCAAATATCTCCGTTATTTGAAGAGATACGAAAAAAATTCTAAGGCGACAATTTTTTGCAAAACAGAGTGTTTCAACGAGGTGAGAAAGTTAAAATGTCTTTACCAATTAATTTAAATATAATGTACATTTGTTTGTATTTCATGATTTCACTATTATTTCAATTATTTTAAAATAGTTGGCTATGAACAAACTTGACAATTTAATTTTTTGACAGATCATCCCAGTTAATACTTAAACTCTCACTCAATCAGACTCGTTTAAGAATTTAGAATTTTCAAAAATGATTTTCACTCACATTGATCGTTATAATATGTTCGTTACATATTGCCAATGCAATTTTAACTCTGGATTAGCTCAAGTAGAATATAGAAACAGATTTCCACAAGCACTACAGCCGAATAAAACTCTGTTCAGAAAATTAGCTACGAAACTGAAAAATAATGGTTCATTTTTAAAGAAGAATACAAGATTGAACAGTGTTACTGATAATGTAAATAAGGTAAACCGAGTATAATTCTTAAAGTAGGTCATGGATTTCAAATGTCTTTAAACCATTTTGTAGGTTATGTAATTCGGCACAATTTTCGTAAAAATATTTTTTTGTACGAGTGAAATATTCTCGAGGGCCCTGATAAAATGGACAGCCTGTATAACCTTTAAAAAAAAATAACAAAGAAATCTACTAAGCAACACAATTAACTAATGTATTACTGGGAAATAACCTCTTCGCCTATAAGTATTGTCAAAGGAACTGTCAGAGGGTGCTTTTTTGAGAGCAACATTTTGAATATAAATTAAAATAATGCATTTTACTGGAATAATTCAATAATGGAATATTAAATAATGAGGAACAATTTACTTCGCAAATCTCCGTAGATATTGAAAATAGGCTTAACAATCAGCTATGACAAAAGTCTGTTAGCGAAATAAAGATTATATGGGACAGTCATCCAGATCTTTCAGTTTAAGATTATATCAACACAATAGAAATTTAAGATTTTCGAACACTCTTAGGAAGAAATAACTGTCGGAATAACTAATAATACGTTGATAATGTATCAAATTCTCCTCCAACTTATTAATTCGCCGCCAATTTATTATCAAATGTAATACCTTTTATGTTTAATTATTTTTTTCACTTTCATTAATTGTTTTAGAATCTTCCACATTTCATTGGAATCATGTTTAACTTTATTAATCCTTTCTTCGTAATATTTCTTTTGTGCTTGAAGGTTCGGAATTCACTAGGAATTAAATAAATAAAAATTTCATAAAAAAAGATGAAATCTTTTTTAAAAAAATTAGCCATAGATATAACAGTTCGAACTTATGCAAAAATTATCAAAAATAATTTGTATTTTCTTAAATATTTCCATTTTGTTGAAACCATCTTATTCTGTCTTGTATACAGGATAGGTCGCAATAAAAACTCCGTGGTGAAATACTCGGAAACTACTAGAAATATTTGAGTTCTGTAAAAGTCCATTGCTTGAACACATAAATGGCTTTAGTTTTGACTACATACAGTTGTTAATATGGTAAGGGATAGATGGCACTGCGCTGCATAGAATTTTTTAGGTGACAGGTACTTAGAAATGTTATCTATGTTGAAGAGAGTTTAATTTCAATTACATTTCGTTATATGAAAAAAATTCGAAAAGTCACTGTTTTCGAGAAAACTGATTATAAACATCCGAATCGCTTGGTTTTTTTTGTAGCGCTTCCAAAACGAGAATTTGGTTTTAATATTTGATAAGGCCGTTAAACCACGGAGGATACTTTTATCAGCGCAGACTAAATTTTTTAGCATACTTTCCCGTTATCTTAGGGTAAAATCCTAATTTGTTAAATCAAATTATGTGGAGCGATTAAACTAGATTCCATAACAACGAAGTAATAACCAGACATAACTGTAAATACTGGCCTAAAGAGAATCCTAAATGGATGAGACAAACCACGGATCCCAGAATTTGGGATAAATGTGTGTAAATGGATACATTGTCGGTCCATATATTTATCATGAAAATTTAAATATTGAAAGTTATTTACACTTCTTACAAAACGATTTACCTGTGCTACTGAATAATTTATTATAAACTCAAATTTCTCAAAAACGGTTTGATTTTCGAATTTTTCCATATAACGACATCTAATTGAAAATAAATTTCCTTTAACATAGATAACATTTCTAAGTTCCTGTCATCCAAAAAATGTTTTGTAGCGCAGCGCCATCTACCGCCTAACATATTTAAAAACTGTTTGTATTCAAAATTAAAGCCATTTACATGTTCTGGCAATGGACTTTTGCAGAACTCAAGTATCTTTAGTAGTTTCCAAAATATTTCATGTGGGACTTTTCATTGGCACACTTGACGAAAATAATTTTTTTCCAAAACCTATGCTTTTCCTCACTATCATATAGGGATTTAGGATCGCCTCAATATTCCCTATCTGTCAGTAAAGCATGGCCCTCTCCTCACTGATCACCCTGTATATTGATTTATTACTTACTGCAAGAAATAAAAGCAACAGTTCTAGTTTAGTTTAGGTTTTCCTCACAAATTAGCTTATTTATTTTTAAAGCCACCACTATCAACTACCCATGATGATGGTGTATCCATGAGAAAAACCAATCGTATAGGTACATCGATAATATTCGAATCGACTGTAAGTTAAAAAAATATGGCAATAAATATTTTATCAACAATACAAAGGTTGTATTAGTTTGTAAAACGTGCGAAGAAGATCTGCAGACTGCATTATACCATAATAATATTATTTCATCTGTGAACGTTGTGATGTTATGAAATATCTGAATGAATTAATGTTCATCATTAAAGAATTTCGATACCTCTACCGGCTGACCTTTAGAGATATTAGTACGTTATTAATATTCGAACAAACAAAACCTGGCCAGTGGCCATACCAGTCTATATCCACACACGAACGAAATAATTTGCGTACTATAAAAGAACATTTTTAAAACAACTAAAATAATGGGATTATAATACTTTTTCTGGTAAGTGCATTCTGAATTATGAAATTATATCAAACTTTTCTCAGTATCATAAGTCATTTTATTATTTTCCATTGAGTGGTGACTCTACAGGTTCTAAGCGTCCTATGTCCTATTAGTTACCAAGTCGGTAAGCTAATTAATTTTTATTGCTTAGGTATACTTGGTAATATAAATAATACAGTGTATATAATTACTGTAATTCCTATAGTAATAAGGTATCAAATAACTTTAAGAAGTAATTAATACAGAGTGATTTGCTCTTCAAAATATAATCAGTTGGAATGGAGGTCGCCACATATTCAGAATAGAGAAAAAATATTAAAAATAGAATCATCTATATAACATTTAATGCTCTAATAGAAATTTTATAGCAATATTTTTTTCTAGCTAGGTACAAAATTAATTTAATAGTTGAAATCTCATTTATAAGGCACGTGTATTAATAAAGATGGACACAATATTTCTTTAATTACTAATGAAGCAAATATTTTGTTATACAAAAGGCTACAAGACTAGAAACCAAAATGGTTAATTTTATTTTAAGTTACATATTGATAATTATTCGCATGAAAAAAGACTTCAATTGCTGGGTATTACGTCCCTTAAGGAAAGGCATCTTAAAAGTATACAAAACTTTGGTTTTACTATTGTCAACAATAAAATAAACTACAAAAATTCTGCGATTATTCTATTTCAGTGTTCCTAAATTTATCAGAGATCACGATTGGTTCTATGTTGATAATTTTCATATAGTAGTCACTGCCGGTTGCAAAAGCCACTTCAGCTATTAATAATCTACCAGCAAATTTTTGTTCTTCCTGTTATATGTGTATACAGGATGGCCACGAGTCAATGTACGCCCCCAATATTTTGGCTGTTTTTTGTATTTAAAAATTTGGTTTTTGGTACACATAAATTAGACAGTAATGGGCGACTTTTAGGCTAACAGGAATGAAAATATCACGTCCGGTTGAACCCTGTGTGTACCCTACGAACAAAAATTTTTTTTATTGTGTTTATTTGGAAGTCTTAATAACACTTGCTAGTGAAACGCCCAGTATATAGGGCATTTACAAATTTAATTTTTTCCTATTTATGTTTCCAAATTCAAGTAATTATTGCAGTTTAATTCATGTTATTTCATCTTGTCATTTATTTAGTCATTAAATATTAAACACAGTAAAATTACCAGAAATGCAATTTTAAAATTATATTATTTTAAAGCAAAGTTAAACGCTACAATTTTGAGACAGAATTTACATAAAATCTAGTCGAGTCGCAGAGTTTGTTTATCGTATATTCAGATAAACGTCAAGTACTTCACTTCGTGTATTCCCATAGTATGGAATCGCCTACACGTTTCTAGCTTAACCATAGAAAAAGATAGAAAGTTGTGTCAAATATTATAATAGCATTAAAATACACATATTCCCACAAGAAACAAGCGGAGATGCATAATCCGGGTAGAAGGGTAACATCAGGAACCATATAAAAGAAGACCAGCTTGTTTTCCGAGGAGATTCCTCTTCTATCACGAGTTACATCGCTGAATGCTATCATTCGCTGTGCTCCTGAGTAATTACATTTCAATATACCTAAGTCACATCGCTGACCCTCCGGGCTCGCTCTTCTTATGGTATTATTGTGTGGATATTTTACCTAAGTCACATCGCTGACCCTCTGGGCTAGCTGTTCTTATGGTAGTATTGAGATTAATTATCTAAACTACAAATCAAACGATCCAAGAATTTAATTTTGCTACGCATCTCGCAGATATTCACTGGTTTAACTTACTTTTTATGAAGTGCCGTTTAAAACGTCTCTACGATGCTCAACGAGTACGTTAAACATGAAGAAGCTGGGGAAGAACATTCACGGGCGACATAACGCTATACAGGGCGCACGGAAATTCTGCAGGCACAAATTTCTAAAAGATGATTACTTTCTTATTTCGAGACTCTACTTTATTATTTGCAATTCCATTCATATTCTGGTTACGGGGTGTTTAAAAAAGGTTTAATTGACGCATTTCTGGTACTAAAAGAATATTAGATTTTTTTTTATTAGCTTTGATTTTCAACAAGAAAATATAATATTATATTACCAGTTATTCAGTTATGATTTCATTCACAATTTTAATTCACAAAATTTCACTTTCTAAATATCTTACTAGGGAAATTTGCGTTTGTAAAGTAACAAGTTTATATTCAAGAACCATATATTTAGAGTTATGCAATAACAAGGCACTTTATCACAGACTCGCCAAACTTCATGCCTATCATTATTCTACAGTTTTTTATAAAACAAATAGTGGACTTTCGTTTCCACCACATCTCATGTAAGGTTTTCCAGAATGCTTTATATTCAAAGTACACTAGGAATATTTTCCTACTGTAACCACAAGGTTGTCTGATTGTTGGACATTTATCTACACTAAAATATTATAATTATATGAATTCGGCGTACTTCGCGTTAACCAAGGTTTGAAACATTGACTACGGCCAATTGGCTGGTTCTGTTCTCCAATTGGGTTCAGTTACAACGATGTCAATATTTCAGGCAGTTGTCTGGTCACTTGTTTCGATTGAAGGGTGATGCAACCGCACTTTCTTACCTTCGCGGATTCGCGGCTTCGTATGTTGGACAATCATAGGCAATCTTCTGGTTGCTTTTCTATTCAATTACTATAGGGAGATTTCCCCAGCATTCTAAAGGATTTTATGTTAGTGTAAATTCTTACCTCTGCAAGATAAATATGATTATCTGAACGATTGTTCCTACTCTAATTTCAATCACTAAACTGTGTATAATTAAAGGATATTTTCTCAACACTATGATATGTTACACGAATATTTAATGCTCGTTTTCAACTTAATTTTGACAATGTATAAACATGACATGATTCTTGTCCTTTGTTTTGCATTCGATTCATTATTTGGCTATTGCTAACAACTTTAATTATAAATCATTATTATCTAGCGATTGCTAACAACTTTATTTAATTATAAACCATTATTACCTGGCGATTGCTAACAGCTCCATTATAGATTATCATTATCAGGCCATTGCCACAACTCGAATTACTATTAAAATAACACAGCATACTTTTGTATAAGTTCTTGTTATTGCATCAAAACACTCAGTATATCTATAGTATGGTCATTACTAGAGCAGCGCAGATTTTCCTATTATAGTATTTAGACAATTGTCTCAAATATTTGGATTACTTTTGATTTCATGTTCAACTATTGTTGCATCAATTTATATAAAATAAAATGGGTTTTTTTTACTATTTTTTCCATCAATTATTGTCTTATTCTTTCACCTTTCCCTTCTTCGTTATATAAGTAATAAACTAAATAAATGGTTTTAATTTCAAAAGCAAAATAGAAAACAAACTTCAACTATAAATGTACAGTGCAATCTTGAGTAATAAAATGCTACATAAATAACATATAATTAACTAGGTCCCTCAATTAATAGACAGTGTGTTCAAGTTTACCAGGTATTTAAATTAACAGAGTGATTAAATTTTCTAAGATATTCTAGTATCAGACAGAAACAAGTAATATTAAACTTTATATAAAAGAACCTGGGGTAAATTAAAAAGGGTTACTACACACACAACTAAATTTGTGTCCTACACTAACAAAACTAGACGATCACGCAAATTATTTGTTTATCCTTCAGATAAATAAATAATAATGAATTTACTGGTGACATGATTACCAGGATTTCATTTGTAATTAATTGGGGTGGGCTTAAACCTCGTCACTGGTACCGCGACCAGGATTTATTATTAATTAATGCACGGGGGGAAAACCTCTTCACTAGTTACGCCACGATACACCTGGAGGATTTCGTGAAAACCGCGTCGGAAGGTCGCGGAAACCGCGCATTCGCGATTAACTCAGTTTTTAGGACCCAAACGGGAACAACACCTATTAGAAAAATTCTCTACCTTAAAGGTCCTATACATTTTTTTCGGACGCCTAAACGTTTTGGAGATACGATGCGGACTAAGTGAAAAAATGCATTTAGTTCCTTTTTTTTATATTTCTGACAATACAAAAAACCTAAAAGCCGAATCGCACTTGTTCCGTCATCCTGTGCAGTTTGTTTCGATGAAAGCATGGAAGTGAAGATGAACCAATAAAAGTTCCTAGCTAATAACTCAAATAAAAGCAGTTAATTGAAAAGCTTATGAAACAATTAAATAATACCAACATTCTAGTCAAATAAGCCCGGGATGATGCCGATGTCCTCATTGTCGAGGCAGCAATTGAACAACCAACTCAAAACACCCCCGCCATCGTTGCAGCAGATATTGACTTGGTCATCTTACTTGGGCGCATAACTTCTAGCAGTAATATCATTTTCAAAAAAACAGGAAAAGGAAAAGCGGAAACAAAAACATTATGCTACTGCCAGCATGAACAAATATCCAAATTGCTTAAAGCATATTTTGTTTTTGCACGCCCTTACAGGAGGTGAAACCACCTCCGCCTTGTTTCACAAAGGAAAAACTCGAATTTTCAAAATTTTGAGAAACGGCCGGATTTACACCCTGCAGCACATGTGTTCATGTAAGAAAATTGCCCTTTGGACGAACTGATTTATAATGGAATGAAGATTATTCTTGCAATATATGGTACTCCCAAAACGGAAACTTCCATAGACAATTACCGATATTTATGATTTGCCAAATCTACAAAACCTTCAACAGCTGTAAAAGTATCATCACTTTCTCCAACATCTTCAGCAGCTTAACAGCATTTGTGTAGAGTGTATTATCAAGTTCAAACATGGTTGGGAAAAGACATAAAAAAAGCGCGCTGAGCATTCTACCTCTAAGATATGAAAGCATTTTTTTACTTATTCACTGTAAATAAATGTAAATAAAATGTATAAAATATTCTAGTAGAGAATAAAGATCACCGAGCTTTTTAGCGGCAATATTTAATTTTCATTCTGAGACATAAAAAGCAAGATAATTGCGAAATATGTGGTGCGAAAGAGGTTTGGCGGAACTAAATGCATTTTTCACTTATTCCGCGTCGTACCTTCAAAACGTTTAGGCGTACGAAAAAATGTATAGGGCATTTAAGGTAGAGAATTTACAGATGTACAAATTTTGTAATAGGTGTTGGGCCCCGTTTGGGTCATAAAAACTGAGTTAATCGCGAATCCGCAGTTTTCGCGACCTTCCGACGTAGTTTTCACGAAATCCTCCAGGTGTATCGTGGCGTAACTACCAAGTGCTATTCAAGACGTTCAAATAAACACAATATGTATGTATGTATGTATGTATTCTATTGATCTTTAACCCAATTTACATCGGATAGATAAGTCAAAAAAAAGAAAAATTGGTATATAATTCACAATATACCTACATAGTTATTTAAGAGATATAAATCACAAACATTTTGAATAGTACTTAACAAACAATATAGTAACATTAATAACAGAGGAGATAAACATATAAAAAAAAATATTCATAATTACATAAAAAAGCGTAAAAACTGAGGTAGAATTTCACATTATACAAATTTAATTATTTTGTCCGGAAAAGGTAACAAATTCCTCAACTGAATAGAATACATTTTCGAGTAAGTGGTTTTTTAGTTTTGATTTGAAGCTGGTCAGTGTGGTTGCACTACTTATTTCCCGAGGAAGCATATTAAAAAAGTAACAGCCAGCATATTGAGGTGATTTTTTAAAACTTGAATAGTTAAATCTTTCCAGGCGTATTTGATTATTTTTCCTAGTTAGGTGGTCATGGACATCTGAATTTTTTATAAATTGATCTTTGTTTGTGTAGATGTAAACTAATATTTTAAACAAAAAAATACTTATAAACGTCAGAATTTTTTTCTCTTTAAATGTTTGCCGACATGACTGTCTATAACTTAAATTGTACATAAGCCGAATAATTCGTTTTTGGGCAATGAATACTCTGCTACTTTCGACAGCTAGTCCGTAAACAATTATGTTGTAGCTAATTGTTGAATATATTAGTGAATAATACGCAGTGAGGAGTCCTTGTTCATTCAGGCAGTTTTTTAGAGTTAGTATGGCAAAGTACTGTTTATTTATTTTAGAACATATGCAGTTAATACAATCGTTGTAACTTAGGCATTCGTCTATGATGGTTCCAAGAAATTTACATTGACTACCTACTGTGATGGGATGATTATTTATGCATAGTTTTAGGTCTGCTATTTTGGGTCTCGAGCATTTATGAAACTCGATAGCCATAGTTTTGGAATAATTTATGATGAGCCTATTTTTTTGACACCAATGATCAAATTGCATGAGGACATTATTTACTTTTTCGATAACCTTTGTGATGCTTGGGTCTGAGATTATGATATTCGTATCATCAGCAAAAATAAATACTTCACCATCTAATATATAGTCTGGAAGATCGTTGATGAACATTAAAAAAATTAGGGGTCCAAGGACACTACCCTGGGGGATGCCCGAGTTGACCTCAAATTGTGACGACATCTTGTCGTGAATTCTGACTAATATTTTTCGATTATTCAAAAATGAATATATCCATTGTTGCAGGGAGCCCTGTATGCCTAGTTTTGATAATTTTTCAGACACAAAATTGAAGTTGAGGCTGTCGAAAGCGCGTGACAGATCAAAAAATAACCCTACTATATATTCTTTTTTTTCCATTTTTTCAATAATATATTGAATAAAATTTAGGGTAGCGGTTTCCGTGGAGCGCCCTTCCCTAAATCCGTGTTGGTTATGAGCAAAGATTTTGTGTGTTTCTAAGAATTTGGTCATTCTCATGTAGATAGCTTTTTCCATAATTTTTGAAATAATACTTAAAAGGGCGATAGGCCTATAGTTTTGGATCAGTAGAGGATCGTCTTTTTTATATACGGGGATAACAACTGAAATTTTTAGGCGTTTGGGAAATTCCCCAAGTTCAATAGATTTATTTAAGATAGTGGCTATGATTTCGGACAGTTCACTGCTGCATTTTTTTAATAGTATTGCCGGCACCTCATCGTGGCCCGTTGATTTTTTATTTTTTAAATTAGATATTATTTGGCTAATCTCTTCCGCTGTAAAGGACTCCAACAACAATGAGTCATTCATATAATTTACTGAAGTGGTACAAGAGTTTGAGATATTATCACCAAAATGTTTTTTTAATTGGTCATTTGTTACCGAGACAAAATATTCTCCAAAGATGTTTGAAATGTCCGTAACGTCAGAAATTAGTTCATTATTGTGATTTATTTTGTATTCTGGGCGATTTCTGTTTCTATTGAGTTTGTTATTTACTATGTTCCAGAGAGTTCTAGGTTTATTATCTGAGTGATTTATTGTGTTTAAATAAAAATTTTGTTTTGCATTAATTATATTTTGGTTATATTGTGCCTTAAGCTTTTTATAATTTTCATTTAATTCCTTTTGATTTGGATTAGTTTTTCGAAGCATATTTAATTTTTTTAGATTATCGGACTCTGCTTTTAATTGGGGAGTGTACCAATTGTTGTAACCATTGTGATTTATTGTTTTGCCTTTTTGCTTTGATTTAGGAAATGAAACTTCAAAAGCCCATGAAAAGTGATCCCAAAATTGTTCAAAATAGCTATCAATATCACTACTTTGAATTGAGGGAAAAGTAAATTTTTTTAAAAGGAATTTGAACTCATTTATATTGCTGTCGGAAAATTTTCTAATAAATGTATTGTTCCGCGTATCAGTGACGTTACTATAAGTATTTGAATCATGAAGTTTTATTATTTGTGCGGTGTGGTCTGAAATTCCTGCGTCTATAATGCTGTAATTTACTTCATTTTTTACATTTGTTATTAGATGGTCTATAGCTGTCGCACTAGTACTTTCTCCACGGGTTGCAATACGAGTTGGTTGCCGAATTAAAGATTCCACTCCATATGACTCTAGTATATCACATAGTATCCTTTTTTCAACATTGTTTTTTAGGATATCAATATTTAAATCTCCACATATTATAATTTTTTTATACGAATTAGTCGCGATATCTAATATTTTACAGAACTGAATGAAAAAGGTCTCTATATTCCCTCTAGGGGAGCGATATATATCTACTATACACAAATGTTTATTTACCAGGATGGCACAGCATTCAATGTCTACTTCGATTGATAAAAGATTAATTTCTTTAATTTCCTTACAAATATTTGAGTGTTTACAATTCACAAATATTGCTACCCCACCATGAGTGGTGTTTTTCCTAGTGAATTCTGATATTGCTTGGTAGCCACTAATTTTTATAGATTTTAAATTATCATCTAGCAACCAATGCTCAGTTACAAGAAAAAAATCTACTTTATGCTCTGCTAAAAGGACATCTATAAAATTCAATTTGTTGGAAATGCATTGAATATTAATATGTAAAATGTTTTTGCAGCTATTATCATTAGGGTAATAAGTAGTGCTACCAACCTGATTTAATTCGGCATGTTTTCCGGTTCCGAGGCTTGTAGTGGAAAATTTCTACTTTTAAAAATAAATCTGTTCACTAGCGCACCGTCCGGCCAAATATCGGGGTTGTAAACCTCACGAACATGGTTTATTGGGAAGGTTACCATCATGGAACAAGTTTTTTCATTTTTAAATAGTGGATCGCATTTAAAAGGGATATGCGTCGCTGTTTGCGAGAGAAAATTACATAATTCTTGGGGTGTAGTAGAGGGGTTCAGCCTGTAGACATGAAGATATCCTAGTTTTGGAACTGACTTTACGGAGGAAATGTTTTTGTTAGATCCTATTATGGGTTTTCTGTGACTTGTAGTGTATTTATATTGTTTGTTCCTTATATCCGAGTTTTTTATGGCATTTGACACTTCATCGGCTGTAAAAATGTGTTGGACGTTATCAGGACTTTTTTGTACATCTTGGCTCTTATTTCTTAGCGGCTGTTTATTATTTTTATAAGATACTGTTTGCCATGAACTTGTCTCACCAATCTGATTTAAATTTATTTTACTTGTCGTTTTGTTTGACTGGCTTGTTTTAACGGTTTCGGATGATTTTTGCTGATGGGTATCTGAGCTAACGACAGTAGATGGTACATCTGGTATTGTTTTATTTTTTCCATTCTCGTCTTTTGATTTTAATAGAGTTATTATGTGTTCTAGATCAGAGATCCTTTGGTATAGAAGTTGAATATTATTTTCCATTAATACTTTTTCACTATTCGAGTTTTTTAGGCTGTAATAAGTTTTTACACATTCTTTTTTATCACATTTCACTTCATCCCAGGGACCACTCTCACTAATGTTATTATTTTCAGAGTTATCAGGATTAAATGCACGAGATTTTTTTAAATGTTTACTTAGAACATCATTACTTGTGCCTTCGGGCAGTTTATTATTAATTATAATATCTATTAACTCCGCCTTTTTTAGTTTATCGAGCTCGCGAGCAATAGATGGGTCGACACGGTCGGCCATCTCCACTATGTAGAAACATTTTTCGTAGGGCACGAAATTGGCTGCAAAAGTCTAAAACGCCTGAATTAATATTATATTCGCTTTTCTATTTTGATCACAAAGCACACAAATGTTGGCGAATCGTGGTTTCTAAGCCGACTCATTCCTTTTATTTTCACATTTTCAAAAGTGATCATAGATTAAAAATTATATGTATAATTCGAGCGCAGAGTGTGTCACTGTCGCACGTCACTTATTCTCAACTTATCGGCTTCATTAGCAACCTTGTAATAATTAAAATAATATATGGTAATAAATAATAACGACTGTTTAAAATGTAGTTATTTCGTTCGATTAAAAGGACACATGCATGCATGTAGCCTGGTAAAAACACGCGTGTGATTCCTCATACTTAACTGAAATTTACTATAGCCCACCTGTGTCACTTTATCACCGGAAAGTGCATCAACTCATTGGCAAAACAAAGGTACAGCCGTGATAGTTGTCAAGTTTTCTACAGAGATACAAATGTATTAATGTAAGTATTGTACCTAATAAAAACTAATGTTATTACAGTCCAGCAAGAACCGCGGATAGGATGATAATATAAGTAGGGAAAAAGATGTTAGTAAAATAAAATATTTCGTGTGCTTAATAACGAAAATAAATACGAAATCTTCAGAAGTAACGAAAATAAACTGTTTTTCTTTTAACGGTAATAAACAAAAATTCTGCTTGAGAAAATAAATATTTTAAAAAACTTGCTTTTTGAAAGTTGTACTAAAAAGTAAAAAATACTTGCAAGAAAAGCAAGGCATGCCTTTGTATGATTGTACGCATGATGTGCACGCCCTGTTTTTTCTTGCAATTATTTTTTACTTTTTAGTACAACTTTAAGAAAAGCATGTTTAAATTTTTTTTTCATTTTCTACTTTTTAATCATACTTTAATTATTATTTATAACGTATAGGACCAATTTACATAAATTCATTAAATTGGAGCTGGGTTCCGAGATATACACCTAATGGCATTCCATTATGTCATCGGAACTAATATCGTACCATTCGTACGGAAAAAAACGGACTTAGAAGTCTCTGATCAGGCGAGAAACCTTTTTTATTCCACGTTTTGCCGGTTGGATGGTATATTTAATCAATTCTTACCCCCACGACCCCTACGTGCAGATATTTTCAAAAGTAATGGTGGAATACATTATTGTCGTCTGATCTTAAAAACCGTGCAAAATTTCATCAATTGAATATGTCAGAAAGTGTATTAAATAAAGGATGCAAGATTTGAAGACAAACGTGGTAACTGAAAACTGGAAAAACATTGTGAGTTACAGAAAAGCAAGTAACAAAATTGTCAATTTTTAGGATTTTTTTAATACATTTATTTAACGTCGGCCTATTTCCGCTACTGAGGCCTAACACCGACGCCTGTAGACGAGCTACCCCCAACCCGGAATTTTGCCGAACCTCTTTCCTTAAGAAGAGTAGGGATCTATTACTTGCCTAACATTTAATAGACAAGGGACCGACGGCTTTGCATCCCCTCCGAAGGATGGTATATCCCATATACAATCCTCGCAGTTGTATAGCTTCCGCGCATCGCTGATATACAAGGCGCTGGAAGATGTGTCAGGCGAGGATGCGGTCTTCGTTGTGAACACGAACGTGACTCGGTTAATTGAAAAAATAAAATGTTTTTTACTGGAGAGCTTTAAATGAGACTCTGGGAGCCTTTCGTGCACTTTAATTTATGAGATTCGAAGTTGGGGTGATTAGTTCTTAAATTGCTGGAACGGGCCAAAAGCTTCGCCCTGTATAGCTGAATTTTACTGAAATTATTTATTTGAATTTATTTTGCACTTTTATGCATTTTAAATTGTCTGGAGGGTCAAAGGCTACACGCCTGTGTATTATTATTGCACTGTTTTGAATTAAACACTTTAATTTAGAACGAAAATTAACAAGATATTTATTTATGTTTAAAACACAGAGTTGAATAATTCAGTTATTCGAAATTAAAATTTATTTACACGTAATATGGGGTTGGTTTTATTTGTGTTGTTAAATATTTTTTTAAACTGAAAAAAATTCACTTTTATTTGAATGCGCGATGGCGATTTGATATTGTAGAATTTATGCACTGGGGCGATTGTAAGAAATATTTTTTTTACTAGGGTTTGTCTAGGAAGATTGCACGGGCACTGGATTTAAATCGCGAGATACACCGGGAAAACACAGCTTGGATACATGCGCTAGGGTGACCGAAGAGGTAACGCGGGCACTGGATTTATTTGTCACGAGATACTCCGAAAACACAACTTGCCGGGGACTTGGCGTGCTCCCTTATTTATACTAACGATGGGGAATGGGCTCGCGGGTGTCTGGATTGTCCCCACAGCCGCTCTATGGGGCTCGAATGGTGAAAATATTGTGCAATAAATGCTTAAATTTTGGAGTATCGGGTCAAAAATTATGTCAATAAAACGGCGATGAAAAATGGAACATTTTGATCTGAAAATATCAGTGGAGTCTATTTTCGTTTTAGAAATATGAACAATAACTGTCTGAATAATAAATAAATAAATAAACACCACTGAAATTAGAAAACCCCCAATTCCAGAAGCCAGGGCTTGTGCGGAGGGAGGTTACACATTAAAAAACGCGGACATACAACCATTTCCTCCGACAGTGCCGGAGCCAGGATTCGAACTCGGTGGTGCGATGTCCGTGTGATTAATTGCGATTGCCACATTGCTCCTTAACCCACTCGGCTATCGACCAGACATACATGTTAAATTGAATTAATCCCGTGAAGTAACATTGAGAGATGTACTTTAATCCATATTTGATGTTATAGTAAGTCGTATTGAGGGCATTGCATCGCCGGCGTTGAACGGAGCGGAATCCAATTTTAAGGTAAACAGAATGAAGATAGCGGCGAGTTGCTAGCAACTCGTGGGGAACATGTAAACTGAACTTATTTTAGGATTAATGTCTTATGAGCTGGTGAATGAAAGATGTTTTGATATATTAAGAAAGTTGAGTTTGAAGTTGAATTGAAGAGAAATGGGCTTATAGAAAAATTTAGGAAGTGAACTAAAATATTTTGACGATGTTTACAAAGTAAATTAAAAGTGATTCGAAATGATGGGGGGGGGGGCTGTATTTTTTAATGCAGTCTTTTGTAATGTTTTGGATATATTTTGGTGAATTTTGACATTGGGATGAATTTGTTGATAGATTCGGATTTTTTGTGAATTATCGATGCTGAGTGAATTTTCTCACCATTATTTTTTAAAAATTGTGGTTTTTGACTGTTGCAAGTGTCTTAATGACTTTTAATTTTAGTAATTTGGGTCGCGGCCATTTTGTTAATATGGAGAATATACTATAACAGTTGGAACGGTCACCAATCCAACTACTAACCGCGCCTGATGTTGCTTTACATCGCATATCGAAGTATGAACATAGTAAAGACCTACGCACCTCTCTTCTAGGATAAACAGAATAAATAAAATTTCCTAGGTACTAAATAACAAATTAACAATAATTTTAAAGTGAATAAAGTGAAACAAAACGAAGCAGTTTTCATAAACACAAAAAATTTGGACACAATACTTTACTCGACGCGCGCTTCGGCATTTTATATTAAAATGTAAATATTGTAATTGTCACAGAACAACACTAACAATAAAGCATTTTCATTAAGGTGGGCATATCCAAGAGAGAGAGAGAGATCCGATAAGGAAATATTTCTTATTTTTGGCCACAACTTTTTTTTAAAATCATATATTGGTAAAAAAAAATATAGAACTACCTAAGTAGTACTATGGCAGGTGTAGTGATATGCATTTTTCACTCAATAATTTCAGATTGCAAAATAGTTAGATAAAACTATGTAAACCCTTAATCACTTTCACTATTACTGATATTTTTATAAAACCACTATTTTTGCTTCAGGGCATCTGAATCGGTGAATTTAAAAATCGATCACGATGCTTTCATTAGATAGCATGTATATGGGAAAATAAAAACGAAAGGCCGTGGACATTCTGACAATCGGATAAATAACCATGAAACTATACTTCGGCAGAAAATCGAATTAGTAACGCAAAAAATAAGCGGCACTCTCGTCAAAGGATAGTAGCTCTTATTTGATACTAAAGGGGCACCTCGTTCTATCATATAATCCCATTGAATCGAGAGAAATATATTGAGTTTTATCCGCCTACTAGAAATGGAAACAACGACTACCACAAACAATTTTAATGACCTAGTCGACCGCATAGAGTAAATGATTTAACGTGCCGGCTTTATACCTAATAATTTCTTTCTCTCGACTAACTATTCAGCTGTAAACAAACTTGGAAAGAAAGAAAGAAATCGTATAACCCGGGCACTCAGTGGCGCCACATACGTATTTATGTAGGTATATAGAAAATAATAATATTTCATAAAATAAAAAATAAATATAATTCAATTTGTTTTCATGCTCAACTCAGCCAAAAAGAAAAACTCGAGTTATTTTAAGAAAATTTTTAATGGCAGGCATAATTTTATTAGGAGTGGAATACTTACGTATCGACATTAAAACTGTAGATAGTTGATGTTTATAAACATTTTAACCATGCCAGTTGTTCTTATTGCCCAGCAAGGACCAACGTGGAGGCGTGAGCATAATCCTTGCCGGGAAGTTTGTTAATTAGGGAGTAACAGATTAAAAAAGAAAATAAATAAATAGACTTACAACTTCAAAATAAATAGCCGTTCTAACAACAGAAATAAACTTTTTTGTTAAAATGGAATAATTAAAAACAAAGCATACCAATGTTAAAAATAAATAACTGTTCTATAACAACATAAATAAACGTTATTGTTAAAATAATATAATAAAAAAGAGAACTTACCAACAATAATTTTCCACAATAAATAATTCATAGTATCACAATCACTACATGACACTGTCACAGATTATCACTCACTCACCACTGTCACTATCACTGCTGGCGCCTACATTTATTATTATTGGCTCAATCATTGCGTCAATCCGAATATCCGTATTCCACACTTTTTCTTCAACTTTTTTAAAGTGTCCTATGCATTTTTGCCAATAATCAGCTGTAACTCTTTTTAATGCACTGGATAGAAGGTTTTTTGCATGTCCTAATTTAAAAGTTCTATTTTCTCTTGGAACCCCCTTTACTTCAGCCCAAATAAGCTCAATGGGATTGAGTTCACAGTGGTAAGGTGGCAGCCGTAATACCTCTAGCTTTAGCCATTTCATCCACAATATATTTCTTATATGTCGGCGAATGCTGTTTCGCTAGGGTTAGCGGTTCGGTTTTCAGCGAAGCACGATCGAATAGGATACCTTTACCATCTAACCATTCTCGAATTTGCGCATTTCGCCATGCACTGGTTGGTAATTATTCCAGTAATCGGCAGGTCCGGGTTCAATCTTAGCGAGAATTTTTGCAAACCATTCTTCGAAAACATACGCATTCATGTCCTCATGATAATCGCCACTTTTTTTCGACACGAACGATAGAAGTCCATCTTCCACGAATCCTGAATCACTTCCTATGTGCGTCATTATTAAGCGTTTTCCTTTTCCTGTTGGCATTTTTAATCCTTTTGACCAATCTTCCATATGGCCTTGACGAACACCTTTCACATTTCTATCTTGCCAAAATTGCGTTACAGTATGTCCTTCATTTAACCACGTCTCATTTAAATAACAGCATTTTCTTCCTCTTTCACGGGCAGCTCTAATTGCCCGAAAATAATTCCTTCGCCAACAAATAATAGCATTTCTCTCAAGTAGGAGCTATTTCATCAAACATGCAAACATTTTTTTAACGTCGATTTGCCCATTTTGGGTATATGTTCATCATCATTCAGGGACTGTAAATTTTTTTAACAGTAGGGATTTCATTATCATAGAAGAATTTATGAACTTTACGTCGAATTCCATTTTTCTGGAATTTGTCTATTATTTTTTTCTTCCAGACTTCGCTTTAGGTTTCTGAACATCCCCTTCATTTTTTTCTTCTCTTAAAATTCTGTATATGGTCCGCTCACTCACGCCGGTATACCTTCAAGTCATGTTAACTAAACCCATTCATCCTGATTTCAGTACCATGGGATGATCTTTGTCCAATGCATGATATACATTCAAAATAATTTTCTTCTCCTTGAAGCTTAATGGAGACTTTTAAAGGGTATGAACTTTTACCACTTCTTTTGAACAACCGGGAACCGCTTCCATTTTTGCACATTTAAAAATATTACGATATCCCACAATTACATAACAATTCACACTATAAATATTTCACACGAAATAAAATTTTAAGGCACTATAATACCACAAATACGTAATTTATAAACTACAAATTAATACCGCCCAACTGATAAACGACCGCACTCTATGTACACTGATTTTAAACTGAGTTATAACGATTTAACGCACCAAATACCGCTAAATAAGTGGGGAATGTTGCCAGATTTAAGCACATTTTAAATTTAAGACATGGTAGTTCATGCATAGGTAACTCAATCCGAGGCCTTTCATTCCTTCGAAATTGATGTTATTCGTCAAAATTCTCCAAACTTAAGGAAAATAAATAGATAACAGCGTAAACATACTATATTAGGGAATTTACAAAACTCGTAAATCCGCACGCCCCTGGCTCTACTGACTAGAGTTCTCGGCCGAAGTATAGACGTCCGAAACTCGATTTTATTTACGAGAGATTAACTCGCGCGGAATAATAAAAGAAACATTTTTAGGGAAAAGAAAGTTTTTACAAAACTCGTGACATGGATTAATGTAATGAAATTTTTAGAAGGAAAATTTCAATATAACAAAATAAAGAAATGGAGAAAGCCAACAGGATTTGAACTCAGACGTATTTCTTTGCTAGTTCAATTCAATTCAAATTCAAAACTACTTTATTAATTTTAACACTACAAACAGTACATCCCCAGGACCTATCTATCTCGAGACCTATCGTGCAACCAATGCATTGACCAAAGTAACGGATTGCAGGATCGGGTGAAGTAGGTCTGGCTTGGTTAAAAACGACAATTAAAAAACACTAAACCTAGACTCATTCTATAAAAATACATAAAAAAGGTAGTAAAACTGAACTATATTTAAGAACAGATAAAACTAAAGTTAAAATTACACATTAACTAGGAACTCGCGGACTTACACTTATAAATTTGGTATCTGACGCTGGAACCTCATTTCGAACGAATCGCCTTCCGAGAGATACGACAATGCTGGGCTACGCGCTGGCCTAAACTTTAATTTTAAAAATTTTGATTCCACACTAATTCAATTCGAGTATCTTTACATACGAAGCTACACGAGGACAACAATTCTGCTCAAAATCAAAAAATCCATGAAAATTTGTTTACTCCCGTTTTTGAGGGTGCTCAACACGATGGTAATATTCATTTCTCCCCAATCTCCACCTACCACCCCTAAAACCACCCCTTTTCATATTTATTGATACTGGGCATGTGGTGACTCGTTGGCTCGGGGTTTTTAAGAGGATTTGGACATTGTAAAGGGAGTTGAGTGACGAGACATGCCATCAACTCGGGGTTGAAACTATCACCACTCCTAACATTGAAATCCACCGAATAATACAAAATAGTGGAAAATGTTTTCTCCCCGTTTTCGAGGGCGCTAAACACAGTGTCAATACTATCTCATGATTTTTTTGGGGATATTTTAGTCTTACGGGAGGGGGTAGTTTTAACCCCGGGGGTGGATAAGATGTTGTATGGTTAAATTTTATACGGCCCACCCGAATCCTGCCCAAAAATCCGATCTGTGTGCCTACGATGGAAAAAAACGCGAAATAAGGGTGGCCTTTCGATTTTAGGGTTAGTTGCTGAGTGGTGGGAACCTTAAAAATATGTTCAGCGCCCTTGAAAACGGGGGTACACATGTTTCATCCCTCTCACAAAAATATTGAGGTTTTTTCAACTTTCTCATGGACTATAACTTTAACTATAAAACTTTACACGCCGCGGAATCTTCATAGAGGTAATGACGTCAAGCCAATGAAAGAGTGTTTGGGCATTTATACGAATATTTTAGATTTTTATGAAAGACCTTTTCTTATTCAAGACGGAGGCTATTTTAATATTTTACGATGTTCAAACAAACATCAAACTTTTTATAAACATCCCCAATCAGCGCCGTTCTCTTTAATATTTACCTCATTACTATTCAATTTTATTAAAATAGATTGCGTTACAAATACAATTTAATACTAATTTAAATATCTTATTTTCAGAGAATGTCGATTGGAATTACTACCTTGAGGGTCCTTTTGTGGCTCTTCACAAAAACCATTATTGTTATTTATGTACCTTTTTACATAGCAAATCTGTTCAAAAAACCAAAAGCTTGTCCACCCATTCAGAATGAAATTCTTTTACTGCGTGCTACTGATTTGGCAGATCGAATTCGAAAGCAAGAGGTAAGATTTTAACACATACATTATAGAAAATAGCTAAAAGATAGAAAAATGTGATCGAACCCGAAAAATATGCAATTTCTTTATTTGGGGGTTAAGCCCCAAAGATATTTTGTTCTCCATTACTAATCCAAATGCACTGTGGAAAGGCAGAAGAAACAAAATCTCTAGAAAAATTTCTCGAGATCAAAGAAATGCTTATTCTGTTCATTTATATGATTTTTTATAACGGGTGTTAGAAAAGTATGGGAACGGTGAAAAATCTCGAACAGTTTGCATAAAACCGAAAAATAAAAAAATACGTGTCAAAAATTTTTCAAAAAATTATCTACTGATATCAAAATGACCTCCCCACCCACCACCCAGTGGATGGGGCGGGGGACAACTTTGAAATTTGTAACGAAAATCCCTATTTTTATAGCGAATTCGGATTCTACGGCCAAAAATACGTGAATTTTATATCGGGCATTTTTTTTTATTCTCGCAAGGTGTCGCTGCAAACGCAAAAAATTGAGTGGAAACATGAAAATTTTGAACGCATACTGAAAAAAATACGAAAAGTGAATGATTTCCCGAGCTGTTTTGACAACAATGATTTTACACGGTCGTGCGGAAATTACAACAACGATTAGCATTCTGTAAATTTATTAGCAGCTAGTAATTTTCAATTTACATTTTTTACAGGGCAATAAAAAACTCGATTTAAAAAAAAAACTAACAGTGGTTTTACCTCTCAATTCAGCCACTTCAGACAAGTTCTTGATCCCAGCCAGTGAAGGCAAGGAGGTAACTCAGCCATTTACGGCAAGGTGAGGATTTCGGCCAGTTGAGGCGATTAGTTTACAGCTTAATTGCTACACTAGCAGGTTTTAATTTCAGGATTATAGCAGGTGTTCAAAATGGTGCCCATTGATTTCTTGGCATTGTCCGAGACAAACGTAAAAATTTTCAATAGCACTTCTTATCATTTGAGGTGGTATTTCTGCAAAAATATTTATTATGCGTTGCCTCAGCTCTTCCAAATCACGAGGTTTAGTGAAATAAACCTTACCCTTCACGTAGCCCCAAACAAAATAATTAAGTGGCGCGAGGTCGGAAGATCTTGCTGGCCATTCAATAGTTCCTCTTCGACCTATCCATCGATTTTCGAAAGTACCGTTCAAATAGTCCCTAACAATATCCCGGTAGTATGAAGGAGCCCTATCTTGCTGGAACCAAACATTATGAACCCATCACCAGCAATCTCTTGTATTGCGGGAACTATTTGATTTGTCAACATTTCCAGGTATTTTATTCCATTCAAATTTCCATCTATGAAAAACGGTCCTATGATTCGATCCCTGAAAATTCCTGCTCAAACATTTAATTCTTGCGGATACTGCGTGTGTGTTTCAAGCATCCAGGAGGGTTTCGTCACTCCAATATCTGAAATTATGGCGATTAACTTTTCCACTGAGTTCGAAAGTTGCTTCATCTGAGAAGACAAGTAGAGATGACAAAAAATTTGGTTTTGGTTACTCATTAATTCACTAAATTCAAGTCACCGATCAAAATCATCTTCATTTAACTCTTGGGGAAGGTGAATTTTGTAAGGATGAAATTTCAAAAGTTTTTAATTCTTATGAACTGAAAATGCACTCATATCAAGCTGTTAACTGGCTTTTCTGATTGATAACCTTCGATTTTTAACAAATGCCTGGGCCACTTCCATTTGTTGAGCTTCCGATCTTTCAGATTTTGGTCTTTGTCCTTGTGTCTAGGAATCGTTTGATGGTACGGGACATAGTAGATTTCGAAATTCCCACTTGATCTACACGGAAAGTTTCGTTGAATAAAATCACAACTTCATCATAGGACCTTTCTTTATCGCCCCACCCTCGCATCATTAAAAGAGAAACCCTCTCTTCCTCTGTTAAAGTAGCCATTATGCAGAAAAAACGCGAGGCGAGAACTAATGAAAAATGAAATAACTTTTTCCGTACAAAAGTGCGCTCCTGCCTCTACAAAAGTTGGAAGGAACTGAACGTTCTCGTAGAAATTTCACAAAACAAATACTGTTATTAAGAACACTTTAAAGAAACATTCATAAAAATCAAGATATCACAGATATTGTTTTTTAAACTGAATGTTTTTTTGTCAACACGAGTAGCTAGAGTTTGTAAATATTTACAAACTTATGGAAGCTTAAGGTTTATTTCAATTTTGTGCAATTACAGCGACACCTTGCGAGAATCGAAAAAAATGCCCGATATAAAATTCACGTATTTTTGGCCGTAGAATCCGAATCCGCTATAAAAAATAGGGATTTCCTTACAAATTTCAAAGTTGCTCCCGCCCCACCCACTGAGTTAGGGGTGGGAGAGTCGAATCCAATGTCATTGGATAGATTTCGTAAAAATAACAAATACGTGTTTTTCAGTTTTTGAATTGGACGTTTTTTATGGGCACAAGACGCTACTCTTAAAACAGTAATGTTTTCTTTTCATTTTTTGCGATTACAGCGACACCATGCAAGAATCGAAAGAAATGTCCGGAATAAAATTTACGTATTTTTTGCCGTAGAATCCGATTCCTCAATAAAAAATAGGGGTTTCCATTTGAAATTTTAAAGTTTCCCCTCGCCCCACCCACAGGATGGTGGGTGGGGAGGTCATTTTGGTATCAGTAGATAGTTTCTTGACAAATTTTTGACGCGCATTTTTTTATTTTTCGATTTGATGCAAACTGTTCGAGATTTTCCACCGTTCCCATATTTTTCTAACACCCGGTATATATCTTTGTTTCTAATCTACCTTGCATATTTTTCTTTTGTTGTATTTGAATGAATGTTTTATGTTTTTTTACACAATTCTAGGCACCTAGTTGACTTAAAGTTAAGTGTAATAGCCATGTTGTTAAACATCGCCTTGTAAATTGCTATCCGCATTTGCGTATTTAAATTTTTTCACTAATGTTATTTATTATTATACACAAAAATAATTAACGACATGTTAAATTTTAAAATGTGGAAGGTTATCTTTTGCTTAATAAAATATACTGGGTAGCACTGAGATATGACTCACCCAATTTTATTCGTTTATCTCTTAACTTTGAAAATTGAGATAATAATAATACTTTATTGTCGATAAGACCAGTACAAAAAGAAATGGTATCGGGCTCGTCAATTTTACAAAGTACAGAATAGAAGGATACATATAGATACAGATAGATAGCCTTTGGCATAAGTGAATAAAATAATATAACAAAGAGTAGAACAAAATATACATATTAAAAATCAAAGTTTAAAAATGCATGAATGCTGTAAAAGACATTATCTAGCAGTAGTTGTTTTATTTCTTTCTTAAATTTGACACTGTTAGTTTCTTTTAAATGATTGGACAACTTATTGAGAAGCTTTATTACCCATGTATTTAGGGCTTTTCTCATAAAGGGACAAGGAATGTATAGGAATTAATAAATGAGATTGCCGTTATAGTTGTGATTATAGTTATTTCGTAAAAGCTGTTCAATATTTAACTTTCTAAGTGTAACAATCATCAAAATGTATATACAGGGAAGCGGCAAGATATTCAACCGTATAAAGTAAGTTCTACGTGAGATTGTTGATTTACAAAAAATAAAAATAAGAATTGTCCCAATACTGAGCTTTAGGGAACTCCACAGAAAATAGTCAATGCACTTGACCTTACACCCTCTATTTCCACAAACTGCTCGCGATCGGATAAGTACGACTTAGGCCAGTCTCCCAGCTTACCCCTAAAACCATATTTCACCAGTTTCCAGCAATATTTCAAAGCATTCTTTATGTGTAAAAGAATTTATTAATAAAATATTGTAAATTCACGTTGGTCTTTAAACATAAATTACTAGAGAACAGCTTAGTTTATCGAAATGAAATTAGGAATTATTTTTTATTTCTAATGAACTGTAAATTTTCTTTATATAATGATTTTTAGAAATATAAAAAAAATTAATAAGTTATGAGGAAAATACTGACAATCACTCCCTAGAACTACCCATTAAGCAAAAGAGAGAGTTTGACTGATACCATGTAAACTAGTGTCCTATCACTAAGTTTAAAATATGAATTTGATGTTTTAGTGAGTCGGAAGATATTGCAGAAAAACTGAAATGTATTATCCCCCTCTTAAGTGGTATATTTCCCTTATTATTCATTTTCGGAAATAACTTTATATAAAAATCTACCATTATTTTTGGATGTACTATCAGCCGCAAAAATATCAGGAGACAATTTTGGATCTCCTTGTATAAATGCTATTTATTAGTTATATATTTTGCATTTCATTTTCAGTTAACTAGTGAAAATGTTGTGAGAGCATATATTTCAAGGGTCCAAGAAGTAAATCCCGTCATAAATGCAATCATAGAAGACCGTTTTAAGCAAGCCATAGAAGACGCAAAATACGCAGATAAACTCATAGCATTTGGTACTATGAGTATCGAGGAATTAAAAGCAAAACATCCTCTACTGGGTAAGTCTTTAAGTAATATACAACAGAATGTTCTCACCAGTCTATAAAAGGTTTCGCTAAACAGGAGGCGTAAAAGATGTTTTTTCCTAAAATATATAATGATTTTATCAAATACTATTTTTCCAGGTGTCCCACTCACCGTGAAGGGAAGTATTAATGTAGCTAATATGAAAAATACCTCAGGAATGTTATCTCGGACCAACGCAATAGCCAAGGAGGATGCTGTCTCTGTAAAACACGCAAGGGAAGCAGGAGCTATCCCCTTGATAACCTCCAATGTTCCAGAACTTTGCATGAACTGGGAAACTACAAATAAGCTGCAAGGAACTACAAAAAATCCGCATAATACTACTAGGACTGTCGGTGGATCGTCAGGAGGTGAGGTATGCAAATAGTAAGAGAAAGTTGGAAAAGTAAGTAGAGTAAACGTGCGCACAAAAAACGTTACAGACCGACAGACAGACAGACATTTTTGTTCGCTCAAATTTTAAATCTCGACGTTTCATGACATTTTAAGGCTATATCAACAAAAAATATAAATTTCTTTTGCGTTACTATACTTCCACTGAACGTGGAAGTAATTAGTTGAAATAAAGGTTTTAACTTTTTACGTAGAATAATCTGCTTTATTTGACTCCTTGGCGACAACTTCTAATTAATAAGAAAACGGCTTTAAATTCAATGGATACTGGTTTGAGAAGTGTATGAATATACCTGTACAGGAACGGAAGTTTTAAGCTAAGAAGGTGATGCATTTTTACAAGAAATGTTTCTACAATTTTTTGAAACCACTACATTGGTAAACGGTTCGCAGGCAGTTCCTCTTGCATGAACCCTATATTTGCAAAAAAATGGCATAATATGCCCAGGTGCTACCGGTGTGGTGGTGGTTACAGCAAAATACTCTTGGTGAAGCAAAAATCAACCCTATTCTAACGGATATAATTTATTTTCTTTCCAAGAAAGTATTTACCAGTACCTTATGTATATATATACTGGCAACGACTTCTTTGGCACATATCAAAGAAAATAATTCAAAATTTGACTTAAATCCTGTTTAACAGTAATTTTTCCCTTCGTTAAAATTTTTGCCAGTATAACAACCCTTCGCCTATGGTGTCGGGCTATTACCTGGAACTTACATCTGGAAAGAACTCTTACTAAAGCAACAGCGGCAATATGGACGCGCCGTAGGTTGTTTGGTAAGACTTGGGGTCTAAGACCGAAAATGACACATTGGTCTTATCTTTCGGTTGTCTTTCTCACAGGGAAAGAACGACGACTTGCCTGTATAGGGACTACAGGAGCAATGCACTCGTGTCCCACAGCAGTTATGGAGGCTATGCTTGACTTAATTTCCTTGCACTTGCATGTAAGGAAGAAGGCAGCACTCAGTGCCTTACGACTGCACCAGGCACATAAATTTAAACCAGGCGATCTGGTTGGTCACTTAAGGATTCTGGAGTTAATCCATTTGAAGTCCATGACCAAACCCACTGACTCAATGCCAATCAAACAAGGGTCACTCATCTGGTATACAGATGGATCTAAGATGGTTGAAGGGGTAGGAGTGGGCATAGCAGGGCCTAACTGTAGGCTATCCAAAGCTCTCGGTAACATCTCAACCATCTTACAGGCAGAAATTTACGCTATAGATCTGTGTGCCCAGGAATGCCTAAATAAAGGCATCCGAAGGGCAAAGATCTATATATTATCTGATAGCCAGGCAGCGCTAAAAGCTCTAAAGGTCCTATACCTTTGAGTCTAAAATTCCCTGGGAATGTAGACAATCCCTGAAGCAACTGGCCAACAACAACAAGATTACCTTGATATGGGTGCCAGGGCATGAGGGAGTACAAGGAAATGAACTTGCTGACAGCCTTGCAAAAAAAGGATCTAAAGCACCATTCATTGGACCCGAACCGTTCTGTGGCCTGGCCAAGGGACACATATCGGAGGAGATCCAAGAATGGGAAAAGGACCAGAAATTGTCCTACTGGAGGAATACTCTAGGCCAAAGACAAGCAAAAAAGTTTATAACTTATTCCACAAAGAATGCCACAATGCTTCTCGAACTTGAAAAGTCCGAATTAAGGCTAATCACAGGCCTTCTAACTGGCCACGGCCCCTTGAGATATTATCTCAAGAATATGGACAAGGCGGTAGATAACAAATGCAGATATTGCGATACTGCAACTGAAATTGCGGAACATATATTTTGTGAATGCAAGGTGTTAGTCCGCACTAGGCTAAAATTCCTAGAACAGGCGGAATTAACGCCTGAAGACATAGAGAAATTAGCCCCCAGGAAAATCGCAGGCTTTGTAAAAAGTCTTGGAATCCTAGGCAACAACTAGATGTAGGGTAAATCACAAAAGATCTTTTAGGTCGAAGTGAAGTAAGGCTGTTCGAAGCCAAACGATCCTATAAAACAATCTACAATCTACAATGGTGTCGAGCTATTACCAAACAATGTGTCCTCGGAAACTGTGACGTTATCTCGTAATTATAGCTGATAATATCCTCACTTATATTTTCTACGGTTTGCTTTGGTAAAATCGATTTGAAAGTTGTAATTGTTATATTTTCCCAAAACAAATTTACTGAGATGGATTTTCCAAACCCCTTCTGCTACCATCACACCAATTACTCCCACCACTCCAGCTACCCCCACCGCATCAGTTACTCCCACAACACCAATTACCTCTACCACTTCAAGTACCCCTTCCACTATACCAACTAAGTCCCGCTCACCTACTACCTCACATAGGCAGCGTCTAAGACGTCACGGAAAGACGTGTCTTCTGGTCCTGTGCAAATTCCCTTACGCCATTAAATAATATTATGTCTATGTTTTGAAACATTCTGATCCATTTGAAATAACATTTTATGTAACGTATCCTGAACATAAACCTAACATAACTCAAGTAATTATATTTCAGGCTAGTCTTCTTGCATCGGCAGCCTCAATAATTGGCATTGGATCGGATATAGGAGGATCGCTGAGGTTACCAGCACACTTCTGCGGCGTTTGGGGCCATAAACCGACGCCAGGAGCTGTTTCCTACGTAGGCCATTATCCAAGCTGCCAGAATCACGACCAATGGGAACCAGTCTTCACGCTCGGTCCAATGGCACGATACGCTACTGATTTGAAATTTTTCTTACAAATTATCGCAGAACCTAGCATGAGAGAGGGACTGATGTTGGATGAGCCAGTAAGAATAAAATTACAATTGAATCAATGAATCTTTGCGTCTACGTCATCAATTGCATGTCTGTGATTTCGCATAGTCGCCAACGCACCGTCACACGGATGCAGTGGCGTTCCAAGGCGAGTATTAACTAAATTATTTGGTTTTGAAAAGCGCTGTTTTGCTTCATATTTTTGTTTGCAGTATAGAAAGTTCAAATAATATCTGGTTCTGGATACTACGATATAATAGAACTGCACTAACAGCTATGCATTAAGGCAATTTAACCACTAACACACGCAAAGATCGTTTGATTTAAGTGTTTGTTAATATTGATATACATGTTTGATAATCGATCAATATAAGATCATTCCACATATCTAAATCTTGATATTTTAATTATAAATGTGGTGAACAGTTTAGGAAGTATTAATTAATAAATGCATTAATATTCTTAGTTTATCGTCCTTTTAAACGGTTGAAATTTAAATTCCCGGACAGTGATGATTTGTTCTATTCCAGCAAACGAACACGAGTCCTGCAATGTTTGTTTATAGTCGAGTACAGTTTTACTGGGCCGTCAAAAAATGCAACAAAAACTTTGCGACCTCATTATTATCGCCATTGGGCTATGCGGCATGTTGTCATCAAACAAGCCGACACACATTAAAAACCCATAAAGGTAAGCGAGTCAATTCGCGAACGAAATAGTACAGAGCCGTACTTAAAATTCGTATGTATTAGAATATAAATATTAACAACACTAAATTTATTGCCTTCGATAAATAGATATTGTGACGCTCTTTTTCTCGTACGATGCGAGAAATAAGGCTGTCTGGGGTGACGTCAGGTGCCTTTAAATTTATCCTTTTGTCGGAAAATGGTGTTTGTTATAACTAGATCATGTTCGGCACATTTAGTTAGGAGTAGTTGACCGTTAGCGTTCATGTTGCCCAAACCGTTCTTGCCTATGATGCCTGGCCAGGTGTCTGCATCTCTCCCTACTCTAGCGTTAAAATCGCCAAGCATAACGAGTCGTTCCGTTTTAGGTATTCTACAGAGGGTTTCTTCGAGCTGTTGATAGAAGCTTTCCTTGGCTTCGTGACTTGCATCCAGAGTGGGAGCGTAGGCGCTTATTAGATTTACCGCGTTGCCATCTGATAACTTATAGCGTAGCAGCATTAGACGCTCGGATAGGCCTTGTGGTACTTGTGTTAAGTTGGATACAAGTTGATTCCGAACGGCAAATCCTACTCCATGTTGTCTTCTTGAATTGGTGGGAAGACCCTTCCAATAGAAGGTGTAGTACTTTTCTGTGAGAGAGCCTTCCTCCAAAAATCGAGTTTCGCTGAGACCTGCAACGTCAACATTGAGTCGGTGAAGTTCTCTATCTCTATATAGCAGTTCTTCTTTCAGGCCGATCGGTGCGAGTGCTGTCGTTCAAAGTACGAACATTCCAAGCGCCGTAGATGAAAGAATTAGTTTTCTTGGATTTAACTTGTCGGTGTTTTTTCGACATTCGATGAGGTGTCCCTGTGGGCACCCTCCCCCGGAGATCCGATCGGGAGGGTATTTTACTTCCGGATGATTTTGTCCCACTTGAACGCTCCATCATTTTTTTTTAAGCCTTAATCGACTGAAAACGAAGCTGCATTTGAAGTTTTAGCTGGAGCAGGTATGCAACTGACCAGCTCGGTTGCGGAAGGCGAGTGGTGTGGTCCCATGGCACAGAAGGAGACTGCGACGATGGGGTAACCAAACGATTCCAAAAGCAACCTTTGTGTGCGGTGGGTTATTTTTACCGCACTCTTCGTGAGAAGGTGGATGTGCTCACGGCAAAATGTAAGGGTTATTCCGCCCTTACTCGGTCGTTAGAGCCTCGTTAGTAAAAACAGGGTGCACCAAGTTCAAATTGAACTCATCGCGAAGGTGAGGTTAACAATTGAGTAGGAGAGGCTATAACTTGCGCCGCTTCACTACCCCATTACACCTCCCCCCGCGTTAATGGTTCAACGAGTACAGCAAAAATTTTTATAAACTTACTAAAATAACCTGCAAGCCCAAGGAACTGGCGTATTTTTTTAATATTATTTGGTACTGGCATTTTTTGAACTGCCACCATTTTCTGTAATCCAGGCCTAATCCCGTTTTCCGAAATTTCTTTTCCTGAATATTCAATTTGTTTAAAAAAAATCGCTTTGGCAACTTCAATGTTAAATTATGTTGCTTTAACCTGTCTAATACCTTGCGTAATCTTGCTAATCCCTCATCAAAGTCTGTAGAAGGTATTATTATGTCATCTATATATATTTGAGCTATAGTGTTGATATAATCTCCCAATGTTCATTAAACGCAGAAACTCACGCAGGGCATTCGCGAGTCCAAACAGCATTCTCAAAAACTCGTAATATCCATCCGGAGTCACAAAACCCGTTTTCGGTATTGCTGATTCAGAAAAGAGTTATCTGTTAAAACTCTTAAGAAAAGTTAAGCGTTATAAAATACCTATGACCTCCCAATCGATCAATCTGATCTATCAGTGGAAGTACTCGTAATACTAGGAGAACAGGACTAGCATATGAAGAACGAGACGGGCGTATTATGTTATTCTTCAATAAATCATCAATAATCAAATTCACTCCCTCCCTTTCTGATAATGATAAGACAATATACTATATATACTATTGGTTTGTCAGTAGTACAATCTATTGTTATAGTCGTTGAATTCGTTTTTCCCAACTCACTTGTTTTAAAACAAAAACGATCTTGATATTCTATGAGCATTCGTTTAAGTTTATTTTTTTCTGCCTTTGAAATGTCCCCGCACGTGAAATCCCATACATCTTTGTTTATAGATTCCCTATCCGTCACAGAATTTACAGAGTATTTATTACTATTACTTATATTCAGCGAAAATTCCATGTTATCTGGTAGCTTTGTAATAACTAAATACTTAACGCTATTTATAAGCAACCCTGATGGATGATCAAGAAAACTAACAAATCAAATAGTAAATCATGATCATCTAATAATATAATTGCTGTTTGTATGCTAACCTCTCCTATCTGAATTACTTGAATACTCTGGCCACTAGTTGTGACCCATTGAAACCGGATAAATATATTAATTTCTTGAGTGTTATAATTTCTAAATTTAATTTTTTTGCGATAGAATATTTCATTAAAGTAGACTCACTGCCCATGCCAATGACACAATTGATAGTATGTTTCTGAGTTTTCGCTTTCTTCTGACATTTAGTTCCAGCCGTTTGTCCCACATAATTAACAATTTTGTTTTTATTTCCCTTAGTCATTTGTTTTTTGCTTAATTCTACAGTTTTCCACTGTATGTCCTAATTTGCTACAAAATGTACATTTATAGTTTTTATATTTGGGTGGAACCCTGTGTACGTTTGTGGCCCTTCTCACTACATGAAAAACATACTATTTCACTTGACCCTCCTCTACTCAAAGAAACTGTTGCTTTCGTTTCATTTTGTTAATAAATCTATTAGGTATATGAGATGCGCAAGGAAAATTTGTCACATATTCTGATAATTCGGCAAAAGTAGAACAGCAAACTGCCTTTATAGTTAGATTTGTCTGCTTATCTTTTATACTTTTTATAACGCAGTCAACAATTTGTTCTTGTGACAGTTGTAATTTTAATTTATGAATTTTTGCCAATTTGTGGAAACAGTAATAGTTTAAATCCTTTCCCGTGTTAACTTGATACGTAGCGGCCTCGTAAAATAATTTGCCAAAACTAACTTTATTCAGAGACATGTCCTGCAACATTTTTTCCCATTGTAACCAAGAAAATTGTGTAGTTTTTAACCCGTCTTGCCCCACTCTAGCTGTTCCCCGTAATTTACCCAACGCCATATACATTTTTGTAACTTCATCCCAATGATACATAACAGCACAATCATTGACCTTATTCAAAAAATCATCAATACTTTGCATTAAATTTGAAGGATCCAATTCGGGATCAAGCGATCGTCTTTGAAAACGACCCAGTTGGTATATGTATTTTCAACCAGTCCTGGATTTAAATTATTAGATTGAGTACTTACAAGTTGGCTCCACAACGCTTCAATCTCCGTCCTAGCCTCAGATAACATGCTTTGTAACTCTGTTGTTGGGGTATCAGGTTCTAGTGGAGCAAGACTCAAGTCGGGTTGGTCAGACGCAGGGGTCATCCGAGAAAGTCGTGCAGGAGGTTCATCAGCAACGTTCTCACTTCGAACGTGTCGTGTTTTCATGGTCACCACCAGCACTACTTATTACACAATTGTTTATTGGTAATTCCACTTCTGACTGTTAAATATTTTATCTACTAATAAATGTAAACACAGTATAAAATTTATAACAAAAAGAATATATTCAGGATTAGTACATGTTATTCGGTTGCGATCTATAGCTAGATTGAAAATCTTATTTCATTCACAGTGCTCCTCTGTTAGGTTATGCCAAGTAATATTATATTATATGAATATTGAATAATTTTAAAACACAAGTTCAAGGCAAGTCTTTCTATATTTCTGCGTCTCCCAAGAACTGCTGACTACAGTACGTAAATTAAAATATGAAAGGAGAAGTTTATGACGGTTTGATTAATTTTTTGAAAAACTTGACTTGGCATTTGTAAATAATTTTTGTAAATCATCCTGCTCGTTCGCCCTTAGTTCTCGGATTATGTCCATTTTTTTCTCCTGGATCCACGTTTTCATCCACATTGTTGGATTTTTCTTCTTTTCATTTTCACAAATTTGTCAGATACATAAGACTCGTAAGTACAATTTTTCTTCTTTTTTGAACCCTGCTCATCTTTACTAACAATGAATCCCTTCTGGATTTTAAGCACGCCTAAAATATCTAAACGATCGTTCCGTATTACCATTAACTGAACTACCTGTCCCTTCAAAGACTTACGGCACTTGACGAAAATAAACGATGCGATCTTTACGTGTGTGGAGAACAAAATATCTGTACCCCGAGAATCGGCAGATGCGATCTGGCAGATATGGACGGCGGGACAAATCGTTTAAAATTCCCTTCCGTGTATGGGGGCCTATTAACATCTCGAGTAAGATTACTTGATTATAATTGCTTAAACAAGCTTGAGTATTGATTTTTCCCACTAAGTGAGAATTTACCCCGAAAGAATATGATAAATAAAAAAATTACTAAATTATTTATTCATTTCACATAGTCTTTTTAAATTTTAGGTTAACCTCACGAACCTGAAAGTGTATTATATAGAAGATATCCACTCATCATTAACAAGTACAGTTAACAACAATTGCCTGGATGCCTTACGTAAAGTTATTAACCACTTTGACACTATTTGTCACAGAACTTGCGAAAAGGTAAGAGTCATATTAAAATTGCTGAAGAAAACTATTTAAGAACATTTTGAATATATTATTTTCAACAGACGGTTGTTTTGTATTAGTTAATGAGATAGTAACGTTTTTGTGCAGAAAGGACATTCAGCTAAACCTTTTCCAGTCACTAATTCATAGGATATAGCATGGGTGAATAAAAAGTCCCGGAACCCCCATTTTTTATTACAGATTCGGATTCCACACTACAAAATCCGTAAGTTATGTCTGAAACTTTTATTTAATTCACGATAGATGGTGTTGTAATCACAAAATAAGATTTTTTGCAATTCTCGAGAAACACAATTTGGATCAAAAAATTAAATAATACGTGTTCAATATATTTTTTAAAAACCTATCCAGTGATAAAAGTTGACCTGCAACTCTCAAAAAATGGGAACCCCCATTATTGCAGAATTAGATACTAGGCGTACCTACTAATTTACCATTTTCTGATGCTTGTTTCAATCCACTTCAATAAGGTGTTCCATTTCGCTTGATTCATTGTCCAATGTTCGTTTCATTTCGAGTTTTCGGGGAGACTAGAGTTCTATTTGTACGTCTACTTGATGTTAAGATTCATCTGCTGAATTTACCCATCGCTATTGTGTGGGGTCTGTTGCGATTTGTTGTTTTTCGTTCATCCGCTAATTATATTGCAAAATTTGTTTGTAATGTCTCTTTCAGAAAGGGAAAGAATAACAGTCCTTATGATGCGGGGATGTGGAGATAAAAAAAGATCATACCAGGATGTTGCAGATTTATTCAAAGTCATCAATGGTGACCGTGAACGTATTTTAAAATCTACTGTATATTGAACAGTTAATCTGAACAAACTGGTTCTGTTAAAGATGGAGCAAGATCTGGAAGACCTAAAAACGCTACAAATGAAGAGAAGTCCTTAGATGTGTTACTGCATTTTCAAGAAAATTTTCATACATCTAGTAGAAAAGTAGCTCAACACGTCGGAATAAGTCAAGGTTCTGTTCTTAAAGTTATGAAGTTGCATCACTACCATCCGTATAAAATTAAACGAGTACAAGAGCTTATAGAAGATAACTTTGATAGTAGAGTTGAATTTTACGAAGAAGTGATCCAGTGATATGTTGTTGACAATAGGTTTTTCTCTGGACTTGCGTCTCTGATGAAGCTACTTTTCAATTAAATGGTTCTATAAATCGGCATAATATGAGGTACTGGGCGGATAAAAATCCTCACTGAATGAGGGATTATCATACCCAATACGCTCAAAAAGTCAGTGTCTGGACTGGAATTTTGTGTAATAGGATAGTAGAGCCATTTTTTTTATTGACGGCAGTTTCAATGCTCAAAAGTATGTCAACATATTAAATGATTTAATAAATAATAAATAAACACCACAGATATTAGACAACTCCAATTCCAGAAGCCAGAGGCTTGTACGGAAGGGGTTACACATTGAAAAAACGCGGACATACAACCATTTCCTCCGGCAGTGCCAGTGCCGGAGCCGGGATTCAACCCCGGTGGCACGATACCCGTGTGATTAATTGCGATTGCCACTTCGTGCCTTAACCTAGGCGGCTATCGGTCAGACAATGATGTAATGGTACCTGCAATACAAGAAATCGTTGTACATGCATTTGACCGCGTATGGTTCCAGCAAGATGGGGCTAAGTACACTATGCTTTAATTCTACGCAACTTGCTGAATAATATTTTCCCGGGAAAATGGATTGGTCGAAGAGGTGCATTATAATGGCCACCAAGGTCCCCTGACTTGATTCCTCTCGACTTATTTTATTGGGGATATTTACAAAGTAAAGTTTACGAGACCAAACCTGTTAATATTGATGAGTTGAAAGGCAGAATATGCAATCTTTCAAACTCAGGGGATGTGATTTAAAGAATTTATAATTTTTTGCTTCAAGAACGGCTCTAACGATTTTAATTAAATTTAACATATTGATACCACATTAGTAATATGAAATGGCATGACTCGTTTCGCCCAAAAAATGTAGGGACGGAGGCTGTGAATGGTTTCTAAAACTATTCTAATTTTGATCAAAGGACAACGCACAGAAACATGAGATTTGGAATCCTGGTAAAAATGGTCGAAAATGAGATATGTTGCATTTTAGAGCTTCCTAATTAAAAGTTCAAACAGGACCAAGGCTCGAAGACCTTTTATTTTGGAGTTACAGCGAGGGCAAAGGTGAAGGATCCTGGTGAAAATTGTCGAAATTGAGATATGTTATAGTTCAAACCTACCTGGTGAAAAATCCAAATGGGGCGAGCGTAGGTGCGTCTTTACTATGTACATACTTCGGTATGCGATGTAAATCAACGACAGGAGCAGTTAGTACTTGGATGGGTGACCATTCCAACGGAAACCGCGTTCTCGCCTCACACATCTTCCAGCGGCTTGTATATCAGTGTATGCGCGGAAGCTATACAACCTTAGGCGAGGGTTGTATAGGAGATATACCATCCTTCGGAGGGGATGTAAAGCCGTCGGTCCCTTGTCTATTAAATGTTAGGCAAGTAAAAGATCCCTACTCTTCTTAAGGGAAGAGGTTCGGCAAAATTCCTGGTTGGGGGTAGCTCGTCTACAGGCGTCGGTGTTAGGCCTCAGTAGCGGAAATAGGCCGACGTTAAATAAATGTATAAAAATTTAAAAAATCCAAATGGAACCAAGGCTCGAGGACCTCTAATTTTGGAGTTACAGCGAGGACAAAGGAAAATCTGTAAATTCGTGAATTTCCATGGCAAAAATGCTATGATAATCGAGTTCAGAAGCAAGTCATATTCAACGTTTGATGTTAGAAATGAGAGAGAGGAGGCTAAAAAATTAAAAATAAAATATTTTCATGCCAAGAATAAAAATCGATAAACTAGGAGGAATGTAAAAAATTGTTATTCGCAAAACACCTACAATGCATGGATTTTCGAATTTTCCTGCTAATGTTTTCCAATTTTTGAGTGACATAATTTTCACATACAATAGTTTTGAGTAAAACAAAATAAATACCTATTATATATTGAGTTGATAAAAATGGGAATAGGAATAAGCATTCGGATGTTTACTTGAATATTTTGTTGAAAAAATAATTTTTAAGACAGATAAATAGAATAAAATGTATATTTTTCACGAATTTACGAGTTTTCGACCTATGCCCTTGCTGTACTTCCAAAATAAAAGGTCCTCGAGCCTTGGTCTGGTTTGAATTCTTCATCAGGAAGGCGTGCACTACAACATGTCTCAATTTCGATCATTTTCCCGGAATCCCAAATCTCATGTATTGGAAATTTCGACCTTTGCCCTCGCTGTAATTCCAAAATAAAAGGTCCTCAAGCCTTGGTCCCATTTGAACTTTTGATCAAGAAGATCTAAACTAAAAGATATCTCAATTTCGACCATTTTCACCGGGATTCCAAATACCATGTATTCGAATTTTTGACCTTTGCCCTAGCTCTAAGTCTAAAATAAAAGGTACACTAGCCTTGGTCCCATTTGAACTTTTGATCAGGAAGATCTAAACTACAACATATCTCAATTTCGCCCATTTTCACCTGGATCCCAAATACCATGTTTCTGTGAAGGATTCATTTGGTACAGAGATACTTTTTTAGTGCCAGTACAAGATGGGCAGATTCTGGATTATTCAGAAAGGGATGTCATAGAGAGTGTGGTGTATGTAATGAAATATAGTTGTTTTCTGATGAAACAAATCTATCTAACTATGTTATTATTGAAACTGTCCTAGGGCAAATTTTTGTTGTATATGACTTTCTACCAAGTTATATTTTTCTCCATACGGTAAATTATTTTTCTCTCTTTGTTTCAGGTAAAATTACCTTTAATGAAATATGCCCCAGAAATGGCATCCCTAGCTCTCTTAGACATTGACGATGTAGATAACCTTTTCACAGGACGAGGTGAAGGTTCCTACGGAGAACTATTTAAATTCATCACCTGCAGGTCTAAATCAATGTTTACCACAATTGCATATGGACTACTTAGAAACATTACCGGCCGCCTACCTCGGTCTATGATAAAAGATATCAAGAAGAAGTTGGAAGAGTTAAGAAGTGACTTCTTAAAGTTATTGGGAAATGATGGGGTTTTTATACTACCAAGTTTCCCTGGAGAAGCACATCACCATGGAGATATTATTACGAAATTGTTGGATTCTGGCTATTTATCGATATTCAATGCTTTAGGGTTTCCAGTGACAAACTGTCCAGTGACATTTACAGACCAGCGACTTCCCGTTGGAGTTCAAGTAAGTAATTTTATAAATTCTTAAAGAATCAATGTAACTGTGTGAAAATTGATAAAAGTAGAATTAATTTAAAAATAATAAAATTAAAATAATAAAATATGGTATTCCTCAAGGAACGATTCTAGGGCCAATTCTTTTTAATATTTATGTCAATGAATTACTTTAACTTTCTGTTAATGAAAAAGTAGTAGCATATTCAGATAACACTGTTTTTCTGGTTGAAGATGACTTCTGAGAAAATGTTGCCAAAAGCGGTGGTAGAGTTTTCAAAACTCCAACAATAGCAATTGGAAAATTACATAACAGTTAACCTAGACAAGACTAAATTTATGTGCTTTAGTATATTTATATGACAGAAACGTACTTAAGAAAGATACATCCCAGTTACATACATACTCAGGTGTAAATAAATTAAAGCGTAAGTGTACATGTGCTATGAAACTGCAACAAACAAAGAACATTAAATATCTCGGAATTATCATAGATCAAAATTTAAAATGCACAAAGCATATTCAATAATTAAACAACAAACTGCATAAGTTGGTTTGGAAATTCTACCACTACTGTAAAGTTATCATGTATCATGCTTTGGTCAAATCAACTCTTAGATATAGAATAATAACATTGAGAAGTGTATATTTGACAAATTTAGAGGCTTTAAATATATCGCAAAAACATATACAAAAATTATCTTAGGAACAAAAAATACTACTCCACTGAACTACTATTCAATGTTTTTAATCTGCAACTTCTATATACCAAGTCTATTCTAATATTTGCACATAAACGTAAAAATTTACTGAGTACAATACAACATGTACACAACGCAAGACAAAAATATAGATATATGGTTGAAAGCCATTATTATCAGCAATATAATCAACTGCGTATTTAACACGACCTGTTCCAATATAAGAAGTGATTTGTTCTTTCCCTTGTATTCTAGTATTTCTTATTCTATATTTGCCTCATGATAAAACTGCTTGCACCAAAGTTAGAAAGAGATGTCTCCAATATTAACATGTAAGGAAACGATGGAAACAAAAACGTACAATACTAATATAGTTTGTTATTTAATGCTTCTATTAAAATTATATAGTTCCTAACTTGCTTTACTATACTATAAGAATAGTTTTAATTAAAGTAATTTGTAATACTGGGAAAGTTTACATGTATGCAAGCAAAGAGTAGAATAGTCCACTGTCCTAAATATCGATTACTAGACGATTCTCCTACCATTATTATATTATTTATGTTCACATCTTTAGTATGAAATGTTTAGCGAGAAGAGTAGTCCTTTTTTGGTAAACATCGCTATATACGCTTTTTTTCCCTTTTTGCTTCAATGTTTTACGTTTTCTGTTTGTCTTTCAGGTCGTTGGAGCTCCTAATTGTGACAGATTGACACTGGCAGTGGCAATTGAAATAGAGAAGACATTTGGAGGCTGGCTACCTCCAACCGTTGTCGGTCAAGTGAGAGCATAATCTGTGATCTAGTCCCAAAAATTAAAAACATGTTAAGTGTTTTATAGGCTCGATAATTGTTTATGACCTACTGTTTGTTCACTTTAAAACTTTATTTATATAATAAATACAAATAACAGATTCGTATTTTTATTTTAAATGACAAGAATAGATGAAGATGAAGATAAATTCAATACGCCAGCAGTAATGGTTTTAATTTTAATTTGTTGAACCCATGGTAAACTGTTTCGGTCATCTTGGAGTAGATATAAGCAGCAACACGAGAATCAGATCCCTCTGAAGTATATAGCTACGGTTTATTTTGAAGTATACTTTTAATGTTAGTTAACCGTACGAAACATATCAGTATTTATTAGTTTTTATGCATTTTGAAATACATTTTTATAGGTTCTATTGTGTATCTATGCATTTTAATGCAAGTTCTTTACTTAAGATTTAGCAGCACTCATACGTTTTCTGTGAAACATGAAGTATTTTTAAGATTTCATGTGTTTATTTACATTTTTTTAAATAAAAATTACATATGTAGATCACCAAGTTTGCATTATTAATGAAATAAGAACAATTTTTTATTTTACTTAAAAAATGCATTTTAAATAGTCAATAAAATCTGTAACAACTTTGTATTTCAATTAACTTGGAAATAATGATTTGTAATGCGAAGTTTTTGAAGGTTTTCAGAATTATTTAAACCGCTCTACAGATTCAGAGGCGGGGCGAACTTTAAGCTTTAATATCTATATTACTCTTTCCGCATTCGGCCTAACTTTTTGAGTGTACCTGTAAATTGATTAGATGTCATAAGGTTAACAGCGGACCCCGCACAGAAACATGGATTTGGGATCCCGGTGAAGATGGTCAAAATTGAGATAGTTTAGATCTTCTTGATCAAAAGTTCAAATGGGACCAAGGTTCGAGAACCTTTCACTTTGAAGATTTTTCCCGAATTTACGAATTTTCAACCTTTACCCTTGCTGTAACTCCAAAATATAGCGACACCTCAGCAGGGGAAGAAGCTGAAAGTGTAAAGGAGTGTACCTTGGAAAAAAGGTGAGGGGATTAGAAGAAAAGTATTAATGAACAAGAAGGATATGTTCAACCTTTTGACTTCCAAGGTTGTAGAGTTCAACTGGCCACCAGGCAAAGATGTACATGTCATAAGAGGGAAAGCAGTTGCACAAATAGGTTCGAACACACCCATGGAAAACATAATCATGAAGAGGCAGACACGAGGCTTTGCACTACATGTTTAACTGCATCGACGCCATCTGTACAAGCCTGGAGGAGTCAAAATCACGAGCACTACCTGTGTTTCACGACTTCACACTTCAAGAAGCTTAAATGACTAACTGTTGTTCTATATGATAAAACCACTCCTTTCAGCAACATCAACCAGATAAGAAAGGAGCTTTTCTATCAGAAGAATCGAGAAATAGACAAACTTTCACTGACTGAGGATGCGCTTCTTCAACATATCGGAAGGACAGTTTATCAAGCAGGTATTTGGACGACCAGACACAATCAGAGCAAGTAATTCTTTCTCCATGGGATTTTGCTTGGAATAAGGTTTTACTGTCATGGGTACCAATTTGAATGACAATTCCAGAGATTTCCCGATCATGCAAGGAATTGATTAAATGTTTCTGCAAAGGAGACTGCAAAAACTGCAAATGTGGGAAAGCCAATCTCAACTGCTCACTACTTTGCCAGGGCAAGTATAATTTATTATAACTGTTGCATACTGAATTCCATTGAATGAATAACATACATTTCGAGTTTATTTCATTGACTGTACAACAAAGAATGTCTATATCATGTTCTGTTTTATTAAAATGTAAAGCATTCAATATAGATGTTAAAGTTGCCGTATATTTAATGTGTTACATATGGCTGATTTTTTTTTTTTTAATTAGCAAAAGCTAAGCTTATTGTATAGTAGTTTTTAAAAAATACTACATTTAAGATCTCTACGTATTTGTAAGCCTATACGATAACACCAATTTAATAGCAAATTATGCAAAAGATCATCCCGTGGATAAATATGATCCATAGTAAATAAATAAATAAATAAATGTTTATTGCGCTAACAAAAAAAAAGAAATGTATAGTTTAAAGGGTAGGAATTTGGCTAGGCCAAAAGTTTAAATAATGTACAATAAATAAACAAAACTATTATTATACTATTAGTGGATAATAAAGTCTGCTTTATATGTTAAATAAAAAGCCGCGTGTGACAAATTTATTTCATATAAAACAGTGTTTAATAGACATGGAGCATTGTACGAAAAACATCCTTCGAACTTAGTGGAGTTATGCTGAGGGATTGTAAAAGAATTTATCCTAACATTAACATTATGAACGCTAGATCTCCTAATCAGCAAATTAAGTAAATATGTAGGAATCTTAAACGATAGGAGCTTATATAAAAACATAAGTTATTTTACTCTATTATTAATTTTTATTTCTGATATCTTAGTCGAGAATCTAAAGGTCCGAATTCGATCATGGGGTATGAACTCGCAGGTATAAAATTACAGAAATATGAATATTATCCAGAACTTTATGCCGAATCCGATTTCAGAGGGCGCGATGTCGGCCAAGATTGCGAAATTGCAAAAAAATAATAATTTGGGAAGAATTTGGAATTTAAATATTGCATTATCTTTCGTTTACATCGCATTTACGAGCTTATTTATAAAGATTTAGTAATAATTCTTATATCAATCGAAAGCTTAATGTTTGTAGTTTCATACAAGTGTAATAGAGAGACATTATTTTCATTATAAACAACACTATAAATTATTTAAACAATACGTGTTCGGAAAGTGTAGTGTAATTTTCGGCATCCAGGTACTTTTGTTATTATTGCAGACAGATGTGTAGTTATTTCGAAATTCTCTACATTTCCTCCTGGTGTATAGTATTAGATTTTTTGTTTATTTTGTTAATTGTCCTCTGCTGTATAAGAACAAAATATCAATTGTGTTGTGGTAAAGGGGCGGATTTATATAACTGATAAATCAAACAAAACTTGCCATAGGTGGCAAAATTATTGTGACGAGCACTGTACGTAATAATAAATACTTTTATTATAACAGCAGGGCCTCGAAATCATGTGTAAATAGCCTACAGAGACAAGACCGCGCGCGCGGTAGATCAAAACAATGTGCTTCATTAAAAAAAAATCATATCTCCTAAATTATTCAGCGAATTAAAAAATTGTTTTAATAAAAAATATCCCTTGGTCTATTCTACGTATTTCGTCTCAAATAACTACACATCTATCTGCAATAATAACAAAAGTACCTCGATGCCGAAAGTTACACTACACTTTCCGAACACTTATTGTTTAAACAATTTATAGTGTTGTTTATAATGAAAATAATGTCTCTCTATTACACTTGTGTGAAACTACAAACATTAAGCTTTCGATTGATATAAGAATTATTAAAAAATCTTTATCCACCAAGATCACCAAAGTACAATTGTATTATAGTTCAAGTAGGAATAAACTGAGACATAAAAAATGTAACAAAAACTTTACGACCTCATTAAAATACCATTACTCTTTGTACCACCTCGACCGACCCTCGGCCGCAAAGCATCTCGCTCGTTTTTAATGTGCGGCGAGTCGTTTGATCGTTTGATGTTAGGCATGCCACCGGTGACCCGCGGCGATAATAATGATGTCGTAAAGTTTTTGTTGGATTTTTTATGTCTCAGTTTATTCCTACTTGAACTATACCTTTTACAATAACTTACCTGTAGAAATACAGAATATTCAAAATTATGATAAATATAAAAAAGCAATTAAACAGATATTACTAGAAGGAGAATATTATACTTTAAAGGAGTTTTTACGAAGATAAATATATTGTCTTATTCTAGTAGTTATGTAGTAAATGAGTTAAATTATTTTAATATGTACTTTGTGTTAATTATTGTGTTTTATCGGTATGCTTGTCTTTATTATTGTAAAATGATTGTTATATACAAACTATCTTTGTTTCTGACTTACCATATGTACTCTTGTATCGACATGGTCAATAAATTATTATTATTATTATTATTATTATTATTATTATAAGCTCTGAATAATAATATTTTAAGTTCCAAATTATTTTTTTTTGCAATTTCACAATCTTGGCCGACATCGCACCCTCTGGAATCGGATTCGGCTTAAAATTCTGAATAATATCCACATTTTTTTATACCCACGTTCATGGTTCAGCACTTTAGACGCGTCTTTTTGGATGCTAGATTCCTGACTATCTGTGAATACTAGGGGGTTATGTCACTTCCATAAGGAACGTTACAAACAAACCGAATGCCATTCTGTATTGTCTATAGCTTTTGTTGATTGTAATTTAAGCATAACTTTTATTTTATTAATCGAAGTTTCGTATTTTCATTTGTCCGATATTTTATGTGGTATATTGACTTCAATTTAAGAAATAAATCTTTGACAATGTGCTGAACGTGGTCATTAAAAGATTTACTAAATTGATAACCTCATTAGCATTAGCTCCATTACAATACGCATACTTATATACCGGGTGCTAGAAAAGTATGGGAACGGTGGTAAATCTCGAAGAGTTTGCATCAAATCGAAAAATAAAAAAATACGTGTCAAAAATTTTTCAAAAACTATCTACTGATACTAAAATGACCTCCTCACCCACCACCCTGTGAGTGGGGCGAGGGGAAACTTTAAAATTTCAAACGGAAACCCCTATTTTTTATTGAGGAATCCGATTCCACGGCAAAAAATACATTCATTTTATTCCGGACATTTTTTTCCGATCTTGCATGGTGTCGCTGTAATCGCAAAAAATGAAAACAAAACATTACTGTTTCAAGAGTAGCGTCTTGTGCCCATAAAAAAACGTCCAATTCAAAAACTGAAAAACACGTATTTGTTATTTTTACGAAATCTATCCAATGACAGTAGAGGAAGTTAGCCGTAGGTCGGTCTCCCCCCACCACTTCACCTTGGCCTTGACCGCACACCTGTAGTCGTTGTGTTCAAGGTTACGGCGTTCCCTTAGCCCGGCATAACAGTTTCCGTGACCTTGACTTTGGTCGTGTCAGTTGGGTTTCGGCTTCAAGGTCGGAGTGTTTCTCTTACTCAGAACGATCACTTGCGGTGACCTTGGGCTTGGCTTGCATAGGTTTCAAGGACGAAGCTTCCTTCTTGCCAAGCAACTTGACCTCTAAAACTATATTTGTTCAATACGTATACAATAAAATGTGGTGAGGTTTGATATTTTGTGACGTAGCATACCTTTTCTATAAAATAGTGAAAGGAGTTAATGTGTGGTCATTCTTAACGTCAATTTCCTTGAGTAAAGAAGCAAAGATGTATTCTAACTACAACTAACCAAATGAAGTCTCATAAAAGAACACTGCAACATAGAACAAATTCATGTGTACGGTTGGCGGATGGTATAGAAATTGTCCGAAGTGCTTTCAAATATAGAATTATAACTTACCGAGTGCACAGTGATAATGAGAAACTTGACTATATTATATTTTTCAACGAAATTAGACATAAAATATTGAATGTACTAGAATAAATACTGTTACTTCATAAAACAATGAAAGTAAACATGGAAACGTTTGCCAGCTACATATTACAAGCACAAGAAATAGCTGAAATTAAATCGTTTAATACTTCTAATAAAATTTTAGATCAAGGTGTGGATTTAGACAACGCCCTCAATACTTTTATAGACGTGATGGTTACGCAAACTACGGAGTTTCAAGAACGTTATTTTATTTGGTCTATTTTTGTCATGGTTTTCCTTTAGAACAGTGCTGAATGTGTGGCTGGTTTTATGTTAACACCTGGGGGGGGTATTCGTAAAGAGCTTAACCAATTCTATATTGCTTTCTTTAAGGTCTGTTACCTCTTGTTTTAGCTGTCCCATTTCATTTTTAATGAGGTCTTTTACTATGTTGATGAAATTTATTCTAATTTCATCCTGCAGATCTTTATTTGTATCTTCCAACTGAACTATTTTTCTATTTAGCTCAGTATAATTATCTTTACTTAAGTACTTTATTGTAGAATTTAGTTTTGATAGTTCTTAATTTTGGTTTTGCAGCTTCTGGTTTTCTAGTATCAGTTTTCTATTTAATTTCAGACACTTTTCATATTCAAGTTCACATTCTGAACAGAAAAATTTCAGTTTTCTTTTGGTCAGATTCATACATCGGTCTTCGGTAGATGATAATGATGAACATTCACTACATAGTTCTTTTTTGGCACAAGTCACATGCATGTAGGGATTTTGAGTTAGGGGTACTGTAGCAGGAATATACGGTAACATCGCCAATTACACAACTAGCAATTCCATTTGCGTAGCGAGGGTTGCTAGCGCATTTATTATACACCCTGATGCCCGCATCTTGTGAGGGATCAGTAATCCAGGCACTGTTTGTCGTGACGTGCCTCTTGTTCGGCTCGCTGACGAGTAGCACGTCAGCGTTATACTCCACCCTATGTTGATACAGGAGGTCCTGGGCTACCCGGCTCCTGTTAAGGTTAATTTGAAGATATAATAATAATAATAATAATAAATCAGTTTATTCTGTAAAATTAGAATAGGCCAGGTGACAATTTGTTGAATTTGTGCAAAACCTGACCTTTGTACGATCATACATCTTTACAAAATACTTAATATATCATCGCAAATTAAAAACATATAATGTCTATACAGAAGGGTTGGATAAGTTAAAAAATACATATAATGCATATATAGAAAAAATATATATATAAATAAATAAGAACAGAACAAAGTACAGCGGCTAATAATTAATGGTAAGTTGTTCCGATTTTAAGAGTTGAATTATTTTTGCTTTAAAGTTGTTTGGACTCAGTATTTTTAGATCGGATGGTAGTTGGGTAGTTGGTTATATATCTTGGTTGCTTGGTATGTGAAATTCTTCTTGAAATTCTCAGTGTGATGTGCTGGCACTGTTAGTGTAATGTCTCGATTTCTAGTTGCTACTGAGTGCACATCTTCGCGTTTCTCGATTTTGTTTAATAAGTATTTTGGTTTTTTTTGAGACAATCACATTATGCACCATACAGCATAGATGTAACCACTGTCTTTGTTTCATGTTCAGCCATCCCACTTGCTTGATATATAGACTTATGTGTTCTCTGTAGGGAACATCTTGCGCATACCATATACAGGCGTTTTGAACATTCTGTATCCTGTGTGTGTTTCCTACTTTGAGGGAGGGACCATACACGGAGTCGCAATAATTTAATTTTGACAGTACTAGTGAATCGCTTAGTTTGATTTTGGCATCCTTTGGTAAGTTGACTTTCAAGTGGTACAGACCTCTTAAACTTAAATATGCTGAGCGACACATACTTGACACTTGTTTAGTGAAATTTAATTTGTCATCCATAATAAGGCCGAGATTCCTAACATAATCGCTGAACTTTATCTCATTGTTATTCATCATCAGTTTGAGACCATTGTTGCGTAACTCGTTTCTGTTTTTTTCACTACCAAAAAGAATTGCATCTGTCTTATTAATATTTAACTGCAATCCATTTTCAAGTGTCCACTGCAAAGTGTTGTTTAGATCATTACTAATTTTTTGGAAAGCTTCATGGCATTTACTCACGTTAAAACTTAACATGAGTTGTAAATCATCTGCATAATAATGAATACAGCAAGATTCAATTTTCTGCTCAAGATCTATAATGAAGAAGTTGAAAAGTAAGGGCTCAAGTATAGATCCTTGTGGTACCCCCGATTTAATAGTACACTGTTTTGAAAATATATGTGTGTCTTTCTCGCTAAGCTGAACAGTTTGCTTACGCTCTGTTAGGTAGCTTCTGAACCATTCCCACATTATTCCTCTAACTCCATACTTTTTCTTTTCGACGTTGACGGCTCTGTTAGTGTAGTTTCTGATTTGGCAGTAATATTGCCTATCTACTTCTGTCATTGTTCTTTTATACTTTCGATGGGCATTGTCTCGGTCTCTTAGTATCCATTTTAGGTTGTACGTCATCCAGGGTGCCTTCGTCTTTTTTTTTTTGCTTTTTGGTATTAGAGGTGCATGAAAGTCAATTAGGGATAAGATACAGGAGTTTAGCCAATTTACTTTGTCATCAGTATTTTCTAGTTGGTATACACGTCCCCAATTCATATTTTTGGCATCTTCAGCGAATTTATCCATTTCGATATTCTTATAATTTCTGCAGAATTTTTGTTCAGTTATCTCCTCTTGGTCAAATTCCAGAAAAGCATATTATATGTCATGGTCAGATAAGTGTGTGATGCATCTTTGGTTCCAGATTCGATTACATTCCACTTTTTTATTTACACATAATATATCAATGAATGACTCGGTATCTGCTGTTATTCGAGTAGGGTGTGTTATGATTTGTTTCAAGTCAAATATGTCTAGCATTGAGATTAGTTGTTCTGCGTTCGTGTTTGTTTGCAGCTTGTTATTATTTAGATCCCTCATGCATATTATGTAATCAAATGCTGTCGATATCTCTGCAAGACTATTTTCTACCTTCTCCAACGATGTTTGCATGCTTGGTCTGTATATCACCCCAGTTGCCATTGCTCTTCCTTTGTGTATACAATGAATCCACAGCTGCCCGATTCCTTCTTCAATTCCAGTTATTTCATTTAAGATTTTGCCTTTTAGTGTTGACTTAGAGTATATGAGTAGCCCACCTCCTCTGCTATGTGTTCTGTCAATTCTAGCTAAGCTGTAGCCTCCTATCTTCAGTGTGTTGTTCAAATCTTCATTGGTGAGCCATGTCTCACTAACAGCTAGTATATCGTAGTTTTCTTTTTCAATTAGTTTTTTGACCCGACATACTTTATTTCTGATGGATCTAATATTTATGTGCGCAACTTTGAGCTTATGTACACCCTCTTTATTTTGCAGCTTTTGTTTTTTCATAATTGCTATAGTGTTGGTGTCTGATAGTCGATATTTTTTTATTTATTATTTAACATTCTCTTATAAAATGAACAGTTTTTATCCACAGCTGGGTGACCTACATTGATACCCAGGTTGAATTTGCTATTTGCTTTTGTACAATTTATGCATTTTAGAGTTCTAGAATCACAGTCTTTGTAAGTATGGCTTCCTGAGCAATTTGAGCAGCTTAATTCTGATCTACAGTCTTTGGCGAAATGGTTATAACTTTGACATTTATAGCAACGTAGAAGACTTATGTGATCAAACACCCTGCCTCTTGACTAGCCTATGCATAATCGTTCACTTGTTATTAAATTTTTGTGGATTAGAGAATCAGTTTCTATAATGAGAGTAACTTTTTTAAATTTATTTTCAATTTTTTTCATTATTTTCATATGAAATTCTTCACCTTCGTTTACACTGTTGTGCTTTACTATTTTTTTTATTGTGTCTTCGTCATTTTCCTCTATATCCTCCGCACTAATATTCACCACTTTTATTTTCGGTTTTTTAATCCAGGGGCTTCTATAGTGTAATTGTTACCCATTTCCTGTCTTAACTTATTTTGTAACAAGCCTCTCTCAGTTATGTTTTCACAGCCTATAACTACTGCTCCGTTCGACACTTGTCTGAACTTTGATATGTTAATTCCAATTTCTGCTGGGTTTACTTTTTGTTTGATTTCACTTTTGGTTTGTTCCCTTGCTTGGTCTTTGTGTGGTTTAACCACGAGAACTCGTTCTGGTTTGTGCTTTACTGCATTTGCATTACCATTCATTTCTGGTAGATTATTTTTCGATTCTGCTTCTTTTAATTTAGCTATCAATTCACTTTTTTCTTCTTCTAGTTTTTTATTTGCCTGTAAATATATCCCATTTTTGTCTTATATCTGCTGTATAATTTCGCTCAGTAAGTAATTTTCCATTTCTAGGGAAGTGAGGTTAGTCACATGTTTTGAGTTATAGGTTATGGTCTTTAAACAACAAATAACTCTAGTTTCATCAACTCTTGTGTAACTTTTTCTTGTGGAGCAGCTATTTTGAAACATTGCTCCACATTTTACACAGACACTGATTTGATTAGCCTTCTTGTTTTTACAACATTTAAAGAAATTTTCGGGAGGATCGCCCGCACCATCCTCACCTGCCGCCATCTTCTACACTTTTTCTCTGACCGCCATCAAAATGATTGCAGCTACCCTCCACATGGTCCTTGTCACCACACTTAGGACACCCAGGTTTAGCCTTGCGGGCCTTAGTCAGAGCTCTCCTAAAATTGTCACATTTGCCACTTCCAGCTTTATGGCTGGCCTTGTTACAGACCGGGCAGGATTCCTCATTTGTGCAATCCTTTGCGTTATGTCCCTCACCGCCGCATTTGAAGCAGGACTTTGATCTATCCGGACCTTCGCACTCAGCTACTACATGTTCCGATGACCAGCATTTAAAGCACCTCTTGATTCTAAGACGTTTTTCGATCGTACAGTTAACCAGTCCTACCCGAAATTCCTTATCCTGCAGGAGCGTGGCTCGCTGAGTCTAACGGTCTTCCCATCCAAGGTTTCCCAATTTAGATTGGATTGCCTCCATGACCTCTGCCTCGACGGTGTCGGCGTCCAATCCTCGGATATGCAAAGTCTCCAGATTCTCCTCCGCCCCTACTACCCTAGTTTTGATTTCGTTGCCTTCGGTCAAGATCTTATTTATTTCTTCCAAGGCTACTTTATCGTTCTCAGTCGTAATAAGCAGCTTGCCATCCTTGGTATAGCTAAGCCCTCGTATGGCCTTAGTGTACTCACTATCATTGAGTAGACCCTTTGCTTTACCCAAAAGGGTCTTGTACGTTGTGCCGCTCTGCTCGGCAATCAGCGCAAAGGTATTGTACTCCCTTTTCTTCTCCTGCTTAGTGAGGGCTTTGCGGGGTTGCTGGTTTGTATATATCACCACCCGGGTGTCTGTGGCGTGGAATACAGCCTCTACCATCTTTTTAAGGCGTTCAGTACTGACAAAACTCAGATGGTGGATGGCCACCCATTTGTACTCGCCGGTTTCGGCCTTGACTTTGTGAAGGTTATCCCAAATATCCTCCTCCTTACCGTCCAGCGCGATTCTTATAATTCTCTTGCTCCCGGCTTCTCCTTGTGCAAGCCTCGACCACAGCCTGGTGGTTAGTTCAATCATCTCGAACGCCTCAGTAATAGTACCGAGGTCGGGGCATCTGTCCTTATACATTTTCTGTATACTTCTCTCCATGTTGCGGTCACCAGGTTCCACCAGCACCACTTTGGGGATGAACTCATTAGTATCGATGAGGTTTCCGACCTTTATCTCGGTGTTCTGGAACAAAATATTGTCCCATGATTGCTGTGCCGCGCTGACCCATTGTTCATAACTGGTGATTCCCGTTAAGGTGTTAAGTTGTCCTGCTGCACTTCACGCCATGGTTTGTATGCCGACTTCTCGTGTTTCTTTAGGTGTCCCGCTAGTTTGGGTATCAGTATCATGCTTGGGCACCATATTGGACACAATTCGATGGCTGGTGAACCACTCCTTTACGGATGTGCCATCTAGGACGTTGGCCTACTTGCGCAGTCTTAGCACTATCTCCTTTATCTCACACTTCGTATTACTATCGATTTTCCACTCTAGGTCATTAATATGCTTCAAAAGCATTTATATTGATTCAGTGATGCTGAAGGCAACAGGGCACTCAATTTTCTTGACCGCCCCGCTGTCTCCCGCCTCAAAGAATACCTCCATTAACTTTCTCTTGTTTAAGCCTTCACTGAGAGAACTACATCTTTCAAGCCTGCTCACGAGATTGAGCCGGCTATGCTGATCACGCTTGCTGCTAATCGTCTTATTAAGAACGTCATCCCATATGAGATCGATTTCTTTTACACTGCCTCCTGCACTTGTTTCAAATCTGCCATTAGGTGTAACCGACACCCCAGCCTAGTAAATCACTGGAGTTATCTGGCAGTCATTGGATGACGACCCGCAGCACCCTCGCCCCGTGCCGGTACTGAGGTATCCAACGTCTGCACCGTAAACGATTTATCAATTTCCTTGTCCGTCATAGTTATATCAGTTCGCGACTATTTATATAAGAGGTTTTCCCCTCTGTGCTATCCTGTTGGTCCGCGGGAGGTATTTTATTTCCCTCCTACCTGCCGGCAGAGCCGGTGAGGGCATTCCCCTATCCGCCACCCGGGGGACGCGGAGGAGGTTACAAGACATATGACTTAAAATGAGATCTAAGAGTCTGTTATTAGCGTTGAGTACATTATTTTGTTGTTTTAGATTAAAAAAGTTCATAAAATGCAGCATGGAATTATATTTTAGTCTGGGAGTTTTTGAGAAATATTCAGGGATGTTAAAGTCGCCGATAATGAGAATGTCGGATCCATACAGGTCATATAGTGATTCAATATTATCAAATAAACACTCATAATCATCACAGGTAGCGTCAGTGGGAATATATAAAACAAAAATAAGAAAATAGTGATTACATATTTTTAATTCTTACGCCCAGTATATCGATGCCCTTGAGATTATTAAAACCTGGACATAGGGAACGAACGTCAAGCAAATAAGTGTTGTATTTAATTTTAAGTGTCAGTAATACTTCACCTCCTCGCGTTTTATTACAAGCTTGAAAATCCCTATCAGCGCGAAATACATCATATACGTTTATATCCAACAGTTCGGAATTTGACAATCCCGCATGAGCCCATGTCTCGGGGAGAGCAATACAGTCATACTGGTCAAAGGGTGAATTAGTAAATAACTCATTCTTTTTTGTCCCTAGTCCACGAACATTCTGATAATAGAACGACGTAAAATAAGAGTTCTTAGCCATTGCTTTATCAATGTTTATAAATGTTTTTGTGGATAGCGTATGGTCGGAACTTAAAGGAGCTGATTGCTACCGAATACTTTGTGAGTCAGTAATATCACAAGAAACAACTCACAAAAATTCAAAGAATTAGCTGCTGAAAGACTCTCTGATAAGTATGTTGTTGAGGAGTTGGCGACTCTACACCCGCGTGTGCATGAAGTCACGGAAGAATTAGATGCTGAAACTGTCCATAATTTTCTAATGTCACAGAATAAAAATGTTATTGTGTCTAACAGTGAGTGTAAGGTTATATCTGTGTCACATTTAAAAAAAAAACAACAATAAATTTCAGGCTATCCTTCAAGTAGATAAGTCTACATATGGTAATATATTGGGGCAGGGTAAATTATTCGTTGGCTATGACTATTGTAATATTTTTGATGCTATTGAAATGAGACGCTGTTTTAAATGTAATGGTTTTTACCATCTGTCAAATAAATGTGCCCTCCAGCATGTGATCTGTCCGCGTTGTTCACAAAAACATAACATCTCAGAGTGTAAATCACAAGATCTTTGTTGTATCAACTGCCTAACCTTCAATAAGGCTAATAAAGACTCAGTAATTAAAACTAATCATGCAGCATGGAATAAAAATTGCTTCGTCCTCCAACAAAATCTTACAAAGTTCAGGAATAATATTTTAGGTATTCGGTAGCAATCAGCTCCTTTAAGTTCCGACCATGCGCTATCCACAAAAACATTTATAAACATTGATAAAGCAATGGCTAAGAACTCTTATTTTATGTCGTTCTATTATCAGAATGTTCGTGGACTAGGGACAAAAAAGAATGAGTTATTTACTAATTCACCCTTTGACCAGTATGACTGTATTGCTCTCCCCGAGACATGGGCTCATGCGGGATTGTCAAATTCCGAACTGTTGGATATAAACGTATATGATGTATTTCGCGCTGATAGGGATTTTCAAGCTTGTAATAAAACGCGAGGAGGTGAAGTATTACTGACACTTAAAATTAAATACAACACTTATTTACTTGACGTTCGTTCCCTATGTCCAGGTTTTAATAATCTCAAGGGCATCGATATACTGGGCGTAAGAATTAAAAATATGTAATCACTATTTTCTTATTTTTGTTTTATATATTCCCACTGACGCTACCTGTGATGATTATGAGTGTTTATTTGATAATATTGAATCACTATATGACCTGTATGGATCCGACATTCTCATTATCGGCGACTTTAACATCCCTGAATATTTCTCAAAAACTCCCAGACTAAAATATAATTCCATGCTGCATTTTATGAACTTTTTTAATCTAAAACAACAAAATAATGTACTCAACGCTAATAACAGACTCTTAGATCTCATTTTAAGTCATATGTCTTGTAACCTCCTCCGCGTCCCCCGGGTGGCGGATAGGGGAATGCCCTCACCGGCTCTGCCGGCAGGTAGGAGGGAAATAAAATACCTCCCGCGGACCAACAGGATAGCACAGAGGGGAAAACCTCTTATATAAATAGTCGCGAACTGATATAACTATGACGGACAAGGAAATTGATAAATCGTTTACGGTGCAGACGTTGGATACCTCAGTACCGGCACGGGGCGAGGGTGCTGCGGGTCGTCATCCAATGACTGCCAGATAACTCCAGTGATTTACTAGGCTGGGGTGTCGGTTACACCTAATGGCAGATTTGAAACAAGTGCAGGAGGCAGTGTAAAAGAAATCGATCTCATATGGGATGACGTTCTTAATAAGACGATTAGCAGCAAGCGTGATCAGCATAGCCGGCTCAATCTCGTGAGCAGGCTTGAAAGATGTAGTTCTCTCAGTGAAGGCTTAAACAAGAGAAAGTTAATGGAGGTATTCTTTGAGGCGGGAGACAGCGGGGCGGTCAAGAAAATTGAGTGCCCTGTTGCCTTCAGCATCACTGAATCAATATAAATGCTTTTGAAGCATATTAATGACCTAGAGTGGAAAATCGATAGTAATACGAAGTGTGAGATAAAGGAGATAGTGCTAAGACTGCGCAAGTAGGCCAACGTCCTAGATGGCACATCCGTAAAGGAGTGGTTCACCAGCCATCGAATTGTGTCCAATATGGTGCCCAAGCATGATACTGATACCCAAACTAGCGGGACACCTAAAGAAACACGAGAAGTCGGCATACAAACCATGGCGTGAAGTGCAGCAGGACAACTTAACACCTTAACGGGAATCACCAGTTATGAACAATGGGTCAGCGCGGCACAGCAATCATGGGACAATATTTTGTTCCAGAACACCGAGATAAAGGTCGGAAACCTCATCGATACTAATGAGTTCATCCCCAAAGTGGTGCTGGTGGAACCTGGTGACCGCAACATGGAGAGAAGTATACAGAAAATGTATAAGGACAGATGCCCCGACCTCGGTACTATTACTGAGGCGTTCGAGATGATTGAACTAACCACCAGGCTGTGGTCGAGGCTTGCACAAGGAGAAGCCGGGAGCAAGAGAATTATAAGAATCGCGCTGGACGGTAAGGAGGAGGATATTTGGGATAACCTTCACAAAGTCAAGGCCGAAACCGGCGAGTACAAATGGGTGGCCATCCACCATCTGAGTTTTGTCAGTACTGAACGCCTTAAAAAGATGGTAGAGGCTGTATTCCACGCCACAGACACCCGGGTGGTGATATATACAAACCAGCAACCCCGCAAAGCCCTCACTAAGCAGGAGAAGAAAAGGGAGTACAATACCTTTGCGCTGATTGCCGAGCAGAGCGGCACAACGTACAAGACCCTTTTGGGTAAAGCAAAGGGTCTACTCAATGATAGTGAGTACACTAAGGCCATACGAGGGCTTAGCTATACCAAGGATGGCAAGCTGCTTATTACGACTGAGAACGATAAAGTAGCCTTGGAAGAAATAAATAAGATCTTGACCGAAGGCAACGAAATCAAAACTAGGGTAGTAGGGGCGGAGGAGAATCTGGAGACTTTGCATATCCGAGGATTGGACGCCGACACCGTCGAGGCAGAGGTCATGGAGGCAATCCAATCTAAATTGGGAAACCTTGGATGGGAAGACCGTTAGACTCAGCGAGCCACGCTCCTGCAGGATAAGGAATTTCGGGTAGGACTGGTTAACTGTACGATCGAAAAACGTCTTAGAATCAAGAGGTGCTTTAAATGCTGGTCATCGGAACATGTAGTAGCTGAGTGCGAAGGTCCGGATAGATCAAAGTCCTGCTTCAAATGCGGCGGTGAGGGACATAACGCAAAGGATTGCACAAATGAGGAATCCTGCCCGGTCTGTAACAAGGCCAGCCATAAAGCTGGAAGTGGCAAATGTGACAATTTTAGGAGAGCTCTGACTAAGGCCCGCAAGGCTAAACCTGGGTGTCCTAAGTGTGGTGACAAGGACCATGTGGAGGGTAGCTGCAATCATTTTGATGGCGGTCAGAGAAAAAGTGTAGAAGATGGCGGCAGGTGAGGATGGTGCGGGCGATCCTCCCGAAAATTTCTTTAAATGTTGTAAAAACAAGAAGGCTAATCAAATCAGTGTCTGTGTAAAATGTGGAGCAATGTTTCAAAATAGCTGCTCCACAAGAAAAAGTTACACAAGAGTTGATGAAACTAGAGTTATTTGTTGTTTAAAGACCATAACCTATAACTCAAAACATGTGACTAACCTCACTTCCCTAGAAATGGAAAATTACTTACTGAGCGAAATTATACAGCAGATATAAGACAAAAATGGGATATATTTACAGGCAAATAAAAAACTAGAAGAAGAAAAAAGTGAATTGATAGCTAAATTAAAAGAAGCAGAATCGAAAAATAATCTACCAGAAATGAATGGTAATGCAAATGCAGTAAAGCACAAACCAGAACGAGTTCTCGTGGTTAAACCACACAAAGACCAAGCAAGGGAACAAACCAAAAGTGAAATCAAACAAAAAGTAAACCCAGCAGAAATTGGAATTAACATATCAAAGTTCAGACAAGTGTCGAACGGAGCAGTAGTTATAGGCTGTGAAAACATAACTGAGAGAGGCTTGTTACAAAATAAGTTAAGACAGGAAATGGGTAACAATTACACTATAGAAGCCCCTGGATTAAAAAACCGAAAATAAAAGTGGTGAATATTAGTGCGGAGGATATAGAGGAAAATGACGAAGACACAATAAAAAAAATAGTAAAGCACAACAGTGTAAACGAAGGTGAAGAATTTCATATGAAAATAATGAAAAAAATTGAAAATAAATTTAAAAAAGTTACTCTCATTATAGAAACTGATTCTCTAATCCACAAAAATTTAATAACAAGTGAACGATTATGCATAGGCTAGTCAAGAGGCAGGGTGTTTGATCACATAAGTCTTCTACGTTGCTATAAATGTCAAAGTTATAACCATTTCGCCAAAGACTGTAGATCAGAATTAAGCTGCTCAAATTGCTCAGGAAGCCATACTTACAAAGACTGTGATTCTAGAACTCTAAAATGCATAAATTGTACAAAAGCAAATAGCAAATTCAACCTGGGTATCAATGTAGGTCACCCAGCTGTGGATAAAAACTGTTCATTTTATAAGAGAATGTTAAATAATAAATAAAAAAATATCGACTATCAGACACCAACACTATAGCAATTATGAAAAAACAAAAGCTGCAAAATAAAGAGGGTGTACATAAGCTCAAAGTTGCGCACATAAATATTAGATCCATCAGAAATAAAGTATGTCGGGTCAAAAAACTAATTGAAAAAGAAAACTACGATATACTAGCTGTTAGTGAGACATGGCTCACCAATGAAGATTTGAACAACACACTGAAGATAGGAGGCTACAGCTTAGCTAGAATTGACAGAACACATAGCAGAGGAGGTGGGCTACTCATATACTCTAAGTCAACACTAAAAGGCAAAATCTTAAATGAAATAACTGGAATTGAAGAAGGAATCGGGCAGCTGTGGATTCATTGTATACACAAAGGAAGAGCAATGGCAACTGGGGTGATATACAGACCAAGCATGCAAACATCGTTGGAGAAGGTAGAAAATAGTCTTGCAGAGATATCGACAGCATTTGATTACATAATATGCATGAGGGATCTAAATAATAACAAGCTGCAAACAAACACGAACGCAGAACAACTAATCTCAATGCTAGACATATTTGACTTGAAACAAATCATAACACACCCTACTCGAATAACAGCAGATACCGAGTCATTCATTGATATATTATGTGTAAATAAAAAAGTGGAATGTAATCGAATCTGGAACCAAAGATGCATCACACACTTATCTGACCATGACATATAATATGCTTTTCTGGAATTTGACCAAGAGGAGATAACTGAACAAAAATTCTGCAGAAATTATAAGAATATCGAAATGGATAAATTCGCTGAAGATGCCAAAAATATGAATTGGGGACGTGTATACCAACTAGAAAATACTGATGACAAAGTAAATTGGCTAAACTCCTGTATCTTATCCCTAATTGACTTTCATGCACCTCTAATACCAAAAAGCAAAAAAAAAAAGACGAAGGCACCCTGGATGACGTACAACCTAAAATGGATACTAAGAGACCGAGACAATGCCCATCGAAAGTATAAAAGAACAATGACAGAAGTAGATAGGCAATATTACTGCCAAATCAGAAACTACACTAACAGAGCCGTCAACGTCGAAAAGAAAAAGTATTATGAACATACGATTGAACAGAACATGAAATTCTAAAGCATTTTGGAATAAAATGAGACAATGGGGTTTCGTTAGCAACAATAAAAGTAACGGCATAGCAACCGGTGAAAATTTCAATGCTAATGTAATAAATGATCATTTCATAAACTGCACCAGACACATCTCTTGTGAAGAAATGCTATATAACTATTACTATCTATGGTATCACAATACATATGATAAAGATATGCTTACAATACTGCAACAATGAACTTAGTCACATTATAAATTACTCCCTGGAAAAAAAAAGTTATTCCACCATTAAAAAAAGAAGATTCTACAGAACTTAAAGACTTAAGACCAATTAGTATCCTTCCACCTGGATCAAAAGTTCTGAAAAGAGTAGTTCATGAACAATTGACAGACTATTTAGAAACACACAATATATTTCTCAAAGCCCATTCAGGTTTCCGTAAACGCCACAGCACAACAACGGCACTACTGAAAATACATGATGATATCATAACAGCAACTGACAATAACATGATCACAGTGCTCGTACTATTAAACATGTCAAAAGCATTTGACAGTGTAAGTCATGAGCTATTACTGTCTAAGCTATACTACTATGGAGTTAGAGGAATAATGTGGGAATGGTTCAGAAGCTACCTAACAGAGCGTAAGCAAACTGTTCAGCTTAGCGAGAAAGACACACATATATTTTCAAAACAGTGTACTATTAAATCGGGGGTACCACAAGGATCTATACTTGAGCCCTTACTTTTCAACTTCTTCATTATAGATCTTGAGCAGAAAATTGAATCTTGCTGTATTCATTATTATGCAGATGATTTACAACTCATGTTAAGTTTTAACGTGAGTAAATGCCATGAAGCTTTCCAAAAAATTAGTAATGATCTAAACAACACTTTGCAGTGGACACTTGAAAATGGATTGCAGTTAAATATTAATAAGACAGATGCAATTCTTTTTGGTAGTGAAAAAAACAGAAACGAGTTACGCAACAATGGTCTCAAACTGATGATGAATAACAATGAGATAAAGTTCAGCGATTATGTTAGGAATCTCGGCCTTATTATGGATGACAAATTAAATTTCACTAAACAAGTGTCAAGTATGTGTCGCTCAGCATATTTAAGTTTAAGAGGTCTGTACCACTTGAAAGTCAACTTACCAAAGGATGCCAAAATCAAACTAAGCGATTCACTAGTACTGTCAAAATTAAATTATTGCGACTCCGTGTATGGTCCCTCCCTCAAAGTAGGAAACACACACAGGATACAGAATGTTCAAAACGCCTGTATATGGTATGCGCAAGATGTTCCCTACAGAGAACACATAAGTCTATATATCAAGCAAGTGGGATGGCTGAACATGAAACAAAGACAGTGGTTACATCTATGCTGTATGGTGCATAATGTGATTGTCTCAAAAAAAACCAAAATACTTATTAAACAAAATCGAGAAACGCGAAGATGTGCACTCAGTAGCAACTAGAAATCGAGACATTACACTAACAGTGCCAGCACATCACACTGAGAATTTCAAGAAGAATTTCACATACCAAGCAACCAAGATATATAACCAACTACCCAACTACCATCCGATCTAAAAATACTGAGTCCAAACAACTTTAAAGCAAAAATAATTCAACTCTTAAAATCGGAACAACTTACCATTAATTATTAGCCGCTGTACTTTGTTCTGTTCTTATTTATTTATATATATATTTTTTCTATATATGCATTATATGTATTTTTTAACTTATCCAACCCTTCTGTATAGACATTATATGTTTTTAATTTGCGATGATATATTAAGTATTTTGTAAAGATGTATGATCGTACAAAGGTCAGGTTTTGCACAAATTCAACAAATTGTCACCTGGCCTATTCTAATTTTACAGAATAAACTGATTTATTATTATTATTATTATTATATCTTCAAATTAACCTTAACAGGAGCCGGGTAGCCCAGGACCTCCTGTATCAACATAGGGTGGAGTATAACGCTGACGTGCTACTCGTCAGCGAGCCGAACAAGAGGCACGTCACGACAAACAGTGCCTGGATTACTGATCCCTCACAAGATGCGGGCATCAGGGTGTATAATAAATGCGCTAGCAACCCTCGCTACGCAAATGGAATTGCTAGTTGTGTAATTGGCGATGTTACCGTATATTCCTGCTACAGTACCCCTAACTCAAAATCCCTACATGCATGTGACTTGTGCCAAAAAAGAACTATGTAGTGAATGTTCATCATTATCATCTACCGAAGACCGATGTATGAATCTGACCAAAAGAAAACTGAAATTTTTCTGTTCAGAATGTGAACTTGAATATGAAAAGTGTCTGAAATTAAATAGAAAACTGATACTAGAAAACCAGAAGCTGCAAAACCAAAATTAAGAACTATCAAAACTAAATTCTACAATAAAGTACTTAAGTAAAGATAATTATACTGAGCTAAATAGAAAAATAGTTCAGTTGGAAGATACAAATAAAGATCTGCAGGATGAAATTAGAATAAATTTCATCAACATAGTAAAAGACCTCATTAAAAATGAAATGGGACAGCTAAAACAAGAGGTAACAGACCTTAAAGAAAGCAATATAGAATTGGTTAAGCTCTTTACGAATACCCCCCCAGGTGTTAACATAAAACCAGCCACACATTCAGCACTGTTCTAAAGGAAAACCATGACAAAAATAGACCAAATAAAATAACGTTCTTGAAACTCCGTAGTTTGCGTAACCATCACGTCTATAAAAGTATTGAGGGCGTTGTCTAAATCCACACCTTGATCTAAAATTTTATTAGAAGTATTAAACGATTTAATTTCAGCTATTTCTTGTGCTTGTAATATGTAGCTGGCAAACGTTTCCATGTTTACTTTCATTGTTTTATGAAGTAACAGTATTTATTCTAGTACATTCAATATTTTATGTCTAATTTCGTTGAAAAATATAATATAGTCAAGTTTCTCATTATCACTGTGCACTCGGTAAGTTATAATTCTATATTTGAAAGCACTTCGGACAATTTCTATACCATCCGCCAACCGTACACATGAATTTGTTCTATGTTGCAGTGTTCTTTTATGAGACTTCATTTGGTTAGTTGTAGTTAGAATACATCTTTGCTTCTTTACTCAAGGAAATTGACGTTAAGAATGACCACACATTAACTCCTTTCACTATTTTATAGAAAAGGTATGCTACGTCACAAAATATCAAACCTCACCACATTTTATTGTATACGTATTGAACAAATATAGTTTTAGAGGTCAAGTTGCTTGGCAAGAAGGAAGCTTCGTCCTTGAAACCTATGCAAGCCAAGCCCAAGGTCACCGCAAGTGATCGTTCTGAGTAAGAGAAACACTCCGACCTTGAAGCCGAAACCCAACTGACACGACCAAAGTCAAGGTCACGGAAACTGTTATGCCGGGCTAAGGGAACGCCGTAACCTTGAACACAACGACTACAGGTGTGCGGTCAAGGCCAAGGTGAAGTGGTGGGGGGAGACCGACCTACGGCTAACTTCCTCTACTAATGACATTGGATTCGGCTCTCCCACCCCTAACCCAGTGGGTGGGGCGGGGGCAACTTTGAAATTTGTAATGAAAATCCCTATTTTTTTACAGCGGATTCAGATGCTACGGCCAAAAATACGTGAATTTTATATCGGGCATTTTTTTCGATTCTCGCAAGGAGTCGCTGCAATCGCACAAAGTTGAAATAAACCTTAAGCGTCCATAAGTTTGTAAATACTTACAAACTCTAGCTACTCGTGTTGACAAAAAAACATTCAGTTTAAAAAACAATATCTGTGATATCCTGGTTTTTATGAATGTTTTTTTTAAAGTGTTCTTAATAACAGTATTTGTTTTATGAAATTTCTACGAGAACGTTCAGTTCCTTCCAACTTTTGTAGAGGCAGGAGCGTACTTTTGTACGGAAAAAGTTATTTCAGTTTTCATTAGTTCTCGCGTTCTTTTCTGCATAATGGCTACTTTAACAGAGGAAGAGAGAGTTTCTCTTTTAATGATGCGAGGGTGCAGCGATAAGGAAAGGTCCTATGATGAAATTGTGTTTTTATTCAACGAAACTTCCTTTGTAGATCAAGTGGGAATTTCGAAATCTACTGTGTCGCGTACCATCAAACGATTACGATTCCTGGACACAAGGACAAATAAAAATCGCCCAAAATCTGGAAGACCAAAATCTGAAACATCGGAAGATCGACAAATGGAAGTGGCCCAGGAATTTGTTGAAAGTCGAAGGTTATCAATCAGAAAAGCCAGTCAACAACTTGATATGAGTGCATTTTCAGTTCATAACAAGTTGAAACTTTTGAAATTTCATCCTTACAAAATTCACCTTCACCAAGAGTTAAATGAAGATGATTTTGATCGGCGACTTGAAGTTAGTGAATTAATGATGGAAAGGAGTAACTAAAACCCAAATTTTTTCTCATCTCTACTTGTTTTCTCAGATGAAGCAACTTTCGAATTCAGTGGAAAAGTTAATCGCCACAATTTCAGTATTGGAGTAAGGAAAACCTTCACTGGATGCTTTAAACACACACGCAGTATCCACAAAAATTAAATGTTTAGGCAGGAGTTATCAGGGATCGAATCATAGATGAAAATTTGAATGGAGAAAAATACCTGGAAATGTTGACAAATCAAATAGTTCTCGCAATACAAGAGATTGCTGGTGATGTTCGATAATGTTTGGTTCCAGCAAGATGGGGATCCTCCACACTATCGGAATATTGTTAGGGACTATTTGAATGGTACTTTCGAATATAGGTCGAAGAGGAACTATTGAGTGACCAGCAAGATCTCCCGACCTCGCGTCACTTGATTATTTTGTTTGGGGCTGCGTGAAGGGTAAGGTTCATTTCACTAAACCTCGTGATTTGGAAGAGCTGAGGCAACGCATAATAAACATTTTTGCAGAAATACCACCTCAAATGATAAGAAGTGCTATTGAAAATTTTTACGCTCGTCTCGGACAATGCCAAGAAGTCAATGGGCACCATTTTGAACACCTGCTATAATCTTGAAATTAAAACCTGCTAGTGTAGCAGTTAAGCTGTAAACTAATTGCCTCAACTGGCCAAAATCCTCACCTTGCCTTATATGGCTGAGTTACCTCCTTGCCTTCGCTTGCTGGGATCAAGAACCTGTCTGAAGTGGCTGAATTAAGAAGTAAAACTACTGTAATTTTTTTTAATCGAGTTTTTTATTGCCCTGTAAAAAATGTAAATTAAAAATTACTAGCTGCTAATAAATTTACAGAATGTTAATAGTTGTTGTAATTTCCGCACGACCGTGTAAAATCACTGTTCTCAAAACAGCTCGGGAAATCATTCACTCTGAGATCAGTAGTTTTACTTTTCGTATTTTTTTAAGTATGCGTTCAAAACTTTCATGTTTCCACTCAATTTTTTGCGATTGCAACGACACCTTGCGAGAATCGAAAAAAATGCCTGATATAAAATTCACGTATTTTTGGCCGTAGAATCCGAATCCGCTATAAAAAATAGGGATTTTCATAACAAATTTCAAAGTTGCCCCCGCCCCACCCACTGGGTTAGGGGTGGGAGAGTCGAGTCCAATGTCATTGGATAGATTTCGTAAAAATAACAAATACGCGTTTTTCAGTTTTTGAATTGGACGTATTTTTATGGGCACAAGACGCTACTCTTGAAACAGTAATGTTTTCTTTTAATTTTTTACGATTACAGCGACACCATGCAAGATCGGAAAAAATGTCCGGAATAAAATTTACGTATTTTTTGCCGTAGAATCCGATTCCGTAATAAAAATAAGGGTTTCCATTCGAAATTTTAAAGTCCCACAGGGTGGTGGGTGGGGAGGTCATTTTGGTATGAGTAGATAGTTTTTTGAAAAATTTTTGACACGTATTTTTTTAATTTTTCGATGTAATGCAAACTGTTCGAGATTTTCCACCGTTCCCATACTTTTCTAACACCCGGTATACATATTTTGATAAATAGTAGTAACTTTTGGTAAATGGCAATAAATAGCAAAAAAAGAATCACAACATACGATATAATACAAAGTTGCATTTTATTTCAATTATTGATGACCTTTATTCGACGGGCAAATAATACTTATATTTAGATTTTTTATCCTTTGAACTATTCCCGGTTAAAATAATATTGATAAAATTTATCTTTAGCCAAACTATCTCAACAAATTAATGTTACGAATGGTCAAGTAAATTAACAGTATGAGAATAATTTAGAAGTGCCTATGCTGTGAGAAATATTGTTCATACAAATATATAAGGAACATGGGTAAGTAATAATAAGCATATAATCATTATAATGTACCTATTTATTAACGAAATCAGGTATGTAAGCATTTCCTAGCCGAATTTTATAAAGTATATTTCGAATAACTTGTAGTAGCCAGACCCGATCATGTATGTTTAAAATATCGATTTTAAGACAAATAAAATAATTAAACAATGGTTTGCTTTTAATAAAGACAAAATAGCAATACAATAAACAGAAAGTGTTAACAAAAGCACTAAATTTCTAATAAATGTAAATACAAACAAGTGAGGCCCTATCTCGAAAAATAAACGAAACATCGAACTACCGTTTACGCCATTCGATTCGTCTCGTTGTGGTCTATATCTAGAACATTTTTTAAAAAGTGGAAAAATTCTATGAACTTATTGTTAATTTTTGGTGAAAATGGCAATGTCTCAGAAAAATCTAAAAAATTCAAGTAGATGAGACGAATCGAATGGCACAAACCGCAGTTCGATATCTCGCCTACTTTCCGAGATACGGTATCTCAAGTTTGACGCCAAATTTAAAAAAATCTCATCCTTTGCACTTTAAACGGCGATAACTGAGGAATCGTAGATTTACTCGAAACGCCACCTTCATCAATATATTCAGCAATCCTTTATCTGCAAAATGAAAGAGAATCATGACGAAGTCCCACATTTAATTAAATATCTGACTTATATAATTAACAAATGTCTCACAGAAAATTACTTCCCCACCGCTTGGAAATTGTCAAATATAATTCCTATTCCGAAGGCCAATAACCACCCCTCGAATATGTGTCATTTTAGACCTATCAGTATTCTACCTACTGTCTCGAAAATTTTGGAAAAAATAGTAGAAGGACACTTAAATCTATTTAAATCTAAATATAATATTTTGCCTCACACACAATCAAGTTTCCGCGCAGGTCATAGCACGACTACAGCATTATTGCATTGGATGATATTTACACAGCAAATGATAAGAATAAAAACACCTGTTTAGTTTTACTGGACTTCAGTAAAATATTTGATACTGTGAATTAACCACTTTATACAAAAAACTTAAATATTTTAATTTTAGTGACCCCGCAATAATTTTTTTCCGAAGTTACTTAACAGACGTCAAAGAGTAGTTTTTAATGGTAATTTTTCAGAATATCAAGATAATATAAAAGGTATACCACAAGGTAGTACTTTGGGGTCGTTATTATTTTCTTTGTATATAGCTGATTTTCACACATTTTTAACATCTTGTAAAACCACAATATGCCGATGATACGCAAATATATTTAATCATTTTTTTCACATGAAGTTAATGCAGCAACTGAAACCAGAGCAGCGTACCAAACTGTTACACCAGAAATGATTAGAGCAGCATGCACTAGAAATCTTTTAACAAGATGTGAGCATTGCATTACTGAAGATGGACATCAATTTGAGCATCAACTGTAATAATTTTTCTACTTATTTTGTTTTGTATTTCAATTATACTGGCGTTCTTTAATAAATTTTTTAAAATCCATCCATTCATTTAACAGCACATATTGTCACCGTTTCACATAAAAACGCTGACAAATATGGTATCGTTGAATTTGTATTAGAAAGGCCTTCACAAAAATGCAATAATATACAGGGTGTTTTTAAAATTTTGAAGTTGATGTCACGTGATCGGAAACGCGATGTTGCAACAAAGTCCTTTTATACCAAAAATGGACACCGCATTCCACCAAATTTCAAAATTATAGTTCAAATAGTTTTCGAGATATCGACTGGCCAAAACTTCGTGGGCTACCTTGTATATTTATATTTCTCTTTTTAGTGGTTAAGTTAAGATACTCTTCTTATATTTTTTGTCATATTTTTTTTATGATCTGTATTATACCTATCATTCAATAAAATCGAATATTATTTTTAAATGCTCTCCAATTTGGAACGTTTTTATATGTGATGCGAATTGGCGCTCCCAACTTTTGCCGCCTGCGTGCGGAGCATTCGCTGCATACTTCCCAGGAACAGACCTGGTGGTTTAGTAAATACGGCCAAAATTGGAACTAGTCAGTTTTAAAGCACAGGACCGCGCGCACTGAACTTGATATTTTGTCCTATATATTTGGCAATGGTATCGAGATTTGAACGGTAGTTGAAACTGTGCAGGCGAGTCCAAGACTGGCAATGTAATCAGCCTGAATGAACCATCTACGACTGCACTGGTTTAATGGTAATAAAACGGACAGGCCTACTAGCACAAAAAAACTCGTAAATCGTTTCTTATCAGTCAACGTGGAAATCTAACCACGTACTGTCTATGTGCCAGTGCAGTGCATAAATACCTATTATAATATCAAGCGTAGGAGTTTAGTTAGTTACTGTTCATATTTATAAATATTTACTACTGTATAAAAATTAAAATATTTTAATTATTTACTAATTTACCATGGCTTTCTGGAGACCATTTGAAACAGAGGATAATATAATAACGTCCGAAAATCCCGAAATAGTTGCACCGGTTATTGTCGAAAAAGCCGAAATAAATTTAGAGTATAAAAACCAAGATTTACACGTACAAAGTCAACGTATTATTTTAAATATACATGAATGTTTGAAAGGCGAAAATCCTGAACAATGCGAGAAAGAAATAATACGACGTATTAACGAATTAACTAAAATATCAAAATCAACAATTTATCGCGTAATTCAAGAAGGCGATGTTATAGATCACAGCGCAAAGAGGAAACGGAAAAATACGAAATTAAAAAATATTGATGATGCCACTAGAGATGTAATACGGCGTATAATTTATAATATATATGAAGAAAATATAGTTCCTACGTTAAAAATGATTCAAGAGAAATTTAGCGATTATCCTGATTATAATTATAGGTCTTTAGATATACTACGAAATGTCTTATTAGAATGCGGTTTTAAACATAAAAAACTTGACAGTCGTATGGTAATTATGGAATCGCGACGTATAGTGTATCTAGACGAGACGTGGTTTGACACGCATGATGGTTGGGTAGATAGTTCGCACAATTGTGTTTTTAATACTCCGTGTTCTAGAGGAAAACGCGTTATCATACTTCATGCGGGGAGTGAAAATGGGTTTGTACCCAATGCGTTGCTCTTGTCGGCCAAAAAAATATCGGTCTTCTGCAGACTATCACGAAGACATGACAGCCGATCTATTCGAAAAATGGTTTTCTCAACAGCTTCTACCAAATATTCCGCCAAATTCGGTAATAATTCGGTAAGATAACGCTTCTTATCACTCGCGTATATTAAATAAAATACCAAATAACAGCACAAAAAAGGGAGACATTTTAAAATTCATGAGAAAAAAAAAACGGAATTTCCTGTAAAAGTTCCAATAAAACGCGAATTACTGAAAAGAATAAAATAACAGAATTTCAAAAAGGAATATGTTATTGATAACTTATCCAATATCCACGGTCATACACTTTTGCGGTTACCTCCATACTATTGCATATTTAATCCTATCGAGATGGTTTGGGGAACACTAAAAGTACGTTTACGAAAATGTAATAACTCTCCAACTTTAAGCGTTAAGTAGTTGATCATATAAGAGAAGTAATAAATGACATTGACAATAATACTGATTTATGGAAAAATTGCGTTAGGCATGTAATTGGAAAAGAAAATCGATATCCAACGCTACCCCCTAGTGCGCCGATTTTAATTCAACTGGATAATGATTCCTCCTCAGTCAATTAAGATTTAACTTTTCTTCATTTTTTCATTCACTTTTTTATTGTTACATTTCGTGGAATATATTTTATTTAGTTGACAAGAAATTTTAATTTTAAGTTACTTCATTCTTGAGAAATATATTAATTTTGTTTTTATTTACGTTTTATATAAGTATACAAATATTTATTTTTGTTTTCATATAATAATTCTTTGCTTTGTTCAAGAAACTTACATTTTTATTTTAGAAGAAACTTAAATTTTTATTTTATTTTTGACTAAAATCGTTGCCCCTCGTTAATATAACCTGTCCCATCCCCTCCTGGCAAGATATGTTCATACCTTCTCGTTGGTCCTTGCTGAGCAATAAAATATTTCAATATAATATGGGTTAACTTTAAAACTAAAACCAATAAATTTAAATATTTAGATGTTATATCTAAAACTGATATAATACCTCAAAAATATTTTATTGGCGAAATGAACCTAATAAACAAAAAATAATAAAAATGAATATAATTTTAACATTTTATTATGACAATCATTTCTATTTTTTACCTCCGCCCATGTACAATAAAGAGATACCGACTGGTTTTGCCGGCTTTTAATTTTTATACGGTTTCAATTCCGGTCGTATATACTTTAGTTACTATTATATTTTTGAAATGATAGTTTGAATTGATTACTAGTACTGTGCCAATATTAGTACGTTTTGAATGCATTAGTATCAAAAAGTTAAAACAAGGAAAATTCACTAGTTTAGCTATCACATCAACGACCAATTTATGGAAGTATTTAAGAAAATACATTTTCTAATTACTGTAAAATAAACGATTTTAAACACACACGAATTTTAACCGCATAATTGTGATAAATATTTTATAATCTTAAGTACCTAGATAATAGAAGTCGTTAGCTAGAGAGAGGTAAGTACTTTTGTGTTATTACTAAAATATATTTTTAGTCATATTTATCCGGTAGATTTAACAAACTTGCGTTTTATCTTAAAATATAATCATGTATAATTAAATATAACCAATAACAACACAGTACTCAGTAAGTTAATGTAGGACCAAATGAGTCAAACCTTGTTGATAAAAGACGAAAATAATTTCATGATATAACGACATATTTAAAATTTAATCGCAATTACTAAATTTAACCTCATTTGGTAAGAAAATAAAAATAATATCATGACAGCATTTTTCCTTATCAATATTCTTAAACTTCACATTACCAATTCCAATTTTAAATGATTCCAAACCACTATAATATACTTACGCTTATTTAATTTAGATAATGTTGAAAATTCATCTATACATTGCTAAAGAGAAAATTGTATCGAAAACTTTATATCGCATTGTCCACAACCAAATCATTTGAATTCATTGTCTTATTATAGCCCTTAGTTCATCTGTAGACTATGTCGACAGCTTTTAGGATGTTACCATAAAAATAATCTAAAGGATCACTTAATATCCATCAATCTCTATTGGAAATATCAAATCCATGGTGCGGAGAAGCGTATCCTGGATGGAAAGTTTCCAGCTCCTTACATCTTAACTTAAAATCCAATTGATTTGGTACTGATAATTAATTGTGACTTCTATAACTACAGTCTTGTTACTATTATATGATTTTTCTGGAACAGTTCAGCTATATCTTGCAAAGTAGTCTGTTCTTTTTCTATTAACTGTTTTTCGTCCTAGTAGATATTACTATTTTAGGCATACATAAACAACCTACCATACTTTATATAAAGTAACAAATCACTCGTGTTCTTAGCAAAGCATTTGATTGCTTATTTCACCCTCGACTACTTCTCAAGCTATGGGTGCTGAGTATACGGGGTATATAGGTATAGTACGGTACTGGTATTCTATCCATTGAACAGAAAATAATATATTGAGGTACCCCACAATGAAGAAAGTGGAAGTAACAGCAAATCTTGCCCTTATACCCCGAACATAAAAGTAGGAGTGTCTCCTAACTTCTCCTTGAAAAGATGAGTTTCTATGGTATTACAGGTTTGCCATCCTATCTGAACAATAGACAACAGTGTGTCTCTGTCGATAATATAAATTCAAAATTACTTTCTGCTATGCATGGAGTGCCCCAAGGCTCTGTCTTGGGTTCGGTAATGGTTATTTGTGTACCAAGGCTGTAAAGTTGATCTTTTTCTGCCGAATTCGAAGTTTGCTGCCGAGGCACAGTTGAGGCCAAGCAAATTTCGGATAAGGTCGAGAAAAATCATTGGGCCGCGGTGCACACAACATTTTTTAGGCAACTGGCTCAAAAAGTAAAATAAAATATTTTTAAAATTGTTTCGTACAAATTACTGGAATCATGGAAAACATTTTGCAAGAAGCCTACTAGGCTGACAGTTTTAATTCGTTTTCAAGTTAATAACGAAAACAAATGAATAAAAAACAGTACAGTCTGTCAAAACCACAACATCCATAATACATTTTAGGCAATTGATGAACTGACAAACTTCCTGGTCTTTCAAGAACATCTTTAGTTGTAAAATCAGCAAGATCATGATGATAAGTTGAAAGTCTATTGCATAAAATTAAACTACGTAAATTAATGAATGATTTATAATAACTGGTTTCTCATTTAACTAATTTTATTTTGAATAAACTATTGAACTTGTTCACGTACGAAGGTCAAGCATAAAACCTTGATACAAATTTTATATAACGTTGTATTATCGTTTGCTTTATAAAGACGGAACAACAGCTCATATATAAAATAAAACTTTTGTTAATATTAAAATGTTTGTAATAATATGTGTTTCTTATGTATAGTTTGTATATTAACCATCGTAATCAATGTAATTACTGCCTAGAGGAAACTCGTTAGCAACAATGACAACTACGCAACTCTCTAAATCTAAATCGTCGCAAAAATTTATTAATTGAAAAGTATGCGGAATTAAGCAAAGATTTGCTTCTAAAATAAAAAAATATATATACACAATAACAATACTAACACCACTAACTTCATGACAAACTATGTAGGAGGAGAGCCGATGTAATAAATTAAGTTATAAAAACCGCTGCCCAAGGAATCACTACTTCCACATCCAGATTTTGTATCGAAGTCTTATACACACTAAATTCCAATGTAATATTTTACTCCCTTTAATAATAGAGTGGGGGTGGCAATGGGGGTGGTAGAGAGGTTGGCTAATATAAATATTATTTAGAGGTCCTTGGTTCTCGTATACGCACTAAATCCAAATTTAATTTTTTATTCCCTTAAACAATAGGGTGGGGGTGGCAATGGGGGTGGTAGAGGAGGTGACTAATGCCAAAATAAATTTTAGTGGCCCTTGGTTCTCGTCTAAATTTCAATTTAATTTTTTAATCCCTTTAATAATAAGGTGGGGGTGGTAGAGGGGGTGATAGAGGGGGTGGCTAACGCCAAAAAATTTTTCTACGTTTCGTTCTTATACACACACTAAATCACATTTTATTTGTTTTACTTCCTTACACGATAGTGTGGGGGTGATAGGGGGGAGTGGCTGATGTCAAAAAAAAATTTTGAGACCTTGACTTTTCGTACATGCCCTAAATTGCAATTTTATGGACTCTTACTTGCTTGGCCTATTTACCCTTATTTACCTCATTTACCCCCCGAACCCTCCAACGAAATTAGATCAAAATATAATCTAGTTATAATACATAATCTCGTTATAATACATAAGTGTACCAAATTTCAAATCAATATCATAAACGGTTCCAGAGTAAACGTGTGCACAAAAAAAAGTTACAGACAGACCGACCGATAGACAGGAAATTTTTTTCGCTCAAATTTAAAATCTCGACGTTTCATGACATTTTAAGCCTATTTCGACTAAAAAAAAATATATTTTTTTTGCGTTACTATACTTCCACTGGACGTGGAAGTAAAAATATACACAGAATTATTTGTCACTTCAACATTAAGTCTTTTGTTTTGACGATTTCTCTACTCTTTTTATTTAACACCTTGAAATTATAGCGATCAGCGAAATATGACTAAATCGTAATGACTCCATCAAGAGGCTATCAGTATGTCACAGTTTAGCAACGGGCTTCTAGATGACATTTATAGTATAGTTATATCCTAGGCATGGTTTCAGACATGATACCAATCACGTGCTTCCCTTTAATGTCCTACCTCCTGAAACAGATTAATGATATCGGGTTAGACCAACGTGAAGAACCAGGTAATTGTTGGTTTACAGGCGACTCCAAAACTTCAGAAGTAACTGGAGTTTGAAGTATAAATTACAACCCAAAGGTGAGAATAACTTCGAGCCTGGATAACTATTACGTTAAAATCTATACCACTGAACTATTTGTATGCGAATTGGAACAAATGCACCTCGAACACAGATCAGCAAGAATCTCAGATAGTCAACCAGTTCTTAAAGCACTTGGATCCTACGAAAACAATTTGAAATATCAAATTTACTCTGGTTTAGGTACCTGGCCATTGCCTTCCATGTAGCTTCCATGCCACTCAAGCATGGCAGAAATAGTCGACAACATTTTACGACTGATATAGTAACAACGTTTACTTTATTAGATTATATGATAACGATTACTGTGGTAGATGTAGATATCTAATAGGTAAAGTGTACACATGCAGTGAAGTGAAGTGTTAAAACTAGGAACTTGTATATTTAGTTTAGCACTGAGCCCTGCACAGTCCATCTGAATTAAACAAAAATTGTAGACAAAATTCTTCTAAGTGCAAGTGAGGGAATGTCAAGCCAACTGTAAGGGGTCAGGGGCTGTCCAAAAAGCTGGAGTTCTATAACCCTTGCTATGGTCAATGGCGGCCGATGATCTCCATAAACTGAGCAATTCTGGCTTCAACGTTCAGAGCTATGCTGATGCCCTGGTCATGAATGTGAGAGGCAGACATGATGTTATGATCTCAAACCTTATGCAAATTACCTTAAATATAATATCCAAGTGGTACTCGTTAGAGGGACTTTTGTGTGGATCCCAGCAAAACAGTTATTGTTCCATTTCCAAAGGAGAAAAACAAAGTGCTGAATCTTTCCAGTAAGATTAAGTGTCTAGGAGTAATCTTGGATCAAAAACTGAACTGGAACTCGCATTTGAAAAGAACTCTTACAAAAGCATTAGCGGCTATTTGGGCGTGCCGTAGACGGTTTGTAAGACTTGGAGTCTGAGACCGAAATTGATACACTAATCTTGCCTTTCGGTTGTCAGGTCCATGGTGACTTACGCATCACGCATATGGTGGCCAAAAAAAAAAAAGAAAAATTAACACAAGGAAAGTTGCCTGCTTAGGGACTATAGGAGTATCCTGTTCCACAACAGCAATGGAGGCAATGGTCGACCTATTTCCTCCACATGTGAGGGGAATGCTTAATGCCTTAAGGCTCCATCAGGCATTTAAATTAAAACCAAGCAATCTGGTTAATCACTTAAGGATTTTGGAGCTTATCCATCTTGAGTCCATGGCCAAATCAATAAGATGGCTAAAGAGGCAAGTGTGGGCATAACGGGGCCTAAATGCAGGGCTATCCAGAGCCCTTGGCAATATCCCAATCATCATCCAGGCAGAATTTTATGCTATAGATCTGTGTGTATATGAATACCTAAATAAAAGCATTGGAATGGCAAAGATTTATATACATTTAGATAGCCAAGTAGCATTAAAGGCTCTAAGGTTCTATATTTTCGAGGCTCAAAATTGCCTGGGAACGTAAACAAACTCTGAAGCAACTGCGAAGAACAGCAATGTTATCTTGATGTGAGCACCAGGGTATGAGGGAACAAAAGGAAATGAATTAGCTGATAGTCTTGCAAAAAAAGGAGCTGAAGTGCCATTTTTCGAACCCGAACTCTTTTGTGGCTTATCCAAGCGACACATAACGGTGGAGATCAAATAATGGGAAAAGGAACAGAAGAAATCCTACTAGAAGAATACTCCAGGTCAAAGACAAGCGAAAAAGTTTATAACTTATTTGGCAAAGAAGCTGTAGCGGGCGTACCCTAGCATATGGCAACAGTAAATAAATGCATTTAAATTTACAAGTATTTCCCATTACTCCACTTAAAATCGTTTATTAGAAAAACTCAGACGTAAACATAAGCCATAAAATAAGGGTACGACCACTTGTCATCTTTGTTATTTGCTGGCAGAGAACACATGTTAGCACAGATATTTTACCACCAGTCTAAACTCATATTTGTAACGATACGCACGCAAATTAATATAACTGCATCCGTTATATCTTGTTGATTTATTTGTTATATTTTGTGGATTTAAATAAATAATTTCTTCTGAGTCAAATATTTAATTGGCAGCAACAGCTACAGAAGCTGCAAGACAAAATTGACTTGTTTCAGCATTTTTCTCATAAATTACACAGATACTTAATTTATCTGTTACTTATCGACCTCACTGTATATGAGTATAGTATAATCCAATCTATCGAAAACCTTCGAGAAGTCTGTGTCTACTGCTATCAACTTGTTGGTGAGCGTCAAGAGTTTGTGGTTGTAAAGTCTGTAAATAACATAAGTTGATAACTCTACTCATTGAGGAATTAGAAAATTAACTAGAAACCGACCAACCAATTAAATAGAAACTTGAACAAATATTTCTTCACATAAGCATATCTCGAAAACCTTCGAAAAGTTAGATACCAAACAAATTGGTCTACGACTATCTATAAGGCCAGGATCACTTTTTGAGGATTGGTCTAATTCTAGTCTGATTGGTCTGATTTTAATTTTAGGTTTAATAAGGAAACCCTGAGGGAGTAGACAAGAATGTTTCTATTATAATTGTATATATACCTTCAGGAAATCAGCAATATTGTGTTGAATAAATTAGGAATATACTAATATATAATTATATACTAATATAATTGTATGAATTGGACATATTCGTATACTGTTATGACTATTCTTCATTAGTACGACTTTTAATTCGAAATGCGTTATAATTTCTTAATTTAGATACAATATCTACATTTATATTTGTGGCTACATTTGTTTTTGTTAAAATTGCATCAACTTTCAAATTTGTAACAGAGCTAGCAGACCACCTAGCGTAAACAATTAAAGCATCCTTTAATTTGTAATGAAATAAATTCAGTTAATTTGGATTCCCTTATACACGAACATTAGCACAAATAGTATTTATCGTAACTGACATACTTATTTACAAACAAAAATGAAAACACTACTTTTATTTAATTACTTACCTAGATATAGAATGGAGAATGTTAATACCTAATTAACTTTGTTCACTAGACCATGGGGTGGATCCTTGTGATTCTGCAAATATTCTACAGTCTAGGAAATATAAAGCAGATTTGCAGACAGAAATTTTATTTAGTTAAAATCAAAAAATGTCACAACACTCTCAGAATAATAAACAGTGTATTCTTATGTCCGTTAAATGTTCTAACAGTGCGGTCCATAAGAATGAAATAAATTCATTGTAAGCGAAATTACGAACTATTAGGAAAAATACTGAGACAGATCGATTTTTAAAATGAAAGTGGAATTCCCACATCCAAAAAGTCACACGGAAAGCAACAATCGCCCTGGGAAGGTGTAGACAAATGTGTAGAAGAAACTAAGGGCTAAATCCCAAAATGAACCTGTGATTATACACCCGGGTAGTGAGACCCATGATAACCTATGGATCAGTGGTATGGTAGACTAAGACGGTGCAGTCGGGAGCAATAAGGCTGTTAAGTGGCGTACAAAGGCTTGCTTGCCTGTCCGCTACAGAGGCCATAAAAATAGCTCCTACGACGGCACTTGAGGTGTTCTTGCACTTGCCACCGTCACATATATTCATACTAGGCGAACAGGTTAATGCAGACCAATTAACCAGCAACACGAGACGGAGGACAAGAAGTTATGAACACAAATCCTATTCTAGGCATGCCTGCGGACGTAATGATCCCAAGGTACAACTTCAATAAGAACTTTGAGGCTGTAATACCAGACAGAGAGGACTGGAAAAGACGGTCCCCCCATAACAGCACAAACAGTCTGGTACACCGACGGCTCCAAGACAGAACAAGGGGTCGGAGCCAAGATATACTGTACAAGGTCAAAAGCCAGTATCCCGATAAGTCTAGAGAAATATGCAACAATATTTCAGGCTGCAGTGACACCCCTACACTGTTGGGTAAGGCAGATAATAGGACTGTCAAACAGTCGATTGGCATTTGCTCTGACAGCTAACTGGTGATAAAAGCAATCAGTTCCATGGAAATCAATTCAAGATTAGTGAGGGACTGCTTGACGGCCCTTACAGAGCTGGGAAGTCAGAACAGAATGACCTTAGCATGGGTACCAGAACACGAGGAACACAGAGGAAACGAATATGCTGATCAACCGGCCAGAGAAGACGCACTTGAAGCCAAAATAGGACCTAAACCCTTTTGTGGCGTGGCAAAACCATGCATACGAGTAGCCACTAAGGAATGGGTGCAAAAAAAATCTCTGGAATGGTGCAGGAACCTCCCAAGACAGAGACAGGCCAAGGAGTTCATTAAAGAATGATCGGCCAAATTCACAGAAGACCTACTAGAATATTAAGGCCATCAGAATAATAGTAAGCTTTCTAACTGGGCACTGCCCACTCCATATACACATGAGTCTAATGGGCCTGGCAGAGGAAGCAACATGCAGGTTCTGTCAAGAGGACGAGGAAACCCCAGTTCACGTATTGTACTGCGAAGGCCTAGCGAGACTTAAATTCCAAGTACTCGGAGAAGAAAACCAAAGGTGGCTATACGAAAGGGCCCTTATCAAAGCTGTGGAGTCTGGTATAAAGAACAAAGCTGGATGAGGTACTATAAGCCAAATAGCCAACTCCTCTATTTATCTATCTATCTCTCTAATATGAAATTGCTATTTTTTAGCATGAAAATAATACCCCCTCCCCCCGCGTTGATCCTCTGAATTATCACTCCCTCCCCAGAAAATTCTAAATTAGGAAGGATCTCGTCCGAAAGGGATTTTGATTATCTATTCAGAAGTAGCAGCGGCTACATTAAAAGTACATTTTCCTTATGTTAAATATCCAAATGAAATAGACAACTTTGTTTGGTACCAATAAATTTCCACCACATTATTCATGTAACGAGAAATTATTTAAATGAACTTATCCGTACCAGGTGGATTGGAAGACGCGGAACTATTGAATGACCACCTTGATCTCCAGATTTGACCCCTCTTAGTTACTTTTTATATTTATCTATCTCTCTAATATGAAATTGCTATTTTTATCATGAAAACAATACCCCCTCCCCCGCGTTGACCCCTCTGAATTATGACTTCCTCCCCTGAAGATTCTAAATTAGGAAGGAGGTCGTGCGGCATCTCGCCTAAAAGGGATTTTGATTCTCTATTCAGAACTAGCAGCGGCTACATTAAAAATACATTTTTCTAATGTTAAATATCCAAATGAAATAGGCAAGTTTGTTTGGTACCAATAAATTTCCACCACATTATTCATGTAGCGAGAAATTATTTAAACAAACTTATACATACCAGGTGGATTGCAAGACGCGGGACTATTGAATGACCACCTTGATCTCCAGATATGACTCATCTAGTTACTTTTTTATGAAGTTATTTAAAATTAAAAGTGTATGTTTCTGAAATCTGAAAGCTCATTATTTGTCCAATTCCTTGAATCTCATTGAATATAAGTGAGACTACTGATTGAATTAAATATATATGCAAGTAAATTGTCAGAAGTCTTTGGTTTTTATGTATGGCTTGTATAATTATGTACTCGCTGTAGATCCAAAATATATAAAATATTTCAAGATACTTACTTTATTATTAGAGGCTGTTGTAATCTTTTTGAAACTGGTTATATTTGACATATGGATAATGACATGCGAATTCTACTTTAAACTTTAAATGTTCACATTATTACTATTAGATTCTTATCATAATATCTCGGACCTTGTAAGCATATGACGTCTCTTGGCATTAATATTCTATGCAAGTCACAGTGAAAATCTTATTTTTTGTAGTAGATTTTAGCTTTCGCTTTATTTTCATAATGCACATTATTTTTTAACCAACTCAAAGAAAAGGACGGTTTCACTTTGCCCATTTCTTACAGCTGCAAATGTTTCCAGAAAAGCTAAACTAATAATGATAAAATTCGCATAAAATTCATAATTTCTTAGATCAATTTTATGCCCTTTTGTTTCAGGAAGGTTTATCAAACCATCCTTATATCAAAAGAAAATAAATAAATAAAGCAAAAAGCTTGGTTATTTCATTTTGTTCAATTATTTGTCGTCGCATAACATGAAAACGGCCTAAACAATTATAACAAACCTTTCTATATTTTGAAAATTGTTTTATTTAGGATGTAGACTATTTGAACCATTAAATAATAATAATACTAATAAAAATAATCTTCATTTCCAGTTACAGATACAATTAAACAGTAATCATGCAACTAAATAAGGGGTGCTTCAACTATATCAGAGATAATAAATACCCTATGCATAAGCATAACCTAATGTAAAATATAAATTAAAAATAAATATACATGTAAAATTGCAACTTTATAACCATATTGGTACACTACCGTGGTACCACATCAACGTAGCACGTAATATGAACCTCTTGTTCTCTATATATAAGATGACATTTTTACGAATACAAGGTAATTAAATGGTCTTAATATAAACCCTTGTGGTACACCTGCATTTATGGAATACTTTCTACTTTCTGTTCCATTCATTTAGACCACTTGCGAATGAATTTTAATATAGCTAGATAATAAGTTTAGCGCAGCGCACCTAATGCCATATCTAAACAACTTCGCAGCGGTAATGTGATGTAATCCATGCTTACGTGTCTGAGGGACGTTTTGGTACTCTTCCTAAATAGATGATAGGATATTCACCTGAAGGGTTCGATGTGGCTTATTCAGACGTAAAATACAAAATTTATACATTCGAATTTTGTTTAACTGCTTTCACCAATGGTATTAATCGGATGTCACTGCACTGTCTTAAAGCTAACACTCTTAATTTCTAGCAATTTCCTATTAACCTAAAAGGGAACTTTGTAGTATGGACTCAGTAAGACAACGAATAGGATAGGATTTTTAGGTAAAAGTACATGTTGGTCTTTTACTAACTTCTTGGTAGTTACAAATTTCGAGTATATAAGTATAAGGTTAACAAACGTATAAGGTTTAAGAAGATTGTCGGCCCATACCACACATGGTGAGGATTAGAACGACTCAGACAATGCAGTCTCCAACTACCATCCAATGATTTACTTTAAGCAAGCGGCTGACACCAAAAAGATTCAACTAAAGGTTTAATGTTTACGGTATTCGTATTTGGTAAATATCATATAAAATTTCGGGCACTCGTTATGCAGCTTGAAATAGCTTGAATAGCAACGGATTAGAATATTGAATTCATACGTTCAGGCAAGGCAGTCCCATGTACTGATATCTTTCAAGTCTTTAACTTACAAAAAATGATCAAGGTCCTAGTGGCTTGAATAATAAATAGATTTTGTTTCACCACTAGATTTGGCAGGTGTCAATGAATTAGTATTTTGTATAGATGAATTAAATTGTCCACTGGTATTAAGATTATTAATCGGTATTGCTTAAGAGACTCAAGACTTATTTAAACAATTTTTTACTCTTAAAATATTGCTAACATTCCAAAGGTTCATATTGTTAAACAGCGATTATTGAGAAAGCAGGGTTAAACTCTCAACGTGGCTGGCATAAACAATTTTACGTTGTTCTACCTCGCGTTAGATCCAAACCGATTTTTTTGTATTTCGCCACTAAAATTTATTATGATAGTAATAATAATTTATTAGTGCCAATAATATAAAAGTATTTCACACAGCATATTATACACAGTAGTTACCGTGTATGTGTAAATAAATAAATATATAAATAAATAAAAGCAATTAGTGTATAAACCAGTAAAAATGTTCAAATTATTAAAATTTGAGGAAAAATATTCTCTGAATGTATAAAAAGCATTGGATACTAAAAATAACTTCATTTTATTTTTAAACAGAATGATCCTAAGTTTCCTGATTATCAAAGGATTTTAGAAGTCGTAAAGAATCCGGACAAATATTGTCTCGGTTTCTTGTTGTATCCATGAACTTCACTGTGAGTATTGTACTTTGTTTCTTTTCCTTTAATGTATAATAGACATTGTAATATATACGTGCTGGATAAAGTTAATATATTTAGCTCTTTAAATGCAGGCCTGCAGTCGTCTCGATATTTTAAGTCATATACAATCCGTATGACTTTCTTTGTATCGCGAAAGCATGGGTACTGCGAGATGAGTGTCCCCAAACCAAAATTGCATAAGATAGACGGGAGTGAATGAGACCATGATAAGCGGTGAACTGTTTTCTGAGAGACATTACTTGCAAAGTTTCTTATTAGATATATATTTGTAGAAACTTTATTACAGACGTGGTTTATGTGCTGCGCCCATGTTAGTTTGCTACCAAGATATACTCCAAGAAATTTGATATTACTTTTATCATTATCAGCTACGTTTCTTAGGCTAAAGAATATTGTCTCTGTTTTGGACTTATTTAAACTAAGTTGGTTTGCTATAAACCAGTCCTGAGCTTCCGCCTGTGTATCATTTACGCTAGCAGGTAGGCTGTCAAGTGACTAGATGATTCTGATATCATCTACAAACAGGATGAATTTAGACGAAGTGGTATCAGTAAGGTCGTTTATGCATATTAGGAATAAAATTGGCCTCAGTATGGAGCCCTGAGGTACTCCGTATTCCATATGTAGCACACTTGATTTATTATTTTGATATATGATGTACTGACATCTATTAATAAGAGAGGATTTTAAATTACTACTGTTTACACTGAACTTGTTAAGATATTATGCGACACAGTCAAAAGCCTTGGACAGATCTAGGAATTGACCATATATATTCACTATCTTCAAAACCGTTACTTATTATGTATGTTAACTTATTTATGGCTAAAGTAGTAGACAAGTTAGTTATAAAGCCAAACTGACTGAAACTAATCAGATTTTCGGATTCAAAATAATGTGTTATTTGAGTTTTTAAGACGTATTCTAAGATTTTAGAAAAGAACGGTATGATGGAAATAGGTCTATAGTTTCCAACATCATTTATGCTGTCTTTTTAGTATACAGGTATGACTTTAGCAAGCTGAAGCACGTCTGGAAATTTGTGTGGGAGGATACAAATATTTATTAAATTAATTAACGGGATTGATACTATATATCTTATCGCGTTAAGGATATTAATATCTAAAGAATACCCATCCTTAGACGTAATCTTTTTGAAATTTTTGTTGCTATTAATGATTTGTCACATAGATTTATGGGAGTAATTAGAGTTTGAAATAAATTTGTCGTGGGCATCTTTTCTTGTTTTACAAAGTTGTGACCTGTAATAAATTCTATGAGTTTCTATTAGTATTTTCAAGTCTTCCGACGGTGTTCTCTTAAATATATCCTCTAAGAAATGCAACGTGTCCCTCATGTGCTTCAGATCAATATTACATACAATCCGTATGACTTTCTTTGTATCGCGAAAGCATAGGTACTGCGAGATGAGTGTCCCCAAACCAAAATTGCATAAGATAGACGGGAGTGAATGAGACCATGATAAGCGGTGAACTGTTTTCTGAGAGACATTACTTGCAAAGTTTCTTATTAGATATATATTTGTAGAAACTTTATTACAGACGTGGTTTATGTGCTGCGCCCATGTTAGTTTGCTACCAAGATATACTCCAAGAAATTTGATATTACTTTTATCATTATCAGCTACGTTTCTTAGGCTAAAGAATATTGTCTCTGTTTTGGACTTATTTAAACTAAGTTGATTTGCTATAAACCAGTCCTGAGCTTCCGCCTGTGTATCATTTACGCTAGCAGGTAGGCTGTCAAGTGACTAGATGATTCTGATATCATCTACAAACAGTATGAATTTAGACGAAGTGATATCAGTAAGGTCGTTTATGCATATTAGGAATAAAATTGGCCTCAGTATGGAGCCCTGAGGTACTCCGTATTCCATATGTAGCACACTTGATTTATTATTTTGATATATGATGTACTGACATCTATTAATAAGAGAGGATTTTAAATTACTACTGTTTACACTGAACTTGTTAAGATATTATGTGACACACACTAAAAAACTTTGGACAGATCTAGTAATTGACCATATATATTCACTGTCTTAAAAACCGTTACTTATTATGTATGTTAACTTATTTATGGCTAAAGTAGTAGACAAGTTAGTTCTAAAGCCAAACTGACTGAAACTAAGCAGATTTTCGGATTCAAAATAACGTGTTATTCGGATTTTTAAGACGTATTCTAAGATTTTAGCAAAGAACGGTATGATGGAAATAGGTTGTTTTATCATTTATACTGTCTTTTTTGTATACAGGTATGACTTTAGCAAACTTAAGCACACCTGGAAATGTGTGTGGGAGGATGTGAATATTTATTAAATATTTTATGGCGTTAATCTAAATAATATGCATCCTTAGACGTGGTCTTTTTAAAATTGTTGATAATGTCATTGACTTCTATATAACTAACTTCTCTAAATGAAAACTGGTTTTCAACAATTCGTTGGGGAATATCTCTGAATTAATTTCTGGGCGGTTTTTGTTGCTATTAAAGATTTGTCACATAGATTTATAGGAATTATTAGAGTTTGAAATAAATTTGTAGTGGGCATCTTTTCTTGCTTTACATAGTTGTGACCTGTAATAAAGTCTATCAGTTTCTATTAGTATTTTCAAGTCTTCCGACGGTGTTCTCTTAAATATATCCTCTAAGAAATGCAACATGTCACTCATGTGTTGTAGATCAGTATTAAACCAGTTAATTTTAGGTATTTTAGTGTCACTTACTAACTTTGATTTTTCAGGGAATGCTGTTGTTATATAGTTAATGAATTGCTCAAATTTGTTGTCAATGTATATGCTATTGTTATTTACAAAACTCCAGTCTATGTTTTGTAAATAGCTTTTTAAGTAATATAAACCAGTGTCGCTAATAGGCCTGTAATTTATTCTCCTATATGCTGATTTTGGTTTAGGGTCATGTAAGCTCAATAAAATACCTAAATGTTCGGACAATCTTGGGTCCAATATTGTCCAGTTGAAATTTAGCTCATTAAAGTTAATAAAAATGTTACCGAGACAAGAATAATTTCTGGTGTTCTCATTATTTATAGGATTTAAACCAAAAGATAAGAAGGCGTTCAAAAGCAAACGAGTATTGTTTTCGTTCGTGTTAAAGTGCACGTTGAAATCGCCCGTTACAATGATTTTTTTTAGTTTTGCTTTTATTCTTACTAGTAATGGACTCAAGCTAGTGATAATTTTTTTAAAAATATATTAAAGTCTCCGTTTGGAGATCTGTATGAGTTATACTACAGTTATTAAAAGCATAATTCTAAACTAAGGTGAAAATTTCAACTTCTTTTAAGTTATCCCTAATACTAATCTAATTTTCCCGAGCTAAATATTCCCTGAACTATTGTGATTCTAAGGTTTCACGTAGCGGTTGAAGAAGTTAGCCGGAGCGGAGCACGGAGCATTTTTAAGTAGCGTACCACACTAGATTGACATAGTAAAGTGCAAACACTTTGAAATAAACAATATGTAAATAATAAGTATTGTGTGCGGTAAATTGTAAATATAAATCGCTGCTGTTTAAATGTGTTTTTTTAATTGATTAGTGCATTCTTAGCAACCGTGCATCAGCATTACCGAAAATATTTTGTATTGTTTCTTAAGGTGAGCAATAGATTAGATGATCTTTGAAATTCTAACAGGACTTTTGCTTATGTGATACGGAAATTGGTATTAACAAATATTATCAGAATTAATTATTTGATAAGTTTTTTAATATAATTAAATTTTTATGCGAAGAAAAACTGCATAAATATTTAGGACTTATTATTTTAAATGTTACATTTAATCAATTTAAAATTATAATTACATTTTTACATATACAGGGTGTTTCACCGGGAACTGAACCGATCGATATAGAGAAAAGTACGCATCAGAAAATTTTGAAAATTTAGATAATTACTAATGTCGGTGTGGCTAAACCAACTAGAATAATTACAAGCAGCTGGCACTTCCGCTTATACCGGAAGTCGATACCAACTTGCTTATTTCAAATAGAACATACTATATATTTTAGGGCTTTCGAAAAGAGCATAAAATTCTGAGTCGAAAATATGTAGCATATCCTATACCTAAACCTAGCCGTTTAAGAGATATTTGACATTTTATAGAAAATTTGACAGGTGCAACGGTTTGCAAGAACCATTATAACTTTCTTCGTGTAAAAGATCCTCATTTGCTTCCTGTCACATAAAAAGAACACAAGGAGAACTACGTTCTACAACTGAAATAAATTCAATAATATCATACCAAGTGTTCCATTTTTCGCGTTACATTTTGTCAACTTCAAACCGCGAAAACTTGTTTAGTTCAAATGGAATACCCTGCATTTTCAAGTTGTGTAAAATTGAATTCCCTTTTTTCTGATGTTAGCATTGTGTGAGTTAAAGTTACAACTTTTTGAAATATTTGCGATTTTATTAGAAATTCATGAATTGTTGTAATCATTTGATAAAAATAGCCATGATTAGAAACAATCAGTCATTATCTTATGTCAAAAAATGCCAGCACGTTTAAATTATACCAACGAAAACTTTTTAAATTGCTTTATTACTTATGGAGAATGTGATAAAGTAATATCAAGAACTTGCAGCACATTTGCTACTCGATATCCACAAAAACGCAAAATAACACTAACACTATAACATGCGTATTAATCGAATTGAAGATATGACATGAACTAAAATAGCAGAGATAAGATCAATTTAAAATATGATTTCATTTTAATTTAATAATTGCTCAAAATTCCCCTCGAACCTCGACACATTTTTCGCACCTTGGGATTAGTTCCTCTTCTAATTGAATCCTGTGATATATTTTGAAATGCATTTCTTACTCTTTGCATACAATCTTCCATGGTTGTTAATGGGCTCTCATAAACTTTATTTTTAATAGTTCCCCAAATGAAATAATCCAGAACTGATAAATCGGGCGAGCGAGGAGGCCATAAGAAAGGTCTATTATTGGCAATCCATTGATCATAAAAAGTTTCTTGTAAATAATTATTAATTAACTAGGCGTTATGTGGGGGAGCACCGTCGTGCTGATAAAAAATGTTTCTATGTTCGGCGAGAGGTAAATTTTCTAAATAGTTATTATTCAAATTTTGTTAAGATATTCAGATCTTTCACCTAAAAAAAAAAACAAAAATTTACCTATACATATTAGCAGAAGAATTTAATTTATCCTTTAAATTTTCCTGATAAAATTATAATGCCACCACTCTATCGTTTCTTATGGCACAGTAAACATTGAACTGCCAGCTTTCCTGAAAGTTTCGCTCTCTGAACATATGAGGATTTGAGTCACTCCAATAATGCGAATTGTGTCTATTAAAAAGTCCATTTTTAGTAAATTTTGTTTCATCTGTCCATATAATATTTCCCAAATAAGAATCGTGGCCCTCAGACCTTATTAGAATAAACTCACAAAAATTCTGTCTTCTTAGAAAATCTGTTCCTTTTAATCCTTGAACCATATGGAATGAAAACGGGTGAAACTTATGTTTTAATAAGATTCTGTGAATTGAATCCTTGCATAGTCCCGATTCCAGAGCAGCTTGTCTTAATGACATATTTGGAAATGCATGAAAATATCCCAGAATTACTATTTCAATGTTTTCGTCATCAACAATAGGCTTTCTTATTTGCATTTTTGCCTTGACAGAGCCATAATTTTTAAAATTTTCCAGTATGCGTTTTACAGTGTTTGGTGACGGTTTCCGTTTTTCTGAATATCGAGTAGCAAATGTGCTGCAAGTTCTTGATATAACTTTATCACATTCTCCATAAATAATAAATAAATTTAAAAAGTTTTCGTTGGTATAATTTAAACGTGCTGGCATTTTTTGACATAAGATAATGACTGATTGTTTCTAACCATGGCAATTTTGATGAAATGATTACAACAATTCATGAATTTCTGATAAAATCGCAAATATTTCAAAAAGTTGTGACTTTAGCCCGCACAATGTTAATATCAGAAAAAAGGGAATTCAATTTTACACAACTTGACTTAAAAAAATACAGGATGTTCCGTTTGACCTAAACAAGTTTTCGCGGTTTGAAGTTGACAAAATGTAACGCGAAAACGGAACACTTGGTATGCTATTGAATTTATCTCAGTTGTAGAACGTAGTTCTCCTTCTGTTCTTTTTATGTGACAAGAAGCAAATGAGGATCTTTTACACGAAGAAAGTTATAACGGTTCTTGCAAACCGTTGCACCTGTCAAATTTTCTATAAAATGTTAAATATCTCTGAAACGGCTAGGTTTAGGTATAAGATATGCTACATATTTTCGACTCAGAATGTTATGCTCTTTTCGAAAACCCTAAAATATATAGTGTGTTCTATTTGAAATAAGCAATTTTAGATTGAAGTTTAAGGTATAAATAAGCTATATAATACATAAATAATAAACAATAAATAAATAACACCACAAGTAATGAAGACCCCCTTTATCCCGGAAGGCTCTAAAAGAGCCTTGTGTGGAAGGGGGCTACACATTTAGCGACAAGGGACATACACCCAATATCCGTGTATAGTGGAAAAATCCCTCTCACAGTATTTTCCACTGCCACGACCGGGGATCAAACCCGGAAGTGCAAATGCACTCAGCTCTCGGCCACTAGTCATATCTACAAGGATTTTTTTTTAAATTAGTATTTTATTTAATTTTTTTTTAATATAGTATAAAAAAATTAAAAAGCTTAACTTTCACGTGCAATTTATAGGAAATAAATATTTTAAAAATTAAAAGTAAGTATACCATTTGAAAGCTGAATTCTTCCTCTTTAAAATGATACCATTGTTTTTTTTCTTCATTTTTAATGGGTACAAATTGTCTTTATTATATAAAAAAACTCAATTTTTCCGTTTCAGAGGGTTGTTTATAAGGGTTCGCGGGGGTAGATTTTGGTAAACTTTTTTGAGCCACTTTCTACTAGCAAGAAACTAGCCTTTCATGAAAAAATTAGCGAGGTAACAATTAATTCTAACTTTTCATCAAAATTAGTCTCTGACAACTGGCCTAATAATAATATACATTTCTCAATTTTTTAATAAGTGTGGCCCAATTCTAGGTACAACATAAACAATTTTTAATTAAATTGGTTAAGACGTTCAAAAGACATAGATGATTTTTGAAATTTTTAGTAGTTACTTAAAGATATTAACATCATTCGTGCTGGGGCTGGTTGATAATTCCTATAAAAATATAAAACACCACATGCAGTAGTCAACACCCTATCCAAAGCCAGGGGCTGCCCTATTCTTCTTTTTTTTAAGCACATATTCGATGCTTTGTTACACACTTAAGCAGTTTTTTGGTACCGTATTAATTTAGGCCTAAATATAGCCTTAAAAACTTAACAGATTCAGGATCATTGCAATCGGAACAGTTTCGTAGAGCAAAAAATCATCAGTGTTTTTTTTTGTAATATTTACACTCCATTTATTTTAAATGAATCAGCTTGGAGTAGTCGATTAGTTTAATCTCATCTAACCAAACTGACATATCCGAGTTACAATCCGTTAGGTTACTCATCGGCAAACATGATTAATACCGAATCAATTACTGAAATTGAGAGGTCATTTATATATATCGGAAATTGTGTGGGTCCCAAAACTGAACCTTGTGGGACTCTAAATTCAATTCGTGTACAGATTCCGAAATTTCTAACTTTGATGATCATATTTATATAGGTAAGATTGGTTAAATCGTTCCTATGTCTTATGTAGATTACCGTCCTAGTGGAGCTTAAAGCTAGCTATTCCACCACTCAACCAGGACACACACACTGTTATAGTACGTTTCAAACATCAGCGATATATTCAAGTTTAAAAGTACTACATTTGCTAAAAATTCGATCTTCAAGGTCACCAAGTCAACAACAATTGCAATATTTCAAAATTTCGAGCCCCATAGACTGGCAGGGAACATTTCCAGCTCTATCCAGACTTCGGTACGCCAAGTCCCCATCGAACCATATAAATAGCCGAGAATGCCAAGCTCAAGCTAAGTCAGTTTCGGTGCACCTTAAGTTAGTTTCTGCGTTCCGCGAGTGAAGTCTTTAAACTAAACAGTGTTTAATCCTTACCCGGACAACCTTAAATTTCAACGAATCAAGTGGCGGTACTACTTCCTTGGCCGAAACCAAGTAAAAAAGATTAATACAATTAACTGCCATCGCGCATAAGATATTTAAGTCATTTTTTTCCGATTTAAAAATAAAAATATATCAAATCAACTAAAATCTTCTTTTCTAAGGCAAAATTTCAAGTGTCAAAACGTTATATATTATAATTCGTGTAAAATAAATTTTAATTTAATTAAAATAAAATAATCTACTATGTTCTTACGCTTAATAAATATTTTCAATTAAATTAAAGCGTTTCCATTCCATGAAAAGTATAAACAGGGTGTAGCTTTTGATCCTGCCATAAACAATAAATTTAAATAAAGTTCTGGCCGAACTCTAATAAATAAGTACAAGTGTACTACAGATCTGAAATATATACAGAGCAAAGCATTTGGCCTTCCAATCATTTAAGAACTAACCACCTCAATCTTTTCAAATCAAAATTAAATGCATGAAAGGTCTCCAGAGTCTCAACTTAAGCTCTCCATAGCAAACTTTTTTATTTTTGCAGCCACAAGAGGCACCTTCTTGTTCAACACACGGACAATTACACAAAGAACATTCCCTACCACATTGTTGTCTGCTGCAGCTAAGACTCGAACTCAGGTGTAGTGGGGCGACTAACCGTGTTGCCTCTCACACAACCATATCTAGTTCACTGCTGCCAACTCGGTATCAGGAATATGTGGTAGCTTTTAGTACGGACCTTTTAGAAATACCCTGTATAAAAAGTAATTTACCGCATCTTATTTTTAGGTTTATCGAATTTCTTTGTGAAATGTAGTAACTTGTTAAAGTAATAACATAGTTTTATAAGAAATCTTCTGCATAATTTATAAATTGCTTTTTTATTTTAATCATTACGTATTTCTGTAATGAGACAATTATTTATTAACATTGAACAGGTTTTTTATAACAAATATCGTAATTAGATTTGCATACATCACAACATTGAAAAAATATGTTATTTATACCTAGTGATCCAAAGGATATTTACATAATGTATAATTTTATTTCAGCATTTTGAAAATATTTTTATACCAATAATTTTATTTAAAATTATACGCAGTATTTATATTATTTTACATCTAAAATAGTCTTTATAAGCCTGTAAATTTTATATAGGCAAAGCATATTTTGAAAATATGCGTATGGTAGAGCTTCCCTTAATTTTAATAATAATAGTAATAACAATATCGATTTATTTGTCCAATAGTACAATGCCAATTACAGAACCAAGTATTGAAGTAATATTACCATAACTAAAGACAACACAGAACGTAATGAAAATTTGAATACTTAGATAATACAACTAGACAAAAAGATTATTATTAATATATTACCTGTGATAGTCGGTTTACGCATTAATAGCACTCTTAAATGAGGTAAATAGTGACTTTACAGAACAGTTAAAGATATAACAGCTGTCAGAGTTCATGGGAAATTTTAATACATAAATGTGGTCCTAGACCAGAGAGCAGTATTCAAGCTTAGAACACAGTCTGAGAATACCGTTATGAGGACATCATTATCCTGAAAATCTTTAATCAATCTAAGAATAAATCCCAAAATTCTGATAATGAAACAATCTGCTTAACATCCCCTAATTTATTGTCAAAGTGAGCACCTAGGTCTTATGTGCTTAACGCGAACCAGAGCATGCACGTCTACTTGATAATTGTATAGTGTAGATTTATAGGCCAGTCAATATCGACACAAAAAAAGGGCAACATCGCAAACGCGCATGTATCTACAATTTTTTTATATATTGTTAGTACCCCTGAGAGTAGTTTATACACAAGTTTGCAATCATGAAAACGCTGTGCTACTCCCGTGATGCTCGAAACAAGTTCTAATCTACTGCGGTGTGCGTGACTGTGTAAATAGTATTTTATTGTTTACATTTATGTTTACTTTGTTTATTTTATGATTTTTATTTGATTAGTATATGTTTATTTGAAGCCATATGTTACATCTAAAGTGTTAAATTTACATTCTTGCACGTTTTTGTAAAGAAATACATACCAACGTTATTCAGTACAATATTTTCATTTTCCCAAAATTCGATGTTTGACTATTTTTTCATTATTGAGGAAACTATGAGACCTAGAGGCACCATTTTGGAATCAAATTGAAGCTAATTCAATTCTCGACAAAATCTTTTCTCTAGGACCATTAGTTTAGCCCGTACGTGTCTTGGAAAATTACCCTACCAATAAATTGTCACTTTTTGGAAAAAATTCCTCATTTTTGACTGGCTGTATCTCCGTAACCAATGGACCTAGAGAGCTTGGGTTGGGCTTAAAAGTATAGAATAAAGATACCCGAAAAACGCTTCCTTTAGGTAATTTCTTAAAAAAAACTGAAACGAGTGCCAGAATTTCGTAGTTTTTCGAGCACCACGAGAGTAGCACAGGGTTTTCAGGGCTGCAAACTCGGGTATAAACTACTCTCAGGGATACTAACAACATATAAAAAAATTGTAGATACATGCGCGTCTGCGATGTTTGACGATTTTATTGACTGACCTATTAATTGTGCGGGAGCAAGTGATACCTTTACACTTAAAAATATTTAAGTTAAGACGATTGGTATTGCACCAATGCACCACATTATGTAGCATTGCTTGAAGGTTAATGCAGTCATCAATGGGTTTTATTGATGAAAAGATTTTCAGATCATCTGCTAAAAACAATTTTTAGCAACCGATTACGTCATACAAATCGTTAATGAAAAGACAAGCGGAACAACAGACCGAGGTTAGGGCCTTGTGGAACTTCTGAAATAATTTCATATTGACTAGATTTGAAACAATTGGAAATGATCCGTCAAATATGAATGAAACAAACTAAAAATCGCGTCAGAAAATCCTAGTTCAGGCAGTTTGGCTAATAGAATCATGTGATCTATATTATAATTTTGTAAGCTTTATTCAAAAATATCCTATATAAAAAATATATAGGGTTACTGGTAATTAGATACATTCCTTTGGAGATGTGATGGGGCATGATCTAAGAAGTAAATTTAGCCCTAACATATATTATGCAAAACTCAATAGTTTTTGAGATATTTAATTTTTTTTGTTTTTCTCAAAAAGTAGATCTTAATGTCCTAAAAGTTAGTTCTCGAAAAATCTATTTGACATTTTTAAATTTTTTTTTACTGTATTACTTGTCCAATATTATAGATATCCGTTTGGAATGAAAAATATCTGGAAACATTTCGATCATGTGAACATCTGAACTAAAAACTTTAAAAAAATTTTTTTTTAATCAGCTATGAAATTTACCTATTAGGTTTTTTCAAACAAAAATTAACGTAACACGCGTATAAATTATTATAAAAACTGCCTTATTTCAATAGCCATCTAACAAGGTACAAATGTTCAATGTACCTTTAATAGTTCTAAGAAAATACTAGTAAAAATAACACAAGTAGTACGAATTTTATTTTTAGATACACAGTAAAAAACATTTTAAAAGTAGAGTTTAATTCTTCATTAATTTCAAAGTTGTACTTTATTTTTTATATGTCTTGCTCAAAATGGGAGCCCCTATTCCGTATACAGACACGGCAGCGTCTTCTTATTTCCGTCCTTGTTACTCTGGTTGTCAGATTATGCCTTATGTGTTGGGCAGCATCGACTATCCTTTGTCTAAGGTTTTCTATAGTATTGACTGGTGTGGCATAGACCATCTCATTCATATGACCCCATACGTAATAATTAAGGGGTGTTAAGTCAGGGCTTCGCGCTGGCCAAGGTATTGGGCCCGCTCTTCCAATCCAACGGTTAGGGAAACGTTGATCAAGTAACTGTCGTACGGTCAACCGATAATGTGCTGGACAACCGTCGTTCTGAAACATCATTCGCTGTCTGACGGCGAGAGGAACATCTTCTAAAATCACCGCCAGATCATTTCTTAAAAAATTTTCATAGATTTCCCCGTTTAAATTTTGAGGAAGAAAGTGTGGCCCTATTAAATAGTGGCCAATGACTCCCATCCACACATTAATAGAAAACTTCATTTGGAAACTAGTTTCACGTGTTAACTTGGGATTTTCCTCTGCCCAATAATGTAGGTTGTGGAAATTTGTTATACCCTCGCGATTAAATTTCGACTCGTCCGTCCATAAAATACTTGTTAAGCAAATTTGCACTTTCTGCATCTGAATTTAACATAAAGCGGCAGAATTCCACTCTCCTTCCAGGATCACCTTCCTCCAAGCCTTGGACAGGGGTATAGTGGTAAGGATGACATCCAACTCTACGTATCGTAGACCAAACTTTCCATTGTGACGCTCCGGTTAGTCTTGCGACTTTATTAATTGAAATAGTTGGGTCTTCCTCAAAATACCTCAATATTTCTTCCTCATCATCTGGTTCATAAACGGGAGGAGCACCAGCGTCACTTCTTCTACATTTCACGGAGACAGTTTCAGCGATATTTCGATATGCCGTACTGAATACACGTGCATTTGGTAAGCGACGGTTAGGGTACCAAAGACCATATTCTCGGCGAGCTTCAGCAGCGTTGCCGCCACAGTATCCATAGACAAACAAGATATCAGCGTATTCTGCGTTGGCATACGCGGCCATGGCACAGAAAATACAATAACAACAACTAATAACAACAACTACGAGCAAAATCAAAATCTTCGATAACTAATTTAACAAGACCGACAAACTTAAGGGACACAGGGATAAGAATGTCAGTTAATGACATATATGCACAAACGTCAAAGTCAAGGACTGACTGAGTTAAATGAAAATGAACGATTAGTCGTTAAATAAATTCCGCCACCAGCATTATCTTTACTAATTTTTTATTAGAACTATCAAGGGTACATTAAACATTTCTACCTAGTTAGATAGCTATTGAACTAAGGAAGTTTTTATAATAATTTGTACGCGTCCTACATTAATATTTTTTTGAAAAAACCTAATAGGTAAATTTCATAACTGTTTTAAAAAAAAAATTATAAGTTTTTATTTTAAATGTTCACATGATCGAAATGTTTCCGGATATTTTTCATTCCAAACGGATATCTATAATATTGGACAAGTAATCCAGTAAAAAAAAATTAAAAATGTCAAGTAGATTTTTCGGAAATTAACTTTTAAGACATTAAGATCTACTTTTTTGAGAAAAACAAAAAAATTGAAATATCTCAAAAACTATTGAGTTTTGCATAATGTATGTTAGGGCTAGATTTACTCCTTAGCTCATGCCCCATCACATCTCCAAAAGAATGTATCGAATTACCAGTAACCCTGCATAATATTTATAAATTTTCTGACACACAGTGTACAAAATAATTTTACATATTAATTAAATGCGGACGCACAATACGTCGAGTAAAGTAACATCGTGTAAAGTAACATCCTCAAAAACACATTTTTATTACAACATTCATAGAAATTATTCCACTTGTAAACAGTTGAAAATCTTAATTATGCAGTATGATGTCAAGAAAACATGACGCGCTCTGTGATATACGATTTAATGATATATCGTAATTATGATGTTTAAACCATTTTAAAATAAATATTAGTAAATAATTCACTCAAAGATGACAGGTTGTTCTATGATAGGTCTAATAGTACAAAACAATAAAAATTAAATTATTTTTACAAATAATACAGAATGGGGTGGTTTGGAATATTAATTAAATGTATAGATTATCTAGACAATTCGATTATTACCTTACTCACATCAGGATATTACCGTCTATTCACAAAAAAGGTGAAAAATGCAATATCGAAAGCTACTGGTCTATATCATAATCTGCAACTTCGCTAAAAGATTTTGAATTCGCCTTACATGAGACCAACCATCGCACCTTTTATATATCACAGTAAAAAATGTACAAAACAATCAGTGAAAATAAACACAATACAAAAATTCTTGAAATTGCCCAGTCTCAAAAGTTTTCTGGATACTCTTTTAGAGGGAGCTCAAATCGTTATGCGCAAACTCTGGATCTTATACGACAATTAAAATTACATCGAAAATTGTTCAGCATAAAATGTGGCTGTGGAGACATTCCTGATGAATCGGCAGAAAAGAAGCTCTTTTAAATTTGTTCTAGAGGAAATAACAACCCAGTTTTAGAGTGCCTTCCCTAGATCAACAGCAAAAGTTCTCCTAAATTTATTGGCGCTTTGATAAATGCACAAATATCGAGAACTCTGAGCCTAGTAAGTCCCATAGAATTACTCAAGTTACAACTCCCGGAGTGTGATTGATATAAGAGTCTGAAGGACGTTGGGTTGACTTAACTCAGACAGACGTAAAGAACGGGATTCAGGTAAAGATATAATATATTGGGTCTCTTGAAAATATTTCGTATATACATACAATATAGGTATATGAAAAATGTAGAAGGTTGACAAAGATATCGGTCCGTACCACACATAGTGAGTAGTAGGGCGACCTCGGACAATGCGATTTCCAAGTGTCATCCAATGACTTATGTTAGAGCAATGGACTGAGCTTTATATTCTCAATTTTATAGGCTTCTTCGCTTGCCTGTCTTTATACGTATTAAATTCACATTGGTAATTTTGGGCAATCCGTTATCGAGTTTAATAATACTTGAATCACAACAGATTAGAATATTATAATCATACGTTCAAGCCAAGTGGGTCAAATGTACACAGTTGATGGTAAAAGAGCGACATGTGTTCCGAATCTCTGAGGAACCACATATAGGTGAATACGGCGTAAAACATGTTAGTTTCCCTCTAAAAACGACTGCTAACTTTGAAAAATGAATTCGGAAAATTTCGACGTCCTGGAGAAATCTTCCTTCTGGGACCTTCTTGAGGAACTTATCTATCCTCATAGGCTTTACCTTGTACATGTTACAGTATTATACAACATCTGATCATAAAAGAAGATTAACATTAAGATTAAGTCTTTTTCGAGACAGTTTCTAAAATGACGCTTTGTGCATTGCATCTTGGGTATCATGTCCCGTCTTGTGAAATTTCGATACAATTACAAAAATTCGCCCTGTCCAACGTCACGTCCAGTTTTATGAAATTTAGTTGCAGCCAGAAGAATTACGCTTTGTGAATTACGTCTCGGGAATCAAATCCCGTCTAATAAAATTTCATTGCAATTACAAAAATGCCGCTTTGTGAGTCACATTTCATGAACTTTGTACTTCCAAAATATCTTCCTGACGACATCTTCACGTGTCGCAGTTCCGCAAAATCCCGTCGAAGGAAACTTTCCTTGGCTTAGAACAGGTCAATGGTGCATGTATAGGTTATTTAACATACCCTACAAAGCAAGAATGGTTCAACTCAAGACGTAGGTAACTGTAAAGTTGTAAAATTGGAAACTTGATAATATAATTGACATAACAAAACTTGAAGGATGTGGAATATATCCAGAAGTCTGCATACAAATGGGCTAAGGATGGGCGAGCTAGCGTAATACAGGCAGAAGTGGCGGGCATAACCATAGCTATAAAAGAGATTATCTGTACACAAACTACAGGCAAAACAATCAGGATCTACACATATCATAGACAATCACGGCTAGCCCTGAGAAGTTACAAAATTACCACAGGAGCAATATGGGAATATCATCAAGCACTTGTGGATGCCTCCAACATGAATAACGTATCCGTATGCTGGGTGAAAAAACATAAACAGTGCAGTGGCAACAAAGCGGCCGACAGACTGACCAAGAAGACAGTAGGCCTAAATAAATTTGGACCAGGCCCAGCCAGTCTGTTACCGATCACGGCAATAACAACGAATACAAGAAGCTGTGAGATGAAACAATCAGCTGTCAGCTTGCTAGGCAACTACTAAAATATCCCAACAAGACTACAGCAATGAACTACCTGGCAATGTCCTATGTTTTATAACAGGAATCCAGACTGGACACTGTCCGGTAAGGAAACGTCTACAGAATATGAGATTAAGCGAAACACGTCTCTGCAGAGGTTGTAAACAAGAAGATGAGATGGTCCAACATGTGCTCTGTGACTGTTCTGCCGTCTGATCAATCACAGAATCCATTTTGGAAGAACGTTGGCCTACTTTGACCGATCTAAGGGAGATGCCCCAAGGCAGCATCACCACCTACTTTGCAAGACTTGGTTGGTTGGAGGCCTAGACGAGGGTCTGCCTACAGAAATGATGTACGAGGGACGACCCTGTGCGGCCTAAGTGTTGTGACTCAATATTTTTCTTTGAGCACACTCCCAACTAATTCCAACAAAGCTTGAATGGACAACCAATACAACTGAACCATACAAATCACAGAGGTGGATGGAATTTTTGCAGATAGAGAACTACAAATCCTGAGCAAATGGTATGTTCGGAAAAATACCAATGAAGCAATAAAGTCAAATACTTGGGACTGACGTTAACTGCCAAACAACCTCAAAGGTCATCTAGACAAAGTCGCTATCAAAACTACGCTGACACGATAGACATACAGAAGCATGGTAGATAAAACCTGGAGAATGCAGTCAAGTGTGTACAGATTTATGGTAGGGACTGCTTGTTTTGATAGCACATGTTCAAAGAAGAAGTTTATGGGTATGAAACGGTATGAAGGTTGCATACCGATAGAGGAGCTCTTAAAGGTAAGCAAGCTACATTCTAATAGTAAGAGAGTTCCTGGTAAAACTGGCTAAACACAATAACAACGAATCGAGTGGATGCGCGGAAACCAAATTCAAATTCAATTCAAAAAAGTATTTATTATAAATATATACTTCTGCCTTACCAGAGCCTGCTCCGGAACCGATCGTGCAACTACCATGTTGACGCGATGGCGGATTGCAGGATCGGACAGAGCAGACCTGGGCCGGCGAAAACAACAATAAAAGCGAACTAGCCTAAACTCCTTTTATAGAAACAAATAAAAATAGCTAATAACATTAACAAATGCTTGAAAACAAGATCAACAAAACTTATAAAATACACAACTTTTCAAGGACACTTTTGCACATACACGCAGGGCTGCGCAGGGCTGGTCTAAACTTTGATTTGTATGTTTTTGATTAAGGTTAATGGTGTGAAGTGAATTTAGAAACAAAAATGTACAAAAAGAAACGAAGAAAAACATACACGACAAAAATACCCAAATAGAAAAGAGGGACAGGAAGGATTTAAAGATAGTCATAAGGTATGAAGCACTAGCGAAAGGTGGTAGTAGGAGGTTCTAGGGCGAAAACAATGGGTTCGCTTGCATCAACCAAGCTATATGGGGTTAATAAGGGTGACTTCCTGTTCACAAAAACCCATCAAATTAATGTTTTTTTTTGTTGAAATAGTAAGCCTATTTCCAAATGTCATGAAACATCGAGATTTTAAATTTGAGCGAAAAAAAATTCCTGTCTCTCTGTCTGTAACTGTTTTGCTAATAATGTCAGAATTGTGTTGCGCAAAGTTGATACTGAACTTGAAATAGCCTTAGACAGATTTTTAACAAGGTTACGGTTTGAGTTATCAAAAAATGTTATCACTGATCTCAAAGAAGTCCATGACTGGTACCTAGAAATTTGCACAAATGAGAATATACCTGAGAGCCATATTGTTTCTCGGAGAATTTTAAAGAAATATATTTTAGAACCGTTTGATGAAAAAGAAAGTTTCTTCAATTCAGCTAAATCGAGAGAAGCTCAAAAAATTTGTTTTTTAAGAGTTCGGGATGCTACATGTGCTACTAGTAGTTGTGATAAATCTGCTGAAAAAGATAAAGATATAACAGTTCTGAGCGAGGCAACTAAAATTTTGAGGCAACCGGTCTTGCAAGCAGATATTTGGAACTTTACTGGTTCCTTACAATTAGAAAACAGCAATATTGTTCCATAAACGTTATCCACTTTTTTTCATGGTGTATACAAAGAGAAAATTCTCGACCTGAATAATCTAGTGCCTCAAATTCTTATGTACGAAATGAGGTCTTCGAAACAGATATACCAAAACAAAGACCGCAAGAGAAAGAAGCGATATTATCCTCTGCAAATTGCAGCTGGTTTAAGCGCTTAGCGTAGGGCTATAAGCAGGCAAGAAATAGAAACATTACATTCTCTGGGTTGCTCCGTGTCGTATGCCAAAATAATAAGACTCGAAACTCAAATTGCACCATCAAACAGATGTTTGAGAGAGACAATATCTATGTTCCACCAGACCTAGTCGAAAAGAGATACATGTGGCGCGCGCTGATAACGTTGTCTTCACAGAGGACACTTTTGATGGAAAAATACACTCCATGCAACCAGTATGGTTGTTCATCAAGCCATTGACGGTTATAATAAAAAAAATGATGGACCTTTTAACTAACGCTTCTCGTGATAAAAGATTAAAGGAAATCCCACCAGAATTGAATTGCCTGATGCCATGTACAATTGACCGAAAGAAAAAACCAGAATATAACCGTTTTCCATTGACAGAAAACGATAATACCTTAACTTGTATTTTCGAAGCAAAATGTCACGATGTTAAGAAAAAATAAACCTAATATTACCTTCGGGTACAGATATCTCGGTTAGTTTTTAAGATATTACAAAAACTGTTTTAAGGTGTTTAATTCTCTGTGGTACTCTCTATGTAACGGTAAAAGAATTATGATCCTAGGTCATTCCATTCCTGAGATATAGATTAACAAAATTTTAACCATTTAAAGAAGGATGGGGGAGAACGACGCGGGGGTGGGGGTTGCAAGATGGATTTTTGTGAACAGGAAGTTATCCTTGTTAACACCATATGGGTTGCCAACCATCGGCATTTTTGTGCAAGCGAAATGGCCTAGGGCCTCCTACTATGGATAGGATTAGAGAAAGGTATAATGGTTGAAATTTGGCTACAGGGGTTGCCGGAAAATCGATAACATCTGGTACGGTAAGGGGTGCTAATCCGAAATGTCTAATTTGCGTTATGCATTTTGTTAACGGGCTATCGCCCATCTTATACAAGTAGAAGTTTTGGGAGATATGCTGGACGTAATCCGCTATAGAGATTATGTCGTTGTAATGTGCGTAGAAATCTCTGAGGGAAGTGCACCTTCCAAAATTGAAATGAGGCGCATAAATTTGTGTTCTAGCAGTTTTAATTGTCTCATTGCCGTGGCCGGCGGAAACTAGAGCAACTTATGCGTCGTCAATACGTTTCATAATTTCATTTTAAGCTCTTGTTTGATTCAACTTTACACACGATGGGGAGTGTGTCAAGTAGTTACTCTACGCACTGTTATGGGACAAGATTTCTATCTGGTATTGTATAAGCTTTGAAATAGGATGAAAAAAAGATACCTCGGCGAAATTAACATATTTATTCATTACACTCACAAGGAAATATCATATTTATATTTTTTATGTTTACTAAGAAGCGCAACATGTATTACGTGTTTAATTACAATTTAAGTCAATTAGTTATTTATAATCGACCACATCACTGGAGACAGACGTCCTGCGTCCAAGGATCGAGGCCGCGTTGTTACGTACATGAGTATGTCCTTATACCTTGAAAAAGAAAAGAATATTGAACATTGGTAAAGATAAAATAAATAAATGCATGTTGCATCTATCATTTTACAACGACTGTCCGAACTGGAAACTTTACTAGAAAAGCATTACTACAAGAATTAAGCTTCAAGAAGAAACTTCATACTTTATCAGATCGTATGTAAATATTACCTATATTTTATCTATATTTGAATGCCACCATGCTCACATAAGAAAGGTAAAGGCAACCTAAAACAAAATTTCCAAGCACACTGGAGTGGCCGAATTGAAAAATTCGGCTTCGCAAGAGAATGCAAATCGTGGACCATCATCCTCGTTTGTCGGCTTGGATGACAAACTTCGTCGTGCAGAATATGCTATATTCCAAACTTGTTACAGAATATACTATATTAAAACTGCTACTTTTCCAGAAGTCTGGAAAGTGTCTAAAAATGGTCCAGTATTAAAAAAAAACAAATTATGTTAGATGTGCTATCGAATAATATATGGCATTCTTTTTAATCACGTCATATCTCAAATTTCCTTCAATTAACTCGGATTCACGTTGAATATCTCTCACCAGCAATTTGGTATTATTACTCAGTTCTAAATTTAACACATGGATGTTGGAGGTCAGGTCGATGTCATTATATGGATTTTTATAAAGTGCAAAATTATCGGGCTTTGAAATAAGACTTCTTAAAAGTTATCTAGCCTTACTTAGAGATTCTGAAGTGACATCCTGCAACGTACAAATTTCATCTCTAAATTCAACCGCCTTCGAGTGGAAGTTGCAACCCCTACATTTTTAAACGGGAAGTAGGGGCTTGTGATACCTCACTTGAAAGGTATTTTCATTCTCTATTCAAAAATGCTGGGATTTTAATATACCGGGTATTAGAAAAGTATGGGAACGGTGGAAAATCTCAAACAGTTTGCATCAAATCGAAAAATAAAAAAATACGTGTCAAAAATGTTTCAAAAAACTATCTACTGGTACCAAAATGACCTCCTCACCCACCACTTTGTGGGTGGGGCGAGGGGCAACTTTAAAATTTCAAATGGAAACACCTATCGGAATCGGATTCTACTGCAAAAAATACGTAAATTTTATTCCGGAGTTTTTTCGATTCTTGCATGGTGTCGCTGTAATCGCAAAAAATGAAATGAAAACATTACTGTTTCAAGAGTAGCATCTGGTGCCCATAAAAAAACGTCCAATTCAAAAACTGAAAAATACGTATTTTTTATTTTTACGAAATATATCCAATGACATTGGATTCGACTCTCCCACCCCTAACCCAGTGGGTGGGGCGGGGGCAACTTTGAAATTTGTAATGAAAATCCCTATTTTTTATAGCGGATACGAATTCTACGGCCAAAAATACGTGAATTTTATATCGGGCATTTTTTTAGATTCTCGCAAGGTGTCGCTGCAATCGCAAAAAATTGAGTGGAAACGTGAATGTTTTGAACTCATACTTAAAAAAATACGAAAAGTAAAACTACTGATCTCAGAGTGAATGATTTCCCGAGCTGTTTTGAGAACAGTGATTTTACACGGTCGTGCGGAAATTACAACAACTATTAACATTCTGTAAATTTATTAGCAGCTAGTAATTTTCAATTTACATTTTTTACAGGGCAATAAAAAACTCCATTTAAAAAAAACTAATAGTGGTTTTACCTCTTAATTCAGCCTCAGACAAGTTCTTGATCCCAGCCAGTGAAGGCAAGGAGGTAACTCAGCCATTTAAGGCAAGGTGAGGATTTCGGCCAGTTGAGGCAATTAGTTTACTGCTTAACTGCTACACTAGCAGGTTTTAATTTCAAGATTATAGCAGGTGTTCAAAATAGTGCCCATTGACTTCTTGGCATTGTCCGAGATGAACGTAGAAATTTTCAATAGCACTTCTTATCATTTGATGTGGTATTTCTGCAAAAATGTTTATTATGCGTTGCCTCAGCTCTTCCAAATCACGAAGTTTAGTGAAATAAACCTTACCCTTCACACCCCAAACAAAATAATCAAGTTGCGCGAGGTCGGGAGATCTTGCTGGCCATACAATAGTTCCTCTTCGACCTATCCATCGATTTGCGAAAGTACCATTCAAATAGTCCCTAACAATATCCCGATAGTGTGGAGGAGCCCCATCTTGCTGGAACCAAACATTATCGAACTCATCACCAGCAATCTCTTATATTGCGGGAACTATTTGATTTGTCAACATTTTCAGGTATTTTTCTCCATTCAAATTTCCATCTATGAAAAACGGTCCTATGATTCAATCCCTGAAAACTGCTGCCCAAACATTTAATTTTTGTGAATACTGCGTGTGTGTTTCAAGTATCCAGTGAGGGTTTTCGTCACTACAATATCTGAAATTATGGCGATTAACTTTTCCACTGAGTTCGAAAGTTGCTTCATCTGAGAAGACAAGTAGAGATGACAAAAAATTTGGGCTTTGGTTACTCCTATCCATCATTAATTCACTAAATTCAAGTCGCCGATTAAAATCATCTTAATTTAACTCTTGGTGAAGGTGAATTTTGTAAGGATTAAATTTCAAAAGTTTCAAATTCTTATGAACTGAAAATGCACTCATATCAAGCTGTTAACTGGTTTTTCTGATTGATAACTTTCGATTTTCAACAAATGCCTAGGCCACTTCCATTTTTATTTGTCCTTATGTCCGGGAATCGTTTGATGGTACGGGACAGAGTAGATTTCGAAATTCCCACTTGATCTACACGGAAAGTTTCGATGAATAAAATCACAACTTCATCATAGGACCTTTCTTTATTGCCCCACCCTCGCATCATTAAAAGAGAAACTAGCTCTTCCTCTGTTAAAGTAGCCATTATGCAGAAAAAATGCGAGAACTAATGAAAAATGAAATAACTTTTTCCGTACAAAAATGCGCTCCTGCCTCTACAAAAGTTGGAAGGAAATGAACGTTCTCGTAGAAATTTCACAAAACAAATACTGTTATTAAGAACGCTTTAAAAAAAAACATTCATAAAAACCAAGATATCACAGATATTGTTTTTTAAACTGAATGTTTTTTTGTCAACACGAGTAGCTAGAGTTTGTAAATATTTACAAACTTATGGACGTTTAAGGTTTATTTCAATTTTGTGCGATTGCAGCGACACTTTGCGAGAATCGAAAAAAATGCCCGATATAAAATTCACGTATTTTTAGCCGTAGAATCCGAATCCGCTATAAAAAATAGGGATTTTCATTACAAATTTCAAAGTTCCCCCCGCTCCACCTACTGGGTTAGGGGTGGGAGAGCCGCATCCAATGTGATTGGATAGATTTCGTAAAAATAACAAATACATGTTTTTCAGTTTTTGAATTGGACGTTTTTTTATGGGCACAAGACGCTACTCTTGAAACAGTAATGTTTTCTTTTCATTTAAAGTATTTTAAGTAGTGGAAATATAGTAACGTAGAAAAAACTTTTTTGTTGAAATAAGTTTAAAATGTAATAAAACGTCGAGATTTTAAATTTGAGCAAAAAAATTTCTCGTCTATCGGTCTGTCTGTAACTTTTTTTGTGCACACGTTTACTCTGGAACCGTGTATTATATTGACTTGAAATTTGGTGCACTTATGTATTATAACGAGATCTGGAACTAGACTATATTTTGATCTAATTCTGTTGAAGGGTTCGGGGGTAAATTGGGTAAATAAGGGTAAATAGGAAAAGCAAGCAAGAGTCCATAATGTCCAATATGAAGGGGAGTAAAAAAAATTAAAATGTGATTTAGTGTATAAAAGAACGGAACGTCTCAAAAAAAATTTTGGCATTAGCCACCCCCTCTACCACCCCCATTGCCACCCCACCATATTATTAAAGGGAGTAAAAAATTAAATTGGGATTTAGTGTGTGTCCGAGAACCAAGGGCCTCTAAAATTAATTTTGGAATTAGTTACCTCCTCTACCACCCTCACTGCCACCCCCACCCTATTGTTTAAGGGAAGAAAAAATTAAATTAGGATTGAGTGTATGTACGAGAACCAAGAGCTTCTAAAAAAATTTTTTACATTAGCCACTCCCTCTACCACCCCCACTCTATTAATAAAGGGAATAAAATATTACATTGGGATTTAGTGTGTATAAGACTTGGATACCAAATCTAGATGTGGAAGTAGTGATTCCTTGGGCAGCGGTTTTTTTATCTATGAATGAAATGGAATATGTTATTTTGAATGGAAATTTAAACTAAAAAAAGTTTACTTTGGGACACCCTGTATATTAAATAGTTCAATTAATCGAAATCAAATACATTGGTTTTAGTCACTTACTGATTCACAATTATTATGCGTCCTATTACCATTTTTCAGGTGCCATCCCCGCAAACAACCACAAGAAAAATAAGATTTGTTCAAATAAAACCTTAGAATTTCTAGGAATAAATTATATAATGATGGACCTCATCTACTCTATGCTTGTTGGTATCCTGACATTTTTACATTATATGACTCGCCCCATCTTTGTATATATGGCTAAGGGGAAAAAGAAAAGTGTGCCCCCCATTAAAAATGATATTCTCAAGATAAGTGCGACAGATTTGGCCCTTAAAATCAGAAAAAAACAGGTAAGCAATTGAGCGTTTCTACTATTGGCTTCAAATTTTGTTTAACGTCATACTCCTGGCGAGGCTGACTCAATCAGGATCGAACCAATTTCTGTAATTTTATTACAATCACCAATTTTAATTATGCGAGTTTTCTTTAAAAATTACATTGAATAATTAAAAAAAAACTAAATATACGTCATGTTTGATTATTTCTCCTCAAATCACTATCTTAATCAACCTTGGCCCCCAACTCATAAACAAAAAGTGTGGTTAAAAAACAACTGATTTTTATGAAAAACTTAACGATAATAATTTTCTAAAGAATATTTACAAATCATTTCTCCTTTTTTAGTTATCAAGCGAGGAAATATGTCAGGCCTACATCGACCGAATCAAAGAAGTAAATCCAATAATAAACGCCGTGGTAGAAGATAGATTTCAACAAGCATTAAAAGATGCAAAAAATGTGGACAGTTATCTAGCAAAATGCTCGCTGAATGAGGAAGATCTAGAGAAAATAAAACCTTTATTAGGCGTACCGCTCACCGTAAAAGAAAGTTGCTCTCTGCAAGGTGCGTATACACATTAATTTTATTATTTAATAGCAGCAAACTAGCCTAGTATTTACTGCATTCCCGGTATGATTTTCTCTCTACTGACCGCAATTATTCGAATAAATACTAGTATTTTTATCTTGGGATGTTACCGAATGACTTTCTTTCCATCGTATGGTGATGTACTACCGGACGCCGAGGAGATCAGTTCCCCTCATTTTAAAAAAAAGATTTTCAAGATAAAAATTTAAAATTCGGCATAAAAACTATTTTTTGACTTAACAAGGATTGTAATATAATAATACCTATATACTTTTATATAAACTAACAAACTTTACTCACTTAGACAATGACATTTTCTACAGAACGTAAAAATTTCATTGACTCTTAATGTAGGGAACTAGAAGAACTTGATACTATAGAAAATGTCACCGTCCAGCAAAAACCAACGGGGAGGTGTGAGTAGTTTTTAACTTAACAAACACAGTGATAACATTAATAACATAATTATAATATTTAAGCCTTACTAAAAACGATAAAAATAAAATAAAAGTAATTCTCATTAAAGCACCGTCATATCTCAAACAGAACAGAATTAGTTATGTTAATTTACCTCAATTAAAATAAAACTTCTATCAAAATAAGAAAGGTAAATAATAATAAAATAAATTCTCACAGTTTCGAGAAAAAAAAATGTCACATGGTAACGGAGTCATCAGTAAGTTCACTGCTAGAATCATTCTTTACGTGCGGCAAAATGGGACACTCTTTTTCTCTCTTTATAACATGATTCACGGATTTTTTTCATATGTCGGTTTTGTCTAAATCGGATATTACGGTTCTTATATTATCTAGAATTACAGCTAAAAGTCGGATTCTGATTGCATTTTCTCAATTCGTGTTTTACACTGCCCCAAATCAATTCTATTGGATTAAATATGCAGTAATATGGTGGTAAACGTAACAGACTATTTCGTGTGTGTTTCGCAGATATGGTCTACAACACATCCTTTTTTAAAATTATGTTCTCTGATAGTTTTTAATAAATCTTTTCGATTTTTTTCAGGAATATTTATATTTTTACATCACAAAAACTTTATATATCGTCCTTTTTCAAATTATTATTTGGTACTTTATTTAATAGTCATAAACATTATTCATAACGATAACTGAATTCGGGGGAATATTAGGTAATAGTTGTTCAGCGAACCATTTTTGAAACAAATTCGCGGTCATATCTTCGTGATAGTCGGCTGAACACTGTTTTATATTTTTGGCTGACAAGAGCAGTACGTTGGTTACGAACACATTTTTACTTCCGGCATGCTTCCGTTTTATTTTAACAGAGTGGTCTACAACAACTCCTTTTTTAATAACAAGATTAATAATAGGAATCTTAGTTAATTCAAACATTATTTTTACGATACATATATCCGTCGTATATTTTCTCTCTTTAAGCAGTTATAAATATTTAAAAGAAGACGCTGGGTTTGCGCGTGTAAAACTTGAACATTAAATTCCACAGGGTCGGACCTAAGGCCGATCCCGTGGAACTCCGCAGGTCACCTTCTTCCAGTGTTCCTTTTCTGCCTCCCATTCAATTCTTCTGTTCTCCAGATGGCTGTTAATGATTCTGAGCAAATAAGGAGCTACTCCCACTCTCCTCAGACTACTGACAATCTCAGCCCACCCCGCTGTGTTAAACGCATTTCTGACATCCAGGGTCACTACGGCACAGATCCTTTTAGAGTTCATCGCCTCTCTCCAATCTCCGTAATCCTCCTTACAGCATCTACCGTCGATTTACCTTTCCTAAAGCCGTACCGATTATCCGCCAATCCCCCTTTCTGCTTTATTTCAGTCTCTAATCTTCCCAATACAAGGTATTCCAGCAACTTGCTCCATGCGTCCAACAAACACAGTGGCCTGTAAAAGGACGGTTCCTCTGGCGGTTTATTCCTTCTTACTATCAATACCAGCCTTGGTCCCTTCCGTCTGTCCGGAAAAACCCCACTTTCCAGCGCCTAATTCATAATTCTCAGGGTAAACGCGGGATACTCCTCTGCAACTATCTTCACTATCTCGGGTGGGATATCGCCTGGGCCCGGAGCTTTACCGCTTTTAAGCCCGCTACAAGCAGTTTTAAGCTCTTACTCCGTAAAAGGAGCCACGTCGCCCACTTCCGTGTCTCCCTATCTGACTTCTTCCCTCACAGGGAATAAGACGCCCACTATTTCCTCTATCCTTTCCCCTGGCATTGCAGGAGGGGTGGCTCTCATACTTCGGGTCGCAATTTTATACCCATCACCCCACACGTTCCTGTCAATGTCCTCATACATCTCCATCCGTTTATTCCTTTTGGAATTTTTTATCGCATATCTGAGTCTTTTCCTTGCTTCTCGGTAGTCTTGGTGAGCTAGGTTGTCATCCTCTCTTCCTTGCCTGCTATTTTCCCTAACACACCTTCCTCTGACTGCCACACATTGCCTCCTGAGATTGTTGATATGGTCTGTCCACCAAACACTCTCCCTTTGGTCCTCACCGTTCTTCTTCTGGGCATAGCTTGGTCGCAGGCTTTAGAGACCACCCTTATCAGGGTTTCATCCGTCGTCACCATGCCACTTCTCACTTGTTCTTCTAGTGAGCCTTTGAAGGCCTCTTTATCTAGTAGACCCAACATCATCCACTCACCCTTATCACCGGCATTCTCTCCTGTTGCCTCCCACCACGTACCCGATGTAGCGGTGGTCATTCAGCGTGTCTTCCTCTCGCAAGGCTTATTCTGCTAGTAGCGCCCGCTGAGGCCAATGTTATGTCCAGAATGCAGCCACCCTCCCCTCGCATGAATATGAACACCAAACCTTCGTTGACACCTGCAGATCATTCTGCGTCATCCAGTCCACAATAAGGTTACCGCTAGCATCCACCTCCTCCATCCCCCACTCTGAGGCCCTGGCATTGAAGTCGCCAGCGACGATGATATCTTTTCCCGATCTTCTGCCCTCTTCCATGATCGTGTCCTGCAGCTCTTCTAGGGACCATTCTAGATCTCCTAAACCTGCATTGGGTGAGAAGTAGCAGCTGAATATTATCTCTTCTTTCAGCTCCACCCATACAAATCCATGTTTTCTGCCACTTCGGTATACACTAATAGTCCTATTCAGAATTCCTATAGCCGCATCCACATTCTCATCTGTATACCATTCAGTCTGTTATTACCTATCATTACCTTGTTTGGCTCACTTACTGTGAGGACCTCATCTTCCGTGACCGACTCCGTTACCTCGTTTCATTAAATTTTCTTCTGTATCAAATGCTCTTCAAAAAGCAATTTTAAAAATATTTTTTGAAAGAAATACCAGATTTCTTTAATGATAGGAACCGAATTACACTCTATCTAAAATATTAAACTCAAAATTGCTGATTCAGATCACATTCCGTCTAATAAGGCGCATATGTATAAAATTTGCGTTTTTATTTTCATATTCCATAATCATGGCCAGTTTGATATTATCCAACAAGATTTCCTGCAAAATATTCTTGAATCGATTTCACACTGCCTTCTGTACATTTGATAAGAGTAGTTAACACTTAATCTTAAAGAGAAATTACATTTTGTTGTTATATAATGTAATAACAGAATATTAACGAGTGTACTCGCCTTACACTCAGATAGAAATCACATGTAATACGCCGGAAGCTGGTCAACGTTCTGTAAATAGTAATTTGGTTTGCTATGGGTTTGCCTTGGTGAAGGAATTAGAAGTTTTGTATTATTCAGTAAATAATAATAATTATTGCACATTTCAATTTAATAATTAAAATATAGAAAAAACAACTTCTGTAAATGCTATTTTGTATTAAAATGGACTGCACTATGGGAATAAAATTGAATAAACCTATATTTTACAGGACTCAGTTATACCAGTGGATTGCTAAGTCGCATTGGATATAAAGCCGAGACAGACGGGGAAGCCGTGGCGAGACTTAAGACAAGTGGAGCAATTCCATTATTAGTTTCCAATACTCCAGAACTTTGCTCCTGGTTTGAGACCAACAATTTAGTAACGGGGTGTACAAACAACCCTTACGATACTACTTGTATAAGTGGCGGGTCATCTGGTGGAGAGGTAAGATCTATTTTAATATCTGAAGTAGAACGCAAGTTATTTTAATATCGTAAGGTATAGTAGTAGGTACCATACAGAATACGGCGATATAAGAAAGCTCGCAAAAAACGTAAAGGAGACCGAACGCATATCAGTTTCAGTTTAGTTATAAAAAATGCCATAAAGCAAGTGGTTCAGTTTTTTTTAAATCATCGCAAAAATGGTCATACATATTTTCTAACAAGTTGTTGAGGACGTAGGTCTATGTAATTGCTTGCAATTTATGCCCGAATTGATGACTTGTCGATTGACTTCCAAGCTAACTGTTCTTTTGCTATGAATGTTTAATGAAAAATATTATTGAATTTTCACATTATTGTCGAAATAAGTAGTTTGTCTTGAAACTCAAGAGTAAAACTAAAATTTACTAGAAAATAATTGTTGCGGACCTCTAGCGTATACGACCCACCATACGCCTTAGCGTTTTGTGGGCCGCATAATAACAACCGCTACGTCCGTAGCCGAGTTTCGCTATTGTCCACGGGAGGCGCGATATACTTCCAGCTGGTGGAAAGGAGAAACACATTTTTGATGGCGGTATACGGTTGATAATCCCGCAAAACTCGTTTTATCCCAGGCATCCTGGTGGATTTTGGGATTGTCAACACAGGAAAATTTTCTCCATCTGTTGTTGTTCCATTTAGCGGAATATTTTGTTGTTGTGAGTAAATTTCAACTGCGGAAGCATGATATTTAAGTATACAAGGTAAGTTAACCTCTTCACGCCATCTTATCTGTTCTCTACCCACGTGTTTCACAAACTTACAGGCTTTCCTTCGGAAGTATCGTGTCGACTTGAAAGACGGACTCGACCCCATTCATCCAACTGTGGTTTTCTAGGAACATTGGTGGGTTGGTAAATTATATTTCTATTGTGAGTTATGTTCATGTTTAAATTGCTCTCATTAGGCACGCTTCACGTGCATTTCCGACCATGCAAATTAAATCAGGATATCTTTAGGGTTCCACGGACGGGGCTTCCACACACAGTAGTGAAGTTCCACGGGCGGGGCATCCACGCACAGTAGAAAGTTCCAGGGCTGGAGAAGCTATAATCAACCCCCATCCTCGGGTCAATTTCTTTCGTCCCGAAGACACCACTGTAGGGCTACAGTTTCTTCAACGTCGAAGTCGATATTGTACCACCCTAGATAAGTGTGTTGTTTTTATTTACCGGGGACCACCTTCAGTGGTTCTACGCGGTTATATTCCATTCATACTTACTTTTGTATTGTAACTTGTACATATTTAAAGATTTTATGCATTTATATTTATATAAGGAGGTTCCCTAAATCAGACCCATTGTTGCCGAATTTATTACCATTTATCCTCACATTGTAAACCGATGTGTAGCTACACGAGGCATTTTATTAATGTTGTAACTTATTAATCAAGAAATTTGCCACACTTTTTGAACATCGCCAGGTTACATGCTAGAGAACCAATATTTGTAAATTCTGTAATATAGTGCATTTCATGTTTAAAGAAAGTGCCATTATTTCGTCTGCGTAAGTAAACTAATAATTTGTCATAGTTTATGTAAACTTGGGCTTAGCGCCCTGAGGTAGTCTGAGCTAGTGAAATTTTATCGTGGGCACGTTACATCACTTATCCGAGGTAAGTTGTGTCTGCGATATTTGCTACGCTACAGTAGCCCAAGTGAGTTTCTTTATATAATATCTTATAACCATCACTCTCCAACGTATTTATTTGTTTATGTACGTGTAAATCGTAGCATAATAATAATGTCTTTATGGACATTTTAACAATTTGCCAAAACAAAAAAGCTATAACAGAAATGTCGAGATACAACACAGTTGCTCTACCACCTAACCATTCCATGTGAAATACAAAATAAAGGAATGAAAATATACAGAATAATTAATAGTAGATAGTGTACAATATAAGTAGACGAAGCGTGATAAAAATATATATTTCTGTTTGCAATAAACGTGATTAAACACGTTTGCAACAAGTAATGACTTGACTTTTTTCTTGAAAGAGTATATACTGGGAGATGGCTTGATGGAGGAGGACAGCTTGTTAAAAATTTAACAGTATTGTAGGTAAAAGATCTCTGGAATGAGACCGAACAATGTCTAGGAACAGTATACAGATCACGATGTCTAGTTGTACGTCCGTGCTTGTCACATCCTTTTATGAGCTTGTCAAATAGATACTTTGGTATTTTTAGTTTATTGAGTTTGTAAACTAGACAAGCCATGTGAATCACAAAACAATCTTTTAGATATAACCATTTAGATTCCACAAACTTATTTCTGATATTATAACAAAATCTTACACAAGCGTCTTGAAGTATCTAAAGACTTTCTTTATCCTTTATTTAATATAGCCGGCCAATAAACTAAACCACCATAAGCCACATAACTCAGTATTAATGAATCACATAACCTTAATTTAACATCAGTACTAAGAATATCTTTATGAAAATATAATATTTTTAATTGGCCAAAAGACTTTTGAATGATATTGTCAAGAATAATGCCCAAGTGTTTGCAATACTCACTGAAAAGAATGTTGCCATTGAGAGTTATAGAATACGCAGTGTTATTTAAAGTTAACTCGCTATGCTTAGCGTACACAAGTACTTCAGTTTTGGTTTCATTTAGAATTAACCTATGAGCACGTGACACAGAGGAAACAGTAGCTTATCAGCTGCCTGTCCAATATCTCCACAGAAAAGTAATCACTTACTCAAGTATTTGATAATCATCAGCAAGTCAGAAAATTGTAAATATTTGGGAAAATCAGCAGTGTAAATGGAAAATAATAACGGCCCTAATATATTACCCTGTGGAACACCTTTGGTAACATTGAGTATTTCAGAGTAAGTTCAGTTTAAGTATACCGTTTGTTACCTATTAGTAAGATAATCAGTAAAAAACTTAAGCCTTTAAATTACCAACTCCAATGTATTTTAGTTTGTGGCACAGGGTAGTAGAGTTTAGGGTATCAAACGCTTTGCTGTAATCTAAGAGAACCAGGCACGTGTTTTTATCATTGTTTCTAGCTATAAATAGCTCATCTATAACATGCAACAGTGCTATTGAAGTACTGTGGTTAGCCCGGAAACCAGATTGTGCTGAGGGGAGAATGTTATTGTTAATCAAAAAAGTAGAAAATTGCAGATAAACATTTTTTTCAAAATTTTTTGAGATAGTAGGATAGTAGATATACTGATAGGTCGATGATCATTGGTTAGAGTAGGACCGGCATTTTTAGGCACTGGAAGAACATAGGCAAACTTCCATAAGGTGGGAAAAGATCGGGATGTTAAACATTAGTTTATTAAGAAGATAAGATAACTACTTAAATGAGGGGGAAGTCAGGATATTATTTTGAGGTCAATTTCATCTGCACCCTTAGCGTTAGATTTAATAGTAAAAATATTTTCAACCTCAACAACTCTAGGAAGTTAAATTCTTCAGTTATACCTGGAAATCTATTGTTTACATATTTATTAGTAATAAAGTCATTATCGACAGTAGCTTGAGAAACACTATTAACAAAAAAATTATTAAAGTCATCCGGAGTAGCTATATCAACAACGGGATTAGTAACAGTAGATTGGATATGTAACTATATTAATAAATATAATATTTTTAGTCGCAAACTCCTCTATAAAATTCTTATTTTACTATAAGGAACGTAACCAGACTGCAACCAACAGCTACTCTGCGGGCTGTGTGCCCCGCCGAGCGCTGAATTACAAGTTACAAGTCTGGCGCGTTAAGTGTAATAATTGCATATTACCATCAAAACGCTAATGCTTCGATTGCAACAAACACCAGCCGAAAGACTGATCCTACTTAAAGGAGCTCTCTTGCCAGCCGTTACACACCACTTGCAGACTGCAGTTTCGAGCTGTTGGCTCTCGTCAGTGCAAGATAGGCATGTGACAACCGACACGAGGATCCTTTGGCTATTTGGTACATCCCGGTATTTTTACAATAGCGACATGTAAAACAGTCAGCAGGCGCCATCTAGCGGTCCAGTGTCTGTTCTCTAAAAATATTATGTTTAATATTCCGCCCTCTAAAAGCACATTTGAACTATTTTAATGTACGCCAAAATGTTTTGGGTGCATTTTTAAACCTATACTGTAAATAGACCTTTTTTCTGATTTCACAGCCATATCGACTGTATTTCTAAGATCTTTGTAGGTTATCCATGCCACGTCAGTTTCGTTTTTTTTTTGTGCCTAGAATACGCCTTATCTCTCAATTTCATCATGATTTTCACATTTGCAGTGAGCATAGGGCAAGTCGCTTGGTAATTCTGACACTATTATATGGTGCGTGGTTATTAAACAGCCAAGTGATATTATCATTCCAGAACTGGACAAGTTCATCCACATTATCTAGGTTATACATCAAGTCAAAGTTAATAAAGTTAAGATCTTGCAAGAATAATTCTTAAAAATCGGTCCGACTCGGATAAACTTTTCCATTTAGGAGTAAGAACAGTTTTGGAAAAATAATTTTTGAATTCTATAAATCCTACGAATTTGCGATTTCGCTTCGAGATGTGGCCGTTCTGAATATGCTTGACAAATTTGAGCAAAGTCGATCTATTGGTTTGGGCTCTAGGTGAGACCACAGACGACAGACATAAATTACAGACAGACACTTTTTAAGAATCACTTTTTTTTTGTTCAAGGAACTTGATAATGTATAAATCCACCAAAAACTCAAAGTCGATTTTTTGCATGATCATAATACTATCCATATTTGGAAAAAGAAAAAGAACGTCATGATATAATGAAAGTGAAGGATGATGAAACGGTTTTTAATTCATTCGTGAAAGACCGCTCGACTCTGTGGAAGTAGACCATGCCATTTCAGTACGGTGCGTGGTATCGGGCAGCGACTCGATACTGTTCTGTGTACCTAGACCACTTTAAGAAAATGCCCGGCAAAATATGGCTTTTATCCGCCAAAGAACTTCTGTAGTTGGATTAATACCAAACCGATTCTCGATTTGAGGTTATCAAAGGATTTGTCGTGAAAATTAATATCTAACTACTAGTTGTTTAATAGATGTTGCTATTTGAAAAAGTTGACTTAATAACAAATTAGTGATTTCTGACATTTTGGTTAGTCGTTCAAAAATCACATGTTTACATTTTTCTCTTATAGTATCATTAAAAGAGAGTAATACGTTCAGCTGAATTTCTGAGCTTTGTTCTTGTACCAAGGGAATTTATTTCCGTACCTGCTTTGTAGAAGCTTCCCCATTTTCGAGATATAGGGCAGAGGCGCGAAACACTGAACGCCATATATATTTAATTTTGTTTTTTTTTTTTTCAGGGAGCGTTACTTGGCGCTGGAGCATCCGTAATAGGAGTGGGTTCCGATTTAGCAGGATCTATTCGCTTTCCAGCTATGTGTAATGGAGTTTTTGGACATAAGCCAACCGCAAGTAAGTTCTCTAGCTTATTAAATTCGCTGTTAGATACTTATATAGGAACAACACAAATCTAAATACTTGTATATTAATATTCTTTCTTTTTATTTGGGTTTCTATCACATGTATTATCCTCTTCAAAAACGAATCACCGAATCTACAAAATAATAGAATTATTGGAAAAAAGCCTCTGCGCCTGTGACATTTACGTCAAAGGAACAGTCAGAGGTTTTTTTACAGATGATATAAATCGGAATAAACACAGAAATAATGTATTTTGCTGACATTTCGGAAAGTAGTCCCTTTCCATTTTCAAAGCTTTTTTTGAAGAACTCTTATTTGTTGTGTATATTAAATACACAGCTTTAAGATTCTGTTTTTGTTATTTCCATAGATACTTGCTGCTTACACAGAACTGATGATATTTTCTTTTAGATAATGTTGAGTTTGTTAAGGTCAAGGTCAAGTTGTACAAATATCTACAGAACAATTCGATACGCATTTATCTTCATTTAACAAATTTTATTAAATTTTTTTTGCTGATTCTCAGTTTATTACTACAAAATAGTTTGTTACCTACAAAATTAGAGGGCATTGGAGTAAGAGGGGCACTATACAGCTGGGCAGCCTCATATCTACAAAATCTCACGCAAGCTACTGTTGTAGATGGCATTAACTCCAAAACTAGAAATATAAACCTGGGAGTGCCTCAAGGCTCGATTCTGGGACCTCTGTTTTTTTCTATAATTTTTATTAACGATATATCCAACACATGTATCACTTCAAATCAACTTCTTCTCTATGCAGATGATACAAATATGCTAATGTCCCATAACTCTATTGAACAGATTGTCATAAATAGTAACAATGCATCACAGGAAATGGGTCATTACTGTTGCAACAACGGACTAAATTTAAATGTAAATAAAACGTGCTGTATACGTTTTCTGATAAAAAATATTGTAACTAACTATGATCTGTACCTTAAAATTTTAAATAAATCCATCCCGGGTATAACAACTACCAAGTTCCTAGATGTCGCCTTGGACCGAAAGCTTCTGTCTGCTATATTATAAGAAATCTAAGAGATACCCTCTCCATAAACATCCTAAAAACTCTCTATTATAAATTGGTTCAGTCTCAACTACAGTATGGACTCATTTTCTGGGGAAATTCCTCATATTTTAATAGGGCATTTCAATATCAAAAAAGGGTTTTAAGAACCATGTGTAAGGGGGCGAGCGTAGGTGCGTCTTTACTATGTACATACTTCGGTATGGGATGTAACGCAACGTCAGGCGCGGTTAGTAGTTGGATGGTCCATCGTTCCAACGGAAGCCGCGTTCTCGCCTCACACATCTTCCAGCGGCTTGTATATCAGTGTATGCGCGGAAGCTATACAACCTTAGGCGAGGGTGTTAGGCAAGTAAAAGATCCCTACTCTTCTTAAGGGAAGAGGTTCGGCAAAATTCCTGGTTGGGGGTAGCTCGTCTACAGGCGTCGGTGTTAGGCCTCAGTAGCGGAAATAGGCCGACGTTAAATAAATGTATAAAAAGAAAAACCATGTGTAAGATCCACCCCTTAACCAGTTGTAAACCACTATTTAAAGATTTGCAAATACTTACCTTGCCTAGTTTATATATCTACCAGTTAATAATGTACATAAAAAAATTAATCTGAATTCTTTAGAAATAGTGATATTCATGTGTATGACACGAGAAATAACTATAATTTGTATCAGCCATATTCCAGACTTGCACTGGGAGAAAATTCGCCGAAACATATTGGTACCAAATGTTGTAACAAAATTAGTCAATGTATCAACAATGAGACCAACATGTCATTTAGGAATAGAATATTTAAATTTTTGTGTAATAAAATATTTTATGACATAGATGTTACTTAATTGTTGATTTTGCTCACCTCTATACCTATTTTATTAATTTTATGTTGAATGTTTTGTGGTGACTAGTTTACTAAAGTCTGTACATTGTATGTTATATTCTGTATAAACTTTTAAAAACGAATAAAAATTATCTTATCTTATTCTATGTCCGTTTTCCCAATCATGTTCTGATAATAGATCTTTATTATTGATCCATTATCTGGAAATACCAATTCATATATTAAAAATAGTAAACATTTTATAGAAAAAATTTATGAAAACGATATTCATGAATCACACCTGATGGTTAGTTTTGATGTAGTTAGTCTTTTTATCAATGTTCCGGTAGATGAATCCTTGAAAATAGTTGCTCAATGATAATAATTTGGAAACTAGAATTAAATTCAGTGTAAATAGCATAATGGAACAATTAACAAAGCGTATAAAAACAACCTATTTTCAATTGGAAATTTTTTATTATAATTTTGGTATGGCAATGGGGTCTCCATTATCACCAATTTTAAGTAACATATTTATGAAGAACTTTGAGAACACATACGTTCAAAATTGTATAACAAAGCGGTTGTCTGGTGGAGATATGTTGACGACATCTTTGTAATTTGGCCTCATGGTGTTGATTTACTAGATAGTTTTTTAGAAAATATAAATAGTAAGGAACCGTCTATTAAATTCACATTAGAAGAAGAAGGTAGAAATCAACTACCGTTTTTAGATGTTTTAATTAAAAGAGTATATAATACAATTGAAACAAGCGTTTATAGAAAACCAACACATGCTAATAGATATATAAATTTTAACTCAAATCAATCAATAAATGTTAAAAGGGGTGTTGTAAAATGTTTATACGATAGGGCCAAAATAATTTCATCTAATAATGAAATATTAAATAAGGAGAAAAAATTTATCAAAGAGGTCCTAGTACAAAGTCAATACCCTGAAGCCCTTGTTGATAGTTTTCATAAATGTTGAAAATAGAGACAATCAGGTACGACAAAATCCTGAACGTCATTATACAGCAACAATTCCTTATGTATACGGACTATCGGAGAAGCTACGCCGTACAGATGACAAATTTGATGTTAGGAGGTCGGTAGTTAAAACAAGGAGCACTTTGAGATCTATTTTAACAAAAAGAAAACCGATAAACCGGGAGCAAAGTTCAAGGAACTGTATTTGAAATATTCCGTGTGAATGTGATAAATGTTATGAGGGTGAGTCATCCAGACCTTTTAGTGTGAGGTTGGATGAGCACAAGAATTGCATTAGAAAGAATGAAATTCAGAAATCAAAGATTTGTGAACATGCTTGGGAAAACGGACGTAGAATAAACTGGGACTCAGCAAAAAAATTAACAAAAGAGACAGATAACAAAAAAGAAAAATTAAAGAATCAGCAATAATCTTATTAAATGAAGATAAATGCGTATCAAATTGTTCTGTAGGTATTTGTACAACCTGGCTACCAATGTTAAAAGAAGAACTTAACAAACTCAACATTATTTAAAAGATATTATACTGTGTAATTAGTAAGTATCTATGGAAATAAATAAACAGAATCTTAAAGCTGTGTATTTGACATACACAACAAATAAGAGTTCTTCGAAAAAAGCTTTGAAAACGGAAAGAGGCTACTTTACAAAACGTCAGCAAAATACATTATTTCTGTGTTTATTTCGATTTATATTATTTGTAAAAAAACCTCTGACTGTTCCTTTGACTTAAACGGATAATACATATGGTAGAAAACCCAAATAAAAGGAAAAAATATTCGTAGAATGCCACAAATAGCTTTCAGACAATGCTTGCATATTAACATCTTACATATTACTAATAATCCTCAAAAATATAACTATCCTATAAAACTTTTGCTCTTAGAGCAATATCAAGGCATGTTTTCCTAAATGAAAGCCCCATAACTATCATAATTAATAAACAGCTTTCAATACCAACCAAACGTCGTGTTGTAGGGGCAGTCTCCATAAAAGGTCACTTTCCATATTGCACTGATGAAAAATTTAAGGATCTTTTAGTTCTTGGACCTATGACAAGATACGCGAAAGATCTTCGATTAGTTTTGAAAATTTTAGTAGGTGACAAGCAAACAACACTTCTCAAATTGAACCAAAAAGTGAGTAGAAACATTTTTAGTGGAATGGTCATTGACAGTGTACAAATATCATAAAAGGTTGTGAATGCGCAGCTTTACCTGCAACTTAGACTATCACCAATATTAAGTATAATTTCTATTAAATGTTTTAGGTGGATATTAGTAAGATTAACGTTTTTTACATGGAGGATTCCGGATCAATTCTTGAAACAAATGTACAAAGCGACATTAAAATTGCTGTAAATAAAGCCGTGAAACATCTAAATGAAAGTTGCGGGGCTAAAATTAACGACCACAAATTTAAAGAATTCAAATATTCCTTACATGTATGTAGCAAGGACATCTTTAGTTTGAAGGGCCTGCCTAATCCTTTAAAAGGGGTAAGAAATTCAATTCCAGTGGTACAATTTTCATTATTCTTATTGGGTAGTAGGCAAATGTACAATAGTAGATGTAGGTATATGCAAAATTCTTTTGTATTATTTTGGCGTTATTCACGATGTATATTCATTATATTTAGGTCACACTTTATTATCATTATTATCGGAGATAGAAAAAAAAGTTTCGAATGAAAGTTGTAGGGCTGTAACAGAACCCCATTAATAAGTTAATGGAAGCACAGTGGCGTGCAGAAATTGAGGGGTACAAGAATCAATAATATTGTTTTAAATGGAACGCCCTGTATATTGTTGAATTCTTTAATTACTATTTTTTATGATTTCAAAAATATGATATATGGCAGTCCTATCTTTTACCGTTTTATTGAACATTGAAAATTATATTTAAGCTATTTATTATACGAACGGAAGATACATTTATTAAAGTAGTCTATGAAAATGACAGGTATTCTGTTATCGTATAGCATTTATTTAACCAAATAAAAATGGGATACAGTGACGCAGAAAAAGTGAAAATATTAAAAAATGAAAATAATAAAAATAAACGTGCAGCACGAAGAAAATACAGAGTGTTGTATCCAAATCATCCAACGAAGATTTGAATATGTTTACTGAAAGGTAAATAACACCTCCAGTTTCAGTAGAAAACAGCGCTCTATTAGAGCAAACGAAGAAGAACAGTTGGATATCCTGAGTAGTGGTGAGAGGTAAGTGAATCATCTCATATGGTCAATTGCTACTATACACCATAGATGTCTCCATGAGGGTATAGCGACTTGCGATTCTGCAAGTACCTGAGAGCGGCGACCTTTCAGTCCTAGGTGGACTTAACCTACTGTTATAATATATGATTTGCAGGAAACAACTACTCAGCGGGCAAATACCCCGACCTTCATTGAATTACACCTTACAAACCATGAAAAAGTGGTAGCCAATATCATTTGTCAATCCCCTGACCAGACACAGACCGGTTTCGAACTTATTAGTTCTGATTAGTATGCCATAGGTCATGGAACAGACAAATGATAGTGGCCAACCTGCTAGTTTTATACAAACTATAGTAAATTGAGTAGTGGTGAGAGTTAAGTGAATCCCCTCATATGGTCAATTGCTACTATACGCCATAGATGTCTCCATGGGCGTATAGCGACTTGCGATTCTGCATTTGCCTGTTCCATTACCTATGGAGAGAACTAATAAGTTCGAAACCGATCTATGTCTGGTCAGGGAATTGACAAATGATATTGGCTACCATTCTTTAATAATTTGTAAGGTGTAATTCAACGCAGGTCGGGGTATTTGCCCGCTGAATTGTTGTTTCCTGCAAATCATATATTATAACAGTAGGTTACGTCCACTTAGGACTAAAAGGTCGCCGCTCTCAGGTACTTGCAGAATCGCAAGTCGCTATACGCCCATAGAGACATCTATGGCGTATAGTAGCAATTGACCATATGAGAGGATTCACTTACCTCTCACCACTACTCAATTTACTATAGTTTGTATAAAACTAGCAGGTTGGCCACTATCATTTGTCTGTTCCATGACCTATGGCATACTGATGAGAACTAATAAGTTCGAAACCGGTCTATGTCTGGTCAGGGGATTGACAAATGATATTGGCTACCACTCTTTCATGATTTGTAAGGTGTAATTCAATGCAGATCGGGGTATTTGCCCGCTGAGTAGTTGTTTCCTGCAAATCATATATTATAATAGTTGGATATTTTGTTACATTTTGAAGGTAAACCTATGTTTAATAGCTATTAAGATACTGTTGAAATATTATTATTTTCAGAAAATTCAGAATGCTGTCTGAACAATGCCGCTGTTCAATTAGATAAAAGTTACTACAAAATTCAACGAGCGCTAAAAAAGGAAAATTACAGACCATACAAAATATTACCAATTCAGCATTTAACGGAAGTTCAAGAAAGGAAACGGCGGGATTTTTTCCAGCAGATGATTCGAAAGAAAGATGAATCATCATTTTCCATAGCGGATGTTTTTAATAGAAAAAATCAACGTTCCTGGAAAAGAAAAACACAAGAGAAAAAAATTGGTTCAACAAGTAGAAAAATCCGGCAAAAAATCTGTCAGCGTTTGGTGTGGCATTTTCCGCAATAAAACAGTGGGACCAATATCCTATAATATTATTTTAAATCTACAAGAAATTCCCAAACAGAGCCGGTTCAATAACTATTATTTTCGGCCGAGGAAAGTTCAAATTAGTTCATCAATACTGGCACGATTGAGTATGTTATTTTCTATTGCTAAGAGCGAAAGTCCGTCCAATCTCTCCTCAGACAAAGATGATCGAAGGTGTGTTTTAATTAATTTAAGTTTGGAGAATGACCGTTCTCTTGACGTAACGCTAGCTGGCAATGTCAAAACAATCTGCAAAGAAATTTCTAAATTTGGCAAAAAACCAATCATATGTTTTGTTGACAAAAAATTCTTGGTGTTCCTGTGAACGATCCATCTTTTCGCGTCTGAAGGACTTTTATTATATTTTCCAAAGTGGATATTAAACGTTCACAAAGAAGGGTTCAAATCGACTGTTTCAGATGGAGAATAATACAAAATCTATATTTACTGTTCGTTTTTGCTTAACTACTTCACTGATGGTACCAATTGGACGTCGTAACACTATAAATCTAACACAGTAACTACTAACACCTTCTTAAATTTAAACCTGAAAAGGAATTTTGAAACACAAGTAAAATACAATATAGTTCAAAAATATATATTAAATCTTTTAAAAAATTATGTTTTTACAAAACGTTCAAGAAAAATGTATTGACAAACTATAGTCCCGTGTACAACACATAGTGAGGAACGGAACGACTCATAATGTACCAACTACCATCCAACGTTTAGTTTTTAGCTAACGAATACACAAAAAGATTCAGTAAAAAGTTCAATATTTATAATTCTTTGGTGGGCTTTTGCTTGCCTGCCTATTGACGTATTTTCAGTTCAATATCAATTTTGGTCGCTCCTCGGGGTTTGAATCGCAACGACTTTGAATTATATTCTACAATTATAGATTCATATGTTCAGGCAAGGCGGTCCCATGCACGTTCTGAGTACATGGTAACTATACTTTTTTGACACCGAATCACTGAGGAACCGGTTTAGAGCAAATACCGTTAAAATCCATAATTTTCCCGTCAAAACCGACTGCTAGAAAGTGATACGGCACCCTCGACGCTAGGAGCTATTTTCGCCAAAACTCTCGAAATACTTTGACTAGAGACTGGATTAACTTGTCCTCATATTTAACACAAAACATGAGTCGCAGTGCTTAACAACGTGGATTCGTAAAAAGGTTTTTAATTTCAAAATTTCCGAAGTTTTCGTGATACATTCCAAATTTTGTGGTCCCCGTGCCGCGACATTTAGTATACTTTCTAAAATTACACTCCTTGATGAGTTTCTGATATTTTTGCATAAAAAAGGCTCCGTAGAGCGAAAATGTGATTGAATATATAAAAACCTCTTCCAATGACATTTTTACGTGTAGCACGCTTTTCATGCGAAATCTCGGATTTTGTTACAGTTTCAAAAAGTTTATCGAAGGTTTTGGCCTGTTCTTTAACATTCCCTCTATGTTCTGGACTTTTATTATACCAGAGAGAACTGTTATTTCTTGGCATAACTACCGAGGCTCAATATCAGACCTATCGCCAGCGGTTAGTACAGGTGACTTGTTGCAGTATTTCAATAAATCTTCATGTTGGAAGGACATCGAGATATCGTAGAAGAAATTAAAAACACACTGAGATCCTTTAACTGAGAAAACTGTTCAGATAGTGAATTAATTGCTGTATCTAAGATAATTTTCTTTTTAATTTTGAATGATTTCTCGAAATCCACGATGGTTTCAAATACCGGCTAAAGAACGCAAACGGGATCAAAATTTCCAAGTGTCGCACGTCCACCACTCATAATTGTTACAGCATGCCGTGATTCGAGAAATAAAAACAATTCGTTAGCACCATAAGCGGCTGTTATGTAATTAATCTCGGACAGTGTTGTAGGATTTTTTAAATAATTACTTGATACATAAAACATTTTGTTATTTTTAGTTGTCTCCTCGAGATAAAAATTTGTTTGGCGTCCCTAATCGTGACGCCCTAGGCAGTTGCCTGGGCCTATGACTGGACCTGTTCCCAAAAGTTGGAAATATTCTTTTACAGAATTTTCCGGATAATGAACTTGATAATATGATTTGGATGCAGGATGGGGCACCCTCACATAGTGAGTTTTAGTCTGTTTTGGGATGTCCGAGGGCGCCAGTAGCCTAGTTGGGGGATTGGTACGCTGCTGTGGACGAACTGCTATTCTTAGGGTCGATTTTGACTGTTGTAGCAATGAGACTCTTACGTTGTAGGTATGCATTGCTGCCTCGACTGAGGTGAGGTAGTATTTTCGATTTCTATTAGCTTCCACGGTGGCAAGAGGGCCCAGGTTGATTTTACAGTGCTGAGAGTCCTGAGACGATATCTTATATTGGCGCTAATGCCATAGTTGCAATTAGAATTAAATAAAAGGCGATATTTCCAAAAATAACTAAAAGCAACTCGAACGCCTACTAAGCAGTAGAAAAGCCGTACCTGTACCTGTACCATGACGCATGAATGCCTACGGAGCTTCTCTCACTCATCGACCAGTCAGGTGAGAGCTCGGGAAGAGAAGTGGGGGGGATCAGGCAGTGGTGGGAGGTACATTTTCTGCCCATATATACCGTACTCCCCTCAACTGAAAAAATTAAATCAAATGACAACAATATAAACCAATCTAGTAATCCTACAAAAACTATGTGGCAAATAATAAATTAAACCCGGAAGAAAAGTTCAATACCAAAACCACATATTGCGCCGGATGATTTCAACAAATTTTACATTAATGTCGCTGGAGACTTCCTAAATTAAATATTGACCCATTACATCATGTCGATCTAGTAATTAAAACACCACTGAATCTTTCTGTTTTCGTGAAGTCACATACAACGAAGTAAGAGATATCTTGAATTCTTTAAAAAACAGTAATAGTAAAGATGTGTATGGATTTAATAAAAACAGTAAAAAAAATTATCTTAATGCCCCTAACCAAGTTAATAAACATATGTCTCAGGACCGGTGTGTTTCCAGATATTCTTAAAATAGCGGCTGTTGTTTCAGTTTTCAAAAAAGGCGATATTGAGGAAATAAGTAATTACAGGCCAATTTCGTTGCTTCTAATCATTTCAAAAATCCTTGAAAAATCCATTAAAAATCAAATAACTGAATACCTAGAAAAAAATAAAATACTATTCAAACACCAATTTCGATTTCGTGGAAACCTGTCGACAACAGATGCTATTTTAAAATTTACGGAACACACATTAGAATGTCTTGAAAAAGGCCACTACTCTGCTTCTCTGTTCTGTGACCACAGTAAAGCCTTTGACTGCGTGTCCATACCTTACTGGTCCAAAAATTATCCAAATATAATTTCTGTAAAACAAGTATCTCACTTATTAAATCCTTCCTAGAGAAACGAAGACAAATAGTCAATCTGAATGGAATAACATCCAAGGAATTATATATATTAGATCTGGAGTACCACGGGGCTCAATTCTGGGTCCTGTTCTATTCATAATCTATATTAATAACTTGCCAAATGCACTTCAAAAAATCACTTGCATATTTTATGCTGATGATTCAACATTTCTAATGTCTGACCCAAACTTGGATACCCTGATGTCAAAGTGTGATGATGCGTTCACGGAGGCTGAAAAGTGGTTTACGTCTAATTTTCTAGCACTTACAACAATAAAAATGGTCTCAAATACACGTGATATGAGTAACATACCAAATAATTCTACAAATACAAAATTTTTGGGGGTCTTCATTGATCCATATCTGCGTTGGGATGCTCATACTGAATATGTTGCTGAACAGCTGACGAGAAATATATACTGTCTAAGGCAATTGTCTAGTTCAGTGCTAAAAACAGCGTACTTTGCATTGTGTCATTCGCGATTGGGGGCACGCAGCTGGTAAACACAGACTCTTTGGTCATCAGAAGAGAGCTGTCAGGATTGTGGGTGGTGTGGGCTATCGTGATGATACTAAGCACCTCTTTATTGCACTTAACATACTAACCTTGCCTTGCACATACACATTAGAATGCATTAAATACGTATACAATAATTTAAATAATTATAACACTCATGCCGACTTCTATCAATATGAGACAAGATACAAAGACAATATATGTCCCGATTTTACAAGACTTACTCGGGGACAAACTGGTGTTAAACACTATGGCATCAAAATCTATAATTTATTACCCGATAGCATGAAAGCTTTGCCTCCAACAAAGTTCAGATCTATGATTAAAGATTTTTTTCTAAAAAATGCAAATTTCTCTCTAGAGGAAATTGAATGTGCAATTGCAAATATAAGACAGTAATTAAACTGCAATTTTTGTCATGTTTGTATAATTCTTTTATTCTATCTTTTATTAGTATCTGTTATCTGTTTCCTAAAATTTTTCATATATATTCTTGTGATATTTTGTATGCTTTTATCTGAATTTGTGTAAAAAGTATTTTTATGACGTATGTATATTTTTTGTAAGTTTAACATAAATAAATTATTCTATTCTATTCAATTTCTGCACGCCACTGTGATTCCATTAACTTATTAACGGGGTTCGGTTACAGCCCAACAACTTTTATTCGAAACTTTTTTATCTCTAATAATAACGATGATAAAGGGTGGCCTAAATATAATGAGTAACAATTTATCAATCAGAATATTTACGATTATTACTATATTTTTTAGGAAAGTGGAAATCTAGCAACGGAAATTGTTAAATGTATTTGTGGCCAATCTAAGTATTCACCGAATGTACTGTACTATTTATTTCTAACAAAAATATTTGGCACATTGGTTTCTGACCATACTGTAGAAGTTCAAGCTATGAGGAAAGAAGTCATAGTAAGTTATATTTTATAAATTTTCTCTATTAATGTAATAGAATTTTTTTCTTTTAAAAATAGATATTGTTTTTGCCAACATAATACAAGCGTTCAGAAAGTTTTACAAAATTTTTGAAAATTGGTGTTTTAATTTTAATTTCGAGGTGTTCTTTTCGAATTTCGATTGTGCCATCTCGTATTTCTCTCTTGACTCTTGAGGCTGCGTGCACAAAATTTATTTGAATTTGAAGTCGGGGAGGTTGCTCTTAAAATGTTGAATAGGGTCAACAGCTACACCCTGTATAAGTCCCTCTGGATCGGCTTTGCTCTCTATGTAATTACAAATTGTTCAAATTCACTCTTATGTAATTCATTGTTGATGGCAGGGTCAAAAACTACACCCTGTATATAACTGTTCTTGAATTCAAACACTTTTGTTTAAACGAAATTAGAATTTTTTGATTTAGAGAGTTTGTTTTTTCGTCGGGGTACAAAACTTCACCCTGTATATTACAGTTCTTGAAAATAAAACACTTTTGTTTAAATCGTAACCAAAGAGTAATTTATTTAGGCATGGCAGAGTTCGTCAACGTTTAGTTTACTGTAAATTAACGAGCGGCAGAAAGTAAATTTCTCGAAATTCCGAATTAGAATAATAACTAGTAAATGAATAAATAAGACATAGAATAAAATAAACTTTTAAATATTTGAAAAAATTCACTTAAATTCTAAATATGCGCGGCGGCAGAAAAATTATGTTTTACTTGGAGTTGTCCAAGGAAGCAATTGTGGGTATTTGGTTATTAAAATTTAAGCGTTGACCGGACGAGAATTAAACACTTGGGGTTTAAAGACTTCACGCGTGGAACACAGAAACTAGCTCAAAAGACACCGAAGAACTGACTTAAGGCTGTAGTCCACCAGATGCGGTGCTGTGCTGTGCCGTGCGAAGCGGTACGAAGGCTTCGTGACCGATTGGAGCTGTGCTGAACTGTGTTTATATGCTGTGCAGAATTTAAACATGAAAAAAATCCAACGAAGTAGTACGTAGATATTCTTGTTTGTGGAAAATTGATGACAAAGATTACAAAAATCGAGACTTCCAGGAAGGCACGTCCGCTCTCATAACCAATACATTGGTTAGAATATTGGCCTCAAATTCATTATCAGAGTCATCTTCGTTTGAACTCAGATCTAAAAAAAACTTCTCAACTTCGTTGTTTGAAATCCAGGTCGAAATAATTTTTTGGTATTATTAAACAGCCTAGTAACCACTGCAAAAGAATACTTTCACACAGCACCAGTGGACGGTCAAGCTACCGTTTCTATCAGCTTAGCCTAGCGCCGCACAGTACCGCATCCGGTGGACTACAGCCTTTAGCCTGAAAGTATTGAGCTTGGCCTTATATATCCATCGATGCGGACTTGTGTGCAGAGGTCTGGAAATAGGGCCAGCCATTCAGTGCGGGCTCTGATTGCGCAATACTGCATCATGTTTTTTCATTTTTGGGAAAATATGAAAATTTGAAGTAGAAAAAGATATGATTGTCTGGTATTGAAATTTTTTTAGAATTTGGTGTGCAAGCGTTTAATTTTTGAGTGAAAATTGTGTGAAGGCTACTTTTTTTCTAGTTTGACTGATTGCATCAATTGAATGAATTATTTGACTAATTTTAAAGATTTTGAAAATGTTTCTATCTCTTATAAATGAAATGCACTATAACACGCCACAGTCTATTCCATCATGCGCACTGGCAGAAAATATTCTTGAGCGCGCAAACCGGTCAGGACCATCAGCAGCTCATCTCCATCGGCATTGGTAGGCCAGTCACTAGAGTAAAAAAGGTATCTGTTTTCGCTATCCTTCCGAGATATTTTCTAGTTTATTTAAAATTTCATTCGTATAAAAAGAATCCGGTAAAAGTTGCTTTATTATTGTTTTAATAACGTCGCTATACAGGGTGTCTCACCGGGAACTGAATCGCTCGATATAGAGAAAAGTATGCATCAGAAAATTTTGAAAACTTAGATACTAATGTCGGTATGGCCAGTCCAACTAAAATAATTACAAGCAGCTAGAACTTCCGCTTATACCGGAAGTCGATACCAACTTGCTTACTTCAAATAGAACACCCTATATATTTTAGGGTTTTCGAAAAGAACATAAAATTCTGAGTCGAAAATATGTAACATATCCAATACCTAAACCTAGCCGTTTCAGAGATATTTGACATTTTATAGAAAATTTGACAGGTGCAACGGTTTGCAAGAACCGTCATAACTTTCTTCGTGTAAAAGATCCTCATTTGCTTCTTGTCACGTAAAAAGAACACAAGGAGAACTACGTTCTACATGTGAAATAAATTCAATAATATCATACCAAGTGTTCCGTTTTTCGCGTTACATTTTTCAACTTCAAACCGCGAAAACTTGTTTAGGTCAAATGGAACACCTTGTATTTTTTTTACGTCAAGTTGTGTAAAATTGAATTCCCTTTTCTCTGATATTAGCATTGTGGGGATTAAAGTTACAACTTTTTGAAATATTTGCGATTTTATTAGAAATTCAAGAATTGTTGTAATCATTTCATCAAAATAGCCATGATTAGAAACAATCAGTCATTATCTTATGTCAAAAAATGCCAGCACGTTTAAATTACACCCACGAAGACTTTTTAAATTTGTTTATTATTTATGGAGGATGTGAAAAAATAATATCAAGAACTTGCAGCACATTTGCTACTCGATATCCAGAAAAACGGAAACCGTCACCAAACACAGTAAAACGCATACTGGAAAATATTAAAAATTATGGCTCTGTCAAGGCAAAAATGCAAAGAAGAAAGCCAATTGTTGATGACGAAAACATTGAAATAGTCATTCTGGGATATTTTCATGCATTTCCAAGGATATCATTAAGACAAGCTGCTCTGGAATCGGGACTATGCAAGGATTCAATTCACAGAATCTTATTAAAATATAAGAGTTTCACCCGTTTTCATTACATATGGTTCATGGATTAAAAAAAACAGATTTCCTAAGAAGACAGAATTTTTGGGAGTTTATTCTAATAAGGTCTGAGGGTCACGATTCTTATTTGGGAAATATTATATGGACCAGGTGAAGCAAAATTTACTAAAAATGGACTTTTTAATAGACACAATTCGCATTATTGGAGTAACTCAAATCCTCATATGTTTAGAGAGCGAAACTTTCAGGAAAGTTGGCAGTTCAATGTTTACTGTGCCATAAGAAACGATAGAGTGGTGGCATTACAATTTTATCAGGAAAATTTATACGGTAAATTAAATTTTCTCTTCTGCTAATATGTGTAGGTAAATTTTTTTTTTTTTTAGGTGAGAGATATCTGAATATACAAAATTTGAATAACTATTTAGAAAATTTACCTCTCGCCGAACATAGAAACAGTTTTTATCGGCACGACGGTGCTCCCCCACATAACGCATATTTAATTAATAATTATTTACAAGAAACTTTTTATGATCAATGGATTGCAATAATGGAACTTTCTTATTGGCTCCTCGCTCGCCCGATTTATCATTCTGGATTATTTCATTTGGGGAACTATTAAAAATAAAGTTTATGAGAGCCCATTAACAACCATTGAAGATTGTATGCAAAGAGTAAGAAATGCATTTCAAAACATATCACAAGATTCAATTAGAAGAGCTACCCATGAGGAACTAATCCGAAGGTGCGAAAAATGTGTCGAGGTTCGAGGGCGGAATTTTGAGCAATTATTAAATTAAAATGAAATCATATTTTAAATTGATCTTATCTCTGCTATTTTAGTTTATCCATATCTTCAATTCGATCAATACGCATGTTACAGTGTTAGTGTCATTTTGCGTTTTTGTTGATATCGAGTAGCAAATGTGCTGCAGGTTCTTGATATTACTTTATCACATTCTCCATAAATAATAAACAAATTTAATCAGTTTTCCTTGTTATAATTTAAACGTGCTGGCATTTTTTGACATAAGATAATGACTGATTGTTTCTAATCATGGCTATTTTGATGAAATGATTACAACAATTCATGAATTTCTAATAAAATCGCAAATATTTCAAAAAGTTGTAACTTTAACCCCCACAATGCTAATATCAGAAAAAAGGGAATTCAATTTTACACAACTTGACGGAAAAAAATACAGGGTGCTCCATTTGACTTAAATAATTTTCACGGTTTGAAGTTGACAAAATGTAACGTGAAAAATGGAACACTTGGTATGATATTATTGAATTTATTTCACATGTAGTACGTAGTTCTCCTTGTGTTCTTTTTACGCGACAAGAAGCAAATGAGGATCTTTTACACGAAGAAAGTTATAACGGTTCTTGCAAACCGTTGCACCTATCAAATTTTCTATAAAATGTCAAATATCTCTGAAACGGCTAGGTTTAGCTATAGAATATGCTACATATTTTCGACTCAAAATTTTATGCTCTTTTCGAAAACCCTAAAATATATAGGGTTTTTCATTTGAAATAAGCAAGTTGGTATCGACTTCCGGTATAAGCGGAAATGCCAGCTGCTTGTAATTATTTTAGTTAGATTGGCATATACGAGGTTGCAAATTCAAATTATGTCAGTTATTGATGTCACCAACATTTGCAAACCGATTTTAAGATTTTCGCAATTGTTTAGACCCAAATTTATTGTTTAAACCGTAAAAATCGTGGCTGTGCCGGATAAAATAATTGTGGAAAAATCTTCAGGGGCAAAAAGGTGATGCAAAACTACAAGCTGGTTATTTGACTTATTCTACCGTATAAACAATCGTTTGCATAACTTTCGCATTTATTAATCGACAAAATATATCAAAGTAAAGTAAATAAACAACTATTTGCAATATTCCGGTCATAGCAGCAGAGTGCAAACTTGACTGAAGATGTCTAATAATTATTGAAATGTTCTCCAAGGTTTGCATAATTTTCGGATTTTTTTTTCAAAAAATTGTTACAAACTTCCGCTTGTGTTCACGAAAAACATGAAATCGTAGCCAGATAACTGTGACATAATTAGAGAAGATATGAATACGAAATTTGGAGGGTAAATACATAAAAGTTCAATGTGTCGCTGCGTGGAATTTTTTGAAAATAAAAATTATTTTTTTCTTTACGAATTTTCAAAATTTTAAAATGTGAAAATCAAAAAACTAAAAACACAGCAACGTAGTTATATAATAACATTTAAATAAAAAAAAAAAAAAAAATTAGTTATCTTAACTGTAAGTACTTTTAATTGTGTGGCTCTTTTTCGATTTTCGTATATGCAATATCTTCGCGCGTCTCTACGCGTATTCAGTGTTATTTGTGGCCTCATGTACTGCCGAACAAATTGAACAAACTAAAAAAGAACAGTATCTATTCAAACATGTCAAGTGAACTAATTGATGTTATTAGTACTAAGACTACTTAGTACATAAGTATTCAATAAACAAATTTGAAAATGACCACCCTGGCCTGAAAACAGTGATCTTCTGACGATAATTCACTCCACAAACGGCACAATGAGCTCGACTCCAACTCTGATGAAGTCTCAGGTAATATTTACGCCAATAACAAAACAATAACCACAATGCAAGCTCCACCCCTCGGTACAGTGTTTTTATTATAATTTACCGGCCTAGAAGTTGTGTGCTTTGCAAACGGGACTCTTAACTTTTCACTATCGAGATCCTTGATGACTGGCCTATGGAATTAGCGGAGATGGTAAGTGTAAGTGCCACATATCTGAGAAATTTGAAACTGCCATCATTTCTAAAATCGTTGGCGAGGATTTCCATTCTGTATAATTCAAAAGTATTGATAGAGTAAATCCTGTTGACATCATGAATACAGGCATCTGTATAAAACAAGACGCAATTCTCATCTCATTATTAACCTCACCGCAATAAAATTGTGAGAGGTTACTGAAATTGGTTCAAAAACGAAAATTGGGATAACATCAAATCTTTACGTTTTGAGGTCCTAGGAACCCAAAAAATTGGTTTTTGAAAAATGTCTGTGTGTGTGTGTATGTGTGTTAGCACAATAGCGCCGAAACTACTAAACGGATTTGAATGAAACTTTGCATATGCGTTTCTTTAGTGCCTCAGAAGATCTGAAAAGGTTTTGGTTGAGATCGGATTACGTTTAGTGACGTACGTTTGACGCAACAAGTTGTTTATTTTATAATTACTTTCAACTTGCAATGGAACTATTGAAAAGCAGTTAAAATTTGATTTCAACGATATATCAACATTCCACCCTTTCGATTTGGTTTCCGTGAAAAAAATTAAAACAAAGCAAATATGAAGCATAGATCGCATTTCGCGTGACATGATCGATGCGCGTAGCCGTTACGTCGTGAAACTCGTCACATTACGTCTCAATTCATGTGTGAGGGTTTCTTCATTGAGTAGAGCGGATTACGTTTAGTGCCGTTTTTAAATATATATACAGACAAATCGAAGAATTAAACTATAAATATTCCTCTAAAATCTAGTAAAATTACTGAAATGCTAATGTTTCATTTAACAAAGACAGCCGCGAGCGATCGAATTGCAATGAGCAAATTTTGACGATTGTCATTGTCATCGTTTGTCATCCGATAAAGTTGGTGTCATGTCATGTTAATAAGATTTCGGCATATTTGCAACTTTTAGTGGATTGTCACAAACTTTAGAGGTAGATGTAACAATATCAATATCATATGCTTTCTGTACCTTCGTTGGTGAATTTATTATAGATTATCACTTTACCAATTTTCAGTTTGTTGCCTTACAAATCTGTAGTATTTAGGGTAACTAGACTTTCTTAGTCGTTCAAGTGATGTTAAAGTTGTTAATATCCTAATAGTATATTATTCAACGAACGATAATGTAGGTAATAACTCGCATAGATCAAATTTGCAGCACGAGTCGCAGGCGAGTGTTGTAAATTCATTAAGTTGAGGGTTTTTTAGTACCCCAGAAGATCTGAAAAGATTTTGGATGAGATCGGGTTACGTTTAGTGCCGTTTTGTCACACAATTTAATGCTTTATTCGGTTTCAAAGATCTACCGAGTGGGGAGGTTCCAGCCGCTTCCAGTAGCTGCCGATTTTTTTCCAAAGAATGAGTATTGCAAAAAAGTCTGTTGACGAACTTGAGAATTCCTTTTACATATGAACCTGCTTCGTTTTTATTATCTATTTTCAATGGCAATACCTAGCCTTTATCAAAAATTGATAAATGCTTCGCAAGCCTAACCGTACAAAGAGTATTTCTAAATATATTATTTGGAAACATCTAAAGCGGTGCTTACTTGAAACAATTATTATTATTTACAAGATGTTTCACAAGGAACCAACCACACATTCAGTGCAATGTATTAACAGATATGCTTGTGAGTGTACCAATGGTCGAAGAACAGTTGGCTGCTGTTAGCTTAAAAAACTTAAATACCTAATTATTTTCCTCTTCTTTAATAGGAACACTTAGGAGACAACGGCATACTGATATATCCAACTGCACCCTCATCTGCCAATAAACATTACGAATCCCTCTTGACCGCATCGGCAGTTGGCTACCTAGTGTTGGCCAATTCTTTGGGTTGTCCGGCCACTAACATTCCCTGCGGGTTCGATGCAAGTGGATTGCCCATAGGAATACAGGTGAATATTGTTACGTGTTTACATCCTCCAGTAAATACCCTGTACGTAGGTTCAATAAATTGCAACAAGAATCTTCACAAACCACTGATGTATTAATCACTTAAAGCATAGTTCAAGTAATAAATTCCCGAGACAGAAAACCCAACAAAAACTTTACGACATAATTATTATCGCCGCGGGCCATGGCGCTAGTTGAAATAAATAGATCCCAGTAAATAAAAATCGCAACAAAAACTTTACGACATAATTATATCACCGCGGGCCATGGCGCCAAGCCTGACATGAAACATTCCCGACGCACATTAAAAATCTATAAAGGTAAGCGAGTCAATTTACGAACAGCACAAAAAAGAGTACCGGTATTTTAATGAGATAGTAAAGTTTGTGTTACGTTTTTTATGTCTCAGTTTCTTCCTACTTGAACTATACAATAATTAATCCTAAAAAATAACACAGAACAAGTAATTATACTTTAATCTAACATAAATTATTGTTACTATTCTTTGTTTCATCTGACCCACAGGCTATTTGAACAGAACATGATACCTATTTTTATATATTCTGACATGCTAAAATCGAAGTCAATACGAAAATGTTTCCATCATCTAAAAAGGTGAAAATGGGAAATTTTGTTGGTTTTTAGATAGGTAGATTTTAGCAATAGAATAATTTTCTGAGATTTTAGCATTATAGGGTCATTTACGCTAACCTTTCAATAACTCTGACATAGTTTCCACAAACACCAAAACACCTGAATACGGGGGTGATATGGGGCCATACAAGGCGGTCCGGGACGATCCAAAGGGCGGTCCCGGGCGATCTCACTATGTATATATTCTATGATTGTTATCAAACGCATGTTGGGCAACACTAGATTTTTTTATCCTATTTGAGATCGACCATATATGCTTTTTGAATCTAGTTATAATTGGACGTTTAGTTTGTCCAACGTACATTTTAGTCCGTTTTATTGACTAGTAGATCACAATTCGTCGACCATATATCCCAAGTAACAAGTTGGCATAAAAGACGAAATATTTGTAAATCACCGAATTTAGCTATCAGGAACACATAACATATTTATTTACATATGATACCGCCACTCGAAGCTCTCAGGCTAAACGAAAAATTATGAGCCCGACTCTGCTTTGACACACGTCTAGCAATGGTCATCGCTATGATGCTGCCTCTTACTAGAGGCTACTGCAAAACGCCCAACTATTTTAGACGAAATTTAACAAATTCGCATTCGACATTAAACTTTAATAGGAACAAATATTGTACAGACTTTTCACTATTTTTCATGTTATTTTATACTACATCGTATTATATTTTATTTGAATATTTAAGTTCCTTTGTAGAATATAAAACAATTTATGGTGAATTTGGGCCGAATGAGTAGAACGTTCGCGTTGAATAATCAAGGAGGACAAAATTTTGGAAACTTAATTTTACCTAGGATTCCAATATAAAATATAATAAGCCCTTGTCTTAAGTGTGCTAGTTTACATAATGAAATTAATTCTGAATTATGTTGGCTCGTTTTTAAGATGAGTGTAAAATAAGGATGAGGATATTTTACGCACTATTTGACCTCTTAGTAACGCGCCCTTAATAATAAATGATAATAATAATAATAATAATTTATTCATTCATATAGAGCTGTACATTTTACAGATATGAAACGTCAATATAAAACATATACCTATATGTAAAAGTCACAAGATACAATAAATAGAAAAGAGTAACAAACAAACAAGCATACAAAAAATAAAATATAAGTAAAAGAGAATACAGACGTTTACAACAATTATTGCATGTGATAAAAATATAGAGAAAAATCAAATATATTAAATGCATCGTGAGGCAAGCAAAGTTTGAGATATATATGTATTGGTTAATAAATTAAATCTTATATCACATATTATAATCAAAGTGGGCTGATAGAAATTCGTCAACACTGTAAAAACATCCATTGACTAACAAGGTTCTTACAGATTTTTTGAAGGTATCAAAACTTGCCACGTTTTTGAGGTTAGTGGGCAATTTATTATACAGTTTGATACATTTGTAGTTAGGTGAATATTTATATGTAGAGGTATTATGGTGAGGATACGCAACAATTCACCGTATCTAGTACTGTGGTCGTGCAGACATGAATTGCTGATGAATAAATTGCAGTGACTTTTGACAAACGTTACACACTTAAAGATATAAATTGATGGGGCTGTAAAAATTTCATTATTTACAAAAATCTGTACTTTCATTGTACTACATATTAAAAATTAGTCTTAGAAGTTTCTTTTGAGCTACAAATATTCTCTTGAAGTCTTTCCCACCACCCCAGCTAACTATATTCAGAGAAATATGTGAGTATGCCATAGCGTAATATATGTTTAGAAGTCCTGGAACAGTTAAAATATCTTTCATCTGCAAAATGGCATAAAAGGCTTTATTCAGTTTGTTACAGACACCATCCACATGAGCATCCCAGGTAAGTCTGTCATCTATGCAGGTACCTAGAAACGTTACGGACTGCGAGAATTGGATATCGCTAATCAGGTTTTTATTAGGAATGTCTCTTCTCTTAAAAAAGTGTATAAATTTTGTTTTACTTTTATTCAAAACGAGTCTATTTCTTTCGCACCAAGTACTTAAATCACAGGTGGCATCATGAATCATATTTACCAGCTGCTGGGGTGTTTCAGCTTACAGGGTTATGGTAGTATCATCAGCGAACATTGTAACAAGGCCCTCAGTTATACGATTCGGCAAGTCCTTAATAAATAGTAAAAATAATAATGGGCCTAGCACAGATCCCTGTGGCACATCAAGTTTAACATCATGTACAGCTGACTTGACACCATCAATATCAATGACCATATTTCGTCCCTCAAGATACGATTGGATCCAACTAATTATGTTACCTGACAAGTTATATCTGCTAAGTTTCATTATTAAAAAATTAGGGCATACAGAATCAAATGCCTTGGAGAGGTCAAATAGCAGTGAGGCCACATATTTGCCTCTGTCCAGTTCAAGGTAAACGAAATTTAGCAATTCACAGGTGGCTGATTCCACAGATCTATTTTTCCTGAAACCATGCTGAAACATGGTCAGTAATTCATTATTCTCCAAATGAGCAAAGAGGCAATTACAGACAATTTTTTCAAATAATTTAGATAACGAATTGTGTATGGAAATCTGTCTGTAATTATCAATATTATTTAAGTCGCCCTTCTTGTGAGTTGGTAAAACTAAGGCTGTTTTAAACACGTCAGGAAAACAACCTTGGTGCAGAGATTGATTAAATAAATAAAGCAGTGGTTGCATAATTAGATCTAGAATACCAGAAATTGTAACCAAGGATAATTCATCAGTCCCTATGGATTTTTTATTTTTAATCTGCTCAAGGGCGTCGAGAACATCTTGTTCAGAGAAAGGACCAATATGTAGGTTTGTGATGTTCATATTTGGCATTGATGTACAAGGTAGTGCCAAATTCTGCCCAAAATGATTAAGGGCATTTTGCTCAGCTACATTAGAGAAGTGGCTGGCGAAAAGATTAGCAACTTCATTTGGGCTATCTATACAAACGCCATTGTAATTAAGGACAACAGTTTTTATGTCACTGTTAGTCTTGCCTAATCTAGAATGAATTATGCGCTAAGTTTCTTTGGTCTTATTGGATGAATTAGTAATTTTTTTGTTATAATAATTTGACTTAGCTAATTTGATACTGAGTTTATGTTCCTTTTTTTTAGTTTTGTACAGATCTTTAATTTCAGGAAGTCCTGTATTAGCCATAAGCCAGAACAGCCTCTTCAATTTTTCACCTTCTTCAGTAATCTGGTATGTAACCCAGCCTTTGGAATTAGAGAGCCTTCTGCGTGTTTTTTTTAAAGGACAAGACACATTGAAACCCGAGCATAAGCAATCCACAAATAACTTAAAACTAATATTTATCCCGAAATCAAACAAAAAGATCCAATTTATGTTGGCCAGTCTAGATCTAAGTTTATTAATATTATCTGCACCTAGTTGTCTAGAGAAGACAAGAACATCCTTTTTATTTGAATTAATGATGCTAGGAAAGTTCAGTTTCAGGACATGCGAAAAGTGGTCCGCAATGTTTGGATTTAATAAATTGCACTCAAACCTGGAATTATCTATATTGGTGACCATGTAGTCGATATAAAAGGAACTAGTATGGCCATTTCTATTAGTAAAAATTGTAGTACCGCCAGTGGAGCACATGTTTAACCCAAACGAATTAAATATATCTGTTAGTAGCTTTGTGCTCATACTAGTGGGCTGGTTAAAGTCAATGTTAAAGTCGCCACAAAGAACAATAGATTCAGACTTACCCGATGTGATGCAGAGTGCCTGGGACAACGTGTATATAAATATATTAATATCTCCATTTGGAGGCCTATAAAGAGTAATAATTGATATCTTAACATTTTCTAGCTTATAACATACTGCACATATCTCAATATGACACTCAAGAGATAATTTTTTTATTGGACCAAGTTCCGTTACTGCCTCGGTACCATTTACTAAAATAAGAGATCTCCCGTGAATATGATTACTTCTGCTATAGGCTGTAATCAAGTTGTAGCCAGGAAAATGCAAATAATTAAAGTCATTGTTACATACCCAATGTTCCGAGACACATAGAATTATAATTTTATGCAGTTTAACAAATAGTTCAATAGAATCAAGATTATTTAAAAATCCTTGTACATTAACATGACAAATATTAAGTGAATTATTTACCACTGTGTTATGATCAGAATGATCATTGTTATCCACTAAGAACGTATCGCTAAAAACATTAGGAAGATTTAAATTATTACAGATAACTGGGACAGGCTCGGGTATAAAAAACCGTTTTCGACAGACATGGAGTGGCCGGCACTAGATGTGCGCTCCTCGACTATTACACTGCGGTGTAAATTCTTTAGGAACTGACGTTGAATATTTTCTAATGATGTTATGTGACAATGATATATTGGATTCCATATAATCGAGACGTATTCTAATTTTGATCTTACTAAACAATTGAACAATAATTTGCACGTATCTATATTTTGAAAATCTTTAATGTTTCTTAAGATGAATCCTAATGACTGAGATGAAAGATGAAGTAACAGTAGAGTCAATGTGATCAACAAGTGTTAACATTGAGTCAAACATAACTCCGAGATCTTTAACATTGCTAGGTCTATTCAGAGAGATACTTTCAATTTTATAATCAAATTCATAAGTGAATTGCTTTCTTGAGTACGACATAACGTTGCATTTGTTGACGTTTAAAAACAGATTATTTTCCATACACCATGTATTTATGCGATTTAGGTTGATTTGCAAGTGTTCACAATCGACCACCGAGTCAATTTGACAGAATATTTTTAAATCGTCAGCGTATAGAAGGTATTTTAAAAAATTGTGAAAAATAAAGGACCTAGAATGGATCCCTGTGGGACTCCGGATGATTGTAAAAATTTGTAACCTCTTACTTGAACATATTGCCAACGATCACTTAGGATGTTATTAAATTTAAGAACTCTGTAGATATATTCAAATATACTACTATAACTTACTAAAATTGCAAATTATAGTAATTGGTCTGTAATTAGTTACGTCGGTATTATCACCTTTTTTAAATATGGGTGTAACTTTAGATGATTTCCATAAGTCTGGAAATACAGAATTCTCAAGAATGGCACAATCTCGAATTAAAAATGCAGGAATGTTATCCGGTCCCATAGTCATATTTGCTTTTAACTGACTAATAGCGTTTTTTACATCATCCAAAGTAACTTTCCTTAAATGCAAGATATTATTTGGAGTGATGCCATCGAGTTTACACGGGGTAGTGTTAACTTTGGTATCTGAAAACGATTCAGAAAAGAAGTCGGCAAATGCTGAAACAATTTCAGTGGGATTATCGAGATTTGTATCGTTATATTTCATATTAAACGGTATGCCCGAAAGAGATCTTTCGGCTTTTAAAAAGGACCAGAAATTATTAGGATTCATATTCATATCATTTTCGATTTTAAGTGTGTACTGTCGGTATGCCAAGTTATTTTCAGTTTTAAACTCGGCTCTCAGTTTTTTAAACACTTCATAATTTTCATCGTTCTTACATTTTTTGTAAGCATCATAAGCTTTATGTTTATTTTTCAGCAGAAAAAATAAGTGACCACTGAACCAAACTGGGTACTTTCGCGAGGGTGGTTTCTTTTTTGGAACATATTTATCAATAAGATCGTATAGTTTAAAGTAGAACTCTCCAACCATTGTGTTCACATCCCCTATAATGTTCAAAAAATTCCAGTCTGTTAACATTAAATCGGTGTAATTTCCTTTTTTAAAATTGGAATCCGTATTACTAGCCGTGGGAAATTCCCTAAATTTATTGTTGCAGTAAAATTGAACCATTAAAGCCGGGTGATAGACATCCTCTGATATAAATATGTCAGGAGATTTAGATACATCGCACTCTTGATTATAGATATAAATAAAATTGTTCTATTTTCGATAAATAATTTTTAAGACCTTCAGCTCTTTTGAAAGTAATAAATACATCATGAAGTAATTGCATAAGTATAAATTTACTAAATTTGGTTACCTACAAGTTCTTCCTGGCATAGATAATCAAATTGAACTTGAATAAATTCGTATAATCCTAGTTAAAACTAAATGTTCGCATGCATAGATCAATTCGTACTTGAATAAAGTGGTTAAAACTGATCTATTTGAAGTCATAGCCTTCACAAGACCTCTTAGTTTTAAAGCGGTTTTATGATTATTCGAACGTTTCTCGTAAATTTCTAACCTATTTGCTAGTGGTTGATTGATTGATTGTAGTAAGTTGTAAATAATTTAATTTAATTTTTCCTCTAAAATTACCATCGTTTCTAATTTTTTTCCACTTGCTTGTTGGCGTTGACTAGACGTCGCCACAGAATTCCTGTCAAACTGATATATCATAACCTCATTTCCTTAAGAGGTTATAGTTTCATTCACGTATATTAAAAGTTAATAAGATTTATGGTGTATTTAACAAACGAGTCACGAATCATTGTTTCATTACGTATTTTGACAAGAGACCGGTTTCTTAGAAGGAGAAGGTTTTAAAAGAAGATAGAAGAGATCTATAGGTATATTTTATCAAGCAATTTTTTTCTTTTTTAATACATTTATTTAACGTCGGCCTATTTCCGCTACTGAGGCCTAACACCGACGCCTGTAGACGAGCTACCCCCAACCAGGAATTTTGCCGAACCTCTTCCCTTAAGAAGAGTAGGGATCTTTTACTTGCCTAACATTTAATAGACAAGGGACCGACGGCTTTACATCCCCTCCGAAGGATGGTATATCTCCTATACAACCCTCACCTAAGGCTGTATAGCTTCCGCGCATACACTGATATACAAGCCGCTGGAAGATGTGTGAGGCGAGGACGCGGTTTCCGTTGGAATGGTCACCCATCCAAGTACTAACTGCGCCTGTCGTTGCTTTACATCGCATACCGAAGTATGTACATAGTAAAGACGCACCTACGCTCGCCCCTATGCAATTTTGAAATCATTTGAACACTTCATAGTTGCTAGTTGTTTTTTTAAAACTGTTTTGTAAATTCCTTTTAACTATAATAATAAAACTTTTACAAAACTACAGCCAGGGAATGTCTAAAAGGTTTTATGGTCAAATTTTAACATATTCTACAAGGCTTTTCAATAAATTCATGTACTCTTGAAATACATTAAATATGGTTTCAAATAAACCTAATTTAAAACTAATTTGCAAACATCCTTCATAAAACCTTTATAAAACAAGAGTCAGACTAAACAGTAGGTACAGGTAGGAATAATCGAAATAGTCAAATTAGTTGAACCATGACATTTGAATCTAAATCTTCTATTCATTTTACTCTATGACGTAACAGTATTGAATCTAGTCACTGACCTCTAAGAGGTCCGTAAAACCTAAGAAGGTTAGTGAATGGTAGGGACTGTAGGAAAATGTATAGTCAACAGAACTTGACGCCCTCTATATTCTATGTACCACTGGTACCATTTTCCTCAAGACCAAACCTGATAAAGAATATTGAGATGCGTTGCCTTTGCCTTGGTTTGTACTAAAAGTTCTCCTTGGCTCGCTAACATTCGTGGCGTTTACAGTGTATAGAATACAAAAATATACAGGGTGTCCCACGACGAACTGCGGCGATCGCTATCTCGAAAAGTAGACATCGGAAAATTCGGTGGGGGCAACTCGGCTGAAATATTTTCAAGATGGTGGCACTTCCGGTTATACCGAAAGTCGATACCAACTTGCTTATTTTAAATGGGACACCCTATATATTATTACAGTTTTGGATTGTACGCAAAATTCTAGGCCGATTTTGTGTATCATGTCTTATACCTAGGTCTCTCCGTTTTTGAGATATTTCAATTTTTATGTCAAAAATGACGTTTGCGGGCCCTAAAAGAATTATCAATTTTTCCTATAAGGAAGCCTTTATTATCTAATTTGGGTTCGATTCTTTATTGAAAAAGACCTACTTTAATAGAGTTTTTATAATATTTTGATAAGTATTAATATGTTCAAAAAATAAGAATAAAGATGAAATTGAGAAAACTGTCAAAAATCAATTTTTTTCAAATGGAAACCTCCAATTTTTATAATCTTATCTTATTCGCCATTAAAAATAAGGGTAAGTTTGTGTATGGATGTCTATTCCAAAAATTTTTAGTTTTCGAGATATTCCCAATTCAATATTTCTATATGGGTATTTTGTTATGGATATTAAGTTAAATTACTCTTAGTTGGCTATGACGGCGTTGAGTGCTAAACAAATATATGTAGCTATCACTTACCATTTGACAAATATCAATTATCATGCCGGGGCGTTTAAATTATACGCACGAGGATTACTTAAATTTGTTTATAATCTATGGAGAATGTAACAAAGTTTTATCAAGAACGTGTTAAATATTTGCTAATAGATTTCCAGAGAAACAAAAAAAATTTGGCACTGCAACAGTTCATAAAATAATTAAACAAATGTAACTTAGATACAAAAGGTTCTTACATAAAATACTAACTGTATAACTACTTATACTCAGGAAAATATTTTATTTTAATAATCGAACCCAAATTAGATGATAAAGGCTTCCTTATAGGAAAAATTGATAATTCTTTTAGGGCCCGCAACCGTCATTTTTGACATAAAAATTGAAATATCTCAAAAACGGAGAGACCTAGGTATAGGACATGATACACAAAATCGGCCTAGAATTTTGCGTACAATCCAAAAATGTAATAATATATAGGATGTCCAATTTAAAATAAGCAAGTTGGTATCGACTTCCGGTATAACCGGAAGTGCCACCATCTTGAAAATATTTTAGCCGAGTTGCTCCCATCGACATTAGTTTACTACCAAATTTTCAAAATTTTCCGATGTCTACTTTTCGAGATATCGATCGCCGCAGTTCGTCGTGGGACACCCTGTATATAGCATAGTTATTTTCTAATAGTATTCATTGTATGCTGTTATATGTAAATTGGAATTATCTATTGTTTATTGAACCACAAATTTTTATACTATGCCAGAATATAATTTCTTATTTTGAAGATTTCTTGATCTCAGAAATGATTCTTTATTTCTTACAGGTAATTGCAGCACCTAATCAAGATCGACTCTGTTTGGCCGTTGCCGAAGAATTAGAAAAATATTTTGGTGGATGGATACCTCCGAAATAATTTGTGAATAGCGATAGGAACGTACTGAATTCATAATCCATTGCTCATTTAGTTCTATGGTTGTGTCGTATGGATTTTAAAAATATTTGCTTTAACGACTTTTATATTCCTATGTTGTTATTAAATTAAACGTCGCGGTTGGATGAAAACTAAACAAATAAACTCCAATTTTTACTTTTATTTGTAAGAGGCAGACTTCAAAAAATGTGATATAAAAACTTATTTAGACCGCTTAAATGATCCCCAAATTATGCCATTATATGTGTAGTTGGCGAAACGTATAGAATAGTATTTGAGTGTAGTGTGTAAAGTTTTTGATATTTGATAGGCTTCGAACAAAGTTACACAAAAACTATTCCTATTTATTAATGTTTTATTTCCTCGGACAATTGCTAATTTTTTAAATTTTTTAAATAAATTTAGGAGTATTACACAAAATCACAATCTGAAAATACCAATTAGCTTTCAGTAAAATTGCAAATTAAAGGTAAGGAGTTCGGTTAAAATGAGATTTTATATTGTATACATGACTACGTAAATTATTGCCTTGCGAATGAAAAGAAAAAATTGGGGTGTGCCTAGTCTCGTAGCTATCCGGAATAATTATATAAATATATGTATATTTTTGCAGTTGCATTATTTTTATTTCCTATAACCCCGTGTGTCTCAACAGGTGCAAAATATTCTTGTTCTTCTTTTTAGCGGTGCTATAATAAATCGCGGCACTCAGGCCTTGTGGCCCATTGTGCATCCGCTAGCTGGTGAGTGAATGTCCCCATCCAGGCCGCACTCCAGACCAAAAACCAGAATCCTTCTCAGCAGGGCATTCCTTATTTCCTCCGACATAGGGAAACTAATACCGAAGTGTTTATGCCTCAAGTCCATGAGACTGGGGCAGGACGTTAAGAAGTGGATAGAAATTTCCTCTCTTCTCCACAGAACCTACAGTCGGGGTTGTTAACCACTCCGATGGTGTGCAGGTGTTTCCTGAACTGTGTCCAGTCAAAAGACTTAACACGACTTTAACATGCTTTGTGCTTAGACGCAGTAATTGTTCTGCCCCCTTCGGCAAGGGTCCTGAAATGAGGAGTCCTGGGAGGGAGGTCCAGAGGTTAACGAACTGGGAGTGAGACCAGTCCTCTATTAACCTTCTGGCGTTTGCTTTAAAGTAAGCCAGGGCTGTCTTCGAGCCCCTGAAGGGGTTATAGTATATTCCATAAACGGGAGCTAGAGAAAATTGCAAAATTCTCAAAATTTGTCAAAAATCAACTATTTCACCTCACATTGACAAACAAAAAACTACAATTTACTATGAAAAAATCTGAAAAAATTCACATAACACCTATAATTCACGAATAGTCCAAATTTATCAAAAACACCGTTCAAACATTCATATTAGTCATTTTACAGCACAAAATTTACAAACAACAGCCCTAAAAAATACAGCCCCCTCGTTAAACCGATTCATATCACCTTGGCTTGCCACACCCCATGTCGCAATGTTATTTCTCTTCTATCAAATTTCATAAAACATTTTTCTTTAAATTTCAACTTCCCATTCAACTTTCAATTCATACTTCAAAACACACATCATTCACTTTCCTGATATGCCAGCCAATCAATCATCTTACTTTCTTTCCATTTCACAAGTTCCCATTTACATCGAACTTATTCCCCATTTAATTTGTTCCGCTAGCTGGCTCACAAATTTCAATATCACTTTTCATACCCCCCTGTAAAAATAATTTAATTCAATCAAACTTCTTAAATTATTAATCTTCTTTTAAATTTCACCGTTCATTTATTTTCGTATTCAAATTATCAACATACAATTAATCCCCATTCAAATTATTCAAATACCGTTACACTCGTCCCCATCAATATCAAAACTCACTTCCGAAACGTAAGCTATGTATCAAATCAAATTAAGCTATTCCAAGTGAAGTAACCTACTCCAGGGCTATAAGGGTGTAGCATTTGATCCTATCCAGCGTTTTACGTGTGACCCACCCACTCTTCTCAAATTTAAAAAATTAAGTGTACGAAAGGCTCCCAGGGTCTCTCTCAAGCCCTAAGGCTCCAAGCTCTACCGAAATTTTTTTATTTTACAAAAAGAGTGAGTATTTCCGTGTTCAAGGGCTGGTAAGAGCCCTTCTGGCCAGAGCATCTGCCTGCTCGTTATTATCAATGTTACTGTGCCCAGGCACCCAGAGAGATTTGACCTAGTTGAACGAGCCAAGTTCGCAGAGTGCCTGTTTACAGCTCTGAACAAAGAAGATTTGGTTTTGACTGATGCCAGGGCCTTGAGGGCATATCTCAGTCTGGAATACCGTTGCGAATTTATCCAGGGCGTGGGAAAATTTTGCAATGGGTTTCTCGCCATATATTCCCGCTCGGGAACTACCCTCGGATCCAGTTCTAGTATGTTCCCAAGTAGGTTCCAATCCCCCCTTTTCAGGATGATGACCTTAAAAGGTACTGAGAAGTAGAACGTGAGCCCTATACTGTTACTCCTTGCGTCCAGAAGTGAGTGTGAGTGAGAAGGATGCCTCCTTGTGGGCAGCCCCTCCCAACTGTCTTGTCTCCACTGGCAGCAATAATTTGCTTGTCCTCCAATACGGCTCTTATCCTTCTAATGATGGTGTCAACAAAGCCATGATAGGCGGCCGCGGCACAAATAGAATTGAAGGAGGTGTGTGTAGAAAATAGCAATATTAGGTATTTGAATTTGTTTGAATTTTCAATACAGATGTAAGGGATGATGCAAAAGGTTTAGAAAACGGGAAAATATCAGGCAAAACATATACAAAATACGATTTAAAAAAACAAAAATGAATACACGAATATTCCCAGGCTGATATGCACTTAGCACCTTGGAGTAATTGCTGATGCTGCAGGTAAACTAATGTTATCTTCGAAGTTCCATACGCAAGCACCTTGCGGGTTCATATTCGAATGTATCCTCGTATATACTTTTAGAAAAACAGCAAGATTTTCAAGTTGAGGTAGCAATATTTTTAGATTTGATACGCCCAATTATAGTTAAATAGCGGAAAAAATGTTTACTACCTCTTTACGGTAGGTACCAAAAGCACGGTGGCAAGTTCAGATAAGTTAAAATTTTTAAACTTCAATAATGTAAGTATTTGTACTTCATTTTAAATTAATATTTTTATTCATGTTAAGATAATGTTCGTTTACATTATAACGTATTAGGTAATATTGAATACTTCAGAAATGCATTTAATTTAACTTGCGTGAAACGACTTGTCATTTCTTATACGTCAATGGTTAGGAAATTTTGTGACCTTTATTTTTTCCCTTTGCAATTTTTTTGCCAAAGTGAAACCTAACCGAAATGAATTAAAGAAACTGAAAAATTATACCTTAGGGGTGATATGTAAGGATGTTATATTATGTTGTAAGTACGGAAATGAGCAGTTAACCAAATTACAACTTAAAATACATGCACATCAGTTCTTATGGCCTTCTTTTTCCTCTACATTTTTTTAAAGTTAACACTAACCAAGATAATTTAAACAAAAAAATTAACAATTTTACCTTAAGTGGTGAACTTTGTTGAACTAAACTCGTACTGGACAAACCAAATTGTAACTGAATATAAGTTAAACTAAGTTTACATTAAAAACTTAACGAAGGTAAGTTATTTATACTAATACACCACTGTACACTTTTCACAAAATAAAGAGGGTCTCACTATCTCTGCAAAGTTTATTTATCTTAACAAATGTAATGGAAAAAACAATCACTAAAATACGTACACAACAACTACAATAATCAACCGCACTAACAATTTTAAACTGACAGTTAACACAGATCCGAGGGCGCTGCAGAACAAAGGAAGTTAGGGGCAAGTAGAGACTGGTCACTGGTTGCATGATGGCGACGATGGTCTGAGTGTTCGCATATGTCCATCAAGTGCGTTTACAAGCATCGCAAGTGTCAAAAGTAGGTTGCAGTATTTGTTTTGAAAAATGGAGAAAGTGGAAAAATTCGCATATTTTTGATACCTCCGAATGAAAAATAAGCCAAAATATGTACGTAATAACGTTACCATTAATTGTTTCGTGATCAAATCAGTCATAATAAACTGTTATTTTAATTTTATCCAATTACATTGTGTCTAATGACCATTATAGTGGCAATTCTGTAACTATATATTATGTTACATTTTTTTTTTTATTAGCCGTTACTCGAGTCCGAGTATAAAAATGTTACAGTCGATAAATTGTGTACAATAAAAACAAGTAAAAGGTGTAGTCTATTGTAATTCCCATTCATCTACGGTGCACACGACTATGGCTATAGAGGCCAATTCGGGAGAGCACATGTCGACCGCAGTCAGGACAAACATAGACCTGGTTAGGTCTTGGATTCGGCCTTCTTGCAGCAACATTTCCTTGATAGCTGGCCACAACCCCTCGCCATTCGGTTCTGTCCGCTGCAAGTTGTTCCCATTGCTCGTCTGCAATACTGCAGGATTTTAGATTTTCATGGAGACCGTCTTTGAACCTCTTTCGTTGACCGCCACGCCTTCTTCTACCGCTTAACAATTCACCATAAAGTGTGCATTTAGGAAGGCGGTTATCATGCATACGATGAACGTGACCTGCCCATCTTAAGCGTGCTCTTGAAATAAGCACCTCAATTGGAAGGCTGTTTGCTCTCCTGAGTACTTCCACGTTTGATATGTGGTGGAACCAACGGATTTTCATCATACTTCTGAGGTGTCTTTGCTGAAAACGTTCTAATTCTTTCACATGACGACGGTAAGTGACCCAGCTTTCACATCCATATAGCAGTGTTGGAATGACAACTGCTCTGTAGACAGCCATTTTCGTTGACAAAGCAAGGTCGTGGTTGTCAAATACTCTCTCTCTAAGTCCCCAGAGTGCTCTAGATGCAGCGTTAATTCTATTGCGAATCTCGCTGTCCATGTTTGCTTTGTCATTAACAACGTTGCCTAAGTAATTGAACTGATCCACCACTTCAAGAGAATTTCCGTTAAGTGTAATGTCTATTTGGTTCACTTGATGAGGAGTTGACATAATCTTAGTCTTTCCAATGTTGATTTTAAGTCCCAAGGAAAGGTTAAATTTAACCGTACGCTAAATGATTGCAAATTATCATTAAATTGTATTCTACAAAATGAAAATTAACATGCGTGCGTTAAAAATATTGAATTTAACCTTGCCGTTAAAATATTTTCGAGTAGGTCTAAAAGCTACATAGAAAAACGACTCTTATTGGCGCCGCCATTATGCAATCACTTTTCATACGGACCAATCAGTGCCTCCCACTCGAGTGGTCAGTCTCTACTTTATAGGGTCACTAAAGAAAGTAGAGACTGGCCACTCGAGTGGGAGGCACTGATTGGTCCGCATGAAAAGTGGATGCATAATGACAGCGGACTTGCTTTTAATTTGACGAAGCATAGTGTCATTAGACTCAATGCAACAGATTAAAATTAAAATATAACAGTCTGTTATGATTGATTTGGTCACGAAATAATGGTAACGTTATTACTTACATATGTTTTTCCACTTTATCAAAACAAATACTGCAACCTGCTCTTGACACTTGTGTTACATTGTAAACACACTGATGCCACTACCACCTAGATGCTAGGTGGTGTTGCTCATGCACAGGCGCTAGAGTCCCTATACACGCGCGCACTGAAATCGCCGCCATGGTGCATCCAATTGGGTGGAGTGGAGGCCGAGTGGCCAGTCTCTACTTTATAGGGCCTCTGACGAAAAGTAGAGACTTTATAGGGTCTCTATTAAAGGAAAGGGCCTTGCAACTTGAAAACAAAGTAGTATACTGCTTAAAAACAATGAAAAAGAAAGAATTTGAATCAGTTCCAAACGATCTGAGTTATAGTTTGTTGAAATGGAAATAAACAATCATACCATTTAAGTAAGTAGTAACTTTAAATTGTTACATAAAAAATATTTTAAGTAAATAATGAAACACGTACATAATGTGGGTGCCTATTATTTTTAAGTCACTGCCTTTGATGGAAGACCCCAAATTTCATACTTCCTATGATCGGTTCCGGTTATACAAACGTGTGGTTCAACTTTGAACTCGGTTCAAAGACAACAACAACAAAGCGCTAGCCAAGGATTTTGAACTAAGTTCAGGCTGAACTCGAGTTGAAGTCGGTTGATTAGAACTAGAGGATCGTTTCAGTACCTCTATTATAGAATAAAACTATCTATTTATCTTTGTATTTTCATAAAGTAACGCTCATGGTTTCTTACTTATATGTGCAACATCAAATTGTAGAATTGACCCTGTACACTTTTCAAATTAAGTAGGATTTCACGGTATTCATCAAGTTTAGTTTAACAAGTCTAATTCGCGTAAATCAAACAAATAACTCCGTGATGATTTACCGACGATACCATCAAATTTACCGGTACTTGAAAGCGATGATAGTAAAAATGTTATGCACTAGTCTCAACTGTCACCAGTTGAGGTTTTCGTCATACAACATGAATTAATATGTATCAAAAATAAATCCCTAGCAGGTTCATCTGTCTGATGGAAGTTAATATTAACACAAAAACGTATAATAGCCACAAACGCATAAACAAATTTTTAATAAACACTTAATAAAATAGCAGACTAGAAAGCAGTAAATCAAGCATCTCGTGTCGTGATTTTATTCGCCGTGACGCCCATGAGCGATTGACGTATTGATATACTAAGAAGTATGCAGGTTTCTCATGAGCAGTCCTTGGTGTAGTGGGTAGGATGCCCGACTCAACAACGGTACAACACCAACAACATTTGACATAGTGGTCAACAAGGGTGTGTGCAGAACTCTACGGCTCCCGTGGCCTTGGAGGAACTCACGTCCGACCATAATCCCATTGTTTTCGGAGCGTTTTTTATGCCAAATTTTCGCTAACTCTTCAAGGAGCGTTAATTTGGAAAGTGTAGTGAATGTCGCTGCACAGGGACGTAATGTCGCCCCGACCACCCAATTTTAGAAAGTATACTAAAATTGGACTTGAACTTCCAAATTTCCAAGATTAAAAACCCTTTTACGAATCCACGTTGTCAAGCACTGCAACTCTTACGAGGTATTGAATATGAGGACAAGTTAGTCCAACGACTATTCAAAGTATATCGGAAGTTATAGCGAAAATAGCCCTTAGCGACATGGGACCCCCATCATTTCCTAGCAGCCGTATTTGACGGGGAAATGATGTGTTTTGACGGGGTTTGCCCTAAACCGGTTCCTCAGTGATTCGGAGTCAAAAAAGTATCTATACCATGTACTCACACGTGCATGGGATCTGCCTTGCCTGAACGTAAAATTTGTTATTGCATAATACAAACGAAGTAGAAACGCTTCAAGCAATTTTAAGCTCCGAGGAGCGACCAAAATTAATGTGAATTAATAAATACGTTTATAAGACAGGCAAGCATAATCCCACCAAAATTTCAGTTACATGAAACTTTTCTTGAATCTTTTTGTGCATCGTTAGCTTATCAAACTACATATTGGATGGTAGTTGGTACCGTATGAATCGTCCCGTTCCTCACCATGTGTTGTACACGGGTCAGACCATTGTTTGTTAACATTTTCTCTGAAGAAGTTGTTGTAAAAACATAAATTTTTTTAAAAGATTTAATATACATATTTTGAACTTTATATTATCTTTTAGTTGTGTTTCTAACAAAATTCCCTTTCAGATTTAATTTTAAGAGAGTGTGAAACAGACAGTGTTAGATTTATAGTGTTACGACGTCTTCCAATTGATACCATCAGAGCCGCAGTTAAGCATAAACGACAGTAAGTATGATTTATCCATTATTCTCCGTCTGAAACAGTCACGTTGAACCCTAAAAATTTTGTGAACGTAATATTATTATTTAGAATTTAAGAAAAGGTTGAGGAAAGAGAAAATTAATTTTTTCTTTTTCCTATTTTTTTTTTTAAATTTTTCTCAGTTTTTCGAGCAGAAAATACGTCCTTCAGACTTCCATCAAAGCATGGATCGTTCACATGGCGCCCGAGCAGGGACCATGCCGTCCCCAAACCCAACTAATCCTTTCTCATTCATGGCGGAAGACTCCAAGGGGTCGACCCCAAGAGAATTTTACGAGCGAGTCACCGCGCCGCTCGTCGACGACGGTTCTAGAGGGATAGAACCACAACGACTGTTTCCAGAGGGAAATAATGTAAATTTATCTGCTTCACAGCCACAAACTGCTAATTCGATGGAAAGTATGTTTCTGAAAATGGCAGAGGGCTTCGTGCAGGCGATACAGAACGTGTCGACCTGTACGCCCCATGAGAGACAAAGATGTCCGAACGTGACGTTCCATGGGCTTGATCATGAAGATCCAGAAGCTTTTCTGAAAATTATGGAGGAATATTTCGACAGAGCTCGCATAAGCCACGACTATGATCGCCTCCATAACGTAACCGGCCAACTCAAGGGCGAAGCTCAACGATGGTCCTAACAGTTTAGGACGTTGACAACTTCGTATACCTTATTCAAGGAAAGATTCCTTACGAGATTTAATTCTCCCGACATACAGTCACGAGCTATTGCTCAACTGTATGCCGTCAAGCAAACGTCTTTAGACGACACGGCAGTGTTTATCACAAGGAAAACCTGCCTTTTCGATCGTATTGATCCCTTCAAATCAGAAGCCATCAGAGCTCGGGTCATCATGGACCAACTGCGTCCAGAAATTAGGTCACGCTTGAGCAGCAACCTGATTTCATCCACAGAGATGTTAATAGCAGCGGCTACTAACGTCGAGCGGGATTCAGCTGACGAACAGACGTCGCTAATCCAGTTAATCGATCAACGCTTGTCCCGCGCGTCTTACTATCAAGAGCCGGGACACATCATTCAACAAAATTCTAGTAACAGGAGCAATGGAAGCCCAACTCCGACAGCACCGAGGGTGCATTTCCGAGAGGATGTCTCTCGACAGGACGGTCCAGGCAGAGCGCCTGGTCGTCCTTTTTTTATGCCTAATTCTTCAAGCGGATCAGTGAATCCTGACCGCAGGCAAACCAATTTTAATGGCGGATCGGGGAAATTCCGAGTACCCGACCGACCGGCAACCCCGTGCCGATACTGTACAGACACAGTGCAGTGGCACTTCCATAGCCAATGCCCGAATAACCCTCATCTCAACAGGAGACCGGGAAACTTTCGAGGGGCCAGAGACCCAGGCCAGGGTCCATCTGCAAGATCCCCGGCACAACGGCCGAACCAAGGCGGCAGCAATGTCCAGTAATTTTTTCCGATACTCATGACCACTACGACGCTCCTCTGCACAAGACAAGAGAATCAATAAATTATATGAGCGAAGCGTTCCCTTTGCCTCGTATAAAAGTTCAGATAAATGAACATGCGGTCGACGCACTGATTGATTCAGGCTCGACACGAAACGTTATCCATCCGAGGATGTTGGATAATTTTAAAAATCTCACGACACGTCGATCATTTGCTATGGCGTGCGGAGATCGAATGGTGGACTCCCTTGGAAAGACAAAATTAAAAGTAATAATTTCAGGCACTTCTTTTGAAATTGATTTTCAAGTAATCGAAAATTTGAACGAAACGATAATATTAGGATCACCATTCTTATATATGAACAATGTCGCATATGATTATGGCCGAAAATGCCTATATGCCGGCACGGAAGAGCGTATTACCGTCTTCTGGAATCAAGCTTCTCAGAGGGAGAGACAGCAGGCAAAGCTTCCTGAAGAGCTTGTTATTAAAGACAAATTTCTACGGCCGCTGTTCGAAGAATTTGTCGATCTGTTCACTGCGGAACCGACTCAAGCAACCACAGTGACTGTTAAACGCAAAATTATAGTAAAAGACACGAAACCATTTAATATCAGACCATATCCGATGTCTCCGAGTACTAAGAAAATTATGTACGACCAAATCGAAGAGATGTTGAAAGCTGGCGTCATCGAACCTAGCACTGCCCAATATAGTTCACCACCCGTGATAATAAAACGCTCAGACAAGAAACCACGTTTTTGCATCGATTATCGCCATTTGAACGAAATGACTGAAGACGAGGCTTCCGTCTTACCAAAAATACACGAAAGTATTAAAGATTTAGGCAATTCGAAGATTTTTTCTGTGTTGGATTTAAAAAGTGGATATTGGCAAACACCGCTCGTTGAAGCATCAAAAGATTTCTCGACTTTTACCACTCCTGATGGGGCAGCTTACAGATTCAATGTCATGCCTTTCGGCCTCAAGACAGCTCCCTGTACCTTTCAGAAATTCATGGCAAAGGACGTTTTAACGGGTTACCTGCACCATTTCTGTAAAGTGTACTTAGATGATATAACCGTTTACAGCGTAAACGTGAAGGAGCATATGTCCCACTTGAGGTTAGTCTTTGAAAGACTACGTCTGCACAATCTAAAAGTGTCACCGGAAAAGTGTGTAATAGCGACGAATGAAATCCAATATTTAGGCCACACCATTAGAACTGATACTTCCCAGCCATTAGAAAAACATGTCTTACAAATTCAAAATTATCCCGTTCCAGCCACCAAAAAGCAGCTACAAAGTTTCCTAGGACTTTGCAACTGGGTAAGAGAATATCTACCAAATGTGCCGATGATCACGAAGCCACTAACGAAACTTCTTTCGAAGGAAAATCGTTTTCACTGGAACCATGTATGCGATGAAGCATTTAGAAAATTAAAAGAATTACTATCCGGACCGCTGGAACTCCATCGGCCGGATTTTTCACGTCAGTTCATTTTGCAAACAGATGCATCCCTACAAGGCCTTTCGGCCGTATTATATCAATTAGGCGACAACGGCGAGAAATATATAATTTCGTATGCAAGCAACACGTTATCTCCAGCAGAGAGACGTTACCACATAAACGAGCTAGAATGCTTGGCGGTGGTGAACTATATTAAAAAGTACAAAATGTACTTAGCAGACAAACCGTTCTTAGTGAAGACGGACAACAGGGCGTTACTTTGGTTGAACAAGCATAAAGACGACAAAACTAATTTTACACGATGGTCATTATTATTGCAAGAATATGCATTCAAAATTGAACACTGTCCAGGAAAGGAAAATTTATTAGCAGATTTTCTCAGTCGTAACCCACAAAATCAGTATGTCGAGACAGACGATGAAGAGGAAAGAATGTTCCTACCAAATTACAAGTGTCCAGAACGTATTTCTGTTTTAACACATTCAGAAATATACGAAGATATCGTACAGGCTCAATTGAGTTCAAGAGATATTCAAGACAAGATCCGCCGTTGGAATGACCTATTTCAACAGGAACAACGTTCCGATGCGGATCTTATTTTTATGAAAAATTTTCACGTCCAAGACGATGTACTTTTTAAAGATTGCGATCGAAATTTTAAATTGATAGTTCCAAAGAGGAAAATAAAGGAATTGATTTACCATTATCATGACCGAGATGAAGCATGTCATCCAGGAAGAGACGAGACTATCAGGAAAATAGCAAAACGCTACTATTTCAATAATATGGCCAGGATCGTAGGCAGATATATAAACGACTGTCTGATATGCCAGTCTGTAAAGACAAGACAAGCCCAACCCAATGCTCCACTTAGAAGTCATGCACCACAAAATGCATTTGAAACCTTGAGCGTCGACGTAATTGGCCCGCTGCAGAGGACTAAAGACGCCGAAAACAGATACATGATTATCGTCGAAGACGTTTTCAGTAAATGGATAGAGGCAAAGGCATACATTCAGGTCGATGGCAGAACGATAGCCAAATTTATAGATGAAGAGATAGTAGCGAGATTCGGAGTCCCTCGAGTCATAATTTCAGACAATGGAGGTCATTTCAATTCCGAATGGTACATCACGTTTTGTGAAAGAAACGGTATCGAACGATACTTAATCCCGGCATATCACCAACAATCCAACCCCGTGGAACGACGAGTTCAGGAGTGCAAGAAAATTTTAAACACCCTTTTATTCAAAAAGCCAAACGACACTTGGGATCGCTACGTGCATCAGATGACTTACATCTTAAGAAATCGTAGGAACGCCGCTACAAATCAAACACCCAGCATGATCGTGTTAGGATATGATCCAGCCGAAAGAGGCGAATGGGATTTGTATGCCTGGAGGCAAGAAAGAGCCAAACAACAAACGCTTCCACGATATGAGCGAGTCAAGGAAGCCCGTCAGGCCCAACAAAATTACAAACAAAAATATGCGCCGAAAGAGGCCGTCACTCCGATCGTTTTCAAAGTAGGAGACAGAGTCATGAGTAAAAGAAAAAGGAAGGTACATACCTTCACGCCGTCTTGGTCAGGCCCAACCAAGTGTATCTCGTGCAAAAGGGAAATGTAACGACAAGAGTACATGTAAATGATTTGAGACCAGCCCCGCCAGAGGAGCACAACTTGGAAATCGAATCTTCCGATGAAGAAAATGCTAGTCCAGGCGGAACATCACTCGATGGAAATGATTCCCCGTTCTCAGACGATTCCACAGAACCTCCACCGCCGGAGCAAACGGTTGTACAAATCCATGCACCGCCACGAGACGCTTCCACTTCTGATTCAGAATCAAGTTCTGGAGATTCTATTATATTTTTATAATATTTTTCAACCTAGGCTAAGTTTTAACTTAGTGCTAGGTTTATTTTATCTCAAAATTTCCATACCAACTTCTTGTCGTGTCTGGCAAGAGTTGGTATTTTTTATGCATTTTTTTCAAGTCATTTTCATTGAGGATATTGTATCGTCCATACAAATCTTCAAAATTCACTGCAGCAACTCTGACCGTGTCCGGCAGAGTTGGTATTTTTTATAATTTTTCTAAGTCCTCATATGTTCAAAACATATACATCTGTAAGCAGAGTCCGACCCAAAGGGTCCAAACAAATGTTCCATTGGCACGGCATGGAAAGACGACGACTCTGACGCAAGGGCGCGATTCAGATGAGTCTAGCAACTCAAGGGCGAGATGCCGCCACGTCTGCTGGAGGGGCAGATGCAACGATCCGACGGATGCAGATTCTGTCGCAGATTTCTCCCAAGAAGAGATTTTAATAAAAACTATTTCAATCAATATAAGTCTACAAAATTCAGTGTTCCTATTCTCAAAGACGACGATATGTTATCGGTCGCAGATCCCCAGACGGGATATGAACAAACATTTTACTAAAATTTTGTTTTATATTGTTTCATATAAACTGAGCAGAGCCATAGTATAGCTGGAGCCAAGCAGTCCGAGGACCACCTAAGCTGTTCCAGAAGGCAGTTCGACACCGAAGGTGATCGACGAGACATAGACACGAGGAGGAGCAGACGCAAGCCCGCATTAGTGGAAGAACACTAAGAAAGATAAGTGCGTCGAAAGTGTTTGTGTTGTGTCATCGAGAATCTGAGGATTTTCGATTTTTTCTTTTTTTTATGCCATTTTGAAACCCAATGTTCAATCATTCAATCGAATGCTATGCATCGATATATGTTCAAACTTATAATCATTTTTAGATTTGCATCTATGTTATGTTCAGATAGGCCGGTCTGAACTATAACCGAATACAACACATGGGAGACTACATCCAATGATCCATTTTCTTTTCAAAAACCAATTTACCAAACGTTGCACAAAAAGATTCACGGAAAGGAGGGGAGTGTTAAAGAACGCTATAACCCCGATATACTTTTCGACGTTGTAACAAAATCCGACTTAGGAAATATTTCGCAAGAAAAGCGTGCTTCACGTAAAAACGCCGTGGAGGAGGTTTTTAATTCTTGGAAATATATTTTTGCTCTTCGGAGCGTTTTTTATGCCAAATTTTCGCTAACTCTTCAAGGAGCGTTAATTTGGAAAGTGTAGTGAATGTCGCTGCACAGGGACGTAATGTCGCCCCGACCACCCAATTTTAGAAAGTATACTAAAATTGGACTTGAACTTCCAAATTTCCAAGATTAAAAACCCTTTTACGAATCCACGTTGTCAAGCACTGCAACTCTTACGAGGTATTGAATATGAGGACAAGTTAGTCCAACGACTATTCAAAGTATATCGGAAGTTATAGCGAAAATAGCCCTTAGCGACATGGGACCCCCATCATTTCCTAGCAGCCGTATTTGACGGGGAAATGATGTGTTTTGACGGGGTTTGCCCTAAACCGGTTCCTCAGTGATTCGGAGTCAAAAAAGTATCTATACCATGTACTCACACGTGCATGGGATCTGCCTTGCCTGAACGTAAAATTTGTTATTGCATAATACAAACGAAGTAGAAACGCTTCAAGCAATTTTAAGCTCCGAGGAGCGACCAAAATTAATGTGAATTAATAAATACGTTTATAAGACAGGCAAGCATAAGCCCACCAAAATTTCAGTTACATGAAACTTTTCTTGAATCTTTTTGTGCATCGTTAGCTTATCAAACTGCATATTGGATGGTAGTTGGTACCGTATGAATCGTCCCGTTCCTCACCATGTGTTGTACACGGGTCAGACCATTGTTTGTTAACATTTTCTCTGAAGAAGTTGTTGTAAAAACATAAATTTTTTTAAAAGATTTAATATACATATTTTGAACTTTATATTGTCTTTTAGTTGTGTTTTCTAACAAAATTCCCTTTCAGATTTAATTTTAAGAGAGTGTGAAACAGACAGTGTTAGATTTATAGTGTTACGACGTCTTCCAATTGATACCATCAGAGCCGCAGTTAAGCATAAACGACAGTAAGTATGATTTATCCATTATTTTCCGTCTGAAACAGTCACGTTGAACCCTAAAAATTTTGTGAACGTAATATTATTATTTAGAATTTAAGAAAAGGTTGAGGAAAGAGAAAATTAATTTTTTCTTTTTCCTATTTTTTTTTTAATTTTTCTAAGTTTTTCGAGCAGAAAATACGTCCTTCAGACTTCCATCAAAGCATGGATCGTTCACATTCCCAGCAATCCTGAACACGACCGCATCGAAAATGACGTACACGAACTTATTGGTCATGACATACAATTGACGATGAGACGAAAATATCATGACCAAGCCTTTGGAAATAGCACAAATTGTCAAGGACTTACCAAACAATAAAGCCCCGGGGAAAGACTGCGTCGAATACAAGCTGCTCAAATATCTTCCGAGGAAAGGTATTGTGCAATTGACGTATATCGTTAACGCGATCCTGCGACTACAGCACTGGCCCAGCCAGTGGAAACGCGCCGTGGTCGTTCCCATCCTGAAGCCGAACAAGAAGTTCGCCGGCAGCTACAGGCACATCTCGTTGCTGTTGGCGCAGCCATGCATAAACTTTTGATACGGACCTATCAGTGCCTCCCACTCGAGTGGCCAGACTTACTTTATAGGGACTCTAAGGGCCGGTTTATCAATACTTAACTATAGGATAAATGTCAAATTAAACAATGGGTATCTATTGTTTTATTTGGCATTTATTATTTGGTTACGAGTTAACTTTGCATTGATTGATAAACCGGCCCTAAGGGATACCAATTCGGTTTGTTACAGACAAGAACCGCACCCACATTCCTAAATTATTTTATGTTATATCTGTGGTATGCGTGTCTTGGTATTAAATATTTTTGTATACTCCATACTATTCAATTCTCAACATGATTCTATCCGTTGAATGTCCATTCCGCCGAATGGGGTTTCGTTAGGGAGACAGGAATATGAAGAAGAAGAGTTAATCAAACATCAATGATCGGCTGTTGACAGTTGTTGTTAGTGAGGTTATTGAAATAAAAATAGAAAGTTTTAACTTGAAAATGTTTTTAACAAACGTTTTATTAAAAAAAGCCAAAAGCAAGTAAGTTAACTGTCATCGGTTTTTAAAATACATCACTTTATTTGTATATTTTAGGCAGATAATGGTTCAATTGGAAAGTGTTGTAAGTGGCCATACTTTTAACAAAATTAGAGACCGATTAGCTGATAAATTAGAAGTTCTCAGATTCGATCCATATAGTAAGTTATTAATTTCACAACTCCAATACATTAAGTTTTTGTATACGGTGTCTGAAAGGTATAAAAAATTAGTACATACTGAAACAAAAATGACAGTCTTAAGAATATTAGGTAATTACGTAGATCTGCGCCATCTCACTCCCGATGTTCATACCCATATACACTTATTTTACACCCTGCCAGGAATACGGTAAGCTTTTTAAAACCTTGGGCTAATTATCGCTTGTTGAGGTACAGGATTTAAAGTTGCAATTTGAGGATATGTGAAATTTTGCTTGTCCTTTACAAGTGTGCTATCCCTGAAACAGTTGCATGGGGAACAAATTCAATCTTTTTTGTATTTTTTTTTTAGCTTCTTACGTACCCAGCAGCCCTGTTTTCTCTAAGGTCCCATTTTAGGTTATACCCTGGAGTACAGAGGTGCTGGCCAGTTAAGGAACTAAAGAAAGAAGGATTAATAAGACTGAATTTTTTACCCTAGCTCAGGCTAGTAAAGTTACCTTTTCCGGGATTATATGAACATTTTACGCACTCAGCTAACTGCCCATGCGAGAAGTCAAGAAGCTCTCTTCTTCTAAAGCTGTAGTTGCAGACTAGCTGAAAAGGTTTATGAGATTCGAAACATCTCATATTTCACATATGTTCTATAATAGCTTATTTTATAGAACTAACAAATTCTAACAAAAATAACATTTTACACTAAAATCTGCCAACTTCCAAATTAACTTGGAAAAGCATATCTCAGCGTACTAATTAAGGAAGTAGATTACAGCGCACCCAACATAGATTCAGATAACTGTCAAGGGAGCTTATAAAAGAAAATGAAATTCTGTTAAGAAATATGTTGACTTACCTTTTACCGACAACAATAGTCACAGCAGTCTACAAATGCTGCTGAATCAGTTTCATCTTGAAATGTCCTTTAAAAAATAGATCATTGAAATCAGCGGGTATGCCGAATTATTGTCGCGGCAAACGGTATATAGAAGGTAGTTGTGGTAAGACAGGAGGTCGAGAAACTGTCATTGATGTAAAGGATGGAATGGGTCCTTCCTTGCGATCACATTCTACTATAGTGATTTCCTCGACTATGCAAAATATGGCACACCGTTCGCTTCATCTCTGTCAAGTGTATTTAACACACAACACAGCCATGTATTACATATTGCGTTATTGTATGATTGAAAAAAAAATTGTATTTTCAGTAACAACTCACCACCTTATGATTGCTTAAATTTGATGATTTGATAGCTTATTATTTGCACGATTATAATTTTTATTCCCTTTGTTACAGTTCAGAAAGAATGTATATATAAGGAGAAGAAGAAAGTAAGAAGCATGTAAATTTAGTAGTTTTATATATTTGTTTATAGTAGAAAACAATAATAAATTGTAAATATTAATTATAAGCCAAATATGTGTTTAATTTATTTCTTATTTAGAAAACCGATAGTACGGTATATAGTTTTTTTTTTGTTATATTACTTAACTCTGGGAATAAACCAAATCTAAAAAGGTCCACAGTAGGAAACTGCAAAAAATACAGTTTAGAAGTTAGAGCCTTTTTACCACAAGCTAAAGTTGAAATGAAATGTTGCTTCACTATTGTCGCCGGCCACTGCATGGGCCCAATGGAGCCACATTTTGTAGTTAAGGCAGAGCTGAAAATGTATCTTAGCCTTACTCATTCTTTGATCATGTACTTTCCATCCTTAATTTGATCTATTTTGAAACTATTCCACCCCGTTCCACAACCTTTTTTGTCAGTTAAGTCAAACTCAAAAAGTGGCTCCTGGCTGTCGACTATCACTCTCTTACAGTTACTATTTGCTACAGTCGAAAAGTGCATTCCCTTTTTATACTAAAAAAAATATTATACCTGCCTTAATCGAAAATCAAACAAAGATAAAAGTCAAGCTATAGCACTTTCAAATAGTTAAGTCCGATGTTAATTTTTTTTACAAATGGTGTCATTACCTTGAAGACTGTGTCTGAAATATCCTTTCTCGTTATTGTGATAGATTCTAGGCTTGGTTGGAATGGATATCACTTAATATCAATGCCAAGGCAGCGTATATAGCTTACTATGCCTCTATAGAATCTAGATTAAATATGGTATAATCTTTTGGGGAGGTACAATGGTACAAATCACATGTAAAAAATATTTGCATTACAGAATAGATGTCTTAGGGATATACTGAATGTCAAAAACAGCTGTAACCTATATTCAAGGGAAAATAGAATAACGATTTTTATCAAACAAATGATCGATTTTGTCTCAAGATTTTTAATTATTGTGCTTGGTTGAGTTTGCATCTAGACTACTCATCATATGGAGTATTCCATAAAAGAAGAAGAGAAAAAATGATAAGATCAAATAATTTCATTCGTTTTTAAAAGTTTATACAGAATATAACATACAATGTACAGACTTTAGTAAACTAGTCAGTAGTTACCACAAAACATTCAACATAAAATTAATAAAATAGGTATAGAGGTGAGCAAAATCAACAATTAAGGAGCTCATCTATGTCATAAAGTGTTTTATCACACAAAAATTTAAACATTTTATTCCTAAATGACATGTTGCTGTCATTGTTGATACACTGACTAATTTTGTTAAAACATTTGGTACCAATATGTTTCGACGAATTTTCTCCCAGTACAAGTCTGGAGTATGGCTGATACAAATTATCCTTGTTTCTCGTGTCATACATATGAATATCACTATTTCTAAAGAATTTAGATTCATTTTTTTAATGTAGATTATTAACTGGTAGATATATAAACTAGGCAAGGTAAGTATTTGCAAATCTTTAAATAGTAGTTTACAACTGGTTAAGGGGTGGATTTTACACATGGTTCTTAAAACCCTTTTTTGATATTGAAATGCTCTATTAAAATATGAGAAATTTCCACAGAAAATGAGTCCATACTGTAGTTGAGACTGAACCAATCCATAATAGAGAGTTTTTAGGATGTTTATGGAGACCGTGTCTCTTAGATTTCTTATACTTACTTAATGTAGCAGACAGTGCTCAATTTTGTGCAAACCATATTTATATGCGCTTCCCACGTAAGCTTCCGATCCAAGGTGACACCTAGGAACTTGGTAATTGTTATACTCCGGATGGATATATTTAAAATTTTCAGGTACAGATCATAGTTAGTCACAATATTTTTTGGCAGAAAACATATATAGCATGTTTTATTTACATTTAAATTTGGTCCGTTGGTGCTACAGTAATGACTCATTTCATGTGATGCATTGTTACTATTTATGACAATCTGTTCAATGGAGTTATGGGACATTGGCATATTTGTATCATCTGCATATAGAAGAAGTTGATTTGAAGTGATACAAGCGTTGGGTATATCGTTAGTAAAAATTATAAAAAAACAGAGGTCCCAGAATCGAGCCTTGAGGCACTCCCAGGTTTATGTTTCTAGTTTTGGAGTTAACGCCATCTACAACAGTAGTTTGCGTACGATTTTGTAGATATGAGGCTGCCCAGCTGTATGGTGCCCCTCTTACTCCAATGCCCTCTAATTTTGTAAGTAACAGTAAATTATGATCTATAGTATTAAATCATAAAAAAGACCTAAGACGTGACACTTGTTGTTCAGTGCATTATAGATAAAAGCTATGCAATCTAAGATAGCAGTATTGGTGGATTTATTTTTTTGAAAACCGTTTTGGGCATTTGAAATCAAGTTAAAATTCTCTAGATAATTGGTCAGTCTTATGTAATATGACCATTCAAAAATTTTAGCAATTTGACTTGGTATGCATATGGCTCTATAATTAGTAATGTCTGTTGTGGGACCTTTGTTTCTATATATACAGGTATACATTTGGATTCTTTTATGTTGGGAAATACACCAGCTAAGAATGATTCATTTACTAAGTATGCTAATGGCTCATTAATAATGTCTTTTACTGATTTCATCACTTTTCCGTTGATGTCATCGATACCAGCGGCCGGTTTAAGAGTAGTTTCCCCAATTATTTCTTGTGGTGTCGTCGGTGTGACGAAAAAAACTGGTACTTGTCTTTTCAATGTTGACATTACAGTTAGGTTTTGATTGATTTGAGGCAAGATTTATAAAGTAATCATTGATAAAATTACTCTTCTCCATAGCATTTGATATTAGAATACCCTGGTTACCACATATGTCTATGGATGGCTTATTTTCATTGATTTGGATTCGTTGACAATTTTCCAACTATCCCACATTATATTGTTGATTAATTAGGCGTTTGTAGTTGCATTGTTTCTTGTGCTGCTCCACTAAGTTTTTGTACATTGACTTAAACTGCATATACCTTTCAGTATAGGCTAGATTATTTAATCTTTTCCTAATGCTGCTCATTTCACACAGTTGGTGGTAAGTTTCAAAAATTTAAGAAATGTATCGGCCGACGTGGAAAAACACGTTTGACAAATCAGGTTTATTAATTTTTAGTATGGATTCTAATTAGTGCTCCTTCAATGACATAGGAGAAGGTAGTTACTGAAGTTTTGGATACACAATGCCGTATTTTTATTTTTATAGACCATCAGAGTTAAATACTATGTAAAGGCTTTTTATTAAAATATTTTATAACTAGGTTCGTCAGTGGTACCTACCAAAAACATTGTAGATGGGCAGACAGTCGGACGTTTTGCAGGTTGTTCAGAATTTCATAACTATTACAATGATGAAAGGATTTTTTCTCTGCAAGCGAGAGATGGACATTTTAAAATCTATAACTAACGCAATGATATGAAGGTTTTTCTATACGAGGGATCTCTAGGAAGAAATCAAGTAAAGTAAATTAATTTATTTAACTAAGCCAAAACTAAGGTTTGCATGTATAATTAAAAAAAGAATAAAATAGGAATTAAAACTTGCCGAATACTTATATATATTTTTTCTAATATAACTTTCCATCTAATATCTTAATTTCATATATACGATTTATTACTGAAAATCTCATTAAATAATTTTCCGACATAATACTTGCTTATCTAATATATCCATATAAGCATAAGACTACTTAAGTAGAACTAAGACAAGTGTGTAGGTAATATGAATTTTCTCACTCAGTAATTTCAGTTGTTTGCAAAATTAGTTAACTTAAAATTACAAGATACCCTATTTTTTAATTGAAATTAACTAATTTTGCAAACAACTGGAATTATTGAGTGAAAATTCATATCACTACACCTAGCTGTCATAGTTCTACTAAAGGTATAGTCAATACTTTTTTTTTATCAATATATGTATTTAAAAAAAGTTATGGCCAAAAATAATAAATATTTCCGTATCGGATCTCTCTCTCTCTTGGATATGCCCACCTTAATATAATACATATAATCATCATCTGTAACTTGCAGGTAGCACTAATTGTTAAGATCATAGACTGTTAAGATGTAATATTAATTGGAACTCGGTAGTGGTAATGAGGAAAGTACTGCACGGCACAGTAGAAAAGTAGTTAATTTTCTTTTATTTATTATAATATCTGGTACAGTATTATACGGGTATAATCAGTACTCACTTCATCAAATTAACAGATACAAAATATGTGCCAAATAGATCGGAAATTTGACTCGGGTACATTCGGTAATGTTCGTTGGGTTGCTCATGGACTATACCCAGACGCCAGTTAAATTTACTAAAGGCATCTTGGGCCTTTGCTAGTACAGATTAGGTGAGCATCACCACAGTGAATTTCTCTGTCATTATTGAATCACATTGCTTGGAGGCCCTAAGTCAGAAATTGTACGATCGTACAAGCATATTGCAAGGAGAGCCATCTGTGCAACTTATTGCAATCAGCCTAGGCGCAGCATGACTATCCAATGTAGATATAAATCTGTTAAACAATATTATTTAAAAGACAGTTTAAAAATATAATCTCAATATGAATATCCCGATATTTTAAAATTAAAATTTGTCGTTATCAGTCGATGTTTGTTGTGCAATATTAATAAAAAGTTCAATAACAACATAATAACATATACACTTTCCAATATTGGAAAATCAATATTTATTGGTATTTGAAAATATTCCCTAAGCAATATAATTTTACACATAGTTGACAAATATGAGTTAAATATGAGTTTTCAGATATTCTAGAATCAATATTTATCTTTATCAATCGATATTTTTTGTACAATATTATCAAAAAATGTAACAACAATATAACGCGAATATAGACTTTTCAATGTTGTAAAATTAATATTAACAGATATTCACCAATATTGTCTGCGTATATCTGGATTGGAATGTGTTAAAACAATATACTACCAACATAGGAACGCCGATATTTTAATACCAGTGTATATTAATATTAGTTCAATATTTTTGTTACAATTTCAATGTATCTATATTGGTCCAATATTGAACCACGGTCCAGCCAATATTATGTTCTACCTGGGTGAACGGTTCCTTCTTTACAGCTAGATAATATGGTTTTGTTAGTCCATTGCAGTGATCGTTGGCAGTAGTGGAACGACGTTTCCAGCTTATTTTGGTTTTGATCCTTTCCCTGTGAAAACTGTACTAATACTGTTTAATGTTATTAAAATTGCACGAAGACCGTGTATATTTGCTAGCCATTTGTTGTCTGATCACCCAATTTCGTTACAAACAAATTGCAAGAACTGAATAGTATCAGTGTCAGTTTTTGCGAAATCCAAGCTTATGAGTTACAATTTCTTCAAAACCTGTGGAGGCAACCTTATACCGGCTCAGTAGCTCAACGCTTATATGTTAGGCTTGCAACCAAGGAGTCCCGTGCTCAAATCCTGGCTAGGATATGGATGTTTATTGGCGTTTTCTATGTGTCACCGAGTTGGTGTCAGTGGACTAGATGAAGTTGTGTAAGAGACAACACGGCTAGTTGCTGTACCACTCCTGAGTTCGAGTCTCAACTGCGGCAGATGGCAATGTCATAGGGAATGGTCGTTGTATAATTGACTATGTGTACATGTCCTGGTTGAGTGGTGGAATAGCTAATGCTAAACTCCGCCATGACATTAATCTGAATAAGGTGATAAAATAACAAAATTAATTTTGTAAATTGGGGACGCAGCTTGCAGTAAATTTCAACGAGAATCTTTGTAGATTATAAATTCTGTAACATATGGCATATAATCCAATTCCATAATTTGGTAGACAAACAAATTAATATTGATAAATAATTTATTAATAAATTTAATTTTTCATAGAATTACATCATATATAACTTTATTTTATATAATACTGTAAAGCTAAAAATTGCAACATTTAAAATAAAAAGCCCCCTTAAAAGTCTCAAAAAAAAAAGGAATGTAGTTATATAAATCCAAATTTTGATTATTTATTTATTTCCTGTCTGCTGGTCGAACATAGGTCGCTCCACCGTTTCTTTCCCACTCCTTATTGAACTCGCTTTCCAGTATCTCAGCACCACGTTTTCTTGTTAGCCCTGTTTCTTCCAGGGACAGTTCACACATTTGCATGTCATCTTTTCCTGGAAAAGAAAGGTACTATTAAATCAATTTCTCAACCAGTCACCGAACTGTTATAAGCATTCAAATAATGGCCAACTATTAAAATTTCTATCAGTAGAGTATCTTCTTTGCCTTTCTGATTTTGTCATGAGATACATCAATTGCCTTATGTTTTATAAATAGAAATGTCATTTATTAATAGTGTTATGTGCATGTTCACTTATGGGCAGAGATTTAGTCCCTTTTAGTAAATAAAATGGTAGTTTGCCAGCCGTCCCAGAGATGATCTGGTTTAATAAATACAGGGTTAACATATGGGGGAAAAATACAGAATAGGTAATTGAGCCGCATTGGTGAAGTCTAGCAAAGATGCTGCTCATATTTAACCAATACTGCGCCAATTTAACCTTTCTTAATATATAAATAAAAAATAAAAATACTTTCTTACAAATGTTAAGCATTAAAATAATAAGACAAAATAGTTAAATATACAGTTGTTAAAAGCGAAGAAAGAAAAAATTTAAAGAATTTATCTATAGACAAGAAAGATGTGTCATCAGGCATATTAATATATTGCTTTAAGGACGTTGTTAACAACTATTCATACTATCCTCTTGAAAATTTGAGTATTAGCACCTGAAATTAACATTCTAACATACTAATGCCTTATGAATCTCATATTCACTTACGTCTTATTTAATTACAATGATAAATTTCTTACGATTTTCTTCAAAATCTGGGAGCTATTTAGAAGAAGGAAAGACAAATACTTTTTAACCTCTCCACAATAAAATTGTGAGGTTACTAAAATTGGTTCAAAAATGAAAATTGAGATAACATCAAATCTTTACGTTTTGAGGTCCTAGGAACCCAAAAAAGTGGTTTATGAAAAATGTCTGTGTGTGTGTATGTGTGTTAGCACGATAGCGCCAAAACTATTGAACGGATTTGAATGAAACGTTGCATGTGCGCTTCTTTAGTGCCCCAGAAGATCTGAAAAGTTTTGGTTGAGATCGGTTTACGTTTAGTGCCATTTTGACGCAACAAGTTGTTTATTTCATAATTACTTTTAATTTGTAATGGAACCATTGAAAAGCAGTTAAAATTCTGATTTCAACGATATATCACACTTCCACCCTTTCGATTTGGTTTCCGTGAAAAAAATTAAAAGCAAAGCAAGTATGAAGCATAGATCGCATTTCGCATGACATGATCGATGCGCGTAGCCGTTACATCGTGAAACTCGTCATATCACGTGTCAATTCATGTGTGAGGGTTTCTTCACTGCTCTAGAAGTAGAGCGAATTACGTTTAGTGCCGTTTTTAAATATATATACAGACAAATCGAAGAATTAAACTACAAATACTCCTCTAAAATCTAGTAAAATTAATGTTTCATTTAACAAAGATAGCCGCGAGCGATCGGATTGCAATGAGCAAATTTTGATGATTGTCATCGTTTGTCATCCGATAACATTGGTGTCATGTCATGTTAATAAGATTTCGGCATATTTGTAACTTTTAGTGGATTGTCACAAACTTTAAAGGTAGATGTAACAATATCAATATCATATGCTTTCTGTAACTTCGTTGGTGAATTTATTATAGATTATCATTTTACCAATTTTCAGTTAGTTGCTTTACAAATCTGTAGTATATAGGATAACTAGACTTTCTTAGTTATTCAAGTGATGTTAAAGTTGTTAATATCCTAATAGTATATTATTCAACTAGCGATAATGTAGGTAATAACTTGCATAGATGATTGTAAATTCATTAAGTTGAGGGTTTTTTAGAGCCCCAGAAGATCTGAAAAGGTTTTGGATGAGATCGGATTACGTTTAGTGCCATTTTGCCACACAATTTAATGTTCTTTTCGGCTTCAAAGATCTACCGAGTGGGGAGGTTCCAGCCGCTTCCAGTGGCTGCCGATTTTTCTAAAAAAAATTACTGCAAGCGAGACGTTTGACTATCAGGCAACGTAGTAGGTTTATTTCTTTGCTTTTACCGAGGGGGTGGAACAAAAAAGTGTAGTGCTTGTCACCTAGTTCTTATTGTAAGCATGGTAGTTTACATAGGGGAAATGCTTTTGTAGGTGTCGAGAACTGCCTTTTAGGAACGTCCTTAAACGTACTTTTTGTGTTTATATTTAATTTATTCATAAAAAATTTTTAAATTGATCTGGTAATAACTTGTAAATAACTTCTTTTGTACATGCTCGTATGATGCTAAATCTGGTATTCCTATTGTGAATACCTGAGTGCAAAAAAACATTCACCACCAAATCAGCTACTGCAACTAAAATTCCTTGATCATTGTAAATTTTACAACAATTTTGCTCAAAGTGAACACTTGCCATTTTTTATAAGTTGACTTACGTTCAGAAGATTTGTTGTAAGCTCTTTTTAACCAATCTTTTCTTGCGGTTAAACATGCCCTGGCTCCTGAATCAACGTACCAATCAGTGGTATCAACATTAAAAATACAGCACTAAAAGCTCCTGATGCTTTTTGCCTTGTACCATAATGTTTATTTTCACCATTTGGGCATCTACTTTTAAAATGTCTAAATTGTTTACGTTGGATAGCAATTGACATTACTTCTTTGTCGATTGCCACTAGTACTGCCATCTTTCGGCCAATTCCTTGAATCGGCTGTGTATAGTTACGTTTTGGTTGATTCTTTGAATCATGCTGGTTACTAGTATTGCCACCTTTTGACCGATTTCTTGAACCATACATTTTGCTTACAACCACGCCACCTGTCTATGGTATTTCAAACTGCATGTCCATAAGTTTAGTGTGTGGATATTGCTTTTCCCGAATGTTCTATCGCAAATTTTTCTGGTAACAGAGATCCTAGCCACTCATCATCGATTTTAAAACCTGTGTGACGTAATTCTTGGGCAGTTTCAATCACTTAATTTCCATAACTTTCTATAGAGTCACAATTCTCTAACCATAGTGATATTAAAGAACGAAACAGACCGATTTTTTGCGCCAAACCTGAGTCGTCATACAGTTACTTCAACCTGTCCCATAACTTTTTCACAGTTGCTTCCTTAACATATACAACTAGAATACTATATCTAATTTCGAACTTTTAAATTTTTTCTATGTCGCCTGACGAGTCTGGAACCAATAACCTGTTGAGAAATGCTGTACTCTGTTTGAGTTATAAGCACTGACTAACTTAGTTACTTTATTCCTAGATCATAGCTATCATACAAATGGCGTTATGTTACATTACACGTTTTTTTATATACAATTTCAACATTATCAAGAGAAAAATGTTTGTAAAGGACAGTATCATCAACATAAGCTTGCACGTCATAATAAGACAAAGATTTTATCATCTCGATTGTATAAATTATAAATAGAAGTGGTCCTAAAATGGATCCTTGTGGTACCCCAGACATTAAACTTAAATTTGAAGATGACAAATTATTTACAGCAATTTTTTGTGATCTATCTCTCTAATACGAGGTAACTAGCGAGACAATAGATGGCAAAAATTCGTAATATTTTAATTTAGCACAAATGAGTTTGTGATTAATCGTATGAAACTCTTTTGAGACGTTTAGAACTACCAAAACTTTAAAAATGACTCTACTGTGGCTCAGTTTTGTATGATACAGTAATGGCTACTGAGGGTATTTTTGCTCTTAGTGATATATACACAGAACTTAGTGACCTTTCAGATGCCAGAATAAAAAAATATACAACTTCATTTTTAATAAATCGAGCTTCAATTGACCTTGAAACTCATTACCTGTTGAATACCTGATATTGTTACTTAACAAAGTTTTGAAAACATTTTAGGACACATTGACAATGAGTATTTACCTGCCACTAATAGGATAGGAGTTTTATCGGGATGCAACTCCATTTGCCGGGCCACATACTGCCCATCAAAATGCGCATACCACCATCCCCTCTTGGACTGGTCTCCACCTGGCCTCTGGAACGGTATACGGAAATAACGTTGACTATTATTGTCCAGGATAGCTTTCTGGGGTAATCTTGGGGTCCTAGCTGCCGATTCCATCACAGAACGTGGTGCACGTTCGTTTTCGTCCATGGTGGTACGCTTACGGTTCTTTGCTTTCCAGGCATGGTACACCTTAAGACGACGATGGAATTCGTGACGGCAGGCCTCCAGTAGCTCAATGTCACACGAGGTGTTGATCGTGTCACGTAGCTCCGAATACTTCCACTTGGAGAGGTCGTATTTGCTCTTTGCAAGGTTCGCTTGTTGATTCTTGACTGCCTCGGATCTAGGAGTTAGATGAAATTAAATAATGATACTATTTGATAAGTCTACGATATATCATATTTTTAGTAGAGTGGAAATTTAATAGAAACCTTACTTTTCCAAACAATAGTTAAAAACTAAGTACAGTGTGTCAAATGTTCATATTAAATTCAGGATTGTATGCCTTTTATCCTAGGAATTTTAGGTTTTAGCCTGGAATATATATTATTCGCATTTCCAATTCATAAACTGTAAACAAAAGCATGTGAGTTTAAGAACAATTGAGTGATAGCAATGCGATATTTATTACAGCACCCCTTGATATTTGTTTACATCATCTGAATTTAGAACGTGGATATATCAGTTGTAAGGCTAAGGGCGAGCGCAAATACTTTGTGGTCGCCACCGGTGACCGCCACATGCTACGGGCTGCATTTTGTGCACATTTGTTATGGGTTCAGCGCACACAAAACGTTCATAGTGGCCGGTCTAAGCTACAGGCTAGGGCATACAAAATGCATGTTCAGTGTGTGGCAGCCACCAGTGGCGACCACAAGTGACTGTGTTTGCGCTCGGCCTACGAATTGGCACAGTTGTTGCATCAGGTGTGCGATGGCTTAACATATCTAAAGTATCTTAACCTCCCGAATTGGTGCCCTGGAGTTCTACGGACTTGACACCGGAACCTCTGGAAGAGTGTTGCATAGCACTGCAATTTACAGTCCACATAAACGGTTGGACTTATGACTCTTAAATGGGGCTCAAGGGAAACAGGAGGCAACGGGTAATAATTTGAAGTAGCTTGCATCGATACTTCATAGCTTCCATCTGTGTTTCAGGAAGTACCCAAAGCCCACGAAATCTTAAATTTCTCGCATTATTTTCCTTTTCCATTGTGGATACTTGTAATATGAAGGAAAATTAATTTCACAGGTTTTGGGCCCTTTTTGTAATACTGGATGACTTAAATGCATCGATATAAACTACTGCAAATAATAGATTAAGATCTCATCCTGCATTTGAGCCCTATTTGAAGCTTATGAGTCCAAAAGTTTACTACTAATGTAAATACCAGAGTTGTTGCACTTATCGGCAAATTCCAGCGTTCAAACCCCTAGAATTCCAGAAATAATGTAATGTAACTTATGAATAGATGAAACTGTGTCAATTTTCAGCCTTATTAACATTTTCTTCCAGATGTGGCTATCTTGAACTTAAAATCCCTGGGGTTTGGGTACATTGCCAAATAAAACTTCTTGCTCTGGATATGACTCCAAATTTAATGCAAGCTTGACCAAATATCTCTTGTGGAAAGGAAAGATTTGTTATTAAATTGCCTGTGTATATTATACCCAACGTCCAACAAATAATGCTTACAGAGAAAGGCTAGTCCACAGACACACACATACACAAGACACTACTTAACAATTTCTAGTCATCCTCGACGGGTGTAACAATAAATTTTACACTAACAAAATAGACGCAAGCAGTTATCAGTTGATATTAAATCATGATATAAAGGAAATCTATTCGTTAATAGGCATATATAGTACATTAGAACTACCACAAGTTGGAAATGAAATTAGAACTATTTACAAATTTCCTGATTGGGTATTAGTTGCAAAATGTGTAGATTGGTTTTAATGTACTAGACATGCATAATGTATAAATAATTTGAGATTTCATAGCCACCACCAGGTTATTATGATTCTTAGACCATCTACCAAATTTTCGATTAAATGTAAATAACAAGGCAATAGGAAGCAAATATGACTAATGTGCATATTCTTATTTAATGATGCAGTTTTTCATGTTTCGATGTATTAGGAGATAATTCCCATTATTAATGAGGGTTGTTGTATCATGACTTCCGATATTTAAATTTAAAATGCCAACATTTATTGCATTCTCATAAAAATTGGTGCTAATATAACAATATATGGTCAAATTTTTACTTATTTTATTGTAACGTATAAAGATTTACATTTGAACATCGAATTAGATAGTTTTTCTTTCTGATTCTGTATTTGTGTCGATTATATTTATAAAGTATCCATCATTATTCTGGATAAGACATCAACGAGATTTTTTAAAAGGCATCCCCCATTTTTGAGTGCCATTTAAAAGAACCACTTTTTTGACACACTAGTTAACAGGACTCCTGAGGTCAGTTTAGATGGTCTATGAATGCTTTATGTGAGCTATACAGCGATCGCATTGGATGCTTTCCATTTATACAATTAATCAACTCGTGTCGTCAAAAATGCTTTCCATTCGATTTGTGTTGCCGAGAGTCTGTGACAAAACTCGGCTTGCAACAATTACAGTTAGATACAGAGCGTGCTAAGCATTGTGAACGGGGAATATAAAAAAGTGAGGGAGATCAGGCCAAAGCGGGTTTGTAAGAAAATGATAGAATCTGTTCAGTTGCTGACACGAGCCGTTAGAGGTCATGTATATGAAGTCATATCTGGAACCAGAGACATCCCTTGGCCGCCAAGGTCGCCGGACCTGAGCCCATGTGATTCATTTGCAGTCAGAAGAGTACAGAGAATGATGTAACTTTCAACAAATACAATAAACAAGTGATTTAAGCTGATGATTTTGCGTTAATGGCAAGTACTCTTAGTGTATTGTACTTTCGAAATATCTTGTTCTCCTTTAATATCCAATGCCAAAGGGGAGAACGTATGAATTCTTGAGAAGCCAGTCACTTTGTAGATGGTCTCACCCTTCATAAATTAATGTGGCTGGTGGTGTAACAAAACAGGTTCGGGCGACGTGTGTGTGTCCTCAGGCTGGTTTATTCTAACTGCCCCTCGTCGTACCATGTATAAATATATTATATAACTTTAACAACTGTGATATTTGCAAAACTGACCATCATTATTTAATTATACAAAATGGTGTTTCAAGTATTCTATCCTCGACATGTTAGAATAAGCCAGAGATTTCGTATTGCCACCATGTGCATAGAAATTTGAGGGAATGTCGACTCATGTCTCTGTCTTGCTTATAGAAGTGATAGACTGGGAGATGGTGACAGTTGATTGTCTCCAATTTTTTATAGCATGCCTTTTGGAGGAGTAAACATGTACCATGTGACAATAAGGAAAAGCGGGTACTAGTCTGCTGCATGCGTTCTGATCATATGGAAAATTGCATTTCCACTAAACCGAAATTTTAGTGTTTTTCTCTCATATTAAAACGCTTGCTCTTTTATTAAAAGAAAGTTAATGTCTTAATAATTATAGGCATGCGTTTCGAAGGTCCCAAAGGGCTCGAATGGACACGTGAACTTCTAATAAAAAAATTAAATTTTCCGCGTTCTCGTGCTGCACGCCGATGAAGAGAATTAAAGCTTGCGTCATAATATCCTTATACAAAAATTAGCATGCATCCCTCGTTGACCCAAAAATGGAAAATTTCTGAGAAGTCTTGCGAAAATTTCAAATGATTTGGGCGTGTTTTCATACTGCATGCCATCATAAATGTGGGCCACTGTTATATAATGCATTGCTGTAAAAAAAGTGGCATGCAGAGTAGGAGGTCCGAAAACAGAGGCATGCATCGAAAAAGTTGAAAAAAAAATTAAAATTTTTTGCGATTTTATTTTGCATGCCTTTTTAAATGGCATGGGAGTTCTTAAAAGGCAGTGACAGAGTGAACAACTGTGAATATTTACTCCTGATACTGCACAGCTAAGAGTGTTAATTAGAGACCAAAATGCCTTCAGATAGTGATGGAAGTTACAGTGAAATGGAAATAGAAGATAATGGCCAATGGAAAAAAGTGAGACATAAACGGAAATCACGAGTAGAAGGTGGAAATACAAACAAAAAGAATAGACTATCACAAAAAGATATCAATAACATCATATTAGGGTCAAATACCAACACTACAAAAAACACAGAGATAAATACACACACAAAAAACATCCAAAACAAAAACATTGCAATGCATACAAACAAAAACTACTCAACAAGAATGAATGAAATAGTACACAAAAAATTTAAACACTTATTTTACATTACCACTGTCAATGACATAACAAGAAAAGACATGTCTGAAATATGGGAAACAGCACAACCACAATCTGATGAAGTCATTATACAAACAAAAAGAGGTTTCCTCATAAAAACAAACAAGGAGAAAAAAATAACAGAAACATTAAATAAACTTATATCTAACAAAAAAATAAAAAATTACCAGGAAACCTCGGACTCCTACATCCCCAATCATGATAGACCTACAACATCAAGTTCCTACTCCGTAATTATTGGATCAGTAGAACATGAAATAACAGACTCAGAAATAAGCGAACATATTAAAAGAATGAGTATAAAACACCGCTACTGCAAAAGAATAATTGCAAAAGTTAACAACAAGCCGACACTAATGATCCGAATCATAACAGATTGCTTAAAATCCAGCGAGCAACTACTTAATGAGGGTGTATTCTACAAACATAAACATTACCCGACTTTCCCTAGCCTACCACCTGCTGCTCCAATCCCGCAACAATGCTCACGGTGCTTACAGTTCACGCACACAAAAGAACAATGCACGACCCCAATAAAGTGTACCAAATGTGATGGACCCCACCATTATTCCAAATGCAATTCCCCACTGCCGATGAAATGCACTGGCTGCGGATCAGAAAAACATGCTGCGTGGTCACTCATATGTCCAAAAAGACCAACACAACCAATACAGGGCATCCCTAACACGCAGATAAAGCCGCTTAACAAAAAAAGCCAAGAAATTGATAAAAATTAAAAAAGAACTCAAAAATACATTCACCAATTACGATACACGACATGATTGTCAACACATATATATCAAACATAAACAAAGACAAGAACAGAGATAGAGAAGAACTATTAAAGAAACTAAGGAAGAGATTCGTAACACAGTACAACATTGATACAGTGGCCTCATTTTCGGGGAATAGACTATACATCCTAATGTTCGATTTAGATGAACCTCTAACTACCTCACCAACCGGACCAATACCTGGAATAAATAATATTCAAGTTCACGTCGATGCTTAAGATTCTCTACGCCAATGTAAATAGCTATGTACCAAAAAAATATATAATCAATAACATAATAGAAAAAAACAAAATTAATTGCTCACTATTTGTGGAAACCAAAACAAAGGAAAATAGCAGCACGCACTACAAAAATTGGGATGTTCTACAATTCAATGGGAATATGGTAAATAACAATACACGAGGGGGAAGTCTAGTACAAGTAGACCCGACTCTAAAAATGAAAAAAGAAAATCCTCCGCGAATAAACAACCCCCTTAATGAAGCAACCCACTTTTCAATACCATTCCAAGGCGGTAAGTTACACATACTCCTGGTTTACATTCATCCGACATCTAATATTGAAGAAACAATATTCACCAAAGCAGCACTGTACAAATACTGTATAATAACAGGGGACTTCAACGTTAACAGAGCAAAAAATCGTCAACTTCAGACATTCTTAAACAACTCATCCTTCAAAAAAGCAGACACACCTCCAACGTTTCTTATGATGAATAACCCAGACACAACGCCGGATCTATTACTGTACACAAATAATATAAACAAAATCGAAACCCACCCTGACATAGGTTCTGATCATTTGGCAATAGAGGTAAGCATTAAACTTGACAAAATAATAAATGCGGTGGAAGAAGTAGAAAAAATGAACTTCCACAAATGTGACACTGAAAAGGTTAGTATTGCAATAGAAAAATACATAGAAGAAAGTCAACAACTCCCAATTGACGAACAAACAATAAATAGCTTTAATGAAAAATTAACTGAGGCCATAATACATAACTCTCCTAAAAGAAAGACTAAATTCTACTTGCACGAATTGCCACCATTCATCATCAAACTAATAAGAAATAAAAGAAAAATGTACAGAGACTACTTATCAAATAAAAATGAAGACTACAAAAGACTCCTTAACGCGTACAACAAGAACATCCAAAAATTAATAAGAGAATATAAAGAACACAAATGGATAAATGCCTGTAATGAAATAAATCAACAGCAAGGAAAAAACTACTGGCAACAAATCAGAAAACTCTCCAGGTATCAACAGACATCATACATAACTACTCTAGAAGAAAATGGCAAATTCTATAACAATGACCTCGAAAAAGCAGAACTGTTTGCTCATCATTTTGAAAAAACATATACTATAAAAAATGACAATCAGTTTGATGAGACAAATTACGAAGATATAAGAAATTGGTCCAACAACTTTTTTTCAGAAGAACTTCAAAGACAAAATAAGGCAATAAGTGAAGAAACGTATTTTGAGATATTAAATAAAGGTAAAAGCACAGCCCCCGGAAAAGATAACATATCCAAAAGCATCATTCGAAAACTAGGACACAATGTACATCTATATATAATTAGAATATATGAATACTGTCTTAACAACCAGTACTTTCCCACACAATGGAAACAAGGTATTGTTATCACCATCCCTAAATCAAACACCAATCACCATAGAGTGAACAACTATCGCCCTATAGTGTTGTTATCAGTGCTGGTAAAAAATCTCGAACAGATAATTTAAAATCTGATCTCTGAAGCAATTGGTCACAATATTCCTAACTATCAGTTTGCATTCCGTGAAAAGTGCTCCACCACACAGCCACTGACGATACTTACATCAAATATCCAAACATCAAAACTTGAAGGATATCATAGCGCAGCAATCCTTATTGACATTACCAAAGCGTTTGACAGTGTATGGCATGAGGGTTTGTTGTATAAGTTGGCACAACTGAACTGTCCAATGTACCTTATATTCATTATAAAAAATTATTTAAAGGAGAGAACCCTACGAATTAAAATAAATATAAGTTACTCAAAATTATTTAAAACACAACAAGGACTGCCACAAGGCTCCCCACTCTCACCACTGCTATACAACATCTACTGCTATGACATCTACAACTTTGAAAAACACCTACAATACTTTAATCCCAATACATATATTCTACAGTATGCTGATGACACGGCTCTAATTAGTCATGATCGCACCCTGGAAAAAACTGTTGTCCAATTACAAGAACTAATGAACAGAACAATGACCTGGTTCAACAAGTGGAGACTAAAACCCAACCCAACAAAATCCCAGTACATTATCTTTAACCATGGAATAAACAACAACTCACCAACGTTTACCATTAACCATCACATTCTCCCTGCTCAGTCAACAGTCAAATACCTGGGCGTAAGTTTAGACAATAAGTTGAACTTCAACAACCATACCAAATACATAAAGAAAAGATGCATCGCCAGAAGCAAACACTTTCGCTGCATGACCTATAAAAAGAGGGAATCAGCAAAAAGACAGCAGCTCACATTTATAAATCAATATGTAGACCAATATTAGAATACGGCCACCTCCTCTTTCTAAATGTCAGAAAAACAGCAATAAAAAATATCAACGTTGCGGAAACATCAGCACTGAGAACCATTACCAAATACTAGCATGCATAATTTTTAGATTCCAACATTGGAAAAATATGAAAATAGTGCCCAAAAATGAAGTAGGAAAATTGTATGTGATGTTACTATTAGCAGAATAGCGTAGTTAAATAAATATTTATTTTAATATTTTAAGGTAAAAAATGATACTTTATGCAATAAATAATAAATCAATTAGGGATCATGTTTCACCATCATCATTATTACTATATCCGAGCCATCAGATTCCTCAATCTGTAGTGATGGAATTAGAATCGCTATCATCATCGTCCTCGCCGTCAGCGTCTTCATTGTCGGAAGGGTTTGTGTCTATTTGTTCTTCATCCTTATCAGAAATTTAGAATTTTACCTTATAGATTATTTAACGTCTTAAAATTATGTTAAAAACTGGGCTAAATGAAAAAGTTATTAAAATTTGGAAGCATTTAATCATGGATTTAATCGGATTTTTTTTTCTCCAAAATATGTACTTGTTTAAATTTTTTCTCAATGGACATAAAGGTTGACATGCTATTTTCTGGTTGAGTCCAAAAAAGTACTCTATTATTATATAAATAAGAAATGGCATGCTGAATGATATCACGGAACCTATGTTGTAAATTTTATACCGACTTGATTAATTTTTTAAAACTTTTTCCTTATTCAATGTTGAGTTCCAGCAATATGCATGCCATTTTTTATTTGAGCTTAAAACACCATTATTTTGCGAAGTGCAAAAAGGCATGCAAAATAAATTCACAAAAATTTTCCTTTTTTTTGCAACTTTTCTTATTATTGTGATGTGATGGGCTTCTTCGGCATGCGTGCCATTTAAATTTTAAGGACATTTTACACTATAAAATTTACATTTAACTTCATTTGCGTTGTTTAACATCACGTCAAATTGTTTGAAATTTTTGCAAGACTTTTTATAAACTTTCAATTTACCGCAACTACCGTTTTCAACAAAGGCTGCATGCAAATTTTTTATAAGAGTTTTACGGCACAACATTTTATTCTTTTCATCAACATGCAGCACGAGAAGCGGAAAATTTAATTTTTTTATTACAAGTTTACGTGTCCTTTCGAGTTCTTTGGGACGCTGCGAATCACATGCCTTTAATTACTAAGACATTAAATTTGTTTGTACTTTCTTTTAATAAAAGGACAAACATTTTAATATCAGAGAAAACACTAAAATTTTGTTTTAGTAGGACCGGAAAACGTTCAACGAACTAGTACCCACTTTTCTTTGTTGTCACAAGGTGTACTTTCACTCCTGCAAAAGGCATGCTGTAAGAAATCATAACAATCAACTGTCACCATCTTCCGGTCTATGATGGTGAGGCAAAGTTTTTTGCTTATGATAGCGCCTATTATGAACTTCCCAGACGCAAAGTGAAATTTGAGTCCTCTTATGATCTCCCTCTTCAGCTGTCCCCCATGGTCTGGACAATAATTTTATCCATGTTTAATGGTCTTAAATTTACAGACTGCAGAAAAATTTCGGTTTCAGCTTTCTAATCTGCTAATAATTTCATTTTACATTGCAAATAATAAACAGGTAGATGATTAATTCGATGTTCAAATCTGGATAAATGAATTTCACACCATTTGGCACAACCGGTTAGTAATATTAATATACATATATTTTTTTGGTAGTATTAGTTCTATTTTATTGTGGTTAGTACCGACTTAATAAAAAATGTGTACCTGTTGAGTTTGAAGGACTGTCTGGCTGGCTCAACTCCCCCGCTGCGCATCATGGAAACAAGAAGCATTGACAATATTGACATAAAACTGCCACCACAATTTTTACAATATATACACAAACAGAACTATAGAGTGAAAGCCTCCTTGAAATTTTAAATAATAAGACAAATGCTTTAAATTTGCTACAAATTTTTATTTCAAATATTTCGAGTACTACATTGTGTGTATATCAGATTGTATCAAAATATACAAAGCTACAATATGTGAAAATTTAATGAATGACTATGGAACTTGGGTGACATGGATGAGTGATGATGATATGCAAAAAAACTATAAAAACATTGTAAAACACCTCAAAAATGTATATATTCGTTGTTTAAGTGGTAAAAGTCTTAAACGTTTTGAGACTAGTAACAAATTTTAGAGAGGTAACTTCCTTATTTGCACCTCTATGAGGTGCTTAAAGCACATTTTCGTTCTCAATTATAATCTAACCATCTACATAGGCCAATTTTATGTATTTTTGATAAAATTAGACCCTGTTGGATTTGGAAACAGTCGTTATAAGTTGTTGTAATAAATAACATACCAAAAAATCTTCCCGCTAGTTATTTTTGAAGCAGAAATGGTTGGTCACAAATCAAACATGATGGAGGCACAGTGAGGTAAATTCCTCTTTGTATAATAGTCAGGTCTATATTTACTGGCCAGTCAAAAAAACGCAACAAAAACTTTATGACCTCATTAAAATATCGTTACACTCTGTACTATCTCATCTGCAAATTGAATCACTTATGTAGGGTTTTTTTAATGTACGTCAGCTTGTTTGATAAGATCATGCCTAATGGTTCGCAGGCGTTAATAACTAGCTCATAAAGTTTTTGTTGCGTTTTTTGACTGCCCAGTAAATATACACTCGACTGTAAGTGCCTTAGTTTTTATTAAAAAAAATTTTAAACTATTAAATCCACTTCTATTCTATTCTTTTCTAAACAATAGTTTCTTTCTGTGTAAAAGAGGGATGAAGTAATGCTGAGAGGTAAGTGAAAGCTCTTAGATGGTCAATACTACATCCTTCAGACATCATAGATATCACTGTGGCCATACGGCGACTTACAAAGCAAGTACCAAGAAAGGCAACCTCTAGCCCTGGTGGACCAAACTCTGTTTACTAAATAAGAAACAACTACTCAGAGAGCAAATATCTCACCCTGCATTACACCTTATAATCCTGATAGCAGCACCTTAGTCACTCTGTGGTTAGTAAAATTGAGAAAAGTCAGAGAAATGTTCATGGTCTAAAAGTGTCATTCAAAAATAAAAGTTCAAAGAAGTCATCATGTATTCCTTCAACAATTTAATTGAGGCAATGTTAGTCATATGACAGTATGGAGAATTTTGTACAACTAAAAACTACATGGATACATAATTTAATATGTACACGACTCAAAGATGATGAATTCACAGCAAACAAGAAACCTTTGTCAAAGAGAATAGATTTAATTTCCGGAACGTTGGCCTTTAATTAATTTTCTCGTTTAACTAATTTATCAAAAATTTTGAGAACTGAGATAGATGTAGAATAAATGTTTTTCTTCTGTAACTTTCCTAATCAAGGTCTTGCATTTTACAACTGTTGGGTATCTATTTCTATCTTAAAAAAGGCGGTAGTCATTCCCATTCATAAAAAAATCTGACAAATCAATTATAAAGGCATAGTACTTTTGTCAGTCTTCTCTAAAGTTTATAAACAATCATACTACAACAGTCTGAACAATTTTTTAAATAAAGAAAAAATACTTACAAACCATCAATTTGGTTTTCAAAGTGGTTACTCTACACAAGGTACTACCTTATCCCTATATAACTTCATATTCAGGAGCTTTGAAAATAAAGAAAAATGTGGATGTGTATTTTTTTATCTGACACGTGCATTTGAAACTGTGGATCATAACCTACTGGTGGACAAGAAAATTATGGCATGAGGGGACCTGCCCTAAGTTGAATTAAAACATATTTATCAGACAGGACCTCAAAAAGTATCTTTACGCTTTAAAAATTAAGTTTACAATTCTAACCTTTAAAATGTATCTACCGGAGTTCCTCAGGGAAGTGTGTTAAGACCTTTATCGTTTATTATTTTTATTAATGGCATTGAGGTTCATATGAAAGGATCTTTTAGATCAATTTTTGCTGATGACACAGTTACTGCTGATTCCGAAAATGATTTGTGCATGCTAGTATCCAAAACAAATTATACAGTATCTTTATTGATACATCAATATTGTTCTCAGAATGGTCCAAACCTTAATCCCCACAAAACTAACATGTTAACACTTTCCACTAAGCCTCTTGATTTTAGTTCATTAATAAAAATGAAGAATAAATGTATCGCCCAATATGACGTTGTCAAAATTGTCTACTCAGTGCTTTATATTATGGCAAATGTGACAGCATGTAAGTTTAAATATACTAAAAATTTATTACTATGCATATGTACAATCCCGTCTCGATTACTGCATAATTTGTTGGGGGAACTGTTTTAGAACAGGAGAAGTTCTACAGAAGAAAATATTCATACTATCACTTTGAAATCTCTAAGCAAATCCTGTAGAAATTCATTTAAAGTTCTTAATATATTAACTGTTCCATCATTATAGATTTTTAGATGTGTATCTTATGTAAAATCTCACATCGACAATTATGAGAGATAGAAATTCTATTCATCAGTTAAGGATAAATTATAACCTCGTAGTCCCTTAACATAGGTTAATTACAGTAGCCAAAGGACCTAAATATCATGCCTATCAAATTAATCAACAAACTACCCTCAGAAGTAAAGGCAACAAGTAATATGAAATCTTTTAAGAAAAAAGTATAATCTATTTTAACTGAAAAAAGTTTTTATTCAGTTAATGAGTATATGAGCTCTCATTTTTAACTTTTAATTACTAATTTTTAATTCTTCATTGTCCCTATATATTTACGCATATTCTTTTTTTATTATTCAAGCTTTTTAATATGCAATGTAATTTTTTTTTAATTTATCAAAATTAATACTTAGTTCCTAAGATCTTGCTGTTGACTATATTTCAATACTTTCACGAAGTCTGTGAAAATAAAGATTTTATTATTATTACTATTATTTATTGCATGACAAGAGTGTAAGCTACCCAAATAGCATCTTGCGCCGAGCCAACGTTGTTGTAAACTACCCGACGTCGGCAACCAATGTCCACGCAACAATTTAGAAATGTATAATTCTCTGAGGAGAATAAGTTCCAATATAAACACGTGTTGTAAAGTCGACACCTAAATAAAATCCCTAGTTTAAGCCCAATTTTACTGCAAAAATGACAAAAAAAAAGTGTCATGTCTAAATTTCAAACATGGACCGACAAAGTTATTTGCATCTTTGTCTAAAACATGGATTCGTTGATAAATTCCTATATAATCAACCCAATTGTGACTAGGTAAACACACTTTAGGAGTCCCATGCCAAAAATATTGACTTCATGTAATGTCAGTTAAAAATTTAACACCTTTTACCGACCTTTAGTTGCGATTTCTCTCCTAAATAGGTATATGAACAAGAATTTATACGATGTTCCAACGTTGGAATCACCTCATCCCAGTCTCAGAATGCAAAGTTGGCAAATGTTTGACATCATACAATTCATATGATTTGACCTAACCTAACCTAACATACCTAACTAGACAACTGCCTTTATTGAACTGCAAGCAATTTGGCCCTTTTTATATAAAATGTACTACAGTACTTAAATGAACTCCACTTTTTAGGCATTTTTAATCAAAGTTGTATGAAAATGAAAAGTAAACAATTGACGATAAGCTATAACCTCAATTTATTTGACGTATAGGTAGTAGAATTTGTTGTAGCTAATCTGTCGTCAATATTGGCAACGCCCAGCTGACCTTGTGATCACCACAAAAATACACGGTCGTAGTTAAGGGGAGCCAACTACCTCGAACCAACGTTGGTTATGGTCAGCTAGCCTAACTATGATTAGTGGGCAGTTACCAACGTCGGACCAACGTTGTACTACAACAACTATATTATAATGTACTACAAACGTCGGTTGTGATGTGATATTCAAACTATGACAAATGGAAAGTTTCTAACGTCAGGTTACAATCGCTTAGACACCATGTTTCAACTTTGGGCTAAAAGTTAGTAGCTGGGTTTGATTAGAACTTAGTCCAGCGTTGTAATTAGTACAAATTTAGTTGAAAGATGGAAAAATGCTATTTGGGCTTTACGGGGTGGTTTTTTGATGGAAATGGACCACCCCTTAGTAACTCGAGAATCATTCAAGATTATTATATGCAGTAAGTGGCATTTTCTTGAATGTCAAGTGGGACATATTTTAATAGGAAGAGATCTGATTCAAATTCAAATTCTTGCCACACTTTGGCACGAGTGCATATCAAAAGATAACGAAATACATCAACTAAAAAGTCACAATGCATCAAATTTTCCAGGTGTAGTAGGGAAGTGCAACATAAAAAGTTAAAATGAAGTATCTAAAGTCCTCTTTTACGGTCATTAAACTCGAAGGGTTAAACTACGGAGACACTAAAATTGTATTGCTTAGTTAGATGTATCGTCACATTCCAGACTAAATGAGACCAAACCATTTCCACTACTACATTATAAAAGTTATTTAAATAGAAGTGAATTCTACTTTGAATATTAAAAGAATGTTTCTAGTTGACTAATAGTTATAAAATTTTTGTGCTACTTGTCCAAAATAGCCTATCTTTCGGTATATTATTTAAGGCTTCCAACAGAGGATCTAAGCCAAAATTCAGTAAAAAAATTTGATTTTTCTGAGAGCTATTTCCGCAGCACTAGATTGACCTAATAGCAATGAAAATTTGAACAAAGACTGGACGTATTAATGATCTCGCCAAAAGACGACTTCTCCTTATTAACAATGCACCGCCACAAGATTTCTAAAATTCTTTACTACATTCTACTTGTAATATTGTAATACTTTCGCTGTATAGAAATACTGAGAGTATATAAACATAAAAGAGGCTCAAGGTGAGAAAATTGAAGCTACGACAAAAACAAAACCCGAATAAAGTTTGTCATACTTGCGAATCATTGGAGGACTCTCTTCAAGTTGTCCGTTACTTTCTTGAGCCAATCGGAGAGCCAGCTCGCGATCTTGCCTTTCCTGTTCAAGCTGTTCTTGGTAATGACGTTCTTCTTGCACCAATTTCTCTTGTTGCTGTTGTAGTTCTAGGACTAGTTTCCTATCGGCCTCTTCCTGGAGATGGGAAAAACATTCGGTCATTTATGGTCATTATAAGACGGTGACAGTGAATCCATTTTATTACATATATGCATACACAAGGTATTTTTACCTGTTTCTTGCGTTGTTCTTCTTCAATCTTCCTCCTGGCCTCCATTTCTGCTTTCTTCCTTCTATTTTCTTCTTCTTCCCGTTGCTTGCGCTCTTCTTCTTCCTTAAGTCGCTTTTGCCTGTCTAATTCCTCTTGTATCTTTCTTAACCTCTCTTGTTCTTCTGCGTTCTTTTGTTCTTGCAATTTCTTCTGCAATGCTGCCATCTGCTGATTGACTTTTGCCACCAAGTCCGTATACAGACTTTCGCATGTTTTTGCATCGATTTTGTCATCTTTCTGTAAAACAAAAAAAAGTTCAGTTTGTAGCTTGTTACATTATTTAATATTAAATTAAATACGTTACCCTAATTCGATCAATGGCGGAAGTAAATTGCGTTTTCAGTTGATTGATTTGGTTCGTAGAGCTGTCCTTGTCTTTCTTCAGTTGAGAGGCGCTAGCCTCAACTCTTTGCAAGTTGCCGTTTAGAGCTCTGATATTTTTAAGAGCTTTTATTCTAGGAGCATGTCGCTTTTTCACTAAATATCCCCTTACGGTTTTCTGGACTATCACAAGTGCCTTCTTGCGGAAGGCTATCTTGTTTTTCACTATAAAAAAGAATTAATATTAACAATATTCTGAGATAATTGCCTAAAAATACAGGAATTATAATATATTTATAAAAATTAAATTAACATTAATTTATAATTATACTTATGTAATATATGAGAAAATTACTTTTTATGACAGTTAGTGCGCAGAATTGTGCTTTGATCCATCTTGATTTAACCAGCCACTTCTTAACATTGGCTACAATTGCCTTCAAATTCTCTGGATCTGACTTCATGATTTTATCAAATTCGGCAAATTTTCCAGGCCTAAAAAACACCCTCGTTACACCGAATTTGAAATCCCTTTCTTGTAGTTTCAAACTGTGGAACATAGCCTGAAAATAAAATTATCAGTTACTGATTACAGGGTTTATTTAAATTATTGAGAATTATTTTCACTTCATACTTGAATTCTGTTTTAAGTGTACACAGGGACAATCAAAAGTATATATTCTTCTATTCGACTGTGTTTCTGCAGTCGCTTATTAGTTTTGAGTAAAACAACTATGCACATAATTACACCTAGTAACAACCCCCAAAATCAAGGCTGTACGAAAGGCAGCTAGATGTTTGAAAAAATACAGACAGACATCCATTACCCACCAACATTGCCAGTGTTGGAGTTGAGAGTTCAGTACGTAATGAAGAAAATTGATGGTTAACAAAAATAATTGCTTTTTCAAGAAAATGTTAATGAAACAATTAGTTAGTGCCTTGTAACACGACATCTAAGAGATAGTAACCTGACTTCGGAAACTTTCCATGTGTCATAGTTTGAATATCACACCACAACCGACGCTTGTAGTATGTGACAATATGCATAGTTCGAGAGTTGATTTTAAAGTTCGATAACACTGGGGATGTGAAAGATATAAAAAAACAGAAACGGATTCATGATGAAAATGATGCTGCTACATTGCTTGCTATTGATTGGGTAAGAAATGAACCTAAGAAATCAATAAGAAAAAAATCACTAGATTTAAATGTTAGTAAGAGCCATTTGCAAAGAATTCTGACAAATAATAAAGTACGTCCCTACAAACCAGTAAGATTACATAAGCTTGAAGAAGGGAATAACGCCTTTCGTTTAGAATCTTGTGTATTAATGGGGGAACAAATTATGTTAGATAGATTTTTCTACAGAAGGATTTTATTTTCCAACGAGGAAACATTGACTACGAATGGAGTTGTTAGCTACCAAAATTGTAAACACGGGTCGGAAGAAAATCCAAATTTCCGTATTATTACTAAGTCAACAATATAAAAAAGTAAATGTTTGGTGTGCGATACGTTATAAAAAAATTATTGGACCATATTTTTTCGACGCAACCGTAAATCAGAACACTTACATAGAGATGTTGGAAAACTTTTTAACGCCTCTGTTCTGGACGATATAAATTTACAGGACAGTAGAAAACTGTATTATCAACATGACAGTGGTCCTGCACACAGTGCAATTAGTGTAAGAAACTGGTTTAGATTGGCATTTCCACGATAAATGGACAGGACAGTTTGGACTAATAAGATGACCTGCACGCTCCCCAGACGTAACCCCTTTTGATTTCTTTTATGGGGGATACCTGAAGCAAAAAGTTTATGCCCATGATTTAAAAGATAATTTAAACCGTTTAAATAAAAAAATATCAGAAGCAATAGCCGACATAAACAAGGATACAATTCATTCAGTTTGTGAAAAATTTAGAAAAAATATTGAAAAATGTGTAGCAGTAGCACAACATAGAATAGTTTTGTTATCACTTCATTCGATAAATTATGTGCTTTCGTTGAATTTACAAAATTATTTGAATCATAATTTTTGCAAAAATATCAACTTTGAGATACAACGTTCAAATTTCATATCTGGACTACTATTAACATTAGAAACAACTTCTTTCAGTAACATTTTTATATTCCTCTCAAAAAACTAATACTTTACTCTTGGCACAAGTTCACGTTTCCTTATTTGCTAACCACCCTGTATGTTATTTTGCAAGTCTGAGTAAGGCTAATGATTGACTTTTCTCTTAAAATGTGAAATAAGGAAAATTACAAGTATAGTTAGGTCCATCCGGGGACACACTGTATATACAAATTTTTGAATGGGGGTATTTTTGAAATCTAGTGACCATAATCGAAGAAACTATAGTGAAATTTTCCCAAAGTCGTGACATGTTGCACTCTGCAATAGGTAGATTAGAAATCTATCTAAAAGACAGGTGTCTATAATTAGCTATGTTAGGTTAGGTTACGTCAAAACCGTATGAAGAAAGAAAGGTAGTATGGTTAGTCAAACGTTTTGCAAAATTGCATTCTGAGACAGCGATGAGGTGATTCCGACGTTGGGACGTCATACTACCGTAGTTATAAATTCTTGTTCATATATTTTGGAGAGAAATCACAATTAAATGTCGGGAAAAGGTGTTAAATTTTTAACTAGCGTTACGTGAAATCAGTATTTTTGGCATGGAAGTGGTAAAGTGTAGTTATCTAGTCACAGTTGGGTTGATTATGTGGAAAGGATCCTGCACAGGAACATAATAATAATATAATATATTTATTAATAGCACTTGGCTAAATAAATACATAATATATCGAAAATACACAAAAGAAAGATATATCTTACATTATAAGTATTGCTACATTTATATATCAATAATTTCAATAGTATACTTTCTACATTTATTTTTAAAGGATACAAGTGATTCACTGTTTTTTAAATCATCTGGCAACTTATTAAATTCAAACAATCCTTTATGAAACAAGTTATTCTCACTGTAATTATTATTTAAAGTTGTAACATAAAAATTTCCTTGCGATCTGGTGTCGTAGTTGTGAACGTCTTCAATAAAAGTACACTCTTCCAATAGATGCTGCGGTAATAACCCATTTTTAATTTTACATAACACAGTCATAGCGTTAACAAATATAGTTTGCTTAACACTCAAAAGTTTGAATGAAAATTGATAAACCCTATTATAATTTACAAGAATACTGTGATGATTCTTTTTAATATGCTTTCATTACATGTTTCGATAAATATATGTTTATTGACATTTTATAGATTAGATTACATTATGTCTGTTGGTATAGTCTAGTATACCTTAACTTGGCGTGTGTATGTATGAGTTAATATTTCCGTACGATTTCATTTTCTCTTTTACACAAAGATCCAGAAATATTGCCCACGTAGACAATGTTTCTGGACTATTGCTTTAACTTTGTGTATAATATGGGAGAAAATGAAATCGTACAGAAATATTAACTCATACATACACACGCCAAATTAAAGTATACTAGACTATATTATTGTACACTGTAATGATATATACTTTACAGTTTATGTAACGACTATACAAATATTGTTTGTGTTTTACAATCTTACACTTTGTCAATAAGATACTTCTTTAGACAATAAAGTTTACATCTATCTATCTATGTTGTCGTAGACTCTGTATATTAAGGTACATTAGTTTTTTTAATTGCTATTCTGAATTTGATCTGCATATTTCTGGATAATTTACTTTCTGTTGTAACTGTTCGTAAATTCTCTTGTATACCTGACAGTTTCTATTAAAAGCTGTATGGTGAAGTCAATATTAGAATTTTTAAAGTTTCCGAAGCATATTTACAATTTACACATATTTCTTCATCTGATTGGCACCTGTTAGATCTGTGATCTCCTGTACACTTTGGACATACCTCTTTTTCACGTTTATTTTTATTTGAAGCATTGCTTTATATTTATATAGTTTGCAAATTTACATGTATGCCAACCAATATATAACACCTCTTGTTTGTTAATCTGACTGTATGTTGTTGGATTTACTTCTAAAATTATGACAGGTTTACCTTGTTTGCATCAAAATGATTTAGAACTTTAATAATCCCAATAAACACTCGACGTCCATTGGACATTCATTTTATATCCATTACAGGTCCAGATATCCACGGACATATTTTGGATATCCATTGGACTTAAATACACGGACATCCATTGCGGACACGTATCCATTGGACGTCCATTTAATGTCCATAAAATTAGTTTTTTGATATACATAATAAACAGAAATTGACCCATGTTTCTACATATCGGGATCCAAGACACATTTTAAAACAACCTGTTGGAATTAAACCTGCTTCACCGGTCGGTAAGATTCTTATAATTCTTTAACATCTTTGTTTACTATAATTCTTTCTTTGTCTTCTGCTATTTGTTCTTTACTTTCTATGATGTTATGAAATAGTGAAAATGTCTCTTCCTTTCTGCATTTTGTACAATAAAATCTCATCACTCTGCTGCCCAAAATAAGTACTTTTACTTCAGATGAAGTTAATATTCCACAGCTTTTACATACTGAACATTTACACCCGTCATATTTAAAAACTTCTTTACATTTTTTACAGACATCACATTCTATGTTGATGATATGTTAATAAACTTATTTAAACTATTCTTCTTTGAGCAAAAGTATATGCCTATCACCCGTACTATATGTGAAACTTGTTCAAATTTCTTCAAAAGTCTTACTTATCACACACTACTTTTTATGTCCGTGTTTTTTACTGTCTATAGATAAGGAATTAGATTTAGAATTAATAAACAGCACTTTACAATAATTATTTGTTGGATTATACTTAACGCTTTTACGTAACTAATATCATTTTGTAGACTATACATTTCTCTACAGGCCTATATAAAAAATCACTTAGATTTTTAACTTAATCATCTATAGTCATACAAATTATTGGAGAATATCTCAACACACACTACTACTTTACTGTAAGAAGGATTTGGGATCCCGGTGAAAATGGTCGAAATTGAGATATGTTGTAGTTTAGACCTTCTTGATGAAAACTTCAAAAAGGACCAAGGCTTGAGAACCCTTTATTTTGGAGTTACAGCGAGGGCAAAGGTAAAAAATTCGAATATATGAGATTTGGGATCCCGGTGAAAATTGTCGAAATTGAGATATGTTCAGACCTTCCTGATGGGAAGTTCCAATGGGACCAAGGCTCGAGAACCTTTTATTTTGAAGTTACAGCAAGGAGCAAGGATAAAGGTGTTACTGCCATAAGGAGACTAAACTTCTAAGTTTTGGCCATAATTCACAAAGAGGGCGCCAGTTTAGAAATATTTATACAATAGTATATACTACATCCAACCTCGTCACACAAAAGTCAGTTCTAAGCACTACAGACGACATCCCGCTAAGTACACAAATGTCTACAACTAGGAAGTCGGTGACCAACGTCTGACTGACTGGAATTTTTATTCGCCATTTTGGTTTAAAAACAAGTTAGAAAGTGGTTGCGTGGACGTTGGTTTCCGACGTCGGGTTGGTTACAACAATGTTGGTTCGACGTCCAAATGCTATTTAGGTTAGATAAGAGCCAATCTGCAGATCAGGGAGCCTTTTGGGGGAATTTTCACCAAGTTGGTACACATCCACCATTGAATAGCTAGTAAGTTCAAGCTTTGCAAAAGCCACCTTTAAATTCTACAAACTTGAGGATTTAAGAAGACAATCGCCAGAAAAGGTTGAGAGGCATTATTTTGAGCACAGGTGGTCAAACTACTATTTTTGTCAGAAGCGAGAAAAGCGATACTATAGTCAGTATAGTAATTTTTGAATTCGATTGAAAAAAAAAATCAATTTTGTTACAAAATATCTTGGAACACACGCACGGAAGATAATTTAGAGCAACATCTTACTATGTACTAAACTTTTCTCTCAATCGTTCAACATATTCAGTATTACCCATTTAAAAATATAATAAATAATAAACATTTTTTTGTGCAGCAAGATATATTTACAGTACATTTCACAAATGGACTGTGATCGGCATAATTGTGTAAAAATTCTGCTTGTAAACTGTAATGTATTCTTTTCTAAGTGTACTGCTTTATAAGAAAGAGAAATTAGCTCTAGGAATATAACTCACCTGACAAAATATTTTTGGAGTAAGGACCTTCAGCTCCTTTGGAAGGAAATTTACGTACATAGCATGCAAGTCTGCGAACGGTGTTCTGCTTGGATAACCGTGCTCCATAAGCTCCAGAACGGACGTCATGCCAGAACACTTGAGCTGCATCAAACTCAGGCTGCCGTCAAATTGTTGGTCTATCATTTTATTGTTTGGTTTAACACACCGAATAAAGTTAGTACCCTAAAAAAACGTTTGAGATGTTTAAGAACTGTGTAATATATTAGTGATGATGATTCTCCTTACGTTATTTTGTAATTTTTCCATTAATTCGCCTAATTGAGTTTTGAATTTATTTCCGACACTGATAAAGGTAAGTTTACCTTTTTGTGCCATGGAAGTTGAAAACAGGGTTTGGATTAGTTTGTTTTTACTGTCCTGGATGATGCCTTCTAGGGACGCATGGAGGGCATCATTATTTTTGTCAATAAAATGTTTCTGAAAAACAGAAAAGATACGTTTTATAGGCAGAGTTTCACGGTTTTCTTAAAATTACTTAATATAAAAATTAATAGTTCTCATTCATCAGACTGGTCAGATAAAGAATTGGCAAAACTGAATTTAAATTTAATATTATTATCGCTTCCTCAAGGTCCACGAGTAGTTGAGCAATCTACAGTATTATTATCGGTGACAAACAATAAGCAATGAGACTGGCTCGAGAACTAAATCGTAATGAAGAGCATACAAAAACTTCAATATATTTTTTCTTATGTTAAACGATATGAAAAAATTAAAAATACCGTATTGTAGTTTATTAGGAAATTTCTTAAGCCAAAATAAAAATAAAAATATGGGGAATGACGTCCTTAAATCTATTCAAGTAAATGAGTTGTCTCTTACAGTCTGATAACAAACAGCACCAGCAAAATGTCTTATCAAGAATCCTTCGTCATCTCTAAGGCTACGGTGTGCTTTCAACTTGGAAGACCTCGGCAGACCTAACCTGTACTCTTTGGGCCAGGCTTTGTGAACCTCTTCGGTAAAATGAGTATAAGCAGGCTTTGGAAGTTTGGATTCTTCATCCAAGAGAGTTAGAATTCCCTTATTTTTAGTTTCAATCACATCTAAAAAATTCAACTTTGAAGAAAATAAACGGGAAAAGGTAAACTACGACTAATATTATTATTTTTAACACTTACCGATACAGTCTTGGTTGTCCACAAAAATGATTTCAGGTACAGACAGACCTTCCCTCTTGTACAGCTCTTGTTCGTACTTGAGGATCCTGTCATTAAAGAATTGCTGTAGTTTTTCATTGCAGTAATTAATGCAAAACTGTTCGAAGCTGTTAACAGTAAAGAATTCTAAAAAAGGAAGATATTAGAAAGGATTAGTTATTATGTTGCACTTTTAATAAATTCCAGATCTTTACAATGAAACTAACATTGGAATAAGGGTTATATAAGTATAGTTATAAGTGCTTTCAATTTCTCCGTATAAATAGATAGATACAAATTAGTGTTTTTTTAAATCAGGAATTCTTTTAAGTGGCGACCAAGCCTGAGAGGAGTTGGAAGCTTTTATTGTGACGCTGATAATGAAGTACATATAGCTTCCAAGAACATCAAAACACTCGGGACATTATAGATTTGAGTGACAACGTCACAATAAGGGATGCTAGAAGAGGTCAAGCAGTTCAGGTGTATATATGCAACACTGTCTAAAAATGGTAGTGAAAATGCAGAGATACGGAAAAGAATTGCCCAGAGTAACATGGCATATTTCGACATGACATCAATTCTTCCATCAAAAAATGTCCACAGAAGAACAAAAATGCGATTATATACAATAATAAGACAGATTATAACCTATGGATGTGAGACATGGATCATTACACAAAAAACAGCAAATATGACAGACGCTTTTGAAAGGAAGATACTACGGAGGATTTTAGGTGTAGTCCAAGATAATGGGGTATGGCGAATAAGATAAAATTTCGAATTGTATCAAAAATATAAGGATCCCCACTGCCTTATCTCAAAATATAAAAACTATGCTGAGCAGGACATGTAGTTAGGATGGACGATCATAGAATTCCAAAAAGAACCCCAAAATGCAAGGTATCTGGAGAATAGGCAGGCCTAGGGAAAGGTGGGAAGATGGAGTGGCAGAAGATGTAAAAAATATTGGTATAAATCACATTCCAGAATGGTGTCATGATAAAACAGAAATGCCTGTCCAAATACTTTTCCTAAACTCACTTGTATCTGATAAAATAAAATTTCACTGAAGGCGTAAATATTTTAGCGCAATTTTAAAATGATCATAACTAAGTTCTTTAAAGACGCTTTACACTATGCAATTGTCATTGCCTGCAATTTGTATTGCCACCAAGGGATTGCGGATTTGATCTTGCAGCTCACTTTACACTTAGCAAATTTCCTTGCTTATAAGCCATTTTACAGTCTGTACCTTTTTTGCAAATTCAAGAAATCTCCATCAAAGGCATGCGAAGTTGAGAACCAACTGGTCACATTTGGCAATTTACTTGCAGGTTTCAACATCTTGCAGAAAATCGGTTCTGCTCGATTTTTCTTGAAACTTTCCTGCAAGTCTGGTGGATAATTTAGTGTTTTCTATGTTACCAATACAGAGAAAAAGTTACTAGAAGTACTAGAATATTACTTCATGTATCATGGCCTGATTAAGAGGTTATCGATAAAAGTAAACGAAAGCGTATTCATATGAATATTCTTGGCGACTAAAATGAATAGAATAAGTTAGGTTAATGTATTATTATTTAATTTGTTAGACACAGTACAAATTATTTTTACAAAGTTGGCAAATCTTGTGCAATATTATTGCAATGGGGAACAACCCAAGCCATTTCCTAATATATCCAATAGATGACACCATGCGTACTCGGTTTAATGTCAATCTTAATGTGTATCATATAATATATGACAAATTGAGAATGACATTAAACAACAATTTAAAAGTTATATCTTTTAAATTGTTTAAATTTCCCGATTTCTGAGAGTTTCTCAATGTCTTACTCTTAGAAATGAGCCAAATTGATAAAAAGAATGGGAATAATCCAAGCCAGTTCCTAATATATCCAATAGATGACACCATGCATGCTCGGTTTAATGGGTTTAATGTCTTTCTTAACTTGTATCATATCTAACCTTTAAATAGTTTAAATTTCCCGATTTCTGAGAGGTTCCCAGTCTCTTATTCATAGAAATGAGGCCAAATTGATAAAAAGGATTACGGTAGTTGGTCATTAAATCTTTTAAAACTTTAAAAGCGGAGCTGAGAAAAAGGGGTGCTATAGAGTTCATGGAAAAAAATCTGATTTGGTTGAAAAGTATATAATTACATTTATGAACTTGTTGAATTTTTTGTTTATAAATCCTCTTTTATTCTAGATTAATCAATTATGACAATATTTTAGTTAGTACACTTGAAGATGAAGATATATAGATTACAATTTTAAAACACCAGATTTATCACATAGTTGCCGGAAACGGTCATTTTTAGGAAATAAATGCTCTACCGTATTAGAGCACTTTGGTACACAGCAACAAGTTTTCATTTTACATCCTAATTAACTTTGTTTATTCAAAGACATATTTTTTCGTATTGACATTGACGAACAAATAACCGAGTACAGCTGGAGCACTCTGGCGTATAAAATGAAAGAGAATGTTCCCCATTACAGAAATTTCCGACTGTAAAACATACCGTCAAGAAACATTACCTGCAAGAAATTGCCACTGTCAGATCTTGTTTGCAAGAAAGTTGCAGACTTTAAAGCGGCTTTAAGAAACAGAGTTATATCTTCATATACGAAACAGATTATTTATGTAAATAAAGGTTTGAGGTTATGGTGATTTTTTACCTTTTTTAAAGAATTAATAAGATATTCACAATGAATAAGCAGGTTAAAATTGTAGCAGTATCATGTGCTTTGTTAATGGGCACTGTTGGATAAAGCCCTAGTCAAACATTGCTAGGATGTTTAGACTTATTTATGGCCTAAGATACAGACAGGTAAGAGGCTAAAAAATGAAGCCATCCAAAGAAGGGAGGAATTTAAGGGATATGTAACTGACTCTGGGTATTGTTCCCTGGCAGGAAAATATGATTTAAATTTTCGTTAGGATATAATAGGTCATTTTGTTTATTATGAAATATAAAACAGTAAAAAATACAAATAATAACAGTAATTTCTATTCAGTTGGCTACATATAATCACCCTTGCAGCTAAATGCAATTAACATTAGGTCCAGGGACCCGATTCTCAAATGACGAGCAAAATTGTCACTTGTGACAAATTGTCGGTCACTGATGTCGAGTAACTTGTGAGGAACGTATTCTCGAGAGCTTTGCGACAACAAATTTTAGTAGACAATTGTTTCTCGATGATTAGCAGGTGGCAACATCGCATTCGGATAATTTTACCACATTTTTGTGTCGAATCCGAGTGTGCCTGAGTCCCGACACTTACATAAATCTGTTTAATTTTTTCCTTGAGGTTAGGACTTTCCATTCTTTCAAATATAGATAATAAAAAATTGTCCTACTGCTCACAACAGCAAAAGAATATGGTAGATTTATTGAAAAGTCGAGAATATGAGATTCTAATTTCGGGGAAATTCTCCACAAATTTTTCATTTAAAGACGCTAAAAAAATGGGAAGAAATAGCAGCGATCCTGAATTCAATACCATGATCGAAAAAAGATTGGAAACAATGGAGAAAACTAAAAAGCCATATCTTGAAATGTAATTAATTTCACAGAAAATTGTTTTGTTAGAATCGGCAAGATAGCCGTTCTCATATGTATATACATGGGTTTTCTCTGATTTTGTAGTGCAGCTTCATTATTCTCCACATTTAAAATTTCTATGTCTTCATTCATCAATTGGTAGAAAATAATAAATAATTAAACAGTGAAAACCAAAAAATCTCTGTGCTGAGTTAAACATAACCACACAAACACAAATGTAGAAACGTTTTTCACCCCTCTCCCTAACGCAGTAGAGAGAGCACGTCAATTATTATCCATTCTTATCTATGGTGTCTATCACGACATTCGATTGTCGACAGGTTATACCCACTCTACATTATGTCTATTAAGAATTGTCTACTACGACATTAGAGAATAATGAAATGTTCATTTCAATAGACAAAAGGTATTTATATTCTTTCCTATTATTTGGGTTTTCTACCACATGTACTATTATCCTCTTCAAAACAAATCACCGAATCTACAAAATAATAGAATTATTGGAAAAAAGGCCTCTGCGCCCGTGACGTTTACGCCAAAGGAAAAGTCAGAGGTTATGTTTTGCAAATAATATAAATCGGAATAAACACAAAAATAATATATTTTGCTGACGTTTCGGAAAGTAATCTCTTTCCGTTTTCAAAGCTATTTTTTGAAGAACTCTTATTTTGCTGTGTATGTCAAATACACAGCTTTAAGATTCTGTTTATGTTATTTCCATAGATACTTACTACTTACACAGAACATAGAACTGATGATATTTTTTTTTTAGATAATGTTGAGTTTGTTAAGTTCTTCTTTTAACATTGGTAGCCAGGTTGTACAAATATCTACAGAACAATTCGATACGCACTTATCTTCATTTAATAAGATTATTGCTGATTCTTTAATTTTTCTTTTTTTGGTATCTGTTTCTTTTGTTAAAATTTTTGCCGAGTCCCAGTTTATTCTATGTCCGTTTTCCCAAGCATGTTCACAAATCTTTGATTTCTGAATTTCATTCTTTCTAATGTAATTCTTGTGCTCATCCAACCTCACACTGAAAAGTCTGGATGACTCACCCACATAACATTTATCACATTCGCACGGGATATTGTAAATACAGTTTTTTGAATTCTGCTCCCTGTTTATCGGTTTTGTTTTTGTTAAAATAGATCTTAAAGTGTTCCCCGTTTGAAATATCGTCCTAACATCAAATTTGTCACCTATACGGCGTAGCTTTTCCGATAGTCCGTATACATAAGGAATTACTGCTGTATAATGACGTTCAGGTTTTTGTCGTACCTGATTGTCCCTATTTTCAACATTTATGAAAACTCTATCAACAAAGGCTTCAGGATATTGATTTTGTACTAGAACCTCTTTGATAAATTTTTTCTCGTTATTTAATATTTCATCATTAGATGAAATTATTTTGGCCCTATCGTATAAACATTTTACAACACCCCTTTTAACATTTATTGACTGATTTGAGTTAAAATTTAGATATCTATTAGTATGTGTTGGTTTTCTATAAACGCTTGTTTCAATTGTATTATTTATCCTTCTAATTAAAACATCTAAAAACGGTAGTTCATTCCTACTTTCTACTTCTAATGTGAATTTAATAGACGGTTCCTTACTATTTATATTTTCTAAAAAACTATCTAGTAAATCAACACCATGAGGCCAAATTGCAAAGATGTCGTCAACATATCTCCACCAGACAACCGGTTTGTTTATACAATTTTGAACATGTGTGTTCTCAAAGTTCTCCATAAATATGTTGCTTAAAATTGGTGATAATGCAGACCCCATAGCCATACCAAAATCTTGCTGATAGAACTCATTGTCCAATTGAAAATAGGTTGTTTTTATACACAGTGTTAAGAGTTCCATTATGCTATTTACACTTAATTTAGTTCTAGTTTCCAAATTATTATCATTTAGCAACCTGTCTTTAACTATTTTTAATGTTTCATCTACCGGAACATTGGTAAAGAGGCTAACTACATCAAAACTAACCATCAGGTGTGATTCATGAATATCGGTTTCATAAATTTTTTCTATGAAATGTTTACTATTTTTAATATATGAATCGGTATTTCCAGATAATGGATCAATAATTTTAAGTAAAAATTTTGCCAAATTATGACATGGTGAATTAATAGAACTAACAATTGGTCTTAAAGGAATATTTTGTTTATGTGTCTTTGGTAAGCCATAAAAATGAGGGGGCTTACTATGATGTGGTGTAAGTTTCCTTCGTTCAAAATCATTAAATTCATGTTTGTATTTAAACAAAGTTCTGTAAATTTTGCTCTCTATTGATTTTGTTGGATCTTTGTTTAGTTTTGAGTAGGGTCCCTCATTTACAAGAGTCATGATTTTTGTGTTATATATATCTTTATCTATAATGACTGTGGCATTACCTTTGTCTGCTGGCAATATTTTTATGCTTTCATCGCGTTTTAAAGAATTTATCGATAACTTTTCTTCTGGAGTTAAGTTATCTTTAATTTTGTATTGCTTCTCTAAAGCAATTTTTGCCCGTATGCGATATTCATTACCACTATCTGTTGGTAAATTTTGAGCCGTTTTTTCAATTGCCGCTACTATGTCAAATTTTGGAACAGTTTTCGTGTTTATTGCAAAATTTAAACCTTTTGATAGTACAAGCCTGTCTGAAATGGACAAAAGTCTTTGTGACATATTAATGACAGTCCTGTCAATTAAAGGATTATTATTTATATTTTGTAATTGCCTAATCTGTATATCAAAATATAAATAATAATCCTTTAATTGACAGGACTGTCATTAATATGTCACAAAGACTTTTGTCCATTTCAGACAGGCTTGTACTATCAAAAGGTTTAAATTTTGCAATAAACACGAAAACTGTTCCAAAATTTGACATAGTAGCGGCAATTGAAAAAACGGCTCAAAATTTACCAACAGATAGTGGTAATGAATATCGCATACGGGCAAAAATTGCTTTAGAGAAGCAATACAAAATTAAAGATAACTTAACTCCAGAAGAAAAGTTATCGATAAATTCTTTAAAACGCGATGAAAGCATAAAAATATTGCCAGCAGACAAAGGTAATGCCACAGTCATTATAGATAAAGATATATATAACACAAAAATCATGACTCTTGTAAATGAGGGACCCTACTCAAAACTAAACAAAGATCCAACAAAATCAATAGAGAGCAAAATTTACAGAACTTTGTTTAAATACAAACATGAATTTAATGATTTTGAACGAAGGAAACTTACACCACATCATAGTAAGCCCCCTCATTTTTATGGCTTACCAAAGACACATAAACAAAATATTCCTTTAAGACCAATTGTTAGTTCTATTAATTCACCATGTCATAATTTGGCAAAATTTTTACTTAAAATTATTGATCCATTATCTGGAAATACCGATTCATATATTAAAAATAGTAAACATTTCATAGAAAAAATTTATGAAACCGATATTCATGAATCACACCTGATGGTTAGTTTTGATGTAGTTAGCCTCTTTACCAATGTTCCGGTAGATGAAACATTAAAAATAGTTAAAGACAGGTTGCTAAATGATAATAATTTGGAAACTAGAACTAAATTAAGTGTAAATAGCATAATGGAACTCTTAACACTGTGTATAAAAACAACCTATTTTCAATTGGACAATGAGTTCTATCAGCAAGATTTTGGTATGGCTATGGGGTCTGCATTATCACCAATTTTAAGCAACATATTTATGGAGAACTTTGAGAACACACATGTTCAAAATTGTATAAACAAACCGGTTGTCTGGTGGAGATATGTTGACGACATCTTTGCAATTTGGCCTCATGGTGTTGATTTACTAGATAGTTTTTTAGAAAATATAAATAGTAAGGAACTGTCTATTAAATTCACATTAGAAGTAGAAAGTAGGAATGAACTACCGTTTTTAGATGTTTTAATTAGAAGGATAAATAATACAACTGAAACAAGCGTTTATAGAAAACCAACACATACTAATAGATATCTAAATTTTAACTCAAATCAGTCAATAAATGTTAAAAGGGGTGTTGTAAAATGTTTATACGATAGGGCCAAAATAATTTCATCTAATGATGAAATATTAAATAACGAGAAAAAATTTATCAAAGAGGTTCTAGTACAAAATCAATATCCTGAAGCCTTTGTTGATAGAGTTTTCATAAATGTTGAAAATAGGGACAATCAGGTACGACAAAAACCTGAACGTCATTATACAGCAATAATTCCTTATGTATACGGACTATCGGAAAAGCTACGCCGTATAGGTGACAAATTTGATGTTAGGACGATATTTCAAACGGGGAACACTTTAAGATCTATTTTAACAAAAACAAAACCGATAAACAGGGAGCAGAATTCAAAAAACTGTATTTACAATATCCCGTGCGAATGTGATAAATGTTATGTGGGTGAGTCATCCAGACCTTTCAGTGTGAGGTTGGATGAGCACAAGAATTACATTAGAAAGAATGAAATTCAGAAATCAAAGATTTGTGAACATGCTTGGGAAAACGGACATAGAATAAACTGGGACTCGGCAAAAATTTTAACAAAAGAAACAGATACCAAAAAAAGAAAAATTAAAGAATCAGCAATAATCTTATTAAATGAAGATAAGTGCGTATCGAATTGTTCTGTAGATATTTGTACAACCTGGCTACCAATGTTAAAAGAAGAACTTAACAAACTCAACATTGTCTAAAAAAAAAATATCATCAGTTCTATGTTCTGTGTAAGTAGTAAGTATCTATGGAAATAACATAAACAGAATCTTAAAGCTGTGTATTTGACATACACAGCAAAATAAGAGTTCTTCAAAAAATAGCTTTGAAAACGGAAAGAGATTACTTTCCGAAACGTCAGCAAAATATATTATTTTTGTGTTTATTCCGATTTATATTATTTGCAAAACATAACCTCTGACTTTTCCTTTGGCGTAAACGTCACGGGCGCAGAGGCCTTTTTTCCAATAATTCTATTATTTTGTAGATTTGGTGATTTGTTTTGAAGAGGATAATAGTACATGTGGTAGAAAACCCAAATAATAGGAAAGAATATTCGTAGAATGCCACAAATAACTTTCAGACAATACAAAAGGTATTTGTCGTCCACGACATCGGTGTGGTGACATTTGAGAATCGGGTTCCAGTTCTAATTTCTGCAATGCAAAAAAAATTGCATCGTAGAAATCGAAAAACTAGAGGGGCACTAATATAGGAAAAGGGGCTTTTCTTGACACAACGATAAGTCAGATATCATTTTTAGGTTAGAAGTAAAGCATGTTTAAGATTATAAATAAGCCACAATCAGCCTAAACTTTATCTTAAAGTGCATTTAATAGGTTAAAATGAATTTATAAAATAAGTATGGATACATTTTAATTCGCCTTGTCGAGTGCGCCACTTGCGCCGTCTGGGGGTTATTTCGTGAATCAGAATTTAATTATATAATAAATAAATAAACACCACAGAAATCAGACAACCCCCAATTCCAGAAGCCAGGGCTTGTGCAGAAGGGGGTTACACATTGAAAAAACGCGGACATACAGCCATTTCCTCTGACAGTGCCAATGCCGGAGTCAGAATTCGAACCCGGTGGTGCGATGTTTGTGTGATTAATCGCGATTGCCACCTCCCGCCTTAACCTACTCAGTTATCGACCAGAATTAGTGGGATAAACAATATTGAATAACACTGGGTAGCATACAAAGTATGTCGTTTAATGAAGAAATATAATTGTGTGTGCTGTGTTCTGCAATGTAAAAATGGCCTCAGCTCGGATTTCGCTAATTTTTATTACGGGTTATGCTCTAAGTATGAGTGTTCTCATACTCGATATGAGACTCTAGAAGTTGTCAGTTTTTGGAAAAAAAATTATTTTAAATTTTTCACAAATAATTTTTTTCTAAGAAATGTTAACTTGGATTATTATTTTACTTGGGCTTTGAGGATATTCGATCTATCTTTAAAATCAAGACATATTTCAAAAAAGCATTATCGTTGTTTCATAGAATATTCACCTAATATTTCAGGGATGTCTGAACTTAGCAGATACTACTGTGACTGCGCAAATGGTACAAGAACCGTGGGTTGCTGCTCTCACACAGCTGTGATAGTATACTACTTATCGTACGCTTGATATCAATCTAGGGGCATAAAACTGTCTCAGATATTAAGTAACCTTTTTACTTACCGAGTGAATATTATTATTAACGAAGACAATGATGAAGATTAGTATATAGGGAACTCTTAAGGTGGCTGTCTCGACCACTCGCCTTATGAAAACGAATATTTCTGTTTATGAGAAACTTGTTTTTATAATATTATTTGATTGTCTTGATGTAATCTAAAAAGGTAAAGGACCACCAATGCTAATTTTTAATTTTATTTCTTTTAAGTATGTTCCATCACTTCGATCATTCTGAGACTTTTCAGTGCATATTACTAAAGTATAAATATTATTTCATTAAATACATGTAGTTGTCTGTCAACTACAACCCAACACAAATTTTTGTCCAAAATTGCAAACAAATATTTTGCTTGATAGAGTAAGGGCGGTCTCTTGAAAGTATTACCTGATATGCAGCACTTCAACATACAATATATTATAGTTTGAAACTAATCCAAGGTAACATTTTTTAGAAAAAAATTATTGATGAAAAATTTTAAATATTTTTTTTTTTTCAAAAAGTGACAACTTCTAGACTCTCATATTGAGTATGAGAACACTCATACATAGAGCACAATCCGCAACAAAAATTAGTGAAATCCGAGCTGAGGCAATTTTTATATCGTTACCCGCCTATAGCCTTTAGGTCATGTTCGTCAATGTGGTGTAAATTCGGCTAAAAAAAACTATAATTAAATTGCTAAAACGGAAATTGACCTCACAGCTAAACATAAAGTCGACAATAAGCACATGAAATTATGCCGACAAGCATAATATTGTTTTCTATTATCATAAACTGATAAAACTGTAATAATGTTTTCAATCGACATACATTTTTAAGTGATAAAATTGAAAAAAGTTTTTAATATAACCGGATGTTGCTTAGGCCTGCGGTTGTTGCATATATCCTATTTGTGAACGATCTATAGATAGTCATTTTGTCTGAAAAAACTAACTATTTATGCTTTCATGCAAAACTGTGAAATTAAAGTTTTTGCATTTTTTATTGTACCTAAATTATCAAATCAGTAATTACAGCAAATGACACTGTAATTTTCAACGACTGGAAGATTTTTTGTTCCTATACAATTATTGAAAACAATTCATGAGAGCTACAAAGTGCGTATTATGAAAATAATAATAATAATCTTACCGAATCCAGCAATATCCAAAACACCAATGTAATAACTAGAGGCTTGAAAGGGGATACTTTGGTTGATACGATTCACAATGTAATCAAACAGATTACTGTATATAGCTTTGGCAAGGGCATCACGTGCATTATTGGCTTCGTATATCTTAAGAGGCACCATAATCACAGTTCCTTTCAGACCACCTCGGCTGCTCTGCATAACTCTCGCCACTAGAGCTTGCCGAAGTTCGCTAGGATCAATTTCTAATAATTTAGAGGCAGTTATTAGAGCTTTCTCTTTGCTAGTTGCAACCCTACATCCTCCTCTAGTGTCTTCAGGGTTATCTTCAAACTCAATGTTACCGAGGTGAAGAACAGCCGCGACGGTTGTGTAAATTTGTAGTCTTTCGCTGTCTGACATTCCCAGGCGAGATAAAGCTTGGTCTAAGGCTGCAAAGTCCTCAAGATCGTCCAGCAAGATGTCTCTCAGTGGTCCTTTACTGGTGTGATCAGCACTTTTTTGTCCGGGGCTGATTTTTTTCTCGCTTTGTGGGGTGGTAAAGTATCGCGTGCATGCCGATTTCAAGTACTAAAAGAACAATCAATCAGTACACTTATAGAAGGAACAATAATTAAAGACATGTTTTTCTTTTGTAAATATTATAATACAAATTTACAGGGGATTCGTGATTCATCTTTACCATAATATATCTGTAATGCGCACCAATGGAAATGATATGAAGTATTGAGTTTTCGTTAGAATACTTTTTTTTAAAATTAAATCACAAATTGAAGTACTTTCCATATATAATGAAACCCCAGCGATTACAATAATATCTTGTTAGTTATTGAATTTTAGTCAATTTAATCTTTTTATTTAAATACCTACTGATCGAAATAGCATCAAAAATATTTTTTATGGACTTTCGGGATCTTTTTAGACGAATTTAAAAATTTTAATATCAAATACTTATTTAAACAGTATACTAAAGGATTTTAATGTGAATTACTTCGTTCAAAAATATGATCCATATCTTCTTGAAGCAATAAAGTATCATTAACACATGTTATATTATGGTAGATCTTCAAATCTTCCACATATAATGGATATTTAGAATTAACTATACATTCAGGAATGGCATTTATAAATAATAAGAAAAATAAAGGTCCCAAGTTACTATCTTGCGGGACCCCGGATCTAGCCAAAAAAGGGAGAGACAGGGCTTTCATGTACTTCATCTGTTGAAATCTATTAATATAAAAGCCAAATTTTTATAATTTTTTTTTTATCAAAATATTATCCAGCCAATCGAAGTTCTTCCCACAGTTGGTACAAATTACATTGACCTGTTGTAAGTTATCAATGGCCATGCTCATATCATCAGTATCCAATCTTTTCCGATTTATTTTGCCTTTATTATGATTGTGTTTGTAAACACCCATTTACCTCAAGACTGCTAAAGGGACTCCTAATCGTACATTTACCTCCTCACCATAAAGAAAGGGAATGCCAACATGACTGTATTAAATAAAATCCCCTGAATGTTTTGTACATTCGCAAAATTACTTATAAATATGTTGCAAATACCATCGTTTTTTTGATAATAATTCTGATTTGACTGTCGATTTGCACATAAATAACTAATTTAATTAAAGCTTTAACTATTAATATGTCAAAACTTACAGTGTAATCATCCGGTTTCGTCAGTCCCAGTTTCTGCCTCAATCCTTCGGGAGCGCCGGCCATCAGCATATAAAAAATATGATAGCTTCGTTCATCACCCTGTGGAGAACATATCCTAGACTTTTCCAGCAAGTAATGTGAGATATGTCCACCGGCCACCTTGAAATTCTTGTCGAAATGAACCTCGATAAACTTCCCGAATCTGGAACTGTTGTTATTCCTAGTAGTTTTAGCATTACCAAAAGCTTCTAGCACGGGGTTCGCATCTAGAATCTTTTGCTCTATCGGACCAGCCTCGGCACCCCAACTGTTGCATAGGAACTTCAGTAGATGTTTCGTCGACTCGGTTTTACCAGCTCCTGACTCTCCACTGACTATTATAGACTGTGATTGCTTCAATACTCGCATGTCACGATAGGCTTTGTCTGCGATTGCAAATACGTGTGGAGGTTTTTCTCCTAAGGATTTCCCTCGGTAGCTTTTGATAGTCTCGTCGGAATAAAGGGCTGGGATTTCTTTATAGGGGTTCACGGCTATTAAAATGTTGGCTACATATGACTGAAAAAAAAAGAAAACAATTACATACTGAAAAATAATAAGTAATAATAATAATAATAAGTTTTATTAAATAAAAAAACTATACAATTGTAAGATAAGATTTATTTGGAAATAGGTCATCCTAATATAAACATACACTAGTTCATTTATAAAACTTACAAAATATGTTATTAACAAAAACAAAAAATAAAAAGAATAAAACAAAAAGACGCAAATAAATCAAATTTAGATTCGACATTAGCCGATCTTAAACATTGTGCCCTCCCCGCCTAAATAGCCCACCCACATATGTACACATATAAATTACAATCAATCTTACTATACAACTAAGACTTCAGATACACCAGCAAATTATGTTTACAGTTATTAAGACTGCTGCTATTTTTAACCGTACTAGGTAGGTTATTGTATTCATTAAGTCCCTTAAAAAATAATGTGTTCATTGACTTTTTTAAATTCGTTTTGACAATATAAAAATTGTTATGGTTTCTAGTCAAATGGTTATGTACTTGATAATTAAATGAAACATTTTCATTAAGATAACTTGGAAGCATGCCATTGATAATTTTGAAAATGAAAATCATTGTGCAATAATTCAACCTTTGCCTGACCAAGAGCCAGTCTAGTGTTTGTAGCATCAAATTATTAGGTGTAAATCTATTGCATTTGAGAATTATTCTCATTCCTCTGTTCTGAAGTTTTTGAAGTGATGATGTACAATTACCACCCAGTAGATACAAAATACTAGCACAATAGTCAAAATGTGGTTGAATTAATATCTTAAAAACAGCTATTTTTGTGTATACAGATAAGTAATTTGAGATTCTAGAAAAGAAAAAGAGTTTTTTTGATATTTTTTTGTATATATATGTAAAATGACTTTTTAAAGTAAGTGTATTATCAATTATTAAACCTAAATATTTAATTTCATTTACTATTCCCATGTTTTTGTTTTCAATTAACAAATTAATACTGTTTATATCGACTGCATTGTACTTGTATCTACTGGTTATGATCATAGCCTTTGTTTTATCCACATTAATCTTTGATTTATTCATCTGCATGTATTGTTCCAATTTGACAAGCTCAGTATTCATTCCATTAATAGCTACGTTAAGATCTTTATTACTAACTGCAATAAGTGTATCATCAGCATAAATTAATAAATTCCCAGTTGGTGATATAGTTAATTCCATTCAAATAAATAATGAATAGCAGTGAGCCTAGCACACTACCTTGGGGCACCCCTGATACAATTAGCTTCTCAGATGAGAAAGTATTATTTATTTTAGTAATCTGCTTTCTATTACATAGATAATCACTCAACCAATGAAGCACAGAACCCCCAAGACCATAATGTCTCAATTTATTCAATAGAATGGCCCTATCTATTGTTCCAAAAGCCCGTTTCAGGTCAATGCATACTGCCACAATATAATTACCCTTATCCACCATTTCTTTCCATTTACTTAAAAGTAATTGAATGGCTATCTCACAAGGTATAAAACAAGTCAAAACAAGAAAATGCAATCTGCAGTAGTAATGTAAAACACCTTAACTAACAAATATTTTAGAAAAAAAGAAAAAGTAGACACAAGTACACATTAAAATTCAACCAGAAAAATATTCATTCAATGTATAGTAGCATTTTTTATTAAAATCCGTTTAAAATCATCTTTAAAAGTATATAAAGGTAGCATTTTCAGTGCAAGTTCTACAAAAAATTTTACTGTTTTCGCATCTTTTAGTGCCATTTTATCAATTTTTATATTGATTTCTTCTGCCGCTTCATATGATGAATGAAACTGCATTATTTCAGTTTTTTTCCAAATTCAAGATGAGTAAGTTTTGACCATACCAGATGTTTAATAAGTTGACAGAGTGTAATATTTTATTTTCTAGATCCTCAGTAGTTTTTGCAGATAAAACAGCACAGTTGTCATCAGCAAATGCTGTCACTGCCTCTGGAATGATATCAGGTAAGTCATTTACATAAACTATGAACAACGGCCCCAACACCGAGCCCTGAGGAATTCCGCGATGCACAGATCTCCATTCAGAACTAAGATTTTGTCCAGTTAAATTGACTGTTTCAACTTTTGGCGACCCATCCGTTAAATATGATAATATTGCAGGCTACACCTCTTATACCAAGTCTTCCTAATTTAGCTATTAATCAACCATGATCTATTGCATCGAAAGCTTTCTACAGATTTAAAAATATACCCTTGGTTTTGTTTCTTTCGTTAATTGATTTTAAAATTTTATCTATTACCTGAAAGCCAGCTCATTCTGTTGATCGTTCTTTGAAGTAAGCATTTTGATTTAATGAGAATATATTCTTTTGGCTGAAAAATGTTTATTAGCCTTTTCGCTAATAGTCAATATTTCAGATGTTATTTAAAATCGAAATTGTTCTGTAGTTTTTCATTTCATTTTTTCCCCCTTTTTAAATGTTGGTCTAACAACAGATCTCTTAAGTCTTTCAGGAAATACTTGCTTATCTAGTTATTGTAATATTAAATTGGTTATGTGCATTAAAGGTGCAGCAATATAAATTTTTACTGTTTTTAGAGATTTTAAAACTTTTATAGATATTTTGTCTTGTCCTACATCATTACTATTTTTCAGATTACTTATTATCTCTGTACTGCACTCGCTTCCGACAAAAAGATAGAAACTGTTAATGCCCTGATGTCAACATGCATATATTAGTTTTGTTTGTTTTACATATATTTATATAATAGTCATTAATTCTGTTTGAGGTCTCTATAATAGTTTCTTGTTCGTTTTTAAGTTCATTAATATTAAAATTTTAATTTTTCTTATTTTTATTTTTTATAGTTTTATGACCTTCCAAGTACTCTTGTTTGTAGATTTTTTTATTATATATTCATTTTGCATGATTTTCGATTTTCTTACTATTTTTTTAAAAACATTTGTATATTTGTAGTATTATCTCTAGTAATAAATTCTTCTCTATATTGACTGTATAGGATTTTTTTGTTCACACGAAATACTTATCCCTAAAGTTATCCAAAGTTTTTTACTTATTGCATTTTGTATTAAGTATTCTTTCTGACTTAAGCTTTTGAAAATATTCGAGTTGAAATAATTAGCGATTACTAGATTGTCAAATGCATGGCAATTAGTATCATCACAATTTATCGAAAATGATCTTCCGCCCGTGTGATAACAACGACATAACGAATGTGGTTCATCAAAACTGGTATGACTGACCACTTCACCTTACTTCCTGAAGCTACAACATCCAGCTATCATGGGAATCATAACCGTCGACTCGTATATCACCAGGCCTTAACTCTCTAGATTTTATCTACGACATGCCATCAGAGATTTTTTAAATTAGAGTGGCTATAGAAAAGGAAGGGTGGAGTATATTATTAACAATGTAATTTCAAATTCCCTTTTTATACAACTCGGAAACAGTTCGTAAATCTAAAACTTCCAGAAATCTTTCATAAATTAAATGAATTTTTCATAAATAATGCTAACAATTTAATAACAGATATACCTAAACCTAGTTATAATCAAAATTGAAATAAGTAAGTAGTGGCTATTTGGCTATTTTTAAACGATAATGTTTGATTCGTTTCAAATATTAGTAAGTAGTAACAAAAGATGTAAACTATTGAGAATTTTCAGAGGAGCACCTCAAGGTTCTATTTTGGGACCGTTATTGTTCCTTGTCTACATAAACTGTCTTTTAGGTACGTAAACAATTTCTAAATTTTAACTGTACCAAATTAGATGTTCAATTCCAATTATAGTGGAGATGTGAAACAATGCTAAATACAATCCAAAATTCCATTTTACCATTTATCTTTCTGTAATACTCTCTCGCTCTTCCTTTTCTTTGAAAGTTAATTTGGACACCTTAGTGCAGGGTGTGTACCAAATTTGGCCGCTGAAATTCTCGGGGATTTTCCGGTTTCTCATGATCTTTCTGCCCGATCCTCCGCTGATAGGAAATAATAAATAAAATAATAAAATCGTACGTTGCCTCTCATTCTCCAAATATTTTTTTGAAAATTTGAATTCAGAAAAATTCAGTCAGAAAAATCAAAATTAACACTAAATCAATATTGATAATTTTTATTCTGCTATAAATAAAACGTTACATAGTATATTGTTTTATATGGAGTAAAAGTGACATTTTTTGTGTCGAGGATGTACTTGATCGACGAACGAAGCGAGTCTCGTAAGAACAGCTGAGACACAAATGGGATAGTCCATGGGAAGCGCTCCAAACTCGTTACTCGGGGGTTTTCGGTGATGCCGAATTCAATTCTAGCATTAGATTTCCCCGGGGGCGCTCGGGGGTCCCTCTGTGGGGTTGTCTGGGGGTGATTGGGGGGGAAATGGCAGCGTCCATGAAAATCTCTGCAAAATCGATACTCAGGGGTTTTTGGGGATGCCGATTTCAATTCCGGCATTAGACTTCCCCGGGGGTGCTCGGGGGTGGCTCTGTGGGAAATGGTAAAGGAGAAAGTGAAAAATCACAAATTATGAAAATAATACTTTATTCAAATAACAAATAGGAGTTTTTATTAATGTTGAATTATTCATTATAAACTTCAATTTTTAACTTAAATACTAAACATCTTGTTCAAACTCTCCTTCTTCTTCCCCTTCTTCATCTTCTTCCTCGTCACTATTCTCGGCCCCGTTGGAAGTGCCTTTTTGGTTTGAGCAATTGCCATCGCAATGCTTGCATGCAAGTGAGCACTCCAACCCACTTCGGCGGCACCTGCACCTCGTGCCACAGTCGGCTTGACAAGAACAAGAAATTTTGCTTAAAATTTCCTCGGTACCGGCTTCCTGGGTCATGGTGACAGGACTGAGCTCTCCATCCACCAATTCCCACCCCCATTCCAACGGATCTAAGGTCTCGTCTTGACCTTGTGAACCATACCAAGCCTGTACTTGGAAATAGACACGCTTGATATGCTCGGTTAACGCATTGGCAGTCGGAATTATGCGTGCAAGATTGGCTTTTTTAGAATTGGCGGCTTCAGCGTACGTTTTTCCTCGATAGCTTTGGACGAGCTCAATCGCAGGTTTATCGCTCGTGCGCACATCTTTGGGTGCCCCGTAAAGAGCCAAAGCTAGACGAAGCCCGTAATCTATTAAATTATCCATGGCTACATGTGTTTGCTTAAATATTTCTGCAAACCCATGTAATCATCGGCTGTTGTTAAGGAATAACGGTTCGTGTTATATCTACGAAGTGTTTGTCGGATAAGCGCATATGCGCATGCTCGGGCTATACATATATACACATGTATTGTTGTATATGCATACATATATAACCTACCCTGGCTACCTTCAAAAAAACTTCGTACATATAACATTGATGTTCTTCTATATGCTATAATATTCTTTAATAATATTCTCCCTTTTATATGGCCACGCATCGATCATATGTTGAAAGTGCCTTGCATAAAATATCCCATAAAAGATACATACCTCTTCACTATCGCAGCTTCTTATATCTCCAGAAACATCCATTGTAAGCTCAAGCCAATATTCGATTCCGTTGAAAAACAAATCCTCGAACACGTGATCTATCAAAAATGACTTACAAGAGTGCCGGACACAACTCAAACACCAAAAAAAGGCCCAAAATCCAAAAAACTTGATTATTTTAGCACTATATTTACGTATAACAAAAAACCAACGTGGTATAAGAATGTCGGACAGAACTCAAACACCAAAAAAAGGTCCAAAATCCAAGAAACTTGATTACTGTAGCACTGTATTTACATACAACAAAAAAGCAACGTGGTCCTGAACGACAGATGTAATACTGATGCCACACAGACGCCGACTGCGCGCGGGAACTGGATCCATATTTTTTCTCTTCAGTCGATACAGAATATTTCTGTTCGCGCCGGTCCCCGTGGTAACGATACTCTACTCTCTTTATAGCTTTGGCGCCTTTTTCAAATCCAGTTTCGAGGCACAAAAGACTTCCAAAGCAATTGTTTTTATAATATGTGTAATATTTATTTATATAATATTCAATCTAAATTTTTATAATTCATACCCCCGGGGAAGTCTAATGCCAGAATTGAATTCAGCATCCCCGAAAACCTCCGAGTGACGAGTTTGGAGCGCTTCCCATGGACTATGCTATTCCCCCCCCCCAGAATGACCCCCAGACAACCCCACAGAGGGACTCCCGAGCGCCCCCGGGGAAATCTAACGCTGGAAATGAATTCGGCATCCCAGAAAACCCCCGAGTAACGAGTTTGGAGCGATTTTAATGGACTATGCAATTTCCCCCGGATACCCCCTGCAGAGCCGCCCCCGAGCGCCCCCGGGTAATTCCAATGCCAGAATTGAATTCGGCATCCCCGAAAAACCCCAAGTAACGAGTTTGGAGCGATTTCCATGGACTATGCAATTTCCCCTCCAGAATGGCCCCCCGGATACCCCCGCAGAGCCGCCCCTGAGCGCCTTCGGGTAATTCCAATGCCAGAATTGAATTCGGTATCCCCGAAAACCCCCGAGTAACGAATTTGGAGCGATTTTCATGCACGCTGCCATTTCTCCCCCAATTCACCCCCCCGCGCACCTCCACAGAGCCACCCCCGTGTAATTCTAATGCCAGAAACGATTTCCGAGCGATTTTTCCGAGTTTCCAGTCGTTCCTATAATGGTGCAAGTAATGATGCAATTGGAAAATGCATTTTCCGGCCCAGAAAGCATTTTTCAAAAAATGGCTAAACCAGACTATGTAGAGTCGTTTCCTGGGACCTCCCTGAACACAATGCAGAAAACCGCATCTCGATATCTGCTGTGCCTAAAAATTTCCGCTATTTTTCCTAACTTCCCTGGACTATTAGAAATGTATAAGAATGAAAGTAAGTTTACATCAAATGTTGAAGTTTATAATTATCACACTAGAAATGGAACTGATCTTCGAACATCACGCTTTCGACTTACTATACTAAGATAACAAAAATCCTTTGATATGACATTTTTCAATTATTTACCGAATAATGTAAAATTCTTCACCCTGTATAATAATTTATATAATATATCCGGACTATTTTTGTACAGTGAGTAAGCGATATTTACATTGCTCGTCTAGTACAGCAATCAATTAAAGCGATTATATATTGATAAAAAGATAACGCTATAAAAATATGTACTTAAAACAAGTAAAATTTGAGATATTATATCGGTATAGCAGGTAAAAGTATATTGTTAACAAATGTTTACAAAACCGTCAAGAAAGCAATTCTTAACATTCTTTATTTTGTGTTTATGATTAGATTAAGTTCATAAAACATAGTTTTGATAATATATAATTTATTTCCATGATATATTTAACTTAGTACCAAACGAACTTAAATAATTTGACTCTCTTTAACAATGGCACAGATAACTGTTTATTTTACACTAAATATTCATTTATAAAATTCCAAATTGGTGTAACTTCATAAAAAATCAAGAATACAAAAAACTAAAAGCCTATCTTTAATATGTTCTGGAAAAAAATACGTTGGAAATATTTTAGAAGTACTTTCCTACATCCCAAGGTGTTCAACTGTGCAACCAAGTGGGCAACGCGCATTTTGAAAACAAATTTCGCACATTGAAATTAAATACTTTTCCCCACAAAAACGCTTCGTTTGATCTTGGTAGTTATCCTTTAAAGTGTACGAATACAGCAGGCAAGTTTTATTCGGCATATTGACTACAATAAAAAGTCAAATCAGTTAGGTCAATAACGAAAAAATCAGTTTTTTTGTATAAATTGTGGCATTTACATCGGGTGATATGCCCCAAGCTATCTATCTTCGAGCAAATTGCGGATTTGTACGTTCCTAATTTTCAAACATTTAAGTTGTTTTTGATGGATATTATGATATCCCACTAAAAATAAAGAACACCGTCAAAGAAAAATGAAGAAAATCCCTATTGAAGTTGTTTTAAACAAATCTTCTGTTTTAATGGTAGGGCAAGGAGATTTCTTATCTCACGAAAAAAAAAAATATAAGCTTATTCTACTGTTGAAAGTTTAGTCTTGAAGAAAGTAATATTTTAATAGCTGAGGCACGTGGTGACGCAGATCACCTAATTGTGAGTACTGTGTAAATTTACTGACGAATGAACACAATTTATCGATGGTTATGGTGGGAGAAGACACCCACTCGATAGTTTTGTCATTTGTTTTGGGAAAAAAATTATGTAACTTGTATTTTAAAAAAACTGGATGAAGAGCCCAAGATGTATTTTTCCATATAGTCGATATCTGCGAGGATTGTATGACTGTTGGTCGAGATGTGAGTGCACTTGCCTCTCACCCAAAAGTTCCGGGTTTGATCCCCGGTCGTGGCAGTGGAAAATACTGTGAGGGATTTTTCCACTATACACGGATATTGGGTGTGTGTCCCTTGTCTCTAAATGTGTAGCCCCCTCCCACACAAGGCTCTTCTAGAGCCTTCCGGGATAAAGGGGGTCGTAATTACCTGTGGGTTATTTATTTATTTATTTATATTTATTTAGGTTTACCTCTTATTAACAATCTCTTCTTTATACATGCCATTGGCGGTTATGATACCAGCTCGTATCTTTATAAGAAAAACAAATCAGCAACATTAAATGTCTTAAAAAAAAACAGCAACTGATGCGCGACAAATTGTTTGTTATTTAACGACTTTGATACTGATAAGGAAATGCTATTAAAAGTTGAACATGAATTTATGCAACAACATAAATTCCATTTGTAATCCATACATTTGTTAATGTATGGATTGCAAGGCAGCCGTGACATAAACGGAGAAAGGTTTAGACTATATAATATTAATATTATTAAACATATATTGGAAAGATTTAGCTATCCTTCCGCCTACAAGAGATACTCTAAATCAATATACATGCTGGGGCAATAGTGAAACTCTATTAAGTTAGCACTATCACTTTAAAATTTTGAAATCGTTTTGTTCCCATTAATTGTAGCTTTTTTGTTGCAAATTTATTGCGGTGAGAAAACATTTGTAGTTCTTTATTTAAAAAAACAACTCGTGGTACCTACTGCTAACTTCACAGTGCAAATAGCATTACCACTCACAGAAATCGCTTTAAAAAGTGCACAAACATTTTCTTATCATAAAAATAATTTGTTGCGACTTTGTTGTCGTAAGAAAACATTTGTACCTTATGATTTAAAAAAAAATAACCCATGGTAATGTTCATTTCACAGTGAAGATAACATTACTACTCACAGAAATCGCTTTAGAAAGTGCACAAGCATTGTCTTATCATAAAACTAATTTGTTGCGCGCGATTAATGACAGAAATGTTTTTTCTAATTAGTATTAAAAGCGATTTTCATGAGTACTAATGCTATTTTGATTATCAAATTCATATCATCAGAATTTATTAGAAAAAAACATTTTTTAATTATTTTTTTGTTATCTTCACTATGAAGTTAGCATTACCATGGGTTATTTTTAAAAAATAAAGAGCTACAAATGTTTTCTCACAGCAACAAATTCACAAAAAGGCTACAATTAATGGGTCCAAAACGATGTCAAAATTTTAAAGTGATAGTGCTAACTTAATAGAGCTAAATAATGAATTCGACTTTCGATAGCTCAAGTTCTACGATAGCTAGAAATTAAAAAAAAATACATAAAAAAAGTTTGCAACTGGAAATTATTTTCGAATATACAGGGTGAACCAAGATGATTGTACACTGTGCATGACTAAGTGCCATTTTTTAAATGGGATGCTATAAATATCAGTACTTTTTAGAAGCCAATTTCTTGACTAGCAAGATCTGCCTGAGCTAGAAGGCTGGAACAATAAATGCACCCTAGATACAGGTCACTACAAATCTTGAATAGCTAAGTAACTGTTACATTAGCAATAAGCAATTTAAATATATGCAGTTAGATAATCCCAACAACATAAACCACTTCTGTACGTTACTTGCAAATGAAAAATGGGAGAGCATACTAGATAATGATATTAATGCTAATGCAAAATTTGACATATATTCATTAACACGTTCCTTCATTATTTCGAGTTGGCTTTCCCAATTAAAACAAAAACAATAAATAATATGAATGCCAGAAATAACAAATGGATGACAAAGGGCCTTAAAATATCGTCGCAAAAATTAAAAGTTCTATACAATCTATCGTTGACACAAGATGACAACTTTAAATCATACTACAAAAATTATAAAATAATTTATAGAAAATTAATAAAGAAAGCAAAACTACTATATAATAATGAGTTGATAGCAACAGCAAAAAATAAGTCTAAAGTGGCCTGGAATATAATTAATCATAAGAATATAAATAGTAAGCAAATGGATATAGAATTAGAAGTAGATAATGAATTAATAACTGATCAACTTACAGTAACCAATCACTTAAATTCATTTTTTAATAATATCCCCAATTCACTGTTAGGAGGTACAGCTTTTAAAACTACACCTATACAAAATATAGAAATCAATGAAAACTCATTTTTTCTTGAACCTGCAACTCACATTGAAGTGCTGGATATTATAAAAAATCTAAAAAATTCCAAATCGACAGGAAATGATAAAATTACTGTTAATTTATTAAAGAAATGTATGCATCAAATAGCTTTACCACTAACCAATATATTAAATACATCGATAAGTAACGGAATATTTCCTGAAAAATTAAAGTTAGCTAAAATCAAGCCTCTATTAAAATCAGGCAGCAAAAACATAATGGATAACTATAGGCCCATATGTATATTGAGTAGTTTTTCGAAAATATTCGAAAAATTTGTTGCTGAAAGGTTGGTTGCATTTTTAGAAAAATATACATTACTTAATAATAACCAGTTCGGTTTTAGAAAGGGTCTGTCAACCACTAATGCAATCACTAAATTTCTAAATATCCTTTGTAACAACTTAGATGATAAGAAAAACGTATTGGTATATTTCTAGACCTTAGTAAAGCTTTTGATGTGGTATGTCACGAACGACTGCTAAATAAGCTTGAATTGCATGGCGTTAGATGTAAATCGTTTGGTTCAAATCATATCTACAAGGTAGAAAACACTATGTTGAAATAAACAATTATTCATCTAATATTCTAGACAGTTCGCACGGTGTTCCTCAAGGATCAGTTTTAGGGCCCTTATTACACATAATTTATGTAAATGATTTTAATGTTGCACAATCAATAATGTTCGCAGACGATACATCTATACTTATTTCTGACATCAAAGCTGATAATGCGATTCAGAAAGCTAATTTGGCGATACAAGGGGTACATGAGTGGTATAATAACAATAAACTCATTTTGAATAACAGAAAATCCTCTTTTATAAGATTTAATCTTGCAAACACTAATTTTAACTATAACTACTTAATTAAAACAAAAGATGGCACTGTTAAGCAAGAAAAATATGTAAAATTTCTTGGTTTACACTTATCAGAGAATTGTTCATGGACCTTGCATATTGATACAGTTAGTAAAAAAACCGCCCCTATATGTTATTGTATTAACCAGTTGCGAGACGTAGTAAGTAGATCAGTGTTATTGACTTACTACTTCGCGCAGTTTAGCTCTGTGATTTCATATGGTTTATTGGGTTGGGGCGCCTCAGCAGAAAGTGTTCGCGTTTTTAAATTACAAAAAAGAGCGGTACGTTTTATAGTGGGGGCAAACAAAAGAACGTGCTGTAAAGATATTTTTAAGCAACTACATATATTAACTTTGCCACGTATATTTATATTACAGTTGCTCATCTATGCTAAAAGTCAATTACGTGATATACCTACCCTAAATAATAACCATTCATATAATACTAGGAACGAATTGGTACTGGAGGTGCCAAATCATAGATTATCTTTATACGAAAAAAGTCCATACTACTTGGCAATAAAGGCATACAATAAGCTACCAAATTCAGTTAAACATCTTCAGTTAATAAAGTACAAAATGCACATTAAAAATATGTTGTACAATAAAAATTATTATTCCTTAAATGAATACTTAAATGATGTTTTGTGATATTTATTATTTTATGTGTATGTTCTTTATTATTACGTGTGTACTTATGTTTTTAAATTGTGTTGTACTTTTTAAGGAAATTTTGACCGAGACAGTTTTTATTTTAAATTGACTGAATGTTATTTATTCTTATATTTAATATTGTGAGTCTACCTATATACTTTATGTTTATATTCTACTAATTATTTATTCCTGTCTTTGTGCTTGTGTTTTTATATTGTATATACAAAACTTTCCTTTCTGACTTATCCTATATCATACATTGATGATCAAATGGACTAATAAATTATTATTATTATTATTAACTTTTAATCGCTGCACTCGTAAACTAGTGCAGGGCTGTCAAAAGGCTCTAATCCAATTGCGTAAAAAGAGAAGCGGGTAAATAGAGCATCTCGTGCCGTGACGTCATTCATGTGACATCTTTCTCTTACATCTGAGACCTTGCACGATTGACGTATTGATATAGTAAGTATGCAGGTTTCTCATCAGCAGCCAGTGGTGTAGTGGGTAGGTCGAGGGTTCGAATCGCCTTGTTACATATTTTTTTAAACCTAAATTACAGTTTTTTTTTGTTATATTTTGGTAACAACTAAAATACGTAATACGAATATTTCTCTAGGTTATTTCGTTAGGTTAAATATGTTAATATTATTTGATGTAGTATAGTTGCTTATGATAGATAATTTCCCTTGCGCTTGACATTTTGTTAACAACTAAAATACGTAATACGAATATCTCTTTAGGTTAGTTCGTTAGGTTAAATATGTTAATATTATTTGATGTAATATAATAGTAGTTGCATCATAGATAATTGATGCTGTCAAATGATGAATGACGTCACGGCACGAGATGCTCTATTTACCCGCTTCTGTAAAAAACGCAGTAATGAGTTTTCATTTATTATGGTTACAGTGCTACAAGTATAGAAATAGTGGTGGGTCAAACAGTCGCCCCCACCTTAAAAAACTATCCCTTGAAAGCAATTTAGGTAAATTATAATAATCAATTCCCACATTAATAAAATAAATTGCTGAACTTCCGCTTTATAGCTAACAGTGGTTGTGACTTAACAATAGAAATGCTCACGCTCACCCTACAAAGAGGTATAACTCCCTTATGCAACAATTTAGGGCAAACATTGTATAAATATTATCGTGAAAATTGACACAGTGTGTATTTTAAAATTTTAACAGTTTACATCTCTTAAAAAAAGCTCTGAAATAGAACAAAAATTAGAAACTATTTAATTTTCACCAAAAATTTTGTAGTGAAAAAATTTTGCACTCTTCCAGTTTTAAACTTAAGAGAAAAAAAATATGAAAAAAAAAATACTTACATATATTTTATTTTTGTAATATCTTGTACGTATATTATGCAATAAGGAGCCCTCATTCAAGAACATCATTTCACCTGAAACAAAAATTTACATTATATATTATATTATATTATATTGTTGAAATGGCAAAACAGAGTAACTTACAATTATCGTCATATTCCCTATCCTTCTCTACATATGCCCTAAAAATATCAGCGAAAGGCAAAACCCGTTTGGGATATTTCTGGTCTAATGGAACGACCTCGGCTCCATCCTCAAGAATTTCACTTATCCTCCCCAGGACGAATCCTTCAGTATGGTCACGAGCCCACACAGTCTCATCCATTTTTTATACTGGAACAAAAAAATAATGTTAAAGGAGAATATATACACGTTATGGTAAGTAATAAAATTACAACGATAGCAAGCATTGACATTTTCATTAAGTTAAAAGACTAGGAGCTTGGAAAGTGAATATGATTGGTTCAGAAGTTTAAGGTGGCGAATTGAGCAGGTATCCAACATAAAACTGTAAAGCGCTCGAAAAAAATTTGTATGGTTTATAACTGAAAACCTAAACAATCAGCTTATTGTAAATAAAATGCAGATTTAGTAGAAAAAACTCAAACGTTCGTCCATTTCCTATTTATTTACGAAATACAATTTTCATAAAAATCACCAAAATTGTATTTCGTAAAGAAAAAGAAAATGGATTTGATTAATTTCTTGCCTTATTCTGCCTTTTAACTCATCGACGTTATTTCGTCTGTTGAAGTAGACTTTCGATTTTAAGTAACCTCATAAAAAATAGACAAGCGGGGCAAGTCGGGCCAACGGGCACGCAAAATTTATTAGAGGAGTTTTCACACGCACCCTTGTTCCATTTAAAAATTTTATAGGGGTAGCTGTAGCTGAAGGAGAGGTATAAAACTATGCTCAAAAAATATCATTTTAGAATTAAAAATTGACTTGTTTTAGGATTTTACTCACAAATTGTTAATTACGTAGATAATGAATGTATCCGTTACTTATAGACCTCACTGTATAATGAGATGACTTTATAATTTCAATATGATAGTGAGAATAAATAAAATAAAACGTTACTAATAATATTACACAAATATTTTATAGAAAAGTAAATTATATTTTATTTTCTATTTTCCTGATCTTCTTCTTTATTAATCTCGTTATTAATAGTGCTACGTACAGACAGAGGTCTCTTCAGTTAGTCAGTCTTAGTAGAAAGAATCTAGCAATAGAATGGTAGTTCGCCATTCTACACAGATGGCGTTATTACTATAGAGTAATTTCTAGTTTAGATAGTAAAGTGATCAGAGAGAGAACAAAGTGTTGTAATTATGAAATCCATGCTTGGGGTGGTTACTAAAGAGTGTAAACACGTAACAGTTGAGGTCAGAAGAGGGACTGCAACAAAGAATTTCTGGAGAATTTCCAAAGTGTTCTATTTGGAAACCAGTGAAGATATATAGTGAAGTTCTTTGAATTGAAAACTGATATATGCCTTTTAGTTAAGACTCATTTGTTTTCATAGAGTAGACCCCCAAATGAGTTGTTCATACTGAGTAAAAAACAAAAAAGGACTTACCTCACTAAATTCTTTTTATTTTTATTAAGGCAACCGGTTGCGAGAACTACAATTCTCTTCTCATCATCAGGCCACAAGAATTTTATAGAAAGTCTTGTGGCCTGTATGTAGTTAAATGTACATAAAACTAAATGTATGATGCTAGGTTCAAAACAAAATTGTCATGAATACTTAAACAGTAACCTTGACATTTATATCAAAGATACAAAACCCACTTTGTCTCAGAAATTAACTATTTAGATGTAACATTAGGTCAACAATTAACTCTCTGTAAACATTTTGACTTTGTATACAAAACAATTGGAAAGAAAACTGGATTTTTCTATCGAATATCAGATCATCTATCACATGTTATAGTATATACTTCGTATCATTAAAAAAATTGAAAAAATATCAAAATGTGCCAAATAAATCTGCCTTTCAGCTCGCCTTGTCAAACTAGAAAGAAAAAAGTGTCCGTATATCTTAAATGATCAAAAAACTACAATTTTTCAACATATTTTCCGAAAAAATTCACTACAACCCGGTAATTCCTAAAGATGCCTAAAATAACGTTGAAACAATCAAAACATTCAATTTGCCCATTTTACAGCTCAAACTTCTTAAAATAATAGCTTTAAAAAACCGCTGCCCAAGGAATTACTACTTCCACATCCAGATTTTGTAGCCAAGTCTTATAAACACTAAATCCCAATGTAATATTTTATTCCCTTTAATAATAAAGTAAGGGTGATAGAAGGGGTGGCAAATGTAAAAAAAATTAGAAGCCATTGGTTCTCATATACCCACTAAATCCCAATTTAATGTTCTATTCCCTTAAACAATAGGGTGGGGGTGGCAATGGGGCCAATGGGGGTGTAGGAAGGGATAACTAATGCCAAAATAAATTTTAAAGGCCCTTTGTTCTCGTACACACACTAAATCCCAATTCAATTTTTTACTCACTTTATTAATTGGGTGGGGGTGGCAATGGGGGTGGTAGAGGAGGTGGCTGATGCCAAAAAAATTTTAGAGTCCCTTGGTTCTCGTATACACACTAAATCCCAATTTAATTTTTTACTCCCTTTATTAATTGAGTGGGGGTGGCAATGGGGGTTGTAGAGGGGCTAGCTAACGCCAGAAATTTTTTTTGAGACGTTTCGTTCTTGTATACACACTAAATCACATTTTAATTTTTTACTCCCTTTCATAATAGTGTGAGGGTAGTATTGGGGGTGACAGTGGGGTGGGGGGTGGCTGATGCCAAAAAAAATTTTGTGATCTTGACTCTTCGTACATGCCCTAAATTGCAATTTTATGGACTCTTACCTGCTTGCTTTGCCTATTTACCCTTATTTACCCCCGATCTCGTTACAATACATAAGTATACTAAATTAAAAACATTAAATTAGCCTATTTTACAGCTCAAACTTCTTAAAATAATAACTTTAAAAAACCGCTGCCCAAGGAATCACTACTTCCATACCCAGATTTTGTAGCCAAGTCTTATACATACTAAATCCCAATGTAATATTTTATGCCCTTTAATAATAGAGTGGGGGTGATATAAGGGGTGGCAATGTAAAAAAAAAATTAGAAGCCTTTGGTTCTCGTATACTCACTAAATCCCAATTTAATTTTCTATTCCCTTAAACAATAGGGTGGGGGTGGCAATGGAGGTGGTGGAAGGGGTAAGTAATACCAAAATAAATTTTAAAAGCCCTTGGTTCTCGTACACACACTAAATCACAATTTAATTTTTTACTCCCTTTAATAATAGGGTGCGGGTGGCAATGGGGGTGGTAAAGGAGGTGGCTGATGCCAAAAAAATTTTAGAGCCCCTTGGTTCTCGTCGTATACACACTAAATCCCAATTTAATTTTTTACTCCCTTTATTAATTGGATGGGGTGGCAATGGGGGTGGTAGAGAGGGTAGCTAACGCCAGAAATTTTTTTTGAGACAAGTCGAAATTTAGTACAATAAATTCGGATAATTTATCAAATACCTTCTTAAGTAAATCTGACTCGAATTCCATTTAAATAGCAAAAGATGTCATATTTTCAGACCAAAACAATCAAGTCACTTTCAGTTTATATTTCAATCAATTTCAGTTATTGCGCACTGACTGGCCGGGGATCTATCCAGCTTTAGACCGTGCCCTCACAGAATGGGCGGTAGCTATCCAATCGCGGTGCACGACAAACGCAACAGTAGAGACAATATTAAAGATCGCGCGCAGCGAATCTCGGTCAAGTCTATTCCGATCCGCGTTCTACAACCGATTTCAAGTTCTTTCTTGGTAGCTCCAAGTAAAAAACAAATCTATTTTGCCCTCCCGCCTCTATTTTGAGTGAACTTATAAATCTATTACAATCGGCACCTTGGCCAAAAAGTGAATTTTACAAATCTTCAATTTAAATCAAAAATCGAATTAATTTTTTTATTTTTTCCAAGACGCTGTTGAAAAGTTGAACATTTTTGCAATCTACTTTAAGCTACTTTTAACTGTATTAAACTCTGTGCAGTGTTATAAAAATAAATATTCTAATTTTGTTTTAAACTAAACTATTATTTCAAGGAGTAATATACAGGGTAGTGGAAAATACACTGCCACAGTCAATAAAAAGTGTTTTCTCGAACTTTCACAAATTACCAAGTGCTCTAACTGTATATACAGGGTGAATTTTTATTCACAATTTTTCTTTTTGTAATTCTTATTTTTACTCCAAATTTTATTGTTTATAAAATATGTTGTCATTGTTATAGTCGTGCGGTCTGATGATGTAAAGCAAGTTAAGTTCACGAAACCGGTCGCCATTACAAGATTAAAGAATTTAGTGAGATAAGACTGTTTGTTTTTTCTCAGTCATTATAATTTGTATTTACTAAACTTCGGCCGAAAAGTCGAGGCAGTAACGCAAAAAATAAGTGGCACTCTCGTCAAAGGATAGCTCTTATTTGATACTAAAGCGGCACCTCGTTCTATCATATAATCCCAATGAATCGAGAGAAATATATTAAGTTTTATCCGCCTACGTGAAATGGAAACCACGACTACAACAAACAATTTTAATGACATATGACATAGTCGACTCGACCGCATAGAGTAAATGATTTAACGTGCCGCCTTTATACCTAATAATTTGCTCGACTAACTACCAGTCGTAAACCAACTTGGTAAGAAAGAAAGAAATCGTATATCACGGGCACTCAGTGGCGCCACATACGTATTTATGTAGGTAAATATAAAATAATAACATTTCATAAAATAAAAAATAAATATAACTAAACTTGTTTTCACGCTCAACTCAACCAAAAAGGAAAACTGGAGTTCTTTTAAGAACATTTTTAATGGCAGGCATAATTTTATTAGGAGTGGAATACTTACGTAATCCGACATTAAAACTGTAGAATGGTTGATGATTATAAAAATTTTATCCATGCCAGTTGTTCTTTTTGCCCAGCAAGGACCAACGTGGAGGCGTGAGCATATTCCTTGCCGGGAAAGGATGGTGACAGGATTGTTAATTAGGGCGTAACAGGTTAAAAAAGAAAAGAAATAAATAGACTTACAACTTAAAAATAAATAACTGTTCTAACAACATAAATAAACTTTCTTGTTAAAACAGAATAATTAAAAACAAGACATACCAATGTTAAAAATAAATAACTGTTCTATAACAATATATATAAACGTTCTTGTTAAAATAACATAATAAAAAACAACAGTAATTTTCCACAATAAATAATTCATAATATCACAATCACTACATGACACTATCACAGATTATCACTCACCACTGTCACTGCTGGCTCCTACAATCATTATTATTGGTCCAATCACTGGGTCAATCCGAATATCCGTATTCGTGTACTGGATAGAAGGCTTTTTACATGTTCTAATTTAAAAGTTTTATTTTCTCTTGTAACATTCCCCTTTACTTCAGTCCAAATAAGATCAATGGGATTGAGTTCACAGTGGTAAGGCGGCAGCCGTAATAATACCTCTAGCTTTAGCCATTTCAACCACAATATATTTTTTATATATCAGCGAATGCTGTTTCGCTGCTAGGGTTAGTCATTCGGCTTTCAGCTATCTAAGCATTCTTGAATTTGCGCTTTTCGCCATGCACTGGTTGGTAATTTTTCCAGTAATCGACTGTGGTACGGGGCGTTATCCATAATAACGACAAATCGGAGTTCAATCTTAGCGGGATTTTTTCAAACCATTCCTCGAAAACATCTGCATTCATGTCCTCATGATAATCGCCACTTTTTTTCGACACGAACGATAGAAGTCCATCTTCCACGAATCCTGAATCACTTCCTATGTGCATTATTATTAAGCGATTTCCTTTTCCTGTTGGCATTTTTAATCCCGTTGACCAATCTTCCATATGGCCTTGACAAACATTTTTTACATTTCTATCATCTATATTACAGTATGTCCTTCATTTAACCACGTCTCATCTAAATAATAACATTTTCTTCCTCTTTCACGAGCAACTCTAATTGCCTGAATATAATTCCTTCGCCAACAAAATTTCTCTCTAGTAGGAGGCTATTTCACTTTCCTTTTGCAAATACAAAGTTCATATCAAGCAAACATTTTTTTAACTTCAATTTGCCCATTTTGGGTATATGTTCATCATCACTCGGGGACTGTAAAATTTTCTTAACGGTAGGGATTTCATTATCATAGAAGAATTTATGAACTTTACGTCGAATTCCATTTTTCTGGAATTTGTCTAATATTTTTTTTTCTTCCAGACTTCGCTTTAGGTTTCTGAACACCTCCTTCGTTTTTTTTCTTAAAATTCTGTAAATGGTCCGCTCACTCACGCCGGTATACCTTAAAGTCATGTTAACCTGTTGATCCTAATTTCTGTACCATGGGATGATCTTTCTCCAATGCATGATATACATTCAAAATAATTTTCTTCTTCTTGAAACTTAATGGAGACTTTCTAGGGGTATCAACTTTTACCACTTCTTTTGAATAACCGGGAACCGCTTCCATTTTTGCACATTTAAAAATATTACGATATCCCACAATTACACTTATTTTCACTAAAGCACTAACAAAATCAAACTTTAAGGCACTGTGATACAACAAGTACGTAATTTATAAACAAAAATTAATGCCGCACAATTCATAAACAAATCAAACTATAAATACTTTCCACGAAATAAAATTTTAAGTCACTATGATACCACAAATACGTAATTTATAAACAACAAATTAATACCGCCCAACTGAAAACGACCGCACTCTATGTGTACACTGATTTTAAACTGAGTTATAACGGTTAATGCACCAAACACCGTTGAATATGTGGAGAATATTGCCAGTTTTAAGCACAATATTTTAAATTTAAGATATGGTAGTTCATGCATAGTTAACTCAATCCGAGAACTTTCATTCCTTCGAAATTGATGTTATTCGTCAAAATTCTCCAAACTTAACGAAAATAAATAGGTAACAGCGTAAACATATTATATTAAGGAATTTACAAAAACTTGTAAATCCGCACGCCTATGGCTCTACTGACTAGAGATTTCGGCCAAATTATATATCTTTGTATTCGCTATATTTTTCTTATTTCTTCACTATATATCTACATATATTGCTAACTGCTTCAAAATGAAAAATTTAATAAGGTTCTATTTCGTGAAAATACTAAAATTTAAGAATTTTAAGAAGATCTGAAACGTAAACCAACATTTGTGTATTGCGCCTACGAAGGCTTTTAATCAGAAATACAAAAGCTGTATATAATGCCTTAGTTTGAAGCAAACCCATTCAAACCCATTTTCCATAAGTTTTGTGCTGGATCCTTTAGAATTATTACACGCCGTGAATTATTCTCTCGCCTTCGAAATAAAAAGCAAAACTCGATATTTAGGTGTGGAGTACTTAAATAGAAAGCGCAATTAATTCTAAAAAATCCTTTCTTTCCTGACACAAATCATTTTAGCCACGTCGTAAAGTATAAATAGAAAAATGATAGATGGTTTTTATTTAGGTGGCAAATCACAAATTACAGGCACACCTTTATATATGATTGTATTTGCGGTTCTTTAGCATCAGATTGGGAATTCAGGTATCATTAATTGAACATACAGGGTAGTTCACCGCAAATAGGACAGGTTTGTGTTGTGCCTCTTTAAATAATAATAATGTTAATGTTAATTTGTTTAGCTGTACAATTTTTACAATTTACGTAGATAGTTACTAATTTTTATTCACAAATAAACTAAAACAGCAAAGCCTAGGGCTGTCCGTGGTACAGCATAACAATTTATCAATAAACTTAATAATAATGTAACACACATAGCTGTAATGAACTTACAAAATGAGAGTTTAACATAAAATATATGACAACTTAATTACTGTGATATAGCTAGATAGAGTAAGTATATCTCAGCACTGACAGATATAAAATAGATCTAAAACAGATGTAATTAGATATAACATAATAGATATAGTTATATATAAAATAGACGTAAACTAGGTATACAATAGATGTAAGGCATCTATAATTTAGGCATATAGTAGGTAGATATAAATTATAATTATAATGTGGATATAAATTATAACCAATATACATAATAGGCACTAATTCCACTTGTACATACACATGAGGGACATATTTTCAACTATAATTGTAGCACCAATTTTATTGTAGTAAAGCTTCAGGATTTTGTAATATTAGTTAGGTTAGGTTTTAGGTTCTATTAAATCACGAATTCTTATTCTATTTGAATTGGAGATGAAGTATCTGGGACGTTCTTTAAAAATACGTTTGTTGGTCAGGTTTCTAATTTTATCGGGAAGTTCATTATATAATTTTGGTGCAAGAAATATAAAACTTCTGTGTCCTATTGACTTTTCGCAAAACGGTGTTATATATTTTAATCCATGTCTGGTTGCATGGGAGTGGTGTGTTTGAGTTAAGGTATCATTATTAAACTGGTACAAATTCACAGTATACAAATATAATTGTGTTATCTAGAATTTCGGCATCTTTGAAGAGATCTTCAGAAGGGCAAATATTCAGTTTATTGAGTATAATTTTTAAGAATATTTTCTGTATTTCCAATTTCTTCAAGTGATCTTTAACAGCACTTCCCCAAGCAATAATACCGTACTGTAACCGAGATTCAATCAATGCAGAGTAGATAATTTTTAAACTGGAGGTATCTGGTATATTTTTTAGGTACTTCATTGTGTACAGGGTGATTTATGTAAACATGCGGAAAATAAAATGGTATGTTATGTTATAGTCTGTTATGTGGTGTTACCTCCTTTCTCTTATTATTTATTTTTGAGAAAGAATTGAGGCAACATATGCGGACGACTAGCTGGTTTAAGTCGGAGCAGAGTTAGCAGAGAGCCGTGGGTCCAGAGCATTCGTAAGAGTGGAGAAACTTACCCTTTCTGACATGTACAGCATAAGCGACAGAGTTCTGTTTATTTCGAGAAAAGGAGACAAAGAAAAATTGATGTTAAATTGGGCACCATCTATAGTAAAATAAGCAAAATTGTCTCTTTTTCTCGAATAACCAGTCTACTATAGATCAGACTGAAATTGTTGGTAAGAGAAATAAAAAGATAGTTTAAAATGAATGTTAAAATATATTACATGAAAAATAGACAAATCGGTTTGAAAGATAAATTGAAATTTAAGAGAAATATATACACATATATATAAAACAAATTTATACCAGTATCCTAGATGGATTATGGTTGAGGTGACTGGTTCTGGGACAGCAATCCAGGCCCACAATTGTCTCTTGTTGCAAGAATGAATTCTATAATTTCCTTGGCAATTTACGTCTCTCCATGAAATGGGGTGAAAGTTGTAGGAAAATTAACCAACTATGTGGTTTAATGAAAAGACAACGAAATGTTATCTATGAAAGATAAACTGTGCAAAAACTATGCAGGAATGTAGAAGAAGTATCTCTGAATTTAAGTATCTAAGAATATAAGCATCGAAGCATGTAAGCATGTATAAAATTTAAGCAAGTTAGCTGTACAATCATTTAAGCAAGTTAGCTGCACGAAAATAAGCAAGTTAGCTGCACGAAATTAATTAAAGCTGACTGTACAAAAGCTGATTTCATAAAAACTATAAATTGCCAAAAAAATGAAAAGGAAAGAGAAAAATATTTTTAAAACCATGTGGTACATATAGTATTTTAACTACTTATTAAATTAAAAAGAATTGACTGAATTCAAATTTATTTTAAAAATAATTGAAATTATATCAAAGGCAAAATTTGAAGATTAATTATATTTTAAATGAATAATGAAATTGTTGAATATGTTAAACACTTTGCAACTGGGATATAAAAATTGTAATATCAATTACTGAAGTCCACAGTTAAAAATTATATACGTACGAATCAGTACAAAGGCTGCAAGCAAATGACTTCCTAGTGAGTTTTACTGATAAGGTAAACTTTTTGTCCTAGTTACTGGAAAACAACGCTACCAAAAAAACTAACCTGACAAATTTAATTCCTTAATTAAATTGAAAGCCATAAAAATATAGAAATAGCACAAGTATGGCCATCTGTCAGTGGTTAAGTTAAGCGCACCAACTTGATGGTCGCAATTCTACAATTTCCTTTACTCACAACTAAAATAGTGGCATATAATCGATAAAGGGAATCTATAATAAAAGTTTATATTCCATACCAGAGCCTTTGCTTCACAATTCGTAATACAATACATAACCACAAATATGAACAGATGTAAATAAATAGTAAAACGTATTGACTATGGTGTGAACTTAGTAAATATATTACATCTTATTGGATATACTAATATAGTAACGAGAAAAGGTAAGGCAAATCACCAAATGTACCCACATAGTAAACAAAAATATAGAAATTGAAAAATAGATATCTGATGTAACTAAATTTTGTAGACAAATTGTTCATTGTTTCCTGGGATGCTGTGTAGAACGAAACACATAATAATTTAGAAAATGACAGTTCCTAAGATATAAAACTAAGTACATAAAACAGTGTGAAATGGTTTAGCAGTTATACAAGTAAAATTCTGTTAGTTCAAAACAGTTTCACTTAAAAACTGAGTCGAAAAAATGTTATACAGGTCGTGCTAAAAATCCACAAAACACTAGTTTTTAAATAAAACTGTTAAATGGACAAAGGCCATGTAACAGTGGGAAAGCCTCTGCAAAATTTTAAAGCGATCCGAGGTAATTTATTATATTTTTTGCATTAAAACCTGCAAAGATACGCTTGTGAACGGGTGAGTTATGCTATCTCGAGGCGTTCACATACGTGTCGCTTGTTTGTTTAGCAGGTAATATCAGCTGTCTTAGTTGTCAAAGGTCACTGCGTCACGCATTCACTGTTCAGTTCAGTGACTCTTCGACTTCTGTTTGGAGCATTTCCCATTTTTGTTAAATTTTAAACTGTATTCGCAAATATCGATTATGCCAGAGTTCACATCACAAGAGTACTGCGACATGATATTAACCTATGGTGCAATGAATGAGAGTCTTGCAGGGGCTGTACGAAAATACGGGAGAAAATTTTCCCATAGGCGCAAACCTAATGAGAGAAAAGATTTAAGTGCAGTGCAACGAGTTCGTGACACCGGGTTTTGTTTACCAGGCGACAGAGAACGTGTAGTAAACCATCCTGTTGAAGTAGACGGAGAAGTTCTAGAATTACTAGAACAACACCCTTCAATAAGTACCCTATACGCGAAAATCGTTTTTACCCATGCCACATAAGAAAGGAAGTGATTTCATTGCACCGTATTACGTCAGATTGATCAGTCATAGGCGGCGCTCTTCTACAAAAAAAAATAAGGTAATTTTTTTCAATTTTTTTTTATTTCTTAATTTTTTTAAACTCCTTTTGGTGGGGACAACCCACTGAATAATTTCCCTCATGTTTAGGTAAATCACCCTGTATATTAGGCTTCTAGAGTGTTACACACATTAAAGATATGACGTTCCCACCTAAGATGTCGATCTATGATAATACCTAAATATTTTACCTTCAATTTTAGTAGTGAGATCTATTGTAAAAGAGGAAAATTTGGGGAACGCATTTTTATGGAAATTTGTACGGTACCTTGCGGGACGCCATATTCAATACTGCGATATTCACTATTTTCACTGCCTATTTTCACAAATGGTTTTCTGTCTGTCAAGTAGCTTTTAAATAGTCCTATACTAGGGCCGCGAAAACCAATATCGTAAAAGGCTTCCAATAGCTGTGTATGACTCACAGTATCGAAAACCTTGGCGAGGTCAAGAAATATGCACATGCAAGGACTTCCTTTATCTAAGTACCTATATATCTCTGCAGTTAGATATTCAATTGCATTTTGAGTAGATTTGTTCTGCTGGAAGCCAAACTGCCGCTCTGATAATAATTAGAATTTTTTTGTATAACTATTTATTCGGTTATTTTTATAGATTTTTAATAAACCGGAACTCACCCACGGTAATATTTTGGGCTGTGAATGCGTTAATTTCATTTTGTTAGTACTTTTGTTTTTTGTATTTGTAATATTTTCTATTAATATAAATTGGAGTCTGGTCGATACCCGGGTGGGTTAAGGCGCGAGGTGGCAATTTTTAGAGTTTTTCATTTCATTTATTTTCGTAACCTTTTTGGATATAAACAGTTAAGTGGTTGAAACTGCACTAGGAAGGCAATAATACCTGAGAAACGCCTAGCATTAATATCTATTTCATATGGCATTAGATCCGCTGCCTGGCAAGATTCGTTTTACTTGTTAAAATCTGTATCTAGTCGGGTTCAAGACTGGAAAATGTGCATATTGTACAATGAATTTAAATGAAATAAATGAAATATTAATGTAATGTTAACCACAGTTAAAAAAAATAAAATCTTTTTTAATGGTTAATGGTGGCAATCGCGATTAATCACACGAACATCGCACCACCGGGTTCGAATCCTGGCTCCGGCACTGACACTGTCAGAGGAAATGGTTGTATGTCCGCGTTTTTTCAATGTGTAACCCCCTTCTACACAAGTTCTGGCTTCTGGAATTGGGGGTTGTCTAACTTCTGTGGTGTTTTTTATGTACCAATTTACTTTATTAATTTCAATTTCTAGTTTATTGTAGTCTATGACCGAAATATGTTTTTTTTTCTTCATACTGGGGAATTGATTTATTATAGTTTAGACCAACCTTCATCAGAGTTGGATAGTGATCTGTTATTCTGTTTTTAAGTATAAAAGATTCAACATTATCACTGATATTACATGCAGTTTTCAGGAAAATGTGGTCGATGCAAGATTCACCCTCACCTTCCACCCTAGTAAAAGTATTCGCCATCGATTCAAAGTTAAATTCACTTATAATTGTGAGATATTCTTCGGATACATCAGAGTTTATTTTTATATTATTAATACCTCCGGTTATGATATTATAATCAGATTCTTCTTTTGCAATTTCACTTACATATTGTCTGAGCTTGACTAAGAATTCATTCTCGTTGGTGGAGGGAGGCCTGTACACAGCAGTTATAATAAAATATTTTCCTTATACAAACATTTTATTTGAATTGCTTTACTACAATGTATTGGCATAATTTTAACACAGTATTTGAATGAAAGAATAAAAATGCCTGAAGAATTATAAAATTAAATTTTCACTTAGGATCGACAGTGTGAAACCCATGCCGCAGGCGAGATTCGAACCCAGGAGCTCTTGCTCTCAAGGTGGTTTCTATGATTATTTCTAAATCACACTGGCTCGAATTAAGCATCATCTTAAAACATCTATTAAGCTTTAAAATGTGTCACAACACCCTCTTCCTTGCCATTTAAAATTTCAGGGTGGAGGGACTGCCCTACCTGGGAGTTAAAACCAAACAATGTGTCCCCAGGAAACAAGAATTGATAGGTTTAGGCATTTTTTCTTGCGTTGTCGAGTTGGTAGCAGTACATTAGACGAGGTTGTTGTGAGAAACAACACAATTAGTTGCTGTACCACTCCTCAGTTCGAATCTCAGCTGCGGCAAATGGCAATGTCGTAGGGAATAGTCGTTATGTATTAATTCTGTCTCTGTGTACATGTGCCTTGGTTGAGTGATGGAAGCTAGCTAATGTTAAACTTTGCCAGGACGGTAGTCTAAATAAGGCTACCCTGTATAAATTGAATTTAGTGCATTGAATTACTAGATGATATCACTAGATTACAAAACTTGCTCGCCTCAATAATCTAGAATAGACCCGTTAAAATGGCAACATTCAAAAACGCAATAAAAGTGAAAAGTATCCGTTAGCTATAATTTTATGCGAATATATTTTGTTTTTTTGGTATAATTAACCTGAAGAATACGGGGTCATTATATGTCATATATTTCTTCATGTATTTTTATATTGCATTCTTTATTTTACATAAAAGTTTGTTTAGACAATAAATAGTAATAATAATAAATACTTTTTCAGAAGATATGTCACTTGTAAATATCCTATTTTTAAATTGGAATATGAAAACTGGAATAGTTATAAAACTATTAAATCAAAAATAAGTTCTGTTAGAGAAGAAAGTGAAAAGTCTTGGATTACTGAGGAAATAATAGCTGAAGGAATTCATATCAAAAAACTTTATTAAAAAATACATATGTTCATATGATAGTATCACTGTATGAACAGAAGAAAACGGAGTATAGGAAGAATATAAACACCTAAAGAAAATTATTTCACAAACAAAATTAGAAATCGAGTTAGAAATGCTAAAAATAAAAACACATGAGACACGGGGTATAATTAACAAACGGTTAGATAGAACCAAAAATGAAAATGTCCTAATGACGCTAAAGGTCAATAATGATATTATTACTGACAAAAATGAAGTAGTAAACTTTTTCTCTACTCACATCGCATCTGCGGCTTTTAACAACGATTTCTTTAGCTACAATTTACACTTTTAGACAATACCATGGAATTCGTCCATATTGAGCCTATTTCAGATAATGAGCTATATAATGTTATTAGGAATCTTAAAAATAAGAAATCATCTGGAATTGATGGTGCCATGTCGCAAATACTTAAAGACATAATCCAACACTTGGAGACCCCACCATTATATTTATTTAGTTCATAATGCTTCCGAAAAAGGTAAATGCTTCAAAATGTAAAGATCATCGCCTAATCAGCCTAATGAGTAACCTACTTAAAATATTTTTACGTATTCTACATACAAGAATGTTCAAAAAGCTAGAAGAACTAAGCGGAGAGACGCAATTTGGTTTCAAAAGTGGAATGGGAATACGAGAGGCGGTATTCTGCGTGAACACCTTAGTCCAAAATTGTCTAGATCAACGAAAAGATGTGTTTATGGCATTCATTGACTACGAGAAGGCCTTCGACAATGTCAGGCACGACACCCTCCTGAGATTGTTGCATAACGCTAACATCGACCAAAAAGACATCAGGATCATACAGAATTTGTACTGGGATCAGAAGGCGCGTGTCAAATTGGATCATTCAATCAACACAGACGAATTTGAAGTGAGGAAGGGTATCCGTCAAGGGTGCATTTTGTCACCGATGCTATTTAACCTTTACCTTGAAAACATATTTTCTAGGGCTCTGGAAGGCGAAACAGGCGGGATAAAGTAAACGGTACAGTGATATCAGTTATAAGATATGCCGACGATACAGTAATTATTACTGATAACCACGAAGATCTTCAGCGGCTGGTAAATAAAATAGACATAGTGGGTAGGGATAATGGCCTGAAAATTAATGCTCAGAAAACAAAACTTATGATTGTGAGCAGAAATCCCTTACCCCTGTAAAATGTCGCCATAAATATCGATAATGCGCCCATAGGACGAGTATATACATTTAAATATCTGGGTACCTTATTAAATGACGAATGGGATCCACAACATGAAATAAAATGCCGCATACAGCAAGCGAGGCAGGCATTCACTAAATTGAGGCCCTTCCTATGCAACCAAAGTCTGTCACTTTGATCCAGTACAGAATGGTCAAATGCTATGTGTGGTCAATCTTACTCTATGGAATGGAAGCCTGAACACTTAAAGTCACATCAATTAATAGATTAGAAGTTTTTGAAATGTGGTTACTGAGAAGAATGCGCCGCATATCCTGGGAGATAGAATTCATAAGACGACGTACTGCAAAGAGCGAATGTGGAGAGGCAGCTCTTTAACTTGATTAAAAAACGCAAGATAAACTACCTGGGACACATCTTAAGAGGACCAAAATACAGAATACCACAACTAATCCTGCAAGGAAAGATTGAAGGCAAGAGAGGAGTAGGGCGTAAACAAATGTCCTGGTTACGGAACATTAAACAATGGACTGGAATAACCAACACCGGCGAACTATGTCACGCGGCCAAAGAAAGAACCCTCACTCTTAGATAGGCACCTACGCATAATTGCATGGTAGCAGAAGAAGAAAGAAGTTCATCACTGAATAATGATATTTTTACTGACTGTCTAAAAACAGCTTCAGTAATACCAGTCTTTAAAATGGGAATAATAATGGCATTGAGAATTATCGGCAAATACAGAAATTAAGTGTTGGAAAAAATTAAAACATCTCGAGTTCTTGAGTTCCTTAAACTTAAAAACGTACTTAAACCATGCTCACATGGTTTCAGTCCTGGTAAATCTGCGTCATTTTACTTTATTGACTACGTCTATAAAAATTTGGAACGGGGCAAATATGTTGTCTCTATTTTGTTTGAATTAACTAGTGCATTTGACACTGTCAATAATCCATTTTTAGAGACTAAGTTAGAAAATATTGGAATTCGAGGTTTTTAGACTGTATTACACCTTACAGGAGTAACCCCGAAAACTTACTGTTAAATATGAAAATGTAGCTTCTGATTTGATCACAATGTATGCAGATGATACAGTGGTATCAATTTGTGCTTCAACTCTTGAGGAATTCTTTGTAAATATTGGTTATGTCTGTAAGACCATTAGTGCATGGTGTCAGTGTAATACACTCATTTTAAACGAAAAAAAACTAAATATATTAATTTTAATCTTAGAAGGCCTTTGATCCAGGATTTGACACCTTTTTCAACAGGTTTTAAATATTTAGAAACATACTTCGATAGTAACCTCAGTTGGATATGCCATATCGATCGTGTTTGCAAACAATTAAATAAGGCTTATTACGCCATATTGTAAATGAAAAATACCTTTGGACAATCAGGTTTGTTAAATGTTTACTATGCGTTAACCTACTCCTACATCTCTTCTAATATAATTTTGTGTAGTAAATCCACGGGCATTAATAGAGTGTTTATATTGTAAAAGAGGATACTAAGACTCATATTTAATATGAAATACAATGATACGTGTAGAACAGTATTTAAGGATAATGAAATCCTTACAGTACCCAGCATTTATATTCATAAATGTTTGGTTCTTGCGAGAGGTAGTTATAGTACGAGACATGGTAATTTATATGCAACACCTCCCCATAAAACGACATCATTTTTAAAGATTCTCCGTGCTATAATTGCAAAATTTGCTATAACAGCCTACCAAAAAATATGCCTGACTTACCATGGAGACGATATTAAAAAATGGTAAGAAAACTGCTTGTAGAGAAGACTTGTTATAGTGGAGTACGGTAATCGAAGTGTTAAACAATTTTTCGTAGAGACTCCAAACCTTGGGTAGTTGTTAGTTGTCTTAAAAATAACATATTCTAGAATATCTACCTTCTGCAAGTATCGGGACGTTGTTTTAATCTCGAAAAAGGGATTTTCGATTTTAATTTTTTTTTTTGAACCCCTTAACACGTTGAGTTCCGCTGTCGACCCGTGGTCGACATAGCTATTCGTCACTTTATGGCCAGTGTCGACCTGTGATCTACATATTTAGACTAAATCGGCCATTAGAATACATTCTTATAAGAATTTTCCGACAACAAATTTTTGACTTTTTTTGATATTTTACTTTTTATATTTTTCCACTAATATGGTCAAACACCGACGCCTAACGTACGCGTACGTACTAACGAGCTTATCCCCTGGTGCTGGTGACTGATATCACGGTAGCGCAAAAAAAATATAAAAAGAAAATAGACGATGCATGTATGGCCTGTGCCACGGTTCGACACCATGGTATGCCGCGCATCGGCTAGTGCTCGAAGTCATGCGATGAGCTCAACGTGTTAAACTGTAAATTAAGAACGAAAATGTGGTCCCTTTTATTGTCAATGTTCAAGGAACCTCCAATTAAATTTTCGTAATGTTAAATCCCCCTCCTATAATTCATATGTATGTACGTTTTTTTTTAACAAAAATTTATTTTGGGATAACTTGGGCAAATCTTGCCCGAATCAGATAAAATGAAGGTGGCTCATAATACCTACAAATAGCCTGCCACATTTCAAGTCAAAAGCTCCATAAGTTTGGCTACAATGCCATTTTTTCGAAAATGTTACGAAATTTTTAAAACGCTGTAACTTTATGGCCGTTTATCGTACGATAATTTTCTCCCCGACAAAATGTAGGGTTTTTTATGTACCATGTTGGGTGATACGACTCAAAAAATCTTTAATATAAAAATTCGATCCATTTTCAGATATTCACGGCATACATGTACTTGCGCGCAGTGATTTTCTGTTGCACAAGGTACATATTATAGTCCAGGGCATTTAGATCAAAATCCCCCGAATAGAGGAAATTTTTAGGCACAGCAGATATCGAGATGTGGTTTTCTGCATTGTGTTCAGAAAGGTCCCAGGAAACGACTCAACATAGTCTGGTTTAGCCATTTTTTGAAAAATGCCTTCTGGGCCGGGAAAATGCATTTTCCAATTGCATCATTACTTGCACCATTATAGGAACGACTGGAAAATCGGAAAAATCGCTCGGAAATCGTTACTCGGGGGGTTTTCGGGGCTGCCGAACTCGATTCTGGCATTGGAATTACCCGAGGGCGCTCGGGGGCGGCTCTGCGGGGGTATCCGGGGGCCATTCTGACAGGGAAATTGCATAGTCCATGAAAATCGCTCCAAACTCGTTACTAGGCGGTTTTCGGGGATGCCGAATTCAATTCTGGCATTGGAATTACCCGGGGGCGCTCGGGGGTCCCTCTGTGGGGTTGTCTGGGGGTCATTCTGGGGGGGCAATGGCGTAGTCCACGCGAAGCGCTCCAAACTCGTTACTCGGGGGTTTTCGGTGATGCCGAATTCAATTCTAGCATTAGATTTCCCCGGGGGCGCTCGGGGGTCCCTCTGTGGGGTTGTCTGGGGGTAAATCTGGGGAGGGGGGGAAATAGCATAGTCCATGGAAAGCGCTCCAAACTCGTTACTCGGGGGTTTTCGGTGATGCCGAATTCAATTCTAGCATTAGCTTTCCCCAGGGGCGTTCGGGGGTCCCTCTGTGGGGTTCTCTGGGGGTGATTGGGGGGGGGGGAAATGGCAGCGTCCATGAAAATCTCTCCAAAATCGATACTCGGGGGTTTTCGGGGATGCCGATTTCAATTCCGGCATTAGACTTCCCCGGGGGTGCTAATTTGGGTGTACGTCAATTTTACTTATATTTGTAGGTGTGACTTTGCTATACGTAAATATATATATATATATATATATATATATATATATATATATATATATATATATATTAAAACATAGTTTTTCTGTCTCCTCTATAAAATCCTTATTTTACTATAAGGGATGTAATCAGACTGCAACCAACAGCTACTCTCCGGGCTATGTGCCGCGCCGAGGGCTGAATTACAAGTTACAAGCCTGGCGCGTTAAGTATAATAATCGCTTATTACGATTGCAACAAACACCAGCCGAAAGACTGATCCTACTTAAAGGAGCTCTCGTGCCAGTCGCCCCACACCACTTGCAGACTGCAGTTTCGAGCTGTTGGCTCTCGTCAGTGCAAGGTAGGCATGTGACGAACGACACGAGGATCCCATGTAAAATAGTAAGCAGGCGCCATCTAGCGGTCCAATGTCTTTTGTAATCGAAAAATAAATAGCCTGACTGGGCTTAGCATAGTTCAAGTGTGCTTCTAGAGGACAGAAATATTAAAACATAATTTTTCTGTCGCAAGCTCCTCTATAAAATCCTTATTTTACTATAAGAAGACGTAACCAGACTAAGACAGCTAATCTCCGGGCTATGTGCCCCGCCGAGCGCTGAATTATACAAGTTACAAGCCAGTATCATATATTTTAATATATTTATCTGTTTGGTTTTTTATTTTTATTATATTTACTTGGTTTTAATGTATTTATTTGCTTGTTTGTTTTTAATATATTATTTTATTTATATGACGCCCTGTAATTTTTCTATTGGATAGGTAATTGTTTTACTTATTTTATTCTATGATATTTATATATCGACTTACCATACCTAGATACTTATTTATACAGAATTGATAAATTTTTATTATTATTATTATTCAAACTGCTTAGCCAAAATTGGTAGTATGTTATGCATATGCAACTTGTGACTACTACATATTTATGCATGTGTAGCGTAAGTATTTTCATATTTTATGTTTTCCATAATTATTTATTTTTATCTTGACATGTCCTATATCTGATCGAAAGGATAAATAAGCATTATTATAATTATTATGCGAAATTTTGCTCCAGCGTCGGTAGCAAAGAAATAGAAAACTTACTTGAGTTAACTTCAAAATCAGACTGATGAAAAAAGATTATGGCAATGCATAAAAAGTGTAAATCTAGTTTCACATCAAGACAGTATTAGTCAGCTTCCTCCTACCTTAATAGATCTAGCTGCTATAATTAACAATTATTTTATAAGCATCTTTGGTAATAATGATAACTGTGATGACGCAATGCTCCATTATAATAATCTGTTATTACATGCCAAACATGTTCTGGAATCTGGAGTAATTACTGCATCATTTAATCCCAATCGCGGTCTGTGTAATAGGGTTAACTCCTTCTACGTCGAAATGTTGATATTATTATTGTTATGGCATAATAACAATGGATTACTATGACTACTTTCTTCGTTGGTACATATGAAAAGGTTCTGTATATCTTAAATTGAAAATTCAAAACTTATAAATACGTAAAACTTTCAGATTCCGAAATTGGTGATTACCTCAAGATTAACACTACGTTATTTTTCGAATTCTTTAAACATTCTTTACATATGACAAGTTACTGTAATCAAGTCAAGTCAAATAATCAAGAAATAAATGAAAAAAACCAAGGACCTATCTGCTTGGTACAAATGTTAAATATGCAACTACATCAGTTTTCTGCATTGTGCTATTATAGATACGGTGCGTATCTTTGTTTACCTGTATCTATTTTAACTCTATAATGACTCAAACTAATTCATTTAAATGTTTAATTTCAAGTACCTAAACTTATTATGGGTTATTATGGATATTTCTGAGGATATTTCATACAATTTTTTTTCTACAGGCCTTCGTCACCGACTTACGTGCTGCAAAAGTAGAAGTATAAAAATAATCTTTTATTTATAACCTTTAAAGCAACATCTCAAACTCAACGAAATCTTGGTGGTTTAAAGACTATTCCCAAAATTTTTACAGGCATGATATTTTCCAACTGCAAATATCATAAGTGTAATCCTCAAATGTTTGTCTAAGTAAAAGGTCGTTTTGCTTCTAATCGACAAAGTAAGCGATCTGTTCCCGATAGGAAGCTCTATCGATAACTGTATTGTCGTTTAGCTCAGACTATAAATAATTATTTGTGTGAACTTAGCAGAACAACTTTGCAGAATTAAAAAACTATAGGCCTATCATTTGCCGCTAATTAATCGTGAAAGTAACAATTTCACCGTTGCTAATTTTTTAAAAATTTTCGCGTGTTCTGCTAACTTCACATGGAAGTTAGCAGAACATCTACCAAAAAATTTTTTTAATTAAAAGTAAGTAGCTCAGAATTTTCCGTTTTTTAATCGTGAACCGATGGTGCAAATGAAATTTAAAAAAATTAAAATTAAGGGATAAAACAAAAAAATTATTTTTTAGAATCAGCAAAAACTTTGCAGAATTAAAAAACCCATAGGCCTATTATTTCCTGTTAATTTGCCGCTAATTAATCGTAAAAGTAACAATTTTCTTTTCAATTCTTAATTTTTAAAATTTTTCGAGTGTTCTGCTGACTTCACGTTATTGTTCAATCGATTTTAATCATTTTTGGATCAATATCATATTATTTCAATCCAGTTAGGTCAGTGTATTAGAACCTAGGATAACATTCTTGGGGGCTCGGGGGCAGAGCACCAATTGCTTTAATAAGATGAAGAAAAAAAAATCAGCCTATTTTCTTTTATTTCTAAGGTTATTTTCAAATTTTTGAGCCATCTTTACGTAAAAAACGTATACTTGTTGGATGTCTGTAATATGAACCATTTTCGAGACAAATGCACCTAACGATGAAATTGCGACTTTCAATCGCACAAACAATAGTAATTTTTAAAAATTAAATAAACACGAGGATTATGTACAAAATAACATTTATTTCTCTATGAAGTAGTAAGTACTTACCTAAACTTATAACAACAAAAAATCTTGAACACACAAAACACAAAATTTGAAACGTTACTGTAGAAAACTAATTAGGAACATAAAAAAATGAAGATTTACGAAATTTCATAACAAATGCTCAATATGAGCACCTCCTTCTCTAATGCATGCTTGTCCACGACGAACTGACGATCGCTGGACTCGCCACAACATTCCTTCGTTTTCTCTACTTGCATTTGAATGGTACCTAATTCTCTCGTACAATTCTTCTCTTGTCTCTACTGGTGTGGCATATACGAGACTCTTTAAATGACTCCACAGGAAGAAATCAAGGGGATTTAAATCGGGTGATTGGGGAGGCCAAGGAACAGGCCCACCCCGGCCTCTGGATATACTCTATTCAAATGACCCCTCACTATAAAACTAAAATGCGGGGGCGCCCCATCATGCATAAACCACATGTTCTATCGAGATGCAATGTCAACGTCTTCTAAAAGTTGTGGTAACTGCTGTTGGATAAATTCCAAGATAAAGTTGCCCATTCAATCGATTTGGTAACACGAATGGGCCCAACAAGTTCCCGCCAATAATTCCGGTCCAAACATTAATATGAAATTGCCTTTGATGGCGCGTTTGAATTGTGGCATGTGGGTTTCCCCCGCTCCACAAGTGTAAGTTGTGGGAGTTAATGACTCCATTTCTTCCAGAGCTCGCTTCATCCGAATACAAAACCGATCGAATGAAGGCATGGTTTTGTTCATATTTCTGTATAAACCACTGCGAAAATTGCACCCTAGCAGGAAAGTCATCTGGGCTAATGGCATGTACTTTCTGTATATGGTACGGATGAAGCAGTTGCTCTTTCAAAATTCTTCCAACGATCGATTTTGGGGCATTCATTTGTTATGATAATGATCTGATACTGACAGATGAATTCGCAGCGACTACATCCAATACGTTCTCTTCTACTTCAACAGTACACGTGTTGTCCGCGGAGCACCCCTGTTTACGTCATTTGGCGCAAATCGACCTAAGTAGCGATATAATTCTTAGATTTTTAGTTTTCAAAAAAATTCTCATATTTTTTACCACTTTCTCTCAACCGTTGATCAACACGTTCAAAAGTTCAGCGATCAGGAACCCTTCGATGGCGATACCGTCGAGCGTATAGTCTTCGTGATTTCGAGGCATTACAAGAAGCCATTCCATACATTAAATGCACATCTGCATTGTTAGTGTAAGCCATATTTCAACCAATTAATTACTAAATCAATGTCGGATTAAGCTAATACTGAAAAATTATGTCACTCCTATGATCTGATATTTTGATCCATGGCAACCATAAACTGTCATTATTACTCGTATGGTTTTGTTCAAGTTCAAGAGAATTTGAGTGCACTAGAAGAAACCAATTCTGTAGATGTCGCTGCTACCTGGACACAAATTAAAAAGTGCGAGTGAGGGAATTCTTGGCACTGGTTCAATGATAATGAAGCTTTTATACAAGAACTTCTTGACCGCAAACATACTGCCTTCCAAAACGCTATCAACCACCCCAACGACTCATCAAAAGCAGAAGCTTTAACTCAATCTAAGTATGAAACGCAACGCGAAATCAGAAGAATAAAGAACGAGTGGTGGGCAAGCAAGGCCAGAGAAATTCAAAGGTACGCCGATTCACACGACTACAGGAATTTCTTTCAAGGAGTAAAAGCAGTGTACGGCCCCAGTCGGAAAAATATGTGCCCTATTAAAGATTTAAATGGAAATCTCCTCAAAGAAGACCAGGAAATAAGAGCCCGATGGAAAGAACACTACTCTAACATTCTTAACCAGCAAAGACAAGCCGATCACGATATTATAAATCTTATCCCTCAATATGACACCTTCGAAGACTTAGATAAACCACTAAGAACGGAAGAGATCTTAACCGCCATTGGGCAGCTAAAAAATAACAAATCTCCCGGCGCCGACTCACTCCCAGCTGAGATCTTTAAAGCTGTGTCGTCATACCCTACCTCAAAAAACTGTTTGATGTCGTGTGGGAAAGTGGTCAAGCTCCGCAGGAGTTTCGTGATACACTTTTAATCAACCTCTTCAAAAACAAAGGGAGCGCTGCGGACTGTGGAAATTACAGGGGTATAGCTCTCCTGGCTGTTGGAGGGAAGATACGCACTAAAGCGATGGCAAATAGGCTAACACCTGTTATGGAAAAGTTACTTCCTGAAACACAGAGTGGCTTTAGACCAAACCGAGGCACATCGTATTTAATCTTCACACTTAAACAGCTTCAAGAAAAAGCACTCGAACATCAAGGAGAAATTCACATGGCCTTCATTGATTTAACCAAGGCGTTTGACTCGGTGGACAGGGAAGTGCTCTGGAAAATTATGTTCCGCTTAGGTATCCCTAGAAAATTTGTGGAAGTATGTCGCAGTCTACATATAAACAACAACTCCCAGGTTATGTATAATAATGAGGCAACCGAACCTTTCCAAACCCTCACTGGAGTTAGGCAGGGATGTGTCCTGGCACCCTACTCTTTAATTTGTTTACCACTGCTCTAACAATTATTGTTGACAACAAACTGACAGTCAGAGGAATAGGTCTCAGATACCGTTTTGATGGCGGTCTCTTTAACATAGGGCGCTTTAGAGCTTTCACGAAGATACGCACACGATTCATTTGTGATCTCCAGTATGCGGATGACTGTGCACTTTTAGCCTCTACGCCGGAAGAGCTTCAAGAACTTTTAGATGTGTATGCCCAGAGCTATGATTCCTTGGGACTTAAAATCAACATTGGAAAGACTAAGATTATGTCAACTCCTCATCAAGTGAACCAAATAGGCGTTACACTTAACGGAAATTCTCTTGAAGTGGTGGATCAGTTCAATTACTTAGGCAACGTTGTTAATGACAAAGCAAACATGGACAGCGAGATTCGCAATAGAATTAACTCTGCATCTAGAGCACTCTGGGGACTTAGAGAGAGTATTTGACAACCACGACCTTGCTTTGTCAACGAAAATGGCTGTCTACAGAGCAGTTGTCATTCCAACACTGCTATATGGATGTGAAAGCTGGGTCACTTACCGTCGTCATATGAAAGAATTAGAACGTTTTCAGCAAAGACACCTCAGAAGTATGATGAAAATCCGTTGGTTCCATCACATATCAAACGTGGAAGTACTCAGGAGAGCAAACAGCCTTCCAATTGAGGTGCTTATTTCAAGAGCACGCCTAAGATGGGCAGGTCACGTTCATCGTATGCATGGTAACCGCCTTCCTAAATGTACACTTTATGGTGAATTGCTAAGCGGTAGAAGAAGGCGTGGCGGTCAACGAGAGAGGTTCAAAGACGCTCTCCATGAAAATCTAAAATCCTGCGGTATTGCAGACGAGCAATGGGAACAACTTGCAGCGGACAGAACCGAATGGCGATGGGTTGTGGCCAGCTATCAAGGAAATGTTGCTGCAAGAAGGCCGAATCCAAGACCTAACCAGGTCTATGTTTGTCCTGACTGCGGTCGACATGTGCTCTCCCGAATTTGCCTCTATAGCCATAGTCGTGTGCACCGTAGATGAATGGGAATTACAATAGACTACACCTTTTTTTCTATTGTACACAATTTATCGACTGTAACATTTTTATACTCGGACTCGAGTAACGGCTAATAATAATAATAAAGCCATATTTCAACCAATTAATTACTTAATCAATGTCGGATTAAGCTAATACTGAAAAATTATGTCACTCCAATTATCTGATATTTTGATCCATGGCAAATATAAACTGCCATTATTACTCCTTTGTTTTTGTACATAAACAGCTACATCGTCGTATCTAACTAGATAAGACGATGTAGCTGTTTTTTTAAATATTTAAAGAAATTAATATTAACATGTTCAATGCTGACCCCAGAACTTGGGCTTCAGCATGTGCGACACCACTTTTTGTCGTTTTTTTTTTCAAATAATCAACGGGAAGGTCATACATAATATGACAAAGTAATAGTAAGTATATACTCTTTGTTTATTTATTTTTAAAAGTTATTATTATTTGTGCGATTGAAAATCGCAATTTCATCGTTAGGTGCATTTATTTTGAAAACGGTTCATATTACCGACATCGAAAAGTATACGTTTTTTACGTAAAAATGGCTCAAAAATTTGAAAATAACCTTAGAAATAAAAGAAAATAGGCTGAATTTTTTTTTTCAACTTATTAAAGCAATGGGTGCTCTGCCCCCGAGCCCCCAAGAATGTCATCCAAGGTTCCAGTACACTGACCTAACTGGATTGAAATAATATGATACTGATCAAAAAATTAATAAAATCGATTGAACAATAAAAAAGTTATCGCGAAAAATCGATTTTTAACCTTCAACTTCAAGAGCGAATATCTTCGCAGGGATACCTCGGGGGAAAGAAAAATATATGAACTTATTTTCACTAGCTCTACCCAAATTCGAGAGATTGCCCGCAATTACCAGTACACCCTGTATACATAATTATATAATATGGTACTTATGTGAATATAATACATTGTACGAGATATTCATACGAATAATTATTTTATTGTGGTCAAAACCACAGTGTGTTTATAGGATTGTAAGGATGGTCTCAAAGGTTTTATTTTTTTTATCCACAGCAGATATTTATTCTGGCCTAATATTGCACAGGATTAATACTATCAATTCCTTTATTGGCCTCAAAAAGTTGAAAGAAAATTACTTAAACAGTAATGGAGTCCTGAAAGGAACATATATCATAGGAACTTCATTCATTTCTACATAATGTATACGGATAATAGTCATTGCAATACATGTAGTTCAGTTAATTTACATTTGTTTAAATTAGCCAACAGAAATTAACAACAGCGCTACAAATAAGGTCCGTGTAGAAGCAAAAGCCATGTAAAATTATTCATGACATCCATCCCAACCGAACAGAGCGATGGTTAATTCAAGGTCTAGGCCGAACATTAAATAAATAGCATTCGCATTAAATAACAAGCTTAGAAACTGCATATGTGTACGTATATATGTAAAAGGTACATGTACAACTTACAACTGTACTGTATTTCACGGGTTTAACGCACCATAACAATAGCTCCCAATCTAATTACGATTACTGCCCGTTCTTTATGACATTTTAGATTAGATATTATTTTAGTTCATGGTCCATGATGCTTTTAACATAGGCAATTTTTTATTATAAACAATGGGTCGTTATATGTCGTAGCAAATATTAATGTTCAAAATGTACTGTTATATCAAGGTGGTTCAGTAGTTCTGTTGTAAAGAGAAAAAATGAAAATACACATTTTATTGTAGTGTTCCCGAGGTATAAAGTCGCTTGAAATGAACTATGTGAGGGCTTTATAGGCCAGTCCTCGATAGTGAAAAGTTAGACAAAGATTATAAAAGTTTTTAAATTTAGAAAGCAAAAAATTTAAGCCGTTGAGAACATATGTTCATACAGTACGGGAAATCCTATACACTTATGTATATGTGCAACACGGATGAGAATGTCACCTAATGGAGTGTGATTGGGATGGGGCGATCCACTGGGCTGTAGGTGCCACTGTGATTGTGGATGTTATGGATTTATTTATTATTTACTAGAGTCCGTTGGGCTTAAGTCACAGGTAACCTTACGAAATAAGTATTATTACACCCGAAATAATATTAACCTGTTAAAATAGATAATTATTTAACAGAAGAGAAAATACAAATAATTAGGACGTCTTATAACGATATTTTGCTAAAATCTAGTTGTGTACATTTAACTTTAATTTTTGTGACATTGTCAGTTAATTGTCATAATTTATTGCAAGTGTGCAAAAACTAATATGCCTCATATAAGCGATTTAGTTAAATCTGGAGTTATTGCTAAAGCAGAAGATGGATGGTCAATGAGACAAATTGCACTGCGTTATAATATTGACAAAAATTCGGTGTGTAACATTTTAAGAAAGTGGAGAAATAAACGGTACGATTAGTAGAAATCCTGGATCAGGGCGACGAAGGATATCAACTCAACAACAAGATTTGCAATTGGTAAATACTTTAGTAGAAAATCCATTTTACTCAGTTATTCAGGCTGCTAAAGAAACGAATTTTCCTGAATCCAGTAGTACTGGTCGCCGGCGAGTAAGAGAATCGGAGCTACACTGTCATGCAGTAGTACAGAAATACTTACTTAAAGCTGAAGCTGAAGCTCGAGTAGGATTTGCGCTTGAATTTTTAGCGCATGATGTAAATTTTTGGAACAATGTAATCTTTACAGACGAAAAAACTTTCCAGTCAACACACAGCGGTCGTATTCGTGTTTACCGCCCTCCGAATACTGGATTCGATGAGAAATATATATCTAACAATGATAAAAGTGGTAGATTTTCCGTCAATATGTGGGCATACATATCGGCACGTGGTCGTGGTGTTTTGTGGCATATTGAGGAACGATTTAATAGTGAAACGTATATTAGGATTTTAGACAATATTATGCTCCCTTCTGTGTCACAATTGTTTCCTAATAATGAGTTCATATTTCAACAAGACAATTGTTCCGTGCATACTGCTCATACCGTAACTAACTTGTTTCAAGACAACAACATCAATGTTCTTAACTGGCCCAGTCATAGTCCAGATCTTAACCTTATGGAAGAAGTATGAGGACTACTCGTAAGAAGCATTCAAAAACGAAATGTGGGACCACGGAATGCCGAAGAAATACTGGAAATAGTAAATAATGCATGGGAAAACATTATTACTAATGATTATTGTATAAGGTTATTTAATTCTATGCCAAACAGACTTAGAGAAGTTATAAATAGAAATTGTGCAATAACGAAATATTAATAGTTAGTTTCTTGTTAAGTAGCATATGCTTTGTCCTTTGATCCATGATTTCTACTAATCGTATCGTCTATTCTCCACTTTCTTAAAATGTTACACACCAAATTTTTGTTAATGTTATAACGCAGTGCAATTTGTCTCGTTAACCATCCATCATTTACTATAGCAATAACTACAGCATTAAAATAAAAAACAAATTAAAAGTGACATCTGTTTTATTTCGGCTACTCATTACATATTCAAATAGAGACAGATTTACATTAGAAAAAAAACTTGTCCTATTTTTTCTGCTCCCGACAGTACTTCCTACAATACTTCCCTATACGTCTAATAGCGATCCCCGTACTGCATGAACTTTTCTTCATAAAACGACTTAAGGAATACCCTAAATATTAGCACCCTGTATAATCCCTAACCTCAAACTGCATCTTTTGTAAACTTGTTACCGCATTATTTGTTGGTTCTATAGTGACTGACCAATTTGTATTCTTTTAGTATTAACTAATATGGATAAAAATGTTCATTGCAAGTCGGTACGCTACGATCTAAGACCACTGCCAGACCCATCTACAGGATTAGGAGTCGAATTTTCAAATTTATGATCTGATATAATAAAGCGTTTAAGAAACTATTTTGACTTCAAATTTTTCACAATATTTTAGTATATAACAAAAAATCAATAATTTTTTATTTTTTGCAACTTACCAAATTAAGAGAAATTTTCATAATTCATTTTAGAAAAACTTAAAAGTGATTTCATAATGCTACTTTATCATTTGAAGTCCCCTTTTAAATAAAGTACTGATGTTGGTGGCTTTAAGTAGACTTTACTGCTTTATTAGTATCCCTAACCTCAACATTTATTATTATTATAACTACTTATATGCGCAGAGGCTTTTTTCCAATAATTCTATTATTTTGTAGATTCGGTGATTTGTTTTTGAAGAGGACAATACATGTGGTAAAAAATCCAAATAAAAGGAAAGAATATTCGTAGAATGCCACAAATAATTTTCAGATAATACTTATATATGCGTTTATAAGTTTACAAAAATGAATAATTTTATGCCTGATTCTGAATTATTGTCAGATAATTCGTTCAGTTCAAGCTCTTTTGATTCTGAATTAGAAATTATTGTGAGACAACAGAAAATGTACAGAAAACGAATGGAAGATCTTGATTTTTGGTCAGATTATAAGTGTTTTCATAGGTATAGTTTGAGTAAAGCTACTGTGATAGAGCTACTAGAAGATATAAGGGATAGTATTGAATCTCTTACAAGATGATAAAGACAATCTTTTGAAAAAAAAGGAGTTATTAAAATAATAATAAAATTGATTTTTAGAGATGGAGCTATCAAGGAATAACAAAACGTTTGCTAACATTACGCTATTATGCTACAAGAAATATGCTACTCTCACTTTCTGATTTTGTCGGAGTATGTGTAGCATCGACTGGTAGTATAATTAAATCAGTCAGTCATGTAATTGCATCCCTAAAACTAGACTTTATTAATATGGCGGAATCTCAACAGGAGCTACAGGAAACTGCACAACATTTATATGAAATTCCAAGATTTCCACAATGTTCTGGTGTATTAGACTGCACTCACATTAGGATCATATCACCAGGTAATTTATATTTAAAAAAATAGGGGCGAGCGTGGGTGTGTCTTTACTATGTACATACTTATATATGTATATGTAAATATGCGATGTAAAGCAAGGTAAGGCGCGGTTAGTAGTTGGATGAGTGACCGTTCCAAGGAAGACCGCGTCCTCGCATCACACATTTTCCAGCGGCTTGTATATCAGTGTATGCGCGGAAGCTATACAACCTTAGGCGAGGGGATATACCATCCTTCGGAGGGGATGTAAAGCCGTCGGTCTCTTGTCTATTAAATGTTAGGCAAGTAAAAGATCCCTACTCTTCTTAAGGGAAGAGGTTCGGCAAAAATTCCTGGTTGGGGGTAGCTCGTCTACAAGCGTCGGTGTTAGGCCTCAGTAGCAGAAATAAGCCGATGAAATAAATGTATAAAAAAATATGTTTAAAAATAATACTGTTAAGTAACTCAATATTCATTATCATTTAGGAGGTGAAGATGCCAAAGTCTACAGAAATCGAAAAGGCTATTTTTCCAGTTAACGTACACACCGTATCAGATGTCCTGTTGAAAATAGTTGCCAAATGGCCAGGTATCTGTCACGATGAAACCATTTTTAATAACTCGAGACTGAAATATCGCTTCGGTAATGGGCGATTAAGAAATTTTCATTTAATTGGTGGGCTCTTCATAAATATTTCTTAACTCCACTTCAGACTGTCAAAAACGAATCAGAAAATTTGTACAATGAAGCATTGGTTAGAACCCGTAATATCGTGGAGAGACAACACGGTGTCTGGATAAGAAGATTTCCAATTTTATCCGTAAGGATAAAGGTTGACATTAATACTGCAATGACAATTATAGTGGCCACTGCTGTACTACATAATATGGCAATAGAAATGAAGATTTACATGAACTAGATGAGGCTGAACAAATTAACAGAGACATATAAAACATACATAATGAGGACATTCATGTTGGAGTAATAGCAGTGGAAAATATTCAATACAGAGGAATATTTATAAATTAAAATTTTGATGGATTGTAATGTTTTATTAATTAAAGAAATAAAATTGTTTTTAAGTTATCATATTTGCTTTTGATTTGATTTAAGGTACTCAAATTATTACAACTATTGAATTCTTCCAATATTCTTTGCCAAGCTTCCTCCTACAAATATTTTGAATAGATGAAAATATACAATTATTTTATATTTATGTTAATATACTTTTTGGCCACTTGTGACCTGGTCATTATTTTTGTTGTCTATTATGTGTTTATATTATGATATTTTTGGTACTAGATATAACTCCTCCTCTGTAACATACAACTTATCTTTACGACTACTCGAAGTTGAGTTACGTATTAAACCAGCTGCCGTGATATCAGCGGGTCTGCTCTGACTAGGCAACAGAGGAGAAGGGCGGAGTTTCTTACATAGGTTGACATATTTAATGCCATATAGGGCAAATAAATCTGGGCGCCAGGTAAACTTATAATTCAAATCAAGTGCACAATATCCGAAATATTTGAGTATGTAACTCCCAAACTTACCAAATGATAATCACAATGAAACGACAGCCAATCTAAGTATATTAAGTTTATTCTAATAATCCAGACCATGAGCAATAGTAGAGCAGTAATATATATACAACAGTTTATCGTACCTGTATAGTATGCAGCGAACTTAAAAATACCATATACAATATGTACAAAAAAATATATATATATCCACCAGTATGGATTCCAACTCATAAGCGTATAGAGAAAAAAAAAGGCGTAAACTATAAATCAGTTGATCGTGAACAACGTGGCGCAGCTTAAGCTTAAGCGTAACCCCCCTGGTCGGTAAGAAAAAATTATGTGTGATGTCGCTTACTTATTGGTCCACCCTATAGATGAAAGCAATATAATTAAATAAGTACATAAAATAATGATATAGCTATACAATTAATTGATATCTTGATATCTCAGATATCCTCAAAAAAATCTAGGAATATATTGTAATTCTGGTATTCGTTAGAATTAAATTTTAATTTCCATCGCTTTAGAAGCGACTTTTCTTTTAATTATTTTGTACATAGGTGGTGGTTTTCTTAGTAATAGTTTAGTTTTAAGGAAATTATGTTGTGATTTAATCCCAGAATATTTTTATAAACCCAATAATTCAAAGGAAGAAGTTAAATAAGAAAATAAAAAAACTATTCTATTCAAACTTGAGATTCCTGGTTCGCTCAAATGGTGATTCAAATCCTGCTGGATTGAAAATGTCCCTGGTAACAAAAGTCAGCGTGGTGGACCAAGAAGACCACAGCGAAGCGCAACGGGTTCCCTCGTCGACAACCCAAATCTTGACCGCCTCAATTTTACGTGCCAGATCTAAGATTCAACTAAGCAGGGTTAAAATTATTCCCAAATAAAGACTCCAAAAGAAAATATAACTCTCCAGAAGAACCGGAACCAACCAACTTCAAGGTATACGAACAATACATTACAACAAAACAACCTATATAATAATATAATAATAATAATACACCACAGGTAATGACAACCCCCTTTATCCCGGAAGGCTCTAGAAGAGCCTTGTGTGGTAGGGGGCTACACATTTAGAGACAAGGGACACACCCAATATCCGTGTATAGTGGAAAAATCCCTCTCACAGTATTTTCCACTGCCACGACAGGGGATCGAACCCGGAACTTTTGGGTGAGAGGCAAGTGCGCTCACCTCTCGATCATCAGTCATACAAAACCACCTAGACTAACCAACAATATTATTCTAGGTTCAGCCACCGACAGGAGTCTTCCGTGATGACCAAAACCAAACTATATACATCATATCAGCCACAAATTGAGCAACTTTATATACAATATTTTTAGGCCAAATTTATACTGTTACACCTCTTTTGAGAAGTTCTTACCTTGAACACGTGGTTGTTCTGTTTTCTTTGCAAAATTATATCAATGAAAAGATTTTCAGCTACGAAAGTATAACCCATAACCTTAAATAAATACAGAAATAATCTCGTGAAGTTAGACACATTACAAAATTTGGTTATCAGTTTCACCAATATTAACAAAATGTAAAAAATAAAGCCTTTAACAAAAGTAGCCATTAGTTCTAATTATGAAACGACCAAACTTTAAAATTAACTTTAAGTCCTAGGGTTATTTTAGTTAAAGTAACATTAACAAGTTGATTATGAAATGGCCCTAACAGCAACAACATTTAGAAGTAGTTCAAAAACCAAATTGTTTAAAATAAAAATGTTCCGTAGACCACACTAGACAAAATATTTTTCCACAACTTTTATCCATCCTAAATATTCATTTCATTACTAAAATAATCCACCTTTCTAAACAATTCCATTCAAAATCTAGATTGACTGCACTAGAGTTGCATCGCCAAACCATTGGTACAATACCCCCAACAGAAGATATATTTATCAACATAATGTGCCGTAACACTATCAATGTAATATTTGTCTTAACGCTTTATAGCCTATTAAGAACCTGCAAAGAAGAACAGTAAGTATGAAAGAGGACTAAAAATGTTAACTGTTTTATGACCAGATCCTCCACCATTTCTTAGAAAACGCTGAAGGAGTGTGGTTTTATACATACATATGTCAGCAATTCCCAGCTTATTGTTTCTAAAAAGGTTGCAATAAATCTGCAATAGGTGTAATATAAAAAAAATAGTACAGTTTTCATTTTCTGCAGTCTCGGTCTGCTTGACCTAATATGGATTTTTCTCAAATTATAGTTCAAATGAGATCTAAACTCCTAGAGTTAACCTGAGAAGAAAATAAATCATTGTAGATTAACTGGTTTTTCTGTTATGTTTACGGAAATTTAAATAAAATATTTTACATCGAAAGTTAGAGCCATATGCCACCTTTCATCGCATTTGAACAAGAAAAAAATAATACTACAAATTAAAATAAATAGTTATTTTTTAAGACAAGGGTGTTTTGCATTAAAAACTGTAAACTGGCTATAAAGTGTCAAATATTTGACATTGTTAGTTGATGTAAATCGGCAAAGCAAACTAAATGCTTGATATTTGTTGTACAATGTTATAAGTTGGAAAAAATTCGCTGCAAAGGGGTGATCAGACGTTTTGAACAACAGTTTCCAGGGATTTAAATAAGCGACGTTACCGTTAAAAGTATTGCGACAAAATTTTCCAGAACTGGGATCGTTGAAAATCGAAACAAGAAAAGATTGGATGAAGACGATGCGGTAACAGTTTTGGCTTTGGGCGACGTCAGAGCAAATGGCATAATTCCATTATGATATAGGACAGCAGCAAAGTCGGACAGCAGAACTTGGCGCTAGCAAATCACAAAATCACATTTGCGAAGAATATTTAAGATAAATACGATAATTCCGTACAAACCTAAATGTTGTTACACTTTGGAACCAAACGACGAAAGAAAACGATTGGACTTTTGTTTATGGATTGGAGAGAAAGTGACTCAGGAAAAGAGATTTAAAAAACATAATTTTTTCTGACGAAGCGCCATTTACTACTCACGGAATTGTTTCTTCACAAAATTATAGGTACTGGTAAGATGAAAATCCAAATTTTACAATAAATTGCAGAATGTAGTATTCAAAAAAAGTTAACGTTTAGTGTGTTTCATACGATGGGATAATTAGATCTTTTTTTTTTGTACCTTGATGAAATTAATTTGGCTAAGAGACAATTTATTATCAGCAAGACGGTTGCAGCCTACACTGGACTCTTTTGAATTATTTGAACAATACATTTGTAGAAACATGGATTGGTAGATTTAGGCCACAGCCATACCCACCAAGAAGTCCGGATTTAACAATTATGGATTTTTACTTTTGGGGCAAACTAAAACAACATGTTTATTATATCAACAACTGTGACAATGATTTGGAAAGTTCAAATGTGCTTTTAGAGGGCGGAATATTAAACATAATATTTTTAGTCGCAAACTCCTCTATAAATCCTTATTTTACTATAAGGAATCTAACCAGACTGCAACCAACAGCTACTCTCCGGGCTATGTGCCCCGCCGAGCGCTGAATTACAAGATACAAGCCTGGCGCGTTAAGTGTAATAATTTAGTTTTGATGGTAATATGCAATTATTACACTTAACGCGACGGGCTTGTATCTTGTAATTCAGCACTCGGCGGGGCACATAGCCCGGAGAGTAGCTGTTGGTTGCAGTCTGGTTAGATTCCTTATAGTAAAATAAGGACTTATAGAGGAGTTTGCGACTAAGAATATTATGTTTAATGATTTGGAAAGTTTAAAAAGTGATGTGTTCAGAGACATACCTCTTGAAGAAATTAAAGGAAGTTACAGATAATTTAGAAAAAGGGTGTTTATGTAGTAATTTAGGTGATGTACTAATTGAATAGGTTTTTAATTGATTTCGTTGAAATTGTTAATTATGTTAAAAAATAAAAAGCTATTTACACTAGTTTGTAGTACTATTATTTTATTCAACTGCAATGAAAGTTGGCATATAGCTCTAACTTTCGATGGCAAATATTTTATTTAAATAGAATTTTTCCGTAAAATTAACAGATAAACTAATTTACCTGTAATGATTTATTTTCTTCTTAGGTTAACTCTTAGATCCCATTTGAATTATGATTTGGTAAAAATCTATTTTAGATCAAGTAGGCCGAGACTACAGGAAACGAAAGCTGTACTAATTTTTTTGGTATATTACACCTATCGCAAACTTAATCCGGGAACATACTTTACATACTTAATAATACCATGTAATCTGAACTACAATGATATGAGCCACATTAATTTATTTTCATACAATTATATTTTCGTTTCCTTACAACGGCTATCATCTAATGTCTCAAAATACTTCTCACCTCAGTAGGTTTCAATCGAATTTTATTAAATACATTCTAGATGGCTTTTTTCTAGTAGACCTCCGTATACAGGGTGTCTCACCGGAAACTGAATCGATCGATATAGAGAAAAGTACGCATCAGAAAATTTTGAAAATTTAGATAATTACTAATGTCGGTGTGGCCAATCCAACTAAAATAATTACAAGCAGCTGGCACTTCCGCTTATACCGGAAGTCGATACCAACTTGCTTACTTCAAACGGAACACCCTATATATTTTAGGGTTTTCGAAAAGAGCATAAAATTCTGAGTCGAAAATATGTAGTATATCCTATACCTAAACCTAGCCATTTCAGAAATATTTGACATTTTATAGAAAATTTGACAGGTGCAACGGTTTGCAAGAACCGTTATAACTTTCTTCGTGTAAAAGATCCTCATTTGTTTCTTATCACGTAAAAAGAACACAAGGAGAACTACGTTCTACAACTGAAATAAATTCAATAATATCATACCAAGTGTTCCGTTTTTCGCGTTACATTTTGTCAACTTCAAACCGCGAAAACTTGTTTAGGTCAAATGGAACACCCTGTATTTTTTTACGTCAAGTTGTGTAAAATTGAATTCCGTTTTTTCTGATATTAGCATTGTGGGGGTTAAAGTTACAACTTTTTGAACTATTTGCGATTTTATTAGAAATTCATGAATTGTTGTAATCATTTCATCAAAATAGTCATGATTAGAAACAATCAGTCATTATCTTATGTCAAAAAATGCCAGCACGTTTAAATTACACCTACGAAGACTTTTTAAATTTGTTTATTATTTATGGAGAATGTGATAAAGTAATATCAAGAACTTGCAGCACATTTGCTACTCGATATCCAGAAAAACTTAAACCGTCACCAAAGACTGTAAAACGCATACTGGAAAATATTACAAAATTATGGCTCTGTCAAGGCAAAAATGCAAAGAAGAAAGCCTATTGCTGATGACGAAAACATTGAAATAGTCATTCTGGGATATTTTTATGCATTTCCAAGGATGTTATTAAGACAAGCTGATCTGGAATCTGGACTATGCAAGGATTCAATTCACAGAATCTTATTAAAACATAGGTTTCACCCGTTTTCATTCCATATGCTTCAAGGATTAAAAGAAACAGATTTCCTAAGACAGAATTCTTGTGAGTTTATTCTAATAAGGTCTGAGGGTCATGATTCTTATTTAGCAAATATTATATGGACAGATGAAGCAAAATTTACTAAAAATGGACTTTTCAATAGACACACAATTCGCATTATTGGCGTGACTCAAATCCTCATATGTTCAGAGAGCGAAACTTTCAGGAAAGTTGGCAGTTCAATGTTTACCGTGCCATAAGAAACGACAGAGTGGTGGCATTACAATTTTATCAGGAAAATTTAAACGGTAAATTAAGTGAAAGATATCTGAATATCTTACAAAATTTGAATAATAACTATTTAGAAAATTTACCTCTCGCCGCACATAGAAACATTTTTTATCAGCACGACGGTGCTCCCCCACATAACGCATATTTAATTAATAATTATTTACAAGAAACTTTTTATGATCAATGGATTGCCAATAATGGACCTTTCTTATGGCCTCTCCTCGCTTGCCCGATTTATCAGTTCTGGATTATTTGATTTGGGGAACTATTAAAAATAAAGTTTATGAGAGCCCATTAACAACCATTGAAGATTGTATGCAAAGAGTAAGAAATGCATTTCAAAACATATCACAGGATTCAATTAGAAGAGCTACCCATGAGGAACTAATCCGAAGATGAAAAAAATGTGTCAAGGTTCGAGGGCGGAATTTTGAGCAATTATTAAATTAAAATGAAATCATATTTTAAATTCATCTTATCTCTGCTATTTTAGTTCATGCCATATCTTCAATTCGATTAATACGCATGTTACAGTGTTAGTGTTATTTTGCGTTTTTGTGGATAATCGAGTAGCAAATGTGCTGCAAGTTCTTGATATTACTTTATCACATTCTCCATAAATAATAAACAAATTTAAAAAGTTTTCGTTGGTATAATTTAAACGTGCTGGCATTTTTTGACATAAGATAATGACTGATTGTTTCTAATCATGGCTATTTTGATGAAATGATTACAACAATTCATGAATTTCTAATAAAATCGCAAATATTTCAAAAAGTTGTAACTTTAAACCCCACAATGCTAATATCAGAAAAAGGGAATTCAATTTTACACAACTTAACGTAAAAAAATACAGGGTGTTCCATTTGACCTAAACAAGTTTTCGCGGTTTGAAGTTGACAAAATGTAACGCGAAAAACGGAACACTTGGTATGATATTATTGAATTTATTTCAGTTGTAGAACGTAGTTCTCCTTGTGTTCTTTTTACGCGACAAGAAGCAAATGAGGATCTTCTACACGAAGAAAGTTATAATGGTTCTTGCAAACCGTTGCACCTGTCAAATTTTCTATAAAATGTCAAATATCTCTGAAGCGGCTAGGTATAAGTATAGGATATGCTACATATTTTCGGCTCAGAATTTTATGCTCTTTTCGAAAACACTAAAATATATAGGGCGTTCCATTTGAAATAAGCAAGTTAGTATTGACTTCCGGTATAAGCGGAAGTGTCAGATGCTTGTAATTATTTTAGTTGGATTGGCCACACCGACATTTTCAAAATTTTCTGATGCGTACTTTTCTCTATATCGATCGATTCAGTTCCCGTTGAGACACCCTGTATAATACATATAACATCTAAATAACAAACTATGACGGGAAACTCGACTGATGGTCGAGAGGTGAGCGCACTTGCCTCTCACCCAAAAGTTCCGGGTTCGATCCCCGGTCGTGGTAGTGGAAAATACTGTGAGAGGGATTTTTTCACTATACACGGATATTGGGTGTGTGTCCCTTGTCTCTAAATGTGTAGCTCCCTCCCACACAAGGCTCTTCTAGAGCCTTCCGGGAAAAAGGGGGTCGTCACTACCTGTGGTGTATTTAATTATTGTTTATATTATCTAATATGCAATATGCATTACCATGGCGTAGTGTGTTATTTAAATTATAGTGTAGGTTTATATATGTACCTTCTACTTGTTTCGCAGCATTAACATTAGTAAGAGTGAAATTTATTTTAATAATCGTCATAAAATTAGAATGATCAATATTAAGTGATAAGATAAACGTAGATAGATAGATTGATCCTCATTGTACATTGCGTCTACTTCTGTAAGTGCTCAAAATGTTTGTACATCAAACATGGATAACAAAAAAAAACTGTTGTGTTGTAAAACATCGGACATTTATATTTGATATTTATAGAACTTGAACAAAACATCTGCAATTTATTTATTTACTTAGATACACCATGCAACAGTCGTAAGACCAATTACAGGATGAGAACAATACATATTTATAATACAATGAAGAAAAAAGAAAATGTAAGATAATAACGACAATAATAATCATATCCTTTCCTTTATTTAGCAAAAGCTATTTATAACATATATGTACATAATAAAATATATATGATAGTTAATTATCACAATATGACAGATAATGACATACTTGTCGTACAAATAGATTTAAATTTGTTGCTTGTTTTATATGGGAAGGTAAATCGTTAAAAAGGCGTATGCCCTCATAAAATAAAGAGCCTTGCAAGAAAGACTTATTTACAAATTCAATATTACAATTATTTTTTGTTCTAATATTCCGTAGATGAAAGTCATAGCGTTTTTTTAAAAAAATCTGTAAATACTTTGGCACAATCTGTTGAATTATTTTATAAATTAAGACCATATTCGCCTTTTTAATGTTTTGCTCTACCGACAACCAATTTAAAGTGTGCATCATAGTTTTGACTGGTGTGTAAATGTTACAATTTAGAATTATTCTCATAAACTTATTTTGTAGTAATTGCATTCTGTTTAATTCACCTTTATTGCATGATATTAATAAAGAAATGCAGTAATTAAAATGAGGATAAATAATTGTATTGTACACTAGTATCTTGCTCCATTGCGACAGGTTTGCCGAGACTCTATAAAAGAAACCAATTTTCTTCCCTAACTTTTTACATAAATACTCCACTTGAAGGACAAAATTAAGTTGAGGATCTAATATTACAACAAGATATTTGAATTCTGATATACATTCAACTGGAGCATTGTTAATTTTGACAGATAAATTTTGAGATAAATATTTCGTGCAATTTGCTTTAGAGCCGAAGACCATATATTTCGTTTTTTCAGAATTTAGTTTTAATTTATTACTACACAGCCAATTATATAATATATCTAACTCATCATTTAATGTCTTTGTAACGTAACCGTAGTTTTTACCAGTCACAGAAATGAGTGTATCGTCTGCAAATAAACTTATAAATGAGTTTTTTAACACAGAATAAATATCATTTACATATATAACAAATAGGAGGGGGCCCAGTACACTACCCTGAGGGACTCCAACCACACTATCAACAATATTAGACATCTTATTATTTATTTTATTTCTATGGTACCTGTCTTGTAAAGTCAGGACCACTGATTTTACTCCATATTTGGATAGCTTACATAATAATAAATTCCGATCTATCGTCTCAAAGGCACGCTTTAAATCCACAAAAACACTTAACACAACATTTCCTTCCCCAATGTCCTTCCTCCAACTCGCACAAATATACTGTAATGCTGTTTCGCAAGAATGACCTTCCCGAAAACCAGACTGCCCAGCAAATAATAAGTTATTTTTTTCAAAATATGTTTTTAGTTGTTCAGACACTATTATTTCTAGAATTTTATCTATTACAGGTAATAGATTTATCGGTCTACAGTGCTCTGGGCGAGTAGGAGCAGACACTTTTGCAATTGGTACAATAACGCTGACTTTTAATTCCGATGGCACCCGTCCTGTCTCTAATGACACATTTGTTATGTTTAAAAGTGGATAACCAATAACACAAAATAAATCTTTCAAGAGTTTTACATTAAGACTTTCATCACTGGTACTTTTGTTTTTTAAATTGCAGATTATTTTGTGCAGCTTATTCAGATTGATTTTTTCAAAAATAGAAAGATCAAATTCGTCGATTTCCCAACTATCTGTAGGATACAGTGGTTTGTCCTCTATACTGGCTGCTATTTCCTTTATGCTGTCGCTGTAATATTTATTAAAATTCTCTTCTAATCGATCTGTGTATCCATCAAATACGATTTGGTCTTGCTGTATCAGTTCTCCCCTTTTGCAGTTGATTAAATTTTATCTTATCTTATCTAAATCTCTATAATACAATACAATAGTACAACACAGGTGAAAACTACAAAATGTATACAAACTAATAATAATAATACAATACAGCACAAGCAAAACTACAGAGTATATACGAAACTAATTACAAATTTAAGTGTTTAATGGACGAAATAGAACTATGGAAAATATCGAGCTCATCTTGCAGGTGGTTGTAGGTATTACACACGAAATGTAAGGGAGGAAAATTCAGTACCTATATTCGTTCGAGGTCTAGCAAGATAAAATGTTGTATGATGTCGTGTATTGGCACGTGGTATATGGAAAAACGATTTTTAATAATTTTTGGCTATAAATTATACATAATTTAATTTTGCAAATCATAAAACATTTATTGTATTGAAAAACATGATAAACTTTCGGTTCATCCTAGATTAAATGTCAACGTAGAGACAAATTACTACTATACAGAATTTGCCAGTGCATCCTAGATTAAATGTCGATCTGTAGACATAAATTATCAATGCTAATTACAGAAAAGAGTGTGTAAAAATAACAAAATCTGTTTTTTCATGGTAGATGGATAATATTAATAACATTTGTCGATATTCTAATAAAAAAGGTACTTTACTCTTGAGCAAAATTTACATTTTTCGACATACCTCGTATACGACTGCAAAAAATTTATATCTGATTATTTCATTTTGGGTTTTAGGCCATGCAGAACTTTTTATCAAGAATAACTTTTTTTCATAAAACAAATAATAAAAAAGTTTCCATATGGTGCCGACTGTATATAGAAAGTGCAGTTAGGATATCCTTATTTTTAAACACTTGCCGGTAACTTTCAGTAATTTTCATATTAAATATTAATCTTAAATTTTTTTTGCGCTACGAAAATTCTAGTAAAGTCTCTACCATGACCCCAACTTATAATATTCAACGAAATATGTGATTAAGCCATAGCATAGTAAATTTAAAAGACCCGAGATATCCAGGGTGTTTTTCATTGGCAAAATGGCGTAGTAGCCCTTATTTAATTTTTTACTAATATTGTCAATCTGATTATCCCAGGTAAGTCTATTGTCAAGAAGAGTACCTAGAAACACTACTGAATCCGAAAATTCAATACCATCCACCAGTTGAATATCACTCGAGATATCCTTTCGGATAAACAAATTTATGCATTTTGTTTTATTACTATTTAGAATTAATCTATTACGTTGACACCAAGTGTCAAATTCACAGATTGTACATTTTATCGCGAGTTCAAGTTCGCGAGGAGATTCTGAAGATACAGTTATTGTGGTATCATCCATGTACATTGTGAGGATACCACTAGTGATATGTTCTGGAAGATCATTAATAAATAGTAGGAACAGCAGTGGCCCCAGAACCGATCCCTGTGGAACCCGCTTAACATCCTGTGGTGCTGATGTAGTGCCCTTAACTTTAGTGACCATGGTTCGCCCTTCCAGATACGATTTAATCCAGTTGATTGTTTTTCGGCAAATTAATGCTAAATAATTTTTTTATTAAGAATTCAGAACATACCGAATCGAAAGCGTTAGACAAATAAAAAAATAGAGAAGCAAAACATTTCCCATTATCTAATTGTTGATACACATAACTTAACAAATCACAGGTTGCTGTTTCTATTGACTTGTTGGTTCTAAATCCATGTTGAGAATTAGAAAGTATACAATTACTTTCTAGATATATCGAAAGGAGGTTAGATACTATTTTTTCCAGTAACTTAGATAGCGTATTAAGCAAAGATATTTGCCTGTAATTATCGACATTTTGAACATCACCTTTCTTATATAGAGGGATAACTAATGCGGTTTTAAATATATCAGGGAAACAGCCTTGATATATTGATTGATTAAACAAAAAGACCAGTGGTTTCACTATAGTATCTAAAATACTTGAAATAGTTGAGAGAGATAATCCATCTATCCCAGATGATTTTTTGTATTTCATTTGGCTTATAGTTTCGATAATATCTCGCTCCGTGATAGGTTCTGAAAAAAAGGTGTAAGCTTAATATTAGAAACAGTTGTGCAAGGCAGCGCCAAATTTTGACCAAAGTGATTAAGTATATTAAGTTCCGCACTATAAGAGAAATGGTTGGCAAATATATTGGAAATTTCAACTGGATTAGTAACCAAGTCACCATCATATGTATCATTCTGATTCTTCTTCTGCTACCATGCAATTATGCGTAGGTGACTATCTCAGAGTGAGGGTTCTTTCCTTGGCCGCGTGACATAGTTCGCCGGTGTTGGTTATTCCAGTCCATTGTTTAATGTTAAGTAACCAGGACATTTGTTTATGCCCTACTCCTCTCTTGCCTTCAATTTTTCCTTGTAGGATTACTTATGGTATTCTGTATTTCGGTCCTCTTAAGATGTGTTCCATGTAGTTTATCTTGCATTTTTTAATGAAGTTAAAGAGCTGCCTCTCCACATTTGCTCTTTGCAGTACGTCGTCGTTACGAATTCTATCTACCCAGAATATGCGGAGCATTCTTCTCAGTAACCACATTTCAAAAGCTTTCAATCTATTAATTGATGTGACTTTAAGTGTCCAGGTTTCCATTCCATAGAGTAAGATTGACCACACATGGCATTTGACCATTCTGTACCGGATCAAAATGGACAGACTTTGGTTGCATAGGAAGGGCCTCAATTTAGTAAATGCCTGCCTCGCTTGCTGTATGCGGCATTTTATTTCATGTTGTGGATCCCATTCATCATTTAATAAGGTACCCAGATATTTAAATGTATGTACTCGTTCTATGGGCGTATTATCGATATTTATGGCGACATTTTGCAGGGGTAAGGGATTTCTGCTCACAATCATGAGTTTTGTTTTCTGAGTATTAATTTTCAGGCCATCATCCCTACCCACTATGTTTATTTTATTTACCAGCCGCTGAAGATCTTCGTGGTTATCAGTAATAAATACTCTATCATCGGCATATCTTATATATTTGATATCACTGTACCGTTTACTTTTATCCCGCCTGTTTCGCCTTCCAGAGCGCTAGAAAATATGTTTTCAACGTAAAGGTTAAATAGCATCGGTGACGAAATGCACCCTTGACGGACACCCTTCATCACTTCAAATTCGTCTGTGTTGATTGAATGATCCAATTTAACACGCGCCTTTTGATCCCATTACAAATTCTGTATGATCCTGATGTCTTTTTGGTCGATGATAGCGTTATGCAATAATCTCAGGAGGGTGTCGTGCCTGGCATTGTCGAAGGCCTTCTCGTAGTCAATGAATGCCATAAACACATCTTTTCGTTGATCTAGACAATTTTGGACTAAGGTGTTAACGCAGAATACCGCCTCTCGTGTTCCCATTCCACCTTTGAAGCCAAATTTCGTCTCTCAGCTTAGTTCTTCTAGCTTTTTGAACATTCCTGTATGTAGAATACGTAAAAATATTTTTAGTAGGTGATTCATTAGGCTGATTAGGCGATGATCTTTACATTTTGAAGCATTTACCTTTTTCGAGAGCATTATGAAGGTGGACTGCAACCAGTCAGATGGAATACGACCGGTATCATAAATATTGTTGAATAGTTTGACAAGTACACTTAGTGTTCTCTTCCTCTAATAGTTTTATTGCCTCTATATTGATTTCTTGTGGACCAGGTGCTTTATGAGTTTCATTCTGATATTAGCATTGAATATCTCCCAATCACTTGTATGTAATGAATTTTTTGGGATTTAAGAAAAACTTATGTGAATACCAGTTACGAGACATCTAATTTCTAATTTCCTAAAAATGTACAGGGTGGCCAAAATATATTTTTCGATTAAGAACATTTTAAATTGAATTTTATCAATTTTTTCAAATGGAACACACCCTGTATATTTTTCGACGATGTGATGTAGAAATGAAAAACGAACATTTTTTGTAAGTACTTCCCTAGGGCTAATTGAAATTAATTTCGTTTTATTGAGCAATAATTACAAAATTAAAAAATAAACTAAAAAAAGAGCCTATTATTGTCTAATTTATGTGTACCAAAAACCAAATTTTTAAATAAAAACAACCAAAATATTGGGGGCGTACACTGACTCGTGACCACCCGGTATATCCATTTTTAGTATAAAATTGTTGATTTGTGAAGTTTGTTTCGACTTTGTGTTCGTGAACTATTGGAGTTGTTTGAAATTAGTAAACCAGAAGCATTAACAAGGTCATCGTTGATAAATTGTAACCTAGCAGACTGTACGATCCATATTCATTGAAGTAAATAAAGATTAGTTCTGATTACTTGTGTATTTATCATTGTCTAAAATTGGTTGTTACCTAAGAGCTGTAGTATTTTAAAGGCCCGATTGTGCACGCTTTTTATTTCAAAAACATAGATTATAATTCAGGTATAATAAAAAATTAATTTCTGTACGGGCGTGAGCAAAAAAAGATAGGACAAGTCTTATAACGGTATTTTGCTAAAATCCAGTTGTGTACATCTAACTTTAATTTTTGTGACATTGTCAGTTAGTTGTCATAATTTATTGCAAGTGTGCAAAAAACTAATATGCCTCATTTAGTTCAATCTGGAGTTATTGCTAAAGCAGAAGATGGATGGTCAATGAGACAAATTGCACTGCGTTATAATATTGACAAAAATTCAGTGTGTAACATTTTAAGAAAGTGGAGAATAAACGGTACGATTAGTAGAAATCCTGGATCAGGGCGACGGAGGATATCAACTCAACAACAAGATTTGCAATTGGTAAATGCTTTAGTAGAAAATTCATTTTACTCAGTTATACAGGTTACTGAAGAAACGAACTTTCCTGGATCGAGTAGTACTGGTCGCCGGCGAGTAAGAGAATCGGAGCTACGCTGTCATGCAGCAGCACAGAAATACTTACTTAAAGCTGAACATAAAGAAGTTCGAGTAGGATTTGCGCTTGAATTATTAGCGCATGATGTAAATTTTTGGAACAATGTAATCTTTACAGACGAAAAAACTTTCCAGTCAACACCACGGTCGTATTCGTGTTTACCGCCCTCCGAATACTCGATTCGATGAGAAATATATATCTAACAATGATAAAAGTATTTTGTGGCATATTGAGGAACGATTTAATAGTGAAACTTATATTAGGATTTTAGACAATATTATGCTCCCTTCTGTGTCACAATTATTTCCTAATAATGAGTTCATATTTCAACAAGACAATTGTTCCCTTCATATTGCTCATATCGTAACTAACTGCTTTCAAGATAACAATATCAATGTTCTTAACTGGCCCAGTCATTGTCCAGATCATAACCCTGTGGAAGAAGTATGGGGACTACTCGTAAGAAGTATCCAAAAACGAAATGTGAGACCAAGGAATGCCGAAGAATTACTGGAAATAGTAAATAATGCATGAGAAAATATTATTACTAATGATTATTGTATAAGGTTATTTAATTCTATGCCAAACAGACTTATAGAAGTTATAAATAGATATGGTGCAATAACGAAATATTAATAGTTAGTTTCTTGTTAAGTATGATATCCTTTGTCCGTTGATCCAGGATTTCTATTAATCGTACCGTTTATTCTCCACTTTCTTAAAATGTTAATGTTAATTTTGTTAATGTTATAATGCAGTGCAATTTGTCTCATTAACCATCCATCATTTACTATAGCAATAACTACAGCATTAAAATAAAAAATAAATTAAAGTGATATCTGTTTTATTTCGGCTACTCATTACATATTCAAATAGATATCTGTTTTATTTCGGCTACTCATTACATATTCAAATAGAGACAGATCTACATTAGAAAAAAAATTGTCCTATTTTTTTCTGCTCACGACAGTACTATCTTCATTTCTAGGAAGACTATTAAAAATCCCCGTCCAGTTATAATATACCTACCTACTTGATTAAGTCAAATTGGTATAGTAATTCTCCGAAATCTTCATCACTGGTGATTAGACAATGACATAACCAATACAAATAATTATTATATCTAATATTACATTCCTGATAACAGTTTCAGATAGAAACACTAATAAATAGTATGAAGAACACCATTTTGAAGTGACTGTTATCGTAGAGATTATACGATAATAGTAATGTGTCAACAGATTAAGTGTAAATATAATGTAATTGTCTCTTTGAGGAATTTTTTCTCATTTTAAGTTATCAAAACTTTTATTTAAAACGGTACATAATTTTTTCTTTCAAATTGTCTCACCAATACAGTAGTTAGGTTCCAGAGGAATAATTATTGTAGGCAATACTTCTTTACTGCCATCGGCATCGGGTACAAAATTTTATTTGTTTGCCTCACTATTCAAAAGCGGAACTTTCAATTTCAAAATATAAATTAATAAAAAATATACATTAATTAATGCCGTAAAGAAAAGAACGATTAAGGTGTAGGCATAAATTAATCTTGAGGGCCAAGCTTATCACAAACTAAATTCTCTTTGGCCTGCTAATTCTAAAAGGAAAAAATATCGACCTTAGCTTGTAAAAAATTGAAATATATCGTAATATTTCATTTCCCATCTCTAACGGAGACAAAATTCAGAAATCCCCGAGATACCAACTGAGAAAGATATTTAGAGTCCCTCAGACGGTATCTGGAGGGAGGAATAGCATCTGGAAGAAACATAGAGAGCCTTTTGAAGTGGCAATGGAACAGGTAAGTGAGGCGATAGTAGCTGCCTACCAGGAAAACTGTCCGGAGAAAGCAAGGAAAACCAGGCGTAAAACAGTCTGGTGGAATAACCACCTAGAAGGCCTTAGGGCTAAGGTTAGAAAGTTATTTAATAGGGCCAAATCCAACCAAGACTGGGATACCTACAAAGTAAAACTCACGCAGTACAATAAAGAGGTCCGCAAAGCAAAGAGAGACTCATGGAAGAGATTCTGCGAAGAGGTCAGTGATAGCCCCGCAGCTTCTAGAATCCCTAGAATCCTGGTCTGGTTGTCCTGCAAATGAAATAGGTTTTATCAAAAAAGATGATGAAACCTACACGGAAACAATGACAGAAAGTATCAAATTGCTCATGGAAGCGCACTTTCCGGGCTCACTGATATTAACAGACCTAAAGAATAGGCATTATCTAGACCAAAGGCCAGAACTGCCCAAACTCGCGGACTGGAGGTTGACCACCGAGAGTATAAAACCTAATAAAATCAGATGGGCAATTAGTAAGTTCCAACCACTCAAATCTCCTGGGATGGACGGAATATATCCAATTTTGCTCCAAAATGGGCTAGATGTATTAATACCTTACTTATGTAAAATATTCAGTCTGCTTGGCCTGGAAATACATACCAAAAGTATGGCGGAAGATGAGAGTCATCTACCTACTTAAAACGATGGAAAGACTAATAGATAGGTACATTAGAGATGAACTGCTAAGGGAAAATCCCCTGAGTGAACGTCAATATGCATACCAGCCGAGGAGGTCGACACACCTTGCGCTGGATGAATTAAACAACTAGCAAAGTCCTTAGAGGACAAGGAAATGGCAATAGTAACATTCCTAGACATAGAAGGAGCGTTTAATAACGCGACAACGCACTCACTAACGAGTGCATTATTAAACAGAGGAGTTCCAACAACGATCTGCCGGTGGATTAAAACCAGCCTAGAAAATAGGATTATAATATCCAATCTAGGTGAGGTCCCCATTGAGGCGAAAGTGAGCACAGGCTGCCCACAGGGAGGTGTAATATCTCCACTACTGTGGGCAACCCAGGTTGATAAACTCCTCCGGAAACTTTCCACAGAAGGCTTCTATTGCTTAGAATACACTGATGATCTAGCAATAGTTGTTAAGGGGCGATTCGCGAATACAATAACGGAGCAAAGAGCCTTAAATGTTGTCGACAAATGGTGTTGTAAGGAAGGACTCTCTATAAATCCCCACAAAACCACAGTCGTCAATTTTACACGGAGAAGAGCACTGCAAGGCCTAAAGCCCCCAAGGCTCAACGAAGTGGAAATTCCATTTGTCTGTGAGGCAAAATATTTAGGAGTTATTTTTGACCAAAATTTAACATGGAACTCTCACATCCAAAAAGTCACACAGAAAGCCACAATCGCCCTGGGAAGGTGTAGGCAAATACGGGAAAAAACTGGGGGCTAAATCCCAAAATGAACCTGTGGTTATACACCAGGGTAGTGAACCTATGGATCAGTGGTATGGTAGACTAAGACGGTGCAGTCGGGAGCAATAAGGCTATTAAGTGGCGTAGGAAGTTCAAAAAGAAAAAACTAAGAAAATGGTACAACTAACTTTTTGACAGTACTGCAAGTGTACGAACGAGCGTTTCGCCAAAGAAGTTGACTTCATCAGGAGACGATTAAAATTACAAATATAGCAACTGTGGTTAAAAAAATAACTTATTGTCAAAAAAATTGCGAACAGCATAAAATGTTCCACAAGTACAGGGTGGCCCACGAGGTTTTGGCCAGTCGACATCTAGAAAATTATTTGAAATGCAATTTTGAAGTTTGGTGATTTTTAAACAGTGGAATGTGGTGTCGATTTATGATTGTAACACGGGCCCAGCCTGTATATAAAAACCTCAATGAACCAGTTTAAAGTACAATTTACATCTAGTTTCTAACTAAACGTAAAATATATACATTGTAGATTGCGCAACAGAATTTTACAATAAACAATGGTAAACACAAAGCAATACGTGACGTATCTCTATTACACTTATCCACACTTTTATTTGAAAACCAGTTACATTATCGCATAGTAAAGTTAATTATACGAAATATTTTAAAAACATATAAACCTGTGAGAAAGTGCGACGTGAATAGAATTGCGCCAAGTTAATATTGTAACAACAATAGAATTTTGTCATACTCTATTATTATTTATTTTTCTCGCAGAAAAGATAATTTCATATATTCCCGATATGCCCGCATTATTAACCATAGTTGTCCGTTTTACTAAAACCACGTTAGCTTCATCGGGGAGACTAATGAAATGTTCCCTCTAACACTAGCTCTAAAAATAACATATCTGATGAGTATTATCCAAAAAATTACTGTAATAATTTAATTCCAGCTAACTAAAACGATTAATAACACGATAACCGTGGGACAGAATTGAGAATGTTCTATCTAATTGGAAAATTCATGAGTTACAAGATTTGAACCAGAAAGCTTCATATTTCTATAATTTCCGTTATCCATGAACAGCGAAGCCCAAAACCCCATAACTTATAGCCCCATACACTCAAAACTTTAGAAGACTTCCAATAACCACATGACAAAAAGGTTTTGTTTGTACAAAAAATGAACGAGGAAAGCACAGTAAAAAAAAGTAGTGCAATGAGAGCCAGTGGAAAAGAGACATAGAGAGAAGGCCATATCGAAGATGGACTGAAGATGTGGAGTAGGATATGAAGACAATAGGCGAGAGAGGATACACACAAATGATCGATATTAGCAAAAGTAAGGGGTATGAATAACGAAATATATAATCCTACATTAAGATTATCTCTATCTTCAAATTATAGTAAAAAAAATTAAAAATTACATTAAATTAAGTTGAGTTTGGTAAAAAAAGAAAGAAAGAAAAAATAAAAAATATATAACACAAAAAAGGATCAATAGGGACAAAAGTAAGGGATAAAAATAAACAATAAACAAACGAAGAGTAAAAAACGTAAAAAGGGAGAGAGAAAAAAAAAAGAAATAAAAAATACACAAGTAATAAACAGAAGTACAAAACTGATTAAATTGATTTAAGTTACGCAAGTTAATCAAATAGGCGCAAACAGTTAAACAGTTAGGTGAGTGAGGTTGCCATGATTTATGACAATTTTGGTCAGCTCATTTAAGCTATTGTGGTGTATATTGCAGATCATGCCAACGTCATTCACACTGTTGCACATAGTATATATAAGTGATCGTAGCAATATATTAGTTCTAGTCACAGGTAAGTGAAAAGTAGTCGATACTCTTGTGTGAAATCGCGGAACCCGATATGACAATTGATTGACAAGACTAATACAATCAATTTTATTATGTTTAGCTTGTAGATAAAGCTCACTGCAAATAAAACTCTTCTTAGATGTAGCAACTGAATATTCAAAGAATTTAACAACAGATGTTGAGGGTAACCTCTAACTTGAAAAATTTTCAACAGCCAATTCTTGTGCATTATAAAAAGGACACCAAATCAAGGAACTGTACTCTAATTTTAATCTCACATAACAAACATAAATTGTTTTTAATGCAGCTGAGTCCTGAAAATTACGACAGTTTCGAATTATTGCAGAGGTTGTAGATTGTTTAATATGTTCATTGAATGACATTTTTGAGTCGAACACTATACCTAAATCTTTTATGTATTCACATCGACTTAAGTCTATGGACTTTAATTGATATGTAAATTCTGTATACTGTTTTTCTAATGTAAAGTTTAGATTATTGCATTTTTGAATGTTTAATTGGAGATTATTTTCATCCAACCAGACTTCAATCTTTTTCAGCTGATTTTTAATAAATATATAATCTTCAACATTTTCTATAGAATCGTAAATTTTGAGATCATCAGCAAATAGCGCTTTTACATAATCGATAACCTGCATCAAACCATTAATAACAAAACAGGAACGGTAAGGACCAAGATTAGATCTTTGTGGTACTCCAGAGGTAGCAATGAATTCCTTAGAATCGAACCCGTTGTAATATACTAAATTCTGTTGGTTAAGTATGATCTAATAAGTGCTATAAGAGATTCATCAAATCCAAAGTCATTCAGCTTAATCAAAATTATTCCGTGATCGATGCGGACAAAAGCTTTGGCAAAGTCGGTATATATAACGTCAATCTGTCCATGATGATCAAGTACGGAAGCTACGTATTGGGAGAATACTGCTAAATTTTTTATGGTGGAACGGCTCTCCATAAATCATGTTGGTGTGGTGAGATTATATTTTTTACCGCAGGGTAAATATAACATTTTGGTATCTCCAAAAGCTTTGTAAAGTTACATAGTATAGAAACGGGCCTATAATTGCTCATTTGCGTAGGATCGTCAGATTTGAGAATCGTACATACTCTCGCGATTTTCCACGTATCAGGAAACACAGAAGTTTTAAGAATAAGATTAAAGATAAATATATAAATAATAGATGAGTTATAAAAGCATATCTACAATCCTTCACTAAAAAACTAGGGATTTGGTTATGCAAAGCTATCTTTAGTCATCAATACAAAGTTAATTTTTTTTTTACCATTCCTATTTTTACCGAACTATTCACTAAGGTTACATAAATTGCAAACTGTGCATGTGAAATAAATTAATATCATATGTTACATTCGTCTCATACCGTTACATCTTTTCATAGAACGTAGGATGAACGTAAACACCCAAGGTCAAGTTCAACTATTGAAAGATGTTTATTAATTTTACGGTTCCATATGTGGAAAGTTGCAGCACTGGCACTATTAGAAATGAGCTACCACTGCATGGATTTACTAATCTTTGTACGAGTATATTTATTACATTTCACTACTTGCTTGGCTTCTTAGATTGACATAATTACAAGTTTAATTTAAAGTGATTATGTAAATTGATTAATTGTGGTATACTAACATTGTTTTCATTCACTTTTAAAATATGCCTATTTATAAAACAAGTATATACCACAGAGACAGAGGCATGGGAATTGTTTTTTTTTCTTCAGAACATGAATTGCTAATAGGGCTCTAATCCTTAACTTTTATCGAATTTCCAGCAATATCTAGATAGCATAGAAGAGAAAGAAAATATAAAAGAAAATCGAAAAAAAAGCTAGTTTTTATTGAATATTCGATAGATTAAACCGGAAAAAACGTTTCCATTTTTTTTTCTTTGAAAAACAAAATTTGTTATGTGAAATTTTATTTTTAGAGTTTTCAATAGTCCAGTATCATTATATCGAGTGTTCTCTAAATGTCTATTGAAATTTCTTTTGTATCGGTTTGGGGATATAGGAAAGATTGTTGAATAACGAAATTATATTCTTGAAATTATCCCGAGCAAAACTAATCGACAAGTATGTTGTTGAGGGAGGAAAGCTAAGGAAAGCAATTTTATCGAGGAGCTGCTTAATTCACAGTGTTAGAAATCAAACTCTAGTGATTAATGTACAAGTAAAGTCCTCTTATATTATTAATTGTAGCCCCAATTGGGCGTTATATGCAAGTATAGTCCTTTGAGTTAAACTGCAGCCCTCGTTAGGTGTAATGTACGAGTAAATGAACACAAGACAGCTTTTGTTATGTTCGAGCAGGTTTGAGACCCTTGAAGTTTTTCTTGACTTAATTTGTAGTTAACTGAGGTTTGGGGAGTTGTACTTAAAAAGGTTGAACCAGGCTAAATTGCCTCGCCCTTGCATAAGTCCCTGTCGATTTCTTTCACTGTTTTCCAATTGGTAATTCAGCTAGCACCTTGGATTTTTTTGGTTTTATTATTGAGGGCAGGGTCAATAGCTACACACAATTTTATCACAATGTTCAGATATTTTGAAACACCCTGTATGTAGTCTTTGTAGATTAAAACATCTTGTTTTAAAATGAAATGATAAATTTTATTATTACAAAGTAACAAAGGTTCGAGGTAATTAAAAGTAAATTAAATTATTAATCTTTTTAGTAGTTACTAGATGGTAACTTTTCGACAACGAATAAATTTCGGCTTGGGAGATTTGATCAGATTTAAGACTAATTTAAATATATCAAAGACTCACTCACTTAAAATTAGGTGTGCGGTGGCAGATTAAATTATTTAGAATGTCTGAACAGAAAGAAAATTACTCTCCTAACCCCATCCCTTATAGAGTGTTTAAGAGAAACACCCCTACCAATCCCTTTTCCTACCCTGAAACTCAATCCCTTCAAACGGCCATATCTCCGGCCACAATTGACCGATTTTAAAAAACCAAAAACCAGTTTACGCGCCTCGAGAAGAACTTTCTTTTTATCCGAAACATTTTTTTGTCCGGTTCCCCGATCGCACGCAAACTGGAAAAAACCGATTTTCCATATGTTCAACTGACTCCACTAGATAAAAAGTTTATGAATGCGAATTTATAATTTATACCGGAGGTACGAAAATTGAGTTGGACGTTGAGTGCTATTATACGGGGGCGGTATTTTTTAGGTGAGCAATATGAAAAATTTAAGTTGGAAAATTGACGAATGGAATATTGTAATGTGTTTTTTTGATAGTTTTAGGTTATTTTGGAATTATCGAAGTTTCATGAATTTTTTCAGTTTTTTCGTGACGTAATTGTGGTTTTTGCTTGAAATGAAAATTAAAGGTGCTTTTTTTATTGAGGTTTGTACTATAACATTAACGCCTCAACTTGGAGATATATGAACAACACATTATAACAAAAACCTATATACAATCTTACAACCACCTAGACTAATCAACAATATCGTTTTAGGTTCAGCCACCGACAGGAGTCTTCCGTATTGACCAAAACCAAGCTATATACATTATCTCATCATGTCAGCCAGAAATCGAGCCCCTTTAAGTACAATATTTTTAGGGGAAATTTATACTGTTACAACTATTGTAAACACGTGTGGCAAAATGCTAAATAGAGAACTATTATTATTATAGTCATAAACATTATTGGATTTTTTTAGGTGTCACACAACAAAATTAAGATGTCAATTTCTGAGTAAAAACATTTTGATTTGACATCGGTGTTCACCGGTTCCACTGCCGTCTTTTTACAAAAGAATCTTTATGAAATAGGCTTAAATTTGATATGCTTGTATATTAAAAAAATATATGTTTCCAAATTTTTTTGCTAACTTCCGGGGACGAGTTTTGTTGATATCCGTATAACCTTCAGTTTATTGAACGTTGCGGACTATTAACTACAGATTAACAATTTCAACATTTTCCTGATCTTTCGACATCTATAAATTACTTGAAATGTCTAAGCATTGTGGAAATTCTTTGGCGCTTGTGAACAGGAATTTCATTTACTAAATTTATGAACTCATATATTTTTTTCAAATTAACTATGCACGCGGATTATGAACAAAGAGAACCAGAGAGCATAAAAAACAATTACGATATAAACGAATACAATGCTTTAAGTTTAAGATCTTAGAAATAATGTTTAAAAATGCCATCGATAAAATGCAGAATAAAAAATACAATCTCACCCTTTCCAAGGTCGTTTTCTAAAGCTTCAATCGTTGCTCATAAAGAAATAGTAGTGCAGAAACTTACTCTGAAAAGAAAACATAAATAATTACTTTATGTAAGAACAATTAAACTACAGTAAAAAAAATTACCAACTAAAACTAGTGTACACACACAGGTCATATCTCTTGGCTCAGATGTACAAAAATGCTAAAATGCATACCAAATTATGATAAATGCTAAAAATTTGTTGCATATCAAAATTATTAATAAAAATATTTGATTTGGCTTTATCGACAATTTTTATGCATTAATTTGTTATAATAATTTATTTTTCATATTTTACACTGAGATTTAGTCCTTACAGTTAATGTTAAAATGACCTGTCAGTAAAATATATTATAAGTTGTTCAAGAAGTGATGTTTGGGAGGACGTACAATAAATTTACACTCTGTAATCGTTCGAATAACTGTTCAATTTAGTGTGCAATTATTTCGACGTTGGTTAAGAACTTCTTATAGTTTTGAATAAACAGGTTGATTTGCAAATGGCATATTACGTAATGTTATGGTTAAAGCAGCAAATTACACTCGGTAATTTTATTTGTGTAATTTACCGGTTCATTCCTCTGTTGCTTTTTTGTTTAAAATTACCATTAGTTCGTGTCTGGGTTGCATATTAATAAATTTAAAAATACATCACACTAGAATAAAGATAAATTAAAAATAACTATTCTATAACCGCAACAAATTATTATTATATGGGAGATGTAAGTGAGATGAGTAATACTTTTAGATTATTTTCAATAAATATTGTACTATTCAACAATTCCACATCAATCAAACCTGAAACATTTTTTTAAGTGCTGATAATTATTCTATTAGAATTATTGATATCTGATAAAAAAAATTATCTTAATCGTTCAACTTTTGTTAAATGATATGGATGAAAAAATATGTTTTTTGGGCATAACACATATGAATATTTGAACGCATATTTTTAGATTATTAATAATAATAAATACATTTATTTATCCCGTAAGTGTATATTTTTTTTTGGGAACATAAATTAATTAAATATCAAATCAGGAAAAGGCTGGTTCTCAGTTCACTGTAACCAAAGTCACAGCATCTGCTCTTTCGTTCAACACAAAGCAGTACTACTGCGAAACTCGTGTACCAACTTCATAATTGTTATTTATTTATTTATTTATTTACATACACAAACACAACAGAATTTACATTCCATTTACAGGGCCGGAAACTAACATACATATATATCATCAAAACTTGTGATATAAATTAAAACTAGAACACACGTTAGTGTTATATATTATGGCTTACTATAACCTAAATCTTAATACTAATATAATTATTGCAAAATTCTACAAATGAATTAGGTGAACATATGACCATTTAATATATACATATTTATCTATACACGCACATATACAATTATATACAATAATAAAGGAAAAGTGAATAGGGAAAAGTATTAAATAAGAAAAAAGAAACAAACAAAAAAACTGTTAATCTTAGAGAATCTTGACTTAATTTGACTTAATCTAGTGTTAAAAATGTCGACATCATGTGCAATAATTTCGTAGCTACGACAGATACAATATAGTGGCGAAAACATTAAAGTATTTGTGTGTGTATTAGAAAAGTAAAACAAGGATGTAGATCTGGTTGACCTGGTAGGTGCTCTAAAGTTGATTTGTTCAAGTAATTGCGGGCAGTCGATCATGTTGTTTAGAAGTTTGTATAAAAGTATAACACTTTGCATCTCTCTCTGCTGCTTCATAGAATTGTATGAAAAACGATTCAGTAGTAATGAGTGATCATAACCTATAAGGGGATATTGATGATCGATTGTAAATGCCAGGAATTTTAAGAAACGTCTTTGAATGCCTTCAATAGTGTCAATATGTACGTCGTAGTGGGGGTTTCAAATCACGCTCGCGTATTCTAGTGGGGGTTGCACCAAGGTATTATATAGAGTTTTTATGGTACGCATATTTTGAAAATCTCGAGCATTTCGTATGAGAAACCCTAACATTTTAAAAGATGATGTCACTGTGTTGGTTAGTGTTCTCTAAACGAAAGATGTGAGTCAAATGTTACTCCTAGATCTTTAAAGCTATCATGACGTGTCAGATTTGCCTTATTAATAGTATACTCATATTATATTTTATTCAATTTCCTCGTAAACGATACTACATTGCATTTATTTATGTTCAGAGACAATCTGAATTTGTTACACCACTCGTGAATTGTGCTAAGTCTGTCTGCAGCATTTCGTGATTCGTCGTTGATCTTATAGTATATCTTCAAGTCGTCAGCATATAAGAGATTTACAACTGAGATCGATGACGATATTGTTAATGAAAATGATAAACAGTAAAGGGCCTAAGACCGACCCTTGTAGATCTCCTGATTGAGATATAAATTCGATAGACCTATGACCATGATATTGTACAAACTGATTTCTATTAACCAGATAGGATTCAAAAAAAGTTATTAGACTAAGGTTAAAACCAAACCAGACTAATTTCGTTAGCAAAACACCATGGTCCAACCTATCAAAGGCCTTAGAGAAGTCCATATAAATAACATCGACTTGTCCACCGTTATCCATAACTTCAGCAGCTAAGTATTGTGTTATACAAAGTAGGTTTGTTGTTGTCGATCGTTGAGAGACAAAACCATGTTGATTGTTGCATATACGTTGATGAATCTGGGGATAAAGTGCAGTATGCATGGCGATTTCAAATACTTTGCCAAAGTTATTTATGATTGTAATAGGGCGGTAATTTTCTATATCCGATTTGTTGACTTTTTTGTGCATGGGAGAAATTTTAGATGCCTTCCATTTATCAGGATAGGCACAAGTTTGTGAGGACAGGTTAAAAATATGTGCCAGCGGCGCAGCCAATATACCTGAGTAGTCTTTTAAGAAGAAAGCTGGTAAACCATCGGGTCCGGCCGTAAATTTTGGTTTAATTTTTTTGAAAGCATTAATCACATCCATCTCAGTTATTCGACTATGAACTGGATCTTGAGGGTTTAAATGAAAGTGACGACGAAATAAACGCTGAATGATTAAAACATTACAACAGAATAGTTATTTTTTAAACAAGCTTGAACCGCAAAAGAACGTAGAATGTTAGACCAACGCTCCATATTCACAGCTAAACTGACATTTCCCAGCTTTATAAGGGCCGTCCCACACTAATCTTAAATTGATTTGCATGGAACTAATGGTTTTTATTGCCGCTTGGCCGTCAGAGAAATGAAAATCGACTGGTTGACAGTGCCTTGTCCTATTATCTCCCTTACGCAACAGTGAATGACTATCACACACACACTAGGTCTTTCATTATTTTTTTATTTTTGAAATAGGTACATTTTTGCAAATAACTACATAAAATTTTCATGGAGTTCCATATTAAAACTTTCGACCAAAACACATTTATTTTTTCGGACAAAGTGATCACTGTTTCCACATAATGGTCTATACTACTCATAACCACAGACATAAAATACTTATTGAGATTTTAAGGTTTTTTAAATCAATAGTGATTTTATTATTCAACACACAAGTTGATACTAACAGAGAAAATGATTCATCTATTAGACAAGGAACGAACTGATATCCTAATTAGGGTTTACTTGACGATAATGATATTTGGTTTCAACAGGACAGAGCATCCCCCACTTTGGATTAGAGGTCAGAAATTATTTACATAACCTACTTCCAAACAAGTGGATTAGAACAGACTTAGCGATATATAGCTATAGCTCGATCACCTGATTTTATCCTCTGTGATTTTTTTTTAGCGGCTTAGATCATTCTCAATATCACGGCGGTTTATTCCATTTAAGAAGTTAAGTCCTAACAAATTAGAGGTAAAATGATTGTCTACAATTTCACTGAAATTTACTTGACACTTAAAACTGCGAATTTCTTGTATTATATTAATTATATTTTTGTGACATTCTTAAGCTAAAGTTCTTAACACGCTTTACAATTTCAAATTTCTCTGAAATTCTCATGTAACGCATGTATATGAGAGATCGCTCTAATCGTTTCACAAAACAATGCCCTATACGGTACAAGAAGCATTGAACAAAAATACGGTACATCTTGACAGGTCTTCTTTTTCCGCGACTGTTTGAAGTAATGATAGGAAATCATCTGTTGCCTTTACAGTTAACTCACTGCCGACCTAAATATCCTAATTTAAAATTGCATGCACATCTAGGATTGATATATTAGATGTTTTATCATTTTAGTATGTTGTTAAAGTAAGAACGCTAATTTGTTATGGCACAGGAAGTACAAAATCATTTTTTAATTGAATTTGCTTATATACAAACGTATGTGATTAAATTTTGTTGCTTTATATAATAATAAAATAATAATAATAATAATAAACACCACAGAAATTAGACAACCCCCAATTCCAGAAGCCAGAGGCTTGTGCAGAAGGGGGTTACACATTGAAAAAACACGGACATACAACCATTTCTACTGACAGTGCCAGTGCCGGAGCCAGGATTCGAACGCGGTGGCGCGACACCGTGTGATTAATCGCGATTGCCACCTCGCGCCTTAACCCACGCCGCTATCGCCAGACAGATGAAGTTACTGTTCTATTATTATTATTATTTAATTTATTTCACAGCGTGTAGCTGGTAAATCATGTTCTACATCGAGGGTAAACCATACTCCTTAGATGTGATGCTTGATTTCACAGGGCTTTTCTGACTATGAGCTGTGCGTAGGATAGCCGTTTGTTGTAACTTGTACATGAGGTTTTCTTCTCCATTTCCTGGTATCTGCTTTAATTTATCTAGTTGTCCCCTGCGGATTGTACTGTTGCGCCAATAATAATTGGGATAATTGTTGTTGTATATCCCCACATGCGTTGAATTTCTATGGCCAAATCTTTATATTTCAGGATTTTCTCTGCTTCTTTCTGTGCGACATTTTCATCAGCAGAAATAGCGACATCTATAATGAGGAGGAGGTACTTAAATTAATTGACAAAGATATTTTTAACTATCTGAGCTAGGAATGACGTTTTTATGAGTGACCTCTATACATTGGTATAACTGTGAATACTCTTCCTTTTCTGGTTATTAATTTTTTTTTGAGAGCTGAATGTACATTACTTTTTTAATTGTATTAATGTTTTATTATAGTATGTTTTAAAAAATTCACACCTGATAGCACCTGTTGAGCCTAGCGACAAGTTTATTTTTAGATGTGCTTTTAGAGGGCGGAATATTAAACATAATATTTTTAGTCGCAAACTCCAAAATCCTTATTTTACTATAAGGAATGTAACCAGACTGCAACCAACAGCTAATCCTCGGGGCTATGTGCCGCGCCGAGAGCTGAATTACAAGTTACAAGTCCGGCGCGTTAAGTGTAATAATTGCATATTACCATCAAAACGCTAATGCTTCGATTGCAACAAACACCAGCCGAAAGACTGATCCTACTTAAAGGAGCTCTCTTGCCAGCCGCCACACACCACTTGCAGACTGCAGTTTCGAGCTGTTGGCTTTCGTCAGTGCAAGGTAGGCATGTGACTACCGGCACGAGGATCCCTTGACTACTTGGTACATCCCGGTATTTTTACAATAGCGACATGTAAAATAGTCAGCAGGCGCCATCTAGCGGTCCAGTGTCTGTTGCAATCGAAAAATAAATAGCCTGACTGACTATGCTAAGCCCAGTCAGGCTATTTATTTTGTGTTTATTTTATGTTATATTTAACTTCGGGAATTTTAAAATTAAAAACCCTTTTACGAATCCACTCATATTTAACACAACGCAACTCATGCGTTGTGTTAAATATGAGGACAAGTTAATCCAGTCTCTAGTCAAAGTATTTCGAGAGTTTTAGCGAAAATAGCCCTTGGCGTCGAGGGTGCCGTATCATTTTCTAGCAGTCGATTTTGACGGGAAAATGATGAATATTAACGGGATTTGCCCTAAACCGGTTCCTCAGTGATTCGGTGTCAGAAAAGTATCTTTACCATGTACTCAGATGTGCATGGGAACGCCTTGCCTGAACGTATGAATATATAATTGCCACAATATAATTCAAAATCATTGCGATTCAAGGATTTTTAAGCTCCGAGGAGCGAACCAAATTACCATTGAAGTAATAATACGTAAACAGACAGGCAAGCAAAAGCCCACCAAAAATTTATAAACATTGAACTTTTCTTGAATCTTTTTGTGTAATCGTTAGCTATAAACCGCACATTGGACGGTAGTTGGTACATTATAAGTCGTCCGTTCCTCACTATGTGTTGTACACGGGCCAGACTATAGCTTGTCAATACATTTTTCTTGAACGTTTTTGTAAAACAGGATTTTTTAAAGAGATTTAATATACATTTTTTGAACTTTATATTGCCTTTTTCTTGTGTTTTCAAAATTCCTTTTCAGGTTTAAATTTAAGAAAGAGTTAGTATTTACCGTGTGAAATTTATAGTGTTACGACGTCCAATTGGTACCATCAGTGAAGCAGTTAAGCATAAACCAACAGCAAGTATAGATTTTGTATTATTCTCTTCTTTGTGAACGTTTAATATTCATTTTTGGAAAGTATAATAAAAGTCCTTCAGACGCGAAAAGATGGCTCGTTCACAATACGGTTAGTGTGTTTTGTAGTTTGAGGTTTATTCTGTAACAGGTAAATCTCTAACGTTCAAACAAATAATAATTTTGCCAAATATTATCATACTTTTAAATAACAACCAAAACTGGACAGTAATTAATTACACAACAATTAAATTAAAAATTTAATTATTTTTTTAAGTAATGATAATGCCGTTACTGTCCTTCATGTAATAATTATTGTAAATGTTTTTATTCAAAAATTGGAAATTACTTTTTCAAGTAACTAAATAGTTGTAAGTACCATGTACAATTAGTTTTCATAATTACAATATAGTTCAGATAATTACACATCACTATTAATAGTGTTTTTAATAAAAAATGCTTGTAATGCCAATTAATTCATTTAACCAGGCTGAATTTCAAAGTTAATAAGAGAAGAAGCGAAATTTCCAATGTTCTCAAGTTTTTGAAAGAAATTTGTATTCGAAAATACGGAAGAAAACAAATAAGGTATCATAATATGCAAGACATTGATGAAATGTTGTTAGAAAAAATTAATAGTAGAATCTACCATTTCTCATCCGGCGGCGGCACTATACTATATTCTAAAACTACAATAGTATTGACCCGTGTGTGATCCCAACGTTTTTCCAATGTTGGATTCAATATCGGACATACCGTGTAGCAAGAATATTTGTCACATGCTTCACGATTGAATTTGCAGCCAACATTGGCTACAAACACTGGCCCCAACGTTGGGCCAACGATGGACGCATCGTATAATGCCGGCTTAACTTTCAGACAATATTTATGTTTCACTTTATTCAATAGTTACAAAAGTAAAAAGTTTAAGAGTTATCAGGAGTGTATTAGTCATCTATACTTCCAATTTTAATTGTAAATGACTTCACGTCAATAAAATGACGCAGCCAAATGTACGGTATGCTTGAAAAGAGAGAGATAGAGATGTAATAGAATATGACATTGTACAAATTTATTATACCTAATCTTTAAGTCTCTCTTTACTCCTGAGGACATTAGGGCTAATTCTATTTCAGTTCTACAAAAGGGAAAATGTTTATTTTAATAATACCTATGTGGGATGATAAAAATTATTTTTGCAAATCGAAAATAGAAGAAAAAAATTATATTTTTTTATATATACTTTTTTCCTCTTATCATTCCACATTGTAACAAGTTTTTAATGTCTATTAGTGAAAAATAATGATTTATATGAGAGTAAATCGAAACGTCTTGCCGGCTTATATCCGGAGCGCTCTTAAGAGCGCTCCGGATATAAGCCGGAAAGACGGTGCAAATTACTCTCATATAAATCATTATTTTAAAAAACGGCTTTCACTAAAAGACATTAAAAACATGTTACAATGTGGGACGATGAGAGAAAAAAAAGTATATATAAGAAAATAATTTTTTTTTCTTCTATTATCGATTTGCAAAAATAATTTTTATCGTCCCGCATAGGCATCATTAAAATAAACATTTTCCCTTTTGTAGAACTAAAATAAAATTAGCCTTAATGTCCTCAAATGCACAGAGAAATTTAAAGATTAGGTATAATAAATTTGTCCAATGTCATATTCTACTACATCTCTATCTCTCGCCTTCCAAGCACACCGTACATTCAGCTGCGTCATTTTATTGACGTGAAGTCATTTACAATTAAAATTGGAAGCATGGATGACTAATACACTCCGACCAACTCTTAATAACACATTGTATTGTAGTTGAACACATATACAAATATTCCATTAATAAGAAAAAACCCCACAGGCGCCTGCATACCCATTTCTAAATTATGCAGTTAGTAAAAGTTCCTGCAGTAACTAAGAATGAGTTAATTGACTTTTTCTCTTTTTTGCAATATCTTAAGATTTCAATTAACTTTTATTGCCATTTTAATAAATATTCCCGAGGAGAAAGTAATTATTGAAAGTGGATCTATCGTAATTTATATGCGGCAGATATTTTGTAATGCGCCTATATGAACGTACCACATTCAGTCTATGCACCGCATACTGACTGATATGATAACGATAAACGATTCCTTTAATTAATATCATTAAATTTATTATCTTATAATGACTAAAATGTTCAAATTGAAGAGCAAATCGACGGACGGCGACGTACAGTAGTTTTACAGTCTGTGAAGTACTTGCCAAAAGAGAAACAGAAAAAACGAAAACAACGCATATAGATGGCAATAGAAGACTCAAGGTATTGCAAAATTCTTGAAGAATGATATACAGGGTGTCCCAATAGTGCGTCAAAGTCCAATATCGGCCTTACTAAAAAACTTTGGAACATAATTTTTTGATGGAAGTGGTATAGTGTCAAATGGTGGGCATTTTAAAAATATTTTGAAATATACAGAGTGGCTCGCTACAGCGGAGCATCTTCGAGGTCATTTTTGTTTAATGGAACACCCTATATATTTTTACGTTTATGAATTCAGCGTAAACTTACCTTTCCAACGACCTCCAGATTTTTTGTTTTTCACGTGGCGTTGCCGAGTTATTCGAGAAAATATGAACATTTTGGTGGGAACAAGGTTTAACAAATTAATTCCTGTGTGTGTATTACTATTAATTAAGAAGATTTATTTTGCAACTACACAACTAGGCCACTGCCGAAGCCTTCGAAAATGCTAAAAAGTGAAAAAAAATTAGAACAGGATGACACACTTATTGGAAAAGGAACAAAATATAACAAAAATAAGAGGAAAAATAATTTACGGGCGATTTGAGGTCGAGAAGTGGAAGAGGGTGAACTTTTAAGGGTGGAAAACGGTTTATCACGATTTCCGGAAAAACTACAACTCCTATCGAAAAAAGTTAAATAGCAAAATTGTAGGTAATAAAAAGATCTACAACTTTTGTATTTACATTTTTTTCACATAACCTCAAAATATCTGCGAAAAATTAAAATAACCGACTTTTCGGTTTTTTATTTTTATCTCCCACAAAAAAAAATTCACGAAATTTGGTGGAAACTTACCTCCTTATATCCCAAATACGCTGTAATTTTTTTGAATTCAAAATATTTGTTCCCCTTATTTTGATTTTATATCGAAAAAGTAACCTCATTTTCAATCGAAAATTCTCACATCAAAAAAGCTGCTTTTTAAAAAAAAGTCGGTGCGCTTTTTGTTCGTTGAAACCTCTACTTTCTGATGGTGTACAAAAAAATATACAACACTATGGAAAATTTTCTCAGAAAATGCAAAAAAACGAACACTCGATTTAAAAAAAATATTTTTTAATCATTGTTTAAAATTTTACGCTGTTTATTGAAATTTACACATTAATTACTCGAAAAATGTAAGACTCCATGTTACATTGATAAACTAAGAAATTGCAAATCGATATACTATAATTAACAACCAGATCCTTCAAAAATGTCAACGATATTTTTGCATTGTTTTTCTGGAAAAACATAGTAAATTCATTATTAGACGATAAAAATTTGTCAAATCCGGCCAATATTGTTTATAACAAAGATGCAAACAAAGAAAATATCGCAAAAAATGGATTGCAATTAATCAAATCGATGTATAAATGTAAAAATGAAAATATAACACTGAATCAATTAAGATTTCGGAAATATCAATTGGCAAGAATAAAACCATCTTTTATATTGGCAAATCTCCCACCAACTGAAGGCGCAGCAGAACAACATTGTTACAGGGCATATTATCAGCTGGGTAACAAACTGACAGCAACAGATTGGGTCTGGAAGCAACATCAACGTGGTATTATGCCCAAATTGACAGATATAGAATTAATTCCTGAAATATTGCTCAAAACTATTTGCTGCAGCTGTGAAACTGGATGTAACAGTCTAAAATGTGGCTGCCGAAAACATGGTTTGAAATGCACAAATTTTTGTTCAAATTGACATGGTTCTGAAAAATGCTCCAATGTTGAAAAAAAAAACCTACGAGGAAGTAAATGATTCAGATGAAATTGTGGATGAAGAACCAATGCAGACTGGAAAACATATTGGAGATGAAGACGATGATGGTCTTGAAGATTTCCAAGATCCACTAGAATCGGAAAGATTTGTCGAATCTAACGATGAAGAAGTGCCATCAAAGAGGCAAAAACTAATGGATAAGTGATTAGAATTCCAGATAAGGTGATAAATGTGTTTCAAAATGTTATAATGAATAACTTCATAAGTATTTAAATTGAATCGTACAATTTTAAGCATACATTTTTTTAATTGAAATGCCCAACAAATATATTTATATATTATAAGATTTTCTATTCCATGAATGTTATTAGAATTTAATAAATCAACCTTTTTATCTAAAAAAAAAAAAAAAAAAAAAATTGCAGCAGTCACATTTTTTAGATTAAATCCTCTTTAATATTTAGAAAACTAACTATTTTCGCATGTTTTTTGCAAACTCTTATGTTTCATGGATTTGCAATTTCTTAGTTTATCAATTTAACATGGAATCTTACATTTTTCGAGTAATTAAAGTGTAAATTTCAATAAATAGCGCAAAATTTTAAACAATGATTAAGAAAAAATTTTCGAAATCGAGTTTTTTGGTTCTTTTAATTTTCTGAGAAAATTTTCCATAGTAATGTATATTTTTTGTACACCATCAGAAAGTAGAGATTTCAACGAACAAAAAGCGCACCGACTTTTTTTTAAAAAGCAGCTTTTTTGACGTGAGAATTTTCGATTGAAAATGAGGTTACTTTTTCGATATAAAATCAAAATAAGGGGAAAAAATAAATATTTTGAATCGAGAAAATTACAGCGTGTTTGGGACATAAGAAGGTAAGTTTTCACCAAATTTCGTGATTTTTTTTTGTGGGAGATAAAAATAAAAACCAAAAAGTCGGTTATTTTAATTTTTCGCAGATATTTTGAGGAATCTTACATTTTTCGAGTAATTAAAGTGTAAATTTCAATAAATACCGCAAAATTTTAAACAATGATTAAGAAAAAATTTTCGAAATCGAGTTCTTTCGTTTTTTTAATTTTCTGAGAAAAATTTCCATAGTAATGTATATTTTTTGTACACCATCAGAAAGTAGAGATTTCAACGAACAAAAAGCGCACCGACTTTTTTTTAAAAAGCAGCTTTTTTGACGTGAGAATTTTCGATTGAAAATGAGGTTACTTTTTCGATATAAAATCAAAATAAGGGGAAAAAATAAATATTTTGAATCGAAAAAATTACAGCGTGTTTGGGACATAAGAAGGTAAGTTTCCACCAAATTTCGTGAAAAAATTTTTTTTTGTGGGAGATAAAAATAAAAAACCAAAAAGTCGGTTATTTTGATTTTTCGCAGATATTTTGAGGTTATGTGAAAAAAATGTTAATACAAAAGTTATAGATCTTATTATATACAACTTTGCCATTTAACTTTTTTTCGATATGAGTTGTAGTTTTCCGGAAATCGTGATAATCCGTTTTCCACCCCTAAAAGTTCACCCCCTTCCACTTCCCGACTTCAAATCGCCCGTAAATTATTTTTCCTCTTATTTTTGTTATATTTTCTTCCTTCTCCAATGGGTGTCATCTTGTTCAAAATTTTTTTGGTCTCGAAAATTATCGGCCCTAGCCTAAACCACCAAATATTGATTATAATTATACTAGCACTAATTCAGGACATTTTAAAGTGAATTTTCTCAATTTTTTCAAATGGAACACTGTATATTATTGTACTTTTGAACTGGCACGTTAATTCTCTACAATTTTTGTGAATAATACCCTATACTTAAAACCGCTATTTCCAGAGATACTTTTCATTTCGAACTGATCTAGTAGCCATGATCTTGACATAAAGTGAGATCGATTGAAAGATATCTATTGACGTTTAATTATTAACTATTGTGTTAAAGTATTTACACTTACTTTAAGTTATAAATTAGTTTAAAATTCGCACTTTCCAATAACGAATGTTTCGAGAGAAGAAATGATCGATACGGTTTATGTTCTGGGTGCGAGTAACAAAAATTGTTTGCTATCAATTCAAATTTATAAGCCGGAAAGAAGACCTCTAAAAAATCATTTGAGACGTTGATGGAACGAACAAAAAATGTAGTAGATGAAGAAAACGAAACAGTCATACTTTTGAGCGTGACTGAAGATCCTCATCGCAGTATAAGAAAATTGGCAAGAGAAAACGATGTAAGCCGATCTTCAGTCCATCGAATCCTACAAATAAACAAATTTCATCCCTACCACGTTCAACTAATGCGGGAACTGATTATTAGGGAGTATGAAAATAGATGTCAATGTGCAAAACAAAGAATAGAACAACAAAGAAATTTTTTTGACTTTCATATAATGGATAATATATCCATCATAACTTTCATTATTACGACACAACCAATTCTTACATCTCACGAACAAATAGCCAAACAAGATGGCCGTTGGATGTTTGGGAAGAAATTATTGGGGATTATGTGATAGGACCACATTTTTTTTATGGGCGTGTGAATGGTCAAATTTATTTGAATTTTTGCAAGACAGCTTGGAAGAATTACTGGAGGATGTCCCCAGCACCACACTGCAGAGATACACGAACATTTAAACGACGCCGACGCTTTTCCAAATGGTTGGATAAGAAGAGGAGGACCTCATAGTTGGCCTGCCAGAAGCCCTGATTTGACCAAAATCGACTTCTTTTTGTGGGGCTATGTTATGGAGCAAGTGTACAAAGCTCCTATAACTACAAAAGAAAATATGAAAGAAAGACTAAGGGAAGTTTTTCAGGAAATTGCTGCAGATACTTCAAGAAATGTCGTTAGATCATTCGAAAATCGTCTACAGAAATGCACAGACATACTGGGAGGCCACTTTGAACAGTTCTTATAAACACTAGGTATTATTTATTTTATTAAATTAGGTTCAAAATAACTTTGGATTTTTAAAATAGTGCCAATTTTTGTATTACCTAATATCGTATTTTCTGTTCCTATTATTTATGTCAACTTTTTTTGTAATATTAAACGATTATTTATAAATTTTTAAGATAGACTCAAATGTGATTTAATTAAACTGTGAAAAAATACTATTGAGGCAACCAAGATGCACCTAGAAAAAAATTTAACACTACTTTCAATTATTCTCACTTTATGTCAAAATCATGGCTACTAGATCAGTTAGAAATGAAAAGAATTATAATTTAACGGTTTTTAATGAAAAAGTAAAAATATCCCTGAAAATATCGATTAAGTATAGGATATTATTCACAAAAATCGTAGAGAATTAACGTGCCAATTCAAAAATACAATGGCTACATAATTGTAAATAAATGTTCTTAATTAATAGTAATACACACAGAGCGAATTAATTTGTTAAACCTTGTTCCGACCAAAATTTTCATATTTTTTCGATTAACTCGGCAATGCCACGTCAAAAACAAAAAAAATCTGGAAGTCATTGGAAAGGTAATTTTACACTGAATTCATAACTGCAAAAACATACAGTTCCATTAAAAAAATGACCTCGAAGATGTTCCGCTGTAGCGAGTCACCCTGTATATTTCAAAATATTTTTAAAATATGCGCCTTTTGTCACTATACCAGTTCTATTAAAAAAATAATTTTCCAAAGTCTTCTAATCAGACCGATATTGGACTTTGACGCATTATTGGGACACCCTGTATAAGTAAGCACATAATTTTTCCCAGCAGTTGCCTCCTCAGTTCAGGTATTATTTATGTTCGTCAATTCTAAAGAACATATTGTTCAAAAAATATTTTACTTAATTTTTCGCAGGTCTAGTTTGACAACCTTGCTCTTGCCTTATATTAATTTATTAAATTTTATGCGTTTTCACGTAGTAGCCATATATGGTGTAACAACTACCATAAAGGTATAGTACGAATGGACTAGTATTTTCATTTATGTATTCAATCCAGACACTAGTCGGTCTTGACACTGAACTTGTCTGATAATTAAAATACCGTTTAACGTATATGGTCAGTAAATCTATTCTTGTAGGTAGGGTACCGGGAAACATTTAACAGAGCTCGAGAATTTGCTTCTGCTATTTCTGAAAAAAAGGTTTTTTTTCGCAAACAAAACAAAAAGCAATAATATTTCCTTTACGGTGTTATCCCCGTTTAAACTTTTACTCAACTGACAACAACTATGCTTTGACACAAGCAAACAAAAGATTAAGTTATAACGAGTTTTCCATTATTATCAATTTTCATTACTTTCGCGCATTGTGGACATTCCTTATTCATCAATAACACTGACGTAGTTCATACCCAAGTACAACGAATGAGGAAGCTGTGAACGACCATCAACTTGCTTGGTGAAAATTGAAATTTTCTCATATTAGAAACCACCAAAAATTTAAAACATAATATTTTTAGTCGCAAACTCCTCTATAAAATCCTTATTTTACTGTAAGGAACGTAACCAGATTGCAACCAACAACTACTCTCCTCCTCAACAGCGGTCCAGTGTAGACACTGGACCGCTAGATGGCACCTGCTGACTATTTTACATGTCGCTATCCCAAAGATACCGAAATGTACTAAATGGTCAAATGATCCTCGTGCCGGTCGTCACATGCCTAGCTTGCACTGACGAGAGCCAACAGCTCGAAACTGCAGTCTGCAAGTGGTGTGTGACGACTGGCACGAGAGCTCCTTTAAGTAGGGTCAGTCTTTCAGCTGGTGTTTGTTGCAATCGAAACATTAGCGTTTTGTTGGTAATATGCAATTATTACACTTAACGCGCCAGGTTTGCCTCCCCCCCTCGCTCGGCGGGGCACATAGCCCGGAGAGTAGCTGTTGGTTGCAGTCTGGTTACGTTCCTTATAGTAAAATAAGGATTTTTTAGAGGAGTTTGCGACTAAAAATATTATGTTTTAATATTCCGCCCTCTAAAAGCACATTTGAACAACGAAAATTTGTTACACATCATATTTTCAAAAATTTTATGATATTGAGCTCAGAACAAATTTAAATAACATTAGTTGGGAGAACATTTACTTTATTTGAGACCTAATAAATAATGAAGTTTTCGTTTAATATGTACGCGTAAGTAACTATCTGATGGTTAAAACTGGAAGGAATCATCTCCTGATGATACTGATTGGTGAACGAAAAGTGCGTCGAGTAGTGTATTTCGGCGTAGTATTCAAGTGATAAGTATTGCACTACATTTATTAGCAATTTTAAAACATATTTTGTAAGAGGGCATATGAATGTACTGTAGTAGTAATAGAATGTGTAGCAATAATGTGGTAAGAATATAGAAATATCGTATAACTTATTTACCGATAAATTAAAAGGGGTATATAAAATCAGCAGCAAAAACAATTGAACTATAAAAAGACAAACAAAAAGAAAACCTTGGATTACTGCCGATATAATTAACTCTATAAGAAAAAGAGACAACAAGAAAGAGTAGCTCATAACACACTTTTCAAATGATTTTGGCATAAAATATAATAATGGAAATTTTATTAACACAATAATCATTCAATAAAAAGTAATTATTATAAAACAATAATAACAGACGCTAGCAATATTTATAAACAAATATGGAATATGGCATAATGAGGTTCTATACAATGGAAAAATCCACGAAAAACATTGAAGTAAGGAACAGCCAAGGAAATATTACACAGGATGAACAAAAAAAGGCAAATAACATTAATGGTCTCTTTGATCCGAAAATATCAAGTATCCATCTGATACTATCCATTTGAATACAGTGTTTACAAGAGTTATTTATCATAACACATAGATTTAGATTTTCTAATTCGCTGTTTCCTACGTTTTTATAAGTATTGTTACGCACAACAACTACAGTTGTTAAGGCGGGTTTTCCTACACTTTCGCCAGTCGCTGACGACTGCGACCGAGAGGTAGTAGCCACGACCTAGTTCCTCAAACCCGTTTTCCTAGCCTGCGCCAATTAGTGTTACTCGTTCTTGTGATCTGTAGTCGCGGCAAAATGAATATCTCTAAAAAGTCACTAATTTTAATGTTATTACGTTATAGTACTGTGTAGACCTAAATTATATCATGCCACTAACTGTCAATAAGCCACAATTACAAAATAACAACAAATATTTACTTTCAACTGCTCGCCAGTGTAACCACCAATGAAACATTCAATGTGTAATGTAATATAGTAATATACACGTATAGTTCAAGTAATAAGTTTCCCATACATAAAAAGCGCAACAAATACACTACGACATAATTATATCGCCGCGGGCTCTGGCGCCAAGCCTGACATCAAATAACGACCCGAGACCCGACGCACATTAAAAACCTATAAAGGTAAGCTAGTCAATTGCGGTCGAGACAACAAAAAGAGTAATGATATTTTAATGAGGTAGTAAAATTATTGTTACGTTTTTTATATCTCAGGAAGTCCTTACTTGAACTATACTGTCTTTTTACTTTATATAGATATGACAAGTAAAAACTACAAACATACCTACTAAAAATATTATTTTTAATTAAATTCGTCGACGAATTAGTCGCAGCACTGTTCTCGGAGATGAGCGGCGACTCGCTACCTGACGAACGGCGACCATTCGCTGGTAGTAACTAACATTCAGGTTAAAATGCATTGGAGGTGTTTTGGTGAATCGGTCGCGGCTACTCGGTCGCAGTCGTCGGCAACTGGCGAAGGTGTAGGAAAATCCGCCTTTGCCTCTTTCGAGTAAAAACATTGTCATACTGACACTTTTTCATGTAAAGTGTGAAGTGTATAGTAGGTACCAAATCATAAAGGAGACCGAACGCATATCAGTTTCAGTTTAATTATAAAAAAAGCCATAAAGCGGGTGTTCGGCCTCTTTTAAATCCTCGCAGAAAATGATCATACATTTTGAGGACCTAGCCCAATTCCATTCATATGTAATTACTTGAAATTTGTGCTACCAAACCGATGATTCGTCGAATCTAGTCAACGTGGACTTCCAGGGGTGGACTAACCTTCTTTGCCATGAAAATGTAATACAAAAATGAGTTGAATTTTTGCATTACTGTTGAAGTAAATATTTTGTAAATAAATTGTTTTGTTTTGGAGAAAATAATTTTTGAATTCTATAAATCCTACCCTCCTCCATAGCCTTTCTCCCTATTTTAGGAGCAACTACCATCGTACACTGATACTGAGATTATTCAAGTATTACATTTAATCAGAACTGTCATTTTAGAGAAATAAAATAATTCTTTAAACCTTACCCCGCAGACCCCTCCCCCATGTATTTTCGGAGACGAACTTGTTATGCCACTTATACTGGTACAATGAAAGTATCTGTGTATTAAATTTAATCATATCGGTTCGTCCGTTATAGAGAATAAATATTAAATTCTGTAAAACCTACCCCCTCACAATCTCCCTCCCTGTATTTTCTAGGAGCAAGGCCATGCCTTTTCATACTGGTATTAAGGAAGCTTTTATATGATAAATTTAATCAAAATCGTTTGAGAAATCGTTTTAAAGGAACAATTATTACAATTTTTTTACTGATTTTTAAGGGCTAACTTCCTCCACATTTGAGCCAGGATCGATTTCGCCTCGAGGTGTGGCCGTCCGCAATATGCATGCCAAATTTGAGCAAAGTCGATCTAGTGGCTTAGGCTTTAGGTGCGACCACAGACGACAGACATAGACTACAGACAGACTTTTTAGGAATCACTTTTTTGGGTTCAGGGGACTTGATAATGTGTAAATCCACTAAAAACGCAAAGTCGATTTTTGCATGATCACAAACAATACTTTCCCTATACACTCCGTATTTGAGAAAGTAACATCGTGACACAATGAAAATGCAGGGTGATGAAGCGGTTTTTAATTAAACCGTGAAAGACAACTCGACACTGTGGAACTAGACCATGCCATTTCGGTGCGGTGTCAGGCAGCAACTCGATATTGTTCCCTGTAAACCACTTTATGAAAATGCCTGGAAAAATATGGCTCTTGCGCAGAGAGCTCTAGCAGTTATAATCACGTGCCGACTGAAAAACATACAGGGTATATAGGAATACTAAATGCGCACTGGGAGATATATAAAAAACTTTTAAACCTTAATAAGTGTAAAGTGAAAAGTAAACACCAATAAATAATTTTAGTGCGCTGGTAAGTGATGTGTGTGTGTGATATATTTAAATAATTTTGTTATCTGGTGAGTATTTAAATCTCTTAATTCATTGCTTGAAACTGAAAATATATTTTAAGTCCGGTCCTGTGTGCTGCTACCGTATAACGCCAACGGTATAATAATCACAAGCAGTCTGCTCCCTTTAGGCTTTCTTGCGAACTTCTTTATATATCGCTGAATTACATATGGGTCAAACTATATGCCTTATCGTCAGTTTTTACCATCAGGACCTACTGTTAGTAGCTATATCAATCGCATGTGTACAAGTAAATTAAAATAATTATATTCTTTACTTATGAAATGTACTTTAGAACGAAGACCTAGCTCTACATACCTACCGATTTTAATTTAATTCGTCTCTTCTAAAGATTTTCAAATAAATTCTTAGACAAAGGTTTATTAAAATTGCAATTTTATATTATCAAAAAAATATGAGTGCCTTATCAGACTTTGCGTTGCCTGATCTTTGATATTGATAAGTAAATATTTATTCAACATGTATCTTTCTTATTTCCTATTGCATGATTCTTATGGCACACCTTAGATAAAGGTAATTATAAGGTATTCTTACATTCAACCTATTATTATACAATGGACTACTAATCCTTGACTGAACGAAACCAAATTCTTACCAACGATTATTGAATTTTCGGTCGTTCACCTGCCTTATTAAAACACAATATTTAAGAATTATCTCCGAGGTTAGACATGTAATATCAATTTCTCTTTTACAATAACTTTATATTGTTGTCATTTTGTGTTTAATTGAAGTGTATAACAATATGTAAAGGGACCCTGCTCCTATGATCGACACTCGAGTTATTACCTTATACAAGGTGATTCGTGAGGAGATGGTCGTACTTTATCAAAAGATAGAGAGCATTGAGGCGATCTTAAATCCCCACACAGTAATGGCTGAAGCGGCCCTGTTTTCGAAATACAGGGTAGGGTGTATTATATTTTGTGGAAAATTTTTTTTTTCGCCGTATATCTGTAATACGTAAACAGAATCCTATGAAATTTTGTATTTTGATTACAGTAGACATTCGCCATCTAATTCCTGGGATATTAATGAAATATCAGGGCCGGTCCCAGAATAAATATATTTTTAAGTTATTTCTAGAAACTAACACCCTATATAATGTTTATAAAATATTTGACATGAGAATATTAATTTACACCTAGAAAGATACATCCCATAAAAAAAATATTTTGGCGCCATTTCATTGTTTAAATATAAAAATTAAATTGTTGACGGTTCGAAATTTTTTTTCTATCTTTTCTTTCTATCTGCCCTACCAAAATGTAGTGCAAATAGGGAGAAAAATTCATCACATATACCTGGCAAAATAAAAAAAAAATTGTAATGAATGTGTAATTAATAAACTTAACAAAATAATAAATAATAAATTAACAATTTAACTGCAACATAAGAAATCAGTCAAACTTACTAAATTATTTCATCACGGTTTATTTCCAAAGTGACCACCGCCAAATTCAATATACTTTCTTGATCGATTTGTCATTTGATTTATACTTTTCTAACAATCTCTAAATTGTTTTTAATGTCATTGCAAAAGTGCTCAATTCTTGCAATCAGCTGCTCTCTGGTATTTATTTCTTCTTTATATACTTCAGGCTTTAAATAGCCCCACAAAAAATAGACAAGGGGTGTGAGATCTGGTGATTTCAGGGGCCATGGAACGGGACCACCCCGACCAATCCACCTATTTGCATATTATTCATTCAGATAGTTTCTGACTTGTACCAAAAAATGCGGCGTACAAAACCACATTCCCCTTGTGTTTACATTATTTAATAAATTTGGTAGGGTATATTGTCTGAAAGTTATTTGTGGCATTCTTCGAATATTCTTTCCCATTATTTGGGTTTTCTACCACATGCATTATTATCCTCTTCAAAACAAATCACCGAATCTACAAAATAATAGAATTATTGGAAAAAAAGACTCACGGGCGCAGAGGTTTTTTTCCAATAATTATATTATTTTGTAGATTCGGTGATTTGTTTTGAAGAGGATAATAATACATGTGGTAGAAAACCCAAATAATAGGAAAGAATATTTGGTAGGGTATTTTGTAAAAACTTTAAATCTCATCATTTAAGCCACCTTAAAAAATATTAGGATCTATTATTGAACATCCCACACCACAAATTTACAGAAAGTCTATGTTGGGAATTTTCTTGGATTATTGCATGGGGATTTACCCCAGGCGTTAGAGGTTGAATATCACCTCGAATATCACCGGATTGATGGAATAATTCCTAAGGGAGTTTTTTTTTCTATCGCTTCTTTATATGTTTAGAAAGAGATTTATTGAAAATGCCCCCTCCAATTCGATCCGGAACATATTTTTTTAAACAATTGAAGGTGGAAATTTACCAGGTATATGTGATGAATTTTTATTCTCCCTATTTGCACTACATTTTGGTACTGCAGATAGGGGGAAAAAATATGTAAAAGAAAAAAATTGAACCCTCAACAATTTAATTTTTTTATTTAAACAATGAAATGATGCCAAAATATTTTTTTATGGGATGATGTATCTTTCTATAAGCTAGTTTACTTTAACTTGGCGTGTGTATGTATGAGTTAATATTTCCGTACGATTTCATTTTCTCTTGTACACAAAAGATCCAGAAATATTGTCCACGTAGACAAAGTTTCTGGACTATTGCTTTAACTTTGTGTACAATATGGGAGAAAATGAAATCGTACGGAAATATTAACTCATACATACACACGCCAAGTTAAAGTATACTAGAGACTTTAGGTGTAAATTAAAATTTTTATGTCAAATATTTTATAAACAGTATACATAGCGTTATTTTCTAGAAATAAATTAAAATTATTTTTATTTTGGATCCGGTCCTGATATTTTATTAATATCCCAGGCATTAGACGACGAATGACTACTGTAATCAAAATACGAAATTTCATTGGATTCCGTTTACCCACTACGGATATATGGCGAAAAGCAAATTCTTCCATAAAGTATAATACACCCTGTATTTTGAAAACGGAGCCGCTTCAGCCATTACTGTATGGGGATTTAAGATCACCTCAATGTACTCTATCTTTTGGTAAAGAACAACTCTCTCCTCACGAATCACCCTGTATTTGCGGTATTTGTCAGTAGAATCTTATATAATGTTGGTCATTTATTTTCATATTTTACCTATCTTCAGAGGGAATAAAAAAAAACTAAACGAATGTTTACTATTGAATCGGCGATATTTTAAAAGGAACCGGCCAAGGTGAGGGAGTGTGATTTATTTTTTATTATTTTGTTAGAAGTTTATTGCTTCATTGAGATTACCATGAAAAAAAAATTAAATATCAGTGAACATATTTTTATAATCTACCTCTAGATCAAAAGGTATTTCAACAATCATTTGTCGAACACTTGAACCAGATTAATCTTATAATCCAGTCACTAACAGGGGCGTCAACTACTGGTGGTATTTTTTAAAGTACGCTCCTAAGTAGTGACAAATTTAAAATGTAGTTGAAGTATAAGCATTGAATAACGAGTGGTTCCAGTCTGTGACATAAGTGTCAATTATTAGTTCACGTATTGCCCAACACTGGAATTAAAGTGGGTATATCCAAGATAAGGAAATATTTCTTATTTTTGGCCATAACTTTTTTTAAATCCATATGTTGTTTAAAAAAAGTATAAGCCTACCTAAGTAAAACTGTGACAGGTGTAGTAATATGAATCTCCACTCAATAGTTTCAGTAATTTGCAAAATTAGTTCATTTAAAACTACAAATTATGAAGATTGGCACTAATTTAATTTAAATTTCCTGATTTTACAAACAACTGAAATTATTAAGTGAAAATTCATACCACTACACCTGTCATAGTTCCACTTAGGTAAGCTTATACTTTATTTTATCAATATATGTATTAAAATTTATGGCCAAAAATAATAAATATTTCCTTACCGGATCTCTCTCTCTTGGATATGCCCACCTTAACAGACAATTTTTATCATCTTCATATGATGCCCATTTGGTTGGCGAAAACATCGAACAGAATGTGTTGTTTTGGTATTCGAGGAATATTGCGTCACTTTAGTTACCTACTATCTACAACTGAAAACTGTTTCGCAAATCATAGAAATATCGGTATCTGAAACCAGTCATCAAAGATTAGTAAAATCTGGCTTTCTATGAAGTATTTATAATTTTTGGACTAAAAGAACGGTGATCGTAATAAACCGATTCGGATTTAGAGACACTCAACTACACTTCATCGTCTTAATTAAATTATGACATTTTTAACGACTTAAAATATATCAGTTGTTCAAATGATGATTAATAGCATGATAATTATACTACTCATGAATAACTCTTAATTGCCAAAATATATTAGATAATACATCCATCGATCATTTCAGACACACACAAGATTCTTCTTAGGTAGTTGATATAAAAAATAGAAAAGTGCTTATAGACTGCCGTAGCAATACGATTGGCTTCTTTCGCCCCCCTTCTCCTCAATTTACCTCTGAAAGTGCCCTTCTAGGTTACAATTATGAAGGTAGAGAATAACAGAATATTTTCGGCTGTCTTTCTTCCTACTCAAGTAGGAAATGTTGTTGGATGCATTTACTTTTAGATTTATCACTTCTGTTTTATTGCAAAGCCTTTGATAGACTTTATCCTACAAGAGGTATGCCATAGATAGGGGACGAAAATAGTAGCTCCTTAACAATTAATCAGTATACCGAGTAAAAGGTTTTAAATTCTCTAAAAAAATCAAACCTAAATATAGACGTTGGGCCGTAGTTTCGAACTACTATCCAAATAACAACTGACTTTGAGCAATCGACGGCACAAAAATTCAGCATGAGAATTTTATGTATTGCAGTTTCTAAATATCTAGGCTCGTGCAAAATTGAGTGTAAGAATTATGATCTTTTAATAGCCCAGTTGTCAGAGACTAATTTTGATGAAAAGTTAGAATTAATTGTTACCCCGCTAATTTTTTCATGAAAGGCTAGTTTTTTGCTATTAGAAAGTGACTCAAAAAAGTTTACCAAAATTTACCCCCGCGAACCCTTGTAAACAACCCTCTGAAACGGAAAAATTCAATTTTTTGCTAATATCTCGAAAAATAATAATAAAAAATTCTTATTTCTTATAAATTGACCGTGAAAGTTAAGCTTTATCATTTTTTTAAGGTATAAAACAAGCTATATTTACAAGGATTTTTTAAAAATTAGCATTTCATTTAATATTTACGTTTTAATATAGAGTGGTAACGAGGTAACAATTAATTCCGACTTAAAACCTCTGGCAACTAGGCTATGACTACATCGACATAAAACTTCATCGAGAAAACGAAATAACGAAAAATAGTTTTTGTTACAGTTCCGAATAATTTTCCTTTAAAAATTTTTCCACGTCGTGTTAGAAGAAGTTTCTATAAATCAAGTAACATTTTCGCTCTACGGGGCGGGGCGTTTTTTATGTAAAAATATCAAAAACTAAAAATTCACCAAGCAGTGTAATTTTAGAAAGTATACTAAATGTCGCTGCACAGGGACGTAACGTCGCCCCGACCACAAAATTTTAGAAAGTATCATGAAAACCGACCCTTTTTACGAATCCACGTTGTGTAGCACTGCAACTCGAGTCAAAAAAGCCTCTAGTCAAAATTTTTCGACAGTTTTAGCGAAGATAGCCCTTAGCGTCGAGGGTGCCCTTTCATTTTTTAGCAGTCGATTTTGACGGAAAAACGATGGGTTTTCCGCGTATTTGCTCTAAACCGGTTCCTCAGTGATTCGGTAGCAGAAAAGTATCTTTACCATGTACTCAGACGTGCATGGGACCGACCGCCTTGCCTGAACGTCTGAATTTATAATTGCTACAATATAATTCAAAGTCGTTGTGATTCAAGCATTTTTAAGCTCTGAGGAGCGAAATAATAAAAATACGTAAATAGACAGGCAAGCAAACGCCCACCAAAACTATACACATTGAACTTTACATTGAATCTTTTTGTGTAATCGTTTGGTATAAACTAAACATTGGATGGTAGTTGGAGACCTTGTAAGTCGTTCCGTTCCTCGCCAAGTGTTGTACACGGGCCAGACTATTGTCATCATACATTTTCTTGAGTTTTGTGCAAAAACATATTTTTGAAAAAATTAACATATATTTTTGAACTTTATATCGTCTTTTTCTTTTGTTTCAAAATTACCTTTCAGGTTAATTAAGAAAGTGTTAGCATTTACAGTGTTTCGACCGACGTCCAATTGATACCATCAGTGAAGCAGTTAAATAAAAGAAACAGTAAGTAGAGATTTTTGTATTTTTCATCTGAATCAATCGCTTGGAACCCTTTGGGTGAATATTATAATATCCACTTAGGGAGGGTAATAAAAGTCCTTCAGACGTTTAAATATGGATTGTTCACAGCCGTCGCGACAATTCTTGTCTGCTAAATCGAATTTCATTGTAGCTTCACTTTGAAACGCCCTTTACATCCTATATTACAATTTAAAATTTTAGTATACTTCCGACTTCCTGAGACTTGATGTTAAATTTCGTGGTAGTTCCGAAAAAAATCAATGTTGGCATCATTCTTGATCCCTCACCTCTGACGGCTTTAAATGTCAAATACAGGTTCAAACAATATCACCCAGATTGCGTATGCTAAAAATCATTGCCTCAATTTTTGTTTCATATAGACTGTGAACGATCCATGCTTTTGATGGAAGTCTGAAGGACGTATTTTTTGTTCGAAAAACTTAGAAAAATTGAAAAAAATAGGAAAAAGAAAAAATTAATTTTCTTTTTCCTCAACCTTTTCTAAATACTAAATAAAATATTACGTTCACAAAATTTTTTAGGGTTCAAGTGACTGTTTCAGACGGAGATTAATGGATAAATCATACTTACTGTCGTTTATGCTTAACTGCGTCTCTGATGGTATCAATTGGAAGACGTCGTAACACTATAAATCTAACACTGTCTGTTTAACACTCTCTTAAAATTAAATCTGAAAGGGAAATTTTGTTAGAAAACACAAGTAAAAGACAATATAAAGTTCAAAAAATGTATATTAAATCTTTAAAAAAATTTATGTTTTTACAACAACTTCTTCAGAGGAAATGTTAACAAACAATGGTCTGACCCGTGTACAACACATGGTGAGGAACGGGACGATTCATACGGTACCAACTACCATCCAATATGCAGTTTGAAAAGCTAACGATGCACAAAAAGATTCAAGGAACAGTTCATGTAACTGAAATTTTGGTGGGCTTATGCTTGCCTGTCTTATAAACGTATTTTATTAATTCACATAAATTTTGGTCGCTCCTCGGAGCTTAAAATTGCTTGAAGCGTATCTACTTCGTTTGTATTATGCAATAACAAATTTTACGTTCAGGCAAGGCAGATCCCATGCACGTGTGAGTACATGGTATAGATACTTTTTAGACTCCGAATCACTGAGGAACCGGTTTAGGGCAAACCCCGTCAAAACGCATCATTTCCCCGTCAAATCCGACTGCTAGGAAATGATGGGGGTCCCATGTCGCTAAGGGCTATTTTCGCTATAACTTCCGATATACTTTGAATAGTCGTTGGACTAACTTGTCCTCATATTCAATACCTCGTAAGAGTTGCAGTGCTTGACAACGTGGATTCGTAAAAGGGTTTTTAATCTTGGAAATTTGGAAGTTCAAGTCCAATTTTAGAATACTTTCCAAAATTGGGTGGTCGGGGCGACATTACGTCCCTGTGCAGCGACATTTACTACACTTACCAAATTAACGCTCCTCGAAGAGTTAGCGAAAATTTGGCATAAAAAACGCTCCGAAGAGCAAAAATATATTTCCAAGAATTAAAAACCTCCTCCACGGCGTTTTTACGTGAAGCGCGCTTTTCTTACGAAATATTTCCTAAGTCGGATTTTGTTACAACGTCGAAAAGTATATCGGGGTTATAGCGTTCTTTAACACTCCCCTCCTTTCCGTGAATCTTTTTGTGTAACGTTTGGTAAATTGTTTGTTTGAAAATAAAATGGATCATTGGATGTAGTCTCCCATGTGTTGTATTCGGTTATCGTTCAGACCGGCCTATCTGAACAAAACATAGATGCAAATCTAAAATGGTGATAAATTTTTGAACATATATCGATGCATAGCATTCGATTGAATAATTGAACATTGTATATGAAAAAGGCATAAAAAAGAAAAAATCGAGAATCCTCGGATTCTCGATGACACAACACAAACACTTTCGACGCACTTATCTTTCTTAGTGTTCTTCCACTAATGCGGGCTTGCGTCTGCTCCTCCTCGTGTCTATGCCTCGTCGATCACCTTCGGTGTCGAACTGCCTTCTGGAACAGCTTAGGTGGTCCTCGGACTGCTTGGCTCCAGCTATACATTGGTTCTGCTCGGTTTATATGAAACAATATAAAACAAAATTTTAGTAAAATGTTTGTTTACATCCCGTCTGGGGATCTGCGACCGATAACATATCGTCGTCTTTGAGAATAGGAACACTGAATTTTGTTGACTTATATTGGTTGAAATGGTTTCCGAGTAGTTAAAAAATCTCTTCTTGGGAGAAATCTGCGACCGATATCACATCGTCGTCTCTGAGAATAGGAACATTGAATTTTGTTGACTTATATTGATTGAAATAGTTTTTTTTTTTTTTTAAATCTCTTCTTGGGAGAAATCTGCGACAGAATCTGCATCCGTCGGATCGTTGCATCTGCCCCTCCAGCAGACGTGGCGGCATCTCGCCCTTGAGTTGCTAGACTCGTCTGAATCGCGCTCTGCGTCAGAGTTGTCGTCTTTCCATGCCGTGCCAATGGAACATTTGTTTGGACCCTTTGGGTCGGACTCTGCTTACAGATGAATGTTTAATAACATTTGATGACTTAGAAAAAATTATAAAAAATACCAACTCTGCCGGACACGGTCAGAGTTGCTGCAGTGAATTTTGAAGATTTGTATGGATACAATATCCTCAGATGAAAATAACTTGTAAAAAATGCATAAAAAATACCAACTTTTGCCTGACACGACAAGAAGTTGGTATGGAAATTTTGATATAAAATAAACCTAGCACTAAGTTAAAACTTAGCCTAGGTTGAAAAATGTTATAAAAAGATGATTGAATCTCCAGAACTGGATTCTGAATCAGAAGTGGAAGCATCTCGTGGCGGTGCATGGATTTGTACAACCGTTTGCTCCGGCGGTAGAGGTTCTGTGGAATCGTCTGAGAACGGGGAATCATTTCCATCGAGTGATGTTCCGCCTGGACTAGCATTTTCTTCATCGGAAGATTCGATTTCCAAGTTGTGCTCCTCTGGCGGGGCTGGTCTCAAATCATCGACATGTACTCTTGTCGTTACATTTCCCTTTTGCACGAGATACACTTCGTCTGAAAACTTCTTCAGAATTCTGGTTGGGCCTGACCAAGACGGCGTGAAGGTATGTACCTTCTTTTTTCTCTTACTCATGACTCTGTCTCCTACTTTGTAGACGATCGGAGTGACGGCCTCTTTCGGCGCATATTTCTGTTTATAATTTTGTTGGGCCTGACGGGCTTCCTTGATTCGCTCGTATCGTGGAAGCGTTTGTTGCTTGGCTCTTTCTTGCCTCCAGGCATACAAATCCCATTCGCCTCTTTCGGCTGGATCATATCCTAACACGATCATGCTAGGTGTTTGATTTGTAGCGGCGTTCCTACGATTTCTTAATATGTATGTCATTTGATGCACGTAGCGATCCCAAGTGTCGTTTGGCTTTTTGAATAAAAGTGTCTTTAAAATTTTCTTGCATTCCTGAACCCGTCGTTCCACGGGGTTGGACTGTTGGTGATATGCTGGAATTAAATATCGTTCGATACCATTCCTTTCGCAAAATGTGATGTACCATTCGGAATTGAAATGACCACCGTTGTCTGATATTATGACTCGAGGGACTCCGAATCTTGCTACTATTTCTTCGTCGATATATTTGGCTATCGTTCTGCCGTCGACCTGAATGTATGCCTTTGCCTCTATCCATTTACTGAAAACGTCTTCGACGATAATCATATATCTGTTTTCGGCGTCTTTAGTCCTCTGCAGCGGGCCAATTACGTCGACGCTCAAGGTTTCAAATGCATTTTGTGGTGCATGACTTCTAAGTGGAGCATTGGGTTGGGCTTGTCTTGTCTTTACAGACTGGCATATCAGACAGTCGTTTATGTATTTGCCTACGATCCTGGCCATATTATTGAAATAGTAGCGTTTCGCTATTTTCCTGAGAGTCTCGTCTCTTCCTGGATGACATGCTTCATCTCGGTCATGATAATGGTAAATCAATTCTTTTATTTTCCTCTTTGGAACTATTAATTTAAAATTTCGATCGCAATCCTTAAAAAGTACATCGTCTTGGACGTGAAAATTTTTCATAAAAATAAGATCCGCATCGGAACGTTGTTCCTGTTGAAATAGATCATTCCAACGGCGGATCTTGTCTTGAATATCTCTTGAACTCAATTGAGCCTGTACGATATCTTCGTATATTTCTGAGTGCGTTAAAACAGAAATACGTTCTGGACACTTATAATTTGGTAGGAACATTCTTTCCTCTTCATCGTCTGTCTCGACATACTGATTTTGTGGGTTACGACTTAGAAAATCTGCTAATAAATTTTCCTTTCCTGGACAGTGTTCAATTTTGAATGCATATTCTTGCAATAGTAATGACCATCGAGTAAATTTTGTTTTGTCGTCCTTATGTTTGTTTAACCAAAGTAACGCCATGTTGTCCGTCTTCACCAAGAACGGTTTGTCTGCTAAGTACATCTTGTACTTTTTAATATAGTTCACCACCGCCAAGCATTCTAGCTCGTTTATGTGGTAACGTCTCTCCGCTGGAGATAACGTGTTGCTTGCATACGAGATTATGTATTTTTCGCCGTTGTCGCCTAATTGATATAATACGGCCGAAAGGCCTTGGAGGGATGCATCTGTTTGCAAAATGAATTGACGTGAAAAATCCGGCCGATGGAGTTCCAGCGGTCCGGATAATAATTCTTTTAATTTTCTAAACGCTTCATCGCATGTATGGTTCCAGTGAAAACGATTTTCCTTCGAAAGAAGTTTCGTTAGTGGCTTCGTGATCATCGCCACATTTGGTAGATATTCTCGTACCCAGTTGCAAAGCCCTAGGAAACTTTGTAGCTGCTTTTTCGTAGCTGGAACGGGATAATTTTGAATTTGTAAGACATGTTTTTCTAATGGTTGGGAAGTATCGGTTCTAATTGTATGGCCTAAATATTGAATTTCATTCGTCGCTATTACACACTTTTCCGGTGACACTTTCAGATTGTGTAGACGTAGTCTTTCAAAGACTAATCTCAAGTGGGACATATGCTCCTTCACGTTTACGCTGTAAACGATTATATCATCTAAATACACTTTACAGAAATGGTGCAGGTAACCCGTTAAAACGTCCTTTGCCATGAATTTCTGAAAGGTACAGGGAGCTGTCTTGAGTCCGAAAGGCATGACATTGAATCTGTAAGCTGCCCCATCAGGAGTGGTAAAAGTCGAAAAATCTTTTGATGCTTCATCTAGCGGTATTTGCCAATATCCACTTTTTAAATCCAACACAGAAAAAATCTTCGAATTGCCTAAATCTTTAATACTTTCGTGTATTTTTGGTAAGACGGAAGCCTCGTCTTCAGTCATTTCATTCAAATGGCGATAGTCGATGCAAAATCGTGGTTTCTTGTCGGAGCGTTTTATTATCACTGGTGGTGAACTATATTGGGCAGTGCTAGGTTCGATGACGCCAGCTTTTAACATCTCTTCGATTTGGTCGTACATGATTTTCTTAGTACTCGGAGACATCGGATATGGTCTGATATTAAATGGTTTTGTGTCTTTTACTGTAATTTTGTGTTTCACAGTCACTGTGGTTGCTTGAGTCGGTTCCGCAGTGAACAGATCGACAAATTCTTCGAACAGCGGCCGTAGAAATTTGTCTTTAATAACAAGCTCTTCAGGAAGCTTTGCCTGCTGTCTCTCCCTCTGAGAAGCTTGATTCCAGAAGACGGTAATACGCTCTTCCGTGCCGGCATATAGGCATTTTCGGCCATAATCATATGCGACATTGTTCATATATAAGAATGGTGATCCTAATATTATCGTTTCGTTCAAATTTTCGATTACTTGAAAATCAATTTCAAAAGAGGTGCCTGAAATTATTACTTGTAATTTTGTCGTGCCAAGGGAGTCCACCATTCGATCTCCGCACGCCATAGCAAATGATCGACGTGTCGTGAGATTTTTAAAATTATCCAACATCCTCGGATGGATAACGTTTCGCGTCGAGCCTGAATCGATCAGTGCGTCGACCGCATGTTCATTAATTTGAACTTTTATACGAGGCAAAGGGAACGCTTCGCTCATATAATTTATTGACTCTCTTGTCTTGTGCAGAGGAGCGTCGTAGTGGTCATGAGTATCGGAAAAAATTACTGGACATTGCTGCCGCCTTGGTTCGGCCGTTGTGCCGGGGATCTTGCAGATGGACCCTGGCCTGGGTCTCTGGCCCCTCGAAAGTTTCCCGGTCTCCTGCTGAGATGCGGGTTATTCGGGCATTGGCTATGGAAGTGCCACTGCACTGTGTCTGTACAGTATCGGCACGGGGTTGCCGGTCGGTCGGGTACTCGGAATTTCCCCGATCCGCCATTAAAATTGGTTTGCCTGCGGTCAGGATTCACTGATCCGCTCGTAGAATTAGGCATAAAAAAAGGACGACCAGGCGCTCTGCCTGGACCGTCCTGTCGAGATACGTCCTCTCGGAAATGCACCCTCGGTGCTGTCGGAGTTGGGCTTCCATTGCTCCTTATACTTGAATTTTGTGGACTGATGTGTCCCGGCTCTCGATAGTAAGACGCGCGGGACAGACGTTGATCAATAAGCTGGATTAGCGACGTCTGTTCGTCAGCTGAATCCCGCTCGACGTTAGTAGCCGCTGCTATTAACATCTCTGTGTTTGAAATTAGGTTGCTTCTCAAGCGTGACCTAATTTCTGGACGCAGTTGGTCCATGATGACCCGAGCTCTGATGGCTTCGGATTTAAAGGGATCAATACGATCGAAAAGACAGGTTTTCCTTGTGATAAACACTGCCGTGTCGTCTAAAGACGTTTGCTTGACGGCATACAGTTGAGCAATAGCTCGTGACTGTATGTCGGGAGAATTAAATCTCGTAAGGAATCTTTCCTTGAATAAGGCATACGAAGTAGTCAACGTCCTAAATTGTTCGGACCATCGTTGAGCTTCGCCCTTGAGTTGGCCGGTTACGTTATGGAGGCGATCATAGTCGTGGCTTATGCGAGCTCTGTCGAAATATTCCTCCATAATTTTCAGAAATGCTTCTGGATCTTCATGATCAAGCCCATGGAACGTCACGTTCGGACATCTTTGTCTCTCATGGGGCGTACAGGTCGACACGTTCTGTATCGCCTGCACGAAGCCCTCTGCCATTTTCAGAAACATACTTTCCATCGAAGCAGTTTGTGGCTGTGAAGCTGATAAATTAACATTATCTCCCTCCGGAAACAGTCGCTGTGGTTCTATCCCTCTAGAACCGTCGTCGACGAGCGGTGCGGTGACTCGCTCATAAAATTCTCTTGGGGTCGACCCCTCGGAGTCTTCCGCCATGAATGAGAAAGGATTTGTTGGGTTTGGGGACGGCATGGTCCCTGCTCGGGCGCCATGTGAACGATCCATGCTTTTGATGGAAGTCTGAAGGACGTATTTTTTGTTCGAAAAACTTAGAAAAATTGAAAAAATAGGAAAAAGAAAAAATTAATTTTCTTTTTCCTCAACCTTTTCTAAATACTAAATAAAATATTACGTTCACAAAATTTTTTAGGGTTCAAGTGACTGTTTCAGACGGAGATTAATGGATAAATCATACTTACTGTCGTTTATGCTTAACTGCGTCTCTGATGGTATCAATTGGAAGACGTCGTAACACTATAAATCTAACACTGTCTGTTTAACACTCTCTTAAAATTAAATCTGAAAGGGAAATTTTGTTAGAAAACACAAGTAAAAGACAATATAAAGTTCAAAAAATGTATATTAAATCTTTAAAAAAATTTATGTTTTTACAACAACTTCTTCAGAGGAAATGTTAACAAACAATGGTCTGACCCGTGTACAACACATGGTGAGGAACGGGACGATTCATACGGTACCAACTACCATCCAATATGCAGTTTGAAAAGCTAACGATGCACAAAAAGATTCAAGGAACAGTTCATGTAACTGAAATTTTGGTGGGCTTATGCTTGCCTGTCTTATAAACGTATTTTATTAATTCACATAAATTTTGGTCGCTCCTCGGAGCTTAAAATTGCTTGAAGCGTATCTACTTCGTTTGTATTATGCAATAACAAATTTTACGTTCAGGCAAGGCAGATCCCATGCACGTGTGAGTACATGGTATAGATACTTTTTAGACTCCGAATCACTGAGGAACCGGTTTAGGGCAAACCCCGTCAAAACGCATCATTTCCCCGTCAAATCCGACTGATAGGAAATGATGGGGGTCCCATGTCGCTAAGGGCTATTTTCGCTATAACTTCCGATATACTTTGAATAGTCGTTGGACTAACTTGTCCTCATATTCAATACCTCGTAAGAGTTGCAGTGCTTGACAACGTGGATTCGTAAAAGGGTTTTTAATCTTGGAAATTTGGAAGTTCAAGTCCAATTTTAGAATACTTTCCAAAATTGGGTGGTCGGGGCGACATTACGTCCCTGTGCAGCGACATTTACTACACTTACCAAATTAACGCTCCTCGAAGAGTTAGCGAAAATTTGGCATAAAAAACGCTCCGAAGAGCAAAAATATATTTCCAAGAATTAAAAACCTCCTCCACGGCGTTTTTACGTGAAGCACGCTTTTCTTACGAAATATTTCCTAAGTCGGATTTTGTTACAACGTCGAAAAGTATATCGGGGTTATAGCGTTCTTTAACAAGACAAATGGTCATTTGAGATAAACCAATCATAGTATCGTTCAAAGCTTTACTGCAAATAAAAAATGCAACAAAATCTTTACGAGCTAATTATTAACATCGGCGAACTAGTCGGCACGGTGTCATCAAACAAGCCGAGGTATATTAAAAACCTATAAAAGTAAGTGATTCAATTTGCCTGTGGACAGTACAGAGTAACGGTATTTTTAATTAGGTCGGAAAGTTTTTGTTGCATTTTTATTTGCAGTAAAGCTTTGAACAATACCATTTATTTATTTTCAGCGATATTTAGTATTTCATTTAGAAGACGATCAATAAAATTTGATAGCGTCAAGTTTGTGCCATCTACAAATAAGATTGGAATGGCATTGATTTCGACGGGATTAAGAAAATCATTTACATAGATCAAAAACAATACGGGCCCCAGAACAGGTCCTTGCGGCACACCAAAGTCAATGTTTAATGTCTCCAACTTACTCCCATTATGGACGACTAATTGTTGTCTGACGCTGTAATACAGCTGCGATAAAAAAATACACAAATGAAAATTTTGATAATGGCAATGTATTGTTTAATATATAAATTTAAAAAAATAAGAACAATTCCTTCATCGATTCAATTTATAAGGTCTCTTGCAAGTGTTTTTTTTTAATTAATTTACTATGTGGTATAGTACAGCTGAAATATAATATCATGTCTTCAGGAGCATTAGCTAACAAAATAGCATATCTTTGCTACATCTTAAGCTTCGATATTGCTACTGTATTTTATGGACGGATCTCCACATCTATAAAAATGTACCTACTGCTGTATGTATAAGTTATTACTTATATTTTGAATTGTATGGTTATCCCAATTTTATACTCATCCCGTAATTGGGATTTAAAGTGTAAACGAATTTAATTGAAACCGTATAAAAACTAAAAGCCAGCAAAAACAGTCGGCATCTCTTTATTGTACATGGGCGGAGGTAAATAGAAATGCTTGTCATAAGAAAATAATAAGATTTTCGGGCGTTATTATATTATCCTCTGTTTCAAATGGTCTCCAGAAAGCCATGGTAAATTAGTAAATAATTAAAATATTTTACCTTTTATATAGTAGTAAATATTTATAAATATGAACAATAACTAACTAAACTCCTACGCTTGATATTATAACAGTTTAGGCACTGCACTGGCACATTAACAGCACAGCACAAGTCCACCTTTGACTATTGAGAAGCGATTTACGAGTTTTTTTTATGCTAGTAGGCCTGTCTGTTTTATTATCATTAAACCAGTGCAGTCGTAGATGGTTCATTCAGGCTGATTACATTGCCAGTCTCGGACTCGCCTGCACAGTTTCAACTACCATTCGAATCTCGATACCATTGCTAAATATATAGGACAAAATATCAAGTTCAGTGCGCACGGCCCTGTGCTTTAACGCTGACCAGTTCCAATTATCCTCGTATAAAGTATAGACCAGCGATATGATCGTCGTATCATTTTGTACAATTCATCTTTGGTATTTTATATATTATTATTCTGAAAAATGTTTAAACGTCATGCAAATTATTTCGCCCACGCTGAATATTAACTGGACTATAAAAAGATATCGCAAACTTAATAAATTCAACCTAAATTATTTGTATTCATGTGATGATGATTCACGATAATTACATGTCACTTCATCGTCAGAAAGTCAGATTAATCTAATTAAAACATGTATGGGCTGCTAAGTACCATTATCTAGTTTTAACCGAGAATTGCCTGCTCTAAGGAACTCTTAAACATTGAATTACTTTATAATAGGGATGTAATAAGTTCCATTTAAGGCCCTAATAAATTAACTAACAACATTCACTTGGTAAATAAGCGTAACTGGTGTTTTTCTACTGACATATATGATTATTTGAAAGTAAAGCGAGATATTTGGAAAATGATTTATTGGCTAGTACTATTGATTATTTGACATTTAACTCAGGAACAGAAGCTCCTAGTCTATAGAAACATCTACTCCTAGTTTTTTTTTAAATATTCAATGGTAAGAACCGTAAGTTTGAATTCCTAATTGTTAATATTGCCTTTAGGTCTAACATGTGGCCTATTCCATCTTTATGATAGAAATTAGCCAAGATATATCCAAAAGTTTCCTAAAAGTTCCTGATTCTGGAAAAATGTTCTTAATTAATTCAATTACAATTAGAGCTTGGGATTTTCATTCTGAAGATGTCAAAATTAGGATTATGTATCAGCGTGTATACATTTACATACATAATATATCTTATTTTGTAATTTTTTTAGAGAATTCCGTAACATCCGAAGTTAATACGATAAAGTTATATAAACACTCTACCAAGAAAGGCTGGAAAAGGACAAGTGGATGCAACACTAGCAAACAGTGGTCATGTAGATATACACTGACGTCATAAGACCACTGATAACATAGAGCTCTGGTTTGGTGGTCTAAGAATAAACAAACTACAGAGAGTAAACAGACTACAGCAAAGGTCAACCTCAGCCAAGTGCAGAGAGTTGCCGGCCTAAGCATAACCCGAGCTATGCGAACAACTCCAACGAGAGCTATGGAGGTAATGCTGTGTCTGCCACCACTATATTTCTAGGAGAAGTGGCCCTGAAAACAATGGTACACTTCAAATCCGTTGGCATACAACCAAATGTAAACTGTGGAGAGGCGTGGCGTCGCCTGTGGAATGAGGCTGTCAGGAAAACGCCTCTACTACAGACGTGCACAGATGGCATTTCTCCCCGGTTTGTCTTTGACAGACCCTACATAATACAGACGAATAGTGAGAACGAGGCTGCTGTCGAAGATGTGATCAACATCTTCACAGACGGATAAAAAAAGAAGGATGGGAAGAAGTCTGCAAATCCAATATAAATGGGCTATAGATGTTCAAGCCAGCGTAGTACAAATGGAACTGGCGGGCATAATCATAGCTGCAAAAAAGATTATCCGTAGACAAACTACGGGCAAAACAGGATATACACAGATTGTAGACAATCATTACTAGCCCTGAGAAGTTAGAAAATTACCACAGAAGCAGTATGGGAATGTCACCAAGCACTTGTGGGTGCCTCCAGCATGAATAACAAACTGGTATGCTGGGTGAAAGGACATGCACAGTGTAGTGGTAACAAGGTAGCCGACACACTGACCAAGAAGGCAACAGGCCTAAGTATCTTTGGACCAGGCCCGGCCAGTTGCCGATCACGGCGATAATACAAATAATTAAAGAGAACGCTCACGATGAATTCTGATGAAGAAGAATGATGAAGAAGCTGTGAGATGAAACAAACAGCTGGCAGCTTGCTAGGCAACTACTAAAATATCCCAACAAGAGTACAGCGAGACCCCTCTCTGTAGAGGTTGTGAACAAGAAGTTGAGACGGTTCAATATGTACTCTGTGACTATTCTGCCGTCTCATCAATCAGAGAATCCATTTTGGGAGAACATTGGTCTACTCTGGCCGATGTAAGGTAGGTGCCCGTAGGCAGCATCACCACCTATTTCGCAAGATTAGGTTGGTTCGAAGCCTAGGTAAAGGAGGAAGAACAAGGGACCCAATGGGGCCTAAGCGCTGTGGTTCAATAATGTTCATTGATCATCCTCCAACCAATTTTAAATTCCAAACATTAGCAAACAAACGCACATGTATTTTTAACCACATCAATAAGAAAACAGTTACTAAAAATATTTTTAAATGTGGAGTCTATCTGATACACCACGCTACAAGAGCTGCATAAATATTAATTAGTATGTATATAAAGCACAAACAGGGTTTCGGTTTAATAGCCATCGAGTTATTTTTGATGTATCAATATAACGTAACCTACGTATATGACGGCCTTAAATCGAAGATATAGAGATTGATATACTTTGCCGAGAAAAAACATCAAATCGCATGATGTAAATCATACTTAAATTGATTCATCCGCTTCTAAGATATTATATATTTGTATTGAAAACATCAAGCATTATAAACTTTCTCCCCAACTCATACACCGTTTTGTGTCGTCCACAATAAAGAATATATAAGTGATAATGAAAATCAAGACTCAAAATAACAGACGAATATATGTATGTATGAATATAAAGCCGATGACTCAAGATTTTCATAAAAAATCCAATTTCACTAGCTCTTATTTTTTTAAATTTAAACACAAGATAAAGGCTTTGAGCAGATCATGATTGAAAAAGAAGCCAAAAGAGTGTACATAAAGCCGATGATTCAAGATTTCCGTAAAAATTATAAATTTCGGAAAATCTTAATTTTTAAAACCTAAGCAGAATTTCTAAAATGTATAAAAGCGTAAGAAAATGGAAAGGTTCTAAATAAATCGTATGAAAAAAAAAAGAATGAAAGAGGTGCATAGACGGTGATTTCTTGTGTCATCTGGTCTGTGGGTTCAACCACAATAAAGAATTATTCATATGGATATTTGGTATAATTTATTGTATCCGAATAAGTACCATATTATATAATTATGTATGTATCAATCTTGAAATATTATTCTTCTGACATAGATACCATTAGCAGCGGACCAAGATAACAATGGTAATTTTTTAATATAGAAATGATAACAATAAATAACTAATTGGTAATAGTAGTAGATACACCACATACTCTTAAAAAAAAGCAGTCAAACATTCAAACGATCAATGGCGAATCTAACTCTTTTTTTAGAAATTGAATTACTCAAATCTGGATTAACAACATTTAGAAGATAAGCAGGTTTTACTCTGTCGATACTAATTGCAGACACACGAGACGACACGTTAAAAGGTCCTTCGTATATCGACGATAACGGTTTTAATTTCTCTTTCCTAATAAAAATATAATCACGTGTTTGTATGTCAGGATTGACAAATGATTTTTCTAAAATATCATGCTTTGAACCTGCCATTTTGAGATTATTAAAATGTTCACGTAAATTTGTTATAAAAATCTACAGGTCTGTATAATCGTGAGAGTTAATAAAAAATTCCCCAGGAAGACATAACGGTTGACCTAAAACAAATTCTGTAGAAGAACATTGTAAATCTTCTAGTGGCATTGCTAGCGAACCGAATAAAATGATTGGAAGTTCACTCTTCCAATTCCTTGAATTGGATCTGGCAATCAACGTTATTTTAGAGTTCTGTGAAATCTTTCAACTAACCCATTACTTTGAGGATGATATGCGGTAGTATGTATTCTATGAAATCCTAGGAATTTTGAAAATTGTGAAAATAACCTAGATGCAAATTGAGCACCCTGATTTGTAGTTATGTAAAGCGGGACATCTAAACGACATATATATTTATGGTATAAAATTATTCTGATCATCATATTGTCGAAGAAATAATTCAGAAGCTCTATTAAAAATATCACGGTTTGTTACGTAACGTAGAGTATCTACATCTGCCAACATTTGTTTTTGGATGGATCTTTTTACGTTGCTTTCAATTCGCGAATGTATTTTTCTTTTGGCGTGTGCCCAGCACATACGGTATCTTCGAATAAACAACTAAAATCATTGGCATGAAAGGTCTTGAGAGTAGGTACTGGATTTTGTTTTTCATGTTCCTAAATACTAGTTGAAAGCCGTCTTTCTGCTCTGTCGCAGAAACAGCCAAACATATCTGTTTGTCTGTGGTCCCCACAATTATACTGCCCGTTTGAATTTTAAACTGCCCGATGTAACCGCCCGGATGTTTGAAAAACCGCTCAAATAATTACTTTCCATATATATTGTTGGAATAATGTTTCAGCAACTGCTTCTGCTGTAATGTTACACAAAGGGTATGCCTCTGGCCAACGAGTAAAACGTTCAACTGCAATAAGAATGTAACAGTAACCTCCGGAAGGAGGCAATGGACCTACAATATCTATGTGAATATGTTCAAAACGTCCTCTAGGGACTTCGAATTTACCAATTGGAGTTTTATATGTTCATTTATTTTAGCTATCCGGCAATTAATACATGTTTTTGTCCATAAGGTGCAGTCTGCACTCATTTTAGGCCAGAAATATTTACTGTCAATTATTTTTTTAATTTTAGCGGGTCTATATGGTAGAAATTTGGAATTAGAAACATTACACAAAATCTCATCTTGGGAATTTGGAATTTTAACATTCTGTAATACATATCTAATATTATTTTTCTTGGATAATTCATTTCTTATTAACGTTTCTAGTTCCACATCTCCAGTTTGTTCATCGTTCAACGATTTTAAATCAAAATCCGGAGTATTTACTGCAGATTTATAATCTATTAGTGTGTGAGTTTGACCATTGTTAGGAATACACTGTTCCAGTGAAGATAAATCATCTATACCTGAAAGCGCACCAGCAATGATATTATCTTTACCTCTAACATGTTGAATGTTGTTCGTAAACTGCGCTATAAATTCCATATAACGTATTTGTCTGGGGACTTTTCTCCACCGTGGAGAATAAAGCTGTTGTCGAAGGTTTGTGATCCGTAAAACAAACAAACTTTCTTCCCTCCAAAAGGTATCCGAAATATTTAATGGCTGAACACAAAAACGCAAGTTCTTTATCAAAAGTGGAATATCGTTCTTGAGCGTTAAGGTTTCGTGAAAAGAAAGCTAAAGGCTTGGATTCTCCATCGTACACTGGTTCTAACACTGCACCTATTGCTACATCTGAACAATCTGTCATAAGGGACAAAATTACATTATTATCACTAATAGGGTATGTAAGAACGGTTGAATTGGCAAGTGTTTATTTTGCCGTTATAAAACTATTAAGACATTTCTCTGGTCAGGAGAATTACGCTGCAATTACGTATAATAGTAATAGTAGTAGATACGCCACATGGTCCATATTGTGTGTTTTGCGCCGATGATTGGTCATTTGCAAAAATTTTAATATATTATAACTTGAACTACAGTACCTACTTCAGTTATACGAGCCTGAAAGCATTTTCCTCCAAACCATTCGTACTCTGGGAGGTGCATATTTGAAATTAGTCTATTTTATATATTTTACAACACAAAAAACTCCGTAAGACCAACCGTTTTAAAAAACCTAGTATAAAATACATGGCCCAATTATTTCCTTTTCTAGAGGATAACTTCGAGTTCGAATCTTTCACGAAAAAAATATAACGAATAAAAAATCTCCAAGTTATCTACCGCTACCTAAAATTTCAGATCGCTTACGTCTTGGGGCCGAGAAAAAAATTGTTGAATGGAATGAAGTTGCATGAATCTATAAAAACAACTATTATGTTTTTTCAGTTTTAATTATATTGGTATACTGTTGTTTTGCACCTATCTTGTATTTTATTATCAGATCACTACTTGAATTACATATATTTATAGAACATATCTGATGTCAAATGTGTAAATATTTATATACGTATCGCTTTGTAGCCACAGCTACAAAGAGAGTTTTCTAAAAATCACCAACCACACTTTTAAAGCGTAACGTTAACATTTGCGTGAAAATCGTGCCGAAAATAGTACACAGTTCTAAAGGTCACTTATTAATGGCAGGGATATGATAGACGTGTAGTTCCGGTTATTTGAAGCGGATGTTTAAGAGCGGCCCACAATAATGCACCGGATCTACGCCTAATAAGCTCTTTACATAGAAAGGGGTGCTTATGCAAAAATTGTTTCAATGATTCATTATAGTTAATAACAATGTAAATGTATTACACGACAGTATATCAGACGCCTCGATGTTTATGATTGCGGAAAAATTATTGTTGCACCTTTCTAATATTATAATGGCGGAAAAAGTATTACCGATATTTGCATATTTAGAAATTGAAAATTCCGTCATGTCCATAAATGGCTTGATTGAGATTTGAACAAATATTTCTTAATGAGGAAGATTTATTAGTATATTTATGATAGTTCGATTAAAATAGGATATACTAATATAATTTGCGGACCGACGTGGCCGATTTTAAACACTTATTTGACTATTTATTTATTTCAATAATTTATCCAACGGGTGAAATCCAATTAGAGGATAAATGAAAACGAAATTATAAGAAAAAACTTAGTAATGAATAATAAACAACAAACAATAAAGTAACAAATAAAAATAAGTTAATATATAAGAGTAAGTACTACGGACACTTAATGTGTAAATGTCTTTCACATACAATAAGATATACACACATACCGGGTGTTAGAAAAGTATGGGAACTGTGGAAAATCTCGAACAGTTTGCATCAAATCGAAAAATAAAAAATGTGTCAAAAATTTTTCAAAAAACTATCTACTGATACCAAAATTCCCCACCCCTAACCCAGTGGATGGGGCGGGGGCAACGTTGAAATTTGTAATGAAAATCCCTATTTTTTATAGCGGATTCGGATTCTACGGCCAAAAATACGTGAATTTTATATCGGGCATTCTTTTCGATTCTCGCAAGGTGTCGCTGCAATCGCAAAAAATTGAGTGGAAACATGAAAGTTTTGAACGCATACTTAAAAAAATACGAAAAGTAAAACTACTGATATCAGAGTGAATGATTTCCCGAGCTGTTTTGAGAACAGTGATTTTACACGGTCGTGCGGAAATTACAACAACTGTTAACATTAGCAGCTAGTAATTTTCAATTTACATTTTTTACAGGGCAATAAAAAGCTCGATTTAAAAAAAACTAACAGTGGTTTTACCTCTTAATTCAGCCACTTCAGACAAGTTCTTGATCCCAGCCAGTGAAGGCAAGAAAGTAACTCAGCCATTTAATGCAAGGTGAGGATTTCGGCCAGTTGAGGCAATTAGTTTACAGCTTAACTGCTACACAAAGGTTTTAATTTCAAGATTATAGCAGGTGTTCAAAATGGTGCCCATTGACTTCTTGGCATTGTCCGAGACGAACGTAAAAATTTTCAATAGCACTTCTTATCATTTGAGGTGGTATTCTGCAAAAATGTTTATTATGCGTTGCCTCAGCTCTTCCAAATCACGAGGTTTAGTGAAATAAACCTTACCCTTCACTAGCCCCAAACAAAATAATCAAGAAGCGAGAGGTCGGGAGATCTTGTTGGCCATTCAATAGTTCCTCTTCGACCTATCCATCGATTTTCGAAAGTACCAAATTTTTCAATTCAACTTTCAAATAGTCCCTATCCCGATAGTGTGGAGGAGCCCCAGCTTGCTACCAAACATTATCGAACTCATCACCAGGAATCTCTTGTATTGCGGGAACTATTTGATTTGTCAACATTTCCAGGTATTTTTCTCCATTCAAATTTCCATCTATGAAAAACGGTCCTATGATTCGATCCCTGAAAACTCCTGCCCAAACATTTAATTTTTGTGGATACTGCGTGTGTATTTCAAGCATCCAATGAGGGTTTTCGTCACTCCAATATCTGAATTATGGCGATTAACTTTTCCACTGAGTTCGAAAATTGCTTCATCTGAGAAGACAAGTAGAGATGACAAAAAATTTGGGTTTTGGTTACTCCTTTCCATCATTAATTCACTAAATTCAAGTCGCCGATCAAAATCATCTTCATTTAACTCTTGGTGAAGGTGAATTTTGTAAGGATGAAATTTCAAAAGTTCAAGCTGTTGACTGGCTTTTCTGATTGATAGCCTTCGATTTTTAACAAATGCCTGGGCCACTTCCATTTGTCGAGCTTCCAATGTTTCAGATTTTGATCTTCCAGATTTTGGGCGATTTTTATTTGTCCTTGTGTCTAGGAATCGTTTAATGGAACGGGACACAGTAGATTTCGAAATTCCCACTTGATCTACACGGAAAGTTTCGTTGAATAAAATCACAACTTCATCATAGGACCTTTCTTTATCGCCCCAATCTCGCATCATTAAAAGAGAAACTCTCTCTTCCTCTGTTAAAGTAGCCATTATGCAGAAAAAAACGCGAGAACTTTTTCCGTACAAAAGTGCGCTCGTGCCTCTACGAAAGTTGGAAGGAACTGAACGTTCTCGTAGAAATTTCACAAAACAAATACTGTTATTAAGAATACTTTAAAAAAAAGCATTCATAAAAACCAAGATATCACAGATATTGTTTTTTAAACTGAATGTTTTTTGTCAACACGAGTAGTTAGAGTTTGTAAATATTTACAAATTTATGGACGTTTGAGGTTTATTTCAATTTTGTGCGATTACAGCGACACCTTGCGAGAATCGAAAAAAATGCCCGATATAAAATTCACGTATTTTTGGCCGTAGAATCCGAATCCGCTATAAAAAAAATAGGGATTTTCATTACAAATTTCAAAGTTGCTCCCCGCCCCACCCACTGGGTTAGGGGTGGGAGAGTCGAATCCAATATCATTGGATAGATTTCATAAAAATAACAGATACGTGTTTTTCAGTTTCTGAATTGGACGTTCTTTATGGGCACAAGACGCTACTCTTGAAACAGTAATGTTTTCTTTTCATTTTTTACGATTACAGCGACACCATGCAAGAATCGAAAAAAATGTCCGGAATAAAATTTACGTATTTTTTGCCGTAGAATCCGATTCCGCAATAAAAAATCCCACAGGGTGGTGGCTGGGGAGGTCATTTTGGTATCAGTAGATAGTTTTTTGAAAAAATTTTGACACGTATTTTTTTTATTTTTCGATCTGATGCAAACTGTTCGAGATTTTTCACCGTTCCCATACTTTTCTAACACCCGGTATATATAATACAGCACAAATACGCGTACACTATAGATGTTTAAAACAGATAAAATAAGAAAAAAATTATATAAAAAAAATATTTAAAAAAAACTTTTATTCAAATGCTCTAAAAAAGTAGAAAATAAATTTTGAAATAAATCAAACCCATCATTTTGTTACATTATATAATTTTTTTTATGATATAAAAACTTGTCGCGGGATTTTCCTGTGTAAAGGAGATTGCCCATGACAAGCTTTTATATCATAAAAAAATTATATAATATAACAAAATGATGGGTTTGATTTATTTCAAAGTTCATTTTCTACTTTTTAGAGCCTTTAAATAAGAGCTTTTTAAAAATATTTTTTTATATTTTATTATTTACTTTTTAGTCTTTTGATATGCTGTAATCCTCAGATATCGATTTTGAGACGAATCGGATCATAAACGGTGAAGTCGTCCGCCATCTTGAACTAAATTCTTGACTAGAAATTCGTAATCCGCGACCCCGAAAACCCCGAGATTTCGATTTTGAGTCGAATCGGATCATAAACGGTAAAGTCGTCCGCCATCTTGAAGTGGCCATCTTGTTTTTTCTTATATGAAAATGTTAACGTGTATTGTCACCGGACTTATACACATATGCAAAATTTCAAAGCTCTAGCTTAATTAGAACTAATCGAAATTTTGATTGCAAGATTTGACCTAAACAAACTAATTAACAAACAAACAAACATTGCAAATTAAATAAAAGCTTTTAAAAACATAGTAATGAATAATAAATAACACACAATAGAGTAACAAATAAAAATAAGTTAACAAACACATAAGAGTGAATACTCCAGACACTTGATGTGTAAATGTCTTTCAGATATAATAAGGTATATACACATATATAGTATGTGCATCGTCAACCGTAGAATAATTTCGAGCTTGTTAGCTCTCATCAGTACGACATGCGAATGCTCTATAATACAGCACAAATACGGGTACACTATACATGTTTAAAACAGATGAAATAAAAAAAAAGTACTATAAAAACTGTTACACTGGTTTAGAATATATATTTTCTATATCTGCGATTTTACAATTAAAGATATCCAATCTGTCCTCTATATTATTATAATATAAACAGATCTGATGCAGTGGAGATGAGTTCAAGATTTTAGTTAGGACGAGGTGTAGGTATTAAGTGTATAATAATTGGTCTCGCCGTTAATCTGGGCACTCGCTATTTTTGAGCTAAATAATTGGAGGATAATTGGCCTTATTATTATTACCTTAAGTTAATTTTGATGCGAATATAACTTCTAAGTCCATAACAAACTCAGGTCCTCCTAAAAGACAGTTATCCAAGTTATAATTAAAAATTATGAGGTCTGATTTACGTGAGAAAGACATTACATTACATTTAGTAGCATTTAAAGGAAGACGGTTATAGACGCAAATCAATATTATGTTGGAGTCTCAAACAGTCAAGTTCAGAGTTAATGCAGTCATATAATTTAAGATCGTCAGCGCAAAGTAAGTAAGCAAGCATACATCGAGGTTGTCGATAATATCATTGATGAAAAGTGGGTAAAATAGCGGTCCAAGTATGGAACCCTGCGGTACTCCTGATGTCTGTTTAATTAGCACAGATTGGAAGCCACGATATTGAACTAACTGAGTACGTCAAGGTAAATAAGAGATAAATGAATTAATGAGAGCATCACTGAAACCAAAGTTCTGCAACTTATTTAACAGTATAGCATGGTCCAATCTGTCAAACGCTCCTCTGCATAAACCCATGCTGCTCAACAATTACTGAACTTTTAGTATGTAATGTAAATTCAAATTTGAAAAAAAAAATTGCATAAAATTGCAATGGGATGATGATTCTCAATATCATGCTTATTACTCTTTTTAAACACTGGACAAATTATCGACTCTTTCCACGTGTCTGGAAAATTCACCGTCTTTAATATCAAATTGAAAATAATACAGAGCGAATTACAAAGAGCTGCGGGCCTTTATAATAAACGCTAGAATTTGGTAAGGTCCTGCAGTCATATTGCCTTGATTTTCTTACTTAAGTTAAATACATTATTCACGGTAAACTTGCTGATATGAAGAATGTGTAAATTCTCAGCTGGTGAGAATTCACTGGAGCTAATAGAAGAGTCGGAAAAGAAGTCAGCGAAAGCATTGACGATATCCTGGGGGTATTCAAGACTAGTATTCTTATAATGCATAATGTTGGGAATTCTAGTCGAATTTTGTTTCGAGTTAAGAAAGCTCCAAAACTTGTTTCGGTTAGGATTAATAGATTTTCTGTTTCCTCAATATATTTATTATTAATACAAATTTTTAACGAAGCTCTCAACTGCCGAAAGTGGTTATAGTCATAAACACTTTTAGATTTTCTGTATATTCTCCAAACCTTGATTTTCTGTTTTAGAAGCTTAATTGTATCGGAAGTATCGCCAGTCTAGATAGGCCTATAGACGAAACCTAACTAAACGAACCAACAGAACACAGGAAAGCGCGTCGGACGCCAATATTGAGAGCGTTACTGGCAGTCCTAAGTTTGCAAATGGGAACAGTCTTTCTACTTATCTGATCCAACTAGTGAAGACAAAGAGCATTGCTTGAAGCAAATTGTAGAAGTATCCTACGGTATTGTATTTTACTACTACTTGCGGTGCTTTTCTTCTTCGCTTGTTAGAAATAAATTTATAAGTATGTCTTTATTCAAATTTTACGGTTCTTTTACATAATCTATCTTAATAGCTAATTGTGAAACCACGTACTGTTTCATAATGAAAAAATAAGTGAAATCACCCTCCTCCCCCCACAACACTTCCAATGTATAATACTACTATAAGTATAATACTACTATGTAGTCAAAAAGGTACACATGATGTATGGTCAGGAGGTGCAGGGAAGCTACATAGAAAATTATGTCCCCACACATAATAATCCAAAGGATTATAATCAGGACTCCTTAGTGGCCAAGCAAAGTCACTTCCTCGACCGATCCATCTGCGTGGGAAATACTTCAATATTGAAGTCAGGAATTATATTGATGAGACGTTCCCACGCAGATGGATCGGTCGAGAAAGTGAGTTTGCTTGGCCACCAAGGAGTCCTGACTATAATCCTTTGGATTATTATGTGTGGGAACATATGAAGCCCTTAGTCTATGCAAATACTATCGACTCAAGAGAAGAACTGTGAAACAAAATACAAAACGCAGCGAATTTTACTAGAGGACAGGAAAATGTATTTTTCAATGTAAGAAAATCTTTTATGAATAGAATTAGAAAAGGCATAGAGGTAGGTGGACACAATATCGAACAATTACTCTAAGTTGCAGCAATGGGGTTTTTGCATGGGGGAAAAGTTTATGTCATTAAGTCAACTTTTACGTTATTTTTTCGTCTTATAATAAGATTAGATCCTTATTTTAGACAATCTTTTGTTCTATGTACCTATTTATCTAAATGCCATGAAAATAATCCATCAGTTCATAAGAAAGTGGGAAAGAGTTTACGCTGTTATTACGATTTTGTTTTCCCTTACGTTTTGTACTTTTATAATCAATAAATACACTTTGAATCATTAAATTTGAATTTGTCTTTCAAAAAATTATTGAAATGTTTAACGGCACTTTCCTCGAAAACGGTTGGAGTTATCAAGTTTTACCAAGTGTACCTTGTATACGTGGAAATGACGCCCTCATCAGATTTTCTGGTCAGAAATACCACAACGTTTTGTCAAAAAAAATATGAAAAAATTCATCATCAGATACAGGTCCTGCGGCGCCCTCTATGATCTAACGTGATGTAATACATAAATTATTGTTTCTTAGAATAAAAAAGTTCCTCTAGCAAATTTGGCGAAGATCAGTCAATCAAGAGGCTTTTGAGTTATTGCAAAAATAATTTGAACTTTGACACCCTGTATCTTTTTCCACAGCAACATTTTACTAAAGCATATTTGGTTATATCCTCATATTTTGGTCCAAAGAATCTACCCCTGAACTATGGCCTATTATTAATGGTCCACCCTGTATATGTATAACCTTTTGGTACACACTGTATAGCCTTCACTATGTCCTCTGTTGCTTCTCCATAATGATAATATACCAGGCGCTACTGATTAAAATTACGTTTTTAACTGTAACAGTTATACTTACCTACTTATTAATGTTTTACTATTCACTCTTACTTTTCTTTCAGTTGAGTATTTTCCAAGAATTTCTAGTTATACACACAGTCACAATTTAATTAACACTAATGTAAATAAATTATGATTCATTATACGTTATTAAAACGTATTCGAGACAGAAATTCGCTCCAACTGTTTATTTCTTTAATCTTGCCATTACAACTTTGTTTACCATTGCATTATTATTTTACATTTACTTATCTAGAAAGCAAATACACTTAATATGCGACATGTCGTCACTACGAGAGAAGAAACCTTATAATTATAGTTGGTTAACTCAGAAAGCCTTTAGTTTTTAGCATCAAATATAAATAGACAAATTAGTGATTTATAAAAGCTGCTTTTTAACTAATTCAAAACTTTACCAGCACTTCCGGTTTTGTCCGAAAACCCTAATTATTATTTCCTCAGTAACTAGTATATTTATATTTATCCATTCCTTTATTTACTTAGAATAAATGGTAAATTAATAAACATCACAAAAATTAGAGAACAACCAATTCCAGAAGCCAGAGGCTTGTGAGGAAGGAAGTTACATATTGGAAAACGCGGACTACAACCATATTCTCTTACAGTGCAGGATCTGGATGCGGCGTTCACTATTCAATTAGAGGGAGGACGGGGCTGGTTTTAGTTTTTATCGACCTTGTTAATGTTTCCTGACTAACAGTAATCATATCATTTCTTCGTAACTCTGTATATGGTATGCAACTGAGTCGATTCTGTATTTCAGTAGCTCGTGTGATATTTTAACAGTCAAGAGTCATGAAACTACCACCAAACAAGACTGTGTCACGCGACCTGTCATTTAAACCAATGGGCGGGACCACCTATCTATAAAGCGGCGGACGGTGTGATTAGTGGTTTTTTGTGTGATATATTATACCGACTAGACTGCTATGGCAAACTGTAATTTAATTCAATAGAAAATAATATTTCCAATTACAGAGCAGAAATACAATACATATACATTCCATATTTGTTACGAAATGTCTTCACAACGTTATTTAACTTTAACTCAATTATTTGTAAATATACCACGTCAGTTTGAGATTATATGTCCTAGCGAAACATGGCCCTCAAGCGGAATATCCAGTTCAGAACTCTTTTCAGACCACTGCAACCTTTTGCGATGTGATTGGGGAACTATGATTCAACGAGCTTAAGTCGTGGAGGAGACGTCCTTACCGCTACTATATTTGATATTCGGTATCTTAGTGTCGACCTATCCATGTTTCGCACCAATTTTTCTATTATAGATATTATTGGAAGTAAATATTTTTTGCAACACACTACTTTTCATATATTCATTTTTCCATTACACCAAATGTTACAATCTGAGTTATTCTTATGTAATTTAGACAAAGTAGTATTTTAGTATTTCACTCTTTAATACCGCAGATACTAATGCCAAAAGCCGCATTTTGCTTAATTTCACAGAATTTCTATAATTACAGCAGCACAGTGGGGTAACCAATGAGAGCGGCAGAATTTTCGACTTAGTACTTTCTGAAAGTAGTTGTCATATTTTTCACGACACTTCGCCATTGGTAACAGAAGATAAGCACCACCTGCATTGTTCATATCTCTGTCTATGCACACCCAGCAACCTAATAAATTCCCGGTAAACTTTTCTGTAAAGTTTATAATTTTAAAAAGGCTAACTTTCCAGCATTGTACAATGAAATTCTTGTAACCGACTGAATTTGACGTTGTTAATTTGGGTTGTGACGCGTTCTAAACTATATTCTATACTGGATGTTCATGTACCATATTATATAACAAAAAGTAATAAGTATCCAGGCATGGTATAGTTTAGAACTAAAATCTATCATCCGTAACCACTATCTCAGACAGTACAAAGAGCATTAAAAAAAATCTGAGCATTTCACAACTTTAACTAGCTCGCGCATCAGTGAAATCACTCATTCACAGGGATTATCAGAATTTTATTAACAACACGGAAACATCACTTAAAACCAATCCCAAGAATTATGGACCTTTGTGAATAGCAAGAAAGGCCAATCTAGAATACCTGGGAGTATGCGCTATAACAATAAAATTCAGAGTAAAATAATCCTGAAACTATAATTGATGATTTTAATAATTATTTTGAAAGTGTTTTTCTTCTTCCCAACGGCGACTCTAATATGAACAGCGATGACGCCCACTCCAACAAGCCCAGTATAAATGTTACATCAATACGCGAGGACGAAATAGTATTTTCAATAAAGAGAAAAATAAAATGACCTGTAGTCCGGACGGTATTCCCAGCTTTTTTGTTAAAGGCTGTGCACATGTCTTAGTAGAAATATTAACAACTCTCTTTAACTTATCTCTGAGGCAAGGTGCTTTCCCTGATACTTGGATAACTGCTAGTGTCTGTCCCATTCTGAAAAACGGTAATAACGAGCTATCGGCCTATCGCCTTACTGAGTAACTTCGCAAAGACTTTTGAGATGTCTTTATATACTCATATTTACCCACTCGCTAAAAATGTTATATCATATGACCAACATGGCTTTATGGAAAAACGCTCTACCAATACAAATTTAATGTTTCACACAACTACTGTCTGAAGTTATTCATCAAAAGGGGCATGTAGATGTGATATATACCGATTTTTTGACAGCCTTTGATCGTACTGGCAAAACTTATTAATCAAGCTAGAAGAATGGTTTTTCTGCGCCGTTACTTAACTTTCTTTCGCTCATACTTGACAGATCGTCTTCAATACGTTACATAAACTGTTTTAAATAAGCCAATACGCGATTATCTCAGGAGTTCCACAAGGATCCAACTTGGGTCCTCTATTCTTTTGTCTTTTCATTAATGACCTGAGTAATGTAATTGATTGTCATAGATTGTTTTTTGCAGATGACTTAAAGATATTTTCATCAAGAGATTTAGGAATTAATTTTGATTGTAAATTAAGGTTTTCCACATATATAGAGCAAACCGTTTCGTTCTCCATGATAATGTTGAGATTTGAACTTAGACTGGGTCAAGATTTTAACGATACCGATGTCCTCATTACGCTGTTCTCCGCCTATGTTCCTTCCAAGCTCGAATACTGCTCTCCTGTCTGGAACCCCATTTATGACTGCTATATAAAATCCATCGAGTCTGCCCAAAAGCAATTTCTAAAACATCTCATTTACAGGATCGATGGCAGGTATCCTAACAGAGGCTACGACAACCAGTATCTACTAAATAGACTTAATTTCAATTCGTTACAATTTAGAAGACATTTTTATGGACTAAAGTTTTTACAAATGCTATTACATAATAGGGTTGACTCCCCCGAAATATTAAGTCAATTAAATTTCTTGGTGCCAAGGCTTAATAATCGCAACCCTGCTACATTTTACAACCCATTGGCAAACACAAATGATATTTAAGATCCCCCATGTGATTTGCTCCAATTATAATACAATATCACATATTTGTGATATATTTAACTGTTCACCTACAAGTCTGTATGCGTCATTCAGGAATGCTACTAATTTCTAATCTTCCATTGATAGGTAATTCCTTATTACTCAGCTTGTTTTATATCCTATTAACTGAATATTCATAAAATAGCTCAATGGCTTTTTGTGTATCTGTTAGATAATAATATAGTTATAGATATAGATTTACTGATAAGCAATTTTACTTAATTACTTTTTCCTGTAATTGGTTATATACTGTTGGACAAATAAACGATTCTTATTATTTTTTTTTTTTTAGTTTCCCGATACCGGACAGGACTTCCGTGGCCTCCGACACCACACGGAAATCGCGCCGACGATTAAAATTACAGCCACTCCCCACACCTGTGGGGTCAGTGACTGTAAACACCCGAATCGTGTGCCCTAAGTAGACGAAGAGACCCCAGGATAACTGCTTTCTGCATTTGGCCTGCTAGCCATTCGGCAGATTTCTGACAGGCTGGTATGGTCTTCAATTGCGAGAGCAGCGTGGGCTTCATACCTCCGAGTACACCGATGATGAGGACGACCATCTTGACTGAGTAGCCTGGGTACAGTACTAGGAGCTCGTACCGGAGATCGCGATATTTAGTCCGTTTTTCCTCCTCTTTCAAAGCGATGTTTGTTTCAGCGGGTGCCGAAAACTCGATGACGTACATCGCCTTGGTTTGGTGGTCGAGGAGTACTATGTCAGGCTTGTTGGCTTGAATTAGCCTGACGGTCGGGAACGAGTAGTTCCAGCATATCCTGCACCTCTCGTTCTCGATAACGGACTCAATATCTCCGGGGACGTAAGGCAGCACTGGTGTTTGGTCGACCCCGTACGAGTGCCGTAGATGGTAGTAGAGCCCTCGTAATGCCGCGTTATGGCGGTGGATGTAGGCCGAAATCGCGTATACTGGGCATGCACAGTAAATGCATGAGCGATTCCGGCGCCTGACGGCAGGTCCTGCAGCTGATATCAGGAACCCTACACCCATCACACGGCTTCGGTAGACCAAGGTATTAATAACACCATCTTGGCAGGCCACAATGAATCCCTCGGTCTCCGATTTAAGCCCAGCTGACTTCAAAAAGGCAAATGTCAGCTTAGTCGATAAACCCAGTGTTTCTATGTTCTTATAGAAAACACCGTGCAGGGATTTATCGACATGCTGCCTAAGCAAATTTGCCTGCTCGGCAGCTTTAATCTGGGTTTTCAGACGATTTGGCGGAAGCTCAGTGACCGACTCTGGGTCGGCACCTCGCCGGCCTCCTCGCCTGATGTCGAATATGAGACCGAGTTCATCTGCGGCTCTTTTTGCTGCCTTAAATAATCCTGCACCCACACCTGCATTTTCGCGATCTCTCACTAATTGCAGGAGCGGGTCTGAGCTCCTAAGGATATTACATGCTATACTCAGTACTACCCGGCCATGCATACACTCCAGGCCCAAGAGTCCTCGGCCCCCCCGTTGACGTGGGAGGTACACTCGAGGAACGGACGATTTAGGATGAATACTACGATGAATATTCATCATCTTGCGGGTATCTCTATCTAACTGGCGCAGCTCATCTACCGTCCACTTCACTACTCCAAAGGAGTAGAGAAGAACAGGAACGGCAAGCATATTCATAGCAGACACCTTGTTTTTCCCCGAAAGCTCGGAAGACCAAATCTTTCGGAGTAGGTGTCTGTACTTGCCGCGGAGAGATCCCTTTATCTGTTGCACATCTTGGATGTGATGTTGTTGCACACCCAGATATGTATAGGTCTCTCCGGCATCCAGATGTCGTAGAATGCTTCCGTCTGCTAGCGCCTCTTCAGAGAATTCCCGCATCGTCCTCTCTTGAGGTGGACGACTGCGCATTTGTCCAACCCAAACTCCATACCAATGGCTCCCGTGTACTCTTCAACCACCCTAAGAGCGTTTTGGAGTTCGCGCTCTCCGGAGGCATACAGTTTGAGGTCATCCATATAGAACAGATGGGTGACCTTGTGTATCAGCAGGCTGTCCTTGCACCCTGCCATGCCCTTCTTGGCACCACGTTGCTCGTAGATCTGCTGGAAGACCGGATCAACCTGCCGAAGTGTCCTAGCATACAAAATACGTGTAAATACCTTGTAGCAGGAGTTCAGACGGGTGATTATTATTATTATTATTATTATCTTAGCGACTGCTTAGTGCATTATTTTAGTTTTTCGGCATTCCTTGGCCAATTTTAGTCATACAGTCAAAAGTAAAAGACCACAATTAAAGGTAATTAAATTTACCAATGCCAAATAAAAACTTGTTTTTCTTTTAAGTTATTTTCATTTTGAAGGGGTTCAAAATTGTCAAATTTAAAATTTTCAATTGAATTGACCAAATTTAAGAAATAAGAGCTCAAAATGTGGGACTTCAAGCATAAGACTGAAACCAGTCTCTGGAGCCCTAACCAGTTAGTAAGGATCTAAAACCAAAGAAGCAATTTCACCGCCTCATATCTAGCAATAGCAAAGTGTTATAAACTATTTTTCAAACCAAATTCGTTGGCACTAATATAAGAGGTTTGTTAGTAAGTTGGGCTAAAACAGAATGTCGAACGCTTTTCAATAGAGGTAAGTTAAACAAGTTTTTTTTTGTTTTTTTAATTCAGTGGCTTAGGTAAAACAGCAATTATATTGGACTACAGCATTCTTATATAAAGTTATATAATTTTTTTCATGACAATAAGGAAATGTTATTGATTATTTCACTAGTTGTTATAACTAAATTTCGTTATCGTCCAGAAAAAAACAACAATATAACATAACTGATACTGCTAGTAATAATTCTAAGAAATTGTTAATTATAAACAAAGATTTGCAATGCATTAATACTACTTATTGTACGTTTTGTTCAGTTTGGATTCATTATTTCATTTCAACTACCTGTTGGTAGAAAGTGTAAAATTATAATTACCCGTTTACAAGATTAGACAAATAAAAATAATTGGACTGCAACCAAATGACCGACATTGAATAACACTCTCGAATATACAAAATGTTAAGGTTGGAGAAATCTGTAATTCCTTAAAACATGATGGTTGGTATGGCATAATAAATTTACATGTCACCACTATCTAGAAACTTGTGGAATAAAAAATTGCATTTCGATTGCGACAGCTTTCTATTTTTTCAGTACTTGACTAGATCGTCTTCAGTTTAATGTCTTATAGTAGAGGCAGAAAAACAACAAACAGGATAGTGAACTTTGTAATTTCAGCTTTTCACCGGTGAACGGATTAAAATAAGAATAGTTAGGTACCACTTGGATTGCAACACATCCGGTGGATGAAATTTCGAGAAATTTAGGGCCCAGTCAAATAAGACGAAGCAAATGCGTTTGTTATTGACGACGCAACAGAAATTAATATCTTAGCATCCGTAGAAATTAATAAAAATGCAAGTACACCTGAAATTGGAAGTGCTTTGATATTAGCCGAGAATCTGTTAGAAAAATATTGAGAAAACATAAACATATAAATATCAACTTCATCAGCACTTATGTGAAGCTGATATAATAATAATAATAACTAATAGGTAACTAATGCCAAAATAAATTTTAGAGGCCCTTGGTTCTTGTATACACACTAAATCCCAATTTAATTTTTTACTCCCTTTCATAATAGTGAGCCAGTGGTATTGGGGGCGATAGTGGGGGGAGGGGGTGGCTAATGCCAAAAAAATGTTTTAAGACCTTGACTTTTCGTACATGCCCTAAATTACAATTTTTTGGACTCTTACCTGCTTGCTTTTCCTATTTTGCCTAACTTTTAATAATTGTGAGATTGTATCACTTGATTTTTTGCCTAATCATAACGTATTCGAACACTTGTGGATAAAATTTAAGGCGGATCAAAGGACTTTTTTAATTTCTTCAATATATAGACCCCCACATAGTAACTTAACTGATTGTTTAAGCGATCTGGAAGATATTTTGTCATTCGTCACTCCCACTTTTGATGTGATTCTTTGCTTGGGAGATCTGAATATAGATTTATTTAATGTAGATAATCCTATTAGTAACTGTTTTAATTCCTATAATTATGTGCAACTAATTAATGAACCAACGAGAGTTACAAGTAGCTCCAGCACACTTACTGACCCTATTTTTATCAGTGATGATCAACATTTAGTTATTCAGGCAGGTACACTATTAGCTGATTTGATCTCAGATCATAGGATGGTTTATTGCACTTTAGATGTTAAGACAGTTAAATTTAAACAAAAATTTGTTACTTTCAGAGATTTCTCTAATTTTAACCTTAATACATTTCAAACATATTTTAGTGGGTTGCCATTAGATGATATAATTTATGAACCTGATATCAACAAAAAAGTAGAATTGCTCAATAACTTTGTTATCTCATCATTTGAAATTTTTGCTCCTATTAAAACCGTTAGGGTATCTAAACCGAAAGCCCCATGGGTAACTGACAACCTTAAATTGATCATGACAGAAAAACAAAGGGCACTTAATAAATACAAACTAACTAAACAGCAGGATGACTGGGAACTTTACAAATGAATTAGAAATTTTTCCTTAGCAGCTTGTAGAGCTGAAAAAAAAAGCTTATATAAATAATATATGTCAACAAAATAATTCAAAAAAAACCTAGGCAACCTTAAGTAAATTTAATATTAATTATAAATCTAATGATAATGTTATACCTAGTCACTTATCTAATCCAAATAATATAAATGATTTTTTCTTGTCGGTTATGAAACCTAATGATAATTTGTGTCAGGACAGTATCAATCACTATGAAAATAGTAAGTATAATGACAATTTAGCTTTTCGTTTTAATATGAACAACACTGAACAACAAGTGCATGATATATTATTCAGTTTAAAATCTAACGTTTGTGGAATAGATAACATATCGGCAATAATGTTACAATATGCTAGTCCTATTATTGATATTTACCTGACTCATATTATAAATTATGCTATAGAAGTTTGTTCATTTCCTGAACTATGGAAGGTTGCCATTGGTTGTCCTTTGCCAAAAAAACAGAAACCGGTTGATATGTCGGACATTAGAATAATTAGCATGTTACCGTGCATTTCTAAAATTCTGGAGAAAGTTATGTTTAACCAAATGTACGAGTTTCTGAATTCTATTCACATATTACCCCCTTTTCAAACAGGTTTTAGAAAATTCTTTAGCTCAAGTATGGCTTTAGCTCAAGTTACTGATGATTTGTTGTCAGCCACGGATAAAAATTATGCTAGTGTGCTGGTGTTACTGGACTTCTCAAAAGCATTTGATACTATTAATCATAAACTTATTTGTTCCAAATTAAAATAGTGATATGCAAAATGAACATAAAACAAACATTAATATAAAAATTCTCAAACAGCAAAAAGTATATTCTCAAACATAAACAACATAAATGAATGAGATCCGATTAATCGCTTAAAGAAAAATAATGATAATTATTCTCTATTAAAATTCTATTGGTAAAGTTATTTATAATTTCAGTCAGATCCATTTTGGAAGCACTTTTTGATTCGATTGATAACAAAGCTAATTGGCTCAATCTCTGTTGACCCATAACAGATCTTAATAATTTTTGATTAGCATTAGTTTGCTAAAGGAGCGTTCTGCACTTGCCACAGTTACTGGAAGTGTAAAAAACAATATAAACGCTATGAAAACATCAGCCATGTCTCTTTCAAGCGTGCCAAACTGTTTATTTATCAGTTCAAAATAATTTCTGATAGTCATACTTTTAATCAAATCATTTTTAACTAAAGTGAGTATATGAATATATTGATCAGTGAAAGTTTAAGATAGTAGTTCTGAATATTTTTTGAAATCTTTGTATTAGTTGATCAATTACAAAATAAAAAACATTCACTTTAAATTTTTTTTCGAGATTTTCAAATATGTGATCATCTGTCAGCTCATCAAAATGTCTCTTACGTTTAGATTGTCTCATTTCTTAAAAATGTATGGTCTATTTGCCATTTTTGTGCTATTTTCTCCGCCTCAGATTTTAGTTCCTGGTAGTTCTTAGTTTGCACACTTTTTCATTAACTTTATTTAAAACTAAATCAGCTTCATGTAAATCAATATTATTCTTTTGTAATACTCGTATTTGTATAGAGACAGTAAAGATACACTGATGCAAGTGACATGATAGAAAACACACTTGGTTTTGATTGTTCTCATCGACCGCATCCCGCGATCCACTCGAGAAGCACGCGGTCACTCGGGGAAAACGGAAAGTTGCGAGTTGGTGCATACAGTAGAAACCACACCACTGCGAATGCGAACACGAAATTGTTATTAATATTTCGGAGGGCCAGGTGGACCGGAGCCCCCAAAACCCTGGGGCCCCGGGCAACTGCCCGAGTTGCCCGTGCATAGCTACGCCTCTGTTTTGATCACGATTCAGTGGCTATTATAAAATCTTATTTAACGAATCGGAAACAGCAAATTAGAATTCAAAATAAAAGTTCAGATCTGGCCAATATAGGAGCTGGTGTTCCCCAGGGGTCGGTAATTGGTCCGTTATTATTTATTATATATACGGCTGATCTTTTAAAGTGTGTAAGATTCTCCAATGTTCAAGCATATGCTGATGACTCTCAAATTTATCTAAGTTTTTCAATTGAGAATATGGCTGCAGCACAGGACAGTATTAACAGTGATTTAGATATGTTATTTAATGAGAGTCAGAAGCATAACCTTAAACTAAATGCAAATAAATCAAATATTATGGTATTTGGAGCCAAATCTAAAGTCAATATCGTCAAGAACTCTATCTCAATTAATATTAATAATAACCCTTTGCCTGTTGTTTCTGCATTTAAAAATTTAGGTTTGATTATTGATGATGACTTTAGATTCGAATCTCATGTTGATAGTTTGTTAAAGAAATCATACAGCTCTATGAAACTTTTATACTCCAACAGATTTATACTAAATAGCGGTTTAAAAAAAGTTCTTTGTGAGTCTCTTGTTCTGTCTCTGTTTAACTACTGTGATTTTATTTATGGCCCCTGTCTTACGTTTACCTATAAAAAATGTATACAAAAGGTTCAAAATTTCTGTGTGCCATTTATCTTTGGATTACGTAAATATGACCACGTGTCGCAAAAAATTAATGAACTTAGGTGGCTAAACATGGAAAATAGAAGACTGCTCCATCTCAACGTATTTGTTCACAGATTAGCAAATTCAAAAGTTAACTGTTCATTAAAGTCAAAGCTAGTTATGAGATCTCACATTCACAATGTTAATGTTAGACAAAACCATATTTTTACTATTCCTCACCATTCTACCGCTATCTTTCAGAGAAGTTTCACGTACAACGCTGTTAAATCGTACAATAAAATTTCTCCTTGCATAAAAAGTCTTAAAGTCTCTGTAGATTCAAGTATAAATTAAAACAAAATTTACTATCTGCTCAATGACTCTTTGTGTGGGGACCACTTTGGCTTGAGTTCATTTTTTGTTTTTTTTCTTCTTCTAATCTCTTGAGCTATAAATAAGTTTGAACAGGTTTTATTTGAACAGTGAACTTCTGCCTATTTGCTTCTTGCATACGCTGTCATAGCTTAGTTTGAAATAATAATACATATATATATATATATATATATATATATATATATATATATATATATATATATTGTAATGATATTCCGAATTTGCGTGAAATGAAAAAAATATATAGATGAAATAGATTGGTATTGACTAAAATTTGAATTTTGAAAAGTGAAATTTTGTAAATTGTGAAAAATTTAATTTCTTGCCAGGGCGCCAAATCTAAAATTGAATTACCAACTTCAGATTGAATAGAGCACGAGAACAACTGTGCCTATACTGCAAACAGTTTCTCTTAATCTCAAGAGCAGTTTCTATATATTTAAGGTTGTTACTCAATTTAAAATAACGAAAAGATATCAAGAAAAATACTTATATTACTAAAGAACAAATTGAACTGTCACCAGTTAAATGACGTACAAAATTCCTTAAAACTAACTAAAATACAAATTTATCTTTATTATTTTTGCTCGAGACTTTTAAAGCTTTTATTATTTAAAAAGAGTACCTTTTTCGCACGCAAATCACTCGTTGATATCGTTCTTTGTTTCAAAATTTTAATTTCCAAATTAATTTTCCACTACTCGCAATCCTCCTTAACCAATTTATTATTTTCCTTTTTTTTTTTCTTTCAAAGTAATGCAATCCTAAAATGTTTTTCTTTTGCTTTATTTCTGCTTCTTTAACTTCTGCTATTAATAAATAATCTCCGTCTACTCAAATATCTTCCGTATTCAATTTCTTATCTTTTTTCTCCCCGTCAAAATTCATCATAATCAATCTCTCGTCAAAATTTCTCACTTGCTTGATCTTCCTTCATTTTTTTTTGTACTTTCCTAATAATGTTTGTGAATATTGGAATTTATTGTTTATAACTACAATACAACTCCTACTACTGAGTTTTTATAATTATTATCAATAGTAGTTTATATTTTAAAAATATCATACCTCACAAAAAAAACTCTAATTACAAATTAACAAATTATACAAATACAAATATTACAAATATTAACAAATATTTCTTAAACTAATATTATCAATAAATTATCGTTATTTTTCCAATTTTTGTTGACTATTTAACTATCTGCAGTACACACACCTCCATACTCCATTCAATCTAAAGTTGAAGGTAGTAGTTATTTCGGTAACGAATGTTATATTGCCATAATATATATATATATTTAAAATGTCTTAATTGTATGTACTTAAAATTCAACAATTAATCAGTTTATTCAATAAATATTTAGTAATTATTATGCTGCCCACTGCATGTTAAGTGTAAGAATAGCCATAAGCTAAACTTCGCATGTTGTGGGTAGTCAAACCCCAATTAAATTGCTTTTGTTTCTACTATCTGTTGTAATTATATTCCTTGTTTCAAGTTGTTGCTTTTTAGTGTCATTTTATGTTAATTATTGGGGAAAAATAAAGACGATTTATTATTATTATTATTTACCAATATTTGCCACATTTACCCCCAAACCCTTCAACGGAATGATAATCTAGTTCCAGATCTCATTACAATACATAAGTGTACCAAATTTCAAGTCAATATCATAAACGGTTCCAGAGTAAACATGCGCACAAAAAAGTTACAGACAGACCGACAGATGCTAAAATTTACAATATCGACGTTTCATGACATTGTAAGTCTATTTCAATTTTTTTGCGTTACTATCCACTATCCATTGAACGTGGAAGTAAAATTACTAGCAGGCATGAATTTTGAACTTTTTGTATCCATCTGGTGTCGACACTATCAAAGCAATGAGCACAAACACTGTCACAATGATTAAAATGTGATTGTATCAGAGAGTCACATATTGAGTGCTTTCCATCTACACGACTCCCACCCCACTGACTCCTATGTCGACTCGTGTCGACTAGTGTCAGCTCTCACCACAAGGGTAAATGGAACGCTAGCTAGGCTAGTGTGAATCGCTTAAAAAAATATACATTTTTTTAATGTATCTTACACTTTTTAAAAGGTTATTAATGTAAGTGAATATTGTAAAATTTATTTATCTCACGCATTCAGCATTTCAGATGAATGTGTGTACTGTCTTGAGCAGAAAAAAATAGGACAACTTTTTTTTTCTAATGTAAATCTGTCTCTATTTGAATATGTAATGAGTAGCCGAAATAAAACAGATATCACTTTTAATTTATTTTTTATTTTAATGCTGTAGTTATTGCTATAGTAAATGATTGATGGTTAATGAGACAAATTGCACTGCGTTATAACATTAACAAAAATTTGGTGTGTAACATTTTAAGAAAGTGGAGAATAAACGGTACGATTAGTAGAAATCCTGGATCAAAGGACAAAGGATATCCTACTTAACAAAAAACTAACTATTAACATTTCGTTATTGCGCCATTTCTATTTAAACTTAAGTCTGTTTGGCATATAATTAAATAACCTTATACAATAATCATTAGTAATAATATTTTCCCATGCATTATTTACTATATCCAGTAATTCTTCGGCATTCCGTGGTCTCACATTTCGTTTTTGGATACTTCTTACGAGTAGTCCCCATACTTCTTCCACAGGGTTAAGATCTGGACTATGACTGGGCCAGTTAAGAACATTGATGTTGTTATCTTGAAACCAGTTAGTTACAGTATGAGCAGTATGAACGGAACAATTGTTTTCTTGAAATAAGAACTCATTATTAGGAAATAATTGTGACACAGAAGGGAGCATAATATTGTCTAAAATCCTAATATACGTTTCACTATTAAATCGTTCCTCAATATGCCATAAAACACCAGGACCACGTGCCAATATCCAAGCCCACATATTGACGGAAAATCTATCACTTTTATCATTGTTAGATATACATTTTTCATCGAATCGAGTATTCGGAGGGCGGTAAACACGAATACGGCCGCTGTGTGTTAACTGGAAAGTTTTTTCGTCTGTAAAGGTTACATTGTTCCAAAAATTTACATCATGCGCTAAAAATTCAAGTGCAAATCCTACTCGAGCTTCTTCATGTTCAGCTTTAAGTAAGTATTTCTGTGCTGCTGCATGACAGCGTAGCTCTGATTGTCTTACTCGCCGGCGGAAACCGGAGGAAAATTCGTTTCTTCAGCAGCCTGAATAACTGAGTAAAATGGATTTTCTACTAAAGCATTTACCAATTGCAAATCTTGTTGTTGAGTTGATATCCTTCGTCGCCCTCTATATTTTTTTCCTTTACGATAGTCCATAGTTCGATCTAGCTACATAACTCAAAAATGAATAAAATTTTAACTATCTACAATTTCACCGCCGTTTTATTAAAATATAACGCACGAAACACCACAATAATAAACTGCATAAATCACATAATAGATAAAAAACAGAAGCCGTTCCTAAAACTGATCACATCACCACAGGTATTTACAAATAGAGTTGGGAGGGTGTTAGTAGCTAACGACGTCAATGAGGGCACCACTTTCCACTTATAAAATATCTCATATATGCTAGCAAGACGCCTATAAGTTTGTGTATAGATTAACGGAATACAATAATTTTTTTACCAAAATGTATTTTTTTTTAATTACACAAAGCATCAATCTAAGCCCGTCTTGTGGCAGAAATAATTCATTTTGTCATTAAATATACGTTTTGAAGCGTACAAAATCAGCCATAATCACCTTTTTTCCTAAATTCAATCGTATAAAATAACCAATAACTATGAGAAAATTTAAAAAATGTTACACGGGAGGCATAAAACAATCTTTCTTCTTTCCAGTACATTTTGTTTGATATTTCTATCTTAGTTATTTACATAGAAATTAGGTATTTTCTGATACTCGTTAATACATCATGTGAGCGGGCAAATATCCTCTTAATTTACATTCATGAACAACAAGTCTTCAAGCTCATCAGCTAGAAATTTGTTTCTGAAGTATTAGATACGCAAGGGCAAGTTGATGCAGTTTATATGGATACAAGTAAAGCTTTTGATCAGATAGATTTATTTTTATTACTAAAAAAAATTGGTAAACATATTTCAATCGTATTTATTTAATTGAAAGCAATTTGTTGAATATGAGGCGTTCAGATCACATCAGTACGAAATAACATCTAGAGTACCCCAAGGTTCTAATCTGGGACAGCTGATTTTTCTTATATTCATTAATGACCTGATAAATAATATTGAGTGTAATAACTTAATGTTTGATCTTAAAATATTTGGGAATGTTTCATCTACAATAGATTGTATAACTTTGCAAAATGATATCACCGCTGTTAATGATTGGTATTTTAGAAATCATTTATGTTTAAATATTTCCATGTGTTGTGATGTCATACTCTAGAAAAATAGATACAATTGTGTTTCCATATATTATTAATTCAAATGAATTGACTCGATGCTATGAAGTAAAGAATTTGGGCATTTTATATGATTGCAAATTAAATTTCAAGTCTCACATACATCAGGTAATATCGAATGCTTTTAAGATGCTCGGTTTTATTATCAGAAATTGTAAATGTTTTAATAATATTCATAGTCTCAAAATACTATATTTTACATTTGTCAGAAGCAAATTGGAACATGGATCTTTGATTTGCTACCCTCTATACCAGAATCTCATAAATAGTATTGAATTTGTGCAAAGGAGATTTATGAAATATCTAGCCTATAAAGAAGATGGGTAGTACATATACTGTTAAATAGATATGGTATTTTGTCTCTAGAAGCAAGGCGTATAATAATATCCATAAAATTTATATTCAATCTAATTCACAATAACATTGATTCGCCAACGTTGCTTAGTAAACTAAATTTCTATATTCCAAAAACGGTGTCCCGCACTAACATGATCTTTTATACGAATTTTACACGAACTAATATGTTTTGTAAATCACCAATACATGTCATGTGCAATAACGTAAATAACATTTCGTCACTTTATGATATTTATGTGGACACTATTAGGCATATTATTAGTCGTGTTCATTTGGTTTAATTCGTTAGTATATACGCCATTGTGTTTTTGTTGCCCTTCATATTGGATTGCTTGTATGTAATCAGCTCCTTCCTTGTTTTAGATTTATATTTTATACATTTAGTATTCTAGTAATTGCTTTTATATAATTATCTTGTTTACAAGATAGAATATACTCTTATACTCTAACCTATTTTTATAATTATATTATGTATGTCCTGTAATTGAGTTATTTAACCCGTTGGAAATGTAACAGATAAATAAATAAATAAACTTCTGTAAATTTTGTTTACAGCTCTATCGAGGAAGGTGATATTTTTTCAATTCCCTTATTTATAATAACATCCTGGCGGAGTTTAGAGATACCACAAGGGTCACACCTGGATCCACTGTTAACTTTTCGGTCCACGACTTAAGATTATGTTTTTGATGAACTTATAGTTCTATAACATGTTATTCTTTGCGGATGACTTAAAAATTTATGCCGCAATACGTAATTGCAGGATGACCTTGAGATAACATGCTATTAAATATTAGTAAACGTGAGCTCATGACATTTTGAAGAAAATATTATAACTTAAAAAACGTCTTCTATAGGTTTAATGACCAAGACCTTGATATATTCAAACATGTAACGGACCTAGGTGTGATTATCGATAGTACATTGAACTTTAATACCTGTTAACATTGATAATATAATAGCAACAGCAAATAGAATGACTTATTTTAACTATATATTGACAACATGCAGTCACTAATTCCCTTTTTTAAATTGTTTCCTAGTAGTCTTGTGTCTGAAGATGTGAAGTAAGTTTTTGTTCACGAAACCGGTAACACAATAAAAATAATTTTGTGAGATATGATTCTTTTTTCCCACCAAAAATGACTTTATTAAATTTATTTACTAAATCTACATCAAAATTTAAAAATGCAGTTACTACGTGTGACTGGTTACACCCAAATTAGAATACTTATGGTGCAACAATTTGGGGCCGACACTATCAGAATCACACTAAACAAATTGAACATATTCAAAATAAATTTCTGAAACAGACCTCATATAAACTCGGTTGTAATGGCATTGCTCTGGTTAAGGGGAGGTTAGCTTCTTATCTAAATCGACGTCTCTTGGAAAATCATTGAAAATGACATGAACTCTATTTTGTCTACAAACTAATTATTAATAACAATACTATCTCAACCTATCTTCTGTAACAGCTCAATCTGAACCTGCTACCTAAAAATACGAGAGCACAACGTATGTTTAAAACAAATATTCATAGAACATCGAATGGTCCACGACAGAGACGTCAGGAAAAAATTGAGAAAACTAGGGATGTTAACAAACTTAATCTTTGTATATTTTGTGCTGTTTCCGTCATTCCAAATTAAATTTATAAATGCCTGCCATTTGCCTGTATTAAGGTAAATTGACAAACTGCGAAAGAGCGTCAATATTTTTGTATCTGAGAGAGTGTAGCCTTACTTAAACAACTGAAAACACGGTTTTTCACAAATATCTAAATCCTTTTTGAATAACTACCCACCGTCATATTGAAAAGCATAAAATATAAAGAGCTTGACCCAAGTTGTTGTGTCTCTATGTTCCTATCTTTATTAGTTGACAAATTAATGTTGTTTAAGGAAAATAAAGCTTAGTGCATTTAACTACTATGAACGCCACAAACGTAAGGCAAAATCAACTTCTAAATTAGCTAAGTATTTACATCTTCAATTTAGTTAGTTTAGTTATTAACAAATAATTTTTTTTCCGCCGTATTTGACAGAGGAAAAAAGTTTAAAATAAAATTCATCAAAATATATTGCTTTTCTTCTAAGCTATTGGATTTTTCGATTTACACCTTAATAATATTGCATCTACAAAACTTTAAACGTTCAAGCCAAATTTGGTATACTTATCTGGCAATCTTACAAGCAGATTACTTACGATGACATGAAACTGAGGACAGCAAACTTCATTTTACAGAAAGAACTATAATTTTTTAATAGTAAATTAATAACAATAGAGAAACATAGACCTGGTATCAAATCTCTTGTGTTTGTGATAGAAGTTACAACTGATAATATTCTGCTTAGATATATGCAAAAATCTGTGTTTTTAATTATCGCTAAGACAATCATAAGACTAAACCCACTACCATACGAATATCGAGATTATTCATAACAAAAGTACTTACCCTCTATCAGATGAAAACATATATTGACTTCCCCTCGTCATATAAAAAATCCATTGTGTTAATTGCAGGGGGACTTGCCTATATTGTTAACAAGGGTTCATACATCAACATAATATTTCTTTTGTTATGCTCAAAATTTATTCTCTGAGAATTATAAAGCAAGTGTATAAACCGATTGACAGGTGCTATTAACTATTTAGTTATTGTTTTGTCTTCCAATAAAAATGTATATTAAAACTAAGGTTATATTTTTACAGTTTTCAATAAGAAATGCGTTCTTACATTTTAATTTACAATAAGAAATAGGGTTCGAGTATCGTTAAAAGCCCCGGAAATCTCAAAATATATTTAAAAAATCTATTTTAGAATAATTATATTTACCAAATATAATAAAGATGGTAAAAGTAAACAAAAAAAAACAAAAATATTTTTCTCCGAGAAAGGGAATAGATTTCGAGATTTTGAAATGTTTAATAAAAAAACGTCTTTTTGAAAGCTCACCTTGAAAAGCCAACACAATATTTTATTCAAATTTGGTAGGTAGTTCTTTAAAACATATTACTTTAAATAGTTTTGCTTTAAAATTTTATGAATTCTATTATTTACTCATAGTTCTTCTAGTATTAAAATATTAGATAGATTAAGATAGTTGTTTTAAAAGACTCTATTGTTTGTATAGGTATTAGTGTTTGTTAATAAAATTTTGCATAATATTAAAAGAAATACAATATGCATCGATGGCCTTTCGTCAACCATGCTAAAATACTGCAGTCCTTTTATAGGTCAATATATAACTCATATTATAAATTGTTGAATTGAGGTGAAATATTTTCCACAATTATGGTAAGTTGCAGTGGGCATGCCATTACCCAAAAATAATGACCCCTCCACATTTTCCGTTTTAAGAGTAATTAGTGTTTTACCGGCCATGTCCAAAATTTTTGCCTGATTCGCAATGCGGCTTTAGAAAAGGATTTAGTACTACTACCACTACGTTAGCACTTATTACCAATGACATGTTTGAGGCGTTGGATAAAGGGTCGATGAGTGTGTTGGTATTACTAGATTTTTCTAAAGCATTTGACACAATCAATCAAGAACTTATATGTGCTAAAATAAAATGTTATGGCTTTTGAACAACTTGCTGTTGAATTTATTTCTTTTTACTTAAATGGGCGCTCGCAAAAAATTTAATTAATAATGATTCTTCCTAAGTTTAGATATATTATAAGGTGTACTTCAAGGGTCAATTTTAGGTCCTCTGTTATTCATTATTTACACGTCTGATATTCTTTGCTCCGTTTCAAATTGTCGAATACAAGCCTATGCAGATGCCACTGGACTTTACTCACATTTTCGTATTCGTATGGTAGACGCGTGTTATATCGTGAATCATGAGCTGAGCTTAATAAAATTAGGAGTTTATCAGTCGAGCATGATTTAAAGTTTGTAACGTGCCATCTTCCGCCGGTGTCCGCAAGATCATATGTACATAAATTCATCAAAATTTCCTATAGTAGAAATTACCTTTAGCGATAAATGTCACCACGCTAAATATTGGGTGCAAATTACCACTTAAGCTTTTCTCCAACAGATGGCTCTCCGTAGAGAATATATAAATTTATTAAATAATGGGATATTATTGTGAATATTTTAGGAGAATTTACAATATAGATTATTGCAATAATTAGCGTATAAAAGTTGTTTACAAAGTAATAGAGTAAAGATGGTTAATGATCGAAAGTCCATAAAAATCGATTCAGTATTTCCATTTCACAAGTTGGTACCCTGACTGTCGAACTGTCAGCTGTTGTCATTTCCTTTTGTTTTTGTGAGTGATCAAAGGTTATAAATCTCTGAAATTGCCTAAAACTTCCTCTTTTAAATCAAGAATTTGAACTGAAAACTTCGCTACGGATTTATTTAGTTAAAAGGCACGTGATTGCTAATCGGTTTAATACCGGATTAATAACTAAATTTAACCTAATATTTCAATTTATATTTTGGTTTGTTAAATTGAATTTTCGAATTATTCGGATAATTAAGCAAGTTATCGTCTAGAAGTAATATTCTAGGTAAGTTTGAATTTCTTTGATTTATTAAAGACACGTGCTCACGTTAGAAGATAAACTTGAGAATAATTTTGCAATTTAATTGTAGACGATTTGGGATAGGCCAGATTTTGACCGCAGAACTTGGCTACTGTTCGGTTATTTTTTTGGATTGTTGGATTTTTGGACTTTGGATCATTGCTATTCTTTGGTATACGAATTTTGGTAAACGATTTGGCCCTGCATTTTAATTCATACATTTCGATTAAGAGAAACATCTAACCATTGTGAAGAATTTTATGAACCCTATCAAATTGTGTTGTGAAGACTTCACCTCGACCAACCCCCCACGTCTGGAGCGCCAGGAAACTCTCCAATTTTGTGTGTAAAAGTTAAGTAACCCTTATATCTCATACTTATTGTCAATTGTTTCAATTTATTAATCATTTTTTTTTTCATAGCGTTAACCCTAAACCCTAGACTTGTCTGTATTATTTTATCGTAATATTTTATTGTTTAATTTTTTTTGTACTGTTACTAATTCTTTTTATAATAAATTGTATTTGTTTTTACTTGTTCTTTTATTTCGTTGCTCTCACTACAAGGATTAGTAAGATCTGGGACCTCGTATACGTATCCCGACTATAGGTCGTAATAATTTTGGGGGCTCAACCGGGATCTTTGTGAGAGTAACAATAAAAGAACAATCAATTTCACCTAATAAGAAATATACTAATTTAATTTTGAATTTCCTAGGTACGCTTTTGCACTATCGGAGAACCTGGAGCGAAAGACTGGAAGGGACAAATTTGCTGGTCGAGGTATTGCTGAAATTTTTGTGATCTAAAAGGAGTCACCTTGAAAGAGAAATCTCAGGAACTTGGTAAAAATTGTATAGTTTTAGTTTTTGTATCTGTTTTTTTCTGAAATTCCTGAGCATTTTTTTTTATTTACTGAATTTTTATCTTGAAATAAAACACAGTTTCATCTAATAATTTATTACAAAATGGTTGACATAAATACTTCACTGTTAGATAGGGAGTTTCTCATTTATGAATTACTTATACGAGGTATAGATGTAAAGTCTGGTGACAAGACTAAAGATCTAGCCCATAATTTAACATCATTTTTAAGACAAGAAAATCAGGGTAAAACATTTGAAATGGTTAGAGATTTGGATGCTATTTCTGAATTACAAAACTGTACAACAATTTTGAATTTAGTTACAAAAGCCTCTAAAGGTATTTTGACACTTAATTTGATAGAAAGGCTAGATGCGTTATTTTGGCATCTAAAAGGTAGAATGGCTCGCACACCTTGTGAAAATGATGACCAAAGGGAACAACTTGCTGGTTTACTTAAGAATTATAGTAAAATTTATGAGGATTTTGTTGATAGGAAGAAATTTTTGGTCGGTACACCAGCAGTAGAAATTCCAATTGATCAATCCACTGCTCTAGCTAATCTGCAGACACTTGTTCTGACAGATCCAGATTACGTTCCAGTGTCACAGTGGAATTTTACATTTAAAGGAAAATTTAGAAATAGTTTAGACGTGTTAGACTTCATAAGAAAAGTTAATCAGTTTTGTAAAACCAGAAAAGTATCCGAATCTAAATTGCTCGATGGCATAGGTTGTTTATTTGAGGATAGGGCTGATGTATTCTATCGCTCTATCGAACATGAGATTGAGTCGTGGTCAGACCTCTGCACACGACTCAAAAGGGAATTTTTACCTTTCAATTTTGAAAAGCTTGTCAAAAATCTGATCAAAACTAGATATCAGCAGAGCGATGAAAGTATAGGAACTTTCATCGCCCACATTTCGGACCTGTCAAATTATTTGTCAATTCCACTCTCGAAAGAGAAAAGATTAAAAATCATAAAACAAAACATGTTACCTGAATATCAGGAACGATTACTTTTAGAAGACATTCACTCGGAGGAACGATTGGTGGAATTGGTAAATAAAATTGAGGAACGTAGACTAAACATGCGACGTGATAGACCTAGTAATCATCAAGCTAATACTAGGGTCTCTTTTTGTAATGGTATTTTTGGTAGTAATTTTGAGCAAAATTTTGAAAGTGAATATCGTGTTTGTAGAGACAGTAGATCAGAAATGAAAAGTAATAATTCCCATCATGCAAATAACAATCTAGACCAGGGGCATAGGAGATATAGTGGGAATGTTAATCGTTCAACAAGTAGGGAACGTACCTTTAGGCACCGCGATAGCATTGATAGGAATTACGTTTGTGGTAGAAATCGATCAAGTAGTCGGGATCGAAACCTCACTAATACATATTCTTACAATAGCCGTGAGAATTCTGCTGGTAGGAATAGATCGAGTAGTCAAGAGAGGTCACGTAATCGATCTTCAAGTAGGGAAAAACATAACTCAAGGCAAGTAAATAGTTTGCGATGTTTCAAATGCAATAGCACACAACATTTAGCCCGTGACTGCTCAACAAAAATAATAAAATGATATCGTTGTGGCCTAACAGGGTATACGATTCGTACCTGTCCTACCTGTTGCAATCAGGGAAACGGGGCAAGGACTTAGTCAGTAGTCGGGGATTAAGTCAGCCTTGTAGAAAACCGACTGATAATGTTAACACTCCTAACATGTCTCTTAGTTTGTTTGATAGTGAACGGGTGAAGATTGTTTTAGATTACATTTTGTCACAAGTAAATGGGAACGAATGTCCATACGTTAAAGTTAGTGTTTTTGATGTTCAGATTTTGGCTTTGCTAGATAGTGGTGCAAATGGTATATTTATGAACTCAAAAGGATGGAAAATTTTGGAAACTTTTGGCCTAAAACTTGAAAAATGTCTTGTAACATCGTGCAAAGTTGCAAATAATGACCACATGCAGTGTTTAGGACAAGTAACTGTGCCTATTAAACTCAAAGACAAAGTCCATCTTTTTGAGGTTATGATTGTGCCCGAGTTGCGTCATACTCTAGTTTTAGGTACAAATTTTTGGATAACGATGGGTATCGTTCCTGATTTGCGAAAGGGTGAATGGTATTTCTCTAGTGAACCTGTCATAAGCGATATAGTACGGGAGAATAATGCCTCTCTGGAAGGTGCTATCGATTTGACAGGCGAACAGAGAGTACGATTGAATGAGGTTGTGAGCGACTACTTTGACAGCATCAAGGACATCAAATTAGGCTGCACTAATGTGGTGGAACATAAAATAGAGGTTAATGAAGGTGTTTTGCCCATTAAACAGAGGTATTATCGTGTAAGTCCACCCATGCAGCAAAAGATTAATGAGGAACTTGATGAAATGTTGAGGTTAGGTGTTGTCGAACGTAGTCAGAGTGAATGGAGTTCACCTATCTTAATGGTAAATACAGATGACGGGACTTATCGTTTTGTAGTAGATTTTAGAAAGGTTAATAGTGTCTCTAAAAGACCAGCTTATCCATTGCCTTTTGTACATGAGATATTAGATCAACTGGGAACAGCTCGTTATCTCTCAAGTTTAGATATCAGATCGGCTTATTGGCAAGTCAAATTAGAAGAAGATAGTAAGCAATACACAGCTTTTACTATACCCGGCAGGGGTCATTTTCAATTTAAACGTTTGCCATTTGGTCTCCATGGGGCCCCAGGTACTTTTCAAGCATTGGTAGATCGCTTATTTGGGCCAGAGTTAAAGCCATATGTGTTTGCTTACCTAGATGATCTAATAATTGTAACAAGTGATTTTGACACTCATATCCATGTACTAAAAGAGGTTTTTAACCGTCTGAAGTCTGCTGGCTTAACGCTAAAACGAGAAAAGTGTCAATTTTGTAGAGAAGAACTGGAATATTTAGGCTATAAAGTAAATCCTGATGGTCTTGGTGTTAACCCTAAGAAGGTTAGCGCAATAGTTGATATACCTAAACCTAAAAATCCTCAAGAGGTGAGGCGAATTATCGGGATGCTATCGTGGTACCGCCGATTTATTCCAGATTTTTCTACAATTGTTGCACCTTTAACTAATCTCACTCGTAAGAAGGTTAAATGGGAATGGTCGAAAGAATGTGATGAAGCTTTTCTAAATATTAAAAGTGTTTTGATTAGTGCTCCCATTTTGTCACGTCCAAATTGGGACTATCCGTTTATTTTACAGACCGATGCGTCACAGGTCGGTATTAGTTGCGTCTTGTCACAATTTTATGACAATAGAGAACACGTGATATGCTATCTGTCACGAGCACTAACCAAGACAGAAGCTAAATATGGGGCCACCCAATTAGAAATTCTTTCGGTCATTTATGCCATAGAAAAACTTCGTGGGTACATCGAGATGACTAAGTTCATTGTAGTAACAGATTGTTATGCTCTTAAGTGGTTAAATAATTTAAAAGATCCTAAAGGTAGACTTGGCAGATGGTGTTTGCGTCTCCAAAGTTTTGATTTTGAGGTTATACACCGAAAGGGTCGTTATAACGTAGTTCCTGATTGCTTATCGAGAGCAGTACCACCTGCCATAGATACCGTAACTACTGAAAATGAACCGATAGTACCCTCTGGCGATCCGTGGTATGATAAAATGCTACGACGAGTGAGAGATAGTCCGTTACAATATGATAGGTGGCGTGAAATGAATGGGAAATTGTACAAAAAGGTTGAATGTGGTTTTAAAGATCTTCTCTCCGATATCGATACATGGAAGGAAGTAGTACCTAAGCCAGAACGACGTAAACTTTTAGAAAAATATCATGCTGATATATTAACCGGTGCTCACATGGGTGTATATAAAAGTTACAATCGTTTAATTCAAAAGTACTTCTGGCCCTGTATGAAAGCTGATGTGTATCGATATATCAAAAAGTGCCAAATTTGCTGTAGTCAGAAACCGATACAAAAGATACCTGCCGGTGAAATGGGTAGTAGACCAGATATAACTCGTTGTTGGCAATTGATAAGTAGTGATCTTTTTGGCCCACTACCTCGCAGTAGTTCTGGTTATAAATATGTCCTAGTTGTTACTGACTACTTCAGTAAATTTGTAATTTTTGTACCTCTTCGTTCGGCTACTGCTCAAAATGTCATTAAAGCCATTGAACAGCATGTCTTCTTGCTATTCGGTGTTCCAGAGTTCATTATCGTGGACAATGGGACGCAGTATGGTAGAAGTAAGGAATTTCCAGCATTTTTGGAAAAATATGGAGTTAAACCTTTATATAATGCCTATTATCATCCACAGAATAACCCCACTGAGAGGGTTAATCGGGTGTTAAAAACCCTACTCTCATCATACATTGATGAGCAACAAAGAAACTGGAGTGATAATCTTCCACACCTTGCATGTGCTATAAGAACTGCCAAACATGAAACAATACGTTATACTCCATATTTTGCCAATTTTGGCCGAGAAATGATTGTAAATGGCGAAGAGTATAAAATTTTGCGGGACAAAAGTAAATTTGGTACAGAAGATCTTAAGGAAAACATAGAATGGAAAAATAAAGGGATTGCTAAACTGCATAAAACTATTAAAGCAAACTTGCAAAAAGCTTATGAGAAAACTAAGATGAGATATGATCTTAGAAGACGTCCGGTTAGCTTTCAGGTAAACGATTATGTGTGGAAAAGAGATTTTCCTCTATCCGATGCTTCTAAACATTTTTCAGCAAAGTTAGCACCTAAGTTTAGTGGTCCCTATTGCGTGAAAAAGAAAATTGGTTTGAATGTGTATGAACTAGAAAATGACGCCAAAGAATTGATTGGTCAATATCATGTGAAAGATTTAAAACCCGACTTCACATTGGCCTCTGATTAATTTTGAATTTTTGGGAGATAATTTTTTTTTTGAAAAATTAGTTTTGGTCAAGATTTTCATTATTGTTTATTTTGGATATTTAAGATTTAAGATTTAATTTTGGGATATTTGTTAGATGTTTAGTTTGGCGATTTACCATTTAGTTCACCGCTACTTGGTATTTCGGGAGAAGAGAAAATCTTGCATTTTGTAATTTTCTTGGGTGGGATCTTTTTATGTAAAAGGACGAACAACGTATCCTAAATTCCAGTTAGCGATCGAGTGACCGAACAACTTGAACTCTCGTTACTGAAGGCCAAAAACTGACCAAAATTTTTAATTTTTCTTTTTTGGCGTTATTGTATAGTTTTTTTTTGTTGTCCTTTGTGTTATATGTGGTAGGTAAATGGGAGTGTGAATGTGGAGATAGTGGAGTGTGACGGAGCTGGTTGCCTAGAATGTACAGGGTGTAAGTTTCTGGACGTTCTATGCAAGTGGCTGCTACCCACAGGAAACTACGCTCAGTGTGAGTTGGTGCATAGTCTAACCTAAGAATTTTTGAACCTTGTCTGTTGTCTACTTTTGCTACCACCCTTCTGGTGTTTGATTTTTTTCTTGTCGCTTCACGACAATTTTGGTTTTGCAAGTACCATAACTTGGCCCCTAAGAATCTTAAATTCTTAGTTTTAGCTAGTATATGCTATAATATACTGTAGTTTTAAGATAGTCTTTTGTTTAAATGTTTTAGTAATTGTCTTGATGCATAGTATATCGTAAGAATTTTTGAACCTTGTCCGTTGTCTACTTTTGCTACCACCCTTCTGGTGTTTGATTTTTTTTTTTCTTGTTGCTTCACGACAAGTTTAACATTATTTTAGTTTGGTACATACTACAATGTACTGAGATATTTTGTTGTGTATCTCTCAGCTTCACGGTAAAGTTTGTACAACATTTTACTTGCATTCTGATATAGATATTTTAATTTGTTTAACACTTTAATTAGGTATTTTTCAAAATTTTTCTTTTCTTAAACAAGAATTTCTTGAGATTTCACACATTTTGCATTTTGGGGCTGTTATTCTAAATTTGAGATCTGAGTTACTTGTCACCAACTAGTACCAATAAAAACCTATTTATTTTTGACACAATTTTTGCGCTTTAATTATTTTGTTTATTCTTGGGAAAACTTTTTTTTTGGTAACATTATATTTAGCTATGTATATGTAGATATCTTTCTCTTTTGAGAAGAGTTTATTGGTATATTTATCACCTTTAAATACTTTGGTTGTTGTAAAAAAAAAAAAAAATTCCTTCAGAATATTTTTTTTTTTATTATTTTGGTAGGATGGAGTTGTAACGTGCCATCTTCCGCCGGTGTCCGCAAGATCATATGTACATAAATTCATCAAAATTTCCTATAGTAGAAATTACCTTTAGCGATAAATGTCACCACGCTAAATATTGGGTGCAAATTACCACTTAAGCTTTTCTCCAACAGATGGCTCTCCGTAGAGAATATATAAATTTATTAAATAATGGGATATTATTGTGAATATTTTAGGAGAATTTACAATATAGATTATTGCAATAATTAGCGTATAAAAGTTGTTTACAAAGTAATAGAGTAAAGATGGTTAATGATCGAAAGTCCATAAAAATCGATTCAGTATTTCCATTTCACAAGTTGGTACCCTGACTGTCGAACTGTCAGCTGTTGTCATTTCCTTTTGTTTTTGTGAGTGATCAAAGGTTATAAATCTCTGAAATTGCCTAAAACTTCCTCTTTTAAATCAAGAATTTGAACTGAAAACTTCGCTACGGATTTATTTAGTTAAAAGGCACGTGATTGCTAATCGGTTTAATACCGGATTAATAACTAAATTTAACCTAATATTTCAATTTATATTTTGGTTTGTTAAATTGAATTTTCGAATTATTCGGATAATTAAGCAAGTTATCGTCTAGAAGTAATATTCTAGGTAAGTTTGAATTTCTTTGATTTATTAAAGACACGTGCTCACGTTAGAAGATAAACTTGAGAATAATTTTGCAATTTAATTGTAGACGATTTGGGATAGGCCAGATTTTGACCGCAGAACTTGGCTACTGTTCGGTTATTTTTTTGGATTGTTGGATTTTTGGACTTTGGATCATTGCTATTCTTTGGTATACGAATTTTGGTAAACGATTTGGCCCTGCATTTTAATTCATACATTTCGATTAAGAGAAACATCTAACCATTGTGAAGAATTTTATGAACCCTATCAAATTGTGTTGTGAAGACTTCACCTCGACCAACCCCCCACGTCTGGAGCGCCAGGAAACTCTCCAATTTTGTGTGTAAAAGTTAAGTAACCCTTATATCTCATACTTATTGTCAATTGTTTCAATTTATTAATCATTTTTTTTTTCATAGCGTTAACCCTAAACCCTAGACTTGTCTGTATTATTTTATCGTAATATTTTATTGTTTAATTTTTTTTGTACTGTTACTAATTCTTTTTATAATAAATTGTATTTGTTTTTACTTGTTCTTTTATTTCGTTGCTCTCACTACAAGGATTAGTAAGATCTGGGACCTCGTATACGTATCCCGACTATAGGTCGTAATAAGTTAAACTCCGCTAAATCTAAATTAATGTTATTTGGTAGTAAGAATAAAATATATGTTCTATGAACTAACCATGATTAAAATTGATGTTACAACTTTACCGACTGTTGACGAAGCGAAATGTTTTGGGGTTATTTTTGATTCTAACTTGAGATTTAAGGACCAAGTAAAAAATGTATTCAAAAGACTTACCCTTATCTGAAGCTAATATTTTCAAATCGTCACATTTTAAGTTTAAATCTAAAAAATGTGAGTCACTCGTGGTGTCTCATTTTAACTATTGTGATTTTGTTTTTGGCTTTTGTCTTGATCAATCTGACAAGAATCGCATTCAAAAAGTTCAGAATTCATGTTGTCGCGCATATTTGGATTAAGAAAATCTGCTCATATATCTCATAAGATTAATGAATGTAAATGGTTTAATATGAATGATTGGAGAATTCATCGTTCAAGTAATTTTGTTCATAGATTATTGATGTTCCCCAACTCTTTCTTTTCTCTAAAAAATAAATTTAATACACGATCCTCTGTGCATACAAAAAATGTAAGATTTAAAAACAAGTTTACAATGCCTCATCACCAGACGGCCATGTATAGAAAGGAGATTTAATGCTATATCAACTCACAATATAATTCCTAACGTTTTTAAAGTTTTTAATGTTAATAAATTCAAATATAAAAGTTATCTATTAAGCAAGCAACAGTAAAAAAAAAATTGTTTTGTTTCTACTTGCTTCTTGCCCAAGTACATATGCTTAGCTATTATTATTCAAGCGCGTTGTTTTATCTATATATATATTTTTTTTATTGAATGTTCGTCAAGTTATCTGTCACCTGTTTTCCATCTTGAATTTAAGGAATTGTTAATGTGCATGATCATGGTTGAGTATGAGTAGTAGAAGATTTCGCCATTTTGTGGTAAAATTACTTCTGTATTAGTTTTTCCTTTTCTTTTTTTATTGTAAAAAATAATTTCTTTTCTATTTTATATTTTTCTAAATAATTTTGCACAATAAAGTCGATTTATTATTATTATTTAGGGCGCGGTACCGAATGTTTTCATCAGTTTCTGCAAGCTAAAAACGGAAGGAGAAATGTAAGACGATTTAAAATTTGGTGGGGAAAAAATGTAAACATCTTGCAACTGCCACAGGAAAAGTGCCTACCATATGGTTACTGTCACTGATTTTAATGTTGATTTCGACTCAAGATGTCTAGATATCGCACCTGGTTCTGTATAGGGTTCATAATTTTTTAGGTGAATTTTCAAAGATCTAAATATAGCCTCTACATGATAATGTTGCAGTATGGCTGTCTCTAGAGAAGTTATTTTTAGAATTTAAAATCAGGAAGGGCTTGTGCTTATGTATACTCTAGTTATGATACAGGTTGTCTCAAAATTCAAATATAAACGCAGGACGTATTTAATATACCTGGGCAAATTCAAATGGTGTAGTGTATTCGTCAAATGTACCTTCCTGCTATGGAAATAGCAACTGTGTTCAAATTCTATGGTTATCCACATAAAAATATTCAAGAAACTGTAATTAGATCAATATTTATATACGTAAATTTATATTTGCCTTTAATGAAACATCAGCTGAAAAGAAGTTCTCATATTGTACACACACTGGAGGAATGAATACAATTTTATTTATCTATAGACAGCACTGATTAAGTTAAGATTCACGGCAATTTAAAATTATTAATTTAACTCAGACTGAAACGGGTCTGGTTTCAAAGGTGGACAAGGCGCACCCGGCACAACGGGACAACCTTTTGTCTTAAATTGAAACGTACAAGTGGCATTTTGTTCGTATACTAACGTAATTAGCTTGAAACTGACATTAATAGATATTGTTCATTTGTGTTCATGGCTTGCTAGTGAAAACTGATAAAAAATTCAAACGGGTAAAATGACCAAAAATTTCAAAATTCAAATTTTGTCTTGAAACTCGGTATTTAAGGTTAACATAAGCTTCTGAACAACTTTTTTCGATATCTCCAATGCGACGCAAAATATTGAGAATTTGTCCTATTCACGCAGTAGGCTGAGGTGACACCTTACACCGGACGTTTGAGTTGAGTACTCTAAAAAGCGCAGCTCCTGAAGTTCTACCGCTGTACCAAAATTCAAATCTCTACTTCTAAAAATAAATTAAATAAATGGGTGTCTTCATCTTAAGTGAGTCACACTGTCTAATTTTTTTTAGCAATTAAAAAACAAATGCTTGCATAGGTCACGTGACCCGTTTGTTTATAAATGTTTATTAACCGCCTTGTAACCCTCTTAAATATAAGAGCGAAGGAGACGGGGTCCTATAGTTTATAGCGGAATACGAACCACTTCTTGGAGATAATTTAACCCACTTCGCTAGGTGCGTCAGAAAGTAAGCTAGACGCGTTAACCCACCGAGTTACGGTCCCCGTATATAGAGTGTCCACTTTTTCAATAGGATTGTATTGGTAACTTCTAAACCGTAAGAGATAGAAGGTCGGTTAAATCACAACAACTATTATTATTATTATTATTATTAGCCGTTACTCGAGTCCGAGTATAAAAATGTTACAGTCGATAAATTGTGTACAATATAAAACAAGTAAAAGGTGTAGTCTATTGTAATTCCCAGTCATCTACGGTGCACACGACTATGGCTATAGAGGCCAATTCGGGAGAGCACATGTCGACCGCAGTCAGGACAAACATAGACCTGGTTAGGTCTTGGATTCGGCCTTCTTGCAGCAACATTTCCTTGATAGCTGGCCACAACCCCTCGTCATTCGGTTCTGTCCGCTGCAAGTTGTTCCCATTGCTCGTCTGCAATGCCGCAATACCAATTTTAGATTTTCATGGAGAGCGCCTTTGAACCTCTTTCGTTGACCGCCACGCCTTCTTCTACCGCTTAGCAATTCACCATAAAGTGTACATTTAGGAAGGCGGTTATCATGCATACGATGAACGTGACCTGCCCATCTTAGGCGTGCTCTTGAAATAAGCACCTCAATTGGAAGGCTGTTTGCTCTCCTGAGTACTTCCACGTTTGATATGTGATGGAACCAACGGATTTTCATCATACTTCTGAGGTGTCTTTGCTGAAAACGTTCTAATTCTTTCACATGACGACGGTAAGTGACCCAGCTTTCACATCCATATAGCAGTGTTGGAATGACAACTGCTCTGTAGACAGCCATTTTCGTTGACAAAGCAAGGTCGTGGTTGTCAAATACTCTCTCTCCAAGTCCCCAGAGTGCTCTAGATGCAGTGTTAATTCTATTGCGAATCTCGCTGTCCATGTTTGCTTTGTCATTAACAACGTTGCCTAAGTAATTGAACTGATCCACCACTTCAAGAGAATTTCCGTTAAGTGTAATGTCTATTTGGTTCACTTGATGAGGAGTTGACATAATCTTAGTCTTTCCAATGTTGATTTTAAGTCCCAAGGAATCATAGCTCTGGGCATACACATCTAAAAGTTCTTGAAGCTCTTTCGGCGTAGAGGCTAAAAGTGCACAGTCATCCGCATACTGGAGATCACAAATGAATCGTGTGCGTGTCTTCGTGAAAGCTCTAAAGCGCCCTATGTTAAAGAGACCGCCATCAAAACGGTATCTGAGACCTATTCCTCTGACTGTCAGTTTGTTGTCAACAATAATTGTTAGAGCAGTGGTAAACAAATTAAAGAGTAGGGGTGCCAGGACACATCCCTGCCTAACTCCAGTGAGGGTTTGGAAAGGTTCGGTTGCCTCATTATTATACATAACCTGGGCGTTGTTGTTTGTATGTAGACTGCGACATACTTCCACAAATTTTCTAGGGTACCTAAGCGGAACATAATTTTCCAGAGCACTTCCCTGTCCACCGAGTCAAACGCCTTGGTTAAATCAATGAAGGCCATGTGAATTTCTCCTTGATGTTCGAGTGCTTTTTCTTGAAGCTGTTTAAGTGTGAAGATTAAATCCGATGTGCCTCGGTTTGGTCTAAAGCCACTCTGTGTTTCAGGAAGTAACTTTTCCATAACAGGTGTTAGCCTATTTGCCATCGCTTTAGTGAGTATCTTCCCTCCAACAGCCAGGAGAGCTATACCCCTGTAATTTCCACAGTCCGCAGCGCTCCCTTTGTTTTTGAAGAGGTTGATTAAAAGTGTATCACGAAACTCCTGCGGAGCTTGACCACTTTCCCACACGACATCAAACAGTTTTTTGAGGTAGGGTATGAGCTCTGACGACACAGCTTTAAAGATCTCAGCTGGGAGTGAGTCGGTGCCGGGAGATTTGTTATTTTTTAGCTGTCCAATGGCGATTAAGATCTCTTCCGTTGTTAGTGGTTTATCTAAGTCTTCGAAGGTATCATATTGAGGGATAAGATTTATAATATCCTGATCGGCTTGACTTTGCTGGTTAAGAATGTTAGAGTAGTGTTCTTTCCATCGGGCTCTTATTTCCTGGTCTTCTTTGAGGAGATTTCCATTTAAATCTTTAATAGGGCACATATTTTTCCGACTGGGGCCGTACACTGCTTTTACACCTTCAAAGAAATACCTGTAGTCGTGTGAATCGGCGTACCTTTGAATTTCTCTGGCCTTGCTTGCCCACCACTCGTTCTTTATTCTTCTAATTTCGCGTTGCGTTTCATACTTAGATTGGGTAAGAGCTTCTGCTTTTGATGAGTCGTGGGGTGGTTGATAGCGTTTTGGAAGGCAATATGTTTGCGGTCAAGAAGTTCTTGTATAAAAGCTTCATTATCATTGAAACAGTCCTCCTGTTTTTTACTTGCTGCTTTTTACTTGCTCACAATAACTAAATAGGTAACAAACCACGAAAGACATCATTACTAGGGATCGACCGATATGGGTTTTTTCTGCCGATACCGATTATCGGCCGATACCGATATTTTTGATGGCGTTGCCGATATTATATCGGTATATCGGCAATTAACAGCGCAGATGCAAAATTCTCCGGCTGGCTCATGTCATACATAACATGTTCACAACAGAAACGTCCCTTTTAGTATTTCGTTGTTTACTTTCTGCGCCGGCACGCGCTTCGTGAGTTGTAACTATTTATTTAAAAAATGGCAAACAACGAAAAGAAGCAAAGTGTTTTCTGGACATTTTTTACCAAAATTAAAATTGATAAATCATCTGATTCTCCGACAAAAACCTCGAATGCCAAGTGCAATTGTTGCGAGAAAATTATTTCTTTGAGCGGCGTTGGAAGAAAAGCCAACACTTCAAATTTATGACATAATCACTTGCAAAGATTTCACATTTCACCCCGAGAAATATGCTGATGCAAAAAACGAGGATTTTTTTAGTACATATAAAATACAATTATTTTGTATGTTATTTTCATTCAGCATTTATATAATTTAAGGTGAAAATGGTATAATATAATAATTACAATTTTGACGCGTTTTATATCTGCCGATATATCGGTCGATATACATCAGAGTCTGCCGATACTAAGTATCGGCCGTAGGCGCCGATATTGCCGATATGCCGATACCAATATCGGTATCGGTCGATCCCTAATCATTACATTAATTGTTCAAAATGTGCTCCGTTCTGTTCAAAACATGTCAATGTTTATACGCCTATCATACGCTTTATTTTTAAGATATCCCACAGATATTAATCCAGATTATTAAAATCTGGCGACCTAGCAGGCTAAGCCACTGGTCCTCTTGTTCCCATCCAAGAAGCGGTAAATGTTTCATTCAAATAATTTCTAATGTATGCCCCATTGTGAGGACCAGCTCCATCCTGTTAAAACCAGACCCTGTTCTGTCGAAGATGTTGAAGAAGTTCTAACGGTAAATTTTCAATCATTTCTTCAAGGGCTTCAACATATTTTTGGGCATTGAGGTTGAGTTCAATGAAATAAGAGCCCAATAGTTTATTGTCTGTCAGGCCACACTATAGATTTATCAAAAACCGAACCTGGAGTTAGTACCTCTTGTAAGGGGTGAGGGTTGTTTGTTGCATAGAAATACTTATTTTTCCTATTAAACTTCCCTTTATTTGTAAACTGATGTTTCATCTCCCCATATAATTTTAAAGGGAAAATTATTATCGGTCCTTAATTTACGCTAAAATCAATTACAAAACTCCAGCCTTCTTTGTAATCATTAAGGTTTAGATTTTGAACCGATTGATATTTGTAGTCGTAGTACCCATATTTTCTAATATATGCTGAACACGACTTTTAGATAAATTACATTCAGCTGCTATTTTTCTACAAGAATTCTCTGGCTTTATGTGAATTTGAGCTAAAACATTAATCTCACTTACGAGTTATCTTCTTATTTTCTAGTTATTTCTACTTCTATCGAGACTTCTATTGAAAGAATCCCATTCGGCCAGAGTTTGGGATAAATGACGAAATATTATAATATCCGGATAATTTCTCTAATTCTACATATCGTTTCGTTTTTCGAGAGTTTTTCGCGATAATTTTAATAATAATAATAAATAATCGAATAAAATACGCTTTCTAAAATATTTTTTTGTACAGGTGATTGATTTATACCAAATCAATCCAAATTTGATGATAAAGGATAATCCGAGAAGGTTAAAACTACCCATATCGACTAAAAATAAAAAAAGTGCACAAAAAATTTATACAAATTTTTTATTCATCTTTATGCTTCTAATTCGATTGGATGGTATTCTCAAACAAAATTAAATTATTTTCTACCCTTAAAGGGGTAAAACTACCCCTATATCCCCCTATATTGTCTGATAAAAAAATGTATAAAAAATTTATTTTTCCAACTTTAAAAATTTATTTTTTCAATTCGCTAAATCGAAATAAAGTAAGAAAAGCATATTCAAAAAATTTTTGCTTGTAGATTCAAATTTGAATTAATTTTTAATAATTATTATGTACAAGATACATTTTTAAAATATTTTGTATTATACAGTATAAACATATGTAAGTATGATAATAATAACGATAAAGTGATTCTTTACAAAATTTGAACAAAATATTTTACAGTAATTTACGTTTTTTATGATCTAAATGAATTATTATCATTTTCACATTCAAACATCTTCTAACTCATCTACACTCATTCAAGGAAATTGCTTACTTTTTAATAGTTTGACAATTAAAAATATACAATTTTTTTTATTAAAACTTTTAATGTCTAATTAAAACAGAAATTTATAAAAAACGAATAATAATTGAAGCTGTATAAACGTTGAAACACGTGTTTATACATGAAACTTACAACTGAAGCCGAATTACATTCCATGCGTACAATGCATCATAAGATCATAATATTCTCCGTGCCACCTTTAGAGCATAACCTGAAAGAATATTTAAGCGGGCTTATCTGCTTTTTTAAATAATTGTGAAGCTTATATCAATTGCAATTAACTTGTTTTGAAGTAAAATTAATTTATAATTTTATTAAGTAATAACTTATTTTTACAATCGAATTTGAATCATAAGCTTGAAAAATAACTTTTTTATTTAATTTTTTATACTTTTCTTTTTTTTATTTTCAGTCAATATAGGGAGATGTAGGGGTAGTTTTACCCCCTCAAAGGTAGAAAATAACTTATTTTTGTTTGACAATACCCATTTAATCGAATTAAAAGCATAAAGATGAAAAAAAAATCTTACAAATTCTTTTTGCGTATTTTTAATTTATAGTAAGTATAGGGATAGTTTTAACCCTCTAGGATTATTTCTTATCATCAAATTTGGCTTGATTTGATATACCAATATCATCATTTAAAAAAGCGCATTTCATTCGATTACTTTTTATTAAAATTATCGCGAAAAACCCTCAAAAAAATGGTGTTTTTGCATTTTTAAGGGTGACGCAACCATTTTAGGACTGCGGGAACCCGATTTTCGTAATCAGCGACCCAAAAAACATAAAGTAAAAGTAGTCTGGAACCGGTGTTCTGTTCCGACCCCCCCCCCCCCCCCGCGTTTTGAATGGACTGTTGGTGCAGAGAGACTGCTTTCCAAGATTTTCTACGAAAGATTAAACTATTTATATTTTCAACAAGATGGGGCTCCACCTACACTGCTATAATATGGCAGATAGCTGGATAGGCACCTATGGACCCATTCTATGGCCAGCTCTATCACCAAATATTACTCCCTTGGATTTTTTCATCTGAGGTTACATCAAAACCAGAATTAAAAACACGTGAGGCGATTAAGTACTCCTAAAATGCTCCAAAATGTAAAACGTGAGGTGTCTCGTAGGACACGTTTGTGTATAAGAATGCATGGTGCACCATTTGAGCATTTGTAGTTAGAAAAATAAATACACACATTTTTCAGTATGGTAGTAGGCAGTACTGTTATACCGGGTGACACAGGAGACATGTAACGCCCCGTAGAATGTTTATTTAAAAATATATTATTTTGAAATTTGGTACACTTATATAATGTGTGATTGGCCTTTTTTAAGTACAAAAAAATTTTCCCACCATTTCCGGTTTCACCGGAAGTGACATCTACTCTGTTATTTTAAAACGGCACTCTGTATATTTGTTTTACCTATCTAATTCGTCTCTAGATTCTCTTTTCAACCATGTATCGGAACACGGCATTTGTTTTTAAAATGACAGCTAATATCAATTTTAGTTTGTGAAGTCGAGGTGGCCCTAATATGAACCTTGGCAGATATTGATGCGTAGTGTGCCGTGATATCGAAAGACCTCTGGTATGCAACTTTGTACCTCATATTTTTTTGGGAATAACCAGTAGCTGAACAGACTAATAAGATCTAACTTATTTAAAAAAAATATCTTTAAACAACCCACGATATCATAAAAACCAAGATATGAACCCCATTTTTTTATTTCACCTAGTTAAAAAATACTTATTTATCTTTTATTTTTGTCCAATACAATTACTGTGCCTATCCTATTTTACTTTCTTCATTAAAATTAGTATCGAATGTTATTGCATAGTAATGAATATTGTACTTCAACAAAAATATTAATAGGCGGTGGAACCAAAATAAAAGTAGGTAAAACGATTTTTTTAATAAATAAGAAACATCAGTAAAACACATTTGAACAAAATTGATGAAAAACCATTACACTATGTAATACATTTTTACAACGAATGAATGAAATTAAAATGAAATATTTACTGAAGTACTACATACAAAAGCATTTTTTACTGCAGATGCTCAAAATGTTGTCCGTTATTATCTCTGCACAATCGTGTTTTTCTGACGGTAGCCCTAAGCACGTTATCTAACTGTAATTCAGTAATCCCATCGATTGCTCTTCTAACTCTCATTTCCATGTCTTCTCTGTTTGTTGGTGGAGTTCTATAAACGTTTTCCTTGAGATGGCCCCATACAAAAAAATCTTGGTGACCTTGCAGGCCATCGAACGGGCCCATTTGTTCCCATCCAGTTTTCTCCAAACATTTCATTTAAATAATTCACCACAACTCTGCTGTTATGTGGTGGAGCCCCATCCTGTTGAAAAGTTATTGGGTTAACATTAGGTGGCAGTTCTTCCAAAAAATCTTGTATCTGGTTTTGCAAAAATCCCAAATATCTTTCTCCATTTAATGGATCATCAAAAATTATTGGCCCAATAATTCTTCTACCAATTACTCCTAACCATACATTAAAACTAAATCACTCCTGAGATGCACTTTCTCTCATATTTCTGGGATTTTCTTGTGCCCAATAACGGGTGGTGTAAAGATTAAATAATCCCAAATTAAACCTGGACTCGTCGGAAAATAAAATTTGTTCGTGAAAATTATTGTCCAAATTATGTCTGTTCAGAAACCAATTGCAATAGTTCAATCTTCTTTGAAAATCATTTTCGTATAAATGCTGGTGCATTTGGTACTTGTATGATTTAAATTTGTGTTTTTTCAAAATGCGTCGAGCTGATTCCCGAATTACACCGGTTTGGTCCTCAATCTGTCTTATCGAAATCGTGGGATCTGCATCGACAATTGCAAGTACATTGATTTCCGACTCTTCATCGATAATGAAATTATTCCGGTACATCTGGTTCACTTCTGAATTGCTGTTCAACTCTTACAAAATAGTTGTTTGGTGGATGAATTCTTTCGGGAACTCTTTCTTGATATAAGTCAGCAGCCCCGCCTGCTATTTTTCTTACATTCGCCATAGATTAGTAGCATATCTACTTTTTCATTTCGTGAATATATGGCAAAACAGAATTAAAAACGTGATAACTTAGGTATAATTCAATGAAAAATACTTAAATTGCTGCCAAGTAAACAATTCTTAATTGTTAAATCAAAATGACGCCTGGTTTTACCTTCTTTTGTTTCCACCGCCTGCTTACTATTTTTGTTGCAGTAACATTCGATACTAACTTTAACGAAGAAAGTAAAATAGGACAGGCACAGCAATTGTATTGGACAAAAATAAAAGATAAGTATTTTTTAACTAGGTGAAATAAAAAAAATGGGGTTCCTATCTTGGTTTTTATGATATCGTGAGTTGTTTAAAGATATTTTTTTTAAATAAGTTAGATCTTATTAGTCTGTTTAGCTACTGGTTATTCCCAAAAAAATATGAGGCACAAAGTCGCATACCAGAGGTCTTTCGATATCACGGCACACTACGCATCAATATCTGCCAAGGTTCATATCAGGGCCACCTAGACTTAACAAACTAAAATTGATATTAACTGTCATTTTAAAAACAAATGCCGTGTTCCGATACATCGTTAAAAAGAGAATCTAGAGACGAATCAGATAGGTAAAAAAAATATACAGGGTGCCATTTAAAATAACAGAGTTGATGTCACTTCCGGTGAAACAGGAAGTGGTGGCAAAAAAAATTGTGGTACTTAAAAAAGGACAATCACGCATTATATAAGTGTACCAAATTTCAAAATAATATCTTTTTAAATAAACATGCTACGGTGTGTTACATGTCTCCTGTGTCACCCGGTATAGTTTTCGTTTTTACGAATATTCATTTTGTACCTACTTGTATTTTTATTCAAGAGATATTTGTTTGTTTGTATTAAATTGTAACAAATAATTGCTAAAAATGCAGCTTTAGAAGTTATAACAGCAAATGATTTAAAACAAAAATGACCTTGTCGATGATGGTATGGTACACACGCATTGACAGATAAGTGATAACATGAGGCAATCATAGAGAGTATCCCAATGTGCAAAATTATTTCTTCCAGATGTTCTGTTGGATTCCCACTGACTGCCATTACTCTTTTACTCAGTATTAAGTGGACAACGGTCTCAAGATGGGACTACATTTGGTACTACTATATTTAATTCGAATTTTAGAGTACAATTGCAAATTAATATTTACGGTTGAAACATAAGTAAATCTTTACGAATAATTAGGTAGATTATACCTGTGGATTTTTAAAAGTAATTTGCTTAGACCTGGAAACGAACAAATAAATATGGTCCTATAAGCGCATGAATCGCACGATTGGATTAAACAAAGTTTATGAAAGTTTGCCGCTGTAAGAACGGTTTGCCCATGATACAATCGGTTTGCCAATTTTGCATATCATCGCCATGAAGATTTCATCTATTAATACCCCTATTACACAAATTAGGCATTAAAGCAAATAAAATTTGTGATGTGATAAATACCTGTCATGCCTACGATAACGGTTTGAAATAAAATGGAAATAGGTACAGATAAAAAATGATAACAAACAAGACACATATGTGTTCGACATCTTAAATGACACTACTTAAATTGCTATTCCTTGTTCCAAATCTTTTTATTCGATTTATCAATTACAACAATCTCAGATTATGATAGGTAAATAATTAGATAAAACTAAAATCACGTAGGTGACGAAAGTATATAGAATAATGCTTGAAACTGCATTTTAAATTGATATGACATATTCTCAGACTTGTTACAACACAAGTAAACTTTAGAAAGTGCATCTGCAATATATGTTATGTGCTGTATACTTTATTACCTTTTATACCTATACGTTTGCTATATACAGTGGTTTTTTTTGCAAAACTTACTTTCAAAGTAATGTACCTACATCTCGGTAGTATTTGAAATGTAGGCATTATTAAATTTCGTTTGTCTGAATAAAAAATAACTACTTCAATACACTACGTAATATTTAATTTACCTGTTTTGTAAATTCCGGCTTCTCTTTAATCGAACAAAGCACTACAAATTACACAACCACCTGCACGAACACCTGAAACACGTATGAAAAGTTTGTGTTTATAGAGTATGGCGCATGACCGGTTGGTTACCGACTGATTCTTTGAAATTTATCCCGCACTCACTTCAATAAATACATCAACAATTCAACGTTGTGTTAAACGTATTACAAATGTTTTTCTTTGATTGTGAACTAATTTGGGTTGTTATAGTAATGGGTAGGGTACAAATTTATGCAGATGGTACGTGTTAATTCAGTTAAATCGTTTCCTGTCATTCATATTTATGAACGTAGGTCCGCAGCCGTATATTTAGTTCGTTGTTTACTTGGTTACATACACAAAGGTATCTTTCAATTTTTAATGATTATTTGCAATTACATATTCAAGGTGTTGTATATCGAGTTGCAGAGATAATCTAATATACAAAGTGTCTCGAAAAGGGTAAGGTAAAAGGTAAGTTAGGAACTTTCTGCGATTCTCCTTTTAGTTTACATTTTTATTTTAAAATATAAACTATAATAGTTATTATATAGGTTTATTAGCTCTTCATTGTAATACGTAAAATATACAGATTAATAATAATTATTTATTAAAAATGAGCAACATGTGTAGAACAAGTGAAATTCTTTCTACCCATAATCCAGTTTGATCAATTTCAGGTAAAAAAATAATACAGGTATCTGAAGGTTGTAGGTCATGGGGGGGGATCATAAACAATGACCAAAGTAGGATTAAATTCAGTTTTTGGGCTGTAGAATATTCCAATTATGTTTTAGAGAAAAGTTGTAGGTATTAAAAAGACCTTTAATTTCATTTTTTATATTTATAAATAATTGGAAAATTCCCCGAAAACTGAGTACTCCTACTTTGGTCGTTGTTTATAAAAAAAAATAGGGTAAAGTCTGGCTGTACGTCTATATACGTATTTATCATTTCCATGGCTTACAAAACTTTCAGATACCTGTAATAAATTAAATCAACTGTTTTTCTTATACAGACTGGGGTACCAGTAGTTGTCTGGTCGCAACTGATAGTGCATAGATTAGCTAACAAGAAGATAGAGGATTAAGGGTCGGTTTATCAATACAAGATTAACTCGTAAACAAAGGATAACTGTCAAATAAAACAATAGATACCCATTGTCTCGTTTGACATTTATCCCATAGTTAAGTGTTAACTCCGTGTTGATAAACCGGCCCTAATATCAGGTGGAAAAGGTGAACAGGAAAAAAATATGAATTCATCTCATCAATCTATTCACCGATAGAGATATGTTTTACTATTTTATTAAGGTAGTATGGTATTAAAGTTCAATATAAATAAATATAGGTATAGTCCAAATGAGGACTTCCTGAGACAAAAAAAACTAAGCAAAAACTTTACGGCATAATTATTATAGCCGCGGGCCATGGCGTTAAGTTGAAGTAAGTAGATCCCAGTAAATAAAAAATCAAACAAAAATTTTTCAACATAATTATATCGCTGCGGGCTATGGCGCCAAGCCTGACATGAAACATTCCCGACGCACATTAAAAACCTAAAGGTAAGGGAGTCAATTTGCGAACAGCACAAAAAAGAGTACCGGTATTTTAATGAGGTCGTAAAGTTTTTGCTTGGTTTTTTATGTCTCGGATATTTATTACTTGCACTTTACCTCTTATCCAGGTAGTACGCTAGCTACATCCTACGAACATCTAGTTTTGAACCATGTGTGATTTCAACATCCTAAAACTAATATATGGACATAATATATATATAACTTGTAATTTTGTTAATTTCTCATTTGTTGTCTTGAAATGTACATTTAATTACTCATCTAGTGTGTCAGAGAACTCAAAAGGCAGATTAGTTGAAGAGACTGACAAGGGATGCGGTCTGATAGTCCATTGAAAACGCGGGGGGGTTAGAACAGAACACCGATTCCAGACTACTTTTACTTTATGTTTTTTGGGTCGCTGATTACGTAAAAATGCAGAAACACCCCTTTTTGAGGGTCTTTCGCGATAATTTTAATAATAATCAAGAATAATCGAATAAAATACGCTTTCTTAAATATTTTTTGTACAAGTGATTGATTCATATCAAATCAAACCAAATTTGATGATAACGGATAATCCTGGAGGGTTAAAACTACCCCTATATTGACTAAAAATAAAAAAGTGAAGAAAAAATATGAAAAAATTTTTTATTTCATCTTTATGCTTTTAATTCGATTAAATGGGTATTGTCAAACAAAAATAAATTATTTTTTATCTTTAAGGGGGTAAAACTACCACTACATCCCCCTATATTGACTGAAAATGGAAAAAAAATGTATACAAAATTAATAAAAAAGTTATTTTTTCAACCTTATGCTTCAAATTTGACTGAATGGGTATTGTCAAATAAAAATAAGTTATTACTTAATAAAATTATAAGTTAATTTTACTTCATAACAAGTTAATTGCAATTGATATAAGCTTCACAATTATTTAAAAAAGCAGATAAGCCCGCTTAAATATTCTTTCGGATTATGCTGTAATAATATTATCAATTCAATTCAAATATTATCAATTCAATTCAAAAGAGATTTATTTACATTTAATAATACAAAACAGTTGTCTCCCCAGAGACTGTTCCGCAACCGATCGTGCAACCGCCGCGTTGACGCGGTGGCGGATTGCAGGATTGGGCGGAACAGGTCTGGATCGGCGAAAACGACAATTGAAAACAGACTTAACCTAAACGCGGAGAATATTATGATGCATTGTACGCATGGAATTTATTTTGGCTTCACAGTACCTATTCACTCAAATTTTCATTCAAACAATTAATTCAAATTTGAATCTACAAAGAAAAAATTTTTTTTGATTATGCTTTTCTTACTTTATTTCGATTTAGCAAGTTGAAAAAATAAATTTTTTACTAATTTTTTATACATTTTTTCCGTTTTTAGTCAATATAGGGGGATATAGGGATAATTTTACCCCCTTAAAGGTAGAAAATAATATATTTTTGTTTGACAATACCCATCTAATCGAATTAGAAGCATAGACGAAAAAAAAAATTACGAATTTTTTTGTGCACTTTTTTTACTTTTAGTCGATATAGGGGTAGTTTTAACCCTCTAGGATTCTCCTTTATCATCAAATTTGACTTGATTTAGTATAAATCAATCACCTGTACAAAAAAATATTTAAAAAAGCGTTTTTCATTCGATTATTTTTTATTATTATTAAAATTATCGCGAAAACCCTCAAAAGGGGGTGTTTTTTGCGTTTTTAAGGATAAGGCAACCATTTTAGGACTGCGGGAACCCGATTTTCGTAATCAGCGACCCAAACAACATAAAGTCAAAGTAATCCGGAACCGGTGTTCTGTTCCGACATCCTAACGCGCGTTTTGAATGGACTATGATGTAAATATTAAATATTTATGACAGATGAGTACAAGATACGTCACCTAAATGGTGCTGAATGTTAACACAACTATGATGCACTAATGAAGACGATCACGTTATTGGATCGAAGAATTATTTAGTAAATGTTTCAAAATTTAGTTTAATGCATCTTTTGACAGCCCGTTTGGTTTTCCGAACTACATTGTGTGTATGCTTACAGTAAAAGTATGCAACAGTACGAATAATATACTATTGTCTTTTGTTCATTTCATTCATTTGTTAATATGAAATAAAAAAACACTATTTTTCACATTTTCATAACGCATTGCAGTGCTAACATTACCGTGTGTTTTCTTGCAAGTTTATATGACAATTAAGTTATTAAATGTGTACTGAGCAGAGATTTCAGAGCCCCTACGTGCAAATGCTACCAAAATAGCCTTACACACAAATGTGCATTAACATTAAAACATTTAAAAAAATAAATCGCTTAATAGCTCCATTCCATAAAACTCATCTCTGCAAGTGATCATTTTCGTATAATATCTCAAAGCTTTATAATGTAGGCGCAGAAAATTTTAAAGCAATGTTCACAAAATAATCTGAAATAAATATGTCGAATTATCTATACAGTAACCAGTATAGCAAACCAGTAGCGGTTGGTCCATTGAATCGTTCGCTCAATATCCTCCCGCGTGGATTGGAGCGTTATGCAATCTGCGCGTGAGAGCGTTGCCCGGGCGACCTAGTGGAGTGGTGTCTCTGACACATACTTACAGAAAAAGCAAAGTATAATATTATACAATACGTTAATATGATGAACTTTAAGTCTTGTTTCTTTGTTTAGCTATACCTACATTCTACATTATAATTTAGTAATTTGGGAACATAATATAGGATTAGGATAGCCAATGTAAATTATTGGTACGTCAAAGTACTTTTCTCTGATCAATAAAAAACCACTAATATACCACTCACTATTAACTTTGAAAAGAAAATTAATATTTTATAAAAAATATTTTAGGGACAACTCAGCAATTAGTCGGTTCACTAATTCGGTTGGTATAATTTAAAATATAGATCAAGAACAAAATTCAACGACAAGAATAATGTTTATTACGGCAAGATTAATTTTGTTTGACAGCCCTAACCTTTCCCTATTCTAAATTAACTTAAACTAATATACAAATTCAAATAACAAAATTTTCACGTAAAAACCTTTAAGTCTGTGTCCTATGTTCTGGTAATTAGCTATCTTCTTTTCCTCTTCTTTATTCCTTCAGTTGCTTTTCATAACCTTCTCCTTATTAACCTTTTAATATCAATACTATTGATGTTGCTTCGTTGTCGTTCTTTCGTGTATCTCTTGCTTTAAGAAAAATATTAATTGTTGTATTTATTTCTTACTTTTAAGTTGTTTTCTTCAATTCCTCAACTGCTTGGTGTTCGGCTTTGTTAAATTAAACTATTGTTGTTTCTTTGATTTCAATATTAGTCTTTTAAAACTCCTTTTGGATATTTTGCTGACGTCTTTCGTTTTTATTAAATTCAATTCTCGAATTATTATTTTTTATTCCTTAGCAACCTTTTTTCCACAATCTTCCTTTTTTAACAACTGTCAAAACAAACTTGCCAAACCTCTAAACTATTCCTAACCTTTAAATAAATCTTCTCCTTCTTCTTTATTTTTATATATTCCTAACCATTAAATCTTTTTTAAATCATTCATAACCTTCAAATATCTTCTTCCTCTTCTTAATATATAACTAAATATTTTAAACCAACTTATAATTACTAATAGCACTAATTTGTACATGACATTTATTTATCGCAATAAACTCTAATATTTTGTCATGTGACGTCTCTATTCCCAATCTATCCCATATCCCCTTGATCTAAACTTCAGTTTTGTATACTATTCTGAACAACAATTTTAAAATAGAACAAAATTCTATTTTGACTTTTTACAAATTGACAATTACAAATTTCTCTTCTCGTAATTCATTGTAAACAACTCAAAACTATTTTATTATGAACTTACTATGATACGTGCATTTTCAATCACGTCAATATATGTTGATATGACATTACTTGTACTTAAGCTTTAGAACACATTCGGATCAACTCAAGTTGTGTGTTACGAATAAAATGTATTTTATTTTATATGAGTAAAGAGTTGCATGCATGTTTTTTGTTTTCTGTTTTCGTTCATTTGTTCTGTTTAATAAAATACCAAAGTAGTTTATACAAGACAGATATTTTTATTAATTACATGCAATTTTTATATTTCAGCTTTTAAAAACAGTTGGAGTTATTTATAACACAATTTAATGCTGATTGGAATCAGTTATGTTATTTTAATTCACTTAGTTATTATTATACTAATTATCAAAATATTTATAACACTTCGAACTGTTTATGGATTTATTACGTTCATGTAGATATTAGATTTTTAATTTAATTTGTGCGGAAAAAAGTGATAAAACTGAAAAACAGCTCAATACCACGTAATTAGAACCAATTCGTTTTATCAAGTTGATGTCAAGAGAGATTCAAGTTGGTCTTTGGCGATTTTATTACTGACTGTAGTAAAATTGGAAAATTGGAAGTTGCTGGGGGATAAAAAATAAATAATAACAAAATTATAGAAAATCAAAGGGGTTGAAAATTTTTAGGGAAAATAAATATTAAAAGATATGAGACAAAATAGTGTGTTGATGGTGAAAGTAGAGTATTATAGTAAGAAGAAGGAAAACAACCAGTTTACAAATTTGAAACGAAAGAAATGAAAAACTTATTTGTTCAAGTTGGAGAGAGAAAATAATTATAAACTATTTTAAGGTGCAGAAACCGATTCCTAGTGGAACTGAGATATCACTTGAATTGTGTAGGAGTTTAGAAGATTGCAGCTGAACATCGAATTAAGTGATACAGTACGCTTGGAGGTTTTATTTGAGCTACGCGGACTAAAAGGTTGTAATAAACTCCATATAAATTTCTTGTATATCTTTTAATAGTTTAGAAAATAATTGAATATATTTTAAATTGAAAATTTCGATCATTAATTATATTTTTTATTAACAAGGTTGATTTTAAACAATAATTATCCAAATTATTTTATTTTTAGTATTGTATTTATTTTTAGCTAGATAGGGAATCCTATTTCATCTTTTATGTGTATCATATTTTATTGTTCTCACAATACACTGTTCCAATTGATTTGAATTTGTTTTATTGCTGTGTATTTTCTAGAATTGTGTAGAATGGTTCGAACTTACGACTTTGAGATCTAAATTAGAAATTATTTACTGTAATAATTTTTACCGCCGTCAGCAGATATCATAGCAATATATAAAACGTATAATAATAAAGCTGCAAAAATAAGATTTTCCAATATGGATAGTTCATTTATATTTACTACCTTTACTTTCAATTAATATATTATATTAAACATCATCTCCTAACTTCTTACCTATTTAATCAGTTAACATTTTGTTTTTATGTACCGCTGTGTGTTATTGTTTTAAAGCCTCACTGTTTCTCTCGTTGTTCCATTTATTATGATATATAATTACTGTTTGTCTTCAATTATCTGTATACTTATAAAAAAAGTATATAATTAATTTGAATTTAATTGTTCTTCTATTACATTGTACTTATACATAAATTATTATAGACTTTAGTATATGACGAACCTATGTAAAAAATTTGTATTCTTTTTGGTTTAATAAAAAATAAACATAATTCCTCAAAAAATATTACATCAAATTACATCATTTTTAAATTTTCCTGCTTTTATTAATTAGTCGAATGTAAAACTGGTCATTGGATATGCATGCATTGATCAAAGCAAACACAAATTAATCGGGAGTGGCTTAACTATTTCTATTCGGTAAATAGACTATAGTTAATTTTGTTATCCTTGTAGAATTTGTGATCAGAAGATACATATGGTAGAAAAAATCCATATAAAGGAGAAAAGATTTGTAAGATTTTCTACTAATTTTTCTTTCTCTTAAATATAACACTGGAGGATGTATTTTTATAAAATATATTCAGCAAATCTCAGTTGTAATAAAGAGTGTTATGATCACTGTTTGGTTTATAAAAAATTACCTTAATTTTAAAGTGACCCTCACAGACGACAAGCTAAACTATTACAGACATAAAGGCAGACAGACAGATATAACCGGACAACTGGAGAAAATATTCATAATTGATTCAAGTAAAAGGTCAAGTTAAGATCTTCTAACTGAAAAGAAGCAGGAAACAAATTAACTGATAGCATAAATTGGCATAAGCCGTTGACTACATCAAAGGGATTTGTACAAGAGAAAGTGAATGTTGTTTGTCAATTAATTCGGAACTTATCAAAACAAACTATTGTCGGACAAGTCCGAGATTAGGTCCAGCAAGATGTGGGAGCCATCCAAACTCAGCTCTGGCCCGTGGTGGGAGTGGGAGAGCATCGCGACGGCGATGCCTTCACTTAGTGGAAAGCAGCATGTGGTGGTGGCTGCTGCTAGTGGCGCTGGCGACGGCCAAGCGCGCCCCGACGACACAAGAACCCGTCATCGAGGAGGTCACGGCGAAGCAGCTGGAGCGCGTGCTTGCCGAAAAGGACTATGTGGCCGTGTTTTGGTGTAAGTACCATCTGCTGAAGAGTTCTTTGTGGTGTTCGCTCCTCCGACGCGGTCTAGTGAGTGTATTAAGTGTCCGGATCGCCGGGATACTAACATGCCACATCCCGATTTGGCGCGCCGCAGTGCTTTGCTGATTTTTCACTGTGTTGGATCTACGTACAAATACTCCCGCACACTGTGATGCAACTGTCCTCTCTAAAAACCCGTTTTTTTTCCCAAGTCCCGATCCAACTTTAACCGTCGCATTCCTCGAATACTATTAAAATTACTAATTATATAAGTTTAAATCTAGTTTTCTATTAACCGATTGATAAGCTGTGTATCTGCGGCGAATGTAGGCCAAATAATGTGCGAACAGATTTGCCTCGTGCTATTCGGGCTTGTCTTACATTTTGTAATGTAAAAATAAACCTTATATCCCATTCCAACACATGATCTAGCATAATGAAGACTTTAAAAATAGGTTTTATGCTTAATGTGATATATGCCAGAAATGTGGACAATATTTCATTGCTTTTTGCACAGGCTTATTTATTTGCAATTACCTGTCATCCGACTCAAAATTGCAGTAATAATAACACACGAAATAAATTGGAAATTATTTGACCACTTTCAACAAGCTGCAAGTTGATGAAAGTATTTGTTTTTTGAAATGCTAAATCCACTTTGACATTCCCTCCCAAAATGGCGGATAACTGGGTTTTTTATTATATTTTTATAGAAAGACTTAGATCCTGGTAGTATCAAAATGGGACAAAAGCTGCAAAAACGTTTACTACATTATGTAATATACTATTTAAGTCGTCACAATCCACCCCTTCAAAAGATATTATTTAGGTATTATTTTTATAATAATTTTCGGATAAATATAAGAAGTAACCGCGAAAAGAATTGTTGAATCATATCTGAACCATTCAATTCAAAAACCCTGTACGCGAATTTTCTCCACATATATTGATGTAGGAAGTATAATTAAAATAAAAATAGGCTGCGATTTGTTGATTTACCCCTACTTAGGAGTTTTTTTTTAAAGAAAGGGCATAACAAAGATGAAGTGGAAGGATTCGCGATATCCTTTTTCTTGTTACTAATCTGTTTAATGTTCTTTAATATCTTTATTGTGCTATGGAAGTTAAAAATACATTAACCTATATATAGAGAGTTACTATGACAGAATTTACTTTTCTTTGAGAAGTCGTTAAAGATCGTTTGAACCGTAATATCAAAGAATTTCGCAGTCGAATTGATAATTTATTTCAAGATTATTGTTGATTTACTTGCTCCTAATCATTTTAGTGTTGTTTTATTATCAAATTATGGAATGCTCTTTATTTTCCTTCCGTCTTTTTGACATTTTGATCACATATATCCTCTTCTAAAAAATAATAGAAGACTTTGCAACAAGGTATATTAGACCTGCAAATGTGTTTCTTTCGAACAATGTATTTAAGTATATCAGAATAGAAACAAAAATATTTATCAGTTATGATAAATTAGTTAATCTTTAAAAGCAATGTCTTTCATTTCCCCTTTCATAATTATTGAAAATGTTATTTGGGTATTTACCAGACAATTTTCGTATATAATGCTGTAAAATAACAGTTAAAATTGTAATATATCGTACAAAATTCAGAAAGTTTTGAAAATTGGTAGAAATGTTAAGGATAGCATAAGAGTTACTAAACCGATAAGTTCCCACCCCTAAATAGTGTGTTTAATCCCCTAGGACTTCATTTCCACACCCATTTTGAGGTTATCTAGATCATCTCGGGAGCGGGGCACTTTTTTTTATAAAAATACGAATACAAATTTATTCATTATAAAATTCTCTATCAAAAAAGTCTCCATACTTTGTTTCCTAAAACGAATAGTACTTTGGGATATGAGGCGCACAAAATGTTTGGTTTTGGTTAAAACAATAAATTATAATCTTTATTGTAATCTACTTTAAAGTCCAATGCCTAAAGCAGTAGCTACTAAACTCCATTTGAAATCATAATACCGCTTCCACACTCTCCCCTCATAAAATATTGTGAGTTTTAAATAAGCGATAATATTGCATGTTATATTTGTTTCCACGTCACCCCAGAGGTAAAGTAGTTGGTGCGTTTTTTTTACGTGGTGTCCCCTATAGACTTAATCCACCAATTATCAGAAGGTTAATCTTCGTCGTCTTCCATAGCTTCCATCATGATTGTCCGTGGCAATGATAACACATTGTGTAGCAACGTAAGCCAGCTCTTCTGCAATGAGGAAGTTGCATGATTTTTTTTTATATCACAGATAGATCGACGACAGAAAAATATGCTTCCTCGTATTTTTCTTTTTTCTTTTTTGTTAAAATTGAGGATGAAAAAAAATATTTATTTCGGCTGAGAATTTAAAACCATTAAAACGCTCTATCCCTAACGAATAGCGTCATTCGTAACCTGTAGCGTCACGTCGTTATTGTTAAAATGTTGAAACATCTAAAAAGGAAACTGTGGTTATAGATAAACACGTTAGGGATGTTATAAAATGATTATCCGTCATATTAACCAATAATTAATAACAAGATTAAGAACAACAGCATAAATTAGCAAACTCAGATGTAATCAGTGACGTCAAAATGGCGTCAAAGCAATATTATAGCGTTTTCAGTCACGTGGTTTTGTTTACACAAAAGTTCAAATTTTAATGTGGCATATTTACGAAGCGAAATTCTTCTATGAGTTTCTTTTATTATATTATCAACTTTTATAGTATATATTATGGAAAAATAACAAAATTAAGCATTTTTAAAATCCATGCATCTTCCTCATTGTTGAGTTATTCACTCTACATTGACTACCATTATTTCTGTTATTATTGAAAATAGAACAAAAAAAGTTCCATATAAAAGTCGTAGAATCGTACCTATATTTTATTGAAACGTGATAAAAAAAACCTATTATGAATAGGTCACGCGGTACGAAATAAACATATTTTAAATGGAACACCCTATATATTATTGCATTTTTGAATTCCTCATAATTTCCTGAATCCAACAATGCCAAATAAATGACATTTCAAACATCAATTTTTTTTATAATATACTTTTTAGTTTTCCACTTAAGTGTGCCATGACGGTTCCGATTTATTTTAAATGACCCGTGTACTCCCGTTAAAAACACTAAATTACTTGATTTATGAGCAAATAAAATTCACCAAAATTGTTTTTGGGGCAAATCTCAATTTTTTTAAATGGAACCATATCGGTACCATGGTACCATTTATTAGTACTATTAATAAGGAATTTATTCATATGTCATATTAAAATGTGCGATAAATACAAACAAAATTACAGCTAAAAGAAAATACAATTTTGTTCTAATTAAATGTTAATAAGTAACTTTGAAAACAATGAAATATTTAGCTTGTCAAACATTTGTTGGTTTAACGGTGTTTTTATTGTGTCTTTAAAAATTGTTTAAAATTCTTGTTAATTGTGTTCAAAATGCCTCAAATTTATACAAGAGATGAAAAAGTGGACATGTTAATTATTTATGGGGAATGTAAAAGAAATGCAGTTGCGGCTACTGACCTTTATGCCCAACGATATCCTGATAGACAATGTCCAGCGAAAAATTATTTTAAACGTGTTGAAAACCTATTCCGAAGAGAACCCAACAATGATCCGGAAGAAAACTTCATTATTGACGAAGGAACTGAAATTAATGTTTTGGCTCAAATAGAAGTTGGGTTTGAATTCGACATCAGTCACCAAACAGTAAGCCGAATTTTACACAAATACCACTATAAATCTTTTAAATACCAATTGCACCAGCATTTGTACGAAAGTAATAATTACGAACGTAGGATGGAATATTGCAATTGGATTTTATATAGTAACGTGCAGCCAAATAATGATTTTTTGGAATTGATTTTATTTTCAGATGAGTCTAGGTTAGTAATTGATTACCTTTAACGGAGATTCGGAGAAAACGTAATTTCGACGAATAGTCCTGTGAGATGGCCTCCAAGGTCACCTGATTTAGCGCCCCTTGATTTCTTTGTTTGGGGTTATTTAAAAAATTTTGTCTATGTGTAACAAGGTAATTAGAATAAAATTGTATTTTTTTTATTTTCTTTTAGCTGTAATTTTTTTGCATTTATCGCACACTTTAATACGACATATAAATAAGTTTCTTATTAATAGCACTAATGAATGGTACCACGGTACCGATATGGTTCCATTTGAAAAAATTGAGTTTTGCCCCAAGAACAATTTTGGTGAATTTTATTTGCTCATAAATCACGTAATTTAGTGTTTTTAACGGGATTTCGATTTTTGTAGCATTACACGGGTCATTTAGAATAAATCGGAACCGTCAGGGCACACTTAAATGGAAAACTAAAAATATATTATTAACAAAATTGATGTTTGAAATGTCACTTATTTAGCATCGTTGGATTTAGAAAATTATGCCGAATTCAAAAATGCAATAATATATACGGTGTTCCATTTAAAAATCGAAAGTTAGTGTCACTTCAGGCGAAACTAAAAGTGAAAAAAAAATCAATTGTATGTCATAAAGTGTCGCTTATTATGTCAAAAACTAAAGGAGAAAAGGAGGGTACACCATGATTCTGTTACTCCGGTATATTATTGCATTTTCGAGAAGCCTGTTTTCTCCTTGTTTCAAACATATAATAATATATAGGTCTATCTTAAATACTTCTTGACATATTTGACATTCAAAATGCAAATGAGCTGCTTTATTGCAAGAAGAGTGAGCCATGCGCGTCAAAACACAAGTGAAACTAAAATAACAAGGTAGGCCGCGAAAATAATTATTTTATTGTTTATTCAATTTTGACATTTGAAACCGTCATTATTAACATTTATTTAATTAAAATGGGTTATAGCGAGGCTGAAAAGGTCGAATTATTTGCCCTTTATGTGAAAAATAATAAAAATAAATGTATCGCAAGAAGAGAATACATGACGTTGTATCCGAATCGAGTGATTCCTAGTGTAAACAGGTTTTTAAATATTTATGGTCATGTAGATAGGACCCATAGTTTTTCAAAAAAACGACGTAACGTTACAGCAAACGAGGAATAGAAAAATTGGATTTTTTATCTTATTTTGCATTTATTTCAATGTTGCGTCACGAAATTTTGTTAACAAACCCCAGATTCGAATTCAGCACCCCAAAAAACATGTGGAATGGAAGAAATCAAAACTACCCACAACTTTCCCTCTAGGGGCCCGTTTGAGTACAAATTGACTGTATTATAAAGGAATTACTGAAAATTAATTAAACGTTGCTTTCGAAAATATGGCGGAGGATCTGGTGATTTTAAAATGCTTAACATTTGCATTCTTTCATGCTTATCCTCTACTTTGTAGTCGTATTAATATAGTCCACCATCATTTTCAGCTATATTTATCACATTAGTGAAAATCATATTCAAATTGGACCGGTAGTTTTGCAATTTTAAGTCCATACGCTGCTAAGACTAGATATCAAGGTAAATGGATATTAATAATAGATGTTCTCGAAAAACAAATTTGGCCCTAAGACATCAGCAGCAGCAGTATTGAATTCCAACGTCTAACTGAAACTTTTCATAATAATAGTCTTATTAAAAATGTCTTAACATTTTAAAGTAAAATTCGTATTTCACCTTATCTACGTAATTTTTTTATTTTTTTTTCTAACCTAAGAGACACACTGAGGATTAGCTAGCTCCACCCCTACAATTCTTTAAAATAAAGCACCCCATGTATTTTTAGGTCGTTAGTTCCCCCCCCCCCCCTGAACGCTAAAACCCACCAAAAATAATGCCAAAAAAAAAGAAGAAGTTTCCCCTCGAAGATCTTACTTTAAAATTTTATAAATGTGGGGTACATAAAAAATATATTGAGAATTTTGAATTCAAATGAAATCTAATCCTATTTGTTTTTGCTGATTTATTAATAACATGCGTAATACAACTATGATCCCTAATTCAATGTCTTACATCAACATCCCGCTAAAAGATTCACAAAGCATAGTAAATGCTTTTGCTAGTTATTTTCGGTCCGCTGTTACTTCATCATCTACATACTATAAAGCAGATCATGGCAACGTACTCAATATCCCACAACTTAATATGATATTTTGTCTTTTCATGTTAAATCTCAAATTTAAGTTTATCAACATGGTTACTTAGGTAGTAGATCAACAACCACTAATTTTATAAGTATTACCAATTTTCTCGCCACATCATTGGATCAGGGTGGTTGAATCTAATTTACCTGTCCAAGGCTTTTGATAGGTTTGATCATGGTATTGAAAAAATTAGCAAGGTATGGACTAACCTCACACTTTATTAATTCTTTTTTGTTCATATCTGTTTAATAGGCTATTAAATGTTCATTATCATGGTTTCACATATGTTCAAGTCTCGGCAGCTTCAGGAATACCACAGGGTCCAATTCTTGGACCCCATTTTTTGTACTATTTATTAACTGTACTTGTCAGGAAATTGAGACATGCAATGCTCTTATGTATGCCGACGACCTCAAGCTAGTTACCTCGATCAGCTCAGTAAGCGATTGTAATAGATTACAGCAAGATCTCGCCAAAATTAATAATTGGTGCGATATCAATAAGTTGGCGCTAAACATATCGAAATGCAATATTATGTCCTTTACAAGGAAAATTAATTCAATAACTTTTCTGTATAATATAGGTACTGAAACAGGTCTTGGCTTTAAAGACTTAGAAGTTATTTTTGTTTCTACACAAACTTTTCTTCCTCATATTAATTGTATTGTGGCTAATTCCAATAAAAATCTGGGTTTCATTATGAGAAACTAGACTCATTTTAAAAATGTTTCCACTACCACTCTACTATTTAGTGCTTTTGTCAGGCTTAAATTAGAATACGCTTCAGTTGTCTGGAGTCCGAACTATGAAACTCATATTTCCAACTTAGAAAAAGTTCAGAGGAAGCACCTTAAATACGTGTCTCACAAATCTGATGATGTTTATACAGCTATTGGCACCCCTCAGAGTTGTTAACTAGGTTTAACTTGAATGACTTGGCATCCACATGAGTGTACTGTACTGTATTATTTTTACATAAACTTTTAACCAACAAACATTGACTGTCTCGAGTTATTTAGCTATATCCACCTCAATATACCATATTTTCAAGCTCGCTCGTATTATCTATTTTACTAGCCAAATCCTCATACAAATTAATAAAAATTTATCTATTTAGTTTATACAGGGTGTTGCATCATGAGAGGGACATAGCTTAATAGGAGGTAGAGAACATCAGTGGTAACCGGAACCTCCCATAGAAATGTCTCATTGGGCCTTCATTACGAAGTTACAGGGTGTTAAATAATTTTTGGCCAAACCTGTTTTTTGTCATAACTTTGACAGGGAATGAAATAACGGATTCATAGTTGGTACGGCTAATGTACTAACGAGCCCCAAGAGGTACATGTATAAAAAAAATATATCCAGGTCCGGACTCACTATAATTTATGTTTCTTCTTTGCATCAATAAAACATCACCCTGTATATATTTTTTTGAAATTTCGATACGATATTCAAAAAGAGCAAGAAAAAACAAACAAAATGGCCTATTTAATTTTTTTGTTACACCTTCGTGGTTATTTAAATACGTTGTTAAATGTGCAAGAAAGTGGATTACAGAACACTATTAAATGAGAGGCATGTGAAATAAATAGTTTTATAACTAAAATTTGCAAAAATTCTATTGAGCCTAGGTGGTCTAGGTGAATCCTAATTCCGGCACGTTTTAAAGGTCCATTTTGGTAAAAAACTGTGGTCCTAATAAGTAATCGGATATGAAATAACAACATTTTTAATCAATCACAGTAAGCTTGTTCAAAGTGACAGATAATAAAAAGAAATCTCCTAAACAGTTGAATAATTGTTTGTTAGTAATTTAATGTGTCAATAATCCGCATTTAGTTAGTGAAAACTTGTGAAAATATTTTAACTATGCCAGTAAAATTTACAAACGTGGAATATGTTGACATAATATTCATCTATGGTTTCTGTAATGGAAATGGTAGGTCGGCGGAAAGACAATATCGGCTGCGTTTTCCTGGTCGTCGATGCCCTAATCATAAAACCTTTAGTACGGTGTTCCAGTATGCAAGACAACACGGAAAGTTTCCTACTTCTGCAGTTGTGGAGCGTGTTTTACAACAAGGTGTGCAGGAACAAAACAATATTATAAACATAGTTCAAGAAAACCCAAATATGAGCACTAGACGAATCAGTTTGGCAACTGGTATTCCTCATTGGCGAGTATGGAGAACCCTAAAAAGAGAACGTTACCATCCATATCATATCCAGCAGGTACAGCGTCTTCAACAAGGCGACGATAACCCCCGCCTGGCATTTTGTCATTGGTTGTCTAACCATCGTCCACTCATTTACAGAACCTTATTTACGGATGAGGCACAATTTACAAGGGATGGAGTAAACAATTCACGAAATAATCATAAATGGGCACAGGAAAACCCACATGCGGTACGCCAACGCCGTTCGCAACACAGGTTTTCTGTAAATGTTTGGGTCGGACTTGTGAATAGACATTTGATAGGGCCACATTTTTTTGAAGAAAGATTGAATGGTGAAATTTACTTTGATTTTCTTCAAAACATTTTACCGAATATGTTAGAAAATATCGGTATAAGAGGCATGTTGTTTCAGCATGATGGGGCCCCACCACATTTTAACCTTCAAGTAAGAGAACACTTAAACAATGTGTATCCTAATAAATGGATTGGACGCGGGGGTCCACATGAATGACCACCAAGATCTCCTGATTGTAACCCTTGTGATTACTTTTTATGGGGCCACTTAAAAAACGAGGTTTATAGCATTGAAATTGAAAGTAGACAACATTTAATCCAGCGCATCGTTACAACCTGCGACGAAATACGGAATAATCCAGAAATGATACGTCGAGCAATTGGTGACCTTTCTAAACGCGCAAGAAAATGCACAGAATGTGGGGGCGGACATTTTGAAAATTTACTTTAGTGTCAATTACGTTTTATTTTTAAACACATTTAGTTATTGCTTTGTTATTTATTGTTAATTGAATGGAAAATATTTTATTTATTTAGATTTTAGTTTATTCTCTTTTCCAATTTTTATTAAGTATAAAATGTTGATGATTTTCTTGATCAAAGTAACTAGTTGCTTAGGCCTAAATGGTTTAAATTATCTGTCACTTTTATTCTTTGAACAAGCCTACTGTGATTGATTAAAAATTTTGTTATTTCATACCCGATTACTTATTAGGACCACAGTTTTTTTTACCAAAATGGACCTTTAAAACGTGCCGGAATTAGGATTCACCCAGACCACCTAGGCCCAATAGAATTTTTGCAAATTTTAGTTATAAAACTATTTATTTCACGTGCCTCTCATTTAATAGAGTTCTGTAATCCACTTTCTTGCACATTTAACAACGTATTTAAATAACCACGAAGGTGTAACAAAAAAATGAAATAGGCCATTTTGTTTGTTTTTTCTTGCTCTTTTCGAATATCGTATCGAAATTTCAAAAAAATATATACAGGGTGATGTTTTATTGATGCAAAGAAGAAACATAAATTATAGTGAGTCCGGACCTGGATATATTTTTTTTATACATGTACCTCTTGGGGCTCGTTAGTACATTAGCCGTACCAAATATGAATCCGTTATTTCATTCCCTGTCAAAGTTATGACAAAAAACAGGTTTGGCCAAAAATTATTTAACACCCTGTAACTTCGTAGTGAAGGCCCAATGAGACATTTCTATGGGAGGTTCCGGTTACCACTGACGTTCTCTACCTCCTATTAAGCTATGTCCCGCTCATGATGCAACACCCTGTATACTCACATTATAGCCAATATCAACCTAACTTGGATATTTTTATTTAACTGTAATATTTGTAACATCAGAAGATACATTTTAGGTAATTAAGTAATATATATTGTTAGCATCACTTTTGGAGACAGTCTCTGCGGGTTCTGCAGGGAACAGGAAACGTGACGGCCTCCTCGCTGGCTCAGCTGATCCAGGGAAGCTCGAGATGAGCGGCCCGAGTCCGCGGCATTCATGATTTAGCCTTCGAAATACATTGATGCATACGTGAACTTATAATTGTACCCGGTGGCCAAATAAATTGTATTTACTTGAAGATTCATTTCATTTATTTTTTTATGTTAAATTTAATTTTATTTTAATTAATTTAACATCAAAAGTGAGATAAAAGACTCTAAAGGACATTAAAAGGACCTTTCCATTAATTGTGTTTACGTTATAAGTGATTCAAATGAAGTTTAAAAATAAATCCAAGAAATGTCACGAGAATTTGAAGATGTGCCGCTCCGGAGAGCGTCGAAGTCGAAGTCCAGTTTGAGAAATTTCTCGGAGGGAGGCTGTTGTTGAGCGCCGTCGTAGTTACCATCGAAGAGAAGATAGGTGTCAGAGAGCATTTGATGAGCGCGAGAGAAGGGTTTCTGATGCGCAACACAGAAGAAGAACACGCCATTCAAACAGTCGCAGCAAAAGCGAATTCACTGATACGTGAGGCTATAATTAAAAGTATGGGCAAGATAGTCCAGGATTTATCGCGGTGAGGAATAACAACCAGCTGGTAAGTGTGACATCAATTACAAGTAGTATCGTTCCAGAATTTAATCCTCCCAACCAAAATGTAAAAGAATGGTTAGGAATGGTAGACGAATTTATATGTATGTTTATAAATGGGATGATAAAACTGTGTGTCATTTAGCTATAAACAAATTGTGAGGTCCTACCGAAACATGGTACCGAGGGTTACCTACTAGTATTTTTATTTGACCACCGAGTACAATTATAAGTTCCCAATTGCGCCAATGTATTTCGAAGGCTAAACCATGAATTCCGCTGACTCGGGCCGTTAGTCTCTAGCTTCCCTGGATCAGCAGAGTCAGCGATTACTCAGTTCCGTTCCCTGCAGAACCCACAGAGACTGTCACCATATTTTTGAATGAAATGAAAAAATAGTTAGTTTTACAAAAAGTATTGTTACTAAATGTGTATATCATAGTAGAAATGTTCACATAATTACTAATATAGTTAATCACCAGTGTCAATTCAGGAAGTTATGGCATAGATAACATTTCACTTTTAATTGAACATATTGAACATTAGAACACTATCAAAAACCATAGCGAAAAGAGTGGTCAGTTTCAACTACCATAGTGAAAACAACTTGGGAGCGTCTTTGTATCATCAGAGAATTACTGACCATTGAACTATAAAAACGAACCTAAATCTTTATATTATTAGTGAAACTTCTTCTAAAATAACACGCTTACACAAACAATGAATAAAAGCAGCTGCTTTAATATTAATTTAAAAAATACTTGTGGGCTTTCTATTTTGGTTACTAACATTATTTTTGAAATATAAAACAGTTGGTTCCCCATTGCTAAACGTGTTTTGTAACTGGTGAATTTTAAATATGACCAATATGTTTTCTCGATAAAATCTGCAACAATTGCATTTTCAGTGCCCGGTAGTATGATTGTACACTTTGTCCCGGCTAGTATCGACTGATTCTAAAAAATATACGGGACCTATCAAAAATATTTCAAGGGAGGATACATCACCATAAAATTCGCTCACGAAACACCATCTTTCCAGTTCTAGAGATACCTTTTATACAATTCAAAAAACGATGAGGTTCAATGAAGAGATTTCATAAGGTTTTCAATTCTCCACAAAATTATTAACATTTTTTTACTCGTACAACTCATAGCATTTAAAATTCCGAACCGACCACTACTAGCTGGATTTTTATCTATTGTCGTGTTTTTAATTAATTGTTCCCATAGTTCTCGACCAATTTGAGAATTGGAGATAATTATATTATTATAATATTTTTTGCATGTTCCTATCATTTCCGTGACTGTATTTTTTTTGTCTTCCAAATCATTTTCATTTGTGAACACTGCTCTTTTGGGCTTTAAATCCACTTCCTTTAAGTTCTCTGTAATTTCTTTATTGATCAATTTATTGTCCAGATGATTAGATTGAATTTTAATCTCTTACATTGGGCACACGTCATCAAATGAGTTAAATTGTGTTCTTAACCATTGAAGAGGTTAATGTGTTTACGTTTGATGCTTTATTGTTCCATGGTTGACTTAGCAATAAACTCTGACATAAATATGCATCATACATTTTTAATAATCGTATTTTTACTACAATTTACTACCACATGTTCGTTTCAGTAATTTATTTGTAATTTGTTGGTGTCTACCATTATTGCACTATGACCACTAATTTTTGAAGTCAAATGCATTACACGTACCGAGTCCTTCCTGTTCGCTATTACATAGTTAATTATATTTAAATATTAAAATGTTTGTAAAAAGTGTTGTTGCGTACTTGAATGCAAGAATTCACACCTAGAGATAATTTAGGCCATTAACTGGCCGATAGCCGCGTTGGTTAAGATGCGAGGTAGCAATCGCAATTAATCACACGGATATCACACCACCGGGTTCGAATTCCGGCTCCGGCACTGTTGGAGGAAATGGTTGTATCTCCGCGTTCTTTCAATGTGTAACCCCCTCCCGCACAAGGTTTCTGGAATTGGGGGTAATTTCTGTGGTGTTTATTTATTTATTTATTTTGGTGCGGGAATCTACAGCATTTGGTCTTGTAATTCACTGTCTATACACTTTATCTATTTCATACACTTTATACACATTGCAGAATTTATACACTTTGTACACCTTATACACTTTATACACTTTATACACTTTATACACTTTATACACTTTATACACTTTATACACTTTATACACTTTATACACTTTATACACTTTATACACTTTATACACTTTATACACTTTATACACTTTATACACTGTATACACTTTATACACTGTATACACTTTATACACTTTATACACTCTATACACTTTATACACTTTATACACTTTATACACTTTATACACTTTACACACTTTATACAGTATTATACACTTTTTATGACACATACATAATATATTAGTTTGTTTTTTATACTTTATTGTTCATACATTTTTTGTAAAACTTGTTTTATATATTTTCATGACAAAACCGAAAACGTTCATGACTTTTTTTATAACAACACTTATGGTGAATAGACCTCTATTATATTCTATTACTTATGCAGAAAACCTAGAAGCTTTGTTCTTGGGAAACATGGCACAGTATTCTGGACAAGAATATATCCAATACTAGACCATATTTGCGATTTTTAAAAATGCATTAACCGGCTCAGATGCCCAAAGCGTACATGTTAAGTTTGCAACCAAAAAATCCCGGGTTCGAATCCTAGCTACAGTATCGATGTTTAATGGCATTTTTCAAATGTTATCAAGTTGGTAGCAGTAAACTAGACCGGGTTGTATGAGAGCCATCACGACTAATCCCATCACTCCCGAGTTCGAGTCTCAGCTGTGGCAGAGGACAATGTCATTGTATTAATGTCTGTGTGAATGTGTCATGATTTAGTAATGGAGTAGCTAATACTAAACTTCGCCAGGACGTTAATCTAAATAAGGTGATTAAAAGAAAATTACAAGGAGAGCTCATGTAAATAAGCAGATCTAAATCCTTTGTCACAGTCAAGCGGCACAAAGGAACGTAGCGGCTGGTTTAGGAGTGCCTGAAAGAATTTATTTAGATTGATCTGGCTGTCTACAGACTCCAGGAAATGACAAAACGGAGGAACTTGCTCTGCAAGGATCAACCGCAGTGTCCGTTAATCCAGAACCAGCGCTTGCAGTGTCAAAGTACAGTGTAAGGCGATGCATAACAGATTCAGAGTCAAAAAACACATTAGATACTGACCGCATATACTAGGCTTCAGATCTTTATGTTTGAACCGAGCACAAAAAAGTCTCAACAACTGCTTATGCGAAGCAGGGATCATCTGAGAATAGTGACAAGGTTGCTCACAGGTTATATACCTGTAAGGGAACACCTGCACAAAACTGTGCTGTGTAAGGAAGTGCATAACAGAATTAATCAAATAGGAACACATTACATACTGGCGGAACATACCTGGCTTCAGACCTTTATCTCAGATCTTAGCAACTGCTTATCTGAAGCAGGAATCATCTGAGAATAGCTACAAGGTTACTCACAGGTCATACATCTAGATTGCAAACTTCCTGATAAAGTGATTCAGTCAGTAGACCATATACTGCATTAGTTGTTATAGCACAGGCTTCCAGGTATTCTAGATTGGCCCTTCTTGCTGTTCACAAAGATCCATATATTCTTGGGATCGGTTTTAAGTGAGGTTTCGGTGTTGCTAATAAAATCCGAAAATCCCTGTGAATGAGTGATTTCACTGATGCGCGCGTAGGTAGCTTATGAATGTAACTGACGATTCGTAAAAAGTTGATGTTAAAAATCTTTCTAGTATAATATTTCGTGAGAGAAAAAACGATTTAATTTCCTTTTATAAACACTGCTGCTTGCAGCATTGATTAACACACGTGGTATTTCAAGTGATTTGTTCTCTGTTGAAATTTTGTTTTAAAATAAAATAGGTTTTTTATTTTTATTAAGGATATTGAATCAACAAATGAGTACAGATGAACCAATATATCAAACGTGTAAAATAATCCTGACTTTATAGTTCATGCAAATTTCATGAATTAACAGCGCATCTAGCTTTAGTTGAAAGTTTCATAATTTTAAATTTATTTCCTCAGTGTGCAATCTTATTTCTTCATCTCCTTTATTTTTAGATCTGTTATTTAGTTGACGTCACGAATGATTCGCTCTGCTTACAATGTATATAGGATTTTACTAGTTTACTTCAAATTCGCTTTCAATGTCAGGATCTTCATAAAAGTGTTTATATTACGTTTATTTACATCACTATTTTTAATTGACCTTAAATTGGTTTCTCTCCTCCGCAAATATTTATTGTTCCATCTTTTATTTGATGATCAAAGCTTCTAATTGTTTAATTTGTACATAGTATAAACCAATTCTTTATTTAAATAAATTTTGTAGAGAGGCTCCCAATATAAATGAATTATCTTTGTGACTGTTTTCTATTTGTTTAAGTTTTTATTTGAATACTCAGCTTGATTTAGCTATTATTAATCCACGACACAAAAATTTACGAATTTCCAGCTTATTTTTTCCAAACGTCGGTTATACTCACTCACTGAGTAGCATTTGCACGTTTCAAAATAACTGGACGCATAATATGCAACTTTAGTTTTAGTTTAAATCTGTAAATAAACCTGGCTGTCTAATGTTCATATGGAATATTTTGACTGCAACTTATCTATTTTAATAATAGTTTTTTTGGCGACATACTGCACAGTATTAGTTTCTTTTCAACTAGCTGAAAAATGAAATAATTACTTTAAGTTTCATGATACAAATGATTTTATTATTGTCCTTCCATTATTATAAAACATTCTCTAATTTTGAAAATACTTGTTACAAAGGACCACGCACTTTTTCTCATATAAAATGGTTCACAAAAAATATCACAAGTACTTAAATTATTTCCGGAAATTTTCTTGAGGGCACGAATATTTTGAAAATTATCCCGAGTCGCGAAGCGATGAGGAATAATTTCCTTAAAATATTCGTGCTGGAAAGAAAATTTCCAGGAATAATTTAAGCTTGCGTGGTATTCGGTAAGAAAATTTTACACCACTTAACACCATAATTTGGAGAAAAATTATTAATCCAACCTGACATTTTAAATTAATTTCACTGCTTGTCAAGTTGGCCAAGGTATTGTTGTTTTGACATATGTTGATTTGTCATTTTTGTTTAACCGGTTCTGTCACAAAGCTTAATAATTACTAGTTTAACAGGTCTGTACGTTGAGTTTAATAAGTGTATAGCAAAATGTCGCGATTTGGTAAAGAAAATCAACAAGTAATTAGACAAGAAATTCAAAATATAACACCAGATAACACCCGAAAATCAAAATCAAGTGTATGGAAACGGTTTGTTGAATTTTGTGACGAAAAGTTGTATAATATTCATGAGTGTATGAGTGTAGTACAGGTGGCTACTATATTGGAGGACTACGCATTTAATATGAAAAAGAAAAATTTTGAAGATTATAAGGAAAGTGTGGTCAAAGTGATGTGGAACTCTACTGCTAAGCAGTTACAAGAAATTTATTACGAAAAATATAAAATAAAATTTAATCCGTTTTCTGATGTGAAATTGCGACCGCCAGAGCTGCACGCGATGCTAAGCGCAAAAAATTACAGAGAGACCCATTAAAAAGAAAAGTGAGTGCTTCAGCTTTAACCAGTGACGAATACAAAAAAAATTATTGAAATGTGGGATGAAAATACTCCAGATGGATTGCAGCGTAAATTTTTTCACATAGTTTCACATGAGCTGGCATGGAGAGGAGGGGAAGGATATTCTGCGTGTATCCAATACTTCAAAGAAGAAACTGATAATTTCGGAAACCCAAAAGGTCGGATAGAATATAATACAATATTCTCCAAAACCACACAAGGTGGTTCTAAAAAACTGTCGGAGAGTAAATGGTTGATTATAAATTTCGACAATCCACAAATGTGTCCGGTTCGTTTGTTTAAGAAGTTGATGGAAAAAAGGGGAAATCTTATTCAGACCGACAGATTATTCTTAACACCAAACCCATACTGGAGTCAACCCAATTCGAAAGGATGGTACAAGAATAGCCCAGTTGGTAAGAACATTGTATCTACATGGTTTAAATCAGCAGCCTCTGATATAGGAATTGACACTAAAAAAGTAAAAATAACTAATCATTCTGCAAGAGCAACAGCTGTCTCGAAATTGGCCAAGGAAGGAGTTGGTGAACAACAGCTCATTAAAATTACTGGACACAGTAATAGTCAGTCAATCAAATCTTACTTACAATTGGACGTTGAACGTCATCATCAGATGATTGAATCCATGAGGAGAATTTCATCAAGTACTACCAAGTTTAATCATGATCAGAGCACAATGCAAAATAAAACAGAAAGTACCCAGATTCAACTCACCAATTCAAGCCAGTCCACAAACATTTATAATAATTGTGTTCTTAATATTAATAAAACCTATAATAATTAAATTTATTTCGTTATTATTTTGCTTATTAGTCGATATCATTAGAGATTTGCCAATGAAGATATTAGTTCAACATTAAATACATTCTAAAAAAATCATATAGGTATATCCACCATATTTCATTAAATAAAAAAAAATTACCAACTTTAGTTACACCAATTGCTAAAACTCAGATGGGTATTGGTTCAGTCTATAGCCTTTTCATAATTTTAGGTTACTAAAGGTGGTAGAAATGTATTTTTTGTTAAAGTAATCCATAACACTTCTAATTTAAAAAATATAATATTAACATGGTTTGTTGCAGTAGGTGGCCGTGATATAGGCGGCCATGCTTTTGACAGATGAGGTTTATATTGGTAAATTACATTAAGTTACTGTATAGTAAACCAGCAAATAAAGATATTTTTATGTGAAACATTTCTTGTAAGTACTTGCGTTAAACAATTTGAGAAAAATGGAATGCTCTGAAAAGTACAATTTATGTAAATACTGCAAAGAGTTGAGTCAAGCGCAAATATGTCATCCAAGATTAATATATTTAACGAATTTAATGGAAGATTGCGACCAGGAAACGTTAGAGTCGAATGGTTTGTTTACGAAAATCCAAGAAAGTCTGCTGCAGATGTCAAGTAAATATGGCCTTTTGCGTAAAAGAGATTTGAACAAAATTGTTTCAAAATATTACATATATGTCTTAAAACACAGACATCTAATTAATTCGTCACCTTCCTATTCACCATTAAGAAGAGAGGATGGGTTAGAATTCAAGCAACATTTAAATCTTACTATGTTTGTACATCCTACGTTTTTTTAATTATAAATTGTTAATGCATAAAAATTTAACAAATTTGTGTTTTCTGTTTAATGAAACTTTATAGCGAATAATAAATAATAATGTTAATTCAGAAATTTTGCATTATTCATAGGTACATCTACATTATTTAATGGTTGTAGATCATATGTTTACCTTTTCAACTGTCAAAAAATTTTCACTTAAATATCGTGGTGCCTCGAAAAAATTTCCGCAAATTTTTTTAATTGCCATGTTAACTAGTCAAAATTAAGGTATCTTATTGGTTAAAAAGTAGAGGTGTGAAATTTTCGGTTAAATTTTCTGAATTATTAGTATGTTATAGATCTCGATCTCCTGATTAAAAGCAACATGGGCCCAATCTAATCCTATAACTAGTTTTTGAGTTACAGGCCGTTAACGTTAAAGAGTGGCTATTTTTATAAAATATATTCGCGACAATTGAGGGATTCGATTATTTTTTTTTTTCGCGAATATCATTTCTGTAACGTCAGATAATATATAGTGATAAAAATATGCGCTTATATACAGGGTGAGCCACCAATAACACGAAAACAAGAAGTATGGCAGCCGAAAAACAAATGCAAGATATGTTTGCAGAATTAAGACAAATGATGTTAGACCAACGTCAAGAAGACAAAAAAGAACAAGAAAGGAGATGTCAAGAAGACAAGAAAGAAGAAGAAGAAGAAAAACGACGTCAAGGAGAAAAAGAAGAACAAGAGAGACGTGAAAAAGAAAAAAATGAAAACTTCAAGAAGAACAGGAAAAATGGAGAAAAATTATACAGGTGCAACAAGATGCTATCCTGTCAGCCACTAATGAGATCAAGGAAAAAGTAGATAAATTTGAATTAAGGGAAAGTTACCGACGTCGAAAAGAAAGTGAACACAGTTGAAGAAGAAGTAAGCGATGTCAAAGGGAAGGTAAATATGGTCGAAGGAGAAGAAGAAAGGCTTAAACGGCAGCTGAGGGGAAAAGGAGGACAAATGTAATATCATCAGGTCTTCGATTACAACCCCCCTCCTTTGACGGACAAACTTTTTGGTCAATGTACAAAAGACAATTTGAGGCAGCTCCTTATGCTAATAATTGGAGTGATGAAGACAAGGCTATGGCATTAGTTCTAGCATTGAGTGGGCAAGTCTTAGAATTGTTGGAGACGATCCCAGTGGCGCAGCAAAAAGATTTTAAAGTTTTAGAAACTGCATTCAACTTAAGATAACGACCAACACCAGGAGGAGACTAACATTTTGCTCAACATTATTGGACTCAGCTGAAATCGCGTATATAGAGAGCTAGAGAGAGTTTACAAAAATTTGTGGCTGCAGTAGAGAGACTGGCATATTTGGCTTACCCGAATGCTCTAAGGCAGTTCCGGGAACAATTGGCAATTGACGTGTTTATTGATGGCGTAAGAGATGAGGAGATCGGGCGGGTCCTTAGACTATCTCGGCATAAGACTAGTAGTAAAGCATTGATCCATGCACTTGAGGTAGAGGCCGCCTGTATTGATTCCTCAGGGGGCTGAGTACGAGCTGTCTCTGTGGAAGAAGCCCAATCAGAAGAAACGGGTTTAGACACCAAACTCAAGGATTTACATAAGATGTTTACTCAACCAACCAAGATAAGTTTCTCAGAAAAACAGGAAAAAAAAGTGCAAAAGCCTAACGAAGGTATTCGATGTTACCGTTGCAGCAAACCAGAGCTTATGTTGCGTGATTATCGAAAATGGAACCCCTGGGGAAGTAAACGCTGCAAAGAAAGAGGAAATCCGCTCCAATAAAACGAAATTGATTGTTATGCCTAAGTCTAAACAAGAACCGCAAACGCCGAAACAGGAACTGAGGCAGCAGGCAAGTGGCGAAAGGCTGACCAAAGGAATCCCCTGTTATAATTGCGGCAAACTGGGGCATGTCAAGAGGTACTGTCGCCAGAGGAACCCTAAGGAAGTAAATGTCGAGGATGTAAAGAAGCAGAAGGATGTAGCAGAAGTGAAGCCGGTTAAGAGAGAGGTCCCGACGACGAGATTGTACAACTACTGAAGGCAAGAGAAAAATAATTCCGCCCGGAATGGAAGGACGTTTCTAGCGAAAGTGTTGGACTAAAGGCTTCGTGGGCGCAATGGAATTCCCTAGGGTTTGAAGATTATGGAGAGCATGGAAGGGCCCTAATAGGAAGGAAGTGACCATGTGGATGATGATACTCAGGTGTCGAGTACCAAAAGTACTTCGAGAAGTGCACGAAGGAATATCCGGAGAGCATTTTGGCAAAAAATGAGACGTTGGCTAAAGTACAGGAACGAGTCTACTGGATAAATAGTCGTCAGGATGTAAGAGGCTTGCTGTCGCAGATGCAAGGTTTGTAGGGTGCAGACACCGAGGGGTCACATACAGGGAGTGGTAACCGAATGACCCAACCCACAGCGGAGTAAAGAAGGAATCTCGAAGCCTCGCTCCCCTTGGGAAGGACCTTATTCTGTCATCACCGGGATAAATGACGTTGTTTACCGAATGCAAGTTGTGCTCCTGGACTATGTCGGGACTCTGAAATGCCTGACCGGGGCGCTCAGGCTGAAGGAGGGGGCAATGTTATGTGCACGCCTTGCCACTGGCTCATGGAAAATTCGAGAAGGGTCTAGAAACGTCGTTAATGACAGACTGGAACATTCTAGAGTAATCGAGTACATTCGACTCAGATATATATAAAGTTTTATATTAGACAAGCAAGTGATAAGATGAAATAAGAAACAGTGTTAAGTTGTGATTTAAAGTAGTTAAATTAAAGCATAATTAGTTGTGTTATTTTTAAGGATTGATTATTGTAATTTTAAGTGATTAATAAATCAGTGATTTGTGAACATTCTTGTTGCAATTTATTAAACCTACGTACAGATTCTTTACTGGAAATTGTAATCGCGTAACATTATGTTTAAAAGTCAATGCGCTTTACATTTTAATAATAAATACTTTTACACATAAATAGTGCTTTGAAATATTTAACATCTCTGTTATTTATTAGACTTACTTTGATTATGTTTTTTTAATAATCCCAGTTTAATTGTTAATATTGGCTGTAGTCCCCTCACCCATGTTCTCTCTTCCCACCATTTATTTTCGGTTGTAGAGCGGCCACGTACCTCATCGCTGAGGGAGGGAGAACCCTAGCATTCTTCCCCTTCACGTGCTCGATTTTTCTTCACATTTTTTTTTGGTCTATGACAAACGTCGACCAAGTATTAAAAACTTTTCAGGCAATAGCCTCAATCAGCTTCAAAAAGTTTAACATTTAATAACCCCAATTATTCAAGCCAAAGACACGGCAATGCGTGAAACTGTTTTGGTAAGGGTGAAATGGAAAATAATGTTTACTTTTCTTGCATCAATACCAACGGCAACACAAAGACACATCCAATACCCACTTATGTTGTTAGTACCGAAACTGGGGATTGATCGCACTACACTATAGGTAGTTGAATAAGCAATAATAAGTTTTAATATTTCTGCAAAGTTGCTGGAAAGGTACTCATTCTTTTTTTATTTCAGAACTTTTTAGTACACCACAACTCTTTTGTCATCTTCATAAACCTAAATTTTATAAATATATAACTAGCAAAACTCTGTCAGTCGCAGTGTCAAATTTCAGTCCCCTTTAAAGCTTTCTGGCTTACTAACTCTTGCTTAGTAACAATACACACACCTAAATATTTAATACTTATATGACGTGTTAATTTGGTATCTTTTTAAAGATGCACGTAGCTGCACCACGTGCGACAAAGTGCTGCAAGAACTGGAGCAGATCGACGACGACACCGACTCCTTCGGAGTGGATTTCGTCAAGATTAACGACAAACGACTGGCCAAGCAGTATGGCATCACCAAATTTCCGGCACTCACATACTTTAGGGAGAAGCAACCGATCATCTATGAGGGTAAGTTTTTACATTATCTACTGTTATCCGAAATTAAGAACTGAATAATTTACTTGCGTTAGAATTACGAATGTGTTACACAGGGTGTCTCACCGGGAACTGAATCGATCGATATAGAGAAAAGTACGCATCAGAAAATTTTGAAAATTTAGATAATTACTAATATCGGTGTGGTCAATCCAACTAAAATAATTACAAGCAGCTGGCACTTCCGCTTATACCGGAAGTCAATACCAACTTGCTTATTTCAAGTGGAATACCCTATATATTTTAGAGTTTTCGAAAAGAGCATAAAATTCTGAATCGAAAATATGTTGCATATTCTATACCTAAACCTAGCCGTTCAGAGATCCTCATTTTCTTCTTGTCACATAAAAAGAACATAAGGAGAACTACGTTTTACAACTGAAATAAATTCAATAATATCATACCAAGTGTTAAGTTTTTCGCGTTACATTTTGTCAACTTCAAACCGCGAAAACTTCTTTAGGTCAAATGGAACACCCTGTATTTTTTTACGTCAAGTTGTGTAAAACTTAACTCCCTATGATATTAGCATTATGGGGGTTAAAGTTACAATTTTTTGAAATGTTTGCGATTTTATTAGAAATTCATGAATTGTTGTAATCATTTTATCAAAATAGCCATGATTAGAAACAATCAGTCATCATCTTATGTCAAAAAATGCCAGAACATTTAAATTATACCAACGAAAACTTTTTAAATTTGTTTATTATTTATTGAGAATGTGATAAAGTAATATCAAGAACTTGCAGCACATTTGCTACTCGATATCCCCAAAAACGCAAAATAACACTAACACTGTAACATGTGTATTAATCGAATTGAGGATATGGCATGAACTAAAATAGCAGAGCTAAGATCAATTTAAAATATGATTTCATTTTAATTTAATAATTGCTCAAAATTCCGCCCTCGATCCCCGAAACATTTTTCGCACCTTCGGATTAGTTCCTCATGGGTAGCTCTTCTAATTCAAGCCTGTGATATGTTTTGAAATGCGTTTCTTACTCTGCATACAATCTTCAATGGTTGTTAATGGGCTCTGATAAACTTTATTTTTAATAGTTCCCCAAATGAAATAATCCAGAACTGATAAATCGGGCGAGCGAGGAGGCAATAAGAAAGGACCATTATTGGCAATCCATTGATCATAAAAAGTTTCTTGTAAGTAATTATTAATTAAATATGCGCTATGTGGGGGAGCACCGTCGTGCTGATAAAAAATATTTCTACGTTCGGCGAGAGGTAAATTTTCTAAATAGTTATTATTCGAATTTTGTAAGATATTCAGTTATCTTTCACCTAAAAAAAAAAACAACAATTTACCTATACGTATTAGCAGAAGAGAAAATTTAATTTACCGTCTAAATTTTCCTGATAAAATTGTAATGCCACCACTCTATCCTTTCTTATGGCACAGTAAACATTGAACTGCCAACTTTCCTGAAAGTTTCGCTCTCTGAACATATGAGGATTTGAGTCACTCCAATAATGCGAATTGTGTCTATTAAAAAGTCCATTTTTAGTAAATTTGGCTTCATCTCTCCATATAATATTTCCCAAATAAGAATCGTGACCCTCAGACTTTATTAGAATAAACTCACAAAAATTCTGTCTTCTTAGGAAATCTGTTTCTTTTAATCCTTGAACCATATGGAATGAAAACGGGTGAAACTTATGTTAAAATAAGATTCTGTGAATTGAATCCTTGCATAGTCCCGATTCCAGAGCAGATTGTCTTAATGACATCCTTGGAAATGCATGCAAATATCCCAGAATGACTATTTCAATGTTTTCGTCATCAATAATAGGCTTTCTTCTTTGCATTTTTGCCTTGACAGAGCCATAATTTTTAAAATTTTCTAGTATGCGTTTTACTCTGTTTGGTGACGGTTTCCGTTTTTCTGGATATTGAGTAGCAAATGTGCTGCAAGTTCTTGATATTACTTTATCACATTCTCCATAAATAATAAACAAATTTGAAAAGTCTTCGTCGGTGTAATTTAAACGTGCTGGAATTTTTTGACATAAGATTGTTTCTAATCATGGCTATTTTGATGAAATGATTACAACAATTCATGAATTTCTAATAAAATCCACTTATCTCACAGGACAGACTTAATTGTAGGACAACTATAGCAGTAGTTCTTTTCTTAACTGCTTATTATTAGATATTTAATTATTAAATTTGCCAACAAACAATTGACTGTTCATAACGAAATTTTAAAAATATTTGCTATGTTTACTTCATCAAAATAGGACGCTAGCCCACAATGTCTATTAGAATACAGACACTGTCAATGGTACAATTCCCTTTTTCCTTTATTTTTTAAATATTACATCAGTCAAATGACCTCCTCTTCGTTGCTTACACTCTTGAAGCCTAACACGAAAGTATTTTATCACTCGCTCCAACATTTCAATTGGGATTGCGTTAATCTCTGTTAATCTCTATATTTTAATTGTTCCAAAGTTTTCCGTCGATTAGGAAATACTTTTGACTTTAAATAGCCCCGTAAAAAGAAATCACAAGCTGCGAGATCCGGTGATCGTGCCGGCCAGTTGATGTCCCAAATATCGAAATGACATGACCAGGAAACATTCTTAGCAAAATTGTGATAGAATCCCTAGCAGTATAGGAAGTGGCTCCGTCGTGTTGAAACCATATGCTTCGAATATCCACCACCAACATCACGATGTTGTTATTCAAAGTTACGCAATACCTGTTGATAACGTCGTGATGCACCAGTAACGGTCAAGTAAGAACATCCCAAAAAGTCCAAAGGCGGATGCTGCACACCACACAGTAACATTTTTGCTATGAAACGATATTTTATACAATTGCAGAGGATTTTCCGTCGCCCAGTAGACAAAGTTCTGTTTGTTAACATATTCGGAAATATGAAAATGAGCTTCACCTGACATCATACCCTTTCATCATTTTCAAGTGTGCGTACAGAACGAGTTCTTTCTTTTGGTTTTCTCTGACATATGAAGCAGTACTCTGAAGCCTGTATACCGACTTCTTAATTGTTATTCGACTATTAACTGGATATCGCGGATTTAAATGAAAATGACGACGAAATAAACGTTTGGTGATTACAACAGAAGACTTATTTTTAAAATAAACTTCAACCTTAAAAGAACGTTGAATATTTGCTATGCTATAAATTATTTAAAATTAACATAGTACCAGTTAAATTCACTTCTTAATGATTTCGATCTTTCAAAATAGGTGTTTCAATTCAGGGATTCTACAAGTCGTACTTTCTTAAACACTAGTTTATATACAGATTTATTCATATTCTACTTATCCCTTTAGATAGTTAGATATCCTTACTGACAAAATATAAGTGATATAATTTAAAAGTTCCAAAACTACTCAGACACAACTAATTTCTATTTTTCAAGTATGACTAAAATTAACCTTGGTGGCGTACAATAATACATAAATCGGATTTCTGACCTAAAAATATATAAGAATGTGCTTGGTGGGCTAGCATTTTACACGTTTAGTTAAAATGTACAAGTTGAAGTTTACAAAACTGGGGAGTGTCTGGTTAAAACAGTCAAATTATTTAAAACTAATAATAATAGTAATATTTTATTTCTTTATACAGAGTGGACCATTAATAATTATTCCATAGTTCAGGTGTAGATTCTTTGGGTCAAAATATGAGGATATAACTAAATATGCTTTAGTAAAATGTTGCTGTGGGAAAAGATACAGGGTGTCAAAGTTCAAATTATTTTTTGGTTTTTTTGCAATAACTCAACAGCCTCCTGACTTATCTTCGCCAAATTTTCCAGATGAACTTTTTTTATTCTAAGAAACAATAATTTATGTGTTACATCACTTTAGATTAGCATTCTATGATCGTATTATTAATCACGTTGAGGCAGGGGAACGCCATGTTGGAATATTTTTTGATTTCAGCAGGGCATTTGACTGCGTCAACCATACAAAATTGTTAAGTTTATTGAACGATTATGGTATTAGAGGACATTCATTAAACTGGATCAAGTCATTTTTAATCAATCGCCAACAGTATGTAAGTATACAATATGTAAATGGAAGTGAGACATGCATGGTCAATAATGGATGTTCGTTTCTAAGTATGGGTGTTCCACAGGGCTCAGTATTGGGCCCTGTGTTATTCATACTGTATATTAATGAGCTTGATTTCATGTTATGTAACGAATTCTTTTCAATGTACGCCGATGATCTTTCCATGATTGTTTCAGATCCCATGCATAATGAGTTAAAAATTAAATGTAATAACGTTATTGAAAAAGTATCTACATTTTTCGATCAACATCAACTTCATTTCAATACTAATAAAACTCAGTTAACTCAGTTTCATAATAGACAGAAAAACTGCGAATCTATTTCCCTTAATGTCAACAACTCTATTATAACAGGTACACATAATAGTATAAAATTTTTAGGTTTACATATTGATGAGTGTTTAAACTGGAAATCACACTGTGAATATATAATTTCCAAGCTTTCATCTATTTCATTCCTAATTAACAATATTAAGTCAGTACTTACTAGGGATCAATTAGTTAATTGGTATGGTGTTTGTTTCTGGGGAAACTCCACTCTATCACAGAACGTTTTTATTCCTCAAAAACGTATATTGCGTCGTATAGCGAATGTCTCTAGTACCCATTCTTGCAAAGAATTGTTTAGAGAGTATAAGATTTTAACCTTGCCATCTTTGTACATATTTGAACTGTGTGTTTATGTTTACCAAAATAAAAATATATTTAATATGAATAAAAATATTCATAGCGCAAGTATACGTAGCAAGGAAGACTTTAGAGTACCATTTGCAAGACTTAATATAACCTCTAATTCACCAAATTACATGGGGCCAAAATTGTTTAATCATTTACCAATAGAATGTAAAATTGCTAGAAATTTGCTAGATTTTAAAAGGAAGTTAAAACTGTTTTTGTTATCAAAATGCTTTTATTCTGTATGTGATTTTTTTACCTAGTTTTTAAGATATTTTATTGCTTTTGTGTAACTTGACTATTCCTATACAACTGTAAAGTTGTCATTATGGAAAATAAATTATTATTATTATATACTATTAATATTATTAAGATCATAGAGGGCGCCGCAGGACCTGTATCTGATGATGAATTTTTTCCATATTTTTTTGACGAAACGTTGTGGCCAGAATATCTGATGAGGGCGTCATTTCCACGTATAAAAGGTACACTTGGTAGAACTTGATAACTCCAACCATTTCGAGGAAAGTGCCGTTAAACAATTTAATAATTTTTTGAAAGACAAATTCAAATTTAATGAAACAAAGTGTATTTATTGAAAAAAAGTTCAAAATCATAATAACAGCGTAAATTCTTTCTCACTTTCTTATGAACTAATAGATTATTTTCATGGTATTGAGATAAATACATAAATTAAAAGATTGTCTAAAATAAGGATCTAATCTTATTAGAAGACCAAAAAATAACGTAAAAGTTGACTTAATGACATTATAAACTTTACCACGACCACCTCCCCCTCCCCCCATGAAAAACCCCATTGCTGTAACTTATTATAGTAAATGTTCGATATGGTCTCCACCTAATTCGACGCCTTTTCTAATTCGATTCATAAAAGATTTTGTTACATTGAAAAATACATTTTCCTGCCCTCTAATAAAAGTCGCTGCGTCTTGTGTTTCACACAGTTCTTCTCTTGAGTTGATAGTATTTGCATAGACTAAGGACTTCATATGTCCCCACAAATAATAATCCAAAGGATTATAATCAGGACTCCTTGGTGGCCAAGCAAACTCACTTTCTCGACCGATCCATCTGCATGGAAAAGTCTTATCAAGATAATTCCTGACTTCAATGGAGAAATGGAGCTTCACTTTGCATGAACCACATTCTGTTCCGTATGTCTAGCATGGAAGCATGTAATATATCAGCAAGAGTATTTTGAAGAAAAAACAGATAAGACTGTGCATTTAAATTTGGAGGAAGGACAAATCGTCCCAATAATTGATTACTGATGATACCACACCAAACGTTAATCTTAAATTCTTGCTGAAGATGCCTTCCTTTAACGGCATGAGGATTTTCTAGTTCTCCAGTTAAAAAACGCCTCGGCGAGTAAAAGTTGGTTCGTCGGTAAATAAAGTGTTCTTAACAAAATTTCGATCCCTCTTGTGTTTATTTAGAACAAATTAACAAAATTGTAGCCTTTGTGGAAGATAACTTCGAAGTAAGTTTTGTACAGGAGTGAGATGATATGGGTACCAGCGTTCTTCACATAAGACTCTTAGGACAGATTGTTTACTCACCCCTGTTGCCGCTGCTAAACGACTTGAGCTGCCTTGAGGATATTCATCCACACGAACTAAAATTTCTAGTTCTTGATCTGGAGTAATTCGTTTCGATCATCCTACATCGTTTTTATAGCGAAATGAACCCGTTTCTCCTAAACGACGAAACAGATCTTTGAAAATCTTGGTCTGGTTTGGTCTGGCTGTACTCTATTTGGATATTGCAATGAGTCAAAGAAATTACCTCGAGGAACACAAAACCAAAATAATATTATTAAATGACGTAAATGGCAGAACTAAAACGTAACCATAGCACACTTTTCAATAAATATACTTTGTTGCACAAATTTTTTTTTTTTATACATTTATTTAACGTCGGCCTATTTCCGCTACTGAGGCCTAACACCGACGCCTGTAGACGAGCTACCCCCAACCAGGAATTTTGCCGAACCTCTTCCCTTAAGAAGAGTAGGGATCTTTTACTTGCCTAACATTTAATAGACAAGGGACCGACGGCTTTACATCCCCTCCGAAGGATGGTATATCTTCTATACAACCGTCGCCTAAGGTTGTATAGCTTCCGCGCATACACTGCTATACAAGCCGCTGGAAGATGTGTGAGGCGAGGACGCGGTTTCCGTTGGAATGGTCGCCCATCCAACTACTAACTGCGCCTGTCGTTGCTTTACATCGCATATCGAAGTATGTACATAGTAAAGACGCCCCCTTCACAAAATTTTAATTTGTCTTTCAAACAAATTATTGAAATATTTATCGGCACTTTCCTCGAAAAGGGTTGGAGTTATCAAATCCTACTAAGTGTACGTTTTATACAAGGAAATGACGCCCTCATCAGATTTTCTGGTCAGAAGTACCACGACGTTTCGTCAAAAAATAAAAAAAATTGAAAAAAATTGAAAGAAATTCATCAGCAGACATAGGTCCTGCGGCGCTCTCTATGATCTAACGTGAAGTAATACATAAATTATTGTTTCTTAGAATAAATAAAGTTCCTCTAACAAATTTGGCGAAGATCAGTCAAGAGGCTGTTATATTATTGCAAAAAAACAAAAAAATAATTTAAACTTTGATATCCTGTATCATTTTCCACAGCAATATTTTACTAAAGCATATTTAGTTATACCCTCATATTTGGGCCCAAAGAATCTACCCCTGAACTATGGCCTATTATTAATAGTCCACCCTGTACATAATTTAATATACACTGCTCAACAAAGTAAAGTAAGTAGACAGGTTGCAAAATACAACAGACATATTTTTAAAATGCCTATTTGAGAAAAGCATAACATTAGAACAAAAAAACTGAACCAGATAAAAATTAAATCTTGCTGGGGGTAATAATCTATAATAATACAGTGGGAAATAGTCAATTTATCACAGTATTCGTTGTATTTATTACACAAAGAGGAAATAGTTTAAGCCTGCTGAATTATATAAGAATACTTGTGATAGCAATCTGACTTATAGTCAAGTTGGCCGAAGCAAGTCTCCCCAAAAGGTCTCTAGCTGTGGAAAATTAAGTGATGAGTATGCTTCACCACATTTATATCTTAATAATTTTAAAAATTGCCTTTGCGCTTTTTGTAGAATATCAATATGATTAGTATAGTAAAGGTTCAAAATGAGTGACGCCTATTCAAGTTTAAACCAGACACAAGCAATTAAAACTATATATATAAAGTATCAGTATATTTCATGTGAATAAAAATCCTAAAGCTTTAAGGCTGATAAATTTATATTATTTATGCGAGATACAATGGAAACTGTTTTATCAAAGATTATTGATCTCCAAAGAACTGGGTTGTCGAATTCTGCAGTTGGAACATAACATTGCATTTGAATGCAATTAGACCAGTTAAATATTTTATAGATACTATGTTATAGATACAATTCTCTATGTGGTCAATTGCTCTTAAGATCGTAGTGTTATTGTCAACTTCCATAATATAATTTATAAGTAGGTAGACTAAAAAGTAAGGGACTGGGAATTCATCCTTGTAGAACACCAGACATTACCAGATACTTGGCATATTGAAACCTACTATAACCTAAGTTGTTCTCTGGCCAGAAAATAAAACTGTAATAGTCCAATAGAGAATGACGGAAACCGAAATGAAACATTTCACTTTTCGCCAATTCAGTGACCAAAATTTTCAACTTTACAACTCCGAGAACAGCAAGCACCCATAGAAGATGTAAATAGCAAGACACTCTCATGGTACGCATTTCATATAAACATTCAATCGCTCAGTAATCGATTTATTTGTAAATGATTATGATCACAGACCTGCTTTTTGTGTTTTACGGAGCATTGACTCTGTCAAGATAAACTAAATGCGACTACACATTGTGGTTAAAAAAAAATTAATGCTTTCTGCCGGCGCAATGGAATTCATGCTGGTTCTTTAATTTTTGCTGACGAAACATATCCGGAGATTAATCTCTTTGAATTAGTGACCTATCACTGGAAATGACAATAGAATGTTCCGCAATTAAATAAATTTTGTTTAATAAATATTTATAGACCACCATCAGGCGACTTTGAAGAATTTACTCAGTCATTGAGCCAAATTTTAACACGAACAAGCACTAAATGTGATATTATAACAGTTTGCGGAGATTCTAATATCGATAATATACGAGAATATTTTCTACTTTACCTAACACGATTTCTACTACAATAGACTATGTTGTGACTAACAAACCTAACTTTATAAGCTGCACCAATTTTGGTCCTGGTTTCTCGGACCATTACGGATGGATAATAACATTTAAAGATAATATACTTTTGAAGGAATCGATTGCTAAAAACGAAATTTTTTATACTAGAAAAATTAATGATCAAACGATGGCAGAATTTAAATTTTTATTCAAAACCTTTGAATTTAATTTCACAAACATTAATATAGACGAGGATTTCAAACTATCTTTTGAACACTTTCAATGGTGTTTTCTGGCGTCATTTCCTGAAACAATTCATAAAATGAAACCAAAAAATAAAAAAAATACATTTTCTGGAAAACTTACAAATAAACCAAAAGAATTAGAAAAATTAAATTGGCTGAGAAAAAATTTAGTGACGAAAATCTCGATAACAAATACAAAACACTAAAATTACAAATAAATAAATATATACAAACTGAAAAAAAAGAACAATTTAATAAAACAATAAGAACTTCCAAAAATAAAAATAAAACAGCGTGGAACTTAATAAAAAGTACTTGTGGAACATCCTCTGAAAGACAACCTATTGTATAGAATACAATAACAAACTTTTTACGGATAAACACGAGATTACCAACATATTTGGAGAATATTTATCTACTGTAATAGATAATAAACACTTAAATTATTTTGGGGAAAATATTTCTGAAAAGTGCACCGCAGAGAATAAGATATGTAACTCGATGTTTCTATCTCCCGTAACTGCGGCAGATGTTGAACGGGTAATAATAACTGTACCAAATAAAGAATCTACATGTCCTGAGAGATTCCCATTAACATTGTTAAAAGATGCTCTAAAGAATTATGTAAAATTTTGTCAGATTTAATAAACTTATCAATTGCTTGTGGGAAATTTCCAGATCTCCTTAAACATGCAACCATAGTACCAATTTACAAAAAAGGTAATAACCAAGATATTGAAAACTAGAGACTCATTGTTCTATTAAGCGTTTTTTCAAAAGCTTTCGAAAAGGTGATCTATAACAAAACATTAGAATTTTTAAACAGCAATAATATCTTATCATGGCTGCATGGATTTTGTTCGAGGTGTTTATGATAACATGGATAAAAATGAAATAGTAATTTCATTAATCTTTGTCCTTACTCGCACATTTGACAGGATTGATAAAGATTTTGTTTCCGTGAAGTTACATGCGCTGGGTATTAGGGGACAATTATATAGCTGGTTCATCTTTATTATTTCATAGAAAATTTTATATGAAGGTTGATAATGTAAGATCAGATGAATTTAACATGAATATAGGCACCCCATAAGGCAGTGTCCTCGGACCGCTCTTTATTTACTGTTTATCAATGACCTTCCCACAAATATCTCATAAAAGCGTATTTTTATGTACGCGGATGATACGACTGTCGTCATATTAGACCCAAAACCAGAAAATGTTCATATTAAAATTAATACTGTTCTCAAACAATTTGCTCTGTGGTGTTCAAAATATAAATTTATGATAAATCACAATAAAACAATATGCTTGTCAATTCATAATAAATATCAAATTGACCATAATTTTAGTTTCAATTTTAATGAATGCGAATTGTCCTCAAGTACATCAGTTAAACTTTTAGGCGTGCTTATCGACAAACCTTTTACCTGCATATTGGTATGTTGCATAACCAAATAATAGTATATTATATTACTAGGAGTAGAACGCACGTTTTTGTGTTGAGCCCAGGATTTGCAGCTGAGGCGAAAGCAAAGCTGCAAACTGGGCGAAATACAAAAAAAGGCGTTCTACTCCGTGTAATATATACTATTTTTTCTTCAAGCGTATTAAAATGCAAACATTTTTTAATTTATTTATTATAAATGTACAATTATTCAAATTGCAGTGTTGCATGTTGAAACCACTGGTCGATGTTTCATTGTCCATATTCATAGTTTTATTGTTAGTTAGTTTCAAGTTCTTTGTTATGGTGTATTCTTCATTTGGAATAAGTTCATTAGGTGTGTTCGAATTTGTGTCTTTAGAAGTACTAGGTTTATTATAATCGACTGGGACTAGAATTCTTTTGGCTGTCTCCTTTTTATTCGTTATAGATTCATCTATATAACCCTCAGCTACGGAACTTGACTTCCAGCCCCCATGTCAAGAAATATCTCCACCATTGTCTACAAGAATTGTTGCTGACGTTCGTCGTAAACAGTGACCTGTATATTCGGATGGATTTGACAAATTTAAATACAGAGCAACTTCTTTTGCCGTATTTGAAATTTTATATATGGCCATTACTACTTTGTGACATTTTCCTTTTTGATAAAAAATCGGGATAGTTGGAAATCTTTCGGGCGAAGTTTGGTATACTGGCGGCACAAATTCAAGTAAAAGTCACCGACAATAGTAAACGACCGTGGCTTTTTAGTTTTTGTATTTATAATTTTTACTAAAATTAATGTTCCACAATTCTCGACATCTTCTACATTTAATTTTAATAGCTCATCACAGCGTCAGGTGCCTGTGACTCCGAATATCAACATAACCTACAATCGATCGACAATTACCTATTTGTCCATTAGTAAAGGATACTAAATTTCTTACCTTTGTTGCTAAATCAGTGTCATTGGGTGCATTTTGCACCGCCGAACTCTTGTTTTGTTAACACTTTGGATTTTTTCGGATTGCAACCTTCCCCTTGGGGGCGAGCGTAGGTGCGTCTTTACTATGTACATACTTCGGTATGCGATGTAAAGCAACGACAGGCGCAGTTAGTACTTGGATGGGTGACCATTCCAACGCAAACCGCGTCCTCGTCTCACACATCTTCCAGCGGCTTTTATATCAGTGTATGCGCGGAAGCTATACAACCTTAGGCGAGAGTTGTATAGGAGATATACCATCCTTCGGAGGGGATGTAAAGCCGTCGGTCCCTTGTCTATTAAATGTTAGGCAAGTAAAAGATCCCTACTCTTCTTAAGGGAAGAGGTTCGGCAAAATTCCTGGTTGGGGGTAGCTCGTCTACAGGCGTCGGTGTTAGGCCTCAGTAGCCGAAATAGGCCGACGTTAAATAAATGTATAAAAAAAAAACCTTCCCCTTGACGTTTTAAAAAAGCATTGAGTTTTGCATATTTTGCAATATTTACATTGTTTTTCAAGTTTAATTCAGCTTTAAGCATTGAATACTGTGCCCAGAGAGTTGAACTTTTCAATTTATGTTTTTCGGCCAAATTCGAGAAATACGCCAACATAACGCTTTCGGAATAATTGCGAACATTTTCTTCTTGGGACCATTTCATTAGTCGCTCGTATGCAAATTCATAAATCTTGCGAAATTTCGTAGGAATTAAATTTTCTACAGCAGAATTAGCAATTTTCATTAATTTTGGTGGTGTACACTGTATTTCTTCAGACATCTTTTACGTTTCACTCAACCACATATGATTCGAATGCAATCGCGGACCATACTAATGACATAATATATGACAGATGGTTTGTAGATAGCGCGTCACCGGCCGCTGTGGTGGCTTTCCGTACTAACATTATGCTACTAGTAAAAGAATGTTCACCACGGTGGCGTTCGGTATTAACATTTTGTTATTAGTAAAACGATGTCCCATTTCTAATCCTATTTTTGGTAGCACAATTTAGACATTTTAATACGCTTGAAGAAAAAAGCTTTTTTCCATTGATCCAACTAAAAAACTCAATGGATAAGGCAGTATTGTTAAACTTTTATTCCACATCTGTCTATTCGGCGATAGCTTACAACGTAATCTTATGGGGACAGTCAAAAGATGTTAGTAGAGTTTTTGTTCCACAAAAACGAATTTTACGTTTAATATTTAATATACCCCAGCAGTCGTCTTGTCGTGACTGTTTTAGTCAACAAAATATTTACTATTCTATATATCTCTGGGAACAGCTAATTTCTATATACACGAAAAAAAAACAATTCACTCATACAACACCCGAGGCAAAGATAACATTACGTCATTGAAACACGATCACGAATTCTACAAAAATCACCTCTGTATGCAGGATCTCATTTTTTAAATATACTACCTGAAGATATTCGAAACAGTGTTTCTTTAATAAATTTTAAAAGACGTTTAAAACAACTGCTCATCACAACCATTTTATTCAATTAGTGAATTTCCAGTATTTTTAAAAAACAAAAAGTCTCCTAATAGATGGGTATTTTTTCTGATTTTATATATGTATGTATATTTTTACGATGTTTTTTGTTATATACTTTGTGCGTTTTCTGTATCCCGTTTTGACGTATCCTATTTAGAATGATTTGTAGTATACAAAGGATCAATAAAATTTATTATTATTATTGTTTTTAATTCGAAAATTTAGTGTGGCTGGAGGATCTGCACATATTACATCCACTTTTGAATTGATCAATAACCTTTGATATGGTTTATGATTAGAGGTGGTTGTGTCCTCTATTGTAAAACCGTACTTATACAGGGTAGGGCAATAGTGCGTCCGTCTTCTATAATATCTCGAGTTCTACCATACCTAGAAATTAAAAAAAAATACACATAAAACGTCTATAACTTTCGAATTTACAGGGTGAACCAGAACGATTGTACATATTTGGTTTATTTTTTAAATGGAATGCTATAAATATCAGTACATTTTTAGAAATCTCTTTCTAGACTCCTTTCACTCCTATATTATTATTGACTATCCCGCAACCATTTGAATGTACTGATTTTTTTTGTTGAAAGAATGCCAACTGCAATTGCATTATGGATTTTAGGAAAAATTTGTGCATTACATCAGTAGATATCTTTGTGATATTTTTAAATCATTTTTACTTCTTAAAAATATACAGGATGGCCAAAAATCATTTATCAATTTAGAAATATTTGAATTGGATTTTCTCATTTCTTTAAATGGAACACCCTGTATATCTTTCGACCATATGATGTAGGAATGAATAATCAATATTTTTTGTATATACATCCCTACGGCTATTAGTAAATATTCTCGATTTATTGAGCAATAAGTAAAAAACTCAAAAATAAATTTTAAAAAATTGGGGATTTTTTCAAGTAACTGTACAGAAAAAAAATCGGCAGCTACTGGAAGCGGCTGGAACCTCCGCACTCGGTGGATCTTAAAAGCCGAAAAGAGCATTAAATTGTGTGACAAAACGGCACTAAACGTAATCCGATCTCATCCAAAACCTTTTCAGATCTTCTGGGGTACTAAAAATACCCTCAACTTAATGAATTTACAATCATCTATACGAGTTATTACCTACATTATCGCTCGTTGAATAATATACTATTAGGATATTAACAACTTTAACATCATTTGAACGACTAAGAAAGTCTAGTTATCCTAAATACTACAGATTTGTAAAGCCACAAACTGAAAATTGGTAAAGTGATAATCTATAATAAATTCACCAACGAAGGTACAGAAAGCATATGATATTGATATTGTTACATCTACCTTTAAAGTTTGTGACAATCCACTAAAAGTTACAAATATGCATCTTATTAACATGACATGACACCAACATTATCGGATGACAAACGATGACAATGAAAATCGTCAAAATTTGCTCATTGCAATCCGATTGCTCGCGGCTGTCTTTGTTAAATGAAACATTAGCATTTCAATAATTTTACTAGATTTTAGAGGAATATTTGTAGTTTAATTCTTCGATTTGTCTGTATATATATTTAAAAACGGCACTAAACGTAATCCGCTCTACTTTTAGAGCAGTGAAGAAACCCTCACACGTGAATTGACACGTGATGTGACGAGTTTCATGATGTAGCGGCTACGCGCATCGAACATGTCATGCGAAATGCGATCTATGCCATATTTGCTTTGTTTTTAATTTGTTTCATGGAAACTAAATCGAAAGGGCGGAAGTGTGATATATCGTTGAAATCAGAATTTTAACTGCTTTTCAATGGTTCCATTGCAAATTGAAAGTAATTATAAAATAAACAACTTGTTGCGTCAAAATGGCACTAAACGTAATCCGGTCTCAACCAAAACCTTTTCAGATCTTCTGGGACACTAAAGAAACGCACACGCAAATTCATTCATTCAAATCTGTTCAGTAGTTTCGACGCTATCGTGCTAACACACATACACACACACAGACATTTTTCAAAAACCACTTTTTTGGGTTCCTAGGACCTCAAAACGTAAAGATTTGATATTATCTCAATTTTCGTTTTTGAACCAATTTTAGTAACCTCTCACAATTTTATTGTGGAGAGGTTAAAATATAATAAGGCTGCCAAATGTTGCCCCGAGTGTTGCTCATTTTGACACACCTCTCAATAAGTCTTTGATATGAAGTTTCTACTTCATCATCGTTATCGTAATCTTTGTCATTATCATTATGTTGAGTATAGAAGACAACTACAAATTGAGTCTTCAGTAGACCTTTATATTTCGAGAATTCCTTAACTTGATGCCAAGTGTATTAAAAACACATGTTTCTGTCTGTTTGCAAATACAATACTCTAAAATAAACATTCTCTCTCTGTGTGTGTATAAATCGCATTATGATATTCCTTAGACGATATATAGCGGAATATTTCAGCCAGAAAACTTGCATAACTTACATCTTAAAACGTTCAAATTTGGCAACGTTACAAGAAAGTACTTTAATTATTTTCTGTTAATATTTTCGATCGGATCTAACTCACCATTCATAAATATTATGGAGACGTTTCTAAAAACAACTGAAAAATTACGTTTCCAACGTTTTGCACAATGTCTCAATTTCAGCTAAAGTTTTAGTACTTATTTTTGAAACGTGGGTGGTGGAGATTTGTTATGTGTTATCTGTTATATTAGGTAGCTAATGGCTGTCACTTGTTATGTCGGTGACGAAGAGAACTATTTTGGTCAAATTATTCAAATAATAAGTACGTCTAAAATTAATCTTTGCCAAGTTGGTAATACAGAAACCAACCTCAATACAAAAGAACTATATAATGTATCCTATTTATTCAAAAAAGGGACATAAGAGCAATCTCATTCTTTAAAATGACTCTAAACATCTCAAGATATACAAGTAAATACTTCAAAATAAAGTCATTCATGGTCATTTGTATAAAAATAGTGTAAAATTCAAATTTTTGTAGCTTTTGCTTTTGTGCTGTTTGTATTCCTGCAAAATCTAGTCCTCAGTTATGTAATCAACAGTTTTTTTCAGTAGATATTTTTGAGTCTTATCACAATCATGCATTGCTCTGGTTAAGAGATTACAACTTGCCTGAAGCTTTGTGGGAAAACGAACATCTAGGTGTTACCTTCAGATGTCTTCAGACAATATAGTATGTAATATATTTAATTTCTTGAATTTTTTTCAAGTTTATAATCTTCTAAATGACAGTGGGATCTTTATAAACCTATTCTTTTCGAATAAAAATAATTTAAATGTTACTTAGGCTGTTAACAATCTATTAAAATATGGTCAACACCATATGACCTCTACACTTGATGTTGCAATTATATAAGGCAGTAGATGATCTGAAATATGATGATACGAAATACAAATGAAAAGTTTTGTAACACAAATAATACTACATAATATTATTTTCATTGTATTCATAACCCAGTGGTCTAAATCTGTATCATCCATGATTAAATTAATTTTTATCTTTATATCTGCTTTAATACTCGGACTGTCCTGTAGCTGTCAAGTACAACGATTTCATAACTGGCATACATTTGACAAACCTCGTAATAACTTGAAAACTGCCCACATTACAGAATGAAGAAAATATCCTCCTTCTGCAGTAGTTTTTGTCATTATGGGCCAACTTTTTATAGCACCTTCTTTTCTATGGGAACTACCTTAAAATTCAGATAATTTTCAATTAATCAAAGAATGATCAAAACATATTTTATCCTAGATAACAGAAACGTGTTCTATGAACACAGGACGTCCATATAAGGACTTTATTCAAGAAATCAAGGAGATTTACAGTGTTACAAATCGAATCGCACAAATTCGTTTTCACATAAAAATAATATTTATTTAAATATCACCATCATTACATAGTAAAAAAACCTTATTATATCTGTATGATTTTCTGTAAGTCTGTATGAACATGCTACCCTCGAGAAGCGAGAAACATTCTGCTTAGTTTTTTGGGAACGGTTTAGAAGTATGAAAATTTATAGCGTGCGTTTAGGGAGCTGAGCAGTGAACACAAACGTGTTGTAAATCGTAGAAGAATTGCAGCTGATACACTGCCAAAACTGTATGAGTTATATCGAGATGATGTATAAAAGACATGTAGCTGTTAAACAGCACCACGAAAAAGTCCACTACAGCATAAATAAATAGATTCATGATAGATAATAAAAGTCAATTTTCAAAATTTTAAACAAGAAAAGATATATGGTATATGACACATAGAATATTAAAGACAGTGCTATTATTCAATAAATATTTTAATATTAAATTGACATATTTAAATATCTGCCACAGCATCCAGAAGCTTACTTAGTGTATAATAAAAAATATATAATAAATGCAACAAAATCGCATTTAATGATAGTGCTATATAATATCTGTTTATAGTTAAATAAATTTGCCAATTCGACGTAATCCTGACATTGTTTTAATTGTGGAAATCTGGTTAAGTAATAATCTTAATAATAATTTTCAACTATATATATATATATATATATATTTTAATATAATGAGCAAGATAGAAGAGGAAGAGTTACAATGTATGCTAAAATCAAATTTAAATGCACTGTTATAGATATCTTCCTTTGAATAACGCTTAGAATTGTAGGTTCCACTCAGTGGCAGTCCTAGAATTTCGTCGGCGTTTCGTGAATTTGGCACACACTTTGTTACATGGCCTATGTCCATTTAACAGTATTATATAAAAACTAGTATTTTGTTTATATTTAACACGATCTGTATATCATTTTGATTTAGTTTTTGTAAGTGAAACTGTTTTCAACTAGCAGAATTTTACTTGTATAACTGCTAAATCGTTTCACACTGTTTTATGTACATATTTTTATATCTTAGGAACTCAGTCATGTTTTTTTTTACACTATTATGTATCTCCGTTCTATTACAGCATCTCAGGAAACAATTGTCTAAAAACATTTATTTACATTCAGATACCAATTTTTATATGTTTGTTTACTATGTAAGTACATATGGTTATTTTCCTTACCTTTCTCATTACTATACATATTATATCATATAAGATGTAATATATTTACTGAGTTCTCACAATACTATGTTTTACTATTTATTACGGCAATTCATATTTTTGGTTATGTATAGAATAGAAATTACAAATCGATGCAATCTAAGTCAGCTGTGGTATGTGGTATTATAGATTCCTTTTATCGATTCTGAAATTTGTTTGAGTACTGGAATCTACATAAAGCAGGTTGTTGCGTTGCGTTTAACTCAATAATTGACAGATGGCCATACCGGTACCATTTCTACATTTTACAGCTTTGCATATAATTAGTGGAAATAGATTTTTCAAGTTTATGCGGTGGTATTATTTTGCAGTAAGTGGGACAAATAAAGTTTACCTTATTCGTAAAATTCACCAAGAAACCATTTTGCTTGCAGCTTTTGTGCTGATTCGAACGTATATTAACTGTAGACTTCAGTAATTAATATTACATTTTTATATCCGCGTTAACAAGTGTTCAACATCCAGGTACATTTCATTTATTAGTAATTTAAAATTTAATTAATCTTCAACTTTTGTCTGACGTAATTTCAATTATTTTTAAACTAAATTTAAATTCAATTTCAATTTTTTATTTAATAAGTATAATATCTTTCTGCATATTGATACTTTAAAAATTTTCTTCATATTGGAAATTTAACTTTCTTCTTATTTTATGCTTATGATTTATATTTTTTTTTTATCGGAAACTTGAGCATCCACATTTGCATTCATTAACTTTTCAAAAACTACATAGTTGGACAATTTTCCCACAATTTTCAAACTTCATTTCATGAAGAGACGTAAACTAAATTCCAAGGAAACCTTTAGACTTCATTTTTGCCTGGATTGCTGTTCCAGTACCAGTTACCTCAACAATACTCAATCCCGGAATATAGGATCCTGGTATAAATTTGTTATATATTTTCTTTTAAATTTTAATTAGTCTTTGTTAGCCGATATTACTAAGTAACTTCAAAAACCGATTTTTTAAAACTATCTTTTTATTTCTCTTACCAACAATTTCAGCCTGATCTATAGTAGACTGGTTATTCGAGAAAAAGAGACAATTCTACTTATTTTCACTATAGATGGTGCCCAATTTAACATCAATTTTTCTGTGTCTCCTTTTCTCGAAATAAATATAAATCTGTCATTTATGCTGTACATTTCAAAAAGGGTAAGTTTCCCCACTCTTACGAATACTCTCGATCCACGGCTCTTTGCTCCGACTTAAACCAGCTAGTCGTCCGCATATGTTGCCTCAATTCTTTCCCAAAAATAAATAATAAGGGAGGGGAGATCTTCTACAACGCTTAATAGTTATAATGCAATATCTCAGGCACAACAATTTCATCATTACTAATATTGAATATTTGTATTGATGAAATTGTTCTGCCTATCTAATTTCTGTGGCGTTTATTTATTATTATTTATTACAGATGTTGCATTGTAGCTATTAAGCCCAGAAGAAGTGTGTGCCAAATACACGAAATGTCGGCAAAATAGTGTGTTTCTTTTTTATTGTCCTGGCTCAGACTATTTAAGCACTAATCAGTAATGACCTAAATTACAGTTGAATAATACAGCACTACTGGGGATACTTCATTTTACTGTGATCTGTTGAAAGTAGATATATGGTAGAGAGATCTTAATAATTAGTAATCGATAGTTACGAAATTCATATGCCCATAGGTGGGGGCCCGTGCCCCTATGACCCCCTTCGGACCGCCACTGGTTTCACTTACATCGGATAATAGACTATCATGTGTTGGTGTTGTCTACAGATTTCCTAAACACCCAGTATTAGACTTCTTAGAAATTTTTGAAAACTGCTTAATTAGCACCTAAATTTGATCATATCTGTGGTGGAGATTTCAATATTGGCTACCTAAATATTTTAAGCAGTAATTTTTTAAAATTATTTAAACTACAAGATAGCTTTGGTTTATTACAAATTGTAAATGAACCGACTTGGGTAGGGATAACTAGTATAGTGCTAATATATTAGATTTGATATTTTGTACGGAAAATCTTAACGTAACAAGTTCTAGCGTAATTGATGTACCGAACATGTCCGAACTACAGTCTAGTGTCATGTAATGAAAATAACTTTCTACCCTTTCTTCGTATTTATCGTTGTTATAGAAATTTTAATCCGGACAACTTTTATAGAGATTTGTAAATGCTAATATTGAACAAAATATTTATATCGTTGATCTTGATACCAAATTGAAAACATTTCACAATCTAATATCGAATGTTTTTGATAAGCATGCATAAGTCACTTCGAGAATTTCTAAAAATGTTGTTCATGATTGACTGCGAATACTCTCAGGAAAATGCACAGAAAATATCTAAAAAGGCTACAAATAAAACGAATGCAGTATATAACAAAGAATTAAACTTGTTTACAAACATAGCAATTAAGAATGAAAAAAGGGCCCATTTTCAATTTAAATTATTTCGTAATAATCACAAAACTCTTTGGAAAGATCTTAAAGAACTAGATATCTATGACAATTGTCAAAATAATGCAATCCCCAAGCACTTCTTTGAAGTGAAATAAAATAAATAGATATTTTATAAGTTCTCAAAATTCTAATGAACCGCTGGATACTTTGAACTTTTATAATACCAATATAAAATCTACAGTTAATACATTTAATTTCAAGTAAATTTTTGATCTTGATGTTCTTAAGCACCTGTGCACGATTAAAACGAAAGTTGCATGCTGTGATGACGTTAATATTAGTATGATACTCTAATGTTACTACCCCCTTTTTCAATTTTGGAAATTGACACACATGATTCTATTACCTAAATTTAAAAATATAACAGATATGAAACACCTGCGTCCTAGAAATATATTGACTGCACTTGCAAAACTTTTCGAAAAAATATTAAATGAACAAATTCGTGAGAATCTTAATAAATTCCAAATTTTTCCTGCTTTGCAATCAGGATTTAAACCAGGACATGGCTGCCCATCTGCGTTGCTAAATGTAACCGATGATATCTTGTCTGCCATTGATAAAAATAAATTGACGGTGTTATTAAATAGTATCTTCTCAGAGACCTTGGAAATCAGAATAGGGTACCACAGGAATCCATTTTAGGCCCCCCACTATTTACATATATACAGTCAATTCACTCATACATGAATTTCTGTGAAGCAGAAGGCATTCAATAAGATTTTTCTTTTAATATCAGTGATGTGGATTATGCTTGCTCAATAATTAATGCAATGCACAATCATTATTACTTTCATCATCTAACCACGCACTTACAGTAATTAATTGTGATAAATCTGCTGTTATTATTTTCTGAAGAAAACTACAACATGAGCAGTGTTTTCTAGGCTTCAACGCATTTCAAGCTACTTAAAATTTCATGGTTGTTATAGTTTATTGAATTAACTTTGATGCATTATTTTGTAGTATAATGTATCTCTCAATTATTATTCTGTTTATGTTTTTTGTCTATTTGAATAATAATTTTGCTTATTTGTTTACTCTTTCGAGAACTTTTGAGCCGATGTTCAGTTTTTCTAAGCATTTTAAGACATTGATCTAGACTGCTTTGGACTATCAAAATTTGTGCGACGGCAAGCAAAATAAATAAATAAATAAATAAATAAATAACACCACAGGTAATGACGACCCCCTTTATCCCGGAAGGCTCTAGAAGAGCCTTGTGTGGGAGGGGGCTACACATTTAGAGACAAGGGACACACACCCAATATCCGTGTATAGTGAAAAAATCCCTCTCACAGTATTTTCCACTGCCACGGCCGGGGATTCCATCCATGAGAAAAATATAATTTTTCGTATAATTTCACTATTTACGAAGCCTCCGAAGCTGAACATATCACTTTTTTATCGCAAACTTTTTTTCAAATGGAAAGTTGGTGGCTCATAGTGTTCAATAAATTATAGATTTTTTCTGAATTCTTTGATATCCATTTCAAATGTATGCTAGTTATTTGGTACTCTATTTTATTTAATTTATTTATTCACAAAAAAGTTCACATTTGATTATTAGACATATGTTTTTTTTTCAATTATACAACTACAAATCGCACAATTATAAGTGTTAAATTCCTAGAAATGGTGAACGGCATTTTGATTTTACAAATATTGTTCAAAATGACTCCCATCACAATCAATATATTTTCTTGCACAATTGTGTTGCCCATTACATTTCTTAACGGAGCAATGCTATTAAAAGGTCTTATTCTCAATTCGAGATTCTCGATGGTCATAATGGGAGTTTTGTAGACCTATCCCTTGATATAACCCCAAAGAAAGAGGTCTAATGGAGTTAGATCAGGTGACCTTGCAGGCCACCTGATGAAGCCTTGGTTTCAAATAAGTTGTGGGGCATAAGTGTAATTCAGATAATCCATAACAACGCGGCTATTATCGGACGGTGCTCTGTCTTGCTGGAAATATAACAGTTGGTATTGTGCTAGAGCAACTTCTTACCAAATCTGATTTTGTAAGAATTCGAGATACTTTTGTCCTGTCAGCGTACCTTGGAAGAATATTGGACTAATGATTCGTGTTCCATAAATACCTGCCCATACATTTATTCCAAATCTTTCTTGAAACCTCCCTTATGTAAATACTCCTTGATTTTGTTGGAACCAGTATCTTACATTCTGCCGGTCGAATATCGCATTATTTGTCAAATGTGCTTCATCGGCAAAAGGATGTTGAAGACAAAATTATTGTCTCTTTGAAACTTATTAATTAACCACTCGCAAAACACAATTCGTCTTACAGAATCACATTCGTACAAACGTTTTTTCAAAATTCTTCTTACTGTTTCCCTATTTGATCCTAGTCATTCCTTCTCCTATTTCTCTAACAGAGGCTGATTGATTATGGCTGACGGTTCCTAGTACATTAACACTTCATTTACAACGAATTCTTGATTTTGGGCACGTGGCTCCCTCCGCATTTTTCTCTCTAATTTCTTGACAATGATGAGACGAATACCTTCTTTCAGGAAATCTCTGGGCATGCATGTGACCTGCAAATACAGAATTTTTTCAAGAACAAAATAGAAAACAAATTGAAATGAATATCAACGAATTCAGAAATTTTTTTATAATTTATTGAAACACTATGAGCCACCACCCGTTTAAAAAAAAAGTTTTCGATTAAAAAAGTGATATATTCAACTTTGAAGACTTCGTAAACAGTTATTAATGAAATTAAATGAAAAAATTATATTTTTTCCATGGACTTCTCCAAGTTTCAAATGAATAAGTTAAATAAGGTGATAAGAGACCAATTAACTTGTCATAAAAGTCATGCATTTTTGACGTTTGAAGAAAAGCAAATTTAATTATTGGCAGTTTCTCTATTTGTTTCAAAAAAGTTATTATATTTAACATGAAAATAATATTTACTTGACTGCTATCTCCTACTAGTCCAATAAAGTTGTGCTCGGCTTAGAGGTTGCTTGGGGACTGCCTCCTGAGTATCCAACCAAAAAATCACACTCGAACTCGTAATATGGAATTATTACACTTAACGTGCCAGACTTGTAACTTGCAATTCAGCGCTCGGCGGGGCACATAACCCAAGAGTAGCTGTTGTTTACTGTCGGGTTACGTTCCTTATAGTAAAATAAGGATTTTATCGAGGAGTTTGCGACTAAAAAATATTATGTTTTAATATTCCGCCCTCTAAAAGCACATTTGAACTATGCTAAGCCCAGTCAAGCTATTTATTTTTCGATTGCAACAGACACTGGACCGCTAGATAGCGCCTGCTGACTATTTTACATGTCGCTATTGTAAAAATACCGGGATGTATCAAATAGTCAAAGGATCCTGGTGCCGGTCGTCACATGCCTACCTTGTACCGACGAGAGCCAACAGCTCGAAACTGCAGACTGCAAGTGGTGTGTAACGGCTGGCAAGAGAGCTCCTTTAAGTAGGATCAGTGTTTCGGCTGGTGTTTGTTGCCGTCGAAGCATTAGCGTTTTGATGGTAATATGCAATTATTACACTTAACGCGCCAGATTTGTAACTGGTAATTCAGCGCTCGGCGGAGCACATAGCCCGGAGAGTAGCTATCGGTTACAGTCTGGTTACGTTCCTTATAGTAAAATAAGGATTTTATAGAGGAGTTTGCGGCTAAAAAATGTTATGTTTTAATAAAAGTTGTAAAGGATCAAATCCTGAACAACTTTACTTCATAAACTTTTTTTGTATCTACAATACTTAACGAGTTGCTGCGCATTATGTGACAAAAATTGAGCACGTTGCAGGGGTGGTCTTGTAAACATGTTTTTACAAAAAACAATACCTTAATAAATCTTGTAGAGGATCAAATTCTGAATAACTTTTCCTTATAAAATTTTTTTGTAAAAACATGTTTACAAGACCACCCCTACAGCGTGCGCAATTTTTGTCACATAATTCGCAGTAACTCGTTAAGTATTAGAGATACAAAAAAATGTGTACTGAAAAGTTGTTCAGAATTTGATCCTCTACTCTTATTAAGGTCAGTTTGCTCTAAAAAATATTTAGAAAACCACCCGTATAGCGCGAATCGTACCAAGAGGTCGAATGTGATCTCTTGGTTGGATACTCAGGAGGCAGTCCCCAAGCAACCCTGAAAAAATCATCCTGTTTGGATTTTTTTAAATATCTTTATTGGATTATACGTGATTTTGAAAATAAAAGTACACCAAAATTACTTTTCAAATAAGTAAGAATGGAACCTGCATGTGCAAAATATTTTTTAAATATGTATTCCACTTATTTCGAAGTCAATCAGCGAGTATCAAAGTGCGTAAAGGAAATAAAATGAAGCGTATTTTTGAGTCATAGGCAGGAAATATTAATGAACTTTAAACGATATAAAATTAGTAAATAATTTTTAAATTTAATTTCAGATATTCTGCCTGAGTCATTTATTTGAATGTTTCTCACAGATCTAGTTAGTATTTTTAAAAATTCAGTAAATCAATGTGTTAATATAAATAAACATTGCACTCGTCCCAATACTGTCTTAATATTCTGATGTGGGTCAATTTAAATTCGAGCTGAACGGCTGATGGAGATCTCGGTTAAACATTATAGCAGATTTGACTTCCGTTAAAAATAGATTCGCTGAAATCTGTTTCTAGCTTGCATAGCACATAATAAATATTCAATGGTAAAAAGCCACATGTTGCAGTAAAATAAAAATTGGTATGAAGAAATTAACCAAATTACCTGTTGAAGTTTGTGCTGGTCTCCAATAATTTTAAAATTCAAATAAATATATACAGTGTGTTCCTGGATGAGGTACCACACTCTTGTAAACTTTTTTATTTTTGATTCAACGAGAAAAACTAATTTTTTATAAAAAAATAAAATTATCTTAGAAAGTCATAAACAGTTGTCAAATTTAAGATACATTATACGGGGTATTCTATAAATTAGAAAGTCGACTTTAAGCAAACTACCTGTTTTAAAATTTTTAATGAAAATATTATATTTTTAATTACGAAGAAAAGCTGAAATACGGAGTTTAGTTGTAAAATAATGGAATATCTCTGAAAAAAAAAACATTTTATTAAACTATTTTTTTAAATTTATATATTTATTTATATTAACATTGCTATTTAAGTACAAAAGAAGTAATGTAAGACAAAATTTAAGAAATAGTAGTATAGTAATATAGATATGAACATTAACAGGGAATAGAACTATGAATAACTACACTTATGTAATTAGTCCTTAAAAAAAGCTGCTGTAATTCCTATATTTAAAAAAGGTGACCGGACTAATATTGAAAATTACCGTCCGATATCATTGCTGAGTGTTTTCTCCAAAATTTTCGAAAAAGTTGTCTACAATAGAATTTTAATTTTCTTAAACGAAAATAATATCCTCACAAACTCCCAACATGGTTTACGTCCCGGGTTTTCAACGGAATTGGGCACTGTTGATCTAATTCAATATGTGAACAGCAAATTGGATGAAAATCATTATGTACTAGCTATCCTTTTCGATTTTACAAGGGCTTTTGACACCATAGACAAAACTTTTGTGTGTAAAAAAATCTTTAATATGGGCTTACGTGGGCTTACAAATACATGGATAAAATCTTTTTTTGGGAAAGAAAAATAATTGTTAAAATAAAAGATGTCGAATCTGACATGTATGGCATAAACATTGGAACCCCGCAGGGGAGCGTATTGGGTCCATTAATTTTTTTATTATTTGTAAACGATCTCCCTAATTATATAACTGGTGGTAAAGTTTTCATGTATGCAGACGATACTACGATTGTAGTATCCGATGCAGATCCTTTAAATCTTAAAAATAAAGTTAACGAACTTTTAAAACAATTTAGCGACTGGTGCCATAAAAACCGTTGAATAATTAATTACTCAAAAACAGTTTGGATAGAATTTAAAAACAGGCACAGAATGATAGATAACGATTTCACATTTACATTTAATAACATTGACATCAAAACAGAAAACTCAGCTTCTTTTCTGGGAATAACTCTAGATAGCCATTTAGATTGGAGTCACCATATTGAAATTCTATCTGCAAAATTGAATACAAGTTTTTATGTAATAAGTTCTCTTAAAAATTCTTTAAACAACCAAGCAATTTTAAACATATACTATGCTTTCGTCTATTCCCCTATTGCTCACAACATTATAGTCTGGGGACAGGCTAGTGACATTTGCAGAATATTCATATTTCAGAAAACAATACTCAGCCTTCTGTTTAGTCTTGGCTATAACGAATCGTGCCGCGAAATCTTTAAAAAGTTTAAAATTCTTACTATGACGTCTATATATCTGATGAAACTGTTGACATATATCCATGTAAATAAAAACAAATTTATACTTAACGGAGATTATCATAATTGTAATACAAGAGGAAGAAAATTAATTTCCGTAAGTAAACATAAACACGAATTTTAGAAAAAGTCGCCTATTAACTCGGGTTGTCGCATTTATAACCTTCTACCAAAAGAAATACAAGACCGCCTATCTTTTGTCAGTTTCAAAAACAATCTAAAAAATTATTTTTTAATAAAAAACTCATTTTATTCAGTAAGTGAGTTTATACTTATTTTACAAGCCAATTGACTTATTATATTAATGTTGTATGTTATACTTTTTAACTATACATCTTCGGATATATTATGCTTTTAATGTCACTATTCATTATTGTAAATTTTGTTATACCCTGTATATGTCTGTATTTACTCTTTTTTACATATACATTTATAATATATTACTTCTGTAAACCATTAACATGGCACTATTTTGCGAAATCATGATGGAGCGATATAATATAGTGTATATGACCAGAATTGAAACTGTATAAAAACTAAAAGTCGGCAAAAACATCCGGCATCTCTTGCGGAGGTAAACAGAAATGCTAGTCATAAGAAAAACAATAACGAGATGCCGAATGTTTTTGCCGGTTTTTAGTTTTTATACGGTTTCAATTCTGGTCGTATACACTATACCAGACCACATTTCTCAAGTAGAGTACTTTTCTCTGATGAGGCCACCTTCTATTTAAGTGGGGCTGTAAATAGACAAAATTGTCGAAATTGGTCACATGAAAATCCACAGTGGAAGATTGAGCCACATACCCAGTGTGCACAGAATATTAACGTGTGTGCTGGAAAATTTATTGTTGGGACTGCAATTAAATGGTGAAAAATATTTGGAGCTGCTTTAACAAAACATGATTACAGGACTAATGTACCAGAAAATGTAATTATTTAAACGAGATCTTCACACCTACCCCATTAGACTATTTTTATGTGGTTACCTTAAATCCAGAGTTTATTTTAATAGACCGAACAATGTTGAGAACTTAAAAAGGGTCAACGACCTTAGAGTTTGGCATACGAAAGTTGTAAAATATCAAATAAAAAATATGCATCCAACTATTCGAAGATTAGAATCGGCCGATAAAGTTTCTCGTTTAATTTATTTTGCCTATTGGTTACGGAACATAGAATATCGGTTTCTATAATTCTATTTACAGATGAGTCGATTAAAACATAATATTTTTAGTCGCAAATTCCTCTATAAAATCCTTATTTTACTATAAGGAACGTAACCAAACTGCAACCAACAGCTACTCTCCGGGCTATGTTCCCCGCCGAGCGCTGAATTACAAGTTACAAACCTGGCGTGTTTAGTGTAATAATTGCATATTACCATCAAAACGCTAATGTTTCGATTGCAACAAACACCAGCCGAAAGACTGATCCTATTTAAAGGAGCTCTCGTGCCAGTCGCCACACACCACCTGCAGACTGCAGTTTCGAGCTGTTGGCTCTCGTCAGTGCAAGGTAAGCATGTGACTACCGACACAAGGATCACTTGACTATTTAGTACATTTCGGTATCTTTGGGATAGCGACATGTAAAATAGTCAGCAGGCGCCATCTATCGGTCCAGTGTCTGTTGCAATCGAAAAATAAATAGCCTGACTGGCCTTAGCATAGTTCAAATGTGCTTTTAGAGGGCGGAATATTAAAACATAATATTTTTAGTCGCAAACTCCTCTATAAAATCCTTGTTACTATAAGGAACGTAACCAGATTGCAACCAACAGCTACTCTCTGGGCTATGTGCCCCGCCGAGTTCTGAATTACAAGTTACAAGCCTGGCGCGTTAAGTGTAATAATTGCATGTTACCATCAATTCAATATTCCGCCCTCTAAAAGCACATTTGAACAGACGAGTCGATGTTTATAAGATAAAAAATTTACTACCGTTTATGGTCGCATGGAAATCCCAATGCATTACTCTAGAAACATTGTCAGTACACATTTTCAGTTAATGTATAAAAATCGGTTAGTAGGGATTTAATAAAAAACTTTATAGATTACAGGAACATGCAGAAAACGAGTTACCCATTTTATTAAATCAACTGAAAGTTCAGAGAGATATGATATTTCATTATGATAGAGCATGTTCCCATTTTGCAATAAATGTAAAAGAATTTTGAAATAATCATTACCCGCGGAGGTGGATTGGTAGAGAAAGACCAATATCATAGCCACAAAGGCCATCATATATTAAACTATGAGTATATTTAAAAGAGCGTATTTATCAAGGAAAGATAAACATCAGGGACGGATTAATGCAAAAATATGGATGGATATTATAATAAAAACAAGAAGAAGAAAAACATACAGACAATGTTATAAAAGAAGAAGAATATGTATAAACGAACGAGGTAGTCATTTTGAAGATAAGTTTCAATATTTTTATATTTAGAATTTCGTTATAGAGTATTTAATGTTATGTTTTATTTTCAGTTTAAAACGTTACCTCTTTGTCTATTACTCTAAATTATATTTTTCTTGTAAACAAAAATTTAAAAATCTAAATTTACTTTCATTAATAATTAGTATTGTGTGGTTAAAAGATGTATTCTTTATCGACCTAAATAAGGTTCAGTGGGTACAATCATAAATTTATTCTTTGATTTTCCCCAATATTTTGGTAAGAACAATGTAACGGTGGCAGAAAACGTCATTGCATATTATTGTTATTGATTTATGTAGTGGGAAGGAAACAAATTATCACGAGTCAGGGTTCTTCAATAAGATTAATATCTCGAGAGGGGTCCTCTTGGAGGGTAACCACTACAAAGAGTAAATCAGAGGGTCTGATGTATTGAGCCTCTTTATTCACCTGATCTTCACATACTTTTGACTTTTTGCTAGTATGTCTTCTCAGATAATTTCCCAATAGGTAATGTTGCTTCTTTAATTATTATAGGTCCGTAGATTAAAATTTTATTAACTGAGGCTAGTATAATAATGTCAAGGACATTTTTCAACACTACAGTCTGGCAGTTTGTAAAGCATATTTTTGGAATGCTTCTGGATTGATGGTGAATCCACATGGCAGTAATCTCCAGTAACATATTAAAGAAAATTACAGAACACTACCTTTTTTAAAGTATTTCCACATGTTTGTGTTTATTTGCGAATGATGCTCATGTTGGGGAAAGTAGATAAAAATATCATGATTCATGCATAAGAAAACAAGTATAAATGCGACTGAGACTGCCGCTGTTAGATCTTGCTGATGGTGTCTGGCATGTGTCCACCGTAAAAAGAAATGATGTTTATATCTACTATTTTGACATGCCGCAATTAATTCCTTCATTTTGAAGTTAGTTTCGGTTGATCTGAATAATTTAATAAACCTCATTATTAGAGAATACAGCTTTTCGCCTTTTTATATTCCAAACTCTTTGCCCATCTTAAACTCAAATCAGTTCATGAGTTTTAACTGACAGTACCTATAGTGAAGCTGAAATCTCCTAATGATCAATAATTTGTTTCAGTTTAAAGGGATGTGGAAAGAAATTTCTTAAAATTTTCAAAAGGTTCATATTAAAAGCACATTAATTTAATTAGGTATAATAATAAGAATGTTTCGGAAGGAATGTATATTGTTCCAGTTCCTCTTTAGCGTAGATAAAGCCTTTCCATAGGCTAACCACACTATAATGCAATTTGATTTGCCTAGTTGCACCCTTTAATGTCATCACTTCATTTAAAATTTCTAACAAGTATCTCATGGACTAATTGTTCATAATGGAGATATTAGCTCATATTTATAATATGTGGAAGTTATAAAAGGATATCTAAATGCAAAATATCTGCTATCGAGTATATGTTTATTATTAGCAAATTGAAATAAACTTGCATATTGATTTTAATCTAAGCTACTCGTAAAACTGCTTATTTTCATTGTATTTTACTGCAAGCTGTAGTTATACGATATTGAAATCATTTTGTTTTTTCTAAAAGTCTCAAGATTTTTCCAGAGGTTCTCTCAAATATTCTCCTATCGATAGTATCGATAATTTGATATCTTCGCCCATTTTTTCCTAAAACATGTACAACACAAAGAATACAATATAAGCACATATACAATGCTATCAATAAATATAGTCAATAGTAAGCTTGAGAACCAAATAGAAACAACAGATAATAAGGACTTTTCTGCACTCAAAAAATGCAACAAAAACTTGACGACATAATTATTATCGCCACGGACCATGGCGGCATGCCTGCATCGTACGACCCGACGCACATTAAAAACTTATAAAGGCTAGCGAGATGATTTGCTGTCGAGGTACCACAAAGAGTATTTTAATGAGGTCGTAAAGTTTTTGTTTCGTTTTTATTTGCCGGAAACTGTTTACTTCCACTATACGTGCTTTTATTAATATATGCTGCTGCTACAACAGTTATAACCCTAAATAAACATAATATACTAGACCTACCGATTCAGATAAGAAACAAAAGTGACAAATTACAGATCAATCACATGCTTGCCTTCACTGTACAAAATAATCATTTGCACCATTACACAGAGAAAACTTACATTTCTATGTATAGTCACAAATTATCTTAAAAGACGAAGTTCAGTTACTTGCATTTGGTTACATGCGAGGTTCCACTCTACGGCTTAAAACTGATGGTAAATATCTGAGAGTGTTACCTCCTTTCTCTTATTATTTATTTTTGAGAAAGAATTGAGGCAACATGTGCGGACGACTAGCTGGCTTAAGCCGGAGCAGAGAGCCGTGGGTCCAGAGCATTCGTAAGAGTGGAGAAACTTACCCTTTCGGACATGTACAGCATAAGCGACAGATTTCTGGTTATTTCGAGAAAAGGAGACAAAGAAAAATTGATGTTAAATTGGGCACCATCTATAGTGAAATAAGCAAAATTGTCTCTTTTTCTCGAATAACCAGTCTGCTATAGATCAGTCTGAAATTATTGGTAAGAGAAATAAAAAGATAGTTTAAAATGAATGACAAAATATATTACATAAAAAATTAGACAAATCGGTTTGAGGCAAATTGAAATGTAAAAAATATATATATATATATATATATATATATATATATATATATATATAAAAGACAAATTGATACCAGTATCCTAGGTGGTTTATGGTTCAGGTGGCTGGTTCTGGGACAGCAATCCAGGCCCACAATTGTCTCTTATTGCAAGAATTCTAAATTTTCCTTGGCAATTTACGTCTCTCAATGAATGGGGTGAAAATTGTAGGAAATTTAACCAAATATAAGCACATTCAAAATTTATGCAAGTTAGTTATGCAAAATTTAAGCAATGTTAGCTATTCAAATATATTTAAATTAGCTGCACGAAATATTAAGCTAGCTGTACAAAAGCTGCAGGAACTTAATTTAAGCTATACAAAAGTAAGCTGATTAGCAGTACAAAAGTAATTTTAGCTATGCAATAGTAATTATTAGCTATGCACGAGTTATTATTAGCTATGCACGAGTAAGCTGATTTCTTAGACTATAAATTGCCAAAAAATGAAAAGGAAAGAGAAAAATATTTTTACAACCATGTGGTACATATAGTATTTTAACTACTTATTAAATTAAGAAGAATTGACTTTGAATTTATTTTAAAAATAATTGAAATTATATCAAAGGTAAAATTTGAAGATTAATTACATTTTAAATAAGTATAATGAAATGAAATTACCTGTATGTTCAACACTTTGTAACTGGGATATAAAAATTGTAATATCAATTACTGAAGTCCACAGTTAAAAATTATAATGTTTGAACCAGTACAAAGGCTGCAAGCAAATGACATCCTGGTGAGTTTTACTGATAAGGTAAACTTTTTGTCCTGTTTACTGGAAAACAACGCCACCAAAAAAATGTGAGAAATCTAATTCCCTATTGAAATTGAAAGCTATAAAATATAAAAATAGTACCAGTATGGCCATCTGTCAGTGGTTGCATTAAGCGCACCAACTTGCCTTGTAGATTCCCATACTCAACTAAAGTAGTGGCATACAATCGATAAAATTAATCTATAATAATAGTTTATTTTCCATGCCAGCTGATTTGCCTTTGCAATTTCTATTTTATACATAACAACAAATATTAACAGATGTAAATAAGTAGTAAAACGTATTGATATTATTGATAAATCAGTAACATATTACATGTTATAGGATTTACTATATATAGAATGAGAAAAGGTAAGGAAAATAACCATATGACTCCATAGTAAACAAAAATATAAAAATTGAAAAATAGATATCTGATGTAACTAAATTTTGTAGACAAATTGTTTCCTGGGATAATAATGCTGTATTATAACGGATATGAGATACATAATAGTGTTAATAGAAAAACAGGACTAAGTTCCTAAGATATAAAATTAAGTACATAAAACAGTGTGACATGGTTTAGCAGTTATACATGGAAAATTCTGTTAGTTGAAAACAGTTTCACCTGCAAAAACTGAATCCAAAAAATATACAGGTCGTACTAACTATCCACAAAACACTAGTTTTTAAATAAAACTGTTAAATGGACATAGGCCATGTAACAAGAGCTTGAAACAAAAGAAAAGTTGAAATATTCGTTTGTTCATATTTTTAAATGTTACTATCATGCCAATCACAATTCGATATGTATGATGCGAAAAATCTAGAGATGCCCGATGCAGCCTTAGACCATTTGATATGCCACTTACGCTATAATGGTCTATTCATTCGTATATCTTCCAATGTGCTGAAAATATTGTAATATTAGATGAAGCACACGACACTGGTTATTCCTTCTTCTTACGGAAATGCATACTGAGTTGCGCCTGAATTACTTGGAGTAATATTTGAAAATTGCCTTATAACAGGCTTACAAATATAGTCATAAAACTCACCTTAACATTAACAAATTATAAAGCAGAGGAATATAAATCGACATGTTGAAAATATCATATGACGAATTCTTGACTTCATTCATGACAGACTAATCGTGCCAAATTAGCATGCTTTAGTGTAGAAGTACCTACTTCTTGAAGTAGAATCAAATGGCCTAATTTTTTTGGAAAATGTTCAGAAACACTTATTGATCAAGTGTTATATTGTCGAGCCTGGGGGTAAACTGAACCCCTTTTTATGGGCGACTCGCTTGGCGCTTGACCTAAAGTAGTTTGTTTTAAGAGGCCGAGGTCGCTTGCGCTTTTGGGTTAGATTATTCCACTCAATTTAATATAACAAAAAGACTTTTAACCTTTAGCTATATATATATTTCCAGAACTAATGATAAGCAGTTAACGCAATAGACATAATGGTTCTACTTACATGGTTAAATACAAATACATCTTCCTTGGATGGTGGCTGAATCGTCGATGTGGGGGAAACACTCACACTATTTTTACGCCTTCACACTTTCGGGCTATTTCTCTTCTTTTTGAGAAGTTCCTCAAAGTAACGTCGGCCCGTTACACTATTTGCCCTAGGCCGGATCGCGGTACTTAGCAACTGCCCCTTGAGGAGATTCACCGTCCAACCCCAACTTGCCTCTTACGAAGCTACTTATCGACTCCCCTTCACTAGTCTATCCTCTTTACGTTTTCCCATTCATTTCCGTTGGCCCGATATCCGAGTCAGCAATATTCCACGACGACACTATTTTATTAGAATGCTAACTCGCATATCACGCCACCGAAAATCTCCTATTGCCGTCGCCCGTGAAGTTATATGTCCCGTTTCCAATATAAAATTGAATATAAAAATATGTATTTAATTTAAATTTAGTAATAACTCCGCGGCGACCTTCCTCATTCTTTTACAGGGTGGGGCCCTTGAGTGTCTTCTTCTTCTTCTAACAATATGATCTGAGGGCGTGCAAATGTTTTTAAAAAATAGCACAAATTTTTTTTTCTAATGTAAATCTGTCTCTATTTGAATATGTAATGAGTAGCCGAAATAAAACAGATATCACTTTTAATTTTTTTTAATGCTGTAGTTATTGCTATAGTAAATGATGGATGGTTAATGAGTCAAATTGCACTGCGTTATAATATTAACAAAAATTTGGCGTGTAACATTTTAAGAAAGTGGAGAACAAACGGTACGAATAGTAGAAATCCTGGATCAAAGGAGAAACAAGGACTTAACAAGAAACTAACTATTAATATTTCGTTATTGCACCATTTCTATTTATAACTTCTATAAGTCTGTTTGGCACAGAATTAAATAACCTTATACAATAATCATTAGTAATAATATTTTCCCATGTACTATTTACTATTTCCAGTAACTCTTCGGCATTCCGTTTTTGGATAATCTAACGGGTAGTCCCCATACTTCTTCCACAGGGTTAAGATCTGGATTATGACCAGGCCAGTTAAGAACATTGATGTTGTTATCTTGAAACCAGTTAGTTACGGTATGAGCAGTATGAACGGAACAATTGTCTTATTGAAATATGAACTCATTATTAGGAAATAATTGTGACGCAGGGGGGAGCATAATATTGTCTAAAATCCTAATATATGTTTCACTATTAAATCGTTCCTCAACATGCCATAAAACACCAGGACCACGTGCCGATATCTAAGCCCACATATTGACGGAAAATCTACCACTTTTATCATTTTTAGATATATATTTCTCATTGAATCGAGTATTTGGAGGGCGGTAAACACGAATACGACCGCTGTGTGTTGACTGGAAAATTTTTTCATTTGTAAAGATTACATTGTTCCAAAAATTTATATCATGCGCTAAAAATTCAAGCACAAATCCTACTCAAGTTTCCTTATGTTCAGCTTTAAGTAAGTATTTCTGTGCTGCTGCATGACAGTGTAGCTCCGATTCTCTTACTTGCCGGTGACCAGTACTACTCGATCCAGGAAAATTCGTTCCTTCAGCAGCCTGAATAACTGAGTAAAATGAATTTTCTACTAAAGCATTTACTAATTACAAATCTTGTTGTTGAGTTGATATCCTTCGCCGCCCTGATCCAGGATTTCTACTAATCGTACCGTTTATTCTCCACTTTCTTAAAATGTTGCACACCGAATTTTTGTCAATGTTATAACGCAGTGCAATTTGTCTCATTGACTATCCATCTTCTGCTTTAGCAATAACTCCAGATTTAACTAAATCGCTTATATGAGGCATATTAATTTTTTGCACACTTGCAATAAATTATGACAACTAACTGACCATGTCACAAAAATTAAAGTTAGATGTACACAACTAGATTTTAGCAAAATACCGTTATAAAACTTGTTCTATTTTTTTTGCTCACGACCGTACCATTAATTAACAAATTAAAAATCTCGGAAAATATCTCAGGAAATGGACCCAAAATCTATACTCTGGGAATTTCGAGGTCACTGAACACGAACCGAGGTCCATATTTAAAAATTCAAAATGCCCGATCCAATATGGCCGACTTTTAAGATTAGATTCCCATTTTTGTTAAAGACAAATCACGAAATTGAAGAAAAATATGTACAGAGCGATTTTTGAGGTCAAAGTTTACGATTTTTGATTAACTAAACAAATAATTGCATAGATAATTATGAAAACCAGCAGGTTTGTGAAATAAAAATGTAATACAATTTAAAAATATTATTTTTATAATTATTTCAATTACTCCTATTACATACATTTAAAAAACTAAACAAAACTATTTATATTAATTATTCACGTCATTTTCTCTTATAATATAATTATAATAAATATTACATAAATATCATAATTATTATAAATATATTAAAATATGAGATTTTATTACCAATTGTTTTCATATCGACATTATGCATCGTTTGCTTTGCATAACAAAATCATCATCAGTGAGTCGTAAAATCTCTGACTGTACAAAAATTGAAATCTAACCTTAAAAGTCGGCCATATTTGATCCGCCATTTTGAATTTTTAAATTTATACTTCGGATTCGGTTCAGGGTCCTCGAGAAAACCCTCGAGTATAGATTTTGGGTTCATTTCGTGAGATATTTTCCGAAATTTTTAATTATTTAATTAATGGTGCATTAATTGTTCATTAACATTAGCCATTTGTTAAATAATTAATGGATAAAAACATTTGCAATGAGTGTTTCTGATTTAGTTCTACTTCAAAAAAGTCAGTACCCTTTTGCTAATTTGACACAATTAGACCGTAAACTGAGGTTATAATATCATTGATGCCAAGAGCCATAACATTTCGTTTCTTTTGGGGACATTTGAAAACATGTCATTTGAATATTATTAAAATGATTGTCGAAACTCTATCATCAACATTCTTTTTGATTATAAATCGGCAAATCTGTAAAAAAGTACCACTGAAGCTGCAGATTTTTTATCTAAATTTCATTAGAATATGAATTTCAACCGTTAGTTGAGGAATAATAATAAAAATAAACTGCCTTTATTTTTATAAATTTACATCTGACTGATTTACGACTGATCAAAGTTTATGTCATATTATTTCCGTATAAAAAAGAAATTTTTTATCTCATACATAGGAATAGTTTTCGTTAATGTAATGGCAGACCGTAGCGGCACATTGAATGGTCTAAGGATGCAGCTCATATTTCATATTTATGCAAGTCTTTTATATTTCTCTATGCAGGGAGAATCAAAACGCTCTAGACGTCAACAAAGATCTTTCAAGTTCAACATTCAGACACTATTTTCTGCAGTTACTTCTTTCTCGCACAAAACAACAGTGTCCAACTCCCTTGGGTGAAAGCACACGATAGCAATCTATTAAGCGATATATTTTTCATTTGATTAATCCCAATAAAAAAAATTGGGTATTATTTTTAATATCAAGCATACCTTTGTGGAACAAATATTATTTCTAGTTTCTTCCTCATATCGGGCATTAGTTTTATAATTCACGTGGGAGTTGTAATTTATTAACACATACTATCTTCTTTCACGCTATAATCGCATTCTCAAAACTGGAATATATAAGTTTAATTTAACTCCATGCTGTGAAATTCAAGTTGAAAATAGTGAAGGTATTGAAAGAACATACTATTTGCATATGTTGGTTGCTAAGTCGTTTTCATTTTATTTGTTTACGAGAGCGGAGGAATCTTATAAGTAATTTTAGCATATAAACTACTAAATAGTAAAACTGTTCTAACTATTCCAAATAATAAAATTTTATGTTCCATCTATGCCAACTCAATCGTTTTTTATTCAAATAAACCTAGAATAGATGCTTTAAATTTTTCATGTGTGAATGTTATATACTATAATTTCAATAAAAGTATTATGTTACCATATAATATCCCGTAGTGTTTACATACGGCATTTTTAGCACTTGCTTTTAGTTTCCTAAAGAACATTTATAATTTATGTTTTTAATGTTCTGGGACGTTCGGACATAAACCTTGATATAAAATTATGGGTTAGTAAATCTGACGTCACTGACAACCATCTAATGAGTTCATTGGTGCATATCCAAGAATTAGTCAAACATATCTGATTAAAATTGATGTAAAAAGCCTTTAGAAATTAGTTTCTAAAGATTTTAGACAGATTGCCTCATTCACTTTTTCTTATAAATAACGCTCCAAGCCATACCATACCAAAACTTTCTTGAACATCTGTCTTTTGTGTCCAGTGTTATGGCTCTATAGCTCATTGCTAGTGCATGCTTTTGTAGAAAGTGGACATGAGAATCTCGTCTTGTCTCTCTGTATAATTGAATGACATATCCTTAGATTTATTGCATATTTTTTTCGGAACCCCTCTATAGAATACTTCATGTTTGAAAAAATTTGTTGCACGTAGTGTCTTATTTTAAACATATATAATTACGATAGTTCCCTTTACAGATACAGAGTATAGTGGTCCTATAGATTTTTATTAATGTTCACGTATTCAAATTTCCTTAATCCAAAAAGTTATTTTTAAAAAACAACACAATTTGAATGATGTCTGCATAACAATGTAAGGAATTAAAAGGTACCACGGGTATCTCTTAACGTCATTAATATGTCTATCTAACATTCCTAACAAAGGATGTCTCGATGTATAGATAGTATTAATGTTCAATGTGATATGCCAGTTCAGCGTTTGGATTATGAGGAATTTGTTTATGACTTTAAAAACTGTGATTATAATGCTATTAATAATTCTCCTTTAAATTTTGATTGGGATGATATCTTATGCATAAACACCGAGAATGCGGTTGATCTATTCTATGTTTTTCTAAATCAGTGTATTGACATATTTGTCCCCAAAATTAAATTAAAAAGTAATTTTAAGTTTCCCATATGGTTTGATGCAAACCTGATAAAAAATATAAAAGCAAAAAGAAGTGCTCTTAGGCAATATAAAACATCAAAAGCTCAGGGTAACTACAACACTTATAGTCAATTAAGGGCTTTATGCAAAGAACTATTGGAAATTTGTTATAATAATTACATCAATAAGATAGAGAGCAATATCATGTCTAACCCAAGGTTTTTCTGGGATGAAACATAATGAAGATGATATTCGATGTTCTATTTTAAATCTATTTACAGAACATTTTTCAGCAGTGCATAATAAATAAACACCACAGATATTAGACAACCCCCAATTCCAAAAGCCAGAGGCTTGGGCGGAAGCGGGTTACACAAAGGGTGAAAATCAAATATTTTTTTCTGTTATGATAAAGTCACCGCGGGGGCACATTTAGCTTCATTGTTTTTAAATGATGTTGAAAACTAGTTTGTGCATAGTACGGTATTACTGTATGCTGACGACTTTGTGTTTGAGATAAAAGATTGTATGTCTTCCGTGGACCTCCAGGAAGACCTTAATGACTTTGATCTGGTGTTCCCAAAGAAACATGGTGTTGAATACTGATAAATGGAAATATATTCAATTTTATAAAGGACATTATAAATCCCCAACACATACTTTATTAGAACTATACCTATTGAAAACGTTGACTTAATAAAATACTTAGGAATATTGTTTGATTCAAAGTTCAATTTCCGCTACCATGTGGAACATACATGCAACAAAGCATTGAAGACTCTTGGTTTTATAGAAGTCTTAATAGAATAATAGAAATTTGTGTGCAGTAACTAACGGTAGCTGTGATAGTATCAATGCTGTTTTTACAAATGTTTGTTATTTCCTTTATATATGTATTCTTGTATTTTGTAATATTGGAGTATCTTGTTTTAAATAAATAAATAAATAAATAAAATAATATCAACTCCGTAACTCAGAACAAAATCATACAACTTTTTAAATTATATACAAATTAATATTGTTTTAAAATTAATAACCAGTTTTAAAAACAAAAAATTAAGTAGTTAAGTGTTCCCCATAAATTCCACTCCTAACAGAAGTTTTGATGTCATATTTTGAAGAAAAGTTTAAAGCACAACAGTCATCCAACGTTTTATTCTAATACAGATACGTAGATGACATTCTTATTGGGTTTAAAGATAATGATCAAAAATTAAATGATACGTTAGAGTATGTAAACAAGATACGTAAAGAATCTACAACCAAAAATTACGTTCACTGTCTAAAAAGAAGCACATAGTAAAATTGATTTTCTGGGCATTACAATTTGAAGACTGAGTCACAAACTCAATGAACATCTTTACAAAATCCTCTTTCTTCAGATAGGGTAACTTCCATAACGCAATGAATCCCGGGTCCTATAAATTATCACCTTTTATACACGGTGTCTCACCGAGAATTGAATCGATCGATATAGAGAAAAGTACGCATCAGAAAATTTTAAAAATTTAGATAATTACTAATGTCGACGTAGCCAATCCAACTAAAATAATTACAAGCAGCTGACACTTCCGCTTATACCGGAAGTCGATACCAACTTGCTTATTTCAAATGGAATACCCTATATATTTTAGGGTTTTCGAAAAGAGCATAAAATTCTGAGTCGAAAATATGTAGCATACTCGATACCTGAACCTAGCCGTTTCAGATATATTTGACATTTTATAGAAAATTTGACAAGTGCAACGGTTTGCAAGAACCGTTATAACTTTCTTCATGTAAAAGATCCTCATTTGCTTCGTCACGTAAAAAGAACACAAGAAGAACTACGTTCTACAATTGAAATAAATTCAATAATATCATACCAAGTGGTCCGTTTTTCGCGTTACATTTTGTCAACTTCAAACCGCGAAAACTTGTTTAGGTCAAATGGAACACGTCAAATACGTCAAATTGTGTAAAATTGAATTCTCTTTTTTCTGATATTAGCATTGCGGGGGTTAAAGTTACAACTTTTTGAAATATTTGCGATTTTATTAGAAATTCGTGAATTGTTGTAATCATTTCATCAAAATAGCCATGATTAGAAACAATCAGTCATTATCTTATGTCAAAAAATGCCAGCACGTTTAAATTATACCAACGAAAACTTTTTAAATTTGTTTATTATTTATGGAGAATGTGATAAATTAATATCAAGAACTTGCAGCACATTTGCTACTCGATGTCACAAAAACGCAAAATAACACTAACACTGTAACATGCGTTTTAATCGAATTGAAGATATGGCATGAACTAAAATAGCAGAGATAAGGTCAATTTAAAATACGATTTCATTTTAATTTAATAATTGCTCAAAATTCCGCCCTCGAACCTCGACACATTTTTCGCACCTTCGAATTAGTTCCTCACGGGTAGCTCTTCTAATTGAATCCTGTGATATGTTTTGAAATGCATTTCTTACTCTTTGCATACAATCTTCAATGGTTGTTAATGGGCTCTCATAAACTTTATTTCTAATAGTTCCCCAAATGAAATAGTCCAGAACTGATAAATCGGGAGAGCGAGGAGGCCATAAAAAAGGTCCATTATTGGCAATCCATTGATCATAAAAAGTTTCTTGTAAATAATTATTAATTAAATATGAGTTATGTGGGGGAGCACCGTCGTGCTGATAAAAAATGTTTCCCTGTTCGGCGAGAGGTAAATTTTCTAAATAGTTATTATTCAAATTTTGTAAGATATTAAGATATCTTTCACCTAAAAAAAAAAAACAAAAATTTACCTATACATATTAGCAGAAGAGAAAATGTAATTTACCGTTTAAATTTTTCTGATAAAATTGTAATGCCACCACCACTCTATCGTTTCTTATGGCACAGTAAACATGAACTGCCAACTTTCCTGAAAGTTTCGCTCTCTGGACATATCAGAATTTGAGTCACTCCAATAATGCGAATTGTGTCTATTAAAAAGTCCATATAATATTTTCCAAATAAGAATCGTGACCCCCAGACCTTATTAGAATAAACTCACAAAAATTTTGTCTTCTTAGGAAATATGTTTCTTTTAATCCTTGAACCATATGGAATGAAAAGGGGTGAAACTTATATTTTAATAAGATTTTGTGAATTGAATTCTTGCATAGTCCCGATTCCAGAGCAGCTTGTCTTAAAGATATCCTTGGAAATGCATGAAAATATCCCAGAATAACTATTTCAATGTTTTCGTCATTAACAATAGGCTTTCTTCTTTGCATTTTTGCCTTGACAGAACCATAATTTTTAAAATTTTCCAATATGCGTTTTACAGTGTTTGGTGACGGTTTCCGTTTTTCTGGATATCGAGTAGCAAATAATAAACAAATTTAAGAAGTTTTCGTTGGTATAATTTAAACGTGCTGGCATTTTTTGACATAAGATAATGACTGATTGTTTCTAATCATGGCTATTTTGATGAAATGGTTACAATTCATGAATTTCTAATTAAATCGCAAATATTTCAAAAAGTTGTAACTTTAACCCTCACAATCCTAATATCAGAAAAAAGGGAATTCAATTTTACACAACTTGACGTAAAAGAATACAGGGTGTTCCATTTGACCTAAACATGTTTTCGAGTTTTGAAGTTTACAAAATGTAACGCGAAAAACGGAACACTTGGTATGATATTATTGAATTTATTTCAGTTTTAGAACGTAGTTCTCCTTGTATTCTTTTTATGTGACAAGAAGCAGATGAGGATCTTTTACACGAAGAAAGTTATAACGGTTCTTGCAAACCGTTGCACTGTCAAATTTTCTATAAAATGTCAAATATCTCTGAAACGGCTAGGTTTAGGTATAGGATATGCTACATATTTTCGACTTTTCTAAAACTCTAAAATATATAGGGTGTTCCATTTGAAATAAGCAAGTTGGTATCGACTTCCGGTATAAGCGGAAGTGCCAGCTGCTTGTAATTATTTTAGTTGGATTGGTCACACCGACATTAGTAATTATCTAAATTTTCAAAATTTTCTGATGCGTACTTTTCTCTATATCGATCGATTCAGTTCCCGGTGAGACACCCTGTATATATCAAAACAACTAGCTTATCCTAGTTAATACTAGAAGAAATTGGATTAAGTACTAGAATTCATAGCATTTTCAAGCAAAAAATTTAAAATGAGGATTCAAAGCTTCCGGCCGGGACCTTAGCGTTAGCTTTAATTTCGTTGTTGACGAATTAATTTTTAACTTCAGTTATAAACCCTTGCAGCAAGTTCCTGGAGCTAGCCGCACTTCATATGTCCCAATGTTTTTGTTTGAAGGTAATCAAAGTTCGTGGTAGATCATTATGATCATTGATGTTATGTCAAACTCTTTCTCTTCTTTGAAGGGAATGTTCCTGCTGAACGCGATGTGTACAATGCATTAATATTTTATTCTCGCCTTATATGTAACATTCTGCAAGTCAGTTCTTCATTGACGTCCTGCATATAAATGGGTTCCTGGACCTCATTAAGCAAAGGACATCTACTTCTAAGCAACTGATATTAAATTCACACGATGTTGCATAGGTACCATATCATGAAATAATTCTGAAAGAAATTTTATATAAAAATTGGTCGATTCGACAATCCAACGTTTTTGTTATCATTCAAGATTACTTAGCCTCTTCTGTAGTAAATTAATGTTGGTCGCGTAGCAAAATAGACGATGTATTTCGCAATTTGGGTAGATATCATTTAAAAATTCTACAGTATCTTGGTATCCTCTGCAAACAGCATGTCTTAAATCCATTTTCGGATAGCCTGTTGATTGTTTTCTATTTCCTTGTCGAAAATGGATGCATCATTGTTACTAATATCGCTAAAATATTGGTCTATGAGTATCTAGAATGTAAAAATATACTTTTATGGCTAGAACATGACTGACGCTGCATACAGAAGTAGAAACTTTTGGGGATGTCATTATGGGTCAAGTTTGAACAGGGTATTTCTTATGTTCGTTGGGTCAGGTTTGCAATATTAGTAAATGTAGGCGCATGGTGTTCAATAAAGTGATCTCTGTTTCTTATTTCAAGTGAATGAAATTCAAGAATTTCCCCAACAAATCAGACGATCAAACTGCCTCTTACTAAATGAATTGCCATGCTAATATTTTCCTAAGATGAGTAAAACAATAACTACAAATACATTATATACACAAAGAAAACTTCTTTATTTAAATAATTAGGCACTTTTGTATGAGTTAAGACTAAGTGTTTTGATTAAATACACAAAAATACGAAGACGTAGAAGATATCGAAACTAATATAAAGTGCGTCTGTCAGGTTCGAACTAATTGTAGGTAAATTGGGTGACAAGTTGATTTTACTTTAAAATGTTATTGTTATTTTTAATGACTATTGCGAAACGAGTGAAAATTGCTTGGCGCTTGCAGATAAATCTTAATCAATCAGGCATTCACTGCCGACCACTCTGAACTGCAATTTTACTCGTTAATACAGCAAATGCTGATTTTTTTTTGAATTGCTCAAAAAATATATCGAAGGTCTTGTATTTTTTTCAGGGGACTTGATGGACGAAGACAATGTCTTGGATTTTTTGACCAGTTTAGAAGCAATGGACTTACCAGACCGTATAGAAGAAGTAAATGCCAGAATATTAGACAAGATCGTGCAAGAAACGGATTTTGTTGCCGTCCTGTTCTGTAAGTATTAGTTGGCTTACATGTTTCCTCCTTCAAATTCTGAATCTTTAATACACACACATGCACAAAATTTCATAATAACATTACTCTTCAGCTGGCATATGTGTTAAAATCAGACCATATTTTTATAATCTTTAACAGCATTATTATTGCGTATAGTTAATGTGTTTAATTATTGTCTTCATATATGTTTAACCACTTCTTTATCGAGTGTGTCATATACCACAGGTCCAGATGCAGACAAGTGTTCCAAAGGAGGAGTCAGTAAGTAAACGAGTACACTGCACCCATCTACCCTCGTATTCTCGAAACTACTATTATATACCTTACTGAATCAAATACCCGTCTTTATCAGATTTATTGCGTATATATTTTTAGCACTTTCTTCATTTTTTACAATTCTAATACACGTAACAACTATTAATATATTATAGCGAAGTTCTTAATATAATCAAAGATTATTTGAATTTAAAAAGTACCTACAGATGTGCTTTACCGCCCTCCCAAATCAAATGATATGGATGCTCTTGAACAATTAGAAAATATCTTGTCAAGTATTTTGCCCACCTGTGATTCCATACTGTTTGCCGGAGACATTAACATTGACTTTCTTTCGAATAGTCATTCTGTCCAACTATTTAATTGTCTTTTAGAGTCCTATAATTTAACACAACTCGTAAATGAGCCGACAATAGTAGTTAGCCAAACGCAAACTCTTATTGATATTATCTCCAGATCAGATCCTGACATTGTTAAGAACTGTAAAGTGCTTGATTTACCTGGAATTTCTGATCATTTTGTTACTACTTGTGAGATCACTAAAATTAAATATATATCTGTTATTAAATATCGTTCAAATGTGCTTTTAGAGGGCGGAATATTAAACATAATATTTTTAGTCGCAAACTCCTCTATACAGTCCTTATTTTACTATAATGAACGTAACCACCAGACTTATTTTTCGATTGCAACAGACACTGGACCGCTAGATGGCGCCTACTGACTATTTTACATGTCGCTATTGTAAAAATACCGGGATGTACCAAGTAGTCAAAGGATCCTCGTGCCGGTCGTCGCATGCTTACCTTGCACTGACGAGAGCCAACAGCTCAAAACTGCAGTCTGCAAGTGGTGTGTGACGGCTGGCAAGAGAGCTCCTTTAAGTAGGATCAGTCTTTCGGATGGTGTTTGTTGCAATCGAAGCATTAGCGTTTTGATGGTAATATGCAATTATTACACTTAACGCGCTAGACTTGTAACTTATAATTCAGCGCTCGGCGGGGTACATAGCCCGGAGAGTAGCTGTTGGTTGCAGTCTGGTTACGTTCCTTATAGTAAATAAGGACTTTATAGAGGAGTTTGCGACTAAAAATATTATGTTTGTTATTAAATATGTTATATATCGAGATTTTAAAGATTTTGACGAAGATACTTTTTGTAATGACCTAAATATGGTTAACTGGGATCACATATTTTCCCTGCAAGACGTCAACATACAAGTCAATTTCTTCAACTCTAATATGTTATACCTATTTAATGTTCAAGCACCATTATGTAGAGTCAGGGCTACTAAGCCCCATTCTCCTTGGCTTACTGAGACCATAAAAGATATGATCAAACTTAAAAATAATGCTTTTAAAAAATTTCAACGTTCCAAATCTCTTAATGACTGGAACTATTATAAGGAAATTCGTAATTATATCACAGGTGCTATTAAGAGAGAAGAGAAAGCTTACATTCAATATGTTATACGTCAAGAAAACAACAAAATTGTATGGAACACTTTAAAATTCCTAAATGTTATAAACAATAAAGAAACAACATCTTTACCACCTAATATCAATGATGTTAATTTAATAAATAGACGTTTCAATAGTATTACTCATGTTAGCATACTTCAATATCAATTAAATTTACTTGATAAATATTCCAGACCCAATGTCAGTAACAGTACCTTAAAATTCTTTAATGTAGAATCACATGAGGTATCCAAAGCAATCAATCGACTAAAAAGCAACTCCGTAGGATCTGACAATATCTCGTTAAAAATGATAAAACTAATATCTAAATATTTACTTAACTACATCACATTTATTCTTAACACTGCGATCGATACGAATGTTTTTTCTTTCTCTTGGAAACACGCTCATATTTTGCCTCTTGCCAAAATTTCTTCTCCCACTGAAGTCTCACATCTTAGGCCTATTAATATCCTGCCCACTATGTCTAAAATACTTGAATATCTTATGAAGGAGCAAATTTCCGCCTATATATTCGCTAACAAAATTATACCTAATATTCAGTCAGGGTTTCGTGACCTACACAGCACCACTACTGCTTTATTAAATGTTAATTGATGACTTTTATAGGGCCATTGATAAAAATAATGTTTGCTGTCTTCTTCTATTAGACTATAGTAAGGCATTTGATACTTTAGACCACAGTTTGTTGTGTAAAAAATTATCTTTCTTTGGCTTTGATAATACTTCCGTTTCTCTAATACAAAATTATCTATCAAATCGCTCACATAGCGTTCTCTTGGATTCTGAAGTGTCAGAAGCTTTGCCTGTTAATTTTGGCGTTCCCCAGGGGTCAAATCTTGGACCTCTGGTATTCTCTTCATATATCTCGGATTTCCATACATTTTTAGAAAAGTTTAATATTCATCATTATGCGGATGATACACAGTTTTATCTTGACTTTTTTCCAAGCGAATATATTCTAGCATCTGAGGCTATTAATAATGATTTGAAATCTTTATTAGATATTTCATTAGCGCATAATTTAAAACTTAAGCTAACAAGTCGGCGGTAATGTATTTGGGGTCAAAAGCAAAGAGAAACACCTTGGACCAACTAAACATTAATTTAAATGGTGGACAACTACCTGTTGTTCATCATTATAAAAATTTGGGTCTTTGGATAGATTCAAACTTAAGATTCGCTAAACATATTAGTTATTTGTGTCAAGTTTCATACTGCACACTGAAGAAATTATTTTCCCAAAAAGATATTTTAGATCCTAAAATTAAATTTCAATTATGTGAGAGTCTAATTTTCTCTAAGATATCTTATGGAGACGCTATCTATGGCCCTGCCTTGAGAGTTTCTGATGCCAAACGAATTCAATTATTACAAAATGCCTGCCTACGATTCTCAACAGGACTTTGTAGATTTGATCATGTTAGTTATAAATATTCTGAAGTCGGCTGGCCAAAATTAGACAAGCTACGTTCTCTTCACTTTCTCTGCTTAACCCACAAGGTTCTTGTTAAGCAAATTCCGACATATTTGTTTGAGAAATTGTCACGCCTTAAATGTAATCAAGTGAATACACGTAAGCGGGATTTTCTGGCAATACCATAACAGTCCTCTGCCATCTTTAAACGTAGCTTTTCATATAATTCTAGCAAGTTATATAACAGTTTATCCTCTGACTTTAGGCACTACTCAATTTATAATTTTAAAAAGAAACTAAAAAAATATCTATTTTCTTCTTAATGGTCTACGTATTATATAGCTTAATGGTACTGTGTCTTCTTTTTTTACTTTTTAGTCATTAATTCTTAGTTGTAGTTGTAATTGTTAATATGTATTTGCAATCCATGTTTTTCGTAATTATATTATTTTTTTTAATTTATGTGTTTGCTGTTGCTCTAGTTAAGTCGAAAACCAGCCTTCGGCTGACACTTCGCCATTTCTATAGGTAGTAGTTGTTAAATATTTACTTATACCACATATTTTTGTTAATACCTATGAATAAAGACGATTTATTATTATTATTATTATTATTATTAGATGGCAACCATGGTATAATAGTGTAGGTATATAAAATATCTGTGCAAACCAGATACAGGGACAATAAAATGTCCCGGAACGGTCAAATATCTCGAGAAATACGCATCTGATCGAAAAACAAAAAAATACCTATTGAATATTTTTGAAAAGCTATGCAATGATACCAAACTTCACCCCCTATCCATACACCCTGGAGTGATGTAGGGGCAATTTTGAAATCTTAAATAGAAACTCCCATTTTTGATTGCAGATTCGGATTCCACGCTACAAAATAAGTAAGTTTTGTCTGAAACGTTTGTTTTATTTCGCGATAGATGGCGTAGTAATCGCAAAGAATAAGTCTTTTCGCAATTTTAGAAATACTCGCTTTGGATTGAAAAATTGAATATTTTTTTTTCATTCGTGACAAATAGCGTTTAATTTGTGCAAGAAATTACTTTTAGCTTTACCCAGGAACAACGAAGTGAAAGTAGTAGATTTATGTTCCCTCGGGGAGCTTTTTGTATGCGAATCCCCTCGCCTCTCACTAAACACTACGAAGCAAGTAAAAATTTATGCCATAAGATGTTCAAATTGACCACCTTGCTGCGCTTGGCAATGCCCTAACCGAATGTAAACTTGTTAGGGAACATTTTCCAGTATGACTGGTGTTGAGTTTGAATGATTGAGTATTTTGTTTTTCATCAGTACTGTCGGGTTTAGTATCGTAAACTTTACTTTTTAAATATCCCCAATAAAAGAAGTCGAGAGTGAGGATTCTTATCAGCCCAGTACCTCATATAACTTTAAGAACTAAACCATGACTTATTCGGACATGTTGAGCAACTTTTCCACTTGATATATAACAATTTTCTTGAAAACTCAGCAACACCTTTAAATACTTTTATTCATTTGTAGCGTCTTCCAGATGGTCCTTTGTCTTTAACGAAACCAGTTTATTCAAAACGATTAACTGTTCAAAATACAGTATATTCTGAAATACGTCCACGGTCACAATTAGTAGCATTGAATAAATCTGCAAAACCGTGATATGATCTTTTTTCATCTCCGTATCTTCGCATCATAAGGTCTGCTATTCTTTCCCTTTCTGTAGGAAACATTGCAATCAAATTTTTCAAAATAATTTGTAAATGAATGGAAAACGACAAATCGAAACAGACCCTACAAAATAGTCATGGCTAAACTCAGCAGATGGATCTTAAAATTAAGTGGAAGTACAAATTGAGCTTAAATCTCCCCGAAAGCAAAGTTTGGTATCATTGGATGGATTTTTTCAAAAATATTCAATACGTTTTTTTTGTTTTTCGATCCGACGTGTATTTCTCGAGATATTTGACCGTTCCGGGACTTTTCATTCACCCGTTATATCTTGCGTTCTATGATTCCCTATAAAATGCCCATCAAAAAATGCAAAGAAGCTACGTTCTTTATGATTTGAATTAACAGTTTATCATTCAATACTTAAGGTAACCTAGGTAGTTGCAACTTGCCGAAGTGGTTAGATGAGAGAATGTTTCACCATAAAGATATATTGATAGAAAGAATTAGAGAGAATTGATGTGACTTAGCAATGTTGATTAACACTAATGAATTACTAACATGCAAATAAATTTGTTGAGACTGCATTAAGTACCACACACATTAAATTTAAAGTAAGCGCGAGGATAACAATACATGTGGTAAAAAACCCAAATAATAGGAAAGAATAAGCACATAACAAATTACCTATTGTCACTATTGTTTTGCCGACACTACAAGCGCCATCTGTCTGAGGGCCTAGATCTTCTTTAAGCCACTGGAAGCTCAATAAATCTGTAAATTATTTATTTATTTTTTTATTCCTTTAATATTCTCTGTTACATTGTTTTACACATTTTTAATAGCATTATTTTACTACCGTATTTCATTGTAATGTTTATGATACCTACATTTATGATAATAAAATATGAATTATGTCTACAGTTAAAGGTTTGCTGGTGGTGTTTTTATTTTGCCATTGTATACAAAAATAGTTATAAAATATTTAATTATAATTTTCGTAGGTGAACTCATCTCCTACGTTAAATCCTAAATTATTATTTGTTATTGTTGGATTATCTGTTATAATTCTAGATTTACGGACAGTTTATTATTTATAGGTTTCTTGCGATTATTGTCTTGTCTAATGGCTGCTATGTATAATACAAGCATACTTGTTTCTAATCAGACGAAATTTGTCGATTTGGATGAAATAATTCAGAGCGGGCTGAAATTTTGAGAACAGGCTTATTTTATGGTACTTTGTAACATATCAAATATATCATCTTCCAGCGGCTTGTATATCAGCGTATGCGCGGAAGCTATACTACCTTAGGCGAGGATTGTGTAGGAGATATACCATCCTTCGGAGGGGATGTAAAGCCGTCGGTCCCTTGTTTATTAGATGTTAGGCAAGTAAAAGATACCTACTCTTCTTAAGGGAAGAGGTTCGGCAAAATTTCTGGTTGGGGGTAGCTTGTCTACAGGCGTCGGTGTTAGGCCTCAGTAGCGGAAATAGGCCGACGTTAAATAAATGTATAAAAAAAAATAACCTTTAATTAGCTTAAATTTTCCGATTTCAGAGAGTTTGCCAATCTCTTATTCGTAGAAATGAGCCAAATTGATAAAAAGGATTACGGCAGTTGGTCATTAAATCGTTTAAAACTTTAAAAGCGGAGCTGAGAAAAAGAGGTGCTATACGGTTCATGGAAAAAAAGCTGATTTGGTTGAAAGGTATATAATTACATTTATAAACTTGTTGAATTTTTTGTTTTTAAATCCTGTTTTATTCTAGATTAATCAATTATGACAATATTTTAGTTAGTACACTTGAAGATGAAGATATATATTACAATTTTAAAACACCAAATTTATTATATAGTTGTCGAAAATGGTCATTTTAGGAAATAAATGTCCTACTGTGTTAGAGCACTTTGGTACACAGCAACAAGTGTTCATTTTACATCCTAAATTAACATTATGTATTCAAAGACATATTTTTTCGTATTAACATTGACGGACAAAGAGCCGAGTACAGCTGGTGGATAAAAAAAAGAAAATGTTCCTCATTGTGTCAAAATAATTGTTTTAACAAAAAAGCCATTATTTTATTACCGCCACCATTTACATATTACAAGAATATGATTTTGTGCATTTTTTAACGCAAAACATAGATAAAAAATGTACCTGTACAAATTATATTCAGAAACTGAAAGTGGTATGATTCAGAGAAGGTATATAATATTTCTTGGATCAGAATTTCACTGCAAGCACTGCGCATGCCACTTTACTATCCAACACAGCTCTAACTTTACTTAGCTTTAATTATTTCATTACACGTTTCTTTTATTGCAGGAAATGTTATGAAATGGATATATGTATTACCATTACTATTTGTTTTATTATTTTATCATTTTGTAAGTTTGGTAGAACATCTTATTCCACTGCATGATTCTTTGAAGTATCTAAGAAGATTTGTCTTCCGATTAAATAAAACGATTAATAAAAGTGACTAAACCATTGAGTTTATAATATAAGAATTTAACCATTTATTAATAGATATTAAATTAAAACAAATGCTTAATTTATAGAAGCGTAATTCTAAATTTATCTTATTACTACAATCTACAATTTGAAGCAACCTAGACCGCAGCTTTGCCAAAATATTTCTGTATCTACATAATTAATAGCAATTAATAACACACCAGACACTGATTATACTCTAGTTTTGGGTTGATATTATGTCACGGCCTTACCGTTCCATATTCTCAGATTTTGGAAGTGGACTATTGATAAATACTTTATACATTCATAACTAAGTTATTAATAAACTTGAAATATAAACTTATAAATATAAAATAGTGGTATAAAATAATATTTACTTTGCGAATACCTGTTTCTAGTATATTATGAGTAGTGATGTCAAAAGTATGCATGGTTTTTCACAATGTATATTATGATCTATATCGTGCCCACCTTTAGTTTAAATTGTTTATTAACAACAGTCTGCGTAACAGAGCAAAATGCTACTCTTCTGTCGAAATCATCTTTGTTAATTTCTTGAACTAAATCCACTTTATATGGATGTCATTTATTCTTATTTATTTATTTATTTATTTTATTTATACACCATCTAACAGTACAAAGACTATTTACATGATGGGAAATGACACATATTTAATATACAGTATACATAGTGAGTAGCTTAAATATATATAACAAAGTGGGAGAGAGAAGTAACATGAGTCTAAAATCTAAACCGACTAGTGGTAGAGAAGTAAAGAAGACCAAAAAGACAGAAAAGAAAAACTGTATAGTGCATAGGAAAATTATTAAAAAATTGGCATGCGGCCCAAAAATGGAAAAGTTATGAAAAGTCCTGCGAAAATTTTAAACGATTTGACGTGATTTCAAACAACAGCAAATGAGGTTAAATGTAAATTTCATATGGCATGCCGAAGAAGCCCATCACATCATAAATAATAAGAAAAGTTGCAAAAAGAGGAAAATTTGTATAAATTTATTTTGCATGCCTTTTTGCATTTAGCAAAATAATGTTGTTTTAAGCTCAAATAAAAAATGGCATCATATTGCTGGAACCAAACATTGAAAAAAATGTGGAAAAGTATTAAAAAAATTAAGTCGGTATAAAATTCACAACAAAACTTCCGCGATATCATTCAGCATGCTATTTCTTATTTAATAATAAAGTACTTTTTTGAATTCAACCAGAAAATAACATGTCGACCGTTACGTCCATTGAGAAAAATACCTAATAGTGAACTTGATACAGAAAATTTCGGCTGAATACTCGAAGATAATACTTACAAATTTAGATGATTCGAAGAAGATGAAGTGCCTCAAAATATTAACGAAATTTGTATTGAAGGTACTAACATTTTTTACATGCTTGTTCAATTATTGTAAATTTTTCAACGAATAGAAAAATAATTATTCGTTTTCCAAATCTGAAGGCAACGTTTCGACGACCATTTTGTTGTCTTCTTCAGGCAACCTGTTTTTATTGTAATATTAAATTAATTATATAAATTTCAATACAAACAAACTTTTACAACAATTTACAATTTCAATATAATTTCATCTCATATCTACGATAAAATTCTGTGCAGATACAATAATAGTAATTTATTGTCCATATGTACTAGTAATGTACTGTTATTAATAATGGACAAGAAATTGTTATTATTATTATTATTATATCAATACAAAATTTTACTTTGTTCTAAGACAGTAGTTGAAATTATATTGAAATTGTAAGATGTTTTAAGTTTATGTTTGTATTGAAATTGTACATAATTAATTTAAATGTTACAATAAAAACAGGTGTTTCGAAGAAAACAACAAAACAGTTGGCGAAACGTTGCCTAAAGGTATTTGAATTGACTTGGAAAACTAGTAATTATTTCTTTACCAGTTGAATTTATTCTCCCGTGTTAAAAGGCAAATATTATCGTACATTTTTGTCCAATCGTACATTTTTGTTCAATTTCATCAGTTCTAGAAGATAATCCTGATGAGGATGAAGAACAAATAGTCAACAAACGCTAACGACGAGGACGAATCTGACGATGATGATTCTAATTCCGTCACTGCAGATGAAGAATTTGATGGGGATTATAATAATAATGATTATGCTGAAACATGATCCTTAATCAATTTATTATTTATTGCATAAAGTGTCATTTTTTACCTTAAAATAATAAAATAAATATTTTTCTAACTACGCTATTTGCACCATTAATTTCTCAATACATTTTTCACATTTTTTTGACTGTTGGGTTCCAACAATATGCATGCCATTTTTTATTTGAGCTTAAAACAACACTATTTTGCGAAATGCAGAAAGGCATGCGACTGATGGTCGAGAGGTGAGCACACTTGCCTCTCACCCAAAAGTTCCGGGTTCGATCCCCGGTCGTGGCAGTGGAAAATACTGTGAGAGGGATTTTTCCACTATACACGGATATTGGGTGTGTGTCCCTTGTCTCTAAATGTGTAGCCCCCTCCCACACAAGGCTCTTCTAGAGCCTTCCGGGATAAAGGGGGTCGTCATTAGCTATGGTGTATTTATTTATTATTTCAAGTTTTTCGATGCATGCTTCCGTTTTTGGGATTCCTAATCTTAAAAAAAAATGTTTTCTTCACCGCCTCTCAAGTTACCGAAGTAACCCCCTGGAAGATCTCAAGGATCTTGTGCTAGGTAAAGAGAGACGAGGCCCTACAGTTTAATGTGGACTCCGAACCACTCTTGGGGCAATTTTTTTAATGAAAAATTGTTTCGCCTTGTGGGTATCGAACCCCCTCGCTAGGAAACTCAGTTTGCTAGCCAGACGCTTTAACCAACTGAGCTACCATTCCCCAACTTGCCACTTTTGTTTACAGCAATGCTTTATAACAATGGCCCACGGTTAAGATGGCATACAATATGAAAATATGAAATCACGCCCAAATCGTTTGAAATTTTCGCAGGACTTTTCAGAACTCTTCCACTTTTGGGCCAACGAGGGCTGCATGCCAATTTTTTTTATAAGAATTTTACGACACAAACTTTAATTCTTTTCATCGGCATGTAGCATGAGAACGCGGAAAATTATATTTTATTATTACAAGTTCACGTGTCAGTTCGAGCCTTTTGGGACCCTGTAATCGCATGCCTATAATTACTAAGACATTAAATTTGTTTTAACTTTCTTTGAATAAAAGGGCAAGCGTTTTAGTGTCAGAGAAAAACACTAAAATTTCGTTTTAGTGGAAATGCAATTTTCCATATGACCGGAAACTGTGCAGAGAACTAGTACCCGTTTTTCCTTATTGACACAAGATACACTTTCACTCCTCCAAAAGGCATGCATGCTCTAAGATATCGGAGACAATCAACTGCCACCATCTCTGTATTATATATAGGTGAGAACATTAGTTCGAGCTCTAGGCAAGTAAAAAGTTTGATTATGACGTGAATTAACTCTAGAAATATAAAAGTTTAATTTGTGAAGTATCTCGCTGCAATCAATTTTATGGTGAATGTTTTTTTTCAAAAAGTTGATAGTGAAGCATTATAGCGGGGCTGCCAAACAAGAGACGCATACTCTATCTTAGATCTCAGAAATTAAAAGTATAATAATTTTAAGGTTCAAATATTAGAGAAATCACGACCATTACGTATAATAAAATCTAAAGTTTCTTTACGCCACATACAGACAGACGTATAGATATGATCGACAAAAGTTAGTTTTCCACGTTTAAAGATAGATTGTTTTTGACACATCAGAAATTCAGATAGAGATATTATTTTGTAATATAATGTAGTCGTTTAAACCAGAGATTCTGCGTAGAAATATTATGCCATCAGCATACGTTAAGAAGAGCACATCTAAAGTATCGCGTATGTCATTTATAAATATATTTAAAAGCAGTCGCCCAAGAACAAAGCCTTAGGGAACACCTAAGGATGAAGCATAGCCATAGGACTTAAACCAATTACATGTGACCGATTGCAATCTATCAGTTGGATAAAGAAGGTTATGAGCTGGTCGAAAATACCAAAGCAGGAATGTTTTGCAATCAACATATTATGATTAAGCCTATTAAAAGCTTTCGTGAAGTCAAAGTATATTACGTATGCTTGCATCTGCATATCGATGGACTCAAATATGAATTGTGTAGCACATATGAGATTGGCAGTAGTAGAGCGACCTTTCATAAATCCGTGTTGCCGACTGGAAATGATATTTTTAACATGAAGGTAAGTAGAGTGTAGTAACATTTCAAAGACCTTGACAAAATTACAGATTATAGTTATTGGGACGGAAGTTTATTATTTAGTTATTATTTTCCTTTTTGTACATCGGACAGACTTTAGTGTATTTGCAAATATCAGGAAAATAGCATTTAATAGATTAATTAAATAATATCATGAATGAGCGAGCAAAGTTAGCAGTACAGTCTCTCAGTAGAATTGCGGGTATCCCATCAGGACGCAAGGTGAGCTTAGGCATTATTTTTTTTAGTGCCTATAACACTTCATTTGCTGAAAATAAAACTATATTAATGCTGGTCACAGAAATCATTTGACGAGATGTTTTCTGGCGCTAAAGTTGAAAATGATTGTTCAAAGAAGTCGGCATTTATACCACTTGGGTCATTCAAATGCTCTCCCTTGCAAAACATATTTTTACTGATGTTAGTCCCCTCTTTTTGTTATTAATGTAAGCCCAAAACTTGTTTGGGTCGCAGTTAATATTACTTTCAGCCAGAAGTATATAGTTTCTGAAAGTAGTTTTAATGTCTTGCTAAATTTTGGACCAGAGTCTCATAAATTCATATAAGCAAAATCATCTCTAGTTCGCTTGTGAAGTTTCAAGTGTCTTTCCTTATTTCTTATATCTGATAACTTCAGCATTGAATCAAAGTGAATATGGTCTATTATTCTTGTTTGTGTACACATACTTGGGTACACAGGCTGTGAAAACCCCCGTTAATTTCTCATAAATATGTTGGCACGCGAAGTTAACCTAGGTATAGTCATTCAAAAAAGACCTACACTACCTACATTTATACGTTTTCTTTTATTAGCCTGAAGAAGTTAATAAATTTAATGAAACGTCTAGAAGTTAAAAAAGGAAATTTTGTTTATTTTCATGATCCCAAAATCCACCTAAAATACATTATTGTAATATAATAACAGTACTTGCTGGTCGCTACCTTACAATCTCAGGCATTATTACGTTTTGAAAACAGAAATACAGTGAAATGCATACTTTTGACGAGCTATTGTGTTTGGTTTTTGTAGTATTGTATACATTATTTCGCTTTGCCCCAAACTGCAATGAACCTAAGCAAAATTTTCATCAAATGATCCATGTATTTATTGACTTTAGACAAACCTGATTGCAAGAAATGTTCCAAAGTATTACTAGAACTAGAAAATATCGACGATGAAGCAGATCAATTAGGAATTGGATTTGTTAAAATTAATGATGAAAACCTAGCCGAAGAATACAATTTGGGAAGTTTGCCAGCTCTAGTCTACTACAGGCATCAGATTCCAATTATCTACGAAGGTATGTTTGAAATTGTTTTATTTTCAAAACATATTATTAATTGAGATAAAAAAATTTCAGGGGAACTCACTAAAGAAGAAGATGTTCTGGAATGGTTAGTTCAGCACAAGAGTACAGGTGATGAGGATGATGTTATTGAAGATGTTACTTTAAAAACCCTTACAACATTAATTAGCAGTGTTGACCATATGGCTGTGCTCTTTTGTAAGTATTTATTTTAAGGTTATAATATGTCAAACATAGATTAAACTCATATAACCATAGGGGGAGTTGGGGCAGATTGATGTTTTTTTATAAATTAAAAACTGAGTAATAGATCCAGTTAGAAAAAAATTTGACCCTTGAATGCATACACAATTATATTTAGTCCTTTATCACATTGAAGTTTTTCTCATAGCTTCACCTGAAAATAAAAAAATCGTGATTAAAGAAAAAAAGGGATTTGCATCAATGTGGGGCACATTGAATCAGCTTATGGGGCACATTGATACTTCAAGTACTCACAAAAATATAAGAATACTGTTTTATTAAAATTATTATTAGTTACTCAAAAACATAAGGAAACAAGTAAAATAATAATATCATATTAATTCGAAACTCAACAAAATTATAGCTTACAGAAATAATGAAACTAAAGAAATTTAAGGAAAAATAAGCTTTGAATTGCTTATTGCACGCTATAAGAACTGAAATTAAAATGAAAACTAAAGAATGAGGCAGTTCTGCTTGTTCCTTTGGTATTACGAGGTGCTGGCAACTTACAAAATATGTCCGAGCTATCAACAATGGATTTGTCTTCCACATTTGGATAAACAAACACCCATGATGTGGGTTTCTTCCTTAAGTAAGATATTTCAAATTTGGAGAAATATTTTGAAATCACTTTTCCCACGTAGTGGACGACAAATTTTTTTTTTTATTTAATTAACAAAAAGTCTCCAATCTCAATAGTCTCCGGGGCAAGTGGGCTAATGCTTTCTTCTACAAATTATTCCAAGTCCCAATTTTCTTCTACTTCCGATGTGTCTGTGTCGCTGTCGCCTAGAACTGGATGCTCAGATTCGCAAGAACTGGAATCTGAATCAGTTTCCCATCTCCGTGGTCTTTTCTTTATGATTTTGTTTATAGTAGTCCAGCCTAGTAGATTTTTGCGGTTTTTAATTGTTTTGCCTTTTCTTTCATTACCTTATTCTTTCTTTTCTTTTTCATCGTGAAGCATCTGCAATCTGTCTTTTTCTGGCGTGTCTGTAAAAATTCTTGATTTTCCCTTTTCTCTGCCTTTTCGTTTGGATGTTTTTTTTTTTGGGGGGCCTTTGGATATGGCCTAATGGTTTCAGGTGTTATCATGAAAGTTGAGGTGGATGGAGGGGGTGTACTGTGTCGTGCAGAAATACGGACCTCATTAGCATTTTGAGCAACAACTCCATCTTTAAGTTGAAGAGTTTCTTCTTGAGGCTCTGCAACAGGACTACAATCTGATGGCTGGAAAATTTCGCAAGGAGCATAATCTTCATCTCCAAACGCCATCTTGTTGAATGGCCAAATGCCAGGCTTAGTGAATCTTTATGTTCTTTGGGGTGAAAGATTCATAAAATGCCAATTTAGAGAGTTCAGCAATATTGTAGATTGAAATTATTTTTCCCGCGTTAATAAGATGCCAGTCGTTGAATGCAATCTTGAGTTTCCCTTTAAAAAAACCAAATACACCCACATCCAAAGGCTACAACTTGTGGGATGTATGTGGGGGAAATGACAAGTAAACAATACCATTTTCTCTGGAGAAATTTATCGATTCAATAGAAATATGCGATTCGTGGTTATCACATAACAATAAGATAGGATTTTCTTTCGAACATGAAGTATGTCTTTTAATATGTTTCAAGACATCCATGTGCAAATCAGTATTCATCCACCCTGACTGATTGGACAATCCCAGACTGCCTTCTGGGGCGCCTTTTAAAAAATGGTTCTTATAATGAACACGCGGAAAAACGTAAACCGGTGGCAGTGCATTTCCTGTAGCACTTATAATGCCGCAAAACGTAACTAACTCACCCCGTGCGCTAGAAACGAGCTGCCCAACCTGTCTCTGCTTATTCTCAGCTAAGACTTTAGGGGTGCTTAAAACCGTTGTTATACCAGTTTCGTCATAATTTATTATACGGTCAGGAGTGAAATTGTACCTGGCCAAGACAGTTTCATAGTTTGCGTAATATTGATTAACGGCAGCTTTGTTAAAAGCAAATGATCTTGCTGCGTTTGTGTTTTCTGGTATTCTGAGGCTTATGTTTGGGTTTCGTTTTCTGAAACCAGATAGCCAGTCGATTCCAGCAAGTTTCTTTTCATCCCATGTGACAGGATATTTACAATTCAATTTCTTGGCATATTCATAAGCTAGACTTCGAGTTTGAGTGAGTGTCAGCCCGTAGTGCATTACTGCCTTTTATTATATAGTTATTCAGTTTTTTTCTTGTTCTTTAGTGAAAACCTATGATGTCGTATATTTCGTTGAGTAATTTTCACTTCTTGGTAAGTTTTCATTATTTCGTTCTGCAGTAACCCTGTTTTTTTAATGCGATGTTGTAAAGTAGAGGCTTTTAAATGGTACTTATCAGTTGCTTTTCTTATTGACAAAATCCCAGCCAAGACTTCACTGACTGCAGATTTAACAATCTCTTCATCTATTTTACATCGATCAGTTTTTTTCTTATAATTCCTCACCATATTTTCTGAAAAATAATGTTACAATATTTTAATATGGTATCCTTTATTTGTGAGGGGTACATTGATACACATCAAACCGCTCCGTGCATGGATGTATCAAACTGCCCCGCCAAGTCGACTTTTGCAAACATTAACCTTACTTTCTGTAGACGATTTTCGAATGATCTACCGACAGTTCTTAAAATATCTCTAGCAATTTCTTGAAAAACTTCCCTTATTCTCTTTTCTTTTATTCTTTCCTTTTGTAGTTATAGGAGCTTTGTACACTTGCTCCTTAACGTAGGCCCACAAAAAGAAGTCTATTTTGTCAAATCAGGGCTTCTGGCAGGCCAACTATAGGGTCCTCCTCTTCCTATCCAACCATTTGGAAAAGTGTCGTTTAAATGTTCGTGAATAGCTGCAATGTGGTGCACAGGTACTCCATCATGGAGGTACCACAATATCCCTAGGGACATCCTCCAGTAATTCTTCCTAGCTGACTTGTTGCAAAAATTCCAAATAGATTTGACCATTCACACGTCCGTCAAAGAAATGTGGTCCTATAACATAATCGCCAACAATTCCTCCCCAAAAATTCAATGATTATCTTGTTTGGCTATTTGTTCGTGAGATGTAAGAATTGGTTGTGTCGTAATAATGAAAATTATGACGATTAGCATGTCCATTTTTGTGAAACGTTGCTTCATCGGCAAACAAAACAAAGTCAAAAAAATTCCTTTGTTGTTGTCCTATTTTCGTTTTGCCCATTGACAAAATTGTATTCGGTTTTCATAATCCCTTATAATCAGTTTCTGCATTGGCTGAACGTGGTAGGGATGAAATTTGTTTTGCTCTTGTAGGATTCGATGACGTGAAGATCAGCTTTTGCTTTTACATTTCGGTATCTTTGGGATAGCGACATGTAAAATAGTCAGCAGGCGCCATCTAGCGGTCCAGTGACTGACTATTTTACATGTCGCTATCCCAAAGATACCGAAATGTACTAAATAGTTAAGTGGTCCTCGTGTCGGTCGTCACATGCCTACCTTGCACTGATGAGAGCCAACAGCTCGAAACTGCAGTCTGCAAGTGGCGTGTGACGACTGGCACGAGAGCTCTTTAAGTAGGATCAGTCTTTCGGCTGGTGTTTGTTGCAATCGAAGATTAGCGTTTTGATGGTAATGTGCAATTATTACACCTAACGCGCCAGGCTTGTAACTTGTAATTCAGCGCTGGGCGGAGCACATAGCCCGGAGAGTAGCTGTTGGTTGCAGTCTGGTTACTTATGAGAGCTGACAAGCTCGAAACTAGTCTGCGGCTAGTGATACACGATAGCTCTGCACTGTGGTCCTTTCTATAGGATTAATCTGTCTGCTGGGGGCTCATTGCAATCAGATTTTTGTTTACGTTTCCCGATTGAAGACGTAGTACGTTGCAAGTTTTAGAGCATTATTTTTAATCCCTTTGAAAATGCACATTGTGCACCTTGATGGGTGGCAATGAGTTAAGTTCGTTTCTCTACAGTAGTATTTATTTTAATACATTCTTATTTTCATAATAATTAATCTACTTTGCGTTGGCTTTATATTTTGTTAGAATTAAAAATATTTATTTAAATTGGTACTTTATTGAGATTGTTTATCGTTTTTTTTGCGGATGCATTGATCCAAGGGGATTAAAGAAATGAGCATGTACATTTCAAAATAGAATACCTCATTTCAACAACATACTGTAAATTTACTATATTATATAAATTTACATAATAAATGAGTGCCTTAATATTCAGAAAAAGTTATAATATACTCAACATGAGATTATGTTGGACACTTAAAACTTCAATATAAATTAAATTTTATTAGAGTTCCAGTTGCAGACTAACAGTTGAATAAAATCAACAAAAATCGTTTATTTAACCTTGCTGCAAATTATCCACAAAGAAAATTTTATATTTAAATATCTCCTTAGATATGCCAACTGTTACTGTGAAAGTCTGGCAGACATTTGAGGAGACTGAAAATGTTATTTATATTCATTTGTTACAATTGCAATTTTAGGTGTCATAAAAACCATTTGCAGTATGTTTATTCTCGTAATGAAATAGGTAGGTTCATTTTAACATTGTATGGAATGTCTGGAGATACTTAATATAAAAATAAAAAAATGTACTTATATAAAATTAGAAAGTACGGAATATCCCAAATAACCAGTTCTCGTATACAAATAACTTGAAAGAAATGAATTTCGGGTTCACTTCAAGATAAAAAGACACAACTTATAGACGATGAACCCGCAGAAAAAAACTCGTTGGCAGGTCACGAAAGGGGTGGCAAGCAGAAATGAAGTTGCATTATTTTCCCAAAAAATAAACCGGTAAGACTCATGCTTGTCAATTTAACCGTTTGTTTAGAAAATTATTTTAAACATATTGCCGGATTGGCAAGCGAAAATTCGGCTGTAAAAGGGGTGGAAACAGGGTTGAATTTGCAATTTAGCAATCCAGCTGCGATTTCGTGCCTTCTATGTAGAGAAACACATTTTATTAAAACCTTCTATTAAACTTGCAATGCTTGTTTGTTTGTTTGTTTAGATCAAATCTTGCAATCAAAATTTCGATTAGTTCTAATTAAGCTAGAGCTTTAAAATTTTGCACATATGTATAAGTCCGGTGACAATACATTTTAACATTTTCATATAAGAAAAAACAAAATGGTGGCTTCAAGATGGCGGATGACTTTACCGTTTATGATCCGATTCGACTAAAAATCGATATCTGGGGGTTTTCGAAATCGCCAATTATGAATTCTTGGTCAAAATTTAGAAATTCGCAATGGCGGCGCCAACATAACAGACGACTATTGTCATTTATGGTCTAAATCAATCAAAATCGATAGATATTGGGGGTTTTCGGGTTCACCGATTACAAATTTCTAGTCAAAAATTTAGTTCAGGATGGCAACTTCAAAATAGCGAACGACTTTACTGTTTAAGATCCGATTCAACTCAAAATCGATATCTGGGGGTTTTCTAGGTCGGGGATTATGAATTTTTAGTCAAAATTCAGAAATTCAAAATGGCGGCGCCAATATGGCTGACAACTTTTCTCATTTAGATCCAAATTGATCAAAATCGATATCTGGGGGGTTTTCAGGGTTGCGGATTACGAATTTCTAGTCAAAAATATTTTTTAAAAAAAGCTTTTATCTAAATGCTCTAAAAAGTAGAAAATAAACTTTGAAGTAAATCAAACCCATCATTTTGTTGCATTATATAATTTTTTTATGATAAAATTTTAATATATAGAAACAAAATTTTTAGTTTGCTTTAACAAAGATTTGGTATTGTTATAAAAAATGAAAACAATAAAAATAACATTCTTATAGTGGCTTTCAATAACAATATCGTGAACCGACTCGGGTAATTGAACTGGTAGGAATTATTTTCCCCATCGAGAATCAAATCAAAATCCGTTGGTAGCAAACGATGGTTTTCTCCAAATCCCAACAGATTTTCTATCAATATGGATATTTTTTCTCGACTTTAGACCAAATTTTTGTAATGGAATACATTACCAAAAAATGCTGTTTCAGTTCTCGTTCGTTTCAGTTCTCGTTCACGTGGTGGAAAGATTCTTTGGCGTCTCTAATTTTATAACGTTTAAGAAAAGAAATATTACTATTTTTGAAAGACAAAGAAGTAATTATTTCCTAATCGAATTATCAAGGACTTGGCCTAAGTCTAAATAAATTGTTACCAAATAATTGTTTATATGCAATGGACTAATAAAAGCATTATTCAATGTACTAAAAACAACTTAAAATACATCTCATGAAATAGGCCGTGACGCGTTTTTCTCCACCTCGCACGATGACGTGGAGAAAAGGGCGCGGCCACTCTTTGACACACGAGCTCCGGAAACAAGTTTTCAGTTTGCTCGGGCGCCAGTCCTAGTTTAAGTGATAGGACACACTACCTTCAAGCCGAGTAGCTCAAGTAGAGAAAGTTGTCTCCAGAGAGTCAATATAAGAGAAATTATTCGTTCACACACAAACAATTAAACTCAGAGTTTTTCAATAAAATCAGTATATTACGATAACCTAAAATTACAATTCTAAATACTTATTACAAAAAAAATCTATAAGTTATCAAGTACCGGGAGGAAGGCAAGCGTAGCAACGGAAATACCACCAGCACCAGATGATTCAGGAGACCGTTACAGTAGTTCTTGGCCTGGACTCAGGCACGTCTGCTTGCAGGAACGGTCAGATCGGACTGACACCTTTCTCCGGTCTATATTAACTATTCTAACAAACAAACAGCCTACAGCGGAAGTTGGCGTCAGATGAATACGCTTCTGGTTGATGACGTAGATTGGACTTGGCCCAAAGTCCTATTGCTCGACTATGACAGATGGCACCTGGGTTCGCTTCTCGGAGTAGACACGTCTGATCTCGATGAGTCGCCCTGACTGACTATCTTCTTGGCTTCACAGGAACTTCTCTATCAGTGAAACTTCTTACCATAGGAGTGGGAGTAGGCGCCTGACGGATGCGCTACTGTTTGATGACGTAGGCTGGACTTAGAAAAATTCACATACCTTAATTGGTGGACTTAGGATATTTTAGTAGTATCACTGGAGCAGGCATCAAGCACGTGTAACTCGTAGGTCGGCAGACAGAAGAGTGACTGCGGAATAATTCAATTATTCCCGTGTACTGAAAGAGTGTCGTCGCACAACAGGTGACGTCAAACGAACTTATAAAATATTTTAGGACACTACGGATTTGTGGACTAGTAAAATGTATCTTACTCTGATACCACAGGACGGAGAACTAACGAGGTCTAACGTGGTCGATCGCTGGAAGGCGCTGAATCGCGCGAGGTTTGGCTTATGGCCTGCCTGTGATATGGAAACTCTTCTCGTCGCTTCCCCACCTGAGTTCATCTGTACTTTACAATTTGGTATACCTACGCGGTGGTTCTAGAAATTAAAATTCTTATTAATTTTTAAACTAATTTGCCTACGCGAGGGCACAGTATATTTACATATAAATATAACAGAATAGTAACTATACAATATTTTTCAGAAAATAATGGTATTTTATACATATTTCGGTAACGAAAAACACTTCGTTACAAGGCATTTCAAAGATAGAATGTTACAATGAGTTTTAAGTTCCACAGAGGATCAAAAGTTGGATACAGAAATTCTCATCTATTTTTTTTTTCAGATGATCACGGAGATGAAGATTCCATGCAGGCATTGGAAGAACTAGAACACATCGATGACGATTGCGACAAATACGGAATTCAATTTGTTAAAATCGATGACCCTCAGGCAGTTGATGAATTTGGTTTGGATAGCTTGCCGGCAGTTGTTTACTTTGAAAAGGGTATACCAAACGTATACGACGGAGATTTAGAAGAGGAAGAAGAGATCCTTGAATGGTTGATTGAGCAGCTCGAGAAAGACGAAATCGAGGACGTTACTGATGAAATGCTGGACAAACTCATCGCCGAGGGGAAAACCCTGGCAGTGTTGTTTTGTAAGTGGAAAACTAAGTTAATAATTATAAGCATTGCACTAAAAATGAAGTAAATTAACCAAACAATTCCTGCCTTGTGTAAATAGCTCATTCTCAACCTAGTTGTAGCCTACTAATAACATTTTTTTGCAGATGATGACGATGATAAGAAGTCTCAGAAAGTTCTCAACGAATTAGAAAATATTGACGATGAATGCGACAAGCTCGGAATCGTTTTCGTAAAAATTGATAACGAGGATGAAGCTAAAGAATACGGCATAGAAAAAATTCCTTCCTTAGTTTACTTCGAAAATGGTATTCCCACACTGTACGAAGGTAATCTGGAGGACGAGGAAAAAGTTCTGAAATGGTTCGAACACCAGATTAAGAGCGATGAAATTGAAGACGTCACGGATGAAATGCTGGATATAATTCTCAACAAAAGACAATTTGTCGCAGTCTTGTTCTGTATGTGTACTCTCGCACCATTTTTTTACAGAGTATTAAAGCATTTATGTTTTAGATGATAGGGATCAAAAGAAGAGCCAAAAAGTCTTGGCGGAATTGGAAAACATCGACGATGAGTGTGATCAAAATAATATTGTTTTCGTAAAGATTGACGATGACGAGGAAGCTAAAGAATATGGAATTGACGTTATTCCAAGCTTGGTACTTTTTGAAAAGAAGATTCCACATTTGTACGAAGGTGACTTGACAAAGGAAGAGGAGCTCCTTGGGTGGTTGTTACATCAAAAAAGGCACAGTGAAATTCCGGATATTACGGACGAAATGATGGATCTGCTTATCGATTCTCAGAAATACTTGGCTGTATTGTTCTGTAAGTAAAACATTAACTGGTTTTGTTAATCTATTACAAAAGGGATTTACATATACAGTTATCTAATAGCTCTATGACAAAGTTGAAGAAAACATAAATGCGCAGAAATAAATAATGTAAATTAACTCTTAACATTGATCTTAAATTTTACTTCGGAAATAATGTATTGCTTTGCAAAGACTATACAGGGTCCCAACTTATTCACAGGGACAGTAATGGTATTTTGTAAAGTATAGAAGATACAGGAAAGGTTAAATGGGAAAAAATTTGCGTAATTTCGGGACAAATAAAACGATCTCTTGAGGTTGCTAATATCTTTTATAGTTTTCGAGATATCTTAAAAAATAGAAAATTTAAGATTTTAAATAAAAAAATTTCCCCCATTTAACCTTTGCTGTACCTTCTATATTTTACAAAATAACAATACCGTCCCTGTGAAATAGTTGGGATCCTGTATATAGCAGTCGACTAGAGCGTTTCGTGTCGCTAGCAGAAATGATGAACTAGTTATCGTATACGGTGGATAATGAATATTCATTTACGTTTTTTCAAATGCGTAACTGCCTTCCGGACAGCCTTGGCTTTGGATTAAGGGCTCTATATAGCGTATATTTGTTTATATTTATTTTACAATTACATGAATTTCTCAAATAGTTAAAGATACGTTAAATTTAATTTATTTCACTTGATAGTAAAATGTTTCTTCTAGATGACAAGGACGACAAACAAGACATCAGGGTCCTTAACGAACTTGAAAATATTGATGACGATCTAGAGAAAGAAGGTATCGTTATAGTCAGAATTGACAACGACGCCGAGGCTAAGGAATTCGGCATTGACCATCTTCCAACGTTGGTTTATTTCGAGGACAAGATTCCGTCTATCTACGAAGGTGACCTTATGAATGAAGACGAAGTTCTACAATGGCTCATTGAACAGAAAGAAACAGCCACAATTGAAGAAGTAACAGATGAAATTCTAGAAGATCTTATACAAGAGCACGAATACGTGGTAGTTTATTTTAGCGGCAACTGCGAGGAGGGAGAAAAGTGTGATAAAATCCTCGACGAGCTAGAGAACATCGATGATGAGTTGGACGAGAACGGTATAATTTTTGTAACAACAGAAGACCTTGTGCTAGCCAAAAAATATGGCATCAAAAGCTTTCCCAAGTTGGTATTTTTCAGAAACAAGGAGCCTTTACATTATTCTGGTGATATCGAGGATGAAGATGAAGTTTTGGCTTGGCTCACGGATGAAAACACTTTGGAAATACCTGACCGGATAGAAGAAGTCAATTCTAAAATGTTGGATAAAATTCTCAGCGAAAATGAGCACGTTGTAGTCTATTTCTGTAAGTTAAAGCATAACTGTAAAGAATTCTATTTAAAACAATAATTTTTCAGATAAGGAAGGCGACAAGAGGTCCCAGAAAATCTTACAAGAATTAGAGAACATTGACGATGAATGTGAAGATAAAGACATTGACTTTGTAAAAATTTCCGATGAGGGAATTCAGAAGGAATATGACCTTCAGTCACTGCCAGCAGTAGCGTTCTACCGGAACAGGTTTAGGGAAATTTATACTGGAGACTTGATGCACGAAGAGGCTATATTGGACTGGATTTTGGAGTTAAGGGACTCTGACCCTGATGTAATTGAAAGTGTGGACAGGAAAACATTGCAGGTATTATTCTTACTATAGGTATTAGTATTTTTACGATTAAATAGTAGTAGTAATTGTTGGGGGATACCTAATGCCTGGCAAGTAGGCCACAAATGGGCCTTTTTTACCTACCTCCTGACGTCCTCTCAACCGTTCACTTATACTCGACCTCCTACTCCCTCTTGAAACCTTCCTGATCTTCCAATGAAGGTGAAGAGTACATACCTCAGGCGCTCGAACGCTTCACATTGACCCAAGAAGTGAAACGATGTTTCTTCATCACTTCCGCATCTTGGCCACGTGGGATCTTCCTCAACCCCTATCAGTGATAGGTGTCTTCTGAGCCTGCAGTGACCAGTTAGGACTCCGACCAATAGGTTCAGAGTTCTCCGGCTTCTGCCTAGCAACCAGGCCGCCCTTGACTTGTTCGGCCCCGTTACGAAGTCTCGAACCTGTCTGCAGCCACTGCTTAGCCTCCAATGTTCCCTCAATGTTGCATGTGCCCACTCATTAAGGGCCGTAGCGACATGTTTCTTTGTAATTCTCAACATGGGCTCCGAGCCAAGACAGGGCTCCCTAGCTCCTAGTCTAGCCAATTCATCGGCTATCTCGTTTCCTGGAATCCCTGTATGTCCCGGAACCCATATCAGGCTCACTTCCTTGTGCCTGGCAAGTTCCTCTAGGGCATCTCCGCACTTCTGAATGAGGGGGGACCTCGTTCTGGGAGAGCAGACCGCTCGAAGTGCTGCCTGGCTGTCGGAACCGATACAAATATTTTGCTCCGTGCCGTTCCTCGCTTCTTCCTTATATGCCGCTTTTAGGATGGCATATACCTCTGCCTGAAAGACTGTAGATTCTAGAACAAAGTTGTTCTGTATTTCTCTGCCTTCCAGGAATATTCCTACCCCCGATAACTGCCTCTGTTCATCTACTAGAATTGAACCATCTGTGTAGCACACCAGGGAGTTCGGGGGAAAATTAATCTTTCCTTCTGCCCACTCTTCTCTACTAGGTAGGGTTAGAGTGTACTTTCTTTCTAATCTCAAGCGGTCAGTTGCCTCCCTCACCTTAGGGGTGGAGATTGGAATTTCCTCCTCTGCCAATCTGGCGATGGTTGCACGACCCTCTGTCCTTCCCAGCTCGCCAGCTACCTGAGTCTCGCATTCTTAGATGGGTCGCCACGGCTTCCTTCTTGATCCAGGCTGGAAGCGTTGGCAGCCCTAGCATTACTTCCAAGGCAGCTGTAGGTGTCGTCCTCATTGCGCCGATTAAATAAGTTAATTCATTAATTAAATAGGCTTATCGCAATGAGTCTTTATTTTGCGTTTAAATTCAATCATTTAGAACTACTTTCTAAGCACCAAAGCAGTTAAATAAATCTTTTTCCAGGTGCTTATAAATGACGTGGAACACTTGGCTGTGCTTTTTTACAGTGATGACTGTGAAGAGTGTTCTGATATTTTAGAGGAGCTTGAAACAATCGACGATGATACAGATCAACACGGTATCCAATTTGTCAAGTCGAAGGACGCTAAGCTAGCTTCTGAAATTGGAATATTCAGCTTCCCAGCATTGGTTTATTACGAAACCGGTGTTCCTATCATGTATGATGGTAAGCTTGATTTGGGATTGGTTTTGTATTTCTTTTTTTTTTATTTTCTTAGCAGGAATCGCCGTAAGTAAGTATATTAAAACATAAAATTAATTAATGAATTAAATGTTATAGGCGACCTTAAAAATGAGGACAAAGTCTTGGAATGGCTAATAGAACAGAAAAGTAAGGAAAATTAGATTTTAATACTATAACACTTAATGTTAAATGTAACTCTTTCACTGTTCGACAAATCGTTTCAAAATTATTAAAATTTCTTTGAAAAAATTGGCTTGATGCTATATGCGAGGTGTGTTTGCATGTCAGGGCTGCATGTTGCTGTAATTTCCTAGGTGATGATGAGTCGGATGAAGATGATGACGACGACAGCGACGAAGATGATGACGATGACGATGACGACGACGATGACAACGATAGCGATGAAGATGGCAGCGGGAAACAAAGTTTTGATGAGTTGATTAAAGGATTCGTTTCAGGTAAAAATGGAGCAGCACAGGGTTGGTCCAAAGAACAGAGCACTTTTTAAATATTAAATTGCCATTAACTACATCGAGGTGTTCGACGCACAAAAAGGTTACTATGCAGAGTGATAGGGAATAGAGAAATTACAAAATTCTATCAGAAGTAGAGCAGTTTTATTTTAATAAATTGAGAAATACCATACGAAAAAAAAATATTTAATGCCAAGTGCAATCTTAATTCGAAATACCATCCATAAAATTATTATTTTACTATTTTACGTTGTTTAATTAATAAATAACTTTTTTAGGTTAAGTCGGCTGTGAATAATCAAACTTATGTCAAACTGCACCTATACAAGTTTTGGTTAAATAATACAGCACACACATTTGACGTTAAATACATAATTATTACATGCTTGTAGTTAAAACTAAAGATAGTACCCAGTTGTCAGTAATGATTTTCCATTATTCTCTATTTTTTCTTCATTTTCTCGTCCATTTCCAAAATTGTCTACAAAAATAGAAGTTTTTGTTAGGCAGATCTAGTTTATGGCCAAATTACAAAGTATAAAAAACATTTTCGTAAACGAATATTCTATATACATCCTATATAACAATACAATTATCATTATAAACACAAATGTGGTGTGTGTATATTTACTAGGCAGTCAAGAAACGCAACAAAAGCTTTACGACCTCGTTAAAATACTATTATTACTCTCTGTACTATCTCGCCTGCAAATTAAATCACTTATCTTATAGATTTCTAATGTACGTCGGCTTGTTTGATGAGACCATGCCAAATGGTTCACCGGCGTTAACAATTAGCTCGTAAGGTTTTTGTTGAGTTTTTTGACTGCTCAGTAAATATACACCCAACCATAGTCACAGCTACGTAATCAGTTGCTACGTCTCTGTCTAGATTACGCTGAAAACTTTTGTGACATAGTAATAATAGAAATTTACCAGATATATTGAACCGAACATTCAAATTAATACACCGAAATCATGCTTAAGTAGACTGTATCCTGGATGCTAATGAGTTAATGATCTGAAAAAACATAACATAAATGATGCAGTTGCATAGTTTGTGCTGTATACAATAAATAATAATTACAAAACTTCGCTGAGACAGGGTGATGATCTAGAAACCAGATCTACGTACGTAAAATACGAAAGTAATGAATATGTTTTATATTGTACTTTTAAGAGATTGATTCAAACATTCACGGAGCTTAAGAGAGTTTATATTAATTTGTCCTTGATTAATTGATCAGTCTTTTTTATTCACATTCACATTATAATTACATTAAATCGGAAACTTTTCAAATTTGATGTATTTGACTAACGTCTAACTCTATCTTATGAAACAACAAACCAATTCAAAAATTATATTTACCAAGCTACGGAAAACATGAAATAAAAAATAAATTTAAAAAACTGAAACTCTGGATTACTCAAGGCATAAATAATTTCATAAAAGAAAAAGATACGTTAAAAAAGAAATTATCCAATAATAATTTGCTTTTAAAGGAAAAATATACAAAATACAGAAATAAATTAAATAAAATTATTCAAAACACAAAAAATTACTATTATAAAAATATATAAAAAGGCGGGAAAAAACAATAAAAAATATTAGGACACCATTAACGAAGCCGCTAATTTGAATTGCAAAGGAACAAATGTAATAAAAATAAAAGAAGAAAATAACATAGAAGTTGAAAATGATGTGCAAAAGCTAATAGATTTAACTTATACTTTATCTCTTTAGGACGAAAAATGGCAATGGTATAAATAACTATGATAATCCTCACAATGATAGCCAAATGAACGTACCACACTCAATTTTTTGAAACCATTAGATGATAAGGAACTGATAAACATTATAAATTCACTAAAAAATAAATGTAGCCCAGGACTTGATGAAATATCAAGTCAATTGATTAAAACAACGCATTTACACGTCCTGTTACCATTAAAACATGTAATAAATTCAATATTTTCAACTAGAACTGTTCCCAAAAATTTTAAAGAATCTATAATTACACCAGTGTATAAATCTGGTGATGCAACAAATATTAATAATTATAGACTTATAACATTAATTAACAACATAGCTAAAATATTTGAGAAAGCAATGAAAAGTAGAATAGTAGCATACCTAGAACAATTCAATATATTATCAGAAAATCTATTTGGTTTCAGAAATAACAAAAATGCAGAGAAAGCTATTTATGAAGTTATAAAAACTTCATAAGTAATAAATTAAATTAAAATAAAAAACGTATAGCCGTGTTTTTAGACCTTGCCAAAGGCTTCGATACAATATCACACAAGATATGCAAGATGAGCTGGGCAAAATCGGAATAAGGGGTATTGCTCTATCTGTAATTAAAAATTATTTAAAAAATAGGCAATAATATGTAAAAATTAATGGTACGTTAAATGATCCACTAATAACAAAAACTGGAGTTCCACAAGGAACTGTAGTTGGACCAATTTTATTCTTAATTTATATTAATAGTTTACTCAGTACTAAGATCGAATTTAAAATAATATCATATGCTGATGATACAGTACTGCTTTTCTAAATGGGATAATGCAATACAAAAAGCATTAATTATTAATTGGTCTTAATATGGTGAGAATGTGGGTAGATAAAAATTTATTATCACTCAATTATCGTAAAACTAAATTTATTGGATTTTCATTCTCTGACAGTAACTACATAAAACATTTTAGTAGAGGAAGTTAGCCGTAGGTCGGTCTCCCCCCACCACTTCACCTTGGCCTTGACCGCACACCTGTAGTCGTTGTGTTCAAGGTTACGGCGTCCCCTTAGCCCGGCATAACAGTTTCCGTGACCTTGACTTTGACCGTGTCAGTTGGGTTTCGGCTTCAAGGTCGGAGTGTTTCTCTTGCTCAGAACGATCACTTGCGGTGACCTTGGGCTTGGCTTGCATAGGTTTCAAGGACGAAGCTTCCTTCTTGCCAAGCAACTTGACCTCTAAAACTATATTTGTTCAATACGTATACAATAAAATGTGGTGAGGTTTGATATTTTGTGACGTAGCATACCTTTTCTATAAAATAGTGAAAGGAGTTAATGTGTGGTCATTCTTAACGTCAATTTCCTTGAGTAAAGAAGCAAAGATGTATTCTAACTACAACTAACCAAATGAAGTCTCATAAAAGAACACTGCAACATAGAACAAATTCATGTGTACGGTTGGCGGATGGTATAGAAATTGTCCGAAGTGCTTAAAAATATAGAATTATAACTTACCGAGTGCACAGTGATAATGAGAAACTTGACTATATTATATTTTTCAACGAAATTAGACATAAAATATTGAATGTACTAGAATAAATACTGTTACTTTATAAAACAATGAAAGTAAACATGGAAACGTTTGCCAGCTACATATTACAAGCACAAGAAATAGCTGAAATTAAATCGTTTAATACTTCTAATAAAATTTTAGATCAAGGTGTGGATTTGGACAACGCCCTCAATACTTTTATAGACGTGATGGTTACGCAAACTACGGAGTTTCAAGAAAGCTATTTTATTTGGTCTATTTTTGTCATGGTTTTCCTTTAGAACAGTGCTGAATGTGTGGCTGGTTTTATGTTAACACCTAGGGGGGTATTCGTAAAGAGCTTAACCAATTCTATATTGCTTTCTTTAAGGTCTGTTACCTCTTGTTTTAGCTGTCCCATTTCATTTTTAATGAGGTCTTTTACTATGTTGATGAAATTTATTCTAATTTCATCCTGCAGATCTTTATTTGTATCTTCCAACTGAACTATTTTTCTACTTAGCTCAGTATAATTATCTTTACTTAAGTACTTTATTGTAGAATTTAGTTTTGATAGGTAGTTCTTAATTTTGGTTTTGCAGCTTCTGGTTTTCTAGTATCAGTTTTCTATTTAATTTCAGACACTTTTCATATTCAAGTTCACATTCTGAACAGAAAAATTTCAGTTTTCTTTTGGTCAGATTCATACATCGGTCTTCGGTAGATGATAATGATGAACATTCACTACATAGTCCTTTTTGGCACAAGTCACATGCATGTAGGGATTTTGAGTTAGGGGTACTGTAGCAGGAATATACGGTAACATCGCCAATTACACAACTAGCAATTCCATTTGCGTAGCGAGGGTTGCTAGCGGATTTATTATACACCCTGATGCCCGCATCTTGTGAGGGATCAGTAATCCAGGCACTGTTTGTCGTGACGTGCCTCTTGTTCGGCTCGCTGACGAGTAGCACGTCAGCGTTATACTCCACCCTATGTTGATACAGGAGATCCTGGGCTACCCGGCTCCTGTTAAGGTTAATTTGAAGATATAATAATAATAATAATAATAATAAATCAGTTTATTCTGTAAAATTAGAATAGGCCAGGTGATAATTTGTTGAATTGGTGTAAAACCTGACCTTTGTACGATCATACATCTTTACAAAATACTTAATATATCATCACAAATTAAAAACATATAATGTCTATACAGAAGGGTCGGATAAGTTAAAAAATACATATAATGCATATACAGAAAATATATATATATATATATAAATAAATAAGAACAGAACAAAGTACAGCGGCTAATAATTAATGGTAAGTTGTTCCGATTTTAAGAGTTGAATTATTTTTGCTTTAAAGTTGTTTGGACTCAGTATTTTTAGATCGGATGGTAGTTGGGTAGTTGGTTATATATCTTGGTTGCTTGGTATGTGAAATTCTTCTTGAAATTCTCAGTGTGATGTGCTGGCACTGTTAGTGTAATGTCTCGATTTCTAGTTGCTACTGAGTGCACATCTTCGCGTTTCTCGATTTTGTTTAATAAGTATTCTGGTTTTTTTTGAGACAATCACATTATGCACCATACAGCATAGATGTAACCACTGTCTTTGTTTCATGTTCAGCCATCCCACTTGCTTGATATATAGACTTATGTGTTCTCTGTAGGGAACATCTTGCGCATACCATATACAGGCGTTTTGAACATTCTGTATCCTGTGTGTGTTTCCTACTTTGAGGGAGGGACCATACACGGAGTCGCAATAATTTAATTTTGACAGTACTAGTGAATCGCTTAGTTTGATTTTGGCATCCTTTGGTAAGTTGACTTTCAAGTGGTACAGACCTCTTAAACTTAAATATGCTGAGCGACACATACTTGACACTTGTTTAGTGAAATTTAATTTGTCATCCATAATAAGGCCGAGATTCCTAACATAATCGCTGAACTTTATCTCATTGTTATTCATCATCAGTTTGAGACCATTGTTGCGTAACTCGTTTCTGTTTTTTTCACTACCAAAAAGAATTGCATCTGCCTTATTAATATTTAACTGCAATCCATTTTCAAGTGTCCACTGCAAAGTGTTGTTTAGATCATTACTAATTTTTTGGAAAGCTTCATGGCATTTACTCACGTTAAAACTTAACATGAGTTGTAAATCATCTGCATAATAATGAATACAGCAAGATTCAATTTTCTGCTCAAGATCTATAATGAAGAAGTTGAAAAGTAAGGGCTCAAGTATAGATCCTTGTGGTGCCCCCGATTTAATAGTACACTGTTTTGAAAATATATGTGTCTTTCTCGCTAAGCTGAACAGTTTGCTTACGCTCTGTTAGGTAGCTTCTGAACCATTCCCACATTATTCCTCTAACTCCATAGTAGTATAGCTTAGACAGTAATAGCTCATGACTTACACTGTCAAATGCTTTTGACATGTTTAATAGTACGAGCACTGTGATCATGTTATTGTCAGTTGCTGTTATGATATCATCATGTATTTTCAGTAGTGCCGTTGTTGTGCTGTGGTGTTTACGGAAACCTGAATGGGCTTTGAGAAATATATTGTGTGTTTCTAAATAGTCTGTCAATTGTTCATGAACTACTCTTTCCAGAACTTTTGATCCAGGTGGAAGGATACTAATTGGTCTTAAGTCTTTAAGTTCTGTAGAATTTTCTTTTTTTAATGGTGGAATAACTTTTTTTTCCAGGGAGTAATTTATAATGTGACTAAGTTCATTGTTGCAGTATTGTAAGCATATCTTTATCATATGTATTGTGATACCATAGATAGTAATAGTTATATAGCATTTCTTCACAAGAGATGTGTCTGGTGCAGTTTATGAAATGATCATTTATTACATTAGCATTGAAATTTTCACCGGTTGCTATGCCGTTACTTTTATTGTTGCTAACGAAACCCCATTGTCTCATTTTATTCCAAAATGCTTTAGAATTTCATGTTCTGTTCAATCGTATGTTCATAATACTTTTTCTTTTCGACGTTGACGGCTCTGTTAGTGTAGTTTCTGATTTGGCAGTAATATTGCCTATCTACTTCTGTCATTGTTCTTTTATACTTTCGATGAGCATTGTCTCGGTCTCTTAGTATCCATTTTAGGTTGTACGTCATCCAGGGTGCCTTCGTCTTTTTTTGTTTTGCTTTTTGGTATTAGAGGTGCATGAAAGTCAATTAGGGATAAGATACAGGAGTTTAGCCAATTTACTTTGTCATCAGTATTTTCTAGTTGGTATACACGTCCCCAATTCATATTTTTGGCATCTTCAGCGAATTTATCCATTTCGATATTCTTATAATTTCTGCAGAATTTTTGTTCAGTTATCTCCTCTTGGTCAAATTCCAGAAAAGCATATTATATGTCATGGTCAGATAAGTGTGTGATGCATCTTTGGTTCCAGATTCGATTACATTCCACTTTTTTATTTACACATAATATATCAATGAATGACTCGGTATCTGCTGTTATTCGAGTAGGGTGTGTTATGATTTGTTTCAAGTCAAATATGTCTAACATTGAGATTAGTTGTTCTGTGTTCGTGTTTGTTTGCAGCTTGTTATTGTTTAGATCCCCCATGCATATTATGTAATCAAATGCTGTCGATATCTCTGCAAGACTATTTTCTACCTTCTCCAACGATGTTTGCATGCTTGGTCTGTATATCACCCCAGTTGCCATTGCTCTTCCTTTGTGTATACAATGAATCCACAGCTGCCCGATTCCTTCTTCAATTCCAGTTATTTCATTTAAGATTTTGCCTTTTAGTGTTGACTTAGAGTATATGAGTAGCCCACCTCCTCTGCTATGTGTTCTGTCAATTCTAGCTAAGCTGTAGCCTCCTATCTTCAGCGTGTTGTTCAAATCTTCATTGGTGAGCCATGTCTCACTAACAGCTAGTATATCGTAGTTTTCTTTTTCAATTAGTTTTTTGACCCGACATACTTTATTTCTGATGGATCTAATATTTATGTGCGCAACTTTGAGCTTATGTACACCCTCTTTATTTTGCAGCTTTTGTTTTTTCATAATTGCTATAGTGTTGGTGTCTGATAGTCGATATTTTTTTATTTATTATTTAACATTCTCTTATAAAATGGACAGTTTTTACCCACAGCTGTGTGACCTACATCGATACCCAGGTTGAATTTGCTATTTGCTTTTGTACAATTTATGCATTTTAGAGTTCTAGAATCACAGTCTTTGTAAGTATGGCTTCCTGAGCAATTTGAGCAGCTTAATTCTGATCTACAGTCTTTGGCGAAATGGTTATAACTTTGACATTTATAGCAACGTAGAAGACTGATGTGATCAAACACCCTGCCTCTTGACCAGCCTATGCATAATCGTTCACTTGTTATTAAATTTTTGTGGATTAGAGAATCAGTTTCTATAATGAGAGTAACTTTTTTAAATTTATTTTCAATTTTTTTCATTATTTTCATATGAAATTCTTCACCTTCGTTTACACTGTTGTGCTTTACTATTTTTTTTTTATTGTGTCTTCGTCATTTTCCTCTATATCCTCCGCACTAATATTCACCACTTTTATTTTCGGTTTTTTAATCCAGGGGCTTCTATAGTGTAATTGTTATTAACTTATTTTGTAACAAGCCTCTCTCAGTTATGTTTTCACAGCCTATAACTACTGCTCCGTTCGACACTTGTCTGAACTTTGATATGTTAATTCCAATTTCTGCTGGGTTTACTTTTTGTTTGATTTCACTTTTGGTTTGTTCCCTTGCTTGGTCTTTGTGTGGTTTAACCACGAGAACTCGTTCTGGTTTGTGCTTTACTGCATTTGCATTACCATTCATTTCTGGTAGATTATTTTTCGATTCTGCTTCTTTTAATTTAGCTATCAATTCACTTTTTTCTTCTTCTAGTTTTTTATTTGCCTGTAAATATATCCCATTTTTGTCTTATATCTGCTGTATAATTTCGCTCAGTAAGTAATTTTCCATTTCTAGGGAAGTGAGGTTAGTCACATGTTTTGAGTTATAGGTTATGGTCTTTAAACAACAAATAACTCTAGTTTCATCAACTCTTGTGTAACTTTTTCTTGTGGAGCAGCTATTTTGAAACATTGCTCCACATTTTACACAGACACTGATTTGATTAGCCTTCTTGTTTTTACAACATTTAAAGAAATTTTCGGGAGGATCGCCCGCGCCATCCTCACCTGCCGCCATCTTCTACACTTTTTCTCTGACCGCCATCAAAATGATTGCAGCTACCCTCCACATGGTCCTTGTCACCACACTTAGAGGACACCCAGGTTTAGCCTTGCGGGCCTTAGCCAGAGCTCTCCTAAAATTGTCACATTTGCCACTTCCAGCTTTATGGCCGGCCTTGTTACAGACCGGGCAGGATTCCTCATTTGTGCAATCCTTTGCGTTATGTCCCTCACCGCCGCATTTGAAGCAGGACTTTGATCTATCCGGACCATCGCACTCAGCTGCTACATGTTCCGATGACCAGCATTTAAAGCACCTCTTGATTCTAAGACGTTTTTCGATCGTACAGTTAACCAGTCCTACCCGAAATTCCTTATCCTGCAGGAGCCCTGGCGTTTTCGCGTGGCTCGCTGAGTCTAACGGTCTTCCCATCCAAGGTTTCCCAATTTACATTGGATTGCCTCCATGACCTCTGCCTCGACGGTGTCGGCGTCCAATCCTCGGATATGCAAAGTCTCCAGATTCTCCTCCGCCCCTACTACCCTAGTTTTGATTTCGTTGCCTTCGGTCAAGATCTTATTTATTCCTTCCAAGGCTACTTTATCTTTCTCAGTCGTAATAAGCAGCTTGCCATCCTTGGTACAGCTAAGCCCTCGTATGGCCTTAGTGTACTCACTATCCTTGAGTAGACCCTTTGCTTTACCCAAAAGGGTCTTGTACGTTGTGCCGCTCTGCTCGGCAATCAGCGCAAAGGTATTGTACTCCCTTTTCTTCTCCTGCTTAGTGAGGGCTTTGCGGGGTTGCTGGTTTGTATATATCACCACCCGGGTGTCTGTGGCGTGGAATACAGCCTCTGCCATCTTTTTAAGGCGTTCAGTACTGACAAATCTCAGATGGTGGATGGCCACCCATTTGTACTCGCCGGTTTCGGCCTTGACTTTGTGAAGGTTATCCCAAATATCCTCCTCCTTACCGTCCAGCGCGATTCTTATAATTCTCGTGCTCCCGGCTTCTCCTTGTGCAAGCCTCGACCACAGCCTGGTGGTTAGTTCAATCACCTCGAACGCCTCAGTAATAGTACCGAGGTCGGGGCATCTGTCCTTATACATTTTCTGTATACTTCTCTCCATGTTGCGGTCACCAGGTTCCACCAGCACCACTTTGGGGACGAACTCATTAGTATCGATGAGGTTTCCGACCTTTATCTCGGTGTTCTGGAACAAAGAATTGTCCCATGATTGCTGTGCCGCGCTGACCCATTGTTCATAACTGGTGATTCCCGTTAAGGTGTTAAGTTGTCCTGCTGCACTTCACGCCATGGTTTGTATGCCGACTTCTCGTGTTTCTTTAGGTGTCCCGCTAGTTTGGGTATCAGTATCATGCTTGGGCACCATATTGGACACAATCCGATGGCTGGTGAACCACTCCTTTACGGATGTGCCATCTAGGACGTTGGCCTACTTGCGCAGTCTTAGCGCTATCTCCTTTATCTCACACTTCGTATTACTATCGATTTTCCACTCTAGGTCATTAATATGCTTCAAAAGCATTTATATTGATTCAGTGATGCTGAAGGCAACAGGGCACTCAATTTTCTTGACCGCCCCGCTGTCTCCCGCCTCAAAGGATACCTCCATTAACTTTCTCTTGTTTAAGCCTTCACTGAGAGAACTACATCTTTCAAGCCTGCTCACGAGATTGAGCCGGCTATGCTGATCACGCTTGCTGCTAATCGTCTTATTAAGAACGTCATCCCATATGAGATCGATTTCTTTTACACTGCCTCCTGCACTTGTTTCAAATCTGCCATTAGGTGTAACCGACACCCCAGCCTAGTAAACCACTGGAGTTATCTGGCAGTCATTGGATGACGACTCGCAGCACCCTCGCCCCGTGCCGGTACTGAGGTATCCAACGTCTGCACCGTAAACGATTTATCAATTTCCTTGTCCGTCATAGTTATATCAGTTCGCGACTATTTATATAAGAGGTTTTCCCCTCTGTGCTATCCTGTTGGTCCGCGGGAGGTATTTTATTTCCCTCCTACCTGCCGGCAGAGCCGGTGAGGGCATTCCCCTATCCGCCACCCGGGGGACGCGGAGGAGGTTACAAGACATATTACTTAAAATGAGATCTAATAGTCTGTTATTAGCGTTGAGTACATTATTTTGTTGTTTTAGATTAAAAAAGTTCATAAAATGCAGCATGGAATTATATTTTAGTCTGGGAGTTTTTGAGAAATATTCAGGGATGTTAAAGTCGCCGATAATGAGAATGTCGGATCCGTACAGGTCATATAGTGATTCAATATTATCAAATAAACACTCATAATCATCACAGGTAGCGTCAGTGGGAATATATAAAACAAAAATAAGAAAATAGTGATTACATATTTTTAATTCTTACGCCCAGTATATCGATGCCCTTGAGATTATTAAAACCTGGACATAGGGAACGAACGTCAAGTAAATAAGTGTTGTATTTAATTTTAAGTGCCAGTAATACTTCACCTCCTCGCGTTTTATTACAAGCTTGAAAATCCCTATCAGCGCGAAATACATCATATACATTTATATCCAAAAGTTCGGAATTTGACAATCCCGCATGAGCCCATGTCTCGGGGAGAGCAATACAGTCATACTGGTCAAAGGGTGAATTAGTAAATAACTCATTCTTTTTTGTCCCTAGTCCACGAACATTCTGATAATAGAACGACATAAAATAAGAGTTCTTAGCCATTGCTTTATCAATGTTTATCAATGTTTTTGTGGATAGCGCATGGTCGGAACTTAAAGGAGCTGATTGCTACCGAATACCTAAAATATTATTCCTGAACTTTGTAAGATTTTGTTGGAGGACGAAGCAATTTTTATTCCATGCTGCATGATTAGTATTAATTACTGAGTCTTTATTAGCCTTATTGAAGGTTAGGCAGTTGATACAACAAAGATCTTGTGATTTACACTCTAAGATGTTATGTTTTTGTGAACAACGCGGACAGATCACATGCTGGAGGGCACATTTATTTGACAGATGGTAAAAACCATTACATTTAAGACAGCGTCTCATTTCAATAGCATCAAAAATATTACAATAGTCATAGCCAACTAATAATTTACCCTGCCCCAATATATTACCATATGTAGTCTTATCTACTTGAAGGATAGCCTGAAATTTATTGTTGCTTTTTTTTTAAATGTGACACAGATATAACCTTACACTCACTGTTAGACACAATAACATTTTTATTCTGTGACATTAGAAGATTATGGACAGTTTCAGCATCTAATTCTTCCGTGACTTCATGCACACGCGGGTGTAGAGTCGCCAACTCCTCAACAACATACTTATCAGAGAGTCTTTCAGCAGCTAATTCTTTGAATTTTTGTGAGTCAGTAATAACTCACAAAAATTCAAAGAATTAGCTGCTGAAAGACTCTCTGATAAGTATGTTGTTGAGGAGTTGGCGACTCTACACCCGCGTGTGCATGAAGTCACGGAAGAATTAGATGCTGAAACTGTCCATAATCTTCTAATGTCACAGAATAAAAATGTTATTGTGTCTAACAGTGAGTGTAAGGTTATATCTGTGTCACATTTAAAAAAAAAGCAACAATAAATTTCAGGCTATCCTTCAAGTAGATAAGACTACATATGGTAATATATTGGGGCAGGGTAAATTATTAGTTGGCTATGACTATTGTAATATTTTTGATGCTATTGAAATGAGACGCTGTCTTAAATGTAATGGTTTTTACCATCTGTCAAATAAATGTGCCCTCCAGCATGTGATCTGTCCGCGTTGTTCACAAAAACATAACATCTTAGAGTGTAAATCACAAGATCTTTGTTGTATCAACTGCCTAACCTTCAATAAGGCTAATAAAGACTCAGTAATTAATACTAATCATGCAGCATGGAATAAAAATTGCTTCGTCCTCCAACAAAATCTTACAAAGTTCAGGAATAATATTTTAGGTATTCGGTAGCAATCAGCTCCTTTAAGTTCCGACCATGCGCTATCCACAAAAACATTGATAAACATTGATAAAGCAATGGCTAAGAACTCTTATTTTATGTCGTTCTATTATCAGAATGTTCGTGGACTAGGGACAAAAAAGAATGAGTTATTTACTAATTCACCCTTTGACCAGTATGACTGTATTGCTCTCCCCGAGACATGGGCTCATGCGGGATTGTCAAATTCCGAACTTTTGGATATAAATGTATATGATGTATTTCGCGCTGATAGGGATTTTCAAGCTTGTAATAAAACGCGAGGAGGTGAAGTATTACTGGCACTTAAAATTAAATACAACACTTATTTACTTGACGTTCGTTCCCTATGTCCAGGTTTTAATAATCTCAAGGGCATCGATATACTGGGCGTAAGAATTAAAAATATGTAATCACTATTTTCTTATTTTTGTTTTATATATTCCCACTGACGCTACCTGTGATGATTATGAGTGTTTATTTGATAATATTGAATCACTATATGACCTGTACGGATCCGACATTCTCATTATCGGCGACTTTAACATCCCTGAATATTTCTCAAAAACTCCCAGACTAAAATATAATTCCATGCTGCATTTTATGAACTTTTTTAATCTAAAACAACAAAATAATGTACTCAACGCTAATAACAGACTATTAGATCTCATTTTAAGTAATATGTCTTGTAACCTCCTCCGCGTCCCCCGGGTGGCGGATAGGGGAATGCCCTCACCGGCTCTGCCGGCAGGTAGGAGGGAAATAAAATACCTCCCGCGGACCAACAGGATAGCACAGAGGGGAAAACCTCTTATATAAATAGTCGCGAACTGATATAACTATGACGGACAAGGAAATTGATAAATCGTTTACGGTGCAGACGTTGGATACCTCAGTACCGGCACGGGGCGAGGGTGCTGCGAGTCGTCATCCAATGACTGCCAGATAACTCCAGTGGTTTACTAGGCTGGGGTGTCGGTTACACCTAATGGCAGATTTGAAACAAGTGCAGGAGGCAGTGTAAAAGAAATCGATCTCATATGGGATGACGTTCTTAATAAGACGATTAGCAGCAAGCGTGATCAGCATAGCCGGCTCAATCTCGTGAGCAGGCTTGAAAGATGTAGTTCTCTCAGTGAAGGCTTAAACAAGAGAAAGTTAATGGAGGTATCCTTTGAGGCGGGAGACAGCGGGGCGGTCAAGAAAATTGAGTGCCCTGTTGCCTTCAGCATCACTGAATCAATATAAATGCTTTTGAAGCATATTAATGACCTAGAGTGGAAAATCGATAGTAATACGAAGTGTGAGATAAAGGAGATAGCGCTAAGACTGCGCAAGTAGGCCAACGTCCTAGATGGCACATCCGTAAAGGAGTGGTTCACCAGCCATCGGATTGTGTCCAATATGGTGCCCAAGCATGATACTGATACCCAAACTAGCGGGACACCTAAAGAAACACGAGAAGTCGGCATACAAACCATGGCGTGAAGTGCAGCAGGACAACTTAACACCTTAACGGGAATCACCAGTTATGAACAATGGGTCAGCGCGGCACAGCAATCATGGGACAATTCTTTGTTCCAGAACACCGAGATAAAGGTCGGAAACCTCATCGATACTAATGAGTTCGTCCCCAAAGTGGTGCTGGTGGAACCTGGTGACCGCAACATGGAGAGAAGTATACAGAAAATGTATAAGGACAGATGCCCCGACCTCGGTACTATTACTGAGGCGTTCGAGGTGATTGAACTAACCACCAGGCTGTGGTCGAGGCTTGCACAAGGAGAAGCCGGGAGCACGAGAATTATAAGAATCGCGCTGGACGGTAAGGAGGAGGATATTTGGGATAACCTTCACAAAGTCAAGGCCGAAACCGGCGAGTACAAATGGGTGGCCATCCACCATCTGAGATTTGTCAGTACTGAACGCCTTAAAAAGATGGCAGAGGCTGTATTCCACGCCACAGACACCCGGGTGGTGATATATACAAACCAGCAACCCCGCAAAGCCCTCACTAAGCAGGAGAAGAAAAGGGAGTACAATACCTTTGCGCTGATTGCCGAGCAGAGCGGCACAACGTACAAGACCCTTTTGGGTAAAGCAAAGGGTCTACTCAAGGATAGTGAGTACACTAAGGCCATACGAGGGCTTAGCTGTACCAAGGATGGCAAGCTGCTTATTACGACTGAGAAAGATAAAGTAGCCTTGGAAGGAATAAATAAGATCTTGACCGAAGGCAACGAAATCAAAACTAGGGTAGTAGGGGCGGAGGAGAATCTGGAGACTTTGCATATCCGAGGATTGGACGCCGACACCGTCGAGGCAGAGGTCATGGAGGCAATCCAATGTAAATTGGGAAACCTTGGATGGGAAGACCGTTAGACTCAGCGAGCCACGCGAAAACGCCAGGGCTCCTGCAGGATAAGGAATTTCGGGTAGGACTGGTTAACTGTACGATCGAAAAACGTCTTAGAATCAAGAGGTGCTTTAAATGCTGGTCATCGGAACATGTAGCAGCTGAGTGCGATGGTCCGGATAGATCAAAGTCCTGCTTCAAATGCGGCGGTGAGGGACATAACGCAAAGGATTGCACAAATGAGGAATCCTGCCCGGTCTGTAACAAGGCCGGCCATAAAGCTGGAAGTGGCAAATGTGACAATTTTAGGAGAGCTCTGGCTAAGGCCCGCAAGGCTAAACCTGGGTGTCCTCTAAGTGTGGTGACAAGGACCATGTGGAGGGTAGCTGCAATCATTTTGATGGCGGTCAGAGAAAAAGTGTAGAAGATGGCGGCAGGTGAGGATGGCGCGGGCGATCCTCCCGAAAATTTCTTTAAATGTTGTAAAAACAAGAAGGCTAATCAAATCAGTGTCTGTGTAAAATGTGGAGCAATGTTTCAAAATAGCTGCTCCACAAGAAAAAGTTACACAAGAGTTGATGAAACTAGAGTTATTTGTTGTTTAAAGACCATAACCTATAACTCAAAACATGTGACTAACCTCACTTCCCTAGAAATGGAAAATTACTTACTGAGCGAAATTATACAGCAGATATAAGACAAAAATGGGATATATTTACAGGCAAATAAAAAACTAGAAGAAGAAAAAAGTGAATTGATAGCTAAATTAAAAGAAGCAGAATCGAAAAATAATCTACCAGAAATGAATGGTAATGCAAATGCAGTAAAGCACAAACCAGAACGAGTTCTCGTGGTTAAACCACACAAAGACCAAGCAAGGGAACAAACCAAAAGTGAAATCAAACAAAAAGTAAACCCAGCAGAAATTGGAATTAACATATCAAAGTTCAGACAAGTGTCGAACGGAGCAGTAGTTATAGGCTGTGAAAACATAACTGAGAGAGGCTTGTTACAAAATAAGTTAATAACAATTACACTATAGAAGCCCCTGGATTAAAAAACCGAAAATAAAAGTGGTGAATATTAGTGCGGAGGATATAGAGGAAAATGACGAAGACACAATAAAAAAAAAATAGTAAAGCACAACAGTGTAAACGAAGGTGAAGAATTTCATATGAAAATAATGAAAAAAATTGAAAATAAATTTAAAAAAGTTACTCTCATTATAGAAACTGATTCTCTAATCCACAAAAATTTAATAACAAGTGAACGATTATGCATAGGCTGGTCAAGAGGCAGGGTGTTTGATCACATCAGTCTTCTACGTTGCTATAAATGTCAAAGTTATAACCATTTCGCCAAAGACTGTAGATCAGAATTAAGCTGCTCAAATTGCTCAGGAAGCCATACTTACAAAGACTGTGATTCTAGAACTCTAAAATGCATAAATTGTACAAAAGCAAATAGCAAATTCAACCTGGGTATCGATGTAGGTCACACAGCTGTGGGTAAAAACTGTCCATTTTATAAGAGAATGTTAAATAATAAATAAAAAAATATCGACTATCAGACACCAACACTATAGCAATTATGAAAAAACAAAAGCTGCAAAATAAAGAGGGTGTACATAAGCTCAAAGTTGCGCACATAAATATTAGATCCATCAGAAATAAAGTATGTCGGGTCAAAAAACTAATTGAAAAAGAAAACTACGATATACTAGCTGTTAGTGAGACATGGCTCACCAATGAAGATTTGAACAACACGCTGAAGATAGGAGGCTACAGCTTAGCTAGAATTGACAGAACACATAGCAGAGGAGGTGGGCTACTCATATACTCTAAGTCAACACTAAAAGGCAAAATCTTAAATGAAATAACTGGAATTGAAGAAGGAATCGGGCAGCTGTGGATTCATTGTATACACAAAGGAAGAGCAATGGCAACTGGGGTGATATACAGACCAAGCATGCAAACATCGTTGGAGAAGGTAGAAAATAGTCTTGCAGAGATATCGACAGCATTTGATTACATAATATGCATGGGGGATCTAAACAATAACAAGCTGCAAACAAACACGAACACAGAACAACTAATCTCAATGTTAGACATATTTGACTTGAAACAAATCATAACACACCCTACTCGAATAACAGCAGATACCGAGTCATTCATTGATATATTATGTGTAAATAAAAAAGTGGAATGTAATCGAATCTGGAACCAAAGATGCATCACACACTTATCTGACCATGACATATAATATGCTTTTCTGGAATTTGACCAAGAGGAGATAACTGAACAAAAATTCTGCAGAAATTATAAGAATATCGAAATGGATAAATTCGCTGAAGATGCCAAAAATATGAATTGGGGACGTGTATACCAACTAGAAAATACTGATGACAAAGTAAATTGGCTAAACTCCTGTATCTTATCCCTAATTGACTTTCATGCACCTCTAATACCAAAAAGCAAAACAAAAAAAGACGAAGGCACCCTGGATGACGTACAACCTAAAATGGATACTAAGAGACCGAGACAATGCTCATCGAAAGTATAAAAGAACAATGACAGAAGTAGATAGGCAATATTACTGCCAAATCAGAAACTACACTAACAGAGCCGTCAACGTCGAAAAGAAAAAGTATTATGAACATACGATTGAACAGAACATGAAATTCTAAAGCATTTTGGAATAAAATGAGACAATGGGGTTTCGTTAGCAACAATAAAAGTAACGGCATAGCAACCGGTGAAAATTTCAATGCTAATGTAATAAATGATCATTTCATAAACTGCACCAGACACATCTCTTGTGAAGAAATGCTATATAACTATTACTATCTATGGTATCACAATACATATGATAAAGATATGCTTACAATACTGCAACAATGAACTTAGTCACATTATAAATTACTCCCTGGAAAAAAAAGTTATTCCACCATTAAAAAAAGAAAATTCTACAGAACTTAAAGACTTAAGACCAATTAGTATCCTTCCACCTGGATCAAAAGTTCTGGAAAGAGTAGTTCATGAACAATTGACAGACTATTTAGAAACACACAATATATTTCTCAAAGCCCATTCAGGTTTCCGTAAACACCACAGCACAACAACGGCACTACTGAAAATACATGATGATATCATAACAGCAACTGACAATAACATGATCACAGTGCTCGTACTATTAAACATGTCAAAAGCATTTGACAGTGTAAGTCATGAGCTATTACTGTCTAAGCTATACTACTATGGAGTTAGAGGAATAATGTGGGAATGGTTCAGAAGCTACCTAACAGAGCGTAAGCAAACTGTTCAGCTTAGCGAGAAAGACACATATATTTTCAAAACAGTGTACTATTAAATCGGGGGCACCACAAGGATCTATACTTGAGCCCTTACTTTTCAACTTCTTCATTATAGATCTTGAGCAGAAAATTGAATCTTGCTGTATTCATTATTATGCAGATGATTTACAACTCATGTTAAGTTTTAACGTGAGTAAATGCCATGAAGCTTTCCAAAAAATTAGTAATGATCTAAACAACACTTTGCAGTGGACACTTGAAAATGGATTGCAGTTAAATATTAATAAGGCAGATGCAATTCTTTTTGGTAGTGAAAAAAACAGAAACGAGTTACGCAACAATGGTCTCAAACTGATGATGAATAACAATGAGATAAAGTTCAGCGATTATGTTAGGAATCTCGGCCTTATTATGGATGACAAATTAAATTTCACTAAACAAGTGTCAAGTATGTGTCGCTCAGCATATTTAAGTTTAAGAGGTCTGTACCACTTGAAAGTCAACTTACCAAAGGATGCCAAAATCAAACTAAGCGATTCACTAGTACTGTCAAAATTAAATTATTGCGACTCCGTGTATGGTCCCTCCCTCAAAGTAGGAAACACACACAGGATACAGAATGTTCAAAACGCCTGTATATGGTATGCGCAAGATGTTCCCTACAGAGAACACATAAGTCTATATATCAAGCAAGTGGGATGGCTGAACATGAAACAAAGACAGTGGTTACATCTATGCTGTATGGTGCATAATGTGATTGTCTCAAAAAAAACCAGAATACTTATTAAACAAAATCGAGAAACGCGAAGATGTGCACTCAGTAGCAACTAGAAATCGAGACATTACACTAACAGTGCCAGCACATCACACTGAGAATTTCAAGAAGAATTTCACATACCAAGCAACCAAGATATATAACCAACTACCCAACTACCATCCGATCTAAAAATACTGAGTCCAAACAACTTTAAAGCAAAAATAATTCAACTCTTAAAATCGGAACAACTTACCATTAATTATTAGCCGCTGTACTTTGTTCTGTTCTTATTTATTTATATATATATATATATATTTTCTGTATATGCATTATATGTATTTTTTAACTTATCCGACCCTTCTGTATAGACATTATATGTTTTTAATTTGTGATGATATATTAAGTATTTTGTAAAGATGTATGATCGTACAAAGGTCAGGTTTTACACCAATTCAACAAATTATCACCTGGCCTATTCTAATTTTACAGAATAAACTGATTTATTATTATTATTATTATTATTATATCTTCAAATTAACCTTAACAGGAGCCGGGTAGCCCAGGATCTCCTGTATCAACATAGGGTGGAGTATAACGCTGACGTGCTACTCGTCAGCGAGCCGAACAAGAGGCACGTCACGACAAACAGTGCCTGGATTACTGATCCCTCACAAGATGCGGGCATCAGGGTGTATAATAAATCCGCTAGCAACCCTCGCTACGCAAATGGAATTGCTAGTTGTGTAATTGGCGATGTTACCGTATATTCCTGCTACAGTACCCCTAACTCAAAATCCCTACATGCATGTGACTTGTGCCAAAAAGGACTATGTAGTGAATGTTCATCATTATCATCTACCGAAGACCGATGTATGAATCTGACCAAAAGAAAACTGAAATTTTTCTGTTCAGAATGTGAACTTGAATATGAAAAGTGTCTGAAATTAAATAGAAAACTGATACTAGAAAACCAGAAGCTGCAAAACCAAAATTAAGAACTACCTATCAAAACTAAATTCTACAATAAAGTACTTAAGTAAAGATAATTATACTGAGCTAAGTAGAAAAATAGTTCAGTTGGAAGATACAAATAAAGATCTGCAGGATGAAATTAGAATAAATTTCATCAACATAGTAAAAGACCTCATTAAAAATGAAATGGGACAGCTAAAACAAGAGGTAACAGACCTTAAAGAAAGCAATATAGAATTGGTTAAGCTCTTTACGAATACCCCCCTAGGTGTTAACATAAAACCAGCCACACATTCAGCACTGTTCTAAAGGAAAACCATGACAAAAATAGACCAAATAAAATAGCTTTCTTGAAACTCCGTAGTTTGCGTAACCATCACGTCTATAAAAGTATTGAGGGCGTTGTCCAAATCCACACCTTGATCTAAAATTTTATTAGAAGTATTAAACGATTTAATTTCAGCTATTTCTTGTGCTTGTAATATGTAGCTGGCAAACGTTTCCATGTTTACTTTCATTGTTTTATAAAGTAACAGTATTTATTCTAGTACATTCAATATTTTATGTCTAATTTCGTTGAAAAATATAATATAGTCAAGTTTCTCATTATCACTGTGCACTCGGTAAGTTATAATTCTATATTTTTAAGCACTTCGGACAATTTCTATACCATCCGCCAACCGTACACATGAATTTGTTCTATGTTGCAGTGTTCTTTTATGAGACTTCATTTGGTTAGTTGTAGTTAGAATACATCTTTGCTTCTTTACTCAAGGAAATTGACGTTAAGAATGACCACACATTAACTCCTTTCACTATTTTATAGAAAAGGTATGCTACGTCACAAAATATCAAACCTCACCACATTTTATTGTATACGTATTGAACAAATATAGTTTTAGAGGTCAAGTTGCTTGGCAAGAAGGAAGCTTCGTCCTTGAAACCTATGCAAGCCAAGCCCAAGGTCACCGCAAGTGATCGTTCTGAGCAAGAGAAACACTCCGACCTTGAAGCCGAAACCCAACTGACACGGTCAAAGTCAAGGTCACGGAAACTGTTATGCCGGGCTAAGGGGACGCCGTAACCTTGAACACAACGACTACAGGTGTGCGGTCAAGGCCAAGGTGAAGTGGTGGGGGGAGACCGACCTACGGCTAACTTCCTCTACTCATTTTATTTTACACATTACATGGTTTAATGATATAAAGTATTTAGGAGTCATAGTTGACCAACACTTGAAATGGAAGAGCCACATAGAATCGGTTTCAAAAAAATTAAGAACTCTTATTCCGACATTTTACCAACTTAGAAATATATTACATATAAAGCAGCTAATATCTATTTATAAAGCCTTGGCAGAGCTTATAATAAGATTTGCTATTATAAATTGGGGAGGACTAAGTAACAAGCTCTCAATATGTTATAGGTAACACAAAATTATGGAATTAAAGTGATATTAAAGAAACCTAAAAAATATTCAATGAACCTGTTATAAGATGCAACAAAACTGCTGAATACTAGATTGTTATATATTGTGCAATTGCAAATAAAATTGTAGAACAACATTTTTTTACAAAGTCAACTTGTCAAAAATTCATATCTCATTTAGGAATGAAATTTTATAATACAATACCTAATAATATAAGATCAATTCATAACATGAAAACTTTTAATTATAAACTAAAAACATACATGTTGGAAAACAATAACAAAAGTTGGCACTTCTTTTAATTAGAACTACCATTCTATTACAGGTAGCTCCAAGTAATAAGTACTGTCATAATAGAATTTTGTATAAGTATTATAATTTTAAATAAATAAAGAAATTCCTGTTTTCGGGTGTCTCAGTATAACTATTTAAATCAGTCAAATAAACAAAAATGAGCTATTAAGAAGAACACAAAAATAGTCGTTGGAAGAGTCAGAAATAATCATTCTGGAACTGTCGATTTTCTACCCCTTTTTTTTGTTTAATCTTCTAGAAAGACCCTCAAATATTAGTAGTCTGAATTTTGATATTTATAAGTGTGGACTACTTTTTTATTACTACAAAAAACATCCCATGTATATACCTTGTGGAAAAGCCACCCATCTCGAAAATATATGTTTCTCGAATGGTAGACATCGAATTCTGCATAATTTTTCAAAATGCTCGTCTATCAATCTGTCTGTATGTGCGAAAATTCATGGTTTTTCATACAATAACTTGAGAAGGGGAATTCGATTCGTATTGAAATTTTGGACAGTAAGTCAGTGTATTAACTGAGAGAAAACTATTATTTTCCAAAAAATTCAATTAATATGATTACAAAAATTATCAAACATTTTATTTAAGATGTCATTAAATTATAACGTTTCAAAATACAAAGAATTATTGCAAGGCAAATCTTTTTTGACTGATCTATCTATGTTGTGGGTTTTCTTTTTCTTAGAGGCATGGTAAGTGTAGACTATTAATCTATTTTTATTCTCTAGAAGTTGTAGTCACTTACAAATGACCAGTTTGTAACTATTTCACATTTACAAAAACTGGAACGATCCATCGCTTGATAGGTAACTACTTGTTCTTCTTCACTAACGTGGTCTAGCAAGGCCAAAATCGGCTGTAGTAAAAATAATCGGATAAACAACTTTTGTATAGTTGGGTGTATATTTACTGAGCAGTCAAAAAACGCAACAAAAATTTTACTACCTTATTAAAATACCGTTACTCTCTGTACTACCTCGCCTGCAAATTGAATCACTTATCTTTATAGGTACGTCGCCTTGTTTGATAAGACCATGCCGAATGATTCATCGGCGTTAATAATAAGCTCGTTTTTTTACTGCCCAGTAAATATACACCCGACTATAATATCTTTATTTAAACTTATATTGGAGTAAATCTAACGAATTTTATAATCAATAAGGTACGTTTTTAGGACAAGCTAATTTTTTTAACTTCGAAACATCAAAGACAATCGAGAAAATACGTTTTACGGTTTCGGAATGTTCCGCGCGGTCCCCTACGCACGCCCTTGTGACAATATAGCGGAATTTCTCCGTATTCCATGACTTAAACCAAACGGAAAATTCTTTTTAACAAAACTGTTTAACACCCTGAATAAGTTTCAAGTTTAAGTTCGAACGACATAACCTTACAATCACTTAAAAACGCATATATATCTAAGTTTTTATTTTTATTTTTAACTATAACCCTTTAGTTAATGAACCAATTTTATTGAAATAACTAATAAGAATTTTTTATTACACACTTTATATTAGCTACACCTGTTTGTTTGTTTGTTTGTTAGTTTGGATGTATGTAACTTTTTCAATTTGTGAACGTGATTCTCACCCACTTCAAAACGTCAGATTATACTGAAACTTTGCACATTTTTCAAGAACCGATGACAATACAATGATTTGACAACTTTGTCCTAATGTCCTCACCAGGATCATCAGGATAAAATAAAATAAAAAATGACTAATCTATTATCGATATTTTGGCGGAGGAATGGAAAATGGGCGACTAAAAAAGAATTATAGTTTAAAAAAACTAATAAACACGCTTTAATAGCAAACCGAATTAAAAAGTAAAAAAAATGTTTACACATTTTAAATATTTTATCGTAAAAAACGCGGGGTGCAATAAAGGTATAGTTAAAAGTACCCCACGCTTTTTACAATAAAATATTTAAAATATGTAAAAATTATTTTTTACTTTTTAGTTCGGTTTGCTATTTTTCAACTTGTAAAGATTTTTATGAATTTTTTGATGGTGGAAACTGTTTTTTTACATAACCTCAAAAAAATCTCAAAACTTTTGGTTTCTCGATTATTTAATGATAAATTTTTAGATAATAACACTATTTAATTTGTATATACTAGATCATTTAACCCTTCCTTTATCCAATCGTAAAAAAGATCTTATTTTGTAACAGCAAATACTTACAAACAACGCTCTCGATATTTATATTGATTATTACTATATCGCCTATGCAAAATTGCATTCTAAACACTTTTTCCTCTAGACATTTTTCATTAAAATCAATAAGAATGGCGTAAGTCGCGTATTTATATGAATCCTTATAAACGAAAAAGTGATTCAAGATGATGAAACGAAATGGTTAATTGATGGTAGTTCCAAAATTTGCATTCTGATACAAAATGGCATTCTAATCATTTCCTTTCCTCTTGTGTAAAAATCAATGCTAATGGAGATATTCGCGTTTTGAAAATGTAATTTTTTTGACTACCATGATTATCTACGAGGACAGAACGAAAGGGTTAAGGACTAATATTTTCAAAATCTATGCATTCTAATGAAAAACATTTTATTAATCATCATATTTTTCTTAGAAACTAATAGAAATAGCGTAAATATCTTCTGTTTTATGAGGACACACTTAACCCTTCAATAAAATTGACCAAAAATGAAATAAAATATTGAAAACTTCCTGACATGTTCAACAACAATACAGAAATTACAATAAACTCCACGGACCTAAAAAATTATTTTCACCCCTTTGGTCGTCAAAAAACATTTTTTTCAAACCGAAATTGTGCGCTTTTCCGTCCTTTAAACATGATTTAAACTATTTCATAAGGGTGTATATACAGGGTGGGGCATTGGTGCGTCTCGAGTTCTACGATAGTTAGAAATTTTTTTTAAAAATTGTAAGTAAACTAGATAAAAAGTCTATAACTGGAAATTATTTTCGAACATAGAGGGCGAGTCAAGACGAAGTTACAAGTGCATTTTTTTAAAATGGAATGCTATGTATATCAGTACATTTTTTGAAGTCTCTTTCTAGGCTCTACTCATTCCTATATTAGTATTGATTATTTCCCAACCAGTTGGATGTAATGAATTTTTTTGTTGAAATAATGCAATCTGCAGATGGATATTTAAAAAATCGCCACAGTCACAATTATGGGTTTTAAGAAAAACTTATGTGTATGCCAGTTACGAAACATCTAATTAATGTTTTTGAATCACTTCTATTTCCTAAAAATGTACAGGGTGGCCAAAAATTATTATTCAATTAAGAACATTTTAAATTGAATTTTCTCAATTTTTTCAAATGGAACACCCTGTATATTTTTCGACGATGTGATGTAGAAATGAAAAGCAAACATTTTTTGTAAGTACTTCCTTAGGGCTAATTTCAACCAATTTCGTTTTATTCAGCAATAATTACAAAATCCAAAAATAAACTTAAAAAAAGAGGTTTCTTCAAATAACTCAGTAGAAAAAATTATAATAAATGTTCCACATGTTGCCCATTTTGATTGACACACATATCTATGCGCTTTTGAAATGAGGTTCCCACCGTTCCTAAAGATGCTGGTGTGATAGATGTAAAGACAGTTATTATTCTTTCCTTCATATTTTATACTGTTGTTGGTGTGTCTCTATAAACAACTTCCTTCACGTATCCCCACAAAATGAAATCCATTTTGCAAGATCTGGGGATCTATCAGGCCATTTGGTGGTTCCATTTCTTCCAATCCATTGATGAGTGTAGGTATTATTTAAGTGGTCTCTAACTGCATTTAAATAATGTGGTGGAGCACCATCTTGCTGAAACCACATTCTATTTCGAATTCTTTCAGGGAGATTTACCAATAATTGTGGCAGATAATTTTCCAAAAAAATGAAGATAAATAGCTCCAGTCAATGTACCATCATAGAAATATGGCCCTATTACATGTTCTCCAATAATTCCTCCCCAAATGTTTATAGACTATATGTGTTGGTTATCAACTTGCATAAAAAAGTGAGGATTTTCCTAAGCATAATAATGGAAATTGTGCCTATTAACAAGAGAAAAATGTACTGATATGCATCGCATTCTATTTTTAAAAAAGGCACTTGGCCCTGTAATTTCGTCTTGGCTCACCCTGTATGTTCGAAAATAATTTCCTGTTATAGACTTTTTACGCACTATTGCCCCACCCTGTATATTATTGCTGATCGTTTGATAAAAATAGACACTTTTAGTAATATTTCCATATTTTCCCCCATCATCACTTTGTAGTAAAAATTTAGGAAAAATCGTATTTTTGTGAGGTCACTCTATATTAACCCCCAGAAAAGTGTTGAAACGATTAAGGTTAAATTTTTTTGGTTATTTCAACTTTATTAGTCCAATATTATCAAACTATAATAAAAAATGTAAAAAAAAGTTTTTATCGCAAAAAAATTTCAGACATAGGAGGTTTCCACGGGGGAGGAGCAAAAGGGTTAAATAATGTGGTTACTGATATGGTGTTTTCCTATGCAAAATAGCATTCTAAATACTTTTTTACTCTACATATTTTTCAGTAAAATCAATAGAAACAGCGTAAATCAGGAATTAATTCATAAAGTTCGCCATTTTAGGTCCGGCACTTAGAATTTTCCAATTTTCACTTCGGATTCGTAGTCAGCGACCCCAAAACCCCCCATGATATGAATTTTATCCGATTTCGTTGAAAACTTTGCGAGTTATTGGATTGGGGGCTGCAACTCCCCAGGATGAGTGCACTAATTTTCAAAGGTATACATTTCATATGTTGCCGAAACTTAACATAATGCAAAAGGTTTCAAGTCTTTACATTAACGTAAGTAGTAACGATTAAGAAATTATACCTTTTTTGCATTCGTTTCCTTTGCTATTAGACAATTTTGTTACAAAGAATTTGCCATTTAATTTAGTTCAATCCGTCCAATAAAAGCCGAGATATTTCAAAAATGGTAATGGAAACGGCGAGGTTCAGCCATATTGTCGGAAAAACGTGCGTGGGAGGACGCGAGGAAATCGCACTTTTTATTTTCTTTGATGTTTACAATAAGTTAAAAAAATAGCCAGCTCTAAAAATTTCTTTAACTGATTATAAAAATGACGTCTACGTTTTGGGCATTATTTTTTTGGGAATGATAATTATATTTAAAGTCATCTCGATGTCGTTAAGAGCAATTTAACGTTGAAGTGTCTCATCCCGTAGTGCGTAGAGCATAAATTAGCAGACCGAGAGTCCGGCAGTCCTGGACGGTGTAGTCGCTGCTTCTTGGAGTGGGCGTCCTTGTCTGTGCATGTCTCCCTATCCACCGCTGCATGCAGGGCATAGTGTCAGACTCTCACTCCTCTGTATTACCACTTAATTTTATTAAATTACTAACAGCTAAACGCTCTTAATATATAAAACCCTCTCTCTATTCGTATTTGTGAGTGAATTCTGACATTATGTATTCCTGCTGCAGGAGATGGTTGCTTCTACATTGGAATGGGCGGCAAAGGCCAACTCCCTAACCCCTCGTACGAACCCTACCAGTGCTGCCCCAGACCACCCACCCGAGGAAGCAAGGTTGCCAAGCTGCAGCCCAAGATTGGAGCCAAGCAAGTCGTCTCTAAGCCTGCGCCGAAACCAGCTAAGAAAGCCGAAAAACCCGCTCCCCCACTGAAGACCGTTTCCAAGGCCAACCATCCCGTGAGAGTGCCTGGCAAGGACGCCAAAGAAGGTAAAGAGAAGAACTTGCCAGTGCCCAAGGAGGGGAAGGGAAAAGGAAAAAAAGGATTTTTCGGGACCGGTAAATATATCTGGTGGTGGTAGGTAACGGACACTAATCGTCAAATTTTCCATCACTTTTCCATGATGAAGCGTGAGCTCAACGGTGCGGATTGTAATGTGATCTCTGGCAATCCAACTCTAATTCAACTTTGATCCACAACTTCTAAAATATACTGCTGTTTTAAAGGCTTTCGAGTGACTTAATTTGTTAGTTCATACACTTATCAATACTAAGAAATAGTTAATATCATTGTCACCTCAATACGTAATTAGTTTGTAATTATCATTTGACTGTCACCTGCTACAAATGCTTCATTATTCTAGTACCATGGGCAGTCATTTTTAATACGTACAGGATGCAGGTACACTAACATCAACGTACTAGTAACCTAGCATTTGCTACAGACCTTTAGTTTAACTGATTTTCTTTCTTTCTCTTTGTTTTATTTATTTGGCAACTCATATTAAAATAAAGGCACTCTTGTATCTCGAAAATTTATAATGCTATTTTTCAAATTGCATAGCTGGTCACTGTCTCTAGCTCGCTTTTATTGACGTAATAAAATTTGAAATCCAACCTAGTCGTGCATTTATAAAGTCAAAATATGTCACACTCATACAAGAAGTGTCCGAAAATGTATACTGGTGATTTTTTTCATAAAAAATCTGATCAAATTTCTTAACCAGTACCTTCTGAAACTCATTTGTGCAAGATTATATCGAGATGGGTGCAAAGCTGTTGAGATATAAGCCATTAAAAAGGATATTTCAGCAACAAAAAATAATTTATTTGCAAAATTCTTACTCAAATTGCAAAGTCTTTTATTGGCCTATTAGGCTGGTGCCAAAGCGGATTTTGAGGGTGGACCAGCCGGACGATTTAGTTAAGGTTATTATAACTAAGAGATGAAACAAAAATTCAACACGAGTGAAATTGTGAAATGGGGGTGCTGTTTAGACGTTGAAAGTGGTTTTTGCAATTTTCGGAGAAACGTGACCTCCTAGCGAAAAATGTCCTTCACAAAAGTTGTAGATAGTAAAAAAATCTAAAACTTTTACGGAAGGCATTTTCAACATAACCTCACATTTTCCGAGAAAAGGGCAGAAAACCGATTCTTCATTTTTTAAATTTTTTCTCTCATATAAATAATTTAATTTACATGAAATTATGTGAAGATATACCTTTTTTGCATCGAATAAGCATGTTTTTTTTGAAATCTGGGAAAATAGTTTACGAGATATTTACATTTAAAAAAAGAACCAAAATCTTCCACGGAACACTTTATTGATGTTTTTTTTATTTAAATATTCTAGCCGGGCTCATATTAACCGATGAAATGTTTACTTTAAAATGTTATGCGTATGGTAATATGTTGATGGTTTATTTTTCATGAAACCGCTTAAAATTGAGAAAACCAAAAAATGACTTCGAATCACGAATTTTCCTTTTTTATTATTTTCAAATTTTTTTATTATGTTAATAATGGATTAAATTTCAATGACAGAATTTACTTTCTATGTAATGTTACTGAAGTTGAAGAAAATGGCGGAAGCTATCTTCAAACTTTTAAATGAATGACAAATGAATAAAAAATATTTTAAGTCATGCATTATTGAGCAACAAAAATTTATCAAGCCAAGCTAGTATTTTTTTTAAACATGCAGACCAAATAGCCACGGCAAAAAATGGATCTCAACTTATAGCTGGTATTTACAAAAGTAAAAAATGGATATGTCATTAAATCAATTAAGATTTGAGCATTACCTACTGGCAACTAACAAATCCACTTTTAAATTGGAAAATCTTCCCCCAACTGCGGGAGCAGCTGCACAATACTCCTATAGAGTTTACTACCACTTGCAAACTTGGCTTGGTTATTTGGGCAACGAGCCCGGTAACAAAAAAGCTAAGCAATGGGAGTGGAACGAACATCTAGATAGACTCGTACCCAAAATTTATCTCAGAAGTACAGACTTAATTCTCGAAAAATTATTAAAAAGTATTAGCTGCAGCTGTGAAAGGGGTTGTAATAAACTAAGATGTGGCTACCGAGAACACGGTTTAAGATGACCAATTTATTCAGTAATTGTCATGAAAACTGCTCAAATAGAGATAAAGAAATATTTGAAGACTTAAGTGATTCGGAAGAGATTAACTATGAAGAGCCAGCAAAGAATCTCGATATTGAAGAGCTCGAAGATATCGATAATCTCGAAAAACCTTCGGAATTTGAAAGTTTTATTGATGAAGAAGAAGAACGACCACATTGCAAAAGATCTAAAATTCATTAGAATTTTATAATTTTCCATAATTTTTTTTTATATATAAAAATGACAAACAACGTCTTTCTGAAGAGCGGGCGAGTCAAAACAGCACACCCATTTTACAATTTCACTTTATTTCGCGTTTAATTTTTGTTTTATGTCTTAATTACAATCTTAACTAAATTTTCCTGCTGATCCTTGCCTGTTAATAATTTTTTTTTCAAAAATCGTTAAACTCACCTCGATATACTCTTGCACGAAGTAATTTTTAAAGGTGTTACTTAATGTCATCTAAATGATTTCTAAAAGAACGCTAAAAAAATTTTCTTAACTTCACCTTTGTAGTTTTCTGATTTCTTCAATCAATGCTCGTGAAATCCAACATTTGCATTTGGCAGCTTCTTGGTTCTAGTCTAATGACGCATCTTGCAGCTACGAAGGAACAACTACCCGTAAATCACCAAATTTTCATTCTCACAAGCACTTGTTGTTAATGGGCAGTTGCTCTTTCTTCGCCAACTCTTTTTCGAAAAAATATATGTTGTAAGCTTTTTTATTAAATTCATTGTAGCTAGACCTCTGTAAATATTGTTATAATTATATTGTTAACATTATTTGTTGAAAGATGTAGCATTTTGATAGCATGTATTACAACGACTGTACCTATAATAGTAACTAAACCCTGAATTCACCTATATTAAATGGCTCTACGTGTTTGCATAAAAAATTTACCATCCTAACGGTCCGATTGATGTAGTTGCATTCGGGGATGTATTTGTTATCTGTCGGTGTCAGCGCTACATTCACTGCCGCACACCTCGCATGTATATAACACCCACACATGTAATATTTTAAAAATACAAATAAATTGTTTTCTATTACTGTTTACTTTATAGTTTTGTATATAAACACGCCTTGCATCAGTGAAACATTTAAACAGTGAAAAGGGAAAAGTCTAGAAATGAACTCACATGTTTGGTACTGCTTATTTTTTAAATGTACACATATTACACACTAACACAATCAATTGTAAATGAAGCTTATGACTGCTTTCCCAATTTTAACTGGTCTCTAGATATTTTGTTATCAGAGAAAAAGCTCAGAATCTAGATATAAAGCGATCTGTCTCACATCTATAGTGTCGGTATCATTATTCCTCTTCAGTGCAGTGAAATAAAGGAAAGGCATTTGGTATATGAGTAGTATGAAAATGAGAGAACCTCGGAGCGGTGCACGATCCATGATTATGATCAGTGATCAGATTAGGGGTGGGGGGCAATTGTAGTGGCGGGTGAGAGGTAATTGGTGTGGTGTGGTAATTAAAGTGATGGTGTAATTGTGGTGGTGGGAGCAATTGTAGTGGTGTTAGATAATTAGAGTGATGGGGGTTAATTAGAGGATAATCAAGGGTAATTTAGGTACACATAAGGGTAATTAAGTTAAAAGTAAGGGTAAATTAAAGAGATAATTAGCCTGGTAGGGGTCAGAGGTCACGGGGTCAAGGTCAAAGGGTCAAGTGGTGGAGGTAATAAGAGAGTAATTTAGGTACACATAAGGGTAGTTACAGATAATTTATGTGAAAATAAGGGTAATTAAGTTAAAAGTAAGGACAATTAAGGGTAATTTATGTAAAACAAGGGTAATTAAGTTTAAAATAAGGATAAGGTATTTAAGTTGAAAATAAGGATAACTAAGGTTAATTAAGGCAATTATGGTCCATCAGTCTGTCCGCCCACTCGCATGCCCATCCGTCTACCTATCCGTCCGTATACAGGCAGTTATGGCATTGTCCTATTGCACAATTATAGTATCTTTGTATTTTTTACAGTGAGATAACAAACGCATTATTGATTATATACTTGCTGGGTTAGTTTACGTGCCTTATACATATATTTGTATGGTTTTTAGTTTATGAAGGGGAGCGCTGGATTGTTACTTTTAGTGAAACATTGCACATTGCATTGCATTTCAGTACACATTTATCCACTGCAAAGTCTCGTTTGGTTTGAACATACCCTCTTTTTGCGCTCTATGTACTTAAAAACTGTATAGAAACATTCTGACGTCACAAGAGCGGCGAGTATGAAATGCTAAAAAGTCTACTATTTGTATTTTTTATATTTTGATGAGGTTAGAAATCAAACAGAATTAGTACAATACATTCATTTATCTATTTTTGATTACATAACTAAAGACATTTATATTCAAATATACAACACATTTGTATAGAAAGTGAACATTTGCGAGAGTACAATGACAATTATTATACTGGTAATATTCCAGACATTCTGGTATTATCAATGATTCAAAGCTAGGTAGAAGCAGTGAACAATCGTCAAGATCTATTTTATTCCAGTGTAGATATTGTATAGGAAATTCTTCATCACACGTTTGCATAGTATTATAACATCGTTTAATGGTAAATTATATTGATAGTTGTTAACAGCATTTTGACAAAAGATTAAAAAGGTTAATGGCAATTCTTTCAGTTGAATGTATCCATGACTCCATTCTAAGCTATGATAATTCTTCTCCAGCCATTGATATTGTGCCTTTTCACCATTTGTTATTGATGAGAATGGATATGGTGGTTTGAAAGTATAATGTGTTTGTTGTTTAGTGTTACAACAGGGAGCACCCAATACTTTCTCACTATAAACTCATTATTTTTATATTGAAAATCTTGTAAGTTAATGATCAAAGTAGGAAATGTATGCACCATCTTTTACCTAGCATTAATAAAGCCGTTCTGAACTGAACTATCAATGCGTTGTACGTTAAATAAGCATCGTGAAGTATAAGCGCATATAATCGTGTTTGCTCGGAGAACTTCATCTTTTGTGTTTCAAATTGCAGCTCAACAATGGGTGTCAAGAGTGGATCGACAATTGAAAGGTTGTCTTGTGAACTACGTGATTAATCATTTATTAATTCTCAATACAAATGTCTGCTACGATACTTTGAAGAAGTTGGACGCATTGAAAAGGATGATGATGATGAAGTACCTACCTAAGAAACTTATTGAAAAAACTTTCAACTCGACCAGTCCGATGATAGCGATACAAATATTATGTTGTATTTATTATTAGATATTAGACATTGTCCAAGTCATGTCAGTCACCCCAAATCCCCATGGCCAAATTTTAAATATAACCAATGGTAATATATGCAAAAATAAGGATTGTTAATGATAATTAAGAATAATTTAGGTAAAAATGAGAATAATTAAGGGTAATTAAGGATGCTAAGTGTCGGGATATCCTCTTAAGTATTCTTATTTTTACCTAATTTGTCGAAAAAAAATACAAAGATAGTATAATTGTGCAATAGGACAATGCAACAACTGCCTCCATATGGACGGGCAGGCAGACATACGGGCGGATAGGCATACGAGCGGGCGGACAGACGAACAGATGGACAGTCGCCCAGGCGATCAGACTGATGGACCACAATTGCCTTAATGACCCTAAGTTATCCTTATTTTTTACTCATTTACCATTATTTTGGCCTTAAACCCCTATTATTACTTTAATTATCCTTAATTACTCGTAATTATCCTTATTTTTAACTTAAATACCTTATCCTCATTTTGAACTTGTTACCTTTATTTTTATCTAAATTACCATTAATTACCGTCATTTTAATCTATTACCCTTATTTTGACCTAAATTGTCTGTAACTACCCTTATATGTACCCAAATTACTCTCTAATTATCCCCACCACTTGACCCTTTGACCTCGATTCCCGTGACCTCTGCCCCTACCACGCTAACTACCCCTATAAATTACCCTTATTTTTAACTTTTACCATTATTTTCACCTAAATTATCAGTAATTACCCTTATTTGTACCTAAACTACTCCTAATTATCTTCTAATTCCCCCATCACTCTAATTACCTAACACCGCTACAATGCCCCCAACACTATAATTACGCCATCACTCTAATCACCACACCACCCCAATTACCTACTAATTACCACCCGCCACTACAATTTTCCACACCACCACTCCTAGGCCTCGCCCTCTTACGTCCCGCGCCCTAAGCCTCTCCCCCTAATTACCTCCCACCACTTTAATTCCTCCACCCCTAATCTGATCACTGTTCATGATCATGCACCACGCACCGCTCCGAGGTTCTGTCATTTCCATACTACTTATATGATCAATCTGCAATAAAATCTACGGCATAGCTGGGAAGAAATAATATCCCCCAGCGTAAGAACTTTAATATTGAATCATCGTATCTAATTCCTTCTTATTTTGCTCTTTGATTTCCGTAGTTAACAAAATGCCATTAAATTTATTCGAATCCTTTTTCTTTTTAATTACACTCAAGTTTACTATTGGAGTTATTTCATACAGAGAAGTTTATAATAAATATATGTGCTACACGGTTTATTACAGTTTATTAAAGTAAAAAACTAAAATATATATTGTTTTTTAAACCTCTCAAGAATACATTTTTTTTTTCAGACAGTTGTAATATTGACTACAGTTCAATTTAACTGTGCTGTAAGGGGTTTACATAAGTAAAGTCAAACTGTTTCTAGAAAAAAGTGTTATGGAAACAATTTTGAGAATTCTTAGAGTGTTTAGCAATATTTGCACTAGAGTTGGATATTCCATTGAACAATGAACTATTTAGAGAAAATTACAGATCAAATCTGAAAATGCTAAAAAATAAACAATAGGGTTGTTCTGATTTCTGGAGTAATCAATAGAAAGAATGAAGTATTAAATCGTTAACAAAACAACAAAACTGAATGAGATGAACAATCATAGTAGGCTTAATTTTTTATGTAAGAGCTTATTAACAACTGCCCAGGTTTTTAAATATTCGTGGTTTCTTTGTCATAGTGTAACAACAATAATTTCACACATTCTACCCCCAACATTGGATACCCACATCATTGATGACTAGAGTCGGAGGAAGTCTTCCTTCAGAACAACCAAAAAGGTTTCTGTTATATTAAATGTGAGTCTGGAGAATCAGTGACTTTCCTCAACAAGTTGTTTATGTCAATGACTTCTTTGAAACAGTTACAAGAATCCTATTTCTTTTTGCTCAACTTTTCTTTAACCTTGTAGCTAACTTCTCGACAATTTCATAATAAATTTCCACAATATGAATATATGGTGTGCGGCAATCTACTAACTGTTATGAATGCTTATCTCAGTGAATGTATATAATGAAATGATATTTGGTTGAAAAGGAATCGTACAATAGTTCTCGCTATACCGGGTGTCAACGGATTATTATTATTATTATTATTTTCCTTACTTTTTAATAACGGAATGAAACTTGGTAGATATGGTATTATATGACCAAGAGCACACTTTGTAATATAATTGTAATTTTTTCCTCCCTCCGGTTTCACCGAAAATGACCACAACTTTTGATTTTTAAATGGAGCACCCTGTATATTATTATATTTTTGGTATCCTTGAAAAACTCCGAGTACGGTAATACCCCATATGTGACATTTCAACTCCATGAATAAAATTTGACTCGAAATTTGTTGGTGCATCTAGAGTGGCATGACCTGCTTTTGGGCACATCCATGGATTCTAGAACATCCGCTATTTTATGGTGGTACTCTACCATTATGATCCCATTTGAAAAAATTAAGTATTGTTTAAAAAATGTTCAGGCCAATTTTGATGGCCCACGAAATACACATTATCAAATTTTTATGCTCGATTTGACTTTTCTGACATAACACTGGTCCAGAAGCAATTCTTTCTGGTCGTGGCTCCCTAGATGCATCAAAAAATTTCGAGTCAATTTTTTTTCATGATGTTCCATTTAAAAATCAAAAGTCGGGGTCATTTTCGGTGAATCCGGAAGGAGGAAAATGACAATTAAGTCGCAACGTGTCTTCTTAAGACAAAAGGGAGGTCCATTGACACGCGGTATAATTTGTAATAATATTTGTCAGCATTATGCTATGTACGCAGTTACCTCTTAGTTGAATTACCTTGACAAAGCTCTTCTTTATCGCCTTCTTGGTAATATCAATACAACGTTTTGAAGGTTTTTGAATGCTGTGGTGTTGTGTATCTATTGTTTTAATCTGAAAATCCAAGCTATTCAAAAAATTTAGTATGAAGGCGAGTTGTGATATGAGTCTATATATAATAAGCTGGGTACAAAGTTTATTAAACAATTTGAGACGGTTTAGGATAAGAATACAGTTTTATTTATTACCTAAAATTAAATAGCACATTCTAGAAGGTTTGAAATTGTGTGTGGCAAGTTTTTCGTACATCACAGTAAGATAACTATAGAAGTGTAGTGTGGCTGTCTATCAGATATTTTCTAGTTTCTATCCTGAAATGTTTTTTTCTCATTTTTTTTTTACATGTGGTGGAAGTTTATTGCATAACTTGATTTCCGTTTTATGCATTTTTAAGGGATTTTTTATTATAATATGGTACCTTATACGCGTTGCTTGCCCTAGTTTTTGTTTCTTATTGATGTTCAACAATGGATTCAAGAGTTTCCTTCTTGTTATGCGCACAGGCCATAGCAGCATGGTAAAATAGTGGCAGCACTATGCACACAGTCCCTAACTAACTCGTTTGCAACAATGGTTTCAAGTTTAGTTGGGGAAAAGGAGATGTATTTAGTTTTTATACTATTTAGATTAAGAAGTTTGGTCTCTTGTCAGGTTTTTACTTTTCTATTTGTAGCAGTGGCTTTTTGTTCTGTTTTTGTCCCACCCCACGTCTCCCCTTCACAAATTAGTACCATGTCGTCTTCATATGATATAATATTACATGCATAATTTTTCGGTAAAAGATCATTTATATATATATATATATATATAAGGAATAAGCTAGGACCTAGGATAGTTCCTTGGGGAACCCCAGTTTTATTATTTTTGTTGTGCTGTGAGCGTATCTCTTTTAGCTTGCTGTGATCTGTTGGCTAAATAGTCTTTAAATAAATCATGTACTTTCTTTCTGATACCTATTTTGTCTAGTTTGTTTAGTAGCTGAATATAAGATACTGTGTCAGAGGCCTTTTGTAACTCTAAGAAGATGACTAAGACTTTCTTGTTCGATTCGAAGTTACTTAGTGTAGTATCTGTTAGCTGTGAAGAGGTTTTTCAGTAACAATATTCTTCTGGAATCCATGTTGATTTTTTGATATTATTTGATTATTTTCTAGAAATGACTGAAGTCTATTGTTTAGACGCTTTTCAAAAAATTTTGCAATATTATTTATTAGCGATATCGGGTAATAGTTGTGTCGTGTCATTTTTACTACCGTTTTTATATATTGGTATCACAATACCATCTTTAAATATTTCAAGAATTATAGAGTTTTAAACACAAGATTAATAATGTGGGCAATGTGTTTGCATGGGAGTTTTGAGGTTTTCGTTTTTATATCGCCTTTTCAGGTTGGATATTACTCTTCTAATTCGCGATCACATACGTGACCACCATTTATGTTTTCGTTGTCTGCATGGTTTCGTGTTTCACTGGGAATTTCTCTTGTAGTTTGTTCACCGACTTCAATGAAGAAATTGTTGAAAGCGTTGGCTATCTCTTTTTTATCAGTTATTTGCTTATCATTCCCAATGATTTTGTGTATACTATATGTATCAGTTTTTGTTAAGATTTGTAACTTCATTGATGCTCTCCTAATTTTTTTATAGTTATTCCTAAATATAATATGTAACATTTTTCTTGCGTAGAAACTCGTTTTCTGTTAAGACTACCAATAGGTGGTCTTATCGTACATCTAATAATCATATATGTTAAGTGCACGGTCAATATAGAAAATATTAAATCTATCGCGGAAGCACAAATGAAATTGTAGCACGTTTTTCAAATTAAACAATTTTTTTTTAACAAAATATTATAGAAGTTCATCTACTAATAATATCAAAACCATGAAAAAAAACAGCTGAGTTCAAGTGAAGTTTCTAAAAAAAATAAATTAAATAGATGTTGTTGGGAATATAGAAAATTCAACAAGCATACAAATTAAAAGCCATCTTGGTCTTGAGAATGTACATTAATGGACTTTTACGACTTCGCGTCTATTAATCCATTTATGTATATAAATTAGCCAGGGAAAGGATAAGATATTTCTGTAATTAAGAATTTTCTTATGGCCTTTTAGACCAGTGTTTTCTTTCAAAAAAATAGAATCTAATCGTCCTATTCCCTACAAATCCTGGGCAAAATTTCTACTTTTCACGGATACCGTGTTCAATGAGAAATTTTGCTCGCCAAATATTGATAGATAACCTCAGGATCCAATTGAATCTATAGGCTCATCAGAAAATAAAATGCGTGTTCCTAAAAGGGGATAAGCATTGAACGTTAATCTTGGCCAAGTAAGAAGCAATTATAAGTAAACAAAGAGTGAACATGCATTTTATTTGTAATTTTCATTAATAATCCTAGTCAGATCATTATGAAGCTTTAAGATAATTTAATTATAAACACAAACTAATTTTGCAACATTTTGGAACAAATAACCATTACACTCGATTTTGATTTTGCCCACAGAACAACTGAAAATATTAATTATTAATATGATACGAAAAGCTGAGCTGATAAAAAATTACTGGTGAAATCGATGGGATCGTGCATTTTGCTAATTATTATTAGTGTTCCTTACTTTTTAATTAGTCCTGAGCATAGCGAAAATGGTTTTCAAAAAACACTTTTTCACAAAAAATATCTTTTTAAAATAAAATTTAACCGCAAGAAAATTATAATCTAATTCTGTTAAATTGTAGATTAGCAGTGTTATTTCACAAAAACAATATATTTTACGATTATTAGCACATGTTTTAACCTTTTCTTCGGTTAATATTGTTAAATATGTAATTTATATTGACACAATTTACGCACTTATACACACACACTTACATATTTATATTTACCAAAGCTTAAATAGCCAGTGGGAGAAACAGGTGCTCAACTGGTAGTGATGAAACAACTCTCAAACTATCAAAACTGCTCGACACGATAACATTCTTATTTTTGATGTTTATGTCAGCGCTGTTGATAGATAAAAGTATTTGGCACTGAAGGCATTGTAATGTAAAATCTATTTTCGAAGCACCCACGAGAACTTGTATATTTATAAACAGTGGTTGATGACATACGCTGCATTTCCTTTCTTTAATTACCTACGAAATAGAAAAAAACTGAATAAACAATACATGTTTCTTTAATAAAGAATTAATTTACACCAACATTTTCACACGGCCATAAAACAATACATTATGTATATTATAGTATCCACCTTACACCTAGTGGCAAGTTAAATACAAGGTATTTCAAAGTTAAAGGTACATACGTTACTTGTGGATAGAGGGCACTTTGGTGGTTCCAACGGTATTAATGCATGCATCGTCCTTCCTTACCGAGATACAGGATGGTTTAGTGATATTGGGCAAATCTTTATTTGGTCATAACTACCGAACCACCCTGTATAATCGGTTCATACTTAGAATATATGTTTCACTTATTTTACTTGATAGAACTTCATAATAAACCAAAATAGAAATACAGGTGCGGCTTAATGAAAATCTGACAATACGTTGTATGTCAAAATCAACACCCTGTATGACAAAATTTTGTAGATCTGTTTTGATATTCGAAAAGAGCGGAAAAAATTGAATAGAGTAGCTCACTTAATTTGTTTGCGCATTTTATTCATCAACCTTGATTACTTGCTGTAAATCCAATTTCATTAAAATGGTCTGGACAGTTGGAACTTGAATATTAATTGGATTGAATCTGCGGTAGGTTCTTGCTGAAACATATTCAATAGAATAATTATAAATATTCAAAAGAATAGTTACAATACGCACTTGGTTTATTGTTTCATTAGTTTTGTTCAGATTTCTCTGACATATGTTTCGGCCTTGCGATCAGTATCAAAGAGTCTTCAAAACTGACCTGAAAGTGGTGGTACACAATATACAGGGTGTCCCACGACGAACTGCGGCGATCGATATCTCGAAAAGTAGACATCGGAAAATTTTGAAAATTTGGTAGTAAACTAATGTCGATGGGAGCAACTCGGCTAAAATATTTTCAAGATGATGACACTTCCGATTATACCGGAAGTCGATACCAACTTGCTTATTTTAAATGGGACACCCTATATATTATTACATTTTTGGATTGTACGCAAAATTCTAGGCTGATTTTGTGTATCATGTCCTATACCTAGGTCTCTCCGTTTTTGAGATATTTCAATTTTTATGTCAAAAATGACGTTTGCGGGCCCTAAAAGAATTATCAATTTTTCCTATAAGGAAGCCTTTATTATCTAATTTGGCTTCGATTCTTTGTTGAAAAAGACCTACTTTAATAGAGTTTTTATAATATTTTGATAAGTATTAATACAGAGTGTTCAAAAAATAAGAATAAAGATGAAATTGAGAAAACTGTCAAAAATCAATTTTTTCAAATTGAAACCCCCAATTTTTATAATCTTATCTTATTCGCCATTAAAAATAAGGGTAAGTTTGTATATGGATGTCTATTCCGAAAATTTTTAGTTTTCGAGATATTGCCAATTCAATATTTCTATATGGGGATTTTGCTAAGGATTTTAAATTCAATTACTGTTAGTTGGCTATGACGGCGTTGTGTGCTAAACAAATGTATGTAGCTGTCACTTACCAATTGACAAGTATTAATTATCATGCTGGGGCGCTTAAATTATGCACACGAGGATTACTTAAATTTGTTTATAATCTATGAAGAATGTTACAAAGTTTCATCAAAAACATGTGAAATATTTGCTAACAGATATCCAGAGAAACAAAAACCGTCTCCGAACAGTATTTAATGAATAATGAAGAATTTCAAAAAATTTGGCACTACAACAGTTCATAAAATAATTAAACAAATGTAACTTAGATACAAAAGGTTCTTACATAAAATACTAACAGTATAACTACTTATACTCAGGAAAATATTTTATTTTAATAAGTGTTCAAAGTGTCCACCCTGAACTTCCAAACATTTTTCGCACCTCTTGATTAGTTCGTCATGGAACCTGGAGATAATCTTTCAAAAGCATTCCTTACTCTTGCCTGACAATTTTCCCTTGTTGTGACTGGATTAAAATAAACCGTATCTTTTATTGTTCCCCATATAAAATAGTCTAAGACAGACAGATCAGGAGAACGGGGAGGCCACAGAAAAGGTCCATTGTTAGCAATCCACTTATCGTAAAAAGTTTCTTCCAAGACATTGTTAACTATGAAGCTGCTGTGTGGTGGCGCGCCATCGTGTTGGTAAAATATTTGCCTATATTCAGCTAGCGGTAAATTGTTCAAATATTCATTATCTAAATCTTGTAATATATTCAAATATTTTTCACCTAAAAAAAAGTTGATACGTAATTTGAAAAACAGAAACTATTTAAGTATTAATTCATTGCCATTTAAGTTTTCTTCATAAAAATTAAATTTTACGACTCCATCATTTCTCACAGCACAGTACACATTAAATTGCCAGGTTTCTTGATAATTTCGAAATCTCACGGCATGGGGATTTGAATTACACCAAAAGTGGGAATTATGTCTATTGAAAAGTCCATTTTTCGTAAATTTCGCCTCGTCAGTCCAAATTATGTTGTCCAAAAATCAAAAGTCGCCTTGTAAAATTGTTAAAATAAATTCGCAAAAGTGAACTCTTCTGGTCAAATTGGTGTCCTTTAGGTGTTGAACCATAGAAATGGAATAGGGATGGAATTTGTGTTTCAAAAGAATTCTATGAATAGAGTTCTTGGAATTCCTGTTTGTAAGGACACTTGTCTTAAGGATGTCATAGGATATGCCGCAAAATATCCCAAAATAGCAATTTCGATATTTTCATCATCGACAATTGGTTTTATTTTATGAACTGTTGCCTTAACGGTGCAAAATTTTTGAAATTCTCCATTATTCGTTTAATACTGTTCGGAGACGGTTTTTGTTTATCTGGATATCTATTAGCAAGTATTTCACACCTTCTTGATAAAACTTTGTTACATTCTCCATAGATTATAAACAAATTTAAGTAATCCTCGTGCGTGTAATTTAAGCGCCCCGGCATGATAATTGATATTTGTCAAATGGTAAGTGACAGCTACATACATTTGTTTAGCACTCAACGCCGTCATAGCCAACTAAGAGTAATTTAACTTGATATCCATAACAAAATACCCATATAGAAATATTGAATTGTGAATATCTCGAAAACTAAAAATTTTCGGAATAGACATCCGTACACAAACTTACCCTTATTTTTAATGGCGAATAAGATAAGATTATAAAAATTGGGGGTTTTCATTTGAAATAATTGATTTTTGACAGTTTTCTCAATTTCATCTTTATTCTTATTTTTTGAACACTCTGTATTAATACTTATCAAAATATTATAAAAAATCTATTAAAGAAGGTCTTTTTCAACAAAGAATCGAACTCAAATTAGATAATAAAGGCTGCCTTATAGGAAAAATTGATAATTCTGTTAGGGCCCGCAAACGTCATTTTTTACATAAAAATTGAAATATCTCAAAAACGGAGAGACCTAGTTATAGTACATGATACACAAAATCGGCCTAGAATTTTGTGTACAATCCAAAAATGTAATAATATATAGGGTGTCCCATTTAAAATAAGCAAGTTGGTATCGACTTCCGGTATAACCGGAAGTGACACCATCTTGAAAATATTTTAGCCGAGTTGCCCCCATCGACGTTAGTTTACTACCAAATTTTAAAAATTTTCCGATGTCTATTTTTCGAGATATCGATCGCCGCAGTTTATCGTGGGACACCCTGTATATCTTACAAATCCTCTACCCACCTAGAGGGGGATAATAACTTGATTTGCTATTTCTTAAAATTTAATTATACAGGCCGGAACTACGAACTTAATTTTAATTTTATTACTGTGTCTAGTACAGGATTGTCCATAAATTCTGTTTGTGTATTTGTAACGTTTTTATGGTTTCTTAGGGCCTTCTTAATTTCTAAAATTTCAAGCAAGTCTAGGATTTTTCCTTTGTTTGCATTATGTAAAAGTTTAACACTACTACCATTAAAAACGTGATTTTGCTCAATGCAATGTTTGGCGAAACCAGTTGATTTTTTATTATATAAAATAGACTGTTTCTGTTTCTGTTCTCTTAACCTCACATCTATGCTACGGCCACTCTGACCTATATATACGGTATCACAGTCGTCACACTTTATTTCATATACCCCCGATTTTTCAATATTTTCTGTCTTTGCTTTATTATTAACCAACAAGAGACCTAAATTATTTCTATTCGTTGATATTGTATTAATACCTAATTTATTTAATCTATTACATACTGAGTTGCTAATCTTATTTACATAATTTATACTATGCCACTTTTTGTTTTCTATATTTGGCACGTTATAAAAATATTTTGTAATAATTTTCTTTGTTTATTTTTTATTAATTTGTTAATAAGTAACGCATCATAGCCGTTGTTTTTTGCTAGTGTTTTAAGAATTCTAACTTCTTTTTCAAAGTTAACCCTATTTAAATTTAGAAATAATACATAGCTATGAAACGGTGACATTTTATCTTCCAAGATTGATTACAATTTGCATATGTAAAAGTGTCAATAAAAGTTGGCTTTCTGTAAATATCAAGTTCTAGCCCATATTCTTTACGTGTCAGCGTAATATCTAAAAAGTTTATTGACCGTTCTTTTTCCATTTCAACTGTAAACTGAAATTTGTTGTTTAGGGAGTTAATAAAATGGATTAAATGTGACAATTGTCTCTCAGTACCGATCTATATACAAAACACATCGTCAACATATCTTACCCAAAAATGTATGTATTTAAGGAGATTATTGTTTGTGGTAAAAAGATTGTTTTCAAAATTTGCCATGAACATTTCAGCTAATAATGGGCTTAACGGACTACCCATAGGTAAGCCGTTTACTTGTATATACATTTTATTATCGAATTTAAAATAATTTTGTTTGATACACATATTAATTAATGTTTGTAAATCATTTTGTTCATTTTGATTCAATTCACTATTTGAGATAAGATGTTGTAATATATCCTTAAGCTCATGAATAGGGATAGTGGTAAATAAACTTTTAACATCAAAGGTGACTAATTTGGCATTTTCGGATAAGGTTATGTTTTCCAATTTGGTCACAAGTTCTAAAGATTTTTTTATACTGTAAGGGGATTGAAATTTGATAAACTGCGGTAAAGTCGAATTGAGTTTATTACATAGTCTATAAGCCCCATATTTTATGGTTTACCAAAAATTCATAAGGAGGGGTTTCCTATGAGACCGGTAGTGTCTTATATTAATGCACCGGCAAAAAAAAATTAACTTACAGCAGAGACAACTCTAACACTTTTAGACTAGGTAAGTGAACTATTAAAATAATTTTAAAAACAAGGTAGTTCACCTGATAATCTATCAGGGAGGATATGTGGCCCAATCAAATGCATGTTGAAAACACCGCACCAAATACATACATATTAATAGCAAATCGATGTTGGGATTTATTCTGTTTTAGAGTATGTGGATTCTTTTCTGTTCAAACATGTGAATTTCTTAAATTATAAACACCATCTGTCACTGCTGCAAGTTAAATTTTTTTATTAATTAAACCCTGAAATAAATATTCAAGTTCCAACTCTCTCGACCATTTTAACGAAATTGGATTTACGGCAAGTAATCAAGGTTGATGAATTCAATACACAAATAAATGTGAGCTACTCTATTCAATTTTTTCCGTTCTTTTCGAATATCGAAACAGATCTACAAAATTTTGTTGATTTTGACATACAACATATTGTCAGCTTTTTATTAAGCAGCACCTGGATTCCTATTTCGATTTATTATGAAGTTCTATTAAGGAAAATAAGTGAAACATATATTCTAAGTATGAACCGATTATACCAAAACCAATAAAACATCCTGTATCCTGTAAGGCAGAACGATGGATGCATTAATGCCGGGTAATTTGGAACCGCTAAAGTGCCCTCTATCCACAAGTAACGTATGTACCTTTAACTTTGAAACACCCTATATATAGAGGGGTTTAAATACTGTCACTAACAAAGTTCATTATAGACTTGTTCCCTTCTAAATGTCACCAAGCATGAAAGACGTAGATTGTCGCTTCGTACACGCACAGCAAATTAACTGGTAAGTTTTTTCTGTTTCTGCCATTCCAAAACTTTCTTGCTTCATAATATATTACCTTCAAATTTGTCCAACTGTTTTATTACATCAGGTATTTTCGCAGGAAATTTGCTCGACGAGAATGAGGTCCTGGACTGGATGACGGACCAAAAAAACGACCAGAGCATTGAGGAAATAAACAGAGAGAAGCTGTATAACTACATAGAGACCAAGGAATTTTTGGCGGTAGTATTTTGTAAGCTATTTTATGAATTTTTATCATTGTATTCAAACGCAGAAAATATGTAATGTTAACTAACATACAGAGGATTTAAGAATATTTATCAATTATAGCCCTTGGTGGGTGGCGTGGCTGCCGATATTATTTAAGCTTTTTGAGTATTCTGATAATAGATGACTAAACTTTGAATCCCGATCTGTAAGAAGTTAAATTAAAAACCATGTAATTTATAATTCATATTTTTTTGTGACAAGGGATCCCGCACATTTCTTATGGGAAATGACCCACGGTGAAACTTGCTGTAATCGATATGTTATTCCTCTTGAGCTCCTGATCAAAAGTCGTCATGGCCACGAGGTCGGAAAATACAGTTTACCAGATATGGGGAAGAGGAAAGTTGATTTTTCGGGATTTTTCCACTAATAGTATGGAGCCATGATTTTTTCAATGCGGCTTCGTTAATGTTCTACGGGGGTTTTTAGGGCCGCTGATTTCAAATCCGATATCAAAAGTAGCGTTTAACAGTTGACAGCTATCAGTGGCACAGTCAACTCGCCTTATTTTCCAGAAAAGATTTATCACAATATATACAAGGGGTTTTTTGGGTCACTAATTTCAAATCCGATGTCGAAGATAGCATTTGACAGTTGACAGCTGTCAGTAGCAGCACTTTTCATAACCTATTTGATTAATATGATGTTACAAAAATTAAATAAAATAAAAAGCAAAAAAGAAAGAAAAAATAAAACAAAGAAAAAAGGAAATATAACTCTTTTCGCCCTTCCTTGCCCCTCTCTCTCTCACACACACATTCTCGTTTAATAAGTGAATTAATCAATCAACCACTATGTATCTGTCTTTCAAAGACTCACTCTATCAGCCAACCTCTCTTTGTGTATCTCTCTATGAGATCAGTCAATGAATCAATCACTCTCGCTTTCTGTGCTTCTGAGTCAATGAATCAATAAATCTCTTTCTGGGTGGCTGTGAATAAATGAATGAATCTCCCTCTCAATAAATCATTTAATTAAACGATTTCTAGTTACCTCATGTCTAATGAAATGTTCGAGAAAATATTAATTGTATTATTCAAATGTGCTTTTAGAGGGTGGAGTATTAAAACATAATATTTAATAAAGAGAACGTTACCATCCATATCATATCCAGCAGATACAGCGTCTTCAACAAGGCGACGATATCCCCCGCCTGGCATTTTGTCATTGGTTGTCTAACCATCGCCCAGTCATTTACAGAACCTTATTTACGGATGAGGCACAATTTACAAGGGATGGAGTAAACAATTCACGAAATAATCATAAATGGGCACAGGAAAACCCACATGCGGTACGCCAACGCCGTTCGCAACACAGGTTTTCTGTAAATGTTTGGGTCGGACTTGTGAATAGACATTTGATAGGGCCACATTTTTTTGAAGAAAGATTAAATGGTGAAATTTCCTTTGATTTTCTTCAAAACATTTTACCGAATATGTTAGAAAATATCGGTATAAGAGGCATGTTGTTTCAGTATGATGGGGCCCCACCACATTTTAACCTTCAAGTAAGAGAACACTTAAACAATGTGTATCCTAATAGATGGATTGGACGCGGGGGTCCACATGAATGGCCACCAAGATCTCCTGATTGTAACCCTTGTGATTACTTTTTATGGGGCCACTTAAAAAACGAGGTTTATAGCATTGAAATTGAAAGTAGACAACATTTATTCCAGCGCAACGTTACAACCTGCGACGAAATACGGAATAATCCAGAAATCATACGTCGAGCAATTGGTGACCTTTCTAAACGCGCAAGAAAATGCACAGAATGTGGGGGAGGACATTTTGAAAATTTACTTTAGTGTCAATTACGTTTTATTTTTAAACACATTTAGTTATTGTTTTGTTATTTATTGTTAATTGAATGGAAAATATTTTATTTATTTAGATTTTAGTTTGTTCTCTTTTCCAATTTTTATTAAGTATAAAATGTTGATGATTTTCTTGATCAAAGTAACTGGTTGCTTAGGCCTAAATGGTTTAAATTATCTGTCACTTTTATTCTTAAAATATATACAGGGTGATGTTTTATTGATGCAAAGAAGAAACATAAATTATAGTGAGTCCGGACCTGGATATATTTTTTTTTATACATGTACCTCTTGGGGCTCGTTAGTACATTAGCCGTACCAAATATGAATCCGTTATTTCATTCCCTGTCAAAGTTATGACAAAAAACAGGTTTGGCCAAAAATTATAAAACGCCCTGCAACTTCGTAGTGAAGGCCCAATGAGACATTTCTATGGGAGGTTCCGGTTACCACTGATGTTCTCTACCTCCTATTAAGCTATGTCCCTCTCATGATGCAACACCCTGTATAGTGTGAACAGCCAAATGGAATAAATTCAGTATTTCAATTATTGTGTACATTTATAAAAATTCCCGAGACGTGTCGATTTTGGATTCTGAAATGACATCCTGCAACGTACGAATTTCATCTCTAAATTCAACCCTCTTCGAATGGCAGTTGTAACCCCTAAATTTTTTAATGAGAGGAAGGAGCTTGTGATACCTCATTTGAAAGTTCACTTCATTCTCTATTTAAAAATGCTACAGTTAATATTTAATGTAAAACTTAACTGCAAAAAAAGTTAATTCATGTTCTTGACGTAATTCACGACAGCAAACTAAAAAAAATTTATTTCAATGTAGTAAATATTCAAATGAGTTCCATGAACGTCCTAATCGTAAATAAAAATGTTTTCCAATATCTGAGGCGGACCGACCTAATCACATCCATTATTCTTCTTCTAAGTCAGCTATATCGCGTGGATTAGTTCTGTATACCATATTTTTCACATATCCCCATAGAAATAAATCTAAGGGTGTAAGATCAGGAGAACGTGCTGTCCATTCTAGAAATCCTTGCCTCCCTATCCACCGATTTGGGAATGTTAAGTGGATGTATTGCCAGACATCGATTCGGTAATATGGGGGTGCTCCATGCCTGAACTTATGGGTCTGCTTGAACAGGATATAAGTTTTCCAAAGTTGGCACGACGTTATTTTGGAGCAGAGCTAAATAATTATCTCCATTCAAATTGACATCAATGAAAAAGGGACCAATGATATGGTTTTCATTTATCCCCGCCCAAACTTTAACCTTTTTAAGATTTTGCGTATGTAATTCTCTCATCCAATGATGATTTTCATTAGCTCAGTAGCGAGAGTTTTGACGATAAACATGGCCATGAAGGGTAAAAGTGGAAATCCGAAAACAAAACACTTTCCAGTTGTATGACATATTTATCTAACCTTTACGTAATTTGTTCACAAGAATACGCTCTTTTATCAAAATCGTCTTCATTAAGCTCCTGAGTTGGGGTCAGTTTATAGCGATGCATTTTGTTTTCTTTTAATACGCGAATAATTGAGAAATGGGAAACATCCAGTGCTAAAGCTGCTAGTCGACTTAAATTTTCTGGGTTTTCTTCAAACTCAAACATCTCTAATTTGGCCTCGTTACTCATTGCATGCTCCTTTTTTTATCTGCCGTATATATCCATTTCTGTAAAACTGCTAATAGTACCTTGGGATATAGGCGGCAAATCAGGAAATTTTTCTTGAAATAGGCGAGCAACTCTCTCCTGCGATCTCATTCTATCTCCGCAACCAATCATCTGTAAAATTATTATTTTATGCATTTCGTTTAAATAAATCATGTTTAAAAATTGCAGTTAGAAAAAGTCAAACAATACGCAAAACATTGACTACTATTTATTGACAACTATGATAACTATTTATTGCTGTCAATCGCAATGCCAGCTATGAAGAATTTTGATGTGTTTATGTCTTCTTTTTATTTGATAATGTTAAAAATAACACTGAAATTGTTTTTGTTAACCTATAAGAACACAACGCTATAAGTTTTGAAGTTCTTCGTTTTTTGTAGCGAATTTCATCAAGCATACCGTTAACTTTTGCAGTAAATATTAAAACTGTAGCATTTTTCACAAGCCTGTGCTTCCCATTAAAAAATTTAGGGGTTGCAACTGCCACTCGAAGGAATGAGATTTGTATGTTGCAGAATGTCATTTCAGAATCCAAAATGGACGTGTCTCTTTGGCTGTCACACACTGTATAATTTTGAATTAAATTGCATTTTTTCTCACGATTTTAAAAATGAACAGATAAACTTATCCCACACTGTTTAATTTTAGAGAGTTAATCATTAATGGCTTAAATTTTCCTTTAGATAAGGAAGAAGATCATGATAGCCCCAGAATTTTGAGGCATATAGAGCTAATTGACGACGAAGCTAGTGAATACGGTATAAAAGTTGTTAAAATGAAAGACAGACTAATGGCGAAGAAATATGGGTGGCGAGAACCACCTGGAATAACATACTTCAGAAAGGGCAAACCGATAAACTATGACGGAGACATAGACGATGAAGAAGAGGTCCTAGATTGGTTGACTGATCCAGAAAACATGGAGTTGACTGATCACATAGAAAGAGTTAACAGGAAAATGTTTGAGAAAATCAGGCAGAGGTCTGACTATGTAGCAGTGTTCTTATGTAAGTTTACTGTATTTTTAGAAATACACTAATGAATCACATACCTCGGACTAACATTTCTTAATTATAATATTTATGGTCTAGCTGAAAATATTGCACTTTAATTTATATTTTTAATATAATTGTGTCTATAAATAAAAGTATTAATTTATGTTCGAACACCATCCGGCAAAATATTACGATAGGCCGTTGTTGAGACTCACCGAGAACTTGATCCATAGGACGTGAATTTACTATATAGGGTGTCTCACCGGGAACTGAATCGATCGATATAGAGAAAAATACGCATCAGAAAATTTTGAAAGTTTAGATAGTTACTAATGTCGGTGTGGCCAATCCAACTAAACTAATTACAAGAAGCTGGCACTTCCGATTATACCGGAAGTCGATACCAACTTGCTTATTTCAAACGGAATGCCCTATATATTTTAGAGTTTTCGAAAAGAGCATAAAATTCTGAGTCGAAAATATGTAGCATATCCTATACCTAAACCTAGCCGTTTCAGAGATATTTGAAATTTTATAGAAAATTTGACAGGTGCAACGGTTTGCAAGCACCGTTATAACTTTCTTCGTGTAAAAGATCCTCATTTGCTTCTTGTCACATAAAGAGAACACAAGGAGAACTACGTTCTACAACTGAAATAAATTCAATAATATCATACCAAGTGTTCCGTTTTTCTCGTTACATTTTGTCAACTTCAAACCGCGAAAACTTGTTTAGGTCAAATGGAACACCCTATATTTTTTTACGTCAAGTTGTGTAAAATTGAATTCCTTTTTTTCTAATATTAGCATTGTGGGGGTTAGAGTTCCAACTTTTTGAAATATTTGCGACTTTATTAGAAATTCATAAATTGTTGTAATCATTTCATCAAAATAGCCATGATTAGAAACAATCGGTTATTATCTTATATCAAAAAATGCCAGCACGTTTAAATTAAACCGACGAAGAATTTTTAAATGTGTTTATTATTTATGGAGAATGTGATAAAGTAATATCAAAAACTTGCAGCACATTTGCTACTCGATATCCAGAAAACGGAAACCGTCACCAAACACTGTAAAACGCATACTGGAAAATTTTAAAAATTATGGCTCTGTCAAGGCAAAAATGCAAAGAAGAAAGCCTATTGTTAATGACGAAAACATTGAAATACTCATTCTGGGATAGTTTCATGCATTTCCAAGGATTAAACATAATATTTTTAGTCGCAAACTCCTCTATAATTACTTGTACTTGTAATTCAGCGCTCGGCGGGGCACATAGCCCGGAGAGTAGCTGTTGGTTGCAGTCTGGTTAGGTTCTTTATAGTAAAATAAGGATTTATAGAGGAGTTTGCGACAAAAAATATTATGTTTAATATTCCACCCTCTAAAAGCACATTTGAACTATTTCCAAGGATGTCATTAAGACATGCTGCTCTGGAATCGGGATTATGCAAGGATTCGATTCACAGAATCTTGTTAAAACATAAGTTTCACCCGTTTTCATTCCACATGGTTCAAGGATTAAAAGAAACAGATTTCCTAAAAAGACAGAATTTTTGCTAGTTTATTCTAATAAGGTCTGAGGGTCACAATTCTTATTTGGGAAATATTATATGGAGAGATGAAGCAAAATTTACTAAAAATGAACTTTTTAATAGGCACAATTCGCATTATTGGAGTGACTCAAATTCCCATATGTTTATTGTGCCATAAGAAACGATAGAGTGGTGGCATTACCATTTTATCAGGAAAATTTAAACGGTAAATTAAATTTTCTCTTCTGCTAATATGTATAGGTAAATTTTCGTTTTTTTTTTTAAAGTGGAAGATATCTGAATATCTTACAAAATATGAATAATAACTATTTAGAAAATTTACCTCTCGCCGAACATAGAAACATTTTTTATCAGCACGACGGTGCTCCCCCACATAACGCATATTTAATTAATAATTATTTACAAGAAACTTTTTATGATCAATGGATTGCCAATAATGGACCTTTCTTATGGCCTCCTCGCTGGCCCGATTTATCAGTTCTGGATTATTTCATTTGGGAAACTATTAAAAATAAAGTTTATAAGAGCCCATTAACAACCATTGAAGATTGTATGCAAATTGTAAGAAATGCATTTCAAAACATATTACAGGATTCAATTAGAAGAGCTACCTATGAGGAACCAATCCGAAGGTGCGAAAAATGTGTCAAGGTTCGAGGGCGGAATTTTGAGCAATTATTAAATTAAATGAACTCATATTTTAAATTGGTCTTATCTCTGCTATTTTAGTTCATGCCATATCTTCAATTCGATTAATACGCATGTTGCAGTGTTAGTGTTATTTTGCGTTATTGTGGATATCGAGTAGCAAATGTGCTGCAAGTTCTTGATATTACTTTATCACATTCTCCATAAATAATAAACAAATTTAAAAAGTTTTCGTAGGTATAATTTAAACGTGCTGGCATTTTTTGACATAAGATAATGACTGATTTTTTCTAATCATGGCTATTTTGATGAAATGATTACAACAATTCATGAATTTCTAATAAAATCGCAAATATTTCAAAAGTTGTAACTTTAACCCCCAAAATGCTAATATCAGAAAAAAGGGAATTGAATTTTACACAACTTGACGTAAAAAAACACAGGGTGTTCCATTTGACCTAAACAAGTTTTCGCGGTTTGAAGTTGACAACGCGAAAAACGGAACACTTGGTATGATATTATTGAATTTATTTCAGTTGTAGAACGTAGCTCTTTTTGTGTTCTTTTTACGTGACAAGAAGCAATTGAAGATCTTTTACACGAAGAAAGTTATAACGGTTCTTGCAAACCGTTGCACCTGTCAAATTTTCTATAAAATGTCAAATATCTCTGAAACGGCTAGGTTTAGGTATAGGATATGCTACATATTTTCGACTCAAAATTTTATGCTCTTTTCGAAAACCCTAAAATATATAGGGTGTTCTATTTGAAATAAGCAAGTTGGCATCGACTTCCGTTATAAGCGGAAGTGCCAGCTTCTTGTAATTATTTTAGTTGGATTGGCCATACCGACATTAGTAATTATCTGAATTTTCAAAATTTTCTGATGCGTACTTTTCTCTATATCGATCGATTCAGTTCCCGGTGAGATACCCTGTATGCTGTTGGTTTAATAAATTTATTTTATGTAACACTGTTAACATTGGCACCTTCTACCAAATTCTTTTTTAAGTTTAATGTTTCAGACAGCAGCGACTGTAAACAATGCCCTAGAGTCCTTTCCGAAGTAGAACACATCGACGACGAGGCTGACGCGGCCGGTATAAATTTTGTCAAGATTGAGGACAAACGCATGGCCAAAGAATTGGGAGTGTTTGCACTTCCAGCTATATTGTTCTTTAAAAGTGGCTCTAAAGAACCAGTAATTTATGCTGGAGATCTTTACGATGAACAGCAAATCCTTTCGTGGCTTTTGACCCAGAAGGATCCATCCGGGGATGTTATCGAGGCATCTGAAGGAAGCGAATTGATCATATTAATTGATAATGAAGAAGCTTTGGCTGTATACTTTTGTAAGTATTGTCATAAACTTAACGAATAGGGTAAAATATTTAAGGTAGACGTATTTTTGGTTGATGGGTAGACTGCTATAACGTAATAATATATTTGCTGCGAGCTTTAATTTACAAAATCAAATCAAACACTGTTTATATACCACTTCGTATATTATACACAGGGTGTTGCATCAATATCGACTTTATTAGAAGACTTTGGAAAATTATACTTTGGTATAGTGAAAGTGGTATAGTGTCTAGTTCAAAAGTTGCACATTTTAAAAATATTTTTAAATATACATGGTGATTCGAGGTCATTTTTTTTAATGGAACACCCTGTATATTTTTACATTTATGAATTCAGCGTAAAATTATCTTTCCAAAGACCTCCAAATTTTTTGTTTTTGGCGTGTCGTTGCTCCTTATGAATTCGAGTTGATAGCAAATAATTTTTATCACTCGCACCCAGAACATAAACCATATCGACCATTCTTCCCCTAAAAAATTTCATTATTGGAAAGTGCAAATTTTAAACTAATTTGTAACTTAAAATAAGTGTAAATACTTTGCCACAATAGTTAATAATTAAACGTCAATAAGATAACTTTCAATTATTCTCACTTTATGTCAAAATCATGGTTACTAGATCAATTCGAAATGAAAAATATTATAATTTAACGGTTAACGAAAAAGTAAAAATATCTGGAAATATCGATTTTAGGTATAGGATATTAGTCACCAAAATCGTAGAGGATTACCGTGCTAATTTAAAAAAACAATAATAATAATAATATTTATTGGTTTTCTTGATCATAAGCATGATATAAAACAAGTCAAACAATGGAGTAAACAATGATTACATAGTATAAAATGTTATACTAAGAGTTAAAATATGATAAGAAAATATAAAAATTGTTTTCTAGGACAAGACATGAAAGTGTGTGAATGTATAAATAAATAAATTACAGAGTTTTAGTATATGTAAGTATATAAAAGTTATATAGTTAAAAACAGGACACAAAATACGTTTGCATACATACATACTTAAAATTAGGAATTGAAAAATTCTTCGAGACTGTAGAAAGCATGTGCAGCCAGGTAACTCTTAAGATTTTTTTTAAAATGAAGTTTATTTCTAATGATTTTTAGTTCGTCAGGTATCTTGTTATATATTTTTATAGAGGAGTACTGTGGTGATCTTTCAAACTTGCTACTGTGATGGAAAGGTATGCTTAGCTGGCTGGATGTCTAGTACTGTAACTGTGCTGGTCGTTATTTTTACAAAAAAGTTGTGAATTCATGGGAACAAATACAGCACATTTTAGTATATATGTATACAACATACTGTTAATATTTTTTTGACTTTAAAAATTTCTTGACGGGACTCTCTATGCGTTAGATAAATATTAGTCGTAATACGCGCTTTTGAGAAACGAGTACCCGATTTATTTCTACTGCTTTGCCCCATAACATTATGCTGTAAGAAATGTGTGAGTGGACCATTGCATAGTAAACCTCAAGCAGAGTAGGTGCTGGAGCAATTTGTTTTAATTTGAGTAGAGCATAGAAAGATCTATTTAGTATCGTACAAATGTGATCAATTTGACAGCTCCACATGAGCTCAGAATCTAAGTAAGATCCCAAAAATTTTGTATTTTTGGCAAATCTATCTGGCGGTAAGTGTGTCGCAGTGTTTTGAAATTCAACTTTCACCGTCTTATCCTTATTTAAGATAAGACGGTTTGAATAACACCACTGATTCATTTCTTCATCTATTTGATTAATTGCTGTTAATAGGTCATTCGCTGTACTTGCCGACACTACAATAGAAGTATCTTCAGCGAAGTTAATCATGTATCCTGAGGTTGTTAGATCGTTGCTATACAGAAGGAAAATCAGTGGTGCCAAAGTTGAACCCTGCGCTGCACCTATATTTATATCATATTTTTCTGAGTGCACGTCATTAATATTGACATAAAGTTGTCTGTGTGCTAAGAAAGATAAAATCTAATAATAATATGTTGCCTCTTATGCCTAATCTGTCTAATTTAAAGCTTATGAATTCGATATCAATGGTGTCGAATGCACGAGAGAGATCAAAGAATAGACCTGCCACACGTCGGTTTCTATCTAGTTTAGATTGAATATATTGGGCAAAGTGATAAGAGACTGACTCCGTTGATCTCCCTTCCCGGAAACCGTGCTGGCTGTTTGACAATAAACTAAATGTGTTGCAAAAATTCACAATCGGGGCGAGCGTAGGTGCGTCTTTACTATGTACATACTTCGGTATGCGATGTAAAGCAACGACAGGCGCAGTTAGTACTTGGATTGGTGACCATTCCAACGGAAACCGCGTTCTCGCCTCACACATCTTCCAGCGGCTTGTATATCAGTGTATGCGCGGAAGCTATACAACCTTAGGCGAGGGTTGTATAGGAGATATACATACCATCCTTCGGAGGGGATGTAAAGCCGTCGGTCCCTTGTCTATTAAATGTTAGGCAAGTAAAAGATCCCTACTCTTCTTAAGGGAAGAGGTTCGGCAAAATTCCTGGTTGGGGGTAGTTCGTCTACAGGCGTCGGTGTTAGGCCTCAGTAGCGGAAGTAGGCCGACGTTAAATAAATGTATAAAAAAAAAAATTCACAATCCTTTTGTACATAGCTTTTTCAAATATCTTGGAAAATATACTTAGTACAAAGATGGGTCTATAGTTCTGAATGTCCATGAGGTCACCTTTCTTATAGATAGGTATGTTTTTTACTAGTTTTAATAGTGATGGAAAACTTCCTAGTTGAACTGACTTATTAATTAATAACACCAGGGATTTACTATTGCACTGGACACATATTTTAGAATTTTCACGCACACACACCATCGTAACCACAAGATTTATTTGGTAGGTTAGTAATAATTGATTCAATTTCAGTAGCATCTACTGGGAGTTGATTTTAGTTTCAGTTATAGTGCATTGATTCGATATGTTGTTGCGAAAGTGATCATCTAGTTTAGTTTGAGCTACTGTTGAAAAGTATTCACCGAATTCATTGCTGACTTCATTGCTGTTTTGGACGGTTTTATTGTTTTCTCTAAGAGTAATGTTTTTTTGTTTTACATTTTTTCCTAACTCCGTATTTACAATTTGCCATACTTTTTTGTTTTATTGTTGGCCTCTTCAATTAGTCTTGTATTAAAACTTTTTTTTGAATTATTAATTTTTTGTCTATGTGAGTATTTCTTTGCCTTATAGGTTTCCATTAAACGTGTATCTTTGGTTTCCCTGATCAACAGATAAAGATCTTTTAATTCTCTGCTAGAAGTTCTTATTTCATCAGTGAGCCAAGGGGTCCTTTTTTATTACTATTTATCTTTAGAATTTGCTGCGGGCAGTGCGTATTTAAGTGTCAAAGAAAGGTTTCAAGAAAAGAATTCATTGCAGTGCCGATGTTGGGGTGGTCTATTCCTTCCCACGATTCACTCTCCAGATTAGCCTTTAAACTTGAGAGATTTTTATCATTTAGTTGTCTTCTCTTACAGTACTCTTTCTTGTGAGGTACTTTTCTATAATGTGAGTCGATTAGTAGAACTTGTGCTAGGTGGTCAGAAATATGAGGGTTAAAGGTTTTACAGGTAACTTTGTCATTAGGAAGATTAGCTGCCATATAATCAATCGAAGTTGCTGTGATGTTTCCATTTTTGTTTAAAGCTAACCTTGTGGGTTGCCTACAAAATTTTTTTTAGGTCATATGAGGACAACAGATCTTATAATAATTTGTGCGTGATAGAAGTTTCTAGGCTATTGATATTTAAGTCCACATAAAACGACTACAGATGATACTTTGAATGCTTTGGTAAGATATACTTAGCGTTAGTATAAAATACACGTATAATCATAATCAAATATTTGGTGATTGTATCGTTGTAGCACATCCCTTGTCTACATAATGGCAAAATAAATCTTCTTTATTAATAGTAGTACATACACAGCGAATTAATTTGTTAGACCTTGTTCCGACCAAAATGTTCAAACGTCAAAAACAAAAAATCTGGAGATCGTTGGAAAGGAAAATTCATAAATGTAAAAATATATAGGGTGTTCCATTAAAAAAAATTACCTAGAAGATGCTCCGCTGTAGCGAGCCACGCTGTATATTTCAAAATATTGTTAACATGTGTGCCTATCACTTTCATAAAAAAATTATTTTCCAAAGTCTTCTAATAATACCGATATTAGACTTTGACGCACTATTGGTTCACCCTGTAGAATTTTAAGTGCAATAACTATATTATCTTGTTGTATGAAATATAAATTGTAACCCAAACACTACAGTTACTTAAAGTTGAGAAAGCTCACCTGCTAATAAAAAGCAAAAATGTGCATTGAAACTGATGAAAGTTGCGTGGAATTAGTTGCAGGAAATAACATTAATTACCGCTTCAGAGGTGTTCTTATTTCAAATATTTCTGTATTATATGCCAACTGATTCCATTATGTCTGTTTTTAAACCAGGAGGACTAAATGTAGAATCCTAATTTATACTATAAAAGTTACCAGAAAATTACCATAGAATATTTTAGGGATTCTAAGCAACCAACCTTACACGACTACAGTATAGGTGTATACAGTCTAATATACTTACTAAAAAGGGGTCTAGAGATTCCTCACATTCTTAATAATAAATTTCCAAAAATATTGTATGAATATTGTTTGAGATATTTGAAATTTGATTTGGTATATGAAACTTATTAAACAATATTTAAAAAAAACAAATTTAATTATTTTCAATTGATGTGTCAATGATATATATAATTTTTCCCTCCACGTCCAATTTTGCCATGTACTGAAGAAGCTGTGAGATATAAAGTGCGTTTAATTTTTTTATTATATGCCTGTAAAAAATTAAGTGTGTAAATGAAAGTAAAACAAAATTTCCCTATTAAATACACAACTATTTATTATCACAGGGTTCGATTACTGCTTGCAAGAAGAACCAAGAAGAAACTTGCAAGAGATATCAGAAAACATTCCTAAAAAACATAAATGGTAACATAATATCAAAATAACATGCTCACTATAAAAAATAATTACTACATAAGTTACTTTGTCACTCAAGACAAAACAAGCCATACATGTTATACATAAAATTAATTATTAATAAACTTAAAGTAATGCATAAGTGAAACTTAATAAATCTAATTAATGGTAATATCGAACATTATACGTAGGTATATTTTAAGAAGTAATAAACACTACATTTGTGAACTTACAGAATACATAGTTGAAGTAAGAGCAATAAATAATTATATATCAGTCATCTTAAACACCTCTAGAATAAGTCCTTAAATACTTTAGCACTTATCACTTAATCACTGAAGTCACTGAAGAGCTTAATTCTATGTCTGTATCCCAACTTTCAGATGAAGTTTCGCTTTCAGCACCAATAGAAATAATTAACGGCTCAATTATAGTATCCATGATTCCATCCAATTTGTACATTTTTTCTTCCTCTTTGATGATATGCTCAACACAAATTTTCCAATGACTGTTTTTTACATCTTTGATAACTTGCAATAAAAGTTTATTGACCTCTTTTAATTTCAATGTATGATCTTCTGATGCTACTTTATTTTTTATTTGAGCCCATATTAACTTGATAGGGTTTAATTGACAGTGATATGGTGGTAACCTCAATACAACTTGACATGACGCATTGTCCATAACAATGACAGCATTGCCAGGTAATAGTTGTAATACCTTTTGAAACCATTCTTCGAATATTTTTGCGTTCATTTCCTCATGGTAATCTGTAGTTTTTATACCTTTAAAAACCAATAATCCTCCATCAACAAAACCCAATTCAGATCCAACATGAACAATTATCAGACGTTTAATTGACAGTGATATGGTGATAACCTCAATACAACTTGACATGACGCATTGTCCATAACAATGACAGCATTGCCAGGTAATAGTTGTAATACCTTTTGAAACCATTCTTCGAATATTTTTGTGTTCATTTCCTCATGGTAATCTGTAGTTTTTATACCTTTAAAAACCAACAATTCTCCATCAACAAAACCCAATTCAGATCCAACATGAACAATTATCAGACGTTTTCCTTTACCAAAAGGATTTTTTAGACCTGTAGATACACCCTCAATAAGTGCTTGTCGTCGATTTTTGACGCTCTCATCTACCCATATTTTTTCCTTTGTATGACCCTCGTTTACCCATGTCTCATCAAGATAATAAATAGATCGATTTTCCTTTCTATATTCTTTAATAGATGTTAAATGATTTCGTCTCCATATAATAATGTCATGACGTTCTATTAATATACTTGAGAATGAGTGATGGTAAATAATTAGTGAAGACACTTTGAAATTTGGTTGAAACGTTCCAAGGATTATAAACAAAGAGGATGGCCAGATCGACCAAATCTGTCAGCGCGATGACGCCATCGATGTGACGTAGTCACGAGGCCTCTTTCTGTGCGCTTCCGTTTAAAATGCGTGGAGGAAAGCATATTTTCTTTATAATATTAACACACACATACAATTTATTGATATGATTGAGGAATGCAACATTTTTAATGGTTTTTGTACGTAAATACGGCAATAAAACGAAATAAACTTAAATAAAAAGCTCTATTTCATCATGTCTATATCCATGACAATATGAAACAAATAATGTAAAACTCAAATTAAAATACCTACTTATCATATAAGTTAAAGTAGTAACTAAGTATATACTAAAGGTAATAGGTAAATACACAATAATAATAATAATAATAACGATAGTCTTTAATTAATAATTGATATATATGTCTACAGAGAGGCTGGACATAAGTAACTTAACTTATATATTTATTACCAAGCGGCAGAGTTTACCGGAAAAAGCCAGCTATAATCGTGCATGCAAATATACATATCTATGTACAAACAACCAAAAAAAAAATAATTAAAAACTAATTAAATGATTACAAATCATATTAAAGAAAAAAGGTATGTTTTACATATTTTGGGCCTAAAAAAATGTAAATATACTTACTGAATGAATTAGTATATTGCGATTTAGTGATTATGAAAATTAATTTCTTCATTTGCAGTTTTAATTGAATTGGCTTAAGTTCTTTATATTATAGAGAATTTTATTGTATATGTTATAAATATATTCGAAATCTATATTAATACTCCTTCCTCCTTGGGGTTTTATCCCGTCCAGATCTTTCTGCAAAATTAGCTGCAGAAGTTGTAGGGCTTTCAATTTCCAAACTTGCCTACAAAATTGACCGCTTACTGTTATCAGACACAGAGTAATTTTGAGCTCAGCTACTTCCTGTTTTCTCTTTCACGTAGAAAGCCTATCAGACTGAGCTGTTAGTTTTCGTTGCAGTATTTATTCCCAGTGCAAGAACTGCCGTTTTTTTCAATGTCCTTTTCAAAGGTACCTAACCCTAAAACAAAAGTTAATATAATTTCAATTTTATGTTATGACACTATGTGAAATTTTATATAAAATTTATTAGAAAATTAACCGTACGATGATAACTAAAATAATGATAACGTCTCAGTCAATCCGAAAGATATAAAATGTAATTTAAGTGGTAGTAGATTTTTGTTAAATTCCCCATAAAATTCCATGTAGTGTCATGCAACCCTAAAACATATGTAAAGGTACAAGTATATATGGGAAATGCAAATTTTTACCTAGTAATTCATTTTGTAGGTCTCGTTCATAATCACTCTCCACAAAATGAACCGAGCAAATTCTATTTGTATCTGAGTTAAATTTAGTTAAATTTATCCTGCCTTATCCACTTCCCTTTCTTAGTTTGGAACACCAGATCTTTGGATTTCGGAAAAACGTGGAAAATTATACTTTGCCCAGTACTTTTCTTTGTAGAATAAGTGCCATTACATCCGTAAATCGCACGCCTTATTCCTGGCATTTTCTTTAAGGTATTATAACTAAAAAATAACGTTTAATATGTAAATTTGATAAACAAAATCTGAAGTCTCTTTTAACTTATATAAATATATACAAAATTACTATAGAACACTAACAATAATTGTCTTTGAAATCTTAAAAAGTTCGAAATAGTATAGGAAATATTGTCCTTACACACACGAAATTACTACTAAAAAAGGATTTTATAATTTAAAAAACGTATAAAACACAAAAGATATGTAAATACACCACGAAATAACAAGTACAGTAGATTAAATGAACTCCGATATAACACCACCAAACATGGAGAAACGATCGTAAACAAAACTCTCCAGGCCTCACTGTGACGTCACAGCTCGTTGAGAAGTGGCGAACATTGAAGCCATAGGGATCTGGCCATCCTCTTTGTTTACAATCCTTGGAAATATTCAAATGACATATATGTCAAAATTTACGATTTGGCCTAGTGTAAAACTGGCGAACGTGCAGCCAATCACATGTGTATGATTTAGCGCGGCAAATTCGAAAGAGTCCTTCTGGTTTAAAAACAGACATAATAAATATTTCCGTTCATACGGGCTTCAAAATAAACGTCTGTCTCACATCTACTACTAGTGTTAAATAAGTAAACAACTTGTTACTTAACTATGTTCTATATTTACTTGTGACATATTATATATAAATTATTAACTTATACTGACATGTCCATCAACCAAAAAGACTAATTAATTCATTCATTAATTGTTGAACTCAAATAAACTGGGTCAGTTAACAAATTCTCAAATTGCTTGCGAGGATAGCACTTGTCTTGATAGCATACGGTATTGTTAATGTGTTCAGGGAACAAGACACTGTGTGATATATGCAGTGAGCGAGAGCAGCAGCAGCGTGGACGGAAAGGTCAAAAGAAGAGTTCTTCTGATGAAGAAGCCGAGAATAAGGATCACGGTACTTTTTTCCCTGTAGTTGTAGAATATGTTTGGCAAGTGGCAATGGAGATTTCTCCTACTGATTAGCACTTGCTCATATTCTTTGAAGCATGACCATTATACCTTGTATTATACAGGAACCATTGGACGAAGCAGGACTCGATTTAACACCTTTACATTGTATTTAATCACTTTTGAATCTATTTGACTAGTAGTGAGTGATATTTTTTCCGCTAGTAAATATCCTAAGGCAAATAATTTCTTCACGTCTTTAATAGAAATATTTAAGATATGTGTCTAATCAATTTGTGGTTTGCTCAGAAAATACCCTAACATTCTCTATTTTGATACGTTCTAAATTTTTCCACCATTGTATATTTCCATTATTATTAGTATGTCATTTGCTTTAAGTTTTAGTTTCAGCCTGCAGTAAATCTTGATGAGATTTGCCTCATAAAATACTAAAATATATTTTATGTAGCAAACACATGTTTGTTATGCGAGAATAAATTTAAATAAATGAAAATAGCTTTGTTTATTTCCAGAAAATATGGGAAGTTGAGTTGATGTGAAACGCTTTGCAATAATATTATTTGCTCTTTTAATTAAAACATATAAAACGGTAGTTTGTCTAAAGTTAATTTCAATTTGCATATTTGGATCCTGCTAGCCAAAATACATATAGTAATATAATAATATTCATTTATTTGTCCAACAGTACAATACCAATTACAGGACAAAGTATTGAAGTAATATTACCATAACTGTGCTTTTAGAGGGCGGAACATTAAAACATAATATTTTTAGTCGCAAACTCCTCTATAAAATCCTTATTTTACTATAAGGAACATAATCAGACTGCAACCAACAGCTACTATGCTAAGCCCAGTCAGGCTATTTAGTTTTCGATTGCAACAGACACTGGACCGCTAGATGGCGCCTGCTGACTATTTTACATGTCGCTATCCCAAAGATACCGAAATGTACTAAATAGTCAAGTGATCCTTGTGTCGGTCGTCACATGCCTACCTTGCACTGACGAGAGCCAACAGCTCGAAACTGCAGTCTGCAAGTGGTGTGTGACGACTGGCACGAGGGCTCCTTTAAGTAGGATCAGTCTTTCGGCTGGTGTTTGTTGCAATCGGAGCATTAGCGTTTTGATGGTAATATGCAATTATTACACTTAACGCGCCAGGCTTGTAACTTGTAATTCAGCGTTCGGCGGGGCACATAGCCCGGAGAGTAGCTGTTGGTTGCAGTCTGGTTAAGTTCCTTATAGTAAAATAAGGATTTTATAGAGGAGTTTGCGACTAAGAATATTATGTTTTCATTTTTCTCTGACATATGTTTCGGCCCTGCGACCATTATCAAAAAGTCTTAAAAACCGACCTGAAAGTGGTGGTTTACAGTATATATCTTACAAATCCTCTATCCACCTAGAGGGGCATAATAACTTGATTTGCTATTTCTTAAAATTTAACAATACAGGCAGGAACTACGAAATTAATTTTAATTTTATTACTGTGTCTAGTACAGGACTGTTCATAAATTCTGTTTGTGTATTTGTAACGTTTTTATGGTTTCTTAGGGCCTTCTTAATTTCTAAAATTTCAAGCATGTCTAGGATTTTTCCTTTATTTGCATTATGCAAAAGTTCAACACTACTACTGTTAAAAACGTGATTTTGCTCAATGCAATGTTCGGTGAAACCAGTTGATTTTTTATTATATAAAATAGACTGTTTGTGTTCTCTCAACCTCACATCTATGCTACGGCCACTCTGACCTATATATATGGCATCGCAGTCGTCATACTTTTTCATATACCCCCGGTTTTTTAATATCTTCTGTCGTTTCTTTATTATTAACCAACAAGCAACCTAAATTATCTCTATTAGATGATATTGTATTAATGTCTAATTTATTTAATCTATTACATACTGTGTTGCTAACTTTATTTACATAATTTATACTATGCCACTTTTTGTTTTCTATATTTGACGTATAAAAATGTTTTTGTAATAATTTTCTCTATTTATTTTTTATTAATTTGTCAATAAGTAACTCATCATAGCCATTGTTTTTTGCTAGCGTTTTAAGAATCCTAACTTCTTTTTCAAAGTTAACCCTATTTAAGTTTAGAGATAATAGTCTATGTACATAGCTATGAAACGGTGACATTTTTATCTTCTAAGATTGATTACAATTAACATGTGTAAGAGTGTCAGTAAAAGTTGGCTTTCTGTAAATATCAAGTTCTAGCCCAAGTTCTTTACGTGTCAGCATAATATCTAAAAAGTTTATTGACCGTTCTTTTTCCATTTCAACTGTAAACTGAATTTTGTTGTTTAGGGAGTTAATAAAATGGATGAAATGTGACAATTGTCACATATACAAAACACATCATCAACATATCTTACCCAAATATGTATGTATTTAAGGAGATTATTGTTTGTGGTAAATAGATTGTTTTCAAAATTTGCCACGAATATTTCAGTTAATAATGGGCTTAACGGACTACCCATAGGTAAGCCGTTTGCTTGTGTATACATTTTATTATCGAATTTAAAATAATTTATAATATTCTTAAGCTCTTGAATAGGGATAGAGGTAAATAAATTTTTAACATCAGAGGAAACTAATTTGGCATTTTCGGGTAAGGTTATGTTTTCCAATTTGGTCACAAGTTCTAAAGAATTTTTTAATACTGTAAGGGGATTGAAACTTGATCAACTGTGGTAAAGTCGAATTGAGTTTATTACATAGTCTATAAGCCGGTGCATTAATATAAGACACTACCGGTCTCATAGGAAAACCTTCCTTATGAATTTTTGATAAACCATAAAGTATGTGTTTTGTATATGGATCGGTACTGAGAGACAATTGTCACATTTCATCCATTTTATTAACTCCCTAAACAACAAAATTCAGTTTAGAGTTGAAATGGAAAAGAACGGTCAATAAACTTGTAATTGTAATCAATCTTAGAAGATAAAAATGTCACCGTTTCATAGCTATGTACAGAGACTATTATCATTTTTTTTTAATACATTTATTTAACGTCGGCCTATTTCCGCTACTGAGGCCTATCACCGACGCCTGTAGACGAGCTACCCCCAACCAGGAATTTTGCCGAACTTCTTTCCTTAAGAAGAATAGGGATCTCTTACTTGCCTAACATTTAATACACAAGGGACCGACGGCTTTACATCCCCTCCGAAGGATGGTATATCCCCTATACAACCCTCGCCTAAGGTTGTATAGCTTCCGCGCATACACTGATATACAAGCCGCTGGAATATGTGTGAGGCAAGGACGCGGTCTTCGTTGGAACGGTCACCCATCCAACTACTAACTGCGCCTGACGTTGCTTTACATCGCATACCAAAGTATGTGCATAGTAAAGACGCACCTACGCTCGCCCCATAGACTATTATCTCTAAACTTAAATAGGGTTAACTTTGAGAAAGAAGTTGGAATTCTTAAAACGCTAGCAAAAAACAATGTCTATGATGAGTTACTTATTGACAAATTAATAAAAATGAAACAAAAACATTTTTATAACGCGCCAAATATAGAAAACAAAAAGTGGCATAGTATAAGTTATGTAAATAAGGTTAGCAACTCAGTATGTAATAGATTAAATAAATTAGGTATTAATACAATATCAATGAATAGAAATAATTTAAGTCGCTTGTTAGTTAATAATAAAGAAAAGACGGAAGATATTAAAAAATCGGGGGTATATGAAATAAAGTGTGACGACTGTGATGCCATATATATAGGTCAGAGTGGCCGTAGCATAGATGTGAGGTTAAGAGAACACAAATAGTCTATTTTATATAATAAAAAATAAACTGGTTTGGCCGAACAATGCATTGAGCAAAATCACGTTTTTAACGGTAGTAGTGCTAAATTTTTGCATAATTCAAACAAAGGAAAAATCCTAGACATGCTTGAAATTTTAGAAACTAAGAAGGCCCTAAGAAACCATAAAAACGTTACAAATACACAAACAGAATTTATGAACAACCCTGTACTAGACACAGTAATAAAATTCAAATTAAGTTCGTAGTTCCGGCCTGTATTGTTAAATTTTAAGAAATAGCAAATCAAGTTATTATCCCCCTCTAGGTGGGTAGAGGATTTGTAAGATATATACTGTGAACCATCACTTTCAGGTCAGTTTGTAAGACTCTTTGATAATGGTCGCAAGGCCGAAACATATGTCAGAGAAATCTGAACAAAACTAATGAAACAATAAACCAAGTACGTATTGTAACTATTCTTTTGAATATTTATAATTATTCTATTGAATATGTTTCATCAAGAACCTGCCGCAGATTCCATCCAATTAAGTAAAAATATATAGGATGTTCCATTTTTTTTAAATGACCTCGAAGATGCTCCGCTGTAGCGAGTCACCCTGTACGTTTCAAAATATTTTTAAAATGTGCGCCTTTTGACACTATGCCACTTCCATAAAAAAAGTCTTCTAATAAGGCCGATATTAGACTGATTCACTATTGACCTTCCCTGTATATTGTAAGGTAATGTGCACAATTCTTCATGCTGTAATTGAGTCGTATCCATCATAGAGGGCGGTTGCCAGAGGAGTATAAAATTTTTCAAATAGACATTTGATAACCTATGGAAGTTTATAACATGTAAATACATAAAATACTAGTCAGTAATAAAATAGCTCCATAACACTAGCAGTTACAAAGATGTGGTAGATTATTAGGATAACCAATAGCATCCTGTGAAATTTTAACGTATTTTCTTTTAACAGACAGCGACGAGTGCGAGCAATGTGCTAGAATCTTAGAAGAATTAGAAAATATCGACGACGACTGTGAACGGCACGGTATCAAATTCGTCAAGACACAAGATTTACGAATAGCAGAACAATATGGAGCGACCGATTATCCAGTCCTCATGTACTTCGAGCAAGGGGTTGGAGGAGTTTTCGAGGGTGATATACAAGAGGAAGAAGAAGTTCTACAATGGCTCATCCAACAGCGAACTGAGGACAGGATTGAATTGATAACAAGGGTGATGTTGGAGAATCTAGTGGAAGATACGCAGTACCTAGCAGTATACTTCTACAAACAAAATTGTCATATCTGCGAGCAGATATTGGAGGAACTGGAACAAATTGACGATGAGTGCGATGTTTATGGCATACACTTAGTCCGGATACAGGATCCGCAATTGGCTAAACGATATAGCATCAAAACATTCCCGGCATTAGTATATTTCAGGAACGGAAATCCGTTGCTATTTGAAGGTGACCTTCAAAATGAACAATCTGTTTTGGAATGGCTTATAGACGATGATAACAGGGAACTGGCTGATGAGATCGAATCAGTTAACGAAAGGATGCTGACTAGGCTTCTTAATGAATCGCCGTTCTTAGCTGTTTTTTTCTGTAAGTAAAAAAAATCTATGTATAGTCGAGTATAAGTTTACTAGGCACTCAAAAAATGCAACAAAAACTTTAAGACCTCATTATTATCGCCGTTGGCCCATGCGGCATGTTGTCATCAAACAAGCCGACGCACACTAAAAACCCACAAAGATAAGCGAGTCAATTTGCGAACGAAATAGTACAGAGCTGTACTTAAATTTCATATGTATTAGAATGTACATATTAATAATATTAGATTTAAAAGTATTGTCTTCGATAAATAAATATTTGATACCGTTTCTGGTAAGTTTAACAATCTTATCCTATTTTGTTTGTGTGAAGATAGAAATACCTTATGCATTGGCGAGAAATTGACTAATTTTGGCAATCTACATTGTATTTTCGAAGAAATTCTGGAATGTCTTTTTTCTTTGTTCCAGTATTTAGTATTTTTTCGATTTGTTGCGAATGATATGAAGCATTGTCTAAAACAATTACGCTGTTTTATTCTATATTTAGCAGTAATTAAGTCTGAAACCATTCTTCAAAAATATTCGCAGTCATGTTTTGGTGGTAGTCAACATTTAAATTTTCCAGTTTTTTCCCGCATAATTTGAAACCGTTATGCACCCATCTAGTCTCTGATCCACAATGTAGAATTATTAATCTGGTTCCTTTATTTGCAGGCATTTTAATTGTACATTTTTTGGGCTATCTGTCCAACCTTTTCTCACTGTATCATGAGTATCATACCAAGTATCGTCTAAATAATATATTACTCTTGTTCATTTCGAAATTTTTTAATAAACTGCTGGCCACTCGAACTTACACATAGAGAATTTTAGGCAAAATTTAAAGTTCAATATTTTCAACAGGAATGCAAATTTTTGAACGCGGCTTGCAAATTTTAAGAGCTAGTTTTTTTCGGATTAAGCTGCATGACGTATATTTATCGTAGGACCATAAGTTTATTATATACGGGGTGATCAATGAAGTCATGCAAAAAATCAAAAAGTTTGTATGAGTGAAATTTCCGCAAAAAATTTTTTTATTCGTTGCAATATGGTTCGTTACTAAGGTAACATCAATATCTCTAGACGGTTTTGTCAGTTTTTGGATTAAGGCCCTTAGGCCTTGTACACACTACTCAACATAAAATTTGGATACCGAAATTTTTTAAATGCTATAACTTGACATTGGATTGACGGTTCTTGATGACTTTTGCGGATTTGGAATCCTTATTTCACGTAGATTTTCTATGGTCTAAGCATTTTATTTGAGGGTTGAAATTTACACATTATACCGGGTCGATAATAAACAAAAACGTAGCGACAAGAACAAGTTTATTACATTATATTCTACAATGTACAAGATTGCTTAACAACGGCCAAAAGTCAATTCTTAAAAAATTTATAATTCTAATTCTGGTAATTTTTAATAATTAAAAAAAATTTAACTAAAAAACTAAAAATGAATTTAATTTAAACTTAAATTAAAATTACCTAATTAAAATTAGGTACATTAATTAAAAAAAAGAGAAGCTAATATTTTGTTGGTCCTCCTGCTCGTAATATTATTTCCCGACATCGATTTGGTAGAGTATCCACAAGATTATTTATAAAATCTTGTGGAATATTCTCCCATTCTTCACGAATGGCCTCACTGAGCGTTTCTAAGGTTTCGGGGAGTACATCAAGAGATCTTACTTTAAGTTTTAAATAAAACCAAACGTGTTCGATGACATTAACATCCGGAGACTTTGCAGGCCAGTCCATCCTATTGATGTTTTGTGCCTGCAAAAACTCTGTGATCCTTCGCGCTCTGTGAGGTCGAGCGTTGTCATCCACCAATAGAAGTTCTGGGCCGTAATGTCGAGCAAAAGGAACAACAATAGGTTCCAAAATTTCCTCCTGATAAACAGTAGCATTAATGGTTTAGTTGGTAATGAATAGCTCGGTTTTACCATTTCTTATGATACCTCCCCACACTGTAACACATCCGCCACCAAATGCTTCTTGATGGTCCATATTTTCCTCCAAATATCGCTGATTTGGCCTTCTCCAAACTAAAATTCGGCCATCGGAGTGAAACAAATTAAATCTTGTTTCGTCAGTAAATAAACAATGGCTCCACTCTGCATTACCCCAATTCGCATGCCGATTTGCCCATGCCCGCCTATTCGCTCTATGGTGTTGTAATAACCGCACACATTTTGCTCTGCGACGGGCTCTATAATTTAAAATGTTTGGCATTATGTTATGTTTTTTAAAAAAAAAATCTCACCTCAAGTTGTTTTTATTTAATGTTCTTCTCACTGTTCTGTCCGAAACTCTCACCCCCGTTTGTTGTCTTAAAGAGTCATTTAGTTTTCTAGAGTTCTTTGTTCTATTCCGCATAGTTTCTCTCATTAAAATTCTTTCGGTTCTTTCGTTTATTTTTTTTGTATGTCCACCCCCATGCCCATAAATATGATCACCAGTAGTTTCGACGCGGCGGATCAAATTATAAATTGTCTTTCGGCTGACATTGTAAATGTGCGCAATTTGCTGTTTTGACATTCCTTCGTTGAGAAGTCGAATGCAATTTTCCCTTTCTGCCGTGGTTAAACGCCTCATATTAATTAAACTTTACAAAATTATAACATTGAAATGTGTCAGATTATTTCTAAAATAATGTAAACAGTTTTTAATTGCATAGCAACAAATTTGTTTTTCCAATGCCTACTTTGAAATTGACGCGTCGCGTAGAAATTACACCCGATCATAATTATGGGCTTGGGGGTGGACAAAGAACTCTGTAAAACTGAATGGCTCTTTAAGACAACAAACTGGGGTGTGAGTTTCGGACAGAACAGTGAGAGGAACATTAAATAAAAACAACTTGAGGTGAGAATTTATTTTTACAAAAACTTAAATAATGCCAAACCTTAGAGCGCGTCGTACCCTACGTTTTTGTTTAATGTGTAAATTTCAACCCTCAAATAAAATGCTTAGACCATAGAAAACCTACGTGAAATAAGGATTCCAAATCCGCAAAAATCATCAAGAACCGTCAATCCAATGTCAAGTTATAGCATTTTAAAAATTTCGGTATCCAAATTTTATGTTGAGTAGTGTGTACAAGGCCTAAGGGCCTTAATCCAAAAACTGAGAAAACCGTCTAGAGATATTGATGTTACCTTAGTAACGAACCATATTGCAACGACCAAAAAAATTTTTTGCGGAAATTTCACTCATACAAACTTTTATATAATAAACTTATGTTCCTACGATAAATATACGTCATGCAGCTTAATCCGAAAAAAACTAGCTCTTAAAATTTGCAAGCCGCGTTCAAAAATTTGCATTCCTGTTGAAAATATTGAACTTTAAATTTTGCCTAAAATTCTCTATGTGTAAGTTCGAGTGGCCAGCAGTTTAGTTTCTAAATATTCCATACGCCACCGTACAATGCTGATGCTTTCCATAAGACTTGCTCTTTTTTTGGACATTTTGAACTTAAATCCTATCTTCAATAGCCATCGCCGAAGTGCTTTTCCACTAACTATCTTTTCTTCTCAGTTCTATATGTATTGATTGTACAGTTGGCATTTCATTTTCTTTATACTTGCTATAAATTGCATCCCTTAACAATTTCACCATAGACAAATCTAATGTTTGTGATGTTTCTTTGTCCGATATAACTTTTCGTTTCGGTTTAATTAATTTATAAACAGTTCGTTCTGGAATTTCTGTTAAGTAGACCGTTTTTTCCACGGCTCCTATTACCATTCACCATATCTTCCTAACATTCTCTGCTGATGCTTGGTTGTGGGTCTGCCCAAAGCCTAAACATTTTCACAATATTAATTTACCACACCCATTTGTAAACAAAAAGCCTTCGAATATTCACTACCCACCAAAATGTTTATAAAAATACAACTGGATAAAATACGTTTAAATACAGTAAAATTTTATATACCTGTAAATATGCTGTATATAACTTCACTGAGTGAAATGAAATGTAAACAAGAACACAGATCGTAACGCTCTGTTAAAATTGAACGACTGAGTTGCTGATCTAAATATTTCAAGCGCGTACCTGGACGCAATTATTTTGCGACTATTTAGTCGTATTTTAATGAGGTCGTAAAGTTTCTGTTGCGCTTTTTGAGTGCCTAGAAGCTCTGATCTCGACTATAACTATATGCAAAATCAATATCTATACTCGATTCTAGATGATGAGGACTGTCCTGAATGCGACGAGATCCTAGAAAACTTAGAAGAAATCGACGGAGAAGCAGATTTATTCGGAATTGACTTTGTAAAAATATGCAGCGCCGAGGCTGCTGCAGAGCAGGGTCTTCATACGTTGCCAGCACTGATGTATTTCCGAAAAAAGAAGCCGATGGTGTATGATGGGGACCTAACTCAAGCTGATAGAGTGCTGGACTGGTTAACGTCGCAAGACGTTTTTGAAATTAAAAATGAAATAGAAGAAGTTAACAAGAAGATGCTTGAAAAGCTGTTGGAGGAAAACGAATACGTTACGGTATTCTTCTGTAAGTATTTACCTAATAATCACAAATTTTGTATTCAAAATTAAATGTTAAGAAATACTTCTGTTTGGGAAGTGAGCATCCTTCTCATGGAATATAAAGCAATTGATCTCTTATCTGTTAAATGTTATGCAAATAATAGGTAATTGAATATTATTTTAAGAACGCTAAAAGACAAACAATTTTAAAAAATCATATCATTTGGTCTAGCTATTTTCAAGATGCATTTACATATTAAAATGTTCACAAAAAAGACTAGATGTACACGTAGTACCTAATTAAAAGTAAAAACTTGTGTTCCAGATGAACTAAATTCAGAGGAGAGCAAAATCATCATGGAAAAGTTAGAAAACATTGACAGTGAGACCGACAATTTCGACATAACATTTGTGAAGATGGCAGACGCGAGATACGCCAGGAAATGGGGCGTCACAAATTTGCCTGCAATAGTATACTTTAGGAGACGCTTCCCAAGTATTTATAGGGGCGACTTACATTCCGAATCCGACGTGCTGGAGTGGCTTCGAAAGAACCGTTTCCGTCAACCAGAACTAAATCTCTTCATGTACGCTCTTCTAGCGATTATCGTGGCTTTTCTCATTTACACAGCTTTCCTCCTTCAGTGTTTCAAAACGACACCTACAACTGTTGTGGCGCATCCAAAACAGTCCTAAACATGAACATTCTATTGCTAGTTTTCAATATAAAATAAGATTAATGGCATTATGTGAAAGATTGAATGTAAGTGGAGCATGTGAAGTGGATGATAGTGAGAGTGATAGAATGCCGATTATGCAGGCCTACAAAGAAAATGACTCGCCAAACTATTTGAATACAACATGACGATATTGCTGAAAAAGAAATTGATATGGAGATTTCTTCACCACCCTCCACTATTTCTGCAAGAATAAAAATATGGTAAAAATTGATTATTATTATAGTTTTTACAAAGGTTATTTTAGCGATCGAATTTTTTTATAAATAATTATTGTTTTTATCTCACTTATGGAATGATAAATTTTAAATAATCATCATCTTTGTGCGCACATCCGTTGCTTGCCTTAGACGTAGAAACTGGGACAATATATCATGATCAAACTAGGGATAGTACGAAAGAACTGAACCTGTTCTATTGAAACAGATACGTACTAACTGTTCAGCGGAACAGTTCTTAAGTTTAGAATATTACAGTTCCGACTCCGACAGATTGTTCCGGAGTATAAGCGCATGATCCACTGAAGCGTTGAGTCTGTCGTCGGTCTTTCGGAGCCGGAGCGGACCGGACTTATGGACTCAGATATATCAGGATGGTACAAAAGAACTGAACTTGTTCTTTTAGTCGGAGAGCTCGCTTCATAAACGCGCAAGACTTTTGGAAAGGCTGACGTTTTCAGATTGAATTGTACTTTGGCCATAGAAAGCCACTGAAGAGTCAGTACATCAGCTACGGGGATACCTGGCGCTGGAGCGCTATGAAAGTTAAAAAATTTATTAGTGTCCCCGAAATGTTTCGGAAAAGCTCAAAATTCATCTGTAAATAGCTGATGCCATAATGAATTCAAAACAAATAGTTAGACAACATTAATCGAATGCGTGGCATCAGCATTACTGTATACGTGTAAGCAAAAAATAAATTCAATTCAAACGGTTTGGAAAAGTTTGATTTCAGCCATATATTAGTTTACATAATTAAATCCATGAAATCAACAGTCAGAGTTAATTTTCATAGAACCCACTCAGTCAGCAATCAATCAAAATTCGATAACAAGCGAGCGTGGCTTATGATAATTACATGCCAGTCTGCGATTGTTTCATTATTTTCTAATTTATTTTGCAGCTGAATGAAATCCATTGAGTTTAAAACATCCATGAAAAATAAATAAAAATTGGATTATTAAAAAGTGATATAACACGAGATTGATGATTTTTATTCATATTTAATATACATTACATATTTAGAACAGAACAGGTACAGATCCGGCTTTAGGCAGCAAGAAACGTCCAAGCTGGATTTTGAATTCTTGCTATTCTGAGACTTTCTCTATAATCTAAAATACTATAATATACAAATACAATCCTCTAATTTTCGGCACGATCGCTGTATTATAGTAGGTACCACACACAATTCAGCAATATAAAGAATTTCGCAAAAAACATAAAGAGAACCGTATATCAGTTTCACTTTAGTTACAAAAAGCCATAAAAAAGGTATTGGGCTTCTTTTAAATCATCGCAAAAAATGGGCATAAATATTTTAAATTTAGATAGATAGAGAGAATAAGTTAAGAGACGTAGGCCAATTTCACTCGTATGGAATTGCTTGAAATTTGTGCGTCTAGCAAACGTGGACTTCCAGGGACGGACTAACTGTTTTTTGTCATGAAAGTTTAAAACATGTTCTATTTGTAACATTTTAAGAAATGTTTTTATTTTGTTTTTTTACATTAGCAAAATGCCATTAATTTTTTCACTATTTCAATATTTTTTATATTGTGTTTTTGTTGAGTTTAGCTATTTATTTATTTTATACAGTTTTTACTTTGAAATGTAAAGTAGTTTTACCGTAAATCCACTTTTCTATGAAATTTCATCATCCGGTCTGTGGTTATATTGAAAATAATAATCTTCTTATGTATTACCAATCTAGTTTTCGTGTTAAGCAAATGAAAATTAACGGTAGATGAACATAAATACATTATAGCTGTATTTATGGACTTTATAAGAGCTTTTAAGACTGACATTGATCTACTACTAATAAAACTTAAATATTACGGTATTACAGAAAATGTATACGCTTGGTTTCAAAGCTATCTTCTAAACAGACGTCAAAGAACAAAAATTAATGATATTTTTTCTTTTGAAATACCAGCACTCTCTGGAGTCCCACAGGGCAGCTTGTTGGGACCTCTTTTGTTTATATTATATCTAAATGATACTCATTTTATTGAAGATTGTGAATGTTTGAATGTTTTTTGCTGATGACACACTAATTGCCGCTAGTGATCATTGTTTGGAAAATGCAATTAGTAAAATCAACTGTTTGCTTGAAAAAATTTCGCAATTTCTGAATGTATATAATCTTAAACTAAATATAACAAAAACAAAGGCCATGATAATTAACACTAGTTATAAATACACTCAAATGAGCAAAAATACTATTAATGTCCAAATTAATAATGAAAGCATTATTTTGGGTGAAGATATTAACTATCTAGGTTTTATAGTCGATAGTTAAGTCTTAAAAAATATTTTCAGTATATATACAGGCTGTCCATTTTATCAGGGCCCTCGAGAATATCTCACTTAATATCGGTCGTACAAAAAAAAATATTTTTACGAAAATTGTACCGATTTATATAACCTACAAAATGGTTTAAACACATTTGGAATCCATGACCTACTTTAACAGTTATGGCGGAAAATATCGAAAATGTGAAAAACGTCTAGGCCAAATATCTCCGTTATTTGAAGAGATACGAGAATAATTTTAAGGCGAAAATTTTTTGTAAAACAGAGTATTTCAATGAGGTTTTATCTAATTTTTTTCAAAACCGCTGTATTTTGAGATTTACTCTTCAGACTGTTAAAAAAATTATTTTGAGACGGGCGGAAAATGGCACCATTAAACAGAGCATTTTCCTCCCTTTTCAACGATACACATGCCATATTTATTCATTGGTACTATGTTAGTAATTATAAAAACATTTTTTTTAAACCAATAATTTTTTTTTAACAAGCATTATACTTGCTGTGGTATCATTAAATAAAACGATAAAATAATTCAATAAGTTGTTCAAATCTTTGCTATAACAAAATATTAACACAATTAAGAAGAATAAAGTAAATTCAGGTAACAAAAACAAATTAATAATAAGAAAGAATTTAGCACACAGAACATTAATATTTATCTAATCCTCAAAATAATGTTTAAGATATCATATCAAGTGTTCAAAGTGTCCACCGCGATTTCTTATGTACAATCGAGCGCGGCGAGGCACTGCATTTAAAACATTACTCAGCATTTTGGGGAGTAACTGTAATACATTGTTGAATTCGAGCTTTTAGGTCCCCTACATTTTGCGGTGTCGTCGAAAACACCTTATCTTTAACATACCCCCATAGAAAAAAAACCATTGGGGTTATATCTGGAGAACGACGGGGCCATCGAATAAATCCATTGGTACCTATCCAATTTGAGGCAAAAATTTCGTCTAAATAGTCTAGGCAAATCTGGGAATTGTGGGGAGGATTTTATAAAGGTAGGTCATCTAAGAATTCATTAAATTCATTTCTCAAAAAGTTTAGGTACCTTTGACCACTGAGGTGACCATAATAAAAATAAGGACCTATTAAATTGGTGCCTAAAATACCTATCCACACATTTATTGAAAAACTATTTTGAAACCCAGTCGCTCTATGTCAGTGTGTATTTTCAAAAGTCCATTTGTAATGAATATTGCGATTAAAAAATCCATTATTGGAAAAATTTGCCTCTTCGGACTAAAGTATTTTACTACATATTAATTGATCGGCACGCTTCTTTTCCAACAGCCACCTACAGCCTTGGTTTATTTCCCGCTTGTAAATTGTGAACTTTTTTGGCTTTATAAATCCGGTAACCATTTTTCTTTAAAATGCTTGTTAAAAAAAAATTATTGGTTTTAAAAAAATGTTTTTATAATTACTAACGTAGTACCAATTAATAAATATGGCATGTGATATATCGTTGAAAAAGCAGGAAAATGCTCTATTTAATGGCATCATTTCCCGCTGTTTCAAGATAATTTTTTTAAAAGCCTGAAAAGTAAATCTCAAAATACAGCGGTTTTGAAAAAAATTAGATGAAACCTCGTTGAAACACTCTGTTTTACAAAAAAATTTCGCCTTAGAATTTTTCTCGTATCTCTTCAAATAACGGAGATATTTGGCCTAGACGTTTTCTGCATTGTCGATATTTTCCGCCATAACTCTTAAAGTAGGCCATGGATTTCAAATGTCTTTAAATCATTGTGTAGGTTATATAAATCGGCACAGTTTTCGTAGAAATAATATTTTTGTACGACCGATATTAAGTGAGATATTCTCGAGTGCCCTGATAAAATGGACAGCCTGTATAATAAAAATTTTAAAAAATTATTTTTTTTCAGTCGCGTTTGCAATAAGCTTAGTTTAAAAACATCACTTTCAGTCTATAAGACAATTATATAGCCTCATTTTGACTATTGCTCAAGCTTATTGCTACTAAACCCTAATAGTATTGGTTCTTTGCAAAAGCTCCAAAATAGGGGAATGTGAATTATACTAAGTGTAACAGATATACCCCCCGTTACGTGCTTTCCACTCTCGATTGGCTTTCAGTAAAGGATAGGTTATTTTTGTTCTCTATGATATTTATATATAAAATATTAGGAGGAAATGCTCCCAAATACTTTGACCAATTTATCGCCTTTAATAATCAAATTCATAATTATCCCACTAGAAGAATAAATAACTTCCATGTTACCAACAAATTTCTCACGTACAATGAATTCAATTTTTCATAATGGCTTAATCAATTTTAATGCTCTTCCATGAGAATACATGCTGGTGTTGAACTTGCCTAGTGCTTTTATTGTATTTTTATAACTGTATTTTTATATCTGTTTACTCTACTGTTGCTAAGTTTTCTTTGATTAATTTGTTGATGTTTTTGTTTTTTGTTTTTCCAAAAACCAGCTGCACGCGTTTGTAATTCTAACTTCTATTGACTGCTGACTGAGTGGGTTCTATGAAAATTAAGTCTGACTGTTGACTTAATGAATAAAATTATATAAACTAACATATGACTAAATTTTAACTTTTCTAAATCATTAGCATTGAACTTATTTTTGCAATACGTATACAGTGATCTGACTATCTGTTTTGAGTTTATTATTGCATCAGCTATTTACAGATGAATTTTGAGCTTTTCCAAAACATTTTGGAGATACTAATCAATTTTAAACCTTTCATAGTGCTCCAACGCCAAGTGTCACCGTAGCTAACTTATTGACTGTACAGTGGCTTTCTATGGCCAAAGCATAATTCAATCTAAAAATATCAGTCTTTCCAAAACTCTTGTACTTTTTAACGCGAGCTCTTGGACTATATCGGAGCAGGCACGAGCTAGTAGTGCCGCGGAGCAGTTTTTAGATATGAAAAATATCAGATCCGACTCCTATAGACTGTTCTGTGTTCCGAGTTTTATTGTTACATCTTAAAGATGAGACGCGAAATAATGTTGCTAGTGGGGTTGCCATATTCGTCGATTCTTGTCATGAGTCTTGCTAAGCATTAACGCTTGACACCAAGCAATGGACTGAGTGCCTCAAACCAAAGTCATCGAAGGGAACGAACACTAATGGAAAAAGAACAAACCTGTGGTGCTTTCTCTCGTTCTATCATGTTATTAGAACTGAACGAATGTGAATGCATGTAAAAGTGATTTTTATCGTTCTTTTCATAAACCAGATAACAACACAACTATATAAAATTCGACTGGTGAAGTGTACCTTCCCGAAAACTAAGAAAGGGTAGAGAGTGGTGATGAAATGTACATACAAAATTCAGTTTTAGCATACCAAAATTTATATCATGTCCTGCTCAGTTAGTTTAGGGATCATTTTTTGTGGGCCTGTGTTACCTAAAAAAAATTCAGCTCAATCGTCGGTATTACATTATAAACGTTATCTCACTTGTGAGATTGAGCTTCCGACAATTCACGTACGTCGCTGGATTAGCAAGTGAGACTGTTCTTATTTTATGTATTTCTGTTTGTTTTTTGTTTACTTTTTTAAGTTTGTAAAAAGTTTCCTTACTTTAGTTATCATTAAATTAATCCAATTCACGATCCTGGACCAAGTATTTATCATCAGCGTAATATAGTGTTCATCTATAATATAAAAATGTACTTAATGTGTACGATCATTCCCGAGAGAATTGTGGACAGGAGCAAATTGATGTAAATTATATTTAATTTACATAACTTTTGATTGAAAAGAATGTAAATACTCTTGTAAATAAAATATGTAAGTCTTTTACTATCTTTTATTTCTATATATTATTTGACGATGTTCAAATGTATACATAGGTATTCCCCCCTATCGACGTTTTTCTGCTGAACAGACTAGTATAGACGTGTTATATCAAATAATATTGTTAACAAACTCTTTAAAATACAAATTCTTGTGAAGCCTATTAAAATTCCAGGTAGAACATAATATTGACTGGACCGTGGTTCAATATTGGATCAATATAGATACATTGAAATTGTAACAAAAATATTGAACTAATATTAATATATACTGGTATTAAAATATTGGTGTGCCTATATTGGTAGTATATTGTTTTAATACATTCCAATCCAGATATACGCAGACAATATTGGTACATATCTATTAATATTAATGTCACAATATTGAAAAATCTATATTCGTGTTATATTGTTATTACATTTTTTTGATAATATTGTACAAAAAATATCGATTGATAAAGATAAATATTGATTCTAAAATATTGGGAAACTCATATTTAACTCATATTTGTCAACTATGTGTAAAATTATATTGTTTAGGGAATATTTTCTAATACCAATAAACATTAATTTTCCAATATTGGAAAGTGTATATGTTATTATGTTGTTATTGAACTTTTTAGTAATATTGCACAACAAACATTGACTGATAATGACAAATATTAATTTTAAAATATCGGGATATTCATATTGAGATTATATTGTTAAACTCTCTTATTATTTAGTGTCTTGTTAGTGAGGTTCTTAAAATGAAATGAAATTGTAATTGTAAAATTTAATTACTATAGGGAGATTTCCCCAGCATTCTGAAAGATTTTACGTGAGTGTAAATTTACGCCTCAGCAAGATTAATATGATTATCTGAACGATTGTTCCTACTCTAACCTCAATCAATAAATTAAAGGATTTTTCCTCAACATTCTATGATCTTTTACATGAGTATTTTAACGCTCATTTTTCAACTTAATTTTGATAATGTACAAATATGACATGATTCTTGTACTTTGTTTTACATTTGATTCATTATTTGGCTATTGCTAACAACTTTAATTGTAAATTATTATTACTTAGCGATTATCACAACTTCCTTTAATTATCAAACATTACTATCTAGCGATCGCTAACAGCTCTAATTATAAATTATCATTATTAGGCCTCTCTCATTACTATTAAAATAACACAGCATACTCAGCATATCTATAGTATGGTCATTACTATAGCGACGCAAATTTTCATATTATAATATTTAGACAATTATCTCAAATATTTAAGATTATTTTTGATTTCATGTATATATATATATATATATATATTTGCTACATCAATTTATATAAAATAAAATGGGTTTTTTCTACTATTTTCCCCATCAATTATTGTCTTATTCTTTCACCTTTATCCTTTTCGTCATATAAGTAATAAACTAAATAAATGGTTTTGTTTCAAAGCAAAATAGAAAACAAACTTCAATTATAAATGTACAGTGCAAATTTGAGTATTAAAATACTACATAAATAATATATATAATTAACTAGGTCTCTCAATTAATAGACAGTGTGTTCAAGTATACCAGGTATACGTTTAGCGATCAAGCAATCAATTAACCCCACCCAGTAATTATTTATCTCAATTTTATATCAAGATAAATAAACAAATTTACGTGATCGTCCAGTTTTTTCAAGGTTAGGACCCAAATTACGTTATGTTTGTAGTGACCTTTTATATTTACCCAAGTTCTTTATACAAATTTTGACATTATGGTTTCCTATCTGATATTCTTTACCTTAGAAAGTTAATCACTCTCTTAATTTAAATACCGTGTAGATTTTAATACCCTGTTTATTAGTTGAGAAACCTAGTTAAGCATTGATTTTATTTACTATTTTATTACTCAAGATTGCACTGTGAAGTTATGGTTAAAAGTTGTTTAGATTTTAGTTGATTGAAATTAAATCATTATCATATATTTAGTTAATATTACATGTATTACCAGAAAGGTAAGGTGGAAAGAAAATACATTAATTGTTGGGACAATAGTCACAGAAACCATTTTATTTTATACCAATTGTTGCAGCAAATAGCCAAACATGAAGTTAAACAGTCCAGATATTTAAGACAATTGTCTAAATATTAGATGGGAACGTTTACGTTGCTTCAGCAATGACCATACCATATATGTTTCAAAGTTGGTCATGTAAATAACAAGAACCATGTTATGCAATACTATTTCCGTGTTATTTTGGTAACTGGTGTGGTAGCAATTGCTGCGATAAAATAAAACTTAAATAGATGACGATAATCACGTCTATGTTCGAGCACTATCGAATTTAAGTAGTATATGAGAATTAGATACTCATGTAAAATACCATAGAATGTTGGGGAAATATCCTTTAATTGATTACACAAACAGTAATTGTGTATGACTGTGGAACAACATAAATCATGGTTGGGCGATTTAATTTAAACAGACAAGATGTCCCGGCTCAGCGCTTCATCGAAAAGTTACCCTCTGAAATATGAGCATGGTACAAGGGCACAGGAACTCAAGCACTGACCGCTTGCTTATAACTGTTTGTAGTTCGTAGAATTATTATAATGACAGATCGTAATTGAACAATCATAGAAAACTAGATACATTGCCGGTGAGAAATTTCACATAATAATTTGAATAGAAAAACATTCTTGTGAAATTTTACGTGTCAATGGGCACACGGTAAGCGACTGATATCACCTTAACTGACGTATAAATGAAGTTACAGTCGCTTGTCATTGCATAAACCCTGAAAATATACAGCTCCAGAATATTGACTTGTAATTTAACAAACGTAAACCTCCTTAATAAAATATTAAGAATGGGAACTTTTATCTAATCTCATTATTATCATTGAAAATAATAACTGAGTAAATTGTAATGTAATTTTATCCTACTTTCTTGTTAAAAATCAAATCAAATATTTCATTCCTTTTTAATACCACAAACATGCAAATTACCCATTCCCTATCCAAAATCAGAATGTAAATTGAGTTTTAAATAATAACGCAAAGTTCGAAATAAAACTACCTGAGTCCAATATAAATCTATCATTCTCCGGGGCTCTATCGACGCCCTCGTCTATGCTTGCGTAAGTTGACATTTTATTGTTGGAGTGGCAGGCGTCCATTTAGGATTTTCTTTAATCCAATATCGACAGTAATGTCTGGTTATTATTCCGTTGTTGTAGAATCTAAATATTGTAATAAATGTAATTTCCGAATTAAGCGGTTATTTACATGACCTTTCTATGAAGAAAGTTTGAAACGAATTATCGTCTAAAATTTAATGTAAGAAAGTTACGGCAATTTTAGTTTTTTTAAGTTTTTCAAAAATTAAAATTAAATATTTTAATATAACTAAAGCTAATTGAAATTCTGTTTAACATAGATAATATTTTTAAGTTCCTGCCATCCAAAAAATTTTTTGAAGCGTAGCGCCATCTACCTTTGACATACAAAACACTATTTGTATTCAAAACTAAGGCCATTTATATGTTCTAGCAATGGGCTTTCACAGAATTCAAATATCTCTAGTAGTTTCCAAAATATATCATCTGGGAATTTTTATTAACACACCCAGTATATATATCTTAACGGCGGCCTTATTCCGACTAGAGTCATATTTCAATTACGGCACTGTGTGGCACAGGATTAAAGATTAAATTATTTCAACCTCGTATATCAGATATCAGCAAAGATAACTTACAACTGAAACGGACAGTTTCAGTTTTTTACTTGTAGTGGAAAGTTGTGAATTTTACTGAAATAGATTATTTAAATATGTGTGACAATCAAACGTGTAAAGTTATTATCATAGGGGGTGGTTTGGTATGGTTTCACATATTTTTAATTATTTTTTTATTTTCAAGTTGGGTACATTCCAGGTTGGTTCCTTGTGTGCATGTTTTATGGCCAAAAGAGGTTATGAAGTTACAGTTTATGAAAGAAGAGACGGTAATTTTTTTAATTATTTATTCATCTACCTACAGATTGCCTCTGTCATGTATTTTAGAACACAAAATGCAAGTGAAATCTTCAAAAAAGTTAATCTTACACAAATGTTTATTATAACTGCACATATGACTGGTGGTCGAGAGGTGAGCACACTTGCCTCTCACCCAAAAGTTCCGGGGTCGTGGCAGTGGAAAATACTGTGAGAAGGATTTTTCCACTAAACACGGATATTTAGTGTGTGTGTCCCTTGTCTCTAAATGTGTAGCCCCCTCTCACACAAGGCTCTTCTAGAGGTTTTCCGGGATAAAGGGGGTCGTAATTACCTGTGGTGTTATTTATTATTTATCTCGAAAATGTATACCTTTAATAAAATAATTAAACGAAGCTTTTTGTTAATTTTTGATAAATATTCATGGAATGAAATAAAATTTTAGGTGTCCTTAAAACGTGTTTAAAAATGTAAGTTTAGTGGTATTTTTAATCACCCGGTATAATTATTTTTACTTCTACACGTATTTATTTAAATCTTTACTATTTTAAAAAAGGCCTCTTTTTGCAATTCAATTTAATCAACATCAAAGCTGTTTATTGAGAGCTAATATTGTTTTCTACCTATAAATTTATCTCAAATATACAATGTGTCCCCGGTAAAGGGGTATTATATGTATAAATGACTTTTTTTTTATTTTAACACAATTTTCCGTATTCTACTCTTGCGTCATCCAAAGCCTATTTTTAGTACGTTAGATTTTGGAGATTGTATAGAAGACATTGATAACTGCTTAAAAATGAAAATCGCATCAGGTAACTGCTTTTTCTATGAGACATTGAAAAATTTTATAAGAAAAACTTGCTCAGAATTGAAGAATATAGTTTAAATTTACTCATTCTACTCAAATTCTTCCATTTTCATCACATATCTCAACTCTTCTCTTAAATTCTTTGAAGCTATTTTTAATAGCATTCCTAATTCTCTCTTTCCATACATTTACACCTACTGTTAAATTATAGAAATAAGAAACACAGAGGGGGCGAGCGTAGATGCGTCTTTCCTATGTACATACTTCGATATGCGATGTAAAGCAACGTTAGGTGCGGTTAGTACTTAGATGGGTGGCCGTTCCAAGTGTTATAGTATATTCCATAAACGGGACTCAGAAAAAATTGCAAATGTCTCAAAATTTGTCAAAAAATCAACTCTTTCACCTCATCTTATCAAACTATGATAAAAAAGTTCTTAAGATGCTTAAATTCATTAAAAACTACAATTTCTTACGAAAAAATCTGGAAAAATTCACATAACACCGATAATTCACAAATAATGCGAATTTATCCAGCAACATCGTTCAAATATTCATATTAGTAATTTTACGGCAAAAGTTACAAACAACAGCGCTAAAAAATACAGCCTCCTCACTAACTCGATTCATATCACCTTTCATTTCTATCAAATTTTATAAAACATTTTTCTCTCAAATTCAACTTCCCATTCAAATTTCCATTCATACTTCGAAACATACTTCATTCACTTTTCTGAGATGCCAGCTAATCATTCATGCAACTTTCTTTCTATTTCACGTGTTCCCCATTGACGTCAAACTTATTCCCATTTCATTTGTTCCGGTTGCTAGCCCATAAATTTCAACACTACTTTTCTTCCCCCCAACCCCCTCCCCCTTAAAAATGTTTTATTTCAATCAATCTTCTTATAAATTATTCTTCCTTTCAATTTCACCGTTCATTTATTTTTGCATCATACAATCAATCTCCATTCAAATTGTCCAAATAGAGTACAGGTACTTTCGTCTCCATCGATATCAAAACTTACTTCTGAACATAAGCTACGTATCAAACTGAATACAAGACATTCATTCACTGTAAACGCATCGGCACAATTTCAGATCATATTCAACTCTTTGTGCACACACCTTCGGGACAACTTTACGGGGTCATTCCAATTTTAATAAATATTTTCAACCAATTTTCATTAATAACTCCTAAATTCAAATTGATTCGAACTTCATTCACATATCAAAAAATTTCCCTTTTCAAAGCCGATGCGGTGATATAATTTTCATGTCTAAATTTTCTATTTCTATTTTTTCTGACGCAATATTGTGAAATATTGTGCAATATTTCGCAATCGAAGGCCGCACGGAATGGGCGGGGACATATCCAGACCTTTCCAGTTCTCTGTTCATCGGGTCTCCGACGAAGCGTATAAAAGAGCCTAGCGCAATGAGCTCGGGCAAGTTAAGTTCGATACATGTACCGCGATACGAGCCACTGCAGCCATAACCAAGGAAAAAAGGGTTTTCAAATAAATCTGCCCTCGCGCATCAAATCAAAAGTGAATTTTTTCAAATCTTTATAGAACAAACATGTTAAAACAGTTTATTTTAAACCTTAACATTTTTACAACGGAATTTCAGTGTCGAACGTATTTATTTTAAACTTGTGTGAATTAAATATTTTAAATTAAACTATTCTAAATTTTGTTCAGTTATAATAAATAAATTTATTTCTTGTTTATTTTAAACCAAGTGTTTTACTTCAAGAAAAGCATATACAGGGTGAAGTTTTGGACCCTGCCATAGATAATAAAATTAATTAAAGTGATTAAAAAATGATTTTAAGTGAAGCAACTTACTAAAAAGCGTATACAGGGTGTAGCATTTGACCTTATCCAACGTTTTACGTATAACCCCTTCCACTCTCCTCAAATGAAAAATTGTGTGCATCAAGCTCTAAAACTCAAAGCTCTACAGAATTTTTTTTTTTTACCAAACGAGGGAGCGATTCTGTGTTCACAAGGAAGACCGCGTCCTCGTCTTACATCTTTCCATATCAGTGTATGCGCGAAAGTTATGCAATCATAGGCGAGGGTTGTGTATGGGGATATATCATCCTGCGGAAGGGATGTAAAGCCGTCGGTCCCTTATCTATTAAATGTTAGGCAACTAAAAGATCCCTACTCTTCGAAAGAAAAGAGGTTCGGCAAAATTCCTTGTTGGGGGTAGCTCGTCTACAGACGTCGGTCGGTGTTATGCTTCAATAGCGGGAATAGGCCGTCATTAAATAAATGTAAAAAAAATACAGGGACCATATGTAATATCTGCGTACTTTAGGGAAGATATTTAGGATCAAGTTCTGAGAAAGCAGTATACACATAACTGTTTTAAATAATATTTTTTGACAAATAGTACAAATGCTTACCAGGAATTTTTGCACTAGTGATGCCCTCATTATTTATTTTATTATTCAGTTCCTCAAAATTGAGTAATTGTTGGGAAGTTCCCAAAACAAATCTCCTACTGCAAAAAAACTACTTCCAATATATTTGTAGATATTAGATGTTGCGAATATATTCAAGGAAGATCAATAAATCTAGCATTGTCTCATAGAGGTCGGAAAGCTTTGCGATCAGTGGGACTTGAATATGATATTCTTAAAACTGCCATTCCAATGAAGGGACGCATATTACATAACCTCGATGGCCAAACTAAGACTGTCCCGTATGATCCCGTTACAAACGAGGTAAATAGAATAGAAATAATTATATCACAATTGACCTGAAGCACCAAAACACTGAACACTATTCACGAGTTGTTTTCACCAATCAAGTTGGCATTATCTTGTTATGATATAAGTTTTAATCAATTCTCTATTTAACTTAATACTTTCTAAGGAATGGACAAGCAAAGTATTGAAGAATTATAAACATTTAAAACAATTAAAATTAATTTCAATTTCCACACAGTAGAAAAACATGAATTGATTTTATAGAGTTGCTATATTTAATAATTCTATTTTCAGTGTATATATTCTGTGGAAAGGAATTTCCTTAATCAAACCCTGTTGCAAGGTATCGATGCAAAAATTTAAGCAAAGTATCTATATTGATATTCGATACATTTTAGCCGCTGAAAACTATCCAAATGTAAAACTACACTTCAATCATAAGCTAGTCAGATCTAATTTCAACGAGGGAACCGTTACGTTATTAAAGTAAGTTACACTGTGGTGGTATACAGAGAGAGATACAAAAAATTAATACACTTCATCTAGGATGAAATAAAACTTGTACCAAATAAAAATATCAATTAATGTAGAATAGTGCCCTACGCAGTTACAGATAAATATATTAAGCCAACACAAAGTGGATAAATTATTACAATAATAAAAGTGTAATAAAGCAAAAATAAACCTACTACGACAAGTCCAGTATTTCACTATTTCCTATGAAAGGAAATCAATTCATTGCAACTAATCAACGTGCACAGTGTGCGTTTCCAAATCAATTGAAAATAATGTCCTATAACTTGCGACATATTACATCTTCAATCGGAAAACGCAAAATAAAATCTGATTGTACTTTGTGTTGGTTTAATATATTTTGTTAACTATAACTTAGCCCGAGTTTGTTGCCAAATTGATTGCAATAAGTCGTCACCAGGTGGAGCTGTTCGCAAGTTGCAGACACCTCGTGTCTGTAATTTGATGACTATAGAAGGCCAGTGAGGTGTTGTTGTGCATTTGCATATGTCGTGCTGATGAGAGCTAATAAGCTCGAAATTGGCCTACGGCTCAGCAGCACTGCACTGGAAATCTGCCTGCTGGGGGCTTATTGCAATCAGATTTTATTTTGCGTTTTCCTATTGAAGACGTAATATGTCGCAAGTTATAGAACATTATTTTCAATTGATTTTGAAACGCACATTGAGCACCTTGATTGGTGGCAATGAATCGATTTCCTTTCATAGGAAATAGTGGAATACTGGACTGTCGTAGTAGGTATATTTTTTACTTTACTGCACTTTCATTATTTTTTTAGTTATTCTTTAGTAATTATTTTAGTTACTTAATCTAGGTACATTAATAATGAGTCACTGTATTGAGTATTAGATGCTAACTTATTAATTATTGGCGATTTTAATAGTCCTGAATATAGTGTTAATCCTGCTCCCCTTGAATAAATCACTGAGTAATTTTGCCCAATTTCTAAATTTGGAGCAAAAAAATTGTAATTCGAACCAAAATTTTAGAACTAGTATATAGTAACTATAGTTGCTACTACGTAACTTGTGCTGATAATATTTTGGTTATCGGAGATGCTCGTCACCTGGTTTTTATTATTAGATCAAAATTTGCAAAAGCGCATAAATAAACATTTTCCTTGGGTTCCAGATATGATCTTAATTAGAAAAAATCTAACTTCAATCTGCTTTATAACGATATTATGTGTGTCGATTGGTCGGTACTTTCTCATTTTTTCAATGTAAACGATATACTTATTGAATTTTATAATATATTAAAACCCATTGCTTTATAAACATGTTCCTAGTGAAGCACCCTGTATATACCCCATATATAAATTTAGTTTTTTCTTATTTATTTCCAAATTCAAGTAATTATTGCAGTTAATTCATTTCATTTTTACATTTATTTAGTCATTTAATATTGAACACAATAAAGTTACCAGAATGCATTTTAAAATTATATTCTTTTAAAGCAAAGTTACGTAAAATCGAATCTAGCCACAGGGTTTGTTTACAATGGGCACGATAAGCGTCAAGCACTTCGGTTACTTCCCAGAGTGTGAAATCGCCTACCCTTTTCTATCTTAACCGTAGGAGGAGATAGAGAGTGGAGTTTTCAATCTGAAACGCTGCACAAATCTACGCCGTATCACATATTGATGTTGTTAACGTAAACAATCCCCACGTCCGACTTGGGGGACGCGTAAACTGTGACGTCATTTTACCATATAAAAGAAACTGCAGTGCCCATGAAAAGGGGTAATCAGACTCGAGCTACATGGCACGACATTGGGTTCGCTGTTGCTCCCTGGAGCTTACAATTGCACTACCCCTTGGGTACATCGCTGGACATTAAGTTCGCTGTAACGACGCCGCAGACAACCATTCTTTGGCGTACTCTTTATGAAGTGCCATTTTAACCTCTCTGTTATGCTCGACGAGTACGTTAAACATGTAGAACCTGGGGGAGAGCATTCACGGACGATATAACGCTATACAGAGTGCATGAAAATTCTGCAGGCCTAAATTTCTAAAGGTGATTACTTTCTCATTTCGAGACTCTACTTTATTATTTGCAATTACATTTATATTCTGGTTATGGGGTGTTTTAAAAAGGTCTAAATGACGAATTTGTGGTACTAAAAGAATATTAGATTAATATTTTTAATGAAATATTAGCGTCGACTTTTAACAAGAAAATATAATATTATATTACCAGTTATTCAGTTATGATTTTATTCACGATTTTAATTCATGAAATTTCATTTTCTGAATATTTTACTAGGGAAGTTTGCGTTTGCAAAATAACAAGTTTATATTCAAGAACTATATATTTAGAGCTATGCAATAATAAGATACTTTATCATAGACTCGTCAAACTTCATGCCAATAAATATTCTGCAGCTTTTATAAAACAAATAGTTGACTCTCATGTCCACCTCATCTCTCGTAAGGTTATTCAAGAATGCTTTATATTTAAAGTACACTAGGAATGTTTTCCTACTGTAACCACAAGGTTGTCTAATTCTTGAACATTTACCTACAATAAAATATTATAGTTACATGAATTCGGCGTACTTTGCGTTAAAAGAGGTTTGAAACATTGACTATGTCCAATTGGCTGGTGCTGTTCTTAATTGGGTTCAGTTACAACGAGGGATGTCAATATTTCAGGCAGTTGTCTGGTCACTTATTTCGATTGAAGAGTGATGCAACACCACTTTCTTACCTTCGCGGATTCGCGGCTTCGTATGTTTGACAGTCATAGGCAATCTTCTAGTTGCTTTTCTATTTAATTACTATAGGGAGATTTCCCCAGCAGCATTCTAAAAGATTTTACGTGAGTGTAAATTCTCACCTCAGCAAGATTAATATGATTTTCTGAACGATTGTTCCTACTAGAATTTCAATCAATAAACAATGTACAATTAAAAGATATTTCCTCAACACTCTATGATATTTTACATGAGTATTTAATGCTCATTTCTCAACTTAATTTTGATAATGTATAAACATGACATGATTCTTGTCCTCTGTTTTGCATTCGATTCATTATTTGGCTATTGCTAACAACTTTATTTAATTATAAACCATTATTACCTAGCAACTGCTAACAGCTCTAATTATCAATTATCATTATCAGGCCATTGCCACAACTCTAATTACTATTAAAATAACACAGCATACTTCTGTATCTCAGTTCTTGTTATTGCATCAAAATATCCATAGTATGGTCATTACTATAGCAGCGTAAATTTTCCTATTATAATATTTAGACAATTGTCTCAAATATTTGGATTACTTTTGATTTCATGTTCGACTATTGTTGCATCAATTTATATAAAATAAAATGGTTTTTTTTTTACTATTTTTCCCATCAATTATTGTCTTATTCTTTCACCTTTACCTTTTCGTCATATAAGTAATAAACTAAATAAATGTTTTAATTTCAAAAGCAAAATAGAACAAACTTCAACTATAAATGTACAGTGCAATTTTAAGTAATAAGATTCTACATAAATAACATATATAATTAACTGGGCCTCTCAATTAATAGACAGTGTGTTCAAGTTTACCAGGTATTTCAATTAACAGAGTGATTAATTTTCTAAGGTATATAGTATCAGACAGAAACAAGTAATATTAAACTTTATATAAAAGAACGATATGTTGCAAACAGTAGCTCCAAATATTGCAAGATACAACCTTTTATCCCAAGGCATTCTTGGTACCATTATCTTAACGTACCCAGAAAATATGTTACATCTATTAATCGAATCAGATTTGGACATGCATGCTACCAAGCCCACTTATATAAAATCGGAGTACTACCATCTCAATTATGCGAACAATGCGATACCATCGGTGACCTTGATCACATTTTTTTTGGATGTGCAAAAAATAAGAATGCTACCGATAATTTAATCAGGAATTTAATCTTAAATTGCAATATCATGGCACCTTTCAATATGCTGAACCTACTATCTCTCAACTCACAGCAAATTTACGAAGCTATTATTACCTTCTTGATAAAAACAAATCTTAGTTTATAGCTTTACATCCCTATGTTTAACATTGTGTTTTTCCCAGCTTTTCCGTGGTCTCCTCTTGTTTGTCTATTTTCTTAATGCCCTGAAAGACCCCTGGGCGAGAAGCGTGTGACCCTGTTTTTCCCACTGATTTTTAAAATATTTTTTTATTAATACTCTTGTGACTGGCTGCATGGTCTATGACCCAAAGCCATAAAAAAAAGAAATATATATATATATATATATATATAAAAGAACCTGGGGTAATTAAAAAGGGTTACTACACACAACGAAATTTGTGTCCTACACTAACAAAACTAGATGATCACGCAAATGGCCAATCTTATTTGTTTATCATTCAGATAAATAAATAGTAATTAACTAATTAGAAAACAAAATTGTCAGGATTTCTGTTTGTAAATAAAACATTGGGGCGTTAACCTCTTCACTAGAAAATAGTTACCTCTAAGCAGTATCCTCCGTGGTTTGGCAAAAATATTATTAATAAAATCAACTTAAAAGGTAAATCGTTAGGCAAGTACAAAAATCGAATAGTGAAGATTATAGTGATTTTAAAAATGTCAGATCTGAAGTAAAATCTCTTATAAATGCAGCTTATAAAAATTATTTGAAATCCATTGAAAATGAACTGTGAACTAATCCTAAGAAATCTGGTCTCACATAACCTCGAAATCTAACTCTACGACTGTGCCATCCAGTATGAATTATAATGAAACTTAGTTAAACGAACTGACTGAAATTGATGATTTCTTAAACGTAAAAAACAACAAAAGCGATGCTCCAGGTAGTCAACTTCTAAACGAACTAAAAAGCAATGCTGTATATTTATCTGAAATTAGTAAGAATGAAACAATTAATGCCATCAAGAAAATTAAAGAAAATTTAAGTATGGGTCTAGATTTAATGCCTGCATTTTTAATAAAAATTGTGAGATGATCTTCGCTGAACCGCTCTTCACTACATTTAATTTTATAATAATATCCTGTGAATTTCGCCAATTGTGGAAAGAAAGCAGAATATTCGCCGTATATCTGGAATTGGTTGGGAGGGTGGTCGATAAAATTACTGAACCACAGCACTTAGGCCCCATTGGGCCCCTTGTACATCCTCCCAGTAGGCAGACCTTCGCCTAGGCCTCCAATCAACCTAATCTTGCGAAATAGGTGGTGATGCTGCCTAGGGGCATCTCCCTTACATCGGCCAGAGTAGGTCAACGTTCCCCCAAAATGGATTCTCTGGTTGATAAGACGGCAGAACAGTCACAGAGTACATGTTGAACCGTCTCATCTTCTCGTTCACAACCTCTACAGAGATTTGTTTCGCTTAATCTAATATTGTGGAGATGTTTCCTTCACGGACAATGTCCAGTCTGGATTCCCGTTATAAAACGTAGGTTCCTTCTGGACATTGACAGGTACTCCATTGCTGTCCTTTTGTTGGGATATTTTAGTAGTTCCCTAGCGAGTTGACAGCTGTTTGTTTCGTCCCATAGTTTCTTGAATTCATTGTGGGTGTTCTCTTTAATTATTTGTATTATCGCCGTGATCGGTAACAGGCTGGCCAGGGATGGTCCAAAGATACTTAGGCCTGCTACCTTCATGGTAAGTCTGTCGGCTGCTTTGTTGCCACTACACTGTGCGTGTCCTTTCACCTGGCATACCAGTATGTTATTCATGCTGGAGGCGCCCACAAGTGCTTGGTGACATTCCCATACTGCTCCTGTGGTAATCTTGTAACTTGTCAGGGTTAGTAATGATTGTCTACAATCTGTTTAGATCCTGATTGTTTTGCCTGTAATTTGTCTACGAACAATCTCTTTTGCAGCTATGGTTATGCCCGGTAGTTCCGTTTGAACTACGCTGGCTCGTCCATCCATAGCCCATTTATATTGGATTTGCAGACTTCTGGAGTATATTCCACATCCTGCCCCATTCTTCTTGTTTGATCCGTCTGTGAAGATGTCACACTTTCGCCAGCAGCAATTAGCTGAGCTTGATTTTAGCTGTAGTCTGTTTGCTCTTAGGCACCCAAACCACAGCTCCTTAAGTTATCATTGGTCTTATGACGGCAGTGTATATCCACATGACCACTTTGGATTTCATTCCCCAGGTTTTCCCCACGGTCCTGCGGCACTGCTCATTAGAAATGTAAGCCTTCTCTAGTCTTCTATCTATGTGAAAATTCCATATTAGTTTGGCATCGAAGGTTATCCCAAAGTATTTCACTGCTGATGCGAAACTTAGTGTTGTATCCAGGAGGGTAGGCGCCTTCAATGCTCCTAGTTTCCTTTTTCTTATGAAGAGAACCATGTCCGTCTTCCTGGGATTGACAGACAGGGAAGGGAGTGTTTTTGCACCATTTTTCGATTATTCTTACGGACCCCTGCATTATTTCACAAAGGACTCCTTCGAATTTTCCGCTAAGCATGATTGTTAAATCATCTGCGTAGGTAATTGTGTGGAATCCTTCTGAATTGAGGCGACAAAAGAGGCTTTCAAGAACGAGGTTCCATAGCAGTGGTGATATTATACACCTCCCTGCGGACAGCCTCTCGCGACCATTCCTCGTACCGAAGCATCTCCCACACTGATTTGTACAGCTCTCTTCGAGATCTTGTTGGGCATCCTGCTTCCCATGATCGTAGGGACATTCTTCTCCACTAGGGCCGCTGTAATTTTTGTAAAGATGGACCTATCGAACGCATCTTCTATGTCTATGAAGACACCTAGGGGAACTCTTTATTGTCCGAGGGGCTCTCAATCCGACTCGCAACTGCATGGAGGGCTGTGTCGGTAGATCTTCCCCAACGAAATTAGCAACTACCGACCAATTTCTATTATTTGTAATTTTTGCAACATTTTTAAAATTATCATACATTGCCATGTATATTTCCACACAAGAAACTTGATATCCCCACACCAGCATAACCACCATAGTCTAGCCGCTCTACTACCTCAAACCTTGTTGAGAAAACTCAGCATATTTCTGAGGTAGCGATGAGAGAAATTAAGTAGATGTTATCCTTATTGATTTCTCTAAAGCTTTTGACCATCTCGACCATGAGTTGCTGATATCAAAATCGCATACATTCGCTATTTCTGTTAATTTGCTTAATTTATTTAGATCGTATCTTAATGGCAGTTCACAGTTTGTTCAATATCGTGGTTTTAAATCTGAAAAGTTTTGGCAATCGTCAGGAGTCCTACAAGGTTCTATTCTCGGGCCGTTATTTTTTTGTTATATTTATTAATTATACATATACTTTTTTTTTACAATTGTTTGGCTTTGGACAGAGTCCATTCAGCCACGATTAAATTATACATATACTAAAATCACACTTACAAATATAAGTAAAATTGACGTACATACAAGTTAGCATGAAGAAAAATATGCCAGAAATTCTAGCTAAAATTTAAAAACTCAGCAATTGAGTAACAAATTTTTTCTACTAGCAATTTTCTTACCATTTTTTTATATCGTCTGCACTGCAAGTTAAGCATATTTTTTAGTAAGCTGTTATAACAAGTTATGCAATTATTTCATATTGAATATGAGTCTTAGTATGCTCTTCTGCAATATAAAGAGCCTATTAATGTCCGTGGATTTAACCGAGGTTACTGTCGAGGTATGCTTCTAAATATTTAAAACCTGTTGAAGACGGTATCAAATCTTGAGTCAAAATCCTTCGAAGATTAAAATTAATATATTTAGCTTTTTCTTTCTCGTTTAAAATGACTCTGTTACGCTTACACCATGCACTCATGGTCTCACAGACATAACCAATAACCATTCTTTATATAGAGTTCTTCAGGAGTTGAAGGACAAATTGATACCGCTGTATCATCTGCATGCGTTATGATTTTACCTTCATTGACATATTTAGGAAGATCATTTATATATAAAGGGAATAACAGCGGACCGAAAACAGGTCCTTGAGGAACATTTAAATCACAAGCTACATTTTGATATTTAACAGTTAGTTTTCCGCTACCCATATAAGATACTATACAGTCTAAAAATTTGCCTCGAATTTTAATATGTTGTAACTTAGTCGCCAAAAATGCATTATTAACAGTGTCAAATGCACTAGTTAAGTCAAACAAAATAGAGACAACATATTTGTCTTGATCCAAATTTTTGTAGGCATAGTCAATGAAGTAAAAAGATGCGGTTTCCGTAGATTTACCAGGTCTAAAATCATTTGGCATGATGTAAGTATGTTTTTAAGTTTAAAGAACTCAAGAACTTGAGATGTTGGGGCGAGCGTAGGTGCGTCTTTACTATGTACATACTTCGGTATGCGATGTAAAGCAACGACAGGCGCAGTTAGTAGTTGGATGGGTGACCATTCCAACGGAAACCACGTCCTCGCCTCACACATCTTCCAGCGGCTTGTATATCAGTGTATGCGCAGAAGCTATACAACCTTAGGCGAGGGTTGTATAGGGGATATACCATCCTTCGGAGGGGATGTAAAGCCGTCGGTCCCTTGTCTATTAAATGTTAGGCAAGTAAAAGATCCCTACTCTTCTTAAGGGAAGTGGTTCGGCAAAATTCCTGGTTGGGGGTAGCTCGTCTACAGGCGTCGGTGTTAGGCCTCAGTAGCGGAAATAGTCCGACGTTAAATAAATGTATATAAAAAGAAACTTGAGATATTGTTATTTTTTGAAGCAGCTTAGAAAATACACTTAAGAGCGCTCCGGATATAAGCCCGAAAGACGCTGCAATTTACTCTCATATAAATCATTATTTTAAAAAACGGCTTTCACTAAAAGACATTAAAAACATGTTACAATGTGGGATAACGCGAGAAAAAAAGTATATGTAAAAAAATATTTTTTTTCTTCTATTTTCGATTTGCAAAAATAATTCTTGTCATCCCACATAGGTATTATTGAAATAAACATTTTCCCTTTTGTAGAACTAAAATAAAATTAGCCCTAATGTCCTCAAATGCACAGAGAAATTTAAAGATTAGGTATAATAAATTTGTCCAATGTCATATTCTATTACATCTCTATCTCTCGCTTTCCAAGCACAGCGTACATTCGACTGAGTCATTTTATTGACGTGAAGTCATTTACAATTAAAATTGGAAGCATGGATGACTAATGCACTCCGAACAACTCTTAATAAATGTATTTGCCGATAGTTTTCAATGTCATTATTATTTTTATTTTTAAAGACTGGTATTACCAAAGCTATTTTTAGACAGTCAGAGAAAATACCATTATTCAGTAATGAATTAAATAGATATAATATTAGAGTCTCTAAGTGTTGGATTATGTCTTCACGTATTTACGTCGTGACTCCAGATGATTTCTTATTTTTAAAGTTCCTAATAGCATTAGCTGAAATAAGCTTAATAAAGATGGATTCCATGATATTGTCTTAAAATGCGCATGGCAACGATAGATTGTAGCTAAAAAAATCGTTAACCTTGTTAATAGCCGCAGATCTAAAGTGGGTAGAGAAAAGGTTTAAGTTTGTAATATCAAATTGTAGGCAGTAAAACCAATTTTTAAGTGAGCATCCTAAAAAAAAAATAATGCCGTATTGTATTCAGGGATGTTATACAATGTCCCCGAATGAGGAATCGCGCTCTTGTAAACTTTCTTATTTTTGATTTGCTGAGAAAAAGTTGTTCTTTGTAACAATTTTTGTTTGTCTAATTAAGTCATAAATAATTTTCAAAGTTAAGATAAATTCTACGGGGTATTCTAAAAATTAGAAAATATGAAATCAACTACCTTTTTACATTTTTACTGCAAATTTTATTAAGCAAAATATTCTCAGTTGGGAAGAAGCGTAAATACGTAATTTAGTTGCAAAATAAACATTTTATACAACTAAATTGAATACTATTCTACGTAGACCTCCTACTGAAACACATTTGCCTAATCTTTTTCTGAATTTTTCTTACAGAGATGAAATCACATCTTCATTTGTAATAGTGTTCAACTAAACTAAATGCTGAATTTATTCCGTACACTGTATATTATTGTTCTTATGTTTTGTGTAAGTTTATTATTAATTATCATCAAATATATTTCAGCACTAAAACTTACCAAAGTTACGAAGATAAAGCAGACTTAATCATTGGAGCAGATGGCGCTTATAGCTCTCTTCGAAGGTCTATGCAACAAATTCCATTATTTGAATTTAGTCAGACGTACATTGAGCATGGTTACCTAGAATTAATTATACCACCAGCGAAAGGTGATCAAATAACACCAAAACATCTACATATCTGGCCCAGAGGTGAATTCATGATGATAGCGTTGCCTAATCAAGACCATTCTTGGACTGTAACACTTTTCATGCCCTTTGCGCGGTTTGAAAAGATAGATGACGATGAAAAACTGCTGACGTTTTTCAGAGAAACGTTTCCAGATTCGATCAGTTTGATCGGGGAAAAGGAGCTAGTTGAGATATATTTTAAAAATAAACCATCAGCTTTGGTTTCAGTAAAGTGCAGACCCTATCACGTAGGATCTAAGTTTTTAATCATTGGAGACGCAGCTCACGCCATGGTTCCATTTTATGGGCAAGGTAAGAAAGAATAAACAATTAGATGAATGCATTATAATTTTTTATTTTATTTTTATACAATTGTTGAATATTCTATATTCGCAATTCCTTAAAATTAAGTTATAATTCATTTAATTATCATTGCCATAGTTATGCCTAAATTTTAATTACCTCCTGATAATACCATATTGATTTTCAAGACGTTCTTATACAAGGTGGACCATTAATAATAGGCCATAGTTCAGGGGTAGATTCTTTGGGCCAAAATATGAGGATATAACCAAATATGCTTTAGTAAAATATTGCTGTGTGGAAAAGACACAAGGTTTCAAAGTTCAAATTATTTTTTCGTTTTTTTGCAATAACTCAACAGCCTCTTGACTGATCTTCGCCAAATTTGTTATAGAATCTTTTTTCATTCTAAGAAACAATAATTTATGTATTACATCACGTTAGATCTTAAGGGCGCCGCAGGACCTGTATCTGATGATGAATTTTTTTTTCATATTTTTTTTTGCGAAACGTTGTGGTACTTCTGATTAAAAAATCTACACTTGGTAGAACTTGATAACTCCAACCGTTTTCGAAAAGAGTGCCGTTAAACATTTCAGTAATTTTGTCAACGACAAATCCAAATTTAATAAAACAAAGTGTATTTATTGAAAAAAGTGCAAAACGTAAGGGAAGACAAAATCGTAATAACAGCGTAAACTCTTTCTCACTTTCTTATGAACTCATGAATTATTTTCATGGTATTGACATAAACACATAAATCAAAAGATTGTCTAAAATAAGAATCTAATCTTATTAGAAGACCAAGAAATAACGTAAAAGTTGACTTAATGACATTATAAACTCTCCCCCCATGCAAAAACCCCATTGTTGCAATTTGTAAATGTATGTAAATGTTCGATATGACCCTCACCTACTTCTATGCCTTTTCTAATTCTATTCATAAAAGATTTTCTTACATTAAAAATACATTTTCCTGTCCTTTCATAAAATTCGCTGTGTTATGTATTTTGTCGCGCAGTTCTTCTCTTGAGTTGATAGTATTTGCATAGACTAAGGACTTCATATGTCCTCACACATAATAATTCAAAGGACTATAATCAGGATTACTTGGTGGCCAAGCAAACTCACTTCTTCGATCGATCCATCTGCGTGGGAAAGTCTCATCATTCTTGCTGAAAATACCTTTCTTTAACGGCATGAGGATTTTCTACTTCCTAGTAATGGGTATTCCTCCAGTTAAAAACGCCTCGGCGAGTAAAAGTTGCTTCGTCGGTAAATAAAGTATTCTTAACAAAATTTCTATCTCTGTTGTGTTTATTTAGAACAAATTGACAAAATTGTAGCCTTTGTCGAAGATCCCTTCGAAGTAAGTTTTGTACAGGAGTGAGTTGATATGAATAGAAGCGTTCTTTACGTAAGACTCTGTAGCATTTTTATTTGCTACCTTTTGTTTTTAAAAATAAGGAGATTGTATTACAATTAATTATGGCATGATACCACACACACGCCATTGATATGTATTACTGGTTGCTTAGAAATAAAACAGGTGATGGGATTGCTACTCATAACAGCATCAATGACTAATTCTTAATTAACACGCATAAAAATCTACTTCACCTTATTTAGGGAACATTATAATAGTTTAGTTTATTAACGTGTAGTTAAGCAGAATAGAATTGAGATTTGTTTCTACATCCTACAAAGTCTAATTCCTCGAGGACACCAAACATTCGTTATTACAGCTTAGCACCATTAGTGTGATTTAATTTACACCCTGGGTGGGAGTTTATTTCAATCTTCTTTCTCTAATGTGCATCATCCGCCAAAAGGTACCTAGAAAATAACATGGGTTAAGGTATAAACTAGTGTCAATATAACACTTACCTTATAATCGTCTGTCTCCTTACTCCTCCTATTATACGTTTTCTTCCGTCCTCTTGTCTATGATCTTCTTCTCATATGTTTGGGTATTTTTCCTGTACTGTTGTGAGTTATTCCTTGAATTCCTTAGTATTGTTTCGCTGACATATTTTTGACAGCATAAGTTGTCCAGGATACCGACCGAGAATTCTTATCAGGGACTTGGGGTTTTTTCTTCTTTTTCTTTGAATTTCGAGAACATTCCGGACCAGACTTTAGGAGTGATAAGGTCATTTGTGGATTTGCAGTTTTGCACAGTTTTAGAATAAGTAATAGTTTAAGAATAAGGATCTACACCCCACGCCGTGGTTTAGGAGTGGTTTTCCCATGAAAAAATTTCGTCCAATTTAGTGAAACCCCAGGTGGATTCGACATTCTCTCTGAGTGAGTACACTTTTCTTTCGCTCAATTGCTCAACCATACTAAGGTTTTCGCTCCCTTTTCATTTTTAGTTTCGTGCCGAGTGATAAGGAACTCGCTCAGTTCCACTATTACCTTAAATATAAAACCCTTCTAAGGAAGTGTAACGGTTCCATGTTCATTTTCCGTTACAACAGTAAATCGGAAACTCAATGATTAAACCTTAATAAGGGACTGGACTATGAGTGCGCTATAAATTAAATACTATCGTACTGGACTATGACCTACAACGCTGTCCAATGCTAACCAGCTGATTGCGTCGGCGCTAAGAGCCGAGAAAATCCTCTCATAAATGTTCCATTTGTCGTTATTTCTCAAATTATTCAACAATTTGTTATTTATAATCATAATTATCTTAATTAGGGTCTATGAAAGCTCCTAAAAGAATAATCAAAGACGATATATTTTGATATTTTAGAATAACATAATTTTCCTACTCCATTCAGTGGACAAGTAGCGATCGGGTATCTTCGGTAATGTCTGATCTTGGGTTGGTACGGGGGTAGTCGAAAATTCAACAGGTGAATTTTAAACGGCTCTTTCCGCTTCTACCTGCCTAAGAGCAACACGCTTGTGATAAGTTAGCTGTATGTTATTTAACAATTGTTAAGTACTCATCGATAGATGGATTAATTAGCTAATAAAATCATCGGCGAGAAATTCGAAGAACCTTATGCTAATAAGGTAAGAACATAATCTTGTTAAATAAGACAACCATCTTATTACTGTCAAATTGTTACTTTTAGGTTCTTTTTTTTTACGAAAATCTTTTCTTCTACGAAGATTAATTCTTTGTACGAAGATTAACTCTTTCTATGAAGATTACTTTATGCAAACTCTTTTATGAGGATTAAATTCTTTTTTATGGTTTCTTCTTTTTTACGCTTGCAAATTCCACATGGTTCTGATTGAGTTCAGTTATATTATATGGGAACATTATTTTTGGATATGAGATGCATAGTTGAACAACTGGAAGTAGTTCGACTGTTCAGACCTAACCGTGGTTCTGATCACCCTTTCACTCTAGGAATTAGAGACAGTCTCTAAGTTAAGTATTTGTGTTCTTTATCTTACTAAAAGACGCTTACACTTCATAGTGAACAGAGTATTATCTCCATTTGGTAACTGTAAATTTCTTAAGACTGAAAAAAAAATAAGATATTTCATTTTTCCCTTTTGTAACTTTTGTACTATACTGTTCTTTTCATGCCTTAAAATTTATTAGTAGTTTAAACATAACTTTTTTTATTATCGTGACCTTCAGTCACATTCCAACAATTTTTTAGACTAGCTTAAAAATTTAATTTTCTCCATTTTGTAATTCTCATCATTTTTTTAGAACATAATTTCTATTTGGTTTAAATAGTTAAATTTAAAACTAACATTTTTTTGGGAAATACTAATTTACAATAACTTTTAAATTTTAATGTTGCAATAGTTCTTAAAAAAAAAATTATTTTTATATACTGTATATAGGTAAATATATCTTGTAGGTGATATTTTTAAACTAAGTGTATTTTTTCTACTCCTTTTCTGACCATACTAAGTGGTCTGGCGCCCGCTTTTCACGAACCCACCCCTTGCTCTCCTCAGCTATAAATTGCCTAGCCGGCATTGTGTATCCTCCATTTCTTAGGGCAGTCACCACCGTGATAGGTTTGCTATAAATTATATTTTATATTCACTTAGTGCCTAACAACTCTTATAACAGCAAACCGGAACCAAAAAAAAATTTAACTGAGGAGGTTATACAAAATGGCGCCGCAACGTCGAGGCCAGACTTAGTAAGGCACTTATCGTAGAGAGGAAGAGGGTAGTTTCGATTCTCTTGTCTTATCTGTATCTAAATACTTTCTCTGTCTTATCTATTTCTTAAAACTTTCTGTCTTATCTTTATTTTAGTAGGTAATCGAGCTGTGTTTTCTATTCTTGAATACTAATTCTTTCTTGTTATTACTAACTTGTACATATAAATATTTATTAGGGTACTAACTCCTTTATTGTTATATTTACAGCTAAAATTTTGCAAAATGGAGGTAAACTATCTTCATCTTGATGAGTTGGACTGGGAATTAAAGGTCAGAGGAGCTATCGTACAGGCCAATATGGACATAAAAAGACGTCTTCTTAGAGGACATTTACAGAGCGAAAAGCTAAATGGTAAATTCTCCCATCCAGAAGTTCCGTTGGACTTTCAAGCGGAGTCTATGATTTGTAATGAAAAATTGGTAATATTAGAGGGTATGATAGGTAAATTTAATTCTGATAAAAAACATCCTGATTATAAAAGGATAATCACTAAATTATGTCACCTAAAAAACAGAATAGATTATTTTCCATGTAATGATCAGTTAGAGGCTAATTTGAAAACTGATTTACTAACTAAAAATATGTTATTGTTAGATTTAATTGAACAAAAAGTAACTCAGACCACTGTTTCTGATCAAGATTTATTAACTTTTGATAAAATGCCAACTTCAAATGATATGTCTAGTCACAGTAGCCCGATAAATAATAATGAACCTCGGAGAGGCCATGTAACATCAGAACTATATCATGAGAGCATACCTGAAAGAAGTAATATTTCTTTACTTAATGAAGCTTTAGATAATACTCCACCAGTTAGCTCAACTAATAATATTTATCCTAACTTAAATGAAATTAATCGCCCACCACTTAATGTGCATTTACCAATTTCAAGTAACTGTCAGGGACCTCAACATCAATTAAATGTAACGGCATCTAATTTCAATTCAGGTCCGGTTGTATCTAATAATGAAAACGTTAGAAATCAATCGCTAACTTTACAAGGGGAGCGAGGAGCTTGTGTGAAAACAGTTAATACACGAAATGATTGTGCAGTATCGATAGGTCAAAATCATTATAGTCAAAATATACCTAGCGTACCAAATAATATAAACCCTATCTTTGAAAATAATCAAATTTTTACAGTATCTAGTAGTCTGTTTTGTAATGGTCCAAGTTCTAATAGTGATAGGCCAGATTTAGGCAACGCCTACCCTGCGCAAAATGTTAACTTACATAATAACTTGTATAATAGTACAAATTTTAAGGCAAATAATATGGGTTTCCCACCATGTACAAACCTACCCAATGCTGCAAATAATTTTATTTCTAGAGATCATTTCTCACAGCCATTTTCCCATAATGCTGCAAATAATTTTAATTTAAGAGGTCATTTTTCAGAGCCATATAATGCTGTTAACCAAGTAAATTTTCAAAGCAGTTTTAGTTCAACACTATCACATATTAGCCGAACTAACCTCAAGTTTAGCGGCACAAATCAAAGTGTACACCACTTCCTTGATAAGGTTAATGAATTTTGTTTAGCCTATGGTATCGACAAGGCACGACTTTTAAATGTTGCACACGAATTTTTTGAAGGCGATGCTCTACACTGGTTTAGAGCCAATCGAAGTTTATTCACCTCATGGGATGACTTAGTTTATGGTTTAAAATTTGTATTTCTACCTTGTGACTTTGAACTAGATCTCTGGAAAGAAATCTTTGCTAGAACTCAAGGCAGTGCCGAACGAGTATTAATTTATATTTCTATTATGGAAAATTTGTTTTCACATCTATCGTCACCACCAAGTGAGAGCTTTAAGTTACAACTGATTTTAAAAAATTTGCAACCATATTTTCAACATCAACTATCATTACGACCACCTTTGTCACTAGTAGAACTTAAATATCTTTGTAGAAATATCGAGGACACTAAAATAAGAACAGAAAAATTTAAGGAACCTCCTCCATGTACATTTAACACTCTAGAGCCAGAATTAGCTTATCGAAATTCAAATACCACTCGAAATAAAGTTTTTGTTCATGAACTCCAACCTATGATAAACCACTTTGAAAACTTAGCACTGCCCGATGTCAGTCATCCGTCAGAACAAGTTAATGCTATTAAAACAGTAAAATGTTGGAATTGTGATGCTGTTGGACACATGTATAATAAATGTGATAAAGCTAAAACCAAATTTTGTTATGGATGTGGAGCGAAAAATGTGATTAAACCAAAATGTATTAAATGCAACCCAAAAAACGAAGTTATCACAGTGATTACTCCGGCAGGCACTGTGTAAATACGAAATTTAAGTCCGAGTCTAAAATTATTAAATCGTTATCTACAAATTCTTTTTCGCAACATAATAATTGGTCTCACTGGTTAAATATAGTTAAAAACTTTTATCTCACGAATAACATATCTCCACTGTTTACTAAACTTCATTCAGATTCTCGACCATACTTAGATATTGTCATAAATAAAAAGTCAATTTCGGCCTTATTAGATACAGGGGCAACCCAAAGTGTCATAGGAAAATCAACTTTTCAGTTCATTTTAACCTCAAATTTTAAAATAGACTATAACGTTAATCACATTTCGGTTACTACCGCAGATGGACAACAACAGAAAGTTATAGGATCCGTAGATCTACCGATAACTTTAAATAATAAAACCCACTCTTTGAATCTTTTGATTGTACCTTGTGTTAAACACAATGTTATCTTAGGTGTAGATTTTTGTCGACTTTTTAATTTAAACTTAGATTTTTCAAATGAGTCTTGGGACACCAAAAACGAATTAATTATAAATGAACCTTCGTCAAATGTTTCCAATTTAGTTAACCTGTGTTCTTTGGTAGCAGAGTGTGAGTTGAACAATTATCAAAAGCAAAAATTAGATTCAGTAACGCAAAAATTTAAAGAATTGGACACACCCAGTTTAGGTTTAACTCAATTATGTGAGCACAAAATTGAACTGACTGATGACACCTCATTTAAACAAAGAGCTTTTCCGTTATCCCCATACATGCAAAAACACATGAATGATGAAATCGAAAGATTACTTGACCTAGGTGTGATACGACCTTCCAAAAGCGCATATTCTTCCAACGTAATACTTGTTAAGAAACCATCAGGAGAGTATAGGTTATGTTTTGATGGTAGAAAGTTGAATTCAGTAACGAAACCCGATAGGTATCCCTTGCCAAATTTAGAGTCGGTGTTAACCAAAATAAGAAATGCTCATTATCTAAGTTCAATTGACTTACGGCAAGCCTTTTTTCAAGTAAAACTTGCCGAAGACAGTTGTGATAAGACCGCTTTCCAAGTCATAGGTAGAGGACTTTTCGAATTTGCACGAATGCCTTTCGGCCTTCGGAACTCGGCTCAAACTCTACAGAGATTAGTTGACCGACTGTTTGATCCTACTGATGTTGAGAGTCACATTTTTACATATCTTGATGATTTGGTAATAGTTAATGAACATTTTGATGATCACATTCAGACTTTACTTAAAGTATTTGATATATTGAAGTCAGCAGGTTTAACGGTAAATTCAGACAAATGTAAATTTTGTAAACCTAGTTTAGCTTTCCTGGGTTATGTTCTGAATAAGGACGGTTTGCACACAAACCCCGATAAGGTAGCTGCGATCTGTGACTACCCTAGGCCTAAAACAACTACTGAGGTTAAACGATTTTTAGGAATGGCAGGTTGGTATCGAAAGTTCATTCAAAATTTTTCTGAATTAATTAATCCTCTTAACAACTTGTTAAAAAATAGAAAAAAAGGTCAAAAGATTATTTGGACTCCTGAAGCCGATACTGCTTTTAACTCCCTTAAGATCTGTTTATCCACTGCTCCGGTACTTGCCAGTCCGGATTTCTCACAATTATTTACAATTCAATGTGACGCTAGTGATGTGGCCGTTGGAAGTATTTTAACTCAAGGGGAAGGAGACGATGAACATGTAATCGCCTACGCGTCTAGGACGTTAACCAAAGCAGAAAGGGCCTATACAGTTACCGAACGTGAATTGCTCTCAATCATATTTTCAGTAGACAAATTTTTAAGTTTTATACAGGGCGTTAAATTTAAAGTCATCACAGACCATTCTTCACTTCTGTGGTTAAATAGACTGAAGAACCCTACCGGAAGATTGGCTCGATGGGCGGCCCACCTATCACAATTTGATATAGAGTTTAAACATCGTAGTGGGAAATTAAATATTTTACCTGACGCTTTAAGTAGAGTAAATATTGATATAAATGCCCTAACTTCAGAACATAAACAGGATAAGTGGTACCAGAAAATGCTTCTAAAGGTTTCGAGTACACCTGAAAAATTTCCCTTGTGGCATGTAGATAATAATTGTCTTTATAAATTTGTAAAACTAAAACATGGCATAAACACCAATGTTAAACAGTGGAAATTAGTAATCCCTAAATTTCAAAGGTTAGAAATCTTAAAACAAAATCATGATAATGCTTTAAGCTCACATTTTGGCATAAGAAAAACTTTAAATCGCATTAGCGAACAATATTTTTGGCCAGGGATGAAGGCAGATATTACTAAATATGTAAGTCGCTGTAAGATATGTCATGAGCAAAAATCATCACAACTGAGTAGGATGGGTCTGATGGGTTCTCCAAAAGCGGTAAATCACCCGTTTCAATTAATTTCAGCTGACCTCTTAGGGCCTTACCCAAAATCAAAACTGGGCAATTGCTATTTACTAGTAGTTGTGGATTGGTTCACAAAGTTTACCTTTATATTTAGGCTTAAACGAGCTTTAGCCAAACATATCTGTAAAAGCCTGGAGGAAGAAGTTTTTTTAATCTTCGGTGTTCCTCAAACTGTAGTTGTAGACAATGGTAGTCAATTTACTTCACGAGAATTTAGAAACCTTTTAAAGAAATATAATGTTACTAACATATTTTACAATGCTCGCTATCATCCACAGGTAAATAATAGTGAGCGTTCTAATAGAATTATAGGGACTGCTATAAGGTCATACATAACAACATCTCACAGAGAATGGGACATACACATCCCTGAAATTGCTAGTGCCATAAATTCCTCTGTACACGAAGTTACAGGGTATAGCCCCAACTTTTTAGTATTCGGTAGAAATGTGCCTATCGAGGGGAATTATTACGGAATCATAAAGGACAAAAGTCTCTCTCCTTACAATTTTGCTGATCGAGATACACTGGTCAATGAGTTAAGTAAATTGCCTGAATTATATTCTAAAGTTTCTGATAAAATCAAGTTAGCCTATAGCAAAAATAAGAAATATTACAACCTGCGTAAACGAAATTTTGAGTTTAACGTAGGCGATACAGTATTTAAAAGAAACTTTGTGCAAAGCGATGCCGCACAGTATTTTTCAGCCAAATTAGCCCCTAAGTATATTAAATGTACCATTCATAAAAAGATTTCCCCTCTAGTATACGAACTGTTGGATGAGGAAAATCAGAATTTAGGCAGATACCATATTAAGGATCTTAAACAGGCCCCTGACGATATCTCGCCTGAAAACCCATTCCTTAGCCTAATTGGTAGAGATTAAGATAGATGTACATGAATTTTCTTTATATTAATGTCCTGTTCCTAATATATCTTGTTATTATTTAAGTATGTATAAGTTTGTTAGGATATAAGTATAAGAGTCTTGTGGTAAGGAAAGCAAGAACAGTCCTCTCTAATTTTTTTAGAAGCCGGCTGGATTCAAATCTTTCTCTTCTCTTTCTGTGAATCCAAGGGTTGTAGGGTGGGATCTCGTTTCGAAAAGTTGCTTAGTTACAGGCAGTATCACGTTTATTTTGTTGCAATCATTTCTCTGTCGCTCAGTGTATCGCTGGTTGCCTATGTAACTAAGTAATTAAAATCATGCAAGTGTAGAATTTAGTATCGTACCGTATCTCTTGTCTTATCTTTTATTTGACTAATAAATGGTAAATGTAAAGTATCTTTTTGAGTATCATATCGTATCTTAATGGTAAAGTAAATTATCCTTTTATCGTATCGTATCTTTCTTTACTTTACATTAAGTTTTTTTGAGTATTTTTGGGTATTTTTGGATATTATTGCATATATTTACCACTAAGTTAGTCAAATGTTTATTAAATTTTTGCACGTGTATGATTTCTTTAAATGACAACAACATCGTTATATTTCTTCTTGTGTATGTGTCTTTCTGTCTCTCCTTGTGTCTTTTGTCTATACCTCTTTTCTTCTATAGTGCACTTTTGTTTGCGAGTGAGTTATTAATCTTACCTTTGGTCTGATGGTTAGTGGAATATCATGTTATCAACTTCGTTGGATTTATATTTGCGAATGATTTCTACTACCTGGACGTTGTGTTCAAAACAAATGTTGCACTTGAGGAATTCGTGGTATACTATCTGTTACCTTTTTTTCCTTTTGCTTGTTTTTGTTTATTTATCGGTATGGTTTTGGTGGAATTAGTTTCTTATCTCATTGTTTATCGTGAAAACGATATCATTTTCAGGCAACCATTCCATACATATTAAACAAATTTCTTTGGCTTATACCTATATGAATTGTTATCGTTTTTCTCATTTAATTGTTGGTTTATGGTTTATGGTAATTCTCTATCGTATCCTTTGTCTTGGTATCTTACAGGTGGTTACATTCCTGTATTTAAAATGTTACGGGACTTGGTTTGAATGGGGGCGTTTTGGTCTTGACAGGGCTGCATTCAATTGCAAGATGGTTAGAGAGGGTCTAGTATTTCCGGGATTTATTTTTTTCATCTTTTATCTCCATGGGTAAGGGGGCTTACTACAAGTCAGTGTCAGCTGAGGCTGCCTGATTTCCCTAGAGGAGGTAGGTCAACCGCCGTGCTTCACCTCAGCCTCTTCCTAATCGCCGGGTCAAGGGATAGAACGTCGCATTTATTTCGGGAGTATCCCAATGTAACTTTATTTTGTCGTTAAGAGTCTTCAACTCTTATTTCAAGCAATGGCAACTGCTTTAATGTGGCTCAGGCGTAGAACCACAACGTCTGTGGAGACTGATCTTACGGTCCTCTCCTAGAAAATTTTAAGTTTCCTCTTTTTCTCTTCTGTCTTTTTTCGTGATCCTCTTGAAAGTGTGTTGTGGCTTTTTATGAGTATGTTTGCATTAGTTGACATGGCTAACTAGCAATGTTCACTATCGAGGCATTTCCTGCTTCTGGAATATGCGCAGAGTGAACATTGGTTTGATTACCTTCTATCTTTTCAATCGATCACATGGCAATTGACTGTGGGCATGCTTGTGGGGTAGCAATTGCTCTTTCAAGTGGAACACATTATCTTTGTGGTTTATTTTGTTGTTCTATTCGCTTTCTTCATTAACCATATGTATAATAGGGTATATCACCCTCTCGAAAAATTTGAAGTTTTCAAATTTTTTTCTCTTAGGAGGGGGGTATTGTAACGGTTCCATGTTCATTTTCCGTTACAACAGTAAATCGGAAACTCAATGATTAAACCTTAATAAGGGACTGGACTATGAGTGCGCTATAAATTAAATACTATCGTACTGGACTATGACCTACAACGCTGTCCAATGCTAACCAGCTGATTGCGTCGGCGCTAAGAGCCGAGAAAATCCTCTCATAAATGTTCCATTTGTCGTTATTTCTCAAATTATTCAACAATTTGTTATTTATAATCATAATTATCTTAATTAGGGTCTATGAAAGCTCCTAAAAGAATAATCAAAGACGATATATTTTGATATTTTAGAATAACATAATTTTCCTACTCCATTCAGTGGACAAGTAGCGATCGGGTATCTTCGGTAATGTCTGATCTTGGGTTGGTACGGGGGTAGTCGAAAATTCAACAGGTGAATTTTAAACGGCTCTTTCCGCTTCTACCTGCCTAAGAGCAACACGCTTGTGATAAGTTAGCTGTATGTTATTTAACAATTGTTAAGTACTCATCGATAGATGGATTAATTAGCTAATAAAATCATCGGCGAGAAATTCGAAGAACCTTATGCTAATAAGGTAAGAACATAATCTTGTTAAATAAGACAACCATCTTATTACTGTCAAATTGTTACTTTTAGGTTCTTTTTTTTTACGAAAATCTTTTCTTCTACGAAGATTAATTCTTTGTACGAAGATTAACTCTTTCTATGAAGATTACTTTATGCAAACTCTTTTATGAGGATTAAATTCTTTTTTATGGTTTCTTCTTTTTTACGCTTGCAAATTCCACATGGTTCTGATTGAGTTCAGTTATATTATATGGGAACATTATTTTTGGATATGAGATGCATAGTTGAACAACTGGAAGTAGTTCGACTGTTCAGACCTAACCGTGGTTCTGATCACCCTTTCACTCTAGGAATTAGAGACAGTCTCTAAGTTAAGTATTTGTGTTCTTTATCTTACTAAAAGACGCTTACACTTCATAGTGAACAGAGTATTATCTCCATTTGGTAACTGTAAATTTCTTAAGACTGAAAAAAAAATAAGATATTTCATTTTTCCCTTTTGTAACTTTTGTACTATACTGTTCTTTTCATGCCTTAAAATTTATTAGTAGTTTAAACATAACTTTTTTTATTATCGTGACCTTCAGTCACATTCCAACAATTTTTTAGACTAGCTTAAAAATTTAATTTTCTCCATTTTGTAATTCTCATCATTTTTTTAGAACATAATTTCTATTTGGTTTAAATAGTTAAATTTAAAATTAACATTTTTTTGGGAAATACTAATTTACAATAACTTTTAAATTTTAATGTTGCAATAGTTCTTAAAAAAAAAATTATTTTTATATACTGTATATAGGTAAATATATCTTGTAGGTGATATTTTTAAACTAAGTGTATTTTTTCTACTCCTTTTCTGACCATACTAAGTGGTCTGGCGCCCGCTTTTCACGAACCCACCCCTTGCTCTCCTCAGCTATAAATTGCCTAGCCGGCATTGTGTATCCTCCATTTCTTAGGGCAGTCACCACCGTGATAGGTTTGCTATAAATTATATTTTATATTCACTTAGTGCCTAACAACTCTTATAACAGCAAACCGGAACCAAAAAAAAATTTAACTGAGGAGGTTATAGAAGGTGAGTTGCCTTTTTTATGTATATTTCTTCCTTCTAATTTTTTTTTGGCATATGCCGATAGTTAGTGTTTTTTATTTTATTTCAGGGTTTTTTCTTGGGATAAATAAATAAATAATAAATAACACCACAGGTAATTACGACCCCCTTTATCCCAGAAGGCTCTAGAAGAGCCTTGTGTGGGAGGGGGCTACACATTTAGAGACAAGGGACACACACCCAATATCCGTGTATAGTGAAAAAATCCCTCTCACAGTATTTTCCACTGCCACGGCCGGGGATCGAACCCGGAACTTTTAGGTGAGAGGCAAGTGCGCTCACCTCTCGATCACCAGTCATACCTCCTAGATAGGAGGATTCTTTCTGTAAGAGATTATCCATATTTTTTTGTTGATTTGGGAACGCGGTCAGTCGTGCTGTAGGGTTTGGAGATTCTGGAAAAGGGCCCCATTCTTGGGCTCATCCATCAACCCACAGTCACCCAATCGCCGCCATTTTGGTTGCCACTGGGCCCCATAACACAATTCCATCAAATAAACATAACCAGCAGGCCAGATATATATATATATATATATATATATATATATATATATATATATATATATGATATTTATATATATATATATATATATATGAAGTGTTGTTGTACTTCCGGGTGCTCTCCCGCGTCGATGATCGACTTCTCCAGGAGTCACGGTTGTCTAAACGACGTTCCGGCAGAATCTCATCTGCCATCTTCAGGTTCTCACTGAAAGCTGCCTACTGCTGCTTCTCGTTGCTCGAACTGAAGAACAACATATATATATATATATATATATATATATGTTCCGAGAAGCTTGCGGGAGCCGAAACGACGAGACATTAACAATCTCAGACGCGGTTCAACCCGAGAACCTAGTATTTTTCATATATATATATATTATTCATCATTTTTTTAATATTCGTCTAGATAAACTTATTATTAATTTTTTATTTTGTACATATTATTATCAAATTTGATCTATACATTATCAAACTATCAATTTTTTTTGTTTTTGTGAAGCCATAGCCTAGTATACTAGGGGAGGCGCTTTATCCAAGCCTTAAAAATCGTGGGCATTGATGCTAAAATAATGTGAGATCGCATACGTAAATTATCTCTTCCATTTTGTACATATAATATATTAATTATTTTTAATAAATATTCTATTGTGAAATATATGTAATTATTATCTTTTGTTCATCAGCTCTTTCTCTCTCTCTCTCTCTCTCTCTCTCTATCTCTATTTAGCAACCAGAGGCTGAGTATTGTGTTTTGTCTTCTGTGACTTTGCAAAACCTAATAATAATTCTTCTTAAGTCACGTGGCGCCCAGGTATCTTCTTTTATTTTAAAATACTTCCGTACTCACGACGCTCTACCGACGAAGGGCTGCCGCCCGCAAGTGAGGGTTACCATCCCCCCAAATAAAATTTTTATATATAGATACATAAATTAGCATCGGGAGACCCTCTTAGGAGAGCTTATTTACTCATCCCTGTTGCCGCTGCTAAACGACTTGAGCTGACTTGAGGATCCACACGAACTAAAATTTCTAGTTCTTGACCTGGAGTAATTCGTTTCGGTCATCCTACATCGTCTTTATGGCGAAATGAACCCGTTTCTCCCAAATGCCTAAACAGATCTTTGAAAATCTTATGATCTGGCTGTATTATATTTGGATATTGCAATGGGTATCTCCTCGCTGCAGCACGTCCGCTAAAATTACTTTGTGCGTAAACACATATCGTATCCCTCATTTCTCTATTTGAAAAATTATTATGTCTGGGCATTGTAAATAAAGAAGTTAAAGAAATTAGCTCGAGGAACACAAGGGCAAAATAAAATGCTTAAATAACGTAAATGAAAGAACTAAAACGTAACCAGAACACACTTTTCAATAAATACAGTTTGCTTCATTAAATTTGAATTTGTCTTTCAAAAAATTATTGAAATGTTTAACGGCACTTTCCTCGAAAACGGTTGGAGTTAACAAGTTCTACAAAGTGTACCTTTTATACGTGGAAATGACACCCTCATCAGATTTTCCGGTCAGAAGTACTACAACGTTTCACAAAAAAAAATATGAAAAAAAATTCATCATCACAGGTCCAGCGGTGCCCTCCATGATCTAACGTGATGTAATACATAAATTATTGTTTCTTAGAATAAAAAAAGTTCCTCTAGCGAAAATCAGTCAAGAGGCTGGTGGGGGATTTCAATACGGTAACATTTAAAAAAGGAATAGAGTAAAAATAAATGCAGTAAGTACAAATATCAACACCAAAGCGTAATTTCTCGATAGTAAAACTTTATCTAAACATACGTTGGAAAGTTTACGTATTTTATTGACTTTTGCACTTATAAAATGTTAAAATTTAGTTGAGAACAGGTATTGACAATCTTATGATTCAAAAACTTCATATTAATGATATACAAATGCTAATTCAGTTGTAGAGTTCAAGTGTTAAGGTGTCATTCAGCCTTCTTTAGTTGTAGATATAGCTTAAGAATGTCCATAGACAATACATTCTGGAAAAAAAATTAATCAGGATGTAAATTTATCGAATGAATCTGTTCTTGTCAGACTTATTCTGCCTTAGTGATTTAGTTATTTTTAGGTATGAACGCCGGGTTCGAGGACTGTTCCATTTTAAACCAACTTCTCGATGAGAATAAAGGAAACATCAAAGAGACAGTTAGAGCATTTAGTAAAGTGCGAGTTGAAAGTGGTCACGCCATATGTCAACTGGCAATGTACAATTACCTGGAAATGAGGGATTTAGTTACCAGGCCGACATATCATTTACGGAAAATACTGGATAACGTTTTGTTCAAAATGTTTCCCGAAAAGTGGATTCCGCTTTATAACTCCATCAGTTTTTCTCACATGGATTATTCAAGATGCATTCAAAACAAAGATTGGCAAGATAGCGTAAGTTTTAAAAAGCAAACCTATTTTAAAAATTTTACAATAAAAAAACTCTAGGCCTTTCGCAGTCAATGTCCAAATTATCAGTTGATATTTTTTCTCAGTTCTCCGTCATCAAAAACATGTAATAATACGAGAAACTGACGTGCCGTGATAAAAATATCTCCCAGATGTCAGATTATTTGAAATTTCGATAAAAAATATGCATCATTTATTTTTACATGTTCAATAAATGAATTTACCCCTTTAACAATGCCAGCAATGTCAGTGGTAATGGAACTTTTTCTTCGGAGAGATATAAACTATTGAAAAATCATTGAAATTTTTCATGCCGCGATGAAGTAGAACATCCTGGTCGAAGGTGCCCCTACTATCAGTAATATTTAGAATGAAGTGGAAACTTATTATATCAATTTTTTTTTTCAGATAATTAAGAAAACTATGGTTTCCCTGGGAATATGTTTAATATCTGCAATAATTAGTTTCATATATTTGTGAAAATTTTTATATTCCAATGTTTTCGCAAAAAGAAAAATTGCACTCTCTCTCGTAAAATGCACTTTCTATTATATTTTTAGCAAGGATTTAAAGTGTTAAATTATACAGGGTGTTCTATTTGTGCATATTATGAAAATTTAGGCAAAACAATTCTAACTAAAGATTCGTTCTACTCATTTTTTTTTAATAAAATCTTTATTTTCAAAATTTAAAATTACATAGGTACTTAATATCTAACTGTTTATGTAATTATTAATATTATATATCATGAACTGTAGCTGAGTGCACGTGTTTACAAGTGGTGTCGAAAGAAAGTGAATTTTTACTAATTAAACCATTCAAAGTATATAAATAAGTTACTGAATGTGTATATTAATGCTGAAAACTATCTTAAAAATATATATTAATTAAATAAACGTTACATTAATTGGATAATTATGAACATGGTTCTTACAAGGGAACAGATCACCGATATAGAAAAGGTGATAACTAAGGCTTCGGTCTGCAAGTTGTTTGAAAACAAATTAAATATAAAATTGAATGAATCATCGTTGTATTCTTGTTATTTTATAAAAAACCATTTGAATGAAGAAAAAGGCTCAATTTTTGTGAAATTTAAAAACATATCTGATAAAGAAAAATATACGGCAATAAGAAAATGTTGAAAGGTAGCAAAACTGTAATTAAGGAAGATTTAACTAAAACTCGAAAAGAAATTTTAACAAAGGCAGAAACTGTATTTGGGAAAACTAATGTATGGACAAGAAATGGCGACATATTTATATTCAACAACGGCGGAAAAATAAAAATTGAAACTTTGGACGAACTGAAGTAAACGAAATAAATGAACCTGAAAATTAAGGAAGAACCCACTATATTATCAATGATTATATACAGGATGTCTAAATATTATCTACTTATAATTCTTAGAAATAAATAAATAACCTAATTTATATTACTTTGTACTGTTAAACATATAATTAAATTAATTCAACATTGCTATAAATAGGTATAAAGCTTGTCTTGATATCTGCATATTATAGGTAAGTGAATTTCACTCACTATCTTTGATGACACTGCACTACTGTTTTCAGGTGATACATGGGAACTAGCAGCTTAGAAAACAGAAAGAGGGTTGGGCCTAATCAGTAATTGGCTACAAAACAATAAGCTAACATTAAATACAAAAAAATCCACTTTTTTAACATTTTCGCCAACATCAGCAGATTTACCATCAAAAGATATTATTCATATAGGGAATACAACTGACAGTATAAATAGATCAGATCATGTTAAATATTTGGGACTAATGGTGGACCAACACTTAAAATGGGGTAATCATACAAATTATGTAAACAACCGCTTAAGGATATATAATATAATATAATGATAGTTTATAGTTCACTTGCTGAACCACTACTCAAGTATGGTCTACATTGCTGGGGTGGAACTTACAGTAATACATTGCAGCTATTACAAGTTACGCAAAATTATCTAATGAGGCTTATATTTAATAAAAATAGATTTTTTTCGGCGACTTTGTTATACAATACATATAAAATAATTGAGATACGCTACTTATATATTCACTACGTATCCCTTTTCACATACAAAAATAACGACAATTCAATATTACATAGATATGAAACGCGAGCTAATATTAATCAAAACTTAACCAGGCCAAGATTCGGTAAGAATGTTTGTTAGTTATTTATAAGTTATTTAGGGCCAAAAACTTACAACAAAATTCCTCCAGAAATCAGGTATATAAGTAACTATCACAATTTCTCTAAAAAAACCAAAACATTCATATTGGAAAATAAAGAAAAATTTTCTGAAATATTCAAATAAAGCTCTGTTTTTTTTTATTGAAGTTAAAAATTACATTTTTAAATATCCTTAGATTGTTTAATTAATTAGTTAATAATATAATGTATAGATGTAAAGGCAAGTCTATTTCTTCATATTATTCTCTATTGTTCACGTAGTGCATTCGGTCACAGGTAATTAGTAATAAACCTTCACAAACAAATAGCACAACACATGCTCTTAGCATAGGTGCTTCAAGTCATATACTTTATTTTTCTTTTCTTTTAGTATTAATAATATTTACTTAGTTCAAATGTGCTTTTAGAGGGCGGAATATTAAATATAATATTTTTAGTCGCAAACTCCTCTATAAAATCCTTATTTTACTATAAGGAATGTAACCAGACTGCAACCAACAGCTACTCTCCGGGCTATGCGACTAAAAATATTATATTTAATATTCCGCCCTCTAAAAGCACATTTGAACTATGCTAAGCCCAGTCAGGCTATTTAATTTTCGATTGCAACAGACACTGGACCGCTAGATGGCGCCTGCTGACTATTTTAGATGTCGCTATTGTAAAAATACCGGGGTGTACCAAATAGTCAAAGGATCCTCGTGCCGGTCGTCACATGCCTACCTTGCACTGACGAGAGCCAACAGCTCGAAACTGCAGTCTGCAAGTGGTATGTGACGGCTGGCAAGAGAGCTCCTTTAAGTAGGATCAGTCTTTCGGCTGGTGTTTGTTGCAATCGAAGCATTAGCGTTTTGATGGTAATATGCATTTATTACACTTAACGCGTCAGACTTGTAACTTGTAATTCAGCGCTCGGCGGGGCACATAGCCCGGAGAGTAGCTGTTGGTTGCAGTCTGGTTACATTCCTTATAGTAAAATAAGGATTTTATAGAGGAATTTGCGACTAAAAATATTATATTTAATATTTACTTGTTTAATTATTGGTTTGTACTAGGAAAATGTACATGTAATGAATTGTGAAATATGATTTGACTAAATAAATATGAAATAAATATATTTCTAACAAAATCCTTAAAACTTAAAATATTACAATTGTCTACATTTTTGTCAGTGAATTCTACAAAGTTTGCAAGCATAAAAATAATTAAAGTATTTGACTTCTTTGGTAAAAGATCAACAGATGGAAAAACTATATCATATACAGACAACTGAAACTTGGTTAAGGATAAAATTTGTTTCTGCAGCCACTTATAAACCACTATGATATTGGAATTACATTTAAACCTGTGAATCACTGTGTCTATACCACCACACTTTTCACAATTAGGAGAATCAGCCTTTTTTATTTTGTGTAGATACTCCTTTGTCAGCACACAGTTATGAATTATTTTAAACCAGAGTGCATGTTGATCTGAGTTTAGTATTTTATTGTTAACATTTGTCCATACTCTCTCCCAATGAATGTTGGGATGTTTTTCTATTATGTTAGGGCAATGTTTCATTCTGTTAATCAAATTACAGTACAATACTTTCAAATTGCTATGATCACTAGTAATAGAGTCTAGGAGGTGTTTGTCAATATAAGATCACTCTTAAAGAAAATCTCTTTTAAAAACTCTGCTTATAATTGCTTTTAAATGCCTATAAACTGTTGAATGCAATTTCTTGTGAGATCTCTGGTACCTACACATATTTAAACTCGTTAAAGAAAACGAGCAAAATCACAATAATACTCATAAAACACTCTCGCTCTTAAAATTATTCAAACATTTTATAAAGTCTATCTTCAGCTCATAAAAACATGAAAACCTCATAAATGATTACAAAAACTAATAATACTTTATAAGTTCTGATTGTGTATTTACGAGACAAGGACAATGATATAAAATTCATTTACATCTTACTAGTTATTTCCTTAAGCAACATTATGTTGGGTCACTGTTATTTTATTTTAAATTCACATAGAATAATTAACAAATAGTAGGTATATTGTGAATGTAATGTGATAATTATTCAATTAATTTCAGTATAATTTAACATATTCTAAGTAAGAAATTTAATATAATGATTTACTCATAACAGCTATAAAATGCTTTGGGTAAATTCCATTGCTAATACTAAATTCAATTAAATGTACTGATGTGCACAATGTTACATTACAAGTGTTTCAAAAACTTGTATTTGTTAGGAATTATTTGGTATTACATTAATATGTAAATTTAATCCATCGTAGGTCACTGTGTCATTAAAATTTAGTTCCTCGAAGGTAGCTAACCTTGTACAATGAACATGTTTAACCGATTACAATTTGTTTATCTTCAGGTAACTTCAAATATTTGTATTTTTGTTCTTCGAACATTTCTGTTAAATTTTTTATAAACTTTGAATGATATTCATCGACTTGCTGCGACGTTGGTGCTGCTATTTTGGGAACCTCCAATGGCATACCAACTAAAAAAAGAAATATGAAAGGTTTTTATGTAAGTATGGCTTTAATTATCTGATTCACTTACGTCTACAAATATGGACAAATAACACTAAATAAGCAAACATGTTTTTGATTCGAAAGTATAGGTCTTTTACTGTCTCTCACGAATGGAACTAAAAGTACTTGAACACATTTTTTTCAAATATTTTAAGTAAATAATAAAAACTTATATTTTAACTACAAAGTTTTAATAAATCAAATACTTATGTTCTTTTTTGAAATTAAATTTATCGCCCTGGATGTTGGTAAGCTTAATTTCTACAATAATTTTATTCGTACTTGTTTTAATATTTTACAGCTGGCTTGCTATTACATGAGAAATAATTTAATAACCGGAATAATTAAAGCGACAAAAAGTTTAAAAACAAGGGAATAAAAAAATAAAATCCTAAAATATTTCAAATGCAAGGAAGTTATTGCATTTTACAACTAAGGTAGATAAATAAATGAAAAAGAAGCACAGGGTCTTTGAAACACAAATTTTTTTGAGTACTCCTCAGCACCTCTCCAACAGGATCCAGCCATGAAACTGCTTATGGAAAAAGTTCCACTTCAAATCTTATTTTGACTGCATTATATTTTTCCGTATTATATTCATTTATATAATCTTTATTATAAATTGTACAGGTACTGCATTATATTCCATTTTTAATTTATACAGGCTGATTTGTGAACAGTGTGTCATAGCCTAATGCAGATAGAGCACTTCAATGTACTGTCGTGAGCAGAAAAAATAGGATAACTTTCTTTTCTAACGTAAATCTGTCTCTTTTAATGCTATAGTTATTGCTATAGTAAATGATGGATGGTTAATGACACAAATTGCACTGCGTTATAACATTAACAAAAATTTTGTGTGTAACATTTTAAGAAAGTGGAGAATAAACGGTACGATTAGTAGAAATCCTGGATCAAAGGACAAAGAAACTAACTATTAATATTTCGTTATTGCGCCATTTCTATTTATAACTTCTATAAGTCTGTTTGGCATAAAATTAAATAACCTTGTACAATAATCATTAGCAATAATAATTTCCCATGTATTATTTACTATTTCCAGTAATTCTTCGGCATTCCGTGGTCTCACATTTAGTTTTTGTATACTTCTTACTCATAGTCCCCATACTTCTTCCACAGGGTTAAGATCTGGACTATGACTGGGCCAGTTAAGAACATTGATGTTGTTATCTTGAAACCAGTTAGTTACGGTATGAGCAATATGAACGGAACAATTGTCTTGTTGAAATGTGAACTCATTATTAGGAAATAATTGTGACACAGAAGGGAGCATAATATTGTTTAAAATCCTAATATACGTTTCACTACGAAATCGTTCCTCAATATGCCACAAAACACCAGGACCATGTACCGATATCCAAGCCCACATATTGATGGAAAATCTACCACTTTTATCATTGTTAGATATATATTTCTCATCGCATCGAGTATTTGGAGGGCGGTAAACACGAATACGACCGCTGTGTGTTGATTGGAATTTTTTTTCGTCTATAAAGATTACATTGTTCCAAATATTTACATCATGCGCTAAAAATTCAAGCGCAAATCCTACTCGAGCTTCTTTATGTTCAGCTTTAAGTAAGTATTTCTGTGCTGCTGCATGACAGCGTAGCTCCGATTCTCTTACTCGCCGGCGACCAGTACTACTCGATCCAGAAAAATTCGTTTCTTCAGCAGCCTAAATAACTGAATAAAATGGATTTTCTACTAAAGGATTTACCAATTGCAAATCTTGTTGTTGAGTTGATATCCTTCGTCGCCCTGATCCAGGATTTCTACTAATCGTACCGTTTATTCTCCACTTTCTTAAAATGCTACACACCGAATTTTTGTCAATATTATAACGCAGTGCAATTTGTCACATTGACCATCCATCTTCTGCTTTAGCAATAACTCCAGATTTAACTAAATCGCTTATATGAGGCATATTAGTTGTTTGCACACTTGCAATAAATTATGACAACTAACTGACATTGTCACAAAAATTAAAGTTAGATGTCCACAACTAAATTTTAGCAATATACGGTTATAAGACGTCCTATTTTTTTTGCTCACGACCATAAGTCTGGATCAAGAAAAAAAATTTTTTGGCTAGTAGTTAATAAATAATAATAACCACACCACAGAAATTAGAAGAAGATACAGGGTGTGTTGTATGCATTTAGTCTGAAAATTTAATGAGCTATATCTCTGCAACGGTTTGTCGGAATAGCCTATTTGAAAAATCTGCCCTCCCTGTTTTTCACAAAAAAGTACATCTTTCTGTCGCATTTCTGGAGAACTATTAGCGGATTCGGAAAGCTCAGAAAAAATGCTATCAGAATAGCGATTCAATTTTGACGGCATACCTAAACCGTTTCGGCAAGAACTCACAAAACAATTTAGCGCATCACGACTAACACTTTGACCGGGCAACAGTTTGATAGAGTCTATTCAAATGCTTCAGATCCATATTCCTCTTAAGACTTCACATAATACATAGCAAAAAACATATATAGCAAGAAAAATACATTGCTGGACTTCTTAAATTTTTAATAAATAGGTAATTCTCCACAATATTAACATCTTAATATTAGATAAGGAATGCTTCATTTCAAACTAGATGAGGTTCTCAAAATGCCCTCCACCAACTTCGATGCATTTCCTGCACCGCAACAGTAAAATCGTGTGGCATTCCCAATGGTTTCTCTGTGGTTCTTCATGTCATCAGAGGCTACCACTACCCGCTGCCGTAGTTCCTCTCTAGCGGTGTCTTCTGTGCTGTACACCGATTGTTTCATGTGGTCCCAAAGTCCCAAACATGTAATTGAGAACAGTTGGGTCAGGAGATCTAGCTGGCCAAGCTTGAGGACCTCCGCGATCGATTCAGCGGTCAGGAAACTCATTGTTGAGATGCTCCCGGACCTGGAGTGAGAAATGAGACGGTGCTCTATCATGCTGGAAATGAAGACCCCTCCTGTTGACATTTTGCGCCAATAATAGATTGGGTCCGAGCTCGTGCGCTATTCTTCTAGTGCTTATCGAAGGATTTTGCTCTACCATCTCAACAATATTTTCTTCTGCCGGTCTAACTACTCGTTCTACATTTCTGTGAGTTCCAGAGAATCTTCCATGTTCCTGAGAGAATTAGAAAACTCTGGTGAAAATGTGGCGCGACGGTACTTGTATCCGGGAAATCTTCGCCGATATTCCTTGACGGCAACCCTTGTGTTGCCATCGCAAAACCTATACACATAAATGGTATCAGAGAATTCAGCGTTAGTAAATTATCTGCCCTTAGGCTATGGCAAATTGTTCGCGAATCACCCTGTATATTAATACTTATACGTACACACATTAATCAGCAGCAGAAGTTAGTTTAGGTTACTTAGGCTGGCACCTTTTATATATTTTTTGTACATAATAAAGAGTATTATTAATATTATTAATATATAATTTACTCACCCACTGTTGTCACCGGTTTCCTACGAGGAACTAGTCCAAAAAGTCCGCTACCTTTTGGTACAGCTAGTGAAAACCCAGTCCATTTTGTCAGTATTTTCTGAAAATATCTCAAACAAGGCCCATCCCTCAAATCATATAAATCTGTCTCTCCAAAAGACAATACAGGCACTAATGGGACACCATTTTTCAAGGCTAATTTCACAAAGCCTTTCCGATTTTTTAACACCAGTCGATAATTACCAGGTTTGCAATACTTAATTTCAGCATGACCCCCCACCATAATAACACAAACGTTTCCACCATCACGTTTGCTTAGAACATAGTCAATTGAAGTAGAAGAAGAAGAAACTCCTCCTAAGCGCAATAATATCTCTCGCAAGAAAGGTACCTTGAAAAATTGATGAGAGAACACTATATGTGGCCTGTGGTATGGAAAAATACTGTCATAGCCAGCAAATGCAGTACCAAAAGCGTTAATTGATCCGGTCGCGAATACCCCATGAGGAAAACTACAAAACAAATAGTTCTTATTCTTATCTAATTCTACTCCAGAGAGTTTCTCTAAACGTAATGGGAAGTAATCTCTGTTATATCTCCACCAGCTCCAAGATCTCACCCATTCGCTCAGTTGTCCACCCTTCTCACTAGTATCTTTATCCACAATGAATATCCATAGCATGTAGAAACCTGTTATCCACCAAAATCTGGTAAATATAAATAAGTGGAGAGTTAGACACCAAAATATCACACTTCCAAATAGGAAAGTAATCACCCATGTTGCTACTGCAAATGTCTGCAGTCGACTGTGCAATTCCATCTGCAAAAAAATCAAAACTGTCATTTCAAATTATTATTATGATGTGTTTTTTTATCTTCTATTACGGATAAATCGATTTTGATACGGTTTTTACAAGGCAATTTGGTATTTTTACAGAAAGATTCATTCATATTTACAGTGAGTTAGAACTGGTTTGTAAATTATTGGCAATTTCAGACTAGATGTACAATAGGGCGTCTCACCGGGAACTGAATCGATCGATATAGAGAAAAGTACGCATCAGAAAATTTTGAAAATTTAGATAATTACTAATGTCGATGTGGCCAATCCAGCTAAAATAATTAAAAGTAGCTGGCACTTCCCTTTATACCGGAAGTCGATACCAACTTGCTTATTTCAAATATATATTTTAGAGTTTTCGAAAAGAGCATAAAATTCTGAGTCGAAAATATGTAGCATGTCCTATACCTAAATCTATCCGTTTCAGAGATATTTGACATTTTACAGAAAATTTGAAAGGTGCAATGGTTTGCAAGAACCGTTATAACTTTCTTCATGTAAAAGATCCTCATTTGCTTCTTATCACATAAAAAGAACACAAGGAGAGCTACGTTCTAAAACTGAAATAAATTCAATAATATCATACCAAGTGTTCCATCTTTCGCGTTACATTTTGTCAACTTCAAACCGCGAAAACTTGTTTAGGTCAAATGGAACACCCTGTATTTTTTTACGTCGAGTTGTGTAAAATTGAATTCCCTTTTTACTGATATTAGCATTGTGGGGGTTAAAGTTACAACTTTTTGAAATATTTGCGATTTTATTAGAATTTCATGAATTGTTGTAATCATTTCATCAAAATAGCCATGATTAGAAACAATCAGTCATTATCTTATGTCAAAAAATGCCAGCACGTTTAAATTACAAATTACAATTGCAAATTTGTTTATTATTTATGGAGAATGTGATAAAGTAATATCAAGAACTTGCAGCACATTTGCTACTCGATATCCAGAAAAACGGAAACCGTCACCAAACACTGTAAAACGCATACTGGAAAATTTTGAAAATTATGGCTCTGTCAAGGCAAAAATGCAAAGAAGAAAGCCTATTGTTGATGACGAAAACATTGAAATAGTCATTTTGGGATATTTTCATGCATTTCCAAGGATGCCATTAAGACAAGCTGCTCTGGAATCGGGACTATGCAAGGATTCAATTCACAGAACCTTATTAAAACATAAGTCACGATTCTTATTTGGGAAACATTATATGGACAGATGAAGCAAAATTGACTAAAAATGGACTTTTTAATAGACCCAATTCGCATTATTCAGAGATATTTGACATTTTGCAGAAAATTTGACAGGTGCAATGGTTTGCAAGAACCGAACTCTCTTCGTGTAAAAGATCCTCATTTGCTTCTTGTCACATAAAAAGAACAAAAGAACTACGTTCTACAACTGAAATAAATAATAATCTCGTGTGCAGTAGTCGGTTTGGATAATTTCTTAGAAAAAGAAAACCTCACATTCTCATTAAGTCGACGTTTCGACAAACTTTATTGCCTTCCTCAGGACTAATGAGGTATTTGGCTCTCTGTCAACACAATCATCATCGTCAAATCAATAAATAAAAATAACGTCACTTATACCAATAGGGTTCCTGTCTTCAATATTTATTCATAGGTGACACAACAATATTGTATTTTGAAAATTGATTAATATGCGAATGCAGTGTCCAATGTAAACGTACTAACAGAAATAATTTCTGTTAGTACGTATCTACTTAATGTTATCTGTAGATGAGATTTCTAAATTTGAGCTGCCAATTATTTCATATAATTTTTTATAAGTTGGTAGATATTTCGAGTAGGAAGTAAACATTATGTAATAAGTTTTACTAAAGTTTACTGTTAGTAATTTATTACAGAACCAGGTAAAGATAGTAGCTGGATCAGCTTCTATTTTATACTTTGATATATCCCAATTTTCAGCTTTATAAAATATGGCTGTATTATCAGCAAAACTAACTACTTCACCCTTAGTTTCTACATTAATTAGACCATTTAAGTATATATTAAACAGTATTGGTCCTAGAACAGTGCCTTGAGGTACCCCATGTTCTGCAGTTTTTACATTACTTACTGTATCTGCGATTTGAATACATTGCTTACGGTGTTCTAAATAACTCAACATTAATTTATATGAAGTCCCTCGAAAACCTATATGGTTCAACGTACTGAGAAGTTGGGTGTGAAGATGAGAAAGGAAGCACACTGTATATTTTTGAATATATTATTTGAATAAAGGAGACAAGGGATTTATTTAATATTACTCATTTACTTATTGCATATTAATTTAACAGTCTTACCTTATCAAGTTGATATGGCACTGAAATCTCACCAAAAATGTTTTTCTTGTTATTATTTAATCAAACATCTACCTCGCACTTGTCAATTGTAAAATAATAATAACCTTCAGATGCTGGCGCCGTGTTTCGATAATCAAACACCGGCATTAGAAGGCCCATTTCTGTTTGCATAAGCTCGTAGTTTTAACTCCATATAACCAAAGTTGTTCTTAGTTGATTCTTTCTGGTCGTGTTTTAAGTAATCGGTAATTATTTAATTTAGTAGTTAATGCAAGCAATGTACACAGTGTTTTCGTAAAGTAGTGAATAAATTCTATAAAAGGTATAAAAAATTTTTTGGGGACAATTTTTCGGACGTGTCAAAATTTTCATATTAAAAACTATCTTTTGATATATTTTTGATTTGTTTGCTAAGCTCAAAAGCCAGAAATAATTTCCTACAAGCTAAATTCTCTTTTATTAGATGGAGAAAGCCTCTCTATAATATAACTAAGTTTTAACTATTAAATTCATTAAAATCAAGGGCAATCAAAAAAGCAGCGAATTTGTGTTATAATTACGTATATTTTCAGAAAAACTAATTATATTGAAAAAGATTTGTTAAATTAAAGGAAGAACTTCGTCCTTTAATTTACTTAAAATTCTATGGAACATTATGTATCTGTACTCATTTAAATAATAGTTTTTGTGACCCCGTACCAATTTCCTATTTTAATCAAATGTGATTTCGAAACTAGCACAATTTCGGACTTTCCTTAAGAAGCAAGAAACACTTATTCTCATTTTATTCTAAATTTTTTTTAAGATACGACATTGTGTCCCCAAGCAACATTCTGACATCGAGTCAACATTGGGGTTGCCAACTAGAAGTCAGTGTGTGACGTATGCAAAACGTCGTACCAACTCATATCTATACCCAATCTGACTTATTATTGTTGCAGTTGTGAACGATCCATCGTAACGTGTCTGAAGAACTTTTTATTACCCTTCCTAAAATTGATATTAAAGTGTTCATCTGAAGGTTTCGAACCGACTGATTCAGATGAAAATTACAAAACTTATACTTACTGTTTCTTTTGCTTTAACTGCTGTCACTGAATGGTATCAAACACAAGAAAAAGATTATATTTATAGTTCACAAAATACATTGTTATTTAAAGAAATGTTTTTACAAAAATCCAAGAAATGTGTATAAGATTAACAACGTTTGGTCCATATACCACAAATGGTGAGGAACCGGACGACAAAGACAATGTCTCCAACTACCATCCAATGTTTACTTTTTTAGCAAACGATTGACACAAAAAGATTCGATGTAAAAATTTGATATTTAGGAATATGCGGGCTTTTACTTGCCTGTCTATTTACGTATTTTAAATTTCATAGTAATAATTTCGGGCGCTCGTCTTAGAGCTTAAAAATGCTTGAATCGCAACAATTCAGAATTATAATATTACTTATATATTCATACGTTCAGGCAAGGCGATCCCATGTATATGTGAGTACATGGTAATAACACTTTTTTGCCATCGAATTACTAAGGAACCGGTTAAGGGCAAATACGCGGAAAACACAACGATTTTACGCCAAAATGTGAAAAATAATAAATGATTGTAGAAAATGGAAATGTACCCTCAAAAAAATTTGTCTTTCTCGCCAAATACCCCTTAAAATTTTGAATTCGAAACTTTTAACTTGTCCTTATATTTAATACAACACATAAGTTACAGTGCAGTACATCGTCGGTTCATAAAAAAAAGTGGAATTTCATGATAGTTGCTAAAATGTTGGTGGTCGGCGCGACGTTACGCTCCGTGCAGCGACATTTATGGTAGTTCCTGAAATTAAATCGCCAGAGCGACAATTTTTATTTTTACATAAAAAAACGCTCCCAGGAGCGAATTTTTCTAATACTTCCATAAACCGGATTTCGTTGAAGTTTTGAAAAATTTCTCGAGGGTCTCGCGTGTTCTTTGACACAATCACCGACCGAATGCTTACCTAAATCCGACTGTGCGGTCGAATTAAGACGACTGTGTAGAACCTAGGATACCTATGTGTCCGTGTCCTTTTATTACGTCGTCGTCGGTAATATTCGGACCTCAATCTGGCAAAAGAGTCGAACTTTAGTAAAACCAACCAAATTTGTCTACCTAACCTACCATCATTTGTTTAGAACATGGATATATCATAAAATATGTTTGTAATTTAGAGTAATACGTTAATTTTAACTTGAAATTTCTTGTGAAAGAAGGACCAAAATTGAAACAAAACAAATTTTATTGATAAATGTATGTCGGCCAAGTCTAAAAAAATAGTTACCCTTTAAGAATTACATTTATCTTAAAAGTATTAAAATATAACTTATTTTCTTAAAAAAAAAAATGGTAAAATAATAATGAAGTAGTTTCTTCAGAAGGATTCTAAAGACTGAATTTGTTGTGTTACACTCCTCGTTATATACCTAGGCGCCGCTTCGCTTCGCTGGTCATTGGTCGTGCTTGGTTCGCTTCGCTGTTCATTTGTCGTGTTTGGCTAACCGTGACTTACTACGGTGCTGGTACTTGGCAATACCAGTCTCCACGTGTCTCTAAGTCGATACCCATCCATCCATCCATCCAGTTGTTCACGTTTTTCATAATTTCCAGTGATTCCCTAACGATTCGCGGATAATAGCGCATATTCCTGTCTAATATATTGACGTCCTCGTAGTCGATTTTATGGTTCTCGTTATTATGGACATGTTCTGCGATCGCCGACCTATCCGTGTATCCAAATCTTGTATTTCTCTGGTGTTCTTTGATTCTGCACTGGACACTCCGTCCTGTTTGTCCGATGTAGCTCTTACCGCATGTGCACTTCAACTGATAAACACCTTTTGATAACAGTTTAGGGACAGGGTCTTTGATCATCTGCTGTATTTTCTTCACTGTTCGAAACCGTACACCTACTTTCTTTTTGAATAAAATCTTCTTCAGCCTATCTGTAACTCCTGCGACGTAGGGTAGGTATGCATACGTTGTTGGCTGTTGCTGTTCTTCTTCTGTAGTTCTCCTCTGGTTATTCACTATTCGTTGTATATTGCTTTGACTGTATCCGTTCTTCTCTAAAGCTTGTTGGACATTCTGTAATTCCTCGGGTTTGTTATCGTCGTCGCATATTGTGTTGGCTCTGTGGACCAAGACTCTAATTAACGCTCTCTTCTGTTGTGGATAATGGTGCGATGTCGCATGTAGGTAACGATAGGTGTGGGTTTTCTTTCTGTAGACACCGTGGGCCAGCTTGCCATTGTGTGACCTTTTCACTAATACATCTAAGAAAGGTAAAGCTCTACCATTGTTCTACCATTGTAAAATAATACTTTTAAAAATCTCGTATATATAATTTAATGAATAAATAAGTGCTTCTCATAGCGTATTTTTTTAAATTATGAATTTAATGTTTCTAAAATATTTCCAAATGTTTGTTCAACATGGCCGCCTGTTTTTGATTTCGATAGAATCAATAAATATGACGAAGTCAGTATTTATTATTTCTAACTTACTTAATTTGACTATTTGTCGTAAAAGTTCCAAATAAATACACTAATTCCGACTTAGGGTTGTGACAAGTAAAAATATTTTTACCAACAGGGACGTTAAGTTACCAACGTCTAACCGACGTTGAAAGGTTACCCATAACTTAACCAGTTCTATTTAGTCAGTTATTAACGTCTAATCAACGTTGGAAGATTACTTAAAACACACCAAACCTAAATAAGTCATTTTCTGACGTCAAACCAACGTTGGTAGGTGTTCCAAAATAAAGTAGTAGATTTGCAGGGTCCAAGGAACGTTCCCCTGAGGTCAATTCATGACTATAAAATCTATGTTACCAAACGACTACTATTTGCCCATTTTGACGTTGGAATTAGTAAAAAAGTAGTGGGTAGTCTTTGAAATGTTACTTAGCTTGCAACCTGACACGGCATGTAATAACAAAATATCACTTTTTATATGCCCAAATCTGTTTTGAAGTAAGCTAATCTACGTATTTTTATGTCCTTTCGATCGTTTTCCTGGTTGCATCTAATAAATGTTGGTAGTTTCTGTGTGATGTAAGAGAAAACACAAACATCTGTTTCTTCAGACATCACAGTTATCGATTCTGCTGTGTATCTAAGTCTTTTAAAATCGATAAAAAAAATCGTGATTATTAAACCCTTTACAGCTATTCAACAGAACTATCTGCTCTAATAAAACACCACAAGAAATTAAATAATGATCATCTTTTATCGCTATTTAAAGATGATTCCTTAAGAACAGGAATGAAGTTTAAAGAAGTTGATGCACTTGTAGTGGTAGATCCTCCGCCAAGACAGAAAAACGACTTTCGCTGTTGATGAAGGATTTTTTATACATATTGTTTGGCAAAGACTCGCCACCACGAAGTACATACTTCATAGACTACATAGTCGGTATGTTCATTGTGTAAAACAGTATTATACAGAAAAATGCGTATTTATATTTAAAGATTTTGATCCAAACAAGATATCTTCTAAGCAAGCTGTGTAAGGTTATAGATCTCAAAACACTGTTGAACTTTCTATTAGGCCTGAATTAAATGTTGTCGTTCCACAAGGAGACTTCTTAAAACATAATACAAACAAGTAGAATTTAATTAATGTTCTTAAAATATGTTTAAAGGATGCAGGATATATAGTCACACAGGTTCAAGGAAATGCAGATGTGTTAATTGCTTTAACTGCCGTAGAGGAGAGTCAGAAAAACGAATCGAAAACTGCAGTGTCTGAAGATATAGATGTTCTTGTTCTTCTTTTCTCCTAGATCACACAGAAACTACCAGCATTTATGAGATGCGACCAGGGAAAGGGTCGAAAGGACAAAAACTTACACAGGGTAGCTTACTCCAAAACAGACAGGTACATGAAGTTCACGCCGTGTCAGGTTGCGACACAGCATCGTCAGATAATAATATATAATAATAATAATAATAATATTTAGGATTGCAATATAATACATGGCGTACAAGAATCCTTATACATATATACACACGCGCGCGCACACATACATGCATATTGTTACGTGTTAACACCCTGTAGTAAACACTTCTGAGAGTAGGTTCATTGATTGCAATACAGATTGTCACTAACCACTAAATCACTTAATCACTAAATTACAATAATTAGTCCTTATAATAACATACTAATTATAGCTTTCATCTACTATAGACTCACAAATATAATTACTGAACTGACTCCAGCACGTTGGCTCTGCTACTTATATATCCGTGGCGCTTATTCTGGTTCCATCCATTTCACTCTAGGCTATTCCAGACTGTTATTCGGGATTATTCTAGCTTATGCGTGATAATTGCGCCGCCTCTGATCAACTGGCGAACTAAAATTTTACTAGTAGTTAATTAGGAAGGATTCCTTTTACCCTGCTACTAGAAATTAAACCTTCGCAAGAGGGAGTGAGCATGTGCATAACAATACGTATAAATAAACGTCATCATATTTATGCAGGTTGCAATTTATACAATGGAGGCCTTATGAGGAAAAAATATGCCTAATGTCAACACATTTAAAAAAAAAATAAAAATAATTCCTAGTAGCCCAGTTGTCAGAGAACAATTTTGATGAAAAATTAAAATTAATTGTTACCTTGTTTATAACGAAAAAAAAACTGATAGCACCACGGAAATTTTCACTTGCAAATTTGTCTAAAACGGTCAAAAAACGCTTGTAGGTAAAAAACTACCTTTTATTACTTACGAGCCTTTTTATTTATTTGTTTATTTATTTATTTATTTATTTATTTACACTGCTCTACAGATTACAACAATCCAATTACAGAGCAGGAAGTAGTCCCGCAAAATTATGAATAACATACATAAATACCACATATAACATATATAACAACATACGTAATAACAATATAGTATAGTAATATAGTAAGTACTTAATATAAATCATAGAGGTAGAGGAAGAAAATTTATACATTATTTTAATAGAAGTGATTTTAATGTTTTAGGGCTGGTGTGAAAAATATCAATACTCGAACAAAAATTATCAAAATTGTGACATATTTTAGATAGTGGCGGAAAGTTCATAGCATTAGTACGGGCATTTGGTGTATAAAAAGTTGCGCGGTTACGTATCGATACAGATTTGACAGATTTGACCGTTTTAGACAAGTTTTCAAGTGAAAATTTCCTAATCCTAAAAAATGGAAAAAATACTAATTATTTAAAAGTTATTTTTTTATCCTGAATACTTTAGAGCATAAGAATTAATCTTGGATTGACGTTTAAGGTATAAACAAGCTGTATCTACAAGGATTTTTTTTAAATAGTATTTTATTTAATATTTATGTTTTAATGTAGAGTGGAAAAAAATGATAAAGCTTAACTTTCACGTGCAATTTATAAGAAATAAAAATTACAAAACCATTGAAAAGCTGAATTATTCCTCTTTAAAATGCTACCTTTTTTTTGTTTTTAATGGGTACAAATTGTCTTTATTTTGTAGCGGCGCGGCGGTCGAGAAATGTTTTATTCCCTGTGCGACGCGGTTGAAATATTTGAGCGAACTGTGATAATTTCACATACTAAGGGAAAAATCTATTTAAAAAAACTTATACACTATTTTTTTTGTAAAGTTTTCGCTCTTTCACGTGGTGCTATCCATTTTTTTTTCATTATTTTTCGAGATATTAACAAAAAACTGAATTTTTCAGTTTCAGAGGAGAGGGTTTTTTATAAGGGTTCACGGGGGCACTTTCTACTAGTAAAAAACTAGCCTTTCATGGAGCAATTAGCGAGGTAACAATTAATTCCGACTTAAAACCCCTGGCAACTTGGCTATAGAGGAAAGCGCATTGAAGAATACATTAGTCAGTAGTTAATGCCATTTTATAAGATTATTTATGTAGTTATTGTTATTTTATATTTTTCTTAGATTATTTATGTTTTGGTTTGTCATATTCTTTACTTTTTCTTGTGTCATTTTAAAACCATATTTATACTTTAACTGTTTGTGTATAGTGTATACGACCAGAATTGAAACCATATAAAAACTAAAAGCCGGCAAAAACAGTCGGTATCTCTTTATTGTTTTTCTTATGACAAGCATTTCTATTTACCTCCGCAAGAGATGCCGACTGTTTTTGCTGGCTTTTAGTTTTTATACGGTTTCAATTCTGGTCGTACACTATACTATTATTGCATAACATTATTTATGTAGTTATTTTAAAAATTAGTTATACATATGTTTGTCATATGTTTACTTTTTTTTTGTGCTATTTTCAAACCATGTTTATACATTTAAGAATGTTTGTGAACTACTATTTTAAAATTGATTTGTCTCATCTACATACCATGTATCTCAAATACTAATAAATAATTTGAATTTGAATGGGAATTTCAAGTATATTTTGCTTTTAAGGCATCAGCAAAGAAAATAATCAAGGAGCATCAGATTTGGCTATTTGGCGGGCCACTCAATTGCCTCCCTTTTTCCTATCCAAGGATTTGGAAATACCGCATTTAAATAGGCTCGAACAGAGAGTGCGTAATAGGGAGCGCGCTCCATCATGAAAGAAGCAGTCGTTTGTCGGAAGATTAGGTTCTTCTAGACATGGATCTGATAATTTTTGGTTACTAGTGCAGGGTTGATAGTGCTTTCAAGAATATACAAATACCTCGTAACGGTTAGTGCTTCGTCAAAGAAATAAGGATTAAAATCTTTCCATCAACATCAACTATTCCACGTCACGTATTCAGGGATTCTCTGCAGTCCGATAACGATAATTTTGCTTACTGATAGCTATTTAAAATAAAGGTAGCTCCATTAAAAAAAATATTCCTTTTACTAGTTAATTATCATTATTGTATATACAGGGTGTTTCATGAGGAACTGTACATACTTCCAGGGGCGGTAGAGGACCACTTTGGTATTCAAGAAATTTATTTTGGCCAGAACGTCCTTACTATTGAGATAAAAGACCTTTGAAACGTAAATTGAGGTTATGTATATCGGTCCTAAATTTTATTTTATTGTATAAATATTCGGGAGATCTTTTAACTAAGATTTTATGATATAAACATGCCGAATGAAACAATCTGCGACTCTCCATATTCAACCAACCCGCGTCCTTTAGCTTATATGACATTCTCTCACGTCTGCGAATAGCGTAAATTAGCCTAAGACATGAATTCTGAATTTTTTGAATCTTATTCATATAGAGTAGTTAAATTGGGGCCATATAAACAGTCGGCAAAATCTAATAAAGACAACACCAGGCTTTCACATAACATCACTTTCGCTTTTTGAGGTAAATAATGCCTATTTCCATAAATTAATTTAATAGAATTATATGCTTTTTGTGCAAGTTTATTTATGTGTTTTTCAAACCGAAGCTCACTGTCAATAATAACACCCAGGTTTTTTGAATGTTCAATTAATTCAAGGTTTTCTTGATCTACACTTATATGAATGTGATTTTTAATAATTTGACGAGAGTTTTTTGGACCAAAAAAAGTAGAGCGTTCGACTTGCTGGCATTAATAATTAGGCAGTGTTCTTTTGTTACTTTTAAAAAAGATTTTAAATCCTCATTGATGTGTAAACATGCACCATCAACCTCAGAAGCATTAAATGAGTAATAAAGCTGGGTATCGTCAGCATATAAATGAATTTGGCAGTGTTTTAAACATGAAATAAACTGACTGGTATACAGTGTGAAAAGTAGTGGCCCCAGAATAGAACCTTGAGGTACAACTGATCTCAATAATAAGTCTTCTGAGGAATCCTGTTCAATACACACTTTTTGTCGCTTATTTTTTAAATACTTTTAAATAAATTAACTGCTTCCTTCGTAAGACCTATATGTAACAAAATTGATAAGAGTATTTCAAGATTAAGCGTATCAAACACCCGACTAAAATCTAATAAGATTAAAATTGTACATAAACCCTCATCTGATGCTCCTATTATGTCATCAACCACTTGCAAAAGTGCCGTAGTACAACTGTGTCCAGCTCTAAAACCCGATTATGTTTTAGGTAGTATTTTCTTATCCGATACATATTGCCTAAGTTGACTTCCCATGATTTTTTCAAGTATTTTAGAAAATGTAGGCAAAACGTAAGTCTTTAAAATCTTCAGGGTTACTCTTCTTCGGTAACACAGTGATCACGGCACTTTTCCATATGGATGGGAAAACATTTTCTTGTAAACAACAATTAATTATATGCGTCAGATAAGGAATAATATGGGGACAACATAACTTAATCATTTTTATATTTACCTTATGACACCCCGTAGCATTCGTGTGTATCTCTAGAATTGTTTTTAAAACTGTCGTTTCATCAACAAGTGCAAAATTAAAAATTGAATCAAATAATAAATTAATTTTATAATGGTTAAGAATATCATCAGAGGCATCTGCAAATGGTAAAGAATTTACAAAAAAATTATTTATATCATTTACGTTTTTTAAGTTTTCAGGAATGTTTTTATTTTTGTTTTGAAAAATTAAGTTATTTTTAAGAATCTTCCAACATTCATGAGCGCTAGAGTTATTTAACTGATTAGTTAAAAATGCCTTTTTTCTCTTTTAACAGCCTGGAATGTAAAGTTACGCATCTGTTTGTAATATATAAAATCGTTGTGATTGTTTGTTCTTTTAAATTTGGTAAGTGCCCTATCATGGTCTTTATTACGTCAGTCAGCCAGGGTGCAGGAGGTTTAGTAAATATTTTTGTTACATAAGGTGCATGAAGATCAAATAAGCTAATTAAGTTATCAACGAGAAATGATACCTTATCATCAATATTAAGATCAAAAATATTATAAAATGGTATAGCATATAAATCTTGCTCAAAAGAAGTGTAATTAAAATTTTTGTATTCTCTGTTGCTCTGTTAACAAAACATTAAGCTGATCTTCTTCTTGTACTGATGACCCACCGGATTTAGGAAGCCGGTGGACGGTGAATTTTGATTCTGTTGTGCTTACCATGGTCTGACTTGTAATTGCTCACGCAAACTGCATCATTTAACTAATAGTCAAGCAAACATTGGAATTTGTACTTTTAGTAAATGAAATAAAACACATTTTAAATAGAGTAAATAAATATTTTTATAGTTATAGTTAATTCTGACGAACGCTTTTCGCATATCAAATTAAATACCAAATAATTTACTATTCTATTATCATTTTCTTGTCCTCTGGCTTCTCCAAATATTTGTATTTCTGTTCCTCAAACATCTGCGTTAATTTTTCTATGAATTTCGCATGGTATTCATCAATCTCTTCTCGTGTTGGATTCATTATTTGTGGGACTTCCAAGGGCTTACCGACTGAAAATAATTTAAAATAAATGAAAGTATTATATTATAAATTAAAGTATGTAGTCACGTATTGTGTGTTAAGAAAAAATTAGAACGAACTGACATAAGTTCAAGTTTTTTAAACATGTTATCTTCAATATATTTTTTTAAATACTATAAATTTCATTTTATAATTGAATTTCTTCTAGTATATTAGACTGAGATTGTTGTTTTAATAAATTCTACAATAATTTACGTTTTAAAGTGACAGTTAATAATTTCTTCCCGATGCTTTTGTACTGGGACATTCAGAAGAAGGATATTTATATAAATGCAGAGAAGTTAGGTGATATCTTATCGTAGTGTATTTTTTTAACTTACATTTATATTAACATGCTCGGATGAGTATAATTGATATAAATCCAAGAAAATAACATTTTAAAGCTATAATTGATGGGTTTATATTATGTTTGTATATTTAGAATTTAACGTTCCTATGAAGTTCAATATTTATGAAGTACCTAATTTATCATACTTAAATGATATTTCGGGGCGAGCGTAGGTGCGTCTTTACTATGTACATACTTCGGTATGCGATGTAAAGCAATGTCAAGCGTAGTTAGCAGTTGGATGGGTGACCATTCCAACAGAAACCGCGTCCTCGCCTCACACATCTTCCAGCAGCTTGTATGTGTATGCGCGGAAGCTATACAACCTTAGGCGAGGGTTGTATAGGAGATATACCATCCTTCGGAGGGGATGTAAAGCCGTCGGTCCCTTGTCTATTAAATGTTAGGTAAGTAAGAGATCCCTACTCTTCTTAAGGGAAGAGGTTCGGCAATATTCCTGGTTGGGGGTAGCTCGTCTACAGGCGTCGGTGTTAGGCCTCAGTAGCGGAAATAGGCCAACGTTAAATAAATGTATTAAAAAAAAAATGATATTTTCATACCTACTGTGGTAACCGCACGTTTATGTGGAACAACGAAAAATCGTCCTAACGGTACTATAGGCACGGCCCCAATCCACTTCTTTAGAAATTCCTGAAATCTTCTTAAAAGCGGTGTCTCCAGCTGATCATACAAGTCAGTCTCTCCAAAAGATATTACAGGCACCAGCGGAGCACCACTTCGTAAAGCCAATTTGACAAAACCTTTCCGATTTTTCAATGCTAATCTGTAGCTGCCTGGTTTACAATAATAAGCTTCTTGTGCCCCACCAACTGATAATGCACAAATATGTCCACCACCAGGTCTACTTAGTACATATTCAATTGATTTAGCAGAAGATGATATTCCTCCCATGCCTAGAAACGAGTCACATCATTTGTCATGCAATATCGTTCACTCTAAATCCAGTGGTATAATCGATATATCGATATGTGGTGGATAAAGGTAGCAAATTAAATCAATATAACTTATCTTCAAAACCAAAGGTACTGTTTAAAAGCTACAAATCTACAAAATACTCTGACTGTAGTAGATGTATGTAGATCATATGATCGGAAGTAATCAAATTTTGGCCTAGGAGAAAACGACAGTTCCGAACACCTTGCATGATAATCAAATTAATATTCGGCACACACGTTTAAGCACTTTACAGACATCTCTAAATATTTATCCCATAAATTTCTTCTCCTAATAGGTATGACAAAATTTAAAACACCCTTTTAATAGTAGTTTGTGCAACAAGAGTGGATGTGATAGCCATATCGCACGAGAAAGAAGTTTGAGCACGACGCCGTAGGCGGAGTGCCACAATCTTTCGAGTGCGATATGAAAAATCCACTCGAGTTGTACAGTATATTTATTAAGAAAAAACTACAAATAATAGTTTTAATCAAATTTTAATATACAAACTTAGCTTCTGCTAAATCTTATGCTCTAGATGCAAACATTTTATAAAAGCTTCCGTAGTCTAGCGGTTATATGCAATGCAAGAGATCGTAGGTTCAATCTCCACATATAGCTACTTTTTTTTTGTCATAATATATCTCTAAAATTTTGTCTGTATATAAAAATTTCAATAAAATTTTAGGTGGTATACCGTTTATCGATTCTTCACTGGAATCACTCATTTTAAATTATTTTCTAGCTCAAACTGCGCGAATACACACTGGCAATTACTTTGACAGTTTACGCACTAACTGGAATTTTTTAAAACGAATAGTCGCCTATGTACTTAATACACGAACTGTGACTGGTCGATTTCATATCCATCCTAGAACGTATATGAAATATATCCGTTCAGTTAACTGGAATGGCCCACTTATCCATTCTACAGACTGTACGGAAAACAGCAAATTTACATAAGGGAGTAGAAAAAAGTAACTAAAATCATTAAACTTTATGTAGAGTTTATACAATCTCAGTTTAAAACGGTATAAAAAAACAAGAGCGCGGCATTCATTTTTAAACCGACCTTGAACGCGTGCCATCAATAGGCGCGCGTAACTAACCCTACAATATTTTTAAAATCGTTTATTGTATAAGTATCACTGTTTTGCAGTTTTATTAACAAATAAATTATGACTGATAGTGGTGAAATGATAGGTAGGTATATGAATATTGTATGGTCGTTTGTATAAAGGATTATGGCATAATTACATACATACTTTTATATAAACTAACAACAAACTTTACTCACTTAGTCAATGATATTTCCTACAGAACGTAAACATTTCATTGACTATTAATGTAGAGCACTAGAAAAATTTGATATTATAGAAAATGTCACCGTCCATCAAAAACCAACAGTGAATAGTTTTGCCAGAATGGGAATGGAAAAGGTATATAATGTTAGTAAGGTAGGACGTTAAAATAAACTTGACAAACCTGATAACAGTGATAACATTAATGACCCAATAAAGTAAAACATAATTCTCATTAAAACGCCGTCGTATCTTCAAAAAAACAAGAGTCCATTTGAAAATGAAGTAGAGTAATAAATCCTCATTAAAAATGCGAATACTCAATAAATGTAGTGCGGGTGTTTATAAGTAATTTCTATAAATTGCAATTAGTTATAAACAAGCTCTCTATTTTTATTATAGTTTGCTACCTGTAGTAAGGAAATTTGTACCTGCTTGAGTTGAACCCTTGTGATCTGTCCTTGTTTAATGCGTTTCAAATTATCTGCCGAGCTCTCTCATTACCAGTTGGCATCTGTTTGATGTGACGAAGTTAATCCGTAAACACTAAAGAATTGAATTTCATACCCGGGTTTACGGGTTTTTACGTACTGTAATAAAATTATTATGGAATTATTTTTAATTAATTATTTTTATGGAAATATATGATTAAGTTCATTGTAAACTATAAAAAAGACGATGTAGTGTTGTATAAATGTATAATATCAGTTGAGTAAAATTAAAGTTCTTCCTCTGAACATTCTGACGAACTATCTTCGGATCCTATATTAATAATGATAGGTTCTATAGTTATGTCAATAAGATCGTCGAGTTCCCAATTTTATCTTCTTCTTTTAGTACGTGGTTTATACAACTTTGTCGTTTATCTGCAGTCACTCGTTCCAAGGAATTGGTTAACAAAATCTTGACGTCGTTTAATTTAAAGGTAGTATTATCCCGGGCTACTTCACCTTTTACCTGCGCCCATACCAATTCGATAGGGTTAAGTTCGCAGTGATAGAATGGTAACCGTAATATACTTATTTGACGATTCTTTGCCATTTCATCTACAACGTACTTTTTGGGTCCTTTATTAGCATTGACAGTCACCAAAAGTTCTATTTTCACCATAGTCGTCTAGAAATCAATTTTTTTCCTGATAACCATTCAGATATATCGGCTTTCTGCTAGGCAGTCGTAGGGGATCGCTCAAGCTGTCTGGAGTGGTAACTTGCATTATCCAGTACAATTACAGATCCAAAGGAATAAGGAGGAATAAGATCCAAAAACTGCCATTTACAAAATCATTAGCACTGCCAATATGCGTGATTATTAATCGTCTCCCTTTTCCTGAAGGTGCTTTAAACCCGGTTGATAGTTCATCTAAAAATGCTTGTCGAGAACTGTTCACATTTTTATCTTGCCACACTTTTGTTATGGTATATCTCGCGTTTACCCAAGTTTCATCCAGATAATAAATATTCTTTTTTTGTTGACGGAAGTTTCGAATTGTTCGTAGGTAGTCTCTTCGCCAACATACAATTTCATCGTTGTCAATAAGGATAGATTTTCTGTTCTGCTTTTCCCAGCAAAAAATCAGGTCATGTAGAACTTGCCAGAGTTTGTTTCTGCTGATTTTTGGTAAATCGTTGTCTTCTGAAAATCCACGTATAATCTTGTCCAACGTTGGAATTTCTTTCTTAACATAAAATGAGTGCACTTTTCATAACATTTTTGAAGTATTCCTCTGGGGCGATTTTGGCCTCTCTGTACATGGTCTTGGAGGGATTCGCAGTGTCTTGCTCATTTTTTGTTTATTTTAAAAGTTTATATATAGTCAAATTTCCAATCACTGTCCTCTTGGCACACATTTCAACGATATCATCAATACTGTTGGCAAGATTCTGGAGTTTGAGCCCATTATATACGTTGAAAACGATTATCTCCACATTTTGAGATAGCGCACATCTTTTAACACGTTTAACGGGAACATAATCTGATAAGCTTGCATTTCTACTCATATAATTGCTTTTAAACCTAATTCAGCTGTCACCAAACACAATGTCTCACAGTTACTCTTAGCACGTTTACACAAGTTCAGCTCTACGGCTAAATTGATGTGTTTACGCAGTTGGGCGGAGATACTCGACATCATGCTAGGAGTACTTCATTTCAATTATTTCAATTTGTATGAATCTGTACTAGAAAGCATACAACTGGCCAGTCGATTTTTTTTCGAACACAATGTACATAGGGGCGAGCGTGGGTGAGTCTTTACTATGTACATACTTCGATATGCGATGTAAAGCAACGTAAGGCGCGGTTAGTAGTTGGATGGGTGACCGTTCCAACGAAGACCGCGTCCTCGCCTCACACATCTTCCAGCGGCTTGTATATCAGTGTATGCGCAGTGTAGCTATACAACCTTAGGCGAGGGTTGTATAGGGGATATACCATCCTTTGGAGGGGATGTAAAGCCATCGGTCCCTTGTCTATTAAATGTTAGGCACGTAAAAGATCCCTACTCTTCTTAAGGGAAGAGGTTCGGCAAAATTCCTGGTTGGGGGTAGCTCGTCTACAGGCGTCGGTGTTAGGCCTCAGTAGCGGAAATAGGCCGACGTTAAATAAATTTATATAAAAAAAAACAATGTACATAATAAATATTGTAATATTTCTATATAGTATATCAATTCCATGAATTTTAAAAACTTAGTAGCACTTCAATGGTGGCTCCTGATTTTAGGGTTTTATTACTCCACTTCATTTCCATAGTTATATTATTTTACCTCAATTAAAATAAAACTTCTATTAAAGTAAGAAAATTTAAATAATAAAACGAACTCTCATAGTTGCGAGAAAAAAATAGTCACATGGTAACGGACTCATCAGTAAGCTCACTACTAGAACATTTCCTACCTGAATGACAATCTAGGCTCTACGTGCGGCAAAATGGGATACTCTTTTTCTTTGTTTATAACATGATTCACGGATTTTTTTCCGTATGTCGGTTTTGTCTAAATCGGATATTACGGAAATTATATCAATTCTATTGAATTAAATATGCAGTAATATAGCAGTAAACGTAACATACTATGGCCGTGTGTTTCGCAGATATGGTTTGCAACATATTCTTTTATGAAATTATGTTATTTGATAGTTTTTAATAAATTTTGGCCTCACTTTAATTTTTCATCAATATTTGTATTTTTAGATCTCACAAACGTTATTACATCGTCCTTTTTCGTATTATTATTTGGTACTTTATTTAGTAGTTGCGAATTATAAGAAGCATTATCCATAACGCAAATGAATTTGGTAACTGCTGTTCAACGAACCATTTTACACTGTTTTATATTTTTGGCTGACAAGAGCATTGCGTTGGGTGCGAACCCATTTTTACTTCCGGCATACAGATTTTTAATACATTTTTACTTGAATATGGTGCATTTAAAGTACAATTTTGAGTCATGTTTACCCAACAGTAATTAACAACATCATGCGTATCCAACCACATCTGGTCAAAATATATCACGGTCCTATTTGATTTGAGGTACTCTTTTATTTCACGCAAATATTCCTGTCGAATTTCCACAATACGGACTGATTCAAAGATTGATAATTATAATCAGGGTATTCGCGCAATTTATCCAAAATCATTTCCAAAGTAGGGACTTCATTTTCTGGATAAAAATTATAAACTGTTCTTCGGATAACGTCTTCTGCAGCATCGTCAATTTTTCAAAAATTTTTATTTTCTTTTAACAGAGTGGTGTACAACAACCTCTTTTTTAATAACAATATTAATAGTAGAGATCGAAATCTTAGTTAATTCAAATAATAGTTTTTATAATACATGTAATGTGAACAAAATCTAGCATTTTCATTGGAACAAAAGGTAATATACCAATATGACAAAATGTGAAATATAACAAAAAATACTCCGATATTAACACATAATAATTATTAAAGTAAAAATCTCTAAAGAAAAGTTGGGCGCCACGGATTTTATTTTTGGTAAGAAGCCGAAAACCATTCAGGGAACTTAACTAGAACGTATTTACAAGTTTCGTTGCACTTTCTTACTTGAGATAATAACTAAGCAATCTTCCAAATAAACACTTAGAGGGCGTAGAGTTCGAAAATGGACAATTACACTAAGGGTTCCAGCACTAAACAAAGGTCATTTCCACAGAAAGAATTTATTTCGCTAGGAAAGTCTCTAGGGATTATACTTTGATAATACAGTACAGTATACTGACTAATACTGTAAATATGACAGAACTGAACGTGAAAATTTCTTAATAAATATTGCAGGCTTGTCGTTTATAGTATAAAAATCATACCAGCTTAGTAGAGGAAGAACCCCACTCAGCTTTCACTAGCCAAGTAAAACTTCTCTTTAAACTGGAACTTATGAAAATATCAAACGAATCTACAAATAATTAACTCAACTTTACACATTATTTCACTATAATACCACACTTGCAATCTATATTTCTAACCGCCGTTGTCGGCGGAACCCATTACTTCCACGGGAATCTCTCTCGGCCATGCTCCTTCTCTCATACAAGATGACGTTCTACACCTCAACCAATCAGGGCCTTGGATTCAAAAATGCACCGATTATAACCTTAGATTATGAGTACATATAGATCGCACACTATTGCCTTTGTTTGAACAGGTTTATATATGACATTTTATGAAAGAAATATTAGAGTTAATAATTATTATTTTACGTACATATAACGCAAAGAACTTACGTTTTTTATATTAGGAGAAAACCTCCGTTCAACGTTAAATAAAAGCACGGCATCACCCGGTTCCACGAAAACAGTCTCTCACAGCGCTTTCGCATCAACTTGAATTCTTTACCGACCGCCCGTACGTCTGTTCGACTACATTTCATATACGAGGGGATAAATTATATCGATAACGCGGTACTACCTGCTGTATACCATTCTAGAGAGGCATAGCAACGGACGTCCCTGGCAGAGATACTAAATTTATAATATTTCAAACTGACATTGGACAAAGTATACTCTTCATTCAAGTAGATAAGTATAGTCGGCTAGCTAGACGAGTGAAATGTCAAGCTGATTATGTGAAGTAGTTTGTTATAATTACACTTCATGCATAAGCGAAAAAAATTGCTAAATTAAGAAAATAAATACAATAATTAATTCGCCATGGCACACCATGAAAAAAGTCGTCTGGATATTTAAATTATCAAAAAATCACAGTTAAAGTCAACAAAATATGAAAAAAATCATTAATCTTCGATAATTCCTAAATAGATAAATAAATAAACACCACATAAATTAGACAACCCCCAATTCCAGAAGCCAGAGGCTTGTGCGGAAGGGGGTTACACATTGAAAAAACGCGGACATACAACCATTTCCACTGACAGTGCCAGTACCGGAGCCAGGATTCGAACCCGGTGGCGCGACACCCGTGTGATTAATCGCGATTGCCACCTCTCGCCTTAACCCACACGGCTATCGACTAGACCTAAATAACACAAATTTACCGATACCGAACCTCTAACGTTCAAATTAGTTATTTTACGAACAAATCATTACAAAAGATCGATCTAAAAAATACCGCCCCCATTTGACAACCGATAATATCAAAATTACTTTTCACGCCGCCATTCAAATTATTTTATTTCACTTCCACAAATATTTTATAATCATATTTTACCTTATTTTCAACTTCCAATTCAATTGTCCATTCGTATATTAAATCGCACTTCATTCAAATTCCCAACGCATCAATATAATATTGGGACACCTTTTTGTTATCAATTCTTGCCTTTTTCGTTCACCGCTGACCATCGGCACAATTTCATATCATGTTCAGCTCACCATGCACAGACCTTCGGGACAACTTTACGGGATCATTAGAAAATTAATTAATTTCTTCACCTATTTTCATCAATAACTCCTAAATTAAAGCCGACTCGAGTCTCATTCTTATATCAAAAAATTCTCCCTTTCAACGCCGACACGATCATATAATTTTCATATCAGAATTTCTCATTTTTTCCTAAACGATGCAATATTGTGCAAACGTTGCCTGCACTGAATGGCAGGGGACATATCCAGACCTTTCCAGACTTCGGCACACCTAAGCTCCGACGAACCGTATAAATAACTGAGGGTAACGAGCTCTGGCTAAGTTCGAAATCGCCAGCAAGTTTAAGTGAAATTAGTTCGTTACATTATCTTTAGTAGTTATTTAAAAGTTATTTTAAATTTAATAATTTTATACACTAGTAAAAGTCGGTCCGGTTCTAATTAACTTAAGTTTTAGTTCCCACCGTCTAGTCAGCTTCCTGCTTCGGCAACAGCCTAATGTTTCGATGAAACTGGCGAGATTTTGCTTTCTTGGCCGAAACCAAGTAAAAAAGTATTTTTAAATTAAATTAAATCGCCGTCGCGTTTAAAATACAAAAAGTGATTTTTTTTTCAGAACATTTTTAAACTAAATCATTTAAATAATTTTATTACTTCACTAAATTCAGGCATGACTGAATTTCTGCTGAATAGTTTCTAAAAAGCTTGTAAAATTAAAATATAATAATCCCATTACGTTCGAAACTCTGTTAATTAAACTTAAATAAATAATTTGTTTCGGTTTAAACCAAGTGTTCTTATTTCAAGAAATACTATATACAGGGTGTAGCCTTCGACCCTGACACAGACAATAAGAACTCAAAAAGTGCTGAATAAACTAAACTTTAAAACTAAGTGCATACAAAGTTCAAGAACTCACATACAGGGTTATAGCATTTGACCCGAACCACTACTACAAGAAATCGAACCCCAAGGCTTCTCTCAACAAAATAAAGTGCACGGACATCCTCAAGGGTCTCTTCCAAGGCTCTCCGACTAAAACGTTTCTAATTTTTCAAACTTGAGGATCCTGTTCGTGTTCAAGCTATAAAATTGATGATCTTTGAGATAAATTAATTTAACAAATGAATTATAAGTATTCAAGTGTTGAATATTATGACATGTTTTTTTATTATGTACAAGCAGATGTTAATGAAGAAGCAGCAGACCGATTTTAAAGAAGAAAACACTCTCTTCTCAGAGGGTGGTATAGATTGTAGATCACATCAAATAAGTCGAAAGGAACAAAGAAAATGATTTCGCGGCACGCGAAGACTGAATATTAGCTAGAGAAGGTAGGATAGATCCCACATTATCTTTAATTTTAGCAATTGTGTCAAATACGTTATTATTAAATTGAGATACAGATTGTATAAATGTTTTCACTATCACTTTGACCCACCCTATGGACAAGGCAAATGCATCGATATATCGATTTTTACAGCTTATTCATACTTAGCACTAATTCACGAATCAAAGGAAACTGAAATTGCAACGTCAAGGTTACTGCATGCACTGTGTGCTTGGGGAAATATTTTTCATCTTCAGCTGTAAAAGCATTTACCGCTCCATCAGAAAACACTCCATGAGGAAAATAACACAGCAAATAATTCTTCTTTGGATCTAGTTCTATTCCAGGCAACTTTTCACATCGAAGCGGATAATAACTTCGTTTATATTTCCACCAAGACCAAGATTTGGCCCACCGGGATATTCTGCCGCCAGTTTCTGGCGTATGTCTGTCGATAACCCAAATCCAATATAAATATAAACCAATAATCCAACCGTATTTCATATATATTAGTAAGTAGATCAATGTGATTAAATGTATTAAACCGCCGATGCTGAAACAATACACCCAACCTAGTATTGCAAGAATCTCCCAACATTGTTCCAACGATCCAGCCAGTGAAGAGAACTTTTTGTCAAGCATTGTCTGTAAATATTGAAAAAGAATTAGGGATTTTGCAAACTCAGAAAATGAGATATAAAATTAGAATCACTGTGTCTCGTGATAATTTGGAATTATATCACAATCAAGATTAGATCTGCTATCTAAAAAAAAGAATTATGTTTCAGATATATAGCTATTGTTTAAAAATTACATTTTTAAAATAACTATGAAAAAAGCGCACTAAGTAAACATTTTTTTCTAAATAATTAACTTGAACTGCATTATACAGGGTGTCTCATCGGAAACTGAATCGATCGATATAGAGAAAAGTAGGCATCAGAAAATTTTGAAAATGTCGGTGTGGCACATCCAACTAAAATAATTACAAGCAGCTGGCACTTCCGCTTATACCCGAAGTCGATACCAACTTGCTTATTTCAAATGGAACACCCTATATATTTTAAGGTTTTCGAAAAGAGTATAAAATTCTGAGTCGAAAATATGTAGCTTATCCTATATCTAAACCTAGCCGTTTCAGAGATATTTGACATTTTATAGAAAATTTGACAGGTGCAATGGTTTGCAAGAACCGTTGTAACTTTCTTCGTGTAAAAGATCCTCATTTGCTTCTTGTCACATAAAAAGAACATAAGGAGAACTACGTTCTACAACTGAAATAAATTCAATAATATCATACCAAGTGTTCCGTTTTTCGCGTTACATTTTGTCAACTTCAAACCGCGAAAACTTATTTAGGTCAAATGGAACACCCTGTATTTCTTTACGTCAAGTTGTGTAAAATTGAATTCCCTTTTTTCTGATATTAGCATTGCGGGGGTTAAAGTTACAACTTTTTAAAATATTTGCGATTTTATTAGAAATTCATGAATTGTTGTAATCATTTCATCAAAATAGCCATGATTAGGAACAATCAGTCATTATCTTATGTCAAAAAATGCCAGCACGTTTAAATTATACCAACAAAAATTTTTTAAATTTGTTTATTATTTATGGAGAATGTGATAAAGTAATATCAAGAACTTGCAGCACATTTGCTAGTCGATATCCAGAAAAACGGAAACCGTCACCAAACCTGTAAAACGGATACTGGAAAATTTAAAAATTATGGCTCTGTCAAGGCAAAAAGGAAGCCTGTTGTTGATGACGAAAACATTGAAATAGTCGTTCTGGGATATTTTCATGCATTTCCAAGGATGTCATTAAGACAAGCTGCTCTGGAATCGGAACTATGCAAGGATTCATTCACAGAATCTTATTAAAACATAAATTTCACCCGTTTTCATTCCATATGGTTCAAGGATTAAAAGAAACAGATTTCCTAAAAAGACAGAATTTTTGTGAGTTTATTCTAATAAGGTCTGAGTGTCACGATTCTTATTTGGGAAATATTATATGGACAGATGAAGCAAAATTTACTAAATATGGACTTTTTAATAGACACAATTCGCATTATTGGAGTGACTCAAATCCTCATATGTTCAGAGAGCGAACCTTTCAGGAAAGTTAGCAGTTCAACGTTTACTGTGCCATAAGAACCGATAGAGTGGTGGCATTACAATTTTATCAGAAAAATTTAAACGGTAAATTAAATTTTCTCTTCTGCTAATTTTTTTTTAGGTGAAAGATATCTGAATATCTTACAAAATTTAAATAATAACTATTTAGAAAATTTACCTCTCGCCGAACATAGAAACATTTTTTATCAGCACGACGGTGCTCCCCCACATAACGCATATTTAATTAATAATTATTTACAAGAAACTTTCAATGATCAATGGATTGCCAATAATGGACCTTTCTTATGGCCTCCTCGCTCGCCCGATTTATCTGTTCTGGATTATTTCATTTGGGGAACTATTAAAAATAAAGTTTATGAGAGCCCATTAACAACCATTGAAGATTGTATGCAAAGAGAAAAAAAATGCAATTCAAAACATATCACAGGATGCAATTAGAAGAGCTACCCATGAGGAACTAATCCGAAGGTGCGAAAAATGTGTCGAGGTTCGAGGGCGGAATTTTGAGCAATTATTAAATTAAAATGAAATCATATTTTAAATTGATCTTTTAGGTCATGCCATATCTTCAATTCGATTAATACGCATGTTACAGTGTTAGTGTTATTTTGCGTTTTTGTGGATATCGAGTAGCAAATAAATGTGCTGCAAGTTTTTAATATTACTTTATCACATTCTCCATAAATAATAAACAAATTTAAAAAGTTTTCGATGGTATAACTTAAACGTGCTAGCATTTTTTGACATAAGATAATGACTGATTGTTTCTAATCATGGCTATTCTGATGAAATGATTACAACAATTCATGATTTGTGATAATGAATATATATCGTTCCATAGAAAACAGTGGGATTTTTGGTCTTTCGTCGTATATATTTTACTACGCATTTATATTTATATTTTAGCTGCTATGCTTTGCCTGTTCGTCAGTATTTGGATCAATACTTTAAGGGCCATTGGACAGGGAGGAGATATTCCATAGAATGGTCCCCACGATCACCAGATCTTTCTCCATTGGACTTCTTTCTGTGGGTCACTTGAAAAAACAGAATTTATTCTACCCCACCTGCCTCATTGGGAGATTTACATTAACGAATCACAGGCGAATGTCATCAAATTGCCACAGAAATTTTTCAAAGTATGCGAGAAGGTTTTCAGCGAAATCTGTATTATTGCATGGAACCTGGAGATGGCATTTCGAGCATTTCCTGAAGTGATCATTTAAGTAGCTAAATTGTACATAGTTACTTTCCCGTAAATAAATTTTTGTTTTTTCGAAAAGGGTACATCTAAATTCCAAAAACAGCGTACCACCGTTAAGTTTTCGCTTGGCCACCCTGTATGTTAATCAAATTCATGGTATTTACTTAGGTTATTTTAAAACTCATTTTAATTATCTAAATAATTATTAATCTAAAAAGTTTAATGGATGTAAGGACAACTGCAATTATAAATTGCTACTAAAAAGTCAATGATACGAGTTTAATGTAGATAGAGAAAATTATAATTAGAATAATTGTAAATGTTAAAAAAAGGTTCACCTTTAATAATTCTGTTTACTAACGATTTGTCCAATAACTATATACGTAATAAGCGGATCTTTTTTTTGTACGATTGGAAGAACATCTACTACATCTTCTAAGGAATATTGAAAACCCTCCTAAAGTTTGATAAACTTTAACTTGGCGGGTTTAAAGGCCGCTTCGCCGCATGAACTAACATGTATTGGATGGGCCAGAAATTCCAGTGGTTCTCAAATAACAAAAGAGAGTGAACACGTCATTAAATCGATATTTCCCTCTACTATATCAAAGCCTACTTGAGACTGACTAGAGTTTTCTGGTCAACTGTGTAGATGTTGACGAGGCCACAATACTGTTTTACAATCAATTGGACCTGCTTTTTAATATTTATTTATGCGCCAAAAGTAATTACATCTAATCGTAGTTATCCGCCTTGGTTCAGTCACTCTATAACAAAAGATATCAAGAGAAAGTATTCACTATGGAAACAATATAACTCCTCTAAGGACATTACTTGTTACAAGGAATTTAAGCAGCTAAGGCGTAAAGTCAAAATTGGCTGTGACAAAACATTTAAAGACTATATCCAACATAGAAAACAAAATTGTACTTGTTCTCTCTAACTTCTGGAAATTTACCAGTAAAGAGAACTCGCACGCCGGTATGCCTAACAACTTGACATTATGATGGTATAAATATCTCCGATCCCGAAGAAATATGCAATGATTTTGCAAATTTTTCCAGCAATCTTATAGCATGCCTTTTAGCAACAACCAGCACTTTGTGCAGTACTGATTGTCATCAATTTAATGCACCCTTTATGTCTGAAAATGTTATTATAACGTTTAATTTACACGAAATGTTTGAGGGTAACCATCAGGATAGATTTGGAATGAATGCGTGGGCTGGAATATTCGGTACAAAAATTATTGGTCCCATACTATTTCAAGGACCACTAACCGACGCGCGTTACTTAAGCTTTTCGCAAAATGAAATAGAAAACGAACTGGATGAACTTTCCTTCGAAGATTTCAGAAATATGTACTTCCAACGAGATGGAGCACCGCCGCACAGTGGGGCAGGAATTCGGAAACGTGGCATTTTATCGTAAAATGAAACGAACTAAAGGACTATATGTTGTTGACATATGGCAAGAGGGCATATAAGTGTATTATTTGCACCACTATCTAACTTCACTCAAGGTCACCTCACCTGCTACCACCTCCATGAAACTGTTGTTGTTAAGTAATATTTGCGTATGATCATGATCGATGCGCTAAATTTGGTATAACTTTTAAGCAGTTAAACTTATTTATATCTATAATTTTTTACTTAATTAACTACGGATCCAATACCATCATGTATTTACTCAATATATAGTAATTATAACTTCAAAAACAAGCCTATGCAAATACATCAATAAACTACAATATATTTTGTAACCATAGGAAAAGTTTACTTCCACATACATTCACATTGTGAATTTGATGTATTATTATAGATGACTATTAAAGTCAAGCAAGTACTCCTTAAAATTTTCTTGATTAATAAAAAAATTTGACATATGCAGTTTGAATTTGTCAAACGCAAAACCTACCCGCTTACTTAATTTCCTCTAAAATTCATCAAATTTATAAGTGAATATGCCAATTACAAGCTTTAAAACAGGTAGTTATCAAAATTAGGAGAACCTTACATGAAACACGTTAGGAAAATGCATTCTCATTATAAGGGCAACACAAAAATAAGACAAATAAATATTATTGCCTTTAGATTTTATTAAATTAATTATTAAATGTTTTATTGATATTGGTTCATTCTTCTATATTATTTCTTGCTTCTCTTTCCTGCCTTATCGATTCCAATATCGACTTCCTTGCCCCTCAGTTGGTAGTGTTAATTAGTTCTGAACCGGTGATCACTAGTTACAGACAACTTCTCAAAAAACCATTAAAACGTTTTTCCTACAGAAGTTCTTGGGTTACTAATTGCTCCAAATATTTCAATATCGGACATTTCAAATACGGAAGAATATGATGTTTCCTTCTTAGCAACATCAGATGATTCATGAAATGAGGCAACAAATTTATTAAAGATTAGGTATTATTGCCTAAAAGTATTAAAAGGTTACTTTCTTTTACATTGGTGTTTCAGTGTTCGTAGATAATAAGGCAAAATAATAACTAAAACTGAAACTGTCCAGTTCATCCGATGAAATTTGGACTTTGAAATTTGGAACGCCCTGTATAATATGTTAATAAAATTAAGATTAGGAGTATTATTTTGTACTTAGGAAAAGAAATAGAAATACAAATAGTAGTTCAAAAATCCCACTTACTAAATTTTTCTTTCAGAACGCACAAACTTTTTTGTTTTCAGTAACACCACAAACTTGTGTTTATTAAAAACGTTTAAATTAATACCGAAGTAAACGTTTTGCGCTGCCAAAGTTTGACAACCGGGTAATATCTACTAATGGAGCTATTAGGTAGCCTGCTAGGTCACCAGACCTAACTCCACTTGATTTTTTCTTTGGGGTTATTTGAATGACAAAGTATACTCAACGCCGTCTGGAACATTAGAATAACTTCAAAATAAAATTTTAAATACCTTTAAATCTATAACTCCACTCCAGTCATGTTACAAAGTGTTATGACAAGAACTATTCGAAGAGTGAACAAGTGTTCTGAAATGAATGGGCGTCGTTTTGAGCACCTGTTATAGGTTTGGTATTTAGTTGTGTTGTATTTTTCTAATTATAATATTTATAAATTTAGTAAGTTGCTGTCCAGATAGGTATCATAACTTATAAATTGGTTTTGATTGTGTGAATTTTTATTTTTTTGCTAATGATTTATCAAATGTAATTACAAATAACTCATGTATTTTTCATAGCTTACTACAAGAGATGGACACATAATTCGAAACGCTGCTACAAAAAGCTTAATATTTATTTTAATTTATATTCAATTTGTAATCGGGAAAAACCAGTCTAAAGCAAATTTACCACTCTATCTGATAAAAAAATAAACCACGAAGCGTAATATTTGAAAAATTGAAGTTATGACAAATTGAATTTCCATGAATGAACAAAGCAAATGAACAAAATAGGCCAATTTTCCATTTAATTTGTTGAGAAATACCCTTTTATTCAAATTCAAAGTTTACTTAGAAATTTTTTTTTATTTGTTCCTGAATTCAAAAGCCAACTAGAAATAGCAAATAAATGCCATTTCCAAGGTTGGAAAGAGAAATTACAGCTTTATGAGAAAAGTGACTTAAATATATATGGCGCTATTTAAAATAAGCAAGTTGTAGCAAGCAATTTCCGGCCATACCGGAAGTGATTTTTTTTCCACCGAATGGTCATAATGTGGCCATTGATACCCACACTTGATTTCCCAAATTTCAGAATTTAATTTTTAAAACTGTAGAAAAAAGTGGGGAGGTAGTTACTTTCTGGGTCACCCAGTTTTTTTATCCCAAAGTATGTGAAAATAATCTAAATATTAAACAGTAAAATAATTCATTTTTATCTTTGCCATAAATATTCTGCCAACACAATTAATTAAAATATGCATGCTCACCAATTAAATGTATAATGAACTTATCCAACCAATCTTAAATAACACTCAAGACACAAACAATCCGAAGAAACCTGGCTGGTCTTACTGTACTACCTCGTTCTGTACAGTAACAAATACTTCTGAAAAGTTCCACTAAGATAAAAAAATTATTTAAATTATTAAATTATTTACTAAATTGTACAGTGTGTTGTAGAGTTAACGTATTACACTTGATTTTCTTGGTAATATTTGAGATAAACTTTTTATTCAAACGCCAGTCTGAGGCCGTTCTATCTAAAGAATCCAATGCTGCTAAGAAGCAATTAAACACCAATGAAGAGAATTACGACCGAAAAAACAATTTTACCAAAAAACTCAACATGACGGAATTTTGTATTTTCTTAACTGACTATTAAATTTAAAAAAATGAATGTCGATTTTAGATACCACTTTCAGTTTATACGAAAATTACTTTATTTGCTAAAAGACAAAATTATAATTTTTTTAAATTATTAGTAAGGCAGAGCGCAAAATTCTCTTTTCAACTATTTATAAGAAAACTAATATCTATCTAATAGTTTTCGCATAGGTACGAACCATTTTTCACTACGTCTCCATACTTTACACCAAAATCACATTTCAGTCATCCTTGATTCACCATCTCATCGAACAAATAGGCTTCCGAGATACAGCGCCGACTCTTATGGAAAGTTATTTATCTGAAAGAACGCAACAAGTAATAATACATGTCTTAGTAAAAAAAAAGAGAAGTTGAATACGGGACGCCGCAAAGAATAGTACTCGGGCTCTTACTGTTCAATATTTATCTGAATAATTTGTTTCAGAAAAGTTACGTAGGCCAGATAATTAATTACCTTTGCGGATGATACGGTTGTACTGTACACGGACATTACTTGGGAGGCCGTACTGAAAAAAAGCTGAAAATGATATAAGGAAGATTAAATGTTGGTTCGATTCAAAAATCCTAACAATAAATAGGTACTACTAAAACCAAATACGTGCCGGTTTCAATCGACAAAATAGATACGCTCCCTTCACTTAAAATTGAAGAAATACTGTAGACTGGCATTTAAAATGGGATAAACATATCAATAACTTAACTCGGAAAGTAAGAAACCTACTTGTCGAATTTAAATATTGCAATTGCCATATATTGTACTATGTTTTGTAGAATCCCAACTACGGTATGGAATAATAGCTTGGGGGGGGGGGGAGGGTAGTTACCATATGAAAGATTTGGAAGTTGTACGCAAATTGATTATAGGCCAGTCATTACGGACATCGATAACGGCAAGTTCGACAAAAATCGCAAAAGTTTTTAAATTTTGAGACAACATTGGAGAAGGTAAAGAAATAACAAATCCGGTTTTAAAATCAATACAACTTTATTAACAATTAAAATTTACATCTGCCTCCCCAAAACCCACCCCGGGACCTACCGTGCAACCACCGCGTTGTTCGTGCTGGAGGAAGTTGGGAAGAATGGGACTGGTTCAGCTAAAAGACAACTAAAAGCAGTTAAACCTAAACACCTTCCATCGCACATGGATTAAATTAGGTTATAAAATTAAAACATACCTGAAAATATCTTCTATCAAGTTTGCACCCTGCTACGATGACCGGAACATTGCAAATAGTTGTGACTTACTTTGATATATTTTGTCGAAAAGAAATATGAAAGTTATGCAAATGATTATTTATACGGCAGAATAGGGTCACATACCCGCTTGTAGTTTTGCATAACTTTCTTGCCCCGGAAGATTTTTTTCACAATATTTTTATCTGCCACGGCCGTATTGTCAAAAAAGTGTTGAAGAATGAATTGTCTTTTTAAATATAAATGCATTTTGTTACTTACTATTATATTTGCAAAATTATGATTTTATTTTGTACAAAAAGAACGTAATTTCCGGAAGCGAGATTTAAAATCTACATCTATTTTTTACTTCCCTTTAACAGTCAATTCAGAACACAAAATTCGCCACTTTGAATTTTTTTATAAAATTGATTTTTCGGCCGTAATCTTCTTTTATGCTTATTGTTTGTTTCTCAGCGGCAACAGATTCCTCGAAAAAAAATTATCAACCCGAAATTTATCTCAAACCGTACCAAGAAAATCGAGCATAAGGCGTTCACTTGGACAAACTGTGCACTATATCAGACTTATTACCATTTAACTGGTAATAAATGTTTACTAAGTATTTTTTCGAAGATACGAGAAGAAACACTTTACTTTTATCACTAACTTATTATAACCTTAACGTTATTACAGTTTCGACACATTAGCGTGCCATTTTCAAACGAACGATTCAAATGAATGGATTTACAAAGGAAGGCAGGTATTTTATATCACAGCAGGTAGATTTACCACGTGTAATATCTTTAGTTAGTTAATATTCGAACAATTGTGATTTGTCTCTAGAATAGGATTTGCAAATTTTTGAGTATGTTTCTTGTAATTTAAAGGAACGTAAGTGTTCTCTGTATCTAGTTTCGAATGAACGACCAGTCTGACCTATATAGAAGGCATCACAATCAGAACATGTTAATTTATAAACTCCTGATTATTTAAATTGATTACTTTCATCTTTAGCATTATATAATATATCTGAAGGAGTCTGAGTTAAATTTCAGATTATTGTTACCTCCTTTCCCTTGTTATTTATTTTTGGGAAAGAATTGAGGCAACATATGCGGACGACTAGTTGGTTTAAGTCGGAGCAGCGAGCCGTGGATCCAGAGTATTCGTAGGAGTGGAGAAACTTACCCTTTTTGATATGTACAGCATAAGCGACAGATTTCTGTTTATTTCGAGAAAATGAGACAAAGAAAAATTGATGTTAAATTGGGCACCATCTATAGTAAAATAAGTAGATTTGTCTCCTTTTCTCGAATATATAACCAGTCTACTATAGATCAGACTGAAATTGTTGGTAAGAGAAATAAAAAGATTGTTTAAAATGAATGTTAAAATATATTACATGAATAATAAACAAATCGGTTTGTAAAGACTAATTGAAATTTTAAAAAAATATATATATAATAAATTTATACCAGGATCCTAGATTGATTATTGTTGAGATGACTGGTTCTGGGACAGCAATCCAGGCCCACAATTGTCTCTTGTTGCGAGAATGGATTTTAAAGTTTCCTTGGCAATTTACGTCTCTTAATGAAATGGAGCGAAAATCGTAGGAAAATTAACCAACTAGGTGGTTTATGAAAAGTTAACGAAACTTTTTCTATATGAAAGATAAACTGTGCAAAAGCAGGAATGCCAGCACGTTTAAATTACACCCACGAAGACTTTTTAAATTTGTTTATTATTTATGGAGAATGTGATAAAATAATATCAAGAACTTGCAGCACATTTGCTACTCGATATCCAGAAAAACGGAAACCGTCACCAAACACTATAAAACGCATACTGGAAAATTTTAAAAATTATGGCTCTCTCAAGGCAAAAATGCAAAGAAGAAAGCCTACTGTTGATGACGAAAACATTGAAATAGTCATTCTGGGATATTTTCATGCATTTCCAAGGATGTCATACAAGCTGCTCTGGAATCGGGACTATGCAAGGATTCAATTCACAGAATCTTATTAAAACATAAGTTTCACCCGTTTTCATTGCATATAGTTCAAGGATTAAAAGAAACAGATTTCCTAAGAAGACAGAATTTTTGTGAGTTTATTCTAATAAGGTCTGAGGGTCACGATTCTTATTTGGGAAATATTACATGGACAGATGAAGCAAAATTTACTAAAAATGGACTTTTTAATAGACACAATTCGCATTATTGGAGTGACTCAAATCCTCATATGTTCAGAGAGCGAAACTTTCAGGAAAGTTGGCAGTTCAATGTTTACTGTGCCATAAGAAACGATAGAGTGGTGGCATTACAATTTTATCAGGAAAATTTAAACGATAAATTAAATTTTCTCTTCTGCCAATATGTATAGGTAAATTTTTGTTTTTTTTTTTTAGGTGAAAGATATCTGAATGTCTTACGAAATTTGAATAAAACTATTTAGAAAATTTACCTTTTTTATCAGCACGACGGTGCTCCCCCACATAACGCATATTTAATTAATAATTATTTACAAGAAACTTTTTATGATCAATGGATTGCCAATAATGGATCTTTCTTATGGCCTCCTCGCTCGCCCGATTTATCAGTTCTAACAACCATTGAGGATTGTATGCAAAGAGTAAGAAATGCATTTCAAAACATATCACAGGATTCAATTAGAAGAGCTACCCATGAGGAACTAATCCAAAGGTGCGAAAATGTGTCGAGGTTCGAGGGCGGAATTTTGAGTAATTATTAAATTAAAATGAAATCTTATTTTAAATTGATCTTATTTCTGCTATTTTAGTTCATGCCATATCTTCAATTCGATTAATACGCATGTTACAGTGATAGTATTATTTTGCGTTTTTGTGGATATCGAGTAGCAAATGTACTGCAAGTTCTTGATATTAGTTTATCACATTCTCCATAAATAATAAAAAAATTTAAAAAGTTTTTGTTGGTATAATTTAAACGTGCTGGCATTTTTTGACATAAGATAATGACTGATTGTTTCTAATCATGGCTATTTTGATGAAATGATTACAACAATTCATGAATTTCTAATAAAATTGCAAATATTTTAAAAAGTTGTAACTTTAACCCCCACAATGCTAATATCAGAAAAAAGGGAATTCAATTTTACACAACTTGACGTAAAAAAATATAGGGTATTCCATTTGACCTAAACAAGTTTTCGCGGTTTGACATTAACAAAATGTAACGCGAAAAACGGAACACTTGGTATGATATTATTGAATTTATTTCAGTTGCAAAACGTAGTTCTCTTTGTGTTATTTTTATGTGACAAGAAGCAAATGAGGATCTTTTACACGAAGAAAGTTATAACGGTTTTTGCAAACCGTTGCACCTGTCAAATTTTCTATAAAAGGTCAAATATCTCTGAGATGGCTAGGTTTAGGTATAGAATATGCTACATATTTTCGACTCAGAGTTTTATGCTCTTTTTGAAAACCCTAAAATATATAGGATTTTCTATTTGAAATAAGCAAGTTGGTATCGATTTCCGGTATAAGCGGAAGTGCCAGCTGCTTGTAGTTATTTTAGTTGGATTGGCCACACAGACATTAGTAATTATCTAAATTTTCAAAATTTTCTTATGCGTACTTTTCTCTATATCGATCGATTCAGTTCCCGGTGAGACACCTTGTATATAAGAGATAAAATATTATGTAGATTCAAAAAAAAGTTGACTTGCAAACGCTATCGCAAGTAGTTTGGACAATACATATAGTAATGATGGGATTTTATCAAAACCCGCGGAATCTTTTTTGAGACCGATTTGATCATACTAGTTACGTCACTTTTCATGAGGGCTGCTAGGAACATGTTGTACGGACAATTAATGTTGAGATGTAAGTTAGGATCGATATTCATATCGTCCGTGAGTTATTTTACAGATTCCAAAAAAATTTGTTAAATTCCTGGGCAGCCTCTTTTGTAGAATTTGCTTCAACTCCATTTTCATTAGCAAATATGTCAGGGAAACGATTATTTTCACGTGTGTTGTTATTATCATTTATAATTCTCTTGGCGGATGATTCTTCCATTTTCGTCGAGTCGAGAATACTTCTTTTTAGTATTAACGATGTTTTTTTTGTATTTTCTATCACTGCTGTTGCCCAAATCAAATCGAAACACATTAATTTTTAATTAAAGTTACAAATATGGCCTCGCCAGCGCACGGTCCGGGACCAGTCGATCAACCACGATGCGAGTCGTCGCGGCGGGTGTGAAAGACTGGATGGGGCGTGTCTGGTTCGGCGGCTAAAAACAATTTTTAAAAGGCAACACCTTTCGCCGCGGAGTGCGAATTAAAATGCTTAATCTAATTAAAATATTCCTCGTAGAGGAATTTAAAAACACACTAACACTATAAATAAACGCTTTTTGATAAAACACTCAGAAATTTTGGTAGTTGATGCGGAAACTATTAAAAAAACCCTCTTCAGACAGCTACTGTAGGGCATCCCGGACGCCAATATATGATTTAAAAAGTTAAGACTGAAGGTAATTTTGTGTTTCTTATTAGATTCTGGAAGGGGTGATGAAGAATGATGACTGCTGTAGCCCGATGACACTCACATGAAGGACCATCACTCGCAAAACGAAATGCGAATAAGTATGAAAATGAAGTCGCAACTAAAATTTAAACATGCATGTGTTGTGATTTTCTAGTAACGTTATGGGCTTAGGCTCCACTATGTACTATCATAATAAGGAATTAAATCACATTATGTCAGTACTAAATGTTGTTTACAATAATATAAAATATATAAAACAAATAAGGAGCAATGATACGCACTATTACGCTAACGAAAAACTACTCACCACACGACAATATTTTGGTATCGTGTGCTACGATTTACACGTACATAAACAAATAAATACGTTGGATATTAATGATTATAAGATATTACATAACGAAATTACTTGGGCTACTGTAGCGTAGCAGATATCGTAGGGCACAAACTTAACCCGGATAAGTGATGTACGTGCCTACGATAAAATTTCTCTAGCTCAGACTATCTCAGGGCGTTAAGCCCAAGTTTACATAAACTATGACAAATTATTAGTTTACTTACTTAACAAATCACTGAGGCTTCCGTACGTAGTGGTCGCAGACGAAATAATGACACTTTCTTTAAAAATGAAATGCACTATATTACACAATTTACAGATATTGGTTCTCTAGCATGTAACCTGGCGATGCTCAAAAGGTGTGGCAAATTTCTCGATTAATAAGTTACAACATTAATAAAATGCCTCGTGTAGCTACACATCGGTTTACAATGTGAGGATAAATGGTCATAAATTCTGCCACAATGGGTCTGATTTAGAGAACCTCCGTAAATAAATATAAATGCATAAAATCTTTAAATATGTACAAGTTAAAATACAAAAGTATGAATTGATATAACCGAGCCGAACCACTGAAGGTGGTCCCCGGTAAGTAAAAACAACAACACACTTATTTAGGGTGGTACGATACCGACTTCGACGTGGAAGAACTGTAGCCCTACGGAGGTGTCTTCGGGACAAAAGAAATTGACCCAAGGATGGGGTTGCTTATAGCCTCTCCAGCCCTGGAACTTTCTACTGTGTGTGGATGCCCCGTCCGTGGAATTTCACTGATGTGTGTAGAAGCCCCGGCCGTGGAACCCTAAAGATATCACGATTTAAGTTGCAAAGTCGGAAATGCACGTGAAGCGTGCCTAATGTGGGCAATTCAAATCTGTCATAACCTACAAAAGAAATATAATTTACCTCACTGATGAGGGAACAATCCACCAATGTTCCTCGAAAGCCACAGTTGGATGAATGGGGTCGAGTCCGCCTTTCAAGTCGACACGATACTTCCAAGGAAAGCCTGCAAATTTGCGAAACACGTGGATAGAGAACGGGTAAGAAGGCGTGAAGAGGTTAGCTTACCTTGTATACTTAAATATCCTGCTTCCGCAGTTAAAATTCACGCACAACAACAAAATATTCCGCTAAACGGAACAACAACAGATTGAGAGAATTTTACTGTGTTGATAATCCCAAAATCCACCAGGATGCCTTGGATAAACCGAGGTTATAGGATTATCAACTATATACCGCCATTAAAAATGGTTGCCTTCCTCACCAACTGGACGTATTTCGCGCTCCCGTGGGCAGTAGCGAAACTCTGCTACGGACGTAGCGGTTGTTATTATACGGCCCACAAAACGCTAAGGCGTATGGTGGGTCGCATACGCTAGAGGTCCGCAACACGTGGTCTGGTTTTAAACTATTGTGCAGTTCATTGTTATACTATTTCAGGTACGTACGACGACGATTTTTATGGCATTATATTTAGACAAAATAATCATATAACGTAGGTATTACAAGCAACCCTGAATAACTAAAGTAGAGCGACGTCAGTCGGCAAGTTTTGCTTGTCAGTAAGTCACATCTGGGCTTCGGTGGACGTGACAATGCACCGGACGGTATTACTTTGTCTTTATTTTGTAATGCCGCTCGCCAGCTTATTTGATATGATAAATAATCATAAATACATGGGTGTAGTGCGAGTTACTTTGATATTGATAATAATAATAGGTTTTAATAATTAAACAATACTCGTTAATTAAAAGTGCGTAGTTTTCAATTTCTCGGAAACACAACATGTATTTCTATTGGTTTTTGGCGCCCCCCAAGGATTAGCACCCCAGGTCGCTGCCTGGCTGGCCTGCCTATTTCTATTTGGGAAAGCCTCTTCACACAATCTTCTTGCTTCAGCAGCATTATCCCAGGCTCGACCGTAGAATAAATGAATATCGGCCTGTGTAACTCAAATTAAATAAAAATCGAAATTCTCTTATTAAAGACTGATTAATAAGAATCTTAACTTTTATGTTATTAATGGCATTTCAATATTGAAAACCAGCAACCACCAATTAAGTAATAAATGCCAAGTAAGTTGACTAGTGGGAAAAAGTTTTTACAAATAATTTTGCAAGCTCAGATCGACGAATGACCTTCTGTCCATGGCACTTGCGAAAATGCGAAGAAAATGATAAATTCTGTTTGCGCAAGAAGACTGGAAAAATTCCTTTATAGGTTTATATTTCTCGAAACCAGTTGGTCCTACGGCATTACAAGATACCCTATCTTGTATGTTTATAGCCAAGGAATCATATTCCGATGAGATGATAACAGAAACTTCACATTAAAAAATTTGGGGGAAGAAGTAAGCGCCCCCCGTTTCCAATTTTGTGCACAATTATTTGAATTTACCTTTGGTGGATAAATATTATCAGATAATGACCTTTATTGATATAGAATCATGTGCAAAAGCTAGTCACTGTAGCTCACAGGGTTCCTGAGATATTTAATAAAATGTCAATTTTGGGTGCTCCTTTCCGCAACGCCCTTAGGAGGGATTTCTGAACCCATTTTTATAAGAACTTTTTTTATATTTTTTTATGTACAATCACTCCTAGAAATTAATGACCGCATACCAAACACCCTGTATATGAAAGGCTCAAAAGTGTGTCGTCACATGCGGTGCTACCTGCCACCATGCAAATACTGCACATACAGTTGCCCGAGATAATATACTTTTTATAGTTATTTTTAAAAAAGGAGTCAAATAATTGTTTTATAATTGCTTTTTTTATTTTTTTATATACAACTACCTATATATTGTCAACTAATTTGTTACTCTATTATTAATTTTTTATCTTCTGGCTTCTCCAAATAATTATATTTCTGTTCTTCAAACATCTCTGTCAATTTTTCTACAAATTTCGCATGATATTCATCAATCTCTTTTTGTGTTGGATCCTTTATTTGTGGAACTTCCATAGGATTTCCGACTGAAAAAAAAAGTTATTGAATTAAAAGGAACAAAACATGTATTGCATATTGACAGAGCCGTTATTTGGAGTGAAATCGAAAAAATGTTCAAATAAAAAATGTAGACAATACAATTTTGCATCTTTTTCAAAATTATCATTTATTGCCTGCGACTAATAGTTTAAGAGATACAGCACGCCAAATTAAAGGTTGATTCACAATTTTCAACAAAATCACAGTTTCATCGGGATTAATACGAAGATCGATTTCAAATAATTCCCCAATATTTTTTTTATGAAAGATAAATAAATTGCAAGTCTGATGATGTGTGAGTTTTAAGGTTTTGTTGAACACAACGAAAGATATGATTTTCCACATCTAAGCTCGATATATGTTTATTTATTTTTGTATAATCAACAAATATATTTTTGCATACACGATATAAACATAACAGGCGCAAGGTATGTATCGCCGATAATTTATTATCATTATTGCGACGCGTATCACTTTCTTCTATCAGAACACAAACCGCTTCCACAAGTTGATGTTTTGATGTCGATTAGTACGGGAGCTGTTGAGGAGGACAACGTATATTGCCATCAGACCTACGAAATTGGTATACTTGCCATGAAAAAATTCTCGATCATAATTTCTAATCGGCAAAGTTTAAACGTAAGGACAGATTCCTATCTTTAGCCACTGCTAAATGTAATGTGAAGCTTGCGTCGGTCCCTGTTGTTATCAATCCGCTGTTTCTGTTTCAACGCATATGCATCGCGAAGAAAATTAACGAAGAACTGAAAGATTACTCCCAGTTCGAACTTGCGCCTTTTCCGCTGTGATTATTTATTGAGGAAGGCATGCGTAAGGGGACGAAATTTTCACTTTACAAAGCTTATGCGCCAGTGACATCGACACCAGTCGTAGAATTCGACACGAGCATGTACTTTAGAATAGAAATCTGCTCAACGAGATCGCCGCTCGAAGCTGTACTGTGGCACTACTACTGTACTCGATGGGTTCATAATTCTCACCATGTCACAAGAATTTTTTTTATCGAACAGCTCCAACAAAAGGTGCCTCATTGCACTACCGAAGTTAAAGTTGGAAGAACATAATTGCACGGTTAAGCAGGCAGTCGAAGACGCGAATTCTTTAATTGTACAGACTGCCATCGAAATGTCACCTTCCTTCAGTGTTCGTTGTTGAAGAAGATGAAGATTTGCTCGTGTTGTTGGTCGTTGGGGCCAGAGATCTCCCAAATGTTTATTTGCGAAAACCGGCTAGGAGGAACAAGGAGGAAGTGTTCTATTTGCCCCAGACTTTCCGATATAGAGATACTGTTACGAAGAACATCTTCTTTGAGCATGCCTTTAGTGGCTGAGACACTACATCGGCTCTGTTTAACCAGGGAAAGATCCGGTTTCTTAGTACCCTAGCGAAGAACCATAGCTTAAATGACGCAGTTCAGGTATTTGAAGACCCCAATGCAGATTTAGCGGAAGTAGTTGTTGCTGGAGAATTATTTTTGTTGAGCCAGTATAGTTGCTTAGATTCTCTGCGATATAATAACTTTGTGCGGGCTGTCGAGAAATCAACAACATCAAACACTTGCCAATAACTTTCACTGCGTACTTATTGTACAGAGCTGCCGGAGGGTGCAGAAGGCTCCCGAAGAACACGGATGGCGGAGGACAAGCACAGGACTAGATGAAATACGGATAACAAACGAACCGACTCCAGTGGTCCTTCTTAAAAGCACTTCGGGTAGATGCCAGAAATGATGTAGAGCAGCATGTGGGTACCGTAAAGCAGGACTAAAATGTTCGGTGCTGTGCTTGCACTGCAATGGTACGTCCTGGGAGAATATTCCCTACCAACTTTTGGACGACGAAAATGACGAAAACGACGCTGCAGAACATCTCGATCAGCACGGGTTTGCCAACCCTACTTCAGAATTGATGCCTGAAGATGATGAGAATGAAAGCGAGTCTGGTTTTCATCATCGTAAGCAATGCAAAGCGAATTAAACGTCCATTCAGACTGTGAATTAGGCCTATTGGTGCTACCACATAAAAAAAATCGCACCGATCAACTATACCTCAAAGGTGCTGTAGAAACGAGTTGAAAGTAATATATTTTTTATCACGTAAGCAAAAATATAATATTTTTGTCGATTATACAAAAATATATAAACATAATATATCAACCTTAGATATGGATAATTAAAAAAATCCACATACGTATGCCGTATCGTTCTTCAAAATCATATCTTTCGTTATACACAACCAAACCCTACAAATCAGGCATCGCCAGACTCTCAAAATATTACTGTTTCATAAAAAAATTATTAGGGAATTGTTTGTAGTCGATCTTCGTACTAAGTCGCGATGAAAATGTGATTTTGTTAAAAATTGCAAATCAACTCCCAACATTGGCGCGCTGTAGCTCTGAAACTATTGGTCGCAGATAAAAAATGACAATAATCAAAAGGATGCAAAATTATACAGGGTGTCTCACCGGGAACTGAATCGATCGATATAGAGAAAAGTAGCATCAGAAAATTTTTAAAATTTTGATAATTACTAATGTCGGTGTGGCCAATCTAACTAAAATAATTACAAGCAGCTGGCACTTCCGCTTATACCGGAAGTCGATACCAACTTGCTTATTTCAAATGGATCACCCTATATATTTTAGGGTTTTCGAAAAAAGCATAAAATTCTGAGTCGAAAATGTGTGCATATCCTATACCTAAACCTAGCCGTTTCAGAGATATTTCACATTTTATAGAAAATTTGACAGGTGCAACGGTTTGCAAGAACCGTTATAACTTTCTTCGTGTAAAAGATCCTCATTTGCTTCTTGTCACATAAAAAGAACACAAGGACAACTACGTTCTACAACTGAAATAAATTCAAAGATATCATACCAAGTGTTCCGTTTTTCGCGTTACATTTTGTCAATTTCAAACCGCGAGAACTTATTTAGGTCAAATGGAACACCCTGTATTTTTTTACGTCAAGTTGTGTAAAATTGAATTTCCTTTTTTCTAATATTAGCATTGTGGGGGGTTAAAGTTACAACTTTTTGAAATGTTTGCGATTTTATTAGAAATTCATGAATTGTAATCATTTCATCAAAATAGCCATAATTAGAAACAATCAGTCACTATCTTATGTCAAAAAATGCCAGCACTTTTAAACTACACCCACGAAGACCTTTTAAATTTGTTTGTTATTTATGGAGAATGTGATAAAGTAATATCAAGAACTTGCAGCACATTTGGTACTCGATATCCAGACAAACGGAAACCGTCACCAAACACTGTAAAACGCATAATGGAAAATTTTAAAAATTATGGCTCTGTTAAGGCAAAAATGCAAAGAGGAAAGCATGACAAATATTAAAATAGTCATTCTGGAATATTTTCATGCATTTCCAAGTATGTCATTAAGACAAGCTGCCCTGGAATCAAGACTATGCAAGGATTCAATTCACAGAATCTTATTAAAACATAAATTTCACCCGTTTTCATTCCATGTGGTTCAAGGATTAAAAGAAACAGATTTTCTAAGAAGATAGAATTTTTGTGAGTTTATTCTAATAAAGTCTGAGGGTCACGATTCTTATTTGGGAAATATTATATGGACAAAATTTACTAAAAATGGACTTTTTAATAGACACAATTCGCATTATTGGAGTGACTCAAATCCTCATATGTTCAGAGAGCGAAACTTTCAGGAAAGTTGGCAGTTCAATGTTTACTGTGCCATAAGAAACGATAGAGTGGTGGCATTACAATTATATCAGGAAAATTTAAACGGTAAATTAAATTTTCTCTTCTGCTAATATGTATTGGTAAATTTTTGTTTCTTTTTTTTAGGTGAAAGATATCTGAATATCTTACAAAATTTGAATAATAACTATTTAGAAAATTTACCTCTCACCGAACATAGAAACATTTTTTATCAGCACGACGGTGCTCCCCCACATAACGCATATTTAATTAATAATTATTTACAAGAAACTTTTTATGATCAATGGATTGCCAATAATGGACCTTTCTTGTGGCCTCCTCGCTCGCCCGATTTATCAGTTTTGGATTATTTCATTTGGGGAATTATTAAAAATAAAGTTTATGAGAGCCCATTAACAACCATTGAAGATTGTATGCAATGAGTAGGAAATGCATTTCAAAACATATCACAGGATTCAATTATAAGTGCTACCCATGAGGAACTAATCCGAAGGTGCGAAAAATGTGTCGAGGTTCGAGTGCGGAATTTTGAGCAATTATCAAATTAAAATGAAATCATATTTTAAATTGATCTTATCTCTGCTATTTTAGTTCATGCCATATCTTCAATCCGATTAATACGCATGTTACAGTGTTAGTGTTATTTTGCGTTCTTGTGGATATCGAGTAGCAAATGTGCTGCAAGTTTTTGATATTACTTTATAACATTCTCTATAAATAATAAACAAATTTAAAAAGTTTTCGTTGGTATAATTTAAACGTGCTGGCATTTTTTGATATAAGATAATAACTGATTGTTTCTAATCATGGCTATTTTGATGAGATGATTACAACAATTCATGAATTTCTAATAAAATCGCAAATATTTCAAAAAGTTGTAACTTTAACCCTCACAATGCTAATATCAGAAAAAAATGAATTCAATTTTACACAACTTGACGTAAAAAAATACAGGGTGTTCCATTTGACCTAAACAAGCCTAGCGGTTTGAAGTAGACAATATGTTCTTGCAAACCGTTGCACCTGTCAAATTTTCTATAAAATGTCAAATACCTCTGAAACGGCTAGGTTTAGGTATAGGATATGTTACATATTTTCGTCTCAGAATTTCAGGCTCTTTTTGAAAACTCTAAAATATATAGGGTGTTCCATTTGAAATAAGCAAGTTGGTATCGACTTCCGGTATAAGCGGAAGTGCCAGCTACTTGTAATTATATTAGTTGGATTGGCCACACCGACGTTAGTAACTATCTAAATTTTCAAAATTTTCTGATGCGTACTTTTCTCTATATAGATCGATTCAGTTCCCGGTGAGACACCCTGTATAGTCTACATTTTTTATTTGAATATTTTTTCGATATCTATCCAAATAACGGTGCTATTCCTCAAGAAGCGCTGCGATGTACAGTTTTCCACCCCCACCCCTCGATCGGCACCCCCCCGAGGTCGCAAACTTAGGTGTACCATTAGGATTCCGACGTCTACCATCCTACCAAATTTAATTTCTGTCTGATCTTTTGCGAGTCAAAACCCTCCATTACCTGGACTATGAGTATATTTACATATTTTCTTAAAAGTCTTACATTTGCAAATGCCTAATTTTATTTTGCAAACTATTATTCCCTTACCTACTGTAGTAATCATACGTTTATGTGGAAACAATAAAAATCGTCCCAACGGTATTATGGGTACGACTCCAGTCCACTTCTTCAGAAACTCCTGGATACTTCTTACAAGCGGTGTCTCTAGCTGATCATACAAATCAGTCTCACCAAATGATATTACAGGTATCAGCGGAGCACCACATCGTAAAGCCAATTTAACGAAGCCTTTCCGATTTTTCAGATAAATTCTATAGCTGCCTGGCTTACAATAATAAGCTTCTCTTGCTCCGCCTGGTGACAATGCACAGATACATCCCCCACCAGGTTTACTTAATATATATTCAATTGATTTAGCGGACGCTGATATTGCCCCCATACCTAAAAATGAGTAACATCAAAAGCTGTTATCGAATATCGTTAATACTGTATGACCGCTTCGAAGCAACAATATCAGAACTTCGAGAGTATAATATTCTCATAATATCACATCCTGAGCATATTTTTAATTTTCTAAAAGTGCAAATACAACAAGAAATTTACATTCTCCCTTTTTTATTTAAAATGAGTGAATTGGAAGCAGAGTGTCTATGGACAGCCATTAAGGTCAACAGTTTTGACACCTATCAATTCTTAAAAAGGTGGTGGCTCCTCTCATAGCGCATTGCACATTAGAGTGTGATTAAATAACTGATGTCTACCTAAGTATGTGTATTGGAAGATGAGTATCTTGTTATAGCATATTCCATAAACGGAAGCCAGAAAAAAATGGAAACGTCTTAAAATTTGTCAAAAAATCAACTTCCTCGCCCCACCTTGTCAAACTATAATACAAAAACCCTTAAGACGCTCAAATTCATAAAAATTACAATTCTTTATTTAAAAAAATCTGAAAAAATGCACATAATACCGATAATTCACAAATAGTCCGAATTTATCAATAACTCGTTCAAACATTCATATTAAACATTTTACAGCAAAAAAGTTACAAACAACAGCCCTAAAAAATACAGTCCCCTCACTAACTCGATTCACATCGCCTGTACATTTCCACACCTCCAGCCGCAATATTATATTTCACTTTTACCAAATTTTATAAAACATTTTTCTATCAATTTCAACTTCCCATTCAAGTTTCCATTCATACTTCAAGACACACTTCATCCACCCATTTTCCTGAGGTGCCAGCTAATCATTCATCCAGCTTTCTTGCTATTTCATGTGTTCCCATTGACGACAAAATTATCCCCATTTCATCACCTTCGGGTCGAATTTACGGGGTCATTCTAATTTTAATAAATGATTTCAACCAATTTTCGTTAATTGATTCGAACTTCATTCATTTATCAAAAAATTTCCCTCTTTAAGACCGATACGGTGATATAATTTTCATATCCGAATTTCCCATTTTAAATTTTCATCAGAAAATTGAATTGAAAATTACGCAATATTGCGCAATCTAAGCCCGCACTGAATGGGCGGGGACATTTCCAGGCCTCTCCAGATCTGTGCTTGTCGGATTCCTGACGAAGCGTATAAAAGAGCCGAGCGCAATGAGCTCGGCCAAGTTAAGTTCAATACGTGCGCCGCAATATGAGCCACTACAGCTTCTTCCTTGGCCATAACCAAGTAAAAAAGAGTTTCAATTTAGATCAATCTGCCCTCGCGCATCAAACTCAAAGTGAATTTTTCAATTTTATCTATAAAACCATCTGGTTAATACATTTTTATGTTAAACCTTAATATTTTTAATAACGGAATTTCAGTGTCGAAAATATTTATTTTTAACTTGTGTAAATTAAACATTTTAAGTTAAACCATTCTAAAACTTTGTTCAGTTATAATAAATAAATTTTTCTTGTTTGTTTTAAACCAAGTGTTTTATTTCAAGAAAAGCATATACAGAGTGAAATTTTGGACCCTGTCAGAAACAATGAAATTAATTGAAGTGATTAAAAAACTATTTGAAGTGAAGCAACCTACTCCGGGGCTTATACAGGGTGTAGCATTTGACCCTATTCAACGTTTTACGTGTGACCCTCTCATTCTTCTCAAATAGAAAATTAAGCGCACGAAAGGCTCCCAGGGTCTCTATTAAACTCTAAGGCTCCAACCTCTGCCGAAATCTTTTTATTTTACCAAACTAGAGAGATTTTCCGTGTTCAATCTATGGATAGCCAGATTCGGAAATCAGTCAATATAGAAGGCCTAAAATTAATTATTGTGTAAACTAAAATGAATAGTGATAGTTCTGATTGTGGCATATCTATTACTATTATAGTGTATCTTTATTGTTTTTCTTATGGCAAGCATTTCTATTTACCTCCACAAGATATGCCGACTGTTTTTGCCGGCTTTTAGTTTTTATACGGTTTCAATTCTGGCCGTATACACTATACTAGTACGGAATGCTGGGCAGACATTTCAAAGATTCATTAATGAAGTAATCGCAAATTTAGACTTTATTTTCATTTATTTAGATGACATACTTATAGCAAATAAAAATAGTATAGAGCATTACGAGCATTTAAAGATTTTATTTGGAAAATTTAATGATTATGGTATTACCATAAAACCATCTAAATGCATTTTAGCGTAGATAACCTGAATTTTCTAGAACATAATATTTCATCAAATGGTATTTTACCAACTGAAGAACGAGTAGAAATAATTAGAAATTTCCCTCGCCTACACTACACTTAAACAGCTACAGCGTTCTATAGGCATGCTCAATTTTTATCGTCGTTTTATTCCTAATATTACTGTATATATATCCCTTACATATTTTTAGCACTGAATTGCAGGGTAATGATATGAAGGATATCAGCTCCTGGTCAGACGAATGTCTTAATAGTTTTATAACGGCAAAAGAAACACTTGTCAATTCAACTGCTCTTACACACCCTAACTGTGGCAGTAATGTAACTTTGTCCCTTACAACAGATTGATCAAATGTTTCAATGGGTGCAGTGTTGGAACAAGTATACGAGTAAGAATGTAAACCTTTAGCTTTATTTTCACGAAAACTTAATAACGCTCAAAAACGACATTCTACTTTTGATAAAGAACTTACTTCTTTATATTCAGTCATTAAACATTTCTAATACCTTTTGGAGGGAAGAAAATTTATTTGTTTTACGGGCCACAGACCTTTGACAATAGCTTTATTCTCCACAGTAGAGGGAAGTCCCAGACAAATGCGTTATGAACAAATTGGAGATGTGGAACTAAAAAGTTAGCCAGAGGATTATTCTTTGTGTAACATTACAGCAGAAACAGTTGCTGAAACATTATTCCGACTATATATATGTCGTTTTGGTATCCCGCTTTACATATAACACCGAATAATGACCTTTATTGATATCGAATCACGTGCAAAAACTGATCACTGTAGCTCAAAGGGTTCCTGAGATATTAAATAAGATGTTAATTTTGGGTGCCCCTTCAGAGGCCCGCAGCGCCCTTAGGAGAGATAGCCATGTTTATATGAGCTTTTTTTCATATTTTTTTATGTAGAATCACCTCTAGAAATTAATGACCGCATACCTGAAACACCCTCTATAATAAATCTATTACATTTTCATTTTTTGAGAAAAGTATCATTGTAGAAAAAGTGTAGTGTGCTACACGTACGCAAATGATTTCTCACTTGTTTAAATCTTCAAACAGGAGAGCAGTGATCTCACTCGTCTACTGGAGATCCTTTTCTTACTCTTCAGCATGTAATTATTATAATATAATACCAGGATTAATGAAATCTGGTAGTTTAAGAACTTTTGAAAAGACATGTAAAGCTTATGCATCTATCATAGTCATTTTCTTTGTTGTTCCTCATTTTCTTCTCTTCATTTGTTGGTGCAATAAAATTCATCTAGGTACTTATACTTAAAGTGTGTTAGTTAAGTTTTAAATTTGTTTGGTACCATGTTACGTGACATTTCCAAAACAAATTATAATTAATACAAAATACAATATACAGGGAGTCTCACTGGGAACTGAATCGATCAATATAGAGAAAAGTACGCATCAGAAAATTTTGAAAATTTAGATAATTACTAATGTCGGTGTGGTCAATCCAACTAAAATAATTACAAGCAGCTGGCACTTCTGCTTATACCAACTTGCTTATTTGAAATGGAACACCCTATATATTTTAGGGTTTTCGAAAAGAGCATAAAATTCTGAGTTGAAAATATGTAGCATTTCCTATACCTAAACCTAGCCGTTTCAGAGATATTTGACATTTTATGGAAAATTTGATAGGTGCAACGGTTTGCAAGAACCGTTATAACTTTCTTCGTGTAAAAGATCTTCTTTGCTTCGTGTTACGTAAAAAGAACACAAGAAGAACTACGTTCTACAACTGAAATAAATTCAATAATATCATACCAAGTGTTCCGTTTTTCGCGTTACATTTTTCAACTTCAAACCGCGAAAACTTGTTTAGGTTAAATGGAATACCCTGTATTTTTTTACGTCAAGTTGTGTAAAATTGAATTCTCTTTTTTTTTATATTAGCATTGTGAGGGTTAAAGTTACAACTTTTTGAAATATTTGCGATTTTATTAGAAATTCATGAATTGTTGTAATCATTTCATCAAAATAGCCATGATTAGAAACAATCAGTCATTATCTTATGTCAAAAAATGCCAGCACGTTTAAATTATACCAACGAAAACTTTTTAAATTTATTTATTATTTATGGAGAATGTGATAAAGTAATATCAAGAACTTGCAACACATTTGCTACTCGATATCCACAAAAACGCAAAATAACACTAACACTGTAACATGTTTATTAATCGAATTGAAGATATGGCATGAACTAAAATAACAGAGATAAAATCAATTTAAAATATTATTTAATTTTAATTTAATAATTGCTCAAAATTCCGCCCTCGAACCTCGACACATTTTTCGCACCTTCGGATTAGTTCCTCATGGGTAGCTCTTCTAATTGAATCCTGTGATATGTTTTGAAATGCATTTCTTACTCTTTGCATACAATCTTCAATGGTTGTTAATGGGCTCTCATAAACTTTATTTTTAATAGTTCCCCAAATGAAATAATCCAGAACTGATAGATCAGGCGAGCGAGAAGTCCAAAAGAAAGGTCCATTATTGGCAATCCATTGATCATAAAAAGTTTCTTGTAAATTATTATTAATTAAATATGCGTTATGTGGGGGAGCACCGTCGGGCTGATAAAAAAATGTTTCTATGTTCGGCGAGAAGTAAATTTTCTATCTCTGAACATATGAGGATTTGAGTCACTCCAATAATGCGAATTGTGTCTATTAAAAAGTCCATTTTTAGTAAATTTTGCTTCATCTGTCCATATAATATTTCCCAAATAAGAATCGTGACCCTCAGACCTTATTAGAATAAACTCACAAAAATTCTGTCTTCTTAGGAAATCTGTTTCTTTTAATCCTTGAATCATATGCAATGAAAACGGGTGAAACTTATGTTTTAATAAGATTCTGTGAATTGAATCCTTGCATAGTCCCGATTCCAGAGCAGATTATCTTAATGACATCCTTGGAAATGCATGAAAATATCCTAGAATGCCTATTTCAATGTTTTCGCCATCAACAATAGGCTTTCTTCTTTGCATTTTTGCCTTGACAGAGCCATAACTTTTAAAATTTTCCAATATGCGTTTTACAGTGTTTGGTGACGGTTTCCGTTTTTCTGGATATCGAGTAGCAAATGTGCTGCAAGTTCTTGATATTACTTTATCACATTCTCCATAAATAATAAACAAATTTAAAAAGTCTTAGTGGGTGTAATTTAAACGTGCTGGCATTTTTTGACATAAGATAATGACTGATTGTTTCTAATCATGGCTATTTTGATGAAATGATTACAACAATTCATGGATTTCTAATAAAATCGCAAATATTTCAAAATACCCCCCCACAATGCAATATCAGAAAACAGGGAATTCAATTTTACACAACTTGACGTAAAAAAATACAGGGTGTTCCGTTTGACTTAAACAAGTTTTCGCGGTTTGAAGTTGACAAAATGTAACTCGAAAAACGGAACACTCGGTATGATATTGTTGAATTTATTTCAGTTGTAGAACGTAGTTCTCCTTGTGTTCTTTTTATGTGACAAGAAGCAAATGAGGATCTTTTACACGAAGAAAGTTATAACGGTTCTTGCAAACCATTGCACCTGTCAAATTTTCTATAAAATGTCAAATATCTCTGAAACGGCTAGGTTTAGGTATACACTATGCTACATATTTTCGATTCAGAATTTTATGCTCTTTTCGAGAACCCTAGAATATATAGGGTGTTCCATTTGAGATAAGCAAGTTGGTATCGACTTCCGGTATAAGCGGAAGTGCCAGCTGCTTGTAATTATTTTAGTTGGATTAGCCACACCGACATTAGTAATTCTCTAAATTTTCAAAATTTTCTAATGCGTACTTTTCTCTTATCGATCGATTCAGTTCCCGGTGAGACACCCTGTATAATTAATTAGAAAATATATTGGCGTATTCAGTTTTCTACAGCCTGTACATACTTAGCAAAAAATCACGAACAAAGGGCACCTTGAATTGCATTGATACAGTTGGTAAATACGGCGTGTGATAGGGAAACAAATTCTTCTCATCTTCCATTCCAAAAGATTGCACAAATCCATCAGAAATCAATCCGTGTGGAAAGGCACATGCCAGGTAATTCTTCTTCGGATCCAGTTCTACTCCTGGCAACTTTTCAAATCGAATCGGATAATAATTCCGCTTATATTTCCACCATGACCAAGTTCTGCACCACATGATCATCCTACCACCAGTTTCCGGCGTGTGTCTGTCAATAATCCAAATCCAGCATAAATATATTCCAATAATCCATCTGTATTTCGTGTATAGTAATAAATAAATTGATATGATTGTAGTTGTTAAACCGCCTAATATAAAAATGTATAACCAAGTTCCAACTGCAAGTATTTGTAAAAATTGTTCCAACAAGCCGCCCAGGGAAGAAAACTTAACGTTGAACATATCCCTGTAAAATTAAAAAAAGGGATTAGAAGTTTCTCTAGTTCAAAATATCGGGAAGGGCTGTAATGTAAAAATGTGTTGGGTTCTATTTAATAACTACTTAATAATAATAATAACTTAATACTTTTTGGTTCATAGTATGCGTTTAATCAAATCAATAAATGAAATGGGTATCGGTTAATGAGACGACTCGTCCGTGGGTTAGTTATTTTTCTAATAATTCTCTTTTTAACATAATAATAAACGATAAATTTCAAAACAATTCTTAATTTAAAAATGGCCTTTACATAATATTTCATTTTCTGAATTTAATAATTTTATTTTGTACAGTTTGCAGGCCTGGTTATGGAATCAAATGGTTTATAGTCTGTGAATATTTGCATCGTGCACGGTAATGCCACAAACTTCACAATAGTGTCTCATTAAGTTCTGTTTATAAGTGCACAGTGACAATTTTTTTGTTCAGTATTTATCTGATGTATTGAGACATATAAGAACATTTTAAATTCCAGATGTAGGAAACCCATGTGCTTAAAAAATGATCATTTTTATGACTTCTTCATTACGAAATCTTATAATAGTATAAATGCAAACAAAACCCCAATTTCTTTTTAGTTTTTGAATAAACGCGAAGTCTTATTAAGGATTTTTCTCAAAAGTGTACTTGACAAGTATTCATAATTTTTAATTGATAATGTGGATAATAGATCTGCCGCTTACATAAATGTGGTCAGTTTTATTCAAAATAAGTTGTAAATAGAGCTTTTTGATTTTTCCAAAGAAATTAGGGTTATTAACTTCTTGGTAAGCTAAAGCTTTTATAGCACCTGCCTAGTAAACTGAAGAGATAGATATAAAAATCTAAGAATAAAAGTGTAACATTACATTTTGCCGACAATACGCGCCAAGCAGTAAACAAATATACAGTGCGTTCCAGTTTATCTGTTACAATTGATATTCTCTGTAATTTTTTAGATACATTTTTTACTTATTATGATTTTTTCTGTTAAATTATTTGAGGAAATCTCTAATTTTTTAATTTTATACCTGAATTTTATTGCTTAATCGAAAATGGTTACAAATAGTTCAAATAGACATGCAGCACTCTTGTTATCGAAGAGCTGAACGGGATAAATCGCAAACACAAAGAATATATCTCCATATGTCTATTTTTTATGTTTGTTATTTAAAATTATTTTTAAAAAGGCAATCAATTAATTAAATAACCAAAATAGTTATTTGCTTAGGGTAAAAATGTTTAAAAACACCTTTCATATAATTTCTATGGCTGTTTACTATGTATTATAAACTTAAGCATAAATTTCACTTACCAACTTTAACGGTAATTTTCAAACATGCCATTATAGAGGTAATAAAAACCTCTTTAAGATAGATAGGTAAATAGGCTAGAATAAGTTACTAGTGTCTCTTATTTTTGCATCGAGTTGTGTTAAAAAATGTACTTTGCGCCAAATGTACTATACCCTAATTTCAAATTTGTATCTTGAAAAGTAAAGAAAAAGTTGGAGAATAGGTGTCTGGTACAGTGGGCATTCTGAAACAATTTCTATACCATTACTAGAGTTAAATAAAATTAACATATTTTGATTGTTGCACATCTCCTCAAAGTTCATGGTTTAAAAATTTAAAAAATTCATCGTTTAAACTGTTAGAATTTGTCAAGTTTTCACAGGCTATATCTCAAGAAAGTTCATGTTATCGTTATTGTCGGTCAAAATTTATACTTTGACTGAGATATAATTTTAGTGACAATTATGGTGTTATCTATCAGCGGCTTTAATTATATATGATTTTATAATTGTCATTTATGTCATGTCATGTCATTAATTTAATTTAAGATAATTAATCATTAGTAAATGTAAATAAGTTGTACATAATTAAACTGTTTGCGCTTAAGAAAATCATAATCATTAAAACCGTCATTGAGAAAATGTATGCAAAAAAGCTTGCTTCTGGATATCCTAATAATGTTTCTTTATCATCGATTTATTTCATGAAAATTAAAATAAAATTCAAACGCTTAAACATTACGAAGCCGTTAATCATTTTCAAAAACACAAAATGTTAACTGCTTGTATAGGTGAGACATACATTTTCTATCAAAGTTCATGCAGGTTATCACTGTTTGATTTTGCTTTATCTCAAAACATATTTTAAACTATTTTTGAGATGTGTCTCGGAATTTTGTTGTCTACAGCGGTAATAGATTACACTGAGAGCGAGGTTGAAAGCCTGATGACGACTGGAGCGACGATTTCATTGATGTAAGCGAAGATTGTGAGACGAATTCTGAGGCTACGCACATGAATAACAACGATGAAGAGGGAGAGAAAGAGGAAGAATTGCTGGATTGTGATTACAGTGACGAATACAGCAGGGAAGAGGGATAAACAGCGTTAGATTTAGTCGATAACGAACAAAAATAATTTGTGCGAGCAGGGTAGGTAGTTTTCAACCCCCGGGGGCTGCTTAGATCAACTGTAGTTTAGTAATGGTTAGGTTTCCTGATATTCCCATAAAAATTTCGATCCGACGAATCTCCGCATGCCTAGGACCGACAGCATGGAAGAGGGGGGTGGTTTTATACGTTGGGGGTAGTTATGGGAGGGTAGAGTGAAAAATAGCACTTCCATCATGATTCCTTCAAAAACCCATACAACCATATCGAGTCCATATTTTCTTATTTTTTGGGATATTACTATTACGGTCGGGGGTAGGTTCAACCCCCGGGGAGGGATCGCTCCGGGGTACTCTAATGTAAATTAATTGAATTCATTATTCCCCCCCCCCCTCAAAAAAAAACGATCCGACGATCCCTCGCAAGCCCAAGACCGAGAAACCAGAAATAGGGGTGATTTTTCCTTGATAGGGGTAGTACGCAAGGGTTTCAAAACTCGACACCACCACCATTGTCTTTCTCACCCTCGAAAACAGGGGAGGAAATGTATTACAAAAGATCCTACAAACTTTTGATGTTTTGGCCTTTTTTTGTACCTCGTTAAATAAACTAATTCCTGATTATCTTTCGAACTCCTTATTTTTGTGACAATTATTGGACTGTCCAGAGGGCGGGAAAATATATAATTTTTAAAAAATTATCTAAAAAAATCGTGAGAAAGTATCAACAAGAAAGCAACAATTTAAAATGTTTAAATTTTTAATTAGGAATCACGTACCTATTTTATTAAAATTAAACTTTAGTTAGCGTTTACACAATCCTTCACAGCACTCACGAAACAAGAATAATAAAAAATGGAAGCTACTTTTAACTTTTACTTTACTTTACAACAAACTGAATTAAATTTATAATGTTACCTACCTATATAAATTCTGGAGCGACGATAACCGAACGGATCGAGGCATAGGTACACCTCAAACCTGCTCAAGGTAAATAAATACCAGGGCCTACTTGTAGTCCTAGATTAGATGATGTAGCCGTAGTTTCTTTAATCTTTATATAAATATATAATTTGATACTTCATTTGCATAATAAATTTCACAATGAAGTATTCAAGTTACAGTAATCAAATACAGTTTGTTTATCACATAAATGGTTTACTGTGCGATTAGCTGTTTAGGAGACTGCAAATATTGTTGAGTATTTTTTCTTCCAATAATGTTAACGTTTAGCCTCCTTCCAGTTTTCATATCATACCATTCACACAGGTATGTTTATGTCGACAACTTATGATACAGTTAAATGTTAATTTGGTTGCATAACTCAACTCAATGTTTGACCGGGATACTAGGTAAACTTGTCGCAGTGTATACAGGGTGTCCCAGAACTTTCGGGCAAGAATGCAGTAGAGGGTAAATTGAGCCAAAATAATGTCAATACTTCATATAGTCTTTCTGCAGCCCTTCGTTACTGAGTTATGGGCCGTTAAAGTAGTGGGATCAAAGTTATTTTTTTATTTATAACTTTTTAAATACAGGCGAAAATACGGAATGGGTGACATCTGCATTTTGACAGTATAGCCTTATGTGCAGTGAACAACAAATCAATTTACTATCGAAGTTAAATGGAGCCTAATATTGTTGACGTGATAATTAAGTAACTTCTATGATTTTTCAAATAAAAAGAGCATTAAAGTATTATTTTGTCTAAATAGTTTTACAAAACTATAGTTTTACAAAACTATTTCTGTGAAATCGAGAACGCTTTGTTATGTTTCTCAATGTTCCAGCTGAGCTACTAATCCACCCTGCAGATCCAAAATTACGTTAAGATGGAAATATGTTAATATATAGGGTATCCCAACCAAAAGTAGGCACCCTGAATAAGTTTGGAGGTAAAAATTGGTGAAACACATCGACCTTGTTTCCAATGGGGACATATTTTAATGTAATACTTGTATACCTATCATCATCCCTCTACCCTACACGGCCACCCCCTCAAAAAATTCAAATGGCAAAGGGGGTCGAGTGATACATCTTTAATATAATAAATTGTTTCATTAGGTAAGGTTCGGGAAATACTAATAAAAGAAGCAGTTTAAATTATCGTATGTATTGTTCAAAATGACCCCCACCGACTTCCATACAATAGCATAATCTGTTTTGAAATTCTGTACGAACATTTCTGAACCCATCAGGAGTCAATTAAACAGCATTCTCGAACAATTCTTTCACGTAACTCTTCCAGAGATGCGGGTTTTGTGGCAAATACCTTCGAGTTCAACAGGGTGATCTAGCGGGCCACTCCACAGAACCTCTTCTTCCAATTGATCGCTCAGGAAACCGATTATCCAAAAATTGGCGGACTGCTATAGCAAAATTTGGGGGTGCCCCATCCGTTGAAAAAACAGTTCGCCCTCTAGAATATTATCGTCTTCTTTGAGGATTTGGGTAATCATTGGGTCGACGTTATTTTATAACAGTTCCAGGTATCTTTCGCCATTTAAATTGTCAGGAATAAGAACGGCCCGACAATGTGATCCCCTGAGATGCCAGCCCAAACATTTAATTTCTGAGGCCTTTAGGTATGAGTTTCCATGAACAAGTGTGGATTGGTTTCACTTCAATACCTACAATTGTGCCTGTTTACCTCCCTATTTACCCTCCCTAAACACGTATTGTACAGTAGATTGACATTACCGCTTAATTGTACGTCCACTGCTTTAGACCAATCACAGTACAAGCATTACAAATTGAAATTCTGAGAAGTTTTAGAGGAAAGCTTTCTTTAACACACAGTTAGAATGTATTACAAACTAATTATATCCATAATCTCATTGGTTTTCCGGGTAGATACGTAATTCTGGCGCGTAAAAATGCCCGTTTTAAAAAGCAGTGGAATTATCAGCAAGTTATTTTAACGATATTTTCTTAGAAATAATTCTTATTAGAAAAGTAAATTGTTGTAAATTAATAAAATGTTTTATTATATCATTTTCACGACACAAATTACTAAAATAAAATTAGTGGGAAAACCCTATTATCGTTTTTAAACTAAATGCTGACAGTTTCAATTCTCTCCTGAAGGGTATAAACTTTTTTGAGAACTCACTCTGGTAAAATGTTTCTCGATTTAAAATTGGTTGTGAACAAATTAATGTTCAAGGACTATCGAATACTTATGAGTCTTTTATTATTCTAAAACTAAACGGATAAGGAAAGTGTTTTTTGTCGAAAAAACTCGTGTTGATTTGAGAGCACTAAAAAATATAATTTTTTAAATAGATTCCCAACTATATCGATTGTGTGTAATCAACAAAAATATTTTTTTTCCTTAAGAATGAAACGATATAAATTAAAAAAATACACAGTTATGTAGGGAATTGAAAGACCTTTCAAAAGATGTATCACTCGACCCCCTTGCCATTTGAATTTTTTGAGGAGGTGGCCGTGTAGCCTAGAGGGATGATGATAGATATACAAGTATTACATTACAAGGTCGACATGTTTCACCAATTTTTCAAAAATTTTTTACCTCCAAAGTTATTAAGGGTGCCTACTTTTGGTTGGGACGCCCTGTATATACTGAAAATTTGAAAGTCTATTAGTAAATTTATGTGTGTGTGTGTGTGTGTATGTGTGTGTGTATATGCAAGTAGCACTTGTTATACGTGTTCGCTCCAAGAACATTAATTGCCAATAAATTTAACGAAATATCAATCGACTAGAAAAACAGGCTTCTGTGATTAATGACCTATTTCTACTCTTTTAAGAATCTGTGATTAGTGTAACCATTTATTTTAATTGTTGGAATGTTTTATAAACCATTTAAAAAAACTATTTTGGTTTATACCTCTCTTTTGAAATGTAATAAGGATTTAAGACTATTATTAAATACTTATAGATAAAACAAGCGTGGTTATTACATTTTTTATTTAATGAAACCGAATTAGCAAGGATTTTTATTGATAATACATTGTCTTTATTACAAGAAATTCTGTAGCACTTAGAATAAATTGACAATGACAATTTTGTGTTATTATTATTTGTGTTTAATTTAAATTCTTAGTGACTTTGAAACTTGCAGGCCATGTTTTAAGGTATGCTTGCCTGGGAAGATTCCCACACAGTTATAAAATTTGCCCATCCAGCGAAAGAGAAGCAGTGAAGGCAAAAATCAGTGTTTATTTCTTACAAAGTGATATTTCATTAAATTCACTTATATTTATTTACCAAAATATAAACAACCTACCATAAATTTAAAAATAAGACGGCTAATTTCATTTATTTTATTAAATTTTTAAAGCAAATAGCATGAACCTTGAAAAACGGTCAACTTGCATACAACATAAAAGTTAAACATAATATTTTTAGTCGCAAACTCCTCTATAAATCCTTATTTTACTATAAGGAACCTAACCAGACTGCAACCAACAGCTACTCTCCGGGCTATGTGCCCCGCCGAGCGCTGAATTACAAGTTACAAGCCTGGCGCGTTAAGTGTAATAATTGCATATTACCATCAAAACGCTAATACTTCGATTGCAACAAACACCAGCCGAAAGACTGATCCTACTTAAAGGAGCTCCCTTGCCAGTCGTCACACACCACTTGCAGACTGCAGTTTCGAGCTGTTGGCTCTCGTCAGTGCAAGGTAGGTATGCGACGACCGACATGAGAATCCTTTGACTATAGTACATCCCGGTATTTTTACAATAGCGACATGTAAAACAGCCAGCAGGCGCCATCTAGCGGTCCTTATTAAATATTTTCTGGGTTCCTAAAAAAACTTCTTTCTAGCCTCGTTTCTCATAGGCTGGTGCCAATACCTTTTTGACAAAAAAAATAATAATAGGCAAGGACCAGCCGAGAAATTTAATTAAGGATATAATTAAGAGAAAAAACAAAAATTAAACACGAGATTAACTGAAATTGTGAAATGGGGGTGTTGTTTAGGGGTTGAAAGTGGTTTTTTGCGATTTTCTTCGAAACGTGACCTCTTAGCAGAAAATGTCCTTTACAAAAGATGTAGATAATAAAAAAATCTAAAACTTTCAAATCAGGCATTTTTCAACAAAACCTCTGATTTTCTGAGAAAACGGCGAAAAACCGGTTTTTCGGTTTTTATTTTTTCTCTTGTAAAAATAATTTAATTTACATGAAATATACGTTCCTTTGCGTTGAATAAGCATGACTATTGAAGCGCCCTGTATATACCCCATATATAAATTTAGTATTTTCTTATTTATTTCCAAATTCAAGTAATTATTGCAGTTAATTCATTTCATTTTTACATTTATTTAGTCATTTAATATTGAACACAATAAAGTTACCAGAATGCATTTTAAAATATATTCTTTTAAAACAAAGTTAAGCGCTACAGTTTTAACTAAAAAGTTACAGAAAATCGAGTCGAGCCACAGGGTTTGTTTACAATGGATACGATAAGCATCAAGCACTTTTTTTTATACATTTATTTAATGTCGGCCTATTTCTGCTACTGAGGCCTAACACCGACGCCTGTAGACGAGCTACCCCCAACCAGGAATTTTGCCGAACCTCTTCCCTTAAGAAGAGTAGGGATCTTTTACTTGCCTAACATTTAATAGACAAGGGACCGACGGCTTTACATTCCCTCCGAAGGATGGTATATCTCCTATACAACCCTCGCCTAAGGTTGTATAGCTTTCGCGCATACACTGATATACAAGCCGCTGGAAGATGTGTGAGACGAGGACGCTGTTTCCGTTGGAATGGTCACCCATCCAACTACTAACTGCGCCTGTCTTTGCTTTACATCGCATACCGAAGTATGTACATAGTAAAGACGCACCTACGCTCGCCCCCTCGTCAAGCACTTCGGTTACGTCCCAGAGTGTGAAATCGCCTACCCTTTTCTATCTTAACCATAGGAGGAGACAGGGAGTGGAGTTTTCAATCTGAAACGCTGCATAAAGCTACGCCGTATCGAATATTGATGTTGTTAACGTAAACAATTCCCACGTCAGACTTGGGGGAAGCGTAAATCCGGGTAAACTGTGACGTCATTTTTACCATATAAAAGAAACTGCAGTGCCCATGAAAAAGGGTAATCAGACCTGAGCTACATCGCAGGACATTGGGTTCGCTGTTGCTCCCTGGAGATTACAATTGCACCACACCTTAGGTACATCGCTGGACATTGAGTTCGCTGTACTGACGCCGTAGACAACCATTCTTTGGCGTACTCTTTATGAAGTGCCATTTTAACCTATCTATTACGCTAGACGAGTACGTTAAACATGAAGAAGCTGGGGGAGAGCATTCACGGCGACAGCGCTATACAGAGAGCACAGAAATTCAGCAGGCATAAATTTTAAAGGTGATCGCTTGCTTATTTCGAGACTCTATTTTATTATTTGCAATTGCATTCATATTCTGGTTTCGTCGGGGTGTAATGGGGAAAATTGGCGCATTTGTGGTACTAAAAGAATATTAGATTTTTTTATGAGGCTTTGATTTTTAACAAGGAAACAGGATAAAGTTGTATTAGAGTTTACTTAGTTATGAATTCATTCACGAGTTTAATTCATATAATTTCACTTTCTGAATATTTTACTAGGGAAATTTGCGTTTGCAAAATAACAAGTCTATATTCAAGAACTATATATTTTCTGCGTTTATGCAATGACAATAAACTTTCACTTCCATTATTTTTCATTTAGTGTACTTATTAAGGCTACTGTGAACCCTAATTTTGGACATGTAAAATGTCATAGTAATGTTTATCTTTCAAATGATTATCTGAGATTTCTCACCAGCGATCTATTTGGTTTTCTATGATTAGTTAATAACGGTCCATCCACTTAATTACCTTGCGCTCAGAAACTGTACAGGCCATCGGTCAGTGCTGGGTTAATTAGCCCGTAAACTTATTCGTATTAAGAAGGGTTTACTTTTCGTCGAGTACTGAACCGGGACGTCTCGTCTGTTTGATTTACATCTACCCACCTTGTTTTACGTTATTGGACAGTCATACAAAATTTGGTAGACTGCTTATTTTAATTATAATCAAAGGATTTTTCCTCAACATTCTATGATCTTTTACATGAGTATTTAATGCTCATTTCCCAACGTAATTTTGATAAAGTATAAACATGTCATGATTCTTGTCCTCTGTTTTGCATTCGATTCATTATTTGGCTATTGCTAAAAACTTTAATTATAAATTATTATTATCTAACGATTGCTAACAACTTTCTTTAATTATAAACCATTATTACCTAGCGATTGCAAACAGCTCTATTATAGATTATCATTATCAGGCCATTGCCACAACTCTAATTACTATTAAAATAACACAGCATACTTTTGTATCTCAGTTTTTGTTATTGCATCAAAACACGTAGCATTCTATAGTATGGTCATTACTATAGTAACGCAAGTTACCTATTATAATATTTAGACAATTGTCTCAAATATTTGAATTACTTTTGATTTCATGTTCGACTATCGTTGCATCAATTTATATAAAATAAAATGGTTTTTTTTTACTATTTTTTCCCATCAATTATTGTCTTATTCTTTCACCTTTATCTTTTTCGTCATATAAATAATAAACTAAATAAATGGTTTTGTTTCAAAGCAAAATAGAAAACAAACTTCAACTATAAATGTACAGTGCAATCTTGAGTAATAAAATACTACATAAATACCATATATAATTAACTAGGTCTCTCAATTAATAGACAGTGTGTTCAAGTTTACCAGGTATTTAAATTAACAGAGTGATTAAATTTTCTAAGATATATAGCATCAGACAGAAACAAGTAATATTAAACTTTATATAAAAGAACCTGGAGTAATTAAAAGGGGTTACTACACACACCGAAATTTGGGTCCTACACTGACAAAACTAGTCGGTCACGCAAATGGCCAAATTTTATTTGTTTATCCTTCAGATAAATAAATAGTAATTAATATACTGGTGACATAATTACCAGTAATTTCTTTAGTAATTAAACAGGGTACCTCACAACCACTACATTGGTGCCGTGATCAGGATTTATTATTGGTTAATGCACTGGAGCTCCAACCATTACACTATCCGGGTTTTTTTGAGACCATTATATTGATATACCTGCCGAGAAATTTAATTAAGGATATAATTAAGAGAAAAAACAAAAATTAAACACGAGATAAAGTGAAATTGTGAAATGGGGGTGCTGTTTAGGGGTTGAAAGTGGTTTTTGCGATTTTCTTCGAAACGTGACCTCTTAGCAGGAAATGTCCTTAACAAAAGTTGTAGAGAAAAAAAATCTAAAACTTTCAAATCAGGCATTTTTCAACAAAACCTCTAATTTTCTGAGAAAACGGCGGAAAACCGGTTTTTCGGTTTTTTATTTTTTTCTCTCGTAAAAATAATTTAATTTACATGAAATCATGTGAAAGTATACCTTCCTTTCCGTTGAATAAGCATGACTATCCGGGTTTTCTTGAGACCATTATATTGGTGTACCTGTGTATACCATGAATATACAGATTCGGAAAATGAAGTTGGTGATAGGAAATATCGGCCACGCCCCCAGTTCCGATAATTCTTGAACGCACCTCGTGGCACAGGTAACCCCCCTTTATAAGAGTAAACAGATATGGATTGACCAATCGCATCAAAACTAAGACCTCGTGGCGCAGAACATGTAGTCAATCCCTGCGTTGATTCACGACAAGGCGTGGTTTACTTGCGCTGTTACACGTTTACATATAACGAACTATAATTTCTGAACCTGTACATGAAGCCATTGAACCGATTATGCGTGCATTTCGGCTGTTCACCCTTAAGGACCTTAGATTATCTGTCATATGTTGTTTATATCGCACAAAGATATCACAGCTTTACCCAGGATGAACGACGTGTACGTGGCGATACTTTCACCCCGGATAGTTCCAAACACCGCGTTACCCAGATAGCACTAGGACATACCAAAGACGTCTTAGGGACGTCTGCATAGGACATTCGAGACGTCTTAAAAACGTCCACTTTAAGACGTAAGTCGTACAGAAGACATCTTGGGAATGTCCATTGTTACTAATCAAAACGTCTTTAAGACGTCTTATTTTAGTCCATTTTAGGCCTAGAAAAGACATTTATATGACATTACGGAGACGTTGTTAAGACATTTTATTCTGGTTCATTCTAGTCCCAAAAAAAACCTTCACGGGATATTGTTGAGGTATTCACAAGTAGGTGAAAAAATGTCGTCTTTATCAGCAGCGATATAGTCAGGTAAAGCCTAATCTGGCATGTGAATGAGTTGATACTATATGCATGCGGTTACATGTGTGGCACACTCTGTAATAGCTAAAACTTATTGTCGCATATGTCTACTGAATGTTTCTGCTATTGCGATAACTTTGTGTGAAATCGTACGCATATGATCAACCCATCCACATGTCAAAATAGACTTTACCTAATTATATACAGCTTGGCTGCCAATAAGACGAATGCAGCATTGTGCAATGAATCGGCCTTTCCTCTGTTTATTGTACACTGCCTGCCTGTCTGCCATATTCGTGGTCAATTTGTATACACCAGTTACACCACAGACTAGAAAGGTTGATTTAGAGGCAAATTCTATACCCAAGAATACTGCCTCGACTCAAAAGTTTACACAATTTTCACTTTTTTTAGTCTATATTCAGCAAACTTATAATTAAATCAAGTATGGAATAACAATACAGTTGGTACTGGGAATCAGGAACTAAAACAAAATTTTGTTCGTCTCAATTTTAATTTTGTGCCAGAAAATGCATGATTTAATCGAAATAACTTACCTCACTTATTAAGTCAGGACAATACTGGCCAACTATACATAAAACCACAGCATAAAACACTGCAAAACAAATGAGTTGTGAAATATCGCAGAAAATACATTGAAATGAAATGATCAACTCAACTGTCAGGCATAAGACCAACCCGAAAACATGACGAAGTCAAACGAATGCGGTCGTGCCGGAATGACATTTATCGCTGGGGAAGCGAGGTAAATTCAAAACTTAGAAGTTATTAATTTGTATTTTTTTAGAATTTCCAAGTCCTACATCTACGACGAAATTCTTATTTCACGCAAAGAATTATTGATTTGGATATGAATGTATTATTTTTCAAAATACAATATAAAGTGCTAGGAGGCCTAATATGAACATACTAATGACGTACATTTTTTGATGTTCCAAAGACGTCCCACTCTGGACGTCTTGAGGACGTCCATTTTAGGTCCTAAAACGTTCAAACTAAATTAAGGCCAAAATTGGACGTCTCTGGGACGTCGTATGCTATCTGAGTATTTATCGTGTTCGTACCCGAAACTACAAGGGGAGAGATGACATCAGCGAAAATCGAGGATTACTGGTCTCAATCCTTCCAAGCTGTTTACTGCTCGCAGGGGAGATTTTCGAGCTTCGTGCCCGTGGAGACTTTTGATCAGAACACTGAAAGGAACAACATATCCAAAAGTTGGCCAATTTCACCGGAAACCAAAATTATTAAAAAGTATTAGCTGCAGCTGTGAAAGTGGTTGTTGTAATATAGGATTAAATTTTACATTGTTTGTTTCTGTTTAATCCAGTTCTCCCTCACCCCTGTTTTGAGCTAGCTAGGGCCGTTTAAGTACAAACGTTCTTAAAGAATTATAGTCAAAATGCAAGTTGTCACCGTTTTGTACTTGATCCATCAAGCACACGACGTCACCTGTAGAAATCTTTCATCTAAGAGAAAACTGACTGTAATGAGATTTCAGTCATAAAATTATTAAAAATAAATTATTTATTGAAATTTATGAAAAATATTTACAAATAATTCTAGCAGCTAAATAGGTAAATATCTAGATTTTATATACAAAAATATAAAGAAACAACAAGTAATCTTATCAGCAAACGCATTACTCAATTATCAATTTCTTTTCTTCTGGGCTCTCTAAATAGTTATGTTTTTGTTCTTCAAACATCTCGGATAATAACTTTACGAATTTCTCATGATACTCATCCACCTGCTCCCTACTTGGCTCTTCTATTTTTGGCACTTCCATTGGTTTTCCAACTAAAAAATAAATAAAACACGATCAGAAATCGTTTCAAACAATCATTCTCCCGCATATCTACCGCTTATCTATTATTATTCTTAATTGATTTAATAAAAAAATGTTGTAAACGGACAAAGATTTCTAATAATCATCGTAATACGATTTTGTTCACCGCGAATTGGATAGATAGATAGATAGATAGTCTTTATTTCACCACTATATGTTACATGATTAAACATTTGCAGCAACTCAGAAAATCAGCAGGCAAGCAGCTGCATTACAAAAAAATAATAATCTTGTTTTGAGAAATACAATACATATATAAAATAAGGACAATAACAAGAACATAATACTGTATATAACGTTTACACATTGTTAGACAAGAAAATATATATAATTACATATAAATAGTGTATATAACGATTACACATTGTCAAACACTAAAATATAAAAGTTTAATTTATAAAATAGGTACCTATAAAAAGTACAAGCATTCTGCAAGTATGAGCATTAGACAATCGAAAGTGGAGTGACCAAATATGGCGTCTTCAGAAAATCATCAATTGAGTAAAAACAGAGCTGAAGAATGAATCGTTTTACATTATTTTTGAAGGACCTAAAGTTTAACTGTCTAATATGATGTGGTAAATGGTTATATAGGTTTAAGTTGGGTGAATTTTTTGCACTTAGAGTTAACCTATAGCATGGTACTCTAAGAAGTTCAGCAGCACGTGTGTTGTGCTCATGATAGTCCGACTGAATAGAGAGACCAGATGCGTTTCTGTGAATCTCGATAAGAGTGTTGTAGATAAAAAGTGAAGGTAGTGGCATAATTCCCAGTTTAATGAAGATGTGTTGACAATGTTCCCTAAATTTAGCGTTGATAAGAACTCTTATAATTTTCTTTTGTTGTCGAAAGACTTTAGATGCGTGGTGGGAGAACAACTGCGTAGGAAAGTCTAGAATGAAAGAGAGAGAAGTAAGTATTTTTTAATAGGTCGAATTCAAGAACGCCTTTTAGTTCCCTAAAAAGGAAGATTACGCTGGAAAGCGTTTTGCCCAGATGATCAGTATAGGTTATCCAACTAAGGTCATGATCTAGATAGATACCTAGGAGTTTAACGTGCTCGTCTTTGGATATATTTCTGTTTGAGGATATTATCAGTCTCTGAGTTTTCTCCTGATTAAGAGTTAGTTCGTTAGAGGTGAACCAATTTTTCGCTTGTAGTTCATTGAGAGAAGATAGTTCCAGTAGATTGTCAATGTTATGATGGGAACACGAGAGTGGTGTCATCGGCGAACAGAGTGGATTTGCTGGGCAACATAAATTGAGGAAAGTCGTTCATATAAACTAAAAATAACAGTGGACCCAAGACTGAGCCCTGGGGTACACCATAATTATTGTTTAGAAATCCTGACGTTTCATTGGCTATGACAACACACTGCTGACGGTTAAGCAGGTATGATTTAAAAAGCGAGAGGGGTAACCCTCTAATTCCGTAAAATTGCAATTTTTCTATTAGGGGGAGACACAGTCGAAGACCTTAGAGAGATCACACAGAGTAATCGCAGTGTGTTGACCCCCCTCATGATCACCGACTATATCTCTCACAATCTTTACAACCGCATGCGTGGTCGAACGTCCAGAACGGAAACCATATTGGTGAGAACTAAGCAGCGACTTGTGTTCCAAATAACTTGACAATATTTCTGTCAAAATAATCTCAAATATCTTTCCAAAAATGGGGAGGATAGATATGGGGCGGTAGTTGTCTAACAATGAGTCATCTCCCTTTTTAAATACTGGTATAATGCGAGCAATTTTAAATATATTTGGGTAGGTACCATCAGCGATAATCTATCAAATAAAGAAGCTAGCGGTGCGGCGATAATATCTTCCGTATATTTAATTAGTTTCGCATTTATGTCATGAGTTTGAATTTTTAGAATAGCTAATTTTACTTCTTGTATAGTTATTGGATTCATGAAAAAGGATAAGTTAAATGGTTGGTTAGGAGTAAAGTTGGTTCTAAAGTTATGGTTAATGTTAGGTAGTGAATTTATTAGGTTCCCTGCAACTTGCAACAGATACAAAGTGGTTATTAAATGTATCTGGTGGAATACTAGTATTAACGACATTGTCCCGGCAATTGTTTATTTCAGAGTTAATAATTCTCCAACAGCCTCGACATTTATTGGCGGAGATTTTGATAAATTGATTGCAAGCCATTTTCTTTGCATTCTTAATATCGTTATTGTAGTCCTTGCGGAGGGCTCTGTAAATTGAGTAATCAGCAGGATTTCTTGTCACGTTACAAATTAGTTTAACAGAGGATAGGGTATTCCTTTTATTGTGTAACGAATCGGAAAACCAATTGATTCGCATCTTTTTAAACATTTTTTTAACGGAAATATTTTGTTTACCAGAACATTAAATCTGTTTACCAGAAGTTTGGGCAAGTGGTTACTATCATAGTTAGTATTATAATGATAAATATGTGGTATCAATTCTATCTGATCTTTCTAGAGCATTTGATTTCATGAACAAAGAAATACCTTTTAGTAAGCTAGAAACTATTGGAATAAGAGGAAATTTGTTAAACTGGTTAATTTCTTACGTGGAAAATAGGAAATTTATAGTGAAGTATAATGTGGCAGAATCTGCTATACATGATGTTATGCTAGGTGTCCGCCATATACAATGTGTCTCACTTTTCACTACTACACCCCAATATTTCGGCCATTTTTTGATCGATTTAGATTAAATTTGATATATTTTTTGTGTTTCAGATTGTGATTAGACAGTTATTTAATTTTTTTTTCAAATTTAAATACGCCTACTATGATCAAAATAAATTGGCAAGAATTAGGAATTTATATTAGCGATTGAGATAGGGTTTTTGTTTTTACAGAATCTTGTTCGGCATGACCTAAAACCTCTGTATACCAAATTTCGTTAGAAAATATTCATTCCTTTACAAAAAAAAAAAAAATCATATACAAGATTTCAATAATCGTTAACTCAATATAATTAATAAAATAAAAAGCCTATTTGTCAAACTGCCTTCATACGAGAACCCCCCCTCCGCCAGGGTCCGGACTTAAACTGGACTACGCACTGTCTTTTGATTTGATCTTATCTATTAATCTCAGTGGATAGATAAGATCAAATTTTGAAAAGGGCTAAAGAGATAGATCATTTGTTGCTAGATAAAATTCATGGACAAGAAAATGTGATAAGCATATGAATTTAAATATAATCTATACATGACAAGATTTTTGAAACTAAGTGAACAATATGTGTCGCTTGTAACAAAATATTTGAAAAAATGATACCAAACTTGAAAGCCAGGTTATTTATAAATTACCAAATTTTAACGCTGTCCGATATATGATAAGAAAAATTCTTGCCTTGCCTACAAAAGACATGCCTTACTTACCGACAGTTGTAACTTGACTCCTACGTGGTATAATTCCAAAGGAGTACTGGAAAAACCCTCGTCCTATAGGCACAACAGGCGCAAGCCCGATCCACTTTCTTAACGTCTCCTGAATAGTTCTCAATCGTGACCCTTCCACCTGGTCAAATAAATCTGTCTCGCCGAAGGAAAATACGGGCACTAGCGGAGTGCCATTCTTCAAGGCCAACTTGACGAAGCCTTTCCTATTTTTCAAAATTAGTTTATAATTTCCCGGTTTACAGTAATATGCCTCAGCCGCGCCACCAACCATTAACACGCAGACGTGCCCACCACCAGGTCTGCTCAGCACATAATCAATCGATTTAGCGGACGAGGATATTCCTCCTAAGCCTAAAGCCAATTCGCGGAAAAAAGGCATGGTGTAATGCTGAGCTAGCGTGACTACGTGAGGCGTATGGTGAGGGAAATAATTCCTGTATCCACCATATTCTGTACCAAATGCATTGAACGAGCCAGTGGATAACATTCCATGTGGAAAACAACAAAACAAATAGTTTTTCTGAGCATCCAGCTCAACCCAGGGTAACCTCTCGAAACGTAGTGGGAAATAGTCTCTGGTAAACCTCCACCAATGCCAACTCCGAACCCACTTACTCGGGCGCCCGCCTGTCTCACTAGTATCTTTGTCTATTACCCAACACCAGAACAAATATAACAATGTTAACCACCACAAATTCGTAAATAACACTAAGTATACTGCTATCAAGAGGCCTATTACGCCGCCAAAGGCCATGGTAATCATCCATACTGCAGCTGCCAGTGTTTGTAAACGTCGCTCCAACGGGACATTTAACGGGGCGAATTGGATCCCAAAAATCTCCATCTGCAACAATGAAATATATTTATAGAATAGTATGGCTACCACACATTTAGATATTAACATGCAAAAATTTTAAAAAGAGATCAAGTAAAAAATTTGAACTAAATCATTCGATAAGAAATCTCCAACGCTATAAAAGTATCTGTAGGAAGATACATTTTATTCCCATTTTAAACCTTGAGTCATTGAAAAATATGACATTTGGAGGCAATGTAAAGTTGAATACCATAATATCCGGTGCCATCCTCGTTTTTTTTTTGAGGCGTAGAAAATTTTTATGGACATTATATTTATTTTGTGTAATGTGTGAGTGAATTTCATTGCAAAATGTGTATTTGTGTAAGTTATTTTTTATGTATACGAGACATTGTAAAATGTAGGCTCATGGTATGTATAGTTAGTATACAAGTGTGTCTCACCGGGAACTGAATCGATCGATATAGAGAAAAGTACGCATGAGACAATTTTGAAAATTTAGATAATTACTAATGTCGGTGTGACCAATCCAAATAAAATAATTACAAGCAACTGGAACTTCCGCTTATACCGGAAGTCGATATCAACTTGCTTATTTCAAATGGAACACCCTATATATTTTAGGGTTTTCGAAAAGAGCATAAAATTCTGAGTCGAAAATATGCCGTTTCAGAGATATTTGACATTTTATAGAAAATCTGACAGGTGCAACGGTTTGCAAGAACCGTTATAACTTTCTTCGTGTAAAAGATCTTCATTTGCTTCTTGTCACATAAAAAGAACACAAGGAGAACTACGTTCTGCAACTGAAATTAATTCAAAATAGTATCATACCAAGTGTTCCGTTTTTCGCGTTACATTTTGTCAACTTCAAAGCGCGAAAACTTGTTTAGGTCAAATGGAACACCCTGTATTTTTTTACGTCAAGTTGTATAAAATTGAATTCCCTTTTTTCTGATATAACATTGTAGGGGTTAAAGTTACAACTTTTTGAAATATTTGCGATTTTATTAGAAATTCATGAATTGTTGTAATCATTTCAACAAAATAGCCATAATTAGTAACAGTCAGTCATTATCTTATGTCAAAAAATGCCAGCACGTTTAAATTATACCAACGAAAACTTTTTAAATTTGTTTATTATTTATGGCGAATGTGATAAAGTAATATTAAGAACTTGCAGCACATTTGCTACTCGATATCCACAAAAACGCAAAATAACACTAACACTGTAACATGCGTATTAATCGGATTGAAGATACGGCATGAACTAAAACAGCAGAGATAAGATCAATTTAAAATATGATTTCATTTTAATTTAATTTGCTGAAAATTCCGCCCTCGAACCTCGACACATTTTTCGCACCTTCGGATTAGTTCCTCATGGGTAGCTCTTCTAATTGAATCCTGTGATATGTTTTGAAATGCATTTCATACTCTTTGCATACAATCTTCAATGGTTGTTAATGGGCTCTCATAAACTTTATTTTTAATAGTTCCCCAAATGAAATAATCCAGAACTGATAAATCGGGCGAGCGAGGAGGCCATAAGAAAGGTCCATTATTGGCAATCCATTGATCATAAAAAGTTTCTTGTAAATAATTATTAATTAAATATGCGTTATGTGGGGGAGCACCGTCGTGCTGATAAAAAATGTTTCTATGTTCGGCGAGAGGTAAATTTTCTAAATAGTTATTATTCAAATTTTGTAAGATATTCAGATATCTTTCACCTAAAAAAAAACAAAAATTTACGTATACATATTAGCAGAAGAGAAAAATTAATTTACCATTTAAATTTTCCTGATAAAATTATAATGCCACCACTCTATCGTTTCTTATGGCACAGTAAACATTGAACTGCCAACTTTCCTGAAAGTTTCGCTCTTTGAACATATGAGGATTTGAGTCACTCCAATAATGCGAATTGTGTCAATTAAAAAGTCCATTTTTAATAAATTTTGCTTCATCTGTCCATATAATATTTCCCAAATAAGAATCGTGACCCTCAGACCTTATTAGAATAAACTCACAAAAATTCTGTCTTCTTAGGAAATCTGTTTCTTTTAATCCTTAAATCATATGGAATGAAAACGGGTGAAACTTATGTTTTAATAAGATTCTGTGAATTGAATCCTTGCATAGTCCCGATTCCAGAGCAGCTTGTCTTAATGACATCCTTGGAAATGCATGAAAATATCCCAGAATGATTATTTCAATGTTTTCGTCGTCAACAATAGGCTTTCTTCTTTGCATTTTTGCCTTGACAAAGCCATAATTTTTAAAATTTTCCAGTATGCGTTTTACAGTGTTTGTTGACGGGTTCTGTTTTTCGGGATATCGAGTAGCAAATGTGCTGCAAGTTCTTGATATTACTTTATTACATTCTCCATAAATAATAAACAAATTTAAAAAGTTTTCGTTGGTATAACTTAAACGTGCTGGCATTTTTTGACATAAGATAATGACTGATTGTTTCTAATCATGGCTATTTTGATGAAATGATTACAACAATTCATGAATTTCTAATAAAATCGCAAATATTTCAAAAAGTTGTAACTTTAACCCCCACAATGCTAATATCAGAAAAAAGGGAATTCAGTTTTACACAAATTGACGTAACAAAATACAGTGTGTTCCATTTGATTTAAACAAGTTTTCGCGGTTTGAAGTTGTCAAAATGTAACGCGAAAAAAACGAAAACACTTGGTATGATATTATTGAATTTATTTCAGTTGTAGAACGTAGTTCTCCTTGTTTTCTTTTTATGTGACAAGAAACAAATGAGTATCTTATACACGAAGAAAGTTATAACGGTTCTTGCAAACCGTTGCACCTGTCAAATTTTCTATAAAATGTAAAATATCTCTGAACCGGCTAGGTTTAGGTATAGGATATGCTACATATTTTCGATTCAGAATTTTATGCTCTTTTCGAAAACCCTAAAATATATAGGATGTTCGATTTGAAATAAGCAAGTTGGTATCGACTTCCGGTATAAGCGGAAGTGCCAGCTGCTTGTAATTATTTTAGTTGGATTGGCCACACCGACATTAGTAATTATCTAAATTTTCAAAATTTTCTGAAGCGTACTTTTCTCTATATAGATCGATTCAGTTCCCGGTGAGACACCCTGTATTTAAACTGTTCTCGACAGTCGTCTCTAAATTTGGGTACAGTTATAATTCAAGACAGTTACATATTATACAGTTTCAATTCAATCTGAAATGCCTTATCTCTTTGGTAAGTTGATTTCAGGTGTTTGGCCTGGTTATCGAGGCATATAATTGTTCCACAGCAGCATGGTTTCTCATTGGGTAAATTGGCAACAATCACCCTTCTTTGCTATCAGAATTATATTTTGAACGCCTTTGAAAATCGTACTCAGGTTGATAGTATGTATACTGATTTCTCAAAGACGTTTGACAAAATCAATTACAATTTACTAATAAATAAGCTTCAGGCACTTGGAGTAGGTAAGGGGGTTTTAGATTGGATTTATACCTTTATATCTGATAGGATTCAAATGGGTAAGAAATAATAATTAAGTAAATAAAATGCAATTGATTTCCTATCTGGAGTCCCACAAGGGTCACATTGCGGACTAATTTTATATAATTTATTTATTAATGATATTGGCCAGTTTTGAATCATTCTGAGTATCTTCTTTTCACAAAATATATAGGTCAATATCTCAAGATATTGACTCTTGACTCTGCTGATTTGGTATTTGTGTACAAATTGCTAAATGGTGACATAAATTGCCCTGAACTATTATCAGAATTTTCTTTTAATATTGGGTTAAGAATGAACAGAAATAGACCATTCGTCTACATTCAGTCACATGCAAGAAATTATGGTTATAACAGTCCATTAGCGGGTTTGCCAACGGAATGTAACAGAAACTCATTAGATATTTTTAGTTTATCTCTTACTTCGTTTAGGAAAGCATTAAAATGCATGTCTGAACGTGAATACAATTAATTAAATGTAAATGTTGACTTCTAATGTTGATTAGTTGCATGTATATCTTATTTGACTATATTATATTTTTGTTATACAGATTAATGTAATGTAGTTTTCTTTTTCTATGCTGTTAATATTATGCTCTTTTTAAGCACTTTTCTTTAATTATACTTGTGATTAATTAACAATAATTTATTGTATATGCAATGGATTATCCGTCAATAAAATAAACTGAACTAAATTTGTATGGCCCTTCTTTATACGGAGAACATGGCAGATGACCCGATTTCTTGTATCGTATAAGTCAGCGACTTGCGATTCTGCAAGTACCTGACAGCGACGACCTTTCAGTCCTAGGTGGACTTAACCTACTGTTATAATATATGATTTGCAGGAAACAACTACTCAGCGGGCAAATATCCCGACCGAATTACATCTGACAAATCATGAAAGAGTGGTAGCCAATATCATTTGTCAATTCCCTGACTAGACATAGACCAGTTTCGAACTTATTAGTTCTCATCAGTATGCCATAGGTCATACTCAATAGGCTACCATTCTTTCATGATTTGTAAGGTGTAATTTAATGAAGGTTGGGGTATTTGCCCGCTGAGTATTTGTTTCCTGCAAATCGTATATTATAACAGTAGGTTAAGTCCACCTAGGACTGAAAGGTCGCCGCTCTCAGGTACTTGCAGAATCGCAAGTCGCTATACCCTCATGGAGACATCTATGGTGTATAGTAGCAATTGACCATATGAGAGGATTCACTTACCTATCACTACTACTCAAATACAGTTAACTCCCTTTTTGAGATGTTCAGATTCATCCGATTTGCAAGGAACCAGGTATGCTTCCATTTCTTGTATGCTTCACTTTTTTTAGGTCAATTTCCAGATATTCTAAAATTGGCGTCTGTTATGCCTATTTTCAAAAAAGGTGAAACTACTAATATGGACAATTACCGTCCCGTATCAATCTTAAGCATATTTTCGAAAATAATTTTTGTAGGATATGTGTTAACTGTTCGTTCTCCCTTTTGTAAAATTATTGTAACCATATATATGCAAATAAATATTATTATTATTATTATTAATTGAAAAAATAATTAGTGACAAAATTACGGGGTTCTTAAATACTTATAATTTATTAACAACCGATCAACATGGTTTCAGAAAAAAAATGTCGACAGAAACATCAATGATCGAATATATACAGTTCATTAACGACAAAATGGATAATAGCGAATGCGTAGTAACTGTATTTTTCGATTTATCACGTGGATTTGACACGGTTGACATTAGTTCTGCAGGTCAAAAATTAGATGTACTAGGTATAAGAGGAATAGCGAATGATTTAGCAGTCTCATACTTTAGTAGATAAAGTATAAACGAACTTATTTGAAACCGTATAAAAACTAAAAGCCGGCAAAAACAGTCGGCATCTCTTTATTGTACATGGGCGGAGGTAAATAGAAATGCATGTCATAAGAAAATTTTCGGGCGTTATTATATTATCCTCTGTTTCAAATGGTCTCCAGAAAGCCATGATAAATTAGTAAATAATTAAAATATTTTACCTTTTATATAGTAGTAAATATTTATAAATATGAACAATAACTAACTAAACTCCTTCGCTTGATATTATAACAGGTATTTACGCACTGCACTGGCACATTAACAGCACAGCACATGTCCACCGTTGACTACATTTACGAGTTTTTTTATGCTAGTAGGCCTGTCCGTTTTATTATCTTTAAACCAGTGCAGTTGTAGATGGTTCATTCAGGCTGATTACATTGCCAGTCTCGGACTCGCCTGCACAGTTTCAACTACCATTCGAATCTCGATACCATTGCTAAATATATAGGACAAAATATCAAGTTCAGAGCGCACGGTCCTGTGCTTTAACACTGACCAGTTTCAATTATTCTCGTTTAAAGTATAACTACAAACCAAATTTCAGGGCGCCAAATCTGTAATATATGATATAGATATAGGAACCCCTCAGGGTAGTGTCCTAGGGCTTCTTATTTTTTAATTGTGTATAAACGATCTCCCGGTAAAGTGTTTTTATAAGCTGATGACAGCTCCACTGTGATACATGGAAAAGATACATGTATTAAAGGTAGATACAATTCTTCAATCCTATGATAACTGGTGTCAAAAAAAAACCGACTAATGATAAATTACGACAAGACTGTTAATATTGAATCACATAATATTTACCGACCAGGAACGGATTTTAATTTCTCTTTAAACGTTCATTCAATACATACTGGCTTTTCTACCAAATGTGTAGAAGTGTTCATAGATAAATACTTAAACTTCACGAACCACATTGACCATGTAAGCAATAAAGTTAGTTGGTCGATAGCCGAGTGGGTTAAGGCGCGAGGTGGCAATCGCGATTAATCACACGGACATCGCACCACTGGGTTCGAATCCTGGCTCCGGCACTGGCACTGTCGGAGGAAATGGTTGTATGTCCGCGTTTTTTCAATGTGTAACCCCTTTCCGCACAAGCCCTGGCTTCTGGAATTGGGGATTGTCTAATTTCTGTGCTGTTTATTTATATTTATTTAAAGCATTTTTTGCCATTTCAACTCTTAAAAACTCACTGAACACAAAAATCTTTTAGATACTTATTATGTTATGGTATACTCCATCTTAAGCTATAACATAGTGGTCTGGGGCCAAGCCAACGAAATTAACAGAGTTTTTATTTAGCAAAAACGCATTATAAGACTTAAATTACATCTAAACAAACATCTAAACAAACAATATCATAGCTTTTATGAAAAATAATCAATTTATGCAGGTTGCAATTTATATAATAGACTGCCTCATGTTATCTTTTATAACACCTAATGTGAACACATTTAAAAAACCTAAATGAGTTTCTAGAGGAAAACGAATTTTACGATATTAGAGAATATATTACAGTCATCAATTCTAGCCGTTAGTACTATCAGTTTTATTGCACGTATTATATGGATGCCATTTTATAAGATTGTTTATGTAGTTACTGTTATTTTATACTTTTGTGTTATACTTTTTACTTTTTTATTTCGTATTATTTTTAAATCATATTATTTATACTTTAAATGTTTGTGAGTTATTATTTTCTAAGATTATCTATGTACTTATTGTTATTTTAAAAGGTTAGTTATACATTTGTTTTGTCATGTTTTTCTTTAACATTTTTGAATGATTGTGAATCAATTTAGAAATTTCTTATCTACACAACATGTTGCTCAAAGATTAATAAATAATTTGAATTTGAAATTGAAATTTTTATATTTGACTAAATGTTGTTAACCTCATTTAGTAGTTCCCCAAGGTTACCATTTACATCAAATATCATTAGTATGTTATAAAAGTACATTTAATTAATTTTTTACGTGCATGTTTATTCAATTTTTACAGTTTTATTGCAGGATAATAGACATTTGCCACTTTCTGCTCAACAATTAACCTATGACCTTTCTCAATAATTTGTAACGCACACCATACCCTGTTTCAACATAAAAGTTTCCACAATATATTCTCAAATATTTATCCGTATTTTTAACATTTATAAATATTAGTGATACATTATCTTAAATTTGCAAATATTGTCACAATGTACCTATAATAAACTCAAAAATGTTTACTTTTGATTAACCCTTATCAGCACAATCTTATTTTTTAATGGGAGCGGTATTTATACAACTAACGTGTTTTTTTATATAATAAAGAGATTTTTGCAGGTGATATGTGAAAGTCTCGGTTGATTTATAAATGATTGAGTATCGATCCTGATATGCTTCCAGATTAATTATTTACTGAATCGATGGCATTTTCCGTCTATTTCAAACTTAATATTTAACAATAACTACAAAGTAATAAAATAAAAATTTAACCAAACCATCATGACATGTTATAATCCAATTCAGTTAGAACTCGGAACAAAATCACCTAAAGCTGAAACGCTCCCAACCTCCAAAATTGGTTTTCAACTCCTAAATTGTCCATGTTTTTAATTATTTCATAAACTACCAAACCAGTGAGAAGTTCTAAAGGGAGAAAAATTTAGACAATAAGAAAATGTATGTTTTTTATAGCTGGAAAACTGTACACTCAATTATAAAATGTTATTAACCATTAAACCCGAGGAATAATGCTGAATGTAGGATATCGTCATGATTAAAATATGTCTAATCACTAAGACGTGAATATTCTGTCATAATATTGCCTAGACATATTTAAATTATTTGGTTATTGTGGAAGATAGAGAGAATAGGAGACTGTTAGACCCCTAATAATCTAATTAGGTACCTACACCCTGAAGTCAGAGGAGAACCTAGAAAACGAAGCAGATGAGATAAATGGTATAATGAGGACAAAGGATAAGGATATCAGAAACATAGCCTCGAACCTCAATCGTTTTAACGAATATAAGGGAAAAGTGGAAAGTTGCGCTAACACCAATTATGAATGACCTGTAGCCTGATGGAAAGCGAAAGCAGTTCCAGGTCACGTGGAAACTCTCATTCAGGAGGGGATTCAGTAGGTAGGGGTCCGAAACTACCCGGTGCGGCAGGTTCTCGCGCTGGGTGTCTATTAAAATACATAAAATTACTTTTCCAACGAGTTATTCGAAAAAAAAACAGAATTTTGGTCGAAACAAAGTTTAACAAATTAATTCGGTGTGTATGTGTGTACTACTATTAATTGGGAAGATTTATTTTGCAATTATGTAGACAAGGGATGTACTACAACGACACAGCCACCAAATATTGATTGCAATTAAACAGGGTGTATTTTATACTAGCGCTAAATCAGGACATTTCAAAGTAAATTTTCTGAATTTTTTCAAATGGAACACTCTGTATATTATTGTATTTTTGAATTGGCACGTTAATTCTCTACGATTTTTGTGAGTAATATCCTATACCTAAAATCGATATTTCCAGAAATATTTTTACTTTTTCATTAAAAACTTCGCACTATTTTAAAAATTCAAAGTTATTTTCAACCTAATTTAATGAAATAAATAATACCTAGTGTTTATAGAAACTGTTCAAAGTAGCCTCCCAGTACGTCTATGCATTTCTGTAGACGATTTTTGAATGATCTTAAACTATATCCAGCAATTTCCTGAGAAACTTTCCTTCCTGTTTCTTTAATATTTTCTTTTGTAGTTATAGGAGCTTTGTAGACTACTCCTTAACATAGAAATCCATTTTGGTCAAATCAGGGCTTCTGGCAGGCCAATTATAGGGTCCTCCTCTTCCAATCCAATCATTTGGAAAAGCGTTGTTTAAATGTCCGTGAATAGTGTGACGCTCTTTGTCTTGTTCAGTGCAAGAAATAAGGCTGTCACTTTGACACTCGAGCTTTCTTATTTATTACTCGAGCGCCAGTTCAAGCTTAGCGTGATTGAACAACACTCCCAAACGTCGATAAGCGGGACTGAGCAGCTCAGTGAAGAAACGGCCGTTTCCAGTGGGTCAATAAGGGAAATTAGGCTTCCACAAACACAACAGTAAAATGCAAAAATTCAATAATAGTTAAGTATATTACTGAAATCCTATGGTTAATAATCCTAAATAAAAACAGAGAATCAAAATTAGCACAAGTTTATATACATATGTATAGGCAGTGGAGGGAGAGTAGCAATATAGTAATATCAGCTGCAAAAGCGTACAAGCGGTAAAATTAGCGAGTTTATGATAAAACGATTGTTAAGCAGACAGTGTACGAATACCAGAAAATGCGAAGCAACCAGAATTATTTAATGTTAAAAGCAGGTTATGAAACAAAGCGGCAGTTGTGGCTAGTGCATAGTACCAGAAAAAATGAAAACAATTACTTATGTGACGGTTCCAGTCCCGAACTCAATATAATGTGCAAACAAAAGACTGATTGAATTTGTCCAATTACTAAATTTCAGCCCGGAATAAAGAGTAATGTGACCATAAAAAAATAGTGTGAGAGAATCCTGTAAGAATACAAATCCTAGATACAGGGGAAAGTAGGAACTTGTAGGGACACTAGTCCTGAATACAAGGACAAGACATAAAGTTATGTTGGTTAGTCCGCGTTTTGTTTTCTACGTCAGGAAAATTATAGTCATAGAGAACAAATTCCAATAGTTTATTCATCTCTTTTGTAAATCAACAAATTTCATGAATTGTGAGATGATAGTTTGGAAGTTATCAATAAAAAACTTTTTTCTTACCCATAATGTAATGGCTCCTACTCAATAACGAACGCCTGGAGAAAAAAAAATATGAAATGCCTGGTATTATCTTGACCTCATCTCACCTAAGTACCTTACACTGTATAAAAAAGGATTAGATTTTTTTCTTAACAGGTACACGGACGAGTCATAATTTTTCAGAAACGTTTCTTTGGCCACCTTTCGTATATTTGAGGTCGGTTTCCAGTTATCTTTACGGGTTCGAAATATACGACGAAAACCGAGTATGTATTTTTCAATATTTATTTATTTGCAAAGGGAAGGTAGTGTCTAAGAGTCGCCCTGTATATGAAAATCTAGATTTCGGAAATGTACTGTAACTGCATATATATTATGAATCACTTATCTTCACATAACGGCCAAGTACATTTCTTTCTAATTATGTCGGGTGATAAAAATTTTTTGAATTTTAAAAATGCCGTGTATTCCATACCATAATCTTCTGTTGACGAAGGCCGCTTCCAATCATCCTAATATACCGTTTGTTATTGTTTACATTTGTCCTTTAATGATACGAATCGTCTTGCATGTCTTATAAGATTATTGTTTTCCCTTATTTTCCGCGCGTATATGTGGCTTCAATTCTTCGTGGGTGCAATACGACGTAGAAAACGGTACGAATAATTGATTTCCAACTTTTGTTTATTTTGCTTGTTAATAATTATTACGAGACTATTAATAATTTCGGTACTAGGTACTATTAATATAGGTGTACTAAGCACTTCGTCGATTAGTGTTTTGTCAAATAATATTAAAATTTGCAAGTCAAAACTGAGTAATGCATATTTAAAAGCACCTCACATTCAAGACCTGTAAATTGTGATCTATTGTGTATTAATTTGGCAGAATATTTTTTCCATTAATGTTAATTAGAGTTTTTAACAAAAAATATAATTTATGTCAATGGAAAAAATATTCTACCAAATTAATACACAATAGATCATAATTCCAACTAGGTACCTATTTGAACTTGAGGTTGCATTTTAAACAATTGTTATAATTTTGTTTTCCCCTATAAATAATTATTGTTACGTGTTTGCAATCTCCAGTAAACACCCTGACGTAAGTTCAATAATTGCAACAAAAATTTCCACTAACCATTGCTTTATTAATCACTTAAATTACAATAATTAATCCTTATAAATAATACACTAATAATAACTTTAATCTAACATAAGTTCACTACTTTAAATCAACTTGTTGCTGTTCTTTATTTCATCCAATCACTTGTCATTTAATATATATCTGAACTCTCTGCTCGAATTAATTTGAATGTACTCGAATCCCCTTCCAGAACCGTCTCGAATATGCTGGAAATTTCTATAGTTTTCTAGGTGCTAAATGGCGGTTTGTCAGTTGGCTCAGAGATGGCGCTGCTTTACCGGCAACCAACTAATATGCAGGTTTCTCTTCACTCTACCATCAGGGATTAGACCATTCTTCGGGAGAGGGCGTGGGTGTGCATATAACAATATTAATAAATTCTGTCAATTTTATTTAATCTCTATGTGTATTTTCTCAACAATACCAATGGAGTACTAGCAGTAGCGTCATCATTTGACAGCCTGAAATGGTTCCGTGGGCATTTTGAAGAATTTGACATAAGAATACGTCTTAGTTTGTGATCGATTTAAATATTAGTGGTGAATAATGTTAATATCAAATTTGTGTGGTGACATTTATTAGCGCTTTTTTAAAAGCTTAATTTAAAAGAAATTTCGATATATATCGTCTCAGTGCTGTTAATGGAAAAATAAAATTTGTTGTCAGGTATTTTTTTTTTTACATATACATTTATTTAACGTCGGCCTATTTCCGCTACTGAGGCCTAACACCGACGCCTGTAGACGAACTACCCCCAACCAGGAATTTTGCCGAACCTCTTCCCTTAAGAAGAGTAGGGATCTTTTACTTGACTAACATTTAATAGACAAGGGACCGACGGCTTTACATCCCCTCCGAAGGATGGTATATCTCCTATACAACCCTCGCCTAAGGTTGTATAGCTTCCGCGCATACACTGATATACAAGCCGCTGGAAGATGTGTGAGGCGAGTACGCGGTTTCCGTTGGAATGGTCACCCATCCAACTACTAACTGCGCCTGTCGTTGCTTTACATCGCATACCGAAGTATGTACATAGTAAAGACGCACCTACGCTCGCCCCCGTTTTCAGGTATGTTGACATTCCTGTTAACTCGTAAACTGTAAAAATAATCACTAATAACTAACTTACGGTATTGTTGGTAGGGTTAGAGTTAATAATAATTACCTAAAAAACTCAAAAATTGTTCAGAAATGGTTTTTTCAAATTATACTCTAAAGAAATATTATCTATCCAACTCAGGTTTTATATGAAGAAAAATAATAAATAAATAAATAACACAGGTAATTACGACCCCCTTTATCCCGGAAGGCTCTCGAAGAACCTTGTGTGGGAGGGAGCTACCCATTTAGAGACAAGGGACACACACCCAATATACGTCTATAGTAAAAAAATCCCTCTCACAGTATTTTCCACTGCAACGACCGGGGATCGAACCCGGAACTTTTGAGTGAGAGGCAATTTACAATTACAATTTAAAATTCTTTATTCAATTCTATATACAATGCATTCTCTATTTTATTTATTTAATTCATATCATTATGTACAATTATATAATAACCCGACGCGTTACAGATAAGCTTTTAGCTTAGAAGCGAGACGGGGGAGGCGATCTTATGCCAAATGAATTAAAATAGAGTTAAAAGTGATAAAATAAATAATGTCCTCCAAAACAGATTGAACTAAATATCATTTGAAGATACGAAAAGTTTTAAAAAATGAAAATTAATGAAAATCTTTCTGTTATATACAATTTTGTGTTTAACTTGCAGGACACTTATTCCAAGAAAAAACCTGCTTTAACAAAAATGTATTTACAGATAAAAATACACCGATTATTTCGGTTATATATATAAACTCAGGAAATAAAACAATTATTCAGAAAACACAAGTAAAATAATATTTAATATTAAAAAAGTATGCATACAATGTTTATTATATGTTTTAAAAATTGTGTTATCTGTCCGAATAAATCGGAAGATTTTGATGTATGAGCTTATGGGTGTGCTCAAAATTATGATGTTCCCGTATGTTTACCATAAGTGTGGTAAGCGGGGAATTATGTATCTTTAGTTTAAAGAATTTTTGTGCGGTATCTATTATATAATCCCTGATTAGAGGGATGTTATACTCTCTATGGAAAGTTTCTATAGGAGTATACCTGTTTGTGTGTGAAAGTAATCTAAAGATTTTATTCTGTGTCCTTTGTAATCTATTACATTGCGCATCTGAAATTGTGTTCCAAGACGCGCATGCATAAGTAAGGATCGGTTTTAACATAACTTTATAAAGGGTTAGCTTGTTATCCTTAGTTAATGTGCTCCTTTTGTTGACTAATGGATATAGTCGACTTAAGGCAGCATACGTACTATTTATTACTCTGGTTATGTGAGGTCCGAAGCGTAGTCTCGTATCCAGGGTTACCCCTAGATACTTGACCGTGCTCCTTTCCTCAATAACCTTGTCGTTAATTTTAATTTTATTGAAAGTTTTAATATTTGTAAACTTCCTGTGCATAGTAATAATTTCAGTTTTTTCGGCATTAATTTTAATCTTCCACTTTTGGTGGAATTTTAGTAGTGTGTCTAAATGGTACCTCACTTTTTGTAGCGCCGTGGCGGCATAAAAGGATCTGGCGTATATGGCCGTGTCGTCGGCATAAAGTATTATATCAGTTGACTGACTTGTCGGCGTATCCGCGAGGTATATATTATATAACAGTGGTGATAATATAGCCCCCTGCGGAACGCCGGCTAACATTTGTTTGAAGGCCGAGTGGGTACCATTTATGTTGACTGTTATTTGAAGTGTGCTCACCTCTCGACCATCAGTCAAATGTTAGACTTTATTGTCAAAGTATGTTATTATTCCAAATTAAACAAAAAAATTAATTGAAATACAAAGTACATACTATGACACTAGATAAAGAAATACTATCAGTGAAAACTTGTACCTATATTTGACCCTTGATCTGAAATAAAAAATACATTAACAATATATAAAACTAAAATTAAAATGTGGCTACACGAAACTTAGCGTAGTGGCTTCTGTGTGTCGGAAAAAACCTCGAAAAAAGAAAATATTTTCTAACGCAACGAAACTAGTTATCCCCCTCCCCGTTTTCGAGGATGCTGAACACGATGGGGGTGGTTTAAATAAACTCTTTTTGAGTTGACCGTCACCCCCAAACGGCCAAAAACAACCCGCAAAAGGGGTGAAACGCGAAAACACCGTCTTATATTGAGAAAAACTGCGTCATCCCCCGTTCTCGAGGATGCTGAGCACGATGGTGGTGGTATAGACTCTTTCTGAATTGACCGTCACCCCCAAACGGCCAAAAACAACCCCCAAAAGGGGTGAAACGCGAAAACACCGTCTTATATCGCGAAAAACTGCGTCACCTCCCGTTTTCGAGCATGCTGAACACGATGGTGGTGGTATAGACTCTTTCTGAGTTGACCGTCACCCCCACCGGCCAAAAACAACCCCTAAAAGGGGTGAAACGCGAAAACACCGTCTTATAGCGCGAAAAACTGCGTCACCTCCCGTTTTCGAGCATGCTGAACACGATGGTGGTGGTATAGACTCTTTCTGAGTTGACCGTCACCCCCACCGGCCAAAAACAACCCCTAAAAGGGGTGAAACGCGAAAACACCGTCTTATAGCGCGAAAAACTGCGTCACCTCCCGTTTTCGAGCATGCTGAACACGATGGTGGTGGTATAGACTCTTTCTGAGTTGACCGTCACCCCCACCGGCCAAAAACAACCCCTAAAGGGGGTGAAACGCGAAAACACCGTCTTATATCGCGAAAAACTGCGTCACCTCCCGTTTTCGAGCATGCTGAACACGATGGTGGTGGTATAGACTCTTTCTGAGTTGACCGTCACCCCCACCGGCCAAAAACAACCCCTAAAAGAAGTGAAACGCGAAAACCCCGTCTTATATCGCGAAAAACTGCGTCACCTCCCGTTTTCAAGCATGCTGAACAAGACGGCGGTGCTTTTGAATTTCTCCGAGTCAACCCCATCCCTGCGTCAATAAAAATGTATGGTATGGATATATAGTGGATATGTAGTTGTATGCGTCAAGGAATCTGTTTTATTTTTATATATACAGCAAGTAAGTAATTGTATGCGTCAAATACACATGTTCATAAGTTAATATAATAAAATATATGAAATTTACCACAGATTCCATACAGCAGATTTCCCCGCCTGAAAATCACCAAATAACCTAACCAGACCCTATATATGCGCCTATTTTTTAGGGTAAAAGATCAGTCAACAAACGAGGAATCATCATCCGGTTTGTATTCAATGATTTGTTATTCATTTTGTCATATCTGAATTTTCTTATCCACTTCATAAGGCAGGATCTCACGGGGTAGTTGCTTTGCTTCGGGGAGAAGATCCAGAATCCCCATATGTTCAGCATACTCGAAAACGGGAGGTGACGCAGTTTTTCTCGGTATAAGGCGGTGTGTTTGCGTTTCACCCCTTTTAGGGGTTGTTTTTGGCCGGTGGGGATGACGGTCAACTCAAAAAGAGTTTAAACCACCGCCATCGTGTTCAGCATGCTTGAAAACGGGAGGTGACGCAGTTTTTCGCGCTATAAGACGGTGTTTTCGCGTTTCGCCCCTTTTAGGGGTTGTTTTTGGCCGGTGGGGGTGACGGTCAACTCAGAAAGAGTCTATACCACCACCATCGTGTTCAGCATGCTCGAAAACGGGAGGTGACGCAGTTTTTCGCGATATAAGACTGTGTTTTCGCGTTTCACCCCTTTTGGGGGTTGTTTTTGGCCGTTTGGGAGTGACGATCAATTCAGAAAGAGTCTATACCACCACCATCGTGCTCAGCATCCTCGAAAACGGGGGGTGACGCAGTTTTTCTCAATATAAGACGGTGTTTTCGCGTTTCACCCCTTTTGCGGGTTGTTTTTGGCCGTTTGGGGGTGACGGTCAACTCAAAAAGAGTTTAAACCACCGCCATCGTGTTCAGCATCCTCTAAAACGGGGGGGTAGCTAGTTTCGTTGCGTTAGAAAATATTTTTCTATTTTTCCGACTCACAGAATCCACTATCAAAGATACTTACCATCTATAGGATTATAATGCTCTGCTCTATGTGTCCTACCCGAGGTCCTACCTCGTATCCTACTCGGTATAAAATTAAATTTATAAATTTAAACTACAGAGCATATTAAGTAAATAAATGCTTTGCTATTTTTGTTATAATAATCTTTAGATTTGATTAAACATACTACCTGTTAAGTATTATGGAAATTTGAGAAAACCTGCACCGAATTTTTTACTTCACAATTTTATGTTCCTATTTCCTGTCTTAATCACTCATAACTGTAAGAGCAAAGTTATTTTATTGAAATAATTGATAAGATAATTTATGTAAATTAAGTATTAATTCGAAGTTGATAGGAATGAATGTTTCATAATTAGGTAAATTATATCAATCTACACACAAGTACATTGCTACTGTTGTAATAACTACCATGTTTATTATGTAAATTATATTTAAGGCAAATTAATATTTACTTTATTATATTTGCAACAATATCAACTATTTATTGCCAAAATAAACATTATATCATTGTATTATCATATTATCATGTTATGATGTTATCATGTTACCATGTCATCATGTCATCATATCATCATATTGTCATATTATCATATTGTCATATTGTCATATTATCATATTATCATATTATCATATTATCATATTATCATATTATCATATTATCATATTATCATATTATCATATTATCATATTATCATATTATCATATTATCATATTATCATATTAGCATATTATCATATTATCATATTATCATATTATCATATTATCATATTATCATATTATCATATTATCATATTATCATATTATCATATTATCATATTATCATATTATCATATTATCATATTATCATATTATCATATTATCATATTATCATATTATCATATTACCATATCATATTATTATATGATATATTATTTGTTAGCTTTGTTAGGGGAATGAGTAGCTTTGCTAAACTCCGTCAAGTAAAATAAAGGTCATCTTTTATTATTTTTTTTATAAAATTTTCGGGAGCTGTTAGTAAGCGCCCAAGCAAATGTATTTGGGTAAGAAATTGAAAATTGAATTATAACGATTATTGTATATAATATAGTTCTGAATTATAATGATGAGTAAATATAGTTAAGCAGGAAATTTACCTAATTAATATCCCTAGTGGATGGTCGGTGAAAAGCGTTAATTGCTTAAATCCTGCTTACGATTCTCCCTTGGCGTTGCTCATCGTGTTAAGCATACGAATGAAGGGCAACATCCCTCGTCTAACCGTTCAAAAATTAATAACTCCTACTTTGCAATTCAAACAATCTACATGGAAAGTAACAAATCAATGCTTTCTACGTATTTTAATTTTACCTTTAAAATTATCGACTGTTCCAGATTCAATACAGTTTCTACTGTTTAAACTAGCAGTTGCACTTTGAGGATGTCACGTAACGTTTATAATCTTATTATTCTTTGTTAGTTCACAATTATGTAGGTACTTCCTTTCTTGCTATTAACAAAGCAATGTGTCATATCCAATAATTGTTGTTGGCTGATGTTATCGTCAAGTTCAAGTTTACCATTGTAATCGTTATTTTATATAGAGTGTGAAACTATTCGATCTTTAGACTTTTATCTAGTACAAAAATGACTGTATCTTTGTCGACATACAGGGTGCTAATGAAAGTTATAGATAAATAGATTTTATTGGCAACCTAACCAAATATATGCATAATGCATACTTATACAGGGTGTCTCGTAATAACGTGCAAAAAATTTAACTGTAGATTCCCTATCGAAAATTAAGACGGATTCTTCGTATAAAATTTTTCAAAATAATCTTTTCCTGTCCTGCTACATCTCCTTGGGCGTGCCAAAAAACGGTTTTTAATTTCTATCTCAAAATAACGTAATCGGAAAAATACGAAATTTGCCACATCTCGGTTACTCATCAAAATCTCAACTCAACAAAATTATTTCATCCGTCTAGCGTGTACTGTTGTGAGTAGAAAAAAATTGGACAACTTTTTTTTTCTAATGTAAATCTGTCTCTATTTGAATATGTAATGAGTAGCCGAAATAAAACAGATATCACTTTTAATTCATTTTTTATTTTAATGATGTAGTTATTGCTATAGCAAATAATGGATGGTTGAGACAAATTGCACTGCGTTATAACATTAACAAAAATTTGGTGTGTAACATTTTAAGAAAGTGGAGAATAAACGGTACGATTAGTAGAAATCCCGGATCAAAGGACAAAGGATATCCTACTTAACAAGAAACTAACTATTAATATTTCGTTATTGCACCATTTCTATTTATAACTTCTATAAGTCTGTTTGGCATAGAATTAAATAACCTTATACAATAATCATTAGTAATAATATTTTCCCATACATTATTTACTATTTCCAGTAATTCTTCGGCATTCCGTGGTCTCACATTTCGTTTTTGGATACTTCTTTACTTCTTCCACGGGGTTAAGATCTGGACTATGACTGGGCCAGTTAAGAACATTGAAGTTGTTATCTTGAAACCAGTTAGTTACGGCATGAACAGTATGAACGGAACAATTGTCTTGTATATGAACTCATTATTAGGAAATAATTGTGACACAGAAGAGAGCATAAAATCTAAATATACGTTTCACTATTAAATCGTTCCTCAATATGCCACAAAACACCAGGACACGTGCCGATATCCAAGCCCACATATTGACGGAAAATCTACCACTTTTATCATTGTTAGATATATATTTTTCATCGAATCGGGTATTCGGAGGGCGGTAAACACGAATACGACCGCTGTGTGTTGACTGGAAAGTTTTTTCGTCCGTAAAGATTACATTGTTCCAAAAATTTACATCATGCGCTAAAAATTCAAGCGCAAATCCTACTCGAGCTTATTTATGTTCAGCTTTAAGTAAGTATTTCTGTACTGCTGCATGACAGCATAGCTCCGATTTTCTTACTCGCCGGCGACCATACTACTCGATCCAGGAAAATTTACCAATTGCAAATCTTGTTGTTGAGTTGATATCCTTCGACGCCCTGATCCAGGATTTCTACTAATCGTACCGTTTATTCTCCACTTTCTTAAAATATTACACACCGAATTTTTGTTAATATTATAACGCAGTGCAATTTGTCTCATTGACCATCCGTCTTCTGCTTTAGCAATAACTCCAGATTTAACTAAATCGCTTATATGAGGCATATTAGTTTTTTTGCACACTTGCAACAAATTGTGACAACTAACTGACAATGTCACAAAAATTAAAGTTAGATGTACACAACTAGATTTTAGCAAAATACCGTTATAAGACTTGTCCTATTTTTTTTTGCTCACGACCGTACACAAAGGGGTAAAATTAACTGACCTTCTTGAAATTTTGTAAATATCTTTCATTATGATTCATTTAGAAACTTTTTCATCTCTTGAAAAAATTTCGTAAAATCGACCATTTTTGAGAAAAAATCATCTGCCTAAGTGATCAATCAAAAGCGATGATATTAGTGTAAAATACTAAAAGTAGTTTTCTAACTAGTATAGTTTTAGTAAGTCATGATTGTGGTCGTCGGAGACAAATAGAAGATGCAATGGAGGCACAAATATTACATTATTTTGGCGAACATCCTAAATGTAGTATTAGACAGGGTGCTCTTCAATTCCACATAACAAGAATATCAGTATGGAGAGGAGAACTTTACCCCTATCATTTACAGAAAATGCAAGAGCTGTTCCCTCGTGGCTTTCCAGTAAGATTTGATTTTTGTAGAATTATACTTAGGAAGCCGTTAGACTTTACTATTCACAGATGAATGCTGCTTCGACATGGAGTTTTAAATTGTCGTAACCAGCATTTATGGACCGACGATAATCCTCACGCTGTTGTAAATGGAGGATATCAATAAAACTTTTCAATAAATATTTGGACCGGAATTGTAGGCAATAAATTATATTATAAAAGTCGATGTTTGAAATGTCACTTATTTGGCATCGTTGGATTGAGAAAATTATGCAAAATTCAAAAATTCAATAACATACAGGGTGTTCCATTTCAAAATCGAAAGTCAGTGTCACTTCCGGCGAAACCGGAAGTGAAAAAATCAATTGTATGTAAAAAAGTGCCGCTTATTATATATGTAGTATATCCTAAATTTCAATCAATTATTTTCAAATCTAAAGGAGAAAAAGGGGGGTATGCCATGATCCTGTTACACTCGGTATAGTATATTTTTGAAATCAGGAAAAAAGGATCGTTCCAAAAATTTTATAATATACAGGGTATCCCATTGAAACCCCCAGTATATAGGGGATTTACAAATTTAATTTTTTCCTATTTATGTTTCCAAATTCAAGTAATTATTGCAGTTAATTCATTTCATTTTTACATTTATTTAGTCATTTAATATTGAACACGGTAAAGTTACCAGAAATGCAATTTTAAAATTATATTCTTTTAAAGCAAAGTTAAACGCTACAATTTTAAGACAGAATTTACATAAAATCTAGTCGGTTCGCAGGGTTTGTTTATCGTATATTCAGATAAACGTCAAGTACTTCATGTATTCCCGTAGTATGGAATCGCCTACACGTTTCTAGCTTAACCATAGAAAAAGATAGAAAGCTGAGCGTCACTCTAAAGTGTTGCATAGTGTCGAATATTATAATAGCGTTAAAATAAACATATTCCCACAAGAAACAAGCGGAAATACATAATCCGGGTAGAAAGGTGACATCAGGAACAATATAAAAGGAAGACGGCATGGTATTGAAAATAAGAGAAGCTAGACGGCATCTGAAGACAGCACCTTTTAAGCTACGTCGCGATATTTTCGCCGAGCTTTGGAAATTAAATTGGAAACACCTCGAAGTTACGCCGCGATATTTTCGCCGAACTTTTATATTTGCCTTTGAAATCCATTCTAAGCTACGTCGCGAGTTTCGCCGAGCTTAATAAATTATTTCGTGGATATTTTTCACTAAATCAGCCGTCTAAACTACTAGCCAAACAATATTATAACTTACATCTTATTTTAACGAATTCTTCTCAACCACCGACATGCTCTACGAGGACGTTACATATATAGAACCTGGGGGAGAGCTTTCACAAGCGATATAACGCTATACAGAGTGCACAGAAATTCAGCTGGCATGAATTTCAAAAGGTGATTACTTTCTTATTTCGAGACTCTACTTTATTTTTTGCAAATGCATTCATATTCTGGTTTCGTCGGAGTGTAATGGGGAAAATTGACGCATTTGTCGTACCAAAAGAATATTAGATTAATATTTTAAATGGAATATTAGCTTTGATTTTTAACTATCATAATATTATATTACCGATTATTCAGTTATGATTTTATTCACGATTTTAATTCATAAAATTTCATTTTCTGAATATTTTACTAGGGAAGTTTGCGTTTGCAAAATAACAAGTTTCTATTCAAGAACTATAGCTTTTGACCGTACACTACAAGTTTACAAATACTTTTTCTTAGGCGCTTTACGCTGATATAAGAGCTGTTATAAGCGTCTTTGTCGACTTCAACCAATTTTATTTATTTAACTACTAAATTGTCAACGATGTAAAGTTCTTGTGACTACGAGAACGTAATTGTTTGTGAACTGTGTTTGCACAACATAACAGTAAAATGGGTGCATTACAGACTATCGGAGTTCGGTTCGATTTAAATTTAAAATTAACAGTCCGTTGTTTTTAAGGACACTTGTCTACACCAATCTTTTCGGCCACCCCATGTTAACATCTGTTCGGTGCTAAACACTTACTACTGCTGTTTAGTTTATCAGTCAATTGACGCAAAATTAAATTTCCAGCGTTGTTTAGATTGTTATCTCTAATACTATTTAAACCGATTGGTCAGGTGCAGTCGGTAATTGCCATATACTGTATCCTGCTATCTTTCTTGTCAGTAGACGAGAGCACAACTATAATAAAACTGGAAATCTCCACAACCATTAATTAATTGCAAAAGGGAGTTTTATTTCCCACAGCTGGTGAGTGTTTTCACTGAAACATGGCGCCGTAGCCAACTACTACAGAAAATATCAAATAAACTTTTGTTAGGTTGAAGCACTTCTGTTATGTTCGTAAACTTTGACACTGCAGTTGCGTTCTCTTTGTTTCGAAGTAACATCTTTGACGTTTGTTCACTCATGTTATTATCATTCCCAGATTATTGTCACAACTGTTTAAAATAAGTATTGTCTGGCCGATAGCCGTGTTGTTTGAGATGCGAGGTGGCATCGCTATTAATCACACGAGTATCGAGCCACTGGGTTCGAATCCCGGCTCCGACCTTGGCACCGTCGGAGGAAATGGTTGTCTAATTTCTGTGTAGTGATATGTTTATTCAGGCATTCGCTACAACTCATTACAATTGAAATAGCACAGCACACTTTTATAGAAGTTCTTGTTATTGCATCAAAACACTCAGCATATCTGTAGTATGGTCATTACTATAGCAGCGCAAGTTTTCCTATTATAGTATTTAGACAGTTGTCTCAAATATTTGGATTACTTTTGATTTCATGTTCGACTATTATTGCATCAATTTATATAAAATAAAATGGGTTTTTTTTAACTATTTTTGCCCATCAATTATTGTCTTTTCTTTCACCTTTACCTTTTCGACATATAAGTAATAAACTAAATAAATGTTTTAATTTCAAAAGCAAAATAAAAAAACAAACTTCAACTATAAATGTACAGTGCAATCTTGAGTAATAAGATACTACATAAATACCATATATAATTAACTATGTCTCTCAATTAATAGACAGCGTGTTCAAGTTTACCAGGTATTTCAATTAACAGAGTGATTAATTTCCTAAGGTATACAGTATCAGACAGAAACAAGTAATATTAAACTTTATATAAAAGAACCTGGGGTAATTAAAAAGGGTTACTACACACACACAACGAAATTTGGGTCCTACACTAACAAAACTAGACGATCACGCAAATGGCCAAATTTATTTGTTTATTCCTCAGATAAATAAGTAATTAATTAACTAGAAAACAAAATTGTCAGGATTTCTGTTTATAAATATACAGGGGGGGGGGGCTACAACAGTCTCACCATTAAAAAATATATATTATTTTTTTGTATGCCGTGAAATCTGCACGCTACTGTACGTTTGATGGCATTTTAACAAAATTCAGCCATACCACACAACTCTTATTTAAAACTTTTTTTTCTACAGGCAACAATAACGATGATAAAGGGTGGGTAATTTATAATGAATATGCCTGTGCTTGTAAAAAATAAAATTTACTTACTTCTTTCCACACACAAATTCAATCTCCATTCTCCATCTAAAATTGATTCCTTGTAGCGTTTACAGTTTTCAAGATAACCCTTGCTGTGAACAAAGTTTATGTACGCCACTGGACGAATATTTCGATAATTTGGATGTCATTTTATAGAAAACAACTAGTTTTTAATAATTCAATTGTTTACATACTTATCACTTTTTTGTATTGTTGTCTAAAATGTACTTTAAATTACCTAATTTAAGTATCAGGTAACCATTGTATTGTAAAAGATAAGTATAAATAAATACACCTTTTTTTAAATAATAATAATAAAATCGGCAGAAATATTATCGAATAAGTAGTTTAGAAGTTTATAGCTAGTTGCGTCCCTCAATCCACCTACATATTTTACTATAATTAACAAAAATCACACTAATAAACATAATCGTACCTTATAAAAATATAAAAGGTTTTCCCAGCGTTTAAATAAATTTATCTAAATCTAATGATAAAAATATCTACGCTCACCTTACTATAAGAACGAATTCCAAGTCTTCTATTTTGTATTATTTATAAATAAACATGCAGTTCATCCGAACACGTGCTTTGATCCCAAAAACTTAACGGCACTTTGTTTATACGGACACATCGTACCGTAAACCAGTTTACACGTTTATTTTACCAAAGCGGGCTAACGTACACATCTTTCCAACCTGAGGGTAAGGTACAAAATGAAACAATTCAATCAAATGATTCAAATGTGCTGATTGTTGGGAGACCCCACTTAAAAGTTTTGTACACTGCGCGCTTGATGTTGATAGATCACGCTCATTATTCCCGAGACTGATGGGTATCTAGTAGTCCTACATAGTAACACCTAGTAAACATTGGGGAAATTTAATATCTAATATCTCCTAGTAGATTTATTATCATCACTATGGTACTGTGTGTGGTTGATTGTTATGCAGATCGATTGTCGCATAATTGGTGTAATGGCTATAGGCCAGTCAACATTGACCTCATGACCTCAAGCAAAAAATAAGTGATTAATGGATGATTAGAAACAATCAGTCATTATCTTATGTCAAAAAATGCCAGCACGTTTATATTACATCCACGAAGACTTTTTAAATTTGTTTGTTATTTATGGAGAATGTGATAAAGTAATATCTTGCAGCACATTTGCTACTCGATATCCAGTAAAACGAAAACCGTCACCAAACACTGTAAAACGCATACTGGAAAATTTTAAAAATTATGGCTCTGTCAAGGCAAAAATGCAAAGAAGAAAGCCTATTGTTGATGACGAAAACATTGAAATAGTCATTCTGGGATATTTTCATGCATTTCCAAGGATGTCATTAAGACAAGCTGCTTTGGAATCGGGACTATGCAAGGATTCAATTCACAGAATCTTATTAAAACATAAGTTTTACCCGTTTTCATTCCATATGGTTCAACGATTAAAAGAAACAGATTTCCTAAGAAGACAGAATTTTTGTGAGTTTATTCTAATAAGGTCTGAGGATCACGATTCTTATTTGTGAAATATTATATGGACAGATGAAGCAAAATTTACTAAAAATGGACTTTTTAATAGACACAATTCATTGTGCCATAAGAAACGATAGAGTGGTGGCATTACAATTTTACCAGGAAAATTTAAACGGTAAATTAAATTTTCTCTCCTGCTAATACGTATAGGTAAATTTTTGTTTTTTTTTAGGTGAAAGATTTCTGAATGTCTTACAAAATTTGAATAATAACTATTTAGAAAATTTACATCTCGCTGAACATAGAAACATTTTTTATCAGCACGACGGTGCTCCCCCACATAACGCATATTTAATTAATAATTATTTACAAAAAACTTTTTATGATCAATGGATTACCAATAATGGACCTTTCTTATGGCCTCCTCGTTCGCCCGATTTATCAGTTCTGGATTATTTCATTTGGGGAACTATTAAAAATGAAGTTTATCAGAGCCCATTAACAACCATTGAAGATTGTATGCAAAGAGTAAGAAATGCCTTTCAAAACATATCACAGGATTCAATTAGAAGAGCTACCCATGAGGAACTAATCCGAAGGTGCGAAATATGTGTCGAGGTTCGAGGGCGGAATTTTGAGCAATTATTAAATTAAAATGAAATCATATTTTAAATTGATCTTATCTCTGTTATTTTAGTTCATGCCATATCTTCAATTCAATTAATACGCATGATACAGTGTTAGTGTTATTTTGCGTTTTTGTGGATATCGAGTAGCAAATGTGCTGAAAGTTCTTGATATTACTTTATCACATTCTCCATAAATAACAAACAAATTTAGAAAGTTTTCGTTGGTTTAATTTAAACGTGCTGGCATTTATTGACATAAGATAATGGCTGATTGTTTCTAATCATGGCTATTTTGATGAAATGATTACAATTCATGAATTTCTAATAAAATCGCAAATATTTCAAAAAGTTGTAAATTTAACCCACACAATGCTAATATCAGAAAAAAGGGAATTCAATTTTACACAACTTGATGTAAAAAAATACAGGGTGTTCCATTTGACCTAAACAAGTTTTGCGGCTTGAAGTTGACAAAATGTAACGCGAAAAACGGAACACTTGGTATGATATTATTGAATTTATTTTAGTTGTAGAACGTAGTTCTCCTTGTGTTCTTTTTACGTGACAAGAAGCAAATGAGGATCTTTTACACGAAGAATGTTATAACGGTTCTTGCAGACTGTTGCACCTGTCAAATTTTCTATAAAATGCCAAGTATCTCTGAAACGTATAGGATATGACATATTTCGCAAATGAGGATCTTTTAAAGTTATAACGATTCTTGCAAACCGTAGCACCTGTCAAATTTTTTATAAAATGTCAAGTATCTCTGAAACGGCTACGGAAACGGTATAGGATATGCCACATATTTTCAACTCAGAACTTTATGCTCTTTTCGAAAACCCTAAAATATATAGGGTATTCGATTTGAAATAAGCAAGTTGGTATCCACTTCCAGTATAAGCGGAAGTGCCAGCTGCTTGCAATTATTTTAGTTGGATTGTCGATGTGAACGATCCATCTTTTGGAGTCTGAAGGACTTTGTATGTATTTCAAAAATGAATGCTAACGTTCACAAAATAAGGGTTCGAAACGACTGTTTCAGACGGAGAATAATATAAAAATTTATACTTACTGTTCGTTTTTGCTTAGCTGCTGCTCTGATGGTATCTATTGGACGTCGTAACACTATAAACCTAACACTGGAAGTACTATAACATTTTCTTAAAATTATACCTGAAAGGGAATTTTGTTAGAAAAAAACACAATTAAAAGACAATATAAAGTTCAAAAATATATATTAAATGTCTTCAAAATATTAATGTTTTACAACAACTTTTAAGAAAAATGTTTGACAAACAATAGTCTTGCCCGTGTACAACACATGGTGAGGAACGGAACGATTTATAATGTACCAACTACCATCCAATATGCAGTTTTGTGAGCTAACGATTACACAAAAAGATTCAAGAAAAGTTCAATGTTTATAAAATTTGGTGGGCTTTTGCTTGCCTGTCTATTCACGTATTTGTATTTCAATATCAATTTTGGTCGCTCCTCGGAGCTTGAAAATGCTTGAATCGCAACGACTTTGAATTATATTTGGGCAATTACAATTTCATACGTTCAGGCAAGGCGGTCCCATGCACACATGAGTACATGGTAAAGATACTTTTCTGACACCGAATCACTGAGGAACCGGTTTAGGGCAAATCCCGTTAAAACTCATCATTTCCCCGTCAAAATCGACTGCCAGGAAGTGATCGGGGTCCCATGTCGCTAAGGGCTATTTTCGCTAAAACTCACGATGTACTTTGAATAGAGGCTGGATTAACTTGTCCTCATATTTAATACCGCGCATGAATTGCAGTGCTTAACAACGTGGATTCGTAAAAGGGTTTTTAATTTTGAAATTTCCGAAATTGAAGTCAAATTTTGTTATACTTTCTAAATCTAGGTGGTCGGGGCGACATTACTTCCCTGTGCAGCGACATTTACTACACTTTCTAAAATGACGCTCCTTGAGGAGTTATGGAAATTTTTGCATAAAAATCGCTCCGTAGAGCGAAAATATGATTAAAATATTAAAAACCTCTTCCACGATATTATTACGTGAAGCACGCTTTTCATGCGAAATATTTCCTAAGTTGGATTTTGTTACATCGTCGAAAAGTATACCGAGGGTTTTACCGCGTTCTTTAACAGCCACACCGACATTAGTAATTATCTAAATTTTCAAAATTTTCTGATGCGTACTTTTCTCTATATCGATCGATTCAGTTCCCGGTGAGACACCCTGTATATTTTTGGGAAAGAATTGAGGCAACATATGCGGACGACTAGCTGGTTTAAGCCGGAGCAAAGAGTCGTAGATCCGGAGTATTCGTAAGAGTTGTGAAACTTTCCCTTTTCGAATGTATAGCATAAATGACAGATTTTTGTTTAGTTCGAGAAAAGGAGACAAAGAGAAATTGATGTTAATTGGGCACCATCTATAGTGAAAATCAGTAGTTGTCTCTTTTTCTCGAATAACCAGTCCCCTATAGACCAGACTGAAATTGTTGGTAAGAGAAATAAAAAGATAGTGTAAAATTAATGATAAAATATATTACATGTATAAATAAATAAATTTTATAATGTGAAATATGAGATTTTAAGTTATCTAATAATATCGGCAAACAAAGAATAATTAATATTAAAAAAAATTAATGACAAAATTATACCAATCTCCTAGATTCCTGGACTGAGTATCGTTGACGGTGAAGAGCTCTGGAACGGCAATTCAGGCCCCAATTGTCTCTTGGAATATGGAATCTAAGGGGTTTCTTGGCAATTTAGTTTTTTACGTTTCTCAAAGGAAGTTAAGCTTGAAGATTGTAGAAATATTGTCCAAATACATGGTTTTGAAAAACTAATGATCACAATTGTAAATGCAAAAGGACTGATTATAGATTTAAATCTATAGAATAAATACACCTTTGACGTTGAATATTGTATAATTAATATAAATTCTTGAGAAGTTCAAATTTTAATTTAAACAAGCTCAATCTTAAATTTGAAGAAGCTGAATTTTTACATATGAATCAGCTCAATTTTTAAATATAAAGCTAAATTTTCAATAATTGCTGAATTTTCAATATATAAAGTATAAATATAAAGCTTAAACAAAGTATAAAGCTGATTCGCAAACTATAAATTGCCAAAAAAATGAAAGGAAAAGAATATTTTATAACATACAGTATTTTAATTACTTATTAACTTATTTACTTTAAAAAAAATGAAATTACATTAAAGACAAAAATTGAAAATGACTGAAAGTTTAAATTACTAATAAATAAAATTTACCTGGTTGTTAAACACTTGTAACGTGGATTCAAAAATGTAATATGAATTACTGAGGTCGTACAGTTAAGGTTTGTAGGTTTGAATCAATTCAAAAGCAGCAGGAAATTGATTTCTTGGTGATTTTAATTAATAAGGTAAACTTTTTATCTCACCTCCTGCAATATAATACCAATACACAAACTTGAAAAATATAGTTTTACTAAATAAAACCGTAAAATGATACAGGTATTGCCATCTGTCAATTAGCGAGTTAAGCGCACAAGCTCGTTTCCTTAGGTAAATTTCCTTAGTCACAACTAAAATAGCGGCAGGAATATATAATTCTATATAAGCGAGTCAATAGGTAAATAATGACATTTATTGCAAATTTTAACCTACTAACGAGCTGTCGTAATAAATAGTAAATCGTATACAAACCATTTTGTGAGAATTCAGCAAATATATTACATTTTATAGGATATACTATATAACAGTTTAATGAGAAAGTTAAAGGTAACCTAACCATATGTACTTACATAGTAAACAAAATTATAAAAATTGAAATATATATGAATGTAAATAAATGTTTTTGCAGACATGAAATCGACAATTGGTTTCCTGAAATGCTGTAACAGAACGGAGATACATAATAGTGTTAAAAAAACAACATGACTGGGTTCCTAAGATATAAAAATAGGTACATAAAACAGTGTGAAATAACTTAGCAGTTATACAAAAAGAAAATTCTGATTGTTGAAAACAATCTCACTTACAAAGATTGAATTAAAATGCTATACAGATCATGCTAAATATAAATAAAATACCAGTTATTGTATAAAATTGTTAAATGGACATAGGCCATATAACATATGGTAAGTGAACAAATTCTATAACTGAGAATTATTTTAGAATGTACAGGGTGAACCAAAATGATTGTACAGGACCAAGTGCCATATTTAAAAAAATGGAATGCTATAAATATCAATACATTTCTAACAGTAAAAACCTCTTTCTAGATTCCTTTCACTCCTACTTACATTTTCTACTGATAATCCTTATTCTTCCCCCAACATTAAATGCACCCACTTCTGTCGCATGTTGGAAGGTGCATTTATTAGAGTGGTTTTGATGGAGGTCAATTAACCAGGGCAAATGTTGAATTACCGCACCCATTCCAATGGGGCGAATAGGTTGCCTGAGAGCTTGGGCAACTACAAAAACGGAACAATGAAAGTAGAGCATATCGTTTAAAAAAAATAAAAGTTGCCTATCATTACTTTTACATGTGTGATAACAGAAATGATTTAAGGACGTCATTTGATAGAGCTTGACAAGTGATTTACAAATATATTGCTATGATATTCACTTATACTTAATTACAAACATGAGGAATATGTTTTCTAGTGTGTGGAATTAGATGAATACTCTGTATTATACACAAATTATTATTATCTTTGAGTACTCTTGGTATTCTTTGTAGGAATTCGAGTCTGTAGATCGCAATACACTGAAAAGTGTTTTCAGTTTATACTTTCAATGGGGGTTTTTAGTTTTAAAAATCTTATCTTTATCAGTATTTTAATTTAAAGTATTTATACTTATTGCATGTTATCTATTATATTTAACTTACCTTTGATGGGATATTGTACTGGGTTTTACTATGGTAGATAGCAAGAACGACTGATATAGATAAAGAGAAAGGGACAAATTCATATTTTATAAGCAATGGAATGAATTCGAATAAATTCTATAGTATATTGTGTTTGTGATGCAAATCATTTTAATTAGGGAATCTGTATGGATAGTTATTGGGTTTTATTGCTATTTTAAAGCAAATTTTAATATTTGGTTTTAACATAAGTCAAATAATTTCTTATTTTCCATACAATTTCTTAATTTAGCCAATATAAGCAATTAGAGATTATATAAACTGTTTAAGAAGAGTTGAATTATGATATGAATAGTTTTTATACATCTGGTTATCTGTATCGGACAGTCATAAAACTGAGATTACTCAAAATCATCGTTAGTGATCATAATTCTACTTCTAAACCATATTTAATTGTTTATTGCATTTTTATTGTTCTATTACTTTTAAATTTGTAAATTAATTTGTGCGTGAGTGCGAATTTTGACACAAAAAGGATCTAAGCTGTACCAGGAAATAAATACTCTCAGAATAAGATAAAAATTAGCACAAAAGATGTGTAAGACTCTCGGTCACACATTTTATTAAGGAATGCCAACCCCAATTTAAAAGGGGTAGACAGAAAACGTATTGTTAAAACTGTAACATTTGCGTTGCTATGGCAATATTAAACGTCAAACCGACCTTATATAAAGAGCTGCAATAGCTGAAAAAAAAAATGTTTTTTTTTTAATTAGACCACGAATCTGAAAACATGTAACAACGTAACCTGAAAATTTGAGATTTGACAAGAGTTGTCAAAAATATAATTTTGAAGAAGTCTAAACATTTTGAAATTGGTATCATAGAAATTTAATATTGGAGTGGAAACGAAATACAGTTGGAATTTTTTTTTAATTAATAAGTTTGGAAAACCAGGAGAGAGTACATATAGACGTTTGGAATTTATTTTGAAATCTAATGTCCTTTTAAAACATTCGTGAGTTTTATTAATTTTAATACTGAACTTTTATCCATTTGTTGTCATTTTTATATTTTATATTTTAAGTCAGATCAGGCAGATTAAGTTAATATTGTTGTTTTTATATTTTACATTTTTATAAAAATACAATATATTGTTAGATTTGAATTCGAATTTGTTTCTTTGTGTGTATGTCGAGTGTCAAATTTGAAGATCAGAATTCATGCTCTGAGCATTAGGAGCATTAGGAGTAAATAATAATTTAGAGTGGGAATTTAATTCCAGCACATCAATAAAGGAGTTTGTTTTTTTTTGAAAGGGTTGTACAGGTGTAATTTGCATTTCAGATTGCACAGGGGTGTACACGGCAATATATGGTTTGCTGTAGTTTATTGTTGAAATAAAAAAGTTACACGGACGAGAATACCAAACTATTAATTAATACTATTTTTCTTAACAGACCCCAAAATGTACTTATTCATTCGCGCCACTCAAGCCTCTATGTTTTTCGGGCTAGTGGTGATGTACGTTTTCATACTTTCGATGGGATTGTGTGGAAAAATCGGTCAATATCTCGTTTTCTTCTTACAAGATTACGCCCTTATTTCAACCCTTTAGCCACCTGCAACACTCAAGCCTTTGGTTTTCCGAAGGCAGGTTCCAGGTTCTATTAATTAATCATTTAGTGAACACGGCTTGCGTGAAAATAAGGGCAACAGACACCTTTTATTTCTGTTAAGGAAAATCGAATTTTTCATATGTTATCTCCAGGAGCCACTCGTAAATTGCCCTTCATTCTACTCAACATCGATGTACCTTTCAACCCTCTTCGAGGCTTGTATGCGAAAATGGGGCACCTAAATCTGTCACTATATCTGACGGTCTAATATGTTCTTTAGAAAATGCGCTCCTAACTAATAGAAATATTGTCGAGAATATTGATATTTATATTCAAGCTATTTATTACAAAAATTTGCTTCATAGTATGAAGATAGGCGAGGACGTGAGTGTTATCTTTCATTATTGTTTACTACTTTTTTTTTCATTAACGTAAGCGTCAATTGGGCGCCCCTTGACCCGACCGCCTGCGTATTTTTAACGCAGTAGTCCTTGCGGTAGGCACGGACTAGTATCAATTTACAATAAGTTTTGTTCAAAATAGTAAAGTTGATATATGATTGGTTCTTCCGGTATGACTGGCAGAAAAATACAAATATTTTAGTTGGATCAAGCATCATAAAAAAACCTATAATTGTAGATATATAAAAAAGTCCTAGTTGTACTTTTCGGTCTTAGAAAAACATAGTTTAAGGTCATGGAGACAGACTTTGTACGCCATAAAAATGATGCAGTCGACTATATCAGCAATATTAGTCGGACAGTTTTCGCGTCATTGTACCCTGATGATTATCTCTAAAAGCATGAGTTAATTTTTATTACAATGTTCTACTCGAATAATATACAGGGTGTCCCGAAAATGGAGGGCAATCTCTCGGATTTGGGCAGAACTAGTGAAAATAAGGTCACAAGTTCGCTCTTGAAGTTGAAGGTTAAAAATCAATTTTTTGCGATAACTTTTTTATTGTTCAATCAATTTTAATCATTTTTGGATCAGTTTCATATTACTTCAATCCAGTTAGGTCAGTGTATTAGAACCTTGGATAACATTCTTGGGGGCTCGGGGGCAGAGCACCCATTGCCTTAATAAGTTGAAAAAAAATTCAGGCTATTTTTTTTAATTTCTAAGCTTATTTTTAAATTTTTGAGTCATTTTTACATAAAAAACGTACACTTGTTGTTTTCGAGATAAATGCACTTAACGATAAAATTGCGATTTTTAATCGCACAAATAATAGCAATTTTTAAAAATTAAATAAACACGAGGATTATGTACAAAACAACATTTAGTTCTCTATGAGGTAGTAAGTACTTACCTAAACTTATAAAACCAAAAAATCTTGAACACATAAAACACAAAATTTGAAACCTTACTGTAGAAAACTAATTAGGGACATGGGAAAATGAAGATTTATGAAATTTCACCTCTTTCTCTAATGCATGCTTGTCCACAACGAACTGACGATCGCTGGACTCGCCACAACATTCCTTCGTTTTCTGTAATTGAATTTGAATGGTACATAATTCTCTCGTCGAATTCTTCTCTTGTCTCTACTGGTGTGGCATATACGAGACTCTTTAAATGCCCCCACAGGAAGAAATCAAGGAGATTTAAATCGGGTGATCGGGGAGGCCAAGGAACAGGCCCACCTCGGCCTATCCACCGGCTTGGATATACTCTATTCAACTGACTCCTCACTATAAGACTAAAATGCGGGGGCGCCCCATCATGCATAAACGACATGTTCTCTCGAGATACAATGTCAACGCCTTCTAAAAGTTGTGGTAACTGCTGTTGGAGAAATTCAAGATAAAGTTGCCTATTCAATCGATTTGGTAACACAAATGGGCCCAACAAGTACCGGCCAATAATTCCGGCCCAAACATTAATATGAAATTGCTTTTGATGGCGCGTTTGAATTGTGGCATGTGGGTTTTCCTCGCTCCAAACGTGTAAGTTGTGGGAGTTAATGACTCCATTTCTTTCAAAGCTCGCTTCATCCGTATACAAAACCGATCGAATGAAGGCATGGTTTTGTTCATATTTCTGTATAGACCACTGCGAAAATTGCACCCTAATAAAAAAGTCATCTGGACTAATGGCATGTACTTTCTGTATATGGTACGGATGAAGCGGTTGCTCTTTCAAAATTCTTCCAACGATCGATTTTGGGACATTCATTTGTAATGATAATGATCTGATACCGACAGATGAATTCGCAGCGACTGCATCCAATACGTTTCTTCTACTTCAACAGTACACATTGTCCGCTGAGCACCCCTGTTTACATCATTTTGCGCAAATCCTAAGTAGAGATATAATTCTTAGATTTTTGGTTTTTAAAAAAATTATCGTATTTTTTTACCAGTTTCTCTCAGCCGTTGATCAACACGATCAAAAGTTTTGCGATCAGAAACCCTTCGATGGCGATACCGTCGAGCGTATAGTCTTCGTGCTTTCGATGCATTACAAGAAGCCATTCCATACATTAAATGCATACCTGTGTATTCATTGTTAGTGTAAGCCATATCTCAACCATTTAATTGCTTAATTAATGTCGGATTAAGCTAATACTGAAAAATTATGTAATTCCAATTATTTGGTGTTTTGATCCCTGGCAACCATAAACTGTCATTCGTTTGGTTTTGTACATAAACAGCTACATCGTCTTATCTACATAGATAAGACGATGTAGCTGTTTTTTTTAAATATTTAAAAAAATTATTATTAACACGTTCAATGCTGACCCCAGAACTTGGGCTTCAGCATGTGCGACACCATTTTTTGTCGTTTTTTTTTTCTTCAAATAATCGACGGGAAGGTCATACATAATATGACAAAATAATACTAAAAATTTTTAAAAGTTACTATTATTTGTGCGATTGAAAATCGCAATTCCATCGTTAGGTGCATTTATCTCGAAAACGGTTCATATTGCCGATATCAAACAAGTATACGTTTTTTACGTAAAAATGGCTCAAAAATTTGAAAATAACCTTAGAAATAAAAAAAATAGGCTGAAATTTTTTTTCAACTTATTAAGGCAATGGGTACTCTGCCCCCGAGCCTCCAAGAATGTTATCCAAGGTTCTAATACACAGACCTAACTGGATTGAAATAATATGATACTGATCCAAAAATGATTAAAATCGATTGAACAATCAGAAAGTTATCGCGAAAAATCGATTTCTAATTCGGTGGAAAGAAAAATATACGAACCTTATTTTTTTAAATAAATAAATAAATAAATAAATCCTTTATTGTCCAAACAGGTTGGATACCCAATTACAGGACAAGATAACATAGAGATATAATGTGAGCAAAGTAAGTTAAAGTAAAGTATAAATATAAATATATAAAAGGTTCAAAGTGACATTTACAAAGTTAGTGAAAAACAGAGAGGAATACAACTATAGAGATTCTAATTGATTTTTAATCAGTTTCTTAAAGATGCCAAGTGAGTGCCAATAGATGTCTGCGCAACTACAATGTTGGTTTAGAATGTTGCAGATGGAATATACTGGTGATTTAGTCATTAAATTTGTTCTGGGAGTACAGAGATAAAAATATTTCTCATCTCTACTGTGAATACGAGGTACATGAAAGTTTAGCTGAGACAATAACTCAGGGCAGTCTAATAGGTTGTTAGTTAACTTGTACACAAATATAGCTGAGTAGTATTTTCTGCGGTTTTCAAGCGACAGAAGTGAAAATCTTGATAGCAGAATATTATTGTCAATACCTTGTGCAGGATAGATACCGTCTAGCTTAAATGCCATATACTTCATAAAGATACGTTGAACTGACTCAAGTTGTTGGATGTATGTATTATAATAGGGTGACCATATTAAGGAACAGTACTCAAGTTGTGATCGAACATAGGCCGTGTATAAGTTCATGTAGCAATCCTTATTTTTAAAATCTTTACAACTTCTGAATATAAAACCAAGCATTCGGGTGGCCGATGATACGATTCTGTTAATGTGAGGTGAGAAATTGAGTTTTTGGTCAAACTCAATTCCAAGGTCTTTGATTTTGTGTTCCCGGTGTAGAGGAATATTATTTATTGAGTAGTTGAACTGGATAAAATTATTTTTTAAGGTATAGGTTATATATTTACATTTTTGTATATTCAAGGGTAACTTGTTGGAAAGGCACCACACATTTAACGAGTCCACATCCTTCTGTAGTAGTTTGCAGTCATTTGGAGTTTTGATTATTTTGAATATTTTTAAATCATCTGCAAACAGAAGTATGTTGCTCTTGATATGATCACCTATATCGTTTATAAAAATGGAGAAAAGTAGGGGTGCCAGATTACTTCCTTGCGGTGCACCGCTAGTAGCAGTGAACTGAAATGATTTGTGACCTCTGTATTCAACATATTGAGGGCGATCACTTAAATAGGATTGAAAAAAAGCTGTTAGGTTGATGTCAAAGCCAAAGTCGTTTAGTTTAGTTAACAGAATCGAATGGTCTATCCTATCGAACGCTTTAGAAAAGTCTGTATAGATTGCATCAGTTTGAAGTTGGTTGTCTATAGAGTCGGTCACCAATTGCGAAAAGCACATTAAATTTGTAGTAGTTGATCTCTTGCTCATAAATCCGTGCTGCTCTGTCCGTATTATATTTTTAACGTTAGGAAATATTCTGTTATAGATGGACATTTCAAAAGCTTTGGCAAAGTTGGAAAGTAGGGTGATCGGGCGATAATTAGAGATATTGTTAGTGGCACCAGATTTGAAGATAGGACAAATTTTTGACATTTTCCATGCAGTCGGGAAAGTATTGGTGTTAAGTGAGAGATTAAAGATTTTCTGCAGCGGGCTAGCTAGAACATGTGCACAGTCTTTAATGAGGAAACTGGGGACATTATCGTATCCGCACGTAAGCTTTGGTTTGAGCTGTTTAAGGGCATTTATAATTTCTATTTCGCTTAGCGATTTAACAGATATTTGAGGATAACTTGTAGATGTTGAGGGGGCATTCACGTTGAAATTGTCAGGGTCACTTGGATTGTAATTACTTTGAAAGAAGTCGGCAAAAGCATTTACAATTGAAGGTGGATTGTTATATTCAATATCGTCATAATATAGAAGCCCAGGAATGCTAGAAGTACCTTTCTTATTATGTATAAAGGACCAGAAGCGTTTGGGATCGGAATTAATAGAGTTTTCAGTTTTATTTATATAATGGCTATATGCAATTTTGGTTTTGGCTTTAATGGATTTTCTTAACACACTGAACTGTTGTTTGTATTCTTCCGAATTTGTGATTTTCAGCTTTTTAAAAATTCTGTTTTTCTGTTTGATTTCACTAATGATTTCCTTTGTAAACCATGGTGGATATTTTTTTACATAGTTCTGAGTGAGAGGTACATACAACTCAAACACTGAGTGAAGAGTTGCTTGAAATTCTTCAATGGCTAAATTGACATCTGTTTGGTTATCTAGAAAAGACCAATCTACGATTTCCAGGTGAGTATATAATAAGGGGAAGTTGGCTTTGCGGAAGTTGAAGTATATTGAATCAGTGTTGAAAGATATTGTTGGTTCTGATTTAGAAAACTTGAATGTTATATTTAGGGCTGGATGATGTTCATCTTCTGAAACAAGTTCTACCCAAATCCGAGCGATTGCCCACCATTTTCGAGATACCCTGTATAATTATCTGTTGTTGCTTAATCATTATGTTAACTTAGGTACTTTATCATCCGTGTAAGCTGTAACATTTCCTAAATAATATTTCTTTGAATATGACGTTTATTAATAATATAACAGATTAATTCTGTTTCGACGTACAAAGGAATTATTTTGTAGCAAAGGCAGGAGACTACTTATGGGGTAAGACATTAGAGGCTCTTGTCGGTTGCCACCCTTTGACAGAACGACAAGACATTAGTTCATTTTGTTGGCAGCCACTCATATCTTCAATGGGGAACAAATCTCGCCAGTTCCTAATATATCGAATAGATGGCGCCATACGTACTTGATTTAATATAATTCTCAACATATTAAGCTTTAAATACTTTAAATATCCGGTTTCGAGAGTTTCCCAATCTCCTATTCGTAGAGGTGAGCGAAATTGATAAAAAGGATTTATGGTAGTTGATCATGAAATCGTTTAAAAGCGGAGCTGACATACTTTTTCGTATTGACATTGACGGCGAAACCACAGACCAATACAGACGTCCAACTCTGTCGGAACGCTTTGAAGTTATTTTTACAGATATTTCTTCTTTGTTTAATGCGCTAAGTGGTATGACGTAGTTCTCAGTTTTGATGCGCCTACGCCTGTATTGGTCAATCCAAATCTGTTATCGGCGCGAGGTAGTAAACAACTTATGCGCGAATGCAGCATAAAAAAATAAAATCTAATAAGTACATGAAAATTCTGAGAGTTGGGTGTCTGTATTAGCCTGTGGAGGAACAACCGTGTACAGCTGGTGCTCTCTGGCGGATAAAATAAAAGAGAATATTCCCCACTACAATAAGGGCCGGTTTATCAATGCAAGGTTAACTCGTAACCAATGGATAAATGTCAAACAAAACACCCATTGTTTCGTTTGACATTTATCCTATAGTTAAGTATTGATAAATTCCACTCTTAGAGGCATTCTTTTAACTCTACGAAACTTTTCGACCTCAGTCCGTGGATAGTGAACACCTTCGAGCCCCTTTTGTGGGTAAAAATAATAGATTTTTGTTTGGACAGTTTAGCTTGAGATTCCTGAGGCCGAAGATGCACTTAATTTGTTGATTTGAGAAAGTGGGGGGGTTGCACTTGAAGATGTTACACAGAGCCAAAAGCTACGCCCTGTATAGTTTCCTGTCGATTGGTTTGCACTGACTCTAATTTTAAAAATCTTGATTAATCACTGTATTTTTTAAATGTGTCCGGGTGGAAACCAACACCCTGTATATTAAGTGTTTTATGCTTTAGGTATGTTAAAGTTCAATTGGAAAGTCAAAAATCACTTTGGTTTAATGATTTTTTTTGTCAGGTGAAATTACAACACTCTTTATATGGTTTTCTGAGGTAAACTTGCTTTGAATGTGTAAACTGGTTTCTGATTTACTTTGGTTAGGTTAATTGAAAATTTGTAATTTTTTGCTTTTTTGTAGATACTTCTTAATCACCTTGTATATGGCGAGGTATTGTATAGCACTTGCTTTTAACGAGAATAACTACTTTGATTTAGATTAATGAAAAAAAAACGTTCGACGGATTATTTTTAACAAATTTATTTCGATTTTCGTTACATTTTCTAAAACTGTAACATGAACTATTTTAATAAATGGCCAGAAGCTTATCCCATTCCAAATCAGAAAGCAATTACTGTTGCTCGAGTTCTGGTGGATAACCTTGTATGCCGATTTGGTGTACTCCTGGAGCTACATTCCGATCAAGGGAGAAACTTTGAGTCAGGGGTATTTCAGAAAATTTGTGAGTTGCTGGGCATTCACAAGACTCGGACAATCGCTCTTCATCCCCAGTCAGCTGGAATGGTGGAACGACATAATAAAACCATGGAGGAACATCTCTTTCTAAGGTGGTTCACAAGAACCAGCGAGATTGGGATCGATGGGCTCCATAATTTATGAGACTACTAAACAGACACTGGCTTGTGTAATATTTGGGCACGAGATCAGACTGCCATGTGATTTGATGTTTGGCACACCAGATAAGAAGCCACTGTCCGTGGATGACTATGCAGACGAAAAAAATTTAAAATGTGATTTAGTGTGTATACAAGACGAAACGTCTTAAAAAAATTTTTTTGGCGTCAGCTACCCCTCTACCACCCCCATCCTATTATTAAAGGGAGTAACAAATTAAATTGGGATTTAGTGTGTGTACGCACGAGAACCAAAGGCCTTTAAAATTTATTTTGGCATCAGTCACACACATTCGTCATCGATGGTTCTTCTAATTGATGTAAGTACTTGAACTGAACTTTGAACTGTATAAGATTCCGATTCCCAGTATCTGATTATTATTATTATTCCCATTCTTGAGCATCCGATTCTGCCCATCCCTAGAATGTATCTTTCTTTGTTATTGACAAATTAATAAACAGATATTCTCATTCGTCATGAGACAGAGGCACGCGGTCATGTCCGCATAATACAATAACAGATCGTATGCAGTGGCATAGCCGACTTTTTTAAATAACTTTTTGTTTAATTAAATCTATAACCGTAATTTTGAAAACAATGTAAAATAACAATGGAAAGTCCTAGGAAATGTATTGTTTTCCATATCGAGTCTTAATACTCCAGGTTTTTTGCAAAATTTATGAATTTCCCTGTGATTTCCATGTTTTCAAGGTTTTCCATATGAGTTCGAACCCTGTTACATCAAAATGATCCTCATAGCAGTAGAAAGCCGTTGTCGGAGAAATTTCTTTCACATCTCTCCTAGCGGCTGCAAACCACTTTTGCCGTCATTTTGCGGCTATAGGAACAGTCACAAAAATTTTAAGAGAGGTTTTAGTTGACGTATTAGTACATCGGGGTACAAAATACCACTTTCTTGTTGGCATTTTGTTTACTAATCCACTTTACTGTGAAGAGTAATAACGTATAGCATATACTAGCTAGCGGAGCACTCAGTGCTGTCCGGTAGCTGACGTCACAGTGTCTAGCCTCGCACACAGGTACGTTTCTACCTTCACGGCGGTGGGAAAGTTTTTCAGATATTGATAAAACCATTATTTTGGAAATTTAATTTTAAAATTTTATAGGGTTGTTCTTCTTCATGGATTCTATCGATATAAGCAAAAATTGAAAATTATCGAACCCGCCTATTATGTTTTGGTCGGTTCTTTGACATAAACACATAACAATATCTTTAAAGTCGCAACTCTTTTATATTCCATTATCTTTTTTGCATGTTTTTAAATAACTATTTTAAATTTAATGGAAATTATGCCAGTTGTTTGTGTTAGTATTAAGCTTCCTTTTGACTAGCCCCATAATGAATGCTGTATATTGTATGATGATTAAAGACTTTTTTCTTTCATACAAACACAACTATACAACAAGCATTCTCTGTGGCATTGCCATGTGGAATTTGATTCGAGAGAGCTAACATTAACTAGTTATGTGACAACCGCAAAGTAACCTCAGTAACACATTGAAAATGCCACCAGTATGCAAGCCGGGTCTAGACTACTGAGTAGAGAAACACTGGCGGTTCTCAATGACGTCATGAACTGGATGGCATGTGTCCATCAGGATATAAAACAGACTTTAAACAGCTGTAAACAGGTTTTAAACAGGTCTCAAACATAGTTCAAATGTGCTTTTAGAGGGCGCAATATTAAAACATAATATTTTGAGTCGCAAACTCCTCTATAAAATCCTTATTTTACTATAAGGAACGTAACCAGACTGCAACCAACAGCTACTCTCCGGGCTATGTGCCCCGCCGAGCGCTGAATTACAAGTTTCAAGCCTGGCGCGTTAAGTGTAATAATTGCATATTACCATCAAAACGCAATCGAAGCATTAGCTTTTATAGAGGAGTTTGCGACTAAAAATATTATGTTTTAAGGTCTCAAACAGTTATAAACAGGTCTTAAACAGCTATAAACAGAGATCCAGAACTGGTTTGCATGTCCATTCCCCATATACATTCATTTTATTAGCCAGGATTCGAATCTGGGAAGGCTTGACCTCAATTTCAGCACTTAATGGCTTGCCACGCCTTTCGATATTTGAGTTTTGAGAACAATTCAACAAAACCACAGAATCGTCAGCGAGATGTGCAACGAAATAGTATATTTGCCAGTATAGTATAAATTTTAAAAAATACCCATCAATTTTTTCCATAATTTATTAAAAAAATGTAAAATAAAATGTGAGGGAAAAACTTTCAAAACATACATCACAATAAGGAACACAAATATACATACATTTACTATAGTCTAATAATATATCTAAATGACGAACTAAAACACATTTTTCTCTGTATACAGGATAACTCAGACGAATAAAAAGAGTAATGTCAAACAATAACGCATAATATGTATCCCAAATTTAAGGCTTACCTTTAATACTTTGCTGACTTTAGAAAATCGAGCCAAAATATTAAATTATTCATTTGTGTGAAAAAAAAGATCTGTGTGAAATTAATTTTGAAAAAATTGTGAATACTATAATTCATCTTTAATTTTTAGGAAAATTTAAAAATAAAATATTCATCATTGGCGGGAATTAGGGCATCCAGTCCCGAGATCCTGGAACTCTTTCTCCGGTATTTGATACCCGGTATTTACTTTTCAATACCGGTATTTTCGATCGAGCCTAGCAGATAGAACCCTTGATGCACTGTTATTATTAAGATTACCTGTGGTGTTATTATTATTATTATCATATTTTAATGAAATATAGAATAGTGTAAAATGTAAGCATTAACTATTAACTGTATTGACTATACTTTCTATTTACTTATTAAGTTTTTTCAGTGACAGTGCTCATTGCCTAGTGCCATTCACCATTATTTTACTAGTACGTTAGGAATGTTTGTTTAGGATGCAACTCCATAAATAAAAATTAATTGTATCATGTATTTATTTTTGGCCTATTTCTGTTTTACTGCAATTAGTGCACTTGAAAAATAAATTGCCCGTATTTATATTTAAAAAAATATATATAAAATATCACAATTTTTCTATTAAAAGTCTCCTGACAAAATCTCCTGAAATTCGGTACTGCCGGTATTGAATACCGGGATCCCGAGACATTTTCCGGTATTGCATGCCCTAGCGGGAATAGTTGATGTCAGGAGTCGGAATTTTTTGGGGTTTTTACTTTTTTTGTCAGAGCGTCAATCTAGAGACCCCCCCCCCACCCACTGAGGAACACGATGGTGGGGGCCCCGCAATTTTCTTTCCTCGGCAACCCTCTCAAATTGGCCAAAAACCACCCCAAAGTGCCCTTTTCCGAGAACCCGTTTATTTTCCCCAATTTTTCAACTAACTGTTATTCCCTCGAATAGAACGGAAGGTCCTCGAGGGATTTGACCTCAGCACCCTTACACCGGGCTTCCAACCCTCTAGAGGGTTGGAAAAATAAAATTTTTGTTGGGGAAAAAAAATTGATATTTTACAGAAGGTGTTTCTGTGAGGAGGGTGGCAGGTGACCACGGTTGTGTAACCATCCCCAGGGGTGTTGTCCCCCTTCAGAGGGGTGTACAATTTTTTTTTGGGGAAAAAAATAATGTTTTGTAGGAGGCGTTTCTTTCAGGAAGGTGGTAGGTGACCAGGATTGTGTAACCACCACCGGGGGTTATTTTCACCCTTCAAAAGGGTGGATATTTGATTTTTTTTTGGAAAAGAAATTATTATTTTGTAGATGTTTCTTTAAGGAAGGTGGCAGGTGACCAGGGTTATATAAACCGCCCTGGGGCTGTTTTCTTCCTACGAAGGGATGGGGAAAAATAATATTTTGTAGGAGGCGTACCACCTTCGATCCACAATGTAAAAATAATATTTTTTTTCCAAAAATTTTTTCTTTTTCCACCCCTTTGAAGGGTAAAAACAACCCCAATATCAATTTTTTTTCCACAAAAAAAATATCAATTTTCCAACCGCCTAGAGGGGTGGAAGCCCTGGTTTAGGGGTGGCTGAGGTCAAATTCCTCAAGGGACCTTCCGTTTTGCTCAAGGGAACAACAATTAGTAAAAAAACTGGGGAACTAAATGGGTTCATGGAAAGGGGCACTTTGGGGGTGGTTTTTGGCCAATTTTAAGGGGTTGCCGAGGAGGAAAGAAAATTGTGGGACCCCCACCATCGTGTTCATCGACCTCGAAAACGTGGGGGGGGGTCCTCTAGATTGGCGCTCTGGCAAAAGAAGGCACCCCTTCCGACTTCTTACATCGACTAGAATGGCATGACACTTTTGCTTTCTTAAAACCTTGAAACCATTAATTTTAAATATTAGAAAAAAATTGGTTAATCTCACACCCAGATTTTCAATACAGAGTTAATCTTCTAATCATAAAGAGAAGAACTATAAATATCTGTAAAACCATTCTCAAACACAGAACAATAAAATGAAAATGAGATTAGTGAGAAGTACATCTGATTGTGGATCTAGCAACATTGAGATACTCAGTACTCCAAGTAAAGTAATCAGTACATTTTTACTTAAGTATTTTAATCTAAGTACTTTTAAAATCCATGTACCGCTACTTGTACTCCCAGTACTTTGATTAAAAAGAACTGGATACTTGTACTTATGCCTAAATAAGTGATACTTGTTACTTAAAAAAGTACTCCAAGTACTTTTAAATATTCTATATTTTTTACAAAATTTAAAACAGCTACTTGGAATAATTTTGTTTAATAAATCCATCAAACATGCAGTCTCATTTTTTATTGGGCTTGGATTATGATCATGCTATCATGATAATGCTACATAAACTGGCAGGTGACAATTTCGAGTAAATTACTTTAAGTACTTTTTCAAAGTATTTGTACTTAATTCTGGAAGTAAAAATAAAAATTTGAGCTACTTGTACTGGGTGCTGGGAGTACTTTTTAAAAGTACTTGTCTCAACTCTGGGATCTAGAACCTTACATCATTTTATACCACCTGCACACGTTCTTTGACGATGATACTCCACCTATAGAGTTTTAGCCTGGCCACATTTCAATCAAGTTTATCCTAACAGACGAATAGGACAAGATAAACCTATAGCTTGATCCCCTCATCCATCAGACCTAAATCCGGTAGATTATTTTGTTTGGGGCACATCCATGATTGAAGCTCATGATAACCACTGCCTCAGGATAAAAGCGTTTATTGACAGTAGAGAACATACCACACTGATTACTGTATATTAAACTTTCCAGAGATATTAAATTAAATCATATTTCCACATGCAGGAGTACTACTTGAAATGCGCGACCAGATTTTCCGGACACCAGTATATTGCTTTTAGAGGTCAAAGTACATCTTTCACATATTTTTGAAGTGTTTTAGAAGAAAAAAGCATTAATACCACCCTAACAAACACATACAGACACTAAGATATCCTGTATAGCTCTAGCCTATAATATATTAAGTAATTTTTATGTAGATCCTAAAATAATTTCACTATAAATGCTGGTGAGTAAAAATATATCACGTTTTATAAAAAAATATAAAAATTTAGGCAGTACTTGTAGACTCCTCACTTGCATCGTTGAAGGAATTGGAAATATCTTGAGAAGTGTCATTACACAGTTCTGTTGATGTGATGTCGCTTACAAAGAGATCGGTTAACTGTTGTAGGGTAATTTTATTTTTGTCCCAGTTATCAGCATTCGAGGTAGTCGCCTGGTAAATGCTTTCTTCGATTGTGTTTTTAATTAGGAATTTGTGAACGGTGGTCGGCCTGAAAAGAAATAATGTATTTCAATTTGGAATATGACGAATTCAGAAAAATTCTTGTTTTTACTTATAGTCTAGGATCCCACTGCAAGAAATCTACCTTCATCTGTTTATTCATCAAGATGCGGAAAAAATTAATGATCATGTATTGGTTAATGCATCGCGGCCAGGTTAAAAAACATATACTATAAAAATGACAATCAGTTTGATGAGACAAATTACGAAGATATAAGAAATTGGTCCAACAACTTTTTTTCAGAAGAACTTCAAAGACAAAATAAGGCAATAAGTGAGGAAACGTACTTTGAGATATTAAATAAAGGAAAAAGCACAGCCCCTGGAAAAGATAACATATCCAAAAGCATCATTCGAAAACTAGGACACAATGTACATCTATATATTATTAGAATATATGAATACTGTCTTAACAACCAGTACTTTCCCACACAATGGAAACGGGGAATTGTTATCACCATCCCTAAATCAAACACCAATCACCATAGAGTGAACAACTATCGCCCTATAGTGTTGTTATCAGTGCTGGCAAAAAATCTCGAACAGATAATTAAAAACCTGATCTCACAATATTCCTAACTATCAGTTCGCATTCCGTGAAAAGTGCTCCACCACACATCCACTGACGATATTTACATCAAATATCCAAACATCAAAACTTGAAGGATATCATAGCGCAGCAATCCTTATTGACATTACCAAAGCGTTTGACAGTGTATGGCATGAGGGTTTGTTGTATAAGTTGGCAAAACTGAACTGTCCAATGTACCTTATATTCATCATAAAAAATTATTTAAAGGAAAGAACCCTACGAATTAAAATAAATACAAGTTACTCAAAATTATTTAAAACACAACAAGGGCTGCCACAAGTCTCCCCACTCTCACCACTGCTATACAACATCTACTGCTATGACATCTACAACTTTGAAAAACACCTACAATACTTTAATCCCAATACATATATTCTACAGTATGCTGATGACACGGCTCTAAATAGTCATGATCGCACCCTGGAAAAAACTGTTGTCCAATTACAAGAACTAATGAACAGAACAATGACCTGGTTCAATAAGTGGAGACTAAAACCCAACCCAACAAAATCCCAGTACATTATCTTTAACCATGGAATAAACAACTCACCAACGGTTACCATTAACCATCACATTCTCCCCGCTCAGTCAATAGTCAAATACCTGGACGTAAGTTTAGACAGCAAGTTGAACTTCAACAACCATACCAAATACATAAAGGAAAGATGCATCGCCAGAAGCAAACACTTTCGCTGCATGACCTATAAAAACGAGAGAATCAGTAAAAAGACAGCAGCTCACATTTATAAATCAATATGTAGACCAATACTAGAATACGGCCACCCCCTCTTTCTAAATGTCAGAAAAACAGCAATAAAAAATATCAACGTTGTGGAAACATCAGCACTGAGAACCATTACCAAATACCGACACCCAACAAATCCGCTGCACAACCCACCTAACGTTCTTCTATATCAAATAACAAAAGACAGAACCAATTCCACAGAGACTATCCAAATTATCCACTAAATTTGCCAGGGCCAGAAATCGTCAAACAACCGGCTACAGGAAGTTTCCTCAAAAAACATTGTGGGAATACATCAAGGAACTAAGAACCACATAATAAAGAACCGTCAATCACTATACACATACACTTTGTTCGTTTTTTTTTTCTCACATTCTTATATCTATTTGCTATTCACATTACATATAATTTATAAAATGTAAACAATATTTTATTGTAAAAAGGCTGAAGGATCTCGGTCAATGGCCATTTGGATTTTTGCTCAATAAAGTACTTTCATTATTATTATTTATTTTCAAACTCACCCCTATTTGAAGTAGATGGTGGTTGTCGAACTTGACTTGACGTTTCACTGATCATCCTGTCAGCCTCTTCAGAAGGTTTCTAAAGACTGAATCTGTTGTGTTACACTCCTCGTTATATACCTAGGCGCCGCTTCGCTTCGTTGGTCATTGGTCGCGCTTGGTTCGCTTCGCTGCTCATTCGTTGTGTTTGGTTGACCGTGACTTACTACGGTGCTGGTACTTGGCAATACCAGTCTCCACGTGTTACTAAGTCGATACCCATCCTCTCTGTTAAAGTTGTTCACGTTTTTCATAATTTCCAGTGATTCCCTAATGATTCGCGGATAATAGCGCGTATTCCTGTCTAATATATTGACGTCCTCGTAGTCGATTTTATGGTTCTCGTTATTATGGACATGTTCTGCTATCGCCGACCTATCCGTGTATCCAAATCTGGTATTTCTCTGGTGTTCTTTGATTCTGCACTGGATACTTCGTCCTGTTTGTCCGATGTACCTCTTACCACATGTGCACTTCAACTGGTAAACACCTTTTGATAACAGTTTGGGGACAGGGTCTTTGACTGAGGGAAGCATCTGCTGTATTTTCTTCACTGTTCGAAACCGTACACCTACTTTCTTTTTGAATAAAATCTTCTTCAGCCTATCTGTGACTCCCGCGACGTAGGGTAGGCATGCATACGTTGTTGGTTGTTGCTGTTCTTCATCTGTAGTTCTCCTCTGGTTATTTACTAACCGCTGTATATTGCTTTGACTGTATCCGTTCTTCTCTAAAGCTTGTTGGACATTCTGTAGTTCCTCGGGTTTGTTCTCGTCGTCGCATATTGTGTTGGCTCTGTGGATCAAGGTTCTAATATATATATATACAGGGATAGGTCGGCGATAGCAGAACATGTCCATAATAACGAGAACCATAAAATCGACTACGAGGACGTCAATATATTAGACAGGAATACGCGCTATTATCCGCGAACCATTAGGGAATCACTGGAAATTATGAAAAACGTGAACAACTTTAACAGAGAGGATGGGTATCGACTTAGTAACACATGGAGACTGGTATTGCCAAGTACCAGCACCATAGTAAGTCACGGTCAACCAAACACAACGAATGAGCAGCGAAGCGAACCAAGCGCGACCAATGACCAACGAAGCGAAGCGGCGCTTAGGTATATAACGAGGAGTGTAACACAACAGATTCAGTCTTTAGAAACCTTCTGAAGAAGCTGACAGGATGATCAGCGAAACGTCAAGTCAAGTTCGACGACCACGGCAAGACCCGGAAGAATCTACTTCATTAGACAATGGCCGTGAAAACCTGCATTCTATCACCCCTATTTGTATTTTCCTTAATTCAAGTGCCGTTTCGAAGATAAATATCTGAGCTACTATAAAAACAAGGGTTGCCAACCCTCAGCCTGCTGCAATCGTTTGGCAGACTGCTTGAAATAGTGGAATTTTTATTAACAATGTACTTTCATAATATGTTTTTTCAAATATTTTTTGCCAAAACGAAGCTCGAATTTTCCCCTGCAAGATGAAATATGGTTGCCAAAGTAAAAGCTGCTGCCACTGGGGGTTGCCAGCCGATTTATTATTCCATTATCATGCTTGCGCAATTCTTTGTGATACACAAGGAAGCAGTGTCGCAGTAGTGACAACTGGTGAAGGACGTCAAGAAAACAATGTATTTTGGTGTTATTTTGACAATTTTATTTATTTGCAGTACACTGTTTACCATGCATTAGAAAACGCGCATATTGAAAATAAAAAATATTTTTGGGCATCAATCGTCATCAGCCTCGTCTGGATTTGATGGCGCATCAGATTCCGAATCACTTGCATTTTCTGAATTGTCATTTCTTGAAACTATTAGTATGTCCTCCACTTGCAGTGGCGTTGGGTCTCCAATAAACCATGTCGGTTTCAAATAACAATCAAAAAACCAGCCGCAATATTTGAAGTGCAATTTGACGCAACTTGTTTCCGTGGTGTTTTGCCACATCAAATTAACAAATATTGCTCACAACAATTTTTGTTTCAAGGATTTCCAATATGGCAGAATGTGACAGGAATCGAATCCTTTAATCTTTAACAGGAAATTTTCAATGCTTTTAGTTGTTGCATACATTATAATAAATAACTGATGTCTGACAATATTGTTACGTGTTTACAGTTTTCCAGTAAACGCTCTGTGGGTTTAAATAACTTGCAACAAGAATTTTCACTAACCACTACTTTATTTATCACTAAAATTACACTAGTAAATACTTAAAACTCACACAACTAATAATAACTTAATCTAATATAAATTCACTACTGTTAAAACACTATGTACTTTACTTTTCTTCCTAAACTTGTCAACTCTTGTCTAACCTAAAAACTCTGTTTGTTTACTTCACTGAACTGACTGTTCCCCCATCTGCCATCGCTGGTTCTTGTGAACTACCTTAGAAAGATGTTCCTTCATGGTTTTATGTCGTTCCACCATTCCATCTGACTGGGGATGAAGAGGGGTTGTCCGAGTCTTGTGAATGCCCAGCAACTCACAAATTTTCTGAAATACTCCCGACTCAAAGTTTCTCCCTTGATCGGAATGTAGCTCCAGGGGTACACCAAATCGGCATACAAGGTTATCCACCAGAACTCGAGCAACAGTAACTGCTTCCTGATTCGGAATGGCATAGGCTTCCGGCCATTTACTAAAATAGTCCATAGCGACCAGGATGTATTTATTCCCATCATCTGTCACTGGGAATGGGCCCGCTACATCTATAGCAATCCTCTCAAAAGGAGCTCCGACGTTATATTGCTTCATTTGGCCCCTGCTCTTCGTCTGTGGCCCTTCGGTGGCTGCACAAGCCTTGCATTTGCGGCACCAAGCCTCCACATCTTGACGGCTATTGATCCAATAAAATCGTTCCCGTACTTTAGCCAGTGTCTTATTCATACCAAAATGTCCCCCGGACACTCCATCATGTATTTCCTGAAGTATTTTTGGGATCCGACAGCTGGGTATCACTAGACGCATGGTAACTTCCTTCCCATCTGGACTTTCCCATGCTCTCTTTAATAGTCCATCTATAACCTTAAGGGAGTCCCATTGTGCCCACAATGCCTTCAGCTCCACACTTTTGGCCGAAACATCCTTCCATTCCGGTAGCGTTCCTTTTTCTTTTGCCCTTAATATAGGACCAATTACGCTGTCATCCATTTGTTCTCGTCTTAGAACTTCCTTTGTCCAATCATCTGGAACATCTACCTGAACTGTGTTTACTATTACCGTGCCCTGTGCTTTTTCAACCCGATAGCAGTGCTTGCAGTCATTTTTGCACGGTCTTCTTGACAGAGCATCTGCATTTTTATGAGACTTTCCAGGTCGGTGTTCGATTGTGAGGTCATATTGCTGCAGTCTTTCTATCCAGCGAACCAGTTGACCTTCTGGGGTTTTCAGCTGCAGTAGCCATTTTAATGCAGCATGGTCGGTCCTGATTTTGAAATGTTGGCCATAGAGGTACTTGTGAAAATGGTCCACGGACTTAACAATGGCCAATAGTTCCTTCCTTGTTACACAATAATTCCTCTCTGGTTTGGACAGTACCTTACTGAAATACTCAATTACTTTTTCCTCTCCATTTTGGACTTGAGATAGTACACATCCAATTGCGGAGTTGCTAGCATCCGTGTCAAGAATATAGAGGCCCTTTTGTTGGGGATATGCTAGCACAGGACTACTGCATAATGCTGCTTTCAGTTTCTTCCATGATATTTCACATTCCGGTATACTTGGGCGAGGTGTTGGTCGCCATATCTTAGGTCTAGTGCAGCCTCCAAAACTTTAAAATCCCGTTGCTGCGTCACTGGGATAGTCTGAAGCAACTCTGATGCTTGACCTCTTAATACTAGCACCAATGCCATAGCCTTGTCTTCATTGCTCCAATTGTTTGCGCACGCCGCTGCCTCAAATTGTCTTTTGTAGGTTGACCAAGAAGTTTGACCATCGAAGGATGGCGGTTGTAATCGAGGACCTGACGATGATAATACTAGCTGGCCTCCTTGCATTCTTAACTGTCGCTTAAGTTGTTCTACCTCTCCCTTAACTACCTGAAATTTTCCTTCTATATCGGTAACTTTCCCTTCGACGCCAGTAACTTTTTCTTCGCCGCCAGTAACTTTTTCTTCGACACCAGTAACTTTTTCTTCGACGCCAGTAACTTTTCCTTTGACTTCAGATACTTCCTCTTCAACCTTATTTATTTTTCCTTTGACATCACATATTTCAGTCTTTATGTTGCCAATATCCTCTTTAATTTCACTTTTGAGGTCTTCAGTTGCCGAAAGGATAACATCTTGTTGCCCCTGTATAATTTTCCTTAATTCTTCTTCACGTTTCTCTTGTTCTTCTTTTTCTTCCTGTCGTCGTCTTTCTTGTTTTTCTTTTTCTTCTAGGCGTCGTTTTTCTTGTTCTTCTTTTTCTTCTTGGCGTCGTTTCCCTTGCTCTTCCTTTTCTTCTTGACGTCGTTTCTCTTGTTCTTCTTTTTCTGCCTGACGTTTCCTTTCTTTTTCTTCTTCGCGTCTCTCTTGTTCTTCTTTTTGGTCTAGCATCATTTTTCTAAATTGCTCGAACATGTCTTGCATTTGTTTTTCAGCAGCCATGCTTCTTGTTTCCATTCAAAAACTAACAAACAACACTGACAAACAACACTAACAAGTCTTATTTAAAGTCTATATCGCTTCTCAGTTGAAAGCAATTAAAAACTACACTAATTTCTAAACAGAATGTCCCAGAAATTTCCTCACACTAGCACAAATAAATCTTGTCTAATGTCTATATCACTTTCCAGTTCAACTCACTTCACTATCTCCAGTGGTTTCCAAATAGAACACTATGGAACTTCGTCGAATTCTTCAGAAATTCTGTTGCAATTCCGCTTCCGACACCAATTGTTACGTGTTTACAGTTTTCCAGTAAACACTCTGTGGGTTTAAATAACTTGCAACAAGAATTTTCACTAACCACTACTTTATTTATCACTAAAATTACACTAGTAAATACTTAAAACTCACACAACTAATAATAACTTAATCTAATATAAATTCACTACTGTTAAAACACTATGTACTTTACTTTTCTTCCTAAACTTGTCAACTCTTGTCTAACCTAAAAACTCTGTCTGTTTACTTCACTGAACTGACTGTTCCCCCATCTGCTGGATTCACCTCTTTATATATACACTTGGAATCCTTCCAGAACTCTTTTCTAGAATCCTCCATAGTTTTCTACTATGTACTAGATGATTGTTCGTCAATTGGCTCATAGACGGCGCCACCATACAGGTTTCCTTTCATCTTGAACAGGAACTTAATCACATCTTTCCTTGTTAGAGGGCAGCACATAACAATATTCACGCTTTTATATTTCTTCACGCTGTACATAAGAGCTGTAAAGTCTTGGATAACGTCGATTTTTCTTCAAGTAAGCTACAACTGATAGTATCATATATTAACGCACAACAATGCACATGCATTATGCATTTCCTCTCCACAGTCGCAACTGCCGCCATGCTGCGTCCTTGTCTGTCGCACGAAGTTGTGCGCATATTCCTTCACACTCAGTCTCGATAACAAGCATGAGAATGGAATAATAAATCAACTGGCAACCCCCAGTGGCAGCAGCTTTTACTTTAGCAACCTTATTTCATCATGTCGGAAAAATTGAGCTTAGTTTTAGCAAAAAATATTTGAAAGTGAGAGTGGCTTTTTAATAAAAATTCCACCATTTCAAGCAGTCTGCCAAAGGGTTGCAGCAGGCTGAGAGTTGGCAAGTCTTGTTTTTATAATAGCACAGATGTTTACCTTCGAAACAGCACTTGAATTAATAAAAAACAAATAAAGGTAATTTCTAAAATAAAATTAACTGTTAAGTAATTTGTTAACCTTATCTGCAGCAGGATATCGATAGGAAACCTGGCCACGATGCATTACCCCATACACGATCATTAATTTTTTCCGCATTTTGATGAAAAAACAGATGAGGGTAGATTTCTTGCAGTGGGATCTCGTACTATTAATACAAGATGCTGAAAAATTGCCGGACTGATCGCGTGTAGTGGTATACTTTGGCATCATAGAACACAGCTGTGTATAGCAACTAATTCTGGCCTAATATGGTGAATTTTGCCACCCAAATTTATGGCTTCCAGGAGAGTGGGATAAAATTTTAAACGATTAAGTCGCTTTCAAATTAGATAAAGAGGCCTTTGTTAAGTATTTACTATAATTGATTTACTTTCCATTTCTCAATTTTTAATTTTATTGTTTTAAGAATGTTGTTAATGTTGGAGAGAATTTTTTCATGTTACTTCCAATGTTGAAGATAAAATAACCTTTGTTGGGAATATGTCTCTGCACTTAGCTGCCTCAATCTGTATTTCATACCAAAAATATTTAACACTATTTTTGAAATTTATTTTTCACTTACTTTTTTTGGCCTATTCGGTGCACCCTTCCAACTGCCTGCAGTTCATCTGCTGGATTTAAAAGTGGTTCGGCCAGAATCACGTGAGTCGCCTCAATTAAATTCAAACCCTTTGAACCAAGAGCAATAGGTAACAGAAACACTGTTATCCTCTTTTTAATATCCTACAAAAAATGTTTACTCATATTAATAAAATAAATAAAAAGACTTTTAAATCATCAGACAGAAAAAGTTGTTACTGTCAATTTGAAACACACGACATAATTTAAGCCTATATTTAATTTGTTAATGTTTTGTAAGTTAAGGCTCTGAGTTATTTGGCTCCTGTTATAATACATCTTGGTATGAGTTTGACATAGCGTTTCAAATTTAGTGTATGTTATAATAGAACTCTAAGCATGGCTTTAAAATCATATTTATTTGACACAAAACTTACCTTAAAAATTTCAATCCTTGTCTCCAGATTTGAGCTTGTTGCAAGTTCGCAAGAAATACTGTTTGTCACCAATGCTTCCTTCAAACTCTTCAATACCGTTACCCAGGAAGAGAACAACAAAACCTTTACACTTTGATCTTCAGTCTTCAAATTCATTATTAGTTTAATGATGGCCTCAATTTTGGTTGAATAATTGCCTTTTATCTGCTTACAATCTTCGTCTGTCACAATATTCCCCGCCTTGATGTATGAGATTTCTTGATATTTCTGTTTGTTTCTACACACCGAACATTGTATATAATCACCAGTCATCTGAAAAAAAAAAGGGATAAATTAGCAATTCTTCTTTTAAGTTTTCTTTTCATAGGTCGAAAACATCCGTACAACATATTGTTATGTGTTGCCCTCTAACGGGGAAAGATGTGATTAAGTCCCGGGTCAAGGTGAAGGGAAACCTGTTATTCTGTTACTCCCTGACTAGTAAGGTGGCGCCGTCTATGAGCCAATTGACGAACAATCATCTAGTACATAGTAGAAAACTATGGAGGATTCTGGTACATTTCAAATGTGTATATAAAGAGGTGAATCCAGCAGATGGGGGAACAGTTCAGTTTAGTATCCAGTACAGTTCTGGTTACAGAGACAGTTTGTAGGTTAGAAGAGTTCAGTTCAGTGAAGTAAACAGTTCAGTTGAGAGAGTTTTTAGGTTAGACAAGAGTTGACAATTTTAAGAAGAAAAGTAAAGTACATAGTGTTTTAAAAGTAGTGAATTTATATTAGATTAAGTTATTATTAGTTGTGTGATTTTTAAGTATTTACTAGTGTAATTTTAGTGATTAATAAAATCAGTGGTTTGTGAAGATTCTTGTTGCAAGTTATTTAAACCCACAGAGTGTTTACTGAAGACTGTAAACACGTAACAATATTATGGCATTTACTTTAAGGAAATGACAGTGATGTTGTTGTGAATACTAACGAATTAAAATAGTTTTAACATGAAATTATATCATAGTATATTAAATATAAAGTAAAGTAAGAAATTAAATGTACAAATTATTAAAGATATTGACATTACACCATGTGAACATCTGGAACATATTTGGCTTGAGGTAAAGCTTAAAAATAAGGCACTAATTTTCGGTAATATTTACAGACCTCCATCAGGTAACCTTAATTTTTTTATTAATCAGTTAGATGATATATTATCTCAAATTGTACCCACAGTGGAAGATATTGTGTGCGTTGGTGATATGAATGTGAACTTGTTGAATTTAAATAACCCTCTTACTCCTATGTTTGAAGCCTATAATTTTTTGCAATTAATTGACGAACCTACTCGTGTTACAATAATTCAATGAGCCCACTTGACCCTATTTTTGTTGCTAGTGTGTGTGATGTAGTAAAATCGTTTCTTTTGGATACTGATAATATAAGTAATCACAAACTTGTCTACTGTGAGCTTGCCTTAAAAACTTCTAAAAAACTTGTTACTTTTAGAGATTTTAATCATAATATTTTTCTGCAAGAACTATATGACTTATCATGGCGTAGAATTTTCCAAATGAGGGATATAAATACCAAAATTCGAATTTTAAATGATTTAATTATAGAACTATTTAACAAGCATGCACCACTTAGAAAATCTAAAACACCGTGGTTAACCGATGCACACTAAAGGGGTTAATCACTGCGATTGGAACAGGGGTCACTTATCTGGTATACAGATGGATCCAAGATGGCTGAAGGGGTAGGAGTGGGAGTAGCAGGGCTGAATTGTAGGCTATCCAAAGCCCTCGGTAACACCCCAACCATCTTTCAGGCAGAAATTTATGCCATAGATCAATGTGCCAAGGTATGCCTAAATAAAGGCATCCGAAGGGCAAAGATCTATATACTATCAGATAGCCAGGCAGCACTAAAGGCTCTAAGGTTCTATACCTTTGAATCTAGAATTGCCTGGGAATGTAGACAATCCCTGAAGCAACTGGCTAATAACAACAAGGTTACCTTGATGTGGGTGCCAGGGCATGAGGGAATACAAGGAAACGAACTTGCTGATAGCCTTGCAGAAAAAAGAGCTGAAGTACCGTTCATTGGACCAGAACCGTTCTGTGGCCTAGTCAAGGGACATATAGCGGAGGAGATCCAAGAATGGGAAAAGGATCAGAAAAAGTCCTACTGGAGGAATACTCCAGGCCAAAGACAAGCGAAAACGTTTATAACTTATTCGACAAAGAATGCCACAAGGCTTCTTGAACTTGAAAAGTCCGAATTAAGGCTAATCACAGGCCTTCTAACCGGCCACTGCCCCTTGAGATATCATCTCAAAAACATGGGCAAGGCGGTAGACAACAAATACAGATATTGCGATACTGCAATTGAAACTCCGGAACACATACTTTGTGAATGCAAGGTGTTAGTCCACACTAAGCTAAAATTCTTAGAACAGGCGGAATTATCGCCGGAAGACATAGGGAAATTAGCCCCCAGGAAAATCACAAGCTTTGCAAAAAGTCTGGGAATCCTGGGATAACCACTAAATGTAGGGTAAATCACAAAAGATCTTTATTTTAGGTCAGTGAAGTAAGGCTGTGCGAAGCCAAACGACCCCGTAAAACAATCTACAATCTACAAAGGGGCTAATGAAGCGCAGGGACAGTGCTTTGTGTAGATATAAAATAACCAACTCACCTGATGATTGGAATTTTTATAAAAGTTTGAGAAATCAAACACTAACAGCTATAAGGTCAGAAAAGGAAAAATATATTAATTTTATCAACTCCGAAAATAATCCAAGAAAAACTTGGGCTACTTTAAATATTCTTAATGTAGAACGTCAAAAATCTACTGAACTACCATTACACCTTAATAACGCAAATAATATTAATAACCACTCTATTTCAGTTCATCAAAAAAATAGTAACAATCAGGATATTATAGATTTTTACAATAATAACTCATTTGTGCCAACAAAACTTTCAGTTTTAGGTTGGCTTCACTAGAGGACTTTCACAATGCCATCTGCAGTATTAAGTCAAAACATATGGCACAGAGAATATAAGCATTACAATGATTAAATACTGTTGTCCATTTATAGAAAAATATGTATTAAACATCATAAATTGTTGTACAGAAGAAGCTTACTTTTCGAGCAATTAGAAATGTTCTCTAGTGGCGCCATTACCTAAAATAACTAACTAATCCTTATCATTTGGTGATTTAAGACCTATTAGTGTTCTACCTGCTTCCTCAAAAATTTTAGAAAAAATAATGTACTAAATATTTTCTTATATTGATAAAAATGAAATTTCAAGGAAATATCAGTCAGGATTTAGATCTGCACGCAGTACTGAGTCTGCGCTTTCTCAAGTTACAGATAACATTATCAGGGCTAGGGACAGAAGTATGGTCACTGCTTTGGTCTTATTGGATTATTCGAAGCTTTTGATAAAATCGATCATGATTTAATGTGTGCCAAAGTAAAATTTTATGGTTTTGATCAAACTGCTGTTAATTTCATCAAATCATATTTATCCAATAGGCGGCAGATAGTACGAGTAGGCGACTCAAGCTCAACATCTGCTTTTGTATTAACTGGTGCCCCACAGGGTTCAATTTTGGGACAATTATTTTGTGGATGATACTTAATTATATCACAGTTTCCAAAAAGATAAATCCCTACTTGCAGAGAATATGATCAATAATAATTTGGAAACAATATACAGGCTGTTCATTTTATCAGGGCACTCGAGAATATCTCACTTAATATGGGTCGTACAAAAAAAATTATTTTTACGAAAATTGTGCCGATTTATATAACCTACAAAATGTTTTAAAGACATTTGACATCCATGGCCTACTTTAAGAGTTATGGCGGAAAATATCGAAAATGCGGAAAACGTCTAGGCCAAATATATCCGTTATTTGAAGAGATACAAGAAAATTCTAGGGCAAAATTTTTTTGCAAAACAGTGTTTCAACGAGGTTTTATCTAATTTTTTTCAACACCGCTGTATTTTGAGATTTACTCTTCAGGCTGTTAAAACAATTATTTTTAAAGGGACGGGAAATGGCGCCATTAAATAGAGTATTTTCCTCCTTTTTCAACGATATATCAGATGCCATATTTATTCATTGGTACTACGTTAATAATTATAAGAACATTTCTTTAAAACCAATAAATTTTTTTTTAACAAGCATTATACTTGCCGTGGAGCAGTATGATGAAATAAAACGATAAAATAATTCAATAAGTTGTTCAAATCTTTGCTATAATAAAACATTAACACAATTAAGAAGAACAAAGTAAATTCAGGTAACAAAAACAAAATAATAATCAAAAAAGCAACATGGAGCAATTATGGAAAGAGTATTCGCAGTTATGCCAATGTATAGAGGTCCTCCATAAAAGCGTCACTCCTTGCTCAGAAAGTTAAAATGTCTTTACCAATTAATTTAAGTATAATATCCATTTGTTTGTATTTCATGATTTCACTATTATTTCAATTATTTTAAAATAGTTGGCTATGAACAAACTTGACAACTTAATTTTTTGACAGATCATCTCAGTTAATACTTAAACTCTCGCTCAATCACACTCGTTTAAGAATATAGAATTTTCAAAAATGGTTTTCACTCACATTGATCGTTATTATATGTTCGTTACATATTGCCAATGCAATTTTAACTCTGGATTAGCTCAAGTAGAATACAGAAACAGATTTCCACAAGCACTACAGCCGAATAAAACTGTTCAGAAAATTAGCTACGAAACTGAAAAATAATGGTTCATTTTTAAAAAAGAAGACAAGGTTGAACAGTGTTACTGATGATGTAAATAAGGTAAACCGAGTTATTAATTATGTAAGAAATAAAAATACAGAAAATTTGGAAACATCAATAAGAGAAATTGAAATTGCTTGTCATATAAATAAAACAAATGCTAGAAAAATTTTAAAGAAAAATGGTTACTGGTGTTATAAAGCCAAAAAAGTTCACAATTTACAAGCGGAGGACAAACCAAGGAGGACGACTTTTTGTAGGTGGCTGTTGGAAAAGAAGCATGCCGATCCATTTATATGTAGTAAAATACTTTGATCTGATGAGCAAATTTTTCCAATAATGGATTTTTTAATCGCAATATTCATTACAAATGAACTTCTGAAAATACACACTGGCATAGACCGACTGGGTTTCAAAATCGTTTTTCGATAAATGTGTGGATAGGTATTTTAGGCACCAATCTAATAGGCCCTTATTTTTATGATGGTCACCTCAGTGGTCAAAGGTACCTAAACTTTTTGAGAAATGAATTTAATGAATTCTTAGATAACCTACCTTTAGAGAATCGACACAACTTTCAATATTTTCAACAAGATGGAGCTCCTCCCCACAAGTCCCAGACTTGCTTAGATTATTTAGACGAAATTTTGCCTCAACACTGGATAGGTACCAATGGATTTATATTATAACATTGTCCACTCTCGTTCTCCAGATATAATCCCAATGGATTTTTTTCTATGGGGTATATTAAAGATAAGGTGTTTTCAACGACACCGCAAAATGTAGAGGACCTAAAAGCTCGAATTCAACAGGCATGTACTACAGTTACCCCCGAAATGCTGAGTAATGTTTCAAATGCAGTACCTCGCCACGCTCGATTGTGCATAAGAAATCGCGGTCGACACTTGATATGATATCTTAAAAATTATTTTGAGGATTAGATAAATATTAATGTTCTGTGTGCTATATTCTTTTTATTATTAATTTGTTTTTGTTACCTGAATTTACTTTATTCTTCTTAATTGTGTTAATGTTTTGTTATAGCAAAGATTTGATCAACTTATTGAATTATTTTATCGTTTTATTTAAACATACTTCTCCACGGAAAGTATAATGCTTGTTAAAAAAAATTTATTGGTTTTAAAAAAATGTTTTTATAATTACTGACACAGTACCGATGAATAAATATGGCATGTGATATATCATTGGAAAGGGAGGAAAATACTCTATTTCCCGCCCGTTTCAAAATAATTTTTTTAACAGCCTGAAGAGTAAATCTCAAAATACAGCGGTTTTGAAAAAAATTAGATAAAACTTCGTTGAAACACTGTTTCGCAAAAAATTTTCGCCTTAGAATTTTTCTCGCATCCCTTCAAATAACGGAGATATTTGGCCTAGACGTTTTCCGCATTTTCGATATTTTCCGCCATAACTCTTAAAGTAGGCCATGGATTTCAAATGTCTTTAAACCATTTTGTAGATTATATAAATCGGCACAATTTTCGTAAAAACATTTTTTTTGTACAACCGATATTAAGTGAGATATTCTCGAGGGCCTTGATAAATGATTTAATCCTAATAAATGTGTGGTTTTAATGTTCGGCAGCAGAAATGATGTAATGCTGTAGGCCGCATGCAAATAAAAATAAATGGAGAAAACCTATCCATTGTTAAATCTGCAAAAAGTTTGGGTGTAGTATCTGACGATTCATTGAAGTTTAATTTGTAAGTAAACAAAGTAATACAAAAAGCCTATATTAATTTAAAACTTCTATATTCCAACAGACACATATTAAATTTTAATATGCGTCAGAGCCTTTGTGAAGCATTAGATTAGATTAGATTAACGAAGGAGCTGGTTGTTTAGTCTTTACCACCGCGACCTTTTCAGGTCTATTGTGATGCTCCCAGAATATCTTCCTTATAGTACCTCATCCAGCTTTGTCCTTTGTACTAGACTCCATAGCTTTGATAGAGGCCCTTTCGTATAGCTGTCCGCCCTTGGTTTTTCTTCTCCGAGTACTTGGAATCTCAGCCTCACCAGGCCTTCACAGTGGCACAATACGTGAACTGAGGTTTCCTCTTCCTCTTGGCAGAATCTGCATGTCGCGTCCTCTGCCAGGCCCATTAGACTCATGTGTCTATTGAGCCGGCAGTGGCCAGTTAGAAGGCCTACCATTACTCTGATGGCCTTCCTATTCTGGCTTAGTAGATCTTCCATAAATTTGGCCGAATGTTCTTTAATGAACTCCTTGGCCTGTCTCTGTCTTGGGAGATTCCTCCACCATTCCAGAGATTTATTTTGCACCCATTCCTTAATGGCTGCTCGTATGCATGGCTTTGCCACGCCACAAAAGGGCTCGGGTCCTATTGGGGCTTCAAGTGCGCCTTCCTTGGCCAGTTGGTCAGCCTTTTCGTTTCCTCTGTGTCCCTCGTGTCCTGGTACCCATGCTAGGGTCACTCTGTTCTGACTTCCCAGCTCTGTAAGGGCTGTCAAGCAGTCCCACACAAATCTTGAGTTGATTTGCATGGAACTGATTGCTTTTATTGCCGCTTGGCTATCAGAGAAAATGGCAATCGACTGGTTAACAGTGCCTTGTCCTATTATCTCCCTTGCGCAACAGTGAAGCATTGGTGCTATCGCATTTAAACTATTGTAGTTTCATCTATGAACCCTGAACCCTGTTTGAGCACAGTAAACAAGGGCAGATTGCAAAAAATTCAAAATTCATGCTGCATGACCGAAGAATTTCTGCCAGAATAAAAATATTACGGTGGTTAAATATTAGTAACAGGACGAAGTTACACCTGTTATTCTATGCACATTCCACTATCCGCTCTGGTGTGCCATCGTATATTGGAGAGAAATTCATAAGAAGGCATCAACAACATTCTATAAATATACGGTCACATCATGTATTCACCATACCAAGATTTAGAACATTGTTGTTTAAAAAATCATTTTCTTATAATGCAATAAAGCTATATAATTCTCTGCCCCCTTCTTTAAAAACCTGTAATCCTACAACATTTAAATACAAATTAAAAGCATTATTATTGAGTGATCAATAGCGATATTAATAGGTATGTAGAGGAAGTAATAATGGGGTACCTTGCAGAAGTAAACAAGTACATTTTATATTCGGTTAAGAAAGCACTTCACTACTTTTTTCCTGTTGTTTATGTATTTTTTTTCTTTCTTTGTTCCCGATCTAATTCTCTTTGTGTTAATTTAATGTTAAATTTAATTTTATGTCCATTATAGAGTTAAGTGTAAGAGTAGTCCTTGGACTAAACTTCGCTCTATATGACTTTGATTTTGTATTTCTCTAATAAGGCGTTTATTATTATTATTAAAGAAAAATGCACTATTCAATATCTCAAAAGCTTTTTGAAACTTTAAGAAAACACATTTCTTTACAAATCAAAGTTACCCATCAACAGATGGCACTGCTGGTTTCAAAATGTCGGAAGTAGCATAGTGAATAACAAAGTTTTTGTTTTGACATTTATTAAGTATATAAGTATTTGTAACATTAAAAAATCAATTTGTTGAATTAAAATTGTTTAATTTGATGCTTTAGATAATAAACAACGAGTTTTAGACTCATTTGTAGATTTCTCATGTGCTTTTGACTATTCAAAATTGTCGAGATTTGGGATTAGAGGCACTACGTTAAGTCGTTTAACATCGTATTTAAAAGGAAGAACCCAAATTGTTAAAATAAATAATGTTACAAGTACTAGTTGTGATATTAAACAGGGTGTACCGCAAGGGTTGATTAGGACCTTTGCTATTTATAGTTTTTGCCAACGACATAATTAATTTCTTAAACAACAACTACACAACAACTCATACTGTATGTTATGCCATGTTGTAGTAGTAGAAAATGATTTAGATACTCTTAAAAGTACAGCCGAACATGTATATCAGAGTATAATTCTGTGGTGAGAAAAGAATTGTTTACAGTTAGGTCGCAAAAAATTGCACTGTTCTGATTTTTTGGGAAGTTGTTAGGATAGATGCCAATAGTGTAAAACCAAGTTTGCAGCTCCGAAAGACCTGTGCTAACTGTGTGGTGCTCAAGAAATCTTGAAATTTTCGGACTTGTTTCAATTTTTGGTTTATACCTTCTGTAAGTTGCAGTGTACACTTTTAAAGTAGACAAAATTTGATACAATTTAAGCACAACCACAGCTTCGTAGGTCCAACAGGTCCCGAGATACACCACTTCAAAAATTGGCAATCTTTTCAAAAAATTTCGAAATTGTAGTTTTAGCCATCTTCCGAGCAGGATATCAGCTAAAACACTCATCTTACGAGGAAAGTCATAAGAAATGAAGTTGTAGAGCAGTTATTTTACTTCAGTTTAAGCACAAGCGAAACCCTGTAGGGCCAATAGTTCCCTTGTTATCTGGAAAGAACGAAAAATTAAGAAAAGTGGATTTTTCACGAAATGAAGCCTGTCAAATTGCATGCAGGACTATTGTAAAGGACAAGAAAATGGTTTATAGCATGCAAAATGAAGTTGAGTACAATTAATAATAAGGTATAAATTTATCAAAATTACATCAAAATTGTATAAAAATTATTTTGAAAGTTTGGGGGACCTGACCTGGGACGTGAAGTGATGGCGGGACCTCGGCTGACTCCTGTGACAGAAATAGACAACCCAATGTAAATAAGAATTTGTGAAAGTGTAATCAATTTTATAATAAATTACAACGAAGGGGTAGGTATGTAATATTAGACTTACCTTTACACACTTAGCAAGACAGTCATGTTCTTTTGGAAGGCCCAGGTTCGTCAGACGACTTTTCTTGGGGCTCCGGAGACTCATCTGTTGTCGGATTAGATCTACTACTAGGTACTAGAGATAAAGGTTGTCGACCTCGTCTTCTTCATTCGACTCAGCTATGGCTAAGGGAGGAGTATTCAGACAGGTCTTCACCTGAAAAACTTTGCAGAGAATAGAGAGAGCATTTCAGCCTCCACACCTTTTCTGGCAGCTGTATGACAGGAATTTCAGAAGGGTTAGCGGTGCTGGTTCCTTGGTTGAAGTCACCGGTGTTAACCCATGCTGGCTCCTTGTCGAGCCCCAGTTGGTGGGCTCTTTCTCTACTCACAACCACTTCTGCACCTGGTGGTAGATTCTGTAGGAATGTTGGGCAGCAGCCTCTTCGGTTGGGGGCCGACGAGAAAGGTGGACTTTGGCGTTGGCAGCAGATCAGACAAATATCCCGTAACGCAGGGCGCGGAGAGAGTCATCTTCTCCCCCACCATAGAGCACCACGAGACACTTGCTGCCAGCAGAGGCTATCTCTTCATGAGGGCGTCATGGTTCAGAAATGTGGTAGCCGCATGGTAGATAGAGGCAGAATTCACGAAAATGGCCGAGAGCAAGTCGGAGAATCATGAATGTTGGGCCTCTTCCACCTCACCTCTTCGCTCCCGATGATTGTAAAGTTAACATTTCTTTTTAGTTTTTAAGTTTTAGCTTTGTATACAGGACATTTTATTAACGTAAATGGGATTGAGTATAAACCATTATGTTAAAAAAGTATAATGCACAAGTGCCGTTTATTTTACACTCAATATACTATACAATACTATTTACGTTTATAAAAAGAAAAATCCTGTTTTTAAAAACTAGTTTTCAGTTGTAGGTGGTAGGTACATACCCAAAAGATGAGGCCTAGGTTATTTCACAACTACGACTCATATGAATATGTAGGTGTGATACAATAAATAAATCAAATTTATAAATGTCATTTTTATAACATTCTATAGGTAACTGTGCAACATTAATAACAATTTACATTGGGAGCTCTATTTCTTGAAAAATCCACTTTCCTTAATTTTTCTTTCTTTCCAGAAAACAAGGGAACTATTGGCCCTACAGGGTTTCGCTTGTGTTTAAATTAAAGCAAAATAACTGCTCTACAACTTCATTTCTTATGACTTTTCTCGTAAGATAAATGTTTTAGCCGATATCCTGCTCCGAAGACAGCTAAAACTACAATTTTGAACTTCTTTGAAAAAATGGCCAATTCTTGAAATGGTGTATATCGGGACATATTGGACCTACGGAGCTGTGGTTGTGCTCAAATTGTATCGAATTTTGTCTACGTTAAAGGTGTACACTGCGACTTTTTCCGTAGGATGCACCTTCTCGAAGATATAAACAAAAAATTGAAAAAAATCCGAAAATTTCAAGGTTTTTCAAGCACCACGCAGGTCTTTCGAAGCTGCAAACTTGGATTTACACTACTGATATCTATCCTGATAATATCCAAAAAAATCAGAACAGTGCAATTTTTTGCGACCTACGATGTTTAAATGACTGGCCTATGATAAAACAAACTCCATTTTATTTAGAATAGAAGATGGTAATAAACTTTGTCTTTTTGAGAATGAAGAACTTGACTTTACTTGTACTGAGTCAGTTAAGATGTTAGGTATTGTTTTTGACTACAAATTAGTGTGGAATATCAAATCCTCCGAAGGTTGATAATGACTCAGTGATACTAATCGAGCTTTTACCAAGACAATTTTTACTAAACTTTCTTTTGTGAAACAGGTTAATTCTTTAAATAGTGGCTATCAAATCATTTCATGTTGAAATAAATTCCCAAGCAACCCATAATGGCTTAATATAAACGTTTATTATATGAAATTATGGTTTAAATTTCGTTATCGTATATTTAATCAACGTCTATGAAAACCGTTTATTTTTATAGATGATGAATGCAAAGATTTAATCAGTAATATTACAGTTTATAATATACAGTTTTTAAACGTATATCAATCTGCATAGACTGCGTAGTCGCCCACAACCGGTATTGTTGTCTTTGTTGCAGAATACACAAGCATTTCTCATAAATAGATGCACCTCTCTCATTGTCTCAACAGTCAACAGTAGAGCTGGTAAGCAACCACGGATCGTCGTGTTAATTGCTGTTTCGTGTGACGGTAGTTAACCTAAGTAGTGTGTAGTGTGGCCTTGTGATCGAAACAAAGAATATTTGTTTGTTGGTTTTTGCGTATATATTATTCGATTGAAATTTAACAAGTGTTATGTTGATGAGCCGCCCTTATCCTTGAGTTATCACATTGTAGTGCGTTAAAGTTACAAGAATGAATCAACTTGTGATTGGTAAGAATTATTGTTTATCTGAGCGATTTCATAGTAACTGCATTTTTTTATCACAGAAGGTGTAAAACTCTATATGGCTAGTGTTAAAGGGTGGGTGAGACCAGTGACAATAAAATTAGAGGGACGATTCAAGATTGGCTGAAGCTTGCCAAAAGCCGCTATAGTTACAATAATAATAATAACAAATAGACTTTATTTTCAGATTTTAATAAAGAGTAATGAACAATGTTGTGTTTTGTTATCATTGTCAAACATCCTAGGTCCCCAAGGGTGAAATAGTAAATGATAAAATAGTTTTACGTATTTAGCCAGTCCCGCAGAATAGGTAAAGCTTAATATAATATGAAAAAGCTAGTACTAAATAATAAATATTTTTAAAAAATTACTATCTGCATACATATATACAATTGAATTATTTTTCCTTGATATCAGTAGTTATACAGGGTTACTGGTAATTCGATACATTCCTTTGGAGATGTGATGGGGCATGATCTAAGAAGTAAATTTAGCCCTAACATACATTATGCAAAACTCAATAGTTTTTGAGATATTTCAAATTTTTTGTTTTTCTCAAAAAAGTAGATCTTAATATCTTAAAAGTTAATTTCCGAAAAATCTACTTGACATTTAAAATTTTTTTTTACTGGATTACTCGTCCAATATTATAGATATCCGTTTGGAATGAAAAATATCTGGAAACATTTCGATCATGTGAACATCTGAAATAAAAACTTTAAATTTTTTTTTTTTAAATCAGGTATGAAATTTACCTATTAGGTTTTTTCAAAAAAATATTAACGTAACACGCGTATAAATTATTATAAAAACTGCCTTATTTCAATAGCTATCTAACAAGGTACAAATGTTCAATGTACCCTTAATAATTCTAAGAAAATACTAGTAAAAATAACACAAGTAATACGAATTTTATTTTTAGATAAACAGTAAAAAACATTTTAAAAGAGTTTAATTCTCTATTAATTTCAAAGTTGTACTTTATTTTTTATATGTCTTGCTCAAAATGGGAGCCCCTATTCCGTATACAGACACGGCAGCGTCTTCTTATTTCCGTCCTTGTTACTCTGGTTGTCAGATTATGCCTTATGTGTTGGGCAGCATCGACTATCCTTTGTCTAAGGTTTTCTATAGTATTGACTGGCGTGGCATAGACCATCTCCTTCATATGACCCCATACGTAATAATCAAGGGGTGTTAAGTCAGGGCTTTGCGCAGGCCAATTTATTGGGCCCACTCTTTCAATCCAGCGGTTAGGGAAACGTTGATCAAGTAACTGTCGTACTGTCAGCCGATAATGTGCTGGACAACCGTCGTTCTGAAACATCATTCGCTGTCTGACGGCGAGAGGAACATCTTCTAATATCACCGCCAGATCATTTCTTAAAAAAATTTCATAGATTTCCCCGTTTAAATTTTGAGGAAGAAAGTGTGGCCCTATTAAATAGTGGCCAATGACTCCCATCCACATATTAATAGAAAACTTCATTTGGAAACTAGTTTCACGTGTTAACTTGGGATTTTCCTCTGCCCAATAATGTAGGTTGTGGAAATTTGTTATACCCTCGCGATTAAATTTCGACTCGTCCGTTCATAAAATACTTGTTAAAAAATTTGCACTTTCCGCATCTGAATTTAACATAAAGCGGCAGAATTCCACTCTCTTTCCAGGATCACCTTCCTCCAAACCTTGGACAGGGGTATAGTGGTAAGGATGACATCCAACTCTACGTATCGTAGACCAAACTTTCCATTGTGACGCTCCGGTTAGTCTTGCGACTTTATTAGTCGAAATAGTTGGGTCTTCCTCAAAATACCTCAATATTTCTCCTTCATCATATGGTTCATAAACGGGAGGAGCACCAGCGTCACTTCTTCTACATTTCACCGAACCAGTTTCAGCGATATTTCGATATGCTGTACTGAATACACGTGCATTTGGTAAGCGGCGGTTAGGGTACCAAAGACCATATTCTCGGCGAGCTTCAGCAGCGTTGCCGCCACAGTATCCATAGACAAACAAGATATCAGCTTATTCTGCGTTGGCATATGCAGCCATGGCACAGAAAATACAATAACAACAACTACGAGCAAAATCAAAATCTTCGATAACTAATTTAACAAGACCAACAAACTTAAGGGACACGGAGATAAGAATGTCAGTTAATGACATATATGCACAAACGTCAAAGTCAAGGACTGAAGTTTTTATAATAATTTGTACGCATGCTACATTAATATTTTTTTGAAAAAACCTAATAGGTAAATTTCATAACTGATTTAAAAAAAAAAATTTTTACAAGTTTTTATTTCAAATGTTCACATGATCGAAATGTTTCCGGATATTTTTCATTCCAAACGGATATCTATAATATTGGACAAGTAATCCAGTAAACAAAAATTTAAAAATGTCAAGTAGACTTTTCGGAAATTAACTTTTAAGACATTAAGATCTACTTTTTTGAGAAAAACAAAAAAATTGAAATATCTCAAAAACTATTGAGTTTTGCATAATGTATGTTAGGGCTAGATTTACTCCTTAGCTCATGCCCCATCACATCTCCAAAGGAATGTATCGAATTACCAGTAACCCTGTATATAGGTAGGAGGTTTAAAATATGTACTTTTAAAAAATTGGAGATCATTATAATATTAACTTTCGAATTTAAAAACGGGTACCTTCTCTCTTTTTTATAGTGTTAAAGAACGACCAATTCTAAATAATTGTGCAAAGGGAAATGTATCGCAAGTCAAAAAAATCTTTAATTCTAATTTCCCCGTTATAATTAAAGAAAAATTAATATATTTCACAAAATAAGACACTTAAAAATTAATTTCTTTCAATGTCATCTTATTATTGTTATGCAGCAATATATATTAACAATTTTATCATAAGTAGCAAATGATTTCTGATTTAAGAAATGATTTGACTTGCAAAGTTATTTGAAATCGATTAGTCTATAATACTGTATAATAGAATTTCCCATTTAAATTTTGAAAGTTAAAGTAATTTTGATCAAAATAAAGTGATGAAAACTATTTAATCATTTATTAAATAAGCTCTTAGTTTACAGTCTAAAGAACTTATAGCGTATATTCATTAACAAAGATACAAGGTTAAAAAATCTCTCGTCGATATTTTCTATCTTTTTATTCTAAATTTTTTGAGAAAAACTAAATTCTTTAGAAAAAGTTAAGATTTTCAAAAGAAAAAAAATAAAAACGATTATAATTTACGATTACATCTAATTTCCTTTTAACTATATAGTTCACCAGCTTTATGAGGCTTTGAAACTTCTATATTTTTAATTTGAAATATGTTCATCTTATGCGAAGTCAGATATTTATATTCTCTGAATATATTACTTAAATTTTAGCATTACCAAAAAAAGTTTGATAAGCGGAAGCAACACTATAAAAAATGACTCAAAAAATTTAAAATAAAAAAAATTGTAAGTATTAGATATTCCATACAAGGATACCCCCCTATGTATGTATGAATTACAGTGGATAATAAAGGTTTATTACACGTATACCAGCAACTGGAGAAAAGGTTTTTCATAATCGCGAGAAAAACCTTTACATCATACGTATTATCGACGTATATGGAATACGTTTATTTGAGGTTCCACATAAAAGCATATATCTCGTATATGATGCGACAACAATATAACGTTTTCTTAAGATGTTCATATTTAGAATAGGATGTACCATACATATACGTTTTTTTAAAACATCTATAATTAATATATGATAAGGCAAATATATACGTTTGTAGCGCGGACATTCGAACGTTGAATATAGGTTGCGATAAACATTATATATACCAGTCGTATAAACGAAATCAAAACGTTTATTAAACCATTTGGTATTGCTTGGGTTAATAAACAAAGACAATTGTCATTGTTAACGTAGTGTCAAAAATTTTGCCCTTTCACTTCTTGAAAATGACAGTCAGTGACATAATGTCCATAAAATCTTTACCACACAAGTTACAGTTTAAAACTTAACGTTACAAATGGTAAATTAGTGATTAATATATGTTTACCTGTTCCAACATGTGCTGTATACACTCAAGACAGTAACTGTGGCCACAGAGTAATATGCTCCAGTGCATTTCCAAACTGTTCTTACAGATAGGACAGGGATCCGGGCTTTGTCCCTCATACTGTTGTTTCCTCAACGTTTCCAGATAACTCTGTGTGCCCAAAGATTTCTCTAATTTCTTCATGTTCATCGTTTTTTCAGTTTGTAACATCGCGTTTTGATAATCGAGCTAAAATTTTTTATTTTATAGGTCGCACACATTAATTGCACAAGGCGCAAAACAGAATCAGCCAAGCTATAAGTAAGGTAGGACTAAATGAGGGACTTTTGGAAAAAAATTAAAATTTAATAAAATGATTTTAAAGGAATATTTTGTAAAAATATCTGCAATATTTCTGCAAAATATATTCTTTCGCAATAAGGAGTACATTCAACAAACAATGGTTGACTATTCGTTAAAATCAATAAAGCATCTTTAATGAAAAAAAATTTTTTCTTCAAACTACAATATGAGCTATTTACCCTTTCTTTGGGCGCAACATTTTTCTTACACTATACAAACCTCATGCAAACCAATTAAATTCACTGTCTCATTTTTGTTCTCCAAATTATACGTGAGATTTTTGAGAAGTTGACTGGGTTTTTGTTCCTCATTTGACTTGTTTGGATCTTTTAATTGCAACCGAACTTTGCATATATCCAATTCATCCTGAGCACATATCTGTTGGTCCAGAAACGTCCACAGCCTCCGTACTTCCTAGGGAAAAAACAAGACAAATTATGCGACTACAATTCTAAAGAAATGTTTACCTTAAACTCATTTTTGAGAGCTTCTATCAAATTTATGTGTAACTTTCCGTCCTTAATGTATTCGGATTTACAGTTTCTTGTTTTCAGCAAAGCGAGCATAGCTGGAAAAGAAGTAGAAGAACTGAAAGACTATTTTTCATGTTGAGTTTTTAATATTTTTAATGGGGGCAAAATAACTTTTGTTCGGGTAGTTTGGACTTTTTACCACTTGTTCAGGGCATTAAAGTATTGCCAAATGAAGTTGATGAGGAGGAATTTTAGTTACAAATTATGATTTTTCCAAGGTATTTGATAAATATCGCTACTTTCAGTTTACGTTCAGTTATAAATATTCAGTTTCAGCATTTAATTACCTGAAAATCAATGCGAATGTTAGTCTATTAGCCAGATGTCTGTCAATCCCCGCAAAACTGTAATAGTACCCTTCACCAGGAAAAGGAAGTTGGATAACTTAGAACCGCCTTCCTTATTAGGTGAAACCATTCCAGTTTCGGATGAGGTGAAATATCTAGGCATTACGCTGGACAGATCACTCAACTGGAATTCCCACCTGGAAAAGGTAATCCACAAAGCAAGGCTGTCCCTGTGGACATGCCGTAGAATTTGTGGAAAATCCTGGGGTATGGGTCCCCAACAAATATACTGGATATACGTTACGGTCATTAGACCAATGATAACGTATGGCTCCATAGTTTGGTGGTCGAAAGGACTACAACAGTCGGCCAAAGCCAAACTCTCTGGTTTACAGAGACTAGCATGCCTGGCAATAACTGGTGCTATAAGCACCACACCGTCAGCTGCTTTGGAAATCCTCCTAGACTTACCACCTCTCCATATTTACTTGGAGAGAGAAGCTAGGTGGGCAACATATAGACTCCAACAATCGGCAATCAATATGCCGCAGACAATCATCATGGAACGCAATGGATTGATTGAGGACCTAAACAGTCACAGCATCCTAGGTATGCCTTCTGAAGTGATGCCTACCAGAACCAACATCCTATTTCCTAAAAGAGATGAGTGGGATCGGAATAAAATCGACCTACAGAAGGCAGACAGCTGTTGGTATACAGATGGTTCCAAAACTCCTGAAGGAACAGGAGCGGGAGATTACAGTTGCTGCCCAAAGGTAAGAATAACTTCGAGCCTGGGTGATACCGCGACAATTTTTCAGGCTGAAATATATGAATTGAACTGTGTGTATGGAGGCTGGAATCAACCCACCCTAGACACAGATATTGATTAAATGGAAATGAAAAATAAAAGGAAATTGTTAATAATCGAACTCTACAACTTTCATTTTAAACATTTTGCGATCAGAACGACCATTTTCTAGATTTTAACGAAAAACGCGCGCGTTTCCATTGCGTCGCAAAACTGTCAAAATTTCAACAAAATCTATCTCATCTCCAATGGATCATATGAAACGAAATTGTACGGATTTTTATTACCTATTATTCTCATGTGTATTATATTTTACAATAAAATTGATACTTTCTGAGTTTTTTGCAAAAAACCGATTTTGTTTACATATTTTCTTTAAATTCACAGGACCCAATGGCCCTATAAAGGTTGTATCCAATTATATTTTATAAAAGTTGTATGAAGTATGAAAAGTCGTGAGAACCCTTTCCTAACCGTCCAGATTTGGTCATAAAGGGGCTTCAAAGTCACGTCTTAAGGTATGTGACATGCCATCTTCTGCCGGTGTCCGCAAGATCATAAGTAGATCAATTCATCAAATTTACCTATAGTAGAAATTACCTTTAGCGATAAATGTTACCACGCTTAATATTGGGTGCAAATTACCACTTTAAGCTTTTCTCCAACAGATGGCTCTACGTAGAAAATATATAAATTTATTAAATAATGGTGTATTATTGTGTATATTTTAGGGGAATTTACAATATAGATTATTGCAATAATTAGCGTATAAAAATTGTTTACAAAGTAATAGTGTAAGGATGGTTAATGATCAAAAGTCCATAAAAATCGATTCAGTCTTTTACATTTTACAAGTTGGTACCCTGACTGTCGAACTGTCAGCTGTTGTCATTTCCTTTTGTTTTTGTGAGCGACCAAAGGTTATAAATCACTGAAATTGCTTAAAACTTCCTCTTTTTAAATCAAGAATTTGAACGGAAAACTCAGCTAAGGATTAATTTAGTTAAAAGGCACGTGATTGCTAATCGGTTTAATACTGGATCAATAACTAGATTTAACCTAATATTTCAATTTATATTTTGGTTTGTTTAAATTGAAATTTCGAATTATTCGGATAAATAAGCAAGTTATTTGGGATAGGCCAGATTTTGAGCACAGAACTTGCCTACTGTTCTGTTATTTTCGGATTATTGGATTTTTGGATTTTGGATCATTGCTATTGGTACACGAATTTTGGTATACGGTTTGGCCCTGCATTTTGATTTATACATTACGATTAAGAGAAATTTATCTAACTATTGTGAAGATTTGTGAAATCTATCAAATTGTGTTGTGAAGACTTCTCCTCGATGTCATACACTATAGTTAAAACATTATATCCCAAGTAACACACGATGGTTTAATAAACATTTATTATATGAAATTGCGGTTTAAATTTCGTTATCGTATATTTAATCAACGTCTATGAAAAGCGTTTATTTCATAAACGACTTTTCTACATATATTATAAATGTATTTCTCCGAAAATTTTTGGAGTAACGTAGAATATTTGAGAAATAATTAATTGAGAGTTGAGATTACACTTCCGTCAAATGTTTAAATTGTAAATTGGTAAAATTGACACTACTTGCATTGTTTCAGCCGTATTAGAGTTTTTAATATACGATTTTTAAATGTATACAATAAATATGTATTTGCGCTACATTTTTTATAGGCATGTCATAAACAATTGCATCTAAAAGTTCGAAGATTATAACAATATCTGGAAATATGAGTAAAATATTTACATTAATCAAAATTTGTTATAGATAGATGATGAATGAAAATATTTGTTCAGTAATATTGCAGTTTATAATATACGGTTTTTAAACGTATATCAATCTGCATCGATTGCACAGTCGCCAGCAACCGGGTTAGTATTGTTGTCATTGTTGCAGAATACATAAGCATTTCTCATAAATCTCTCTCATTGTTTCAACAGTACAGCTGGTGAGCAACCGTGGATCGTCTTGTTAATTGCTTACACCATTGAATTGGTTGGGGCGTGGTAAAAAGATCGATAAAATCAATTTTTAAAAAGTCGATGTTGCGTTTTTATTTTAAGACATGGTCAGGATTATCTAATTTATGTTTCTCTTGTAAGACTTAATTTTAAAATTCGTATCATAAATAAAACATAGAAGTCAGCAGTATTTTAGGCATTAAACCTTCAATATCGGCTAGACTTTAATCAATATGTATTAGATTCTAGTGAACGTTGAATGCCTAAAATATGAGCTAAAATACGTCTGCCTTGTAAGCGTTCCATTTCCATATTGTTCCATATTTCTTACAACTTTTAAAACTAAGTTTTACAAGGAAAATCTAAAATTAAATAGACTTGAGGAAATCTTAAAATAACAACGAAAACGTTGACTTTTTAAACATTGAAAAATAATATAATGTATAGAGAAAGTAATCGCTTTATTTTTTTAAAAACAGACAAAATATCCGAAATAGTCAAAAATATTTTAGTCCGAAAAATGTCCGCACCACCTAAAAAACCCGCAAATCGGACTGTTGTCCACCGTAACACTGACAAGTACTTACCAAAATGCATGCCATTTGCCTGTCAGTATGTTACAATAGGTTCTTACCTTCTTGACTCCGTGTGGCTTCACGCTCCCTGTACTTAATAACATAATGCACAATGCTTGCGTAAAAAATATTGGAACCACAAAAAAGTATTCGAATCCAGGATTCGAATCCTTTTTGATTTCCCATTTAAATTTTGAAAGTTAAGGTAATTTTGGTAAAAATAAAGTGAAAACTATTTAATCATTTATTAAATAAGCTCTTAGTTTATAAAATAATATAAAAAAAGGTCTAAAGAACTTATAGCGTATATTCATTAACAAAGATACAAGGGTGGATTCCCTTTAAAAAAATCTCTCGATATTTCCTATCTTTTTCTTCTAAATTTTTTGAGAAAAACTAAATTCTTCAGAAAAAGTTCAGATTTTCAAAAGAAAAAAAATTTAAATAAAAACAATTATAATTTACGATTACATCTAATTTCCTTTTAACCATTATAGTTCACCAGCTTTATGAGGCTTTGAAACTTCTATATTTTTAATTTGAAATATGTTCACCTTACACAAAGTCAGATATTTATATTCTCTGAACATATTACCTAAATTTTGGTATTGCCAAAAAAAGTTTGATATGCTGAAGCAACACTATAAAAAATGACTTTCTAAAAAAATTTAAAATAAAAATGTTTGTATTAGATATTCCATACAGGGATACCCTATGTATGTAGGAATTACAGTGGATAATAAAGGTTTATTACACGTATACCAGCAACTGGAGAAAAGGTTTTTCATAACCGTGAGAAAAACCTTTACATCATACGTATTATCGATGTATATGGAATACGTTTATTTGAGGTTCCACATAAAAGTATATATCTCACATATGATGCGACAACAATATAACGTTTTCTTAAGACGTATATATTTAGAATATGATGTACCATATATGTACGTTTTTTTAAAACGTCTATATTTAATATATGATAAGACAAATATATACGTTTGTAGCGCGGACATTCGAACGTTGAATATAGGTTGCAATAAACATTATATATACCAGTCGTATAAACGAAATCAATTATTAAACCATTTGGTGTTGTTTGGGATCCTCTGATCAAGAATATATTTTAAACAAATTTTAAAAATTTTCAAATGTATTTTCTAACCAAAAAGGGAAATTTTTTTTTTTTTTTTTTTAATTGGAACGCTTTATTAGTCTGTCAAGTTTTTAATTGTTCTTTATTCGTTTATTAGACTTGTCAATATACCTGATAAGTGACAGTTAATATTTTTGATTTTTGAGTCTATTTTGTTTCCACTATTCGTATTGTTTGTTATAGAGTTACTTACATCTAAATACGACTTCCTCCATTGTCGGTTTCCAGGAACCCATCAAAGACATGTCCTCGAAGGCCTTCTTTCTTTGAGTCATATTAAACAATTTTCCCTCATACTGTTTCAAATTGACATTGGACAAACAAACAGGACATTTGGTAACACTTTTCGATTTCTTCTGCGGCCTCAAGTGACAATCCCTAACCTTCTCGACCAAATTATTTTTTATTATAATCTCATATTTACTGTCCGACTGGTGTTCATACAGTTTGCCGATTGATTCCAATAGTTTCGACCGCAAATAGAACACATCTTCATCCCACGTGTACACAAGTTTTAACAAGTTGCGTTCACTGGTACTTCTAAAGAATAAATAATTAATTAAACGATTAAAATTCTTCGTTCTCTTCACTATGTATTACGAGTAAAAATGTTTGCATTGTAGAAAATAAAGAAAAGAGTAGTTCCAAGTCTGATAAACACGGAAGTATAGTATCTTACCTTACATTACAGTCCACATTTGCATTTTCACAAGCGTTATTAATCCTATCCAAGAGATCTCCATAGTACTTATTAATAAAAATCCAGTCTAAGCCATCTGAGTACCATTGACCTTGCTTCAGAACAAATTTTTCCTGCAGCTGATCAACATGCGCTGTTGCTGCATTACTAGTTTCAAAGGCGGACACTGTCTGCAAGGATTCAAATTCGTAAATAAGCAAAACAATTAAGGTTGTTTTATTGATCTTGGCAAGTTAAATGAAAAGAAGAAAGAACAATACACAGGTCTTGAATAGAATATTATTTTGACAAGATTTATTTGATGAAAAAAAAAACAGCGGAAGTATAACAGAAATAACAAACAATGTTGGTTTTTGCAAAATATAAGAAATTAATTACAAAACGAATAAATATCTAGTAAAGTAAAAATATATCTACTACTAAAGTCCAGTATTCTACTGTTTCCTATGAAAGGAAATCGATTCAATACCACCAATCAAGGTGCACACTGTGCATTTCCAAATCAATTGAAAATAATATCGAAAATAATATCCTATAACTTGCGACATACTACATCTTCAATCGGAAAACGCAAAATAAAATCTGATTGCAATGCAATAAGCTCGCAGCAGGTAGATTAATCCTAAAGAAAGGACTACAGTGCAGGGCTATTTGTGCACCGACAGCCGCTAACTAGTTTTGAGCTTGTTAGCTCTCATCAGTACGACATAGGCGAATGCACAACAACCTTTCACTGTTCCTCTAGTCATCAACTTACAGAAAAAAGGTGTCCACAACTTGTAGATAGTCGTTGGGACGGAAGAGCTGGTCCAGTAAACTGGCCAGCTAGATCACCAGATCTTACCTCACCAGATTTCTTTTTATGGTGGTATCTCAAAGACAAAGTTTACAAACGAGTACCGACAACACATGCGAATAAGATTATGCAAATCAGATATGCTTGTGCCGAAATTCAAACACTTCTCAGTTGTGTACAGTCATTTCAAATGCATGAAGTCAACAGCCAACATTTTGAGCATTCAATTTAATCGAAAGATGATGAGACTCATGTAAATCATACACTGTGATAATAGCTAGGGAGCTGTAATGTTATTTTTTATATCTCCAAAATTTCGAATTTTTTTAAGGGTATGGCCCAAATTTCCTGTATATTTCTCACATTTTCAAGGGCATTATAAAAATACCGTATAAATCCCGGTTTTCCCGGTTGCTAGACACCCTGATATTACAAAACTGCAGCATATTGTACAAACTGTTTGGGGGGTCATTGATCGAATGAACTAATAAAGAAACTGCCACTGAAATTTTAAAATAATTCTGATAAAATATATCATCACTTATACATACCTCGTTCACAAATTTTTCCATATATTTCTGCTCCAAGTCAGTGCAATCCTTTCGTAAACTACCATCCCTTAGTGTTGGTTGATTTGGAGGGTAAAGATCTATTAATTCGGCTAAATTGTGCACTGTGTGCACCAATTGTAATTTATCTAGTGCCAGCTTAGCTTCCTTACTATCCTCCGAGAACCTAGCGGCAAGTTGTAATACTTCCCTATAGCACTCTATTGCCATTTGTGGATTTTGCAGGAGTAACTCGATACCTGCCAAGCCTGCAACCAATGACAATCTCTTAGACTGTCAAACTACACACATGATAACAAAAACCGTACCATTTAATGAAGAAATAACTAAACGTAGACATTCCTCACTGTCCGATGTGTTTTTTAATATCAGCGCATCCAGTAGGTCTTTCATAGATGACAACTGCTTCTTAGTTGCTAGGTACTTGCCTCTTACAGTATTTGGATGGGTACAGGTATGTCTTAAGGATAACAAAGGTGCTAATACCTACGGCAGACAGTATTATTATTCAAAACTGCAATGACATTCAAATGGTAAGCCACAAAACACTAACAACTATACTCGATTTACTAATAAAATTGAAAATAAGTTCCTTCCAAGAGTAGACCTAAAATAATAACAATTTATTAATTTAAGAGACCTTACAAAGTAAGAGGTATTAAACAAGTCAAAACTGCGAAATGTTTGAGTTAAACTGATTAAGGTTTCTTGGGATTTACCAGAATATTGATGTTCTTGGTTGTAAAAATCCTTATGATTGATGACATCTCTTATTTGAAATTTTTCATAATAAATTTTGAAATCAAATCGATGATATTATACTCCTTTAGACCAGAACGATGAGTTGTAAATTTTTTTCTTAAATTTGTAATCAGCAGCTACTAAAAAGCACTTGTATTTCTCTTCCATAGGCTGTGAAATTTTTACAATAAATTCTTCTTTCTTATTTCCAGTTTCATTTACCAGGTAATTTGTTATGTCCTCCTCAGTTACATTTTTAAGTATTTGATATAGGTAAAGCCACACCCTCTTGTTAGCCCCTTTAAAATTTCCTTATTCTTCATGTTCAGACTGTCCTATGTTTCTTTTATAAGAGTTTTGCATATTTTTCTTTTGAACAACTTGTTTCCAGCCTTCCTTTTTTGAATTATTTGCTTCGACTTTTCCTGGTGACGGGCTTAAATTTATAATGTCATTCATAAGAGTCTTTTGTTCGATTTCTCTACTAATTGCTTGCGACCCACTAGATACGCCTTTAATAATTCTTTAATTTTTGAGGATAATCTGTTACACTATAAATTAATCATGCAACTTGCTCATTGAACTCGCAATGAAACGGGAAACACCAAATTAGTACATGTAAATCTAACCCGCGTTGTCAATAGGAAACTTGAGATTTAACAACTTTAAAGAGTTTACCAAAATTATTATCATTCCCTCCTAATGATTGCAATTTGGTTGGCGAAAGGTGAGTGGGGCACAGTCTTGTGGTGTTATATCAAAGGGTTTAAATAGATCTAAAAATGTAACAGTGTTTCTATTGATCATTGAACAACCCATCGAATGAAGTCTATACAATATTGCATAAATACCTTACTGAAATGCCCCTATCAATAAATACGAATGAATGTAATGGTGGATTAAAGTGGGAAAGATAATCTTAAAAAAAAAATTAAACTTACATTTTTCAGAGCCGATTTGTCCATTTTCCCAAGCAGCAAAGTAGGATCGTAATTTTGTACCCTGAACAAGAAATCGCTACAACTTAATTCATGTTCACGCCTATAAAAGTACTTTTCAACGGCAGAGAACTCCAAGAAGTGCTCTTTATAGGTTTGCTTTGGAATGTTAATCTAAAAAAAGAAAAAAATCAGCTAATATTCAACATGCGCTTTATAAATATTTAGTAATTTTCCCTTATTAAATTACCTGGTCCAAAACATCTACTTTTGAGGTCCTCCACAAAACTTGTGATAGAAAATCCAGCATTGGTTTATCATCACCACGTATATAAGGGTCGTACAGAATATTTTTCCATGTTATGGGGTCATTGAATGGAGTAATTTGCAAATAATCGATAAGTCCATACAAATCTACAATGTAATAGAATATAATATAGATAGATAGATAGATAATATAATAATGGATACATTTAGTACATTTGGCACGTCAATATAAAAAACAAATAAAGGGGGAATGTATACACAAATATAAATCAAACACACACCCACACACACTTAAATGTATAAATAAATAATAATAATAACATAAATAACAGAGAAAAAACAGCGACAATATAATTTATGAAATGGACATATAGGAACAATATCAGAAAAAATTAGAAATTTAACAGAGTCAGTCAAATAAATGTATGAATATACAATGTGTATGAAATGAGTAATAAAAACAAGTCTAATGATTGTTTTGCTTGTCTAAAAATTAAGATCTCTTAAAAAAAAATCTTAGTAAGATTGCCTTTATTTCCTTCTTAAATGTGTTTGGTGAGAGGTCCCTTATGCTATGTGGCAGACTATTGAATAATATTGCGCAGTTGTAATAAGGGGAATCTTTAAATGTCATTTTATGGCTAGGGATCAGCAGCATGTTACCTTGTCTCATATTTAGACTAGTGAAATTTTGAGGACTATTCTTAACAAATAACAAGCATTTATTTCATAAACGATTTTTCTACGTATATTATAAATATATTTCTCCGAAAATTTTGGGAGTAACGTAGAATATTTGAGAAATAATTAATTGAGAGTTGAAATTACACTTCCGTCAAATGTTTAAATTGTAAATTGGTGAAATTGACACTACTTGCATTTTTTCAGCCATATTAGAGTTTTTAATATACGATTTTTAAATGTATACGATAAATATGTATTTGCGCTACATTTTTTATAGGAATGTCATAAACAATTGCAACTAAAAGTTCGAAGATTATAACAATATCTGAAAATATGAATAAAATATTTACATTAATCAAAATTTGTTATAGATAGATGATGAATCTGCATCGATTGCACAGTCGCCAGCAACCGGGTTAGTATTGTTGTCTTTGTTGCAGAATACATAAGCATTTCTCATAAATATATGCATCTCTCTCATTGCCTCAACAGTACAGCTGGTGAGCAACAGCGGATCGTCGTATTAATTGCTGTTTCGTGTGGTGGTAGTCAACCTTAGTAGTGTGGCCTTGTTATCGAAACAAAGAATATTTACTTGTTTGTTTTTGCGTATATATTATTTGATTGAAATTCAACAAGTGTTATGTTGATGAACCGCCCTTATCCTTGAGTTAGTGAACCAACTTGTGATTGGTAAGAATTATTGTTTATCTGAGCGATTTCATAGCAACTGCATTTTTTTATCACAGAAGGTGTAAAACTCTGCATGGCTAGTTTTCAAGGCGTGGGTGAGACCAGTGACAATAAAATAGAGGGACGATTCAAGAGTGGTTGAAGCTTGCCAAAAGCCGCTATAGTTACAATAATAATAATAATAAATAGACTCTATTTTTGGATATTAGTAAAGAGTAATGAACAATGATGTGTTTTATCGTTGTCAAACATCCTAGATCCCCAAGGGTGAAATAGAAATGATAAAATAGTTTTACGTATTTAGCCAATCCTGCAGAATAGGTAAAGTTTAATATAATATGAAAAAGCTAGTACTAAATAATAAATATTTTTAAAAAAATACTATGTGCATACATATATACAATTGAATTATTTTTCCTTGATATCAGTAGTTATATATATGTAGGAGGTTTAAAATATGTACTTTTAAAAAATTGGAGATCATTATAATATTAACTTTCGAATTTAAAAACGGGTACCTTCTATCTTTTTTATAGTGTTGTAGTCCGATCAATTCTAAATAATTTTGCAAAAGGAAATGTATCGCAAGCCAAAAAAAACTTTAATTCTAATTTCCCTGTTACAATTAAAGAAAAATTAATATATTTTACAAAATAAGGCACTTAGAAATTAATTCAATTCAATGTCATCTTACTATCGTTATGCAGCAATATACATTAACAATTTTATCATAAGTAGCAAATGATTTTTGATTTAAGACATGATTTGACTTGCAAAATTATTTGAAATCGATTAGTGTATAATACTGTATAACAGAATTTCCCATTTAAATTTTGAAAGTTAACGTAATTTTGGTAAAAATAAAGTGATGGAAACTATTCAATCATTTATTAAATAAGCTCTTAGTTTATAAAACAATATAAAAAAAGGTCAAAAGAACTTATACCGTATATTCATTAACAAAGATACAAGGGTGAATTCCCTTTAAAAAATCTCTCGATATTTTTTATCTTTTTATTCTAAATTTTTTGAGAAAAACTAAATTCTTCAGAAAAAGAAAAATTAAATAAAAACAATTAAAATTTACTTTTCCTGTTAACTATTATAGTTCACCAGCTTTATGAGGCTTTGAAACTTCTATATTTTTTATTTGAAATATGTTCACCTTACGCGATATTCTATTTATATTCTCTGAATATATTACCTAAATTTTGGCATTGCCAAAAAAAAGCTTGATAAGCTGAAGCAACACTATAAAAAATGACTTTCTCAAAAAATTTAAAATAAAAAAGTTTGTAAGTATTAGATATTCCATACAGGGATACCCTATGTATGTATGAATTACAGTGGATAATAAAGGTTTATTACACGTATACCAGCAACTGGAGAAAAGGTTTTTCATAACCGTGAGAAAAACCTTTACATCATATGTATTATCGACGTATATGGAATACGTTTATTTGAAGTTCCACATAAAAGTATATATCCCGTATATGATGTGACAACAATACAACATTTTCTTAAGACGTATATATTTAGAATATGATGTACAATATATATACGTTTTTTTTAAAACGTCTATATTTAATATATGATAATACAAATATATATGTTTGTAGCGCGGGCATTCGAACGTTGAATATAGGTTGCAATAAACATTATATATACCAGTCGTATAAATGAAATCAAAACGTTTATTAAACCATTTGGTGTTGCTTGGGAAACATAACAAAAATCTGGATAGGCTAGCAATCAGATAGATAATGAATTGCAATTCTGAAAGTATTCATTACTATAAAAACAATTTTGAAGTAGTTTGTTAATGCCGCGGCAACGCATTATAAAATTTACTAGACATATATAAAAAAAAGTTTTTTGTCTTTATCAAACGTACCCTTCTCAGATGTAAGCTCTTCTCTCTAATACTATAACCATGAACATCCTCCTGAGTTAGAATAGAATCCGGCACACTTCTCTTTTATAGTATAGCAAACACTAATAAATAAAACATGAAGGTAGGGTCGTTCATAATACATATGAATAAGAAATCTATAAGTAATTAGCACTAAGTTCATTTGTAATTATTGCCTAAGAAGGAATATTAATTAGAGTTGATAATCAATTACACAGTTCGTTAGTATGATGTGCAAAACTAAAGAGCTATCAAGAAAGACGTCTAATGACTTTACAGGATCGTTATTTGCAACATTAGAAGGTACCACTGCAAAGTCAAGTGTATTAGTCTGATCCAAGTTCAAACTTGGGAAGTTGCTAGAACATAATTTTTGTAACAGATTTTCAGAAAATTCAATATTATTTATTACTTCATTTGAAGATTTACTCTTAAATAACAAAATCGTATCATCGGCATAGGCAACTGGAAGAATGTATTATCTATATTTGAAAAGAGATCGTTGACATAAATAATAAAAAGAACAGGTCCTAACACTGATCCTTGAGGAACATCAAATTTAATATACTTCTGGTTAGACACTGCGTTATTCCATTTAACAAGCTGAGATCTGTTACATAAATATGATGCAAAAAGATTTAGTGTAATGTCTCGTACAACATAGTACTCAAGTTTAGTCAATATAATATTATGGTTTACAGTATCAAAAGCCTTTGACAAATCATAGAACTTTAAATATTTTCAATAATTTTACAAAGTGCCTGTACCGTTGATTTGCCAGATCTTTAGCCAAATTGAGGCTTGCTAATATATTGTTTTCAAAATAATCTATTATCGACTTTTAAGAATAATGCAGTGATTAGAACTCCACCCCAAGGGTCAAATTAATCAACAGAATGCCTAGGACGAGGGACAAAAGTGAATGATATTTGTGAAAAAATAGTGAAAAAAACGGCACAAATTATGGCGATTAAGATAGTTTTGTTATTGTCAAATTGGTCCAAGTTAAAATGTAAAAGCGATAGATAATTTTTCATTTATCATTTCATACCTTCAAGCTTTCTAAAATTTCTAAAATTGTGTAAATTCTTATCACTCTAGAGAATAAATTATATGGAGTTTAAAATTTAATGTACAAGAAAATTCATTTCTCATTCACAGTATTTAATAAAGAGATGGCGCTGTGTGACAATGTCATGAAGTAACCTCCATGAATCAAGTAGGGCGATCAAATCCTTGCTTAAAAAAAAAACTTTCAATAACAGAGGACTAAATGCTTGATGGGACCTAAAGCTGTGACTTTTTCAACATTGCGGTTAATTCATGCATCTGGTATAAAAAATATTAATATAATTATTGCATTAGTTATATATACCTGCTATAGTTTTGGATATTGGGGTGCCCGTAATGGCCCATCGGATGTGAGAGTGAATTTTCTTTGCCATTTCTGATACCATCCGACCAGGAGTCTCCACAGTTTGTGCTTCATCGAGACATAGTCTCCACCACTTCATTCGTATTAAAGGACTGCCAGGTGGTGAATACTTCCGTTCTCTTCGTAAGTTTATAACCTGAAATAAAATTGTTATTTTGCAGATTCCTTGGTTATCTTTAGAAGATGTATATGTGGCAAACAGCAATGAAAGAGAAGATTAGGAAGCATACTAACAAAAAACGGACCCAAATGGCAACAACACGTAAGTAATTATAGTCGAGGTTGGCGCTTCCTGGCACTCAAATACGCTACAAAAATTTTACAACCTCATTAAAATACCGGTACATTCTATACTATTTCGTTCACAAATTGACTCGCTTGCCTTTATAGGTGTTTAATGTGCGTCGGCTTGTTTGATGGCACAATGCCGCTTGGCCCACAATGATAATAATTATGTCGTAAAGTTTTTGTTGCGTTTTTTGAGTGCCGGAAACTGATAAGACTCGACTATACCTTCAACTCTCATTAATGGTCGAAAACTGGAAACAATTAAAAAGTTAATACTAGATAAAAATCTTGCTACAGGAAACAAATGAAGATATAATTGCTGATAAGTTTAATTCATTTTCCTCATAAAATAATGGATTACTCAATAATAGCAGTAGATTTGCATTAAGTTAAATTGGGGTGCAAAAAAATGGTGGAATTTGGAAATTAAATAAGAAATAAATAAAAGAGATAATTTATACAAAAGGGCAGTATTAACAAGGGAAAAGCAAGACTGGACAGAATATAAATATCAAAGAAATAAAGTAGTATCTGTAATAAGAGAACAAAAGCAAGAATACTATGAAAGAATAATAGATGAGATAAAAAATAATAATCCAACCAAGATGTAGAAAACTATAAAAGATATTGTCAAAGGAAAGAAAAAGAGTAGAAAAGAAGGAACCGTATTTAATTACAGCATAATTATGAAAGATTTACAAATTGCTAATGAATTTAATACATATTGCATAACTAGTATTGAGGAAATTACAAGAAATATAAATGTTAATAAAATTATGAAAATAAACTAAATGCAATGGAGAAACCAAACTGAAAGTTGCAAAAATTTAAGATGCTGGATTTTAGAGAGTTAAGAAAACTTATAAATGATATGAAAAATAAAAGAAGTAGCACAGAGTGTATAAATACAGGAATATTAATCTATTGAAGGCAGATCTCTTCAAGTTATATATAATTCTTTACAATCGGGAAAGACAAATTATGAGCCCAACCCTGCTTTATCGCACACGAAACAATGCCATTGCTATGCTGCTGCCATGTAGTAGCGCACCGCCCAACTATTTTACATGAAATTGAACATATTCATATTCGACGTAATACTTTAATAGGAGCAAATATTATGCAAACTTTTCATTACTTTTCATGTTATTTTATTTTATACTACATCGTACTATATTTTACTTGAATATTTAAGTTCCTTTGTAGAATATAAAACAATTTATGGTGAATTTGGGACGAATGTGTGGTACATTCGCATTGAATAATCGAGGAGAAAATTTTGGAAACCTAATTTTAACTAGGATTACAATATAAAATATAATAGGTCCTTGTCTAAACTTTGCTAGTTTACATAATGAAATCAATTCTGAATTCTGTTGACTTATTTTTAAGAATTGTGTAAAATAAGAATGAGGATATTTAATGCGCTATTTGACCTTGGTAAGTTACCCTTAAGATATACTACTGCTCATGTTGTGTTGACTAGTCAGATAAGTTAAATTTATATTTATAGTATATAGTGTCGCTTTGTTGATGAATATATGTATTTCTCTTTCATTAATTACGCCTTGTATACCGGGTGTAAAAAGATCATGGTATACCCCCCTTTTCTACTTTAGTTTTGAAGATGATTGATTGAAATTTAGGATATACTACATATATAATAAGTGGCACTTTTTGACATACAATTGATTTTTTTTTCACTTCCAGTTTCGCCGGATGCCAAATAAGTGACATCTCAAACATCAATTTTTTATATAATTTTTAGTTTCCCATTAAAGTGTGCCTTGACGGGTCCGATTTATTCTAAATGACCGATGTAATGCTAGAAAAATCGAAATCCCGTTAAAAACACTAAATTATGTGATTTATGAGCAAATGAAATTCACCAAAATTGTTTTTGAGGCAAAACTCAATTTTTTCAAATGAAACCATATTGGTACCGTGGTACCATTTATTAGTACTATTAATGAGGAATTTATTCACGTCGTATTAAAATGTGTGATAAATACAAACAAAATTACAGCTAAAAAAAAATAAGAAAATACAATTTTGTTCCAATTAAATGTTAAAAAGTAACTAAGGTGGCTTTGAAAACAATGAAATATTTAGCTTGTCAAACATTTGTTGGTTTAACGGTGTTTTTATTGTGTCTTTAAAAGTTGTTTAAAATTCTTGTTAATTGTATTCAAAATGCCGCAAATTTGTACAAGAGATGAAAAAGTGGACATGTTAATTATTTATGGGGAATGTAACAGAAATGCAGTTGCGGCTACCGACCTTTATGCCCAACGATATCCTGATAGACAAGGTCCAGCTAAAAATTATTTAAAACCTGTTGAAAACCAATTCCGAAGAGAACTCAACAATGATCCCAAAGAAAACTTCATTATTGATGCAGGAGCGGAAATTAATGTTTTGGCTCGAATGGAAGTTGATAAGTCTGTTTCTTTAAGGCAAGTTGGGTTTGAATTGGACATCAGTCATCAAATAGTAAGCAGAATTTTGCACAAATACCACTATATATCTTTTAAATACCAATTGCACCAGCATTTGTACGAAAGTGATTACGAACATAGGATGGAATATTGCAATTGAATTTTGTATAATAATGTGCAGCCAAACAATGATTTTTTGGGACTGATTTTATTTTCGGACAAGTCTAGGTTTACAAATTTGGGATTATTTAACCGACAAAATACAAAATATTGGTCACAAGAAATTCAAAATTTATTATGGGAGGGTAACTTTCAAATGTGATTCGGTTTCAATGTTTGGCTTGGAATAATCGGTAGTAGAATCATTGGTCCAATAATATTTGAAGGACCTCTGACTGGTGCCAGATACTTGAGATTCCTGGAAAGTGAGATTGAGGACATTTTAGATGAGTTACCTTTAGATTTAGGACAGGGAATGTATTTCCAACAAGATGACGCTCCTCCCCATAATTCAAGGATAGTAATTGATTACCTTCAACAGACACTCGAAGAAAACGTAATTTCGACGAATGGTTCTGTGAGGTGGCATCCAAGGTCACCTGATTTAAGGCCCCTTGATTTCTTTGTTTGGGGTCATTTAAAAAATATTGTCTATGCAACCGCCGTTACAACCTGTGAAGACCTGGAGCTAGAGTAAGACGAGCAATTAATAGCATAACGGCCCAGCGAACGTTCTTCGAGAAACAGCTATGTGAGTTCAGAAGTGCATTGATGTTAATGGGCAGCATTTTGAACAACTGTTATGTTTTGTGTTAATTTTTTGTATTCCAAAACCATCTTATGCGTAACAAGGCAATTAGAATAAAATTGTATTTTCCTATTTTCTATTAGCTGTAATTGCACATTTTAATACGAAATATGAATAAATTCCATATTAATACTACTTGAAAAAATTGAGTTTTGCCCCAAAAACAATTTTGGTGAATTTTATTTGCTTATAAATCACATAATATGGTGTTTTTAACGGGACTTCGATTTTTGTAGCATTACGCAGGTCAATTTAGAATAAATCGGAACTGTCATGACACACTTAAATGGAAAATTAAAAATTATATTATAAAAAAAACTGATGTTTGAAATATCACTTAATTGGCAGCGTTAGATTCAGAAAATTATGCAGAATTTAAAAATGCAATAATATACAGGGTGTTGCATTTAAAAATCGAAAGTTAGTGTCACTTCCTGCGAAACCGGAAGTGAAAAAAAAAAAAATTATATGTCAAAAAGTGCCGTTTATTATATAAGTAGTATATCCTAAATTTCAATGAATTATCTTCAAAACTAAAGGAGAAAAGGTGGGTATACCATGATCCTGTTACACCCGGTATACAAAATATCACATGCACAATCTACTCAGATTTTTGGTATTATGGTATTTGGTATGGCTTATGGCTTTTTAAAATCACAATTTAACCTGAATGGATTAATTGTAAAAATAAAAATTAAATTATACCCACAATAAACATGCATCTCTTATCACTATACATCCCATTGTCAAAGGACTACCTTTGTCGGTGCATTGCTTTACCTACTTTTCTGTGCAACTATCACAATATTTCTATGTTTAACATTACTATTATTATTAACTTACTTGCCCATTCTCGGTAAGTCGCAGCTCAGATTGCAAAACACTATAAGTAGTTACGACTAAGTCGTAGTCCATTAACTGGGTCGGATACACAGGAGTAGCGCTGAGGCCCTCGTACTGCAATACCCTTAGACCCCCTCTTATGTGCTTGCGAATCTCATTGCACCATTGCGTCCTCAAAGCTCTGGGGGTGACGATTAACGTTCCACCACATTCAAGGAGAGGCTCATCCATCCAACACTGCGGGCACAAATATCTACCGTAGGATCTGTTATAGCCTAGGCAGGATCGATGTTGATATTTACCGCAGGAGTCACACTCAATTATACCCTCTTCCACAGTATTTCCACAAATACATTGCACCATGGGTTCATCTTCATCCCTAGATTACTGAGTGGGTCTGCACCGAGTGGCGTCTAGCGCGCTCTCGTACCACATTTCAAGGGCAATTTTCATAGGGGTTTTTTTACTGGACGATTTTATCCAGTCATTTGGGATCTTAATTTTTTTAGGTTTGTCAATGCTAAAATTTGTATCTTGATATTCCTTGGCTATCTTACGTTTCTTTCTTTGTCTTTCGATAATAGGAGACTTTTCTAATTCTTCAGGATCTATGTGATTACTCACTACCGAGAAATCTTTTGCATCCATCTGTAATACATCAGAGACTTTTTTGTGCAACAATATGCAAGCAAGAACTTCAACGGTTTTTCCAAGACCCATTTCATCAGCTAATATGCCGCCTTTCATACAGGGTGGTATCGTTGGTTTTACAATATCTACATAACCTGTATACATATCATAATACACGTTTTGTCCTGATTTCAGTACAACTGTGGTGTAGAGAGGATGCAGCACATCTAAAAGTGGAAAAAATGGTATTTGTTATAATTACACAAGGCTTTTTATACAGTGTGTTCCATTTTGCTTATATAATGTCCGATTTGGGTAATTTTTTTTTTTAATATAAATCTTTGAAAATCGCATCCTTGTGTTATATTAAATTTTACAAAATATAATAGCATGACCTGCTATGATTTTTTTTCGGGTCAGAAAATGGTGAAAAATGGTGGAGATGAATTGAATAACAGGAACGGGGAAAGCAATATTTTTATTAAATACGAAAATGGCATTCCTAAAATATCAAAAAAGTATCAAGCAAACCCGATTACTTCTTCATAAGCCAGGTGAATATTCGATCAATAAATTCGTGCTTCGCTGAATTTTCTGAAACAGTGAAAGAATATAACTTTGATGCCATTGGGCTTTGTGAGACATGGCTGACTTCAGATATGGACTCTAAATTTTTAAATATACCAAACTATGATTTCATACAAGATGATAGAACATCGAGGGGAGGCGGGGTGGCCTTCTACGTAAAAAATCACTTAAAATATGAAGTGTTTTCCTCAAATATTAACACAGACAGTGGAATAGCACATCTTTGGCTAACAGTGCATTTAAAAAGTATGAAAGTGGGAATTGGTGTCGTATATAAACCTCCTAGTGCTAACGTGTCAGGCTTTGAAGAAATAAGAGAACCTCTATATGGAGGTGGACTATGTCATTCTAGTAGGGGACATGAATGTTAACTTATTATACGATAATAGAGATGCTAAGTATTTCAAAGATATCATTTCTAGTTTTAATCTAACGCAAATAATAAATAGTCCAACAAGAATAACTCGAACCACTGAATCTTTAATTGATGTTATTTGCTTAAGTAATAATTTAGAATATGAGGATGTAAAAACCACTTAGCAAAGCTTTTGATCTCGATAACATTGACTTATTATTAGCCAAATTAAATTACTTAAATATTAATAAATACAGAGTTATATTGGTTTAAAAACTATTTACAAGATAGGTGTCAAGCCGTAAAGCTCGAAAATACATTATCTAATAAAGTAATTTCTAGGAGTGGTGTTCCGCAAGGAAGCATTCTTGGCCCAATTTTATTTTCAATTTTCCTGTTCGATTTACAAACTAGCTTCACAAAATGTCAGATACATATGTATGCAGATGATATACAAATATATACCGGCAGCAAAGTCAATAATATAAATGACAGAATTATTCCAGTCAAGGCACTTTTTTCATAAATACACAATACCATGTAACAGTTAAATTTCTTTGGCAATTTCTGAATTTTTATTTCTCAGGAAAAATACAAAAATACAACTTTTTCAATGAAATTTGGTACAAGCACATTTAGTAGGTTGTTGAATACAGTGGTGCTCTCAGATTTGAAATAAAAAATCACTAATAAGATTTCATAATTTTCTAACCCGAAAAAAAATCATAGTAGGCCACGCTATTATGTTTGTAAAATTTAGTATAACACAAAGATCTATATTTTAAAAAAATATATCTAAATTGGACACTAAGTAAACTTTTTATAGTTGTAGTTCCAAGCAAAATGGGATACGCTGTATAAAAAGAATGGAAGACTACTTTGATAAACCCACACAAAAATATATGTTATATTTCATTTGGCAAATAATTTTTATTTCTGTAGATTTAACAATTAAGGCTCATATTCAAAAGATAAAATAGTAGTTTTACCTTCTTTATCGTCAATAATTCTTTCTCGGTGCAACATCCATTTAACAGCCTTTCCCTGATATGGTCGTAATTCAGGCTTTAAGCAAGGATGTTGTACACAGTTGTCGTCTAGTAAATTCAATTTGCCATCTCTAATGAGAGATATTTCTTTATATAAATTGAAAATTTCCATATTGCAATGTAGATTTCCTTCAGAGTTTGATGAAGCACATTCTAAATTACAAGAATTTAATAAATATTTGAATTCATTTAAAAATAAATCATTGCTATACCCACCAAAGGCAGTGTCCGTTTCAATGTTGTACAGTAACTTGAAGACATCTTTGATACAATTACCGGTTCGTGTGAAAAACTTTTTTATTGGTAATGTTTCAAAATAAATATTAACATATACTTCTTTGTTTAATGTTTCAAAGATTAAAGCAAAAGCCTTTGTCCTACACAATTCTGAAAAATATAATAGTTGAAATTTGCAAAATTGTATTAAGTTAAAATTATACCCATGAGAAATTCAGCATCGATTGTAAGCCTGACAATAACTATTGAGGAATTATCACATTCAATAACAATGGTATCAACTTCATCTGTCGATTCATTAAAAGTAACCTTACATTTTTTGTAATCATCTGGGAATACATTATTAGTTGTACCAATCAGCAACTTTCCTAAGTTAAACTGCACATTAAAGGAGAGATTGATAATGACTGTACTGGTTTTTCTATTTTTACGAAATTTACGTTTTTTTATCACTGGAATAAAGCCATGATCTTGTATATTCCAATTGCCTTCACTCTGATTACATCTCTTGGGTATATTTTTCTGTCTGCCCATTATGCCACGAAAAAAAATGTTTTAAAATGATTACAATCGAACTTTGTTTTTATAGGTTAGGATTTGGAGATATATAATTGACAGTTGACAGTGTTGACACTAGAGCTACATTTTTGCGCATTAAGACACGATAAGCGGTGCCAGTCGAGCGAATAAATCATGACGTCACGCTTAAAGGCATTTGCAGCGGTATCACGCGGTTTCAGGAGTACGCTAGAAAATGACGTCACGCTTCAAGGCGCTTAAAGACATTAGTATAAGCCGCGAGATCGCAAAAATTTAACTTAAGACCTAAAACATAGAGACTTGAAAGCACTATAGTTAGTAGGGTCGATCTGGCATTAAGGCTGCGTTAAGCTACGAGTCCGACTAACCGCCGCGGTCCGACCTGTCACTTAACATTTTTGGTAAGACCGTTAAGCAGTATTTTACCAATGGCCTGACCATAGATATGACTGCGCAATATTGGGCGGCAATTTCAAATTTAATAGACCAGTTTTTTTTGAATTATTATAGATGGTGGGTTTTTGTATGCCGTGTTAATGTAATCAGTTTTTCAAACAAAATATTTGATTATGAATTATGGATCTTGCAAAAAAATCTATTTACCATTTTCAACCCTCTCAATCTCAGTTACCTAAAAATATGTTGAAACATTGACTGCTTGGGTGCTCAGTCAAAGAAGATTTATGTACGTAAATCTTCTTTGGCTTAATAACAACTTTCTGCATCTTTTCCATTTTACTGGATTATTTACAATTACAGTGACAAAACCGAAAAACAATTAATGTATTTTTGTTTGGTTATGGTGTACGTTACAAGATGCTCGACCGTTCGCTTAACGCTTTTGACCGCGGAAGTCCAACAATAAAACCCGACCGTTTCGCCCAATCAGTTGATCGGTCAGACCATATAATTTTACCATTCACTTAACAATTTCGACCGGTCGAACTGCTCACTTAACGCAGCCTAAAGTGCATAGGGATAAAATGAAGGGCTCGGGAAGAACGTAAACTGAACTCGTCGAAATCAGTCCAGCGATTCCCGAGATATTGCGATTTGAAAGTACGGATTTGTATACGGATTTTTCGCTGCAGCGGGAACGTATCGAGAGCCGTCTTCTCGTTATTTTTCGGGAATAAATGTGACTTTTAGGATTTATAAACAAAGAATTTAATAAGTTCATAAACGTAATTATATATCTTTCAACCAAATCAGCTTTTTTTCCATTAACTCTATAGCACCTCTTTTTCTCAGCTCCGCTTTTAAAGTTTTAATAGTTTTAAACAATTTAATGATCAACTACCGTAATCCTTTTTATCAATTTGGCTCATTTCTACGAATAAGAGATTGGGAAACTCTCGGAAATCGGGAAATTTAAAGCTTATATATGATACAAGTTAAGAAAGACATTAAACCCATTAAATCGAGTACGCATGGTGTCATCTATTGGATACATTAGGAACTGGCTTGGATTTTTCCTCATTCTTTTTATCAATTTGGCTCATTTCTACGAATAAGAGATTGGAAAACTCTCAAAAATAGGGAAATTTAAAGAATTTAAAAGTTATAATATAACTTTTAAATTGTTGTTTAATGTCATTCTCAATTTGTATCATACATTATATGATACAAATTGAGAGTGACATTAAACCGAGTACGCATGGCGTCATCTATTGGATTAGGAACTGGCCTGGATTGTTCCCCATTACACACTGTTCTAAACGGAGGTATTTATTTATCTCTTTTTTTTTTTTTTTACTCTGAGATCAGTGCGTCTATAAATACACTGTTTTTATTCTGCAACTCATAATCGCAATAATTTATTTTGTGGGTAAGTTATTTCAGAACTCAAGCAATTTTTTAAATAAAACAGAAACTGCAGATATCTCAATTTCGCGCCCGCCAAAGTTTATACAGACGAGAGGAGCGATATGGTGTTTTAGACCCAATATAAGTTACTATCTTAAAACCAAATTTTATTTCTCTATGGTTTTGTCATATTTGACCTTGGCTGTATGGAAACTATCTCTGCATTTGAGTTATTGACGTTGAGGAGACAACGCTCTTTCAGAGATGGTAATTCTAAATGAGAACGGAAACCACGAATTTTTTTGTCATTTTTTCAGGATACCCTATTTTGTGGTCGTAGAACACGAGTCTGAAATTAGCTTTGGGCGCATACGAACCGTTTGTGAAAAAAATTTTTTTCTTGTGACACGCAATTTTTCATGCGCGTATTTAAACACCAACAGCAGCACTTGTACCTATATCGCCTGTTTCTTTGTTAAGGTCACAGCACAACAAACGGTAAATCTAAAGGAGAACAGAAACCTCGAATTTTTTCGTCCTTTTTTCAGGATACCCTATTTTGGGGTCGTAGAATGCGAATCTGAAATTAGTTTTGGGTGCATACGAACGGTGTTTGTAGAAAAAAAATGTTTCTTGTGACGCACTTTTTCATGCGCCTATTTATATACACCAACAGCACTTGTACTGTCGTGAGCAAAAAAAATAGGACAACTTTTTTTTTTCTAATGTAAATCTGTCTCTATTTGAATATATGTAATGAGTAGTCGAAATAAAACAGATAGGTATCACTTTTAATTTATTTTTTATTTTAATGCTGTATATAGTTATTGCTATAGTAAATGATGGATGATTAATGAGACAAATTGCACTGCGTTATAACATTAACAAAAATTTAGTGTGTAACATTTTAAGAAAGTGGAGAATAAACGGTACGATTAGTAGAAATACTGGATCAAAGGACAAAGGATATCCTACTTAACAAGAAACTAACTATTAATATTTCGTTATTGCACGTCTCACATTTCGTTTTTGGATACTTCTTACGAGTAGTCCCCATACTTCTTCCACAGGCTATGGCTGGGCCAGTTAAGAACATTGATGTTGTTATCTTGAAACCAGTTAGTTACGGTATGAGCAGTATGAACGGAAAAATTGTCTTGTTGAAATATGAACTCTAGGAAATAATTGTGACACAGAAGGGATAAGCATAATATTGTCTAAAATCCTAATATACGTTTCAGTATTAAATCGTTCCTCAATATGCCACAAAACACCAGGACCACGTGCCGATATCCAAGCCCACATAGGTATTGACGGAAAATCTACCACTTTTATCATTTTTAGATATATATTTCTCATCGAATCGAGTATTCTGAGGGTGGTAAACACGAATGCGACCGCTGTGTGTTGACCGGAAAGTATTTTCGTCTGTAAAGGTTACATTGTTCCAAAAATTTACATCATGTGCTAAAAATTCGAGCGCAAAATCCTACTCGAGCTTCTTTATGTTCAGCTTTAATCGCCTTTTTTCTTGTTTAGATCACACTATGGCCTTTATAGAATAATAAATCATTCATTCATGCGGGAAAATTTACTTTCCTTTAATAAAAAAAAAAATAGATAGTTTGTGAAACACTATAAAACAGCTACTGAAAACTGTAGTGGTACAACCCATTAATCATTAATCCAATACGCATGCACTAATGCACTTACAAAGTTGTGTCTAAATTACCGACCAATATCATGAGGCGATTTTTCACGTTTTCAATGTTAAATTCCGCACGGATTGCGAAGCGTCAATGGGCGCGAGCATGTCTTGAAAGGCAAGGGAATAGTACTTAGCACCTTATTAAGTCTAGGGCAGACGGCGTTAAAGTATTATTTATAAACATAAATCGAGACATGTTCGCGGCCGGTCGACGTTTCGAAATCCGCGTCGTTTAGTATTTCTGTTTTTTCGGCAGAAGAGGGGGGGTGTTCTATAGAATGACTCATACCGGTTTCACAAGGAATATTAATTTAACATTGGAAACGTGAAAAATTGCCTCATGATATTGGCCGTGTCGGTACTTTAGACACATATTTGTAAATGCATGCGCCAGGCGATGTGCATCCACGGTTAGTATAGATCAAGTCTTTGATCTATGGTATAGATAACCGTGATGCAAGGTTTGTAAAGTAAGATAGGTAGCATGGTAACTTGAACGGAATGGAGGGGTTACGAGAAGGCGGCCATCTTGCGCGTCATCGTGCCTGCCGAAACTTAATTGTACGTATGCATTTTTTGAGACGTTGCACTTATTTGTTGAGTTATTTCGAAATATTTGTTATTTTTGTGTTTATAATCGTGCAGTTATAGTTATTTAGTGTATAATCTAATTGTCAATTACTGTTAAAGAGAAAACACTCATAGTATAGAGAAGTTTGTAACCTGTGTATTTACAGGAATAATTTCAAGGTAAACAGTTTTTATTATTTTCCGTTCATAATAATAGCAAATAACAATGTTACATACAATTATTAGATGACTGGAGGAAAGGTTTGTAGTGTAGCTGTTTGCTGTGTCTAATATGACATGATAAAATTTAATGGCTCTCTTGTTAAATTTTATTAATAAATTATTGTATGCACATCTAATTCTAATAAAAAATTTGCATTAAAATTTTTTAATACTACGTAATTGTAAAGGTTGGCCTGGGGAAAAATTTCTACTCAGTACGTCATAAAATAAGAAACTTTTCTAAGTAACTCTTTTCGTTAGGGCGAAAATTAGTATCATGTATGTTTCTTCATCTATCTTATAACTTATTAAATTCGTTAAGAATTATATAAAGCAATGAAATCAAGACTGAAGTCTCGGGCAAGAAATTGCACACAAGATTAAAAGAACCTACTTCAGTCCCTTGATATAAAATGTACTTCTTTAACTGCATACATTAATTACTTATAAATTTGATATATAGTAATGTCAATTTTAAATTCCAAGGAAAACGTTATCGATGTTAATAATCATTAATCAAAAAATCATAACTAATTATACTTCTATACTAATGGTTTGAATGCCAGAAATTCGAATGAGTAGGCAGAGTGACGCGTTCCCGCATTTTAAATAGTGATCTCTGATTGGTCGAAAGTTACCATGCTACCTATCTTACTTTACAAACCTTGACCGTGATGTGCATCTAGTTGACAGTTGTGCACAGAAAATATACTACTATCACAGACTACCAGACTGGCAACTTCCCTGAGAAATTTATCCGGTCAAGGTCGAGGCAACAGAAGCCAAATTCAGATGTCGCTCTTAACGCAAATGTCGTTTGAAACGTCAAACGTCGTCCATTGTTATTATGTTATTTATATTGTGTACTGTGATTGTGTTGTGCTGGTGATATTATTTTTGTAGAAACTTGACTTTTTAACATAGAATACGTAGTTTTTAGTGCCCTTTAAAAATTTCTATTTCCAAAGAGGAGTTAGGTGAGTGTTATTGTGCAAATATACATTGGATTACAGTAATATATAATATTGCATTTTACAGATTATTTCTTAAAATGTCTTCTGCCTTCTGCATTGTTTGTGAAACTGAAGAAGTTGATGTGCAAAAATTGCACTATTTTCCCAGGAACCTTCATAAGTAAGTGTGCAGTTGCTCCAGTCTTTGTTTTTAGTTTTTGCACAGTGCAATACATATTTCTAAATATCGTAAGACTACTTCAAATTATTGTTCTGCCTTACCACAGTATCTACTTCAAATAAATAAATAAATATTATCGTTTTCAGATCGAACATGTGGCAGGACTTAATGGGAATGAAAGTGTCAGAAAATACTATACGCCATCTTAGAATTTGTAATAAGCACTTCACAGTAGAGTCATACTCAAATGATACCGATTACATCCTCAATAGAAATGCAGTTCCTACCCGGTATCCATGTGGAGACACAGTAGAAACACAAAGGGATTGTACACCTGTACCCATACAGGTCGAGGAACCCAAAGAAGATATATGTCTACCATCGACATCACGTGGTCTTCGTGTTTCTTCTGCACATAATGAGGAATTAGAAAACCCGCATCCAGACACATCTAGTAGTGTGCCAAGTACTCCAGTTGATCGTTCATCAACACCTCTACCATCGTATACCAAATCTGGGGGATTCAGAGGCCAAAGTTCAATTTTTAAAAAATTGTGTCAAGAGGAACAACCCCAAGGAAGAAAGTTATGTTTAAGGTAATTTCAAGAAAGGCAGATCACATACGAAAATTTAAAAAGTTGTGTAAAGAGCGAGCAAATAAAATAAAAGAAATGTGTGACCTGAGTAACTCTGATGTTGTCAGAAATATTTTTAAGGACCTAAAGTCAAGTACTGTTGACTTTTTAATATCTCAACTATACTGTGCAAAACCATATATTTCATCAGGTCCAGCGGGGGGATTCTAAGTTGCTATCGTATTAAGTCGATACGATACTACTGGTTCTAAGTACATATCTTATAAAAAAATTTAACTCTTAATCGACAGAATACGCTTGATACCAAAGAAGTTATTGTTTCAGTCTTACGATATTATAACAGTTTACTCTATAACAACTTAGAATTTCAAACGACACGTGTTTGAAATTCGTTGCTATCATATCGATTTGATTCGATAGGAACTTAGAATCCGGCCACTGTAGTCATGTTTGCCTTGAGTTTTTTTTATTGAGGTACTAACCTCGTCATCACTGAAAATTCGAATTTGGAGAACATTGTTATCATGTAAGAGGTTGCAAGGCGAGTATTTACTACAATTAATAAATGCACACGAAAAGAAATTAGCAAGAGAGTTATTGTAAAATATAAATATGGTTCTCTTGATATTGATAATTTAATTGAATATAATAAAACAAAAGTGCCTTAAATATTAATAATAATAATAAACTGTCTTTATTTGTGGCGGAGTTCAGCAAAGCTACTCTTCCACTCGACCACATAAAAATACAAGTTTTATGATGTAATTTTTAAAGTATCTATTTAGGTTAAGGATATGTGTGTTTTTAATTCTTATGCTTTCTTTTACTATGTATTTTTCCTTTGTCATACTTTTTATTACATGTTTATTTATGTCTGACAAAATAAAGTTCTATGATGTATTACAAATTTGACTTTTAATTTCCTATAGTATATATATAATATGGCGTATTTGACATTGAAATTTGTGATCAAAGATTAAGCATGAAACGGCATTGCACTTTGGTCACAAATTTTAAATGTCAAATATGTACATAAACTGTAAGTTAAAGTAAACAAATGGTCAAATCTCCCGCGTCTGCAACTGTGGCGCCCTCTGAATTTGGCTTCTGCAAATCGGAGAGAGAGAGAGAGATAGATTTCTGGACAAAAATTTAACATTGAGTTGCCAGTCTGGTAGTCTGTGCTACTATATACAGTTTTCGAGTTTTCAGTAGGTGTTTTATGATGTTTTACAAACTATCTTTTTTTTTTTATTAAAGGAAAATAAATTTTCTGCCATAAGTGAAGGGTTTATTGTTCTATAAAGGCCATAGTGTGCTCTTAATAAGGAAAAAGGTGCTGTTGGTGTATTAGGTACATGAAAAAGTGCGCGTCATAAGAGAAAATTTCAAAAATTTTTTTTGGACAAACGGTTCGTATGCACGCTAATAACTAATTTCAGATTCGTGTTCTACGACCCCAAAATAGGGTATCCTCAAAAAAAATCATGCAGAAATTCGAGGTTTCCGTTCTCCTTTAGAACTACCATACATCATGTCACTTCCGACATACACACCCATATACTCTTTAGACCCTTCCAATACACATTTGCACAAACTTTACGTTAATTATGCCTTGGCAAGATATGGGGATTTAAAATTGCCGTTTGAGGATATGTGGAAACAGTAACTTCACTAGCATGGGGAAGAAATCCAGTCATTTCTATAGCTTTTGTTAACTTCTTATCCAACCAGCGCCGTCTGTTTATTAGTTTATTTCAGGGTCTTGTTGTAGGTTTATATTATATTTAAGCAGTGTTCGGTTCACATAAATCAATGTGTTAATAAAGCTGATTTGTTAGTAACTTTAAGAATAAACCAATGGGTTAATCACTGTGCAGTATGCTATACCCACAGATTCTTACGAATGAAGAAGATAACAAAAAATTCTATTCTATTAAATCATAATAAAGCCATATACTTAAATTGAAGTACTTGAAGTCTCAAATAACATATACGTTATTTATCACAGTGGTTAACTCCTTAAAATAAATAGTATTGGTATGTACTAATTCCCTATGTCTATTCATCACATATTTTAAATGTTTTCAGGTGTCGTATATGAGCTAAAGGAAAGCTCAGTTAACAATGGGAGATAAAAGGGAAGATGTATGTCGCCTTTGCCTCAAATGCGGAAATGACACTTTCTCACCATTAGATGAATCTTGTAAGAAAAACTTGAAAGTGGTAGTACCAGAGCTGGTGAGCAATTATCAAATTATTGATATTTAGATAAAATCCTATGCTTTGAGGTCAGATTATTATTTGTCCAGGTAAAATAAGCTTTTGTTTGGGTTTTTTCTATCTTGTAGACTATATTGGACTAGAGCCTTTCAACCAAAACTAGAAGTTCGGGAAGTTAATCACATTGTTAATTGTTTTATAAATAAATAAATAAAATACGAAACTTAACGAAATTAACGTAAAATATTTTGCTTAAACTTGATGGATGCATACTGCCAGTGGGCAAAACCTATTACTACTATGTTTTTTAAAAATTAGTTGTGGCCAAAGGGTTTTTTCGACTGAAACGCAACCAAGATATCATCAAGTATGACCAACTTTCTAAAAATAGTTCCCCTCCAACTGTAAACATTGCTACTAGTAATGATAAAACAATCAATTACAATCGTAAAAGCAATAAAATGGAAAACCAGGTACATTTCATCCACCCAAGCTATTCTACCGCACAAACTGCTAATAAATTCAAGTATGGGGCAAGTGATTCTAGAAAATGATGGCTGGAAGAAACCTAAATACAGAAGAAATTGAGGAAAATTTAGACTTTCCATCTCACACTAAATTATAGGCAAATATCTATCAAAGAAATTTAATAGGAGATAGACTGAAGAATTGCCATTAAAAAACATTTAATTCAGAACAGTTTTCACAGTTCTATGAATCCGCATTTTTTTAATGTCAACAATTAAAATTTTTAGTTACCTACTGATAATTAAAGGAAAATGAGAGGTAAACGTCTATTAGAGTCTCAGTTTCACATCAAACCATGTTGAAGTGAACCAATCTCAAACAATTAGTGATGTGGTATATTTAGTCTTCTTCCTCCATTTGATTTGCTGGGACGTTTGAAATAGTTTTACTTTATAACTCCCATTCAGAGGCACTTAACAAAATTATATCTAATGTTATTTTTATAATAATAATTATCCCGTTGTGTTGGTATAAAATATAAAATTTAATGATGAATTTTTTGTACAGGAAAGCGAAAGTGTTAGTGCACCTTACATTTAATGCCGTATTTCACGTTGCGATTTATTTTTTAGAATTTGGATGTTCCCGCTGAATCTGTTATCTGCGACAAATGCAAAAAATCATCAGCACAATCGTTTGAATTAAAAAGAATATCTTCTGAGAGTGACAGTATTATACGAACGCTAATAGCGAGGAAAAATATAATGGATAAAGTGAATCTCAACCGCATTATCAGTGAAGCCAATGATGATATTTGTATTGTCTGTTTAAAAAACCAGGAAGCCAGCTGTATGAGCATAAATACGGCAAATGATTTATTTACTGCTGCCTTTGAGTCATGTTTACCGGAGTTGGTAAGTACCTACCTGCGAAATCTTAAGTTACTAATAAATAACTGTCTGTACCATTGTCATATGTCATTCGTTCACAAATATGGAAGTTAGGACATTTTATTTCTGTTTATTATTATTGTAATAGATATTAGTTAATATAAAGTAAGCAAAACATCTTGTTAATAGTGAGTAAATTCTTTAAAATGTAACTGACAATTTACATTTTTCTAGGATGTGAATTTAACAGCCGATCCTGTAATTTGTGAACAATGTCACAATATGCTACGCTACATGTATTCTTTTAAGAAGGAATGCTTGTCCGTTGAAGAGAAATTGAAGAGATATAGTGAAACTACTTCAGAAAATGAAGTGGACCTGATGAAAGTTTTGGCTTTCTTAAATGCAGAAACGGAGAAACCTGCCGGTGACAATTTCTTGAGAGAATTTGAGGAACGAGATGAAGAGATGGATATCCTTGACACGTTTCCAAGTCCTACTAGAGAAAGTCCAACTTCTGAGGACACTGCAAAACAAACGTAAGTCTATGATATTTGGAATAAGGATTGTTATAATAATGTTAAACAAATTATTTTGCTATTTTTTTTCTCTGATTTAAACACATTTCTGAAAGTTCCTTGATATTTTGCTGATTATACTGTCAGCGGAGCATCCTCAGATCAATTGAAGTTTCTACTCTTCTTTTATACCGTGATGCGAGTGGTGTTTTATTTATTACGGAACAACCCAATTTCAAAAAAATTACACAGAATATGAAGCGTTATCGCAGTCTTATTTTCATGATAGTCAGTGGCTATGTTTATGACAGATAACAGCTTTTGGAAGAATTATAACGTGTTTACCTCTCAAACAAGGTGTATTGAAACCGCAATTTTGAGAATTCTCTAACTAGCCATACTTAACATTGTGTGTCAAGCCAGTTCTGGCCAAGATATACTAATACTAAACAGGGTATTTTTAAAATACAGGCATATATTCATATGTTTTGTGGAAGGATTTGCAGATGTAGCAAAGCCCACTACACCAGCTAGTGGAGGAAAAAGTTGAATATCAGCGGACACCGGAGTGCGAAGCATCATGGAAGAAGCTGAAGTATATCCCCCCAAAAAAGGCCTGTATATTCGTGACACGGATGCTAGCAATCCCGCAGTTGGATGTTTACTATTTGAAATCTAAAATGGGGAGGAAATAGTGATCGAATATTTCATTAAAGTGCTATCCAAACCGGAAAGGAACTATTGTGAGACGAGGGATGAGTTATTGGTAACTGTCAAATCAGTGGATCATTTTCACCAGTATTTTTACAGACAACACTTTAAAATCAGGACTGACCATGCTGCGTTAAAATGGCTATTGCAGTTGAAAACCCCAGAAGGTCAACTGGTCTGCTGTATAGAGATATTGCAGCAGTATGACTTCAGAATCGAACATGGACTTGGAAGATCTCATAAAAATGCAGGTGGTCTATCTAGAAGGCTGAGCATAGATGACTGTAAGCACTGCTATCAAGTTGAAATAGCATAGTGCATGGTAATGTGAACGATCCATGCTTATGTGTCTGAGTGGTCTTTTGTTAACTCTTTCTAAAAGAGATGATAGGTTGTTCACCTTAAGGGTTGATTTGATTAATTTCTTGCCTTATTCTACCTTTTAAATCATCATCGTTATTTGGTCTGTTAAAGTAGACTTTCGATTTTAGGTAACCCCATAAAAAATAGTCAACTGGTGTAGCTCCGTCCTGCTGATACCAAATATTTCTATCAATTTCATTAGGATTGTCATCATCTGGGAAGAGGATTATTAACTCTGGAATTAAGAAATTTTGATAGAAATCCAAGTAACGCGCGCCAGTTGATGTGCTATTGCAGGCCCTGTCTTATATTCATTGCCCTTTAAATTCATCTTGTTTGGAATAGATATATATGGAATCTCTTTTGTTGTTAATAAACTGCTAAAATGATCTAGAGTCTTCACCAATGTCTCTCGTGCCAGTCGTCCCACACCACTCGCAGACTGCAGTTTCGAGCTATTGGCTCTTGTCAGTGCAAGGTAGGCATGTGACGACCGACACGAGGATCCCTTGACTATTTGGTACATCTTGGTATCCTTAGGATAGGGACATGCAAAATAGTCAGCAGGCGCCATCTAGCGGTCCAGTGTCTGTTGCAATCGAAAAATAAATGGCCTGACTGGGCTTAGCATATTTCAATTGTGCTTCTAGAGGGCAGAATAGTAAAATATGATATTTCAGTCGCAAAACTCCTCTATAAAATTCCTATTTTACTATAAGTAATATAACCAGACTGCAACCAACAGTTACTCTCCGGGATATGTGCCCCGCCGAACGCTGAATTACAAGTTACAAGCCTGGCACGTCAAGTGTAATAATTGCATATAACCAAAACATTACGCTAATGCTTTGATTGCAACAAACACCAGCCGAAAGACTGATCCTACTTAAAGGAAGGCTAGTCATCCCACACCACTTGCTGACTGCAGTTTCGAGCTGTTGGCTCTCGTCAGTGCAAGGTAGGCATGTGATGACCGACATGAGGATCCCTCGACTATTTGGTACATCTCGGCATCCTTAGGATAGTGATATGCAAAATAGTCATTAGCGTTCTGTTGATAATATGCAATTATTACATATAATGGCGCTCGGCGGGGCACATAGCCCGGAGAGTAGCTGTTGGTTGCTAGTAGTTTAACTCTATGTTGTTATGATTTTAATAATTTTATTCTGTAATGTTTGGCACATCCAATATTCTTCGGAATCCTATGGAAATAATAAATAAATAAATATATGTATTACATTCTTTTTGTTTTACCAACAATGGTAATTTAATTAAGTATGTATACTTGGTGTGCTAATAATAATAAATTGAATAATGATAGTAATAAATTGAGTTGATTTGAATTCTAAGTAAATTTATGTAAAGTCTTAATTGTTTTTTATCTATTGTAGAGTTAACAACTATGATAATTCTGAGGTGTTGCAAGTGTATTATAAATCGGGCAGTGACAACAATGAAGCAAATAATTCGCCACAAACCAGCACACAGACAACCCCAATGAAGGAGAAAAAACTAAGGTGCTATAGTTGTCGTAAATATGGACACACATCAAAAGAGTGTTTGCGAACTTTTGCAAACTTACCTGATGGAACAAGGGGGACTATGCCGGCCACGACCATAATACGGGGATCAAAGCCACCGCCAAGGGGAGCCTGTGTCCATTGTGAACAGCTTGGTCATGCAAATAAGTACTGTCCAAAAAAGAAATTTACAGGTTTGCTGTGTCCCCCAAAGCCACCGACGGGCAGCGGGTCTTCTGCTGGATTGCAGGATCAGTTTAATGACACGAATTTAACTAAAGAACAGCTGGGTGAGAAACTGAGAGAAGCGAACTTGGCCAAATTGGGTTGCCTGAGGTGTTTTCAAATTGGACATCCAACGAAAAGTTGCAAGAAAATCAAACCCTTTTCGAAGGAAGCAAAACAAAAAGCGGCGCGTAAAAAGAAAAAGGGAAGTACAGGTTTGGTGTCCAATCCAGGGCCACAGTCTCAAAATAGAGTTGCGCCTGTGTCTAGACCGCAATATCCCAATGGTGGGAGATATGGTGGACAACCGAGAGATTATGTGGGCGATGAAGGGTGGTATGGTAGACAACCTAGAGATTATGTGGATTACGGCGGTAGAGCTTACCAGAATAGTCAGCAGGCGCAATCTAGCGGTCCAGTGTCTGTTGCAATCGAAAAATAAATGGCCTGACTGGGCTTAGCATATTTCAATTGTGCTTCTAGAGGGCAGAATATTAAAATATGATATTTCAGTCGCAAAACTCCTCTATAAAATCCCTACTTTACTATAAGGAACATAACCAGACTGCAACCAACAGCTACTCTCTGGGCTATGTACCCCGCCGAGCGCTGAATTACAAGTTACAAGTTAAGTGTAATAATTGTATATTACCAACAGAACGCTAATGCTTTGATTGCAACAAACACCAGCCGAAAGACATCCTACTTAAAGGAGCTCTTGTGCTAGTCATCCCACACCACTTGCAGACTGTAGTTTCGAGCTGTTGGCTCTCGGCAGTGCAAGGTAGGCATGTGACGACCGACATGAGGATCCCTCGATTATTTGGTACATCTCGGTATCCTTAGGATAGTGATATGCAATATAATAATAATATCAATTATTAGTCTCAATTACACCGTAGTGTTTAGACACGTCTAGTATACATATAAAAGTAAAGTACTTACATATAAAAACAAGCCCAAATTTTTTCAAAGCGAAATATTTAATTTTCGATGTTTTATGAAGAAAATAAAGAAAAAAGACCTAATTTTCAATCGAAAAATTTGATTAGCAAATTTTCGATTAATGATCTTTACTAGTGCTCATTTTTTTCGTTGAAATCTCAACTTTAATATGGAATTAAAATATAATACTGTTTATATACAAAAATATCGTTAAAAAAGCGAAAACCTAAAAAACTACTTTTTAAAAATCGAGTTTTCGGTGAAAATCATGAATTTCTTTTTCTTTATTGTAAATAAACGTTTACATTCATAAAAAGCGTTAATTCTCATACAATACTATGTTATACAAGTAATGTACATGTACCTAACTGAGGCGAGACTGTTACAATTGATCCATTACTATTATTTCAGAGAATTTCACGAAATATCAGCAGCACAGATGATATGAAAAATTTTTTACAGTACGAGCTTGCTCTATTTCCTGTGTCGTTGTTTACAGAGAATGGCTTCAGAAAAAAATGTTGTCACATTTATATACAGAATTTGCGACCATCGATTCGTTACTAACTTCGAGCAATATTGTACACGTTGTTGATGGCGGGTTTCCCTTACACAAAGTAATCTGGCAAAAAAACGATACAATTAATGAAATAACTCAAAAATATTTACATTATGTACAAAACAACTACGCAAAAAATAGTTATATGAAGAAGATGCAGATTCCCATTATTATTATTATTATTATTATTATTAGCCGTTACTCGAGTCCGAGTATAAAAATGTTACAGTCGATAAATTGTGTACAATAAAAAACAAGTAAAAGGTGTAGTCTGTTGTAATTCCCATTCATCTACGGTGCACACGACTATGGCTATAGAGGCCAATTCGGGAGAGCACATGTCGACCGCAGTCAGGACAAACATAGACCTGGTTAGGTCTTGGATTCGGCCTTCTTGCAGCAACATTTCCTTGATAGCTGGCCACAACCTCCCGCCATTCGGTTCTGTCCGCTGCAAGTTGTTCCCATTGCTCGTCTGCAATACCGCAGGATTTTAGATTTTCATGGAGAGCGTCTTTGAACCTCTTTCGTTGACCGCCACGCTTTCTTCTACCGCTTAGCAATTCACCATAAAGTGTACATTTAGGAAGGCGGTTATCATGCATACGATGAATGTGACCTGCCCATCTTAGGCGTGCTCTTGAAATAAGCACCTCAATTGGAAGGCTGTTTGCTCTCCTGAGTACTTCCACGTTTGATATGTGATGGAACCAACGGATTTTCATCATACTTCTGAGGTGTCTTTGCTGAAAACGTTCTAATTCTTTCACATGACGACGGTAAGTGACCCAGCTTTCACATCCATATAGCAGTGTTGGAATGACAACTGCTCTGTAGACAGCCATTTTCGTTGACAAAGCAAGGTCGTGGTTGTCAAATACTCTCTCTCTAAGTCCCCAGAGCGCTCTAGATGCAGCGTTAATTCTATTGCGAATCTCGCTGTCCATGTTTGCTTTGTCATTAACAACGTTGCCTAAGTAATTGAACTGATCCACCACTTCAAGAGAATTTCCGTTAAGTGTAATGTCTATTTGGTTCACTTGATGAGGAGTTGACATAATCTTAGTCTTTCCAATGTTGATTTTAAGTCCCAAGGAATCATAGCTCTGGGCATACACATCTAAAAGTTCTTGAAGCTCTTCCGGCGTAGAGGCTAAAAGTGCACAGTCATCCGCATACTGGAGATCACAAATGAATCGTGTGCGTGTCTTCGTGAAAGCTCTAAAGCGCCCTATGTTAAAGAGACCGCCATCAAAACGGTATCTGAGACCTATTCCTCTGACTGTCAGTTTGTTGTCAACAATAATTGTTAGAGCAGTGGTAAACAAATTAAAGAGTAGGGGTGCCAGGACACATCCCTGCCTAACTCCAGTGAGGGTTTGGAAAGGTTCGGTTGCCTCATTATTATACATAACCTGGGCGTTGTTGTTTGTATGTAGACTGCGACATACTTCCACAAATTTTCTAGGGATACCTAAGCGGAACATAATTTTCCAGAGCACTTCCCTGTCCACCGAGTCAAATGCTTTGGTTAAATCAATGAAGGCCATGTGAATTTCTCCTTGATGTTCGAGTGCTTTTTCTTGAAGCTGTTTAAGTGTGAAGATTAGGTCCGATGTGCCTCGGTTTGGTCTAAAGCCACTCTGTGTTTCAGGAAGTAACTTTTCCATAACAGGTGTTAGCCTATTTGCCATCGCTTTAGTGAGTATCTTCCCTCCGACAGCCAGGAGAGCTATACCCCTGTAATTTCCACAGTCCGCAGCGCTCCCTTTGTTTTTGAAGAGGTTGATTAAAAGTGTATCACGAAACTCCTGCGGAGCTTGACCACTTTCCCACACGACATCAAACAGTTTTTTGAGGTAGGGTATGAGCTCTGATGACACAGCTTTAAAGATCTCAGCTGGGAGTGAGTCGGCGCCGGGAGATTTGTTATTTTTTAGCTGCCCAATGGCGGTTAAGATCTCTTCCGTTGTTAGTGGTTTATCTAAGTCTTCGAAGGTGTCATATTGAGGGATAAGATTTATAATATCGTGATCGGCTTGACTTTGCTGGTTAAGAATGTTAGAGTAGTGTTCTTTCCATCGGGCTCTTATTTCCTGGTCTTCTTTGAGGAGATTTCCATTTAAATCTTTAATAGGGCACATATTTTTCCGACTGGGGCCGTACACTGCTTTTACTCCTTGAAAGAAATTCCTGTAGTGTGAATCGGCGTACCTTTGAATTTCTCTGGCCTTGCTTGCCCACCACTCGTTCTTTATTCTTCTGATTTCGCGTTGCGTTTCATACTTAGATTGGGTAAAAGCTTCTGCTTTTGATGAGTCGTTAGGGATATATAGGATAGCGTTTTGACCGCAAACATATTGCCTCCCATTATCAATACATCCCTTGAAGTAGCAAAAAACTCCGATAAAATAGTGGTAGTTGTTGATCAAGACATAGATCTTTTAGTTCTTTTAAATCAATTCAGTTCACATGAATTGAATACCTATTTCCACAAACCTGATGCAGGAAATATTAATGATACTTATTACACCTCTAATATTTTTAAACATAAATCACATAAACATATTGTAGCATTTTTGCATTGTTTTTTCTGGCTGCGATACAACTTCCAGTTTTGCTGGGAAAGGAAAAAAAACAATTATAAAATCATTATTGGCCGATAAACATTTACCTAATCTTGCAGAAATTTTGTACAATACAAATGTAGACAAACAAGCGATTACCGAAAATGGATTAAAAATAATAGCTTCTATTTACAAAAGATTTGAACTCTACCGAACGGCTACTGTTAAATCCTCATTTCATTTGAAAAAATTACCTCCAACTGAAGGGGCAGCTAAGCAACATTGTTACAGGGTGTATTTTCAAATACAAAGTTGGCTTGGTAATCAATTAGTAGCTACAGATTGGGGATGGAAACATCGCGTTAATGGCATCGTACCTATATTTACAGAACAAGAATTAATTCCTGAAAATTTATTGAAAATTACCTGCTGCAGCTGCGAAACAGGATGCGGTAATAGCAAATGTGGGTGTCTCAAGCATGGCTTAAAGTGCACAAATTTGTGCTCAAATTGTCACGGTTCTGATAAATGTTCTAATGCCGAAAAATCGTTGTACGAATAAAATTGTAGTCTCGAGGACACCGAAGACAGTACCCACTGTCTAATAAATAATAATAAAAATAATGATACTGAATTCTGGCGATGAAGAATAATTGCCCACGAAGAAAAAAAGATTTCAATAAAAAATTTTTACTTTTAATTTTTGTATTTTATAATCAAATATAAGACTTTGACGTGATAATTTGTAAATACTTACGAACCACAAGAAATAATTAACAAATTTTCTTAGTTCACAGGCTTTGTGTTTTTTGAATTTTTACCTATTTAATTGCAGTTTAAATAATGTTTTCGGGACTTTGAAAGCCGAGAATAGTTAGGTACATGTACATTACTTGTATAACATAGTATTGTATGAGAATTAACGCTTTTTATGAATGTAAACGTTTATTTACAATAAAGAAAAAGAAATTCATGATTCTCACCGAAAACTCGATTTTTAAAAAGTAGTTTTTCAGTTTTTCGCTTTCTTAACGATATTTTTGTATATAAACAATATTATATTTTAATTTTATATTAAAGTTGAGATTTCAACGAAAAAAATGAGCACTAGTAAAGTTCATTAATCGAAAATTGGCTAACCAAATTTTTCGATTGAAAATTAGGTCTTTTTTCTTTATTTTCTTCATAAAAACATCGAAAATTAAATATTTCACTTTGAAAAAATTTGGGCTTGTTTGAAACACAAAAGAGAACGTTTTCACCAATTTTCATGAAAATATAAACATTTTTGCGATAGTTATAAATTAAAAACCGAAAAAACGGTTTTTTGCATTTTTCTCGATAATTTTGAGGTTATTGTCAATAATGATCAATTAGAAAGTTTTAGATTTTTTCATTATCTACAACTTTTACATTCAACATTTTTCGATAGGATGCATAGTTTAGCCGCAAATCGCAAAAAACGAGTACCAACCTCTAAAAATGTATATATTACCACCCCAACCTCCCTTCCCGAACTTTTACTCAGTCTGGACGATTTTTCCTTAATTATTTACACCATTAACTACTTTTTCCGACCATTCGTATACTGCTAAGAATTTTTATTGCGTTAAACAGGATTGGCCCTGGTCTAATATAATAATAATAAAACAACAAAAAAGATATATTAGACTAACTAAAATTAAAACAATTTATGTCATAATAAGCATTTTCAATTAAGTGTGACTAATTTATATTTAGTTAATGGCGCTTCTCTTACAGATCTTGGCAACTTGTTAAATAATTTTATCCCAATGTTTTGTTCGTGTTTGTTAAGCTATGAGGAGGGATTACTAAATTCAACCTCGAGCGAGTCAAGTGATCATGATATTCCCTATTTGTATTAAACTTATCCAAGTTACTTTTTACATAAACTAAATTGTAATAAGGTGTTGTAAGGTTAATATACTGAACTTTATAAACCATGGTTTACAACTGTCATGGTATGGAACACCAGCTAATGTTCTGATAGTTCTTTTTTGGAGAATAAACATTTTTTGTATGTAATAAGAGGTTCCCCAGTTTATTATTCCGTAAGTCATAGTACTGTGGAATAAAGCATGATAACTTATTAGAGCTGCTTCCAAATTAATATTATACTTAATGTTCTTCACTGCATATATGATGGATGATAGTTTTTTCGAGAGAGAATTAATATGACTTTGCCAATTTAATTTCGTGTCAATGTTAAGACCTAAAAATTTTACAGCGTCAGCTGTTTTTGATTTAAGTGAAAACTCTAAAGATTGAGTTTTGTCTCTATTAAAGCATAGATAATTTGCATTGAACCAATCAGAAGCAGTCTCAATCATTTCCTCTCTGATAGGGTCCACATTTATGTTTTTTCCAATGTGTAAAGCTAAGGTTGTGTCATCTGCAAAAAATACATTACAGAAACCATTTGACGTAGAGAAGTCGTTTATATAAATTAAGAAAAGTATTGGTCCAAGAACACTTCCTTGTGGGACCCCATGTTTTATTTGTAAGCTTGAACTTATCCCGCCTCCACATGAAACTGACTGGTATCTGTTTGAAAGATAGGATTGTATTAACTCTATTGCAATTCCCCTAAAACCATAGTATCTCAATTTGGATAATAATACTTCATGTGATACACAATCAAATGCCTTACTTAAATCAATGAAAATGGCTAAGCTATGTTTATTATCTTCAAACCCTTCACATATGAAATTTACTAGCTCATGTGCAGCATCTGACGTACTTCGATTTTGTCTGAATCCATATTGCGTTGGAGAGAAATAGTTATTTAATACAAAATACTTTGTTATTCTGATTGCAATTATTTTTTCTATGACTTTAGCTAGAATAAGGCGATTGGTCTGAAATTTGAGGTATCATTTACATCTCCAGATTTTAGCAATGGAATGATCTTTGCTATTTTTAATTTATCAGGGAATATTCAACTTTCTAATATTAAATTAACAATATATGTAATTGGGGCAACAAGAGAGACTATGTTATCCTTAAACATATCAACTGAGTGATTGTATATATGAGTTGATTTAGAGCTTTTTAAGTTTCTAATTATAAACATATTTTTTTTAATGTTATTTGTTTATCAAAATTTTAGGAAAGCTGAAATCATGAGTTCACTATATTATAAAAAATGTCTTGCTTTAACTGGATTTTTTTCCCTAACTAAATCAGACCAATCTTCATCTTCAACATATTTACTAAATTTCAACCTATTTGCCCTATTTTTGTTATGTATTGATTTAGCCTGTTTTTAAATGGTATTGTTATGTAGTTTGAATTTTAGAAGTTGGGCTTTATGATCTGACAAATGAAAATCATGAACACTTGAGCCTTCAATCGCAAAATTTGTAAATATATTGTCAATACAAGTTTTTGACATGCCTTATATTCTGGTAAATTCAAAAATCCTTTGCTCAAGTCCATTTGATAAAAATATATTTACTATTTCCTGTCACTGATAGGAATTTTCAAGAAAATTTATGTTGAAGTCACCACCAACGATGATTTTATTTGTTTGGATATTTAAAATTTCAAATAATTCGTTAAGTTTATCTTTAAGAATATCTAAGTTACCACAAGGAGAGCGATATATAGTAACAATGTTAACCTTATAACTAGAAATATATAGGGTGTCCCACGATGAACTGCGGCGATCGATATCTCGAAAAGTAGACATCGGAAAATTTTTAAAATTTGGTAGTAAACTAATGTCGATGGGGGCAACTCGGCTAAAATATTTTCAAGATGGTGGCACTTCCGGTTATACCGGAAGTCGATACCAACTTGCTTATTTTAAATGGGACACCCTATATATTATTACATTTTTGAATTGTACGCAAAATTCTAGACCGATTTTGTGTATCATGTCCTATATCTAGGTCTCTCCGTTTTTGAGATATATCAATTTTTATGTCAAAAATGACGTTTGCGGGCCCTAAAAAAACTATCAATTTTTCCTATAAGGAAGCCTTTATTATCTAATTTGGGTTCGATTCTTTGTTGAAAAAGATCTACTTTAATAGAGTTTTTAAGAGTAAGTATTAATACAGAGTGTTCAAAAAATAAGAATACAAATGAAATTGAGAAAACTGTCAAAAATCAGTTTTTTCAGATCGAAACTCCCAATTTTTATAATCTTATTCGCCATTAAAAATGAGGGTAAGTTTGTATATGGATGTCTATTCCGAAAATTTTTAGTTTTCGAGATATTCCCAATTCAACATTTTTATATGGGTATTTTGTTATGGATATTCAGTTAAATTACTCTTAGTTGGCTATGACGGCGTTGACTGCTAAACAAATGTATGTAGCTGTCACTTACCAATTGAAAAGTATTAATCATCATGCTGGGGGCGCTTAAATTATGCACACGAGGATTACTTAAATTTGTTTATAATCTTTGGAGAATGTTACAAAGTTTTATCAAAAACATGTGAAATATTTGGTAATAGATATCCAGAGAAACAAAAACCGTCTCCGTACAGTATTTAATGAATAATGGAGAATTTCAAAAATTTTGGCACCGTTAAGGCGTCTTTACGTATGCGATGTAAAGCAACGACAGGCGCAGTTAGTACTTGGATGGTGACCATTCCAACGGAAACCGCGTTCTCGCCTCACACATCTTCCAGCGGCTTGCATATCAGTGTATGCGCGGAAGCTATACAACCTTAGGCGAGGGTTGTATAGGAGATATACCATCCTTCGGAGGGGATGTAAAGCCGTCGGTCCCTTGTCTATTAAATGTTAGGCAAGTAAAAGATCCCTACTCTTCTTAAGGGAGGAGGTTCGGCAAAATTCCTGGTTGTGGGTAGCTCGTCTACAGGCGTCAGTGTTAGGCCTCAGTAGCGGAAATAGGCCGACGTTAAATAAATGTATAAAAAAAAACCTCCATGTATATTTTCGTTTCTGCAATAAGATGCTGCCATGTAATAATTTTCTAGTTGGTATAAATTAAATTACTCTTCTCTTAACCAGTGTTCATTTTCTAAGATACCTAATAGATTGTACCCTAGTGTGATTTGTTCTAGCGAGTTACACTTATTTCGCAGGCACTGAATATTTATGTACATTAGTTCACTAGCATTGTCTGGATTTTGAATTCTAAGTTTGGTGTGCTTCCTGGGTTAATAATGCTTCTAAAAAAGTGTTTCCTAAAGTTTTGTTGGTTACATTTATACCTGGTCTGATGGTTGTATTTAAAATATTTTCACAGTCAATTGTAATCGAGTCTGTTTTATCAGATGATGAATTTGTTCTATTAGCATGAGAAATTTCCAGACGTATAGGAATAGAATCATGACATGAAGTTGCCAGTTGAGGATTAATAAATATAAGATTTTTGGCACTAAATTTGAAGTCTACAATCTGTACTATGCTGTTTATAACAGACTTTCTGGAAGTGACATATGTTATATCATTCCTTGTGGTTTCCAGACATGCTACATTTTCTTCAGTAAAGGTGTTGATCCTGTGAACAAAAGACTTTAAGTAATTGTTGAACTTGTGGACAAAGTTATGACTAAAAGTCGACAAAAACAGCCGGCATCCCTTTATTGTTTTTCTTATGACAAGCATTTCTGTTTACCTCCGCAACAGATGCCGACTGTTTTTGCCGGCTTTAAGTTTTTATACGGTTTCAGTTCTGGTCATATTCACTATACCATATTTGGTATTTTTCATTACAGGTACTTCATGTATAATTATATTAGTATGCGAGCATTTTTTGATTTTTGAATTTAAAACTTTAAACAGCGAGTAGGTTTGTGACAGGAAGTCATTTGTTCCACCAATTATTATTACAAAGTCTCGAGTAGTATAATTAGCCACTAATTTGTCCATATCAGAGATGACTTGAGATAATTTTACACTTGGTTTTACTATTGACTGGATTTCATATTTGGAGATGTCAATTTTCCTTCTTAACATCTTGTTTACCCCATATCCGAGTTCATCAGTTAACAGTAAAATTTTTGATTTCCCTTGTATAGGTAACTCCTTTTTGTACTTATTTGTTGAGCCATTTGGTTTTTGAATGGCCAGATCACCAGTTAGATTCAAGCTTGGAATTGTGCTGTTTGTCAATGTTTTCTTGGCAGCTGCGGATTTTATTATATTTAAATTAAGTTTATCTATGCACTTTTTTAACTTGTCGATTTAATAATTTTATCTTGAATAATTTTGTTCATTTCATCCTCATTTTGTATGGCTTCCTCCGCGAAGGAGTTGTTGTCATTTTTTAATTTCTTAATACACTCGTCCTTTTGCTCATTGTCTATAGTTAGTTCGTCAATTCTATTTGATGTCTCCAGATGCTCATTCACAGTTTTAGCACTTCCACAACATTTCACCTTATTTTCACTTATAAATAGTACCGAACCTTTGTTTGCACGTAGCAAGCAACTTTTGTGGTAGATACTGAGACACTCCACACACAAAGTGATTTATTTCCTTGTTTTTACAGCATTTAAAGTAACTTTTGTGGAAACTTTGAGACTGTGAACTTGTCATGTCGGCCATGTTGAAACACTCATAGTCATTAGCGTTCTGTTGATAATATGCAATTATTACACTTAACGCGCCAGGCCTGTAACTTGTACTTCAGCGCTCGGCGGGGCACATAGCCCGGAGAGTAGCTGTTGGTTGCTGTCTAGTTATGTTCCTTATAGTAAAATAAGGATTTTATAGAGGAGTTTTCCACCTGAAATATTATGTTTTAATATTCTGCCCTCTAGAAGCACATTTGAAATATGCTAAGCCCAGTCAGGCTAATTATTTCTCAATTGCAACAGATACTGGACCGCTAGATGGCGCCTGCTGATGTGTATGTATGAACCTAGTAAATCACTTTTTAAACATTTAGAACTTATACCTCTTCCTACATTATATATTTATTTGTTTAAAAAGAACTCTGATAAATTCATGAGGTATTTGTAATGTACGGGAAACAAAGTAGTATTGTTATAGTGCGGGAAAGATGAAATTGAGAGGGGGAGTGCGAGGTGAGACTCTGAGAAGGCAGGCCCGGACTTAACTATATTGTGTACCTGTCTGTTTACGCTTTTAAAGGACCACGCAATTTTCTTATGGAAAAGTGACGCGTTAAATTGGTTGAAATGTTGATATGTTGTGTATCCCATCTCTCTGATCAAATGTCTCAATTGGCACAAATTGACAAACTTTCAGAGTCTTGTGCTAAAGCTTGCTAAAGTAAGAATTATCGTTTATTTGAGGTGTATGGGTCTGGTTAAATCAGTACTCTTTTTTTTGCTTCTAGGGTCTCACAGTGGTTTGAAAACACCTCATAACCATCATGGTTTATTTATTGAAATATTACATCATATAATCTCAAACGTCGTCACGTCATATGACGTCATAGCATGTAATATCGTGTCATAGAACATCATGATTTAAATAACATTCTTTTCTCTTACTTCTAGGTGCTCAGATCACAATAAAATTCAAAGTGACCACTATGAAGTTCTGTGACACGACATGACCTGCTATGACGTCATATGATATGATAAGACAATCAATTATACTGTTTAGGTGTTATTAAACAAGTCTGAGACATTGATGCATTTGATACAGAGATAGGATACACAACATATCAAAAATTCAACCAATTTAACGGAAGCCACTTTTCCATAAGAAAATTGCGTTGGCTTTTGTTGTGTGGGCTCAGTTTAGCTGGCAACAATTTACACTACTGTCTATACAGTAGTTACAGTATCCTAGTTCACTTAATATTTGAGTAAATTGTTACTACCTAGCAAGAACCATGGGGAGGTATGAGCATATCTTGCCATGATAGGATGGGTAAAGAATATTAGTACAGGATAAAGAAAATTATACAACAAAATAAAACTAAACCTCTAAAAACAAAAAAAAATTAAAATAGTAACAGTAAAAAAATATATAGGTATCCTCAAAATAAATAAAAAAAATAACAATAAACATCTAAAAACAAAAAAAACTTAAAATAGTAACAGTAAAAAAATATATAGGTATTCTCAAAATAAATTAAAAAATAACAATGAACCTCTAAAAACAAAAACAAAACTCGAAATAGTAAATTTTCGTAAATAAAATATGTATTCTCCAAATAAATAAAATTAAATATAATTGAATTCTTTAAATAAATAAAAATAGATTAAAACACTTACGAACACAAAAAATGACATAAATAATAAGCTTGATATCACGATCACTATCATTGAACACAAAAACGGACACAAATAAAAAACTTGATATCACTACCACTTCTTCAATCACAAGTCATCACAATCACTTCTTCCTCAGAATCCTGTGCGTTCTCCCTCTCTTCTTCATTTTCAGATGATGAACTATCCTCTTCTAAATTTATAATGAATTTATTTTCCCCATTTTTATTAAATTCACAAAGTTGAAAATACAATAATATGGTGGTAATCTTAAAACTTTGTGGCCAAATCTTTCAGCTATACTGTCTATAACATAATTCTTCTCAAATGTTTTCGTATGAAGGACTTCCAACAATTCTGCTTTAGTATAACTGTCCATATAATATAGGTCGTGATCCGTTAAAAAATTTTGCAACTCCAATTTAGTCGAACTCTTATTAGGAATTTTATATAATTCTCTTGAATGGTACTTCGCATTGTCAAGAACAATAACATTATTTGGCTTTAATTTTGGAATTAGAGTATTTTCAAACCATTTTTCAAAAATTACTCCCTCCATATTCTTGTGATAATCCATGTTACACTCTTCCATGTTTTTTCCGCATAGTTTCAATGCATTATCTACCCATCCATCACCTGATCCACAGTGTAATATAACCAATCGAGTCCCCTTATTTGGAGGCAATGACTTAATTCCATCACTCCATCCTTTTTTTACGGTATCGTGAGTATCATACCAAGTTTCATCTAGGTAATAAATTGTTCTATTTTCCCTTCTGAACTTTTTAATCTCCTCTAGATATGAATCTCGCCAATCCACTATTCGTCTGCTTTCCATAATCGCCACGCGTTTATTAATTGTTTTAAATTTAAATCCAATTTGTTTTCAGCCAGTTCCTTAAAGTTCTTGTCGTATAGTTCAAAGGACAATCCATTTCCTTTAGTTTTCTGTATACCACGTCAACAGTCGGGATTTCATTTTTCTGATATGCTGCCCTCTAACAGAGAGGAGAGTTGTAATTACTCCCTGGCCAGAAGGGTGGCGCCATCTGTGGGTCAACTGGCGAACCACCATTTAGTAGTGCCTAAGAAAATTATAGAGAATTCCAGTATATTCTGGAAAGTTCTACAATGATATTCTGGACATTCCAAGTGGGTATATAAAGAGGTGAGTCCAACAGATGGGGAACAGTACGGTAGTTTAGTAAAGTATAAGGAACAGTTCAGTTTAGTATCCAGTACAGTTCTGGTTACAGAGACAGTTTGTAGAAGAAGAGTTCAGTTGAGTGAAGTATGCAGTAGAGTTCAGTTCAGTGAAGTAAACAGTTGAGAGAGTTTTTAGGTTAGACAAGAGTTGACAAGTTTAAGAAGAAAAGTAAAGTACATAGTGTTTTAAAAGTAGTGAATTTATATTAGATTAAGTTATTATTAGTTGTGTGATTTTTAAGTATTTACTAGTGTAATTTTAGTGATTAATAAAATAGTGGTTAGTGAAAATTCTTGTTGCAATTTATTTATTGAATCCACAAGGTGTTTACTGAAAACTGTAAGCACGTAACATTACATTTTTTAAAAGTTGTGGAATAGGGAACGTGGGTTAAACATTCTGTTTCTCTTAATATATCTAAATCACACAAGTTAAAGTCATTAGTTTGTCGCTGTAAAAGAGTATTATACACATTTAAACAAATTTGTTTCCCGTCACTGCTTAAATGCCGTTTTTTATCCCTTGAAACTCATTTGGAATTTTATTTTCTTTATCACTGAAATCACTATAACTGTCACTTTCACACTCACAATCACTCGATCGACTCATTTTTGTAATAAATAAGTTCATACCAGCAAAAAGACAAATATAAACTAATGTATTAATGTATTAATTGCACTTACACCCGTACACCTTACTCCGCTGTATATGAAAGTAAACTAAGTCCGCCTCTGAAGTACCATATCTCACATGTCGTTCGTGTTAGTTGGCAAACAACACAAGCCTGACCTTCTCTCTCATTCTAATGCACGCGACATAAAAGACGTAAAATGTGATGTGATACAAACAGCTATGCGTTATGCATCGCCACTACCCTCTCTATTCCCCACTACGTCTGTGACTGTTTTCATTTATCGTTTTCCTCTACAATACATTCTTTTTGTTTTACCAACAATGGTAATTTAATTAAGTATGTATACTTGGTGTGCTAATAATAATAAATTGAATAATGATAGTAATAAATTGAGTTGATTTGAATTTTAAGTAAATTTATGTAAAGTCTTAATTGTTTTTTATCTATTGTAGAGTTGACAACTATGATAATTCTGAGGTGTTGCAAGTGTATTATAAATCAACCAGTGACAGCAATGAAGCAAATAATTCGCCACAAACCAGCACACAGACAACCCCAATGAAGGAGAAAAAACTAAGGTGCTACAGTTGTCGTAGATATGGACACACTTCAAAAGAGTGTTTGCGAACTTTTGCAAACTTACCTGATGGAACAAGGGGGACTATGCCGGCCACGACCATAATACGGGGATCAAAGCCGCCGCCAAGGGGAGCCTGTGTCCATTGTGAACAGCTTGGTCATGCAAATAAGTACTGTCCAAAAAAGAAATTTACAGGTTTGCTGTGTCCCCCAAAGCCACCGACGGGCAGCGGGTCTTCTGCTGGATTGCAGGATCAGTTTAATGACACGAATTTAACTAAAGAACAGCTGGGTGAGAAACTGAGAGAAGCGAACTTGGCCAAATTGGGTTGCCTGAGGTGTTTTCAAATTGGACATCCAACGAAAAGTTGCAAGAAAATCAAACCCTTTTCGAAGGAAGCAAAACAAAAAGCGGCGCGTAAAAAGAAAAAGGGAAGTACAGGTTTGGTGTCCAATCCAGGGCCACAGTCTCAAAATAGAGTTGCGCCTGTGTCTAGACCGCAATATCCCAATGGTGGGAGATATGGTGGACAACCGAGAGATTATGTGGGCGATGAAGGGTGGTATGGTAGACAACCGAGAGATTATGTGGATTACGGTGGCAGAGCTTACCAGAATTAGAAATTGTAAGTATTGTTATATTAATCTGTTATCTCTACTTTATTACTCTTTGCTATACCCATTAAATTGATCAATCAATTTATCATCGCTGAGGATGACAAGTTCACTAGTCAATAAGTAATGGTTGCCGATGAATTGATCAGGCAGATTAGAGAGAGAGAGAGAGGAAGTTTATTTGTCAGACAATGCTACATTGTATACACACTTTAAGAATTTGATATCTCTATATCTCTTAACATTGTTGAAACAATAACTAAATAAAAAGGTTCGAATTCAAGTGGTTTTGACATATATTCAACAGTACCTTAAAAAACTGTAAGCATCTAATTTGCACTCCTCTGTCGTTCATAGTTAATCTAATGGTTCGACAGGGAACTTTTCCATCCACACTTAAATTAGCAATTGTAATCCCATTTAAAAAGGGCGATCCAACTATAATTTCTAACTATAGGACTATTAGTCTTCTCTCGAGCTTCTCCAAAGTTATAGAAGTTGCAATAAATGATCTAAGTTAAATTTTTGCGATCTCGCGGCTTACACTAATGTCTTTAAGCACCTTGAAGCGTGACGTCATTTTCTAGCGTGCTCCTGAAGCCGCGCGATACCGCTGCAAGTGCCTTTAAGCGTGACGTCATGACTTATTTGCTCGAATGGCACCGCGTATCGCGTCTAATGCGCAAAAATATAGCTCAGTTAACTTTATATCTTTATACTTATGGAATAATTTCCCCAAATCAGCATGAATATATTAAAAACAAAAACACTGGTTCAGCGGTTATCAACTTCGTCTTTGACATATTTAAAGCAATTAATAGCAAATTACCAGCTTTGGGACTTTTTATCGATTTCAGTTGTTACGTGTTTACGCCCTCCAGTAAACACGCTGTAGGTTCGGTAAATTGCAACAACAATTCTCCCAAACCAATCACAACTTGTTACTGTTCTTTCAGTGGCGGCTCGTGGTTAATTTTATAGGATGGCACACATTTGACATTGTGAAATAACATATTAAAATAACTTACCAGACAACCATTCATCATATTCTTTGTTCTCAAAATCATGTGCTACATAAAAAATAAGCCACAAATTGCAAATGTGTCCTCCCACTTTAAGATTTAGTACATACACATACGCACACAAACAAAAACATTTTATTTATACATAAAATCCATTATACGTTCCTTACTAGCTGCGAAAATGTCTATTATCATTTTATTGTCAAAGTCAGGAATTAACTGAGTCCTATTTTTTTCAGTTGATAACATTGAAAGTGCATAAAGCCTTTCTTGGCCCATAGTGTTCCATAGAAAATATTTTATTCTTTTTAACGTAGAAAAACCTCTTTCACATTCACACGCCGTCACAGGTGTAGTACGGTCGAGAGCAAAAAAAAGCAGGACAAGTCTTATAACGGTATTTTGCTAAAATCTAGTGTACATCTAACTTTATTTTTTGTGACGTTGTCAGTTAGTTGTCATAATTTATTGCAAGTGTGCAAAAAACTAATATGCCTCATATAAGCGATTTAGTTAAATCTGGAGTTATTGGATGGTCAATGAGACAAATTGCACTGCGTTATAATATTGACAGAAATTCGGTGTGTAACCAATAGATATCAAACCAATAAAATAAATAATGAATATTCAATTAAAACAAAAATAATGCATGGGGTGCCCCAAGGTTCAGTACTGGGGCCCCTTCTCTTTCTAATATATGTAAATGATTTCCCAAATTCAAATGAACACTAGTGACATACTTTTGCAGATGACACAACTATTTCGGTTCAAAGTAATAGCATTGAACAACTTTCAGCAGTGGCATGTGAGGTAGAGTCAAGGGCAGAGCTTTGGTTCAAAGCAAATAAACTCACATTAAATCGAGATAAAACAGTGTACATGATCTTCTCACTGCGTGATAAAATAGGACACAGTGTTGCTGATCCTCAGGAATCGACAAAGTTCTTGGGAGTTTATGTTGATAATAAATTGACCTGGCATGAACATATAGAAAATTATTAAAAAAATACATTTATTTTGAGAAATTTAGCTAATGAAGTAAGTAAAGAGGCTCTAAAAAATGCATACTTTGCACTATGCCACTCTTTGCTTTCCTACGCTGTTCTAGTATGGGGACAAGCGTCAAATTGGAACAGAATTTTTGCTCTACAAAGACGAGCAATACGTATAGTAGCCAACTTAAATTATAGGGCTGACTGTAGAAAACAGTTTCGTGAGTTAAATATATTTACATTTCCATCAATATATATATATATATATATATATATATATATGAGTTGCTTTTGTATGCTAGAAAGAATTTATATTAAACAGAGAAGAACGTGTCTATCATTACAATACAAGACACAAAGATATGTTAACAATACCTTACGTAAGACTAACAAAAAGTCAAAAGGGAATTCAAATATTAGCACCCAAATTTCTCAATAAACTACCAGCCGATATAAAATGCTTACCAGATCCGAGTTTCAAGAAAAAAATAAGGTCCATCTTGCTCGAAAAAGCTTTTTACTCATATGATGAATTTCTATCATATAAGTTCAATGATGATTTAAAATGATTAAAAATGTTTGTCTAAATCTAGTTTGTTCTATATTTCTATGTTTTACTGTGGTATATATATATATATATATCTGTATATATTTTTATATTGTTATTTTTTTTTTCTCTTATTGTAAATATTGACTTGTGCAAATACTACTTTTGTATATAGCATAAGTCAAGTGATTTGATTTGATTTGATTTTTAAGAGAGTGGAGAATAAACGATGTGATTAGTAGAAATCCTGGATCAGGGTGACGAAGGATGTCAACTCAACAACAAGATTTGCTGCTGAAGAAACGAATTTTCCTGGAGCGAGTAGTACTGGTCGCTGGCGAGTAAGAGAATCGGAGCTACACTGTCATGCAGCAGCACAGAAATACTTACTTAAAGCTGAACATAAAGAAGCTCGAGTAGGATTTGTGCATGAATTTATAGCGCATGATGTACATTTTTGGAACAATGTAATCTTTACAGATGAAAAAACTTTCCAGTCAACACACAGCGGTCGTATTCGTGTTTACTGCTGTCTGAATACTCGATTCGATGAGAAATATATATCTTACAATGATGAAAATGGTAAATTTTCAGTCAATATGTGGGCTTGGATATCGGCACATGGTCCTGGTGTTTTGTGGCATATTGAGGAACGATTTAATAGTGAAACGATATTAGGATTTTAGACAATATTATGCTCCCTTCTGTGTCACAATTATTTCCTAATAATGAGTTCATATTTCAATAAGACAATTGTTCCGCTCATACCGTAACTAACTGGTTTCAAGATAACAACATCAATGTTCTTAACTGGCCCAGTCATAGTCCTGATCTTAACCCTGTGGAGGAAGTACGGGAACTACTCATAAGAAGTATCCAAAAAAGGAATGTGAGACCATGGAATGCCGAAAAATTACTGGAAACAGTAAATAATGCATGAGAAAATATTATTACTAATGATTATTGTATAAGGTTATTTAATTCTATGCCAAACAGACTTATAGAAGTTATAAATAGAAATGGTGCAAGAACAAAATATTAATAGTTAGTTTCTTGTTAAATAGGATATCCTTTGTCCTTTGATTCAGGATTTCCACTAATCGTACCGTTTATTCTCCACTTTTTTAAAATGTTACACACCAAATTTTTGTTAATGTTATAACGCAGTGCAATTTGTCTCATTAACCATCCATCATTTACTATAGCAATAACTACAGCATTAAAATAAAAAATAAATTAAAAGTGATATCTGTTTTATTTCGGCTACTCATTACATATTCAAATAGAGACAGATTTACATTAGAAAAAAAAGTTGTCCTATTTTTTTCTGCTCAAGACTACCTAAAAATTTGAATTCATTTGAAAACTTTATATTTATCATAGATAGCAAGTCCTTTTGGAGGTTTTTTTTATTGTTTAATATTAGCTTATTTCTATCACACCAAGTATTTAATGGGCTAGTAGACAATAACGAAAATGACAAAAGTAATAATATAGCATTATAGTATGACTCTTCAATATGTTATAAATATAATTTGAAGGTAGTTTTACCGACTATTATTGGATTTATTGTAAAACGAATAGGCTTAAGATTAGAGCGTATTTAAAATACGGTAGTTTGCCGGTTTCTCGTGACGTAATATCGTCACATACGCGCGCATTTAATATAATCTCGACAGCGCCGCACATACGTTTTGCAGAACTTTGTTGGCTCCGCCTTTCCACTAGCGCTCGTTTCTCTGCTGATTATGCTATTATGTCATAGCCAATAGAATAGCTCGAACATTTGGGGCAATATCTAACCATTTAAACATAGTTTAAACTTCATGATTTTTTTTTACTATAAGGCATTATTATAAAAATAAAATAAAAAATACTGGTCAACTGTTTTTATGCATAGATGTTATTAAAATAATAATTAAAAAATTGTCTACCTGCCCATTCTTCTACAACTAAATTTGCGACAACCTGAATTATTTCAGGGCTTTTTGCTGATACAGTTATAGTCATATCTGCAAACATTGTAACCGTACCATTTGAAATGTTACATGGAAGGTCGTTCATATATGTGCCAAATAATAGTGGGTCAAGAACTGAACCCTGGGGAACACCCAATTTAACGTCATGCATTTCTGACGTAATGTCCTCCAACTTTACGATCATTTTCCTACCACTAAGATAAGATTTAATCCAATTTAAAGGAGAATTTCTGATACCTTTGCTATATAGTTTGTCAATAAGAAACTGATGATTCACAGTGTCAAATGCTGCAGATAACAAATTAATAGTACATATTTTTTGCTGAAAATGTATACATATTGTTCTATCATATTAGCTGTGTTAAAATGTGAATGCGAAATTGTTTACAAAAATACAGAAATAATTGAAAAAATTAGGGGCGAGCATATATGCGTCTTTTCTATGTACATACGATATGCGATGTAAAGCAAGGTTAGGCGCGGTTAGTACTTGGATGGGCGACCGTTTCAAAGAAGACCGTGTCCTCGCCTCACATATCTTCCAGCGGCTTGTATATCAGTGTATGCGCGGAGGCTATGCAACCTTAGGCGAGAGTTGTATAGGAGATATACCATCCTTCGGAGGGGATGTAAAGCCGTCGGTCCCTTGTCTATTAAATGTTAAGCAAGTAAAAGATCCCTACTCTTCTTCAGGTTCAATTTCAATTCTTTATTGGTGTTAAAATACACATAGGTGTTTACACACGTCAACTTCTATACTAATAAAGTTAAAATAATTGTAAAAATATAAAATGTATAAAACACAAACCGTACTAACTAAACATGAGTATACTGATGACACATATTATTTAATAAAAAGGATCTAACATAACAAATGAAATAAATTTAACATGTATGGAAATATACCACCTAGAGTACTGCATGAATCTACAAATTGAGGAAAAGTTACTATCCAAAAATTCTTTTGTGCTATAAAAAGCATTATTCAATAAATATTTCTTTATGATCATTTTGAACTTGGTTTCATTTAATGACTTTATTTCTGATGGTAAAGCATTATAAAACTGTAAACTTAAGTAGCTAGTGCCATCTCTAGTTCTATTTAATCGATGAAAGTTTATGTTTAAATTATCTCTGTTTCTGGTTTCATAAGAGTGTATAAGGCTTCTGCTTTCAGATAATTTCTCATTTTTTTTTACATGAATCAGACACTGGTATATATAGGTACAAGGTACAGTCATGATTTTTAAAGCAATAAATTGTTCTTTACAATCATCTCCTGTATTTTAGTCCAGAAATGACTCGTATTGCTTTCCGCTGTGCAGAAAATACAGTAGCACAAGATGGGACATGTCCCCAGATTAGAATCGCATATGATAAAGTGGAGTAGATAAAACTATGATATGCAGTGGTTAGGGTATTTTGTGAAACTTTGCCAACTAGGTTTCGTAACAAGTAAGTGTATTTGGAGATTTTGTTTCTCACACAAATGGCATGATTTTCCCACAATAACTTGGAGTCTAAATTAATTCCAAGGAACTTAATAGACTCTGGATTATTTACTTCTTCCAAACTGCGCAAACTAAATATCATTGTTTCTGTCTTGGACATATTTAGACATAACTTATTAGAGATAAGCCAGTTCTGCGAATCCAATTCAGTGTGCTGTACCTCATTTAGCAATACATCGATATTGCCATTAGACAAAGTCAGATTGGTATGATTGGGGAAAATCATTGATGTATATTAAAAACAGTATGGGGCCCAGTACGGACCCTTGTGGTACACCATGCTTTAATTTTAAAATATTTGATTTAGCGCCATTATTAAGAACAAATTGTCTGTCACTAAGGTATGATTTCAAGAGAGATTTGCTTTCTTCAGTGAAGCCGTAGCAGCTTAATTTATCAATAAGTATTTCATGGGACACGCAATCAAATGCCTTAGTGAGATCTAGGAACAAAGAGCAGACATATTTGCCGTCTTCAAAACCAGCATTTATTAAATCTGTTAATTTATCAATGGCAAGGGTTGTTGATAATTTATTTCGAAAACCGTACTGATTCGAAATGAGAAGCTTATTTTCTTCCAGATAGAATGTCATTTGATTTTTAAGTATCATTTCATAAATTTTGGCGAGACGGTATTACAGATATTGGTCTGTGATTTGAGGGATCATCAATATTATTTTTCTTATAGACAGGTACTACTTTAGAAATTTGTAAACATTCTGGAAATATATTATTATAAATATATAAGTTAATTAAATGAGCAAGAGGAATTAAAATGGATTGCACTATGCCTTTGATGATTACAATAGATATACCATAAGCATCTTTACTTTTTTTATTTTTGAGATTAGTTATTATCTCAGATACCCCAAGATAGGTTACTTCATTAAAGTGACTGGCTAAAGTTATCTAAATAATCACTGTAGTGAACATTACAAGGAGGTAATTCATTTATGATAGTATCAGTTACATTCGTGAAATAATTGTTGAACTGTTCACTGGAAATGTTATTTGTCCGAGTACTCGACATTTTTCTGTAACTGTTAACAATTTTCCACATAGCTTGTTGTGGATTATTATGACTTTTTAGACAGTTATCGTGGGATGTCATTTTGGCATTATTTATTTTGTGACTAAGATTATGTCAACTCCTCATCAAGTGAACCAAATAGACATTACACTTAACGGAAATTCTCTTGAAGTGGTGGATCAGTTCAATTACTTAGGAAACGTTGTTAATGACAAAGCAAACATGGACAGCGAGATTCGCAATAGAATTAACGCTGCATCTAGAGCACTCTGGGGACTTAGAGAGAGAGTATTTGACAACCACGACCTTGCTTTGTCAACGAAAATGGCTGTCTACAGAGCAGTTGTCATTCCAACACTGCTATATGGATGTGAAAGCTGGGTCACTTACCGTCGTCATGTGAAAGAATTAGAACGTTTTCAGCAAAGACACCTCAGAAGTATGATGAAAATCCGTTGGTTCCATCACATATCAAACGTGGAAGTACTCAGGAGAGCAAACAGCCTTCCAATTGAGGTGCTTATTTCAAGAGCACGCCTAAGATGGGCAGGTCACGTTCATCGTATGCATGATAACCGCCTTCCTAAATGTACACTTTATGGTGAATTGCTAAGCGGTAGAAGAAGGCGTGGCGGTCAACAAAAGAGGTTCAAAGACGCTCTCCATGAAAATCTAAACTCCTGCGGTATTGCAGACGAGCAATGGGAACAACTTGCAGCGGACAGAACCGAATGGCGAGAGGTTGTGGCCAGCTATCAAGGAAATGTTGCTGCAAGAAGGCCGAATCCAAGACCTAACCAGGTCTATGTTTGTCCTGACTGCGGTCGACATGTGCTCTCCCAAATTGGCCTCTATAGCCATAGTCGTGTGCACCGTAGATGAATGGGAATTACAATAGACTACTCCTTTTACTTGTTTCTTATTGTACACAATTTATCGACTGTAACATTTTTTATACTCGGACTCGAGTAACGGCTAATAATAATAATAATTTTGTGACGGTAGTTGAGCCTGTAATTGTTTAATATGGCCTTATTATTATCGGTGGGATTTCTTTTATAAAATGTGTGTAAGAAATTAAGGTGGTCATGCATAGACCGGAGATCATTGTTAAACCAATTAATGTTTAATTCATTGGAGCTATTCACAACACGGGATCTTAATGGAAATATGGAGTCTATGGCATTTGTAATAATGCCGATAAATTTCATAAAACGATTGTTAATATTTATATTGGAGTCGAAAATGAAATTCCAGTTAATTGTGCCAAGATAATTACTTAATACAGATAGTCCGCGATCATGAATAGGTCTATAAAATATTCTCCTAGTGGGAGTTATGAACTCAATATTTGCCTCAAGAAATATACCCAAATAATCGGATAACTTGGTATCTACTGACTGCGTACGAAATTTATTAGTATTGATGTTCGTAAAAATATTGTCTAGACAGTGGTTATTTCTAGTTAGTCCGGTGTAAGTTAAAGAAAACCCGAATGATCTGAATGTGTCCAAGATTAGTGTTGAACGCTGTTCGTTACACTTATGAAAATAAACATTAAAGTCTCCAGATACAAACATTACTCTGTCACTCCTAGAAAAGGCATCCAGTGCATGAGTCAGTGTCTCCAAAAATAAATCATAATCACCATTTGGCGGTCTGTAAATAGTCATCAATCTTACATTACCTGATTCAACAGCAGCTATCTCACAATGCGATTCAACAGAAAGCTTTGTTATATGTTCTAAATTTATACAGTTTATGTGGCCCTCAGACGCATATACGGCTACCCCACCATGAACTGTCCTAGTTCTACAGTAATTTGAGATAAGGCAATAATTACTAATGCTTACATAGCGCACCAATGTTCATTTATTAATAAAAAGTCATATTTATGATCATTTAGAAAGATTTCTAATTTAGTGGTTTTATTACGAATGCTTTGTATATTCAGGTGCAGTATTCTAAAATCATAATAGGATTTATTTGTTATACTCGATAAATTTTCCACACTGTGGGTTAATTCCCTAAAAAATCATTTTCTGTCTCTTCCGAAGTTCTAACATCCTGTCTGGGTTGTCTTCTAAATTTATATCTCTTGAATGCAACATTACGAGGCCAGAAATTTTTTTGATATACGGTGTCTAATAAATCATAACATATTCCTACTTGGAAGCACTTACTATTAGGTCTTGATTGTTCTATTTTAGTTGGAATATGTTTTACTATCAGGTCATCTTCATTAGTGATATTAGATTTCTTTTTAATGTAGTTCCTAACAATGGTTTCATCAATTGTGTCTGGTATTCTGGAAATAAATAGCCAAACTTTTTTGTTTTTGTGATCTCTGCCTAAAAAACTTTCATTTCCAGTTGTTTCGCCAGTTCCTATGAAAATATTTCTTTTTGGTCTACGAGAGTTTGCATTTATTTGTGGTAATTGAGTTGTAACTGGTGGACGACTCGCTACTTGTGCCCAGGATGTAGTTGTAGTTGTTATACTACTGCTGCTGGCTTTTGGTGGTGATTTGGCTAGGCATTCACCTTGCCTGATTTGAGTGTTAGCAGGCCGCGTGCTTGTATTCTGCGGTAGGGGTACTAACCATGTTCTAGTGTTTGGAGAGGCATATGTGGTATTATTTGCAAGTTTGTTTGGATCAGAGTCGATCGTTGAGACTTCAGAACGGGTTTTGTTGGTTTTCACTGGGTTATTGGGCTTCGTAATGCTGGATGCTGCTATCTTAGTACCCTCATTTGGTTTTCCTGTTGATGTTAAGAGCCTAATAAGATCTATATTACTATCTTTCATTATTTTAGTAGTTTCGCTTATTAATTGTCTTTCATTTTGGGCTTCGGCATGTAATTTTTCATATTTATTGCATAGGGTGAGCTTTACATCTTCAATTTTCTTAATAAGATTTGCTTGTTCCTGTATCTTATTTTTTAATTTATTATTTTCCTCTATTAGCAGTAAATTAGTTTTGGCTATTTTATCAGCCTGATTAATCACTTGACAACAGTCAAGACAGAGGCATCGAAGCCGTCTGTTATTGAGTTCTAATACTCTCATTTCAGTTGTTGAGAGATTGGAACATGACTTACAGTGCTTTTTAGTGCATTTGTCACAGATATAGATCTGTTTGGGATCTAGATTATTATTTTTACAATATTCAAAATTTGTACACTCCATAGCTTTAAAATTTAAGTTATTTTATTAGGCCAGTAGGTTATTGGAAAAATCCGTCCTGTATAGTAGTAATATGAGAGGTTTTGTACTTATTTGATAAGACAGTTCTTGATAAGATTATTTTTTGTGGTGTTTTTTTTATAGCTTTGTAGGTTGTTGAAGTTTACAATTATTATAATTTTTGGTCCTTGTTTATAAACGAATGCACTAATTTTTATGTTATTAAATCTGTGATAGATTTATGGATAGTTTTATATAAAATTCAATTTTTGTTTTGTTTAAAAAACCACTATTTTCACTGAAATTACACAGAGCAATTGATATTGATACTATACTATTGATTTGATACCACTATTTTTAAGTGAAAAGGTTCAGCAAAAGTCCTGGTTGGGGTAGCTCCTCTACAGGCGTCGGTGATAGGCCTTAGTAGCGGAAATATACCGACGTTAAATAAATGTAAAAAAAAAAATGGAAATTAATATTTTCCTACGAAATTTTTGTCGTTTTTATACTCAAATATTTTTGATTATACTGAATCCTAAAAAAATCACTTTCCATCAAATACCACTGGAAAAAAAATCATTTCCTGTATAAATTAATGATACAAATACTTGATGAACCCATCTGTTGGGCTGTTTCTGAGTTGAAATTATGTATTATAGTCGAGTCAACAAATTTTTCAATATGGAAGTGTAGACTACATGGAAGGCGGCAAAATTCAAGGGATGGGTTTAGAGTAGTTAAAAGGTAAACATCCTAAAAGTCCCCAAGAAGGCTTTGCAGAGGAGGGCTTCCGGAAGGCCCTAAATTTTAACTTTTTTTGGTTTCTCGCTAACTCAAAAACTATTGGTCCTAGAGGAAGAATTATTCTTACCTTATTGAAAGCTGATAAAATTTTCCACATTTTTTAATTTCGACTAAAAGCTTCTATCTTCAACCATTATCGAGTCATCCGCTTCTGAAAATCGCCGATATCCGGAAAACGCTGTTTCGGATCACAATTTTCGTCATACCCTGCTCCTAATACCTCAAATTTTCTTTTGTAAAATAAAATACAACCAAATCAAGTGAAGAGGATTAAATTGACTTAGAAATTATATATTCTACTTATAATTAATGGCTGAGATTGTGGAGTTCCAAAATTATTTGCTGTAATGTGATAGGGTTATTGCTTGAAATTATACCTACAATTTTACAAGCTGTTGTTGATGAAAAAATTGGAGGAAAATCATATTATACTTTCCAAGCAGAGGATGATGCAGATGTGCAATTATATCCAGAGCCATAGAAAAGTGAGTTTTCTCTTCAGTAGCTGTGATAGGGGAAGATGTGGACTTGGCAGTCCTGTTTTTGGCGAAAACCCCTCCCCAGCTTGACATATTCCTCGTGAAATCTGGCAGAGAAAAAGTATGCACAGCAACATACTCTTCACAAGAGCTGCAGTCGCTGGGGTTGGAGCACATTCTGTTTGTACATGCTTTCACAGACTGTGATACCATCTCCGCAGCCTTCAGGAAGAGTAATGTCAGGTTTGCAAAATTATACAAGAAGGACAAATCGGTCAAAGAAGCAGCTGAGGAATTTACCAGCCCTTCATTGACAACCATCTGAGGTCAAAAGAGCAGGACATAATTGCATCTTTAGATGGTATGGTGCTCCGTCTAAGAAGATATCTTTGAATGACTACAGATATCGGTCATTCTAAAATCAGTCGCTTCGATCAAGCCAGACATTTCCACTCTCTCACCAACTGGGGGGTCCACGAAGTACCATTCCTACAGGGTGTACTACCAAATTCAGCAGTGGATGGGAATCATACTGCTCTCACATGTGTGTGGCTTAGGAATTCTTGGCTGGGAGGAGAGAAATGGAGAGTTTATGTCAAAACTAACAGACGAAAATGCTGCCCCCGACGAAATTTTGCAAGTTATATTTTGTCGTTGCAAAAAAGATTGTGACTTCGGAAGATGCAGAAAGGCATCATTAAATTGTTCGCCAGCATGCCTCATCTGCCATAATGAAGTCCCCATAACAGAAAATGAGGGGATGAAGAATTGATGACATAATAGTTTCTTTTGATGATTCATTTTCCCCATAAACTCAAAATTGATCGTTTTTTTTTTCTTTCTTTCTTTAAAAAAAGCATTAGCTAATTAGCAATTAGCCAATTATATATAAATAAAAATAGTTCAAATCATAATACTGCGTTGTTCTTATGTTGTTGTCTTATGGAGGTACCTGCCTACCTTTTCTGATTGTTGGATTGTAGCTACTCATTACTATATCAAATGCAACAACTTACAACAATAAATAGATTTTAAAAAAAACAAATGAATGCAATAAAATGTAGGGATGGTTTCAATGTGCTCCAGCCCCAGCTGCTGCAGCTCTTGTGAAGAGTATGTTGCTGTGCATAGTTTTCCTTTGCCAGGTTTGACGAGGGAATATGTCACGCTGGGGAGGGGTTTTCGCCAACAACAGGACTGCCAAGTCCATATCTTCGCCTATCACAGCTACTGAACAGAAAAGTGACTTGGATATTAAAACATAATATTTTTAGTCGCAAACTCATCTATAAAATCGTTATTTTACTATAAGGAACGTAACCAGACTGCAACCAACAGCTACTCTCCAGGCTATGTGCCCTGCCGAGCGCATTAAGTGTAATAATTGCATATTACCATCAAAACGCTAATGCTTCGATTGCAACAAACACCAGCCGAAAGACTGATCCTACTTAAAGGAGCCCTCCTGCCAGTCGTCACACCCCAAACCCAACCCTGAAGTGAAAAATTTTGCTGCCTTCCATGTAGTCTACAATAATTTGTCGACAGGACTATTATAAGAAAAAAATTCATCCAAATCCTGCTTCTGAGAATTCCGACTAGTTTTAGGGCTTCATTGATTACGTCATTATTTCTATGCAAAAGTCGTCTGTGGAATGTTATACCTTCTCACTCTCTCGACTTTTATCTTCAGCTACCTAACAATTTTATTTCGTTTGCCATTTCCAATTAATTTGGGGATGAGCTGTGTATGTCATTTTTATTACACTTTAAATCCTTGATAGTCTAATTGTTGTGTGGTTTTACCACAGGTTTTACATATTTTTTTTTGTTTTTAGTAACTTGCAAGTAATTTGTGCACCATGTTGAACAGCAGGTAACCTTCAACAACGGCTGCATACAGTATCTAAATATATTTATATAGTTGTAAAATTATTTGTATTTGGAAGGATTTTGGTAATGGAATGGGACTGACTATTGCCATTTGTTTTGGAAGTATGTAATTGGGAATTTTAAATGTTGTGATACAAGTTTTTTTTATTAAGTAAATTTCGTTTCCAACTTCCTCTAAAATATGTTGTAATTTTTTATCCATCGTAGTCTGTCAGATTCTAATTTTATTGTATGTGTAAAAAATAAAGTGTATTGTCAATCAATTATTTGTTTTTGTTCAAAATCTCGATAATTAGCAGGTGAGTAATTACCAATAGACGGTGACGCTTCAATATATTGCCGCTCTAAGAAAGAACACCGTAACTTCACGTGAGTGAAAATCGAAAAAGAGGGATTTTAAAGTTTATTGCCTGTCTCTCGATTAATTGATCTGTGAAAAGTTATTTTTCACACGTTGAAGCACTTTTTGAAAAAGTATATACAGCATTATAACCATAATTTTGATAGTATTAGGCTAACAGGTGCTCTTTTCTAGCAGGCGGCATGAAGTTAAAGAAAAAATAATTCGTTTTGCTATAATCATGCCACCATTTGAAAAAGTCACACTGAACCAAGTAAAGAAAACTATGATGGAAATGAAAAGAAGTAGCAAAGCAGACCCTATAAATTTAGATATGATAATAATAAAGGTAATGTTTGATGTTATTGGGTACCCTCTATACTAAATCTGATTAATACTTTACTAAAATATGGAAAATTTTCTAGTGATCTAAAAAGATATACAGTAGTACCAATACCAAAAGTTAAAAATTCAAAAGATTGCAGTGAGATGAGACTCATAAATAGTTGCCAGACTTGGAGAAGATTATGGAGAAACTCATTTATAATTATACAATCCAATATGTTAAGGATAATAACATATTAAGCAATGTACAGGCGGAGTTCAAAGAAAAACACTCTACTGAAGGTGTGATGCAACTGGTATACGGGAATGGAATAAAACGGGGACAAGAATGGAAATACCATCGCAGTGTTTCTGAATCGTGCATTTAAAACAGTGGATAGGGGTGTACTCCTAAAGAAACTAACTGCATATGGTTTCTCAGGCAAAGCGATTGAGTGGTTCAAAAGTTACTTAGATGATAGAAGTCAGATGGTTAAGTTGGAAGGAGTGTTGTCTAATAACGAATACATTATACATGATGTTCCTCAAGGCAGTATATTGGGGCCACTACTGTTTTGTCTGTATATCAATGATCTACTTGGAATTTTAAAATACACAGAAATTAGGCTCTTTTGGGATGATGCATTGGTGTTTACTGCTGGAAAGGATATTAATGAACTGATAATTAATATGAATGAGCAATTATGAAATATATCCAGTTGGTTAAACTCAATCAAAAGCAATGGTGATATCCTCAGACAGAGAATATATAGAGTTAAAAAGTGAAAATAAACGAATTGGTATTGATGGTGAGCAGTTAGAGTGGGTTCAGGAATATTAAGTACCTAGGTCATTGTCATAAAATTATCTCGTACATTATCAATGTCCTAGGGATATTAATAAGTAACACCACAGGTAATTACAGCTGATAATTACATAACATGTATTTTTCAAATAAAAGGTGCATTAAAGTATTATTTGTCGAACTAGTTTTACGGATAAAATGATGCTAACGGTCAACGAAGGTATTCCCGCAAAATCGAGAAGGTTTTGGTCTGTTTGTCTTTGTTCCATCTATGCTACCAAAAAGATATTTCCCTTCGTTTGTATCCTGATATCCAAAATTACATTAAAAATTGAAAGATACTATAACATTAATTCGATGTAACATACGTTTGTATAAATTCCACTGATCTATTATATACACTGGATAGCGCATAAGCTCGAAACGGTTGTGCCAACACCACTGAGTGTGTGGTGCCAGTTTTCCGAAATGTCGGTAAGGTAGAGCTACTTCATTTACATAATTATAATAATCGCCCACGCCCAGATATCATAGGAAAAGAAAAATATGGCAAAGCCGAAAGTAGTGGCAATTTCCAAGGCAAAGAACAGCCAAATAAAAACAAACAAATTTGGTTATTTCTTTCTCGTGTAAAAGACATTACAACTGAAAATGATATTAAATGTTTCATCTCGGAAAAAACAAACTAAGGATGTAAGTGTCAAACTCTTAAAAACCGCCAAAACCATCCCAGATAATCAATGTTTTATGGTAGGTGTTCATCCTTCACTTCTACAAACTGTATATAATGAAAATTGGCCTCAAGAAGTCGTCTATGCCAGATTCAATTTCAGGATAGGCCAATGGTTTCTAGACAACTCAAGACAAGCGTCCTTCACCAATCAAGGTAACAGCCGGCCGTCTACTTTTCAAAATTATGGGGGCGCATCAGTACATACTTGATCATTCACAAATCAGATCTTTTCCTGTAGTTTAAGCGCATCCACAGAATCTTCAACCACAAGTTTACCAACAATTATCACAAATTCTAACAGCATGAGCACATCGATGGTGCAAAAACAGGTTCTTAAACTTATACATTATAACATACAGTGCATTACAAACAAAATCAATTCATTGAAGTTCTTATTAGACAGAACTGATCCTACTTTTGTCTGCATTTCTGAGCATTGGGCAACCACCAAACAAATAGAACAGGTAAGGTTAACAGGTTATACTAATGTAGGTAATTACTCACGACAAACCTACATACATGGTGGCACTGCGATCTTTGTCAAGAATCACATAATATATGAATGTAGAAACTCAAAAAATATATGTGACATGTCAATTGAACTCTCGTTCGAGTGTTCAGCTGTGACATACAGAAACAAAACTTGTACAGTCTGTAGGTATTTACAGAGCACCAAATAGTGATGTTAACATATTTTTTACGCAACTATCTGCACTATTATCAAAAATAACCAATAATTATGAGAGTCTATTTGTATGTGGGGATTTCAACATAGATAACATGGCGCCATCCTTTAACTCTGCAGTATTAACTGACATTGTGGAATCATATGATCTTAACTCATTGTTTAATCATGCTACTAGAATTCATAACCATAGAACCCACATTTCACAGACCAGCCTTGACTACAACAATGTAATCCGTGACCCGGGCCTATCAGATCATTATGCTTAATTAATAAGTTGTGAAATTAATGCTACAAAACATCAGCTATGAACAAACATTAACCAAAACATTTTAAAAAATCAATGGACTTTCCATAGCAGAGTTTATAAAATTATTTTGCGGTGATCAGTTATTCCTGACAAACCTTCACAGTAGCATAGACGATATTAATAATATTTTCAGTATATTTTATGAGCACTTCTCCTGGTGCTTCTAAACTGCATTCTCCAAAATTACAAAAATAGTGTCAGAAAAGCAGGAAAACAAAATCAAATTTGGTCCTGAAACATTAAAAAAATGCAAGATCTCAAAGATCTAAACTACTTAAAAAAACAAATAAAGTGCGAATACTTAAATGTAAAGTATAAACAGTCAAAAAGAGATGTAGAAAACTGTATTAGAACTGAAAAACAAAGATACTATAAAGACAAAATAAAAAACTCCAACAATCAAACCCGTTCACTCTGGAAAATAAGAAATCAAATCCTGGCTTAAAAGTTAATGGGGACATATCGCTGTTAATGAAACTGTTACAGACACCTCCAAATTAGTCGGTCAATTTGGCGATTACTTCTCCAATATCGTAGAAGACAAATTAAGCAATCACTTTGATGGTAAACTATCTAAAAATTGTACCAATATAAGACATACAGCACATAGCTTCTTCTGCACACCTGTCACTGAAAATGATGTCCGGAAAGTTATTGCTGCCCTACCGAACAAAAAGTCCACTGGATTTGATGAGGTCTCTGTCGATTTAGTGAAAAAATATAGTCATATACTGTCAGGGCCAATCGCGTATATCATAAATAAATCCATCCAACTAGGTCAATTTCCCGAACTGTTAAAATTTGCATTTCTCATACCTATATCAAAAGATGGTGACCCTCAAAATATTGAAAACTACCGCCCAATTTGCCATACTAAGCATATTCTCAAAAATCATCGAAATAGTTATTGCGCAAAAAATAAAGGACTATATCAATATATTTAATATAATGACTGACTGTCAACATGGGTTTAGGAAAAATCGCTCTACTGAAACAGCAACGCTGGAATTTGCTCAACACATACATAATAAAATTGACCACAATGAAATTAGCACCGGCATTTTTTTTATCTGTCTCGTGCATTTGACACACTAAATATTCAATTCGTATCTGAGAAATTAGAATGTATGGGGATAAGGGGTAACACCAACGCCCTACTAACATCCTACCTAGCGAATAGAAGATTTATGGTAAAATATGGCGTCACAACATCGAGAGAATATACCATAAACAGAGGCACACCGCAAGGCAGTGTCCTTGGTCCACTAATTTTTTTACTGTATGTCAATGATCTTCCCCAGCATATTACAGGCGGAAAAATTTTTATATATGCGGATGATACCCTCATAATTACCTCGGGAAAATGCGCAGAGGAAGTACAACGTAATATAATTAGCATCATAAAAAAATTTAGTGAATGGTGCACAAAAAATCAGTTAATGATAAATTTAAAAAAAAACTGTCCTCATTAATTTCTACAACTGCATTGATAAATCCACTAACCTTCACCCGATTGTTCAAAATATTACTTTAACCCCGATAAGTTCTCACAAATTTCTAGGCACTATAGTTGATAGTCAAATGAATTGGAACCTACATATCGACTTTACAGCCAAAAAACTTAATAAGGTCTTTTACATTATAAAGAAGCTGAAAAATAAACTAGACACAGATTCCATAATGTCAGTATATTACACAAACTTTCACTCAGTAATTTCATACAACATTATTGTGTGGGGCCAGTCCCCGGATATAAATAGAATCCTCATCCTACAAAAACGTGTCATAAGATTGATCTTCAATCTTGAGATGCGACCTCATGCAGAACAACCTTCCGCAAAAAAAATATTCTAACAGTCACCAGCATATAGTTACTAAAAATTCTACTACACATTCATGGAAATAAAATTGAACTAAATAAACATTCTAACATACACACAATCAATACCAGAGGGAAAAATGACATATACCAAAACAAGCGTTATCACTGTAAATATGAAAAGTCACCTTTATACTCAGGCACCCATCTGTATAACCTGTTACCACTTGATCTGAAATGTCTACCTTTCCTTAAATTTAAAAAAAAGTTAAAAGGGTATCTTTCCTCAAACTGTTTTTACACCATTGACGAGTTCGTCCGGGCCATCAATGGAACCTCTACACTGTCTCACTAATTAATAAACCCAACTATTTTTATCCCTTGTTGGTGTTATTTTATTATTTAATGTGTTTTATCATTTAATGTATTTTATTATTTAATATCGGATTTTATTATTGTATCTATTCATACACCCTATTGTACTCTACCTGATTTATCTTATCTGCACTCGATGTAGCTTAAAAGATGAATAAAAATGTATTGTATTGTATTGTATAATATAACGGTAAATGAATAAAATAATAAGCAGTTCAAAATTAAAGAACTGTCACAAAAAATGCACAAAGTTTGGATGGTCGATAGAAGGGGAAAAATTTAATTTTGATTACTGCGAAGGACCCACTGCAACAGAAATTTTACAAAAAATTTCTGTTCTTGCAGTAGGCAAAATGCTTGCTCAAATGTGATTTGTCCTTGCGTTGATCTCATTTGAAATGAGTGATGTTTGTAATTGTAAGGATTGTTGTAATAATATTGATGAATGAAATAAACGAATAATTTTGGCAATAAATAGTTTTCATTTGAATGAAATTCAATATTTATGCACTCGATATATTTTATAAACATATAAAAAATAATTTATACACATCTATGTGATTTATAATGTAAATTAGTCAAAGCCAATCCCCGCCGAAGCAGTCGGTGCGTGTTGACTGCTCGCGCTTGGACTCGACGCTGAATTTTGAACGCGCACCTTTTTTTTTATTTAAATATGAAAGGCTGAAACTTTCCACAAAACTTCATAATGTATTATATTTTAATGTTAGATAATTATTTATTTGAAATTCGAAACTTCCTCACTCACCTTTTGCGATTAGTATCTAAACAGTTGCAGAACCTGGCAGTGCTACTTTGAAAATTTGTCACAATGAATAAATAAATATCGAGGGAATTTCGGACAGGTCTTATTTTCAAGCTCACACTTTGAGAAATAAGTGCATCAAATTTCAAAATGAAACAATTAAAACTGATGGAGATATAGCGAGTTAAATGTGAAAAAGCATGGAATTTTTTCTTTCATTTTTCACAAAAACATGATTTTATACATGCTCCTCATTTTTTTTGCAAAACTAACTTTATATTAATATTCAGTGACCTCAAAAATATAAGGAAAACTGGATTCAACCATTAGGACTGCCATGGTCACTACGGGCACATTTTAGGGGTGCTTCCCGCTCGCCTAGTTTGATGCCAGATATATTTATTCTAATTGAGAATTTCCCGCCTGCTGGAGTTCACATAGATGGCAGTAGAGACGCATCCACTAGAGTGGGACGCACTGATTGGTCCGCATGAAAAGTGGATACATAATGGCGGTGGTGTTGCTTTTATTTTGACGAGCATAGTGTCATTAGACTCAATGTAATAGGTTAAAATTAAAATAACAGTCTGTTATGTTATGACTGATGTGGTCTCGAAACAATTAATGGTAACGTTATTACTTACACAATAATATATTTTTCCACTTTGTCAAAACAAATATAGTCCAGGGCATTTAGATCAAAATCGCCCGAATAGCGGAAATTTTTAGGCACAGCAGATATCGAGATGCGGTTTTCTGCATTGTGTTCAGGAAGGTCCCAGGAAACGACTCTACATAGACTGGTTTAGCCATTTTTTGAAAAATGCCTTCTGGGCCGGAAAATGCATTTTCCAATTGCATCATTACTTGCACCATTATAGGAACGACTGGAAACTCGGAAGAATCGCTCGGAAATCGTTACTCGGGGATTTTTGGGGCTGCCGAACTCAATTCTGGTATTAGAATTACCCGGGGGTGCGCAGGGGGTGAATTGGGGGAGAAATGGCAGCGTGCATGAAAATCGCTCCAAACTCGTTACTCGGAGGTTTTCGGGGATGCCGCATTCAATTCTGGCATTGGAATTACCCGGGGGCGCTCGGGGGTCCCTCTGTGGGGTTGTCTGGGGGTCATTCTGGGGGGGAAATGGCATAGTCCATGGGAAGCGCTCCAAACTCGTTACTCGGGGGTTTTCGGTGATGCCGAATTCAATTTTAGCATTAGATTTCTCCGGAGGCGCTCGGGGGTCCCTCTGTGGGGTTGTCTGGGGTCATTCTGGGGGGGGGGGAATAGCATAGTCCATGGGTAGCGCTCCAAACTTGTTACTCGGGGGTTTTCGGTCATGCCGAATTCAATTCTAGCATTAGTTTTTCCCGGGGGCGTTCGGGGTCCCTCTGTGGGGTTGTCTGGGGGTGATTGGGGGGGAAATGGCAGCGTCCATGAAAATCTCTCCAAAATCGATACTCGGGGGTTTTCGGGGATGCCGATTTCAATTCCGGCATTAGACTTCCCCGGGGGTGCTCGGGGGTGGCCCTGTGGGAAATGGTAAAGGAAAAAGTGAAAAATCACAAATTATGAAAATAATACTTTATTCAAATAACAAATAGGAGTTTTTATTAATGTTGAATTATTCATTATAAACTTCAATTTTTAACTTAAATACTAAACACCAAAAAATGGTCCAAAATCCAAGAAACTTGATTACTGTAGCACTGTATTTACATACAACGAAAAAGCAACGTGGTCCTGAACGACAGATGTAATACTGATGCCACAGAGACGCCGACTGCGCGCGGGAACTGGACCCATATTTTTTCTCTTCAGTCGATACAGAATATTTCTGTTTTCGCCGGTCCCCGTGGTAACGATACTCTACTCTCTTTATAGCTTTGGCGCCTTTTTCAAATCCAGTTTCGAGGCACTAAAGACTTCCAAAGCAATTGTTTTTTTAATGTGTGTAATATTTATTTATTTAATATTCAATCTAATTTTTTATTATTCATTGCGATTTTCATGGACTATGCAATTTCCCCCCCAGAATGGCCCCCGGATACCCCCGCAGAGCCGCCCCCGAGCGCCCCGGGTAATTCCAATACCAGAATTGAATTCGGCATCCCCGAAAACCCCCGAGTAACGAGTTTGGAGCGATTTTCATGCACGCTGCCATTTTCCCCCTAATTCACCCCCCGCGCACCCCCAAAGAGCCACCCCCGGGTAATTCTAATGCCAGAATCGAGTTCGGCAGTCCCGAAAACCCCCGAGTAACGGTTTCCGAGCGATTTTTCCGAGTTTCCAGTCGTTCCTATAATGGTGCAAGTAATGCGATGCAATTGGAAAATGCATTTTCCGGCCCAGAAGGCATTTTTCAAAAAATGGCTAAACCAGACTATGTAGAGTCGTTTCCTGGGACCTTCCTGAACACAATGCAGAAAACCGCATCTCGATATCTGCTGTGCCTAAAAATTTCCGCTATTTTTCCTAACTTTCCTGGACTAATATCGCAATCTGCTTTTGACACTTCTTACGTTAACTTGTAAACACACTCTGATGCCAACACCACCTAGATGCTCGGTGGCCGGGTGGCGTCAAGGTTTTGTGGCGTTGCTGATGCACACGCGCTAAGGTTCCTATACACGACACGCTCAGCTGCAAAGGCACGCGGGTCATGTAACGTTGTTTACAACTACGGGAACCAATGAAATCTGTGACCTAATAAAAACAATAAGTAAGTTGAGTGGGAGCCACACAATCCCTGAACACAGAAAACCTCTTCTGTGCCCTGAATGTTTCTTTATCTCTTTCTTAGTCTGAGGTACTTACCAAGAAGTAGATTTACGCTTCTTGCTTACAACCTCCTTGATCTATGATTAGTTCAGCAACTGACTCACCAGGTGCCGTCACCTCAATCTAAATCATCTTTGGTTGCTTTGATCTTTGCTGTCAGTTGATCTGTGGTTTTGACAAGTGTTGTGAGAAGTGAAAACTGTGATTTGTTATTTTTTAAATTGATACTTAATAACTGGACGAATATAATGTACATTTATAATAACATCAAATATCACTGGAATTGCTGATATATTGAATGGTATTTTATAACGATTTTAATTGAACCTTATAAAATTGTTACTTTTATTACATATCTTTTAACCGGTGCTGCAGACAGTCATGTGTATGCATTATTTACAGACCCTATAAATAGTAATACGAGTTTATATTGATATTCTTCATTCGTTTTATAAAGTTTATAGTGCCTTTTTTATGCAATTAAAAAAGGGTCATTCTCCAGGATATCCACTTCTCACTTATACAAAAACTAAAAATGCTGAAAGATTCTACGTTATTCCAGGATTACAGTCCACATGTTATATTGTGCAAACGAAGTTAAATACTGCAAATTAATTATTTAAACTGCCCATGTGTCAACAATGCGCCGCGTTCACGGTAATCGTCTTGTCACCTGTTAGTGGCACTACTGCTCACAGGTTGCCTAAAGTGCATATCCAAGGTGCCATTTTATACACTACATAGGTACCTGACTTCTACAAAATTCATATCGAAAAATAAATCACTTTAGTACAACAAATACACTTACCGACATGTAGGTATATCAATGAGAAGTGCTGTTTCTTCCTCCACTAATTAAATTACTCACTATATGTCCATTAAGGTCATAAATTCGGCCTATAACAATATCATAGGCATTATACCTACTATGTCTGTTGTAACCCTCTTTGTTTTGCACTGACCAATAAATAAATAAATCCGTTATTTTCCTACATTTTTGGATGGTACAATGTCTGTTCAACCACAAAAACGATTTCACAACCTCAGGCGACACTCCGTTTTGAAAACAAAACGCTGCTATATAACAACGGTCAGAGTACTTTAATTGTGAAAACAATATTTTCGTGCGCAACAGTCTGTTTAACCTAATGGGCACATTATTTATAACATCACAAAAAAAATTCCACGAAACAACGGCTTCTCTGGTGGCCATTACAAAGTAAAAATCGTGTAAGCTCCGTATGCCGTATTGCCAAGTCTACCTCACAATTTGGGAAATATATTCAGTTATGACTACGTCTATATGCAACCAATTATATGCAAGCCGTTTACCTATTCACGTGTATCACCTTTTCATTCCTTACCTGTTGATATCTACAGACTCACCTGTGGGATTCACACGTAACTTCTATACTTACATTCATTCGGGCGAATTTACAATTATTGTTGTACTTCTACTTTATATAAAATTATTGTAATTAACAATTTCACAATAACATAAACAAAATACTCCTCTGCGATTGGTTCTTAACACCGACGCTTCCTCAAGTTTCTTCTTCAGCATTTTTCCCTCCTCAGTTAATCCTCTACACCTTGCATGTATCAATAGAGAACTTTACATTTTACTGCAATTTACACTAATAAGTTATTTGCAATGTGTTCGGTCAGTGGGCCATCAAGTTCAAACGGTGGTGAATTGCCAGTTTGTGCTTTTAACACTTGTGAGAATTGTGAAGTTACTTGTGCCATATTCTATGAAATGGACGCCGCGTCAGATGAGTCTTTACAGGCATTTTTTAATCGACATGGTGTCATTCCATGCCACTTTATTGGTCCCAACAACTTCCGGTAACATGTCAGTTTTCAGGTGTCAGCGATGATACTCGGACAAACACAAGCGTAAGTGCAACATCAATGTTAGTATATATAATAAAACTTTCTTTCACAACATTATGATTCTAATAAACGTCGTTGCAGAGTTAGTTTTCATGTATTTGACTAGACCACCTCTGCATTTCAAATTTATTAAGCGGGAACTTGATTTAGCCAACTCAACCATTATTGACTATTTTAGTTTCATAAGGGAAGTCTTCATTTATTGGCTGAATCTGAATAGTGCAGTGATCGGCGGTGATGGAAATATTGTTGAGATTGACGAGGCTAAGATCGGCAAGCGTAAATATAACAAAGGGCGCTACTTAGAGGGACAATGGGTATTCGGAGGAATCGAAAGGGGGACACGGAAATTTTTTTTAGTGGCTGTCGAGGATCGCTCTGCTGACACCCTTGTGAACATTATAAAAACAAAAATCAAACCGGGTACCACCATTTATACCGATTGCTGGAAATCATACAACAATTTGGGTAAAGAAAATTACACACACCTTACCGTCAACCACTCCGTTAATTTCGTTGCTCCAGACACAGGCTTGAAGTACAGAAATTGGTTCCGCGGTTCGGTCGCAGAAAAAATCACTACGAGGGATACTTGTCGGAATGCCTGTTCCTGATGCAACATCCCGATTATACGAGACGTTACCATGTCTTTTGGAAGCTGGCTGGCCAATTGTATACTCCCCTACCACATTAAAACGCCAACATACCTACATGTAAGTACATCCAAATTAACATCTAAACAATACCGGGACTTAATAAATTCGAGACACAAATTTCCTATAGCGCTTCTTTTTCTCCTAATACGACAATCACATTTACCAAAGATTTTCCTTGCGCTACAATTTCGAGACAAATTTAGCTCCATTGCAATTTTCCTTTCGCATGCGTCTTTCTTTTATTTCAACGACGACTTCCTTCAAAGATTTGTGATCTCATGCCATTTTTGGTCGCATGCGATTCTCTTCACTATTCAGCTACAAACAAAATTTTCTTACGACTTTCTACACATTACTTACTGTCGGGAAAGACTATTTTGTCGGATGCGACTCTCGTCATAGTTACACTACATTCGCGCCCGTTTTCGTCGCTTGTTCGTAGTCGCATGCGACTTTTTGTACCATGCGATTTTTGGTTGCATGCGATTTTTGCCAGAAGCGATTTTTCTTGCATTCGGCTAAAAACTAAATTTACTTGCGACTGTAAGTCGCGCGTTACGTAATGTCGCGAATGACTGTTTTGTCAGATGCGACTATCGTCATACTTACACTAAATTCGCGACCTTATTTTACCCACCCAGCACCCCTATTCACTCCACCATCCCGTATGCTTGTAGCTTATTATTATTATTATTCATTTGCACAACATTTCATTGTCACCGAATGATTAATAAGACAATTTACTACAAGATTGCGAAAAGAAATCGCCAAAAAACGCGAAGTGGATATCCTGGAAAATTACCCGTTTAAGTAATATTCACATCAAAGTTTTCAAAAATAATTCAGTGTGTTATTAAAGCTAAATTCTTTATTTGTGGTTATAAGAATAAACTATTATATAGATAAATTTTGCGATCTTATTCATTGCATGTTTTCAGGAATTGAAGTTTTAAAGAAAGTTATTGTGTGTATAACAATGGAAGAAAAAAAGGAAAACATATGCCGCCTTTGTTTGAAACACGATGGTAACACTTTTTCACCATTGAATGACTCTAAAGAATTCCTAAAAGTGGTTGTGCCAGAACTGGTAAGTGATTATTTCGGTTTGTTCAAGAATCGATAATTTATTCATACTTAATGAAATTCATAGTACTTTACCCCGTGAAAACCCTAGTAAATCTAGTGAAATCTTTGTAAAATACCATGAAACTCTTCTGATAATTACAGGCAATCTCAGATATTTGTCAGAAAAGTGTCATTAGAGATTGTACAAAAGATATTTGTTGTACCATTCTTCTTTCAAAATATATATCCTATTAAAAAAATTTGAAAATTGTTTCGTATGACTAATTAGAGCAGTTAGTAAGTACTGATACGTATATATACGAAGGCGGTGCATCAATTATTGATTTAGTTTTTTCGAATGATGAAACCACTGAAGCATTAAGTTCGATTTATAAACTTTTCCGCTGCAATTGCGGTTGCAGTTGGAGTTGCCGCAGCAGTATCAGTTGCAATTCACGAAAATTGGTCATTTATAAACTCTTGCTCTTGCTAGAGAATGTTTCACACATGCGCTGTATGCCTAAATCTTGTGACGATTTGTTTACGTTCTTCATGAGCGTTTTGAAAAAGAGGTTCTCTAGGTTGTGTTAAAATTGTTTATTCTCAATACCTGATACACAAACTAAAATGGATTCGGAACAGATCCTTTTGGGAACTTTTGGACTTATATGTTCTTTTATAACCTCGAAAAGACGTAACCTGCGAAGGTATAAAAGAAGGTCGTTAAATAGGCGACGAAAGGAAGAAGGCGGTTCCAAATATTTTTTGAAAATGAAAGTTTATGGTCCAGAGCTCATTTTCTTGTTAAAATTTCTTTAACATATAAAATTTAAACATTGGAAAAATTTAACAAAATCTTAAACGTCAAACACTAGTCACGCGTTGTTTGCCTCAAAATGGGTACTTCCTTGTCTTCCTTTCACTTTTTCCAGTATTCCCTCTACCGAAACTGACAAGCGTAGAGGGGTTGAAAGCTACAATTTCATTGGTTATCCGCTGGTAATTCTGCAGCGGTTGCCGTTCAAGATAAAAGTTGGTTATCTACCTGCGAAATATGAACTGCAACCGCAGTGGCAGCGGACTTTATAAATGGAAACATTGTTTTCGTATTCTTCATAAACACTACAGGTGCGGCAACTGTAACTGCTGCGGCTAGTTTATAAATTCACCTTTAGTATTAGATGGACCAAACATATCAGATCATAGTTGTATTAAAATGAATTTTCTGAGAAATCAACAAGACAAAAAATTTTCTAAGAAATAAATTAAACGATCTAAATCAATTACACGATATTGTTGAATTTTTAAATACTTTTAATTATCGCAATGAAGATTTAAATGATAAATAGAACTGTTTTTTGGAGGGAATGAGAAATATTGTTCACAATCTTATGCCTAAAAGAGAAATTGACAAGAGTTTCAGATGTACTTAAACGCTGAGATCAATCCTACAAACAATATAAATTAACGATTAACCAAAACGATTGGGAGCTGTATAAATGAGACAGGAATGAGGTTACTAGTATAATTAAGACTGAAAATGTAAGCATTTCCAAGATAAATTGATTCTTGTCAGGGCAATTCAAAAGAGATGTGGAAATCTTTAAAAAACATAACAGGAAAAAAGACTAGAGGTAATATTGCTGTTGTTGATTTTAACGGTGAATTATTATACTGTTATGTGCTGCCCTCTAACAGAGAGGAGAGTTGTAATTACTCCCTGGCCAGAAGGGCGGCGCCATCTGTGGGCCAACTGGCGAACCACCATTTAGTAGTGCCTAAGAAAATTATAGAGAATTCCAGTATCTTCTGGAAAGTTCTACAATGATATTCTGGACATTCCAAGTGGGTATATAAAGAGGTGAAGCCAGCAGATGGGAGAACAGAACAGTACAGTTTAGTGAAGAATAAGGAACAGTTCAGTGTCCAGTTCAGTTCTGGGTAATCTGTGGTTCTGGTTACAGAGACATTTTGTAGAAGAAGAGTTCAGTTGAGTGAAGTAGGCAATACAGAGTTTTTAGGTTAGATAAAGTTGTCAAGTTTAGGAAGAAAAGTACATAGTGTTTTAAAAGTAGTGAATTCATATTAGATTAAGTTATTATTAGTTGTGTGATTTTTAAGTATTTACTAGTGTAATTTTAGTGATTAAATAAATCAGTGGTTTGTGAAAATTCTTGTTGCAAGTTATTCGAATCCACGGAGTGTTTACTGAAAATTGTAAGCACGTAACAATACAATCTAAATGAAATAGTAGACAAATTTAATGAGTTTCTTGTTCAAAGTGTTGAAGATATTATTGAAACTATACCCATTAATAATAGGAAATTTCCAGTAGAAAACAGTAACTGCAGTCTATCATATTTTAAATTATTAGCGAAATGTCAATTAAAAGAAATAATCTATTCACTTGCTAACAAAAGTAGTCCTAACGATGTTGGTATGTTTATATATACAAAATTTTTTGATGTCTTAGCGGAACCACTGATAAATGTTATTAATTGCTCATTATTGACTGGAAAAGTTTCAGATTCTTACAATTATTCTGTTATGCAAAGTTGCCAAAACTATTAAAGCCGAACAATTCAGACCAATTCATATGTTACCTGCATTTGACAAGATATTAGAGAAAGCGGTATACCAGCAAATCTTAGAATATGTTTCAAATGAATGTTTAATCTGTGAATATCAATCTGGATTCTGGAAAAATCGTAGCTGTGAAAGTGCCTTACAATATGTAATAAATGATTGGAAAGAAGCACTTGAAGGTAAAGTAAAGGCTATTATTTTTAGATCTAAACCGCGCATTTGAAACAATCGATAGAGCTAAGCTGTTTGAGAAACTAAAAGCATTGGGTTTTGAGGCGATGGTCTTAAATTAGGTGAAAGGATATATGGATAATAGAAGACAAACAGTTAAATATGAAGAGTATGTATCTAGAGAGTCGTATATTAATGTTGGAATACCGCAGGGTAGCATACTAGGACCGTTACTATTTATTTTATATTTAAACGATGTATCCCTAATTTTTTAAACAGTGAAATATCATCTATTTGCCGATGACACAATAATATATATGTCAGATACATGCATATTAAATCTTGTTGCTAAAATGTCAGTGCTTGGATGAAAGTAAATAAATTAAAATTGAATGTAGCAAAAACAAAAGGGTTAATATTAGAGAAAAAGTCATATAGGGAGTTATTTCTCATCAACCGGTTGCAAATTAAATTGTGTGGAGAGATTTTCGAAATAGTTAATGAAATTAAATATCTGGCGATCATAATTGACAATGATTTGAAATTTAATAAAAACTTTGACTGTGTAAAAAAGTTGCAAAAAAAATTGGAGTTCTTTGTAGGGTTATAAATAACACCACAGGTAATTACGACCCCCTTTATCTTGGAAGGCTCTAGAAAAGCTTTGTGTGGGTTAGTTGGTATCTTTTCGTAAAAAGTAGAAAATTAGTGTACAACACCATAATATTGCCTCACTTTTGCTGCTGTAGCACTGTATTGTATATGGCTAATCAAAAGCGTGTAAAGGGCGTCTACAAAAATTGCAAAATAGAGCTATGTGGACAATATTTGGTTGCAACAGATATTCAAGGGTCGAAGACATTGCGTTAATATAATACAATAATAGAATACAATGTGACGGTTTTCATCCATCCATTATGTTGGGAGAAAAACCTCAATATTTACAAGATATATTAAAAACATTTGAAAATGTACATGATCACAACACAAGAGGTAGACAAAACTTTGTTTTGCAAAGTTTGTGAACAAGTGCTGGGCAGAATTCAATTTTTTTCAGAGTAATCAGGAAATATATTAGTCTGAGTCGAGTAGAAAAGGATGCTTGTAGTATTATTTCCTTTAAAAGACTTCTGAAAGACAGTTATATATTATGATTAGTGGTTGTTATACAGGGCGATTTACCTAAATATGCGCAAAATTATTCAGTGGGTTGTCCCCACCAAAAGGAGTTAAAAAAATTGAGAAATAAAAAAATTTGGAAAAAAAATTACCTTATTTTTTTTGTAGAAGTGCGCCGGCTATGACTAACCAATCTAACATAATATGGTGCAACGAAATCACTTCCTTATGTGGTATGGGTAAAAACAATTCTCACATATAGGGTACTTATTGAAGGGTCTTGTTTTAGTAATTCTAGAACTTCTTTGTCTACTTCAACAGGACGACTTACTACACGTTCTTTGTCGCCTGGTAAACAAAACCCAGTGTCACGAACTCGTTGCACTGCACATAAATTTTTTCTCTCATTAGGTTTGCGCCTATGGGGAAGTTTTCTCCCGTATTTTCGTACAGCCCCTGCAAGACTTTCATTCATTGCCCATAAGTTAATATCGTGTCACAGTACTCTTGCGACGTGAAGTCTGGCATAATCGATATTTGCGAATACAGTTTAAAATTTAACAAAAATGGGAAATGCTCTAAACGGAAGTCGAAGAGCCACTGAACTGAACAGTGAATGCGTGGCGCATTGACCTTAGACAACTAAGACAGCTGATATTACCTGCTAAACAAACAAGCGACACATGTGTGAACGTGTTGAGATAAGCATAACTCACCCGTTCAGAAGCGTCTCTTTGCAGGTTTTAATGCAAAAAAATATAATAAATTACCTCGGATTGCTTTAAAATTTTACAAAGGCTTTCCCACATAACAGACTTGTATACCATTTTATTTTCCGCATGTTTACATAAATCACCCTGTATATATAATATGAAATATTTTTGTGTATACTCTTTTTTCTGTTTTATTTAGTTTTACATTCTAATATTATGATAAGGATTGTGCTGGATTTTGTAAGAAAGTAGCATAGTGTTAAATAAAGGTTTATTATTGTTGTTATTTAAAGTTATTATCGCTAAGCAAAAATCAAGGAATTGAAATTTTAATCGATGTAACCTGCTAGATGTCCAGACCTGACTTTGCTTAATTTTTTTATGGAGGTTTAAAGAATAGTGTCTATATTAGAGCAAATAAATTGGAGGGAATAAAGAGTGGAACATGAACAGAGACTGATTGAAATATTCCAAGTTATGAACCAAGCACAGTTTGAACGTCTCATTAGATGATTTTTTAAAATTTTTCAGTAACGAACTTCCATATGTGGATGAGAAGGAAATTATATTCAAGAATCATATCTTTCATTTTGGCTTTCATAATTATTGAAATATATCATTTGGCTATTTGGTAGATAACTTGTTATTTAAATGCATTTAATTATCTATATTTTTCTAGGATGTGGAGCTAATAGCCGATCCTGTAATCTGCGAAGTATGTCACAGTACATTACACAATATGTATTCTTTTAAAACTGAATGCTTGTCTGTTGAACAAAAACTGAGGCATTATCGCGAATCTACTTCGGAAAGTGAAATTGACTTGGTGAAAGTTTTGAATTTCTTGAATACAGAATCAAAGGAATCTCTTGGTGAGGATAATTTCTTGTCAGAATTTGAAGTACGAGATGAGGAGGAGGTAGATATTCTTGACATCTTCCCAAATTTTTCTAGTGAAGGTGGCACAACTAACGAAAATGATAAAATGTAAGTATTTGGAATAGAAAAGTGATATTTCAGATAATATTTTTATGACTTTGTAAGTAGTGGGGACGGAAGCACATCCTAGTCTTAATATTCTTATACATGTGGTGAACAACTTAGGGGTTCTAATTAATATAAATAAATAAATACACCACAGGTAATGACAACCTCCTTTATCCCGGAAGGTTCTAGAAGTGCCTTGTGTGGGAGGGGGCCACACATTTAGAGACAAGGGACACACACCCAATATCTGTGTATAGTGGAAAAATCCCTCTCACAGTATTTCCCACTGTCACGAATTGTTAGACATTACATACACCTTAATAACAAATTTGTTCTCGCAACGTTATTATAAAAAAAATACGTTTTGTCTAGATCCCTGTCTAGGTACATAAAAGTTAATCTGAGCTAATAATTCAGGACAATCAATTTCGTTGTGTAGTAATTTGTATAAAAATGATAATGAGTCACATTTCCTCCTTGTGTCTAGGCTCACAATATTAAACTTTTCTGTCAGGTACATATAATCAATTCCTCTTACAGGATACTCACCATCCAGCTTAAATATCAAGTTTGTGACAATTGTAGTGAGGGTACCAAACTAGAGACACATATTCCAGTTTAGTACGCACATATGAATCAAATCAGTTTGCAACTTCTGCCCATCATCTGAATTGTGTATTTCGGTGTATACCTTCAAGCATGGGTACCAGGACACGAAGGACACAGAGGAAACGAATAGGCTGACCAACTGGCCAAGGAAGGCGCACTTGAAGCCCCAATAGGACCCGAGCCCTTTTGTGGCGTGGCAAAGCCATGCATACGAGCAGTCATTAAGGAATGGGTGCAAAATAAATCTCTGGAATGGTGGAGGAATCTCCCAAGACAGAGACAGGCCAAGAAGTTCATTAAAGAACGTTCGGCCAAATTTACGGAAGACCTACTAAGCCAGAATAGGAAAGCCAATAGTAGGCCTTCTAACTGGCCACTGCCGGCTCAATAGACACATGAGTCGAATGGGCCTGGCAGAGGACGCGACTTGCAGATTCTGTCAAGAGGAAGAGGAAACCTCAGTTCACGTATTGTGCCACTGTGAAGGCCTGGCGAGGCTGAGATTCCAAGTACTCGGAGAAGAAAAACCAAGGGCGGACAGCTATATAAAAGGGCCTTTATCAAAGCTGTGGAGTCTAATACAAAGGACAAAGCTGGATGAGGTACTATAAGGAAGATATCCTGGGAGCATCACAATAGACCTGAAAAGGTCGCGGTGGTAAAGGCTAAACAACCAGCTCCTTTGCTAATCTAAGCTAATCTAATCTAATCTATGTGCAAATACCGCCACACCACCATGGGCGAACTTAGATCTACAAACTTTAGAAGCAAGACTGTAACTGTTGATACTTACATAACTCAGTTCATTGTATGTGCACCAGTGTTCATTTATTAATAGAAAGTTATACTTAGTATCATTTAAGAAGATTTCCAATTCATTTGATTTATTTCGTAAACTTTGTATATTCAGGTGCAATATCCTAACATTACATAATACTTGTTCACGGTATTGCTTATTCTTTGGATTTCTTGACTCTATCGTTGTAACGGGGTTTAGGTCTTCATTTTTCCTGTTTAATTCTTCTGTCCTGTAATCTCTAGAAAAGAATTTGATCTGTCTTCGGTTTAATATAAATCGAGACCTACAATATTTTGCTTATAGCATAGCCATTCTTCTGCGGCAAAAAACGGCAAATTTTAAGCTACCTCAATTTTTTTAAAATAATTTTTTGTACATATGATCTATGTATTTTTTAAAATACAAAAGCGGCAAAATGTTTTCTTCCACGGCTAATTAGCGGCTAAAAAACGATAAAAGTTTATGCTACACCGAGAGCGATTCACAAAAGTTTACCTGCTAACTTCATATACATATAGTTTTTGGGTGAAGCAAGAGCAGAATACAAAAAATTTTGTTTGTAATCCAAAAAAAAGTTGCCATTTACATTTATAATACTTACCGCTTTGCCGTGAACACATTGTATATGTAAAATGTTTTTTATCTTTTGTAGAGTTGAGAGCAATAACATTCCTGAGGAATCCCAGGGAAATCGTACATCGGGCAATGACAAGAATGAAGCAAGTCATTTGCCGCAATCGAGCACAAAGAAAGAGAAAAGGCTAAGGTGCTTCAAATGCCGTAAATTTGGACACACATCAACAGAGTGTGCACAATTTTTTTCTAACTTACCTAAAGACATACGGAAAGAAGTTAAGCTAATAGCGCAATCGAAGCCGACACCTTGTATCTATTGTGGAAAGCTCAATCACAAAAATAAGAACTGTCCACATAAACATTTAGGTATGTTGCCTCCCCCAAAGCCACCAGGTTGGAAGAGATATGCGCCTGTTGATAAATTACCGAATTGGCGTGACAAGAAGGATTTTAATACACTATTGCTGGTTGAGAAGACACGAGAAGAGAACTTGGCCAGATTGGGTTGTCCAAAGTGTTTTCAACTTACACATTTCACTAGAAAGGAGTGCAAGAAACTCAAAGGCCAAGCTCACTTGGAAAATAGAAAAATTGCAGATCAAACAAGAAAGGCGAAAAGAAAAATCGCGCGTGCAAATTTGGCGCTTACCCAACAGCTACAATCTCAAAATACAGTTGCACCTGCTTTTACACCGCAGTATCACAATAGTCACAATGAGGGGGGATATAGTGGTGAAACGAGAGATTATGCGGATTATGGCGGCGGATCTTTCTGTAATTAAGAACTGTAAGTAATCTGTTATCCCCGTTTTATTTTCCTCGTCTATACCCAGTAAATTGGTCAGTCAAGTTATCATCACTGTAGATGACAAATCGACTAGTCAATAAGTAGTGATAATAATAATAATAATAATCGTTTATTTAGCAATCTGCTATTTTTTACATTTCACAAAATATAACTTATATTACTAATACAAATTAAAAATGACTGACAATATATTCACATAACTTATTTCTAAAATCAGTTAAAACTTTACAATCTTTAAGTGTGCTAGGTAGCTGATTAAACATCTTCAATCCTTTAGAGAAAATTGATCTTTCCATACAGTTTCTATGGTAAGTGTCAATATAAAAGTTATTGTTATTTCGGGTGAAGTATATGTGTATGTCATTAGCATATCTTAGATTGTCATATAGATATGACGGTAGCATTTCCATTTTAATTTTAAATATAAATATCGTTGTTTTGTATATTATTCGTTGGTTTACATTCATAAAATTTAAGACTTCCAGCATCATTTTAATAGGTGTGTATCTATTACACTTAAGGATTACTCGCATTGCTCTATTTTGTATTTTTTTGAAATTGTTGCATGTGCCCTTGGTCTAGATTAAATAATACTGTAGAACAAAATTCTAAGTGAGGTGCAATTAAACTTTTATATAGTAAAGTTTTTGTGTATAAACTAAGTGAAGCACTAATTCTTTTAAGGAAATTAACTTTTTTCGACATTTTATTCATAATATAATTGGTATGTTTTTTAAAATTAAGGTTCTCATCTAATATAACACCAAGGTACTTCATTTCAGAAACTCTTTCTAATTCGATGTTATTAATTTGTACCTTAAAATTTATATTTTCTATATTCTTTAAATTATTGCTACTTGCTATTAACATATATTTACATTTATTTATATTTACACATAAACTGTTATCACATAGCCATTCAAAAATAACATTTAGTTGTAAATTAATAAACGTAATCATTTCAGTTATATTTTTTCCTGTAATGTAAATCATCATATCATCTGCGAATATATTTATTTTACACTTCTTAACACACACAATTATATCATTGACATAAAGCAGAAATAAAATGGGTCCTAAGACCGTACCTTGAAGTACTCCATATTTAGTTTCTAAAGCATCAGATGTGCAACTATTAAACCTTACTTTTTGATATCCGTTATGGAGATATGATTTAAAGCAGCATAATGCTTGATCCCTAATACCTAATTTTTCAAATTTTTTTAATAATAAATTTCTATTTACAGTTTCAAATGCTCTTCTAAAGTCAAGGAAAACTGCTACCACATATTCTCCATCTTCTAAAGCTTTTAGCCATGTATCACTAATGCTTATTATCGCTGTTTCACACAAGTGGCTTTTACGGAATCCAGATTGATTAGGCACTATTATAGAATATTTATCACAGAAATTTACAAGCTGATCTTTTACCACAATCTCTAATGTTTTCTCATATACAGGTACTGTATTTATTGGTCTATATTCTTCACACAAAATAGTATTAGTTACTTTGGGTACCGGAACAATTATAGAGGTTTTCCATTCTGATGGGAAGATTCCACTACTTAATGATTCATTGATGACATCGAGCAGGCGATTTCCAATTATCTGGATTGTGTCTCTTAATATTTTTGTTGATATGCCATCCTCATCTTCAGATGTATTTTTTAGGTTTTTTATGCTCCTTTTCATATCTTCTAAATTTATTGTATAGAATTTGTCGAGTGACCTTTTGTATCAATTTTACTTAACGTATATTCATCATCATTAAATTTAATTATAGTTGTAGTGATATCATTTATGCTTTCTAGAAAGTAACGGTTGAACTCTATTGCGATCTCATATTTGTCTGTTTTTTCAGAATCGTTAAATTTCACTACGTTTCCAGCTGATTTTCTATTGCTTGGTAATAATGTTTTCAAGTTTTACCACATTTGACGTGAGTTATTTTTATTTTCGTCGATAACCCTATTAAAATATTTTTCTTTTTCTTCTCTGATTTTACTTGCGACTTTGTTTCTTAACACTTTATATTCATCCCATTCAATATCGTTATTAGTGAAACTTGCTCTTCTATATTTGTTATCTCTCTCTTTCATCATATTTACTATTTCATGATTTATCCATTTATGAGTTACATATTTTTCAGGTATATTGAATTCAATTTTGGGGCACATTTCGTCCAGTGCATTTGTAATTGTAGTTATAAACATATTTGCGAGATAATTTACATCTGCTATATTATTGTCCCAGTATGCTCTCTGTAATAATTCATGGTATGTATTTACATTGTAATTTCTAAATGATCTTTTACAAATTTTTAGTGTATTGTTGCGTATATATTTTTTTCTTAGTTGTACTGAAAGAATACAGTGATCACTAACTTTTGGTTTTAAATGTACTTCATGTATTATATTCTTCTCATTAGTTATTATGAGGTCAATTATTGTGGAGCTATGTTGTGTTATCCTGGTTGGTGTATTTACAATTTGGCATAACCCGTTTTGATATATAATGTTTTTAAATTTATTTGTATAAATTGCCGATAAATTGATCAGGTAGATTATGTACAGGGCTATTCATTATAAATTACCCACTCTTTAGCATCGTTATTATCGCCTATAGAAAGAATAGTTTTAAATAAAAGTTGTGTGGTTTCAAGGGATACAAAAAAATAATATATATTGCTATGTTATAACTCTACATGCACATAATATTGCATTAATAATGCACAATTTTAAGAAGTTATAGTTTCACCGTGTATGATCTACACAAAATAATCCTTATTATAGAAACACAATGCGTTAGAGGTCAATTCAGGTTCACAAAGATCTGAATATCAACAGGTTGATGAGCAATCTTAGTTTATTGTAGATACAGGTCCTGCGGCACCCTTTATGATCTAACATGATATAATACATTAATTATTGTTTCTTAAAATAAAAAAAGTTCCTCTAGCAAATGTGGCGATGATCAGCGGCTGTTGAGTGATTGCAAAGAAACGAAAAAATAATTTGAACTTTGACACCCTTCTTTTTCCACAGCAACATTTTACTAAAGCATATTTGGTTATATCCTCATATTTTGGCCCAAAGAATATTGTAACTCACCAAGTCCAATTGCAATATACATTGTACTACTATTATTTGTTATTCGAATGAGAGAGAGCAAAATTTATTTTGCTCTCATACCACTGTTCACCATCAGAGCTGCTGCAGATCACAGAAGTTAGTGATTTTTACTACTTGGTTACATTCCAGTTACGTAATACCTATTCTCCATTTTGGTGAACACTTCGTAAAATTATCGTTCCCAATACGTAACAGTCGATAGTTGCGGAAACCTTCCCCCCCAATGGTAACCAACACGTAGAGAATACTTTAAGTGCTGCCTGGAATATTTCGATAAAATAATGTACTTCATAATTTGTCATTCTTGATTCTTGGAATGGTTATTAATACGTTAATTATTCGTAATTGTTCCGATCATACAAGGAAATATGTTATAATAACGCATATAAGTGACTGCAATTAATGCATTATATATATTTAGTTATAACTATCTAGAACATTTCGTATCATTTAATTTAATTTATGCTCATCATTATGTATAGATTTAGGTATTTCAGATCATTATGGCCAGTTTTTAAATTTTCAGTTTGGTAAAATTCATAAAATATCTAAAATAAGAAAAACCTATAGGCCAATAACTAAACAAGGTAAACAAATATTTTTCAATAATGTAGAAAATATACCTTGGGAATTTATTGATGACGCCAAGCTGGATTGTAATGAAAAATTTGAAATATTCATAGAGAAAATAAAGAACGCAATGGTTGATGCTTTTCCTGAAAAGTTGTTATTATATGCCCCAAATTCAACTTATGACTCAAATTGGTTCAACCAAGACCTGCGTGACATGAGGTCGAAATTAATGTTTCTGTCAGATCTATATAAACAATATAAAAGTAATTATCTCAAAAAGGAATTATCTGATTACAAAACCAAATATAAGAATGTTATTATTAATGCCAAGAAATCTAATAATGAGAACTTAATAAAAAATTCGCAAAATTCGATAAAAACCATGTGGCAAATTATAAATAAAAAAAGAAATAATGCGTATTCACAGATACAGAACGATAGTAATTTAACTCCAAATCAGTTTAGCACTTTTTTTAGTGAAGTTGCTGGTAATCTTTTGGAAGAGTTGGGTGATAATGGGATCAGTCCTATAGATATAATGCATAATGCTGAATTATCCCATACAAACTTATTTCATTTTAAACTTATAACTAATAATAATGTGAGAGACGCTATTGATTCATTAAAAAATAAACACAGCAAAGACATTTTTGGTCTTAATATATTTCTGATAAAATCTATTAAAAATTTGATAATATCGCCATTATGCAAACTGATAAACTTGTGTATTAAAGAAGCTTGCTTTCCAGACTGCCTCAAGGAGGCTATTGTAATACCTATTTATAAAAAGGGAGACGCAAATGATGCAAATAACTATAGGCCTGTGTCATTACTTCCCATCTTTTCAAAGATAGTTGAAAAATGCTTGGCAGAGCAAATAGCGAACTACTTTGAAAATAATAACATCTTTTATAATAAACAATTTGGTTTTAGAAAATCAAAAAATACCACTTCTGCAATTCTAGATCTGCTAGAACAGATTGTGGAAGCTTTTGAGGGTCGGGAACATGTGTGCACTATATTTTGCGACCTAAGTAAAGCATTTGACTGCGTCTCACAAGAAATACTGCTAGAAAAGTTAAATAGATATAAGTTTTGCCATAACAGTGTTACACTATTAAGATCATATTTAACCAATAGATATCAAACCTATTACGACCTATAGTCGGGATACGTATACGAGGTCCCAGATCTTACTAATCCTTGTAGTGAGAGCAACGAAATAAAAGAACAAGTAAAAACAAATACAATTTATTATAAAAAGAATTAGTAACAGTACACAAAAAAATTAAACAATAAAATATTACGATAAAATAATACAGACAAGTCTAGGGTGTAAGGTTAACGCTATGAGAAAAAAAAAAAAAATGATTAATAAATTGAAACAATTGACAATAAGAATGAGATATAAGGGTTACTTAACTTTTACACACAAAATTGGAGAGTTTCCTGGCGCTCCAGACGTGAGGGTTGGTCGAGGTGAAGTCTTCACAACACAATTTGATAGGGTTCATAAAATTCTTCACAATGGTTAGATGTTTCTCTTAATCGAAATGTATGAATTAAAATGCAGGGCCAAATCGTTTACCAAAATTCGTATACCAAAGAATAGCAATGATCCAAAGTCCAAAAATCCAACAATCCAAAAAAATAACCGAACAGTAGCCAAGTTCTGCGGTCAAAATCTGGCCTATCCCAAATCGTCTAGAATATTACTTCTAGACGATAACTTGCTTAATTATCCGAATAATTCGAAAATTCAATTTAACAAACCAAAATATAAATTGAAATATTAGGTTAAATTTAGTTATTAATCCGGTATTAAACCGATTAGCAACCACGTGCCTTTTAACTAAATAAATCCGTAGCGAAGTTTTCAGTTCAAATTCTTGATTTAAAAGAGGAAGTTTTAGGCAATTTCAGAGATTTATAACCTTTGATCACTCACAAAAACAAAAGGAAATGACAACAGCTGACAGTTCGACAGTCAGGGTACCAACTTGTGAAATGGAAATACTGAATCGATTTTTATGGACTTTCGATCATTAACCATCTTTACTCTATTACTTTGTAAACAACTTTTATACGCTAATTATTGCAATAATCTATATTGTAAATTCTCCTAAAATATTCACAATAATATCCCATTATTTAATAAATTTATATATTCTCTACGGAGAGCCATCTGTTGGAGAAAAGCTTAAGTGGTAATTTGCACCCAATATTTAGCGTGGTGACATTTATCGCTAAAGGTAATTTCTACTATAGGAAATTTTGATGAATTTATGTACATATGATCTTGCGGACACCGGCGGAAGATGGCACGTTACAACTCCATCCTACCAAAATAATAAAAAAAAAAATATTCTGAAGGAATTTTTTTTTTTTTTTACAACAACCAAAGTATTTAAAGGTGATAAATATACCAATAAACTCTTCTCAAAAGAGAAAGATATCTACATATACATAGCTAAATATAATGTTACCAAAAAAAAAGTTTTCCCAAGAATAAACAAAATAATTAAAGCGCAAAAATTGTGTCAAAAATAAATAGGTTTTTATTGGTACTAGTTGGTGACAAGTAACTCAGATCTCAAATTTAGAATAACAGCCCCAAAATGCAAAATGTGTGAAATCTCAAGAAATTCTTGTTTAAGAAAAGAAAAATTTTGAAAAATACCTAATTAAAGTGTTAAACAAATTAAAATATCTATATCAGAATGCAAGTAAAATGTTGTACAAACTTTACCGTGAAGCTGAGAGATACACAACAAAATATCTCAGTACATTGTAGTATGTACCAAACTAAAATAATGTTAAACTTGTCGTGAAGCAACAAGAAAAAAAAAATCAAACACCAGAAGGGTGGTAGCAAAAGTAGACAACGGACAAGGTTCAAAAATTCTTACGATATACTATGCATCAAGACAATTACTAAAACATTTAAACCAAAGACTATCTTAAAACTACAGTATATTATAGCATATACTAGCTAAAACTAAGAATTTAAGATTCTTAGGGGCCAAGTTATGGTACTTACAAAACCAAAATTGTCGTGAAGCGACAAGAAAAAAAATCAAACACCAGAAGGGTGGTAGCAAAAGTAGACAACAGACAAGGTTCAAAAATTCTTAGGTTAGACTATGCACCAACTCACTCTGAGCGTAGTTTCCTGTGGGTAGCAGCCACTTGCATAGAACGTCCAGAAACTTACACCCTGTACATTCTAGGCAACCAGCTCCGTCACACTCCACTATCTCCACATTCACACTCCCATTTACCTACCACATATAACACAAAGGACAACAAAAAAAAAACTATACAATAACGCCAAAAAAAAAGAAAAATTAAAAATTTTGGTCAGTTTTTGGCCTTCAGTAACGAGAGTTCAAGTTGTTCGGTCACTCGATCGCTAACTGGAATTTAGGATACGTTGTTCGTCCTTTTACATAAAAAGATCCCACCCAAGAAAATTACAAAATGCAAGATTTTCTCTTCTCCCGAAATACCAAGTAGCGGTGAACTAAATGGTAAATCGCCAAACTAAACATCCAACAAATATCCAAAATAAATATCCAAAATAAACAATGAAAATCTTGACCAAAACTAATTTTTCAAAAAAAAAAAATTATCTCCCAAAAATTCAAAATTAATCAGAGGCCAATGTGAAGTCGGGTTTTAAATCTTTCACATGATATTGACCAATCAATTCTTTGGCGTCATTTTCTAGTTCATACACATTCAAACCAATTTTCTTTTTCACGCGATAGGGACCACTAAACTTAGGTGCTAACTTTGCTGAGAAATGTTTAGAAGCATCGGATAGAGGAAAATCTCTTTTCCACACATAATCGTTTACCTGAAAGCTAACCGGACGTCTTCTAAGATCATATCTCATCTTAGTTTTCTCATAAGCTTTTTGCAAGTTTGCTTTAATAGTTTTATGCAGTTTAGCAATCCCTTTATTTTTCCATTCTATGTTTTCCTTAAGATCTTCTGTACCAAATTTACTTTTGTCCCGCAAAATTTTATACTCTTCGCCATTTACAATCATTTCTTGGCCAAAATTGGCAAAATATGGAGTATAACGTATTGTTTCATGTTTGGCAGTTCTTATAGCACATGCAAGGTGTGGAAGATTATCACTCCAGTTTCTTTGTTGCTCATCAATGTATGATGAGAGTAGGGTTTTTAACACCCGATTAACCCTCTCAGTGGGGTTATTCTGTGGATGATAATAGGCATTATATAAAGGTTTAACTCCATATTTTTCCAAAAATGCTGGAAATTCCTTACTTCTACCATACTGCGTCCCATTGTCCACGATAATGAACTCTGGAACACCGAATAGCAAGAAGACATGCTGTTCAATGGCTTTAATGACATTTTGAGCAGTAGCCGAACGAAGAGGTACAAAAATTACAAATTTACTGAAGTAGTCAGTAACAACTAGGACATATTTATAACCAGAACTACTGCGAGGTAGTGGGCCAAAAAGATCACTACTTATCAATTGCCAACAACGAGTTATATCTGGTCTACTACCCATTTCACCGGCAGGTATCTTTTGTATCGGTTTCTGACTACAGCAAATTTGGCACTTTTTGATATATCGATACACATCAGCTTTCATACAGGGCCAGAAGTACTTTTGAATTAAACGATTGTAACTTTTATATACACCCATGTGGGCACCGGTTAATATATCAGCATGATATTTTTCTAAAAGTTTACGTCGTTCTGGCTTAGGTACTACTTCCTTCCATGTATCGATATCGGAGAGAAGATCTTTAAAACCACATTCAACCTTTTTGTACAATTTCCCATTCATTTCACGCCACCTATCATATTGTAACGGACTATCTCTCACTCGTAGCATTTTATCATACCACGGATCGCCAGAGGGTACTATCGGTTCATTTTCAGTAGTTACGGTATCTATGGCAGGTGGTACTGCTCTCGATAAGCAATCAGGAACTACGTTATAACGACCCTTTCGGTGTATAACCTCAAAATCAAAACTTTGGAGACGCAAACACCATCTGCCAAGTCTACCTTTAGGATCTTTTAAATTATTTAACCACTTAAGAGCATAACAATCTGTTACTACAATGAACTTAGTCATCTCGATGTACCCACGAAGTTTTTCTATGGCATAAATGACCGAAAGAATTTCTAATTGGGTGGCCCCATATTTAGCTTCTGTCTTGGTTAGTGCTCGTGACAGATAGCATATCACGTGTTCTCTATTGTCATAAAATTGTGACAAGACGCAACTAATACCGACCTGTGACGCATCGGTCTGTAAAATAAACGGATAGTCCCAATTTGGACGTGACAAAATGGGAGCACTAATCAAAACACTTTTAATATTTAGAAAAGCTTCATCACATTCTTTCGACCATTCCCATTTAACCTTCTTACGAGTGAGATTAGTTAAAGGTGCAACAATTGTAGAAAAATCTGGAATAAATCGGCGGTACCACGATAGCATCCCGATAATTCGCCTCACCTCTTGAGGATTTTTAGGTTTAGGCATATCAACTATTGCGCTAACCTTCTTAGGGTTAACACCAAGACCATCACGATTTACTTTATAGCCTAAATATTCCAGTTCTTCTCTACAAAATTGACACTTTTCTCGTTTTAGCGTTAAGCCAGCAGACTTCAGACGGTTAAAAACCTCTTTTAGTACATGGATATGAGTGTCAAAATCACTTGTTACAATTATTAGATCATCTAGGTAAGCAAACACATATGGCTTTAACTCTGGCCCAAATAAGCGATCTACCAATGCTTGAAAAGTACCTGGGGCCCCATGGAGACCAAATGGCAAACGTTTAAATTGAAAATGACCCCTGCCGGGTATAGTAAAAGCTGTGTATTGCTTACTATCTTCTTCTAATTTGACTTGCCAATAAGCCGATCTGATATCTAAACTTGAGAGATAACGAGCTGTTCCCAGTTGATCTAATATTTCATGTACAAAAGGCAATGGATAAGCTGGTCTTTTAGAGACACTATTAACCTTTCTAAAATCTACTACAAAACGATAAGTTCCGTCATCTTTATTTACCATTAAGATAGGTGAACTCCATTCACTTTGACTACGTTCGACAACACCTAACCTCAACATTTCATCAAGTTCCTCATTAATCTTTTGCTGCATGGGTGGACTTACACGATAATACCTCTGTTTAATGGGCAAAACACCTTCATTAACCTCTATTTTATGTTCCACCACATTAGTGCAGCCTAATTTGATGTCCTTGATGCTGTCAAAGTAGTCGCTCACAACCTCATTCAATCGTACTCTCTGTTCGCCTGTCAAATCGATAGCACCTTCCAGAGAGGCATTATTCTCCCGTACTATATCGCTTATGACAGGTTCACTAGAGAAATACCATTCACCCTTTCGCAAATCAGGAACGATACCCATCGTTATCCAAAAATTTGTACCTAAAACTAGAGTATGACGCAACTCGGGCACAATCATAACCTCAAAAAGATGGACTTTGTCTTTGAGTTTAATAGGCACAGTTACTTGTCCTAAACACTGCATGTGGTCATTATTTGCAACTTTGCACGATGTTACAAGACATTTTTCAAGTTTTAGGCCAAAAGTTTCCAAAATTTTCCATCCTTTTGAGTTCATAAATATACCATTTGCACCACTATCTAGCAAAGCCAAAATCTGAACATCAAAAACACTAACTTTAACGTATGGACATTCGTTCCCATTTACTTGTGACAAAATGTAATCTAAAACAATCTTCACCCATTCACTATCAAACAAACTAAGAGACATGTTAGGAGTGTTAACATTATCAGTCGGTTTTCTACAAGGCTGACTTAATCCCCGACTACTGACTAAGTCCTTGCCCCGTTTCCCTGATTGCAACAGGTAGGACAGGTACGAATCGTATACCCTGTTAGGCCACAACGATAGCATTTTATTATTTTTGTTGAGCAGTCACGGGCTAAATGTTGTGTGCTATTGCATTTGAAACATCGCAAACTATTTACTTGCTTTGAGTTATGTTTTTCCCTACTTGAAGATCGATTACGTGACCTCTCTTGACTACTCGATCTATTCCTACCAGCAGAATTCTCACGGCTATTGTAAGAATATGTATTAGTGAGGTTCCGATCCCGACTACTTGATCGATTTCTACCACGAACGTAATTCCTATCAATGCTATCGCGGTGCCTAAAGGTACGTTCCCTACTTGTTGAACGATTAGCACTCCCACTATATCTCCTATGCCCCTGGTCTAGATTGTTATTTGCATGATGGGAATTATTACTTCTCATTTCTGATCTACTGTCCCTACAAACACGATATTCACTTTCAAAATTTTGCTCAAAATTACTACCAAAAATACCATTACAAAAAGAGACCCTAGTATTAGCTTGATGATTACTAGGTCTATCACGTCGCATGTTTAGTCTACGTTCCTCAATTTTATTTACCAATTCCACCAATCGTTCCTCCGAGTGAATGTCTTCTAAAAGTAATCGTTCCTGATATTCAGGTAACATGGTTTGTTTTATGATTTTTAATCTTTTCTCTTTCGAGAGTGGAATTGACAAATAATTTGACAGGTCCGAAATGTGGGCGATGAAAGTTCCTATACTTTCATCGCTCTGCTGATATCTAGTTTTGATCAGATTTTTGACATGCTTTTCAAAATTGAAAGGTAAAAATTCCCTTTTGAGTCGTGTGCAGAGGTCTGACCACGACTCAATCTCATGTTCGATAGAGCGATAGAATACATCAGCCCTATCCTCAAATAAACAACCTATGCCATCGAGCAATTTAGATTCGGATACTTTTCTGGTTTTACAAAACTGATTAACTTTTCTTATAAAGTCTAACACGTCTAAACTATTTCTAAATTTTCCTTTAAATGTAAAATTCCACTGTGACACTGGAACGTAATCTGGATCTGTCAGAACAAGTGTCTGCAGATTAGCTAGAGCAGTGGATTGATCAATTGGAATTTCTACTGCTGGTGTACCGACCAAAAATTTCTTCCTATCAACAAAATCCTCATAAATTTTACTATAATTCTTAAGTAAACCAGCAAGTTGTTCCCTTTGGTCATCATTTTCACAAGGTGTGCGAGCCATTCTACCTTTTAGATGCCAAAATAACGCATCTAGCCTTTCTATCAAATTAAGTGTCAAAATACCTTTAGAGGCTTTTGTAACTAAATTCAAAATTGTTGTACAGTTTTGTAATTCAGAAATAGCATCCAAATCTCTAACCATTTCAAATGTTTTACCCTGATTTTCTTGTCTTAAAAATGATGTTAAATTATGGGCTAGATCTTTAGTCTTGTCACCAGACTTTACATCTATACCTCGTATAAGTAATTCATAAATGAGAAACTCCCTATCTAACAGTGAAGTATTTATGTCAACCATTTTGTAATAAATTATTAGATGAAACTGTGTTTTATTTCAAGATAAAAATTCAGTAAATAAAAAAAAATGCTCAGGAATTTCAGAAAAAAAAACAGATACAAAAACTAAAACTATACAATTTTTACCAAGTTCCTGAGATTTCTCTTTCAAGGTGACTCCTTTTAGATCACAAAAATTTCAGCAATACCTCGACCAGCAAATTTGTCCCTTCCAGTCTTTCGCTCCAGGTTCTCCGATAGTGCAAAAGCGTACCTAGGAAATTCAAAATTAAATTAGTATATTTCTTATTAGGTGAAATTGATTGTTCTTTTATTGTTACTCTCACAAAGATCCCGGTTGAGCCCCCAAAATTATTACGACCTATAGTCGGGATACGTATACGAGGTCCCAGATCTTACTAATCCTTGTAGTGAGAGCAACGAAATAAAAGAACAAGTAAAAACAAATACAATTTATTATAAAAAGAATTAGTAACAGTACACAAAAAAATTAAACAATAAAATATTACGATAAAATAATACAGACAAGTCTAGGGTTTAAGGTTAACGCTATGAGAAAAAAAAAAAATGATTAATAAATTGAAACAATTGACAATAAGAATGAGATATAAGGGTTACTTAACTTTTACACACAAAATTGGAGAGTTTCCTGGCGCTCCAGACGTGAGGGTTGGTCGAGGTGAAGTCTTCACAACACAATTTGATAGGGTTCATAAAATTCTTCACAATGGTTAGATGTTTCTCTTAATCGAAATGTATGAATTAAAATGCAGGGCCAAATCGTTTACCAAAATTCGTATACCAAAGAATAGCAATGATCCAAAGTCCAAAAATCCAACAATCCAAAAAAATAACCGAACAGTAGCCAAGTTCTGCGGTCAAAATCTGGCCTATCCCAAATCGTCTAGAATATTACTTCTAGACGATAACTTGCTTAATTATCCGAATAATTCGAAAATTCAATTTAACAAACCAAAATATAAATTGAAATATTAGGTTAAATTTAGTTATTAATCCGGTATTAAACCGATTAGCAACCACGTGCCTTTTAACTAAATAAATCCGTAGCGAAGTTTTCAGTTCAAATTCTTGATTTAAAAGAGGAAGTTTTAGGCAATTTCAGAGATTTATAACCTTTGATCACTCACAAAAACAAAAGGAAATGACAACAGCTGACAGTTCGACAGTCAGGGTACCAACTTGTGAAATGGAAATACTGAATCGATTTTTATGGACTTTCGATCATTAACCATCTTTACTCTATTACTTTGTAAACAACTTTTATACGCTAATTATTGCAATAATCTATATTGTAAATTCTCCTAAAATATTCACAATAATATCCCATTATTTAATAAATTTATATATTCTCTACGGAGAGCCATCTGTTGGAGAAAAGCTTAAGTGGTAATTTGCACCCAATATTTAGCGTGGTGACATTTATCGCTAAAGGTAATTTCTACTATAGGAAATTTTGATGAATTTATGTACATATGATCTTGCGGACACCGGCGGAAGATGGCACGTTACAAACCGTTAAAATAAATAATGAATATTCAAATAAAACAAAAATAATACATGGGGTGCCCCAAGGTTCAGTACTTGGGCCCCTTCTCTTTTTAATATATGTTAATGATTTCCCAAATTCAAATAAACACTCTAGTGACATACTTTTTGCAGATGACACAACTATTTCGGTTTGAAATAATAGCATTGAACAACTTTCAGCGGTGCCGTGTGAGGTAGAGTCAAAGGCAGAGCTTTGGTTCAAAGCAAATTAACTCACATTAAATCGAGATAAAACAGTGCATATGATCTTCTCACTGCGTGATAAAATAGGACACAGTGTTCCTGATCCTCAGGAATCAACAAAGTTCTTGGGAGTTTATGTTGATAATAAATTGACCTGGCATGTACATGTAGAAAATTTATCAAAAAATTTGTCAAAAATACATTTATTTTGAGAAATCTAGCTAATGAAGTAGGTAAAGAGGCTCTAAAAAATGCATACTTTGCACTATGCCACTCTGTGCTTTCCTACGCTGTTCTAGTATGGGGACAAGCGTCAAATTGGAACAGAATATTTGCTCTACAAAGACAAGCAATACGTATAGTAGCCAACTTAAATTATAGGGCTGATTGTAGAGAACAATTTCGTGAGTTAAATATACTTACATTTCCATCAATATATATATATATATATATATATATATATATATATATATATATATATATATATATAAGTTACTTTTGTATGCTAGAAAGAATTTGTATACTCAGGGTTTAAACAGAAAAGAACGTGACTATAATTACAATACAAGACACAAAAATATGTTAACAATACCTTACGTAAGACTAACAAAAAGTCAAAAAGGAATTCAAATTTTAGCCCCAAAATTTTTCAATAAACTACCAGCCGATATAAAATGCTTACCAGATCCGAGTTTCAAGAAAAGAATAAGGTCCATCTTGCTCGAAAAAGCTTTTTACTCGTATGATGAATTTTTATCATATAAGTTCAATGATTATTTAAAATGATTAAAAATGTTTGTCTAAATCTGAAGTTTGTTTTATATTTCTATGTTTTATTGTGGTATATATGATATCTGTATATATATTTTTATATTGTTATTTTTTTTCTCTAAAGTGATTTGATTTGATTTAGAAATGGCGATTCTGATGACACTAAAGAAAGTAATAAGTCTTACCGGGCACAAAATAATGTAATAATAATTTAAGAATTATGTGGGGTTTAACATGTTGTTTGTTTATGGTTGGTTATATGACAAACTTGGGGAAAAAATGTTTACTGGGAAAGATCTCCCTATTTATTTTTTAAAGCTCTTTGTTTTAGATTTGCTCTGGTACACAGGCTAACATGTGATATTCAAAATTTTATCGGCACTACCTTAAAATTGATGAAAGTTGATTTTTTTGTTTGAACACACTTGCCAGTTCAATTAATTCTGGGATATATTGTGTATGCCATTTTTATACTTTAAATTATTCATTGCCTAATTTTTGTGGTTTTACCACAGGTTTAACGTTTTGTTCTTTTTTAGGAATGTGTGCACCATATTGTGCGGCAACTAACCTAATGCGAACGGTGTATATTTTTTGTATAATTGTAAAATTATTTGTTTTTTGAAAGTCGCTGGAAAAAGAATGGGACTGGTTGCTGTCTGTTTTGGAGCTATATAATCGGAAATACCAAATGTTGTTAAATCAAATTTTTTATAAGTGAATTTCCTTTTTAATTTAAATGTGAGTTTAATTCATAAACCAAATATATTTTAATTTTTTCCTACGATTTTTTTTATTTTAATTTTATTTTGTGTAAGAAATAAAATTATTATTATTATTTTATTTACTTTCAAACCTGAACAGTCCACAAGGCCCACCTTAGGTAGTGTATATTTACATAGTTAAGTATATACAGGGTGTTATTTAAGCACGTGGCCAAACTTCAAGGGGTAATTCCTTGAGCGATTCTAAGACGAAAAGTATATATAAACATAGGTCCGGTAATGCTTCTTTTCAAGATACAGGGTGTCAAACGTTCTTTAAAAAATCTTTTTTTTTTAATGTTAATAATTTTTTAGCCGATTTTGTTGAAATTTGACAGTGTTATCTATGCTAGGGACTAATTTTGCCCTAAGTAGATTAAAATTACTGAGTCCAGTGGCGTCTAGGGGGGCACCTTAACTTATTTTTGACAAAAAAAATGTGCACCACTGATTTTATTAAAACTGTTATAATTTTTATCGCGTTAAGCAACTAAAAATAAAACTTTTTTTGTCTCTTGAATTTTTAAAAAGTAAGATTGCCGTGGAAGGAAAATCAATTGATCAAACAAGTTTGACTTTGACATAACTGACACAAATTTAAACAGTGTAATTATTTGAAGTGTTTTTAAGAATTTTAAGCTATAAAATTTGTTACTGATATTAGAAAATGGATCAATTTACAAACGCGGAAATAGCCGATATGCATTTTGTTTATCGAATGGCCCAAGGCAATTCCAGAGCGGCTAGACAGATTTATCAAGAGAGCCATCCTTATCGCCTTGTACCAAATAGACAAACAGTTGTAAGAATACATCAAAAGCTGTGCGAATCAGGCACTTTTCAAAGGTCGGCTGCTATTGGGAGACCACAACAGTGGAGGTAGAGGAAGCAGTTTTACATGAAGTTGAGCGTAGCCCCGACACAAGTACACGCAGAATTGCACAACAATTAGGCAGTTCTCACTTTACTGTATGGCAGATTTTAAGGGAGAATCAACTGTATCCTTACCACGTACAGCGTGTTCAAGCGTTATTATCTGCCGATTTTCCCCAGCGAGTTGTTTATTGTACTTGGCTTTCGCAACAATAGGTAGCATCTCTATCTCGTATTATGTTTACCGATAAAGCGTGTTTTTTCTGAAATTCAATTGTGAACTTTCATAATAATCATATCTGGGCTGACGAAAATCCCCATGCGGTTATAGAAAACAATTATCAACAACAGTTTTCCGTGAATGTTTCGGTTGGTATTGTAGGTGATTATCTCATTTCATGTGAAAGTGCACTACAGTGTATATTAGATGACTGGGTGAAAGAAATTGATAAGGACAACATTATTGTGGCAGTATTCTTAGACTTCAAACGGGCTTTTGAGACAGTAGACCGAGAACTACTTCTCTCAAAGTTAGAAAATATTGGCATCAGTGGTTTGGCGTTAGAATGGTTTACATCCTATCTAACTACAAGAAGTCAGAGAACAAAGTATAGTGCAAGTGTGTCCGGTGAAAAAGAAACAGAATTTGGTGTACCTCAAGGTTCAGTCTTAGGTCCTATATTATTTATAATTTTCATTAATGATATTGTTAAGTCAATAACAAATTGTAAAATACATCTCTTTGCAGATGACACTATGTTATACATATCGGGTGAAAATGTAAACGAAATTATAAATATCATAAATACTGAGCTAACTAATATATATATGTGGTTATGTGACAATAATCTTAAAGTAAATATTGATAAATGTAAATGGATGTGTATCGGGAAAAAATATAAACTAAATAAAAGTGTACTTTAAGAGATTGTGTTAAACTAAATAATCAGGCATTAACAAAAGTTGCTGAAATAAAATATTTAGGAGTGATCTTAGATGAACAGTTGAGTTTTAAACAAAATGCTGCCTATATTGTTAAAAAAGTGGCAAAAAAAATCAATTACTTAAGGAGAATATCCAAGAATCTATCGATGTTTTCTAGATTAACAGTCTACAAAAGTATAATCGCACCACACTTTGAATATTGCTCAACTATTTTGCTCTTCTTAAATAACAATGAACTTCAAATGTTGCAAAAAATGCAAAATAAGGCAATGAGGGTAATATTAAAATGCAATAGGTATACTCCAATACATAATATGTTAGAGACATTAGGATTTATGACTGTAAGACAAAGAATTCTGCTGAGAACCCTCCAATTTATCCATAAAGTAAAAAACGGATTATTACCGAACTATTTGTATGATAAATTAACATATGTTGGAGACATGCATGATTACAACACTCGTCAAATAAATGATTTTTATGTAAATAGGCATTATTCATCAGTAACCAATAAATCGTTGTTTTGTAAAGGTATTAAAGAATATAATAAGTTACCAAATCACATAAAACATTCCAACATATCTATTAACCGTTTTTCAAATCTGTGTGTTAAATATATAAGAGCGTTACCTGTATGAAACAGATAAGGTGTGGGTGTGTATATAAATCATGTAAGTGCATATTTATATTTTATTATGTATTGTATGTATTTTTATTATAATGTGTTGTACAGTACTTAGTACTTTATTATATTCTATGTAAATGGCACTAAGGTTTTGCCACTTAATAATTTATATTTTCTATTTGTTTGTTTTCCGTCATGAATTTCATGTATTCTATTTTATCTACTTTATTATATTTTATTTATTTTATCTATTCTGTTTATGTATCTACTATATATATACTATAATAAGATGCAAGAATGATGTATGTGGAACTGTATAGCTTTCATTAGCTAAATAAAGAAATTATTATTATTATTATTATTATTTTATTATTGGACTTCATTTTTTACGCCCAAGATTAAATGGTCAAGAGTATCGTCATTTTTTGGAATTTGTGTTACCTGAACTATTAAAAAATGTCCCACTGGCAGAAAGAGGAACAATGTGGTTCATGCACGATGGGGCCCCACCTCACTTTAGCATAGTAGCACGTCAATTTCTGAATGAAACTTATGGAGAAAACTGGATCGCTCGCGCGGGTCCATAGTCATGGCCACCTAGGTTTTTTTTTTCTTTGGGGCATTTAAAAACCCTCGTTTGTAGAACTCCGATCAACACTAGAGAAGAATTAATCCAACGGATACGGGGTTCCTGTAATCAGATAAGATATACGCCCGGAATATTTCAACGTGTCCAGCAATCGATGTTAAGACGAGCTAATGCTAATGCTTGCATTCGAGTCGAAGGAGGATATTTGTACTATTATAAGTTTTGTATTATTGTTAAATGTTTTTTTAATAAAAAATTGCGTACCATTTGCTCAAGTGTGGTTTTAATACTTAATTAATAAAACAAAAAAATTTTTTTAGCTAGCATAAATTTTTATAACAATTTCTAAGACTAGAATAGACTATTGATATGAAAACAAATAACAGGTACACCCCACTTTCTGAGTTTTAGTTCCTTATTATGTTGTCCCAGGGACATGTAATAAAGTGATTTTAATTCTTTTCTCGGGGCGAGCGTAGGTGCGTCTTTACTCTGTACATACTTCGGCATGCGATGTAAAGCAACGATAGGCGCAGTTAGTACTTGGATGGATGACCATTCCAACGGAAACCGCGTCGTCGCCTCACACATCTTCCAGCGGCTTGTATATCAGTGTATGCGCGGAAGCTATACAACCTTAGGCGAGGGTTGTATAGGAGATATACCATCCTTCGGAGGGGATGTAAAGCCGTCGGTCCCTTGTCTATTAAATGTTAGGCAAGTAAAAGATCCCTACTCTTTTTAAGGGAAGAGGTTCGGCAAAATTCCTGGTTGGGGGTAGCTCGTCTACAGGCGTCGGTGTTAGGCCGCAGTAGCGGAAATAGGCCGACGTTAAATAAATGTATAAAAAAAAAAAAATTTCTCGAAAACAAAGCAAGATACGATAAAAATTCAAGAGACAAAAAAGTTTTATTTTTAGTTGCTTAATGCGATAGAAATTATAATAGTTTTAATAAAATCAGTGGCGCACATTTTTTTTGTCAAAAATAGGTTAAGGTGCCCCCCCTGGACGCCACTGGACTTAGTAATTTTAATTTACTTAGGGAAAAATTAGTCCCTTTCTACCATAAATAACACTGCCAAATTTCAACAAAATCGGCCAAAGGATTATTAACATTTTTAGGGAAAAAAATGATTTTTTAAAGAAAGTTTGACTGACATCATCTTGAAAACGAAGCACTACTGGACCTATGTTTATATAAACTTTTCATCTTAGAATCACTCAAGGGATTACCCCTTGAAGTTTGGCCACGTAACTTAAATAACACCATGTATAGTATCCATCTTAGACTAAGTATTAATTACAGGTATTAAAATTGGTAAAATTATTAAAGTATATAACATACTATTCAGAGCTGGGTCGAATCCTCTGAAAATTGATTCGAATCACGAATCCGAATCATCGAAAAGGATTCGAATCACGGATACTAGGTTCGGATCCTTTATGTAGAAAAAAATGATTCGAATCACAGGATTCGAATCCTCTTTTCGGATCACGGATCCGAATCCTCAAGTTAACTTCAGAATTATTGTTACAGTAACACTTATCATTTTCTATTTTAATATTATGGTGAATTGATTATAGTACTTTGTTTGATTATGTAATATATGTAGGTGATTGATTGATTAAATAAAAAGAAATTAATAAATTGCACTTTATTTTAACGTTAAGCTTACGTTATTGAATTGGTTAGGGTGTGGTAAAAAGATCGATAAAATCAATTTTTATAAAGTCAATGTTGCGTTTTTCCTCAAGACTATCTAATTCATATTTTTTTTTGTAAAACTTAATTTTAAAATTTGTATCATAAATAAAACACATAGCAGTTAGCAGTATTTTAGACATTAAATTTTCAATGTCGGCTAGAATTTAATCAATAGGTGTTAGATTCTAGTCAATGTTGGAAGTTGAATGCTTAAAATACGGCTGCCTTCTATGCATTCCATTTCCATTATGTGTTCTATATTTCTTACAACTTTTAAAACTAAATTTTACAAGGAGAACCTAAATTAAATAAGTCTTGAGGACATCTTAAAATAACAACGAAACGTCAACTTTTTAAAAATTTATTTTCTCCTTTTTTTTAAGAACAGACAAAATACTCGAAATTGACCGAAATATTCTAGTCTGAAAAATGTCCGCAACACCCAAAAAAACCGCAAATTGGACTGTTTTCCACCGATTGGTAGCGCTGACAAGTACCTACCAAAATACATGCTATTTGCCTCTCAATATGTTACAATAGGCAAGATCTTGATGCCGTGCGGCTTCACGCTCCCTACACTTAATAATATAATGCACAACGCTTGCGTAAAAAATATCGGAACCACAAAAAAGGATTCGTGAAAAAGGATTCGAATCCTTTTTCATTTGTCTTACAAATCCGAATCAGGAATCCTTTTACATGAAGTATTCGAATACCGCTCTTGAATACTCAAGAAGGATTGGAATTCTGAATGATTCGAATCCTACCCAGCTCTGATACTATTATATGTATTGAATACAAGCAAACGATGAATTATAATATATAAAAAATCTGACAAAGAAATTTAATATGTAAGAATAAAATAAAATACCGAGCACAGACGTATTTTCTCTTGGTAAGATATCTGAATTTCACTTCGTGGTAATTTAAATTTGATTATTATTACCACAGTTTGTTATTAAAATTTTAAAGCAATATATTAGTAAATAATTCTGTATGGAACTTTTGCTGGAACTGAAAATTATTTTGCATATAAAAATTAAGCCCTCAGCATGCAGCCGATTCTGTTGAGCCACCCAAAGTAAGCTTTCCATCGTGAACACCAGGACCTGGATACTATGTACTCTGAAAATTTACAATTTCTTATTTCATTGCATCTAAATATATATTTTTTTAATTGTACAGGGTGTTTCAAAGTTAAAGGTACATACGTTACTTGTGGGTAGAGGGCACTTTGACGGTTCCAAATTACCTGGCATTAATGCATCCATTGTCCTTCCGTACTGAGATACAGGATGTTTTATTGATTTTGGCCAAATCTTTCTTTTTTCATAACTATTTAACCAACCTGTATAATCGGTTCATACTTAGAATATATGTTTCACTTATTTTACTTGATAGAACTTCATAATAAACCAAAATAGAAATCCAGGTCCAGATTAATAAAAAACTGACAATATGGTGTATGTCAAAATCAACACCCTTTATGACAAAATTTCGTAGATCTGTTTCGATATTCGAAAAGAGCGGAAAAATTGAATAGAGTAGTTCACTTAATTTGTTTGTGCATTTCATTCATCAACCTTGATTACTTGCCATAAATCCAATTTTATTAAAATCGTCGAGACAGTTAGAACTTGAATATTTATTTCAGGGTTTAATTAATAAAAAAAATTTAACTTGCAGCAGTGACCATTCTTACATTCTAGACTAGGTAAGTGAACTATTGTAAAATAATTTTAAAAACAAGGTAGTTCACCTGATAATCTATCAAGGAGGATATGTGGCCCAATCAAATGATTGTTGAACACACCGCACCAAATACATATTAACAGCAAATCGATGTTGGGATTTATTCTGTCTTACAGCATGTGGATTTTCTTCTGTCCAAACATGTGAATTTCTTAAATTATAAACTCCATCTCTTGTAAATTGTGCCTTATCTAGAAACAGACATCTGTTAAGAATTCTTCGATTCCGAATAATCCATTTACTAAAACTTAAGAGATGAATTTATAACACAGCTGCTTTGTCGTCAAATAGGCAATACTGAAAATTTTAATATTCGACAGTTCATATTTACTGGTTCGATATTCTTGCATTTTATTATTAAAGTTACATGGAATACTATATGAAATGGACATTTCTACCTGTAGCAACCGCCGCTACGCAAGTTACCGGCCATTTTGTGAAAAATCGCCAATTTTGGTAGTTTTTTCAAAATATAGATGAGAATATCTCGGTATGTGTAGGTCCAACAAAATCGATAAAAATTGAGGCTGTTCGTTATGAAAGACCGCCGAAAGACTGATCCTAGATGGCGCCTGCAGATTATTTTGCATGTCGCTATCCTAAAGATACCGAGATGTACCAAATGGTCAAAGGATCCCCGCGTCGGTCGTCACATGCCTACCTTGCACTGACGAGACCCAACAGCTCGAAACTGCAGTCTGCAGGTGGTGTGGACGACTGGCACGAGAGCTCCTTTAAGTAGGATCAGTCTTTCGGCTGGTGTTTGTTGCAATCGAAGCATTAGCGTTCTGTTGGTAATATTCAATTATTACACTTAACACACCAGGCTTGTAACTTGTAATTCAGCGCTCGGCGGGGCACATAATCCGGAGAATAGCTGTTGGTTGCAGTCTGGTTATGTTCCTTATAGTAAAATAAGGATTTTATAGAGGAGTTTGAGTTTGATCGATCTTTCTCACTTTTTCTCAAGTTTAAAATTTTTTTCTTGTTCACCATCATAAGTGCATAAAAAACTACATTTAAAAAAAAGAACCTCATCTGATGCGATGCACAAAAGTAATTGGCCAATCAATTTTAAAATTTGAAGTCAATTTTTGAGGCTTGTATTAGATATTTTGACTTGAAATTTTAACCAGATATTGTTCACATTATAAAGTATAATTTCTGAACTTTCATCAAATTTCACTTAAAACGTCCGAAGTTATAACCAAAAAACCACCTTTAACTTTGAAACACCTTGTATATAACTTATAATATATGATTTGCAGGAAACAACTACTCAGCGGACAAATACCCCTACCTGCATTGAATTACATCTTACAAATAATGAAAGAATGGTAACTAATATCATTTGTCAATTCCCTGACCAGACATAGACCGGCTTCGAACTTATTAGTTCTCATCAGTATGCCATAGGTCATGGAACAGACAAATGATAGTGGCCAACCTGCTAGTTTTATACAAACTATAGTAAATTGAGTATTGGTGAGAGGTAAGTGAAACCTCTCAAATGGTCAATTGCTTCTGTCACTTGGTACTCAAATCTCCCGCCATTTCTGAGGATTAGAAAAATATCATCTAGATGAGTAAGCTCACAATATAATAAGCCATTCTCGGTGGTAGTTTTGTTTGCTATATGGAAAATAATTCATTTCTCCTATGATCGAAGTAATCAAGAAAAAGAAAGGTTTGACTCTAGTTAACAAACTCTGAATAGAGAAAATACGTCAGCGATTCATAAATCAAATTAGGAAAACACTTATTCTTTTGCCTGTTTGATAATGCTCTTCATGTTAATATCGTTTGTCAAATTTCCACTTTGCTCACCAAAACTAACATCATTTGATTTCCTTTTATTTATCCGTTTTTTATTTTATCATTACTAGCTTGCTCTGATCTGAAATACCTACCCTAAACGATATATTCTAAGCATCCATATTAATTTTTTTTTACTCTGTACATATTTTGAATAAACATCCAATTTGCTAAAACACATTCCGACATATTTCATATTTGAGTAATCTTTTAAAAAATTCAAAATTTCTGAAAGCCTATAAGCAACTGTACCTGTAATTTTGAAAGCTGTCAATCTTAACAGAACGACAGCCAAAATTCGACTACTAGAATGACCAATTCTCCAGTGAAGCTGATTGGTGCTCTGTTATTCCATTCACAGAAAAGTGAGTATTTTTTTTACATTAAATACAGAAACTGGCATCCAAGACAGAAAATTTGCTTGCATAATTAACCGGTGCAAGTTTTCCCAAACACAGGTAAGAATGTGACACTATGTATTAATAAAATGAGTTAATCAAAATAATTTAACACTTTTGGGCTCTTTTGAGAAGTTTTTAATCAAAGTTTTCTAAATATGTGTAGAATTATTTCTTTTAAATAATTGTATTAATAATGAATTCAAAAAAATATCCATTTTAACATAAAAACCCCGATGGTAGGGACCTGTCAGAAAGGTAGATTTCATCAAAGAATTTATATATAAATTCTTTGGATTTCATCCTATATTGTTTTGCACTGCTTTAGGTCACTGTTAGTTTAGTATATAAGTATCTATATCTTTATTAGAATTGCCCAACTTCAATTTACTGTCATTGATTTCTGAACTATTAGCATGTAGGTAGTCTTTCAAAATATAAATAAATCACGTTTTTTTTGAACAAATTTCTGTTTTAGCAAAAAAATGTTTTAGACAGAAGTTGTAGGTCTACATGAGTATTATCCAACGATGTATCGCATGCACATATTTGATTCGAAAAAAAATTTTGAGAATGTTTTTAAGACTGAACCGCCGCCATTTTAAAAATTTTTATGCGTTTTAGCAAAAAATGTTTTAGACAAAAGTTGTAGGACTAGATGAGCATTACCTAAAACATTGTCATTTAAAGCAAAAAATCCGAGGAACCCCGAAGAACTGTTCGAAATTGACTTTATTCAGTGTTCATGTGTGGTGCCATCTAGCGACGTACACAAGTACATACTGCTGCAATTTGTGCTTTTTTACAGATACCGAGTGTCAATAGTCATTACTCTTTCAAGGAAGGTTGTTTCACCATCATACACGTTTACAGGTATCTATTTCATGTAGCCAACTGTTGAAGTCTAGGGCACGGTGTAGTCTTAGATGATGCGACCTCAGATCGTATGAATGGCTTCCCAAGTGTTTAGTTGGGGGCGAGCGTAGGTGCGTCTTTACTATGTACATACTTCAGTATGCGATGTAAAGCAACGACAGGCGCAGTTAGTACTTGGATTGGTGACCATTCCAACGGAAACCGCGTTCTTGCCTCACACATCTTCCAGCGGCTTGTATATCAGTGTATGCGCGGAAGCTATACAACCTTAGGCGAGGGTTGTATAGGAGATATACCATCCTTCGGAGGGGATGTAAAGCCGTCGGTCCCTTGTCTATTAAATGTTAGGCAAGTAAAAGATCCCTACTCTTCTTAAGGGAAGAGGTTCGGCAAAATTCCTGGTTGGGGGTAGCTCGTCTACAGGCGTCGGTGTTAGGCCTCAGTAGCGGAAATAGGCCGACGTTAAATAAATGTATAAAAAAAAAAAAAAAAAAAAGTGTTTAGTTGTGTGTAATGCAATAGATGGCAGGACAAATAAAGTCTCGTCGTTACGTATGTAGATATTAGATATACAGTTTACATACATACAATAGTTAATGCTCTGCAGATTTGTTTTATTTATATTTAAAGAACCTTTTAGTTTGTTCTTTTTGTCTTAGTTTTGCCATTTAGTTGTGTATATATGCAACACTACTACACCGTGGTCCGACACACGGCACTTGCCATGTTAATCGACGGTTTCATAAGTGCTTGGTTTCTGTTTAATTCAGTAAATGGCGCCCGGAATATACCCCTGCAATGGGGAATAATCCAAACCAGTTCCTAATATATCCAACAGATGACGCCATGCGTACTCCGGTTTAATGTCATTCTCAATTTGTATCATATAACATACAATTTAAAAGTTATATTATAACATTCAAATTGTTTAAATTTCCCGATTTCTGAGAGCTTCCCAATCTCTTATTATAGACGGATTTCCTTTGATGCATGTAGTATGTGAAATGGTGTAACATTTCGCAATTCGTGATCCGCGACTATGTGAACTTGGCTTAAAGGTTATTCTACTGCTTCCATGTTTATGGCCTTTAACTATTTGAAGGTTATATGGAACTGCGGCGGGATTCTAAGTTGCTATCGTATCAAGTCGATACGATACTAATGGTTCTAAGTATACTACCTTATAACAATTTTAACTGTTAATCGCCAGAATACGCTCGATACCAAAGAAGTTATCGTTTCAGTCTTACAATATTATAACAGTTTACTCTATAGCAACTTAGAATTTCAAACGACACGTGTTTGAAATTCGTTGCTATCGTATCGATTCGATACGATAGGAACTTAGAATCGGGCCACTGGCTTGGATTGTTCCCTAGCAACCCTATAAAGTAGAGACTGGCCACTCGAGTGGGAGACACTGATTGGTCCGTATGAAAAGTGGTTGCATAATGGCGGCACCACAAGAGCTGTTTTTATGTAGCTTTTTAGATCGACTCGGAAATAGTTTAACGGCAGGTTAAATTCAATATTCTTAACGCACGCATGTCAATTTTCATTTTGTAGAATACAATTTAATGTCAATTTGCCATCATTTAGCGTGCGTTTAAATTTAACATGATATGTAGTTACAAAATTGCCACTATACTGATCATTAGACACAATGTAATAGGTTAAAATTAAAATAATAGTCTATTATGACTGATTTGGTCACGAAACGATTCATGATAACATTATTACTTACATATTTTGGCTCATTTTTCACTCGGAAGTATCAAAAATATGCGAATTTATTTCTCTACTTTTCAAAACAAATACTGCAACCTACTTTTGACGCTTGCGATACTTGTGAACACACTTGATGGACATGCGAACACTCAGACCATCGCCGCCATTATGCAACCAGTGATCAGTCTGTACTTTATAGGGTCTCTATTGTTCCCCAGTCTGCTACGCCACCTACTAACCTGACCAAAGTTTATGATGTCATACTATTTTCGTTTGAACAGGCGTGATAGTTGGGATTTTTTATATCTTATAACATAATAGTTTTCGTTAGGCCCAGTTATATAAAAGTGAATCAATGAATGGTCAGTTGAAATTGGTTTGAAATCCGTGGATACTATCTTGATTTTAAACCAAGTTCAACTGAACTGCAGCTGATCCACTTTTATACAACTTGGTCTTAATGTAACCCAAATCGCTCTGTCTCTATTTCTGAGTTGTGAATAGTTTGTGACGTAAGAGCAGTCCATTATATATAGAGAAAGCGGTACATTAAATTTTTCTAATGTATTTCTATTTCCACTCATTAATTTGGTAATTTAACCGTCCGGTATAGCTGATTTAAATATGAAAAATGGACTAAGCGCAATTCGTGAGTTTGTGGCTTGGCGCTTCTGCGTACTGTCTCTTTCGTTTTGACGAGCCCGTACTGTTTGATGTTTGCTAGTTTTGTAAATTCTGAAACTTTTGCATTTTAACCTGGTCCGAAGTGAATAAATATAATATATACTTGTGATATATGTTTATCATTTAGTGGAAATTACTTGAATTGCTAATATATTGGATGGTAAGTATTTTGTAACGATTTAATTATATATAGCATAAAAAAAATGGTTGGTTACATGTCTTCTAACCGGTGTTGTAGAATGTAGACTTGTTTGTATGCGTATACATAATTTACAAATGCTGTGAATATTAGTATGAGTTTATATCGATAACCTGTATTCTTTTTATAAAGATTTTAATAGTGACTTTTTTTTATGCAGTTAAAGAAGGAACGTTTGCTATTGCTAATAAAAAAATGCGTTTTAGTTTTGTCTTTGTTGTGTGTTGTGATACCTCAAACAATTACTTTTCTTCTGTCAAATGTTGGGTAACATTATAATCGACAGTCACAGTCATTATTTTATCCTCAAGTAGTTGGTGGGCAATGTGAGTCTATCTAATAAAGTAACTTTTAAGTGGTTGCCAATTAGAGATTCACCTAAAAGGAAATCTGCTGTATATCTTGATGACTGTCGAGATTGTCCCGAATATAGCAAAGTCTGAGCCCCCTAGTAAAAATTAAGGTAGTACTTAACTTGACCTCGATACCAAAGTCTCTGCAAATAAAAATATTTAGCTGGCTTGAGTTGACTGCGAGACTATGCAAAATTAGATGAAATATTAGGCTATAATTGTCATTCAAGTTGCCTCATATTTTAATAACAACAATAATGTATTAATAATAATATTTATATTATTATACCTCATCCTCATACTTTTCAAAAGTAATTTAGTGTGTTATTAAAGCTGAATCCCAGCTCGTAGCTATAATAATAAACTATTGTTTCGATAAGAATTTGTCTTCATTCATCACATATTTTCAATATTTTCAGGTATATAACTTTTAAAGAAAGATTTGTGTATAACAATGGGAGAAGAAAAGGAAAACGTATGTCGCCTTTGCTTGAAATGTGAGGGTGACACTTTTTCGCCATTAGATGAATCTTCTAAAGAACAATTGAAATTGATTGTGCCAGAACTGGTAAGTAATTAAAGTGATTATTTAAATGTCTTGGGAATATCAGACATCAGGAAAGTAACCACTTAATGAAATCTATAATACAGTCCCTTTAAAGTCCCTAGTAAATCCATTAAAGGTGTGTTACCGAGGTTAAATAGTGCGTAAAATATCCTCATTCTTATTTGCACTCCTTAAAACGAGCCAACAGAATTCTGAATTAATTTCATTATGTAAACTAGCAAACTTAAAACAAGGACCTATTATATTTTAAATTGTAATCCTAGTTAAAATTAGGTTTCCAAAGCTTTCTCCTCCTTGATTATTCATTGCGAATGTGCCACTCATTTGTCCCAAATTCACCATTAATTGTTTTATATTCTATGGGACTTTAATATTCAAATAAAATATAAGATGTAGTTTAAAATAAAATAAGAAAAAAAAGTGAAAAGTTTGCATAATATTTGCTCCTATTAAAGTATTGTGTCGAATACGAATACGTTAAATTTCGTGTAGAATAGTTGGGCGTTATGCTACTACGTGGCAGCAGCATAGGGATGACATTGCTAGGCGTGCGTCAAAGAAGGATCGGGCTCATGATTTGTCATTTTTAGTGTTTGAAATAGCGCTTAAAACTTGGTTTAATTATTTACACATATTAACGTTAAGAAATAACATTATCATTAAAAATATTACAGAATATACCATCTGTCTATTTTACTAGGGCCACACATCTATTGTAGAAGAATAAAGTTTTAGAAATAGTTAAACAGCCATATTTCAGTAAAAAGAAATTTGAAGTCCATAGCCTACTTTGTGTGATATATTACGAAAACCTGAAAAATAGGAAAACCGCAAAAAGTTATAGCTTCTTTATTTGAGGAGATACGAAAAGAATTAAAGGGATGAAAGTTGATGGCAAAGATGATAATAATAATAATGTGTATAAAAAAATTCGAAAACCGCAGTTGTTTTTGACATGCTCTTGTGCAAAAATAAACAGAACCAATCTCAAAGTAGGCCATGACATTAATTCCGTTTATTTTTTCTCTTTCCAAAGATACAAAACGGCACAAAAATTTTAACTGATAGTGTCAATATTTAATGTTTTACGAAAACTACAATTCATATCATTGAATCGTAAAAATTCACTTTATAATTATAATTCAGTAATTCGGTGTTTTCACTATATGCAAATTTACTTTTTTGATACTAAAATGAAGTACTTACTATATTAAAACACTTCCCAACACTTAAACATCATTTTATCATGTAGTAAATTAAAATTTCAATAAATAATATAAAATTTGATTAAAAAAGGGGTAGGCAGAACGCCCTGTGATTGGTGTGACGTCATAGCTTGGATTAATGGCGGAAATGGTATTTAAATAAGTGGTCTGGTTGATAGCCGAGTGGGTTAAGGCGCGAGCTGGCAATCGCGATTAATCACACGGACATCGCACCACCGGGTTCGAATCCTGGCTGTGGTACTGACACTGCCGGAGGAAATGGTTGTATGTCCGCGTTTTTTCAATGTGTAACCCCCTTCCGCACAAGCCCTGGCTTCTGGAATTGGGGGTTGTCTAATTTATGTGTGGTAAACACAATATAATTTACGTTTTACGTGCGATTATATAAAGAAATGGCTAATACGGGATTTGTAAAAGCTACTTCTGGAAATTTACCAGCTGTGGACGTATTCATGATTGCCGAATTTATGAGAAAAGGCGACAGTTTCAACATAGCCGAGGTGAGAAGATCTAAAGCTGCAACGTAAGTTCTACCCATTTAATATCATTTGCATTCACTTCCTATCAGTTTAAGGCAGTAAGTTAATTCCTATATTAATATAATTACGTTTGTAATTACTTGATGTACCTAATATCTATCACAGTTTGTCAATGTAAATAGTAAACATAACCTATAAATGTGACTCCTAGTGTAAACAAATAATTGTCGGGAAAATACACATTCGATTTAAACAGTACACTTTTTGGACACCAGGTTAAAGTAGGTAGCTTTATTAAAAAGGACATTTTTTGCCTTTATTTAATAATTTCGGAGCTTCAATGGAGAGTTACGGAGACATGTGGAATTTAAACGTGAAGGCTCTGTATGCACAGTTAAATGCCGAATATGTCCAGAACATAAAGTATAAAGTAAACCTTATTTTGCAGTTTTAAATAAGGAAATAACTTACTTTAAAATGATCTTTACAGCAGTAAAATACTGATGCTGTGCTGTTATAGATGGATCACGTTTGTCAGCTTTAAACTACTTTATTTTACGTTGTTTTTGTTTTGGTACTCACAAAAACTTTCACAGATGCATTCTTGAATGTATTGTTGCATCCTGGCACAAAACATCACCTGTTTTCATATATAACATAGTCCGATTGATGACGTTATCAGAGCGCGCGCCATGTCGTAGTGTTTTTGGCGGTTAAATTTCAATTCAAATTTCAAAATGTTTATTTAAGGGTATTAATGGGCTGTTGGTGTATTTTCAAATGCTTTTAACTATAATTGAGTATTATCTTCTATTAGTAAAAAAGATTTTAAAATTTGTGAAAACACCGAATTATTTATTACAATTTAATACAAACAAATATCTCATAAATAAAAATACAAGTACAAAATGAACATTCAAAAAAACGAAAAACTATGTATAACAGCACTACCTACTACCATACTGAAAAGAAATTGCGTGTATTTATTTTTCTAACTACAAACGCTCAAATTATGCACCATGCATTCTAATACACAAATGTGCTCTGCGAGACACCTCACACATTACATTTTGGAGCACTTCAGGAGTAAGTGCCTTACATGCGTTTCTAATTCTGGTTTTGATGTCCTCAATATTTTCAGGGGCAGTTTGAAATACGTTGTCTTTAATGTAACCCCAGACGAAAAAATCCAAGGGAGTAATATCTGGTGATTGAGCTGGCCATAGAATGGGTCTGTAGGTGCCTATCCAGCTCTCTGTACATATTACAGCAGTGTGAGGTGGATCCCTAACTTGTTGAAAATATGAATAATTTAGTCTTTTTTCCACTGTTAATTCGTAAAGAAAATTTTAAGATTCGTTTTACAAGAAATTAAGGTATCTACGAGGGTTAATTTGCCATCATAAAAAATAAGGTCCAATTACTTTAGTCCCTAAAAGACCCACCCAAACATTCTTAGAAAATCTTTCATGGAAAGCAGTCTCTATGCACCAAGGTGTATTTTCTCGTGTCCACTTAATGCGTATTTCTATTAAAAAACCCATTATTAGAAAAGTTTGATTCGTCTGACCAAAGAATTTTGCTATATATCAGCGGGTCATTCCATTTTTTATGTAACAACCATCTACAAAATCTTACTTTCCTCGGCTTATCTCCCTCATTTAAATGTTGAACCTTCCTCATTTTGTAGCATCGAAATCTGTGTTTTTTTCAAAATATTTTTGTTTCACTGTCTTTTTTTATGAGACAGTTTCTCTGAATTTGTCTCAAAGAGGTTTCTTTATTTTGGTTAACGTAATTCAATACTCTATTCACTTTTCTTACATTATCTGCAACATGCCCTCGCCTTACTACTTTTTTTGATAACAGTGACAATATGTCAAATTTGTTAATAAACTGTATACATTGTTTTTCACATCATGGAATAGCTGATTTTTACGATTAATAATAATAATAATAATAACAGCTCTTTATTGGTAAAATACAGAGAAAATACCAATTGGCCATCGACCGAAGTCCTTCAGCCAGTGTTTTACAATTGCGTGTGTAAATTTATTGTTTTTAGTAAGAAGTAGATACACATTATATTGTAAAAAAAATGTAATATATTCTAATACATATATGCAATATTTATTTTTATTGTTGCAGTGTGTTTTCTTCATGTATTGTTTTTAAAATTTCCTGAAGTGTGTTTTCAGGGTATTTGAATCTGGAATAGCTACCGGGGGTCCTAGGTCTTGACAGAAAAAGTGTTTCCATTAGTTCCAAGTTGTGTCTGTGGGTTGCAAATTTGGTGGACAATGTTTTTAATCTTTCCATTATCGGTTGTATCTTGGTTTTATTGTACAATAGCTCATTAGATGGATTGTGAAGGGGATTTGTAGGGTGTCGTATTTTTGTAATTATTCTGAGGGCAGATGTTTCTGCTACTTTAATGTTTTTTAGCGCTGGTCTTCGGCAGTTCAGATATAGGATATGGGCGTATTCTAGCATGGGTCTACAAATTACCTTGTATATCTTACTTGCAGTCAATGTGCTTATGCCTTTGTTTTTGTACGTTAGACATCTAAAATGTTTTGCTCTTGATGTTATTCTTTTTTTGATCTGTTTTGTGTGAAGATTGAAGTTCAGTTTGTTGTCCAAGCAAGGTATTTTACAGATGTTAGAGGTTGTAATTGGTGGTTTGAGATTGAGACTGTGGGGGAAGTGTTATTGGGAGTATGATTGAAAATTAAGAACTGGGATTTTGTTGGATTGGGTTGTAGTCTCCATGTGTTAAACCAAATCTGTATGTTATCCATTAAAGTTTGCAGTTTTTCCACAGTGGTTGTCATGTTTCCATTATGTGCCACAAGAGCTGTGTCATCGGCATATTGTAATATATATGCTTTTGGATCATTAGGTCTTGTGGTTGTTAAGATGTCATGACAGTAAATATTGTATAATATTGGTGAGAGGGGGGGGGACCCTTGGGGTACTCCTTGTTCTGCTGTAAATTCTTGTGAGTAGCTGTCGTTTACTTTTGTCTGTAATTGCCTGTTTTCTAGGAAGGTTTTAACAATGCGAATTAAGTAGTCAGGTATTTCCAAGTTTTTCAGTTTAAACAATAATCCCATATGCCAGACACTATCGAAAGCTTTTTTTATATCGAGAAAGATAGCAGCTGATTTCAAATTTACATGTTTGGCTGTTTGTACGTTCGAGGTTAAGATTGTTAGCGGGTGAACTGTTGAACTTTTTTCTTTGAATCCGAATTGAAATGCCGGTATTTTTTTTTTAATTAATTCATTCAGTCTGGTTCTTATTATCTTTTCAAATAATTTACCCAATACTGGTAAAAGGTCTATAATTGGCTGGGTTTTTGTGGTTAGTGTTTGGTTTAGGTATCGTTATTATCTGGCCTTTTTTCCAGTCATCATGAAAATAACTGTTATTCATGCAGTATTCAAATATTTTTAAGATATATTTGTGAATTTCATGATGTAATTTTTTCAATATTAACCATGGTACATTGTCGTAACCGGGGCAGGTGTTTTTTGGGAGTGTAATGCCTTAAAATATTCTTCTTCATTCAACTGATGTTCCTCATGATTGGAGTCTGTATTAAAATATTTATTGTACCAATCATTTACGGTATGGTAGTTTTGTTCGCAGAAGTTAATATTTTGTTCCTGCTTATATGCCTTTTTGAACTGTTCAGAAAATATTTCTGCTTTCTCTGTGTCATCATCGTATTCAACTCCATTTTGTTCAAGAGATGGGATGGACTTTTTATTTTTGTACTTAGATAGTCTGTTAATTTGCTGGTAATAATTTTTTCCTTGAAGTTTGTTGATTTCGTAAAATATTAAATATTGACATTATCAGTTAAAATTTTTGTGACATGTTTGAAAGAGAAAAAATAAATGGAATTAATGGTGTCATGGCCTGCTTTGAGATTTGTTCTTTTTATTTTTGCACAAGAGCGTATGTCTAAGCCAACTACGTTTTTCGAATTTTTTTATACAAATTATTATTCTTTTTGTCTTTGCCATCAACTTTCATCCCTTTAACTTTTTTCGTATTTCCTCAAATAAGAAAGCTATAAAATCGTTTGTGGTTTTCCCATTTTTCAGGTTTTTGTAATGTATCTCACAAAGGAGGCTATGGATTTCAAATTTCTTTTTACTGAAATATAGCTTACAAAAAATACTGTTTCTGAAACTTTATTCTTCTACAATAGATATTAAGCGAGATATTTGGTGTCGCCCTCGTAAAATAGACACGACGGTATATTTTTAGGATTAATTACTTCTTATTTATCACAATTGACAATACTTTGGTCTTTCCTACAGTATGAAAAACCTGCCCAAATGTAGTAGTATGTTATATGGTGCGTTTTAATTTTTTGTTTCTGTGTAAAACAAAAGTAGCTAACTTTTATGATTAGTACATTTTTTTTTATAAAAAAATTGCCAAAGATTCACCAGTTTCATTATATTATAACACTACAATTTCATTCAAATTATGCCAAGGGACTAAGTGCATTTTTTATCACCGAGGATCAATTACAGGAGGAATTAAAAAACACTTTCGCTTTGCGGTATATTGGTACAAACTATTTAATTTTTTGCACTCCACAGTCTAACTAACAATGCACTATTGTAATAATCATTTTCAAGGAGTAAAGTAAAGATCTTTTACTCTTTACAGAAGCCACTTTCTACACTTTAGTCCTCGAGAATGACAATTAAAATACCACTCTTAGATTACAGAGTACTAGAATATTGTTTTTGAGATGGGAAATACTCAAAAATATATTTTTTATTTTTCACTGGTACAGATTCTTATTAAGGGTGTACAGAAAAGTTTCTACATTACTCACTAATTTCTTCTTTATTAAATAACTAAACATTTAAATATTACACAAACATGAATAAAGTCTGTACATTTCCTAGTGTGCTAAATACCTACGTATTTATTATTGAAACTATACTTATATCAAATTATACCACAGCACTTATGTGTTCCTGATAGTTAAATTTGGTGATTTACTAATATTTCGTCTTTTATGCCAACTAAATACGTGCAACCCCCAATACTTCAAGATGTTCTGTGTGTCAAGAGATTTTGCAAAAATGTATTATAATCGGTTCATATAAACATAAACTCACATCGCGATTACAGTTCATGCGTTCCTGTACACCGAATCTGGTTCCTAGACTGGTGTGGGTTCTGTGTAATCTACAGGACGATGTAATTGCATGCAAACTCAGTCTTAAAGTCCCTAGTAAATCCCTTAAAGCCAAGTGAAATTGTGAGGTGCATGGTAAGGTCAAAAAGACGTTATGAAATTGTTTGCTGCCAATAAAACTAAAGCTGTAATGTTTTCTAAAAATACTGATCATATGCCAAATCACAGTCTTCACATTGATGGAATGGGTCTCACTTGGTGCGATGAGATTAATTATCTTGGTTTAAACATTGATAAGAGTCTTAATTTTAATTCTCATGTAAACAAAATCTGTCAAAAGTCATATTTTGCACTAAAAAACTTATATGAATATCGTAATTTGCTGCCGAAATCAATAAAAATAATTCTTATAGAATCATTGGTTCTATCAATTCCAAACTATATGATGATATTGTGTATATGGTCCATTTTTAACAGCTTTTAATAAATATCGTGTTCAGAAAATTCAAAATTCATGTATGAGATTTGCTTGTCAACTTAATAGATATGATCACATAACACCCCATCTACGTAGTGAAAATATATTAAATATGAGCCAAAAAAGATTTCTGCATATGAGTTGTGTAATTAATACGGTTATAAACACTAATTGTCCACGATATTTAAGTAATCTTTTAAGTAGGCATGGTGATATACACGATTTAAATACGAGGCATAGAAATAATTTAAACATACCTATGCATAGATCAGAAGCCTTTAAGAGTTCTTTCAGCTATCAAGCAGCTCACATATTTAACATGTTACCTGTTCGATCATCATTTAATGGTAGAAGTTTTAAAGACAAAATAAAAAAGTTTATTTTAGATTTGGACTTAGGTTTATAATTATTTTCATTTGTTTTTTAATTTTTTTTTTAATTCTATGTGCCTTAAGTGTGAAATATATATATATATATATATATATATATATACACCATGGAGACATCTGTGATGTCTGGTGTATAGTAGCATTAGACCACATGAGAGGATTCACTTACCTCTCACCACTACACCATTTACATTAGTCTGTATAAGACTAGCAGGTTGGCCACTGTCATTTGTCTGCTCCACGACCTATGGCATACTGAGGAGAACTAATAAGTTCGAAACTGGTCTATGTCTGGTCAGGGAGTTGACAAATGACATTGGCTACCAATTTTTCATGATTTGTAAGGTGTAATTCAATGCAGGTCGGGGTATTTGCCCGCTGAGTAGTTGTTTCCTGCAAATCATGTATAATAACAGTATATAGGTTTAAGTCCACCAAGGGCTGAAAGTCGCCGCTCTCGGTACTTGCAAAATGGCAAGTCGCTATACACCATGGAGACATCTGTGATGTCTGGTGTATAGTAGCATTAGACCACATGAGAGGATTCACTTACCTCTCACCACTACACCATTTACATTAGTCTGTATAAGACTAGCAGGTTGGCCACTGTCATTTGTCTGCTCCACGACCTATGGCATACTGAGGAGAACTAATAAGTTCGAAACTGGTCTATGTCTGGTCAGGGAGTTGACAAATGACATTGGCTACCAATTTTTCATGATTTGTAAGGTGTAATTCAATGCAGGTCGGGGTATTTGCCCGCTGAGTAGTTGTTTCCTGCAAATCATGTATAATAACAATATATGTATATATATATATATATATAATATGCTGGATTATTACAGTCTTTTTAAGTTTTTGTTTTTTATATACAGGGTGTTGCATCATGAGAGGGACATAGCTTAATAGAAGGTAGAGAACGTCAGTGGTAACCGGAACCTCCCATAGAAATGTCTCACTGGGCCTTCATTACGAAGTTACAGGGTGTTAAATAATTTTTGGCCAAACCTGTTTTTTGTCATAACTTTGACAGGGAATGAAATAACGGATTCATATTTGGTACGGCTAATGTACTAACGAGCCCCAAGAGGTACATGTATAAAAAAAAATATATCCAGGTCCGGACTCACTATAATTTATGTTTCTTCTTTGCATCAATAAAACATCACCCTGTATATATTTTTTTGAAATTTCGATACGATATTCGAAAAGAGCAAGAAAAAACAAACAAAGTGGCCTATTTCATTTTTTTGTTACACCTTCGTGGTTATTTAAATACGTTGTTAAATGTGCAAGAAAATGGATTACAGAACCTTATTAAATGAGAGGCACGTGAAATACATAGTTTTATAACTAAAATTTGCAAAAATTCTATTGAGCCTAGGTGGTCTGGGTGAATCCTAATTCCGGCACGTTTTAAAGGTCCATTTTGGTAAAAAACTGTGGTCCTAATAAGTAATCGGGTATGAAATAACAAAATTTTTAATCAATCACAGTAGGCTTGTTCAAAGTGACAGATAATAAAAAGAAATCTCCTAAACAGTTGAATAATTGTTTGTTAGTAATTTAATGTGTCAATAATCCGCATTTAGTTAGTGAAAACTTGCGAAAATATTTTAACTATGCCAGTAAAATTTACAAACGTGGAATATGCTGACATAATATTCATCTATGGTTTCTGTAATGGAAATGGTAGGTCGGCGGAAAGAGAATATCGGCTGCGTTTTCCTGGTCGTCGATGCCCTAATCATAAAACCTTTAGTACGGTGTTCCAGTATGCAAGACAACACGGAAAGTTTCCTAATTCTGCAGTTGTGGAGCGTGTTTTACAACAAGGTGTGCAGGAACAAAACAATATTATAAACGTAGTTCAAGAAAACCCAAATATGAGCACTAGACGAATCAGTTTGGCAACTGGTATTCCTCATTGGCGAGTATGGAGAACCCTAAAAAGAGAACGTTACCATCCATATCATATCCAGCAGGTACAGCGTCTTCAACAAGGCGACGATATCCCCCGCCTGGCATTTTGTCATTGGTTGTCTAACCATCGCCCAGTCATTTACAGAACCTTATTTACGGATGAGGCACAATTTACAAGGGATGGAGTAAACAATTCACGAAATAATCATAAATGGGCACAGGAAAACCCACATGCGGTACGCCAACGCCGTTCGCAACACAGGTTTTCTGTAAATGTTTGGGTCGGACTTGTGAATAGACATTTGATAGGGCCACATTTTTTTGAAGAAAGATTGAATGGTGAAATTTACTTTGATTTTTTTCAAAACATTTTACCGAATATGTTAGAAAATATCGGTATAAGAGGCATGTTGTTTCAGCATGATGGGGCCCTGCCACATTTTAACCTTCAAGTAAGAGAACACTTAAACAATGTGTATCCTAATAGATGGATTGGACGCGGGGGTCCACATGAATGGCCACCAAGATCTCCTGATTGTAACCCTTGTAATTACTTTTTATGGGGCCACTTAAAAAACGAGGTTTATAGCATTGAAATTGAAAGTAGACAACATTTAATCCAGCGCATCGTTACAACCTGCGACGAAATACGGAATAATCCAGAAATGATACGTCGAGCAATTGGTGACCTTTCTAAACGCGCAAGAAAATGCACAGAATGTGGGGGAGGACATTTTGAAAATTTACTTTAATGTCAATTACGTTTTATTTTTAAACACATTTAGTTATTGTTTTGTTATTTATTGTTAATTGAATGGAAAATATTTTATTTATTTAGATTTTAGTTTGTTCTCTTTTCCAATTTTTATTAAGTATAAAATGTTGATGATTTTCTTGATCAAAGTAACTGGTTGCTTAGGCCTAAATTATCTGTCACTTTTATTCTTTGAACAAGCCTACTGTGATTGATTAAAAATTTTGTTATTTCATACCCGATTACTTATTAGGACCACAGTTTTTTACCAAAATGGACCTTTAAAACGTGCCGGAATTAGGATTCACCCAGACCACCTAGGCTCAATAGAATTTTTGCAAATTTTAGTTATAAAACTATTTATTTCACGTGCCTTTCATTTAATAGGGTTCTGTAATCCATTTTCTTGCACATTTAACAAAGTATTTAAATAACCACGAAGGTGTAACAAAAAAATGAAATAGGCCAGTTTGTTTGTTTTTTCTTGCTCTTTTCGAATATCGTATCGAAATTTCAAAAAAATATATACAGGGTGATGTTTTATTGATGCAAAGAAGAAACATAAATTATAGTGAGTCCGGACCTGGATATATTTTTTTTTATACATGTACCTCTTGGGGCTCGTTAGTACATTAGCCGTACCAAATATGAATCCGTTATTTCATTCCCTGTCAAAGTTATGACAAAAAACAGGTTTGGCCAAAAATTATTTAACACCCTGTAACTTCGTAATGAAGGCCCAATGAGACATTTCTATGGGAGGTTCCGGTTACCACTGACGTTCTCTACCTTCTATTAAGCTATGTCCCTCTCATGATGCAACACCCTGTATATATATATATATATATATATATATATTGTTAGTTAATAGTAGCAACTTTTATTATATTGACGTATTTTGTTTGTATTTTTACACATTAACATATTTTTATACCGGGTATACATGAAAATATGCTTGGCAGTACTGTGTACCTTTTGTAACATTCTGTGGATGTCTGTTTTGTTGCAATAAAGATTATTATTATTATCTAGTGAAATTTTTATGGAATATTTGCGAAAATTACATGCTATCCCTGTGAACTCCATGCTACTTGTCATAAAAATCTTGGTAAAAATGGTACAAAAGGTATTTCCAGGTTATGATACTCTATGGACGAAAATCACCCATCAATAGATGGCGCTTCAAAAATGATGTAATAAGAGTGAACAACAAGTATTTGTTATCATTAAAAAAACAATTTGTTGAATGAAAATTTTGTTTGTATACAAGATTATGTATAACTAATAGGGAATTAATACTGTATGAATTTTTTTTTTGTACTAATTGTCTATTCTGTATAGCGATTTAATTTTCAGGACTTGGATGCTACTACAGATGTTATTGTCTGTAGCAAATGTAAAGAGTCATTTGAAGAATCGTGTGAATTAAAGAAGACATGCTCCAATACTGACCAATTTATACGAATACAAGCGGAAAATGAAAACGTAAAGGACAAAAAAAATCTTAACCATATCGTTAATGCATCCGGTGAAGCTGAAGGTGATACAAATTCTGAATCGGCCGAAAATATTTGTAGAATCTGCTTGAAGAACAAGGAAGTCAACTATATGAGTATTAATGCAGCAAAAACAGACGATTTATTTACAACTGCCTTAGAAACATGTCTACAGGAATTGGTAAGTACATGACCTGCCTAGTGTTAAATTAACAAATAGTGGAATAATTGTCATATACTCACATTGTGTATATGTAATTCGCATTAATGTGAGGACATATATTATTTTGAGAACAGTTATATTATGCGTACACTGTTGGTGTAGTATGGAGTCTGGAAATAAGGATTTTTCCGTGCACATGTTTGACAAATTTGCTTCACACGGGAAGCCATACAAGTACGGAAAAATCTATTTCTGGACGTGTAATGAACGATATTTTTTATTATACTTTGAAAACGATAGCATAAGAACAAAGTATAATAAAAAAAGACATACAAAAGTACTTTGGAACAAATACCAGATTCAACTAATAATGTTTTTAGTTTGAATTGTTATTATTAATGGTTATGTTTATTGTGCAATTGGTATTATTAAACAGGTTAAGTCCTTTTGGAGTTTCATTTTGTGAAACTGGAATTATTGAAGCAGACTCTTCTCAAATGTTTTGATTTTCTTGAACTTGTTGTATTTTGCGAGTGAGAAGGGTTAAACAGTTTTCATGATACCTCAATTTTTCTTTGTATGGATTCTTCTATATATCTTTCTACTACATTGGAAGAACGCCATTCTCCATGCCTTTTCAGAGTGACTAAATCACAGCCGCTTTCCACCAGCATGCTTGCCGAAGAACGCCTTTGTGCAAGCCCGGAACACCATTGATGGTATGCCATCCAATATGTCGAGCGTAACACCTGCCATTTCGATATGCAACAAAAATCTTCTGCTGTTCATATTTTTAGGTCGTAGAGCTGCATATTTACGATAAAGTGTGTAGGGTTCAAAATGTACATCCTTCATTTGTAATCGTGAAACTTCTTGATGTATGAGTTTTTGTATCTTGTAAAAACGCGGCAAAAAAGCGCTCATTATCTACCACATCGTCTAAATTTAAACGTGTTAAATCATCTCTTCGACACGCACCAAAGATGCCAAACACTAAAATTGTTTTTGCTAGTAGATATTGTTCATCTGGAGCTTCACATATAAATTTGGTTACTTGTTCTTCTGTTAAAACTCTGGACTTGTTCAATATATATCCTACAGCTTGACGCTTCAAGAAAGCAATAGTTTTTGGATATTTGTTGTTATCACCATTTTCTTTTATGGCCAAACAACTTTTTAGCATTGTCGACTCCATAACATGGAAGATTTCATAGACTTTGCTTTTTCGACAAAGTAAACTAAAAAAATATCGTCACAGTTTTGATTTTGTTCACATTTCACCATTCAGTAAAAAGTTGATATTCGTGTTCATACCTTGACTTGGATTTTATTGGTAATAAATTTGCACTCGCTTGTGCCGCTTGCTCTAGGATGTTATCGGGAATTTCGGAATTTCCTTCTGAGCACATTTTATCAGGATGAATTTAATTGATAGAAAATAAACAATGCTGACAATGCAGTCTTTGGTCAGGGTTCGGACTCATATGGAAAACTCAGGGAATTTTAAAATTCCTTTAAAAAACATGGAAATCACAGGGAAATAAATTTTGCAAAAAACCTGGAATATTAAGACTCGATATGGAAAACAATACATTTCCTAGGACTTTCCATTGTTATTTTACATTGTTTTCAAAATTACGGTTATAGATTTAATTAAACAAAAAGTAATTTAAAAAAGTCGGCTATGCCACTGCATACGATCTGCTATTGTATTGTGCGGACATGACCGTGTGCCTCCGTCTAATGACGAATGAGAATATTTGTTTATTAATTTGTCAATAACAAAGAAAGATACATTCTAGTGATGGGCAGAATCGGAACATTTGGAATCGGATGCTCAAGAATGGGAATAATAATAATCGGATACTGGGAATCGGAATCTTATACAGTTCAAAATTCACAAAATATATTTTTGAAGGGTAACTATAAAAACAAAATTTACAGAAATTCTTAGTCAAAAATCACCTTTACACTACACCCCCCCCCCCCCCACAAAGATTTTTTAAAAATGCGCACATTTTCATTTCAAATGTTTCCTACAACAACGTAGAACACATCTATGAAAAAATAAACTCGTAAAATTGCAGAAGACACCCCCTTTTTTATTTTGTACTCAAGTTTCGAAGTAGAATTAAGTAGTAGTTATTATATTTAAAATTATGTTTAATATGTGTCAAAAAAAATTTGATAGGTCATGGAAAACCTGGAAAACTCAAGGAATTTTTTCGGCTACAAGAAGTCCGAACCCTGTTGGTATATATGAAGCGTTTTGGTTACTCTCAAATTATTTCAAAGGTGATTTAAATTAGTCTATGCCAGATAATGTTGACAAAATGTAAAAAAATATTACAGAAGTTCATCCAAATATTCAATCATTTACGAACTAAAATACAAAATAGGTACATGTTAAACATCAGATAGCATATAGGCTTTCTTAAATTTAGTTTATTTTGCTGTATATTTCAATTTTCAAGTCATATATTAGGTATCTTTATTCAGCGCATGGAAAAAATCGGAGATTGGTAAAACTTCTTCCATGCGCTAGTCTGAAAAAGCCCATCTTACATTATTACTAATACAGATGAAAATAAGATATTTTCAAACAAGTATAATAAAAAAAACTATTTAGATGGTAGGTAACTAATTATTTCTATTTTTTTAGGATGTAGAGCTAACATCCGATCCTGTAATTTGTGAAGGATGTCATAATACTTTACGCAATATGTATTCTTTTAAAACTGGATGCTTGTCTGTAGAAGAAAAACTAAAACGTTATCGCGAATCTACTTCGGAAAGTGAAATTGACTTGACGAAAGTTGTGAATTTCTTGAAGACAGAATCAAAAAAATCTCTGGGTGAGGACAATTTCTTGTCAGAATTTGAAGTACAGGATGAGGAGGAGGCAGATATTTTTGATATCTTCCCGAGTTTTTCTGGTGACGGTGGCACAACTAACGAAAAAGATGAAGCGTAAGTACAATATTTGGAATAAAAAAGCAGTGTTAGTGTTAAATTTCAGATTATATTTTCATGACATTGTAAGCAATGGTGTTATCTCGAACTTACATATCTTAATCTAATACATGTGGACAGTTTAAAATTTCTAATTAATGCATATATCGATAAAAATCTTAGATTGTCATTTATTAGTATGTTTTTCATTGTTTGAAATTTTAATTATTCTAACCTCTTAGCTTTCAAGAGTATACACAGTATACAGTATCCCAAAAGTAATACATAAAATTCATAAATTTTCTTCTATTTTTTTGTATTCGCAAAAATACAAAAACATCGATTAGTCATAAGAGACTGGGCTATTTTTTTAACACATTTAACAAATCTGTGACGTCGATAATTTTTTTAAAATAAGACACTCATATTTTATTCTAAAAATTGATAACCCTTTTACAAAGAAATTTAATAATATATATATTTTTTTATTTTGTAAACAACCTAGGAAAAATTAGATTTTCTTTACAATGCGTGAGATGTACGATATTAAACAAAATCTACAAGATTACAATAAATGTTCAAAGTTACATTTTCAATTATGTCTGGTGATTCATTGTTTTAATCCAACTATTGTATGTGGTCTATTTATGTACACTCTGCTTTTAAAATAACCCCACAAGAAAAAAATTGAGAGGTTAAATCAGGTGAATGTGACGGCCACCCAATAGTCCCTCTCGTACCTATCCATCTCTAGGAGATGCAATGAGTTTTATTATTTCACAAGGAAAATCATCGATACCACATGAGCTGGTGTTTTTTAACGTCATTATGGTGTTGTATATTTCTGTTTCATTTGTTGGTTCCAAGTACATGGTGTTAATATTGTTATGTGCTGCCCTCTAACGGAGAGAGATGTGATTAAGTCCCTGGTCAAAGTGAAGGGAAACCAGTTATTCTGTTGATGGTCGGTAGATGGAGTGACACCATCTCTAGGCCGATTGACGAACAGACATCTAGCACATAGTAGAAAACTCTGGAGGATTCCAACCTGTGCTAGAATGTTATGGAATAGGATTCTGGAACATTCTAAGGGTGTATATAAAGAAGTGAAGTTGAGCAGACACTACAGTTTTAGGTTAGATAAGAGTTGACAAGTTTAAGAAGAAAAGTAAACTACAGTTGTGATTGAAAAGTAGTGAATTTATATTAGATTGTTATTATTAGTTGTGTAATTTAAGTGATTAATAAAATAGTGGTTAGTGAAGATAATTGTTGTAAGTTATTTGAACCTACAGAGTGTTTACTGAAGACTGTAAACACGTAACAATATTTATCATCCATTGTGCAATATGTTAGTGTTAGGTGTGTTTACAAAATGGCTATTAAAGTTCCGAGCTATATCTATAGGATTAGAGTATATAACACAATTTCTTTTTATGTTTTTATGCCACAATTTTGTTTTTAAATTTTTGTTTCTTGATGGATGATGTTCCATATACCTTTTGTTTTATTCTCAACGGTATTTATATATGTTGTCGGGTACTACGCCCCTGTTCCATATTTTGTACATGTTGTCATCCTGGCGTGTGGAGAAATGTTAGTGAAAAGTAGTGCGGATCTAAAGGGTAGCTAACGCGCGTAGGACAGTGAGACAGTTAGACATTGAGTAGACACTAGACAGCATCAAAGACAGTTGTTTTTATGTGCAATTATTCATTTCTGTATTTTAATGTAACAATCTTGTTTGTACCCACAACTTAAGGGACTAATATAACACTGAACAACATTCTGATTATTTTATTCAAGGCCAAAGATGGGAGGTGTGTGTTAAAAACAGATCTTAACCCCTCGAGCCCACATATGTCTTATAATGCAATTGTTTTGCTTTTTTAACCTCTCCATAATAAAATTGTGAGAGAGGTTACTAAAATTGGTTCAAAAACGAAAATTGAGATAACATCAAATCTTTACGTTTTGAGGTCCTAGGAACCCAAAAAAGTGGTTTTTGAAAAATGTCTGTGTGTGTGTGTATGTGTGTTAGCACGATAGCGCCGAAACTACTGAACGGATTTGAATGAAACTTTGCATGTGCGTTTCTTTAGTGCCCCAGAAGATCTGAAAAGGTTTTGGTTGAGATCGGATTACGTTTAGTGCCATTTTGGCGCAACAAGTTGTTTATTTTATAATTACTTTCAATTTACAATGAAACCATTGAAAAGCAGTTAAAATTCTGATTTCAACGATATATCACACTTCCACCCTTTTGATTTGGTTTCTCTGAAAGAAATTAGAAACAAAGCAAATATGAAGCATAGATCGCATTTCGCATCACATGATCGATGCGCGTAGCCGTTACGTCGTGAAACTCGTCACATCACGTGTCAATTCACGTGTGAGGGTTTCTTCACTGCTCTAGAAGTAGAGCGGATTACCTTTAGTGCCATTTTTAAATATATATACAGACAAATCGAAGAATTAAACTACAAATATTCCTCTAAAATCTAGTAAAATTACTGAAATGCTAAAGTTTTATTTAACAAAGACAACCGCGAACGATCGGATTGCAATGAGCAAATTTTGACGATTGTCATTGTCATCATTTGTCATCCGATAACATTGGTGTCATGTCATGTTAATAAGATTTCGGCATATTTGTAACTTTTAGTGGATTGTCACAAATTTTAAAGGTAGACGTAACATTATCAATATCATATGCTTTCTATACCTTCGTTGGTGAATTTATTATAGATTATCACTTTACAATTTTCAGTTTGTTGCTTTACGAATCTGTAGTATTTAGGATAACTAGACTTTCTTAGTCGTTCAAGTGATGTTAAAGTTGTTAATAGCCTAATAGTATATTATTCAACAAGCGATAATGTATAGGTAATAACTCGCATAGATGATTGTAAATTCATTAAGTTGAGGGTTTTTTTTAGTGCCCCAGAAGATCTGAAAAGGTTTTGGATGATCGGATTACGTTTAGTGCCGTTTTGTCACACAATTTAATGCTCTTTTCGGCTTCAAAGATCCACCGAGTGGGGAGGTTCCAGCCGCTTCCAGTAGCTGCCAAATTTTTTATATATTTTTCTGTATGTAATATAATAAATAGTGTTTACACTCATTAGTTGATAAAATTTTGCTTAAATGATAAAGTTCCCTTAACTTTTTTTTGCTTCTCCAGTAAGCCTAAGATCATGAACCTATTATTTTTTTTCATCTAATTTCCTAACATTGCAATATTTCATGGGAAAACAAATATCTATGTAGTATTTTAACACATTTTAGCTTATTGACCAAATAATAACAAATTAACCAAGAAATTGAAGTAAATTAACCTAGTGAAGAGTACACAAATGACGACGTGTGACTTTACAGTTATTGGGGCCAAATAACCGCTGATTTGCAAAATTCAATTCATCACCGAAGAAAAAATTTTTTTCTTCGCTTTATTAAAATTTTAAAAATCTGAATTTTACATTTTTATAATTGTTTTTTAATACTTTATCGGTTTTCACTATAAAAAAAAAATCATATAACTTCCTCATTGCTAAAGGTGCATATTTTGAATATTTATTGCAATAAAAAAATGAGGTTCTTGTTGGATTTGTTTAATATTGTACATCTCATGCTTTATAAAGCAAATCTTATTTTTCTTAGGTTGCGTTTAAAAAAAAATCACTAACACTATCAATTTTTAGAATAAATATAAGGTGTTCTATTTAAAAAAATGATCGATGACATCACAGTCACAGATATGTAAAAACGTTAAAAAAAAATTATACTACTAATTGGTGTGTTTTTGTACTTCTGTGAACGCAAAACAGAAGAAGAAATATGAATTCGTTAGACAATAGTTATAATGCTAATAAATTTGCAATTTTTAAAAAATCTTCATAGAATGGTCTGCACAATTTAAAAAATATGCAATTATAATTACAGCAGTAAGAAGCGCCCGTTAACTGAAGGCTCTTCTGTTGTACCAGCAAAGAAACCTAAAAAGGATCCAAATGACGTGCTGCCTTATTTTAACTTTAATTTCAATCTCATATACAATCCCAAAACAGAAGGCACCGTAGAGGAATGGTTAATGAAAGTGGACGAACTGAAAACCAAATCCAATTGGACTGATTACGTAACCATACACAAAGTGCTGGAAAAACTGAGACCAATGGAAGATCTATACACCTGGTTCAGTAATATTTCAGAGATAATGACCTGGGACGAATGGAAGCAAAAATTGATACAGATGTTCCCTCGCCAAAACGATTTTTACATTAAACTCAAGAGGATGTTTAACAGAAAGAAGAGACCCACTGAAACATACCTGGAGTATTACGAATCAAAACTAAAGCTAATACGCGAAGCGGGTATAGCTGAGGACAAGGTAGTCTCCTGCTTGATTGGCGGCCTGTCGGACATTGCTGTCGGTTGCATCGCTAGAGTTGGCAACTATAAAACACCAGAGGCCCTGTCGGAATATTTTAAATCGATCAATGACAAAAAACCAACCGTTATTCCTCCTACCAAAAAGGAGCCAAAAGATACAGATGCAGCTAAGGACTCGTCTCAATCTAGCGCAGATAAAAGGAAGAAGACAAGAGTAAAGTGTTATACATGTCGTAAGTATGGACATACGTCAAAAGAGTGTTGGGCTCCTAGACCTGTAACTAATGGAGCTGTGGCCAAACCTAAACCTCCAACGCCCGGTGTTGTAAAACCAAAGAAAAAGTGCATCCATTGCGGAAAAATCGCTCACCCAAGTCAGTACTGTCCACGTAAAAGATCCGCAGGCGCCCCTGCTCCAAAGCCACAATCTCAGCAAGCGAGAGCTGCGAGATTGTCCTCGCCGAGAGGTCGTTTTACTGGTGCCCTGGAGAAGAAACCTGCTAGGCCTCAGCAAACCCCTAAGAAGGACAAAGCGAATGCTGCCACTTCCCGGTGCCATAGTTGTGGAAAGTTTGGACATCTTCAGCGTAATTGTCGCAGTAAATCCAAACAGGCCCCTCCAGCCGGAGGTTTTTCTGATAGAGCTGCCGCTAACGACAGGTATTTTAATAGAGAGGCGATGCTCGGTAGAATGCAGGATGACACCTCCAGAATAGTTTGCTTTAAGTGCTTTAGAGTCGGACATGATGCGAGAGACTGTGTGGAGTACGGCGGCAGGGCTTTCCGAAATTAAAAAATGTAAGTACTATTATATTACTCATAATAACACTGTTCACTGTCAATTTGTGAGCTAAAAAAATCTTTATTTTGTATTAATAATAATAATAATTTATTAATCCAGTAAATCAAATAATGACATAGGATAAGTCAGTACATTGAAGTGGAGTTAAAATAGTAGCATAAAAACATTAAGATAAAATATAAAAATACTAAACTAATAAAATCAAAAACACATAAACATTAGCATAAAATTCAAAATTACGTCTATATTAATATATTGGCTTAAACACTAGATACACTAATTTATAATGAAAAACTCTATATTATTGTGAAAATACTCACTAATTCTGTAGAACGGATTCATTAATCATTGCAAGTATATCCCTGAACTTTATTTTAAAATGTTTAGGGGGTAAAGCCTTTCAGTTCTGAGGGGATGCGATTATAAATTTTAATTCCCATAACGGCAGGAGCCTGACCAGTCTTTTGTAACGAATGCTTTGGAAGAATAAGTTGAGTTTTCCTTGTATTGTAAGAGTGTGGAACTTGATTGTGGTTTCTGTTAAAGTAATTGGTTTCGTGTATGAAACATGCCACTTCTAATATATATAAATTAACTACCGTTAGAATTTTCAGCTTCTTGAATAACGGTCGACATGGGTCCCTATAATTAGCTGAAGTTATACATCTTATTATTCTTTTTTGTGCCAGTAACACTTTCTCTGTACATGGTGACGTTCCCCATAACAAGATATAATGTATACGACCAGAATTGAAACCATATAAAAACTAAAAGCCGGCAAAAACAGTCAGCATCTCTTGCGAAGGTAAATAGAAATGCTTGTCATAAGAAAAACAATAAAGATATGCAGACTGTTTTTGCCGGCTTTTAATTTTTATGCGGTTTTAATTCTGGTCATATACAGATTACCATATCGTATTCGTGATTCTATGTCACTATAATATATATTTATCATGTGGAATCCTTCAAGATAATCTTTCAGATTTTGAAATAGGTAAAATTTTGTTCCTAGGATGGAAATTAATTTAGAGCAATGTTCATGCCAGCTTAAGTCTTCATGTGTTTTGCTTGTCCTTTGATTTTTATTTTTGTGGATGCTTAGCTGTTCTTCTAATGTGAGAATTTTTTCTTTTAGTAATTTATTATTGAATGTTAATTCTGAGTTAAGTTGAATTAGTAGTTTATTTTCAAATTTTAGTGTTTCAAACAGTGCATCATTTGTGAGATCATCTTCAAATTCTTCTGAGGCTAAATTTTCAGATTCAGGAATAATTTCTTGTTTGTTACAGCAAACTTTCCTATTTGAACAACTTTTATGATAAATACTTCCACAATTTCTACATTTCACTTTTTTAACAACTTTTTTATCACAGTAACAACAGAGACTAACTAATTGTGAAGTTGACCCTTCGGCCATATTGTATGGCAAGTGAATGGACTAGCCAATTTATAATTGAAATAGATGATAAGTTGAGAATGCGAGCAGGTATAAAATGGCGTTAAAATCAGGGTTGGCTCTAGACTTATTAGAATTTGTAGTTTCAAGTGAAGTTGAGTTGATTTAAATCGTGATTTTTCTTCTTTTCAAGCTAAAATGTTATAAAGAAGAAAATGTAAACTTTATTAGTAAAAATTTTTATTTGCAAAATAAAGTTTAAAGTCTTAATTTAAGGACGTTCCCAACAAGAAAGTTTTCTTACGATTGTATTAAAAATGTATACCTATATTTTTATTAATGTTCTGTATACGTGGGAAAAATTTGAGTAGCTGTTGTTTAGTAATCCGTCTTTGGCTTTGTTCAAGAGTATGAATGTCCTTGGCAAAATATGAGTTCCATACTGGTGCAGCATATTCAAGTATGGGCCTAAATAGATTTTATAGATTTTTTCAAGAAGTTCAGGTAAGATAGACTGTGTTCGCCTTTTTATGATTTTTACTATGTGAAGTGCCCATTTTAGGTCTTTATTTATAGTGACGTCAAGGTCTTCTTGTAGCTCCACGTTTTTTATTGTTGTGTTGTTTAGTAAAAACTGGTGACAATGATTATTAGTGCCAACGTGAATGATACAGCACTTGTTTTCGTTGAGCGCAAGTGTACCATTGTTCTATTCTCCATATGTCTAACTATCTCCTGGTAGTGGGCTAATTGATTGCTGTATATCTCGGTATCATCAGCAAACATTGATATCTCTGAGTTTAACCCTACTATGAGGTCGCTAATGAAAACGTTAAATAAGATGGGTCCCAGTACGGAACCTTGAGGAACTCCACTTATCATTCCATAGCTGTCTAACATTCTCACTCTACCGTTCCTGCCAGACAAAAAAAAGCCTCGATCCAGCTTAACACGTTCCCCCAATGTCATAAAACTCCAGCTTGTAAATCAGTCTGATATGAGGGACCTGGTCAAAAGCCTTCTGAAAATCAAGGTAAATTATGTCTAGGTACATTTCTATCCACTGATAATGTCTAAGACTTAACACACTGCAGCGGATTGGAGACCACAGATCTACCTGGAAGAAACCCATGTTGTTTCTTGGAAATCAGTTCCTTTTCAAGAAAAATATCGTAATTTTCTCAGCTAGTAATTTCTCCATTATCTTGCAAGGTATGGAGGTTAAACCTACTTGCCTGTATATTGTCTGAAAGTTATTTGTGGCATTCTTCGAATATTCTTTCCTATTATTTGGGTTTTCTACCACATGTATTATTATCCTCTTCAAAACAAATCACCGAATCTACAAAATAATAGAATTATTGGGACAAAACCTGTAGTTTCCAGGATAAAATTTTTATATATTGGAATGATAATGGATGTTTTCCATTGATTTGGTATTTTTCTCTCCTCTATTGACAGTTTCATAAGACTCGTTAAGTGGCCCACTACTGAAGGGATGTTTGCAAGAAATATTGGATGGATACCATCAGGTCCAGGACCACAGTCCAATTTGATGCAGTGCACTTATCACCTTATTTTTTGTTATGACTATAGTAGTAAGAGTATTTGCTACTTTTGATCTGTGATTAATATGTGGTAAAGAGATGGGCTCCACTCCAAAACTTTTCATAAATTCCTTTGTGTTAGCTACTACTTCCGGGTTACTTACTAATTCTCCTTTACTCTGCCATATAAAATAGATGTGCTGACTCTAGACTGCAAGGTACTTTTGACATATCTATAGAAGAGCTTATTGCTTTTGTTTTCCACCAACTCAAGTTCATATTTTGATTTGGAATTTTTGATTAGGGTTGAGACTTCATTGTAACTAGTCTACAGTCTACATTTGAGGATGTAAGTTACAAATGTTGGGCGAATCATTGTATAATATGAAATGGAGTTATTTCTATCGATTTTTATACAAAAGTAGTTATTATATTGTTAGAAAAATTACAAATATTCAGTGTCAAACTATAATCTTCAACACTTTAGTATTTATATACAGGATGTAACGCAACTTAACCGAAAAATTGTAACCATACATGCATCTTTAAATAAGAAGTCGGTTTCTTGAAAAAAAAAAAAAAGTAATAAAAGTTCAACACAGAAAAAGATACAAATTGTTAAAGTTACAATGTCGATGTCTTGGTCACTAATGAAGCTATTGTTACCCGTAATGGTATAACCAATCTACATAATATGCACATTTAGACCATTGAGAATCCTCATCAAGTAGTTAGGAATCACTTTGAACATCGATGAACGCCTAATTGGTCCGTTCATATTGCCAAAGCAGGTGGATAGTCTGCAATATTGGAGTTTCTCCGTAATAATCTTCTTGGTCTTCTTGAAGATGTGCCCTTGGAGGTCCGAAGTCGGATGTGGTTTTTACATGATGGTACACCCCCAAATGATCGTTTAGTAGTCTGAGGTTATTTGACCCAATTAAACAGAATACGTTGGATCGGACGGGGTGGACCTGTAGCTTGGCCTCCATGGTCCCCGGATCTAAATCCTCTTGACTTCCTTTTGTGGGGATATTTAAAAAATGAAGTCTATCAAACCGAAGTTGACAATATCGATGTATTACGTGAACGTATCACAACAGCTGTCCATAATCTGCATCTTCGGGAACAGCAGGAAGTGAGAATACTTCAGCTGGTGTGACAAAATTGGATTAGACGGGTTCAGCTGTGCTTGAATGTCAATGGACAGAACTTTCAACAGTTTTTATAGAAATAATACCTTATTTTAACATTTCCATTAATTTGTAATTTTTAACAATTTGTATCTTTTTTGTGTTGGACTTTTATTAATTTTCTTTTTAAGAAATCGACTTCTTATTTAACTTACTTATAATAGTCTAAAAGCATATTATTTATTTATTATTAGCCACAGCTAAAGATAATATACATTAATCAATGACATGAGATAATGTATTGCCTGATGAAATAAGGCTTAGTCCAAATTTGTGGAAGTTTAAAAAAACAATGCGGGGATTATGTAAAAAATCATATAGATATAATATAATTTTTGATGCTTTTTATTTATATATTTTATTTTTGAACTATGGAAGTATGAAATATGTAAATGAGTATAGACCTATATTTTTGCGCATTAGACGCGATAAGCGGTGCCATTCGAGCGAATAAGTCATGACGTCACGCTTCAAGGCGCTTAAAGACATTAATGTAAACTGCGAGATCGCAAAAATTTAACTTATGTGTGTATATATTATGTTATTATTTGTATTTATATTTAACTTTGGCTAATAAAGATTATTTATTATTATTATTTACATTAAGCTATTCCCTCTACACAGTGGTGTAGAATTAAGGACGGTACAGTACAACAGACAAATTTCCTTCGATATAGTCATCCAATTCATCCACGTTTTCACCCCATTATGTGAAGAGAAAAATCAACTGTAATGTAACATACATTTTGTTGAAAACGAACAGCCTACAACATTAGAGTGCAACCGAATCATTGTTAGTACTGATCACTGGAAAAGAAATATTTTATGAGTAAATACCTGCAATAAAATTTGCTTTTATATTCAAATATTTCACCTATATAGTTAATATTTTTAATAGACATCAGTGCGAAGTATGAAATGGCAACGCCAACACCTGCTGAAATTAATGCACTCACTTGTTTCTAAATATTTGGCCGATGCAATGTATTACATAAAAGAAAGCCACCTTTTGGCATTTGGGGTAATTCCATCAAATATGCAGCACACATTACCAACATCACCTAAAAAGCACGACATGATAATCTGATATGAGGACCATATTAAGAATAATATTCCAGAATGTCAAATTTAAATCTTTGGAACAGTTTCTTATATATGGTGTAATGCGACAAACCCTCGATTTGAAGAGCACAAACCTTTTAAAGTTCCTCTCTTTTATATGAACACCTATAACCTGCGATTTCCTGCAGAAGTTAAAACCGTAACGTTTGTATATAGCCTCTTATTTCCTATGTTTAGATCTTTGGTTATAAACAAGATCCCATTCTGTTCACTTTACATATAAGAAAGTATTTCTCTCTGAATATAACTGATTATTATGTGTCTATATTCACTGAGAAAAACCACCAAGTTAATAGGGATACCTGACCTTCATTGGCTTGTGAAAGGACCAAACTCAACGTTAACAGTGGAGCCATCAGCTGCCAAGCCGTATGGCATCTGTTAGTCCAGTGATGAAAAATTTTCTTGATTCTGTAAAACTTTAATGGCAGTGGTGCTGAAGAGCATCTATTATATAGTACGTGAGCAGTAAGTAGGTCTTTTTGTCTGTAAAATCAGTATGTAGGGAGCTAGAAGTATCCAGGAATCGTATATGTATAATTCAAGTGTTAAGTGAAATAATGGATGCTGATTATCTTGGGGTTCACACAGAAATGTACGTACGGTTTTAAACTGTATTTGGAGCTTTATTAAAAATGACAGAAGCAGTGATTTTGTAATTTGACATTATGTACTGATCTGATATTTTTGCCAAGTATAGACTTTGACAAATAATTATTTGTGAGCCTAGTACGTAAATTGCTGACAAACTTATTTTTAAGGGTTATTTGCGAACTCTGCGACCAGACTATGCTCTTTGTACCTTTCTCCAGGCACGGAAAGAACTTTATTTCTGGTCCGTACATTCATCAGTCACATGGATCTACACTTTGCTTGATCCGATCGAAAGCGTATGACCCATATTTACCGCATTTGAAATTTGAGTGGTTTAGGATATGTAAATGCTTATCCGAAATGTACCCAGTATCGTAAACCTTTGCCAGAACGTAGGGATTTGTAAATAACGTTAACCATGCACATTTACTTCATGGCACAGTCTGCTAAACTTCCATATGTTTGAAGCTTTAAATCAAAACTTGGCCGAATTGTAGTGGTAACCTCTTAATACTGCAACAGACGAAAAGACATAATTTCTGTGACATATTTACATTTAGGCGTATTGTTTAACCCACCAATGAGCCTTCCAGGAAAGGGTAAACAAAACTTACTTTGATAATAATTAATAATATGCCTTATTAATTATTAGTTTTGTCTTGGTTAATCAGTCAGATCGTCGATAAGGAAGATGAATTATTTTTGAGGAAATATAAAATCATCTAATGAGCTGAAGAAGAGCCGGAAGGCATTCTTGTATACCCTGTCGGCATCCTGGAAACCATTAAACTGCCATTTGCCTTCTGCAAATGTCAAAGCTTATATTGGTTCAGTATAAGATGATTTTATTTGACTTTAAATATGCGTTTAGTCGCCACTTAGGCAGGCCGAATGCATACTGAAATGATTATTTGTTTACATAATTGTAAAACTGTTTCTTTTTGAAAGGTGTATCAATAAGGAATTGGACTGGATTGCTGTTATTTGGGAAGATTATAATTGGGAATGACGAGTCGGAAAGCCAGTTCTGTACATGCGAATTACTTTTTTAGTTTATTTAAATGTTAGTATTAGGACAAGCACTTATTCCCCATAAACTAAAAGTTTATATGGTAGTTTAGGTGATTCTATGTTGTACTGTACTTTAATGGATAATATTTAGTTTGGGTGGTGTATGATAGATGTGCAACACAATATGAAGGATAACTTCACATCACTACACATCTTGTGGTTTTAGCTCTTATGATATATTGTATATGGGTAAAAAATAAAAAAATTTGTCAACCAACTACTTTGTTTTTGTTATATTGAACACTGGTTAAGTAGAACAGGTGATCGATTACAAATGAGCGCCACAAATGTTACCCCTTAAGCTGTGCTTGTGCGAGGGGGTTTTGCACATTTAGATATAACGGTGAGTCCGTTATATGAAGATGTATGAGTTGACCCTGACAAATATTGTCCGAGAAAGAAATATCAGTTCAGCTTGGGAAGCGAACTGAGGAATCCTTGCCGAGATGGACAGTCAAAATTTATAGGAAAGGATGAACAAACAGGTTGGTGGTATATTTTAAAAATGTCTGCATAAAAAGAGAATGGTAGCGTCAAAGAAATGTACATTTCTTTGGCTGTTAGAGGGTTCTGTGCTGCAGTGATTTGAAACATGGTGATCTTGAAGACCCATATGACCAACGGACTATCAGAAGGTAAGAATGCCCAACTTTGAACATTCAAGTCATGCGGATAGCTCGAGGAAAGCGTTGATACATTAAAACCACTTCTATGCCCTATTTTCAGTAAAAAATGGATGTTGGTATGTTACTTTACATCCACGTAACATCTTCGATGAATATTAATTTTACTCCTTCATATAATATGGAATATTTTTCTGATACTTATGGCCGGTTGTATCAATGTTGTTTAGCAAAGTTCAGCTAAACTGACGTTTTAGTCAACCTTTTGTTTTGAGCTTCTTCAAGGTTTTTCCAACAAAAATGTGATCAAGTAGGCAAGCAATAAAATAAATAAAATCTGTGATGCAATGACAACAACAGTTTTAGTCAGTTATTACAGATTTTATTTATTGCTTGCATAAAATGTCATCTTTCCTTTTTCCATTGTGATATAGCTTGATCGTTCAGCTACTGTCGCTTTTACATAATAATCATTTCAAAATTACATTTGTGGCAACATTGCATTATTTGTTCCCTTAACAGAATATATTTTCCATGTTCGAGAATACCGATACCTTAAAAATAAGGTTCTTAGTGGCTGAGGACACTAAAACAATATACTCAAGCGAAATCAGTCATCGACTTGGAAAATTTATTCGGATGGAATATTTTTGTGCCATCATATTCAAAATGTGCTTCTTTATAAGAAAGTACAGTTTGCCAGATGAAAATGTGGTCTGGAATTCTTTAAACAAATTATAAAAATGGACTTTTTCGTTTCGGAAAAATATTTGCGTATTTCTCACACCATAACAAACAAAAAATGTTCTTAGACATTTTCTCTAAAATTGATAAAAATATACCATTCGAATAAATTTTCCCGGTTGATGATTGATTTCACCTGGACTAATAGGGATTTTGTTGATTGTTATAACGGGAGAATTAATTTTGAGTGCTCCTTGTGTGCATATACATATCACTTACGCAGGGATTTGCTTCCTTTTCGGTTTGGGTATTTTTAAGGGTGTTATATGGTGTTAATTTCATAAATTTTAAATGAGTTGCTTTAAGAAATAAAGTATCAATTTAGTAAATGACAAAGTTAATACATGATTTTACTAAAAATTTTTCCTTCATAAGAAATTAAATATTCGTTTTTCTAATGGAAAATATTTGAAAAATCATATTTCAGAAAGAGAATACCAAAAGTTTGCAATTGTCGAGGAAACTTGGAAGTCTTTGAAAGTAAAAGCTGAAATAAGATTTAAAAAAGCACATAAGTTACTGTAATGAAATAGAAAGAAGAGGATAAATTAAGGTACAGTATTTTTACGATAAATATTTAATTTTGGGAGATGAGGCACATATAACAGCGATCAATCAATAATTCTTTACAAAATATGCCATGTAATTTTGAGTAAACAGCAAAAGAGAAAATGGAGAAATAATTACCATTTTGGGGTCGAAAAATAAAATAAATAAGGAAGAACAAGTTATTATTAATATAGAAATTGTTTGAGAAAAACATTTAGGTACACTTCTTGCTATTGCTTGACCATTTTTTTTTGCAGATATTATTTTTAAGGAAGTGATTTATTTTTATTTACAGAAATCTACCGCAGATATACATACAATTTGAATTAAATTGCGATACAGTAACAATAAAACCTTTTACCAAATGATAAATGTTAAGAATGTTTATGAATAAATCTGAAATTTTTTTTCATCTTTTTTTAACAACACTCGATCCTACCTACTATTCCCATTAAAATTTATGCTGAAATGATATTGGTGGTCGAATGGGCTACAACAAATGAGCAAAACCTAACTCTGACAAGGGGCTAACAGATGACAAATAATCTAAACGTGCTAGGCATATACAGTTGCCTTGGTAATAAAATGATTCTTCAAGCTGTGAGATCTATGCCATTGACTTGTGTGTATGAAGGCTGGAAAATATCTCTCTGAGACACAGATCCATAAAAATCTTCAGACAGCCACGCAACTCTTAAATCTCTTGGATTCTATGTCTGAAACTCTAAAGCTGTTTTGAACTGCCATTTAACTTGATTAGACAACTAATAAATTTACTCTGCTCTCTGTATCTGACCATTGTCAATGAAATAGTGTTTGGCCCGAGAGAAGTGATTCTTGCAGCTTTTGTACTGATTCGAACGTATATAAATTTTAACTGTGGACTTCAGTAATTGATATTACATTTTTATATCCACGTTAACAAGTGTTTAACATCCAGTTTACGAAATCAGCTTATATATTATACGCTTCTACATTTATACATTTCTGCATAGCTTTTGCACAGCTTATGTATATCTTTCTGCATATTGATACTTTAAAAAAATTTTCTTCATATTGAAAATTTAACTTCTTATTTTATGCTTAAGCTTTATATTTTTTTATTGAAAACTTGAGTATCCACATTTGCATTCATTAACTTTTCAAAAACCACATAGGATAATTTTCGTGCAATTTTCAAACTCCATTTCATTAAGGGACGTAAACTAAATTGCCAAAGAAACCTTTAGACTCCATTTTTGCAAGAGACAATTGTGGACCTGGATTGCTGTTCCAGAACCAGTTGCCTCAACAATACTCCATCTAGGATCCTGGTATAAATTTGTTATATATTTTCTTTTAAATTTTAATTAGTCTTTGTTAGCTGATATTATTAAGTAACTTCAAAATTTCACTTTATACAAACCGATTTATCTATTCATGTAATATATTTTATCATTTATTTTAAACTATCTTTTTATTTCTCTTACCAACAATTTCAGCCTGATCTATAGTAGACTGGTTATTCGAGAAAAAGAGACAATTCTACTTATTTTCACAATAGATGGTGCCCAATTTAACTTTTCTTTGTCTCCTTTTCTCGAAATAAACAGAAATCTGTCATTTATGGTGTACATTTCAAAGAGGGTAAGTTTCTCCACTCTTATGAATACTCCGTATCCACGGCTCTTTGTTCCGACTTAAACCAGCTAGTCGTCCGCATATGTTGCCTCAATTCTTTCCCAAAAATAAATAATAAGGGAAAGGAGTAACATATCTTCGAGCACTGCCAGAATTACTACTCTAGCTTGAGCTGAGAGAAAAACTATCATGACTTGCAGCTCACCACAATGATTTTTGAGACGTAAAAATCATGCAAATCACTTCTCAATTCTTAATGTTTCCTAGCTAACAGTATTCATATCATTTCTTCATAATTCATAGAACTGCGGCCACAGAAGACTGTGCCAACGTGTGGGTTCATTATTTGAGAAAGGACAATGTTTGGTAGTGCACCTGGACAGTCTCTTACTCTATAAGGTTATCAGTTTATTTATTGCATAGCTGAACTTATTTGAGTGAGCTCAAATGGTCACTATATAGGGTCTGATATCGATATCGGTCTATTCGTATATTAACCTAATGTTTCTGATCAAATAATTTAAATATGATGAGATGCACAGCACAATTAGGAGTTCACTGGGTATACATTAATATCAAGTTAAAATCGTCGATGGGCTTATTGTTGTTGCTGAGGGGTTGAGATGGACAATTAAAATTATAGGCAGTCATGGTTGGAATGTGACCGATAAGGTTTTTTGATTAGGCCTACAAAACAAGTTTTTTAAAAATGTGCAGCAAAAAAATTGCTTTGTGTTTTTTCTGTGAAGATTTCTCTACAATATTTGTAACCCTACTGAATCATACTTTTCAAATGCTCTAATATGGGGAACTTAGAACTTACTGAATATGTGTGATGTTCTAACTCATTGCATCGGACTCTTATCAGAGAGTTGATTTAATAAATTGACTTGGAATAGGTTGAATGACTTTGGAATTCATATGCTTCACAAAGAACTGCAAGTATAAATCATCTACGTGTTATAAAGCGAAGGTGATGTTAGCAGGAGCCAAGAGAAAGAGTACTTCCATGCTGGCATTAAGGCATGCAAGGTAAGTTGGGTACTATACTATCAATCAGCCAGGTAAATCAACGGAACTAGCATTAATTTTGGAGGTTTTTAAGGATGACACACTCGTTGAAAAACTGTAGTCTGAGGTCCAACGCCTCTTTTTTAAAGTGACTAACAGGCTGGATTTTCGTGAGTGGCTTATTTGTTTTGACGAGTCTTCCATCTTTTCCCTCTGCGAAAATTCTCGGTAGAGGTAAATAAAGAGTTCTACGCAGCCGCTAAACATGTTGATCATGGAACTGACACTTTTATGGCGTAGGACTAGAAAACCTGCCAGAAAATTTGTAGGACAATTTGATCATTCGATTTCAAAAATATTAATTAAACAATGGTGTAAAAATTATTATATATTATTTTCACATATTTACATCACTTTTGTAAGGCAAATCAAATCAAATCACTTTATTTATGCTATATACAAAAATAGTATTTGCACAAGTCAATATTTACAATAAGAGAAAAAAAAATAAAAATATATACAGATATCATATATACCACAATAAAACATAGAAATATAGAACAAACTTTAGATTTAGACGAACATTTTTAAATCATCATTCAACTTATGTGATAGCAATTCATCATACGAGTAAAAAGCTTTTTCGAGCAAGATGGACCTTATTTTTTTCTTGAAACTCGGATCTGGTAAGCATTTTATATCGGCTGGTAATTTATTGAGAAATTTGGGTGCTAAAATTTGAATTCCCTTTTGACTTTTTGTTAGTCTTACGTAAGGTATTGTTAACATATCTTTGTGTCTTGTATCGTAATGATAGACACGTTCTTCTCTGTTTAAATTCTGAGTATATAAATTCTTTCTAGCATACAAAAGCAACTCATATATATATATATTGATGGAAATGTAAGTATATTTATCTCACGAAACTGTTCTCTACAATCAGCCCTATAATTTAAATTGGCTACTATACGTATTGCTCGTCTTTGTAGAGCAAAAATTCTGTTCCAATTTGACGCTTGTCCCCATACTAGAAAAGCGTAGGAAAGCAAAGTGGCATAGTGCAAAGTATGCATTTTTTAGAGCCTCTTTACCTACTTCATTAGCTAGATTTCTCAAAATAAATGTATTTTTTGACAATTTTTTTGATAAATTTCCTATATGTACATGCCAGGTTAATTTATTATCAACATAAACTCCCAAGAACTTTGTGGATTCCTGAGGATCAGGAACACTGTATCCTATTTTATCACGCAGTGAGAAGATCATGTGCACTGTTTTATCTCGATTTAATGTGAGTTTATTTGCTTTGAACCAAAGCTCTGCCCTTGACTCTACCTCACATGTCACTGCTGAAAGTTGTTCAATGCTATTACTTTGAACCGAAATAGTTGTGTCATCTGCAAAAAGTATGTCACTAAATTGTTCATTTCAATTTGGGAAATCATTTACATATATTAAAAAGAGAAGGGGCCCAAGTACTGAACCTTGGGGCACCCCATGTATTATTTTTGTTTTATTTGAATATTCATTATTTATTTTAACGGTTTGATATCTATTGGTTAAATATAATCTTAATAGTGTAACACTGTTATGGTAAAACTTATATCTATTTAACTTTTCTAGCAGTATTTTATGTGAGACGCAGTCAAATGCTTTACTTAGGTCGCAAAATATAGTGCACACATGTTCCCGACCCTCAAAAGCCTCCACAATCTGTTCTAGCAGATCTAGAATTGCAGAGGTGGTATTTTTTGATTTTCTAAAACCAAATTGTTTGTTATAAAAGATGTTATTATTTTCAAAGTAGTTCACTATTGTTCTGCCGAGCATTTTTCAACTATCTTTGATAAGATGGGAAGTAATGACACAGGCCTATAGTTATTTGCATCATTTGCGTCTCTCTTTTTATAAATAGGTATTACAATAGCCTCTTTGAGGCAGTCTGGAAAGCAAGCTTCTTTAATACACAAGTTTATCAGTTTGCATAATGGCGATATTATCAAATTTTTAATAGATTTTATCAGAAATATATTAAGACCAAAAATGTCTTTGCTGTGTTTCTTTTTTAATGAATCAATAGCGTCTCTCACATTATTATGAGTTATAAGTTTAAAATGAGATAAGTTTGTATGGGATAATTAAGCATTATGCATTATATCTATAGGACTGATCTCACTATCACCCAACTCTTCCAGAAGATTACCGGCAACTTCACTAAAAAAGTGCTAAACTGATTTGGAGTTAAATTACTATCGTTCTGTATCTGTGAATGCGTATTATTTCTTTTTTATTTATAATTTGCCACAATAACATTCTTATATTTCGTTTTGTAATCAGATCATTCATTTTTGAGATAACTACTTTTATATTGTTTATATAAATCTGACAGAAACATTAATTTCGACCTCATTTCACGCAGGTCTTGGTTGAACCAATTTGAGTCATAAGTTGAATTTGGGTCATGTAATAGCAACTTTTGCATCAACCATTGCGTTCTTTATTTTCTCTATGAATATTTCAAATTTTTCATTACAATCCAGCTTGGCATCATCAATAAATTCCCAAAGTATATTTTCTACATTAGTGAAAATATTTGTTTACCTTGTTCAGTTGTTGGCCTACAAGTTTTTCTTATTTTAGATATTTTATGAATTTTACCAAATTGAAAATATAAAAACTGGCCATAATGATCTGAAATACCTAAATCTATACATAATGATGAGCATAAATTACTATTAAAAGTTGATGAAAATATTATCAATACATTTATTTTGTCGTGTATTTGAAGTTATCATCTGTTGGAAGTTATAAGTTAATAATAAATCTGTTAGGCTTGCACACTCTCTGCTATCCGATCCAAATGAAGTATTAAAATCACCAGTTAAAATGATATTTGCAGTTGGTAAATTGTTTAGTGATTGCTCCAATATACTTAGAAAGAGCTTATAATCTTCAGATGCTGATAATATTATAGTTGGTGATCTGTAGACGCACACTATATAAAGATTTTGCTTAGGTACAAACACACAGCAAATTTCACATTGTCTCTCAATAGAAAGTGAGTTTATTTTTTGCTCAGATCTGCATTTCAAAAATATGGTTTCATAAGAATAAGAGTACCACCTCCTCTACTTTACTTTTCTGCAGTAGCTTGATGATACAATATAGTCACAAATATTCAATGTTTCCAAAAGCGCATCTCCCTGTTTTTTACACTTCGTGGAACTTTATCTACCTCTACTGATAATTTTCGCAGAGGGAAAAGTTGGAAGACTCGCCAAAACGAAGCCAATCACAAATATTCAGCCTGTTAGTAATCACTTTAAAAAAGGGGACAATATTGTTCTTAATTAATCGATTAAAGGAACTTACATGTGAAGTTCAATCGTAATTATATGAGGCGCCCATATACTTATTAGACCAATATTGCTAGTTTATAATATGTTGTTACCCTCCTCCATATGGGGCTAAGCCAATGATTTTTAATAAATACAGGCCATTAATACAATTTCTACTACTACTAATATATTGTTAAGCCAAGGCTCTAGCGTTCTCGATAACTTATTCGCATGTACTGATCCCTGATAGATGATATTAAATCAGGATGCGTATTATCATTTTCGTCGAGTATAAAATTAATAAAAACAATTAAGAATGTTCGTTGTAGCATAAACTATTTGTAACTATAAATGAATACTGTATACCACATCTTCAGTGGCCCATTACAAGCCTATGAAACTTGCAATTAGTGCTAATGAACTTTTAATAATGTATGTCAGAGTAGTCTTATTACAGTGGAGTACATTTGTAATTTGATAATACCTACACATCAACCATGAAAACAGACCGCCAAAAGTTTGGCGCATGAGTAGAAAATTCGCGGTATGCTAAGTCTTGGCTTAATTATCTGGGCCCATAGCCTCTTGGAACATCTTAACGATGAGTCGTTACAAAATCTGTATTATGATTTATTCAAATCAATATACAGTTTCATATCGCATATATATTGATGGAAACTACATGTCAAACAAAATATAATTAGGTATACAAAAATCACAAAGTACAAAAAAATATAATGTGATAAAGCATAGGACTATATTTAAATTATGTTATTGAATGGTGGATGCATCCAAACCTAGTTGGGAAAAATCGTTCGATCCTTAAGCAGGGGAATATGATGAGGAGATTCCAATGGCGACCTTTCTCAATGTCAACATTAACAATGTTTTTTCTAGAGTATGTACATATACGCGCTGTATTTACTGCATTACGATGGCACGAGCTACTAGAGTTCGCACTAAAAATCTGCATTTAATGTACACTGCACGAAACGAAAGCAATTCTGCCAGTGGAATATAAGAAATTCTTAAAAGTGTTTATTATTTATTCAGTGGAACACAAAAGTTGCACTCGATTTAACTGGAAGACGCTAATAGAGTTTCTCTACTAAAAAAATATCCAATAGCTTGGCCGCAATTCCATGTTTAGTCCTAATTTCACAAAATATTCCGCAATTTGTCCAAAATGGTCGTACGAATTTTTTTTTTACCAAAATGAAGGTTTTTCTGTCCTTTCACGTTATATAACTAAAAAAATAACTTTTTTTTAATTTTGCCGGTTTCTTGCTATTTTTGTTATATATACATATACCAAAAATAAAAATCGACCAAATTAAAAAAAAGTTATTTTTCAATTACATCACGTGAAAGTACATAATCGTACGACCATTTCTAAGATTAGAAAATATATCTAATCGATTGAGAAGTAGTAAGAGATTACATTATATTAACATAATTGATGTTTAATTAATAATTCGCTTAATAAATTAGTAATAGGTTTTATTATATTATTATTCTTTTCCGCGACCCCGGGCTGTGAAATACGTATAAGCTGAGGATGATTGTCAGAGATTTAGGAATTTGTTAAAGTCAATAATTTTATTTTCTAGAACCTTCTATCTACTAGCGTCTAACCCCCTGTCCAAATCACTCCTGTGCACGGCGCGCGCATAGCCAATGAAATGGACCAGAAATAATGTAGCGGGTAGCGGCTCTATTACTTCATGAATGCATACATATTTTAATTGTTATATGCCATAAAACTTTGTTAATTATACAATTGTATTATTGCATCTAAGTTCACTATTTATAGTGAGCTTTTATGTGCATACCATACCCTAATCAATAAATATATGTTCAGAAAATTTATTTTATATCGATAACCACAACAAATAGTTGTTCGTGAAAAATAACCTAGGCATGTGGCAAATTGCGTACTATGCTTACCCAAACTAACGTAACCTCAATGCTCTAAATGGAAACTTAAAAATGGCTATCACTGTCGGCTTTGAGTTTTAATATTTAGTGTTTGATTTGAAAAATTACGTTGTTTAGATATTTTATTCACTGGAAATGCTGAATTATATAAATATATAGGTATATAAGTGGTAAATATAACTTTTCTTTTTTATGTTGTAAAAGTAGTTATGTTTATATCTATTTAGTTTAATTAAAATTATTTATATAAATATATATGAATGCTTGTATAGCAACCAACCCTTATGGTAGTTGTGGCGAATAAAATGTAGTACTTATATTCATAGAAGTGTATTTTGCTTCTTATTGTTTTCACAGGAAATTTCTGACATCCCAAGTTACCAGTTTAATTTTAAGAAGTGCCTATGTAGATGGAAACAATATTCTCTTATTACAATATTCTGTAACAAAAGTATTGCCGATCATATAATCACATGAAGTTAATTATCCATAGATTGAACACTTGTTTTTTATATTCGTATTTTGCAATATATCTAATAACGATTATGATGAAGAAAACGACATCTTTTCGTTCATTACATTTTTGAGATAGAACTGATATAATACTTAATTACATAGTCGTTTTGGCATATACAGGTGTTAATTCGCGTAGATATCTACATTAACAAATTTTTAATGTTGATTAGATTATGAATAATTATGTATAAATCGTACCTATTAGAATATAAATAAAATATATTGATATTGGAGTGACAAGAGTTCCGAACGGTCGGAAATCTTGCAGTATTGTACGAGTTCCGAACGGGCGTATTGATATAGTAAGAAATATGAAGGTTTGTAATCAGCAATCCGTGGTGTAGTAATGAAAAAACTCGAAAGTGCTTCAATACAAATTTATGCGCCTCATCTCAAATTCAGGAAGGTACACCTCCCTCAGAGACCTCTACGAACTCTGTAACGCCATAACCCCGATAGCGGACTATGTCCAGCACATCTCTCAGAACTTCTACTTGTTCAAACTGGGCGATAGTCCTCTAACAAGACACATAACGCAAATTAGGCAACATAATGCCCCATTTCGGATCAAATACCCCCTACCATACCAGACGTTACCAATTGGTTTTTCCAGCAGCCACTATAGCCAAGTTTCACCAACTATAACTTTCTCTAATCCTATCCACCTTTCGGTAGTTTTTCATGCCTTTCAATCATCTTATCATTTCCTGCCCCCCTCTTCTTTTCTGTTTGTGTATTTTTGTCGCGTTTGTTTTCCTTCTTTTCTTTTTGTACATTTTTCCCATCATTAATCTCGTAACCGAATGAAAACCATTTTTGTATAACTAATAATAATAATAATAATGAAAGTATAGCTCAAGCAGGAAAATTCTGAGACATAAAAAACCCAAGAAAAACTTTACGACCTCATTAAAATAACGGTACTCTTTTTTAGTGCTGTTCGCAAATTGACTCGCTTACCTTTATAGGTTTTTAATGTGCATCGGGTCTCGGGTCGTTATTTGATGTCAGGCTTGGCGCTATGGCACGCGGCGATATAATTATGTTGTAAAGTTTTTGTTACGTTTTTTTATTTACTGGGATCTATTTACTTCAACTTGGCGCCATGGCCCGTGGCGATAATAAATATGTCGTAAAGTTTTTGTTTAGTTTTTTTTGTCTCAGGAAGTCCTTACTTGGACTATACTTTATTGAGCAAAAACCCAAATGGCCATTAACCGAGGTCCTTCAGCCTCTTTACAATAGAATATATTGTTTACATTTTATATATTATGTGTAATGTGAATAGTAAATAGATATAAGAATGTGAAAGAAAAAAAACGAAAAAATTGTATGTGTATAATGATTGACGGTTCTTTATTATGCGGTTCTTAGTCCATTGATGTGTTCCCACAATGTTTTTTGAGGAAACTTCCTGTAGCCGGTTGTTTGACGATTTCTATTTTTGCAAAGATGTCGGAGTAGTTTCTATGTTATGATCAGCACTGGCAAATTTAGTGGATAATTAGTATAATTTCTGTGGCATTGGTTCTGTCTTGGTTATTTGATATAGAAGAGCTTTAGGTGGGTTGATGTGCAGCGGATTTGTTGGGTGTCGGTATTTGGTAATGGTTCTCAGTGCTGATGTTTCCGCAATGTTGACATTTTTTATCGCTGTTTTTCTGACATTTAGAAAGAGGGGGTGGCCGTATTCTAGTATTGGTCTACATATTGATTTATAAATGTGAGCTGCTGTCTTTTTACTGATACTCGTTTTTATAGGTCATGCAGCAAAAGTGTTTGCTTCTGGTAATGCATCTTTTCTTTATGTATTTGGTATGGTTGTTGAAGTTCAACTTGCTGTCTAAATTACACCCAGGTATTTGACTGTTGACTGAGCAGGGAGAATGTGATGGTTAATGGTAACCGTTGGTGAGTTGTTGTTTATTGCATGGTTAAAGATAATATATTGTGATTTTCTTGGGTTAGGTTTTAGTCTCCACTTGTTGAACTAGGTCATTGTTCTGTTCATTAGTTCTTGTAATTGGACAACAATTTTTTCCAGGGTGCGATCATGACTAACTAGAGCCGTGTCATCAGCATACTGTAGAATATATGTATTAGGATTAAAGTATTGAACGTGTTTTTCAAAGTTGTAGATGTCATAGCAGTAGATGTTGTATACCAATGGGAGAGTGGGGAGACTTGTGGCAGTTCTTGTGTAAAAATTTTGTAAACTCAGAGGCTAGCCCTGCGCAGCCCCTCGTTGGAACATTTCGCGGAAGGCACTTTGTTCAAGTTCTGGTGTCAGCGTCCGATGCAAAATTTTAAAAAGTGCGCTAGTTATTCTAAAAATTGTGTTCATTGTTCAGTTGTGTTAAGCTTATTTTTTTTTGCTTGCTAAATCGTATTACCTATTTTATTTTTAAGTTTTAAAAAATGTGTCTAGGTTTTTTATATTGTTTTAATTGTCGTTTTCCCTGAACCTGACCTGTTCCGCCCGATCATACGATCCGCCACCGCGTCAAAGCGGTGGTTGCACGATCGGTTCCGGTTCAGACTCTGAGGAGGAAACTTTTGTACCTCTTTTAAATATTAATAAAGCGCTTTTGAACTGAATTGAATTCGTGGTGTAGTGGTTAGACTGCCCGGATTTTCGCGCGAGGTTGACTGTTCGAATCTTGACTTGCAGTTTTTTTTTTACTACATACTAAAATACGTAATACAAATTTTTTTTAGGTTAGTTCGTTGAGATAAATATGTTAATATTATTTGATGCTGTATATTTGCTTATGATAGATCAAATACAAACGTAATTGAACAAAAATATACTGAATGCATTAAAGAAAAGTCTTTCAAAGCGCATGCACGTTCGGAAACCGTGTTATTAAATACAAAATTCCTACCGTTCCGAACTTTTGCAGTATTGTACGAATTCCGACTGTTCGGAACTCTTGTCACTCTCTTGATATTGACTGATGTATATTGATATGCGTAATTTTAAACATACTTGTATTTGTACGATAATTATTAAGTGCCGCCTATTACTGTTACAAAACAGATCTGTATAAAAAGCAATATTTTTACTTAAATTGATTGTCTCTTGTAATTATTTATATTTGCAGTTCCAGTATATAAGATAAAACAAAGTAAGGCACTTTCATATGACAAAGGAGAAAATGAAGGAGAATACATGCCGACTTTGTCTGAAATTTGGCGATGACACATTCTCAGATTTTTCAGATTTATCTTCGAAAGAAAAACTAAAAATTGTTCTACCAGAATTGGTAATTATTTTTATTTAATTTAATATTTGCTATATGAATAAACAGATGTACAGTCGTGAGCAAAAAAAAAATAGGACAAGTCTTATAACGGTATTTTTCTAAGTCTAGTTGTGTACATCTAACTTTAATTTTTGTGACAATGTCAGTTAGTTGTCATAATTTATTGCAAGTGTGCAAAAAACTAATATGCCTCATATAAGCGATTTAATTAAATCTGGAGTTATTGCTAAAGCAGAAGATGAATGGTCAATGAGACAAATTGCATTGCGTTATAATATTGATAAAAATTCGATGTGCAACATTTTAATAAAGCGGAGAATAAATGGTAAGATTAGTAGAAATCCTGGATCAGGGCGACGAAGGATATCAGCTCAACAACAAGATTTGCAATTTTATTTTTATTTTTATTTTATTTTATTTTTACACCATCCAACAGTACTTAAACCAATTAACGGATGGGAACATACAACAATAATTACTATAAATATACAGATAGAAAATAAATAATCACGAAATGTCCAAACAGCATTGGCAACAAGTAAATAAAAATAAACACAATTCATAATACGATTAATTCGATAAATACACTTTTTTTAAAGACCTGTAATTACAATTGAATATATCCAGACTGTCCTGCAGGTTATTGCAGTTTTCACACATAAAGAAAAGGGGGGAAAATTTTAACATGTTTGACCGCGGAGTACTCAGATAAAATGTACACCAGCGACGAGTCTCGACTCTAGGAATATGGAAGTTAAGTTGCTCTAAAAGTTGGGGACAATCAATTTTATTATTTATTAATTTATTTAGAAAAATCAAGGACTGCGTTTTTCTACGGTCTTGCAAACTCAATACAGAAAATCTGTTTAATAAGTTCTGCTGAGGTATTCCAACATGAGGGTACTGGCCATCCATTTTAAAAGATAAAAACTTTAAAAAACGCCGTTGAATATTCTCCAAGCTTTCAGCGTGAACGTTATAACCTGGTTGCCATATTATAGCAGCATACTCAAGTTTAGATTTCACAAATGCATTAAAAAGTAGCATTAATACCTGCATGTCGGTGAAACCTTGAGAGTTCCTTATAACAAAACCTAGATTTCTGTAGCCAATCTTAGTAATTTCATTTACATGCAGGGTGAATGATAATTTGTTATCAAATGTAACCCCTAGATCTTTAATCGAGTCCAACCGATTTAAGGTGACATTGTCCAAGATATAATTGAAACAAATAGGTGAAATTTTTCGAGAGAAAGTTACAATATTGCACTTTGCAGCATTCAGGGGGAGATTATTTGATACACACCATTCATCTAATTTACTAAGATTATTTTGCAATTTTAGGCAATCAGAAATATTATTTATTGAGCAGAATATTTTTATGTCGTCAGCGTACAATAAAAAGTGTACATCAAGATTCTCCACAATATCATTGATGAATATTACGAAGAGAAGTGGACCAAGAATGGAGCCTTGAGGCACTCCCGAAGATACAGAAAATTCCTTTGACATAAATCCGCGACATTCAACGAACTGAGTTCTATTAGATAAATATGATTTAAATAGGTTAATCAGTGGTAGAGACAATCCAACTTTTTCAAGCTTTTGAAGTAAGATACCATGATCTAACCGATCAAAAGCTTTGGAAAAATCTGTATAAATTACATCCACTTGAACATTCATATCAAGATTCTGAGCAATAAATTGAGTGATGCAAAATAAATTTGTTGTCGTTGATCGATTACGCATGAAGCCATGTTGATGAATAGAAATCTGACCCTGAACGTGCGGATACAATATGTCATGTAACGCAATTTCTAAAACTTTGGCAAAATTATATATTATTGTTATAGCCCTGTAGTTTTCAACATTACTCCTATCCACCCTTTTTAAATACGGCACAGACTCGAGCAGTTTTCCAAACATTAGGAATAACACAAGTACGCAACGTTAGATTAAACAATATAGTGAGAGGTTCCGCTAGAGCATAGGCACAGTCACGAACAATAAATGCTGGAATGTCATCAGGACCTTTGGTAAACTTCGGTTTCAATTTTAATAAAGCGGTTAAAATGTCGTTGGTATTAAACTGATCAAAGCGTAGATAATGATCACTGTGATAGAAATCGTTTGCATTATTGACGTTTACTGGTTTGGTAAATGCACCGCTGTAAAAGCTGGCGAAACCATCAACAATATCTTGCATGGAGGTTAGATGATTATTGTTGTATATTAAATTATTTGGAATGTTTGATGCATTCGTTTTAGAATTGATGTAACCCCAAAATGACTTTACGTCATTCTTTACATTAAGTTCTATATTTCTTAAAAACATCTTATGTGCAATGTCGATATCAATATTTATTTGATTTCTAATAAGTTTAAATTGATTATAAACATCAGGATCGTTTGTTTTATCAAAGTCTTTTAAAAATGACCAATCACAATTTAATATCATTTCATACAATAGAACATAATTGGCTTTACGAAAATTATAAGTTTGCACTGCGTTGGTTTGAGCAGTATGATTTGAATTGTTTGTGATAAAAAAACATATGCAAAGGGCAGGGTGGTAAGCATCCTCACTTAATAAAACATCATCAGCTTTGTTAACTTTACTTGAATGATTTGTTATAACCAAATCGAGAAATCTGTTATTACAATTATTTACATTATTTAATTGCGCTATTTTGTTCCTCTGAAATTCTGCAATTTCTCTGTAAGATCCTGTATTTTCTGGTTTTTTGGTCCACCCTGTATTTACATTTGCTGTTTCCGGCTTATCTATGTCACTTGGATTAATTTTTTGTTTCACTACCTCACTGTATGCTTTGTTTGCATTTTTATCTTCTATTTTATGAACATCTTTTTGTATGGTTTCTATTTTTTCCTCAAGGAGCTGATTATTTTTAATTAATAATGTATTGTTATCTTTTAATAATTTATTGTTTTCCAATAGTAAATTGTATTTTTGTTCACCTTCTTTGAGCAGCTTTTCCAGCATTTCTTTTTCGAATCTCAATTTATTTAAATCTTCTTCTTGTCTCTCTGGTTTTGACTTGCAGTATTCAATTCTTACATCTCCTTTTATATTGATTATTTCCGGAAAATCTCTTTTTATATATGACCTGTGATACACATTGCCACAGTTCACACATACTAGTATTGTTGTACTTTTTGTTTTGCAGCACTTAAATGATTTTTTCGGTGCGTCCGGATCGTCAACGTCCTCGTTGCCCGCCATCGCGAAAACAATTGGTAAATGCTTTAGTAGAGAATCCATTTTACTCATTTATCTGGCTGCTGAAGAAACGAATTTTCCTGGATTGAGTAGTACTTGTCGCCGACAAGTAAGAGAATCGGAGCTACACTCTCAGGCAGCAGCACAGAAATACTTAAAGCTGAACATAAAGAAGCTCGAGTAGGATTTGCGCTTGAATTTTCAGCGCATGATGTAAATTTTTGGAACAATGTAACCTTTATAGACGAAAAAACTTTACAGTGAACACACAGCGGTCTTATTCGTGTTTACCGCCTTCCGAATACTCGATTCGATGAGAAATATATATCTAACAATGATAAAAGTGGTAGATTTTCCGTCAATATGTGGGCTTGGATATCGGCACGTGATCCTGATGTTTTGTGACATATTGAGGAACGATTTAATAGTGAAACATATATTAGGATTTTAGACAATATCATGCTCTCTTCTGTGTCACAATTATTTCCCAATAATGAGTTCATATTTCAACATGACAATTGTTCTGTTCATACTGCTCATACCGTAACTAACTGGTTTCAAAATAACAACATCAATGTTCTTAACTTGTATAAGGTTATTTAATTCTATGCAAAACAGACTTATAGAAGTTATAAATAGAAATGGTGCAATAACGAAATATTAATAGTTACTTTCTTGTTAAGTAGGATATCTATTCTTTGTCCTTTGATCCAGGATTTCTACTAATCGTACCGTTTATTCTCCACTTTCTTAAAATATTACACACCAAATTTGTCTCATTAACCATCCATCATTTACTATAGCAATAACTACAGCATTAAAATAAAAAATAAATTAAAAGTGATATATGTTTTATTTCGGCTACTCGTTACATATTCAAATAGAGACATATTTACATTAGAAAAAAAAAGTTGACGTATTTTTTTCTGCTCAAGACAGTACCAGATGTAACAGATGTTTTTTAAAGTTAATAATTTGCAAAATATATCACGGAGTATCATAGAGGTTGAGATGAACACTTTATTTTTTCAGGATGTGAATAATCCCCATGATTTTGTTATCTGCAGTAAGTGTAGAACATCAGTAGAACAATCGTATCAGTTTATCAAAACTTTTTCAAAAAATGATGAGTTTATACGAAGGGAGAAAAGTTCCCTAAAAATTGTGAATAGAATAAACCTTAATCGTGTAGTCAAGTCCAGTAGTGGGAGCAAGAAGGACATGAATGAAGATGTATGTAGAATTTGCTTAAAATCCAAAGTCGGCAAGTATACATACCTAAGTAAAGCAGCAGCTGATAAGTCTATCCATGATATTTTGGATACATGCCTGTCTAAATTGGTGAGTAATGAATATGTCACGTTAATAATATTCAATACAATCTGCTTCTAAAGAACATCAATGTTCCAAAAGTTTTCAAACCAAATAATGAAATTTTATCGCATACCCACATTAGGAGACTTTAAATCCACAGTTCATGTCAGTTAGCATTTAATCCAGTCAAATATTGATTCAACTTAGGAATGAAACATACCTAATAACCTAAAACTTGATTAAGTCTTTGTTTTCACATTTTATAAGTTAGCTCAAAAGTCTCATAGATTCTCGTGTACGCGAGTTAAGATATTTAGGAAATATGTCCCTGCTTGTGAAATAAGTGGTTAATTTGAATTTCTGTTGCTGCCTCTGTTAAACTTATGTTTGGTATTCAAAATCAGAGTAGCTACTTAGACAGGCTTCTTTCTATTAATAGGCGAGGAACCGGAGACACTGAAAGCCCCGCCATAGCGGAATCGAATTTTTTTTATGTGAATTGGTTAAAAACTATACGAACAAAATAAGCTTGGTATGTGCAGATTTAAAATGCCGAAAAAATATAAAAAAAAATTAATTATAAAAATGCAATAATGTTTTACTGCCATCGCGGATATTGATTATTTGTAGTGTATTTGATAAATTTCCTACTCTTTCAGAAAAAAATTACGCAAACCGCTTTATGTGGTGTTTGAAGTGTGTGAAAAGGGATAAACTTTCTCCATTATCACGTGCAAACTTTTTTTATTATTGTTTTGTTTGTTTTGATGTGATCTTTAAAAATATCTTGATATGCGGGCCCAAAAACTGCCGGAAGTATCTGGAACACCAGCTTTATTGCATGGTCTCGCTTCACATCTATTACAAAAAGTAGCACGTTAAATAAATTTGTTTTGGAGTATAAGTTTTTATAGAATAAAATTCCTTTCTTAGATTTAAAATTATGAAATTTGACAGAGTAATAACCTGTCCCGTTTCTCGATCTTGTAAATCGAAGATAGTTAACATTAGGGGGGGAATGGTAGCTCAGTGTGTTAAAGCAACTGGCTAGCAAACTGAGTTGCCTAGCGAAGTGGGTTCGATTCCCGCAAGGCGAAACAATTTTTCAATAAAAAAATTGCTCCAAGAGTGGTTCGGAGTCCACATTAAACTGTAGGGCCTCGTCTCTCTTTGCCTAGCACAAGATCCTTGAGATCTTCCAGGGGATTACTTCGGTAACTTGAGAGGCGGTTAAGAAAACATTTTAAGAAAAAAACAAAACATTAATCAAATCTCTGTCTTGTGGTATGTTCATAAATTTGGCATTATCTATATGAGGATAAATATGATCAAAGGAATTACAGGAATTTTTTTATTTTAGATGATTCAAACAATAAAATGAAGTTGATATAATTAACAAGAGTTCATGCCCAAGCATAATATATTTATTAATAATCATCAAAATCAATATCATCAATATTATAACGTCTTTCATCCTCCGATTCTTCACTTTCTTCTTCATTTTATTGGGCACTAATCATTTCTTCAACTTTTGAAAGTGCTGCTGGGCCTTTATACTACAAGTTCAAGTTTATTGTCTTCATTTAAATGCTATCCACATTTGGTTGGTTCATATAAAATACAAATTGGTTCAGTAGCATTTTGCCACATTGTATTTATTATACAGGAGATAGGAAGAGAAAAACATATAGGGTTTCAACCTGAATCAAAAATCTCTCTCACTTACTCTTTTATGGACTATGTTGTAGCTCTTGAAGCTCACCTCTAAGGCAGTATTCTATACTGAACTGTATTATGTATATAAAAAAGCATGAAACAAATGTAATTTTACAAGAAACAGGATTAATATTGATCTAATATACAAGATTAAAATAATTATAAAACGAGTAGTTTCACAATAGTCCAAGATCCCAGAGCCCCCAGACCTACGTCATTTTAGCAAAGCTAAGATTTTCACAGTAAATGTGTAATAGGTAGGCAAAAATGTATTGCGTACCTGCTAGCTTGAAAGCGGGGCCCTTTTGCAGATAATAGGTATTAAAGGTAAATAAAAAATTTACTGTTACGTTCATATAACAAAAAATATAAAATTTCATTAACAGCCGTCCGTGGTGTAGTGGTTTAGTTGCCGGATTTTTAAGAGCGAGGTAGATGGTTCGAATCTCGTCTTTTCCTTTTTTTTTTCTCTACGTAAGAGATGTATTTTGGCTCGATTAGCAACTAAAATAACTAATACGAACATTTCTTTATATTTTCACAAAAAATGTGTAATATTGCGAGATGCTTTCCGTGGGCTCTAACTTCTGCCAGACGCTTTAAAGCTGGAGAATCACAATAAATGTGTAATATGTAGGTAAAAACGCATGCGTACTTACTTTTACGTTAAAGTAGCATAGTTGGTTTTTATATATGTTTTACACAATATTATTAAGAACAAGGCATTCATTATTGTGAGACGCTTTTCCATGGGCCTTAACTTCCACCAGACGCTTTAAAGGTGGAGAATCACAATGCGATCTATTGTAATTCTCCAGTTTTTCTTCCGCTATGACAGGGCTTTCAGTATCACTGACTCCAGGACTATAAGAAGGACTAAGAGAGACATCTATCCGTAAGGGAGAGTACACGTAACATAGGCAATAAAGCTTATTATTATTATCACCAATGATATAGGTATTTAAGGTTTAATTGCTCTGAATAGAATGCAACCTTAATATTAGAACATATGAAAATGTGTAATAACAATATTAGATCAGTTTCTTTAAGTTATTCTAAAGGACCATGCACATTCCTTAGGTAAAAGTGATTTCCATCAAAAAAGCTGAAATTCGAATATGTTGTACTTCTTGTCGTGAACAAGAGCCTCAATGGGCGACCTCCGAAAATGGACAGTTTTTGAGCTACACTGTAAAAAGATAGTATGGATGATGGTGTGTATTTACTATGAGATTGGTTTAAACTGCATCGTAGCAGGGATATGGCTCAGTGGCAGAGCGTTTGTTTCGCATGTGAAACGCCTCGGGTTTGATCATTGGTGTGACCAGAATTTCTTTTATATACCATTCCTGTTTATTTACTATCATTTTTAAAACTGCATATATAATTTTACAACCATAATTATTATTAAACTAAAAAATGAAAGAACAGGGCTATTAGACAATTAGACATATTTAAAATGGATTATATTTTTATTCCTGCTCCATAACTGCTACTGGATGTATATCCTCTTGTCGCTGTCTATGACCTGCATCAATAATATTTGCAAGCATTGCGGTGCTAGGATATTTAACTCGTGGCTGATGTCTGGCATATCCTAAGAACCACAATACGCTTGCAACATGTGCACATGAACCAAGTGTTCTGGCTCCAGTTTTACAAGTGCAGTAATATCCTAAGATCGGTTCATTATCTTCAACTAAATCTTGGTCGTTAGCTTGTTGGATTACATCCTCATCAATATGATATGCTATCCAGAGTTGGTATTTGGTTGCATTTCTGAAATAGAAATAAATCCGCACTCTGATTAGACCTGGTTCATTTCCAAGTTCGTATTCAAATCTATCTGAATCATCTCTTTGTAGTTTATCTTGAACGTAAGCAGGTGCCAAGTTGACTTGATAAAATCCTACTGTCAGCTCCTTTAAATAATCTAAATTAAGTCTGGGAAAAAGGGGTTTGTGATTTTCAGTTAAATGAACCCATCTTGCATTTCTAGTGTGAAGGTTGTCTATTTCAACTCTGGCTTGAAGAACGTTAGGTGTCTGAGATTTCTCTAGCATTATTTGAGCTAGTTCTGCGTTTGCTCCTTCCATAAGTATTGGCTCTCAATATTTATTAAGTATTGCTCCAGCAATCCGATAAAAGTCTCCGATATTAATAGCAGGATGCATAGGAACAGATTTTATGTGACCATTACGTGCCTCTACTATCCACGTCGTTTTGGTAATCAATCTGGAATCATTAACTTCTTCGGTATTAAGTTGCCGTTCACCACGCTCTAGACGTGATGGCATTTTGTAATTAATACCTATATTTTCAAGAAGTGGCAAAATGTCTGAATAACCATGATCCACAATAAAAATGTCATCATTATTGAACCATTCTTGAAGCCCATTGGCATCCACTTCAAATTCGTTACGGAGCATTGAGGAGTCATTATTACGCGAATTGGAGTAGTAAGGACCATGAGTTTCTAATATATATATCCATCCGGGGCTACAATGAGGGCTGGCTTTATCAAGTGACGGCCCTTATGTACTGAATATGATTGCCTCAGTGCTCTAAAATTGCTACTTTTCTGAGAATATAATAATAATAATAATAATTTTATTCACCACTTGTAGATACATTGTGTATATATGGTAAGTCAGTGTTAGACATATAACAATAATATAAATAAATAACAATTGTATTAAATTAGAAGTAAATTAACAGTCAATAAAAACGATTTAACATAGAATAAGTATAAGAACGGCTATTTAACAACAAACAACAAGAAATGTAAAATATGAGTCAATAAAAGAAATATATAAATAAAACAAATAAAGCTAATAACATAGATAAGTATAAGAACGACTACTTAACAACAAACAACAAAAAATGTAAAATATAAGTCGATAAAAGAAATAAATAAATAAAACAAATAAAGCTAATAACAGACAAATGGTAAAAAAGAAACTTAAACATGTCTTATAAATCATGATTTAGGAATTCCGAAATAGTATAGTAACCATTTTGAAGAAGTATGTTTTTTATAGTGACTTTATATTTTGAGAAGGTCATGTTCTGTATATTTATAGGCAATTTATTGTAAAATAATATACAGTTATATTGGACCGATTCTTTAAATTTAGATGTCCTATGCAAAGGAATTGATAGCTTATTTTTATGCCTTGTATTATATACGTGATGTTCTGAGAGAGTTTCAAATTTTTTTATAATAATAACAATAATAGCAATCTTTATTTAGCACAAGCAGCTATTACACAGGTGTAACATACATGTGTGGTACAGTACATTTACCTACATTTGACAATATTTATTACAAAAATTTCCTTTATATCATTTAAAACATAAGACATATCTACAAGCCTAATGAGTAAAATAGAGCCAAGTTATTTATACATAAATTTATATAAATATTTTTTAAACAGAAAGACATTTTTAGCTTGCTTTATAGATTCTGGTAATTTGTTGAATTCAGCCGTTCCCTTGTCGTATATGGAGAATTTTGTTTTCATTAAATTTGAGAAGTTAATATTTATATGATTTCTTTGCCTTGTGTTGTAATTATGAATATCTCTACGGTGTTGTATATTTGTTGACAAATATGTTGGTAGCAAGTTATTGTGAAGTTTGTATAGGAATATTAATGTCCTGTACTTTATATTGTCTTTTACTGAAAACCAGTTAAGTGTACATTGCATTGTATTTATATTAGCATATCTATTACATTTTAAAATAAAACGCATACATCTATTTTGAAGTAGTTGCAGTTTAGATATATTGGTGTCATAATATACTTGAACAATACTCGAAGTGTGGTTTCATTATTGTGTTATAAATAGTTTTCCTTGTATTTGAAGTTAAATGTTTACTAACACGATAGGCAAAACCCAGTTTTTTTGATATCTTTTTACATATGTAGTTTATATTATGTTCGTTAAATGTTAGTTTGTTATCTATGATTATTCCTAAATATCTCATATTTGTTACCTTTTCAAGATGCTCTCCGTTGTACTTTACACACATATTATCAATGTTTTGATTTAAATATTTGTTGGAACCTATTATCATATATTTGGATTTTTTGGCGTTTACCATTAATCCGTTCGTTGTAAACCATTCATTAATTAATTCCAGTGTCATGTTAATTTTTTGGATAACTTGCTTCACATTAGTTCCAGATAAATATATTATAGTATCGTCTGCAAAGAGATGTATTTTGCACTCCTCCGAATTGATTAGAAGTATATCATTAATAAATAGCGTGAAAAGCATAGGCCCTAGTACACTACCTTGCGGAACTCCATTATTATTAGAAAGTTTTTCAGATTTTACTTTATTTATTTTGGTTTGCTGACTTCGTCCATATAGGTACGACTTAAACCACTGGTATGCCGTGCCAATAATCCCGAAATATTGGCAGAGTTTTTTTAATAAAAGCTTTCTGTTGACAACTTCGAATGCTCTTTTTAAATCGAGGAAGACGGTTACCACAACTTCCCCCTTATCTACCGAATATTTGAAATCATTGATTATTTTTTGCAAAGCTACATTGCTCGTCTTTTGATAATCGGACACTCGTTATCCAGTGTAGTTTTTATGTTATTTATGAATGATTCAAATACATTATTAGTATTAGTACAGCTATATAGCCAGTTAGCATCGATTAAGTTTAATGAAATTTTATTATAGTCTAACCTTCTAAATTTTATGTCCAGGTCAGAAACCGGATTATTACATTTTAAGTTACAGTTTATACCTATAATTTCATGATCGGTGATTTTGGGTGCAATTTGCATATTTACCTGGATTTCGTAACAATTTGTAAATAATAAATCAATTATAGACGAACTTTTGTCAGTTATTCTTGTAGGTTGTGAAATAAATTGTTTTAAGCCAAAATGTCTGGATATATTATGTAGTCTCTTACTATATGTGTCATCAATAATATCCCATCTAATATTAAAATCTCCTATAAAAATATATAATTGGCTGAAATCCAATTTTTCTATCAAATTTTCAAAGAAATCACAAAACTGTAAATGACTGGCATTCGGAGAATGATATATGCAGCCAACGAACAATGTTTCCTGAAAGATTTTTATTTTTATTTGTAAGTACCAATAGTTAGTTTCAAAGATAATATTTTCAATTGGGCTACTGTCTACAGTGTTAACTATATAAATGATTACACCTCCAGTATGTCGACTCAGGGAATTGCATCGGTAAATATTGTAATTCTCAATATATATTTCGCAATCTAAAATGTCCTCCATTATTCTAGTTTCACTTAAACAAAATACAATGGGTTTTAATTCTATAACTAACTGTTTTATTTCATCCATATGCGCAATAAGACTTTCTGCATTTAAATATAATACATTATTTTCAAATACCTGTTTTACTCTGACATTGGTTATATTGGTTTTATTGTTGTTTACTTGGGATCCTCTTTGGGTAAGGGCTTCTGCAGTAAAAAACGATTTCGATATCGGTCAATTCCAACATACTCTGGCCAGATGTTGGGGTTCTTGAATGTTTCAACATGGTTTGCAGGTACTGACACTTTAAAAGATGTGTATAGTTCAGGATTTCTCGGTTTCATTGTTTCACACTTAACATCCGGTATATTTTTAGATTTAAGGTATGCGGTAATATCAGTAGTAGTGAAGTTTGGTGGACATCTAAACACATGATAGTCTATATATCTCATAACTCCCTTGAACGTACTGCTGTCATTTCCTTTGCCATATATTATATTATTTCTCTTCTTATATTTATGTATTGGAAATTCCCAGTTACCTTCATTTTCGGTTTTCTGTTCATTTGTTTCTGTAATATTCTCATTAATATTTTCATCACTGTGATCGTTTACCAGATAAACTGAACTAGATTTAATATTTGCTTGACTTCTTAGAATTTTTTTCTCTACTTTTGTTTCTTCTACCTTCTTATTCTGATTTCTTTGCTGGTTGACATTTGTTTTATCTTCTGCCACTGCCTCTTTAAAAGTTTTTTTAGTTTTGTTTACTGTGCCATTTTTGTGGGTTTCTTCTTGATATGATGTTTCCTTATTTTTATATTCATTTGAAGTTAACAAACGAATTAAGTCAATATTGCTCTCCTTTAATTGAGTTACTTCATTTTCCAATTTACTTATTTTTTCTTGTAGTTTCGTAGTTTCACTTTTGACACAATTGTTAACAATTTCTTTGAATTCACTATTTTTAATAAATGCGATTAACGTATCTTCTTGTTTCGACCTTAAGTCCGGCATTTTAAAACCACTGCAGGCAAGAGCTCACTGCGGGCACATGTTTACCCTACGGCGGTCGGACATTACATTTGACATAAATCAAACATTTGTATATATAAATACATGGCGCTATAAGAATTTTTTTGTTAATGAAAGTATTCCTATGGCTTTCCCTACTATCTAAGCCAAATAATAAACGCACTATTCTTTTCTGTAAGATAAATGCCCTTCTTGAATTGGATGAGTGGCCCCATATACATATATTTAAGGATAGATGCGAATAGGCTAAAGCGTAATAAACACTGATAAGTCGTACTTCACTTAGTGCATATCTAAGTTGTAATAGAGCAAAGTAGGCTTGATTTAGCTTACTGCCAACAAAATCAATATGAGGTTCCCATGACAAAGAATTATCCACCACAGTGCCCAGAAACTTCGTGGAATCACACATTGAAATACCTGGTATGACAATTTGACGTCTTAGATTAAAATTTATGAAAACTGTCTTATTTTCATTTAATATTAATCTGTTTCGATCACACCATATATTCATTTCATCTAAGACAAGTTTAACTTTGGTATAAAGTTCTTTAGGATTAGTTGCCGATACAGTAATGGTAGTATCGTCCGCATACATTACAGTAACTCCATTTTTGATGAATTTTGGGAGATCATTGGTATATATTAAAAACAGTAGTGGACCTAATACAGAACCTTGTGGGACTCCCAAAATAACATCATATATGTCGGACTGCGCTTTATTGCACCTAACACTGAGCCTTCTGTTTTGCATATAAGAAATCAGACACTTTAGCAGATTACCTCTGATGCCAATCGTTTCTAATTTACCAGCTAAAATATCTTTATCAACAGAATCAAAAGCTTTAGAGAGGTCAAAGAGAATTGTTACAGTATATTTTCCATTATCTAACTCATTATAAATAAATTCAAACAGATTTGCAGATGCACTTTCAATGGACCTACCCTTTCTGAAACCATGCTGACAATTACTTAATATATTATATTTATCTAAAAATGATACTATTCTCTTATAATAATTTCTATAATTTTAGCAATAACACTTAATAAAGATATCTGCCGGTAATTGTCCATATCACTTTCACACCCTTTTTTAAAAATCGGAATAACAGAAGCAATCTTAAGTGCTTCAGGAAAGTGGTCTTTTAAGATAGAAACATTAATAAGGTACAATAAAGGAACCAATATATTAGATGATATACTTTTCAATATTTGCGCTGTTAATCCATCTAATCCAGACGATTTTTTATTTTTCAGTTCACTAATAGCTTCATCGAGTTCCAATTCAGTTATTCAATTATTTTGAATTTCACATACTGTGTATGGTAGCGATAAATTATAACCAAAATGTTTAGTAACATTTTCAGAGGCAATCGTAGCAAATTGGGCAGCAAAACAGTTTGCAACTTTATTTTCATCATATATCAATTCATCATTGATTTTTAATTCAATATGTTTCTGCCACATATTTTTTCTACCAAGTTTTTGATTTACAATGCTCCATGTTTCTCTAGACCTATTGATTGCATTATTTATTTTGTTATTATAGAAATATTGCTTAGCCTGTCTAATATGTAACCTATGCTGCCTTTTCTATTCTTATAAATTAAGAAATTATTTTCAATAGGGTTACACTTTAAATTATTAAACAGATTTCTAAGTAATCGCCCTTCTTGAATTATATCTTCAGTTAACCAATTATTATCCTTTTTACTATATCTTTTATAATTTATGAATTTGACAGGTGATGCTGTATCAAAACACCATTGAATATCACGTAAAAAGGCATCAAAAGCATCATTAGGCTCTAAAGTTAAAATATATTCCCAATTGTTACTTGATAATCGCACATTTAATTCATGAAGATTTTCTTCAGTAATAAATCTCTTTAATGTAACACTGTTATTACAATTATTTTTATTACTTACAACATCAATAGAGAAAGAGAATAAGTGTGCCAGGTGGTCCGCTAACAATGCATTAAACAATTGTACCTTATAATTTGAGAAAGGTATATTAGTTACTACATAATCAATTGCTGAAGAACTTCTATGACCATTGATATTTTGAAATATTCGTGTTGGTTCATTTGTGGTGATAATTAGCTGATAGGACTCAAAAATGTCACAGAGCACCCTATAGGCATAAGTTCCATCTATGTATGTCTCTGTATAATTGCTCTCTTGTAATTGAATTCAATCCTATATTTAGAGGAACAAAACGTACCATCGATGATCTTCTTACTGTGGTAATAACCAGCCTTACAGCTTGCCTGCTCGTGTACCTGAAAATGACTTTCAAAAAATCAGATAATCCTTGACGAAGTTTGCATAGGAATAATAACAAATCTCTTTTGCTTATATTTCAATGAGTATTTTGGTCAGGTACAGGTACAGAGTCACAATATGTACATAAATATTGAAATTGTTGGCGTGTTATTGGGCTTATGGACCGGAACTCATCCTCTGTAAAACTATTTTTATCGTTAAAATCGGGCTCATCAATTCTAGCTGATCGACATAAAACCTGTAAAATATTTTGCAACTGTGCACCGTTTAAGCGATATGGTCTATTATAAAATTGCAAACCCTCCAACAGGACTCGTAGAACAAATCCATTGGTGTCTAAATGATGATGACAGCAGCGGGCTGATTCGGGTATTTATATTTTTTATAATAAAGACTTTAACTCTACACTCGACATAAAGCCTACTTACATTGTGTAACCCATTGCAAAACATACAAGAATTATTTGTGGTCTGCTTTAAAACATTTAATTTCACACAATCAGGATCACATGCTAATTCATCAATCTCGGCGTCGACAGTTCGATTGCAATTAAGTCATATGCGACAGTTAGCTTCAATGTCTCGAGGTGGTAAGATAACATCTTCACGACGACGAATTGCAATTTGACGCTTGAGCTCATTTTCATTTCCAGAAATGCTAACCATTGCTCGTGGCTGCAAACCAATGTCACATATAATATATAACAGTTTACTCTTCGCCTAAACATGTCTGAATTTTTGATACCCAAAAGTCAGACGCTTGTTATAGAATTTCTTCTATTGTTAACTAATACAATACCAAAGTTGTAACAAATAAACACACAAGTCGTTATTAAAATGTTTACAAATGTCAAAACATTTAATTTTAGACAGGCTATAGGCCTGCTATTATATTTTAATTAATTCTAAAATTCAAATAACGTAGAATTTTCGTTTAGACAAATATAAGATAACCACTGGAAATGTATTTTTACTTGTGAATAATAATGATAACCAGTAATACTACGTACCTAAACGTTTAATATATTTAGAGAATATTATGTTATGTCCTTTAATTTTTAAACAGTAATGGTATATAAAAGAAATTCTGGTGACACCAATGATTGAACCCGGGGCGTTTCACATGCAAAACGAATGCTCTGTCACTGAACCATATCCCCGCTATGATGCAGTTTAAACAAATCTCATAGTAAATACACACACCATCATCCATACAATTTTTTTACAGTGTAGCTCAAAAACTGTCCATTTTCGGAGGTTGCCCATTGAGGCTCTTGTTCACAATGACAAGAAGTACAACATATTCGAATTTCAGCTTATTTGACCGAAACCACTTTTACCTAAGAAATGTGCATGGTCCTTTGTTTTAAATAAAAATACACTTTTTTTTTCTAGGACAAAGATTTGACACTTAATCCTGTATTTTGCGAAGTTTGCCTGAAAACAATGCGTGACATGTATACTTTTAAGACAGATTGCATGAAGGTAGAAAAGGGATTTTCAGGGAAGCAGGTCGATTTGAGTAAAGTTTTGGATTCTTTAAATGAGCAAAACTCGAAAGAACACATCGGTGATGATGATGATGATGATGTTATTATGATAGATGATGACGATTTAACACAGGTTTTTGACCAGGCAGAATCAGACAGTAATGAGACGTGAGTATATTTTTTGAAATATGGCTTTTGGGATGTTTGGCTCAATAAAACTTCTAACATATTTGTTCTTACTAAAACTTGATTTTTGGTGTTACATTCATACAATTATTAACTAAGTTTATTTTTAGTTATAGAGTGTCCTGTCCCATAAGAAACATATAGAATTCATAACTTATTTCCTGTTTATGATAACACGTCAATCAATCAAAATATACTTTATTGTCCAGAAGAATAGTCTTGTTGACAAAGCATATAAATAAAAATATACATATTAACATATATAATATAAATAAATAAAACTATAAATATAGGATTATATAATCCTTACATACAAAATACAAGTCACATTTTTCAGTCAAGTATTAGAAACATATATATCCACATCAGAATATATTGTTAAATTATTCTTTTAATTAATAATAGGGTTTATCAATAAGTACATTTTTCACTGCGCCTTGGAAACCCTGATTGGAGGCTATGTCCCTAATATAACTTGGTATCCTAATTCATTGGCAACCGCCCTGACTGTATAACATCTAGATGTAAGTTTACTATTTAAACCAGTAATATGTTCTCTATTATGGTGATACATATTATGAATCAGTATATGGAATGGTAAACCTGTAAATGGGAAACACCGGTCATCCTCTGACTCAGTCACAAGCTGGTCTCTTAAGGGTAGAGCAAAAGCCTTTGTGTGCCCCAGCCGCTGGTTTGTCGCATTCCGCATTTCATTCCTAGACAGTCTGTTTTCATGGCTTCCAGTTCCGCTTCAATATGCATATATGTAAGTGGTCCCGGTTGCTACAGTTGTCTTTGAACTTGATATAAGCTAACCCTGTTTGTGGAGTGCTCCCAGGAGGTCTTTTAGCCTTAAAATAATGTCCTTATTCTCCATTAAGGATTGAAAATGCAGCGTGAGACATGCAGCTTTTCTACGAGGTTCTTCTACAACATTTTGAGAGTCTAGTGTTACTCCAATATCTTACTGGATGAGGTATACAAGACCATGTACTCAGAAGAACCTGGAAATAGCTTACTTTCTTCCTTTTTGTGAACAGCAATAGCTCTGTTTTGCAGGGGTTGACGTGTTATGGTAGCTAGATCTTCTGCGCATACGTGTGCATAGAAGATCACTCAATTCGGTCAGCAGCTGGTCGAGCATGAGGTTCCACAATTGTGGGGAGAGTACCGCCTTCTTACGGACACCCTTTGCCGACCTTGGCCCTAACTACTACTAACTGTGATTTCAATTCAGCATATTATCAGTTTGTTAACAAAGCTGAGTTTGCTCTCGAAAACAAAGAGGTACTATTATGTGCCTTTTTGTACATTGAGGGAGCATTCGATAACACATCCCTAAGATCTATTTCCAAAGAATCGAGAAACAGAGGGATCGATGAAACCAGCTGCAGATGGATAGATTGTGTGGTGTTGTATCGCCTCTTCTGTGGAACCTAATAATGAACGAGCTACTAAGGTCACTGGATATGGACGGACACAAAATCCAAAATCGTAGGCTACGCGGATGACCTAATCATACTAGCTCAGGGCAAATTTAACAACACAGTAAAGGGGGTGTGCATGGATGGTGATTTGCAATTACTTGATAGAGAGAATCTGTTATCTCTGACCCTCGGAAGGGAGCATCAAGAAGACACTCGACATTTAAGTATTTAGTATTTATTTAGAACCCATCTGGAAGCCTGATGCAATTAAGCCATGGAAGATCTCCAATAGTTTCACAGAAGGCCTTCCAACACTCACACTTTTTCAGATTTTTATGCTTTATAGATTTGCCAATCCGTAGATACTTTAGACACGTTGCTTTATTGAGCAGCCTAGGCATTTCTTTGGCGAAAGCCACTTAGTTCCTTGTTCAATCAAGGGATTATCTCCTGATTTGAAGCATATACATATATTTTTCCTTCGAGAACCTGAATTTTATGATGGTAGGGAGTGAAGGTGAGCCATGTTATAAATCTGGGCAGGAGATTAGGTCTCTGTTTCCTTGGCCGAATTCACTTCAACAGCTACCAAACCACTAGAACAGAAATTTGGCACCTTCCAATTTCTTAGGTTTAGTCCCTTAAGCAGGGCAGTGCCCAGTGCCCTCTTAAAAATGGCCAGACATATTGTCAGGGGTAGGGGAGTCCATTTACAGAGCCTCCTTTACTTTCTTTTGTCCTGGTTCATGTACGACTAATCAGAGAAAGATGTCCACCACTATAGGGACTGTTATGGGGGTGAGGCTAAATGCAACGGCAGGTTGCTCGGTATCACAAAGGCATCATTTGCAACACTGCTCCCTAGCGGCATGCACAATAGCTTAAAAATGAGCTTGGGGATTTAGGGGTGACAAGGATACCTTATAATTAATTATAAAATAAGGAGTAAGGACACTATCAATTCGAAAGCATTGAAAAGTATTTTCCAAATGCAGTTTTAATTATCGGGCAGTGCATAAAGTTAATTTATTGCTGCCAATAAAGAATTTAAGTTTGGTAACATTTAAAAACAAATCAAAGTTTTATTGTTAAAGAACAATGCCCATCTCTGATAGCCATTTAAAGTCTTGCTACTTGTTATTGTTATTAGCTAAAACCAGAAACCCTGCATAAAATTTTCTAATAAGTTACCTGACTGTCAGAAATTTAGATTTTTTAAAGTTCAAACATAAAATCAAACACTGCCTTCAAAGGAAAGCCTTCTACAGCTTTGAAGAGTACTTTCAGGAACATTTCCGGAACATTTAGTCTTTTTCCATGTAAATTTCTTTTCTTGTTTTTATTCCCATTTTATTTTTTTAATTTGCTTGCTTCATCCTATTCTTTTTTTTATACCAGTTGACTTGTGTAAACATTTTTTGTACTGACATGAATAAATGTTTATTATTATATCTAAAGAATAAGGCGTCTCGACAACTAGCAAGAATTTTCATTGTTTTTCCAAATCCGGCTTCCATATTCATAATAAAGATTGATTAAACATGAAGATAATAGACTTGGGAGTCCACAGAATCTAAACGTATAACAAACGTGCTAAGTCAAATGACGAGAGTGTGATGCTGGCGGAATATTTATTGAATTCTCAGTGTACGTATTTTACAAAATTGCGTCTGGTCTGATATTTCTATTTTCTTCGTATTATGGAGAGATCCTCCTGTGACATTTCATGTCTACGGAAAGAAATTCAGACTTGTAGCTCCCTTAATAGTTGAATACACTGGCTTAAGCCAAATGATCAACTTTGATTTATTTATTTTTCCAGCATTACTTATCGATTGATGGAATAAGTTAGATTTTTTTATTGCAGTAATAAAAAACGCCCCTTACCTGAAGCAGAAAGTGCCATACCCTCAAAGAAGCAAAAGTCCTCAGATTCCAAATCCAAGGAACAGAATGGTGCAACAGCAGACGAAGCAGCGCGCATGTTGTCAAAGGACTATATACTCAAGGACTTACCACATTTTAACTTTAATTATTACAGCTCCAAAAATCGTGGCGACCTAGAGGAGTGGATGTCTCAAGTCGATAAAATAAAGAAGGAAAACAATTGGACCGACTATATGACTATGAACAAGGTTTTGGAGAAACTCAGCAAAATGAGTGACGTCCATACTTGTTTCAGTGATATGTCAAAAGAATTGGGTTGGGATGAATGGAAACAAAAGCTAATCAATATATTCCCGCATGAAAATGATTATGGCACTGTATTGAAAAAAATGGTTAATAGAAAGAAGAAATCCACGGAAACATACATCGAGTATTATATGGCGAGGATGAAATTGTTAAAACTCATGAAAGTTACAAAGCAGGAAGCGATATCCTGTTTGATTGGTGGCATTTTTGATGTTGTGGTCTCATGCATTGCCCGAGCTGCTAACTATACACGTCCCCGCGATCTACTGCGCTATTTTAAAACTTGCGATAAAAAATATCCAGTAGCTGGGGTATCCCTCAAGAAGAATGTCAATAAAAAACCAGAGAAAGGGCCTGTGCCCCAACAAGTACCACAAATAATAAAAAGAAAGAGATGCGGAGTATGCAGGAGAACTACACACGCATCTGCAGATTGTCCCAAAATGAAGATTTTAAAAGGGCTCAAACTGTCGCGGACAAATAGACAAAATGTACGGGCTAGAATGTACAGTAGCTTCGGCCCTGCTAAAGATATAATTAAGAAACCCCAGGGCCATAAAGCGGGCGAAAAGCCTCTCACCAACAGCACCACTACCCAGAAACAGAGTGAACAAAGATCACCCACTATTATGACTTCAGAAAAGAGAAATAAACCGCAGGATAATGTGCCGGTTAACATTAGCAACAATGTATCTGGCACTTCATCAGAAAAGAGGACGGAAACGAATCTACTACACAAACAAGCATCTACTACCACAGCACTTAAACCAAGTAAGGATGCGAAAAGAGATTCAAAGCAAGCTCAGAGTGACGGAAAAGGTGCAGGTGGTGCCGTAGCGGACAAAAAGAGAACACAAAATGATGCTGATGCATGTTTTGTGAAACCGCAACCGCCCACTCGTAAAATTACGAGCCCCACATCACAAACCAAAGGAGGTGATTCAAACAGCCCCCGTGCGAAGGATGAGTTAAGGGCTCGAGGTACATCTGCAGCCAAACAAAACGAAGTCGGTACTAAGAGAGATGCACATAATGCCGCACAGAAATCTCAAAACAAGGAGAATAAAGGTGACACCTCCAATGTCAAAACACAAGTGCAGAATAAACAAAGTCTTCCAAGTAAAGATAAGCCTAGCACGAAGCCGATAACGCATAGCGAGAAAAGTAACAAAGACACTAAACATGAAGATCAAAGAACAAAACATAGCTCGAACACGTCTAGTTCAAGATCTCAAGATCAGAACAAAAGGAAAGATACTCTAACTAAGACTTCGTCGCAAGCACAAAGCAAGGCTACTGATTTTGTGAATTTCGTCAAGCCAACAGCACCCTCTGGGGGAAGTAACGCGAACAGAATTAAGTCTGAACAACAGAAAGCACCCGCTGGAGGAAAAAATGTGAATAGAACTAAGCCTGGGCAACGGAAAGAGGCAGGTTCTAGAAGCAGATCTGATGCCTCACTGCAAGATTCGAGGGGTGCAAGTTACTATAATAGAGATATATCCGATGCTAGATCACTAAGAGACATGGAGGAAAGGGCGGCGGGTTATTCTAATAGAGGTATGTCTACTGCGTCTCTGCAGGACTGGAGGGATGAAAGTTACTATAGCAGAGATATATCTAGCGCAAGGTCACAAAGAGATTTATTAGAGGAAAGGGCGGGAGGTTATCCTAGCAGGGGTATATCTTCTGCATCTCTGCAGGACTGGAGGGACGAAAGTTACTATGGCAGAGATATATCTGGCTCAAGGTTACCAAGAGATATAGAGCTAAGTTATGCTGACAGAGAAGCATCTGCTGCCGCTTGGCGGGATTATTACTACAGCAGGGGTGTAAATGATGTTAGATTACAGGAATACATGGACGAACGTTATCTTGGCAGAGCTGGCAGTTATGTCAACAGAGATGAATCTAGTACTGGGCTGTATGCGGAGAGGGGTCTCGATTATGTCAGACCTGAGGGGGTCAATGAGGAGAGTTATCGAAGTAGAGATTTATTCAGTTCAAGATTCCAAGAGAGTATGGATGCATCCAGTATGAGAGCATGGAACGAAAGGGAAGCTAGATTTGAAGATATGGGGCAAGGTAGATCTGGTGTTAGACCGTTGGACGAGAGGGAAGCTAGATATGAAGAACGTATGGAGCGCGGTACATCTGGTGTGAGACCGTGGGACGAGAGGGAAGCTGGATTCGAAGAGCGTATGGAGCGCGATACATCTGATGTGAGACCGTGGGATGAGAGGGAAGCGCGATTCGAAGGGCGTATGGAGCAAGGTACATCTAGCATGAGACCATGGGATGAGAGGGAGGCAAGATTCAAAGATATGGATAGAGGTGAATCTAGCACAAAACCACGAGAGGAGAGGGAAGCACGATTCGAAGGGCGTATAGATCAGGGTGCATCTATTGCCAGACTGCTAGAGGGAGAGGCGAGATTCGAAGATCGCATGGATCGGGGTGCGTCTAGTGTCAGACCACGGGATGAAAGAGAAGCTAGATTCGAAGAGCATGCAGATCGAGCTGTATCTAGTGCCAGACCGCAGGAGGAGAGAGAAGCTAGATTTGAAAGTGCGTATAGTGACGGACCACGAGAGGAGAAAGAAACTAGATTTGAAAGTGCATCTAGCACTAGACCGCGGGAGGAGAGAGAAGCTAGATTTGAAAGTTCATACAGTGCTAGACTGCGGGAGGAGAGGGACGCACAATTTGAAGAGCATAAAGATAGAGGTGCATCTAGTACCAGACCACGAGATGAAAGAGAAGCTAGATTTGAGGAACGTATAGATCGAAGTGCATCTAGTACCAGACCACGAAAGGAGAGAGAAGCTAGATTTGAAAAACCTGTAGATCCAGGTACATCTAGTACCAGACCACGAGAGGATAGGGAAGCTAGATTCGAAGAGCATGTAGATCATGGTTCATCTACTACCAGATCACGAGAGGAGAGAGAAGCTAGATTCGAAAAACATGTAGATCCAGGTACATCTAGTACCAGACCGCGAGACGATAGAGAAGCTAGATTTGAAAAACCTGTAGATCCAAATACATCTAGTACCAGACCACGAGAGGATAGAGAAGCTAGATTTGAAGAGCATGTAGATTGTGTTGCATCTAGTGCCAGATCACGAGAGGTGAGAGAACCTAGGTTCGAAAAACCTATAGATCCACATACATCTAGTGCCAAACAGCGAGAAGAGAGGGAAAAGAATTATACTGAAAGGGCCAGGCCACAGGAAATTGAGAGAGATAATGCTAACACGAGTATATCTAGTCACGACCATCAACAAGTGGTGAAAGAGGGATATGTTAAAGGTATCTTGAAGAATAGATCGCCAATGCAGAATGTACAGGGTGATAATGCTAACTGGATTCGGCCGGCAGCCAGATCTCAGGAGGAATGGGTATCGAGTTATGTCGATGGAGGTACAACTGGTGTCAAACGAAAGGAGCGAGACGGAGACGACATTATTAATAACCTGGCACCTAGTGTCAGACGATCAGGGGAAAAGGACAGAAGAGGTCCCCTATCTGAAGAGTTGTTGGGATTAACTCATGTGAATAGAGGTATGTAGCAAGGACAGCAAATCTTTTTTTATTCAGCTTTCTTTATTACTCCGGGTGGGCTAAAAAATGTTTTACAACTTTCTTTATGGAACAGAATCATAAGCACTGTGTTTCCTTTTATGATTACATTGTTTAAGTTTGGGAATGGACTACATTAATGTAATGTTTATAATTTTTTAAAATAGGCAATTGTACTGTTGGAGTTTGATATATTTTGTATAGATATTCTTATATTTTCCACATTTAGGGTAGCTGGACTTTTCCTTTATTTTGAGGGCATTGTTTATCTGTAGATAGGTTGAAATGTGAGTGGGTCTATACCAGATCTTCCACCGCGACCAATCGGTCTATTGTGGCTCACTCCTAATTTATATTTCATCCAATAGGTTCAACTTTTTAATAAAGCTGGCACCCTTGTTGGGTTAGAGATTGTCCAGGTCCTCAGGCAAAAGCTGTCCTTTGCCAAATAATGAGAGCCGGGTTCTTTTTATAGCGGGACAAGTGCACAAAACATGCCTTGCCGTTTCATCTTCCTCTAGACACAGATGGCACTCGGCGTTTTCCACCAGTCCAAGTGTGTGTAGGTGATGATTTAATCTGCAATGCCCAGTGTATAAGTCGATTAGAGTCCTTAGGTGTAACCTATTCAACTTAAGCAGTTTTTTAGCTCTTGATTTCAAAGGATATGTTCCTTCCAATCAGCTAATCCTGGTAGTTCCTGCCAGTGGCGGAGAGTTTTGCTCTCGGCCAAGTCTAGGATATTTGTTTTGGCTGTGCTTGAAGATATGCCAAGAATTGGTTCTGGTCCTATAAATTTTGATGCCGCACCCTCTCTAGCTAGGCAATCGGCAATTTTGTTGCCTCCAGTCCAGAGTGGCCAGGCACCCAGACTAGAGTTAGTTTGTTGTTCCTACCCAATTGGATTAGAGCCTTTTGGCAGTTCCACGCTATTTTTTAATTACAGCGATAGGATCCAAGAGCTTCAAGGGCTGCTTGGCTGTCTGAGAAAATCTTTATTCATCTGTGTCTAGGGTGCGTTAATTCCAGCTTCCGAATACACAGTTCAATGGCATATATTTCGGCCTGAAAAATTGTTGTGGTATTACCCATGCTCGAGGTTATTCTTGCCTTTGGATTGCGAATATAAACTCCAGCTCCTGTTCCTTCAGGAGTTTTGGAACTATCTGTAAACCAACAGCTGGTTGCCTTCTGTAGGTCGGTTTTACTCCAATCTCGCTCAGCTCTTTCAGGAAATAGGATGTTAAAAGGCAGCTCGTGGTTGGTTCTGGTAGGCATCACATCTGAAAGCATCCTAGGATGCTGTGACTGTTTAGGTCATTAATCAATCCATTGCATTCCATGACGGTAGCCTGCGGCATATATTGATTACTGATTGTTGGAGTCTGAATGTTGCCCACCTAGCTTCTCTCGCCAGGTAAATATGGAGACTGGGTAAGTCCAGGAGGATTTCCAGAGCAGCGGACGGAGTGGTCAGGGACAGCCTTGCTCTGTGGATTACCTTATCCAGGTGGAGTTCGAGTTGAGTGATCTATCTGGCGAGCAGTTGTTTATGTATATATCAAATTTGAAATCTTTAACTCATTGGGACGTTGGTTTTTATTTCTGGAGAAATTTTATAACTCCATGGGGCGTTTCGTGTGACATTTTTACAACTTTTCATTTTGAAAATTTTGGACAATTTTTCGTTTCCACCATGTTAATAAAATCCATAATATTGTGAGTTCCTTTGACAAATGAGGATGTGGCGAGGTTAGGTTAGGTTAGGTTGAAATGTGAGTGGGTCTATACCAGACCCTCCACCGCGACCAATCGGTCTATTGTGGCTCACTCCTAATTTATATTTCACCCAATAGGTTCAACCTTTTAATAAAGCTGATAACCTTGTTGGGTGAGAGATTGTCCAAGTCCTCAGGCAAAAGCTCACCTTTGCCAAATAATGAGAACCGGGTTCTTTCTGCAGCGGGACAAGTGCACAGGACATGTCTTGTCGTTTCATCTTCCTCTAAACACAGACGGCATTCGGTGTTTTCCACCAGTCCAGGTCTGTGTAGGTGATGACTTAATCTGCAGAGCCCAGTGTATAGGCCGATTAGAGTGCTTAGGTGTAACCTATTCAACTCTAGCTCTTGATTTCAAAGGATGTGTAATGAATTCCTTCAAATGAGCTAATCCTGGTAGTTCCTGCCAGTGGTAGAGAGTCTTGCTCTCGGCCCAGTCTAGGATATTTGTTTTGGCAGTGCTTGAAGATATGCCAAGAACTGGTTCTGGTCCTATAAATTTTGATGCCGCACCCTCTGTAACTAGGCAATCGGCAATTTCATTGCCCTCCAGCCCAGAGTGGCCAGGCACCCAGACCAGAGTCAGTTTGTTGTTCCTACCCAATTGGATTAGAGCTTTTGGACAGTTCCACACTGTTTTAGAATTACAGCGATGGGATCCATGAGCTTTAAGGGTTGCTGAGAAAATCTTTATTGATCTGTCTCTAGGGTGCGTTGATTCCAGCCTCCGTACACACAGTTCAATGGCATATATTTGAGCCTGAAAAATTGTTGCGGTATCACCCAGGCTCGAGGTTATTCTTAGCTTTGGACAGCGACTATAAACTCCAGCTCCTGTTCCTTCAGGAGTTTTGGAACTATCTGTATACCAACAGCTGTCTGCCTTCTGTAGGTCGGTTTTATTCCGATCCCACTCATCTCTTTCAGGAAATAAGATGTTAAAAGGTAGCTCATGGTTGGTTTTGGTAGGCATCACATCAGAAGGCAAACCTAGGATGTTGGGCACTTTGGCTCTCGACGGTAAAAGGTCTACCAGAGGCATTGTCGAGGAATTAGGTGTGGACAAAGTTAGTTCGTCAAATTTGGAGCTAGAATGAGTTTAAGTGTTATAAATACGCAAAAACTCAAGACCTGCATCCTGAGGACTACTTTCGGAGAATGAAATTTTGTGAGTCTACTTTTAAATTACGGCAGAACAGTCACAGAGTACATGTTGGACCGTCTCATCTTCTTATTCACAACCTATGCATAGTGGTGTTTCGCCTAATCTCACATTGTATAGATGTTTCCTTAACGGACTGTGCCCAGTCTGGATTCCCATTATTAAACGTAGATTACTTCTGGACATTGCGAGGTAGTCCATTGCTGTGTAGTTGAGATATTTTAGTAGTTCATTAGCAAACTGGCAGCTACTTGCTACATCCCACAACTTCTTAAATTCGTTGTGGGTGTTCTCTTTAATTATGTATTATAGCCGTGTTCGGTAGCAGACTGACCTGGCCTGGACCAAAGATGTTTAGGCCTGCTGCCTTCTTGGCCAGCCTGTCGGCTTCTTTGTTGCTACTGCACTGTGCATGTCCTTTCACCCAGCATACCGATATGTTATTCATGCTGGAAGCACTCACAAGTCTTGGTGTCCTTCCCATACTGCTCCTGTGGTAGTTTTGTAACTTCTCAGGACTAGTAGTGATTGTTTCCATGGGTCTTTTAAAGAGGCATGTGTGCTGTATGCCGTTCGTGCCCTCCTGGAAGTTATTATGGAATCAGTTTGGTTCCAACAAGATGGCTGCTTCATTCATGGTGCATTAATAATAATAAAGTTCCTCAGAAATGTTTTGCCTAAGTGCACCATAAGTGATCTTGGCACCATCAAATGTCCAGCTCGATCACCTGGTTTGGCACCTATGGATTTTTTGGGGATAATTTTTTGTATCGCTTATCTCAATGAAAGTTGTATCCTTCTTTTACTCCACCCTATATTTACAGCGTATAATATAAGTATCTACTGTCTAAATGTAAATTGTGACATTCCGTTAAATTTTCTTTTTGGAATTTTCAACCACACATATCTACAAAATAATAGAATTATCCAATATATTACTGAAAAATAACTACACCAGTGATTTTTATATCTTAGGAACAGTTAGAGGGTGGTTTTAGCAAAAGACAAGTAGTTGTAGTATTACATTTTACTGATGTTTCAGAACAAGAATCTGTGTTCCAGTGCTTTAATAAGTCTTTTATCCACAGTTGTGTGGTAATACGGGATTTACCACATTATATTGGGTGAGGTAAAATAAAATTATGTGCTATGCATCAGAAACAAAGGTTCAAGTTCCCGTTTATGTTACATTCATAGATACTGCATGTTGATATTTCTATTCTACACAATATTAATTTAGCTAAGTTGCATAAAATTCAACAAAGCTTTAATATTTTATTCTGAATTATTAGGCGAGGAGGTTAGCTTGCACATGCCTGCACCATGCCTCAGGCTAAGCATAGCAAATAGGAAACAAAAAAGTATAGGGAGATCCGACTTAAGGAAATTTGCAAAACAAAAAAAAAATTTGTTCAGGAGTTGACAATAGTGGACACATGAGTCACTAAGAATCGAGTCAATGCAAAACACCCATTCTTGTTTTGTGGGAGCATATCCAAGGCCTTTCTGATTTGCAGCATCCATCCTGAATCTGTCCTACAATCATTTAGGGCAAACAGGGTCTCTGCTGTCTAAAGATATGTGTACCGTTTTCCCAGTAACGTTTGCATATTGGTTTCTATTACAGCTTGCATTATTCCCGCTAGGTCAGCCGACAATATAGTGATGTATGTGCCTAACAGTGTTTTTGAGTATACTTAGATCTAATTCCCAGTTCCAGAACCACCAATGTAAATTGACATATTGGGTTCATCGTTTCCCAACTTGCTTAGTTGCAACCCGAAATATTTGCTGAAATTATGCAGTTTGCCCCAAGAGAAACACATAAAATTCATAACTTTTGTTTTACGTTTGCAAAATTATAAAAACACATCAATTGGTATTATCAGATTGCTCAATTTGTATAAATTTCACACTTTATATCTGTGACGTTATCCGTAATTTTTTAAAATTATACACCCTGTATTTTATCCTAAAAATTGATAGCGTTGTTACAAAGGAATTGAGTGATATATATATTTTTTTTTGTAAACAACCTGGAAAAAATATTTTTTTTTACAAAGCGCGAGATACAATATTATACAAAATCCGCAAGAACTTAACTACATCATTTTCAATTACATCTGGTGTCATGTTCTATATTTCGTCTCGTATTTGTTGTTTTAATCCATCCATATCTGGTATATTTATATATATTCTGCTTTTATGATAACCCCACAAGAAAAAATCCAATGAGGTTAAATCAGGCGCATGTGGCGGCCACTCAATAGACCACCTTCTCCCTATCCATTTCTTCACTGGGATAATGGGGTGGAGCGCCATCTTGTTAAAGTAAAATATTAACAGGTAGTAGGTATAGTCAGATTATATACAAATAGAGCAATCTGATAGGTCTGTTTTGATAAATTCACATAACGAACCTTTCATTTAAAAGAATATATTCTGTTGTGAAGAAATGAGTTGTAAGAGGCTACCAGCAATCGTGCTTATAGTAAGGATGATAGGATGCCATCGTTTAAACAACCTCTTCTAAGCATGGCTTTGGTTTTTATATTCCCCACATTAATCCAACCGGGATTCCATTTAAGCATTCGCTCAATGTGTTGGGAACGCAATGCATTTGAAGAGCTTAAATTATGTTCTCGAAGATTGTTTTATCAAACGCATCTTCAATAGCAAGAACCAGCCCCAGGGTGGATATATTCATGTCCATTGCTTTTTCGATCTGAAGCACTACAAGTGTAGTGCCGATTCTGTAGATCTCTCTGGCATGTAAGCGCTGATGCAGTGGGTGGACTACTAGCACTGTATCTTCAATTTTTCAATTGTTCTTTCAGTAGAAAGGAGGCTAGTGTAGGCCAATCTGGTTTTGGTGGAGGTTAATCCATACATCCTGGTTTAGGTATAAATGTTACCCTATCCCAGCATACTTGAGTTTATGCGAAAGTAGTGAATATGTACTACGTGGTGACGTATATGATCTTGTTCTTACTGATGTAGGCCCATCAGTACTGGGTGATTTAAAAGGGAAGATCGGTGTGTTGATTGCCCAAGTTGGTTTTATGCCCTTCACTGCCCCACTTGTAACCCCCCAGACTATTGTGGCACGAGATGGGTGGATATTGGGCTAGTCTAAACAGGACGGTAGTGCTGTTTATAAACGTTTATAGCAGTTCAGATGTTTCAGAAAGGTTGGCTGTAAAGAGCCATTCCATATCATGGGTCCTGATTGTTGGGAAGCTGAGGACGTGGATTCCACTCTGCTGCAGAAAGATCTTCATGATCTTCTTTGCCTTTTGCGTATAGTCAGTCCTATTATCTGACATGGAAATGCCCATCGATACATGCCTGCTGGTAATATAACTTGAGATTATGGAGAAACCTGAGTGATATCAGTAACGGTCTTACTGCGTGAGCTGACGAAAGTGAGTTCCCTGCCTTGGAATTCTAAATTACTGGTTGCTGGATATTCTGCTGTTAGTTGATTAACGTTATGTAATGAAATTCAAGTTCTTGCATTACCAGATTCTCAAATCTATTTTCCATGGTTATGAAACTTCGAATAAAGACTTCAGTGTATTGATTATTTGTGAAAACCTTTAGAACGTTTGTCATTATTTAATATTTCATTATTAGAAGAAATTCTTTTGATCCCGTTGCATAAACACCATTTATAACACCTGTTAACTAATTTGAGTTAAGATTTAAATATCCGTTAGTGTGAGTTGTTTTTCTATAAGTATTTGGTGTTTCAATTGACGTCTAAAAGAGTTAGCTAACTCATCTCAGTTTCTATTTCTCATTATTAATTATATTTTTTATTTTTTAATGAACTATCGAGTAAATTAACCCTACGGGGATATATTGCGAAAATATCTTCGACATATTTTCATGAGATCTGTTCCCTGCAACAAATGTATTTAAAATCGTAGGTTGCTTAAAAGGCATCATTTGGCTCTTTAGATCATCACAAGCTATAAAAGATCTCTACCTACCCTACATCTAGTTAATACCAGTTGGGTTAACTATATCTTAATATTGATGCATGGAATCCAAGCCATAATTTAAGGCATGGCCATCGAGACAAAAAAAAATAAAAATTAATTGCGATTGAAGTCTGCAAAAAAAAATTTTTCAATTGATTTTCAAAATTTCTTAATGAAATTTTAATTTAGTCCATAAATATTTCTACTTATTTTTAAAAAATGCAATTATAACAAGGTACCCAGCAATCTGGAAAATATGGAAAACCTGGTAAAGTCTGGGAATTAGGAACAGTTAGGGAATAGTCAGGAAAATCACAAAAAATCAGCAAATGTCAGGGAACTTTTTCTATAATTCTGGAAAAGATGTGGCTTCAATGCATTTTTTTAATGTTGATTTGTTTGATAGTAGGAAATATAAAGAAAAAAAATTAGAGAATGAAATTTTTGTACTTTACTTGATCTTTTTTCATCGCCTTAAATAAATCGATTTTTACTTTCTAAATTCGCAATTTATTCAGAAACAATGAGTTATGCATCAAGAATATTCTACAAAGTTATCCAGTTACCTAAAATTTGAGCCTTGTTACATCACTTTTCGATATAAATTTGTCGAGATATGAGTAAAAGCTTTCAAAAAATGTATAATCATAAAAATTCAATGTTAAGATACTCGTTTTTAATGAATAAAGTAAAAAAAATTAATAGGATTCTTCTTGGTGTCACCTGCAGCATTCAATTATCTCAATATCAACTTTGGAAACAGCCATTTGAACATATGATTCTTAAAAAAAAAATTATAATTTTGAATAATGCACCATAAGAAGTTGTATTACGATATTTCAGGTATGAAATATGAACACGAAAGGATTTTTTCTCTGTACCCTGAGAAATGCGTATTTGAATTAGCCTCATCATCATAAGTCTACAGCTCTTTGTGATCTCTGACTTCTTGCAATTTCCTCTGCCATTCTGTTCTATTTTCTTCTACTGCTTTCCAGTTCTTTATAATGATTATATTGAGCATCTTGAGTAACTCTGACCTACCCTTTGAGATGCGTCCTTGCTCTTTTCCTACTTCCCAATGGTTCTTTTTCAAAGATTCTCTTGACTGTGTTATTATTTCCTTACCCTCAGTCATATGATGAACCTGATCTGATCTGATCTGAACCTTCCACCTTTATTATTGTATCTACTTTACTATATGCCACATTATTATTTATTGCACCAAAGATGTTCCAGAAAATTTTCAGATTTAAAATCGGATGAAAAGTAACCTTGGAAATGGCATTTAGTTGCTATTTCTAGTTGGCTTTGAAGTTCAGGAACAAATTAATTCAGATTAAAAATTGAACATAAATTATAAGTTTTTTGTAGAAGCGTTTCGAATTATGTGTCCATATCTTGCAGTAAGCTAGGAAAAACAGATGAGTTTTGAAAATTTTGATGAATCATTAGCAAACAAAAAAAATTCACACAGTCAAAACCAATTTATAAGTTATGATACCTATCTGGACAGCAGCTTACTAAATTTATAAACTTTGGGACTTGGGAGTTGTTTTTGGCCAATTTGAGGGGGTTGCCGAGGTGGAAAAATTAGTTTGACCCCAGGAATCGATTCAGCTCCCTCGAAACTCTATGGCAATTTTCCATCTGTTTTTCATGGCTTATTGGAAGATATAGACACAATTCAAAACGCTTCTACAAAAAGCTTAATATTTTGACTAGATTCGGCTTATTGTCAAAATTCCAACATGGTTTTCAACGTAATAAATCTACTGAATCTGCTACTATACAGTTACTTCAATTTCTGTATAGTGAAATGGATAAGGGATGTCATGTTGTTGGGCTCTTCTTCGACCTTAGCAAGGCCTTCGACACTCTTAACATTGATTTCATTTTGTACAAGCTAGAGAAATTAGGTATTAGAGGGGTGCCGTTGAATCTAATCCACACTTTTCTAATGGACAGAAAAATTCAAGTTCGAGTATCAAATTACTTATCTGATGAATATAATCTAAATATGGGTGTACCACAAGGATCGGTATTAGGACCATTGTTTTTCTTGCTTTTCGTTAACAACCTTCCTAATGAAATTCAAGACGGACAAATTGTAATGTTTGCAGATGATACCACCATGTTGTTATCAGCACTTGATGCAACCGAACTAAAAATTAAAATATCAGACATCTTGCAAATATATAAGGAATGGTGTCATAACAACACTCTTATTTTAAATATCGGTAAGACTGAATACCTCTACTTTTCCAAAAGAAGATCACCCCCAAATGATCTCACTTTAGAAATTCCTAATGATGGCTTCTCTAAATCAGTAAACTTTCTGGGTACAATTATAGATGACAGTCTATGTTGGGATCTACAGATAAAACAAGCCTATTATGCCATGAGGCAACTAAAGGGTATTCTTTGCAGAGAAGCTCTATTGAGTGTGTATTACGCACTAGCATATTCTCATTTAACATATAACATTGTTGCTTGGGGATGTGCATCCAACATAAATCGCGTGTTTGTCCTGCAGAAGAGACTTATCAGATTATTATATAATGTAAGACCCAGAGAATCCTGCAGACAATACTTTGTGGCCAATAAAATACTTGCCGTCACAAGTATATATATACTTAATACAATTAAATATGTAAAAAAAAAAACATAAATGACTTTACCCTTAACTCGGATAGTCACACTTACAATACAAGGCACGGAGATACCCTTAGTTCAGTATACCACAAAACTGCAAATTACGAGAAATCCCCTCAATATAAAGGAATTCAGCTGTACAATAAACTGCCGAGTGAATTAAAACATGTAAATTGTATAAAAAAATTCAGTACAGGCTTAAAACTATTTCTTAGTAGTAAGAGTTTTTACTCCATTGAAGAATACATGAATCATTCAATGTAATAGTTCGGAGGACATGCAATGGAAATGGCTGTCATTTTTATATTTGTATTTTATACTTTGTATTTTATATTTGTATTTTTATATTTTGTGTAAGTGTATTTTAATATTCTACATATTATGTTTAATTTTATTCTAAATTTTTTTTGTGACGTTCACATATATACAATGTATATCTACGTGATAACAGTGATAAATAAATAAATAAATTTAATTTACATTCAATTTTTAATCGGAAAAAAAAAACAGTTTAAAGCAAATTTACCACTCTATATGATAAAAGCATAAACCATTCAGGGTACTATTTGAAAAATTGGAGTTATTACAAATTGAATTTCCATGAAATGGAAAAATGGGAAAAACATTTCTCAATCTAAGCAAATGAACAAAATAGGCCAATTTTACATTTAATTTGTTGAGAAATACCCTTTTATTCAAATTCTAAGTCTATTTTGAGATTTTTTAAATTTGTTCTTGAATTCCAAAGCCAACTAGAAATAGCAAATAAATGTCATTTTCAAAGTTATTTTTCATCCGATTTTAAATCCGAAAAAAGTGTTGGAAAGAGAAATTACAGCTTTATGAGAAACTTGACTTAAATATACAGGGTGCTATTTAAAATAATATAGTTGTGGCAATTTCCGGCCATACCGGAAGTGATTTTTTTATCACCGAATGGTCAAAATGTGGCCATTGATACCTTATACAGAGCTTTCAGTAATGATCACAGGACACGTGACCGCAAAAATACAGACAACCAACTATACACGATGGTATTGCACTAAACAGAAATACCCTAAATCCATTGGCGTTCTAGTTAAAGGTAAAAAATTTATGATAATTCATTTATTCATCAAATTTAAGAATTTTTTAAAAGCAAATTTAAATGGGATGCTTTTTTTCTGAATAAAAAATGTTCGCAAGAAATAAATTATTACACCTAATTCAAAATAATCTTTATTTCCACAGACAACATGAATATAAACATTCGAATCGAACAATTCACAGTAAATAAAAGAAATTACATAATAAAAACTTTTGTTACATAAGATTTAAATTAGAAGATGAATGAATACATTTTAATACGAAATGCCAAGAAATTATAACAAATGCTCAAAATGGCTGCCTTGAGTTTCTAAACACACATGGACTCTTCGTTTCATATTTTCGAATACGTTCTGTAACTGATCAACAGTAATATTGCGGATTTCTCTTTCTATTCCTCTTGCAATTCGTCAATGGTATGTAATCTATTTTTAAAAACATTGTTCTTCATGTGTCCAAATAAGAAATAATCACAGGGCGTTAGATCTGGAGACCGTGCAGGCCATAGTCCCTGGCTGACTAATTGGTCATCGTAAACCAACCGTAAAAAATCAAGTGAAGCTCTTGCTGCATGGGCAGTAGCGCCATCTTGCTGGAAATAACCATCTTGCAGTTCATCATCATGCAACTGCGTCAGAAATGGCTCTAAAATTAGAGTTTGATACCTTTGGCCATTAATTGTTTCACGAAAAAATATAGGGCCTATAATTCGCCTTCTGGATATTGCCACCCATACACCAACTTTTAAGGGATGTAAACTTGTTTCTACGTAAGTGTGAGGGTTTTCTGTAGCCCATGTCTTGTAGTTCTGACTATTGATATAACCTATTTATATACCTATTTATATAACCTATAACCTATTTATATAACTATTTATATATTGATATAAATTGATATACAAATGGGACCACGCTTCATCAGTAAAATAGGTTAAATCCAATACATTGTTGTTATTTAAATTTCCGTTGAACCAATGACAATATCTTACTCGACTTTCAAAATCAGGGGGTAATAGTTCTTGAACAACGGTTACCTTATATGGATGCAAATGGAGTTTTTTGAGTGCTTTATGGGTAGTTCCAACTGAAAGACCTAAAAAAAATAAATTTCGTTGATTTGTCGTTTAGGTATATTAAGACATCACATCTGACGAGAACCGATTCACAGTTTTATATATTTTTTTATTTGCATTCAGGTTTTATATATAAACAAGAGTTTTAGTAGGTATCGTTATTAGTTGTTGATAATAATTTTCACTAAAGAAATTCATATTTTACATTTTCAATAAACTAAATTTAAATGGCGTGTACCGTATTCAGTAATTAAAAAATTTAGTGTAAAAGTACTTACCTGTTTGAGCGGACAACTTTGGTATGGATTTTGTCGGGCTTTGATTGACTTTTTCTCGAACGTCATTCATAACCACTTCAGTTAAAACAGTTGGCCTACCAGTGGATTTTCTCTTGCAAAGGCAGTGTTTCTTTGCAAAACGATCAACGAGTACATATTTATGATTTGAAAATGTGTCGTATAGAATATTTGCGTCAGGAAATTTGTCCATAAATTGTTCGATGCAATGAATACTTCTATGATCCATCTTCGTTGCGAGTTCCACTTCAAAAATGAGCCATCAAAATGAACCATTACAAGACAGGACTTAAAAAACATTACTTAACCTAACATTCTTTTTCTCTTTATCATTACTCACCAGAAGATAACTGATGTAAATTATGTAGTTCTGAAAAGAACTGATTAGTACTCAAATAATAATTAAAACAATTCAAAACTCGTGAAAAAGAACTGATAATTATGCAATATCCACCAAAACACTACTACTACGTCTATGATATGACATTAGAGATTAAAATAAATAGTTAAATGTTAGGATATGCCTACAAAAAGACTGTACGGCGCTAAATATTCTGCGTAGACAAACCGTTGCCTTATTGGTTCCGCCGGGCGTGTTCAGTTTCAGAGCCAATTAAACCGTGCGTCCCGTCGAGATTTCGTGTAACTTCGCCGAAAGAAACCGTCAGCAAAGATAATTGAAAACGCACCCTTAGATACATACGAATTAAAATATCCCTAGTAAGGAAGGTTCTGACATGGCTAAAACATGACAAGCCTAAAAGATGAACTAAAAAATCACATATCCTGTGATCATTATTGAAAGCTCTGCATTTGATTTCCCAAATTTCAGAATTTTATTTTTAAAACTGTAGAAAAATTTGGGGGGTAGGTTGGTACTTTGTGGGTCACCCGGCACTGGAGTCAAAGAGGCCGTTTCTATAAAAATACTTTAAATTTTTTCAGTATTTTTGTAGAAAATATCAAATGCAATTAATATTAAAACTACACATACCACTAAATTCTCTATTATTGAAAACAAATCAAAATGGCTCCATTAATTTTTATTGGGACCGCTTGACAATATTTTAGCTAATTTCTATGGATATGGATATGAGACCTAGTCCTTAAATACAAATATTTGAATAAATGTGTAACTTTTTAGAGTATACCTGATGTAGGACACATTGTTTTGAGTAAATTTTGAAAATGGAGCATAAAAATTCGATTTATTTAGTGTATAACAGTGTGTGTATATAAGTAGTGAAAAAAGTCATAACTTCGAAATGCTGCACTCGATGAATTACTATCGAAAATGAATGTGAAAAGTCTAAAATTAATGGAAATTTTGGTAAACTTCAAAGAAATGTTGGTATTTTTCGCTAAAAACGTCAAATTTTTCAGAATGAATAGCCAAAATTTAGTAAAGGTTAATGACTTTTTTAGTGTAATTAATATTAATTTTTAGAAACTGATCTGAATTTTATTTGAAATAGTCATGGAAAACTGGATAAGTCTGGGTGCACTGTATAAGTAGTGTGGCACGATAATTGGAGGTTAACTCCTTTTTGAAATTATTCTTCATAGATTTCAATCACAATTTGTTTATAAACTCCCAAACTGAAAGGAAAAGTAATTATTCCGTCTGATTCACGTAACTATTGTCATAGATGCAGCCCCCAGTGCCCGACCAAGGGATGGAAGTTATTCGGACAGAGTTGCTCCAACTGCCAGTTCGAGTCAGTTTGATGCCGGAAGTAGCTTAAATAGGAGTACACTTAGTGACAAACCGCCAATGCGCAGTGGCGGAAGCTATTTCAGCAAGAGTATAACAAGTACCAGACTACTAGGATCAAGCTTAGGAAGTCTCTTTAATCTAAGTTTAGCTTCCAGACCGTTTACTAGCTATCCTAGCTGTGTCACGACCGCTAAACCGCTAGGCCTAACTGGTTCTAGTTATTTTAACAGGGGTTTGTCTCATAATCAACTAAGAGGTAGTGAAAGAAGCAAAGATACATCTGAAGCAATGTTTTCGAGGAGGAATACTGACAGCACCAGAGGGCAGCTTCCGACACTAGACAGTTATAACAGAGGCGTGCCCATTGTGAGACATCAAGAGCAGAGCCACAGAGAGCTGTGTTTGAAGTGTTATACCATTGGACATAATTCAGTGGATTGCCCACGATTTAAGATTTAATCTAATTCGAAATAATGTAAGTATCATGTTATTATTTCAACGGGACATAGTAACACAACTGCCTAGAATTGTACTATAAATAAATAAATAACACCACAGGTAATTACGACCCCCTTTATCCCGGAAGGCTCCATAAGAGCCTTGTGTGGGAGGGGGCTACACATTTAGAGACAAGGGACACACACCCAATATCCGTGTATAGTGGAAAAATCCCTCTCACAGTATTTTCCACTGCCACGACCGGGGATCGAACCCGGAACTTTTGGGTGAGAGGCAAGTGCGCTCACCTCTCGACCACCAGTCATACAACTACGGGGGATATAAGTGGATATTTATGTGAATTTTTATTTGACTTTTCAGCTCTTAGTTGTCAATATTTTACTTGGTATGGAATGAGTGGATTCCCTTTGTTATAGTCTTTTCACCTAATGTGCTGTGGTAGGTTGTTAGAATGTAATAATTAGAAATCATTTTTAATTTGCCAAATTTTAACTGAAAGTAAAATATGCACTTTCCTTTCTTTAATATCTTTGGCACTACCAGTATTCATCTGTAAAAACAACTACATATATCAAGACCATGGCAGATGATTTGTACGGGCGACTACAGCTTGTCTTTTGCTGACTGTGCATTCCTTCGGTGTTGACTTCATGTAATTCGTATCTGGGCTTCTATCACACTTTATACGCTTCGACCTTCTGATCTTGTGTGCGGTTATAGCTCTTCCCTAATTATATTTCACCCGGTAGGTTCAACTTCCTGATAAAGTTGATAACCTTATTAGGTGAGAGATGTGTCCAGGCCCACTAGTAATAGTTGTCCTGTGTCAGATAACGAGAACCGGGTTCTTTCTGCAGCAGGACAGTTTCAAAATTTTGCCTTGCCATTTCGTCTTCTTCTAAACGCAGATAGCATTCAGCGTTTTCTGCCAGTGCAAGCTTGTGTAAGTGACGGTTTTAATCTGCAATGTTTAGTGTATAGGCCATTAAAACTCTTAGATGTAACCTTTTTAGCTCCAGCCATTTTTTTGGTTCAATGAATGTGTAATCTTGTAGATTGTTCCAGGGGTCGCCTGGCTCTGAGTAGTCTTACTTCACTTCGACCTAAAAGATCTTTCGTGAATTACCTTACACCTAGTTGTTGCCCAGGATTCCAAGACTTTTTACAAAGCTTGTGAGTTTCCGGGGGGATAATTTCTCTATGCCTTTAGGCATTGATTCCATCTGCTCTAGGAACTTTAGCCTAATGGGGATTAACACCTTGCATTCACAAAGTATATGTTTCGCACTTTCAGTTGCAGTATCGCAATATCTGCATTTGTCATCTACTGCCTTGCCCATATTCTTGAGATGAAGAGAGAAGAGTTTGAAGGCTTGTTATCAGCCTTAATTCGAACTTTTGAAGTTCGAGAAGCCTTGTGGCATTTTTTGCCGAATAAGTTATAAACTTTTTCGCTTGTCTTTGGCCTGGAGTATTCCTCCAGTAGGGCTTTTTCTGATCCTTTCTCCATTTCTGGATCTCCTCCATTATGTGTCCCTTGGCCAGGCCACAAAATGGTTCAGGTGCAGTGAATGATACTTTAGCTCCTTTTTTCGCAAAGCTCTCAGCAAGTTCATTTGTACTCCCTCGTGCCCTGGCACCCACATCAAGGTAACCTTGTTGTTGGCCAGTTGCTTGAAGGATTGTCTACATTTCCAGGCAATTTTAGACTCGAAGGTATAGAACCTTAGAGCTTTTAATGCTGCCTGGCTATTTAGATCGTTGCCCTTCGAATGTCTTTATTTAGGCATTCCTGAGCACACAGATCTGTAGCATGAATTTCTGCCTGAAAGATGGTTGGGATGTTACCGAGGACTATGGATAGCCTACATTTAGGCCATATTACGCCCACTCTTACCCCTTCAGCCATCTTAGATCCATCTGTATACCAGATGATTGACCCTTGCTCGAATCACAGTCCATTCATTTTGCTGGTCTGAAGGCTTTCAATCAGCACGTCAAAAAGACAGTCAGTCTTATTTGATTTGCATTGATTCAGTGGGTTTGATCATGGACTCCAAATAGACTAACTCCAGAATCCTTAAGTGACCAACCAAATCGCCTGATTTAAATTTAAGTGCGTGATGCAGTCTTAAGGTACTAAGTGCTGTTCCTCACGTGCAAGTGAAAAGGAAGTAGGTCAAACATTGCCACCATAGCTGTTGTGAACACGAGTACATTGCTCCTGTAGTCCCTAAACAGGCAAGGCATTGCAGTTTTTGCAACTTTCCCTGTGCTATTTTTTCTTCTGTTTTTGGCCACCATACGCATGATGCGTAGGTCACCATGGTTCGACAGCCGAAAGGTAAGACCAATGTGTCATTTTCGGCCTCGGATCCCAAGTCTTACCAAAAGCCTATGGCACGTCCACATTGCCGCTACTGCTTTAGTAAGTGTTCTTTCCAGATGTGAGTTCCAGGTAAGTTTTTGATCCAGGATTGCTCCTAGATACTTGACTTCACTGGAAAAGTTTAGCATCGTTCCATTCAGCATAGGAAATCTAAGATTCAATTTTCTCCTTTTGGTGAACGGAACAATAACTGTTTTGGTCGTTTGTTGTAGGCTCTTCCACTACGAACTATGAGGGCATACACTACCATTGGTCTTACGACACTATTGTATATTCAGTACAATTGTTGTTGAGGATCAATGCACTAGGATTTTGCACAAATCCTTCAACATATAAATAAAAAAGGACAATCTTGTGGACTACCTTCTCCAAGTGGTTCGAGTAGAAGTTCCAGTTAATAAAATTTATTTATGCCTAAAATATTTCATATCCCCTACAATTGAAAGAGCTTCACCTAATAAGGAAGCTGGTTTTCTAAGCCATCCAGCGTTGGTATTGTTACCGTTTTGTGGGTGTTAACAAGAGTGCTCTTTTAAATGTAGGAAAAAATGTCTCTTCCGATTTTCCTCTAGCCAGAAAGACAAGGTCGTCCGCATATGCTTGAATCTTGACTTCCCACAGAGAAAATATGGCCAGCAGGTTATCCAGAGTAATAGACACCCTAAAGCTTACCTCTTCTACCTGTAGGGTTGTCGTTATGATTCTGTATTTTAGCATAGCTCGAATCCGTCAGTTACGCCACTATATAGGAAATCAGGCAATATATTTTGGATGCTCCTTGAATGTTGAGAAGTCTCCACAATAGTCTTTTTTCCTTCAGGGGATTGAGAGATTTTCCCAATTAGATTATTGATTGGCATAATTAGGAAGGGCATTGGGGTATGCGTTCTTGCCCTCCTTAGCTTCCATAGAGTGAATAAATAATTATTTTAGAATGAAAGGAAAGAAATCCTCAATCTAATTGTTACCTACATGTGGAAATTGTTTCTGGGAAATTCAAAATGACGTTGATATTACTATCATTGTAATAAAAGAAAGGGAATATCTGTAAAATTTGCGCTGTCTCCAGCTTTTTCATTATTTATTTAGGAATTCCTGAACTTTGAAAGGTGGCCAGGTGGGTATAAAACTCACATGTATCTTTGAGTGTCCCTCCCAAAGTTCAAGTTTGGTTATGCTACAGCTGCAAGTTCTGTTGGTTTGTCCAACAGGTATGCATACTGATGGGCTTTAAGAGGGGCGAATTCTCTGAATGTTTCTGATATGTCCATTTGGCACCTTTTCTACACTTTTCAACAGAAATTATGTGAGGGTAATGAGCCTAAGTGATTGAAGTCTGATTCCATCCCACCCATTCTTGGTATGTATACCGTCATGGTGCGCGACATATTTCGTTTTCCAGTAGTGATACTGTACTATTAAGTTTTTTTTGTTTTCTACAATATTGATTTTTAAAAAGCATGTACATGCGTTTGATAGATGACAATGTCTACTTTAAAAGGTATTTTTTTAATATGATCGACTTGCCACAGATCTCGAAATTGAAGCATTAATTAGAAAATTCTTGCTCTAGGCACAGAAGACAAATAAGAAACCAATATGTACTATTTTTATGTAAAATATTGTCTTCGTTTGATTATCGAAACCCGTTAAAAAAAAAAAAATGCAAAACCCACCATTTTGCATCCGCTTTATTAAATAAAAAGGTGCCACAAAGTTAATCATGGTAAATTTTGTTGATATGAGCTTATTTTGACATTGAGTTTGTTTGTTGGGTTGCATATTATAACGTGTATAGATGTTTCATAAAATGTTTTTTGATTTTTGACACTATAATTATGACAATTAGATTTTGATGGCGACGCGAATGTGTAAAAAAAACCTCTGTAAAATCTTTAGTAAATAAAGACTATCTTTTTGTAATTGTGTGCTTCAAAACTGAAAAACTACAAATTTTTTAGATTATTGTTTATAACCTCTTCAGGAACACAGATTATATTCCTAAATTTTCGGTAGAGGAATTTTTCCAAAGTTAAAACTTAGCTACATTGGACCATTGCGTTTCTGAGTAATTGGATATTTTCACTTGTAATTTAACAGCTTCTGTTATTTGATCTAGCAATATTTATTTTTCATTTAGGTAGTCCATAATATTCGTCCTGTTTTTACATGTTCATTTTTCACATACAGTACACGCAAATAGTACTTTTTAGAAAAAATGATTTATAAAGTTTTTATATTACGTATATTCTATACCGGATGTTAGAAAAGTATGGGAACGGCGGAAAATCTCGAACAGTTTGCATCAAATCGAAAAATAAAAAAATACGTGTCAAAATTTTTTCAAAAAACTATCTTGCGAGAATCAAAAAAAATGCCCGATATAAAATTCACATATTTTTGGCCGTAGAATCCGAATCTGCTATAAAAAAATAGGGATTTTCATTACAAATTTCAAAGTTGCTCCCCGCCCCACCCACTGTGTTAGGGGTGGGACAGTCGAATCCAATGTCATTGGATAGATTTCGTAAAAATAACAAATACGTGTTTTTCAGTTATTGAATTGGATGTTTTTTTATGGGCACGAGACGCTACTCTTGAAACAGTAATGTTTTCTTTTAATTTTTTGCGATTACAGCGACACCATGCAAGAATGGAAAAAAATGTCCGGAATAAAATTTACGTATTTTTTGCCGTAGAAACCGATTCCGCAATAAAAATTTAGAAGTTTCCATTTGAAATTTTAAATATGCCCCTCGCCCCACCCACAGGGTGGTGAGTGGGGAGGTCATTTTGGTATCAGTAGATAGTTTTGTAAGGAACAAGACCCAAGAAAGTTCCCATCTAACCAGGGTCCGCAACATCTCTTATTTTAGTAAAAACCTCTCCCCAGTGGTACATTCTGGTGGTTTTTCTTAATTTTGTCGTATTTAATAATAAATAATTTAACATATAGAGAGTTACAGTGGAATGGTCTTCACAAACAATGTTGATTTAGTAGTAAGCCTTTTCTATCTTTTCATAGTGTGTTGCCATTTACTTCGCATTTTTAAATCTCTAGGAATGGTAATAAATGTTTTAGTAGACACTCAGGAACATATTTATAATTCCTTTTACTGTCACTATTATACATTGTTAATATAAATCGGTGAAAATACTTGATAATCCGAAACTCTTCACAAACACGCATAAGTTTCAATACGCACTGCTTGAGTTGATGATTTGTAATATTGTGAAACAGTAATGTAACTAGCCGCTTAGGCTGGCGGGTTACTATTGAGTGACGTCACGGCCGAGACTTGACATGGCGGGTGCGGTCCATATTTATGATTTTTTTTTAGACGATTTATGGGTCACAAAATTCTAGTTTTTTGCACAGGGTCTCAAAATTTTAAGATCTTTCCGAAATTTAAAAAAAGTGCTAAATGAGCCTATTGAGTAAGGAATAGCTAAAATGTTGATATAACAGTTTTTGTGTAGAATTTAATGGGCAACATTTTTGGTCATATACGTTTTTTACGTTTGAACAACGGTTTACGAGAAAATTAAGAAAAATCGCCAGAATGTACCACTGGGGAGAGCTTTTTACTAAAATAAGGTTAGATGGGAACTTTTTTGGGTCTTGTTGCTAACACTATTAGGAATATAATATACGTAATATAAAAACCTTATAAATTATTTCTCCTGTTCTATGCTTTTATGGGTACTAATATATAAATGTTGATTTTATTGTAGATATTTCGGGACGAGGAAGAGCATAAAAGTCTTTTTGAGCATGACCACACCACATACGACTCTTCTGAAATATTTAATTAAGTATCAATACAAAATTCTTTGATGTAGATGTTTTTATTCAGGCAACTAGTGCTGTCCCATGTGTATCATTTCATAAAAAGGGTAGAACATTATAGATTGGAATGTTCTGTCTATCCTAGAGGATCACAGTTAAAACTGTTTTGTTTTACGTAGTAAAACCTATTAGGTGTAATAATATATATTATATAGATCTAGTAGTTAGTAGTAGCCCATTAATGTTAGTAATTTCATGTATACAGGGCAATGAAAGATGCCATTAATGCTCTGAAACTTTATTTTTAAAGTATAATTTTCAAACTTGGATATGTTTAAGATATATGTGTGCGCTACTTTTGACATGCTACATATTTTTTTCCTACTTCCAGTAACCGGAGTCGAATTTTAAAAAGCTGGCATGTTGCTGTTCTGCAGAACGGTATATAGATGATTTATATATTTATATATATATTTTGAACAATATACTACTGCATTTTCTTTTTGTTTAATTTAATATGTCAATTTTAAGCTTTTATAGAAATAAATTTAATTTTAGAAGAAAGGAGCTTCTAATGTAACAAATATTTTGTTTTTTTTTCTATCTGTGAGATGATGATAGTTCTAAAGCGTTTAAAGATTTTAAGTTGAAATATTTTAAAAACAATTTGTGTATATAAGGACGAAATTAACTTAAGTTTTTATATACCTTGTATGTTTATACATTTTGCGAAAATGTTATCACAGGGTAGAAAGGCTATAATTTTTTTTTCCACGATCGGGAGTTGAAATCGATTTCTATGGCATCAAAATTATGACAGAAGTAAAGCATTTACTCCCTAGGGACGAAATAAGACAATAATTTCCCTAGGGGAGTTTTTATTTCATGCCCAATAGTTAAACAAAATGTAATTCTTATTTATTAACATTGATAGTAAATGTTACATTCTCACAACTATTGAAATTAATATTCGAAGGAACTTCACTAAATGAAACATTTTCTTTACTCAGATTTATGTAAACAAATATCTGTTGCCATGATACGTTGAATGGAAATATCCCAAAGGCTTCTAAATATTATAATTTCGCTCCTCCAATTTATTATAATTCTTTATTTATGAAATAAATGTTTCTACTCCCGATCGTGGAAAAAATAGTATATACACCTCAGGAAAAATAAGACGTTTCTCTCCCTTAGTGTATAATGTACTTTTTTTTTTTTTTTTGGTGACAGGAAATCGTAGAAAGCCATTAATAAACTGATACTATTTAAAGCTGACCTCCTACAACTGAGACTTGTGTCACATTTACCGACAACCAGAGAGAAACGGCAATTAATATTTGCACAAATGCCGCCATCCTATGACTGGCCAAGTAGCACAAGTAATATATACACGTCAAGTGCATTAGTTCTTGGACGCCGGCTTATATATAAGTACGATATACCAGATATGTTTATATGTTTCCCTCAAAACTTGTATTTCAGAAATGTTTATTTAATTAACAATAAATGAGATACAGATCAACCACAGCCTTGTCAAACTGCCCTGTGATTCATATATTATATATGTATATGTAGGTTGACGTGTTACGCAAATATTTTGTTTTGAATTTCATATGTGTATATCTAGATATGCAATCATGGTGTTTGGAAATGGCAAGTATGTATATTTAGGTCATGCAATTGTAGGAAAATATTGTATTGTATATGTCAGATTTAGGGAGAAAGAATAATTGAACTATCAACTGAATTGTACTGTAGTTTTCACCAATGAACTTAGCTATTCGAAATTTGATATTTGTACAAAAAATAGATCATAGTTTTCATAAAAATTGATCCAGCATTTTCACAAAAAAAAAAATTTGAAATCTCATTCAGATTGTTAAAAAAATCATTAACTTTGATAAATTTTCATATACAAAGAGCTGTGAGGATTAAATCCTATGCAAATGAAAAGAAACTATCGTTTTCTCGAATTTTCATCTGAATGTCATATTTTCGTTCAACACCCTGTGTATTACTTTCTTAATAGTCTTGAAATGTTTGAATCAATTAACAAGTGGCTATACATAGATGCAAATTATACTAATAGTACCGTAGATTGATGTAAATTAATTGTTTTCGGCGATAGTGGAAAGTTTCTGTTGATTCTTATGTAGCTTGACTTTTTGATTAAAAAAAGAAAATGGAGCTTCAAATGCACTTTTCTGATGCAGTTTTACAAATTTTCTACTTCTCTCTGCGTAATATGTAGTGTTCTAGTAATTAAATCGGAATAACAAAATACTGGCTTGCTCACAATGAAATTCTGAATAATTCTAGACCAGTTCAATATTCATAGGTCAATCCGCGAGCTCGAGAAAAATTAAAAACTGCCAAAATTGGTTGAAAAATACAAAATCGAACATCTTTGCGATGAGTGGGACTAATTTCACCAAAGTTGGTGAAAATAAAGAGGATCTATATGAACAAATCGAATGCATCCGACGCGGATGTTCTTCAAATAAAACGGTAAAAAAATGGCGGACGAAATATAATTTTGAATCCTTCGCCAAGTACCAACGAGGTGTGCATCAATTTTTCTTTTTTAATTTGCATTTTTTTTGACTTACTTTAAAACGAAAAAGTTCATAGTTATTTTTTTCTCAAGATAGATTTTTTACAATTTATAAAAATTCATTTTTTAACCTCTTATATTTCATCCCATTTTCATTCAGATAAAATTGATGTCCTTTTAAATTGTAGTTTTTAAAGAGTTCTTTTATTATACATATATATTGCATTTTGTTAGATGAAAACGGTTTCAAAAAAATATAGTTGTTAAATTTATCACTTAAAAAACGTAAAAAACCTACGATTTAAAAAAAAGGGAAAATTGATGCACATTACTGGCTCCTTGATACTTGGTGAATGATTCAAAATTATATTTCATCCGTTATTTATGACCGCTACATTTGACTTATTGCATCTGTGTTAAAGTCGAGGCAAGAATTCAAGCGATGCACGTCACGAGTGATCACATTAAAGAAATTTTAATACTAACATAATTTTTAATCATTAATTACTTTTAAAAGAGTAATTCTTGAGACCCAGCTATTAAGCTTCTTTCAGAAATAGGTACAGTTTAATGGGGCTTCATGATTCTTAGCAGTATTGTCTTATTTAAAGAATCGATCTGTGACGTGCATCGCTTGAATTCTTGCCTCGACTATAGGTGCATTCAACTAACCCATAGGTATGCTTTATTTTCACTGATTTTTAGGCATCTTCATTATAAAGATATTGGATTTTAAATTTTTCGACCATTTGTGGTGTTTTAAATTCTTTTCAAGATGGCGGATTGATCTATGGACATCGGGCACGTCTAGATTTCTTCAGAATTCCATTGCGAGCAAGCCAGTATTTTTGTTAATCCAAAATATTACTCATATAAAAAGTAAATTCGTGAAAGTGGATATAACTTTTGAAGCTCCACTCACTTTTTGGAGAAAACATGTTCATTCTAATCAGAGGGTCAGAATACATAAGAAGCATCAAACGTCTCCTGGAAAGTTGTCGTCATCAAAAATAATCAATTCAGATTTTTAGTATCTACATCAACATTTGAAATCGTAATGCTAGGTTAAACAGTGTCACTACAATCTTAAAATTAAAATATATATATTTCCGAGACTATTAAGAATACAGTAACGAATTTTTTACATATAGGGTTTCCATGGTGCCTTATCCATTTAAATTTATTGCGTTTTTGCTTTCACTTCCAATAGGGCATCTACACTTTTTCAAGGTCGTCGCTTGGAGTGCAAACAAGTAACACATAACCTCACTTTAGTTATAGACATTGAGCTCGCAGCGAAAATTCGTCTAGCGTAGGTGGGTGTGCGAAAATATTAGATTTATGCAACTTGTAAGACTTATGCGTGCCAATTTAACAGCATGTTAAGGAAAGTATATTAAACATGTTGGCAAGCGAAAGTTCGTTTACGAAAGGGGTGGCAAGCAGGGTTGAAATTGCACTTTTTTTACAAAAAAAAACCGGTGCTTGCAACATGTTCAATAGTGCACAAATTTTCGCTTGCCATTTTGATACGATTCTATTTGATTACAAACTAATTTTTTTCAATGAAAACTAGTCTTGAGATTTGCCAACAAGTTTTTTTGCTCTGGGCCCACGGTTATTAGATGATTGCTTGCAAGTGAAACAAATCTAAGATGCTAACTTCAAAACATTCAGTTGTGGTATTTGACATTGTAAGGAACTAAAGTAGAGTTATGTGTTATATGTCTTCCCTCCAAGCAGCGATCTTGTATAATGTGACGTCACATGCAGATGCGCTATTGTACTTGAATCAACTCCATTGTTTTAAATGAAATGTCCTATAGAATCTGCTCCAAATTGGGGGGTGTATGTATTGCTATCTTGGTTAGTTTTGGAGATGGGTGATCAAGTTTATTTTGCGTATTTTACTGCTGACTAAAACATCCAACGTTAATGATTGTTGCACTCTATAAAAGTACTCATTGAGATGTTGTTTTCGTTGTCATTCTGTACTTTATATTAAATTTACAGCCTTTAACTGAAAATAACGATATTGACATTAACAACTAAAAGCATCGATGCACAACTTTGTGCACCTCCCCAGCTGTTTCTGGAGAATTTAATTCCCTATAGCTCTTTTTTACACAGAATCTGTCCGTATGTCTAACATTTCCTCAGCTAACGGCCAGAGACCAGTTTTTCGTTTCTTTAAATTTTCTTTTTATAAATACCAAATAGTTGGCACAAGAACTTTTCCTTATTTGCCTTAGTGTACATCCTACCCACATTCATTCATCAGGAACTATCAAATTTCCTGGCAGGAAAATGAGCGAAGTTGATTGACCTCCGTGTTATTAATAAGGTAATATAGTTTAGATAATGTTTATTCTTTTCTTTAAAAGAATCTTTGCAGTCGATCAATATGAATTTATCAAATAAACGTAGTTTTGCATATGTGAAAATAAATATAGGTGTAGCCTAGTTTAATGTACTAAGTAAAAAATTAATTTTTTTGGTTGACTATATGTACCACATGTATTATTGTTTATTATTACCCAGATCAAAAATAAAAACGCTTAAAGTTAGTAGTTTATTTGTTCTAAACCCTTTAATAGCCTATGAATCTATAATGAAGTACTTACATCGTAAAGTGGCTGCAGTATTGTGGAAGATTTGTCCACAACCAGTCTGATGATGGACTTGACTGAAGTATTAATTTCTGAGGCGTTTGCCGCATCCTCAAAGACAACGATGAAATTACCGAATGTTTACGTCTCGGACTAGACAATGTCCCTACTGTGTGCTGAATCGATTCGCGAGGACAAACCAATTTTTCCACCTCGGCAACCTCCTCAAATTGGCCAAAAACCAAGGGGTGGAAATTGATTTTTGTTTCTGAGGAAAAAATTAATATTTTGTAGGAGGCGAAAACGGACATAGAATAAACTGGGACTTGGCAAAAATTTTAACAAAAGAAACATACCAAAAAAAAAAAAAAATTAAAGAATCAGCAATAATCTTATTAAATGAAGATAAGTGCGTATCGAATTGTTCTGTAGATATTTGTACAACCTGGCTACCAATGTTAAAAGAAGAACTTAACAAACTCAACATTATCTAAAAGAAAATATCATCAGTTCTATGTTCTGTGTAAGTAGTAAGTATTTATGGAAATAACATAAACAGAATCTTAAAGCTGTGTATTTGACATATACAGCAAAATAAGAGTTCTTCCAAAAAAAGCTTTGAAAACGGAAAGAGATTACTTTCCGAAACGTCAGCAAAATACATTATTTCTGTGTTTATTCCGATTTATATTATTTGCAAAACATAACCTCTGACTTTTCCTTTGGCGTAAACGTCACGGGCTTTTTTCCAATAATTCTATTATTTTGCAGATTCGGTGATTTCTTTTGAAGAAGATAATAATACATGTGGTAGAAAACCCAAATAATAGGAAAGAATATTCGTAGAATGCCACAAATAACTTTCAGACAATGCTTTAATAAGCATATTTTCTATACTGTTTTTCAATTATAGATGAAAAAAAATCCACTCCCTTGAAGAAACGCCTCCTACAAAATATTAATTTTTTTCTCACAAAAACATCAATTTTCCACCCCTGTAAGGGTTGGAAGCCTGGGGTAGGGGTGGCTGAGGTCAAATCCTTCGAGGGACCTTCCGTTATACTTGAGGAACAGTAATTAGTCAAAAAACTGGGAAAAATAAACGAGTTTACGGAAAAGGGGACTTTAGGGGTGGTTTTTGGCCAATCTGAGGGGGTTGCCTAGGTGGAAAAATTGGCTTGACCCAGGAAATCCATTTAGCAGCTTCGAAAACGGGGAGGGGGGGGGAGGTACATTGTCTAGTCCGAGGCGCAAACATTCAGTAGTTCATCGGACTCCTTCAATGAACTAAAACAGTTTATTTACGTTTTTATAATTTAAAATATAGTCCAGATCTGGCAAGACAACCATATTGATACTACACTTATAATCCAGGTCAGATAGCAAAGGAGAATGCATTTTTTGGAAAAATTCCTGTGCATTTTGTGAACGTGATAATTAGGAGAAAAATAGTGGGAATTAGATTTTGGAAAGCAAATTGTATTTGGAACCTGTTAAAAAAAGTGCATGGAAGTGCCGAAAACAAGTTTTTTCACGTTTTCGATGCGAAAGAAATTTTTTTTACACAAAAAATATTACGATAATAATAGCTCGTAAAAAGATGGAAAAAATGAGTTCTTGACAATTAAAACCGGTCAATAACTTTGTGCGCAAAAAATTAAAAACCGCTAAATATGGCCATTTTCGCTTTTTCATTACAAGGGCCTGTAATTTTCGGAGCTTAAATTGTAGCTTTTGTTAGTACTTACCTACTCTAAAAATGTCATGCAAAAATATTAATAACTTTTAGCGGAAATAGCGAAAATGTAAATAAATGTATTTCTGAAAAACGGTGTGGAAATGGTCAAAAATGGCCATAGAACCATTTTTCAAAAAGCTACTTGTTCCTAATGAAATTCTCTACAACCCTATTATCTTTAAATTTTCGTAAGGTTTCGTTTAGCCTTAAAAACGCATTTGACAATCAGACTATTTCTGAATTTTGGACGTTCCGGCGCTCGAGCGGAGGGGAAGTGGCGCAAGGTGGGGGGGGAAGCGCGATTATTTAGCGGGGCTTCATGTCCGGCTGCGGGAGAAACTTTCCCCACCACGCGTCACTTCCCATCCACCCGAACGTCCAAAGTTCAGAAATAACCCAATTTTCAAATGCGTTTTTAAGGTACTGTAGAGAATTTCATCAGGAACAAATAGCTTTTTGAAAAATTGTTCTATGGCCATTTTCACGCCGTTTTTCGGAAACACCTTTTTTTACATTTTCGCTATTTCCGCTAAAAGTTATTAACATTTTTGCATGACGAATTTCTCGAAAAAAAGTATCTGACCTGGATTATTAGTCCCGCCTCACACTGGCGTATTTTTCCGAATAGCTGGTCAAAACTAATAATAGTACACTAAAATTTATATTTGTAAGTTTGATGACTCGCTGATTACGAATCCGATGCGACAATTTGCAAAAATAAGATGGCGGATCCAATGTGGCGGACTAAACCCTAAAAGATTGGTTAAGAAATCTGAAAAATAACATGGCTAATGACCTTCATCTCATTAGCTAAGAAGTTGATATTATAATTTTGAAAAATAAAATAGCAGCTTCAATATTGTCACGATCCCCTTTTGGGGGAGCCGCGACTGACGGCCACTTGGCTTGTGAGAGAGGGAGATTGGGTAGTCAAAGTAGAAGACGAGTTTAAAACATATACAATTTATTAACAAAATAACAACAAACAGTGTCACAGTATCAACAGGCATAACAACAATAGTAATAAATGGGGAGCTCTTACCAACATCACTGATGTGGGGAAATGCGTCAGGATAAGGAGTCGCACTTCTTAACACATTAAGAGTAGGACTGTCTTAAGAATTCGACTGCTGCCCATGTTAATAAAATTCGTATTTATAATTTTACTACATGCTTACTTAGCAGGTTACCTATTAAGTTCGTAATTATTGTTTGTTTTTAATAATTCAGTGTCAGGTCTCGTTCTCAATATTTATTTAATATTTATTGCAAGGTATATCAATTTAGAATTTGGAAAAATAATTTGTATCAATATGTAACCTACTAAAGCTGATTTATAGTTTTCTCCTAAAATATGAATACTCCCTACGTAACACATTTCCCCCTTTTAGATAGAGCTAGCCCCTAGCTCTAAAAAAGATATTTCTCAATATAGAAGAAAAACAAAGTTTCAACCTAACACTAAAAACAGAAATTCATTTATTCATTTAAAAACTATCATTCAAGATAACAAAATTATACAAATTTGTAAAATACGCTTCATCAATAAAAAATGTCTATAAATTAACAAATTAATTCATTACGAGGAAATATAGTTTTTGCGGGCACACCTTGTCTAGTGTTTTTGCACTGACACTGAGTCATTACTTATTGAGTGGATTGGAGATGAAGTCGCTGAGTTAGCTGTAGCAGACGCCTGGGTTGCTGACACTTGTAAACCATAAACAAAACATTTGCCCGAAGGAAGTTAGCGCAGCTATGATGGGAACATGTACTGCATTATAGCTAGATAGCTAGCTTCGGGAACTGCAGCAGAAATTTTAGCCCTTGGCTGGCTATAGATGAATGGATTATCCCTACGGCCCTTACTGGAAATCCATTGTCACCACCATGTAGTGGTTGGGGAAGTTTAGGTCCCATGTTGCTTCTCTGAACATTAACAATGACCTATATACTATGGATGGTCCAAGTATCTATTCCTTGCTCTGCTCAGGATCCAACCCTCCTAGTTTCACAATGCCAATTGCCATCCTCTGGTTTTCAGTGCTAAGTGTGCCCCGCCCTCGTGCGTTTTGTTACATGAAAAAAGAATACAGAAAACATTACAATATAAATATTTTTACAAAAGCATTATTACTAAGGAAAAAATTTCTTTAAAGCATTATTATATAAATATTTTTATAAAATCATTATTATTAAGGAACAAATTTCTTTAAAACATTATATAAATTTTTTATAAATGCATTATTTTCCTGGAAATATTGTTTATTTCCTAAAGAAGAAATGTATCTAAGTTTTTTAAAATTATTATTTCACCAGAGACCAGTAAATATAAATGAAAAATGGGGGAAGTTCTACTAAATTAATCAAAATATTTTATAAAATTATAAAATATAGGAATTATAATAATATTCCAACCTATCTGCAAGTGCCTTATATAAATAAGGACTCAACAAATTAAACCAAAACAGCTATTCCCCCTTACGAGCGCTGAATTATATGGTAAAATTTGCGTATTTTGTCTAAACACAGTTAGCACTAAAATACAATGATTTGGAATGCTCGAAAATTCTACGAGGAAGATGCGAGTCCTCCTTCATTTCAGGATGTCACTAACTGCAGACCGGTTTCAACCTAGTTTTGGGTCTCGTCAGTGCAGTGCAAGTGATACCTTCAATATCTGGAGTTCGCATCTCATAGACACTGTTAAGTTCCACCGCAGTAGAGCGTAACTAGCGCCATCTCTCAGTAGTCTCGAAACAATCCAAATCGAACATAAAATTGATAATCATCACTGAATAAGCAATTTTATAGCAGAAGGAAATTTTATAAAATATAGGAATTATAATAATATTCCAACCTATCTGCAAGTGCCTTATATAAATAAGGACTCAACAAATTAAACCAAAACAGCTATTACCCCTTACGAGCGCTGAATTATATGGTAAAATTTGCGTATTTTGTCTAAACACAGTTAGCACTAAAATACAATGATTTGGAATGCTCGAAAATTCTACGAGGAAGATGCGAGTCCTCTTCATTTCAGGATGTCACTAACGAGACCTAAAACTAGGTCTGCAGTTTAAATGTTTATATTCAAGAATGAAAAATTAATCAAACTGAAATAAAATTTATGACGTTACTATTGAAAAAGAAAAGCTATCTAAAAAATTATTTAATCTAGTGCTTATCCCAACATTCCCCGACACCATGTGATATCAACAAGATCACTCCCATACAAATTCATTGTTTCTACCTGTTGTACATATGACACTCCACAATTACTCTATTTGTTTTTTACCGACTATGATCCAGTATATTGTTACGTTATTATATATTTATTTATATATCCAAGTATATATATTTATATCAAAAAACAGTTTAATACATGTATACTTCATAAACTACAATAAAAATATTCAATAATCAATCAACATACAATATTTATATTTACCCATATAATGTAACACATGTATATATGTAAAACAATTACAATATTTAATAAACGACATACCATTCATAATAACTCAATATATTTCATCAAATATAAACATATCCTGGTCATGGTCTAGTTTCACTACTATTTTATGCAGCGTCTGCAAGGCTAATGAGGTATCTAATTTATTTTTTGTTTGTCAGCAATGAAATAAAATAGTTTTAAAAGGAACTAGATATTTTAATAAAAGAAAGAAATTATTCGATTAATTATCCTCTGGGAACCTCTTAGAACCCCAAAAATTATATCCCATGAAAAAAAAAAAATGAAAAATTGAAAATTAAATTCATTTGCTGAAAACAAGACCTCGTACTTTACGCACAATAAACGAAATAAAAACAAAACGCGATTATTGATTTAGAAAACTTTATGTTGTAAATTCGGGCCTACTATGACAGCCAAATCATCCCTTGTACAAAGCCGAAGCCGGCGCCTCCACCAAATGTCACGACCCCCTTTTGGGGGAGCCGCGACTGACGGCCACTTGGCTTGTGAGAGAGGGAGATTGGGTAGTCAAAGTAGAAGACGAGTTTAAAACATATACAATTTATTAACAAAATAACAACAAACAGTGTCACAGTATCAACAGGCATAACAACAATAGTAATAAATGGGGAGCTCTTACCAATAATCACTGATGTGGGGAAATGCGTCAGGATAAGGAGTCGCACTTCTTAACACATTAAGAGTAGGACTGTCTTAAGAATTCGACTGACGCCCGCGTTAATAAAATTCGTATTTATAATTTTACTACATGCTTATTTAGCAGGTTACCTATTAAGTACAAGTTCGTAATTATTGTTTGTTTTTAATAATTCAGTGTCAGGTCTCGTTCTCAATATTTGTTTAATATTATTGCAAGGTATATCAATTTAGAATTTGGAAAAATAATTTGTATCAATATGTAACCTACTGAAGCTGATTTATAGTTTTCTCCTAAAATATGAATACTCCCTACGTAACAATATGGCGGACTCAAAACAGTTTTTTCAGTCCGCCATATTGAAGCTGCTATTTATTTTTGAAAATTATAATATCTACTTCTTAGCTAATGAGATAAAGGACATCGAACTATGTTATTTTTCAGTTTTTTAACCAATTTTTTTAGGGTTTAGTCCGCCATCTTACTTTTACAAATTGTCGCATCGGATTCATAATCAGCGAGTCATCAAACACACAAATATAAATTTTCGTGAATTTTAGTGTACTTGCTGAATATTATTAGTTTTGCCAGCTATTCGGAAAAATATGTCAGTGTGCGCCTACCAGAGTCGTTTTGCATACAAAATTTGTATTTCGTGACCTCTCCAGTCTATTCTAAATATATGTATGACATTAATTCCTAAAATAGTCATTTATAGTAGAGAAATGTGTCCGCCTTACATGGTTACCAACCATGTACCTTAAAGGAAACAGCAATAAGTAATAACATCATAAAATTTATTTTTATATAAAGAGTATAAAACAAGAACAGTGTCATATAAAGTTTTGTGTATAAAACTACGACTATATATCAAAATAAAGATTTTTGAGCAATATACCTATTTCAAAATAGTCTCAATTTCAAACATAATATAATTTCTATACATAAAACAATAATAGATTGCTTAACAAATAAAGAAAGTGGTAGTTTTCTAACGAGCAGAAAAATGCAAATGTACACGAACTCGAAAACCCACTTCTCTTATGCATTGTACACACTACTTTTTGCATACTTATGGAAAAGTAAAAATCCGAATATAGTAAAGTTTTTATGACCCATTTACTACCCAAGTAACATTTTGAGTTATAATTTTTGGTCTACATGCCCCATTACTTGTGTATTGGTTAGAAAATGGTCTTTAAAATAAGTTTAACAACTCTAGGTCTTATGAAAGTTATACGCAAGAATATTGAAATTTCTCTTATCAGGGTTCTACAGTAGGCAATAAAGGACTAATTGGACACCAAAAATAGATGGTCTTAAAGATGCCGATATCGCCTACAATACAACATTCAACATGACTTAATCAATATCTAATGCCAATCTGCAGAATTTTGGCATCATAAAAATAAAAATCGTTTTAAATATTTAACATTTTGTTAAATAACATCATCACATATTTGGTTTCGTACTTAGCAGTTTGATTGTCGGCGTTTTACTTAACCGAGCCTGAAACCAACGACTAAAAGACACGTATAAGTAAAATATATAGAATGCATATTGACCCGTAGGTAGTTACGATCTTGTAATGACTTCTTTATGACGATAAGTCTTTAAATTCAGAGGACCCAATGGCCCTGTAAAGGCCATATCCAATTAAGTCATAAAAAAATTATATGAAAAGTTGTGAGAATCCTTTCCTAACCATCCAGATTTGGTTATAAAGGGGTTTTAAAGGTCTTCACATGTTAAGATACGTTGTATATTAGCTCGTAACGACGATATCACGTTTTTTATAAGACTCAAAATGTTACTTGGGTACTAATGTGTGAGAGAGAGAGAGAGAGAAAAACGAAATCGGTTTAGTATATAATTTTTACAAAATATGCATGCTTTGAACCCCGAGACACTGTATTATTGTCTGATTTCACTGTTTCTTAGAAAACGTCATATCACACATTTCCAGTAATTATTACTGATGGTGTATCGCAAATTTCAATTGTCTTCGAATAAAAATAGATCAGTAATGTGAGATTAAAAAAATATTAAATTCTATGCAAACTTTGGCTTTTGATGTGGAGTGATATTTCCAATATACCCTGATTTTGGGTTAATAATTTTAGTAAGATAAAACCCTTAAAATAATTCTATGATAAAAATGGCACTTTGGTATAATACAAATGTTAGGTTTCAATTTTAAAATAAAAGTATATTGTGTAAATATTTAAGAAAAAAAACTTAAAATTTGTTTCCCGCAGTCAGGAATGTAAAAAATATATCCTATATCTATAATATATAATAAAGTTTATATCACTTATTCAAATTCATCACCAGAAGTTGATTCATCTTCTATCCTTTGTATACTCCTTTTACTTTTCGAACCGGAAGAGGCCGAAGACGTGTTTGCTTCTACTGATAACTTTTCTTCCACCTTCTGTATTTTCTTTTTACCTTTGGATGGAACAGATGATGAAGACGTAGTTGGCTCCGTCGACACTTTATCTTCTGATTTCTGTATTTTTATATGTTTGCAAGCACCAGAAGTTGAAGATGTACTTGTTTCTTTTGACGCTTTTTCTTCCACCTTCCGTACTTTCTTCTTACCTTTGGATGCAACAGATGGTGAAGACGTAGTTGGTTCCTCCACCATTTTATCTGCAGGTTTCCGTATCTTCTTACGTTTGGAACCAATTGCTGAAATTAAGAAAATAATCTTTACAAGAACAACACAAATGTTAAGTCAAAATTCTTACAATGGACTTTGCAGACTTCTATATCAGCCCCGATAGACTGTAAGTAATTTAGCCATAGCGTTTGTCCCAAAGACAATTTATCATTTTCTCCTTTGACTTCAACGAATTTGCTCTGAAAAAATCACAGTGTTTATAACAAAAATAATAATAGTTTGCTTAGTCTAATAAACGCAACAGCAAATGTCTCTGAAAACTAGTTAAGGTCATATGTTTATTTGATCAAAAATATTTTAGGTGATAGGCAGTTCCCACTAAACATTTTGTATAACAATAATATTACATAGATAGATTATTTTTTTCATCAGATACATGTAACAATGTAAAATACCAATTCATGTACGGCGTGCCCAGTAGACATATTTTCCCGAAAACCAAACTGACTCTTGGATAAAGTCTTATGTTTTTCTAGAAAAGTTTGTAGTCTATTTTTCAATGCTTTCTCGAAGACTTTTGCAAAATTACTTATAATACTAATGGGTCTATAATCAGTGGTAAGTTTCTTGTCGCCAGACTTATATATGGGAATTGTTATAGACTGTTTAAATAGGTTAGGAATACGGCCTGTTGAAAAACACAAATTTATTATGTAACATAGCGGGTCTACTAAAAAAGTGTGGAATTTTTTTAGAATTACAACTGGCACGCCATCTGGACCTGGAGATGTGCTATTTTTTAGACCGGAAATTATTGAAATAATTTCCCTGTCTGTTACGGGGCGAAGATATAGAGAATCATTTACAGTTAATTCATTGAAAGATAAGTCAGGAACTGTTTTGTCTATTTTATTCGCCATTTTGGCACTTATATTAACAAAGTAGTTATTAAAATAGTTTGCTTTTTCCCTATCAGAATGAATAATTTGACCATCATCATTTACTATATTTAGCTTATGTCTATTTTCGGTTTTAGTTCCTGAGTTATTTGTAATACAATTAATTTCTTTCCAAATTTGTTTCAAGTTTAAAACAGATTACTTATATTTTTTACAATGGAAGAAGAGATTACGTTGCCCCTCGTGACGTCATCCTAAAATGGTCTATTTATATTTGAATGAAATATCTCAAGTAACAATTTAAATGCTGTTTAGTCTGGCTCTCGTTTTATAAAGGTCTCATGAAGGATGTTTGCAGACTAATTAGTATTAAATTAGGTTTATTTGAAACCAAATGTATTTCTTGGGTACAAGAATTTATTGAAAAGTCTTGTAGTATATCTTCAAACCCTTTGGGCTTTCACTGGCTGTAGTTTTGTAAAAGTTTTATTATTAATGTTAAAAAGAATTAATAAAGCAGTTTGGTTTTAAAAAACTCTTTGAATGCAAATTTGATCAATTCAAGCAATGAAGCGTTAAAATGGTTTTAAAATTGCTTTATAAAATATACATACAGATCTTCTCTATCTTCTTTTAAAACCTTCTTCTCCTAAGAAAGCAGTCTCTTGTCAAAATATGCAATAAAACAATTACTCGTTTATTAACTATACCATAAATCTTATTAACTTTTAATATATGTGAATGGCATTAAATCTCTTAAGAAAATTAGGTTATGATATATTAATTGACAGGAATTCTGAGGCGATGTATACAGAATGCCTAAGTTAATAGAAAAAAATTAAAAGCAGTATCAATTTTAAAAGTTAAACTAGAAATGGCCTCCGGACACTTCTAGCTCCTCGCGGAGTGCGGCGATGCCGAACTCGGCCTCCGGCCTCGCGTCGCTATATGCGGCTCAAAAGTTCTAAGATCTGTCTGCCGATTATGGTCAAAATTCTAAGAAATTGTCTTTGAATATACGTCATAAAATTATTTTTCAGTTTTTCATTTTTCCATTTTTAGCATTTCATTTTTCAGTTTTTTATTTAATTTTTCAATATTTCATTTTTCAGTTTTCCATTGTTGTTTTTCATTTTTCAATATTTCATGTTTCAGTATTTCATTTTTCAGCATTTCATTTTTTCATTCTTCAGTTTTTTATTTTTCAGTTTTTCATTTTTCAGTACATATATTTTAAGTTCGTATACCTTATAAAATATTGAAACGACATTCTCCGAATCGTTCGAGGTACGAATTCATGAAAGAAATATCCATATAAAATGTAATGAAAGATGAGGAAAATCTATCTAAATTTTTTCTACCCCCTTGCGTAAATTTGTCGTTTGCCGTACAGTCTATAGAATGGATATGAAATCGATCAATCACAGCTAATCTTCCCAAAAACGGTATATCACCTAAAATATTTTTGAAATCATTATACAGACAAAATTTTAGATGTACGGCAAAAAAAAAAGTAGCTGTATGTGAGGATGGAACTGGGGACTTGCCGCATGGAACGCAAAAGCAAGCAAACATACTTTATTAAAATTAATACATAATATTGCCTCCCTGGAGACTCCTTGCAACCGACCATGCAACCACCGCGCTATTCGCGGTGGTGGGTTGCAAGGCCGGGCGGGGCGGCTCCGGTTCGGCTAAAAGAAATTACAAAGGACAATATAATTAAAAAAACATTTTAAAAATAAAATTTAACAAAGCTTAAAAATTAAACACAAACTCGAAGCCGTCGCGCTGCACTGAACTAATTTTGGAGCTGACAGAGGTACCCAAATCTAAAACGGGGAACCTTCATCGAAATGAGGTACTGCAGGGCTGCGCAAGGCTGCCTAAACTGTGGTTCATCGGAATTTTGATTTTCTTAGAAATTTTGTAGTGAAGCTAATTTTGAGTGAAAAAATGCACAAAAGGAAACGATAACAAGAACAGAGGCAAAAAACGCACCAACAACACGAAACAAAATGGACAAACTGCCTTTACAAAATGTTTCACGTACATCATGAGATTCAGAAGAAATTATTTGACGGCAACAAAATGTTCGGTTTTACTTCGCATTTTCTAAAGGCCACAATTTTCTTAATATTTATAGTAGAGAAATGAAACTCTGCATAGCGGTAGATAATTTATTTCGCTATATTTTCGTTAGGTACTAGTTGAATATAAAAATAGTTAGTTATATTACGATTATGTAATGTCAAAGTTTTGGTATTTACATTATGCAACCCATGAAATCTCATTTGATACTGTAGAAAGCATTTTATAAAAATATCTTACATTTAAAGGTGGTTATTATCCACACCATAATTTTCTACACGCAAATTCCATTTTGTTAGCCTTGACCAGAACTAGCTGTTTCTGTTATAAAATTTTTATATAACTTAATGAATAACAACATTAATTGTGCCGACCTCTTATCACAATTAAGTTTATTAGTACCTAGGCGGACATTAAGGAAGGCTATTATATTTTATATTGATATGGCGAAAATTAATGTTCTCATTAACGTAGCTGGTCGGCCGATTTTGGCCGAAAACGGCCTATTTGGCGAGATATTCGGCTTTTAACGAAAACGCTACGTATTTTGGCCACCCGACGTCGTTTCCTTCAAAACGCTCTAGCTCGAAAACGGCTCGTCGAAGGTGAGATCTGAAAAATGAAAACGATTCCTCATTAAATAATCTTGTCCTTTGGGAGTTTTTATTTTTAAGAAATTTCCAGCGGTTTAGAAGTTATTCAAGGAAAATCGAAAATGTGCGTATTACGCCGAAATCGCGGGAAAACGCCAAACACGCAATCTTTAAACGCTCATATCTGGCGAAAAACTCTTCGGAGATGGCCGTACAATGTCAATACGGAACTACCGAGATTGGCGATGAAAGCAGATGGTAAAAACGACGCGCCGAATCGAATTTTTAAGGCGGCAGGAACGAAAGAAAAACGGAAATTTTTTACGTTTACCCGAAATCCGCCTGCGTCAACGTCATCAAGAAAGGAGCGACGCAAATTCGTTTTTGAGGGTCGTCATTGAAGTGTGCGTTCCCCTCTGGGGATACTTATGGCTTTCCACTAAAGGTGCTTGCCACAGGTTGAGTTAGTGAATTAATGTCGTGCTTAAGGCTTTCTGGTGTTTAGCGTGCTGTGATGTATGGCTTGTGGTGGCATGTGTGTGATTGGATGTATTAGGTTAGTATATATTTATTAAATTAGTAAGGAGTTAATTGGCTTGGTTGGTGGCATCTTTTAGGCAAGAAACGAAATATGGCTCTTTTTGTTTCAGTCTGAAGGACGATGTTAGGAAGTAATATTTAATTTTTTTTTGTATTTTTTTATATTTTGTATTTTTTTTTAAATTTTGTTGGTACAACCTTTTTTGTTTAGTATAATTATACCAAATGTATAAATTATATATATATTTTTTTTGGTATTTTTAAAGTTTTTATGTATTTTTTTTGGGTTTTTTATATTTTTTCAAACAATTTTACAAATTATTAGGGAGTGAAGATATAATTAAGGGAAGGATATTTGGAGGCTTCATAGAATTTAGGGGTGAGGAGATCAAGGAGAGTCGGATTCTGGGATTGAACAAGGGTTTCGGCAAAGCCGGGCAGTAGTTTTTTCAGAATGAATTCAGAAAGAAGCGGGGTACCTGTGTAATGATGTAAGTCGGAATTTCGAGTTCGTGATGGTAGATAGAGAGAAATTTTCAGAATTTTATTTAGGACGGTTTGAAGTTTGGCTTGTAGATAAGGGGCGATTAGGATACCAAATTGGGGATGCATAGGTAAGGATGGGACGTAGGTAGGATTTATATAGGAGTGAAACTATATGAGGAGGGGAATTTTTAAGGATAGGAAAGAGAGAAGAGGTGCGTTGCCAGCATTTGCCGGTCACGTTTGATATATGTTTCTGAAGGTATAGTTTTCGGTCGAGAATGACGCCAAGATAGGTGATATGCTCGAGCCAGGGAAGTGCATGGCCGTGAGAGGTTAGAGCGGTGTTAACAGTAGCTTTTCTTTTGGAAAAATAAATTGCTTGCGTTTTTGCAAGGTTTGTGGCAAGTCCCCAATCATTCTAATATTGTACAGTAAGGTCAGTCTATCTTTGTAATATGTCTGTCATAATGGCAGGGCTTACGGATGTGGTTAGGATAGCGGTATCATCTGCGTAAAGGCAGAGTGTAGTTCTATGATCTAAGGGACGGAGTAAATTGTTAATATAAAGGTTGAAAAGGACGGGACAAAGGGATGACTCCTGGGGGATGCCAGATAATATGGGGGTAAGTGGAGAGCAGTCCTTGTTGACTTTTACTCGAAATGTGCGATTAGTGATATAAGATTGAATTATCTTAATGATGTGAATCGGAATGTTCACGATATGGAGTTGATATAAAAGTCCAGGATGCCAAACTTTGTCGAAGGCTTTTTCGAGGGTCGTAAAAACGTGTGGGGAAAGAAATAGCTGACATTATTGGCCTAATTAAAAATATCTACAACGAAATGCGCGCGTCGCTAATATAAACCTGGGACGTAGTTCCGCCTCCCGCCTCCGTTCGTCCCGCTCCCGACCTTGGGCTCTGCCGCAAACCGGAGAATATCCGGGTGCAAAATCGCAATGTGCAAACGGCTCGCACCTGTACGATTTTAATATATATTGATTATTTAAAACTTCTTAATGATACTCCAATCAATCAATCACTAGCAAATAGGTTAGGAATTTCAATAATCAGAAAACCACTTTAAAACTAAGCAGTCTTTTGAAGGTTCTGATTTCAAACAGTTTAGTTTTAACCAAGATTATGAGACTTTATTCAAATACAAATTGATCCGACACGTGAACATTTAGTTTTAACTAGGATTATAATAATCTTTATTCAGATAGGTAAATTCTAATATAAAAATAGATAAATAATCGATAGACACAATAAATTCAACTAACAGATAAAATACACAAATATACATATAAATATTTCTAATCACAAAATAAAAATAGTTAATTTATGTGTGAACTGAAATCAGCCAGAATTTCTCAGATAGATTGTTAATTCATGTTCAAAAGTATTTAGAGACCTACTGTCTTTAATTTTTTTTGGTAAGTTATTATATTCCCGCATTCCCTTAAAAAATATATTGTTCATTGCTTTAAAATTATTCGTTCTGGTAATATGAAGATTGTTCAGAGATCTAGTATTATATGAGTGAATTTCTTGGTTAAATGTAATAAACTTATTCAGATATACTGGCATTAAACCCTTTAAAATTTTAAATATAAAAATTAATGTAAAATAGATAATTCTCACTGATACAGGCATCCACTCTTCATTTTTGCTGGATTGATCGAATAAATACAAAACAGTAGCACAGAAATCAAAATGCGGCAGAATTATTGATTTATATACAGTGATTCTAGTTTTTAGATACAAATTACTAGATATTCTTGAAAAGCAAAATAATTTTTTGAAATTTTATTCTTTATATATTCAAAATGACTTTTAAATGATAAAATACTATCTATAACTAAACCCAAATATTTAATTTGTTCAACTATTTCAATTTGAGTATTATCTATAAACAAATTAATACTTTTACTGTCGATATTGTTATATTTAAATCTGTTTGTAATCACCATTGCTTTTGTTTTAACAGGATTTAATTTGAGTTTGTTGACTTTAAAATAAGTCTCAACTTTGCACAACTCAATATTCATTTTATTTATAGCAGTGTCAAGGTCGTAGTCACAAAAAGCTAATAAAGCGTCATCTGCATACAAATTCAAAAAATCACAGTTAAGCTGGTAATTTGTGTCATTAATATAAATGATAAATAAAAGAGATCCTAAAATGCTTCCTTGCGGAACTCCAAGCTCAACATCAAGACTTGGAGATAATGTGTTATTTACTTTAGTGGTTTGTTTCCTGTTAGTCAAATAATTTTTTAACCAATTCAATACGTTACCTCTGACACCATAGTAATATAACTTATCCAACAATATTGTTCGATTAATAGTTTCAAAAACTCTTTTTAGACCTATAAATACAGCTACGATATACTTTCCTTGATCAATCATCTGAATTCAACTAGTAAGCGTCAGTTGTAGTGCAGATTCACACGAGTGCTTAGTTCGAAAACCTGACTGATGGCTAATTAATAAATTGTTTGAATTAAAGTAATCAACTAATTCGTTATAAACTGCTCTTTCTAATAATTTTTCTACAGAAGGTAAAGTATTGATCAGTCTAAAATTAAGTGCCTCTTTAGTATTCTTAATTTTAGGAATTGGTGTAATACAACTATATTCTAATTGATTTGGAGCAACACATTTTTCGAGAGACATATTGATAAAATTTAATAAATTAAAACCTACAACATCTATAATAGATTTTAATACCATACTGTTAAGAATATCCCACAAATTACATTTCTTATCAAGCTCCCTCACCAAGGTTTTTAAATCACTTATATTAAGAAGTTTAAATTTGTTAATGCAAGATTCAACTACAGGTAAACCATATCATCCCATAGTTCATTTATCAATATGTTTACATTGATTCCTGATTTGAAACTTTTATATGCAGCATCTCTTTCCCTTGCTTTATTTCTAACCTCTTCATCATACTGAAGTACCCTGTATATACCCCACATATAAATTTAGTTTTTTCTTATTTAGTTTCCAAATTCTAGTAATTATTGCAGTTAATTCATTTCACTTTTACATTTATTTAGTCATTAAATATTAAATACAGTAAAGTTACCAGAATGCATTTTAAAATTATATTCTTTTAAAGCATAGTTAAAAGCTACAGTTTTAAGTAAAAAGTTACATAAAATCGAGTCGAGTCACAGGGTTTGTTTATCAGTTATAAGATAAGTGTCAAGTACTTCGTTTATTCCCAGAGTATGAAATCGCCTGCACTTTTCTATCTTAACCATAGACAAAGATAGAGAGTTGGGTGTCATCCTAAAAGTTGATGCAGAACTATGTCGTATCCAATGTAATTAATTGTGTTAATGTAAATAGTTCCCACATGAAGCGTGAGATTCGAGGAGAAGGGTGATGTCTCGTATCATATAAAAAGACACCACAGCATTCAAAAAGGGGTCATTTTGACGAACCACACCTAAGCCCGTGGCAGAATTTAACTATTCGCCGGCTTTGTTCTTTACAAGTTACTCTGAAATACTCTTTAAATCCTTGGCAGAATTTCACTATTCGCCAGGCTTGCTTTCTTGCAAATTACTCTTTAAATCCATGGCAGAATTTAACTATTTGCCGGGAATAGACTTTGTATTATTTTGAGCTACGTTGAAGCACTTCACGATTCATTGTACCCTCGATATTATTTCGTGCCTATTTGGCTAACTTCGCATCTAACACCATCAAGAAAATAACTTGACACTTGTTTCGTATCAGTCATAATCAAACAGTCTTTAATAAACTCCGTAAGAAGTACCGTTTCAACATCTCTACGATGCCCTACGAGGACGTTAAACAGAACCTGGGGGAGAGCATTCACGGGCGAGATAGCGCTATACAGAGTGCACAGAAATTCTACAGGCATAAATTTCTAAAGGTGATTACTTTCTTATTTCGAGACTCTACTTTATTATTTGCAATTGCATTCATGTCCTGGTTTCGACGGAGTGTAATAGGGGAAATTAACGCATTTGTGGTACTAAAAGAATATTAGATTTTTTTTTATTAGCTTTGACTTTCAACAAGAAAGTATAATATTATATTATCAGTTATTCAGCTATGATTTCATTCACGATTTTAATTCACAAAATTTCACTTTCTAAATATCTTACTAGGGAAATTTGCGTTTGCAAAATAACAAGTATATATTCAAGAACTATATATTTTCTGCGTTTATGCAATGACAAGAAACTTTCACTTCCATTATTTTTCATTTGATGTACTTATTAAGGCTGCTGTGTGCCTAATTTTGGACATGTCAAATGTCATAGTAATGTTTATCTTTCAAATGATTATCTGAGATTTCTCACCAGCGATCTATTTGGTTTTCTATGATTGTTTAATAACGATCCACCCATTTAATTACCTTGCGCTCACAAACTGTATAGACCATCGGTCAGTGCTGGGTTAATTAGCCCGTAGACCTGTTCGTATTCAGAAGGGTTTACTTTTCGTCGAGTACTGAACCGGGACGTCTCGTCTGTTTGATTTACAACTACCCACCTTGTTTCACGTTGTTGGACAGTCATACAAAATTTAGTAGACTGCTTGTTTTAATTATAATCAAAGGATTTTTCCTCAACATTCTATGATGTTTTACATGAGTATTTAATGCTCATTTCTTAACTTAATTTTGATAATGTATAAACATGACATTATTTTTGTCCTCTGTTTTGCATTCGATTCCTTATTTGGCTATTGCTAACAACTTTAATTATAAATTACTATTATCTAGCGATTGCTAACAACTTTCTATAATTATAAACCATTATTACCTAGCGATTGGTAACAGCTCTATCATAGATTATCATTATCAGGCCATTACCACAACTCTAATTACTATTAAAATAACACAGCATACTTTTGTATCTCAGTTCTTGTTATTGCATCAGAACACTCAGTATTTCTATAGTATGGTCATTACTATAGCGGCGCAGATTTTCCTATTATAGTATTTAGGCAATTGTCTCAAATATTTGGATTACTTTTGATTTCATGTTCGACTATTGTTGCATCAATTTATATAAAATAAAATGGGTTTTTTTTACTATTTTTTTCCATCAATTATTGTCTTTTCTTTCACCTTTACCTTTTTCTTCATATAAGTAATAAACTAAATAAATGGTTTTGTTTCAAAGCAAAATAGAAAACAAACTTAACTATAAATGTACAGTGCAACCTTGAGTAATAAAATACTACATAAATAACATATATAATTAACTAGGTCTTTCAATTAACAGACAGTGTGTACAAGTTTACCAGGTATTTCAATTAACAGACTGATTAATTTTGTAAGGTATATCGTATCAGACAGGAACAAGTAATATTAAACTTTATATAAAAGAATCTGGGGTAATTAAAAAGGGTTACTACACAGACAACGAAATTTGGGTCCTACACTAACAAAACTAGACGATGACGCAAATGGCCAATCTTATTTGTTTATCCTTCAGATAAATAAATAGTAATTAAATTTATTGGTTACATGATTACCAGGATTTCATTTGTAATTAATTGGGGTGGGTTTAGACCTCTTCACTGGCGTAGTGACCAGGATTTATTATTAATTAATGCACGGGGGGGGGGGGGAAACTTCTTCAATACCATGGAAGAATATTTGATTTTAAATTGACAGTTCTAACTGGCGCAATTTTATCAATAACATTTTCACAATTTTCGTAGAAATTTTCATATATTTGATTTACATCTGACATATTTGTACACCATTTATCAGCATTCAAAAAACGCAACAAAAACTTTACGACATAATTATTATCGCCATTGGGTCATTCGGCATGCTCCCATCAAACAAGCTGACACACATTAAAAACCTCTAAAGGCGAGTCAATTTGTGAACAAATAGTACAGAGAGCACCGGTATTTTAATGAGGTCGTAAAGTTTTTGTTGCATTTTTTGAGTGCTGATAATAGATGAACTCGACTATATATTGTCGCATTTCTATAACAATTTATTAATGCCTTTATGTTTAGTGGGTTTGCATTTAAACACAGCTTGAGAACAGATGGTGCAATGATTTATCACTGTGTTATCACATATATTTAGCTACCTATGGAATATGTAACAATTTCTTAAATTATTATTGCCGAACGTATTTTAACAACTTGATAAAATTAACAGGAATCTGTGACCAACTATGGTTTTAAAGTAACAATTATTGTTCAATTCAAGGCGAAATCCACCAATATACTTTTACTTACCCTCTTGTTATGGACATTCCAAATCAGCAAATCTGGCAAACCACTCCTGTAATGCCTAATACTCTTCACTAAGCGTTTGTATATTTTAGCCAGCACAACTCTCCCAACACAACCAATTAATACCTCCAACAATTCAACATCTTTAATAATGGTATCAACTACGCACAATGCTTCTAGATGAGAGTACTTTACGTATTTGCCTTTGACAAATTCGATTAACTCAACATCAGACCATGTCGTTTCTATCTCCTCTAGGCGTTTGTCGATCGCATTCTTTCTATTTAAATAGAAGTACTTTGTGTATATATCCAAAGGCACGCTTTGTACTTTGGATACAAAAGTTCCTGGTATGATTAAATTTGCGCTATAAATTATATCCCAAAAGAATAACGTAAAGGTAGCCATAATTAATGATCCTTCGCAGTGTTCACCATTAGTATAACTATTCTCTAGGTAATAATTCAGGGCTATATATTCAACGCTTAAAACAGTTTTGTTGCCTTCGTTGTCTAGGACGAAGTAATTCCTTTTCTTTCCCAATTCATTACTGAAAGAAATAATTTGTATACAAGGTGTAAGCATTGTCACAAGTTCAGGAAGTGATGTCACATTAAAAAATATTTAAAAAAAAACGGGTTTCTGTAAAAAGTCGTATTAAAAAGTAAAAAATAATAAAGTCCGACTGCAAGAAAAGCAAGGCATGCACACTTTGTATGATTGTATGAAAGGGGTGGAATTGTTGTAATATATAATAATAATAATAATCCAGCGGACTAATGGGACATGATGAACTTCATCCCCATTAACCGAGCCGATCCCTAACGACAGTAGAGTAGAGTAGCTTTATTAGTGTCAAATACAAAAATACAAAAAAAGTTTACACACATCATATTGTAAAATACAAATAAGTAAGTATAACAAACTATTGAAACACATTAAAATATTTATGGATATAATATTGACATGACAAATAAGTAAGTATAACAAACTGCTGAACACATTAAAATATTTAAGGAGATATAATATTGACATGAAAATAGTACAAAATATATATATAAATACTACACAGAAATATTTTCTAATGGCATTTCTATCTCGTCATGCGAGTAGCCTTTGCTGTCAAAAATTTTTTTAATACAGATCTGAATCGATCCGGAGGTAGTTGTTTTATATTTTTTTCTAATTTGTTGTATAATGTAGGTCCACAATAGGTGGTACCTGTGCGTGACTTAGTTAATCTTAAAGCAGAGGCATATATCATCTCTTTTTCTGGTGTTGTAATCATGATTTTCGCTATGTGTAGCAAATTCATCGATATGCTTTTTTACATAAGTAAGACACTCTAATGCATATAGGGGCCGAAAAGTTAAAATTTCTAGATCGATGAATATTGGTGTAGCATCTGCTCGATAGCCTATTCCTCCCACAACCCTGACTGCTTTTCGTTGTAGGCCAAAAAGTCTATGTCTGCTAGCCGAGTGCCCCCAGGCAAGAACACTATATGAAAGTTTAGAGTGAAATAGTGCATAGTAAGCAGTTCTTAAAATATTTGTGGATACTCTATTTGATAACTGTCGCAATGCGTATGTGGTCCTTGCTAGAGATTCAGCTAGCAGGTTGCCATGGGCATCCCACGTAAGCTAGGGTCCAAATTAATTCCCAAAAACTTTACAAAAGCGGGGTTGTTGTTTAGATTATTTAGATCTTTGGTGGATGAAATCACTGTGATAGTTTTAATTTCATTTAATTTAAGTTTATTAGCAGAAAACCACATCTCAGCGTTCGACTGCATATCTCTAGTGCTCAGTTTGCTCCTGAATCCATACTGAGAGTTATTTAACAGTTCATGTTTTTCAAGATAATTTACAATTTGTCGTTTTAAGACTTTCTCAAAGATTTTTGACAGTATAGGTAACAAGGAGATAGGTCTATAGTTAGATGCGTCGTTGATATCGCCTTTTTGAAAATAGGCACTATGGATGCTACCTTCAACGCCTCAGGGAATTTCCCACATCTAATGCTTATATTTAAGAGCTTAGTTAGAGGTATTGCTATTAAATGCTTGATACTTTTGATTAATGGAACATTTAAGCCATACACATCCTAGCTTTTGCTATTTTTAAGGGAATCAATAATATCCCTTACTTCATTGTAACTAACTTCTTTGAAGTTTTGGCTAGTATCAGGAATATTAACATGTCTAAGGTATTCCATTGGATCGGTGTTGGTTGTTGGAAGCCTACTGACAGTGTCTGCAGAGACATTGATAAAAAAATTATTAAAATCAGTACTATTTAAAGTTGAAGTTGGGGAGTTTATTTTTTTGCTAGGTTTTATCAGATCCCAGGCAGCTCTTGATGTATTACTTGAATTTTTTATGACATTATCATTTGCAGCAATTCTGGCCTTTTTTACGGCATATTTGTATTGTAATCTGAATGTGCTTCTTGTTTTTCTATTCGCAGGTGTGTTATGAAACTTACACACATCATTTAGGAAATAAAGTTTCTCTCTCATTTCTTTCAATTCTGCCGTGAACCAGTTAACATGCAGAGTGTTATCAATACTGCAAGGTATCTGTTTTTCTGGAAAAGCAATATCGTAAGCATCAGTAAGCGAGTTTGTAAACATTTCAAATTTTTGGTCAATGTCCAAATTTTCACTGTCAATAAACTCCCAAGAAGCCTTTTCTATTATGCTATAAAATGTTTGAATTCCTTTTTGGGTAATAGGCTTACATGTTTTATATATTTTATCCTTAGTTATATTTGATATTGGTATTTTTATCAGTTGACCTAAGTGGTCCGATAAAAGAGGATCGTAGATGTGTGAGAAATAGTGATCATGACAAAAATTTATAAAAATATTATCAAGACAATTTACACCTCTGGTGTTTTCGTGTATGGTTTGTATAAAGTTAAAAGATAGAAGTAGTTCGGATAGATTTGCATTATTAAGATCGTCCTTATTGAATTTCACATTGAAGTCCCCGGCTAGAATAATTTGTTTTTCTTTATTTATTTTGTTTAACATGCTTTCTAGTGTTCTAATAAATACCTTAAAATCTCCCAATGGAGATCTATAGATTGCAATAATTATTATCTTAAGGTTTTTTAGTTCGACTGCGGCCAATTCACAGTGAGTTTCAATTGAGAGATTATTTATATAATTTAAGGAAGTAAATTCAATTGGATTTTTAGTTAGAATTATAATACCTCCATGCCTCTATTCAGACCTGCAGTAGAATGTTAACACAGAATAGCCGTTTATGTAAACATTTTTCACTTCATCTTCTGTGCACCAGTGTTCACTTAAGCAGACAACTTCTACTCCTGATAGGTCATTCTGTAGAATTGCCTCTAATTAAAGTTTTTAAGGCTTTGCACATTTAAATGGAACACATTTATAGTACTATGAGTAGATGTATTATTAATGATGTTATTAGTTGTTACTATATCTTCATTTGAGGGATTGCCGGTTCCTTTGTTTAAGTTTCGTCCGTTATTATTCATTCCTTCACTAAAAAAGACTTTGGTCGGATATCTTTCTCATTTTCCTTGATTTTTTGCTTGTGGAGATCAAAGTTAAAACGCTTATACTTAACTCCATTTGGCCAGAAGTTTGGGTTATAGAATTCATTTTTCAGGGCAAAATCGGCAGCTACCATATATTCTTTATACTTTCCAGTTCCTTTGAGTTCTTTGACAATAAGATCTTCACCATTCTCTCCTGTTTTTTCTTTTAGATATTCTATGATGTCCTGTTCTAAAACATCTGGTTCTACTCTATGTAGGTACATCCAAACTTTTGGCTTCACGCCTCTAAATTTTCCATTTGTATCTTGTGCTCGGCCTGTTCTAGATTTATGATACTGTCTAGAATTTTTTCGTTGTATTTGCCAGTCATTATCCTGTTCTTCGTGGCACTTAGCCTGTTGATCAGTCCTAGTTGGTGTTTTTTGAATACTTCGACTTTCATTAGAGCTGGAGGCTGTATTATTTATAGATTTACTAAATTAATTACGTTTTGCATGACCATTCGTTGTTTATTTTCCATATCCCTTAAGTTGTTTATATTTACGTTTTCTGTCACATCAGAATATTGTGGTTGTTTTTGTATTGTTCTTTTTTTTGATTCCACATTTACTCTGTTATCTTGTATTTTTTGTCCTTTACTTACATTGATTTCACTGGCCATTTTTTGTATATTATCATCATTGTGGGTGTTTTCTTGCAAATTATCTTTATGGTATTTGTTGAAATAATTTTGTAATTCTAGGTTTATTATATCTTTTATTTTGTCCATATTAATTTTTTGCTTTGTTACTTTCATGTGTTTTGCTTGTCCTTTGATTTTTATTTTTGCTTGGCTGTTCTTCTAATGTGAGAATTTTTTCTTTTAGTAATTTATTATTGAATGTTAATTCTGAGTTAAGTTGAATTAGAAGTTTATTTTCAAATTTTAGTGTTTCAAACAGTGCATCATTTGTGAGATCATCTTCAAATTCTTCTGAGGTTAAATTTTCAGATTCAGGCATAACTTCTTGTTTGTTACAGCAAATTTTCCTATTTGAACAACTTTTATGATAAATACTTCCACAATTTCTACATTTCACTTTTTAACAACTTTTTTATCACAGTAACAACAGAGACTAACTAATTGTGAAGCTGACCCTTCGGCCATATTGAAATTATGGGTAAAGGGCCCGGCCCCCACAGAGCCGAACCCCAACGCCAATACAAAAGGCGAAGGTCAGTTTATTCACAAGTGAACTACTGCTTTTACATTTAACCTGCTTACATACTAGTTGTGAACATACATATTAAAAACAAACAATAAAGAACAAAGATAAAGAATTGTGCATCTACATTAATAAACCATGATACATTTGCTTATACTTCGGCCGAAAACTTGAATCAGTAACGCAAAAGTAAGCGGCACTCTCATCAAATGATAGTAGCTCTTATTTGATACTAAAGCGGCACCTCGTCCTACCATATAATCCCATTGAATCGAAAGAAATATATTAAATTTTATCTGCCTACTAGAAATGGAAACCACGACTACCAGAAACAATTTTAATGACCGCATAGAGTAAATGATTTAACGTGCCGCCTTTATACCTAATAATATGCTCAACTAACTATTCAGTTGTAAACAAACTTGGAAAGAAAGAAAGAAATCGTATATCCCGGGCAGTCAGTGGCGCCACATACGTATTAAGAGTGGAATACCTACGTAATTCGACATAAAACTGTAGAATGGTTGATGCTTATAAAAATTTTAACCATGCCAGTTGTTCTTATTGCCCAACAAGGACCAACGTGGAGGCGTGAGCATATTTCTTGCCGGGAAAGTATGGTGACAGGGTTGTTAATTAGGGAGTAACAAGTTAAAAAGAAAATAAATAAATAGACTTACAACTTAAAAATATATAACTGTTCCAACAACATAAATTAACTTTCTTGTTGAAATGGAATAATTAAAAACAAAACATACCAAAGTTAAAAATAAATAATTGTTCTAACATAAATAAACTTTCTTGTTGAAATAGAATAATTAAAAACAAAACATACCAAAGTTAAAAATAAATAACTTTTCTATAACAACATAAATAAACGTTCTTGTTAAAATAATATAATAAAAAACAAAACTTACCGACAATAATTTTCCACAATAAATAATTCATAATATCACAATCACTACATGACACTATCACAGATTATCACTCACTCACCACTGTCATTATCACTGCTGACTCCTACATTTATTATTATTGGCTCAATCACCGCGTCCGAATTTCTCATTTTTTCTTCAACTTTTTTAACATGCCCTATGCATTTTTGCCAATAATCAGCTGTAACTCTTTTTAATGCACTGAATAAAGACATCGTTGATTAGAAAAAAAGCACTCACAATTTAGAAAATTTTCACTTGAACAAATTGAGCTCTTGCCTCCAAGAAAGTTGGAAGAGCAATAAACATTGAAAAATAAAAATAATGAAACTACATGCAATACTTCGCAGAAATGATTTTAACAACAATTCAGGGAAAAAGAACCAAACAAACTTTTTTACAAATAAACATGTTTTTTCTCTGAATTGTTGGTTGTTCTTCCAACTTTCTTGGAAGCAAGAGCTCAATTTGTTCATGTGAAAATTATCTAAATTGTGAGAGCTTTTTTTCTAATAATTTTATTTGTAAAAAAAGTATTATTTGTAAAAGTATTTATTTGTAAAAAAGAATTCGTTTTTCAAATTTGCAAAGAACGCAAATTCAAAATAAAAAATGTTGGTTCCCATTTAACTTTTATCATTGTCATTGGATAAATTTTTAAAAAATATTGAATACATGTTTTTTTGTTTCCGGTGTAAACCGATTATTTAAAACTGCAGGGGGGTGGGGGGAGTCAACTTTGGTGTCATTGGATAGGTTTTTTTAAAATATTGAACACGTGTTTTTTTTGTTTTCCGAAAAGATTAGCAGTTTACAATATATTTGACCATTCCGGGACTTTTAGGACACTCTGTATAAGGACAGCAATGAATTAGCATGCTGATGCCTATACGGTCATGACCTTCTGTCTTAGACTTGATTGACAATAAACAGTTGTACACCACCACTTCGGTAACAGTTTTAAGGTTAAAATTTGATATATTATTTATTTTTTTGTTGTTCAAATATCCGTTGACAGTCTCAACATTTGGAGTGCCACTAGATGATGTTATATTAGCAAAGTAATCATTAATCCTCTCGACATCACACAATGTTTCAGGTATTTCAGATGAATGCTTCGAGTAGATATCTAATTTTTTTTAAATCTCCTAGTTCTTTTTGGAAATATTACTTTTCATATTATATTCGTTATAAGTTTTTTTTTCATTCCTAATACTAGCAGACGTAAAATTCCGTGAGTTTTTATAATGGTTATAATTTTCTTGATTTTCATTATTTTTATATTAACACAAAGCCCTGTCACGGAATGACATTATTAATTTAACATTATCAGCCAACCAAGGAGATTTTTTCCTAGTAATCCTTATAGTGCGTATAGGAGCATGAAAATCAAAAATTTCTAATATGTAATTATTTAAAAGTGTAAGTAATTATTAAAAGTAAAAGTTTCTCATTTATATCAATAACATAAAATGTATTATAAAATGGCATCCTTATCAAGTCATCATAAAACATCTCACTTGCAAGGCCTTCGAGAATATCGCACTTAATATCGGTCGTACACAAAAAATTATTTTTACGAAAATTGTGCCGATTTATATAACCTACAAAATTGTTTAAAGACATTTGAAATCCATGGCCTACTTTAAGAGTTATGGCGGAAAATATCGAAAATGCGGGAAACGTCTAGGCCAAAATATCTCCGTTATTTGAAGAGATACGAGAAAAATTCTAAGGCAAAATTTTTTTGCAAAACAGTGTTTCAACGAGGATTTATCTAATTTTTTTCAAAACCGCTGTATTTTGAGATATACTCTTCAGGCTATTAAAAAAATTATTTTGAAACGGGCGGGAATGGCGCCATTAAATAGAGTATTTTCCTCCCTTTTCAACGATATATCACATGCCATATTTATTCATTGGTACTACGTTAGTAATTATAAAAACATTTTTTTAAAACCAATAAATTATACTTGCCGTGAAGAAGTATGATTAAATAAAACGATAAAATAATTCAATAAGTTGGTCAAATCTTTCCTATAATAAAACATTAACACAATTAAGAAGAATAAAGTAAATTCAGGTATCAAAAACAAAATAATAATCAAGAAAGCAACATGGAGCAGTTATGCCAATTTATAGAGGTCCTCCATAAAAGCGTCACTCCTTGCTCAGAAAGTTAAAATGTCTTTACCAATTAATTTAAGTATAATATCCATTTGTTTGTATTTCATGATTTCACTATTATTTCAATTATTTTAAAATAGTTGGCTATGAACAAGCTTGACAATTTATTTTTTTGACAGATCATCTCAGTTAATACTTAAACTCTCATTTAATCACACAAGAATATAGAATTTTCAAAAATGATTTTCACTCACATTGATCGTTATAATATGTTCGTTACATATTACCAATGCAATTTTAACTCTGGATTAGCTCAAGTAGAATATAGAAACAGATTTCCACAAGCACTACAGCCGAATAAAACTCTGTTCAGAAAATTAGCTACGAAACTGAAAAATAATGGTTCATTTTTAAAGAAGAAGGTAAGGTTGAACAGTGTTACTGATAATATAAATAAGGTAAATCGAGTTATTAATTATGTAAGAAATGAAAATACAGAAAATTTGGAAACACCATTAAGAGAAATTCAAGAAAAATAATGGTTACCGGTGTTATAAAGCCAAAAAGTTCACAATTTATAAGCGGGGGACAAACCAAGGAGGACGACTTTTTGTAGGTGGCTGTTAGAAAAGAAGCGTGCCGATCCATTAATATGTAGTAAAATACTTTGGTCCGACGATATTCATTACAAATGGATTTCTGAAAATACACACTGGCATAGACCGACTGGGTTTCAAAATCGTTTTTCAATAAGTGTGTGGATAGGTATTTTAGGCACCAATTTAATAGGTCCTTATTTTTATGATGGTCACTTCATTGGTCAAAGGTACCTAAACTTTTTGAGAAATGAATTTAATGAATTCTTAGATGACCTATCTTTAGAGAATCGACACAACTTTCAATATTTTCAACAAGATGGAGCTCCTCCCCACAATTCTCAGATTTGCCTAGATTATTTAAAACGAAATTTTGCCTCACATTGGATAGGTACCAATGGATTTATTCAATGGCCCCCTCGTTCTCCAGATGTAACCCTAATGGATTTTTTTCTATGGGGGTATATTAAAGATAAGGTGTTTTTGACGACACCGGAAAAAGTAGAGGACCTAAAAGCTCGAATTCAACAGGCATGTATTACAGTTACCCCCGAAATGCTGAGTAATGTTGTAAATGCAGTGCCTCGCCGTGCTCGATTGTGCATAAGAAATCGCGGTGGACACTTTGAACACTCGATATGATATCTTAAAAATTATTTTGAGGATTAGATAAATATTAATATTCTGTGTGTTATATTCTTTTTATTATTAATTTGTTTTTGTTACCTGAATTTACTTTATTCTTCTTAATTGTGTTAATGTTTTATTATAGCAAAGATTTGAACTTATTGAATTATTTTATCGTTTTATTTAATCATGCTTCTCCACGGCAGGTATAATGCTTGTTAAAAAAAAAATTATTGGTTTTAAATGATGTTTTTATAATTACTAACGTAGTATCAATGAATAAATGTGGCATGTGATATATCGTTGAAAAGGAAGGAAAATATTCTATTTAATGGCGCCATTTCCCGCCCGTTTCAAAATAATTTTTTTAACAGCCTGAAGAGCAAATCTCAAAATACAGCAGTTTTGAAAGAAATTAGATAAAACCTCGTTGAAACACTGTTCTGCAAAAAATTTTCGCCTTAGAATTTTTCTCGTATCTCTTCAAATAACGGAGATTTTTGGTCTAGACGTTTTCCGCATTTTCGATATTTTCCGCCATAACTCTTAAAGTAGGCCATGGATTTCAAATGTCTTCAAACCATTTTGTAGGTTATACAAATGGGCACAATTTTTGTAAAAATATTTTTATTGTACGACCGATATTAAGTGAGATATTCTCGAGTGCCCTGATAAAATGGACAGCCTGTAGATAAAGAACATTTAATCAAAGAGTGGTCCGAAATGTTTAAATCATCGACTACCGAGGCACAATTAACAAGATCAGTATCTGAACATAATATTAAATCTAATAATGTGGAGCTGATAGGATTATTATGGATTAAGTCATTGATAATTTGAGTAATGTTGTATGATTCTAATATCGACATAAATTAACCAAATTAATATTGAAATCTCCCAAATAAATTAATTTATTACAATCTACCAATAATTTACAAAAGTTTTCTTCAAAGTCCTCAAAAAAGTTTCCAATAGCATTAAAACCAGGTGGTCTATATATCACTCCTATAGAGAACTTTACTTTAATGTTTACTGAAATCCACAGTTGTTTAAAAAATGGGCTTACACCTCCATCGACGATTTCATGAAATTTTAAATTATTGCGTATATAGATTAGCACCCCTCTTCCTCTACCAGCCCTATCTCTTCCAACTGCATTATACTCCCCTCAATCGTCACCACCTCATCCTGTATATTAGGCGTAAGCCATGATTCAGTAACAGTAAAAATATCATAGTTACTCACTAAGATATATAATATTTCCTCCAATTATGCGTACATAAAGATGATACATATAATCATATACAAAGTGTGCATGCCTTGCCAAATGGTGTGTCTACTTGCTTTAAACTATCATCACAAAAAATAATATTATTGGGGTATAAAAAGCATAGATGTATTTCAATGATTGAACCGCACGAAACCGGTATAAAAAATTGAAGTAAAAAATACCTTCTAATTGTCGAGGCGTCAATTGTCGTCGAAGGAAATCCATTTATGTCAATCGGTTCTGGTACTAATTCCGCAATTGTGTCATGGTACAACTGACTAATTTTATATTTTTTTGTAACTTTCAGCGCCTGACCTCTCTTGCCTAATTGGTGGAGTTGCACCTCGGCTAAATGTTCCTTCTTCTCTTGCAAAACTTCAATTATCAATTTTGCAGCATGTGTGTAATCTCTTGGCTCTAAATAATTCATATAAAGCCAGCTCAAATGATAGTACCACTCGCCGATTCTGTGTGGAAAATTCACTTCCTTTATCATATACTCCAGCCACTCTTTTGCGTCCGTTGGAAATTTGGTCGCTAATATGCTCATTGCTAACGATAAAGCGCTCACGTACACTGCTCTTGCTGTAAACTGGATTAAATGGGGAGTATTTCTATATCTACTTTCGTAGTCGTTTCTAGAAAGAAAAAGATTTTCCATTTAATGACATTACTGTGCATATTTATTTGTGATTTTTTATTGACATTATTTGTTTTTGAAAAAAATCACTATTAAGTTTATATTCCCTATAATTATTACGTTTCACTTTTTGTTTCAGCGCAAAAACTTAACATCATAATGGCCACGTGTACGTTTTCTCTGACTCAATTAAAAATATATATATATATATATATATATATTATATGAATAATAGATATTAGCATACTTTATTTATCAGAAATAAATGAGACAAACTTTTGTTTCGCATATACTTTAACAGAGTAAAAAATGTAAAAAAGTGATTTTAAATTAAAAAAAAGACACTGTTGATTGATTTACAAGAATCCCACTGGGTGTTATTTTTGTCTTTTCAATTCTAATCTAAACTGCTGCACAAGTGAAGTGGATATTGTTAAAATAGAAAGCAAGCTGTAATAATTTATTCGTATAGGGCCTCTAAAAAATGGAACAGTGAAAAATGGAAAATTGAAAATAGAACATTGAAAATGAAAAATGAAAAACTGAATTAAAACACTGAACAACTGAAAAATGAAAAGCTGAAATATGGAAAACTGAAAAACTGAAAAATGAAAAACTGAAAAATTGAAAAACTGATAAATAAAAAACTAAAAAAAATGAAGAATTGAAAAAATAAAATACTGAAAAATGAAAAACTGAAAAATGTAAAACTGAAAAACGAAGAACTGAAAAATAAAATACCGAAAAATGAAAAACTGAAAAATAAAATACCGAAAAATAAAAAACTGAAAAAATGAAAAATTAAAAATAACAGCTTTGAGGCACATTTGAACATATCTCCAACTTTCACGCGTTTCCAACCGAGGGGATGCGACCGAAGGGAGCATCCCCGAATGGCGCTGAAGGCGCCACATCGAGCGCGAGTGCCTCTGGAGGAGCTTCATATATATTCGTATAAATTTGATTTCAGGCAAGTGAAAACAGACGTACCGCAGGGTTCTCTCCTCGGTTCCTTACTCTTCTTAATTATTGTGAATGATATGGCACTTCAATTGTGTACAAATTCAGGTTAATACCTAATTGATAAATTGTTGCTTTGTACTTACTCATCGTGCTTAGTTTTCTGTAGCTCCACAAAGATTGTTTTGCAAATCTGTAATGATTCTAAGTGGTGCTTTCCAAGGACCTCTTCTAATCCGTCCTTGTATTTTCTAGCTTTGACATACCTAAAATTACCATTACTTAAGTTAAATTTTTGCGATCTCGCGGCTTACACTAATGTCTTTAAGTGCCTTGAAGCGTGACATCATGACTTATTTGCTCGAATGGCACCGCTTGTCACGTCTAATGCGCAAAAATATAGCTCTAAGTTTCTAAATCTGTCAAATAATTTAGTATTGTTCTTTTACAATTGGCTATTGTTATATTTTCGAATGTAAACACAAATCGCTCAACGACTTCTTCACCGCTGCAGAAAAACGTATGAACGACTTAACTATTTGTAATTTTTACTGTGCAGACAGGTAATTATTATCGATAACAAATTTGGCCAAGCTATCTCCATTTTCAAGATTCAGAAAGGTTGGAATGTCATAAACGTTTCACTTAACAAATCAGTTGCACTCAAGCTCTGATAAGATATCAAGACTCTTCTTTTGACATAAAAAACCTAATATTAATTAAAAATAGAGACTACTGCACACTACGGTTAACTAACTCAATGTTCAACTCTACAACATACCTGATGAACTCATCTTTGGTGTAAAATACAGTATAATTTTCAATGGGGTAATCTGGAAAAGCTATTCTCAGATGTAATACATTTTTGAAATAGTCCGTCATCTTTGAAAATACGGGGTTTGCATAAGTGGCCAAAACGTAGGTCCGATAAAAGGCATCTTGGAAACCTTCATTCAACCTAACAGAATAGCCCAGTCTCTGTTCTATTTCCTCCATTAAGATGCTCCGGGTGGACTTCTTAGGAGTAAGAGTGGATTGCGTGCTACAGCATCTTAATAGACTATTGATAATATCTTGCTTGTTAACTAAAGTTTTCTTTAATTTAAAAATGTCACGGATACTCTTCAAATCATTAGGATCCAGTAGTTCTAGCAGTTTCCTTGTGTCATCATTGACAAATTCTAAAAAGTTGATAGATAACATTATTTATTGATAGTTTTGTAAAAATAAAAATTTAAAGAGTATAAGATGACAGCAAATAAATAAACATTTTAAAAATTAAATGCCAACACGGTCTCCCATCCAAGCAGAGGCCTGGTTTAATTCAAACTGTTTATTATTAAATAAAGTTAAAACTAATATATTGACCTTCTCTCTTAGAAATTTAAATAATGTAAATGAAATAGATCATGTAAAATTCTTAGGAGTTTACTTAGACCCGAAACTAAAATGGGATGTTCACATTGATAATGTCGCTAAGAGGCTCAGAACTAGTGTTTTCATTCTGCGAAATTTGGCAGCCTCTGTGTCGCAAAGCACGATAATGTCAGCATACCACTCACTATTCCACTCTGTTATGTCTTATGGCATAATGGCGTGGGGTGGTGGGGCACAAGCCGGCAGAATTTTCGGAATGCAACGAAAAGCGATAAGGATCTTAGCAGGCTTACATTATATGGAAAATTGCAGATATAGTTTCTTAAATTTAAAAATTCTAACATTCCCCTGTAACTATATACTAGAAAATCTAGTGTATATAAAAAACAATGATAATAGGTACAAAACGCACAAAGACTTCCATGAGTACGATACTAGAAACAAAGAGAATTTGGTGACAATGTATTGTCGGCTAAAGGAATGCCAAAGTAGACCGGATTATATGGCTATAAAACTTTTTAATAAATTGCCAACACAGATAAAAGAGATGCAAGTAAAAAAATTTAAAGAAACAGTAAAATGTTTTCTTATAAAAAAGCCTTCTACAATGTACAGGAGTACCTAAATTATAATTTTAGTTTTACAGATTTTTAATATGTTGTGTAATTGTCAGTTTTTTTTTCTTAATCCTTTTACCTTTAAGACAATTTATTGCTCTGAAATTTAATGTGTATGTATCGAAATGTTTGTTAAATTTTATTTATTGTACCTAACTCAAGGGTGACTGCATACCATGACTTGTGTAAATACAACGGTATATTTGACACCAATAAACTATTTTGTATTTTTGTATTTTGTATTTTGTAAGTACTAACTGCGCCATAGGCTACTAATGTTTTTTTTTTGGATAAATTATAATTTTCAACAAAAACTGTGAATAATTCAAAAAGTATAAAGTGAGTGGTTTCTGTTCTTGTGGGTATCGAGTATAGCAAAGCAAATGTGTTACATGTTCTTGGTATTACTTTATCACATTCTCCATAAATAATAAACAAATCTAAAAGTCTTCGTGGGCGTAATTTGAACGTGCTGGCATTTTTTAACATAACAGAAATGGCTGACATTAATGATTGTTTTTAATCATGGGTAAGTTGATGGCAATTTTTACAAAAAATTCTTGGACATTTAAGAATATCGCCAATATTTAAACAAGTTGTAACTTTAACCCCCACAATGCTCATACTAGAAAAAAAGGAAATTTAATTTTACATAATTCGATGTAAAAAAATAGAGAAAATTATTTTACTGACACTCCTCTAAACATTATTAGTTAGCAATACTAATACTAATACCCCAGATTTCAGAAAGCTATGGAGGTTGATTTTTCGAAAATCATCAGTCTTGAGTAAGCTTCCACCCGAATTTTGCTACAGGCCCCCATCCATGTTCATCCGACCCTGGATAGCACGTCTCTTAAGCCGCCCCTGAGTGTAACAATAGGACTATAAACAGCATATCGACATTTATGGCAGCAGTTTACGCTATATCATAATAAAACTTTCCTAGTTAAGGAAAAAAAGAACAAAATAAAAATCATATGGAATTAGTGTCTTCAAATCCTTTCTCATATGTCCAACGTGACAGCTGAAATTAAAATTGCAATAATAGAAAATGATTTATTTTCGTACTCACCTGTATCAACTATCCCATTTTCTTTTAAAAAATTATACATTTCGCAAATATTAGAATCGCCAATGCCAAGATTAATCCTGCCGCAAAATTTAAATATATTGTACCATCTCCTTTGCCATGTGAAGAGTTTCACGCACGCATACTGGTAATTTGTGTTCATGTCACGAAATATGTCCACCGCCCTCTTATCATCACCTAGCAGGTTATTTATATTGTTCGACTGGTATACAGTATCAAACAGTTCTTGTATCAATGTCACATATCTTACATTAATTTGTTTGCCTTCTGCCTTGGCCTGAATTTTTGCTTTTCCTGGCGAGTTAGAGCTGGGATGGCCATCAGTTTTACTAAAGGATTGACTTACGTCTGTAATTTTTAGTAATGTTTTTCCCTTACTCATGCTTTGTGTATTTTTAGTCAACTCTCCAGATTCATTTTTGTTGCTTTCTTTCTCGGTTACATGTGCACTTTCACTAATGTTTACTGCTAGTGATGAGGTGGAGCAACTCGGTTCGGAGGCTCTTCTATTTTCTTTCATATTTTTGGGCAACTTGCCCTTTTCCAGATTAGATGTGCTTTTAGTTGATTGATCAGCTTGCACGTTCTCGTTTCCTTCTTTTTCGGTAGCAATAAATGCATTCTCAACATTTATCTTAGTTGACTTAGACCCATCATTAGCACTCTTTCTTCTTTCTGCAACTATATCAGGAATATTAGAAACAGAGATTTTGAGTACTATCAAGTAGATTATAAATAGAGAGATAGATATTTAATAATATAATAATAATAATTTATCGTGTTGATCATAGTTTATGATATCTAATTTAAGTCAAGTGTAAATGTAAAGATAAAATATTACATAACATAGATATTTCTCATAACATGTATAATAAAGCCGAGTATATTTTAATATGGCGAGCTCAAAGTTAGCTTCTTCGTCTGAATTAAGAATGTATTGGATGAGTCAGAAATACCAGTGGTTCTCAAATAGTTTATGAATGATTATATATCTGTAACGGTCGCTAAATAATAATAAAATAAAATATAAATAAAAAATAAAGGTTGTGGATATTCATCTGACAATCGTTCAGGGCTCGTACTCGGTCACTATTTTATGAAAAAGTACATATTTTTGTAGTAGGTCGCTAAAAAGTACGTATTTTAAAAAATTAGTATCTAAAAGTACATTTAAAAATAATATTTTCAATTTCCCTCGCTTCAGAAAGCGTGCCCTCTACGAAAATATCCCTGCTTTTGTTTTGGGCTGTACACGATATTGTATCTTCTATCACCAGCAGTAAATCATATCTTTGTCTATCAGTATCAACATGTGACAAACCAAACTGGTTATTTGAGAGAGATAAATATATGAGACGTTGCTAGTGCGAGTGTGAACGAAACACATCACAATAAGGTAGCGGCAGATGTCGAGAGCAGGGAGAATTTCGTTTATTAAAGCCTTTTATTAAACTTGCAATGTTTCTTAGTGTGTTAGTTTGTTTAGGTCAAATCTTGCAATCAAAATTTCGATTAGTTCTAATTAAGGGAGTGCTTTGAAATTTTGCACGTGTATAAGTCCGGTGACAATAATACACTTTAGCATTTTCATATAAGAAAAAAATAAGATGGCGGCTTCAAGATGGAGGACGACTTTACCGTTCATCATCCGATTCGTCTCAAAATCGATATCTGGGGGTTGTCAAAATTTAGAAATTCTAAATGGCGGCGCCAATATGGCGGACGACTTTTGTCATTTATAGTCCAAATCGATCAAAATCGATATCTGCGGGTTTTCAGGTTCGCCGATTACGAATTTCTGTTCAAAAATTTAGTTAAAGATGGCGATTTCAAGATGGCGGACGCCTTTGCTGTTTAAGCTGCTGCTTATGATCTGATTCAACTCAAAATCGATATCTGGGGGTTTCCTTAGTCGCGGATTATAAATTATTAGTCAAAATTCAGAAATTCAAAATGGCGGCGCCAATATAACTGATGACTTTTGTCATTTAGATCAAAATCGATATCTGGGGGTTTTTGGGATCCCGGATTACAAATTTCTAGTAAAAAATTTAGTTCAAGCCGGCGGACGACTTTACCATTTATGATCCGATTCTTCTCAAAATCGATATCTGGGGATTACAGCATATCAAAAGACTAAAAAGTAAAAAATAAAATTATATAAAAAAATATTAAAAAAAAGGTTTTATTTAAATCTCTAAAAAGTAGAAAATAAACTTTGAATCAAACCCATCATTTTGTTACATTATATAATTTTTTTTATGATATAAGAGCTTGTTGCTAGCAATATTCTTTACACAGGAAAAACACGACAAGTTTTTATATCATAAAAAAATATATATAGCGAAACAAAATGATCGGTTTGATTTACTTCAAAGTTTATTTTCTACTTTTTAGAGCATTTAATTTTATGTTGTTTTGCGTTTTGGTACGTGTTGTATTGTTTTGAAATAAATGTAATGTTTATTTTATTTTTTATTTTTTTTATACATTTATTTAACGTCGGCCTATTTCCGCTACTGAGGCCTAACACCGACGCCTGTAGGCGAGCTACCCCCAACCAGGAATTTTTGCCGAACCTCTTCCCTTAAGAAGAGTAGGGATCTTTTACTTGCCTAACATTTAATAGACAAGGGACCGACGGCTTTACATCCCCTCCGAAGGATGGTATATCCCCTATACAACCCTCACCTAAGGCTGTATAGGTCTATTGCAAAAGGTCGGAAAGAAATGAAATTTGGTGGGATGGTAGACATAGGTTCCCTGATAGGGGGTTGCCGCTCGAGGGGTGGGGGGATGAAAACTCTGCGTCGCGACGCTTTTCGGGAAATAGCGCCGTTGTGGTAAGTGCTATCGAAAAAAGTTCAAATGAAATATGTAGAGAACAAAATTGTGCACAATTTTAGTATTTGCATTTTTCGTCTGCGACCGACAGTTTCCGTTCTACGGCGCGCCAAAGTTGGGGGTTGATTTGCAATTTTCAACAATATCAGAATTTCATCGCAGATTAAGACGAAAATCTCTTTAAGAAAGAATATATTACAGGATTATTTGATGGCACAATTTTGTTCTCTGCATATTTCATTTGAATTTTTTTCGATAGAACTTACCACAACGGCGCTATTTCCCGAAAAGCATCGCGACGCAGAGTTTTCATCCCCCCATCACTCGAGCGGCAACCCCCCGAGGTCGCAAACTGAAGTGAACTAGCAGGGGACCTATGTCTACCATCCCACCAAATTGCATTCCTTTCCGATCTTTTGCGAATAGATATACAGATAGAAATCTACCATTGCTTGGACTAAAACCTCAATTTAGTAAAATAATTCTCATATTTTGTATGTTTTTTTTAAGTCGTGCTCTATTTGATGTTTTGGTAATTCTAAAGGAGAAAGGAAACCTCGAATTTTTGCGTCATTTTTCCAGGATACCCTATTTTGGAGTTGTAGAACATGAATCTGAAATTAGTTTTGGGTGCATACGAATCCACGTCCAAAAAAAATCTTTGAAAATTTTTCTTGACATCCGCTTTTTCATGCATCCATTTATACACCAACAGCACTTGTATATCGTTTTTTTCCGCCTTTATAGAACAATAAACCCTTCACTTATATCGGAAAACTTATTTTCCTTTAATAAAAAAAAATAGATAGTTTGTAAAACACCATAAAACAGTTATTGAAAACTGTACAACTGTCAACCCTATGCACATGCATTTATAAAGTTGCGTCTAAAATATCCACAATTTAAAGTACCGACCAATATCAGGAGGCGATTTTTCACGTTTTCAATGTTAAATTAATATTCCTTGTGAAATCGGTATGGGTCATTCTATAGAACAGCCCCCCCCCTCTTCTGCCGAAAAAACAGAAATACTAAACGCCAGAGTACACTCACATTATTAAATCTGGAGCAGACGGCATTAAGTATTACTTATAAACATAAATCAAGACACGTTTGAGGCCAGTTGATGCTACGAAATCCGTATGTGTCGATTTTGAAGCGTCGACCGGCTGAGAATGTATCTTCTAGGGCAAAAGGGACATATGTTTATACATAACATTTAACGCAAAGTGCTATGTACTATTTCATACACCCCTTGCCTGTCGTGTCTTGATTTATGTTTATAAATAATACTTAATGCCGTCTGCCCCAGATTTAATGTGAGTGTACTCGGGCATTTAATATTTCTGTTTCTTCGGCAGAAGAGGGGGGTGTTCTATAGAATGACCCATACCGCTTTCACAAGGAATATTAATTTAACATTGAAAACGTGAAAAATCGCCTCCTGGTTGGTAGTTTAGAGACAACTTTATAAATGCATGCACATAGGATTGACAGTTGTACAGTTTTCAATAGCTGTTTTATGGTGGTTTAATAGGGTATCCTGAAAAAATGATGCAAAAATTCGAAGTTTCCGTGCTCCTTTAGAATTACCGATGTGTTTATACACATGATTTTGTTTGTAAGTGCCTTGCGATGTGTACAATTATGTATCACAAATGATCAATAAAAACAAAATTGCAATTAGCTTTTACTAAACAAAGAGACATATAAATGTTAAATATGTAGGGTACATCAGAAGCCAATAAGTAGTTACCTTTTTGCTTTTTAGGGACTCTTTCATTGTGACTTTCCAGTTTACGTTTTGCATCAATATCGATATTCCTTTCTTCTGCACTTTTAGAGCTATTTAAATTTTGTTTGTCCACATTACTATTTGGTAACTTTTCACTTTCCTTCTCATCAAACAGTCTCTTGCTTAAATGATGTTTACTTTCTTTACTAGCAATATTAACTTTTCTTCTTTTAGAAACCATTTCTTCTGTAATTACTCTTCCTCTTATAGAGCTAGGACATGCTAAACTGTCAGTTCCTTCTTGCAAAATATCATGATTATATACACTTTCGTCTACAGGTCTTGTAACATTGGTAGAATAATCTGAGCAATTCATTTTATTGATCGTTGGCGGAATAATACGATGTTCAATGATATTTATACTTTTATTTGGGGAAGTTGACTCCTGGTAGATTACAGTACTTTCAGAAAATGTATCAGAAACTAGATCTGATTCACTGTATGTTTTAGTGCCATTTTCTGATATATTTGATATGTCTAGAATGCCGACATGTGAATTATTTACAGTAGATTTTGATAACTTCAAAGGAGTTGAACATGCCTCAGGATGTGTTAACTGTGGATTTGATTTGGGTTTATTTACTCCTATATTATTTGGAGCAGTAGGAGCATTTTCAGGGCAACCTGTAAAACAAAAAAAAGTGTTTTTTTATAATCCCGTATCTCAGAAACAAAATATTCTACAACATATGTCTATAGGAACTTTTTTATCTTTAATCTTTGATTCTGCTATTACATGTTTAGCAGTTTATATTAACATTCAGTCAATGAAGAAATTTACTCGAACTTGGCACTAATAATGCTATCTTGGGGCATATAACATTGTTCGGACAATACTATTCACAATATTTACATTTCATCTACTCAATGACAAAAAAATATACATATTTTATATTAGATATAACAATTATAGAAAAATATAGGAATTATAATATTCCAACCTATTGTTACAAACCGCCCCTAAAATAGGGGTTCGGGTAACGTGAAACCTACGAGACGTGGAAAACGTTCGTAACCCTTACGATTTGTATAGCGTGCAGTTTCAGGTTCTTCTGCTAAATCGTCGTTGTCTAGTTGGAAAATTTAGGGGGCTTTACTCTTCAATAAAACGCCTATTTTACTTAAACATCCATGAAGATGGGTTTAATATTACCAACAGAAAATACTACTGACATTTACCAATACGAAACAGAAATTAGAAACAAAACAGTAATTAAACAATGAACACTCAAGGTGCAATATCGACAGAACAGGTGATAATTTCTCAAGGTGCAATATTGATAATTAAAACAATTTAATCTGACAAGATTAGTAATTAAATACAATTGAATAGCACTCAAAATGCTATACTGACAATTAAATACAATTGAACAGATTCTATGTTTACGGAGAAATCATGGACCGATACAGAGAGAGCACTTACCCCATCCTCTGGATTTAATCCTCCGTATTCCTTAGTTTCACCGGGTAGCGTTTAATGCTACCGATGGTGTTCACCTAACACACTTAAAATTAATTAAAACGTTTCGCGAGCCAAAACAAATTTATGACTTTAAATATTTTAACAAAAACTTTGAATAAATCCGTAGGAGAATTTGGAAAACAACACTTTGACAAATATTTATATAGTTCAAATGTGCTTTTAGAGGGCGGAATATTAAACATAATATTTTTAGTCGCAAACTCCTCTATAAAATCCTTATTTTACTATAAGGAACGTAACCAGACTGCAACCAATAGCTACTCTCCGGGCTATGTGCCCCGCCGAGTGCTGGATTACAAGTTACAAGTCAGGCGCGTTAAGTGTAATAATTGCATATTACCATCAAAACGCTAATGCTTCGATTGCAACAAACACCAGCCGAAAGACTGATCCTACTTAAAGGAGCTCTCTTGCCTACCTTGCACTGACGAGAGCCAACAGCTCGAAACTGCAGTCTGCAAGTGGTGTGTGACGGCTGGCAAGAGAGCTCCTTTAAGTAGGATCAGTCTTTCGGCTGGTGTTTGTTGCAATTGAAGCATTAGCGTTTTGATGGTAATATGCAATTATTACACTTAACGTGCAAGACTTGTAACTTGTAATTCAGCGCTCGGCGGGGCACATAGCCCGGAGAGTAGCTGTTGGTTGCAGTCTGGTTACGTTCCTTATAGTAAAATAAGAATTTTATAGAGGAGTTTGCGACTAAAAATATTATGTTTAAATATTTATATAATTCTTAATTTAATTTTTTGGGCCGTGCCGGAGTTCGACCAATTTTGGTGAAGCGGGTGGATCGACTCATCAGTTCCCACTGATTTAGCCCAGCAACTCACAGCGGCCGTGGGTGTCTTATCTTTTGCTGACAAAGGTCTAGCCTACATCCTGTGGGAATTGATTTCGCCCAGAGGTTCAATACATGAATTTAGCGAATATAATTGTAATAAAGTTGAATGAAGATTTAAATTAACTAAATTTTGAAATACAATTTAATGACAAAAAAAATAGAAGGAGAGGGTGATCATTACACTATCTGCAAGTGCTTTATATAAATAAGAACTCAACAAATTAAACCAAAACAGCAATTCCCCTTACAAGCGCTGAATTATATGGTAAAATTTGCGTATTTTGTCTAAACACAGTTAGCACTAAAATACAATGACTTGGAAATGCTCGAATGCTACGAGGAAGATTATAATTCCTATATTTTATATTTTTATAAAATTTCCTTCTGCTATAAAATTGCTTATTCAGTGATGATTATCAATTTTATTTTCGATTTGGATTGTTTCGAGACTACTGAGAGATGGCGCTAGTTACGCTTTACTGCGGCGGAACTCAAACAGTGTCTATGAGATGTGAACTCCAGTATTGAAGGTATCACTTGCACTGCACTGACGAGACCCAAAAATAGGTCGAAACCGGTCTGCAGTTAGTAACATCCTGAGATGAAGGAGGCTTCACATCTTCCTCGTAGCATTCCCAAGTCATTGTATTGTAGTGTTATAGTCGAGGCAAGAATTCAAGCGATGCACGTCACAGGTCGATTTTATAAATAAGACAATACTGCTAAGAATCATGAAGCTTCATTAAACTGTACCTATTTCTGAAAAAAGCTTAATAACTGGATGTCAAAAATTACTCTTTTTAACGTAATTAATGATTAAAAATTATGATAGTATTAAAATTTCTTTAATGAGATCACTCGTGACGTGCATCGCTTGAATTCTTGCCTCGACTTTAACTGTGTTTAGACAAAATACGCAAATTTTACCACATAATTCAGCGCTCGTAAGGGGGGAATAGTTGTTTTGGTTTAATTTGTTGAGTCCTTATTTATATAAGGCACTTGCAGAGAGGTTGGAATATTATAATTCCTATATTTTATATTTTTATAAAATTTCCTTCTGCTATAAAATTGCTTATTCAGTGATGATTAACAATTTATACCTGCTTTATGTAAGGAAGGAATATTATCTTTCTCATCCTCTTCGTTATACTCCAAGAATGGAAATGGAAGCTCCCTGTCACCAATTTCTGGGATAATTTCGTTATAACCCTCTGATTCTGAATCAGAATCTGATATTGGAATAACAAGCGCCGATTCGAATGTAGGAACTTTCTTTGCACTTTTCTTCATTTTTTGAGAGTTTCTCCATTTAGCAAACGCTTCACAAATACCCGTCTGAACTAGATTACATTTTGAACTAGACTTGTACATTTCTTTTTTAATTATTATCTATACTCGTCAACAATATCCAGCAGATAAGATTATTAATAATATTGGTTCATGTCACATAATACTAAATTACTTATGAATAAAAATATTATGACTTGAAAACCCGCGAACAGCAGAAAAATAAATCTAAGGTTATTATTCTTCTTCTTCTTCAACGTTTGAGACTTTGGCCATAAAATATGAGGTTATAGCACGGAGCACGAAAATAATATGGATCGCTCACTCAATGTCTAAGATATAGTGGTGTGGAAGATCCAATATACTCGTTACACAGTATTCGTTACTTTTTAGGAGAGATCCGAAGTACCTAGTATATAGTAAAATAATCGTTACTCGTTACTTTTTTGGATTTTAAATTTTCAACATAAACGATGAAAATTCTTTAAACTTCCTCCCGTTTTAATGATTCCCTCCCTCCGCTCTTTACATTTTCAACATAAATAATTAAACTTTCCAACACAAACGATTATTTTGTCTACTGTAATGTTTATATGAGAATATGGATAAAATAAATCGTAAGTACATATTTACTAGTTGCAAAAATTCGAATACGAGGTAATCGCGAGTACCTATGTTTGTTACTAGTATTATAATCTAAGAAATCATTTACTCGGTACAAAGAACCGAGTAATAAGTAAAAAGTAACAAGTAGTCTGAGTATACAAAAAGTACCTAGTATTCACATCATTATTCAGACCTGCTATACAAAGGCGTCACTGTCGTTAGAAAGAGATGGGGATGAGATATTTGTAGACCGTTGGCATAGTTTTCAAGCATGATTTTATTGGTAAACAACGCAATCGCATTCGCTTCTACGCTTTGTTGCAGAACCACCCGACTTGCACCCACTGACCACTGTTCCTATAAGAGATTTCCCCGCCTTGAATGCTTTTAAATCAAATTTACGAGAATTCCGCCAGAAAAATTCGGACTTTCGCATGTGTCTGAAAGAGACTATGGACTTATGAATTAACACTTGGTAATAATTATTTGGTCGGATGTACTTCCTAAACCTACTCCTCTGCTTTCTGATATTTGTGTGAAGAAATCACTGATCTGTATTATTCACTGGATAGTGCATAGGCTGTCTCAACCGTACATTCTGTGCGGTGATGTGGCCATGTAGTTCTGCCATATCCACCGTCTTTACTGATATTTCAATATTTCATACCTTAACCTTTAAATCTTTCCCGTCCCCCTCATCCTTTCGGTTTATTTCTTTTTATTCCGTTTGTTTCATATTTTCCTTTTGTACATTTTTGTCTCTAAATTCATTTTCCATCAAAATTCTAACAAAAACCAAAATTCTTGAAATCAGAGTTTAGGCTAGCCTATGCGCAGCCCGGCATTTTCACAATTCGTGGAAGGCTCCTCGTTTAGGTTGAGGTGTTTGCGACAGTATGTGTAGTTTTTAAGTTTTAAAAAATCTGTTCACTTAGATATAGAAATTTTACCACCTTTTTCAATTTGTTGGTAACAGAAGGAGTTTGTATAGGTTTAAGTTTTAATTGTTTTTAGCCAAACCAGATGTAATTCTCCCGACCCTGCAATCCGTCATCGCGAATCACGCGTCCCGGAGTGAGGAGGCAATTGTTTAAATTTAACTTGAATAAAGACTTGTAGATTGATTGATTGGTCATGTTGTTCCGTGTTGTTGGTGTCAAAATTCCAGATTGTCGGTAAAACAGAGGCGCGCAATTTATAAAATTTAAAAGCTACAGATAAATATTATTTATTTTTTTAAATATAAGTGCATTTCCTGTAACAGTTCTTTAATTTTGTTATTACTTTATTCATTTACCGTCTATATTATATAATAAATAATAATTATATAAATGAAGTAACTTTATCTTACCGACATTTCGGAAAACTGGCATCAAACTGCCAAAAATATGGCAGGATCAGCGCACAGCCGTTTCAGGCCTATGCGCAGTGATGTAAAATTCCTTGAATTTATTTTTGAGGGAAAATTCCCGAATATTTTCCCGCATATTTTCCCTGAATAAATAATAATAATGATAGTGCTAATTTTATTGATCCTAAATGTATTATTAAAGTATTATATGTTATTAAAGTAAATGTATTAATAAATTTATTATTAATAATAAGATTTGATTTTAAATGTTTTATTACAAGAATAAAAAAGATACATAATAATCTATGTTATGTAAATTAACAAATAAACAATTAACAAAAAAAAATGTAAATAAAAAATAATGCTACATATTAGCATATTATTAATATATTGGTCGGGTTCGGTTAAGTAAGATTTAGTCAGTGTCAGTTTTGTTTGGCGAGTGGGAAAATATCATCGGGGAAAATTACCCATATTTTCCCGATTTATATTTACCCACCCACTGGGAAAATTCCCGATTCACATCACTGTCTATGCGTTATCGAGTGTATATATAGATCAGTGGGGAAAACGTACTGAACGAGACAACCTGTTTATAATATGAAAGTTTAGCAACCCTACCTGCTGAGTATTGATTAGTGATTAGGCATTTGTATATGCACGGTGTAGTACTGATGGTTGCCTTATCGTCAGTGATAGAATTAATATTTTCAAGCTCAGCGGAGCTTATCTGGTCTACAAATTTAAAAATTCCAGTCGCTGAAATCTGTAGAATTAATAGGCAAACTCTGGATACCTATGTTACTGTTAATTTATTAGGATCGCTAAGGTTAATTTAAGACGACAAACATTCAATGAATATACCTACCTTATTTACTTTCGTTCCAATGGCAGAGCAAACACTAGCAATAATTTTTGGCGTAGTGAATTAATATGCAACTATTATAAGTCAAACTTTTCTGCCTAAAGATGTTAAAATAATCACACTATGCAAAAAATCTTGTTGTTTTGGTTACGTGACAAAAATTAAAGCTGTTGTTTTAACTTTGTTAAACTCGAACTTAAAGACACGCCATTTTCTTCAACCAATCAGAAGGTCCAAAAAAATACATTGGCGGTGGGTTATTGTTCGCGCTCAATTCAAACATCAACACCTTCCTGGTGAATTTCAAAGGCCTACCATGATTCGATATGTAATACTAAAAGTGAAGAAGTCATATTAGGAATTTTTTATTGAAAAATTTTATGAGAGACAGTTATTCAGTATTTAAATTTCTATTTGTAAAATTTGATTACAAACACTGCGTCAAACCTTGGAAAACAAAAGCTTAAGTTGCAGTTTACTTATTTATATTACATTAAAATTATCAAATTAGATATAGAGATATTGTCCTTGATCTTAGAAATTATAACGTCGCATCCAAATTTTTATTTTGATCTGAATTTAATAATAAGCATGTATCTATCTACTTTTAAGGGTAATTTAGGTGATATTGATGACGCGACGCATCAGAACTAATACGACAGGCGAGTGCGCAAATACACGGTCTCTTTAACAATTCAGTTCTCGAAAACTAAGCAAAATTTGAAAAAAATGTTTTAATAAAAAGACTTCGTTGATTCATCGGCTACAACTTTGTCGCTTATAGTACCTAGTTATCTTTAATAATAATGCAGTTAACAATATTTTCTTTTTTCTTCCGTTAATAGAGCATTAACTATCTTGAATTTTTCAACTTTGGTCATTTCAACGTGTATAGAAGTATTTCAATATTACCTGTTTCAAATTTAAGATCAATAAACTTACTAATAAAAAAGATATGGCAAGTTAAACAAATAATCTCAAAAAAAATCTCAAATTTTAGGAAAAAGTCGGAAAATCCACATATCACTGATTTCGCAATTCCAAAAAATTCGGACGTATCAGGTCATTTTACATAAGTTTCAATGTTCAGTTTTTTTAGGTCCTCGAGTGGTATACAAGGTGTGAAATTCAGTCTCGGTTCCCTGCTACTAAGACTATGACGAATTCCAGTAGATACATTCCGATCGTTGATTTACATCGGATAGCGGGGGTCTCTATGATGAGGGATTTCATTGCGGAGACTTCCCAGAAATTTTTCTGGGAAAAGATTCAGCGATCGGAAATAACTAGACACCTAGCGGACATACGGATACACGATAACCCGATAAAGCAACAAAACAAAGAATAATTTTAAATCTTTTATGCTTCTTGCGTGCCACCGCACCTGCCGTTGTTTCTACGTATCCGAGTCGTATTGGAACCTAACCTAACCTAACCCGATAAAGCAACAAAACAAAGAATAATTTTAAATCTTTTATGCTTCTTGCGTGCCACCGCACCTGCCGTTGTTTCTACGTATCCGAGTCGTATTGGAACCTAACCTAACCTAACCCGATAAAGCAACAAAACAAAGAATAATTTTAAATCTTTTATGCTTCTTGCGTGCCACCGCATCTGCCGTTGTTTCTACGTATCCGAGTCGTATTGGAACGCGGCGGGCTTATCAGCATTGTAAAAATGAGATAAATGAAGTAAATTTTATATAAAAGATGAATTATAAATAACACCACCACCACAGGTAATTACGACCCTCTTTATCCCGGAAGACTCTAGAAGAGCCTTGTGAGGGAGGGGGCTACACATTTAGAGACAAGGGACACATACCCAATATCCGTGAATAGTGGACAAATCCCTCTCACAGTATTTTCAACTGTCACGACCAGGGATCGAATCCGGAACTTTTGGGTGAGAGGCAAGTGCGCTCACCTCTCGACCACCAGTCATACTGTGTGTGTCATAGATAAAATGACAATAAGAATGTTTTAATGGTTAACAGTTTCTCAATCCTAAGGGTCCGTATTCGATTCCTTATGCATGCTCGGCTTTTTTATTCATTATAAACTAAAATGACTGTTAGCAATTTCCCGAATCCTGTTAATTCAAATTATAAGTAATTATTGTACATTAAATATATACGTTCCCCTAGTGTTATTCAGAGATTTGTGTGATTTCTCAGAATCCCGAATCCACCAAGTTCTCATTGCCCCGGATCCACCCGTTCTCATTGTCCCGAACGAAAATTCTGCAAAATGATCCTCTATAAGAAAATCAGTGAACTCTATAGTACCAAATACATGGGATTTTGCTCCCGTACTGTTTTAGCATATCTACTTTTGCAACTTAATAAATTAACAGAAACAACTATTATTGACCAAGATCTATCAGAAATATAATTGAAACCCATATTTCTTATTTCCCGATACGACAAATACAGCAAGAGATAAGAAACAAGAAGGGGCGAGCGTAGGTGCGTCTTTACTATGTACATACTTCGGTATGCGATGTAAAGCAACGGCAGGCGCGGTTAGTACTTGGATGGGTGACCATTCCAACGGAAACCGTGTTCTCGCCTCACACATCTTCCAGCGGCTTGTATATCAGTGTATGCGCGGAAGCTATACAACCTTAGGCGAGGGTTGTATAGGAGATATACCATCCTTCGGAGGGGATGTAAAAAAGCCGTCGGTCTCTTGTCTATTAAATGTTAGGCAAGTAAAAGATCCCTACTCTTCTTAAGGGAAGAGGTTCGGCAAAATTCCTGATTGGGGGTAGCTCGTCTACAGGCGTCGGTGTTAGGCCTCAGTAGCGGAAATAGACCGACGTTAAATTTTCCATAGGGTCAGTATTAGACGAAATATTATTCCACAACTTCTACTTAACTGAATATTTCATTTTATTAATAAAATTCATCATTCTAAACAATTCCTTATATACCTTATATTAAATATATTTTAAACCAAGTCCTTTTGGTCCCTGATTACGATCCAAAAGTTTCGCTCGGTGGAAATTCCGGAAAACACCCCTTTCATTAGTCATTAGTCTTCTTCTATATTTCTGTAAATATAGAAGAAGACTAATGACCTTCAGTGTACAAATTATCATAAACCATAAATAAAAAACTATTATTTTTGTAATATGTAAATTATTTTTGTATATTGAAAAATAAAATGAACAAGCTTCCATTATAATTCTGAATAAAAATAAATAATAATTATTATTATTATTATTTTACAGGACAATGTTTTAATTTTAAAAAATAAGTTTTGTGCAGACATTTTTTTTCTTTAATATAAGGGTTCAAATGTGCTTTTAGAGGGCGGAATATTAAAACATAATATTTTTAGCCGCTCTCGTGACAGTCGTCATTTGCAGACTGCAGTTTCGAGCTGTTGGCTCTCGTCAGTGCAAGGTAGGCATGTGACGACCGACACAAGGATGACTTGACTATTTAGTACATTTCGGTACCTTTGGGATTGCGACATGTAAAATAGTCAGCAGGCGCCATCTAGTGGTCCAGTGTCTGTTGAAATCGAGAAATAAATAGCCTGACTAGACTTACCATATTCAAATGTGCTTTTAGAGGGCGGAATAATAAAACATAATATTGTTAGTCGCAAACTCCTCTATAAAATCCTTATTTTACTATAAGGAACGTAACCAGACTGAAACCAACAGCTACTCTCTGGGCTATGTGCCCCACCGAGCGCTGAATTACAAGTTAAATGCTAACTGCTAAAAGCACATTTGACTATTCGGGGTTGAAATGGATTTTTTCATTGTAAATATCATGAGTTACAAAGTTGGAAAACAAAATCATAATTAATTTTTTTTTATCGTATTATCTTTTTTTTTAATTTTGGGATAGCTTCAACCCCCTCTAATTAACTTTAATATTAAATTTTCTTTAAATTATAACAACACCTATAGTGCAGTCATTGAAGCGAAAAATAGGGTCTTACCTCCGAAATATTTTACTAAGAACCGATTTACATGAAATTTTGGAATTAGGCTTATCTTACCCTTAACTTCAAAAGTGATATTGACCCGACCTCCGTTTTTTATTTTTAAGGGGTGAAAACGACCCCTTAATGAAAAAATTGGCATTGAGCCATTTTATCGCTAGAAAACGTATTTAATAATAAGGAGTGAAATCGTAAAGTGTTCTCTAACACAATTATCTCATGTTTAACCCATTTTCAACCCCTAAAAAACTTTACAACCCCTGCAAACGACCCCTAAATTGAAGAAAATTACAAAAAATACTTTTGTATAACTTAAAAAGATTTAAATATAGAGTAAATATTGTTTTACGTTTTCTACCTTAATTATCATATTTTTAACCCCTTTTCAACCCTTAAAAACAACCCCTCAATTAAAAATTGTATAAAAAAATTTCTTTTAAAATGTTGTTCCACGTTCTCGAAAATGACTATCATATGTTTAGCTTTACAACCATTAAAACTACCCCTAAATTAAAACATTGAAAATATATGTTCATACAATTAAAAATAATTTAATTATAGAGTAAGTAATCAGACACTTTTTATTGAATAAAATATAAACTTACAAGTTATCTGGAAATGTACTAGATTAAATTAGTAATTAATTATAAAAAATTCTGCAACAAGAGCATTACAATACATAAAAAAACTATTACACCAATCGTTCATGACTCAATATCGGAGTTGCTGTCGTAATTAAGATCTTCTTCTGGGTCAATTGGAGGGCTATTCTGGTAGTTATCTCCACTGCATGTTCCACAAGTTATATTGCAAAACAGCCCGACTCTTCGGCATCCGCAAGTGGCTCCGCAACCTTTTTTGCAGTTGCAAAAAATCATTTTAAATAAATCTTGCGGTGCAGGTGGATCTGCAGTTTTTATTGGATTGGATTTTATTGGATATAGATATATGAACGTTTGTATGTATTCGTGCGTATGTTTCCGATATATATATATATATATATATATATATATATATATATATATATATATATATATGCCATATATGGATATATATATGTTATATTAGAAATATACTATGATATATAATATTATCGAGACAGGCTTAACCTTCTCAAACATATCGTATTACATACTGCGTAACAGCTCTTCTCAATAACCGCTCACGCTGCATGAGCATTGTATTTCAATTCTAAGTAATCCTGATTGTGCTGAATCAGCAACACTGTTTCCTTTGTTCTCAAAACATTATAAATATTACCAACAACCTTTTTGTAATCAGTCTTATACTCACTTTCGAATAAACCAGTCTAAATTATTATTGTATTTTCTTAACGAGTCAACGTTGACTCCAGTGTTAAACTAAATAAATCTTTTTAAAAAGTTAATCAAGTAATCCACTATCTAACATTGGCGCAGTCGTGGCGGATCTGAAAAACACACAGTTCGGGAGCCTAACCAGTAGCAAACATATCCGAGGGAACAAGGAGTCCATCTGAAAAAGGTGCCTAACCGGACGAAAAGAGCTTCTGGAACAAGGAGAACTTCTTAGCTGTAGTGGTGGATCCCAATCCTTTGTTCAGAAGAACCTACATTATTCTCAAACGCACAGAAGCGAAACAATAATAATTATCAAGAAATACAAGCAAAGCAACATTTCAAATCAACACGATTCAACAATTAGCAAGTAAGAATTTCATCCCGTCCCATCGTTGGTGTCTTCGGCATCAAAGGCAACCCTGTGGAAGGAACACCCAGTGACACCCCTGGCAGAGAGAGACCTTTGGTGAAGCTAAGCTCACGAAGTCGCATTCAACTGGACCACGAGGAATGAAAAATTTAGGGTAAGTCATTTTTGAATCATCTCGCAAACATTTATTTGCAAACAACGACATAATTTTACATTTTATTTTATCAAAATACATTGCATTGCTACATACAGTTCTAATATCTAAGGTAGTAATTTTATTAAAACTTGAAATAAAATATCTTGATTATAATTTGTGTGACCTATATAAATAACCGTAATCATACACTGTTCCTATCGTAACATTATTTTTATGGTAATATCATATACTCCTCAAGTGCGAATTTATCTAATTAACTACAATCACATACCATTTTTATCTTAACATTATTTTTATCATAATATCATATATCATATAAAGGTTAAGTTTACGCCTTACTTGACTGTGAAATAAAATAAAACCCACATGTTCTATACTGTTTAAATGCACATTAGTATATAAAATTTCAGTGACATTATCCCCAACTAAAAACACTTTTTAAATTAATGCAATTATCCTTGTAATTAAATTTTGAAATATTATAAAATAAACAGCACATTGTTTTACATATAATAAAAAATTGCCAATTATCAGTAGCGTACTAGCTCAAATTGAAAAGGTGTTTTAAGTTATTCGATTATCTAAATAATATAAATAAAATGGCTACAAACGTAAGCAATTCCAATGCAAACAATTCAATCACGGCGAACGAAACAATAAATATTGAACCTTATAGGTTAAACGAAATATTTTCCATAGTGCCCGAATTTGACGGCAACCCCATATTCTTGCAAACATTTATTTCAGCTTGCATAACCGCTCAGGGTATCGCTGTTGATGATCAGCGCGTCTTATTAACGCTTCACATAAAAAATAAATTACGCGGAAAAGCCGCAGAATTGATAAATTCACGAAACCCCGTCACTTGGGCGGAAATAAAAAATTTGCTCGAATCACATTTTGGTGACTCTCGTGACTTGACAGCCTTGATACAAGACTTGCAAACAATTCGTCAATTACCCAACGAAACAGCTTTAATATTTGTGTCCAGGTTACAAACACATAATGCAAAAATGCACGCGGCAATACAAAAACAAAGTTTAACTTTAGAGGAAAAAACCGCGCAATCCACTTTAATAGAAAATATGACGTTAACTACTCTTCTCACTGGACTCGAACCAAAATTAGGTCAAATTATTAGGGCTGGTAACCCCGGCAATATGCTAGATGCAATAAATCGCATCAAACGAGAATTACAATTATCGTATTTCGAATCTCAAAAATTTGGAAATAGAACTTTAAACAAAAATCCCGTTCAAAATCAGCAAAGACGCCCAAATCTCCCACCATTTTGTACATTCTGCAAAAGGAATGGACACAGCTTTAACGAATGCCGCGCGAGGCAAAACCACCAATTTTCACACCCCAATTTCACACCAAACGCCTATTCCAATCAGGCACAAGTTCCTAGACAGCACTTCCAGAGTTTACCTAACCAAACAAATTTTAGACCACAGAATTTCCAAAATTTGCCTAATCAACAACGTAATTATCCACAACAAAACAGGCCCTTAGCTATCAGGCCAAATCCTAACTTCCAGCAGCAGAGACCTTCTGCCATACAACCGAACCCCAATTTTAATCGATTCAATCAACAAAAAACACATCACTTAAATCAAGAACCTTATGATAATTACTCAGATTACCCAAACCAATACGAAGATTACTCTGCAAATCAGTCCGTAAATTATTCTCCCGATTATCAATCTCAAAATAACGATGACTACGATTTTCAAAATGGACAATATGAGAATTATACTGCTAATTCTCAGCAATACGAGGATTATACTGTTAATCCTCCGGATTTTTGCACAGGCCCGGAGTATTCCACGAATACTCCAACACAACAAACGGACGAGCTAGACCAAATTTCTCATCAAGTCCAAGCGATAAACCTCCAGGACAGTTTCGGTCCAAACCTGAACTTCCCGGAAAACCAATTCATGTAAAAACACCCCGCTACAAACTAAATATCGTAAACTCAAAAAATTTATTTTACATAGAAGACATTACTAAACGTTTCAAAATCTTGATAGACACAGGCGCAGGTATCTCTATATTCAAACCCGAAACGGCAGAAAACTATAAACGTCGATCCCACGAAAATGTAATTATACAAGGTATAACAGACGAAAAAATTAATATCACTGAATCTGCTCTCATACCTTTCAATCCGAATGATCCATACAAAGTTTACATTCATAATCTAGATATAGAATTTGACGGACTTTTAGGTGCCGACTTTTTGGACCATTACGATTGCTTAATAGACATTAAAAACAGACAATTAATCACTAATTTCAAAACCGTACCATTGTATCAAGTTACCGATAATATATTAACTACACTCTGGAGCCCGATTAAAATTCAAAATTTAAACGAAACAAAAAACCAAAATGTAATTTCTATCGAACCACGCACAGAAAAGATTTTTAAGCTTAAATGTAATTTACAAAATACCGAAGCTATACTAATAGCCCAGGAAAACGAAAAGGTACGTTTACCGAACGCCATTGTCAAAATAGACAACAATGGTGAATTTTTGACGACAGTAATAAACTCAAATGCAATTCCGAAAACAATAAAATTTTCAAATCTTAAACTTGAACCCGTCCAAAAATTTAGGTCAATATTTAATGTAAATCTTCAAAATCCGGATTCCCAATATATAGACAGAAATTACGAAATAAGAAACCAATTACGCTTAGATCACTTGAACGATGAGGAGAGTGAACTAATTACTCAACTCTGTTTAGACTTTTCAGACATATTCTATTTAGAAGGTGACAACTTGACATTTACCAATGAAATCAAACATTCAATAGACACTAACGATTCTAAACCAATTTTCACTAAATCTTATCGTTACCCCCAAATTCATAAACAAGAGGTAAAATCACAAGTCTCGAAAATGCTCGACCAAGGCATTATCCAGCCTTCAATTTCTCCCTGGTCCTCCCCAGTTTGGGTAGTCCCCAAAAAACTAGACGCTTCTGGTAAACAGAAATGGCGCGTCGTAGTTGACTACCGAAAATTAAACGAAGTAACGATAGGTGATAAGTATCCTTTGCCCAACATTTCTGATCTTCTAGACCAATTAGGCAGATGTCAATATTTCACGACTCTAGACTTGGCCTCTGGCTTCCACCAAATTGAAATCGATCCTAAGGACATCCAAAAAACAGCTTTCACGGTAGAGAATGGCCACTACGAATTTGTACGTATGCCATTCGGTCTAAAAAATGCTCCATCCACTTTCCAGAGGGTCATGGACAATATTCTATTAGGCATCCAAAATGAACGCTGTCTCGTCTACATGGACGATATTATTATTTATTCCCCTACTATCCACGAACATATTTCCCGATTAACAGAAGTCTTCAAACGTCTACAAAGAGCCAACCTCAAAATTCAGCCAGACAAATGCGAATTCCTTCGCAAGGAAGTCGCCTATTTAGGACATCTTATTACAAAGGATGGTGTAAAACCAAACCCTGCCAAAGTCGAAGCAATTCTAAATTTTCCTCAACCCAAAAATCAGAAAGAAATTAAATCTTTTCTAGGTCTAGCAGGCTACTATAGACGCTTCATTCCTAATTTCTCCAAAATTTCAAAACCCTTAACTAAGTTGCTACAAAAAGATATACCTTTCAATTTCGACAATGACTGTACAAATTCATTCGAAACCCTAAAACAAACTTTGACAACTACCCCGATATTGATCTACCCCAACTTTGATGAACCTTTTGTCCTAACTACAGACGCTAGTGCATTTGCAATAGGTTCTGTACTTTCACAAGGAAGTATAGGAAAAGATTTGCCAATCGCATACGCATCTCGAACTTTATGCGGCGCGGAAACTAAGTATTCAACCATTGAGCGTGAACTTTTATCTTTGGTCTGGAGTGTAAAGCATTTTAGGCCATATCTATTCGGAAGGAAGTTCAAACTCGTCACCGACCACCGACCACTCACTTGGTTATTTTCCATAAAAGACCCAGGTAGTAGACTAGCCCGTTGGCGCTTAAAACTCGAAGAATACGATTACGAAATAATATACAAACCCGGAAAAATCAATAAAAACGCGGACGCGTTGTCCAGAATTAAAATCAATCACTTTTCAGAATGTTCCAAATTTTATTCAAAAATTCTAGCCGCAAACGAAGACTCAAACGAAGACTCAGACGAAGATGAAACCCCAGACAATGACGACGAGATCACTGACGAACAAATTGCCCGAGAATTTGACACATTCTCCCGCCTTTACAAAACCAAATCTCTAATAGATTATTCCAAAATTCAAATTACAAATAAACAACTATTAGATCGAGAAAATAAAAATATCATAACGTTTTTCCAACAAAACAACTTGACAGACCTTCACCATCAAATTATCGAGGATATTTTCGAGGAAAACCCCGAATTCTATAACAATACAATCAATATCGTTTCCAGTAAATCGACCCGACAAAGAAATTATTACATTATCGCTCTACCCTTCGACCCAGAGTCTGTGGTAGAACACTTATTTTTAACATTATATAAACACCGAAACAAATTAGACCTTTCCAAAACTTACCATGTTGAAAACAATCTAGACTTTCCAATTCTCGAAATCCTATCATTTATTTTTGCTGAAAAAGACTTAAAACTAATCATATGTCAAAATTTAGTACGAACTCCCGACGAGGACCAACGTCCGATCATTCTCGACCAGCATCACACCGGAAAAAATAATTTACATCGTGGAATAAATGAAACGATACGTAGAATCAAAAATAAATATAATTGGCAAGGCTTAACAAAAGACGTCGAAAATTTTATAAAAAATTGTGAAACATGTCAAAGAACAAAAGTCTGTCGTAAGAACCTCAACAATCCCTTAGTGATTACTGAAACCCCTAAAACTCCATTTGAGAGAGTTAATATCGATCTATTCGAATTTCCCACGCGAAACTATGCATTAACTATCCGCGACGAGTTAACCAAATTTACTCAAGCTTACGCAGTCCCAGACAAGAGCGCAAAATCAGTCGTAAATACCCTGTTGCTTTATTTTCAGCATTATGGTACTCCACTAAGAATTCATTGCGATTATGGCGGCGAATTTGATAATAATTTATTAAAAGACCTTTGCACCCTTTACGACATAAAACTAACATACTCAAGCGTAGGACACCCTCAATCCAACGGATCTATCGAACGATTCCATGCCACCCTAGCGGAAATGATCAGAATACATAAAACAGAGAATCCGAACGAACATCCTTTCACCATATTACCATACGCGGTAATATGTTATAACAATTCAGTAAACAAAACTCATGGCTTTACGCCATACGAACTTATTTTCGGACATACAGCTAACCGACCACCTGAAACTCTTTACAACCAAAAAGACCTGATCACCAAATACGTTAGAGACCTAAATAATCGAATATCTCATTATTACAAAATTGCGCGAAGTCGAACAGAAGCACAAAAACAAAAAGCCAAAGTTCGATTCGACAAGAACATTCCCGAAAATAGACACACATATAATATTGGCGACAAAGTGTACGTCAAAGAATCACAAATAAAAAATAAACTGCAAAATAAATTCAACGGTCCCTTTGAAATTACAGAAATCTTTCAAAATTCCGCTACATTACTAAATCTCGAAACAAACCAAACAACCAAAGTAAATTTTGATCGAATGAAACCATATACTGAAGATTAAATTTATTTTCAGGTTTCTCCTGCTGATCGGATCAGCACTTGCTCAATTTAAAATAACACCTATTAACAATACGATCGGAGTATATTATCACCAAGACACGGACATTGTGATTTCTCACAAGAAATGGACTTTACTGGTACACAAAAACATATCTACCTTTAAGACAGCTTTCGACAAAAACGACAAGATCTTACAGACACTATACAACACACTCGACCCAGCATATCATTACATGAACGTCTTTTCAGGAGATGTAAAAAACTCACCTTAGCTTATTGACGCAAATTTCCCAATCAATACAATCAAAATTTGACGAAATTTACCTTGACACGAAACGATACAAACGAGGAATACTAAATGGCATCGGAACGATTTTCAAATCAATAACCGGAAATTTAGACGCAGAAGACGGTCAGTATTATTCTGATTGTATCAACAAATTGAATAATGACGAACACCAACTCGAAAACCTAATTAAAAACCAAATATCCGTTACAACTTCAGTAATCAAAAATTTCAACGCAACTATTCAAAAATTGCAAGTTGACGAAGAAACTTTCAATAAGGATATTAAAGAAATTGAAACCTCAATTTTAGACATGACTAAGGACATAGAAAACGTCCATGCAAAACTGAAATTTATCGAAATCTGCGAACAACTTATGGCAAGTTATTTATTTATCGAGGATAACCTAAATGACATCCTAAATTCCATCACTTTCGCGAGGCTTAAAATAATTCACACGTCAATTATAAATCCAAAAGACTTAATAAATTCTCTACAAGAAATTTCGCAAAACCTACAAAGGAACAATTTACCGCTTCCAATCAAACTATCAAAGGTTGCACAGTACTTAGACATTATAGAACTAAAAGCTTTTCAAACAAATTCAGATCTAATATTTGTGTTAGACATACCTTTAATAGACCCTCAAACATATTCAGTATTTCAATTATACCCTATTCCTATTTTGGATAATAGAACTGGTTTATATCATGTATTATCAACTTCTCAAAAATATATCGCGAGAGATGATGATTCATTAATGTACATACCTATCTCGAACCTTGAAGAATGCAAACCTCTTTATTTCAACACCAAATTATGTCCAAATTTATTTGCATATCCTATTGACAACAATGCCATATGCGAAGCCCGTCTCTTCAAGAACCTCAAAACTCTGCCAGAAAACTGCCAGACGTCATTTATCATCAGCCAAGGCTACAACGTCCAAAAAATAGACGAAAACACATGGTTAGTTATTAACGCAGAACCTCTACAAACAACCATCAACTGTCCAGAAAGAAATTCAAAAACTGAAGTCATCTACAAAAATTCAATAGTAAAATTACAACCAAATTGTTACGCCTTCATAGGCATCACAAAAATTCAAGCCAGTACCAATGAAGTAACCGATGTAAAAGACGACACTCATCCAATCCAAATTCCATTTGAATGTTGTAAACATATTCCAGACAAAATCCGAGCTCCAAATCTTAAACCACTAAAATTAAACAATCTCAATACGGAAGACCTCGAAGTTGCCAAACACAAGTTGGACCAATACTCCAGAGATTTAGATGATTTGATCAACGAACCCTTTATAACAAAACACATATCCTGGTTCACCTATTTTATCATTGTGCTAATAATTGGACTGTTATTTCTGTACCTATTTTGTAAGTGCAGAACAAAAAGACGAAGACTAGCCATCGATGTTTCTGCATCACCCCCATCTCCACCGAGGCCTAGCAAACCCTACAGGACATTTGCTAACCTATTTCCTTCACGAAGACGACCTACCTTAAGAAGAGAAGACAACGAAGCCGAAGACATAGAACTTACATAAAGACAAACTGTTTTGTGCCTTTTTACTGACTTTCAGTGCTGGACTCTTCAGTGAATTTTATTTCATTTGTTTAATCATTATATTTCATTATTTTTCTATCATTTGTTAATTTCAATTTTATTAACATTTTTACGTCATTTTCATTCAAACCCATCATGCTTATATTTTATGCTTTCACAGTAAAGCTATATTTTAACCTTAGGAATATTTTATCCTATTTTACAATTCAAACCTAGTATGTTTGTATTTTACGCTTTCTTGCCAAAGCTATATTCTAACTCTAACATTTTTATGTTATTTTATTTTATGAATCAAGCTTATTGTGCTTGCATCTCATATTCTAGACGCTAAGGTTATATTCTGTGTTTTAAACCTTACGATTTAACATTTTTGTATCTTTTATATTTTTCCAAATTGTACCATTACCTTTTATATACATTTTATATTCATTTCAAAAGTTGCTGCATAAAACACCAACTTTTTTTATAAGGGGGAAGCTGTTATATTAGAAATATACTATGATATATAATATTATCGAGACAGGCTTAACCTTCTCAAACATATCGTATTACATACTGCGTAACAGCTCTTCTCAATAACCGCTCACGCTGCATGAGCATTGTATTTCAATTCTAAGTAATCCTGATTGTGCTGAATCAGCAACACTGTTTCCTTTGTTCTCAAAACATTATAAATATTACCAACAACCTTTTTGTAATCAGTCTTATACTCACTTTCGAATAAACCAGTCTAAATTATTATTGTATTTTCTTAACGAGTCAACGTTGACTCCAGTGTTAAACTAAATAAATCTTTTTAAAAAGTTAATCAAGTAATCCACTATCTAACATATATATATATATATATATATATATATATATATATATAAGACAATAGTTTTGGGTTCATATTATTCTTTACTTTCACTCTGCTCCAATTTTTTGTGCTCCGAAATTTTCATTTTACTAAATAGAAAAAAAAAAAACGTTAGCTTTTGGACCATAACTCCTTCAATTTTAAAGCTATCACAACTTTAAAAAAAACCATTTTAAAGGTAATTGAAGAGCTATAACTTTTTTCATTATGACATGTAGTGTAAAACCCTTCATTTTGAAACGGTGAAAGGGTCAAATGGCTCGAGAGAATGTGTGAAACTGTGTCATATCTCCGTCAATTTCTGTCAGACAGAAAAAAATAAAACAAATTTTTGTCAAAAAAAGACCTAAATTTTTTATCATTACAGTTTTTTACGTATCTTTCATTATTTTTGAAATATTATGAAAAAAAGGTGTTTTTTTTTAAAATGAAAAAAAATTTTTTTTCTTATAATCGTGATTTTTTTGAAAAGTATGCATTCCAAAGCAGCCAAACGGCTGGAATCCAATAAACTCTTCATATTAAAGTTAAATCTAGACAGAATACGATTAATTTTAATTTTGGTGGAAATGGCACTTCGATTTAAAAAAAAAATATTAGATGTCCCTCTTTTTTTCATTACAACTCACTCACTTTCCGTGCAAAAGACTTTTAACACTGCTCATTTTAAAGATTATTTTAAGCACTATAAAAAAGTTTGTCATTGTCATATGGATGAAATATATCCGTTGTCCTCTAGATGGCATTGAATACATCGATTAAAGTTCAGACAAAATAGAACAGCTTATATCTTCAATATCTCGCTTAATATTGCACTTAGAACACTCTTTAAAAAACCAATTTGTTCATTTTCTTAACTTCTACAATTTTGTTTATTATAAAATTATCGCTAAAACGCATATTTTTTGAGATACAAAAAACCGTTGAAAAACGTGGGAAAATTCCGAGTTTTCAATCGCCAATAACTTGAAAAGTATTGAGTTTTTGAAAAAACTTTATAGAACACTTTTTGCTTAGAACTGGCTCTTCTATCGATTCCCGGTTACTTTGACCAAAAACATTTCCACTAACGAGAAGGGGTGGCAACCACCCCCAGGGTAAGAACGGAGGTCGGGTCAATATCACTTTTGAAGTTAAGGGAAGATAAGCCTAATTCCAAAATTTCATGTAAATCGGTTCGTAGTAAAATATTTCTGAGGTATAAAGCTTCAAAGACTGGACTACTAATAAGTTTTTCAATTACAAGTACAAAAAAAAACATTTTTTTGCCCGCAATTCGATTGGAGTAATACTGTAAAAATTTGGATAGATATTCTACTGTATCACAATCAATTTTTACCGTACAGAGACAAGAAAAAAAAGGTAATTTGTAAGCTTTAATAATATCTGTTTGTATTTTCGCTAAGAGCAATATTTTTGAAATATTGTTAAGTAAACAAATGCCGCGTTGATTACGAAGGCAAACTTTCCCAATACATATTTTTATATTTTCAAGAACACTAAAAATTTTAGCAGTTGAAGATTTCTTCGGAAGTAAACATTGTATGCAAATACACGAAATCATGATTAACGTTCGAATAAAATTTTTTAGAATTCTAAGAGTCTCCAATCTAAACTAATATGCGAAGAAATCATCTGGGGGTACCTTTTGTGCTTAGGTCTTAATCCATAAATGCCGTAAACATTTTATTAGCCGCCCACTTTTTCCGAATGAGATTGAAGTAAACATTTCTGGTTTTGTGTGTTCCTCAGCATCCGACTGTCTGGCGCCCTGACGGAATTAATGCAACTTCCCCAGAATGCAGCGGGTCGATACGATACTTACATATACATTTTTCCCTTAATCCACGGAGGGGTGCGATTCTTAAATTTAAATTCCATCATGCTCTATTTGCGTGTTGTGGACTAAAATAAGAGAAATTTTGATGACATAATAAATGGAAAGATTTACTTCACAACAATCTCGCCTATTTAAGGGTTCCTGTTTAGGACAAGTATAAGTAAAGCGTTCAACAAAATTCTTTCAATTCATTTACATGCTTAAAACAACTTTACAAATACAAATAGACGAAATTTTAAAAAACGCTTAAATTAAAAATGCGTTAAAATGTAGAAAATAGTTCTTTAGGTATGCTTTATCCAATTTTAGTTGGACAGCATGTTAAGGTTGAAAAAAAATATGTTACAAGTATTTTCATAACGTGCCAAAATTTATGAGATGATTTTTTAGATCATTTTCAACAACAAAAAAATAGTCAGCTGTATCGAAGAGAGGGGATTATACGTCAGTCACTGTATGAACCATAATGAAAATGTTCAAGTATAAAATCATATTATACCTTATGAACTTTTAATCCAGGCGTTTTAGACTTTTGCTGCCAAATTCGTGCTCTTTTTTTTATTGTGTTTATTTGGACGTACTGAATAACACTCGGTAGTTACGCCACGATACACCTGGAGGAATGAGTGAAAATCGTTTCGGAAGGTCACGGAAATCGCGGATTCGCGATTAACTCAGTTTTTAAGGCCCAAAACGGGAACAAAATCTATTATAAAAATTGTACATCTGTAAATTCTCTATCATAAAGGTCCTATACATTTTTTTCGTACGTCAGTTAAAATATGCTATTAATTACAATAAAAGTACAATAAGTCAATCATTTAAGGTTTACAAAGACAAACACGTCAAAATTAAGTGAAAGAAGATAGTGTTATTGTTATTTTGCGTTTTTGTGGATATCGAGTAGCAAATGTGCTGCAAGTTCTTGACATTACTTTATCACATTCTCCATAAATAATAAACAAATTTAAAAAGTCTTCGTGGGTGTAATTTAAACGTGCTGGCATTTTTTGACATAAGATAATGACTGATTGTTTCTAATCATGGCTATTTTGATGAAATGATTACAACAATTCATGAATTTCTAATAAAATCGCAAATATTTCAGAAAGTTGTAACTTTAACCCCCACAATGCTCAGAAAATAGGGAATTCAATTTTACACAACTTGACGTAAAAAAATACAGGGTGTTCCATTTGACCTAAACAAGTTTTCGCGGTTTGAAGTTGACAAAATGTAATGCGAAAAAGGAACACTTGATATTATCTTATTGAATTTATTTCAGTTGTAGAACGTAGCTCTCCTTGTGTTCTATTTACGTGACAAGAAGCAAATAAGAATCTTTTACACGAAGAAAGTTATAACGGTTCTTGCAAACCGTTGCCTCTGTCAAATCCTCTATAAAATGTCAAATATCTCAAGTCAAGTATTTTCGACTCAGACTTTTATGCCCTTTTCGAGAACCCTAAAATATATAGGGTGTTCTATTTGAAATAAGCAAGTTGGTATCGATTTCCGGTATAAGTGGAAGTACCAGCTGCTTGTAATTATTTTAGTTGGATTGGCCACACCGACATTAGTGATTACCTAAATTTTCAAAATTTTCTGATGCGTAGTTTTCTCTATATCGATCGATTCAGTTCCCGGTGAGACACCCTGTATATGCTAGATACTGTAGGTATTTTAAGTGTTTTTTGTCTCGTCCCGATATCCCACATCACCAACTATTCTGATTGCCCTCCTCTGTAAGTGAAACATTCTATTCGTACCAGCTGAATGTCCCCAGACGAGGATAGCATATGATATACGGGAATGAATCAAAGCAAAATAAGCAGTTTTTAAAATATTTGTAGAAACTGAGTTGGACAATTGTCTAAGACAGTAAATATTTTTGGTAATCTGATCTGCCAGATAGTCTGTATGACTGTCCCACTTTAGACAAGGATCAATGAAAACTCCTAAAAATTTATTGCTGGTAGGATTGTCACATGTGCTTGTGACCATTCTTACAGTTTTTGTCTCATTTAGCGTAAGAGCGTTAGGTGTAAACCATTTTTTGGCTTTTGACAGTGTGTCAACACACTTTAAAAATAGAGGTTCTAAACTCTTAGCAGTCATTAAGAAAGTAGCATCATCGGCATAAAAATACAAGTGACCTTTTCCAGGGCATTTATTAAATCGTTTACATAAATGAGGAATTACACCGGGCCCAGGATTGAACCCTGTAGTATTCCTGATCTAATATCCAGCTGATCCGATATTTCCCACTTAATCTTACTGACTGTTTACGATTTTCAAGGTAAGATTTAATAAGAGCAACACTAGAGTGGTTTTTTATTAGGAGAAAACCAGGTTAAATAAGCATACGGCACTGTCCGGTTCCACGAAAACAGTTTCGCACAGCACTTTCTTGTTTTAGAACGGCTCATTTCGAAGATCGCTGAATTTATAATATTTCAAACTGGCATTGGATAAACTCTAACAACATATATACGATTTCTTTGTGATTCTTTACGTGTTCCCATCGCAAGCGTACTCAACACATTTATCCCACTATATCTACTTGTTGAGCTCTGATTTGGACTCAAACCGTCGGAGTGAAAGGATGCGCTAGTGTCCGTCATCTTATCGAGCTGATAATCAATACATATTTAATATAGTGTGCATTACTAACTTGGTAATCTATCTAATTGATATTAAATCTAGCATATTAAAGTACTATGAATAATTTCATGTTAGGGTTAATTTATATTATACTTTGATCTTCTACATAATTAACAAGCAGCGTTGTGTATTATCTATAAGATTTTAATTAAATTAGATTAGATACACGGTCTGATGAGACGATTATGTAGACAGAATTAATTTTCTCTCTGTGGGAAGAATTGTCTTTTTAAGGAAACGCAGTTTAAGTCTTCATGATGTCATTTTGTAGAAAATCTTTCTTGGAAAGCAGTCTCTCTGTACCAATGTGTATTTTCTCATGCCCACTTATAACGCATATTTCTATTGAAAAATGCATTATTAGAAAAATTTTATTCGTCCGATCAAAGAATTTTGCTACATATTAGCGGGCCATTCCTTTTTTTATTTAACAACCATCTACAAAATTTCACTCTCCTCGGCTTATCTCTTTCATTTAAATGTTGAACTTTCCTCATTTTGTAGCATTGAAATCCGTTTTTTTTTAAATATTTTCCTTACACTGTCATTTTTTATGCGACAGTTTCTCTGAATTTGTCTCAAAGATGTTTCTTCATTTTGGTTAACATAATTTAATACTCTATTCACTTTTCTTTCATCATCCGCTATATGCCCACGTCTTACTACTTTTTTTGAAAATGAATGTGCGTTTTTAGATTTTGAAGTAGCTTCCTAAAGATAGTTCGATTTGGCTGCGGAGCATCTGGAAATCTATCTCCGTAAACTATGACTGCCGTCTCAGCGTCAAAATAAATGCTATCACACAATCATATCGAATTTGTTATTATTAGTGTACACCATAATTACTGATATAAACCTTGTCTTAGAACTCGACAACGCAACATACGAGATACAACAGTGACAATTTGTCAAATTTATTAATAACTATATACATTGTTTTTCACTAGTCATGGCATAGCTGATTTTTACGATTCAATGATATGAATTGTGGTTTTCGTTATTATATTAAATATTGGCACCATCAGTTAAACTTTTTGTGACATATTTTATATCGTTGGAAAGAGAAAACATAACTGGAATTAATGGTGTCATGACCTACTTTGAGATTTGTTCTTTTCATTTTTGCACAAGAGTGTACGTGAAAGCCAACTGGGTTTTTCGAATTTTTTGATACACATTATTATTGTTATTGTCTTTGCCGTCAACGTTCATACCTTTAACATTTTTCGTATCTCCTCAAATAAGGTAGCTATAACCGTTTGTGGTTTTCCTATTTTTTGGGCTTTGTAATATATCTCACGAAGTAGGCTATGGATTTTAAATTTCTTTTTACTTAAATATAGCTCACAAAAAATTGGATAACTGTTTCTAAAACTTTATTCTCCTACAATAGATATTAAGCGAAATATTTGGTATGGCTCTCATAAAATACACAGCCGGTATATTCAGTTGCAATCTGCCTACACTTAAAGTTGGTACAAACATTAAAATAATAAAAAAGTATTATTTAATTAAATAGATTAAATATTTTGTGGTTAAAATATCCGTGGCATTAGGAAATTAATTTTTTCTTTACATAATGTCAATAAACGTGACCTTTGTGACAAATTTCGTGAAAATATACTGTCATTTTTTTGACATTTCACCTGAGAGGTAGTAAATAATAATAATAAACACCCTTTATTTCAAAGTACTGCAACAAACTACAGTATACATGTATTAGCAACATTAAGTGAAATAGTCATCATAGCCAAAAACTACCTATTTTCCTAATGTAACAGTTAAATTACATAACAAAGATATATCACATTTATTTTATATTATTATCCTAGAAACGAGTAAAAATTACTGGCTCAGGTACTCTGACAGAGTATAAGGTTCAAGATTTATTAATAAATTAAATATTTTATTTTTAAAGATAGACAAACTATCAATAATTTTAATACTATTTGGAAGTTTATTATAAAACCGTATACAATTGTAATGGACATTTTTTTCCGTTAGCTATAATCTGTGGGTGGGGTATGTGTAATTAACATTCCTTATATTATAGGCATCTGTAGATAAAAATTCACTACTAAAAAAAGTCTTGTAAGTGACAGTTAACAGTTTATTTGCTTTAAATTTTCCATGACAAGATTCCCTATGACGCATTTTAAGTATGCTTCTTAGGGTTCTTTTCTGTATTGTAAAAATTCGACCTACCTGTGTACTTTGACCATAGAAAATGATACCATATCGGTTAATAGATTCAAGATCAGCATGATAAACTGCTTTTAAGGATGGTAAATTTATATATTCTGAGAGAATTCTCAGACTGTGACATACTCCATTTAGTTTTTTTAAATGTTTTTAATGTGTTCCGCCCACCTTAGAGTATCTTCAATATGGACCCCTAAAAATTTGGTATGTTCTACTAGGTTCATTTTAGTACTTGCAAAATTTCCTTTATTTGTTTTAAATAGAAGAGCATTTGTTTTGGAATCATTAAGTATTAATCTATTATTAGCAAACCAATCAGACATTTTTGTGTAAAAATATGTGGCACTAGCAAGAATTTCCGGAAAGTTTGGAGCAGAGACTAACATACTCATATCATCAGCATATTAATAATAATAATAATAATATTTATTGGTGTATAAAACAGAAATTGTTCTACATGAGTCAAACATACAAATATCAAACATATTACATAAAGAGTATAAATATATACTTATAGAAAAACAAAAATTTAAAACTGAGAATTCGGAGAAAGTTTTATCTCCTCGCTTAGAGCTTTAAAAAATTTGCAACCATTGTAGTAAAAGCTTCTTTGGTACAAAGCTGTTCGGTGAGATTGTGGCTGTAATAATCCCTTAAACCTTGTATTGTGGTTATGGCTGACTTGATTGGCAAAAAACCTATGCTGATTCTTGTAAATAAATGCACAGACCTCCAAAATATAGACACCTGCTACAGTTAATATTTTCAAGTTTTTGAAAAGTACAACAGCTCTCACGAAAGCCTAAGCCAGCAATAATTCGTATAGCATACTTCTGCAAAATGAATACTCGACTTATATGCACACTGTTGCCCCAATTCGTTATACCATATCTCAAATGTGAGTGGAAATTTGCATAATAGAAGCTCATAAGTACATCACGGCTACAGTGTAATGACATAAACCTCAAGCAATAACAGTTGCTTCGCAATTTATTACACAAAATATCTATATGGTTTTCCCAATCCAAGTATCTGTCAAATGTTATGCCTAGCATTTTGACCGATTCACAGAAAGTTATATCACTTCCATTAAAAATTGACATATCCAGATTTCTGTGTAAAGTAAACAACAGTATATTAGTTTTATTTTTATTTAAATTAAGCTCGTTTTCCTCAGACCAATGAACTACCTGTGAGTACGCTAACTCATCGGAGTTTCTAATAACATTTAAGCCATTATCAATGATTAAAATATTTGTATCATCCGCATAACAGACACAATGAATATTTGGCGTTTTATTTAAATATATTATTAAATCATTAGCAAAAATATTAAAAAGTAGAGGCCCCAAAACAGATCCCTGAGGAACTCCATGCGTTATGTTGCATACAGTATTGGTTATATCATAGTTTAATTTTAAAATCTGTGTTCTATTGTTTAGGTAAGAGGAACTCCTCTGACTCCGTACCTGTCTAGCTTATTCAATAAAATTTCATGGTCAACAACATCAAAACCACGGGAGAAATCGATAAAATAACCCTAAGGCATATTGCTCGTTATCGAGGGCATTAACAATTAAGTTTTGGAACTCACAGAGTGCTGATTCAGTGCTCTTGTTTTTAGAGAAACCATGTTGACAGACAGATAGTAAATTATTCTGATACAAAAATGAAGACAACTTCTTTGATAGTAAGTTCAAAAAGTTTAGAAAAACTGCAAAGCAAACTGATGGCTCTGTAATTTCCGTAATCATTAGGATCACCTTTTTTATATAAAGGTTGGACAATAGCTAGCTTGAAAATGTCTGGAAAATTTCCGGTGTTAAAAGATAGGTTTATCAAAAAAGCCAATGGCTGACAGATACTCAATTTAGAACGTTTAATTAAATTATTGGAAATATTATCTTATCCACGAGAGTTAGACGATTTCAGCTTATTTATTAAAGATAATATATAATATATTGGACAATAGACACATTATTTTAATCATTAATGCTTGCAGCGAGGTCATTGACAAAAAACATAAACAGTAACGGCCGTAGAATGCTGCCCTGGGGAACTCCAAGGGTAATAGACAAGTAACTGGATTTAACTGTAACGTGATATTTTGTAATTGCCACTCTCTGACAGCAATTCGAGAGGTATGATCGAAACCACTGCAGTAGGTTACCTTTTACACCATATTTATCCAATTTACATAATAGAATATCAAGCTCAATACAATCATATGCTTTAGATAAGTCTAAAAAAGGCCTAGAGCCATATCATTTTTTTCTAGAGTTTGCAATATTTTCAAATTAAACTGGTAGACTGCAGTGTGAGTCGATCTACCTTTCAAAAAGCCATGTTGAGTGGTAGTCAGTAAATCTTGGATAAATCATATGATTCATGAGTCTATTATACATCATCATTTCAAATAATTTAGCAAAGGAGGAGAGCAAACTAATTGGTTTATGGTTTTCCATTTTAGTTCGGTCACCTTTTTTATAAACAGGATTACCAATACTGCCTTTAACTTTTCTGGAAATATACCATATTTTAAAGAATTGTTGAGAATATATACTAAAGGCTGTACAATTATCGGGATGGATAGTTTTACTAAACTAATGGGGATGCCATCCTCTCTACTGCTCATTTTGTTCTTTAATTTTTTTCTCTATTTCTAAAACGTCTTCACTGGTTACATATTCAAGAGATATAAGCCCATCAGATCCATTAAAATTATTGTTATATTGTAGAAAAGGTAAGTGAGCTATTTCATTTGGCGCAGCATTTATGACACACAAGTTAAATTCATTTGCAATTTTCTGAGAATCACACTGTATGTGGGTGTTTTGTTTGCCGACTTACCTCTTATTTCATTGACTATACTCCACACACACTTTGACTTGCTATCAGACTCTCGTATTCTTTTTTGTAGTTTAGCTGCCTTGGTATTTGTAAAAGTCTATCATTGTTGCATACAAGCGGCATTGCAAGTATTTGGAAAAAAGATTAGTATTCATATTCGTCGTAAAAATATAGCATGTTTTATGTGGAGTGATATTTTGTGTCTTAGCCGTTCTTGTCAGACTTGCTTCCCCCTTCCAAGTACAACCACGCAACAAAATATGCTACTTTTACTTTAAGTATATAAAAACAATAATACACTGCAATATTCTATATTTTGGCGGAGGATCCGGGTAGACGACGCTGTTAGACTCGCATTGACCAATAATAATTTGAACGGATAACTATTAATAGCAATCAATTGTTACAAGTTTCCAGATATTTATGAGTATAAATTGGAATATTCTACATGCATTTGCAAAAAATTTCTTGAGTGCCATGAACTTCATTGAAATGTTAACCGTGAAAAATTTAATTCTGTAACTCTTTAGTTGAACTTTTCAACTTTCTAGTACTGTCGTGAGCAGAAAAAAATAGAACTACTTTTTTTTCTAATGTAAATCTGTCTCCAGTTGAATATGTAATGAGTAACCGAAATAAAACAGATATCGCTTTTAATTTATTTTTTATTTTAATGCTGTAATTGCTATAGTAAATGATGGATGGTTAATGCGACAGATTGCACTGCGTTATAATATTAACAAAAATTTGGTGTGTAACATTTTAAGAAAGTGGAGAATAAACGGTACGATTAGTAGAAATCCTGGATCAGGGCGACGAAGGATATCAACTCAACAATAAGATTTGCAATTGGTAAATGCTTTAGTAGAAAATCCTTTCTACTCAGTTATTCAGTCAGGCTGCTGAAGAAATGAATTTTCCTGGATCGAGTAGTACTGGTCGCCGGCGAGTAAGAGAATCGGAGCTACGCTGTCATGCAGCAGCACAGAAATACATATGAAAATTAATCCAAGGTCTCTAAATAAAGGAGTAGAGTCTCGATAACCCCTATCTACGACTACAATATGCCCTTCTTGGAACCATGCTCTCATTCCATTAACGTAATTTCGAAGTTCATGATTCAAAACAGAAGCATCGTTATTTCGAGAATCCGAAAAATAGGCCCATTAATTGCTCGGATGTATCTATCTAGAGCAACCATTACTTCTGGGTTTGACTAAATGTCACATTTTGTGGTAGCAATATGATTGACGAAGAATTCAAAAATTATTACTAGCGCAATTTATTAAAACAATGGCCCGTAGAATATTTGGTTTAGAATTATATAATTTATTCGTAAACTGGAAAACAAGTCTTGCAATGTATTGTTCCCTAGTGATTGCCTTGAAGCCGATGTTGTTTGGTACAAGTCGCTGCAATAAAGACTTGCGTACGTTGGAAATACTAGACACTTAAAGCACCGAAAAGGACGTAGACGTGAACGTATAAAATGACAGCTACGCAGGCGCAATAACGAATTATTGTACGTTTGTACTTACGCCTGACGTAAACTTACGTGCTCCTACGTACACCTAAAACGTATCGTATCGATCCGAGTAATGGCGATGGGACCAAAGATTGCACCCGATTGTATCGTTGCAGCTGTCAAAGATGCCACGTTAGCATAACTAACATCGCTTTTTCTTATTTTTAGGCATATTTACAACACTATGCAATATAAATTAAACAAAGACACCAATGAAAAGTGTTGGGTTAAGCCGTTATGTTTATAAGGTTCGTTGAAATTTAGTTCAGTGGATACGTTACGTTTCAAACAGTGCTTTATCTCAATTTAAGTCTATGTTCCGTAACATGGATTTACGTGTATTTCTGCGTTTACTCCAAAGAGTTACGTATACACTGTTGGTGTTGCTTTAAGTGTCTAATAAGAATAGCTGCTTGACGCGTAGGATATATAAACAGTATTTTTTTAAAAATTGTTTGATACACCATGACGCAATTTAGTGAGAAAAGTGAGTAGATATTTCTTTGTTGTATATCTTCTATTGCCACTTTGCTCAATTACATCACAAAATTCATAAACTTCTTGAAACTGCTGTTTTGAAAGAGACGTAGAAGCTTTAAATTCATCATCAGGAAAAACTATTTTCATCTTCGTAATCTCTGGCATTTTTGTTAGCATTTACGGCTGCTCTAAGGCATTGTAGAAATTTTTGGTGTTGGGTTATTAAATAAGGTCTATTAACAAAATTCAAACTACCACGCAGACCATTCAAAATAAATGTTCGGTCGTCAAGATGATGTTAGCTGAAATATTCTTACATTTTCGGGAACATAAATATCAGAAAATACAAAAATATTTACCCTGCTCTCCATAGACATTCTATGAATCTTCTGGCGAGCGTTACAAATCGTGCACGCACGGCTCGTTGCTGGGGACAGTACATTGAGACGCAAATAATTTGGATTGTTTCCATTGTTCTTAAGTCAGTAAGTATTGCCTGATAACAATTAAAACAAGTTTTGATTTCTTCCAAAATATCTAGAAGAGGTCTACCTGCAGCTTATCGTCTTAATTCTGTTATTTTTTGTTTATCAATATCATCTTCTCCATCTATTCGAACCATTTGTCGAACATTGTAATTTTTGTTACAAACATAACAGTTTTCTCTAATTGCGAAAGACATTAAATAATGAACACACTAAACAAAATTAGCAAAACGAAACAAGTAAGATTACACAGAAAATAATAAATTCCCATAGAATTTTGATGAAATCAACAATGACTCAATTAAAAAGTAGCACTGACAGATGTTTATTAAAAGTTGATTTTGTTTTACGCGCCTACTTTGTGATTAGTATAAAATAGGTGACAAGATATTTTAAATAATTACTGCCATAAAGAGAAGTAAAGTTATTGCCAAAACTTAATAGAAAACACATTTCATTGTAAAAAATCCTATTGAAACAAATTACATCATCAATTTTATATAATTTTCTTGTTCGAATTTTTGTTCCATCGAACATTAGTTTTTACCTAACTGCTTTCGCAAAGGAGAATGATATTTTTCAATGTTATGTTTGTTTGTCTCTTTCTTTATTCCCTCGAAGAACCTAAATTACTGGATGGATTTTGATGAATGGGGTATCAAGAGATTCGTTATCGTGCCTTACAAAATGATTATACAATAAGCCCAATGTGGCGTCCGTAAAAGATCATCATGTCAAAATTAAAAAAAAAAACACTAAAATTAAGGAGCTTTATTATGAAAGGACTGCAGACCTTTCATCATTAAATATTATGGACGATTAAGCTTATTCTATGAAACATTCATTTGCGTGGCCGGCATTTTTGTGTGTGGAAGGTAAATACACACATGATATTTTTCGCTTTAAATCTCGAGAACTAGTCATAGTAAGATTTTGAATTTTCGGTACTCTACTAACGTATATACAATAAACACAATTTGAAAGAATCAAGGAAATTACTGACGAAATTCAGAATTACAGGACGATTAAAAAAAACAAATTTTCGGCATTTCTCTTATGTTTTATCTATCCCTCTAAAATTATATATATTTGGAATCAGCTGTCAATGGACAATCAATACATATTAAAATATATAGAGTTTCCATGACGTCCTATAAGAACGAGTAACATGTGTTTCCAAATTTTTGACTCGCACTGTATAAAATATACAATTGGGAATTTCGGTAATTATGAAACAGCACATTTAATTTCAAAACTAATTTCCTCAAAATTTTGTTGTTTCAGCACAAACACATCGATTATAAAAATTCACTTCGTGTTATTGGTGGCTCACCCTGTATATAAGCGCATATTTTTATCACAATATATTATCTGCCGTTACCGGAATGATATTCGGGGAAAAAAATGAATCGAACCCTATTTTTATAGTCAAATTGGTGATGTAATTTATTTTTCTATACAGGGTATCTCACCGGGAACTGAATCGATCGATATAGAGAAAAGTACGAATCAGAAAATTTTGAAAATTTAGATAATTACTAATGTCGGTGTGGCCAGTCCAACTAAAGTAGAAGCTGGCACTTCCGCTTATACCGGAAGTCGATACCAACTTATTACCATATATATTTTAGGGTTTTCGAAAAGAGCATAAAATTCTGAGTCGAAAATATGTAGCATATCCTATACCTAAACCTAGCCGTTTCAGAGATATTTGACATTTTATAGAAAATTTGACACGTGCAACGGTTTGCAAGAACCGTTATAACTTTCTTCGTGTAAAAGATCCTCATTTGCTTCTTGTCACGTAAAAAGAACACAAGAAGATCTAAGTACTACAACTGATATAAATTCAATAATATCATACCAAGTGTTCCGTTTTTCACGCTACATTTTGTCAATTTCAAACCACGAAAACTTGTTTAGGTCAAATGGAACATCCTGTATTTTCTTACGTCAAGTTGTGTAAAATTGAATTCCCTTTGTTCTGATATCAGCATTGTGCGGGTTAAAATTACAACTTTTTGAAATATTTGCGGTTTTATTAGAAATTCATGAATTTTTGTAGTCATTTCATCAAAATAGCCATGATTAGAAACAATCAGTCATTGTCTCATGTCAAAAAATGCCAGCAAGTTTGAATTACACCCACGAAGACTTTTTAAATTTGTTTATTATTTATGGAGAATGTGATAAAGTAATATCAAGAACTTGCAGCACATTTGCTACTCGATATCCAGAAAAACTGGAACCGTCACCAAACACTGTAAAACGCATACTGGAAAATTTTAAAAATTATGGCTCTATCAAGGCAAAAATGCAAGAAAGCCTACTGTTGATAACGAAAACATTGGAATAGTCATTCTGGGATATTTTCATGCATTTCCAAGGATGTCATTAAGACAAGCTGCTCTGGAATCGGGACTATGCAAGGATTCAATTCACAGAATCTTATTAAAACATAAGTTTCACCCGTTTTCATTCCATATGATTCAAGGATTAAAAGAAACAGATTTCCTAAGAAGACAGAATTTTTGTGAGTTTATTCTAATGATGTCTGAGGGTCACGATTCTTATTTGGGAAATATTATATGGACAGATGAAGCAAAATTTACTAAAAATTGACTTTTTAATAGACACAATTCACATTATTGGAGTGACTCAAATCCTCATATGTTCAGAGAGTGAAACTTTCAGGAAAGTTGGTAGTTCAATGTTTACTGTGCCATAAGAAACGATAGAGTGGTGGTATTACAATTTTATCAGGAAAATTTAAACGGTAAATTAAATTTCCTCTTCTGCTAATATGTATAGGTAAATTTTTATTTTTTTTTTTTTAGGTGAAAGATATCTGAATATCTTACAAAATTTGAATAATAACAACTTAGAAATTTACCTCTCGCCGAACATAGAAACATTTTTTATCATCATGACGGTGCTCCCCCACATAACACACATTTAATTAATAATTATTTACAAGAAACTTTTTATGATCAATGGATTGCCAATAATGGACCTTTCTTATGGTCTCCTCGCTCGCCCGATTTATCAGTTCTGGATTATTTCATTTGGGGAACTATTAAAAATAAAGTTTATGAGAGCCCATTAACAACCATTGAAGATTGTATGCAAAGAGTAAGAAATGCATTTCAAAACATATCACAGGATTCAATTAGAAGAGCTATCCATGAGGAACTAATCCGAAGGTGCGAAAAATGTGTCGAGGTTCGAGGGCGGAATTTTGAGCAATTATTAAATTAAAATGAAATCATATTTTAAATTGATCTTATCTCTGCTATTTTAGTTCATGCCATATCTTCAATTCGATTAATACGCATGTTACAGTGTTAGTGTTATTTTGCGTTTTTGTGAATATCGAGTAGCAAATGTGCTGCAAGTTCTTGATATTACTTTATCACATTCTCCATAAATAATAAACAAATTTAAAAAGTTTTCGTTGGTATAATTTAAACGTGCTGGCATTTTTTGACATATGATAATGACTGATTGTTTCTAATTATGGCTATTTTGATGAAATGATTACAACAATTCATGAATTTCTAATAAAATCGCAAATATTTCAAAAAGTTGTAACTTTAAACCCCACAATGCTAATATCAGAAAAAAAGAATTCAATTTTACACAACTTGACGTAAAAAAAATACAGGGTGTTCCATTCGACCTAAACAAGTTTTCGCGGTTTGAAGTTGACAAAATGTAACGCGAAAAACGGAACACTTGGTATGATATTATTGAATTTATTTCAGTTGTAGAACGTAGTTCTCCTTGTGTTCTTTTTACGTGACAAGAAACAAATGAGGATCTTTTACACGAAGAAAGTTAAAACGGTTCTTGCAAACCGTTGCACCTGTCAATTTTCTATAAAATGTCAAATATCTCTAAAACGGCTAGGTTTAGATATAGGACATGCTACCTATTTTCGACTCAGAGTGTTATGCTCTTTTCGAAAGCCTTAAGATATATAGGGTATTCCATTTGAAATAAGCAAGTTGGTATCGACTTCCGGTATAAGCGGAAGTGCCAGCTACTTGTAATTATTTTAGTTAGATTGGCCACACCGACATTAGAAAGTATCTAAATTTTCAAAATTTTCTGATGCGTTCTTTTCTCTATATCGATCGATTCAGTTCCCGGTGAGACACCCTGTATACATCGTAAGCGTTAAGTGTAATTTTTATAACATCGTTTAAAAATATTTCTCGGATGCATTCGAATGCTATTCTCATATGTAAAATTTAATAAATAAATAAAATTGCTTTTAACTAAAGAAACAAGTTATTGCCTTATACCCCAAGAGAAAAACAACAATGCAGCTACGGACACGTGTTTGGGAGTTATTGCTGCTCATCGGCGTAGCGTAGCTTAGAGAATATATCTTATAAATCGAGCAATAACAATAACAGCAATAACTTGTTTCTTTATTTAATTATGTAGCCACATAAACCCCCATCATATTTTATTTAATGTTTTCCAGGTGGAAATAGAGCAGTACACATAGAGCTCGTCGTACTGATTGCTCTCATTTGAGGCCCTAAATGTGGCACATGAAGTATGAAAGTACAAATCGAGTACTGTGCACTGTACCTTCCGACCTTTGTTGGTTTTGCTCGATTTATAAGATTTATTCTCTAAGCTACACTGCGCTGATGAGGAGCAATAACTCCGAAACACGTGTCCGTAGCTGGATTGTTGTTTTTCTCTTGAGGTATAAGGCAATAACTTGTTTCTTTATTTAATTATTTAGCCTCATAAACCCCCATCATATTGCTTTTAACGTTTAATTACAACTGCAAAATCATCTACTCACTTTAAATAACTCAGTCCTCACGATGGACAGGGTAATTTTCGGATTATTCATTTAAAAGTTTAAAATTTAAATAAAGCAGATGCCTGAAATTATTCCAATAAAGTTCAACAGTGAAGACACAGGCTAACCCCGTGAATAACAAAGAAAATTCAATTCCCCAAAGTAATTCTCTGCCTATTATGCACAGGCACAAAACACACGCGAGCCATTATGACTGAGTAAAATGATGCTCCGGGCTATTTTGTTGAATAATCCCCGTAATCAGCGCTTTTCCTATTTAGTTTTATTAAGATTCTCGTTGCTGTGGTGCGGTATCCTAGAAATTCCGTGAAAGCTAAGGTATATCGTGATCGAAGGGGAATTATTCTAAAATGTCGTTACTGTAATCCTATCAAAGCGTGCACATGTACAAGGTGGTTCGATGAAATTTCCTATCCGTGTTATCTCCTCTTTTCGATGAGAGGTATTATAATAGCGACAAATAATTTTTAAAAAACTCGACTGCGAAAATAAATACCGCAAATATTAAAATGTTCATTGATTTGAATTATAATGTATCACTTCAAGAAGATAGAGCTCGGTAGCCTCCAACATTACCTGATTTAACTCCCCTATATTTTTTTTTTGGGATCATTTAAAAAATGTTATCTACGCAACCGTGAACAAGCCCTTTATTGAAAATAAAAAATGATAGGATGGAGCACTGAAGCTTTAAATACTGTTGAGGCCTGCGTGCACAAAATTCAGTTGATTTGAAGTTGGGGGGTCGCTCATTAAATTGTCGGACAGGGTCCATAGCTACACACTGTATGAGTCAGTCTGGATCGGTTTTGCACTATATCTAGAGTTTTTCAAATTTTACATTATTTAATTTACTGCCTATGGCAGAGTCAAAAGCTACACCCTGTATATAAGAGTTCATGTAAAACACTTTCGTTTAAACGTAATCAGATTATTTGATTTAAATAGTCCGTTTCTTTTCATCGGGGCCTAATACTTCACCCTGTATATGATAGTTTTTTTAAAATAAAACACTTTTGTTTAAATCGAATCCAAAGAATAATTTATTCAAGAATAGCAGAGTTCGTCAACGTTTCAGTTTATTATAATAGACTAAGAGCTGGCGGCCGCGGACGTACTACGACGTTACCTCCGGCTGGAATTTTGTGAAGTGGTTGGGGGGACCATGAGCAAGTGCCACCTGCAAAGATTTTGCTCAAAACCCCTGCAAAGGACACGTCAGGCGACTCAAAAATGAAAAAATCCTTGCTCAAAAAATGATCATACCTCCGGCTGAAAATTTGCACATTACCTGTTTAAAAGTCACAGATAACGTATGTAAATCGTCAGACGTCTCGGTCGCTGCTCAAAGTTGTCATTTTTTTTTCCATTTTTTTCTTACCTCTGTCTGACGTTTTAACATATTGCAACAGAGACCATTTTAAGCACATTTTAAAATCGTCAGACAAAAATACCGCTGCGAAGTCCCCCTACAATGTTCACAAAGTTCCGACCCACATGGAATGTATATTTTTTTTTCGAAAAATTATTTTCATTACCTCCGTGTGACATTTTTACATATATTATCGTAGAGACAATTTTAAGCATATATATAAATCGTCAGACGGAAATACAACTGTGGAATTCCTCATTCCTCATACATTATTACATATTGGGGTATTTCAAAAAAAAAGTAATTTGCTATTTTAATTGAATTTTCCTCGTCGGTGTAGGACAATAAACACAGAAATTTTGCACTATGTCGACGTTTCTATTTATTTTTAAATCTTCTTCAGGACTGAAAAGTACAGATAATGAGTAAGTAAATAAATACATTCAGTTTTTAAAATATAACAAATACTGATTTTTAACATACAGAATTATTAAAATATAAATATAAAACTATAAAAATGTTGTAAATGTCTCGATATATAGCTCAAAATTAAAATTAAGATATAACAAAAATTACGGACAGAGAGACAAAACGGAAAAAACATACACGTGAGCATCCTTACCTAGTGTAAAATATTCTTATCAAAAGACATGGTCCTTATCGTTAAATATATATAAATAAACAGGAAAAATATATAAGACATACGTTGCCGTTTCGGAAAATAATAGTTAATTGAATATATAGCGGTACCTTATCAATACAAAACAGAGACTCGGACAAGAAACACTCCCACATTTACATCTAAAAACTAATGAAATTTTTTATTATATGATTATAAATAATACTTAAATTATCAGTGTCTGTTTTTTTTATTGACTGCAATTGCTTTATGTTCTTGTATGCATATCATTTCACTGATAAGTCTTTTGTTATAATTAGTTTCTTTATCCAAAATAGATACCTCGTCAAAGTTAAAATTATGATTTTCAGTGAAATGATGTGCAGCTAGAGCAGTTTTTTCTTTTTTGTTTTTATGCTTTTCATTGCATGAATATCCATGTTCGTATACGCGGGCTTTCAAATTTTGTTTTGTTTGGCCGATATACACCAAACCGCATTCACAAGGAATTTTGTAAACCACTTCAGAATTGTAAGTTATGTCCAATTTATCTTTCATTGTGTTATAAAGATTACCCACCGTTTTTAAGTGAGAGAACACTATCCTGGTATTGTCATTTGACAAAGCCCATTTCAGTTTTTCAGAAAGTCCTTTTTTGTAGGGAATTTTTAAAAAAAATTTATTTTCATTGTTTTGCAATATAATTTTAAACAGTAACAATTCGGAATACACTGAAAATAACAATAACATATAAAAAGTATAAAATGAAAATATTGATCGATATCCAGAGGTTTGAAGCGAATATTATTTTATATCAAAAGGATGAAGATGTAATTTTCCTATTACTTAATATAATGTTAATTTATATAGTATTTTAAAGTTCTGAAAATAAACGTGACTGTTGATTATCGTATGAATATAGATGTTTTTGAGCGCTTGGTAAATTCATTTTTAAAAAAAGATACTAGTTATTACTAAATGAATACAAAAAAAAAATCTAACATCATTTTAATCTGGATATTCGCGGCATTGCAGAGGAATTCCACAGTTGTATTTTCGTCTGACGATTTATACATATGCTTAAAATTGTCTCTACGATAATATGTAAAAACGTCAGACGGAGGTAATGAAAATAATTTTTCGAAAAAAAATATACGTTCCATGTGGGTCGGAACTTTGTGAACATTGTAGGGGGACTTCGCAGCGGTATTTTCGTCTGACGATTTTAAAATGTGCTTAAAATGGTTTCTGTTGCAATATGTTAAAACGTCAGACGGAGGTAAGAAACAAAATTTTTTTGAAAAAAAATGACAACTTTGAGGGCGTCTGACACCCCTTTGGCAGCGACCGAGACGTCTGACGATTTACATACGTTATCTGTGACTTTTAAACAGGTAATGTGCAAATTTTCAGCCGGAGGTATGATCATTTTTGAGCAAGGATTTTTTCATTTTTGAGTCGTCTAACGTGTTCTTTGCAGGGGTTTTGAGCAAAATCCTTGCAGATGGCACTTCCTCATGGTCCTCCCAACCACTTCACAAAATTCCAGCCGGAGGTAATGTCGTAGTACCTCCGCGGCCGCCAACTCTTAGTCTATAATTAACAAGTTGTGGAAAGTAAATTTCTCGACAAAGAAATTCCGAATTGTTAAAAAATATTGAAAAAATTCATTTAAAATCTAAAATTGCACGGTGGCAGAAAAAAACTATTTTTTACTTGGTTTCGGTCACGGAAGTAGCACAGCGACGCGGTTAGAGGGAAATTTTTGACGTTAAAGTAGATAAGTAGAATTATACAACGGCAACAAATTTTTGTTAAACCGAAGGTGCACTAGTATACTTCTTAGTACTAATACCTGGCGAACTTGTATAACACTGGGTAAGACACTGGAACTAACTTGAGGTACACTGGAAACTTACTTAACACACACTGGAAACTGACTTAGCCAGAACGTACTGAGCTCGGACTTATATGTGGTTTGTCGGGGACTTGTGTGCAGAGATCTGGAAAAGGTCTGGATATGACCCCGGACATTCCGTGCAGGCACGATTGCGCAATATTGCATAATGTTTATCATTCCTTTGAGAAATATATGACTAGCATTGAAATGGGGAATTTTCTGATATTAAAATGAAGCTTGAATCGATTTTACTTTTTGAGTTATTAAAGAAAATTGTTTAAAATAATTTATTAACTTCGATCTCACACCGTTAAGCAGTCCCGAAGGTTCTGCACAAATAGTTGAAATGGAATTTAATTTGTGCCGATTGATCCGCAATGAATGATAACGTATTCAATTCAATTTGATACATAGCTTATGTTTTCTGAAGTAAGTTTTGATAACGATGGGAAACTGTACATGTGCTTTGGATGTTTTTGAATATTCGAATAGAGATTGATCGGAGTTTGATGTTAAAGAATTAACATCGAATTAATGGTTGAATCTAAACAGAAAATATCTTATAAGAAGTGTCTAGAATTGAAATAAAATATTTCGACTGGGGGAATGGAAAGTAATTTGGATGTCAATTGAAATGTTGCGGGGGTGGTATTCTTTAGGACAATTTTTTGTAAGCTTCGAATTGTAGAATAACTAATTTGAAAGTTTGAAAGCTATTGAGGGTAAATTCATGATACTTGTGAATTATCGAAAAAATGTGAATTTTTTCAGAAATTTGTGTGAAAGCGTGGGATTTTTGACTGAAATTTGTGTGAAGGCTACTTTTTTCTAGTTTGATTGATTGAGTGAAACGAATTAATTATTTAGCTAATTTTAAAGATTTTGAAAAATCTATCTTTTATGAATGAAATGTACTATAAAAACCGACGGTACCGATACAATGTTCATCTTCAGAGCTAAAAACTAAAATGGGGGGTGTACCATGATTCCGTTACACCTGGCACAGGGTTATTTATTATATTTAAGACACCTTTTATTATAGTTATTGTTAGAGATAAAAAAGGTTCAAATAATACTTACAGAGCTGTAACTGAACCCCGTTAATAAGTTAATGGAAGCACAGTGGCGTGCAGAAATTGAGGGGTACAAGAAGCAATAATATATTTTTAAATGGTATTGTTGAATTTGGCAGTCCTATCCTTAACCGTTTTCGAGTTATTGAACATTGAAAATCGTATTTAAGCTATTTATTATACGAAAGGAAGTTAGATTTATTAAAGTAGTCTATGAAAATGACAAGTATTCTCTTAACCTGTTTCTGCAGTGGCGTCACTGTGCCTCCATTACAGCCCTACAATTTTTATTTGAATTTTTTTATCAAGAGTAACGATAATAAAGGGTGGCCTAAATATCAAATTGCTCATAAAGCTTTCAACTTTCCTGATATCCTATTAACAAATTGTGTAAACCTGCATATTATTGACAGTTTTAAAATTTCTACATGCAATCTCTGCACTTCTTCAACTAAAAACTTATCAGTTCCTATGAAAAACAATTCCACAAAAACTGATCACAATTAAGCCAAATTCTACAGTACAGGGTTCACCTGTAGTAATGGGTGATGAAAAGACTATAAATTTGAATGAAGATTTTTACAAGAAGCTCATAGAAAGTATAGAAATAGCGAATAAAAAACAAACTGAAGAGATTAAAGCAGAAATTGAGGGACTGAGAACTGACATCAATAAAGAAATAACTGAGAGGCACCAATTAGAAAAAAAATATAATGATTTGAAAGATAAATATGAACAACTTGAAAAAAATCTTAGAAAAAATAATATAATTATTTTTGGCCTAGAAAATGACACAAACACCCAACTTCTGGATTTTACTGTGCAAAAACTAAATAATATTTTAAATCTGAAACTTAGCGCACACGATATCAATGATATATATGTTATAGGAAAACAAGTAAAAAATAGACCAATAATAGTGAAATTTATCTCCTACCTAAAAAAACAGGAAGTTTGTTTAAAAATACCTACAAATTGAAAGAGCAAAATAAAAATAACAACACAAAAATATTCATATCGGAAGAACTATCACTTGAAGAAAGGAAAATAAAAAAGTACTGTGGCAACATCTGAAAGAAGCAAAATCAAAAAAATTAAACGCATACATAAAAGGTAATAAGCTATATATAAATGATGAAATCTACACTGCTAAAGAGTTAATGGAAATCAAGGAAGATTCAGATATTGAAATAGAGAAGGAGGACACTGAGGAAGCCACAGGAAACCATAAAAGACAAATTAATAGTGCCCCATCTACACCAGTTATTAAAAGAAATGATCGAGAAGAGGAAGAAGAAATATATGAAGAATCCGAAGAAAACCAAAAAGAAGCAAAAAAAAGAAAGTCGTCTCAACAAGGAACCAGACTGTTGCAATCTTAACACGTGATAAACAAAAAGATAAAATTTCTGAGAAGAAGAAGAGTGAAAAGCAAACTAATACGCCAGCAAGTGAACCGAGAAAACGATTAAGGCCAAACTTTACTCCAACCAGTAAAAGTCTCCGCGCCAACGCTGATATTAAAGAGTGACTCATTAGAAGATTGGCAGTGTCAACTCACGTATATTTCATTTTATTTTAATTTTCTATCATCTTGTCTTGTACCTATATGTTTTAATTTTATATAATACAATATGTTTTAATATTAATTGCTAAAAGTAAACAAGATAATAAATTCAAAAACACAAAAAATACTCTAATCTCGTTTAAAAAAAAAACATAAAAACAGAATAATATAAACTGTTTTCTTATAGTCAGATATGTGTTCGGCTAATCTGTTATTACATTAATAAAATGACAAAACTTGCACATTTAAATGTCCGTTCATTAACAGCAAATTTTAATAAATTCCAAGATTTTATTTTGCAAAATGAATACGATATAATTGGAGTATCTGAAACATGGCTTACTCCTAATGTTACGAGTGAAAGTATACATATCACTGGATACACTATAGTGAGATGCGATCGTATTAGTAGAGGAGGCGGAGTCTGTCTGTATATAAAGAAAAATTTGAAATTTACAAAAGTTGAATTCACACAAAATATAAATGATTTTTTGGAACACTTATGGGTGCAGGTAAAGATTGGAAAAATAACTTTAGGGGTAGGTGTTATCTATAGAGCACCAAATACAAATATACAGAACTTTTTTGATATATTTGAAAAAACCATGGCATCGATTTATACACAGTGTGATAATGTCGCCTGTGTGGGTGATTTTAACATTAACTTATTAGATTTAACTTGCAATAACGCTAAACAATTTCAAACATTAATTGATGGCATTGGTTTGAAACAAATTATTATGGAGCCGACTCGAATTACCCAAAACACTCAATCTTTGATTGATTTTGTAATTTTAGATACTTTGGTGAGCTACAATAACTGCCTCGTCAAAGATGCTAATATATCAGACCACCTAGTAATTTCATGTGACATGCAAATTAATGTCAAAAAAATCACAGCAACATATCGAACCTATAGAGATTTCTCAAATTTTAATTATGAGTTGTTTAATGTTGACTTACAGAGTACTCGATGGAATCTCATATATGAAATGCAGGATATTGACAGTATGGTAAGATACATGAATGATCACTTATTATCGTTATTTAATTTACATGCACCACTGAAAACGGCACGTTTTACTAGGCCTCCAGCCCCTTGGTTGACAGATAATGTAAAATTCATGATGAATCTTCGAGATAAAGCCCTAAAAAAATATAAAAAATCTAAAAACATTGAACATTATAATTATTACAAACAGCTCCGAAATTACACGACATTTGCAATAACAACGGAAAAGAAAAGATTCATGGAACATAGACTTCAAAACTTAAATAGTAAACAAACATGGAAGACACTCAAACATCATTTTGGTATAAACAATAAAAATAATAACTCGGGATTCAATTTAAATAAAAATGTAAATGAAATAAATCAATTCTTTTCTGATATTTGTACTCGTTCACAGCCAGATATTGATGTAATAAACTTTTACGAAAATAATTTAAAAACACATTTTCAAGAAACTTTAAAGTTTAAGTGCGTCTCGGAAGATGATGTCTCTAAGATAATCATGAATATTAAATCGAAAGCATGTGGTTTGGATGGTATAAACATAACATTAATTCAACTTTCATGCCCGTTTCTGATACCCTACATTTCATATATAGTAAATTATTGTATCCGACACTCAACTTTTCCTGAAGTCTGGAAAGAAGGGCGTGTTGTTCCTGTAGCAAAAATAGACTCTCCTCAAGAACTTAAAGACTTACGGCCTATAACGATACTTCCGGCATTTTCAAAAATTTTAGAAAGGATCTTGGAAAATCAGTTACGCAATCACCTAGTTGTTAATAATATCCTGCCAAACACTCAATCTGGTTTCAGACCTGGGTATAGTTGTGGCACTGCCCTTCTCAGCATAACCGATGACATCATGACGGAAATTGATAATAAGCATTGTGGGGCTCTAATTCTACTTGACTACAGTAAAGCCTTCGATATGATTGGCCACGAGATCCTATTCTCAATTCTCCACTATATTGGACTAAGTAACTCAGCGATAGAATTAATTAAACATTATTTATCAGATCGATCTCAAAGAGTGATATTGGAGGGAGAAATGTCAGATAGCTGTAATATCTCAAGAGGTATTCCACAAGGATCAATATTGGGGCCGCTCATTTATACAATATACACATTAAACTTTCCCTCTATCTTAAATACATGCTAAGTTCAGTTCATATGTACGCTGATGACACCCAACTATATCACTTTTTTGAGAAGCATAACTATAGAGCTACTATTACTGGTATAAATAAGGATATAGATGAGCTAGTTAGTCTATCAAAGAAGCATGATTTATTAATAAACTCGTCAAAGTCATCGGTTCTGCTATTTGGAAGTATTCAGCCAGACACTGTCGAAATATTGGGGGAGGATAAGCTTAAAATTGTTGAAAAGGTAAAGAATTTGGGTGTAATTATTGACAAAGATTTAAGATTTTCTGATCAAGTGTCCTATATGCTGAAAAAGGCATATGGTAAACTAAAAATGTTGTATTCCCATAGACATGTTTTCAGCGTGAAATTAAAAACATTATTATGTAATAGCCTTGTCCTCTCCCAATTTAACTATTGTGATTATGTATATGGACCATGCCTAACTGTTAGAGACAGCAATCGAATACAAAAGGTTCAAAACTCATGTCTGAGGCTTATCCATGGAATTCGTAAATATGACAGAATATCCCATGCATTGTCCGTGACGAGGTGGTTAAATATGGCAAACCGAAGAAAACTCCACACGAATGTTCTTTACTACAAAATATTAATTAAAAAAATTCCTCCATATTTAAGCGAAAAAATTAAGTACAGAACTGACGTTCATAATGTAAATGTTAGAAGAAAGGAACAGCTTACAATTCCTCAACATAAAACGGCCATGTTTCAACGATCCTTTTCATTTAATATTGCAAAGAATATGAATGCTCTCTCTGTAAACCTTCGGTCAATGACGCTGCGGAAATTTTATAAGTATGTGCATGATTTATTATTTTCAGAACAAGAGAGGAGTCAGTAGTGCTTGTTTCTAGTGTACACTGGTGGCTAAATTTTTAATATGTAAAATAAATCTGTATGTTATACATAAAAAGCTAAAATTCAATCTTTTTGATTGCTTTAATGATGCTAACTAATGTTGCCCCACCCCAGGTTCAAGAAGAATAGCAGACATTCTTAGTCTGAATCTTGCACCTTTTAATTTAGTATATAACATTTTGTGTATTGCCGTTGTTATTTTGTACTCGTTTATTTATTGTTATATATTTAAATTAATAAAGATATTTATTATTATTATTATTATATAACTGATAACCCTGTATAGTATTAGTCCCTTTAGAATTTGGGAAAAAACATTTTCTACTTTAATCTACAAAACAAGTACCACAATAATTACAAATTATAACAAAAGTTCTGGACATTTGCGACCTGATTCAGTATAATAATATATACATCTATTTTAATACCTTAGATTTAAAAAATATGTTTTTGTTTGTAGTATAAATGTTGATGTTTTCGGTTTGATTATAGCCAATATTTGATTACTTTTATTGATAAATAGGATTTTTTATTATAGGAATAGGACATTTTTTTCTGGTTTTATTTATTTATCGCGTGATAGTATGAAATTAATATCCATTATATTTTACGGTTGTACAGATTACGGAATAGTTTTTTTTGAACAGAAAGCAGTAAATAGAAATACGTTTTGTAGAAGCGTAATAATACTAATATCCATTAACTACTATCTAGTTAACGTAGGTGCTCGTATATTTATAAAATGTCAAAGCTTTATTAGAAAATAATATTATACGTCTTTACCTGTAATTAATATAATAAAAGTGAGGGTTAACTTAAAAATTGCTTATCCCAAGGACTATTAAGAAAATCTAGTTAACTTTAACTTAGCGGGTCCAAATGTTGCTTTGCCGTCTTAATTAATATGTATTGGATGTATTCTTTTCTATTAATTGGGTTTTCTACCAAGTGTATTATTATCCTCTTCAAAAACAAATCACCAAATCTACAAATAATAACAATAATAATAGTAAGAACAACTTCAGAATTTGCTCACGCTTGTTAAAAGCTTTAGTGATGACATATGTATGAATTTTGGGTTGGATAAATGTGTAGCTGTCCACGCAAAAAGAGGCCAAGTCCAAGAACAGGAGGAAGGAATACAGCTTAGTGGAGACACAGTCATACAGAACTTTGGTATCGAGGACAACTACAAATATCTAGGTTTACAACAACTTCTAGGTGTAGCCGATAAGTGAGAACACAAGTTGAAAAGAAAATACTTTCGAGAATTACCAAGATATGTAAATCAATGATAAGCGCTAGAAATAAGATCTCAGCCATCAACACTTGGGCACTCCCTGTAGCGGCATATACCTTTGGAATCGTTAAGTGGTCTGATACAGCACTCCAAGCCTTTGACCGAAAAATTAGGACGATACTGACAAAGTACCGAAATCATCATCCGCGAAGCTCTATTCAGAGGTTATACCTCCCTAGACACTCAGGGGGCCGCGTGCTGCTCAACTTGGAGGTGATGTGCCGACAACAAGAAAAACGCTCAAGAAGTTCCTCGTTACTACAGATTCGGCAATGTATCGAGCGATATGTGCTCAAGACCATGGATATACCCCATTGAAGCTGGACCAAGAGGACTTTTATCCAAATTTTGTAACATCGGAAATTCGAATTGAACGATGGAAGTCGATGACACTTCATGGTAGATTTGCGGCAGCATTACAGCAAGAAAACGTCGACACAACACTCTCAGTGGAATGGATGCGCACCTCTGGCCTGTTCGGGGAAACGGAGGGATTTGTCTGTGCTATCCAAGACCAAGTCATTCACACACGTAATTATCAGCGGCACATTATGAAGAGAAATATCAACGACAGGTGTCGTCTTTGCAAACAGACAACGGAATCCATCCAATACATCAGTAGTGGATGTTCAGCTCTGGCACAAAAAGACTACCTGGTGCGCCATAATGCAGTAGCCAAAGTAGTGCACCAAGCACTTGCAAAGCTCTATGGACTCATAGAACAGGAAGTGCCATACTATAAATGCAAACCACAACAAGTGATGCAAAACAACAAAGCAAAGCTACTCTGGGACAGCACTCTGGTAACAGATCGAGCAGTCGAGGCAAACAGACAGGACTTGGTCCTGTTTGACAAGTTAAAACAAACAGCAACTATTGTGGACATTGAAGTACCGCTCGTTGAAAATTTAATGGGAACCGTTACCGAAAAGAAACGCAAATACCAACAACTAGCAGTGGAATTAAGAGACATGTACAAATTGAAATCGGTAGAAATCGTACCCTTGGTTATCTTCACAAACGGGTTAGTCACAAAAGAATGGTCAAAAGGAAAAGATAAACTGAAGCTTCAAGAGAGACACCTACGCTTGATGCAAAAAGCTGCACTCCTGGGCACTGTCAACATTGTGCGCAAAGTCCTTAGCCTAGACTAAATTTAATGAGCGATGAATAGGCTTGAATACACACACTAAACTCTGTCTCATAACCTGTAACCTATAAGGTCTTGGATCGCGCTAGATCCCGATCTTTTAGAAAAATACAAAGAAAGAAAAATAAAATAATAATAATAATATCTTTATTGTCAATTCGACCAGTATAAACACAAAGGTATCGGACTCGTCAAGAAACATACAAACTCATTTTGGTAAAAATCTAAATTAAATGCTTACATTCGTACAACACAAATTAAATCATGGAAAAAAATACATTGCAATATTTGATTTAATCATTTAACTCACGAAAGCACAAACATTTATTCTTAAATATTGTTTATAACGTTAGACATTTGTTACTTAAACTGAGATTTCAGATACACTAAAACACAAATTCTAAAAATTCTCCCACATTATAAAAAACATGTTCCAATAGTGAGGTACGTAGCTCATTTTTAAATTTAACTCTACCGGTAACCTGTTTTAAGCGATCAGGAAGGTTATTGTACAGTTTTATTCCCATATAATAGGGACTCTTTTCATAGAGTGATAACGAGTGAGCAGGTGTTAGTAAAGTATTTTGACCTTTAGTATCATAATGGTGGTTATAGTTATTTCTCAGAAATATATCGGGATTAGATTTAACAAGCATAACAATTTCCATTATATATAAACAAGCGAGCGGTAATATTTTTAGTTTTCTAAAATATCTTCTACATGATGTTCGACTATTTACTCCTACTATATTCCGTACTGCATCCTAAAAACTCTATCAGAATAATGTAAACCGCCCCAAAATATTATTCCGTAAACAATCCTTGAATAGAATTTTGCATTATAATACGATAGCAATATATTTCTGTTTGTGACAGTTCGCAGTCTGTACAGCGCAAAGCATGCAGAAGACACTTTTTTACATAAGTCGTTAATATGACATTCCCAATTAAGCGCATTATCAATATGCATACCTAAGAATTTAGTTGATTTGCAGAGATTGGTCATTTATTCTAAGTAAAAAACTTTCCTTATAATTCAGACTCCCAGGGGTAAAATCAATGAATACCGTTTTACTTTCATTTAGCAACAATTTGTCACTGTTAAATTTGGAGACGAAGGTATTAATTTTTTCTTGACTATTTTGTACTAAACCTAAGTGGCTATCTTTTGTAATCAATAGGGAATTGTCATCAGCAAACATAATTAAATAGCATTCGCTAACAATGTTAGGTAAGTCATTAATAAATAGTACAAAAAGCAGTGGTCCCAGAACTGATCCTTGGGGGACATCACATGATATGGACAACTTAGATGACTTACTATGATCTATTTCAACGATTTGTTGACGATTAGACAAATACGACTCTAACCAGCCACATAACTTACCACGAAGACCATACTTCCTTAATTTTTCTAATAGCAAAGCATGATTTATAAGATCAAATGCCTTACTCAAATCCATAAAAATGCCAAAGCATTTCTTATTTTTATCTAAATTTGTGTAAAGTTCACTGATGAAGTTAAGTATGCCAGTCTGAGCCGACCTGCCCTTTCGAAAACCATGTTGTTCATCACACAGAATCTCATGCTTTGTACAAAAATTAATGACTATTGTACACAATTCTTTCTAAAATTTTTGAAACGGAGAACAGAAGTGAAATAGGTCGGTGGTTGTCGATGTTTAACGGATCTCCTTTTTTATGTAGCGCAATTATTTTAGCGATCTGTAAGTCTTCTGGAAACACTCCTTCAGATAATGACCAATTTATTAAATAAATTAAGAAATTTTAATTGTAAATCACTTCACGTCAATAAAATGATGCAGCTGAATGTACGGTGTGCTTGGAAGGCGAGAGATAGAGATGTAGTAGAATATGACATTGGACAAATTTATTATATCTAATCTTTAAATTTCTCTGTGCATTTGAGGACATTAGAGCTAATTTTATTTTAGTTTTACAAAAGGGAAAATGTTTATTTTAATGATACCTATGCGGGACGATAAAAATTATTTTTGCAAATCGATAATAGAAGAAAAAAAAATTATTTTTTTATATATACTTTTTTTTCTCTCATCGTCCCACATTGTAACATGTTTTTAATGTCTTTTAGTGAAAGCCGTTTTTTAAAATAATGATTTATATGAGAGTAATTTGCACCGTCTTTCCGGCTTATATCCGGAGCGCTCTTAAAGGACTTAGAATATAATGTACAACCGATTTCAACATGTTAGCAGTAACATTATCCATACCAAATGAATTTGATTTTTTTAAGTCCATAATGATATTAAATACTTCAGACTCTGTAGCTGGTTCAATGAATATAGTTGGGTATTCCTTTTTAATTTCTACATTATTAACATTTAGATTACTAAATTTTGCAGAGAGATTTCTTGGCAGATTCACAAAATGATCATTCATGACGTTAGCAACTTCATGTGGCCTATTTATTATTTTGTCATTAATTTTTAATTGATATGTAAAGTTCGATTTACTTAATTGATTACCGAGGTCTTCATTTATAATGGTCCAGGCAGCTTTTGATTTATTAGTAGCTCTGTCATAGAATTTAGCAGAATGCATTCGCTTGGCTCTTTTTAATATTTTATCATAAACTTTTTTATAATATCGGTATTTATTTTTATTTTCGATACTTTTGGTTGATATCATTAATTTATGTAAAAGTTTAAGCTTTTTAGATGAGGTTCTGATACCCGACGTTACCCAACATTTCTTGTTATTTATTCTAATATTTGTAAAAGGAAAGGATATATCACCATAGTATGTTAGATTACCGAGAAATTCCCTGAAACCATCATTTATCGTTTGAGCACTGTATACATTGTACCAAGATTCTTTACGGGGGCGAGCGTAGGTGCGTCTTTACAATGTACATACTTATGCGATGCAAAGCAACGACAGGCGCAGTTAGTACTTGGATTGGTGACCATTCCAACGGAAACCGCGTTCTCGCCTCACACATCTTCCAGCGGCTTGTATATCAGTGTATGCGCGGAAGCTATACAACCTTAGGCGAGGGTTGTATAGGAGATATACCATCCTTCGGAGGGGATGTAAAGCCGTCGGTCCCTTGTCTATTAAATGTTAGGCAAGTAAAAGATCCCTACTCTTCTTAAGGGAAGAGGTTCGGCAAAATTCCTGGTTGGGGGTAGCTCGTCTACAGGCGTCGGTGTTAGGCCTCAGTAGCGGAAATAGGCCGACGTTAAATAAATGTATAAAAAAAAAAAAAAAAAAAAAGATTCTTTACTAACGTATTGTTGATACATCTCATATAATTACTTTTAGTAAATAATCTTCTTTTCTTATTATCTGTAATTAATGGAGAATGTGGTAAGTCAAAAGAAAGTACTTGTGCGGTGTGATCTGAAAGCCCGTTTAATGTAACATCACACTTCAATTTGTTAGAATCATTCAAATAATTTGTACATATATAATCTATGCAGGTGGATGAGTTAGTACTTAATCTAGTTGGTTTGATTATATGACTGATTATATTATATGTACTCAGAAGATCACTAAGTCGATATCTATTATTGTTATTTGACATATAATCAATATTTAGGTCACCGCACAATATTAGTAAAGATTTATCAAGCAACATATCATTAAGGAACTCTTCTAGTGTGTAAAAAAATACATTTATGTCACCAGTAGGCGATCTGTATATATTAACTATTTTAATTTTTTTGTTGTCAAGTTCTATTTCAATGCCTGTTACTTCTATGTGTTTTTCTTTAGAATAATAACAATATTTAGTTCACAAGATGTTAGCCACGTTTCAGAAAGACAAGCTATATCTATATTGTTTTCATTAAACTCAAGTTCCAGATGATCTGTTTTGTTTCTTAAGCACACACACAGACAGACATTTTGGTGATACACTTTTATGTTATGAAATGTTTCTCTATCGGTAGATAATGATTGCTACTCTATATTAGAGGAATATTTCATTTTTTGCCTTTGAATTTCAATTTTCTTGAGTAAAACAGGGCAATTAACGTCAAATAATGAATGATATATATTGAAGTCTGTTTTTAAAGCCTCATTTGCATCAATACAATTGACACATTTCAACACCTCACAATCGCATTGCTTATTTTCATTTTCATGTTCTCTTACCGCTTTAGCACAACGAAGACATCTGTTTGAGTTATTGGTACACTAGTCTGCTTTGTGATCAAAGCCTCCACACTTGAAACAGCGAAATACACTAATATACTCATACACTCTACAACGAGACAAATCAAGAAATAGGCCATTTTCCTTTATTATTTTATTGAAAGGCTCTGGGCTATAGCCATCCATTTTGTTTTCATTTTTTTAATCACTTTGACATTCAGCAGTACAGACTCGTGGTTTAAAAATTCATTTTGCTTCTTAATTGCTTCGATCAGTTCCTCAGCTGTCAATTCTCTATCAATGTCAAGTATCTTTATGTTTGGATTTTTTAGGTCTTGTAGCTTTTACCCAACTTTTTTTCTGCAACTGTTTTTATTTTGTTTATTTCCTCTTTATTCTTACACTTAATGACGACACCCCCTTCCCGCACAGTGTTTATTTCGTAAATGCCAACTTCAAGGGCTGTTGGATGTACATATTTTTATACAGCTTCTAAAGTTTTTTTGCTCTCTTGATTCGTATTTCTCGGCTTTATAATAACAACTTCGCTGGCAGCTCTCTAGCATACGTCTTTTTCTCTATAGCAATGTCATCATTCGAATTTTTTTGCAACATTTTTTTCATTTCAAACATTTCTGACACTATTTGATTTTGCAAACCTGATATTACATCTTTCAATTCCCATATACCTTCTAAAATATATAAGCATTTTCCACAGAACCATTTGATGTCTTTACAATTTTGAGTTGCTTGGTACTCGGTTGATGACAAATCTATACATTTTATATGAAAATATAGCTTGCACTGTCCAGAACATTTTATTTTACAGTCTCTGTTTTTTTTTCTTACACACAAGTCTGGTCATCCATTACTAATTTTCAAATAGCGTATTACTACAAATAATAGAATTATTGGAAAAAAGCCTCTGCGCCCGTGACGTTTACGTCAAAGGAACAGTCAGAGGTTATGTTTTACAAATAATATAAATCGGAGTAAACACAGAAATAATGTATTTTGCTGACGTTTCGGAAAGTAATCTGTTTCTGTTTTCAAAGCTTTCTTTGGAAGAACTCTTATTTTGCTGTGTATGTCAAATACATAGCTTTAAGATTATGTTTATGTTATTTCCATAGATTCTTACTACTTACACAGAACACAGAACTGATGATATTTTCTTTTAGATAATGTTGAGTTTGTTAAGTTCTTCTTTTAACATTGGTAGCCAGGTTGTACAACTGTTTCCACAACTTTTCCACAACGGAAATTCGGACTTGAGAGAAATTTCTTTTATTTGTAAATGATTTAAAATGTCTGAAAAATTCACTGTTTTATTTGCGCGAAGGCAGAAGGTTTGGTTTAATGTAGATTTGTTTTAGAGGACGCGGTGGCCGAAGATTAATTTAAAGTAGATTTGTTGAGCTTTTTTACTTGGGCAGCCAAGGAAGCAGTCACGACGGCGTAGTTACAGGGAATTTATCGTTTAAGTTAAAGAGGATTAACTGGACTAGATAGACGGCACTAAATTTTACTAATTTTAGGAACCGAAAGATTATTAGTACCTATATTCACTTTTAATTTACTACTAAAACTTGATAAGACGCAGGAATAAACTTTGTAGATACTGAAACTAGAACGCACTTACCCTGAGCTTGTGGTGCTCGGCCTTTTATATGGACTGTCGGAGACGGTGTGTGTGGAGATATGTCTGGAAATGTCCCCCGCCATTCCGTATGGACACGATTTGTATTGATATATTGATTTTGGTTCGGAAGCTACTAACGAAAATAAGTTGAAGAAATTAATTAAATTTGGAATGACCCCATAAAGTCGTCCCGAAGGTCCTGCACTTAGAGTTGAATGTGATATGAAATTGTGCCGATAAGTTCACGGTGAATGAAAGGAAGTAAATTTTGATGACAAAAGGGGAACGATTGAAAATAAGTATTGATATTAATAGAGGACGGTAGTACTGGTACCTTATTGAAGGGTATGAATGAAGATTGATTGGATTTGGATATTAAAGATAGATTAAAGGAGAAGATAAAATTAACGGGAGAGAATCGAAATGTCTCAATCGAGCTGCGCAAAGTAGCTTTGATGTTAATGAAGTTCATTTGGGCTCGGCATTTTTAGGACGATATTTTGTAATATTGGATCCGTAAAATTAGTAACTTGAATATTTTACGATGTTTGCTGACGAATTGAGGTTAGTTATGAATTATCGATGAATTGTGAATTTTTTCAGAATTTGTTTTTGCAAATTGTAGTTTTTTGACTAAATTAAGTGTTAAATTACTTTTTTTCGTATTTTAACAAATTGACATGAAATATTGAATTTTTTGACAAATTTTAAGATTTTTTAAAGTTTTTTCTATACGTCATATACCTATATGGAACGTACTATAACAACACACGCACAATTTCTAGGATAGCAAATAATTTTTGTCCTTTTATAATTTAGGTATCCACTTACTTAAATCAAATACTTATGGTACATGAGTACCTTGTAAACTGCAGACCAGAAAATCTTATAAAATATTACTTACGTTATAAAAATAATAAGAGTTTCTGGAACTTTTTCATTTGCTGCATTTACCTAGTCAATACAGTAATGGACAAATCTAACGAAGCGCTCTACAAGTTAGTAGATGCCATTTCGCATTGAAATTCCGTATAATTACATAAAGTCAATTCGATTACAGTCTAAAATTCCATTTGACAATTTATAATTTTACAAAAGGTAGCTGTTACCATTTCTTGTAGCGCCGGCGAAGCGAAAGACAAAGAGTTAAACTTAATTAAAGTTGGTTGAAGTAAAGCAAACTTCGCACATCTAACGATCGTACCTTCGGACTAGATTAAATTCTTCTCAAATTAAATACAAGAATGCAGATGCTTTTAAATTTTCCTTAACATTAAAAGTTGAACGTTTCATGAAAATATATTACTTGTATCTGGAACTTGTTTTGAAAAAAAAATGTTTTGTATGCTTTATATAGAACATCGTTTTTCACATATGAAAATGAATGAAAAAGAACTAGCGAGAGCAGATTGCACTCGTTATGTTTTCATACAAGGATATTGTGATGCACTATATCGTGGATGGAATATTGTGTCATTTATTATATCTACGAGAGAATTTTCTGTTATTATATTCCTAACTTTGTTAGTTAGACGTGTTTTAACGTAAGCAACGATGTTAACGATTTGGTCGTTTGAATCTAGTAGGGCCAGCGCATCCAGAAACGAAAATAAGCAAAATAAAAACACAGGTAAAAGCGATCCACATGCAGAAATAATAAAACCAACTACAGATAAAGAGATACCTAAAATCATTAATCAAGAATCGTCCAAGAGTAAAGAAAATAATGAAACACCAATAATAGCACAAAACCACTTCTAAAAACATCACCAATTACCAAGAGACGAAAAAAAATAAATAATATATTTTAAGTTTTGAGTTAATGAATTTTAAATATTTGAATATTATTATTATTATTATTATTAAAAAAATATATTTTGATTACTCTGTATTAGCTATTATACGTTTATTTATATAAATATTTTCTGTCAATTTACATGTGTTGATGTACTGTTATAAGTTCAAACTAATATGTTGAAATTTTTTCTCGTCTTTTTAAACATTTTAAAATATATACTCAATTACTTTTCTTTTTTACCCTCAATCAATACTTGATATTATCGTAAAATTTAGTTTGTTCTTTATTTAAATTGTTTCCTATGAAAATTCTCAATGTATTTTTTCCGTATTTAGTGATAAGTCTAATTGTAATATTATCATACGTTACACAACTTTGTAAATAAAAACTACACAAACAACTAAAAACAGCATAAATTCTAATGGATCAATTTATTAGAGATTACGACAACGAAATAATAACTACAAACGAGATCACTGATATAACAGAATTTAATAGTATTTTCAATATAACTAATTCAGGAAGGTCCTTCTCTATATATCACAATAATATTCGTATTATCCAAAAATTTTTCAACTGTACGAGGTATATACAGGCTGTCCATTTTATCAGGGTCCTCGAGAATATCTCACTTAATATTGGTCGTACAAAAAAATTATTTTACGAAAGTTGTGCCGATTTATTTAACCTTCAAAGTAGTTTAATGACATTTGAAATACATGGCCTACTTTAAGAATTATGGCGGAAAATATCGAAAATGCGGAAAACGTCTAGGCCAAATATCTCCTTTACTTGAAGAGATACGAGAAAAATTCTGAGGCGAAATTTTTTGCAAAACAGAGTGTTTCAACGAGGTTTTATTTAATTTTTTTCAAAACCGCTGAATTTTGATATTTACTCTTCAGGCTGTTAAAGAAAATTATTTTGAAATAGGCGGGAAATGGCGCTGTTAAATAGAGTATTTTCCTCCCTTTCCAACGATATATCACATGCCATATTTATTCATTGGTACTACGTCAGTAATTATAAAAACATTTTTTTAAAACCAATAAATTTTTTTTAACAAGCATTATACTTGCCGTGGAGAAGTATGATTAACTAAACCATAAAATAATTCAATAAGTTGTTCATATCTTTGCTATAATAAAACATTAACACAATTAAAAAGAATAAAGTAAATTCAGGTAACAGAAACAAATTAATTATAAAAAGAATATAGCACACAGAACATTAATAGTTATCTAATCCTCAAAATAATTTTTAAGATATCATATCAAGTGTTCAAAGTGTCCACCGCGATTTCTTATGCACAATCGAGCGCGGCGAGACACTGCATTTAAAACATTACTCAGCATTGCATGCTTGTTGAATTCGAGCTTTTAGGTCCTCTACATTTTGCGGTGTCGTCGAAAACACCTTATCTTTAATATACCCCCATAGAAAAAATCCATTGGGGTTATATCTGGAGAACGAGGGGGCCATCGAATAAATCCATTGGTACCTATCCAATGTTGAGGCAAAATTTCGTCTAAATAATCTAGGCAAATCTGGGAATTGTTGGAAATATTGAAAGTTGTGTCGATTCTCTAAATGTAGGTCATCTAAGAATTTATTAAATTCATTTCTCAAAAAGTTTAGGTACCTTTGACCACTGAGGTGACCATCACAAAAATAAGGACCTATTAAATTGGTGCCTAAAATACCTATCCACACATTTATTGAAAAACGATTTTGAAAGCCAGTCGGTCTATGCGAGTGTATATTTTCAGAAGTCCATTTGTAATGAATATTGCGATTAAAAAATTCATTATTGGAAAAATTTGCCTCGTCGGACCAAAGTATCTTACTACATATTAATGGATCGGCACGCTTCTTTTCCAACAGCCACCTACAAAAAGTTGTCCTCCGTGGTTTGTCCCCCGCTTATAAATTATGAACTTTTTTGGCTTTATAACACCGGTAACCATTTTTCTAAAAAATATTTCTAGCACTTGTTTTATTTATATGACAAGCAATTTGAATTTCTCTTAATGATGTTTCCAAGTTTTCTGTATTTGTATTTCTTACATAATTAATAACTCGGTTTACCTTATTTACATTATCAGTAACACTGTTCAACCTTGTCTTCTTCTTTAAAGATGAACCATTATTTTTCAGTTTCGTAGCTTATTTTCTGAACAGAGTTTTATTCGGCTGTAGTGCTTGTGGAAATCTGTTTCTATATTCCACTTGAGCTAATCCAGAATTAAAATTGCATTGGCAATATGTAACGAACATATTATAACGACCAATGTGAGTGAAAATCATTTTTGAAAATTCTAAATTCTTAAACGAGTGTGATTGAGTGAGAGTTTAAGTATTAACTGAGATGATCTGTCAAAAAATGAAATTGTCAAGTTTGTTCATAGCCAACTATTTTAAAATAATTGAAATAATAGTGAAATCATGAAATACAAACAAATGGATATTATACTTAAATTAATTGGTAAAGACATTTTAACTTTCTGAGCAAGGAGTGACGCTTTTATGGAGGACCTCTATAGATTGGCATAACTGCGAATACTCTTTCCATAATTGCTCCATGTTGCTTTCTTGATTATTATTTTGTTTTTGTTACCTTAATTTACTTTATTCTTCTTAATTGTGTTAATGTTTTATTATAGCAAAGATTTGAACAACTTATTGAATTATTTTATCGTTTTATTTAATCATACTTCTCCACGGCAAGTATAATACTTGTTAAACAAAATTCATTGGTTTAAAAAAAATGTTTTTATACTTACTAACGTAGTACTAATGAATAAATATGGCATGTGATATATCGTTAAAAAGAGAGGAAAATACTCTATTTAATGGCACCATTTCCCGCCCCTTTCAAAATATTTTATTAACAGCCTGAAGAGTAAATCTCAAAATACAGCGGTTTTGAAAAAAATTAGATAAAACCTCGTTGAAACACTCTGTTTTGCAAAATATTTTCGCCTTAGAATTTTCTCGTATCTCTTCAAATAACGGAGATATTTGGCCTAGGCGTTTTCAGCATTTTCGATATTTTCCATCATAACTCTTAAAGTAGGCCATGGATTTCAAATGTCTTTAAACAATTTTGTAGGTAATATAAATCGGCACAATTTTCGTAAAAATATTTTTTTCTGCACAATCGATATTGTGAGATATTCACGAGTGCCCTAATAAAATGGACAGAATGCATATCTCAGTTCAATAATTTCTTCAGTTGCATGATCTTGACAGAAACCTGGAACATAACAGATGAAAATATATAGTTTAGATGGATACCAGATTGTACTGAACCAAAATGATGGTATATTAGTTTATATAAAGAATGGGTTAACAAACGAATATAAGCTTATCAAAATAAGTTTAATAAATGCAATAGATCTAGACATATTGTTCGGTACTTTTAAATTAAAGATACTGGCGATTTACAGACCGCCTCTACATGTGTATATGACTTTATTAATAATCGGCCAGATACTTTACAGAATTACAACTACAATTTAATTTATTATACATTTATTGTAGGCGGTATTGATATAGACATTAGTAGTAATAGTAATGCAGACTGTACCGAAGAACACTTACATTTATTAGCAGAAATAGGCTTTGTGTCTATTATAAATAAAAACACGAGTTAATACTTTATCATCTATCTGTATTGATCATATTTTCGTAAAAAATAAACTTGATTTCACAGTAGATATAATCTCAGTAATAATTAAGACCAATATTACAGATCATTACACTACTATAGTTCAAATCGCTAATGAAAAAATTAATTTTAATTACACACAAAATACAAAACAAACATTTAAAAATGTTAATGAAAAGAAACTGCTAGATTTGTTAAAAAACGAATGCTGGGGAGACATATACCATTGTAATGACCCAGAAAAAGCCACACACTTGTTTTACACAAAATACGAACTATTAGTACAACAGTCATTAGAGATTGTACAGTATAAGCCGGTGAAGAAAAAAAAACATTGGGCATCCAAGGGGCAAGTTACATCCATTAAAGAAAGATACAAACTATTTTAAGATCATATTAAACATCCAATAGATGAAAACCAACAAATATATATTAACTACAGAAATAAACTAAATGCTATTATAAGACAAAATAAAAATAAATATTTTAAAAGTGTGATCGAAAAAACAAAAATTGTTCGAAGAATCTTTGGAATACAGTAAAACGATTCATTAACGATTATGAAAATAACGATAAAATAATAACAAAAGTTATCACAGAGAACGGAAATGAAATAATTGATCCTATTCAGATAGCTAATACGTATTTTTCACAAATAGGAGAAAAGCTTTCCTCCAAAATACAGCAACACGAAAACCGAGGAGGAAACTTAAGTAATTCTATATTTCTGGAATTTACGGATAGTACTGAACAACGTGTTGGAATTCCAAAACAATAAGGCTCCTGGTTCAGATGGAATAACAAATGAATTGTTAAAACTTGCAATCGATCACATAGCTGCTCCGTTATGTTTTACTATCAAGAAATGTATAGAATGCGGAAAAGTTCCTACGCACTTCAAAAAAGCTATAGTGAAGCCATTATTTAAAGAAGGACATAAGCATAATATTTCAAACTATCGCCCAATTTCTTTAACATCATCAATAGCAAACATATTCTAAAAAATCAGGTCTAAATAGTTATTTGGAAAAAAATAGAATTATATCTAATTTACAGTTCGGTTTCCGTAAAAATATATCAACGCAAGATGCAATCGCTAAATTAACATCGTTAATATATGTGCTGTATATAATAGAAAACCATGTTTCGGTGTTTTTGTGGATCTTGCAAAGGCCTTTGACACTGTAGTCACAGGTTTTTGTTGAATAAACTGGAACACATTGGCATAAGAGGTAACGCATTGAATTTATTTAAAAGCTACGAACGAAAACAGTTAGTAGAATTAAATCAATTACGCAGTCACGAAGAAACGGTGTCCTATGGAATACCACAGGAAATTGTGATGGGTCCAGTCCTTTTCACTATATATTTAAATCAATTACTTACCCTAAATTCAACTGCAACTATCATTTCGTACGCAGACGACACGGTTGTTCTTTATTATGGATCTACTTGGACAGATGTTAGAGCGAAAGCTCTAAAAGATCTGGAAAATACAGTGGATTGTAAATATTGTCTGAAAGTTATTTGTGGCATTCTACGAATATTCTTCCCTATTATTTATCGGTGGTGTAAAAAGAATTACTACTGAAAATGATTTGGAAAGAAAGTCGAATAATTTTGATACTACCAAAAGACTGGTGCAGTCAGACATTTGCATGAATAAATCAGCAGAAATTAGTGTGACTAAGATTTGTAGCAAATCTAATAAAAGAAAAATCTGTTGTATCGAACATTTCTCAGTTAGATTTAGAATTAACGGCAGTACGAAGGCAGATACATTTAGATGAGGAAGAGACACGTATTAGACTGTTAGCTATTGAAAAAAACGAGAGAATCTGACGAAAGAAATAGAGTTACAAAAAAAAATTCCGAACAATTTGAAGCAGGTAGTGAAAACAGATCTATGTATTCTCAAAGTCTCTATGGCAACGAAAAATGCTTCAAGAAATGAGTTGATGATTCTAAGAAATGTGTAGCTGAGGATAATAATGCCAAGAGATCTAGTGATCATGATGACAAATTATATTTTGATTTTATTGGAGCATGCAGAAGCACCTTTGATGCTGGTGAAGGAAAAACGACGAAAATAATGACGTCTTACTTGGTATTGCTAAGCAATGCATAGAAAATTCAAGGCAAACTAACAGGTTACTGCTTCGTCAAAAAGTTAGAGAGCTCACTTACTTCTCAAGAGAACTCACTGAATGGCCAATTTTCATAAGCGAGTTTAATCGGACAACAAATCAGTTTGCATTAACCGATGAAGAAAACTTGTTAAGATAGATAGAGCTCTACGAGAAAAAGCTAGAAACATTGTGAAAGCCTTATTAACATCTCCAAGAAATGTAACTAAAATAATTAAAATGCTAGAAATGAACTTTGGCAGACCAGAATGGATTATTTTAACACTAATTGAGAAGATAAAGAAAATCAATAATGTTAAATAAGATAAATTAGAATCATGTATTATATTTTCTAATGCCATAAATAACATGGTTACAACAATGAAAAGCATTAATTCTGATTTATATCTTTTCAATCCAGACTGCTTTATAATTTGGTTGAAAAGTTGCCTCAAACACAAAGATATAGTTGGGAAAAATATAAACATCAACGGGATCGTGAAGGGAAACAGACATCGTTGGAAAGTTTTGCTAAGTGGTATGAAGAGGAGGTGAATCTTCTGGCAAGCATCAGTAACCCTTTTCAGAGGAAGACGATTGTCTCAAAGAAGGAACTTGTGATGATTTCAAAAAAGAATCAGAACAAAAACGATCAGGATTATAGAAAATGTGTTTTTTGTAAAAATCCTAACCATTCTGTATTAGAACGTGGAGAATTTAGAAAAAAAAACAGTGAAGGAAAGAAGAGAAGCAGCGTCAAATCTCAAACTTTGTTTTTATGTTTAAAAATGGGACACATGGTAAATAAGTGTTATCAGAAAACGAGATGCGGCGAAAATGATTGCAAGGGAAAACATAATAAACTTCTTCATATGATACGAAGTTTAAATGACTCAAAGAATGAAAGCAAACAAGAGCAAGAAATCGAAAGTAAAGACCTTAGTACTGCTAGGTAATTTTGCGCAAATGTGAAGAATGAAGATCATGTTGCTTTGCTGCGGATTGCAACAGTAATTTTGAGAGGACCTATAATAGAGATTGAGACATTTGCCTTGTTTGACGAGGGTTCCACATATTCAATGATAGATGAAGATTTAGCCAGAAAACTTGAATTAGATGGTCCAATAGTTCCACTCTGTTTTCAATAGACTAATGACATAACACATTTTGAAGACACTTCTAGGAGAGTTTCACTAAATATATCTGGAAGAAGCTCAAATCCAGTCTTTTATAATATGAATCAAGTAAGAACAGTCAAAAATCTTATTTTACCTCAACAAAAACTAGATGCGGATGAACTGGTAAGGAAATTCCCTTACCTAAACCAAAAAACTTTGGAGTTAGTACAGTCAGCTAAACCAAAATTATTAATTGGTCAAGATAATTATGGGCTAATTGTTTCGAGACAGATAATTCAATTAAAAATAAATCAACCTATAAAGTCATGATCAAAATTGGGTTGGACTATTAACGGGGCATGTAATACTGCTTTCAATAACGAAACACGCCATGTTAATCTTTGCTGTCGTCACTTTACTGATGAAAATTTGCACCTGTTAGTCAAAGATAGTTTTCGACTCGATTGTTTTGGACTGAAACCTCAAGACAAAGTAATTAAACCTTCTTCCTACGAGTTGAGATTAATTAGAGAAGATCTCAGCTCTTCACGGGGTAGATAATGTTGAAGACACGTTCTTATATTTTTATTATTGTTTTAAATCTATATTTGGATCACCCTCTATAGAAAAAAGAAAATAGTGACAGGAAAAGAACAAAAGGTTTTTTGATTGATAATAATAAATATTTGTCAGTTGAAAATAAAAGTTATTCACTTTTTGATAAATAGTTTTATTGTGAGTGCGCTAATTTTACAATTACCGTTAAGCTATAATGGAAACGTTATAGTGGAACTGCATTTTTGGAGCAAAAAGCACCAGATTTCCTATTATATCCAAGGCCTACTACGCCAGTTTTAGGAGTGAACTTTTATTAATCCATATTGGAGACTTTCTTAGAAAAATCTATGCACGCCACTAGATTTACCATCCCTCAAAACGGGCCTGTAATATATTTTGTCGAAAATTTATAAATAATGTTTTTGTAGATATTATTAAAAATGCACAATACATCATTTTCATAAATTTAGGTAGTTGTATGTATAAAAATAAATAAACATTTTTTAATGAAAAGTCAAAAAATATCTGATTGTGCAGCGGCAATCAATTATTCAAATGAAACACATTTCCATAACACACCCGCCATATACAGGTTAATGAAAGACCAGCAAGATATGACTGATTTAATTTTTGCAGCTAATCTGATCAAACTAAGTAACAGAAAATTATAAAGCCCTTAAATAGCCATTAATAAACAGTATAAGTGAGGCACGAACCCAACTGCTACTCTTGATGTTATCAAATTACGTAGTTTTATATACTTATATGGTATTTTTGTTGTTAAAGAGGAAATAATAGATACAGGGTGTGTCACCACGACTTAAACTATCTGTATCTCCGAAACTTCTAAGAGTACAGGTCAGATTTTTCTGTTACACAGGTTTTCCAGAAGTCTGTATCCGCTGATGGTCAGGCCGTCCAGTACATACGCAGCGCCGTGGTGCAGTTGAGCACAAATTTATGCGCCTCATTTCGAATTCGGGAAGGTATACTTTCCTCAGAGGTCTTTACGCACGTTGCAACGACATAACTCCAATAGCGGACGGACTACGTCCAGGAAATCTCCCAAGAATTCTACTCTTCCAAACTAGGGGATAGTCCGTTTACCGCAAATATTACACAAATTAGGCAGCATATTGCACCATTTCAGATCACACACACCCTACCATACCAGACGTGACCAATCTTCCGGCAACCACTATAGCCAAACCTTCACCTACTATAACTTCCGCTTACCCTATCCGCCTTTACTGATATTTCATACCTTTTGTATGTTTAAATCTTCCCTGTCCCTATCTTCCTTTTAGTTTGTCCATTTTGTTTCATGTTGTTGGTCTCTTTTTGTGAGTTTTTGTCTCTGTTCTTGTTATCGTTTCCTTTTGTGCATTTCTTCACTCAAAATTAGCTTTACTACAAAATTTCAATAAACCGCAGTTTAGGCAGCCTTGCGCAGCCCTGCAGTACCTCATTACGATGAAGGTTCCCCGTTTTAGATTTGGATATCTGGGCCAGTAACAAAATTAGTTCAGTGCAGTGCGACAGTTTTGAGTTTTAGTTTTTAGGCTTTGTTTCATTTTATTTTTAAAATGTTTTTAATTATATTGTCCTTCTTGATTTGTTTTTAACAAAAGGAGTCAGGACTTCTCCTCATTTTCTTTTAGCCGAACCGGAGCCTCCCCGCCTGGCTATGCAACCTGCCACCGTGAACAGAGCGGTGGTTACACGGTCGGTCGCAAGGTAGTCTCCGGGGAGGAAATATTATGTATTAATTTTAATAAAATTTGTTTGATTGATTGTTTACTTTTCCATGGTGTTCGGGACCGGAATCAATAGCATAACAGCAACTATGTTAAAACATATCAAGAGCAACCTCATACATCATTTAGTATATCTTTTTAATATATCCGTAAATCAAGGTTGTTTTACTGACATACTTAAAGAAATGAGGGTGGTCAGTGTCATAATTTATTGCAAGTGTGCAAAAAACTAATATGCCTCATATAAGCGATTTAGTTAAATCTGGAGTTATTGCTAAAGCCGAAGATGAATGGTCAATGAGACAAATTGCACTGCGTTATAATATTGACAAAAATTCGGTGTGTAATATTTTAAGAAAGTTGAGAAAAACCGGTACGATTAGTTGGAATCCTGGATCAGGGCGACGAAGGATCAACACAACAATAAGATTTGCAAATGGTAAATGCTTTAGTAGGAAATCCATTTTACTCAGTTATTCAGGTTGCTGAAGAAACGAATTTTCCTGGATCGAGTAATACTGGTCGCCGACGAGTAAGAGAATCGGAGTTACGCTGTCAAGCGGCAGAACAGAAATACTACTTAAAGCTGAACATAATGAAGCTCGAGTAGGATTTGCGCTTGAATTTTTAGCGCATGATGTAAATTTTTGGAACAATGTAATCTTTACAGACGAAAAAAATTTCCAGTCAACACACAGCGGTCGTATTCGTGTTTACCGCCCTCCGAATGCTCGATTCGATGAGAAATATATATCTAACAAGGATAAAAGTGGTAGATTTCCAGTCAATATGTGGGCTTGGATATCGGCACGTGGTCCTGGTGTTTTGTGGCATATTGAGGAACGATTTAATGGTGAAACGTATATTAGGATTTTGGACAATATTATGCTCCCTTCTGTGTCACAATTATTTTCTAATAATGAGTTCATATTTCAACAAGACAATTGTTCCGTTCATACTGCTCATACCGTAACTGACTGGTTTCAAGATGACAGCATCAATGCTCTTAACTGGCCCAGTCATAGTCGAGATCTTAACCCTGTGGAAGAAGTGTGAAATATGAGACCACGGAATGCCGAAGAATTACTCTAAATAGTAAATAATGCATGGGAAAATATTATTATTAATCATTATTGTATAAGGTTATTTAATTCTATGCTAAACAGACTTATAGAAGTTATAAATTGAAATGGTGCAATAGTTAGTAGTTATTTGTTAAGTAGGATGTCCTTTGTCCTTTGATCTAGGATTTCTACTAATCGTACCGTTTATTCTCCACTTTTTTAAAATGTTACACACCAAATTTTTGTTAATATTATAAAGCAGTACAATTTGTCTCATTAACCATCCATCATTTACTATAGCAATAAATACAGCATTAAAATAAAAATAAATTAAAAGTGATATCTGTTTAATTTCGGCTAATCATTACAATATTCAAATAGAGACATATTTTCATTAGAAAAAAAAAGTTGTCCTATTTTTTTCTGCTCACGACAGTACGGTCGTGAGCAAAAAAAATAGGACAAGTCTTATAACGGTATTTTGCTAAAATCTAGTTGTGTACATTTAACTTTAATTTTTGTGACATTGTCAGTTAGTTGTCATAATTTATTGCAAGTGTGCAAAAACTAATATGCCTCATATAAGCGATTTAGTTAAATCTGGAGTTATTGCTAAAGCAGTAGATGGATGGTCAATGATACAAATTGCACTGCGTTATAATATTGACAAAAAAATCGGTGTGTAACATTTTAAGAAAGTGGAGAACACACGGTACGATTAGTAGAAATCCTAGATCAGGGCGACGAAAGATATCAACTCAACAACAAGATTTGCAATTGGTAAATGCTTTAGTAGAAAATCCATTTTACCCAGTTATTCAGGCTGCTGAAGAAATGAATTTTCCTGAATCGAGTAGCACTGGTCGCCGGCGAGTAAGAGAATCGGAGCTACGCTGTCATGCAGCAGCACAGAAATACTTACTTAAAGCTGAACATAATCAAGCTCGAGTAGGATTTGCGCTTGAATTTTTAGCGCATGATGTAAATTTTTGGAACAATGCAATCTTTACAGACGAAAAAACTTTCCAGTCAACACACAGTGGTCGTATTCGTGTTTACCGCCCTTCGAATACTCGATTCGATGAGAAATATATATCTAACAATGATAAAAGTGGTAGATTTTCTGTCAATATGTGGGCTTGGATATCGGCACGTGGTCCTGGCGTTTTGTGGCATATTAAGGAACAATTTAATAGTGAAACGTTTCACGTATATTAGGATTTTAGACAATATTATGCTCCCTTCTGTGTCACAATTATTTTCTAATAATGAGTTCATATTTCAACAAGACAATTGTTCCGTTCATACTGCTCATACCGTAACTGACTGGTTTCAAGATAACAACATCAATGTTCTTAACTGGCCCAGTTATAGCCCAGATCTTAATCCTGTGGAAGAAGTATGGGGACTACTCGTAAGAAGTATCCAAAAACGAAATGTGAGACCACGGAATGCCGAAGAATTACTGGAAATAGTAAATAATGCACGGGAAAATATTATTACTAATGATTATTGTATAAGGTTATTTAATTCTATGCCAAACAGACTTATAGAAGTTATAAATAGAAATGGTGCAATAACGAAATATTAATAGTTAGTTTCTTGTTAAGTAGGATATCTTTTGTCCTTTGATCCAGGATTTCTACTAATCGTACCGTTTATTCTCCACTTTTTTAAAATGTTACACACCAAATTTTTGTTAATATTATAACGCAGTACAATTTGTCTCATTAACCATCCATCATTTACTATAGCAATAAATACAGCATTAAAATAAAAATAAATTAAAAGTGATATCTGTTTTATTTCGGCTACTCATTACATATTCAAATAGAGACAGATTTACATTAGAAAAAAAAGTTGTCCTATTTTTTTCTGTTCACGACAATACCAGTATTAAAAACAGGATCACATGAGGAAACCGAGAACTATCGACAAATCTCCATATTAAGGGTAATTTCCAAATTATTTGAGAAAATTATTTGTAACAGAATTATATCCTTTGGCGCAGAATATAATATTCTTACGTCTTTGCAAGTCGACGGAAACGTCAATGTGTCACTAAGTAAATTATATTTACAGCTGCCTAGACAGTGGCAAGTACAGTGGTGTCTCAATAATGTTCGACTTATCAAATGCTTTCGACACTGTAGACAGTTCCTTCCTAGAACAGAAGCTCTACAGTCTCGGAATAAGAGATCATCTACTATATCGGATAAATAGTTATATGAAAGGAGGACACTGAAAGTCTAACTTCACGATGTCTAGTAAAACACACACTATATCATCTTTGGGGTTCCTCAAGGCTCTGTCGTAGGACCCCTTCTATTTATGCTAGATATAGATAATCCTCCAGAGTACCTAACAAGCGGTCACTTGACAATGTTTGCAGATGACATTACAATAACTCTCGCAGCAGATTTAGTAAATGAATTTCATTCGCTTGTTACTCAGACTTTTCAAGAGATTAGTGCTTGATCTCAGAGAGATAAACTGATCTTCATGACAAACTTTGGACTCCAAAGATTATAATATTGCAAGACAATATTGCTTTATCTCAAAATACAAAGTTGCTCGGGACTCACTTAGACAACAAATTACTGTGGAGTGGTCATATAGTATATTTCTGTGTACGGCTAAATAATACTACAATTGAAAAGTACGCTGGATGAAGCCGGCTTACTAAACATATATCACGTCTTTGCCTATTCTCATATGTTATTTAATATTATCGCCTGGGGAAATTCAAGGCATAGGGATAGAGTTTTTATTATCCAAAAAAGACTTATTAGACTCTTATTTCAAATGCAATATAGAAAGAGTTGCAAGGATATATTTAAAAATAAAAAATACTAATAATGACATGTACACTGTATAGGAGAATCTTATACATTCATGTATATGTGCAATATGAGTTAGAATGACGAGATGTTATGAAATGGATGGTGGGACATAGGCACGATACCTGGTCGAGTTCGATCCGCTGTAGTAGTAAATGTATTTGGAGCAGAAAGTGTAGGTGACCGGTCGTCAAATAAGGAATTTGGGAATTACCACGTGTCAACCCAAATTTGTTGAAATTAATTATAGTAGTCGACACATAACCAAAATAATCAGAAGTATCTTTCTCAAAATAAGTAGGAGTGGGTAGATTTTCGTACGCCCACCGCAGGGCCGGCCTTTAGGGGGGGTGAGCGCGTGGCCCGCACGAGGCCGCCGTAGCCCAGGGGGCGCCGGTCAATCAATCATTCTATGGTCGGGGCAAGAATTCAAGCGATGCACGTCACAGATCGATTCTATAAATAAGACAATATTGCTAAGAATCATGAAGCAACATTAAACTGTACCTATGTCTGAAAAAAGCTTAATAACTGGGTGCAAGAATTACTATTTTTAACGTAATTAATGATTAAAAATTATGTTAGTATTAACATTTCTTTAGTGAGATCACTCGTGACGTGCATCACTTGAATTCTTGCCTCGACTTTATACAATTAGTTTCTTGATTTTACTCTCACCTGATTTGAGCAGAAAGAAAGGCACCTTTCAAAATTTCGCACAAGGGCGCTTGAGGAACTAAGGCCGGCCCTGACCCACCGTAATCCCATTTAATTATTTGTACTTTCTCTTCTGTTAAATAAATATCCATTTTAAAAGGTTAATATTATTTTGAGTGCAATATTAATTAAATTTCGTAAGGTTACTCGTGATCTACAACCACCGGACTCTAGTAAATAACAAACAAATCCATAAAATCGACAATCACAGGAGAGCCAGCGCCCCACCCCTATCACATTCTCATCCATACCAGTGAATATTTTTTTATTTTAGTGAAATGTTTTCAATTTGCATTTTGAACCTGTTTCCAGGGTATTCAGAATCATTTGTTAATGTACAGAACGAGGTAGTACAGTGAGCTAGGTTTCTTCGGATTATTTGTGTCTTAAGTGTTATTTAAGATTGGTTGGAAAAGTTCATTATATATTTAATTGGTGAGCATAAACGTTTTAATTAATTGCATTGGCAGAATACTTATGGCAAAATCAAAATGAATTATTTCACTATTTAATATTTATATTACTTTCACATACTTTCGGATGATGTATTTCAAAATTGGTCCAACTATTTTTTAACGTGGTACTTCCAAGAGAATTTACAAAAATAAAAGAACATCGCTTTAAGTCATTTGTAGAATAGAATAGTTTATTTACCAAAAATGTGTTTACAATAAGGGTAAATAAATACATACATATTTAGATGTAAATGGTAGTTAAGCAATTTTTATAAAGTAGCTAGATAGTAAGTAAACAAACAAAACAGTAAATAAACATTAGAATAACCCACAGAAGGTGAACTTTTTCGTAGGATTAACTAACCTTTATTAACAAACAGCCACAAAAAAATTTATATAAATATTTCATAACAATGCTACAGAAAGAGAACAAGCTAAAGAACAAGTAAATGTTTTAATAACAATTACATAGAAAATTTAATATTAGAGATTTTAATAATTAGCAAGTGCATAATTTAAATTGAATTGAATCATAATCCTCCCTGCAGATCCAAAGTTACCTTAAGATGGAAATATATACTGAAAACTTGGAAGTCTATTAGTGAATTTACGTGTGTATGCGTGTGTGTGTGCGTGTGTGTGTGTGCGTGTGTGTGTGTGCGTGTGTGTGTGTGTTGGTTTCTCATAACATGTGACCTCTTGTGTGTGAATGAGGGTGTACTATGACCTCTCCAAATATTATGACCTCATACATTCGATGCCACAATATTTTATTGTAAATTCTTGTTATTTACGTCATTTTATGACGTTTAAACTTTATTTTTAAAATTCTTGTGTATGATGTTGAAATTGATGATCATTCACATAGCTCACACATGATAAGTTGTGACGTCATTTCTACAGCAGGATAGTGGCGCCCTCTACTTTACACACTCTACGCATATAGCCGCGTGACCTTCAAATTTTACGAGCAGTAAGGAATAAATAATATGATAATATCTAGTTTAAATTTGGCAGTTGACACGGCATTCAGTGTTCAATTAGTGACAGTAGTGACACGTTGTATGGGAATATTTATAGTAGGTAGTGGAATACATTATAAAGGTAAGGTACAATAATATTTTTCTCTGCTATCACATGTGGTTATATTAAAATTATTTACATGAAAGTATCTATAATATATAAGAATTTCAATGAACTTTATATGAAGTTGTAGATTACTAGTCCATTTAACGAGGTACAAAAAGGCCAAAACATCAAAAGTTTGTAAGATCTTTTGCAATACATTTCTTCCCCTGTTTTCGGGGGTGAGAAAAATGATCGTGATGGTTTCGAGTTTTGAAACCCTTGCGTACTACCCCTATCAAGGAAAAACCACCCCTGTTTCCGGCTTCTTGGTCTTGGGCTCGCGAGGGATCGACGGGTCTGGTTTTTTTGGGGGAATAATTACAAACTAAGTTAATTTACATTAGAGTACCCCGAAGCGACCCTCGGGGGTTGAACCTACCCCCGACCGTAATAGCAATATCTCAAAAACAAGACAATACGGACTCGACAAGGTTTTTTATGGGTTTTCGAGGGCAGGGATCATAATAAAGGTGCTATTTTTCACCCTACCTTCCCGCAACTACCCCCAACGTATAAAACCACCCCGTCTTCCATGCTGTCGATCCTAGGCAAGCGAAAATTCGTCGGATCGGAGTTTTTATGGGAATATTAGGGAAGCTAACCATTACTAAACCGCAGTTGACCTAAGCAGCCCCCGGGGGTTGAAACAACCCTGCTTGCAAAATCAAAATCACTCGAAAAACTTGAAAACGGGTTTCTCACGGGTTTTCGAGGGTGATAAACACGATGGTGATGGTGGTGTATTTTTTTCATTGTAGCCTCTCGAAACTACCCCCTACGTATAAAAACCACCCCATCTTCGGGGGTAGGTTCAAACCTCGGGGTTCGGTCCGGGGTTCTCTAATGTAAATTAACTAAATTTATTGTTATTCCTCAAAAAAAAAAAACAGATCTGACGATCCCTCGCAGCAAGCACGAAATTGGGGTTTTTCCTTGATAGAGGTAGTACGCAAGGATTTCAGAACTCGAAACCATCACCATCGTTTTTCTCACCCTCGAAAACAGAGGGGGAAATGTATTGCAAAAGATTCTACAAACTTTTGATGTTCGGGACTATACAGTACGTAATCTAGAATCATGTTTTTTGGGGTTGTTGCAAATGCCTTGACGAATATATTCATTGGAAATAAGTTTTAATAGATATATCTCGAAAAGTAATAAGCAAAAGAAAGTAACATGAGTCTGCTTGGTACATTGGGGAACATGATTAACGGTGAAGATACTTCGCACGGTTTCACCTTTAACTCCACCTCAACTTCAAAATTTTAAATAACATTGTATGTTTGTTTGTTTAACATACGCTTTATAATAGCACTAATTTAATGCGATATAAAAAATAAATACGCTCAATTTGTTTTTAATTAAATAGTTTGAAACAAAAATATTAGATTATTTTTATAGCTACTGATGGGTGTTTAAAATAAGATGGTGCCATTTGAAAAGTTGACAATTATAAATTAGTGATTTCGGAAATTTTGATTAAACCAATTCAAAAAAACTCACATTTACATTTTTCTCTTATTGTTTTGATCCATTTCATTGATTTGAGTGCATTCACTGTACTCTAGATGCAAAAATAAAAATAGCCCTAAAAAAATCTACCAAAACAACTTTTAAAACTAGGCACATACTTAAAATCGTCTTCGGAATCCAAAATGTAAAAATATACAGGGTGTTCCATTTAAAATTTCAAAGTTGGGGTGATTTCTGGGGAAGACGGAAGTGATGAAAAAGTATCAAATTATGAAAAATTTTGTCATTTTTGGTACATATTATCCCTGCAAAGTTTAAGACATATCTTGAAGACTCTGGAAACTATGGCTTGTCTAATGATCATGGTAGACCCCCCTTTTTCCTTATTTTTAAGAATATCAGAATGAAACTTGGTTGATTATATTATATTACCAAGAACCCACCCAACTTTTGATTTTTAAATTCAACGCCCTGTATATTATTATATTTTTGGAGTCCTTGAAAAATCCTGAGTGACATTTCGACTCCATGAAAAAAAATTAACTCGAAGTCTGTTGGTACAGAGTGCCATATGACCAGAAAAAATTGATTGTAATGGACCGGTGTTATGCCAGAAAAATCAAATCGAGCATAAAATACTGGGGAACGTGCATTTTGTGGGCCATCAAATTTGGCCTGAACAGTTTTTTTACCAAAACTTATTTTTTTCAAATGAAACCATAATGTAAAGTACTACCATAAAATAGCAGATGTTCTAAGGAATCGGTGGATATGACCAAAAGCAATTTTTTCTTATTATTATTTTTTTTATTTTAAGTAAATTTTTTAATATCATATATACAGGATATTCTATTTAAAAATCAAAAGTTGGGGTCATTTCCGGTGAAACTGGAAGTGGGAAAAAAGTAACAGTTATACTACGAAGTGTCTTCTTGATCATATAATACATCCAAGTTTCATTCCGATATTCTCAAAAATAAGGGAAAAAAGGGGTTCTACCATGATCCGTTGACACCCGGTCTATATAAACACTGGTATTTCATCATTTTATTTTTAACAAGATACTGTACGTTCTGTTTAAATATGTTTTTTGTTGAATACAAAAATGAGATTTCTTGCAATAACAGAAAAAAATACTTTTGCTTAGGCAGTTTATTTTTTGTCTATTTTATTTCAAGGCTATTCTGCCGCCGAGGGCTAATGCGGATCAACAATTTTGAATTCCCCTCTATTCGAAATTCTTGATCCGGATTAGCTTAAACAAAGGTGAGTTGCAGGTTTCAGAAATCCGCTTTAAGCTTTGTTCTCACAGTTCCGAAATGCGAATTTTTTGTATGAAATTTGTGTAAAATTTCTTTCAAAACAGTTCCCAATTTTCTTGCAAAGGCAACAAAATATTCGCAGAGTGATTCATTGAGTTCTAATTTGAAGTTAAATCAGCAAATTAAGTTCACTAGGGATGAATATTTTAAATGTTGAAATAAATTTGCACCGAAAAATTCTCATTTTGGGAGAATGCGAATTAACGTTTACTGTTAAATATTCTTTTATTACTATTACTAACCAATCACAGGGCGCAAGGTAATCATGTGGCGGCAATACCCTATCCCGACGTTTCCCGGTACAAATCAATTGTGTCATTTATTTTTATCACCAGACGCAGTGTTCTAGTCTTTTCATTTTCATTATAATAATAAAAAGAACTATTAATTTTCTTCATTATTTTCTCTTTAGAGACAAAAAAGGTAGACTAATTTGAGTTAAATCCATTTAATTTAACACTCTGAATTTGCCTCTATATTTTAGGGGCACCCACATATAATATATCGAAAATGAGTTGTTTTATTTTTGTCAGGTACCAAGGAAGCCACTAAATCCAAAAGAAACACTAAAGTCCCTTGGAGCAGTGAAGAGTTTATATGACCTAACCTAAGGACAGTGATAACTGTTGCGACTTTGACATTACTATTAGCTCTAAGGATAAATAAATTACCTCAATTTTTTTAACAAACCATTTTACTTACCTATTTAAATTACAACTTATTTGTTATTATTATTACAAACCTGTTTAAAATAAATTAATCATTATACGGTTCAAACAGTTGTGGAGATAATTCACATTACATTTAAAAAAATATATTATATAAGTATTTAGTTTGTTCTGGACTAACAAAAAATGATATAATTATTATTGAAGTACCACAAACATTTCTTATTATTTCATTTGATAGTCCAAGCACTTATTTTTCTTTTGAAAATAGGTCAAGTTTCTGACCAATATTAGTTCATAATTTTGCCTATTGCAAGGCCTGACAATCGTATCTTGTGAGACATGCTAAGTAAGTAAACCATATATTTACAGGATTATTCAAAAATAGCGAAACAATGTGCTCAGTACCTATTCACTTTACAAAAAAATGTTACAAATAAAAATAGATGCTTAGAATATCACATGAAATAATAAGAAATGTCTGTGGTTCTTCAATAATAATTATATCATTTGTTAGTCCAGAACAAACTAAATACTTATACAATATTAAAAACAAAATTGTAATATGAATTTTATAAAGTGAATAGGTACTAACCCTGAATAACCCTGTATATGGTTTGCTTACTTAGCATGTTTCACAAATTATAATTGTCAGGCCTTGCAATAGGCAACGTTAAGAACAAATATTGCTCAGAACCTTGACCTATTTTCAAAAATAGCTTACATATCTAATACGAAATTTAATGGCTTACAAAATTGTTTCATTGCTTCTCCCGTCGTTTTCGAGTTATCAATGAAAGCATAAAATAATCAAATTTTCAATTTTTTAAAATTTATTTATTTTTAATTGGTGCTCCAGAGTTGTTGATGAATCATTTTTGTTTTATGTATTAATTGTTTATTTTTATTGATTCGTGAAAGTTTCAACCGTAATAAATGAATTCGTTTTATTCGTTATATTATTTTATTGCCATAGCTGCTGACCCCTACTAGATTCGCGCGCCCTCGGTGGCAGGTTTGTGAGTGTGTCAAACTGACCTGAATCTGCCTTCAAAATTAGTGGGAGAAATCGGCCCATTCACACTACCGTATTCGGCGACGGATGGGGTATTTTTTTATTTTTACCCAAGATGCTGTATGTAGGTTTTCCATAAGCTGTAACCTCCTGTGTGTGAATGAAGACGTATCGTGACATCTCCAAATATTGTGAGCTCATACACTTCGGCCATATTTTAATGCAATATCTTTTTCTCTACGTCATATAACATTACATTTAATTTTTTGTTTGTATTTTTACTATGCTTATTTTGGTAATGATCATTTATAATATAATATAATAAATAAACTGATAATAATATCCAATAAAATGTAGATAACTATACATTTTCTGGAATGAAAGTAAAGTAAATTTTTTTAAAGGTTGTCGCTTCAACCAATTCAAGTTATTTTTACTGCAAATTTATAGGATTATAACTTTACTTTCCTCCTATTTTGAATGTATAAACTAAAACAAAATTATTTCTTACTTTCCCAAGATTGTGTATGTATGTAGGTTTTCCATAAGCTGTGACCTCTTGTGTGTGAATGAGTATATGCTGCAGCCTCTCCAAATATTATACCTTATGCACCCGATGTTACAATATTTTATTGCAATTTCTTGTTCTCTCCAGCATAAATGGGAATAATCATAAATAAACATACAGCATCTTGGGTAAAAATAAAAAACACCCCATCCATCGCCGAACACGGTAGTGCGAATAGGCCGATTTCTTCCGCTAATTTTGAAGGCAGATTTGGGCCAGTTTGACAGACTCATAAATCTACCACTAAGGGCGCGAGAATCTAGTAGGGTCAGCAGCTATGGTAATAAAATTAGGCAACAAAAGGAATTCATTTATTACAGGTTGAAACTTTCATGAATAAAAAAAAATTGAAAATTTGATTCTTTTATGTTTTCTTCTTATGCTTTATAACTCGAAAACGACATGGAGAAACGATGAAACAATTTTGTAAACCATTACATTTCGTATCAGACATGTAAGTTGTTTTTGAAAATAGATCAAGTTTCTGACCAATATTAGTTCATAACATTGCCTATTGCAAGGCCTGACAATCGTATTTTGTGAGACATGTTAAGTAAGCAAACCATATACAGGGTTATTCAAAAATAGCGAAACAATGTTTCAATTGAGCTTAGTTCCTATTCACTACAAAATTCTTATTACAATTTTTTAAAAATATATAAATATTTAGTTTGTTCTGGACTGACAAATGATAAATTATTACTGAAGAACCACAGACATTTTTTATTATTTCATTTGATAGTCCAAGCATCTATTTTTTATTTGTAATATTTTGCTGACCCCGATGACTGGAAAGGAACTAGGAATGGAATTTGTTTTCCTTCAGCTTATAAAAGATCGTACTAGAATATGGCATCTCTCATCGAACAAGAAATTCAGCAATTAATAATTAAAAACCATTTCGGATTTATTGCTGGCCGTTTATAATTTCCGTGCCGCCCCCGACGCCCGGAAAAATGAATCTGCGAATAGGATTTGTTTTCAGTATGAGAAAGGAACACCATACTAAAATATGAAATATGCACGATTTTCAATAAAAAAGTTATATTTTCCGTGCCGCCCCCGACGCCCGGAAAAACGAATCTGCGAATAGGATTTGTTTTCGGTAGGTGAAAGGAACGCCATACTAAAATATGAAATATGCACGATTTTCAATAAAAAAGTTAGATTTTCTTTGCCGCCCCTGACGCACGAGAAAAAAAAAATCTGCGAATGGCATTTGTTTTCAATAAGTGAAAGGAACGCCATACAAAAATATGAAATATGCACGATTTTCAATAAAAAAGTTAGATTTTCCGTGCCGCCCCCGATGCCCGGAAAAACGAATCTGCGAATGGCATTTGTTTTCAGTAGGTGAAAGGAACGCCGTAATAAAATATTAAATATGCACAATTTTCAATAAAAAAGTTAGATTTGCCGTGCCGCCCCCGACGCCCGGAAAAACGAATCTGCGAATAGGATTTGTTTTCAGTAGGTGAAAGGAACGCCATAATAAAATATTAAATATGCACGATTTTCAATAAAAAAGTTAGATTTTCCGTGCCGCCCCTGACGCCCGGAAAATCGAATCTGCGAATAGAATTTGTTTTCAGTAGGTGAAAGGAACGCCATACTAAAATATGAAGTATGCACGATTTTCAATAAAAAAGTTAAGTTTTCCGTGCCGCCCTTGACGCCCGAAAAAACGAATCTGCGAATAGAATTTGTTTTCAGTAGGTGAAAGAAACGCCATACTAAAATATGAAACATGCACGATTTTCAATAAAAAAGTTAGATTTTTCGCGTCGCCCCCGACGCCCGGAAAAACGAATCTGCGAATGGCATTTGTTTTCAGTAGGTGAAAGGAACGCCATAATAAAATATTAAATATGCACGATTTTCAATAAAAAAGTTAAGTTTTCCGTGCCGCCCCCGACGTACGGAAAAACAATTCTGCGAATAGAATTTGTTTTCAGTAGGTGAAAGGAACGCCAAACTAATATATGAAATATGCACGATTTTCAATAAAAAAGTTAGATTTTCCGTGCCGCCCCTGACGCCCGGAAAAACGAATCTGCGAATGGCATTTGTTTTCAATAGGTGAAAGGAACGCCATACTTAAATGTGAAATATGCACGATTTTCAATAAAAAAGTTAGATTTTCCGTGCCGCCCCCAGCACCCGGAAAAGAGAATCTGCGAATGGCATTTGTTTTCAATAGGTGAAAGGAACGCCATATTAAAATATGAAATATGCACCATTTTCAATAAAAAAGTTAGATTTTCCGTGCCGCCCCCAACACCCGGAAAAACTAATCTGCGAATGGCATTTGTTTTCAATAGGTGAAAGGAATGTTATACTAAAATATGAAATATGCACGATTTTCAATAAAAAAGTTAGATTCTCTTTGCCGCCCCTGACGCCCGGAAAAACGAATCTGCGAATGGCATTTGTTTTCAATAGGTGAAAGGAACGCCATATTAAAATATTAAATATGCACGATTTTCAATAAAAAAGTTAGATTTTCCGTGCCGCCCCCAACACCCGGAAAAACTAATCTGCCAATGGCATTTGTTTTCAATAGGTGAAAGGAATGTTATACTAAAATATGAAATATGCACGATTTTCAATAAAAAAGTTAGATTCTCTTTGCCGCCCCTGACGCCCGGAAAAACGAATCTGCGAATGGCATTTGTTTTCAATAGGTGAAAGGAACGCCATATTAAAATATGAAATATGCACCATTTTCAATAAAAAAGTTAGATTTTCCGTGCCGCCCCCAACACCCGGAAAAACTAATCTGCGAATGGCATTTGTTTTCAATAGGTGAAAGGAATGTTATACTAAAATATGAAATATGCACGATTTTCAATAAAAAAGTTAGATTCTCTTTGCCGCCCCTGACGCCCGGAAAAACGAATCTGCGAATGGCATTTGTTTTCAATAGGTGAAAGGAACGCCATATTAAAATATTAAATATGCACGATTTTCAATAAAAAAGTTAGATTTTCCGTGCCGCCCCCAACACCCGGAAAAACTAATCTGCCAATGGCATTTGTTTTCAATAGGTGAAAGGAATGTTATACTAAAATATGAAATATGCACGATTTTCAATAAAAAAGTTAGATTCTCTTTGCCGCCCCTGACGCCCGGAAAAACGAATCTGCGAATGGCATTTGTTTTCAATAGGTGAAAGGAACGCCATATTAAAATATGAAATATGCACGATTTTCAATAAAAAAGTTAGATTTTCCGTGCCGCCCCCAACACCCGGAAAAACTAATCTGCCAATGGCATTTGTTTTCAATAGGTGAAAGGAACGTCATACTAAAATATGAAATATGCACGATTTTCAATAAAAAAGTTAGATTTTGTTTGCCGCCCCTGACGCCCGGAAAAACGAATCTGCGAATGGCATTTGTTTTCAATAGGTGAAAGGAACGCCATATTAAAATATTAAATATGCACGATTTTCAATAAAAAAGTTAGATTTTCCGTGCCGCCCCCAACACCCGGAAAAACTAATCTGCCAATGGCATTTGTTTTCAATAGGTGAAAGGAATGTTATACTAAAATATGAAATATGCACGATTTTCAATAAAAAAGTTAGATTCTCTTTGCCGCCCCTGACGCCCGGAAAAACGAATCTGCGAATGGCATTTGTTTTCAATAGGTGAAAGGAACGCCATATTAAAATATGAAATATGCACGATTTTCAATAAAAAAGTTAGATTTTCCGTGCCGCCCCCAACACCCGGAAAAACTAATCTGCCAATGGCATTTGTTTTCAATAGGTGAAAGGAACGTCATACTAAAATATGAAATATGCACGATTTTCAATAAAAAAGTTAGATTTTGTTTGCCGCCCCTGACGCCCGGAAAAACGAATCTGCGAATGGCATTTGTTTTCAATAGGTAAAAGGAACGTCATACTAAAATATTAAATATACACGATTTTCAATAAAAAGGTTAGATTTTCCGTGCCGCCCCCGACGCCAGGAAAAACGAATCTACGAATGGCATTTGTTTTCAATAAGTGACTGGAACGCCATACTAAAATATGAAATATGCACGATTTTCAATAAATAAGTTAGATTTTCTTTGCCGCCTCTGACGACTGGAAATACGAATCTAGGAATGGAATTTGTTTTCCTTCGGCTTATAAAAGATCGTATTAGAATATAATATCTATCGAACAAAATATTCAGCAATTAATAATTAAAGATTATTTCTGATTTATTACTGGCCGTTTATTGCTAGCGAGTAACTCGGCTGTCGCAGGCCACAGTCGTAATTATCTGAAGAGTCCCTTCAGAGAATACATATTTTATTGAGTTGTGGAACGTAATAACCTGCTACATCATTTTCACATATTTATATTTACACATATTCATGTTCTCTTATGATTGCGGCAACATTGACACATATTATCATGTTCTGTTATTATTGCGACAACGTTTATACACATTAACATGTTCCTCTATGATTATAACATCTGAGGTCACGATATACAACAAGAGGTCACAGTATAAAAGTTTCTGTAAAATATTTATCATGGAGTGTATTCGTGTGAAACCTTGTTTGACGTATCTGGGCTATTTTTTGCTATCTCTCTCACCACAAAATTCCCTTGTGGTAACAATCGATCCTAGAGATGGTGAGGTTGCAATAATAGCAAAACTTGTATGTGTGTGTGCGTGTGTGTGTGTGTGTGTGCGTGTGTGTGTGTGCGTGTGTGTGTGTGTGTGTGCGTGTGTGTGTGTGCGTGTGTGTGTGTGTGTGTGTGTGTGCGTGTGTGTGTGTGCGTGTGTGTGTGTGTGTGTGTGTGTGTGTGTGTGTGTGTGTGTGTGTGGGTGTATTGGTTCGTTTGTGTGTGCAAGTAGCACTTGTTATAATAGACCGGGGGACAGTGTAGCAAATAATAAATAATTTCATAAAATCAAATTCATAGTCCAAATGTTTCCTCTCACATAGTTGTTTAAAGATTTGAGCGTCAGCTGCATGGGTTGTGATGGAGGTGGCTGTGAGAAAATTTGAAACATGCAAAAAAATACGAAAAATAAAGTCATTTCATCAAGCTTGAAAAGTTGTAGAATTTATATTTAAGTAATACGGATTAGAAAAATAACAGTCAGCTGTACTGAAAACGGGGGATTACTCGTCAGCTACCCTTGAACCGGTAATAAATAGTGAGGGTGCAAATTCATTTCATCAAGCATGAAACTTATACAGCGTGTTTGTGACATTGTTTTAATGATAAAAACAATAATCAACTGTGCATCCTGTGGAGGCAAGACCGTCAGCTAGGGGATTATAGGTGTTGACCGGGCATGGCATTTAAGCCTCGAGTAATTTAATTAACTGTTTAACTGACGATCTTCCCCCTGTCAGATCGTCAGCTATTTGTTTCATTATATACAATGTCTCAAGTAGTAATTATAAAAATTTCATAAAATTGATTTTATTATTATTTTATCATTTTAATATTTCTTCAAGCATTATTTATACAGGGTGTCTCACCGGGAACTGAATCGGAACTCGATATAGAGAAAGTACGCATCAGAAAATTTTGAAAATTTAGATAATTACTAATGTCGGTGTGGCCAATCCAACTAAAATAATTACAAGCAGCTGGCACTTCCGCTTATACCGGAAGTCGATACAACTTGCTTATTTCAATTGGAACATCCTACATTATATATTTTAGGGTTTTCGAAAAGAGCATAAAATTCTGAGTCGAAAATATGTAGCATATCCTATACCTAAACCTAGCCGTTTCAGAGACTTTTGACATTTTATAGAAAATTTGACAGGTGCAACGGTTTGCAAGAACCGTTATAACTTTCTTCGTGTAAAATATCCTCATTTGCTTCTCGTCACATAAAAAGAACACAAGGAGAACTACGTTCTACAACTGAAATAAATTCAATAATATCATACCAAGTGTTCCGTTTTTCGCGTTACATTTTGACAACTTCAAACTGCGAAAACTTGTTTAGGTCAAATGGGATACCTTGTATTTTTTTACGTCAAGTTGTATAAAATTTAATTCCCTTTTTTCTGATATTATGGGGGTTAAAGTTACAACTTCTTGAAATATTTGCGATTTTATTAGAAATCCATGAATTGTTGTAATCATTTCATCAAAATAGCCATGATTAGAAACAATCAGTCATTATCTTATGTCAAAAAATGCCAGCACGTTTAAATTACACCCACGTAGACTTTTTAAATTTGTTTATTATTTATGGAGAATGTTATAAAGTAATATCAAGAACTTGCAGCGCATATGCTACTCGATATCCAGAAAAATGGAAACCGTCACCAAATACAGTAAAACGCATACTGGAAAATTTTAAAAATTATGGCTCTGTCAAGGCAAAAATGCAGAGAAGAAAGCCTATTGTTGACGACGAAAACATTGAAATAGTCATTCTGGGATATTTTTATGCATTTCCAAGGATGTCATTAAGACAAGCTGCTCTGGAATCGGGACTATGCAAGGATTCAATTCACAGAATCTTATTAAAACATAAGTTTCACCCGTTTTCATTTCATATAGTTCAAGGATTAAAAGAAACAGATTTCCTAAGAAGACAGAATTTTTGTGAGTTTATTCTAATAAGGTCTGAGGGTCACGATTCTTATTTGGGAAATATTATATGGAAAGATGAAGCAAAATTTACTAAAAATGGACTTTTTAATAGATACAATTCGCATTATTGGAGTGACTCAAATCCTTATATGTTCAGAGAGCGAAACTTTCAGGAAACTTGGCAGTTCAATGTTTACTGTGACATAAGAAACGATAGAGTGGTGGCATTACAATTTTATCAGGAAAATTTAAACGGTAAATTAAATTTTCTCATCTGCTAATATGTATGGGTAAATTTTTGTTTTTTTTTAGGTGAAAGATATCTGAATATCTTACAAAATTTGAATAATAACTATTTAGAAAATTTACCTCCTGCCGAACACAGAAACATTTTTTATCAGCACGACGGTGCTCCCCCACATAACGCATATTTAATTAATGATTATTTATAAGAAACTTTTTATGATCAATGGATGCCAATAATGGACCTTTCTTATGGCCTCCTCGCTCGCCCGATTTATCAGTTCTGGATTATTTCATTTGGGGAACTATTAAAAATAAAGTTTATGGGAGCCAATTAACAACCATTGAAGATTGTATGCAAAGAGTAAGAAATGTATTTCAAAACATATCACAGGATTCAATTAGAAGAGCTACCTATGAGGAACTAATCCGAAGGTGCGAAAAATGTGTCGAGGTTCGAGAGCGGAATTTTGAGCAATTATTAAATTAAAATGAAATCATATTTTAAATTGATCTTATCTCTGCTATTTTAGTTCATGCCATATCTTCAATTCGATTAATACGCATGTTACCATGTTAGTGTTATTTTGCGTTTTTGTGGATATCGAGTAGCAAATGTGCTGCAAGTTCTTGATATTACTTTATCACATTCTCCATAAATAATAAACAAATTTAAAAAGTTTTCGTTGGTATAATTTAAACATGCTGGCATTTTTTGACATGAGATAATGACTGATTGTTTCTAATCATGGCTATTTTGAGAAAATAATTACAACAATTCATGAATTTCTAATAAAATCGCAAATATTTCAAAAAGTTGTTACTTTAACCCCCACAATGCCAATATCAGGAAAAAGGGAATTCAATTTTACACAACTTGACGTAAAAAGATACAGGGTGTTCCAGTTGACCTAAACAAGTTTTCGCGGTTTGAAGTTGACGAAATATAACGCGAAAAATGGAACACTTGGTATGATATTATTGAATTTATTTCAGTTGTAGAACGTAGTTCTCCTTGTGTTCTTTTTATGTGACAAGAAGCAAATGAGGATATTTTACACGAAGAAAGTTATAACGGTTCTTGCAAACCGTTGCACCTGCAAATTTTCTATAAAATGTCAAATATTTCTGAAACGGCTAGGTTTAGGTATTCGACTCAGAATTTTATGCTCTTTTCGAAAACCCTAAAATATATAGGATGTTCCATTTGAAATAAGCAAGTTGGTATCGACTTCCAGTATAAGCGGAAGTGCCAGCTGCTTGTTATTATTTTAGTTGGATTGGCCACACCGACATTAGTAATTATCTAAATTTTCAAAATTTTCTGATGCGTATTTTTCTCTATATCCATCGATTCAGTTCCCGGTCAGACACCCTGTATAAGTTATCATAAATAAAGTATTTATAGTCCCTAAATGTTCTAAAAAATTGCTTAGGCTTGACCGCCTCATAGGTTAATTCGCAATAAACTAGGCAATGATCCGAAGTTGTGTGGTTTACTAAAGTATTTGTATTTAAGACTAAATCAGAATTACTTACAGCTATTATATCGATTAAGGTGCTGCTAAAGTTATTTATTCTAGTGGGTTCATTATTTAAAAAAGTCCATATGCTTCTAAAAATGAAAAAATTTAATACTGCTACTGTTAATTATATTTAGTAAATTAATGTTTATACCGCCCACCAACAAAATTTCATCTACTGTCGGTAATATTTGCGAAATTGTATTTTCTAGGTGTCTCAATAATACTTTGATCAATCTTAAAACTAACCCACAACTGTTCAATTACTGAAGAATTTTCCACATTAATATTTATTTTCGTCATTAATATGTGATTTCTATAATAAATTGCAATACCTCCTCCTCTACTTAAACGATCTTCTCTTATAAACTGGTAGCCATTTAGAAATATTTGGCTAGATGGTATAGCTGGTGATAGCCATGTCTCTGTGATTACAAAAATATAAAATTTATAACGTTCAACAATATCCTTGAACTCATTAAATCCTGTGAACAGTGACGTAACATTAAGCGTGGCAACTTTAAATTGCAAGAAAAACCACAGCCTATGGCAAAAACTATTATTAGTAAGAAATTAAGGAAAAAAATTGTTTATCCAGCTAATTAATGTAAACAAAGTGGGAAGTGGAGTGTTTCAATTAGGTGAAATTATTCAAGTTTTTATAATAAATTAAGAAGTAATATAAATCGCCTTATAAAGACCAGAAATTAATGTGTAAATAAGTATAAAAAAATTGCAATACATAAAACCGATCACTACGCATAGAGATAAAAAAATATGCATAGTGCTACTGAAAAAGAAAACAATGTTATACGTTGACATAATTGTATATTAGAATTAAATAATATTAGGTTTTTGTGAATGACTTCAAATATATAAAGAGAGAAAAAATAAAAAATAATAATGGTGTCAGAACCAAAAACTAGATTTAGCAAAAAATATATACAGGGTGTCCCGAAAATGGTGGGCAGTCTCTCGGATTTGGGTAGAACTAGTGAAAATAAGGTCACAAGTTCGTATATTTTTCTTTCCCCCGAAGTACCTCTACGAAGATATTCGCTCTTAGGTTACAAATTGATTCTTCGCAATAACTTTTTTATTTATTTTAGTACCATATTATTTCAATTCAATTAGGTCAGTGTATTAGAACCTTGGATAACATTCTTGGGCTCTGGGGGGCAGAACACCCATTGCCTTAATAAGTTGAAAAAAAAATTCAGCATATTTTATTTTATTTCTAAGGTTATTTTCAAATTTTTGAGCCATTTTTATGTAAAAAACGTATACTTGTTTGATGTCGGTAATATGAACCGTTTTCGAAATAAATGCACCTACGATGAAATTGCGATTTTCAATCGCACAAATAATAGTAACTTTTAAAAATAAATAAACAAAGACTATTTACTTAGTATTACTTTGTCATATTATGTGTGACCTTCCCGTCGATTATTTGAAAAAAATGACAAAGAATGGTGCCGCACATGCTGAAGCCCAAGTTCTGGGGTTAGTATTGAACGTGTTAATATAAATTTTTTTAAATATTTAAAAAAATAGCTACATCGTCTTATCTATGTAGATAAGGCGATGTAGCTGTTTATGTACAAAACCAGATGAGTAATAATGACAGTTTATGGTTAAAATATGCCTTACACTAACAATGAATACGCAGATATGCATTTATATATGGAATGGCTTCTTGTAATGCCCCGAAAGCACGAAGACTATACGCTCGATCGCAAAACTTTTGAACGTGTCGATCAACGGCTGAGAGAAACTGGTAAAAATATGATAATTTTTTTTAAAACTAAAAATCTAAGAATTATATCTCTACTTAGGTCGATTTGCGCCAAATGACGTAAACAGGGGTGCTCCGCGGACAACACGTACTGTTGAAGTAAAAGAGAACGTATTGGATCTAGTCACTGCGAATTCATCTGTCAGTATTAGATCATTATCATTGCAAATGAATGTCCCAAATCCATCGTTGGACGAATTTTGAAAGAGCAACTGCTTCATCCGACCACATACAGAAAGTACATGCCATTAGCCCAGATTACTTTCCTGATAGGGTGCAATTTTCTCAGTGGTTTATACAGAAATATGAACAAAACCATGCCTTCAATCGATCGGTTTTGTATACGGATGAAGCGAGCTTTGAAAAAATGGGGTCATTAACTCCCACAACTTACATGTTTGGAGCGAGGAAAACTCACATGCCATAATTCAAATGCGCCATCAGAGGCAATTTCATATTAATGTTTGGGCCGGAATTATTGGCCGGTACTTGTTGGGCCCATTCATGTTACCAAATCGATTGATTGGGCAACTTTATCTTGAATTTCTCCAACAGCAGTTACTACAACTTTTAGAAGACGTTTACATTGCATTTCGAGGGAACATGTGGTTTATGCATGATGGGGCGCTCCCGCATTTTAGTCTTATAGTGAGGGGTCATTTGAATAGAGTATATTCAAACCGGTGGATAGGTCGGGGTGGGCCTGTTCCTTGACCTCCCCGATCACCCGATTTAAATCCCCTTGATTTTTTCCTGTGGGAGCATTTAAAATGTTTTGTATATGCCACACCAGTAGAGATAAGAGAAGAATTATACGAGAGAATTATATACCATTCAAATGCAATTAGAGAAAACGAAGGAATGTTGTGGCGAGTTCAGCGATCGTCAGTTCATTGTGGACAAGCATGCATTATAGAAGGAGGTGTTTGTTATGAAATTTCATAAATCTTCATTTTTCCATGTCCCTAATTAATTTTCTTCAGTAAGGTTTCAAATTTTATGTTTTGTGTGCTCAAGATTTTTTGTTTATATAAGTTTAAGTAAGTACTTACTACCTCATAGAGAAATAAATGTTGTTTTGTATATAATCCTCGTGTTTATTTAATTTTTAAAAATTACTATTATTTGTGCGATTGAAAATCGCAATTTTATCGTTAAACATTTATCTCGAAAACGGTTCATATTACCGAAATCATACAAGTATACGTTTTTTACGTAAAAATGGCTCAAACATTTGAAAATAACCTTAAAAATAAAAGAAAATAACCTAAAAATTTTTTTTCAACTTATTAAGATAATGGGTGCTCTGCCCGAGCCCCCTGGAATGTTATCCAAGGTTCTAATACACTGACCTAATTGAATTGAAATAATATGATACTGATCCAAAAATGATTAAAATCGATTGAACAATAAAAAAGTTATCGCGAAAAATCGATTTTTAACCTTAAGATTGCCCACCATTTTCGGGACACCCCGTATACATTTAAAATTTCAGCTCTGAGAGAAAATAATTTATTTTTACCAACTTTAATCCCAAATTATATGATTATTATATTATATTTATAATAACTGTTTTTATAATAGTTAATACACTTTGCGTTGGTTTTATGTTTTATTAATTTGATTTATCTATACAATGTAGTCCAAATTAACTATTTATAAAAAATATTTACTTGGTGCACTTTTTCCCCAAAAATTAAAAAAAAACATTTAAAGCAATATCTATTATATCCGAAATAGATTTGTTTAAATAGCAGATCTAATTTTGGTTGAGATCTAGTCCCAAATTGTCACGAGAAACAATAGTTCTGGATTTTATATACCATTTCCTGAGTTTGCGAAATCCCTAATTCTTTTTCAATTTTTACAGACAATGTTTGGCATCAAGTTCTCTTCACTGACCGGATCGTTGAAACAATGTTTGGAGGTTCTTGCAGTATTAGCTTGGATGTATTGTTTCAGCATTGGTGGTTTCATAAATTTACTCACATCAATCTACTTATTAATATATACTAAATACGGTTGGATTATTGGTATATATTTGTATTGGATTTGGGTTATCGACAGACATACGCCAGAAACTGGTGGCAGAATATCCCGATGGGCCAAATCTTGGTCTTGGTGGAAATATAGACGGGATTATTATCCGCTTCGATGTGAAAAGTTGCCTGGAGTAGAACTCAATCCGAAGAAGAATTATTTGATGTGTTACTTTCCTCATGGAGTGTTTTGTGACGGAGCGGTAAACGCTTTTACAGCTGAAGATGAAAAATATTTTACCACGCACACGGTGCATGCAGTGACGTTACCGTTCCCGTTCCAGCTTCCTTTGATTCGTGAATTAATATTAAGTATGAAACTCGATATATCGATACATTTGCCTTATCTATAGGGCGGGTCAAAAGTGAAAATATTTATACAATCTGTATCTTAATTTCATATTAAAGTATTTGACACATTTGCTAAAATTAAAGAAAATGTAGCATCTATTCTAGCTTCTCTGGCTAAGATTCTGTCTTCACGTGTCTCGATTTCATTTTCTTCGTTTCTTTAGACTTGTTAGATATTTAATTATTTTTATTTATTTATTTAACTAGGAAATCCAACAGGCAAAGCCCAGTTTAGGATTAGGTACAAAAAATCTAATATATACACAAATATGTAGATAAATCGAAATAAAAACGGTCAAAAGAGGAATTAACAGTCAAATATACAATGAAATACTAAGGAGCTAATATATAGTAGGAGACCTGACGGGCATTATGGTGAACGATAATGAAAAATGTTCACTCGTGGGAATCAATTCTTTGGTCTTTGGATATATCAAAACCGATCGTCGGCCGTCTCAAAATGGTAACATTGAGTTGTGGGGTGTATTAGAAAGGGGCAGTTTTGGGTTTTGGTGAACCATAGTGATCAAGAAAAATAATACAAGGGTGACTAAATATAACTAGTTTAGATGGCTTTTTCACCTAAGCACACGATTTTTTCGGTAGCTTTGTATATAGCCGAGACCGCTGAAAATGGTAAAAATCACATTTCGGTGAACGACCTTGATCAAAAATAATTTTGGCGCCAATCCATTCGTTTATATTAGGCTGGGGCCGTTACCTTTTTGAGATGAAAAAATTAATAGCAGGTAACGGCCGGCTGGAATATATAGTTGAAGTCATAAAAAATGAAAAAAAAAACTTTGGAACTTGAGATGAAGGGAAGTAGTGAAATGGGGTGCTATTTAAGGGATGAAAACAGTTTTTCGTTATTTGTGGCGAAACGTGACCTCCCAGAGAAAAGTGTTTCATACAAAAGTTGTAGATAATAAAAAAATATAAAACTTTTATTCTATATATTTTTCGACATAACCTCAAAGTTTGCGAGAAAATGATAAAAAACCGATTTCTCTGTTTTTATTTTTTCTCTCGCGTGAAAATTATTTAATTTAAATGAAATTTTGCGAAAGTACGTAGTTATTTGCATATAATAAGCATAAATTTGTTCAATTATGGGAAATAAATATTATTCGAGATTTTACCATTTTTCCGAAAAAACACCCCTATCTTCGGCGAACAACTTTATTGATTTTTTTTTGGATTTTGATGTTCTACTAGTGCTCATTTTTTTCGTCGAGATGTCTACTTTCAAATGGTACGTCGATGTTAGTGATTTAATGTCATTTAGCAGCTTAAAATTAAGAAAAACCGAAAAAAAAATTTTCGAATCTCGAGTTTGTCTTTTTTTCATTATTTTCAATTTTTTAGCGTATTTATGTTAATAATTCATAATATTTTAATGAAAAAACTTACTTTGGTATAAAATAAATAAAGTTGAATGAATTTCATCACGGAAAGGTAGGGAAAACTTCATGAAACTTAACATTTACATGGAAATCAATAGTACTTTATTAATTTTCAGAAGCTACAGTTAAATTTCGAAAACTTTATATGCATATTAAATTATTCTAAATACATATGATAAAATACAACATACAATCTATTTATATTGGCTACGAATTCTTTACTTTTTTTTACAAATATTTACTTTATTAATATTGGTTGTGGATAGCTTATAAAAAGAAAAATCAATAAAATAATTGTTAAAATCTAATCCATTTTAGGCCTTTTTTGTTGTGGTTCGTTTTCTTCATCGATCAAACTCTCAAATTCTATATTATCTTCAAAATCATTGGCATTTTCAGGCTCTTCAATTTCGATGTCATTATTCTTTGCTGGCTCTTCATCAATATCTTCAGAATCACTTAAATCTACAAATACTTCTCTGTCTCTATTTGAACATTTCTCAGTGCATGTATTGCATAGATTGGTACATTTTAAGCCGTGTTTTCGGCAGCCACACCTTTGATCATTGCATCCACTTTCACAAGTACAGCTAACGCTTTTTAACAACTTTCCGGGAATCAAGTCGGAACTGTCAGAGATGTGTTTCGGCACGAGTCTTCCTACATTTTCGTTCCAGCCCCAGTCGTTTGCTTTTTTGTTGTCCTGATCGTTGTCAAAATTACCCAACCAAGTTTGCAATTGGTAATAGACTCTGTAGGAGTGTTGTGCAGCTGCTTCTTGAGTTGGAGGGAGTTTTTCCAATTTAAAAATGGATTTGTTTGTAGCTTGCTGATACAGCTCAAATCGTAACTGATTTAATGGGTTATAAATTTTATTACTTTTGTAAATACTAGCTATAAGTTGAGATCCATTTTTCGCTATGGTTATGTGGTCTGCATCTTTTTGATAATAAACACTGGCTAGGTTTTTTATTGTCCAATAAAGATCTTACTATTGTTTTTTTCCCTTTTCCAGCAAAACTTGAAGTTGTATCACACCCAGAGAAAGCATGAAGACACGCTATTACACTTGTGTATGGTTCGTGTTTAAAATAATGGGATGTATAAAATGAATCTTTGACGTTGCTTGAGCCTGGTTTGTGAAAATAAATATCTAGCCCATTTGAATTTAATTGGTGTAAAAGAACTAGTAAATCGATGTCTTGACCCACGATTATTACAGTTTTATCATCTTGTTTAGCTAATTGGATCGCAGTATACAATTATAGCGTAGTTTCCAATAACTAAATTCATTCAACTTTAGTTATTTTATATCAAAGTAAATTTTTTCATTAAAATGTTATGAATTATTAACATAAATATGCTAAAAAATTGAAAATAATGAAAAAATCGACAAATTCGAGATTCAAAATTTTTTTTTCGGTTTTTCTTCATTTTAAGCTGCTAAATGACAATAAATCACTAACATCGACATAACATTGGAAAGTAGACATCTCGGCGAAAAAAATGAGCACTAGTAGAACATCAAAATCCAAAAAAAAATCAATAAAGTTATTGATAAAAATAATGGTAAAATCTCGAAAAGTATTTATTTCCCATAATTGAAAAAATTCATGCTTATTATATGCAAATAATTACGTACTTTCACAAAGTTTCATTTAAATTAAATAGATTTCACGCGAGAAAAAAAATAAAAACAGAAAAATCGGTTTTTCGTCATTTTCTCGCAAACTTTGAGGTTATGTCGAAAAATATATAGAATAAAAGTTTTAGACTTTTTTATTATCTACAACTTTTGTATGAAACACTTCTCTCTAGAAGGTCACGTTTCGCCACAAATCACGAAAAACCGTTTTCATCCCTTAAATAGCACCCCATTTCACTACTTCCTTTCATCTCAAGTTCCAAAATTTTTTTTTAAATTTTTTATGACCTCAACTATATATTCCACCTGGCTGTTGCCTGCTATTAACTTTTTTTTTTCAGCATTATAAATCCGTAACGGCCCCAGCTTATATATACTGAAACAAAAAACACGTCGGCAGACGAAAAAATCGGTAACAACTTCGGAGCAGACGTTGTCAAAGTGACACAAGTCTGATTTTGATGAACGACATTTATCAAAGAAAATAATCTCACATATTATATTAAAAACAACTATTTTACATGATATTTTACTTATTTGCCGAGGGGCCGTATTTTCGAGCTTGACCGAGGCGATGTCGTGCACGAAAATGTGAGATTGTCGCATGAAAATATACGTTTCGTATTTTCGAGCATTATGAACTCGTATGCGAACTTTCCGCATGCGACTGATTTCGGGCGAGATACAACGGATGGGGGTTTAATACACGATAAAGCAATTTCGTGTACGAATATATTCAAAGTGATCGTTTTGGTTTGTTTTATTTCGTGCCACATAACATCTATTTCTCAAGTAAGATTTCTAGGCTTTTGTCGTTGTTTGTTTATTATTTGAACAAATTTTGGTGAGTGAAAATGGACAATGGCAGTGTTAGATGACTTAATACATTAAGCTACTATCGACACCTTGGAACAGGCAGAAGTTTTGGCAGAAAGCGATCATAGAAGACAATTCCATGCCTATGATAATATATTTAAAGATTTAACGGATGGCAAATTTGTCAAATTGTATCGTTTGACAAAACCAATGGCTAAAGGATTAATTGACCACTGCTCTTAGGAGGGCGTTTAGTTTAATTGTGCCCAGAGGGCTTAATCCATTGAAGGAGTCGGACGAGCTACCGAATGTTTGCGTCTCGGACTAGACAATGTCCCCGCACGAGGGTGCTGAATCGATTCCCGGGGTTAAACCAATTTTTCCACCTCGACAACCCCTTCAAATTTATCAAAAACCACCCCCAAAGTCCCCGTTTTCGTGAACCCGTTTATTTTTCCCAGTTTTTCGACTAATTGTTTTTCCCTTGAGTAGAACGGAAGGTTCCTCGAAACATTTGACCTCAGCCATCCCTATCCCAGGCTTCCAACCCTTGTAGGGGGTGGACAATTTATATTTGTTTTTGTGAGAAAAAAATTAATATTTGTAGGAGACGTTTCTTTGAGGAAGGTGGTAGGTGACAAGGATTGTGTAACCACCTCAGTGGTTGTTTTCACCCTTCAAGGGGGTGGAATTCTTTTTCATGTATTATTGAAAAATAGTATAAAAATATGTATATTAAAGTGTTTATATATTGATTTTCAACCCCTTTGAAGGGTGGAAACAACCCCCGGGGCTGGTTACACAACCCTGGTCACCTACCACTTTCCTCAAAGAAACTCCTCTTACAAAATATTAATTTTTTCCCCAGAAAAAAATTCTACTCCCTTGAAGGGCGAAAACATCCCCCGGGGGTTCCTATAAAATCTAAATTTTGTTCTCCCAAAAACAAATATCAACTTTCCACCCCCTACAAGGGTAGGTAGCAGGGGTGGCTGATGTCAAATCCTCGAGGGACTTTCCGTTCTACTGGAGGAGCAACAGTTAGTCGAAAAACTGGGGAAAATAAACGGGTTCACGGAAAGGGGACTTAAGGGGTGTTTTTCGGCCAATCTGAGGGGGTTGCCGAGGTGGAAAAATTGGTTTAACCCTGGGAATCGATTCAACACCCTCGAAAACGTGGGGGGGGCATTGTCTAGTAAGAGGCGAAAACATTCGGTAATTTCGTCATAAATCCCGATTCTTTAAATGGACTAGCTTGGCCATTTTTGAATGTGAAATTTGTGGTAAGTTTATCACTCTACAATTCCGGGTCAGCTTCAAGAAAATCCACCATTTCCTTTTTCTGGTCTGCACTAATATATCCCACCCGCTTATCCGCTTATTGCTGGTGCATTATAATATTCAGTCTTGTAATTTAATCAACACATATAACAGCTGATTACTGACATTAGTGTTTTCTAGGAGTTTCAAGTCCATTTGGTTGCACCAAAAAGCGTTCCCACATTTGCCATGCGACATTTTCGTGTGCGAAAAACAAATCACGGATGGTGTTCTAAAATACCACCTCAGAACTATAAGCGAAATTTTTTAAACGAGTTGGGTGCCTAGTATTTCGCATGCGACAAATATCGATTGACCTCGAAAATATGACCCCAGAAAAACAATTGTGGCAACTTTCGAGTAGATGATGTCACAGATCTATTGGTTATAAAATAAAAATCGGAGTTTACATAGATTTATTGCTTCTATGCAAGTAGAAAACAGTCCAAAATAACAAAAAACGTAGAAACATATTATTTTCAAAACATAATGTAAAATAATAATAAAAAAACTAATTACTTCCGATTAAGTATTTTATGGATTTGTAGCTCTTAAACAGTTCCTTTGGTTTAAAGATAAGTTATATTGACTTAAATTGCTACTTTTACCGACCACATATCGATATATCGATTCTATCGATGGACTTGGAGTTAACAATATTACATGACAAATGATGTTCATTTCTAGGCATAGGATTAATATCCTCTTCTGCTAAATCAATTGAATATGTATTAAGTAAACCCGGTGGCGGACATATTTGTGCTTTGGCAGTTGGTGGGGCACAAGAAATGTGTTATTATAAACTAGGCAGCTACAGATTAGTACTAAAAAATCGAAAAGGTTTTGTCAAATTGGCTTTACGAAGTGGTGCCCCCTTGGTACCTGTAATATCTTTTGGTGAGACTGACTTGTACGATCAGCTAGAGACACCGCTTATACGAAGATTTCAGGAGTTTATAAGGAAGTTGATTGGAGTTGGACCTATAATACCGTTAGGACGATTTTTCTTTATTCCACATAAACGTGTGGTCACCACAGTAGGTAAGAAAATAACACTTGTGTATAATAAAGTACTTCATAAATATTGAACTTTATATGAACGTTAGGTTTTAAATATACAAACAAGATAATGTATAGTAGAATGCAGGTTTTCACGGCCATTGTCTAATGAAGTAGATTCTTCCGGGTCTTGCCGTGGTCGTCGAACTTGACTTGACGTTTCGCTGATCATCCTGTCAGCTTCTTCAGAAGGATTCTAAAGTACTTTAGAATCTATCTAAAGTACTTTAGAATCCTTCTGAAGAAGCTGACAGGATGATCAGCGAAACGTCAAGTCAAGTTCGACGACCACGGCAAGACCCGGAAGAATCTACTTCATCAAGTTAATGTATAGTCGAAGAAATCATTATAGTAGAATGCGGTCATGGTGGAACGGGCGGAGTTTATATAATAATAATATGGCTCTATTTTTTGTTGATATAAGTTATTTACAATAATCTTTTATAAAGGGGGCGACGTTCAACTAGGCTGCTCTTCCACGTAACCCACCATAATTCTGCAAAACAAGCAGTACATTATAAAATAAAACAGTATAATATTCTAAGTACAAAATGTAAGATATATTACAGTACACGTAAATAAATCAAATCTAACTATTAAAAAAAAATTAATTTTTTTGTGATATTAGGTAATTTTTGATATGGGTTTTCAGAGTATGGAAACTAGAATTTGAGCTAATTTTACAATTCAGGTTATTATAAATGTAAGTTGCATTATATGTAAAAGATCTTCTAAATTGGGCTGTATTATGCTTAGGAACGCTGTATAGGTCACAATAGTAGTCCAGTCATTGAAGCTTTATACCTCAGAAATATTTTACTACGAACCGATTTACGAAATTTTGGAATTATGCTTATCTTACCCTTAACTTCAAAAGTGATATTGACCCGACCTCCGTTCTTACCCTGGGGGTGGTTGCCACCCCTTCTCGTTAGTGGAAATTTTTTTGATCAAAATAACCTCAGGGATCGATAGCAGCAAAAAGTGTTCTATAAAGTTTTTTCAAAAACTCAATACTTTTCAAGTTATTGGCGATTGAAAACTAGGAATTTTCCCACGTTTTCCAACGGTTTTTCGCAAATATCTCAAAAAATATGAATTTTAACGATAATTTTATAATAAACAAAATTGTAGAAGGTAAGAAAATGAACAAATTGGTTTTTTAAAGAGTGTTCTAAGGGCAATATTAAGCGAGATATTGAAGATAAAAGCCGTTTTTTTTGTCTGAACTTTAATCGATGTATTCAATGCCATCTAGCGGACAACGGATACATTTTATCCGTATGACAATGAGAAACTTTTTTATAGTGCTTAAAATAATCTTTAAAATGAGCAGTAAAGTCTTTTGCACGTAAAGTGAGTATGAAAAAAAGAGACATCTAATATATATTTTTTTAAATCGATGTGTTTCATAAGTGCCATTTCCACCAAAATTAAAATTAATCGTATTCCGTCTAGATTTAACTTTAATATGAAGAGTTTATTTGATACCAGCCGTTTGACTGCTTTGTAATGCATACTTTTCAAAAAAATCAGAAAAAACATTTTTTTCATTTAAAAAAAAACTTTTTTTTATAATATTTCAAAAATAATGAAAGATACGTAAAAAATTGTAATGATAAAAAATGTAGGTCTTTTTTTTGACAAAAATTTGTTTTTTTTTTCTGTCAGACCAAAATTGACGGAGATATGACTGTTTAAAGAGCGCGCGGTAGCGCAATCACAGTCTCTCTCGAGCCCTTTGACCCTTCACCGTTTCAAAGTGAAGGGTTTTACACTACATGTCATATTGAAAAAATTTGTAGCTCTTTTAATTACCTTTAAAATGTTATGATAGCTTTAAAATTGAAGGAGTTATAGTCCAAAAATTAAACGTTTTTTTTTTCTATTTAGTAAAATGAAAATTTCGGAGCACAAAAATTTGGAGCAGAGTGAAAGTAAAGAATAATATGAACCCAAAACTATAGTCTTATATATATATATGTCCATATATGGCATATATATATCGGAAACATACGGTAGATATTGCATGGTATGTTTATATGGACTTGCTAAAGATATACAACCAAATAAATTGAGTCGCGTAGAAAACTTATCAAAATATCTGGAAAAGATGCGCTATGAAAGTCATCATTAGTTCCAACAGTTGGTGCCATAAATGAGCATACTAAGAGGGTTTATCTACAAACGCAGATTTGGCTTGGCAACAAAAATATTCAACCAACTGATTGGGGATGGGACAGCATGCAGTGGAGATAACTGCCAGAGTAGCCCTCCAATTGACCCAGAAGAAGATCTTGATTACGACAGCAACTCCGATATTGAGTCATGAACGATTGGTGTAATAGTTTTTTTATGTATTGTAATGCTCTTGTTGCAGAATTTTTTATAATTAATTACTAATTTAATCTAGTACATTTCCAGATAACTTGTAAGTTTATATTTTATTCAATAAAAAGTGTCTGATTACTTACTCTATAATTAAATTATTTTTAATTGTATAAACATATATTTTCAATGTTTTAATTTAGGGGTAGTTTTAAGGGTTGAAAAGCTAAACATATGATAGTCATTTTCGAGAACGTGAAACAACATTTAAATCATTTTGAGTTCATCAAAAGAAATTGAGGGGTTGTTCTTAAGGGTTGAAAAGGGGTTAAAAATATGATAATTAAGGTAAAGAACGTAAAACAATATTTACTCTATATTTAAATCTTTTTAAGTTATACAAAAGTATTTTTTTTATTTTTTTTTCAATTTAGTGGTCGTTTGCAGGGGGTTGTAAAGTTTTTAGGGGTTGAAAATGGGTTAAACATGAGATAATTGTGTTAGAGAACACTTTACGATTTCACTCCTTAAATTAAATAAAAATATAAACTCCTTAAATGCGTTTTCTAGCGATAAAATGGCTCAATGTCAATTTTTTCATTAAGGGGTCGTTTTCACCCCTTAAAAATAATAAACGGATGTCGGGTCAATATCACTTTTGAAGTTAAGGGTAAGATAAGCCTAATTCCAAAATTTCATGTAAATCGGTTCGTAGTAAAATATTTCGGAGGTAAGACCCTATTTTCCGCTTCAATGACTGGACTATAGCGCGTAGGACAATTATGTACATCAGTACCTTTAATTAATTTTCCAAGAAAATATATTGGATATTTATTTATGTTAATTTTGTGGATGAGGCACGCCATATGCAACTTAAAACGTTCATCAAGTGTTAACCATTTACTTTGCTGAAGTGTCTCGGAGATACGGTCAAATTTGCGGAGGTTATAACAGAATCTTAAACAATTATTCTGAATTTTTTGCAAACTTTTTTGGCCCATTATAAGCAAAGCGGGCCAGTATACCACATCACAGTAAGCTAAAGTAGACAAAATTAAAGATTCACATAACTTAAGTTTCACATCGCTTGATAAATACTCCTTATGCATGTATAATGTCTTTAATTTAAAATAAGATTTTTGAACGTGTTCATTAAATTTTAATTGCACATCTAAAATTACTCCGAGATTTTTGCAATGTTCACTAAAAGTTAAAGATTCATTATCAATTAGAATTTTAAAATCAGGTATTTCACAGAGTTCTTTATTGTTTTTCCCAAACAACAATACCTCAGTTTTTTTCTTGTTTAAAATAAGACCGTGCGCACTTGATACTCTCACCACCTGTGCTAAATCTTCGTTGACATTTTCAACAGCTACTTTATATTGACGTTGTAAAAAGTTTAAATAAATCTGTGTGTCATCTGCATATTGGTGCATAGAACTAAATTTAAGGTAGCTGTAAAAATCAGCGGTATATATCGAAAATAATAGTGGACCTAGGACACTTCCTTGTGGAACACCTATTGCGTTAAATATAAAATTTGAAAAAATTCCATTTAGGAGCACCCTTTGCCGTCGATATGAGAGGTAGTTTTTTTAGAAACAATACAGCAGAATGACTAAAACCAAAATATTTAAGTTTTTTACATAAAATCTCATGATCAAGAGTATCAAAAGCTTTGCTATAGTCCAACAAAATTAAAATTGTATTTTTACTTTGATCATTTGCTCTAGAGATATCATCCGTTACACAGTTGTTGTACTATGGCCAACGCGGAAGCCAGATTGCGTATTAGGTAAAATTGAATGTTTTTCAAGAAATGAATTTATTTGTTCTGCAATTATTTTTTCCAAAATTTTTGATAATGTTGGCAAATTACTTATTGGCCAAAAGTGAGAGAACTCGACTGGATCGGAATTTTTAGGAATTGAAATTATATTCGAATCTTTCCCTACACGAGGAAAAACGTTTAATGATATGCATTTATTAATAATAAAATTTAAATATTCACTTAAGTATGGTAGCACTAATGTTATCATTTTCAAGTCTATGCCATCAGCTCCTTTTTCATTTGATTTAAGGGTTCGTACAATAGATTCTACTTTTTCAACTGTAACTTGAGTAAAATTTAATTCCGTGACGAAATCTGAATATTTTCCATCATATTTTTCTAATATTGCATTATTTTTATCCAGATCTGGTACTTGTGGTAAACTACTAATAAAAAAATTATTCAGATCACTGAAATCCACAAATGAACTTTTATGTTTTTTATTTATATTTAAATAGTCTAATGTTTTCCAAAATTCTTTAGGATTGCTTCTAGATTTTTGTTGTAAAAACGCTTTTTTTTCTAATTTCACCGTAGTATTTACAATATTCCGTAGTTCTTTCTAATAGATCCATGATGCCTCTGTACCAACTTTTTTGTATTTAGTATAGGCTTTGTCTCTGAGCTTCATCATGAATTTTAGATTTTGAGTTAACCAAGGAGCTGGCGGCTTAGATATTCTTACTGTTTTTTCTGGAGCATGAAAATCAAAAAGTGCATTTATATTTAGATTCCAGTATTCTATCATTTCTTCAACGGATTGAAGATCATAAATATGTGACCGATTTATAAGATATAGATCATTAAGAAATATATTAAAATTAAATTCTGAGTAATCCCTAAACGTTCGAAAAATTTGAGGTTGTTTAATTTTTTTAATTTTTAAATTACAATTTACTCATGAATGATCCGAAATACCTTCCATGTTAATGACATCAACATTGTTCACTAAATTTATATCTGATATAACAATTAAATCTATTACTGTACTAGAGTGTTCCGTAATCCGCGTCGGCTGTGAAATTAATTGATGTAAACTATATTTACTTTAAAAACTGGTGAATTGTTTAGTATTATTGTTACTTAATTTTGAAAAGTCTACATTAAAATCCCCCCAAATAGAATTACATCGAAATCTGGTAACAAACTAACCAGGGTATTTATATCGTATACTTTATCCAGTGTCAGTTTAAAACTAAAAAATAAGAACGCGACATTCTTTAGTAAACCGACATCGAACGCGTGCCATCCATAGGCGCGCATAACTTACTTTTCAAGGTAATGCATGCCCTACAGCAATTTAAAAATGGTTTATTATATACGTAACATTGTTTTGCGGCCTTATTAAATTATAAATTCTGACTGAAAGTGGTGAAATGATCGGTAGATATATGTAAATTATATGTTCGTTTGTATAAAGGATTGTAATATAAAAATACCTATATACTTTTATAAAAACTAACAATTAACTTTACTCACTTAATCAATGACATTTTCTACAGAACGAAAAAATTTAATTGACTCTTAATGTAGGGAACTAGAAAAACTTTATATTATAGAAAAAAGACCGTTATAATTAGCAAGTCGAGAGATCATTTCTGAATCACCACATCCGCTAGCAGCGTCTAAAATTTTTGCCCGTGTCGATTGCCCTGTACCTAATCGAACGGGTGTGAAAACAGCCAGGGGTTTTCAGCCACGGTTTTGCGATGTGGCAACACTACATATCAGACACACATTTCTTGTAAATTGAAAACGTTATGATATTAATAAATGAAACAGAAACGCATATTTTCAAAAAAGATGTTTTCATGTAATTTGAGCAAATTAAACTGTCATTGGCGGCTCGTAATAAGGGGTTCAAAAAATTAAAATGCATTCGCATATTCGAAAGTAACAATTGGGTCGTCCTTCAACTACTCCCTCATACAAGAGTCAGTGTCGGGTAGCAAGGAGGAGTACAGGAGTATCTAAATTTCAAAAAATCAATAATACTTAAAAAGTTAATACCGATGGCCTCTGTGCTTTAGAAAGTAACTACCGGTTGGTCCTTCAACAACTTCTGTACCAAAAAGTCATTGCTGGGTTTTAATATGGGGTGCAAGAAATTATGTTTTTCAATAATTTATTACAATTGAATTATTCAACGTCGATGAAGTCTGCATATGCGAAAGTAATCATTGGGTCGTGCTTCAACTACTCCCGCATACAAAAGTCAGTGTCGGGCAGCAACGAGGGCTACAGAAATATCTAAATTTGAAAATATGTATAATATTGAATTAGTTAATGGACGACCCAATGGTTACTTTCGCATACGCGGACTTCATCGACATTGAATAATTCAACAGTAATAAATTATTGAAAAACTTAATTTCTTGCACCCCTTATTAAAGCCCGACAATTACTTCTTGGGACAAAAGTAGTTAAAAGACCAACAGTTACTTTCTGATGCGTAGAAGCCATCAGCATTAACTAATTCAGTATTATTAATTTCCCATCAGCATTAACTAATTCAGTATTATTAATTTTTTTCAAATTTAGACATTTCTGTACCCCTCGTTGCCGCCTGACACTGACTTTTGTATGCGGGGGTAGTTGAAGGACGACCCAATGGTTACTTTCGCATATGCAGACTTCATCAACGCTGAATAATTCAATAATAATAAATTATTGAAAAACATAAATTTTTGCATTCCTTATTAAAATCTGACAATGACTTTTAAGGCAGAAATTGTTGAAGCATCAACCGGTATTTACTTTTCAATGCGCAGAAGCCATTGACATTAACTAATTCGGTATTATTCATTTTTCAAATTTAGATGTTTCTGCACCCCTGTTGCTGACCGACACTGACTTTTGTATGGTGGAGTAGTTGAAGGACGGCTCAATGGTTACTTCTGAATATGCAGACTTCATCGACATTGATTAATTTAATAGTAATAAATTATTGAACATTATAAATTTTCTGAACCCCTTATCACGAGCCACCAATGACAGTTTGATTTGCTCAAATTGCATGAAAACATCATTTTTGAAAACATGCGTTTCTGTCTCATTTATTAATATAATGAAGTTTTAAGAGTACATCAATTTGCAAGAAAAGCAATACCTGATATACAGTGTTGCCACATCGTAAAACCGTGGCTGTCTTCACACCCGTTCTAATTGATTGAATATATTAATTAGAAATACATGATTACAAAACCAAATAATACAGAGGCTCTAACAGAAAAAAACGGTGTTCAGTAGACCTTCAAAAACATTATTTTTTTGGAATTTGGTTTTGCACTCCAAAGATAAAATTAAGAAATTATTAGAAATTATATGTATATATGTTGTATATGGTTTTAAAAATCACATTTCTATGAAGAAAAAATTTAATCTTTTTCTGCGACTTGGAGGGTGTTTTCAACCCCTTTATCTCAGAAATGGAGCAAGAGATTAAAAAAATGTATATTAAAATTTATACTTATCGAGATCTACTGCTATTTTTTTTGTTAGTTCGATGCTGTGCATTTAAACTAGTACTCGGTAAAGTAAAAGGGTCGGAAGGCATTAACTTGGTAATAATATTTCCTCGACTAATTTACGAGCTTCGACAAGATGTATGAAATTTAAAACATTTTCATACCAGACAATGTTGCATTTTTATGAATAAGAATATTCATGACAAATTCATTTTGTCGAGATTCAGTTGCTTTTATTAAATTTAGCAATCCCTTTTTGTTGGTTTGTTGACAATCATATCCTTAGAAGAATCACAAAGATTCCCACAAATTATACATAACCAATTTGGCTTCATTTGCAAAGGAATCTAACTAAAATTATTTGTCCTCGCCTAGTTTTCATATAAGAATTTACATACGAAACTATATTTGCCAAATTTTAAAACGGAAATAATGAACACGAAAGAGATGACTCTGTAATATCCTACTGTACTGTACGGCTGATCATAGAACGCTATTACAAAGCACAGACTACCAGACTGGCAACTTTCCTAAGAAATTTGTCCGGTCAAGGTCGAGGTAACAGAAGCCAAATTCAGATGTCGTTCTTAACGCAAATGTCATTTGTCAGTTGTTTGTCACGTCAAACTTCATTCATTGTTTTTTATTATGTACTGTGATTGTGTTGTGCTGGTGATAGTATTTTTGTAGAAACTTGACTTTTTAACATAGAATACGTAGTTTTTAGTGCCCTTTAAAAATTTCGATTTCCAAAGAGGAGTTAGGTGAGTGTTATTGTGCAAATATACATTGGATTACAGTAATATATAATATTGCATTTTACAGATTATTTCTTAAAATGTCTTCTGCCTTCTGCATTGTTTGTGGAACTGAAGAAGTTGATGTGCAAAAATTGCACTATTTTCTCAGGAACCTTCATAAGTAAATGTGCATTTGTTCCAGTCTTTGTTTTCAGTTTTTGGTTTTTACACAGTGCGATATATATTTCTAAATATTGTAAGACTACTTTGAATTATTGTTCTGCCTTACCACAGTATCTACTTAAATAAATAAATATTACCGTTTTCAGATCGAAAATGTGGCAGAACTTAATGGGAATGAAAGTGTCAGAAAATAATATACGCCATCTTAGAATTTGTAATAAGCACTTCACACTAGAGTCATACTCAAATGATACCGATTACATTCTCAATAGAAATCCATGTGGAGACACAGTAGAAACGTACTAAAAGGGATTGTACACCTATACCCATACAGGTCGAGGAACCCAAAAAAGATATATGTCTACCATCGACATCATGTGGTCTTCGTGTTTCTTCTACATAATGAGGAATTAGAAAACCCGCATCCAGAAACATCTAGTAGTGTGCCAAGTACTCCAGTTGATCGTTCATCAACACCTCTACCATCGTATACCAAATCTGGGGGATTCAGAGGCCAAAGTTCAATTTTTAAAAAATTGTGTCAAGAAGCTACAACTCCAAGGAAGAAAGTGTGCAAATAAACAGTGATAGCAAAAAAACTGGTAAGCTAAATGACTATGTAATTATAAAATCCAAGAATCTAACCAAGAATTCGGATCATGTTTACTCAGAACTCAAAAAATCTGTCAAGCCAACCGATCTTCAGATTTCAATAAATAACATCAAAAAAATAAATAATGGCGTAGTAATTAACTGTGACTCTGAAGAGTCTAAAGAAAAATTAGTAACAACAATAAATAATCAATTTAGTAATGATTTCGACGTAACAGCATCTAAAAAAATACTTCCCAAATTAATTATCTACGATGCCTTTGACTCGGATGTTCCCTCTGATAATACCGAACTCGCAAACAATCTGATAATAGTTAACAATATCGATAAATCAAGAAAAGACTTTGAATTTAAAGTAGTCCGTAAAATAAACAATAGAAACAACAAAAAAAATGTCAACATAGTTGTAGCCGTGGACCCCCTAACAAGAAATAACATAATCTCGCAAGACCACCTTTACGTCGGTTGGAAAAGATGTACCGTTAAAGACTCTTTCCATATTAAACGATGTTTTAAATGTGCGGCGTTTGGACACATATCGAGTGATTGTAAAAGCGGAATACCCGTATGCTCTATCTGTGCCGAAGGTCATGATAGTAAAGTCTGCACCTCAAACGAGAAAAAATGCGCAAACTGTGTAAGACTTAATAAAGCAAAAAATCAAAACCTTAACTATAATCACGAAGCTTCCAGTAGAGGCTGTCCTTGCTTCCTCCAAATACTACAAGACATAAAGATTAAAACCCTAGTCGAAACAAATAATCTTTTTCGTAACTAAGCATCAATCAAAATGCGGAGTATCTGTCTGCCACATAAATATTCGATCGCTAAAGAACAAATTTTCAGATCTAAAGGACTTCGCTGCATCTAACAACTTTCATGTCATCGCCATAAGCGAAACTTGGCTGTCTTCCGATATCCCCGAAGGAGCGTATGATCTCAATGGTTACAATTTAATACGAAAAGATAGAGCAACGCGCGGTGGCGGAGTAGCCATTTACGTATGTCACAAGATCAAGGTTACTGCTCTCGACTTGCATGTCCAATCAAACTGCGAATTTCTGACAATTAAAACAAATATCTCAAACAACAGTCTAGGCATTTCAGTCATTTACAGACCCCCCCAGCAGTCACTACACCGACATAGATATATTGAGAGATATTTTTTGCCACTTCATGGAAAACAATCTATTAAACTTTATTGTACTAGGCGATATAAATATAAATATGAGGTTAAAAAATACCGATTCTGACTATGTAAATAATATTCTTCACGAATTTTCATGTAAACAATTAATTCAATCTCCTACAAGAATAACAGAAGTGTCAGAAACCTTAATTGACGTGATAATAACAAACAGCGAATTAGATATACCTGCAAGTGATGTCTTAGATACTTGCTTATCTGATCATAATATAATCGCTTGTGATATAAATCTCAGCCTTGCGAATTCGAATCATATAAAAATATCCGAAAATAAGCCGAAATAAAAAACCCAACAAGCCTTGGTTCACGCAAAACTTAAGGCATATGAAGAACATAAAAACTAACTCTTGGAACCGTTATAAAAAAACCCAGCTTCCATCGCATCGTGAATATTACTGTCAAGTTAGAAACCTGTATACTAATACCATAAAAATTGAAAAAAATGCATTTTTTAAAACCAAGTTGAACGAATGTAAATCGGACTCAAAAAAACTCTGGAGCACTTTGCAAAATCACGGCGTTGTAAATAAGCCACCTCCTATCGTTTTGCCAGAAAATTTCAATAACCCTGATCTAATTAACAATCACTTTATTGGCTCTGTTCCACCCCCTGTAACTGATAAAAGCTACCTAGCAAATTTTGATAATAAATTTTTTCAACCCGACCTTTTACGCTTTCAATACTTACCGATCCAGCCTGAATTCATTGCAAAAGTAATAAAAAAACAGAAGCCCAACACTATGGGTTCAGACGGAATTTCTGGTAGAATGTTGCAGCTAAGCCTCCCGTCCATCTCTTTGCCTCTCTGTCACATAGTAAATACATCTTTTGAGCAGGGAACCATAGCCGATTCGTGGAAAACATCAATTGTAATTCCTATTCCGAAAAAGAGAAATCCTAACAATCTAAGCGACTTGAGACCAATATCTTTATTGTCAGTACCACTTAAGATTGCAGAAGCTGCACTATACGAACAACTAGCGGCCTATACTACAAAAAACAACATTCTGCCTCACATTCAGTCCGGTTTCCGTGTAAAACACAGCACCACTACTACTCTGACAACTATTGTAGATGACGTTATTAGTGCTTTGGACCAATCAAAAAATACATCCTTAATATTACTCGATATGTCTAAGGCTTTCGACTCCATCAGTACCGAGGTCCTACTTGTCAAACTAAAATATTATGGTGTTTCTGACATTCTTCTTGGCTGGATGAAATCATACCTAGGCTACCGTAAGCAAATCGTTCGCCTACAATGTTCCACCGGTCTTGTATACTCAGAGGCAAAAGATTTAATGTCAGGAGTTCCACAAGGCTCTGTCCTTGGGCCTCTCCTCTTCAGTATTTTTACCTCTGACGTGCAAAACGTACCTATCTACTGCAAAATGCAACTCTATGCAGATGACATACAATTATATTTTAGTTTCCTACCCCACGATTCTACTGGCGCTCAAAACAAAATCAACTCTGACCTATCAGCAATCAGTAAGTGGTGCAAGCAAAACTCATTGATACTAAATGCGAAAAAATGTCAATATATTCTCTTCCAGAAGCAGGACTCCCACCTAACATTACGCATAAATGATTCAGATCTGGAACCCTCGCACTGTGTTAAAGACCTTGGTCTGCTAATAGACAACAAATTAAAGTTTACCGAACAAGTGAAAAATTGTCTCAAAAATGGCTATTATAAACTAAAGCAGCTATTCCCATTTAAATCGGATTTAGACAGTAAAACAAAAATTATGCTAGTGGAGTCTTTAGTTCTTTCCAACTTAAACTATTGCGATACCATAATCGGCCCATGCTTAACAGCAGATGACAAAAACAAATTGCAAAAACTTCAGAATTTAAGCATGAAATTTATTACAAATATTCCGTTACACGCCCACGTAACACCATATATTCGACAGTTTGATCTACTAAAAATGCAAGAACGTAGATGCGTTCACTTTTGCTGCCTACTTTACAATGTCTTAAAATTCAAACTTCCAGTTTACCTAGATATAAAATTGGTAAGACGCAATGAAACTCACGAGCGACATCTTAGACATGTTTCAAACACACTCGACATACCACACCATCGGACCACTAGCTTTTGCTCTAGTTTCTCCTACCTAGCTCCACACGTGTACAACGAGCTTCCTGTTAATCTGTTCGAGGCATCATACACAGAGTTTAAAAAAAAGATAATAAATATTATCAAAGAAAATGATACCAGGGTTAATCTTAACCTCTTTTAGTACAGATGCGTATTTTTTAACCTCTTTGACATGACCCTTTTATAAAATATTGTATGTATTATTTCTCCCTTTTACACTTTTCTTAACATTTTTATTTATTTTGTTCATTGTTTATAATTCTGCTTCTTATCAAAATAGTATTGTATATGTCTAATATTGTGTATATACATGTGCATTATTCTTTACTCGTACGCAGGTATTTAACTGTTAGGTTTAGGTTTTAATATCAGTATTTTACTGTACCTAACACCTTTTGTGTTTTGTTTGTATCTTTTTTGTACCTTTTAAACACAATAAAACACTATTCTATTCTATTCTATTCTATTCTATTCTATTCTATTCTATTCTATTCTATGTTTAAGGTAATTTCAAAAAAGGCAGATGAAAGAATACATACAAATTCTAGATTGTTTCCATTTACCTGGGAAAAGTTTCGGTACTTATAATTAAATTACAAATTATACAAAGAGATTTGTAAAAAATGTTAGCACAAACTCTTATAATAAACACATATATTTTATCAGGTCCAGCGGCGGGATTCTAAGTTGCTATCGTATCAAGTCGATACTAGTGGTTCTAAGTATACTATCTTATAACAATTTTAACTCTTAATCGACAGAATACGCTCGATACCAAAGAAGTTATCGTTTTAGCCTTACGATATTATAACAGTTTACTCTATAGCAACTTAGAATTTCAAACGACACGTGTTTAAAATTCGTTGCTATCGTATCGATTCGATATGATAGGAACTTAGAATCCGGCCACTGTAGTCATGTTTGCCTTGAGTTTTTTTATTGAGGTACTATGCTACGATCTACACGTACATAAACAAATAAATACGTTGGATATTAATGATTATAAGATATTACATAACGAAATCACTTGGGCTACTGTAGCGTAGCAGATATCGTAGGGCACAAACTTAACCCGGATAAGTGATGTACGTGCCTACGATAAAATTTCTCTAGCTCAGACTATCTCAGGGCGTTAAGCCCAAGTTTACATAACCTATGACAAATTATTAGTTTACTTACTTAACAAATCACTGAGGCTTTCATACGTAGTGGTCGCAGACGAAATAATGACACTTTCTTTTAAAATGAAATGCACTATATTACACAATTTACAGATATTGGTTCTCTAGCATGTAACCTGGCGATGTTCAAAAGGTGTGACAAATTTCTCGATTAATAAGTTACAACATTAATAAAATGCCTCGTGTAGCTTCACATCGGTTTACAATGTCTTCATAAATGGTCATAAATTCTGCCACAATGGGTCTGATTTAGAGAACCTCCTTAAATAAATATAAATGCATAAAATCTTTAAATATGTACAAATTAAAATAAAAAGTATGAATTGATATAACCGAGCCGAACCACTGAAGGTGATCCCCGGTAAGTAAAAACAACAATACACTTATTTAGGGTGGTACGATACCGACTTCGACGTGGAAGAACTGTAGCCCTACGGAGGTGTCTTCGCGATAAAGGAAATTAACCCAAGAATGGGGTTGATTATAGCCTCTCCAGCCCTGGAACTTTCTACTGTGTGTGTGGATGCCCCGTCCGTTTTACTTCACTGATGTGTGTAGAAGCCCCGTCCGTGGAACTCTCACTGATGAGGGAACAATCCACCAAGGTTCCTCGAAAGCCACAGTTGGATGAATGGGGTCGAGTCCGCCTTTCAAGTCGACACGGTATTTCCAAAGGAAAGCCTTGTATAATTAAATATCCTGCTTCAGGAGTTAAAATTTACTCACAACCACAAAATATTCCGCTAAACGGAACAACAACAGATTGAGAAAATTTTCTTGTGTTGATAATTCCAAAATCCACCAGGATGCCTTGGATAAACCGAGGTTCGTAGAATTATCAACTACCTACGCCAAAAAAAAATGGTTGCCTTCCGTTTCTCTGCTTTTCACGTGCCGCAAGTGTATCGCCCTCCCGTGGAGAATAGCGAAATGTGTTACGGACGTAGCAGTTGTTATTATGCGGCCCACAAAACGCTAAGACGTATGGTGGGTCGCATACGCTAGAGGTCCGCAACAACTAATCTCGTCATCACTGAAAATTCGAATTTGGAGAACATTGTTATCATGTAAGAGGTTGCAAGGCGAGTATTTACTGCAATTAATAAATGCACACGAAAAGAAATTAGCAAGAGAGTTATTGTAAAATATAAATATGGTTCTCTTGATATTGATAACTTAATTGAATATAATAAAACAAAAGTGCCTTAAATATTAATAATAATAATAATAATAAACTGTCTTTATTTGTGTCGGAGTTCAGCAAAGCTGTTCTTCCACTCGACCACATAAAAATACAAGTTTTATGATGTAATTTTTAAAGTATCTATTTAGGTTAAGGATGTGTGTATTTCTAATTCTTATGCTTTCTTTTACTATGTATTTTTCCTTTGTCATACTTTTTATTACATGTTTATTTATGTCTGACAAAACAAAGTTCTATGATGTATTACAAATTTGACTTTTAATTTCCTATAGTATATATACAATATGCCGTATTTGACATTGAAATTTGTGATTAAAGATTAAGCATTAAACGGCATTGCACTTTAATCACAAATTTTAAATGTCAAATATGTTCTTAAACTGTAAGTTAAATTAAACAAATGGTTAAATCTCCCGCGTCTGCAACTGTGGCGCCCTTTGAATTTGGCTTCCGAAAATCGGAGCGAGAGAGAGAACAATAGATTTCTGGACAAAAATTTAACACTGAGTTGCCAGTCTGGTAGTCTGTGTTACAAAGTATAGACGCGACTTTGCGGCTTCGGCGCATTATATTAACTCTGTCAACTCCTGTATGCAACCAGTTTCACTAGCGCTATCTATTAACCGGGAACTTTTTAACATAAAAGTAGAATTATTTTGAAGTAGATTTAAAACTTGCTCATGTTAGTTCTTTCCAATTTTCTATTAACACACAATGCCGTGATTGCATATACTTTAATTTATAATATAATATTTCTCATTTATTTTAAATTGTTTTCAGTCGGCAAACCTTTGGAAGTTCCAAAAATAATGAATCCATCAGAAGAAGAGATTGACGAGTATCATGCGAAATTCGTAGAAAAATTAACACAGATGTTTGAGGAACAGAAATACAAGTATTTGGAGAAGCCAGAGGACAAGAAAATGATAATAGAATAGCAAATTATTTGGTATTCAATTTTATATATAAAAAATATATGTTACAGCTAATTATAAAAATATTTATTTTATTCTAATCAGAAAGCTTTTATTTCCTTTATTAAAAGTATAAATTCCAACGTTTGCTTGACTATCAGAGTAAGGGTGTAATTTGCGTGTTTGGAATATTAAGTATTAATTATTTAAACCTCAAAAAAAGTCATGAAATTATCAAAATGTGAAGAATTCAAAAAGAAGTTATTGATTTGTTCAATGCAACTTAACCCAGGGGCGAGCGTAGGTGTATCTTTACTGTACATACAGGATGTGTCCCAATAGTGCTTCAAAGTCCAATATTGGTCTTATTAGAAGACTTTGGAAAATTATTTTTTATGTAAGTGCTATAGTGTCACAAGGCGCACATTTTAAAAATATCTTGAAATATATAGGGTAACTCGCTACAGCGGAGCATCATCGAGGTAATTTTTTTTAATGGAACGCCCTATACAGGGTGTCTCATCGGGAACTGAATCGATCGATATAGAGAAAAGTATGCATCAGAAAATTTACATAATTACTAATGTCGGTGTGGCCAATACAACAAAAATAATTACAAGTAGCTGGCACTTCCGCTTACACCGGAAGTCGATACCAACTTGCTTATTTCAAACAGAACATCCTCCTATATATTTTAGGGTTCTCGAAAAGAGCATAAAACTCTGAGTCGAAAATATGTAGCATACCATATGCCTAAACCTAGCCGTTTCAGAGATATTTGACATTTTATAGAAAATTTGACAGGTGCAACGGTTTGCAAGAACCTCATTTGCCTCTTGTCACATAAAAAGAACACAAGCAGAACTACGTTCTACAACTGAAATAAATTCAATAATATCATACCAAGTGTTCCGTTTTTCGCGTTACATTTTGTCAATTTCAAACCGCGAAAACTTGTTTAAGTCAAACGGAACACCCTGTATTTTTTTACGTCAAGTTGTGTAAAATTGAATTCCCTTTTTTCTGATATTAGCATTGTGGGGATTAAAGTTACAATTTTTTGAAATATTTGCGATTTTATTAGAAATTCATGAATTGTTGTAATCATTTCATCAAAATAGCCATGATTAGAAACAGCCAGTAATTATCTTATGTCAAAAAATGCCAGCACGTTTAAATTACACCCACGAAGGCTTTTTAAATTTGTTTATTATTTATGGAGAATGTGATAAAGTAATATCAAGAACTTGCAGCACATTTGCTACTCGATATCCACAAAAACGCAAAATAACACTAACACTGTAATCGATTGTATTAATCGAATTGAAGATATGACATGAACTAAAATAGCAGAGATAAGATCAATTTAAAATATGATTTCATTTTAATTAAATAATTGCTCAAAATTCCGCCCTCGAACCTCGACACATTTTTCTCACCTTCGGATTAGTTCCTCATGGGTAGCTCTTCTAATTGAATCCTGTGATATGTTTTGAAATGCATTTCTTACTCTTTGCATACAATCTTCAATGGTTGTTAATGGGCTCTCATAAACTTTATTTTTAATAGTTCCAAAAATGAAATAATCCAGAACTGATAAATCGGACGAGCGAGGAGGCCATAAGAAAGGTCCATTATTGGCAATCCATTGATCATAAAAAGTTTCTTGTAAATAATTATTAATTAAATATGCGTTATGTGGGGGAGCACCGTCGTGCTGATAAAAAATGTTTCTATGTTCGGCGAGAGGTTTATTATTCAAATTTTGTAAGATATTCGGATATTTTTCACCTAAAAAAACAAAAATTTACCTATACATATTAGCAGAAGAGAAAATTTAATTTACCGTTTAAATTTTCCTGATAAAATTGTAATGCCACCACTCTATCGTTTCTTATGACACAGTAAATATTGAACTGCCAACTTTCCTGAAAGTTTCGCTCTCTGAACATATGAGGATTTGAGTCACTCCAATAATGCGAATTGTGTCTCTTAAAAAGTCCATTTTTAGTAAATTTTGCTTCATCTGTCCATACAATATTTCCCAAATAAGAATCGTGACCCTCAGATCTTATTAGAATAAATTCACAAAAATTCTGTCTTCTTAGGAAATCTGTTTCTTTTAATCATTGAACCATATGGAATGAAAACGGGTGAAACTTATGTTTTAATAAGATTCTGTGAATTGAATCCTTGCATAGTCCTGATTCCAGAGCAGCTTGTCTTAATGACATCCTTAGAAATGCATGAAAATATCCTAGAATGACCATTTCAATATTTTCGTCATCAACAATAAGCTTTTTCTTTGCGTTTTTGCCTTGACAGAGCCATAATTTTAAAAAATTTCCAGTATGCGTTTTACAGTGTTTGGTGACGGTTTCCGTTTTTCTATATATCGAGTAGCAAATGTGCTGCAAGTTCTTGATATTACTTTATCACATTCTCCATAAATAATAAACAAATTTAAAAAGTCTTCGTGGGTGTAATTTAAACGTGCTGGCATTTTTTGACATAAGATAATGACTGACTGTTTCTAATCATGGCTATTTTGATGAAGTGATTGCAACAATTCATGAATTTCTAATAAAATCGCAAATATTTCAAAAAGTTGTAACTTTAACCCCCACAATGCTAATATCAGAAAAAAGGGAATTCAATTTTACACAACTTGACGTAAAAAGATATAGGGTGTTCCATTTGACCTAAACAAGTTTTCGCGGTTTGAAGTTGACAAAATGTAACGCGAAAAACGGAACACTTGATATGATACTATTGAATTTATTTCAGTTGCAGAACGTAGTTCTTCTTGTGTCCTTTTTATGTGACACGAAGCAAATAAGGACCTTTTACACGAAGAAAGTTATAACGGTTCTTGCAAACCGTTGCACCTGTCAAATTTTCTATAAAATGTCAAATATCTCTGAAATGGCTGTAGGTATAGGATATGCTACATATTTTCGACTCAGAATTTTATGCTCTTTTCGAAAACCCTAAAATATATAGGGTGTTCCATTTGAAATAAGCAAGTTGGTATCGACTTCCGGCATAAGCGGAAGTGCCAGCTGCTTGAAATTATTTTAGTTGGATTGGCCACATCGAGATTAGTAATTATCTAAATTTTCAAAATTTTCTGATGCGTACTTTTCTCTATATCGATCGATTCATTTCAGACAACTGCTTTTCCAACGACCTCCAAATTTTTGGTTTCTTCTGTTTCTATTATTTATGTCAACTTTTTTGTAATATTAAACGATTATTTATAAATTTTTAAGATGTAATTTAATTAAACTGTGAAAAAGTTCTACTGGGGCAACCAAGACGCACCCAGAAAAAATTTAATACTACTTTCAATTATTCTCACTTTATGTCAAAATCATGGCTACTAGATCAGTTCGAAATGAAAAGTATTGTAATTTAACGGTTTTTAATGAAAAAGTAAAAATATCGATTTTAGGTATATGATATTATTCACAAAAATCGTGGAGAATTAATGTGCCAATTCAAAAATACAATAATATACAGAGCGTTCCATTTGAAAAAAATTGAGAAAATTCACTTTGAAATGTTCTGAATTAGCGTTAGAATAAAATAAAACCCTGTATAATTATAATTAATATTTGGTGGTTGTGTCGTTGTAGTACATCCCTTGTCTACATAGTTGTAAAATAAATCTACTTAATTAATTGTAATACACACACAGCGAATTAATTTGTTAAACCATGTTCCGACCAAATTTTTCATATTTTTTTCGAATAACTCGGCAACGCCACGTCAAAAACAAAAAATCTAGAGGTCGTTAGAAAGGTAATTTTACGCTGCATTCATAAATGTAAAAATGTATAGGATGTTCTATTAAAAAAAAATGACCTGGAAGCTGATCCGCTGTAGCGAGTCGCCCTGTATATTTCAAAATATTTTTAAAATGTGCGCCTTGTGACACTATACCATTACCATAAAAATAATTTTTCAAAATCTTCTAATAAGTCTGATATTTGACTTTGACGCACTATTGGGTCTGTATCTGTCGATATGCAAAGTAAAGCAACGTCAGGTCCGTTTAGTATTTGAATGGATGACCGTTCCAAAGGAATATCGAATTATTATTAGCCGTTACTCGAGTCCGAGTATAAAAATGTTACAGTCGATAAATTGTGTACAATAAAAAACAAGTAAAAGGTGTAGTCTATTGTAATTCCCATTCATCTACGGTGCACACGACTATGGCTATAGAGGCCAATTCGGGAGAGCACATGTCGACCGCAGTCAGGACAAACATAGACCTGGTTCGGTCTTGGATTCAGCCTTCTTGCAGCAACATGTCCTTGATAGCTGGCCACAACCCCTCGCCATTCGGTTCTGTCCGCTGCAAGTTGTTCCCATTGCTCGTCTGCAATACCGCAGGATTTTAGATTTTCATGGAGAGCGTCTGAACCTCTTTCGTTGACCACCACGCCTTCTTCTACCGCTTAGCAATTCACCATAAAGTGTACATTTAGGAAGGCGGTTATCATGCATACGATGAACGTGACCTGCCCATCTTAGGCGTGCTCTTGAAATAAGCACCTCAATTGGAAGGCTGTTTGCTCTCCTGAGTACTTCCACGTTTGATATGTGATGGAACCAACGGATTTTCATCATACTTCTGAGGTGTCTTTGCTGAAAACGTTCTAATTCTTTCACATGACGACGGTATGTGACCCAGCTTTCACATCCATATAGCAGTGTTGGAATGACAACTGCTCTGTAGACAGCCGTTTTCGTTGACAAAGCAAGGTCGTGGTTGTCAAATACTCTCTCTCTAAGTCCCCAGAGCGCTTAGATGCAGCGTTAATTCTATTGCGAATCTCGCTGTCCACGTTTGCTTTGTCATTAACAACGTTGCCTAAGTAATTGAACTGATCCACCACTTCAAAAGAATTTCCGTTAAGTGTAATGTCTACTTGGTTCACTTGATGAGGAGTTGACATAATCTTAGTATTTCCAATGTTGATTTTAAGTCCCAAGGAATCATAGCTCTGGGCATACACATCTAAAAGTTCTTGAAGCTCTTCCGGCGTAGAGGCTAAAAGTGCACAGTCATCCGCATACTGGAGATCACAAATGAATCGTGTGCGTGTCTTCGTGAAAGCTCTAAAGCGCCCTATGTTAAAGAGACCGCCATCAAAACGGTATCTGAGACCTATTCCTCTGACTGTCAGTTTGTTGTCAACAATAATTGTTAGAGCAGTGGTAAACAAATTAAGGAGTAGGGGTGCCAGGACACATCCCTGCCTAACTCCAGTGAGGGTTTGGAAAGGTTCGGTGGCCTCATTATTATACATATCCTATCCATAACCTGGGCGTTGTTGTTTGTATGTAGACTGCGACATACTTCCACAAATTTTCTAGGGATACCTAAGCGGAGCATAATTTTCCAGAGCACTTCCCTGTCCACCGAGTCAAACGCCTTGGTTAAATCAATGAAGGCCATGTGAATTTCTCCTTGATGTTCGAGTGCTTTTTCTTGAAGCTGTTTAAGTGTGAAGATTAGGTCCGATGTGCCTCGGTTTGGTCTAAAGCCACTCTGTGTTTCAGGAAGTAACTTTTCCATAACAGGTGTTAGCCTATTTGCCATCGCTTTAGTGAGTATCTTCCCTCCAACAGCCAGGAGAGCTATACCCCTGTAATTTCCACAGTCCGCAGCGCTCCCTTTGTTTTTGAAGAGGTTGATTAAAAGTGTATCACGAAACTCCTGCGGAGCTTGACCACTTTCCCACACGACATCAAACAGTTTTTTGAGGTAGGGTATGAGCTCTGACGACACAGCTTTAAAGATCTCAGCTGGGAGTGAGTCGGCGCCGAATATCGAATAACTTGCCTAAATGTACCAAATATCATCCTGCTCTAAGTCAGTGAAAATCTTCTTCGACGGGATTTATCGGAATCGCAATGATATCCGAAATTCGGAAATATCTTGTATGAACCCCATGCGATACGTAGGAATGCTGTCGGGAAGATATTTTGGAAGTAGTAGGCTCTAAGAATGTTCTTTTTGGTCATACGTTTCTCTTGTACTGTGATTGTGCTAGCGGAAATCCGACTACGAAAAAATCGTAATAAACATTATATAAAGTTATATAGTCATATCATGTATAAATAGTAACATGGGAATATCCAAGAGAAACACAGCTTCTAACAATAACTAAATTACAAAAGATACGCCTAATCCTCTTAATCCAATCTTCCACTTAGTAATTTAGGGCTTACACGGATGTATGCAAATGTACGTAGGGCGCAGAACATTTTTGTTGGCCAACTTGCCAACAACGGGGTGTATACATTTCCATATTTTTAAGCGCTTGTCTTGTTTTAAATATTTTTGCGTAGCCAATCCTAATAAGTACAATTATAGCAGTAAAGGATGGGGTTTAATATTTTGGATTACGAATATATATTTAACTGGATTTTCTTCTCATACTCGCACAATCTATTAATTTCGAGAAGTGTGTGTGACCTCAGGGGACGAATAAATATGAACATTTTCCTCGCCTAAGCGTATAAGTATACAGGGTGGCTACCTTTTATATCTCGTAAACCATAGCAATTATAAAGTCGGTTAAATGGGAAAAAAGTTTCGTATTTTGAGGGTTAATAAAATGGGCTATAAAAATTAAAAATATTCCGACTGGTTCCGGAGATATCACGATAAAATCCGAAATAGCTCATTTTCTGTTTTTTCTCTAGCGTTATTACGAAAAAAAATGAAAAAATCATTTGAATATTTTGTTACAAATTGACTTTGCTGCAACTGATCGTATTTGAATTTTTATTAGAACGTTTCGTCTCTCCAGGGCCACCACCAACAATATTTTTTTAAATACGGACCTGTCTTTTTTATTTAAAATTCTTAAAGCATTTGAAATGCTAAATTCGTGGGTATGTCACACTTGAAAATTTTACAACGTTTCGTCAGAAAAATAATCACCTTTCATTTTATTGGCATTGCCCTTCACAAAACTGTTTTGCTTGTTAAGCATTACAAGGGGTGACTCATCATTTGAAACTTTAAAAGTTTATTTTATGAACAGTCCAATGTATTGACTAACTTTACAAGTCTAGTTCTGCTCAATATTATTGTGGAAAATGGACACGAAGTAAAAAATAATTATCAACTTAACAACTGTATTTCTTTAAACAATAAATAAAATTTATAAATAATAATAATATTCTTTACAAATTCTGGAATAGTAGAATGCAGGTTTTCACGGCCGTTGTCTAATGAAGTAGATTCTTCCGGGTCTTGCCGTGGTCGTCGAACTTGACTTGACGTTTCGCTGATCATCCTGTCAGCTTCTTCAGAAGGATTCTAAAGACTGAATCTGTTGTGTTACACTCCTCGTTATATACCTAGGCACCGTTTCGCTTCGCTGGTCATTGGTCGCGCTTGGTTCGCTTCGCTGCTCATTCGTCGTGTTTGGTTGACCGTGACTTACTACGGTGCTGGTACTTGGCAATACCAGTCTCCACGTGTTACTAAGTTGATACCCATCCTCTCTGTTAAAGTTGTTCACGTTTTTCATAATTTCCAGTGATTCCCTAATGATACGTGGATAATAGCGCGTATTCCTGTCTAATATATTGACGTACTCGTAGTCGATTTTATGGTTCTCGTTATTATGGACATGTTCTGCTATCGCCGACCTATCCGTGTATCCAAATCTGGTATTTCTCTGGTGTGCTTTGATTCTGCACTGGATACTCCGTCCTGTTTGTCCGATGTAGCTCTTACCACATGTGCAATTCAACTGGTAAACACCTTTTGATAACAGTTTGGGGACAGGGTCTTTAACTGAGGGAAGCATCTGCTGTATTTTCTTCACTGTTCGAAACCGTACACCTACTTTATTTTTTAATAAAATCTTCTTCAGCCTATCTGCGACTCCCGCGACGTAGGGTAGGCATGCATACGTTGTTGGTTGTTGCTGTTCTTCTGTAGTTCTCCTCTGGTTATTTACTACTCGTTGTATATTGTTTTGACTTTATCCGTTCTTCTCTAAAGCTCCTCGGGTTTGTTATCGTCGTCGCATATTGTGTTGACTCTGTGGACCAAGGTTCTAATTAACGCTCTCTTCTGTTGTGGATGGTGGTGAGATGTCGCATGTAGGTAACGATCGGTGTGGATTTTCTTTCTGTAGACACCATGGGCCAGCTTGCCATCTTGTTCGGTCTCCATTGTAAATTTGATACTTGGATGCTGTTTATTCAAATGGTCGAAGAAAACAGATAAAGATGATTCTCCATGTGGCCATGTGATGAACGTATCGTCTACGTAGCGTAGCCAGCACTTTGGTTTATTCTCACTGCAGCGTATGGCTTCCTCTTCGAAAGCTTCCATGAATAGGTTGGCTATCACAGGTGAAAGTGCTGGTCCCATGGCTGCTCCTTGTTTCTGCTCGTAGAAGTCTCCATTCTATAGAAAGTATGTTGTAGACAGGCACAATCGGGCCAGATCAGGTATGTCTTCTCTTAATCTTTTAGGTACAAGTTGTTGACGAATCAGGTTAACTGTTTCCTCAATCGGTACATTGGTGAACAAAGATTCGACGTCAAAACTAACCATGATATCATTACTCGTTATTTTCAAGTTTTCCAAAATTTCTACGAAGTGTCCGGAGTTCCTTACGTGGCTACTAGCCTTTCCTATATAGGATTGCAGTGTGTCTGCGACGTATCTGGCCAACTCATAAGTTGGTGATCCACATGTGCTGACGATTGGTCTTAAAGGGTTACCTGGTTTATGAATCTTAGGGAGGCCGTAGAGTCGTGGTGGTAAGGTTTCATTTGGCAGCAGGCGGCGTTGTTCTTCTACTGGGATTAATGAATTCTTGATAGCTGTCCTCGTTTGTCTTTCAACTCTTGGTGTTGGATCCTTTTTTAATTTTGTGTACTGCTCTGGAGCTAATAATGATTGTAATTTTTCCTCATATTCTTCTTTCTTCATTACCACTGTGGCATTGCCTTTATCTGCTCTTAAAACGATGATGACTTTATCATTCCGAATATCTCTGAGAGCTTCACTTTCCTCTCTAGTAATATTCCTCCTAGGTGGTTTTGATTTGCGCAGTATTCGGCATGTTTCGTGTCTCACTTCCTCAGCTTCTTCAACTGGCAACCCTCTAATGGCGTTCTCAATTTCAGTGATAATGTCTTCCTTAGGTACTTTATTCGGCGCAACAGCGAAATTCATTCCTTTGGCTAATACAGTTATCCATTCTTCTGGTTAGTGGTTGGTCCGTTAAATTAATTACGGTCTTCCCGACGTCCAGTTTGGGTGTAGTTGATGTATATTTGGCTTGAATTTCTCAAATTTCTTAATCTACTTCTTAGTGGTCCTATCTTGTTGAACTTCTGCATGCTCATAAGTAATGCGATCGACTGTACTCCAACGATCTTCACTTAATGTGGTGGCCAACTCCAAGTGTAAATTATATAACTGCAAAGAGACTATATGTAGTTGATGATAAGTGTATCTTACCCTCTCCCTGGTTAATGCTTCTTCCGTTCTGTTGATGATCCTCCGGGCAGCAGGTGTTTCTAGGTGGTGTTTAATCTTGACGAATGTTGGTGTGACCTTCTTGTCTCTACAGCGTCGTAGGAATGCTAACGATGAAAGTAACTTATTCTTCTTACTCCTTAGTGTGTCCAATCTCCTGGTTTTTAAGTAGATATCCTCCCCGTAGAGGCGTCCAATAGTAGAATGCAGGTTTTCACGGCCGTTTTCTAATGAAGTAGATTCTTCCGGGTCTTGCCGTGGTCGTCGAACTTGACTTGACGTTTCGCTGATCATCCTGTCAGCTTCTTCAGAAGGATTCTAAAGACTGAATCGTGACTGAAACGTGAACAACTTTAACAGAGAGGATGGGTATCGACTTAGTAACACGTGGAGACTGGTATTGCCAAGTACCAGCACCGTAGTAAGTCACGGTCAACCAAACACGACGAATGAGCAGCGAAGCGAACCAAGCGCGACCAATGACCAGCGAAGTGAAACGGTGCCTAGGTATATAACGAGGAGTGTAACACAACAGATTCAGTCTTTAGAATCCTTCTGAAGAAGCTGACAGGATGATCAGTGAAGCGTCAAGTCAAGTTCGACGACCACGACAAGACCTGGAAGAATCTACTTCAAATTCTGGAATGTTTAACAGGAAAAACAAACACTTTTATTCAACTTTTAATCTCCATCTAACGCATCAAGTACGGCCTCAGGTACGATTTTCAATAAATTTGTGGTGTGGCATAATTGGCAACATTATTGTTGGGCCAAAGTTCATAGAGGGTAATTTAAACAGTGAAAATTATATGAATTTATTGGACGAAGTATTCGATGAAACGCCATTACTGGTTCGAAGAAAAATAGAATGGTTCATGCAAAATGGTTGTGGTCCTCACAATGCTAATGCAGTCAGAAATATTTAAACAGGCATTTTCAAAGAAAGTGGTTAGGAACCAATGGACCAGTAAGGTGGCCACCTCGCTCACCTTGCTTAAATCCTCTAGATTATTTCTTATGGGGTTTCTTAAAAAACAAAGTCTACTACAACGTGGACGAAGATGTCAATGAATTATGTAGGAGAATTGTTGAAGCTTTCACCCCCAAATATGGTTGCTAAAGCTACTAAACAAATGTGTAAGAGAACGCGACTTTGTATTGAGAAGAATGGTGGTCATTTTCAGCAATTTTTGTGAAGTTACTTGTTCATACACCAAGATACTATGTTTTTATAAATTTTATTTATTGTTTAAAGAAATACAATTGTTAAGTTGATAATTATTTTTTATTTCGTGCCCATTTTCCACAATAATATTGAGCAGAATAAGACTTGTAAAGTTAGTCAATATATTGGACTGTTCATAAAATAAACTTTTAAAGTTTCAAATGATGAGTCACCCCTTGTATTGTTTAACAAGCAAAACAGTTTTGTGAAGGGCAATGTCAATAAAATGAAAGGTGATTATTTTTCTGACGAAACGTTGTAAAATTTTCAAGTGTGACATACCCTCGAATTTAGCATTTCAAATCCTTTAAAAATTTTAAATAAAAAAGACAGGTCCGCATTAAAAAAAATATTGTTGATGGTGGCCCTGAAGAGACGAAACGTTCTAATAAAAATTCAAATACGACCAGTTGCAGCAAAGTCAATTTATAACAAAATAGTCAAATGATTTTTTTTTCGTAATAACAGCGCTAGAGAAAACACAGAAAATGAGCTATTTCGGATTTTATCGTGATATCTCCGGAACCAGTCGGAATATTTTTAATTTTTATAGCCCATTTATTAACCCTCAAAATACGAAACTTTTTTCCCATTTAACCGACCTTATAATTGCTGTGATTTACGAGATAACAATACTGCTCAATATAAAAAGTATCCACCCTGTATAGGGTGTTCGGGATTTAAAGTGACTAATGAGAAGTAGAGCACACTTTACTAACTTCAAAACACATTCAAACTTACTCATAAATCCTCACGCTGTTTTATGAACTTTGGCTGAAACTAATAATAAGAATAACAACAACAATGAAATGGTATAGGACAAGTCAAGACAAAAAATAACGGCAGTAAAATACATCACGGAGAAAAGAAAAAAAATATTAAAAATTATTATAATAACTGTTATATGTACATGGAAAGATTCCGAAAATGTGTAAAAGTTTTTGCACCTCCTTAAATTTTCTTACGTTATTAATATTGTGGAAGGTTATTGTACCATTTGATACCTATATAGTTAGGGTGTTTTTCAAAAAGGGTACTATTGTGAGTGGGTATTGTTATTTCAGTATTATATTTGGTATCATAGGTATGGAAATCATGATTTCTTAAAAACTTGTTTTCATTAGACTTCACGTAAACTACTAATTCCAATAAATAAATACAAGCAAGAGGTAAAAGTTGCAATTTAGCAAAAATAGAACGATATGATTATTTGAGGCTCCCACAATGTTGTTTAGAATTCTCTTTTATAATACAAAAATTCTGCTAAAATGCCTCGAAGAATCCCAAAAAATTATTCCATATATATATAAATTCGGCATGATAAAATGACAACATTACTTTCAGATTTGTAATACCACTCAACCTATACAACTCTTGATAGGGTGGCCTACCCGCGTGACCAACAACACATTAACGACTATTGACTATATATTCTCAAATGTAGTAGATACAAGCTTAGCGTGTGTAATAGACAACGATATTTCAGATCATAGAACAGTACTCTTTGAATTATATTCAGAATCTAAATGTGGTGCCCCATTAACCCTTCAGTTTGGAAGATATTTTAGCCATAATTCTGTAACACAGTTTTGTTCAGATTTGTTTGAGGAATCCTGGGCCGATATTTATAATTTATATACAATTGACGAGGCTTATCAGTATTTTTATGATATGTTTATGTTTTATTTCAACAAGCATTTTCCACTCAAGAAGAATTATAATAAATGTAATACAGCTAACAAAACATGGGTTAACAACGAAATTAAAATATCAAGCAGAAAATTAAATACATGGATTAAAAAATGTATATCCTGAGCTAAATGTTGAATATAAACGTGCAAAGAAGGAACATATAATTCTGGTTGAAAGAACAAAAAAATGTTTTTTCCAAAATAAAATAATGAATTCTGCTAATCCATCTAGAGCTGCTTGGAACGTAATTTCTGAGATATCAAACAAAAATAAGAAAATAAATAACATGCAAATACTGGAGGAGGGGATATTACATACGGACCCTATTGCAGTGGCTTCGGCCTTCAATAATTTTTTCATAAATGCGCCTCTAAAAGTTACCCAGAATATAAATACAAAAAAAAGATATATTGATAGTCAGAATATAGCTAACAATCAAAATTCTATGTTCCTGGAACCCCTTGATTCTGTTGAACTGTTGTCTTTACTAAAGAATAAACTAAAAAAACAAGTATTCCTCCGGTCCTGATGAGGTTCCCATATTCCTTATTAAAAAAATTATACATATTATTATCGATCCAATTACGTATCTGGTTAATCTATCGTTTCTTAGTGGGACTTTCCCTAAAAACTTAAAAGTAGGTAAAGTTGTACCTATCCATAAGAAACATAACACACAAGATATGGAGAATTATCGACCAGTCACGATTCCCCCTTGTTTTTCAAAATTATTTGAATATGCTTATCTTGCCTGGCTTTTAAAATTTATCGAAAAGTATGATATAATCACGGAAAATCAGCACGGATTCCGTGAAAATAGGTCTACTAGTACCGCTGTATACTCTTTCTATAACCAATTAATAGAGTATATTGAGGCAGGCGAATGCCTTATAGGGATCTTTTGTGATCTCAGTAGGGCATTCGACTGTGTCAATCATGAGAAGTTAATGACCAAATTATATTTATATGGTATACGAGGTGTACCATATCATTGGCTAGCCTCCTTTCTAAATGGTCGGAAACAGTATATTAGCCTAACATACTCCGAGAACGAAACAATCTCAAAAGTTAACTCCGAGTATAGAACGGTAAATATTGGTGTCCCACAAGGTTCTGTATTGGGCCCAATATTATTTATATTATACACAAACGACCTTGAAAACAAGACACCAAATGCATTTTCGGCGTTATATGCCGATGATAAATCTTTGTTGGTTTCCGATAAATCAGACGACGTGTTGGCTTGTAAATGCAACACTGTATTAGAGACCGTATGTGATTGGTATGGTAATAATTCGCTTTTTTTGAATAAGGACAAGACAACAGTAATAAGATTTCATAACAGACAAAAAGATTGTTCCAAATTAAATATCAACATGAATGATTTCATATTAAATACCGATGAGCACAATATGTTTTTAGGACTTACAATTGACGAGTGTCGAAATTGGAAGGCTCACTGCTGTAATCTAATATCAAAGTTAAACTCAGTATGTTATTTATTCAGAAATATTAAAACGATTATGACAACAGAACAAGTAATAAGTTTATACCACGCGCAGGTAGGGTCTCGCTTAAGATATGGAATATGTATTTGGGGTAAGTCCACCATATCTTCCGATGTTTTTATCATTCAGAAACAAATTTTAAGATGCATTGCAAATGTCTCCAGCACAGAATCATGTAGAGGTTTGTTTAAAGATTTTAAAATTTTAACCCTTATATGTTTATTTATTTACGAATTGTGTGTGTATGTTTTTAAAAACAAAAATAAATTTATATTGACAAGAGATGTGCATAACATTGATACTAGACAAAATAATAATTTTTATGTTCCTTATTGTAAATATAACGTTACTAAAGATTCACCCGCTTATCTTGGTCCAAATATTTTCAATAAACTACCCTCTGAATTAAAAGAGGCTAGAAATTTGAAGTTTTTTAAAATTAATTTGAATAAATATTTATTAGATAAATGTTATTATACATTAGGCGAATTTTATGAAAATTGTTAAGATTAGCTAGTAAGTAATGTCTGGACTATTCCTATACAAATGTATTTGTCTTTGAGGAAAATAAATATTATTATTATTATTATTAAAGCAAAACAGAAAACATATTTTTTTCGACAAGTTATCAATATCATCATCCCAACTAAGTTTGTTATCAATAAAACCCTAAAAATTTTGTAACTCTCACTAATGCAATTGATCTACGATCTACTTTTAAAAGATAGCTTTCATTCATTTTTTGGATGTGAAACTAAAACACCATGCCATAAAATTATCAATAATAATTTGCATTTCTTGTACAACATGCTTCTTTGTTAGACCAGTGCAGAGCAGCGTGTTGTCATCAGCAAACATTGTCAAATTGTTATGAAGAAATAATTCCGGCAGATCATTAACAAAATTAAAAACAGCAGCGGCCCCAGTATGGACCCCTGTGGTACACCTATTTTAATATTTGATCTATCAGAACTAGCCCCATTTATCTCCAATACTTGCTTCCGTTCAGATAAATATGAAAACAACCACTCATTTATTTTACCTCTGAAGCCGTACGCCATAAGCTGCTCTCTAAGCAAATCATGTCCTACTTAAGTCGAACGCTTTGCTAAGATCAATAAAAAGGCCCATTGATGAACGACCTACATCGAGGTTTGCATATAAATTGCTGAGAAAATCTAGTATCGTTGAATGAGTATTTTTCCTTTTATAAAACCGTGCACACACAGTTTTGATATAGTAAACAACAATGATATCGGACGATAATTTTCAATATTTGTTTTATTTCCTTTTTTAAAGAGCGGTCTCACTTTTGCTGTTTTAAAAATATTCGGATAAGTTGCGGATTCTAAAGAAAAATTGATCAAAAACGTAAGTGGATATACTATAAAGTTGGCTAACTACTTTAAAATATTTGCAGATATACCATCGAGATCCGTTGCATTTGAATTTTTCATTTCCATAATTGCATTGAAAACCTCATATTCAGTAACTAGATTTAAAAACATAGTTGGGAAATTCCGATTGCATTTAAAATTATTATCAACCAAGTCTTTTAATTCTTCGTGTAATTTTTCAGGCGTATTTTTGAGAAATTCATTAAAACTATTTGCAATCTGACCAGGTTCTGTTATTATTTTATCATCATTTACAATATTTGCATTCCTTTTTTGCCTCCTTCCTGCATCAAAATTTATAATACTCCATATGGCCCTACTTTTATTTTCAGATTTTTCAAATTTTTTTTTATTTTGTAATATTTTGGCAGCTGCTAAAACTTTTTTATAAATTTTTTATACTTCTTGTAACGTTCAATATCTACAAGATTCTTTGTTTTTACTTTTGTCTCATATAAATTTTCTAGTTGTTTTGCAGAAACCCTTATATCTCGTGTAAACCAATTTTTCTTTTTAAATACATTTATTTAACGTCGGCCTATTTCCGCTACTGAGGCCTATCACCGACGCCTGTAGACGAGCTACCCCCAACCAGGAATTTTGCCGAACCTCTTCCCTTAAGAAGAGTAGGGATCTTTTACTTGCCTAACCTTTAATAGACAAGAGACCGACGGCTTTACATCCCCTCCGAAGGATGGTATATCCCCTATACACCCCTCGCCTAAGGTTGTATAGCTTCCGCGCATACACTGATATACAAGCCGCTGGAAGATGTGTGAGGCGAGGACGCGGTCTTCGTTGGAACGGTCACCCATCCAACTACTAACTGCGCCTGACGTTGCTTTACATCGCATATCAAAGTATGTACATAGTAAAGACGCACCTACGCTCGCCCCCTATCCCAGACTTTCTTAAAATTGTATGAATTGTTATAAGTGACAGGAAAGTTACTCTTTAAATTATTGCTAAAGTAAATTTTAAATGAAATCTCTAACGTTGGATGATCACTATCTTCATCCACTAATGACTCAGGGGATTTTTCAACAGTGCACATCTTGTTATAAAGAAAAAACAAGAATCCTGTTATTGCCGTTGTAAATAAAATTGTGTTGTGATATATTAAAGATATTTAAAAAGTTATTTAACAATAATATTTGATGATTGGCTTGAGAATCTAGTAAGTAAGTATCGTATTTAGAGATATTAAAATCCCCTACAATTAATACGTCATTATTATACGATAATCCAGAGATTGATTAGCCTCAAATAAGTTCTCATAATTCTCTAACGCAGTATTTGGAGGTACGTAGATATTGATAATATACAACGTATATGAATGGCAACTGATTTTTACACCAATGATATCGATCAGCGATAAGTTGTCAAACTGCTGTGTGTTCAAATCTAGGACACATGAGGTGAAGGCATCGTTTACGACTATTAAAACTCCGCCACCTTTCTTACGATTACTACTGGAAAAATCACGGTCAGAGCGATATACACAGGGATATACAGTAGTAAACAATTCACTACTGTCAATAGATGGGTCCAGCCAGGTTTCTGTTAAGGTAATGGCAGAGTAATCATGCAGTTTAGTTTTAAAGGTACCTCGAAGATTCTCGTATGATGTCCCGCGGTAAAACTGATAACAGTACTATTAAAATGAAATTGCTAAACTGCCGCTAAAAGTTTTACTAAAAATGTCACAAAAAGTACTCTTATAAGTACTATCATGAGTACCGCTAAGAGTAACGTTAATTAAACCACTAGAAAATAGACTAAAGTATTATTAGAAAAGGCTACACCGCTGTTTTTAACCAGTTCTGTTTCAAGCACGTAAGCGTATGACTAAAATACCGATCTTTGAAGGTTTGTACCACAGAACCTTGGGGTCCTAGGACTTTCTGCCCATTAGGACTTTTGATCTGGATGATGTGTAGAATATCATATCAAAAAAATGAGCAAAATTAACGGGAGCCGGATGTTTGCGGGGTTCTTTAATTTTCTTGATGAAGAATATACAAAATTCAAAAACCTTATATTGCTGGATAGAGAACTGAAAACTTTGCTGGATAGAGAACTAAAAACTCTTTCAAATGAGCTATTACACGTACCCTCGTTCCATTCAGAAATTTTAAATGGGTAGCTGTCACTCCAAGGTCGTTGAAGAAGAAGGTAAAAACTTATGCTGAAAGAATATAATTTTAGAATTAAAAGTTGACGTGTTTTAGGATCTTACTCATAAATTGTCAATTACGTAGATAATGAATTTATCTGTTACTTATGGATCTCACTGTATATTTTTTGTTTGTGTTCGGTGATCGCTGTTTCATCTATACATATTTTCATTTGTGTGGGCTATTTGTTATTTTTTTTTGCACGCGGACTACTTCGAACAAAGATTATGTAAAAAATGAATTGAAATAAGGAAGCATAGTGGGGATGAGCTTCGCTAAATAATATGGAAATAATTTCTCTCTACTCTACTAATCATAAAATACCTTATTTCCTCTAGTACTAAAAGGAACTGTTTACACGACAAAAGAAACTAAATATACTTAATTAAGTACCTTGTTTTAGCTACTAACTCTACTTATAGAACCGGCATTAGTTCAGAATAATGCTGCCTTATTTACATAAATAATAAAAAACCACCGCCAAGCTATAATCTGGTTTTGCTTTCTCGTGCAACATGTATTAAATGTTTAATAACCTTACCTTATTGAATTAGACATTATAAAATAAAGAAGAAAAGAGGAAAATAATTTATGCATTAACTATGTAACGACTTTTGGGACTTTGTGTTCCAAACTGTATAACTTATGTAAATCTTTCTGTCTTTATTCGGAACAAATTTCGGTGTTTTAACTCAGCAACGTCATTGTAATGTAGGCTAAAATGTGGATATTTTAAGTAAATTACTGTATAATAGTTATTATTTTGTACCCTTAAAATATTAATATTTAGTGGTACAATTATTAAATTAACGTGAATTTATATAAAGAAAATATACTACTGATATGATTTTCACTTGTACTTAAGCTAAATAACACATTCAAGTTAATTTGGCTTGTGTATTGTGAATAAGATGAATTTTATTCTGAGTAAAGAGTTGCACGTATGTTTTCTATTTTCTTTTATTTGTTTTATTTGTTAGATAAAATATTAAGGTATTTTACATAAGACAGATATTTTCAATAAATACATTTCAGCCATTAAAGACATATAGAGATATCCATAACATAATTTAATGATAATTAGAATCAGTTATTTTAAATAAATGCACTCAATTATTGTTAAACTAATTATTAAAACGTCTAAAACATTTCGAACTGTTTACGCATCTAATATTTATTTTTTATTTATTTATTTTATTTATTTAAATAAGAACTCCTAATATACATACGGATTATAAGTTGACACAAATTTACAATAAAACATACACACCAAATATACATCAACAAATTAATCAAAGAAAACTTAGCAGCAGTAAAGAAACAGATATAAAAATACAAAAAAATATATAAAAATACAATAAAAGTACTACGCAAGTTCAACACCTGCATGTACCTCAAATGTATTTCAAAATTTGCAGTTACTTAGATTTAATAAAAATGCTTAATTGTTTCTTGAATTGTCTAACACTATTTACACATTTTTTCTCATATGGAAGAGCATTAAAATTGATTAAGCCATTTTGAAAAATTGAATTCATTGTACGTGAGAAATTTGTTCTGAAAAGTCATTTATTCTTCTAGTGGGATAATTATGAATTTGATTGTTAAAAGCGATAAATTGGTCAAAGTATTTGGGAGCATTTCCTGTGAATATTTTATATGTAAATATCATAGAAAACAAAAATGATCTATCCTTTACTATAGTATAATTATCTACAACACTTGCAATTGATAAACTAGCAACTGCAATTAATGTTGGATTTGAAGAAGGGAAATACGTGTGTTCCCAGTTTTTAGATCTCACAAAGGCCTTCGACTGCATGTCCCACGACGTACTTATTAACAAGTTAAACTATTATGGCTTTTCAAAACACAGTATAACACTTATCAGTTCTTACCTCAGTAATAGACAGAAATTTGTCATCTATAACGGGAATAAGTCCACTTTACAAAAATTAAATCATGGTGTTCCCCAGGGCTCTTTCCTGGGACCTATAGTTTTTCTTATCTTTATTAATGACTTACCACGTTCAGTTCGGGACAATGTACTCTATAATTTCATATGCGATTCTAGTTTGCGGGCATGCAACAACCTGTGCAAATGTATTTTCCGCTGAAAGAAGGGCCATATGAATAATTTCGGGGTTGAAATATAGGGACGACTGCAAACCACAGTTCAAAAAGTTGGGAATCATGACTGTGACTTGTACTTACATATTTCAGTGTCTTCTATATATAAAATTAAATTAAGATTAATTCAGCACCAGAAGCCAAGCCTATTGTTACAACACCAGAGCTAAGAACAATCTAAACAATAATTTCCTACGGCTAAGTAGAACCAGAGACGGCACTGGTTACTTGGGAATCCAGTTTTATAATGCCTTGCCACCTCAGGTAAGGGCTCTAAATGAAACACAATTCAAGAGGAAAATAAAAAAGTATTTACTTGATGGCGCTTTCTACACCACACATGAATATTTAAATAGCGACTTTAGTCTTAAATTTAGTGTATTCGGGTGCAACTATCTAAATATACTCATGTTACCTTGCAACACATATATTATTTATTTCTATATTTCTTTTTTTATTGATTGATGTTTTTTTAATTGATGTTTTGTTAACTATAACCTGTCCTTGTCATATACATTTTATTGTTTTATTATTGCCTAGCTTGTATTATTAAGTGACACCAATATTGGACGTGTGTAAACACTTTGTGTACTTTGTTAACACGAATAAACTATTCTATTCTATTCATCCCCCTGTTTTGGAGCTTTTGCAAAAAACCAATACTATTAGAGTTTAGTTTGAGCAATAGTTAAAATGAGGCTGTATAATTGTTTTATAGACTGTAAGTGTTGTTTTTAGACTAAGCTTATTGCAAACGCGACTGAAAAAAAATAATTTTTTAGAAATTTTATTATGCTGTTATTATACATGATTTGCAGGAAACAACTACTCAGCGGGCAAGTACCCCGACCTGCATTGAATTACACCTTACAAATCATGAAAAATTGGTAGCCAATGTCACTTGTCAACTCCCTGACCAGACATAGACCGGTTTCGAACTTATTAGTTCTCCTCAGTATGCCATAGGTCATGGAGCAGACAAATGACAGTGGCCAACCTGCTAGTCTTATACAGACTAATGTAAATGGTATAGTGGTGAGAGGTAATTGAATCCTCTCATGTGGTCTAATGCTACTATACACCAGACATCATAGATGTCTCCGTGGTGCATAGCGACTTGCCATTTTGCAAATACCGAGAGCGGCGACCTTCAGCCCTTGGTGGACTTAACCTATATACTGTTATTATACATGATTTGCAGGAAACAACTACTCAGCGGGCAAGTACCCCGACCTGCATTGAATTACACCTTACAAATCATGAAAAATTGGTAGCCAATGTCAAATTTTATTATATATATACTGCATATGTTTTTTAAGATAACTTATTATCAACTATAAAACCTAGATATTTAATATCTTCAACCAAAATGATGCTTTCATTATTAATTTGGACATTAATAGTATTTTTGTTAATTTGATTGTATTTATAACTAGTAGTAATTATCATGGCCTCTGTTTGGGATATATTTAGTTTAAGCTTATTTAAATTTAGAAATTTTTTCAAGCGAACCTTTGATTTTACTAACAGCATTTTCCAAATTATGATCACTAGCGGCAATTAGTGTGTCATCAACAAATACATTTAAAAATTCACAATCTTCAATAAAATGAATATCATTTAGATATAATATAAACAAAAGGGGTCCCTTAACACGAAAACCAGATTGGTAATCGATAACAAGATTATTATTTTCAATATTACTACAGATCACTTAATTGTACGCAGCAATTTCTAATATCTTATCTTAATATATTAATAGCTTCGTTGGTATTGCAGATCTTAAGAATTGGTATAACAGTACATAATTTAAGTTCATCAGGAAATACACCAGTAACAAGGGAAGAATTTACGAAATTCAATATTACATGACCCATGACCTGAGAATACAGATTTTATAATTTTATTATTAATTATATCTTGACTACATTTATTATCCAGATCATTAACGTCACTATTAACTCATTTAATGTTAAAGTATGAAATTCACTCATTCTGTGTTCAATTTGTGGAATATTTATTTGCGTCCAATCATTCGTAAGAAGTATGTATGCTGGCTTTAATTTCAATTGTACTATTGACAAAAAACGAGTTAAACAAGATCACTTTCACTGTATCTAATTTAGCTATAGTATTAATATCTTTTATTTTGAAAACAATTTCATCGGGTAATGTATCATTTGAGGGATTAACCAATTTTTTTAGAGTCTTCCACATTTTTTTTGAATCTAAGTAGCGATCAATAGCGTGTTCAAAATATTCATGTTTTTTTTTCTTTTTTAATAAATTAACAACTGCATTTCTGCAGCTTTTATATCTTTCCCACATAACGATTTTCTTTTCATTAATAAGAGACTTTTTCAAATACTTATATGCCATATCCCTATTGCGACTTAACACTGCAATTTCATTGTCGTACCATTCTACTTAATTTCTGTAACTTGTATAATATTTTATAGGTGAAATATTATTAACCAATTGACTAATATTGCGCTCAATTTCATCGTAAATAGAATTAATATGTATTGTATTTAAATCCCATTCACATAACATTAATTTTTCATTTAATAAATTAAGTTTATTTTGACTAAAATCTCTGTAAGCTTTTACAATTTTGTGATTATTAGCAGTTTCGGTTTTTAGAGATGCTGATATTATACAATGATCAGTTATTTTAGGGACTGAATGAACTTTATGAGTAATATTTTCCCTATTAGTTAATTTGTAATCATCAATGTTTCGCATGTATCAGTGATTCTTGTGGGTTCTTGAACAATTGTTCGACCCAAATGCTCAAGATGTAATTTTTAAAATTAACTACATTTCTATTACTATTACTAAAATCCAAGTTAAAGTCACCAATAGTAATTCTGGGTGAAAAAGTCATATGCCCAATCTTTAAAATTGTTAAAAAACAAATTAAAATCACTGTTAGGTGACTTATAAAATGAGCCCAGTAGGAAATTTCCACCTTGAATATTTACTTTAATTATTAAACACCAGCAACATTTAGCTAACAATTTATTTATAAACTTTAAAACTAAGTTCATTTTTTAAATAAATCACCACACCTCCAGTATGACGACTGGTTGAATCACATCGAATCAGTTTTTTTTATACATTTATTTAACATCGGCCTATTTCCGCTACTGAGGCCTAACATCGGCGCCTGTAGACGAACTACCCCCAACCAGGAATTCTGCTGAACCTCTTCCCTTAAGAAGAGTAGGGATCTTTTACTTGCCTAACATTTAATAGAAAGGGGACCGACGGCTTTACATCCCCTCCGAAGGATGGTATATCCCCTATACAACTTTCGCCTAAGGTTGTATAGTTTCCGCGCATACACTGATATACAAGCCGCCGGAAGATGTGTGAGGCGAGGACGCGGTTTTCATTGTGAACACGAAGGTGCTTCTGTTGTTGGGAAAATAAAATTGTTTGGGCTGGCTAGCTTCGGCTGAGACTCCCAGAGGCCCCTGGTGCACTTAATTTCTTTAAACGTGAGGTCGGGGTGGTATGTCCTTAAGCGGAAGGATTCGGCCAATAGGTACCCTGTATAAGTTTCAGAGCGTAAGTATGCTTTTTATTTATTGTAAGGGTTTAAAGCTTCACCCTGTATAAGCTCTCTGTAATTTATTCACTTTTTGGTTTGTCGGGTAGGGCCTACTTGAGTATCCTGTAGATATTTTTCTTTCAATAATAACACTGTATTTAGAACACGAAATTAACAAACTTTTTATTTATGCGAAAAGCACAGAGTTGAATATTTATATTATTTAAATTAAACAAATTTCTTTTCAGGTAACGTATCGACACTTAGAATTTTGCCTTATACGGTGCGGGTTTCGTTTTGATTTAATCAGATCTGAGATAATTCACTTACAAACTAGAGTCACGAAGACGATTTATTTTTACTAAAAACTAGGGCCGCGAGGGCGATTTAAAATGTAGCACTGACGCTGAATAAAAAAAAATATAAAAACCGATTTTTTACTAGGGGCTGCCTAGGAAGAGGACGCGGGTACAACTTTAGGTTTCGTTAGATACGCCGGAAAACACAACTTTGGGTTTAGGCTCTGTGGCGACCAAAGGGTAACGCGGTTAGTAAGAACTTATTCGTAGATACACCGGGAAGACAACTTGCCGGGGGCTTGGCACCCTTCTTCTTTTATACAAATGACGGGGCACGACGTAGCCGAGAGCTGGATGAGAATTAAAAGGGTACCGGACATTCATTTGGGCTATTATTATGAAATGTTGTGCAATAGTTACTTAAATTTTTGAACTTCTAATTGAAAATTATACTGCTAAATCGGCTACGAAAAATGTAATATTTTGATATAAAAATGTCAGCGGAACCTAAATTGGTTTTGGAAATATTTAAGATAACTGCGGATATGATTCATGTCTGGAAATGGTCCCGTGAAGTAACGTTGTGGGTTCGACTTTAATCCATATTAATGTTACATTTAATGTTACATGTGATGCTAGGTTTGGTCATGATAAATTTATATAAGTCATGCTAAATCCTATTTAGGGTAATGGAGTGAAGTTGGCGACGAGTTGCCAACATGCAACAGGGAAATAGTAAATTGGAGTTTTAATTAAGAAAAGAAGCTGAATGTGGGATAACTAAATGAAGATAGTGACGAGTGGCCAGCAACTCATGGGGAACACGTAAACTGGTCTTGATTTGGGGAAGATTGTTTGATGGGCAGCTCGGGGAGATAATGAAAAGATGTTTTAAAGATATTTTATGGAAATTGAATTTGACGTGAAAATTAAGAGAGGGGGGCTCATAGAAGGTTTTGGGAAATTATGATAGATTGAAATTTGGGGAGTAAATTGAAAGTGGTTTGAGATGTTGAGGGGGCTGTATTTTTGAAGGGTGTCATTTGTAAAGTTTTGTTTGTAATTTGACGGAATTGGGTGTTTTGACTAATTTAATGATAGAATATGAATGTCGGTGAATTCTCGAGGACACTTGAAATTTCTCAGATATTTTTCTTATAAACTGTAGTTTTTTGGTATGGTAGGTGTCTTAAGGACTTTTTTATGGTGTTTGCCAGGTTGACCTTGACAAACGATTTATTTGGCAAATTTTGACTATTTTTTGGTCGGCCATTTTGGTAGTATGGGGAATATACTACAACAGTTGGAACGGTCACCCATCCAACTACTAACCGCGCCTTACGTTGCTTTACATCGCATATCGAAGTATGTACATAGTAAAGACACACCCACGTTCGCCCCTCATCGAATCAGTTTGTAACCATCAATATTGATTTCAAAGTTTTCCATATTAGATGTTGTCCGAGCTTCACTGAGTAACAATATTGAAGGGTTGTAACACATAACATATAGGCTCTGTATGTTAGTATAAATTATATCGCTATTGAAAGTTATATTAGGATTCTCTTGTATTCGTTTTTTTGTCTTACTTCAACTATGGTACGTATACCATTTACATATTTGACATTTTTATTTGTTACTTTATTTGTTGACTTAAAAGTTCATCTAACTCATTTTTTATCTGTAAATAGTATTGCTGTTGCATTTTCGTATAGAGCCTTTTCCTCACCGTTTGGAATAACTGGTCTGTTTTTGTTGCCTGTGTAGTGTGTATTTACCCAACCGAAATGTTTTCTTAATAGTCACATGTTCAACTAACTTCCCAAGAACCTTTTTTACATTTTCAGTATCCTCTCTAGCCCTATCAAGTCCGTTTTTAATAAAATTATATGCTCTAGTTTGTCTTTGATGTATATTCTGTACAATCATACTGAGGTTATTTCCATTATTACTGATATTTGCTACATTATTGGAATTTTCGAGTTGAGTTCTAATAATTCTGTTTTCTTCATTAAGGTTTGTAACTTCTTGTTTGAGATTTTTAACTTCCTGGTTAAGATCTTTAACTTCATCTTTGAGATTCAACATCTCATTTTGTAAAGTTCAATCAATCTTTTTTTAAGTGCTAATGCTCGATATTCTGTGGTAGATAATATACTACAGCTACTTGTAGTGTGAAAGGGCACTCTACAAGCGAAACAAACAACAAATTACTCATCACTTTGAATAACCACTTTGCTTTTAGCACATTCATTTTCATCCATTATCTTAGGAAATCTGGATAAAATTGGCAACGCTGCCTAATTTATTGCTTCCAAACAAGCCAAAAGTATCAGAGCTCAAAGTTCAACTCTAATTGGGTAGATGGGATGTTCGTGATTTTCATTGTTTTTTCGATAAGGTTGCTAGCGATATAAAAGACAACAAGAAAATTGAGAAATTGAAGAGGAAGAAAATTTTGGAGCAGACTTAAAAGGTTGTAACAAACTATATATCAACTTTATTTCACAATTTTAGCATAAATTCAATCGGTAAATTAATAGTTTGGACATAATTAGAAATATTTTAAATTGGAAAATTTTGATAATAACTGACTTCACTTTTGTAAACAAATTTTATTTTAAACTTAATCATATCCAAATTATTTAATTTTAGAATCATGTTTATTTTATTTAGCTAGATAGGGAATTTTATCTTTTCGTTGTATGAAATATCCGTTCTCGCAATACATTGTTCAGTTGATTTGAATTTGTTTTGTTATTTATGTGTTGTATTCTCTTCATTGAGGCCGAATTTCGACCTTGAGAATTAAAATTAGAAATCATATTGTGTGGTATTTTAGCTTCATTCAGGCGAGATATCATAGCAATACATTTAAAATTGTTAAATTTCTGTCTTATTTAAAAATTTTCAACGTTAAAATTTGGAAAAAAATAAGTCAAATGTAAAAATGTTTTTTAAAATTTACTGTCACTTTAAATAAAAATAACTATCTTTAAGCTCTGTATATATAAATGATTTTTAAGAAAAATCTGCATTACTTTACATTACAAAAGAAATAATCTCTCGGAACTAAAATTATTGAAATCTCCTTCTTCAATATTAAAAACTGTACTTTTTCAGCTGGTGTAATACTACTGAAACTTTTGCTACTGAAAGATATATTGTGGAAGGTCAGCGCCCGCCGCTTCCAGCACTCGCTTATACTTCCATCAATTTAAACGCTCACGGGGGTTCTTTACATCAAGCAACCCCATTTATTATCACCTGTTACCGTCACATTTTATCTTGGGGTAGAGTTCATCTAATTCGCAAAAAACGTAGGCCGAAGGCATTTGTGTAGGGCATGCGAGGAGGTGTAATAAATATTAATTTGTCGCGTGAAATCGGTACTATATATGTTCGGTAATTATTTCTACGTGGTTAAGCAGCGTGGCATGTTACCCCGCCATTCCACCGTGAAGTTTGGTGATATTAGAGAAAGTTAGTAGAATGACCGTTATTTCAATGGTGTTGCTCCTTTAATTTATCCCGTCGTATGTTGATTTGGTAGGTGACGCTAAATGATTAATAAAATATTAATAAAATCAAGTATTCATACTCGGGCATTTCTGCTACAATCAAATTTAAAAAATTGCCGAGTCAATAAGGAGAGGGGAGTTGAACCCAAAACCCCTCCCGGGTAGATGTGCCACTGATACCGATAGAAGATAAATGTCCGTACTACCTGTAGCTCAATCGGAATTTAGGCCATGGCATAGCTGCACCACAGCTCTTTTACATATCGTAGATGACATTGCAAGAGCAACAGATCAATCTTAATTTTATTGGACTTTACTCTAAATTTTAATATTTTATTATCGATATTAAGATGTATAGGGTTAACAGACAGTGAGCTTAAACTAATTCAAAACTATATTAAAAACAGACAAAAAAAGTCAAATTATATATCCTTAAAGTCTACTGTACCTCAGGGTCCCATTTTGAGCCCTCTGTTGTTTACCATATACACTAGCCAACATAAAGCACACCACATATAGTTGACAACTCCCAAATCCAAAACCAAAGGCTGTCCGGAAGCGGGTTACACATTAGGAAAAACGCAGACATCCATTATCTTACCTACCGACATTGCCAGTGTCAATGCCAGGGACCGAACCCAGAGCACAGCAGTGTCACTCTAAAACAAATTTGTAACGCGCTTTAGCCGACTGAGCTACCATGCTAATTAAATGTCTTCGTTATTGTATACACAACTTATATGCCGATGACATCCAGCTTAATATTTCATTTAAATCTAATGTGGATAGAGCTTGTTGCCAGATTAATCAAGACTTTAATACGATTCTTGCTTTAGGCAGGGATCACTTCTTGATCATAAATCCAAATAAAAAGAAGACGTTTATAATTATAGACTAAAGTAAAATTTACATTGCGGAAAAAGCAAAAACTTAGGAGATGTGATCGATAGGGATCTCGGGTTTAAAAGTCGCAACTTATACAAAAATCACATGCAATAATGAAGTTAATTTATGGTAACAGGTATTACCTCAAAAGCAAATTACGTGTCCACTCCGAGAACCGAATCCAGGTACCATTGATGTTATATATCATCGCTAGGCAGCAGAATTTTGGCAAAGTCCGTACTATATCATCGCTCAGCCGCGCATTCGTCTGGCACCTACTCCCGCTCCTTTAACGAGTTGTTTCATTTCAAAAGAGGTCCTGAGAAGCTCTGCGAAATTCATTCTGTCCCGGCCGTTCAACGACAGCAGATGTGCCGATTGGACAGTAAGTAAGACCATTCATTCACAAGGGTCTAGGCCACTTCCCATCCAACCGACATGATATGTGCTTCTAATCATCATACCTTACTTTTCAGGTGTATTTACAACTCGAAGGTGTCCTTCCGTAGTAGATCTCCGTGAGAGGCGCCAGAGAGACACTGAATAATATTAAATTGTTTTTCTAATCATACTTTGACTTTCCAGGATATTAATCGGTCTTTACTTTACAGGATTCATTGATCAACCTTTGTTTCAGTTTCATCAGTAGTAGCATTCCACGCACTAGCCAAGTTTTATAAGTATATAACTTCTCTATAATTTGCACTGTAATTTTTTGTATATATTTGTGGTCTTGCTGCTCCCACCTTGTATCTGTATGTAGTCTGCACCCATTGCAAAGCTTTACTAGTTGTCCTACGTCATCGCTTACTTCGTGCTAACTCTTCATCGTCTACCTTGCGTTAGTTGCGTTAACGTTTACTGATTCATTTTGTACTACCATTTTTGCCATTTACCATCCCTTTCACCTGAGTTATCTGGTACTAGTATTTTCGTTGCAACGTTTGCTCTCCTCTCGGTAATAGGTAATTTATAGTTTTTGGTAGAAAGTAGCTAGTTAGAAAATGTAGTTGTAAATAGTCGGTTAACTGAATAAACTAACATATTTTATGAAATTCTGAGTTTTACTGTTTATGTGTCTAATTTCTCAAACTAGCCCACTGGAGTACACTTTCTCCACTTGAGCTGCTCAGCCTCGCGTATCGAGCTTATGGATAGTGTGTCCTATCTTTCCTGGACTCGAGTGTCAAAGAATGGCCCTTGTTAGTTTGTTTAGGTCAAATCTTGCAATCAAAATTTCGATTAGTTCTAATTAAACTAGAGTTTTCATATAAGAAAAAACAAGATGGAGGCTTCAAGATGGCAGACAACTTCACCATTTATGATCCGATTCGACTCAAAATCGATATCTGTGGGTTTTCGAGATCGCCAATTATGAATTCTTGGTCAAAAATTTAGAAATTCAAAATGGCGGCGCCAATATTGCGGCCGACTTTTGTCATTTATGGTCTAAATCGATCAAAATCGATATCTGGGTTTTCGGGTTCGCCGATTACGAACAAATTTAGTTCAGGATGGCGTCTTCAAGATGGCGGACGACTTTACCGTTTAAAATCCGATTCAACTCAAAATCGACATCTGGGGGTTTTCTAGGTCGCGGATTATGAATTTTTAGTCAAAAATTCAGAAATTCAAAATGGCGGCGCTAATATGGTTGACGGCTTTTGTCATTTAGATCCAAATCGATCAAAATTGTTATCTTGGTTTTCGGGGTCGCGGATTACGAATTTCTAGTAAAAAATTTAGTTAAAGATGGCAGACGACTTTACTGTTTATGATCCAATTCATCTCAATTTTGATATCTGGGGATTACAGCATATCAAAAGACTAAAAAGTAAAAAATAAAATTATATAAAAGTATTTTTAAAAAACCTTTTATTTAAATTCTCTAAAAAGTAGAAAATAAACTTTGAAGTAAATCAAACCCATCAATTTGTTAGAGTATATAATTTTTTATGATATAAATAGCCTGTCGCGAGCAATCTCCTTTACACAGGAAAATCTCGCGACAAGCTTTTGTATCATAAAAAAATTATATAATGTAATAAAATTATGGGTTTGATTTACTTCAAAGTTTATTTTCTACTTTTTAGAACATTTAAATAAAATCTTTTTTAAAGAATATTTTCTTATATAATTTTATTTCCTCGTCACTAGCTGGGGTGGAGAAAAACGCGTCACTTTATGTGAAAGCTTAAAGCTGTCATTAAATGTTGTAGATTCCGTATGCGAATCTAATTTAACCTCTATGTTTAAATATAAAATACAAAAAATTCATGCCTGCGTCTAATGTACGATATTCAGAGGCATGAGAGAATAACTTATGAATTAATACATACAGGGTGGTTAAACATGGAACGTCGAAAAAAATGAGCTTGAGTCAGTTTAAATCAAATTATAAAAAGATTTTAATTGAACAGCAATGTGAATAATTTAATTTATATCATGTCTACGCTAGTTTCCTTTTTACTTCTTTTTCCTATGAGCCCCAAGAGACATTACAATATTATAGCATACGGTGCAATATGGGTTAAATGGTAGAACAAACCTGTTATGCCATGCATATTATTAATCTGTAAATTGTAAAATCAAAGTTAGCAAATAAAGATGTTCATTATTATTATCATCACACCCATATAACTCTTTCTTTCTTCGCGCATTCACTAAATTCGCGAGTATAAAAAAGCCTCCATAAAAAGTTGATTGTACGCCTATGCAGAGAATCCGTTCTTACACCAAACAGGTGGGCTGAAGAGTTTGATTGATTGCCAATGCTGGCTAGAGTTTTTACTTTTCCAGCGAAGTGGCAAGTTTTAATGTTTGGTTACTCTTACTTCAACACAAAACTCGACGCTGTTTACATTTATTCTGTTTGCATCAATTTTATTTAAAAATAAAGCACAAACATACAAGATTCAATCCAGGTTTTGTAGTTTATAGAACGGCACAAAGTTATTAAGTTGCTTTTAACGACATTCTGTTTACAAGTTCACATAAAACGAATGAAGTCGGATCTAAAGTGGATTTATGAGAATCCTTAAATTGACTATTTATGTTTACCATCCATCATCCTTTTAACGATATTTTTCTACTTATTATCAACAAAGAGTGAATGTTTTATTACAGTGCATGCGTTTTTACTTCCTGAATTACGTTTGTCCACAAATAAGAATGAAGGTAATAATAATAATTAATTGAATGAAAATATTGTTTTAATTTTGACATAAAAACAGAAATATCTGTGTCATGTGAATTAACAAAAAAATCTCCTGGAATGCGTAAAGCTTGCCCAAAAACACAGAGGAGCATTTTAAATCTTCCTTAATAATGGTTCTAAAACCCAGTAAAATTATTGAAAGTTCTTTCAAATTACGTGAATTAGCTCTGGCCGTCAAAGTTGCTTTCAAAGTTCTATGAAATCTTTCAATCATAATCAAATTAATAAATTTGGATATCGATGAAGTAATTTTGTATACTCGTTTTCTATTGAAAAAGTTTTGAGAACTGAAAAAGATATTTGATGATGAAACAATTGGCTGACAGGTTGGTTTTGTTATCAATTATTCTTTTATTTTTTAAATCTATATAATTCCAAACCGCGTTAAGAAATCTGCTCCATTAATAGGACAATTAATATCGGCTATAGTAAAAATGAATGTATAATCGCGTCGTAAACCTAAATTGACTTTTATTAGTTTCTTCCCGTAAGTGTATATTTTTGAGTTATTAGCTGCGGTCAGAATTAAATCATTATCTTTCTTGAAACTTTCAAACAAAATCCTGGGATTAATCTATAAATCTGCTTCGGTATCTATTAAAAAACGTAACTTGTTAGTGACATCGTAAATAAAAAGACGACGATTGTCTTCTAGAAAACCATTCTCCATCGTCGTAACATTGGTTTCATCTAGTTATTTGAATAAGATTAGGACTTTTAGTTTGCTTGTCCACACTTAAAAGCCTTGTCTTCATATATCTGATGAAAATTAAAAAAATTATTATTTGTAGGATCATATTTAAATTTACTCACTCGACTTGAGGATCTTGATCTCGACCGTTATCTACATTGACAATTAATACATTGTGCATTATAATGGTGTACTATTTGAATTTGAAGAATTTGGTTGAATAAAATTTGAAGTTTGTGTTTGTAATGTATTGATCTGAGATTCCATAATTTATTGTTTTTGTGTAATTTGAGCTAAGGTACTTTGACAAATGGGGCGAGCGTAGGTGCGTCTTTACTATGTACATACTTCGGTATGCGATGTAAAGCAACGACAGGCGCGGTTAGTACTTGGATTGGTGACCATTCCAACGGAAACCGCGTTCTCGCCTCACACATCTTCCAGCGGCTTGTATATCAGTGTATGCGCGGAAGCTATACAACCTTAGGCGAGGGTTGTATAGGAGATATACCATCCTTCGGAGGGGATGTAAAGCCGTCGGTCCCTTGTCTATTAAATGTTAGGCAAGTAAAAGATCCCTACTCTTCTTAAGGGAAGAGGTTCGGCAAAATTCCTGGTTGGGGGTAGCTCGTCTACAGGCGTCGGTGTTAGGCCTCAGTAGCGGAAATAGGCCGACGTTAAATAAATGTATAAAATAAAATAATAAAACTTTGACAAATAAATGAGAAACTAGTGAAGGCTTCCAACAATTCCCCTACTGAGTTTTCTTCTTTTTTAGGTATTGCAAATTCTAAATTACATTGCGAAATATTAGGTTTTTGATAAGTTTCCCAAATCTTATCCGCACTATCAATGATCTCATTGATATCAGTTTTACCCCAAGCAGTAATCGCTTCAACAATTCTCTTTGGCAACCTTCGTTTCCATAACTTGATTAATAAATCTTGACTCGCCATTTGTGAACCACCTACATATTTAGCATGGCCCTTTAAAACTCAGAGGGTTTGTGATCGCCCATCTGGGAACCCGAAAGCAAATCCCCGAATCCGAAAGCAAATCATCTAAAGATACCGAAATGTACTAAATAGTCAAGTGATCATCGTGTCGATCGTCACATGCCTACCTTGCACTGATGAGAGCCAACAGCTCCAAACTGCAGTCTGCAAGTGGTGTGTGACGACTGGCACGAGAGTTCCTTTAAGTAGGATAAGTCTTTCGGCTGGTGTTTGTCGCAATCGAAGCATTAGCGGTTTGATGGTAATATGCAATTATTACACTTAACGCGCCAGGCTTGTAACTTGTAATTCAGCGCTCGGCGGGGCACATATCCCGGAGAGTAGCTATTGGTTGCAGTCTGGTTACGTTCCTTATAGTAAAATAAGGATTTTATAGAGAAGTTTGCGACTAAAAATATTATGATTCAAGTGGTCATGTAAGTAATCTTTTTTCTTCACTTGACGTCAAGCGGTGAATGATGATCTCTTTGAGGTTTATGCAAAGACTTCCAATAACATCAAATACTCTCGAAACCATTTTGAGAGATAAGTTAGATGAAATATATGATCATACCTTTTTCTATCATTCTGATTTTTGCAAGAATAAATTGTGTCTCTACTTGGCTAAACCACATTTCGGGTTTTGCTACCCAAAAAGGTGGTAGATTGACAGTGGTCGTAGCTGCATATTGCTCGACATTAATATTGGTATTGACATTGTCACCGTTATTTGTCATGATCAAAATAGAGTTTCAGTGAGTCTAAAAATGCGATAAAATGCGATAGATCCCTTGTATGTATGAAAAATGTACTTACTGAACACTTTTAACAAATGTCTAAAAATCAGTGGTCTCTTTCTAACGGTATTTAGCCAAATTTTAATAGTCTTCTTCTAACGCTATTTATCCAAATCTTTACATTCCTTTTCTAATTGTAGTTATCCAAATCTTTATGGACAGGGAATCAGATAATCTCCTACTCTTGTATTTTGCTATTTGAATTTTGTTTAAAGTTTAAGAAGATTTTAATGAACTGGTCCTCTGATCACGTTGGGGTTACCAATTTCATGGAGTTACTGCATTTAATAAAACCAGTTAAAAATCTTTGCGTATTTTTATTCAAGAACAATTATTTATTGGATAAAAATGAATTATTCTTAAAAACCCAAAAAATATATTGTGTACCTCTCCAGCTTCCATTTTTTTGGTTACATTGAACATTAGTTAGAGAAAAATAAAGATAGTGATAGGTTAGTTGAATATAGTTAACACTAAAATGTGAGTAAGTACGTCACAAACGCCACACCTATGCTTTTGCATTTGCACGTTTTTCCCATCTTTATTAGAAAATTTTAACCTTTTTTGTTCGTAAAAACTGGAAACCTCGGGAAATTGTATTTTACAAAAAATGTGCACACTATACAGGGTGTCCCGAAAATGGTGAGCAATCTCTCGGATTTGGGTAGAACTAGTGAAAATAAGGTCACAAGTTCGTATATTTTTCTTTCCCCGAGGTACCCCTACGAAGATATTCGCTTTTGAAGTTGAAGGTTAAAAATCGATTTTTCGCAATAACTTTTTTATTATTCAATCGGTTTTAATCATTTTTGGACCAGTATCATATTATTTCAATCCAGTTAGGTCAGTGTATTAGAACCTTGGGTAACATTCTTGGAGGCTCGGAGGCAGAGCACCCATTGCTTTAATAAGTTGAAAAAAAAATTCAGCCTATTTTCTTTTATTTCTAAGGTTATTTTCAAGTTATTGAGTCACTTTTACGTAAAAAACGTATACTTATTTGATGTCGGTAATATGAACCGTTTTCGAGATAAATGCACTTAACGATAAAATTGCGATTTTCAAACGCACAAATTTTCGGGGCACTCTGTATTTAATTCTTCTTGCTTGCTGGAGTAAAATAACAAATAGTGAAATATATTTTATATGAATTATATACAAATCTAAATGATTTGTCATTGAAATATACCGATACAGTCATATTTCAGTAATGCACCAATTAATTATGTACTGAAATATGTAGAATTATTAATGGCCTTTTTGTGCAGTATTGTTGTGAATAAAAAACCCTTACATGTTAAATTTCAACGAGTTAATGAGTTAATGCCACAGTGTTAACTAAAATACCGAATATTGTTCACTGACTTTTATACGATTTAATTTATACTGAACACCGAATTTAGAATACTTACATTCATAGTTCCTATTTGATTACAAACGATCAAATATATGCCTATTTTTATAAGTGTGACCGTCTCTAACATGACATAAGATTTGGCAGACAAACTTTTCAATTGAAATTTGACATTCAACTTTTGCTGATCAGTCTGGTCTGTCTGGTCGATAGCCGAGTGGGTTAAGGCGCGAGGTGGCAATCGCGATTAATCACATGGACATCGCACCACCGGGTTCGAATCCTGGCTCCGGCACTGTCGGAGGAAATGGTTGTATATCCGCGTTTTTTCAATGTGTAACCCCCTTCCGCACAAGCCCTGGCTTCTGGAATTGGAGGTTGCCTAATTTCTGAGGTGTCTTTTTAATATCCTAGTTAAATGTTCAAAGGTATTTTAGGGCAAGACCGAATGATTGTCATTTGGTCTCTGATCACAAATACTGTTACCAGCTTTTACTGTGTAATATTGTGTAGTTGCTTTAATAATTTATTACTTTAAATAAAGAAATCTCCAGCAGGCACTAAAAAATATAGTATCATCATATTATTAATGGACGCTACAATTTGTTGGGCTTTTCGCCCGAGCTTGTAGCTTCAGTTGGGTAATTTATGCTAATAAAATTGTTTGCTTATCATTTCATAAATTTTGCGTGTGCTGTTTTTACTAGAAACTTTAAATTAATAAACCGACATTGAGATACACGATTTTTATGGAAATTTATGGATGGAAGCGGAAAGAGCGAATCGTTAAAGGAAGGTTTTTTAATAACTTAAAAGTAGCATCGAGTATATTTTAGATATCGGCGTTTACATTCTTGGTATTATTAAAACTTATTGCTAATTAAATAACCTCTTTATCCAATGTTTAAACCATAAGTATAGGTATTATAACTAATGACGGTACACCCAACATGGGAAAACAGACACCAGAAGTACTAGAACAAAACATAAACGTTCAGTATTACAGTATGTCGAAGGAAACTCAGAGACTAAGTCCTTACGTATTAGGCTTGAGGCCGAGGGGTCCCGGGTTCGAATCGTGGCTAGGTTATGGATCTATAGTGGCATTTTTCATGTACTGGATGGTAGTTGTGGGCTAGATGCGGTTATACTACTGTGTTCAAAATATTCATTTTCGGTATAAATATATTTAGTTTCAATTTTTAATTTAAAATTTGACTACGAGGATAAAGTTGCCTAAGTATATGATATGAAGATTTACGTGTTTCGCAAATGGCAGACCTGAATCAATCCACAAGCCTAAATGTTTTACCTCGCTTGTATTAGGTACCTTCCTTATTTATTTTTATTTTATATCTCATTTTATATTTTATATCTCATTTTATATTTTATATCTCTTTTATGCTTTGATCCAAACAACATAACAGACGATTTTCTAACGTTTCATTTGAGATTATGAGCTGCCGATATATCAGCCAATTTAACATCAACCAATTGTCGTTGTTGATTTTTCTCTACTTGGTAAGCTGTCGTCAATGGTGCAGGAAAAATAAGCCTGCGTGTCATCAGTATAATTGTGTATCTGGCAGTTTTTGATTACTTTGTGGAAATCTCATATGTGTCTTGAAAACAGCAAGGGTCCAAGTATGGACCTCTGAGGAACACCTAGATTAACACGGAGGGAGTAGTAAATAAAGGTTTATTTCAGCTGCTATATATATTATAATTCAAATGTTGTTCATTGATTCAGTCAGATTCTAATAATGATTTGCGTTATTCTTCTTTCTATGGTTACTGTACTCAAAAAAATGGTTTTTAGTTGATATTCTCAAGTGGTTAGTACACGTTAGGTAAGTGTGTACGCCACATAGCTCTTGATTAGAGTAACAGAATTTTGAGAAAAGCCGTAATATAATAATAAATACACCACAGGTAATGACGACCCCTTTTAACTAGGAAGGCTCTAGAAGAGCCTTGTGTGAGAGGGGGCTACACATTTAGAGACAAGGGACATACACCCAATATTCCATTGTGTCAGACGCCTTGCTGTAATCTATCAACATTAACCAGCCTATTTTGCCTTCAACTGTGGCTTGGATTAGATCATCAGTTATTGTAGCTACAGCAGTAGTTGTGCTCTGTTGCTCCTTAAAACCTGACTGTGAGTTAGGCACTATATTATTTTGAAAGACATACTGGGTTATCTGAGTTTTCATTAAACCCTCCCCAGGTAGAACATAATATTTGCTGGATCGTGGTTCAATATTGGATCAATATACATACATTGAAATTGTAACAGAAATATTGAACTAATATTAATATACACTGGTATTAAAATATCGGCGTGCCTATGTTGGTGGTATATTGTTTTAACACATTCCAATCCAGATATATGCAGACAATATTGATAAATCTATTCAATCAATTTTACAACATTGAAAAGCTATATTCGCGTTATATTGTTATTACATTTTTTGATAATATTGTACAACAGAAAATATCGATTGATAAAGATAAACATTGATTCTAAAATATTTGAAAACTCATATTTGTCAACTATGTGTAAAATTATATTGTTTAGGGAATATTTTCTAATACCAATAAATATTGATTTTCCAATATTGGAAAGTGTATATGTTATTATGTTGATATTGAACTTTTTAGTAGTATTGCACAACAAATAATATTATTTAACCGATTTATATCTATATTGGATAGTCATACTGCGCCAAGCCTGTTTGCAATAAGTTGCATAAATGGCGCTCCTTGCAATATGCTTGTACAAGCGTAGAATTTCTGACTTAGATTCTCCAGGCAATGTGATTCAATAATGACCGTTTTGATGCTCACCTAATCTGTACTAACAAAGGCCCAAGATGCCTTTAGTAATTTTACAGAGGATGTAGTTGTACCTACCATACATAGGTTAAATATTTCAGCTGGAGGTTTTACTACAATCACTTCTAGATCTTGTTAGTGAGGTTCTTAAAATAATAATAATTATTCATAAATTGTACTTTATGAAAATTACAAGAAATAGCTTTACCATCTTTGGGCATTAGGCTAAATTTTCATTAAATATTGGGCCAATATATGATTTCAAATAATAATTTATATTGGAATGAAATATATGATATGATTTTTAAATATTTGTTGAATATAGCTTAACCAACGTTTTTGTAATATTAAACCAATATTGGTTCAATATTAGTGTTCTACCTGGGTCTAAAACTTCATCATCTCTCGTATATTATAGGTAAGCCTTGGTGCTGGTGGTTTTGTCACTCTGACTGTACGAATAGGTGCACTAATATTAAAAATTGAAATTATATTCTCATTTAGAAAGTGCACCATAGAATTAACATAATTTAAGTGATGTATATAATTCCAATTTATACTATGAAAGAAAATGTACAAAGAATTCATGTTCATCAAAATCTTTAAAGCTACGGAATGTGACCATTTTACTAAGCTTATTGATTGTTAGTTTATTAATATCACAGATAATTTCACAATGATTAGAAATTCCATGCAGGTTAACTATTTTCCCACTATTGACACACTGATTATCAGAAGTAATTATGACTTCAATTAAAGTTTGCGTTGTTGCGGTGAACCTCGTACGTTCAGTAATCATTTGAGGCAGATCATAAGACTCAATAAAATTGTGAAAATATTTATCACCTGGACTGTCATTTAACAAGTTTGTGTTCAAATTTCCAGCAAAAAGAACTGTGTCACATTCAGGTAATACAACGGACATTGCATTTTCTAAGGCATCAAATGGTGTAAAATGTTAGATGTTGGTGATATATAATCCTCCTATCGCGTACTGGTTACTGAAACTGTTGTTGTCCTGATCCACAATTGCTCCAAATTATCAATAATTTGTTAAAGAATTACTTTACATTGGAAGAGTTCTTTAAAGAAAATACCCAGACCTCCGTCCCTTTCATTTCTATCAACATAAATAAAGCGATAACCAGGTATTAACAATAAATCGGTGTTAACGTTTATGTTTAACCAGGTCTCTGAGACAGAAAAAAATTCGAAATTTTCATTAATAATATAATCCCTCAATTACTCAAAACCTGTTAAAATGGATCGAATACGATAATATTGTGCCGATTTATATAACCTACAAAATGGTTTAAAGACATTTGAAATCCATGGCCTACTTTAAGAGTTATGGCGGAAAATATCGAAAATGCGGAAAACATCTAGGCCAAATATCTCCGTTATTTGAAGAGATACGAAAAAAATTCTAAGGCGAAAATTTTTTGCAACGAGGTTTTATCTAATTTTTTTCACAACCGCTGTATTTTGAGATTTACTCTTCAGACTTCAAACCAATAATTTTTTTTAACAAGCATTATACTTGCCGTGGAGAAGTATGATTAAATAAAACGATAAAATAATTCAATAAATTGTTCAAATCTTTGCTATAATAAAACATTAACACAATTAAGAAGAATAAAGTAAATTCGAGTAACAAAAACAAAATAATAATCAAGAAAGCAACATGGAGTAATTATGGAAAGAGTATTCGCAGTTATGCCAATGTATAGAAAGTTAAATGTCTTTACCAATTAATTTAAGTATAATATCCATTTGTTTGTATTTCATGATTTCACTATTATTCAATTATTTTAAAACAGTTGGCTATGAACAAACTTGACAATTTAATTTTTTGATAGATCATCTCAGTTAATACTTAAACTCTCACTCAGTCACACTCGTTTAAGAATTTAGAATTTTCAAAAATGGTTTTCACTAGCATTGATCGTTATAATATGTTCGTTATATATTACCAATTGCAATTTTAACTCTGGATTAGCTCAAGTAGAATATAGAAACAGATTTCCACAAGCACTACAGCCGAATAAAACTCTGTTTAGAAAATTAGCTACGAAACTGAAAAATAATGGTTCATTTTTAAAGAAGAAGACAAGGTTGAACTGTGTTACTGATAATTTAAATAAGGTAACCCGAGTTATTAATTATGCAAGAAATAAAAATACAGAAAAATTGGAAACGTCATTAAGAGAAATTCAAATTGCTTGTCGCTAGAAAAATTTTAAAGGAAAATGGTTACCGGTGTTATAAAGCCAAAAAAGTTCACAATTTACAAGCGGGGGACAAACCAAGGAGGACGACTTTTTGTAGGTGGCTGTTGGAAAAGAAACGTGCCGATCCATTAATATGTAGTAAAATACTTTGGTCTGACGAGGCAAATTTTTCCAATAATGGATCTTTTAATTGCAATATTCATTACAAATGGACTTCTGAAAATACACACTGGCATAGACCGACTGGGTTTCAAAATCGTTTTCAATAAATGTGTGGATAGGTATTTTAGGCACCAATTTAATAGGTCCTTATTTTTATGATGGTCACCTCAGTGGTCAAAGGTACCTAAACTTTTTGAGAAATGAATTTAATGAATTCTTAGATGACCTACCTTTAGAGAATCGACACAACTTTCAATATTTTCAACAAGATGGAACTCCTCCCCACAATTCCCAGATTTGCTTAGATTATTTAGACGAAATTTTACCTCAACATTGGATAGGTACCAATGGATTTATTCGATGGCCCCCTCGTTCTCCAGATATAACCCCAATGGATTTTTTATGGGGGTACATTAAAGATAAGGTGTTTTCGGCGGCACCGCGAAATAAACAAAACCTCGTTGCAATACCCTGTTTTGTAGAAAAAATTTCGCCTTAGAATTTTTCTCGTATCTCTTTAAATAACGGAGATATTTGGCCTAGACGTTTTCCGCATTTTCGATATTTTCCGCCATAACTCTTAAAGTAGGCCATAGATTTCAAATGTCTTTAAACCGTTTTGTAGGTTATATAAATCGGCACAATTTTTGTAAAAATAACTTTTTTTATACGACCGATATTAAGTGAGATATCCCTGATAAAATGGACAACCTGTATGTATTTTAAGTTCTAGAGAACAGAGAACTTAATTTAGATTTCTATATTTTACTTCTTAGGTTGTTGATTTCTGGTACAAATTTTGTTTACTCCCACAGTTTCTGTTTGAATTTGTTTCTTTTTATCCTTCTTTGACGAAATTTGTTGCTCAATATTATTCCTTATATGATTAATTATTTGAATCTCAGCGGTAGAAGGTCCTTGAGTCGTTCGATCAGATAATTCGGCCAATGTATACGTTACTCCTGCTATTATAATTAAAATATGAGGTTGTTTTTGTTTCATCCTTTTATCGTTTCCAAACACGGAGAGTTTGATTATGGGACAACCTGTATATAGCAATTGTACTGATAAAAGGTATCTGTAATTAAGCTTAATGATTATGCAAGTATCTTACTAAAAATATTAACTTAACGGATAGAACTGCAAGATGAAGTCTACAATTAAGCCGTTGATTTTTAGAGCATCAAAACTACTTCGATTGCGATTTTTATACGCACTTTGGGTGGTTCCTACAGTTTTTTTATTTAATACATCTTTGTTTCATTTATTTATTTTGCCATAAACACATTTATTTGTCTCTTTAAATACTAATAAACGTTATATCTAATATAAATCATTTAATGTATTAAACTACCAAAATAACGGCGAAGTTTTTCTTTTCGATATTTTAGAGGATTAAATTTCCTTTGCACGTGCAAGTTCGATTTTCCATCAATTACTGTTTCCTTTTCCCAAAGCACCACCCCTCCTTATCATTATCACCTGTTACCGCTGCAAATTAGGTGGTGTAGTCTCTGATAGTCCACTCTAGATAAAGAAATGCAGAAGCGAATTCGAACCGGGGCGCAGTCGCGGATAACAAAATGCAATTGTTCACATCCTGAAAGCTCGAATTTTCCACTTTCCAGTCAGTAGCAATTTCGCACGATCCGCAGCGTGCACCAGGCAGCTAGAAAGCCGGCGTGCTCGTGAATAACATCGCAACGTGTTGTTCGTATTTTGATTTTATTAATGTTGGATGTGTAGTGAATTTCAACATGGAAAATCTAGTGAGATTCTTTGCGATGGGAATTTTCCTCTGTGCTCTTTGTGATGGTATGTATGTACATGTTTTTGCTTTCTCATTAATTATGGAGAGGATATGCACGTTCAGATTTAAAATGTTCAGGAGGAAGACTCGAATTTTAATCTTGTCATTTTATGTTAATGGGGTACGTGGGCCTGAAGTTTTGTTTTCTTTGCTTACTTTTACTCGGATTTGGTATGGTGATCGGATTATTGTTAGAAATATAGTAAAAATAGTGTAATATTTTAGCGTCTACTTTGTTTGTTGCTAATATGAAATCTTCAGATAAACTTATTATTTATTAAAAAATAAAATCTAAAGTATTAAAAGAAATAGCAGATCAAATATTGGCACCTCTAAAACATTTAATAAATAAATAATCAGAATAAGGCATTTTCTAAAAATTGGAGTTATTAAACCATTATACAGAAATGGACATATATGTAAAATAGAAAATTATAGGCCAGTAATACTGATATCTAATGCTGCAAAATTGTTTGAAAAAGTCATTAAAGAACATGGTGTTTCACCAGGAACTGCATCGATCAATATAGGGAAAAGTACGCACCAGAAAATTTAGGGAGCTATTAATGGCTGTTTGGCCACCAACAAGCATCTGGCAATTCCGGTTATACCAGAAGTCGATACCAACTTGCTTATTTTAAATGGACCACCTTATATATTTCAAGGGTTTTCGAAAAGGGCATACAATTCTGCGTCAAAAACATGTAGGATATCCTATGCCTAAACCTAGCCGTTTCACAGAAATTTGACATTTTATAGAAAATTTGACAGGTGCAACGGTTTGCAAGAACCGTTATAACTTTCTTCGTGTAAAAGATCCTTATTTGCTGCTTGACACCTAAAAAGAACACAAAGAGAGCTGCACTCTACAATTGAATTACATTCAATAATAGTACACCAAGTGTTCCATTTTTGACGTTACATTTTGTAAACTTCACACCGCGAAAACTTGTTTAGGTCAAATGGAACATTCTATATCAAGTAATGTAAAATTATATTCGTTTTTTCTGATATCAGCATTGTGGGGGTTTACAACTCTTTGAAATAGTTGCGATTTTCTTAGAAACTTAAGAATTGTTAGTAATAATTTTATCAAATTAGCCATGATTAGAAACAACCAGTAATGACAGTCATTCTCTTATGTCAAAAAATGTGAGGACGTTTAAATTATACCCACGAAGACTTTTTGCATCTGTTTATTATTCATGGAGAATGTGAGTACATTCAATATTTGTTCTAAATTTCGCCCTCGAACCTCCACACATTTTTCACACCTTCGGATTAGTTTTTCATGCTCGGGTAGCTCTTCTACTTGAATCCTGCGATAAGCTTTGAAATGCATATCTTACTCTCTGCATACAATCTTCAATAGTAAGTAATGGACTCTCATAAACCTATAAAATCTAGAATTGATAAATCGGGCCAGCGAGGAGGCTGTAGGAAAGGTCCATTATTGGCGATCCATTGATCGTAACAAGTTTCTTGTAAAAAAATTATTTTTCAGAAACGCGTTATGTGGGGGAACACCATCGTGCTGATGGATAAAAAAATGTTTCTGTGTTCGGCGAGAGGTAAATTTCCTAAATAGTTATTATTCAAATTTTGTAAAATATTTAGATATCTTTCACCTAAGAAGAAAATAAAAACAAAAACATATCCAGGCTGTCCATTTTATGAGAGCACTCGAGAATATCTCACTTAATATCGGTTGTACAAAAAAATTATTTTTACGAAAATTGTGCCGATTTATATAACCTACAAAATGGTTTAAAGACATTTGAAATCCATGGTCTACTTTAAGAGTTATGGCGGAAAATATTGAAAATGCGGAAAACGTCTAGGCCAAATATCTCCGTTATTTGCAGAGATACGAGAAAAATTCTAAGGCGAAAATTGTTTGCAAGGCAGAGTGCTTCAACGAGGTTTTATCTGACTTTTTTCAAAACCGCTGTATTTTGAGATTTACTGAGGCTGTTAAAAAAAACTATTTTGAAACGGGCGGGAAATGGCGCCATTAAATAGAGTATTTTCCTCCCTTTTCAACGATGTATCACATGCCATATTTATTTATTGATACTACGTTAGTAATTATAAAAACCTTTTTTTTTTAAACCAATAATTTTTTTTAACAAGAATTATACTTGCCGTGGAGAAGTATGATTAAATAGAACGATAAAATAATTCAATAATTTGTTCAAATCTTTGCCATAATAAAACATTAACACAATTAAGAAGAATAAAGTAAATTCAGGTAACAAAAACAAATTAATAATAAAAAGAATATAGCACACAGAACATTAATATTTATCTAATCCTCAAAACAATTTTTAAGATACCATATCAAGCGTTCAAAGTGTCCACCGCGATTTCATATGCACAATCGAGCGCGGCGAGGCACTGCATTTAAAACATTACTCAGCATTTCGGGGGTAACTGTAATACATGCCTGTTAAATTCGAGCTTTTAGGTCCTCTACATTTTGCGGTGTCGACCCCCCATAGAAAAAATCCATTGGTGTTATATCTGGAGAACGAGGGGACCATCGAATAAGTCCATTGGTACCTATCCAATGTTGAGGAAAAATTTCGTCTAAATAATCTAGGCAAATCTGGGAATTGTGGGGAGGAGCTCCATCTTGTTAAAAATATTGAAAGTTGTGTCGATTCTCTAAAGGCAGGTCATCTAAAAATTCATTAAATTCATTTCTCAAGAAGTTTAGGTACCTTTGACCACTGAGGTGACCATTATAAAAACAAGGACCTATTAAATTGGTGCCTAAAATACCTATCCACACATTTATTGAAAAACTATTTAGAAACCCAGTCGATCTATGCCAGTGTGTATTTTCAGAAGTCCATTTGTAATGAATATTGCGATTAAAAAATCCATTATTGGAAAAATTTGCCTCGTCGGACCAAAGTATTTTACTACATATTAATGGATCGGCGCACTTCTTTTCCAACAGCCACTTACAAAAAGTCGTCCTCCTTGGTTTGTCCCCCGCTTGTAAATTGTGAACTTTTTTGACTTTATAACACCGGTAAACATTTTTCATTAAAATTTTTCTAGCACTTGTTTTATTTATATGACAAGCAATTTGAATTTCTCTTAATGATGTTTCCAAATTTTCTATATTTTTATTTCTTACATAATTAATAACTCGGTTTACCCTATTTACATTATCAGTAACACTGTTCAACCTTGTCTTCTTCTTTAAAAATGAACCATTATTTTACAGTTTCGTAGGCTAATTTTCTGAACAGAGTTTTATTCGGCTGTAGTGCTTGTGGAAATTGTTTCTATATTCTACTTGAGCTAATCAATCAGAGTTAAAATTGCATTGGCAATATGTAATGAACATATTATAACGATCAATGTGAGTGAAAATCATTTTTGAAAATTCTAAATTCTTAAACGAGTGTGATTGAGTGAAAGTTTAAGTATTAGAAAGTTAAAAATTAAATTGTCAAGTTTGTTCATAGCCAAATATTTTAAAATAATTGAAATAATAGTGCAATCATGCAATAGAAACAAATGGATATTATACTTAAATTAACTAACTTTCTGAGCAAGGAGTGACGCTTTTATGAAGGACCTCTATACATTGGCATAACTGCGAATACTCTTTCCATAATTGCTCCATGTTGCTTTCTTGATTATTATTATTATTTTGTTTTTATTACCTGAATTTACTTTATTCTTCTTAATTGTGTTAATGTTTTATTATAGCAAAGATTTGAACAACTTATTGAATTATTTTATCGTTTTATTTAATCATACTTCTCCACGGCAAGTATAATGCTTGTTAAAGAAACTTTTATTGGTTTTAAAAAAATGTTTTTATAATTACTAACGTCGTACCAATGAATAAATATGGCAAGTGATATATCGTTGAAAAGTGAGGAAAATACTCTATTTAATGGCGCCACTTCCCGCCCGTTTCAAAATAATGTTTTTAACAGCCTGAAGAGTAAATCTCAAAATACAGCGGTTTTGAAAAAGATTAGATAAAACCTCGTTGAAACACTCTGTTTTGCCAAAAAAGTTCGCCTTAAAACTTTTCTCGTATCTCTTCAAATAACGGAGATATTTGGCCTAGACGTATTTCGATATTTTCCGCCATAACTCTTAAAGTAGGCCATGGATTTCAAATGTCCTTAAACCATTTTGTAGGTTATATAAATCGGCACAATTTTCGTAAAAATATTTTTTTTTGTACGACCGATATTAAGTGAGATATTCTCGAGGGCCCTGATAAAATGGACAGCCTGTATATTAGCAGAAAAAATTTTTTTTTAACTTACCGTTTAAATCTTCCTGATAAAATTATAATGCCACCACTATATCGTTTCTTATGGTACAGTAAACATTAAACTCCCAACTTTCTTGAAAATTTCGCTCCCTGAATACGTGAGGATTCGAGTCACTCTAATAATGCGAATTGTGTCAATTAAAAAGTCCACTTTTTGTAAACTTAGCTTCATCTGACCATATAATATTTCCCAAATAAGAATCATCGCCTACAAACCTTATTAGAATACATTCACAAAAATTTTCTCTTAGGAAATCCGTTTCTGTTAATCGTTGAACCACTTGGAACGAAAACCATTATACCAATATATTAAAAACCAGTTCGGATTTAGAACAGAAAAATCCACCCGGGACGCGATAGCTTACCTCACAAAATTAATTTATGAAAAAATAGATGAAAGCAAAGCCGCATTATGTATAATTGTAGATTTGGCAAAAGCATTCGGTGAAATGTGACGCAAAAAATTATTAAATAAAATTGGAAACTATTATTTTAGGGGAAATATTTTTAGTCTATTGAAAAGTTACTTGTCAAACAGAATACAGTTCAAATATGCTTTTAGAGGGCGGAATATTAAAACATAATATTTTTAGTCGCAAACTCCTCTATAAGATAAGATAAGAGCGCTGAATTACAAGTTACAAGCCTGGCGCGTTAAGTGTAATCGAAGTATTAGCGTTTTGATGGTAATATGCAATTATTACACTTAACGCTCCAGGCTTGTAACTTGTATTTCAGCGCTCGGCGGAGCACATAGCCCGGAGAGTAGCTGTTGGTTGCAGTCTGGGTACGGCCCTTTAAAATAAGGATTTTATAGAGGAGTTTGCGACTAAAAATATTATGTTTTAGAATACAGTTCGTTGGAATATCAGAGAACATTAATGGCCCCAGAAAAATAAATGTTGACGTTCTACCAGTTAAAGTTTTAGGCCCTGCATTACTTATTTTATATCTTAATAATTCACTAACTTTCAATAGAACTCTAAATATATTAAGCTTCGCTGACGCTACAGTATTTTTTTATTCTGCTGATACATGAGGGACACTAAAAACAGAGGCTGAAATAGATTTTAAAACATAAAAAACTGGTTTAATTTTAACGGACTGACATCAAATTACAACAAAACAAAATATCTAGCATTTACTTTATATTACGACAAACTAGGTATAGTCGTCTGCAATTTTTTCTGCAGATAAAAAGGCAAAAAAAAATTACGACGTCATTGAAATACCGTTATTCTCTGCACTATTTTGTCCGTAAGTTGAGCCACTTAACTTTATAGGTTTTTAATACGTCGGCTTGTTCGATGACACCATACCAAATGGTTCAATGACGTTAATAATGAGCTCGTAAAATTTTTATTGCCTTTTTTATCTGCAGAGTAAGATTACAGACGACTATACCTAAAATGGAAAATTTAATGAACATATATACCGGGTGGCACAAGGTAGTGGCTCACCCCTATAACTTCCTTATTTTTGAACATATCGAAATAAAATTAGAGTGTCTAGAGCCACTCGGAAAACTGCATTTTTTACATATGAAGTAATTTGATACCACTTCCGCTTTCACCGGAAATGATCCTAACTTTTGATTTTCAAATAGAACAGCCTTATATTATTACATTTTTGTATTCAGGATGAATTTTTGTACATGTGTGATGATTTTAATAAATTTCTGACCAGTTGTTATTTTTTTAATAACAGTTATAAGTTTTGATTTAGACTGCTATGAAATAAAAACCGCTCTCTAAGGAATCAATAGTTCCACATCCAGATTTTGTATCCCAGTCTCATACACTCTAAATCCCAATGTAATATTTTACTCCCTTTAATAATAGGGTGGAGGTGGCAATGGGGGTGGTAGACGGGGTGGCTAATGCCAAAAAATTTTTAGAGGCACTTGATTCTCTTATACACACCAAATCCCAATTTAAATTTTTACTCCCTTTAATAATAGGGCGGGTAGCTATGGGGGTGGTAGAGGGGGTAACTAACGCCAAAAAATTTTTTAAAGACGTTTCGTTCTTGTATACCTACACACTAAATCCATTTTAGTGTTTTTTACTGCCTTTCTGGTATTGGGGGTGATAGTGGGGGGTAGCTGATGCCAAAAAAATTTTTGAGACCTTGACTTTTCGTACATGCCCTAAATTTCAATTTTATGGACTCTTACCTGCTTGCTTTGCCTAGTTACTCTTATTTACTCCATTTATCCTGAACCCTTCAACGAAATTAAGTCAAAATATAATCTAGTTCCAGATCTCGTTATAATACATAAGTGTACCAAATTTCAAGTCAATATCATAAACGGTTCCAGAGTAAAGTGCGCAAAAAAAAAAAAAGTTACAGACAGACAGATTTTTTCTGCTCAAATTTAAAATCTCGACGTTTTAGGACATTTAAAGCCCATTTCAACAAAAAAAATATATATTTTTTTGTGTCACTATACTAAATAAAAATTCGTTGTGTTTGTGTTGTGCTGTGTGTTTTATGATTTCTTCTTAAAATAAGTTACATATCACGTTAGGCATACGATAAAATACGATATTATGATAGTAAAAAAATACATAGTTTACAGAAACTAAAAAACATGCAGATATAAGAAACGTTACAAATATATAGTTTACAATTTAGATAATGTGACATAAATGATAAATATATTTATAATTTATAATTTATCTCACCAGACAAAGGTGAACTGACATTTGAGTTTAAATATATTATCTCATACGCAGAAAAAATATCAAAAATAAGATCAAGGGCACGCAATACGCATTTTATTGCTTTTTAGAATATCGCTATATTGATTTCATTATTAATTCATATCTAATATCCTTTGGATATTTATTTACAAATACAACGAAAATAAAATAAAAATTCTGTTAATTCTTCTCCCATATATAATTTTAAAAAAGCTAATTTCTGTAAGCTTAATTAATATTGATTTTGCTAGTATTGATCAATGTAAAGATGTGAATGAGGCATCTGATATATTTTATACTATCCTGGACTCTGTTTTCATCGATAGTGTTCTAAAAACTTTGACTAAAACTAATAAATACCTACCTTGGTTTAATGGTAATTTATTCGTAATAGAAAGACAAAATAAAAGCACTGGCGCAACTTAAAGAAAATGGTAACGCAGATGAATTGAACCAATTTAATATTCTAAGAGCAAACATAAAAATCGATATTGATAATGCGCACAAAGAATGTATTATCAATATTGAGAACCAAATTAAGTCCAATCCAAATCACTTCTGGTCATATGTAAACAGTAGAAAAAATGTATCCAATATTTAAGGCACTTAAAATGAAACCCAAAAACATACTACAGGTCCTGATGGTATTCCGGCCTTTCTCCAGAAGTTTTGAAAATATCTAGAATTTGTTCGACATTAAAAAAGAAGATAGATGTGCTTTTGAAAACTGTAGACCATATTGTGTAATTTTAATAAATTATTTGAAAAAATAATATATGATGTTCTATTTAATCACGTCAAATCTCAAATTTGCCTCAATTATCACGGATTCATACCAAATCGCTCTACCACCAACAATTTGGTGTGCATTACTCAGTTCATAACTGACATTTGGATGCTGGAGCCAAGTAAATGTCATTTTGAAGATTTTTCTAAAGTCTTCGACACACTGGACCACAGAATTGTACTGAATAAATTAACAAAATTTGGACTAGCTGAATACTTCCTAAACTTTTTTGAATCCTACTTAGTAAATAGATGACTAAATATGCAATACCATGGATTTTGGCCTATAGATATCCAGCGACATCAGGTGTTCCCCAAGGTTCTGTGCTTGGGCCTTTGCTATTTAACATTTTTATAAATAATATCGTCAGTGGCTTACACAGCAAAACTTTACTTTATGTCGATGACCTAAAAATGTTTACATCACTAATGTAGAAGACTGCGCTGATTTGCAAAACGATCTTCTACAACTATAGTGGCCTTGGTGTAGCGCAAACAATTTACAGTTAAATATCTCAAAGTGTAGCTCTATGACATACTGTCGTGCACAAAATTCAATTAAATTTATTTATACAATTGATAATGAAGAACTGAAGAGCTGTAGTCACCTCAAAGTTATCTTTTGTTAGCCATATCAATCAAATCACCTCTAATTCCTTCAAAAATTTAGGCTATATTATCCGTAATTCAAAAAAAAATAACTGAAATATACTAAAGCTTCTCTTTAATTTAATTGTGAGGCCAAGACTTGAATATGCTTCAATAGTATGGAGTCTTGGTTATGAAAATCATAAATATAGCGTTGAAAAACCTCAGAGACATTTTTTTAAATACCCTTGGTTCAAAAGTTCTGGAAATTATCTAGAGAGAGATTTTCCACATTGTGAATTATTACATAGATTCAACACAAGTGGTCTTCAATAATGTCGGTTGTATCACTCTCTTGTATCTCTTTTTAAGATTTTAAATGGCACTGTTGACTGCCCTGAAATTCTTAGTAACATTAGATTTCATGTTCCTAACTTGCAGACTTGCTCGCATTCGTCCTATTATATTTGCTTGCCCCAAGAACAAATTTGCTGTTATTTTCTCCTCTGTACCGTATGTGTTCCAACTATGATTCATTATATAGTAATATAGATATTTTTAATACTAGTATGCGAAATGTTGTTCTCAATTCTGCACAATAACTGTAGCTTCTAAAATATTAGATTACAATTTTAGGATTATACTAATCATAAATTTGTTTTGTTAATTTTTATTATTATTTAATTGTCTACTTTAGTTAAATGTTTTTTTGTTAAAATGTTTTCTTAACCGCCTCTCAAGTTACCGAAGTAACCCCCTGGAGGGTCTCAAGAATCTTGTGCTAGGTAAAGAGAGACAAGGAGAGACAGTTTACTGTGGACCCTGAACCACTTTTGGGGCAATTTTTTTAATGAAAAATTGTTTCGCCTTGCGGGCCTTGTACCCACTTCGCTAAGTATACTCAGTTTGCTAGACAGACTCGTTAGCACACTGAGCTATCGTTAATTTAGTTTTAATTATTATTTAGTTTTCTTTTTATGTTTGCAAAATTCCTGTCCTACAATTGGATTTCTGTCTGGACAGTCATAACCAACCATAATCAATAAGCATAAATAAATAAATAAACTAATAAAATAAATCTAATGTCAAATAGTGCTAATTTTTTAATTATCTCCACAACAGCTAATCCTGAAATAATTCGCTTCAGGTTTCATTGGCCATAAAATAGTTTCCTCTACAATTTCTCTTGGGAACTTTTTCAATTTCTTCTTGTTTATATTAAGTTGTCGGCCGTCCTTTACGGTAGTTGAGATTGTGTTTCTATTTACTGCGGTAACAAACTTAGAAACCCTTGCAAAGTTATTTTGGTATAGACGACGATACACATTAGTCCAGTTTTATATGTTTATTCTTTTTACTGTCTTGTTTAGAACGATTGTCTCTTGCATACAGGGTGCCCCGTAATAACGTGCAAAAAATTTAACTGTAGACTCCCTGTCGAAAATTAAGACGGGTTCTTTGTATAAAATTTTTCAATTAAACCCTTTCTTGTCTAGCTACAACTACAAAGGGGTGTGCCAAAAAGCGGTTTTTAATTTCTGTCTCAAAATAACATAATCGGAAAAAGACGAACCTAGCGTGTGCACAATGGGGTGAAATTAACTACTACCCTTCTTGATATTTTGTAAATATCTTTCTGCCTGCTATTTTCTTTTTCAATTAAAAAAAATAACTAAACATTATGATTCATTTGGAAACTCTTTAAAAAAAATTTCGTGAAATCGACCATTTTTGAGAAAAAAATTAAATTACATCTGCCTATGTGATCAATCAAAAGCGATGAGCACAATTATATTGGTATAAAATACTAAAAGTAGGCTGGTGTCAAATTATAATTTGACAATATTACGTTGTCTCTTGCCTTTGGATCATTCTTTAATATTTAATACTTATTACGAGTAGTTTTCTAACCAGATTTTAAAAGTAGAATGCAGGTTTTCACGGCCGTTGTCTAATGAAGTAGATTCTTCCGGGTCTTGCCGTGGTCGTCGAACTTAACTTCACGTTTCGCTGATCATCCTGTCAGCTTCTTCAGAAGGATTCTAAAGACTGAATCTGTTGTGTTACACTCCTCGTTATATACCTAGGCGCCGCTTCGCTTCGCTGGTCATTGGTCGCGCTTGGTTCGCTTCGCTGCTCATTCGTCGTGTTTGGTTGACCGTGACTTACTACAGTGCTGGTACTTGGCAATACCAGTCTCCACGTGTTACTAAGTCGATACCCGTCCTTTCTGTTAAAGTTGTTCACGTTTTTCATAATTTCCAGTGATTCCCTAATGATTCGCGGATAATAGCGCGTATTCCTGTCCAATATATTGACGTCCTCGTAGTCGATTTTATGGTCATCGTTATTATGGACATGTTCTGCTACCGCCGACCTATCCGTGTCTCAAAATCTGGTATTGCGACATCTCACCACCATCCACAACAGAAGAGAGCGTTAATTAGAACCTTGGTCCACAGAGCCAACACAATATGCGACGACGAGAACAAACCCGAGGAACTACAGAATGTCCAACAAGCTTTAGAGAAGAACGGATACAGTCAAAGCAATATACAACGAGTAGTAAATAACCAGAGGAGAACTACAGAAGAAGAACAGCAACAACCAACAACGTATGCATGCCTATCCTACGTCGCGGGAGTCACAGATAGACTGAAGAAGATTTTATTCAAAAAGAAAGTAGGTGTACGGTTTCGAACAGTGAAGAAAATACAGCAGATGCTTCCCTTAGTCGAAGACCCTGTCCCCAAACTGTTATCAAAAGGTGTTTACCAGTTGAAGTGCACATGTGGTAAGAGCTACATCGGACAAATAGGACGGAGTATCCAGTGCAGAATCAAAGAACACCAGAGTAAAACCAGATTTAGGTACACGGATAGGTCGGCGATAGCAGAACATGTCCATAATAACGAGAACCATAAAATCGACTACGAGGACGTCAATATATTAGACAGGAATACGCGCTATTATCCGCGAACCATTAGGGAATCACTGGAAATTATGAAAAACGTGAACAACTTTAACAGAGAGGATGGGTATCGACTTAGTAACACGTGGAGACTGGTATTGCCAAGTACCAGCACTGTAGTAAGTCACGGTCAACCAAACACGACGAATGAGCAGCGAAGCGAACCAAGCGCGACCAATGACCAGCGAAGTGAAGCGGCGCCTAGGTATATAACGAGGAGTATAACACAACAGATTCAGTCTTTAGAATCCTTCTGAAGAAGCTGACAGGATGATCAGCGAAACGTCAAGTCAAGTTCGACGACCACGGCAAGACCCGGAAGAATCTACTTCATTAGATTTTAAAATGCATAGTTTTAGTAATGAGGAATAGCAGGCATACATTTAATTTATGGTGAATGTAAATGAAATGCTTCAGCGGCAAAAGAACGATATCGTCGTAAGTTCTTTACTGGTAGTGCTAGTTGTAAATGAAAGATATCAATACAACTTTTCAATCAATATTTGGGACGGAATTATAGGCAATAAATTAATAGGGCTTTTTGAGTTACCAAATAGATTAAATGATCCAGCTTATTTAAATTTTTTACAAAATGACCTGTATCAATTTATAGATGATTTACCTCTTGCATTACGTCAAACACTGGTTTATGCAGGATAGTGCGCCACGTCATTATTCTTTAGAGGTTCGAGAATGGCTACACTCAACATTTAGAAATCGATTAATTGGAAGGGGGCGAGAAATCACAATTAAATGGTCCCATCGGTCTCCAGATATGAATCAACTGGACTTTTACTTTTAGGGCCACTCGATGAATGTTGTTTACTCGACACCTGTCCCTAATGTCGATGTTTTAAGAGAGAGAATTTTTAATGGTGCCAATGAAGTTCGAAACTCCACGTTTTAAATAGCTTGTATGGCAATTTTAGGAGATCGTGATTTTGAACAAATACTTTAATATCTAAAAATTACAATCGTTGTCTTCATGTTTAAATTTTTTTTACTGATTAAATTCATTTTTTGTGTATTTTGTATTAGTTTTTTTTAGTTTACTAATAAATTTGCTTTGCAATATGACTGATGGTCGAGAGGTAAGCGCACTTGCCTCTCACCCAAAAGTTCCGGGTTCGATTCCCGGTTGTGGAAGTGGAAAACACTGAGGGAGGAATTTTTCCACTATGCACGCATATTGGGTGTGATCATAAAAAATCAAAATATTAATGTTGTAAACATTAGCGTCAAATTGCAAGTTTGTAAAAACTTTTATAATCAATCAATAAAATTGAATTGAAATTGAATTCAAACACCCAGCATTAATATTACCCAATTCTAATCATTTTTGGTACACTTATTGGAATATTTAAGGGATTTAAGTGATTCAAATTTCAAATGAAAATATAAAATGGTTAGGCAGTTCTAGACAATATCATGTGTACGTAGGTAAATGTTAGTTAACCGTTTGAGTTTGATATGGGATGATGAATAGTCATGTTACGAAAGGCAGAAATGTAATTCAGAAGAATTGCTAATAGAGCGAAGAGCGACGATTTTGTAAACTTTCGGGTGTTTCAGGGGGTGTATGAAAGACTCGTTCTTTCACATAACCTCACACAAAAAACCTAAAATGGTTAGATCTGGTGAGCGGGCAGGCAAAGGTACAGGTTAATTTGTTGCAATTACTCGCCCATTATACCGTTTCACTAAATGGGACATAACTCGAGCGGAATTATGAGGCGGAGCCCCATCTTGTTGAAGTCTATCAACATTTCCTCAGTGTCATTTTCTAGGAATTCTAAATATCTCTCCCCTGTCAAATATAATAGGTCCAATAATTTTTGTTCCAATCATCCCAGACCACACATTTACTCCAAACCTTTCCTGAAAATTACCTTGATTGTTTTGTTTGAACATTCCATAATTGGTGAATTTCCACTCGTCAGTATGAAAGAAAGAAAATTTGGGTTAGTGGTATCGTTCTAAAATAATTAGTCACAATAATCTAATCTTCCTTCACCATCATCTTCGCACAAATACTGGTGCAATTGATATTTAAACGACCGGAAACCATATTTTTACTGCCACGGCCAATGTTGTTGAAATAGGGTTTAAATGTCATGAAACGTCGAGATTTTAAATTTGAGCGAAGAAAAAAAAAATTCTGTCTGTCGGTCTGTCTGTCTGTGTGTAAGTTTTTTTTGTGCGCACGTTTACTCTGGAACCGTTGGTACACTTATATATATTATAACGAGATCTGGAACTAGATTATATTTTGATCCAATTCCGTTGAAGGGTTCGGGGGTAAATGGGGTAAATAAGGGTAAATAGGCAAAGCAAGCAGGTAAGAGTCCATAAAATTGCAATTTAGGGCATGTACGAAAAAAATTTTTTTTTGCATCAGTCACCCCCCTACTATCACCTACAATACCACCCCCACACTATTATGAAAGGGAGTAAAAAAAATAAAATGTGATTTAGTGTATATACAAGAACGAAATGGCTTAAAAATTTTTGTTGACGTTAGCCTGCCCTCTACCATCCCCATCGTTACCCCGCCCCATTATTAAAGAGAGTAAAAAATTAAATTGGGATTTAGTGTGTATACGAAAAACAAGATACTCTAAGAAATTTTTGGCATTAGCCTACCCCTCTATCTCCCCCATTGTCACCTCCACCCTATTATTATAGGGAATAAAAAATTAAATTAGGATTTAGTGCGTGTACGAGAAGCAAGGGCCTCTAAAATTTATTTTACTCTACCTTATTAAAGGGAGTAAAATATTAAATTGGGATTTAGTGTGTGTATGAGAACCAAGGGCTTCTAAAATTTATTTTGGCGTTAGTCCACCCTATTATTAAAGGGAGTAAAAAATTAAATTGGAATTTAGTGTGTATAAGAGAACCAAGGGCCTCTAAATTTTTTTGACATTAGCTACCCCCTCTACCACCCCCACTCTATTATTTAAGGGAGCAAAATATTACATTGGTATTTAGTGTGTCTAAGGCTTGGATACAAAATCTGGATGTGGAAGCAGTGATTCCTTGGGCAGTGGTTTCTGATAATCTTTCCTGCTGACTAATAACTAATTTGCACTTCGCGGCTGATTTCCCTAGTGGAAGCAGTAGGATTCTTCTTCTTCTTCATAGCGGCACCGGCGCAATAATAAATCGCGGCACTTATGCCTTGTGGCTCATTGTGGAGGTTAAGAGGTAAACGATAGGTTTCTGTACTTCTCCACAGAACCTGCAGTCGGGATTGTTAACCACTCCGATGGTGTGCAGGTGTTTCCTGAACGGGCCGTAAGAGACTTACCACGACTCTAACTTGCTTTCTGCTTAAACACAGTAATTGTTCTGCCATCTTTGGCGAGGGTCCTGAAATGAGGAGCTTCGTTTGCTGAAGTCCTGGGTGGGAGGTCAACGAACTGAGAGTGAGACCACTCTCCATTGACCTTCTGGCGTTTGCTTTAGGATAAGCCAGGGATGGCTCACGGCCTCTCGAGGTCTGCTGAAAGCCCTCTCTGACAAGAGCATCTGCCTGCTCGTTACTCTCAAGGTTACTGTGCCCAGGCACTCAGAGAAGTTTGACCCAATTGGATGAGCCAAATTTGTAGAGTGCCCGTTTACAGTCCTGATCGTTAAAAAGTTTTATTACCTACAAATTTACATTCTTTGTCAATTTAACAATGTCCTGGGGACGGAAAAGGGTGCAAAACCGGATTTGTTATTTTTACCTCCTCCAATGTTATCTCAAAATTTAAAAACTTTTACATTTTTTGGTTTAATTTTTCACTATCGAAACCCGTGGTGACTGGCCTGTTGTCAGTGAACATACAATAAAAAGTGAACTTTCATGCTGTCATTACTTTTAATTACAGTAATTGATGAGGCCTCTCATTAATTTTTATCTTCTCGTACAAACATTGTATCCAGCCTGCCTTAAATTTGATTGTCCTAAGATAAATCTCTCAGCAACCAGCGGATTATAGCATACTGTTAAAAGATTATCCTCTCCGGGATTTTTATAAGTGGGCGAAAAGCCATTTTGAAAATATATAGTACACCATAATGCAGTAACGGTGAATGCGTGTAAAAGGGAAAACTGCTAAAAGACAAATTTAATAAATCCCTTTTTATTTATGACTCTCATAAAATTTACGTAGCAATTCTCGTTTCAAACTACGCCATAAATATTATCAAACAATTTTTATTCCATAAAATAATAACTTGTTATTACAAGAGGTCAACAAGTTCAATGGTCATACTTAATGTGAACTTTTAATAAAAATAGTTTTGTCCTTTTTGATTTAGTAAGGATATGTACGAGGTGTGCCAAAAGAATCTGTAAGCTGGTAGTTTCTTCCGAAATATAATTAAACTCTGGACACTTATCCTATTAATGTTTTACGCGTATATATCTAGCCCAGTAAAATAAGAAAAAATGAAGTAGCATTATGTGATGGTCTAGTATAATAAGATAATTCAGAGAATACGCAGGGTGAGGCAATGTTGTTATTGACTTACGAAAAAATTGTCAATGTGCTGGGTGAGATCGAGACACAAACCTAAAATGCACTCACAAATGAGCCCATGTCATAATTTTTCTCGGGTATAAATACACAAGATTTCGATTTCTACCGGGTAAATTTTTTTTTTGACAACCTGGTTTCTTATGAAAATTATTCGGATTAAGCGACATCCCTTAATTCGAGCAAAATTTTCATAGAAAACAGGTAGAAACTCGAGTAGAAAATCAACCTCGTGTGTATTACAGAAGATTAATATATGACGTTCTGTGTGTGTACCAGCAACAACTTAATTATGTTGTAAAACCTTAATTATTGTTTAAAATTTCCCTATACAATGATCATAAACGAAATATACGATCAGTAAAGTGCAGTGGCGGCTCTTGAATTTTGAAAGCGAGGAAGCAGAAGGTCGGGCGGGTGGTCCGCGCGCTGCAGGCGAAAATTTTCAGAAAAATCAAGGTCATTGTGTTTTCTAGCACTCTAAAAATGTCTACCATTACACAAATGTATATGTAATTTTCCCTTCATGTCAGTCGGTTTAATTCTCGTGATATTTTACAGAGGATCATAAATAAGAGAACTAAATCAATTTAACAACAAATAATTCACTACGCCTGGACAACAAAAGATGTCGAAAACATTTTCACCTAGAGCACTCATTTTTCGACCGCCTGTTAAATATTTTATATATGTTTAAGCCGCAAATTGCCACTATTCTAATACTAATAACCGTTCATTCTCTTGTGAAAGAGATGCTCAACCGAAGACACTGAAGTCTGAAGTGTACATGTGCTAGATAGATATGGGATGCCAGAGACTAGCTGCGGTACTGTTATATCCAACATGTGTCTTTAGAGAACGTGCCAAGCATTCAAGGCTACTTGTCACATAAGGATAACGTATTGAAATGGAAGCTTCTCTTAGCCTCCGGTTAATTTGACTATACGCGATCCGCAATGAGACGCCGGGAAATACGCATACGCGGACTATTCAGACTGCAACGTTATTACGTTACATGTTTATGGAAAAGATATTTCAAAATTTTGTTGTACACAGTTTGGAGATATTCTGCTTCTCCCAAAATTGTAGAGGAGGGTCAGCCTCCCCTACCTCCCCCGATGAGACGCCACTGGTAGAATGCACTATTATATTGTTTAAAATAGACAGGTAACATATTATAAAATTTTGGACCATAATACGTTATACATCTATGTGTTGTTGTGTAACTAATTTGAGGTACTATGACATATAAGTTATATTTTGTCTTGTGTTGTGTACATGTATTGTACTCGGTAATTTTTTATGTTTATGTGTAAATATTAGAACAGACATGGTATATAGGCGTTGCAGATTAAATACATTAAATAATTGTTTGAATAAGTAGTTCAGTGGAGCAGTATTTATTTTTGCCTAAGATAGCTTTTATTATATGTTTTTGCCATATATTTAAATACTCTAAATTTCGACTATGCACTTCCACATGTTATTATTCCAAATCCAAGAATTGATTCGACCAATGCATGATACAATGACTTTAAAATATTTTTTTTTGGTGATAGAATTTCCAAACCAACTTGTGCATTTCGTTGTTGAATGTGCTCTGTCAATATTAAAATTTTGATCTATAATAATTCTGAGTTATTTAATGATCTCTGTTTACTGTACATTCATAGCACATATGCAGTCACGCTTTAGTTTATTTATACATGAGTATGCATGTAACTGAAGTGTATCTATCTTATTTTCAATTCCGTCATATATACTAAAGCAAATACATTTAGTCTTATCTAGCTTAACTGTTAGATAATTTTTCGATAACCACTGTTGCAGTTTTGAAAACTCTACCACTGCTTTATTGGCTATATTTTCTCAGAAGCCATCCTCAACCAGAAGAACAGTGTCATCTGCGTATGCTACTACTTTTCCATTAATTGAAATTTGAAGTAATTCATTGACAGAAATATTAAAAAGAATTGGCCCTAGAACCATTCCTTGAAGAACGCCATATTTTATTATTCTTCTACTTTTACCAATTTTTATACATTGCTCCCTATTTTGAGGATAACTTCCGAACAAGACATTAACTATATACACTTTATATCATATTCGTTGAGTTGGTTAAGTAAAATGTCACACCGTATCGAAAGCCTTGGTCAAATTAAGAAATATTAATAATAATAATAATAATAAATCGGCTTTATTGCAGCAAAAAAAATCATGAACACAATCAAACAATACATACAAAGAAAAAAAACAATGAAAACTATAGTGTGGAAAAATTCAGCCGAAGTATGGCGAAGTCTAGCTGTAAGCTACTACTATTCAACCACAAGACGGTGACATTTCCGCACAAATTGACAAAGAAACAAAAAATTTAAGCGTCACTCTACATAACAACGCTAATTTATTACTTACCTACAGCTTTTTTCGAACAGTTAATTACAAATACGGCTGGGCACAAAATGTACAAAAAGATAATAAAGGTAATACATTAGAGTTGCATATTGAATAAATTAGTTTTAAATTTATATTTAACAATCCTTGTTTATTTTAAAAAAATTCTGAAGATGTGAAGTAAGTTTTTGTTCACGAAACCGGTAACACAATAAAAAGAATTTTGTGAGATATGATTCTTTTTTCCCACCAAAAATGAAAAAAAAAATTATATTTAAATTTATTAATATTGAAAATTTTGAATTCCTCAGGAAGAGAATTATATAATTTGATGGCATTGTACGTAAAACTTCTTCTAAACAAGGCTGTCTGATGATGTGGCATCGTAAATTTATTTTTATTCCGAATGTTACGAGAATGTACATTTGAACGAGCTACAAATTTCTCTTTCAAAAGAGACGAGGCAGTGTATATGCCTACAATTTCCCCAGGTGATGTGTTCTACGATTGTTCATGTTCAACCACTTGTTCTCGTTTATTTTTTGCGAAATATGTTCAAATTTTCTGATTCCATAGATAAGTTGGCAACAGATATTCTGAACTTTTGTATACGATATTTATCCATGTTATCAAGACATGGGCCATAAATTAAATCACAATAGTTGAAATTGGAGAGAACAAGTGATTCACAGAGCATTTTTTTTAGTTTGAAATTTAGAATGTCACGTCTGGAGTAAATTAATTTCAAGGACGTATAAGCCCTCTGTAGTAATTTTTTTACATGCTCTTTAAAACGTAAGTCAGAGTCAATGATTACTCCCAAATTTTTTGCATGGTTAATAACAGGCAAGGAAGCACCATCAATCATAATTTTTATGTTCTCTTTTAAGAATATTTTTTTGTTTCTATTAGCAAATATAATTACGTTAAATTTTTTTGAATTCAGTTTTTAATCATGTTCTTCAGATAGTTGCTTAATGGTTAGCAGTTTCGAATCGATGGTGTGAGTTTAAAATATTCGAAGTATAAATAATAAAAAGTAGAGGACCTAAAAGTGATCCCTGCGGTACACCTGAAAGTATATCTATCTATCTATCTCAGGAGAATAAACATTGTCGATAGAAATATTCTGCTTTCTACCATGCGAATTAATAGGTGAAACTGAAAAATTATCAAAGCCAAAATATTGAAGTTTAGAACAAATTAGACTATGGTTAATCGTATCAAAAGCTTTCGAAAAATCTAACAACACCAACACGCTGACCATTCCCTTATCCTGAGCCCTAATCACAGTAGCCAAAGCTGTGGCAGCGCTATATCCCTTTCTAAATATTGCCATTAGTTTCTTATTATTTACAGTATTATACAGGGTGGTCAGTAAGTAATGGTCCATAGAGTTACAGTGGGTTTCTGACATTAAAAAAATATTACGATTTAACTAAATTTACCTTAGTAGAAACGTTGATATTAACAGAGATACACGGTGCTAAAGTCAATATTATATTTTTAATTTTCTCATATAACTTTTGAAGGTTTTCAAGTATTGTTGTGAAAATTGGTGAATGGGAGTTTTTTGAAATGAAAAATTCAAATCTGTTCCCATTTTTTGTGTAGATCCTAGAGGGCGCAACATAGGCATTGTTTAAGGTGTAAATGTACTGTTAACTTTTTTACCCGTAATGTTATACCTTTTTTTTTATAAAAAAAATCCTAAACCTATCTCATTTTAGCGAAAAAAAGTATAATTGTCATTAGTTTTAGAAGTTGATTTTCAAGAAAATCGCATTTTAACATTTACCCTCTTAAATAATTATAAGAAATATTAACGTAGTAGGCGCCGATGCCAACAATACTTTTGACATTTAAAACACACTGTATTTCTGTTAATATCAACTTTTGTACTAAGGCAAGTTTAGTTAAATCACCATATTTTAATGTCAGAAACCCACTGTTGCTCTATGAACCATTACTTATGGACCTCCCTGTATATAGCTATTACAACTCATACGTATAGTTGAAGTAATCAGTTCCCGGCAAATAAAAAACGCAACAAAAACTGTATTCCTTGTACTGCTGTTCGCAAATTGAATCGCTTACCTTTGTAGATTTGTAATGTGCGTCCGGTCGTTTCATGATAGGCTTGGCGCCATGGCCCGCGTCGATATAATTATGCCGTAAAGTTTTTGTTGCGTTTTTTGGATGTAGGGAAGTCCTTACTTGGACTATACCATCATTAATACTCATACCTTCCTTAAAGCCATATTGATTGGGAGAAAGGATTTTATTTTAATTTAAATGTTCTACTACTCTATTTTTTATACATTTTTCTAAAACTTTTGCAATATTATTAATTACCGATTTGGGTCTGTAGTTACTTGCTAACTATCACCTGTTTTGTATATATGTGTCACAGTAGATATTTTTATCATGTTTGGAAAGAAACCTTTTTCAAAACATAAGTTAAATACTATATATATAGCAGCGATTGCATTCAAAGACTTCAATATCTTTGAGGATATTATCTTCAGTTCGTTTTCGGTGATAGGTTTGAGAAACATGTTACTACAATTAACATTTCTTCTGTTTAATAATTCATTAACTTGGATTTTCTTGAATTAGTAACAAGAGAGCAAACTGCAGAAGATTTACAATAATCGCATTCCACCATCTGCATAGTTATAAACAATCATTATTAAAATCTGCGTCGAGAAGAAAGAAGCTTATATTTTCGATTAAATAAAATAATGCCTTTATTACTCATTTTAACAACGTGAAATGTGAAACTCAATGCTTTATTGAAATAGCTTCGCCTCTGCCGTTCCCTATATTCATTTTATTTACAAGCTAAGTTTGTGTATGATATTAATATTCGTTATTTGAATTCAGTTAATGGATATGTAATACTAAGTAAATTTGACGAATATAAATAAAAATAAACTTTGCAATGTTACATGTTGCAGATACTTATGAATTATATTGAAATAATAAATAATTGTACTTAAATTATATAATTACATATTCGATTTATAATGATAACTTTGATAAACATTTTGTATGTCGCGTTGTCAGACGATCGGATTTTAAGGAATAATTTCATCATCGATTAATAAATGACAATGGTATATAGTTGTTCACAGCATCTTTCTGCAGGGTCGGACTGACCTGGTTGGTAGGTTGGCAATTGCCGACGGGGCCAAACCGCAAACCAATACAATATTTATAATGATTGTTTACATCTTTTATAGAAAACTGAAGTTAATCTTCTAAAAGTAAAAAATAAACTCCTAGATTGTCTATAATTATGTCTTCCCAAGGAACATACCATAATCATGCATACGTATATTTGAAAGTGTATATATTTGAGCTCATAGCACTATATCTTTAAGGCATTAGGGGAAGACAATATGCATATACCAGGTGACACAAGAGCTAACGTCTAGTAACATTTTTAGTTTTTAAAATATAATTTTTAGATTTGGATATGTTTATTAGGAAATAAACCCGCTACTTTTATCATACTAAACGTTTTTTTCTACTTCCGGTGAATCCACTACAAGCAACTTTCTTTTTTGAAAGGGAAAGGTAACTTTTTTCAAGACTCCAATATGAAATTAAATTTTTTTACAGTTCTTAGAAATTTTGGACAATACCTAGTTTTCTATAACTTAATATACCATCAATTTTTAACTTAAAGAAAAATTTGATTTTATAAAATTATATTGAAATGAAAATTCTAATATTCTGATGTATTAGTTTAAATATATTATATACTCTGTTTTGTTTGCAAAATGTGTTGAAATGTGATATATTTTCTAGTTCATATGTAAATATAGGTTTGTGGTCATAGTCGCGAATATATGGATCCATTATTATTTTAATTACCTATAAAATCCCGAAAATATATTTGATTCGACAATTTCTTACCCTATTGTATAACTACATATAAATACATATATCTATTTACAGTGATTAAATAATAGTAACATGTGTACTGAAGACGAAATGTTCACATTAATTGATAAATCAACTTAGTTACTGGGCTTAATAACTAATATAAGAAAAAAATTAAATACTAATCTAATGAACTAGTTATTTAATTGTATAATAAGGAAAAATTATTATTCTATAAGTAATAAAGATATGAAGATTATTTAATAAGGAATAGGCAGATTATATTAATTATGGAAATTAAATACGTTTACCGTTGGTTTTCATCTTTATTTGCCTTTCTTCTCTTTTTTATCAGCTTGCCTAATTGTCCTTGTTACTTCAGATGAGGGCGAAATGTTCTTTTTTTTCTTTGGATGTAACCCTAGTTTGCCTGACGGATAAGTTGTTTAGAGGTTGTAATTGAACATCCACTTCTAGTTCTTGAGTGTTCTTCACATTTACAGTTTCTTGGATTTTAGCTGTTTCTGTTCCTATCTTGTCATGTGTATATTCTTCACCATTTATATAGAATTTATTATTTCTTACATAAGCTTTTGGTTATTTTGCTTTGCTTCCTTTAAATGCTGTATCAGTATTTTCCTTACTTCCCGATCGGCTTTGCATAGGTCATGTATAAGGTAAACGTGAGTTCCTTTTAGTTTGTAAGCATTTTTAAATATTTCGGTTTTTTTATATATGATGTGAATTTTACCACCAAAGGCTTTGGTATATTTTTATTATTTCCTAATGTGTACAAATTGTTGATGTCATTGGTTTCAATACCAACATTTAAAGTAGTATTAATAAAATAACAATATTATTTTTACGGTTTTTTCTTTCGATAATTTAAATCCGGGTTTTTAGTACTATGTTCTCTTGTTTCAGTTCACTGTTTGCTTCCTTCAGTTGCTTAATTTCTGCACTTAAGTCTTCTTTCACTTTGCTTATGTATTCTTTTAGTTCACTATTATTCTAGTTTATAATTTCAGAGATTTTTAATAATTGCTCGCTTTTGATATGTCTTTTGCGCAACTCATATTCTATTTTATTTTTCACTTAAAACAAGTTGTTATGATTTATGTTTACTTTTATCACTTTGTAAGGCATATAATCGTGCATATATAAAAATGTCTAATATTCCTATGATTATTTGCATATGTTCGGCGTCACAAATGTGATAGTGCACTTGTTGCGGCGCTCAGTGTTTGCTCATACTTTACGTGTCTCCTCATCTAAAATGCCCTACTTCACAAAAGAACTCTTAATAAATGCAACAAGATGTTTTCATGCGTGCATGTCAAAGCACGAAAAACACGGAGAAAGTAATTATAAGTCATAAATTAGGGGATAAATGCGCTTAAAATAAATTGGCTTTGTTGCGTTTATATGTAAGTCAGCATTTAGTCTTAGTCACTTATATAAATACACCTCTAATAAATTGTATTAAGAACGCTGCCCAACGAAATTATCAAATATCGAGGCAAAAATATTCCAGGCGATGTGTACAGTTTAATCAGTCTTTCCTATTAAAAATTTAAATAAAAGATAATGACGAATACTAAATTGTTAAATAAATTAAATACGTTTCCGGCAATGAAGAAACAAAATAACAACGACTTAAATAATGCAAAAATATATAGTAATATATTGTTTTTTCTTCAAATCAATAATGACATTTCTTACTCATTTCATGACATTAAAGTCTGACATTTCAGACGGGTGTGCGTTGCCGTTTGTAACGGAAATAAAAACAATTTTTCTTCCGCTTGAGGGGACTTTTACTTCCTCGTCTGTAATATGAATCAAATAAATACTGTTATTTCTTCTTCAAGTGCTTTTAGTGCCGCTTATGACTATGAGCGGCAGTAAAAGAATTTTGCTGTCTCTCGAAGCCCGGGAGCAGTGGTAAAAGACTTCTAGTGTTATCCAGATGAAGCGTCAGATAAATGAGGCAGCAGTGTAAGTTCACAAAATTTTTCAAGTAATAGTTTCTTTACATTTAATAATAAAGCAGTTTATTTCCAACAGGTTACACCCAATTACAGGAAATATTTAAGTTAGAAGTAAAAAATAATAGTAATACATAAAATACTAAGGGGAAACATAAAAGTGTAGTAACGACGAGGCATTGCTAACAAGTAAAAGTAAAGTACCTACCTAAAGGTGTATATAACAATTTCATAAGTTCGAACTTGCGATAGTAACAATTCGATTAAGAGAATTCTGATGAATATCACATAGCTGACAAATTTTATTAAAATTATTGCTTATAATTATTATTAGCCGTTACTCGAGTCCGAGTATAAAAATGTTACAGTCGATAAATTATGTACAATAAAAAACAAGTAAAAGGTCTATTGTAATTCCCATTCATCTACGGTGCACACGACTATGGCTATAGAGGCCAATTCGGGAGAGCACATGTCGACCGCAGTCAGGACAAACATAGACCTGGTTAGGTCTTGGATTCGGCCTTCTTGCAGCAACATTTCCTTGATAGCTGGCCACAACCCCTCGCCATTCGGTTCTGTCCACTGCAAGTTGTTCCCATTGCTCGTCTGCAATACCGCAGGATTTTAGATTTTCATGGAGAGCGTCTTTGAACCTCTTTCGTTGACCGCCACGCCTTCTTCTACCGCTTAGCAATTCACCATAAAGTGTACATTTAGGAAGGCGGTTATCATGCATACGATGAACGTGACCTGCCCATCTTAGGCGTGCTCTTGAAATAAGCACCTCAATTGGAAGGCTCTTTGCTCTCCTGAGTACTTCCACGTTTGATATGTGATGGAACCAACGGATTTTCATCATACTTCTGAGGTGTCTTTGCTGAAACCGTTCTAATTCTTTCACATGACGACGGTAAGTGACCCAGCTTTCACATCCATATAGCAGTGTTGGAATGACAACTGCTCTGTAGACAGCCATTTTAGTTGACAAAGCAAGGTCATGGTTGTCAAATACTCTCTCTCTAAGTCCCCAGAGTGCTCTAGATGCAGCGTTAATTCTATTGCGAATCTCGCTGTCCATGTTTGCTTTGTCATTAACAACGTTGCCTAAGTAATTGAATTGATCCACCACTTCAAGAGAATTTCCGTTAAGTGTAATGTCTATCTGGTCCACTTGATGAGGAGTTGACATAATCTTAGTCTTTCCAATGTTGATTTTAAGTCCCAAGGAATCATAGCTCTGAGCATACACATCTAAAAGTTCTTGAAGCTCTTCCGGCGTAGAGGCTAAAAGTGCACAGTCATCCGCATACTGGAGATCACAAATGAATCGTGTGCGTGTCTTCGTGAAAGCTCTAAAGCGCCCTATGTTAAAGAGACCGCCATCAAAACGGTATCTGAGACCTATTCCTCTGACTGTCAGTTTGTTGTCAACAATAATTGTTAGAGCAGTGGTAAACAAATTAAAGAGTAGGGGTGCCAGGACACATCCCTGCCTAACTCCAGTGAGGGTTTGGAAAGGTTCGGTTGCCTCATTATTATACATAACCTGGGCGTTGTTGTTTGTATGTAGACTGCGACATACTTCCACAAATTTTCTAGGGATACCTAAGCGGAACATAATTTTCCAGAGCACTTCCCTGTCCACCGAGTCAAACGCCTTGGTTAAATCAATGAAGGCCATGTGAATTTCTCCTTGATGTTCGAGTGCTTTTTCTTGAAGCTGTTTAAGTGTGAAGATTAAATCCGATGTGCCTCGGTTTGGTCTAAAGCCACTCTGTGTTTCAGGAAGTAACTTTTCCATAACAGGTGTTAGCCTATTTGCCATCGCCTTAGTGAGTATCTTCCCCCCAACAGCCAGGAGAGCTATACCCCTGTAATTTCCACAGTCCGCAGCGCTCCCTTTGTTCTTGAAGAGGTTGATTAAAAGTGTATCACGAAACTCCTGCGGAGCTTGACCACTTTCCCACACGACATCAAACAGTTTTTTGAGGTAGGGTATGAGCTCTGACGACACAGCTTTAAAGATCTCAGCTGGGAGTGAGTCGGCGCCGGGAGATTTGTTATTTTTTAGCTGCCCAATGGCGGTTAAGATCTCTTCCGTTGTTAGTGGTTTATCTAAGTCTTCGAAGGTGTCATATTGAGGGATAAGATTTATAATATCGTGATCGGCTTGACTCTGCTGGTTAAGAATGTTAGAGTAGTGTGCCTTCCATCGGGATCTTATTTCCTGGTCTTCTTTGAGGAGATTTCCATTTAAATCTTTAATAGGGCACATATTTCTCCGACTGGGGCCGTACACTGCTTTTACTCCTTGAAAGAAATTCCTGTAGTCGTGTGAATCGGCGTACCTTTGAATTTCTCTGGCCTTGCTTGCCCACCACTCGTTCTTTATTCTTCTGATTTCGCGTTGCGTTTCATACTTAGATTGGGTAAAAGCTTCTGCTTTTGATGAGTCGTTGGGGTGGTTGATAGCGTTTTGGAAGGCAATATGTTTGCGGTCAAGAAGTTCTTGTATAAAAGCTTCATTATCATTGAACCAGTCCTCCTGTTTTTTACTTGCTGCAGTGCCAAGAATTTCCTCACTCGCACTTTTTAAACTGTCTTTAATTTGTGTCCAGGTAGCAGCGACATCTACAGAATTGGTTTCTTCTAGTGCACTCAAATTCTCTTGAACTTTTTGCTTTAGCTGTTCGACGGTTTGTTGGTCACGCAATTTACTAATACAGAGACGGAGTCTACGTTTTACTTGAGTTCTTCGGTGTTTGGGTCTCATAACAATTTTCATTTTAGAGACAACAGGACGATGATCGGTCCAGCATTCGCTATCAATGCGCGCCTTTGTAATTTGGACGTCCTTGAGATGCTTCCTACGTACGATAACATAGTCCAGTAGATGCCAGTGACCTGATCTGGGGTGACGCCAGGTGCCTTTAAATTTATCCTTTTGTCGGAAAATGGTGTTTGTTATAACTAGATCATGTTCGGCGCATTTAGTTAGGAGTAGTTGACCTTTAGCGTTCATGTTGCCCAAACCGTTCTTGCCTATGATGCCTGGCCAGGTGTCTGCATCTCTCCCTACTCTAGCGTTAAAATCGCCAAGAATAACGAGTCGTTCCGTTTTAGGTATTCTACAGAGGGTTTCTTCCAGCTGTTGATAGAAGCTTTCCATGGTTTCGTGACTTGCATCTAGAGTGGGAGCGTAGGCGCTTATTAGATTTACCGCGTTGCCATCTGATAGCTCATAGCGTAGCAGCATTAGACGCTCGGATAGGCCTTGTGGTACTTGTGTTAAGTTGGATACAAGTTGATTCCGAACGGCAAATCCTACTCCATGTTGTCTTCTTGAATTGATGGGAAGACCTTTCCAATAGAAGGTGTAGTACTTTTCTGTGAGAGAGCCTTCCTCCAAAAATCGAGTTTCGCTGAGAGCTGCAACGTCAACATTGAGTCGGTGAAGTTCTCTATCTATTAGAGCAGTTCTTCTTTCAGGCCGATCGGTGCGAGTGCTGTCGTTCAAAGTACGAACATTCCAAGCGCCGTAGATGAAAGAATTAGTTTTCTTGGATGTAACTTGTCGGTGTTTTTTCGACATTCGATGAGGTGTCCCTGTGGGCACCCTCCCCCGGAGATCCGATCGGGAGGGTATTTTACCTCCGGATGATTTTGTCCCACTTGAACGCTCCATCATTTTTAAAGCCTTAATCGACTGAAAACGAAGCTGCATTTGAAGTTTTAGCTGGAGCAGGTATGCAACTGACCAGCTCGGTTGCGGAAGGCGAGTGGTGTGGTCCCATGGCACAGAAGGAGACTGCGACGATGGGGTAACCAAACGATTCCAAAAGCAACCTTTGTGTGCGGTGGGTTATTTTTACCGCACTCTTCGTGAGAAGGTGGATGTGCTCACGGCAAAAGGTAAGGGTTATTCCGCCCTTACTCGGTCGTTAGAGCCTCGTTAGTGAAAACAGGGTGCACCAAGTTCAAATTGAACTCATCGCGAAGGTGAGGTTAACAATTGAGTAGGAGAGGCTATAACTTGCTTATAATAAATACTGGTGATCGGACTAAATAATTTGTTCTTGAAATATCACAAAAATGTGCGGTTATGTCTACCTGCTAATCTAGGCACAAAAAATGACAGTTTGTTTAATAAAAAACTACAATCAATGTTGTTATGTAGTAAATTGTTGAGGAACTCAATGGACACAATAGCACGCCTTAATTCTAACGATTGTAACTGAAATCTGCCTAACAATAAATTGTTGTCTATTCCTCGCGGAGGGTACGGTGCCGTCTTCTTTAAATGATAAATATTTCAGAAACTTCCTTTGTGGAGACTCAATATTATCTACATGACATTGATAAATGTACCATATCAGCGCTCCATACTCAAGTTTTGACCTTACGTATGAGAAATAGAACAATTTAAAAGAGAGATATTCTGGAAATCTTTACAGTTTCTCATAATAAAGCCCAACTGTTTACATGCTGCAGAAACAACGTAATTAACATGCGATACGAAGTGTAGTTCATCGTCGAAGAATATACCTAAATCTTTAACCTCCTGGCAGCGAGTGATTTTAGTTGAGTTTATACGATAAGGATGGTTATAGGCACAAATCTTTCTAGAGAAAGAGACAACATTACATTTGGATATGTTAAGGCTAAGGCGATACACCAGTTGACAATACTACTGATTGTAGGTACAAACTGTCTTGTAGAGTACGAATTGGTTTATAAATCTTGAGATCATCAGCAAAAAGAAGTTTTGGACAGTTGATTTGAGTAGCCAGGTCATTAATAAAGATAATGAAAAGTAAAGGGCCCAGATTGGAGCCCTGTGGCACACCTGAGGTTACACTGTACACAATAGATTTGACACCTTCATATTCAACGAATTGCTCCCTGTCGGTAAGATAAGAGTTAAAGAGTAACAATAAATTTTCAGAGAAACCAATATCTTCAAGTTTATGGAGAAGAACATAGTGGTCGATTTGATCAAAGGCCTTCTGAAAGTCCATATAAATTACATCAACTTGGCCTTGATTATCTAATGTTTCACATATGTACTGTGCAAAATAAGGTAGATTAGTAACACAAGATATGTTCTCCATTAATCCATGCTGATCTGGAGAAATTATATTTTTAATTGAGACATAAATATAAGTGTAGATAACAGTTTCAAGCTGTTTAGCAAAATTACCTAATATGGATATCGCTCTATAGTTGATTAGTTTGGAGGGATCTCCTTTTTTAAAATGGGACATACACGGGCAACTTTCCATATACTAGGAATGGTGTTGTTAGATGGTATGAGATTAAACAAATAAATCAGTGGATTCATTAAAGTACCATGCAATCTTTTACAAACAAGAAACATAATCAATACCCGAAGTAAGTTTATTTTTCATTAATAATATCTTGCTCAGATATGGTGCTAATAGAACATAATATTGTTAATGGCGTTACTTTGATTTGCTGAGAAATGCTTGTCCGACTTTAAGTAAACACTACAGAAATATTTTGCAAAGCCATATACTATTGACTGGGGACTGTCGTAAGATATGTTATTTTCGTCCTTAAGCACACGGGAATACGCGAATGCCCTTTCTTGGCTTGTATAAAAGACCAAAAATTTACAGGATCTATTTCAATATTATTTTCGGCTTTATTTAGGTATGTTTCATAGGCCACTTTAATTTGTCTTTTAACCATGTGTCGTAACATTTTATACTGGTTATCATAGAAATTTGATCGGTATTTTTTAAACTTTTTGAGAGCTATTTCTTTATTTGTAATATTATTTATTATTTCTTTGGTAAACCAGCATGGATATCTACGGTTTCTATTAATTCTGCGTGGTACTGTTTGGTCAAATATTTAGCCTCATCAACATTATCATATCTGTATATATCAGACCAATCGGCTTCACCAAGAAGTTCATATAAACGACATTTTAAGAGAAAGTACCTTTAGGGCACTGCGACGATCAACAAGTAAATATGATTTATGTCTATAGTAACACTTACTAATAAGAATCAGATTTAAAACAAAAAGATACATTTATTTAAGGTTCCTCTCATTAACGGAGTATCGTGTATACCAAGAATAATAAATAACAATGTTAATAGATAGCGATCACGTTGAAATACATCCTCATTACGGATAGCTTTAAATGGACGATAAAACAAATTATAACATTCTGTATTCAAAATTTAAACGTTTTTGTTATGACATTGACATTTATTAATTAGTTCTGTTGATATTTTAACTTGCCAATTAGAGGCACTACTTGAAGTGTATTTATATCACAATATATTATATAGAAATTTTAGTGGATTAAAATCGGCCCGCAATTATGCCGTTTTAAAAAATTAAGGCATAACTAATGAGACCTCCACCATCTTGTACTACATAATTTGGCCATCCGAAGCAACTTTTTTTAGTAGGACCGAATTTCACAAAATCAAATTTGAAAAATGTGTTTTTTAAAACATACAATGCGCTATTAAATCAACGGCTTGAACTACGATTATGAATTTTTGTAAACTTATTCAAAAAACTATAGCGCTTCTAGCGCTGCTCTCCAAATTTCCAAAATATAAGACCTTTTAGAGAAAATAAGCCCCAAAGTCGCCACTAGCAAATACATACATTGAAAACTTCACCATGCGAGTAAGTAAGTTAATTATTTAAAATTTAAATATGTATACAGTGTGTTTCACTTCTCGTGAAGACACCCCTGTATCTCCTTTATTTGTGGCCGAATTCATTTCTACTTTTTATCAGATATACAACTCTATAAGGCGACTTTACATGATACATAAATGTCGTCTAGATCTAAAACGCCGGCCTACTGCGATAAAAAGAAAATCGCAATTTTCGAAAAATCATAGTAGGCTTAGAAATATACAAAAATTTTGTTAATAAAAGTTGTTCAGAATCACGAGATATGCTCCCCTATGAAATTTGGTGAAAATCGGAAAACTTTCAAAAAAATAATTTTTGTTTCACTTCTCGTGAAGACACCCCTGTATCTCCTTTATTTGTGGCCGCATTTTAAGACTAATTCATGGAGTTATACAGCTCCATAAAGCGACTTTGTCCAACACATAGAGATAACAAATGAAAGTTGTGAGCAAAAATCATGATTCAATAAAACGCTAAAAGAGTCACTTCTTATTATTACACATCAAGTTAACAATGTAACACAGTTTTTTTGTTTTTAAATGTTAAGAATGCCGTGAAATTAACTGTCAATATTATTACTTTTATAACAGAAGTGATTGTTGTTATCTATTGTTGAGTTTGTTAGTTTCCTTATTTGATTTTTTTTACTCATAATGTCTAGAATACTTTAACTGCTGATGAAAAAGTAGAAATAATAAAGATAGTCGGTGAAAATGCACGGTCTTCAAGAGAAGCAGCAGAAGAATTTAATTTAAGACATCCTCTAAGACAACCAATACACCATGGTACCATAGCAAGAATATGTCACTTGTTCAATACAACTGGTAATGTGCTTAAACCGAGAGTACATCTTAATCGAAAGCATGAAGATGATAATGTTATATTAGCGGCGTTTAACGCCAATCCCACTACCAGCCTTAGAAATATGGCTCGTGACCTGAATTGTCGGTGTCAAAAATTTGGAGAAGTTTAAAACGCCATAAACTACAACCGTTTAAACCAAAATTTTTACACACTTTGGAGGAAGGTGATGAAGAGAGAAGACTGGAATATTGTTTATGGATCCAAGGTAATTATTTAAACAATCGAGACTTCTTGAAGAAAATAATTTTCACGGATGAAGCAACTTTCCCCACCAACGGGGTGGAATCATCACAAAACTCTAGGTACTGGGCAGTAGAAAATCCTGATTGGGTAATAAATTGTAAAAGGCAATATTCCCAAAAGGTAAATGTGTGGTGCGGAATTTTAAACGAAACAATAATAGGGCCGTTCTTCTTTTTTCAAAATATAAATGCGTTACATTTGCGACGATTTTTAAATAATGATCTGTGGAATGCAATAGTCGATTTTCCTTTGGAACAATTGTATTTTCAACTCGATGGAGCATCTATCCATAATTCCGTAGTAGTAAGAGCATGGATGAATGAACATTTTCCCCAAAAATGGATAGGACGAAATAGCCCTCTAATACATTGGCCACCCAGATCTCCTGATTTCACTCTCATGGATTTTTATTTTTGGGGTTGTATTAAAAACAAAGTTTATAAGACCAGACCTCAAAATGTGGAGCAGCTTTGTGAGAGGATAAGGCTAGCGTGTTTAGAAGTTACAGCTCAAGAATTGCGAAGAGTTGTAATAAATAACAGAAAGCGGATTGAGAAGTGCATTACACTTGAGGGTGGGTTAGTACAAAGGGGCCGAATATAATAATATAGTCATTCATTGTAAACACTTACTTCATCTTTTATTTAATAAATAATTTTAATAATAATTGTGCATGACTTTCATTTGTTGGAAAAAGTTATCTCTATGTGTTGGACAAAGTCGCTTTATGGAGCTATATAACTACATGAATTAGTCTTGAAATTCGGCCGCAAATAAAGGAGATACAGGGGTGTCTTCACGAGAAGTGAAACAAATTTTTTTTTTTTAAAGTTTTCCGATTTTCACCAAATTTTATAAGGGGGCATATCTCGTGATTCTGAACAACTTTTATTAATAAAATTTTTGTCTATTTCTAAGACTACTATGATTTCTCGAAAATTGCGATTTTATTTTTATCGCAGTAGGACGGCGTTTTAGATCTAGACGACATTTATGTGTCATGTAAAGTTGCCTTATAGAGTTGTATATCTGATAAAAAATTGAAATGAATTCGGCCACAAATAAAAGAGATACAGGGGTGTCTTCACGAGAAGTGAAACACACTGTATATGAAGTCGAATGTAGACAAAACTATAGAAAAGGTTTTAAAAAAAGATTCAGTTCACTAGGTCTCATAGTTTTCAAGCAATCGAATTTTTAATACGCCTCATTTTCATAGCGTCATTTGCATTCGGACTCTCAGGCTCGGAGTCGCACTGTAACAATCTGCCTATGGCGCGGCGGAGAATCTAGTAGTATTTTCGAAGATGCATGTATTTTATTATTATTACTTAATTACTTGCCCCTTGAGATATCATCTCGAGAATATGGGCTAGGTTGTAGACGACAAATGCAGATATTGCGATACTGCAACTGATACTGCGAAACATATACTTTGTGAATGCAAGGTATTAATCCGCACTAGGTTAAAGTACCTGGAGCAGGCGGAATTAACACCTGAAGACATGTGGAAATTAGTCCCCAGGAAAATCACAAGCTTTGTAGAAAGTCTTGGAATCCTGGGTCTTTGTAGATGATTTAACTTTTAACTGTAGCTGGAAAGATTTTTTTAGTAAGTACTTTAAAATTTAATTTCAATATAGCCAATTTTTTCTAGATTTAAGCAGGATGAGGCAATTGCTTTAATACATGAAGAATGATGCTCAGTATTGGAGGAGGTTTCGCCAACTAAGCTAACATTATCTGGATATAATTAGAATCACAAATATAGCAATTGTACCTAAGAAATTATTTTAAAAAAACTACGAAAAATATTATATAGAATGTCGAATTATTATACAATGTAGAAACCACGATATCGGTGGTATTTTTTTAGAGATTTGTGAGAATTACTCGAACGGGTCAATGGTTTCCACCCTGTACAAAAACTTCAGTAAACTGGTCAACAATTTTTATGCCTAGTTAATTACTCCATGTAATTGATATTGGACTGTCATTAGACATAACATGAGTCACTTATTTTGTATACTGGGATAACTTTAGACATCTTTAGTAGACTTTTAATACATCTGGTAGACCACTTTTCAATGAATTTACTATAAATAAAGGTTTATAATTAGTTAAGTTCTCTTTCCACATATATTTAAATTCTTAACGACTGTTTTAAAATGAAACATGCACATATTTCACATTTTTCGAGTATAATGATCGTATAAAATATTCGTTATTTTCTATTTTTCCGCATTCTAGTAGTAAATCAGCGGTGACGATTCCGTAGATATATATATATATATATATATATATATATATATATATATATATATATATATATATATATATATATATATATATATATATTCATATAAAACCTATAAATATAATTACTAAAGTCTTTTTTGACAGACTATTTCATATATCATTCGTAGACAATTTTATGTCATGGTATCACATTACCAATAAATATAGGTTTAATGAATGGATATTAAACGTTTGTTAGTAATAACTCTTATTAACATTTATTTAATGAGTTTAATGTTTCCAGCGGTCCTTTAACGTTTTTTATGAGTTATTGGTAAATTATTAATGATTTTCCCAAGGTACCCACTTTGGAATAATAATAGATAACCCAACTAACAATAGGAGAAAGAAAATTGTATTTTTACTATAACTAGATGCCGACGTAGGCGCAGTAATTACATAGTCAGTGGCCAAAGCAGCAAGAAGACTCGTTCGCCAGCAACGCCAATGATGTCGTTTGTCCTTCCAGTATCTATGACGTCACGGTCAGCTCCGCCCAAGACGGAAACGGGCCTCCATGAAAAGCATCCACTATAAATATCGAGCCAGCAACCCCTCCGCCGACAGCTATGTACTAGCCGGCACCACTCGAAGTCGACAGGGGCCATTCCCCCACCTAACGACAATTTTCAAGAACATTGCCTTCCACTGGCAGCAATGCAACTATGGAATCATTTTGTCACTGATTCTCGCACACGATTATCCCCTCTTGATGCCGAATCATCTAGGGTCCTTCTGAGATTGTCATGAGGTGGTGTTCGTTAAAAATGTTAAACATAAGCATACTGTTTGAGGTTGATCCCAAACATGAAAATCAAAAGAGTTCATATCTGGTGATCGCACAGGTCAAATAAATAGATTTTTGCGACCTATCTATCTGTTAGGATACGTTCCACTCACGCAGTTCATTGTTATGGCCATTCAATCACCGGAATTATTATACTTCTACTTTAACCGGATGTGATCTATTCTTCTATTGTGCAATTTAAAGGTACTGGTAGTTTTCCTCTAGGAGTATTTGCTCAACATAATGCGTATTATCTGGCGCAACAAGTGCCAACCCAAACACAAATGCCTTTTGTATTTCATCGCTAAAAACTTTGACGTTGGCTACTTTGACTTATATTGGATTATTAATGTGTAGCTTCATGTCGTCCATAAATAGCAAATAGCTAAGCTTCGAGTTTGGTTCCTTGGGGTCTATAGTGGGATGCCGTAGATAGTGGCATTCAATGTTACTTTTATTGCTAGGTAGAACCAGATCTCATAGACCGTTAACCATTTTCTTCCCGTCGTTTAATATTAAGACTACACCTAGAACTTTTTTATACGGATCTCTGGATACATTCTTCTAGAATTTCGAAATTTTTCGTCCTTAATTCAATAATATACCTACTTATTAATAGCAGTTAATTAATTGCATAATTAACTTGAAAACAAAAATTCCTCTTACTAAACTTATTTCTAACATAAGACACAAGAAACCGGTCGCTTTTACTTTTGTTTCATTGAAACATTGTTGAGTTCGAAGGCCTTTTACATAATTAAAAACAGTTATAGTAAAAATACAATTTTCTTTCTCCTATTGTTAGTTGGGTTATCTATTATTATTCCAAAGTGGGTACCTTGGGAAAATCATTAATAATTTACCAATAACTCATAAAAAACGTTAAAGGACCGCTGGAAACATTAAACTCATTAAATAAATGTTAATAAGAGTTATTACTAACAAACGTTTAATATCCATTCATTAAACCTATATTTATTGGTAATGTGATACCATGACATAAAATTGTCTACGAATGATATATGAAATAGTCTGTCAAAAAAGACTTTAGTAATTATATTTATAGGTTTTATATGAATATATATATATATATATATATATATATATATATATATATTCATATAAAACCTATAAATATAATTACTAAAGTCTTTTTTGACAGACTATTTCATATATCATTCGTAGACAATTTTATGTCATGGTATCACATTACCAATAAATATAGGTTTAATGAATGGATATTAAACGTTTGTTAGTAATAACTCTTATTAACATTTATTTAATGAGTTTAATGTTTCCAGCGGTCCTTTAACGTTTTTTATGAGTTATTGGTAAATTATTAATGATTTTCCCAAGGTACCCACTTTGGAATAATAATAGATAACCCAACTAACAATAGGAGAAAGAAAATTGTATTTTTACTATAACTGTTTTTAATTATGTAAAAGGCCTTCGAACTCAACAATGTTTCAATGAAACAAAAGTAAAAGCGACCGGTTTCTTGTGTCTTATGTTAGAAATAAGTTTAGTAAGAGGAATTTTTGTTTTCAAGTTAATTATGCAATTAATTAACTGCTATTAATAAGTAGGTATATTATTGAATTAAGGACGAAAAATTTCGAAATTCTAGAAGAATGTATCCAGAGATCCGTATAAAAAAGTTCTAGGTGTAGTCTTAATATTAAACGACGGGAAGAAAATGGTTAACGGTCTATGAGATCTGGTTCTACCTAGCAATAAAAGTAACATTGAATGCCACTATCTACGGCATCCCACTATAGACCCCAAGGAACCAAACTCGAAGCTTAGCTATTTGCTATTTATGGACGACATGAAGCTACACATTAATAATCCAATATAAGTCAAAGTAGCCAACGTCAAAGTTTTTAGCGATGAAATACAAAAGGCATTTGTGTTTGGGTTGGCACTTGTTGCGCCAGATAATACGCATTATGTTGAGCAAATACTCCTAGAGGAAAACTACCAGTACCTTTAAATTGCACAATAGAAGAATAGATCACATCCGGTTAAAGTAGAAGTATAATAATTCCGGTGATTGAATGGCCATAACAATGAACTGCGTGAGTGGAACGTATCCTAACAGATAGATAGGTCGCAAAAATCTATTTATTTGACCTGTGCGATCACCAGATATGAACTCTTTTGATTTTCATGTTTGGGATCAACCTCAAACAGTATGCTTATGTTTAACATTTTTAACGAACACCACCTCATGACAATCTCAGAAGGACCCTAGATGATTCGGCATCAAGAGGGGATAATCGTGTGCGAGAATCAGTGACAAAATGATTCCATAGTTGCATTGCTGCCAGTGGAAGGCAATGTTCTTGAAAATTGTCGTTAGGTGGGGGAATGGCCCCTGTCGACTTCGAGTGGTGCCGGCTAGTACATAGCTGTCGGCGGAGGGGTTGCTGGCTCGATATTTATAGTGGATGCTTTTCATGGAGGCCCGTTTCCGTCTTGGGCGGAGCTGACCGTGACGTCATAGATACTGGAAGGACAAACGACATCATTGGCGTTGCTGGCGAACGAGTCTTCTTGCTGCTTTGGCCACTGACTATGTAATTACTGCGCCTACGTCGGCATCTAGTGGAGAAGAGATGCCTGACGAAGATGATGGGTGTCGTGGAGCTCTTAGAGACGGACAATATGTATAGCCGTAGGGTTGCTGAGAGACCAAGTAATTTTTTTTCGATTTCCTAAATAATATTCGCTTAAAATCTACTAGATCGTTGGGAGACCAACGATTTGTTATATACATACACAAGCGTCGCTACGCTGAGACGTCGTGCATACGTAGTCGAATTAAAAGAGTATTTTTCGGATTATTCACTATTGCAGAGAAGTGTCTTGGTATTTGATATTGCTGATTATATTTATTGCTCGAAGTCAACTGCTGAATTGATATGTTTAATACTTGAAGTGAACCATTAAATTGATGTCCAGGTGCTCCGCGTGCGCGCTTCTATAGTTTAGCGTATGACACATCGACTGAACGGTGAGCTCGCGGCCTCAGCGCTCGTCGCCGGGCCCCTCTAGGTCACGTAATTTGTGCTTGAATCGCGGCTTTACCTATTAATTGTATTAAAACTACACATCATATTAAGGTGTATAGTATCTTAAAACAAAGATCCATTTGCGTTCTATCAAACGCTATATTCGTATGGGCATAAATTTATGTGGTTTTCCTGTTATTTGAAGAGTCTAGCCGATAGCCGCGTTGGTTAAGGCGCGAGGTGGCAATCGCGATTAACCGGAACGCTATCGCGCTACCGAGTTCGAGCCCCGGCTCCGGCGCTGGCACTGTCGGAGGATATGGTTATATGTCCGCGTTTTTCAATGTATAACCTCCTTCCGTACAAGCCTCTGGCTACTGGAATTGAGGGTTGTCTAATTTCTGTGGTGTTATTTATTTATTTATATTATTTATAATAGGAAGATTTTGGAAAAAAAAATTCATCGGTGTTTTTGTCTTGAGTTTTTGGTTACCAATGACTGTAGTTTGAATATTTATTTTAAGTAAAGTCAGTAATGTCTAAACACATAAAAATCAAAAACTGGAGTACCATGTTTTTATAAATAGCTTCATGACAATCGCAGTAAGCAACTACGTCAATGGATAAAATTATTCCTTGGCGTGATAACTGATGATGACTCTTTACGCACACTTATTAATTCCTCCATATTTATTTCTCTACAGTATTAATATTGTTTATCATCGTTATTCGACTGATAGAATGTATTTTTTATTTCTCCATAAACTAATTTCTTTTGAATAAACAAGCAATTGGCAGATTTAAAAATATGGTCGAGTTTTATGATACAAGTTTCGTTTAATTAAATATTTAAGGAACTGTAATGTTATCTATTTTGATATTGTAACAAATTTACCTAAACAAATATTTATTTCTTAAATATACAACGCCAGTATATATTTTTATTTGAATTTTTATTTCTAGGTAAGTGTCTTTGTCACTTTGTTCACGGAAATAACAATCTTTATCTTACAAATTGTAGGTAAGTTCTATCCTCTTCTGATTATTTACATCATAAAAAACATTTTGTGATTCATATATTATATTACTTGGCCTTGCTTTGCTGTTTGTCATGTCTGATATCATTTGTCGTGGTTGTCTGTTAGGCGGACAACCTTGAAAATTTTTACCTATGATAGAACCCACAGCATTTTAAAGCAGAGAAGTAAAATAAACAATAATTTGCAACAAAAAGGAATTATAAAGATAAATGATTGCTTTTTGTTTGCTCCAGATTAAATTAATTTTTAATTAACAGTCTATTAACATTCTTTCGATTCAATTTTCATTATTGTTATTCCAGTCAGTAATAATCTGAAAAAAAACTGACATGCCCACGAACACATGACGTGGTTACTGAAATAAGGGAGCCGAATATAAATGAAATTTGGTAATTGGTGTACGAAGGTTATAAAAAATGTGAAACAGAATTAATAATTTGAGTAACAGGCTTGAGGCTGTAGTTATATTTTTGCCCTAGAGAGAAGCTATTCCATTATTGAACCAAATCACCACTAGCTCTGCAGTATATACTCAGAACCTCTATTAAAATTATACTTATCTGGATTTTAATAAGATCAATTTATCCTTAAAATCCAATACTTTCCCTCTCAGTGGAAATTGTCTAAGATAGCTCCAGTTTTCAAGAAAGGTGACCGGCCCGATATCTGCAACTATCGCCCAAATGTCATAATTTGTAACTTGCAAACATTTGATCACAGATGCGCAACATAGTTCTCTTAAAGGTAGATCCACAGTTATCAACTTATTTAGTATGACAGAATTATTAACTGATGTCATCGATGAGGAACTCCAAGCAGACGTGATCCATACCGATTTTTCAAAGGCATTTAACAGAATCGACGACCGTATTTTATTGAATTAACTGGCTAATTCCGGTTTCTCTGTTGACTTTTTGAAGTTTTTAAAATCCTACTTCGCAGATAGGATCCAGGATGTTGTATATCGCGGTTGCAAATATATCTAATTATATCCTACGTCGGGTGTACCGCAGAGATAAGTTTTAGGATATATTTTCTTCATCTCATTCATTAATGATATTGTTGACAGCCTGACAGTACCTTGTCTTCTTTATACTGACGATTTAAAAATGTTTTACAGGGTTGCAAGTATCGACAACTGTCTTGTACTTTAACAAAATTTAATTCATGTTAAGGATTGGTGCTTAATAAATAACCTTTAAATATACACAAATGTAACGCAGTGCCTTTATTGATAATAACACGCTTTCAAAATCCGAAACATTTTGTGATCTGGGTGTTATCTTTGATAAAAAACTGTCCTTTAACAATCACGAAGACTTACAAAGTTTTAGGAATTGATTTATTGCAATTTATTCAATATCCTTCTCACATTTCAAGAACCTTCTAAAGGGATAGCCCCTGTATCCGAAATTTTCATTTCCGCATTCATTACCGAATAGAGCATAACAAACACAGGAACTCCAATGTGTCAAATTAACGCATCTTTAATCTGAAAATTGAAAAATCTAGTTGAGTAAGGTCGGCCGCAAAAGCATTAAATCAACTCCAACAATATAAGCTCTTGCGATGTTAGAAATTACAATGGCGAGTATAAATTTATATACGGATTACTCTAAGCCATAAAATTATACAACTTCGCCCCAATTAAACCCATTCTGTATCTCTTAAGATAAGTTGGTACGTCTTAAGAGTGAATAATTTAATGCGGCTACTTCGCATACATTTTGGGTGTTATACAATATTTCATAACCGGTGAAAATTACTGTAGTATAATGCTTGCCGGATTTTACAGAGAGCTCTGTAAAATTACCGTAAATCGTTATATGACGTATATTACCTTATCAATAATTTAACTGAAATTATCGATAATGGGTATAGCCTGTCAATCAAAATGTCACAAAACTGAAACAATTGGCCAATCTGTCTGAAAACTGCCAGATTGGTTAGGAATGTAACACTGAGCTAGAAAATACCTAATTTCTATGTAAATTACTAAGATAGAAATATCAAACAAAATGTACTGGAAAGAAGAAAGATTGTTTTATGTCTCCCGAGTACCATTTTTTAAAATTTTCTTATAGTTATTGGTTATTTTATACGATTGAATTTAGGAAAAAAGGTGATTATGACTGATTTTGTACGCTTCAAAACGTATATTTAATGACAAAATGAATTAATTCTGCCACAAGACAAGCTTAGATTGATGCTTTGTGTAATTAAAAAAAATACATTTTAGTAAAAAAATTATTGTATTCCGTTAATCTATACACAAACTTATAGGCGTCTTGCTAGCAAATATGAGATATTTTATAAGTGGAAAGTGGTGCCCTCAGTGACGTCGTTAGCTACTAACACCCTCCTAACTCTATTTGTAAATACCTGTGGTGATGTGATCAGTTTCAGGAACGACTTCTGTTTTTTATTTATTACGTATTTATGCAGTTTATTATTGTGGTGTTTCGTGCGTTATATTTTAATAAAACGGTGGTGAAATTGCAGATATTTAAAATTGAACATTTTATTAATTTTTCAGTTATGTAGTTAGATCGAACTATGGACTATCGTAAAGGAAAAAATATAGACTGCGGTTTCAGCTAAACGTAAAAAAGTCTAATATATATTATGAATTCAACAGGTAGAACATATTAAGACGATATTATGTATAGACTAACAGCGGTTATTATCTTCTTGGAAATTCTCTCGTTATAATTCTGTCTGTATGGTAACTCGAGGATCAGTTTTGAGCAACTGACGAAATTTTACATACGTACTATTACGGCCGAAGAAAAAGTAATCGACTGATTTTCCCGTTGTAAATATGGTTCTGATCAGTGACGCATCAATCATAATATATTTTATTATTTTTATCAGTGTCAATGTCATTGTGTGATACCCACCAATGATTTCTTGTTAAAATAATTTAATTGACATGACTGATATAAAAATTCCCATCTACAACAGACTTCTTTTGAAAAAACATACTACTTGATAAAAAATCGGTTACTTCAATTCGACCGCAATAGTACATTCTAGAGGAATATTGTAGTTTCGAGTCGTAGATAGACCAAATAAGACTAACAACAGGCATTGACTAAATATACAGGGTGCACCAATAGAAACTCCCAGGCGTAATATTTTGTAAATAATATAGGTATTTGAGTTCTCCAGAAGCCAATTGCTAGAATGTGCAAATTGCGTCATCATTTATTAATATGTTAGAATGTAGATGGATCTGTACTGCAAAGACATTTTTCAATGACAGACAGTTTGGAATAGAAGGCATTTTAAAAAGCTTTATTTCGGAGTGTGGACAACAAAAAATTATTTTTCTGCATCTTTTAAAACAAAAATGGTTCCTAAACTAAATCATTTTCATTATAATTGTTTATTGTCTGAAATCATTTATCCCAGACATACCAAAAACATGAAAATTAGAAATTCTGATTACATTATAAATGTCAAAGACGCTAAATCTATAAAATTTTAAAAAATGCTGAAATGATTACTTCGTTGCTTTCTAATTACATTTTTTCAGTAATCTTTATCTATACACTTCATTTATTATTTACATATTTTGAATCTCAATGATGGTTTTAAAAAGTTTTGTAATTTTCTACAATACAACACTGTTGAATAGTTGGCGTGGTTTTATTTATTGTGGGTTTACCATTTTTTACTTTTTTATTTGACGTATCTGTATTTATAATTAATAAAGAAATCAGATGCAGACGATATTTGAAAAACCGTTTTAAAGACAAATGCTTTCACTAAAAATTTATAGACAATAATACTTTTAACTCTCACAACATTTTAAGGCTGTTATGTGTTTAAAATAAAAGCATGGGGCGTTACAAGCGTGTTGTACGGAATATTTTACTGTCTCTGTTCAGAAAATTTTTGCATTTTCTTAATTGCCTATGTTGTTATTTTAATTGTATATAAGCCTGAATCTACTGTGATAGTTAAAAACATTAATTTCTAGTTTTTAATGTATATGCTAAAACCTTGCCTTTAGAAATTTTTCTTAAATATTTTATTTTACATTTTTTAGGCATTAGCCGTTTTGTAATCAATATTTAACTACATGTCTGTTTCTTTGTCTAATTTATGCAATGCTTCTCTCCCCACTATGGTGGCACTTTATTAAATAAAACCGTGAAAATTAAAACTCCTCTTTATTATCTGTATTTTGAATCTGCTATTTGCTATTGGTAAAAACTGATTTCATGTTCATATCAAACAACTCCATATTTATTTATTTATTTATTTATTTATTTATTTATTTATTTATATAATTCATCCAACGGGTGAAACCCAATTACAGGACAAATAACAACAGATTTAAATAAAATATCGATAAATAGAACAATATGGTGAAAGTAAAAGGTACACAAATAACACAAATATAAAATTTAACAACTACAATCAAAATATATACTCTAGTAAAATAAATATATATATATATATATATATATATATATACACACATATATACACACATACACATATATACATATATACACATACACACATATATATATATCACAAGTGTAACACAGAAATATAGACAAGAGCGTGTTTAAATGGGGTTTAAGTAAATGTTCTTTATGTCAGCAATATTACAGTTAAATATATCCAGGCTAGCCTCAATACTATTATAATTTAAACACATTTGATGTAGGGGAGATGATTCTAATATATTAGTGCGTGGAGTAGGAAGCATGAGTACATTATTTGTTCGAGAATTTAATCTCGGAATTCGATACCTAAGAAGTGAGGTGAGGCAGGTGCAGCTAATTTTATTATTGATAATTTTGTGTAAGAACATTATTGAATGCATTACACGTCTCCTTATTAAGCTACTCATACTAAATTTATTTAAAAAAAATTCTTGTTGTGTCCCTCTCATTGGATATGTGACCTCCAGAATAAAAGTTGTCGACTTAAAAAATCTTCGTTGTACTTTTTCCAAGGACGCTATGTGAATGTTGTAACTAGGACTCCAAACAATGGACGCATATTCCAGTTTGGATCTGACAAATGTAACAAATAACATACGTAGAGTAGATAATTCAGTAAAATCTTTGCTGTTTCTCAAAACAAAACCTAAATTTCTAAATGCACTACTGGTGCTTTCCTCGATATGTTTAGAAAAAGTTAATATAGTATCAAAAACAACGCCAAGATCTTTTATAAACTCAGGTCTATTTAGAGTACAGTCGTTTAATTTATAGTTAAATGAAACTTTATTTACTTTACGTGTGAAAGACATGACATTACATTTAGCAGCATTAAGAGGAAGACGGTTATTAATGCACCAGGTATTAAGAAGATCCAGGTTACGCTGAACCCTCAGGCAGTCATAGTCGGAATTTATAGGAAAGTATATTTTTAGGTCATCAGCATAAAGCAAATAGTGAACATCCAAGTCATCAACAATGTCATTGATAAACAGTACAAAAAGCAATGGTCCAAGTACCGAGCCCTGTGGTACTCCAGATGATTGGCTGTAATGATCAGACCGATAACCACGATACTGAACATATTGAGACCGATAGGACAAATAAGACATAAATAAATTTAGTAGCGAAGTACTGATTCCAAAGCTTTCTAATTTAGTCAATAAAATGCCATGGTCTAGTCTGTCGAATACTTTAGAGAAGTCGGTATAAATTACATCAACCTGACCCTTACGATCTATGACTTCAGAAATAAATTGGGTGATACATACCAGGTTTGTAACAGTTGACCGACCGCCCATAAAGCCATGTTGTTCTTCAATTGTTGAACTTTTAGTATGGAAGGATACGTAATCATGCAATAAGAATTCAAATGCATAAAATTGCGATGGGACGATGGTTCTCTATTTCATTTTTACTGCCCTTTTTAAACACTGGACAAATTCTGGATAGTTTCCACTTATCAGGGAATGTTTCTGTGCTTAAGATTAAATTAAATATAATACAGAGAGGTTTGTAAAAAACATTAGCGCAATCTCTTATAATAAACGGGGGTATTTCATCAGGTCCTGTAGTCATGTTTGCCTTGAGTTTTTTAATTGAGTTTAGGACTTCGCTCTCAGTGAATATTCGAATACGCATAACATTGTTATTATATACACTGTCACCAGGCAAATATTCACTAGAATTAATATACGCATTAGAGAAAAAATCAGCAAAGGAGTTAACTATATCTTGGGGGCTTTCAAGAGTGGCATTGTTGTAGTTCATAGTACTAGGAATAGATGTGGCATTATTTTTTGAATTAATATAACCCCAGAACTTATTTGGGTTAGATTTTATGGCATTCTCGGCATCCCGTATGTATGCAGCATAAGCATCTTTTATAGTCATTTTTAGCAAAGCTCTTAATTCATTGAATATTATTAGATCATCCTGGTTTTTAGTCCTTCTGTATGTATTACGTGCCCTGTTCTTCTGTTTAAGCAGTCTAATTGTATTGGAATTAAACCAGGGGGGATACTGTTTGTGTGATGGTGTTTTTTCAGGGACGTGTTTCTTAAAAACAGAATATATTTTGTCATAAAATTCAAACACAGCTTCGTTTACTGCCAGATTAGAAATAAAACTCCAGTCTACTAGAGCTAGCTCATTGTAGAGTGCGGGGTAATTAGCTTTTTTAAAATTAAACGAGTCATGACTAAATAGTGGAAACTTATTAGTCGTAAGATTTTGTACACACACATTAATACAAAGAGCAGGATGATGAAGATCTTCCGCTAACAAAACTGAAGTTGATTTTTGGACGTTACAAGACATATTACTTAAAATGAGATCTAATAGTCTGTTATTAGCGTTGAGTACATTATTTTGTTGCTTTAGATTAAAAAAGTTCATAAAATGCAGCAGGGAATTGTATTTCCGACTGGGAGTTTTTGAGAAATATTCAGGGATGTTAAAGTAGCCAATAATGAGAATGCCGGATCCATACAGGTCATATAGTGATTCAATATTATCAAATAAACACTCATAATCCTCACATATACCCCGGGATACTGATTTTCATTAAAATCGGAAAACTATTTGAAATCGTCCAAAAGAACCTGGCACCTGACCTTCGAAGGCGGTCTTTACTATAATTTTAATACGTCTTCATCTCTCACTCCGCGGAGAGTCATACCCTAGGAGTGTGGGGCAAATATCCTCTTAACAGTCCAAAGAAAAATGTAATGCGCAAAAATTCAGTAGTCTGATTGTTACGCCATTGTAGGCATCACAAGTACTAAAGACAACTACAATTCTGTTAAAATTCCTTATAATTGTTTTAATCAGAGACCTGACAAAATTAAATTCCCAAAATTAAAACTGAAGATTCAACCTTCACTAAAATGTAGCAAAATGCTTTATAATTTTTAGATTAATGTGACAAAAAAACGAACTTGTGTCAAACTGCAAGAAGAAGAATTTTTATCGTACTAACATTTCAGTAGGTAAGCAAAGCTGGTAAAGAACCACCAAGTAGAGGAACAACGCTGGTTCTGACCACCCCACCCCACCCCTTTGTTTGGGATCTGTTTGAAAGCTATACAGACCTATTTAATAATCGTTCAGATCGGTTTGAAAACTGTACAGTCCCTGTTTGAAATCTGTATAAACCTGTTTGAAAGTTGTTTGAGAACTGTTTAAAATCTGATTAGAGCTGTTTGAGATCTGTTAATACGATAGGTTAGGTTGCTAAATGCAGACGACCATGATAGGTTAGGTTGGATAGGTGCGGTTGGTATTAATAGCTTTCAAACAAGGTTTGCAGTTTTTAAACAGGTCTCAAATATGGAGGGGTGGGGGTGGTTAGAACCGGTTTGTTTCTCTACTTGGTGCTCCCGTACCAGCTTTGCTTATCTACTCATTTGCTAGCGACTAATTATTCCCATATATTAACTTAAACTTTTATATTTTTACTTATCATTTTCAAATACGTTTCCAGAAGATATGTAAATAATTCTCAAATATGTTGTTAAATGTCACAAGTTATTATAATCGATTAGATTATTGTTTAGCTCAATAAAGTGGCCTATTTGAACATTTATTGTAATTGTTTATTTCTTTGTTTCAAGATTATTTTCTTTTAAGAACGTATTTTATGTTAAAAACATTATTTTATAGTACTTCTTAGGGCCGACTCATTCGCTCCTCATCCCGATCTGGCATATCTGTCTAACTCTAATGTTGTAATCATTAATACTATTACAGCTCAATATTTTAGTTTTTCGTGTTGTATCTTTATGAATCTTTATGAATATTATAACGTTAAAGAGAAATTGCATTGCATTGCAGCTATGATTTCTCTGTCGTCTGGTATGTGCATAGAGCTTACTCATTAAGGAAGGATCTTGGGACTAATTAAACAGAAAAGAAGAATGGCTAGCTAATAATAAAGAAATATTTTACACATTTAATTAGATTCACTAATTACAGCAAAGGGAGTGCTAGAATTAATTAGCATGAGCAAATATTTTAAGTTATCGTAAATTACAAGTTTATGTATATATTATACTTAATCACTTTTTTATCTTTATTTTACACCACCCAAGAGAACTGGGAAAAATTTATCAGTATCGTTTTAACGAATGTTCTAGTAGTTACACGTATTATATAAGGTGGTCCAAAATTGTATATCAATATTTCAGCGGTTGATAGTACATCTAGTACATACAAGGTTATGTTATGCTGAACATGTGTTTGTGTTCTGAAATTACTACAGTTTAAAGTTGTTAAAAAGTATCAATAAATTAAACATCGAATATTGTATTTGAAACAGAATTATCCATATTTTAACGAGATATAATTGGTTAAAGTTACCAGTACTAATAAAAATTAATCCTATAACCTAAAAGTTATCATGTGGATAGCTGATAAAATTTTAATCATAAAATGAGTTGTTCCCAATGCAAAAATAATACTTTAAATTCAAAATCTCTACATAAATGTGATCTGTGTCAAAAGTTAATATATAGTCAATGCTCATTACTGACATCCACTGAAGACCGATGTATGATACTATCTAAACGAAGACTGAAATTTTTCTGTTCTGAATGTGACTTAAAAGAAATTGACTATGAGAAATGTTTGAAATTAAACAAAAAATTGATGATTGAAATAAAGTACTCTTAAATTCAAATTCTACCACAAACTATGAGAACCAAAATACCTACAATGAATTAAAAGAAAAAATAATTCAGCTGGAAGATATCAACAAAAACCTGCAGGATGAGATTCGTATTAACTTTTTCAACACAGTGAAAGACTTCATAAAAATTGAAATAGTGCAGCTAAAACAAGAGATAATTCTTCACTTCAAAGAAAGTAATATAGAAATGGTTAAACTTTTTAATAATGCACCACCAGATGTTAATATTAAACCAGCAAAATCATTCAGCAGTGCCTTAAAAGGGCATCAAGGCACAAGTAAAGTAAATACAACAAATAATTTGAAATCCATTGCCAATAAGGCTGGTCAAGTCATCAACCACAATATACAGAGTACAGTTCTACAATAACCTCAAATAGAGGTATAGCCTGAAAGGGAAAATTTTCAGGAAGTAAAACGCAGGCGAGGAAGAAAACTACAAATTGGGATAGCTGAAAGTATGAGTGAAAATAATGCGGAGAATGAATTTGAGGGAAGACAAACACCTAACAAAAATGATAAAAAGATATGGCTTTTCTTATCACGAGCGAAAGACCATGTTACTGAAGAAAAAGTTACAAATTATATTAGTAACAAAGTAGCGGTAGACAAAGGGGGTATATCAGTAAAGCTACTTAGTACATGGCACAAAAGAGAAAATAATAAGTGCTTCTTGGTTGGACTTGACCCAGTTCTAAAGGATACAGTGTATGATGTAAACTTCTGGCCCCGAGGAATTGCTTTTGACAGATTTAATTTTAATAAAGGGCAACGCTTTCTAGACAAACCTCGTAACATGCGATATGTAAACAAAGATATTCATACTGAAAACAATCAACAAAATGGAGATTTTTTAACCCCAACAAAAAACCCCTTACCGTAATGCACCTCAATATACAAGGATTATTTGGAAAATGTGATATGTTAAGCGTAATTCTCTCTACACACAGGGCTGATGTACTTATGCTTGACAGAGCACTGGCTTAGGGAAAATGAGTTACAATGTACTCGTATTGAAAACTACAATCTTGTAAACTACTATACACGTACCAATATGCAGCGTGGGGGGGTGTGCATTTTTGCCAATGACACGGTCAAGATTCAACTGCTAAAACTAGACTATAGCATTGAAAGATATTTTGAAATGTGTATGGCTGTGATGAACTCAATGGAGGGATAAAAAATCTATTTGATTGCATTGTACAGGACACCTGATAGCGATTTTACAGAATTTGCCCACAATTTAGAAATATTGTTTCATAAGATTTATAACAAAAAGTATCGATATATTATATGTGGTGATGTGAATGTCAATTTTCTTGAAAATTGTGCAAATAAACATAAACTTATAAACTTTTTCTCAACATATAATATTATGCATCATATAACTGGTGCTACGAGAATAACGAGATTCAGCAATACATGCATTGATAATATTTTTTCTAATTGTGATGTGAGCAACGTTGAAGTAATTGACTCATATTTATCAGACCATACATACCAGATTTGTAATTTCTCAATTGCTTTTGATAAACAACATCATCCTGATCATGTCTATAGGAGAAACTTCAATTATAGCAACATTCAAATCTTTATAAACCTTATTGCCAAAGAAAACTGGCAAGAAATATATGTTGCCAATGGTTTCAATACAAAATTTGAGAAATTTTACACTACATTCACTTATTATTTTAATATTGCATTTCCAATAACAAAAACTAGTGTTAAAATAGCAAATAAAAAGTGGTTTACACCTCACATTAAAAGTCTACATGATCAGTTGTGTGAGATGAAAAAACTTGAAAAACAATTAAAAAATCCTATATACACAGCTAGATAAAGTCTATACAAGTTAACTGTCAAAAATTATAGAACAAAAATCAATGATGATCGAATAGCTCATGCCGATAGCGTCATGAAAGAAAGTTGGAAAATAATAAGTGAAAGTAGTAATAGAGGATGGATAGTTCGAGAAGTATATGCTTGTCTGAGAATGCAAGCATATCCCAAATCCAACAGACATTGCTAATTTTTTTCAGTAACTATTTTGCCAGTTTGACCGAATTCTGTACGAAACCAAATACTCAAAATGTGGAAAAAATCACCGTCATAGTTTTTATTTGTCACCTACAAGTGCAGACGAAATTGAAAATATTATTGATAAAACCACAGCCAAGCCTGTTGCAGGAATTGACGATATTCATGGTAATGTACTGAAATCGGTAGGTCATTTAATATCTACAATCGTATCTTACTTAACAAATGAATCATTTAGCACAGGGATATTTCCAGATCTACTTAAAACATCGAAATGCATACCAGTATTTAAAAACAAAGGGTCAAAATTTGATGTTGCTAATTATAGATCAATACAACTGCAAAGCCAGTTAGCAAACATTTTTGAATTAGCATACTGTAGTAGACTAACAAATTTTGTAGAAACCTTTCATTTACTTAATGCTGCTCAAAACGACTTTAGGTAAAAGAGGTTCACGACCGCCGCAATCTCTGAATTTTCTCATGTAATTTATGAAGTACTAAATAGTGAAACGCATACAATAGCTTTATTCTATGACTTGAGCCGTGCTTTTATTCTGTAGACCATGAGCTATTATTAAATAAATTATATGGTGTGGGAGTTCGAGGTGTACCCCATGAGTGGGCTGCCTCGTACCTACATCATAGAACACAGAATATTGTAGTCGAAGGAATCAAGTCAGATACAAAAAAAAACATAGAATGGGCGTGCCACAGGGTTCAATTTTGGGCCTTTTATTTTTTATCATATTTATAAATGACCTTACCGACCAATGCATTACTTCCGACAAAACTATTCTTTATGCCGATGACACAAACTTCCTCATATGTCATGTTATAAAAATATCGATACTCTTATACAAAACTGTAATTTAACATCCACAGAAGTAGTCGACTGGTGTACAAAAAACGGACTTGTACTTAATGAAAATAAAACATTACATATAAAATTCTGCACGAGAAACATCACACTAGATTATAATGCATTAATTAAATTGGGTAGTAAGTCAATACCAAGTACTGAAAATATTAAATTTCTTGTTCTAACTATAGATCAAAAACTTACATGGGAAGTGTATGTCAACAATGTCTGTTCTAAAATTAGTAAGGTCTGTTACATTATCAGAACTCTAAGAGAAACCGTTTCAATTGCTATATTTGAAAACCTTGTATTATAGCCTAGTGCAATCAACTTTGCAGTATTCGCTAATCTTTTGGGGCTCATTTAGAGAAAGCTTTTATAATCCAAAAGAAAATAATTAGATGTCTGGTTAATACTCATCCATCAACCAGCTGTAAACCAATTTTCAAGAATCTCAACGTATTGACACTGCCATGTCTATATATTTTACAACTTGTTTTATACATAAGAGTGAATGTAAATACTTTTTTGAGAAATCATGACATACACCATCATTATACGAGAAATAATGAATTGATACATCAGCCATTTTCTAGACTTGACATATCACAAGAATCTCCTAATTATATTGCCATAAAATGTTATAATAAAATAAATTTTTATGATAAGGATGATAGTATAAATACTTGTAAGAATACTAAATAAATTTCTTACTTTAAATTGTTTTTATTCTGTGGATGAATTCTTGAACTATCAGTATGTCAGTACCTAATTGTCTCTTAATATTTGTTTTAATATCTTGTTTTTATACATGTTTTATACATTTTATACATGTTTTATTAATTTCGTAATTTACATTATAGACTATTATATTCTTAGCTTCTTTGCACCATTTTCTGACTAGTCAGATAAGTTAATTCTTGTAAATGTTGACTTTGAAAGATGAATAAATGTTTCTTTCTTTCTTCTTTCTTCCTAAAAATAATGGTCTCATTACTTAAACTTATTTCCGAAAATGGGATAATAAGGGAGACATATCTCTTAAAAGGGGGCTATTAAATTTCAGTTTTTCTGTCATGTCATCCGATTTCATTAAAATATCAAATTCATATTTTAAACTTAGCCATAGGCCATCCGGACACTAGTTTAAATGGTGTCAGTCAAACCCACTCTTTTGCTTAAGGGGTGACTGTCAGCATTTTCCTCATAACTTTCTAATTTTTTTCATATTTCTAAAAATTACTATAAAAAACAAATTTTCAGATCATTAGAAATAAAAAAGTTATTTTTATTGCATTTCGATAAACCAAGCCGTTTTCGAGTTAGGACAGGAGATCGAGCAGGACACTTGTTCGGTGCATTTGAGCCCCGGCCAATACAATATACAAGTCCCACTTTGACTTCATTATATATGGGGAAATTGGGCATTATTTCCAGCTTTTCAAGACCTACTCGCTGTATTTGTTACTTAATAATAATAATATCAATAATAATACTTTATTTCCATAGACTTATACAAGCATTAGTATATAATCAGAATGTGCAAAACAACATAAAATTATACAAAAATATTTACAAATACAAAGTACGAATTCAGTTAAAAAATTTAAACGATACATATTATAAAAATTAACAAACAAGGGATACAAAAAATAACTTTTTAACAGGGAAAACAAAAACAAAATCATAGAAATATTGTTTCTCTTATTGGCTGGCATTAGTGAGATCACAGCCTAAGTACTCGTCAACTGAATAAAATGAATATTTGAGTAGAAGCGATTTAACTTCCCATTTGAAAAGATGAATAATATATGTTTTTTTATATGGACATGTAATTTATTAAATAATTTTATCGGCATTACGATTGATAAAGAGTGAATTGGTATATTAAAATTATAATTTTCTGGCAGATTGTGACTGGTCTCATATCTGCTATTGAACTGTTCAGGATGTTCTTTTATATGGATTACACAATTTAAAATGTATAGAGAAGGAACAGTTAAGATTCTTAATTCTTTAGAAAGGAATCTGCACTAGTGACGAAGAGGTTTAAAGGTCATTGAAAGTATATATATTTTTTGAAGCTTAAACGCTTCGCTAAAACGAGAACAGTTGCCTCAGCAGATGACGCAATAACTTAAACAAGCCTGTACGTGCGCACAATAGTACATTTTTAAAATGTGAATATTAAAATAAGCGCAGAGTTGCCATAGGACAAAGCAATGGGTGGATAGTTTCCTATTAAAAATGTCTACATGGGTACCCCAATTTAAATGAGAGTCCACATAAACTCCAAGGAATTTCACGCTATTGTTTTGTTTAACGCTGTATTTATCAACTTTAACTAAGATGTTATAATCAAGGTTTCTAAGCACTGAAAAGTAATAAATTTGTTTTTACATTATTAAGAGCTAGGCTGGTACTCACTCAGCAGCTTTGCATAAACTGATGGTGTTATTAGCTTTAAGGCTGAGTTCATTTATGCCATTAGAATTGACCGCGATATAAAGACATTTTCTATATGAAGCGCGATATTGTTAATAAATAAAATAATAAGGGCCCCAAAATACTCCCTTGCGGAACACCTGCGGAAACTTTAAGATTGATGGACGAGATTATATTACTGATAATTCTTAAAACGACGGATTGTGTTCTTTGGGTTAAATGGGATTCTACCCCAGGAGCTCCATAATTACTAAGTTTATCAAGTAGTAACTTATGATGAACCGTGTCAAAGGCACGTGTTAAATAAAAATACTGAAATGTACCAAGTAGTCAAGGGATCGTCGTGTCGTGTCGGTCGTCACATGTCTACCTTGCACTGCCGAGAGCCAATAGCTCGAAACTGCAGTCTGCAAGTGGTGTGGGACGACTAGCACGAGAGCTCCTTTAAGTAGGATCAGTCTTTCGGCTGGTGTTTGTTGCAATCGAAGTATTAGCGTTTTGATGGTAATATGCAATTATTACACTTAACGCGCCAGGCTTGTAACTTGTAATTCAGCGCTCGGCGGGGCATATAGCTCGGAGAGTAGCTGTTGGTTGCAGTCTGGTTACATTCCTTATAGTAATATAAGGATTTTATAGAGGAGTTTGTGACTAAAATATTGTGTTTTGATTTAGATTTGTTTTCAAAACGGTCTAATATGTAATTACAAAGCGATAAAACAGCATCTTTCCGAAAACGAAATTAATAAGATGAGAATAAATTTTGTCTAATTATAAAGTCGTTTAATCTCACGTAATAGGCTTTTTCAAAGGTTTTAGAGAATGCACATAAGAGAGAAATGCCTTTATAGTTTGAGATAAGAGACTGATCATTTCTTTTGTAAATTGGTAAAATTAAAGATTTCTTTAAGACATTAGGAAAATTTGCCTCCGTAAAAGATAGGTTTAAAAGAACAGTTATAGGGTCAACAATGAGTTCAGCTACTTTATTAAGAAGTGAACAGGGTATATCGTCATAATCAGATGATTTTTTTGTGGCGACAGATTTTATGATCTCCAGCATTTCACTCGAGCTGAATGGTATCCAAAAAGTGGTGTTATTTGCTGTTGTTTATTATCGTTCAGAAATCGATAAAAAATTATTGAATGCCTCTGCAGCACTTTGCAGGTTACTAATAAGGTTTGACACCGGAAACGAAGTTTTTGGGAAATTCCTTTTTGGCATTACTATTATTACTTCTGGTGTTGTGAACGATCCATCTTTTGGAGGCTGAAGGACTTTTACTATATTTATCAAAAATGAATGTTAACGTTCACAAAATAAGGGTTCAAAACGACTATTTCAGACGGAGAGTAATATAAAATTTATACTGTTCGTTTTTGCTTAACTGCTGCTCTGATGGTATCTATTGGACGTCGTAACACTATAAATCTAACACAGTAGATACTAACACTTTCTTAAAATTGTACCTGAAAGGGAATTTTGAAAACACAATTAAAAGACAATATAAAGTTCAAAAATATATGTTAAATCTCTTCAAAAATTTATGTTTTACAACAACTTCAAGAAATATGTTTTCATAAACTATAGTCTGGCCCGTGTACAACACATGGTGAGGAACGGACGACTTATAATGTACCAACTACCATCCAATGTGCAGTTTTTGAGCTAACGGTTACACAAAAAGATTCAAGAAAAGTTCAATGTTTATAAACTTTTGGTGAGCTTTTGCTTGCCTGTCTATTCACGTATTTTTATTTCAATATCAATTTTGGTCGCTCCTCGGAGCTTAAAAATGCTTGAATCGCAACAACTCTGAATTATATTTTGCAATTACAATTTCATACGTTCAGGTGAAATTTTGTTATACTTTCTAAATTTTGGTGGTCGGGGCGACATTATGTCCCCGTGTAGCGACATTTACTACACTTTCTAAAATTACGCTCCTTGAGGAGTTACTGGAATTTTTGGGTAAAAATCGCTCCGTAAAGCGAAAATATGATTATTAAGGATATTAAAAACCTCTTCCACGATATTTTTACGTGAAGCACGCTTTTCAGTCGGATTTTGTTAGTTTCGAAAAGTACACCGAGGGTCTTTTACGGTGTCACCGCAAAGAATTAAATATGAATCATAAATTTCTTAAGAAAAATTTCCATTCTTGTTGGTAACAATTAAACATTACAGAACTTTTTGCACCGTTTGACCTCGACGAAGTAGGGCTTGCTGAATATGTCGATGTTCCATGTGACAGCATTTTGAAAAAAATGTTTTTTATGTGATTTTATTGAATTTAGAACATAATGTACGATGTGTTATTCAACATATTGACGTTTTCGTATATTTTACAGGAATTACACTGGGACAAAAATGATCGACACTTGGTATATTTATTTAAAGCATTTTGTTATTGTTTGATGCACAATATAACATGGATAACATCTACTAGGCAGCTACAATTAGTTTGCACAATTATTTAGGTTATATACAATATTGAGGGGACACTGTAAATCTTAAACTATATATAGATTTATATAATCTAAGAAATCTCATAATGGCGTCTCAAATTTAGTGATTGAATTCTTCGTATCTGTATCGAATCTTTATTCTAAACGACTCAAGACGAACCATCATTGAAAGTATATGATCCCGAATCATTGTTTTACTTAACTTTAAGACTTCGATATAAATGATTGTATTGAATCCTATTTTATATATCAGATTGACTTAAACATCCAATAATATCAATCAAATACAATGTCAATAATTCTCTTTTATTTTTGATTTCAATTTAAAAAATAATAGAAGCCTGATAGATTAGTATCCTCGTTGCCTGAAATATACTCGGAATATACCGCTAATAATTCGCGTTATTGATAGAAAGAAGAACCAGCCTCATTTAACTTATTTTGGAACACAAGTTTCTAGTAATACATTTTATACCTACCAAAGTCCTTTATATATATACCACTTTGTATTCCCTGGGACTCATAAATTCCCACATGTTTACTGACATACAAAATATTAATATCTAATCGTCTAACATATCTTAGAACTAATTACCAAACCCTTGGCTTTGAGGATAGATCGGTTCGTTACTTAGAGAACAATAGTCTGAATATCCCGCCCTACAGCGCTGACATTTTACGCAATTGTTCTCTATCAAATGTGTCACATAGTGAAATAAATCCCTTCCTAGGTTTTGCAATTACCTGTCGAGTTTATTTACCTAATAATGATGTGATGAGTTCGCTCTGCTTTTGAGTGAGTTGTTGGGTGAGTTGAAAAAAGTTTATGAAATCTTTGAGATGTATTTATTCTCTAAAAATGTTTGTCCTTTCCTAGCCTTAAATATATCAACTAATTGATTATTTTGAATTTTTAATTACAATTTTCGTTCATCATGAAGATTAAATGTTATCGAGAGTTATACATTGTCTGTGGAAAGAGAAACAATTGAAATAAACATATTTATTTATTTTAATAATTTTTCCAACGGGCGAAACCCAATTACAGGATAAATGGAAACCAAAATGCAAGAGAAATAAAACATAGTAATGAATAATAAATAGCAAACAATAGAGTAATATATAAAAATAAGTTAACAAATATATAAGAGTAAGTACTCCAGACACTGAATTCCTAAATGTCTTACAGATACAAAACGTTATTGTATTCACATATTTATACCGGGTGCCTACGATGTTACTAGCCAGCCTATAAATTTGTTGTAAAAGAAGATATCGATTTCAAATTTTAGGAAGGTGTATGGTTGAATACGGTGCACAGTTTGATTGCTCCAAAATCAGATTTTCATTTCCGGTTTAACCGGAAACAATATAAACTTTGTTATTTTTAATATAACATCCTGCATTTTATTCGAAATTTAGATTGTCCAAGAAATTCTAAGTCCAAAATATGCACCATACCCTATATCTATCTTTGACAGTTTTCGAGAAAATGGCGGTTGAAATTGTTATATCGATCATAAATTATTTCATTTTCATATAAAATAAATGAATGTAGGAACAAATCTGTTACGGTTATTTAAGTTTTTTGGTGAGTAAAATTTGATAAAGTCATATCAATTTCATTTCCGGCTGAATCGGGAGTACTACGAAATGTGATTTTCAGGCTCAAATTACTTCAATATTTTTAATGGAACACCCTGTATTGAACCTTAAATTTACATTCTATTAACCTTTCTGGATTTTTTTTGTGGTGTCCTCTGTCTAAATCTAATAGTTTATGAGATATCGGCGACTGAATGTTCACCTGCACTGTAAATATGTCACAAATCTGCTCAAAGCAGAAAAATAAAATAAGTATCAAAAGTGAAACACTAAAAGTAATAGGCAGGTATAATTTATTTTAACTATAATTTAAATGTTCAAAATGTACACCGTTGACTTCTGGGCAAGAAGTATCCCTTTCTTTAAATTCCCATAGAACGTTTTCCATCTGAATTGGTGTAATAGAGTTTATCACTCGCGTAATTGTATTTCTAAGATCTCCTATGTTATGTGGTTGTGTGTGATACACCTTTTCCTCGATATGGACCCAGTAAAAAAATCCAAAGGTGTAAGGTCTGGTGATCTCGCCGTCCACCGTATAGGACCAACCGATTATTAAAAGTAGAAGATATGTTCATGCTGCACAGATAAAACTTCAATGAAATCTTGAATTTCATTCTGCAGAAAATGTAGGTACTGGGCCCCGTTTAAAGGTCCATAAAAATATTGGTCCTACAATGCGTGTTCCTATAACGCCTAGCTAAACGCTGATGCCGAATCTTTCTTGGAAAGCGCCTCCCCTAAATTGATGATTAATTAGTTGCTCAATGTCTCGTATTGTTCCTGTTAAACATTCCCATATTGCTAAACCGGGATTTGTCAAAAAATAAAATGCATGATTTTATATTTGGCTGATGACGCTCAGTTTCTGGATACCAATTGCAAAAAAAATCGTTGATAATCTGCCTCGTATAGATGCTGTGATGGATTTGGTACTTATGTTTATGTAGAATGTTTCTAACACTTTCGGGAGATATCCCGATACCACTAGAAATTTGCCTTGTAGATCTTGTTGGATCAATATCAACACAGGCCAGTGTGTTTATCTCTGCCTCCTCATTTACAATAAATCTGTTCTCATGTTCATTATCATTTTTCCCCATTTTAAATGTTCTTCCAACCATGGAAAATATTGTGCACAAGGTTGGTCGCGTTCTGGATAACGTGGAACATACAATGCTCTGGCTTCCATTCGGTTTTTTCTTACCTCTCCATATACTAATAACATATCCATTTGATGCTGGCGCCTAAACACAGCCATACAACCAGATAATACTTAAACACTTACTAAAAGGTAAATCAAGAATAAAACGCAAACATTAAATAACAACTGTCGGGAGAAACTCTTAAATAATGCAGCAATACTGTCAAAATCCAGATGAAAATCAGTAAATAGTTCTTTTGTTTTAGACAGCCCTGTTGAATCAAAGTTCTGTTTAAACATCATCTATTTTTTAGCCTTTGTAACAGTGCAGGTGAACATTCAGTCGCCGATATCTCATAAACCATTAGGTTTAGACACCAGAAACAAAAAATATCCAGAAAGGTTAGTAGAATGTAAATTTAAGGTTCAATACACGGTGTTCCGTTAAAAACATCGAAGTAATTTGAGTCTAAAAATCACTTTTCGTAGTACTTCCAGTTCAGCCGGAAATGAAATTGTTATGACTTTATCAAATTTTACTCACCAAAAAACTTATATAATTGTAACAGATTTGTTCCTACATTCATTTATTTTATATGAAAATTAAATAATTTATGATCGATATAACAATTTTAACCGCCATTTTCTCGAAAACTGTCAAAGATATAGGGTATGCTACATGTTTTGGGCCTAGAATTTCTTGGACAATCTAAATTTTGAATAATATACAGAGTGTTCCATTAAAAATTAAAAAGTTTATATTGTTTTCGGTTAAACCGGAAACGAAAATCAAATCTTGGAGCAATCAAACTGTGCACCGTTTTCAACCATACAACGTCCTAAAATTTGAAATCAATATCTTTTTTTACAAGAAATTTATAGGCTGGCTAGTAATATCTTAAGCATCCGGTATATAAATACGCGTACACTATGCAATATTCATGTTTCAAAGAGATAAAACAAGAAAAAAGAATATGAAAACTATTATGCTGGAGTAGAATAAATATTTTTATATCTACTATTTTACACTTACAAATATCCAATCTGTGCTCTATGTTATTATAATTTAAATAGATCTGATGCAGTAGAGATGAGTTCAAGAGGTTAGTTAGCACGAGGTGTAGGTGTCAAGAGTATATTAGTTGTTCTCGCCGTTAATCTGGGTATTCTGTATTTAATGATTGAAATAATTGGAGAACAGTTGATCATATTATTAATAATTTTATATTACAAATTTATTGTAGACATTATAAGTCTCATTAGTAGACTGCACAATTGCACATATCGAACTTATTCAAAAATAATTCCTGGGGTGTACCCCTTAATGGACAGTTACTTTCTATTATATACGTTGAGGATTGAAGAAACGTCGCTTTACCTTTTCAAGTAATGTAATGCGCACATTATAACGTGAAATCCGAACAATGGAGGCATATTCCAATTTGGATCTAATAAATGTAATAAACAAACGACGAAGATAAGGGAAACTTTTAAAGTCTCTAAGGACTTTTAAGCTCCAGTTACGCATTCGTCAATATATTTAGAGAAAGTTCATTTTGAGTCGAATGTAACTCCCAAGTCCTTAACAGACTCAGGTCTGCCTAAGAGACAATTATCCGAGTTATAATTGAAAATTATGGACTCACCAGGCGTTGAGCAAATTAATATTATGTTTGCGTCTCAAATTGTCAAGTTCATATTTAATGCAGTGACACAATTTAAGATCATCAGCATAAAATAAGGAGGTTGTCGATAATATCATTTATAAAAATACGAAAAATAATGGCCCAAGTAAGGAACCCTGCGGTACTCCTGATATCTGCTTAATTAGCACAGATTGAAAGCCACGATATTGAACAAACTAAGTACGACAAGATAAATAAGAAATAAAAAAAATTAATGAGAGGATAACTGAAACCAAAGTTCTGCAAATTATTTAATAGTGTACTCTAATCCAATCTGTCAAATGCTGCAGAAAAATCAGTGTAGATGACATCTACCTGACCCTTCTCATCTGAAATTTCTGCAATATACACAAGGTTATGCTACGAGTTACACGTACATGAACAAACAAATACGTCAGATATTAAAGATTATAAGATTTTACACAACGAAATCACTTGGGCTACTGTAGCGTAGCAGATATCGTAGGCAAACTTGACCCGGAAAGTGATGTACGTGCCTACGATAAAATTTCTCTAGCTCAGACTATCTCAGGGCGTTAAGCCCAAGCTTACACAAACTATGATAAATTATTAGTTTACTTACTTAACAAATCACTGAGTTTTTCCATATGTAGTGGTCGCAGACGAAATAATGACACTTTCTTTAAAAATGAAATGCACTATTTTATTCAATTTACAGATATTGGTTCTCTAGCATGTAACCTGGCGATGTTCAAAGTTGTGGCCAATTTCACGATTAATCAGTTACAACATTCATAAAATGCCTCGTGTAGCTACACATCGGTTTACAATATGATCATGAATTGCTCATAAATACTGCCACAAAGGTCTCATTTAAAGAACCTCCTTAAATATATGTAAATGCATAAAATCTGTAAATATGTACAAGTTAAAAATGCAAATTATGAATTGACATCCAGCCGAACCACTGAAGGTGGTCCCCGGTAAGTAAAAATAATAAACAACACAAAACAACACACTTATTCAGGGTGGTACGATACCGAGTCCGGACGTGGAAGAACTGTAGCCCTACAGAGATGTCTTCGGGACACAAGAAATGGACCCAAGGATGGGGTTGATTGTAGCCTCACCAGCCCTGGAACCTTCCACTGTGTGTGGATGCCCCGTCCGTAGAACTTCACTGACGTATGTAGAAGCCCCGTCCGTGAAACCCCAAAGATATCACGAATTAAATTTACAAAGTGAAGCGTGCTTAATGTGAGCAATTCTGACATAACCTACAAATGAAACATAATTTACCTCACTGATGAGGGAACAATCCACCAAAACTCCTGGAAGCCACAGTCGGATAAATGGGGTCGAGTCCGCCTTTTAAGTTGACACTGCATTTCCAAAGGAAAGCCTGCAAATTTGCGAAACACGTGGGTAGAGAACGGGCAAGATGGCGTGAAGAGGTTAGCTTACCTTGTGTAATTTAATATCCTGCTTCCGCAGATAAAATTTACTCACAAACACAAAATATTCCGCTAAACGGAACAACAACAGATTGAGGAAATTTTCTTGAGTTGATTATTCTAAAATCCACCCGGATGCCTTGGATAAAACCGAGGTTCACAGAATAACAACTAATTACTCCCAATCACGCCAAGCCAACAAAAATGGTTCCCTTCGTTTTCCGCTCTCTGCTGTTCACGTGTCGCCCTCCCGTGGAGAATAGCGAAATGTGTTTCGGACGTGTAGCAGTTGTTATAATGCGGCCCACAAAACGCTAAAGCGTATGGTGGGTCGCATACGCTAGAGGTCCGTAACAGTTAGACACTGTTGACCTTCCTATTACCCTTTTTAAGTACTGGACACATGATCGACTTTTTCCACGCGTCTGGAAAAGTTGCCGTTTTTAATGTCAAATTAAAAATAGATAGAGCGAGTTACAGAGAGCTATGTAAGTAAGTTACAGAAGTCATGTAAATATTTACGGTGATTTTCTTAATTGAGTTAAATTCATCATCCTTGGTAAACTCTCTGTTGTTGCTCTAATGTTGCTATTATACTGTAAATTCTCAGCTAGTGAGAATTCACTGGAACTAATAAAAGAATAGTATTCTTATTGGGAATTCTAATCGAAATTTATTTCGAGTTAACAAAGCTCAAGCACTTGTTTGGGTTAGTATTTATAGGTTTTTCTGCTTCCTCAATATATTTGTTATAAGCATTAATAGAAATTTTTAACTTCACGCTTTTCACTTTTAGATTTCCTGTACATTCTTCAAGCACAGCTTTTTTGTTTTAGAAGCTTAATTAATTGAAAATATCATATATTTGCTTATAAAACACAAATTTTAATTAAGAGACATACCAGGAGTAACTACTAAGTCCAGTAGAGCTAATTGCTAATTGACTTTATAAGTTCATGATTAGCTTTCTTGAAATGAAAAGATGATTGGTATTAGGTATGGGAAATTTCGCAGCGGTTTTCTCAACACCACATGTAATATTATACAGGGTGTCTCACCGGGAACTGAATCGTTTGATATAGAGAAAAGTACGCATCAGAAAATTTTGAAAATTTAGATAATTACTAATGTCGGTGTGGCCAATCCAAGTAAAATAATTACAAGCATCTGGTACTTTCGCTTATACCGGGAGTCGATACCAACTTAGCCCGTTTCAGAGATTTTTGACATTTTATAGAAAATTTGACAGGTGCAACGGTTTGCAAGAACCGTTATAACTTTCTTCGTGTAAAAGATCCTCATTTGCTTCTTGTCACGTAAAAAGAACACAAGGAAAACTACGTTCTACAACTGAAATAAATTCAATAATATCATACCAAGTGTTCCGTTTTCGCGTTACATTTTGTCAACTTCAAACCGCGAGAACTTGTTTAGGTCAAATGGAACACCCTGTATTTTTTACGTCAAGTTGTGTAAAATTGAATTCCCTTTTTTCTGATATTCCATTGTTGGGGTTAAAATTACAACTTTTTGAAATATTTGCGATTTTATTAGAAATTCATGAATTGTTGTAATCATTTCATCAAAATAGCCATGATTAGAAACAATCAGTCATTATCTTATGTCAAAAAATGCCAGCACGTTTAAATTACACCCACGAAGACTTTTTAAATTTGTTTATTATTTATGGAGAATGTGATAAAGTAATATCAAGAGCTTGCAGCATATTTGCTACTCGATATCCAGAAAAACGGAAACCATCATTAAACTCTGTAAAACGCATACTGGAAATTTTTTAAAATTATGGCTCTGCCAAGGCAAAAATGCAAAGAAGAAAGCTTATTGTTGATGACGAAAACATTAACATAGACATTTTGGGATATTTTCATGCATTTCCAAGGATGTCATTAAGACAAGCTGCTCTGGAATCGGGATTATGCAAGGACTCAATTCACAGAATCTTATTAAAATATAAGTTTCACCCGTTTTCATTTCATATGGTTCAAGGATTAAAAGAAACAGATTTCCTAAGAAGATAGAATTTTTGTGAGTTTATTCTAATAAGGTCTGAGGGTCACGATTCTTATTTGGGAAATATTATATGGACAGATGAAGCAAAATTTACTAAAAATGGACTTTTTGATAGATACAAATCGCATTATTGGAGTGACTCAAATCCTCATATGTTCAGAGAGCGAAACTTTCAGGAAAGTTGGCAGTTCAATGTTTACTGTGCCATAAGAAATGATAGAGTGGTGGCATTACAATTTTATCAGGAAAATTTAAACAGTAAATTAAATTTTCTCTTCTGCTAATATGTATAGGTAAATTTTTGTATTTTTTTAGGTGAAAGATATTTGAATATCTTACAAAATTTGAATAATAACTATTTAGAAAATTTACCTCTCGCTGAATCTAGAAACATTTTTTATCAGCACGACGGTGCTCCCCCACATAACGCATATTTAATTAATAATTATTTACAAGAAACTTTTTATGATCAATAGATTGCCAATAATGAACCTTTCTTATGGCATCCTCGCTCGGCCGATTTATCAGTTCTGGATTATTTCATTTGGGGAACTATTAAAAATAAAGTTTATGAGAGCCCATTAACAACCATTGAAGATTGTATGTAAAGAGTAAGAAATGCATTTCAAAACATATCACAGGATTCAATTAAAAGAGCTACCTATGAGGAACTAATCCGAAGGTGCGAAAATTGTGTCGAGGTTTTAGGGCGGAATTTTGAGCAATTATTAAATTAAAATGAAATCATATTTTAAATTGATCTTATCTCTGCTATTTTAGTTCATGCCATATCTTCAATTCGATTAATACGCAATTAGTGTTATTTTGCGTTTTTGTGGATATCGAGTAGCAAATGTGCTGCAAGTTCTTGACTTTACTTTATCACATTCTCCATAAATAATAAACAAATTTAAAAAGTTTTCGTTGGTATAATTTAAACGTGCTGGCATTTTTTGACATAAGATAATGACTGATTGTTTCTAATCATGGCTATTTTGATTAAATGATTACAACAATTCATGAATTTCTAATAAAATCGCAAATATTTCAAAAAGTTGTAACTTTAACCCCCACAATGCTAATATCAGAAAAAAGTGAATTCAATTTTGCACAACTTAACGTAAAAAAATACAGGGTATTCCATTTGACCTAAACAAGTTTTCGCGGTTTGAAGTTGACAAAATGTAACGCGAAAACGGAACACTTGGTATGATATTATTGAATTTATTTCAGTTGAAAAACGTAGTTCTCCTTGCGTTCTTTTTACGTGACAAGAAATAAATGAGGATCTTTTACACGAAGAAAGTTATAACGATTCTTGCAAACCGTTGCACCTGTCAAATTTTCTATAAAATGTCAAATATCTCTGAAACGGTTAGGTTTAGGTATAGGATATGCTACGTATTTTCGACTCAGAATTTTATGTTCTTTTCGAAAACCCTAAAATATATAGGGTGTTCTATTTGAAATAAGCAAGTTGGTATCGACTTCCGGTATAAGCGGAAGTGCCAGCTGCTTGTAATTATTTTAGTTGGATTGGCCATACCGACGTTAGTAATTACTTAAATTTTCAAAATTTTCTGATGCGTACTTTCCTTTTTATCGAACGATTCATTTCCCGGTGAGACACCCTGTATAGTAGTAATAAGTGTCATCTTACTCTTGATAAACGCCTAAAAAGTCGAAACACGTGTAGAGCTTTAATAAGGCTTTTTAAAGCATTTAGAAAGCATATTTTAATTGTACTTGCACTTAAAATATTCTGTAATGTTTCATAAGGAGCCAGCTGCAGAATCCATTCAATGCATTATTTTGATGTTTCTTATTTTTCTATCAATGTTACATTCCTGTTTTCAAATTTCTTTGCTATATATTTGTACATTACTTGTAAACTCCTGACCACTAATTGGATTGTTCTGTTGGGCAGTGTATTGTTAAATAAATAAATGCTCATTTTTAATTTGCATTTATTGGAATAAATTTGGCTGATTTATAATTCAGTGGGCGATAAGCAAAGGCTAAGTCTAACAATGTTTTTATCCAGGTATTATCTATTATACTACACTATTTTTTTATTGTAAATTAACATTATTATATTTTCATTATCATTTAGAATGAGTCACCTACTGTTAGAGTAACTATATCTAGGCAAGGACCACTAAAATTCGTATACGCAGAAGATCAGTCCCATTCTGGTTGAATAATGCAAGTTTGCTTAGTGAAACGATGCGAAAATTCATTTATAGCCGTCGGTTTTTACCACGTCTTTCTATTTATGCTTGTAAAAAGTCCGACACGAAACTGCTGTGATTAAGTTCGCGAAGTCTTTTAGATTTACAGCACTTCTGTTCCATCCATATATCTGAGCTAAACATAAGGGAAAAAGCCGTCTAGTCTTGGCTGAAAAAGCCGAGGTGGTCGCTGAATCATACTGTTACATTAATCATGCGTAATGGGGTCTGGAATAATTTTTCAAAAAGTCCAGGCTGCAGCCCGTAGAAAAAGATGCATGCGGCAATCTTTGTAACAGGTGAGAAATTGAGATTCACGGATTATTTATTTTAGTCATAACGGAAACTTTTAAGGGAAACTTCAGTAAGTTAATAATTTTGGATAATGTGTCGTGAATATTTTATATTATATGCGGTTTTATATTACAATTCTTGTCAACGTAATTAGAAGGATCATAAAGAAACTGTGAATTTCTTTATTCAAGAAATTTTAAGTTTAAGTATACGTAACTTTTAATAAAATTGGTCTTTTTATGTGGATTATTTAATTTTTCATAAATATAATCAGTCACAAAGCATTTTCATGTTTATGGTGTATAGGCAAGCGTAAAATTAAGTTTTTTTTTTATACATTTATTTAACGTCGGCCTATTTCTGCTACTGAGGCCTAACTCCGACGCCTGTAGACGAGCTACCCCCAACCAGGTATTTTGCCGAACCTCTTCCCTTAAGAAGAGTAGGGATCTTTTACTTGCCTAACATTTAATAGACAAGGGACCGACGGCTTTACATCCCCTCCGAAGGATATTATATCTCCTATACAACCCTCGCCTAAGGTTGTATAGCTTCCGCGCATACACTGATATACAAGCCGCTGGAAGATGTGTGAGGCGAGAACGCGGTTTCCGTTGGAATGGTCACCATCCAAGTACTAACTGCGCCTGTCGTTGCTTTACATCGCATACCGAAGTACGTACATAGTAAAGACGCACCTACGCTCGCCCCCTAAAATTAAGTTGACTAATAGAACAATTAGAAATATCAATATTATGCTGAATGTGACAAGCACTACACATAGAAATAAGTGAAGAAAACGCTAATGCTCATCAGTACCAGGCATTATATAAGACAATTTATAGTATAAAATCATACCACATGAAACTTTACATGACAAAAGGATTTTTTGTCATCTATCTGACCATATACTATTATGTACAGACAAGACCCTGACAATTGCTCCATCTCATTTCCATGCTAATGGGGTCAAAGTAACTAAGCACCCCACAGTATGAAACGTCTCTCCCAGGGTGCAAATCAAATTCGGAATAGAGTCCAGGTAAATAACCGGAAAAGTTGGACACTTATGGGCCAGGGCTAAAAGACATTTCCTCCCTCCTTTTTTGGGGCAAGAAATTGATTGCAACAGGTTCGAGGGTAAAAAACCTACCTTTGGCCAAAGACCTCCCCCAAAACGGATTTTCCGTGGTGTAGCAAACATAGGCAAAGCCTTTGTGCGGTATTATTTCTGTTCTATTTCACGAAGACACGCACACGATTCATTTGTGATCTCCAGTATGAGGATGACTGTGCACTTTTAGCCTCTACGCCGGAAGAGCTTCAAGAACTTTTAGATGTGTATGCCCAGAGCTATGATTCCTTGGGACTTAAAATCAACATTGGAAAGACTAAGATTATGTCAACTCCTCATCAAGTGAACCAAATAGACATTACACTTAACGGAAATTCTCTTGAAGTGGTGGATCAGTTCAATTACTTAGGCAACGTTGTTAATGACAAAGCTTTGTCAACGAAAATGGCTGTCTACAGAGCAGTTGTCATTCCAACACTGCTACATGGATGTGAAAGCTGGGTCACTTACCGTCGTCATGTGAAAGAATTAGAACGTTTTCAGCAAAGACACCTCAGAATTATGATGAAAATCCATTGGTTCCATCATCAAACGTGGAAGTACTCAGGAGAGCAAGTAGCCTTCCAATTGAGGTGCTTATTTCTAGAGCACGCCTAAGATGGGCAGGTCACGTTCATCGTATGCATGGTAACCGCCTTCCTAAATGTACACTTTATGGTGAATTGCTAAGCGGTAGAAGAAGGCGTGGCGGTCAACGAAAGAGGTTCAAAGACGTTCTCCATGAAAATCTAAAATCCTGCGGTATTGCAGACGAGCAATGGGAACAACTTGCAGCGGACAGAACCGAATGGCGAGGGGTTGTGGCCAGCTATCAAGGAAATGTTGCTGCAAGAACGCCGAATCCAAGACCTAACCAGGTCTATGTTTGTCCTGACTGCGATCGACATGTGCTCTCCCGAATTGGCCTCTATAGCCATAGTCGTGTGCACCGTAGATGAATGGGAATTACAATAGACTACACCTTTTACTTGTTTTTTATTGTACACAATTTATCGACTGTAACATTTTTTTTTATACTCGGACTCGAGTAACGGCTAATAATAAAAAAAAATACTTTAATATATAACGATGATTTGTAAGCCTTGCATTTTTCTTCAATTCAAATAATTAAATGGGGGCGAGCGTAGGTGCGTCTTTACTATGTACATACTTCGGGATGCGATGTAAAGCAACGGCAGGCGCAGTTAGTAGTTGGATGGGTGACCATTCCAACGGAAACCGCTTCCTCGCCTCATATCTTCCAGCGGCTTGTATATCAGTGTATGCGCGGAAGCTATACAACCTTAGGCGAGGGTTGTATAGGAGATATACCATCATTCGGATTAAATGTTAGGCAAGTAAAAGATCCCTACTGTTCTTAAGGGAAGAGGTTCGGCAAAATTCCTGGTTGGGGGTAGCTCGTCTACAGGCGTCGGTGCTAGGCCTCAGTAGCGGAAATAGGCCGACGTTAAATGTATTAAAAAAAAAAATAATAATAATTAAATTTACTAGTCATCTGTGCATTTACCGTATAGTACACGCAAATTAGATTAAAAAACACTGAAGAGAAGAAATAATTTATAAAGAAATACTGCTATGCTGTAGACGAGCTGTCCGATCAGTGCTGGAGCAGATTTTGCTGCAGCAAGTTTTTTTGTTAGGGCAGGTTTAATCTCCTTCCTTTCTTTTTTGCCATGAATGTTAATCACATTTAATTACCTAATTTTGTCATTCACTTTCAGTAAAAACTTTCACGTCAACTTTACAATATATTTTTGAATTTAATTTTAATTTGACCTATGGAATCTATAGCATGACTAAATTGTTCTACCTTTTTTGAGAATATAAGACTTGTAAGGCAGAGCATGGCCATGCAAAGCTATTAATGTGAGATAATTTAACATCGTAGATACACGATACACTTGGATAAACATCATTTCCACACTAATACATATTGTTCACTTTTTGTTTATTATAAGCATTTATCTTCATAACTAAACTAAACCTCTCTAGCCTATGTGTATGTATTGTATATAATAAATGTTCTTTTTGTAGAAATCTTGTTTTTGATATTTGTATTACCTCTGGTAATATTTATTTGTCTAGCAATTTGCAATTGTGTCTATTTAAGTAATAATAAATTTTTTGTTACTTTCAAGTCTTAAGTAAATATGGTTAAACAATTTTGCCTTCTTGGCTGGGCAAGATTCCAAGTAACCTTTTTTGAAACCAAGTGGCGCCTTCTTTTAATCCATACTCACAACTCATAGGCCTTTACTCTCACACAAAAAACAGCTGGCGTAAGCAACAGGAACCATTTTGTACAATTAAGTATAAAGTTGGTTACAAAATTGAAACATTTCGAGATATTTTTTATGGAAAACACCTAAAAATTATGTATCAGCTCTTAGCCCAGTGTTGAAAATTGACTTTTAACTGAAATTTTCGATGTTCCCAATGTTTAAATGATGCATATTAAAAATTAAGCGTTCGCGAATCGCATATTAAATCAATGTATTTATAGCATATTAATTGCAACCATACATCGAAGGCCTGGCGGGCGAAATTCATATTCCATTAATTTACAGCTCCTAGATAGAAGAAAATCCTTTTGTTTACTTATTATGTAAACACAAAATCCTAGATTCATTTCCGTTAAAGCTGTTTCATTAACGCCAAAAAGTTGATAGATTAAATTGACTTCCGTATGTTTCCCATGTCCTATATAACTGTCAGCTTCATTAAAATTTTCATATCGGCCATTTTATGCTATTGCAGATTTAGATTAGTTCTTGTTTGTGATTTTTATCTTTCATTAATCTGCATTATTAAATTTTTAAATTTGTTACGGTTTTCCCATATTCTGTAGACCCCTGTCAATATAGAAACAATCGATACAAAATTGCTGGTTTTCAAGGGATGTCAGGATGCATACAAAATACAGTGATCTTCCTTTAAACATGAATATTTTAAAATCCCAGGAATCTAATTTTGACCGGAATATGTCCTATATTTGTTTTAGAAATACTTTAAGGAAGTATTTATTGATCAGATTTAGCTTTAATTAGGCCTATTACAGCATTCAGATATAAATTATTGTAAAGCTGAACCATATAACAATTGGTACATATTTTTAAAGAATTTTTAAAGAAATGAAATAATTTGATTTTATCGTAGTTTAGTTGAAAATATTCAATAAATATTACATTTGATATACAATGATGTTAAATCTATAAAGATTTTTGTGTTTATAGATCTCCATCAACAGAGTGACGTTAATTTATTTCTTAGATACCTAAATTTACTTTTACATAATATTTCGAGAATAAAAAATTAAAATATTATACTTTGAGGAGATATAAATATAAATTACTGTTTACTATATGACTAAATTAAATACATCCCAAAAAAAAAAAATTAAAAAATGAGCAAGACGTATAGTGGTCTTCAATTTTACTGAGCCGATAAATAATGCAACAAAAACTTTGAGAGCTCATTATTAACGCCGGTGAACCATTCGGTATGGTGTCATCAAACAAGCCGACGTATATTAAAAACTTACAAAGTTAAGTGATTCAATTTTCCGGCGGATTGGTACACAGTAACGTCGCAAAGTTTTTATTGCCTTTTTATTTGCAGAGTAAAATTGCAAACGACTGACTATACCTCTATTTTCCACTAAAGTACGTTTTATTGGCATATCCGATTTTTCGGCTCAATTCATAAAAGTAAACTGTTATCTAGATTTAAATACGCAGAAGTACATATACAGAAGAATTTATAACAGTAATGAATACTGGTTTGACGGATATCAAACAGAGGATGCTAATGAAGCATTCGAAATATTTATAAATAAATTAAATTACTATGTAGATGTTGCTTTTCCCATAAAAAAGTATGTTCTAGAAATACTGTAGAACCGTGGTTAATTCAAGGCATTAAAATGTCATCTAGAAAAATGAAAGATCTATATGCAATTATGACAGAAACAGGACATATAATGGATACAAATTATGACAAAAATTACAAAAAAGTTTATAAAAAGGTCATTAAACTGACATTAAATTAAAGAATTACGTAAAATTAACCAAGTGCAGATACAAGTCAATAAATGAGATTGATTTGGTCTGTGAACAATCCATGCTAACGTGTCTGAGGGACTTTTTATTACCCTTCCTAAAATGGATACTAATGTGTTTACCTGAAGGGTTCGATGCCACTGATTCAGACGAAAAAATAAAAAAAATTATACTCACTGTTTCTCTTGCTTAATTGCTGGCACTGAATGGTATCAATTGGACGTCGTGGCACTGTCTTAAATCTAACACTCTCTTAATTAACCTGAAAGGGAAATTTGAGACACAACAAAAAGATTTTATTTTTTATAGTTAAAAAAGCATATGTTCTTTTCAAAAATGTTTTTTTACAAAATTTCAAAGATATGTGTATAAGATTAACAAATTTTGGTCCGTATACCACACATGGTGAGGAACAAGACGACTCAGACAATGTCTCCAACTACCATCCGATGTCTTAGTTTTAAGCAAACGACTGACACAAAAAGATTCAATGTAAAAATTTACTACTTACGAATATGTGGCCTTTTGCTTGCCTGTCTTTATACGTATTTAAAATATCAGAATAATAATTTCGGGCGCTCGTTCCAGAGCTTAAAAATGCCATTATTTATATATTCATACGTTCAGGCAAGGCGGTCCCATGTACTATGTACATAGTAAGGATATTTTTTTGCCACCGAATCACTGAGGAACCGCCTAAGGGCAAACCTCTTACCCTCTTACATCGTTAAAGGTTGTATCGACTTTCTTGTATACCCGCTTCACTACCTGTTTAACCTAAGTTTAAAAACCAAAGTATTTCCTGAAATCTAGAAAGAAGTCCGTCTTTGCCCAGTACACAAGAAAGATGATAAAACCGACATTAAGAATTATAGGCCTATTGGTATACTATCAGTCCCAGCAAAATTTTATGAATCGATTATCTATGACGATATCTATAGATCAGTCTCCAATAGCATATCCATTCACCAGCATGGCTTTCTGAGACAGAGGTCAACTGCTACTAACCTGATTAATATCACTCAGTTCATCTTCCAAGAAATACACGAAGGAAATCAGGTCGATGTTGTTTATGCCGACTTTCAAAAGGTGTTTGACTAGGTGTCGCATAATTTCCTACTCTGTAAACTTAAAAATGAATTTGGATTCCATGAGAATCTTATAGAACTCCTCACATCATATTTACATAATAGAAAACAGTATGTGCCTGTAAGTGGTTATACATCGAAACAGTTTCTTGCCTTGTCCAGAATCCCTCAGGGTTCCAATCTTGGACCACTGTTATTTCTCATGTTCTTACTGAAATAATTAGAGCCTCCAAATATATATTATTCGCAGATGATTTAAAGATTTACATTAAAGTTGAAAGTAATATGGACTGCTTCCTGCTCCAAAATGACATTAATAATTTATATCAATGGACACTTCAAAATAAATTGTATCTTAACATTAATATATGCTTCATTATGACCCATACTAGAAGAAAAACTCCAATTATATTTAATTACAAAATAAATGATACAGATTTGGCTAGGGTTGAAACCATGAGGGACCTAGGCTTAACATTTGACACCCAGCTCACATTTAGTAACCAAACTTACGCCATGATAAATAAGGCCAATAAAATGTATGGATTCATAGTACGCAATACGAAGATGTTTAACAACACAGGAGCTATTTGGTGATTATATATTTCGTATGTAAGATCTCAGTTGGAATATTGCTCAATTGTCTGGAATCCATTTTTATCAAATACACAAAAATAGCGAAGCAAAAACTATACAAAATAAAGTTTTAAGGTTTTTAAATTATAAAGAGGCTGGTTTATATGATTTCGATATAGATAAAGATATATTAAGGGAAAGATACCATCTCAAAACACTGGAGAATCGACGAAAATACGGGCATATTGTATACTTACATAAATTGTTACATGCCAATGTAGACGATAGTAGTTTCCTGTCCATGATAAGTTTAAGTGTCCCCCACTATCCTACTAGAACTTATAGAACTTTCCACTTAGAGCTGGTAGGTACAAATTATCAAATCAATTCCCCTCTCCACAGAATATGTAGTAACTATAATACGATCCAAGCCAACTGTGATATATTTGACATCAGTATAAAAAAACTAAAAAATATGTTAAATTCATTGTTTTAAACCATCGCTTTTTAATATTATGTTAATATTAAGCTAGTATTAAGTTAGTTTTAGGTTAACGTAAATATCAAATGTATCATACCACTCTGTAATAGTGCTTGCCTGATGAGTGCATTACCAAATAAATAAATAAATGAAAATGTATACTCAAAAATTTTGTCGTTCACGCCAAATCTCTCCTTAAAATTTTGAATTTGGAGTTTTTAACTTGTCCTCCTATTTAATATAACCCATGAGTTGCAGTACCACACAAAGTCGGCTCGTAAAAAGAAGCTTTATTTGTCGGTGTTCACGATAGTTGCTAAATTTTGGTGGTCGGAGCGACATTACGCACCGTGCAGCGACATTCATGTTAGTTGTTAAAAGTACACTCTGTGGAGCGACATTCATTATTTTCGCATAAAAATCGCTCCGTGGACCGAATCTTTATAATACTCCTAAAAACCATCTTCCCGGCAATGTTTTTACGTAGAGCACGCATTTCATGCGGAATATTTCGAATTTCGTTGCAGTTGCGAAAAAATTTTCTAGGGTTTGGTGTGTTCTTTGACAATAAATTCTGGTTAGCTTATTTAATCTGTTACAATGTATTGCTATGATATTCTTACTTGATAAAGCTAAAATACCACATCATATAATTTCTAAATTTAATTATCAAGGTCGAAAGTTCGGAATCAATAAAGAAAACCACATGGAAACACACAAACAATAGAACACATTCAAATCAACTGAACAATGTATTGTGACAAAAGATATATCATACAACAAAAAGATAAAATTTCCCTAATTAGATAAATAAACTAACTATGTTCTTAGATTAAAACAAATGGATATAATTAAGGTCAAACTATAATTTGTTTTTAAAAATGAAGTTAATTGTTAAAATTTTACCAATTTAAAATATTTTTAATTATTTCCAAGTTATTAATGTATCAACTGAATATATACTAAAAGGGTGAAGATCAAATTTTATACAGAGTTTGGTACAACATTTCAGTATTCCAGCCGCACAGTGTCACTTATCTGCTACGTCCAATTACTATCCTAAATGCTTTTGCGCCTTCCAATGGAGATACCGTTTTTCACAAGGAATCGTTTTCTTGACCTTAAAATGAATTAATATTACTCTTCCTTTGCCCTACTTGTCAAAATCCTAAACTCGATATTTTTCTGTTTCTTTCATGAAAATTCTTTAACTACTTTTCTTTCTTCAATCTACTTTTCTCCACTTCAACAAAATGAGTCTGTTCTCTATTTTATTATAATATTCTTTTCTTTCCAAAACTTTCTCTCCCTTTCAATTTTTCAATTTTCTTATTATTCGTTTCATTCTATGGCAACCCCCAATTTTCAATTTTTCCACACTCTCCTCTATATTTTTCCTCATATCAAATTGCAACTACCAACTTGAATTTGTCGTGACATAAATTCAACAAATAAATAATAAATAATAAAATCTTATATCTACTTGAACATATTAGATGCGTAAACAGTTGGAGATGTTTCAAACGTTTTAATGATTAGTATAACAATAATTGAGTGTATTGTAATAACTGATTTATCATTAAGTTCTGTTATAAATAGTCTCAAATGTATTTAAAGTTATTCTGTATATTATAAACATCTCTATCTGTCTTTAATGGCAGAAATATACAAAAATTGCATGTATTTAGTGAAAATATCTGTCTTCTGTAAACTACCTTGATATTTTATCAAACAAAACAAATAAAAGAAAACAGAAAACATGCATGCAACTCTCTACTCAGAATAAAATTCATCTTATTCACAATACACAAGTCACATTAACTTGAATGTGTTCTTTACCTTAAGTACAAGTGCATATCATGTCATTGATAAATTAATAATTTGAAAATAATTAAAAATATTTTAAATTGGTAAAATCTTGATTCCATTTTTATAAAAAAAATTTAGTTTCAACTTAATTATATCCAAATTAATTTAATCTTAGAATCATAGTTAGTTTAAATATCTCAATAGGAAAATTTTATCTTTTTGTTGTATGATATATCTTTCGTCACAATCAATTGTTCAGTTGATTCGAATTTGTTTTATTGTTTGTGTGTTTCTATATGTGATTTCTGCTTCTTTAATTCTTGAGAATTAAATTTAGAAATTATATTATGTGGTATTTTAACTTCATCAAGTGAGAATATCATAGCAGTATCTATATCACAGATCATGCCAATGCCATTCACAATATTGTATTTGTTATATAAAGGTGACTGTAGTAATATATTAGATCTAGTCAAAGGTAAGTAAAATGTGGATAAAATTCGAATCTCGGAATTCGAAACGATATTTCGGTTACAAGACTTAAGCAATCAATTTTATGATGCAAAAGTTTGCAGATAAAATCTGCTGCAAATAAAAATCTTATTACATGTGATTGAAAATCTAAGGAGTATAACAACAGGTGCTGAAAGTAGCCTCTATCGGAATATACTCCTGTGTGTGATCCGTCGCCGATTCAAGTTGCAGGACTAATCTTTTAAATGGATGTTTTTGTACGTATTTGGTGGCACCCACGTTTTTTTTTTTTTTCGCTTAGTAATTTTTTTTATTCCATTTGCTTATTTTTATCATAATCCAGTTGATGTATCATTAAATTTTTCATCAAGCTTAAAAGCATAAATGTAGGTTAAAAATACGTAAAAAAGCAAAATATTTAAAAACATAAGTTGAGTCGCATAAACAAAGTCTTGTTACTCACATGAGGGCGTAAAACGCTACTCGGATTCCGGCCTACTAAATGCTTCGTTAAAAGACAAAGTTAATAACATTAATTATATCTACGAAAGGTAAAATTTCAAATATTGTTAATATAATTCGACATAGCCACTGTAGAGGGTTAGTCATTATATTTAGGCTACCCTTTAATATCGTTATTATTGGAGATAGAAAAAAGTTTCCAATAAAAGTTATAGGGTTGGAACTGAACCCGGTGAAAAAGTTAAGGGAAGCACAGTGGCGTGCAGAAATTGAGGGTCACAAGAAGTAATAATTTATTTTTGCAATGGAATGTCCTGTGGAATTTTTCAGTTATTCTTTTTTTTATTATTTCAAAAATAGGATATGTGGCAGTCCTATGTTTAACCGTTTTCGAGTTATTGTATATTCAAAATCGTATTTAAACTATTTATTATACGAATGGAAGTTACATTTATTAAAGTAGTCTATGAAAATAACGAGAATTCTATTTCTAGGTATTTCTGTAATCTATAGCCCCCAAGTAGTCCTTATACAGACATAGATGCATTAAGAGATATTTTTTGTCTCTTCATGGAAAACAACCCATTAGATTACGTTATACTACGAGATATAAATATAAATATGAAATTTACTCGAACCATGAATTTTCGGCAAAGCAAATAATCCAAAACTTTACAAGAATTACTGACGATTCAGAAACATTAATTGATGTAATAATAGTAAACAATGGCCTAAAGAGTAATGTTCTGGATGTTTGCTTATCTGACCACAACATAGCTAGCTGTAAAATTAACATCAATTTTATAAGCTCAAACAGCATAATTACATTTCGTTCATAAAACAAATTTCATGCTGAATCCTTTCAAAATGACTTGAATGAGATCGACTGGAATGTTATGTACTGTATGGATTCTATAAACAAAAAAGTGGAATATTTTAATAACAACCTAGTAGATTTATTTGATAAGCACGCGCCCTTAATTACTCAACACAGACGTAATAAAAAACCTAGCATGCCCTGGTCCACACAAAATTTAAAACACATGAAAACCATGAAAATTAACGCATGGAATAGATATTAAAAAATCTCAATTACAATGGCATTGTAAATACTACAGTCAGCTCAAAAACTTCTATACAAACGCCATAAAAAATAAAAAGAAAACATATTTTAAAACAAAATTATATGAATATAAATCAGACTCACCAATGATCAATTTACCAGATAAATTCAATGACCCTAACCTAATTAATAATCATTTCGTAGACTCCATCCCATGTCCCGAAATTGACTACAATTATCTCGCAACCTTCAACAATTCTTCATTTTCTGAATTATTACGATTTGAATACAATCCAGTTCAGTCCGAGGTTATTCAAAACTGATAAATAAAACAGAAACCCTATACTATGGGGTCAGATGGTATTTCTGGAAAAATGCTGCAGTTAAGTCTTCCGTCTATCTCAGAGCCCCTCACATATGTAATAAATACCTCATTCGAAGTGGGCAGGCTTGCATCCTCGTGGAAAACATCCATTATAAAGCCAATATCCAAATAAGCGAGATCCGGATAATGTAAATGATCTAAGGCCAATAAGTCTGTTATCAGTACCTCTGAAAATTGCAGAAGCTGCACTACATGAACAACTCGCGAATTATGCAACGACAAATAGCATACTGCCACCTAATCAATCTGGCGTCTGGGAAAAGCACAGTACCACTACTGCGTCGACAACACTTGATATTCTCGGCAACATCAATAAAAAAATACGTCCCTAGTACTACTAGACGTTTTAATTATTAAATTAAAATACTTCGGACTTTCTAATAATATCTTAGCATGGATGGAATCATTCCTGAAAAATCGACGAAAAATCGTTGGTTTAAATAGTCCTACTGGTCAGATGTATTCACAGCTGAAAGACTTAATAACTGGAGTACCCCAGGGCTCAGTTCTGGCTCCCCTCCTTTTTAGTATATTTACCTCTGATTTGCAAAATATACCCAGTTATTGTAGTATGCAACTCTACGCAGATGACATACAGATATATTACAGCTATTCAACTCTTGATACTATGAACGCCTATGCTATGCCTTGCACTGACGAGAGCCAACAGCTCGAAACTGCAGTCTGCAAGTGGTGTGTGACGACTGGCACGAGAGCGCCTTTAAGTAGGATCAGTCTTTCGGCTGGTGTTTGTTGCAATCGAAGCATTAGCGTTTTGATGGTAATATGCAATTATTACAATTAACGCGCCAGGATTGTAATTTGTAATTCAGCGCTCGGAGGGGCACATAGCCCGGAGAGTAGCTGTTGGTTGCAGTCTGGTTACGTTCTTTATAGTAAAATAAGGATTTTATAGAGGAGTTTGCGACTAAAATATTATGGTTTAATATTCCGCCCTCTAAAAGCACATTTGAACTATGGTAAGCCAAGTCAGGCTATTTATTTTTCGATTGTAACAGACACTGGACCGCTAGATAGCGCCTGCTGATTATTTTACATGTCGCTATCCTAACGATGCCGAGATGTACCAAATGGTCCAAGGATCCTCGTGTCGGTCGTCAGATGCCTACCTTGCACTGACGAGAGTCAACAGCTCGAAACTGCAGTCTGCAAGTGGTGTGTGACGACTGGCACGAGAGCGCCTTTAAGTAGGATCAGTCTTTCGGCTGGTGTTTGTTGCAATCGAAGCATTAGCGTTTTGATGGTAATATGCAATTATTACACTTAACGCGCCAGGCTTGTAATTTGTAATTCAGCGCTCGGCGGGGCACATAGCCCGGAGAGTAGCTGTTGGTTGCACTTTCTTTAAAAATGACACTTTCTTTAAAAATGAAATGCACTATATTACAGAATTTACAAATATTGGTTCTCTAGCATGTAACCTGGCGATGTTCAAAAGATGTGGCAAATTTCTTGATTAATAAGTTACAACATTAATAAAATGCCTCGTGTAACTACACATCGGTTTACGACGTGAGTATAAATGGTAATAAATTCGGCCACAATGGGTTCTGATTTAGAGAACCTCCTTAAATAAATATAAATGCATAAAATCTTTAAATATATACAAGTTACAATACAAAAGTAATTATGAATGGAATATAACCGCGCAGATTCACTGAAGGTGGTCCCCGGTAAATAAAAAACAACACACTTATCTAGGGTGGTACGATACCGACTTCGACTTCGACGTTGAAGAAACTGTAGCCCTACGGAGGTATCTTCGGGACGAAAGAAATTGACCCTAGGATAGGGTTGATTATAGCCTCTTCAGCCCTGGAACTTTCTACTGTGTGTGGATGCCCCGTCCGTGGAATTTCACTACTGTGTGTGGAAGCCCCGTCCGTGGAACCCTAAAGATATCCAGATTTAATTTGCATGGTCGGAAATGCACGTGAAGCGTGTCTAATGAGAGCAATTTAAACCTGACATAACCCACAAAAGAAATATAATTTACCTCACTGATGAGGGAACAATCCACCAATGTTCCTAGTAAGCCTCAGTTGGATGAATGGGGTCGAGTCCGTATTTCAAGTCGACACGATACTTCCAAAGGAAAGCCTGTAAATTTGTGAAACACGTGGGTAGAGAACAGATAAGATGGCGTGAAGAGGTTAGTTTACCTTGTATACTTAAATATCCTGCTTCCGCAGTTAAAATTTACTCACAACAACAAAATATTCCGCTAAACGGAACAACAACAGATGGAGAAAATTTTCCTGTGTAGACAATTACAAAATCCACCAGGATGCCTCGGATAGAACGAGTTTTGTGAGATTATCGACCATATACCGCCAACAAAAAAAATGTCCCCCTGCCTTTCACCAGCTGGAAGTATATCGCGCCTCCCGTGGACAATAGCGAAACTCTGCTACGGACGTAGCGGTTGTTATTATGCGGCCCACAAAACGCTAAGGCGTATGGTCAAGTTACACATGGATTAAGAGTTACCTCTTTACCTCATATTTTCTGTTATCTTAAATAAAAAAGTATTTTTTTTAATTAAGCAACAATTTGTTTACATAATTTTATTTTATTTCATTTTTATTCCTTTAGGGATGCTAAAGGGATGAATTATACATTTGCTAGAGAGGGCCCATCAATATCCATATTCTACAAGGTTTTCTGAAAATTTTGAGGTATGAACAATATTGTATCACAAATCTGCACACGGGATCCCATATTTGACAAATTGAAACCGGACTAGGATGTCTTTGAAATATATCCTTATATTTTAATTGCTGTACCCTATATGTGAAAACCAATGCCATTTTTTTAAGTATTACAGCGCCGTTGTAAAATTGAAAATGATTGTGTATAAATGCGATATTTTGAAAATAAATATTAAAAAGATGTGACTTTATAGAATTGAATACGTGATGCCTTTCAAAAACATTCAGTATATAAATTTTAAAAACCGCACACCGCACACTTGCTCTTGAAAGGATCTACATAGGCACCATCTTATTAAGCATGCTGATTAATTTATTCCTGTGACTGGTAGAAGTAGGCAAACATTGTACGAAAGTACGAAAACTTGTCAGAAGTCACTCCGACGCAATCAGTCTGTCACTTGTCACATAGACTTAATTTTAATTTAGGCAATTTTAAACTGATTTATTTGTTTAGGATAGTAAAGTGCTTGCCCAAATTTAATTACGAACTTCAATGATATTGGCTTATAATACCAATACCGATAAAAGGATTAGCATAAAATCATCCTTCGTAAATAACTCACGTTAGTAATTACTAAACTTTAAGACGGATAAGGACCAGCTGATCGATTCTATTGAAGCTACCAATATTCCTCGTGCCCGGAATATCCTTCAGTTACGTTTTCATTATCGCATAAATAATAGGCCGGGCTCGACTTAATTTACTGCCTGAATGCATAAAAACAAAGAATGTAACGTTTGTAATTTTATAGCAGTTTAAGATATTAAATTGTTATATGATCCTGGTATACCCCCCCTTTCCTCCTTTAGTTTTGAAGATAATTGACTGAAATTTAGGATATGCTACATACATAATAAGCGGCACTTTTTGACATGCAATTGATTTTTTTTCACTTCCGGTTTCGCCGGAAGTGACACTAACTTTCGATTTTTAAATGGAACACGCTATATAGTATTGCATTTTTGAATTCTGCATAATTTTCTGAATCCAACGATGCCAGATAAGTAACATTTCAAACATCGATTTCAAGTGTGCCATGACGGTTTCGATTTATTCTAAATGGCCCGTGTAATGCTGCAACAATGGAAATCCCGTTAAAAACACAAAATTACGTGATTTATGAGCAAATAAAATTCACCAAAATTGTTTTTGGGCCAAAATTCAATTTTTTCAAATGGAACCATATCGGTACCGTGATACCATTTATTAGTACTATTAATAAGGAATTTATTCATATGTTGTTTTAAAATGTGCGATAAATACAAACAAAATTACAGTTAAAAGAAAATAAGAAAATACAATTTTGTTCTAATTAAATATTAAGAAGTAACTAAAGTAGCTTTGAAACAATGAAATATTTAGCTTGTCAAACATTTGTTGGTTTAACGGTGTTTATATTGTGTCTTTAAAAATTGTCTAACATTCTTGTTAATTGTGTTCAAAATGCCGCAAATTTATACAAGAAATGAAAAAGTGGACATGTTAATTACTCATGGGGAATGTAAAAGAAATGCAGTTGCGGCTACCAGCCTCTATGCCCAACGATATCCTGATAGAGAATGTCCAGCGAAAAATGAATTTAAAGTGTTGAAAACCAATTCCGAAGAGAGCCCAACATTGATCCCGAAGAAAACTTCATTATTGACGAAGGAACGGAAATTAATAATAATAATAATAATAATAATATAATAATAAGTAGACTATGTACATAGTATAGGAAAAGTCAGAGAAAGAAAATACAGTTAATAATTTGTACATTCCACAATATAGCGAACATAGGAATCATAAATGACAAACAAACAAATAAAATTAAAATATTCAATAGTGACAAAGTAATATCCCAAAATAAATATAAAATACAACAAGAAGCACACTATATAGTGTTACATAAAAGTTAAAAATAAAATGCATGTGGTAGGTTTATTAGTAATTAAGATGTTCAAAATATTATAGAAAACATATCTCACAAAACTATTTTCAGTTTTGCCTTAAATGAAAAAGTAAAGGTATAAAACATAAATGACAAGTGAACTAAATAAAATTAAAATGTACAAGGAAGTCAAAGCAAGCTCATTATAATAATAGAAAACAGCAAGGAAGATCATTATGAAATTGTTAAATAAAAAATATGAAATAGGTATATCAGTTATTAAGATACTCAGAAATACTATAAGAAACATTCTCCTGTAAAAATATTTGCAGTTTTTTCTTAAACAATTTAATATTATCTAAATCTTTAATATCAGGCATTAACTTGTTATATAATTTAATACCTACATAACTAGGACTTTTTTCGTACAATGACAAATTATGACCTGGAATTGACAATAAGGATCCCGATCTTGTTTCATAGTTGTGGAAATTACTGTTCAGTGCGAATTCATCTAGATTACTCTTTACATAAATCAATATTTCATAGATAAATATAGACGGCAGGGTTAGAAGTTTTAACTTTTTAAAAAATGGTTTACATGACATCCTCTGGGATATACCGACCAAAATTCTAAGTGCTCTTTTCTGTATTTTAAAAACTCTGTTTAAATGACTAGATGCGCCCCAAAACAATAAACCATACCGTAAACGTGATACGAATTGAGCATGATAAAATGACAACAAAGTTGACTCATTGCTAATATCTTTTAGCCTAAGAAGTGCATAACATAAGGATGAAAGTTTACTGCAAAGATGTTCGATATGTATATCCCAATTTAATATGTTATCTAAGTGTAATCCAAGAAATTTAATGTTTTGCACTTGAGCTATCGACTTATTGCCAATACGTAACCAATGACTTTCATTAATTGTATATGTTCTAGGTGTAAAATATATAAAGACTGTTTTTGAAGTATTAAGACACAATTTATTTTTAGTAAACCAGTTGTTAAACATAATAATCATACTTTGCAACTCAGTGACTGCGTCTGTAATAGACGATTTGATGCTCAAATAGGTGTTATCATCAGCGAACATGGTTAGGTTACTTGCACAGTTCCCTATATCCGGGAGATCGTTCACAAATATCAAAAGCAACACTGTTTTGGCTCGAATAGAAGTTGATAAGACTGTTTCTTTAAGGCAAGTTGGGTTTGCCTTGGACATCAGTCACCAAACAGTGAGCCGAATTTTGCACAAATACCACTATAAATTTTTTAAATACCAATTGCACCAGCATTTGTACGAAAGTGATTAGAACGTAGGATGGAATATTGTAATTGGATTTTGTATAATAACGTGCAGCCAAACAATGATTTTTTGGGACTGATTTTATTTTCGGACGAGTCTAGGTTTACAAATTTGGTATTATTTAACCGACAAAATACAAAATATTGGTTACAAGAAAATCAAAATTTATTACGAGAGGGTAACTTTCAAGTGCGGTTCGGTTTCATGCTTGGCTTGGAATAATCGGTAGTAGAATCATTGGCCCAATAATATTTGAAGGACCTCTGACTGGTGCCAGACACTTGAGATTCCTGGAAAATGGGATTGAGGACATTTTAGATGAGTTACCTTTAGATTTAGGACAGGGAATGTATTTCTAACAAGATGGCGCTCCTCCCCATAATTCAAGAATAGTAATTGATTACCTTCAACGGAGATTCGGAGAAAACGTAATTTCGACGAATGGTCCTGTGAGGCGGCTTCCAAGATCACCTGATTTAACGCCCCTTGATTTCTTTGTTAGGGGTCATTTAAAAAATATTGTCTATGCAACCGCCGTTACTATCCGTGAAGACATGGAGCTATGGGTAAGACAAGTAGTTAATAGCATAACGGCCCAGCAATTGGCGAATGTTCTTCGAGAAACAGCTATGCGAGTTCTGAAGTGCATTGACGTTAATGGGCAGCATTTTGAATAATTGTTGTAATGTTTTGTGTTAATTTTTTGTATTCCAAAACCACCTTATGTGTAACAAGGTAAGTAGAATAAAATTGTATTTTCTTATTTTCTTTTAGCTGTATTTTTTTCTATATTTATCGCACATTTTAATACGACATATGAATAAATTCCTTATTAATAGTACTAATAAATGATACCACGGTATCGATATGGTTCCATTTGCAAAAATTGAGTTTTGCCCAAAAACCATTTTGGTGAATTTTATTTGCACGTAAATAACGTAATTTAATGTTTTTAACAGAATTTTGATGCTTGTAGCATTACACCAGTCATTTACAATAAATCGGAACCGTCATGGCACACTTAAATAGAAAACTAAAAATTATATTATTAAAGAAACAGATGTTTGAAATGTCACTTATTTGGCATCGTTGGATTCAGGAAATTATGCAGAATTCAAAAATGCTCCAGTGTTCCATTTAAAAATCGAAAGTTAGTGTCACTTCGGGCAAAACCGGAAGTGAAAAAAAATCAATTTTATATCAAAAAGTGCCGCTTATTATGTATGTAGTATATCCTAAATTTCAATCAATTACCTTCAAAATTAACGGAGAAAAGGGGAGTATACCGTGATCCTGTTATACCCGGTATTTATGATGATGAGACATGAGACATGATTAGCCAACTATGTGCAAAAGTAGATGATTTAAGCGTTAAGTTGAATATTGTTGGTACTGTACTAAAAAAATTCTAATACAGTCTTTGACAACAAAGTTTAGGACGTGTTACGATCTAAAGTTCTTAAAAAACTTTGAGGTCCCAGGTCTTGCAAATCCTTGTAGTGGGATAGAAACAATAATATAGGATAGTTCCAAGAAAGTTCAATTTAAGAATAAAGCTCAGGGGAAAAAATTAATATTTATTTAAATAATGAACCCCACAAGAAAAATATTTAAGTATATAAGAAACTTTTACACAAAAAGAAGTTTGAACAGCTCCAGATCTCAAATCAAATAAAAAAATATACCGGATGACCCAGGAGACATGTAATACTCTGCAACTTTGCTATTTGAAAAGTTAAAATTTTAAATTTTGGGGAAGTTGTATATTACATGATCATCCTTATTTTGAGCCTATCAAACATTTTCTTTAACTTTCGGTTTAAGCCAAAGAGACCCAAACTTTGTTATTTTAAATGGTATCCTATATATTTTTCTTACTTATCTGATTCTCTTTTCGCCCATGTATCAACATGCCATTTGTTTTTAAAATGAGAGTTAATATCCATTTTATTGTATTAATTCTAGGTGGCTATGAAATGAACCTAAGCTGATATTAATGCTTAGTGTCATGATATCGAAAGACCTCCGATACACAACTTTGTGTTTCACATTGGGCGTAATCAGTAGCGGAATGGACTAACTAGATTTTCTTATTTCTAAAAAAATCTCTAAGCAACCCACTATGTCATAAAAACCAAGATAGGAAATCCATTTTTTTATTTGGCCTACTAAATTTATCTTTTATTTGTGTACAATACAATTCCTGTACCTATCCTATTCTGCTTTCTTCATTAAAATTAGTATCGAAAATTATTGCATAGTAATAATTAAAAAAATATACAGGGTACCATTTCAAATAACAAAGTTTGGGTCACTTCCGCTGAAACTGGAAGTTGAAGAAAATATTTTGTATGCTCAAAACAGGGACAATTATGTAAACATAACTCTCCCAAAAATTCAAAATTTTAACTTTTTAAATAGCAAAGTTACAGAGTGTTACATGTCACTTGTGTCACCCGGGTGCCTACGATATTACTAGCCAGCCTATAAATTTCTTGTTAAAAGAGATATCGATTTCGAATTTTAGGAAGTTGTATGGTTGATTATGGCGCACAGTTTGATTGCTCCAAGATCTGATTTTCATTTCCGGTTTAACCAGAAACAGTATAAACTTTGCTATTTTTAACGGATATTATTAGAAATTTAGATTGTCCAAGAAACTCTAGGTCCAAAACATGTAACATACATTATATCTATCTTTGATAGCTTTCGAGAAAATGGCGGTTGAAATTGTTATATCGATGATAAATTATGTCATTTTCATATAAAATAAATGAATGTAGGAACAAATCTGTTACGGTTATCTAAGTTTTTTGGTGAGTAAAATTTGATAGTCATAACAATTTCATTTCCGGCTGAACTGAAAGTACTACGAAAAGCCATTTTCAGGCTCAAATTACTTCGATATTTTTAATGAAACACTCTGAATTGAACCTTAAATTTACATTCTACTAACCTTTCTGGATATTTTTTTGTTTTTGGTGTCCTCTGTCGAAACCTAATAGTTTATGAGATATCGGCGACTGTATGTTCACCTGCACTGTCACAAAGGCTAAACAATAAATGATGTTTAAATAGAACTTTGATTCAAGAGGGCTGTGTAAAACAAAAGAACTATTTACCGATTTTCATTTAGATTTTCACAGTACCGCTGCATTATTTAAGAGTTTCTCTCGACAGTTTTATTTAATTTTTGCGTTTTATTCTTGATTTACCTTTTAGTAAGTGTTTAAGTATTATCTGGTTGTTCAAAATGGCTGTGTTTAGGCGCGAGTATCAAATTGATATGTTATTAGTATATGGAGAGGTAAGAAAAACCCAAGGGAAGCCAGAGCACTGTATGTTCGACGTTATCCAGAACGTGACCAACCTTGTGCACAATATTTTCCATTAACACATAATATTTTTAGTCGCTAACTCCTCTATTAAATCCTTATTTTACTCTAAGGAACGTAACCAGACTGCAACCAACAGCTACTCTCCGGGCTATGTGCCCCGCCGAGCGGTGAATTACAAGTTACAAGCCAGGCGCGTTAAGTGTAATAATTGCATATTACCATCAAAACGCTAATGCTTCGATTGTAACAAACACCAGCTGAAAGACTGATCCTACTTAAAGGAGTTCTCGTGCCAGTCGTCCCGCACCACTTGCAGACTGCAGTTTCGAGCTGTTGGTTCTCGTCAGTACAGCTCGAAACTGCAATCTGCAAGTGGTGTGGGACGATCGGCACGAGAACTCCTTTAAGTAGGATCAGTCTTTCCACATAACGCTCGAGTAGTCACCGACTATTTAAGTGATACTTTTAATAATCGCTGGATAGGTACACATGGTCCTATACATTGGCCGGCGAGATCTCCAGACCTTACACCTTTGGATTTTTTTACTGGCCCATATCAAGGAAAAGGTATCACACACAACCACATAACATAGGAGACCTTAGAAATAGAATTACGCAAGTGATAAACTCTATTACTCCAATTCAGATGAAAAATGTTCTTCGGGAATTTAAAGAAAGGATTACTTCTTGCCGAGAAGTCAACGGTGTACATTTTGAACATTTAAATTATGGTTAAAATAAATTATACCTGCCTATTACTTTTAGCGTTTTGACTTTTGATACTTATTTTATTTTTCTGCTTTGTGCAGATTTGTGATATATTTAGAGTGCAGGCGAACATTCAGTCGCCGATATCTCATAAACTATTAGGTTTAGACAGAGGGCACCAGAAATAAAAAATATCCAGAAAGATTAGTAGAATGTAAATTTAAGGTTCAATACAAGGGCGTACCGTTAAAAATATCGAAGTAATTTGAGCCTGAAAATCACTGTTCTTGATACTTTCGGTTCAGCTGGAAATGAAATTGTTATGACTTTATCAAATTTTACTCACCAAAAAACTTAAATAACCGAAACAGATTTGTTCCATACATTTATATTATTTGAAAATGAAATAATTTATTTGATATAACAATTTTAACCGCCATTTCCTCGAAAACTGTCAAAGATTAATATAGTGTATGCTACATGTTTTGGATCTACAATTTCCAAGACAATCTAAATTTCGAATAATATACAGGATATTCCATTAAAATTAACAAAATCCGATTAAACCGGAAATGAAAATCAGATCTTAAAGCAATCAAACTATGCGCCGTATTCAACCATACAACTTCCTACAATTTCAAATCGATATCTTTTTTTACAAGAAATTTATAGGCTGGCTAGTAATATCATATGCACCCGGTATATCTATACGTATAACAGATGTAGGTAGATATGAGTTAGGCAAATTAGAATTGTATTTATCCTCTTGTAAGCAAATTTAACTTTTCACATGTTATTAGTTTTAAGCGTTCTGTTTTTGTTTTAAAAATCATTAATAAGCTCCGCTTTTTGTTTTCGAAATTAATATTTCTATCCCACTAATACTAATTTTAATGTAGTATAGCTCAATAAAATTTGTATACGATCAAGTCTAGATTTAGACTTAGTATGTAATCCTTAATGTGTTTACATAAATATTTAGCACAAAATTATACACGTAAATGTATCTTCTAATGTAAAAATAAAATAATGATTATAGTTCTAACGATTTTGACCAAAATTAACATGGATACTCTTTTAGAACTACCTAAACCTGTTACACCAAATCAAATGCACAGACCGAGGCTATAAGGATAAGGTTATAAGGATATTTCTCCTTTCGACTGAATATAAAAAATTATTTATTCCTAAATGGGAAAGTTTGTGCAGGTTGGGACCGATTTTTTTAGATACGGCGCTAATAGACGGACAAACAGTTTACCAGAATTAAGAGACTTTAATTTTCATAATCAACATAGTCTGAAATAAGAAAATATGAAGAAATCTAGTAGGATGATTTTATCACGACTACAATATTTCCCCTCGTTAGCGAATTAACTGGAGAATAAAAAAGGACACAATTCAAATTTTACGATTTAATAAAAGTACCGCTTGTAAAGGGATTAAACTAAAATAAATTTATCTTTTAATTCCATAACAGTAACCGAGGCATTATGTAATTTTCACGAAAGATCGTTAGGTTACAGTCTTTGGTTATTTCACACATAGCTGATCTACATCAACATCATCATCATATCAATCACGTCGTTCGCTCTACTGCATTGCAAAGCTCCTATTAAGTTGTCCAATTACAATCTATGGGCAGAACATAATGTCCTTGCATACCTACTTCCTTCCCTTTGCTTTAGTCACATATATTATCAAGGCCCTAATGTAAATCTCTCGGCGACTGAATCAAGTAATGTAGTTCTGTACATAAACATTTTCGCAAAAACAGGCGAAGGCGAATATCGACATAGCAGATATTCATTCATCTCTAAAACTATTGCCAATAATTCGTTTGCATAATGGGTTCTCATTGCATGCTGTAAACTGTAAATGTCTCTCATTAATATTTCTGATACATGTTTACATCATATTGTTAGTCAACAATTATTTATTATAGATATATGTAAAATCGAGACTGTAGAAATGTGATTAGTCTGCCGGAATTTTATCGCAAAATGTAAGTTTTATTTATTTTCGGTATATGATTTTATCTAACTACTGGCCTAACAACAAAAGTTTTGCAGAAATAATCTTTATCTCCAATTACAGAAAGTTTTACCCTTCACAAAGTACCAGAAAAGTGGTACACTTTTAAGAGCGTAAACTTTTTAGAATGCTACAGCCATGTAAGGTCTATTGCTTTATTAAAGATATGATATTATTATGAAGTTTTAGGTAGAAATAAAATAAATATTAAAAGAAGCCAAGAGGGATTAGTCGTACTTGATATTTCCCCGTGAAGGCCTGATGCTATGGCTCGTCTATTTATGTATATGAAGTTAGCAGGTCAACTTTTGCGAATCGGTCTCGGCATAGCATAAACATTTGCCGTTTTTTAGCCGTTAATTAGTCGTGAAAGAAAAAAATTTGCCGCTTTTGTTTTTTAAAAAATATGAGATGTCCTGCTAACTTCATATGAAGTTAGCAGGTCATATATATAAAAAATTATAAAAAAAAAATTAGGTAGCTTAAAATTTGCCGTTTCTTAGCCGTTAATTAGCCGTGAAAGGAAAAATTTTGCCGCTTTATTTTTTAAAAAAATATGAGATATGAGAAATTGTTTTTCCGGCTCGTTTTCTCTTTGAGTATTTGCCGTTCGACTTGTTTGATTCAATCGTGGAGAGCAAAATTTTTTCCGAAATTGTTTATCACATTAATAAACAATAAAGCTCGAATCTATGGAATCTCAAGCGAGGCAACCGAGTTTCGCGCCTCGGAAATTTTTTTTCCGGCTCGTTTTCTATTCTATTAAGCTACCTAATTTTTTTTTTTTATATTTTTTTATATGTGACCTGCTAACTTCGTATGAAGTTAGCAGTACATCTCATATTTTTTATAAAACAAAAGCGGCAAAATTTTTTCTTTCACGGCTAATTAACGGCTAAAAAACGGCAAATTTTAAGCTAGCTAATTTTTTTTTAAATAATTTTTTATATATGTGACCTGCTAACTTCATATGAAGTTAGCAGGATATCTCATATTTTTTAAGAAACAAAAGCGGCAAATTTTCTTCTTTCGCGGTTATTATGTTTGATTTAATCGTGGAGAGCAAAACTTTTCCGAAATTGTTTATCGCCAATAATAAACAATAAAGCTCGAATCCACGGAATCTCAGCGAGGCAACCGAGTTTCGCACTTTGGAAATTGTTTTTTCTACTCGCTTTCTGAGTAGGAATTTGCCGTTCGACTTGCCTGATTTATTCGTGGATAGTATGATTTTTTCGGAATTTTTTTATCGACAAAAATAAACAATCCATGGAATCTAAGCAACGCAACCCCCTTATTCGCCAGCATAATTATATTTCAGTCTGGCAAACTCTAATTCTGACGTTTCAACGAAGATATACGTTAGCCTATTTTTTCCCAGTGTATTATAACTCTATCTCAAACGTTTTTTATCGCTTCCGAGAATTTATACTGCAAAAAAGTAAGTTTTCCGAATGTAAATCGAGTCCTACAATATTTTGCTTATAGCCATTCCCCAGCGGCAAAAAAACGGCAAATTTTAAACTACCTAAATTTTTTTTTAATTATTTTTTATATATGTGACCTGATAACTTCATATGAAGTTAGCAGGACATCTCATATTTTTGAAAAAACAAAAGCGGCAAATTTTTTTCTTTCACGGCTAATTAACGGCTAAAAAACGGCAAATGTTTAGGCTATGACGGGACTGATTCGCAAAAGTTGACCTGCTAACTTCATATACATCGTCTATTTAACTACTGAACAAACTTTGCTAACTTACTTAGAGGAAGGCAAACTTATATTTCATTGGAGTGGCCAATTCTGTATGAGCTTCAAGAGTAGCAATTTCAGATACATTTTAAAATTATAAGAATAAATAATTATCGTAACGCATCACTACATTCATAGCATTTTGAAGCAAAAAATATCTAAAATGAAAATTCAAAGAACTTGCTGAAATATTTTCACATTCAAGTCAACAATGGAAAAACCTCAATATTCTGGCCAGAAGCTTTTATTCTTATTGAAGATCTTAAGTGGGATGTACGATTTAAGTTGATTAATCTATTTTTTGGTTAAAATATGGACGCAATTTTTAATTCGCCACAAAATATACTGCCAGGTTAAAGTTTGAGATTATTTTGAGTAAGTTGATAGGTAGTAAAATAGTGACAGCCTCTGGCCAGGATCTTGGGGTACATTGATCAGTAGTAATATCCGCAATATTTATAATTTTATATTTATATCTTAGTTTATCTAAATCTAATATCTTAGTTTATCTAAATCTAATATCTTAGTTTATCTAAAGATAAGATTGTTTATATTAAAATATAAACAACACCAATTTGGTCAATATAACCTTCATTGTAAAGAAGATTATATCCCTTTACACTATACAGTGTGTCCCCTGATAAACCTAACTATACATGTAATTTTTTTTTATTTAGCATTTTAAGAGAAAAAGTCATTCTCCATAAAAAGCTTTGTTTATCGTGAAAACCATTAGCCGTACTCAAACTTTCAAAATAGCATACAGGATGGTTAACAAATTGTGAAACGTGGACTTGTGCCAAGATTAAAATATTAGTTTTTTGAGAGGAATATAAAAATGTTACTGAAAGAATTTGTTTTTAATAATAATAGTGGTCCAGATATGAAATTTTTGCGAAAATTATGATTAAAATAATTTTATTAATTCAACGAAAGCACATAATTTATTGAATAAAATGATCACAAAACTATTCTATTGTTGTATCCATAGCAACATACACCGACATTTATTTATAAAAAAGTCAAGTCTTTGTCAGAGAACTTTTTGAATAATGTTGATTCTAGAACAACGAATTTATTTAGTTAAATGTTACGGTATAGTTGAAATATCGTACAAATATGCAATTGAACTTTTGTACGTTTCAGTGAACTGTGTTCGAGAGTTGATTTTAAAGTTTGATAACACCGGGGATGTGAAAGATATAAAAAAAACAGAAACGGATTTTTAGGGGCGAGCGTGGGTGCGTCTTTACTATGTACATACTTCGATATGCGATGTAAAGTAACGTAAGGCGCGGTTAGTAGTTGGATTGGTGACAGTTCCAACTGTTACCGTACGTTCCCATGTTACCAAGATGGCCGACGAAAAAATCACTAAAATTTGACAAATAATTAAATCATTATGGTTAACTTGGCAAAATATATAAAAAAAGTCATTAAAGCACCTGGGGAACTCAAAAACCCCAATTTCTAAATAATTTTTCTGAAAAAATAGACGCCACATCCATAATTCCCGAATAATCTAAATATAACTTCAAAAACCCCCCAACATCAAAATTCATTAAAATACAGCAAGAAACTTACCAAGGATCGTCCTAAAAAAATACAGCTCCCTCATCATCTTAATTTACTTTCAAATGACTCCCCAAATCTTCAATTATATTAATTTATTTCGCTTCCCAAAAAATTCTACACGTTCCTTTCGCTTCAATTCAAAGTCCAATTTCGTTTTCCAAAAATATCTCAAAACGTCTCTCATTTATCTCCCCAGTCGGCCCATAAAACGCTCATTTAAAAAATAAGTCCAGTTTACGTGTTCCCACTCATTGCTCGCAACTCGTCCCTATCTTCACTCATATTACTCTAAATCTGGATCCCGCTCTGTTCGACGCAGACAACCTCATACCCTCAATATGGCTAAATATGATGTTAAATAATATGGATTAAAGTTAAGACTAGCAATGCTACTTCACGGGACCAATTCAAATTTTAACCAATTATTCAGGCAGTTATAGCTCATGTTTCTTAAATCGAATTAGATTCCGCTGACATTTTCTTATCAAATTATTTCCTTTTCAACAGTCGATTTAATGATATAAGTTTCGACCCGATTTTTCAAAATTTCACAACTCTTGCACATTTCATAATTCGAGCGCCATATGATGGTCTGGCTTCCTTTCCGGCTTTTCCAGCTCTCAGCGAGCGTCGAGACCCATCACTAGTATAAATACGGGAGCGTGCCAAGCCGCCGGCAAGTTGTGTGTTCCGGTATATCTAGTAATAGTTTCCTCCAGTTCGCGATAAACATTCTAGTGTCCGCGCCCTCTTCCTAGGCAACTCCTAGTAAAAAATAGTTTTTTAGTATTATTATTCAGCCCCAGTGCTTCATTTTAAATCGCCTTCGCGGCCCTAGTTTTAAGTGAAAAAAAATCGCCTTCGCGGCTCTAGTTTTTAAGTGAATTTTCTCAAATAATAAGAAACAAATTTTAATTAAACAAAATACAGCAAACCCGACCCAGGCAAATTTCAAGTGTCGATACGTTAATATAAATTTTTGTGAATAAAAATTTGATTTTACTATTTAAATATTCAACTCTGTGTCAATCGGAAATAAATCATTTGTTAATTTTGTTCTAAACTGAAGTGATTAATTTAACTTCGAGCTACGATACTATACAGGGTGTAGCTTTCGACCCTGCCAACTGAAATAAAATTCAGTAAAGTGTTAATTAAATTGAATTAGATTGAATTCAAGTGCGAATCAAGCTCTGACAATATACAAGGCAGGGCAGTTGGCCCTTTCCAGCCTTTTCAAGTTTATCCACCCCGAACTCAAACCAAATAAAATTAAGTGTACGGAAGGCCTCAAGAGTCTCATATAAAGCTCTCTAGCTGAAATAATTTTATTCCGTTCGTGTTCACAAAGAAGACCGTGTCCTCGCCTCACACATCTTCCAGCGGCTTGTATATCAGTGTATGCGCGGAAGCTATATAACCTTAGGCGAGGGTTGTATAGGGGAATACCATCCTTCGGAGGGGATGTAAAGCCGTCGGCCCCTTGTTTATTAAATGTTAGGCAAGTAAAAGATCCCTAATCTTCTTAAGGGAAGAGGTTCGGCAAAATTCCTGGTTGGGGGTAGCTCGTCTACAGGCGTCGGTGTTAGGCCTCAGTAGCGGAAATAGGCCGACGTTAAATAAATGTTAAAAAAAAAGAAACGGATTCACAAGAAAAATGATGCTGTTACATTGCTTGATATTGATTCGGTAAGAAATGAACCCAAGAAATCACTAAGAAAAAGTCACTAGATTGGAATGATAGTAAGAGCCATTTGCAGGGAATTCTGACAAATAATAAAATACATCCCTACAAATCAGTAAGATTACATAAGCTTGAAGAAGGGGATGACGCCTTTCGTTTAGAATTTTGTATTTTATTGGGGGAACAAATTATGTTAGATAGATTTTTCTACAGAACGATTTTATTTTCCGACGAGGCAACATTTACAGTGAATGGAGTTGTTAGTTACCAAAATTGTAGGCACTGGTCGGAAGAAAATCCAAATTTCTGTATTATTATTAAAAGTCAGCGATATAAAAAAGTAAATGTTTGAGTGCGATACGTTATAAAAAAATTATTGGATCATATTTTTTCAACGCAGCCGTAAATCAGAACACTTGCATAGAGATATTGGAAATTTTTTTAATGCCTGCTCTGGATGATATAAATTTACAGGACAGAAAGAAAATTGTATTATCAGCAAGACGGTTGTCCTGCACACAGTGCAGTTAGAGTAAGTGTAAGAGTTAGTGTAAGAAACAGGTTAGATCAGCATTTCCACATTAAATAGATGGACAGTTTGGACCAATAAGATGGCCTGCACGCTCCCTAGACATAACCCCTCTTGATTTCTTTATGGGGATGCCTGAAGAAAAAAGTGTATGCACATAATTTATAAGATAATTTAAACCTTTTAAAGGAGAAAATATCAGAAACAATAGCCGACATAAACGAGGATATAATTCATTTAGTTTATGAAAAATTTAGAAAAAATATTGAAAAATGTGTAGCAGTAGGAAGACAACATATAGAATAGTTATGTTATCATTTTATTTAATAAATTATGTGCTTTCCTTGAATTTATAAAATTATTTTAATCATAATTTTCACAAAAATATCAACTTTGAGGTATGACGTTCAAATTTCATATGTGGACAACTTTTCCAGTAATATTTTTATATTCCTGCCAAAAAATTAATACTTTACTCTTGGCACAAGTTCAGGTTTTCTTATTTGCTAACCACCATGTATGTTATTTTGAAAGTCTGAGTATGGCCAATAACTTTTCACGATAAGAAGAACTTTTTTCTACTCCCTACATAGTAAATACTATTTCCCTCCCTCATTTCAGGGAGCAAAGTAGTACTTTTCCTCCCTCGGGAGGAAAATAGTTTGCCTCCCTAGGGACGAAAATACTTTGGCTCCCTCTGGAAGCAAACAAGTAGAAACTTCAAATAGCTGTAATGGTAGTAGACTTCTTTTATTGATACACAAACTTCCTGAAAATGTATAATAATACTTTTCTTTGAAAGAGATTTTTGTTACTTATTTTTATTTATAAAAATTCAAAAACACTTTAAATCGAGGTTTAAATTAACATCAGTAACTAAATATTGTTAAAATTTATGGTACAATTAGTTGGTGGAGGTCAGTTCCTGTTTGTTGTTTTCCAAAGTCTTGATGGCTGACGAAGCATTTATAGAAACAAAATTTTCAAAAACAAGACAACGTTCTTTGATACTTGAAGTAGTACTTTTTCCCGTAATTATTTCGCTGACCACCTCGCATTTTTTAGAAATACAATCATCTAAGTACCCTTCTGCTACTGCGTTTGTTCGCCATAACCCATATCTTTTTAGAGTGAGAATGTCACTTCCCGCATGACTAATAACGTAGCTGAAGTACGGCGGAAACTGTGTCCAGTATAGCCTTTCGAATCATCCAAATTTAAAAATATTGCTATTCTGTATGGAATTTTGGCAATTGTGTTTTTGCCAATTACCTGGTTTGTACATTTCCCTCTAGCACAAAAAATCTAGAATGACATGTTTTAGGGGACCTACAGTCCAGATATTTTCTATACATATCCAAGACAGATACTCCGGTTAAAATCTCATTTGTTATTGTAAATGTCCTTTTGATATTAGTTTTTGAGTCAGGTATTTGCACCACCAAAATATCACCTTTATCACTGATACCCTCAAGTACCATATTAACTAATTCATCGCTACGGCATGCCTCAGCAATTCCAAATATATGCACGACCTGAAAAAAGGAAATGCACTTATGACAACTGCCTAAATTGTCACTTAATTCTCATATTATATATACTTTCTAATAAAAAATGCTGCGTTACGTTTTTATTTATTATTCAACAATAACGATCAATCTTACCTTCATATGTAATGTAAGTTTCATCTGGAGCTTCTGCAATAAATTTGTTGATATCCTTCCTTGAAAACGTATTGGCTTTCTTGGCTTTATATCCAGCGATTTCCTTTTTAAAAAAGCTAGTAATTTAGGAAACTTAATGTCGATATTTTCTTTAATTTGGAGTGTAGATCGCAACATGCTGTATTTGCTCCATAATGTTGAAGGCTTCAAATCGGCGCATTTTTTGGAAAAGTAAAATAGGACCACTTCTTCACATATTTTTCTTATTGGCCTAGTCTTCATCCAGCATTTAAATAGTTGGTACTCTTTTTCATATTTTTCACGATACTTTAACGGTAATAGATTTAACGAAACCACGTTTGCTTCTTCCAGAATATCTTGAGGAACTTCATCTTCACATTCGGAATACATTATTATAAACTTTTTGGAAGTTTGTTTATTTTGTAAACAAGAAGCAACCTTAGCAACGTTCCGTGTACTTTGATTTTTAACAATAATTACTTATCTAAATACCTATTATGACATTTTGACCTATTTGGTTTTTTGATTGTCATGCATAAGAAAATATAATAAAATATATGTAAAACCAATGTAAAACACTGTAAATGGTCGTAGAAAAAATCATATGTATTACACAGGAGTAAAGTGCCATTTCCCCCCTTGGATATTGATGCCCTCCGCTTCGCGTCGTGCATCAAACTATCCGCGGAAGGAAATTATGCACTTTTCTCCCTTGTCATACAAATAGCTATTTATGAAGAATGACTTTTTCTTTTAAAATGCGAAATAAGGAAAATTACAAGTAATGTAAGTCCACCCGGGGACACACTGTACTGCATCATTTATTTTCCAGGCTTCAGTAAGTATGATTATGTTCATTTCATCTACTATGACACTAAGCATTATTTTAAATTAATCTGCTTCTTATATTTATGTGTATTAATTTTAGGCTGTTATAAGGACATTTGAGCATATTATTCAATTCATTTGAGTTACTTATAGTGTGTGATTCTATAGTTTTTACTGAAAAATCCCTAATGTATCTATCCATTTCTTATATTTTTTAGATGATTTTAATATTGTTTTATTGTTTTCTTGTTGTAATATTTATAAGCAGAATAAAAGAAATGCCACGAAACTTCTAACTCGTGTCAAATAAAATTATTATACTTTGTCAAATCTCAAGATAAATGCTGTAAATTAATACCAACTGTCTCCAGTACCTATTCGCCGCCTGACACAGGCAGTGGTAATGATGTCTTTCACTCAGTTTCGAAGCTTTATTAAGGAGAAATATGACACGACTTAAAAAATGGAGAAGTAAGAAAAGCGCCTTGATATGAAAACCATGTAGTATCATTTCTCTCTAAATATTTATATATGTATACGGGGCCCGATAAAAGATACTAATTATTTTTAGAGTTTAATAAAAATATAATTAATTTATTAATCACTACGGAAATTCGTGAAATTAAAGAAAAATTAAAAGAACGAAAAATTAAAGAATTTAAAACCCCAACAAATTATTTTCCTATTCCAGGTGATATAAACAAGAGAGAGAGTTTGAAAATTAAGTTCCTAATGAGTTGCTAAAATTTGTATTATGGTATTTTAAAGATGATACTAAGATAATCAAATACATAAACAATGTATCTAAAATAGTGGACAAAAATGCTCCAAAAAATCAGTAGAAATGCCTAATATTATTTATCTTAATTGCCAAAGCTATGTTGCCCACAAAGATGAGATTGTTAATATTGTTTGCTATAAACCATCAATAATTATGTTGAATGAAACTAGAACGGTGGAGGAAATGAATGAAGCCAAGTTAGGGATTGAAGGCTATCAACTAGTAAGATGTGATGCAAATAGACGTACGGGGGTGTTCTAATGTTAGTTAAAATTGGGGTTAGGTTTTCTGTGATTAATATATGAGTAGATGATAAAAATTATTGGTGCATGTTTGTGGAAATCTGGATGAACAAGATTCAATGGTGTATTGGATTAACATACCACTCTCCAAGTCACGCTGAATTTATTGAAGTTGTAAAGACTGTTATAGGGTATTCCCCCTATAAGTCATAAACAAAAAACAAAAAAAATGTAAAATTAGCTAAAAAATCAGATCCATTCAAGCATTATGGCAGACCATGAAATAAAAGTCAACCAGACCTACTTTATACCAAAAAACTACATCCAACGTCACAAAAATCGGAAAAAATTCACGAACACACTATAATTCTCAAGTAATGTAAAATCACCCAAAACACACTTCCAACATTCAATCTGGCAGTTTTATAAAAGAATATTCACGAAAAACATCCCTTAAAAATATAACCCCCTCACAGTCATCAAATCAGTCAAAACCACCATCCGTACTCAAAACAGCAATAGCCCATTTCGTTTCATTCACTTTTTAAACCAATTTTACGTTATCAATTTCATTACTTCTACTATACCCCTCGTATACTTCAACTTATCTTAAAACTCCCCATCCAACTTCGATTCATTCAATTCCCGCGTCTGTTTCAATTTTTTAATCTTATTACTTTTTGACAACCCCCTGTATACACTAAGTCACCTTCCCCACCTCGAGTCATCATATCAAATTTAGTTTCATCAAATTCCAGCGTCTCAATTAATTATCCAATTTCCCTTACTTTTCAATCGCCCCTGCATTACAATATCTCAATTCCCCTTTCAACTGATATCTCCGCTCCAACTCGATTCCTAATCGGTAAGAGCATTATCATATCTTATTTCCAGCCACCTCGCACCTATCGGGAGCATTATCATATCATTTCAACTGTTAAACGTCCGACCTTCGGGACACGTTTACGGAATCCTTTCATATCGTCAAATTTAACCGTCCGTCAAACTCAAATATCTCCAAAACCCGAATCGATTTAAATTTTCTTTTTATATCAAAAAATTCTCCTTTTCGTCGCCAATTTTTCTATCTAAGTTTCATTTCAATATTTCAACTTTTAGTAAACTATTGCGCAATATTGCGTAATGTGTTGCAATCGTGCCGATCCAGACTCGACGGTGTCATTTCCAGACCTAAAATGAGGGTAAAAACGTCCGTGCTAGATTCACAGGGCACGATAAACGAAACTTTCTCGAAACAGTATAAATACCGGCGTGCAGCAAGCCCACACCAAGTTCAGTTTTGACAGTGACTCCAGTGTTAAGTTTTCGCGTAGTGTTCTTGGGAAAATATAAGTTTCAAAAGTGAATTTTTGTGTAATAACTGCTGACGCTATTGAACGGGTTCGGTTACTATTTAACTTATGTTGTAGATACTCCCGTCTAGCTAGGTTTTCTTATTCCCAGTCCCAGCAATCTTTTCCAGACAAGCTGTTCATTTGTAGCTTCCCAGGCCGAAACCTGGTTAAAAAAGTTTTTAAGACCTCGCCTTAAGTGGCCCCCTTTTAGTATTAGGAATCCTTCGCCTTAAGTGGCCCCCCTTTTTAATTTTCCCTCAGTCTACGAGGCTCAATCATAAAGTGAATTTTTTCGATTTAATTATTTTTATTTTTGTAAACATTTTTTAAATATATTTCAAAGCAATCTAAGACAGAATGTCTGTTGTCGATTAGTTACAATTTCGAAAGAAACTTGTAAATTAAATTACATTCTATAAAACTCTGTTCAATATCCTTCAATAAATATTTTTGTATTTCGTTTAAACCATAGTGTTATTTTGTCTTAAATAAAAAAATACAACATACAGGGTGTAGCCGTTGCCCCGAAAATAGCTGTAAAAGTCAAATTAGCGATAAGTAAAATCAAGTGAAAAGTAGTGCAAAATACAATATACAGGGTGTAGCATTCGACCCGAAACAGCACTTACTGAAATCAACCCTGAGACCTTACCCATCGAAAAATAAGTGCACGAACGCCTCTGGGGTCTCAGCTCTAAACCCCCCACTACTCCCATTTTTTATTTAAACGATCCAGAGGACCTGTTTGTGGTCAAGACCTGGTGTGAGAATTATGTTGTGAGTAACAAAAACTTTTTATGAATTGGAGACTTCAATATTAATTTCCTAGAGAATAGCTTTTATGTCAACAAAATTAAAAATATGTTGGATATGCTAGGTTTAGAACAATTGGTTAGAGAATCTACTAGGTGTACAAACTTGAGTAGCACATTAATAGACTTTGTAATTAGCAATCAAAATAACATAGTTACGAATGTACATAATATACCTAAAATAAGTGATCACTCAGTTGTCTCAGTTTCAATCTGTAATGAAAAATTTAATACCTGTCGATTAACTTAATAAACGAAAGTTTCACTAATGTAAATTGGCTATTAAACATTGATGATGTTAACATTATTCTCGAGTAATTAACATGTAATTCTAAGAATGTCATAAATTCTATAGCACCCATACGTAATGTTATTAATAATAATAATCAGTTACCATGGTATGACGCGGAAATACAAATAAAAGCTAGACATCGAAATAAATCGTACGTAATGTTTAAAAATTGTCAAAATATATATGAAAAGCAACAATACTGGAATCAATTTAAAGTGTTTAGAAATGATGTTGTAAATACTCTAAAAATCAAAAAAAATGTATTATGAAAGCAAGATAGACTCAAATAAAAACAACACTAAGCAATGTGGAAAACGCTAAAAACATTAATTAAAAAGGAATATCATAGTTTTTTTAAATAATACCCATACATTTTGTAATTGACGATAGAATAGTTTCTTTTAATGAAGATACAGAGTTGGCAGGTAATAGGTAGATACTTTATTGACAATGTAGGTGATATAATTAATTATATCAATCATGCTAGTGAATGGACTGATGCAGAACTTATAAACATAGATAGTAATTTTTCTAACTTTAGATTATTAACAATGAATGATCTACAGGAAATTGTATCAGATTTATGTAATAAGACAATTGTACATGATGTATTATGTGCTAAAATTATTAAGAGTTCTTTCGATGTCATTGGACATGCCGTCTTACAATTAGTAAACACCTCATTACGAACAGGTAAATTTCCAGATAATTTGAAAACTAGTACAATAACACCAAAAATAATAAATACAAACGAAGCTTGTAACTTCAGACCGATTAATACTTTGTTAGCTATAGAAAAAATCATAGAAATAGCAGTACATATACAACTCTCAATATTTTAATAAGAATAATTTATTAATCAGTAATCAATCTGGTTTTAGAAAGAACCACTCGTGTGAGTCAGCATTACAATTAACTATATTTAATTGGATTAACCAGATTGATAACGATCGATATATCCTAGCTGTATTTTTAGACTTCAAAAGAGCTTTCGAAACTATCGACAGACTGACTCTTAAAAAATTATGGTATAGATGGCCTAGTATTAAACTGGTTTGAGGGCTGCCTGAGTAACAGATATCAGATTACAAAAATTAATAATAAATTTTCTAATCCTCGGCAAAATAAATTTGAGGTGCCAAAGGGTAGTGTCCTCGGACCTCTATTGTTTATAATTTATTTAAATGATATTGTTAAACTTATTTCTTGTGGCTTTTTAAATCTATTTGCAATCGATACCTTAACTGCTGTAGTTGATAATAATTTAGATAATGCCGTAATGAGGTTGAATAATTAACTAGCCGAAATTGAAGAGTATTTAGCGATAAACAAACTCAAACTAAATGTCAACCAAACAAAGGCAATGATTTTGACTACTTTAACACAGTTTAATAGCAACAACTTTATTTAAACTAATACACACAAGCTTATAATCACATATGCACACTTTTCAGTACAATCATATGTCATCTCACGTATTTGACAGTTTTACCACACCCCGATACGCTCTCTACTTCTTCTTTTTGATTTGACACACACACAAAAGTTTATCACGCTACACTCTCCCCCTCTGTACCACGCTAAGGTCTCCGGCGGGGTACAGGATTAAGTTGTCTTCTTCTTAGGTCATCCGCGCTCCCGTTTGGGTAACACAGGAACGGGCGCAGTCATTTCCGGTCCATGATATGGGTAAATATCGCTTCCATGATATTTCCCTAGTACTTCTACAGGTTCGTGACAAATGGACAGAACATACGAATTTGGGGTGACGATATCGGTCACTGTATAAGGGCCGTCACGCTTGGTTGCGAACTTGGAAGTGAAACCCTTCGGAGTGGTACTGAGCAGATGAGTTTTAACAAGTACCTTGTCCCCTACTTTGAAATAGTATGTCTTTATCAGCATTCTCTTTGCGTCTATCTTGCGTTTTAATTTGAGCTTCTTGGGCTTCGAGGAGAGTATTTGTAAGTTTGCGTAGATAAGGAGTGATCCGGGGTACAAAATTCTCAGCTTCAACAACTTTCCTTAAATCATAGACAGTATCATAGGGTGCCCGAATCTCTCTGCCAAAAGCTAAATATGCGGGCGTGTGCCCCACTGACTCACATACTGTAGAGTTTATAGCGAATCTAATGCTTGTTACATATTCATCCCAGGTATCATGTTTATCTTGTACCAGGATGGCCAACTGGGTCTTTAATTCTCTGTTCTTACACTCAACAGGATTGCTTTCAGCATGATACAGGGGTATAAATGAAAGTTTTATACCCAAACAATAAGTGACCTTTTGCATGACGGCACTTATGAACTGGACACCATTATTTGATATCATTTTTCTAGGTGTTCCATAGCGTAAGAAAACTTCCTCGATAAGGGTTTGGAAGCTATGTCTTCGACAACCAAGATCCAGCGGTTTTCTTTTGGTGTCACGGGTAGTGGGCCAAATAAATCGATCGCGATTACCTCAAATCTCTGAGATGGGGCAGGAGTCTGTAACAATCTTGTGGGTTTTTGTTCGTCGCCTTATAACGCTGACATTCAATACAATTTTTTATGTAATCTGTGACGTAACGTCTCATTCCAGTAAAATAGAACTTGGTGGAGATTTTCTGAACTGTACGATCCACACCATAGTGACCTGCAGTACTTGCGTCATGATACTGTGTCAAGATGTCAGCGCGACAATCCACTGGAACAACAAGTTGCGGATCGTCTGATTCAGGGTTATAGCGGCAAAGCACTCCGTTTGCCATGATGTAGCCTCTTTCTGTCCATCGAGCTATTTCCAAGATATCCTCTCCTTCTAGTGCTACTATGATTTTTCGAACCTCTGGGTCGTTTAATTGTTTAATTGTAGACAATCTTCATGTTAAGGCCTTGTAATCTGAGCACCCATTTTGCTAGGCGACCCGAGGGTGTTTTCAATGAAAATAACTACTGTAGTGGCTGATGGTCTGTGGCAATGGTTACTTCAGCACCCTCGAGGTATATTCGTAATCGCTCGGAACTTCAAACTATGCAAAGAGCCTCCCGTTCACATGTCGAGTAGTTTCGTTCAGCGGACGATCACAAGCGACTCCCAAGTTCAATTGGTCATTCGTTAACCCCCTCCCCCTGGAGCAAAACGGCCCCCAAAGCGTAGTTGTTCGCATCCGTGCGCAACATGTAGGGTTGAGTTTGATCAGTCTGGAAGAGAATCGGAGCTGTTGTGAGTTTCTCTTTTAACGTCGTAAAAGCTTTCTTTTCATCTTCTCCAAACACGAAGTTTTGATTCTTCCGAAGTAGATTGGCCAAAGGTCGCGCGATATCCGAGAACTTCGGTATGAACTTTCGATACCACGAACAAGTCTGTACGAAATATTTTATGTGTTTAACACAAGTTGGAGGTTTTAAGTCTATGATTGTGGATATTAACACGTGTCCAAGATAGTTCACAGAGCTTCGCACAACATGCACTTCTGACGACGCGGTCGAAGGTTAAATAATCCAAGTCTGTCAAACACTGCTCGAATGTCACTGACATGCTGTTCAAATGTCTCAGAGTACCAAGAAATCGTCTAGATAAGCGAACACTGCACATGAATGTAGCAGGCGCATTCTTCAGCCCGAACGGCATGCGATTAAATCGGAATGTCCCAAAATGTGAAACGAAACAAGTTTTATCACGATCTTCAACAGCAACACTGACTTGCCAATACACAGATTGTAAATCAATGGTTGACATAAAAGGTGTGCGCTTGGCAGTGTGTAGAAGGTCTTCTATAAGGGGCATCGGGTAGCTGTCCTTTACCGTGATGTCATTTAACCAACGATAGTCTACGCACAGTCTAAAGGTGTAATCTTTCTTAGGTACCAACACGACTGGACTTGCCCAGCATTCTTCTATGATTCCGGCATCTAGAAGACGATCTAGTTCCTCTCTCAAGAACTTCTTTCTAAACCCACTTAAGGGATAAGGTGGAACTGCAATTGGAGGATGGTCGATTGTTTTAATTTGATGCAGTAAAAATTCTGTGGGCCCTCGTGGGCCTACTAGTTAATTAAAGTGTCGAACGTATGTCTTTGGGAAACATCCAAAGTTTCACCTTCACCAGGGCGGAGGCAGTATTCCTCACTGATTTCAAATACTTGGACATCGGCGGGTATGTTAAACTCACTAGCAAATGCATACCTTTTCTCAGATCGATCGCAGAAAAACAAACATCCTTCTGGTACATTTAATACCACTTTTGCCTTCTGTATAAAATTAACACCCAAGAGTGTGTGATTATTTTCCAAGTTGGGCAGAATAGTGAATGTGACAAGTACTGCTCTGTTGTCGATAGTAACTTCAACATCAGTGCGTAGCACCTCTTCCTGTCGTACGTTTCCAACTGCATATGACAGTCGAACTTTGGCAGACATGAACACATGACCTCTTTCTTGCAAAACCTGATATAGCTTGTGTCCTGCTATACTTACTTGAGCACCTGAATCAGCAAAACCAACTCCTTCAATATTTGAAATACTGAGGGGTAGAAGTGGTCTCCATAAGACTGACAGTGTAGAGACCTGATAAAATCCAAGTGCTTTCAACTGCAGCGGTGCTGACCAATCTCCTCTTTTACATTTAGTGTATTTTGAACGTATTATCCCAGGTTGTCCACAACCATAACATACGATTTGGCTCCTTGTGACCTCACCAGAAGCACTTTGTTTCATAGTTACAGTCGTTGAACCAACTTCAGATGTATTATCCACTTTTGATAGCTTTCGACAAATTTCTCTGCTGTGACCAAAAGCTTTACAATAAATACAACGTGGTCTAAGGTTTCTTTCCAGATTTTTCCTGAGATTTTGCACTTGTTGAAAGATTTTCTTTTTCGTTAATCAACGGTGACTTGCATAGATCGCTCTACGTCACGTGCTTGTTGGAGTAACTTTTTAAAACTCCACCACGTGGGAGTCGTTTACGAACCTTTCGATGCAATAGACCATAAATCATGTCTAGTTGCTGAATTTCTGGCAATTCATAAGACAGTTGGGCGATAAGGGCTCGTATGTGGTATACAAAACCTTCAGTCGTCTCATCGGGGCGCTGCTCACGTGAGAAAATTTCGCGAAAAATCAGATGTGGAGGAAGTTTCCTCGAATAAGCATCTTTAAGCGTTGTAACGGCGCTATCCCAAGTTGTAGAGTAGTTTCAAAACCTCATGAACTTTGACCTTCATATGTGCAGAGACATAATTTCGGCCGTCGGGTGAATTACACCACTTCCTAAAAACATTAGATTTATTGCTCATAGTGTGTCTCGAGCTCTCGCTGAAATGTTTTCACTACATACTTATATCGCAGAATAAGCTCCGCCTTCTGCGCATTTCGCGGCTCATGAGGTTTTGAAACTACTTTAACCGTCTTTTTTACCTCTTGCCACCAAGTAGCAGCAATACCTTCCAATAACATTGAGAGACCTCGCAAAGCATTCTCATCCGAGATATTTGTACAGTCTTTGTAGGTTAACACGTTGTCAAGAAACGCGTCGACATCCGCGCTATCCGAACCGTCAAAACGCGCCGAACATTTGGCAAAGCTACCTCCTAGTTGTGTAATATTTTGTGGCGTCGATGTCCTGCTACTACCCAAAGTTTCCTCATTTGGTTGTTTCGCTGCTTCGCGCACCTGGTTTATTAACGCTAAGAACTGTTCATTTGTCATAATAACGATTGCAGGCACAGTTTCCCTTATTTCTGTACTCTGAGAAGCTACAGAAGCCTGTTTCTTTTCTTTAGGCATTTCGTAGCGAGGAAAAAGTCAATTTCACGAACCCGACACTTAAAAATATCTGCACTGAAAAAGTCTCGAGCACTGCTTGTTTTCCGTAGCAAAATGTTAACAGGTATACGGCACTGGTTCTCACGAAAGTTCATGCATGAGTACAATGAGGTAGTATCAGTGACGTCATCATTTGACAGCCTGAAAACGGTTAAGTGGATTGTTGAAGAATTTGACATAAGAGCAAGTCTTAGTTTGTGATCGATTTTAAAATTAGTGGTGCATAATTTTAATAACAAATTTGTGTGGAGACATTTATTAAGGTTTTCTTAAAAGCCTGGTGTGAAAGAAATTTCGATACATATCGTATCAGTGCTATTATTGGAAAAGAAAAATTTGTTGTCAGGTATGTTAACACCCCTGTTAAATCGTAAATTGTAAATATAAGCATTAATAACGCTAATAATTTAGTTTTTCGGTTTTTTTTGTTAAGTAGGTATATTGTATGACTTATTTGCTTAAATATTCATTTAATGTATGTATTCATAGATTTGGTATAAGCCAATATTGACATAGAATATAATAGGTTAGGTAGTAGTAATTTCTATTTACTAATATTGATGGTTTTATAAGATTAATATCCATTGCTGTGAAACTTATATTTTCTGACAATATTATTAATTCCCTGCCAAAAATGGCATATAGAAATATCTCCAAAATAATTTAAAATATATACTTTATGGAGAGGATCTATGTAGATGATAAAACAGTTTTACATATGAGTTTCTGTGCCATTCTATTGCACAACGACTTCCCATCATACTGAGGAACAATATCTCTTGGAATTTTTATGGTTATTAATATGACTGTATGTGAAATCGACTAATTTCGTTCAAAAAATGGTATCGGTCTCATAGAACCTTATAGCTTTATTTTTATCTGTTTCTATGAGCATTTTTGGCAGGGTTGTACTTCAAGCTCAAAAGTTTCTAATGAGTTTGAATTTGTTACCATTTTAGAAACAGAATGTCGACGACGGCTGTTGTTGTGTGCACTAATCAATGGAATCGAAAAAGAACAGTTAGATTTTTGGGATTTCCATCTGCTCAAACCAGACGACAAGTAGAGCTTGCAAGAATAGAAATACGTACTCAGCCCAGCAGCGTTCTGTAAAGATGATTTTCTCGAATCGAAAATAAAAAATGCAAGAATATGTTCCAAACATTTTGTTATGGGTACCTATACGATAGTTTTTACATCATTTATAAGATATTGCAATGTTGACAGTGAATTTGCCTATTTAGTTAAAATAGGATGCATAAATGTTCTTAAGATTTCACTTAAAGTGTAGATTGTTCTTAAGGTGATATGTAACGTTCTTTTTTAGTACGCTTTACATATTATTTTAACATGTATTCTATTATATTGACTTGTGTAAAAAAGTATTGTTAATAACACAAATAAAACTGATGGAATATGTAGTTATATGGTTATTAATTACATCCTCCTCCAGTAACGTGTGAATAGACATAGTTTTGGGTTGATAAATGAAGGTAGGTTTTAAGATCAAATCAGATTTTAAACTGAGTGTCCTAAACAATGCAAAATACATGGAAGAATGAAAAATAAAACCCTAACTTTTTGAAAACCTTCGTTGGATTTTCAATGTATCTGAACATTTTTAAATTCAGGAAGAAAAAACGATGAATATATTAAATGTTGATAGAGCAGCATGGAGCAAAATACTTTATTTTGTGGCAATACATAGTGGTTTTGTTGTTTTTATTAACATATTCTACATGTAAACTTCGGAAACATACATCTGTATTGTGTATATACATTATATAAAGCCATTAACTTTTTAAATATCATAACTGCATAATTTATAAACGTATAGATTACATAAAAATCTTTGTGAAATGCCAAAGCGCACTGCACACTCTAAGCATCTGGCCTTGTTTTTTAATACTACAGCCATATCAATGTTCTTGTTACTGAGTTCTATTCAATAAGCCAATACATCCGTCACAGACGTATCCTCGTACAACAATCCAAGGCTTAAGTCTTGCTTCTGACAGTCTCTGAGAATGCCGAACCTAAAACAAAAATTACCTTCATCCTTAACCCATTTTAATAATATTCTAATGCTTGAAAAACAGTAATTTGTGATTAAACATTGCAGACAAAAGTAATATACTTTGATAATAAACGTTAAATTTCATACAGATCTACACTTACTTTACCAACAATGATATATCGTTTGCTAATTTTTTTTGCCCCCAGAGATTCTATCCATTTACAGGCAAGCTGGGCAAAGGCATCTAAACTTTTACATGCTCTAACTTCATCATTGGTCATAGGGCTTGTTCGAAATAATAAATAATCATAAATAATTACCACACTTTTAGAAATTTTTGGGATATCATCTAAAGATGCTGTCAAATCTGCCACTTTTAAACTATATGGATCAACGCCATTAATATACTCTTAACTTAAAAATATAATTTGGTGACTCCTGAAATGAAGTGTATAGATCAAATTTCAATGAATTTAACAATCCTAATTGCTAAAATTAACTCACCATTTCGAAAATAAAAACCTGTTGACAGTACGGAAAAAAAAGCCGGTTAAAAAACCACAAATAAAACACAAAATCAAAGTCAGTTCAACAAATCACCAAACGCATTAGTAAAAGGAAACACTAACTGTTAATTTTACACAAAAAAAGCTTTTAAAAAAGCTCAGAAATTCTTTAAAATTTGGGATAACTAAATGACCGTAAATGTCGCAAAAACTTATCTATCGACTGAACTGAAGTTGCAGCTCGGTTGTGACGTCAGCTGATACTACCTCAATAGCAGTACAAACGTAAAATCGTACAGAAAGATATTTATGTGCACTGAACAGGGTTTGTCCCCGCGAAAATGTCAATAGGTACTGTACTGTTTCCAAAAAAGTTCATGCATGTAGTAAAATTTTAAAATTACTTACAGAGTCTCCAATTTGTGTGATAAAAGTGTTACCAGAGGTTTCCTATGAAAGCTTGGAGGTGTTAAGATCCGATGAACAGTTGTTGCACTCAAACACACCTACCTTCTATGTAAATTGAAATGCTTTTTCGTTTCAAAGAAAATTATCCACATCGGCTGTGAAGAGTGTGAGAGCGATTTTCTGTCGTAATTTGTACTGGACGGCAGACAGAAAACGTGGTGCTTCCCGCGTTCGGCGCTTCTTGGAACGTAAAAGATACGTAGCACTTTTAAAACACAATGTACTTATCGGCTATTCGGCCACAGTTGGGACGCCAGTTTAACACAGTTTAATAGCAACAACTTTATTTAAACTAGTACACACAAGCTTATAATCACACATGCACACTTATACAATCATATGTCATCTCACGTATTTGACAGTTCTACCACTCCCCGATACGCTCTCTACTTCTTCTTCTTGATTTGCCACACACACAAAAGTTTATCACGCTACAATAAGAAATTTAAATATAATAACATTAACGTAAATAATATAAATATACTACTAGAAAATAATAAATTGGAAATGGTTAAATAATTTAAATATCTCGGAGTAATTATTGATAATACTCTAACATTTAAAAATCATTTCTTATATATACAAAAGAAAATAACAAAAAAACTATACTTTTTTTCAAGAATATCTAATCAGCTTTCTTTTTCTACAAATATTACTGTATATAAGACTATTATTCAACCGCACTTCGACTGTTGTGTATTGTGTGTGTACCTTTTAGACAACAATTCAATGTACACTACAAAAATTACAAAATCGTGGCATGAGGATAATTCTAAAATGCAGTAGATACACTCCAATTAGTTTAATGTTAGATGCTCTTCAGTGGATGACAGTTTCTACTAGACTAGTTTATTTTGCGATGATATTTATTTATAAAATAAATTACGACTTACTCCTGCTTATCTAAACCGATTTATAACAATAAATAGAGAAATTCATAATTATCAAACAAGAAACAATAACAATTTCCACATACAAAGAACTAATTTCAAGAAATCAATGAATTCACTGTTTCACAAAGGTCTTAAACAACTTAATGAGTTACCGATGGAGATAAAAACGGCTCAAACGCTCACAATTTTTAAAAGACAACTGTCCCATTTTTTATTAAATAAGGTAAATCAAGCGAATAATGTTTAATGTATAGAAAATGTATTGTATTAAATTGTATTTTGAATTTTTATAATCTTTGTCCCTCTTCATACTTTTTCACTTCTTAAGATGATATGGGTGTATTAGAACTTGTGTACTTACATTAATATACTATCCTATAATTTGCATTACACTCGTATGTGTATATATGTATGTATAACTATATTCTATTATGTAATTTGTTATTATGTATTGTGTATATTAGGTATGACCTACTTAATAAATTTCATTTCATTTCATAAACAATTATCTCGTTTCTTTTTAATTCCAATATTAAGTTTTAATATATAAATATATGGATTTTAAATAACGTGGAATGTAAATAATGATAAGTAAAATCTTCTAAGTGCTTATGAAATTAAAATTTATATTAAAGATATGTCAAAAATAATATTTTACGCACCCACAGCACACATAGCACACTGATTATAGTGATTAAAGCACAGTAGAAGCGGGCGAGCGAGGCTTCATGAAAGTATCCGGCCCGCAGAAACTCAAGTTCAAATAACAATAACTTGAAACGTACAAGTCGTAGAGTACTGCGTTTTTTCCAAAAACTTCCTTTATATGTTAGTTTCATTTCGTAAGCATACACTATGGCAAAATTCCTTAAATCAAAAAAGTTTTTCACTTACTGAAAAAAGTGCTGCAAGAAAAATAAACGTTAAAATTTTACCTAATTTTACAAAAAACTGGGTTTTCCATAAAAACTAAATTAACTCGGTGACCTCCGCTCACGTTTCCTTTATCGACAAAAAAAAAATCTTGTAAGTGCTTATGAAATTAAAATTTATATTAAAGATATGTCAAAAATAATATTTTACGCACCCACAACACACATAGCATACTGATTATAGTGATTAAAGCACAGTAGAAGCGGGCGAGCGAGGCTTCATGAAAGTATCCGGCCCGCAGAAACTCAACTTCAAATAACAATAACTTGAAACGTACAAGTCGTAGAGTACTGCGTTTTTTCCAAAAACTTCCTTTATATGTTAGTTTCATTTCGTAAGCATACACTATGGCAAAATTCCTTAAATCAAAAAAGTTTTTCACTTACTGAAAAAAGTGCTGCAAGAAAAATAAACGTTAAAGTTTTACCTAATTTTACAAAAAACTGGGTTTTCCATAAAAACTAAATTAACTCGGTGACCTCCGCTCACTTTTCCTTTATCGACAAAAAAAAATCTTGGTAATCTCAATTGGTTGCAGATATCATGAGGGAGGTATCAAAAAATAGTAAAAATTAATTTTGACAGATTTATGACATTTTTCATAATAAAAAAAGTTGGATCTCCCAAAAAATTTTGTAATCGGCCATTCCAGATGGCCAAGAGCCTAATCTATCATTCTTTGAAGGTCCCAAGTGGTTGTACCTCAAAACAATTTTTTGAAACATTTTTGTCGCATTTTCAGTCGACTAATTAAGAGGCTACACAAATAAAACGATGAATATATTAGAACATCATATTAATAATATATTGTTTAATGCTGACATGGGACAGTACGACATCGTAGAATCAACATCTCGTTTACCATCAAAATCAAATTTGACTGTTTCTTGACAGCCAGTTCGTTCATCTCTACAATTTGAAACTATTAGGCGTATTTTATTGCTAGTTCGAATCTACTCTCACGAGTAGTAATTTTGATGTGACAATAAAACGGTTCATCAATGTTGTCACAAGTACTTTTGCGATTTAGTGTAAAATGTTTAAGGTACTAATAATGCTTGTGGATTTGTAATTTGATTTTCGAGAAACGAAAACTTTTAACTGAACTATAACGTTCTAACATGAATCAGAATAATAAGGTACTTCTTGTAGCTGCTGCTGTTGCATCAATTTTGATAATTTTCGAAGGCTGAACGCAACGGTGATTTTAAATAAGCAATGAACGAATGAAACAGGCTGACCGATGTGTAAGTTTCACGTGTTTTTGAGATCATGTCAGAGACTGACGACCATATCACATAGACAAGTTATTGCTAAGTGGACGATTTACACCTCAGTGATGAGTAATCTCTTTAATAAATAATGACTAACTAAAACGAAAGAGTATGTAAACTTGATCACCCACCCCTTATATTCATGATTTATTACTCCGTTATAATATGCAATATGCATTATAGAATGTGTAAATATACCTAATACATCATCTATTAATTACCTTTTCGGATTTTGTCTGAAAAACATTAGGTGTCAGGTGTCACTACCCCTTAGTAGGAAATCGACCCGCAGACTCGCCTGTTTTATAATATAAGTACGCTTTACTTATAGTTCGTGAATTTCAAATTTATTGTCGATTTTATGTAAAATATTTACTTGACTAATTTTTATAACCTCAATTCTAAGCTTGTTTTTTGTTGTTGCAAGACCACTATTTAGTGACTTTTTACTTTGTGACTAGGAATCTACTATTCCTACGATCAAATTCGGTCGTAGGGAAAGTAGCAAAAGTTGAAAAAGTGGTGGTCAATAAAACGGCAAAAAACGGTTCTACTTCTACGAGTAGAATGTTTCTGGGTACAATAAAACGCACCTATTGTACCTTCACCAGATTTATAGCAATCTTCAGTCACTCATATATCTGTACCAACCCTTTCAGCACAACATGAGACCACAGTATCTTCTACACATTCATGCCCAATGTCAGCTACCTCTGTACCACAATCTCAGACCTCAATATACTCATACACCAACCTGACCAATGTACTACCTAGGCAAATGAACGATAATATTTTTTCTTCAGAAAATCAGGAATAGATTTTAATGTTTGGTAAAGGAAATGATATTTCTGTTTGCAATATGTTTGAAAACGGAAAGAGATTACTTTCCGAAACGTCAGCAAAATACATTATTTCTGTGTTTATTCCGATTTATATTATTTGCAAAACATAACCTCTGACTATTCCTTTGGCGTAAACGTCACGGACGCAGAGGCTTTTTTCCAATAATTCTATTATTTTGTAGATTCGGTGATTTGTTTTGAAGAGGATAATAATACATGTGGTAGAAAACCCAAATAATAGGAAAGAATATTCGTAGAATGCCACAAATAACTTTCAGACAATATGTTTTGTAATATTTTCTAAAAAATAAAAAAAGGCAAAAAAATGTTACCTTTTTTTGATCTTTCAGTTCCCGAATCAGAGCGTTGCACGTTTCTATAATGATGACACCGTTGTGTTGTTTTGAAACTTAAAACTGCTGTACGAGTCGCCAGCAGCTAAAAAACGTAAAGTAATAGCTAAGCGATCTTTAACAGTATAGCTTTTCGAAATTTTGTATCTTTCCTAGCAATTCTAAGTCCCACAAGATTTATTAAATTTTCAAAGTCTTCTGCACACAAGTTTATATAAAAGACTACCACACCTCTTGTAATCGGTTATGAATGCGTCATATTTCGAAGGTGAAACTAATTAGCATGTATATTTTTATTGATGAGTATACGATAGTAGCAAAAGTTCTCAATTTAAATCACGTTCCCTCACTCAACAGAAGCAGCATTTAATTTGTAATCAAAAAGCAGTTAAACAGAGTTCAACGAAAAATCGTTACCCATTCTTAACGAATAAGGTATCTGAAAATTAATTTCGTATTAACTAAACGTACAATTATAAATTAATTAATATTCAAATTAACTATAGGGCACGATCTGATATTTGATTAATGATGCCTTAGTCTTGCACGGTTCCTGGAAATATAAAACGTAAATATTTTTATAATTTTCCAAATTGGTATTTCTATTATTCCAAGTTAATTAAATCCAGATTTAAATTTAAATAGTAAAACCGTCAATTGAATTCTGGGGAAAAATATCCTACAAAATATATTTTTATCATAAGAAACATTTTAGTTTAATTAAATTTTTGTTTTGTCGAGACTTTGGAAACTGTAATTCACTAGTTTATTACATTAATTACTATATTTCAAACGGTATGGATGTACACAAATAATTTTAATTAAAATATATCTCAATTTAATATGTTAAGTGCGAAAATATAAGAAAATATTTGTTTTTACTAGTCTAGCTGTTATTAATGTTGTAAAATAGAACAAGTCACTATTAAGTATTTGCCGTACTCATTTCACAGATTGCAATTTCGATTTTTTCATGTTCATTATTAATTGCAATATAGTCACATATTAAATATCACCGTAATACCATTATGCTTTGTATGCATCTATACGCAAGTAACCAACGAACTATTTTGGTGTCATTTTGCTGAATTTTCAGTAGATCCTTATTAAGTTGCATATCACATAATTCATTTGAAACAAGGATGCTGGTTGGAGGCGATTGTTGAAATAAAGTCAGCCTTTCTTTTGTGGAAACCTATTTTATAAAGTCGCACTAAATTATTTTAATTTTACTTCCACGTCCAGTGGAAGTATAGTAACGCACAAAAAAAAATATTATTTTTTATTGAAATAGGTTTAAAATGTCATGAAATGTCGAGATTTTAAATTGAGCGAAAAAAAAATTCTGTCTGTATGTCTATCAGTCTGTGACTTTTTATGATATTGACTTGAAATTTGGTACACTTATGTATTATAATGAGATCTGAAGCTAGATTATATTTTGATCTAATTCCGTTGAAGGCTTCGGGGTAAATGGGGTAAATAAGGGTAAATAGGCAAAGCAAGCATGTAAGAAGAGTCCATAAAATTGCAATTTAGGGCATGTATGAAAAGTTAAGGTCTTAAAAATTTTTTTGGCATCAGCCACCCCTCTCTATCACCCCCAATACCACCCCCACACTATTATGAAAAGGAGTAAACAAAACTAAAATGTGATTTAGTGTATACAAGAACGAAATGTCTCAAAGAATTTTTTTTTCGTTAGTTACCCCCTCTACCATCCCCATTGCCACCCTCACCTTATTAGTAAAGGGAATAAAAATTAAATTGGGATTTAGTGTGTAAACGAGAACCAAGGGCCTCTAAAAATTTTTTGGCATTAGCCACCCCTTCTACCATCCCCATTGCCACACCCACTTGAATACAAAATTTGGGTGTGGAAGTAGTGGAACAAAATCAATAGAGAGCAAAATTTACAGGACTCTGTTTAAATACAAACATGAATTTAATGATTTTGAACGAAGGAAACTTACACCACATCATAGTAAGCCTCCTCATTTTTATGGCTTACCAAAGACACATAAATAAAATATTCATTTAAGACCAATTGTTAGTTCTATTAATTCACCATGTCATAATTTGGCAAAATTTTTACTTAAAATTATTAATCCATTATCTGGAAATACCGATTCATATATTAAAAATAGTAAACATTTCATAGAAAAAATTTATGAAAACGATATTCATGAATCACACCTGATGGTTAGTTTTGATGTAGTTAGTCTTTTTACCAATGTTCCGGTAGATGAAACCTTAAAAATAGTTAAAGACAGGTTGCTAAATGATAATAATTTGGAAACTAGAACTAAATTAAGTGTAAATAGCATAATGGAACTCTTAACACTGTGTATAAAAACAACCTATTTTCAATTGGACAGTGAGTTCTATCAGCAGAATTTTGGTATGGCTATGGGGTCTGCATTATCACCAATTTTAAGCAACATATTTATGGAGAACTTTGAGAACACACATGTTCAAAAATTGTATAAACAAACCGGTTGTCTGGTGGAGATATATTGATGACATCTTTGCAATTTGGCCTCATGGTGCCGATTTATTAGATAGTTTTTTAGAAAATATAAATAGTAAGGAACCGTCTATTAAATTCACATTAGAAATAGAAAGTAGGAATGAACTACCGTTTTTAGATGTTTTAATTAGAAGGGTAAATAATACAATTGAAACAAGCGTTTATAAAAAACCAACACATACTAATAGATATCTAAATTTTAACTCCAATCAGTCAATAAATGTTAAAAGAGGTGTTGTAAAATGTTTATACGATAGGGCCAAAATAATTTCACCTAATAATGAAATATTAAATAACGAGAAAAAATTTATCAAAGAGGTTCTAGTACAAAATCAATATCCTGAAGCCTTTGTTGATAGAGTTTTCATAAATGTTGAAAATAGGGACAATCAGGTACGACAAAAACCTGAACGTCATTATACAGCAATAATTCCTTATGTATACGGATTATCGGAAAAGCTACGCCGTATAGGTGACAAATTTGATGTTAGGACGATATTTCAAACGGGGAACACTTTAAGATCTATTTTAACAAAAACAATACCGATAAACAGGGAGCAGAATTAAAAAAACTGTATTTACAATATCCCGTGCGGATGTGATAAATGTTATGTGGGTGAGTCATCCAGACCTTTCAGTGTGAGGTTGGATGAGCACAAGAATTACATTAGAAAGAATGAAATTCAGAAATCAAAGATTTGTGAACATGCTTGGGAAAACGGACATAGAATAAACTGGGACTCGGCAAAAATTTTAACAAAAGAAACAGATACCAAAAAAAGAAAAATTAAAGAATCAGCAATAATCTTATTAAATGAAGATAAGTGCGTATCGAATTGTTCTGTAGATATTTGTACAACCTGGCTACCAATGTTAAAAGAAGAACTTAACAAACTCAACATTATCTAAAAGAAAATATCATCAGTTCTATGTTCTGTGTAAGTAGTAAGTATCTATGGAAATAACATAAACAGAATCTTAAAGCTGTGTATTTGACATACACAGCAAAATAAGAGTTCTTCAAAAAAATGGCTTTGAAAACGGAAAGAGATTACTTTCCGAAACGTCAGCAAAATACATTATTTCTGTGTTTATTCCGATTTATATTATTTGCAAAACATAACCTCTGACTTTCCTTTGGCGTAAACGTCACGGGCGCAGAGTTTTTTTCCAATAATTCTATTATTTTGTAGATTCGGTGATTTGTTTTGAGGAGGATAATAATATATGTGGTAGAAAACCCAAATAATAGGAAAGAATGTTCGTAGATTGCCACAAATAACTTTCAGACAATAAGTAGTGGTTCCTTGGGCAGCGGTTTTTAGTAAATGTATTAGTAGTTATACATATAGTAATAAATTAAATACACTTATTAAGCACAAAAGAAAAGAATACTACAAAAATATAATAAACAGTACCAAGAAAAATTATATATTTTTTAATTCAATATTAGCGATTTGACTTGTTCTCTATAAGTGGCAACATTTTTGGGATCCTTGACCATCTGAGATATCGTAATATGCAAATCGCATTCTAAGCAAAACTTCTTTCAAATAGAGCAGTTCTGTGTTTATGTTCTCTGAATAAATTACAGAAACGAGTGGGGCGTTCATCGCCAGTTACAAGCTTTGTAAATAAGGATCCTAGACATTGCGTTTTAATAATATTATATATAAGATATGCCATGTGTACTTCATATCTTCTATTTAAACTTAACCATCTAGCATCTAGGTTCCTGAAATTTGGTAAATATGTTATCAAATTTACGGAGATTAAATCAGAACCTTACACGAGTGTTTTGTATTCTCTGCAAGCTAATCTTATATCCTGCAGTTGAGGCAGGCTGGTTTAACGTCCACACTCAGAACGTAACGCAACTTTAACTTTATATAGGACTTCTGTATGATATAGCTGACATGTTTAGAGAATCTCAAGCTGATATCTAGGAGAGTTCAAGATTTTTAGTAGAGAGAGTAGAGTTACATTGTTAGGCTTAATTTGAAAATCATCATTAGTTTCTATAGCGTTATTATGAGGTCCAAAGAGCATCAAGAGAGTTTTAGTTTCATTAAGTATTAAGTTATGAACCTCAGAGATTTTATAAATATTTTTTAAGTCAGCGTTAATTTTTTAGCAGCAGCGGTGTTCGTCAAGATAAGAAGAGAAAAAACACTTGTGCGTTATCAGCGTATTGATGACTATTGCGATAGTTAAGACAAATATAGACGTCAGTAGTATATATAGAGAATAACAAAGGCTCTAAAATGCTCCCTTGTGGAACTTCTTGCTTAATCAGTTCAAAATTAGAAAAATTTGATCCTATTCCGGCTCTCTGATATCTGTTACGTAGATAATTACAGAAAAATGCCACGGAAAATTCATTAAATTCAAAATAACTGAGCTTACTACAAAGAATAGCAGGTCATGGTATTAAATGTTTGCTAAAATGGAGTAAAATTAAGCACGTACATAGACTAGAATTAAGAAGGTTTAAAAATCCCATCGGTGACATTCAGCAGAACAGTGCTGTCGTGAGATAGGAATCAAGACTGATTAGGAGGTAATACATTTTTTGTTGCTAATCTCCTTCGCTGCTATTTTTTCTAAATTTTTGGATACTGTAGGCAGAATGCTAATAGGTCTGAAATGAGTTAAAGCCGTTGGATTACTGATTAATTATAAAAGTTAAAACTTGCTCTGGCAATAATTTTATAGAACGAAAGGCCCTTTTAACTTCTCCAGGTGAAAGTTCCTCAAACGAGAATTTAGCCATATCGTCCACTTGAATTTCATTGTATTTATCTACATATGGATTGTTGTTGATACTGATTGCTTGCGGTACATTATTTATAAATAAATTATTAAAAACTGTTGGTTCAAATATGTCGAAATAGGAATTGTTATTATTAAGATTTAAATATTTTAAAGTTTTCCAGAAATCTTTAGGATTTGTTTGATATTTCCGCTGTAAATAAGCTTTTTTATCCATTTTAAGATGTCTAGTCATTAAAATAATTTACTGTTTTCAGTTTTTTTATATTTAACAAGTGCTTTCTTTTTTAGTTCTATCATTAATTTTAGGTTGTCGGCTACCCAAGGAGCTGGAGGCTTTATTATCCTAATTGTTTTATACAGAGCATGCCAATCATACAAAAAAAAATATACGAGAGTTTCAAAACTCGATAATTTCATTAACATCATGAAAATAATATATATAATTCCAGTTAATCGATCTTAAATCTACCATAAAAGAGTCATAGGTAAAGTTAGAAAAGTTTCTATAGGTATAAAAAACTAATACCGAGAAAAACAGAACAGTCAAATACGTGAAATGCTTGATGACCATAACATTATAGAATGGAATAGAATAGAATAGAATAGAATAGAATAGAATAGAATAGAATAGAATAGAATAGAATAGAATAGAATAGAATAGAATAGAATAGAATAGAATAGAATAGCATAGCATAGCATAGCATAGCATAGCATAGCATAGCATAGGATAGGATAGGATAGAATAGAATAGAATAGAATAGAATAACATTTATTGTCCAAAAAAGAAATCAAGTACAAAGTATGTATAGAGACGTAGGCCGTGTCAAAATAAAGATTTTTGATACAATGAAAAACAAAATTAAAAAAATCACAGGCAGTCAGCGGTTAAAATACTCATGTAGTCAAAAAGACAATAAATTGAAAGCTAGTTTGTTTAATGATTTTTTCATAAATGTAGGCAAAAATTTAGCAAGTATTATTGAAAAAATTCCAAATATGTAGGAAACACATAATTTGAATCCGAACGACTACTTCACAACTGTGAACAAAATTATAACCCATATTTCAGAATTAAAAAATTAGCCCGCACATTTTAATTGAAATATATTGGAATATATAAAAAAAAACGCTAAAGTTGCCGGATAACTTTGTTATTATTTAGGTGATGCATGTAACAGAGGAATTAACTAAACATGTAACAAATTGGAGTACACTGTACCAAATTGACTATTAATTTATGTCAGTGTCTACTGGAATGTAAAATTAGATGCTCTGATTGGTATTTACTGATGGGTATATAGATGCTAATTATTCAAAATAACATCAGAAATCGGTAGAAGCTAATTAGCCACTCAAATATCAGCAAGAAATTGCAAATGCTATTTAATAAGATAAATATTATAAGAATTAAGTAGGTACCTACTGTATTTAATTTAGTAAATATAATGAGAGGATTATGACTTTATTTATATTTATTTAATGCTTTGCTTTCACCTCACCTTTCTATCGGAATTTGTTAGTGTTTTATGCTCAGGCCTCGTCAAGATTATTTCCAATGATTATATTTTGACTAGAAAATTGCGCTATTGAATTACTTTCATGATTTTTAATAAATATTCATTTGAGATTTATACGTTTCATTAAATTTTAACAGGGGATAAATTTCATATACTTTAGAGTTGTGTCCTCTGGTAAAATATAGGTTGTGACACCAACACACACCATATAACCTGAGGCAGTGAAGACAACAATGCAAAAGGTAAGTCGCTTATACCGACATTTATTAACTCTAGAAGCCAAACTATAATAGATATAACACTAACAACGTGGCGCATATCCAGTCTAATCCAGAATTGGCATGTGTCTGACTGTGTAACACTATCAGACCACCAATGGATAAACTTTGAAATTAATCTTATCAAGGCACCAAAAAAAATTCCGAGATCCCTGGAGAACTGACAGAGATAAATATTGATGACAACTCAGGGAGAACTTGGAAGGTGTTAATAAGAGGGTGCCCAGAAAGAATGGCGAAATAGAGCAATATGTCAAAATCTTGCAAAACAGCCACAGGACAAAGGAACATCCTGCCCTTTGAGGTCCTTGTAACAGCCCAATGAAGTCACCAAGTGACTGATTGACCTCAAGAAGAGTGCTAGGACTTTGTTTAACAAAGCAAAACTGACAAGACAGGAATCAGATTGGGAATCATACAAAACCAATCTGAAAGAGTTAAAGAAACTTATCAGACAGAGACAAAGGGATGCGTGGAGAACCTACTGTGAGAAAATCGAAGATTACTCACAGGCTGCTAGGTTATGCAAAGTCCTAGCCAAAGACAAAGACTATGGCCTCTGCCTATTAAAAAGAGGGATTATGGTACAAGAACCACCGACTTTCGTGAAAGCCTAGAGTTACTCATGGAGATTCACTTCCCGGAATCTGTGATAATAGAACTGAAGGAGTGGCTAAACGAAGTCGACACCCAACACTCGGATTTGAATTGACAAATGACCAACCGAATAATGAGTGAGGGCAGAATAAGATGGGCAATACAGAGCTTCTCCCCTTTTAAGTAACCAAGCATTGACGGTATTTATCCCGCCCTACTGCAATGGGGACTGGATGAATTACTACCGCACCTGGTTGGAGTATTTAGGGCGCGCTTAGCACACCTTTATATTTCAGATATACGGAGCGAAGTGAAAGTTATGTTTAACACACGAGGTACAAACGATATTTTAATAAGCAACTACAATCTATCAAATTTTCAAAAAAGTCCATATTACTGCTCTGCAATTATTTACAACAAATTGCCTCTTGACATTAAAAACAACACGTTAAACAAATTCAAAAAAACGCTAAAAGAATTTCTGATTAATAAATGTATTTACACATTACAAGCATTTTATAATCTGGAGTAATCTAAATTTGTCATTGTCATTTTACACTCTGTAACTAATTAAATTTTAGATCGAATATGTATGTTTTTAAACTGTATTAGAATTTTTTGAACTATTGTGCTTTTTAATTTGTAACCGTTAATTATATTTTACTTTATGTACAAATCAATGACATTTCATATCTGTTATATACAGCTTACTTGAATAAAGAATTTATTATTATTATTATTATCCCAAAGGCAGAGCGGATGGACTATACCACCCCCAAACTGTATAGATCTATCAGCTTAACCACGCTCCTGCTTAAGGTGAAGGAGAAGCTATGTGTACGATACACAATGGATATTGTAGTGAAAGCCAACCCTTTACATTCTAACAAACACGCATACACCCTGGGAAGATCCGCCGACACCGCCCTCCATGCAGTCGCGAGTCGGATTGAGAGATCCTTGGACAATAAAGAGTCCACCCTAGACGTCTTCATAGACATAGTAGGTGCATTTGACAGGACCTCCTTTCCAAAAATTACAGCTGCCTTAGTGGAGAAGAATGTCCCTACGATCATGGGAAGCTGGATATCCAACATGATCTCGAAGAGAGCTGTACAAATCAGCCTGGGAGGAGATGCTTCTGTGCGAGAAATGGTCGCGAGAGGATGTCCGCAGGGAGTTGTAATATCACCACTGCTATGAAACCTCGTTCTTGATAGCCTCCTGTGCCGCCTCAATTCAGAAGGATTGCGTACGCAGATGATTTAACCCAAAGTGATCATATGTATATACATTGCCGTCATAAGACCAATGATAACTTATGGAGCTGTGGTTTGGTGCCTTATGAGCAAACAGACTGCAGCTAAGGTTAAGCTCAGCCAAGTGCAGAGAGTTACCTGCCTAAGCTTAACCAGATCTGTGCGAACAACGCTAACAAGAGCTATGGAGGTAATGCTGTGTCTGCCACCACTACATATATATCTAGGAGAAGTGGCTCTAACAACAATGGTACGTCTCAAATACGTTGGCATACAACCAAATGTAGGCTGTGGAGAGCACAGAAGTCGCCTGCGGAATCAGGCTGCCAGAAAAACACTTCTTCTACAGGCGTGCACTGATGGCATTTCTCCCCGGTTTGTCTTTGACAGACCCTACATAATACAGACGAATAGTGAGAACGAGGCTGCTGGCGAAGATGTGATCAACATCTTAACATACGGATCAAAAAAGAAGGATGGGGCAGGATGTGGAATATACTCCAGAAATCTGCAAATCTAATATAAATGGGCTATGGATGGGCGAGCCAACGTAGTACAAACCGAACTGGCTTGCATAACCATAGCTGCAAAAGAGATTGCCCGTAGACAAACTACGGGCAAAACAATAACACAGATTGCAGACAATCATTACTAGATCTGAGAAGTTACAAAATTAGCACAGGAGTAGTATAGGAATCTCACTAAGTACTTGTGGCTACCTCCAGCATGAATAACATACTGGTATGCTGGGTGAAAGAACATGCAAAGTGTAGTGGCAACAAAGTAGCCGATAGACTGGCCGAGAAGGCAGCAGGCCTAAGTATCTTTGGACCAGGTCCGGCCAGTCTGTTACCAATGACGGCGATAACACAAATAATTAAAGAGACCACCCACAATGAATTCAAGAAGTTATGATATGAAACAAACACCTGTCAACTTGCTAGGGAACTTTTAAAATATTCCAACAAGAGTACAGCAATAGACTACCTGGCAATGTCTAGAAGGGACCTATGTTTTATAACAGGAATCCAGACTGGACACTATCCGTTAAGGAAACATCTACATAACATGAGATTAAGCGAAACACTTCTCCGTAGAGGTTGTGAACTAGAAGATGAGACGATTCAACATGTACTCTGTGACTGTTCTGCCATCTCATCAATCAGAGAAACCATTTTGGGAAAACTTTGGCCTATTTTGGCAGATGCAACGAAGATACCCCTGGGCGGCATCACCACCTATTTCGCAAGATTAGATGGTTGGAGGCCTAGGCAAGTGTCTGCCTACTGGGACCTCATTGACCACCCTCCGAACCAATTCCAGATTGCAGACTAAGATTGGATAAACTATACAATGTTTGACATGTAAGTATTTTGATATACAGGATGTCTCAAACCTAACCGGACACAGTGACATGGGAAATACAGCTCAATTTACTGAGATCAAAACACTCCTAAGCTTACTCCTGAAAGTGAATATATTTCTGCAGCAGGAAGAAATTAACTTATCATTTTCAATGAGGCACACGAAATTGAATGCACAGCGAAATACTTTGTATTTTATATAGCTGGAAGGACAATATAAGGTTAATTTCAAAGAGAAGTGAAGAATATTTTTCTAAAATTAAATTTTCTATGAACGAAATTGCATTGAAAGAGTAAAAATAACAGCATACGAGTTATTTCCCCCATTACTCGCTTAAAAGAGTTCATACAGCAAATTAAGCTTTTATTCATGTTTTTAAACATTTCATTACATTCATCAACTATTAAATAGTACCGTATTTTTAAATTTGTGTATTCAGTGGAAATGTACTAATACGAATAAATAAGAGACACCAGTGACAACATTTCACATATAAATTTAATAATTAAACGCTGCATAACAAAATTCATGCAATCCATGCATTTTATATAAAGTGTATAAATAAAAGATCTGCAAATAATTAGTTTCAGTCCATTTTGTAAAGAAAATATCTATAAAAGTCACGTATTATAAATTATAATACATCTTACCCGGGGAAGGTACAAGAAAGTAAAAATTGCACAACTGAATAACGTAAACCCAATAACAACGGCACAGCATTTGAAGTTAACTAAAATATTATAACAACAATGTCAAATGACATCAACAAAGAAAAATTAATAGGCATTAAAAACAGTTTAACACGTGAATACTAGGAATCCTTAATCAGTATACTGATAGAATCGAATAATAAGAAGAATTTTCTTTCCTATTATTTGGGTTTTCTACCACATGTACTATTATCCTCTTCAAAACAAATCACCGAATCTACAAAATAATAGAATTATTGGAAAAAAAAACCTCTGCGCCCGTGACGTTTACGCCAAAGGAAAAGTCAGAGGTTATGTTTTGCAAATAATATAAATCGGAATAAACACAAAAATAATGTATTTTGCTGACGTTTCGGAAAGTAATCTCTTTCCGTTTTCAAAGCTATTTTTTGAAGAACTCTTATTTTGCTGTATATGTCAAATACACAGCTTTAAGATTCTGTTTATGTTATTTCCATAGATACTTACTACTTACACAGAACATAGAACTGATGATATTTTTTTAGATAATGTTGAGTTTGTTAAGTTCTTCTTTTAACATTGGTAGCCAGGTTGTCAAGCCAAGAAGAATTGTCTCATTTCCATACCTATTTTGGTGCCCAACTTGGGGCATTTCTCATTAATAAAATATTAATAAAGATTTGATTTTGAAATAATATTTCATAATAAACAGTATAATACTCAATCTGTACACATTCCATTAATGCATATATTGTCGTTTTATTTTAAAAAGCTTGTGTCTCTCAGAGCAAATTTTAGAGGATGCGTTAAAAACTTCATAACACTTACGCATTAGACCAGATTTTATTATATATTTAATTTGATTGATATTTTCGATATATTTAAAATAATGGAAAATTAATTTTGGCTGAGTCTGGCATTTCTTTAATTAAAGAAGATTTAAAAAGTTTTGATAACGTTAATTTTATTGTACAAAGATTTAACAAGGTTTCAACATATGACTACTGTAGTGTTTAGAGTTTAGAGAATAGTATAAGTAGAAGTAACTATTTCCACAGACTACCAGACTGGCAACTCAATATTAAATTTTTGTCCAGAAATCTATCTCTCTCTCTCTCCGATTTGCAGAAGCCAAATTCAGAGGGCGCCACAGTTGCAGACGCGGGAGATTTGACCATTTGTTTACTTTAACTTACAGTTTATGTACATATTTGACATTTAAAATTTGTGATCAAAGTGCAATGCCGTTTCATGCTTAATCTTTGATCACAAATTTCAATGTCAAATACGCCATATTATATATATACTATAGGAAATTAAAAGTCAAATTTGTAATACATCATAGAACTTTATTTTGTCAGACATAAATAAACATGTAATAAAAAGTATGACAAAGGAAAAATACATAGTAAAAGAAAGCACAAGAATTAAAAACACACATATCCTTAACCTAAATAGATACTTTAAAAATTACATCATAAAACTTGTATTTTTATGTGGTCGAGTGGAAGAGCAGCTTTGCTGAACTCCGCCACAAATAAAGAGTTTATTATTATTATTAATATTTAAGGCACTTTTGTTTTATTGTATTCAATTAAATTATCAATATCAAGAGAACCATATTTATATTTTACAATAACTCTCTTGCTAATTTCTTTTCGTGTGCATTTATTAATTGTAGTAAATACTCGCCTTGCAACCTCTTACATGATAACAATGTTCTCCAAATTCAAATTTTCAGTGATGACGAGGTTAGTACCTCAATAAAAAAAACTCAAGGCAAACATGACTACAGTGGCCGGATTCTAAGTTCCTATCGAATCGAATCGATATGATAGTAACGAATTTCAAACACGTGTCGTTTGAAATTCTAAGTTGTTATAGAGTAAACTGTCATAATATCGTAAGACTGAAACAATAACTTCTTTGGTATCGAGCATATTCTGTCGATTAAGAGTTAAAATTGTTATAAGATACGTACTTAGAACCAGTACTATCGTATCGACTTAATACGATAGCAACTTAGAATCCCGCCGCTGGACCTGATGAAATATATGGTTTTGCACAGTGTAGTTGAGATATTAAAAAGTCAACAGTACTTGACTTTAGGTCCTTAAAAATATTTCTGACAACATCAGAGTTACTCAGGTCACACATTTCTTTTATTTTATTTGCTCGCTCTTTACACAACTTTTTTAATTTTCGTATGTGATCTGCCTTTTTTGAAATTACCTTAAACATAACTTTCTTCCTTGGGGTTGTATCTCTTGACACAATTTTTTAAAAATTGAACTTTGGCCTCTGAATCCCCCAGATTTGGTATACGATGGTAGAGGTGTTGATGAACGATCAACTGGAGTACTTGGCACACTACTAGATATGTCTGGATGCGGGTTTTCTAATTCCTCATTATGTGCAGAAGAAACACGAAGACCACGTGATGTCGATGGTAGACATATATCTTCTTTGGGTAATCGGTATCATTTGAGTATGACTCTATTGTGAAGTGCTTATTACAAATTCTAAGATGGCGTATAGTATTTTCTGACACTTTCATTCCCATCAAGTCCTGCCACATTTTCGATCTGAAAACGATAATATTTATTTATTTATTTCAAGTAGATACTGTGGTAAGGCAGAACAATAATTTGAAGTAGTCTTACGATATTTAGAAATATATATTGCACTCTGCAAAAACTAAAAACAAAGACTGGAGCAAATGCACACTTACTTATGAAGGTTCCTGGGAAAATAGTGCAATTTTTGCACATCAACTTCTTCAGTTTCACAAACAATGCAGAAGGCAGAAGACATTTTAAGAAATAATCTGTAAAATGCAATATTATATATTACTGTAATCCAATGTATATTTGCACAATAACACTCACCTAACTCCTCTTTGGAAATAGAAATTTTTAAAGGGCACTAAAAACTACGTATTCTATGTTAAAAAGTCAAGTTTCTACAAAAATAATATCACCAGCACAACACAATCACAGTACACAATATAAATAACATAATAACAATGGACGACGTTTGACGTTTCAAACGACATTTGCGTTAAGAGCGACATCTGAATTTGGCTTCTGTTGCCTCGACCTTGACCGGATAAATTTCTCAGGGAAGTTGCCAGTCTGGTAGTCTGTGCTATTTCTATTTTCTTTCAACTTCGACTATCACGCATGCGCTGGAGGAAAACAGACAGCAGTGTTCCGCGTTTCGCCGCGCTTCGAAACTAGGACTTCTTAAAAATGTGAACCTTAATTATAGTAATTAGTGTAGTATTAAGTTAAGTAAATAATAGTTAATGTAGAACAATAAACGTGCTTGTGAGAATAAACCATAATAGTGTAGGAACAATAAATGTGCTTGTGAGAATAAACTAAAGTTGTAGTGAAACGGGGAGGCTATACCGGCTAAAGAGGACTACCACCTATAAGGTAATAATATTTCAATTTGTTATATATTAAATAATAGACAATAACCTCGGTATATGACAAAGTGGCGACGAGGATGGGATTTCGAGAGACTTAATAAACAGTGTTAATTCATTAGTAAAGTGCAGTATGTTAAAATTTATTTCTTATAAGGTTTTTTGTGGACATTTTATTTCCGCATAAAAAACACAGTGCCATTCCCCAGCCATGCCTGATGTCGACAAAGACGTAAACATGCAATCAGCTGTTCCACATAAAGGTATCGAGTATAATCCCGATATTATTGACTTTAGTACATTCAAGATAAAATTCGATAATTATTTAGCATTAAATAAAATCACCGATGTTACGATTAAACGTGCACTATTAGTAGATTCACTATCTCCAAAACCCCTTCAAACATTAATTTCATTATGCATCCCGAAAGAGAATTTTCATACGAAGAATTAATTTCAAAATTTGAAAATAATTACAAGAAAATAACTTTTAGAAGCACAGAGATGTTTAATTTTTTCATTACAAAACAAATTACAGGTCAATCTATACAAGATTTCGCAAATAAATTACGAGATTTAAGTGCAAATTGCTGCTTTCCAGAAGTATTTTTGGACGATGCTTTAATTACAGCATTTACTATGGGTCTACAGGATAATAATATTAGGATACATATATTGCAAGAAAATCTAACGAAATTCAACAAAACTATCGAGAAAGCGAAAGTTCTTGCAGGACTTTACAGTACAAAACAATGTAATTCGTATGAATCACAAGACATTAACTACACTGCTCACAAAAATAATGATAGAAGGCGTAGTAATGGGCAAGTAGACAATTTTTTAATTATTATTTTAATAACATCTACGTATAAAAACAGTTGACCCGTATTTTTTATTTTATTTTTTTAATAATGCCTTATAGTAAAAAAAAATCATGAAGTTTAAACTATGTTTAAATGGTTAGATATTGCCGCAAATGTTCTAGCTATTCTATTGGCTATGACGTAATAGCATAATCAGCAGAGAAACGAGCGCTAGTGGAAAGGCGGAGTTAACAAAGTTGTGCAAAACGTATGTGCGGCTCCCAAGCAGCACAAAAAGTTATATTTTGGTCATCATAATGGTGTAATAGCTAAAAGAATCGGCTAGTTGGTTATAATGGCTATTATAAAAACCGCATTATTACATTTTAAAGACGTAATGGTGGTCAAAATGGGGAATAATATTCTGGTCGTCAAAACGTAACCGCAGTCAAATGGTCATGGGCATATATTGACTTTCATTTTGGCTTTTGTGGCTATTTTATTGCTAGTTACGCAATGGTTTTTATGACGAAAGTATAATTCTAGGGGTTTGGCATTTTATGGAAATTATTTAGCTATAAAATTGCCTCAGATATTATTTATTCACAAGTATACTTGGTCATAAATTTGGCTAAAATATGCGTTTTTAGATATAAAATATGGAATTACTATTTGGTTATATTTTGGCAACAACATGAAGGTAATAAAATGTTCCAACGTCTACCATCTTGAAAATTATAAGAAAACATATATTATGCCTTTGTTAATGCTTTGCTATATGATTAGTAGGTCAAATTTTATTAACGCACGCGTTATTTCTGCAAACTTACATAAAATACGCATAAAAACAGAAGAGGCTTCTTTAATACCACTGTTTTAAAGTTTAATTAAATTATAATTCCATGTATATTTTATAATTTTTTAAAGAAGCGCACTCTATATCGATTGTAGGGTTATTAAAACTAATTAAAATATCAATTGAGTGCATGGAAACGTTTTTTAAGACCCTAATTTAAGAAAACATTAAAAATTCAATGTAATGGCCGTCATTAATTTGTTATTGTTGGGTAGATAACATGGCGGCAAATTGTCATAATTTAGTATATATTTTCCATATTAATGCTAGAAATAAGCCAGAATATAGCTATTTTAGCCAATTGGCAAATTTAGTTGGTAATGTTGACCAAATTACAACCACAGATACCAAGGTTTGTAAACTTTACAAACCTTGCACAGATACAACCAGAAAATTAACTGTTTCCCCACCAAAAATTTTCGATAACATAACCTTACAAACAAACGTCAAGCGGCTGTCGCTACGTTGTCCAAAGACTGCGACGAAAAATGTATTGTGTAGTTGAAACGTTCGAAGATAATGAAATTTGCCTCAGTGCGGTGCCTTCAAGTTGGGTGGTCAATAGCCAACTATATTGGCCAAATACAAAAAATATCCACAAATTATTGGCGGATCCACGGTCAAAACCGGACTCGAAATGGTCCCAGCAACCTTGCACCATAAAAAGAAAAAATATTAAAACCTTAATAATGGCCAGAAGTATAGAAAGTGAGATGTCAGTATACAGTGACACAGATGCAGAGGACAGGTTGGTGTTATTAGTTTAACAATCCATAAATATTTATGTATATAACCTTTTATTCGTAGAGATAAACTTTACAAGGAAGAAAAACGAAGACATCCTGTTAAAAGTGTTATGCCTAGGGTGAATCTAAACCATATGGTAATAGCCTCTAATGATATTGAAGGTGACATATCTAATACTTACAGCAGCGATAGCGGACCTGCAGTACATGTGGTTGATGATAAAGCAGATACAGATAATATAGAGGATCATGATGTGAATTTACCTCAGAATCTATTGAAAGAAAGTAGGTTTTATGTTTTATGGACAGCACATGAATGACGTTAAATATTTTCGAAGTTCTGATTTTATGACGTACTTTTTTAAATTTTAGTTTTTATAAAAGTTGTTGGCTTAGAAGAGACATTACAGAAATGTATAAAAGATATAAATGGATTACATATCAAATTTGATCATTTGGAACAAAAATTCCTTGTGGCAATACATAACGTAGATATCACTAGCAACATAGAAGCAAAACCAGAAAATATTTTAGATATGGAGTTTCCATTAAATACTGTAGAAGATATCGAAAACTTAGAAGAAAAGCTAGGTGCTCCTATCTTTCAGAAAGCTTTGGTAGGTTCCTTAAAACGATGCTTAGAACGTCACTTTCTGAATAGCATGTTATTTCATTCTTTGATATTACATAATCACATAATCGTATCTTTTTGTTTTCTTTTTTAGATTTCCCATATGTCTCTTCTTGGTGGCACCACTGGACAGATGAATGGCAATAAAGTAGCATACAAGTGTATAGATGCATTTTTTACACGAAAAATATTGCTGCGATATTCATGGACAGGTACAACCAAACATAAAGACAAAAAAACAAAAAAATTTAATCGAATAGTCGATGCATTTTCTGTAGTGGTCAACAAGGCAGATGAAAGATTTTCAAGATCTAATTGTGAAGAATTTTTTAAAAAAATTTTGAAAAATAGTAACCAGAGAATTAAACACAAGAAAATGTAAGTGTATCTAATTTTTTAGGTTTTAATTTAAATTCTTATTGAAGTATTAACTAGATAGAGTCTACTTTAATGTTTTTTTTTTCACGATGAAACTGTTTTGTTTATTTACAATACTTATTTCTACAACAGTAAGTGTTCTGAAACGGTATAACAAATGTCAAAATGACAATTAGAAGTATATCAACATAACATACTAATATTTTTCTTTGATGTGCTCAATCAAAGTTTGTATTGATTTATCTTTCAATATGTATTTTAGTGTTTTATCCAAATAGTATGTATTTTTGAAAATTCAAACTATTTATTCATTATAAAGGTTATGAAAATAAACCTGCATATTTATTAGACTTAAAGTAATTTGATAAAAGTGGATATACTTACACGTCTCAACAAAGACACACACACATATATATATACCGTGGTCATCAGCCGCTATACAGTCGTTTGCTGCCCATAAATGGGAACTCAACTTAAGCTACATCTCGCTTCCTCTCATCTTACTGCAATACCTCTCTGTACGGTTGACTTCCCACTTCTCATGTGTTAGAGAGAGAGACTTATGAGCTGCCAACTTTTATATAGCGGCTGACTATCTATATAGTGTATATCATCGTCTTTGGTCTCAAGATACATAAACGCTATGACTAAAGTCCATGACTTCACTGATGGACACAAATTTCAGGGCACAGGTGGCTACAAATGACGACGAAGCCGCACGAAATCTGCAGATAGAAGTGGATGAAGCAGTATTAGCACTGAGGTTTAGCATGAGGTTTCCTTTCATGTTTTTTAAAAAAATAAATACCTTTAATATGAAGCAAATTTTTTTATTTGATTAGCTTTTAATATAATTTTATTTTCTGTACAAAAATTCTAGAAAAATATATATTTTTAAAATCTGAGCATTTCCATTTTCATCTGATTAATGAAAATATCCCATTTCAGGTACATAAAAAAAATAACATTAGACTAAATTGATGTGCTATAAAATGAGGACGTAGGTAACAAATTTTTTTTTTTATAAATAGCATAAGTGAATATAATCCTGCATTCATATCTACATATTGTTTAAATTACAACAAATAGTTAACGTATGAAGCAAAGGTAAAAACACTCTTTGATTATGATATTTTACAGATACAAGCTTGCATTTAATTTCATTTAGTGAAAATAGTTTTGGGGGATTAATTTCATCACCTGTCACATATATATTCAGATAAGAAGAGCGAATTGGTTTTTCAAAGAAACATTCTTTTGTTTTCATTTCATTTCCAAATATGTAGTATTTTTTTTGGATATTGATTGCATTTATCATTTGCACAATTTCATTGTTTTTAGTCAGGAACCACTTATCTTTGTCTTTATTTGTGAATTTTAAACCATTACACACATCTACTCTGAAATATATATCCTGCTCATGTAGATCATTCTTATTTTTTAAAGCGGGGTAGACAGTATCTAATAGTTTTGAATTACCAATTTGAATCTTATTTAATTCACTAATTCTTTTAGCTACTTGGGCTAATGGTTTCTTTCCGGTACGAATTAAACGTTTAATTTGATATAGTGCACTTTCAAAGGGATATGCACTAAAAGTGGACAAATCACCAAATTTCTTAACTTCCAATATTAAATGGCTGAGGTTGTGGATGTTGCTACTAATAGAGTCAATTCCATATATTTCTATAAATTTATCAATATAAGTCACTAACAAAGTTTCAGCCACATTTAACATATTTTTATATGCTGTACAGGAGCAAATTGTTATTGCACAAAAAAAATCTAAAAATTGTTCGTACACGTCAAATCTAGTATGGTCCTTTAAAATAATTATTCCTAGATAAAGAAAGAAGGTTCTGAATTCTAACCCTTTCCAAAACTTAAGGCAGTCTAATCCTCTTACCGCCCGATGAATTTCACTGGGTATACCTGAGTTAGACTCCATCAATAATCTAGAAATGGTTTCTATTTCGAAAGCACTCCATTTACTAGTTTTAAAATTAAATGATCCATAAGTCCACCCAACTAAACATCGTTTTACAATGCCAAGGTCAATTAAGTGTAGTGAATCTGCCACTGGAAAGTCTTCGACCATATCTAATGGTAACCCCTCAAGCGGTGAGAGCTCCTTATGATGATCAGGATCTGATCTGTTTCGGAAACTATCATTAGTCCTTCTAGGTTGATTTATATCAGGAAAGCTCATGTGTCTGCCATCCTTGTAAAATTGGCCAACTGTTGTACATTTCGAGCATCCATGTGAGTGATTGAAGTACACGATACCTAAAACAAGTAATTTATTTTGTATGACAAAGTGCCTTGTAGCCATGTCCTTTCTAAATTATTGTGCAGTGGCTGATGTTCTATTTAACTATTTTTAAGCTCACCTTTCACAAATGCTCTGGCTGGTGTATCGCAGATGAATGCCCTAACTGAAACTGTAATCTTGTGTTCATTTACATAAATGCCATTTTCTAAAATTGGCTTCAGTTCATTTACAAAAGGTGTTAAAAAATTCTGTAGAGGATGAGGTTTGCCTTCACCACAATAGATACCAATCACATTTGGTGGGACTTCTGGCATTTCATGTATTAAAAATAAAATTGGCCAAAATTCAGTCTTTGAACTATTGTACAGTGGAAGGCCATCAATATTGAAACTTAAATTTACATATATATTTGTAGTAATGTTAAAAAAAACTGTTCTTAAATGATTTATCATTCCATTAATATTGTGCCAGTATTGTCCGTTTCCCATATTACAAATTTCAACTGATCGAGGAGTTTCTAGAAGAGTTCTGGCATCTTTAGGTAAATTACTGTTCCCATGAGATCTCAAAATTTTTAGCAATGAGTTAGTTGCCACTTGATTTATTTTATTTTCTAACACCCAAACATGTAAATCTTCGATTAGAGTGGTCTTTGTCCAATTCATTGCATCATCGGTTATGTCATGACATACAAACTTCTGTTCCTCTTGCTCTGAAAAACTATCTTCAACATTGCAAGCAATATTTGTCGAGATTTCAGTAACTGAGGTCGAAGATTCTAACTTTGTAGCAGATAACTAGATTTGACATAAAAATAACAGAAATATAAACTTTTCATATAGCAAAATTAAACATAAACTTACATTAGAATTTTCTAAACTATGTTCATGAAGATGTCCTGAACGACCAAGATTTATTGAAGGTTCTGCCGGTGCATTCAAAATAACCTTTCGCAGCGAAAATTAAATTTTGTTTCATTATTTATCAATTATATTTATCAAGTAGATACTTACATTTAGCCGAAGCTGCCGTTTTCTATAATAAGTGGAACTATGCTTATATTTTCTTTTAGAATTCATTTATTCCCTCATAACACAACCCACTTTATTTTGTAGATAAAAACTAAACTGTCATAATGTCAACATGTGTTTATAGGTTATGTATCTACCTTGCTGCTATAGCAAGTTTATAGTCACAAGAGGGGCTTTTATGTCTACAAAATTACTTTAAAAATGAGCATTTGGTAATAAATTTCCTTCCTTTATTATTTCGGTCATATTGCGGAATTAACAGCTTAAAAAATCGCCAAAATAGAGCCTAACTAAAATAGTCATATTTTGGCTATTTTTCTAGCTAAGATAGTAGTATTACGACTTTACGTTGTTGCTATTTAATTACTTGCTCATACATGACGCCATTAAATCGATTTTAAAACCGAATCTGCATGGCCATATTATCGCTACTAGAAATAACCAATATATAGCAAAAAAAAGGCGATTATAACGTTTTAGTGTTTAAATTTCATGCAACTAAATTGTAAAACCAAAATGCAACTAAATGGAAGCCATTAAAACGTTTTTGTGGCCGCATTTTGGTTATTTCAGCTAAATAGCATGTTTGTGCTGCTTGGGCTCTGTCGACGTTATATTAAATGCGCGCGTATGCGACACTATTACGTCACGAGATAACCGGCAAACCGCCGTATTTTAAATACGCTCTAATCGTAAGCCTATTCGTTTTACAATAAAACCAATAATAGTCGGTAAAGCTACCTTCAAATTATATTTATAACATATTGAAGAGTCATACTGTAATGCTATTATTATTACCTTTGTCATTTTCGTTATTGTCTACTAGCCCATTCTTTTTCTTCAAATCGTTCAACGTTTTCACAAAATTCAAATAGGAAGCGAAATATTACGCCCTGCCATAGTTGTGGAGGCAACCACTTGCGTAATAATTACAAATTTAGGACAGCTGTTTGCAATACGTGTAATAAAAGCGGACACATTTCAAGAGCATGTGGCTCAAACAAAAAGGGGGAAAGAAAATATGTAAACAATACTTCAGTTTCAAGAAAAATTCCTACAAGAAATTCTCAGCAAGCATCGACTTCTCGCGATACAAGTTATAACTTTGATGTTTTTATAGTGAATACGACCAGAATTGAAACCGTATAAAAACTAAAAGCCAGCAAAAACAGTCGGCATCTGTTGCGGAGGTAAACAGAAATGCTTGTCATAAGAAAAACAATAAAGAGATGCCGGCTGTTTTTGCCGGCTTTTAGTTTTTATACGGTTTCAATTCTGGTCGTATTCACTATACGATGAATACTTTATCCTCTTCTTCACAGTTTCCAAAATTTATGGTCCCCATAGAAATAAACGGACACATTGTTAAATTAGAACTTGATACTGGCAGTTGTGCAACTATAGTTTCGAGAATATTTATAATCAGTTAGGCAAACCTTATTTAAATAATGCTTCTACTTCTTTCATCAGTTATTCTGGTCATAATATTTCATTACTGGGGGAACAACAGGTATCTGCCAAGTACAAAATAGGCAAGCAATTATAAAACTATATTTTGCATCGGGGGATTACAATAATCTTCTTGGACGTGATTGGATTGATGAATTAAATTTAGCTGACATGTCTTTACAGGAAATTTGTAATATTTCTGCTGTGTTATCAGTGTCTCTTAAGAAAAATAAAAGAGTAACTTTTTTCGATTCCATTACTTCAAATAAAAATTCTATAGATTGTAATACAAATTTACAAAATCTTTTAACGGAATTCAGTGGTGCTTTTAACGATGTTCTTGGTCACTGCACCAAAGTCAAGGTATATCTACAATTAAAACCTTCAGTACAGCCGACTTTTTGCAGAGCTAGACCACTTCCGCTGGCTATGCAAAAACCGGTTGAAGAGGAAATACACAGACTGGTGTCTTATGGGGTGTTGGAACCCATAGATTTTTCTGAGTGGGCTGCGCCTATTGTACCTATTAGAAAACCTTCTGGAGAATTAAGAATTTGTGCAGACTTCAGTACCGGATTGAATAAATCTTTAAACATTCATCAATATCCACTACCAACCCCTGAAAGTATTTTTTCTGTTTTGAACGGTGGGAAATATTTCTCTGTATTGGATTTCTCTGAAGCGTATTTTCAACTCGAACTAGACGAGGCAAGCAAAAAACTTCTTGTCATCAGCACGCACAAAGGATTATTTAGATATAATCGCTTAGCTTTTGGTGTTGCAAGTGCTCCTGCAATTTACGAAAAAGTAATGGATCCAATGCTTAGTGGACTTCCTGGTGTTGCCTGGTACTTAGATGACATTATATGCACTGGAAGTACAGATCAGGAACATATTTCAAATTTGCGACGTTTGTTAGCAAGAATCAAATCCTATAATTTCAGAATCAAGTTAGAAAAATCAACCTTTTTTGCAGAATCAGTACAATTTTTAAGAATGAAAATTGATAAAAATTGGATTCATAAAACAGAGGAAAAAATCAAGGCTATTGTGAATATGCCTCCTCCTACAGACTTAAAGTCTCTACAGTATTTTTTAGGAGTGGTTAATTATTACGCCAAATTTATTGCAAATTTAGCAGATTTATGCTATCCTTTAAATCTACTTCGAAGAAAGAATGTACCATTCATATGGAGCGATGACTGCGAAAGAGCTTTTAAAAAAATTAAAGCTTGTTTAACTTCCCAAGACTACTTAGCACATTTCAATCCAAACCTACCCCTGGTCCTTGCTTGTGATGCTTCCTCGGTAGGGGTTGGTTGTACACTTTTTCACAGATTTCCAGATGGTATTGAGCGACCTATTGCCTTCGCTTCTAAAACTCTTAAGCCCGAAGAACAAAAATATGCACAAATTGAACGTGAAGGTCTTTCTATTATATACGGGGTACGGAAATTTTATAAATATCTTTGGGCACATGAATTTTTTCTACAAACAGACCATAAACCCTTGTTGTCAATTTTTGGATCGAAAAAAACATACCTAGAACTACCGCTAACACACTACAAAGATGGGCCTTAATATTAATGGGTTATACGTATAAAATTGAGTACATTCCTACCGAAAAATTTGGATGTACGGATGGACTTTCCAGATTACCTGCGGGATTTGATGAGGAATTCAATTCCAAAGATTTTAGCATGCATTATGCCATATCACAAATACAAGAGGAAATTTTGGCAGACCTACCTGTTGATGCTTCTCAAGTTGCTACAGAAACTACTTCAGATAAAGTGTTAAAAAGGGTTAAAGAGGCAATTCTTACTGGCTGGCCTACTTATGTACAAGACGCCGAACTTCAACCCTATTTTAATAACGAAATCAACTCAGTGTACATTGTGGATGTATATTGTGGGGCATTTGAACCGTTATTCCACCAAAATTTAGACAATAACTTCTTAATTATCTACATGCGACCCACCAAGGAATAGTCCGAATGAAATCCGAAGCTCGACGTTATTTTTGGTGGCCTAATCTTGATAACGACATAGAAATAATTGCTCAAAATTGCACTGCATGTTCTTCTATTACTACAACTCCTCAAGAAGTTCCACATAGTCCATGGCCCGTTGCAAATTTTCCATGGAAACGAATACATATCGATTTTGCTGGTCCCTTCCTTGGCAAAATGTTTTTGCTTGTCATTGATGCTCATTCTAAATGGCCAGAAATAATTCAAGTAAAAGATACGACATCCTCCACTACAATTCAAATATTAAAAAGCTTATCTCTTCGATATGGAATCTGTGATGAAGTATGGCACTTCATTAACGTCGGAGGAGTTCCAGTTGTTTTGTAACAAACTTGGGATTAAACACGTTACAATTCCTGCTTATCACGCACAGTCGAATGGTCAAGCTGAACGCAATGTTACAGACTTTTAAGAATTCTATAAAGAAAATCATATGTGACAAATCTACTACTGATATCAAAGAAGCGTTACAGAATTTTCTATTTCGATACAGAAGCACTCCACATTCAACTACTAATGTCACTCCAAGTGAGTTATTTCTGAATAGACAAAGGAAAACAGTTCATAACAGTAAAATAGAAAGCTAAAATACCACTACTAAGTATTATTGTAAATATGTAAGTAGGTAGTACATTACACTAGATTATCAAAAAAATATAAACATATTATAGAACGCTATTGCTATTTAAAAGTTAAAGGATCATAAAAGAGATCATCGTGTGGATTTTTTTTTTTAAATCTTGGAGATGTTCATATTTAGATGTTTTAATACCTACAGGAGTATCATAAACCTGCAAGCTGCAGTATTTTGTCGGTTCTAGAAACTTTTTCGTTATTTCTTTTGGTAAGTTGTGTCCAATTATCACTAAGTTAAAATATTTAAGGTAAAAAAGATATTAACGTGGGAGGCGAATTATCATCATTATCATTATCATCATCTTGTGATAATCCTTGGGCTATGGATATCGACGCAGGTGGCTATAGTTTGCCTCCGTGGCAATGCTGTGTTGTTGCTCTGGGTCTTCCAGCGGTGCCACAAATGTGCGGCTGGCTTCCTGCCTGTAATCCATTTGTGTCGTTAGATTCCTAAGTTCAGCCCATCCTTTCAACTTAGCTACACCGTATTGATAAGAATCGAAAAGTCTCAAACACATGTCGTCATTTCGGCTCCCGCTACGGAGCCATTTTCAAGAGAAAAAGAGACGTCAAGAAAAAATGGTTAAAGGACATGTCTGGATAGGTTTGAAATCATAGGATCTATCCTAGATCCTCTCCTGACATTACGTCTTTTAACTATTTTTTCTTGGCCTCCTTTTTTCTTTTGAAAATGGCTCCAAAAGGGGAGCCGAAACGTCCAGACATCAATAATCTTAGAGGCGGTTCAACCCGAGAACCAAGTATTTTTCATATCGACAACCGCGGAAGCTTCTCGGACTCAAAACATATATACTAGGTGTAATTAGTTTCATTTCATTAAAAAAACTGGTAATGGGAAATGACCAGACAAACATAAATATCTTATATTAACATAGGGTCTAAAGTCCATAGTTTTGGAGAAAAAAATGTTTAAAAAATAAATTAATAGTTAATAAAATTGATTGAGAACTTCTGGAATATTGAGGTAGGCAAAGTATTTCAGAATAGAAGTGGAAGTTCAACCAAGTTCAAGTTCAATTCTATTGCATGTTTTTGCCGGCTGTACATCTCCCTAATTGGCATATAAACTTTAAAGGCCTGCCGTCCTTATGGCATATTGAAGTATGATTGAGACATCTACGTATGCTCGGATACTCGTGAATAACTACTTGCAATGTTGCCAGTCGCACCATTTTAAAAGTATTTATGCAGTTATTTTCTGTTGTATACCTGCACTTTTTTTAAGTCATAAATTATACTATTATTTGGAATCCTTTACTTTTTTTATACCATTTTTATTAAATTAATAGTAAAAATAGACAAAAATGCAAAATTTAGTTGAAAGTCGGTCCCTTCACTCCCTCCTATTAAATGAGCAAAACTAAATGAAATTTTGTAGTACTTTACAAATCGGTGCGCCGCGCAATTCTGTTCATCTGTATTCTGAATAGTATGGAACAATTATGAATCACAAAATATGTTTCTTCAAAAGTTTAGGTCAGATTTCAGAAGAATTTCTACCTATTACCTGTTTTTGATGAATAAAGTTCAATTTGCGTTAAATACTTAACTAACAAAAAGGAATTATCGTGTTTTGAGTTTATCAAATACACACAACAACGTATAAGTACCAAAACTAATATGACTAGCATTAAATTAAGATGCAAACCGCTGAGTGTCACCGATAAAGTAGCGGCGGCCGGCAGTTGCTACCTTTGTGTTTTTTTTACCTAGTTAGCCGGAATCCGTATAAAAAACTGCATACACCTTCAAATTTAAATTATTTAGCAAATAGCATCAGTTAATGTGGACTAAGAACCAATAAAAGACACTTTAAAAGTAGAAGGGACAAAATGTTCCAAATTGTTATTAGAAAAATCTAGTTTAGTTCATGTTGGTTACTGGATTACGTACAATCGTCATTGCTTCTGTTCTTTTTCGATTTTGGATAAAGTTGTTAATATTGCCCAGGGTCTTCGGGAAACAGGTCGTCTCGATGGATATGCGGGCGAATGAGGTCTACAACGCGGAAATAGGGCAACTGAAGCGGAGGTTCAAGATTTGCAACTTGTAGAAGAGGACCAACTTTAAGTACCCGCGATATCGCAAACCATGTGGGAGAGTTCCATTTTGTGTTACGAGATATGAGTTTACACCCCTACCATTATCAACGTGTCCAAGCCCTAGAATCTCAGGATTATGCAGACCGAATTTAATTTTGTAGATGGATTTTAAGAAAACACGCAAGAAATGAGGATTTTTTAAACGTCCTGTGTTTCTCTGATGAGTCATGTTTTACCAGGAATGGGGTGTTTAACTTCAAAAATATGCATTATGGGTCAGATGAAAACCCTCCTATAACAAGGAGGTCTCACTTTGAACGACGTTTCTCCGTTAATTTGTAGGCAGGAATTTGTGGTAATGAAATAACTGGACCAACAGAATTACCCAATAGATTAAATAGTGAAATCAATTTAAATTTCTTGCAACAAACATTGCCGTATTTGTTAGAAGATGTACCTTTGGCGACGCGTAGACGTATGTGGTATATCCACGATGGCACACCAGTGCATTTTAGTATGGTGGTTCGAAATTCTTTAAATACACTATATTCTTAACGATGGATTGGACGTGGTGGACCGGTTGGATGGAATGCTTGGTCACCTGACTTAAATCCAATGGATTTTTATTTTTGGGGGCATCTTAAATCGCTTGTTTACCGTGATTCAATTGACACTTTGGAACAATTACAGTAACGCGTTTTAATGTGCATAGAGACCATAAAAAATGATCCTAATTTACCGAATGTGTTGAACGGAGTGCGTATGTCTTTACTTCGTCGTGCTGAAAAGTGTATTAACGAAGATGGAGGACATTTCGAACAATTTATGTTAATAAACAACACTGGTAAGTTATCATTTGTTGCCTGTCACTGTGCAATTTTTTCCGTAGAAAATTATTTTATTCGCTCAGTTTTTAAAAACCAGGAAGTCGGTACCATTTGTCTCCTTTGTAAATAAAAGCCGCGAATGCCAGCACCGGAAGCCGGCTCCAGAACAAAAGCCTTTTCCCCCTTTTAGTATTTTTTAAAAAGTAAGTGATAAACATCGTTCATTGCCCCGCCCCATAAGGCAGAGGTTTTCAGACTTTTTTTTATAAATTATTGAAATTATTGACCTAGGTCAGTTTTTCCAAAATGCTCCTAGAAGGTTTTTTGTTTGTCTGGCCGTTCCCATTACCAGTTTTTTTAATGACATGAAACTAATAGCACTCTGTATATATAAACTTATTTTAAGTATGTTTTATATTTCTGTATTCGGGAAGTGTTGACAAGTAAGTAACATTGTCGATACACTTCCTTCTGAAAAAGTTTATAATTGCACTGCTTATTTTTGTAAAAAAAAAACAACATATTTTATTGTGATGAGCACAAGATTGCTAAGGCTAAAAATTTATGAATCTTCATTGAAAATGGAAAGTGTTAATCATTGCAGTCTGAGCAATATACGGTCTGATAGAAAAATAAATTGACTCATTCAGTTACAGATTCCTATACGAAACGAGTATCGCAGGAAAAATAGTGGCGAAAAATTCAAATAAAATCAATATAAAGTTTCCAACATAATTTCGTGACGAAACAATATACATAAAAGTTTTACATAGTAGCAATCAGATTTCTTTCAATTAAAAACAATGACTACGGTAAAAAAACCGTATCGAGAGCAGGAAACAATTATAGCATTTTCAAACGCGTATGAATTATCGCACTCAATTTATCAGGCATCCAGCTGAAACCACCCCTAAGGGAACAATTTGACAAGGATTTCACGCTTTAAAAGTATAATAAATCCCAGGTCAAGTGCGAAGTTTAACACAAACTCTTAATGAGAAATTTATAAAATTATTATCCAACAAAAGAGCGCTAAATAGAATACGTTTTAGTACATTCATTTGATGTGCCTTACAGAAAATAGAAATACTACAGTCACATTAGGGGCCTCGGAATGAGAGATAATAAGCTATAAACTTGTATAAACGTTTATTGTGGCATTTTAAAAATTGTCTGAAAAGTCTCGTGTCCGCGTCTTAAAATATTGAGAATCAAAGGTCACAAAAATCGGTTTTCGCAAATATCTCGCTTCCTATGGTTTTAATGATATTTGCATTTAGTATGAAAATTGTAGAGCATAAAATTTTCTATAAATTTTGTTTAAAACATTTTTTTATACGCATAACCGTTGTTGAGATAGAACGCGGAGAGCGCGCAGCGCTTAGCCGTACATAGCATAAAGCAAGATCATCTGTGAGTTCCGGTAAATAATACGTCGTTTAAAGTTAATTAATCACTAAAAAATCCACAATTATGAACAATTTGCATTATATATTAATTAATTAATACATTGTAAATCATAATATTTTTCATTTATCAAATGCATTCGTTTAATAATACTTACCTACTTCGTGTAATTGAAAAATTGTTAAGTGAAATACTTTAAGTATGTTTTAATTATATTCTAATATATCTTAATTAAGTATATTTTACGTAGAAAAAGGATAGAGTAAAATACATTTTAATTATATCTTTATTTAGCAATTTTGTATCGTACATTAACTACAATTGACGTTCAAATGTGGGGAGGATTTATTGAAACTTTAATAATTAGAAGAACACCTAAGTAATACACCATCTTATTACGCTTAAAGCTTTATAAACAATATATTATGGCAACTTGTACAGAAAATTAGTTATATTAGAGGTTTATTCAACACTAAACAACTCGGCGGAACAAGAACAAGATTGTTGGTAAAATGCTTTCACAACATAACTATAAAGCTTCTTTTTTAATGCATCTTATACAGTTTTTTTTGTTTATAAGAGGCTTAGTAAAGTATATTATACAGATACACACCACGTGTATTTATAACAGGCGTATAAACCGCTATATAATATGTATATATCTGTTTTACAGCTTAGCAATTTTTCTACAATGGCTTTATAATATACCGGGTGTTAGAAAAGTTTGGGAACGGTGGAAAATCTCGAACAGTTTGCATCAAATCGAAAAATAAAAAAATGCGTGTCAAAAATTTTTCAAAAAACTATCTACTGATACCAAAATGACCTCCTCTCCCACCATCCCGTGGGTGGGGCGAGAGGCAACTTTAAAATTCCAAACGGAAATCCCTTTTTTTTATTGCGGAATCGGATCCTACGGCAAAAAATACGTAAATTTTATTCCGGATATTTTTTTCGATTCTTGCATGGTGTCGCTGTAATTGCAAAAAATGAAAAGAAAACATTACTGTTTTAAGAGTAGCGTCTTGTGCCCTTAAAAAAACGTCCAATTCAAAAACTGAAAAACACGTATTTGTTATTTTTACGAAATCTATCCAATGACATTGGATTCGACTCTCCCACCCCTAACCCAGTGGGTGGGGCGGGGGGCAACTTTGAAATCTGTATTGAAAATAACTATTTTTTATAGCGGATTCGGATTCTACGGCCAAAAATACGTGAATTTTATATCCGGCATTTTTTTCGATTCTCGCAATGTGTCGCTGTAATCGCACAAAATTGAAATAAACCTTAAGCATCCATAAGTTTGCAAATATTTACAAACTCTAGCTACTCGTGTTGACAAAAAAACATTCAGTTTAAAAAACAATATCTGCGATATCTTGGTTTTTATGAATATTTTTTTTTAAAGTGTTCTTAATAACAGTATTTGTTTTGTGAAATTTCTACGTTCAGTTCCTTCCAACTTTTGTAGAGGCAGGAGCGCATTTTTGTACGGAAAAAGTTATTCAATTTTTCATTAGTTCTCGCGTTTTTTTCTGTATAATGGCTACTTTAACAGAGGAAGAGAGAGTTTCTCTTTTAATAATGCGAGGGTGGGGCGATAAAGAAAGGTCTTATGATGAAGTTGTGATTTTATTCAACGAAACTTTCCGTGTAGATCAAGTGGGAATTTCGAAGTCTACTGTGTCCCGTACCATCAAACGATTCCTAGACACAAGGACAAATAAAAATCGCCCAAAATCTGGAAGACCAAAATCTGAAACATCGGAAGCTCGACAAATGGAAGTGGCCTAGGCACTTGTTGAAAATCGAAGGTTATCAATCAGAAAAGTCAGTCAACAGCTAGATATGAGTGCATTTTCAGATCATAAGAATTTGAAACTTTTGAAATTTCATCCTTACAAAATTCACCTTCACCAAGAGTTAAATGAAGATGATTTTGATCGGCGACTTGAATTTAGTGAATTAATGATGGAAAGGAGTAACCAAAACCCAAATTCTTTGTCATCTCAGATGAAACAATTTTCGAACTCAGTGGAAAATTAATCGCCATAATTTCATATTACGAAAACCCTCAATGGATGCTTGAAACACACACGCAGTATCGACAAAAATTAAATGTTTGGGCAGGAGTTTTCAGGGATCGAATCATAGGACCGTTTTTCATAGATGGAAATTTGAATGGAGAAAATACCTGGAAATATCGACAAATCAAATAGTTCCCGCAATAGAAGAGATTGCTGGTGATGAGTTCGATAATGTTTGGTTCCAGCAAGATGGGGCTCCTCCACACTATCGGGATATTGTTAGGGACTATTTGAATGGTACTTTCGAAAATCTATGGATAGGCCGAAGAGGAACTATTGAATGGCCAGCAAGATCTCCCGATCTCGCGCCACTTGATTATTTTGTTTGGGGCTACGTGAAGGGTAAGGTTTATTTCACTAAACCTCGTAATTTGGAAGAGCTGAGGCAACGCATAATAAACATTTTTGCAGAAATACCACCTCAAATGATAAGAAGTGCTATTGAAAATTTTTACGTTCGTGTCGGACAATGCCAAGAAGTCAATGAGCACCATTTTGAACACCTGCTATAATCTTGAAATTAAAACCTGCTAGTGTAGCAGTTAAGCTGTAAACTAATTGCCTCAACTGGCCGAAATCCTCACCTTGCCTTAAATGGCTGAGTTACCTCCTTGCCTTCACTGGTTGGGATCAAGAACTTGTCGGAAGTGGCTGAATGAAGAGGTAAAAACCACTGTTGTTTTTTTTAAATCGAGTTTTTTATTGCCCTGTAAAAAATGAAAATTGAAAATTACTAGCTGCTAGTAAATTTACAGAATGTTAATAGTTGTTGTAATTTCCGCACAACCGTGTAAAATCACTGTTCTTAAAACAGCTCGGGAAATCATTCACTCTGAGATCAGAAGTTTTACTTTTCGTATTTTTTTTTTAAGTATGCGTTCAAAACTTTCATGTTTCCACTCAAATTTTTGCGATTGCAGCAACACCTTGCGAGAATCGAAAAAAATTCCCGATAAAAAATTCACGTATTTTTGGCCGCAGAATCCGAATTCGCTAAGAAAAACAGGTATTTTTATTACAAATTTCAAAGTTGCCTCCGCCTCATCCACTGGGTTATGGGTGGGAGAGTCGAACCCAATGTCATTGGATAGATTTCGTAAAAATAACAAATACGTGTTTTTCAGTTTTTGAATTGGACGTTTTTTTATGGGCACAAGACGCAACTCTTGAAACCGTAATGTTTTCTTTTCATTTTTTGCGATTACAGCGACACCATGCAAGAATCGAAAAAAATGTCCGGAATAAAATTTACGTATTTTTTGCCATAGAATCCGCAATAAAAATAGAGATTTCCATTTGAAATTTTAAAGTTGCCTCTCGCACCACCCACAGGATGGTGGGTGGGGAGGTCATTTTGGTATCAGTAGATAGTTTTTGAAAAATTTTTGACACGTATTTTTTATTTTTCGATTTGATGCAAACTGTTCGAGATTTTCCACCGTTCCCATACTTTTCTAACACCCGGTATATATTTTTAAAGCAAAATTTTACAGCAATGTAGTTATTTAAGCCAAATGCCATTTACGTCTGACCTAATATAGATTATTTATAAATAATTTTTACGTACAGTAGAAGGAGTATTTCATGAAGCATTTATTCAACTCAAATTCTGTTTTTGAGCAATGTAGCTACAATCTTCTGTCTTTATAGAAGTCTTATACATCTAAACTGATTCCGTTTCATAACCTCCAATATCATTTGATTTGCTTTCGAATTTTTCTTGTTATGTAGCAACTAGTGTAGCAAAATTTGTATGCAATTATTTTCTCATTACAAACTACAAAAATCTACCAAAATCAATAAAAAGTATAGGTCTAAAATTTAAACAAAAGTGATATCATATAAAAATGATGGTATCATAATTCAATTATTACACAGATGTGGATTTCTATCAAAGTAAATTCACCTGCCCGAGGATTTTGTCTTCTACTACTACTTCTACACAGCCAAAGTGCTGTTTTAAGAATATATAACTGGTTCTGTAGTGACCTTCTTTGGATACTTGTATGAGTTTTGTCTAGGATTTGGCGGAGTGTCGAGATTTGAAATATTGTTGGCTTTTCACTGCGGAATTCAGCTTGGTACCTTCCTATTTCTCTTTCCGCATAAGGTTTAAGTCGGTTGTAAAGTATTGTCGAAAATACTTTGTATGTGGTATTCAATAAGGTGATTCCTCGATAGTTTGAACACTTCAGCGTGTCGCCTTTTTTGTAGCACATAGTATACCTATGTTCCTTTCCTCTGGTAGTGTTCTTTGTCTCCAAATATCTGTAAAGAGTTTTTGCAGGGCAGTTATTAGTTATTCACCACCATCTTTGAGAAGTTCGGCAGGCAGATTGTCGCTTCCAGGTGATTTATTTTTTGCCAACTTATGGTCTCTCCGATTTCTTCTGCTGTTGGCGGCTCCTGATTTTCAAAATCTTCCATCCCTTCCTCTAAGTGTCTGATATTCTGTATTTCTGGGGTTGATTCAGTACCTTCTGTGATTAGTATAGAACTAAAGTGTTCTACTCGGCGGCTTAGCACCTCATTTCCAGAGCTCAAGAGTTCTCCATTACCATCCCTGCACTGTGATGTTCTTGGTTTAAAACTCTTCCTTGGAATGTTTACTTTTTTGAAAAATTTTCTGTATTCCTGTTGTGGTTTTCTATATTTCTCAGTTCTTGATTCAAATGCTCTTAGTTTTATGAATACGTTTTTCCTGCCTTTTTTTATTTGGTACTCCTCGGCGGTTCTCCTTGTTCTTCGGGTCTGCATTTTCATGTAGGCATCGTTCTATCTCCTTGTAGCCTCCGCACATTCCTCATCATACCAATGATTCCTAGAGGTGCCACGATCTTCGCCGAGTTCCTCTGCTGCGGTAGCCCATATCACTTCTTTAATCTTTATCCAGTGCATATTTATTTAGGAGGGGGCTGCTTCGGCCTCATTTATATTCGCTAATGTATTATTAAGGTTACAGCTGTAGCGTTCTTTAATAGTGGGGTTGTTCAACTTTTGTATATTGTACTTACGTATGGTCGGGTTGTTTTCTCTTTTTGCAGTCACTATTTGTGCTGTTAGTGTACCTATCACTAGGTAATGGTCTGAGTCGATATCGACTCCTCTGTAGCTTCTACAGCTCATGACGTTAAATCCGTGTCTAGTATCTATTAGTATATGATCTATCTGGTTGCTGGTTCTTCCGTCTGGGGCGGTCCAGGTTATTTTATGTATGTTTTTATGGTCAAAACACGTGCTAGCTACGATCATGTTTAATAATGCCGCAAGATTTACTAGGCGCAATCTATTGTCGTTACTAACGTCATGGAGACTGTATTTTCCTATAATTGGGAGAAATGCCAGCTCCCGTCCTACTTTGGCATTCATGTCGCCTAGTATAATTTTGGTATCGTTGCCTAGGCAACATCTATATGTTCTTTCTAGCTCTTCATAGAATTGTTCTTTTTGGTCTTCAGGTTTTCCTGTGTTGGTGCATGTGAATTGATGAGACTGTAGTTGAAGAACTTTCCTTTGATTCGAATGCGATATATTCTGCGATTGACTGCTTCAAATTCTATTACCAGTCTCTTGAGTCGCTGACTTACCACAAATCCTACTCCGTCCGCATGTTCTGTATTGCTGCAGCTATAGTATAGCGTATGTGATCTTTTTTTCAGGATTCCGTGCCCTGTCCATCAAATTTTTTGTAATGCTGTTAGGTCCACCTTATAGGTATTCAGATTCTCTAGAAGGGATCTTAAGGCCTTAGCTCTGTACAAAGTGCCAATTCTCATATCCAAGTTTCATTTGCAGTGTCGTCGTTGTGCGTTCCGTCCAGCTTTTAATTCTTGAGTTTTCGTAACAACGGTTTCTTTCTGGGAAGGAGTTGTTAGCACCCAGCCCAACCCCCTATTTGGAGGGCCATTTCTCCCGCTCTCGTTAGCCCTGGCCCTACTCCCACTGGGGTTGGCTACCCAATCTTCCGTAGGGTTGCTCAGGTTACCAGGGTTCTCCACGTGGCCGTGAGAGTCGGAATTGAGTTGGAGAGGCTATGCGATGCTAGCAGGAAGCAGTATCGTGTGGTACGCTTACACTACCCCATTTGAACCCCTCCATACATCACCCTATATGCTCTTTTTGCTGTACGTTTATATTTGTTATTTTGTATATGACAAGTAAATATTTGGACTTTTTCTTCCTCACTGTAAACCATTTTGATTATTTCATTAAAGAAATGTCACTTATCAAATAAAATAGTTGTCATTTTCATAGTTCACTTTAATAATGTTAATTTTTCCACATTTACAGTAGCTAGTTTAACTAAGATATTCGACGTTTAATAACTCAAAAACGGTATGTGGTAGGGGTAATATTTGGTATATTTTTGAAATCAGGAAAAAGGGATCATTCCAGAAATTCAGTAATATACAGAGTGTCTCACCGGGAACTGAATCGATCGATATAGAGAAAAGTACGCATCAGAAAATTTTGAAAATTTAGATAATTACTAATGCCGGTGTGGCGAATCCAACTAAATACAAGCAGCTGGCACTTTGGCTTATACCGGAAGTCGATATCAACTTGCTTATTTCAATTGGAACGCCCTATGTATTTTAGGGTTTTAGAAAAGAGCATAAAATTCTGAGTCGAAAATATGTAGCATATCCTATACCTAAACCTAGCCGTGTCAGAGATATTTGACATTTATAGAAAATTTGACAGGTGCAACGGTTTGCAAGAACCGTTATAACTTTCTTCGTGTAAAAGATCCTCACTTGCTTCTTGTCACTAAAAAGAACAAAAGGATAACTATGTTCTAAAACTGAAATAAATTCAATAACATCATACCAAGTGCTCCGTTTTTCGCGTTACATTTTGTCAACCCTGTATTTTTTTACGTCAAGTTGTGTAAAATTGAATTCCCTTTCCTCTGATATTAGCATTGTGGGGGTTAAAGTTACAACTTTTTGAAATATTTGCGATTTTATTAGAAATTCATGAGTTGTTGTAATCATTTCATCAAAATAGCCATGATTAGAAACAATCAGTCATTATCTTATACCAAAAAATGCCAGCACGTTTAAATTACACCCACAAAGACTTTTTAAATTTGTTTATTATTTATGGAGAATGTGATAAAGTAATATCAAGAACTTGCAGCACATTTGCTACTCGATATCCAGAAAAACGGAAACCGTCACCCAACACTGTAAAACGCATACTGTAAAGTTTTAAAAATTATGGCTCTGTCAAGGCAAAAATGCAAAGAAGAAAGCCTATTGTTGATGACCAAAACATTGAAATAGTCATTCTGGGATATTTTCATGCATTTCCAAGGATGTCATTAAGACAAGCTGCTCTGGAATCGGGACTGTGCAAGGATTCAATTCACAGAATCTTATTAAAACATAAGTTTCACCCGTTTTCATTCCATATGGTTCAAGAATGAAAAGAAACAGATTTCCTAAGAAGACAGAATTTTTGTGAGTTTATTCTAATAAGGTCTGAGGGTCACGATTCTTATTTGGGAAATATTATATGGACAGATGAAGCAAAATTTACTAAAAATGGACTTTTTAATAGACACAATTCGCATTATTGGAGTGACTCAAATCCTTATATGTTCAGAGAACGAAACTTTAAGGAAAGTTGGCAGTTCAATGTTTACTGTGCCATAAGAAATGATAGAGTGGTGACATTACAATTTTATCAGGAAAATTTAAACGGTAAATTAAATTTTCTCTTCTGCTAATATGTATAGGTAAATTTTTGTTTTTTTTTTTTTTAGGTGAAAGATATCTGAATATCTTACAAAATTTGAATAATAACTATTTAGAAAATTTACCTCTCGTCGAATATAGAAACATTTTTTATCAGCACGACGGTGCTCCCCCACATAACGCATATTTAATTAATAATTATTTACAAGAAACTTTTTATGATCAATGGATTGCCAATAATGGACCTTTCTTATGGCCTTCTCGCTCGCCCGATTTATCAGTTCTGGATTATTTCATTTGAGGAACTATTAAAAATAAAGTTTATGAGAGCCCATTAACAACCATTCAAGATTGTATGCAAATAGTAAGAAATGTATTTCAAAACATTTCACAGGATTCAATTAGAAGAGCTACCCATGAGGAACTAATCCGAAGGTGAGAAAAATGTGTCGAGGTTCGAGGGCGGAGTTTTGAGCAATTATTAAATTAAAATGAAATCATATTTTAAATTGATCTTATCTCTGCTATTTTAGTACGTGCCATATCTTCAATTCGATTAATACGCATGTTACAGTGTTAGTGTTAGTGTTATTTTGCGTGTTTGTGGATATCGAGTAGCAAATGTGCTGCAAGTTCTTGATATTACTTTATCACATTCTCCATAAATAATAAACAAATTTAAAGAGTTTTCGTTGGTATAATTTAAACGTGCTGGCATTTTTTGACATAAGATAGTGACTGATTGTTTCTAATTATGGCTATTTTGATGAAATGATTACAACAATTCATGAATTTCTAATAAAATCGCAAATATTTCAAAAAGTGAAGTCAAACTTTAACCCCCATAATGCTAATATCAGAAAAAAGGGAATTCAATTCTACACAACTTGACGTAAAAAAATACAGGATGTTCCATTTGACCTAAACAAGTTTTCGAGGTTTGAAGTTGATAAAATGTAACGCGAAAAATGGAACACTTGGTATGATATTATTGAATTTATTTCAGTTGTAGAACGTAGTTCTCCTCGTGTTATTTTTACGTGACAAGAAGTAAATGAGGATCTTTTACATGAAGAAAATTATAACGGTTCTTGCAAACCGTTGCACCTGTCAAATTTTCTATAAAATGTCAAATATCTCTGAAACGGCAAGGTTTAGGTATAGGATATGCTACATATTTTCGACTCAGAATTTTATGCTCTTTTCGAAAACCCTAAAATATATAGCGTGTTCCATTTGTAATAAGCAAGTCGGTATTGACTTCCGGTATAAGCGGAAGTTCCAGCTGCTTGTAATTATTTTAGTTGGATTGGCCACACCGACATTAGTAATTACCTAAATTTTCAAAATTTTCTGATGCGTACTTTTCTCTATATCGATCGATTCTGTTCCCGGCGAGACACCCTGTCCCTGTATAGAGTATCCCATTAAAAAAATTTATTTTTTTAAAATATCCCCTGAAATCAGCACGCTACTGTACTTTTGGTAGCAATGCATTCTTAGCGGCGACGTTCTATTGCATTTTTACTCGTTGCTTTTTATATAGGTACGTTTACGAATTCCGGTAAATGTTGGTTTTGTTTTGTACTAGTCAACTACTAAAGGAGTTTAATACCCTCGGTTTGAGCAGCTTATGTAGTTACAACTCTCGTTTTGGCGATTTCCAGTACAGTTGCACTCTTTTTATGGCTCATTAAAGTTAAGTATTATTAAATGTTTAATTAAACGGTAAATATTAATTAGATCACGAAATAAACTGCTGTAGAACACGTCAAACTTTTTAATGTAAAGTGGTCTTTTTGTGACGTAAGAGACGCCAAGTAATTAAATAAAAATAAATTTAACTTCTTTCTGTAGGCCACTAAAAAATAAACAAAAACTGTACTTAGATTTGGATTAGTAATTTAACACTTTTTGAATGTCCCAGTTCAATACAATGGCATTTTGCTCAAAATAAATACAATGATATAATGGAATAAATTCAGTATCTCAATTTTGGAATTTCACCCCTAAATTAAACCCCCTTCGAATGGCAGTTGCAATCTCTAAATTATTAAACGGATAGTAGGGGCTTGTAATACCTCATTTGAAAGGTCTTTTCATTTTCTCTAAAAAATGCTATGGTTTTAATATTTATAGCAAAAAAATTAACGGTCTGCATAACGAAATTCGTTACAACAAACGAAAAACATAAAAACTTACAGCGTTTTGTCCTTACAGGCTAGTAAAAACAATTTCAGTGCCTTTTTCAACATTATCAAATAAAAATAAGACATAAAAACATCAAAATTGCTGTGAAAATTGGCGAATGGGGTTTTTTTAGAAATGAAAAATTCAAATCTGCTCCCATTTTTTGTGTAGATCCTAGAGGGCGCCACATAACCATTGTTTAAGATGTAAATTACTCTTAGCTTTTTTACCCGTAGTGTTATCCCTTTTTTTAACTAAAAAATCCTAAACCAATCTTAATATTGATTATAACACCCCGTATGTCTGTTAATATCAACTTTTGTACTAAGGTAAGTTTAATTAAATCGTAATATTTTAATGTCCGAAACTCACTGTTGTTCTATGGACCATTACTTACGGTCCACCCCGTATATTATATTAAATTTAAAAAAATATTGCACATTGAGTTCCTCAGGGCCCCGTATTAGGCCCACTCCTTTTTATCATTTATATTAATGATTTACCTTCTTATCTTGACACTATTAAATGTGCAGTGTTTACACTAACACTGAAAAACTCTTCAAAAGATATAAAAGAACTTGATAATCAGACACATGTAGTTATAAAAAAATCTCAGTTGTGGTTCTCAACAAATTAATTAAATTTAAACCAAAACAAAACCAAAAGTCTATTAATCAGTTTAACGCGACAAGAGTACTAAGGAAGATAGTGTAAAATTGTTAGGTATGTTTAACAGCAAAATTAAATACCTTTTATTAAGTAATTATTTTCATTTTTTGAATGAATATCTGACTTCTGATATATTGTAATGTTGCTGTGTTTAACCATATGTTCATAATATGGCTACTACCTTTATAAAAGTTAATTTTTAATACTGACGGCTGCTGCTAAAAGTCTCAGTGTATTATGGTATGTATAAAAATTAAAGTAACTCAAAGTAAAATAACCATTTTTAAAAGATTATCCCATTTTATCACGCAAAACCATGAATAACGTACTCTGTTAGATACTGTAGGCCTGTGACCGCAAATTAACTTTTATTTTTATGAGCAGACTATATGCTTAACGCATGCAAATGGCATTCTCTGTCGGGCTGTCAATTATGGTGATTTGGGTGAGATAAGAGACGTCAGCAAAGCAACAGAACGCACAGAGCCACGTTATTTAGACGTAGAGTGTTTCGTTTCAATTTTTTACTAACACAATGAAAGGATAACATTTTATTTGATATGAAAGTGAACAACGTCTCTAATAAAAAATCTTCAGAAACCTTTTTTAATTTTATAAAGTATTTTATAAATTATTGAAATCATATATATTGTTTCAAAGGAACAAAACTCTTTTGAAACTAGTTTTATAAAACAAAAACCATTTTAAAACAATATTTTTAGTCGCAAACTCCTCTATAAAATTCTTATTTTACTATAAAGAACGCAACCAGACTGCAACCAACAGCTACTCTCCGGGCTATGTGCCCCGGCGAGCGCTGAATTACAAGTTACAAGCCTGGCGCGTTAAGTGTAATAATTGCATATTACCATCAAAACGCTAATGCTTCGATTGCTACAAACACCAGCTGAAAGACTGATCCTAACTTTGCTGACTAATGTCAATCAGCAAAGTGTCACTTTCTCTACCTAGGCAGGAAAGTGAGCATTTTCCTGCCTAGGCAGGGAAAGTTATATTTACTTTCCATGGTAACCAACTAGTAACAACTGCGATTTTTAATGAATTTATTACAACAAAAATGAAGAGATTGAGTATTGTAATAATTTAATTATTTTAGAATATATTTAAATAATCGGCTGAAACTGTTCAACTCAGCAGCAAAATAGATTCACTGCCTTGGCTGAGTTAAATCTGAATTATCAGCCGCGGCAGTCAATCTACTATTTTGCTGCCTAGTTAAACAAATAACTATTCTAATATTTTTATGCGTAAGTAACGACGAGACTTTATTTGTCCTGCCATCTGTTGCATTACACGCAACTAAACACTTACGAAGCCATTCATACGTGTCTTGTCGCACACCTAATATACCGTGGTTTTAACTCAGTTCGTGATCTATGGTGGTATGCAGAATAAGTAACATTGTCATTGTTTCTTATAACTATATCTCGTTTATTGAATTAATGAATGAAGTTTATTTATCTCAAGGATATTACATATCGCAAGTATATTTAAAAGATACAGATTAGTTGAATATTACATATATATATAGTCTAGTATACTTTAACTTGGCGTGTGTATGTATGAGTTAATATTTCCGTACGATTTCATTTTCTCTTGTACACAAAGATCCAGAAATATTGTACACGTAGACAATGTTTCTGGACTATTGCTTTAACTTTGTGTACAATATGGGAGAAAATGAAATCGTACGGAAATATTAACTCATACATATACACGCCAAGTTAAACTATACTAGACTATATCTATTCTAAATCTAGTATTACATACTTATATCTACAGTCTACACTAGCAGAGGTAACCTACTTTAAAGATATAAGGTGGTTTTTTGAAGATTTCTTTTAAATACAGAACTAGCATTTTTTATGTCATTATTTTAATTATATTAGATGAGACCAAAATTGAACGGGCTGTTCATAGTACTGGTTTTAGAGGCTGTATCGATATAAATGTTATGTTTTTCCCTAGTACTATGTTGATGGACATCATGTCTAAATTTTATTTGCCCTTTTAAGTAATTTGGTAGTAAATTATTAACTATTTTATAAATAAAAATCATTGTATGCATGAAAAGACAAGTTTTAATGTCAAACTAGTTTAAGATATTTAGCATCAATTTAATGTTGGTATAAGTGGTATATTCTAATTCGCACTGCTTTATTTTGAAGTTTTTCTATGTTTGCGATTTTTAAAATAGTCAGTGATATAGTGGGGGGCCTTGAGGGCGGTACGCATGTGGATGTAAGCCTGTATGATCTTTCTAGGGCGTTCGACTGTGTCTAACATGAGTTGTTTGTAGAAAAATTATATTTTTATGGCATAAGAGGTTTACCTCTGAATCTGTTCAATTCCTATCTGAATTATAAACAACAATTTGTTGCTATTAATAACTTTAATTCAGAACTTTTAACAATAAGTCACGAGATGCCTCATGGCTCTGTGCTGGGGCCCCTATTGTTAACTTACCTTAATGATTTCTTTCATTTTATGTCTCCAATAAAATACCTTGCCTATGCCGATGACACCTCGATTTAGTATTTTAATTCTAACATTAGTAATTTAAATAGGGACAGCATTCGTTCAGCTCAGCAAGCTAGTAATTGGTTTTCTTTCAATAATCTTATACTTAATGAAGATAAGACTCAGAGGCTCGTTTTTTCTACAATCAACTTAGTATAAAAGGTGACAGCATAAAAATTCTTGGCGTGTCAAGCATTATATTTCTGTTTCGCATATTACTGTGTTTTAGCACCCTAAGAAATTGTTATTTCTCTCTATTTCATTCTCACATTGGTTAAGCAATTCTGCTATGGAGTGGCTCAACTCATGCAGTAAAAATATTTTGGTTACAAGAAAGAGCAGTTAAGTTAATTGACAATGCCGGCTGGAGTGACCATTGTCAATCAATTTTCAAAAAACTAGGTATAATGCCAGTTAACTGTTTGAATATGTACGCCACATTACATTAAATCCACAAGAACATAGATTCCTTTTCGACTAATTATGATTTTCACAATTATGACACGAGAGCTGCCACTCAACTCAGAAAGCCTAGGCTTAGATTAACAAAATCAAGCAAAAATTTGTTAAATCTCCAACTGTCTAATCATAAAATCTCTTAATTTCAATTCTTTTAAGTACAAAATTAAACAGCATTTTCTAAAGTACTGGTTTTATTCCGTTGAGGATTTTTTTACTACCCAATTTTAATTTTATTATATAGAGAATTTTTTGTATGGATTACTATAAAATTTGTCCTCCAACTTGTTTGGGATGCTTTGGTTTCACGTGTGGTAATTCTACCCCGTCTTTTCTTTTATGTTTTTCTGCTTATACATATATTTGTTTATTTATGGTGTCCTGTACCATATACTTTTTGTGACTTGCCAAAAACAAATTTTTGTACCCTTGGGGTCAAATCGTGGTCAATAAATTCATTCTATTCTATAGATTAGTGAACCATCAGTATGTAAAGCTGACATGATTAAAAAGTTATATACGGTCATTTCATTTCCAACTGATAAGCACTGATTGACTCTTTTAAAGAAATATTTTTTTTAACTATTTTCTTCAACGTGATCATTTAGTTTTAGTTTCCTATCAATAACAAGGTGTAAATATTTTATGCCTTTTGTATGGTCTACATTGTTATTATTTAAAATGACATTTATGTTTAGTACTTTAAAAGAGTTAAATAAACAATTCCATCCAATAAACATCCATTTTGATTTTATTTCATTTACTTTTAACTTATTTGCTTTGAATTTATTTGAGACCTAGCTTAATTCCAGGCTTACTGCCTCCACCAATTGACTGAAATCACTGCAAGAAGCTGAATTTTATATTTTTTAAAGGCCCCGAGGTCATTAATATATTATATTATTAATATATAGCATAAGTAGTGGCCCAAGAATACTACCTTGGGTCGTCACAGAGTTATTTACAATAGGTTCTGACTTATTACTTTTTATTTTAATCATTTGTTTACGATTTGAAAGATAACTTTCAATCCAATGCAGCACCGTATTTGAAAAGCCATATGCTTTTAATTTTAATAATAGTATTTGCCTATCAATTGTTTCGAAAGTCCTTTTAAGATCTATAAATAGGTACTGCACATACCCGTTCCCGGTTTGTTTAGTAGTTGTTTCCGGTCAGATATAATACACTGTAAAGCTGTTTCCTGTAAAACGCCAACGATATTTTTTACCTTTTTTTCCATTAAATCCTAATTATATCTTATTTTTTTAACAACAAAAATCCCACGCTGAGTATGACAGTAATGTTCACACATCAGTTTCAAGAAAGAAATGTAAAAAATTGTGTACTTTTACGGGAAAATAACCATAAAATGTACTTTCTTCGTGTTTATAAATTCGCGGTGTTAGAGATTGAAAATTCAATTTTCTTAATTAAAGATGAGACGAAGCTTGTTTTTATTACGAGAATGCCTAAGTGTATATGTTGATTGCTCTGTGCAGTGGGAATTTTAAGTAGCCTCCAGCTCTAGTCTTATCTAATAAAATTATGCATATTGAATATAAAACGGCAATAAAAACAAAGCTGATGCTCTCAAGTATGCAAAATACGTCCATTCTCGCTTGTTTGATTTAGTAATCTTATTATAATAAAATGATTTGTACCCAGCACGATATGCTTACGAACAATTTGCTTGCAAAGGTTGCTTTTTCGGTAACTTTGAAATAAATTATTCTTGTTTATGTTTAATTTTATATGACCTTGTCCGAAAAAAAAGCTTTCTTGCCGAATATTAGTGACTGCTAATTTGTAGAAAAAATATTGTACGAATTTCATGCATTTTGACTCAAACTCCCCATTCTGCAAAAAACATAAATAACAATTGTTTAATGAGACGAAAAAGTATATGAAAAAGTCATAAAGGCCGCTAAGCGGCTATATAATGACAATCTCTACAAAAAAGCCTCAAATAAATCCAAGATTGCTTGATCAATTATCAACACAAATATAGGTTGGAACAAAAGTAAATTCAAAACCCTCCGGGCAATTATTAAAGAGCAAATTAAAGCCGCACATGTAAAATACATAAACGATACTGAGAACAACATATCTCAGGAACTTTTGGTCTTATATTACCAGTAAAAAAGCTCGTTCCAGAATTCCAGGAGTTATAGTAAATAACGACAACACTATTAGTGATCCTCAGTTAATTGTTCAAGCTTTTTGTGAATACTTCCAAAGTGTCCATCATATTTCGGATGTCTCATTCGTTGAAAATTATAGAGACATTTTACAAAACGACTCATCCCTATATATAAACACCATACATGGAGACGATATTATTAAAGCATCTAAGAAATTAAAAGACAAACTTACTTCAGGCATTGATGGTATTCCCTGCTTTTTTGTTAAAGATTGTTGTCGTGCCTTGTTAGAACTCCTACTTTTCATTTATAATTTAATCTTGAGAACAGCTACATTTCCCGATATGTGAAAAATCGCTCGAATCACTCCCGTGTTAAAGAAAGGTGACCCAGCTGTACTCCAAAATTATCGGCCTATTTCTATTTTATGTAATTTTGCGAAATTATTCGAAATAATAATATATAATTGCGTTTATCCTAATGTTAGACCATATATTTCCCTGCACCAACACGGATTCTTAGATAAAAAAATCTACGATCACAAACTTAACCTGCATAACTCAATTTGCCTCGGAAATTCTCGATAAGCAAGGACAAGTAGACACAGTATACATGGATATTCAGAAAGCCTTTGATCAAATCGATCTATATTTATTAATAATGAAATTACATAACTTTGGATTTTTCGCAGGCTCAATTAATTTATGCAACCGGAGTACCACAAGGCTCCAATTTAAGACCACTTCTATTTCTCATTTACATTAACGATATTAATGATGTTATTAGCTGTTCAAAATTAATGTTTGCGGATGATTTGAAAATCTATAGAGAGATAAGAACGATAAGTGATTGTAGAATGATCCAGAATGACCTTAAGCCGTATCTGATTGGTGTAGTGCGAACCATCTGTGCATTAATGTTCAAAAATGTTACGTTATCTCTTTTTCTCGGAAAAATAAACCTGAAGAATATGATTATAAAATAAATTCAGAGAGTATAACCAGATGTACAGAAATCAAAGATTTGGGTATTATTTTCGATAGCCAGTTAACATTTCGAGCCCATATTAATAGTGCTGTATCAAACTCATATAGAATGCTAGGCTTCATATTAAGAAACTGCAAGTGTTTTAGCAAAACTTCTAGCCCAATGTTGTTATATTGCGCATACATTTCGAGCCCATATTAATAGTGCTGTATCAAACTCATATAGAATGCTAGGCTTCATATTAAGAAACTGCAAGTGTTTTAGCAAAACTTCTAGCCCAATGTTGTTATATTGCGCATACGTTCGCTCAAGATTGGAATATGGTGCCATCATATGGTATCCGTGGTACACATGTCACGTGAATAATATTGAGTCAGTTCAGAGGAAGTTCCTAAAATATTTGTTCTTTAAGGAGGATGGCATTTACCCGCCGAGAGGAATTAATATGTCCATTTTAACGAACCGTTTCAAAATCGTTTCATTAGAAACTCTTCGCGAAATAATTTCCATTAAATATTTATTCAGTTTAATTCACAATACTATTGATTGTCCCTTTTTATTAGATAAAATCAATTTCCATATACCCAGACTTGAAATCCGCCGTCACACAACCTTCTATGTCAAGAACTATAGGACAAATATTATGGCGAGATCTCCAATTTATGTAATGTGCAATAATTTTAATAAAATCTCCCATCTATGTGATATTAATTTTGACAGTCTAGGCAGTATATTAAGTCATATAATTATTGCTGAATAGTAGGTTTAATTTTGTTTGTAACTTCAATATTATTTTTCTTTTTTATTCGCTATTGGTATATAAATGATATGTGTTTTCATGTATTTCCTGTAATTGGGTGCTTACCTGTTGGAAATAAAGAGATTATTATTATTATTGTTATTTAAATCCAGCAATCTACAGGAAATAAAAATTAATAATAAATTAATAAAAGATCCACAAGAAGTAGTAAGAATGAACACTTTTTAAAGCTACCCTCAAAACTAACAGAAAAATTTAGCAATGCAGATGACAATAATATTAATAGATACATTCTACCTCACAATGTACATTGAACCGGTAACAGAGACAGAAATAATTACTATCATTGTTGAATTAAAAAAATCGCACTCTTTTGATATAGCAATATATTAAAATCTGTTATACATCATGTAATCCAGTTATTGACATTTTTAATAAACTGATCTATTTCGGTAGGTGTATCTCCAGAAGTACTAAAAATAGCAAAAAATATACCGTTATTTAAAAAGGTGATACAACCTCCATTGATAATTATAGACCCATTTCACTTTTATCTACAGTTTCTAAAATATTATAAACAGCAATTTACAACAAAATGAAAAAAATTTGTTCTAAATGTAATATTATTTGTGATGAGCAGCATGGGTTTCCTAATGGCAGGTCGCCTCAGTCAGCAATTTCTGCTTTCCTCAATAACTTCACGAACATTTGAATAATAATAAAAAATGTTTAGGTGTCTTTATGGGCTTAAGTAAGAGTTTGATTTGGCCAATTACGCTCTGCTTATAAAAAACTGGCGTAATATGGTTTTAGAGGCAAGTTGGCAGTCTGGCTTGAGTCGTACCTGTTCAATCGCAAGAAGTTTGTGGAGGTAGAGGGTGTAAGGTCAAGTGCATTGACTAGTTCCTGTGGAGTTTCCCAAGGCTCAGTATTGGGGCTATCCTTATTTTTACTTTTTATAAATGACTCACCTGCTATTGTCAACGAGAGTTTACTAATTATGTTTGCTAACGATGCTTCATTATTAACTACCGATGATAATGTAGATAATTTAATAGAAATTACCAATACCAAAATTAACCATTTTGTTATGAAGTTTAGTAATGACAAGTTGCTGATGAATGAGAAGAAAACTTTCTTTATATATTTCACACCGATAAAGAAAGCTATTTACGCAAAATAAATGGTGAGGAACACAAAATTCTTGGGTGTTTATTTAGACAATTCCCTTAATTGGAAATATTATATCGACAACTTGTGCAAATAAATGTCTCCTACATGCTTCGCGCTATACAAATCTCCTGTATATACATTTTGGTGATTGTTACTCTTACAAAATTAAATATTGAACAGCTCTTACGAAATAACTATAGTCAATATTATAATACTAGAGGGCAATATCTTCCATTACTTCCTATACATTGCTTGTCCCTTTATGAGAAAAGCCCTAAATACATGGGTATAAAACTATTCAATAAGTTGCCTTATCACTTAAGACAAACTAACAATGTCAAGTTTAAAAATGAAGTGAAACAACTAAAATAATGTTTTTTACATCATTCAGGAATCTTAAAACTTTTCTAATGTATATTTTGTTCTACTATTTGTTATATTATTTTGTTCACTTATGCCAAAGGTTTCTTGAGTGTTCTTGATTTATGTAGCATATTATTATACCGGGTGTTAGAAAAGTATGGGAACGGTGGAAAATCTCGAACAGTTTGCATCAAATCGAAAAATAAAAAAATACGTGTCAAAAATTTTTCAAAAAACTATCTACTGATACCAAAATGACCTCCCCACCCAAAACCCTGTGGGTGGGGCGAGGGACAACTTTAAAATTTCAAATGGAAACCCCTATTTTTTATTCGGATATTCGGAATAATCGGATTCTACGGCAAAAAATACGTAAATTTTCTTCCGCACATTTTTTTCGATTCTTTCATCTCTTGTATTGAGGGAACTGTTTGATTTGTCAACATTTCCAGGTATTTTTCTCTATTCAAATTTCCATCTATGAAAAACAGTCCTATGATTCGATCCCTCAAAACTCCTGCAAAAACATTTAATTTTTGTGGATACTGCGTGTGTGTTTCAAGCATCCAGTGAGGGTTTTGGTCACTCCAATATCTGAAATTATGGCGATTACCTTTTCTACTGAGTTCGAAAGTTGCTTCATCTGAGAAGACAAGTAGATATGACAAAAAAATTTGGGTTTTGGTTACTCCTTTCCATCATTAATTCACTAAATTCAAGTCGCCGATCAAAATCATCTTCATTTAGCTCTTGGTGAAGGTGAATTTTGTAAGGATGAAATTTCAAAAGTTTCAAATTCTTATGAACTGAAAATGCACTCATATCAAGCTGTTGACTGGCTTTTCAGATTGATAACCTTCGATTTTTAACAAATGCCTGGGCCACTTCCATTTGTCGAGCTTCCGATCTTTCAGATTTTGGTCTTCCAGATTTTGGGCGATTTTTATTTGTCCTTGTGTCTAGGAATCGTTTGATGGTACGGGACACAGTAGATTTCGAACTTCCCACTTGATCTACACGAAAAGTTTCGCTGAATAAAATCACAACTTCATCATGGGACCTTTCTTTATCGCCCCACCCTCGCATCATTAAAAGAGAAACTCTCTCTTCCTCTGTTAAAGTAACCATTATGCAGAAAAAAACGCGAGAACTAATGAAAAATGAAATAACTTTTCCGTACAAAAGTGCGCTCCTGCCTCTACAAAAGTTGGAAGGAACTGAACGTTCTCGGAGAAATTTCACAAAACAAATACACTTAACTTAACACTTAAAAAAAAACATTCATAAAAACCAAGATATCACAAATATTGTTTTTTAAACTGAATGTTTTTTTGTCAACACGAGTAACTAGAGTTTGTAAATATTTACAACCTTATGGACGCTTAAGGTTTATTTCAATTTTGTACGATTGCCGCGACACTTTGCGAGAATTGAAAAAAATGCCCGATAAAATTCACGTATTTTTCCGAATCCGCTATAAAAAATAGGGATTTTCATTACAAATTTAAAAGTTAACCCCCGCCCTACCCACTGGGTTAGGGGTGGGAGAGTCGAATCCACTGTCATTGGACAGATTTCGTAAAAATAACAAATACGTGTTTTTCAGTTTTTGAATTGGACGTTTTTTTATGGGCACAAGACGCTACTCTTGAAACAGTAATGTTTTTAATTTTTTGCGAATACAGCGACACCATGCGAGAATCTAAAATAATATCCGGAATAAAATTTACGTATTTTTTGCCGTAGAATCCGATTCCGCAATAAAAAATAGGGGTTTCCATGTGACATTTAAAGTTGCTCTTCGCCCCACCCACAGGGTGGTGGGTGGTCAGGTCATTTTGGCATCAGTAGATAGTTTTTGAAAAATTTTTGACAAATTTTTTTTTTTTCGATTTAATGCAAACTATTCGAGATTTTCCACCGTTCCCATACTTTCTAACACCCGGTATGTTATCTATCTGTAATCTATATGCATCCTTGTATTATATATTCGTATATTTGACGAGTCCAATACAATTTAATTCTCTTTTGTACTAGTCTTATGGACAATTAAATGAAGCATTATTACCATTACTATTTTTTTTCAGAATTTTTCCAATATTTAACAAATTAAAAAAAAGATCATATTTCTGATTCACTTTACTTATATTCAATTCGGACCTAAAAATTGCTGCAATTGAATACAATATTATAGATATTTCTTCAAACACATTGTTAAAATTATTTTAAAGATCACTCACTATACTGCATTAACAATATTTCTCTTTTAAATCCTAATTCTACTTTTTCTTTCTAGGTAAGTGTCTTTGCTGTTTCATCTCTGGGAACCTAATTTTAAAATTATTCGGCTGTGTGGCTCCGTATGTACAGTTGTAAAAATGTTTTATTGTAGGTAAGTTTTATATCCTCATTATGTGCTATTTCTTCCCCTCCACAGTTTTCATTTAGGAACCTTACTTATAAATCGTAATGAAAACTCATGAAATATTTTCTCATCAGAAGTTATGTTGAGGGCTAAATTAAAATTTTTATAGTACGGTGGCTACATCGTTTAGAAGGTTTATTTGAAAGAAAAGCAAATAGCATATTAATTTATTTCTTAGATTAAACAGTCATCTTTAATAATACATAATAATACACAAATTTTCCGACCAATGTTTGTAAATGTTAAAATCCGAAATGTAGATAAATGAAACAATGCCTACGAATTTCTATCCAAACCAATTCATTTTGAGAACAAGGGTAAAAACAATCCGAAAACTTTTAGTAGTTGTAAAAGCTATACGTTTAATTCTCGTGTTATTCAAAACATGTTTTTTTTTTCTAAAATTTTAGTTCATTGTTATATCACTTCACTTACATTTGCACTTCTTGTTAGATTGTGACTTATAACAGTATTGTGATTTTGCTGGGTTCTACGGAAACTACTCACTGTGTTGTATACAGGGTGTCCATTTTATCAGGGCCCTCGAGAATATCTCACTTAATATCGGTCGTACAAAAAAATTACTTTTACGAAAATTGTGCCGATTTATATAACCTACAAAATGGTTTAAAGACATTTGAAATCCATGGCCTACTTTAAGAGTTATGGCGGAAAATATCGAAAATGCGGAAAAAGGACTAGGCCAAATATATCCGTTATTTGAAGAGATACGAGAGAAATTCTAAGGCGAAATTTTTTGCAAAACAGAGTGTTTCAACGAGGTTTTATCTAATTTTTTTTCAAAACCGCTGTATTTTGAGATTTACTCTTCAGGCTGTTAAAAAAATTATTTTGAAACGGCCGGGAAATAGTTCCATTAAATAGAGTATTTTCCTCCCTTTTCAATGATATATCACATGCCATATTTATTCATTGGTACTACGTTAGTAATTATAAAAACATTTTTTTAAAACCAATAATTTTTTTTTAACAAGCATTATACTTGCCATGGAGAAGTATGATTAAATAAAACGATAAAATAATTCAATAAGTTGTTCAAATCTTTGCTATAATAAAACATTAACACAATTAAGAAGAATAAAGTAAATTCAGATAATAATAACAAATTAATAATAAAAAGAATATAGCACATAGAACATTAATATTTATCTAATCCTCAAAATAATTTTTAAGATATCATATCAAGTGTTCAAAGTGTCCACCGCGATTTCTTATGCACAATCGAGCGCGGCGGGGCACTGCATTTAAAACATTACTCAGCATTTCGAAAACACCTTATCTTTAATATACCCCCATAGCAAAAAATCCATTGGGGTTATATCTGGAGAACTAGATAATTTAGAATAATCTGGGAATTGTGGGGAGGAGCTCCATCTTGTAGAAAATATTGAAAGTTGTGTCGATGCTCTAAAGGTAGGTCATGAAAAAATTCATTAAATTCATTTCTCAAAAAGTTTAGGTACTTTTGACCACTGAGGTGACCATCATACAAATAAGGACCTATTAAATTGGTGCCTAAAATACCTATCCACACATTTATTGAAAAACGATTTTGAAACCCAGTCGGTCTATGCCAGTGTGTATTTTCAGAAGTCCATTTTTAATGAATATTGCGATTAAAAAATTCATTATTGGAAAAATTTGCCTCGTCGGACCAAAGTATTTTACTACATATTAATGGATCGGCACGCTTCTTTCCAACAGCCGCCTACAAAAAATCGTCCTTCTTGGTTTGTCCCCCGCTTGTAAATTGTGAACTTTTTTGGCTTGGTAACCATTTTTCTTTAAAATTTTTACTTGTTTTATTCATATAACAAGCAATTTAAATTTCTCTTGATGATGTTTCCAAATTTTCTGTATTTTTATTTCTTACATAATTAATAACTCGGTTTACCTGATTTACATTATCAGTAACATTGTTCAACCTTGTCTTCTTCTTTAAAAATGAACCATTAATTTTCAGCTTCGTAGCTAATTTTCTGAATAGAGTTTTATTCGGCTGTAGAGCTTGTGGAAATCTGTTTCTATATTGTACTTGAGCTAATCCAGAGTTAAAATTGCATTGGCAATATGTAACGAACATATTGTAACGATCAATGTAAGTGAAAATTTTTTGAAAATTCTAAATTCTTAAACGAGTGTGATTGAGTGAGAGTTTAAGTATTAACTGAGATGATCTATCAAAAAATTAAATTGTTAGTTCATAGCCAACTATTTTAAAATAATTGAAATAATAGTGAAATCATGAAATACAAACAAATGGATATTATACTTAAATTAATTGGTAAAGACATTTTAACTTTCTGACCAAGGAGTGACGCTTTTATGGTGGACCTCTATACATTGGCATAACTGCAAATACCCTTTCCATAGTTGCTTTCTTGATTATTAATTTGTTTCTGTTACCTGACTTTACTTTATTCTTCTTAATTGTGTTAATGTTTTATTAAATGTTTTTATAATTACTAACGTAGTACCAATGAATAAATATGGCATGTGATATATCATTGAAAAGGGAGGAAAATACTCTATTAATGGCGCCATTTCCCGCCCGTTTCAAAATAATTTTTTTAACACCCTGAAGAGTAAATCTCAAAATACGGCGGTTTTGAAAAAAATTAGATAAAACCTCGTTGAAACACTCTGTTTTGCAAAAAATTTTCGTCTTAGAATTTTTCTCGTATCTCTTCAAATAACGGAGATATTTGGCCTAGACGTTTTCCGCATTTTCGATATTTTCCGCCATAACTCTTAAAGTAGGACATGGAGGATTGCAAATGTCTTTAAACCATTTTTTAGGTTATATAAATCGGCCAAATTTTCGTAAAAATAATTTTTTTTGTACGACCGATATTAAGCGAGATATTCTCGAGTACCCTGATAAAATGGACAGCCAGTATATTCTACTTACTTACATATTCTTTCAACAATGTCATTATATCAGTTCAGAAACACAGTCGTATGAAATCCTTTTTAAGCGACTATTTTATTTTATGTCTCCACGTGCTCGCGTTTCTTGTAAAATTTACAATATGTAGAGAAGTGTAACCCTGCAGGAATAACGTAATCCTCTGACATAGGCTCCAGGCTGTTGAGTAATCAAATCGACGTCATAATGTCAGCATAACAAATTGCTGGCATACGACCCGTATAGTTTTTCAGAGATAATTGCAAATGGACCGTTTCCCCGAAGTTATCGCTGCCCCGGGATCCGAAACAAAAACGTTATCGTAGTGTACCCTTGCGCTGTTTTTCGGCGGACTTGATTCGGTGGGATGCAGTTACGGGTAGGTTTAAGTGCGATCTTTGAATTGTTAATCAAGGGGATGGCAAGGAAAAAGCCATGTTTTGCTACTGCTGTAACCGGATGGTAGTGTGTTTCAAACCATTCATCTGTTAGTAATAGCCGTATTATTATTGTACCTATTTGATGTAATGAAATTAACATAACTATAAATTTGATAAATATAAGTTTAAAATTAATAAATTTTACCCAAATACGGCATCATTGACTTTTAGGTGGTGCCATACAATAATAATGTTGTCAAAGTGTCATCAGTCACGGCCTACTGCGTAATAATTGATTACTGCGCTTCCATCAGAAACCTTACAATACCTATATGCATATTTGTTGGTGTTATGTCCTATATGTCAAAAAATATCACAATAGATCTATCAATCTTATATATTTCAAATCGGGGAATAAAGATCTAAAAGAAATGTTATAATATACAGAAGTTCAAGCTTCATTGTTATATCATGTGATCTATGCAAGCTTTTGCTTTGTAATTACATTTTAGAGAAATGTACGGGTGTCCCACGACGAACTGCGGCGATCGATATCTCGAAAAGTAGACATCGGAAAATTTTGAAAATTTGGTAGTAAACTAACGTCGATGGGTGCAACTCGGATAAAATATTTTCAAGATGGTGGCACTTCCCGTTATACCGGATGTCGATACCAACTTGCTTATTTTAAATGGGACACCCTATATATTATTACATTTTTGTACGCAAAATTCTAGTCCGATTTTGTGTATCATGTCCTATACCTAGGTCTCTCCGTCTTCGAGATATTTCAATTTTTATGTCAAAAATGACATTTGCGGGCCCTAAAAGAATTATCAATTTTTCCTATAACGAAGCCTTTATTGTCTAATTTGGGTTCGATTCTTTGTTGAAAAAGACTTACTTTAATAGATTTTTTATAATATTTTGATAAGTATTAATACAGAGTGTTCAAAAAATAAGAATAAAAAAGAAATTGAGAAAAGTGTAAAAAATCAATTTTTTCAAATGGAAACCCCCAATTTTAATAATCTTATCTTATTCGCCATTAAAAATAAGGGTAAGTTTGTATGTGGATGTCTATTCCGAAAATTTTTAGTTTTCGAGATATTCCCAATTCAATATTTCTATATGGGGATTTTGCTATGGATTTTAAGTTCAATTACTGTTAGTTGGCTATGACGGCGTTGAGTGCTAAACAAATGTATGTAGCTGTCACTTACCAATTGACAAGTATTAATTATCATGCTGGGGTGCTTAAATTATGCACACGAGGATTATTTAAATTTGTTTATAATCTATGGAGAATGTTACAAAGTTTTACCAAAAACATGTGAAATATTTGCTAATAGATATTTAGAGAAACAAAAACCGTCTCCGAACAATATTTAATGAATAATGGAGAATTTCAAAAAATTTGGCACTGCAACAGTTCATAAAATAATTAAACAAATGTAACTTAGATACAAAAGGTTCTTACATTAAATACTAACAGTATAACTACTTATACTCAGGAAAATATTTTATTTTAATAAGTGTTCAAAGTGTCCACCCTGAACTTCCAAACATTTTTCGCACCTCTTGATTAGTTCGTCATGGGTGGCCGCTCTAGTAGAACCTGGAGATAATCTTTCAAAAGCATTCCTTACTCTTGCCTGACAATCTTCCATTGTTGTGACTGGATTAAAATAAACCATATCTTTTATTGTTCCCCATATAAAATAGTGTAAGACAGACAGATCAGGAGAAGGGGGAGGCCACAGAAAAGGTCCATTGTTAGCAATCCACTTATCGTAAAAAGTTTCTTCCAAGAAGTTGTTAACTATGAAGCTGCTGTGTGGTGGCGTGCCATCGTGTTGGTAAAATATTTGCCTATGTTCACTGTTCAGCTAGCGGTAAATTGTTTAAATATTCATTATCTAAATCTTGTAATATGTTCAAATATCTTTCACCTAAAAAAAGTTGATACGTAATTTGAAAAACAGAAACTATTAATTCATTACCATTTAAGTTTTCTTCATAAAAATTAAGTTTTACGACTCCATCATTTCTCACAGCACAGTACACATTAAATTGCCAGGTTTCTTGATAATTTCGCAATCTCACGGCATGGGGATTTGAATCACACCAAAAGTGGGAATTATGTCTGTTGAAAAGTCCATTTTTCATAAATTTTGCCTCGTCAGTCCAAATTATGTTGTCCAAAAATCGAAAGTCGCCTTGTAACATTGTTAAAATAAATTCGCAAAAATGAACTCTTCTGGCCAAATCGGTGTCCTTTAGGTGTTGAACCATAGAAATGGAATAGGGATGGAATTTGTGTTTCAAAAGAATTCTATGAATAGAGTTCTTGGAGATTCCTGCTTGTAAGGCCACTTGTCTTAAGGATATCATAGGATATGCCGCAAAATATCCCAAAATAGCAATTTCGATATTTTCATCATCGACAATTGGTTTTATTTTATGAACTGTTGCATTAACGGTGCCAAATTTTTTGAAATTCTCCATTATTCATTTAATACTGTTCGGAGATGGTTTTTGTTTATCTGGATATCTATTAGCAAATATTTCACAAGTTCTTAACAAAACTTTGTTACATTCTCCATAGATTATAAACAAATTTAAGTAATCCTCGTGCGTATAATTTAAGCGCCCCGGCATGATAATTGATACTTGTCAAATGGTAAGTGACAGCTACATACATTTGTTTAGCACTCAACGCCGTCATAGCCAACTAAGAGTAATTTAACTTAATATCCATAACAGAATACCCATATAGAAATATTGAATTGGGAATATCTCGATAACTAAAAATTTTCGGAATAGACATCCATATACAAACTTACCCTTATTTTTAATGGCGAATAAGATAAAATTATAAAAATTGGGGGTTTCCATTTGAAAAAAATTGATTTTTGACAGTTTTCTCAATTTCATTTTTATTCTTATTTCTTGAACACTCTGTATTAATACTTATCAAAATATTATAAAAACTCTATTAAAGTAGATCTTTTCCAACAAAGAATCGAACCCAAATTAGATAATAAAAGCTTCTTTATAGGAAAAATTGATAATTCTTTTAGGGCCCGCAAACGTCATTTTTGACATAAAAATTGAAATATCTCAAAAACGGAGAGACCTAGTATAGGACATGATATACAAAATCGGCCTAGAATTTTTCGTACAATCCAAAAATGTAATAATATATAGGGTGTCCCATTTAAAATAAGCAAGTTGGTATAGGCTTCCAGTATAACCGGAAGTGCCACCATCTTGAAAATATTTTAGCCGAGTTGCTCCCATCGACGTTAGTTTACTACCAAATTTTCAAAATTCTCAGATGACTACTTTTCGAGATATCGATCGCCGCGTTTCGTCGTGGGACACCCTGTATATACAACCCTGTAAACTTCAAATGGCAACCTCTTTTAAAGTAAGGAAGTTCAAAGTAATAACTAATAATTATCATGAAATTCTTATACAAAACTTATACAAAATGGGCATGTCCTCTCTTTTTCAAAGAACTTACTTTATCACCAGAGTTGGAATAGTTGATTCAATTAAAACTATTCGAGGTATGGGGAAATGAAAGGTATGGGTACAAATATATGCAGGCACAATTTCAAACGTATTTGAACTTTATATTTCTTTTTACAAATACATTAGGTTGTCAAGAAAACTTTTCTTAATTTTACAGTTTATTATAAATGCTGTAAAAATTTCGAAAATATCGTAAATTTCAGTAAAACTCCAGGAGATGACGTTATTAGCCAGGTCACGCGCACCAGGTCATCCGGAGGAGGTTGCCGATGTCAGATTCGGGATAGTTTCGATTTTCCATGAGTTTATAGGGAACTCCAGGTGATCATATTCCTGGTGCCGTCCTGACCCCCAGGTACACAGGGGTGTCATTTGGACATCATATTCAGGTCCAGCAACTCAAAAAACCCCCGGGTGCTGAAATTCGTATGATTCGGGTGTTTTTTGTGGAAGTTATGAATTTTTTCATCACTTGAAAAGATGCACTTATAAGAATGCACTTTTCTATGCAGCAATGCAATTTCAAAAAAGTGCAAGACTAAAATATGGCACAAAGTTTCTAAACGAGTTAACGAAGCGAATGCAAAAAACCCCATCTCAATTCGACCTACTGCCAAAAAATTGAGAGTTGGGGATATTTTTGTGTTATATTTCCTCGCCTAGCAATACTGACGGAACTGGCGGGCGTAACAATCTACGGGCAAAAAATCAAGATTTACACAGATTGTAGACAATCACTACTAGCCCTGAGGTTGAAGTTACAAAATTACCATAGGTGCAGTATGGGAATGTCACCAAGCACTTGTGGGTGCCCCCAGCATGATTAACATATCGGTATGTTGGTTGAAAGGACATGAACATTGCACAGTGCAGTGGCAAAGAAGAAGTCGAAAGACTGTCCAAGAAGGTAGTAGGCCTAAACATCTTTGGACCAGGCCCGATCAGTCTGCTATCGATTACGGAGATTACACAAATAACTAAAGAGAATACCCACAACGAATTTAAGAAGCTGTGGGATAAGACACGTAGCTGCCACCTTACTAGGACACTACTACAATATCCCAACAAGAGTACAGCAATGGACTACCTGGAAATGTCCAGAAGGAACCTACGTTTTATAACGGAAATCCAAACTGGACACTGTCCGTTAAGGAAACATCTACATAACATGAGATTAAATGAAACACCTCTTTGTAGAGGTTGTGAATAAGAAGATGAGACGATTCTGTGTCTGTTCTGCCGTCTCATCAATCGGAGAATCCATTTTGGGAGAACGTTGGCCTACTTCGGCCGATGTAAGGGAGATGCCCCTAGGCAGCATCATCACCTACTACGCAAGATTAGGTTGGTTGGAGGCGCAATGGGGCCTAAGTGCCGTGGTTCAATATTTCTCTTTGACCACCCAAAATTCCAAAATCTTCATATTTTGTTCTACCTAATCAAAGCCAGTCATCAAAAACCAGATTTCAGTTAGTAATAACTGGTATGAAGAGTTCAATAGCTCCTTCAAAATATCAATGGAGTGCACTAAGACTGAATTTGTTGAACAAATTTCACACCTCTAGCAACGAATCGGATCCTTTAATTTTATATCGCTACCATAGCGACCATTAAAATGTCCAGAAATTCTCTTCATGTTGAACGCATAATCTTCTAAGATTAGACTGAGTGCTTCAGTGGAAGTACATGGATCGTTAACATCATAAGATTTCATGGTAAAAGCCGCAGAAATTGTTTCCGCACACTCTCCTAGGACTTCTTTGTATTTTACGCATTAAATTTTGAACCTCTTGTCTAATATATTCTTTATTTTATTTTCTAAAGCGCAACATTTTTAATAAACTCTACTTGTACTTTTACACCCGATTTTATACAGTGACAATGCAATTTGGCATAATACGAGTATATTTTTTACACAATAATAACCAACCATTCTTCGCCTACTATGCTTGCGTGTTTATGTCTCAAAATAATTATAATGTCAGATAATATCTATTTATGCAATCAGTTACGAAAGACTTTATTTTGTGTAACGAATTCCCACAAAATGACATGAGTTATACAAAAGGGTCTTTTGTAACGTGTTATGTATAAGGTTTTTTCGAATTTTAAACATATAGAAACCTTTAAACATAAATGAAATAGGGACATTTAATATTAATATTTACTAATAGCAAGTAACGCTGTTTTGTCGTTAAATCCTGAAAAATCGAAAGCCAAATATGGCAACATATCATTATTAGTTTGACAAGTGGTGCGAAGAAATGAAGGTAAATCGTTGAAAGTTTGTTAGCATAATATATATTTAAGGAAAGCATGATTTAAAATAGATATAAAGTCATACCCTGACATAATAGCATTAAAAAAAAACAATAAGAGGGATATCACGCTAAAAAATCAAGCGTCTTGTCAAAACAGAATATTTCCAAGTTCTTGATAGAGGCTGATGACTATAATTTCTTAATGGCTAAAGTAAGCAAAAATATCTCGATATTTGGTTGACAGTTTGTAATATGATTATTTTTATGGATTTTTTTAATTGTTGGAATATCCGGAGCATGTCGGAAAGCAGAAATAACATTTTTACGCATTGAGGATATTGTTGATGAAGGATATTACTTTAGAGTTCATATTCCTAACATTCGAGAATTGTAATTACTATGCGGGACATAGAAGGGCTGTATTCTTTCCTATTATTTGGGTTTTCTGCCACACGTATTATTATCCTCTTCAAAACAAATCACCAAATCTACAAAATAATAGAATTATTGGAAAAAAAAATCAATGCGCCCGTGACGTTTACGCCAAAGGAAAAGTCAGTGGTTATGTTTTGCAAATAATATAAATCGCAAAAAACACCGAAATAATGTATTTAGCTGACGTTTCGGAAAGTAATCTCTTTCCGTTTTCAAAGCTTTTTTTGGAAGAACTCTTATTTTGCTGTGTATGTCAAATACACAGCTTTAAGATTCTGTTTATGCTATTTCCATAGATACTTACTACTTACACAGAACATAGAACTGATGATATTTTCTTTTATATAATGTTGAGTTTGTTAAGTTCTTCTTTTAACATTGGTAGCCAGGTTGTACAAATATCTACAGAACAATTCGATTCGCACTTATCTTCATTTAATAAGATTATTGCTGATTCCTTAATTTTTCTTTTTTTGGTATCTGTTTCTTTTGTTAAAATTTTTGCCGAGTCCCAGTTTATTCTATGTCCGTTTTCCCAAGCATGTTCACAAATCTTTGATTTCTGAATTTCATTCTTTCTAATGTAACTCTTGTGCTCATCCAACCTCACACTGAAAGGTCTGGATGACTCACCCACATAACATTTATCACATTCGCACGGGATATTGTAAATACAGTTTTTTGAATTTCAATGTGAGGTTGGATGAGCACAAGAATTACATTAGAAAGAGTGAAATTCAGAAATCAAAGATTTGTGAACATGCCTGGGACAACGGACATAGAATAAACTGGGACTCGACAAAAATTTTAACAAAAGAAACAGATACCAAAAAAAATAAAAAATTAAGGAATCAGCAATAATCTTATTAAATGAAGATAAGTGCGAATCGAATTGTTCTGTAGATATTTGTACAACCTGGCTACCAATGTTAAAAGAAGAACTTAACAAACTCAACATTATATAAAAGAAAATATCATCAGTTCTATGTTCTGTGTAAGTAGTAAGTATCTATGGAAATAACATAAACAGAATCTTAAAGCTGTGTATTTGACATACACAGCAAAATAAGAGTTCTTCCAAAAAAAGCTTTGAAAACGGAAAGAGATTACTTTCCGAAACGTCAACTAAATACATTATTTCTGTGTTTATTCCGATTTTTATTATATGCAAAACATAACCTCTGACTTTTCTTTTGGCGTAAACGTCACGGGCGCAGAGGTTTTTTTCCAATAATTCTATTATTTTGTAGATTCGGTGATTTGTTTTGAAGAGGATAATAATACATGTGGTAGAAAACCCAAATAATAGGAAAGAATATTCGAAGAATGCCACAAATAACTTTCAGGCAATATATAGAAGGGCTGAATTTCATCAATATTATTAGAAAATATATTACGTCACTCAAATGTCTAATAAAACAGAATTTTTGTTGAATTTACAAGTGGAGAGTACCATTGATTTGTTTTTTATTTACTGGCCACTGCTTTAAGAAGTCTTCAATCACTTTACTAGCAGATTGTGGAGCCACTCCTTTGAAATTAATACAGCATGGGGGGTTGGGTGTTTTGAAATGTGTCATTTTGTATGTCAAAATTAGAAAAAAATATCTTAACTATTGGTTAACCAGTGATTGTAAAACCGGTTGTTAATGAGTGGCGGTTTAAAAATATAAATGGTAATCAAAACATAAGTCATACATTACTTAAACAAAATAATAATAAATGATAAATAAATAAACACCACAGAAATTAGACAACCCGCAATTCCAGAAGCCAGAGGTGGTTACACATTGAAGGTGGTTACACATTGAAAAACCCAGAAATGGATTAAATATCACATCGCCACCTTTGAATTTGATAGTTACTGGGCTGGGCTAGTTTATTTCGAGCAATGAGAAGCAGTAGCGTAGAAGTACCAGCGTGAACCTGAAGATGATAAATGTGATTCCGTCGAAACGTCGTTTGGACAACTAGAGCTCCGTCGGGAGCCTACCAGCTACGCGAGATAGCAGTTTACTATATGAGCAAGATATGTGGAAGAACTGAACGAGAATTTGGTAAAGGAAGGTAGTAACAATTGCTATTGACCTGCTGAAGTAATTGTCTTTTAGTTGTATTCCTAATATGTTTTAAAATATCGGGGCCAGTACACTGCCTGGCTCACCCGGTATACACTTCCACTTACAATTAGATTGGAACTGTTGATGTATCTTTGCGAACAACTGGATTCGGAGACTGTGCGTGGAAGGTTTTATTGATATCCAATCATCAACGCAAAAAGTCAAATTGCTAAAATATTTTGGTGCAACTCTCGAAATTACAGAACTTCTATCGTTTTACTTTGTTGCCAAATTTCAGACCGAAGTTAATTTTTCCGCCTAACCTGTTTTCGTTCGAGAACGAACAATGAAGTATTCAACAATAATGAATTAACACATTTTAATAAGCTGGTCTTATCATATTATCTTAATTCCATTTCATTTTCATTTCATATTTCTCTGGGATCTATTAAAATAAGGAAACAGTGTATTTAACTTTTAAAACAAACCACGGCTCACTGTAATAGTTCTCGAAAAAGACATACCATTTGCCTGATAAATTTAGTAAGATAAATTTCAGGCTGAACATTCAGTTAAGTAAATGGCGAAGGACTCCGTCATAGACAAGATTGTCTTGTATATTATGAAGTAAGTAATCTTGAACTCGAAGTTAAAGCACAGGGGTGCACTAGAAAGGAACAAGAAAGAAAAGAAACAGCTAGGAATTGAGGGTCTAACATTTATAAAATTTATTTTATATTGTGTATGTAAGCTAAGCTTATTGTATTTTCTGCTACGTCCTTATATTTTGACTTGAATGTTGTTGGTAAACAACTTGAGCATATGGAAGCATTTAATAATAATAATAATATAATAAAAAGCTTTCTTTACTAAAGTAATGTGCGAAAGTTAAAGAAATTATAAAACAAAATATTTTTGAAAGTACACATGTTCAGTTAAAATTCACATTTTATGTATTACAAACTTCCATCAAAAGCATACCTTTAAACGAGTAATAAGTACATAATTTTTGGATTTTAAATTAAATAACAAAACATCTATTATACAGGGTTACTGGTAATTCGATACATTCCTTTGGAGATGTGATGGGGCATGAGCTAAGGAGTAAATCTAGCCCTAACTTACATTATGCAAAACTCAATAGTTTTTGAGATATTTCAATTTTTTTTGTTTTTCTCAAAAAAGTAGATCTTAATGTCTTAAAATTTAATTTCCGAAAAATCTACTTGACATTTTAAAATTTTTTTTTACTGGATTGCTTGTCCAATATTATAGATATCCGTTTGGAATGAAAAATATCCGGAAACATTTCGATCATGTGAACATCTAAAATAAAAACTTGTAAAAATTTTTTTTTTAAATCAGTTATGAAATTTACCTATTAGGTTTTTTCAAAAAAATATTAATGTAGCACGCGTACAAATTATTATAAAAACTTCCTTATTTCAATAGCTATCTAACTAGGTAGAAATGTTTAATGTACCCTTGATAGTTCTAATAAAAAATTAGTAAAGATAATGCTGGTGGCGGAATTTATTAAACGACTAATCGTTCATTTTCATTTAAGTCAGTCAGTCCTTGACTTTGACGTTTGTGCATTTGTTTGTGTTTCATTAACTGACATTCTAATCTCCGTGTCCCTTAAGTTTGTTGGTCTTGTTAAATTAGTTATCGAAGGTTTTGATTTTGCTTGTAGTTATCTTGTTATTAGTTGTTGTTATTGTATTTTCTGTGCCATGACCGCGTATGCCAACGCAGAATACGCTGATATCTTGTTTGTCTAGGGATACTGTGGCGGCAACGCTGCTGGAGCTCGCCGAGAATATGGTCTTTGGTACCCTAACCGCCGCTTACCAAATGCACGTGTATTCAGTACGGCATATCGAAATATTGCTGAAACTGGCTCTGTGAAATGTAGAAGAAGTGACGCTGGTGCTCCTCCCGTTTATGAACCAGATGATGAGGAAGAAATATTGAGGTATTTTGAGGAAGACCCAACTATTTCAACTAATAAAGTCGCAAGACTAACCGGAGCGTCACAATGGAAAGTTTGGTCTACGATACGTAGTTGGATGTCATCCTTACCACTATACCCCTGTCCAAGGCTTGGAGGAAGGTGATCCTGGAAGGAGAGTGGAATTCTGCCGCTTTACGTTAAATTCAGATGCAGAAAGTGCAAATTTTTTAACAAGTATTTTATGGACGGACGAGTCGAAATTTAATCGCGAGGGTATAACAAATTTCCACAACCTACATTATTGGGCAGAGGAAAATCCCAAGTTAACACGTGAAACTAGTTTCCAAATGAAGTTTTCTATTAATGTGTGGATGGGAGTCATTGGCCACTATTTAATAGGGCCACACTTTCTTCCTCAAAATTTAAACGGGGAAATCTATGAAAATTTTTTAAGAAATGATCTGGCGGTGATTTTAGAAGATGTTCCTCTCGCCGTCAGACAGCGAATGATGTTTCAGAACGACGGTTGTCCAGCACATTATCGGCTGACAGTACGACAGTTACTTGATCAACGTTTCCCTAACCGTTGGATTGGAAGAGCGGGCCCAATACCTTGGCCAGCGCGAAGCCCTGACTTAACACCCCTTGATTATTACATATGGGGTCATATGAAGGAGATGGTCTATGCCACACCAGTCAATACTATAGAAAACCTTAGACAAAGGATAGTCGATGCTGCCCAACACATAAGACATAATCTGACAACCAGAGTAACAAGGACGGAAATAAGAAGACGCTGCCGTGTCTGTATACGGTAGGGGCTCCCATTTTGAGCAAGACATATAAAAAATAAAGTACAACTTTGAAATTAATGAAGAATTAAACTCTACTTTTAAAATGTTTTTTACTGTTTATCTAAAAATAAACTTCGTACTACTTGTGTTATTTTTACTAGTATTTTCTTAGAACTATTAAGGGTACATTGAACATTTGTACCTTGTTAGATAGCTATTGAAATAAGGCAGTTTTTATAATAATTTATACGCGTGTTACGTTAATATTTTTTTGAAAAAACCTAATAAGTAAATTTCATAGCTGATTTAAAAAAAAAATTTTGAAAGTTTTATTTCAGATGTTCACATGATCGAAATGTTTCCAGATATTTTTCATTCCAAACGGATATCTATAATATTGGACAAGTAATCCAGTAAAAAAAAATTTAAAAATGTCAAATAGATTTTTCGAAAATTAACTTTTAGGATATTAAGATCTACTTTTTGAGAAAAATAAAAAAAATTAAATATCTCAAAAACTATTGAGTTTTGCATAATATATGTTAGGGCTAAATTTACTTCTTAGATCATGCCCCATCGCATCTCCAAAAGAATGTATCGAATTACCAGTAACCCTGTATAACTCAATTAAATGAAATGTTCTGCTCCGCGTTGTCACTTCGCTTCCCAATCTTCTACCGTCCTTCTGTTCCTATGTACGTATCCTCAACCTCCCAGTAGTCGGGAGGGTAAGAGAATCCACCTTGCATTTTATGCTCAAGCGTTGAAATTTGGTACACTTGTTCGTTATACCCTACCCTTCGATATGAGAAATGTAGCGGCGGTCGGGGCTCCAGCGGGGGCCCTGTTATAGCTTAGGTGCCTACCTTCAGGGGCAAATCCGCATTTTCGCTTGTTTTGGAGCTAAGAAGTGTCCTGGAGGGCTGAAATTTGATACACATGCGGAATTTTAGATGTTTCAGATTACAAGTAAATGCCTAGGGCCCACGGCGCTTTTTTAAAAATGGCGGTGGGGAAATTCTCAAAATAACGTTATTTTCCGAAAAAGTTTACTCTATCGCATTTTTTCTAGTGAGGTCTCATTTCATATGTTTTTGGGTCACTGATTTTGAAAAATCATGTTTCTAGTATGTGAGGTCGAAAATACAGACAGTGCGAATAATAGTACATTATTCACTAAGGGCCGGTTTTATAATATCGGATTAAACTGCAGAGTGCAGGTTAAACTACGGATTTGAAAAAAACTGTGTTTTATAATGTCAGTAATCTTTAGTTTGTAGATTAATTACGTCACAGTAAAGTTAAACTTCAAACGGTGGATGGGGATCGTTTAAACCGTGTATCAGATGTCCGAATATTCATAACCTCAGAATTAATAAAATTCGGTATATATTTGATGGATGTATTCGAAATATGTGATTATTTACAATCTGATGATGACAAAAATTATTAATACGGCCAATAGACCAATGCCAATGTCTCTGAAAATGGTAAAAAACAAAATAAAATTATAGTAGGATGAAACCCATTAGAAAAGGAAGAGAATATAACAAAAATTAAAGGAAAAATAAATTACGGGCGATTTGAGGTCGGGAAGTCGGAGGGGGTGAGTTTTTAAGGGTAAAAAACGGTTTATCTCGATTTCCGGCAAAACTACAAGTCCTATGGAAAAAAAATTAAATGGCAAAGTTGTAGGTAATAGAAAGATCTACAACTTTTGTATTTACACTTTTTTCACATAACCTCAAAATTTATGTGAAAAATTCAAATAACCAAATTTTTGGTTTTTTATTTTTATCTTTTTTCAAAAAAATTTTTTTTTTACGAAATTTGGTGAAAACTTACCTTGTTATATCCCAAACACACTGTAATTTTTTTTATTTAAAATATTTATTTTTTCACCTTATTTTGAATTAATATCGAAAAAGCACCCTAATTTTCAATCAAAAATTCTCACATCAAAGTATCTGATTTTTTAAAAAACTCGGTAGGCTTTTTGTTTGTTGAAATCTCTACTTTCTGATGGTGTAAAAAAAATATACATTACTATGGTAAATGTTCTCAGAAAATGCAAAGAAACGAAAAAACTCGAATCCGAAAAATTTTTTTTTAATCATTATGTACAATTTTGAGTTATTTATTAAAATTTACACTTTAATAACTCAAAAAACGTAATATTCTATGTTACATTGATTAACAAAAAAAATACAAATCCATAAAACATAAAGATTGCAAAAAACATGCGAAAATAGTTGTTCTAAATATTAAAGATAGGATTTAAAGGGGATTTCATCTAAAAAATGTGACTGCTGCAATTTTTTTCAGTAAAAAAGTTGATTTATTAAATTCTAATTACATTTATGTGATAGAAAATCTCATAATATATGAATACACATTAAATACATGTGAAATACACATTAAATACATGTAAATCATACTATTGAATTTAGATACTTTATACTGATTACGTTATTCATTATAAAATTTTTAAATACATTAATCTTGTTGTTTATAAATACCTTATCTTGAATTCTAATCACTTATCCATTAGTTTTTGTCTCTTTGATGGCATTTCTTCATCGTTAGATTCGACACACATTTCCGATTCTAGTAGATCTTGGAAATCTTCAAGACTATCACCGTCTTCGTCTCCAATATTATTTCCGGTCTGCATTGGTTCTTCATCCACAATTTCATCTGAATCATTAACGTCCTCGTAGGTTTTTTCTTCCACATTGGAGCATTTTTCAAAACCATGACAATTTGAGCATAAATTTGTGCATTTTAAACCATGTTTTCGGCAGCCACATTTTAAACTGTTACATCCAGTTTCACAGCTGCAGCAAATAGTTTTGAGTAATATTTCCGGAATTAATTCTTTTTCTGTTAATTTAGGCATAATGCCACGTTGATGTTGCTTCCAGCCCCAATCTGTTGCAATCAGTTCGTTACCCAGCCAAGTTTGAAGCTGATAATATGCCCTGTGACAATGTTGTTCTGCTGCACCTTCTGTGGGTGGGAGATTTGCCAATATGAAAGATGATTTAATTTTTGCCAATTGATAGATACGTTTGACCAACCGCTATACCATAAAGCTCGTGAAATCTTAGCCAGTATTGATTTAGATAATGATCCCTACAATTTGTCGTCAATCCAAGTAAGACTTGGAGGATTTCATTTATTGATGTCATTCCTCGGAGCGATTGGATTCATCATGGATGGTAGTGGACTTAAGGAAGCTTTTTGTGAAATATATGCAGAAAATTCGTCCGATAAAGCTCTTTCCGGGCACGCATATGCACGAGCTATCAGAGGACATTTTTTAGTACAGCTCGCCTTGTCTGAATTAATTTTTTCATCGATGGAGTTATCGGACACAGAAAAGGGGCTAATGGATACATTTTTGCTGGATTTAGGAACAGAAAATTTTGAAGACAATTTGCATCACGAAGATTTTAAGATCATAAAAGAAAAACTGATAGCAACAGATTGGGGCTGGAAGCAACATCAACGTGGCATTATGCCCAAATTAACAGAAAAAGAATTAATTCCGAAAATATTACTCAAAACTATTTGCTGCAGCTGTGAAACTGGATGTAACAGTTTAAAATGTGGCTGTCGAAAACATGGTTTAAAATGCACAAATTTATGCTCAAATTGTCATGGTTTTGAAAAATGCTCCGATGTGGAAGAAAAAACCTACGAGGACGTTAATGATTCAGATGAAATTGTGGATGAAGAACCAATGCAGACTGGAAATAATATTGGAGACGAAGACGGAGATGGTCTTGAAGATTTCGAAGATCTACTAGAATCGGAAATGTTTGTCGAATCTAACGATGAAGAAATGCCATCAAAGAGACAAAAACTAATGGATAAGTGATTAGAATTCAAGATAAGGTATTTATAAACAACAAGATTAATGTATTTAAAAATTTTATAATGAATAACGTAATCAGTATAAAGTATCTAAATTCAATAGTATGATTTACATGTATTTAATGTGTATTTCACATGTATTTAATGTGTATTTATATATTATGAGATTTTCTATCACATAAATGTAATTAGAATTTAATAAATCAACTTTTTTACTGAAAAAAATTGCAGCAGTCACATTTTTTAGATGAAATCCCCTTTAAATCCTATCTTTAATATTTAGAACAACTATTTTCGCATGTTTTTTGCAATCTTTATGTTTTCTGGGTTTGTAATTTTTTTTGTCAATCAATGTAACATAGAATATTACGTTTTTTGAGTTATTAAAGTGTAAATTTTAATAAATAACTCAAAATTGTACATAATGATTAAAAAAAAATTTTTCGGATTCGAGTTTTTTCGTTTCTTTGCATTTTCTGAGAACATTTACCATAGTAATGTATATTTTTTTTACACCATCAGAAAGTAGAGATTTCAACAAACAAAAAGCCTACCGAGTTTTTTAAAAAATCAGATATTTTGACGTGAGAATTTTTGATTGAAAATTAGGGTGCTTTTTCGATATTAATTCAAAATAAGGTGAAAAAATAAATATTTTAAATAAAAAAAATTACAGTGTGTTTGGGATATAACAAGGTAAGTTTTCACCAAATTTCGTAAAAAAAAAATTTTTTTTGAAAAAGATAAAAATAAAAAGCCAAAAATTTGGTTATTTGAATTTTTCACATAAATTTTGAGGTTATGTGAAAAAAGTGTAAATACAAAAGTTGTAGATCTTTCTATTACCTAAAACTTTGCCATTTAATTTTTTTCCATAGGACTTGTAGTTTTGCCGGAAATCGAGATAAACCGTTTTTTACCCTTAAAAACTCACCCCCTCCGACTTCCCGACCTCAGATCGCCCGTAATTTATTTTTCCTTTAATTTTTGTTATATTCTCTTCCTTTTCCAATGGGTTTCATCCTACTATAATTTTATTTTGTTTCAAAAATTATTGGCACTGGACTACAAATAGTTCTGGAAATTTTAGAATCAGACCTATAGTTACATGGCAGAATGTAATAAGATAATTTTTAGTTGATTTAGATTATCTAAGCAGTCAGTTACTATTTCATTGGAACCAATTGAAAATTTATTATTCGACAGAAAGGTAAAGATTTATTTTTGATCTCACAATTCTATGCATATAAGCTTATTGTTACCAGCGTTTTTGGAAGTGTATACACATCAACTGCCTCTTGTATAATTAAAAATGTTTCTCTAATAAAATTATCTCGTATTTAAGTGTTTGTCGTTCTATTTCCCTTCATTTTTACAAAAATAACTTGAAAGGTCATGTCAAAATGTCATAATAGGTTAGAATCAAACTAAGTGAAGTTGCAATTTCTGGTAAACAGCAGTACCAACTATATACATTTCAGTTTATTTTTATAAAACAGTCATTTGTAAAGTAAAGTTTAAGTCATGGTTTAAATTTAAGATAAACTGACAGATTAATCCGATATTATAAAACCGGCCCTAAGGGAGAGAGACGTCTTATAATGGCGGTCTCTCCCGAGGTGTATATACTATTTTTCCACGATCGGGAGTAGAAACATTTATTTCATAAATAAAGAATTATAATAAATTGGAGCGAAATTACAATATTTAGAAGCCTTTGGGATATTTCCATTCAACGTATCATGGCAACAGATATTCGTTTACAAATACATTTGTCAAGTGCAAAAGTTGAGTTTTGACATTTTTGGTGTGGAAAACCAAGAAGAACCGCAAGATATCGTTGAAGCTGCCGGTGCGGCAATTTTAAACTTATTACCCACAAAATCAAGAAATTTGTATGATAAAGCGTACAATCAGTTCAGAAAATGGTGTACTTAAGAAAAAGAAGGTACAAACGTACACGGAAAATGTTATGCTGGCCTATCTTCATTAAAAATCAAATGAATATAAATCTTCCACGGTATGGGCCCAATATTCTATGTTAAAATCGTATATGATTGTGTACGATAACATAGATATAAGTAAATATGCAAAGCTGATGGCATTTTTGAAAAGAAATTCCGATAGTTATAAAGCAGAAAAATGAAAAATTTTGACAAGGGACCAAATTGACTCTTTTTTATCGCAAGCAAATGACGATGAATATTTAATGATAAAGGTAAGATTATACTAGTGTTCATTAAGGTATGATTATGCATTAATGTTTTGTTACTTTTTTAGATTGCGTTGATCTTCGGAATTTCAGGCGTATGCCGTGGAGACGAATTAACTAACCTAAAAGTTGATGATATTGAAGATGTAGTATCATCTTTAATAATAACAACAATACCTTATACCAAAACTAAAATATCCCGACCCTTCGTAGTAACCAGAAATGAAGGAAACATAAATTTACTCGATCTGTATCGTAAATATGCCACATTGCGTCCCTCTCACACCAGTCATGGTCGATTTTTTGTATTTTATAAATCAGGAAAATGTACTACACAGCCAGTAGACAAAAACACTTTTGGAAAAATCCCAAGTATAACAGCCACCTACCTAGGATTATCGGATCCAACCTTATATACTGGCCATTGTCTACGTAGATCTTAAGTAACTCTATTAGCTGATGCAGGAGCAGACATCACGACTATAAAACGTCACGGAGGTTGGAAGTCAATGATAGTTGCTGAGGGGTGCAAAACAAAACAAATATAGCATGTCAAGCACTACAAGCTGCAGCTACGGTTCAAAAAACTATAAATCTGAGTAAAGAAAATGTTTCATTTAGTGAAGTTCCTTCGAATATTAATTTCAATAGTTGTGAGAATGTAACAATTACTATCAATGTTAATAAATAAGAATAACATTTTGTTTAACTATTAACTTATATAAGTAAATATGCAATATCTTATTAATTAATAAATAAGAATTACATTTTGTTTAACTATTGGGCATGAAATAAAAACTCTCCTAGGGAAATTATTGTCTAGGAAGTAAATGCTTTACTTCTGTCACAATTTTGATGCCATAGAAATCGATTTCTACTCCCGGTCGTGGAAAAATTAATATGCCAGTTTTCTTATAATTATTGTGGATTTTATACCACGCGCATGCCAATAAAGAGTACCTGTGCATTGGATATTAATCCGAGTGCCACATATAGATCTACTTACACTTTCAGATGTATCACAACTACATTTACGTAGATCACAGCATTTCAGATTGTTTTTGAGATATTTGCAACGATTTGCAATGCAGCCCTTTTTACAGCTTCATTTCTGAGGTTACAGGCTTTTGCGCCACACGAGTTCCCAAATACTATCACATTTTCTCCATCCAAAATTTGATGGATTTGGAAGGTGCTGTACCCGCTGAAGCGACTGTCTCCAAATTTCGCTTTGAAGGGAAGCGCGCCTGACATGCTGTTCTAGAGTATCCTTTATTGGTGGAATCAATTCCTGCTGACGATCGTTTCTGGTAAATAACACTCTCCGGCATTTGTTCAAAGTGTCATACGACACGGTTCTGGAAAAATAAAACAGTTTTTCATTTGACGTGATTTATAATATGCATGCACGTTTTTTTTTTTTATACATTTATTTAACGTCGGACTATTTCCGCTACTGAGGCCTAACACCGACGCCTGTAGACGAGCTACCCCCAACCAGGAATTTTGCCGAATCTCTTCCCTTAAGAAGAGTAGGGATCTTTTACTTGCCTAACATTTAATAGACAAGGGACCGACGGCTTTGCATCCCCTCCGAAGGATGGTATATCTCCTATACAACCCTCGCCTAAGGTTGTATAGCTTCCGCGCATACACTGATATACAAGCCGCTGGAAGATATGTGAGGCGAGGACATGGTCTTCGTTGGAACGGTCACCAATCCAACTACTAACCACGCCTAACGTTGCTTTACATCGCATATCGAAGTATGTACATAGTAAAGATGCTCCTACGCTCGCCCCTTGTATGTACGTTAAAACGACAAATTTTTCCAGAGTTTCTATTACTTTTTTAGTCTTCAATGTTCAGGGCTGTGAATGCTTCTTTAGCTCCAGAATAGTATAGCTAGGCATTAATAGCCGTGAGCTTTCCAATTCCACGGAAAATATATACAGTATCGCATCAGGTAACTGCGTGAAATCCTATTATGGACTAAGATTTTTCGGGACCTGGGAAGAAGATTAATACATCTTACCAACCGTGTTCTTAAATAAGTAAAATATAGACTATCTGCGGTGAATTATCAAGCACCTTTGTAAGGTAAAAAAAAGGAAAAGCGCAAAATGACTACATTTAATTATTGTTTTAGGCACTAACCTGTCAAAAACTATGTCCAGGCGAGATACTGAAGCCGATTCTTTTCTGATGTAATTTAAAAACACTGTGCTAATATAATCACTGAAAGTGACAGAAGTTCCAGGTTTAAGCATGTGCGCTATTACAGCTCCGTCAAGTATTTTTGACTGTACATTTGGAATTGTATCAGCAGTGAACTCTTTAGATAAATTCGACATGTACTTGGTTAAGTCCGACTTGGTGTCGCTTCACCGCATTTGCCCCATGACGGAGATAGAAGGAGGATATTTCTGGTTCTCCTAGATCATTAGACCTGCTGGCACTAGTGGCAAGTCTACAGTCTGCTAAACAAACCATAGCCATTTTTCAAACTTGCCACTTGGGATTCAAATTTACTATTTTCTTGATAGGGGTCTTGAGCAGAGGAAATTTATTTAGTTTAATGAGGTCCAAGACACGTTGTTGCTCTCCAGACGTTCAGTACCGAAGGTCTGATACAGTGTTACACCGCGCTCTTCTATGCTCATTACAGTATCATTAGCTTGCGCAGAACAAATATTTCTTGACTCTAGATCATAGAGATCTTCACTCTCTTCTAGGAACATGTTACCTAAATCGCTTATGACGTCCTCCAGAGCTTTCTTGCGAGTTAGCAAATTCATTGCGTTGCCTTATTTGAATTTTGGTGTATTGGTCCAGTTCCTCATCATTAAATAAAGCTTCCTCAAATTTGACATCCGGGAATAGCAAACATGTTGCCATTTCCGGACCCGACAACATAAATTCTCTTAGAGCAGTGGGGTTTTCAGTAAGCGTCGCTACATCCATTGTTGCGGTCGAACTCGGCCGGATGGAAATTCGAATTCGAATCGCGCTTATTAAATTACACAGCTGGACAGCTACAGCGCAGTATTTATCGACCGCACGTACTTAAAACATGATTTTTCAGAATTAGTGACCCCGAAAACATATGAAACGAGCCCTCACTCGAAAAAATCCGGTAGAGTAGAATTTTTCGGAAAATAACGTCATTTTATGCATTTCCCCGCCGCCATTTTGAAAAAAGGGCCATGGGCCCTAGGAGACTTACCTGTGGCCTTAAATATCCCAATGCCACATGTGTACCAAATTTCAGCCCTGAATATTATTCTAAGAAAGCGTTTCTGCAACGTTTTTAGTGCAGTTACACATCCCTATACTAATATTGAATAATTCAAATTCCTTTCTACGAAAAACCGGTAAACAGTTCTCATTGGTTGAGTATTCAGCATATTGTGTAGATATTTAAGCTTTTATAGTATAAACTGTAATTTTATAATAATATAACTTATGTATGAATAAGTGTTGGTCTATGATAATACTTAGAAATTTTATTTCTGTTTTGGCAGAATAACCTATCGAGTTCCCAGTGTATTCATATTAATTTGATTATATGATGGAAGCCTTGCTTTCGTACAGTTAAAATGTAAGGAAAAAGTCTTCAAAATTAAGTGCCAACAATTTATGATGAAGCCATTTTTTTTATAGTAGTTAAACCAGTTTCTACTATGTTTTTTAGTTTATCCCCACATATCAGCCTTATAAAAAATTGCAGTATCATCGGCAAAGCTAATTAGTTTTCCTGTTACTTGCAAGGAAAATATTACATTTACATAAACTGAAAATAGCAGCGGTCCTAGCACCCTGCCTTCAGGGGCGAGCGTAGGTGCGTCTTTACTATGTACATACTTCGTATGCGATGTAAAGCAACGACAGGCGCAGTTAGTACTTGGATGGGTGACCATTCCAACGGAAACCGCGTTCTCGCCTCACACATCTTCCAGCGGCTTGTATATCAGTGTATGCGCGGAAGCTATACAACCTTAGGCGAGGGTTGTATAGGAGATATACCATCCTTCGGAGGGGATGTAAAGCCGTCGGTCCCTTGTCTATTAGATGTTAGGCAAGTAAAAGATCCCTACTCTTCTTAAGGGAAGAGGTTCGGAAAAATTCCTGGTTGGGGGTAGCTCGTCTATAGGCGTCGGTGTTAGGCCTCAGTAGCGGAAATAGGCCGACGTTAAATAAATGTATAAAAAAAAGTACCGTGCCTTATGGTACTCCATAATCGATACCCTTTACTCACACAGACTAAGTTCTGTTCTTTCCTATTATTTGGGTTTTTCTACCACATGTATTATTGTCCTCTTCAAAAATAAATCACTGAATCTACAAAATAATATAATTATTGGAAAAAAGCCTCTGCGCCCGTGACGTTTACGCCAAAGAAATAGTCAGAAGTTATGTTTTGCAAATAATATAAATCGGAATAAACACAGAAATAATGTATTTTGCTGACGTTTCGGAAAGTAATCCAGCCAGTTCTATTGGTTAAATAACTTTTGAAAAATTTAAGGCATGTGTCCCTGTCTCCATTATCTTCAAGTATTTGTAAGAGTAATGGCTGACTGTATCAAATACCTTAATAAGAATAAATGTACATATGTTACGGACCTCTAGCGTCTAGTATAGGATTATACATCGCTGACTACCTCGAGTACGTCGCTTAATCTCCTCAAACAAGTCGCGGTCAAAAGACTCTGGCATAAACTGTTCCCTCATTGCCTCCACTAAGGATGGCCAATCGGTGGCCCAGTCTTTCACCAGATTATACCAATTGTAGGCATCTCCCTCGAATAAGTCTACTGCATCTTTAAATAACCGTGCGCGTGAAATACCACGAGACCTCCGTTTCTCCTCGACGCGTTCTAAGAAAGTTGAAAAAGACATGTCGCCCTTGCGGCCAGTAAATTTCAAGCCCCAGTCTCTAACCGGTACGGGTTTAGGTTTCGCAGCCTCCTCCTCATCTGAACTAAAATCAGTAGTTATTGCAGAGCTATGCGCATCAGGCTGAACCTGAGCCATGGCATTATGCAATACCGACATATCGAGGATGGCTGACTCTTTAAGCTTACGATCCCCGCGGGCCTTATCCTTAAGTTTATCAAAAGCTAACAATAATTTAAGCCAAGTACTGGACTTCACACCTTTTTGCTCGTCATTAGTGGGCATGGACCTGTTAACACGACCCAACGCATGAGCTATCTTGGAAACAATCCCCTTATATTTACTATCATGCTCGCTACCCACAAATTCATCAATATGTTTTTGAATAGCAGCTAGGGATGCCGTTAGAGCTTCAGAATCGACAGTGAATTGGTACGGGTATGGAGGACTTTTGATAGCCAAAGTAGTTTTCTCCAAATGTATGGCTTCTCTTAAAACAGTGCGCAACTCTGCCACAGTAAGGTCACTACCATCTCCTAAGCCACGTACTTGTAATTCATAAACAAGCTCATCCCTAACTAACCTATTAATATCTAACTTGATTTGTGAACTAGCCATATTGAATTTTCAACCAAACACACAAAAAAAATGACAAAATCAGGTAAATTAACAAAACGACGCTGGGCGTCGGTACGTATATAGACGCAAAAAAGCTTACCAACACCAATAAGTACTTAGCAATGTGTAATAACGACAAAATCAAGTAAATTGGCAAAACGACGCTGGGCGTCGGTACGTATATAGACGCAAAAAAACTTACCAACACTAACAAGTACTTAGTAATGAGTAAAAATGACAAAATCAGGTAAATTAACAAAACGACGCTGGGCGTCGGTACATGTATGGACGCAGAAAGAGTTTACTAACACTAATAATTACCTAGTAATGTGTAAAAATGACAATATCGGGTAAATTAGCAAAACGACGCTGGGCGTCGGTACGTATCAACAACAAAAAACTGTTGGCTGCACTTAGGAATCTTTCCAATGGTTTATACGTAATAACTATTGTTTACTAATCCGCTCATGAAATAGTAAAACAAAAAAAAAAACGAAGTCACCCCCCTACCAAAAAAAAAAGCGAAACACGTGGGTAGAGAACGGGCAAGATGGCGTGAAGAGGTTAGCTTACCTTGTTGTAGCTACACGAGGCATTTTATGAATGTGTTATAACTTTTTAAGCGTGAAATTTGTCACACCTTGTGAACATCACCAGGTTACATGCTAAAGAACTAATTTTGTAAATTGTTCAATATAGTGCATTTCATTTTTAAAGAAAGTGTCATTATTTCATCTGCGACCACTACATATGGAAAAACTCAGTGATTTGTTAAGTAAGTAAACTAATAATTTTGCATAGTTTATGTAAGCTTGGGCTTAACGCCCTGAGATAGTCTGAGCTAGAGAAATTTTATCGTAGGCACGTACATCACTTTCCGGGTAAGCCAGTGCCTACGGTATCTGCTACGCTACAGTAGCCCAAGTGATTTTGTTACGTAATGTCTGATAATCATTAAGATCCAACGTATCTATTTGCTTATGTACGTTCAACTCGTAGCAGTGGCGCCCAACTTAAATAGTACAGTTATCTCAAGGCGATAGCAGTGGCGCCCAACTTAAATAGTGAAGTTATCTCAAGGGGATAGTAGTATCGCCCCTAATTAAGTTTTTTTTTTGGTGATAAATTGAGTGTTCCATTTGTTGGTGGTTTGCATACGAAATAATAGCCAGATACATAGTAACATTACGTGACACACATCAAAAAGGGGTTACTTTGCCTCAGCGTAATCGCTTCGCTTGTTTTTGGTAGGGGGGTGACTTCGTTTTTTTTTTGTTTTACTATTTCATGAGCGGATTAGTAAACAATAGTTATTACGTATAAACCATTGGAAAGATTCCTAAGTGCAGCCAACAGTTTTTTGTTGTTGATACGTACCGACGCCCAGCGTCGTTTTGCTAATTTACCCGATATTGTCATTTTTACACATTACTAGTTATTATTAGTGTTAGTAAACTCTTTCTGCGTCCATACATGTACCGACGCCCAGCGTCGTTTTGTTAATTTATCTGATTTTGTCATTTTTACTCATTACTAAGTACTTGTTAGTGTTGGTAAGTTTTTTTGCGTCTATATACGTACCGACGCCCAGCGTCGTTTTGCCAATTTACTTGATTTTGTCATTATTACACATTGCTAAGTACTTATTAGTGTTGGTAAGCTTTTTTGCGTCTATATACGTACCGACGCCCAGCGTCGTTTTGTTAATTTACCTGATTTTGTCATTTTTTTTGTGTGTTTGGTTGAAAATTCAATATGGCTAGTTCACAAATCAAGTTAGATATTAATAGGTTAGTTAGGGATGAGCTTGTTTATGAATTACAAGTACGTGGCTTAGGAGATGGTAGTGACCTTACTGTGGCAGAGTTGCGCACTGTTTTAAGAGAAGCCATACATTTGGAGAAAACTACTTTGGCTATCAAAAGTCCTCCATACCCGTACCAATTCACTGTCGATTCTGAAGCTCTAACGGCATCCCTAGCTGCTATTCAAAAACATATTGATGAATTTGTGGGTAGCGAGCATGATAGTAAATATAAGGGGATTGTTTCCAAGATAGCTCATGCGTTGGGTCGTGTTAACAGGTCCATGCCCACTAATGACGAGCAAAAAGGTGTGAAGTCCAGTACTCGGCTTAAATTATTGTTAGCTTTTGATAAACTTAAGGATAAGGCCCGCGGGGATCGTAAGCTTAAAGAGTCAGCCATCCTCGATATGTCGGTATTGCATAATGCCATGGCTCAGGTTCAGCCTGATGCGCATAGCTCTGCAATAACTACTGATTTTAGTTCAGATGAGGAGGAGGCTGCGAAACCTAAACCCGTACCGGTTAGAGACTGGGGCTTGAAATTTACTGGCCGCAAGGGCGACATGTCTTTTTCAACTTTCTTAGAACGCGTCGAGGAGAAACGGAGGTCCCGTGGTATTTCACGCGCACGGTTATTTAAAGATGCAGTAGACTTATTCGAGGGAGATGCCTACAATTGGTATAATCTGGTGAAAGACTGGGCCACCGATTGGCCATCCTTAGTGGAGGCAATGAGGGAACAGTTTATGCCAGAGTCTTTTGACCGCGACTTGTTTGAGGAGATTAAGCGACGTACTCGAGGTAGTCGGGAAAGTATAGGATTATACATCGCTAGTATGATTGGGTTGTTCAAGAAGATGCACACTCCAATACCTATGGGAACCCAACTCGAAATCATTTTGGAGCGCATAGATCCATACTATCGTCCTTTTCTTGCTTTTGAGAATATAACTTCTGTCACGCAACTCCTGAAATGTTGTCGTATGCTTGACTCCAAACGACAATTGGCTAAGTCATATGTTCCTCCTCCGCCTAAGAGTAAATCTCTTATACCAGAGTTGGCTTATGCATCCACTAGTTCTACTACTTCTCGTTCAACCTCTCGTTCTAGTCTCGTCTTGGATGAAGTCCAACATTTTGGAATCAAATGTTTTAATTGTGGTCAAGTAGGTCATGGGCATCGGGATTGTCAGGCTCCTAGGAAGAAATTCTGCTATAAATGTGGTAAAGCAGAGGTTACGATTAGGTCCTGTCCTAAGTGTTCGCGTTCGGAAAACTGTCCAGGGAGACACTAATTGGTCGAACAGTTTCTCCCGGTGTATGTGAGTCGACCAGCAATGTTGTTGACTTAAAACAACAAATTTTTCTCGATTATGTCATTTCTCATGTGGTTGGTGATCAGCGTCCTTACTTACAACTTTCGGTGTTAGGTTTTCCTATGATGGGTTTGTTGGATTCAGGTGCTACCAGGACAATGGTAGGATCATCTGGTTTTGAGGTCTTCCAGCAGATTGGTTTAAGTTTGCAGCCTTCTGTCAATGAGTGCAGAGTGGCTAATGGGCAAGTCTGTTCCGTTATAGGTTATGTATCTGTTCCTTTCTGCTTGGGTGACAAGGTTCATGTAATAGATGTCCTAGTAGTTCCAGAAATACCGCATAAGTTAATTCTAGGGATAGATTTTTGGGTGGCGATGAATATTATACCAGATTTACGACAAGATGTTTGGCATTTTTCTGAGCAGGAACCACTCGTTGAGGTTAACAGTGTCCTTGACGAGACTTCTTTAAGTGTATCACAGAAACTAGCTCTGGATAGTTTGGTGGATGAAAACCGGAAACTGATGGGTACTTCCCTTGGTCGTACACATCTCGTTTCTCATGAGATCGAGTTACTCCCAGATACCAAACCTATCAAACAGAGATACTATCCTGTTTCGCCTGCCAGACAAAAACTGATTGATGATGAAATTAAGAAAATGCTAGAGTTAAATATCATCGAACCGTGTAAAAGTCCTTGGTCTTCCCCAATATGTTTAGTTCAGAAAAAGGATCAAACTCTGCGTTTTTGTGTAGATTACCGGCGCCTTAACGCTGTTACTAAAAAGGATGCCTATCCTCTGCCGCTGATTTCCTCCATATTAGATCAGTTGAGGGATGCCAAATATTTAAGTTCATTAGATATTAAGAGTGCATATTGGCAAGTTCCTATTGCTGAATCGTCCAAAGACTATACCGCTTTCACTGTACCTAATGGCTTGTATAGGTTTCGAGTTATGCCTTTTGGGTTGTCAAATGCGCCTGCGACTTGGCAGCGTCTTATTGACACCGTGCTTGGAGCTGATTTACAGCCTTCGGTTTTGGTCTATTTGGATGACATTGTGGTAGTGTCGAAGGATTTCGAATCTCACCTAGAAACGTTGCAGAAGGTTTTTGATCGCTTGCATTCTGCTGGGCTGATAGTTAGTTTTGACAAGTGTCAATTTTGCCGTCCTGAGCTTAAGTACTTGGGATATGTTGTTGATAAGTATGGTTTACGTCCTGACCCAGCGAAAGTAGAGTCGATTTTGAGTGTACCTTCTCCGAAAAATGTTAGGGAAATTCGTAGATTTATAGGCACAGCATCTTGGTATCGAAGGTTTGTACCGCAGTTTTCTACAATAGTGGCTCCTTTGTCGAACCTCACTAAGAAGAATGTTAGTTGGTGTTGGTCGCCTGAGTGCGAGAAATCTTTTAAACTTCTTAAGGAGTGTTTGGTTACTGCACCTATTTTGACCTGCCCTGATTTTGAGCGTACCTTTTATGTGCAGACAGATTCGTCGGCATTCGGTGTCGGTGCCGTGCTCACGCAGCAATTTGATGATGGCGAAAAGGTAATTTGCTATTTGTCCCGTTCTTTGACTAGCCAGGAGCGCAAATATAGCTCGGTCGAAAGAGAATGCATTGGCGTAATTTGGGCAGTGGAGAAGCTACGTCACTATCTGGAAGGTTTCCACTTCAAAATCATAACGGATTGTCATTCTTTGCTATGGTTGCAGCAGCTGAAAGATCCCCAAGGTCGATTGGCCAGATGGGCACTTCGTCTGCAACCTTATGATTTTGAACTGATTCATCGCAAGGGCTCTGAACATACCGTCCCTGATTTTCTGTCTCGTTCAGTACCAGTAACGGTGGAATCCATCGAAGTATTGTCGGTCACGGACCATGCTGATTTTCCCACCGATAAATGGTATTTGAGAATGTTGGAGCGAGTCGAAAGGTCTCCTATGCGTTATCCCTTATGGCGTATACAGAATGGCCAGTTGTACAAGTATGTACGTTTGCGTTATCCCGAGTTAGCAGATCCTGCCGACACTTGGAGACTGGTTTTACCCAAAGAAAAACGCCTAGAAGTAATTAGGTCGTTGCATTGTGATGCGAGTTGTGGACACGCAGGGGTCCATAAGACTGTGGCTCGAGTGGGAAATAGGTATTATTGGCCGAAATTAAAGGCCGATGTGGCTAAGTTCGTTAGGCAATGTGAGATTTGCATAAGTACTAAACCCGAACAGAAGTCACTTAGGGGAAATTTGTTGAGTAAGACACCTACCGTTGGAAAACCTTGGCAATTAGTTAGTGCCGATCTGATGGGTCCATTACCCAGGACGGCCAAGGGTTATCAGTTTATTCTTGTCGTGTGTGACAATTTTAGTAAGTTTGCCATGGTGTTTCCGTTGAGGTCAGCTACCGCTAATAGCATATCGCAGGTCATCGAGGATAATGTAATTCTCTTATTTGGCGCTCCGAAGACTATAGTGGTAGACAATGGTCGTCAGTTTCAGAGTAACCGTTTCCAAAATCTTGCGAAAACCTACAACATCGAAATAGCATACACCGCAAATTACCACCCTCAATGCAACCTGACTGAAAGGGTAAATCGTGTTGTTAAGACTATGTTATCTGCATATGTAAAGGATAATCACAGGGCTTGGGATCAATTTTTACCGAAAATAGGTTTCGCCATTAGATCGTCCAAACATGAGGTTACAGGCCTAACGCCTAATTTTGTCAATTTTGGACGTGAAATTTCGTTAGATGGCAATAGTGATAAGTACGTACCTTCTGAGTCTGAGTATCCAGTAGTAAACCCTGAAAACCGTAAGCTTGCCTTCGCTAAGATTTATAAGGATGTTCAGAGTAGAATATTAAAGGCCCATAAATCCAGTAAGAAACATTATAACCTAAGACGCCGACCCGATAAGTTCGTTTTGAAGCAAAAGGTCTGGAGACGTTCTCACGCCCAGTCTGATGCTTCTAAATACTTCACGGCAAAGTTAGCACCTAAATTTGTGGGTCCTTTCACGATTAGAAAAATTCTCTCACCATGGACTTACGAGCTCGAAGGTTCTGACGGTAAACGTTCGGTGTGGCACATAAAAGATCTGAAAGCACACCCTCCCGATGACAACTAGTTGTGGTCTGTTCTGTTAGTTCCGTTGACGTACTTAGGCATCCGAATAGGCAATGACGAATTCGTTTTTTTTTATGTTGGTCTTAGTAACATGGTTTTAGGTCACTTCTGTCGTTAATTTGGTAGTAACATTTGTTTTCCTGGTTCATTGGTCTTGCTCAGGTGGCTGAAACCCACTGAGTAAGTTTTCACCTCTTTCCGCCTCACGGGAGGAAGTGTCTTTGTTTGGATCTCTGTGATGGGGATGCACGAATACCATCACCGTGGTTATACCTGCGAGGGGTAAAAGTCCCCAAAAAAATGGTCTTGTGTGGCGCTTGCGTCTTGAGGGACTCCGTCTCGTTGGGGGCGCTCACATTGCTGGCAGCTGCCTTTAAAGGTATCCGTCTGGAGGGGCTCGAGCTTGGGAGGTGCTGCTTGGAGGTAGCCTGGTCTAGGCCTGGTTATCATTACCCGGGTAGGCACTACTGGGCTTCAGACTAACCTCGTTGTCTAGCAAGGGTGGTCGTCGTGGTGTGACGGGGAACACTCCCGTACCTCATTGTTTTGCTGGTGGAGTAGCCTTGGGGCGAGCTACTTCCTAGCTGTTAAGTCCTTATGCGTTTTTTTGTTCTTTTTTTCCCTTCTCTTTTTTTCTCTATGTATTTTTTTTATTTGTGTTGTTATGCCTGATGGTAACTTGGGAGACGAGTTAGCCATCCCCGTGCATTTAAGTCTCCTTATTTTTGACATTATTTTTGTTGTTATGCCTGATGATAACTTGGGAGACGAGTTAGTCATCCTCGAGCATTTAAGTCTCCTTATTTTCATTGTTATGCCTGATGGTAACTTGGGAGGCGGGTTAGCCATCCCTGTGCATATTAAGTCTCCCCACCAATTATCCATCCTCTGGTGAGAAGCTAGTAAGAAAAAAAAAATCTTCGATTTTTTTTTTCTGCGAGTAAAGGGGGAGTTGTTACGGACCTCTAGCGTATGCGACCCACCATACGCTTTAGCGTTTTGTGGGCCGCATTATAACAACTGCTACACGTCCGAAACACATTTCGCTATTCTCCATGGGAGGGCGACACATTTGTGACACGTGATCAACAGGAAAAACGGAAGCAGACATTTTTGGTTGGCTTGGCTTGTTGGTTAGTTGTTATTCTGTGAACCTTGATTTTATCCAAGGCATCCGCATGGATTTTAGAATAACCAACTCAAGAAAATTTCCTCAATCCGTTGTTGTTCCGTTTAGCGGAATATTTTGTGTTTGTGAGTAAATTTTATCTGCGGAAGCAGGATATTAAATTACACAAGGCTTTCCTTTGGAAATACAGTGTCAACTCAAAAGGCGGACTCGACCCCATTTATCCGACTGTGGCTTCCAGGATTGTTCCCTCATCAGTGAGGGTTCCACGGACGGGGCTTCTACACACGTCAGTGAGAGTTCCACGGACGGGGCATCCACACACAGTGGAAGGCTCCAGGGCTGGTGAGGCTACCATCAACCCCATCCTTGGGTCCATGTCTTGTGTCCCGAAGACATCTACGTAGGGCTACAGTTCCTCCACGTCCGGACTCGGTATCGTACCACCCTGAATAAGTGTGTTTGTGTTGTGTTTATTTTTACTTACCGGGGACCACCTTCAGTGGTTCCGCTGGACATCAATTCATACCTTTGGCATTTTAACCTGTACATATTAGAGATTTTATGCATATATTTACATATACTTAAGGAGGTTCTTTAAATCAAACCTTTGTGGCAGAATCTATGACAATTTTATGATCAAATTGTAAACCGATGTGTAGCTACACGAGGCATTTTATGAATGTGTTATAACTTTTTAAGCGTGAAATTTGTCACACCTTGTGAACATCACCAGGTTACATGCTAAAGAACTAATTTTGTAAATTGTTCAATATAGTGCATTTCATTTTTAAAGAAAGTGTCATTATTTCATCTGCGACCACTACATATGGAAAAACTCAGTGATTTGTTAAGTAAGTAAACTAATAATTTTGCATAGTTTATGTAAGCTTGGGCTTAACGCCCTGAGATAGTCTGAGCTAGAGAAATTTTATCGTAGGCACGTACATCACTTTCCGGGTAAGCCAGTGCCTACGGTATCTGCTACGCTACAGTAGCCCAAGTGATTTCGTTACGTAATGTCTGATAATCATTAAGATCCAACGTATCTATTTGCTTATGTACGTTCAACTCGTAGCACATAGGCAAGGTTTTCCTTAATCTACGCTAAATAAATATTAATTGTGAGATCAATTATTTTATCTTGTGTGGAGACTTGTCCTCTGAAACCATATTGGTTATCATACAGAAGGTTAAATTTATTCAGGTATGAGTTTAGTCTCGTTTTAATTACTTTTGCAAATATTTTATATAGGGTTGTTATTAGGAATATCGGTCTATAATTTTGTATAAGTGATTTATCTCCAGTTTTATAGATTGGTATTATTACTGACTCCTTGAAAGCAGTCGGCCATAATCCTTCTTCCATTCATTCATTTATTATATACACGAGGGGATTAATGATATAAAGTGAGACAGCTTTTAGAGTTTCCGTCTTTATATGATCTACTTCGGTAGATTTATTATTTTTCAATTCGCAAATTAAATTTTTCATTTCACTTTTATCTGTTTTAGGAACCAATATAATGACTGGTTGCTTTGGGACCTTTGAGGTGAAAAGTTGGGCCTTTTTAAATATTGTTTGCTAATATTTTCCCCATTTCTGAAAAAGTCTTTAGAAATTCGTATGCTATATATTCTTTCCTATTATTTGAGTTTTCTACCACATGTATTATTATCCTCTTCAAAAACAAATCACCGAATCTACAAAATAATAGAATTATTGGAAAAAAGTCTCTGCGTCCGTGACGTTTACGTCAAAGGCATAGTCAGAGGTTATGTTTTGCAAACAATATAAATCGGAATAAACACATAAATAATGTATTTTGCTGACGTTTCGGAAAGTAGTCTCTTTCCGTTTTCAAAGCTTTTTTTGGAAGAATTGTTATTTTGCTGTGTATGTCAAATACACAGCTTTAAGAATGCTTGCTATATGTTTAGTTTTAGTATATTTCCCCGTCTCTATTTTTTATTGATTCGATGGGTGCTTTTTTGATTTACTTTTTGTTATATTCTGTACTGCTTTAAAAAGTTTTTTTTATGTATTTCATTTCTACGATAATTATTTTGTGTTTTATGTATTAGAGCATTTAATTTATTTCTATAATTTGTATAATCAATTTTTAGTGCAATGTTGTCTGAATCTCTTTGTAGATTTTCAGCCATGAGGTTGTCTGTATGCACTGATTTTAGTAGGGCATTTGTTAGCCAAGGGTTTTTTATAGTTTTTTTTTTATTACACTTTTGAAAGTAGTTCACAATAGATTTCTGAACAAAAATCGATCACTTTCATTTGATAGCAATAGAATTTACATACTTAACTTATAACTGGAGGAATTGCTTATAGCTAAACTTCTTTCTTTAATAAAGATGTATTATTATTATTGATGAATTGTAACTGAAGCTAGATATCGTGAATAAACAGAACAGCTTGATTGTGATACTTCTTAGGTCGAGAATGCAGTTTGGGAAATCGAAACTCGTAGGGCTGAGGGTTCCTAAGCATTAAATGTCACTTATTGTTCAGGGTTAGTAAATCATTTCTTGCAATACCTGCGAAAGTAAAAAAAAGTAATAAATAATGCGTTAAAGTGAAATTAATGTGGACGCCCTCCCGAAAAATATTCATGTCATTCCACAATATATCAAATTTAAAATTAAACTTGAAGATCAGTAAAAGCTATTACGATATATTCATTTTTATTGATGGTAAATAACACCATTTACGTTTATTTATTATATTTATAATTCCTTTCAGTGAGTTATATGTACAATGTTATGTTGTAATGGAGAGTGCTTATGGCTATTTGGTACTTATTAACTACATTGTATGTGATATATGCGTTTGTTATGAAATAGCTTTTCATATTAACATTGTTTATCTTTCCCCTTTTTTATCCCATTATACTTGTTATGAGTAGACGTATATTGTTGTATTTTTATGTTTAATTTTTTGTTTAATGATATTGTAGTACATTGTACCTGATACGTTAAACACGTTTTCATTAACATTTTTAAAAAAATTTGACCAATGCAATGGTTTGCAATGTACCCTTATGACTTTTTTCGTCTAAAAGGTACTCATTTGCTTTTTGGTATGTAGAAAGAACAAAAGAAGAGCTGCACTCTACAAATGAATTACATTCAATAATAGTATACAAGTGTTCCATTTTTGAAGTTACATTTCGTAAACTTCACACCCCGAAAACTTGTTTAGATCAAATGGAACGTCCTATATTTTTTTCCATCAAGTTATGTAAAATTAAATTCCTTTTTTTCTGATATAATCATTTTCTTAGAAATTCAAGAATTGTTGGTAAAATTTTTATCAAATTAGCCATGATTAGAAACAATGCCAGGACATCTAAATTACACCCACGAAGATTTTTTCAATTTGTTTATTATTTATGGATAATGTGATAAAGTAATACCAAGAACTTGTGGCACATTTGCCACTCGATATTCACAAAAACGGAAACCGTCACCAAACACTGTAAAACACATACTAGATAATTTTAAAAACTATGGCTCTGTCGCCTATTGTTGACGACGAAAACGTAGGAATAGCAATTTCTAGTGTATTTTCGTGCATTTCCAATCCTCATGCTTAATGCTTAATCCTCAGGTCAACTCGTTGTGGAAACTGGCGAGGACTCTAAAAATACGCGGGAAGCCATACCCCCCTTGACACGCACGAACGGACAGACAGCAATCACTGACACGCAAAAAGCGAATGACCCTCTGACCCACTTTGAAAATATACATAACGTCAATGTCTAACAATTTAGAGCACTGCCGCGTGGAAAATGACATTAACGAAGTTATTGGCTATGACATACAATTGACCAGACGGGAGTTTTTAAAAGTCATGGTCAAACCCTCGGAGATAGCCAAAATTGTCAAGACACTACCGAATAACAAATCACCGGGTAATAACAGTATTGAATACAAGCTGCTCAAATATCTCCCAAGGAAGGTTATTGTGCAATTGACGTATATCGTTAACGCGATCCTGCGACTGCAACATTGACCGAACCAGTAGAAATGTGCCGTAATCGTGCCCATTTTGAAACCTAATAAGAACGCGAAGCTCGTCGGCAGTTACCGACCTATTTTACTACGGTCGGTGATCTCCAAATTGGTCTGGTCATCAGAATTGACGCTGCCCAGGATGAACTTAACATCAATGATGAGTGCCAGTTCGGGTTCTTCAGGAAGGGCCGGAGCACGGTACAATAGGTTGTTAGGATAGTTAAAGATGTCAAGGTACAATAGAACCTTGGAAAGAGCACCACCATGGTGCTTCTTGATATTGAGAAGGCCTTCGATACCGTCGGGATCCCAGGCCTACTCTACAAAATGCACCACTACAACTTCCCGATGCACATCACAAAACTTATTTATTCGTTTCTGTCAGGTAGATCACTGCAGGTTCGAGCGAATAATAAACTATCAACACGGCGGGACATTCTCGCGGGTGTCCCCCAAGGATCGTGCCTATCATCTAAATTATATAACTTGTACGTTTCCGACTTTCCGGAGTTTCCGAATACAAAGCTGGCCAAGTACGCCGGCGACACGGCCATGTATGCGCATTCGCATAACGCACAAGCAGCGAATGTGCTCCTTAAAGCACACATAGCCCATGCCACGGCGTATTACGAACGGTGGAAGATTCAGGTAAATGCCGAAAAGTCGGAGTCAATAGTCTTCATGTACCGTTTTAGAAAAAATAAAATTTTAACTCCAATTTTGGTCAGGAGCAACCAAATTCCAACCAAAAAGTGTGTGAAGTACTTGGGGATTAGATTGGACCAACAAATGACGTTTAACACACACATCGCCTAGAAGGTACGGAAAGTCTACTTCATGTCCAAGAGTCTGTATCCACTCCTGGTCACGGGTAGCAGACTTAACCGACAGAATAAAAAATTGATTTACACCATTGTGGTTAGGCCGGTCGGGTTAGCATACCGGTGACGACAATGAGAACTCAAAGTTTTGGAACATAAATTTATGCGCCTCATATCAAATTCTAGCAGATACACCTCCCTCGCAGATCTCTATGCACTTCGCTAATACATTATTCAGGAAATTTCACAGAAATTCTATGCTTCCAAACTGGGTGACAGCCCGCTAATCCAGAATATTACACAAATGAGACAGCATAATGCCCCATTCAGGATAAAACACACCCTACCTTACCAGGCGTTGCCCGTTTCCGGTAACCACTCTAGCCAACCTTTCACTTACCACAACTTCCTTTTACTCCGCCTTTCCCTATCGAACACTTTATATTTTTATTTCTTTCCTGTCCCTCTTTTCGTTTCTATTTTTCTTCTTCACGACTAACTCTACCTTTCACTAGAGTAAAAACTTATTTTAGACCAGAACATTAGAAAATTATAGATTAGGCAGCTGGGATGCCGTCGCTGCGGTAGTTGTCTCGAACGGGTTTTTTCGTTGAGGTTTTCTATGTATCAGCTAATCAAATTATTAAATTAGTGTTTCGCTTACATTTACTAGATACTAAATTTTAATTATTTTGATCCTTTTTTGGATTTTTTAAAACAGTATCACCTATTTAATTTGTCGCTCTGACAAATGGAGTTAGGTTTTTTTATTTATATCTGTTTTCCGCCGAATTGGAACTGATCCGTCCAGCACTTCAATTGCAGTGTGGATGTTTGGCTGGCTCCGGATCAGGTCTCGGGGAGGATCATGCATTTAAATGATAATAATAATAATGTTTATTAGCAAAATTATAAACAATTCACAAAATTACAATGGACAGGCAAAGCCAAATAAATGAAAATAAACATGAGGAAACTCACAAAAGGTTCTGGTAAACCTTGTCTGTAATGATTATATTGAACAACATATTACATACATTATTAAACATTAGTAAGCCCATTTAGGTCCATATGAGGATCTGTATATGAGCATTTGAGTATTTCCTTATGTAACGTGGAAGTTCCTAATATAAACTATTATTAAAAAAATCATTAAACATTTAAACATTTTAATCACTTCTATTTATAGACAGCCCTCGGTGAATGATTTTTTTTTAATTAGCTTAAAAAATTATCTAGATGTTACTACCAGAGAAAAAGTGGATTTCAATATAATAGTAGGGGATGTTAATATAAATATGAAATTAGACAATGAAATAACTGAGGAATACCTCAACATTATGAGTGAATATAATTTTGAATCTATAATTAATGCGGTTAATAGATCATCTAGCTAATCATGTATAGATTACTGTTTCATAAAATCCTTTCAAGCTAGTGGTGACATCTTACCGATTGTTTTAGAAACCTATATCACAGACCATTACCCAACTATTTTACAATTACACATAGACACCGAAAAATACAGAGAAAAAATAACACAAAAAATACGATAACAACTATAGATTACAATAAGTTAAAGAATGAAATTAAAAAAGTTGCCTTGGATTTCATCTATGACATCCTAACCGTAAACGAAGCAACAAATTATCTAATAGACACAATAAAAAAGTGATTAATAAAAGTTCAAACACTTTTTATATTAGACATAAAGACCGAAAAAGAAAGGAATGGATAACAGGAGGGTTAGTAAAATCAATTAACAATATACCATGAATTTAAAAAACAAACTAGCAATATAACTCTAAAAAAATGAATATATTAACTATAGAAACAGATTAAACGAACTGATCAGAACCACCAAAGCTAATTATTATAGAGAAAAAATAATCAATAATAAAAATAATACAAAAAATGTATGGAATGTAGTAAAGGAAATTAATAATTGTAAAAATTATGATTGCCAAATTAAAGAAATTTAATCTGAATATGACACAATAATAACTAATGAATATAAAAAAACAAATTATTTTAATAATTACTATGCAGACGTAGGAAAAAATGTGGCTAACAAAATTAAAAAACAACTTTTTAATATACCTAGGCATCCAACACAATTTTCTTTTTTTATGAGCCCGACAAACAAAGAAGAAGTTGTAACTACCATCAATGACCTAAAAAATAATAAAGCGCCAAGAATAGATGACATCAAAGCAGAAACAATAAAAATAATCGCTGAAGGTATTGCCGAGCAAATAGCATTCTCAATGAATAAAATATTTAACAGCGATAACTTTAAAGTAGGCGTAATCAAGCCACTTTTTAAAAAAGGTGACAAAATATTAGTTGAAAAACTTTTGAAAGCTAGGATTAACAACTATATAATATAATTTAAGTTACTATCAGATCTGCAATTTGGATTTAAAGAACAAAAATCTACAGAGGACGCCATAGCTAAAGTAACATCAGACATATATAATGCTCTAGATGAAAGTGAGCCAGCCTTATGTGTTTTCCTTGGCCTTGCAAAGGCTTTTGGTACTGTGAGTCATCCGCAACTACTAGATACATTGGAAGATATGGGCTTTTGGGGAAATTACTCCTATTTAAAAGTTACTTAAGCGAAAGAAAACAGTATTGCCAAATAAACTCAGCTAGAAGTAATGAGCGTATAATTGAGTACGGAGTACCTCAGGGCACGGTACTGGGGCCCCTACTTTTTAGCATACATATATTAATAATTTGTTTGAACTAAATACTAGCGGTAAAATTGTGAACTTTGCTGATGACACAGTAATCTTTTACAAGCATAAAACGTGGACAGAATTAAAATGATGGTCAATATAAAAAAGTGGTTTGATTATAGATTGCTTATAATCAACTTTGAAAAAACTAAATATTTGCCTTTTCTCATGCTATAAAAGTGAATTACCGAGTTACGCCTCGCTAAAGATCATATATGATAATGCAACTTTTATTATCAAACAATAGACAAAATCAATCTGGGAGTCACTATAGACAATCATCTAAGATGGAATCAAAATATAAATCATGTGGCACAAAACTTACGATCAATTCTATATAAATTTAAAAATTGTCAAATGATATTAGACCAAAAACAATTTAAAACATTATATTACGCTTTGGTGGAATCAAGATTGTCATATAGCATAATCGGATGGAGTAGTGCAGTTGAAAATCATTTTAAAAAATTAGAAGCACTGCAAAAAAAAATTCTGAAATTAATATATCACTACATAAATACATACCCATCTGACGAGTGACAACCTATATAAAGAAGCACAGGTACTTGATTTAAGTCAATTATATATTCTCAATGTGATTATCTGCCAATATAAACATAGAAACGTTTTGGTTAACATAGAACATAATTACCAGACTAGGTATAAAGAAAGTAACTATAAGACACCAACATCACAAAAAACAATTGGTCAAAAGTGTCACTTATATCTTGCCCCAAGGTTTAATAATATATTACCCATGAAAATAAAGGGTACTTATAAACTATCTTCATTTAAAAAGAAAGCCAGAAAATACTTATTGTCTTTAAACCGAAATTACACACATACACATTGAAATGAGAAATTGACGCAGCTACATAATAATATACTAGTTATAAAAGAGCCATTTAAACAAATACATATTTTTTAGTAAACTAATAACTTAGATAATATCCCTCAATCATGTTATTGTTGTTACTTGATTCTTTTAATAGTTTAATTTAATTTATTTCATCTTTATGTTATACTGTTCACTGTAATCCCTCCATAAATATATGAAATATTAGACCTACTTTATAAACAAATTCACCCACGTACGTCATAGCCTTGTAGGTTACATTGTTTATTTGCAGTTACTGTGTTTATATATAGGTATATACATATTTCTATTCATCTTCACATATATTTGTAATAATTAATATGCATTGTACCCAATATAACTTTTTATTATTATTATTATTAAAAAATATCAAATATTTCTGAAACGGCTGGGTTTAGGTATAGCGTATACCACATGTTTTTGACTCAGAATTTTATGCTCTTTTCGAAAACTTTAAAATGTATAGGGTGTTCCATTTAAAATAAGCAAGTTCATATCGGCTTCCAGTATAACCGGATGTGCCAGTTGCTTGTGATTATTTTAGTTGGATTGGCTACACTGCCATTAATAGCTCCCTAAATTTTAAAAATTTTCTGGTGCGTACTTTTCCCTAAATTATTCGATGCACTTCTTGGTAAGACACCCTGGATATTAAATAATTTCCTGAGTATATTAAATATAAGTTTGTGTAGAATTTAGATAAGGAACCTTCTTGGTTTAATAATATGTATCTACTAAAACAATGTAATGTGCAGAATTAACATTAAAAGTAATTTATAAATGCTGCTAACGCTAGTTTAAGTCCCAAAAAGCAAATATTTGAACGTTACATAAGGACTTCTGAATAAGAACAAGCAATTTGTTAATTATTTTTCTTCCCACTTGCCAGGCGTTCTATGACAGATTTAATGAAATTTTTAATATATGCGTTCCTAGCACTTTTTAAATTACAACTATTGTTGCATATATTGTTTGTTTTTAGTTCGTTAAACATAACGAAGAGAAAATTTGAATTATTTATTTTGTACTTCGTCATTCCTTAGTTGTCTCTGTCGCCAGACTTTCATTAAAAGAAATTTTTGAAGTTCTCTAAAAATTTATACGGGTTTTATTCTTCTCAGTTTCGTTCGAGAATGCCGGTGTGCCACAGCTTAGGCCCAGAACTACTTACTCTTTAATATTTCAATTAATTATTTGTGACAGTTTCCTTCGCGAGTTATTTAACTCAATGTTTAGGAGGGTAATATATCAAATGCTTATAACTTTATCGGTAAATTTTTATTCCGCATTTCGTTCTTGCTAGGCGGTAATAATCCAGAGTAGATATTTTGCATTATTGCCAATGATAACAAATTGAATAAAAAATTAAGTAGGTATGCATTATATTTGAGTTTGGTTGGTTCATTTTGGAGGCTTATTTAAATTAGAAGTTTTATTAAGTTACTTCTATGTGGGTGGATTGTATAAGCGCCTAATTTAAGACTTTTGTAACGAAAAATATATGATTATATTAAACATATATATATATATATATATATATATATATATATATATATATATATATGCGTGTTAACACTTTAACGACATTTTTTTATAAATTTGTATGTCCACTTACTAATGGTTATTAATCCAGTCAAAGTGCAGCTTATACTCGAATTAAATCCGATGTTTCTGATTATATTAAAACATACAAGTTAAAATAGATACTAACCAGTCTATTCAATCTATCTATCCAAAAGTCAATTCAATAATTTTATAATTCAATAATAATAAATGTTTTCTTATTCTTTCTTCTCCTAACTACCGAACCAAAAAAAAAATAATTTTTTTTTGTTGAAATAGTCATACAATGTCATGAAACGTCGAGATTTTAAATTTGAGCAAAAAAAAAAGTTCCTGTTTGTCTGTCTGTCGGTATGTCTGTAACTATTTTTGTGCGCACGTTTACTCTGGAACCGTTTATGATATTAACTTGAAATTTGGTACACTCATGTATTGTAACGAGATCTGGAACTAGATTATATTTTGATCTAATTCCGTTGAAGGGTTCGGGGGTAAATGGGGTAAATAAGGGTAAATAGGCAAGGCAAGCAGGTAAGAGTCCGTAAAATTGCAATTTAGGGCATGCACGAAAAATCAAGGTCTCAAAATTTCTTTTGGCATCAGCCACCCCCACTGTCACACCCAATATCACCCTCCCATTATTATGAAAGGGAGTAAAAAAATTGAAATGTGATTTAGTATGTATACAAGAACCAAACGTCTCAAAAATTTCTCCTGGCGTTAGTTATACCTCTACCACCCCCATTGCCAGCCCCAGCCCATTAAGAAAGGGAGTAAAAAACTAAATTGGGATTTAGTGTGTGTACGAGAACCTAGATTTATTTTGGCATTAGTTACCTCTTCCACCATCCCCATTTCCACCCCCCAACCTATTGTTTAAGGGAATAGAAAATTAAATTGGGATTTAGTGGGTATACGAGATGTTTTTTTTACATTTGCCACCCCCACTAAATAAAATATTACTTTGGTATTTAGTGTGTATAAGACTTGGCTACAAAATCTGGATGTGGAAGTAGTGATTCCTTGGGCAGCGGTTTTTTTTGTTGAAATAGGCTTGAAATGTCATGAAACGTCGAGATTTTAAATTTGAGTAAAATAATTTCACCCTGTCGGTCTGTCTGTAACTTTTTTTTGCGCACGTTTACTCTGGAACTGTTTATGATATTGACTTGAAAGTTGGTAGTACACTTATGCATTACAACGAGATCTGGAACTAGATTATATTTTGATTTAAGTCCGTTGGAGGGTTCGGGGGTAAATGGGTGTAAATAAGTGCAGATAGGCAAAGCAAGCAGGTAAGAGTCCATAAAATTGCAATTTAGCGCATGTACGAAAAGTCAAGGCCTCAAACAATTTTTTTGGCATCAGCCACCCCCCACTATCATCCCTAGTACCACCTCCACATTATTATGAAAGGGAATAAAAAGAGTTAAAATGTGATTTAGTGTGTATACAAGAACGAAACGTCTCAAAACATTTTTTTGGCGTTAACGACTCCCTCTACCGCTCCCATTGCCATCCCCACCCATTATTAACGGGAGTAAAAAATTAAATTGGGCTTTGGTGTGTATAAGAGATGTACACTTTATGGTGAATTGCTAAGCGGTAGAAGAAAGCGTGGCGGTCAACGAAAGAGGTTCAAAGACGCTCTCCATGAAAATTTAAAATCCTGCGGTATTGCAGACGAGCAATGGGAACAACTTGTTTTTTATTGTACGCAATTTATCGACTGTAACATTTCTATACTCGGACTCGAGTAACGGCTAATAATAATAATAATAAGAGAACCAAGGGCCCCTAAAAATGTTTTGGCACTAGCCACCCCCTCTACCACCCCCATTGCCACCTTCATCCGTATTATTAAAGGGAGTAAAAAATTTATTGGGGATTTAGTGTGTGTACGAGTTCCGGTGGTCTTTAAAATTTATTTTGGCTTCAACCACCCCCTGTACCATCCCCACTGCCACCCCCACCTTATTATTAAAAAGAGTAAAATATTACATTGGGATTTAGTGTGTATAAGACTTGGATAAGTACAAAATTGGATGTGGAAGTAGCGATTCCTTAGCAACGGTTTTTCGATTAGGATTCTCCCTCAATCACTCTTCCTCCGGATCAAATCCGGATTTTCTTAGTTAATGCTACAGTTGAATATGTCAAGTCTATCTTGCAGTAGATCATAGTTATTATACATAAAATATAATACGTTAGTTCGAGGGATAAAATGTTGCAGAATTCCTGCTTGTTATACGAAAGGTATGAAAATTCAGTTGCCCCAAAAGAAGAGGACAATCAAACATGTTAAACATAATTTCATAGAGAAAAATTATTGAATGTACTATGCTTCTATTTTCCATAGTTAATATGCGAAATTTTTTCAACATAACTTTTACGAATACTGAGTTATTGGATAGATACCATCTTCAATAAAACATAAATACTTAACCAAACAGCGCTGAACAATCTCAACATCGTTTATATAGATAGCATATCCTGGGACCATATTAACGACCAGTATTTCAATTTTGATCGTACAAATGAGTAGTACAGCTGTTTCATAATGTCAGTATTGCTGAACCTTTTGCAGTTTCTTATTACAAAGCCTAAGCATTTTACCGCTGAGGCAATAGTAAAATTAATAAGTTCTTTGAAACTTAGACACTTATCAAAGATAAGTCATTTACTGTGTATATCTGCAATATTTGACCGTTTATATGATAATCGTACTTGATAATGTTATGTATTTTAGAAAAGGTGACTCTATTAAATTTAGATTTATTGAGAGGTAAGTGATTAGACAGGCACCACTTGTTAACCATATCAAGTTGTTCTGAAGATTTTCGTAGACTTGTTCGCTTTCTATTATACAATGTATTTTCAAGTCATCAGCATATAGGAGGCTCTCTACATTGAGATCAATTACTATATCAATTATAAAAACAACAAACATAAGCGGGCCTAGTGCGGATCTTTGGGGAACACCAGAAGTGGCCAGCACGTCAAATGGTCTGAAACCACGGTATTCCACATATTGGCGCCTGTCTCTCTATCAACGTTTATTATCTTTTTCTTGTTTTTCATCTGATATTTTTATTTCAGAGTCAGTCCCCGATTTTGCTTCATATTCTTACAAATACTATATATTAATCCTTAATTAGGACAGCTTATTGCAACACCCAAACCTTTCTATACTTTATACGAAAGATCCCAACTCCCAAGCGTTCAGGGATAATTTTTTGTTCCAATACTTATTTTGTTTTTCGTACTTTTCTGTCTATAATCTATTGATTTAACATCAATGCTTCGGATTTTTCAATGCTCGACTGGAAGAAAGTACCCTCGGTGTTGTTCCAGCATAATTACAAGAACAAATGACTTACCTGTAGGAAGCTTGTTCTGAATTGTAATAAATAAATAATAAATAACACCACAGATAGTTACGACCCCCTTTATCCCGGAAGGCTCTAGAAGAGCCTTGTGTGGGAGGGGGCTACACATTTAGAGACAAGGGACACACACCCAATATCTGTGTATAGTGGAAAAATCCCTCTCACAGTATTTTCCACTGCTACGACCGGGGATCGAACCCGGAACATTGGGTGAGAGGCAAGTGCGCTCACCTCTCGACGACCAGTCATACATAGTTATATGAGATATATTCGTCCAATTAGATAACATATGTAGTATCACCATCGTGGCTTTGTCGAGCACATTTTAAAGATAAAATTTCGTACCCACTCTTTTTCAGCATCGGGTGACTTTCAGGTCTGTCAGAATAATCAAATGTTAGGGGAGGGGTTTAAGGTGGTACTCTAATAGTACGAATATATCTCATATAATTCACAATAAACTTCCTACAGGTAAGTCGTTTGTTCTTATAATTAATTATATTTCGCTATACTCGTCCAATTCTAGATAACACATGTATAGTCAACAATCAATTTTTTGGGATGTTTTGAGCGACCTCTAAAGTTTGAATAAATTCGAAACTATTATTTTGAAATTAAAGAACAATTATTAAACCAGGGACGACTAAATTCGTTTATTTTCAGTAACCAGGTTAAAGTTTTGATTTGAAATCGATTTCAAGGAATTTCAACCGCGAAAATTTGTTGTTTAACCTAGTTAACGCTCGAAATTGTCCATATAAATCGGCTCCAAAAATAACAATTTGATTTAGAATTATAGTTATTAATACTGGGGCTATTAAATTCATTATCTTTCCGAAATCACATAAGCAATTTATTTGCAAATGATCCCGGCGATCTAAACTGTTAAGAAATTATTATTTATATCAATTGTCGCTATCGATTATAAACATTCTACTACACCGTCGAATGATGACTGCTTGGCTCACATATGGCCGTGCAACTTGTGCTAGACCTCTTTGGTCGACCGCCACCGTTGGGTAAGAATTCACTATTTTCAATTCATATTTATTTTGTGCTATTTCTGAAATGTTGTTGTTTTTATTTGAGTAACTTTTAATTTGTTTTTGTTATATTTTGAGAACTTCCGCCTTCAGCAACTGGTATTAACTTTCAATTTTGTAGTTAATAATAATCCGGGAAGAAATATTGTCGTGAGTATACTTTCGGAGGACGCTGTCTTTAAGTGGGACACTCCAGAGGCGTCGTGCCGAAATTGTAATTTTAACTTTCTGTTGTATGTCGTTTTGCTAAACTGATTAATTTCGCGAAATAACTCCTTTGGGGATGCTGCCCTTAAGTGGGACACTTCAAGTGAGACGTATCGCTTTGTTTAACAACTAAATAGTCAATAACCAGGTTTGTAACGTTAAGTTATAAAATCGAGCTTTGCCGTAACAGTCAAAGTTATTTTGTTAGCAATTCTAAAATTTGAATGATTGTCTGTCTGTAACAAAGTTGGTCTTCAATTACCCACCTTTGCACGTGTCGAGCCACCGCTTTGCTTTGTTTGAAATACCTGTTGTTTTCATTTTTGCACGTGCATATCATCGCTTACTTGCTTACCGTCATTTTGTGCGGGACCAACAATTATAGTGGAGATTTTGCTTAAAAACTAGGAATTTGATCCCTTTCCGAAACTTGGGTAATCAGTAAAAAAAAAATTGCTTGAATACCAAACTACCTGCATTATTTAGTTATTTTATTTGGTCGATAGCCGAGTGGGTTAAGGCGCGAGGTGGCAATCGCGATTGCTCACACGGACATCGCACCACCGGGTTCGAATCCTGGCTCCGGCACTGGCACTCCCGGAGGAAATGGTTGCATGTCCGCGTTTTTTCAATGTGTAACCCCCTTCCGCACAAGCCCTGGCTTCTGGAATTGGGGGTTGTCTAATTTCTGTGGTGTTTATTTATTATTATAATATATATATATATATATATATATATATATATATATATAAATTATCTTAAAATAATATAAAATCACATATCTTAAGTTGATTTTTCTTTGACCTGTAAATATTTTCAATATATTGTTAAAGCGTTTTGTGTGCCTTATTTAGCTGTCGATTCCACGAGAAAGACAGCCTAAGTTTCGACACTTGGTAATAAACCGTCTTCACTTATTCTATTTGGGGCCTCTATCGTACTGCTGATATAGAAAGTGGTGTTTCTACACTTTAATTCAAAAACTGGCGCTCGAGGCAAAAACCGCTTGCATTGGTCTTAAAGTGCAAATTGCAAAACCGATGTAGCGGCGTAACATTAACTCTATGAAACGATTCTGCACTCGCGCCAAAATCCTTCGTAGTGATGATGGTCTCGAATGGCTAAGGTCGAGCAGGACTATTGCTCTTTACCCCAGATTATCGCTGTAGACCGGAACCGGCCTCGTTCGGGATGGACCTGCTTTTTCGTCAACCCGGTTCACAGATGTGAGAGGTGTGAACAATGTCGGAGACCTCCCCTAGCCCTTACTAATGAACCCTACTGGCTGAGCCGCTTCTACTGGCGTTCTTCTCCCTTGTCTTCTTTCTTTGCCAGCATGTCAGCTCCCGGGAGCATCATCGTCGTGAACTGAGGCGACTATTACCTAGAGCTGTAACTTCCCAACGAAACATTTTAGGACATACCTTACATAGAAATTTTATGCTGTGAATTGGCCATAATCACCTAATTAATTTTTTGAACATACTTTAAGGAAAAACCTGTATAATTATCGTTCTTACAAGAAAGTCTACTCTCAATTAATCGCCATCTTTTGACATACAAAGTAATTCTGTTAATTTGTAAATATATCTAAAGTTAAATCCCCTTAAGAACTTCGCCATTTAACAGAAATTGATTTAATAATACTAAATGTATCACTCAAGGGCAACAGTTTAAATTTGTTGAAATCTAGAAGTTCGTATATCAGGAAATGTATGTGGTAAATTATATTAAACGGAGTACGATATATTAAACCGCATGAGTTCACACGAATGCCCAGGGGTTGCCGAGAAAAGGGAGTTTTCTCATCTAAGCTTAAAAGAACAAAAGCTGAACGTTGAAAATAACAATCGAATGATACAGAAATTATATATTTTATTTTGCAATATTGAAAAAACTTCTAAATCGAACATTATTTCCAAAACAAATGAATTTCGAACGAATTTTATTTTTATATGCCTTCTAAGTCTAAGTTGATATAAGTAATAATTGAAATTCAATTTTACGAATTTGTTTTTCGTTGGTTTTTCTCCGATAAAAGTTAAGAACTTGTTCTGCAGAAACGATGCTGAAAAACTTATTAGATGCAGCAGGAAATAAAATCCTATCGAGAAAACATCTCGTAGAGAATTTATTGCGACTGCTACTTTTTGTAATAACTTATGAATGTTTTAAACTCATTTCCCCCTATTGTTGCCAATATAGACAGCATCTCCATTGGAGCATCAGGGTCGTAGTTTTGTATATTTGGAACAGTTCTGTTTGTTTTTTAAGAATATTTACTTATAGCATCCAGCTCTGGACCTTATCTATACAAATAATCATTATAGATCAGTAAAATAACAAATATATATTGGACAAAATTCAGAAAGTTTTGAAAATTTGTGGAAATGTTAAGGAATTGCATAAGAGTTACTAAACCGAAAAGTGGCCACCACTAAATACTGTGATTCTTCCCCTAGGAAGTCGTTTCCACCCCCATTTTGAAGGTTTCTAGATTATCTCGTGAACGGTAAACTTTTGTATAAAAATAGCTATATACATAAAAATATCCCTTATAAAATTCTCTATCAACGCATCTATACTTTTTCCTAAAATGAAAAGTACTGTGGGAAATAAGGCGCACACATAAGGGTTGGTGCTCGTTAACGCAGTAAATTGTAATCTTTACTACAATCTACTTTAAAGTTCTATGCCTAAAACTAAAGCAGTAGCTACCAAACTCCATTTAAATATAAATGTTTAGCGGCTACGTGGAACTTTGCATAACTCTACCGAGAATTTTCGCAGAAAGAAAAGATGGAAGACTCGTCAAAACGAAGCCACTCGCGAAAATTCAGCTTGTTAGTAATCACTTTAAAAAAGGAGCGTCGAACCTCGAACTATAATTATTACAGCACACTTGAAAATAAATTTAAACCCAAATCTGCTAGCGCAAATTAAATCGATGTGACATGGACGTAACAACTCAAGCAGATTGTAGTTGCTGGGCTTGTTAAAGAACACGCCAAAACCCTCGATGAACTTTTCGAAACTGTAACAAAATCCGGTTTTTTTTCGTATGAATAGCATGCTTCACGTAAAAACGCCGTTGGAAGAGGAGTGTAGTTTTAGAAAGTATAGTAAATATCGCTACACAGGGACGTAATGTCGCCCAGACCAAAAAATTTAGAAAGTATAACGAAAACCAACGAAATAAAAACCTTTTTACGAATCCACGTTGTGCAGCACAGCAACTCATGCATTATGTTAAATATGAGGACAAGTTATCCAGTCTCTAGTCAAAGTATTTCGAGAGTTTTAGCGAAAATAACTCTTAGCGTCGAGGGTGCCCTATCATTTTCTAGCAGTCGATTTTGACGGGAAAATGATGGGTTTTAAGCGTATTTACCCTAAACCGGTTCCTTAGTGATACGGTATCAGAAAATTATAGTTACCACGTACTCAGAACGTGCATGGGATCGCCTTGCCCGAACGTATGAATCTATAATTGCAGAATATAATTCAAAGTCGTTGCGATTCAAGCATTTTTAAGCTCCGAGGAGCGATCAAAATTGATATTGAACTGAAAATACGTAAATAGACAGACAAGCAAAAGCCCACCAAAAACATTGAAATTTTCCTGAATCTATTTGTGTAATCGTTAGCTATAAACCGCACATTGGATTGGATAGATTTTGTATTATTCTCTGTCTAAAACAGTCGCTTTGAATCCTTCTTTGTGAACGTTTAATATCCATTTTGGAAAGTATAATAAAAGTCCTTCAGACGTGTAAAGACGGCTCGTTCACAGGCTCACTAATTATCTAAATAGGCCAAGAATTTATAGTAATCAATTTACTTTATTTACAAAAGTTTTCAAAGTTGTCACATGCCTATGCATATGCGACCCGCAATACATCTTTTGTGTTTTGTGGGCCACATATGGCCAATAGTCACAAGCCGAGGTTTGGCTATGTCCGCTAAAGAGCGGTCACGTGCTTCCAGCTGGGAAGAACGGTGACGTGACTTCTATCTAGTGTGTGGTGTTGGATGCTGTATGTGTGCGCTGCTGAGAGTCCTAAAAGTTTGTTACTTGAGTCATCTTTATGGATTTTGGATTATTGGTAACGGTAAAATTTCCTTTGTTTTAAGTTGTTACTGTTCATCAGAACATTTCGTTGCAACCGAGGGAGTTTAATCCGCATCTGTGCGGGATTTATGTGTGCACACGTGAGTAACTTATCATCGCCATTTTTTCGACCTATTTCAATTATTTATAGGCTGGTTGACCACTTTTCCGTGGAAGTATCTTCGCTGCCAATTGAGCTGCAGCATTGTACAAGAATATTGGTGGATTGAATCCCTCTCAACAAGTCAGAGGTAAATTATTTCTTTTGTGGATTTTATATGTTTTCAATCGCTCCCATTAGGCACGTTTTACGTACATTTTCGACTTAAAAGTTAAATAGGTATATCTGAGGGTCCACGGACTGAGTTAGAATTTCCACGGCTGGGTTAGAGCTAGGACTAGGTTAGGAAGTCCCACAGACTAGCTGATCAGACAGGCTACTGATTAAGACCCCGCCGACGCCCCGAGGTACAAGCGACCGAGGGTTCAGCTACTGGACAACGCGTAAGTATAACCTTTATTTCCCGCTAACAGATCTGTTTCAGATACGCCAGGACGGACCACCACTGCCAGAGACATGACGTTTTCAACCCTAACCCAACCTCCTTGCGGGCGTCGGACAACATGCCGTCCGACGCCCGTTGTCCTACCTGCTCCGTGGAGACCAAGAGTGCTGAAAGAAGCATTTAGGTCTTCACACTCCCGAGCTACACAGCTCATCCTTACTTTTCCGACAATCCGGGGTAGGATATCAATTGATGTCCTACGTACCGGCAGTCAGTCCCAACCAAAACTTCCTAAACCCAACTCGACCGATGACTACCCCCGGGGGTGACAAGCTGGCGAAGAAAGAAAACATCAAGACAAGAAGAGCGCCAGAAGAGACCTCAGCCAGCGAGGTTCAACAGCCAGGACCAGGGGAGGTCCGCAGAAAATACCACGACACATCTCACATTTGTGAGCTGGGTCTGGTAGAAGTACGCGGGCCCACCTATCACGAAGGCCGGTCCAGGTCTACAGAGATAATCTAGGTGCAAAGAGTAATAGTCCTACTCGGCCCTAGTTATCGAGACCGACATCCAGCCAATGGATATTGGCGCGTCTGGGTCTCGTACCAATATTTTTTGATGTGTTATTTTGTCTTCTACCAAGAAATCATCTTCAGTAGTTCTGTGTAATGATATTTGTTTTCTTTTAACCTACGTTGTACATATTTAAACTAAGATTTTAGTAAGTTCTCTAATTTGACCTATTGCGGCCAAATTTATTTTAGTCAACCCTTGTAAACCATAGCTACACGAGGGGCATTTATCTTTATTTTATGCTATAACATATTTATCAGAATATTTCCACATAACTGGACATCGCCAGGTCCATATTAGATAACCATAAATTAATTATAAATACTGTAATATAGTACATTTCATGTTGAAAGAAAGTGTCATTATTTCGTCTGCGATCACTACGAATGGAACCCTCAGTGATTTTATGTTAAATAAGTAAACTAATAACTACTAATAGTTTATGCCCGTAGCAGTAGTTTATGTTAAACTTGGGCTAAACGCTCTGAGATTTCTGAGCTAGTGAAATTTTGTTGTGGGCACGTTACATCACTTATCCGGGCTAGGTAGTGTCTGCGATCTGCTATTCACAGCAGCCCAAGTGTTTTTAGTATTATCTTACAACCCCTATCACCTCACAGTAGCGGGAGAAAATCAGGTAGCAAACTATGTGGAAGTATTTAATTTTGTCTGTTCAATGAGGTCGTCTGCCAATAATGCCGAATTGGTAGGCGAAATGCGTTCAGCGTTTTGTATAATTCCTGTGTAACTCACTACCTGTTGATTTACTAATCATTGGTTTCCTACAATGTCCATCATTTGATGTATGCTAAAATATTTAACTATACCTATACGGTCCTTTAATTGGCCATTTGCCGTCAAGCTCGAATAAGAAAATTACAGACCATTCAGCCATTCTAATGACTATGCTAAAATTGAAACTACCGCCTGATCACCAGCAGTGTTCTGATTGCATTATGCATAAATTGAAAACTGTTTAAACCTATTATAACAATGCCAGCTAGACTTTAAGTGGTTATTGAGGTATCTACTTCACAACCATTAAATTTACGTTATGTGTAAGTTATACACACAGCGCCAAGTGTGCAGTTAAATAGGATTATTGGTGTAACAAATAGTAGTATATTATAGGACTTCATGGTACAATAATGATGTAATTATACGTACAAAGCGCATTGATGGACCCCTGATATCGTTGTGAAATTTATACTTACACGAGTTCATTACGAATTATGCAGTAAGAGTGGTTTTTGCTTATTTATTAAGCTGAAAAAAAAACTCGGAAAAGATTCATAATATTTTAAAATTGTTATAAGCCAATATTCAACAATTATACTTAAAGGAGTCCCTTGTGAAAGGAGGCCCTAAGAATAGAAAAATGGTGGTGAGAACTCTCCCTGTCCGTCAATTCCAGGAAGACCAAGATGGCTCTCTTTACACAGTGAAAGAAAACTAATACCACTGAAGGCGTATCTTGAGTTATTGGCATTTTTTGAAACTAATATTTTTTTCCTCAATGGTAGTAAACTTCGGAAATAATCGTTTCATTTGAATTTTTATTCAAAAGTCGTATTGTAATAACAAATAATAGTAACAAAATTACAACAAATGAAGAGATTAACAAAATAATTTATTTCAATACAAATGCTCAATGTGTGCACCGTTTTCATTGGAACAGTCTATAATACGCTCCTAAACAGACTGCATTGCTCTCCGAATTTCGAAAGGTTCCAAACAATCAAAAGCTCCAACTATCCTTATTCTCAAATGTACGTAATTTAAAATCAGATTTGTGTACAGTAATCCTTTGACTTGACCAAATAAATAAAAATCTAAAGGAGTAAAATCCGTAGATCAGGCGGGCCAAAGTGATGGACCTCTGTTTCCCCACCAACGATCTCCAAAGATTTCCGTTAATTTGGCATCTACGGCTCTAGTCCATTTGATACCAACGATTGATAAGTCGATTGAGGGGCATGTCATCCAAGTAGTTTTTCACAACTTCTCTTAAGATTCTCAAATAATTCTCACCATTCAAATCTTCATCGTACATGTGAAATATCACACCTCACTGTCTATTAACAGACAGGAAACATTAATACGAAATTGAATTTGATTTTCGTAATCCCAAAGATATTGATTTTTTCGATTAAATATCCCTCGTTGACAAAATTTTGCTTCGTCTGTCCAGATGATTTTTTGTAAAAAATTATGAACATGAATACTTATCAAAAATTGTTCGCAAAAGTTGATCCTGCGTACGTAGTACCCGGGATATAATTTTTGTAGCTTTACTGACGGAGGCACATGAGTAGATGTTTAATGACAGAACCTCGGATCTGGATCAGGATCATGATCAGTGATCAGATTAGAGGTGGGGGGGGGGGGTAATTAGAGTGGTGGGAGGTAATTAGAGGGCGGGGCTTAGGGGCCGAGGGCCTAGAACTGGTGGTGGGGGGCAATTGAAGTGGTATGAGGTAATTAGAGTGGCGTCATAATTAGCATGGTGAGGGGTAATTAGCGTGGTGGGTGGTAATTAGCGTGATGGGTGGTAATTAGTGTGGTGGTGGGAAAATGTGGTAATTAGAATGGTGGGGACAATTGTAGTGGCGGAGTCAAGGTCACGTGAATTAGAGTGGTGGGTGGGGGATTCTTCTGGTGCGTAATTAGAGGGGTAGGAGGCAATTTAAGTATAATTAAGTGTAATTGCTTTAGCAATGAGGGTAATTCCAGTAAATATTATAAAAATAATATAGGCGTAAAGTATAATAAAGAATATAATAAATAATAATAAAAAATAAAATAATAGAAAAACATTTATAATTGCAGTAACAATGAGGGTAATTGTAGTAAATATGGGGTAATTGCAGCAAAAGTAAGGGTAATTACAGTAACAATAAGGATAATTGCAGTAACAATGAGGGTAATTGCAACAACAATAAGCGGAATCACAGTAACAATAAGAGTGATTACAGTAACAGTAGGGATAATTGCAGTAAAAATAATGGTGTCCGCCCATCCGTCTGTCGGTTTGCCCACCTATTCATTTGTCTGCCCACCTGCTCATTGCATTGTCCTATTGCATTTTGTATTTTTTTTACAATAACATAACAAACATTCATTCTTGATTAGTTACAAAATTATTTTACCTGCCTTATTTTTGTACTGATTTATGAGATGAATAATTACGATCCTGCCTTTTCTCTATGATGATGAACAATTGCCTTAACTTTATACCGATCAACAATTATTTTACCTGCCATATCTTGTAGCATTGCATATGCTACATTTTTCATAGTAATCAATTTAAAAAGTAAACTGGTGCATAGTGAGTTAGGCCACCCAGTATGTGGATAAATGTATTACTGGTTGCAGTGAAAAATCTCCTGAAAAGGAATTTATTAGACAAATATAAATATTTTTTTTATTCTTTCTTTCCTGCAAAAACATGCTCCACATGCAGTTAAATATATAAGTAAATAATAATGAAAATAATGCGGCACCGTTTCAGACAATTAACACTGCAATTATAACTTGTTCAGGTTGAAAAGCACTTGACACCTCATTTTGAGTTAACACCGAAATATAGTAAACATACGACGTCTTCTCTTCCTGGCTGGTTTAACAGCCTGTTTCTTATGAACTTGTTTTATTTATTTCTTCAGAAGCACATAGTAGCACACTCTCTATTTTAAGGTTAAATTTTAGATATTTTAAATTCCTCTTCTTCTTCTTATAGTTCGATTTTGCCAAGAGCACAATTCTGTGATTTGAGTTGGTAATTAAGACCTGCGTGTAGGGATCGTTAGTTTTTTTAAAATTCGCAAAACCGCGTTAGAAAGCTAAGCCATCTTAGCAGCCCTTTTAAGCGTGATCCATTGAAGGAGCCGGTAGTGCTTAGGCTTGGGGCAGTAGCCTAACTAGTAAATTTGGTCAAGCCTTATTTTTTATTCACGCCATAAGCTTAGGCTTATAATCGATACTGAGCCCCCACAGGTCACTTGGGGTAAGTCTTGCGAATCCGTTTGAATTTCATTTTGTAAGGTGTATTTTTTTTATATCTTAGGGTTGCCAGTATCCCTCATATGAGGCAATTTTCTTTGGTGTGATATCATTATTGGTATATCATCTTTCCGATGTAACGGCCACACACAGATGGTATTATTTTAAGAAGCAAGAGGTCAATAAGCGAAAGAATCCGAGTCGTCGATTTTTTTTTTGGACCACGTAGGCAGTGGAGACAATTTGAGAGTGGAGGCAGCGTGTTGTAGAGGGGTCCCTGCAGTCATACCTGATTCTCGAACAAAGTTACACCAGGGCCTTCTGTTTTGTGGTATTATTTATAACATTTTGTTTGATTTAAATTTCTACTTTTCATATATTTTTTTTTTACTTGTAAGAAATGGTACCATTTTAATTAAATTTTAACATTTTTCAAATATTCATACATTTTCACATAAATATTTTTACATAAAATTTTCTTAAATAGTACTTGTTAAACCTTGTCATAATTTAATATTTTTTTTATCAATCATTCAAATTTCAACTTAACTAAATTTTTTTGCTATTGCTAAATAAATTATTCAACTGTCCCATTGTCAAATATTAAAGTCAACTTATTATTAACATGTGTGTTTCCTTTCTTCTACTCATTTACCTGGATATATATTATTGGTGAGCTTATTACATAACTTAGGTACTCAGTATTGTTTTCCTTAGCTTTCACAATACTCATGGTTCATATAGTAAGTTAAGGTGGCGCCCTGAAAATCTATTTTTTTGTTTATATATATATTTACTATTTTATATTTTTTTTTTTGCAAGTTAACAAACGAGTAAATATCGAACCACGACCTCGCTTTCCCATAACCCAGAGCTGCCGTTCGCATAATTGAAACACTTCCTGGTTTTAAGCCAAGGGGTGTTACAATCTTTAGGGACATCTTATACTGATGAACCTTTTGTACCTACCTGTCTTATCTGCAATGCATTTTCATTATTTTTTGTTATGATTGCACTGCAATGGGTATAGAGAATGCTTAAGTAACTCACCATAAAATTGATTTTTCTTTCGAATGATGTCAAAAAAAAAACAGTAAGGGGCCATTTGAAAAAAGTAAACTTTTTGACGATTTTTTCATTGCAACATTTGAAAATCACCTTCGCCCATATGGTACAAGATGGGACCACCGGCGGGACACCAGGTGTTAGCCTGGACTTCAGCTAACTGGTTCATCAATTTGGTTTCATGATTTTGAACGGTTTGTGATATACAAATTTATTTCTAAGCTATTACAGCGGCAATTTTTTTTAAATTAACATGTATCAAAACCTGTAACAGATAAGTTAACACCTAACTTAGATTTGAAGGCCAATCGAACCATGAAAAAGAAATGTAGGTTTTCGTTAAGAAATAAGAAAGTTGATACCGACTTTTGGCACACCCTGTATAGCTGGAGAACTGAAAATATTTTAGGTAGAACGGGAACGATCGATCATGGCTGCATACCAAGTTTCAAGTTTCTAATCCAAGTGCAAGTTGAAAAACTTCCAACGAACGGCCTATGTAAATCACTCTGTATACCATTTGTTTTGCCTCCACGACCAATATTTAATTTAACAACTTGTATTTACAATAACACCTCGATCCTTGATTATAAGACGTCAAAATGACTCCCTGTTTCATAAACTTTAACAGAAATTCAAAATTTCATACACCCAATACGATCCACGAAGCATTTCGTTTCGTTTACCGGGACAGACATGTAACTGTATTTACGAAAATGGTATTAAACCTACATCCACAGTTTAGTCTTTCATCTTATTTCATGAATATTTTAGCAGACGTTGCTTTATAAAATACAAAGTTATCTAAGCGAATAATGTTTTAAGGGTTGAGGGCTTATTTTATTTTTTTACGTTCTCTTATGAATCAAGAAGAAGCGACATCTCAATAAAATAAATATACCTTTTATGTTGTTTTGGTTTAATTCGGACAGAAGTTTCTCATGTTTATCTAATTGGCTTGAAAGTATGTTTCAGATTTTAATGATTCCTTTGGCCCTTAAAAGAAAATATAATACGAATATGAGATCTGTAATATCATTATCCTGTACGGAAGGAAGCTTTGCATTTTGAGACAAACGGCAGGAAAATAAGAAGATCTTTCCACTCAAACAGTTTTCAACGTAATTTAGTAAAATGTAATAGCCCAGTCGCTCACCCAACAGGTAACCAATTACAGAGTTACAGAGTGGGGACATTATCGTGAAGAAATATAAAAAACATAAAATAGGATTGCAATAAAACGACAACAGAATATACAAAAACAAAGATAGATTGTTGGCCACTAATGGTAATGGTACAGGGATTTTTTAGTTTGTAATTTTTTAAGATCTAAATCTTTACCTTATTTACCTTTCTATGTGAAGTAAATTTATATTATCTGTATCTATAAAATGGTTATTTTCAATGCAATATTGCTGTTCTGCTATATGCTATAATTTTTCATTCACTTCGTCTTGTCAACGCCTGCATTTGTGAAAGACAATTCCCAGATGTTCTAAAGGTCCAAAGATTTTTAAACAATATATTCATGTCCAGCAAATTATCTTATAGCTTTAAAAATAAAATGAAAACGCTTATGTTAAGAAATCATAAAGAAAATTAAACATTTAGTCGATTAATTCTATGTACCACCTACATTGTTTTTGAAATAATATTTGATGTGCAGTTATTTTAAATTGTATCAACTTTTAGTTGCTTCTATTTAAGGAAGGGCCGAAAATGTTTAGCAATGCCCTGTTCTATTGAGAAAATGTATTTTTATATATTTTTTTCAATAAATATTTTTATTATTATTATAGATAGATAGATATGTCTTTATTAGTTCATGTAAAAGAAATTACAAAAAACCCAGAGGGTGTAGAATATGTCACAAGATGAAAAAAAAGATAAATACAAATATTAATCATGTATAAAAAATGGTCATTTATATAAAAATTAAAAAAATTAAAATAGTACAAACAAATAGTTAAAATAATGTATAAAGTATAACAAAGACACAGGGACATTAATTATATATTAAAAAATAACAATTAAAATTATTATAAAATTATTATAAATACTTAAAAAGGATTTAAAGTGTATCACCAAAATATTCATCTAGCGTATAGTATGCTTTTACCAGAAGAGCGGCTCGTAATTTTGCTTTTAGATGTTTTAGGGATAGGTTTTTATATGTGTCTGGAAGTTTATTATATACTTTTATTATGGAAAACGGTGTGTTTCTTTGTACATATGTAAAGTTTGCCTCAATATTTAGTAAATCATCTTTATTTCTAGTGTTATATAAATGAACTCTATCATCGTCTGAAAACAAAGACATATTTTTTACTACAAATATTATAACCTCATAAATATATAGGCTTATTAAGGTAAGTATCTGTTGTTCTTTAAATATAGGTTTACAGCTAACCATTTGTTTGATATTCAGTATGTTCCTGAGACATCTTTTCTGCAATACAAATATTTTGTAGATATGATTCGTGCTTCCCCAAAAGACTAAACCATATCTAAATATCGATTCCACATAGGCATAGTATGCCATATATGCTGCCTCCGCATTAATATTTTAAGATATTACTTTTAAGGCATAACAATACTTGGCGATATTAGTTGCAAGCTGGTCAGTATGGGACTTCCAATCAAGCGTAGAGTCTATCGTAATACCCAGAAAGCATATTTGAGACACATTATTCAAGGTAGTGATACCATTTGTAAAAGTTTTATTATCATTAGGCTATTTGAAAATGTTAAAGCTTGTGTTTTAGATTTGTTTAATTTTAGATTAAATGGGGTATAATATTTTTCTAGCATGTCTAGTGCCGAGAAAACCTATTGCTCCAAGACTATTGGATCTGGTGAGTGAATAATTAACGAACAATCATCTGCATATTGAACTGTGTATTCATCAAGGGTCATGGGTAGGTCGTTGGTGTATAAAATATACAATAATGGTCTCAATATTGATCCCTGCGGTACTTCTCTCTTTATTACTATACTTTGTAATTTTAATAACTCTCCATTACTATCTGTCTTTACAACATACTGCGTTCTATTATTTAGATAAGATTTTATTAGTTGCAACGTATTACCTCTAATTCCATACTTTTCGAGCTTCTCTATTTAAACATCATGGTCCATACTATCAAAGCTTTTGATAGGTCTAAGCTTACAGCAACTGTGTGTTCTTTATTATTCAGTGAATGGATTATTTCACAAAGTGTTTGGTAACCTGCTCTAATTGTAGATTTGTTTTTTCTAAATCCGTTTTGTGTGTTATGTAATATCCCATAATTTTCAAGATAATTTATTATTCTAGTATATATCATTTTCTCAAAAACTTTACTGATGTTAGAGAATAACGCTAAGGGCCTATAGTTGTTTATCACATTTTTATGACCTTTTTTATATACTGCCTTTACATAAGCAGTTTTAAGGTTTTCAGGATATATACCAGTAGTAAAACATACATTTATTATATAACTAAGTGGACGACATATTTTAATAATTTTACAGGTATTTCATCTGCACCTACCGCCTTAGTATTTTTTTATAACTGTGCAGACCTCTTCAGGATTAGTCGGTGACAAAAATATGCTTGTTTCTATTGGTGTAATGTGATTTTCATAATTTGTACTAGAATTAATAATTGGACAATTAGTTATAAAAAAGTCATTTACGTTATTTAGGACTATTTGTTTGTTGTTTTCTTGTATATCAATATTATTCAAAAGTGGACATCTGTTTTTAGTTTTAGACCCTGTATGGGTCTTTACCAGTTCCCATACTGCCTTGCTTTTATTAGTAGCTGTATTTATGTATGATATGCTTGACTGATTTTTTGCCTCGGATATAACTTTTTTTAGTATATTACGATAGGTATTATAAGTAACAACAGATATTTCACCTTTTATTTTTTATTTATATAGATTTCGTTTAGTTTTGCAAGATATTTTGATGCCTTTTGTGATCCATGTTTTTATTTTATTTGTTCTTTCTATTGTTTTTAATGGAAATAAAATATTTAAAATTTCTTTAATTTTATATATAAATATTTGATAGGATTTATTAGGAATAAAAAATTTCATTCCAATTTATATTTTGTATTTCATTCTTAAAAGTCTGTAGTTTTTCATTTTCAAAGTTTATTTTATTTTTTGCAGGACATTCTATTTTAAGTAATTGAGCCTGATGGTCAGATAGAGCTGATGTAATTACCTCACCCATATGAGTATTTTCAAAATTAATAAAGATGTTATCTGAAAGTGTAGCTGAATGTTTTGATATTCTAGTTGGTTCGTTTATTTTTCGAGTCAAATTGTATGTTTGCAGCAGAGTCAAAAAAGACTGGATTTTTACATTATTAATATTAAGCAAATTCACGTTAAAATCTCCACAGAGAATCATATTATAATTTTTACACTTATTTTGAGCAATATCTAAAATTTCACTTAAGACTTGAAAAAATGTTTCAAGATTGCCTGTTGACGGTCTATAAATACATATAATTACAGAAATTATACTTTTACATACAATAGATGAGCACTCAATGATACCTTCTACTCTTTTTTGTTTCAGTTCTTCGAATTCTATGCAATCCATGTATTTATCAACATCATTACGGAGAAAAATACAAGACCCACCATGAATCATGTCCTTTCTAGAGTAACAGGACTTCAAATTGTAGCTTTAAAGTTGCATTGACATTTATTCTTGGATTAAAAACCAGTGTTCCGTAAAGCAGAGTATTGTAGGTACCATATCTAGGCCTTTTACAAAAATTTCAACTTCTAATAATTTATTTTTAAGCATTGTATGTTTTGATGCAGTAAAGCATATTGAGGTTGAGGTATTTTGAGTATATCTGAACTAGTAGAATTATGAGGTGTAGATAGGTCTTGTTCTTCCTTCACTTGATATGGTCTTGTTCTGCTACTTCTAGAAAATACACCGGTTTATCATTATCGTCAGTAATGATCTGTCTAGTTTTGTGTTTTTCATAATGTCGATTGAAGTCAAATCTTTTGTAGTTGACTCTTTTTGGCCAAAAAGATGGTTTATAAAAATTGTCTTTATGTTTAAAGTCTGCTGCAATCACGAAAGATTTTAATTTGCCTGATTCTTTCAAATCTTTAACAATAAAATCTTCATCCTTCTCTCCGGTTTTCCTTTTCAAAAAGTTTGTTATATCATCTTCAGTGGTTTCTCGTGTCACTTTATATATATATATATATATATATATATATATATATACATCCATATCTTTGGTTTCGCTCCTTTAAATTTTTCATCTTTTTCTTCTGATTGACCTATATGTTTTCTGTAACCTCCTTTTTTCTTTTGAACAATCTGCCATTTATCATTTTCATTATTTTGTTTCTGTATTGTAGAGTTCTCTTGAGTGTTCACCATTCCATATGATTCTAGATTAATTACATCATTCATAACTCTTTTTTGAGGATCTTCAAGGGCAGGTAAATTTTGTTGTTTAGATGTATTTTCTTTATTTGTTAACGGACATTGTTTGGTAGTCTCTGTATTTACTTGTTTGGGAGTCCCTATATTTGACTGTTTAGGAATTCCACTCTTATTATTTTTAATCAATGTTTGCGGATTTTTCTACTGATAAAGTGTGTTCTTCTTCTGTTTTGCTTTTATATAGTGTATTTATTTTTATGTCCATAATGTTTATTTTTTCTGTTATTGATTTGAAATTATCTGCCAATTTTACTTTTAGTGTTTCACAAATGGTGTCAATTAAGTTTTCTTGTAAGTTCAATGTTTGTATTTCAGTTTCTTTATTCTTAGTATTCTTTAATTGCAAATTCTCAGTTTCCAGCATTTCAATTTTTCTTTAAGTAATTTAATATTTTCTCTTAAATCTTCATTCATTTCCTTTAACAGATTGTTTTCTAAAATGAGACTTATCTATCAAGCAATCATCTAGTGAATCTAGCACTTCCATTATATCTTTTGTTTTTCTGCTACATAAAACTGCTTATCACAGCACTTTCTTGTTTTTTATTTGAACAGCTCTTATGAAAGATTGTTGAACACGATGTGCATTTTACTTTTTTATTTACTGCAGGTTTTTTACAAAAACTGCAGTGAACATTTAAACTTTTACTTTCAGTTTCCGCCATATTTGAATCTTCTATGAGGGTGTCCATTAACATATGTACAGTCATTCACAGATTACCCTGTATAATATGATTAGAATTGTGTTTCAACTTAAAGAACATTTAGAATACCTTCGTTCTCAAACATAACCTCTTTACTATAATATTGGGTAAATAATAAAATGATGAAGTGTTAATAGCAGACCTAAGGACACCGTACATGATACAATATTAATACCTTAACTATCACTAACTAGACTTGTTAGTTAAACCCTTCCTTAGACCCAACACAAAGGATCTGTTTCCTTAGGGATCCGACCATAATCTTTATTATTAAGACCACAATATTTTCATTAGGTGGGCAAAGATTTCGCACACACAAAGGGAAAATATTTACTCTGTTACATAATAACTTGGCGAGTATAAGGATCCAAACCGAATAAGACTGGATCTAATATGCGAACAAGGCTTTCATAATATCAGAATTAATATTCAGAACATATTTCGAATATTATCTCTAGTAGACCAGTTCTCCTGCAATCAGCATAAGGTAAGCGAGCGAGGAAAGTCAGCATTTTCTTTATGCGATATGGGGGTACCTTTATTATGAATAATTTAGGTTTTCCATTCGTAAATAATATGTCTACGTAAATGTCTGTTTTCCAAAATTAATGATATGAACACAAAGTGTATATATTATCGATACAAACAACGGAAAACAAGTGGAAGTTCATTAAAATAGTGGTGTAATTTAATATTTGTGGAGAGAACAATAAAAATGAAATAAAAATTATAGAAATATATCTACAAAGGATGTGCCAATAAGAACTTTCAGGTTGAAATATTTCGGAAACTACTAGAGATATTTGAGTTCTGTTGCTGGAACATATACATGGTTTTAGTTTTGAATATATACCGGATGACACAAGAGACATGTAACACCCCGTAGCATGTTTATTTAAAAAGATATTATTTTGAAATTTGGTATACTTATAAAATGCGTGATTGTCGTTTTTTAAGTACAAAAATTTTTTCCCACCTCTCTGTTATTTTAAATGGCACCCTGTATATATTTTTTTCTATCCGATTCGTCTCTTTTCAACCATGTATCGGAACACGGCATTTGTTTTTAAAATGACAGTTAATATCAATTTTAGTTTGTTAAGTCTAGGTGGCCCTGATATGAACCTTGGCAGATATTAATGCGTAGTGTACCGTGACATCGAAAGATCTCTGGTATGCAACTTTGTGCCTCATATTTTTTTGGGAATAACCAGTAGCTGAACAGACTAATAAGATCTAACTTATTTAAAAAAATATCTTTAGACAACCCACGATATCATAAAAACCAATATAGGAACCCCATCTTTTTATTTCACCTAGTTAAAAAATACTTATTTATCTTTTATTTTTGTCTAATATAATTGCTGTGCCTATCCTATTTTACTTTCTTCATTAAAATTAGTATCGAATGTTATTGCATAGTAATGAATATTGTACTTCAACAAAAATATTTAGTAAGCAGGAGGTGGAAACAAAATAAAAGTAGGTAAAACGATTTTTTTTAATAATTAAGAAACATCAGTAAAACACATTTGAACAAAATTGATGAAAAACCATTACACTATGTAATACATTTTTCCTACGAATGAATGAAATTAAAATGAAATATTTACTGAAGTACTACATACAAAAGCATTTTTTACTGCAGATACTCGAAATGTTGTCCGTTAATAACTCTGCACAATCGTGTTTTTGTGACGGTAGCCCTAAGCACGTTATCTAATTGTAATTCAGTAATCCCATCGATTGCTCTTCTGGCTCTCATTTCCATGTCTTCTCTGTTTGTTGGTGGAGTTCTATAAACGTTTTCCCTGAGGTGGCTCCATACAAAAAAGCGGCGTATGGTCTGGTGACCTTGCAGGCCATCGGACGGGCCCATTTGTTTCCATCCAGTTTTCTCCAAACCTTTCATTTAAATAATTCACAACAACTCTGCTGTTATGTGGTGGAGCCCCATCCTGTTGAAAAATTATTGGGTTAACATTAGGTGGCAGTTCTTCCAAAAAATCTTGTATCTGGTTTTGCAAAAATCCCAAACATCTTTCTCCATTTAACGGACCATCAAAAATTATTGGCTCAATAATTCTTCTGCCAATTACTCCTAACCATACATTAAAACTAAATCGCTCCTGATATGCACTTTCTCTCATATTTCTGGGATTTTCTTGTGCCCAGTAACGGGTGTTGTTACGATTAAATAATCCCAAATTAGTGAACCTGGATTCGTCGGAAAATAAAATTTGTTCATGAAATTATTGTCCAAATTGTGTCTGTTCAGAAACCAATTGCAATAGTTCAATCTTCTTTGAAAATCATTATCGTATAAATGCTGGTATATTTCGTACTTGTATGATTTCAATTTGTGTTTTCAAAATGCGTCGAGCTGATTCCCGATTTACACCGGTTTGGTCCTCAATCTGTCTTATCGAAATCGTGGGATCTGCCTCGACAATTGCAATTACATTGATTTCCGACTCTTCATCGATAATGAAATTATTTTCCGGTACATCTGGTTCACTTCTGAATTGCTGTTCAACTCTTACAAAATAGATGTTTGGTGGATGAATTCTTTCGGGAAATCTTTCTTGGTATAAGTCAGCAGCCCGCCTGCTATTTCTCTTACATTCGCCATAGATTAGTAGCATATCTACTTTCTCATTTCGTGGATACATGGCAAAACAGAGTTAAAAACGTGATAACTTAGGTATAATTTAATGAAAAATACTTAAATTGCTGCCAAGTAAACAACTCTTAATTGTCAAATCAAAATGACGCCTCGTTTTATCTTCTCTTGTTTCCACCGCCTGCTTACTATTTTTGTTGCAGTACAATATTCATTACTATGCAATAACATTCTATACTAATTTTAATGAAGAAAGTAAAATAGGATAGGCACAGCAATTGTATTAGACAAAAATAAAAGATAAATAAGTATTTTTTAACTAGGTGAAATAAAAAAGTGGGGTTCCTATCTTGGCTTTTATGATATCGTGGGTTGTTTAAAGATATTTTTTTTAAATAAGTTAGATCTTATTAGTCTGTTCAGCTACTGGCTATTCCCAAAAGATGAGGCACAAAGTTGCATACCAGAGGTCTTTCGATATCACGGCACACTACGCTTCAATATCTGCCAAGGTTCATATCAGGGCCATCTAGACTTAACAAACTAAAATTGATATTAACTGTCATTTTAAAAACAAATGTCGTGTTCCGATACATGGTTGAAAAGATAATCTAGAGACGAATCAGATAGGTAAAAAAAATATACAGGGTGCCATTTAAAATAACAGAATAGATGTCACTTCCGGTGAAACCGGAAGTGGTTGGAAACAAAATATTATACTTAAAAAAGTACAATCACGAATTATATAAGTGTACCAAATTTCAAAATAATATCTTTTTAAATAAACATGCTACGGGATGTTACATGTCTCCTGTGTCACCCGGTATATAGTTTTTAATATGTTAAGCGGTAGATGGCGTTGCATTACAAAGAATTTTTTAGATGACAAAAACTTAGAAATGTTATTTACATTAAAGAGAATTTAATTTCAATTGGATTTCGTTATATGGAAAAAACTTGAAAATCCAATCGTTCTCAAGTAATTTCTCGAGAATTTAAAATATTTTTGAAAAACTAAAAACGCCGTAACTTTCTTACGTTAAATTTAAAGCGAAATTACATTTATTATAATTTTTATTAAACAATATGGAATAAAAATATGTTCCATGCATTTTTCCAGTCTAGCCATAGTAGTAACCTAGCAATAAAGGAAATAATAATGAAATAAAAAACTTCTTTTCATTTTATTTAATAAAAACAAAAAATAAACTAAAAAGTAATAACTTATGGAAGAAGGTGTTTGAAATTATTGCCATTTTCGTTTGTATACGTGGAGAATCTATTCAATAGCTCAACTCCACAAACTTTAAGTATACTTCGACTGAAAACTCGAGTCAGTAACGCAAAAAATAAGTGGGAGTCTCGTCAAAGGATAGTAGCTCTTATTTGATACTAAAACGCCATCTCGTTCCACTGTATAATCCCATTAAATCGAGAGAAATATATGTTTTTGGCGACTAGGTCGCATTATAGAAACTGCCCCCGGTTCAGTTGGTGTGTGTCGAGTAGGCACTGTACGGACTGCTCAAGGGACGACTTTAAAAAAACCCATAGTGAAACTGTGTCCTCTGCCAGCTCAGTAATTTTATTTTTTTTGTATGTTTTGTAAAATATTGTATATTTTGGTTGGCGGTATGTTTAGTTTTCATGTTTTTTAATTGTTATTATTGTTATTATTCAAGTTGTTTCGCGCGATAGCCATGAAGCAGATTACAGTGGTACGCCACAGCTGAGTTAAGGGAAGAGAGAGACGAAGGCAGTGAATGACGATCACGCGGAAACCGAGTGCACGTGTGTGTTAAAATATTAAACTGAATTTTGTGCTGTGGCGAAAGAAAAACGTTGTTTTTGAAAGTTTTTGGTTTAATGCCCTGTCTACTTCATAGCGCAATTATCCTGGAAATTCTACACGAAATAGCTAAGCTACTGTTATCTGCCGAATGTCGTACATTAAATTTTGGTATTTTGGTTTTTGGTAATCACAATTGTTGTTTCTTAGTATACAGTGGTAGACAGTTTAAGAAATGCCAGTAAAACAATCTTGTCCAGCAATCTTAAGGTTTGTACAGGTGTTCCGCAAGGGAGTATTTTGGGGCCCTTATTATTATTTTTTTTTATTAATAATATCGCGCTTCATATAGAAGAAGTCTTTATATCACTTTTCACCGATGATTCGACCATCGCGGTTAATTCTAATGGCAGAAATGAACTCAACCTTAAAGCTAATAACACCATCAGATCTATGCAAAGCTACTGTATGAGAACCAGTCTAGCGCTTAATAATGTAAAATCAGAGTTATTACCTTTCAGTATTAAAAAACTTGATTATAGCATCTAAGTTGATAAAGTGTTAAACAAAACAATAGCGTGAAATTACTTGGAGTTTATATGGACTCTCATTTAATTGGGGTAAATTATTGTATCATCTGCTGAGGCAACTCATCATTTTAGCGAAGTGTTCAAGTTTCAAAAAAAAAAAATTATACGTACAATGACCTTAAAACCTTATCGTCACTCTTGCAGATTCCTCTTTAAAGAATTAAGAATCTTAGCTGCTCCTTCTCTCTACATTTTAAACTGTGTAATCCATATAAAAGAACATTCTGAACAGTCCAATGGCAGATATGTCACAATCTGCGAGAAAATTATAATTTTAACATACCAGTTCAGTCTTTATTCATCGTTGCAAAAGGTCCCAAAGTAATGCCGATAAAATTATTTAATAAATTTCCTATTCATATAAAAAAAAATATTATTCATCTTTTCAAACGGGAAGTTAAATCGCCTCTACTTAAATATTCATTTTATTCAGTTGATGAGTACTTAGGCTGTGATCTCACTAATGCCAGCTAATAAGAGAAATAATTTCTATGATATTGTTATTGTTTCCTTGTTGAAAAACTAATTTTTTCGTAATTTTTGCTTGTTATTTTTTACAATGTTTGTTTGTTTTGTCGTTTTACTTTTTTAATTGAATTCGTATTTTGTATTTGTATAAATAAATATTGAATTGATTGATTTTGTTGAATTTATTAGCCAAATGGCTGGGCACAATATACCACCGCATGAACACAGAGATAATCTGATTTTGAATTATTATTACAGCAGACCACAATAAGTTTGTGTTTACTATGCACCGAATGAGGTGGGTGTACACAGTAAACAAAGCTTATCTGCTATAAATAATATCACTAATTAATGGCCGGATTTATGTTTGGAGTCCGGGTCATCATTATTTTGTTGCCAACTTTTAATAACAAATTAATCTTCACAACGTTTGCGTTATTTGGATGAACTAAGCTAACTATACAGTAACGGGCATATTAACGGGGGCGCACAGTGTTGTATATTTTCTAAAGAATGAAATTTATCAAGACTGAAATTAATCAGTTAGAAAATTATTCTTTGTTTTCAGTTCAATTTAGCGTACATAAAGGAATTTAAAAAATATCTGTCACTAGGTTTTTGCTGGCTATTTGCCGAAAGGTACAGATCGAAACGAAGTCATGTGTCTTATTAAATGCAAATTGAAATTTGACATCGGATGTTTAAAGGATTTTCTTGCTGTTCATGTTATACATGTTTTCTGATGTCCTGAAAATTACAACAATACACTACTTGACGGTAATTTTGTTGGTCCAATTTTCGGAAATTTCGAAGAAACGAATCCCGGTGTCATGATGGTATGATAAGGTTTTTGCAAAAATCGAGATATTACACATAATAACGTATGTTGAACATACAAATCCCCAGAACATTGTTAATGCATTTGCTACCTTCTTTATAGCGGCATATTTAAACCCTAATACTAATAGCAGTAAATATCCCCTCTCATACCGATGTAAGCAGTAATAATTTATGCCTGACGACGTTTTCGGAAATTGAAGTACTAAAATCTCCCAAGAAAATTAAACCCAAATTTACCAAAGGATCAGACAATATACCTGTATTTAAAGTAAAGGCTGTGCACACGTCTTTGCCAGGCCACTTAAGTTATTTTTAATTTGTCCCTAAAATCGCAAGTATCCTTTGACGTATGGAAATACTTCCGTTTGTGTCCCGTTTATAAAAAAGACAACAAATATAATGCTTAGAATTATAGACCAATAACCATCATTTGCAATTTTAGGTTTACTCTGAACACGTCATTATCTAGGCACGTACAAAACCAGATTGTAACAAATCAACATGGATTTGTACCAGGCAGATCCACTGAAATTAATCTAACTTGTGTTACACAGTATGTGCAAAATGAGCTTGATATATTTAATTGTAGTCTTGCCTCAATTAGGCATTTTTTTATTTGTATATGGTCAGTTTAATATTAGATAGTAATATTAGTATTTGTATAATAATTGTATTTTATTTTATTTTTTATCTTCTTATACATTTATATTCATATATACCAATGACGTACTGCACACTTGATATAAATATTTGTACTTTTAGTGTATTTCCCCACCCTGTAACTGGTTACCTGTTGGGTAGTTGTGTGACGTCTTTTTTCTTGTTAAGTAAGAGAGATAGCTGTCGCTTTCTAATTTAGTTACTTGGGCGCCAGTTCAAGTTTAGGGTGATTGAACAACACTACACAAATGTCTGTAAGCAGGACTGAGCAGCTCAGTGAAGAAACGGTTAATTCCAGTGGGCCAATAAGGCAAATAAGACTTGCACAAACACAGCAGTAAAACAAAGAAGTTCCAAAAATAATAAAGTCTATTATCGTTACTGTGCACGAATACAAGAAAATGAGAAGCAAACAGAATTAATTACGGTGTTATATGACAGGTTATGATACAACGCGGAAGCTTGGCTAGTGCAAGATAATGGTGTAAAATGAGAATAAATGACAGTACTCTTCTTTAGAGTGGGTTTGTGCCGCGAAGACTCGAGTCTCGGATTCAATAAAATATGCAAAAACGGAATACAGTTAACTAATCAATACCAGCTCGGAATAAGCAGTAATGTGACAAGGTTAGGTAAGGATGGAGGGTACCTACCGTGCCGCAAAAACCTAATAGAGATAAGGGTGGAAGGAACCTGCCGTACCGCGAAGACCTTAATGCAAACTGCAAAGAGGCAACAGAAATAAGCACAATGTCGAAAATATCTATCAGTAAAACACGGAATAAAATTTGACCTAACAGTAAAATGCAATTGCATTAGTCAAGTATTAGAATATATTTTTCTCTTACTCTTTCTTACTTCGACGGTGGACACTGGCAGACTGATTTAAACTCTAGAGCAGCAACTGACTTGTTGCTATCTATTTTATAGCCGCGCTTCCCTACCATAGAATAAGAACGTGCATCAAACGGTGTGCTTGCTTCTAGGTAGCGACGACGCCGACGGCTGCACTGAATTATTGAATGTACTGGTAAATTATTAGTACGTGCGTCATTTAGTATAAACAAAGTATTCTAAATATTGTAATACTTATAATTAGACAACCCCCAATTTCAGAAGCCAGGAGCTTGAGCGGAAGGGGGTTACACATTGAAAAAAACGTGGACATAGAACCATTTCCTCCGACAGTGCCAGTACCGGAGCCAGGATTCAAACCCGGTGGTGCGATGCCAATGTGATTAATCGCGATTATCACCTCGCGTCTTAACCCACGCGGTTATTGACCAGACAAGAAGGTGCTTATATAGAGTACAAATAAATATCACATATCTGACCATGGACTAGTTTTTGCAATGTTAATATATTTCTTTTAAAATCAAAACAAAAAATGTATATCAATCGAAATTTCAAATTAATTAATTGTAATCAATTTTGGCAGGACCTTAATAATGCTTCATGGCAAAATATTATACATATTGGCGGCATTTCGACCAAAGCTGATTTTTTGACATAAAATATTTTTAGGCTTTTTGATATCCATGCACCCATTTGTACGGTACGCATGAATAAGCATCGTGGCCACAGACATGTTAAGGAAATTATGAAAGATAGAGATAATACATTCACGAAATATAAACACTCTAAAACAATATAAAATTTCAATCATTATATAAGTATGGGTAATTTTGCATCAGCTGCAATAAGGCGGGAAAAAGCAGCGCACCTAAAACTTAATAGGAATGGTGATGTTAAAGTATTATGGAAAAAAATAAATACTATGAATATTCAGACCAAAAAGAAGATTGATATACCTGAAACTTTGCAAAATCCCTCTAGTCTAAATAATTACTTCTTAACAGATTGTAATACTGGCCCAATAAACGCCCATCCCCTATCCCTAAGACAAATAGTCTAAAAGCAGTTCATGATTTACGTCGTATTAACTCATTTCCTATTTTAAGTAAAATTAAAAAAAAAAAAGTCGTCAATTTTCAATTAACGCAGTACTTTAATAAATTTAAGCTGCTACCAAGAAATCAGTTAGGTTTCAGAGCTGGACACAGCACGAGTATGGCATTGGTAAATATTTTAGGTACACTAGTCACTAGTCAGATGTCTTGATGAGGGACTGGTGAGCATACTAGTTCTGTTAGCCTTTCCAAAGGCTTTTGACTCAGTGGATCTTAAATTACTGATAGCAAAATTGCGATATTATGGTTTAGATGACATGCCGTTAATGTTTTTCCGTTCATAGTTGGAAAGTCGCCATCGATTGTCGGCATGAACTTAGGTTTGTCTTTTTCTGAGTTAGTCACATCTGGAGTTCCGCAAGGCTCCATATTGGGTCCGTTTTTAGTTATAGTATACACATCTGATGTATATAGCGTTACTAAATTTTCAGAAGATCATTACTATGCAGATAATAGTCAACTTATGTAAACTAAGTTTAGTTGTCAAGAGAATGAGTTAGTATACATATACACAAGTATTGACGAGGATCTTAGTAAAATAGTTTCTAAATGTAAAAACATAAATTAAAACTTAATTCACAAAAAACTGCTATAATGATATTTTCTCCAAAAAATGAATATGAAAATCTTCTAAAGTCTAACTTAAATGTTATACTAACCGATGAAAAGTTATCATTTATTGGCAGTGCAAAAAACTTAAGGGTTATGATAGATGTCAATTTATGATTCAATTATCACGTTAATAATTTAATAAATAAGTTATTATATAAGTTTAAAGCTACTGTATGCAAATAAATATATTAATTATAAAACTATGAAAAACTATGTGAATCATTTGTGTTGCCAATTTTCTTCTATGCTGATATTGTATACTACCCATGCTTGGACTTGAACACAAAAAATCGCATTCAAAGAATGTAGTTGAAAATTTAATCATGTCACAGACAAATTTCGTCAATTAAAGTCGTTAAACACGAATAATAATTACGAACATCACTTACTTACCATTGTCCATCGTTTGTTATTAACATCTGTACTCGTATATTTGAGAAAGAAGTTGTTATATAGAGATGAAATTCATCAAGATCGTAAAGATCTACCTGATAAACAGTCCAATACCATTCACGAAGCTCAGTGTAATAATAATAATAATAATAATTCATCTATCAATTAAGACAAGTTTTCAACAGAAAATAAACATGCTTATGGTGTACGATGCCTTAGCTGAATCAGGTGTATAATACCTTAGCTGAATCAAATACAGTATCATTATATGGGGAGTGTTGTTTAATACTACACCACATAATCTGCAGTTAATATAAATATGTACGTTAATTAAAATTATTTTTAAAATAGGTAAACAGTACTCCACTGACATTTTATATGATAAGACTGATTTATTTACAATAAGAATAATCACATCATAAGCTTCAAACTTAGATGATTCATCCTATAATTACCTATTTATTTGCATTACATTATGTATTTATATAAATATTATTATATTAATTGATATATATATATATTTTATGCAATTTTTCTAAAATTTTTGAATTCTTATTGCATGATTACGTATCCTTCCATACTAAAAGTTCAACAATTGAAGAACAACATGGCTTTATGGACGGTCGGTCAACTGTTACAAACCTGGTATGTATCACCCAATTTATTTCTGAAGTCATAGATCGTAAGAGTCAGGTTGATGTAATTTATACCGACCTCTCTAAAGCATTCGACAGGCTAGACCATGGCATTTTATTGACTAAATTAGAAAGCTTTGGAATCAATACTTCGCTACTAAATTTATTTATGTCTTATTTGTCCTATCGGTCTCAATATGTTCAGTATCTTGGTTATCGGTCTGATCATTACAGCCAATCATCTGGAGTACTACAGGGCTCGGTACTTGGACCATTGCTTTTTGTACTGTTTATCAATGACATTGTTGATGACTTGGATGTTCACTATTTGCTTTATGCTGATGACCTAAAAATATACTTTCCAATAAATTCCGACTATGACTGCCTGAGGGTTCAGCGTAACCTGGATCTTCTTAATACCTGGTGCATTAATAACCGTCTTCCTCTTAATGCTGATAAATGTAATGTCATGTCATTCACACGTAAAGTAAATAAAATTTCATTCAACTATAAATTAAACGACTGTACTCTAAATAGACCTGAGTTTATAAAAGATCTTGGCGTTGTTTTTGATACTATATTAACTTTTTCTAAACATATCGAGGAATGCACCAGTAGTGCATTTAGAAATTTAGGTTTTGTTTTGAGAAACAGCAAAGATTTTACTGAATTATCTACTCTACGTATGTTATTTGTTACATTTGTCAGATCCAAACTGGAATATGCGTCCATTATTTCCTAGTTACAACATTCACATAGCGTCCTTGGAAAAAGTACAACGAAGATTTTTTAAGTCCACAACTTTTATTCTGGAGGGCACATATCCAATAAGAGGGACACAACAAGAATTTTTTTTTAAATAAATTTAGTATGAGTAGCTTAACAAGGAGATGTGTAATGCATTCAATAATGTTCTTATACAAAATTATCAATAATAAAATTAGCTGCACCTGCCCCACCTCACTTCTTAGGTATCGAATTCCGAGATTAAATTCTCGAACAAGTAATGTACTCATGCTTCCTACTCCACGCACTAATATATTAGAATCATCTCCCCTACATCAAATGTGTTTAAATTATAATAGTATTGAGGCTAGCCTGGATATATTTAACTGTAATATTGCTGACATAAAGAACATTTACTTAAACCCCATTTAAACACGCTCTTGTCTATATTTCTGTGTTACACTTGTGATATATATATATATATATATATATATATATATATATATATATATGTGTATGTGTATATATGTATATGTATGTATGTATATATGTGTATGTATGTATGTATATATATTTATTTTACTAGAGTATATATTTTGATTATAGTTGTTACATTTTATATTTGTGTCATTTTGTGTACCTTTTACTTACACCATATTGTTCTATTTATCGATATTTTATTTAAATCTCTTGTTATTTGTCCTGTAATTGGGTTTCACCCGTTGGATGAATTATATAAATAAATAAATATATATATATATATATATATATATATATATATATATATATATATATATATATATATATATATATATATATTAATGTATTAATAATTGTAAACGTATGTTTGTAAGGTATTAATTAATTAATATCCGAATAAATTTGAATTTGAATCAAAAGGTGTTTATATAAATTTACTGTTACTTGTTAACAAAGAACGTATTTCTATAAAGTCACTTGCCCGCATTTCGATATTTCGTGCTATTTCGTATTTTTAAATATGCGTACGCTAATTTGCTTAAACAATGGCATTATCCTTTTACGAGTGTCTGATTAAATAAATTGTCTGAGCTAATTAGGGCTTTGAATAGCAACGTTTATAAAGATAACCCTTTCTCATTTCCTTTTCCGGGAGTTCGGTTCATAGGAATCTTTATCATTTTTCACCAACTCTAACTTTAAATTACATTTTAATTTGAATTTAACTACACAATAGAAAAAGGAAAATGCACCAAATGATTAAATTCAGATAAACCTAAAATATTAGTTTAATGCAATGCAGTTGAAAGTAAATATCGTTCGTAGTGATACGTATCTGACATTTTCCTAATTATCTGTTTTAAAGTATGGGAAATCGATGTAATAAATCATTGAAGATTAAACGAAAAAGTAGATATAATACAGGATTGTAAAGAAGCGTTTTGCAACACCGATTATCTGCATATGATTTATATATTATATTTATTTTATTACCCTTTATATGGTTGTCCTTCTTATTCTATTGCTGATAAAATATATATATTGCACCGCCATGAGCGAATTACATTTAATTATTATTTTGTATATAGCCAGGTGCAGCCAGCAGCGAAAGTTTCAGTATGTGTATAACCGTCTCGCGCATTAGATGTGTGAAATATTATATCATATTATAGTATCAAAGTAAGGTAATAGAAATATGTTCTAAATCGGTCTGACACCAGTATAACGTCATCCTCTCGGTAAAGGGAATAATTGAGGCTATCCGACATTCAGTTCATCAGACCCAAATCAGGTTATAGAATTATTTTTACTAAGTCGATATTATTCCTAAGTCGCTTTGACGCCACTACGATCCGTAGCGCATTCGTTAGCGCCGTCTTCTCCCTCGTGTGCGTAAGTGAAGGAAATAGTTGAATCTATTCCGTGTTGACAGTCAGCCAGAACAACTCATCGACCGAAGACGTGTCCATTTCGTGATACGTAACCAGGTACCGCTAGTGTCATATATCATTTCAAGTCCTTACTACATCATCGATCAGCAGCGCATCCGTCTGGCGCCTACTCCCTCTCCTCTAATAAGTTGTTTTATTTTAGAAAAGGACCTGAGGAGCCATGCAGTGTATTCCATTCCGCCCGACTCCCAGTAGCAGACATGCCCTACAGTAATATCTAAAAATAAGTAAGACTATTATAGAGAAGTATGGTGATTGGCTTGGCTAGTGCAACATCGCCGATAATTGCCGCAAGACCGCCAACGGGGTAGTCATCCAGTCCAACTTCCATTCGAGTGGACTTATTTGTAATTCGTAGGTGTCCTTTTAGTTCCATACTGGTTCTGAGGGTACTGAAAAGTTACAAATTCATTTGTTAATCATACTTTAAATTTTTGATTTTCTAACCTCCGTTCCTGGGGACTCATTGGTAACTCAGTAAGTGTCCTTTTGGTACCATACTGGCTCTGACTGCACTGAAAAGTTACAAACCCGTTGATTAACCATACCTTAACTTTTCAGGGTTTTAATAATATTTTACCTTTTCAGGTGATCCTAATCGATCTGTGCTTCAGACCCAGAGCAATTACCACTGCATGCACTAGCCAAGTACTGAATACAACTTCTTTATAAATTTGCACTGTAATTTTTTTATGTGTATCTGTGGTCTTGCTTCTCATATCTGGTATCCGTATTTAGTCCGTTTTACCGCTTTACTAGTTGTCCTGTGATACCCTTTACTGTACACTGTGTTACCGCTTATCCTGTGCTACGATTTTACCGCTTGCTTGAGTCACCTGGCATTACTATTTTCGTTGTACCGCCTGCTCTCATAATTGTATTTAGTAACCTGTAGAATTTTCTTGGGGTAATGGGATAATGGGGTTTAATTGAATAAACTACCATTATATATCAAATGTTGAGTTTTACTGTTTGTGTGTGAAAGTCTAATTTACCTAATTGATCCACTGGAGTACCGTTTCTCCACTTGAGTTACTCAGCCTCGCGTATCCAGCTTGTAGGTAGTGTTTCCTAACACCTAGCAGTGTGGGAAGTGACTCCGTTCTACTGAAACCATATTCTTCGAATACCCACACTAACATTACGAAGTTGTTGTTCAAAGTTCAGCAATATCTGTTGATAAAGTCGTGATGTAACAGTTAAAAGTCAAGTTATTTTCCTCAAAGGAGAACGGCCCAAAAATTTCAAAGGCGGATCTGTATACCACACAGTAACCTTCTTATTATGAAGCGGTATTTCGTGCAATTGCAGATAATTTTCAGAAGTTAGTTATGTTTGTTAACAGATCCGGAAAGATGAAAATGAGCTTCATCTGACATCAGCAAGTAATCAACGATATTCGGGTTTTGAGGAAACAGTCCTTAGAAACGTTCAACGCGTGTTCCAAAATCTTCAGGCAGAAATTTTTGTAGGACTTAAATTTTGTAGAGATGGATGTGTTAAGTCGAAAGAATGCGACGAATAACTATTGTTCGAAATATTGAGTGCTTGTCGTTTTCAGATTGTCTAGGATTTTGTAGCACAGACGCTCGTACCCTTTCAGCATTTTCAAGTGTGCGTACAGAATCAATTCTTCCTTTTGGGTTTTCTCTGGTACATAAGCAGTATTATTAAACTTGTATACCTACTTCTTAATTGTTATTAGACTAGGAACTGGATCTCGTGGATTTAAATGAAAGTAAAGATACAGAAGAATAGTTGAATTTTAAAATAAACCGCGAAAAAACGTTGAATATTTGACCAACGTTCCATATTCGCAGCTAAACTGACAATTCTCGCAAAAACGCTTTGATAACTGTCTTAAATTTCCATTTATCGCGAAAGCGTGGCGCATATGTCATTATGTTATGACATGAATTCGCTTTGAAAATGGATACCCGGACTCATTATTAGCTACTTTTACTATAAATAATTATTATCCGGAGTCTTCAATATAAATGTAATATATTGTTATTCGAAAACTCGAGATTTCATTGCTGGGTAGCCCTTGGTTTGCCCGCAGTTTGAAATATCTTCATTTGTCTACTTTATTTTTAACAGCATATTTTTTCGAAACTGGGAAGAACTTTTATTCCATAGTAACCAACTCGCAACAACTGCGATTTTTAATTAATTTTCATTGAATTTATCACAACAAAAATAAAAAGATGGTAATTGTATCAATTTAGGTGTTACTCCATGAAAGAGTTGTAAAAAAAAGGTTAAAACGCAAAAGTGCTGTGAGAGGGATGAAACATGTGTACTTCCTCGTTTTCGAGGGCGCTGAACACGATGGTGATATTTTTAAGGTTCTTACCCCTCAGCAACTACACCTAAACTCAAAAAACCACCAATATTTCGCGATTTTTTTTTATCGCAGGCATGCGGATCGGTTTTTTAGGCAGGATTCGGGTAGGCCGTATGAAATTTGGTTGAAACTACCCCCTCCGCTAACACTAAAATATTCCCAAAAAAATGAAAATGCATGAAAATTTTTTGATCCTCGTTTTCGAGGATGCTCAACACGATGGTAATATACGTTTCTCCACCACCCTCCACCCCCTTTTCATATTTATTGATATTGGGCATGTGGAGACTCGCTGGATCGTAGTTTTTAAGGGGATTTCGGTGTTGTAAAGGGAGTTTAGTGACGAGACATTCCACCAACCCCGAAGTTGAAACTACCACCACCACTAATATTGAAATCCACTGAAAAATACGAAGTAATGAAAAATGTTTTCTCCCCGTTTTCGAGGGCGCTAAATACGATGTCAGTACTATTTCATCCCCATTCTCCATCAACCACCCCCAAATAAGGAGTGTTTGGTAGAGGGTGGGGAAGAAATTAATATTATTATCGTGTTGAGCATCCTTAGAAGCGGGGATAAACAAATTTTCATGCATTTTGATTTTTTGGGGGATATTTATTATTAGGGGAGGGGAGAGTTTCAACCCCATTGTGTATAAGATGTGGTATGGTTAAATATCTACGGCCTACTCGAATCCTGCCCAAAAAACCGATCCACATGCCCACGATGGAAAAAATGCGAAATAGAGGTGGTTTTTCGAGTTTAAGGGTAGTTGCTGAGGGTTGAGAACCTTAAAAATATCACCATCGTGTTCAGCGTCCTCGAAAACGGAGGGGTACCCATGTTTCAGCTCCCTCACAGAACTTTTGGGTTTTTTCAACTTTTTCATATAATAATTTAAATATTTTAAAATACTTTGAAACAATGGGTGAAAAAATTATACATCCAACTGAGCATGTATTTCTAAATTACCAGCCGCGGCAGTCAATTTACAATTTTGCTGTCTAGTTAAACAAATAAGTATTTTGAAGATGCACTATTTTTCCAACTTTTGAAGCAATCCTATGCGAATATTTATATTTTTGTTATATACTACACAGATATGATAATAATATTCTCTTGTACCTTACAATCTCTCGTAACCACATTATCGCCGACTTAAAATAGAGGATAAATATGTAAATTGTTTGCTAATATCTTCAAAACCGTATACGAAATACCTTGAATTGTTTATCGACTAGTGCCGCCTAAGATGGAGCAAATATAAATTCCATGACCAACGTTAAAAAACTAAAATTCATATTTTCTGGTTTCTAAAGCAAATCTTGAATGATATTTAAAATTAATATACACTACAAATAGACAGGGAAAACACATAATGGTTGTAACTAGGTGCTAGGATATTATATAATAATAATAATAATAATAATAAATACACTACAGGTAATGACGACCTCCTTTATCTCGGAAGGCTCTAAAAGAGCCTTTTGTGGGAGGAAGCTACACATTTAGAGACAAGGGACACACACCCAATATCCGTGTTGGAAAAATCCCTCTCACAATATTTTCCACTGCCACGACCGGGGATCGAACCCGGAACTTTTGGGTGAGAGGCAAGTGCGCTCACCTCTCGACCATCAGTCAGGGTATTCTTTAAGTTAATATTGTTTAACTTATTTTAGTATCCATCCTGTGCAGGTATATAGTTTTGAAATGTTAGTTTAACACGAAACATTAATGATGAAACAACTTATATTTTTAATTATATATTTTTTTTAAGAATATTTCTACTTAAAATATCAGGGTGTGAGGGAAAATTGGATTAATTAGACACAAACAATGTAAAATTTAATCCTATTTTACAAAAAATGGGTGACCCGGAGACCATAGTACATAAAGAAACATCAATATCAAAAGCAAATCAAGAGTTCTGTAAGATCTGTGGTATTCGAATACGCGATCAAATCATAGAAAGTTAACTAAATTAATACAGAGAATTTTATCACAAAAAAGGTAATTTACAAATGTGAACAAAATCTAACATTTTCATTGTAACAAAAGCTAATATACAAGCTTGACAAAATCTGCAGTATATAACAAATAACACACATAATAATTCTTAAAGTCGAAATCTCGAACGGAAAGTTGGGCGCCACGGATATTTTTTTTTCATTGAAAAACCGAAAACCGTTCAGGGAACTTAACTAGAACGTACTTACAAGTTTCGTTGCACTTCTTCACTTGAGGCATAACTAGGCACTGACAGCAAGCTTCCAAATACCCACTTGGAAGGTGTATAGTTGGAGACATATTAACAACAAATTAACCCCTAATTCACTAAGGGTTCCTGCACTAGACAAGGGTCATTTCCACAGAAAGTCTTCATTTCGCTGAGAAAGTTAGTAGGGTCTACCCTTTGATAATACAGTACAGTATACGGACTAATGCCGTAAATATAACAGAACTGAACGTGAAAATTTCGTGATCAGTATGGCCGACTCGCCGTTTACAGCATAAATACATGACGTCTTTCACTAGCCAAATAAAGCTTCTCTCTTAACTGCAAGTTACGAAGGTAATATCTACAGACTTGAACACCAAACGAATCTACAAGTAATTAACTTAATACACATTATTTTACGGTAATTAAATACTTGCAATTCATCTTTTTAACCACTCTCTTATCGCGAGGCCGCCTTGCTGCGGTCGGCCGACCCAATCAATCCAACCGTACCTCGACTCCAACGGGAACCGTGCCTCGCGCGCTCTCTCTCTCTCTTTCAACAAAACGATTTTAAAATCTCTACACCAATCAGGGTCTCGGATATAAAAATGTGCCTATTATAACCTTAAAATATAAATGAATCGCACACTATAGCTTTGTTTGAACAGATTTATATATGACATTTGACTAGTATTTCGCTAAATTTACATACGCTAAAAATGGACCGTTACAATGAACCGGTAATTATTTTCATTCTAAAACCCGCCCTTTTGGATAACAATTTAATTTATTGTTGTAATTATTTATCCGTGGGCGAAGAAATCTATTTCTTTTTGGTGGTAGTTCATTTGGGTATGCTAATTGATGCATTTATCAATAAACCTGTGCCTTAAGCGAACGAATCCGGCCGTCATCGTCCTGCTTTTCCACTAGTACACCATTCATTGTGCGATCACATTTCTCGATGCTATAATGGGGCTCCGCGGAATTAAAAGCAAAGCAGTGACCAAAGATAGTATGTGTGTTCTTCAGCACTTGAACGAAAAAGACGTACCTGATGGTAAGGCAAAACTTGCTCATTATTCTGAGTATTAGGGACTAAGTTAGATTTCTGTAGTTAGGAATTTTATTCTGTTTATTGACTTGTAATATTTTTCCCGTTGGACTTAGATATGTCATCGACGTGTTGAGTATCGTTGAATGTCTGTTAGTTCCTTGAGATTCGTTGACGTGTTGAGTCGAGTATTGATAGTCATTTTGTGGTGGCTGTTTTCTCGTTTTACTGTTAGATTTTGGTGTTGTCACTAAGGTGTGTCATCGAAGTGTTGAGTCTGGCGCGCTAATGCACGAGGTGTAACACCCAATTTCTAGTCATAGTTGAATGTTTGCTAGTGCCGTGAGATTCGTTGACGTGTTAAGTCCGGCCTTTTGGTATTGATAGTCATTATACTATGTCTATCCTTCTGTCCTAAAGATTCTCCATACATAAAGATCTTCCGTAACTTTTCAAAGTTGTTTTGCCGTCTGTTAGGTTTTAATACTGTAAGTACTTAATAATCAAAACACCGCTGGTCTGCCACCTCCGTTTGGTAATCTGTTTCAAGTTCGAATACCATGTGATCCAACATCACGTTATTTCTGCTGGGTTCATTCTTTACACCTTTACCGTCTGCTCTATTCAACATCATTTTCAGCCATCATTTGCAACCGTAACTGCTGACTACCTCTGTTAATTATAATTATCCGATAATTAGTAACGTTTTATTTTTTGACTTCATAAGTAGCCAGAGTAGTGTAGCCTTGTATATAGTAGAATTAATTATAATAAATTAATAATCCGAATTGTCACTTTTACTGCTGTGTGTGTAAGAGTCTAATTTCCCTTATTGACCCACTGGATATACCGTTTCTCCACTTGAGCTACTCAGCATCGCGTTTCTGGCTTGTGGGTAGTGTTGTCCCAACACTTAAAACTGGGAATCTCGAGTGTCAAAGTGACCGTTTTCTCCTCTCAGGCTACAGGTGTGGAGAAAAGCACGTCACATGGTAGTATACGTGAGGAACTTATTTTACACCCAAACATCGACAGTAATATATTTCTTTCATTTGTCATCTTTTTCAACAAAATGTTTCTTTCTTAGAAATTGAATTAATTTCATGCCAAATATTATTGTCCTATCTCCCATCACAATATTTTCCTGAAGCATTTGTTTTAGGGTGTTCATCCTGTATATTTTATTATTAGAAGTATGATTGGTGGTCGAGAGGTAAGCGCACTTGCCTCTCACCCAAAAGTTCCGGGTTCGATCACCTGTCGTGGCAGTGGAAAATACTGTGAAAGGGATTTTTCCACTATACACGGATATTGGGTGTGTGTCCCTTGTCTCTTAATGTGTAGCCCCCCCCCCCCTCCCACACAAGGCTCTTCTAGAGCCTTCCGGTATAAAGGGGGTCGTAACTACCTGTGGTATAAGTAATATTTTACCTTTGCAGTAGTCAGTCAATATAAATTTCTCTCTATCAGATAACGTTTTACATAATATAGCACTAACTGCGACAAAAAGATCGAGTGGCAGAAGCTAACTGACAGAACTGAAGGACCTACATTTTTATAATGTACACAATTTGAAAGTATGTAATTCTTTCACAATTACTATTAATAATTCCTTTCAGAAATCGAAGGAAATAAAAACAACGGTTTGTATTTATAGTTCACAAAGAATATCCGAAAAACAAAACCAACAAAACAATCAAGGTTGAGTAAATAACTTGTCTACTTTAACTTACCGTTTGAGTTTCATAAATAACTTCGGCCGTATGTTCTTTTATGGAAGTTTTTATAAGGCGAAGTTATATTGCCAGTAAAATATCTACGCTCTCTCAATAAGTGAGCTTGTATTGCGCCTGGGTGAAACAATAATTTTACTCTTCGGTACGCGAATATCAACGTAAGGTACAAAAAAATGTATCACATAAATTATATTTATATTTTTACATATTTTTTTATACGCTGTTGGTTGCGGCGACAAAACGTATTTCCATTACTTTATATTATTCATAAGTTTGTAACTTCCCTCACCTTTGTTTACACATCAAATGGTGTTACTTATTCATTTACGTGTGTCTTGGACAAAGCTAATTTGCTCTCTTAATCCTTCAAATGGGTACGTTTCTTTTTGAATAGTTTTATTTTATGATTAATTAGCATTTCTTTACCACTTTTTGAATACAGCGCTATAGAAAAAAAAAACAAGGATACACTGAGTTAAAGATTATTAATGGATATTTAAAATAAAAATGTTGTTTAATGCCTCCATTATAAAATAAATAAATTACCTGTAGATATATCTTTTTAATAATAACCAACGTTGTACTGGATACAAAGTTTTAAAATTGTTTTATAATAGGTGTAAAGTAATTGCACGCTATACATAAAAAACCGTTTATGTTATTTTCATAAAACGGATAAGATAATTAGTACGGCAATTACATTTTTATTGTGATAAGGGTAACAGCTGGACTTTTTATATCAGCAAGATGATACCAATACTGCATTTAATACGTTTTACAGTTAGTTCAATAGTTGTTGCAATTCTTCTTTTCCAGTAAAATTATATAAAAAATATAATAATAAAAATAACAAACGGAAGACCAAAGGTATACGAATCTCTTGCAGAAATAAAAAGAACTTAATGAGCCAAAAAAAGAAACTCCGATGATGAAAATTTCATAAAGTATGTACAAACCTATCAAAAAATACTAAGAGGGTGATCAGACTGGCAAAAGAAGTATATTACAAAAATAAAACACTGCTAAGTGAAAGCAAAATAATAACTTAAAACATATTTTTAGTCGCAAACTCCTCTATAAAATCCTTATTTTACTACAAGGAATGTAACCAGACTGAAACCAACAACTACTCGCCAGAATATGTGCCCCGCCGAGCGCTGAATTACAAGTTACAAGCCTGACGCGTTAAGTGTAATAATTGCATATTACCAACAAAACGTTAATACTTCAATTGCAACAAATACCAGCCGAAAGACTGATCCTACTTAAAGGAGCTCTCCTGCCAGGCGTCACACATCATTTGCAGACTTCAGTTTCGAGCTATTGGCTCTCGTCAGTGCAAGATAGGCATGTGACGACCGACACGAGGATCACTTGACTATTTAGTACATTTCGGTATCTTTCGGATAATTCAGATCTCGGTGGGGCACATAGCCCGGAGAGTAGCTGTTGGTTGCAGTCTGGTTACGTTTCTTATAGTAAAATAAGGATTTTATAGGAGTTCTTCGAAAAAAGACTACTTTCCGAAACGTTAGCAAAATACATTATTATGTTTATTTCGATTTATATTATTTGTAAAACATAACCTCTGACTGTTCCTTTGACGTAAACGTCATAGGCTTTTTTCCAATAATTCTATTATTTGGTAGATTCTGTGATTTGTTTTTGAAGAGGATAATACATGTGGTAGAAAACCCAAATAAAAGCCAAGAATATGTATATACGGCCTTAAAAAATAGTTTAGATCCTCTTTAAAAGGCAGAAAAGCGCACAATTCCGTTCTGAAAAAAGATTTTTTGCTACCAAATGGCTGAGAATAATTTTTTAGATCCGTCGAGTTTATATATAATTTCTGTATTGTTGTTGAACATGTCAGGGAATTTTCAATGTTTTATCTCGTTTTTGGTCAATTTTGCAATTAATTATACAAATACTTTTAACTTTCGGAAAGCTAGTTTTCTCTTATTATATCAGAAACTGCTTGAGATAGACTGGTCTTTTTTAAATGAATATACCGAAATTAATTCCGCGTGTCAACATTTTTATGAGAAATTAACTGAGGTTTTCACAGCCTGTGTACCCAAATATGTATACGTAAAAAAGGACAATAGAAATATAAGAAATAAGGAAAGGCACTTAAAACTTTACAAGCGAACTAGAGATGATATTGCTTATAATGAATTTATGAGATTCAGGTCCAAAATTAAGCTAAACATTATACATATACTAGATACATCTGGTTGAAAGTAATATTAACAGCGACCCTAACAAGTTTTGGACTTAGATTAATAGCAAAAATATGGTTTATAAGGGGGAGCATTTGAACGACCCTAATGATATTGTAAATGCCTATGCCGATTTCTTTGAGCAATCATTCTCTACTTTAGAGCCAGAAAACATTCTTGTTAGATGATTTCTGTGACAATAATATCAACAGTATTTAATAGAGTTTCATTTTCAGAAAATTAAATGTTATTGGGACTAAAGAAAAATAAAACCTAAGTTTACCATGGGTCCCGATGGGATCTCCCCATTTCTGCTGAGAGACTGCCGCTATCTTTGCTCACCCGCTCATGATTCTTTTTATTTATCTATTAAATGCTGCCGTTTTCCTGATATTTGGAAATACTCCAAAGTCTCCCCGGTGTATAAAAAGGGAAATAAGAACGAAATAATTAACTTCCGCCCAATAACAATAATCTGTAACTTTGGCAAAGCCTTTGAACTATTATTATATGACACTATTTACCCTAATGTTAAAAATAGCATTTCCAGTCAGCAACACGGATTTATGAAAGGTCGCTCTACTACTACTAACCTCATATATGCTACGCAATTCATATCTGAGTCCATTGACATGCAGATGCAAACGGGCGTATTATACTTTGATTTTACGAAAGCTTTTGATAGGCTTAATCATAATATATTAATTTCCACCTTTGGTATATCAGACCCGCTCATAGCACTGATAGACTTCAATACGTCGCGTATAATGGGTTTAAGTCCTATGATTATGGCTCATCCTCAGGTGTTCCCCAGGGCTCTGTTCTTGGGCCACTGCTTTTCAATATATGCATAAATGACATAGGCGATACTTTAGATGTGCACTTCTTAATGTATGCTAATGACATAAAACTTCTACACAGAATCTCTGGTTTAAACGATTGCATTATAATGCAAAATAATATCTCTAATCTGAGTTCCTGGTGGGTTAAAAACAATCTATCGTTAAACGTACAAAAGTGCAATGTAATGTCATTTACAGTTAGAGATTCTGAGTATACCTACGAGTACACGTTGAACGACGAACAGCTAACGCGACCGTCTACGTTTAAAGACCTTGATCTAACTTTTGATAAAAAACTAACTTTCATCGATTATGTCGATACGTCTGTATGTGACATAAACAAAACATTAGGTTTTATCGTTCGTAATGGCCGTGCTTTCACTAATAATTCAACCTTAAAGTTATTATACTTTTCATTTCTGAGATCTAAGCTAGAGTATGGCATCTCTTGTATGGCAGCCCTGTTATAATACTCATATTGCTTAATTAGAAAACATGCAGCGTCACTTTCATACATATCTCTAAATTCATATCTGCTTGTTGGTTTTCCTCAATCAAATCTGCTTGACATGTTATCTATGTGCAGCTTAATTGATAGACGTAATAACTTTGCTATCAACTTTTTGAAGAAATTAATTCACCATGAAATTGATTGCAGCGAGATACTTCATAAATTGGACTTTCATATTCCTAGAGTTAATTCACGTCATAGTCAAACTTTTTATCTGCCTAGAGTTCGAAATAATGTCCTGAAATGCTCACCTGTGTATAATATTTGTTCCTGTTACAATAACAATCCGAATATTGATATTTTTCAATAATGGAAGCCCCATTATGCCTATGTTCGCCTATCAATTTTCCTCACTATATTTTTATTTTTATATATTTATTTATGTTGAGCAATTTGTTAGCAAATGCGAGGCGTGCTGGCTGTGTTGTCAAGTCAACGAAAAACAATGAATAATAAGTCAATTTGAGAAAGAAGTTTGGACGCTGGAAAAGGGCACTTTTTATAGACTGGTTTTGCCCTATTTATATGTATGTAGTAACAATTCATCAACTTTTAGTAATATAAAAAGAAAAAGTAACCCGTGTATTATTGCCTGGAGCAACCAGGAGCAGCAAGAAAAATCTATTACCAATTTGCACGTCCATAAGCATAGCGTGGAGGCAAGTATAAAAGCAACATTTTTCAATTTATATATTCCTTATGAACAGCAATCTTGTTAATTTTTCCATGCACTGTACAGTTTTTCTTTAACTGTCTTTTATATCTTTTTTGCTTCTCTTATACTAGTCAGTTTAGATTTTAAACTCATTAATTTTTTTCCTATGTGTACTGTATATTAAATATGTGTTGTTTCCCATCTTGTAAATGGTCTTTGTACTGTTAGATGGCATATAAATAAATAAATAAATAAATAAATATCAATTTTTAAAAAAAATGTGTAAGTCTCCCTTTTAGCTATATTTGAAATATACAGTTGGCAACTTCAAGACGACTCCCACCTTTATGAATAAGAACAACAACACTTTCCTTAATGGCTTTTGTAACATTTCCGACACTAAATATTGTATAAAGTATATAATATATATAATATTAATGTTGTAATTGTTGGGTTGTAGGTCATTGGCCATTTTCGTATCTATATTTATATAATGTTCATTAAACATTATATCATCATTATCATCTATTATATTTCCGTTATGTTTACTATTTCTAATGTCTAATTTCTGTGGTGTATATTTATCATTTATTTATTATTTATTATTATTATTACCTAATTCCTTCACTGCATCCCATATCTTTTTTATATCATTGCCAGCCTCATTTGTCTTGTTTGTATAAAAGTTATGTTTTGTTTTTATTGCCACGTTTCAGATAAAATTATAATATCTAAATTATTAGTACCTATATAGATTCTAAAAGCAAATTAAGCTAATCAAAATTCTTATTTAAGCTTCTTATATTTAATTGTAGCATGTTGATACCTTTTAAAAGAATGAGTCGAAGTATATCAAATGTGAGCCTAGAGCTCCTTCCCAATACCATTTCTATTCAGTAAATGAACAGTACATTGTCGACTGATATGCAGTAGGATAGGACAGCTACCATTTACCATTGTTGTCAATTTGTAATTATTTATTATGATTTATTTTTTGTACCAAATATATTAAATAGATGCGAAACTTTCTTGATCATTAATTTTTTGTTGCTGATTTAAAGATTTACATATTTGATACCATATTGTAAAATTTCGTATGCCAGGCGCATCCGCCAAAAACTCGAATTTTATGGTACGATGGCATTTAAGGAATACTCCAGTCGAATTAGTATCAAAATGGTTTGATTTTGACAAGAAATGTTTCTAGGTATTAGCCGAATCCATAATGCTCAGAATGATGGTAGGAATGTAGGGTTTCTTAGGCTTAAATTTTTTTTGTGTATCAAATTTTTTTATTGAACAATTAAGGTGCGAGGAAATGGTTTTTTCGAGTTTTAGAAAAAATAATTGATTTTAGAAAAAAATTCTTCCTCGTTTTTGGCCGCGCGTATCTGCCATCCTCCACCATCGCTCCTACATCGCTGGCTATCCGAGCAACGGCAACGTTAAACAACTGCCACATCAACAATTTTTGATTAATCGAGTCGAAAACTTTTGCATAGGATTATTTGAATATTCCTCTGTAGATTCCAGCTGAAATCATTCTTTAATATTCATAAACAACGCCACAGCGATTTTTTCAAAAAAAGTCTATCTCAGCTTCTATTGGTCGTAAAGACTTTTTTATATCCGTGAAAATATGTCAGAGAGATGCTTTTATCAGCATTTCGATACCATGTATCGCCGAAGAGATATTTTATTTGTTTATAATGAAGAAATTTGACAGATGCTTTTATCAGCATTTCGATAACATGCATCACCGAAGAGATATTCTATTTGTTTATAATGAAAAAATTAATGCTAACTTTGAAAATTATTTTCAACAATTTAAAACCAATACTTTATTAGGTTATTTTTGATATTGATGGTATAAGTCATGAACTTTAATTTACGCACCCGCAGATTGCAGCAGAACTGTCAGGTCGCTAAGAAATAAGCGCTAAAAAAAGTCGAAAAGTTATTAATAAATTGATTGTGCAAAATCTATTAGACCATTTGGCTCCCGATTTCGCGTGCTTTTTCTATACTACAGGAGCCCTCTTATTCTGTGGTAACAAGTTTATTAAACGCGTTTTTCTATTAATTTAAATGTGCTTCTATAGAGCGGAATATTAAAACATAATATTTTTAATCGCAAACTCCTCTATAAAATCCTTATTTTATTATAAAGAATGTAACTAGACTGCAACCAACAGCTACTGTCCGGGCTATGTGCCACGCCGAGAGCTGAATTACAAGTTACAAGCCTGGCGCGTTAAATGTAATAATTGCATATTACCAACAGAACGCTAATGCTTTCGATTGCAGTAAACACCAGCCGGAAAACTAATTCCCACTTAAAGGAGTTCTCGTGCCAGTCATCCCACACCACTTGCAGACGGCAGTTTCGAGCTGTTAGCTCTTGAACCTCTTGAAGTCTATTTAATAAAACTTCTAATAAAACTATATATCTTTGACAAACGCTATTAAACCTTTATAAAGCTTGTATAAAGCTAAGAGGGACCATTCTTAAAAGAGTTCTGAGGGCATTTTTTAAAAGTCATTTTAAAGCCAATTGGTTTTATTCTAAAAGAACTTGATAAAACTATCAATAAAACCAACAATAAATTCTAAAAGCATTATTTTGGTCTTAAGTGACTATCTACAAACCGTTGTTTAAACTATTATTAAACCAGTTCGTAAAGTAATCATAAAATAAAAATGCTTTAGAACTGAACTTAAAAAAGCTATTTTTTTGTTAATATGGTTATTTTTAATAAAAAGTTTTATGCTTGCCATCATATTAAAACTAAGTTGGCAATGTTGGAAAATTAGTCGCATGTTGATAATGGATATTATAATAAGCATGTGTTGTTGTTCAGCTTTCAGCTGGCCTCTATAGGTTAAAAATATCAAGTTCGGTATAGGTACTCACCATAAGTGAAAATTTAGCTGCGCATTAAATTGTACTGATGATATCACAACTAGTAGGTCGAAAAATACGGAAGCCCTTCAAAAATATTTAAAATTTTAAAAAATATTTTAAAATTAATTTTTTTAAAAAAGGTTTATTTTTTATCTATATCAACTTAAATCGCACGTTAGTAATAATAATCATGATTTTAGTCCTTATTATTCATAAATTGTTGCAAAATTTGCAACTAAGTAAGTGTTCACTTGAATAATTCCAACATGGCAGTTTTTGTTTACAAAGATATCTTTTGTAGAAAAATTGCGATTTTTGATTGAAACCAGTTGGTTGCCGGAAATACCACAATAAGAGTATTTAATCCTAAGATTGTCACAATGCTCTCGTACAAGAGCATTTCCTATTAATTACAACCAATTTAAGTCTTCTTACATTTATATGAGTCCATTTGGTATTGTCTAATACCAGTTGATTTTGTCTAACACCATTTGACCTATATTAAGATTTGTTGGATTTATTCACAACCACCATAAAACCTATTGCCCAAAAAGATATAAATAAGAAGAAGAAGATAACCTCTAACATTTATTTGAATATTTTGATTAGTCAAATGTGTGGCGTAATATCAAACCCACTCGAAGTCCTATATTTTGACCTGTAATTGATGAATGGCAGGTGGTCTTAATTATCAATTGTTGTGTTTGCTGGTGAAGAATCATCATATTCTGTTTTACTAATCGAAACTGATGGTGTGTTATTTAGTATTTTCAAGTAGTTACTTCCGGCTTTCCGTTGAAAGTAACCACTCCTTTTGATTTTCATCCATGTTTGTGAAAAATGTGTCTCCATATCGTGAGGTACTTCGCACATGCACACATAAGTAATTTAACCTAAAATAAGTAAAATCTATTTTGTCCACCTATCAAATTGCAACATTTGCGGTTTTATGAAGGAATTTGTCCAGACTAAATGGTTCTTATGTTACATTTGGCATTATACAAGCCAATACAGCTTTATAGAAGTTTTATGATTAGTATATTCAGGTGCCCCTTTAAAACTCCTAGGCATACTGATTTTATGAATGTTATCTCTGAGGTAAATTGGTTTCCTAGGCCAAATAATTTTATCATGGTAGTGCTGACCACCAACATAAAACCTTAACAAGTGCCAATAGACTCGAATTAAAACAAATGCTAAATGGTATTGAAACTCAGCCTCCAGGAGGTTATCACAACGCTTAATAAAACTACTTAGGCTGAAAGAGTTGTTGGCCTGCTATACTATCGCTATAAAGCCATTTAGCAGACTTTCATCCCCAATAAATCTATTACAAAAGTTATTCAAGTCCACATAGAAATTAAATTTTTACTGGGTAGGCATGTGCATAGAAAACTGTCTGGTATATCGGAGCTTCGCTGAGGTACTTCAAACTCTATTTCTAATTACAGAGAAATGATATTACATGTTCGTATTTGAATCGTGATGCAGTTTAATTAAATTCTCCGCCCAATAATGAAAAGACCACGATTCGTCCATTTCAATATTCTTTTCAAGAATTAGAGTACAATTTTACAGCGGTGCAAAGTATTCCTCTAGTTGAGAATAATTTACTTCAACGGTTATCAATATCAAGAAGTGATGAATTACATTGTAATCAAATTAATGCTAGAAACTTACTATTGAAACTATTTTAACAGTGTCATGAATGAACCAGTTTATTTAACGGGAAACTACGAGAATTTTGTAATGTTTCAGTAGAATATTTAGCAAAGTTTTATGGTTTACTGTTAATTCTGAAAATTACTTTGTTAGAAACAGTTCTTTTATTTTTGAATCAGCAGAATCCATTAGAGTACTACGAGATTAATGAAGGTAATACATTTGTATTACTCCCATTAATAGATGCAACTTTGAACTGGGGTTCGCTCTTCTTTTATTAACCGTAATTAATGAGTTAATTTAATTTAGGGATCTATTTTCTAGATTATGCAACTTCCGAGGTAGAATTGCATAAATTTTGAACTATTCTAGAAATGAAATGACTTCGTAGATATCTAAGAGCATTATTCGTCCACCACACAACAATTTATATCCAAAGCTTAAACACATTTCATTTAAATAATTAATCGCATGTATTGTACTTCCCCCTTAAAGTTCACTGTTTTCTACGAAATATCCTTTAAATAAATAAATAAACTCCTCATTTCCTCATTTCTACGTCCTAAATTAATTCTACAATAACTTCGTCAAATGCGAATAAAATGGTTATAGGTATAGGTAGTATAATTTATATGTGGTCAAGTATACAGAGTAAAAGACGTTCAATTTTATATTTAAGAAATATTGTCATATATTAAAATTTTATCCATCAATAAAGACGTAAGCTTATCCAATGAACACAATTTTTAAATTATTATAAAATAAATGCTAATGAGAACAGTTTTCGAGGTATCTGGTGAGGAGTTAAATATAAAAAATGACTGAAAAGACTTTTATCGTATAAACACTACTACAAGAAGGATTTTTAATGTTTGTGAATGTCATTTAATAATAGTTTATAAATGTGAGGTACTTTTAACACTAGTGTTAAATGTGAATTATAGGGTTCTCTACTTTCTATTAAAAACTCAATCTAACGCCTTTAGATATTAGTTTTCCCTCTATTGATGTAGTAGGATGTAAGTGCCATATTAGTTTAACGATTGTTTAGGTTTTTGCTATTTATATACCTCCAACCACTAATTTTCTCACTTTTAAAAACTTCTTCGATGCCTTCGAAGAGTTGGATTATTTACACAATGGTAAAGTTACTATTTTGGGTGATTTTAATATACCTTATTATCTTGAAGATGATATAAATGATAGCAAAACGTCTGTTATTAAAATTTTTTTAACATTTCTTATTTTGCAACAATTTAATAATATTCTTAATTCATCTGGCCGCATATTAGATCTTGTTCTTTCAAACATAGAGTGTGGAATATTACATGACAATACTCCTCATATACCTGAAGATGTTCACCACCCTGCACTTTTTATTAAGCCAACCTTGCTTGTTCCCAGCTATACGAACTTTACTCCAAATATACATAAAAAATCATATAATTTTAAAAAAGCCAATTTCCTTGCGTTATATAATGCCTTGCTAGGTATCGACTGGTCCTTCTTGAATGTAATACATGATGTAAACATTGCTACTGATTTATTCTATTCAAAACTGTATGAACTTTTCGATAATCACGTACCTACATATAGAAATTTCAAACGTACTTATCCACAATGGTATTCTGCAGAAATAATAAAAAATATACGTTCGAAAGTCAGACATTGGGACAAATATAAGAAAACTCAATCTAACTATCATTTGCAGAAGTTCAAACGTCTAAGGGCACTTATAAAAGTACAGTCTGAATTGGCTTACAAAACTTATCTGGATAATGTTCAATCCTCAATTAATTCTGACTCTAGTAATTTCTGGTCATACATTCATACAAAAAAAACCTCGTCTAGAATACCAGGAAAAATGGAGTTTGAAGGAAACCACTATGATTGTCCTCAGAATATTGTAAATGCTTTTGGCCTTTTCTTTCAAAGTGTTTATTTGTCTAAAAATGATAATCCCAATATTGCTGATTCCATCGTAAACTTACCAAATAACTGTTCTATTACAATTGATTACATAACTGAGAGAGAAATCCAATATGCAATTACTAAACTAAAAAACAAGATGACCTCAGGCCTTGACTTAATACCCTCTTTTCTTGTTAAGGACTGTAGCAATATACTAGTCAAACCTTTATTAACTATATTTAATTTATCTTTGAAAAATTTAACGCTTCCTAACACGTGGAAAAGGGCTAAAATTTGTCCAGTCTTTAAAACGGGTGACTCGTCTATTATTAGTAATTATAGAGCGATTGCAATTCTATCGAACTTTGCAAAGGTCTTTGAGATTATCCTATATGATTGCATCTACATGCCAGTCAGTAAGAGAATATCGCTATACCAACATGGTTTTGTTTCCCACCGTTCAACAGTTACCAATTTGGCTATCTTTACTCAGTTTATATCTCAAGCTATTGATGAATCTGGACAGGTTGATGTGATCTAGACGGACTTCTCTAAGGCCTTCGATCGGATTGATCACAGTATCTTATTTACTAAATTAGGTAACTGGGGCTTAAGTTCTTCATTACTATTATTTATGCAATCATATCTTACCAACAGTGAACAATTTGTTTCTTATAATGGTTATAACTCTGAGCGGTTTATAGCTACATCGGGGATTCCCCAGGGCTCTAACTTGGGACCTTTTCTATTTCTACTTTTTATTGATGATATTACCTCAATTATTGACAATTGTAGTAGGTTATTATTTGCTGATGATCTTAAGATATATAAGAAAATAACATGTCAGAAAGATTGTGTTTTGCTGCAAAATGATATTAATCAGCTTCAAAAGTAATGAGATTACATCTTGATGCTTCTAAATGTAAAGTTGTCACATTTACTAAGAAGCTCTCCAGTATTGAAAATCTTTACTATATCGATGGAATGTCATTATCTAGATCCAATTCTACGAAAGATCTTGGAGTCATATTTGATTCTAGATATCAATTCATTGATCACATTCATTTGAAGGTAAATGAAGCTACTAAAATGATTGACTCCATAATCAGGAACTGCAAAATGCTTTACTTCGCCTATGTGAGGTCTAAACTTGGGTATGGTTTACTTATGTGGTACCCCTATCACATAAATCATAAATTGGCTTTAAAAAGTGTGCAGAGAAGGTTTCTTAAATTTTTATCATTTAAAATTGATGCAATTTACCCTGAAAGAGGTATTGAACAAAGCACACTTTTATCTAGGTTTGAAATGAACAGCTTGAAATTAAGAAGAAAGTGCAGTTCTATTTCTTTTTTACACAATTTACTAAATAACAATATTGACTGTCCTGATTTATTGGCTCAGTTATGCTTTAATGTACCAAATTATCTCGCAAGGCAGAATTACACATTTTACTGTCCTCATGCCAGGAGTAATCTTCTTTTGAAATCGCCCATATTTACGATGTGTAGTAATTTTAACCAAATTTGTCATTTATGTGACATTAATAATTGTTCAAAAAAATTAATCTTACATACGGCTGTAAATAATCTTTAACCTTAACCTCAACCAAGCATTATTGAATTCTAAATTGTGCACTGTAATTAGTACTGTGTTCTATCTGTTTCTTTTTTAATATTTATTAATTTCCTATCTTTTTATTTCTTTAATACATTCTTCTGTGGTTTATTATTGTTATTATTCAAATGCACTTGTCTAGATAAGTATTTTTTTGTTTTTGTACTTTTTATTGTAATTTAATGTAATGTTATTATATTAGGAATTTCTTTTGTGAACCATTGTTAAAAAATTGTCCTGTTATTGGGTGTTACCTGTTGGGCAATAAAGGTATTAATATTATTAAGGCATGTCTCTCTCATGATGTAACACCCTGTATGTGTGTGTATGCATATAAATGAGTATGTGTGTATATATGGTAGTAGATAAGCTAGGAGAGTTCGGGAGCAAAATCCTATGTATTTTCTTACAGAGGTTCATTTTGCAGAATTTTCGTTCGGGACGTGGTGGATTCGGAATTCTGGCAAACTACACAAGTCTTTGAATAAGACTAGGGGATACATATTCAATATACAATAATTACTTATAATTAGATTTAATGGGATTTGAGAAATTGGGAACGGCCATTTTAGTTTATAATGAATAAAAAAGCCGAGTAGGCGTGCGGAATTTTTTGCCAATTTAAATATCTTTATTCAAAATAATATATAATTCGTATCTTAACCATAGCATTTCATTTATTGCATGTGTACATTGTATATATATTCAGAAAGTGAATACAATAACAATTTAGTAATTTATATCACCAAGAACACAGCGAAGTGTAAGGAGCATATAAACCCGTCGTTGGAAGACAGTTGTATTGAAATACTTGAAGTTAATTTCTGTTTTTCTTTGCTGCTCTCTTAATAATAGTTTAAGCTAATTCTCCTTGTATTTCTGCAATGTAGTTATGATGTGACAGTTAACGATACATTTTGTTTACTAGTGAATTACGGGTGATTACTGTAAGAAATAATTTATAAAAAACCTACTTAAGGATGCGAGAATAAAAATTTAAAATAAAAAGTATTCTAGAATAACGTGTCTATGTACAATAAAATATTTACAGGTATAAAATTAGAATATATACTGGCGCACCGAAGTGCAAGGGTATTAGGAAGGTATAGGAAGGGGGGATGAAAGGAAGGGGGAGGAAAGAAGAGTAGTTTGTCTGTGTGTGAGAGTTATGTGTAGTAAGTTATTGTCAGTCTATTGTATCATAAATAGGTAAATTTTGGTGTATAAGTCGATGAGCATGGGGGGGGTCGTTGCGTCGGCGTCTGTCTGTTATATCTCGTGTAATCTCCGATAGCTGAATTTTGGCGGAGAAAAATTTTTGCGCCGTATCTGTAATATATTTTCTCATAAGAAGAGTCTTTGTATTCTCGTGTAGTTCAGCTATCGGAGTGCACCTGTCCGCGTTCGTAAGAAGTCGTAACAATTTATTGAAATGGTATTCCATGATGCGCAGGCATACGTTAGAATTGGTCGGAAAATCACTTTAAAGACAGTAAGTTTATTGTCCGTCGTTAGCTTACTGCGGCGATTGATCAAGCAATAAAGCTTACTCATTGCCGCATAAGTTTTTTGTAAGGTGTTAGTTACGTGAGGTCCAAATCTGAGTCGAGTATCTAAGGTTACCCCCAGATACTTGACTAGTTTTTTCCTGTATAACGTTATTGTCGATTTTTATCTTGTCAAAAGTCTTCGTGTTAGTAAATTTCCGGTGAAGGGTAATAGTCTCTGCTTTGTCCGTGTTAATGTTGATCTTCCAGTCTGCGTAGTACTTGCCCAGCTTTACGAGGTGCTGCCGGATCTTTTGGACGGCCGTCTGAGCATAAAACGACCGTCGCGGAATCGAACAATGGCACTTTGATTTTAAGACGAACGTCATATCGTTGAGCCATCGCGGTACTCCTTCGACACTTTTTTATACAAGCATATTAGACAGGGGGCTTTGTAATGCAGGTTAAGTATAAGGATACCCTTGCTTATATACACTTTTAGCTGCAAATATCGTAAGATGTTGGTAAATTGTGCATTATGAAATGAATTGTATTCGATGATATGATGTTAGCGAATATATATTAGATTGATTTGCTTAATGAGTGAGTGGTTATAGCATATAGTTGCAGGCGCGGTCATGGGGGGGGGGGCTCTGAGAATTTACTTGGAATACCATCCCTATTCGGCCATTCTGTAGTTTATCCTCTTCTCGATTTTTGAGTTTTTTTTATGAATACATTAATAAGAGAGTTATATGAAGCATTTGTGCTTAATGAAACGTTGCACTATTTTGCTATATATATTTGACTACTTAGTGATTGCTAAAATAATAATAATACTTTATATACAGCATGTCGCTCTTAGGAGTGTAATGCCCTTAATATTTTTCTTTTTTTCTCCGATTTGAGTAAAATTTTACTCAGATATAGAACAAAGTAGTATGTACCTATGACCAAAAAAAAACATTTGCCCTCTACAAATGTAAAGCTACCTACGATACCAAAATTAACGGAAAAAAATCAGAAAATCTTATTAGACATTTTATCGTAAATTTTTTATTATTACTTGTTCTGAATTGTCTAAGAACCTTGAGTTTAAAATTTCATCAAAATTTAAACAATATTAAGATTTTTTTTAAAATAATGTCCAAGTCCAAAAAATATAATTGTAATGTGTTTCCTTGTTTAGAAAAGTGTATTTTGTTTTAAATTAAACGTAAGCTGTAAGGTGTTCGTCAAATAATCAATAAGTTATTTAAAATGATGTTTTCAGACTGGCATTATTTTAAATAAAATAATTTTTTTTAATTTTGATGGAAATTTTGGAATAAAGGTTTAAGACAATTCTGAACAACTTTCACAAATAAATTTTTTCGATAAAAAAATGCTTAATATAATTTTTTTCGTTTATCTTGGTATTACAGGTGATTTTGCATTTGTAGGGGCCGGATGTTTTTTAACCATAAGTATTTCTTACTTTGTTCTATATTTAAGTAAGATTTGTTCTAAATCGGAAAACAAAGAAAAAAGTTCCCCCCCCCCTCGAAGAAGATATATGACCGCCCCTATATAGTTTGCTCTAATGGGCTTAGGGATGCTGTTTATTTCATATAGTAGTAATATTGTTAGAATGGAGATATAGACGTCTAAATATATTAATTTGAAATAATATATAGGATACAGGTGGTATATTTAACAAAGTTCGATCTCTGGTAGAATAGAAAGTTCTATCAAAGCATAATTAGAATAGAATAACTCTCTATTGAACAAAACGATTTCATTACATAGTTTTTACACGAACAATTGAATTATTATATCAACTGCGCATGCACAATATACATAACAGAATCATTTTTACAGGCTTTATATTATTAAAATAAGAATCCTTACAGTTAAACAATTTATACCTAGTATAATGATTAATATAAAATATATAGAGTAGATCACAATCAAATCAAACCCAAATTGTATCTAATAATGCACTATTGTAGAGTTATTTTTATCATACATTCTTATTATATATGTGTTATAACCACAAGATAACCATAGTAATACAATAAATAATTAGCAAAGTCCTGAAAGCTATTAAGAAATGCATCGTTTTGTTACTTCCATTCCCTTGTTATTTATTTCTGAGAAAGAATTGAGGCAACATATGCGGACGACTAGCTGGTTTAAGTCGGAGCAGAGAGCCGTGGGTCCAGAGTATTCGTAAGAGTGGAGAAACTTACCCTTCTTGATATATACAGCATAAGCGACAGATTTCTGTTTATTTCGAGAAAAGGAGACAAAGAAAAGTTGATATTAAATTGGGCACCATCTATAGTAAAATAAGTAGAATTGTCTCTTTTTCTCGAGTAACCAGTTTACTATAGATCAGATTGAAATTGTTGGTAAGAGAAATAAAAAGATTGTTTAAAATGAATGTTAAAATGTGTTACATGAACAATAGATAAATCGGTTTATAAAGACAAATTGAAATTAAAATATATATATATATATTATATATATATGTTGTTTTTTAGGTTTTCGCGGGTGTTAAATGAAGTGCTGTTGTAATTCCGGGTGCTCTCCCGCGTCGATGGTCGACTCCTCCAGGAGTCATGGTTGTCTAAACGACGTTTCGGCAGAATCTCATCTGCCATCTTCAGGTTCTCGCTAAAAGCTGCCTACTGCTGCTCCTCGTTGCTCGAACTGAACTCGAAGTTCAGTTCGAGCAACGAGGAATTATCGCTGTATTTAATCATACTTCTCCACGGCAAGTATAATGCTTGTTAAAAAAAAATTATTGGTTTAAAAAAATGTTTTTATAATTACTAACGTAGTACCAATGAATAAATATAGCATGTGATATATCGTTGAAAAGGGAGGAAAATACTCGTCATTTCCCGACCGTTTCAAAATATTTTTTTTAACAGCCTGAAGAGTAAATCTCAAAATACAGCGATTTTGAAAAAAATTATACAAAACCTCGTTGAAACACTCTGTTTTGCAAAAAATTTTCGCCTTAAAATTTCTCTCGTATCTCTTCAAATAACGGATATATTTGGCCTAGACGTTTTCCGCATTTTCGATATTTTCCGCCATAACTCTTAAAGTAAGCCATGGATTTCAAATGTCTTTAAACCATTTTGTAGGTTATATAAATTGGCACTATTTTCACAATAATAATTTTTTTTATATGACCGATATTAAGTGAGATATTCTCGAGTGCCGTGATAAAATGGACAGCCTGTATTTATATATATTAATTGTGTCTATTTTCGCAGTGTTGTATTTTTATATTTGTTTATAATTTTATAGTATAATGTTTAAACTTATATGTCTACACATTGTTTGTGTTCTTCACGTACAATGCTGTATATCACTCTTTGAACTATCAAGTTTATTTACACCTATATATTGATTTTATCTATATTTGTACGCATTATTATCTATGCGTAAATCAATTTTATTGTATTATATTTTGTAATAAAAATATTTTACATTTTTTATTTCGTTGTAATAAAACAAGTTTTTTAAGGTTTTTTTCAAGTATTAATTTTTGAAATTGATAATGATTACATTATTTTTGTAAAGGATGAGCAGCATGAAACCTATTTTTATATATAATATATAAAATATATCATGACCAGCAACATTGGTCGTATAATCAATCCCTTAAATTACGTGGATTAATTAATTTCAGTGAAGCTGAATCCTCTCCTCGATCCTATTCACTATTCTTGCTAATTCTATGGGAATAATGAAGAGCAGTACGCCGTAGAATTGTTATTTGGAACAGAGAGGCTTTTGTTTTTGGTAACTTAACGTCAGCGGACTAGATGGTGATTATTTGTCTGAAGCATTAGATAAAGACGGCGCGAATCGATTGCCTTAGAGCTGTCTCCTCCCCAGAGAATTCAAGCCGGTAAATGGGTAAATCGTATTAATATTTGTCCAAATTTGTGTATTTACTCCTCGTTACTATAATAAAGTTACCTATTCAAACGACAAATAAGGGCAACTAGTGGCTCAGTAATTACCCGGAATATTCCTTCAATTAGTGCTAATATTCCACCCACTACTTGAATTGAAAAGCCGCGAATTGTGGTTGTAACTGAAAATATTTAAAAATAATATTAGCTTATCAGCCTAATTGTCTCAATAAAAATGAAAAACAGGTTTCAGTAAAAGTTATCAAAATTTTGGTGAGCTTTATTTCAGTAAAGGGAAATTAGAAATCCATAGCCTACTTTGTGAGATAGTACAAAGACCTGAAAAATATGAAAATCACAAACGCTTATATCTTCCTTATTTGAGGAGATACGAAAACAATGAAGATATGAATGTTGATAAGAATAACAATAAATCTCAAAAAAATTCGAAAAACACAGGATTTATATCGAATTGCTGAGGAATGAAGGAATAGTGTAATAGCGTCAATGTTGGAAGTTCAAGCTTTTGTATTCTGCACTGACACATGCGTGATGATGTTATCCAACCCCATTCTTCTGAATCCTTATATCTTCTTTCTTCCTCCTTGCGATTTATTACCGTTAATAATAGAGTTTACATAGATCTAGAAAATTATAATATTGAGGAATTATGGACTAACTGTATAAAAATACAGAAAAATTCAGAAATAGAAGAATACATAGCACATATTGTCTGAAAGTTATTTGTGGCATTCTACGAATATTCTTTCCCATTATTTGAGTTTTCTACCATAAGTATTATCCTCTTCAAAAACAAATCACCGAATCTACAAAATAATAGGCTTTCTTCCAATAGTTCTATTATTTTGTAGATTCGGTGATTTGTTTTTGAAGCTACATGTGGTAGCAAACCCAAATAACATAGCACATGCTGCAATCATTTGATACTGTTAACAATATTGTTTTGATACAAAAATTATATTATTATGGGATCAGAGCAAATGCCTTAAGTATATTTACGTCTTATCCCGCAGACCGTCAACAATGTATTAAATTTAACGGTATACTACTTAATTACGGGGTATCACAGGGCTCTATCCTATCTCGTGATGTTTATCATCTATGTTAATGATCTGTCATTTAATATGACTCCTGATGTACTCCCAATAATAAATGCTGACGATGCCACATTTTTGTTAAGAGACAACCTTTTTTTCCAACTTGTAAGTTAGTAGCAAATAATCCGATAGTCTACTAATAAAAAATTGGTCGAGGAGTAATTATCTTACTATAAATAATGATAAAACCAAAACTTTACAATTGTTAACAAAAATAATGAAGCAAACACTGAACCTATTAAACTCCTTGGTGTGTATTTGAACACGTCATAATTTTTTTTTATGCCATATTCAAAACTTATCAAAACGGCTATCAACTTAGCAATGAAACAAAAAAAAGACTGCTTAAGGGGGCTTATTTTGCAATTTTCCACAGTATAATGTCATGTAAATTGATAGTATGGGGATCATCATGCCATTTAAATAAAAATTTTAAATTACAAAAAAGTCGTAAGAGCGAATGCTAAATATGACGATCATTGTAAACCGCTTTTCAAAAGTCTTCATATTTTAACCCTGCCATCATGTTTGTGTCATATTAAGAAATTAAAAAGTGACGACAAAGTTACCAAGCAAAACAGAACCATAATACTAGAACAAAAACAAATTTAAGATTACTAAAATATAGACTAAGTGAATCGCAAAATTCATTCTTATACTAACCGATTAAATTTTTCGAGATGTTACCTAATGAATTAAAAAATGTCGATATGAGTGTAAACATGTTTAAACGAAAAATTAAAAATAATCTTTTGCAAAATGTGTTTTATACATATGACGAATATTTTGATAATTTTGACTCCTTACCTAATTTATCGTATGTACAATAACTTGTATATTGGCTTTCTGCATTAACTGTTGTTGGATTTTTGACAATTTTATGTATATGTATGTGTGTGTATATATTTCTCTATACTTGAGGTACTGTTTTATATGATTGTGTATTTATTAATTTTTTAACTTACACTTACGTATTTTAGTGGGTTTTTTACATTGTTTTTATTTTTTCTATGTTTTTGTATTTACACTTTATATTTTATATTATCATTATTATTTTTCACGTTTGTAAACATTGTTAATTCCCTTATAGTATGAATAAAATTGTATTCTATTCTGCTCATTAAAAAAAAATCTTTGTACGATCACAAAAATGCAGAAATTACTACCGTACTACAAGTTGAATAAATTAATAACCTTCAACATTTTAAGTTAAATTCTAAGAACATCAGTATACTATTGCCATTGACATCTATCAAATAACTTAGGAAAAGTTAAAAAGTACTTTTGATTTTTGCACTTTTTTTTAATTTGTCTCCCTCAATCTGATGGAACAGAAGACAGATATGCCAGTTGTATAATTTTTTGAAACTAGTTTCTTCAGTTTTTATAACTTTTTTAACAAGCTATATAGCTATTGCTTCACCAACTGTTTTATTTAATATTTCTTTAGTAGCCTTTTGAATTTTTTGCACAACTTCTTGAGATATAATGAAACAAATTGATATTTAATTGGTGTATGGGCACTTATGATCGAAGTAGTCTGCATATGATAGCTTTATTATCAGTAAACTTTTAATTTTCCAATATCGTTATTAGTTTTGTGTGGAAATTATATTAAAGCAACAATTTGCATATAAATGTGTATTTTATACATTCCCCGAGCCACTAAACAATATGATTATGTATATTGGATATCATAATTACTGGCGTTACGATATGCATTTGCATTTGTTTTAATTTAATTTCACAATAATGATCATGCTTTAGATATATATAGCATGTTATAAAAAAATTGAAATACAGAAAAAACTATATTATATAAATAAATCTAGTTGAGCGTCAGCTTTATTTTCCTGTTATGGCCATATACGTAAAAGTAGACAAAGAGCTTTATAGAATAGAATAGAATCATTTATTTGACTACTTTATGTAAAAATTACATTTGTAGCAAGTCTAGAAAATAACAGTGTATATAAACAAACACTGAGGTTCACAAAAAAATAAAACATGACAGTGTATAAATAAAATACATGGAGCTGCATCCTAATGAACAGAAGCAAGATGTACCGTGACACAGGAATACATAACAATAATGAAGTAATAAAAAAATAGGTAAATATAAAATATTGGGTCAATAACGTGGCGAGCGAGGTCATAAATCCAGTAGGCTCATGGGACAGTAATAATTTCAAAAAAGAAAAAAGATTTAGTTACATTGGATGGGTAGAATTTAGAAATTCATCTATTGTATAAAAACAGTGCTGTAACATGTAGTTTTTTATATTTTTTTTAAATTGGTGGTCATTTAAAGATTTAATGTGTGACGGTAATTTATCATAAAGCTTTAAGTTTAACGAGTTATTTTGCGTCTTGGGCAGTTTAAAGCAAGGAGCTCTTAATAGATTTACATTCCTAGTACTATAATTGTGTAAATTTGATTGCTTTGTGTAATGATTATTATTTTTGTGAATTTCAAGCAAAACAGAATAAATATAAAGTGATGGTAGGGACATAATTTCTAACATCATAAACAAAGGCCGACAATGTTCTCTGTAGTCAGCTTTAGCTATTATCCTAACCACTTTCTTTTGCTGTCTAAAAATTTTTATGACAAAACTAGAGTTTCCCCATAAAAAAATGCCCTAACTTATTTGAGAATGGAAAAGTGAAAAATAAGTAATTCTTAAAATGTCTATATGAAGTGTGACTTTCAGTTGTCTAATTAAAAAGGTTATATTGCATAATTTGTGTCTTAATTTATCTACGGGACAACTCCAATTCAGTTTATCATCAATGACTATGCCAAGCAAATTAACATTATCTCCATTAACAAATTTATTATTGGTAGAAAGGAATAGCTTTTGAGTCTTATCCTCATTTAACATAAGCCTATTGCTTGAAAACCACTCTTGGGCTCGTTTTTCATAGGCTTCCGATGTGTCTTTTAAATCATTAAAATTATTATCTGAACAAATTAATGTTGTGTCGTCTGCAAATAAAACACAATTACTAGGTAAAAGGAAGTTACATATATTATTGATATAAATGATGAACAGTAATGGCCCCAAGGTTGAACCCTGGGGAACACCATGCTTTACAACCTCAAAATTAGACGAGACATTATCAAAACTGACACACTGAACCCTGTTTGATAAGTACGAACTAAAAAGAGCGAGGGCTAAACCTCTTATACCGTAATAATTTAATTTTTGTAAAAGAATATCATGAGAGACACAGTCGAAAGCCCTGGAGACGTCACACAGTGTTAAGGCTGTATGCTTACCCTGTTCAAGGCCTTCGACTATGTCACTCACTACTTTCAGCGCCGCTTGTGAGGTCGAGTGTTTTGCCCTAAATCCGAATTGAGAATTATTTAAAATTTGATTAGATTCGATGTACCTGGTAAGCCTGTTTTAATATCGTTTCAACAATCTTCGCAAATATCGAGATGATGGAGATTGGTCGGTAATTTCCCTCCTTTGAGGGGTCACCTTTTTTGAAGATAGAGGTATGATTTTTGAGTATTTGAATATGTCAGGAAAAACTCCGGTTTCAAAAATTAAATTTATTAGGCACGTTAATGGTTGTATAATCAAATCACAGGTTTTCTTAATTGTTTTACAATTTAGATCATGGATATCAAAAGAATGTGTATTTTTTTATGAATTTATTGCATCGAGTACATCCTCTGATGTCACAGGAAACAGGAAAAATGAGCAAGAGGGAGCTGGAATTGTTCAAAATATGCGAATTTATGTCAGGAAGTGTCTTTATTATGGTATCAGCAATATTCACAAAATAAGTATTTAAGCTGTCTTGTGATAATTCAATATTGAGATTAGGAACATTTTTATTACGTTCAATATTAATTAATTGCCAACTAGACTTAGACTTATTTTCCGATCTGATAATGAAGTCGTTATATGCTTCTCTTTTTGGAATTATTACTTGTTGTTTATATTCTTTTTTTATCAAATTGTATGTGTGTAAGTCTTCAGGAGCTTTAGTAACATTACTTATCAACTTTAGAGTAGAGAGTTTGTCTCTGAAATTTTTTAAATATTCATTGTACCATCTAACTGGTGCTTTACCAGTTCCTGAAAACGATTTTTTTAAGGGAAAGTGCTTATACACCAATGATTGGTAGGTACTGACAAACAATTTTGCTAGAAAATTTACATCTTTTTCCTTATTATTAAATACACTCCAGTCAACCTCCGGCAGGGAGTTACGTAATGCATCAATACCAGTTTTACTAATATGTCTCCTAATAACCTGAAGCGGTTTTTTATCAACCTTTGTATTTATGATAATATATTGAGCTATATGGTCAGACATGCAGGGGTCAAGTACTCCTGTATTGAAGGAGGGTTCATTTATATTTATAAATATGTCAATGCATGTAGAACTTTGAGGTATTATTCTGGTAGATTCATATATAGTAGCTGCAAGTCCAAAAGTACTGGTTAAACAAATGAAATCGGTAAGGTTACCAGACATGGTTTTAAAATTAATGTTAATATCCCCTAATAGGATTATTTTCGTCCCATATGTTACATATTTAACCAATAAAAGTTCTAAATTTTGAAAGAACACGTTTATATCACCAACACATGACCTGTCAGTAGTTATAACTACTGTTTTTATACAAGGCAACTCAATGCCACAAAATTCACAGTTAATTTCGCTATTAAAACTATTTAAATTTAAGGGTTTAAAATTTATGTTATTTTTTACAAATAAGGCCACTCCACCGTGTTTATGGGTGGTTCTACAAAAGTAATTAGTAAGTGAATAACCAATTATATTTATTGAGTTTATATTATTTTCATTTAACCAATGTTCTGATAAGCATAAGATATTAAAGTTAAATTTATTGAGGATAATATGTAGTGTTGAAGTAGTAGGTGTAGGTACTATTTATTTAGTGTTTCAAGTATAATTAAGTTATTTAATTATTTTTTAAGACTTAATACAGATACTGTTAGTCAAATATATTCCAACAGGACAGACCGTGGCAGACTAAAAGGAATAGTTCAGATTCTATTTTATTTTAGGCAAATTATAGTCTCCGATAAATATAAACGAATTCACACGATCATTTACATCATAATTTACAACTGCTTGTGAAAAGTTCTTGAACTAATAAAGTGCTTATAGATACGAGGCAATGAATCAATATTGTTCGCTGAAGTTTTCCAGTTACATTGAGTTTGTTCGTTCTTATTTCTTCATCCGCTTTTCAAACATTCGCCCCCTATTTCAGTACCTAAATTCAATACACAACCACACGACTCCTCACGCAAATTGCTCAAAATCCGCTGTTTTTCGTCGATTCTAAATCGTGGCATATTTATTTCAAGCGGAGCTATTCTACCAAAGCTGATATCAGGTTAGCCATCAGTTATCCTATGCCATTTCACAGAAATACGTATGAGGGAATATTTGAATTTTTCTGTATCCGATTGTTACAAAGCTTTTCTGTGGAGGAGTGACTTGTGTAGGGTAAACAATACAATTGAATGCAAATAACGTTGTTTACAGAACATTTGACTGGATTTAAGTTGTTATTTTTTGAGCGAAGGTAAAAATACACATAAGATTATCCTCGGCATATGCTGGTTATTGTTGACGAATTTTTGAAGCCGTTTTATTTAATAAATTCATCTAGTATAAAAACTCTGTATAACACACTCGTTACAAGTAAATCGGAATAAGCGAGTCTAGTCTGCAATGCTTATTAATACACATTGTAGGAAACGTTCAAAGACATTTCTGGAAGTTTTATTGAAGATCATATTTATCTACCTATTGGAATAGATGCAAATGTACTGCTCTATGGGTCTTGAAAATCGCAGGCAGTTACAGGACAAAATCTTTTCATAAAAAATTTTTCAGTCGCATATTGATTGTCTGACATTACAAGAACAAGTAAATTTTCGCGTACCCTCCCACTTGTACCGATACCTCAACTACATTCTACCTTACAGCCACCCGTACATTAAGGGTAATCACAGTAAAATAAGGATCATTAAGGACAATTACCGTAACAATAAGGATAATTAAGGGTAATTGCAGTAACAATAAAGATAATTAAAGGTAATTACCGTAACAATAAGGAAAATTAAGAGTAATTACAATAACAATAAGGGTAATTGCAGTAAAAATAATGGTGTCCGCCCATCTGTCTGTCCGTTTGCCCACCTGTTCGTCTGTTTGAACACCTGCTCATTGCATTATCCTATTGTCCTATTGCACTTTGTATTTTTTTACAATGTCATAACAAACATGCATGCTAAACCTACCTACCTACCTAAAGTTAGAAAATTATTTTACCTGCCTTATCTTTAGGGATATCTTGTACTGATTTATGAGATGAGTAATTGCAATCCTGACTTTTCTTTATGATGATGAACAATTGCGACATACCTGCCGTATCTTTATGCTGATCAACAATTGCAATATAAATTATTTTACCTGCCTTACCTTTGTGGATAGGCAGGTAGGCACAACGTAAGATACGTTGTGCCTACCTGTCTTATCTACCGAGATTCTTATCACCGAATTTATGAAAGGGAACATTTACATTGTTATTTTTAATGAAATATTGCAATGCAATTAAGTACCCTTTTTCATTATCTGTCTTATTATTGCACTTCAAGGGTTTGATTTATATTATGATCGCACCATCCTTAACGGCTTTAGGTACGGAAACATCCTGACGCTACAAGTGAGAGGGGTGTGAAATGCTGTTGTTTTGCTTAGTATTATATTGCGCAATATTACGTCATATATAATTGACTCAAATTTCCGTTCTAATTAGGGGTATTAAGGTGTATTTTTAGTTATGTAATCAAGAATAGGTAATAAAATGAATGTATTATGTTAAATTTTTCCACATGCAATTTTCATGTCAGTGTATTTTTTGATAAGTAGACGTATAGGTAGTCGTGTCGTGTATCATGTCTGGAACCTTACACAGTACGCCATTTCGTCATCTTAGGACTTTTCAGAGAGTCGTATATGTGTATATGTTTTGACATTTTGGCACGTTCAGTGATTTAAGGCTAGGTACGTCATTTCATTCTATTATGGATATTGTAGTTCATCTATCTTTGTATACAGTTAAAACAATAATTAAACCACGCATCCTAAGCCCCGCCTCCTAATTACCTCCCACAACTCTCATTACCCCCCACCCTAAATCTGATCATTGCTCCCGCTCCTGCTCCCGCTCCCGGTTCTGTCATTTCCATACTACTCCGAAACTATCACAGCATCGAAGAACAAGTTGATATATTTGGTTGCATAATATCTAACACTGTAGCAGCGTTTAAACAGGTATTGAATTAAACACAATTTTCGTGATAATTTGTCCATTGTTAATGTAATGAATAGAATAGAATATATATCTATTAAAGTGTTGCAAAAATAAATATAAATAATCCACAAATTCGAGACTTGTTGTAGATAAGGTAAGTTTTATGTCTAATGTAATATATAATGTAAAATATTGCAAGTTAGAATAAAAACATATCTTATGTCTGTACAAAGATCTTCATGTAGAATAAACTGTCATAAGGTAACTAATACTAAAACACTAAATATATTTAATAGAGAGAGAAACACTAGAAACAAAATAATATAATAAATAAAAAACATATACTATCAGTTATCTTAATACTAATATCCATAATAAATGATATACACAGAATAAGCAACAAACACCCATATAGATAAACACGCAACATGTAAAAGCAAGTTAGCAATATTACTTATAATACAGATATATATTATATATATTTTGGGATCAATTGATTTATGAATATCCGTTCTAGATTTATTTTGTATCCAAGTTTTAATTATCTTTTTAAATAAATTCATTGAGTTAATTGTCTTAATCTTAGAAGATGGAATGAGATTATAAATTTTGATTCAGAGCCAAACAAAACCACAATGGGCTCAGTGAATTTCCTTAGAGCCCTCTGTTTATTTTTATCTCTGGCGTAGATATTGTTTGCTCCTTAGTTGAGAGATGAATTACAGTTTTCCACCTCTGCATCAAACACCTCAAGAAATTGACAAGGAGTGGATGAACATTATAGATTTCGAGCACTTTAATCAACCACGCATGAGGGACAGAATCATATGCCTTCGGGTAATATATATATAACGATAAGACATCTTCCTGTTCTTCTTTTGAACTTGTTTTAAGATCACCGAGTCCATTATCAGTTTTTCTTTACATCCTCTACTGTATTTACGGCACCCTTTTTGCTCTTCTGTCATGATATTCTGACTTTCTACATGACCATTGAGAACTTGTGTTACACAAGATGTTATAATCGTATAAAATGTTTGAAGGCATGTGATAGGGCGGTACTTTGAAGGATCTCTTGACATTTTCCCTTTTGGCAACAAGTAAGTTTTTCTCTCAGTTAAAAAGGTAGGTACAATTTCAGGATTGCTCATAAATTCATTAATATTTTGCCATGTGCTGATGTTAGCTTTTTGTACCAAAAATTGTGAATATTATCACTCCCTGGGCTTTTTCAGAATAACATCAGTAATTAAGGGTTCTTCCCTAGCCGTTGTTATACCGGCATTTTCTTCCTCCTCTTTCACCCAGCGTGCACCTCGATTAAACTCTTCATTGTTAGACCATATTGCCGACCAAAAGTTTGTTATCTGATTTCTTTCAGGTGTATTTTGGCCATTATCTTCCTCAGCATTATTCGATTTTAAGTTCAACCCTCTATAGAATTGTTTCTCGTTGTTAATAAACTGACCGTTTTGTTGCTTTCTTCTGTCACATTTAGGGTATCGCTGTAGTCGTGTGCTTAATGCTGCTAACTTTTGTTGTAGGGTATCAATAAACTCGGATATATCATGATTTGGTCGATTTCGTAAAGTATGAGTTTTAGGATTAAGTTGATTTTACTTTTCAATTTTCTACTACAGTTTCCTTTATTATTATTATTATTCATTTGAGTTAGTTGAACAAAATCTTAATATTTAAACATTATTTTTTACTTTTAAGCTCAGTTTGCTATTAAAGCGTGTTTTTTTAGTTTTTTAAACTATAATTTTTTCTATTTTAGATACTAGAGTTGCGTTGTTTCTGTACCGGGTTTGATAATTATGAGCAATTTCCTCTAGTTCGCTTTTATTTTATTTATTTGAGTTTCCATGTATAATTCTTCTGAGGGATATTTATATGAATTTAAAAAAAATATTTTTAATATAAATTTCTGTGTATTCTGTAACTGGGTTAGATGATTGTTGGCCGCGCCTCCCCATGATATGGTTCCTTAATTTAAGTGAGTCTCCACTAGACCAAAATATAAGGTTTTTAACTGCGTTATATTTAGTAACTATAATAAATGTTTGAATTTATACAATAACGATCTGATTAGTTATTATTATATATTATTATTAGCTTATTAGTTCAATTAGTTCATATTTTGTATGAATGTCCCATCTTAAATGATTATTTATGTAAATTATTCATAAATATTTAATATTTTGTGAGCCTTGTTTATAAATTTCATTATTGTCGATCTTTATATTTAATCTATGGAAATTAGGTAAATTATTGCTATAAGATGTAAAATGGACATAGTAAGTTTTTGAATAATTAACTGTTAGTAACCTGTTGTTAAAGAAGTGGAGTTCAGCTTTTTCTTTAAGGCTCCTCCAGTTGCTATCAGAATACATTATGGCAATGTCATCGGCAAGACTTACTATATCTCAAGGATAAATCAAATAGACCATTCAAGTACATATTAAAAAGAATTGGCCCTAAAACGGTTCGTTGTGATACACCATATTCTACCGTCAATTTATTATTGAAGCTGTTTTCAATATTTACACATTGTTTCCTATTTGACAGATACCTCATGATATCATGATAGTTTTTGAATAATTAACTGTAAGTAACCTGTTGTTAAAGAAGTGGAGTTCAGCTTTTTCTTTAAGGCTCCTCCAGTTGCTATCAGAATATATTATGGCAATGTCATCGGAAAAACTTACTATATCTCAAGGGTAAATCAAATAGACCATTCAAGTACATATTAAAAAGAATTGGCCCTAAAACGGTTCGTTGTGGTACACCATATTCTACCGTCAATTTATTATTGAAGCTGTTGCGAATATTTACACATTGTTCCCTATTTGACAGATACCTACTTAATAACATATGTAGAATGCCCCTAAATCCAATATCCTTCAATAACTGCAATAATGAACATGACTAACTGTATCGAAGGCTTTCGCAATGTCAATGAAAATGCATATCGTTGGTTTGCTGATATTCATATATTTATAAATCAGTAGTAAGATAGGCTATTGCATCTTACGTTGAATTCTGCTCCTTGAAATTAAATTGCAAAATATTAAACCTATTTAAAAAGTTAGTAATTCTGTTTTTCAATATTTTCTTAGGGCGAGCGTAGGTGCGTCTTTACTATGTACATACTTCGATATGCGATGTAAAGCAACGTTAGGCGTGGTTAGTAGTTGGATTGGTGACCGTTCCAACGAAGACCGCGTCCTCGCCTTACACATCTTCCAGCGGCTTGTATATCAGTGTAAGCGCGGAAGCTATACAACCTTAGGCGAGGGTTGTATAGGAGATATACCATCCTTCGGAGGGGATGTAAAGCCGTCGGTCCCTTGTCTAGTAAATGTTAGGCAAGTAAAAGATCCCTACTCTTCTTAAGGGAAGAGGTTCGGCAAAAATTCCTGGTTAGGGGTAGCTCGTCTACAGGCGTCGGTGTTAGGCCTCAGTAGCGGAAATAGGCCGACGTTAAATAAATGTATAAAAAAAAATATATATTTTCTTAAAAATTTTAGCTATGTTGGAGATAAGGAAAATAGGCCGGTAGTAAGTCACGTCCAGTTTATCGTCATTCTTATAGAGAGGTTTTATTATAGCTATTTTAAATACCAATGGACAGTTACCTATTTCAAAACATTTAGTAATAAAGTAATTTAAAGGTACTGATATTTTAGAAGCCGTTTCCTTCGGTATATATGATGGTATGTTATCAATTCCAGGTGCTTTATTTGATTTCAATTGAGAAATTATTTCGATATTTCATTTTCTCTCGTATATGACAGGTATATTGAGTTGGAGATATTCTTTATGTTTTGAGAAAAACTATCTTTTTTTAATTGAACTATTTTATCAGCGAAATTTTTACCTACTTTTGTGAAATAAACTGCTGGCCACTCGAACTTACACATAGAGAATTTTAGGCAAAATTTAAAGTTCAATATTTTCAACAGGAATGCAAATTTTTGAACGCGGCTTGCAAATTTTAAGAGCTAGTTTTTTTTCGGATTAAGCTGCATGACGTATATTTATCGTAGGACCATAAGTTTATTATATACGGGGTGATCAATAAAGTCATGCAAAAAATCAAAAAGTTTGTATGAGTAAAATTTCCGCAAAAAATTTTTTTGGTCGTTGCAATATGGTTCGTTACTAAGGTAACATCAATATCTCTAGACGGTTTTGTCAGTTTTTGGATTAAGACCCTTAGGCCTTGTACACACTACTCAACATAAAATTCGGATACCGAAATTTTTAAAATGCTATAACTTGACATTGGATTGACGGTTCTTGATGATTTTTGCGGATTTGGAATCCTTATTTCACGTAGATTTTCTATGGTCTAAGCATTTTATTTGAGGGTTGAAATTTACACATTATGCCGGGTCGATAATAAACAAAAACGTAGCGACAAGAACAAGTTTATTACATTATATTCTACAATGTACAAGATTGCTTAACAACGGCCAAAAGTCAATTCTTAAAAAATTTATAATTCTAATTCTGGTAATTTTTAATAATTAAAAAAAAATTAACTAAAAAACTAAAAATGAATTTAATTTAAACTTAAATTAAAATTACCTAATTAAAATTAGGTACATTAATTAAAAAAAAGAGAAGCTAATATTTTGTTGGCCCTCCTGCTCGTAATATTATTTCCCGACATCGATTTGGTAGAGTATCCACAAGATTATTTATAAAATCTTGTGGAGTATTCTCCCATTCTTCACGAATGGCCTTACTGAGCATTTCTAAGGTTTCAGGGGGTACATGAAGAGATCTTACTTTAAGTTTTAAATAAGACCAAACGTGTTCGATGACATTAACATCGATGAAATTAATTGCATAGCAACAAATTTGTTTTTCCAATGCCTACTTTGAAATTGACGCGTCGCGTAGAAATTACACCCGATCATAATTATGGGCTTGGGGGTGGACAAAGAACTCTGTAAAACTGAATGACTCTTTAAGACAACAAACTAGGGTGTGAGTTTCGGACAGAACAGTGAGAGGAACATTAAATAAAAACAACTTGAGGTGAGAATTAATTTTTACAAAAACTTAAATAATGCCAAACCTTAGAGCGCGTCGTACCCTACGTTTTTGTTTATTATCGACCCGGCACAATGTGTAAATTTCAACCCTCAAATAAAATGCTTAGACCATAGAAAATCTACGTGAAATAAGGATTCCAAATCCGCAAAAATCATCAAGAACCGTCAATCCAATGTCAAGTTATAGCATTTTAAAAATTTCGGTATCCAAATTTTATGTTGAGTAGTGTGTACAAGGCCTAAGGGCCTTAATCCAAAAACTGACAAAACCGTCTAGAGATATTGATGTTACCTTAGTAACGAACCATATTGCAACGACCAAAAAGTTTTTTGCGGAAATTTCACTCATACAAACTTTTTGATTTTTTGCATGACTTCATTGATCACCCCGTATATAATAAACTTATGGTCCTACGATAAATATACGTCATGCAGCTTAATCCGAAAAAAACTAGCTATTAAAATTTGCAAGCCGCGTTCAAAAATTTGCATTCCTGTTGAAAATATTGAACTTTAAATTTTGCCTAAAATTCTCTATGTGTAAGTTCGAGTGGCCAGCAGTTTAATTTACAAAAACATTACACATTTCCAGTTCATCACTGGTTTACTGTACCCTCCTGGTTTCTAATTTTAGATATTTGATTCTTACTCTTTTTTGCTCCAGATGTTAATTCATTGACATATTACCTTAAATTATTGAGTTAAATTTTTATGTTAGATTAGGTTTATTTTTGTTGATTGTGTTTCCAAACCCGTAAATGGAACCTTGACCCTGTAGAGTATTGTGTATAAATGAATGAATGAATGAATGAATAAGTAAAATCCACTGTAATAAGCAATTACACGTCATTACGACGCGACCTGTGCGTTTATCAGAATGAATTCGCTTTGTTTTTATTTGTTATAAAATCATATTTTTTGTAATTTTTAAATAGTTATGTCTTGTGTTTCTGTTTCTCACAAAAAGTACTAAAAAGCAACATACTACTGGAATAACATATTTTCAAATTTCTTGTCACTTAAAATATTTTTTCTATACGCCACAACGCTCACACTGCAATCCTCTACAATAACGTTTAAACTTGAAAATACAGCCCTTAGGTGTATCTGTTCACTGGTGTTTAGGAATTGTATGTAGCTTTTATTTTCCCAGTAAACGGTCCGAATCATCCTGTGTGCACATCTTTTGTAAATAAATATTATTATTATTACCAGTATTAATATAGCTACTTATAGCACAATGTGAAGCATAAAAGGAATCCGTATGTTAATTAACACAAAATGTACGATACCATATAGCTCTGATTAAGAGGGCAGCGATCCCCTACGGCATCCATTTGAGGAACGGCTGCTCTTTACAACACGCGTATTTATGTATATAATCAATGTACCCTAGAGCATTCATTTATTCACGAAGTAAAGTTTTCCCTCTAAACGCATTTATAAGAACTTGACTATATAGTTCGCTGGAGTTAAAGCCTCTGAGGAAAGTTATTCGTCTTCCTTCTTAGTAAGTCAACGATGTTTCAAGGCTTTATATGTGTGTATGTTCTCCCATTAATTGATATAGCCTAGTTTAATATTTGTCTTATTCAAGGAAAAGTTAAAGATTTCAAAAGTAATCATCATTCATAATAATGCAAAAAGAATCGTATATACAGTGTGGCACATTTCAAACCAACACCTTCATAAAAGTTGTATTTATTAATAGATTTTGACTGTTTTTTTAACACACACCAAAAACTGTACTTTTTAAACAAAACGTCATATTTTTTTTAAATCATGGCCTACCACGATTTTTCTATGGGCTAAAAGTGAAGAAATCGTATTAGCGATTTTTTTACGTCAAATCTGAATACATCCCTGTATTCAGCTCCCTGCTAAATGGGTGTGTACCAAATTTCATAAAAAAATGCGAATTAATAACATTTTTGCAGATAAATTTAAAAATGAAAATATTACTACGCATTTATTATTGCAGACATAGAAAGTCATGGAATCAACATCAAAAACAGACAACAAAGTTAAATCTAATAAGCAATGAAAACAATGACGCTAATCACGCAAAATTAACAGGGAACCAATAACAATGACATAAAATAGCTGTAACAAGGAAACACAGAAAAAAAATTATTAACAATAAATTAACGTAATAAATAAAGATTTTAAAGAAACAAATAAATTTTTGAAGCTTCCACCAAACCTTTCAATGTAATACAATTTTCATATCTTTTTTTAATATTATTCGACGCTCTTCTTAATTGTGTAGGGGTAATTTCTAGACATGCGTTCCTTATTCTAGTTCGGAGGTATTCAATTGTGTGGGGTCTCTATTTATATATCTTTTCCTTGATAGTGCCCCAAAGAGAAAAGTCCATTGGTGAAAATTCAGTTAAAGGGCTATTGGAACCTATCCACTCATTTCGAAAATGATTATTTAACCACTGTCTCACTATGACTGCATTAGGTACAGGACACCCATCTAACTGAAACTTTAAATTAACTCGGTCACGAATGGGTAAACTATCTAGTGCTTCCGAAAATTCATTTATCAAAAAATCCAAAAATTGGAATCTATTTAAATTTCCTTCAAAGAAGTACGGACCAATAATTTTATTAAGGAGTATCCCGCACCAAACATTTACTTTTAATGAATACTATCTTTTATAATTGATAACCCAGTTTGGATTTTCTACTAACCAGTAGCGAGAACTTTGGGATGGTACCGTTGGTGGTGAAAGTGGCTTCGTCGGTATATAATATTTCTTTAATGAAATTAGCATTATTGATTTATTCTGCTTGTACCCATAAACAAAATTCCAGTCTTCTATCTTGATCTTCGGGCTTTAAAGTATTCAAAAACTTTGGTTTGTATGGGTTCAAATGGTCCTTTACAAAACATCTTCTAATAGTTTCTCTTGAAATATTAAATCTCGACTGGTACTTCTTAAGTTGGAATTAGGAATATTACGAAAATATTCCAAAATTTGATCATTACGTCTACCTACAAAATGTGATTTCTGCCTCTGGTAATATGTTTTAATACGGCACCTGTTTCATTGAAAACTTTATTTATATTGTATATGGTAATTACAATATTACTACTGACGTTTGGTCCATCGGGATGTCTAACATTAAATTCTTCAGCTGCTTCTCTTATCGAACAAGCATTGTCAGCAACCAGACAAACTATTTCAATTTTGTGCCTCAAATTTATTTGTTCCATAACAAATATCACTTATTTTTACAAATATTTAGCACACAAAACTTATTCATACCTTAAATGGCAGTTAACAATATTTTTTTATTGTTTCTACGTTACTGTTACCAATCTTATTAATTTTAATTAATCAGTAATATTATTAAATTTAACTTTGTTGTCTGTTCTCGATGTTTATTCCATGACTTGCTATGTCTGCAATAATAAATCTAATAAGTCTAATGTCTAGCCTATTATAAGAAATATTCAGTCAATCAATCAATCAATCATTTATTTATCCCAAAATAGAGTCCATGCAATACAGTATATTTTTTCTCAAAGTATTATACTAAATATATAATATCTCAATAAAGTGTAATTTTATGAGCCGCCTAGGCAACAGACTGCCTGTGTGTGTATTGGAAAGCCTAATTACATAATACAATGAAAAATACATAAGATAAACAAAATATAAATTTTCAAGGGTATACGGGTACAGGGGTATAAGGAGGGAGAGGGATACAATCATACAATACATTCAGACGACGATGTGGTGATTTGATGGCGAAAGTTATCACTTGAGGCAACAAAATTTTCAAAATTATCGTCTACAAATGCTTTTATTTTCTTTAGATTTAAGTTATTAGCTTCCTTCAGTTTTTTTAGTTTTGGAGGTAGAAGGTTGAATAATTTTGGGCCGTAATAAAAAACAAATCGTTGGGTGTGCGATTTTGTGAAATGAGGTAGTTTGATAGATAGACTCTCCTTTGTCTTGGTGTCATGCTTATGACTTATTTCTATATGGAATGGCGGGTTTTTGTACATCCATAGAAGATATTGGTAGGAAAATAGTTTCCTTATTGTAAATATTTTTGTTTCTGAAAATAGTGAAGTTGAATACCTTTTTCCTTTTTAAACATTATTTTTAGAATTGTTTTCTGCGCTATATTAAGACTATTTAAGAACTGATCATACATGCTACTCCATACAACAATACAATACAATAGTTTAATAGCGATTCTACCAGAACATTATACACAATTAATAGATTTTTTCTATTTAAGACATCGCGCAATAGATAAAATTTATGAAACAATCTCCTTCCATTTAGGTGATGGTCAATCATGACACCTAGATATTTAATATTATTAGCTTTTTCAATAGATTGATAGTCACAGTCTTGAGTTTTATTACAAAATTTCCATGAATGACTAAGTATCCTGATTTGGTTGTCCATCCGCTGTGGTTGAAAAAGTTAGAAATTTTGTTTTATCTATACTTAGACTTAGTTTTTAATTTTATTTTTAAATATTGCCACGTCTTGGTAAATCGTATTCCAAGAGTCACCCACAAATAGTGCAGCAGTATCGTCAGCATAAGTTATAACTTCGGCATTAATCTGTAGTTTTAATAAGTTATTTATGTAGAGTAGAAATAATATCGGACCAACCACTGTCCCTTGAGAACGCCCCTGGTGACAACAAGTGGGTCACTTATAGCTTCATTTATTTTAACACGCTTCTGCCTATCTGATAAATAACTACTGAACACTTCAAGGGGCACACCTCTTACTCCAATTGATTCAAGTTTTGACAACAATAATTGAGGGTTTATGGTGTCAAATGTTTTGCGTAAGTCTAGGAATACCGATATACATGTCTTGTTTTCATTTACCGCCTTTATGATAGTACTAGTTAACTGTGTAATCGCATTTTCTGTTGAAACATTTTTTCTAAAACCAAATTGATTTGTAGATAAGATTTTGTCGTGTTAGGTGGCTCATTAATCTACATTTTAAACAGTGCTCAAATAATTTTGCGAAATTATTTATAACAGATATAGGACGATAGTTGGTTAATAATTCTTTATCACCTGATTTAAATACAGGGGTTACTATGGATTCCTTAAATTTACCTTTCAGAAATATTAAATTAAATATGCGCATTACGGGATTTATTAAAAATGTGTGATACTTTTTTATGAAAATCGTAGATATACCGTCTGGCCCATACCCAGCATTATTTTTTAAATGGGGCGAGCGTAGGTGCATCTTTACTATGTACATACTTCGGTATGCGATGTAAAGCAACGACAGGCGCAGTTAGTAGTTGGATGGGTGACCAATCCACCGCGTCCTCGCCTCACACATCTTCCAGCGGCTTGTATATCAGTGTATGCGCGGAAGCTATACAACCTTAGGCGAGGGTTGTATAGGAGATATACCATCCTTCGGAGGGGATGTAAAGCCGTCGGTCCCTTGTCTATTAAATGTTAGGCAAGTAAAAGATCCCTACTCTTCTTAAGGGAAGAGGTTCGGCAAAATTCCTGGTTGGGGGTAGCTCGTCTACAGGCGCCGGTGTAGCGTCAGTAGCGGCAATAGGCCGACGTTAAATAAATGTATATAATATATATTTTTTAAATCACTTATATATTGAATTAGTTCATTTTTATTTACCGGCGCAAGAGTGTATCCCTTATAGGTTCTTGTAACTGTGACTCCATTGTGTTGTCACTTGGTATATTATTCGACAATTCATTTGCAATATTAATAAAAAATGTATTGAATTAATTTAATTTGTCTGTATCATTTGTTAATTCTACATTATTTTTGTCCACTATCATGTATTGTTAATTTTTTTTTCGCTTCAGTATTCGTCGCATCATTGATGATTTTCTTTACTTTTTTATAATTATTGCTTGTATTTTTAAATTCATTTTTATAATAGTCATTTTGTATACCTAACAGCATTTTTTAGTACATTATATATGAATATGAAAACATATTTTAAATAAAAGTTATATGGCATACATTGTTGCCTATTTCTAAAATACTTTGAAAAGTACAGGGTGTTCCTATAAAGAGTGAAACGTTCAAGGTCGAATTTTTTTAATGGCACGCCCTATTTTTACACCGTTGATTTCAGCGTAAAATTCTACGTTCAATGCTATTTTTTGCTTTAATAACGTTGCGGCGTTGCCAAGATATTGCGAAAAATAGATAAATTTACGAGAAAACAGTGCATCACAAATTACATTAAAACAAATTTGTTAATGATAGTTAAGATAAGCCATTTAGTAAATACAAAGATCAAGGCCAGATAAAATACCTGCGGAGCTAACATTTATTTTTATGTACGGGAAATATTATACAGAAGCACCAATTTGTCAACCTGCGAACATACGTTTTTTCAAATGGAACACCCATTACTTTCTACAACTATTATATCCTTTCAAAATAGTTATCGTAATATTAAGCTCTGAAATTGCTAGTTTTGGAGATATTTTCAATTTAATTGATAATTGAAAATTATTGCGTTTTTGCACAAGTTAGCTATGAAGACCTTTTATAACTTTTAACACAACAGTCTTTTCATTTTCTTCGATTAATGCAGTCTTAGTTCTATCTGTTTTGTCATATGCAACATTTCCTGTTCGGGTAAATCGCTGTAGCATATTTTCAAAAGCCTCTTTCCTGGTCTGCCTTCTATCTGGGTATCTTTGTTTATAAATCTTGTCATAAATAAATAATTTTTATCACTTGCCCTAGTACAAAACCATATCCGTCAATTTTTCCGTAGAATAGTTCATTATTTTAAAAAACGAAATTATGTGACAGTAACTGTTTGCCTTATTGTAATATCTTTACGTTGCTAACGTCAATCATAAACTCCGCCTTTATTTGTTTACACCAGGAAGTTGACTTGTAAAAAACGCAATATTTTTAAGTTATCAATTAAATTGAAAATATTTCAAAAACTATCAACTTTGGGGCCTAATATTGCGATAACTAATTTGAAGAGATATAATAGTTGTACAAAATGGCGGAATAGTATATTGGGTATTCCATTTGAAAAAAACGAAGTTCTAGATGTTTAAAGATTGACAGGTTGATGCTCCTGTATAAAATCTCCTATACATAAAAATAGCAAATATTAAATAACATTTTTTTATGTCATTTTAGATGCACTGTTTTTCCGCGAATTTTCATAATTTTAGCAATATCTTGGCAACGCCGCAAAGTTTTCAAAGCAAAAAAATAGTATTGAACGTAAATTTTGCGCTGAAATTATTAAAGAATACGCCAAAACACTCGTTAAACTTTTCGAAACTGTAACAAAATCCGCATGAAAAGCATGCTTCACGTAAAAATGCCGTTGGAAGAAGTTTTTATATTTTAAATCATATTTTCGCTCTACGGAACGTTTTTTATGCCAAAAGTTCAGATACTCATCAAGGAGTGTAATTTTAGAAAGTGTAGTAAATGTCGCTGCACGGGGACGTAATGTCGCCCCGATCACCAAAATTTAGAAAGTGTAACTAAAATCGACTTTAATTTCGGAAATTTCAAAATTAAAAACCCTTTTACGAATCCACGTTGTGCAGCACTGCAACTCATGCGATATGTTAAATATGAGGACAAGTTAATCCAGTCTCTAGTCAAAGTATATCAAGAGTTTTGGCGAAAAGAGCCTTTAGCGAGAAGAGTACCCTATCATTTTCTAGCAGTCGATTTTGACGGGAAAATGATGGGTTTTAACGGGATTTGCCCTAAACCGGTTCCTCAGTGATTCGGTGTCAGAAAAGTATAGTTACCATGTACTCATATGTGCAATGGACCGCCTTGCCTGAACGTATGAATTCATAATTGCTACAATATAATTCAAAGTCGTTGCGATTCAAGCATTTTTAAGCTCTGAGGAGCGAACCAAATTATAATTGAACTGATAATACGTAAACAGACAAGCAAGCAGAAGCCCACCAGAAATGTTTAAACATTGAACTTTTCTGGAATCTTTTTGTGTAATCGTTAGCTATAAACCGCATATTGGGTGGTAGCTGGTACATTATAAGTCGTTCCGTTCCTCACTATGTGTTGGGCCAGACTATAGTTTGTCAATACATTTTTCTTGAAGTTTTTGTAACACATGATTTTTTAAAAGAAATTTAATATACATTTTTTGAACTTTATATTATCTTTTTCTTGTGTTTTCAAAATTCCCTTTCAGGTTTAATTTTAATAAAGTGTTAGTACTTACTGTGTTACATTTATAGTGTTACGACGTCCAATTGGTACCATCAGTGAAGCAGTTAAGCATAAACGAACAGTAAGTATAAATTTTGTATGAATCTCCATCTGAAATATTTATTTTGAACCCTTCTTTGTGAACGTTAATATTCATTTTTGGGAAATATAGTAGAAGTCCTTCAGACGCGAAAGGATGGATCGTTCACAAAATCAATGGTGTAAAAATCTATAGGGTGTCATTTAAAAAATTCGACTTTGAACCACCCCCACTTTAAAGGAACACCCTGGGCTTTTCAAAATATTTTAGAAATAGGTAACAATGTATGTCATATAGCTTTTAATAACTCAACCGAGTTTACAACATGTTGACAAAATTTTGTGTTTTAAAAATTCATTTTCTCAGTAATTAATGCGTCAAATTTAAAAAAACTGCTGAATTGAGTATCAAAATCCCCTTCAAGTTCATTATCACGCTTAAGATGAATTTAATCGATACATACAGATTGCACTACATTTTGTACATAACTTCATCATAAGCACAATTAAATCACAATACGTTTATTTCCGAACAATAAGTTTTCCCATCTTCCAATTACCGTTCACCTAATATAGTTTTGTGTACTCGCCACAAAATTTGTTTTAGGTTTAAGTTTGGGTTATGCAAATCGAGAGTTTAGGGTTGATTAGTTTAAGTTATTAGCACAGGGTACGACTGAGTGGAAAGACAAATGTTTCGGTTTTAGGAATGACTCTGCGATCGATTTAATATTATTCATACTCAATAGAAATACACCTTAAAATTAACTTAAAAACGTAACAAATTCGATGTATTTTATTTCATTAGTCGAAGCTGAATGTATACATCTTACTACATAACAGATTTTGTACTGATGAAAATAATATTAGAAATATAATATTATGTTACTTTATAAAGCTAATTGTTGCCTGTTCTAAACAAAGGTGGAAATTTAACTCTTCTAGACGTATGTAGATAACCTGAAAATATGACAACCTATGTAAAATTTCTGTATAACTACCCCAAGCAACGTGGGGGTGGAAAAAAATATACATATAATCTTGTAAACTGGTATACTTGTTCTTTGCGGTGGCTTATCAGAAACATTAAATCTCCCGAGGGTGGGGGTTTCTCTTATAAAACGGCATTCTATACTGATGTAAAGACCATAACATTATCAGCAATTAAGGTCTTATTTTTGCCCTAAATTTTTATAACAGCAAAAGAAGCACTTGCCAATTCAACCGTTATTACACGCCCAAACAGTGGTAATAATGTTACTTTGTCCCTTACGACAGATTGTTCAAATGTTGCAATGAGCGCAGTGTTGGACCAAGTGTATGATGGAGAATGTAAACCTTTAGTTTTCTTTTCACAAAAACTTAATAACGCTCAAAAACGATATTCTAGCTTTGATAAAGATCTTACGTCTGTAAATTCAGCCATTAAACATTTCAGATACCTTTTGAAGGGAACATAGTTTATTTATTCTCCACAGTGGAGAGAAGTCCCAGACAAATACATTATATGGAATTTATAGAGCAATTTACAAACAGCATTCAACATGTTAAAGGTAAAGATAATATCATTGCTGATTCGCTTTTACAATGTATTTCTAACAATGCTCACACACTAGTAAATCGTACATCTGCAGTAATTGTTTAGATATTAATTTAAAATCGCCGAGCGATGAACAAATTGAAGGTGTAGAACTAGAAACATTAATAAAAAATAAAATATCCAAGAAAATAATATTAAATATGTATTACAGAAAGTTAAAATTCCAAATTCGCAAGATGAGGTTTGGTGTGATGTTTCTAAAATAAAATACTTCAAAAAGTATATATTTCACTATAAAAAATACTAGGTCTAAAAATATTTAATATCTAATTGAAAATTTGATAAAAATTTAAAATTTTGGTTTTCTAATCTCCTATTATTTGAAAAGTAATAAGATATGGGGAAACGCTTAAACAAAAAAAAAAGTGTAAAATTTAGTTCTGAATCCAATGATGGATAGAGTGTTTAGTGTTGGTTAAACAATAATGCTCTAAAATTGAAAAATCACGCGCGCTACATGTACTGTGAAAGAATTTTGCGGTGCGTAAGCTGACTTTGGTCGGGACACAGTTAATTAATGCCATACTTATATGATAATACAGCTTCTCTTAAGTAATAAATTGCATTCAGGCCATGTCAGAACTAGTTTTAACTCTTTAGTAGCGATTAATTACAGATTAATCAAAATGACAGATTAAATAAACGTGTTTTTACTAATAATAAAAGACGATTAAAAAAATCTAAATAGTTTTAATAAGAATAAAGAAATATTATACATTATGGTAAACGTAAACATAAATTTATATATTATTGGAAAGAACTTGAATTTTCTCTTTAATCGTCTTTTTCGACTTAAGTGATCTTCATGTCATCATGTTCTAAAAAGTATTTTTGGTTATTCATATGTTTAAAGTAAAAATACCACAATTTATCTGAATTATCTTCATCATATTCTTCAATAATCAATGTTGTTACCAAATCTGGCGTATTTTTACAAGATAAGTTTCCTGCAGAACATGGCAGGCTTCAGTGCAAACTATTCTATTTTTCTTTCAAGAACATATATTTGTTCCACACCCCTTCTTGCAGCTACATTTGATAGGGTTAATTATAGCCCTTGGGACGGGTGGGTTAAGCATGGAAACTGGTTCTAAATATTCGTGACTTTTTCTCTAGCCACAGACATTGCCATCTGGCAAATCTTAGATATTTTCATTCGCACTTCTCCATACTTTTGCAATATAATGGGCTCTAAAATAAAATAATAACGAAATCTTTATATTATTTTTATGCCATGTACGTTACCTTAAAATATGTTATTATATAGCCTCAACTGTGGATGGTAGGTTTTCTCCTTTTTGATTTTTGGTGGAAAACAAATACCAACACAAATGAGTTAGCTTTTTATTGAACCATTTTTATAGAGCAAACATACATATACGAGTTTGGAAAACTGAAGAAGTATGAAAATCAAATGAATCAAAGACAGTCAATTGAGGCGCAAGATAAGCTAAGTTCAGGTAACAGTGAAAATGAAGTAACTATTTCTATTGATGATGATGACAACTTTGAAATTCCTTCAAAGGCTATCCCATCTATATCGAAGACAGTTTCACCATCGTAAGCCAGAATAAAACTGCCACATCTAGCTGCAGCTTGTGAGAGAACAGATATATCCGACAGGTCAGCATCAATTATAGCAAGTTCTCTTCTTAAAGATATTGGGGTTATTACTAAGCAAAGTCCCTCGAAAGTCATCGATAGGAGCAAAATAAGACGTAAATTTAAAAAATGCCGTAAAGATCTTCAGGATACTTGCCATAAAAATATTGAAATAAGCGGAATTTACTTTGATGAAAGGAAAGACCTTAGCTTTAGAAAAAGTTGGCTCGAAGTATCACAGAAAAACTGTTACTGAAGGGCACATTGTTTTGGTTTCTGAGCCAGGAGTGAAGTATTTGGGACACGTTGCTCCAACAGCAGGAAATGCCAGGTGTATTAAGAGGATATTTGCCCTGCTCACTAAATGTATTAACGAGTATCAGAAAATACCTAATTTCTATGTAAATAACTAAGATAGAAATATCAAACAAAATGTACTGGAAAGAAGAAATATTGTTTTGTGCCTCATAGTTATTGGTTATTTTATACGATTAAATTTAGGAAAAAATGTGATTATGGCTGATTTTGTACACTTCAAAACGTATATTTAATGACAAAATGAATTATTTCTGCCACAAGACGGGCTTAGATTGATGCTTTGTGTAATTAAAAAAAATACATTTTAGTAAAAAAATTATTGTATTCCGTTAATCTATACACAAACTTATAGGCGTCTTGCTAGCAAATATGAGATATTTTATAAGTGGAAGGTGGTGCCCTCATTGGCGTCGTTAGCTACTAACACCCTCCTAACTCTATTTGTAAATACCTGTGGTGATGTGATCAGTTTGAGGAACGGCTTCTGTTTTTTATCTATTATGTGATTTATACAGTTTATTATTGTGGTGTTGGTTTCACGATGGTGAAATTGCAGATATTTAAAATGGAACATTTTATTCATTTCTGAGTTATGTAGTTAGATCGAACTATGGACTATCGTAGAGGAAAAAAATATAGACTGCGGTTTCAGCAAAACGTAAAAAAGTCTAATATATATATTATGAATTTAACAGGTAGAACATATTAAAACGGTATTATGTATAGACTAACAGCGGTTATTATTTTCCTGGAAATTCTGTCGCTATAAATTCTGTCTGTATGGTAAACTCGAGAATCAGTTTTGAGCAACTGACGAAATTTTACATAAGTACCATTGCGGCCGAAAAAAAAGTAATCGACTGATTTTCCCGTTGTAAATATGGTCCTGACCAGTGACGCATCAATCATAATATATTTTATTATTTTTACTAGTGTCAATGTCATTGTGTGATACCCATCAATGATTGCTTGTTAAAATAATTTAATTGACATGGCTGATATAAAAATTCCTATCTACAACAGACTTTTTTTTGAAAAAACATACTACTTGATAAACAATCGATTACTTCAATTCTACCGCAATAGAAAATGCGGCCAAATAAGACTAACAATAGGCATTGACTAAATATACAGGGTGCACCAACAGAAACTCCCTGACGTAATATTTTGGCAAATAATATAAGTATTTGAGTTCTCCATAAGCCAATTTCTAGTATGTGTAAATTACTTCAGTTTTCGATCAGATCATTTATTAATATGTTAGAATGTAGATGGCTCTGTACTGCAAAGACGTTTTTCAATGACAGACAATTTAAAATAGAAGGCATTTTAAAAAGCTTTATTTCGGAGTGTGGGCACCAAAAAATTATTAACATTCAAAATTTTTCTGCATCTTTTAAGGCAAAAATGGTTCCTAAACTAAATCATTTTCATTATAATTGTTTATTGTCTGAACTCATTTATCCCAGACAAAGCAAAAACATGAAAATTAGAAATTCTGATTACATTATAAATGTCAAAGACGCTAAATCTACAAAATTTAAAAGAATGCTGAAATGATTACCTCGTTACTTTCTAATTACATTTTTTCAGTAATCTTATCTATCCACTTCATTTACCTTTTTTTATTTGACGTGTTTGTATTTATAATTAATAAAGAAATCAGATGCAGACGATGTTTGAAAAACCTTTTTAAAGACAAATGCTTTCACTAAAAATTTATAGAAAATAATATTTTTAACTATCAAAACATCTTAAGGCTGTTATATGTTTAAAATAAAAGCATGGGGCGTTACAAGCGTGTTATACGGAATATTTTACTGTATCTGTTGAGAAAATTTTTGCGTTTTCTTAATTGCCTGTTTTTATTTTAATTGTATATAAGCCTGAATCTACTGTGATAGTTAAAAACATTAATTTCTAGTTTTGCCTTTAGAAATTTTTCTTAAATATTTTATTTTACACTTTTTAGGCATTGCCGTTTTGTAATCAATATTAAACTACATGTCTGTTTCGTCGTCTCATTTATGCAGTGCTCCTCCCCCATATACCATGGTGGCACTTTATTAAATGAAACCGTGAAAATTAAAATTCATCTTTATTATCTGCATTTTGAATCTGCTATTTGCTATTTGTAAAAACTGATTTCATGTTCAGATCAAACAACTCTATATACCCCAGGATACTGATTTTGATTAAAATCGGAAAACATATTTGAAACGTCAGCCATTTTGAAACCGCTAACTTCGATTTTTGAGTATATTATTTATTAAAAGTAAAGAAAGTTTTTTCTTTTTTGCAATTATATTAACTATATGTCAAATATTATCCTCTCTCATATTATTTTACTAATTATTTTCTAAGATGTATATTTTTTCAATAAGTATATATTAAACTTCTTCCTTAGCAATACTGGCCAAATTTTATTTATTTTCCTTTGTCACATACATTTTACCGCGTAGGTGAAGAATTTTAAAAATCCCTTCTTAGCTAGGTCCTGCGGTTTGTGCTGGGCTTTGCTGTATTAGTCATTTCAAACGTCCGCCATTTTAAAACCGCCATCTTGAACTTTAAAGTTATCGAATTTTTTTCTTGTATTTTCACCAAGAATATACAAATGGAAATTATTGGACATAGGGAAGTGGGTTAAAATTAATTACAACATTTGAGGGTAACCAACATAAAGCCAGATGAGAGGAGAAAAAGATAAAATTAAAAAACATGATCATATACGCAAATCAACAACGCTATTGTGCAATATATTTAGTACGAACCTATACGTTGTTATGAACGTATAGCGAAATCGTCCAAAAGAACCTGGCACCTGACCTTCGAAGGCGGTCTTTACTATAATTTTAATACGTCTTCGTCTTTCACCCCGCGGAGAGTCATACCCTAGGAGTGTGGGGCAAATATCCTCTTAAGACAAGTATATTAAATTTTCTGGTAAATGTATTAGAAACTAATTTGCAAAAAATAATGGTAGTTGGATGTGATGGAACTGTGGTTAACACGGGAGTGAAGAACGGTGTCATAAGACCACTTGAGACTGTTATAGGCAAACCAGTACATTGGTTCATATGCTTATTACATTGAAATGAATTACCTCTGCGTCATTTAATAGATCACGTAGATGGTAAAACTAATGATCCAAAAGGCTTCTCTGGCGTCATTGGAAAAGCTCTCGATAAATGCGAAAATATGCCGGTAGTTACTATTGATAAGATGCATGTAGAGCTGCCTCAGATTACATTGAGCAGTTTAAGTACAGATCAAAAGTATCTTTACGAAATGTGTTCAGCAATTTCAAATGGAAAAGTCTCCTTTGATTTAGCTCAAAGACAACCAGGGAAAATGGCTCATTCACGGCGGTTAACCACCGCAATAGAATTTTGAGATTATATATAGCAACTGAGAAACCTTCTGAGGAGCTACTGGCTCTAACACAATACATTGTTCGAGTGTATGCATTTAGCTGGTTTGAGATTAAAACTAAGTCCTCGTGTACACACGGTCCAAAACACATTTTTACCTGATCTGAATCGCGGTTCTTATCAAATGAACTAAAAGCAATAGTAGATCGAGTTATTGAACGCAATGCATATTTTTGTCATCCAGAGAACGTTTTATTAGCCATGTTAGCTAACGGCAGAAAGTACGTTCTCGAATTGAGTTTGAGACGAATATTGAAATGGAGATCCCAAAGCAATAATAGTCAAATAATTCGACAATTCGAACTACCTAAATTGAGCTTCAGTGCTGAAGACTATATTGACTTGATCAATTGGATTACTATAACTGAACCACCACTAACGAGAGAAATATCAACTAAGACCTTGCAAATGATGATTTTGGATGTACCTGAAAAAATTGGCATCTCAAAATATCCTTGCCACACTGAAGCAGTGGAGAGATGTATCAAACTGGTGACAGAAGCTTCGGTTCGGTCTGTGGGCAAGAGGCGAATACATACATGCAAGGATTACATCACGGCAAAGTTTACCCCAATTTAAAACAAAAACAGAGTTCTTTTAAAATCTTGGACTATAAATTTAGTAATTTTTAAGAATGTAAACATATGTTGGAAATATCAAATTTAATTTTATTTCATTTATTATAGGAACCTCAAGAACTTTTTAAATGAATTGATTTTTTTTATTCCTGCTTAGACCATAATGCAAATTTTTATTATATAAGGAAAGTAAAAGAGAAAAAATAAAAAAAAATCCAAAATTTTTTTTTTCTCTTCGATATAGGGGCCTCAAGACCTTATTTTTGTAGCTTCAAATATTAAGAATAATTCAAAGAATCCAAATACAACTTTCGGCCGTATAGGTGAAGCAAAGAAAATATAATTTTTTTCTCATACGAATTCACTCCACTCTAATGAACTTATGAAATGAAAATGAAACTTATATATATTAGTGCTTTTTTCACTTCCAATTTAGACCTTCTTTACTTGGACTGAACCATTAAGCCATGTATTATTTTGCATCACTGTCAATATTGTTGTTCATTAGCTTTAACATCTATACTATAAAGTATACAAAAAGCGACTTAAACCTAAACGTAAAATTTTTCGTAATGAAGTTCATTTATTTGCATGTTCGTTACTTTCAATATTTTTGTTCATTAGCGTTAATAGCTAACCTACAAAGTATGCAAGAAACGACTTAATACTAACGTAAAATTTTACGTAATACAGTCCATTTATTTGAGTGTTTACTATACACTTTTTTCATCATTAACGTCGATACCATCGTGTTACATATTTTGTGAGAATGGGAATAAGTATAATTGACGAACAATTAATTACCGATAGCTTGGTTTTTAATAGAAGGCAATACAGTTACTACAATGCACCATTACATATTAACGAACTTAATTTTACGGTCATTTGGCAAATTAGACTCAATTTGCTGTGATAAATATACCGTATACGTACAATTATCAGTTGAAATTGCATTTTCAGTTTGAGTTCGTAATCACAGCAGTATTATTATGAGAATTAAAAATTGATTATTCAGTCCGTTTTAAATTTTCAGAGATCATAATAAAAGCAATTTTTTGTAGTTGTATTTGTATACCGGATGTAACATGAATAACAACATTTTAACCACTCCACAATAAAATTGTGAGAGGTTATTAAAATTGGTTCAAAAACGAAAATTGAGATAACATCAAATCGTTACGTTTTGAGGTCCTAGGAACCCAAAAAAGTGGTTTTTGAAAAATGTCTGTGTGTGTGTGTATGTGTGTTAGCACGATAGCGCTGAAACTACTGAACGGATTTAAATGAAACTTTGCATGCGCGTTTCTTTAGTGCTCCAGAAGATCTGATTGAGATCGGATTACGTTTAGTGCCGTTTTGGCGCAACAAGTTGTTTATTTTGTAATTACTTACAATGTTCAATCGAATCATTGAAAAGCAATTAAAATTCCAATTTCAACGATATATCACACTTCCACCTTTTCGATTTGGTTTCCGTGAAAAAAATTAAGAACAAAGCAAATGTGAAGCATAGATCGCATTTCGCGTGACATGATCGATGCGCGTAGCCGTTACGTCGTGAAACTGGGCACATCACGTGTATTCCTATTCAACAACAGCTATACAGCTTTACTGTCGCATTTAATTTCAAATACTTTGAATTGGAGAACGGATTTGAATAAAAGTTTGCATGAGGGTTTCATCAATGTTCTAGAAGATCTGAAAAGGTTTTGGTTGAGATCGGATTAGGTTTAGTGCCGTTTTTTTAAACATATACAGAGACAAATCGAAGAACTACACTCCAAAATCTAGTAAAATTACTAAAATGCAAGCTAACTAATGTTAATTTAACAAAGAGTCATGAGCGATCGGTTTGCAGTGAGCAAATTTTGTCGATTGTCGTTTGTTCCCCGCGCTATGTTTTAGAAGTTTGTCATCCGATACATTGGTGTCATGTCACATATAAGATTTCGGCATATTTGCAACTTTTAGTAACTGTGTACAAGTGGATTGTCACAAATTTTAAAGGTAGGTGTAACAATAGCAATATCATATGCTTTTATTATAGATTATCACTTTACCAATTTTCAGTTTGTTACTTTACGAATCTGTAATGTTTATGGTACCTAACTAGACTTTCTTAGTTGTTCAAATACAGTTAAACTTATTAATACGATAATAGTATATTATTCAACGAGCAATAATGTAGCAAACTGATAACAATTAATATTAAATTGCAAGAATACAGAAACATTATTTACAAAATAATGTCAACAGTTAAGCGTCAAACTAATCAAACATGTCAAATCACCTCCCTTTTCTCAATAATAATAATGGACCATACCATTTCACCGTATCGGAAAGTTGATTGGCTGTATCTAGTGAATTATGCAACTCCCGCTTATAATCCACGCTATTTGTTTATGGATATATTACTTTTCCAAAAGCAGTTGATTAGTGAATATATTATAATCAAATAGATAAAGAGATATAATAGTTTCAAATAGATTATAAGCATATTAGAAACTAAATCAGTTATTAACTTCTGGATCAGGGGCGAGCGTAGGTGCGTCTTTACTATGTACATACTTCGGTATGCGATGTAAAGCAACGACAGGCGCAGTTAGTACTTGGATTGGTGACCATTCCAACGGAAACCGCGTTCTCGCCTCACACATCTTCCAGCGGCTTGTATATCAGTGTATGCGCGGAAGCTATACAACCTTAGGCGAGGGTTGTATAGTTGTATAGGAGATACACCATCCTTCGGAGGGGATGTAAAGCCGTCGGTCCCTTGTCTATTAAATGTTAGGCAAGTAAAAGATCCCTACTCCTCTTAAGGGAAGAGGTTCGGCAAAATTCCTGGTTGGGGGTAGCTCGTCTACAGGCGTCGGTGTTAGGCCTCAGTAGCGGAAATAGGCCGACGTTAAATAAATGTATAAAAAAAAAACTTCTGGATATGAATGAAATAGTGTGTGCGTGTGTATGTGTGTGTGTGTTACTATGATAGCGCCAAAACTACTAAATTTGCATGAGTTTAATGCTCCAGAAGATCTGAAAAGGTTTTGGTTGAGAGCGGATTACGTTTAGTGCCGTTTTGGCACACAATTTAATCTCTTTTCGGTTTCAAAGATCCACCAAGCCGCTTTCAGCAGCTGCCGATTTTTTATTTATATTTGCAGAAAAATCATTGAAATTTAGTACACTTCTGTATTTGATAAACGCCATCGTTTTGGATGCTAGATTGCGAAATGTCATTTTTGCATGAAAGCTTTTTTTGCCAGCGAGAGCGAGCAAAAAAAATTATTCGAGTTACACATTTTAAAGAAATATTAGTTGTTTATCTGCGTTTAAAAAATTGTACTGGTATTTAGTGATTTGATTCTACACACAATAATAAATCTGTTTGCCAATAGCATTCATATTTATTACGCTAATATTATTATAAACAATAACCTATGTTATTTGAACATTCATTTCAAAGGATAAACAAAAATAATTAAGCGTAAATCTGCAATGCTTGAACATTGTTAGTGATTTTGATAGAACTAATAGAAAAAGTTATATACTGTCACAAAATATGATAAACACAATATCCAATATCTAAATTTATAGAGTTATTCTCGTCGAAAGGATGTATACAATAATAAAGGAGCGAGTTCAACCCACAAAAAGATTTATGTTGTATCTCCCCTCTTAAAGTCGAGGCAATTGTGTTTACTCCCCTATGCATTCATTGAATCAACAGAGGCTGTTATTTATATCTGTCACACGAGAAAGTAATATTCAATTTATGTTTTGTGGCAAACGTATTAATTTTTCAGTACTTGTAAGCGTATTATTTCAGATTCAGGAGTAGGAAATATGTGTGTTATACCTGTCCCACTTTTAATAGCAATAATAAGAGGTAGTTTATTTTGAGAAAGGAATATTAGTAGGTAATTATATTTATGTCAAGTAAATTGTACATTTTGCTTTTAGACATTTCAAAAGAATGTTTAATAAACACACCACACCGCATATAGTAGATACTGCTAAAGATGGAGGCCTAGTTGTTTCTTGTGATATTACTGACTCACAAAAATTCAAAGAATTAGCTGCTGAAAGACTCTCTGATAAATATGTTGTTGAGGAGTTGGCGACTCTACACCCGCGTGTGCGTGTAGTCGGAATCACGGAAGAATTAGATACTGAAACTGTCCATAATTTTCTAACATCATAGAATAAAAATGTTATTGTTCCTAACAGTGAGTGTAAGGTTATATCTGTGTCACATTTAAAAAAAACAACAAAATATTTCAGGCTATCCTTCAAATAGATACGACTACATATGGTAATATATTAGAGCAGGGTAAATTATTCGTTGTAATGTTTTCGATGTTATTGAAATGAGACGCTGTTTTAAATGTAATGGCTTTCACCATCTGTCAAATAAATGTGCCCTCCAGCATGTGATCTGTCCGTGTTGTTCTCAAAAACATAACATCTCAGAGTGTAAATCACAAGATCTTTGTTGCATCAACTGCCTAACCTTCAATAAGGGTAATAAAGACTCAATAATTAATACTAATCATGCAGCATGGGATAAAAATTGCTTTGTCCTCCAACAAAATCTTACAAAGTTCAGGAATAATATTTTAGGTATTCGGTAGCAATCAGCTCCTTTAAGTTCCGTCTATGCGCTATCCAGAAAAACATTTATAAACACTGAAAAAGCAATGGCTAAAAACGCTTATTTTATGTCGTTCTATTATCAGAATGTTCGTGGACTAGGGACAAAAACTAATGAGTTATTTACTAATTCACTCGTTGATCAGTGTGACTGTATTGCTCTCACCGAGACATGGGCTCATGCGGGATTGTCAAATGCCGAACTGTTTGATATAAATGTATATGATGTATTTCGCGCTGATAGGGATTTTCAAGCTTGTAATAAAACGCGAGGAGGTGGAATATTACTCGCACTTAAAATTAAATACAATGCTTATTTACTTGACGTTCGTTCCCTATGTCCAGGTTTTAATAATCTCAAGAGCATCGATATACTGGGTGTAAGAATTAAAACATGTAATCACTATTTTCTGATTTTTGTTTTATATATTCCCACTGACGCTGCCTGTGATTATGAGTGTTTATTTGATAATATTGAATCACTATATGACCTGTGCGGATCCGACATTCTCATTATTGGCGACTTTAACATCCCTGAATATTTCTCAAAAACTCCCAGTCGAAAATACAATTCCCTGCTGCATTTTATGAACTTTTTTAATCTAAAGCAACAAAATAATGTACTCAACGCTAATAACAGACTATTAGATCTCATTTTAAGTAATATGTCTTGTAACGTCCAAAAATCAACCTCAGTTTTGTTAGCGGAAGATCTTCATCATCCTGTTCTTTGTATTAATGTGTGTGTACAAAATCTTACGACTAATAAGTTTCCTCTATTTAGTCATGAGTCGTTTAATTTTAAAAAAGATAATTACCCCGCACTCTACAATGAGCTAGCTCTAGTTGACTGGAGTTTTATTTCTAATCTGGCAGTAAACGAAGCTGTGTTTGAATTTTATCACAAAATATATTCTGTTTTTAAGAAACACGTCCCTAAAAAAACACCATCACACAAACAGTATCCCCCCTGGTTTAATTCCAATACAATTAGACTGCTTAAACAGAAGAACAGGGCACGTAATACATACAGAAGGACAAAAAACCAGGATGATCTAATAATAGTCAATGAATTAAGAGCTTTGCTAAAAATGAATGATGCTTATGCTGCATACATACGGAATGCCATAAAATCTAATCCAAATAAGTTCTGGGGTTATGTTAATTCAAAAAATAATGCCACATCTATTCCTAGTACTATGAACTACAACAATGCCACTCTTGAAACCACCCAAGATATAGTTAACTCCTTTGCTGATTTTTTTCTCTAATGTGTATATTAATTCTAGTGAATATTTGCCTGGTGACAGTGTATATAATAACAATGTTATGCATATTCGAATATTCACTGAGAGCGAAGTCCTAAACTCAATTAAAAAACTCAAGGCAAACATGACTACAGGACCTGATGAAATACCCGCGTTTATTATAAGAGATTGCGCTAATGTTTTTTACAAACCTCTCTGTATTATATTTAATTTAATATTAAGCACAGAAACATTCCCTGATAAGTGGAAACTATCCAGAATTTGTCCAGTGTTTAAAAAGGGCAGTAAAAATGAAATAGAGAACCATCGTCCCATCGCAATTTTATGCAATTTTTCTAAAATTTTTGAATTTTTATTGCATGATTACGTATCCTTCCATACTAAAAGTTCAACAATTGAAGAACAACATGGCTTTATGGGCGGTCGGTCAACTGTTACAAACCTGGTAATTTATTTCTGAAGTCATAGATCGTAAGGGTCAGGTTGATGTAATTTATACCAACTTCTCTAAAGCATTCGACAGACTAGACCATGGCATTTTATTGACTAATTTAGAAAGCTTTGGAATCAGTACTTCGGCTACTATATTTATTTATGTCTTATTTGTCCTATCGGTCTCAATATGTTCAGTATCGTGGTTATCGGTCTGATCATTACAGCCAATCATCTGGAGTACCACAGGGCTCGGTACTTGGACCATTGCTTTTTGTACTGTTTATCAATGACATTGTTGATGACTTGGATGTTCACTATTTGCTTTATGCTGATGACCTAAAAATATATTTTCCTATAAATTCCGACTGTGCCTGAGGGTTCAGCGTAACCTGGATCTTCTTAATACCTGGTGCATTAATAACCGTCTTCCTCTTAATGCTGCTAAATGTAATGTCATGTCTTTTACACGTAAAGTAAATACAATTTCATTCAACTACAAATTAAATGACTGGACTCTAAATAGCCCTGAGTTTATAAAAGATCTTGGCGTTGTTTTTGATACTATATTAACTTTTTCTAAACATATCGAGGAATGCACCAGTAGTGCATTTAGAAATTTAGGTTTTGTTTTGAGAAACAGCAAAGATTTTACTGAATTATCTACTCTACGTATGTTATTTGTTACATTTGTCAGATCCAAACTGGAATATGCGTCCATTGTTTAGAGTCCTAGTTACAACATTCACATAGCGTCCTTGGAAAAAGCACAACGAAGATTTTTTAAGTCCGCAACTTTTATTCTGGAGGGTATATATCCAATAAGAAGGACACAACAAGAATTTTTTTTAAATAAATTTAGTATGAGTAGCTTAATAAGGAGACGTGTAATGCATTCAATAATGTTCTTACACAAAATTATCAATAATAAAATTAGCTGCACCTGCCTCACCTCACTTATTAGGTATCGAATTCCGAGATTAAATTCTCGAACAAATAATGTACTCATGCTTCCTACTCCTCGCACTAATATATTAGAATCATCCCCCTACATCAAATGTGTTTAAATTATAATAGTATTGAGGCTAGCCTGGATATATTTAAATGTAATATTGCTGACACAAAGAACATTTACTTAAACCCCATTTAAACACTCTCTTGTCTATATTTCTGTGTTACACTTGTGATATATATGTGTGTATGTGTATATATGTATATGTATATATGTGTATGTATGTATATATGTATGTATATAGTGTATGTATGTATATATATTTATTTTACTAGAGTATATATTTTGATTATAGTTGGTACATTTTATATTTGTGTCATTTGTGTACCTTTTACTTACACCATATTGTTCTATTTATCGATATTTTATTTAAATCTGTTGTTATTTGTCCTGTAATTGGGTTTCACCCGTTGGATGAATTATATAAATAAATAATAATTTAGATTAATTTACATACGTCTTCTACGAAGAGTAAAACAACTAATAATATTTAACTTATGGTTGCGATCAAGCTGCAGTTAATTTTGTCAAATACTATTTACTTGCAATAACTGACAAATAGTTTGTGTATGCACCTCATACTTCTAACCTCTACCTCATAATATTGTCTAAAATCCTAATAGACGTTTCACTATTAAATCGTTCCTCAATATACCACAAATCACCAGGACCACGTGCCGATATTCAAGTCCACATATTGACGGAAAATCTACCACTTTTATCATTGTTAGATATATATTTCTTATCGAATCGAGTATTCGGAGGGCGGTAAATACGAATACGACCGCTGTGTATTGACTGGAAAGTTTTTTCGTCTGTAAAGATTACATTGTTCCAAAAATTTACATCATGCGCTAAAAATTCAAGAGCAAATCCTACTCGAGCTTCTTTATGTTCCGCTTTAAGTAAGTATTTCTGTGCTGCTGCATGACAGCTCCGATTCTCTTACTCGCCGGCGACCAGTACTACTCGATCCAGGAAAATTCGTATCTTCAGTAGCCTGAATAACTGAGTAAAATGGATTTTCTACTAATCGTACCGTTTATTCTTCACTTTCTTAAAATATTACACACCGAATTTTTGTCAATATTATAACGCAGTGCAATTTGTCTCATTGACCATCCATTTTCTGCTTTAGCAATAACTCCAGATATAACTAAATCGCATATATGAGGCATATTATTTTTTTGCACACTTGCAATAAATTATGACAACTAACTGACAATGTCACAAAAATTAAAGTTAGATATAGACAGATATTAGATGTTCATGGCTTCTCTCGTCACTGCTATCCCATAAGCATAAAAGTATGGAAACTCTACGAAACCTGACTGTTGATCTAAAATCGTAGAAATAATCATGTGGTTATTGGGAATCTTCTAAATTTCCGGGTTTATGCAGTTATGTGTTGTGAGTTACGGGGTTATGGAAATATAGGCTTTGTTGTTCATGGATAACAGGATTATAGAAATATAAAGTTTTCTGATTCAAATTTTCTAACTCATGAATTTTCCAATTAGATCTTACATTTTTCGTTCGGTCCCAGAGTTATGGTGTTATTGGGTCGTGAGATTATGAGGCTTGCAAGTACAGGATTACAGGATTTGTATGAAAGGGCTATGGAATTGTTAGTTTGACTATTTGGAGTTGAGCGAGCTACGGAGTTTGTTTTTAAATTGTGAGATCTACGGTATAATGAATCTTTCAAGGTGTTTTTCGTTGTAGCAACAAATCCTGACGTATAGGGGCAAAACTGATATCGTCTTTGGTTTTAGTGGGCGAAAATGTATGAGAATTCAATAATCTAATCCATGGCACCGACAACTTTTCTTTGTGGGCCGGTGTTATTAATTGCTTTTTCATTTTCTTTCTTTTAAACATCATTACTGAAGATTTTTCCATAACGAGGCATATACTATCTAGAACATATTCGTCTATATGCACGTTAATACATCGCACACTATTTTGCACGGATGTATTCGATAGACGTTATATTATGTGCTTTTTATATGGATTGTAGAAAATAACTGTCAGGTGTAATATCATGAATATAATGATGTATTCAGAGTGAGCTGTAATATTCATTTAAATACACTAGACTATTTGCTTTGATAAAATGATTTCTGAGAATTCTAAATATGTTAGAAGTCATTACAATAGATATATCTGTAATAATCCTAAACAGGATTATAACTTTTGATGTTACCTTAACGCTGAAATAGGTTCTAGAAACTCCAATCCTATGTATAATAAAATTTATGGGTGACTTTGCAAGTAATATATCAGCAGATGAAGTTACGAATTTTAAATCTTCAAGAGCAATTTTCAGACAATATTTAGCAATCTTGTGCTAATTATTTGATGTTAATTTTAACTGCTATTGTCAACGATTTGTACAACTGGTTTTATAGGCATATACATGTTCGACAATTAAAATATGTATAACGATGCTGTGAAAAATGAAAAACAATTTATCAAAAAGGTTCTAATAAACAATCAATGTCCTGAAATTCATGTTGATAGAAATTTCGTAAATATTGAAAAAAGAAACAATATATATACAGGGTGTCCCACGACGAACTGCGGCGATCGATATCTCGAAAAGTAGACATCATCGGAAAATTTTTAAAATCTGGTAGTAAACTAATGTCGGTGGGGGCAACTCGGCTAAAATATTTTCAAGATGGTGACACTTCCGGTTATACCCGAAGTCGATACCAACTTGCTTATTTTAAATGGAACACCCTATATATTATTACATTTTTGGATTGTACGCAAAATTCTAGGCCGATTTTGTGTATCATGTCCTATACCTAGGTCTCTCCGTTTTTGACATATTTCAATTTTTATGTCAAAAATGACGCTTGCGGGCTCTAAAAGAATTATCAATTTTTTCTATAAGGAAGCCTTTATTATCTAATTTGGGTTCGATTCTTTGTTGAAAAAGACTTACTTTAATAGAGTTTTTATAATATTTTGATAAGTATTAATACAGAGTGCTCAAAAAATAAGAATAAAGATGAAATTGAGAAAACTGTCAAAAATCCATTTTTTCAAATGGAAACTTCTAATTTTTATAATCTTATCTTATTCGCCATTATTTGTATATGGATGTCTATTCCGAAAATTTTTAGTTTTCGAGATATTCCCAATTCAATATTTCTATATGGAGATTTTGCTATGGATTTTAAGTTCAATTACTGTTAGTTGGCTATGACGGCGTTGAGTGCTAAGCAAATGTATGTAGCTGTCACTTACCAATTGACAAGTATTAATTATCATGCTGGGGCGCTTAAATTATGCACACGAGGATTACTTAAATTTGTTTATAATCTATGGAGAATGTTACAAAGTTTTATCAAAAACATATGAAATATTTGCTAATAGATATCCAGAGAAACAAAAACCGTCTCCGAACAGTATTTAATGAATAATGGAGAATTTCAAAAAATTTGGCACTGCAACAGTTCATGAAATAATTAAACAAATGTAACTTAGATACAAAAGGTTCTTACATAAAATACTAACAGTATAACTACTTATACTCAGGAAAATATTTTATTTTAATAAGTGTTCAAAGTGTCCACCCTGAACTTCCAAACATTTTTCGTCATGGGTGGCCGCTCTAATAGAACCTGGAGATAATCTTTCAAAAGCATTCCTTACTCTTGCCTGACAATCTTCCATTGTTGTGACTGGATTAAAAGAAACCATATCTTTTATTGTTCCCCATATAAAATAGTCTAAGACAGACAGATCAGGAGAACGGGGAGGCCACAGAAAAGGTCCATTGTTAGCAATCCACTTATCGTAAAAAGTTTCTTCCAAGAAGTTGTTAACTATGAAGCTGCTGTGTGGTGGCGCGCCAGCGTGTTGGTAAAATATTTGCCTATGTTCAGCTAGCGGCCAATTGTTCAAATATTCATTATCTAAATCTTGTAATATATTCAAATGTATTTCACCTAAAAGAAAGTTGATACGTAATTTGAAAAACAGAAACTATTTAAGTATTAATTCATTACCATTTAAGTTTTATTCATAAAAAATAAGCTTTACGACTCCATCATTTCTCACAGCACAGTACACATTAAATTGCCAGGTTTCTGAAAATTTCGCAATCTCACGGCATGGAGATTTGAATCACACCAAAAGTGGAAATTATGACTGTTGAAAAGTCAATTTTTCGTAAATTTTGCCTCGTCAGTCCAAATTATGTTGTCCAAAAATCGAAAGTCGCCTTGTAACATTGTTAAAATAAATTCGCAAAAGTGAACTCTTCTGGCCAAATCGGTGTTGAACCATAGAAATGGAATAGGGATGGAATTTGTGTTTCAAAAGAATTCTATGAATAGAGTTCTTGGAGATTCCTGTTTGTAAGGCAACTTGTCTTAAGGATGTATTCAATTAATATTCCTAATGTTTGTTTTTAATTGTTTGAATTTTGCTGAATTATTAAATCTTAATTATGAAATGTAATCTAATTGCTATTTCGCCCAGGTAAACTTAATCAAATATACATACATGAGAAATAACATACAGAATGTCAGCAATGATTTTGATTGATTCTTACATTACGGTTTATAATGAAATATGGTGATATTTCTATCACTGTTGACACTCTTGATACGTAGGCGTGTGTCTGTAAAAAATTTTACAATTCAAACAATTTTAATATTTAATACCATGCTACCCTAATAGGTACACTTTAATTCACACCGATATTCGCAACAAATTTTCCCACGGTGAATTTTCCCATTCAAGAAAATATATTATAACGAATAATTTTTTTAGTAGAATAATTTGATTTTAGTCCTACGTTCCTTTCTCCCTGTATTTTATAAGACAAATAATTATTATAATTATTATTAACTGTAAATCGAGTACATGATTTACATATTTTATATAAAAATTTGCTATCCGGCAGGCCGCTAGCCATTATGTTCCTAGTTTCGTGTACGCGCCCATTCAACAGCTTGCCCCATGTATAGCAAGTTTAGTTGGAACGCTGCGACTATAGTTGCCGGATGTATCTACTACGACCAGATCCAACGTTTTCGCTACACGCCGAACGTACAATATTCTAAATTTCAAAGTTTTCTGTTATATAAGCCATTGCTGGCCATGACGCCTCCGCTTGACGTTATTCCCTTTCTACTACGACACCAGTTGAGTTGGCTGGTCTCGTTCAATCGTATCAAACGTGTTCTCTTTTGAAAAGTTGAAATTTTGAAACTTACAGCGTACAGAAGATCCATGTTTTCTTAAAGTTTTCATATAATACCACGTTAACATCCAATCCATCCACTATATCATTAATGAATAAAACAAAGACGAGAGGACTCATAATGGAACCCTGAGGCACCCCAGAAATAGCCTGACGGCGTCAGATTTAAAACCACGATATTCTACGTAACGTGTTATATCTTGAAGTAGCTTTAGAGAAATTTTGTTACCAAGGGAGAGAGGCATGCGGTATGAAGTTTACTAAGTTTCTGTGGTTAAGTTTGCCGATAACTTTGAAAAAATTGATATAAATCATGTCAACTCTTATGTTAATATCGAAACTTTCTGAAATGAATTGCATTAATGGAACAGATTGGCTAGTGTAGATTTACGCATATAAACCCAAGCTGAGACTTTATAATCCACCCCTGGATATAATAAATAAATAAATAACACCACAGGTAATTACGACCTGCTTTATCCCGGAAGGCTCTAGAAGAGCTTTGTGTGGGAGGGGTTACACATTTAGAGACAAGGGACACACACCCAATATCCGTGTATAGTGGAAAAATCCCTCTCACAGTATTTTCCGCTACCACGACCGGGGATCGAACCCGGAACTTTTGGGTGAGAGGTAAGTGCGCTCACCTCTCGACCATCAGTCATACGATATGAGTAGGTATATAATGTGTCACGTCATGTAACGCAAATTCTAAAACTTTGAGTATTTTTCCGGTTTTCTAACGAATATATTGTGTTAATTTAGAAATTTGTATAATTTTGTGCGCCGTTTTTTCTTCACTAATTTTCTGTGTTTGCTGAAAACCTACGATAAATAATCTTTGTTGACCGTGATTACTTCAATTGATATGTGATGATAACTTAATTCAAAGAAAAATATATACACTATAATCTAAAATGAACAAGTTATGAAATGGGTATAATCTACTAATTTAATTATCATGCTTTTTTAAACTGTTGTGAACAATACTTACGATGAGCTTGACATTCCTATATTCTTTTGTTGGAGCTTCGGCCAGAACTTATAAACAATGAAATAACTTTTAAGTTAAAATAGTGGAGCGATATATATGTCCCATATCTGTACCCAATGTTATTGATATATTTCGCAATGATCTCTGATTTATCATTCCGTATGTGTATTTCTCGTAAAAAGGAATTGAAAAATACTATCATATTTTTCCTCGTTTGTTTTTGCATTAGAGTATGATTCACTGCAATCACGTTGTTTTGGAAATTGATTCTGAGATCCTCTTTGTGCGAGACATCATTAATATCACCTGACACTATCTGCCAAGACTGTTATATAGGCAACTATTAACCTTACAAAATAATGTACTATTTCAAAATTGTTTTGCTTCTATATTCAACGTATCGTATGCCAATTTAAAATATATCATATACTGAAGGGGAGGAGTCATGCTAGCTATTGAGCCTTCTCCTTTGAAGATTTGAGATTAGGGACAACCACAAAGTTAAGGGAGTTATATTTATTCCCATTCTTCAGACTCAACTAAACGTGGATTTTTGTTATTACTATAAAATTTTAATATACCATGAGGTCCATAAATAATGGATAAATTCATTACCTACAGAATTAACGATTTATGAATAAAATCCTAAAAGACGTTAATGTTTAATTCTAAAATGACATTTTGAGCATAATTTTATACTTCCGATTTCAACATCCCTTGAATGACAGCTACTCCTTCAAATTTTTTAAATGGAACGACCTCAATTAAAAGGGTTTTTAATTCTCTATCAAGCAATATAAGATTCTTTGAGTTTCTCTAATTTTTTTTATTGAAAAATATTACATGTTTAATGTTACTAAGTAAACAAAATAACATGAAATAGTTTAAGTCAAATGTTCAAACTGGGCGCCCATAGCTTCTTGACAATAATTGCTGAAATTCTTCTAAAACGTTTTGCATCGTTTCCGGTGTGATTTGATTAATTTCTTGGCTTATTATGTCTTTTAAATCACCTTTTCAAATTTAATTTTTTTGATAAAGAATATACAAAATTCGACTGCCAACTTAACACTGAAAAACTTTGAGCGTGGATTTAATATATTCCACACAAACATAAGAAGTGAGGCTAAGAATTTAGATAAATTACTGGTTTATACGCAAAATTTTACTGGTAACTTTGATATTTTCATACTTAAAGAGTCATAGCAAGTTGATATTTCGAACTTATATAACATACCAGGTTATAAGATGTTTTATAATGAAGGAAATATAATTCAAAACGATGGGGTATTGGTTTATACTAATGAATAGCATAATGTCTCATAAAATATGTAGGCATGATATACATGACTTTTTAAATATCAGTTTTCATTGTAAAGAGAAAAAGCTCATGATCTCATCTGTTTATAGACCGCCAGCAACACGCGAAATATATTTTAGTACGACATTTAGTCAATATTAACAAAGTGTAAGATTGAATGGCAATAACTTTATACATATTATTATTGGAGACATGAATATAAATATTCATTCTCAAAGTAAACCTGTACACGACTACTTAAATGTGTTAAGCGAACACGGATTTTCGTCTACATAAACAAAACTACGCGTGAAAGTGAAAATAATGGCTCATATATTGACCATATTTTTATAAAATCCTGTAATATTCAAGAAACCTTCGTTCCAATTGTCCTAAAGCTACCAACTCCCTTTCCTACTATTCTACATATAAATCATAAGAAAAAAGCTAAATCAAATAATGAGAACGTTTAATGTAAAATATATGTTGATTACAACAAAGTAAATATCACGTTAAAAAACGAAAACTGGGAACCTTTCTATATAAATAATAATACAAATGAAATGACAGAAATATTAATCAATAAATTTAAATACTGTTTAGAAAAGTACACAATTATAAAAAATATTAAAAATAAAGAACGCAAACTTAAACCATTGATAACGGAGAGTCTCTTAGTATCCTTAACCAAAAAAATAAATTGTATAAGAGGTTAAGAAAAATTTAAATGATGCACAAAAAACAAGAGTTTAATGATTATAAAAATAAACTAACACTACTAATAAAAAAGGCAAAAATTAACTACCATAAGGCAGAAATTGCTAGAAATAAAGACAGCCCAAAAAACTTATGGCAATTTCTTAATAAACTAACTGATAAACGAAGTTCTCAGTAGAATAGAATCGAAAAACTAGAAAATTCAAATGGAGATATAATAGTAAGAGAAGCTGATATAGCAAATTCTATTAGATTTCTATGTTAATATCGGGAAAAAATTAGCAGAGGAAATCTACAAAACTAACAACAATTTAAGTAGAGACAATGATACAAATATTCCAAATTCAATTTTTATAAGTGAAACAGATCAAAATGAAGTGAGAAATATCATTAACTAACTAAAAAACAATAAATCGCCTGGATTAGACGAAATATTACCAGAAAATCTAAAGAATACTGTGGACATTATGTCTACGTTAATTTGCCACTTAATAAATAAAATCATAGAAACTGGGAAAGTACCTGAGGTTTCCAAAATTGTTATAATTAAACCGTTAATTAAGAGCGGTTGCCTCCATTAGATATCGCATAAATTACATTAATAAGTACAGTTACCAAATTTTTTGAAAAAATATTAAAATCTTACTAAAATACTTAGAAAAACTGAAAATTTTGTCACCCAAACAATTTGGATATAGCGAAAAAATATCGAAACAAGACGCAATTGTTTAACCTAACATCAAATATATATCAAATTTTAGATTAACGCCGTTGCGGCTTATGTATGTTTGTAGATCTGGCTAAAGCCTTCGACTCTGTGAGTCACGAAATTTTGTTAAATAAAATGTCAAATTTGGGTTTCAGAGGTTTGGTGTATAAATTAATGCAGTCTTACCTTGAAGGTCGAAAACAAATGGTTAATGTAGCTTCCACATTAAGTTCTCAGCAAAATGTTGAATTTGATATTCCTCAAGGTACAGTAATTGGTCCCCTACTTTTTAGTACATAGGTAAATGAGCTTCTTAAAATGCCTACTGTAGGTCATATTATCAGTTTCGCTGACGATACGGCCACAATATATAAAGAAAATACGTGGGAAGAAGTTAAACGTTTAGCCGAAAGAAATTTTGTTAGTATTAAAAATTGGTTCGATAGTAATCTTCTCACAATGAACACTGACAAAACCAAATATATACGTTTTACTCATATGTAAATTACCTTCTGAACTTTGAGCCACTAATTATAGAAACCGTAAATAGAACAATACATACTAATAGAACCGAAGTATTTAAATATCTTGGGGTATATATATGGATAGAGATTTTATAGGCTGGGGCCGTTACCTTTTTGAGATGAAAAAAGTAATAGCAGGCAACGGCCGGCTGGAATATATAGTTGAGGTCATAAAAAATGAATAAAAAACTTTGGAACTTGAGATGAAGGGAAGTAGTGAAATGGGGTGCTGTTTAAAGGATGAAAACCGTTTTTCGTGATTTGTGGCGAAACATGACCTCCTACAGAAAAGTGTTAAAACTTTTATTCTATACATTTTTCGACATAACCTCAAACGTTTGCGAGAAAATGACGAAAAACCGATTTTTCTGTTTTTATTTTTTTTCTCGCGCGAAAATTATTTAATTTAAATGAAACTCTGTGAAAGTACGTAATTATTTGCATATAATAAGCATGAAGTTTTTCAATTATGTGAAATAAATATTTCTCGAGTTTTTACCATTTTTCCGAAAAAACACGGCGAACAACTTTATTGATTTTTTTTTGGATTTTGATGTTCTACTAGTGCTCATTTTTTTCGTCGAGATATCTACTTTTAAATGGTATGTCGATGTTAGTGATTTATTGTCATTTAGCAGGTTAAAATTAAGAAAAACCGAAAAAAAAAATTCTTCGAATCTCGAATTTGTCGATTTTTTTCATTATTTTCAATTTTTTAGCATATTTATGTTAATAATTCATAATATTTTAATGAAAAAACTTACTTTGGTATAAAATAAATAAAGTTGAATGAATTTCATCACGGAAAGGTAGGGAAAACTTCATGAAACTTAACATTTGCATGGAAATCAATAGTACTTTATTAATTTTCATAAGCTACAGTTAAGTTTCGAAAACTTTATATGCATATTAAATTATTCCAAATACATATGATAAAATACAACATAAAATTTATTTATATTAGCTACGAATTCTTTACTTTATTTACAAATGTTTACTTTATTAATATTGGTTGTGTATTCTTATAAAAAGAAAAATCAATAAAATGATTGTTAAAATCTAATCAATTTTAGGCCTTTTTGTTATGGTTCGTTTTCTTCATCGATCAAACTCTCAAATTTTATATTATCTTCAAAATCATTGGCATTTTCAGGCTCTTTAATTTCGATGTCATTATTCTTTGCTGGCTCTTCATCAATATCTTCAGAATCACTTAAATCTACAAATACTTCTCTGTCTCTATTTGAACAGTTCTCAGTGCATGTATTGCATAGATTGGTACATTTTAAGCCGTGTTTTCGGCAGCCACACCTTTGATTATTGCATCCACTTTCACAAGTACAGCTAACGCTTTTTAACAACTTTCCGGGAATCAAGTCGGAACTGTCAGAGATGTATTTCGACACGAGTCTTCCTACATTTTCGTTCCAGCCCCAGTCCTTTGCTTTCTTGTTGTCCTGATCGTTGTCAAAATTACCCAACCAAGTTTGCAATTGGTAATAGACTCTGTAGGAGTGTTGTGCAGCTGCTTCTTCAGTTGGAGGGAGTTTTTCCAATTTAAAAGTGGATTTGTTTGTAGTTTGCTGATACAGATCAAATCGTAATTGATTTAATGAGTTATATATTATCTTACTTTTGTAAATACTAGCTGTAAGTTGAGATCCATTTTTTGCTATGGTTATGTGGTCTGCATCTTTTTGATAATAAACACTGGCTAGGTTTAATAAATTTTTATTGTCCAATAAAGATCTTACTATTGTTTTTTTCCCTTTTCCAGCAAAACCTGAAGTTGTATGACACCCAGAGAAAGCATGAAGAAACGCTATTACACTTGTGTATGGTTCGTATTTAAAACAATGGGATGTATAAAATGAATCTTTGACGTTGCTTGAGCCTGGTTTATGAAAATAAATATCCAGCCCATTCGAATTTAATTGGTGTAAAAGAACTAGTAAATCGATGTCTTGACCCACGATTATTACAGTTTTATCATCTGGTTTGGCTAATTGGATCGCAGTATTAACAATCAGTGCGTCGGTGTCTTCAGGAGCTCGCTTACACAAAAAGCCCTCGGACTGTAATTTATTTGATATTGTGATAATTAAATTGTTTTTATTATTTTGATTTGATAAAAATTTTTCTTGGGAAAAGGGTAACCGTTTAATTTTAATCGAAAACTCAATCACCACGTGCCTTTAGAAAGGATGCATCACAAACTGAAAAAATACTTTTACACAACTAGACGAATAGAGATTTACTACTATAACAGAACGAGCTCTGCTGCTCTTGTGCAGGCTCACTTTGTCCTACCCCTCTCTATCCCCAACCTTCAGTCGTTTTGGGCGGGCATTTCAAATACCTGTATGCTGAGAAATTTCAAATTTTGTTACGTTTGTTTGAATACGTAACAGTATTTTTTTGTTTGTATTCAATTTTAGCGTGGTTTCCAATAACTAAATTTATTCAACTTTAGTTACTTTATACCAAAGTATGTTTTTTCATTAAAATATTATGAAATATTAACATGAATATGCTAAAAAATGGAAAATAATTTAAAAAATCGACAAATTCGAGATTCGAAAAATTTTTTTTTCGGTTTTTCTTAATTTTATGCTACTAAATGGCAATAAATCACTAACATCGACGTACCATTTGAAAGTAGACATCTCGACGAAAAAAATGAGCACTAGTAGAACATCAAAATCCAAAAAAAAAAATCAATAAAGTTGTTCGCCGAAGACAGGGATGTTTTTTCGGAAAAATGGTAAAATCTCGAAAAATATTTATTTCCCATAATTGATAAAATTCAGGCTTATTATATGCAAATAATTACGTTCTTTCACAGAGTTTCATTTAAATTAAATAATTTTCACGCGAGAAAAAAAAAATAAAAACAGAAAAATCGGTTGTTCGTCATTTTCTCGCAAACTTTGAGGTTATGTCGAAAAATATATACAATAAAAGTTTTAGATTTTTTTATTGTCTACAACTTTTGTATGAAACACTTTTCCCAAACTCAGGCCATTATGTCCCTTTTTAAATTTATTAAAGATATAGTAAATAGTCATTATTTAAAAATATTATATTACTCACTTGTTCAATCTCACCTAAGTTATGAAATTATTGATTGGGGGAAGTAAATGATAAAGTCTTAGACATACGCCAGCAGTTTTCCTTACAGTAACTGTAGAAAAACGTGTGGTGTCAAATGCAACAAAACAATTGGGCAAAAAAAGTTATGGATATCTCGCAAAAAATTTTTATAAGCAGATACCGCCGCTATTTAAAATAAAAACAAAGAATGTTTACCAATCAGTCCCGAAAATATCATATATACCTAGATTAATTGTCAATTTACGTATAAAAAAATTATTGAAATTAATCACCTATACTTACCAGAACTTACCTAGCACACCCACGTATATAAATCTATATGTATCAATAAACTCTCTAAATGCTCTTTTGATTAGGACTCAACAAATTTCTTCGTGATTTCAGCTGGTTTATTCATACATTATTGTTTATATTATTATGTAAGAAATGTGTACTACCTTCCATCTCTTATTGAATATTTGAATATATTCGTGAATAAACTTATTATTATTATTATTTATTGTTATATTATTTTATTCATAAATTGTTAATTATGTAGATAATGAATTTATCCGTTACTTATGGACCTCACTGTATATACCACGCAATACAACCTAGATTGTTAACATTTGATATTCGAAAACATTTCTTCGTTAGAATTTATTCCTAATAATGTTGTCTTGTAGGTGGATGACTCTGTTAATAAATTACTTACATTAGTGGCTACAAATCATACAGGTTGTCCCAACCAAAAGTAGGCACCCTGAATAACTTCCGAGATAAAATTATTTTGATAAATTGGTGAAACAGGTCGACCTTGTTTCCAAGGGGGACATATTTTAATGTAAAAACTTGTATACCTATCATCATCCTTCTACCCTACATGGCCACCCCCTCAAAAAATTCAAATGGCAAAGGGGGTCGAGTGATACATATTTTGAAAGGTCTTTCAATTCTTTACATAACTGTGTATTTTTTCAAACTTTCATCGATTCGTCCCTGAGAAATAAATTGTTACATTATTTTAGGTTCGAGAAATAAAAATAAAAGAAGCAGTTTAAATTATCGTATGTATTGTTCAAAATGACCCCCACCGACTTCAATAAATGGAACAATTCTTTCACGTAACTCTTCCACAGATGAGAGTTTTGTTGCAAATACCTTCGATTTCAAATGTCCCCACAGAAAGGAATCCAAGGGAGTTAAATCAGGTGACCTAGCGGGCCACTCCGCAGGATTTCTTCTTCCAATTCATCGCTCAGGAAACCGATTATCCAAAAATTGACGGACTGCTATAGCAAAATGTGGTGGTGCCCCATCCTGTCGAAAAAACAGTTCGCCCTCTAAAAGATTATCGTCTTCTTCGAGAAATTGGGTTATCATTGGGTCGATGTTATTTTCTAACAGATCGAGGTACCTTTCGCCATTTAAATTGTCAGGAATAAAAAACGGCCAGACAATGTGATCCCCTAAGATGCAGGGCCAAGCCTTTAGGTATGAGTTTCCAGGAACAAATGTAGATTGGTTTCACTCCAATACCTACGATTGTACTTGTTTACCTCCCCATTTAAATAAAATGTCGACTCATCAGAAAAACATGTATTGTAAAGTAGATTGGGATTGCCGTTTAATTCTTCACTAAAAATCTCACAGAATTCAAGCCGACGCCGACGATCGGGATTATCTTCGTTTAATTCATGTACCAATTTAAATTTATATGGATGAAATTTGTGGGCCTTTAGAATTCGATGAACACTGCTTCGTGATATACCGGAAGCCTCAGCTATTTTCCTGATCGATTGAGTATTATCCATCTGCAAATGACCCAGAACTGCCACTTCGACTGCTTGATCCTAATTGGTCGCTGAGGTTCATGCTTTTTGTTTCCTACAGAATCTGTTTCCATAAATTTTTTCAATAATTTTAAAACATGCTGAGAACCAACCTTTCTATCTGGGTGATTTCTACTGAATATGTGCTGCATAGCTCTAGCACAATTATCGTTTTTAAAATAAATGCTGACAATCTCTATTCTTTCCTGAAGGGTATAAACTATTTTGAGAACCCACTCTGGTAAAATGTATCTCGATTTAAAATTGGTTGTGAACAAATTAATGTTCAAGGACTATCTAATTATCAAATACTTATGAGTCTTTTATTATTCTAAAACTAAACGGACAAGGAAAGTGTTTTTTGTCGAAAAAACTCGTATTGATTTGAGAGTACTAAAAAATGTAGTTTTTTTTATAAATTCCAATACCCAGTGGCGTGTATTTTAGATGTTTTAAACGATTTCGATTGTGTGTAGTCATCAAAAATAAAATTTATTTTCCTTAAGAAAGAATCGATAAAAGTTTTAAAAAATACACAGTTATGTAGGGAATTGAAATACCTTTCAAACGATGTATCACTCGACCCCCCTTGCCATTTGAATATTTTGAGGGGGTGGCCGTGTAGGGTAGAGGGATGATGATAGGTATACAAGTATTACATTAAAATATGTCCCCCTTGGAAACAACGTCGACGTGTTTCACCAATTTTTCAAAAAATTTTTATCTCCAAAGTTATTCTGGGTGCCTACTTTTGGTTGGGACACCCTGTATAATATAACTTCTCTAATATATTTGTAAGGGATATCTCGCACCGCTTTGAGCTGCGTACACCGACAGAATCTCTTAAAATTTTAAAATGCTGTTAGGGCAGTTAGGGGTGAGACATTAGTATACATAAAGAATTACTGTTGTGTAATGGCGTTAATGTCTCTGTCGTACTTGATTATTTATTTTCAATATTAATGAAGATATATATATAAGAATATCTGTATACAGGTGAAAATTATAATATGAAATGGACTATATTATGTCGAAAGTGAACATAGGGAATAATATGGGCTACCTTGAGGTACACAATTTTTAATCATGCCAATGTGTGAATAGTTCAAATGTGCTTTTGGAGGGTGGAATATTAAAACATAATATTTTTAGTCGCAAACTCCTCTATAAAATTCTTATTTTACCATATGGAACGTAACCAGACTGCAACCAACAGCTACTCTCCGGGCTATGTACCCCGCCGAGCACTGAATTACAAGTTACAACCCTGGCTCGTTAAGTGTAATAATTGCATATTATCATCAAAACGCTAATGCTTCGACCGTTTCGGACCGCTAGATGGCGCCTGCTGACTATTCTACATGTCGCTATTGTAAAAATACCGGGATGTACCAAATAGTCAAAGGATCCTCGTGCCGGTGGTCACATGCCTACCTTGCACTGACGAGAGCCAACAGCTCGAAACTGCAGTCTACAAGTGGTGTGTGACGGCTGGCAAGTAGGATCAGTCTTTCGGCTGGTGTTTTGTTGCAATCGAAGCATAAGCGTTTTGATGGTAATATGCAATTATTACACTTAACGCGCCAGGCTTGTAACTTGTAATTCGGCGCACGGCGGGGCACATAGCCCAGAGAGTAGCTGTTGGTTGCAGTGTGGTTACGTTCCTTATAGTAAAATAAGGATTTTATAGAGGAGTTTGCGACTAAAAATATTATGTTTTAATGTGTGAATAATCACCATTTATAATAACTTTTTATGTACGATCTTTTAAATAACTATTAAACCAAGTTAATGTTGCATTATCAAAATCCATATTTTTCATTTTGGAAATTAACAGATCACAATTTATCAAATCGAGTGCTTTGCATTGATCCAAGAGTATTATGATGCATTTGGTTTATCTAATTCCAAGTATACATCATCAATAACATTTAAAAGTGCAGTTCTTGTACTATGTTTTTGTCGAAATCCATATTGAATATTAGGTAATGTTTTGTTTGTATCCAAACAATCGTGTACTTGAAGGAAATTATTTTCTCAAATAATTTTGAAAACGTTGGTAGGATTGAGATGAGTCACAAGTCATTCACAGTTGCTGGTAGCGATACTTTTTGGGTAGGGAATTACATTTGCCGATTTCCCTACACTGGAAAATATATCAGTTTTTGAAGAATCATTAAAAATATTGCTCAAGGTATTAATGTAATATGGTAACACTAGTATTATCATTTTCAAGTTAATATCATCACAGCCAATAGGTTCTGATTTTAAACAGGTTGATATCTTCATTCGATATTCCTTTAAACGGGAAAACAGTATCTGTTGCTTTATTGTTATCATAGTGTGACAAGAAATTCATGTTAATACTAATATTCCTTGCTACTGTTACAATAGTAGTTTGTGCAACAAGAGTGGATATGATAGCCATATCGCACGAGAAAGAAAATTGAGCACGACGCCGTTCCACATTATATACGTAGCCTCGACTGCAAAGTTAGTACTTTTATAACTCCTATAAGTAATCGCTTTTTGTTTAGGTTTGTGTATCTTAAATTTTAATTTACAGTATACCAACAAATGATCGGTGTTGTACATATCTAATGTATCAGTAGAATCTACAACTAAATTATTAGTATCAGAAATTACATGAATTAGAGAGTCGCTTATTTCTCTAATCCTTGTAGGCTCCTATAATAGAAATTCCTTTGTTTTTGCCATTAATAATGGTTAAGTTGAAGAATTTGATTTAAACATTGCCTAACCTCCCGGACATGAGATTTTATTCATGTAAAATACAAATTGTACAAGAACTTAAATAAAATATCAGACATGCGACTCGTATGTTTGACCCTGACAAAAACAAAGCCGCGTGGAGCTCCAAAAATACTTTACAAGGCAGTCGCGCTGGGAATGTTTTTAATCGATGAGAGGGATAAGTTAAATATGCATGATTACGTTTTACTGATAAAAGAAGGAACATTCACACGTTTTGCTAGAGAAATAATATATTTTTAATGGGAATTTTTCGCCGCGTTGCGAAAAGTGGGATTGGTCATGCGATGAACGTCATGATCTACTTTAATATCCAACTAATTTATTTGTGTTTTGTAGGAACGATAACGGTTACAATTTATACCATCAACATTCCATACAAGTATTAATGCAAATAAATTGATTAGATTAAATTATATGCAAATTCGTGTCACATGGCCCTATGTCCATTTAACAATTTTATATAATAACTAGTATTTATTTATATTTAGCACGATCTGTATAGCATTTTGATTCAGTTTTTGTAAGTGAGACTGTTTTCAACTATCAGAACTTTCTTTGTATAACTGATAAATCATTTCACATTGTTTTATGTTCATATTTTTGAATCTTAGGAACTCAGCCATGTTTTTTTACATCACTATTATGTATCTCTGTTCTATTACAGCATCTCAGGAAAGAATTGTCGATTTCAACTCTACAAAACATTTATTTACATTCATATACCTACCTATATTTCAATTTTTATATTTCTGTTTACTATGTAAGTACATACGGTTATTTTTCTTACCTTTGACTTTATAATTAACCTGTTATATAGTCTATCTTATATGTTATAATATATTTTCTGAATTCTCACATAACAGTTTGTAAACGTTTCACTATTTATTACGACAGTTCACTAGTATGTTAAAATTTGCAGTTAATGTCATTATTTATCCATACTCGCTTAGAATTATACATTCCATTTATCGATTATATACCTGCCATTACTTTATTTATTTATTTATTTATTTATTTACATACACAAACCCAACAGAATTTACATTCCATTTACAGGGCCGGAAGCTAACATACATATATATTATCAAAACTTGTGATATAAATTAAAACTAGAATACACGTTAGTGTTATATATTATGGCTTACTATAACCTAAATCTTAATACTAATATAACTATTGCAAAATTCTATAAATGAATTTGGTGAACATATGACTTAATGATTATGATTTAATATATACATATTTATCTATACACGCACATATACAATTATATACAATAATAAAGGAAAGGTGAATAGGGAAAAGCATTAAATAAGAAAAAAGAAACAAACAAAAACTGTTAATCTAAGAGAATCTTGACTTAATTTGACTCAATTTAGTGTTAAAAATGTCGACATCATGTGCAATAATTTCGTAGCTACGACAGATACGATATAGTGGTGAAAACATTAAAGCATTTGTGTGTGTATTAGAAAAGTATCTCTATCCGCTGCATAGGGGGATATTGATGATCGATTGTAAATGCCAGGAATTTTAAGAAACGTCTTTGAATGCCTTCAATATTGTTAATATGTACGTCGTAGTGGGGGTTCCATATCACGCTCGCGTATTCTAGTCGGGGTTACACCAAGGTATTATATAGTTTTTATAGTACGCGTATTTTGAAAATCTCGAGCATTTCGTATGAGAAATCCTAACATTTTAAAAGATGATGTCACTGTGTTGCTTATGTGTTCTCTGAACGAAAGATGTGAGTCAAATGTTACTCCTAGATCTTTAAAGCTATCATGACGTGTCAGATTTGCCTTATTAATAGTATACTCATATTGTATTTTGTTTAATTTCCTCGTAAACGAGACTACATTGCATTTATTTATGTTCAGAGACAATCTGAATTTGTTACACCACTGGTGAATTGTGCTTAACTCTGTCTGCAGCTTTTCGCAGTCTGATTCGTCGTTGATCTTATAGTATATCTTCAAATCGTCAGTATATAAGAGAGATTTACAACTGATATCGATTACGATATCGTTAATGAAAATGATAAATAGTAAAGGGTCTAAGACCGACCCTTGTGGAACTCCTGATTGAGATATAAATTCGATAGACCTATGACCATGATATTGTACAAACTGACTTCTATTAATCAGATAGGATTCAAAAAAAGTTATTAGACTAAGGGTAAAACCAAACGAGACTAATTTCATTAGCAAAACACCATGGTCCAACCTATCAAAGGCCTTAGAGAAGTCCATATAAATAACATCGACTTGTCCACCGTCATCCATAACTTCAGCTAAGTATTGTGTTATACAAAGTAGGTTTGTTGTTGTCGATCGTTGAGAGACAAAACCATGTTGGTTGTTGTATATACGTTGATGAATCTGAGGATAAAGTGCAAATACTTTGCCAAAGTTATTTATGATTGTAATAGGGCGGTAATTTTCTATATCCGATTTGTTGCCTTTTTTGTGTATGGGACTAATTTTAGATGCTTTCTATTTATCAGGATATGCACAAGTTTGTAAGGACAGGTTAAAAATATGTGCCAGCGGCGCAGCCAATATACCTGAGCAGTCTTTTAAGAAGAAAGCTGGTAAACCATCGGGTCCGGCCGTAAATTTTGGTTTAATTTTTTTGAAGGCATTAATCACATCCATCTCGGTTATCTTAGGCATTGCTATATTAATATTATCACTAGTTACTGCCGACAAGTTTATGTTGCGACTTGAGGGGATGTACGATGAACTAAAGAAGTCAGCAAAAGAATTCGCTATATCTTCGGGATTATCTAAGATACTGTCATTATTAGTGAAGGCATTCGGCATTGAACTGCAATTTTTTTTTACTGTTGACATATGCCCAGAAACTTTTTGGATTTGAGAACAGATTGTTTTTAATTGAATGTAAGTAAATTTTTGTAAGATGTGTCGATATCTCTTTTCAACTTAGCTTTTAAAAGTTTAAAGTTCTCAAGATCGACAGTGTTATTAGATTTTTTATAGGTACGCCAAGCCATCTCTTTATGCCTTATATCGGTAATTATATGTTTTGTGAACCAGGGAGGAAATGTTTTTTTGGATGTGTTTTTCATGGGAACAAATTTTGATACGCTAGTACTGATAATATTATACAAGTGATCCGCTGCATCGTTAACGTTATTTATGTTATAGATATCTCCCCAGCTTGTGTTACACAATTCTGAATAGAGTGGTATAAAGTCAGCTTTTTTTGAAGTTGTACGTAGTGAGTAAAGGGGAATCTACTTAAGAAGATCTGCAGGTTGTGTGCTTAACTCAACAATTGACAGATGGCGATACCTGTACCATTCTCTGTATTTTACAGCTTTCCATTTAATTAGTAAAAGTAGGTTTTTCAGGTTTGTGAATTGTTATTATTTTGCAGAAATTGGGATAAATAAAGTTTACCTTATTAGTAAAATTAACCAAGATTTGCCTGCAGCTTTTGAACTGATTCGAACCAATACAAACGTAACCGTGTTTTTTTTTTTTATTGTATGCTTAAATTGTTATTGGCTGTATGGTCTACGACCAAAAGCCATTGAAAAGAAGAACCAATTTTAAAAGATTATCCATCGTTTGCAATGCGCCGCAATTGGTGCACATCTCAAGATTTAAACTAACCATTGCCCAGTATATCAAATACTAGTAGTAGCACAGTCCGAATAGCACAAAAAATCAATATCAAGGAACTTTTCCATCAGCAATTTTATGGTTGGATTTTGTTGGGGAGGTGGTGCTCAGGAGCACCCAAAAAATAAGTGTACTTTAAAGACTCCTGTGCTCCAATAATTGTTATTAATAATTAAAATTTTTTAACTGCGTTTTTAACTCGATATACAGGCTGTCCATTTTATCAGGGCCCTCGAGAATATCTCAGTTAATATCAGTCGTAAAAAAAAAATATTTTTACGAAAATTGTGACGATTTATATAACCTACAAAATGGTTTAAAGACATTTAAAATCCATGGTCTACTTTAAGAGTTATGGTAGGCCAAATATCTCCGTTATTTGAAGAGATACGAGAAAAATTCGAAAGGCGAAAATTTCTTTGCAAAACAGAGTATTTTAACGAGGTTTTATCTAATTTTTTTCAAAACCGCTGTATTTTGAGATTTACTCTTCAGACTGTTAAAAAAATTATTTTGAAACGGGCGGGAAATGGCGCCATTAAATAGAATATTTTCCTCCCTTTTCAACGATATATCACATGCCATATTTATTCACTGGTACTATGTTAGTAATTATAAAAACATTTTTTTAAAACCAATAATTTTTTTTAACAAGCACTATACTTGCCGTGGAGAAGTATGATTAAATAAAACGATAAAACAATTCAATAAGTTGTTCAAATCTTTTATATAATAAAACATTAACATAATTAAGAAGAGTAAAGTAAATTCAGGTAACAAAAACAAATTAATAATAAAAAGAATATAGCACACAGAACATTAATATTTATCTAATCCTCAAAATAATTTTTAAGATATATCAAGTTTTCAAAGTGTCCACCGCGATTTTTTATGCACAATCGAGTGCGGCCAGGCATTGCATTTAAAACATTACTCAGCATTTCGGGCGTAACTGTAATACATGACTGTTGAATTCGTATATTACCCTCATAGAAAAAAATCCATTGGGGCTATATCTGGAGAACGAGGGGGTCATCGAATAAATCCATTGGTACCTATCCAATGTTGATTCAAAATTTCGTATAAATAATCTAGGCAAATCTGGGAATTGTGGGGAGGAGCTCCATCTTGTTGCAAATATTGAAAATTGTGTCGATTCTCTAAAGGTAGGTCATCTAAGAATTCGTTAAATTTATTTCTCAAAAAGTTTAGATACCTTTGACCACTGAGGTGACCATCATAAAAATATGGACCTATTAAATTGGTGCCTAAAATAACTATCCACACATTTATTGAAAAACGATTTTGCAACCCAGTCGATCTATGCCAGTGTGTATTTTCAGAAGTCCATTTGTAATGAATATTGCGATTAAAAAATCCATTATTGGAAAAATTTGTCTCGTCGGATCAAAGTATTTTACTACATACTAATGGATCGGCACGCTTCTTTTCCAACAGCCACCAACAAGAAGTCGTCCTCCTTAGTTTGTCCCCCGCTTGTAAATTGTGAACTTTTTTTTGGCTTTATAACATCGGTAACCATTTTTCTTTAAAATTTTTCTAGCACTTGTTTTGTTTATATGACAATCAATTTCAATTTCTCTTAATGATGTTTCCAAATTTTTTGTATTTTTATTTCTTACATAATTAATAACTCGGTTTACCTTATTTACATTATCAATAACACCGTTCAACCTTGTCTTCTTCTTTAAAAATGAACCATTATTTTTCAGTTTCGTAGCTAATCTTCTGAACAGAGTTTTATTCGGGTGTGGTGTTTGTGGAAATCTGTTTCTATATTCTACTTGAGCTAATCCAGAGTTAAAATTGCATTGGCAATATGTAATGAACATATTGTAACGATCAATGTGAGTGAAAATCATTTTTGAAGATTCTAAATTCTTAAACGAATGTGATTGAGTGAGAGTTTATATATTAACTGAGATGATCTGTCAAAAAGTCGAATTGTTATGTTTGTTCATAGCCAACTATTTTAAAATAATTGAAATAGTAGTGAAATCATGAAATACAAACAAATGGATATTATACTTAAATTAATTGGTAAAGACAATTTAACTTTCTGAGCAAGGAGTGACTTTTTATGGAGGACCTCTATACATTGGCATAACTGCGAATACTCCTTCCATAATTGCTCCATGTTGCTTTCTTGATTATTATTTTGTTTTTGTTATCTGAATTTACTTTATTCTTCTTAATTGTGTTAATGTTTTATTATAGAAAAGATTTGAATAACTTATTGAATTATTTTATCATTTTATTTAATCATACTTCTCCACGGCAAGTATAATGCTTGTTAAAAAAAATTATTGGTTTTAAAAAAAATACTCTATTTAATGGCGCCATTTCCCGCCCGTTTCAAAACAATTTTTTTAACAGCCTGAAGAGTAAATCTCAAAATACAGCGGTTTTGAAAAAAATTAGATAAAACCTCGTTGAAACACTCTGTTTTGCAAAAAAATTTCGCCTTAGAATTTTTCTCGTACCTCTTCAAATAACGGGGATATTTAGCCCAGACGTTTTCCGCATTTTTGATATTTTCCGCCATAACTCTTACAGTAGGCCATGGATTTCAAATGTCTTTAAACCATTTTGTAGGTTATATAAATCGGCACAATTTTCGTAAAAATAATTTTTTTTGTACGACCGATATTAAGTGATATTCTCGAGTGGCCTGATACAATGGACAGCCTGTATACCTATAGGTCCGAGCAGGACAAAAAAAACGATATCTTTGTAAAACTGGCCAAAAATCGTTTTTTTTTTTCATTTTGCTGCCCAGAGCCGCTGGGTGAACCGATCAACTTCAGTCTTTCAGAAATTCTGCCTTTTTCTCTAACAAAAACATCCTTAAAATTTGGTGCAAAAATATTAAATCCATTGTGCGTAATTGAATTTGTTATTTGAAATTTGAATTGGCCGCCATTTTATGCCATTAAGTCCAAAACGGATCATTTTTTTTCTTCAAAACTTAGGAGCACAGGGCCTTTGAAGTACAAAAATTTTTTGGGTACTCCTGGGCACCTCCCCAACAGGATTCAACCATAAAATTCCATTTCAAATCCTATTTCGATTCCGCTTATATATTATTAATTTTCTCATATAAATGAAAAATTCTCAATTGAAATTGAGTATTGGAACATTTATCGCCTCGATATATTTGCCTACTAATGAAATATATTGCAATTTGGATTATTGCTTTATGGACGATAAAACACGTACATTTTATATTATATAAAATTTCAATAAAACCTATTACTGCTATAATACTCATGGTTTTAATTTAATCACAGATTTGAACATTCGTATTAAAAAGTAATTTTAAATATAATTCATTTGTATGCTTTTGAAAGTTTCTATTATTTAATTTATCGCGTTGATTAATTTTTTTATTTGCCACACAAATTCTATTTTAATTTCGACTAGTTGAAAAAAATTCGAGCTACGCTTATCCTCGCTTTCTATATTAAACTAGAAATTACTTTTCGTTTAATGTGTAGTCTCTCCTTGCCACCTTACCGAAATGCTATATTAACTTTTCTTTCATTCTCCAAACCACGTTTAAGAATGAAAAGCTTATTCTATTACCAAATTACGTATGCCAGCTTACAAACACACAATTCGGAAACCTTCAATTGCCTTTCTTGCGAACAGAAAAAAAATCATTTAGTTGTCATTCAATTCAATTTGTTAGACAAGGTAACAATTTGATTTGGACTGAACGCGTTGAGAAACAAGCAGTTCCCTTGCGTAGAATTCAAACACTTTCCTTTAATTTCCTTTCATTGCATTGTGCTTCCATTCACAATAATTTACTCATTCATTCGTCCACATCAAGCATTATTCGCAATTCCAGCCTGTGCCCTAAATAGACTGTTTGACAGGGCACTTTCTTGTAAAGCTAAGTGGACGTTCATGAATTGATGGAAAAATATATACCGGGTGATTTCTTTAACCTGAAACTTTGAAATATCTGAAATAATAGGCACTCTCACAACTTTCAAATCTTAAATAGAAATCCTTATTTTGTTATTGCAGATTCGGATTCTATAGCAAAAAATACGTAGGGTTATATGTTACATTTTGGATTTTAGTCGTTTGTAATGAAGCAAATTAATATTTTGTCCTGAGTTTTTGTGGATTCCATACCCAAATATTTCTTTTTGCTAATTGAGAACAACTTTGGCCAAAACATTGTAAATTTGATAATAATAATAATACATTTATAAAGAATATGCAAATGTATATAGAGTGGGGTAATAGTGCGTCGGACCTCGATATCTCGAGTTAGCTAGAAATTTTTAAAAAAATTGGAAGTAAACTAGATAAAAAAAATCTATAACTGGAAATTATTTTTGATCATACAGGGCGAGCCAAGATGAAATTACAGGACCAAGTGCCTTTTTTTAAATGGGCTCTACTCATTTCTATATTAGCATTGAATATCTCCCAACCGCTTGGATGTAATGAATTTCTTTGTTGAAGTAATGCAATCTGCAGATGGATATTTAAAAAATCACCACAGTCACAATTATGGGTTTTAAGAAAAACTTATGTTAATACCAGTTACGAGACATCTAATTAATGTTTTTGAATCATTTTCATTTCCTAAAAATGTACAGGGTGGCCAAAAACTATTTTTGAAATAAGAACATTTTAAATTGAATTTTCTCAATTTTTTTAAATAGAAACCCTGTATACTTTTCGACGATGTGATGTAGAAATGAAAAACGAACATTTTTGTAAGTACTTCCCTGGGGCTAATTACAACCAATTTCGGTTTATTGAGCAATAATTACAAAATTCAAAAATAAACTTAAAAAAGAGATTTCTTCAAATAACTCAGTAGAAAAAATTACACATGTTGCCCATTTTGATTGGCACACATCTCTATGCTCTTCTCAAATGAGGTTCCCACTGTTCCTAAAACCGCCGGTGTGATAGATGTAAAGGCAGTTATTATTATTTCCTTCATATTTTGTACTGTTGTTGGTTGGTGTGTCTCTATAAACAATTTCCTTCACGTATCCCCATAAAAAGAAATAAATTTTTGTAAGATCTGGCCATTTAGTAGGTCCATTTCTTCCAATCCGTTGATGAGGGTAAGTATTATTTAAGTGGTCCCTAGCTGCATTTAAATAATGAAGTGGAGCACCATCTTGCTGAAACCACATCTAGTTTTCCAAAAAAGAAGATAAATAGCTCCAGTCAATGTACCATCAAGGACATGTGGCCCTATTACATGTTCTCCAATAATTCCTCCCCAAACGTTTATAGACCAAGTGTTTCTCGTTCAGTTCGAGCAACGAGGATCAGCAGTAATTGAGTTTATATTTTTATAATTTTATTTGTTAGGCGCCAGACAATTATTGAGAACTATCAATTTACACCCAATGACTTTAATGTACAAATCATTACAAATGCTCAGCATGAGTTACCATACAACGAATGTATAGTAGTACTCTCTCTTTCTCTCTCTCTCTCTCTAGGAGTCGGTTCTGTTTTATTTTCTGTTAATTAATATTCATTAAAATTCGACAACTTATACAAATGAATTTAATATATAACAATTGAAATGGTATTGACAGAAAAAGACAAAATATAAATGAACAATCAACTTAACTAAAATACTCGAGATTTTTATATTTATACTTTGCAGAGATTTGTAGTACTAGTATCTTTTCTATTTTTAAAAATCTGTTTCGATGAGAACAGTACACTAACCTCTCTATGTCTTCGTATGAGACACAATATTGGGAAACTGTGCTCTTTTATCTTCCACCCTTTTTTAGTTATTTCGATGAAAACAGTACACTAACATTGGTTCCATCTCTCGTTCAAAAACTCTTCAGAATCTTCTTTACTTTTGAACTTGATATGTTCAATGGAAAAGAATGTATTCAAAACTTGTACTTACATTAATCTTCCAATACACTCCTTAATACTTTTAACAAAGCTTTCTTTTTCTCAGAATCTCTAAATCTTATTCCAATTTGAAAATTTTTTTCTCATCAATCCAATCAAAATTTTATATCCCCTGCTTGACATCTCACCTCCTTGATATATATATTTTTTTTTAATCTAATTTTGAGATTCTGAATTTAACACAAATTACTTTAAAACTAAAATACATATTCAATACCATTTGAACTCATTTTATTCAACAATTCTTATACTATTAATAAAAATTTTAAATAATTAAACTATTTAGGTATACCTTTATCTTAACTATCGAATTTTAATGACTGAAACTAATTTGTATAAACTACGCTATGCATTCGCACATGTCCTGCACATTTATAATGATTTTGATAAAATTCTATTATTGAATCAAATTGATGTTTCTCAGTAGCTGTCTGGTGTAAATTAAGTACAATTTTTTATGCTTTGGGACATAACAATATATATATATATATATATATATATATATATATATATATATATATATATATATATATATATATATATATATATATATATATATATATATATATATATATAAACTTTTGAACGGGGGCATTTTTTTGATCTGGAGACCATAATCGATGAAACTATAGTGAAATTTTCCCGAAGTCGTGACATGCTGCACTCTGTGGTGGAATAGGTAGATGAATGAGAAATCTTCCTAAAAACACGGAAATAAAACACAACAAATTTACATGGCGTATATGGATCGCTTTCAACGGATGACGTCTAAGCTTTCCCCTTGACGAGTCCATCGTTGCAAAGAGTCATTACCTGCGTAATAAACGGAAACGTGACTTGTGTTTTACTTTTGTACCTGCTTCTGATCGTTTGTCAAATCTGATCGGATATATTATTTGAATAGAAAAATTCCTATAAGCTATAACTGCTTAATATAATTAATAGTTTAACAATAAAAGTGAAATAAAAGTTTTACTTTAAAATAAATACATTTTTAATATTAGAATTCTTAGAACAAAGGGAATATTACGCAGTGTTAGTAATAGAATAATGGCCTTAAAATAATAGAAGTTAATAGAAGTTTCCGCAATTATAATTGTTTTATTACAATATTGTCTGAAAGTTATTTGTGGCATTCTATGAATATTCGTTCTTTTTATTTGGGTTTTCTACCACATGTATTATCCCCTTCAAAAACAAATCACTAAATCTACAAAATAATAGAATTATTGGAAAATAGCCTATGGAAATAACATAAACAGAATTTTAAAGCTGTGTATTTGACATACACAGCAAATAAGTGTTCTTCAAAAAAAAGCTTTGGAAACGGAAAGACACTACTTTAAGAAACGTCAGCAAAATACATTTTTTCTGTGTTTATTCCGATCTATATTATTTGTAAAAGATAATCTCTGACTGTTCCTTTGACGTAAACATCACAGGCGCAGAGGCTTTGTCCAATAATTCTATTATTTTGTAGATTCGGTGATTTGTTTTTGAAGAAGATGATACATGTGGCAGACACCCCAAATAAATAGAAAGATTATTTATTACAATACTTCTAAAACAATTTTTAAGAAATACATTAATATGTAGTGGTGCCATGCGTCAAGTTTTCAATGAACACAGAGGGTACTCCCTCACGATATAGTGGTGGAATTTGCACTTTTACACATTTTTAAAGTTACTTGGTGCATATATAGGTATAGTGCGGGAAAGAGGAAACTGAGAGGGGGGGTGCGAGGTGAGATGCTAAGAAGGCAGGCCCGGACTTAACTATACTGTGTACGTATGTCTGTTTACGCTTTTAAAGGACCACGCAATTTTCTTATGGAAAAGTGACTTGCGTTAAATTGGTTGAAATTTTGATATGTTGTGTATCCCATCTCTCTGATCAAATGTCTCAATTGGCACAAATTGACAAACTTTCACAGTCTTGAGATAAAGCTTGCTAAAGTAAGAATTATCGTTTATTTGAGGTGTATGGGTCTGGGTTAAATCAGTACTCTTTTTTTTTTCTTCTAGGGTCTCACAGTGGTTTGAAAACACCTCATAACTGTCATGGTTTATTTATTGAAATATTACATCATATAATCTCAAACGTCGTCACGTCATATGACGTCATAGCATGTAATATCGTGTCATAAAACATCATGATTTAAATAACATTCTTTTCTCTTACTTCTAGGTGCTCAGATCACAATAAAATTCAAAGTGACCACTATGAGGTTCTGTGACACGACATGACCTGCTATGACGTCATATGATATGATAAGACAATCAATTATACTGTTTAGGTGTTATTAAACAAATCTGAGACATTGATGCATTTGATAAAGAGATAGGATACACAACATATCAAAAATTCAACCAATTTAACGGAAGTCACTTTTCCATAAGAAAATTGCGTTGGCTTTTGTTGTGTGGGCTCAGTTTAGCTGGCAACAATTTACACTACTGACTATACAGTAGTTACAGTATCCTAGTTCACTTAATATTTGAGTAAATTGTTACTACCTAGCAAGAACCACGGGGAGGTATGAGCATATCTTGCCATGATAGGATGGGTAAAGAATATTAGTACAGGATAAAGAAAATTATACAAAAAAATAAAACTAAACCTCTAAAAACAAAAAAAAATTAAAATAGTAACAGTAAAAAAATATATAGGTATCCTCAAAATAAATAAAAAAAATAACAATAAACATCTAAAAACAAAAAAAAAACTTAAAATAGTAACAGTAAAAAAATATATAGGTATTCTCAAATAAATTAAAAAATAACAATAAACCTCTAAAAACAGAAACAAAACTCGAAATAGTAAATTTTCGTAAATAAAATATGTATTCTCCAAATAAATAAAATTAAATATAATTGAATTCTTTAAATAAATAAAAATAGATTAAAATACTTACGAACACACAAAATGACATAAATAATAAGCTTGATATCACGATCACTATCATTGAACACAAAAACGGACACAAATAATAAACTTATATATATCACTACCACTTCTTCAATCACAAGTCATCACAATCACTTCTTCCTCAGAATCCTGTGCGTTCTCCCCCTCTTCTTCATTTTCAGATGATGAACTATCCTCTTCTAAATTTATAATGAATTTATTTTCCCCATTTTTATTAAATTCACAAAGTTTCAAATAATCATCCTCAATTCTAATCACTTTGGCAATTCTCTTTTCCCAATCTTCCTTGGTAATTTTGGATACTTCGTTTTTAATTAACTCTTATCACTTTTTTGTCGAATTTTGGAAAAGTATTTCCTTTTCTGATATTTTTTTTCAATTTTCCCCAAATCAATTCTATTGGGTTGAAAATACAATAATATGGTGGTAATCTTAAAACTTTGTGGCCAAATCTTTCAGCTATACTGTCTATAACATAATTCTTCTCAAATATTTTCGTATGAAGGACTTCCAGCAATTCTGCTTTAGTATAACTGTCCATATAATATAGGTCGTGATCCGTTAAAAAAATTTGCAACTCCAATTTAGTCGAACTCTTATTAGGAATTTTATATAATTCTCTTGAATGGTACTTCGCATTGTCAAGAACAATAACACTATTTGGCTTTAATTTTGGAATTAGAGTATTTTCAAACCATTTTTCAAAAATTACTCCCTCCATATTCTTGTGATAATCCACGTTATAACCAATCGAGTCCCCTTATTTGGAGGCAATGACTGTGGTAGACATTTTTTAGTTCCATCAGTCCATCCTTTTTTTACGGTATCGTGAGTGTCATACCAAGTTTCATCTAGGTAATAAATTGTTCTATTTTCCCTTCTGAACTTTTTAATCTCCTCTAGATATGAATGTCGCCAATCCACTATTCGTCTGCTTCCATAATCGCCACGCGTTTATTAATTGTTTTAAATTTAAATCCAATTTTTTTCAGCCAGTTCCTTAAAGTTCTTGTCGTATATTTCAAAGGACAATCCATTTCCTTTAGTTTTCTGTCTACCACGTCAACAGTCGGGATTTCATTTTTCTGATATGCATCATAAATTACATTTTTTAAAAGTTTTGCTATTGATGGATATAAAATTTTTGATATACCAGCGTCGCAACGTTGCTTTCTTTCGGTAACACCTGTTTTCACTAGTTTGTACAATGTGGAATAGGGAACGTGGGTTAAAGATTCTGTTTCCCTTAATATATCTAAATCACGCAAGTTAAAGTCATTAGTTTGTCGCTGTAAAAGAGTATTATACACATTTAAACAAATTTGTTTCCCGTCACTGCTTAAATGCCGTTTTTTTCTCCCTTGAAACTCATTTGGAATTTTATTTTCTTTATCACTGAAATCACTATAACTGTCACTTTCACACTCACAATCACTCGATCGACTCATTTTTGTAATAAATAAGTTACATACCAGCAAAAAGACAAATATAAACTAATGTATTAATGTATTGATTGCACTTACACCCGTACACTCCGCCGTATATGAAAGTAAACTAAGTCCGCCTCTGAAGTACCATATCTCACATGTCGTTCGCGCTAGTTGGCAAACAACACAAGCCTGACCTTCTCTCTCATTCTAATGCACGCGACATAAAAGACGTAAAACATGATGTGATACAAACAGCTATGCGTTATGCATAGCCACTACCCTCTCTATTCCCCACTACGTCTGTGACCGTTTTCATTTATCGTTTTCCTCTACAATATGTTATAAAAATTAAGATTCAAATGCTATTTTATAACCTCTTCCTAAACATAAACACAGCACATATAGTAGACAACCCTCAAATCCATAACAATAGGCTGTCCAGAAGGGGGTTACACAATTGAAAGACGCGGACGGCATCCATTACCCACCGATGTTGCCAGTGTTGGTGCGGGGAATCAAACCCAGAACACATTAGAGCCACATCAAAGCGAATTTGTCACAGAACGCGCTCTAGCCGACTGAGCAACCATGGCAGTAGCTCTCCGCTCAAAAATAAAACTACTCTATTTTTCGTTTTTGATTTTTTCTTAGTCAAATCGAAAGACTTGACAAACCTTGTCGTAATCCAATTGCCTAAAGCTGGCGCAGCGCCTGAAATTTTCAGACTGTGAAGCATGTGCAAAGAAAACGTGATTTTGATTTTATTAATTTAAATATGTATTTCTTCTATTTCAACGATTGAAAATATATATTTTAACTAAATATTGTCTTTTCTTTTCAGGTACGTAAGGATTTTTTTCTCCCTACTTATAATCTTCTATGTAACGGTGAGTGATTTGTTATTTCTATTACGTTAAGATACGTCTACCTTGTAAAATTTTCAGTAATGCAAACTACAAATTAATGTCTTCTTAAAATGTAAAGGTAAAGTATATACGATTTTAATTGAGACAGCATAAAAACTAAAACTCGGCTTACAGTCGGCATCTCCTTTATAGGATAGGACTCTAAACCGAGTTTTAGTTTTTATGCTCAATTAAGATCGTATATACTACACACAAAAATATTTTATGTCATCTATAAATAAAACTGGTAGTGCAGAATTACGTTCAGAGTAATATATTAGTTATTTACTACTAGGGTCCCCATAAAAATTAGTTGAAGCGAATGTTGATAAAATATTTATATTTAATTTAGGAATCCTGCTTCGGTCGGTATATCCTTCTGTCACCACGTACTAATTACTAGATGTTGGCAGTCATGAACACAGAGCAGATAGAGACGCTTTCTGCTCTGGATCTCTAAATTGAATACAAATCCTTTTTACTAGCATTCGTTGCAAATAATTTAATTAGCGTATCTAGTAAAAATAATAAAAGAATGGTTCATTGGTGCTATTATATACAAACGTTTACTGAAATACCCCAGAGGGAAAGGCCACTAATGGAATTAAATTAGGAATTTAAGTGAACTATCTGGTCGGGATAGTTTTGAACATTTATTATTTTGGTTGGTTCCCGTAGGACTTACAGATTCTCAAGATATTTAAAAAATAAAAGAACGGAAAAAGTCTGAAAAATGTTATTGTATAAATAAACAATACCTCCACCTAGCCTAGACTGCAGACTACCACTTAGACTTTCTTTGAACAAAGTCATGTTTTAAGAATGCTTTCCCAATTGGTTCATAATGACTTTTCAGTGTCACTTGTCACTTCCAGGGTAACTATTGCGTATGAGACGAGAAAAGTAGAGCAGCTGCACCCATCTTTAATATAAGCCAGTACGCCTAATCTATTGCCGAGTATAGAGATTAATATTAGTGGAACGCGTTTAAATTGCAGACGAAGAAGAAAGTTCTCCTCCATTGATCATATGAGTCAAAATTAGCTAGCATCGTAGCCTCGTAGCGATAGCCAACCACTCGGTTCCTAAACGTCTTCCGTTTGGCGTGTATCAGGCTTGATTTTGTTCTGTTAACGGCGTGAAGCAAATTAATTTAAAAAAGATTTCTTGCGATATTTAAGTATAAGAAAGTTCAGGACGTTAAATGGTATTTTAGCGGTAACTTGCAAAGGTAGGCTGCAGGCCAGTTTCTTCTTTGTCAGCAATTGCTGAAATCATAAATAATTTTGAATAATATGGATGCGTTTTTACTGGAAAATATGAAAAACCAGACGAAGTTCGCAATGAAGAAAGGGATGTTATGATTTGTGCCACGCTAGAGGAAATATCAGTTTGGTATTTGATATGGTCCTTTTTATTTTAAAGAAATATGGGTGCCGCGCCTACAGAATTCAAAAAGTTTTTCCCGATGATCCAAAACAGCGGAGGATGGAATTTTGTGAGACTGTCATAGAAAAAGCTAACGCGGCAATCAGTTTTCTTGGGAAGATACTTTTTACCAATGAGTCAATTTTTCCATTACAGGGGAATTATTATCCATCTATTGTACGCTATTCACCTACGGAAAATCCACATAAGCTGTATCGCTAGGATTCAGTACCCTTAAAGATTGAATATCTGTGCTGGGCTAATTACATCACACTACAGTTAAAAAAAACACCACAGGTAATTACAACCCCCTTTATCCCATAAGGCTCTAGAAGAGCCTTGTGTGGAAGGGGGCTATACATTTAGAGATAAGGGACACTCACACCCAATATTCGTGTATAGTGAAAAATCCCACTCACAGTATTTTCCACTGCCACGACCAGAAATCGAACCCGGGACTTTTGGGTGAGAGGCAAGTACGCTCGCCTCTCGACCACCAGTCATATAAAGAACTGGAGAACATTTTGTTAGACCATTTGTTGTAGATGGAAATCTGATTGGCAGTAAGACGGATGTGGGGCTCATAATTTTATACCTTTTCAACAATACTTAAATAGAACTTTTCTTGAACAGGTTATAAGTATAGAAACGCCACCAGTGTTGGTGAGCGGTAGGGACTGTAGGGGAATATAGTCGACCTATCGTAGAACGGCACAGACCGCTGGCACTATTTAAAATTTATACTACACCAATTAGGATAGTTATGCGTAAGGTAGGTCTCTAGTATTCTCTACATACCGCTTCCCCTTTGTTCGCCATTACTCGTGGCGTTTACAGTACACATGGGGACATTGCTTAGGTCGCCTGATTTAGTCCCTAATGATTTTTTATGAAATCTCAAATTTATGGTAAACTTATGGTTAAACTTAACATATGGATATTCTTTTAGTACTAATATGAGGTGACATGTCCCGTTATACAAAAAAAAAATGCAGGGACGATTTTGATCAAATTTGATACATAGATACTTTCTTAGTACCAGTATAAGGCGATATAACTAGTTGTTTCTAGAAACTTCAGGGAGGGATGTTATAGGGGATGTGGTTGAAGGAATTAAATAATTTTTTCCTCTAAAAAAATGCGTGGAAAATCTATAATAGGCAGAGTTTAAAGAATTGAACAATTATTATTTTCTGCAAAATTGCAATAACGATTTTCATTAAATTTAATACATATTATGTATTCATGTACCCCATAATCATTATGAGAATCCAGTACTTTTTAGTTTTGATCAAATTTTGGACTTAAGGTTTTCAGATAATTCTGAATAACTGGAATGTTTTTGATTTTACCAGTTAGTTTATTTTGGTATCACAGGTGGATTTGCATTTGTAGGGGACGAATGTTGATTTTGACCCGTTGATTAAAAATTTTGTTATTTCATACCCGATTACTTATTAGGACCACAGTTTTTTACCAAAATGGACCTTTAAAACGTGCCGGAATTAGGATTCACCCAGACCACCTAGGCTCAATAGAATTTTTGCAAATTTTAGTTATAAAACTATTTATTTCACGTGCCTCTCATTTAATAGGGTTCTGTAATCCATTTTCTTGCACATTTAACAACGTATTTAAATAACCACGAAGGTGTAACAAAAAAATGAAATAGGCCATTTTGTTTGTTTTTTCTTGCTCTTTTCGAATATCGTATCGAAATTTCAAAACAATATATACAGGGTGATGTTTTATTGATGCAAAGAAGAAACATAAATTATAGTGAGTCCGGACCTGGATATTTTTTTTTATACATGTACCTCTTGGGGCTCGTTAGTTTAGCCGTACCAAATATGAATCCGTTATTTCATTCCCTGTCAAAGCTATGACAAAAAACAGGTTTGGCCAAAAATTATTTAACACCCTGTAACTTCGTAATGAAGGCCCAATGAGACATTTCTATGGGAGGTTCCGGTTACCACAGATGTTCTCTACCTCCTATTAGGCTATGTACCTCTCATGATGCAACACCCTGTATATACAATTACGAGAATTGTATAAAGGTCAAGCTGGCAGATATTCGAAAGAAAGAAAAAGAAATTTTTATGAATAAAATATACATAAACCGCTCAAGAAAAAATAACCCTACGGCATTGGCAGAACATAGCCTGAACAATTTTCATCAGTTTAATGATAGACATTATAGGTAGACAATAATTTTTTTAAAAAATGCTCAGTGAAATGATATCTATAATACATATAACAATTGTGTGAATAAAAGATCAGATATACAGAATTTAATCTTAAGTTTTATTAACTTAACACATAAAAATAATAATGATAATAATAGTAATTTTATTTCATCCACAAAGATCAATAACATGATATTGGATAAGTCAGATAATATAACAAACATACATAAAATTTAACTCACAAACATTTAAATGTATAAACGTTAAATGAAAATTACACAAATATAAAACAAAATAATTATGTAATAGCTCAAAGTGATTCATTAATTTCGTAAATTATAATATTCAAATATGTCATAAAAACATTTAGTTACAAGATAATCTTTAACTTTTATTTTAAATACATTAAAATTTCTTTCTTCCTTAATTTCAAGAGGCAAGTTGTTCATAAACTTTATACCCATATATGAAGGTGACTTTTCATACAAACTAGTGTTATGGTGTGATATTCTAAGAAGATTACCATGTCTAGTTTCATAATTGTGTGCGTCCGAATTGCTTGCAAATAAACTAATATTTTTGGCAGATTGTAGAATACATTTATATGTAAATACAAGGAAATGTTAATAATTTATATTTTATAAAGTACGGTTTGCAAGAGTCAGTTTGTGTAATATCGAATAATAAACGAATGATTTTCTTTTGGGAAACTAGAACTCTATTGACACTGAAACTACATGCATTACCCCAAATAATAACATTGTATAACGAATAGATTAGGGCATAATATATATTAAGAAGATGTTCAGTATCAAATATGGTTTTCATTTGTAGTAAGGCATAATAGCCACTGTTAATTCTTTTGCATATATAATCAACATTGCTCTTCAAACTCATATCGCAGTCAAAAGTACCTAAGAACTTCGTACAACTTGACATCTCAATTATAGTGTTATTTACGATAACACGAAATTTACTATTAATGCATTATTATAACACCAGTTAGTAAAGTCAGCAGATAAAGTGTTCAGACGGGCTTGAAGTTCGACAGGACTATCTGCAACTGTTGCAAGTGTAACATCATCTGCGTATAATATTGTACAATCAGTGCTAACATAAGATGGAAGATCGTTAATAAATATAAGGAAAATAAGCGGACCAAGTATTAAGCCCTGTGGAACTCCCAGATCTACATCTTGAACGTTTGAGATATAATTATTTAGTTTTGCATAAATTTTTCTATGCTGAAGATATGACATTGACAACAATAAGAAGTTGTCTCGAAAACCGACAGCATACAATTTGTCTCTGATAAAGTCAAGGTCTAAGCAATCAAAGGCCTTAGATAGGTCAAAGAAGAGTGCTCCTACACATTTACCCTTATCTAGACTTTTATGTATATATTCAATAAAATCATAGGTGGCGCTTTCTGTTGATTTATTTGGGCAAAATCCATTTTGGTAATTAGAAATTATACTATATTTATTAAGATATGATAGCATTTTTCATATGTTATCCGCTCCACTATTTTACATAATACAGTTGGAACTGTAATTCCTCTATAGTTGTCAATGACCAGTGGGTCGTTCTTATACTTAATGTTATTAGTTTTTCATAACTAGGCAGTTTTTAAGTTGTTTTTCTGTCTGAAATTCTATTGTAGCAAGAAATATCAAACCTACATAAACTAAATAACATTGGTCATTCTGAATTCTAATTCGACCGAGTCAATATGTAAGTACAGTACAAACTTTTCAAACAATAAAACACAAACTATTATTGTGCACAACAATATTAGGTACTCAGGACTTAAAGTAAATACCAAAAATGGGAAACATAATAAATACATACTACTACTACCACTAATATTACCTATAAATCTAAAAAATATATGTAAAATAGGGAGTTATTACCCTTATCTAGACCTTTATGTATATATTCAATAAAATCATAGGTGGCCCTTTCTGTTGATTTATTTGGGCAAAATCCATTTTGGTAATTAGAAACTATACTATATTTATTAAGATATGATAGCATTTTTTCATATATTATCCGCTCCACTATTTTACTTAATACAGTTGAAACTGTAATTCCTCTATAGTGACCAGTGGGTCGTTCTTATAACTTAATGTTATTAGTTTTTCATAACTAGGCAGTTTTTAAGTTGTTTTTCTGTCTGAAATTCTATTGTAGCAAGAAATATCATACCTACATAAACTAAATAACATTGGTCATTCTGAATTCTAATTCGACCGAGTCAATATGTAAGTACAGTACAAACTTTTCAAACAATAAAACACAAACTATTATTGTGCACAACAATATTAGGTACTCAGGACTTAAAGTAAATACCAAAAATGGGAAAAATAATAAATACATACTACTACTACCACTAATATTACCTATAAATCTAAAAAATATATGTAAAATAGGGAGTTATTACCCTTATCTAGACCTTTATGTATATATTCAATAAAATCATAGGTGGCCCTTTCTGTTGATTTATTTGGGCAAAATCCATTTTGGTAATTAGAAACTGTATTATATTTATTAAGATATGATAGCATTTTTTCATATATTATCCGCTCCACTATTTTACATAATACAGTTGGAACTGTAATTCCTCTATAGTTGTCAATGACCAGTGGGTCGTTCTTATACTTAATGTTATTAGTTTTTCATAACTAGGCAGTTTTTAAGTTGTTTTTCTGTCTGAAATTCTATTGTAGCAAGAAATATCAAACCTACATAAACTAAATAACATTGGTCATTCTGAATTCTAATTCGACCGAGTCAATATGTAAGTACAGTACAAACTTTTCAAACAATAAAACACAAACTATTATTGTGCACAACAATATTAGGTACTCAGGACTTAAAGTAAATACCAAAAATGGGAAAAATAATAAATACATACTACTACTACCACTAATATTACCTATAAATCTAAAAAATATATGTAAAATAGGGAGTTATTTTGGATTGTTTTAGTTTGAGGGATGCGTTTGAGATGCCGACTTTTTCATAAACGTTTTTTATGCCTAAGATGTCAGTGATATCAACTGCATATTGTTATTCCCACTCCAGTGACACTTTCAGTGCTTGAATAGCATACCGATATGTTATTTTAGGTAGCTCCTCTTCATTTATTACTTTTATGTCTTCTTCGTCCTCCGAGAACTCGCAGATTTCATCATTTTTATTGGTCTTTGCTCATTCCATTACATCCAATCCATCCATTCCATATTTAGAGATTGAACTGCCTGTAACAGAGTTATAGTTTCTAACGCGACTTTTTCGGCACCGTCGTCTTTCCAGAGGTCTTTAAGTTCGGTTAATGGAATACAATCTTCATGAGTATATCCTTGTTTTTGAATCAAATTAGAGAGTGTTTTTGGGATTATTTTTGCTGAGCATTGTGCAAATGCAAGATGGCATGTTTCAGAGTAAGTTTTTTCAGTGCCTCTACTACATTTTCTTCAGTTGCCACAATCGAACTCAACAAGCTTTTTCTGCAATAAAGCTTTGTGAGCCACAGGGCATTTTGATCCATAGGCTGAATTAATGGTGTTACGTTAAGAGGTATGAACATGGTAATCATTGTTTCATCTTCAGTTATTAATCTCTCTTCTGGAGGATGAGACAGCGCATTTTCCAAAAGAAGAACGTCTTTCTGTAGAAGATCCTGTTCCTGCAAATATTGTTTAACCTATAAAATTATAAAAATTAGAAAGCAATACAGTTCTTAGATTTTCTGCTTACCTCTGGGACAAAGATCTGGAAAAACCAATTTTAAAAAAATTGTAGTGCAAAAAAACTAAAAAACACGCTTTAATAGCAAACTAAACTAAAAAGTAAAACATAATTAAATCGTTTTTAATAAGTTTAAAATAAAAATGAAGCGATTGAGAAAAAAAATTCATTTTATTGTAAAAAGTGTGGGGTGGGAAACACATCGATTTTAAAAATTCACTTCGTGTTATTGGTGGCTCACCCTGTATTTAAGCGCATATTTTTATCACAATATATTATCTAACGTTACAGGAATGATATTTGCGGGGAAAAAATTAATCTAATCCTTCATTTGTCATGAACAGATTTTATTAAAATAGCCACTTTTTAATTTTAACACCATATAACTTAAATACTAGTCATATGATTAGATTTGACCCATGTTACTTTTAACCAGGTGATCTAGATCTATAACATACTAAAAATTCAGAAAGTTTTACCGAGAACTATTGTATATAAGAAAAAGTGCGGGGTTATTTAAAAACAATTATACGAAGAAATGTAGCAGAACCTATTTCCAGATTGTATGTTTAAGAGCAAAAAAAATCTTTAAAGAATACAGGGATCATCATCAAGGAGGATTTAACTCTAAACCGGGTAGATATATATCAAAAAGCCTGTACAAAATATGAATTTAAGAATGTTTGGACTTGGAATGGGGATATTGTAGCCAACAAAAATGGACAAAAACACACAATCAAGAAATATGCAGATTTAGAAGATAATATTGTTGATGGGGCTGGGACTTCAACTGTCTAAGATATAAACTTGTATTAGTCTCGTAATCAGAATACACCTTTGTTATCTACCTATTACCACTCGTTGTTTTCTATACTTATTTCATATAACGCACAAATTTTAATATATCTATTCATATTATTATACACACATACAGCCTAATTATTTACTTCATTTTATCTTCCTCTTTATTCACAATAAATAGTTGATAATTTTCTATATACTGAAGCAATTGTATTAAATTAACAAATTAATTTTCTTTTTACAGGAACAGTTTTTTTCTAACTACTTTTATTATGTAACCAACGTCATGAGTAAACTCAGTTGTTGTCATCTTAATGTTCGCTCATTAGTTGCAAATTTTGAAAATTTTAAATTGCATATTATTTCACATATGATGATATAGTAGCAGTTACTGAAACATGGTTAGCAGAAAATAACCCGTCGTCCAGTGTATATACCATAAGTATACCTGATTATAATTTAATTCATTGTGATCGCCAAGGGCGTGGTGGAGGAGTTGCTTTTTATTTAAAAAAACATTTAAAATTTAACCAATTAGAAAGTAGTAAAGAAATAGAGCAGCTATGGATTGAAGTATGTATAAATAAACAAATAATCTCGTTTGGTGTTGTCTATAAACCACCAAAATTATATCATGGGGACTTTTTGAATCATCTAGAAAATTCCTTTTCTCAAGTTATGTTAACTGAAATTGTATGGTGTGCTTAGGTGACTTTAACATTGACTTTCTAAACTATGACAAACGGTCTTCTAATGATTTAAGTACATTATTAGTAGACTTGGGTTTAACACAAATTGTGTCTAAACCTACTCATGTTAATAAAAATTCAAGTTCATTAATTGATCTCGTTATTACAGATAATCAACATATTATTACAAGTTGTAACGTAATAGACTCTAGTGATATATTCGACCATAGTTTAGTTCGCATCGAGCTGTCAATCATTAAACCTAAACCTATACACACTTTCAAAACATATAGGCCTTTAAGACAAATAGATTTAAAACAATTTGAATATGATTTACAATCAATTTCATGGAATATATATATATATATATATATATATATATGATCTGGCAGACATAGATGATAAAGTAAAATTTTTGATTTTTGACAGATAATTTAATTATATTGTTAGATATTCACGCCCCTTTAAAAACCTCTAGATTTACCAAAAAACCTTTTCAAGCATTACAAAAATATAAACAAACAAAGAGTGAACATTACCATAACCAATATAAAACTCTACGTAACATGACAAATTCTGCAATAAAATCTGAAAAAAGCTTACTTTGAACATCAATCTATTAATAATAAAAACAAAATTTGGGATGATATTAAGCGTCTAAATTTTAATTGCAAAGAAAGCTAATTCTCTTGGAAATTTCTCAGACTGTAATGAAATAAATAACTACTTTATTGACAGCATTCCTGTGCCAAATATTAATTTTGGAAACCTCACAAATTTCTACTCTACAAATACATTATTGCATAACAGTTCTTTCAGTTTTAAACCGGTCTCAGAAATTCATGTATTAAAAATAATTAATTAATTATAAAAACTAAAGCCGTGGGTTGTGACGAAATAACATTTTTTGTTTTAAAATCATGTATTCCATTTCTGCTGCCTTTTATTACTCATGTGATAAATTTTTGCTTACTAAAGTCTGAATTCCCTAAACAATGGAAAAAGCTCACGTTATGGCACTTCCAGAAGTAAACCCACCCACTGAACTTTTTGATCTTAGACCAATTAGCATTTTACCATGTTTGTCAAAAGTTATTGAGAAGAACATGGAGACCCAGCTTCGTGAGTACTTAAATCTCCACAACATTTTACCTTTAACTCAATCGGGTTTTCGGCCCGGTCATAGTTGTAATACAGCGTTGCTAAATATCGCCGATGACATTATTGCTGCAACTGATCAGGACAAACTCTCGGTGCCGGCACTCCTAGACTTCTCACAAGCGTTTGACACGATTAATCATTCTGTGCTCATTTCAATTTTAAAATACATCGGTTTAAATGCTTTGTCACTCTCATAACGAACTTTCTTACTTATAGATCGCAAGCGGTCGTCATTGGTAGGTCGATCTCTCATTATCGAACTATAAACAGAGGCGTAGCACAGAGGAGTATACTGGGACCGCTCTTGTTTACTTTATATACTTTTCGGTTTCCTGCAACAGTGAAACACTGTTCATCACATGCCAATGCCGATGACTTTCAAATATATAAACATTTTAAACCAGCTAATGTAGATATTACAAATAAAGAAATAACCACAGATCTTGCAAATATTGACAAGCGTGCAATAGCGTACGGATTGCTATTAAATCCACGAAAAACCAAAGCTATCATACTTGGAAAAAGGAAACGAATATCTCTAGTAAAAAATCATGTAAACATCTTATTAAGAAATGAACATTAAACTTGGATGAAAAAGCAAAAAATCTTGGCATAGTCTTTGATCAGTCTCTGAGATATAAACATCATGTTTCAAAATTGATATCCAGTGCGTACTATAAGTTAAGGTTGCTATTTCCTCATAGGCATGTGCTGAACAAGAGCGTCAAAGCAATGTTATGCAATTCGATCATTCTTTCTAGTTTTAACTACTGTGACTCCCTTTATGGCCCGTGTTTAGATAACCTTGACATTAGATGGATTCAAAAGGTCCAAAACAGTTGTTTAAGATTTATTTTTGGTATTAGAAAATATGAGAGAATATCCCATAACCTTGCAGATTTAAAATGGCTAAATATGGCAAATAGACGCAAACTACATGCAGCTTGTCTATACCACAAAATAATCAGAAACAAATCCCCTAGCTATTTATATAATAAAATTTCATTCAGAACTGATGTTCACAACATAAATATTAGGTTTAAGGGTGCGATAACACCGCCCCAGCATAATTTAGACTTTTTTAAGCGCTGTTTCACCTACTCTATTTCAAATACTTACAATAATATTTCAGATTCAATAAAAGCGCTAAAGTTGTCAAAGTTTAAAACTGCTTATATGAAGCAACTAATGAACGAACAATAATTTCTTACACAAATGACGCTATAATTTACAGTATTTTATAACTAAAATTTTATATAATATCTGATACATGGTGTATGTGTGCATAAATCTCTTAGGATAGCTAATATAATTTGTAATTGAGTATTGTGTATTGATATATTTCCAGGGTTAAGTGGAAGAACAGAAACTTTTAATAGTTATCTGAACTTCGCCCTATTTCTATTTGTAACTATTTTTTGTATATTGAATGAAATTAGAATAATAAAGACATATTATTATTAGCATTATTATTATTATTATTATTATTTACTACTGTATTTTTAAAAAAGTGAAAAAGATTTTCAACATACAAAAACTTTTCTTTACTTTCTTCCTGCAATAACAAAACTATTACAAATTAGGTACTGTATATTTGTGGTGGTGTTGTTAATGTATAAATATGCTTGGAATACAAATTGCCGTGGTATTGTCCCAGTTCATTCCCTTTAATGGCACACTTGTAATGTGCTTCAGCCGCTCACGAATGAACGAGACCTTCTAGTTTCAAACTCGCCGTTTGTAATAACAAAATAAATGCAAAATTTTGCGAGACTCGCCAAAAAACTCCCTCAATAGTACTTTAGAGGAAGGAAATCGCATTCCTTCATTTAAATAACGCTATTACTTCGGATTTTACTAAGAATTTACATGTAATTAGGCGGAAACATCAAACAAGTTTCTCAAAGAATTTTTTCTCGGAGAACTAAACCCGCCCTTTTATTATGTCTCCAAAATTCTAAATTCATCAAAAGACGTCTATAATTCTTGTTCGCTTGAACATAAATACATATTTCATCCACTTTGACGGCGTCGTACAATAAAAAATACAATTTCAATGACTTATAGCGATTTTTATAGTCTTCTTTTTCTATCGATCCCCTAGTTTGGAACACCCATAATTTATTATTGGCGCCAGGGCTTCCTTGCAGAGATGTAAGAAAGCTTCATAGGGGCAGTTTATCTTTGCAGAAAGGGGAAATTCTTTGTTTGCCATCATGTCCGTCAAAGGGACTAAAACAACGGCCAGGACAGTGGCCAAAGAAAACTTTAATCACTTTGGCGTGTAAATACTTGTCGATTAATCCTGTGATCATATGCCATGATGATAGAATAAGGGCAATGATGCGATCGTTTTTATTAGGAATGCTGTTTTCGCAGGACCTCGGCTTCGTTTAATCTTAGAACACTCGACTCTCCTCCGGTCTGAAAACATTATACTAAGTAGATGTAATAAGATAGATACCTAACTAAATATTATTGTGCTTCATTAATGAAACGGTATTTATTTTAACTATTCTCTCTTTTCTTCAAAGGATAGTGTTAGCGATGTCATTTAGGCTGTTTTATAATTATAATAATAATAATGAAATCCAACAGACAAAGACAATGTATAAGCAGGACATTAAAAACAAAAAAATGCAATATGATAACTTTATACGCAGGGTGTTTTATTAATACTTGTACATAATTTGCTTACTTCCGTCATATTCCACATGTACAAACTTTTCTTATGATGTAAATAGAATTATAATAAATATTCAAAAGAATATTTACAATGCGCACTTGGTTTATTGTTTCATTAGTTTTGTTCAGATTTCTCTGACATATGTTTGAGATATTCTACCTACTTAGAGTGGAATAACTTGATTTGCTATTTCTTTAAATTTAATAATACAGGCCGGAACTACGAAATTAATTTTAATTTTATTACTCTGTTACATGGCTTATGTCCATTTAACAGTTTTATATAAAAACTAGTATTTTTGTTTATATTTAGCACGATCTGTGTAACATTTTGATTAAGCTTTTGTAAGTGACACTGTTATCAACTAACAGAATTTACTTGTATAACTACTAAGTCATTTCACACTGTTTTATGTACATATTTTTATATCTTAGGAACTCAGTCATGTTTTTTTACACTATTATGTATCTCTGTTCTAGTTCTATTGCAGCATCTAAGAAAGCAATTATCTAAAAACATTTATTTGCATCAGATACCTATATTTCAATTTTTATATTTTTGATTACTATGTAAGTACGTATGGTTATTTTCCTTACCTTTCTCATTATTATATATAGTATATCCTATAAGACATAATATATTTACTGAGTTGTCACAATACGTTTTACTATTTATTTATTACGGCTGTTCTTATTTTTGGTTATGTATTTACAAATTTTGAAGTAAATCAGCTGTGGTACGGAACTAATAAAAATTATTATTATAGATTCCTTTTAACGATTCTGTAATTAGTTTGAGTACGGGAATTTACATAAGGCAGGTTGTTGCGCTTAACTCAACAATTGACAGATGGCCATACCTGTACCATTTCTACGTTTTATAGCTTTCTATATAATTAGGGGAAATAAGTTTTTTCAATTTTATCTGGTGGCATTATTTTGCAGTGAGTGGACTTGTTGATTATGTATTTTAGTTTACTATCACATATCGTGCGATGAATATGTACATTTGTTTTTATATGAAATATACCTTAGATTAATCTAAAACCTTTATCGCTGTTGTATACTTTTGATTAATATAAGTATATTTTATATATTATAGACTAAATCAAATATCTTAAGTATTTATTTAATCCTTTTATTGATATTGTTTGCTATTAATTATTATAAGTATATTTTCTATATTATAGGCTAAATCAAATATCTTAGGTTAATCTAGAATCTTGTTATTGATATTGTTTACTTTTGATTAATATAAGCATATTTTATATTTTATACATTATAGGCTAAATCACATGTAAAATGAAATGACGAACTCCTGCATTTTCTCAAACGCTCCAGAGCTTCGCTCATATACTCTCTCAATTAAATATTACCTCACAAAAATGTAAAAAATACTAAATTGTATAAGACTGTATATGATTATTGGGAAATAAAACTAAACTTAACTAAACTAAACAAATAAAGTTTACCTTATTAGTAAAATTCACCAGGAAATCATTTGCTTGCAGCTTCTGTACTGATTCGAACGTATATAAACTTAACTGTGGACTTCACTAATTGATATTACATTTTTATATCCGCGTTAACAAGTGCTTAACATCCAGGTAAATTTTATTTATTAGTAATTTAAAATTTCAGTAATTTTCAATTTTTTCTTTGATGTTAATTTCAATGATTTTTAAAATAAATTTAAATTCAAGTTCAATTCTTTTTAATTTAATAAGTAGTTAAAATACTATATGTACCACATAGTTTTAATATATTTTTTCTTTCTTTTTCATTTTTTGGCAATTTATAGTTTACGAAATCAGCTTATATATTTATATACACTTATATACTTATATATTTATATACTTATATATTTATACATTTCTGTATACGTTTCTGCATAGCTTTTGCACAGCTTATGCATAATTTATTTTTCTGCATATAGATAAAATTTTCTTCATATTAAAAATTTTGACTTCCTTCTTATTTTATGCTTATTCATTAACTTTTCAAAAACCACATAGTTGGTTAATTTTCCCACCACTTTCAAATTCCATTTTATTAAGAGATGTAAACTAAATTGCCAAGGAAACCTTTAGACTCCATTCTTGCAAAAGACAATTGTGGGCCTGGATTGCTGTTCCAGAACCTCAACAATACTCAATCCCGGAATCTAGGATCCTGGTATAAATTTGTTATATATATATATATATATATATATATATATATATATATATATATATATATGCTGTTATTATACATGATTTGCAGGAAACAACTACTCAGCGGGCAAGTACCCCGACCTGCATTGAATTACACCTTACAAATCATGAAAAATTGGTAGCCAATGTCATTTGTCAACTCCCTGACCAGACATATATATATATATATATATATATATATATATATATATATATATGTACTATTATAATTTTAGACTGTAAAATAGCAATCTGGTTCTTTGCGGATGCGAAATTATGTAGAAATAATTATAAAAAAAATAATAATGATGAAAAAAATGATTTTAATTAATTACGAATGTTCGCCTACCTTTAATGATGATATTCAGTTCTTGAAGGGACGTCCCTGGGTTCCAGTGTTGGATAAACCAAATTTTGTAGAAGAAAATGCGGTAACAATTACACATGTGATATCTGCGAGCGGTTTTGACTGTCACTTTCCAACGAATGTGTGGTTCAGCAGGCGAACATAAAAATGCCGCGGTAAAAAATGTAAGTAAAAAAAAAAAGGAAAAAAAGGAATAATTGATATTCAAATCCTACCTAGATTTGTTTTGATTTATATACACGGAAAAATAATAATTTTCAGAATTTTACCCAAAAGTATCTTAACAATATATTTAAATTTCCGTTAGTCTATGTAAACCGATTTATCTATTTATGTAATATATTTTATCATTAATTTTAAACTATCTTTTTATTTCTCTTGCCAACAATTTCAGTCTGATCTATAGTAGACTGGTTATTCGAGAAAAAGAGACAATTCTACTTATTTTCACTATAGATGGTGCCCAATTTAACATCAATTTTTCATTGTCTCCTTTTCTCGAAATAAACAGAAATATGTCATTTATGCTGTACATTTAAAAAAGGGTAATTTTCTCCATTCTTACGAATACTCTGGATCCACGGCCCTTTGCTCCGACTTAAACCAGCTAGCCGTCCGCATATGGCGCCTCAATTCTTTCCCAAAAATAAATAATAAGGGAAAGGAGGTAACGTGTGTCTAGTACAGGATTGGTCATAAATTCTGTTTGTGTATTTGTAACGTTTTTATGGCTTCTTAGGGCCTTCTTAATCTCTAAAATTTCAAGCATGTCTAGGATTTTCCCTTTGTTTGCATTATGCAAAAGTTTAAGACTACTACCGTTAAAAATGTGATTTTGCTCAATGCAATATTCGGCGAAACCAGTTGATTTTTTATTGTATAAAATAAACTTTTTGTGTTCTCTTAACCTCACATCTATATATTGTATTAATACCTAATTTATTTAATCTATTACATACTGAGTTGCTAACCTTATTTACATAATTTATACTATGCCACTTTTTGTTTTCTATATTTGGCACGTTATACAAATGTTTTTGTAATAGTTTTCTCTGTTTATTATTTATTAAGTTGTCAGTAAATGACTCATCATAGTCATTGTTTTTTACTAGTGTTGATAATAGTCGCAAGGCCGAAGCATATGTCAGAGAAATCTGAACAGAACTAATGAAATAATAAACCAAGTGCATATTGTAACTATTCTTTTGAATATTTATAATTATTCTATTGAATATGTTTCATCAAGAACCTACCGCAGATTCAATCCAATTAATAAATAGAATTTATGCATTCTATATATTACCGAAAATGACGTACTCAAGGCTCTTAAGAAAATTAAACCCAAAAACACTACAGGTCCTGATGGTATTTTGGCCTTTCCCCTTAAAATTTCTGCCAATTTATTTGCAAAACCACTAGCTAGTATTTTTAATTTATCTATTAAAACTGCTACTTTTCCGGAAGTCTGGAAAATATCTAGAATCTGTCCGGTATTCAAAAAAATTATATTGCTGTTGAAAACTATAGACCAATAGTAATGTTGTGCAATTTTAGTAAATTATTTGAGAACAATATTTGAAATTCTCTTTAATCACGTCAAATATCAAATTTGCCTCAATCAACATAGATTCATGCCAAATCGCTCTACCACCAGCAATTTGGTGCGCATTACTCAGTTCATATTTGAACATTTGGCGTGCTCCAAGGATTTCTGAAACTAGAAGGTAAATAAATTTTGGTAACGAATTTGGAAAGAGGGTCCTTAGGTGCATCAGAAATGCCTTGTTGGACTTTTGTTGGCTCTTGCACAACTTCTAAAAAAGAAAAAAATATGGCGGAATGGTAATTCAAGAATTCGTGTTTTCAAACGTTAACCATTCGCTAAAAAATTAACTATTTTCTACATCGGTCTCATTTTTTAGACTTATATACTAGAACTATAAGCGCCTCTATCTGTACTAAGATAATTTGAAAACAACATATGGTTTTTTTAATAAATCCTAAAGTCGTGGCAACAAAATTTATGTATTGAAACTTTCGACCTGACTATATTAAATGTTTAAACATTTTATATACTATATGTGAGTGAAATATCGTCCAAAGATAGAAAAAGTAAAAAAAAAATCAAGTCGATATCTTATAGTGCTCTCGAATTACATATTATGTGCTGCCCTCTAACGAGGAGAGATGTGATTAACGGAAACCTGTATTGTGTTCATGGCCAGTAGTAGGGTGGCGCCATCTATGAGCCAATTGACAAACAGTCATCTATTACATGGTAGAAAACTCTGTAGGATTCCAGAAAATTGTGGAATACTGTTCTGGTACATTTCTATGGGTGTATATAAGGAGGTGAATCCAGCAGATGGGGGAACAGTACAGTTTAGTGAAGTATAAAGAAGAGTTCAGTTCAGTGAAGTAGACAGACAGAGAGTTTTTAGGTTAGACAAGAGTTGACAAGTTTAAGAAGAAAAGTAAAGTACATAGTGTTTTAAAAGTAGTGAATTTATATTAGATTAAGTTATCATTAGTTGTGTGATTGTTAAGTATTTACTAGTGTAATTTTAGTGATAAATAAAATAGTGGTTAGTGAAAATTCTTGTTGCAAGTTATTTGAATCCACAAAGTGTTTACTGAAAACTGTAAGTAAGTAACAATATTTTTAAACTGAAGCGCCATTACTCGGCTCGATACGATACATTTTAGGTATAGGGACGACACGCAAGTTTACGTCAGGTGTAAGTACAAGCGCTTTGCTGTTGGTGTTTTAAGAGTTTATTATATTGATATTTATCACTGCTCGCTTGAATATAATTAAATAATAATTTATGTGTTATAAATATGTGGTTCTAAACTATGATATATATTATATGTAGTTATATCTAAAAGTGTAAATACAGTGCAAAACACTAAAGAAATTGTGAAGATTGAATGTAATAAATACATTTCGAAATGACCGAAACTTTAGATTTAAAAAAGTGCATCATATGTCAATATGCATCTTCCGAAGTGTTAAGTAGATTAAGTGAGCGGGGGTTTGAAATATTAAAAAATGCTATTTTTATTCGAAAAGACAAAGTTTACAGACAGTTGAAAAATATTATTGAAGAAAATTCAGGGTATTGGAGATTATCCCATTGATATGATAGCCTCTGTTACCATAATTCATGCTTAAATTGTTTAATGTGTAAACGTGCTGAAGAACAGGTAAATACCACTATCTACGACATTATATTTAATCAGTTGATAGATGAAATTGAGGACGATTGTAAGATCATCTGAATGTATAAAAGTATACAACACGTAATATAATTAAATGTTTAACTAATTATTTTGCTACTGACATTAAATTTTTCTCCGAAAAAGAGAAAAAAGTGTAGAGTGTTGCTCACAGATAACTATTGGAAAGTTAAAAAAAAAAGAACTGAAAGAATCTATTGTGTATGATTCTGATAATGAAGATCAGATTTTTGTTAACGATGGTGAAATATATGAAAAATAAAGCAGCTGAGATAAAAAACCGTTGCCCAAGGAATCACTACTTCCACATCCATATTTTATATCCAAGTCTTATACACACTAAATCCCAATATAATATTTTACTCCTTTTAATAATACGGAGGGGGTTTCAATGGGGGTGATAGAGGGGGTGGCTAATGCCAAAAAAAATTTATAGTCTCTTGGTTCTCGCACACACACTAAATCCCAATTTAATTTTTTACTTCCTTTAATAATCAAAAAAAAGTTATTGACACATTTCGTTCTTGTACACTCACTAAATTACATTAAAAATAATTTACTTCCTTTCATGATAGTGTGGGGGTGATATTGGGGGTGATGTGGAGGTGGCAGCCAAAAAAAATTTTGACACCTTGACTTTTCGTGCATGTCCTAAATTGTTATTTTATGGACTCTTACCTGCTTGCTTTGCCTATTTACCCTTATTTACTCTATTTACCCCTGTACCCTTCAACGGAATTATATCAAAATATAATCTAGCTCCAGATCTCGTTATAATACATAAGTGTACCAAATTTCAAGTCAATATCATAAACGGTTCCAGAGTAAACGTGCGCACAAAAACAGTTACAGACCGACAGACAGACAGAATTTTTTTTATATTGGTTGAGTGATTCTGCCCAAAAGACTTGAAAATGCCAATGATAACATAATCTCTAGACACAGGACTCCTTTACACAAGAAAATCTCACGATAAGCTTTTATATCATAAAAAAATTATATAATGCAACAAAATTATGGATTTGATTTACTTCAAAGTTTATTTTCTACTTTTTACAGCATTTTTTAAATAAAAGCTTTTTTTTAATATTTCTTTTCATTTTTAGAGGTTTTGCGATGTAGTCAGCAATCATTTTTAGAGTCTTGCCTTGTCTTGTCGTTCTTGTGCCTTATTTGGTTTAAGACTGGAAATAACCGTCTTAATTTCATTTTCATTAATCTCGAAGAGATACAGAGAGGTTTGCATGATGTTCTTGATCTCATTAAAAATTTTTGGCTTTTTAATTTCGTTTGCTAAAGTCGCACCTACCTCAGAGTAATATTTAACAATAGCATTGGCTATTTGTGTAGGGTTCGTGATAGATTGATCGTTTATTTTAATTTCTTTTATACAATTTTTTTCGTCGTTCTTTTTAGGGCATAATTCGTTTATTGTTTGCCAAAGTTGCTTTGAGCTGTTCTTGTCAGATTCACACTTTTATAATAATAATTTTTTGTTTCTTTTATTAAGGGCCGGTTTATCAATGCAAGGTTAACTCGTAACCAAAGGATGACTGTCAAACAAAACATTAGATACCCATTGTTTCGTTTGACATTTATCCTATAGTTAAATGTTAACCCTGTATCGACAAACAGGCCCAAAATAGTTTAAGATATTTCTATAGCTTTTAAATGTATTGCGCCAATCAATATCTTTCGGATTTCGTTGGCATATTTTGTACAATTTATCTCTGTAATTTATAGATTTGATTAAGGAAGTTGTTATCCATTTCCTTTTGTGTCTCATTTTTGAAAACCACAATGCAATCAGAAATAATAGTTTTTACTTTTTCTACGAAACTTTGTACTAATAAAACAGTGTCATCTGTTTTAAAGTCAAATTCATTGCATGTTTTCAATTGAAATTTTTTATCAATTTGCTATAATCAATAATGTGTGTCTCCGTGTAACTAGAATTGCTATATAAATAAGTGTAATCCACAACTAAAGGTTTAGGCGCCATTAACCACTCAATTTTAACATATTCAATTCAATTCAATTCAATTCAATTCAATTCAATTGAATTCAATTTATTCAACTTCAACTATACATGTTTAACATTACATATTCAAATGCACATAGTGTTTGGTATTGGACATTAAATTAACCATATTATCAGTTTTATATATTACATATTGAAAAACTTAAAATAGGTTACATTTAATACAACCCTGGTGAACAAGAAGACTCACCTAAGCACTATACGGTGCTTGTGTTGTGTTGTTCTTCTTATATCGCCGAAGGAATTCTAACTAAAGCAGGCAAATTGAGAAATGAGCAGAGCAGGAAATTATGACGGCTAGAATGCAAAATGAAAACAGTAAAGGAGAATGATGAATACAGCAAATATTAATGACAAAATAGAATACAATATGAAATAAGACGAGGAAGTGGGGAGGACAGAAGCGCACATATGAAATAAAATTTCTTACTGTGGGATTAAAACAATTTCGTAAGTTTGTCATGATTTTCATTTAAGAAATTTTTTATACCTAGTTTATACTTACTTAATTTCGTTATCTTCTTGAGGTCAGCTGGTAGCTGATTGTACAGTTTAGGACCAAAAAGAAAACATATCTCTGCGTGTGAGTTTTTCTGAAAATTGGTAAATTAATAGATAAATTCTCCGCAAACCTAGTGTGTCTAATTTCTTGTGGAGGGTTATAGTTTGTTTTGTTAAAAAACATCCATATAAGGCTTTGGTAAATGTAGATACTTCTTATATTATTAAATAGGCCGCTCTCATTGTATAAGATTTTAGTTGGATATAGTTTGGTTTTTTTAAAAATTATTTTAATAATTGCATTTGCACCCATTGTAGCCTATCCAGTATATTATTAAACAAACCACCCCGTGCACTAATACAGTATCTTAGGTATCGACTCAACTAAGGAATAGTAAAGAATGAGTAAATTTTTTTGAGTCAGAATTTCCCTTAGATTATAAAATTTATAAATAAGATGTCTAAGCCTTTTTGTAATATAGAAGGCATGTTCATCCCATCTCAAATGCTGATCCATTATAACACCAAGATATTTTATTTTATCTGTTTTATCTATTGTTGGACATGTACAATGTGTTTTATCTGCACAGGTTATATTGTGTATTTTTAGTGTGTTTTCTGCAGGTTGATCTGATTGTAATAAAGTGAATGTTATATATTTGGTTTTAGAAACATTTAATGTCAACAAATTGAAGTTTAGCCATATGTGTATGTTATGTATGTTATATTCAGCTGCATGATATACTTCGTTCCAGGTATCACCTGTGCAAATAATGACAGTATCATCAGCATATGAGATGAGATGACCCTTAATATTATTTATTCGGCTAATACTGTTGATGTATACGAGAAACAGTATTGGGCCCAATACTGTTCCCTGTGGAACACCGACTGTGACATCACGTGGTTCACTTATAGTTATCTAGCTTTACACATTGCACTCTGTGTGACAAATAATCTCGCAAAACGTTTAAAGTTGGTCCCCGAATACCATAGTTATGCAATTTCTTTAATAGTTTATCGTGTGATACTGTATCGAATGCCTTGACCAAATCAAGAAAAATGGCTAAACATTTCTTCGACTCGTCCAAGGCATCCTCCACGGTTGTTCTGAGAAACTCTACAACAGCGTTTTCGGTGTTAGAGTTGTTGATAAAACCAAATTGTCTTTTAGTTATTACATCGTGAAGGTTAAAGAAGGAAGTTAATCTTTTTTTTATAGTTTGTTCGAAAATTTTTGCGAAATTATTTATCACAGAGATGGGTCGGTAATTTGTTAGCTGTTCTAGATCGCCTGATTTATGTACGGGTGTAATAAGTGATTCTTTCCACTGAGCGGGCAGGTTACCGTTTATATATGTTAAATTAATAATGTGAACTAGCGGCTTGACAATGTGTTTATGTATATTTTTTATTAAGGCTGTTTTTATTCCATCTGGACCGGGCGAACATTTATTTTTGAGACATGAAATTATATTAATTATTTCTGTATCTGACACGGGTTCTAAAAACAGCGTAGGTGCTACAGATATGTTATTTAGGAAATTATCGGGTAGTTTATCATATTTTTTTATTTTTTGTAGTATTTCAGGACCTATGTTTGCAAAGAAGTCATTTATAACATTAACTTTTTCCCTATTATCCGATGTCGTATTACCATTTTTACTTTTAATAGGTATGTTTTTTATTGATTTTTTTGTTGTGTTATTTGATATTTCATTTATTAGATCCCAGGTTTTCTTAGAATTACCTTTCATGCATTTAGTTTTTCTTTGTAGTACTGATTTTTTGTTTGTTTAATAAGTTTGCTTAATTTATTTCTATATACTTTATAATCCTCATGCAACTTATCTGTAAAGTTAGTGTCTAGTTCTTTGCATAAAATTCGTATAAGTGCTTTGGATAATGAAATTTTAATAATTTAATAATCCTTTGAAAACAAACCTCTATGCTTGACATAATATTATACAGTTATACACCTTCATTAAACTTTGACTTTACGTGAGAAATTATAGCAAGCTTGGACCATGATTCTCTTCGTAAGGATGATAACGTTAACGACGTGGTACGGTATCTTGACGTTAGATATGGTCCTACTTACATATATTATAAGTTTCACAGAGTTTGTGGCAGGTGGGCTTTAAAGCAGTTAACGGACCAACGTAAGCGCCGTCGAAATTTAAATTTATAACCGAGGGCAATGTCACACAGAGAAGGCATGTTTAATAGACGCTAGACAATTTATGCTACAGGGTGGTCAGTATCCTTCGCCTCAGTTATAGAGCTATAGAGCGATAGGTATTGATTTCGGAAGTGGAAAACGTTTGAAAAATAATGTATAGTCCACCTGCGCTTCAAAGAAGGACGAATCGGCATTATTTATGTTGTTCAGACGACTTCCCACCCATATTTCAACTTGCGTGTTCTAAATAATGTTTTTAATTATGCTCTTTATTCGGATATTAAGATACGGAGAAGTGTATATGTTTTTCAACAGTAACAAGTTTAATATGTTTATTAAGTTCTTCTTTTAACATTGATAATAAACGTAATATCATTTAAGGATGCGTTACCAAGGCCAAATGGTGCATCCTCATTCTTATTTTACGCAATTCTTAAAAATAAGCCAATAGAACTCAGAATTGATTTCATTATGTAAACTGTTAAGTTTTAAACATGTTTTTTATTCTGTGTGACGTCTGTGACGGGACGTGCCTAGGTTAGTTGTTCTAAATTATTTCAACTGAACCAGTCCCACTCCGACTGGCCTTGCAATCCACCACCGCGTCAGCGCGGTGGCTGCACGGTCGGACCCGGGGGGTGGGTTCTTAAGAGGCGATTCTAAATGTAAAAAATAATAAAGGAGCTTTGAATTGAACTGAGTTGCGCCGAGTAGACCACTGATTTGGATTTGATGGGTGTTTCATAGATATGTAAAAGTATCAACAGGCTTGTAGACAGCTATAAATGGACTTGTAAGAAACCGGAACAGATCTAGAAAAACTGTACAGTCTTGTTTACATTGAAGTAGATTCTTCCGGGTCTTGCCGTGGTCGTCGAACTTGACTTGACCTTTCGCTGATCATCCTGTCAGCTTCTTCAGAAGGATTCTAAAGACTGAATCTGTTGTGTTACACTCCTAGTTATATACCTAGGCGCCGCTGGTCATTGGTCGCGCTTGGTTCGCTTCGCTGCTCATTCGTCGTGTTTCGTTGACCGAGACTTACTACGGTACTGGTACTTGGCAATACCAGTCTCCACGTGTTACTAAGTCGATACCCATCCTCTCTGTTGAAGTTGTTCACGTTTTTCATAATTTCCAGTGATTCCCTAATGATTCGCGGATAATAGCTCGTATTTCTGTCTAATATATTGACGTCCTCGTAGTCGATTTTATGGTTCTCGTTATTATGGACATGTTCTGCTATCGCCGACCTATACGTGTATCCAAATCTGGTATTTCTCTGGTGTTCTTTGATTCTGCAGTGGATACTCCGTCATGTTTGTCCGATGTAGCTCTTACCATATGTGCACTTCAACTGGTAAACACCTTTTGATAACAGTTTGGGGACAGGGTCTTTGACTGAGGGAAGCATCTGCTGTATTTTCTTCACTGTTCGAAACCGTACACCTACTTTCTTTTTGAATAAAATCTTCTTCAGCCTACCTGTGACTCCCGCAACGTAGGGTAGGCATGCATACGTTGTTGGTTGTTGCTGTTCTTCTTCTGTAGTTCTCCTCTGGTTTTACTACTCGTTGTATATTGCTTTGACTGTATCCGTTCTTCTCTAAAGCTTGTTGGACATTCTGTAGTTCCTTGGGTTTATTCTCGTCGTCGTATATTGTGTTGGCTCTGTGAACCAAGGTTCTAATTAACGCTCTCTTCTGTTGTGGATGGTGGTGGTGAGATGTCGCATGTAGGTAACGATCGGTGTGCGTTTTCTTTCTGTAGACACCATGGGCCAGTTTGCCATTGCGTGACCTTTTCACTAATACATCTAAGAAAGGTAAAGCTCCATCTTTCTCGGTCTCCATTGTAAATTTGATACTTGGATGCTGTTTATTCAAATGGTCGAAGAAAACAGATAAAGATGATTCTCCATGTGGCCATATGATGAACGTATCGTCTACGTAGCGTAGCCAGCTGTGGACGACAAATGGCTAACTTTTACAAAAATGACCTTCAATACCGGTATGAACTTTCATAAAAAATACAAGGAAATTTTGGTCTGGTAGCCCCGTAGCTTATCTACTGAGAAGTACCAGTAAATTATTTTGGAAAATAACAGTTATTTGAATTCTGTAAAAATCATTTAGTAGAACCTATAAAGGGCTATAGTTTTAGATATAAATTGTTTCTTAATCTTAATATGCTACTCTTATCAACTACTCTCACAAAATATTAGCTACACTTTTTGTACAAATTTATCCCCCTATTGGATATCCCCATGATAGACTTTTAGGTAGATTCTCAACCGACAGCCTGAATACTCGGAGGAAAAAGCTTGCGTTAATAAATAATAAAATCAATTGCCCTGAAATAACCGAAAAACTGTTATTTCATGTACAACGTGCCAATACACGACATCATACAACATTTTGTCTTGCCCGACCCCGAACGAATATGCTGAATTTCTCTCCTTTACATTTCATGTGTAACATCTACAACCACCTGCAAGATGAGCTCGATATTTTCGATAGTTCTGTTTCGTTCATTAAACGCTTGAATCTGTAATTAGTTCGTATACATTCTGTAGCTTTTACCTGTGTTGTACTATGAATTGTATTATTGTCGTTATTATCTTACGTTTTCCTTCTTTTTCTTCTATCTGTTTCTTCTTCTATAGTAAATATGTATTATTCTCATCATGTAATTGGTCTTAAGACTGCTGGATGATGTATCTAAATAAATAAATAAGATTTCACATCTAGGAATTGCAACCCCTACAGATAAATACTTACTATAATGCATCGGTGAAAAGGTAATTAAGGTTCCATATGGTAACAACTGAAAATATGGGTTCAATTTGGAAAAATCGAATTACTGTTTTTGAGCAGTTATGAAAGTAGGCGTGGGATTAGAAAAGCGAAAAGTTATAAGGTATTTAAAACAACAAAGTTGTTACCCTGTAAATAACAAATGGGACACCCTGTATGATTATAAATATAGTCAGATTGTGTAAAATTGAAAACTAATGGATATGCTGGTGGATTTTTTTCCGCCATTTCAAATTCAGCCGTAATCAACCAAATTCAAAACTTTGGTGCATTATTTTAAATGCCAAACCATTGTTTGATATAAGATGTTTTGACAGCAAACCTAACTTACGAAGTTTATCACAATTGAGACGTATTTAAATATTTACCAATAGTTTGTTTGCTACGTTCGTTAAAAATTAATAACTGGAAAATCTATAACTTGTTTCAAGTAGTCCCAGTATATCCTCTTGTTGTGTCTTTGACCCTTCAACTATACAAAAAGTATTGTCATATTGTTGTATAAGAAAGTTAAAATGTTTGCTGTGTAGTTTTGAAATAAATAGATAATTTTCTTTTGAATTCTGTCGTAGAATTTTAAAAAGGAGTATAATGTCACAGGGACTGTCCAGTTTCCTATCTAGACATGCTCGTAAACTTTTAAAAAGTGTACTGCAGTAGTAGTTTTGTAAAGGTCCGTAAGAAAATCGCTAATTTTCAATGCGATACTTTCTTGGAATATATCCAGATCTGAAATTCTGTTCTGTTATAACATAATACCCATTTATCCATATTATGTTGTAGGAATCACATATGTAAATTTATTTTTTAATAGTTAACGTTTTATTAATAGTGGGCCACACTCTCTTATACTAGATACAAAGGATATAGTTCTAGTATAATCAGTGCCAATTGGAATATTTCAGAGCGAAGAGTTCCTGTTTTAAAGCTCAAAATCACCACTTTCTCAATCAGCGGGTTGATGGAACCATAGAAAAGTAGAAAATAGTGAGTGCAAGTTATTTATTTATTTATTTGCCTTTACTCGAGTCCGAGTATAAAAATGTTACAGTCGATAGATTGTGTGTAATAAAAAACAAGTAAAAGGTTTAGTCTATTATAATTCCCATTCATCTACGGTGCACACGACTATGGCTATAGAGGCCAATTCGGGAGAGCACATGTCGACCGCAGTCAGGACAAACATAGACCTGGTTAGGTCTTGGATTCGGCCTTCTTGCAGCAACATTTCCTTGATAGCTGGCCACAACCCCTCGCCATTCGGTTCTGTCCGCTGCAAGTGGTTCCCATTGCTCGTCTGCAATACCGCAGGATTTTAGATTTTCATGGAGAATGTCTTTGAACCTCATTCGTTGACCGCCACGCCTTCTTCTACCGCTTAGCAATTCATCATAAAGTGTACATTTAGGAAGGCGGTTATCATGCATACGATGAACGTGACCTGCCCATCTTAGGCGTGCTCTAGAAATAAGCACCTCAATTGGAAGGCTGTTTGCTCCCCTGAGTACTTCCACGTTTGATATGTGATGGAACCAACGGATTTTCATCATACTTCTGAGGTGTCTTTGCTGAAAATGTTCTAATTCTTTCACATCACGACGGTAAGTGACCCAGCTTTCACATCCATATAGCAGTGTTGGAATGACAACTGCTCTGTAGACAGCCATTTTCGTTGACAAAGCAAGGTCGTGGTTGTCAAATACGTCCCCAAAGTGCTCTAGATGCAGCGTTAATTCTATTGCGAATCTCGCTGTCCATGTTTGCTTTGTCATTAACAGCGTTGCCTAAGTAATTGAACTGATCCACCACTTCAAGAGAATTTCCGTTAAGTGTAATGTCTATTTGGTTCACTTGATGAGGAGTTGACATAATCTTAGTCTTTCCAATGTTGATTTTAAGTCCCAAGGAATCATAGCTCTGGGCATACACATCTAAAAGTTCTTGAAGCTCTTCCGGCGTAGAGGCTAAAAGTGCACAGTCATCCGCATACTGGAGATCACATATGAATCGTGTGTGTGTCTTCGTGAAAGCTCTAAAGCGCCCTATGTTAAAGATACCGCCATCAAAACGGTATCTGAGACCTATTCCTCTGACTGTCAGTTTGTTGTCAACAATAATTGTTAGAGCAGTGGTAAACAAATTAAAAAGTAGGGGTGCCAGGACACATCCCTGCCTAACTCCAGTGAGAGTTTGGAAAGGTTCGGTTGCCTCATTATTATACATAACCTGGGCGTTGTTGTTTGTATGTAGACTGCGACATACTTCCACAAATTTTCTAGGGATACCTAAGCGGAACATAATTTTCCAGAGCACTTCCCTGTCCACCGAGTCAAACGCCTTGGTTAAATCAATGAAGGCCATGTGAATTTCTCCTTGATGCTCGAGTGCTTTTTCTTGAAGCTGTTTAAGTGTGAAGATTAGATCCGATGTACCTCGGTTTGGTCTAAAGCCACTCTGTGTTTCAGGAAGTAACTTTTCCATAACAGGTGTTAGCCTATTTGCCATCGCTTTAGTGGAGTATCTTCCCTCCAACAGCCAGGAGAGCTATACCCCTGTAATTTCCACAGTCCGCAGCGCTCCCTTTGTTTTTGAAGCGGTTGATTAAAAGTGTATCACGAAACTCCTGCGGAGCTTGACCACTTTCCCACACGACATCAAACAGTTTTTTGAGGTAGGGTATGAGCTCTGACGACACAGCTTTAAAGATCTCAGCTGGGAGTGAGTCGGCGCCGGGAGATTTGTTATTTTTTAGCTGCCCAATGGCGGTTAAGATCTCTTCCGTTGTTAGTGGTTTATCTAAGTCTTCGAAGGTGTCATATTGAGGGATAAGATTTATAATATCGTGATCGGCTTGACTTTGCTGGTTAAGAATGTTAGAGTAGTGTTCTTTCCATCGGGCTCTCCTGGTCTTCTTTGAGGAGATTTCCATTTAAACTGCAAGCTTTTTGGTAACACTTCTATATTCTGTTATATTTAATTACGTAACTAACTTGCGTAGTGCCCAATTACAGGAAAAAGAGAACAAAGTTGCAGTTACAATTTAACTAGAGTAGTTACAAAAAGAAAGAAATTGAGATTACGGTCAAAATGAACTTCTAAATCTTTATAAAAGTCTAGCCTGTGCAATACGATGTCCTGTGACGCTATGCTATGCTATGCTTTCTAGTAAAGGATAAAACATTAATTGCACTGTAATCTATAGCTCCGTAACTTTATTTTGGGTACAATAAAAAATTACAAAAGGCAACTCTACAAGAAATGTATCAAAATAAAACGTTAGAATCCTCAAATAAAGCTACTTCGGGAATAACTAACTCCATCGGAGTAACCCCAGATATTGATCAGGCAAAAAGGTCCACCCCAATGTAAATTAGGCCTCGGCTAGCCAGTTTTATAGAAGGCGAGGGTGTGGGCACGGGTGTAGCTAACAAATATGTGTTGCGGCTAGCGATGGTAGAAAATTGCAAAAAATCAACTATTCATAGGCAAAAGTTCAAAAGTATGTGAGGGCGCCAGGTCCTAGGGGAGGACCGTGAAAAGGAAAGTAGCGACACAAACAATTAGTGAAACAGCAAAAATACAATAATATTAGTTTAATATCTGATTAAATAACCCTAAAAATACACAATAACAGCTTTTCAAGGATTAAAATCAAAAACACAACGATATTAGGTTAATATTAAATAAATAGCTCTTACAAACATACAGTAACAAGTTTTTCCAGGGTTAGAACGGAAAACAACAATATTAGATTAATATCAAATAGATAACACTAAAAAAAATACGCAGTGACAACTTTCAAGGGTTAACATGGCTTCATGTATATTAAATAGGGTTAGCCCTTGTCGAGCAATAAGCGGGTGTGGGACAAACTCCACTGTAACAAACACAACTCAGTGGTCAATATAGAATTACACGCTTATTACTTGGCAAACAAATCATATAAAAACACCTGAGCTATAACTATATAATATACTTGAATATTCCCCAAAAATTAGGGTGAGGCAATACTACTATCCATCAGGGCACGACTCAACAGTCAGCAAAAAAAATTAACCTAACCTAAATTAAATTGGTTTAGAAACAACTGATAATCTAAAATTAAGGGGAGAAAACTTGAGGCGAAATTCCCCTCCTCGGTATTGTGACAGCACCTGGCACAATCCAAGCCACACGGTAATTTAGTGAACACTTCACCAAAGGTACTTTGCCACTCCAAAATATTTACACTAACAAATAAAACAATGCATTTAGGTCGCTTAGGGCTACTAAATAATGGGGCACGACTGTACAGTCAACAAAAAAATGAACCTAACCTAAATTAAATTGGTTTAGAACCAACTGATAATCTAAAATTTGGAGGAGAAAACGTGAGGCGAAATTCCCCGCCTCGGTATTGTGACAGTACCTGGCACAAAACCCAAGGCACACGGCAATTTAGTGAACACTTCACCAAAGGTACTTTGCCAGTCCAAAGAGTTTACACTAACAAATAAAAACAATGCATTTAGGTCGCTTAGGGCTACTAAATAATGGCTCTCTGATTTAGTGATTACTTATAGCACGTAGTACATGAATAAAATTATCCTGCCTGAGCAGTTTCGGCTATAAAAAAAACAAATGTTTTGTAGGAGGTAGTTATCAAAATACAATAAATACAGATGGTATAAAAAAAGGCACTTAACTTTGACAGCAGTGAGTCGCATAACTGACCTACGTAGACATTATCCCAAGTTGATGAGGGTTCTATGCTGCTAAACTGATATTTTGGTTAGAAACCACAAGCAAGATTGGAGGTTATGGCCTATTAATTTATTTCCATTCCGGAACTCAGTGCTACCAGATGTCGTGCGCGAAATTTCCCCAAAATCAGGAACTTGATGCTCGGTGTTAAAAGGCAACCATAAAATCACATGCTCGAAATAAAATCTACTAAAACCATTATGTACATCCCAATATAAATCGGCAGTCATCCAGGGTTGGATTTCACGTTATAGTAAATATATCCTCGATAAGCGATTATTAAAAGAAAATATGGAAAATTGTGACAGTGGATTTAAGGTGATACCATCTGCGATTTAATTCATATTTTAATCCTTAAGGAAAAGGAATAATTTATATATTCAATCGGAAACTCTAAGACAATACAGCACCATTAGCATTAAATCATCAAAAGTCAATAATATTTACTTACAAGCTCCCCATTCCATTTAAGTGATTGAATATGCCTAAAGCATTTAAAAACGTGGCTACTACGTTGAATTATTAGACAGGAGAAAGCGTGCCTTCACTTCGTCCTTACCAACTAACCGTCGCGATATATGTGACAATTTGCGGAACTTAATTTAGCGGCCTCTAGAAAATTATATCTGTACTACTACCGCAACATGAAAAGGAAACTTGCCGTGACCTCTAACCAATTGTGACTTAAAAGTTTTCTATAAAATGTTCAAATTATATGTTTTTAGTTGTATCGACCACTAGTGTCGTTACAGCACTTTTGTGCATTAAGAGGCCGAATATTGATGTGTACCAATCGTTAAGCTTATTTAGGTAGTTTCGTAGCCTCTCACAGTCAACGATAGATTTTACTTCAAGAAATATTTTTAGGTCATCGCATAAAGTAACGTTTCGGCATCAATATCAGATGTAATATCGTCCACAAACAAGTTGAAAAGAAGTGGACCTAATATAGATCCTTGTGGAATAATAGACGCCTGCAGAAATTCGACAGGCCTGTAACCACGGTGTTGGACATACTGGTATCTATTTTGCAGATGTTTTGATTATGTTTATTAGATCTACTGATGAACCAAACATCGTGATCATATTTGTCGAAGGCTTTGGAAAAATGTGTGTAAATCACATCTACTCAGGACTCCTTGGTGGCCAAGCAAACTTACTTCCTTGTCCGATCCATCTGCATGGGAAGGCTTCATCAAGATAATTCCTGACTTCAATGGAGAAATGAAGGAGAGCTTCATCTTGCATGAACCACATTCTGTTCCGTATGTCTAGCATGAAAGCATGTAATATATCAGCAAGAGTATATTAAAGAAAAAACAGATAAGACTGTCGATATAAATTTGGAGGAAGGACAAATGGTTCCAATAATTGATCACCGATGATACCACACCAAACGTTAATCTTGAATTCTTGCTGAAAATGCCTTTCTTTAACGACATGAGGATTTTCTACTTCCATATAATGGATATTTCTCCAGTTGAAACGCCTCGGCAAGTAAATGTTGCTTCGTCGGTAAATAAAGTTTTCTTAAGAAAATTTCGATCCCTGTTGTTTATTTACAACAAATTGACAAAATTGTAGCCGTTGTGGAAGATCCCTTCGAAGTAAGTTTTGTACAGGAGTGAGATGGTATGGGTAGAAGCGTTCTTTATGTAAGACTCTTAGGACAGATTGTTTACTCACCCCTGTTGCCGCTGCTAAACGACTTGTGCTGACTTGAGAATCTTCATCTACACGAACTAAAATTTCTAGTTATTGATCTGGAGTAATTCGTTTCGCTCGTCCTACATCGTTTTTATAGCCAAATGAACTCGTTTCTCCCAAACGACGAAACAGATCTTTAAAAATCTTATGGTCTGACAGTATTCTATTTGGATATTGCAATGAGTATCTCCTAACGGCAGCACGTCCGCTAAAAGTAATTTGTGTGTAAACACATATCATATCCCTCATTTCTCTATTTGAAAATTTATTATGTCTAGGCATTGAAAATAAAGAAGTTAAAGAAATTAGCTCGAAGAATACAAGAACAAAATAAAATGATTAAATGATGTAAATGACAACTGAAATGTAACCAAAGCGCACTTTTCAATAAATGCACTTTGTTTCATTAAATTTGAATTTGTCTTTCAAAAAATTATTGAGAAGTTTAACGTCACTTTTCTCGAAAACGGTTGGAGTTATCAAGTTCTATCAAGTGTACCTATTATACGTGGAAATGATGCCCTCATCAGATTTTCTGGTCGGAAGTACCACAACGTTTCGTAAAAATAAATATGAAAAAAATTCCCCTCCGCCCTCTATGATCTAAAGTGATGTAATACATAAATTATTGTTTCCTCGAATAAAGAAAGTTCCTCTAGCAAAATTGGCGAAGATCAGTCAAGAGGCTGTTGAGTTATTGCAAAAAAAAACGAAAAAATAATTTGAACTTTGATACCCTGTATCTTTTTCCACAGCAACATTTTACTAAATCATATTTGGTTATATCCTCATATTTTGGCCCAAAGGATCTATCCCTAAACTATGGCCTATTATTAATGATCCACTCTGTATAAGCGGTTTCAAAAAATTGTGCAAATGCGTTTATAATTTATTGTGGATCAGTCATGGTGATTCGATTATGATTCATAACATTAGGACTAGAAGATGTTTGGGTTAGATGAAATATTTTCTCCATGTCCGTGACGTTTTGCATCGTGTTGTCGCGATATCGTTCTTTATTTTATTTTTTAATAATTTCAAGGTTTCATAAGCGTACTATACTTTTTTGCCTAATATCTGAGATTATAGATCTGTTAAACCAAGATGGATATTTACTCGATTTAGGTCTAGTTTTAGGAATAAAGGCGTTAAAGATTGAATTCAAAATATAAAACGTTTCACATGCAACATTAACATCATTGCAGTAGTTTAAGACTGTCCAATTAGTATTGGATATATGTTTATATAATAGATAGTAAGTTGTGCCAGTTTAAAGTTATAAGAAAACGTTGTACTACTGGAAACATTGTTGGGAGATTGTTATTGTTGGGAAAAAATATGGACCAGTATATATAGTATAAAAATATTTCCTCACACAAAGTATAAAGATTTAAAAAAAGTTGTATTTTGTGACAGTTTGACAAGGAAAGTTATTAATATTTGGTTTGTAACTATCAACTAAAATAAGCAGTGCAAGGTGCAGGTCAACTTAGGCAATGTGTATCGGATAAGAAAATACTACCTAAAACACAATCGGGTTTTAGAGCTGGACACAGTTGTACTACGGCACTTTTGCAACTGGTTGATGATATAATAGGAGCATCAGATGAGGGTTTATGTACAATTTTAATCTTATTAGATTTTAGTCGGGGTTTGATACGCTTAATCATGAAATACTCTTATCAATTTTGTTACATATAGGTCCTACGAAGGAAGCAGTTAATTTATTTAAAAACTATTTAAAAAACAGGCGACAAAAAGTCTGTATTGAACACGATTCCTCAGAATGCTTATTATTGAGATCAGGTGTACCTCAAGGTTCTATTATGGGGCCACTACTTTTCACACTGCATACCAGTCAGTTTATTTTATATTTAAAACACTGCCAAATTCATTTATATGCTGACTATACACAGCTTTATTACTCATTTAATGCTTCTGAGGTTGATGGTGCATGTTTATACATCAATGAGGATTTAAAATCTTTTTTAAAAGTAACAAAAGAACACTGCCTTATTATTAATGCCAGCAAGTCGAATGCTCTACTTTTTGGTCCTAAAAACTCTCGTCAAATTATTAAAAATCACATTCATATAAGTGTAGATCAAGAAAACCTTGAATTAGTTGAACATTCAAAAAACCTGGGTGTTATTATTGACAGTGAGCTTCGGTTTGAAGAACACATAAATAAACTTGCACAAAAACATATAATTCTATTAAATTAATTTATGGGAATAGGCATTATTTACCTCAAAAAGTGAAAGTGATGTTATGTGAAAGCCTGGTCTTTATTAGATTTTGCCGACTGTTTATATGGCCCCAATTTAAATACTCTATACAAGAATAAGATTCAAGAAATTCAGAATTCATGTCTTAGGCTAATTTACGGTATTCGCAGACGTGAGAGAATATCATATAAGCTAAAGGACGCGGGTTGGTTGAATATGGAGAGTCGCAGATTGTTTCATTCAGCATGTTTAAATCATAAAATATTAGTTAAATGATCTCCCGAATATTTATACAATAAAATAAAATTTAGGACCGATGTACATAACCTCAATTTACGTTTCAAAGGTCTTTTAACTCCACCTATCCATCGAACAGAACAATTTAAGCGTTGTTTTAGGTATCAGATCTGCAAAGTTTATAACCCTCTACCTGAAAACTTGAAAGAAATGAAATTAAATTCTTTAAAAAAAAATTTAAAAGTATTAATTTATAATCGGCATAATTAATACTATTAGCCCCCTAGTTTAATTTAAAGTTTAGTTTAATAAAGTTAATGTTTTTTTTGTTATTAACCATAGTAATTTTTTTTTCTTATTGTTTACATTTGTATTAAATACAATTATTTTCTGTGTATTATCACTGAATGTAGTGCGCGGATTAGGTTAAGTGGAAGAGCACCTAATCTTTAAAAATATCTTTTTGTTTCAATTGTCAATATTGTAAATCCATTGCTGAACTTCGCCTATTATTCCATTCAAATGTGTATATAAGAGGAAATTGTAAGTAAATCTTTTTAAGTGGAAAATAAAGACGCTACTATTATTATTATTATTATTATTATAAGGACATTCAGGGAGAATGCCTTCGAGGCCTTTATTAACAGAACAATTATTATTGCATATTACTACATCTAAAATTCGATCTAAGCTGCTAGTTGCGTAATTATATTGTTTTAAGTCAAGGAAATTGAAAAAATTTAACACAGAGTTAAAGTTGCTTGTGGAGGCGTTATCCTGTACGCAATTAAGGTATTCCGGTAAATTAAAGTCACCTATAATTAAAATATCCAACCCATAAATGCAATACGAAGAAGCCATGTATTCATAAAATAATTCGAAGTTAGTATTATTATAGATAAATAAATCCTGAAAGAATTAAAGGGGTCCCAAGACAAAATGCATTAGGGGTTTATCAAGGTAACATATGTTCAAATATTCAACATTAATACAAGTACTTCAAATAATTATGATTAATGCTATGGCAACTACGTTAATTAAGATATCAGTTACAGATATTAACTACCATAAACTACTATTAATGATTTATCCGGTGACTATGTACAGATGTAAACGTAAAGCGAGGTGACTGAATGTGAGCAAGTTATTAGCTGCTCTATAGATATGCAAACGTATCAAAGCGGAATGTGGTAGACTCACTGATGTGGGAGGAGGTACAGTGACATAGGCGATTTGGTAGTTAAGGACCAGCAGTTACTAAAGCCCGCAAATGCAGGTGGTTTTTATTAACTTTCTAAATTAAATTTAAATCTATATGCCTAACTGGTAGAGTTTATTGAATTTAGAAACTTATTTATTCTTAAAGAATTTTTATTAAAGCTGAATTTTAAAAAAATATATATTTTACTGTCATACGTCCATATAATTGTACTTTGAGAAAATAAATAATTCCAATGAGACGTTAACAAAAAACCGCCAAACGAGCAAAGATTGATTACTTCTTCATATTTTTTGTTCCCGATGGAAATATATCTAGGGCTAGTTAAATTTCCCTTTTTTGTCGATCTAGGGACCTAACAATGTAATTATTATATCATAGCAAAATAAAGCCTGATAATTAAAGGATATGTTTTCAAAATGAAATCCACCCCGAGATGCGTTCTTGTATAAAACGTTAATCTATTTTCTGGGAGAGATAATTCTACATTAAAAAGCAGTGACACAGTTGCTCACTGGGGGCGGGGAAAACAAACATCGAGATTAAATAAGGCTACCAAACACGGTTGTTATTAGAGACAAAAAGTACGAACGAAATTCTCGTATAACACAGCTATGCCGCCTGCCTATTAGTACAGTTAAATTACCACAGCGACTTATATGTTACAAAAAGAGATGCAGATTATATAAAAACATGAACAGATAATAATAATACTAATAAATAATTTTAGTATTCTTTTTTATACTATCTGTGTTATCTGTACTTATTATATCAATGGAAGCTTACTCCGAATACCCCTGCCACGATAGCTCTAGATTCAATTATTACCTGTTTAGATTATAAAAAAAATAGTACGAGGTGAGTTGTCCCTTCTTCATTTAGCGCTTTTTTTATATTAGATCATCGGAAAGACAATACATCTTGGCAATAATTGTTTTTAAGTACAAAGTGTATACACTATACAAAGTATACAATTTGTACTCTTGATAAAGGCCTAAAAAGCCGAAACATTTGTAGAGAATTTTGAACATAGTAATTTGATATATCTAAAAGCAGTGTTTACTTAAAAAGAATTATTAAAAAATTTATTTTAATCTTATCATCCTGGATTAATATTCATTCATTGTCATCGACAACACTAATGTTTTTATAATTATTTTTATAATCAGTATTTGTCCTCGATAGAGGATGTCAAAGTTCAAATTATTTTTTCGTTTTTTTTGCAATAACTCAACAGCCTCTTGACTGATCTTCGCCAAATTTGCTAGAGGAACTTTTTTTTATTCTAAGAAGCAATAATTTATGTATTACATCACGTTAGATCATAGAGGGCGGCATAGGAACTGTATCTGATGATGAATTTTTTCATTTTTTTAACGAAACATTATGGTACTTCTGATCAGAAAATCCGATGAGGGCGTCATTTCCACGAATAAAGGGTACACTTGGTAGAATGTGATAACTCCAACCGTTTTCGAGGAAAGTGCCGTTAAACATTTCAATAATTTTTTGAAAGACAAATTCAAATTTAATAAAACAATGTGTATTTATTGAAAAGTGTGGGTTTGGTTACGTTTTAGTTCTGCATTTAATAATAATAATAATAATAATAATAATAATAATAATAATAATAATAGCGTCTTTATTTTCCACTTAAAAGATTTACTTACAATTTCCTCTTATATACACATTTGAATGGAATAGTAGGCGAAGTTCAGCAATGGATTTACAATATTGACAAAACAAAAAGATATTCTTAAAGACTAGCTGCTCTTCCACTTAACCTAATCCGCGCACTACATTCAGTGAGACTACACAGAAAATAATTGTACTTAATGTAAATGTAAACAATAAGAAAAATTTTTTTTTACTATGGTTAATAACAAAAAGAAAACATTAACTTTATTAAACTAAAATTTTAAATTAAACCAGGGGGCTAATAGTATTAATTATGACGATTATATATTAATACTTTTAATTTTTTTTGAAACAATTTAATTTCATTTCTTTCAAGTTTTCAGGTAGAGGGTTATAAACTTTGCAGATCTGATACCTAAAACAATGCTTAAATTGTTCTGTTCGGTGGATAGGTGGAGTTAAAAGACCTTTGAAACGTAAATTGAGGTTATGTACATCGGTCCTAAATTTTATTTTATTGTATAAATATTCGGGAGATTTTTTAACTAATATTTTATGATATAAACATGCCGAATGAAATAATCTGCGACTCTCCATATTCAACCAACCCGCGTCCTTTAGCTTATATGAATTTTTTGAATCTTATTCTTGTATAAAGTAGTTAAATTGGGGCCATATAAACAGTCGGCAAAATCTAATAAAGACAACACCAGGCTTTCACATAACATCACTTTCACTTTTTGAGGTAAATAATGCCTATTTCCATAAATTAATTTAATAGAATTATATGCTTTTTGTGCAAGTTTATTTATGTGTTTTTCAAACCGAAGATCACTGTCAATAATAACACCCAGGTTTTTTTAATGTTCAACCAATTCAAGGTTTTCTTGATCTACACTTATATGGATGTGATTTTTAATAATTTGACGAGAGTTTTTGGACCAAAAAGTAAAGCGTTCGACTTGCTGGCATTAATGATAAGACAGTGTTCTTTTGTTACTTTTAAAAAAGATTGTAAATCCTCATTGACGTGTAAACATGTACCATCAACGTCAGAAGCATTAAATGAGTAATAAAGCTGTGTATCGCCAGCATATAAATAATTTGGCAGTGTTTTAAACTTGAAATAAACTGACTGGTATACAGTGTGAAAAGTAGTGGCCCCAGAATAGAACCTTGAGGTACACCTGATCTCAATAGTAAGTCTTCTGAGGAATCGTGTTCATTACAGACTTTTTGTCGCCTATTTTCATCAACAAGTGCAAAATTAAAAATTTAATCAAATAATAAATTATTTTTATAATGGTTAAGAATATCATCAGAGGCATCTGCAAACGGTAAAGAATTTACAAACAAATTATTTATATCATTTAGGTTTTTGAAATTTTCAGGAGTGTTTTTATTTTTGTTTTGAAAAATTAAGTTATTTTTAAGAATCTTCCAACATTCATGAGCACTAGAGTTATTTAACTGATGAGTTAAAAATGCCTTTTTTTCTCTTTTAACAGCCTGGGATGTAAAGTTACGCATCTGTTTCTAATATATAAAATCGTTGTGATTGATTTTTTAAATTTGGTAAGTGCCCTATCTCTAATTTTTATCATGGTCTTTATTACGTCAGTCAGCCAGGGTGCAGGAGGTTTAGTAAATCTTTTTGTTACATAAGGTGCATGAAGATTAAATAAGCTAATTAAGTTATCAACGAGAAATGATACCTTAAATACCCATCAAATGGTATAGCATATAAATCCTGCTCAAAAGAAGTGTAATTAAAATTTTTGTATTCTCGATATGTTACCATTCTGGATTCACTATTGCTGCCACGCGCCCTTATTACACAATATACCAGTTGATGACCTGAGAGGTCATAGTCAACAACTCCTTTATCTAAAACAGATTCCTCATTTAAGACATTATAAGATCTATTAATGTAGAAGTGACATTGGTGATCCTGGTGGGAGAGTCAATAATTTGTGTTAAACCGAACTGATCTAAAAGAGCGAATAGATTTTGCACATTAAAATTATTAAAATTGTATGCATTTAGATTCAAATCTCCGGAACATACAATATTTTCAACGCCAGGCAATATTAAGCTTAAGGTAGCCTCAAACTCCGAGAGAAAGAACGCCGCATCTTGAGACGGTGGTCATTTACGTCATTTCATCATTTTATTTTGTTCTTGTGTTCCTTGATATGAGCTGATTTCTTTAACTTTTTACAATGCCTAGACATAATAATTTTTCAAATAGGGAAATGAGGGATAGATATGTGTTTATGCACAAAATAATTTTAGCGGACTTGCTGCAGCGAGGATATACTCATTGCAATATCCAAATAAAATACAGCCAGACCATAAGATTTTCAAAGATCTGTTTCGTCGTTTGGGAGAAACGGGTTCATTTAGAACAATTTTGTCAATTTGTTCTAAATAAACACAACAGGGATAAAAATTTTGTTAAGAACACTTTATTTACCGACGAAGCAACTTCACTCGCCGAGGCGTTTTTAACTGGAGAAATATCCATTATTTGGAAGTAGAAAATCCTCATGCCGTTAAAGAAAGGAATTTTCAGCAAGAATTTAAGATTAATGTTTGGTGTGGTATCATCGGCGATCAATTATAGGGACCATTTTTCCTTTCTCCAAATTTAAATGGACGGTCTTATTTGTTTTTTCTTCAAAATACTCTTGCTGATATATTGCATGCTTTCATGTACGGAACAGAATGTGATTCAAGCTCCCTCTCATTTCTCCATTAAAGTCAGGAATTATCTTGATGAGACTTTCTCACGCAGATGGATCGGTCGAGGAAGTGAGTTTTCTTAGCCACCAAGGAGTCCTGATTATAATCCTTTGGCTTATTTTGTGTGGGGACATATGAAGTCCTTAGTCTATGCAAATACTATCATCTCAAAACAAGAACTGTGGGACAAAATACAAAACGCAGCGAATTTTATTAGAGAACAAGAAAATGTATTGTTCAATGTAAGAAAATCTTTTATGAGTAGAATTAGAAAAGATATAGGAGTAGGTGGAGACCATATCGAACATTTACTCTAAGTTACAACAATGGGGTTTTTACATGGGGGGAAAGTTTATGTCATTAAGTCAACTTTTACGTTATTTTTTTGGTCTACTAATAAGATTAGATTCTTATTTTAGACAATTTTTCATTTATGTGTTTATCCCCATACCATGACAATAATCAATTCGTTCATAAGAAAGTAAGAAAGAGTTTTCGCTGTTGTTACAATTTTGTTTTCCCCTACGTTTTGTACTTTTTTCAATAAATACACTTTGTTTCGTTAAATTTGAATTTGTCTTTTAAAAAATGAAATGTTTACCGGCACTTTCCTCGAAAACGGTTGGACTTATCAAATTCTACCAAGTGTACCTTTTATACGTGGAAATGACGCCCTCATCGGAGTTTCTTGTTAGAAGTACCACAACGTTTCGTCAAAAAAAAATATGAAAAAATTCATCATCAGGTACAGGTCCTGCGGCGCCCTCTATGATCTAACATGATGTAATACATAAATTATTATTTTTAGGATAAAAAAAGTTCCTGTAGCAAATTTGGCGAAGATCAGTCAAGAGGCTGTTGAGTTATTGCTAAAAAATAAAAAATAATTTGAACTTTGACACCCTCTATCTTTTTCCACGCAACATTTTACAAAGCATATTTGGTTATATCCTCATATTGTGGCCCCAAGATTCTAGCCCTGAACTATGGCCTATTAACTAATGGTCCACCCTGTATACATTGTGGAACAGCCAAATGGAATAAATTTGGTATCTCAATTATTGTGCATATTTATAAAAAATCCAGAGACACGCAACCCCTAAATTTTTAAATGGGAAGTAAGAGCTTGTGATACCTCATTTTACTATGCCACAGAATGGTAGTACCGTCTGCAAAAAACGTAAAAGTGCATTGAATATCAACAGAGGCTAAGTCTTTTATGTATAACAAAAATAAAATGGGCCCTAGTACAGATCCTTGTGGCACACCACAGTGAATTCTGCCACATTCGTAAGTAAAGATATTGTTAATATTTCTTTCTTGTACTTTGTGCGCATTATTAAGATCTTCTTTGCTTGTATTTGATGATGAAAGAATTAGTACTGATTGAACAGAAACCTCCCGCAAGCCAAGGGCTTTATTATTAAACAACAACCCACAACTACCCCGGTTGTGGCAATATCATCATTACTATTTGTAATTCTATTCTGTAATTTGATTTGACCATACAACTAATAAACAAAACTAAACTAAAATAAAATGAAAATTAAAATAAGATAATAGTCCTTTGAACAGGTGACTTTGAATGAAAATTTACTGTATGCATAATTATTGATATACTCCCTTTGACAGTAAGTACTACAAGTTTGTTTACTTGCAGGTGCTTTATACGTCACACTAATCTTTTCCGAAGTGATTTCAAGTTGCTCTATTTTATTAGTTAAAAATAACAATATCTAAACGACAAAGGACTATAAAACAAACATTAATGGAGTGCACATTTATTATTCATTTTCTTATACATAAGTAAATACATCAGTTGCTAAACCTATTGTGTCCCTAAGTCACTATTTTCTGATATCTTTATTAAAAAACTACTGAAGAAGGTTATTTATTTATGTATACTTAACTTTATCATATTTTTTTATTCATAATAGTTATTACTGAATTAATCTTGCATTAGATTTTGACTCCTATGTTATAAGATCATATATGATAATGAAACATGATGATATATGATTGATTGTTAAATACAATATGCATATGGACAAGTTAATATTGTAAAACAATATTTAAAATCACATAGGCATGTTATCATTGTACCTTTTAAATATTATGTTAGGGCCTTCTTTCAAGTGTCAGTCGAACCACAAATACTGTTTTAAAGCAATTTCCAGAATCTATTTTCATGTCGAACGCTTACACAATGAATAATATATCGTGTTGGTCATGCTACCCACATAATTCCTTTAGAGTGGTTTGTAGTTTTTATTCCCAAAAATTCAACGGAACTTTTTTTATATAAGGTGATGTTTATATTTCTTTTGTTCCGGAGTACTTTGAAATGTATTGTATTTTTTTTTCATGAATCAATAACTATGTTTAACACAGTAGCGGCCGTTAGCGTCTGTAGTAAATTTTTTTTTCTTTTTGACAGGTAAGGTAAATGCACTAATAGTTGACACGTTAAAGAAGAACACTCATGTTTTTCTTTATGAAACCTATCCTTATTATCAAACTCTACAAATGCTATCTTAGTCATTGCTATGACAAATGCATAAAGTAAACAAAAACAATTAACTCTTAAATATATATATTTAAAAAACTAAACTTTTGATACACGTGACCAATCACTAGTAATTGACATAGCAAAAAAAGAAAACATCTATAAGTTGACATTTGGGAGCACCAATGGTTGACGTAACATTGAAATCCAACTGTAGTGTATTTACTATAAGTTTGTATTAAAATACATCATTAAGTTGCATCTGTAGTTATCTTAGAAATACGTATAAATAAAAAAAATAATTTACTGTAGAATTTGCAATTATAAGTAATAGTGGTATAGTATCATACTTTAAAACATCCATTCATGTATTACACTAACCGTTTGCATCAACTGGTTCGGAAAATTGATATTTTATTCTGTCACCACTTACAGTCAATTTTGGCATTGGAAGGATTTTAATTATTTGGTCTTCGTTAATAACGCTAATGTTAGTCTCATTTTGCTTAAACATAGTTTTTTTTTCATCACAGCATATCATTGCCATCACCTCAATATCACAGTCAAGAATTTTTTGTATAATGCATACATATTTGTAGTTCTTCTTTTTTCCTGGAAAACTGACTAGCAAAAAGTCCCCTTGTTTTAAGGTTTTGCCCCTTGTTTCATCTGGATCTACGTTTTCATCATTTTCGCTATCTTCTTCGAGTTCTTCTTTTCCAGAATCAATATCATCCATACTATCTCCGGACTGTACCCATTCTTCATTATCATCTGAACTTGTGTCACTATGATGAACACTTTTTTTGGTTTTCTTTTTTTCTGAGCTGTATTTTGTCGAGTATTTTGTTTAAAAGGACTAGGTATTATTATTTTTGATTTTGAAGCTGCGGCTTCGACCAGTTTTGGGCTTTTAAAAGGGCTTATATTTTTTGATGCTGCTACAGTTAATGCTTTGTCAGGAATCATAGTAGGAGTCTTGCAACCAAGGTGTTTTTGATGTTCATCTTCAGTTGATGTTACTACATCTTTTGATGTTGAAGCAACAATAACAGCAGATGTCATATACACTGGACTTATTTGCTGTTCATTACTTCACATAAAATTGATACTATACTTTCTGTAATCTGTTCATCATTATGATTATTAATTGCAGGTAATGTAAGATTTTGTTCATTTTCACTAATTTCTGTTTTTCTGCACATTTTCTAACGCATCATGTGGTTCTTCAGGCCTGGCTTTACCATCTATTTCTATTTTTCATCGCTGTTCTTGAAAAGCACAATCTTATCCGGATCTACATATTTATCCATAAATAATATTCCTGATTCCATCTCTTTAATCATGTTCTGTTTTTCAGTGGATCTTTTTTTTATAACATTTTCATCAAAGCATACAGCTACTGGATCCCAAGGGTATAATCCATATTTACGAAAACCGTTTTGTAAAATTGACGGTACCAATTTTTCCTCAATTACCTTCTTTAGTAAGGGACAAAAATAGACTTTCTTTAATATTGGAAAATCAATGTTATCAATTCGCCATTGATATACAGCATTTTTCCAGGTACCTTTCAACGTACGGAACACAGCAACATCCATTGGCTGTAATAGATGCGTTGCATTGGGATAGAGCGCAATCGGGATTATACCATTTACCGAACATAACTTACTTACTTGAAGGGACAAGTGAGATGTATGCCCATCAATGAAGAGTATAACAGGCTTAGGAATTTTATTCTCTTCTAACCACTTATTGAAAATGTTGGATATATATTCAAAGAATGTCTCACTGGTCATCCACACATTCTCTGACCGACCTATACCCCAAGAATCTGGAATACTTAGACAGAGTTCTCTTGGTATTCTTTCATATTTAAATATCACCACAGGATGAACAACCAGCAGCATTTTCTGGTCGTTGGTCGTGCTTAGTTCGCTTCGCTGCTCATTCGTCGTGTTTGGTTGACCGCGACATACTACGGTGCTGGTACTTGGCAATACCAGTCTCCACGTGTTACTAAGTCGATACCCATCCTCTCTGTTAAAGTTGTTCACGTTTTTCATAATTTCCAATGATTCCTGTCTAATATATTGACGTCCTCGTAGTCAATTTTATGGTTCTCGTTATTATGGACGTGTTCTGCTATCGCCGACCTATCCGTGTATCCAAATCTGGTATTTCACTGGTGTTATTTGATTCTGCACTGGATACTCCGTCCTGTTTGTCCTATGTAGCTCTTTCCACATGAGCACTTCAACTGGTAAACACCTTTTGATAACAGTTTGGGGACAGGATCTTTGATTGAGGGAAGCATCTGCTGTATTTTCTTCACTGTTCGAAACCGTACACCTAATTTCTTTTTGAATGAAATCTTCTTCAGTCTATCTGTGACTCCCGCGACGTAGGGTAGGCATGCATACGTTGTTGATTGTTGCTATTCTTCTTCTGTAGTTCTCCTCTGGTTATTTACTATTCGTTGTATATTGTTTTGACAGTATCTGTTCTTTTTTAAAGCTTCTTGGACATTCTGTAGTTCCTCGGGTTCGTTATCGTCGTCGCATATTGTGTTGGCTCTGTGGACCAACGTTCTAATTAACGCTCTCTTCTGTTGTGGATGGTGGTGAGATGTCGCATGTAGGTAACGATCGGTGTACGTTTTTTTTTTCTGTAGACACCGTGGACCAGCTTGCCAATGTGTGACCTTTTCACTAATATATCTAAGAAAGGTAAAGCTCCATCTTGCTCGGTCTCCATTGTAAATTTGATACTTGAATGCTGTTTATGCAAACGGTCGAAGAAAACAAATAAAGAGAATTCTTCATGTTTCCATATGATGAACGCATCGTCTATGTAGCGTAGCCAGCACTTTGGTTTATTCTCACTGCAGCGTATAGCTTCCTCTTCAAAAGCTTCCATGAATAGTTTGGCTATCACAGGTGAAAGTGGTGATCCCATGGCTGCTCTTTACTTCTGCTCATAGATGTCTCCATTCCGTAGAAAGTATGTTGTAGTCAGGCACAATCGGGCCAGATCAGGTATGTCTTCTCTTAATCCTATAGGTACAAGTTGTTGGCGAATGAGGTTAACTGTTACCTCAATTGGTACATTGGTGAACAAAAATTCGACGTCAAAACTAACCATGATATCATTACTCGTTATTTCCAAGTTTTTCAAAATTTCTACAAAGTGTCCGGAGTTCTTTACGTGGCCACTAGTCTTACCTATATAGGGTTGCAGTGTGTCCGCGACGTATCTGGTCAACTCATAAGTTGGTGATCCACGTGTGCTGACGATTGGTCTTAAAGGATTACCTGGTTTATGAATCTTAGGGACGCCATAGAGTCCAGCGAAACGAAGCGGCGCCTCCGTATATAACGAGGAGTCTAACACAGCAAATGCAGTCTTTAGAATCCTTCTGAAGAAGCTGACGGGATGATTTGCTGTTCATTACTTCACATAAAATTGATACTATACTTTCTGTAATCTGTTCATCATTATGATTATTAATTGCAGGTAATGTAAGATTTTGTTCATTTTCACTAATTTCTGTTTTTCTACACATTTTCTAACGCATCATGTGGTTCTTCAGGCCTGGCTTTACCATCTATTTCTATTTTTCATCGCTGTTCTTGAAAAGCACAATCTTATCCGGTTCTACATATTTATCCATAAATAATATTCCTGATTCCATCTCTTTAATCATGTTCTGTTTTTCAGTGGATCTTTTTTTTATAACATTTTCATCAAAGCATACAGCTACTGGATCCCAAGGGTATAATCCATATTTACGAAAACCGTTTTGTAAAATTGACGGTACCAATTTTTCCTCAATTACCTTCTTTAGTAAGGGACAAAAATAGACTTTCTTTAATATTGGAAAATCAATGTTATCAATTCGCCATTGATATACAGCATTTTTCCAGGTACCTTTCAACGTGCGGAACACAGCAACATCCATTGGCTGTAATAGATGCGTTGCATTGGGATAGAGCGCAATCAGGATTATACCATTTACCGAACATAACTTACTTACTTGAAGGGACAAGTGAGATGTATGCCCATCAATGAAGAGTATAACAGGCTTAGGAATTTTATTCTCTTCTAACCACTTATTGAAAATGTTGGATATATATTCAAAGAATGTCTCACTGGTCATCCACACATTCTTTGACCGACCTATACCCCAAGAATCTGGAATACTTAGACAGAGTTCTCTTGGTATTCTTTCATATTTAAATATCACCACAGGATGAACAACATTACCAGCAGCATTTTCTGGTCGTTGGTCGTGCTTAGTTCGCTTCGCTGCTCATTCGTCGTGTTTGGTTGACCGCGACTTACTACGGTGCTGGTACTTGGCAATACCAGTCTTCACGTGTTACTAAGTCGATACCCATCCTCTCTGTTAAAGTTGTTCACGTTTTTCATAATTTCCAATGATTCCTGTCTAATATATTGACGTCCTCGTAGTCAATTTTATGGTTCTCGTTATTATGGACGTGTTCTGCTATCGCCGACCTATCCGTGTATCCAAATCTGGTATTTCACTGGTGTTATTTGATTCTGCACTGGATACTCCGTCCTGTTTGTCCTATGTAGCTCTTTCCACATGAGCACTTCAACTGGTAAACACCTTTTGATAACAGTTTGGGGACAGGATCTTTGATTGAGGGAAGCATCTGCTGTATTTTCTTCACTGTTCGAAACCGTACACCTAATTTCTTTTTGAATGAAATCTTCTTCAGCCTATCTGTGACTCCCGCGACGTAGGGTAGGCATGCATACGTTGTTGATTGTTGCTATTCTTCTTCTGTAGTTCTCCTCTGGTTATTTACTATTCGTTGTATATTGTTTTGACAGTATCTGTTCTTTTTTAAAGCTTCTTGGACATTCTGTAGTTCCTCGGGTTCGTTATCGTCGTCGCATATTGTGTTGGCTCTGTGGACCAACGTTCTAATTAACGCTCTCTTCTGTTGTGGATGGTGGTGAGATGTCGCATGTAGGTAACGATCGGTGTACGTTTTTTTTTTCTGTAGACACCGTGGACCAGCTTGCCAATGTGTGACCTTTTCACTAATATATCTAAGAAAGGTAAAGCTCCATCTTGCTCGGTCTCCATTGTAAATTTGATACTTGAATGCTGTTTATGCAAACGGTCGAAGAAAACAAATAAAGAGAATTCTTCATGTTTCCATATGATGAACGCATCGTCTATGTAGCGTAGCCAGCACTTTGGTTTATTCTCACTGCAGCGTATAGCTTCCTCTTCAAAAGCTTCCATGAATAGTTTGGCTATCACAGGTGAAAGTGGTGATCCCATGGCTGCTCTTTACTTCTGCTCATAGATGTCTCCATTCCGTAGAAAGTATGTTGTAGTCAGGCACAATCGGGCCAGATCAGGTATGTCTTCTCTTAATCCTATAGGTACAAGTTGTTGGCGAATGAGCTTAACTGTTACCTCAATTGGTACATTGGTGAACAAAAATTCTACGTCAAAACTAACCATGATATCATTACTCGTTATTTCCAAGTTTTCCAAAATTTCTACAAAGTGTCCGGAGTTCTTTACGTGACCACTAGTCTTACCTATATAGGGTTGCAGTGTGTCTGCGACGTATCTGGCCAACTCATAAGTTGGTGATCCACGTGTGCTGACGATTGGTCTTAAAGGATTACCTGGTTTATGAAACTTAGGGACGCCATAGAGTCCAGCGAAACGAAGCGGCGCCTCCGTATATAACGAGGAGTGTAACACAACAAATGCAGTCTTTAGAATCCTTCTGAAGAAGCTGACGGGATGATCAGCGAAACGTCAAGTCAAGTTCGACGACCACGGCAAGACCCGGAAGGAACTACTTCATTAGACAACGACCGTGAAAACCTAAATTCTACTAATGTGCATATGGTGTATACTAATATGTACTTGTGACAGTATGTGCTTTATTAAATCTGAAAAATATTTTAGGATAAATAATAGCTATTACTTTACACTTTACACATCATTTTTAAACTTAAAGATTAATAATTGTACTATAGTTATTTATTATATGCAGGTCACACAACTCACAGTTTAATCCACGTGCAGGTTTTCCTTTCTGGATTTTTCTATGTTTATTACCTAATACTTTTCTTATGTTATGTTACATTTTATTCTAATTATTTGGTGAATAAATATTATTATATTATTATTATATTCCAGAGATAAAATATTTTTAGCATTTTTTTGTTTTAATTTTTTTACCATATTTTCGCTAGTGCACGTGCTTTTAAAATCATATGAAGTAATGTACATATTATACATATAAATAGAATATGAACGTGGTTACTCAAACTTAAGTAATACTAAAAAATAATGTAAGAAAAGAATACTTTTTTGTTATAAAAACTATTTATTGTATTATGAGCCTTTAATGAAACAATCATGTAAAAGAAACACTTGGATATTTTAACTGATATTAAATAAAGTATGAAAAATTTGTTTTCACTTTTAATTTTTTTAATACAAAGTCAGGCAGTTTAAAAAATTGTTATTCTATATAATGTTAACTAACGTATATCAGGACTTAAATAATATTTATCAGCTCGATTTGCTCAAGGGTATATTTCCCCACTTTAATTGGCTGCCTTTCAACTATTTCTCTTAGATATACTTTGGTCCTTATAATAAAATTAAGTGAATTTGAGTAAATAATAGGACAAATAGTTTGTTTCATTTAAGAACTTTTAAATTAGTAAAATCTACGGTATTCCAATTAGTAAAAGCAACTATGAACAATACTATAATTAAACAAGAAAGTTTAATTCGTTGTAGACAGTGCACTTAACAATAATATATTGGTTCCATTAAGTATAATTATCTTCGTTATAAGTATTTCTTTAATGTTAAGCCTGAAAGCTAAAAAAGTTTGTAAAACGACAAAATCAATTAATTACACTTTGAAGACTTACCAAAGAAAGGCTTTTCCATTCATAATGCGTATAATCTGCAAAGTATTATTTTAAAAACCTAAAATGCAAAAGCCTTTTATGCATTAATTACTACTTTTAAAGTCGGCGGATTTAATGTACTTAATTATTTTTCTTTTGGATTTTTACACTCTACCTATTTAAAATAATTGGTGGATATTTCGCTTAAATATAATAACACCGACAGCGTAAACTTGCCTGCAAAGCTTATTATGTAGGTACTTGTTTGATAAAGTTTTAATAGACAAACACTTTTGTTTAATGATATATTAGCTTATAGCTGCGGCTACACGCGAGGATATAGACTTTTTCTTTACCACATCCTACTACTTAAATCCTCTTCCATTTTTCCTACCTCCCCATTACGTTAGCCTACATTCCCACATTCTCATTATTTTCCAACAACTTTCTACTTTCTTGACTAGCAGTTAATATAAGTAGACACTGCTTGTGTATTTAAACAATCGCAGTAATACTTTTATTAAATACATCATCCTCTCCCCCAAATAGCGCCCCACCTTGGGCGCCATGAAGTACACTTCAGTGCAGTCATCCAACTGTGAACCTGACGATCCTTCTGACAAATATCAAAGTAGCAACTGCAACTACTATCCCATTAATTTAATCAAATAAATGTATTAAATGTTTAATACATACCGTAGAAAACAAAATTTTTGTGCAGAAATTCAACTTGGTGGTGGCCCTAATATTTTCTTATTTTAATTAAATGTTTCGATACTCGAATGTCGGGAGCAAATATTAGCCAGAATCGTGACCTGATAGATTAAAGCGAAATATTTTTCACAGTTGATATGTACCCTCAGTGCAAATAAATAATTTATGGGGCGGTGCCCGATTATCAGGCTCGTCATCTTTGTTTTCGTTAAGGGATTTTGACTTTTCTTTAAAAAATTACTGAATATCACCCAAACGGTTGGGTTCCGGCAAAACATATTAAATGTTTTATTAAAAATTAAATTTGCTACAATATAGGCTCAATACCGCCTTAGTAGGTTGAATATTTTGTGAGATACAGACTTTTAAAATTTTGACATCTTAAATTTTTTTTATTTCTATTGAAAAATCACCAACTATAGCCCCAACGGGATGAGAAGTCGGTGGAGACGGCCCTTCATCCAATTGTTTCTAGGATCGAGAAGGCGCTGTACCGCAAAGAACTCGCAGCCGGAGCTTTTCTGGATATCGAGGGAGCGTTTGACAACACCTCCTTCGACTCCATATGTATATATATATATATATATATATATATATATATATATTATTATTAGGTATTTACACAGCAATACAGTATCAACTCAAACAAAAAAATCACATCCTAAAGGAAAAACATATACTGGTACAAAATACCACAAATGTCTTATTAAAAATCAAAATTTTACATTTTCTTTTACTTTACAAGATTTTCAGGAGGTCATTCCTACTTACATGTTCAATATAAAACTTTAAAAATGAATAACTTTGCAAATGGGTAAAACAAAACTAAATGCACCTTAAAAATTTATGTAAAATAGAATAATTATAATAAAATGTGACTAAGTACTTTATAAATCACATCCCACAGGGGTAGTGAAAGCCCAAAATGGGAAAAACTGGATATAAACTCCATTGAAGCACTCATACGCTGCTTCTGGATATGGAAATTCAGCTCCATTAGTGAAATAAAGATCCAAGCATTTTTTTGCCACCGCAGAGAAACGGTAGATCTGAAACAAATATTATTATTGCAAATTACTCGAATAAATACCTTTTGTAAATAACACAATCCATTAAACTTAGTGAATGAACACTATTAAAACTAAAAAACAGGCCACAGGCCTGGTTTGAAGAAAAATATTTGGAAAAAACTTGTTAAAAAATTAGAAATTTTGACATTTGAGTGTTATTATGAACTTTACAAAAAAGTGAGTTAGTAATTTAAGAAAACTATTTGAGAACTTTAAAGGTACAAACCTTGACCAAATGTAGCGTGTAGCAGCTCTTAAACTACGTGGACATTTAGTAGTTATTCAGGACATTTTATGCGCAGGTGACTTGAGAAGCGTAGCTTCACCAGTAAAATTCACACAAAATATTTGCTGAACTTCAAATGTAATAGACATTTAATCCACAGGTCTCAGTGAGTGTTTTGCGGTATATTTCATAGGCCAAGACTGTGTATTAAAAAAGTTGTGGACATAGTTTGGGGTATGACACTCCAAGAAAAACATTATTAATTAATTTTAAGAAATCAGGCTTTGTAGCTACTAGAGGTATAGAATAGGTTGTGATAGTATGTAAGCAAGGTGTTTCAAGCAATATAAGCGGTATAAATAGCTAATTTTAAGTAGAATATAAGAAGATAGTCAAAAATTTAAATTGTTTAAAAAAAAACTTTTAGAGTATTAAATTGCATATCAAATCGTTCAGGACACAAAAATAAAGAGCCTTCAGCTAAAATAAATCCAATTTATTCAAAAATAAGCTAAATAAACGCAAAAAAAGAATATGACAGTTAAAAATTTGTCAATTATAAGAGGCCAAGATCCTTCAAATTTACCATTTCTATGGAAACAATGCCAAAGGAGAGTAATTTTCAATTTTATAGAAGACAGACGCGTTTTCGTTTTGCTCTGCAATTTAAATTCAATTTTTCAAGATTGAGAAAATTTTTAGAAACGTCAAAGTTGCCAAGTTGCGAATTTGATGAAAATATTTAAAGATTTCAATGTTTATCATAATTATAAAGCATTTCAATTAAATTTGTTTAATAAACTTACCTGAAAGTAATAAAATAAATTCAATTATATAATTTCACAAAAGCATCACAATAGAAAATAAGTAGTGCACCGATTGTACCGACAACTGACAGGAATAGCGGAACCAAGGAGCTGTCTATGAAAGGGAAGAAGAAGCGCCGTAGTTTGTTCGTAAATTGGTTCGGTGGTCGAGGAAAACTTCGCTGGAATCACGAGGTATAGTGTGCACAATTTTAAAAAAATAAAGAGAGCTCGTACTACAATAGTAGACATTGATTTATTTATATTGTTAGTTTTAAGTTGTTTATTTATTCACTGCATGTACCATTTACAATTTCATCTGTTTGTTCTTTTATTCTTTGCCTTTTCCATATTAATATCGTAAATGCCACTTATTTGCTTATATAAAAAATTGTTCTACCTATTTGTGCGTTTGATTGCTACCCACACTGTAAGTATTCAAAGAACTCGCCCCTGAAGAGAGTCTCCGTCCCACAAGCAGTGAGGACAACCATTGAATTATTGTGTAATTGTGTATACTATTGCTCCTCAAATACAATTCATTCTTGGCGATAATTCCCTTAAGGAATTCGCAAGCAATTTAATTTTAATTAGCGTTTTGTTGATAATATGCGATTATTACACTTAACGCGCCAGGCTTGTAACTTGTAATTCAGCGCTCGGCGGGGCACATAGCCCGGAGAGTGGCTGTTGGTTGCAGTCTGGTTAAATTCCTTGTAGTGAAATAAGGATTTTGCAGAGGAGCTTGCGATTGAAATATTATGTTTTAATATTTCTGTCCTCTAGAAGCACATTTGAACTATGCTAAGCCCAGTCAGGCTATTTATTTTTCGATTGCAACAGACACTGGACCTCTAGATGGCGCCTGCTTACTATTTTACATGTCGCAATCTTTTGATTTATGTATTTATCTCAATGCTATGAAAATAATCCATTAGTTCATAAGTTTACGCTGTTATAACGATATTGTTTTCTCTTGCGTTTTGTACTTGTTTCATTAAATTTGAATTTGTCTTTCAAAAGATTATTGAAGTATTTAACGCCACTTTCCTCGAAAACGGTTGGGAGTTATCAAGTTCTACCAGGTATACTTTTATACATGGAAATGGCGCCCTCATCAAGTTTTCTGGTCAGGAATACCACAACGTTTCGTCGACAAAAAATACGAAAAAAATTCATCATCAGATACAGGTCCTGCGGCGCCCTCTATAATTTAACGTCATGTAATACATAAATTATTGTTTCTTACAATAAAAGAAGTTCCTCTAACAAAATTGGCTAAGATCAGTCAAGGGGCTGTTGAGTTATTGCAAAAAGACGAAAAGATAATTGAATTTTGACACCCAGTATCTTTTTCCACAGCAACATTTTACTAAAGTATATTTGGTTATATCCTTATATTTTGGCCCAAAGAATCTACACCTGAACTATGGCCTATTATTAATGCCTCACCCTGTATATTATACAAAATTTCAAAGCAATGTTAGAATATGTAGAAATATACTCAATTTATACTCAAATTTTGTATCTTATATATCTATACATTGGTTTTCGCAAAGCCTTCCCTTACCGTAGACCTCATCTAAAACATCAGAATACTTCTATCAAAACAATTGTTATTTTAACAGTCTACTATAATTTACAAGTTTTACACAGCCTCAATTCATGTTGATTAAGAACTGTTATGGAGAAGATCACAATAGCGGTTATTACATAGTCTGCTCAGTTTTGATACATAAATTTAAAGTGTCTTTTGTTTCTTGCTTGCCCTTTGTGTTCTCACAAAACTGCATTGATACTCGTGCACGAGCTGTGGTAGTACACTGTGAGTTACCCTATAATTATGTTTCGTTGCAACATTGTAATATAATTATCTGTTTCCAAGTAACAAGAAATTTCGCACGTTAGAGGAGAATTCATCGGAGATTTGCACTTTATAGCTCAGCTCAGCATTAAGAAATGAAACGCAAGGAAAGGAAAATTACGAAGAACATTAGAAATAAACTGTTATGATTGTCAATAAACTGTTTTAAATTTTAGGATCGACTATATATCACTTATACTAAGACAGTGTTAGTATTGTAAACTTGTCTATTTAATTACTTCTCTATTTGATATCTAATTTTGCGAAAATATATAAAAGATTCTAAAACTGCGAATAATAACATTTCTAAAAAATATAACTTACTATCTGATGGGCAGTATGGGCTTCGCAAGGGTAGATCTACATAGGATGCTATTGCTGACTTAACAGAAAGAATTTATAATAAATCACACCACAGGTAATTACGACCCCCTTTATCCCGGAAGGCTCTAGAAGAGCCTTGTGTGGGAGGGGGCTACACATTTAGAGACAAGGGACACACACCCAATATCCGTGTATAGTGAAAAAATCCCTCTCACAGTATTTTCCACTGCCACGACCGGGGATCGAACCCGGAAGTTTTGGATGAGAGGCAAGTGCGCTCACCTCTCGATCTCCAGTCATACAAATAAATAATGTATATGGTAATTAAAAAGTCGCTTTGCATCTTTGTAGATCTGGTTAAGCATTTGGTATAATTAGTTATGTTGATCTGTTAGATACCTTAAGTGATATTGGTCTACGTGGTGTTGTCAAACAACTTCTGTCTAGTTATCTCGCGGAGAGCAACATTGTGTAGACTTAGAGGATATACAATCTACAATCAGTCTATAAAAATAGTGAATGCGTCAAATTATTAGGCATAACGGTTGATCAAAACTTAAATTGGTTTAAACATATTGAATTGGTATCGAAAAAAATATCTACTAAATGCTATATTGTTTGGCAGCTTCGTGCTTATGTAAGTTTAGAACTGCTTAGAATTTACTACTTTGCACATGTAGAGTCATTATTAAATTATGGGATTCTTCGCTGGGGAAACTCTAGTATACTTAATGATCTATTCATAGTCGAGAAAAAAATAATTAGAACCATGATGTTCAAGAATTCCACTTACTCATGTAGGGACTTGTTTGTCTCACTTAAAATATTAACACTACCAGCTTTATGTATTCTGTCATGTTGTATATTTGTCAAGTCTAATATTGATCAGTTTACCCATTTTTCAGATAGCAATATACAGGACACCCTGAGAAACACACTAGCATTTTGATTCCTCAATATAATTCATCTGCAGTCAGTAATGGTGTGACTGTTATGCCTATTAAAATATATAATCATCTACCAAATTCTCTAAAAGAAATACCTACAGCAAAACTATTCATATTAAGGTTAAAAGAACTACTGTTACAAAAATCGTTTTACTCTATAGATGAATTATTTGGTATTTACCATTTAACGCTGAGCTTACCACTCTATTTACTTGTTTAAATATTGACGATTTTTATATACATGTAATGCATGTCAACTTAAAAATAAAGAATTTTTTTTATCAGTCACCCTACTCTGTGGCTCCGACTCTCACAGAGGGGAGCTGATAATAAATACCAATAGCTACTCCCCACGCCCGTGGGATGAGTGACTACCGGGTCCGTGAATCGTGTGCCCTGAGTAGATGCAATGAACCGAGGATGACAGCCTTCTGCATGCTGCCGGCTAAGATCTCGCCGAATCTCGGCATGCCGGTATGGCCTTTAGTTCTGAAAGCAGCGTCTGTCTCTTTCCACCGAGGGCTCCTATAATCAGTACCAGCCACTATTTTAACAGAATGGCCTGGATAAAGACTGCGGAGTTCGAAGAGCAAATCTCGATATTTTGTCCGTTTTTCCTCCTTTTTCAAGACAATGTTGCTCACAGCGAGGGCTGAGAATTCCACGACATACATTGTCTTGAGTTGGTGGTCGAGGAGTAACTATGTCATTGTTAGCTTGTATTTGCCTGACGGTGGGAAACGAGTAGTTCCAATAAATTAGATAATTCTCATTCCCCACAACGGGTTCAATATCCCCCGGAGCGTAAGGCAGCACTGGTGTTTCGTCTATCCCATATGAGTGCCTTAGATGATAGTAAAGCACTCGTAATGCTGCGTCGTGTCTGTGAATATAGGCCGAGACTGCGTATGTCGGGCAAGCCGACAGTAAGTGCATTACAGTCTCCGGCGCTCTGCGGCAGGCCCTGCAGCTGACATCAGGTACCTCCATACCCATGACATGACGTAAATAGACGAGGGTGTTAAATACACCATCCTGGCAAGCAATTATGAATCCCTCGGTCTCGGACTTCAGCCCGGCTGACCTTAAAAAGGCGAAGGTCAGCCTTTCGAGTAAGCCGAGGTCTTCTATATTTTTAAGTTCTAAGTAGCATACCACAAGGTTCGGTACTAGGCCCGATCCTGTTCTTGATATACGTGTCAGATCTGACGCAGAATTACACATCATCTACTCTTTCGCACGCCGATGATCTCAAGTTGTTTTCTTCACCGTCACCCCATATTCAACATGACCTTGATCTTACCGTGCGTTATTGTTCTAATTGGCTGATTCCACTGAACAATATAAAATGCTGTGTACTGCATATGTCTAAACATAACCCAAAATTGAACTACAACAGAAATGACCTTATAATTGATCAGAGTAAAATGACCTTTGTGTCGTAGGGACAGACTTATTCTCCTGGAGTGAAATACAATAAGTTTTATATGGTCAGACGGTCATTCAAAGATCTTACAACCGACTCATTTCTCTAAAATTACAACTCGTATATTCATCCACATCACGAGTTTGCTGTAGCCATATGGTATCCAGTTTTCAGGCAAAGACGTTCAACCGAGCTCCCCCTACGCGACGTTTACAAAATATTCTTTATGAAACTCGTCCCAGCAATCTCAAACTTCAGCCACTGAAAACAAGCGAATTCGTGGTGATAATCAGGTTATTCCGTAGTGAAATGTAATGTTCAGAGGATATTTCTACACTTAATGTGGATCCCCGTCTACGTTGTGGCGCCTTGAAGTTAAAAAAAGAAAATTTTCACGTGCGTAATGGACAAACATATTTTTCGCCGATTGACAGCAAAGTACTAACTTTGCTGACTAATGTCAATCAGCAAAGTGTCACTTTCACTGCTTAAGTAGGGAATTATCAACCGCGGCAGTCAATCTACTATTTTGCTGCCTAGTTAAACAAATAACTATTGTCTAATTGAGTATTTGAACAGTGGAACACTTTGCCGGATAGTGTTGTTAAAGAACACGCCAAAACCCTCGATAAACTTTTCGAAACTGTAATAAAATCCGAAACATTTCGCATGAAAAGCGTGCTTCACGTAAAAATGCCGTTGGAAGAGGTTTTTATATTTTAAATTATATTTTCGCTCTACGCAGCGTTTTTTTATGCAAAAATTTCAGAAACTCATCAAGGAGTGTAATTTTATAAAGTGTAGTAAATGTTGTTGCACGGGGACGTAAGTGTAACAAAAATCGAAATTTCAAAATTAAACACCCTTTTACGAATCCACGATGTTATGCACTGAAACTCATGCGTTGTGTAAAATATGAGGACAAGTTAATCCAGTCTCTAGTCAAAGTATATCGAGAGTTTTAGCAAAAATAGCCTTTAGCGACAAGGGTCTCCTATCATTTTCTAGCAGTCGATTTTGACGGGAAAATGATGGGATTTAACGGGATTTGCCCTAAACCGGTTCCTCAGTGACTCGGTGTCAGAAAAGTATAATTATCAAGTACTAATATGTGCATGGGACCGCCTTGCCTGAACGTATGAATTTATAATTGCTACAATATAATTCAAAGTCGTTGCGATTCAAGCATTTTTAAGCTCTAAGGAGCAAACCAAATTATTATTGAACTGATAATACATAAACAGACAGGCAAGCAAAAGCCCACCAAAAATTTTTAAACATTGAACTTTTATTGAATCTTTTTGTGTAATCCTTAGCTATAAACCGCATATTGGATGGTAGTTGGTACATTATAAGTCGTCCGTTCCTCACCATGTGTTGTACACGGGCCAGACTATAGTTTGTCAGTACATTTTTCTTGAAGTTCTTGTAAAACATGATTTTTTAAAGAGATTTAGTATACAGTTTTTGAACTTTATATTGTCTTTTTCTTGTGTTTTCAAAATTCCCTTTCAGGTTTAACGTTAAGAAAGTGTTAGTACTTACTGTGTTAGATTTATAGTGTTACGACGTCCAATTGGTACCATCAGTGAAGCAGTTAAGCATAAACCAACAGTAAGTATAAATTTTGTATTATTCTCCGTCTGAAACGGCCGTTTTGAACTCTTTTTGTGAACGTTTAATATTCATTTTTGGAAAATATAAGTCTTTCAGACGCGAAAAGATGAATGGTTTACATTGTCAATGCTCCGTCTCTGAATTCATTTAAAAATAAACTTGATCATTTCTTAAACACTATGCCTATATAACATTAATGTTAATAAGATTTGTCTCTGTGTCTGCAAGTTACAGTATCTAAAACAGACAAATATTTGTTAATTTTAGTTAGTAGGAGTATTTGATTTTTAAAATATGAGCTTACCAAGCTTAAGTATTTTATGAGGTTTAATATAAGATGGTTGAACATAGTCTTATTAATTGTGGATGTGAAATAATTTCATCTTCGGAAATCATATTTTTCGGAAGATCTAATTTTCACTTAAAGTACAAAATCAAAGAGGATATCGATACTGATTCAAATAATACAGCACAATTTTTATGAGACTTTTCAATAACAAATTTCACCTTTTGCTTTATTTCTAGGTGTGATATTATAGGTGTTTTCGTCATCTATATTTTTATAATTTTTCCAGATTAAGAGCTTTGAGTAATGTTCCTACTATTATAAAAATGGTGCGAAAATTTCACTACTGTTTTTAAAGTAAGCCATAAAAAAGAGTTCACCTCAAATATTTGTATTGACTAAATTAAACCCATTTCGTCATTTACTTAAAGCTGATATAATCACCTTAAGGTTTCCTCTTGTCTAAAAGAACCAACATACCATTTTCACAAATTGCCAATTTATACACTTCCATAAAGCTTAAGCAAGAAACAGAGAATAAGACGCTGGAATAAAATTAGAATTAGGATGTAATGAAAATAGTTATGGTAATTTTGAATATATTAGAATTTAGTAGCAACACTTTAAAGTTGGGTTAAAGATGTTCCTTCGCTTTCTCTCTCACTCTAGCGACTTAAAAAGTTCCAATTTAGATGTTAATGTCCTAATTAAAGTTTGCGAGATGGTAAATCCTCGTCCGAATGGATTTTCCTTACGTTTTGATTAACTCTGGACTAGAACCTATCTTATAAGTTGAAATCAGGTAACTTGAGATCGCCCCTAATGAACACAGCGCGGGAAATATGCAATTGAAATTTGTCTCAATAATTCAAGTGGTTACAAAATTTACGACGGCTTATTTCTAAATTTGAGGATTGAAAGGGGGGGAGGAAAATAACCTTAAAAAAAATAAAAGTAACCAAATGATCTGGGGCAGATGTGAAGCGTTTTCCTCAGACCGCTACATAAGTGCCGGACAATGCTTTCGGAAGTGAGTTACCCTCCAATGTAGTTAAATTCTGCTATACTTTTAGTGAGAAAGGTGTAGCGTGCTTACGTCTACATCTACATCCGGAAAACAATTGAAAGGAGTTTTTAGAAAAAACAAAAAACATATAATAACAACAGGAGATTTTAAAATAACATGCTACCTTTCACCTTGTAAATGTTTATTTTTATAATCCAATAATAATAATAATATCATTATTGATCTTTTCAGCTATAATAAATTATAGATAAGACATGTCAAAATACTGCCATGTTAATGGCTTACAGAAGTAATATATTAATTATATACATATATATGTAAAAAAGAGTAAATACAGACATATACAGGGTATAACAAAATTTACAAAAAATGATGAATAGTGACAATAAAAGCATAGTATATCCGAAGATATATAGTTAAAAATTATAACATACAATATTAATGTAATAAGTCATTTGGCTTGTAAAAAAAGTAAAAACTCACTTACTGAATAAAATGAGTTTTCTATTAAAAAAATTTTTAGATTCTTTTTAAAGCTGACTAAAGATACGCAGTCTTTTATTTCTTTTGGTAGAAGGTTATAAATGCGACAACCCGAGTTAATAGGCGACTTTTTATAAAATTCGTGTTTATATTTACTTAAGGAAATTAATTTTCTTCCTCTTGTATTATAATTATGATAATCTCCGTTAAGTATAAATTTGTTTTTATTTACATGGATATATGTCAACAGTCATCAGATATATAGACATCACAGTAAGAATTTTATACTTTTTAAAGGTTTCGCGGCATGATGCTTATAGCCAAGACTAAACAGAAGCCTGAGTATTCTTTTCTGAAGTATAAATATTATGCAAATGTCACTAGCTTGTCCCCAGACTATAATATTGTATGCAATAGGGGAATAGACGAAAGCATAGTATACGTTTAAAAGGGCTTGGTTGTTTAAAGAATTTTTGAGAGAACTTATTACATAAAAACTTTTGTTCAATTTTGCAGATAGAATTTCAATATGGTGACTCCAATCTAAATGGCTATCTAGAGTTATTCCCAGAAAAGAAGCTGCGTTTTCTGTTTTGATGTCATGGTTATTAAATGCAAATGTGAAATCGTTATCTATCATTCTGTACCTGGTTTTAAATTCAATGCAAACTGTTTTTGAGTAATTAATTATTAAACGGTTTTTATGGCACCAGTCGCTAAATTGTTTTAAAAGTTCGTTAACTTTATTTTTTAGATTTAAAGATCTGCATCAGATACTACAATCGTAGTATCGTCTGCATACATGAAAACTTTACCACCAGTTATATAATTAGGGAGATTGTTCACAAATAATAAAAAAATTAATGAGCCCAATACGCTCCCTTGCGGGGTTCCAATGTTTATGTCATACATGTCAGATTCGACATCTTTTATTTTACCAATTATTTTTCTTTCCGATAAAAAAGATTTTATCCATGGATTTATAGGCCCACATAAACCCATATTAAAGATTTTTTCACACACAAAAGTTTTGTCTATGGTGTCAAAAGCCCTTGTAAGATCAAAAGGGATAGCTAGTGCATAATGATTTTCATCCATTTTGCTGTTCATATATTGAATTAGATCAACAGTGCCCGATTCCGTTGAAAACCCGGGACGGAAACCATGTTGGGAGTTTGTGAGTATATTATTTTCGTTTAAGAAAATTAAGATTCTATTGTAGATAACTTTTTCGAAGATTTTGGGGAAAATACTCAGCAATGATATCGGACGGTAATTTTCAATATTAGTCCGGTCGCCTTTTTTTAAAATATAGGAATTACAGCAGATTTTTTTAAGGACTTTGGAAACTTCCCCATTGTGATTGACAAATTAATTATATCAGCTAAGAACTTCAGCTAATTCGCTGCTGCATACTAGTTTTACCGGTATTTCATCAAAACCTGTAATAGTATCATTATTATTATTAAAAGATGTTTGTTTTAATTTGTTGACTAAACAATATTTATTTTATTTTGAGAGTTCTCAATGATAGCATCATTATGAGCTACCCTTTCATTGCGAATATCACTCTGTATTTGCTTATTAAATTGTTTATGTTTTTCCTTTAGTTGTTCATCTTCTATGTTTTTTTCTGAGCTAGTTCAGTTTTTTTAATTCTTCCATATACTTCAATAATTTTTGTGAAAACTTAATTTTGCCTGTTACTTGTTTCTTATTAGGTATGCCTTTAAAACTGCATGACGTATTAAAACACCAGAAAAAATATTCAAAAAAGTCGTCAAAAATACTGTCAATGTCAGTATTATTAGTCTGCAAAGAGAAATTTTTAAACAAAAATTTAAATTCGTAATAAAATTATTTTTAATTTGGAAGATTATTTTAATTATGTGACTAGTCCCCACATAAACTAATGACCCCCACGTGATTAACCTTCTGACATTCCCGGCATTTCCAGTGGACCACATGTTTGGTTGTCGAAACAACTCTATTGCCTGAAGAGAAGACGCCAACGAGGAGCGCCCAGACAACGACCTTTCCCTTTCTCATTTAGCAGCCATTGAATTGTTGCCCTGGTGAGTACGTTGCATATTCTTACGATTTACGTGCGTTTGTGTGGGAACTAGCCGCATAATTAAAATAATCTTCCAAAGTAAAAATAGTATTTATTGGATTATAAAAATAAACATTTAACGGTAGCAAGGTTTTTTTTGTAAAATGTCATGTTATTTTAAAATCTCTTGTTGTTATTATATGTTTTTTGCTTTTTCTAAAAACTTCTTTCGATTGTTTTCCGGATGAAGTTGTAGTTTTCTGCCGGAGAAAAAAAACGCGAAGAAATTAATAAAAAAGTGGAAGAAATAATAGAAACTAATAAAAGATCTGAAAGCAGAAAGGTTCACAATAACGTTAAAGAATATACAAAAGAATTCACACCACGACTATACATATGTAAGGACAAAAACGTAAAGAACCTAACGGAAAAGCCGGAAAACTCAGGAGATGGATAGAACATTTTGAAGAGGTACTAAGAAGGAGAACATCAACGACAGGAAGAGGAGAATGAAATGACATACTATAGTGCAGAACCGGAAGTAGAACCACCATCGTATAAAGAGGTAAAGAAAGTAATAAAAGACCTGAAAAACAGGAAAGCCCCAGGTGCAGATGGAATTGTAACAGACCTAATAAAGAATGGAGGAGAGGAACTATGGAGACAAATACACAAACTGATACTACATATTTGGGAGCGAGAAGAGATGCCAAAGGACTGGAAACTAGGAATCATCCACCCAATATACAAAAAGGTGATAAGTCTGTTTGTAGTAATTATAGAGGAATAACACTACTTAGTGTCCCTTATAAAATATTATCAGGGGTGATCCTTAATCGAATGACACCCTATTCAGAGGAAATTATAGGCGAATACCAATGTGGTTTCAGGAAAAATAGGTCAACCATAGATCACCTGTATACACTAAGAAAAATACAGGAGAAATGCTACGAACACAACATAGATATGCATTATCTGTTTATAGATTTCAAGTAGGCATTTGATAAAGTGCACAGGAAGAAAATGGTACAAAGTATAACCCTCCTAGGAATACCCCGAAAATTAATAAAAATAGTAGAAGTTACCATGGCAGAATCGACAGCAACTATTATAGTACAACAGCAGCTCAGCGAAGAATTTAAAGTAAAAACTGGTGTAAGACGAGGAGATGCTCTCTCGGCAGTGCTTTTCAATCTAGTGCTAGAAGCAGTTATCAGAAACATAAATAGAACCGGAAGCATTGTAAACAAAACCGCACAAATACTTGGGTACGCAGACGATATTACAATAATTGCACGCGACTTTGCTTCTCTGAATCGAACCACCATAGATCTTGAACCACAGGTAAATAAAGGAGGTCTACAAGTGAACCAAGCCAAAACTAAATATATGTATTACTGCAGGAAACCCCCAATACAACCGCCAAATATTAATATAAACGGCAGCCAAATTGAAAGCGTCAAGATGTTTAATTTCTTAGGGGCCAAAATTACCAATAATGCTAACGTTCAAGATGAAATAAGTGCAAGAATTCTGAAAGGAAATAAATGCTACTATGCCTACTTGAAATTAATAAGAAGCAACACACTAAACAGAAAATCTAACATCGCAGTATATAACACCCTTATAAGACCCGTAACCTATGGATGTGAAACATGGACATTAATAAAAAACGATGAAAATCAGTTAAGCGTATTTGAAAGAAAGGTCCTTAGAAGAATATACGGCCCCGTTTAAGAAAACGGTATGTGGAGAATAAGAATGAATCTCGAAGTTGACGCACTTATAAAAGGAGGGGATATAGTAAGATATGTAAAAAGTCAAAGAATAAGGTGGCTAGGACATGTAGGATGAAAGAATAGTGAAGAGAATTCTTAAAAGGAAACCACAAAATACAAGACCAAAAGGGCGGCCCAAGAAGAGGCGGATAGACGATGTTGAAGAAGACCTAAAAAATCTAACAGGAAACTGGAGGAGAATAGCGGTAGATAGAGACAGATGGAGGAACATAGTTGAGCAAGCCAAAACCCACCAAGGGTTATGAGCCAAAAGAAGAAGAAGAAGTTGTAGTTTTCCGGATGTAGATGTAGACGTAAATACGTTACAAAAGGGATCAGAGATATCCAGCTGCAACAATATGTAATACAAATGAAGACTGGGAAATATAAAAGAAGAAACGAAACGAGGTAATAGCATTACTAAGAAGACAAAATATTATGATGAACGAAAAATCAACGACAATAAAAAGGACTCAAAAATATGTCGAAAGCGTTGAAAAAATTATGCCAAATCAAAAACCACTCGGCACCCAAGGAAATCCAGTTTCCAGTTGACTTTATAATCGCGGAAAAGTTTAATGAACATTTCGTAGGCAGTATTAACCTAAACAAAATGTATATGAATTACGTACCTTGGAAGTAAAAAATAAATTAACAGAATTTAAACCTATTGAGAAAAAATATATCTGACTTGACTAATAAATTAGGTATTAATGGTATGGACCCAAGAATTATAAAAACTAATTGGTAGTAGATTTATAGATGTTATTAATAGCTCCCTACAGAAAGGAATTTCTGGAATTTTTCTAATAACTGGAAAATATCGGTGGTTACACCCATTCCAAAAATCCCGGATACAATAATATATGAAGAATTTAGACGAGTATATGAAAAAATTTTAGAATTTTTTTTAATACATTTATTTAACGTCGGCCTATTTCCGCTACTGGGGCCTAACACCGACGCCTGTACACGAGCTACCCCCAACCAGGAATTTTGCCGAACATCTTCCCTTAAGAAGAGTAGGGATGTTTTACTTGCCTAACATTTAATAGACAAGGGACCGACGGCTTTACATCCCCTCCGAAGGATGGTATATCCCCTATACGACCCTCGCCTAAGGTTGCATAGCTTCCGCGCATACACTGATATACAAGCCGCTGAAAGATGTGTGGAGGCGAGAACGCGGTCTTCGGTCACCCATCCAACTACTAACCGCGCCTTACGTTGTTTTACATCGCATATCGAAGTATGTACATAGTAAAGACGCATCCACGCTCGCCCCCTAACTTTAGAATTGGTAGTAAAAGAACAATTGACTATACACTGTATGGATAATAACATTTTAATAGAGAATCAATTTGCATCCAGAGAAAGTCATTCTTGTGAAACGGTATTTCAGTTCATTATATCGTATTGAGTTAAGTCAGTGGATCGGCAATTATTGGTATCAAAGTTGGAAAAAATCGGTATTGGGGGGATTTTACTTAAATGGATTCAATCTTACCCAACTGCAAGAAAATAAAAAACAAGATATGTAAATAGTGCATCTAACGTAAAAGACAATGATTTCGAAGTACCACAAGGAACAGTACTAGGACCTTTATTATTTGTGCTATTTATAAATTACCTAGTGAAATCGATAGAAAATTGTAAGGTACATTTATTTTCAGATGACACGTGAATTTATTTTTATAGAGAAAATGTAAATGATGTTATTAATTTTATCAATCAAGATATCAAAGATGTATTTGTTTGGTTGTGTAGTAATAGCTTAAAAGTAAATACCGATACATGCACATACGTGGTTTGCGGTAACAGACATATATTAAATCGTCAACAAGTTGGGCAAAGTATTGTATTAGATAAAAAAAGAAACATAGAAGAAGTCTCAGAATTTACATACCTTGAGTTTATAATAGATGAATCCTTGACCTTCAAATATAATACTGACTATATTATGAAAAAGTTGCAAAAAAGATTTTTTTACGTAGAATTTCAAATTATTAATCAATGTTTTCAAGAATATTAGTATATAAATCTATAATAGCTTCACATTTTGACTATTGTGTAACTCTACAGCTATATTTAAATACCACAGTTATACAAAATGACCATAATATTAAAATGTAACAAATATACCCCCACAGACACAATGTTAAATGTTTTAAATTTTGTAAATATTAACAACGTATAGTGTTAAAATCACTACAATTTATTAAAATTTAAAATAAAACATCGTATGGCTCCAAGGTATTTGTGTGATAAATTGAGTTTTGAACAAGATACTCATGGATGTAACACTTATAGGTGAGGACTAAGAGGCGATTAAACGATTTTTTATTAAAAAATTCAAACTTTTTCACTCTCTTTTAACACGCACTGTTTGAATTACACCCGTATACTTATGTTCTTAGTTACGTATCGATGGGTAGGTGTGTGCATGTGTTTGCATGTATGTTAAAAAATCATAGATATTTATATACACGTTTTTCCAGGTAAATCCGTTGAATAAAAATAAAACTAATATACGTTATGTTTATCTGTCGTTTATTATTTTTCACTCTCTCTTTTATCTCTTTAGATATTAACGTGAGTCAGATGGAACCTCGAAAAATATGAATTTTTCTTAGTCTAGCGAGACTATGCCCCCGCCCCTCCTTTTCCGAGGATGATGAAAACAATAGCGGTGGTTAAAACTCTCACCCCACCCCCAAACGGTTAATAACCACCCCCGAAAGGGGTAAACCGCCTACCCGCCGTGTCCTACCAGCCAAACCCATGTTAACCCCTGTTTTCGAGGATGCTGAGAACGATGGTGATGTCGAGATCTCTCCTCATCCCCCGGCAACCCCCCAAATGGCCAAAACCACCCCCGAAAGGGGTAAACCGCGGATAAGTCTCGAAACAATTCAAATCGAAAATAAAATTGATAATCATCACTGAATAAGCAATTTTATAGCAGAAGAAAATTTTATAAAAATATAAAATATAGGAATTTTAATACCCTAACCTATCTGCAAGTGCCTTATATAAATAAGGGCTCAACAAAACTACTGAGAGATGGCGCTAGTTACGCTCTACTGCGGTGGAATTTAACAGTATCTATGAGATGTGAACTCCAGTATTGAAGACACTGCACTGACGAGACCCAAAAATAGATCGAAACCGGTCTGCAGTTAGTGACATCCTGAGCTGAAGGAGGCCTCGCATCTTCCCCGTAGCATTCGAGTATTTCCAAGTCATTGTATTTTAATATTAACTGTGTTTAGACAAAATACACAAATTTTACCATATAATTCAGCGCTCGTACGGGGAATAGCTGTTTTGGTTTAATTTGTTGAGTCCTTATTTATATAAGACACTTGCAGATATGTTGGAATATTATAATTCCTATATTTTATATTTTTATCAAATTTCCTTCTGCTATAACATTGCTTACTCATATTTTTAAATTGCATGTTATAAATAAAGGGATAAAATAAAATTCAAACACTTGTTATATTAAAAAGGTATAAGCCACTGTTGGGCTGTTATTTAATCTTAAAAACTGGTTAATCACATTTCAATCAAATTTTATTATATTGTAATTGGGTAGAGAAAAAGCAGAGATAATTCCTCCTTTATACAAGACGGATATTTTTTGCATATTTTCCGCCTTCTGTTCATGGACATGATTCAGCAAGTACAACCGTCTGCAAATACACTCCGTTGGATGATGGATGAAATCAGCTTAATGATTGATCGACTTGGTCTGAATTGATATTTCCGAAAAAGGAAGACAATGTGTATTTGTTCGTCTTTATATAGCTTTATTGTGAACACAATCTTGGCGAAGCTTTTAATATTATGACATAATGTTAAGGAAACGATTAGCATAAAGAGTATTGACTCTAGAAATAAGTTGAATTCAGCGAGATATAAATATGTATTTATTTAAAGATAATACTCAAACAGAGCAACACCAATTTCGGAGTAGGAAAATTACAAAAATACAAAACTTGAATCAATACATACAGGTTGTCCATTTTATCAGGGCCCTCGAGAATATCTCAATATCGGTTGTACAAAAAAAAGTGTTTTTACGAAAATTGTGCCGATTTATATAACCTACAAAATGGTTTGAAGATATTTGAAATTCATGGCCTACTTTAAGAGTTATGGCGGAAAATATAAAAAATGCGGAAAACGTCTAGGCCAAATATCTCCGTTATTTGAAGAGATACGAGAAAAATTTTAAGGCGAAATTTTTTTGCAAAACAGAGCGTTTTAACGAGGTTTTATCTAATTCTTTTCAAAACCGCTGTATTTTGAGATTTACTCTTCAGGCTGTTAAAAAAATTATTTTGAAACGGGCGGGAAATGGCGCCATTAACTATAGTATTTTCCTCCCTTTTCAACTATATATCACATGCCATATTTATTCATTGGAACTACGTTAGTAATTATAAAAACATTTTTTAAAAAACAATAATTTTTTTTTAACAAGCATTATACTTGCCGTGGAGAAGTATGATTAAATTAAACGATAAAATAATTCAATAAGTTGTTCAAATCTTTGCTATAATAAAACATTAACACAATTAAGAAGAATAAAATAAATTCAGGTAACAAAAACAAATTAATAATAAAAAGAATATTATATCATATCAAGTGTTCAAAGTGTCCACCGCGATTTCTTATGCACAATGGAGCGCGGCGAGGCAATGCATTTAAAACATTACTCAGCATTTCGGGGGTAACTGTAATACATGCCTGTTGAATTCGAGCTTTTAACTCCTCTACATTTTGCGGTGTCATCGAAAACACCTTATCTTTAATATACCCCCATAGAAAAAAATCCATTGGGGTTATATTTGGAGAACGAGGGGGCCATCGAAAAAATCCATTGGTACCTATCCAATGTTGAGGCAAAATTTCGTTTAAATAATCTTAGCAAATCTGGGAATTTTAAGGAGGAGCTACATCTTGTTGAAAATATTGAAAGTTGTGTCGATTCTCTGAAGGTAGGTCATCTAAGAATTCAATAAATTCATTTCTCAAAAAGTTTAAGTACCTTTGACTACTGAGGTGACCATCATAAAAATAAGGACTTATTAAATTGGTGCCTAAAATACCTATCCACACATTTATTGAAAAACTATTTTGAAACCCAGTCGGTCTATGCTAGTGTGTATTTTCAGAAGTCAAATTTGTAATGAACATTGTGATTAAAAAATCAATTCTTGGAAAAATTTGCCTCGTCGGACCTAAGTATTTTACTACATATTAATGGATCGGCACGCTTCTTTTCCAACAGCCACCTACAAAACCGTCCTCTTTGGCTTGTCCCCTGCTTGTAAATTGTGAACTTTTTTGGCTTTATAATACCGGTAACCATTTTTCTTTAAAATTTTTCTAGCGCTTGTTTTATTTATATAACAAGCAATTTAAATTTCTCTTAATGATGTTTCCAAATTTTCTGTATTTTTATTTCTTACATAATTAATAACTCGGTTTACCTTATTTACATTATCAGTAACACTGTTCAACCTTGTCTTCTTCTTTAAAAATGAACCATTATTTTTCAGTTTCGTGGCTAATTTTCTAAACAGAGTTTTATTCGGCTGTAGTGCTTGTGGAAATCTGTTTCTATATTCTACTTAAGATAATCCAGAGTTAAAATTGCATTGGCAATATGTAACGAACATTTTATAACGATCAATGCAAGTGAAAATCATTTTTGAAAATTCTAAATTCTGAAACGAGTATGATTGAGTGAAAGTTTAAGTATTAACTGAGATGATCTGTCAAAAAATTAAATTGTCAAGTTTGTTCATAGCCAACTATTTTAAAATAATTGAAATAATAGGGAAATCATGAAATACAAACAAATGGATATTATACTTGAATTAATTGGTAAAGACATTTTAACTTTCTGAGCATGAAGTGACGCTTTTATGGAGGACCTCTATACATTGGCATAACTGCGAATACTCTTTCCATAATTGCTCCATGTTGCTTTCTTGATTATTATTTTGTTTTTGTTACCTGAATTTACTTTATTCTTCTCAATTGTGTTAATGTTTTATTATAGCAAAGATTTGAACAACTTATTGAATTATTTTATCGTTTATTTAATCATACTTCTCCACGGCAACTATAATGCTTGTTAAAAAAAAAATTATTGGTTTAAAAAAATGTTTTTATAATTAATAACGTAGTACCAATGAATAAATATGGTATGTGATATATCGTTGAAAAGGGAGGAAAATACTCTATTTAATGGCGCCACCTCCCGCCCGTTTCAAAATAATTTTTTTAACAGCCTGAAGAGTAAATCTCAAAATACAGCGGATTTGATATTTTCCGCCATAACTCTTAAAGTAGGCCATGGATTTCAAATGTCTTTAAACCATTTTGTAGGTTATATAAATTGGCACAATTTTCGCAAGAATATTTTTTTCGTACGACCGATATTAAGTGAGATATTCTCGAGTACCCTGATAAAATGGACAGCCTGTATATATTATGTAACAACGAGGTTTAATATACATTTATGTACACACACATACAGATATATTAAAATTAATATTAATATTGATGTACTAATAAGCATATGTAAAATTATTTAACCTAAATGATTATTGATAGTATGTTAAAAGGATTTATTTAATAGATAATTTCCTTTGTATATACGAATAATACGATTTACGTTATCAAAATTCACACAAATGAGAGATTCCGTTAAATATTTTGAACACGCTAAATAATATTGGGATAGTTCAGCTCCTATCAATGCAAAATGCATTGTGCTGACGGGAGTTCAGTCTTGATTCACAAAACTTAATTCTATTTAAAGTCTACTGTACTTTGTACAGTACTTATAATGCTTTGCAATTTCTATTTATTTCAATCAAGTTTAAATCGAATGAGTTTAGTAATATATTATGATTGAAGCCTCATTTCGTTTAAAAAATATGTACTTAAGAAGTTTGTTTTGTACGGATTGCACTTGTGCTTTAGCATTTTGATATACAGGGTGTCCCAGCTCTATTTAGACAAGCATTATCTCGGAAATGGTTAGACAAATGTTTAGTAGAAAAGTTATTCTGTTTAAAAATATGCATTTAACCATTTTGTTTTCAAATGTAGAAGGCGCCTCAAAAAGAAGGCAGGTTAATGCAACTTTACTTTTTCCAATACAACACTCTGTATATTTTTGCATTTTCTTCTTTTTTTTCCGACAAGTTTTATTAACTATGTCCTATACCTATCATCAACGGTTTACGATATATCAACGGTTTAATCTTGATTCAGTCATGTTCCATATTCTTAAACTAATAAGGCAGGTCTTGATTACATACAAAAACAAACATTATTGACTGACATTCTGTGGCAGTTTCACTGATAGTTGGTAATTTCTCCCTCTCTATTCCATTTTCAAATCAGTAATCTGCTGTCACTGTTTACATCTAATGAATATGTTGATATGCTCTTATTTATGGTGAGTGTGGAAAAAAGTCACGAGCCGCAGTACAAACGTATAGAGAAATATTTCCTAATAGAGATGGTACTCTTCAGACATTTAGGAATGTGCAAAGAAAAGTACGTACTGGTTCCTTTCCAAGCCCCAGAGGAGTTCAGCATGCCAGTCCAGCAAGGCAGGAACAAAATGTCATTAATGTTTGGTGCGGCTTATTCAGTGAGCGATTAATTGGAGCATACTTTTATGAAGATATCCTGAATGGTGACAGATATTTGACTTTCTTAAGAAATGTTATTCTTGATCTTGTGGAAGAAATTCCAATAAATGAGCGCCTCACTATGTGGTGGCAGCACCACCGCATAATTCGAACCCTGTAATACGATCCTGATAGAAATTTGAAGGGAACTGGATTGGTAATCAGGGACCTGTTAAATGGCCTGCACGGTCACCTGATATGCGCCCCTAGATTTTTCTTATGGGGTCATTTAAAACAAATTGTATACACTGAGAAACCAAATAATCTTAATGATTTAAAAAACAGGATAACTCATACTTACTGCCAAATAACCCCAGATATCATAAGGAGTTCTTGTTCACGAGAACTTTTAAGGCGGTATGAGTTGTGTCAAATGGGCTATGGGCGACTATTTGAGTATCTTTTATAATAATTGTAATATTTACTGGTTTTTGTATTGTAGTATCCCTATTACGCCAATAAAAAAAAATATCCCAATAATTTAACTGCAAATATCTCAACAATGGTAATGATAGGTATAGGACACGGTTAATAAATTGTTCGGAAATAAAAGGGGAATCCAAAAATGAGGGTATTCCATTTGAAAAAGTATAGTTGCATAACCTGCCGTCTTTTTGAGGCGCCTTGTACATTTGAAAATAGAATGGTTAAATGCATCTTTTTAAGCAGAATAAGTCGAATATTACCCCAAAATCCTTAAAGTTTGAGCATCTTTCTAGTATTGTATTATTAATTGTATATGTGAATAGAACTGGTTTTTCGTTTTTGTAAAAGGACATGATTTTACATTTAGATATGTTTAGCTTTAAGAAGTTGCTTTCCCATCATTCATTAAGCGAGCCTAGTCCAGTTGGTAAAAAAGAACAGTCGTCAAGTTTGCTTATTTCTGAATAGATATTCAAGTCGTCTACAAAAATTAGATGCGTGGAGCTCATACATAGGGATAGGTCGCTTACAACCACCAAGAATAAAAGTGGGCCTAGCTTGGATCCTTGAGGAACTCTAGATGTTGCAATGAATCTCTGAGAATTAAATCCACCATATTCAACAGACTGCTTCCTATAATAAGTGGGACTCGATGAAGTATATAACAAGGCTTCCTATTGCGTTAAGTTTAGAAAGGAGAGAAGTAATGGCCGATTTTGTCAAATGCTTTTTGGAGTCAGTATACATGACATCTACTTGTCCTAGTGAGTCCAATGTGTCTAAGATATACTGTGTAATGCAGGTTCTCGATGGTCGATCTTTTTTCCATAAAATTGTGTTGGTAAGGAGATATATGACCTTTGATTTCGCAGTGAATCTTCTCATAAGCAATGATTTCCAAAGAGCTTCTCAAAATTACAAAGGATATCAATAGCCCTGTAGTTAGTTATTAAGGAATGGTCTCCCGTTTTGAGGATGGGGCATAATTTTATGGTTTCTCAAATTTTTGAATAAATACCAGTTTTGAGATAAAATTAAATAGAAAACGTAATGACAAACGTGTGGATGCAACCTTTGACGATGGAACTAGATAAATTATCTATACATGAAGTTAATTTATTTTTTAATTTTTTTGCTGCATTAATTATGTCCTGATTTGTAACCGGTTTGACGTGCACATGTGCATTATTTAAAGATGCGGGAGGGATCAAATTTAAGGTATACATCTGAAAAAAGCTCGCGAAACCATCGACCACAGATTGGGACGTTTTATAGGTAATGCATAGAGCCTGGAATTCTTGATCTATTTTTTTTAGTTTGTACAAATAACAAAAACTTAGAGGGTCAGAGCGAATGTTTCTCTCAATGTCTTGAATGTGTGCTTCATAAGCTACTTTTATTTATTGTTTAATTAGAGTCCCTAAAGTTTTAAACTGCTCCAAGTAGTAGTTACTATTAAATTTTTGATAGTTTTGTGTGCTGTACCTTCTTTACTGATATCATCGGTTTTTTGGTTGGTATAATGGTATGCATGTGCTAAAGATGTTGCTAATAGTGTCATAAAAATATTCAGAAGCATTATTTATATTAGCGTAATTTTCAAGATATGACCAATCTGTCACCTGGATGGAACATCTCGTACATTAACTGCAAGTTTGCCCATCTGAAATTGTGTATTTTGCAAGTGTCACTATATGAAAGATTGGAGTTTATTTAATTTAATATCAAAGTTGGGAGCAGGATGGTGAGGTTCCTCATTTATTAGATGAGAATCTCTATAAACATTGCAAGGCATATTAGCTAGTATCAAATCTTTCAGCTTACCTTTCTTTGCATGCCTTAGTTAAACGGTATAATTTGAATTCCTTATCTAATCAGCACATCTGATGACTGAACTTCACAGCAGAGGGGTAGCAAATATTCTCTTTGATTAACTGCATTTAAGAATAGGCCGTTCTTCCTTTTCCAGAAAAAATACGATTAGGAAAAGAAAACATTAATAATACATTACTGTTATCTATTCATAACCGGAACCTCCTTCACTGTTATTAACGAGTAATAGAACAGTTTTAGGTGAGAATTTCTTATATATAAGCAACAAAATTAATAGTTATTTATGGTGCTTAGTGTGTTATATTACATGTAAGTCACGCAAGAGAAGTTTTATCAAGGGACTTATATAACAGAGCACATGAGTACCACATAGAATTTTATCCAACAGCTGGATTAGTCACATTTTAAAGAGTATAAAAATTTTGATTTTATTGAACAGGGCAGCATTATTTTTACAACACTTAATTTTTGTCAAGCTTAATTATGCAGAAGGGGGTTTCACATTGAAAAACATATCCTCCGACAGTGCCAGTGCCGGATTTGGACAAGTGGGCTTGTGTTCTTTTTAACACGCTTTTATTAACTTCACCTGTATGTTTGATTGTTTGTTTGCTTGTAATAGAATCATTGAACGTGATTCTCGCCCGCTTAAAAACATCAGATTAAACTGAAACTTTACAGACTTATCAAGGATCGACGACAATACAATAATTTGACAACTTTGTCCTAATGTCCTCAGCAGGATTATCAGGATAAAATACAATTAAAAAAAGACTAACCTAGTATCGAAGTTTTGGCGAAGGCGCCGCTGTTAATAATATATATTCTAACTAATAATAAAAGCGTGTTAATTAAATCTTAAATCTAAATCTTAATTGAATCTGGTCGATAGCCGAGTGGGTTAAGGCGCGAGGTGGCAATCGCGATTAATCTCACACGGACATCGCACCACCGGGTTCGAATCCTGGCTCCGGTACTGGCACTGTCGGAGGAAATGGTTGTATGTCCGCGTTTTTTCAATGTGTAACCCCCTTCCGCACAAGCCCTGGCTTCTGGAATTGGGGGTTGTCTAATTTCTGTGGTGTTATTTATTTTTTATTAAATGATTTTTAGTAAGTTTAAAAAGATTATAGTTTAAGAAAACTAAAATGGCACGCTTTAAAAACCGAACTAAAATGTAAAAAGTAATAATGTTTAAATATTAAGATTTTGTTCAACAGCGCTAGATTGTCAAAAGCGTGGGGCGCTTTTTACATTTATTTAACGTCGGCCTATTTCCGCTACTGAGGTCTAACACCGACGCCTGTAGAGGAGCTAACCCCAATCAGGAATTTTGCCGAACCTTATCCGTTAAGAAGAGTAGTGATCTTTTACTTGCCTGGAATAAATATCAAAAACAGATAACAAAGTTAAATCTAATAATACTACTGATCTAACACCAATGGACTTTTTTCTTTGGGGTACTATTAAGAGAAAGTTACATAAATCAAGACCCCAGACAATTGAAGACCTCCAAGCTAGAATAAGGAACGCAGTCTAGAAATTACCCCTACACAATTAAGAAGAGTTGATGTTTACTATGCCTGCAATAATAAATGCGTACTAATATTTTCATTATTAAATTTATCTACAAAAATTTTATTAATTCGTATTTTTTTATATGAAATTTGATACATGCCTATTTAGGAGAGAGCTGAATACAGGAATGTATTTAGATTTTATGTAAAAATCGCTAATACGATTTCTTAAATTTTAGTCCCGAGAAAAATCGCGGTAGGTCATGCTTTTTAAAAATAAAATATGACGTTTTGTCCAAAAGTGCAGTTTTTGGTATTGTATCTTTAAAAAAAACTGGTCAAAATCGATTAATAAATACAACTTTTATGAGGGTGTTAAAGTTTAAAATGGGTCACACTGTATATAAATATAACTTGATATGAAGATACTCACTAAAGCGATGGCAAATAGGCTAACGCCTGTTATGGAAAAGTTACTTCCTGAAACACAGAGTGGCTTTAGACCGAGGCACATCGGATCTAATCTTCACACTTAAACAGCTTCAAGGAAAGGCACTCGAACATCAAGGAGAAATTCACATGGCCTCCATTGATTTAACCAAGGCGTTTGACTCGGTGGACAGGGAAGTGCTCTGGAAAATTATGCTCCGCTTAGGTATCCCTAGAAAATTTGTGGAAGTATGTCGCAGTCTACATACAAACAACAACGCCCAGGTTATGTATAATAATGTGGCAACTGAACCTTTCCAAACCCTCACCGGAGTTAGGCAGGGATGTGTCCTGGCACCCCTACTTTTTAATTTGTTTACCACTGCCCTAACAATTATTGTTGACAACAAACTGAAGGTCAGAGGAATAGGTCTCAGATACCGCTCTGATGGCGGTCTATTTAACTTAGGGCGCTTTAGAGCTTTCACGAAGACACGCACACGATTCATTTGTGATCTCCAGTATGCGGATGACTGTGCACTTTTAGCCCCTACGCCGGAAGAGCTTCAAGAACTTTTAGACGGAAATTCTCTTGAAGTGGTGGATCAGTTCAATTACTTAGGCAACGTTGTTAATGACAAAGCAAACATGGACAGCGAGATTTGTAATAGAATTAAGGTTGCATCTAGAGCACTCTGGGGACTTAGAGAGAGAGTATTTGACAACCACGACCTTGCTTTGTCAACGAAAATGGCTGTCTACAGAGCAGTTGTCATTCCAACACTGCTATATGGATGTGAAAGCTGGGTCACTTACCGTCGTCATGTGAAAGAATTAGAACGTTTTCAGCAAAGACACCTCAGAAGTATGATGAAAATCCGTTGGTTCCATCGCATATCAAACGTGGAAGTACTCAGGAGAGCAAACAGCCTTCCAATTGAGGTGCTTATTTCAAGAGCACGCCTAAGATGGGCAGGTCACGTTCATCGTATGCATGATAACCGCCTTCCTAAATGTACACTTTATGGTGAATTGCTAAGCGGTAGAAGAAGGCGTAGCGGTCAACGAAAGAGGTTCAAAGACGTTCTTCATGAAAATCTAAAATCCTGCGGTATTCCAGACGAGCAATGGGAACAACTTGCAGCGGACAGAACCGAATAGCGAGGGGTTGTGGCCAGCTATCAAGGAAATGTTGCTGCAGCATTTACATATGATCGTGATTGATAAAATGCTTTATTCATACTTAGGCCATATTAGAATGGTTGTATATGTCGATTAAATATTAAATACCAGAGACAAAATAAATAACATAAATATAAAATGTTAGTGTAGTTACTGTATCACGTAAATAAAAAAAAGTATATAAATAAAAAAACTAGTGTACATGATAGATACAAACTAACATAAATAAGTATCTCACGATAGAAATGCAAAATGAGGTCAATCTGTAGTATCATCATCAATCAATAATTGTATAATAAAAGAAGGTTCCTTAATATTTTTTTTTAACTAATTATAATTTCCATTTATGTAAAATTCAGGAAGCTTATTATACAGTGTGAACCTAAAGGAACGCACAAACTTCATATCTTTGGTAGGTGTCATTTGTCAAAAAAATCCTCGAACAGGCCGATTTTAGTTTTGTAAATGCTACATTTTGTCACTATACCAAAATTTATGACGTCATTGGTTTTCGAGTTAAGACGTCATCATAATTTTTTTTTATGGAAACAGACATTTTTGTTTACTGTTTTTGCTGGTATATTCCTTTAGCTTTCTAGTGATATGAAAAAAATTGATATTACTTAAGCCATTCTTTTGGAAAAAAAATTTATTGATTGATACCTTACATAAGTAATTGTGAGAAAGAAATCATCTCAATTGCTCAAATTGGCACCCTCCAACCATTTGGCATTGACCAAGACGGGTGTAGATACTTTGCACACTGTTATGGATCATCACACGGGCAATTCGTCTCATCTCCAAGCCAATTCTGTCTTTCAATTCTTCTATGGTATCCGGTCTGTTAAAATACACCCTTGACTTTAAGTAACCCCAAAGAAAAAAGTCTAAGGGAGTTAAATCCGGTAAACACGGGGGCCACTCAATCGGACCTCGACAACCTATCCACCTTCCAGTAAAAGTGTCATCTAAAAACTGACGCATTGCTATCCCAAAATGAGGTGGGGCCCCGTCTTGTTGAAACCAGACGTTCTCAGCAGGAATATCTTCATCTTCATTGTTCGGAAGCATAACTGCTAAGGCTGGCACTAACTCAACTCGCAAAAACTCTAAATATCTTGCGGCCGTAAGATTTTCTAAAAAAAAAAAAGGTCCCAATAAACGATCACCAATCATACCTGCCCACACGTTTACTTTGCTTCGTCGCTGTGTATGGGTTTCTTGAGTCTAATGAGGATTTTCGCGTGACCAATACCTACAGTTATGCCGATATACAGTCCCTTTTAAAGAAAATGTAGCTTTAACAGACAAAACAATTTGGGTTTCCATCGCACAAAGCCATCAACTGTTCACAAAACTGTAAGCGCCGATCTGGATCGTCCTCATTTAATTCGTGGATTAATTGCACTTTGTATGGATGGTATTTCTCTTTCTTCAATAGACGTACACCAGAAGTTTGACTTACGTTATGATTTAAAGCCAACTGCCTTGTCGAAAGATGGTGGTTTTCCTCAATTTCTAGAAGAATATTTAATTTGGTTTCGTTGCTTGTGCTAGGGCGACCAGATCGAGGGAGGCCAGCAATACTGCCAGATTCGTCATATCTAGCCAACAATGTACTTACATGGATCTAGAAATTTGCTTTTCGGGATACTTGGCATTGAAGACATCACATGCTTCCTCATGAGTTCTCAGCCTATCACCATATCCAACGATTATCAAAACTGCTATGCGTTCTCTTTCACTTAAACGTGCCATTGCATTCTCTAGTTTTAAGTTTTACACTGTCTGAGAAGTGTCACAAAACTGAGGTTCCACGCGTGTCAGGAATAAAAAAGTTATCGATACTTTACACAAAGAGGCCTGTATCTCTCTGTTATTAAGGTGATTGTTTTATTATTTTTTTTTTGTTTTGTTTTTATGTTAAATGTTTTCATGCTAGTTAAAACAAAATGTAGGTAAGAAGATTTATCAGTCCATAAGAAAGTGGAACATTACTCGTGAACTTGCGAAAGGTAAGCTATTTTTACATAAAATGGCATTTTTCCAAAAGAACGGCTAAGGCAATATCATTTTTTTTATATCACCAGAAAGCTAAAGGAATATACTACCAAAAACAGTAAACAAAAATTTCTGTTTCCATTAAAAAAATTTATGATGACGTCATAACCGCAATACCAATGACGTCATCAATTTTGGTATAGTGACAAGAAGTAGCATTTACAATACTAAAATAGACCTGTTCCAGGATTTTTTTGAAAAATTACACATACCAAAGATATGATTTTTGTGCGTTTCTTTAGATTCACACTGCATTACTCCCTCATATGAAGGTGAATATTCATACTTGGATGTGTTGTGATTCCTCTCATTCTTTTTTCTCGTATTATGACTTATATTGACAATTTGTTTCACAGAAGTGAATCTTTCTTTTATATATAGTACAATTTTGAAAATATATATGCATAGGAGCGCCATAATCTTATTGTCAGCAAAAACAGAATTACTTGATTATGTGCTCCGCGTGTTGAATATTAATCTTATAATCTTTTTTTTGCATTCTTATGCTTTCGGGTGCATTACTACAAAGTGTGATATTACATGAGAGATATTTGTATATAGATAATAGTAAATATTTAACAGAGAATGTATAGAAAGTAAGTCTTTTATCTTTAATATGGTATAGTATGATTTAATAATTTTTCTGCTGACTTTCCTTATGTGAGTTAACCAACTGAGATTATTATTTAAGGAGGCCCCCAAAATCTTAGTGACTGAGCTCTTATCTAAACTGATATTATTGACAACAGTTTTATCGATAGGGTGTTTATTTTTTTTCATAAAAAATCTTATCCATATTTAAAATGAGGTTATTTTCCTAACATCACTTTTAAAAATCATGTATGACTCTAATTATCGACTTATTTAAATCTTCAGCTGTCGGCGCTGAAACAGCCACTGTTGTGTCAACTATGAACATCTCGACAAATGTAGACGTAAGATAATTTGGCAATCGTACAAAACAAATAGCAATGGGCCCAGCACCGACCTCTGAGGTACACCTCTGTGTATAATGTAATAACTTGAGGTATTATCTTGTAGTTTAATACGTCCCTTAAGGTCGGATATTATCCACGATATAATACAGGGTGTCTCACCGGGAACTGAATCGATCGATATGGAAAAAAGTACGCATCAGGAAATTTTGAAAATTTAGATAATTACTAATGTCGGTGTGGCCAATCCAACTAAAATAATTACAAACAGCTGACACTTCCGCTTATATCGGAAGTCGATACCAACTTGCTTATTTCAAATGGAACACCCTATATATTTTAGGGTTTTCGAAAAGCGCATAAAATTCTGAGTCGAAAATATGTAGCATATCCTATAACTAAACCTAGCCGTTTCTGAGATATTTGACATTTTATAGAAAATTTGACAGGTGCAACGGTTTGCAAGAACCGTTATAACTTTCTTCGTGTAACAGATCCCCATTTGCTTCTTGTCACGTAAAAAGAACACAAGGAGAACTACGTTCTACAACTATATCATACCAAGTGTTCCGTTTTTCGCGTTACATTTTGTCAACTTCAAACCGTGAAAACTTGTTTGGGTCAAATGGAACACCCTGTATTTTTTTACGTTAAGTTTTGTTATGGATTATGGAGAATGTGATAAAGTAATATTAAGAACTCGCAGCACATTTGCTACTCGATATCTACAAAAGCGAAAAATAACGCTAACACTGTAACATGCGTATTAATCGAATTGAAGATATGGCATGAACTAAAATAGCAGAGATAACATCAATTTAAAATATGATTTCATTTTAATTTAATAATCGCTCAAAACTCCGCCCTGAAACCTCGACACATTTTTCGCACCTTCGGATTAGCTTCTCATGGGTATCTCTTCTAATTGAATCCTGTGATACGTTTTGAAATGCATTTCTTACTCTTTGCATACAATCTTCAATGGTTAATAATGGGCTCTCATAAACTTTATTTTTAATAGTTCCCCAAATGAAATAATCCAGAACTGATAAATCGGGCGAGAGAGGAGGCCATGAGAAAGGTCCATTATTGGCAATCCATTGATCATAAAAAGTTTCTTGTAAATAATCATTAATTAAATATGCGTTACGTGGGGGAGCATCGTGCTGATAAAAAATATTTCTATGTTCGGCGAGAGGTAAATTTTCTAAATAGTTATTATTCAAATTTTGTAAGATATTCAGATATCTTTCACCTAAAAAAAAAAAAACAAAAATTTACCTATATATATTAGCAGAAGAGAAAATTTTATTTACCGTTTAAATTTTCCTGATAAAATTGAAATGCCACCACTCTATCGTTTTTTATGGCACAGTAAACATTGAACTGCCAACTTTCCTGAAAGTTTCGCTCTCTGAACATATGAGGATTTGAGTTACTCCAATAATGCGAATTGTGTCTATTAAAAAGTCCATTTTTAGTAAATTTTGCTTCATCTGTCCATATAATATTTTCCAAATAAGAATCGTGACCCTCAGACCTTATTAGAATAAACTCACAAAAATTCTGTCTTCTTAGGAAATCTGTTTCTTTTAATCCTTGAACCATATGGAATAAAAACGGGTGAAACTTATGTTTTAATAAGACTCTGTGAATTGAATCTTGCATAGTCCCGATTCCAGAGCAGCTTGTCTTAATGATATCCTTGGAAATGCGTGAAAATATCCCAGAATGAGTATTTCAATATTTTCGTCATCAACAATAGGCTTTCTTCTTTGCATTTTTGCCTTGACAGAGCCATAATTTTTAAAATTTTCCAGTATGCGTTTTACAGTGTTTGGTGACGTTTTCCGTTTTTCTGGATATCTAGTAGCAAATGCGCTGCAAGTTCTTGATATTACTTTATTACATTCTCCATAAATAATAAACAAATTTAAAAAGCCTTCGTGGGTGTAATTTAAACGTGCTGGCAATTTTTGACATAAGATAATGACTGATTGTTTCTAATGATGGCTATTTTGATGAAATGATTACAGAAAATCATGAATTTCTAATAAAATCGCAAATATTTCAAAAAGTTGTAACTTTAACCCCTACAATGCTAATATCAGAAAAAGGGAATTCAATTTTACACAACTTGACGTAAAAAAATACAGGGTGTTCCATTTGACCTAAACAAGTTACAGATGTAACACGAGAAACGGAACACTTGGTATGATATTATTGGATTTATTTCAGTTGTAGAGCATAGTTCTCCTTGTGTTCTTTTTACGTGACAAGAATCAGATGAGGATCTTTTACACGAAGAAAGTTATAACGGTTCTTGCAAACCGTTGCACCTGTCAAATTTTCTATAAAATCTCAAATATCTCTGAAACAGCTAGGTTTGGGTATAGGATATGCTATATATTTTCGACTCAGAATTTTATGCTCTTTTCGAAAACTCTAAAGTATATAGAGTGTTCCATTTGAAATAAGCAAGTTGGTATCGACTTCCGGTGTAAGCGGAAATGCCAGCTGCTTGTAATTATTTTAGTTGGATTGGCCACACCGATATTAGTAATTATCTAAATTTTCAAAATTTTATAATGCGTAATTTTCTCTATATCGATCGATTCATTTCCTGATGAGACACCCTGTATAGTTCCTTACTCCTACAGTATAGAACTATCGTTTAAAAAGAAATGATTAATGCAATCAAATGCCTTTGACTGATCAAAGAACAATCCAGTTACCAATTGCTCCTGATCCATATTTTTATAAATATATTCCGTAAATTGGTAGACTGCAGCTTACGTTGATCTATTCATACAAAAACTATGTAAAAGTTGTTAATCTATTGTAAATAAGTCGTTTTACAATTGAATTGAAATATGTATAATTATCTACGCTATTAGGATCGCCTTTGTTTTTATAAATTGAAATTACTGATGCAATTTTCAACAATAAGGGAAATCTGTAATGCAAACTAGTGGGTTCACGATGTTTTATGAAGCAGCTTTAATTAATTTCGTTGGAACGGACGGTATTCCAACGAAGGAGCCTACATTATTTTTATTTTTCATTTGTCAGATGTTATTTTGCATGTTTTTATTAAATTAGATTATAATTCCTGCTTGTTATACCTCTCATAATCATTTTGGATTTCAATGTCCGTGTCCCTCCTATTAAATAATTTAATCTTTCCATGTTATGTCGGTGAATAATTATTAGATGTAAATCTATGAATTATACGTTGATAAGCCAACAATCAGCTTAACTCTAATAAAGTATGATAGTTATTCAAAATCCCGAGACTAATAACTAGAATGGCCGAGGTAATTGCTTTGATATCAAATTTACGAATTCGTGCCCCTGCAGGCATCAAAGGAGGACTTAAATTAAATTTCGAAAATATCCGTTTTCATCACTGTTACTTTTAGCAAATAGTAAACATAATATAATATTTAAATTAAAACGTAATATCGCAGGCCTATGAAATAGCACCCAGATGGCCGTTTTAATTGCTTTACTTATTTTACACATTCGCAAACGGAATTACATAACCCGGCACGGTATAATAAATGATACCAACGGAACAGCTCTCAGGCGGTTAGCAATGTTTTATGTATTTACAGGATGGTAATGGATTTTGGAACCATACCCAATTCGTCTGCTAGTGCATTACAGTGATCTTAAAGTGAACTTCTAATGGAAGTTCTTTATTTTAAACTGAGGTAGTACACGGAGTATAACAACAAAAATATCCGTCTATTTACGTCGTTACTTGTATGAGAGAGATTAAGTAGACTGTAATTTATCTTTTTTAATTGTGGTTTATTAATGACTAAAAGATTATGACTCATGAAATGTAAGGAGTAAAAGTGGCTTACACTTGTGGTACTGCGTTATCCCGGGTTGACTTCTTGGTTGCAACCTGGACCTATAATCGTATGTAATCGACAAAGTACAAAATTGTTTATAATAAATTGGCGAATTTAAACGAACAAAATCAGAGCACATCAAAAGCCAAGCCACCAAGTTTCGTACACTAGCTACTTCTCTTCCTTCAAGCCACGCGCGCACTTAAATATCACGTGGTCTCACGACAACAATAAAACAAAAACAAAAAATAATAAAGCACAATTATAAGCATGTGATAATTACAAAATATAACTATAAAAAAAAACAAGGACAAAACATACCGCTTATCTAAATTGATATATTTTACAATAAAAAAAAACTAATTGCAGGGCAAAGGACAAATTTTCGTAACAGGGCGTTTAAATACACCCTTGTGGGTGCGTACAATGATGACACGAGTTATAACGTATGTACCAGGATGTACTTACCCCATAACTTACAAAATGTTAATAGTATAAACGAGCATTTCTTGGCGGCACATGGTTTAACTGAAGCTGATGAACATACTGTCAATTTTTATTCGAATAATAAATTTAATGCTAATATCAATTTTAATTTATTGTTAGTAACTCCTGATGTAATTCAGAAGATTATGTTGAATTTAAAAACTAATGCAAGCGGACATGATGGCATAACCAACCAAATGAATAAACTGTGCATTCTGTTTATGACAAAGTATTTCACCCATGTTGTTAATTCTTGCTTAGAGTCGGTTACTTTCCTAAGAGTTGGAAATTTGCAATGGTCTGTCCAATACCGAAAATAACAAACCCAGCTAATATGGTGACCTTAGACTCATCACTTTACTACCCGTGTTGAGCAAAATACTAGAGAAGGTTATCCATATGCAAATGAGAAACTATTTCATACAAAATGACTTATTTCCGGCAAGTCAATCCGGTTACAGGAGTGGTCACAGCACAACTACAGCTATAGTCAATATTTCTGATGATATATTCAGGGGCTTGGATGATAAGCAGGATACAGTTTTGGTCTTGTTAGATCTCTCTAAAGCGTTTGACTCGGTCGATCATAATTTGCTTGTAGCAAAGCTTAACTATTACGGTTTCGATGATTTGTCATTATCTTTTTTTCATACATACCTGGAGTCAAGGTACCAAAGTGTACGTACAAATGACAATACATCTGAACCGCAATTAGTAAAGTCAGGTATCCCACAAGGGTCAATTTTGGGACCATTATTGTTTTTAGTATACATGTTTGATATAAGCACTGAAATAGGAGTCTGCAGTTTGCAATCATATGCCGATGATATGGCACTATTTCTAACATTTACTCCAGTTGACTTTGAATTATCTGCCAACATAATTAATAATGACCTGCAAATTATATTTGTATACTGCAAAAATCATTGTTTAAAACTTAATACAAAAAAAACCGACATGATACTTTTCTGTCCTACATCAGAATATGAATATATACAAAATAATATGAACATTGTGATAAACAACGAAAGATTATGATTTGCAGAAAATGTAAAATATTTAGGGGTAATTTTTGATAAAAATTTAAGGTTTAAAGAACACGTTAAAGTATTACTTCAGAGAGTATACGTACGTTTAAAACTATTATACGCTAACAGGAGCACATTCAATTACAAAGTAAGAAAAAAGTTGTGCGGGTCTTTGGTATTGCCGATTCTTCATTATTGTGATATTCTGTATTATCCTTGTTTAGATGCCGCTACGAAGAAACGAATTCAAATTACGCAAAATACGTGTTGTCGTCTTGTTAATAACCTACGCAAATATGACCATATTACTCAACATTTTCAGCAGCTAAAGTGGTTGAATATGGAAAATACTGTTAAATATCATATAGTAACCTTTATGCATCGTCTTCTCCACACATGCACCCCGGTATATCTGAGAAATAAACTGATTGCAAGGAACCAAATTCACAGTCGCAACATAAGACGTCATTACACATTAACCATGCCTCAACATTCTACTTCACTTTTCGAAAGATCTTTTTCTTATCTTGCGATTCACCACTATAATTCAATTGCTGTATAATTCAAGACATATACAATGATTGCTTTTAAAAAAATTATTAAATCACAGCTTTTATTATCTTAATAATTTTACTTTCAATTGTTTAATAGGTCATGGGCCTAAAATTCCAGTTTATCAGTGAGAGTATTGTAACTTCTTTGTTTTTATTATTATTATTGTTTGTTATTTTTTATTTTATAATCTTAGAAAACATTTATCTCTTTCTTCTAACGACCGTTAAGGGTTAAGTGTAAGAGTAGCCTTAGGCTGAACTTCGCCCATTTTTTGTAAGATTTTTCTTATAATTAATAAAGACGTTTATTATTATTATTATTACTATTATTATTACTTCCACAGCGCGGCCAAGAGGCCATTACAAATATGATACAAGACTATTCTTAACAAGAACCGATGTGTCTTTAACTATAGTAGTGAGTGAGTCCAGTTAAAGTGTATGTAAATATTCTTTGTGCCACCTTGACCAAGAATCTTGATGCATACATTGTAGAAGTTGCAGACACGAGAGTCGTCCTAATTTTACATCCTGTTTATTTGACTCTGGCATAGCAGTCAAAGGCTCCAAATTTAAAAAATAACCTGAAGTCAACACGGAGAGGTCATAGGGGAGCTTAAGGAACACAAACGACGCGAATTGAGAATTGCTTCAGTTTGTACTAATACCTTGTAAAATTCTTCATAAATGAGAATCTATTCTACTACCCGTGCTAAATGCGTTTTGACAGATTTTATTCCTGCCTCCCAAATACCCTAATTTTTCGAAACAAATTTTTTTTTTTAAACTAAAGTTTAGGCCAGCCTACGCGCAGCCCAGCATTTTCACACCTCGCGGAAGGCTCCTCGTTTAGATTGAGGTGTCTGCGTCAGTATCAAAAGATTTTAAAAAAGTGTTTCGTGCAAAAGTTTTAAAAAATGTGTAGGTTGTAAGTCTAATCCAGTACGTGGGTATCAAAAAGGGGTGTGTGAATGCAAAAGGTGGGCCCTAATGAAAAAGTTTTCGACCTCGAGGCGCATGCGCTCGAGCCGCCATCTTGGATTTTAGGTACAAAAATTTGGTTTTTTGATAATAACTCAAAAACGGTGGCTTTCACTACAAAAGATGTTCTATACAAAGTTAAAGAGGATAAAATTTCCTATATTTCCTATAACAATTTTTTTGTAGCACACATATGTTAGGAGTTACAGCTCTGTGAAGTGAAGATCAATGTGGTGGATGGGGGATATCTCCTACACAAAGTTGTGTGGCACCGAAATGATTTATTTGGAGCGATTTATGACAAATATGTTCGATAAGTGCAAGATCATTTTGGTTCCCACGCAATTGTTGTTTTTGATGGATATCCAACTGATGGTGGCAATACAAATACAAAGACCGCAGAAAGACTTCGTCGATCAAAAAAGCACATGTCTGCCGATGTCCTTTTTGATGAAACAATGGTGGTGCAAGTTTCGCAGGAGCGATTTTTAGCGAATGAAAAAAATAAAGTTCGTCTCATATCGATGCTCAAGAACAAATTTGAGCTGGCTGCATTTACAGTTAAACAAACTGAAGATGATGCCGATGTGCTAATTGTCAACACTGCAATTTCTTTATGCAGTGAATCAATATTTGATGCTGTTTTTGTGGTCGGGGATGATGTTAACCTTTTAGTACTTGTAACAGCCTTAGCACCAGCCGAAAGTTCTATCTACTTCCGTAAACCTGGAAGAGGAAAAACTGCTGAGAGGATACATTCAGCAAGTAGCCTCAAATACGAAGAAGCAACCAAGCACATTCTGCTCTTGCATGCCTTCAGTGGTTGTGACACAACGTCATCCCTATTCAACCAGGGAAAACTAAATTTTGTACGCTGATAGAAAAAAACAGAGCGGTTCATGAAATAATTGAAATTTTCAACCAACAAGATGCCACGTCAGAGGAGATTGCCGAGGCCGGAGTATGCTTTCTTGTAGCTTCATATGGTGGCAACATGGATAAAGAGAGTTTGGAAGAGATTCGTTTCCAACGCTTCGCCAAATCTACGCTGAAAAGCAAATTTAATCTTGCCTCTTTGCCACCTACAAAAGACGCGGCGCAATTCCACGCCTTTAGGACGTACCACCAAGTACAGAAATGGAGAGGCATAGAGAAAAATCCTGAAGCATGGCGCTTATGGGCTCACCCCCATAAAAATGGCAGAAAAACCAGCTCCCGATTCCTTATTAAAATCGGTATCTTGTAACTGCAAAAAGGGGTGTGGTGGGGCATGCAGCTGCAGAAAGGCTGGACTTAAATGTTTGGTTGTATGTGGCTTCTGCAACGGAGAATCTTGCGGAAATATGCCGGAAATCCGCATTGGAAGCGAGGACGAGGATGACGACATTTTTCAGGCTACGGACCAAAACTACGACCAGGACACCGACAATAACCAACCCGGACCATCGAAACGTACCAAAATGTAGTAGAAATTAATTTTTGTAACGCTCTAAAATCATAATTTACTATTCTTAAATAAAAAAAAATATATATGCGATATACTTTTCGCCTTTAACTTTGTTTACCATAAGTATAATACTGTTAAATGATAATATTCAAGTGTCTTTTAGTTTTTTTTTATAATTATGTACAAATATAATGATATATAATAAGAATAATAAAATAAAACTCAACCAAAATGAAGTTTCCGCATTTTTCTTTCAAATAGTGCAACTTCACGGAGCTGTAACTCCTAACATATGTGTGCTACAAAAAAATTTGTTTTAACAAAAAATGTGGGAAATTTTGTCCTCTTTAACTTTATATAGAACATCTTTTGTCGTGAAAGCCACCGTTTTTGAGTTATTATCAAAAAACCAAATTTCTGTACCTAAAATCCAAGATGGCGGCTCGAGCGCATGCGCCTCGAGGTCGAAAACTTGGATTATTCATTAGAGCCCCAAGCTTAACAACATACTAAAAAATCACTACTACCCCACCTTTTGTATTCAAGAAACCCCCACGTACTGGACTAGTCTAGTTAAGTCTGTTTTAGATATATACAATTTTATCACCTAATTTTATTCAATCTGCGATGGAATGAGGTTAGGTTAAGCTGTTTTTAACTGTCTTTAAGCCGAACCAGTCCCATTCCGCCCGACCTTGCAATCCGCCACCACGAACTATGCGGTGGTTGCACGGTCGGTCCCCAGGAGGGTTCTGGGGAGGCAGATGTAAATTTTAATTATTAATAAAGTAGTATTGATTGATTGATTGGATATGTCTGTAACTTTCTTTGTTAAGTACAGCAAAATTTCAACGCCACAATTAGACAAGAAATTTATAAAACTAGAAACCAAATAATAATTGTCCATTCCATTGAAGTCAAAAGCTACAGATAAATATCTACGTGTACTGTATAAATTGACCTAATAACGGACAATATCAACTAGTATTTATTTCGAATTGGCTTTATTAAAATTGAATCAGACATTCGTGGCTTATATTTCATTATAACGTGAATAGAAATTCTTAGAAGTGTTTATCCTATTTTTACAGAAGGATAGAAGAGACTTTTATTATTTTAAGTATTCCAGCAAAATTTTCCCCAGGTGTTAGGAAGTCGTTAAAACTGAATTTGTTATGTAAAATGTTCTTCAGAGAAAGTTTTAAGATTTATGAATGAAAATGTAAATGTTTTAAAGTATGTTAAGTTCATTCTTTTTTACTCGTTGCGTAACACTCGCAGAGAAGGAGAATATTTCAATATATTTACATTCATAAAAATATCCATATTGATAGAGATGCTGGCTACTAATGACAGACTATAAATTATACACAGCTGTTATAGGTACTTCAACTAAGTGTTTAGTTAGCAATTAAATGAAATTTTATGAATTCTAGATATTTGTGCTGGTGTCTCTGTTCACTGAAGACATTTTGATGACGAGGACTGCCTGCTACTGTAATATAAATTGCAGATCTCTATTACCTCATGCTTAATTCTAAATGGGAAGGGGCATTAATAATATAGTTATGCAAATAGAATTTGATAGCAATTATTTATTACAAAATATGTATTACTATACAGAGTGTCCCGTGGCATACACGTTACCTAATGTGTACTAACCACTTAATGATCTACTAAAATATTTAGATTTTTCGGTAACCAGGAGAAAAAAGGAACAGCACAGAATTAATTACAATTACAATCGAAACCATATTTTTCTCCTTTGTACGAAGGACCTTTTTTCGTTGTTTCTCGTGCAGACAAAATTATTATGGTCCTTAGTGATGTGGGAAACATTTTACCGTCAGTCTCGGCAGAGTCAAGCCTACGTACTTGTTAGATGATATTACTGATTCTGCTGCTTAGGACGGTGTAATGTATTGGCCATTTAATTGACAATCTTTTAGTAGTGGACTTTGTTTTCTATAGTAAGACATTACATTAGACTTGTCAACATTTAGTGGAAGATTATTCAATGAGCATCAATGATTCAGCCTTTTCAAATGTGTTTGGAATTTTTCGCAGTCTGCCTCAGAGCTAATATTGCAAAACAACTTCATGTCATCCATATAAAGCAAATAGCATACATTTGAACGAAATTTTAATTACGAAATAAATAAATAAAATAAATAACACCACAGGTAATTATGACCCCCTTTATCCCAGAAGGCTCTAGAAGAGCCTTGTGTGGGAGGAGGCTACACATTTAAAGACAAGGGACACTTATCCAATATCCCCGTATAGTGGAAAAATCCCTCTCACAGTATTTTCCACCACTCATACAAAATACAACATACAGAATACATACAAAATATTTTAATACTTTAATAACACATAAACCCTTACAACTCTCCAAGTAGCATTTCATGGCAATCAAAACGATATGTTCTCTAAGTCCACAAAATTATTTACTTAAATTATTTACAATTTGTTTATTAATTATTTACAGATGAGAGGTTTTTTAAGTGTTTTTATTCTACATAATGCACCAAACACAGTACAACTGCACTATTTTATTTTATTTTAATTTTCTTGAATTCCTTATATTAGGTTTAAAAATGTAAAGCACTATGACAACCAGTTATATATAACATAATTCCATTAGGACCGAAGTAGTATATGGCGTTGCAACTTACTATGTTGTTTGTTGTGTCCCACGAATTTCTTTTTATAGCGAATGTGCTCAGATGTTCTGTATCTTTCCCCTAGAGATAACATGGCAGTAACAAGTCAAAGAGTTTGTGGCATAACCGAAATCGTTAAGTTGATGTATTTTAAAGATAAAATAAAATGTACGAATAAGAAATAAAACATGATGCCAAAAAAAATCATTTCTGTGAAGACATAACTTTAAACTAAGACTTTTTTTTAATTATTAAAATTTTCCCTTATGTAAATTCGGCCTGATGAGTATTTTATGTAAAATTTGTATTTACGGAGTTATTTACTTAGATCTTTCCAAGATCATTCATACTGTTCATCATTTCCAACTAACAGACAACATAAGTGGTTATTTAAAAAAATGTATTATACAGGGTGTCTCAGATTTAAACGGACATATTCTAGTGGAAGGTAGAGCACACTAAGCTGAGTTCAAAACACCCCTATACTTACCGTTGAATGTGAACCATTTTTGAGTTCCATGGTTTTTGACCAGAACTTTAGTCCGCCATATTTTTGAAATGACTGCACATATTTGGATAAAATTTGGTATACATATTATACTCTTTTAGGTTAATAAGTAGCTTAAGTGATTTTGGAAAAATTCAAGGACCGACATCCATTTCTTTAAATATTGCTCTTTGGGTCGTTAACATCACACTGTATATTATATTTTGGTAAAGGTTAGTAAACTTTTAAAAAGCCTATGGACCAGTTTATGAAATAATGTCATAACATTTGATGGCACGTTTATGGTTATTCTTCAATAAATTTTCAAAAGTACTGAAAGACCAAATTTGACATTCTACAAATAACGCAATCCAGTTGCTAATTTTATTTTGACATTCAGTGTTCTTTCCGTCCAAAATAAAACACATTCCATTTATTTCATGAATAAAAAATAAGTAATAAAACGATGCGATTAACACATGATATAGTTGCATTAAAAATCCCAAGTAGGCACATGTCAAATATGTAATTTTACAAATAAGAATTGTTGTTCGCTCTTAGTAATTATTAGAATAAGTGATAAAAAAATCAGTTATAAAACTAAAAATTTGAAAATACGGTTTCAATTTAGTAATGAAGAATATGCGGATATTATTTTTGTTTATGGCTCTTGTGAGAGTTGCAAAAAAGAGTATCAAAGGCGTTTTCCAAATCGCCGCGTACCAGATCATAAAACATTTTCAGAGGTATACCAATTTAGGAGGCAACATGGATAATTTCCGTCAATAACAAAGCATGAACATGTTCCAAGAGCTTTTCCACAATAAGAGCAAATATTACAGGTCATGGAAAATAATCCATCCATAAGTGTTAGAAAAATAAGTAATGAGTTACCAGTACCTAAGACAAGAGTATGACCAGCATTAAAGAAGGAGAATTTGTATCCATTTCATGTTGAAACAGTTCAACGTCTAAAAGACGGCGACGACGTTCACCGCTTAACATTTTGTAGGTGGATTTTGGCTCACAGAAGAACGATATCGAGAGTTCTATTCACGGATGAAGCCCAATTGATATGTGACAGAATTAACAACTGTATAAATCAGCATGTTCGGGCAACTGAAAATCCACATGCAGTGATTCAGAAACATTCCCAATACAGACTTAACACTAATGTGTGGTGTGGTATTTACAATAATCATATAGGGCCCCACATTTTTGAAGGAAGGCTAACTGGTGAGGTTTATTTAAACTTTCTTAGAGATATCTTGCCAGATTTATTAGAAGGCGTCAATACTAGTGGTTTGTGGTTTCAGTACGATGGTGCTGGACCCCATTTTCTGTACGGGTCCGGGATCATCTGAACCAGCATTACACCAACAGATTGATTGGTCGCGGATGTCCGGTAAACTGGCCACCTAGGTCTCCTGATCTTACACCTCTAGATTATTTTTTATGGGGTCATCTCAAGTCAGAGGTGTACAAAGAAGAGTTCAATACACGAGAGCAGCTTCTAGATAAAACTATTACTGTATGTCATAACATTAGAAATAACCCTGAAGTGATTGGTAGGTCAGTGAAAAACGCTGACGCTGGGGGCATTGATTTTGAAAACTCTAAGACTAATTGCATGTCTCTAATTAAGTAGCACTTAAGATACAGTACAGGTACAAGTTTTAAAATATTTGAGACTAGTAATCCCTCAATCCTGTTTATGCATCGCACGTTGGAGGCACTACAGGTGCATGACTTTAGACAAGGCAAATTACTTTTCGGCAACCAAAGGTCCGGGTGGTGCATTCCGTCTTGCACCCACAAGTTAGGATGTCCTTGCAGACTTTCGGAACTGATTCGAATGTCATGAGAACCGGAACAAAATTCCTATCTACAACTTTCCATCCCATTCCCCGAGGGTCCGGTAAGGGAGGGTCTGGCAAGTCGAAAACTCCCTATGCGCCCTAGAATCCCTCTATAAGTACATATTTGCAACATTTTAAAAATAGCCGTCATATTGGCCACAATCTTTAATTACGGACTTCCGGTGAGCCATATGACTATGGTAGGCATTATCAAATTTGGATTTAGCGATGTCGACGACCCCAGTTTATTTTTCGATCTAGCAACAGGCATTTTTGGATTCAGAGGGGTCGAAAACCCCTAAAAGCACCGGTTCTTAGTCTAGAAAGCTTGTTGCTTAGTAATTACCCGACGCCGTAGGCGGAGGGTAATTACTTAAATCAACAAGCCTGAGGGTCATTATTAGAAAAAAATATAAGGATTTATCAGTGCACGTGGTAAATTCGGTGGGATAATTTTTTGAAATTCCAATAATATGTCAAATGTCAAATCGTGAATGTGACATTTTAAATAAATTAGAAAACTATCAATAATTTTTCGTTGCATAGCAACATAATGAAATAAGTGATAATCTCCCATGGGATGTTTTCAGTGTAATAATTTTGACATGTAGTTATAAATGGATTTCTATTTCGTAAAAAAATTATCAAAAATAATTTTTCTACATCAAAATCTCTTCTCTTCGCCTTGCTAGATAATTCTTTAATAGTACGTCACATTCTTTTGTTGTCACCTCTACAATCATCAATGTTCTTTTCATAATACTTCGGAAATAGCATATAGTAAAGAATTATTTATTTAATATCGTGTTCCATGTCAGGACCAATTTAATTCACATTGTGCGTTCAGTTGCTCTCTCTGAATTCCAGTGGAAATGTTATTAGGATTAGCTAGTTCTTGAATGGAATTAAGTAGAAATAGACTTGAGACCCATAAAACACGTCATTTTTGCCGTTCTCATCGTATAAAAATATCTTTGAACAGCTATTGACTGTTGAACTGAACGAGAAGCAGCAGTAAACAGCTACCAGCGATAACCTGAAGTTGCAGATCAGTGGGGCAGGTCTGGAAGGAAACCAGACTCGAATAAGGAAACATCCGATTGTGATTTTTTCTTTTGCCAACTAGTAAAGTTGGGTTTCCCAACATTCTGACACGTTTCTGCTGAGGAAGTCAAATAGGGGGAGGGGGAAATGACGTTAAATGTATGGAAAAATGGTGAAGTTAATTCGGTGGCTGTTGATCTGACGGAAAAAAATCTTTAGATCGAAATTGAAGAACTCACAAAAATAAGCAAATTTTGTTCCTAATCTCATCGACACCAGACCATTGATTCGCGAGATATCGCGAATCCAAATGCAAGAATTAAAAAATTTCAAATTCATTTTTATCATAAAGGAGTGGAGTTGAGGACCGAATTTTGATTTAATAGAAGAGTATTGGCGGATGCTCTGTTGGGCCGGAGGCTGGGGGTGGTGGGATAATTAGGAGGGGAGGGAGAGGGGAGGAAACAAAAATATTTCACATGCTGAAAACTCCACGTATTATTGATCTATCGCGATCAGACCGACGTACATTTTTTAATTTGCTACAAGATAGCACTCGCTTAAAATGATTTTTTTCGCAAACAAACGATTAGTGAGCGAAATAAAAATTGCAGGTTTTTTCAAATAGCTTCTTTGCTGTCCTCTAGCTCGCTTTCACATAATTTTATCGCGTTCTGGCTGGGCGGAAATTAAACGTTAATAAAAAAGCTATCAAGTGGCCAAAAGAATTTTTCCCCCACTGTGCCAAAAAAAATATTTATTTCGCGCACCAAGCGTTTGCTTGCGAAAAAAATCATTTTGTGCGAGTGCTATCTTGTAGCAAATAAAAAAATAAAAGAATGTACTTCGACACGGGGAGTTATCAGCATGTGCAATATTTTCGTTTTCCCCCTCTCCCTCCCCTCCTAACTATCCCACCACCAACAGACTCTGGCCCAATAGAATACCCGCCAATACCCTTCTATTAAATAAAAATTATGTCCTCAACTCCACTCCTTCATGATAAAAAATTAATTTTAATTTTTTAATTTTTGCACCTTGGATTTGCGACATCTCGCGAATCAATGATATGACGTCGATGAGGTTGGGAACAAAATTTGCTTATTTTCGTTAGCTCTTCATTTTTTGTCTGAAGATTTTTTTCTATAGATCAAAAGCCGCCGAGTTATCTTCGAAAAACCATATTCCCTTACATTTAACATGTCATTTCCCCCTACCCTCCCCCCCTTTAACTTGCTCAGCACAAATGTGTTGGAATGTTGGAGGATCCAACTTTGCTTATTGGCAAGACAAAAAGTCACAATCGGGCGTTTCCTTATTCCAAAGCCAGATCTGCTCCACTAGATGTGAATCTGGCGCCCAAAATTCTCTACATTGTAGAATTTTTAGCAATATTTTCTATTTTTCCATCGTGGATGCTCTTCTATGGTAGATATGGCAAATATGTAACAGTTCTCTTCGGTGGGAAACAACCTTGTGCCAACATTCGGAATTATGTTGTGTAGAATATACAGGGTTACTGGTAATTCGATACATTCCTTTGGAGATGTGATGGGGCATGAGCTAAGGAGTAAATCTAGCCCTAACATACATTATGCAAAACTCAATAGTTTTTGAGATATTTCAATTTTTTTGTTTTTCTCAAAAAAATAGATCTTAATGTCTTAAAAGTTAATTTCCGAAAAATCTACTTGACATTTTTAATTCTTTTTTTAGTTGATTACTTGTCCAATATTATAGATATCCGTTTGGAATGAAAAATATCCGGCAACATTTCGATCATGTGAACATTTAAAATAAAAACTTGTAAATTTTTTTTTTTAAATCAGATGAAATTTACCTATTAGGTTTTTCAAAAAAGTATTAATGTAGCACGCGTACAAATTATTATAAAAACTTCCTTATTTCAATAGCTATCTAACTAGGGAGAAATGTTTAATGTACTCTTGATAGTTCTAATAAAAAATTAGTAAAGATAATGCTGGTGGCGGAATTTATTAAACGACTAATCGTTCATTTTCAGTCCTTGACTTTGACGTTTGTGCATATATGTCATTAACTGACATTCTTATCTCCGTGTCCATTAAGTTTGTTGGTCTTATTAAATTAGTTATCGAAGATTTTGATTTTGCTCGTAGTTGTTGTTATTAGTTGTTGTTATTGTATTTTCTGTGCCATGGCCGCGTATGCCAACGCAGAATACGCTGATATCTTGTTTGTCTATGGATACTGTGGCGGCAACGCTGCTGAAGCTCGCCGAGAATATGGTCTTTGGTACCCTAACCGCCGCTTACCAAATGCACGTGTATTCAGTACGGCATATCGAAATATCGCTGAAACTGGCTCCGTGAAATGTAGAAGAAGTGACACTGGTGCTCCTCCCGTTTATGAACCAGATGATGAGGAAGAAATATTGAGGTATTTTGAGGAAGACCCAACTATTTCAACTAATAAAGTCGCAAGACTAACCGGAGCGTCACAATGGAAAGTTTGGTCTACGATACGTAGAGTTGGATGTCATCCTTACCACTATACCCCTGTCCAAGGCTTGGAGGAAGGTGATCCTGGAAGGAGAGCGGAATTCTGCCGCTTTATGTTAAATTCAGATGCAGAAAGTGCAAATTTTTTAACAAGTATTTTATGGACGGACGAGTCGAAATTTAATCGCGAGGGTATAACAAATTTCCACAACCTACATTATTGGGCAGAGGAAAATTCCAAGTTAACATGTGAAACTAGTTTCCAAATGAAGTTTTCTATTAATGTGTGGATGGCAGTCATTGGCCACTATTTAATAGGGCCACACTTTCTTCCTCAAAATTTAAACGGGGAAATGTATGAAAATTTTTTAAGAAATGATCTGGCGGTGATTTTAGAAGATGTTCCTCTCGCCGTCAGACAGCGAATGATTTTTCAGAACGACGGTTGTCCAGCACATTATCGGCTGAAAGTACGACAGTTACTTGATCAACGTTTCCCTAACCGTTGGATTGGAAGATCGGGCCCAATACCTTGGCCAGCGCGAAGCCCTGACTTAACGCCCCTTGATTATTACGTATGGGGTCATATGAAGGAGATGGTCTATGCCACACCAGTCAATACTATAGAAAACCTTAGACAAAGGATAGTCGATGCTGCCCAACACATAAGGCATAATCTGACAACCAGAGTAACAAGGACGGAAATAAGAAGACGCTGCCGTGTCTGTATACGGAATAGGGACTCCCATTTTGAGCAAGACATATTAAAAATAAAGTACAACTTTGAAATTAATGAAGAATTAAACTCTACTTTTAAAATGTTTTTTACTGTTTATCTAAAATTAAAATTCGTTAGTATTCTCTTAGAACTATTAAGGGTACATTGAACATTTGTACCTTGTTAGATAGCTATTGAAATAAGGCAGTTTTTATAATAATTTATACGCGTGTTACGTTAATATTTTTTTGAAAAAACCTAATAGGTAAATTTCATAGCTGATTTAAAAAAAAAAATTTTTAAAGTTTTTATTTCAGATGTTCACATGATCGAAATGTTTCCAGATATATTTCATTCCAAATGGATATCTATAATATTGGACAAGTAATCCAGTAAAAAAAAATTTTTAAATGTCAAATAGATTTTTCGAAAATTAACTTTTAGGACATTAAGATGTACTTTTTGAGAAAAACAAAAAAAATTAAATATCTCAAAAATTATTGAGTTTTGCATAATATATATTAGGGCTAAATTTACTTCTTAGATTATGACCCATCACATCTCCAAAGGAATGTATCGAATTACCAGTAACCCTGTATAACGCTTTAGTCGGCATTACATTTCAAAACATTATGCCTCTATGATAGGCTTGTAATAAATACAAGTATGTATTATGTTTTAGACTCATGTTCCCAGTATTAATCATATCAAGTTTACAATGAACTAAATGATGATGAGCTTAAGCAGTTCCTTATTTAATAAAAAAATGTATGTTCCATTTTGCGTAAAATTATCCGCATATTTGCCGTGAAGGGTTGGTTTATGCTGGATATATAAAGTTGTGGATAGTAATAAATTTACCTAATTTCGCTGTCATAACTACAAATCAAGCAATCCTGCAAAATTAAACATTTGCTCAAACAGGCGAAACTTTAAGTGTTAACATCTGCAAATTTTAATAAGGGTACAATGTTTTAAATTGCAGATTTGAGTTGAGAAATCGGAATAACTCAAATTCATTTGAGGCGTAGATTGCTTTAAATTACAATTGAAAAAATTTATGATGTACTGTTTTCATCCAGCTAGTAAAAGTAATGAAATGTTATCGCTGCAGCTGTAGTTAACATAGAACAGAATAGACTAGTAAAATTAGATACGGAAATAAATTGTTTATCAGTTGGATCTTTAAGCAAATTGACTGTTCTGGTGGTTCTTAATAGCAGGGAAAAATGCTCCATAAGTATTCTGTGATCATCATAAAAAAAAATTAAAAACATTTTGAATAACGACTTCAACTGGAGCCTTTCTATGTGAAAATAATTTTGAACAATATTTTGTACTCCGACCTGTTGATTTTATATCTGAAGTCCATTTTGCAATCTCAACACAAAAATTTCTGATAAACGCACTTATGTCTGTAGCAGACGCTTTTGGTTAGCCCTGTTTTAGTACATTTTATGTACCTATATGCGAAAATATAAAATAAAAAAATTGCTAAATTTCCAAAATAATTAATATAATCAGCTCACCATGTCATTCTACGATAAAAAGTCATACCGATATTCCAATTATCAAAACAACATATATATAAATTTAAAAAATCTGAAAAAACTCACCAATCTTGGAAAATTCAGAAATAACCCAAATTCACCGATAGCAAAACTCTAACATTTAAAACATCCATTTTACGAACCAACTATTACAAAATATTTCCCTAAAAAATACCCCCATATGATCTTCAACGATATCAAAATTACTTTCCACCCCCCGTTCAAAATATTTTATTTCGCTTCCACAAATATTTTATTAATTATCTTTCGCTTGAAATCAACTTCCAGCTCGATTTTACGTTCTTATATCAAAACACACGTCATTCCCATTCACAATGTTCCATAGAAGTGCCAGCGCCGCGTTCATCAAAACTTACTTCCGGAAATGCTGGCATCACTGCCATCAAAACTTACTTCCACTTTGTTTCAATGCGGACCTTGTTAAAGAACACGATAAAACCTTCGATGTACTTTTCGAAACTGTAACAAAATCCGAGGAAACATTTCGCATGAAAAGCGTGCTTCATGTTAAAGAACGCTATAACCCCGATATACTTTTCGACGTTGTAACAAAATCCGACTTAGGAAATACTTTGTAAGAAAAGCGTGCTTCACGTAAAAACGCCGTGGAAGAGGTTTTTAATTCTTGGAAATATATTTTTGCTCTTCGGAGCATTTTTTATGCCAAATTTTCGCTAACTCTCCAAGGAGCGTTAATTTAGAAAGTGTAGTAAATGTCGCTGCACAGGGACGTAATGTCGCCCCGACCACCCAATTTTAGAAAGTATACTAAAATTGGACTTGAACTTCAAAATTTCCAAAATTAAAAACCCTTTTACGAATCCACGTTGTCAAGCACTGCAACTCTTACGAGGTATTGAATATGAGGACAAGTTAGTCCAACGACTATTCAAAGTATATCGGAAGTTATAGCGAAAATAGCCCTTAGCGACATGGGACCCCCATCATTTCCTAGCAGTCAGTTTTGACGGGGAAATGATGAGTATTGACGGGGTTTGCCCTAAACCGGTTCCTCAGTGATTCGGAGTCAAAAAAGTATCTATACCATGTACTCACACGTGCATGGGATCTGCCTTGCCTGAACGTAAAATTTGTTATTGCATAATACAAACGAAGTAGAGACGCTTCAAGCAATTTTAAGCTCCGAGGAGCGACCAAAATTTATGTGAATTAATAAATACGTTTATAAGACAGGCAAGCAAAAGCCCACCAAAATTTCAGTTACATGAAACTTTTCTTGAATCTTTTTGTGCATCGTTAGCTTATCAAACTGCATATTGGATGGTAGTTGGTACCGTATGAATCGTCCCGTTCCTCACCATGTGTTGTACACGGGTCAGACCATTGTTTGTTAACATTTTCTCTTGAAGAAGTTGTTGTAAAAACATAAATTTTTTAAAAGATTTAATATACATATTTTGAACTTTATATTGTCTTTTAGTTGTGTTTTCTAACAAAATTCCCTTTCAGGTTTAATTTTAAGAGAGTGTGATACAGACAGTGTTAGATTTATAGTGTTACGACGTCTTCCAATTGATACCATCAGAGCAGCAGTTAAGCATAAACGACAGTAAGTATGATTTATTGTATTATTCTCCGTTTGAAACAGTCGTGTTGAACCCTAAAAATTTTGTGAACGTTTTAGAATTAAGAAAAGGTTGAGGAAAAAGAAAATTAATTTTTTCTTTTTCCTATTTTTTTTAATTTTTTTAAGTTTTTCGAGCAGAAAATACGTCCTTCAGACTTCCATCAAAGCATGGATCGTTCACATTCACATAAAAATATCGTGGAAGAGGTTTTTATAATTCTAATAATATTTTCGCTCTACGGAGCGTTTTTTATGCAAAAATTTCGATAACTCATCAAGGAGTGTAATTTTAGAAAGTGTAATAAATGTCGCTGCACGGGGACGTAATGTCGCCCCGACCACCAAAATTTAGAAACAGTAACAAAATTTGAAAACTTGAAAATTAAAAACTCTTTTACGAATCCACGTTGTTAAGCACTGCTGCACAACTCATGCGTTGTGTTAAATATGAGGACAAGTTAATCCAGTCTCTATTCAAAGTATATAGAGAGTTTTAGCGAAAATAGCCTTTAACGACAAGGGACCCCCATCATTTCCTAGCAGTCGATTTTGACGGAAAAATGATGAGTTTTAACGGGATTTGCTCTAAACCGGTTCCTCAGTGATTCGGTGTCAGAAAAGTATAGTTACCATGTACTCATATGTGCATGGGACCGCCTTGCCTGAACGTATGAAATTGTAATTGCAAAATATAATTCAAAGTCGTTGCGATTCAAGCATTTTTAAGCTCCGAGGAGCGATCAAAATTGATATTGAACTGTAAATACTTAAATAAACAGGCAAGCAAAAACCCACCAAAAATTTATAAAGGAAGTGTTAGTACCTACTGTGTTAGATTTATAGTGTTACGACGTCCAATTGATACCATCAGAGAAGCAGTTAAGCATAAACGAACAGTAAGTATAAATTTTGTATTATTCTCCATCCGAAACAGTCGTTTTGAACCCTTATTTGTGAACGTTAATATTCTTTTTTGAAAAATATAGTAAAAGTCCTTCAGAATCCAAAAGATGGATCGTTCACAACCTATCAGAACATTCTCATATGATATCAAGCTTGAAAGACTTCCAAAATACCTTACGGGACCGGTTCCATATTCGGTAAGTTATTCAAACGGTTATTGCAAATAACTTCCAAACCCGATTCGATTTGAATTTCAAAAGTATATAAAAAAATACTGCTTTTCGTATATTTTTCAGCCCCAAATTCTTATATTTTCTGTGGAATTGCGCAATAATTCGCAATCGAGCCCACATGAATGTCAGGGGACCTTTCCAGACACCATAAAAAGAGGGGAAAACGTCCCGACGAGTGAATATACTAGTGCTTCTGTCCGGTTTCTACTTAACTAAAGTTTCCGACTGTCTTATGCTGTCGAATAGTTACCTATTCCCGAACTTTGTTCAAACAAAATACCAATCTAAATAAGTTAAAAAAAATCTGCTCAATTATCTTAAACAAATATCTTTCATTTGACCATGACAAAGACAGTAAAAACATTAAAGTGCTAAAAAAATCATACAATTAAACGAAGTGTATACCAAGTTCCAGAAACACATATACAGGGTGTAGCAATTGACCTGAACCACAACTCCAGAAACAACCTCCAAGGCTTCTCTCAAACATGAACGCCTCCATGGGTCTCAACCAAAGCTCTCCGGCATAATCTTTCTATTTTTCGCTCTCAACGGAGGTTCGTTTGTAATCAGCCTATGTAGCAGCCGATCTGAATAAAATGCTTATCAATCTATTAATTTTCGATTTTATAAACCGTTTCGAGGAATACAAACAAACAATCATATTGTACTCAAGTGTTTCAATAAATTTTATTATTTTCACAAGCTAAAGGGATTCATAAAAATAACGAAAATTTAGTTTTCTTTAAACTTGAAAAGAATATAACTCTAATGACAAGTTGTGAACTGTGAACTTAAACTGTCGTTTCTCTGACACTCCGTCTAAGCGGAAGTACAAGTTTTTATTTGCTTTCTCATCATTCCGAACGGCGGTAAAAGTCTTTTACTGCCGCCCACGAGCGGTACTAAAAGTATTTAAGGAAAAAAATAACAGTATTCATTCATATTCTACGCGACGCGCGTCGGTTGAAGAAAAAATAGCATGTTTTCCGAGGAGTCAATCAATCAACCAATCAAATTTATTACATTTTTCCTATTACAATTACAATAAAGTGATTTTTGTGTCTTGGTTGTCCTTGCCGGACTCGCTTCGCTCTTCGGTCAAATACATCCTCAACACGAAAAATGTGACTTTTACTCCATAAGAAACAATATATCATTCCATAAAAAAGTGCAAATATAAACGGAAACGGAAGTAAATTTCAAAAATCAGGTTTACTTCTTGAAGTGGGTAAAAAATTAGCTAAAAAGATACGCACTTCTAATACAATTATTAGATTGCCGTATACACGAATTGCAAGTTCGTTTGTAGCATACTACACCAGTAAAGGCACCAGAGGCAATAAATGTCATTAGGGAACTAAAAATAAGAAAACTTCCCCGTGTTAATGGTGTCAAAGTAGGGAAATTAAAATATTTTATAAAGTATATTATCCCTTTTCATACCTAATAAATAAATCCATGGAAGTTGATGTTTCCCTGAGCTTTTCAAGATCGCTGTAATTAAACCTATATCCAAAACTGGTGACATGTAAGATGTAACAAATTGTAGACCCATATCACTTTTCTCCAGCTTAGTCAAGATATATGAAGACGTAATCAAAATAAAACATCAAACTTTAATGGAGAAATGGTACAACTTCCGGAGATCTAATGGGGATGCCATAGCAGATACAGCAGGTCAAATGTATATACTACGATGGATGCAAGAAAACCTGCATTATGCATCTTCATCCATTTGATATCGGGATTCTTTCAAATTCGTTAAATATACTGCATAATGTTGATTTTAGGATGGTTGCTTATAATCTATTAAAAAGTTACCTCTCACACAGTAAACAGACGGTTCAAATAGATGGCTTCTAGATATATGTTATGATCGGGTTAAGTAGAGTAGTTTCGGTCAGACTAGTATTGTATAATGTAGTACTTTAAATAAAGGTAATTTATTATTGTTATTATGCCCACCAAGGGATAGTTTTTGGATACATATTATTTATATCACATATAAATGATCTGTTCAAAATACCTTATTTTCTTAATCATTGTATCATATTTAATTATGATACAAGTACTAAGGAAATAATTGCAATTAAAGATAATATTAACAAAGCTATTTATAAGATCAGAACGTTTTGTTTAATGTGAATATCTTTCGTATCTTTGGGATCTATTTTTGCATTACATTCAATTTCTTCAAATAATTTTGATTAACATCACACCACCTTATTATTCCATGACTCAGTTGAGACTTCACAAGAGAGTAATACAAAACACTTAAGGGAGTTATTTGTATCTTTAAATTTTTTGTAATAAACTTTTAACCGCATCGTCATGAAAGCAGAGTATCTTCCCCTCAGATAGTATGTTTATTAGATCATTAGAGTAATTGTTAATGAGGACTCCCGTGCCACCGTACCTTGGGAAATTCCAAATTTGGTGCTTACTTTTTAATAACTTTCCATTGGTTGCATTGCTACAAGAACCTATACAGGGTGTCTCACCGGGAACTGAATCGATCGATATAGAGAAAAGTACGCATCAGAAAATTTTGAAACTTTAGATAATTACTAATATCAGTGTGGCCAATCCAACTACAATAATTACAGGCAGCTGGCACTTCCGCTTATACCGGAAGTCGATACCAACTTGCTTATTTAAGATGTAACACTCTATATATTTTAGGGTTTTCGAAAAGTGCATAAAATTCTGAGTCGAAAATATGTAGCATATCCTATACCTAAATCTAGCCGTTTCAGAGATATTTGACATTTTATAGAGAATTTGACAGGTGCAACGGTTTACAAGAACCGTTATAACTTTCTTCGTGTAAAAGATCCTCATTTGCTTCTTATCACGTAAAAAGAACACAAGGAGAACTACGTTCTACAACTGAAATAAATTCAATAATATCATACCAAGTGTTCCGTTTTTCGCGTTACATTTTGTCAACTTCAAACCGAGAAAACTTGTTTAGGTCAAATGGAACACCCTGTATTTTTTTACGTCAAGTTATATAAAATTGAATTCCCTTTTTTCTGATATAGCATTGTGGGGGTTAAAGTTACAACTTTTTGAAATATTTACGATTTTATTAGAAATTCATGAATTGTTGTAATCATTTCATCAAAATAGCCATGATTAGAAACAATCAGTCATTATCTTATGTCAAGAAATGCCAGCACGTTTAAATTATACCAATGAAAACTTTTTAAATTTGTTTATTATTTATGGAGAATGTGATAAAGTAATATCAAGAACTTGCAGCACATTTGCTGCTCGATATCCAGAAAAACGCAAAATAACACTAACACTGTAACATGCATATTAATCGAATTGAAGATATTAGATATGGCAATTTAAAATATGATTTCATTTTAATTTAATAATTGCTCAAAATTCCGCCCTCAAACCTCGACACATTTTTCGCACCTTCGGATTAGTTCCTCATGGGTAGCTCTTCTAATTGAATTGAATCCTGTGATATGTTTTGAAATGCATTTCTTACTCTTTGCATACAATCTTCAATGGTTGTTAATGGGCTCTCATAAACTTTATTTTTAATAGTTCCCCAAATGAAATAATCCAGAACTGATAAATTGGGCGAGCAAGGAGGCCATAAGAAAGATCCATTATTGGCAACTATTGATCATAAAAAGTTTCTTGTAAATAATTATTAATTAAATATGCGTTATGTGGGGGAGCACCGTCGTGCTGATAAAAAATGTTTTTATGTTCGGCGAGAGGTAAATTTCCTAAATAGTTATTATTCAAATTTTGTAAGATATTCAGATATCTTTCACCTAAAAAAAAAAAAAAAAAAACAAAAGAGAAAATTTTTACCGTTTAAATATTCCTGATAAAATTGTAATGCCACCACTGTATCGTTTCTTGTGGCACAGTAAACATTGAACTGCCAACTTACCTGAAGGTTTCGCTCTCTGAACATATGAGGAATGAGCCACTCCAATAATGCGAATTGTGTCTATTAAAAAGTCCATTTTTAGTAAATTTTGCTTCATCTGTCCATATAATATTTCCCAAATAAGAATCGTGACCCTCAGACCTTATTAGAATAAACTCACAAAAATTCTGTCTTCTTAGGAAATCTGTTTCTTTTAATCCTTGAACCATATGGAATGAAAACGGGTGAAACTTATGTTTTAATAAGATTCTGTGAATTGAATTCTTGCATAGTCCCGATTACAGAGCAGATTGTCTTAATGCCATCCTTGGAAATGCATGAAAATATCCCAGAATGACTATTTCAATGTTTTCGTCATCAACAAGGCTTTCTTCTTTGCATTTTTGCCTTGACAGAGCCATAATTTTTAAAATTTTCCGTTTACGTTTTACAGTGTTTGGTGACGGTTTCCGTTTCTCTGGATATCGAATAGCAAATGTGCTGCAAGTTCTTGATATTACTTTATCACATTCTCCATAAATAATAAACAAATTTAAAAAGTTTTCGTTGGTATAATTTAAACGTGCTGGCATTTTTTAACATAAGATAATGACTGATTATTTCTAATCATGGCTATTTTGATGAAATGATTACAACAATTCATGAATTTCTTGTAAAATCGCAAATATTTGAAAAAGTTGTAACTTTAACCCCCACAATGAAATATCAGAAAAAGGGAATTCAATTTTACACAACTTGACGTAAAAAAATACAGGGTATTCCATTTGACCTAAACAAGTTTTCTCGATTTGAAGTTGACAAAATGTAACGCGAAAAACGGAACACTTGGTATGATATTATTGAATTTATTTCAGTTGTAGAACGTAGTTCTCCTTGTGTAATTTTTACGTGACAAGAAGTAAACGAGGATCTTTTACACGAAGAAAGTTATAACGGTTCTTGCAAACCGCTGCACCTGTCAAATTTTCTATAAAATGTCAAATTTCTCTGAAACGGCTAGGTTTAGGTATTTTATGCTCCTTTCGAAAACCCTAAAATATATAGAGTGTTCGATTTGAAATAAGCAAGTTGGTATCGATTTCCGGTATAAGCGAAGGTGCCAGCTGCCTGTAATTATTTTAGTTGGATTGTCCACACTGACATTAGTAATTATCTAAATTTTCAAAATTTTCTAATGCGTACTATTCTCTATATAGATCGATTCAGTTCCTAGTGACTTGCTGACAGCCTTGTAAAAAAAGAAGCTGAAGCACAATTTATAGGACCTGAACCGTTCTGTGGCCTGCCCAAGAGACACATAACGAAGGAGATCCAGAAATGGGAAAAGGATCAGAAAAAGGCTTACTGGAGGAATACTCCAGGCCAAAGATAAGCGAAACGCGCAACTGAAAATGTGGAGCATATACTTTGCGAATGTAAGGCATTTATCCGCACTAGGCTGAAGTTCCTAGAGCAGGTGGAATTAGCGCCTGAAGATATAGGGAAACTAGCTCCCAGGAAAATCACAAGCTTTATTAAAAGTCTTGGAATCTTGTGCAATAACTAGATGTAGGGTTATTCACAAAAGATCTCTTTAGGTCGAAGTGAAATAAGGCTAATTAAAGCCAAACGACCCCTGAAACAATCTACAATGGCTTATCGTGGCAAATGCTTTGGCCAAGTCGACAAACATACATAAGACAGGTTGGTTATCATCAAGGAATTGGTAGAGATTTTTTACAAAATAGGCAATCACGTTATTACGACCTAAGGTCAGGACAAGCAAACGAGGTCCCAGATCTTACAAATCCTTATAGTGAGAGCAAACAATAAAAAGCACAAGTAAAAACAAATACAATTTATTATAAAAATCAGCAAGTACAGTACAATGAAAGGTAAAAATCTGACAAATAAAATAAGTACCAGGAATACAGCAAAGTCTAGGGTTTTTAAGCTAACGTTGTGGAACAGAATTATTAATTTAAACAATTTTACAATGCAAATAATATACAGTAATTAGTTAGCTTTTGCAAAATTTGGAGTTTTCGGCGCTTCGGACTTGATGGTTGTCGATCTAGGTCCTTGCAGAATGTAGAAAATCTTCACAGCACAATTTTTCTCATTCGTAAAGAATAAATCATATACCAAAAATCGTGTACCAAAAAATAGCAAATGATCCAAAAGTCCAAAATCCAAATAATCCAAAATAGAACAGTTGACAAGTTCTAACTCTAAATCTATCCTCGCCGGAATCGTCTATAATTGAAGTTACAAAATTATTCTCAAAATTAACATCTAACGTGAGCGCGTGTCTATAATAAACCAAAGAAATTCAAACTTACCTAGAATATAACTTCTAGACGATAATCTGCTTATTAATCAGAATGAATCGAAATTTCAATTAAACAAACCAAAATATTAATTGAAAATTAGGTTAAATTTAGTTTTTGATCCGGTATCAAACCGATCAACAATCATGTTCTTTTTAACTAAATTAGTCCCTAGCAAAGTTTTCGGCTCAATTTATTTATTTAAAAAGAAAGTATGAAGCAATTTGAGTGATATTTATAACCTATTTTAACTCACAAAAACAAGGGGAAATGACTGACAGTTCGACAATTCTGTTGTCAAGAGTACCAACTTGTGAAATGTTAAAAACTAAATCGATTTTTATGAACTTTCGATAATTAACTATCTTTACACTATAATTTTGTAGACAATATTTATACGCTTATTATTGTAATAGTTCATATTTTAAATTTCCTAAGATATACACAATAATTTAATAAATTAATATATTTTTCTAGCGGGAGCCACCTGTTTGCGAGAAGTCTAATTTAGGTGGTAATTCAAGTGGCGTGCCAGCTAACGCTAAAAGTGCAATTCATTACTATAGATTGGTGAATTGATCTACTTATTAACTTGCGGACATCAGGGAAAGATGGCATGTCAAAACGTATTGAGCAGAGATTCTCGTTTTTGAAGCAAAATTGCAAGTGATCAATAATTTATATTTGAATAAGAATGTGCAAATCTGCTTTTAATTAAAAAAAAAAGGTTTTACCAAGTTTGAGATTAACGATTTTGGCGTGCAGTTTATGACATCCGCTTTTTTCGTCATTTTTGTATACACGGTGTCCAGTTAGTGTTCCCTCGGAAGATTGTGCAAAAACGGCTAACTTTATCAAAAACTTTCTTAACAAAATTTTCAATGTTTCATCTTTGCTACAACGTAAAATTATTTTCAATTATACAAGATGTCACAAAAACAAGTTACACACGAAAGTATAATTTTTTAAATGGAACATCCTGTATTTATTTAGCGCCAGTTAAGCCTCCAAGGGTTCTGTATTACACCCTAAAATATTCCGCCAATCAGATGTCGCGTTGCTAAGTTATGATTTTTTTCCTGTTTTTTTCTGGCAATTTACAAAAAATATTCTTTTGACTGTCGTATCTCCAAGATTTTTTATTATTTTTCCTAAAAATGTAGGGCGTTATTTGATAATGATGTATTTAATGAAATATATTTTTAAAATAAATTATTATTTTACCAGAAGTCCAAAATATTTGTTTACATTTCTGGATATTTAATTAATATTTTTCTCAAATTTTTTAAATGGCATGTCTATATTTTTTTTACATCGATGAATAAAACATACAATTCCCCACATTTTAATACAATACACTTTATTTTTATTTCAAACGGTTTTTGAGATATGACTATTTCAAATAGTTTTTGTATAAATTATAAATGCATTTTAGCATAAAAATCTAATATGGCTTTGGTTTTTTATTTTGCGCCTGTTTTTCATTTCATGACATTTCTGTAAGTTGTTTAAGATTATCGTGATTAAGTTGAATTAATATTGATAATTGATATTTAAAAATATGAATTATAATTATTATCAACAAGATTTGATATCCATGATGTATAATAATGGAGTTGTTATTTTTGGACGCCCAGAACCTACTGGCCTACTCAGCTTATGAGTTTTTATCCTCTTCAGGTTTAATTTTTAAATCGAGTCTTTGCTGCACTTAACCCCATTTGCTTTGCTTTATTGAGACCAACCTTGTCTAACAAACCATACTTGTTTTCTTATAATAATTATTTAAAAAGCTGAATTATTTATTAGTTTCATTCATCTAATTACAATTATAAATAAAATTAGTTATCTACCATCTAGATCCCTAGGCATAACGGGCCTCTGTGTGACCTAGTTGCCTAGTAGAATAGTGGTACAATAATACTTGGTGGTATTTGAATTATTCGTTTACTTTAAACAACGTAAAGGCGGCTTTACCATCGCCGAGGAGGACAAATTAGGTACAGGATAAATATAATTAGCTCTATCCCAAGATAGCATTTAGTTAACAGTATTATGATCGGCTGAGGACGACATTTCTATCTCTAAAGTCATTTAACTATGTACGTTGTGAGTTTGTTTAACTTAAATTAATATGTACAATTCCGTATACTAACTATATCAAAATAAAGTTTGTTGTTTGAAATTTAATTAACTAACATCCAATTTCATTACTTTTTATACACTAATACCTTCAAGTAAATGTTTATTATGTATTTGCGTAGTTTTATTTGTTCAAGCATAAACGTAGATTAGTCTAGTTCATTCTAGCGGGCGATTCAAAATCTTTCATCAAATATTGATTTAAAAGAAATTTGTGTGCAAAAGTACCTAATATAATATCAAAACGGTATGATTATCAAATAATCTGAGGAGCTAGGTCCGGACATCTATCTAGCCATTCTACTGGTCTGCGTTTACCAATCCATCTGTGTGGTAAAATTCCATTTAATTACGTACTATTCCATCCATACGAAGTTTTCCGGTACATTAGGGTTTTCGCTATTTGGATACAATACGGCAAGTCATAGAATTATATTTTGTTGGAGCAGCATCAAATATTTTTCGCCATTTATTGAACCCTCAATAAAAAAATAGACCTAAAATCATAGCCCCAACAATTCCAGCGCACACGTTAATTTTCTGTGGAAACTTGGTATGTGCCTCTGTTTTCTAGTGTGGATTTTCATGTGTGAGTATCGACAATTTTGACTATTTACAACACCATTTAAACAGAAGGTGGCCTTGCCAAAAAATAGTAGTCTTTATATAAGCATTTTTTTATTTTTGGAGAGTGCTTTTGTCTAATATAGCAGGCCAATACGCGATATCGCAATAAGTAAGATGAGAGAGAATTAAAGAATCACATAACATTAGCTTTAGCTTTATATCAGAACTAAGTACCTCCCTAGGCATGTATAGTAGTTTCAACTTACCGAATGATTTTTGTACCAATTTGGCAACGTGAATGGAAAATCTTAACTTAACATTGAGATATATGGCTAAATTTGTTGCTTCATTAACGGGGGTCAAGTCTTTCTAAGTATAATTTTAAAATTAGGATCACTAACCATTTTGCACGTATCCATACGAAAAACTAACAACTCAGTTTTAGACTCATTTAGAGTTAATCCACAAATATTAGAGACCTCAGCAATAGTACCAGGTCAGAGTTCATCTTATCCTTTACTAGTAAATAATCATTAAAACCGAAAGAAAAACATAATTGGATGTCGTCCGCTGACCTTTAACCAGCACATCATTATCATTGTATCATCAGCTTACAAATCTCTGGGCTTTATCATTAGAAACTCCGGTGAGCTTAACAACATCGATACATTAAAAATTCAATTTACGTCTTTTGTGCGGTCTAAACTTGAATACGGCTCTGTCGTGTTGAATCCTAATTACGCTGTACATCGAACTGTAAAGCTATCGAACAAATCCATAGAGATTTTTAAAATTTATGGCAGTCAAGGAGGACAAAACCTATCCACCAATAGGGTTTCCATATGACAAACTGCTAGTCAGAAGGCGGTCTTTTCACTCTGCTTTAACATCAAAGGTTACAACATATTCTATTCAGAAGGAAGCTATAACCAAAATGATGTACTAGATTTACAGAAAACACATTTATCAACCTTACTTTCCAAATTTATGACAAACTTTTTAATATTACATCTGTATATCGATTACCCTCAACTAATGAAATACAATTTTTACATGAACTGCAACAAATTTTAACAACTACTGAAAATAAAGATACAATCCATATTCTAATAGGTGATATACATATTGATATTATAAATAATCAACCCGACGCAATAAAAGATGAATATTTAAATATTACGGCCCAAAATGGTTTTCTACCATTTATTAATGAAATCACAAGGCCATCTTCTTCAAGTTGCTTAGATCACATCTTTATAAAAATGCCAAAATAAATAAAAAACGTTGAATTGATACCAATCATCTTACAAAATGATACAACTGATCATTACCCTATGATTTTAAAGGTTGAAAAGGACTCTAATAAAACTAGCTGTAAGATAAATTCACAATCAACATCTTATATAAATTATAACAATTTAAAAGAATTAATTTCGAAAGAATGTTGGGATGAATTATATCTATTAAAAGACGTGAACGTTGCTTTTGAGTTTTTCAAAGATAAGCTGTTGTATTATATACATAAATGTACAAAAATTTTTCAAATTAAATCTAACGAAAAAAAGATCAAACCATGGATTACCAGCGGGCTAGTAATTTCTATGAGAAATAGGATTAAACTTAAATTACAAAGGAATAGAAATAATTTAATACTTGCGCAAGAGTATAAAAGATATAGAAATAAAGTTAACGAACTTCTCAAAAAAACAAAAAGATAATTGCATTGTAACAAAATTGCAGAAAACAAAAATAATATAAGAAAAATTTGGGAAATAATAAAAGATGGTTTAAATGAAAATACTAACAACTGCCAAACATTAATGTTAAAACATGATAATCAAATTATCATAAATGAAAATCAAATTGCAGAAACATTCAATGATTATTTTATAAATATTGGAAAGGAAATAGCAGATAAAATAAAAGTAGATAAAAAGTTAAATGATAGAGATCTTTCTTACAATAACATGTTTCTTAATCCAATAAGCGAGGATGAAATTTTAAGGAATATTAATAATCTGAAAAACAATGCTGCCTCTGGTTATGATAAAATATCAGCAATAACATTTAAAAAAATTGGCACATATATAGCAAAACTATTAAATTATATCTTTAATCTATATTTTGATGAAGGAATATTCCCATCCGATTTAAATGTAAGTATAGTTACTCCCATTTACAAGAAAGATGACAGGACTGTAGTAGATAATTATAGACCAATCTCCGAAATTAATAATTTGGGCAAAATCTTGGAAATGTGTATCAAGAGTAGATTGGTAGAACACTTAAACTATAACAAAATATTATCTAATAAGCAGTATGGTTTTCAAGATAAAAAAAGTACAGAAGATGCAATATACGAGGTCAACCAAACACTATATAAGTCAATTGAAAATAATGAAAAACAAATAGCGGCATTTTTAGTTTTGTCCAAGGCCTTTGATACTGTGTCACATAGTAAATTAATAGAGAAACTTGATAATTATGGTATTAGAGGTGTACCTAATAAACTATTTGCTAGTTATCTCAAATCCAGGAGACAATGTGTAAAAATTCGAAATCAAAATAGTTCTTTAAGGGAAATAAACATGGGCATACCTCAAGGGACTGTCCTTGGACCGCTCCTATTCATCATTTACGTCAATGAAATGCTATTTCTAAACATCAATAGTAAAATTATTGCATATGCCGATGACACTGTTCTTCTGGTTGAAGGAAATACCTGGCAAAATGCTATGGAAAAACCGTAACTGAATTCGCAACATTGCAGCAATGGCTCTCAGAAAATTTATTAACAATTAATCTTGATAAAACAAAATTTATATGTTTCAGCATTTATGATAGAAATTCGCCCAATATTAATACATTAAAATTACATACTGTTAATTGTCTCTTACAAAATAAAACCAATTGCGACAGTACTGGCGAGTTAAAAGCAATAGATAGCATAAAATATTTGGGAATCACTATAGACAAAAATATAAAATGGAATGAGCAAATAAATAACTTAAACAATAAAATACGAAAATTAATATATAAATTCTACCATCTCCGAAATATAATGCCTAACTACATATTAAAAACATTGTATTATGCCTTGGCCCAGTCTATAATCCGCTACGGGATAACAATATGGGGAGGAACTTACCGCTCTAATTTAGAACCCTTTAAAAAATTCGCAGAAATATTTAATTAAAGTAATTTTAAAAAGAAACAAACAATACCCTTCCGATCTATTATTTAATGAATTCAAAGTTTTTGACATTGATATGTGGTATGTGAAAAATGTCCCCATTTTTACTTTTAGAAATAAAAGTTTATTACATAGCACGGTCAATCATGATTACAGCACCCGCAATAAAATAAATTTAAATTTCAATCTGCCCCAAATATCACGCTCAACCATCCAAAGATCAATTATTTACTATGGCTCTAAATTTTACAACCTCCTCCCAATCTCGATAAAAAAAATTAACAATATCAAGTTGTTTTCCAAGAGGTTAAACATATTTATTGAGGAAAATAAATCTACTTTTATTCGAATTCTTGTTAATGCTTAGAATATTTATATAAAATTATATTATTTCATTCATAAAATATGTTTTTTGTTAAATGATAATATCTATGCGATATGTACAGTATACACACACAGGCTTCTAGCCTAGAGTGTATAAACCCATAACTATTAAGTATACAGACAGATTTAGATTATAATATTTCTTTTGGTTCTTTTGATGATGTATATGTAAAACCTATGTTCACACCAAATGATAAATAAATTTGATTTGATTTGCTATGTTTTTACATAAACTTGTCAATAATAAAATAAATTATCCCGAACTCTTGGCAAAAGTCAATGCGCTTGTTCATATGCTATTGGTACAAACAAGACTAACTAATATTTTCAATTTACCCACACAAAGAACAAATCTATTAAAATTCTCACCGGTGTATGTTATGTGTCATAACTGGCATGATATTCAGGATAATATTAACCTTTTTAACTGCAGTGTTGTAGATGTGAGAACTACCTACTATAACAATTAATTTTAATTCATTGTATGTGCTTTTAATAAGCTATTTCAAAACTTATATGTACGTTATACTCCTTTAAAATTCTGTGATATTGTGTATTTTATAAATATTAAGTATTTTTGTTATTATGTATAGTGTATTTCTCCTACCCTGTAATTGGAACATGTTCTGTTGGGTAGTGTATAACAAAATGAAATATTAATGGATTGAGCAAAACTCTAAAAATGAATGAAAATCGGAAATATATATAGAAAATAAATAAAAGAGGCCCAAGGATACACCTTTAGTAATGGATTCAAATTCAGAAAAAAATATTATTAACGCAAATCCTTCGACGAAGGTTACTTAAATAATTAAGAGAAAACGTTAAAGCAATGTTACCCAACCCAAAGTATTTTAGTTTCTTGTATAAAATAAAATTTACGTATCAAAAGTTTTACTAAAATAAATTAATATTAAACACGTATTGTTACTAAAGTCGAGGCAAGAATTCAAGCGATGCACGTCACGAGTGATCTCATAAAAGAAATTTTAATATTAACATAATTTTTAATCATTAATTACGTTTAAAAGAGTAATTCTTGACACCAAGTAATTAAGCTTTTTTCAGAAATAGGTACAGTTTAATGGAGCTTCATGATTCTTAGCAGTATTGTCTTAGTTATAGAATTTATAGAATTGCCTCGACTATATCATCATTATCCCTGTACAGATCGTTAGTAACATAGAGTAGGGCTGTACTAGTACTATGACTAGCATGGTTCTTTGGTAGTATACTATTATTATCAAAGTAAGTATTTAATTGCTCAGCCACGATTTTTTCCAAGGCTTTTGGTAGTGTAGGTAGTAGTAGGACCATAATTTGAGATATCTATGGAGTTGGTACTTTTGGGGACAAGAATGAAAAGCGCATCTTTCCAAGCATTAGGAGAAGTACCTCTTGATAAACATAAATTAATGATAAATGTAAAATATTCGTTAAGTTGAGGGAAACTAAAGATGACATTTTAATGTTGATACCATCAGAACCCATGGCTTGAGATTGAATAGACCATACTAACCTTATAATCGTTTCTGTCGTTACAAAAAACTCGTTCACCAAAAGGAATTTTAAATTATTGTATTTTTCGGCGACTAAATCATTAGTACTCTGCGCTTGCGGTAAGTTGTTAAAAAAAATTGTTGATTAAATTAAGATCGGTACAGTCATATGAAGTATCGTTGGTTTTATTAACATTAAATGTTCTATTAATTCACCATGTCATAATTTGGCAAAATTTTTACTTAAAATTATTGATCCATTATCTGGAAATACCGATTCATATATTAAAAATAGTAAACATTTCATAGAAAAAATTTATGAAACCGATATTCATGAATCACACCTGATGGTTAGTTTTGATGTAGTTAGCCTCTTTACCAATGTTCCGGTAGATGAAACATTAAAAATAGTTAAAGACAGGTTGCTAAATGATAATAATTTGGAAACTAGAACTAAATTAAGTGTAAATAGCATAATGGAACTCTTAACACTGTGTATAAAAACAACCTATTTTCAATTGGACAATGAGTTCTATCAGCAGGATTTTGGTATGGCTATGGGGTCTGCATTATCACCAATTTTAAGCAACATATTTATGGAGAACTTTGAGAACACACATGTTCAAAATTGTATAAACAAACCGGTTGTCTGGTGGAGATATGTTGACGACATCTTTGCAATTTGGCCTCATGGTGTTGATTTACTAGATAGTTTTTTAGAAAATACAAATAGTAAGGAACCGTCTATTAAATTCACATTAGAAGTAGAAAGTAGGAATGAACTACCATTTTTAGATGTTTTAATTAGAAGGATAAATAATACAATTGAAACAAGCGTTTATAGAAAACCAACACATACTAATAGATATCTAAATTTTAACTCAAATCAGTCAATAAATGTTAAAAGGGGTGTTGTAAAATGTTTATACGATAGGGCCAAAATAATTTCATCTAATAATGAAATATTAAATAACGAGAAAAAATTTATCAAAGAGGTTCTAGTACAAAATCAATATCCTGAAGCCTTTGTTGATAGAGTTTTCATAAATGTTGAAAATAGGGACAATCAGGTACGACAAAAACCTGAACGTCATTATACAGCAATAATTCCTTATGTATACGGACTATCGGAAAAGCTACGCCGTATAGGTGACAAATTTGATGTTAGGACGATATTTCAAACGGGGAACACTTTAAGATCTATTTTAACAAAAACAAAACCGATAAACAGGGAGCAGAATTCAAAAAACTGTATTTACAATATCCCGTGCGAATGTGATAAATGTTATGTGGGTGAGTCATCCAGACCTTTCAGTGTGAGGTTGGATGAGCACAAGAATTACATTAGAAAGAATGAAATTCAGAAATCAAAGATTTGTGAAGATGCTTGGGAAAACGGACATAGAATAAACTGGGACTCGGCAAAAATTTTAACAAAAGAAACAGATGCCAAAAAAAGAAAAATTAAAGAATCAGCAATAATCTTATTAAATGAAGATAAGTGCGTATCGAATTGTTCTGTAGATATTTGTACAACCTGGCTACCAATGTTAAAAGAAGAACTTAACAAACTCAACATTATCTAAAAAATATCATCAGTTCTATGTTCTGTGTAAGTAGTAAGTATCTATGGAAATAACATAAACAGAATCTTAAAGCTGTGTATTTGACATACACAGCAAAATAAGAGTTCTTCAAAAAATAGCTTTGAAAACGGAAAGAGATTACTTTCCGAAACGTCAGCAAAATACATTATTTTTGTGTTTATTCCGATTTATATTATTTGCAAAACATAACCTCTGACTTTTCCTTTGGCGTAAACGTCACGGGCGCAGAGGTTTTTTTCCAATAATTCTATTATTTTGTAGATTCGGTGATTTGTTTTGAAGAGGATAATAGTACATGTGGTAGAAAACCCAAATAATAGGAAAGAATATTCATAGAATGCCACAAATAACTTTCAGACAATATTAAATGATTTCAAAGTACACCTGAACATTTTACGATCTGATATGTATTTTAAAATAGGCATGCCCGCTTTTCTAATTTAATTGATCCGTTAACAAAATTACGCATTTCTTTATATGCATGCCACAAGATGTTGATGTTTAGTTTTTTATATCGATTATAAGCTGCAATTCTTAGTTTAATTGTAGATCACCATAAATGAGGGTAAGACTATCACTTTAAATTTTTCAACAAAAAAAAAGTATTACTAACAACGAACCAGCAAAACTACTTGGAGTGTACTTAGACACTACTTTAAATTTTTAGCCACACATTGAGCAGCTATCTAACAGACTATCGACCGGCATATATATAATAAGACAACTTAGTCACAAAACTACATTGAACTGCTTAAGAATTGCTTACTTTGCTATTTTTCACAGCATAATGACGTATGGAGTAATTCTATGCGGTGGATCAAGTCATACAATAAAAAATTTTAAACTACAAAAAAAGCTATTAGAATTATGGCAAAAGCTAAATATGATCACCATTGCAAACCAATTTTTAAACATCTGAATATACTACCCCTACCATCTTGTTTTATTTATGAATGTCTGTGCTATAAAACTAAATGATGAGAACAAAGTAACTAAACAGGGGGGATATACACTGCCATGACACTAGGAGTAAAACAAAATTAAGACTACCCAAGTTTAGGTTATCAACATCGCAGTATACCTATATATTTGTCTTATAGATTTTTTAATGTGTTACCTGATGCCTTAAAAAATCTCGAAATGAGCACAAATAAATTTAAACATAAGATTAAGAATATTCTTTTACAAAATTGCTTTTACACACATGATGAGTATTTTGATTATTTTGACTCACTGTCAAATGTTTCATCTGTCTAAGGAGATACACAGTTTGTCTCTTCATTTAATATCATGTACTTTCAGAAATTATGTGTTTATATACAAAATTTTTAAATTGTCTCTTTTTTATGTTTTGTTCTTATTCTTTTTAAATGTTTATTTTGACATACACCTATCATGATAGGTGGAAAATATGTGATTATATTTTATGCACTTTTAGTTATACACCCAATGTGATCTTTCGTTATATACAATATTTTTTTGTCTTTGTTCTTTTTGTTTTTGTAAATTGTTTTTACTATTATACTAATTACCTACCTGTGTGACGAATGTAAACATAAATTTTATTGTAAACTTGTTACAGTTCAATTTAACATTTATACATTATTTAAAAAAATCTCCGTCATTCTTTATCTCTTACATTTAATGTCTAACGAATTCGTGTTATCCGTCGTCACGCGTAATATTTATTATTTAGTTGTCTATATGAATTCGCAATTGTAAGGAATCTGTTGCAGGTATAGGCATGGCGTTATACATTTTGTTGTGTAGCGTGTTGCATATACTTAGGCTCTCTATTTCTGTAATTCTTAAGCTAGGCAACCAATAACTTTTAATTAGTTTATAGGTAGATTCCTATAACCTACTGACGATCGGTAACGCAGATTTATTTCTTCACAATAGTTTTTGGCTTAGGTTTTGTCTTCCGGTAGTCTGTCACTTTTCACGTGTAGTTTGCTCGAACGCTTGGCAATTTATTAAGTGGTATTTTTACGTGCTCGTTGCGATTTTTGAAACAAGTAATTTCACCATTTTGGGATATCTTCGCAACGTTACATTTTTCGATTTTCCATTTATGTTTGGACGAGTGCATGTTTTTATGGTATTGGAAATCGATTGTCTTCATTGGAAGGATCTATACGTAAAAGCCATTTTTGCCAAATTTACACGAGGCCAAGGACATCCAAGGTCAACAACATTTCCCTAAGAAAACCCTCCGAAACGAGGTAATTATTTTATTTTTATATTCAAACTAGCAAAATATCACTTGTAGTACATTGTTCAATGGTAAAAATTTATTTTTAGGATCTTTTTTTTCACCTACGGCTTCGCCTAGGATTTCGTAGTTTTTCCTACGTTTTTTTTGTCTCCCCTGAAACAAACAACTTTTTTTTCCACTGGTCTACACGTACTTATGTTACTTCTCCTTGCTGGACTGGAATTTCTTTTTTTGTGGAGGAGCCATCCATTTTCTGGGTTAATTGATAGGCTGGAAGTTGCCCATTCCTGAAAATTGAGCCGAAGCTGAAGCCCTGCTGCCTGCAAGTTGTATCCTTCTTATACCATATATATATATATATATATATATATATATTGATTTTTTTTTTAAATATATTGTATATTTTACTTTAAAAAATTTCACCGCTGTACCTATATATATACATATTTTAAATTTTGCTAAACATCATATGAAAATAATCTGTTAACGAATTAAAACATCTATGATATTTAGCTCTGTGAAGTTAGCACTACCACTTTAAAATTTTGAAATCGTTTTGACCTCTTCAATTGTAGCTTTTTTGTTGCGAATTTGTTGCGGTGAGAAAAAATTTGTAGCTCTTTATTTTTTTAAAATAACCCATAGTAATGCTAACTTCACAGTGAAGATAGCATTACCACTCACAGTGATTTAAAATTTTGAAATTGTTTTGGCCTCATCAATTGTAGCTTTTTTGTTGCGAATTTGTTGCGGTGAGAAAAAATTTGTACCTCTTTATTTTTTTAAAATAACCCATGGTAATGCTAACTTCACAATGAAGATAGCATTACTACTCAATAGTGCTTTAAAATTTTGAAATCATTTTGGCACCATTAATTGTAGCTTTTTTGTTGCGAATTTGTTGCGGTGAGAAAAAATTTGTAGCCCTTTATTTTTTTAAAATAACCCATGGTAATGCTAACTTCACAGTGAACATAGCATTACCACTCACAGAAATAACTTTAAAAAGTGCACAAACATTTTCTTATCGCAAGGATAATTTGTTGCGAATTTGTTGCACACGATTAATAGCAAAAAATTAATGAAAAAATGTTTTTTTCTGGTAATGCGAACTTGATAATCAAAATCGCTTTTAATAATTAGCCCAATAAAACGGGAGGTTTGTCGATTTGGATGAAATAATTCAGAGCGGGCTGAAATTTTGGGAACAGGCGTATTTTGTGATAATTTTTAATATATCAAAAGGCCCCACCCGTAGACACCGGCGGAGGCGAGGGGAGGGAGAAAATAGGTTAAAAAAAATCGGTTTTTCGTAAAAAACTACAAACAAGCAATTTTCGTCACCTTTGAAGTACAAAAAGGTACATTTAATAATATTTTTTTACTTTTTGAAGTATCAGAAATTCTCACAGAATAACTTCAGCCCGCTCTGAATTATTTCATCCAAATTTTCCCATTTCATTGGGCTAAATAATTTATAAATAAGAACGATAAAAAAAATTGTTTAAATATTTTTTTAAAAGGGCCGGAACAAACAGATAGCTTTTAAAAAGTGAGCAATCGCGACTGAACGATTCCGGGTGCATCGTATAGAAAATAAAACACAAAATGTGCAAGGCAAGTAAGGAAGGAAATTTGCAGATAACAGGTTTCAAAAAATTTTGAGAACAAAACGTGGACTACTGTAATTTATATTGAAAAACAGTAGCAGTTTACTCATAAAAACAGGTATTCCATTTTATTTCGTAAACATTTTACTCAAAAATGTTTTCTAAGGAACGAAAAAGCATAAATCGCTAGAATTCTAAGGTTGTCATAAAAAGAGAACATAGTTTATTATGTTGAAACTATATTAGAGAAAACTTTATTTGCAACGAATTGTTTCTCGATGCAACAAATTCGCTGCGCTGGAAATTCACGATTTCATTAAATTTTGCTAAAACTTTTTTCGCAACAAATAAGGTCTCGGTGCAACAAATTCGTACACCACACGGTACAAATACTCGAAGTGAGAAACAGATGGAAAAATGCATTTACAACAATTTTTGGCGGTGGTAGTGTCAGGTTGCGCTGGAAATGCAGCGCATTATCAATTTTTGCGAAAACCTGTTTCGTAACAAATTATTACTCAGCACAGCAAATTCGTGCATCACACGCTACAACTCATAGAAGTGAAAAACACATGAAATAATGCATTTACAGCCATTTTTGTAGGTGGTAATGCCAAGTTGTGCAGAAAATTCAACGTTTTTTCGGTTTTTACTGAAAATTTGTTTCGCAACAAATTATGACTCGGCGCAACAAATTTGAACACCACACGCTACAAATCGTCGAAGTGAAAAACACATGAACAAATGCATTTGCAACGGTTTTGGGCAGTGGTAATGCCAGGTCGTACTGAAAATTCAACGTTTTTTCGGTTTATACTGAAAAGTTGTTTCGCAACAGATTATTACTCGTCACAACAAATTCGTACACCACACGCTACAAATCGTCGAAGTGAAAAACACATGCAAAAATGGATTCACAACAATTTTTGTAGGTGGTAATGCTAAGTTGTGCAGAAAATTCAACGTTTTTTCGATTTCTGCTGAAAAGTTGTTTCGCAACAAATTATTTCTCGGCACAACAAATTCTTACATCACACGCTACAAATCCTTGAAGTGAAAAACACATAAAAAAATGCATTTGCAACGGTTTATGGCAGTGGTAATGCCAGATCGTATTGAAAATTCAACGTTTTTTCGGTTTATACTGAAAAGTTGTTTCGCAACAAATTATTACTCGGCACAGCAAATTCGTACACCACACGCTACAAATCGTCGAAGTGAAAAACACATGAAAAAATGTATTTACAACAATTTTTGTAGGTGGTAATGCTAAGTTGTGCAGAAAATTCAACGTTTTTCGGTTTTTGCTGAAAAGTTGTTTCGCAACAAATTATTTCTCGGCACAACAAATTCTTACATCACACGCTACAAATCCTTGAAGTGAAAAACACATGAAAAAATGCATTTGCAACGGTTTTTGGCAGTGGTAATGCCAGATCGTATTGAAAATTCAACGTTTCTTCGGTTTATACTGAAAAGTTGTTTCGCAATAAATTATTATTCAGCACAACAAATTCGTACACCACACGCTACAAATCGTCGGAGTGAAAAACACACGAAATAATGCACTTGCAACGGTTTTTGGCAGTGGTAATGCCAGGTCGTACTGAAAATTCAACGTTTTATCGGTTTTTGCTGAAAACTTGTTTCGCAACAAATTATTACTCGGCACAACAAATTCGTGCACCACACGCTACAAGTCGTCGAAGTGAAAAACACATGAAAAAATGTATTTACAGCAATTTTTGTAGGTGGTAATGCCAGGTTGTGCTGGAAATTCAACGTTTTTTCGGTTTTTTTCTGAAAATTTGTTTCGCAACAAATTATTACTCGGCACAACAAATTCGTACACCACACGCTACAAATCGTCGAAGTGAAAAACACATGAAAAAATGTATTTACAACAATTTTTGTAGGTGGTAATGCTAAGTTGTGCAGAAAATTCAACGTTTTTTCGGTTTTTGCTGAAAAGTTGTTTCGCAACAAATTATTTCTCGGCACAACAAATTCTGACATCACACGCTATAAATCCTTGAAGTTAAAAACACATGAAAAAATGAATTTGCAACGGTTTTTGGCAGTGGTAATGCCAGGTCGTACTGAAAATTCAACGTTTTATCGTTTTTTGCGAACACTTGTTTCGCAACAAATTGTTACTCGGCACAACAAATTCGTAGACCACACGCTACAAATCGTCGAAGTGAAAAACACACAAAATAATGCATTTGCAACGGTTTTTGGCAGTGGTAATGCCAGGTCGTACTGAAAATTCAACGTTTTTTCGGTTTATACTGAAAAGTTGTTTCGCAACAAATTATTACTCGGCACAACAAATTCGTACACCACACGCTACAAATCGTCGAAGTAAAAAACACATGAAAAAATGTATTTACAACAATTTTTGTAGGTGGTAATGCCAAGTTGTGCAGAAAATTCAACGTTTTTTCAGTTTTTGCTGAAAATTTGTTTCGCAACAAATTATTACTCGGCACAACAAATTCTTACATCACACGTTACAAATCCTTGAAGTGAAAAACACACGAAATAATGCATTTGCAACGGTTTTTGGCAGTGGCAATGCCAGGTTGTACTGAATATTCAAAGTTTATTTGGTTTTTGCTGAAAATTTGTTTCGCAACAAGTTATGACTCGGTGCAACAAATTTGTATACGACACGCAGCAAATTCTCCATGTGAAATGCACTCGAAAAAATGTATTTACAGCGGTTTTTGGCAGTGGTAGTGCCGGGTTGCGTTGAAAATTCCTTAGTTTTATCCATTTATGCAAAGCAAGTATATAAACATGCTTTTATAGGCCTATGAAGTGGGGACTAAGTCAGCCATTATTTGTATCAATATCAAATAATCGTAACATCGTCTGCAACTTTATTGTACTAGTACAGTAAAGTGCACTTTGTTATCCTTGCTCCATACATTATTTGCCAGCGTAGCCGATTTAATCTCTCCATTTTACTGACACTAGTCTTATGATCCCTATGAATAGTGTCTTCGGGGCAGCCATAGTAAGTTCAAAGCCTCTAGTGGGAGATCTTTAAAGTCCTGCCTCGAAAGGCGGGTTCCTGGTTCTCTGCGGGTATCTAGTAGAAAAAAAAATTAATTGTTCACTAAATGTTGCATAAGTAGGCATCAATATTTGCTGAGAAAAACAGCATTAAACAATAGCCATATTTTATTAAATGAAACATGATTTGATTGAATTCGGGTGTTTTCCGGGTTATCTGCAAGTAGCTTGGTATCCTGGCAAGGCTCCTCATTTTCCATTTAACAAAGCCCTCATTCAGTGTAAAGGAGGAGAAAGACATGGTAACCTCTTTTGGGCCCGTAATCATTATCCTGAGATTTCTAGTTCTAAATATGCATATGTAAATTGAGACTAAATTTGTTCACGAAGTAATGAAATTCGAAACGTATTATCCTTGTGAAATTAAAGGTGCCATTTAACGTGAAAAGAAATCACCTGAATTTTTACAAATGAATTTATATTTCTTGTTCACTTTGCATATTTTTAAGAAGTACGCCAATAGCAACATTCCCATCCTAAGAAAACCCGTACTTTAGTAAACTAACTTGGTACATTCCTGGAACCTTTCATGGCTTCTTCAAGGGCCGCCTTGAAGAAACCCTTACACAGAAAAAAACATGGGTAAATTTTTCTTTAACCAATTGTTTTTTTAACATCTTTTTTTTGCTCAATACAGAATCACTCTATTTTCTTTACCTTCTTTCCACAGAAACGTTTTTCATTGATTATAATGTTGATAATACATCATGTACGATAATTTTATGACGAGAAATTTTAAATGAAAAAAATCGGCAGCTACTGGAAGCGGCTGGAACCTCCCCATCCGGTGGATCTTTGAAGCCGAGGAATGCACGTGACGTGATAAGTTTCATCACGGCACAACGGCTCCGCGCATCGACCGTGCCACGCGAAAAGCGATCTTATGCTTCACATTTGTTTCTTTTTCCTTTTTTTCCCACGGAAACGAAATCGAAAGGGCCCAAGTGTGATATATCGGTGAAATCGGAATTTTAACTGCTTTTCAATGATTTGATTACAAATTGTAAGTAATTATAAAGTAAACAACTTGTTATGCCAAAACGGCACTAAACGTAATCCGATCACAACCAAAATGTTTTCAAATCTCCTGGAGCACCGAAGAAACTATCATGCAAAGTTTCATCCAAATCCGTTCAGTATTTTCGACGCTATCGTGGTAAAACACATGCATACATACGCGCACACACATACAGACATTTTTCAAAAATCACAAAAACCAATAATTTGTTGCGAAACAACTTTTCAGTACGACCTGGCATTACCACTGCCAAAAACCGTTGCAAATTTATTTTTTCGTGTGTTTTTCACTTCGACGATTTGTAGCGTGTGGTGTACGAATTTGTTGTGCCGAGTAATAATTTGTTGCGAAACAAATTTTCAGCAAAAACCGAAAAAACGTTGAATTTTCTGCACAACTTAGCATTACCACCTACAAAAATTGTTGTAAATACTTTTTTTCATGTGTTTCTCACTTCGACGATTTGTAGCGTGCGGTGTACGAATTTGTTGTGCCGAGTAATAATTTGTTGCGTAACAAATTTTCAGCAAAAACCGAATAAACGTTGAACTTTCTGCACAACTTGGCATTACCACCTACAAAAATTGTTTTAAATACATTTTTTCATGTGTTTTTCACTTCGACGATTTGTAGTGTGTGGTGTACGAAATTGTTGTGCCGAGTAATAATTTGTTGCGAAATAAATTTTCAGCAAATACCGATAAAACGTTGAATTTTCAGTACAAACTGGCATTACCACTGCCCAAAACCGTTGCAAATTTATTTTTTCGTGTGTTTTTCACTTCGACGATTTGTAGCGTGTGGTGTACGAATTTGTTGTGCCGAGTAATAATTTGTTGCGAAACAAATTTTCAGCAAAAACCGAAAAAACGTTGAATTTTCTGCACAACTTAGCATTACCACCTACAAAAATTGTTGTAAATGCATTTTTTCATGTGTTTCTCACTTCGACGATTTGTAGCGTGCGGTGTACGAATTTGTTGTGCCGAGTAATAATTTGTTGCGTAACAAATTTTCAGCAAAAACCGAAAAAACGTTGAACTTTCTGCACAACTTGGCATTACCACCTACAAAAATTGTTTTAAATACATTTTTTCATGTGTTTTTCACTTCGACGATTTGTAGTGTGTGGTGTACGAATTTGTTGTGCCGAGTAATAATTTGTTGCGAAATAAATTTTCAGCAAAAACCGATAAAACGTTGAATTTTCAGTACAAACTGGCATTACCACTGCCCAAAACCGTTGCGAATGTATTATTTCGTGTTTTTCACTTCGACAATTTGTAGCGTGTGGTGTATGAATTTGTTGTGACGAGTAATAATCTGTTGCGAAACAACTTTTCAGTATAAATCGAAAAAACGTTGAATTTTCAGTACGACCTGGCATTACCACTGCCCAAAACCGTTGCGAATGTATTATTTCGTGTGTTTTTCACTTCGACAATTTGTAGCGTGTGGTGTACGAATTTGTTGTGACGAGTAATAATCTGTTGCGAAACAACTTTTCAGTATAAACCGAAAAAACGTTGAATTTTCAGTACGACCTGGCATTACCACTGCCCAAAACCGTTGCAAATGCATTTGTTCATGTGTTTTTCACTTCGACGATTTGTAGCGTGTGGTGTTCAAATTTGTTGCGCCGAGTCATAATTTGTTGCGAAACAAATTTTCAGTAAAAACCGAAAAAACGTTGAATTTTCTGCACAACTTGGCATTACCACCTACAAAAATGGCTGTAAATGCATTATTTCATGTGTTTTTCACTTCTATGAGTTGTAGCGTGTGATGCACGAATTTGCTGTGCTGAGTAATAATTTGTTACGAAACAGGTTTTCGCAAAAATTGATAATGCGCTGCATTTCCAGCGCAACCTGACACTACCACCGCCAAAAATTGTTGTAAATGCATTTTTCCATCTGTTTCTCACTTCGAGTATTTGTACCGTGTGGTGTACGAATTTGTTGCACCGAGACCTTATTTGTTGCGAAAAAAGTTTTAGCAAAATTTAATGAAATCGTGAATTTCCAGCGCAGCGAATTTGTTGCATCGAGAAACAATTCGTTGCAAATAAAGTTTTCTCTAATATAGTTTCAACATAATAAACTATGTTCTCTTTTTATGACAACCTTAGAATTCTAGCGATTTATGCTTTTTCGTTCCTTAGAAAACATTTTTGAGTAAAATGTTTACGAAATAAAATGGAATACCTGTTTTTATGAGTAAACTGCTACTGTTTTTCAATATAAATTACAGTAGTCCACGTTTTGTTCTCAAAATTTTTTGAAACCTGTTATCTGCAAATTTCCTTCCTTACTTGCCTTGCACATTTTGTGTTTTATTTTCTATACGATGCACCCGGAATCGTTCAGTCGCGATTGCTCACTTTTTAAAAGCTATCTGTTTGTTCCGGCCCTTTTAAAAAAATATTTAAACAATTTTTTTTATCGTTCTTATTTATAAATTATTTAGCCCAATGAAATGGGAAAATTTGGATGAAATAATTCAGAGCGGGCTGAAGTTATTCTGTGAGAATTTCTGATACTTCAAAAAGTAAAAAAATATTATTAAATGTACCTTTTTGTACTTCAAAGGTGACGAAAATTGCTTGTTTGTAGTTTTTTACGAAAAACCGATTTTTTTTGCCTATTTTCTCCCTCCCCTCGCCTCCGCCGGCGTCTACGGGTGGGGCCTTTTGATATATTAAAAATTATCACAAAATACGCCTGTTCCCAAAATTTCAGCCCGCTCTGAATTATTTCATCCAAATCGACAAACCTCCCGTTTTATTGGGCTAATTATTAAAAGCGATTTTGATTATCAAGTTCGCATTACCAGAAAAAAACATTTTTTCATTAATTTTTTGCTATTAATCGTGTGCAACAAATTCGCAACAAATTATCCTTGCGATAAGAAAATGTTTGTGCACTTTTTAAAGTTATTTCTGTGAGTGGTAATGCTATGTTCACTGTGAAGTTAGCATTACCATGGGTTATTTTAAAAAAATAAAGGGCTACAAATTTTTTCTCACCGCAACAAATTCGCAACAAAAAAGCTACAATTAATGGTGCCAAAATGATTTCAAAATTTTAAAGCACTGTTGAGTAGTAATGCTATCTTCATTGTGAAGTTAGCATTACCATGGGTTATTTTAAAAAAATAAAGAGCTACAAATTTTTTCTCACCGCAACAAATTCGCAACAAAAAAGCTACAATTGATGAGGCCAAAACAATTTCAAAATTTTAAATCACTGTGAGTGGTAATGCTATCTTCACTGTGAAGTTAGCATTACTATGGGTTATTTTAAAAAAATAAAGAGCTACAAATTTTTTCTAACCGCAACAAATTCGCAACAAAAAAGCTACAATTGATGAGGCCAAAACGATTTCAAAATTTTAAAGTGGTAGTGCTAACTTCACAGAGCTATGATATTTGTTGGGGGTTAAGCACTTACGTAAGACGCGTATACCCAGTTAAATATATATTTTTTTTAGTGTTGAATTTGTCTGTCATACTATACCCTACGTTATTGTACTGTTGAATGTTTTAAAGTTAACCTACTTCGTTTATTGTTATTAAAAGATAAAACTGAATTTGAATTTTTCATTATCGTCTCGCTAAGTAATTTATTTAGTAAATTTAAGGTTACATTGTACTTGAGCTGGTATTTGGAGAAAAGAAATTTACTTGGCGCCCTGATACATCAAAGAAATTTAGAACCCCGACCATCTCCACTGTCAGTCGGCCGGCAAATACCGTTAGTCAACAGACGACGACCAACTAGTTACGTCAGATTGTAATTTTGAAACTTGACGTAGCAAACTCTTATTGTATGCATGAATAAAGTTCTATTCTATTCTACTCTACTCTACTCTACCCTACTCTACTCTACTCTACTCTACTCTACCCTACCCTACCCTACCCTACCCTACCCTACCCTACCCTACTCTATTCTATTCTATTTTATTCTATTCTATATTTAATATTTTCCGTTAGCCAGGAAGCAGGTTGTTACTCTCACAGTTTTGAAAGGTGCATGAAAGTTAAATAATAAGTTGTTATTCCAAAATTTTGACATATCAAGTAAAAATATAGTCCCAATTTAGAGATAACAGATCCTGCAGAAAGTCTTGATAATTAAAATTAGAAAAATCTCGGAAGGTGAGAAAAGGATGTTGTTTATTTTTCTTAATTTTTAGATTACAGACTAGTGAGTGGTCTGAAATATCATCCATTTTGAGAACATTTGACCCAACTACTATGTTATTAGTAGATGTAATAATTACTTCAATCAAAGTACTTGAAATGTCTGTAACTCCTTCAAAAATTAAATGGTCAAATACCGGTAGAAACACAGATATTATATTTTTATCTAGGCTGAAGTTAAAACTAGGTGTATACAAGGACTCTAAGCAAATACTTTTACCAAAGATTCTAACAGTCACCCATAGGCTTTCCAATTGACTATCTTGTCGATCGGGAATTAATAATTCACAAACCAGAGTTTGTATTCGGGGTCTATTTCCATAGCCAAGCATCGTGAGAAGATCAGTTAGCCATTTGGATCGTTAACCTTCAAGAACAGTGCATTAAGAAAATGTCTCCATACCTTAAATCGTATTAAAAATTATGCGATTTATTACTCAAAGTATATATGCATTTGAAATTCTGTGCTATTTCAACCCCGTGCTCATGCACTTCCGGTTATATTTCATGTTACTGTTTCCTGCAAGAAGTAAAAGTAATATTCTGTTATGAATTAATGTTGATATTACTTACTGCTGGTTCCATAAATTTGAATAGTGGTATAACATAATTGAATATGCACGTGTATTTATATATTATATGAATTTTGTGGTATTACCGAATGTTTCGAGCCATTATTATTTAATTTCGTAAATAATTTATTCACGAGTTCATTATTCATTTGCTAATGGTATATAATATAAATGCTTTCAGTAATTTGAAGCAAATTTGCAACGTGCGTTAACTGATTGTACGTTAGTATTGCACTTGTAATACCTCTTTTAATAAATATAAAATTTTGTTCATCTCATCTCCATTATAGCCATAAATAAATTTCTCTTATTCTTTTATCATTTAATAAAGACATTTGCCTTAAAGGGCAGTTAATTAGAGAAAACATATTTCATTTATTAAAAGAAAATGTTTGTAAAGAAATATCAGCGCGAGGCTTAAATATTTTAGTGCTACTTAGTTAATTGAAGTGGGAAATATAAAATTTTAATGACATGATAAAGACGCTCTTATCTGAGTAACTGTAAAAGAAATTGAAGTAAAATTTTAGGGGCATATATTTTCTTTGGAGCAAGAAGGTAATAATAAGAACGATAGTTGACATAGAATGGAAAAATCGAAATTGAAAGAATAAGAAAATCTAGACTGACTAAATTCATTGTTATGTATATTTATTTTAGGATCATCGAAAAATTGAATGTGGTATTAAAATATAAATTATATTTCTAAGGAAAATATAATAAATTAACTGTTGCTTTATCGTATTATATACTGACTTACTTACTAAACAAACAAACATGTGCAGACTTGGAAACAAAATACAATATGAAATATGAACAACTTGAATATTTATTAAAAAATGGAACGTGGCAAAATGTACGTCAAACACCAGATGTAAATATGGCTTATGACAATTTTCTAAATAAATTCTCTACTAAAATGCATCAATCAACAACCATTATTCAGATAAAATCAAGTGAAAAAAAAACTAAAACCTTGGAAATTGAAAGGTTTAATTATTTCAATAAGAGAAAGAGACAAGTTAAAGTTTGAATAAAATAAAAATAAAGGAAATGAACATTTATTACTATTCAAAATTTGTATAGTCACTTGTGGTATACCAAAAGGGACCGTACTGGGACCCATCCTATTTTACATCTATTTAAATGAATTATTACATATGAATACTTCCGCAAAGGTCATAGCATATGATTTTGACAGAAGACGTCTCTTGGGAATCAGTTGTCAATAAATGTCAAATGAAATTTTTAAAACTGTCCAATAGCTTTCAAAAAATTCGCTATTTGTGAATATTAGAAAGAGAAAATTCATGTGTTTCAGTATATATGACAGTTATCTGCCTAACATTAAGACCTTCAAATTTCATGATTTTACCTGTTTATTGGGAAATAAAATTAATTGTAAATATAAATCCGAACTTAACCCTGTAAATAATATTAAGTACTTCGGTGTATATGGATCAGAATTTTAGGGAAACAAAATACAGTGAATTACCAAATAATAAGATTCGTAAACTGATTTGGAAATTTTGTCATGTAGAAGTTTCATGCCTTTCAGTATATCTTAAAATCTATATTTATTTATGCTTTGGCTGAATCGATTATGAGATACGGAATCACCATTTGGGCCAGTGCATATCCTACAATTCTTAAAAATATTTGTAATTCTCAAAAATACCATTTAAAACTTATTGCACACAAAGATAAGCAGTACTCCACAGAAAACCTATTCAAAGAAATGGGCATTTTGGATATAAAATTATTATACATAAAATCTGTATTAGTATTTGTTCACACGAAAATGACTTTGACTTTGACATTAAACATCACCATAACACTAGGCATTAAAACTAATTTAAATGTTCAAATTATATATTACAGCCTAACAATAATCCAGCGTTTCATTACTTATTATGGACCCAAATTTTGTGATCTCCCACCACATCATATGAAACAATGTAATAACATAAACTTGTTCCAAAAAAAAAAAATCACGGTGCATATAAAGGAGAATAGATCTTCCTATCTCATTGATTAATTTGTAAGAAACAAACCAATATGAGAGCTGTGCGAGTATTTTTATCTATTATATATGTATTCTCATTATCATTAACTGAAGGTAAGTATGTATTTACCAATTTCAAATGAGTACAAAATATTTTTATTATTTTTTTTTTAACAAAAAACCAGTCACCCTACTCTGTGGCTCCGACCCTCACAGAGGGGAGCTGGTAATACCAATAGCCACTCCCCACGCCCGTGGGGTGAGTGACTACCGGGTCCGCGAATCGTGTGCCCTGAGTAGACGTAATGAACCGAGGATGACAGCCTTCTGCATTCTGCCGGTTAAGATCTCTGCCGAATCTCGGCATGCCGGTATGATCTTTAGTTCTGAAAGCAGCGTCTGTCTCATTCCACCGAGGGCTCCTATAATCAGTACCACTATTTTAACAGAATGGCCTGGATAAAGCCTGCGGGGTTCGAAGAGCAAATCTCGATATTTTGTCCGTTTTTCCTCCTCTTTCAAGACAATGTTGCTCTCAGCGGGAGCTTATTATTATTATTATTATTTTTATATAATATGTCCTCCAGTTTTCAGGCATGTTATATTTATTGGGACACCAGTATTCTTTGCATGGCTATCATAATCATGATCATATTTGGATTTTTACGTTTAAACACGCATGATTTTTAGACACCATTTTTGCACGACACTGAGTGCACGGAGATAATTATCATTTACCCGTCACCAAGCGAGTATTCCATATCTGGTATGGCTTTGAGTTAATGCAAAATATATTGTTTCCAACTCAATGCAATTTAAATATTCTTTTAAAACTTTTAGTTTAAGAATAACGCTCTAATGTTGGTCTCATCTCACATGCTTTACCTATGGTAACTCTCAATTATTAATGTTTTCTTGTCTAGGACACTGAATTATATAGCCTGTTTCATTCACTCTTGTATTTTTATTTACTTGCCGGAAGTTGCTCTGATAAAAGATTTATTTAAAATTAATTACTCTGTTGTATATCCTTGATATGATGTGAAATATTTATGGATAGCGCAAACTTGACAGGAGTTGGTAGTGCTCAAATAGATATTCAAGAAAACGTCAATATGTTGATGTTTAGGTGATGAATGGCCGGTCATTAACAACGAGACAAACAACTGTGACTATGTCATTCAATATTAAGCACGATATTAATATCAACCCATTTCTGGACGAGTCTCCAAGATCCCAGCGTTTTGTTTATCTCCACTGTGGAAGTAAATTCGGTTGCCTATTACCCGTAGATTGAAAATTATCATCCTATCAAACTTCTGCAGAATCAGGGTTAATCAAGAAAGAGATTTTTTGTTAAAAGGGAAAAATATTAAATTATTTTCAGCAAGGTTATTTTGTATTTTTGTATATGGGGCGTTTGTTAAAGCGAAATCTATTGCCCCTCCATATTATATAAATACAATCAAAACTGCAGCTAAAAGAAAATACAATTTTGTTATAATTAAATGATAAAAGCAATCATACATTAATATACCTACTAGGATAACGAATCAATCACAAACTTTAATAGATCATATATTTGTTCGCAAGATAAATTCTGAAAAAAACATGGTATCCACACCTGGTGAATTCTTCTCCTGGTATTCTTCTAAATATAACCTTTCCGAATAACAAAAAAATGATACTCCTAATGAGACTAATTTTATGGTAAAAAAAATTAATTGCGATAAAATAAAATCCCCTTGTGATAATAAAACCTGGGTCGAGATTACCAATTGTTATGATACACAAATATTCGCATTTTATGTCTAAATTAAATAATTTTATAGCAGTGTTAACAAGCGAACATATGACATACATGAAAATTAGAAAATAAAACCATAGATAACAGTTGGGCTAATAAACTCAATAAGAAGAAGAGACTTTCTAAAAAAGAAACTAAATACAAACTTTACAGACAAGTTACATGAGGATTATAAAGTATATAGAAATAAATTAAACAAACAAAAAATCAATACCACAAAGAAAACTATATGCAATAAAAGGTAATTTAAAAAAAACCTGTGATCCAATAAACGAAATATCAAATAACACAACGAAAAAAATCAATAAAAATACACCTATTGAAAATAGAAATGGTAATATTATATCGGATAACAAGGTAAATGTTAATGTTATAAAAAATAATTTCTTTGCAAATATAGGGCCTGGAATTCCACAAAAAATAAAAAATGTGATAAACTATCTGATAACTTCCTAAATGATATATTTGTAGCACCCACATTGATTTTAGAACCCGTAATAATTACTGAAATAATTAATATAATTTCAAGTCTCTAAAATAAATGTTCACCCGGTCCAGATGGAATAATGATAGACCTAGTAATAATAATAATAATAATATTTATTCATATATAAGCCGTATGAAATACAGGTATGAAAAGTCAGAGCTCATACCCTACCTCAAAAAACTGTTTGATGTCGTGTAGGAAAGTGGTCAAGCTCCGCAGGAGTTTCGTGATACACTTTCAATCAACCTCTTCAAAAACAAAGGGAGCGCTGCGGACTGTGGAAATTACAGGGGTATAGCTCTCCTGGCTGTTGGAGGGAAGATACTCACTAAAGCGATGGCAAATAGGCTAACACCTGTTATGGAAAATTTACTTCCTGAAACACAGAGTGGCTTTAGACCAAACCGAGGCACATCGGATCTAATCTTCACACTTAAACAGCTTCAAGAAGAAGCACTCGAACATCAAGGAGAAATTCACATGGCCTTCATTGATTTAACCTTTCCAAACCCTCACTGGAGTTAGGCAGGGATGTGTCCTGGCACCCCTACTTTTTAATTTGTTTACCACTGCGCTAACAATTATTGTTGACAACAAACTGACAGTCAGAGGAATAGGTCTCAGATACCGTTCTGATGGCGGTCTCTTTAACATAGGGCGCTTTAGAGCTTTCACGAAGACACGCACACGATTCATTTGTGATCTCCAGTATGCGGATGACTGTGCACTTTTAGCCTCTACGCCGGAAGAGCTTCAAGAACTTTTTGATGTGTATGCCCAGAGCTATGATTCCTTGGGACTTAAAATCAACATTGGAAAGACTAAGATTATGTCAACTCCTCATCAAGTGAACCAAATAGACATTACACTTAACGGAAATTCTCTTGAAGTGGTGGATCAGTTCAATTACTTAGGCAATGTTGTTAATGACAAAGCAAACATGGACAGCGAGATTCGCTATAGAATTAACGCTGCATCTAGAGCACTCTGGGGACTTAGAGAGAGAGTATTTGACAACCACGACCTTGCTTTGTCAACGAAAATGGCTGTCTACAGAGCAGTTGTCATTCCAACACTGCTATATGGATGTGAAAGCTGGGTCACTTACCGTCGTCATGTGAAAGAATTAGAACGTTTTCAGCAAAGACACCTCAGGAGTATGATGAAAATCCGTTGGTTCCATCACATATCAAACGTGGAAGTACTCAGGAGAGCAAACAGCCTTCCAATTGAGGTGCTTATTTCAAGAGCACGCCTAAGATGGGCAGGTCACGTTCATCGTATGCATGATAACCGCCTTCCTAAATGTACACTTTATGGTGAATTGCTAAGCGGTAGAAGAAGGCGTGGCGGTCAACGAAAGAGGTTCAAAGACGCTCTCCATGAAAATCTAAAATCCTGCGGTATTGCAGACGAGCAATGGGAACAACTTGCAGCGGACAGAACCGAATGGCGAGGAGTTGTGGCCAGCTATCAAGGAAATGTTGCTGCAAGAAGGCCGAATCCAAGACCTAACCAGGTCTATGTTTGTCCTGACTGCGGTCGACATGTGCTCTCCCGAATTGGCCTCTATAGCCATAGTCGTGTGCACCGTAGATAAATGGGAATTACAATAGACTAGACCTTTTACTTGTTTTTTATTGTACACAATTTATCGACTGTAACATTTTTATACTCGGACTCGAGTAACGGCTAATAATAATAAAAGAAAGACAGAGAAATAATAACAGTAATGCAATAACAACAAGAAAACAAGAAAATATATGACAAGCACAGTTTAAAAAAAATCATTAATTATTTGGGTCACTTAAAAACTCGCGAGAGCTATAATAGCATCCATTACTCAGTAATGTTCTAGCTTTCCTCTTAAATACCGTATAATTTGATGTGTTCCTTAAATTAGCTGGCAGTTTATTATAAAATATTATACAGTTATAGATTGGAGAGTGTTTAAATGCGGTGGTATTGTGCTGGGGGATACGCAAAAGATTGCCATGCCTTGTACTATGGTCATGGACAGCGGAATTTGTTTCTAACAAGTGTAGATTATTTCTTGCAAAAGTTAAGCATTTATAAATATATATAGCAGGTGCAATTAGGATATCTTTATTTTTAAATACTTGTCGGCAACTTCAGTAATTATCATATTAAATATTAATTTTAAGAATTTTTTTCTGCGCTACGAAAATTCTAGTAAAGTCTCTACCATGACCCCAGCTTATAATATTCAACGAAATATGTGAATAAGCCATAGCATAGTATATATTTAAAAGACCCGAGATATCCAGGGTGTCTTTCATTTGCAAAATGGCGTAGTAGGCCTTATTTAATGTTTTACTAATATTTTCAATCTGATCATCCCAGGTAAGTCTATTATCAAGAAGAGTACCTAGAAACACTACTGAATCTGAAAATTCAATACCATTCACCAGTTAAATATCACTCGAGATATCCTTTCGGATAAAAAAATTTATGCATTTTGTTTTATTACTATTTAGAATTAATCTATTACGCTGAAACCAAGTGTCAAATTCACAGATTGTACATTTTATCGCGAGTTCAAGTTCGCGAGGAGATTCTGAAGATACAGTTATTGTGGTATCATCCGCGTACATTGTGAGGATACCACTAGTGATATGTTCTGGAAGATCATTAATAAATAGTAGGAACAGCAGTGGCCCCACCGCCGATCCTTGTGGAACCGAATCGAAAGCCTTAGACAAATCAAAAAATAGAGAAGCAAATAACCTAAGTTGTTCTTTTAGCTCGGATATTATTTTATCCTGCCGATTAATAAGTTCAGCCATTTCTTCTTCCGATTTTAATGCTTCATTCACAAATTGTTCCCTTTCTTGTTTTAATTTTAAAATATATTTGTTTTTTATCTCGCTGTCCTCGGCCAGTTCGTTGATAGTTTTTCAAGATTAGTTTTTTCGCCATCAGAATCACTACCATTTGAAATATCACTGTCCGTTTCACAACATACTATTTTATTATCTTTAACAATAAAAAACATACATAAACGCATTGTCAAACTGCTGGCTCACATTATTAATTTAAGGTATATAAACGATAACCTGCCCGCACAGTGGAAATAATCACTTATTATACCCATACAGAAATCAGGCGATCTAGAACAACTAACAAATTAACGACCCAGCTCTGTGACAAATAATTTCGCAATTTTTTTTTAACAAATTATAAAGAAAAGATTAACTTCCTTCTTTTACCTACACCATGTAACAACTAAAAGACAATTTGTTTTTTTAAAAACTCAACCCCGAAAACGCTGTTGTAGAGTTTCTCAGAACAATCGTGGATGCCTTGGACGAGTCGAAAAAATGTTAGCCATTTTTCTTGTTTTGGCCAAGGCATTCGATACAGTATCACACGATAAACTATTAAAGAAATTGCATATCTATGGTATTTGGAGACCAACTATAAACATTTTACGGGATTATTTGTCACACAGAATACAACGTGTAAAAATAGATAGTTGTATTATAAGTGAACTACGGGAAATCACAGTTGGTGTTCCACAGGGAATAGTATTACGTCCAATACTGTTTATCGTATATATGAACAGTATTAGCCGAGTAAATAATTTTAAGGGTCGTCTTATCTTATATCCTGATGATACTGTCATTATTTGCACAGGTGATACCTGGAACGGAGTATATCATGCTGCTAAACATAACATAAATAATATACACATATGGCTATATTTCAATTAATTAACATTAAATGTTTCTAAAACCAAATATATAACCTTCACTGTATTACAATCAGACCAACCTGCAGAAAACACACTAAAAATACATAATATAACCTGTCCAGATAGAACACATTGCAGTACATGTCGTGAAATATTACTTTTACCAACTTGTCGTGTATCAATGCAGGATATCGGTATTTTCGTGGCAAATGGTATAGTAGAATGCGGTCGCGGTAAGGCAGGAGGTCGGGAAACTTTCATTCGTGCCCCACTAACAATCATCTGTCTCGCTTTCATGTAAGCGATTTTTCTTTTGTGTTTCGCGCTAGTTTGTTTTAGGATATATAAAACTACTTTTACTGAATCAGTATATTCCAAATTCGAAAATAATTGGTTTATAAACACAGAAGTTATAAGCTTCAACCAGATCCTGCGGCCACTCGGTACAAATTGCCTAGATATATGAAGATTCCGTCGCCGATATAAAACGTGACAGGAAGACATTAAAAGACAAACTCTATGTCTGGTAACAATTGTTACTTATATTTCTTTCATATTATTTAGCTCGGTAAAAAAAAGAATTCCCTTTGTAACTTTTTTCTTCCACTCTCCTGGTCATTCAGGTAATGGAGAGCCAATTTAAGGTCGTCGGCTTGCTTTTATATAAAATGATTTTGCTACGAAACTAATGAAAGACTTCAAACGTAATGAGAGGCCCCTGTAAATCGGTCGAGTAGGTGCACAGGCAGTTTAGTTCTCATACCTATAAATACCCATAATAGGTATTGATTGGAGTAACAAGTTCTCGGAACCATTAGGCATTTACAGTAGATAAATGCTATTGAGTTTCGCAGCAGATAGAGGTATTGTGCGTTGTGTTCGAAATCCGGCCTTAAAATAAGGTGTTCAATTGCCTGAGTACTAATAATGATAGAGAGCCCTGGCACGTGATGAAAGTACAAATTATTTTCACGGATCTGATAATTAACAGAAGGGATTTACACTGCGTCCAGAGTATTCATCGGCTGTATTAACGTGAAATATGTCGCATTTGCTTACTATTACAATACTGTGAGTATCCAAATTGGAAATTTAATACAGAGAGGACATGAAAAAATATAAACTAAAACATTAACAAAACTCCAAAATGATTCAAACACTTAAATTAATAACGCTAAAATATGGGAGACGCACTAATTAATTTTGGTAGCTGGTACGGGAAAGACCTAAACGAAAAAACCCGTTTAAAACAACTACCGTAAGCTGCGTCTCGTCTGCCTAATCTATTGCTTTCTATTGCTCTGTTTAAAGAAACATTTTGATATTAATATTGTTCTGTATTGATTTTTTTTTTTATACATTTATTTAACGTCGGCCTATTTCCGCTACTGAGGCCTAACACCGACGCCTGTAGACGAGCTACCCCCAACCAGGAATTTTGCCGAACCTCTTCCCTTAAGAAGAGTAGGGATCTTTTACTTGCCTAACATTTAATAGACAAGGGACCGACGGCTTTACATCCCCTCCGAAGGATGGTATATCTTCTATACAACCCTCGCCTAAGGTTGTATAGCTTCCGCGTTCTGTATTGATAGAGAAGGCGAATTTAGGAAAAGGAATAAAATTATAGAACATAACACGAAAGGACAAACAGAAACGATGACAGAAAAGTATTAAAGATTGAAAGATAGATTGACAGTTATGAGGTTAGCTGTCTTCAAAAAAAGTTCAATTAAAAAATACTAACTTGAAAGATAACAAACAGTGGGTGACTTGCAAAATAGAACAATAAAGTCTGTATTTAAAATATTTGTTCTGGCTTATGGCAAATTTAAACTCCATAGAATATAAAACAAAATATGACGAAGAAAAAAGAAGTAGAGAAAGGTTATAAAAGCAGCAAACAAATATACTACAAGCACAAAGTAAATAGTTCTACAAATAAGAGTAAAGTGGCATCGAATATTGTTAATATAATATTATTAGATAGAGAAACTAAGAGTGCCACAAACCAAATTGTTCTGAAGGTTAATGATACCGTCATATGTGACAAAAGAATAGTAACCAGAACATTTTGATGTAATTAAATCTATTAATGACCATTTCGGCTTTAACCTCTCTTTAGCGTGCACGCTAAGCAAATTCGTTATAAATTCAACATACTTTGACATTGTCACGATACAAGAGGTTCATAATATTATTTTACAACTTAAAAACAAAAATTCAAGTGGCTATGATGGTCTGACAGTGAAAATTATCAAAAGCATTGAAAATAACATTTTGAAACTTTTTGTCTATTTGATAAATAAGTCAGTTGAAAATGGAATTTTTATATCATGCTTAAAATTTGCCATTGTTATTCCTGTGTTAAAAAAAAGTGACCCCACTGATCTCAAAAATTATCGTCAAATATCTATTTTGGGTATCTTATCTAAAATACCGGAAAGAGCGGGGTATAACAGAATTTCAAAGTTTGTTGAAAAAAACTATATATTGACCGCAGTTGTCAATAACAATCAAAATTATAATTTAAATTTTGAAAAGAAAAACATAATATCTATTCAACCTCCCACAGAACAAATTTTCAAACTAAATTGCAACTTAACAAGTACTGATGCTATACTGCTAGCACAGGAAAAAGAAAAAGTTAGATTACCTAACGCTATAGTAAAAATTAATGAAAAAGGCGAATTTTTAACTTCCATAATTAATGATAATGGATTACCTAAAACTATCGATTTTTCTGACTTAAAATTAGAGCCCATAACACAATTTGATCTGGCCTGTAATATAAACATTTCCAACACTAACTTGACACAATTTCAAAACGATGCTACAGACAGACTACACGATATTCAAAACCAATTACGACTCGAACATCTCAATGACGAAGAAAGAGAGCTAATCACCGATTTATATCTGAACTTTTCCGACATCTTTTACTTAGAAGGTGACTCGCTAACTTTCATCAATGAAATAAAACACGCAATTGACACCAATAACGCTAAACCCGTTTTTACCTAGTCATATAGGTACCCCCAAATCCGTAAAGAAGAGGTAAAACGACAAGTAACCGAAATGCTTGATCAAGGTATAATTCAACCATCCATTTCACCCTGGGCCTCCCCAGTGTGGGTAGTGCCAAAGAAGCTCGACGCTTCGGGCAAGCAAAAATGGAGAGTAGTAATAGACTACCGTAAACTCAATAAATTAACCGTTAACGATAAATACCCCTTGCCTAATATTTCAGATCTCCTCGACCAGCTAGGAAAATGTGAATACTTCACCACTCTAGATCTCGCGTCTGGTTTCAACCAGATCGAAATTGACAAAAAAGACATCCAAAAAAACAGCATTTTTAGAAAATGGCCATTACGAATTCGTTCATATGCCATTTGGCCTCAAAAACGCACCCTCCACCTTCCAGCGCGTTATGGATAACATTCTTTTAGGCATTCAAAACGAGCGCTGTCTCGTGTATATGGATGACATAATTATATATTCACCCACCATTCATGAGCACATTTCTAGACTCACAGATATATTTAAAAGACTAAGGAAAGCAAATCTCAAAATCCAGCCTGATAAATGTGAATTCCTCAGGAAGGAAGTAGCTTATCTAGGCCACCTTATCACCCAAGACGGAGTTCTTAGCATGGTTTTAGATCGGAAAAATCAGTTGAGATGGCATCCTGTCACCTGCTGAAGCATGTATATCAATGCTTGGATGAGGGCAAGTATGTAGTCTCACTGATGTTTGATCTTTCTAAAGCCTTTGATACCACCAACAAAGGAATATTGACCTAATCTAACCTTAAACTACATAGCATTGGTATTAGAGGCAACATTATTTCATGGTTAGTGTCATATATGGAAAATCGATCATTGGTTGTATACTTGAATGGGCAAAAATCTGACGTGCATGATGTTGAGCTTAGTGTTCCTCAGGGTTCCTTATTAGGTCCTTTACTGTTCATGTTATACGTCAATGATTTACCCTATGATATGAAAAATTGTCACATGACGATGTTTGCTGATGACACAACAATTACTGTGTCAGCGGACACTGCTGAGGAACTTCAAAACCTTGTTGGTAATACAATTAAGTCACTATGCACATGGTGCAAAATAAACAAAGACATCTCAAATGAGAAAAAAACTGTGGTTTTAAATTTTTATCTTCAAATCACGCTCTTTATGAATATATTTCTAGATTAGAATCAGTAAAATTACCTGGCAGATTTCTTGATCACAAGTTATCCTGGACTAACCATGTTGACCATGTATGTAACCAATTAAGTAAAACATACTTTGCAATGTTACAACTGAAGCCAACGCATGATGATGGTTTAGTTAATATTAATTATTCTATGGCATACAGTCACAAATCGTTTAATATTATGGCACGGGGCAGAACTATAAAATCCGATTGATCTTTGATCTGAAAGTTAATGAAACTTGCAGAGATATTTATAAAAAATTCAATTTGCACTGTTATGTCTGTGAATACTTTAAAATATCATGTTTGCTAAAATTAACATGGAATATTTTAGAAGGAGAGCAAACTTTCATAACTATGTAATGAGACATAGTGAATTCCTCAATATTCCTTTCCATCGCACAAGTGCATTTAAGCCTTCCCCGTACTATAATTGCATCACTCTGTATAATGATCTTCCTGAGGAGATTCGTGATGCCTCGCAGTACATCTCATTTAAAGCAAAAGTGAAAGAGTACTTGTCTGCAAATTGTTTTTACACTATAATATTTTTTATATGAAAAATATTTTATATGAAAATTTTATATGAACCACTAACAACGGAAGAGATCTTAACCGCCATTGGGCAGCTAAAAAATAACAAATCTCCCGGCGCCGACTCACTCCCAGCTGAGATCTTTAAAGCTGTGTCGTCAGAGCTCATACCCTACCTCAAAAAATTGTTTGATGTCGTGTGGGAAAGTGGTCAAGCTCCGCAGGAGTTTCGGGATACACTTTTAATCAACCTCTTCAAAAACAAAGGGAGCGCTGCGGACTGTGGAAATTACAGGGGTATAGCTCTCCTGGCTGTTGGAGGGAAGATACTCACTAAAGCGATGGCAAATAGGCTAACACCTGTTATGGAAAAGTTACTTCCTGAAACACAGAGTGGCTTTAGACCAAACCGAGGCACATCGGATTTAATCTTCACACTTAAACAGCTTCAAGAAAAAACACTCGAACATCAAGGAGAAATTCACATGGCCTTCATTGATTTAACCAAGGCGCTTGACTCGGTGGACAGGGAAGTGCTCTGGAAAATTATGTTCCGCTTAGGTATCCCTAGGAAATTTGTGGAAGTATGTCGCAGTCTACATACAAACAACAACGCCCAGGTTATGTATAATAATGAGGCAACTGAACCTTTCCAAACCCTCACTGGAGTTAGGCAGGGATGTGTCCTGGCACCCCTACTCTTTAATTTGTTTACTACTGCTCTAACAATTATTGTTGACAACAAACTGACAGTCAGAGGAATAGGTCTCAGATACCGTTTTGATGGCGGTCTCTTTAACATAGGGCGCTTTAGAGCTTTCACGAAGACACGCACACGATTCATTTGTGATCTCCAGTATGCGGATGACTGTGCACTTTTAGCCTCTACGCCGGAAGAGCTTCAAGAACTTTTAGATGTGTATGCCCAGAGCTATGATTCCTTGGGACTTAAAATCAACATTGGAAAGACTAAGATTATGTCAACTCCTCATCAAGTGAACCCAATAGACATTACACTTAACGGAAATTCTCTTGAAGTGGTGGATCAATTGAATTACTTAGGCAACGTTGTTAATGACAAAGCAAACATGGACAGCGAGATTCGCAATAGAATTAACGCTGCATCTAGAGCACTCTGGGGACTTAGAGAGAGATTATTTGACAACCACGACCTTGCTTTGTCAACGAAAATGGCTGTCTACAGAGCATTCCAACACTGCTATATGGATGTGAAAGCTGGGTCACTTACCGTCGTCATGTGAAAGAATTAGAACGTTTTCAGCAAAGACACCTCAGAAGTATGATGTAAATCCGTTGGTTCCATCACATATCAAACGTGGAAGTACTCAGAAGAGCAAACAGCCTTCCAATTGAGGTGCTTATTACAAGAGCACGCCTAAGATGGGCAGGTCACGTTCATCGTATGCATGATAACCGCCTTCCTAAATGTACACTTTATGGTGAATTGCTAAGCGGTAGAAGAAGGCGTGGTGGTCAACGAAGGAGGTTCAAAGACGCTCTCCATGAAAATCTAAAATCCTGCGGTGTTGCAGACGAGCAATGGGAACAACTTGCAGCGGACAGAACCGAATGGCGAGGGGTTGTGGCCAGCTATCAAGGAAATGTTGCTGCAAGAAGGCCAGATCCAAGACCTAACCAGGTCTATGTTTGTCCTGACTGCGGTTGACATGTGCTCTCCCGAATTGGCCTCTATAGCCATAGTCGTGTGCACCGTAGATGAATGGGAATTACAATAGACTACACCTTTTACTTGTTTTTTATTGTACACAATTTATCGACTGTAACATTTTTATACTCGGACTCGAGTAACGGCTAATTTTATATGAAAATTAATATTTCCCATCTCTTATGTTTGATTTGATCTTTCTTTTTAAATATTCACTTAGCTGTAATTCACTTAGCTGTTTTAGTTTTATCTTAATATTAATTTATTTTGTTTGACAGTTAAATTATGCATATATTTGTGTGTGAATATTTATATTATGTATTTGTGTGCATATATTCATGTGTGTATACATTATATGTTTATTTATTTTACGAAGTATGTATTTGACATACCATATGTACACATTTGTATCTAATTCTGACCAATAAATCATTACTATTATTATTATTATGAGATTTGAGTAGAAGGGTATAGTAATTCACAGTTTGGCTATAGTGGTTACCGGAAAATAGGTAGCCTCTGGTAAGGCAAGGTGTGTTTTATTCCAAAGGGATTATGCTGTCTGATTCGTGTAAAGTTTCTGATTAGCAGGCTATCGCCCAGTTTAGACGCGTAAATTTTTCTTTGTGGAATTTCCTGGATGTAGTCCGCTATTGAGGTAATATCATGACACCGTACATAGAGGTCTCTGAGGGACATGGATCTGTGAGAATTAGATATGAGGAGCATAAATTTATGTTCCAAGACTTAGTTTTTTTTATTATCGTGATCGATATACTGCACCACGCCGGCGGCGCATATGTAATGGTCGGCCTAATCAACATTGTGTACATTAACGTTTTATTTTGTCTGTCAAGTCTGATACCCCTAACCAGGACTGGATGCGGACTTCTGCATAAAGACTAGACTGTCGGAATATGTGTGTAATAAAGATGCACCTACTCTCGCAACTCTATAAACAATATAACAAATATTTAAAACAAAAAATATTAAAGGGCAGAGCGGTAACAACACTATTTAGCAAAAGGAGTTGAAACACAATATTTGTAAGATGCCATGTCTTTTCTATGTAATTTTTATACTTCCTGATATATTTCATTTAGTCGTACTTAGTTTCAGACAGTCTGATAGTCGTATGCACGTACATATTTATATTTTAACGCTAACAAATCATTATTATTATTCGAAAAAATTAACTGTTTATATACGAATATATACTTTTATTCGGTAAATCGGACCGGCACCTCCGCCACTATCTAGAAGAAAATCATTTGTCGTCGGCGTTGGCAAGAAAATAACAAATAGCGCTTGAAACCAAGTATCTTTACAGATACAACTAATTTAAAAAAAAGAAAAAAAAATATTAAAAAATTAAGCCTCATTTGTCATTCTTAGAAGTCTCTACTTGCATATTAATAGGCAGAATAATTTTTATTTTGGTTATTCCTAGTCTTGCCAAGAATAGGGTTAAAATATAAAAACCTGTTCCAACGGCATTTTTACGTGAAGCACGCTTTTCATGCGAAATGTCTCCTAAATCGGATTTTGTTACAGTTTCGAAAAGTTCATTAAGGACTGGCGTATTCTTTAACAACCTCACAGGCGAAATACGTAAGTATGCTAAAATTAAAAAAAAAAATTAAATCTTGCAACTCGACTACACAGAATCGCGCTGGGGAAATTACAGACAGACACGTGCGTCTGTACCAAAACGATTATCAGTGTAGAGGGATGGTATATTATCACTTTGTTACTATGTAAAGATCTTCGAGACAGACGATTCCCACGATACTCTTCTTGTTAAAGAACACGGTAAAACCCTCGGTATACTTTTCGCCGTTGTAACAAAATCCGACGTAAAAATATCGTGGAAGAGCTTTTTAATATTCTTAATCATATTTTCGCTCGACGGAGCGATTTTTATGCAAACATTTCCATAACTCCTCAAGGAGCGTCATTTTAGAAAGTGTAGTAAAGGTCGCTGCACAGGGACGTAATGTCGCCCCGACCACCTAAATTTAGAAACTATTATTATTATTCAAAATTAAAAACCCTTTTACGAATCCACGTTGTTAAGTACTGCAACTCATACGTGGTCTTAAATATGAGGACAAGTTAATCCAACTTCTATCCAAAGTATATAGTGAGTTTTAGCGAAAATAGCCCTTAGCGACATGGGACCCCATCATTTCCTATCAGTCGATTTTGACGGGGAAATGATGAGTTTTAACGGGATTTGCCCTAAACCGGTTCCTCAGTGATTCGGTGTCAGAAAAGTATTTTTACCATGTACTCATATGTGCATGGGACCGCCTTGCCTGAACGTATAAAATTGTAATTGCAGAATACAATTCGAAGTAGTAGCGCTTCAAGCATTTTCAAGCTCTGAGGAACGACCAAAATTGATATAGAAATAAAAATACGTGTATAAGACAGGCAAGCAAAAGCCCACCAAATTTCAGAAACATTGAATTTTTCTTGAATCTTTTTGTGTAATCGTTAGCTCAAAAAACTGCATTTTGGATGGTAGTTGGTACATTATAAATCGTTCCGTTCCTCACCATGTGTTGCACACGGGCCAGACTAGTGTTTGTTAAACATATTTCTTAAAAGTTGTTGTAAAAAACATAAATTTTTGAAGATTCAATATATATTTTTGAACTGTATATTGTCTTTTAACTGTGTTTTCTAAGAAAATTTCCTTTCAGGTATAATTTTAAGAAAGTGTTAGTACATCCAGTGTTAGGTTTATAGTGTTACGACGTCCAATAAATACCATTAGAGCAGCAGTTAAGCTAAAACGAATAGTAAGTATAAATTTTCATATTATTCTCCGTCTGAAACGGTCATCTTGAACCCTAATTTTGTGAACGTTAACATTCATTTTTGAAATATATATAAAGTCCTTCAGATTCCAAAAGATGAATCATTCACATTCTCAGGGTCTCGAAATAGGAAGTATCGTAAAATCTAATTTTGCGTCAGTAGTAAAGTCTTGGAGTGACTCTCCGATCATATAAATTATCTGATTGCATTTTTTTTAAGAACTCCAGAATATTGAGTGTGTCATTACAACTTCGAAGTTATTCTGCTATGATACGGTTACAAGAGTTTAAACTAGGATTACATACTAATAAATTAATATTTAATACTCAACATCTCGCATTGTTCAAAGGAATCAACCAATCGGCGTACCACCATGTCATAAGGTAAAGATCGTTTTGGGATGCAGGTGACACAAAAAAAATAGTTCAAGATAATCAACGTAGAAACGATATGCAGTAGTTATACATTAGGTCTGACGTGTTTATTAGGAGCAGGATCGGACTCAGCGTGGAACCTTGAGGCAGATCACTTAAAACTTTACGTTATTCGGAAGAACAGTTTATATTTTATTACTGCACACCATTTTATTATCTACTTTCTATGAAGTTAAGTTTTAGCGAATTTCATGTAAAGGAGACAGAACTTTTGAACTATAAAAGAAGCACCGAAAAATATTGCGAATATTTCTCAGCGGACATCAAGCAGGGGTGCTTCGCTGCATACATATTCTGACAACCTAAGTTTATGTTAAAATTAATTTAAATTCATTTCCTATTTTACTACCTATTTTAATTGCGAATATTGCACTCGAGGAAGCAAATATGTAGTAATACCGGATATAAATTAACCATATATGAGTAATATCCTGCATGAATGTGGGATCTAAATTATTTAATAATTAGTCACTTGAAATAAAAATCATCAATTAGTTTAAAATTAAATTACAATCTCTGTGGTACAAAAGATTATATTACAAAATTCTGTATATTCATGTATATAAATAAATAAACACCACAGAAATTAGACCATATAACTCCATACATACTTTTATTCTCTGAATGGTTACATTTATAATTATAAAGTAGGTTTTTTTATTTTTATGACTGTTTCCTCAGGAGCTGCTGATAAAACTAAAATATCAACTTTGAAAATATTAAAACACTTAGTCTACAAAATAAGGTAAGTGCATCTCAGACATCCCTACACACCCCACAACCAATATTCTCCTTTATGCAGATGATTCCGTTATCTACTGAAAGTTTTTCTATGCACAGACTACTACCCAAGAGATACGGTACCATTTTACAAAGCCCCTAGACTATTACGCTGACTGGAAGATTAACGAAGAGGATTACATTTAACAGAAAATTTATTAACACTAAGACCATTACCAAATTGAAAATACACAATAAAGAAATCGGGGAACGAAACTCGGTCATATATCTGGGGGTAATCCTAGATAAGAGGTTAAATTTGGCTCCCCATATAACGCACTCTTAACAGAACTTACTCAACAATGGACGTACTCTATCTTTTGATGAACAAACGCAGTAAACTCACAATAGACAGTAAACTGACATTATATAAAGTAATAATCAGACCAACACTGACATACGCCGACGTGGAATTTTATTTCAGACACGCAGTGCAAAAGACTCTCGAAGAGATTGCGGATAACCCAGAACAAAATATTCCGATTGCTGAATTGCATAGGAAAGCTAAGATGTTTATGATTTCATAATAAAAAGACTTACGAAAAACTTTTCCAAATAATATACACCAAAGAATGCCTATATTCTATAAATGACGGTGACACATCTGACCAAACTCCCCTCCCGTCTAACACACCCCAAGGTTCTGTACACCTTATTAGAAAAGTATTGTAATTGTTTATAATAATCAAAGAATTTTGATGGTTTTAATGGTGTAATGGACGAGCTTCGCTAACAAGTGAATACCTACTTTTGATATGATCTGACAAGATAGGAATTCTAGACATGTCACACCACAACCCAGAAATCATTCCCTACAAGCTAAACTCTCGTTTGTTAGATAGACAAGAGCTTCCTCTATAACACACTGATGCCCTCAAAAAGTGGAAAAAATGTCCGCCATTTTGAAATTAATTTTATCTTTGATTAACTCGCTTGGGATTCATTTTATCAAAAAATATTAACCATTTTTTTAGGATAAAAAAAAATATATTTTTGGTCTACCTGTTTTTGTATCTTCAAGAATAACAGTCATTATCTGAAAAAAAAATATATTTTTTAATCGCCTTATTTTAACGTCCGGGCAGAATTTACCATTAGCTATTTCACCATTCAACTAGGACACATACTTATGAACAATTACACAACGACCCTCCGACATAGTCATCTGTCGCAGCTGAGGCTCGAACTGGTACAGCGACTAGCCGAGTTGTCTTTCACACAACTTCGTCTAGTCCACTGCTACCAACTCGGCAGTACATTAAAAACATCACAAAATATCCATACTCCGGTCATGGGTTTATGTCGGGTAGGTCTACAACTGTAGACGTATTATGCTCAATCCACTATCTCTGTGTTTCATTTCATTTCATTTCATTGCACTGCATTTCGTTTCTTTCATTTCATTCCATTCCATTTCATTTCATTTCATTCCATTTCATTTTTCGTTTCGTTTCGTTTCGTTTCGTTTCGTTTCGTTTCGTTTCGTTTCGTCTCGTTTCGTTCCGTTTCGCTTCTTTTCCTTTCATTTCATCTCATCTCATCTCAGCTCATCTCATTTCATTTCGTTTCACTTCACTTCAATTCCTTATTTAGATTAACGTCCTGGCTGAGTAATGCTATTCCACCACTCAACCAGGACACATACACATAAACAATTATACAACCACCATTCCCTACAACATTGTCATCTGCCGCAGTTGAGACTCGAACTCAGGAGTGCTACAGTACTAGCCGTATTGTCTCTCACACAACTTGTCTAGTCCTCTACTACCAAATCGGTAACCCATGGAAAATACCACATCCAATACAACATCCATACCTTAGCCAGGATTCGAACCCGGGACTCATTTGTTGCAAGCCTAACACGTAAGCGTTGAGCCGATAGTTTGTCAAATTTAACACCGAATCGGGAATCCCTCAGGGTTGAGGTCTTCTTTTATTAAATGTTTTTATCGATGATATATACTGGTATAAACTTTCTCGCACCTACTTAATGCTGATGATTTGAGCAATTATTACAGCGTTATTGGAATTAGCAATGGGGTCTAATTGAATAAATTTCAATCTCCTGAATTACGTGGTTTATTATGAAATTTTATTATAAAATTGAACAATAAGCTAGACAGTTTCTATTTTGACTTTTGGCCTATTAAAATTTGTTGACCTGGGTATATTTTCTAAATCAGCACGACTCTACCAAACATTTCACATACAATGCAATATATTTATTGAAAAAATTAAGCAGTACAATTACAATTTTTCTCAAAAAGGAGTGTAGGAGCAAAGTTGTTTTTCAAAAGTTCTCAATGTCTATTTCAGGTAACAATAAGATTATGGATTTAAAATCAATATACGAACATAATAGATGTATATCTTTATTGTAAAATCTTTATTGCCGGTGTTCCTACTTTGTAATTTTAAAATTTGTCCTATTGAGTTGTGTAAATAAAGAAATAGATAAATAAATAACCAGTCATGTAATTTAAGGCTATAGGTTTACTTTATGTTCATATAAATTCATAACAATAATGACATAAACGCCTGTGTATAACTATTAGTTTTTTAGCAATTATCTTGTTCGTTGATGTATTTATAATTCTACTATTAAATATAATGTTATTCCCACAAGTATAAAGCAATTGTATGTAATTTCATTCCCGGTAAAGAATTATGTTATTGTACAATATTACGTTTTCGTGTAACAAATACATTGTGATTAAGTGGTGTTTCCCAGAAAGAGACGGGATAGCATATAATCCAGGACAGACAGTTTATTTCTTCGGAAAATTCCTCAGTGTGTTTTGTGAACGTGATAATTAGGAAAAAAATAGTCGGAGGTAGATGTATATATTTTTGAAAGCAAATTTTATTTGGAACCTGTTGAAAAAATGAAGTAGATTCTTCCGGGTCTTGCCGTGGTCGTCGAACTTGACTTGACGTTTCGCTGATCATCCTGTCAGCTTCTTCAGAAGGATTCTAAAGACTGAATCTGTTGTGTTACACTCCTCGTTATATACCTAGGGGGCGCTTCGCTTCGCTGGTCATTGGTCGCGCTTGGTTCGCTTCGCTACTCATTCGTCGTGTTTGGTTGACCGTTCTTTAGAATCCTTCTGAAGAAGCTGACAGGATGATCAGCGAAACCTCAAATCAAGTTCGACGACCACGGCAAGACCCGGAAGAATCTACTTCATTAGACAACGACCGTGAAAACCTGCATTCTACTGTTGAAAAAAGGGCATGAAAGTGCAGAAAGCAGGTTTTTTCACGTTTTCGATGCGGAAATTTTTTTATAAGAAAAATACTATGAGATAGCTCTTAAAAAGACGAAAGTAGTGAGTTTTTGACAATTGAAACTTAACTTAACTTTTTGCAAAAAATTAAAAACCGCTAAATATGGCCATTTTTTGCCATTTAATTACAGATACTGTAATTATCGTAGGAAGTGGTTTCGGAGCTTAAATTGTAGCTTTTGTTGGTACCTATCTGCTCTAAAAATTTCATGCAAAAATATTAATGACTTAGCAGAAATATTGAAAATGTAAAAAAAGGTGTTTCCGAAAACGGCGTGGAAATGATCAAAAATGGCCATAGAACGATTTTTCAAAAAGCTATTTGTTCCTAATAAAATTCTCTACAACCCTATAATCTTTAAATTTTCTTAAAGTTTCGTTTAGTACCTTAAAGACGCATTTGAAAATCGGGTTATTCCTGAATTTTCGACGTTTGGGCGCTCGAGCTGAGAGGAAGTGACGCGTGGTGGGGAAGTCTATCCCGCTGGCATATTCGCCAATCCTACTAGGTACATAATAGAGAAATAAATGCGGGGCTACGACTGGTGGGTAGCCCAAAAATGCTATCTGACCAGGATTATTAATCTAGATGTACTTAAAAAGAATATAGATTCATTATGCTATTGTACATGTTGTTAATTATGTTACTATTCAGTACTTCTTTAGTCGGTAATTGGATAAAAAATGAAAGAAAAAGCAACACTTATTTCCTCTTAAAGTCAACGTTTTAACAAATTTTATAGTCTTTAGGACTAATGAGGTGATAAGTTATCAGTCATCAAAATCAAACATAATATCGTCATCAGTTTAACATTAAAAACATAAATATATATCCAATAAGCAAAACTTAATCTGAATTTTTTCTCCAATATGTTATTAGTTTGGTTATTTGAAATTGTATTAATTATTTATATAATATTTCAACAAATAACCAAACTAATAACATATTGGAGAAAGAATTCATGGACTAAGTTTGTATCCAATTACCGACTAAAGACCTACTTAACATTCATTTTGTGGATACGAAACATAAAATTATTTTGTCATGGTTCTCTTGCAAATCTACAGATAATGCGTTCTCCAACACATATACCATGCCATAGTACGGCTGCATTTAAAATTGCTGTGAGTTTGATAAATTTTTTGTTGTTTCCCTAGAAATGATTCAGAAACAATATAAACATATGACAGTCTGCGAAATTTCGTAATATAACTATAACAGTTCTTTCAAAGATTATCATATATCCTGCTAATATATAGTTCCCTACAATAACACTTTCAAAATGGGAGCAAGGCAAGAACAGAAATATCCATAAGAGATAGAGAGAGTTCTTCACATTACATCCAGTTTCCTCCATTTCGTCCTGAGCCTGCTTACTCTTCTTTTTCATGCTCTTCTCTATTCGGTAAGGACTTAGAAAATAGAAACTTTATAATATATTTTATTATTCAGCTGTTTTTATGATGAACAGCAATATTAATTTCGATTATCTACCTATCTTAAAGTTAATCTACAACATAATTCAGTTTTTATCCGCTTCTATTCTGTCAGAGTATTTTGCAGAAGTGATAGTATACAAATGTGCCATTTGTTCTTATCAGACCAAAGATAAACGATAAATCAAAAAACATTTGCCAATGTATAAAGATCATCAAATCAAAACAGAATAAAAAAGTCATTCAGATACCGTCCTTTGGAGGGAATGTAAAGCCGTCGGTCCGTTGTCTATTAAATGTTAGGCAAGAAAAAGGTCCCTACTCTTCGAAAACTAAGAGGTTCGGGGAAAATCTTGGTTGGAGGTAGCTTGTCTGCAAGCGTCGGTGTTAGGCCTCAGTAGCGGAAATAGGCCGACGTTAAATAGATGTTAAAAAAAAATAATACTGTACAAATGCGGTTATTGTGCATTGGTCATCTCAGAGATCATTTGCTGACACATAAGAATCCCCCAAATTTTAAAATGTATAAATTTGATTTTCGTTTATTACCTCAAACATTATTTCTGTCGTTAACTTTATATACAGATAGTATTTGCAAAAAATATGAAAACATCTTATAGCAAATGTTTCCTAAAATAATTAGGGTCCTTTGAAGATGGTGTCCCAGAGTAGGTTTTTGTTCAATATTTCAGAAGTCCCTTGTGCTAAGTGATTATTATATTTGGTACGTTACTGAGATCAATAATAATAATAATTATTATTATTATTATTTCATGGCACTAACACAACTTACTTTAAAAACATGCTGTTTTATTTAAAATGAGTGACGCCAAGAATGTAAATTACTGAAGTGTAATTTTATAAACTTGAAATAATTAAGAGAAATAAGAATTTTGCTATATCAATTTAGAGTATATACATATTAAATGGTCGTAAAAGCCAGGTATTTCATAAACAGAGAGGGCATTGCTCATGAATAAATATGATGGAATCCTTAAAATTGCACTTGAGTTGTTGGTTAAATTATTTCCTAAATTAATTTTTCCGAGATACCTCAAATGATTCGTTTAATAGAGAGTGCCCCTTGAGAAGGCAAATGAGATTATTTTGTACAGTGTGTTCCAGCGGAAACTCGGTGCTTATGTCTGTATGTGTTAGGCTTGTAAATCTACCTATTATTTTTTTTACAGCATTGTTAACCGATTATAAAAACTGAGCACATATTTCATATCTATTGACAATAAATCGTGTAAAAGGAAAATTGAAAATATCGTTGGAGGCTTTTATTGATTTTGCCGCTACAAATTTACGTAATTTATCGTCGCTGGCGAAGTTTTACTCTTAGTTTAGAATTAGATGTAAACGTCCCGTAGGATACTTTATTACAAAAGAGGAGAATTTGTAGGTGGATAGTTAGAAAGCCAGGTTCATAAACTATACATGAGTAGATGTTTATTAACTGGCACAATAATGACGCCTCGGTACCGAATTCTTCATCAATTTGACGTGCAGACATATTGATACTTACTTTTTATAGTGTGTATGTCTAAGAACCTGATATTTGATTCATTGTTCGGCGAATGCTAGCTGGCAAAGCTTGCAACTTATTTTAGATAAATAAATGTTTATTTAGAATATCACAAATATAATATATATATATACAACTTTTTGGAACTAACAGTAAATGTAACACATGTAAACAATATAATACTTTTGCCGAATTTGTACGTATACACATTAAAGTTATGTACATACACCAACACCCGCACATACATATATAGAACAACATACTTCTAGTCCAGGGCATTTAGATCAAAATCGCCCGAATAGCGGAAATTTTTAGGCACAGCAGATATCGAGATGCGGTTTTCTGCATTGTGTTCAGGAAGGTCCCAGGAAACGACTCTACATAGTCTGGTTTAGCAATTTTTTGAAAAATGCCTTCTGGGCCGGAAAATGCATTTTCCAATTGCATCATTACTTGCACCATTATAGGAACGACTGGAAACTCGGAAAAATCGCTCGGAAATCGTTACTCGGGGGTTTTCGGGACTGCCGAACTCGATTCTGGTATTGGAATTACCCGGGGGCGCTCGGGGGCGGCCCTGCGGGGGTATCCGAGGACCATTCTGGGGGGGAAATTGCATAGTCCATGAAAATCGCTCCAAACTCGTTAGTCGGGGATTTTCGGGGATACCGAATTCAATTCTGACACTGGAATTACCCGGGGGCGCTCGGGGGTCCTTCTGTGGGATTGTCTGGGGGTCATTCTGGGGGGGGAATAGCATAGTCCATGGGAAGCGCTCCAAACTCGCTACTCGGGGGTTTTCGGTGATGCCGAATTCAATTCTGGCATTAGACTTCTCCGGGGGTATGAATAATAAAAATTTAGATTGAATATTAAATAAATAAAAATAACACATATTATAAAAACAATTGCTTTGGAAGTCTTTTGTGCCTCGAAACTGGATTTGAATAAGGCGCCAAAGCTATAAAGAGAGTAGAGTACCCGGGGGCGCTCGGGGGTCCCTCTGTGGGGTTGTCTGGGGGTCATTCTGGGGGGGGAATAGCATAGTCCATGGGAAGCGCTCCAAACTCGCTACTCGGGGGTTTTCGGTGATGCCGAATTCAATTCTAGCATTAGTTTTCCCCGGGGGCGTTCGGGGGTCCCTCTGTGGGGTTGTCTGGGGGTGATTGGGGGGGAAATGGCAGCGTCCATGAAAATCTCTAGAAAATCGATACTCGGGGGTTTTCGGGGATGCCGATTTCAATTCCGGCATTAGACTTCCCCGGGGGTGGCTCTGTGGGAAATGGTAAAGGAGAAAGTGAAAAATCACAAATTATGAAAATCCCATAAAAGATACATACCTCTTCACTATCGCAGCTTCTTATATCTCCAGAAACATCCATTGTAAGCTCAAGCCAATATTCGATTCCGTTGAAAAACAAATCCTCGAACACGTGATCTATCAAAGATGACTTACAAGAGTGCCGAACACAGCTCAAACACAAAAAAAAAATGGTCCAAAATCCAAAAAACTTGATCACTATAGCACTGTATTGACGTATAACGAAAAACCCACGTGGTCCAAGAGTGCCGGACACCACTCAAACACCAAAAAAAGGTCCAAAATCCAAAAAACTTGAATATTTTAGCACTATATTTACGTATAACAAAAAACCAACGTGGTATAAGAGTGCCGGACAGAACTCAAACACCAAAGAAAGGTCCAAAATCCAAGAAACTTGATTACTGTAGCACTGTATTTACATACAACGAAAAAGCAATGTGGTCCTAAACGACAGATGTAATACTGATGCCACACAGACGCCGACTGCGCGCGCCTGAACTGGACCCATATTTTTTCTCTTCAGTCGATACAGAATATTTCTGTTCCCGCCGGTCCCCGTGGTCTACTCTACTCTCTTTATAGCTTTGGCGCCTTATTCAAATCCAGTTTCGAGGCACAAAAGACTTCCAAAGCAATTGTTTTTATAATATGTGTTATTTTTATTTATTTAATATTCAATCTAAATTTTTATTATTCATACCCCCGGAGAAGTCTAATGCCAGAATTGAATTCGGCATCCCCGAAAACCCCCCGAGTGACGAGTTTGGAGCGCTTCCCATGGACTATGCTATTTCCCCCCCCCCCAGAATGACCCCCAGACAACCCCACAGAGGGACCCCCGAGCGCCCCCGGGGAAATCTAATGCTGGAAATGAATTTGGCATCCCCGAAAACCCCCGAGTAACGAGTTTGGAGCGATTTTCATGGACTATGCAATTTCCCCCCCAGAATGAGCCCCCGGATACCCCATCAGAGCCGCCCCCGAGCGCCCCCGGGTAATTTCAATGCCAGAATTGAATTCGGCATCCCCGAAAACCCCCGAGTAACAAGTTTGGAGCGATTTTCATGCACGCTGCCATTTCTCCCCCAATTCACCCCCCGCGCACCCCCACAGAGCCACCCCCGTGCACCCCCGGGTAATTCTAATGCCAGAATCGAGTTCGGCAGCCCCGAAACCCCCCGCGTAATGATTTTCGAGCGATTTTTCCGAGTTTCCAGTCATTCCTATAATGGTGCAAGTAATGATGCAATTGGAAATTGCATTTTCCGGCCCAGAAGGCATTTTTCAAAAAATGGCTAAACCAGATTATGTAGAGTCGTTTCCTGGGACCTTCCTGAACACAATGCAGAAAACCGCATCTCGATATCTGCTGTGCCTAAAAATTTCCGCTATTTTTCCTAACTTCCCTGGACTATTCATATAGTGTAAGAACAGAAATCTGCTGAACCTCGCCCATATGTCGAAGTATTCAAAACGATCAACACTTAAGAGAACCCGGAAATCTAACTAGTTTAAGTTGACACCTTGTAGTATTACTAATAGTTAGACAAATAAACAAATAAAAACCATTATTATTATTATCATCATTATAATTGTCATTGTCATTGCCATTGCCTTTGTCATTGTCATTGTCATTATTATTATCATTATTATTATTATTTAGATGCAATTAACATGTATACACAAATACGAATATAGTATGGTAAATATTTTTGGTATACATAAAATTAACAAAAATGAAAGGGGAAAAATTATAACAATAATAAAAACATATTGGCTTAGCTAGTTACTATTCCTATCGATTATTGTATGGACAAGAATTCGTTGGTTTGATGTGATATTTTTCATTTCGTTTTTTAGAATCCCTTTAGAATTTTATATAATATCTTACATTATTGAGAATGGAATTAAATATTTTTGATCTTTGTCCTATGGTTCCATAAAACTTTTTGTTTTCGCAATCCTTTGGTGAATAATTGTTTGCTACGAAAATTCCTGTTCCTTTCAATTTTTTTGAATTTTTTAATATATCCAATTTAAGTAGGTCTTGTCAAATTAAATTTTGAATAGGAAAATTGATTTTGTGAAAGTATCATATTTAAAGTTATCTTATAACAACGATATAATTCTCAAAATATATGTATTTTTATCGTTTTTGATACTGCGTACATGAATTTTCGTAAAAGCTCAAGTCAATTCAATTCAATTTATTCAACTTCAACTATACATGTTTAACATTACATATTCAAATGTACATAGTATTTGGTATTAGACATTAAATTAATAACATTTTCAGTTTTATATATTTCCATATTGAAAACCTTAAAATAGAATATATTTAATACAACCCTGGCGAACAAGAAGACTCACCTAAGCACTATACGGTGCTTGTGTTGTGTCGTTCTTCTTATATCGCCGAAGGAATTCTAACTAAAGCAGGAAAGTTAAGTAATGATCAGAGAAAGAAATTATGATGGCTAGAATACAAAATGAAAACAGTAAAGGAGATGAGCCTATCAAACTAAATAATCCAAACGACCATCCAAAATAGTATCTTTCTGAAATGATTTATTTGAAATCTAAAACATCAAAATGCAAAACGTCAGGCACTTATAAATTTGAGGAGATCCAAAATCCCTTTAAAAGGTATAGATTCAACACCACAACACAAGGTTGATGCGAGCAGCAAAGGAATAAATCCGACTTCTAAACGAAAAACATTTGGTCTCCTTTTTTGCCTTTCCCCACAAAATTATTTGTTCCTTCAGTTACTCATAGCAAATATTTTATTTTAGGCCTACTTCCAAAAATATATTTATATTAAATTTTCATACTAGAGTACATACAATAGAAATACATTAATGTATTTCGAGTCACCAGAAATTTAAAAAATGAGACGTTATATATTTCGGAATCCAAACTGGTTGGTGTTAAGCGTTCCCTAGAAGTAATACACCAATTTAAGCATCCCGTTTTTGATGTTTTTTTTTGTCATATAAAAACTATATAATTATTTTGATTCCCAGGTGCGAAAGATTTTCATTTGCCTAATACCTACAACATTTTTCCAATAATGAATAGAATGTAAATAAAAGTCAAATAGAAATATTTTTTCTGTATCTAAAGGCGCATCACGTTTCACCACTGCTCGTTAACATCTGTTTCTATATCCTCTGTTCCCAACCCTGTCTTAAATTGATGGAGCACCCGAACCATACCCGGATTTAGTTGCCAATGACTATTTACTGCCACTCGAAAAAATAAAAAATACTTTCGAGGGAGTTGTGTTGTTTGTAGACCGATCTAAATATATTTCCGTGGGGACACAGGAGGCCTGGAACTTACAAGCGTATTTCGTTTCCGCAGGATTAAGTAGCTAAACAAAATTGTTTTTAAAGCCTTGTGCTTCGTCCTACATTAAAGGCATCGGCAGCGAACTTTCTTTGATGTTTTAAGTTGAATAAAACCTATTGCATGTATAAAACCTATATTTATACAGGGTGATTTAAATAGGCTGTTCATTAGAAGTTTTTCAACTTGCAATTGGATTACAAACTTGAAACTTGGTATGCAACCATAATCGATCATGCCCTTCTACCTAAAAGGTGTACCAAAAGTAGGTACCAACTGTCTTATTTTAAATGGAAACCTATATTTCTTTACATGGTTTGATTAGCCTTCCAATTCTGAGTTTAAACAACCCGAGTTATTAAAATATAATATTTTTAGTCGCAAACTCCTCTATAAAATGCTTATTTTACTATAAGGAACGTAACCAGACTTCAACCAATAGCTACTCTCCGGGCTATGTACCCCGCCGAGCGCTGAATTACAAGTTGCAAGCCTGGCGCGTTAAGTGTAATAATTGCATCAAAACGCTAATGCTTCGATTGCAACAAACACCAGCCGAATGACTGATCCTACTTAAAGGAGCTCTCGTGCCAGTCGTCACACACCACTTGCAGACTGCAGTTTCGAGCTATTGGCTCTCGCCAGTGCAAGGTAGGCATATGACGACCGACACGAGGATCCCTTGACTACTTGGTACATTTCGGTATCTTTAGGATAGCGACATGTAAAATAGTCAGCAGGTGCCATCTAACGGTCTGTAAACTAAAATCTATAACAGGTAAGTTAACATAACTTAGGTTTCCTAAACTAAGAAGACCAATCGAACCATGTAAAAAAAATGTAGATTTCCATTTAAAACAAGAAAGTTGATACCGACTTTTGGCACACTCTGTATAGCTGGGTGACTGAAAATATTTTAGGTAGAACGGACATGATCGATTATGGCTGCATACCAATTTTCAAGTTTATAATTCAACTGCAAGTTGAAAAACTTCTAACGGACGCCCTACATGAATCACTCTGTACATGTATAAATTCATTTGATATTTCATCTGTACATCATGAATATGAAAGAGGGAATGGTTATAAGAATAGCTATTTATGATGCAAGTGTTAAAAGTGAGATTTTATTTTGTATGTCGAGAAGATAATACAGGTACACAAATTATACAACTTTTTTTGTGCAACTGCCCCATGCAGTTACTTGGATTTGGTAATAACATAGAAAAAATTTTTTTTTATACATTTATTTAACCTGGGCCTATTTCCGCTACTGAGGCCTAACACCGACGCCTGTAGACGAGCTACCCCCAACCAGGAATTTTGCCGAACCTCTTCCCTTAAGAAGAGTAGGGATCTTTTACTTGCCTAACATTTAATAGACAAGGGACCGACGGCTCTACATCCCCTCCGAAGGATGGTATATCTCCTATACAACCCTCGCCTAAGGTTGTATAGCTTCCGCGCACACACTGATATACAAGCCGCTGGAAGATGTGTGAGGCGAGGACGCGGTTTCCGTTGGAATGGTCACCCATCCAAGTACTAACTGCGCCTGTCGTTGCTTTACATCGCATACCGAAGTATGTACATAATAAAGACGCACCTACGCTCGCCCCCATAGACAAATTGAAATTGCATTGCGTAAAATCAAATCTGCTTATTTAAAATAGTGTCAATATGTTTATAGACGAGGCTCCAAATGATAAATACTTGGTGTTAAAGTTGCAACTATTTTTGAATTATTTAAAGTATGCATTGAAGGAATGAACAAATTTCTACTCATGCAAATTTCAAGTACAGAAACGAAAATACACCGCAGTTACGATATTGTCAGGAGGTACGTTAAGTACTACCCTAAGAATGCTGCACTACGTCTGTCTGCTGTTAGCCATCGCCGTTTCTTCCTGCAATACTTGAATAGGAAAAGCACTGTCCAAAGCGTCCAATCAATGTATATGACATGTTTGGAAAAATGCCCGCTGTCATCGCTGAATGTCTTGGACTACCGGACCCAAAATACTTTACAAGTCACTGTTTCCGCAGATCCTCCGCTACTTTACTACCAGAATCAAGATCGAATCCTACGGAAATAAAAAGTGCAGCAGTTGAAAGGCGATTACCGTAGCTAAGGGTTACATAGATTAGTCCATTGGTTATAATAATGCTATTGCTCAGAGAGTAGGGAACTTGCACATTTTTTATTGCTTAAAAATGTTCAATTAGGTACGTAAATAAGGCAGTATAACATATAAGAAATTAATTTGTTATACATTTTTAAAGTCTCGCGATTTGTTATATAGCAAGAAGGTACAACCTATAATCCTCTTTGTTATCTCTCCAGTCAGGGAATAAATTTGGCGATTCACCGATTTGGTTGCATAAAGTTTACAGTCTCCATTTTAAAAACTAACTCTCCAATTGTATAAAGGAATCTACACGTAACCTGAGACTGACTTGACGGTTTTTATAGATGGGTATATTCATGCACGTAAAAATTTTACAACGTATAAAGTTTATGCACACCTGTCATAGCAGATGGTTTCTTTATTAGCGATGTGATATGGAATGTCTTAACAGAAATTATATGGCTCTCATAGTAATATACATTCTGCCCAAAAAGTTGCCAAGTCAAATAATGTGACATATGAATGCTCTATAGGGTGGTTCACATATAACTCCTCAGGCGGCTTTCGTGGTAATGAAAGACATTCAACTTTTGTAGAAGCCAATCAGTAGATACTCTTGGTGACTATGCGCTTGTGAATTATAACGAAAAATTATAATTAATTGGATGGAATCTGCGGTAGGTTCTTGATGAAACGTATTCAATAGAATAATTATAAGTATTCAAAAGAATAGTTACAATACGCACTTGGTTTATTGTTTCATTAGTTTTGTTCAGATTTCTCTGACATATGTTTCGGCCTGAGTTTTTTAAGACTCAAAGAGCCTTGAGTTTTTTAAGGCTCTTTGATAATGGTCGCAAGGCCGAAACATATGTCAGAGAAATCTGAACAAAACTAATGAAATAATAGACCAAGTGCGTATTGTAACTATTCTTTTGAACATTTATAATTATTTTAATGAAAAATTATAATACTGCACAAAGTTTTGCAAGAAGTTTTGTTTAATATAATCTACATTAATGAACTAACCCAGGTAAAAACATCAGATGTCTGTACCAATTATTTTCTTCACATTGATGAATTTTTTAGTGGACTCAAAAAATATAAGAAAACTCGTAACTTTAAACTGTCCAGAAACTGTTACACGGCTTATGTCCATTTAACAACTTTATATAACTTTCTATTGTGAGATCCTCGAGTAATTACTATTATATTCATATCCACACTTCTCTGTGTTTGAACACTATCAGGTAAATTTTATTTATTAATCATTTCAATTTTAATAATTTTCAATTATTTTATTAATGCATTTTCATTTTATAAATAAATTAAATTCAATTTCTTCAATGGAATAAGTAACTTAAATGTTTAAATGTTAAATGTTTTCTTAACCGCCTCTCAAGTTACCGAGGTAACCCCCTGGAAGGTTTTAAGAATCTTGTGTTAGGTAAAGAGAAACGATGCCTTACAATCTATTGTGGATTCCGAACCACTCTTGGAGCATTTTTTTTAAATGAGAAATTGTTTCGCTTTGTGGGTGTCGAACTCACTTCGCTAGGCAACTCAGTTTACTAGCCAGACGCTTTAGCACACTGAGCTACCGTCCCCGTTAAAATACTCCATGCAACCACATGGTAATAAAATATTTTTTTCTATGTCTTTTGGCAATTTAGTTTACAATCAGCAAAAATTTACTTTAACGGTTTATTGTAAGAAGTCACTTTACAGCTTGATGTACAAATTATAATTTATTTAACAATTATCAACTTGATTTATTTATTTATTTAACAACTTTTTGTTAATTATCAAGCTTGCCTTTCAATTTGATTTGAAGCTTATTGCACGCAAGCTACTTCAAAATAATATTGAAAATATTATTTAACCAAACCACCAGGTTTGATATTTTGTTGGCTTTTGTTAAGGCATTTAAGCCTTCAGCCTTTAATTGATACAAGAATCAACTAGACTAGAAGCTATTCTGCAATCTTTATATTCAAACTTCCTTTGGAATCGAATGTTGCCTTGCGAGTAAATAAATTGCCAAAAATATTTAGATTCAAAGATCTGAGACAAATAGAATCTGGAGTGCAGTATCAGGATTTCCCACCTTCAACTACACTCAATTTGGAATCGTAGAAAATGTGTATTATATCCTCGATTATTGTTTTGTATTAAATTCCTTTTCACTGATGCAATTTTTTTATACAGGGTGTCTCACCGGGAACTGAATCGATCGATATAGAGAAAAGTACGCATCAGAAAATTTTGAAAATTTAGATAATTACTAATGTTAGTGTGGCCAATCTAACTAAAATAATTACAAGCAGCTGGTACTTCCGCTTATACCGGAAGCCGATACCAATTTGCCTATTTCAAATGGAACATCCTATATATTTTAGGGCTTTCGAAAAGAGCCTAAAATTCTGAGTCGAAAATATGGAGCATATCCTATACCTAAACCTAGCCGTTTCAGGGATATTTGACATTTTATAGAAAATTTGACAGGTGCAATGGTTTGCAATAACCGTTATAACTTTCTTCGTGTAAAAGATCCTCATTTGCTTCTTGTCACGTAAAAAGAACACAAGGAGAACTACGTTCTACAACTGAAATAAATTCAATAATATCATACCAAGTGTTCCGTTTTTCGCGTTACATTTTGTCAACTTGAAACCGCGAAAACTTGTTTAGCTCAAATGGAACACCCTGTATTTTTTTACGTCAAGTTTTGTAAAATTGAATTCCTTTTTTTCTGATATTAGCATTGTGGGGGTTAAAGTTACAACTTTTTAAAATATTTGCGATTTTATTAGAAATTCATGAATTGTTGTAATCATTTCATCAAAATAGCCATGATTAGAAACAATCAGTTATTATCTTATGTCAAAAAAATGCCAGCACGTTTAAATTACACCCACGAAGGCTTTTTTGATTATTATTTATGGAGAATGTGATAAAGTAATATCAAGAACTTGCAGCACATTAGCTACTCGATATCCAGAAAAACGGAAACCGTCACCAAACACTGTAAAACGCATACTGGAAAATTTTAAAAATTATGGCTCTGTCAAGGCAAAAATACAAAGAAGAAAGCCTATTGTTGATGACGAAAACATTGAAATAGTCATTCTGGGCTATTTTCATGCATTTCCAAGGATGTCATTAAGACAAGCTGCTCTGGAATCGGGACTATGCAAGGATTCAATTCACAGAATCTTATTAAAACATAAGCTTCACCCGTTTTCTTTCCATATGGCTCAAGGATTAAAAAAAACAGATTTCCTAAGAAGACAGAATCTTTGTGAGTTTATTCTAATAAAGTCTGAGGGTCACGATTCTTATTTGGGAAATATTATATGGAAAGATGAAGCAAGATTTACTAAAAATGGACTATCTTTAATAGACACAATTCGCATTATTGGAGTGACTCACATCCTCATATGTTCGGTGAGCGAAACTTTCAGGAAAGTTGGCAGTTCAATGTTTACTGTGCCATAAGAAACGATAGAGTGGTGGCATTACAATTTTATCAGGAAAATTCAAACGGTAAATTAAATTTTCTCTTCTGCTAATATGTACAGGTAAATTTTTGTTTTTTTTTTTTAGGTGAAAGATATCTGAATGTCTTACAAAACTTGAATAATAACTATTTAGAAAATTTAACTCTCGCCGAACATAGAAACATTTTTTATCAGCACGACGGTGCTCCCCCACATAACGCATATTCAATTAAAAAAAAAAAAATAAAGTTTATGAGAGCCCATTAACAACCATTGAAGATTGTATGCAAAGAGTAAGAAATGCATTTCAAAACATATCACAGGATTCAATTAGAAGAGCCTACCCATGAGGAACTAATCCGAAGGTGCGAAAAATGTGTCGAGGTTCGGGGCGGAATTTTCAGCAATTATTAAATAAAATGAAATCATATTTTAAATTGATCTTATCTCTGCTATTTTAGTTCATTCCATATCTTCAATTCGATTAATACTCATGTTACAGTGTTAGTGTTATTTTGCGTTTTTGTGGATATCGAGTAGCAAATGTGCTGCAAGTTCTTGATACTATTTTATCACATTCTCCATAAATAATAAACAAATTTAAAAAGTTTTCGTTGCTATAATTTAAACGTGCTGGCATTTTTTGACATAAGATAATGACTGATTGTTTCTAATCATGGCTATTTTGATGAAATGATTACAACAATTCATGAATTTCTAATAAAATCGCAAATATTTCAAAAAGTTGTAACTTTAACCCCAACAATGCTAATATCAGAAAAAAGGGAATTCAATTTTACAAAACTTGACGTAAAAAAATACAGGGTGTTCTATTTGAGCTAAACAAGTTCTCGCGGTTTGAAGTTGACAAAATGTGACGCGAAAAACGGAACACTTGGTATGATATTATTGAATTTATTTCAGTTGTAGAACGTAGTTCTCCTTGTGTTCTTTTTACGTGACAGGAATCAAATGAGGATCTTTTACACGAAGAAAGTTATAACTGTTCATAAAAACCGTTGCACCTGTCAAATTTTCTATAAAATGTCACATATCTCTGAAACGGCTAGGTTTAGGTATAGAATATGCCACGTATTTTCGACTCAGAATTTTATGCTCTTTTCGAAAACCCTAAAATATATAGGGTATTCCATTTGAAATAAGCAAGTTGGTAGCGACTTCCAGTATAAGCGGAAGTGCCAGCTGCTTGTAATTATTTTAGTTGGATTGGCCACACCAAAACTTCGACCAAAATTATATTTAAAAACATGTATATATCTTTTTTAAGATTTTTTACTGTTAAATTTCAATTTTTCAAATTACCCTTTGATGTTGTAACATTTAATTATTTATATAATGTATTTTATTATTCATCTTATTAATATTATTTCTTTTCCTTGCCATAAATTTCAATCTTGTCTGTAGGAGACTGGTTTTAAGAAAAAAAGAGACCAATCAACTCATTATTCACTATAGATGGTGCCCAAATAAGATACATTTTATATTGTCTCTTTTCTCCAAATAATACAAAATTTGTCTTATGTGTTACGCACACAAAAAGGTAAATTTCACATTTCTTGTAAGCTATCAGAACCCACGACCCTTTGCTCTGGCTAAAATCAGCTAGTCGTACGCATATGTTGCTTCGTCTATTTACCAAAATAAAAGTGAGAATAATCAAGTGTTACCTTTTACACCCTCCTGGTAAACATCCTGTGTGTTTGATAAATTGCAAAAACAATTTTCACAAACCACTGATTACAATAATTAAATTACAATAATGTTTCCTTAAAAATAACACAACTAATAATAACTTTAATCCAACATAAATTCACTACTTTAAATCACAACTTATTATCTTTATTTCATTTGATCACTTGTCATCTCATATCTAACTTTCTCTGCATATCAGAGCTGTACTGTATGCTGAACTGAACTGTCCTCTTTATATACGCACTTCGAATGTACTAGAATCACTTTACAGAACCTCGTCGAATATGCTGGAATCTTCTATATTTTTCTAGATGCTAAATGGCGGTTCGCCAGTTGGCCCACAGATGGCGCCGGGTCTAATTACATCTCTCTTCGTTAGAGGGCACCACATAACAAATCGGACCGCGTATGTAATAGTCATTATTATTGGTCTTGAGATCTTATCACTCTGTTCGTTGTGGACGTCTATGAATGTGACATCCTGTACTATATTGGCTGGGAATATCTTGCATGACGTTGAAAAGAAAATTAATCGCATACTCAACTAGACCATTGCACACTTCGAATATACATCTTCTAGGAATATTATTGATTGATTACCTAGATTCGGTTCAACCATGTGACATCTATGATAAATTGGTATTTACCGATGCGGAAGAACTACATGCAGTGTGACGGGACGAGTTATACATTTTTTTTTTGTAGATTAAAATTAGGGCTCGCCGGCTAAGTAATATATTGAAGTTATAATTAATTACTGATGATTTATTTGAAGTTTTCGGTGACGTTAATGGCTTACTGAATACGTTGCTCTATGGCAGAGAAATTATAATATAACGAATTAATGGTTGAATTTGCGTTAAATTAATTTTTTTTAAATGTACAATCGATTCTTCGCTTATAAAACTGACCTTTACAAATATGTATTGTGAGTGCGTAAACAGATAAAACTAAAAGAAAGACAATAATAAAAAATGTAAGAAGAAATGAAATATTTTATCTACGACTGATAATATATATGTGTTAATTTTATAAATGCCATAATATTAATCCCGCAAGGACCGTTCTATATGTTTACCTGACGGAAGCAGCAATTGCTTCATAATTTATGAACAGAAACAAATAGATCATAATATATTCTATGGATTTTTGTCAGAAATTGGGTGAAGGTAGTTTGTGTCATTACGGGATGAATAATGTGTACGCATAGGAGGCCACCCACGCAAAAGGTTACCCTAAATATAGTAGACTGTAAGAGCACTATTTATGTACATACCGATATTTATATCAACTGTGAATATAATGATTTTTTAATTGCTACGCTGCTGTTCTTGGAACGTGAGTTTTCTATAAAGAATCACGCCATCAATAACGTAATTATGATAAATGTAAGCGAATATAATGCCGGTTGCTTTCTTGTCGACATTTATTGTATAACTAGAAGCTGTTCCAAATTTCTTAACGTAACGACATAATAACATCACTGAAATTCCAAACTTCACAATATTTCGGATACTATTGTGTTAATCATGTCAAATTAGCAAAAGGGTACCTACTTTTTTCAACTAGAACCAAATGGCCTATTTTTTTTTGGAAAGTGTTCAGAAACACTCATTGATCAAGTTTTTAAGGTTTGAGGGTGTGAAAATGTTTTTATCCATTATTTATTTAACAAATTGCTAATGTTAATGAGCAGTTAATGTACCATTAATTAACAAATTAAAAATCTCGGAAAATACCTCACGAAATGGACCCAAAATCTTTACTCGGGGGTTTTCGGGGTCGTTGAACACGAATCCGAGGTCCATATTTAAAAATTCAAAATAGCGGATAAAATATGGCCGACTATTTAGGCTAGATAACCATTTTTGTTAAAGACAAATCACGAAATTGAACAAAAATGTACAGTCGGAGGTCTCACAATTTACTGATTCAGCAACCTAGAAAACCCCAGAGCATAGATTTTTGTTCAATTTTGAGGTTTATCTTTAACAAAAATGTCAATCTAACTTTAAAGTCGGCCATATTGGATCCGCCATATTAAATTTTTAAATTTGGACTTCGGATCCGTGTTGAGCGGCCTCGAAAACCCATTTCGTGAGATATTTTCCGAGATTTTTAATTTGTTAATTAATGATACATTAATTGTTCATTAACATTAGCCATTTAAATATACCTAGACACCGAACTACCTTTTTCATGCGTTAATTTATTTACTGTTTTTCAAAACTATACAGGGTGTCTCACTGGGAACTGAATCGATCGGTATAGAGAAAAGTACGCATCAGAAAATTTTTAAAATCTAGATAATTACTAATGTTGGTGTGGCCAATCTAACTAAAATAATTACAAGCAGCTGGCACTTCCGCTTATACCGGAAGTCGATACAAACTTGCTTATTTCAAATAGAACACCCTATATATTTTAGGGTTTTCGCAAAGAGCATAAAATTCTGAGTCGAAAATATGTAGCATATTCTATTCCTAAACCTAGCAGTTTCAGAGATATTTGACATTTTATAGAAAATTTGACAGGTGCAACGGTTTGCAAGAACCGTTATAACTTTCTTCGTGTAAAAGATCTTCATTTGCTTCTTGTCACGTAAAAAGAACACAAGGAGGGCTACGTTCTACAACTGAAATAAATTCAACAATATTACACCAAGTGTTCCGTTTTTCGCGTTACATTTTATCAACTTCAAACCGCGAAAACTTGTTTAGGTCAAATGGAACACCCTGTATTTTTTTACGTCAAATTGTGTAAAATTGAATTCCCTTCTTTCTAATATTAGCATTGTGGGGGTTAAAGTTATAACTTTTTGAAATATTTGCGATTTTATTAGAAATTCATGAATTGTTGTAATCATTTCATCAAAATAGCCATGATTAGAAACAATCAGTCATTATCCTATGTCAAAAAATGCCAGTACGTTTAAATTACACCCACGAGGACTTTTTAAATTTGCTTATTATTTATGGAGAATGTGATAAAGTAATATCCAGAACTTGCAGCACATTTGCTACTCGATATCCAGAAAAACGGAAACCGTCACCAAACACTGTAAAATGCATATTGGAAAATTTTAAAAATTATGGCTCTGTCAAGGCAAAAATGCAAGGAAGAAAGCCTAATGTTGATGACGAAAACATTGAAATAGTCATTCTGGGATATTTTCATGTATTTCCAAGGATGTCATTAAGACAAGCTGCTCTGGAATCGGGACTATGCAAGGATTCAATTCACAGAATCTTATTAAAACATAAGTTTCACCCGTTTTCATTCCATATGGTTCAAGGATTAAAAGAAACAGATTTCCTAAGAAGACAGAATTTTTGTGAGTTTATTCTAATAAGGTCTGAGGGTCACGATTCTTATAAGGGAAATTGGACAGATCAAGCAAGATTTACTAAAAATGGACTTTTTAATAGACACAATTCGCATTATTGGAGTGAGTCATTCCTCATATGTTCAGAGAGCGAAACTTTCAGGAAAGTTGTCAGTTCAATGTTTACTGTACCATAAGAAACGATAGAGTGGTGGCATTACAATTTTATCGGGAAAATTTAAATGGTAAATTAAATTTTCTCTTCTGCTAATATGTATAAGTAAATTTTTATTTTTATTTTTTTTAGGTGAAAGATATCTGAATATCTTACAAAATTTGAATAATAACTATTTAAAAAATTTACCTCTCGCCGAACATACAAACATTTTTTATCAACACGACGGTGCTCCACCACATAATGCATATTTAATTAATAATTATTTACAAGAAACTTTTTATGATCAATGGATTGCCAATAATGGACCTTTCTTATGGCCTCCTTGCTCGCCCGATTTATCAGTTCTGGATTATTTCATTTGGGGAACTATTAAAAATAAAGTTTATGAGAGCCCATTAACAACCATTGAAGATTGTATGCAAAGAGTAAGAAATGCATTTCAAAACATATTACAGGATTCAATTAGAAGAGCTACCCATGAGGAACTAATCCGAAGGTGCGAAAAATGTGTCGAGGTTCGAGGGCGGAATTTTGAGCAATTATTAAATTAAAATGAAATCATATTTTAAATTGATCTTATCTATGCTATTTTAGTTCAAGCCATATCTTCAATTCGATTAATACACATGTTATAGTGTTAGTGTTATTTTGCGTTTTTGTGGATATCGAGCAGCAAATGTACTGCAAGTTCTTGATATTACTTTATCACATTCTTCATATATAATAAACAAATTTAAAAAGTTTTCGTTGGTATAATTTAAACGTGCTGGCATTTTTTGACATAAGATAATTACTTATTGCTTCTAATCATGGCTATTTTGATGAAATGATTACAACAGTTCATGAATTTCTAATAAAATCGCAAATATTTCAAAAAGTCGTAACTTTAACTCCCACAATGCTAATATCAGAAAAAAGGGAATTCAATTTTACACAACTTGACGTGAAAAAAATGCAGGGTGTTCCATTTGACCTAAACAAGTTTTCGCGGTTTGAAGTTGACAAAATGTAACGCGAAAAACGGAACAATTGGTATGATATTATTGTAGAACGTAGTTCTCCTTGTGTTCTTTTTACGTGACAGGAAGCAAATGAGGATCTTTTACACGAAGAAAGTTGTAACGGTCCTTGCAAACCGTTGCACCTGTCAAATTTTCTATAAAATGTCAAATATCTCTGAACGGCTAGGTTTAGGTATGGGATATGCTACATATTTTTTTATGCTCTTTTCGAAAACCGTAAAATATTTAGGGTGTTCTATTTGAAATAAGCAAGTTGGTATCGACTTCCGGTATAAGCGGAAGTGCCAGCTGCTTGTAATTATTTTAGTTGGATTGGCCACACCGACATTAGTAATCATCTAAATTTTCAAAATTTTTTTATGCGTACTTTTCTCTATATCGATCGATTCAATTCCCGGTGAGACACCCTGTATAATGCTGTACCAGCTGAATTTAAAAGTTGTAGCCAACAACACTGTAAAACATCTATGTATAATATTTTATTTTACAGACAAACTATATAGACTATAATTAATCGATTATTATCTAATTTTATGAATTTCTGTTTAACTTAATGTAATTTCTTTACCTACTGTTATACTCACTGCACGACTTATTGTATTTCTCTGTTAACCTTTATAAACAAATACATATTCTAATCTACTATGGATATTAAATTTTTTATGTCATTATCTTCTTCCAGATAACTATACGGTAAAAAATTCCAACAGACATTACATATAAATATTTTAAAATATATTTTACAATTCTTTTTACATTTTAAATACTACAAAACCATCGATTCGTTTAAATTAAAATGTGTATTTATTTTTAATTCATGGTTGACCACGCTGGTTATGTAAAACTTTGCCTTTGCTATTGCACTTTTGTTTTACAATACCTTTTGGCTTATTATTATTTTCTTTGTTCATTCAGCAACACTGACTATAACATTTTTATCAATTTTATTATACTTTACTCCACTTAATTCCTTGTTTGCATTGATGTTTTTTATTTTTCCGTAAAAGAGCGATATCGTGTTTGTAAGCTCTAGGGAAATACTCGGGTTTAACACGGGCTTTTTGGAAAGATTTTCCGGCGTTTATGTTAGTAATGCTACCTGGATCACATATAAATTGGTTTTCAACGAACGGGGACGCCTATAGACAATTAGTGAAGTTGAAAATTGGTTAGCCATGCATTATGCCGTCAATGAGTTAGGTAATACGGATGTTAATGACCGCTACCTCCACCTCCAGCAGTCAGGCACATAGCTCTAACACGTTTGTGCAAATGAGACCATTCTTACTACACTCAGAGAAACTTTGTTTTTGTACAGCGGGTGTAAAGTTGATTTTATGCAGTCCGCGCGCGTCATTGCACCGACTCAAACAGATAAATTAATTAGCTCAAAAGCAAATTATGAAATAGATTAACATTTTTTTTTTAAATTCAGCAACTATTTAAAGTAATATGAATTTTTATTTATTTATTTATAGATATAACTGCCCAGACAGATAAAATTCAAAGCAAGATACAAGTAATAAAGATAAGAACAATATACCATCTGTCTATTTTAGGAGGGCTACATCAAATATCTCGCTTAAATCTATTGTAGAAGAATAAAATTTTAGAAACATTATCCCATTTTTTGTGAGCTATATTTCAGTAAAAAGAAATTTGAAATCCATAGCCTACTTTGTGAGATATATTACAAAAGCCTGAAAAATAGGAAAACCACAATCGGTTATTAGCTTCCGTATTTGAGGAGATACGAAAAAAATTAAAGCCATGAAAGTTGACGGCAAAGACAATAAGAATAATAACGTGTATCAAAAAATTCGAAAAACGCAGTCGACTTTAACATGCGCTCTTGTGCAAAAATGAAAGACAAATCTCAAAGTAGGCCATGACACCATTAATTACGTTTATTTTTTCTCTTTCCAACGATATAAAACGTGTCACAAAAATTTTAACTGATAATGTCAATATTTATGAAATATTTTACGAAACCCACGATTCATATCATTGAATCGTAAAAATCAGCTATGCCATAGTTATAGTAAACTATATAGTAAACATATAAATAGTAAATATTCACTTTATAATAATTATAATTCAGTAATTATTTATTACAATTTAATACAATGAAGTATCTCATAAATAAAAATACAAGTACAAAATGAACATCCACAAAACGAAAACCTAGGTTATAACAGTACTACCTACTACCATACTGAACAGAAAATTTGTGTATTTATTTTTCTAACTACAAATGCTCAAATTGTGCGCCATCTATTCTAATACACAAACGTGATCTACGAGACACCTGACGCATTATATTTTGGGGCATTTCAGGAGTAATTGTCTCCACAGGACAACTCGCTGTGGAAGCTGACGAGGGCCCTGAAAAATACGCGGGAGACTATACCCGCGCTGACGCGCGTGAACGGACAGACGGCGATGACATACGCGCAAAAAGCGAACGACTTAGCTGTATATTTTGAGAACATACATAACGCAAATATTCCTAATAATGTTGAGCACGACCGCATCGAAAATGACATAAACGAAATCATTGGTCATAACGTACAAATGACAAGACGAGAATTTATAAAGGTCATAACCAAGCCCTCGGAAATAGCAGATATTGTCAAAAACCTACCGAACAATAAAGTCCCGGGAAAAGACAGCGTCGATTACAAACTACTCAAATATCTTCCGCGGAAAGGTATTATGCAGTTAACGTACATCGTTAACGCGATCCTACGGCTACAACACTGGCCTAGCCAGTGGAAGTGCGCCGTAGTCGTACCCATTCTTAAGTCAAATAAGAATGCGAAGTTCGCCAGCAGCTACAGGCCCATCTCGTTGCTGTCGACGATTTTCAAGTTGGTGGAGAAGGTCGTTCTAACCAGACTCAACACTGTTCAGGAGGAATTTCACATCAATGGTGAGCCCCAATTTGGCTTTAGGAAGGGTAGAAGCACTAAGTCGTTAGGATAGTTAACGAAGTCAAAGTGCAATACAACCTCGGGAAGAACACCACCATGGTGCCCCTCGATATTGAGAAGGCGTTCGATACCGTATGGATCCGGGGTTACTCTACAAACTCCATGACTATAACTTCCCGACTTACTTCATTAAACTCATTCATTCGTTCTTGACGGGTAGATCCCTGCAGGTTCGAGTGAATAACAAAATAAAAAATTGTTGTACACAATGGTGGTCAGACCATCCATCACATACGCGACGCCGGTGTGGTGCAGCACATCTGCCACGATAATGAAAAAACTAAAAGTGCTCGAGCACAAATTTATGCGCCTCATATCAAATTCTGGAAGGTATACCTCCCTCAGAGACCTATACGCACTTTACCACTACATAACCCCAATAGCGGATTACGTCCAGGAAATCTCTCAAAAATTTTATTCCTTCAAACTGGGCGATAGTCCGCTAACAAGAAACATAACACAAATTAGACAGCATAATGCCCCATTTCGGATTAAACACACCCTGCCATACCAGACGTTACCGATCTTCCGGCAACCTCTGTAGCCAAACTTCAACAACTATAACTTCCGCTTACCCCATCTACCTTTACTGATATTTCATATCTTTTGTATCTTTAAATCTTTCCCGTCCCCTGTCCTCGTCTCTGTTTATGTTTGTTTCTTTTTGTTCTGTTGGTTTATTTTCTTTTTGTGCATTTTTGTTTTCTAAATTCATTTCACATAAAAATTTTCACCAAACCAAAATTTCGTAAAACCAAAATTTTTAAAATCAAAGTTTAGGCCAGCCACGCGCAGCCCAGCATTGACATACCTCAGAAGACACCTTGTACAAGTTGAGGTGGCTGCGTCAGAATAAAAATTTAATCAGTCACAGTGCGTGAGTTTCTAAAAGGTGTAGTTTTAAGTTTTATTAAATCTGTTTTCAGATATGTTTTAATTTTATAACCTAATTTAATCCATCTGCGATGGAAAGTGTTTGCGTTTAACTGTTTCTAATTGTCTTTTAGCCGAACCAGTCCCATTCCGCCCAACCCTGCAATCCTTCACCGCGAATAACGCGGTGGTTGCACGGTAGGTCCCGGAGTGGGTTCTGGGGAGGCAGATGTAAATTTTAATTCCTAATAAAGTTGTATTGATTGATTGATTGATTGATTGAGGAGTAATTGTCTCACATGCGTTTCTAATTTTGGTTTCGATGTCCTCAATAGTTTCAGGAGCAGTTTGAAATACCTTGTATTTAATGACAAAAAAATCCAAGGGAATAATATCTGGTGATCGAGCTGACCATAGAATGGATCCATAGGTGCCTATCTAGCTGTCTGGCATAACTTGATTTAACTAATTTGTACATATTACAGCAGTGTGCGGTGGAGCCCCATTTTGTTGAAAATATGAATAATTTAATCTTTCTGCCACTGTTAGTTCATAAAGAAAATCTTGAAATTCGTTTTGCAGGAAATTAAGATATCTACGAGCGGTTAATTTGCCATCAGAAAAATAAGGTCCAATTACTTTAGTCCCTAAAAGACTTACCCAGACATTCGTAGAAAATCTTTTCAGTTTCTCTGAATTTGTCTCAAAGAGGTTTCTTTATTTTGGTTAACATAATTCAATGCTTTATTCTTACATTATCCGCAACATGACTTCGCCTTACTACTTTTTTTGAAAATAAACCGTGCGTTTTTAGACTTTGAACTAACTTCCTAAACATAGTTCGATTTGGTTGCGGAGCATCTAGAAATCTATTTCCGTAAACCGTGACTACCATCTCAGCGTCAAAATTGCACTGATAATAAATGTTAATTATATCGAATTTGTTATTATTACTGGCACGAGGGCTCCTTTAAGTAGGATCAGTCTTTCGGCTGGTGTCTGTTACAATCGAAGCATTAGCGTTTTGATGGTAATGTGCAATTATTACACTTAACTCGCCAGGCTTGTAACTTGTAATTCAGCGCTCGGCGGGGCACATAGCCCGGAGAGTAGCTGTTGGTTGCAGTCTGGTTACGTTCCTTATAGTAAAATAAGGATTTTATAGAGGAGTTTGTGACTAAAAATATAATGTTTTAATATTCCGCCCTTTTAAAGCATATTTAAATCATGCTAAGCCCAGTCAGGCTATTTATTTTTCTATTGCAACAGACACTGGACCGCTAGATGGCGCCTGCTGACTATTTTACATGTCGCTATCCCAAAGTTACCGAAATGTACTAAATAGTCAAGTGATCCTCGTGTCGTTCGTCACATGCCTACCTCGCACTGACGAGAGCCAACAGCTCGAAACTGCAGTCTGCAAGTGGTGTGTGACGACTGGCACGAGAGCTCCTTTAAGTAGGATCAGTCTTTCAGCTGGTGTTTGTTGCAATCGAGGCATTAGCGTTTTGATGGTAATGTGCAATTATTACACTTAACTCGCCAGGCTTGTAACTTGTAATTCAGCGCTCGGCGGGCACATAGCCCGGAGAGTAGCTGTTGGTTGCAGTATGGTTACGTTTCTTATAGTAAAATAAGGATTTTATAGAGGAGTTTGCGACTAAAAATATTAAGTTTTGATATAATTTGTTAGAAAATGGTAATAAACTGGAGAAGAAGTAAAGAAGATAGTAAATGTGAGGATCAATAAGGTCTTTACTAGTTTTAGTTTTGTCTGCTCGTTTAACTGATTTTTTAGATGGTATAATGACTTTAACTTAAAGTTAGAAGTTTTAGTTTGTAGCGTATTCTTACAGCTTTTAAATAGTAAATGCCCACAGACCGGTAGCTCAGTCAGGGTTGTGGGTTAGTTTAAGTTTCTTTTTGAATATCTTTTCCACATATATGTTTTTATATACATATAGGCACTAATTGCAATAAACAAAGTATGACAGGAAATTTGAAATAAGCTAGTGTGGGCGCCAGCCGATTATATGGATAGAAAGGGATATAAAACAGACAAATAAAATTTAGATATAAAAAATTTAATAGTATAAAATATAGGAAAAATGTGGTATAAATTTCAACGCGTGTAAAAAATTATATAACTTGGAAGGTAAAAATAGTAAAAGTGGATATCCGCCTTTTGAGTTTTTCTTTGTAATATAACATAGACAATAAATAATTTTAAACGTGTAAACAACTTAGTAACTAACAAAAATAAATAACAAAAAGCAATGTAAATGCCCGTCTCGAAGTAGAAGAGGTAAGTGTATAGTTTAAATCCTATATTGCCAAAAATATTCGTATCAACCAATGTCAATGTAACAGCTGTTTGATGGTTTACAAATATGATATTAATTTGCACTCAGATAAAATTAATACGAATCTGCACCTGTTAACCAAAATAATACAAAGAAATGAATAAGTAGTAAAATTTGACACAATTAATTTTGATTTGTAACTAAATTTTGATTTTATATCACAATTATAATAAATTTATCATGAAACTATACTTTCGCTTTAACGTAAAAATCCTGTAAGTTACTTTTCAACAAAAAGCCACAGAATTTCTCTTGTAGGTGGTAAAATTTTCAGTAAGGAAGGTCTTGAAATGCCCACAGTTGTAAAATATTACATAAATACCTTGTGAATCCGGTAAAGAAATGATAAAAAAATAATTGTTTTATTGGGAGGCCATTTTGTTGTTGGATTCGTTTAAATTTCAACCTTTTCTCCAGGACTACCTTAATTCTCGATTCGATAGGGTGAGTTTGTTGTTAATGCCTTTGTATTGGATTTTGAAATGCTCAGTGGTGGTAAAAGAAAAAGAGGTGAATGCAGTAATCACGTAACAATACGGTATGGTCAAAAACCTAGAACAATAAATGATATTGTATAAAGAGCATATAAATTCACTTTAAAGCTCATGGAATATGAGATAAAAAGCATTCTAATTAATTAGAAAGTTACCTTAGATTTTATTAGGCTTTTTCACAAAAAATTCAAATCTACAAATTGCCACTTCACGAAAATTCCTCGGAGTAACTTTTTCAATACTTGGCACCTTTCTTGTGTGATCACATATGCAATTTTACCATATACTTTGCATATATACCTATAAATATATATATATAGTTTCAGAGATTCATTAAATATGTTTTGCACTACATCAATGCAATGCGGAATTATTAAGTTAATCATTTTTAAATTAATATTGTCACTCCCTGTTGCTTCAGACTTAATACTTTTTAAAGCCGTATAAATATCGTTTTGATTTATTTCAAAAATTAAATTTAATATCAGGTCTTATATAGTTATTATTGTAATAAGTCAGCGTGTTTATATTTACATTGGACTCTCCAGTCACGCTTAAAAAATAATTATTTAATTGATCGGGATTTAAGAACTCATCTGGTAAACTACTCAGTTCATACCTCGATTTAGTGCACACACCCCATTGCGATAGATTTTTCCATAATTGCTTACTATTGTTTTTATTTTTATTGACTATAAATTGCTTGTATGATTTTTTTTCATGAGCAATTGCTTCTTTAATATAATTTCTTAGAGTCACATAGGACCCCCTATCACTGACTGTTTTGGTTTTTTCATACTTTTTACGAGCCTTATCTTTTGCTTTAATCATTTCTTTTATGTTGTATGTAATACATGGTTTGAATTTTTTGTTGGTCTTTATCGTACATATAGGAGCGTGCACATCGAACAGTGAAATAATAGCTTGATTGGTTTTTGAGTTGACATCTTCAACAGACTTAATATTTTCCCATGGTATTCGACTTGCATCAAAGTTAAACTGTTCTAAGTTAAAATCATTATAGTTTCTGTATGTTATTATTTTAGGTTCAGATTTATTTAAATAAAATTTTAGTTTACACGACACAAACCTATGATCCGAGTTATTGTGCATATCTATTGTATCCCAGGAATCTAAATCTAAATTATCACTAATACATATAACATCAATTAATGATTCACTCATTTCAGTTATTCTTGTGGGCATATCGATAACTTGATTTAAATTAAAATCGGATATAATGGACTCAAACTTTCTTACATCTGAAGAATTTTTGGACGGCAGATTAATGTTAATGTCTCCCATAAGAACAACTGATTGAGTCTCCAAATATAATTGTTGCAAAATTTCAGACAAATCATCTAAGCAATATTGCAATTAAAAATATCCAAGTTAAGACAATATTGGTTATAATGTGAGCACATGAAGTAAATAGGTGAAAATTTTAATAAATTTGTACGAGATGTTGGTAAGTAGAGAATACGAGCGAGTTTGAAAAGATGGTATATTGAAGTGAATATAGATAATAACTGGGGATAGTCAATTTTGTTTAGTAAAAGTTTATATAAAAATAGTACAGCAAAGTACACTCGTCGTGACACCAAGTCATTCAAGTTAAACCTAGCTAACAGCTCAGATTGAGGGTTATCAAGTTGGATAGACATCATCAGATTTATGAGATAGTACTTAAGATGCTTCCTCTGAACTTTTTCTAAGTTGAAAATATGAGTTTCATAGTTCGTACTCCAGATAACTGAAGCGTATTCTAATTTAGGATTGACAAAAGTGCTAAATAATAGTGATACTTGAAACATTTTTAAGGCGTCTCGAATTTCTCATAATGAAACCGATTATTATTGAAATTAGCTATAATACAATTAATATGACAAACAAACGTTAGCTTAGAATAAAATATAACTCCTATGTCCTTAAATTCAGAACAACTGTTAACAGTTAGCTCTTTGACTCCTGTTAGAGTTGGCTCCAAGTTTGATGATTCTTCGTCCCAAATTTACCCCACGTAATAATAATATTTTACAATGTCGGGAACTAAGCTTACAAAGTTTAAGACGCGTCACCCAAATAGCGCAGTTGAGAGACTATAATACTACAAGAGCATGGCGGTAGGGGATTAAGCAATATTCAGAAGATGTGCAGAACTTAAGAGAAGGACATGCGATTCTACATCTACAAGTCGGACAGGGAAATAGTAAAATGCAATAACACACTCACCACAAAACGTTGGAGACGATGCAATAACGATCCGTACATGAAGATATTCAAACATCATGGCAAGACAAGGTGTTTCACGAAAGTATTCAAATATTTTAAAGGGTGCGATTTGAACAGAAAAAAAATCGAATTAAAAATATAGGATCTGGATCTGTTACAGCAAGGCGTCAGCATCAGTAAACTTTAACTTGGCAGGTCCAAAGGTCGTTTCGCCGTCTGAACTAATATACCGTGGACCATTAATAATAGACCATAGTTCAGGGGTAGATTCTTTTGGGCCAAAATATGAGGATATAACCAAATATGCTTTAGTAAAATGTTGCTGTGGAAAAAGATACAGGGTGGCAAAATTCAAATTATTTTTCGTTTTTGCAATAATTCAACAGTCTCTTGACTGGTCTTCGCCAAATTTTCTAGAGGAACTTTTTTTATTCTAATAAACAATAATTCCTGTATTACATCACGTTAGATCATGGAGGGCGCCGTAGGACCTATATCTGATGATGAATTTTTTTCATATTTTCTTTTGACGAAACGTTGTAGTACTTCTGACCGGAAAATCTGATGAGGGCGTCATTTTCACATATAAAAAGTACACTCGGTAGAACTTGATAACTCCAACCGTTTTCGAGGAAACATTTTAATAATTTTTTGAGACAATTTAATGAAAGAAAGTGTATTTATTGAAAAAAGTACAAAAAGTAAGGGAAAACAAAATCGTAATAACAGCGTAAACTCTTTCTCACTTTCTTATGAGCTAATGGATTATTTTCATGGTATTGAGATAAATATATAAATCAAAAGATTGTCTAAAATAAGGATCTAATCTTATTAGAAACCTGGAAAATAATGTAAAAGTTGACTTAATGACATTATAAACTGTCCTCCCATGCAGAAACCCCATTGCTGCAAATTACAGTGAATGTTTGATATGGTCTCCATCTACTTCTATGCCTTTTCTAATTCTATTCATAAAAGATTTTCTTACATTGAAAAATACATTTTCCTGTCCTCTAATAAAACTCTTTGCGTTTTGTATTTTGTTCCACAGTTCTTTTCTTGAGTTGCTAGTATCTGCGTAGACTAAGGACTTCATAATATGTCCCCACACATAATAATTCAAAAAATTATAATTAGGACTCCTGGGTGGCCAAGCAAACTCACTTCCTCGACCTATCCATCTGCGTGTGAAAGTCACATCAAGATAATTCCTGACTTCAATGGAGAAATAAAGGGGAACTCCATCTTTCATAACCCACATTCTTTTCCGTATGTCTAGCATGAAAGCATGTAATATATCAGCAAGATTATTTTGAAGAAAAAACAGATAAGTCTGTCCACTTAACAAACAAATGGTCCCAATAATTGATCGCCGATGATACCACACCAAACGTTAATCTTAAATTCTTGCTGAAAATGTCTTTCTTTAACGGCGTGAGGATTTTCTACTTCCCAGTAATAGGTATTTCTCCAGTGAAAAACGCCTCGGCGAGTAAAAGTTGCTTCGTTGGTAAATAAAATGCTCTTAACTAAATTTCGATCCCTGTTGTATTTATTTAGAACAAATTGACAAAATTGTAGCCTTTGTGGAAGATCCCTTCGAAGTAAGTTTTGTACAGAAGTGAAATGATATGAGTAAAAGCGTTCTTTACGTAAGACTCTTAGGACATATTGTTTGCTCACCCCTGTTGCCGCTGCTAAACGACTTGAGCTGACTTAAGGATCTTCATCCACAAGAACTAAAATTTCTAGTTCGTGATCTGGAGTAATTCGTTTCGGTCGTCATACATCATTTTTATCGCGAAATGAACCCCTGCCTCCCAAACGACTAAACAGGTCTTTGAAAATCTTATAGTCTGGCTGTATTCTGGATTTTGATGCAGAAAAAATGGTAATCGCTTTACGTTACCGAAACGAACTAAATAATCCACCAATTTATATCAACAATAATACACGCCTATGTATCAACTGCGATGATTTGTTGAGGTCGGACTTAGCAAATGCTGATCATCCTGAATGTATCCGACTCAGGGTTGTAAAACATAAATCATCTGATATTTGTTGTATTTGCAACAATAGGCCCCTTTAAGTTGCATTTCTGTTAAAGCAAGAGTCCAAATATATTGTGATACTAATATTTATTTTCCTCAGTCTCTTCGTCTATGTAACCACCACTTGGATAATGATCAATTTCTTCCAAGATTATTTTACGACGGCATGAAATTCCTAAATAGACCTACAAAACTACAAGGAGCAGAAGTTTTTAACTTCTTTACCGAACTTCGTACTAAGGTGTTGATCAAGAGAGATGAGCAATTGACTGATCCGAATATTTTCTCAGACGAAGACTTTTTAACAATAACTTCATTATCAAAACCTCAATTTGAGAATCTTTATAACTAACGCGATCCTGTAAATGAGGCAAATAATCGACAAGGGCGTGTTGAAAAAAGGATCTCCTGGCGTTTTTGTGTAAATTACGGCAAGGCATATCAGATGATTTCTTGAAAGTAATATTTGCTTATTCTACTCGCCAAGCTGCCAGCATAGCTATAGGCGTTGTAAGAAGATCATTAATGATGCGTTTTGTACGTGAAAACATAGGACTCAACGCCTTAACTCGCGAACAGTTTATTGAACGACATCCTAACAATCGCAAAGCTATCGTTATCGTTGATGGTACCTACAGTTATATTGAAAAATCAGGCAACTACTGAACATTGCGACAATTGTATTCCATACATAAAAGTCGGCACTTGGCGAAACCTGTATTACTAGTTGCAACGAACAGTTATACTTTAGATATTCAAAGACCCTATTTTGTCGACGGCAAAAATAATGATGCCGCAATGCTTCGGACAGAACTACAAGAGAACATTGGCGGTATATTCCTTGTCGATCGAGGATACAGTGATATTATTCCTTTTCTCGATTAACTCAACTTTGACTATAAAATGTTACCGAGTATACAACCAGAAGAGCGCCAATTAACAACAGAAGAAGCCAATAAAGCAAGAATCGTGACCATTCAGAGATGAATTGTCGAAGCTCGAAATGGACACATCAAATCAATCTTTCGCTTTCTCGATGGTATTATTCCAAGAGCTCTCGCCCTTCGACTGAGAGACTTTTATTTCATAACTGGTGACTATGACTATGATCAACAAGTATCACGAATTAATTTTCATTGACGGAAAGACTACCGGCTTGGCTCAAACGATGAAAGAAAAAATAAATGAGCTAAATATACCTCAAATATATATTGAAGTCGAAAACTTGGAACGAGGACGTGCGATTTGGACCAGGCTTGGTGAAAACTATCTGCTAGGCTTCCCTCGATTATATTTAGAGTACCTACAAGGTTTAACAACAGGAATATATCAGTTAAGTTTGGCATCATTTTACGTTCAAGACAAAAAAGATCTCGACGGGATTGCTTCGGATTAGAATATATTCCCGATTTAAAAACGCTACCAAGTACCAATTGTGGATCTTATTTATCCAAAATATTGACGAACATGAAATGGACCAAGACCAAGAGGGCCCAATCACAGGATACTATTGCACCTGTAAGTCCGGAGGCAGAACACTGGGGTGCTGTGCCCACATAACTAGCGTTTTATGGTACTTGGAATATGCTAGGCACCAACAAGTTGTGAAATATCCCAATAGTGCCCTTCTAAATAATATTAAAGATGCAGGTAACAGATGGAATCCAAATAACGACCAGCTAATAGTTAATATTGAGGACTAGAATCGTAACTTAGTAAACAAAGAATACAGTCCCACAAATACATCCATCCACACACATAGCCACTTACACACACATCCTTCACCATACACACACATGCACGACACTGACAAACTACACATGGGATCAGAAATCCGCCACATCCCCGTCGTTGATCCTAGGCAAGGCAGGAAGCGGAGCACAACCCTATATTTTACACAAACTTAAATATGTATATACAAAAAAACACCACATTGCCACCCAGTCCAGTTTAAAAACGAGAGGGCGACAATGTTACTAAAATTTTTATAGGAATGATGACTCAACGTCATACCAAAAATTCTGTTAATTTGACGGAAGTCGTTTTTTCCCTATGTGTGCGGGTCCATTGAATTTGTCTTTCAAAAAATTATTGAAATGTTTAACGGCACTTTCCTCGAAAAGGAATGGAGTTATCAAATTCTACCAAGTGTACCTTTTATATGTGGAAATGACGCCCTCATCAGATTTTCTGGCCAGAAGTACCACAACGTTTCGACAAAAAAAGAGTATGAAAAATATTCATCATGAGATACAGGTCCTGCGGCGCCCTCTATGATCTAACGTGATGTAATACATAAATTATTGTTTCTTAGAATAAAAAAGTTCTTCCAGCAAATTTGGCAAAGATCAGTCAAGAGGCTGTTGAGTTATTGCAAAAAAACGAAAAAATAATTTGAACTTTGACATCTTGTATCTTTTTCCACAGCAACAGTTAACTAAAGCATGTTTGGTTATGTCCTCATATTTTAGCCCAAAGAATGTACCCCTCAACAATGGCTTATTATTAATGGTCCACCCTGTATATTGGATGGATCAGAAATGTCAGTGGTTCTCAAACAATTCATGAATGATAACTGATGCATGATAAAAATATTAAAGTTAAATATTGTCTGAAAGTTATTTGTGGCATTCTATGAATATTCTTTCCTATTATTTGGGTTTTCTACCACATGTACTATTATCCTCTTCAAAACAAATCACCGAATCTACAAAATAATAGGATTATTGGAAAAAAAACCTCTGCGCCCGTGACGTTTACGCCAAAGGAAAAGTCAGAGGTTATGTTTTGCAAATAATATAAATCGGAATAAACACAAAAATAATGTATTTTTCTGACGTTTCGGAAAGTAATCTCTTTCCGTTTTCAAAGCTATTTTTTGAAGAACTCTTATTTTGCTGTGTATGTCAAATACACAGCTTTAAGATTCTGTTTATGTTATTTCCATAGATACTTACTACTTACACAGAACATAGAATTGATGATATTTTTTTTTTAAAATAATGTTGAGTTTGTTAAGTTCTTCTTTTAACATTGGTAGCCAGGTTGTACAAATATCTACAGAACAATTCGATACGCACTTATCTTCATTTAATAAGATTATTGCTGATTCTTTAATTTTTCTTTTTTTGGTATCTGTTTCTTTTGTTAAAATTTTTGCCGAATCCCAGTTTATTCTATGTCCGTTTTCCCAAGCATGTTCACAAATCTTTGATTTCTGAATTTCATTCTTTCTAATGTAATTCTTGTGCTCATCCAACCTCACACTGAAAGGTCTGGATGACTCACCCACATAACATTTATCACATTCGCACGGGATATTGTAAATGCAGTTTTTTGAATTCTGCTCCCTGTTTATCGGTTTTGTTTTTGTTAAAATAGATCTTAAAGTGTTCCCCGTTTCAAATATCGTCCTAACATCAAATTTGTCACCTATACGGCGTAGCTTTTCCGATAGTCCGTATACATAAGGAATTATTGCTGTATAATGACGTTCAGGTTTTTGTCGTACCTGATTGTCCCTATTTTCAACATTTATGAAAACTCTATCAACAAAGGCTTCAGGATATTGATTTTGTACTAGAACCTCTTTGATAAATTTTTTCTCGTTATTTAATATTTCATTATTAGATGAAATTATTTTGGCCCTATCGTATAAACATTTTACAACACCCCTTTTAACATTTATTGACTGATTTGAGTTAAAATTTAGATATCTATTAGTATGTGTTGGTTTTCTATAAACGCTTGTTTCAATTGTATTATTTATCCTTCTAATTAAAATATCTAAAAATGGTAGTTCATTCCTACTTTCTACTTCTAATGTGAATTTAATAGACGGTTCCTTACTATTTATATTTTCTAAAAAATTATCTAGTAAATCAACACCATGAGGCCAAATTGCAAATATGTCGTCAACATATCTCCACCAGACAACCGGTTTGTTTATACAATTTTGAACATGTGTGTTCTCAAAGTTCTCCATAAATATGTTGCTTAAAATTGGTGATAATGCAGACCCCATAGCCATACCAAAATCCTGCTGATAGAACTCATTGTCCAATTGAAAATAGGTTGTTTTTATACACAGTGTTAAGAGTTCCATTATGCTATTTACACTTAATTTAGTTCTAGTTTCCAAATTATTATCATTTAGCAACCTGTCTTTAACTATTTTTAATGTTTCATCTACCGGAACATTGGTAAAGAGGCTAACTACATCAAAACTAACCATCAGGTGTGATTCATGAATATCGGTTTCATAAATTTTTTCTATGAAATGTTTACTATTTTTAATATATGAATCGGTATTTCCAGATAATGGATCAATAATTTTAAGTAAAAATTTTGTTTTGAAGAGGATAATAGTACATGTGGTAGAAAACCCAAATAATAGGAAAGAAAATATTAAAGTTGTTTAGTGTAATTTTGGTAACAAATACAGCACTTAAAAATATTACATTTTTAGTCAGCTTGATGGTGTGAATGATAGTGGCGAGTCCTCCCACGCAGACTGTCCGAGTTTAAAACCGGGTCACAGCAAGTCGATGATATAGTGTATAAGAGGATCTATTCGCATCACCATCTTTCGAAAGAGATGTAAAACTGTGAGTTTCGTGTATCTACGATGTGAGCACGACAAACTGTGGGGGTTCGGCAAAATTTCCAAAATTTCTTGCCTTATTCTGTATTTTAAATCATCTTTTCAAATTTAGTTTTCTTGATGAAGACTATATAAAATTCAAAGAATCTTATACTGCTGGATAGAGAACTAAAAACAACTTCAAATGAGCTATCACACGCACCCTTGTTCCATTTGAAAATTTTAAATGGGTAGCTGTCACTTCAAGGGAGTTGAAGAGGGAGATATAAAATTATGTTCAAAAGATGTCATTTTAGAATTAAAAATTGACGCGTTTTAGGATTTTACTCATAAATTGTTAATTTCGTAGATATTGAATTTATCCTAACAAGATGGATAATTTTTCTGTAGTAGATTATGATATAAGAAGTATTAAGGCTGATGAATTTTATGTTAGTAGAAATGTACTTTTTCAAAGCAAACATCATTTATATTAAGCGCCCTACGTAGTTGATTGGGAGTATCTCACAATATACCGGATCAAATCCATGGAGTTTAAAGGGATTATTGGACGTCTCCCGGAAACAGAAATGCGATATTTTAGGTCCGGGTAGGTCTGATGTTGACTCGGTTAAATATAAAACGCGTGGGCTTGTAAAATGAAACACCTGCGGTCTGAACGTCGCAGTTACAAATTAGTTTCCTAAGTTGTATGTCTTTTAATCGTTTTACTTTGTGCATAAAAAGTAAACTCTTAGCTGAGTTGGTTGATGAATTGCCACTGCTGCTTATATCTTTATTTATTAAACTGTTGGGATACTTGATCAAATAGCCGCTGCCAACTATTAAACGGTTTTTAAAACTATAACATATACAATATACACACGAACATGGGCAATGATGCAGAGGATATACATGTGCAGTTATAGACTAGTGCCAATAATTATTTTTAAGAAAAATTTTTAGCAGTATATGGATGGTCAGAAAATTTAAGATTAATGGTATATAAATGGGGAAAAATCGATTGGACCTCAACAAATAACCAAAAGTAGGGTGGGAGTGGAAAAAGGTGTGTTTTTAGGGGTGAAACATGTTTTTTTACGAGTTGCAACAAAACTAGACCTCGTATCGAAAAAAGTTAAGCAAAAGTTGTGGATAATTGAAAGATCTACAACTATTATTTCAACCATTTTTCAACATAACCTCAAAACTATTGAGGAAAATGCCAGAATCCAATTTTTTGATTTTTTATTTTTATCTCCCACAAAATGATTCGATTTTAATGAAATTTGTAAAGTAAAGCTGTAATCCTTATTTTTTGATTTTATGCGAATTTAATTTGAAAAAAGGCGTAATTTTCAATCAAAAAAGTTGATCAACAAAATTTTGATTTTTGAAAATTTCAGGATGGAATTTTTTTCGTTGAAACCTCTACTTTAAGATGATGTAAAAAATCAGACTGTTACTGTGGATTGTCAAAAATGGTAGTTTTTCCCATTTTTGACAATCCAAACAAAGATTTTTTCACAATCGATTTTTCCGTAAATGTCACGAAGTGTTGAGAGTGATGCAAAATGGTAATTTCAATGTAATATCAAAGAAGGGCACTTCGATTGACTGTTTAAGGCTCGGGCTGTTGAAAAACATATTGTTTGAACAACAATTTTACGTACAAAAATTGTACATATTGACATAATTATTATCGCCCTTGGATCAAGCGGCATGCTCTCATCTAACAAGCCGACACACATTAAAAACCTATAAAGGTAAGCGAATCGATTGGTGAATAAATAGTACAGAGAGTATCGGTATTTTATTGAGGTCGTAAAGTTTTTGTTGCGTTTTTTGAGTGCCAATTACACATGAACTCAATTAAATGGAAATTAGTGAAAATTTCAATATCTTCCTTCATAAATATTGGAGAAAACATGGCAAAGAAACTTCGAGTTAATAAAAGAAGAAACATCGTATGACGGTCGAGAGGTGAGCGCACTTGCCTCTCACCCAAAAGTTCCAGGTTCGATCCCCGGTCGTGGCAGTGGAAAATACTGTGAGAGGAATTTTTCCACTGTACACGGATATTGGGTGTGTCTCTTGTCTCTAAATGTGTAGCCCCCTCCCACACAAGGCTCATCAAAGGCTTCCGGGATAAAGGGGGTCGTAATTACCTGTGGTGTTATTATTAGTTGCAGTAACATATTTCTCAAATCTATCACCGAAGACGAAATTATATAAATATATAAATAATTTGGAAAATAAATTTTTTCAGGTGAGGATAATATATCCTCAAAGATATTGAAGTTTTTGGATGCAATCGTTGCAAAACCCCTATGTTTTATATTTTTTCTACTCCCTTATATAAATTTGCTGTTTTCCGTACAGTCTGTAGAATGGATAAGTGGGCCATTCCAGTTAATTGAACGGATATATTTCATATACGTTGTAGGATGGATATGAAATCGACCAATCACAGTTCGTGTATTAAGTATATAGGCAACTATTCGTTTAAAAAAATTCAAGTTGGTGCATAAGCTGTCAAAGTAATTGGCAGTAGTTGTCAGTGTGTATATTCGTGCAGTTTGGGCTAGAAAATAATTTAAAATGAGTGATTCTAGTGAAGAATCGATAAACGATATACCACCTAAAATTTTATTGAAATTATTATATACAGACAAAATCTTAGAGGTATATTATGACAAAAAAATGTAGCTATATGGGGGGATTGAACCAATTCAATTTAATTCAATTGAAAAAGTCTTTATTCAAGGTAAAAATGGTATAAACACTACCTCCCCAGTACCCATCCCGGGACCGACCCTGCGACCACCGCGTTAGCAAATTAAAACAAGTAATATGATAAAAGGTGCTTAAAAAGTAAAGCTTAACATAAAAACTGGGCACTTAAACATGGTATTACCGCTGGAGCACTGAACTTTTTAAATTTTTGCCCTGACGCCGACACCATAACTCGTATAAAGTGCCGTCCGCGAGTTGCTTCAACTACGGGTTGCGCAAGGCAGGCCTAAACTGTGATTGTAACTTTTGATTGTTCTGGTATAAAAAATTTGGGTACTGTTACAATATTACTGGCGGAAGAAAGAATTTACAGACAAAAATGTACAAACAGAAACGAAGGAACAACAAACGCGACACAAAAATACACAAAAACAAAAGAAGAGGGGGACAGGAAAGATTTAAAGCGGGTGAAAGGTATGAAATATCAGTGAAAGGTGGATAGTATCAGGGAACGTATAGTTGGTGAAAGTTTGGCTAGAGTGGCTGTCGGAAGATTGGCAACGTCTGGTAAGGTAAGGGGTGTTTAATCCGAAATGGGGCATTATGCTGTCTAATTTGTGTAATGTGTTGTTACCTCCTTTCTCTTATTATTTATTTTTGAGAAAGAATTGAGGCAACATGTGCGGACGACTAGCTGGTTTAAGCCGGAGCAGAGAGCCGTGGGTCCAGAGTATTCGTAAGAGTGGAGAAACTTACCCTTTCTGACATGTACAGCATAAGCGACAGATTTCTGTTTATTTCGAGAAAAGGAGACAAAGAAAAATTGATGTTAAATTGGGCACCATCTATAGTGAAATAAGCAAAATAGTCTCTTTTTCTCGAATAACCAGTCTGCTATAGATCAGACTGAAATTGTTGGTAAGAGAAATAAAAAGATAGTTTAAAATGAATGACAAAATATATTACATAAAAAAATTAGACAAATCGGTTTTGAGACAAATTGAAATGTGAAAAAATATATATATATATATAAAAGACAAATTGATACCAGTATCCTAGGTGGTTTATGGGTCAGGTGGCTGGTTCTGGGACAGCAATCCAGGCCCACAATTGTCTCTTATTGCAAGAATTCTAAATTTTTCTTGGCAATTTACGTCTCTCAATGAATGGGGTGAAAATTGTAGGAAATTTAACCAAATATAAGCACATTCAAAATTTATGCAAGATTTAAGCAAGGTTAGCTGTGCAAATATAAGCTAGTTAGCTGTACCAAATATATTTAAATTAGCTGCACGAAATATTAAGCTAGCTGTACAAAAGCTGCAGGAAATTAATTTAAGCTATACAAAAGTAAGCTGATTAGCAGTACAAAAGTAATTTTTGCTATGCAATAGTAATTATTAGCTATGCACGAGTTATTATTAGCTATGCACGAGTTATTATTAGCTATGCACGAGTTAGCTGATTTCTTAGACTATAAATTGCCAAAAAAATTAAAAGGAAAGAGAAAAATATTTTTAAAACCATGTGGTACATATAGCATTTTAACTACTTATTAAATTAAAAAGAATTGACTTTGAATTCAAAATTTATTTTAAAAATAATTGAAATTATATCCACAGTTAAAAATTATAATGTTTGAATCAGTACAAAGGCTGCAAGCAAAATGACTTCCTGGTGAGTTTTACTGATAAGGTAAACTTTTTTTGTCCTGTTTACTGGAAAACAACGCCACCAAAAAAATGTGAGAAATCTAATTCCCTATTGAAATTGAAAGCTATAAAATATAAAAATAGTACCAGTATGGCCATCTGTCAGTGGTTGCGTTAAGCGTACCAACTTGCCTTGTAGATTCCCATACTCAACTAAAGTAGTGGCATATAGTCGATAAAAGGAATCTATAATAATACTTTATTTTCCATGCCAGCTGATTTGCCTTTGCAATTTCTATTTTTTACATAACAACAAATATTAACAGATGTAAATAAGTAGTAAAACGTATTGATATTATTGATAAATCAGTAACATATTACATGTTATAGGATTTACTATATATAGAATGAGAGAAGGTAAGGAAAATAACCATATGTACTCCACAGTAAACAAAAATATAAAAATTGAAAAATTGAAAAATTGAAAAATAGATATCTGATGTAATTAAATTTTGTAGACAAATTGTTTCCTGGGGGGATAATAATGCTGTATTACAACGGATATGAGATACATAATAGTGTTAATAGAAAAACAGGACTAAGTTCCTAAGATATAAAATTAAGTACATAAACAGTGTGACATGGTTTAGCAGTTATACATGTAAAATTCTGTTAGTTGAAAACAGTTTCACCTGCAAAAACTGAATCCAAAAAATATACAGGTCGTGCTAACTATCCACAAAACACTAGTTTTTAAATAAAACTGTTAAATGGACATAGGCCATGTAACAGTGTCTTGTTAGCGGACTATCGCCCAGCTTGAACGAATAGAAGTTTTGGGAGATATGCTGGACGTAGTCGGCTATCGGGGTTATGTCGTTGCAGCGTTCGTAGAGGTCTCTGAGGGAGGTGTATCTTCCAGAATTTGATATGAGGCGCATATATTTGTGTTCTAGCACTTTTAGTTTATTCATTGTCTTGGCCGACGTGCTGCACCACACCGGCGCCGCGTATGTGATAGACGGCCTGATCACTATCGTGTACAACAATTTCTTATTTTGTCTGTTTAGTCTGCTACTCCTGACCATGAGCGCATACAGACTCCTGGACAGGGAGTAGACCGTCCGTATGGTTTCGTTTATGTGGGTGTTGAACGTCAGTCTTCTGTCCAGTCGAACCCCCAGATACTTCACGCATCCCCTTATAGAAATTTGGTTGCCCCTGATCGAGATTGGTGTAATTATGCGGTTTTCTGTGAACCGACGCGTGAAGCATATCGCCTCGAACTTCTCAGCGTTGACCCGAATCTTCCACTGGTCGTAATAAGCCGTGGCGTATGTGAATGCGCGTACATGGCCGTGTCATCGGCGTACTTGGCCATCTTGGTATTCGGGAACTCTGGGAAGTCTGAGACGTACAAGTTGTACAACTTGAGTGACAGGCACGATCCGCCGAGTTGACAGTTTATTATTCACCCGAGCCTGCAGGGTTCTGCCCGTCAGGAACGAGCGGATAAGTTTGGTGATATGCGTCGAAAATTTATAGTTATGAAGTTTGTAGAGTAAGCCCGGGATCCAAACGGTATCGAAGGCCTTCTCAATATCGAGGAGGGGGATTGAAACTATGATCTCTTGCTTTTCGAAGCGTCGATATAACCACTAGGCTATTGCCGCTTTTATAAAATGTTTTCACCTAGATCATGAGATTAAGCAGTAGCTAAGTTTGTATATTAAAATTTGATTAAAACTATTATTTCTAGTTTTTCCTTAATCCGGTCGTAGAAAAAGTATACTGTACAACTCGAGTGGATTATCCATATTGCACTCGAAAGATTGAGGCACTCCGCCTACGGCGTCGTGCTCAATTTTCTTTCTCGTGCGATATGGCTATCATATCCACTCTTGTTGCACAAACTACTATAACATATTGAAAAATATTTCTTTCCAAACATGCCAAAAATGTCAACTGTGACACCTGTATACAAAATAGATGATAGGACAGTAGTAAATAACTACAGACCCATCTCGGCAATCAACAATATTCAAAAGTTTTAGAAAAATGTATAAAAAATAGAGTAGTAGAACATAGATACAGTGTGGCATGACATTTTACTTAACCAATTCAACGAATATGATATAAGGGGTACAGTTAATGACTTGTTCAAAAGTTATCTTCAAAATAGGGAGCAATGTGTAAAAATTGGTGAAAGTAGAAATAATTTTAAAATATTAAAATATGGCATTCCTCAAGGAACGGTTCTAGGGCCAACATTTATGTCAATGAATTACTTCAACTTCCAATTAATGGGAAAGCAATAGCATATGCAGATGACACTGTTCTTCTGGTTGAAGATGATTCCTGGGAAAATTTTGTTAATAAAGCGGTGTAAGAGTTTTCAAAACTACAAAAGTGACTATAGGCAAATAACCTAAGAGTTAATCTGGATAAGTCTAAATTGATGTGCTTCAGTATATATATAACAGAAGCATACTTAAAATGGACAGAGCACGTTCAACAATTGAACAACAAAATGCACAAGTTGGTTTGAAAAATCTACCCCCTCAAAAAATATTTTGTCTTTTAACACTTTAAAGTCATTGTATCATGCTTTGGTCGAATCTATTCTTAGATATGGTATAATAATAACATGGGGAAGGGCATATTCGAGAAATTTGGGTTTTTTAAAATATATCTCAAAAACATATAATAAAAATTGTCTTAGGAAAAAGTAAATACTACTCCACTGAACTACTATTCATACAATTTAATTTATTTAACCTGCAACTCTGTATACCAAATCTGTACTAATATTTACACATAAACATAAAAATTTACTGAATAAAAAACTACATGTACACAAGACAAAAATATAATTTAAATGTCACAGTACCTCAAAATAGATACACAACAACACAAATATTTATAACGTATTATGATCCAAAATTTTATAATATTTTATTTGCCCATTTTTAGAAATATAATAACATAGGTCTATTCTGTGATAAAATAATTTTAAATGATAATTAAGATTTTACAACATAATAATTAAGTTGTTGCTGGTACACGTACAGAATGTTTATACAATCTAGGTGTACTACATAACGATAACGATTATACAGGGTGCGCCAAAATTCTGAATTTGGCCGATTACGGCTGTATTTGAAATGGTGGAAAGATATTGTCTATAGATTATTTCCTTGGTTTTGAATTCTGAATAACCAGAAAATATGTACAATTATACAGGGTATTCCGTTTTGGTTGGCCGGGCATCAACTTCGTTATTTTAAATAGAACACCCTATATTTTTTCCTTTATCGAGTTACCCATCTAATTATATTCATAGCTCTATTAAGGTGGTAGGTACTTAAAATGAACCGTTTGCGAAATAAAAGAGATTTTTTGACAAAAATTGAGATTTGCGGATAAGTTTTTGAGTACCTCTGATTTCATAGACAAGAGAGTTTTCAAAATTCTGCTTATACTGTTATGTTGGGCATATTAAGGGTTAATATGGTAGAAACGTTATTAACATTAATCTTATACAGAGTGCTGAAAAAAGTTCATTTTTTCGCTAATAAAAAGGTCGTAATTCAATTTTTTCAAATGGGACGTACTATTTTCAGTTCTGCCATCTAATGAAGTGTTAAATTATCTTTCCATTGATATATCATAGTAGGTATTTATCTTGAGGGCTTGCATAGATATGAAGGTTAATTGTCTGGATCAGACTAATTGTGTAGTAGTACAAGCAGTTTTCCATAATGAATTATTAGTTTCCTGAAATGTTGAACTGAGTTATTATTTTTTTACTTAGAATTGTTGGACAAAGAATTAAAATTAATACCAGCACATATGTAATAAAGAATTTACTCATAATAAAAAACAGTTATTTTAACAAATGTTCAATATGTTCACCATTTCGATCGAGACACATCTGAATCCTCTTCCTAAACGAATGACGCATTTCTTGCAGCATCTGCGGAGTAATGGGCGCAAAGGCACGTCTGATCCTACATTTCATGTCATCAACAGTGGTAGGAGTGTCGCGATAAACTATATCCCTTACATAGCCCCATAAAAAAAGTCCATACCTGTCAGGTCGGGCGACCTTGCAGGCTATGCTATTGCTGCACGACGCTCTATCCACGTATAATTGAAGTTACGATCTAACCATTCTCTGACATCTGCTGTAAAATGAGGCGGAGCTCCATCTTGTTGAAACCACATTTTTTGCCGTATATCAAGAGAACGTTTTCTAGGAGAACAGGCAATTCATTTTCCAAAAAATCGCGATATATTCTTCCGTTTAAAGGTCCATTAAAGAAATTAGGTCCAATAACAGTCGGCCCTACTACAGCACCCCATACATTTAATGACCACCTCTGCTGGGAAAGAGTTCTTAATAAATGAGGATTCACATCTGAATAATAATGAAAATTGTGTCTATTGACACAACCATTTTTGTGAAATGTAGCCTCATCAGAAAACATCAAACAACTTATGAAATTGGGATCATTATCGAGCATGAAATTAGACCATTCACAAAAATTCGCCCTGTTTAAAAAATCATCCTCAAGTAATTTATTTTTCTTTACGATCCGCCTTACTATTGTCCCGCTTATGTCTAAATTCTTGCTCAATTCTCTAGTACTGGTGGTAGGATGTTCAACTAAGGATATCATAAGCCGATATTCATTTTCCTCAGTCATTTTTCTTTCTGGAACTTTATGAGGTTTGTACTGCACTTCACCAGTTTCGATAAATCTGTCTCTAAGACTACTAAATGCAGGTTCTAAAGGGTGTCTCCTTTCTGGATATGTGGTTTTATAGACTCGGGTTGCTAAGAGGCTGTTCCGTAAGCACTCCCCCAGAATAAAAATCATGTCAACCATTTCTTCCCGCGAATAATTCATATTTATTTTGAAACAGTAAACTTCTTCACTGGACGAATCAATAGACAAACATAAACTAACGACAAGCTAGAATGTGCAAATACCTAATACGTTCCACTCCTGGCAAGCCCAGAATTACATAGCGGGTTACAATGTGAATGAATGAGATGGATTTATTCTAAGCTTTAAGATAAACAACGATATATATAATTTGCAGCGATGTCAAGTTAATAACGGTGTCCGCACCAACGCCTCGGCGCGGAGCGGACAAACTCAACACGTGGCATAAACGGATGTATCACTTCTCTGTCTACATGAACCGACATGCGCGGTATACTTTGAAGATTGTCGTGCTAGCTCGTAAAAGTTGAATTTGCACGAAAAACATCAAGGCATACCGCCCAAGTTGAAATATTTATGTGATGTGATGTAAAATTATGTGAATTTCAGTCAGACAGATATTTAACGTTAATATTTGTGCAACCTCTAAAGATAAATACCTACTATGATATATCAATGGAAAGATAATTTAACACTTCATTAGATAACAGAACTGAAAATAGTACGTCCCATTTGAAAAAATTGAATTACAGCCTTTTTTATTAGCGAGAAAATAAACTCAATTTTTTCAGCAGTCTGTATAAGATTAGTGTTAATAACGTTTCTACCTTACTAGCCCTTAATATGCCCAACATAAGAGTATAAGCAGAATTTTGAAAACTCTCTTGTCTATGAAATCAGAGGTACTGAAAAACTTATCCGCAAACAGAAGAAACAGAGTTATGAATATAATTAGATGAGTAACTCGATAAAGGAAAAAAATATAGATTGTTCCATTTAAAATAACGAAGTTGATGCCCAGCCAACCAAAACGGAATACCTTGTATAATTGTACACATTTTCTAGTTATTCAGAACTGAAAACTAAGAAAATAATCTATAGACAATATTTTTCCACTATTTCAAATACAGCCGTAATCGACCAAATTCAAAACTTTGGCGCACCCTGTATATTAAAATAGATATTAAATATATATTGTTATTATATCTTAAGTACTTTGTTATAATCATGATAAAACACAAAACGAGGATTTGATATAATTCTCAAGAAGCAGTTATCACGTAATTGAATGAACAAAATATATAATAGCATATAATAAAATCAATTACGTTTTTATTCAAAAACCAACATTTAATCCCACCGTGCGTATGATACGTACACAAATAAACCATCTGAATTAAAATGTAGACAAATAACCGTAAAATTACCTTTAAATTATGTGACTGAACATTTTATTTAAAAAAAAGTATTTGATGAACGATAAAACCGCGTTTATCAAAATAGAATGTAATCTCGTCTAAAAAATACGTATAAAACGTTTTCGGTTCAGAAAGTAAATAAAGGATATTCCGGGAATTACATCATTTAGCTAGTCCGTAGCATCGGGATTCTCATAAAGCGTTTAAACAGGTTTAATAAATCAGACAAATAAAAATTCACTAACGATGTAATATTTCCCTCGGTCTCGCAATATGAGAGAAAGCTCACACTTTTTGCAGGATTCCCGTTGGCAAAAAGAAACAGTGTGCTAGTTGGCCAACTTTCGCTCTTGTTTTCTTTCTTAGGAAAACAGAATTATAGTTTGAAAAAGTTTTATTATCTTATTTTAGATAGTGGCGGGGAAAATAATCGCAGTATACGCGTTTTCTTCAATAATAAGTTTTCTATACAAGTTTTTTTCTGAAAGTTTTTGTGGTCAGAACACTACAATCGCACGAGAGCATATCTAACTAATAACTGTGCTAATGTATATTTAATTTAGGCGCACTACAATGTGAGTAAAAAAATTGAATGACAAACGCATAGTAGCTCGACAGATTTATTGGTTTTTATCTACTACGTACATTTATTGCATGTAAAGAACCATCGAAAAGTAAACCAGACAAAATGAGTCATCGTTAATCGACGTTATTTGTTGAAGTAACTTTCCATTATTTCAATGAAAAAAAATCGGCAGCTACTGGAAGCGGTTGGAACCTCCCCACTCGGTGGATTTTTGAAGCCGAAAAGAGCATTAAATTGTGCGACAAAACGGCACTAAACGTAATCCGATCTCATCCAAAACCTTTTCAGATCTTCTGGCGCACTAAAAATACCCTTAATTTAATGAATTTACAATCATCTATGCGAGTTATTACCTACATTATCGCTCGTTAAATAATATACTGTTAGGATATTAACAACTTTAACATCACTTGAACGACTAAGAAAGTCTAATAGTAGAATGCAGGTTTTCACGGCCGTTGTCTAATGAAGTAGATTCTTCCGGGTCTTGCCGTGGTCGTCGAACTTGACTTGACGTTTCGCTGATCATCCTGTCAGCTTCTTCAGAAGGATTCTAAAGACTGAATCTGTTGTGTTACACTCCTCGTTATATACCTAGGCGCCGTTTCGCTTCGCTGGTCATCGGTCACGCTTGGTTCGCTTCGCTGCTCATTCGTCGTGTTTGGTTGACCGTGACTTACTACGGTGCTGGTACTTGGCAATACCAGTCTCCACGTGTTACTAAGTCGATATCCATCCTCTCTGTTAAAGTTGTTCACGTTTTTCATAATTTCCAGTGATTCCCTAATGATTCGCGGATAATAGCGCGTATTCCTGTCTAATATAATGATGTCCTCGTAGTCGATTTTATGGTTCTCGTTATTATGGACATGTTCTGCTATCGCCGACCTATCCGTGTATCCAAATCTGGTATTTCTTTGGTGTTCTTTGATTCTGCACTGGATACTCCGTCCTGTTTGTCCGATGTAGCTCTTACCACATGTGCACTTCAACTGGTAAACACCTTTTGATAACAGTTTGGGGACAGGGTCTTTGACTGAGGGAAGCATCTGCTGTATTTTCTTCATTGTTCGAAACCGTACACCTTCTTCAGCCTATCTGTGACTCCCGCGACGTAGGGTAGGCATGCATACGTTGTTGGTTGTTGCTGTTCTTCTTCTGTAGTTCTCCTCTGGTTATTTACTACTCGTTGTATATTGCTTTGACTGTATCCGTTCATCTCTAAAGCTTGTTGGACATTGTGTAGTTCCTCGGGTTTGTTCTACTAAGACTAGACTAAGAAAGTCTAGTTATCCTAAATACTACAGATTTGTAAAGCAACAAACTGAAAATTGATAAAGTGATAATCTATAATAAATTCACCAACGAAGGTACAGAAAGCATATGATATTGATATTGTTATATCTACCTTTAAAGTTTGTGACAATCCACTAAAAGTTAAATATGCATCTTATTAACATGACATGACACCAACGTTATCGGATTACAAACGATGACAATGACAATCACCAAAATTTGCTCATTGCAATTCGATCGCTCGCGGCTGTCTTTGTTAAATTAAACATTAGCATTTCAGTAATTTTACTAGATTTTAGAGGAATATTTGTAGTTTAATTCTTCGATTTGTCTGTATATATATTGTAGTACAATATACGAGTTGTACAAACAAAGTTCAGTTTCAGTTCAACCCAAACTCGGTTCAAAATCCTTGACTACCATTGTTGCTGCAATTGTAACCTTGGATTTTGAACTTAGTTCAAAGTTGATCCACGTTTGTACAATCCGCCCGTAACGGCTACGCGCATCGATCATGTCATGCGAAATGCAATCTATGCTATATTTGCTTTGTTTTTAATTTTTTTCACGGAAACCAAATCGAAAGGGTGGAAGTGTGATATATCGTTGAAATCAGAATTTTAATTGCTTTTCAATGGTTCCATTGCAAATTGAAAGTAATTATGAAATAAACAACTTGCTGCGTCAAAATGGCACTAAACGTAATCCGATCTCAACCAAAACCTTTCCAGATCTTCTGGGGCACTAAAGAAACGCACACGCAAAGTTTAATTCAAATCTGTTCAGTAGTTTCGGCGCTATCGTGCTAACACACATACACACACACAGACATTTTTCAAAAACCACTTTTTTGGGTTCCTAGGACCTCAAAACGTAAAGATTTGATGTTATCTCAATGTTCGTTTTTGAACCAATTTTAGTAACCTCTCACAATTTTATTGTGGAGAGGTTAAAAATGAGAAGTGGATATATTAAAATCCTTGGTAGCTTTTTGCGTATTTAGAAGGAGGAATAAATTACGCTATTAGTCAAATAAGAATCGATAACTACCGATTGCAACTGTTGGAATTCAAGTTTACACCTATTTAATATTTTAAAATTCAGGTAAAAGTTTATATACATCTATACCTAATACTGATAAAAAAATGCTAAAAAAATATTTTCTTTAAAAGCATTTAAAACTAGTCAAGTAAGAACTACTTGGAAAATAGCTTCCAAATTTAAAATCAGGACGTTTAATAATATCTTCCAATTATGGCTCTGACTTGAGCTCACTGCACTCACAAAGCAAACATCTACTGAATAAATTGTTCTGCCAGATTATTTAATTGAATTTTTCATTGAATAAAACGAGCGGATTGGTATGGTCGCGATCCAGTCGTTGTTTAAATCCTGTTAAGTCAAATACTCTTTAACGGATGTAAACAGGTGTCAAAATTAGTAATAATATTGTCAACTTGTGTTGACAATGTTCAAATGTGCTTTTAGAGGGCGGGATATTAAAACATAATATTTTTAGTTGCAAACTCCTCTATAAAATCCTTATTTTACTATAAGGAACGTAACCAGACTGCAACCAACAGTTACTCTCCGGGCAATGTGCCCTGCCGAACGCTGAATCACAAGTTACAAGCCTGACGCGTTAAGTTTAATAATTGCATATTACCATCAAAACGCTAATGCTTCTATTGCAACAAACACCAGCCGAAAGACTGATCCTACTTAACATGCTTACCTAGCACTGACGAGAGCCAACAACTCGAAACTGCAGTCTACAAGTGGTGTGTGACGACTGGCACGAGAGCTCCTTTAAGTAGGATCAGTCTTCCGGCTAGTGTTTGTTGCAATAGAAGCATTAGCGTTTTGATGGTTGGTCACCACTGAGCTGTGGCGGAAACGTAAAAGGTTCTGCCGTTAGCTAACAATTACCGTTAAGCTGTAACGAAAACGTTATAATAGATTTTCATAATTAACTGACTAAAGAGGATTCATAATATCCAATATTTACTGGGTGTCAATGGGATCATTAGATATAGATTAGATTAAAGATATAGCACTCGAACATGGCAGGAAGCTGCCAATTTTTTTATTATTTGACACTTCTCAATTACTTCCCATTTTCCCGGAAATGACAATAACTTTGAAATTTTAAATGGATCCCGGAGACGATTTTAAGTACGGCTGCATAATTTTAAAAAAGACTTTTAGACTACTTGACATTTTAGGGTCATTTCTATTTTCCCATCTGGAGCACAGCGAATACACTCAAGTCAGTCAAATGGACGAAAATGCTAAGAGAAAAATGTAAACGTGAGATTTTTCGAATTGGTTAAGTAGCTATGTATAGAATTATATCCATAAAATGACAATGCAAGATGTTTCTTAAAACATAATATTTTTAGTAGCAAACTCCTCTATAAAATCCTTATTTTACTATAAGAAACGTAACCAGACTGCAACCAACAGCTACTCTCCGGGCTATGTGTCCCACCAAGTTCTGAATTACAAGTTGCAAGCCTGGTGCGTTAAGTGTAATAATTGTATATTATTAACAAAACGCTAATGTTTCGATTGCAACAAACACCAGCCGAAAGACTGATCCTACTTAAAGGAGCTCTCATGCCAGTCGTCGCACACCACTTGCAGACTGCAGTTTCGAGCTGTTAGCTCTCGTCAGTGCAAGGTAGGCATGTGACGACGGACACGAGGATCACTTGACCATTTAGTACATTTCGGTATCTTTGGGATAGCGACATGTAAAATAGTCAGCAGGCGCCATCTAGCGGTGCAGTGTCTGTTGCAATCGAAAAATAAATAGCCTGACTAGGCTTAGCATAGTTCAAATGTGCTTTTAGAGGGCAGAATATTAAAACATAATATTTTTAGTCGCAAACTCCTCTATAAAATCCTTATTCTACTATAAGGAACGTAACCAAACTACAACCAACAGCTACTCTCCGGGCTATGTACCCCGCCGTGCGCTGAATTACAAGGTACAAGCCTGGCGCGTTAAGTGTAAAAATTGCATATTACCAACAAAACGCTAATGTTTCGATTGCAACAAGGTACGAGAGCTCCTTTAAGTAGGATCAGTCTTTCGGCTGGTGTTTGTTGCAATCGAAACATTAGCGATTTGTTGGTAATATGCAATTATTATACTTAACGCGCCAGGCTTATACTTTGTAATTCAGCGCTCGGCGGGGCACATAGCCCGGAGAGTAGCTGTTGGTTGTAGTCTGGTTACGTTTCTTATAGTAAAATAAGGATTTTATAGAGGAGTTTGCGACTAAAAATATTATGTTTTGTGTTGACAATATTACTAATTTTGACGAGACTCCCTATACATCTAGGGTAATTGATTCATGTCTTCCTGACCACTATGCCCAATGTTTTTTCATGAATAAAATTAAAAGACATAATCATACAATTATCAATTTTAGAGGAATTATTAGAACTCGGGGGATAAGCGATATGAAAGTATCCCTTAATTCACTTGACTGGAATAGATTTAATTAATATCTCAAGACAACATCGAATACTATGTACACTTACTTGTTAATATTTACCAGAACCACATCGCAAACTATTTTCCTTTGACTAAATGTTCAACAAATAGCTTACAATCAAAACATCGATGGTTTAGTAATGAGTTTAGGCAAATGAGAAATAAATTTTAGAGTCTGAAAACAATCTATAATGCAACTAAATCCAAAGAGAACAAAACACTTGCTATAAATATAGACATTTGTATAAAAAAAACTATTGAAGTTGCTAAAAGAAATTCATACAGTACATATATTATAAATTCCGATAATAAGATTAAGGCAAGTTGGAACATAGTTAATATGGAAAGAAATATAACAAAAGCGTGCAAACAAAACTAACAAATAATGATTTTTAATTACTTTTTTGGCTCTATTACTGACGAAATTGTTAACATTATTGAAGATACGGGTTATGCAGCTGCAGAGTTTCTAAATAACATACAAAAACCATCTTGTTCGTTCTTTTTATATCCTAATACGCCACAAGAAATCATTAATGTTGTTATATCTTTAGAGAACACCAGCTCACTATATATTTAAGGTATTAACACTATTATATTAAAAGAAACAGTCAACGATATAATAGAGGCACTCGAGAACAACCGTTATTCTTCGGTTACACTATGTGTTTCGAATAAAACGTTTGATTACGTTTCTCATGGAATATTAATCCAGAAACTTGAGTTTTATGGTGTTCGAGGATTACCTTTATCATTATTTAAATCTTATCTTGAAAACAAAAGACAGTGTGTTTCCCTAAATAAATAAACACCAAAGAAATTAGACAATCCCCAATTCCAAAAGCCAGGGGTTATGCGGAAGGGGGCTATACATTGAAAAAACGCGGACATACGACTATTGCACCAGTACCGGATCCAGGATTCGAACCCGGCGGTGCAATGCCCGTGTGATTAATCGCGATTGCCACCTCGCGCCTTAAAACCCACTCGGCTATCGACCATACAAAAACTATGATATTACAATTATTAAGCATGGAGTTTCTCAAGGCTCCGTATTAGACCCAATCATGATATATTTATTTATATGTTGTTTTTTAGGCTTCGCGGGTGTTAAATGAAGTGTTATTGTACTTCCGGGTGCTCTCCCGCGTCGATGATCAACTCCAGGGGTCACGGTTGTCTGAACGACGTTTCGGCAGAATCTCATCTGCCATCTTCAGGTTCTCACTGAGAGCTGCCTACTGCTGCTCCGAAATGTCCGATGTTAAAAAGAAGTCGGTTTTCGTTATACTTTCTAAATTTTGTGGTGGGGGCGACATTACGTCCCCGTGCAGCAACATTTACTAGACTTTCTAAAATTACACTCCTTGATGAGTTTCCAAGATATTGGCATAAAAAACGCTCCGTAGAGTTGAAATGTGAATTTATATATAAAAACCTCTTCCAACGGCATTTTTACGTGAAGCACGCTTTTCATGCGAAATGTTTCCTAAATAGGATTTTGTTACAGTTTCGAAAAGTTCATCGAGGGTTTTGGCATATTCTTTAACATTCACAAGGAAGACCGCGTCCTCGCCTCACATCTACCAGTGGCTTGTATATCAGTATATGCTCGGAAGCTATCCAATCTTAGGCCAGGATTGTATAGGGGATATACCATCCCTCGGAGGGGATGTAAAACCGTCGGTTTTTTGTCTATTAAATGTTAGGCACGTAAAAGATCCCTACTCTTCTAAAGAATAGAGGTTCAGCAAAATTCCTGTTTGGGGGTAGCTCGTCTACAGGCGTCGGTGTTAGGCCTCAGTAGCGGAAATATGCCGACGTTAAAAAAAAACTTTCGACAATTAACTGTTTCAATTCCTTTCTCATGAATAACTTAACTTGGAATTTTATGAAAATAATGCATTGTGCATTTATAATAATGTCTACAAAAACGGTATTACGTAAAAATGTTTGACAAAATTTAATACAGGCCCGTGTTGAGAAGATGCTGAATCCAATGACGAGCATACATTTTTTCTAAAAAAATTGCTAATATGAATTAATAAAATTTTACTTTTAAAAACTGACGTAGTATGCCTTGGATTTTGTAGAAATTTGGCGCTTTTACTCCATCTTTTAAATGTAATTAAAAAGAATTACTCTGTATATTTTTACACTTTTTTAAAATCATTTTTGCGTTTGTTTTATAATTTTAATACCTTTACACGTACGTATGGATGTTAGGCTGTTTCCGTATAATTGGCAGCTAACTTCACACCGGTGTACACGAGCCAATTTTGTAAAAAAAAAAATTTTATTTTTCGAAATCTCTTTATAATTCATGTAATTTTTTTGGTAGTAGTAGTTGGTGCAGTTGGGTACAGTTCAACCATACTTATACCGCTACAGCTTTAAAAATTTAAAACTCTGCTTCTTAATGTAAGTTCGTTTTCTCTGGCATCGCAGGCAGCATTGCCGCCGTCCTGATTTTCAATAATAGGACAATAACACCAACTATGGAAACTTTAAAGTAATCGAGTCATTCGAACAATGACATTTAAAAACTTTCAAAACCACTCGAACCCGAACAATGTAATGGTTTTCTTTGCAACTTCATTGCCCATAACTGATAGATATTCTGAGCAATTCAAACTTTCCATTGAATTCGTTTATGCAAATCCTGACGGCAAACTGAACTAATAAAGGGGAATAAATTAAAGTGACAATAAAAGGAAAATAGTAGGTGACTTTGAATATTAGAACTAAACAACTGCAAATTAAATTTATGCTTCCGAAACTCCCAGTTGGTTTTACAAGTCGGTGTGTTCAAGTCTCAAGATACTCCGTTCAGGTACTTCAAAATATTCCTATTAATTAATTACCTTTAGTTATTTAATTAACTGTTACCAACTTACTTGTTACTTTAGATGTGTTAAATTAAGGAAAACCTTATTAAAGGTACCTAATAATAATTCTGATAAATAAAACAAGTTACTATGTATATTAGATCTGGATCTAGTAACAGTTACCGTTCGTAATGCCTATTCTTTTATTAAGTCATATGAGCTGATTTATTTTGTGTCTTTAGGCATATAATATGTCGAATTTCTATACAAAATTTCTTGATTATTAACCGATAAATATCATATGTATGTATTTCGAACATGACACATAAATGGCTAATGAAAGCGGAATACAAACCACAGACTCAGTGACGGTTAATTGGTATGCCAGTATTTCCTCCATGTTTTTTCGACTTCGATCTTTCTATTTTTTTTTTTTAATTTTAACCGATTAACGATTATAAAAAATTACCTTTACTTTATACAACTTTGAACGTATATGCCTCAGCTCAGCGACGCGACGGTCAATTGCTTTGCCAATTTTTTTTTTAAACATTTATTTAACGTCGGCCTATTTCCGCTACTGAGGCCTAACACCGACGCCTGTAGACGAGCTACCCCCAACCAGGAATTTTGCCGAACCTCTTCCCTTAAGAAGAGTAGGAATCTTTTACTTGCCTAACATTTAATAGACAAGGGAAAGACGGCTTTGCATCTCCTCCGAAGGATGGTATACCTCCTATACAATCCTCGCCTAAGGTTGTAGAGCTTCCGCGCATACACTGATATACAAGCCGCTGGAAGATGTGTGAGGCGAGAACGCGGTTTCCGTTGGAATGGTCACCCATCCAAGTACTAACTGCGCCTGTCGTTGCTTTACATCGCATACCGAAGTATGTACATAGTAAAGACGCACTTACGCTCGCCCCTGCTTTACCAATTAAGTATGGTACTTTTACTGTTCTCGAAACCTACAAAAAAATTTCATGCGGTTAACTATTAATTTTTAACAAGGTTAAATCACACAGAGACGACTAATTTGCATGCCTTTTTCATTAGATATTTACGTATCATGTTCACAACGCATACAATATGGTATTTATCGGTTAATAATAAAAAAAATTTGTATAAAAATTCGACATATTTGAATAAAGTTTTCCTCTATTAGGAGATACCCTAGTCGTATACCTAAAGACAGAATAAATCAGCTCACATGATTAAAAACAGGTATTACAAACAACTGTCATGACCCTCCGAACTGTCCACAGCTCGAGGTCTATACAGGGTATCTCACCGGGAACTGAATCGATCGATATGGAGAAAAGTACGCATCAGAAAATTTTGAAAATATAGATAATTACTAATGCCGGTGTGGCCAATCCAACTAAAATAATTACAAGCAGCTGGCACTTCCGCTTATAACGGAAGTCGATACCAACTTGATTATTTCAAATGGAACATCCTATATATTTTAGAGTTTTCGAAAAGAGCATAAAATTCTGAGTCGAAAATATGTAGCATATCCTATACCTAAACCTAGCCGTTTCAGAGATATTTGACATTTTATTGAAAATTTGACAGGTGCAACGGTTTGCAAGAACCGTTATAACTCTCTTCGTGTAAAAGATCCTCATTTGCTTCTTGTCACGTAAAAAGAACACAAAGAGAACTACGTTCTACAACTGAAATAAATTCAATAATATCATACCAAGTGTTCCGTTTTTCGCGTTACATTTTGTCAACTTCAAACCGCGCAAACTTGTTTAGGTCAAATGGAACACCCTGTATTTTTTTACGTCAAGTCGTGTAAAATTGAATTCCTTTTTTCTGATATTAGTATTGGGGGCTTTAAAGTTACAACTTTTTGAAATATTTGCGATTTTATTAGAAATTCAAGAATTGTTGTAATCATTTCATCAAAATAGCCATGATTAGAAACAATCAGTCATTATCTTATGTCAAAAAATGCCAGCACGTTTAAATTATACCAACGAAAACTTTTTAAATTTGTTTATTATTTATGGAGAATGTGATAAAGTAATATCAAGAACTTGCAGCACATTTGCTACTTGATATCCACAAAAACGCAAAATGACATTAACACTGTCACATGCGTATTAATCGAATTGAAGATACGGCATGAACTAAAATAGCAGAAATAAAATCATTTTAAAATGTGATTTCATTTTAATTTACTAATTGCTCAAAATTCCGCCCTCGAACCTCGACACATTTTTCGCATCTTCGGATTAGTTCTCTTCTAATTGAATCCTGTGACATGTTTTGAAATGCCTTTCTGACTTTTTGCATACAATCTTCAATGATTGTTAATGGGCTCTCATAAACTTTATTTTTAATAGTTCCCCAAATGAAATAATCCAGAACTGATAAATCGGGCGAGCAAGGAGGTCATAAGAAAGGTCCATTATTGGCAATCCATTGATCATAAAAAGTTTCTTGTAAATAATTATTAATTAAATATGCGTTATGTGGGAGGACACCGTCATGCTGATAAAAAATTTTTCTATGTTCGGCGAGAGGTAAATTTTCTAAATAGTTATTATTCAAGTTCATATTCTTGAGAATGACATTAAACCGAGTACGCATGGCATCATCTACTGGATATATTAGGAACTGGCTTGGATTGTTCCCAATTGCAGATGTGCACATTGAAAATAAAAAGAAAACTGCAATTAAAATATTAGGTGAGAGTACTTCATCAGCATCACAAACCAAATTGCATCTTTGTACCACTGTTAATACAAAGGCAACGTCTTCCCAATCTGGAGTTAATCTCATAGATTGTCAAAATTGTGTCATTAATATTTACAATTTGACTGGTGGTCGAGAGGTGAGCGCACTTGCCTCTCATCCAGAAGTTCCGGGTTCGATCCCCGGTCGTGGCAGTGGAAAATACTGTGAGAGGGATTTTTTTCACTATACACGGATATTGGGTGTGTGTCCCTTGTCTCTAAATGTGTAGCCCCCTCCCACACAAGGCTCTTCTAGAGCCTTCCGTGATAAAGGGGGTCGTAATTACCTGTGGTGGTGTTAATAAGTAGTGTTGATTATTTATTACTTGTAGATATTGTGTGTTCACAATAAATAATATTAATTAATTAATACTTTTTTTTATGTTTACAAAATTAATATGTCGAGGGTAGATAAAATCTTGTATATTATACGGATTATATAAGGTATTTTATATTACTCGTCTGTTTATATAAGACCTCTTATAGCACTTATAATACAAATAGCTATTAGGAAATGTGTAACTATAATTATAAAAAACGTATGGGCATCACTATATAACTTTAACATGTCGTGACTTTTTTCTACATGTAAAAGTTAACCTGTACCGCCTTCAATACTAATCCTAGTCTGAAATACCGCAATCCGCAGGGTCCGAAATCCAAATGCCAGCATCTTCATTAGATTACGTCCGATATTTTAACAACGCAAGAAAGATGCAAGTCACGAAATTCGGCAATGAAACTTGGCCTCGGATAAGAAGCATAAAAATAGACGCAATCATAAAAATACCTAAAATGGTAATTTTCTTTCCTTTTCCTGTTTCTCACCTGCTTCACCACAACATCAAGATAAATAAACGTCTACGAGAATTATTGGATATACAGAGTATTTATTTCAAGTGAACATATCTGTTTGAAAAATTGCTTTTAGTCCAAGAGCTCGCGTAAAAGAAGTGCAAGATTTGTGGGAAGGCTGATATTTTCAGATTGCCATAGAAAGCCACCACTGTAGAGTAGAACCACTAGACGTCAGCTACGGGGACACCTGGCGTTGGGGCGCTAATAAAATTGTAACATTTATTAGTATCCCCAAAACGTTTTGGAAAAGCTCAAAATTCATCTATAAGTAGCTAGTCAGTCAGCATAATAATAGAACACGTGGCGTCAATACGCTGGCTAGTATGACTGATGGTCGAGAGGTGAGCGCACTTGCCTCTCACCCAAAACTTCCGGGTTCGATCCCCGGTCGTGGCAGTGGAAAATACTGTGAGAGGGATTTTTCCACTATACACGGATATTGGATGTGTATCCCTTGTCTCTAAATGTGTAGCCCCCTCCCACACAAGGCTCTTTTAGAGCCTTCGGGGATAAAGGGGGTCGTAATTACCTGTGGTGTTATTATACTTTAGTATACTTTAACTTGGCGTGTGTATGTATGAGTTAATATTTCCGTACGATTTCATTTTCTCCCATATTGTACACAAAGTTAAAGCAATAGTCCAGAAACATTGTCTACGTGGACAATATTTCTGGATCTTTGTGTACAAGAGAAAATGAAATCGTACGGAAATATTAACTCATACATACACACGCCAAGTTAAAGTATACTAGACTATATCACTGTATACATGTTGCAAAAATAAATTCAATACAAACGATTTATAAAAGTTGAAATTCAGCCATATGTTAGTTTATATAATTAAATTCATGAAATCAACAGTCAGACTTAGTTTTCATAGAACTCACTCAATCAGCAGTCAACGGAACTTAGGATAACAAGGGCGCGCGGCTTGTGCTAATTACATATGGGTCTGCGATTGTTTAATTATTTTCTATCATTTAATTTACAGATGAATGAAATCATTGGGTTTAAAACGTTCATATTTCAATGAAAAATAAATAAAAATTCGAGTATTAAATGAAGTAACACTTGAAACTGATATTTAATATAACACGCAGTTATGTTACGTTATATATTTGGAACAGAACGGGGACAGAGCCGGCTTTGGTCAGCAAGAAACGTCCAGGCAGGTCAATTAATTTTGGATTCTTGTTCTGGCAGTTTCTCTATATTTTATAATAGTATAATATACAACCATAACACCGTATAGTTTCGTTCATATGTCTATTAGAAAGTAATATTTTATTAAAGAGCCCTCATAAGTACTTTACATACTTTCTCGGTAGGATTTAGTTTTCTCTATCAAAATTGGCGTTACTACTATACTTTTATTGAAGTTATATACAGGGTGTCTCACCGGGAACTGAATCGATCGATATAGAGAAAAGTACGCATCAGAAAATTTTGAAAATTTAGATAATTCCTAATATCGGTGTGGCCAATCTAACTAAAATAATTACAAGCAGCTGGCCCTTTCGCTTATACCCGAAGTTGATACCAACTTGCTTATTTCAAATGGAACACCCTATATATTTTAGAGTTTTCGAAAAGATATTAAAATTCTGAGTCGAGAATATGTAGCATATCCTATACCTAAACCTAGCCGTTTCAGAGATATTTGACATTTTATAGAAAATTTGACAGGTGCAACGGTTTGCAAGAACCATTATAACTTTCTTCGTGTAAAAGATCCTCATTTGCTTCTTGTCACGTAAAAATAACACGAGGAGAACTACGTTCTACAACTGAAATAAATTCAATAATATCATACCAAGTGTTCCGTTTTTCGCGTTACATTTTGTCAACTTCAAACCGCGAGAACTTGTTTAGGTCAAATGGAACATCCTGCATTTTTTTACGTCAAGTTATGTAAAATTGAATTCCCTTTTTTCTGATATTAGCATTGTGGGGGTTAAAGTTACAACTTTTTGAAATATTTGCGATTTTATTAGAAATTCATGAATTGTTGTAATCATTTCATCAAAATAGCCATGATCAGAAACACTCAGTCATTATCTTATTTCAAAAAATTCCAGAACGTTTAAATAATACCAACGAAAACTTTTAAATTTGTTTATTATTTATGGAGAATGTGATAAAGTAATATCAAGAACTTGCAGCACATTTGCTACTCGATATCCACAAAAACGCAAAAAATAACACTAACACTGTAACATGCGTATTAATCGAATTGAAGATATGACATGAACTAAAATAGCAGAGATAAGATCAATTTAAAATATGATTTCATTTTAATTTAATAATTGCTCAAAGTTCCGCCCTCGAACCTCGACACATTTTTCGCGCCTTCGGATTAGTTCCTCCGCTCTTCTAATTGAATCCTGTGATATGTTTTGAAATGCATTTCTTACTCTTTGCAGACGATGTTCAATGGTTGTTAATGGGCTCTCATAAACTATATTTTTAATAGTTCCCCCAAACTCTGAACTGATAAATCGGGCGAACGAGGAGGCCATAATAAAGGTCCATTATTGGCAATCCATTGATCATAGAAAGTTTCTTATAAACAATTATTAATTAAATATGCGTTATGTGGGGGAGCACCGTCGTGCTGATAGAAAATGTTTCTATGTTCGGCGAGAGGTAAATTTTGTAAATAGTTATTATTCAGATATCTTTCACCTAAACAAAAAAACAAAAATTTACCTATACGTATTAGCAGAAGAGAAAATTTAATTTACCGTTTAAATTTTCCTGATAAAATTGTAATGCCACCACTCTATAGTTTCTTATGACACAGTAAACATTGAACTGCCAACTTTCCTGAAAGTTTCGCTCTCTGAACATACGAGGATTTGAGTCACTCCAATAATGCGAATTGTGTCTATTAAAAAGTCCATTTTTAGTAAATTTTGCTTCATCTGTCCATATAATATTTTCCAAATAAGAATCGTGACTCTCAGACCTTATTAGAATAAACTCACAAAAATTCTGTTTTCTTAGGAAATCTGTTTCTTTTAATCGTTGAACTATATGGAATGAAAACGGGTGAAACTTATGTTTTAATAAGATTCTGTGAATTGAATCCTTGCCTAGTCCCGATTCCAAAGCAGCTTGTCATAATGACATTCTTGGAAATGCATGAAAATATCCCAGAATGGCTATTTCAATGTTTTCGTCATCAACAATAGGCTTTCTTCTTTGCATTTTTACTTTGACAGAGCCACAATTTTTAAAATTTTCCAGTATGCGTTTTACAGTGTTTGGTGACGGTTTTCGTTTTTCTGAATATCGAGTAGCAAATGTACTGCAAGTTATTGATATTACTTTATCACATTCTCCATAAATAATAAACAAATTTAAAAAGTCTTCGTGGGTGTAATTTAAACGTGCTGGCATTTTTTGACATGAAATAATGAGCTCTGTGAAGTTAGCACTACCACTTTAAAATTTTGAAATCGTTTTGACCTCTTCAATTGTAGCTTTTTTGTTGCGAATTTGTTGCGGTGAGAAAAAATTTGTAGCTCTTCATTTTTTTAAAATAACCCATAGTAATGCTAACTTCACAGTGAAGATAGCATTACCACTCACAGTGATTTAAAATTTTGAAATTGTTTTGGCCTCATCAATTGTAGCTTTTTTGTTGCGAATTTGTTGCGGTGAGAAAAAATTTGTAGCTCTTTATTTTTTTAAAATAACCCATGGTAATGCTAACTTCACAATGAAGATAGCATTACTACTCAACAGTGCTTTAAAATTTTGAAATCATTTTGGCACCATTAATTGTAGCTTTTTTGTTGCGAATTTGTTGCGGTGAGAAAAAATTTGTAGCCCTTTATTTTTTTTAAATAACCCATGGTAATGCTAACTTCACAGTGAACATAGCATTACCACTCACAGAAATAACTTTAAAAAGTGCACAAACATTTTCTTATCACAAGGATAATTTGTTGCGAATTTGTTGCACACGATTAATAGCAAAAAATTAATGAAAAAATGTTTTTTTCTGGTAATGCGAACTTGATAATCAAAATCGCTTTTAATAATTAGCCCAATAAAACGGGAGGTTTGTCGATTTGGATGAAATAATTCAGAGCGGGCTGAAATTTTGGGAACAGGCGTATTTTGTGATAATTTTTAATATATCAAAAGGCCCCACCCGTAGACGCCGGCGGAGGCGAGGGGAGGGAGAAAATAGGTAAAAAAAAAATCGGTTTTTCGTAAAAAACTACAAACAAGCAATTTTCGTCACCTTTGAAGTACAAAAAGGTACATTTAATAATATTTTTTTACTTTTTGAAGTATCAGAAATTCTCACAGAATAACTTCAGCCCGCTCTGAATTATTTCATCCAAATTTTCCCATTTCATTGGGCTAAATAATTTATAAATAAGAACGATAAAAAAAATTGTTTAAATATTTTTTTAAAAGGGCCGGAACAAACAGATAGCTTTTAAAAAGTGAGCAATCGCGACTGAACGATTCCGGGTGCATCGTATAGAAAATAAAACACAAAATGTGCAAGGCAAGTACGGAAGGAAATTTGCAGATAACAGGTTTCAAAAAATTTTGAGAACAAAACGTGGACTACTGTAATTTATATTGAAAAACAGTAGCAGTTTACTCATAAAAACAGGTATTCCATTTTATTTCGTAAACATTTTACTCAAAAATGTTTTCTAAGGAACGAAAAAGCATAAATCGCTAGAATTCTAAGGTTGTCATAAAAAGAGAACATAGTTTATTATGTTGAAACTATATTAGAGAACACTTTATTTGCAACGAATTGTTTCTCGATGCAACAAATTCGCTGCGCTGGAAATTCACGATTTCATTAAATTTTGCTAAAACTTTTTTCGCAACAAATAAGGTCTCGGTGCAACAAATTCGTACACCACACGGTACAAATACTCGAAGTGAGAAACAGATGGAAAAATGCATTTACAACAATTTTTGGCGGTGGTAGTGTCAGGTTGCGCTGGAAATGCAGCGCATTATCAATTTTTGCGAAAACCTGTTTCGTAACAAATTATTACTCAGCACAGCAAATTCGTGCATCACACGCTACAACTCATAGAAGTGAAAAACACATGAAATAATGCATTTACAGCCATTTTTGTAGGTGGTAATGCCAAGTTGTGCAGAAAATTCAACGTTTTTTCGGTTTTTACTGAAAATTTGTTTCGCAACAAATTATGACTCGGCGCAACAAATTTGAACACCACACGCTACAAATCGTCGAAGTGAAAAACACATGAACAAATGCATTTGCAACGGTTTTGGGCAGTGGTAATGCCAGGTCGTACTGAAAATTCAACGTTTTTTCGGTTTATACTGAAAAGCTGTTTCGCAGCAAATTATTACTCGGCACAGCAAATTCGTACACCACACGCTACAAATCGTCGAAGTGAAAAACACATGCAAAAATGGATTCACAACAATTTTTGTAGGTGGTAATGCTAAGTTGTGCAGAAAATTCAACGTTTTTTCGATTTCTGCTGAAAAGTTGTTTCGCAACAAATTATTTCTCGGCACAACAAATTCTTACATCACACGCTACAAATCCTTGAAGTGAAAAACACATTAAAAAATGCATTTGCAACGGTTTATGGCAGTGGTAATGCCAGATCGTATTGAAAATTCAACGTTTTTTCGGTTTATACTGAAAAGTTGTTTCGCAACAAATTATTACTCGGCACAGCAAATTCGTACACCACACGCTACAAATCGTCGAAGTGAAAAACACATGAAAAAATGTATTTACAACAATTTTTGTAGGTGGTAATGCTAAGTTGTGCAGAAAATTCAACGTTTTTCGGTTTTTGCTGAAAAGTTGTTTCGCAATAAATTATTTCTCGGCACAACAAATTCTTACATCACACGCTACAAATCCTTGAAGTAAAAAACACATGAAAAAATGCATTTGCAACGGTTTTTGGCAGTGGTAATGCCAGATCGTATTGAAAATTCAACGTTTCTTCGGTTTATACTGAAAAGTTGTTTCGCAATAAATTATTATTCAGCACAACAAATTCGTACACCACACGCTACAAATCGTCGGAGTGAAAAACACACGAAATAATGCACTTGCAACGGTTTTTGGCAGTGGTAATGCCAGGTCGTACTGAAAATTCAACGTTTTATCGGTCTTTGCTGAAAACTTGTTTCGCAACAAATTATTACTCGGCACAACAAATTCGTGCACCACACGCTACAAGTCGTCGAAGTGAAAAACACATGAAAAATGTATTTACAGCAATTTTTGTAGGTGGTAATGCCAGGTTGTGCTGGAAATTCAACGTTTTTTCGGTTTTTTTCTGAAAATTTGTTTCGCAACAAATTATTACTCGGCACAACAAATTCGTGCACCACACGCTACAAGTCGTCGAAGTGAAAAACACATGAAAAATGTATTTACAGCAATTTTTGTAGGTGGTAATGCCAGGTTGTGCTGGAAATTCAACGTTTTTTCGGTTTTTTTCTGAAAATTTGTTTCGCAACAAATTATTACTCGGCACAACAAATTCGTACACCACACGCTAGAAATCGTCGAAGTGAAAAACACATGAAAAAATGTATTTACAACAATTTTTGTAGGTGGTAATGCTAAGTTGTGCAGAAAATTCAACGTTTTTTCGGTTTTTGCTGAAAAGTTGTTTCGCAACAAATTATTTCTCGGCACAACAAATTCTGACATCACACGCTATAAATCCTTGAAGTTAAAAACACATGAAAAAATGAATTTGCAACGGTTTTTGGCAGTGGTAATGCCAGGTCGTACTGAAAATTCAACGTTTTATCGTTTTTTGCGAACACTTGTTTCGCAACAAATTGTTATTCGGCACAACAAATTCGTAGATCACACGCTACAAATCGTCGAAGTGAAAAACACACAAAATAATGCATTTGCAACGGTTTTTGGTAGTGGTAATGCCAGGTCGTACTGAAAATTCAACGTTTTTTCGGTTTACACTGAAAAGTTGTTTCGCAACAAATTATTACTCGGCACAACAAATTCGTATACCACACGCTACAAATCGTCGAAGTAAAAAACACATGAAAAAATGTATTTACAACAATTTTTGTAGGTGGTAATGCCAAGTTGTGCAGAAAATTCAACGTTTTTTCAGTTTTTGCTGAAAATTTGTTTCGCAACAAATTATTACTCGGCACAACAAATTCTTACATCACACGTTACAAATCCTTGAAGTGAAAAACACACGAAATAATGCATTTGCAACGGTTTTTGGCAGTGGCAATGCCAGGTTGTACTGAATATTCAACGTTTATTTGGTTTTTGCTGAAAATTTGTTTCGCAACAAGTTATGACTCGGTGCAACAAATTTGTATACGACACGCAGCAAATTCTCCATGTGAAATGCACTCGAAAAAATGTATTTACAGCGGTTTTTGGCAGTGGTAGTGCCGGGTTGCGTTGAAAATTCCTTAGTTTTATCCATTTATGCAAAGCAAGTATATAAACATGCTTTTATAGGCCTATGAAGTGGGGACTAAGTCAGCCATTATTTGTATCAATATCAAATAATCGTAACATCGTCTGCAACTTTATTGTACTAGTACAGTAAAGTGCACTTTGTTATCCTTGCTCCATACATTATTTGCCAGCGTAGCCGATTTAATCTCTCCATTTTACTGACACTAGTCTTATGATCCCTATGAATAGTGTCTTCGGGGCAGCCATAGTAAGTTCAAAGCCTCTAGTGGGAGATCTTTAAAGTCCTGCCTCGAAAGGCGGGTTACTGGTTCTCTGCGGGTATCTAGTAAAAAAAAAATTAATTGTTCACTAAATGTCGCATAAGTAGGTATCAATATTTGCTGAGAAAAACAGCATTAAACAATAGCCATATTTTATTAAATGAAACATGATTTGATTGAATTCGGGTGTTTTCCGGGTTATCTGCAAGTAGCTTGGTATCCTGGTAAGGCTCCTCATTTTCCATTAAACAAAGCCCTCATTCAGTGTAAAGGAGGGGAAAGACATGGTAACCTCTTTTGGGCCCGTAATCATTATCCTGAGATTTCTAGTTCTAAATATGCATATGTAAATTGAGACTAAATTTGTTCACGAAGTAATGAAATTCGAAACGTATTATCCTTGTGAAATTAAAGGTGCCATTTAACGTGAAAAGAAATCACCTGAATTTTTACAAATGAATTTATATTTCTTGTTCACTTTGCATATTTTTAAGAAGTACGCCAATAGCAACATTCCCATCCTAAGAAAACCCGTACTTTAGTAAACTAACTTGGTACATTCCTGGAACCTTTCATGGCTTCTTCAAGGGCCGCCTTGAAGAAACCCTTACACAGAAAAAAACATGGGTAAATTTTTCTTTAACCAATTGTTTTTTTAACATCTTTTTTTTGCTCAATACAGAATCACTCTATTTTCTTTACCTTCTTTCCACAGAAACGTTTTTCATTGATTATAATGTTGATAATACATCATGTACGATAATTTTATGACGAGAAATTTTAAATGAAAAAAATCGGCAGCTACTGGAAGCGGCTGGAACCTCCCCATCCGGTGGATCTTTGAAGCCGAGGAATGCACGTGACGTGATAAGTTTCATCACGGCGCAACGGCTCCGCGCATCGACCGTGCCACGCGAAAAGCGATCTTATGCTTCACATTTGTTTCTTTTTCCTTTTTTTCCCACGGAAACGAAATCGAAAGGGCCCAAGTGTGATATATCGGTGAAATCGGAATTTTAACTGCTTTTCAATGATTTGATTACAAATTGTAAGTAATTATAAAGTAAACAACTTGTTGTGCCAAAACGGCACTAAACGTAATCCGATCACAACCAAAATGTTTTCAAATCTTCTGGAGCACCGAAGAAACTATCATGCAAAGTTTCATCCAAATCCGTTCAGTATTTTCGACGCTATCGTGGTAACACACATGCATACATACGCGCACACACATACAGACATTTTTCAAAAATCACAAAAACCAATAATTTGTTGCGAAACAACTTTTCAGTATAAACTTGAATTTTCAGTACGACCTGGCATTACCACTGCCAAAAACCGTTGCAAATTTATTTTTTCGTGTGTTTTTCACTTCGACGATTTGTAGCGTGTGGTGTACGAATTTGTTGTGCCGAGTAATAATTTGTTGCGAAACAAATTTTCAGCAAAAACCGAAAAAACGTTGAATTTTCTGCACAACTTAGCATTACCACCTACAAAAATTGTTGTAAATACATTTTTTCATGTGTTTCTCACTTCGACGATTTGTAGCGTGCGGTGTACGAATTTGTTGTGCCGAGTAATAATTTGTTGCGTAACAAATTTTCAGCAAAAACCGAAAAAACGTTGAACTTTCTGCACAACTTGGCATTACCACCTACAAAAATTGTTTTAAATACATTTTTTCATGTGTTTTTCACTTCGACGATTTGTAGTGTGTGGTGTACGAATTTGTTGTGCCGAGTAATAATTTGTTGCGAAATAAATTTTCAGCAAATACCGATAAAACGTTGAATTTTCAGTACAAACTGGCATTACCACTGCCCAAAACCGTTGCAAATTTATTTTTTCGTGTGTTTTTCACTTCGACGATTTGTAGCGTGTGGTGTACGAATTTGTTGTGCCGAGTAATAATTTGTTGCGAAACAAATTTTCAGCAAAAACCGAAAAAACGTTGAATTTTCTGCACAACTTAGCATTACCACCTACAAAAATTGTTGTAAATACATTTTTTCATGTGTTTCTCACTTCGACGATTTGTAGCGTGCGGTGTACGAATTTGTTGTGCCGAGTAATAATTTGTTGCGTAACAAATTTTCAGCAAAAACCGAAAAAACGTTGAACTTTCTGCACAACTTGGCATTACCACCTACAAAAATTGTTTTAAATACATTTTTTCATGTGTTTTTCACTTCGACGATTTGTAGTGTGTGGTGTACGAATTTGTTGTGCCGAGTAATAATTTGTTGCGAAATAAATTTTCAGCAAATACCGATAAAACGTTGAATTTTCAATACAAACTGGCATTACCACTGCCCAAAACCGTTGCAAATTTATTTTTTCGTGTGTTTTTCACTTCGACGATTTGTAGCGTGTGGTGTACGAATTTGTTGTGCCGAGTAATAATTTGTTGCGAAACAAATTTTCAGCAAAAACCGAAAAAACGTTGAATTTTCTGCACAACTTAGCATTACCACCTACAAAAATTGTTGTAAATGCATTTTTTCATGTGTTTCTCACTTCGACGATTTGTAGCGTGCGGTGTACGAATTTGTTGTGCCGAGTAATAATTTGTTGCGTAACAAATTTTCAGCAAAAACCGAAAAAACGTTGAACTTTCTGCACAACTTGGCATTACCACCTACAAAAATTGTTTTAAATACATTTTTTCATGTGTTTTTCACTTCGACGATTTGTAGTGTGTGGTGTACGAATTTGTTGTGCCGAGTAATAATTTGTTGCGAAATAAATTTTCAGCAAAAACCGATAAAACGTTGAATTTTCAGTACAAACTGGCATTACCACTGCCCAAAACCGTTGCGAATGTATTATTTCGTGTGTTTTTCACTTCGACAATTTGTAGCGTGTGGTGTATGAATTTGTTGTGACGAGTAATAATCTGTTGCGAAACAACTTTTCAGTATAAACCGAAAAAACGTTGAATTTTCAGTACGACCTGGCATTACTGTGAACGATCCATGCTTTTGATGGAAGTCTGAAGGACGTATTTTCTGTTCGAAAAACTTAGAAAAAATTGAAAAAAATAGGAAAAAGAAAAAATTAATTTTCTTCTTCCTCAACCTTTTCTAAATACTAAATAAAAATATTACGTTCACAAAATTTTTAGGGTTCAAAGTGACTGTTTCAGACGGAGATTAATGGATAAATCATACTTACTGTCGTTTATGCTTAACTGCGGCTCTGATGGTATCAATTGGAAGACGTCGTAACACTATAAATCTAACACTGTCTGTTTAACACTCTCTTAAAATTAAATCTGAAAGGGAAATTTTGTTAGAAAACACAAGTAAAAGACAATATAAAGTTCAAAAAATGTATATTAAATCTTTAAAAAATTTATGTTTTTTACAACAACTTCTTCAGAGGAAATGTTAACAAACAATGGTCTGACCCGTGTACAACACATGGTGAGGAACGGGACGATTCATACGGTACCAACTACCATCCAATATGCAGTTTGAAAAGCTAACGATGCACAAAAAGATTCAAGGAACAGTTCATGTAACTGAAATTTTGGTGGGCTTATGCTTGCCTGTCTTATAAACGTATTTTATTAATTCACATAAATTTTGGTCGCTCCTCGGAGCTTAAAATTGCTTGAAGCGTATCTACTTCGTTTGTATTATGCAATAACAAATTTTACGTTCAGGCAAGGCAGATCCCATGCACGTGTGAGTACATGGTAATAATACTTTTTTGACTCCGAATCACTGAGGAACCGGTTTAGGGCAAACCCCGTCAAAACACATCATTTCCCCGTCAAATCCGACTGCTAGGAAATGATGGGGGTCCCATGTCGCTAAGGGCTATTTTCGCTATAACTTCCGATATACTTTGAATAGTCGTTGGACTAACTTGTCCTCATATTCAACACTTCGTAAGAGTTGCAGTGCTTGACAACGTGGATTCGTAAAAGGGTTTTTAATCTTGGAAATTTGGAAGTTCAAGTCCAATTTTAGAATACTTTCCAAAATTGGGTGGTCGGGGCGACATTACGTCCCTGTGCAGCGACATTTACTACACTTACCAAATTAACGCTCCTCGAAGAGTTAGCGAAAATTTGGCATAAAAAACGCTCCGAAGAGCAAAAAAATATATTTCCAAGAATTAAAAACCTCCTCCACGGCGTTTTTACGTGAAGCACGCTTTTCTTACGAAATATTTCCTAAGTCGGATTTTGTTACAACGTCGAAAAGTATATCGGGGTTATAGCGTTCTTTAACATTACCACTGCCCAAAACCGTTGCGAATGTATTATTTCGTGTGTTTTTCACTTCGACAATTTGTAGCGTGTGGTGTACGAATTTGTTGTGACGAGTAATAATCTGTTGCGAAACAACTTTTCAGTATAAACCGAAAAAACGTTGAATTTTCAGTACGACCTGGCATTACCACTGCCCAAAACCGTTGCAAATGCATTTGTTCATGTGTTTTTCACTTCGACGATTTGTAGCGTGTGGTGTTCAAATTTGTTGCGCCGAGTCATAATTTGTTGCGAAACAAATTTTCAGTAAAAACCGAAAAAACGTTGAATTTTCTGCACAACTTGGCATTATCACCTACAAAAATGGCTGTAAATGCATTATTTCATGTGTTTTTCACTTCTATGAGTTGTAGCGTGTGATGCACGAATTTGCTGTGCTGAGTAATAATTTGTTACGAAACAGGTTTTCGCAAAAATTGATAATGCGCTGCATTTCCAGCGCAACCTGACACTACCACTGCCAAAAATTGTTGTAAATGCATTTTTCCATCTGTTTCTCACTTCGAGTATTTGTACCGTGTGGTGTACGAATTTGTTGCACCGAGACCTTATTTGTTGCGAAAAAAGTTTTAGCAAAATTTAATGAAATCGTGAATTTCCAGCGCAGCGAATTTGTTGCATCGAGAAACAATTCGTTGCAAATAAAGTTTTCTCTAATATAGTCTCAACATAATAAACTATGTTCTCTTTTTATGACAACCTTAGAATTCTAGCGATTTATGCTTTTTCGTTCCTTAGAAAACATTTTTGAGTAAAATGTTTACGAAATAAAATGGAATACCTGTTTTTATGAGTAAACTGCTACTGTTTTTCAATATAAATTACAGTAGTCCACGTTTTGTTCTCAAAATTTTTTGAAACCTGTTGCAAATTTCCTTCCTTACTTGCCTTGCACATTTTGTGTTTTATTTTCTATACGATGCACCCGGAATCGTTCAGTCGCGATTGCTCACTTTTTAAAAGCTATCTGTTTGTTCCGGCCCTTTTAAAAAAATATTTAAACAATTTTTTTTATCGTTCTTATTTATAAATTATTTAGCCCAATGAAATGGGAAAATTTGGATGAAATAATTCAGAGCGGGCTGAAGTTATTCTGTGAGAATTTCTGATACTTCAAAAAGTAAAAAAATATTATTAAATGTACCTTTTTGTACTTCAAAGGTGACGAAAATTGCTTGTTTGTAGTTTTTTACGAAAAACCTATTTTTTTTTACCTATTTTCTCCCTCCCCTCGCCTCCGCCGGCGTCTACGGGTGGGGCCTTTTGATATATTAAAAATTATCACAAAATACGCCTGTTCCCAAAATTTCAGCCCGCTGTGAATTATTTCATCCAAATCGACAAACCTCCCGTTTTATTGGGCTAATTATTAAAAGCGATTTTGATTATCAAGTTCGCATTACCAGAAAAAAACATTTTTTCATTAATTTTTTGCTATTAATCGTGTGCAACAAATTCGCAACAAATTATCCTTGTGATAAGAAAATGTTTGTGCACTTTTTAAAGTTATTTCTGTGAGTGGTAATGCTATGTTCACTGTGAAGTTAGCATTACCATGGGTTATTTTAAAAAAATAAAGGGCTACAAATTTTTTCTCACCGCAACAAATTCGCAACAAAAAAGCTACAATTAATGGTGCCAAAATGATTTCAAAATTTTAAAGCACTGTTGAGTAGTAATGCTATCTTCATTGTGAAGTTAGCATTACCATGGGTTATTTTAAAAAAATAAAGAGCTACAAATTTTTTCTCACCGCAACAAATTCGCAACAAAAAAGCTACAATTGATGAGGCCAAAACAATTTCAAAATTTTAAATCACTGTGAGTGGTAATGCTATCTTCACTGTGAAGTTAGCGTTACTATGGGTTATTTTAAAAAAATAAAGAGCTACAAATTTTTTCTAACCGCAACAAATTCGCAACAAAAAAGCTACAATTGATGAGGCCAAAACGATTTCAAAATTTTAAAGTGGTAGTGCTAACTTCACAGAGCTGAAATAATGACTGATTGTTTCTAATCATGGCTATTTTGAAATGATAACAACAATTCATGAATTTCTAATAAAATCGGAAATATTTCAAAATGTTGTAACTTTAACCCCCACAATGCTAATATCAGAAAAAAGGGAATTCAATTTTACACAACATGACGTAAAAAATACAGCGTGTTTCATTTGACCTAAACACGTTTTCGCGGTTTGAATTTGACAAAATGTAACGCGAAAAACGGAATACTTGTTATGATATTATTGAATTTATTTCAGTTGCAGAACGTAGTTCTCCATGTGTTCTTTTTATGTGACAAGAAGCAAATGAGGATCTTTGACACGAAGAAAGTTATAACGGTTCTTGCAAACCGTTGCACCTGTCAAATTTTCTATAAAATGTCAAATTTCTCTGAAACGGCTAGGTTTAGGTATAGAATATGCTACATATTTTCCACTCAGAATTTTATGCTCTTTTCGAAAACCCTAAAATATATAGAGTGTTCCATTTGAAATAAGCAAGTTGGTATCGACTTCCGGTGTAAGCGGAAGTGCTAACTGCTTGTAATTATTTTAGTTGGATTGACCACATCGACATTAGTAATTATCTAAATTTTCAAAATTTTCTGAGGTATACTTTTCTCTATATCGACCGATTCAGTTTCCGGTGAGACACCCTGTATGTAACAATGTATTACGTCCAACTTAGAAGCGATTTCCCGAATAGAGACTGGTAATACGCCGGAGCACGGGCCATGAACATCTTCTGCGGTATAGTTGCTGCTTGTGCAATTGTGGGTATGAGCATACCGTCTGTCTATTTTACGAGGGCCACACCAAATATCACGCATAATATCTATTGTAGAAGAAAAAAGTTTTAGAAACAGTTATCCCATTTTTTGTGAACTGAATAGATATTTTTGTATATCTCTCTGTCACAGTTTGAGATTTGTAATCCCATATCTTCTCAAATTACTAATATTGGCACCAGTATGATGGAAGCAATGTTCGGTAAATGAAATAGAAATAAATAGAAATTTGAAATCCACAGTCTACTTTGTGAGATATATTACAAAAACTTGAAAAATAGGAAAACCATAAACGGTTATAGCTTTCTTATCTGAGGAGATGCGAAAAAAGTTAAAGGGATGATAGTTGACAGCGAAGATAATAAGAATAATAATGTATCAAATAATTCGAAAAACGCAGTTGACTTTAACATGCGCTCTTGTGCAAAAATGAAAGACAAATCTCAAAGTAGGCCATGACACCATTAATTCTATTTATTTTTTCTCTTTCCAGCGATATAAAATATGTCATAAACATTTTAACTAATTGTGTCAATAATTGATATTTTACCACAATTCATGTCATTGATTCGTAAAAATACTATGCCATAATATAAATTCACTTTATAAAATAAAAATACAAGTACAAAATGAACATCCAAAATAACGAAAAACTATGTATAACAGTACTATCTACTACCATACTGAAAAGAAAATATGTGTATTTATTTTTCTATCTACAAATGCTCAAATTGTGCACCATGCGTTCTAATACACAAACGTGCTCTACGAGACACCTCACGCATTACATTTTGGAGCATTCCAGGAGTAATTGCCTCACATGCGTTTCTAATTCTGGTTTCAATGTCATTATTTTTAGGAGCAGTTTGAAATCCCTTGTCCTCAAGGAAACCCCAGACGAAAAAGTACAAGCCCTCAGGTGCTTACTGCGAAACTAGTAAGTACGGGTTTGGCGAACCCGAGGTACCTGAGCCCGTCTCCCCGACGTTAAAGGGGCGGAACCTAAGGTGTAAACTGGACCGTGCTGATGGGTGAATGGCTCTACGAAAAGAAGTCACGAACGGTGGACATTGGATACCTAGCCGCTTCCGATGTTAAGTAGGCCTTAACAAGGTAAAGGCACAATGCCGTGTCGGGCATTTGGTTCGTCCTAACTCGTGTGAACAAAATGAAGCAGAATAATAGTTCAAGATTTTTCGAAAGTCAGCCCTTTTGTTTTACATAAATCTATGTATGGTTTTGTTGGAGAGTTATTTAGCAGAAACTGTTTCAAATGCTCAATCTAGAAGACTTATAAAAGTAGAACGTTTTACAGATTGTCCGGTGGAAGGAACTCCACATGTAACGTTGCATTTTTGCAAAGGAGTTATTTATTGTAAAGACTTTTTAAATTGCTCTTTAGTAGAACTCGAGCAGAACCTATCTGAGCACGGAGTTATAGCAGTGAAACGAATACAGACACGAAAAGATGATAAATTAATAGACAAGCCTATTTTGATCTTAACTTTCAACACACCAAGATTACCCCAAATATATTAATGCGGCAATGTATAGATTACCGGTTCGCCCATATTTCCCGTCTCCACTTCGCTTTCCTAAATGTCTTTCTTTCGAATATATTGCGCTAAAGTGCTCAACTGAACCTAGATGTGTATGTGGTAAGAACCCCCATGAGGGAAATCCATGTGATTTACCTTATAAGTGAGTTAACTATGATGGTTCACATTCTTCGAAAGATCCAAAATGCCCAGCTTATTTACAAAAAGTAGCAATACAAAAGATAAAGGTTACGGAAAAAATAAGTTATTTTGAGATAAAGCGAAAGGTGGACTCCCACTCCGAAAATCTCGTATGCGCAGACAGTTCAAGCATCAAGTTCATCTGCGACAAAGAATGATATCGTAGCAGAATTAATCCCCCAGCTAACTCAATTATTTAACTCCTTAATGACCAATTTCACTAAAAAACATATAAATATAGAAGAAACTGAAACAGAATTTCTCCCTCAAAATAAAGCAAAAAAATACCTACTTTTGTAAAACCTTCAGGTGGATCAGTACCAACAACATCTGCCTGTGTGTCAGATTCCTCCTGTTTTGTAGAAAAAAGCAAAGCAGAACGGCAGTCTCCTGTTTTGGCTGGAGACGATACTGACGCAAGTAATGCGCCTTCACAAAATAAAACAAAAACTGGGAAAAAACGAAAGCCAGGTTGGCAAAAAGGAAAAAGCAGGAAAATAGAGACATCAAGGCAAGAAATATCTGACGACTAATATTCAAATAAGACCTCAATAGAGCAACAAGCTCTGATAGACACTGAAATGAATATTGGATAAGAAAAGAACATGCTAAGATCGTATCTGTGATATTTGAGTATATCCTACACTTACATATCTATATCTGTGTACTTATCTGTGATATTTATCTTTATCTATCGATATTTCGGTTTTATCTATTTATTTGACTATCAATTTTTGTCTGTTTGTTTATTTATTTTTACTGTATATTAAACACATTCTTTCGGAGTGCATTGATGCTAGATTATTTAAATGTTCCATGTAGATTGTGTAAAGCAAGTTCGTTCTTGCTTGTCCGAACTTACCCTTGTAGTCGTAGGGGGCTACAAGGTTACTAGTGTTCAATTATCAGACATGTGCGAGTATATATCGTGCTAAAAATCCACTCTAGGTCCTTTACACCTCTTACCATTATCATTTATTAATACCATATATTTTAAATTGAGTGGATGCAGCTAATGACCATGTCGATGCTGCTAAACTCAAAAAAAAAAAATCCAAGGGAGTAATATTTGGTAATCGAGCTGGCCATAAAATGGGTCCATAGGTGCCTATCCAGCTATCTGGCATAACTTGATTTAAATAGTTTGTACACATTACAGCAGTGTAAGGTGGAGCCCCATATTATCGAAAATATGAATAATTTAATCTTTCTGCCACTGTTAATTTATAAAGAAAATATTGAAATTCGTTTTGCAATAAATTAAGGTATTTACGAGCGGTTAATTTGATATCATAAAAATGAGGTCCAATTACTTTAGTCCCTAAAAGACCCACCCAAACATTCGTAGAAAATCTTTCTTGGAAAGCAGTCTCTCTGCACTAATGTATATTTTCTCGTGTCCACTTATAATGTATATTTCTATTGAAAATTCGGGGGTGGCAAGGTGTGGCAGCTGTTACCCCATAATTGACCAGAATTTTTAACTAAAAATGTCAATAATTTGCAAACAATTGTAAAATAAAATTTTACAAACACGGCACTTTCTTGGTTCATTATTAATCAAGCCTTATATTGCTTTTTGTATGGTGTTTGCTTCATTTTCACTTACATGATAAATGATCAGGCAGAACAATAAATCAATTAAAACTAAGCCTACTCTTGAGATGTGTGTAAATGTATTGATACATAAATAAATAAATATAAATAATATAAATAGTTTGGCTATTGATGAAAGCAATTAACAATGAATATTTTATTTAAAAACGTTATTTGGGCTTTTAGCAGATAAAAATAGCTGTTTGGTACCTAATGATCTTAATTCTGATCATTTTTCGAAAATACATTTCATTGTTACAAATGGACTCTATCACAAAATTAAATAATTGAACACTGCCTATTGAAGACTATAAAAAGTAAACCCTGGAAAATAAACATAAGGGCTTACTTCTTTATAGTTTTCAATAGGCAAGGTTCAATTATTTATTTTTGTAAGAGTCCATTTGTGACAATAATGAAATGTATTTTCGAAAAATTATCAGAATGAGACTATTAGATAACAAATAGGTATTTTTATTTTTTCATATTGAACATTAGGTTAGGAATATATAAAAGTTATCTGCTAAATGCCCAACTAACATTTTCAATAATTATTGGAGCAAAAATAAAAGATTATTTTCTTAAATAATGAATATATTAGCGTAAATAGAGAATGTTAGCAATTATTTTGTGGTGAAAATAGTCTGAAAAAGCTTAAAAAACTAACAATTTACTGCTAGTTTTTTAAAATTTCCCGGGGGAGAAGCTATAACCGTGTGTGCTTTTCCTATTTTTCAGATTTTTGTAATATATCTCACAAAGTTGGCTTGCCCAGCGTTTCATTTAATACCAAATATTACTTTAAACTGAAGTGGTAACAGATATTTTTAATGCATCTAATGTAATACGAAATCAGCGAAGTTATTGTCCGTTATATAAATTACTAAGAAGGTTTCTTTCTTTCTCTTTCTAATACAGAAGGAAATGCGGAAACAATTAGTCTAAAACAGCCTCTCGCGATGGAAGGCTTTGCCTTATTTATTTCACTAATTAGGCAAAGGGAATGAAATATGTTTCATAGATATTCTTAATTATATAGTATTATTAGTCGACGTTGGCGCTCGTCAATTAGGCATTAGTAAAGAAATAATCTGTTGCTTTTTACAGTGGAAATATGTTATAAGAAATATTTGTCTCAAATTTGAGAACGCTTCTATTCCAGCACATCTGTTTAAAATAAATGTTCTGCCTTCAGAGAATTGTGATATTTGTGGAATTAAATGTGATCTGGACCATATTTTCTTCCAGTGCTCTAAATACAAAGCGTCTTGTGACAGATTATATACCAACCTTATTAATCACAAAAATCAATCACCTTTTAATATGCTCTTCCTCCTCAATCAATTTAATAAACCAATTTTTGACTACATCATCTGCTCTTTGGAAGAAACGAAAATTTTATTTTTATTTATTTTAGCTTCGTATCCCCTGTCGTTTTTCTTTTGTAATATCCTCTAATTTATAGTGGTCCTCCAAAAATGTTTGTTATTAAAAATGTCCTGACAGGCCCTGGGACGTGGAACGTGCATCCCTGTTTTCTTTTTCCCTTTTTGTGATCTTCAATTTTGTTTCTCTATCCTTGTACGTTAATTTGTAATGATTAATTTTCAATGCAATATTTATTAAGTTTTGCAGTTTAATTTTATTTGAAGTAGCAGTTGGCTGTATGGATAATGGCCGAATGCCATTTAAGAAAGAAAATTTGTCTTCAATGCTTACTACTGTGGCATCTAGTAATCGAAAAACATTTAATATGACATCGTTCATGTATTAAGAGCTCCGATCTAATAGCAAAAAATGTAACTCATTCAGTATGTAAAGAGGGTACATGCAGTGAAAAGAAGTATGAAATAAATTCAATATTTCCTAAGCCTGCTACTTTTTTAAATAACCCTCGGGCAAGCCTATTTTACCTTATCTTCTTATATGGAAATAACGTCTTGTTTTCCATCTCTACATGCCCAGACACCTCAGCTTTTTCCTCTAATAGCAACGTGATGGTTGTTCAAAAGAAAAGTATTTTATAAGCTTTCCAACGACCCTGGCATAACAAAAATTTGAATCTGTAAATTTAGAATTGAACTAAAGAAGTTTGGTGGTATTTCGTCTCGCTGAAGATTTTTCAATTTCCAAACTTATAGATCTAGAGCTACTGTATTTTTCAATGCATATCTGAGAATCTCTAAATCTATATCTAAATTGCGAGATCAGTATTGGTAAACATGGCTTCTGAGATGCTCCCATATGAAGAATCCAAAGTTTATGTCTGAGTATCTTTCCGGCCATTCAGTGGGCCTTCGTGTGCCAATCTTGGAAATTAGTTTAGAACAAATGTTCTGACCAATTCATTTGTCTAACTGCTCTGAAGTCAGTAAAGTTTTAATTACATATTCGTGAATCGATGAAGCGCACTTATAAATAGTGCTTGTTTCTATACGAACAAATTGATGAGTCCCATTTATTCGGATCAGAAGCACCGAAACGTGTCTAATAACATCGAATTTATACATATTTGGTTATTCCAACACTCCCCCCCAACTAGCAATTTGATGTTTTGTAGAAGCTGAAAGAATGTTTATGGAACATTTTTTATAAAACAAGATTGTTGATATAAACATTTCTAAAACGTTTATACACGCTTATAGACGCAAAATGGGCACAGTATATAAAACAATGAAGTTCTTTAATTTATTTTATTATGGCTCTCACAGGTGTTATAAAATAATTGTGTAAACGTTTACATACAATTTTAAAAAGTGGTAGACGATAATTATAAAATAGTTTTATAGCAACCAGTTATAAAATTTAAACTTGTTTTTGTAAAATATCGATTATAAAATTTTATAAGCATTGGGTTATTATCATCATTGCTACTTTTTTGTTATGTGCAGCAACAACAACAGAGCTTATTTATTTTTTAAATGTTTTTGCAGACAATAATAATTCTCAAAATAGTTTTAAAATATTACAAAGGTAACTAGATCTTATGTAACTATATATGGCGGCGTAACCAACAATATATTTTGTGAAACATGAGATAAAAGTTAACGGATTAAGACTTCGTTTTGCCAACAGCAAAGTCATTTTGGACTGCGAAGAAAATTTTTCTGTGAAATACATGGTATATATACAGTGAAATTTTTAAGCGCCTTAAAAATAACGAATATTTATCAAAATTTAAAAAAATAAAGTGAAAATAAATTTTTGTATTTTATCTTTTTGTGGTGTTGCACCAATTGTGTTTCGCAGACGTATTTCACAATAATAGATTATTGCTAAATTGCTTGTATCACAATAATTTTTATTTTCCAAAATGGCCGCTATAAAAATAGTTCACACATAATAACATTATGGCGTCCATCTTATAAAGCATATTTATAATTATAAAAACACTTATAGAACAAAGATATTTTTCGAAGAGCTGTTATATATCAATAAACTGACAGTCTCCGAGGCAATGCTTATGGAAGTTTAAAAAAATATAGTTGCTCCGAAAGAGCATCTTATAAAACATTATACACAGCAACATGTTTTAAGGTTTTACAAAAACTTTATTTGCAATACTTATAGAGCAATACATTCTGAAGCGCTTCTTAGTCGAGCTAAATAAACGGCAAATTTGTATCTCTCAGGGATCTTTTATTCACCTGTTTATTAACAGTGGAAATAAATATATTAATTGTGTGTTTGTCTTTAATCCAAGTATGTAATATTGTGTACCTACATATATAGTTTTAACTTTAGATGTGAGACACCCGTTGATGGGAGGCATAAACACCTACCAATGTTTTATAAAAATGTTAACGAACATTTTATAGTCTTTAAAGATAATGTTTAGTTTATCAATTATTTTATAAGTGTTTTATGACAGCGTTGCGTGTTTCCTTTATATAACAATTGTTTAGCAGTTTTTTTTTATATATTTATTTAACGTCGGCCTATTTCCACTACTGAGGCCTAACACCGACGCCTGTAGACGAGCTACCCCCAACCAGGAATTTTGCCGAACCTCTTCCCTTAAGAAGAGTAGGGATCTTTTACTTGCCTAACATTTAATAGACAAGGGACCGACGGCTTTACATCCCCTCCGAAGGATGGTATATTCCCTATACAACCCTCGCCTAAAGTTGTATAGTTTCCGCGCATACACTGATATACAAGCCGCTGGAAGATGTGTGAGGCGAGGATGCGGTCTTCGTTGGGACGGTCACCCATCCAACTACCAACTGCACCTAACGTTGCTTTACATCGCATATCGAAATATGTACATAGTAAAGACGCACCTACGCTCGCACCATTGTTTAGCAGTTACAGCAGAATACAATATGTTCCCTGAAATAATCTGTATTATGAAGAATCCTAATAAAATTGTTTTATTATTGCTTAGCTAGACTTTTACAGACTAGTTTTATAGGCGTTTGTCAATTGGCCAATAAGTGCTAGGGGTCATTATTATAAATCAATTTTATTCCGTGAGCAAAAACATCTTATAATAATAGTTGTATAAACGTTTATAAAACAGCGAAAAACAAATTCTACAAAATGTTTTATAATTTACCAGTAAGAACATTCTTAGCACTTATTTATATGATAATTTAATTGTGAAGATTAAATAATTACTTTGGCAGTTTTAATAAAACAAAATAGCTTTAGCAGAACAGTAATGCAATAGTAATAAAATAAAATTATCCTATTATTTTAAACCTATAGAACAACTTTGTTAGTTGGGCCGTAACTACATTGTTCCTGAATGTCTAAAACATACCAGCAATTGGTTTATCTGATGAATTACCAGCTATACTTCCTCCATGGACATATTGATTGTTTCCCAGAATATTTTGGAGTTACAGCAAAGAGCAAGTAGAACGATTTCATCTAAATTTCAAAATGGAACGTCATTACCAGGGTTGATGGGATATAAATATTAGTGACTTCTGTTGCATTTTTAAGGGATAAAGACATATTTACTATTATTATTATTATTTTAATTACAGGGATCTGATTTACGTTTTTTTTCATATACAATCTGCAGATAATTTAAAAATAAAGAAGCTATAATCGGTGTACATAACCACAAAGGCACCCTGTATAAATGAATTGTGCTATTATAATATTAGTAGCGGGCGATTAGAAATAACAATAATCGATATATCTTATCCCATTTAGCAAATTATTGAGGCTCGCATTATTTATGCAATCTCATGGAAAATGAATTACCATTGCCAACAACAGAATTGCCAATTAATATTGTTAATATTTACCATCAAATCGCCTTCATAAAATGAGATTTGGTTGCCTATATAGTATATAGGCCAGCGGAATAATGATTTTTTTTTTTCAATCAGCGGTGCAGCTTAAATAGCCTTACTGTTCGTACTTGGTACAATTAATTTTACAATTCCTCGCTGAATGCACTTAAAAAAGCTTAAAAATCGATGGAATCAGGAGCGGTTCATATTGTTTAATAAATTAGATCGACGTTGAACGTGTCACGTCTTACTTAATGAAATTGCTTTTTTGCAAAAAGTCTGTTATAACGATGAAAGGTTATTGATTCATAAATAATATAGAAGAACACTTACGCTGCACCTGTGACCTCTATACCCTCTATATGTGCTTATTGGCGATGGATTAATTTTTTATTTGTCTTACATGTTTGTACGAAGAGCGTAGAAGTAACGAAGGATTGAAAAAATAAACAGTATTTTTTACAAAGCAATTATGGAAATTATGCCTCCAAGTGGATCTCCTGATGTTGCCAACTGTAGGTTCTATACACCAGTTTGTTGAAGATTTCCATCTACATACATCTACTCATAAAATTGTTGGACACATTTGTGAAGGTTCTTTTCTACCTAATTCTCATAGTCTCACTATTCAGGTAACCACTGAGATGGGATTATGTCCACCGACATTAAATAATAATACCTTACGGTGTTGTGTGGCGAACGCTTAATAAATATCTTTTAATTGGTAATTGGAACTCACTTGGCCAGACTGTCCGGCGTGTTCTAGGTTCGATTCCTAGCTCCAACATTGGCAATGTTGACGGGTAATGAATATTTTTTTTCAAATGGAAGGCTGTTCAATAGATTATAGATTTTTTTTCTGAATTCACTGATACATCCATTTCAAATCTGTGCTATTTGATTTTCCATTTTATTTACATTATTTAAAAAAAAATTGTTTTCAAGATAATTTCTATTGATCCTTATAGTTTGAACTAATGCTTAATACCTATTAAGAAGCAAAAATGAAAACTAAAAGGCTATCATTCACAAAAAGGTACTTAGTTACATTTGATTATTAGACAAATGTGGAAATAGCACAATTATAAGTAGTGTTAAATTCCTAGAAATGGTGAACGGCTTTTGAATTTTACAAATATTATTCAAAATTACCTCCATCACAATCAATACATCTTCTTCCTCGCACAATTGTGTTATATATTGCATTCCTCAACATTTGTGGAGTGATGCTATTAAAAGCTCTTCTTATTCTCAATTCGAGATCCTTGATGGTCATAACGGGAATTTTGTAGACCTATTCTTTGATATAACTCCAAAAAAAGAAGTCTAATGGGGTTAGATCAGGTGACCTTGCAGGCCACCTTATGAAACCCTGGTTTAAAATAGGTTGTAGGCCATAAGTTTCATTTAGATAATCCATAACAACCCTGCTGTTATGGGGCGGTGCTCCGTCTTGCTAGAAATACAACAATCGGTATTGCGCTGGAGAAACTTGTTCGATTTCTTGCCAAATTTGACTTTGTATGAATTCGAGATACCTTTGTCTCTTTGTTTGAGAACCCTTCTTGTTTTCTGAGCTCCGTAGTGATATAATAAATTAAAGGAAGTTTCATGCTACTCATGTCTCCTACATACGGGGTTATTTCTCGCTGTCACTGTTGTGAGATGTTTCTTAATGGACAGTAGCTCATGATACATTCTGGTATATTCCTTGTTTGCCTCATGTTTAAACTGAGAGCGAGGGCTTCCTTTGTAACAAATAACAAACAACAAACCCAAAATCACTTTATTAATATCACTATATTTATCTTTTTGCGACTGCAGTTATCCTCGCTATTCTATAGCACATCCTATGAGTTGGTTCAGGTCTGCGAGCGCAACTGTCCTTTAGCTAGTGGATAAGCAACTACAATAATAAGCAAACTTAAAAAATAAATGGTAGTCTTGGTCAAAATGAATAAATAAATAAATAAATAATAATAAAAATAATACCACAGAAATTAGACAACCCTCAATTCCAGAAGCCAGAGGTTTGTGCAGAAGGGGGTTAGACATTGAAAATCGATGATATTACATATGATTTGCAGGAAACAACTACTCAGCGGGCAAATACCCCGACCTGCATTGAATTATACCTTACAAATCATGAATGGTAGCCATATATATATATAAATATATATATATAAAAAAACCAAAATTAAACACACGTAGTGTATCTTGAGGTTGCAGTCAGAGGTGAAAAGTTTACGGCCACAAAACAGAAAAAGAAAAACTCTTTTGTTACTTTGTCAAGCTTTCGGAAATTATTTATTCCCTTTATCAAGACATCTATAAATAAAATTATTATTTAATAAGAGTCATATAATATAGTTCGCTAAAATACTTACTAACTTGAGGTTAAAAGTTAAGGTCACATGTATTATAAAATAGTCGCATTTTTTTAACTTAATGTAGACAAATTCATACACAAATTCCTTTACAGGTACACAATTTAAGGTAAACAATTACTGATTATTTAAAATTAAGGATTAAAACCATGATTAAAATAGATATAACAAACTGAACATGAATAACTATCACATATGAGTATAGAACTAAATTTCTTTATCAAACTGTATATAAAAATTTTTAAATGACAGAAAGGTATTACAATTGGCTGGCTTGTACTAGGAATTAAGTTAAGAACATTAATTCCAACGTGACTGTTACCAACTGTGATCCAGCGGGAGGTTTGAATTTTGAAAAATGCGAAAATTCTCTTTTTCTAATTTGAGGATGTATGTATAAATCTTACTTAAATTATCGATATCAGATTTTTTATTTAAGCTATTTGTCTCATTATTAATATGGATCATTTCAAGGAATGATCTTTTTTTAAAGTTACTCTCTACATATCTCCATATTAATAATGAGACAAATCAATTATCCCCAAATAGCTATGTTTTATTGACAATTCTAAATTAAATTTTCTATCAAAATTTTCCTTTACATTTTTTCAGTTAGTTTATATTATTGTTGTATATTAAATAAACAAAAATGGAGTATTTAGAAAATTGTTTAATTTATATCTTTCAAATATCATTAAAGCAACTACTAAATTGAATAGTGGATCAAAATGGCTAAAAATTAATCGGACAGTTCCAGATCAAACAGAAATTATGAGGCGATTTCATCCATTTAATTAACATGTGTCACTAAACTAGTATTAATCCACAGGTACTAAGCTTAAGGTTTTCTAAACTTAAGCAAAGCAGATAATTAAAAATCCAGCCACGCTTCTCTACGACTTTGCTTCGTGAACATTTTAGTTTTCGATTCACAAAGAAGCAGATGTATTGGCATTGGAAAGAGCTTTGTAAAACAGCAACTCTATGTGCATTTAAATGTTAGAGTTTTACGCGACATAACAGTGCACCCTGTCAGTGCACTTCCGGCTACTATCTCCAAATTGTATTGTAGTTGCATACATGCCACCTTTGAAACTCACCGAGAGACACTCACGGTAACGACTACATTTTGCCTCGATGCTGTTATTAAAAGACAACTACGTTCTCCCTGCGTCAGATTTTATCGTACGGAAATTACTATTCGTAGTGGTTGATCGGTCTCGTAGTCAGAAATCATTTTTGGAACTCGAACGTGCCAAGGGAAGTGCATAAAAATCCAACTCCAAAAACCACTTTTATGGAATATAATAAACTTCCCAGTTGTCGATCAATAAACTTTCCCAATTAAGTTTCCAACTACCATTTCTATTAATATATTATAATAATATAATAAATAAATTTCAGGTTTCAATATGGGGAAAATATATCCTCAATTCTTCGATCTTATCGAGATATTCTATTACGAGTGTCGCAAAACACTTGTTCAATAATTATATTATTATAGCTTCTACGAGGAAAGCAGTAACAGACAAGGATATAATTATATAAAGTGAACACTTGCTGTTCATCAAGGATGAATTCAGCGGATTATACTTTCACTAATATTTATATTTGTTTTTTAATTCTAATGGTAAGTGATAGTAATACAGAGGATACAGTGACTATAGTTCCACATAATCTGTATTTGCATGTAAAACCGGAAGTGAAAAAAAATCATTTATATGTCTACTGTGAGTTCAACTCCGATAAAAGAATTATTCATGTGAATATTTGGTATAATTTATTGTATTCGAATAAGTACCATATTATATAATTATGTATGTATCTCAATCTTGAAATATTATTCTCTTCTCATAGATACCATTAGCAGCAGACCTAGATACCAAGAGTATCTTTCTTAATATAAAAATAATAACAATACATAACTAACTAGTAGTAATAGTAGATACTCCACAATACGCAGTCAAACATTCAAACAATCAACGGCGGGTCTAAGACTTTTCTTAGAAATTGAATTACCCTCATCTGGGTTAACAACATTTTAAAGATAAGCAGGTTTTACTCTGTCTATACCAATTGTAGACTCTGCTCCATGCTTATTTATACAAATAACTTTATCAGTACAAGATACCATCTTAAAAGGTCTTTCGTACAGCGGTGATAAAGAAGATTTTAATTTTCATAGAATCCCTTAATTTCTTAAAGGATTCTAAGTATAAGTCTTGTCTTACCAGTAATAAAAATAAATTTGACGGTTCGCTATGAAAATGTGGTGGTAACATATTACGATTAATTTCTCAAGACGAGTCTGTCGCCGGATGGGTCTTCGTTCTATTCCAAGCCCTATTGGGTTGCTTGGAGTAAATTATCACATGTAATATTACTAGGGCTTAGAATTTTATTGATACACATTTTTTCGAGACACGAAAAAAATATTTGCTTTGTGCAATCTAGGTATATATTTACAAACTATATCAAGTCATTTATAAAAACAAGATGATTATATTAAATTACACAAATATTCTCAAGCACTTTACCTGTAATAGATATACCCACCCACTATCTATGGAATATAAATAGAAACTGCCCCTTGCAGGAGTAAAAATAACACCTTACCAGATTCGATAAATAACGCACCAACCATCAAGATATTAAAAAACAAGTTAAAATCAGTTCTATTCAACCACGCATTCTATGATATGTCATTGTCTGACTTTTATGCGTGCATCTTTTGTTATTAGATCTATTTTCTCGCAAGCCTCTAAAGGAAACTGTAACAGCGTTCAGTTATTAATTGTAATTCAAATTTATATTTATTATATAATGCTTATTGTACCTCTTCAAAAACAAAGGACTGTGGAAATTACAGGGGTATAGCTCTCCTGGCTGTTGGAGGGAAGATACTCACTACAGCGATGGCAAATAGGCTAACACCTGTTATGGAAAAGTTACTTCCTGAAACACAGAGTGGCTTTAGACCAAACCGAGACACATCGGATTTAATCTTCACACTTAAACAGCTTCAAGAAAAAGCACTCGAACATCAAGGAGAAATTCATATGGCCTTCATTGATTTAACCAAGGCGTTTGACTCGGTGGACAGGGAAGTGCTCTGGAAAATTATGTTCCGCTTAGGTATATCTAGAAAATTTGTGGAAGTATGTCGCAGTCTACATACAAACAACAACGCCCAGGTTATGTATAATAATGAGGCAACCGAACCTTTCCAAACCCTCACTGGAGTTAGGCAGGGATGTGTCCTGGCACCCCTACTCTTTAATTTGTTTACCACTGCTCTAACAATTATTGTTGACAACAAACTGACAGTCAGAGGAATAGGTCTCAGATACCGTTTTGATGGCGGTTTCTTTAACATAGGGCGCTTTAGAGCTTTCACGAAGACACGCACACGATTCATTTGTGATCTCCAGTATGCGGATGACTGTGCACTTTTAGCCTCTACGCCGGAAGAGCTTCAAGAACTTTTAGATGTGTATGCCCAGAGCTATGATTCCTTGGGACTTAAAATCAACATTGGAAAGACTAAGATTATGTCAACTCCTCATCAACTGAACCAAATAGACATTACACTTAACGAAAATTCTCTTGAAGTGGTGGATCAGTTCAATTACTTAGGCAACGTTGTTAATGACAAAGCAAACATGGACAGCGAGATTCGTAATAGAATTAACGCTGCATCTAGAGCACTCTGGGGACTTAGAGAGAGAGTATTTGACAACCACGACCTTGCTTTGTCAATGAAAATGGCTGTCTACAGAGCAGTTGTCATTCCAACACTGCTATATAGATGTGAAAGCTGGGCCACTTACCGTCGTCATGTGAAAGAATTAGAACGTTTTCAGCAAAGACACCTCAGAAGTATGATGAAAATCCGTTGTTTCCATCACATATCAAACGTGGAAGTACTCAGGAGTGCAAACAGCCTTCCAATTGAGGTGGTTATTTCAAGAGCACGCCTAAGATGGGCAGGTCACGTTCATCGTATGCATGATAACCGCCTTCCTAAATGTGCACTTTATGGTGAATTGCTAAGCGGTAGAAGAAGGCGTGGCGGTCAACGAAAGAGGCTCAAAGACGCTCTCCATGAAAATCTAAAATCCTGCGGTATTGCAGACGAGCAATGGGAACAACTTGCAGCAGACAGAACCGAATGGCGAGGGGTTGTGGCCAGCTATGAAGGAAATGTTGCTGCAAGAAGGCCGAATCCAAGACCTAACCAGGTCTATGTTTGTCCTGACTTCGGTCGACATGTGCTCTCCCGAATTGGCCTCTATAGCCATAGTCGTGTGCACCGTAGATGAATGGGAATTACAATAGACTACACCTTTTACTTGTTTTTTATTGTACACAATCTATCGACTGTAACATTTTTATACTCGGACTCGAGTAACGGCTAATAATAATAATAATAATAATTGTACAGGAGAATAAGGATAAGGTCTTGTTACATGACCTATGTCCATTTAACAATTTTATATAATAACTGGTATTTTACTTATATTTAGCACGATCTCTCTGGCATTTTGATCCAGGTTTTGTAAGTGAGACTGTTTCAACTATCAGAATTTTTTTTGTACAACTGTTAAATTATTTCACATTCTTTTATGTACCTATTTTTGTATCTTGGGAACTCAGTTATGTTTTTAACACTAAGTTATGTATCTCTGTTACAACTTCAGAACCCATTATGGATGCCAAACCTACAAGAACATTTACATTCATTTATATTTCATTTTTATACTTTGTTTACTATGTACATGTAGTTATTTCCCTTACCTTTGGAACTTTTTCATTAACCTATTATTTAGTATATCTTATAATATAATGTAATGTATTTACTGAATCTTCACAATAGTGTTTGTAAATAATTTATTACCACAGTTCGTATTTTTGGTTATGTATGCAAAGTAACTATCTAATCTGTGGTATGCAACTAATGTCAAACTATTATTGATTAAAGATTCCCTTTATCGATTGTATACCTGTCACTATTTTAATTGTGTGTAGAAAACCTAAGAGCCAGCTTGTGCGCTTAAGTCGCCATCAACAGATGTTGGTACTATATTGTAGAGTGGAAGAGCGCAGTTCCTCATACTCTGGGTAACAGCGAACTCTGCCCTTTGATAGATCCACTATTATATTTTTTTATTAATTTTTACTTTGTATATTTGGTTATCTTTCAATAAAACCAATTATTATTATTATTATTGTAATATGAAAAAGTTTACCTTATTAAAGTCACCAACGGATCATTTGCGTGCCGATTTTGATCTAAATTATACTTTGAAACTTTCACTGAGATCATCAGCAATTTATATTATAGTTCATTGAAGGAGTCGGGCAAACTAAAAAAAAATGTTTGCGACTGAGGCTAGACAATGTGATCCCCCCGTTTTCGAGGGTGCTGAATCGATTCCCGGAATCAAACCAAAGTTTCCACCTCGGCAATCCTCATTTTTTCGACTAATTGCTGTTCTTTGAGTAGAGCGGAATTTCCCTCGAGTTATTTGACCTCATCCACAGGCTTCCACCCTTGCAGGGGGTGGAAAATTGATATTTGTTTTTGTGAGAAAAAATTGTTTTACAGGTGTTTCTTTGAATAAGATGGTAAGTGACCGGGGTTGTGTAACCACCCTGGAGGGTTGTTTTCACACTTCAAAGGGGTAGAATTTTTTTTATTTAAAAAATTAATATTTTGTAAGAGGCGTCTATAGTATAAAAAATATGTTTATTAAAGTGTTTTTATAAATTTTATACTGGATCGGCGACAGCAACCCCCGGGGGCGGTTACACAACCAACCCTCTACAGAGGTGGAAACCTGTAGAAGGGGTGGCTGAGATCAAATCCCTCGAGGGACGTTCTATTATACTCGAGGGAACAACAATTAGTCTAAAAACTGGGGAACATAAATGGGTTGACGGAAACGGGGACTTTGGAGGTGGTTTTTGGCCAATTTGAAGTAGTTGCCGGGGTGGCAAAATTGGTTTGACCCTGGGGATCGTTTCAGCACCCTTGAAAACGGGAGTGGGACACTGCCTAGTCCGAATCGCAAACATTCGGTAATTCCGTCACAAATCTCGACTCTCTAAATGGACTATTACAATCATATCCACATTTCGTGTGTCTAACACAACCAGGTAAATTTTATTTACTAGTAATTTAAATTTTAATAATTTGCAATATTGTCCTTATTGCAGTTTCTATTTTTTAAATTCATTTTTTTAATTTAATAAGTAATTAAAATACTACATGTTACCACATGGTAATAAAATATTCTTTTCTATTTCATTTTTTGCAATTTATAGTTTGCAAATCAGCAATCTTTAAACATCAACTTCCATTGAAATCATACGCCTTCTTGCAAAGATCAATTGCCAAATTATTTAGATTGGGTGTTCTACCAGACAATGGGGTCCTGAACTGCAGTATCAGAGTTTTCCATTTTCATCTATACCGACTGGAAATCCAGGAGATTGGTATCAAATTCATTATTTTTTTATATTAAAATTACCCCTTTCTCATTGATATAATTTTATTAATAACATTCCACATAAAGTTACATTTCAAATAACGTACATATTTTCCCCAAGGATTTATTGTGGAAATCAAATTTTACTATTTTATATGTAACATCATGTTATAAAATTTATTTATTTATGCAATATATTTTATCATTTATTTTATTCATATTTTTATTTCCCTTACCGATAATTTCGGTCTCGTCTATAGGAGACTGGTTTTACGAGAAAAAGAGACAACTCTACGATTTATCAACACAATATCAATTTTTCATTATCTCCTTTTCTCGAGCAAAACAAAAATTTTTCTTTTATGTCATATATTCAAAGAGGATAAGTTTTACATCTCTGACAAGTGCTCTGAATCCACGACTCATTACTCCGGCTAAAACCAGCTACTCGTTCGCATATGTTGCATCATTTGTTTCCCAAAAATAAACAATAAGGGAAAGGAGATAACAGCCTCCCACAGTTAGTCATACGTATATACACTAATTTGTGGACCACCCTAAGAGTAATAATTACAATAATATATTTTTATGATATGAATATGTGCTTCTACCTGCTTATGCTGAACTCACGAAGAACTACAAAAATGCAAAGTTTATTTCGCCATGCAAATGTCCAATGTCAGTCTCGTAAATCTTCTGTTGATATGGAAATGACTAAATTATATGGTATACATGTCGCATAGGGATGGTCCGTTCAGTAAATGACGACTTCAAAGGGTATAACATTTTGTTCAGGTCTATATAAGGTTTACAATATCAAGTCGCCTGTCTCGTCAACAATAAAATATCGTCAATGTATTTATTTCGTTCACCTTTTATGCAATGTAGTACAGTCATTCAACGTTAAAAAGGGGCCAAATCTCCGAAATCTGAAGTACTGCTCCGATCATCTTGAAAATTTAGAATTAAGTTCATCTTACCTTTCTCTTCAAACCTGACTCGATCGCAAAGTGTGCTTTTTGTTCTTAAGGGGTGAAAACTACCCCTTACTCCAATAAATTGAAAACTAATAAATTAACGCTGTGATGGGCTATAATTATGTTCAAATATGTTAAATATCAATTGCTTTTAATCATGGATCTAATATTTCAATATTTTGCTATTTAACTACCCTTAAAAACAACCCCTCACACGAAAATTAATAAAAAAATATGTTTAAAAAGCATGAAACCTTTTTATTTTTCCCTTTAAGTATAAGAAATCTGATACTTCATTTTTTTAATGATGCAACCCCCAAAAGCCACCCCTAACAATAAAACTTAGGAAAAATTGAAACTAATAGATGGAAGCAGTGATAGGCTATCATTATGTTCAAATATGTTAAATATTTGTTGTTTTTTATAATGTAACTAATATTTCGATATTTTACTATGTAACTACCCTTAAAAACTACCCCTCACACATTTATTTAAAAAACGGCTTAAAAAGCATAACATCTTTTTATTTTGGATCTTGAATAGAAAAAATATATTCTTTAAGTGTAAACGACCTGATACATCATTTTTCAATATGATTCAACCCCTAAAAACCACCCCTTACAATATACAATATACAATAGTATGTATATAATTATACATGTAGAAAGAAACCGTTAGCAGGTGTTCATAATCCAAGAGCCCCTTCCTCTGTTGAAGGTCGCCTTCAGAGGAATTTCGCTTAGAGAAGCGCACCTTTCCTTTTCTATCTTTTACTCATATTATCTATATAACATCTTTTTATGCATGTGTTTATACATGTGGGAATCCAGATATGTATGTATCAAGAAGACACAGCATGTACAAAAGAATAAATGCTCCAAAACGTTCAAAATTTAGGCGCTCCGTAATATTCCTACGTTATGTCTAGAAAAATGTATTTTGTTTTTAACGATAACTCGGCTTCCTTTTAAGCTTCTTGCATTCACCCACACATCATTTTGTAGGGAATTTCATAAGCTATAAAGTCATGATGATTGCAATATTTCTACACCCTTTCGTTCAGAGAATTTTAAGGTTGAAGGGCTAAAAAGAGGTTTCCTTCGCATAGAAATCAAAGCTTTAAATGCCCATAATTCGCTTATTTTTAAGCTACATGAATTTTTAAAAAAGCAAAATTTTCAGTAAAAAAAAGATAAATTTTTGTTAAGAACACTTTTTTTCGTGAAACTATTATTTTTTGAGTTATTTTGAAAAAACGACATATTTTTTGAAAAATTGAAAAAAAAATTTACTTAAAACAACTTTTTTGAAAATGTACCTTCTCTAAACCATTCAAACTTTTGGAACGTGTTATTGGGGCATAAATAAAGTTAATTTTTCATGGGCTACGATTAATTTTAATTTTGCCAATTTTATTGTCAATTTTTTTTCAAGAATTCCCGAGACTTAACTTATTTTCGTCATAACTTCCTTAATTTTCACGCTAGAGGCTTTTATAAAAGCTTATTTTAAAGGTCTAATAAAGCACTTTAAACTAGGTGATGAACATTTTCTCTGAAAAATTACTAATTTTTCCGTTATTTGAGTTTAAATCTTTAAATAAATTTACGACAAACAAAAATTCGTTTTCAATGACTCATAAGTCGCTTAATATGACCTAAAACATTAAAGAAAAACGACGAATCTCTTTGTTCATTTATAAGCTTCAATTTTGATAAGAATAGTTTTTTCCAGAAAACGTTTAATTTTCGAGTTATTCACGAAGAACTGTTGAAAAACGTATTTTATATTGGAATTTTAAATCGCGGATAACTCAGAAATTATTAGGTTGTAGAAAAAACTTTATACTACATTTTCTTCTTAAAATTTGATCCTCTATTGATTACCGGTGTCATTTTGAATTTTTATATTTCCACCCCCGTGAAAGGGTAACGTTCACCCCCGGGGTGGAAGCACATATCGGCACTAAGTCAGGTTTGTTATTTGCATTATTTTTGAGCTACTGTCAAAATTTCAAACAAATCGGTTGAGTTGATCAGATTTCGGAGGTGAATCGGTTCATTGATGTACTAATGGGAATTAATGTTTTTACAATAATTGAGAATTTCTTATCTTTATTTAATGGTTCATTGTAACTGAAGAAATATACGTTATTAACTTTAACTGTCACTGTCGTTAATTGTACAAGAAATTAAATTCAATTATTTTTTTTTTTGCAGGTAAGTTGGTTTTTTACATACCGAGCAGCAGAATTGTGGTAAGACTTAAAAAATAATTTTACATACACTATAATAATATACAAACACGTTTTGATGGCTTAATAGTGATACAAAAATAATGATAAATGTAAAATAGAAAATTACAGGACGATAACATCAACATCAAATATTAAAAAACTATTTAAAAACGTCATTAAACAGTTATATTAGAATTATATAAAAGTAAGCAAGCTTTACAGATATATCAATTGTTTACTTGGGAAAAGCTTTCGATATGGTGTGTTGTAACAATTGTAGAAACAGTAAGAAATTTTTATTGACTAAAAGAATAACCTACGGCGTTCCACTGGGTGCTGTTTAAAGCTCTCTTTTTTGTTGTTGTATCGTAGTGAGCCAAAATTTTGTGTGATTTGCCGACACAAGACACAATTTTCTGTTAGCTTACAACTTACTGTAGCAGCTACCCTTTATAAATTAATTTCTTAAGTAAAGAAGGTGCCCCCCGCTACATTTACCATTAAATAAATCAACCTCTATGACATATTAAGATAAATCAATTAATAAAACGAGAAACGTTTGCCGTGTTGCAGAATTTGAACGAAGAAACTCATTAAATTATTAATAAATCAAATTAAGGTTAAAATTTCTGCCGTGGTGCGGTAAATCCTATGAATAAAATAACGGTACATCGTGAAGTTCTTCCCGAGATTTAATCAAGGGTTCTTAGTTAATATTAACTTTGGAAGTAGACAAACCTTACATATTTTAATGCATTATTGTGAGTTAGTATTGCGCAGGATGGCGTTTGGAATGAATATTTTACTTTTCAATTAACGTTAACGTATTACTAATGTAACGAATAGTTTGCAAACTATTATAACAGCGAAGAAACTTATTCAAATCATCAGGGATGAGAAATACATTTCTTATCTAACCACAGTAAAGACAGTTCCGTTGTAATTTTGAAAAATGCTCTGCACGCTAGAAAAATCGCCGCGTTTCATTGTAATTACTCTTAAAAGGTGTTTCAGACAAATTCAAATTTTATTAGTGTGAACGTGTCCAATACAAGTCACTGTTATTTTGAAGAAAACTCGAAAAATTTCTTTTAATATAGATTAATACACATGATGTGTACAAACATGGCAAGGTTAGAATTTTAAGGTTTTTAAAAAATTGACGACAAGACGTTCGATTTAATAATAATAATAACAACCAGTTTATTATTTTCCACATAATTACAAGACGAGTTATGCAAATACACATAATTTTGATGAAGATAAAGGGCCATTTCGGCAGCTTACTGATGAGAATCAGATGCTGATAAGGCCATATAAATTTGAATTTAAAATTTAGTAGTAGCAAAAAGTTTAAATAAATACAAATAATTTTATCTCAAGAGAGAAAAAAATATATAAAAAGGAAATAGTGAGAAGGTATACATCATAAATAGAAAGTGAGAGCTATAACAAAAAGAGAAGGGAGAAACTAGATAAGAGAATTTAGAAGCAATAACGTACAGAATGATGACACAAGGAAAGGTATATCTACATAAGAGGGGGCACACATGAAAATGAGATCACTGCTGCGCAATTAGAACTTTCTTTAATTTTCTTTTAAATGAGAGGCAGGAGGGTGAGAAATCGGTAATTTTTAACTCGTTAATGTAAGAAGCTATGTTGTATGAAAAGGAACATTTCTTTACGATGTACAGGGATAGTTAAAATATGTCTTCTACGTATGTTCAAATTATGAATGTGAGTGCGGTAAATAATTTTATTATGAGGATAAGGAGGGGATTTAAACTTTAAAATTTTATTTAAAAAAAACAAGTTGTGTGTAGTATCCTTATATTTAAAGATGCTGCGTCTTTTAGTTTGTGTGATATTCTCTGCCTGCGTCTAATACCAAATATGAACCTTAAACATGGATTTCGTAATTTTTGAATGCGCCTAATTTCGAAACTGTCCAAGCACGGTCCATAGATATTATCACAATAATTAAATTTAGAGAGTATAAGAGAGTCACATAGCATTGTTTTAATATTTGTATTTAAGTAATGTCTGTGTGAATAAATCATTTTTAATGTTGAATATCCTTTTCTCAAGAGACCAGTTACATGTTCTTAGCTTAGCTTAGATTTGCAAGCTAAATCTAAGCTAAGCTAAGAACATCTATCACAACACCTAAATTTTTTGCAGATTCTTTAAATGGAATATGATCATTACCCACCTTCAGCCGAAGGGTACCAAGCAATGAATTTCTGATATTTTCACTGCAAAAAAGAACTGCAATTGATTTTTTCGGATTAAGATTAAGTAAATGATCTTTCGATGAATATAATAGTGCGGCGAGATCACTATTAATATTTGAATTGCCTACTGCTGCTTCAGAAATGGGAAAGGAGTAATAAAGCTGCGTATCATCCGCATACATATGATAATCACAGTATTTTATGGATTTAATTAAATTCAATGTGTAAATGGAGTAGAGAAGTGGGCCCAATATACGTCCCTGAGGAACTCCTGTAGTTGCACTGAGCGTATCTGATTTTTTATCTTCTAATAGTACTTGCTGTTTTCTGTCAGCTAGGAATGAGCCAATAAATGATGAAGCAGAATGATCAAATCCTATATAATGCAAGATTGCTATTAGTATTGCATGGTTTGGCATATCAAAGGCCTTTATGTAATCCAACAAAATAAGAATTGTGGCTTTACTATTATCAAATGCGTTAAAAATATCATCGGTAATATCAGATAGTGCCGTAGAACAGCTAAATCCACGTCTGAAGCCAGACTGTTTCATAGGAATAATATTATGAATGTTCAAGAAAGGAGTAACTTGCATTTCCATAACTTTTTCTAGAATTTTAGACAGCGTGGGGAGAATTGATATTAAACGTAAATGACTAAAGGGAAAGTTAATTTTAGGCAGTGGAATAACATTAGCGTGCTTCCAGGCACTAGGAAAATAAGATTTTGCGATACACGTATTTATGATGTGCGTAATAAATGGGACTATTTACGGACAACATAAAAAGATGAGAGTTATATTTAATTGGTCATATCCATATGCATTAGATTTTATATTCTTAATTATATTTAGAATAATGTTGCCATTAACTTGCTCGAAACTAAATGAATCGCTCACTATCTTATTGTTTTTGTAGAAGTTAAGCAAGTTCGTGTTAGGTAAGCCGTTGTTATCTGCCGAGCTAACGAAATATTTATTTGGACTATTTACATCTCTTAAATTGTCGGGTAGATGTATATCTTTTTTATTATTTATATTCAGTTTTTTTAATTCCCTCCATTTATCTCTAATATTTAAGTGCTGAAATTTGTAATTAAGATATGCTTTCTCTTCTGATCTTATAGCAGACGTTGTGAAATTCCTAATTTGTTTATAGTAGGCCTAGTAGGTTTAGTTGTCCTAAATTTATTTAACGCTTTAGTTCGTATCTTCCGCATTAATTTAATATTATCTGTGATCCATGGACAATACGATTTAAATTTATGATTTCCTACTCTAACAGGAGCATGCAGGTCACAAAGTTGAAGTAAGTTATTAGTGAGAAACTGAATTTTTTCATCAATGCTATTCATAGTAAAGATTGTTTGCCAGGGTAAGTTTTCAAGATCATGCTGAAATTCATTGAAATCAATATTTTTCAGAGCCCTGTACGTAACATATTTTTCAGTAGGCAAATGAAAGTCAAAGTTTAGATTGCAGTAGGTTAATAAGCGATCAAAGATCTCAACATCTTTTACGCCAACTTCAGCGATATTATCGAAATTACAGAAAATTAGGTCTATTAAAGAACATGATGTATTTGACATGCGCGTAGGTTCGGTAATCAGTTGCTTTAAATTAAACATTTCAGTTATATTAATTAAATCACTAGTATTAGCAGAATCTGATTTTTTTTATATATACATTTATTTAACGTCGGCCTATTTCTGCTACTGGGGCCTAACACCGACGCCTGTAGACGAGCTACCCCCAACCAGGAATTTTGCCGAACCTCTTCCCTTAAGAAGAGTAGGGATCTTTTACTTGCCTAACATTTAATAGACAAGGGACCGACGGCTTTACATCCCCTCCGAAGGATGGTATATCTCCTATACAACCCTCGCCTAAAGTTGTATAGCTTGCGCGCATACACTGATATACAAGCCGCTGGAAGATGTGTGAGGCGAGAACGCGGTTTCCATTGGAATGGTCACCCATCCAAGTACTAACTGCGCCTGTCGTTGCTTTACATCGCATACCGAAGTATGTACATAGTAAAGACGCACCTACGCTCGCCCCGAATCTGAATTGAATACGTTAATGTTAAAATCACCAAAGCATAAAACTAAATCTGACTCGGAATAAGAATTGGTCAAAATATCCTCAAAATAATTAAGAAACTGTTTACAATCTGAATTAGGCGGTCTATATATATTACCCACAATCATATTTTGTCCAGATACTACCAACTTAATCCAGATGTGCTCAATAAATTCCCTGCATTCATTTATTATAATATTAAAATGTATCCCTTCTTTAATATACATACCGACACCGCCTGCTCTCTCGGTTTTGTCCTTCCTTACAAATGAGAATTTGTTTATTTTAATTTCATCCTCAACAATTCCATCATGTAACCAGGTTTCTGTTACACCCAGTATTTCATAACTAAAAGAATTTAAATGTTCCTCAAGCGTATTAAATTCCCTCAGCAAAGATCTCATGTTAATATGCGCGCAACTTAATATAACTTTATAAGAGGAAAAAAAAGAAAAGAAAAAACAAAATTTTGTCATTTTTTTTATCTATACTCAAATAGTTACGCTATTTGGAACTAGCTCTTGAAATGCTGTAATTATCTATCTACCAATGAACACACGAGAAATTAAATATTTATGCAATTACATCCCAAATAAACTCTATCATTTTTATAACAGTACAATTGATTAATTTAATATTTATTAAAAGATAAGTTTATATTATATGACAGCTGAAATGTAAACAAAGTAGTAACCTGAACATGATTTGAAAGAGAGAATCGACTAACTTGGTAGCATAAGGAAAGTCTGACTATAAATTTGAAAAATAGAATAAAGATAATCGACGAAAATCTAATTAACAATACCGGAGATGTCATCTACATCCTCAATACGGTGTACAACACCACGACACTTTACGTAAACGTTACCATGCATACACCACACATTTTTAACAGAGAATTTCTTCACTGCTTCGTTGAAAATGGAAAGTCTCCTTTTAGTGAGATCTTCCTTAATCACTATTCCTGTAGATTTGACACGTTTTCTTTTTTCAATACAGCCGAGCGTCTGTTTACATCAAAAAATACTATCAGAACAGCTGACGGTTTATCGGCATCAGGGTTTTTTGCTACTATTCGGTGAACACTTTTAATACCAGCAGCGACGATATCTAGCTCCATCTTTCTTCTGAATAAATCGAGTATAGATTCCTGCACATTTTCATCTTCCTTAGCAGACAAACCAAATACAGGGACATTACAATTGCGAGAATACTGTTCTAATGTTTTTTTTAGATATTTATTTTCATTCTGTATGACAGACAGCTCATTGCTGATTTTATTAAACTCGCTATCGACTTTATTTAATTTTTCTGCATCCCTTTCGTCTATTTTTTTAGAAATACTTTCAACGAGCGTGTTTTTAAATTGATCGTTAAAGATTGCAGATATTTGCTCAGCAACAACTCGCTTGATTTCGTCAAGGTATGTGCTTGTAAGCACAATTTTGAATCAATAACAGCTGTATGACTCACTTGTTGGTTGTTTATAAAATATGACTAATATGGCCTGTATTATTACACCAAGTCCTTCCAATATTTAAACATACACTTTAGCACAGATTGGTCCTTATTTGCGGTAGTAAAACTAAATAAATAAATTACAAATTTTCTCCAGCGACACAGAACAACATGACTTTCGCACTAACGCCATCTATGACTATGACTATTTGAAATTTGAACAATATTTCTTAGAGCCATTTTCCGTAATATAAATACACGTAAAATTAGACTTAAACTACCCCAAAATAAAACACCCTAAGTAACTCAAGAAATAAATTGAACATAACAATAAGCCAATACAACAGATTTACTAGTCAACTCTCTAGCATATGTATCGCAAAACATACCAACGATAATCTACTACAACCGATTTTATGTCGGTTTCTCAATCTAAATCATTGCCTATGTGTAGTTCCTGAAACTTTGTTGTTTGAGTTTCCTCAACCGATTTACTGTCTATTTTAATTAAATGACTCTCATCAATAACTAAGGTTTAATAAATACAATTTTACGACTATTTAAGAATAGCTTATTATTATTGTTATAGGCGACAAATTTGTTCAATAGGGATTGAGTAATTCTGACTAAATTCTGTAGTTCTTCATCATGACATGGCAAGTTATTGTCCCCCGCAAACGTAATTAAATTTTTATTCTCCAGTGGTATGTTGGAAGGTCATTAACGTACAATAAAAATAGTAATGGGCCAAGTACAGATCCTTGAAGAACACCATGTTCAAGTTTTAGCCTATCTGACGTGAACTAGTTGTTCTCTTTCTGTTGAATAGGAGCGTATCCAATTTTGAATTTTCCCTCTAATGCCATATAGGTTTAGTTTTTTTAACATCAAATTAAGTCAAGATATTTCTATATATTTTTGTAACAAAATCTAATAAAGCTGTTTCTGTGGATAACCCCTTACATACAGAGTCCATGCTGTGCTGGATGTAATATTAATGCATCTGGTGGATAGCCGAGTGGGTTAAGGCGCAAGGTGGCAATCACGATTAATCACACGGACATCACACCACCAGGTTCGAATCCTGGCTCCGGCACTGTCGGAGGAAATGGTTGTATGTTCGCGTTTTTTCAATGTGTAACCCCCTTCCGCACAAGCCATGGCTTCTGGAATTGGGGGTTGTCTAATTTCTGTGGTGTTTATTTATTTATTTATTATAACGTGACAGAAATGATACCATTCTGTTAAATATAACTCGCTCTAGTAGGTTAGAAATTACAGACAATAATGACACTCGACGATAGTTTAATATTAGACAATTCACCTTTTTTTGTGACCAGAAATAACACGGGCAATCTTATACCATACAGTCCATAAGAATTAGTTTTTTAAAAGTAGTTATTAAATTATAAATTTCTGTTTCAGATACAGGTTCCAGAAATATTTTAGGTAACATACCATTAAAGTGAAACTCAAATGTGTCATTATTATCCATGAATTTTTCGTTTAGTTTTTTAGGTGTGTTTATATAATGTTTATTGAACTCGTTTACTAATTAAAACATAATATTTTTAGTCGCAAACTTATCTTTAAAATTCTTATTTTACTATAAGGAACGTAACCAGACTGCAACCAACAGCTACTCTCCGGGCTATGTGCCCCGCCGAGCGCTGAATTACAAGTTGCAAGCCTGGCGCGTTAAGTGTAATAATTGCATATTACCATAAAAACGCTAATGCTTCGATTGCCCTCGTCAGTGCACTGACGAGAGCCAACAGCTCGAAACTGCAGTCTGCAAGTGGTGTATGACGACTGGCACGAGAGCTCGTTTAAGTAGAATTAGTCTTTCGGCTGGTGTTTGTTGCAATCGAAGCATTAGCGTTTTGATGGTAATATGCAATTATTACACTTAACTAAAAATATTATGTTTTAATATTTCGCCCTCTAAAAGCACATTTGAACTCGTTTACTATTTCTTCAGGTTGATGAATTATTATATTGTCAACTTTTACTTGTGGAAAACTGTTTGGTTTATCTTTCTATCCTCCTAAGGTGTCATTTATGACATTCCAAGTTACTTTCGATTTGTTGTCTGCGTTATGATAAATTTGATCATTTAAGAATTTTTTGCAGCCCTTATTACCTTTCTATATATACCTTTGTATTTATTATCAGAACTTATAATTTCATCATTTTGCGAGTTAATTTTTAGGTTGTATAACAGTTTCAATGTTTCAGATGATTTAAGAATTTCTTTAGTAATCCATTTATTTTTTGACGTGTTTGACAAGAGTGACCAGAGAGACCATTTTGAATGATTTTACATGTTGTATTATAAGTACAATTTGTGCAAACATAATCAATACATGTGGTACAATTTCCATTAATTCTAGTGGGTTAAGTTGTTTTAATTTGAATGTTATATTTATTGCGGGACTCTATCAAGTGATTTATATTAAAATCCCCACAAATTACAACAGTGTTATCTTTGTTACGACATACTTTAAACAAACATGATTTAAAAGAGAAAAGAAGTTAACCAATTCTGTACCCAAGCAACATTTCACCGACTACCGACTACTTTTTTACTAATTCCAATGTCAAAGTTAGTGCAAATAGTAGTCGTATGGTAACATAGATATTATAATCATAAATTGGACTCGGAGAAACGTTCCTTGAATCTTGCAAACCTACTACTTTAGTTTGGAACACCTAGCAACGTTTTTTTTACGTCAAAAAATGACTTATTTATGTTTGGTGTGTTTTTAAGTAATCTTTCAACATTGACTGGACGTTAGTAACTGACTAAATAAAACTGGTTCAAATGTACTTCTAGAGGGCAGAATATTAAAACATAATTTTTCTGTCGCAAGCTCCTCTATAAAATCCTTATTTTACTATAAAGAACGTAACCAGACTTCAACCATCAGCTACTCTCCGGGCTATGTGCCCCGCCGAGCGAGTCCTTGGGACTGAAATATTATGTTTTAAATAAAACTGGTTAACTTATGCGTAACCTTTCAGTGTCGGTTAGACCTTGGTAACTTAACGTCGCTGCTGATAAAAATATATGCACTTGTCACAATCCTAAGTCGGAATTAGTGTATTTATTTGGAACTTTCATAACACATAGACTAAGTGAGTCGTAAATATTAAATACCGTGCATATTTATTTATTCTATCGAAATCAACAGTAGGCGGCCATGTTGGACAAACGTTTGCAAAGATTTTAGAAACATTAAATTTATAGTTAGATTAGATTAACAAAGGAGCTGGTTATTTAGCCTTTACCACCGCGACCTTTTCAGGTCTATTGTGATGCTCCCAGAATATCTTCCTTATAGTACCTCGTCCAGCTTTGTCCTTTGTACTAGACTCCACAGCTTTGATAAAGGCATTTTTTTTTTTTTTTTTATACATTTATTTAACGTCGGCCTATTTCCGCTACTGAGGCCTAACACCGACGCCTGTAGACGAGCTACCCCCAACCAGGAATTTTGCCGAACCTCTTCCCTTAAAAAGAGTAGGGATCTTTTACTTGCCTAACATTTAATAGACAAGGGACCGACGGCTTTACATCCCCTCCGAAGGATGGTATATCTCCTATACAACCCTCGCCTAAGGTTGTATAGCTTCCGCGCATACACTGATATACAAGCCGCTGGAAGATGTGTGAGGCGAGAACGCGGTTTCCGTTGGAATGGTCACCAATCCAAGTACTAACCGCGCCTGTCGTTGCTTTACATCGCATACCGAAGTATGTACATAGTAAAGACGTACCTACGCTCGCCCCCCAAAGGCATTTTTGTATAGCTTGGTTTTTCTTCTCCGAGTACTTGGAATCTCAGCCTCGTCAGGCCTTCACACTGGCACAATACGTGAACTGAGGTTTCCTCTTCCTCTTGACAGAATCTACATGTTGCGTCCTCTGCCAGGCCCATTAGACTCATGTGTCTATTGAGCCGGCAGTGGCCAGTTAGAAGGCCTACTATTACTCTGATGGTCTTCCTATTCTGGCTTAGTAGATCTTCCGTAAATTTCGCCGAACGTTCTTTAATGAACTCTTTGGCCTGTCTCTGTCTTGGGAGATTCCTCCACCATGCCAGAGATTTATTTTGCACCCATTCCTTAATGGCTGCTCGTATGCATGGCTTTGCCACGCCACAAAAGGGCTCGGGTCCTATTGGGGCTTCAAGTGCGCCTTCCTTGGCCAGTTGGTCAGCTTTTTTGTTTCCTCTGTGTCCCTCGTGTCCTGGTACCCATGCTAGGGTCACTCTTTTCTGACTTCCCAGCTCTGGAAGGGTCGTCAAGCAGTCCCACACCAATCTTGAGTTGATTTGCATGGAACTGATTGCTTTTATTGCCGCTTGGCTATCAGAGAAAATGGCAATCGACTGGTTAACAGTGCCTTGTCCTATTATCTCCCTTGCGCAACAGAGTGTATGGCGATCACTTCAGCCTGAAGCACCGGTGCGTATTTCCCTAGACTTATCGGGATATTGGCTTTTGACCTTGTACCGTAAATCCCGGCTCCGACTCCTTGTTCTGTCTTGGAGCCGTCAGTATACCAGACTGTTTGTGTTGTTATGGGAGGACCGTTTTTTCAATCCTCCCTGCCTGGTATAACAGTCTGAAAGTTCTTGTTGAAGTTACCTTGGGACCATTACATCCGTGGGCATACCTAGAATGGGATCTGCCCTCATCTCCGAGTATAACCGAGTACCATGTTCCGTGTTGCATTAATCTGTGCACCACTGATCGAGTTTCGCCTTGAATGAATACGTGTAAGGGTGGAAGGTCCAAGAGGACCTCAAGTGCAGCCGTAGGAGCAGTTTTTATAGCCCCCCTGGCGCACAGGCATGCAAGCCTTTGTACGCCACTTAACAGCCTTATTGCTCCCGACTGCACCGTCTTAGTCCACCATATCACTGATCCATAGGTTATCATGGGTCTCACTACCTTGGTGTATAACCACAGGTTCATTTTGGGATTTAACCCTCAGTTTTTTCCACACATTTGTCTACACCTTCCCAGGGCGATTGTGGCTTTCAATGTGACTTTTTGGATGTGAGAGTTTCATGTTAATTTTTGGTCAAAAATGACTCCTAAATATTTTGCCTGACAGGCAAATGGAATTTCCACTCCGTTGAGCCTTAGGGGCTTTAGGCTTTGCAGTGTTCTTCTCCGTGTAAAATTGACGACTGTGGTTTTGTGGAGATTTATAGAAAGTCCTTCCTTGCAACACCATTTGTCGACAACATTTAGGGCTCTTTGCGAATGCTCCGTTATTGTATTCGCGAATCGCCCCTTAACAACTATTGCTAGATTATAGATTTATAGTTTAATAAATAAAATGCACTATGAGAAGCATTTACTTATTCATTAAGTTATATATGCGATATTTTTCAAAGTATTTTTTTTACAATTTCTTTTTTGAAAGAAAATAAAAGTATTATTTTAATACTGTAATTAATTTATTATAATAACACCAACAGCTTTTCATTTTTACGAGTTATGTAAAAACATAATCACACACTACTTGTTGGGACATTCAACAAATTCCTTCATCGCGCTTTAAAAGACACAATTTAGATTTAGGGTATAAGTGTGTAAATAATTAATGTTACCACACCTAAACTGTGACTTGCTATAGCTCCTTATTTGCGACAACTTGTGGCAAAAAATTATTTATCACTAGCTACAAAAAGAGAATCTCTAATTGACCTTTATTACCGTTTTGTTTGCTCCGTACGTATCCCTTTGCCTAAATCCTCCATATAACATCAATTTGAGTATAGAATCTCGGTAGCGTTTTACTCTTTTCTTCATTTCAATCTCCAATTACTCGGCTAGGTTGATGCGAACTACTCACCTGCAATTAGAAATTTCACTTTGTAATTTGAGCAGGTAATATATACGTTAAGTAGATTAAATCTCTGAGCATTAATTAATTAATTCCTCAGCCGTTGCTGGTGCGTTAAAAAACATTTAGGTATTAAGTGGGTGTTGATATAATGAATTTTACACGCAACTTGCCATTGTGGGTGATATTTATTTGATTAAAGGATAACCATAATTAAAAGTGTGCGCAGATTTATTTACGATAGCGCCATCCTGCACGTATCACTCTCCCTTAATACTCATTTTTAAAAATTCACTATAACAGGTGTATAAATAAACAGTCAGCAGTCAATTCATAATGAAGGAACTTTAACAGATACGAACAATTTTTAGTATCTTTAACTGTACTCTCTGGTGAATCCCTAACCTTAAAATAAATTCCACTATTTAATGATAATTATTTGATTACATTTAATAATTTAAAAAAGTGATATGAAATACTCGTTTACTTGCTACTTATTACTGGGAAGAAATATTTAATGCCCCAAGTTATCAATTAAGTCATCACGTACACTTAAAAATTTGTTAGATATTTCTTCAGATAATTTGGAGGCTCTCAAATACTTAAAATTTCCAACCAATCATTGGGATTTTATTTTGTTTAACATCATGAGTAAAGAATTACACTCTGAAACATTAAAACGTTTTGAATTGCAACATGGCTCATCAGACATCCCGACTTATAAAAATCTTTATGATTTCTTATATAAACAGCGCGTTGCCTTTGATTCAGTTGCTCTTGTAAAACCCTAAAAATCTCAAAATAGTATACAAAATAAAAATAATCATATCTCCAATAAATGTAAGTCATCGTCTACTCTCGCAGTTAATACTGATAATAATCAATGTCCTCTCTGCAAGTCAGAACATTCTATTTATACATGCTCTTTATTTTCCGCAAAATCTCCAGAGGAGAGATATAACATAGTCAAAAAGATAGGTGGTGTACTGATTGTTTATGGTCAAAAACACTCATCCAAAGCTGTTCCTCAACTTGTAGGGTATACAAAGGAAAGTATCACACTCTGCTTCATTTTGAAAATAATGTCTCATCATCCTCAACTATTGCATCAACTGGCAACATACCCCAGATATTTTCTAGTCACGATTCACAACCTGTTGTTAGTACGTTACAAGTTAATTCTCTCACTAATGTTGCTCCCATTTCCTCTCAAACTTTGCGGTTCTTCTCTCTACTCTCTCTCTCTCTCTCTAGATATTAGATTTACAAGGATACTATCAAACTATTAGAATTTTATTGGACAGTGCAAGTCAGGCTAACTTTATAACGGAAAAATGTATCTATCGAGTTTACGGAGACATAAAGCATCTTTCTCAATTCACGGGTTAGGACAAATATTCGGTAGCTTCTGGTGGGGTTACTTGCACCGACCTAAAGGTTGCGTAGAACCTAGTTTCACATTAAATGCTGTAACATTACCCAAAATACGCAGTAATATGCCCACTACAAACATTTCCATTGAACATTGGTGTTATATCTCCAACCATGACTTAGATGATCCTCGCTGTAACGTATCTGGTCCTATAGATTGTTATTTGGTGCAGATATATTCCCTCTTCTTTTGAAAAGTGGTCGCTTGGTAGGTAATATGAAAGAACCTACTATTCTCGACACCGTTTTTGGGTTCTGATTGAAGAAATCCGATGAAAAGTTATGTTTCAATCTCCCTCTATAATTAATACTTTTCTGACTTCCCAGAAAAAATCCCTGGATTGTACTCTTTAAAAATTCTCTGAGGTGAAAGAAATTTCTCACATAATTACTATGTCTCCTGAAGCTATGCTCTGTGAAGAAATATTTAAAAATATCCATTATTGTGATAAAGTTTGGTAGATTTGTGATTTCTTTCCCCTTTCGAGGATCTGTATGCTCGTTTAATGATACTCGTTCTCAAGCTCTTCGCCGCTTCTATTCACTCGAACGTCATATTCTACATAACATCCCTTTGTATTTAGAGTACTCTAATTTTATGAAAGAATATTTACTCAATAGTCATATCTAATCCGTCAATGATACCATACTAGAGAACAAAAATTATTGTATCTCTCACCCTTGTATATTGAACCCCAATAATTCTACAACTAAGTTGCTAGTAGTATTTGACGCTTCCGCAAAACTTCCACGAGCCCCTTCACTAAATGACACTCTGCTAGTTGGTTAAAAGTTGCAACAGGATATTATCACAATTTTATTAAATTTTCGCCTGAATGCATTTGCTTTCACTGCTGGCTGATATAAAGCAAATGTATAGGCAAATTTCTATCACTGAGTATCATCGCGTCTACCAGCGAATTATTTGGAGATTTTCGCCCTTAGAACCCATCAAAGATTTTCAATTTACAACCGTTACATACGTTGTCTCGTCCTCTCCCTTTTTAGCTATTCGTTCTTTAATTGAGCTATCCAACGCTGAGAAAGCAAAACTTCCACAGGCTTCCCAGATTATTACGACAGGCATTTACGTTGATGACGTTGTCGCGGGAGGTAAAACATTAAATGAGGCAAAAATCTACAAAGTCAACTTATTTCTCCTTTAACTAAATTTAGCTTTCAGTTACGTAAATGGGGAAGCAACGATCCAGCTCTATTAGAAGGTTTTCCATTGTTTGACTGCCAACAAACTTCACTTTCTTTCGATTGTAATTCAAACAGTATAGTGAAAATATTAGGTCGTCAGTGGCAGTGACTCATTTTCATATGAAGTTTCTCCAATAGACAAACCATGCACAAAGCGAACGATACTTTCCGAACTCGCTCGGATTTTTTTAGCACCTCTATCTTTCTTAGCTAAACACCTCATTTAATATTTATGGAGTTTGGACTTAGAGTGGGATCAACTTCCACACCCTAAGATAGTAGCTCTATGGACTCAATATAAAAGAGAACTGTCCAACATTTCTTCCATTAATATTCGTCGTGAATTAATTCTCCACAAATTCTCATCTGCGAAATTCAGTGGTTTATTTAAGATTCATCATGCCTGATTAAAATGTGATGACAAGTTTTATTTGTGCAAAATCTAAAGTAGTTCCCTTAAAACGGCCCTCTGTGTCGCGCTTTGAGCTTTGTAGTTCTGTTTTGTTTTCTAATTTAATAGATTTCGTGCTTAAGACGTACTCAACTAAGTTGCATATAAGTAAAGTCATTGCCTGGACTGATTCAATGGGTGTTTTATCCTGGATAAAATCAACTCCACACCGTTGGAAAACTTTTGTTAGCAATCGCGTAAGCCATGTTCAAGACAAAGTTTCTCTCAATTTATTGCGTTATGTTAAATCTCAAGACAACCCAGCGGATTGTGCCTCTCGAGGGTTAATGCCGTTGGAGCTTGTTAACCATTCCTTATGGTGGGCAGGATCTCGATGGCTAAGCTTGTCTGAAAACACTTCATCTGATAATCAATTAATAATTCCTCCCAACTTCCCGGAGGAGGAGAAGAAAATTCGGTTTTTCCTTTTTTGTCTCTCTAGACTCAATCGACATTCTCCTCGGTAAGTTTTCGTCTCTCTCTAAAATCAAACGAATCATAGTTCATTGTCTTGGTTTTATATATAAAATGAAAAATACTCATGAGAGTAACACTCAACCGTTTACCCAACATGAACTTCACACTGCTCTCCTCATTTTGGTAAAACGGATTCAACATATTGTATTCAAAGATGAAATCTTAAGCCTGGAAAATGATATTGCTCTTGCAAAAAATTTGCGTAAATTAAATCTTTTATTGGAAGGGATGGTCTCCTCAGGGTGGGCGGTTGACTTACACTTTCAGGTTTGTCTTATGATCGCAGACATCGTGCTCTTTTACCCCTACAGCAACGTAAGAAATGGACAGAACTTAGAAAATTCTTGGAACCAGGTACTGTGGTACTTATCAAAAATGACATAACACCTCCGTGGCACCGGCACATTGGTCGCATAGAAATAACTCATCCCAGCTCTGATGGCATTTCTAGGGTGGCGACTCTAAGAACCACCCAAGGTTTGTTTCAGTGCCCTTTTGTAAAGTTATATCCTTTGCCCTCTCAATAACTTCGAAAATACGGTATACTTTGCTGGGCTGTATGTGTAGTAACCATCCTTTTTGTTTCATTAACCTCTTTTCTCTATTTCATTTTTTACGCTTTTCTCAATATTAATAAATATTTTAGTGTTAGCATAAGTAAACATCATTTTTCTATGTAATTACTATAAACTATTTCTGTGTATCTGTGTACCAACAAATAGAAAATACAACCCACACACCCCGTTGATAAGGTGGTTGCAGTCCCGAGGAGCCCAGGACATTTACTTACCAAGTAGGTTGTATTACCCAGAAAGCAACCGGAAAATTGTCAACTAATGAACAATTGGCCGTTTTTGATAGAATAGAATTGGATAGGATAGGACAGGATAGGATAGGGTAGTATAGAATAGAATAGAATAGAATAGAATAGAACTTTATTAACTACATTACATACAGAATACATTTGTAGCAGCTCAAAAGATCAGTACAGTATATAAAAATACACGATACAAAGCAATATTACATACAAACAAAAATAAAAAGGAAGAAAACAATTTTTTGAGATTAAAATATGAGTAAAAAATATGCAAGCAGAAACAAGTGAAATAGAACAAATACGTTAAAAATAGGCATATAAAATAACAGGTGTTAAATACAGAAGAGGTGAACTTCACATTAATTTAATAAAATTGTTTGAATTTAAATATTCGCTCACAGAGTAGAAGCAGTTTCTTAGCATAAACGATTTTTATGGATATCTAATAAAGTGGAGTAAATAAAAACAGATGGAAGAGGCATTATGCCAAAACTGGCAAAAAAGAGATGACAATGATCCCTTATCTCAGCACCTGCCATTATTCTCAACACTTTTTTTTGCAAACGAAAAATTGTTTGTGCACTGTATGAATTTCCCAAAAGTACAGTACCAAAAGTTAGATGGCTGTGGAATAAGGAAAAGTATATAGATTTAAGAATATCAAAATTCAATAAATTCTCCAACTGACGAATGAGGAAGATAACACTGGCGAGCTTGTGGGTTAACTGTTCTACATGACCGGACCAGTTTAATTTGTCATCCAGGACGATACCCAGCAATTTCACACTCAAACCTTGCGTAATACCCGTGTGTGAAGAAAATACAAGTTTTTGAGTTTTTTGCTGATTTAGTTTTAGTTTATTAGCGATAAACCATTCTTCAGCTCGAGAGACAGTGTCATTTGATGAGTCTATTAGATGTTTATATCTTTGTCAGAATTTATTAATGTTGAGTCATCTGCATACAGCACACAATTTTTAGTCATCATGAAATAACACAAGTCATTAACAGAAATAATGAATAATAATGGCTCCAGAACAGAACCCTGGGGAACACCATGATTTATTTTATTTAGTTTTGACTGCTTATTGCCGATTTCTACATACTGTGATCTGTTGTTAAGATATGATTTAATCAGTTCAATAGGAAAACCTCTAATGCCATAGATATATAATTTGTCTATTAGCAAGTCATGTGCGACACAGTCAAATGCCTTGGTGAGGTCACACATTGCGATAGGTGAATGTTTACCTTCCTCGAGACCACGAACTATTTCTGACACTATCTGCATTACGGTTTTGGTTGTTGAACAATTTCTCCTAAAGCCATATTGGCAGGAGCACAAGAGTGAATTTGATTCAAAGTACTGTGTAAGTCTGGACTTTAATATGATTTCAATTACTTGAGCAAATATAGGAATAATAGATATCGATAGATAGATGTTACTCTCTCCTAAGTTTAAGACTTATATCTTGAAAACTCTGGAAACTATGCGTATCCAATGATTCCGTTAACACACGGTATGTTTACTTTGTGAATTTTGAGTTTTGGCACAAACTAATAATATAATTTTTTTTACCAATATATCAGTAACAGGCCAAACTAATATTTTTTCATTACAATTTCGAATCGATCCAGCAGAGAGCGGATGTTGATTTTTTGGGGCTTTGTGTACGTGTTTGGTTAGCATCACTTATCATATTAACCGCAGATACTTAAAATAACTCATTTAATTGTAAAACCTTCCTACCTGGCATAAATATCAGCAATACATCAGAAAATTAAGCATTCCGGACTCAGGTGGTCAACTGCCATTAATTAATACTGATGTTCTGTAGTGGCAGGTTGATAAGGGTAAACACAGTATATCTTCCGGTATATTTAAAAGCGTTACAAAATGTTCATCGTGTGGCTCACGTAATGAAACCTTCTAGCTTTTTGACAAATTGTATGAGGGCAAGTTCTAGGCAGAGGATTAAAAGTGGCTATATTTTAAAGACTAACGTAGAAGTGAGGTAGCGATTCTATGGAAACACAATTTATCATTTAATAAAGCCGGCGTGTAATAGGTAAATATAAGATGAGTTGGGTAGAATTTAACGAATTTGTAGGTAACAAATACAACAAAAGTTTAGATTATACAGTGTTAGGCTATTATATGTTTGATGAAAGTTTGAAATGTTTTGTAATAATATATGTGGAGTCTTTATGGTTTGTAATAACTAGTTTTGTGATCATCTAGTTTTCGAAAAGCAACATTTTTGTGACCTTGAGCGTCGTTGACAAAGTCTTTTCATAGAATATATGAAATTATTAAGGTATAGTCTTTGTTCTTTTATGATTTTTTCGATACAATTCCTTAATTTGTTAAAGTTAGTCAGTGTGGTAAGATCGATGAATACCTGGACATAGGCACAAGTCAGGAATAAATTAGAACCTTCCAATATTCTTCCAAATATTTCATTGCCACTACTACAATTAATTCGATTGGTCAGTTATTTATATATATAGCTGCTTATATCATATAAATTATATTTTTATCATTTGCTTATATTTTGTTTTTGCTTATACAATATTTTGGTTAAATATGTTGGAGTTTATAATATTTTAGACAATGAGGAGGAAATTAAAGCAGAATCCTGTAATAATTTGCAAGATTATTTTAATAACAACGATGCGGAAAGGACAAAAGACACGTTTAATGATATATATCTTAATATAACGAGCATCAACAAGAATTTTGATAAGCTGCTTGTGTATTTGGGACCTCCAGTTGGATATATCGTTATTATATTACAGTCTGTACTCTTATAAAGCAGATACCTCCATAGAATTAACTGATTCTTCATCTGTTCTAACCTCATTAGAAAATAGTGTCTCGTTCAATATCAAAACCAATCCGGATATATTTAACATAAAGGAATTATTACATAATATAATAGAAATGGGAAATGAAGTTCATTTCATATGAGTGAAAGCACATATTGTCTGAAAGTTATTTGTAGCATTCTACGAACATTCTTTCCTATTATTTGGGTTTTCTACAATATGTATTATTATCCTCTTCAAAAACAGAACACCGAATCTACAAAATAATAGAATTATTGGAAAAAATGTCTGCGCCCGTGGCGTTTACGCCAAAGGAATAATCAGAGGTTATGTTTTGCAAATAATTTAAAAAAATTTAACAAAGGAAGCAGATACCAAAAAAAGAAAAATTAAAGAATCAGCAATAATCTTATTAAATGAAAATAAGTACGTATCGAATTGTTCTGCAGATATTTGTACAACCTGGCTACCAATGTTAAAAGAAGAACTTAACAAAATCAACATTATCTAAAAGAAAATATCATCAGTTTTATGTTTTGTGTAAGTAGTAAGTATCTACGGAAATAACATAAACAGAATCTTAAAGCTGTGTATTTGACATACACAGCAAAATAAGAGTTCTTCCAAAAAAAGCTTTAAAAACGGAAAGAGATTACTTTCTGAAACGTCAGCAAAATACATTATTTCTGTGTTTATTCCGATCTATATTATTTGCAAAACATAACCTCTGACTATTCCTTTGGCGTAAACGTCACGGGCGCAGAGGCTTTTTTCCAATAATTCTATTATTTTGTATATTCGGTGATTTGTTTTTGAAGAGGATAATAATACATGTGGTAGAAAACCCAAATAATAGGAAAGAATAGTGAAAGCAGATATTGGCATAAAAAATAACGAGATTGTTGACCTTTTAGCCAAGAAGAGTATCAAGTCGTCTGAAACAAATATATGTCTGACTCTTTTAACATTTTAAAATCCAAATTGCGATATAGGTGGTTGAGGATACGGCAAGAGTACTGCAATTCCAACCCTACTAGATATACGCTTATTCACCCTGATCCCCCATCTAAGTTTTGGCATGAAAATTATATCTGCCTTAAAAAATACGTAACAACTATAATACGACTCAAAATTGAGCACGCTTTTTTTCAGCTCTAGCACACCTGTTCAAATAAATGTTCTGCTTTCAGAGAATTGTGATATTTGTAGGGTTAAATGTGACCTGGGCCATATTTACTTCCAGTGCTCCAAATAAAAAGCGTCTTGTGACAGATTATATACGAACCTTATTAAGCACAAAAATCAATCACTTTTTTATACTTTCCACCCTCAGTCAACTGAACATTTTATTGTAAATTTTGTGTGAATGCCTGAATAGTTTAACTTCGTATCCTCTGTTATTTTTCCTTTGTAATATCCTCTTAATTTATAGCGGTCCTCAAAATTTGTTTGTTATTAAAAATGTTCTGACAAGACCCCACTGCAGTGGGAGTTGCCCACATTTCCTATGTTATCCCTAAGTTGGCTTAGATTATTCGAAGCTATTGATTGTAACAATTTAGGCCACCTCTTACTAGTATAAGTAACGCAATGGTCACTGAACAAGCAATTTTATAGCAGAAGGAAATTTTATAAAAATATAAAATATAGGAATTATAATATTCCAACCTATCTGCAAGTGCCTTATATAAATAAGGACTCAATAAATTAAACCAAAACAGCTATTCCTCTTACGAGCGCTGAATTATAAAGTAATATTTGCGTATTTTGTCTAAACACAGTTCGCATTAAAATATAATGACTTGGAATGCTCGAATGCTACGAGGAAGATGCGAAGTCTCCTTCATCTCAGGATGTCACTAACTGCAGACCGGTTTCGACCTAGTTTTGGGTATCGTCAGTGCAGTGCAAGTGATACCTCCTGCTATAAAAATGCTTATTCAGTGATTATTATCAATTTTATTTTCGATTTGGATTGTTTCGAGACTACTGAGAGATGGCGTTAGTTACGCTCTACTGCGGTGGAACTTAAGAGGGATAAGGATCATCTGATCGAACCTAGTGAAGCCACCAATACTCCCCGCGCGTCGGAGATATCCCATAGTTACATTTACGTTATCACAGAAATACGTAACCAGGGTATTTTGCTTTCAGATTTTAGCCAGAGAATGTGATGCAACTGACATGGAATGTCGTATACGTACCTTTGCTTTATTCCGTCAAAATATAGCCGGCAACATTGCCTTCTGTAGTATTATTATTGTCAATATTTTTATTTGTTTTAATTTACAATGATTTTTGAATTATAAATAAATAAATTATTTAAATTAAAAATTTTGTGTTAAAGTTTTTATCATCATATTTTTCAGGTAAAATGAAATGAATGTTATCATTAGGTTATTTTTCAGCTTGTAGGACAAACAAAATATAACCTATAAGGTGGCAAAAGTTTTGTTTCGGGTAATATTTGCAGTATTTTTATACCTATAGGTTTCCTTCGGCCTTTTTTTAAATTTGTAAGTGTTGTTAAAGATGTAGAGCTTTGTTTTAGTGTTATTATAACATAACATTTCTGGAGTTGTTGGGACTCATTCGTTTTTCGGACCATTTTTAAAACATTACATGAGAAATATTTTCATATTTAAAGAAAAAGTATAGTGATTCATTTAATTAAATATTACCAATGTAGCACTAAAATAAGAAATTTCGCAAAAGTAACGTACCCAGAAGTGGTAGATTACTTTGATCGTCGAATATTGTTTGTCCAATGGTTCTTTGCGTGTGTATCAAATTCGCTACTTATGTAAAATAAAGGATTATAAACTAATTTAAAATGTTTTTTAGACGAGGAAAAACGACGAACACAACAGGAGATCTGTTAAGAATGTGTTTGCCGTTTGCCTCAAAAACATTTTAAATTATTTTATAGTCCTTCATTAAGTATATTTTATATAAGTAGACTACAAATTTCAAAATCTACTGACTGTTATACAATGCACAATGTTTTCCTCTATAAATCTCAAATTTATGGAAAAATTCTTGTCGTCCGAGGATGTGAAGCAAAATTTTGTTCACGAGACCAGTAGCAAAATAAAGAATTTTTGTTAGTAAAGTCTTGGTTTTCTTTCATAATAAATTATTATTATTTTTTTAAATAAAATAGCCAACATAATAATATTTTCTTTATTTTCTATGCAAATTTTGTTTTGTTTACTCAATTATTCATAGATTTAAAGAACATATAAAAACACAGGTTTTGAAATTAAAGTAACTAAAGAGGAGTTTTTAAGCAAACAAAATACAGATGAATAATCATTTATTAAATTGAACCTTATAGCTTTATTAGTAAATACTTCCTGTAGAAACGTGGTTGCCAGACGTGAACTGAGTCCTTAATCGCACCCCTTTCAATTTTTTTGAGGAAAACGAAGTTTCAAAGTAAAAACCTTATAAAATAAGTGAATAATAAAGAAATACATAAACTTAACAAAAGCAATTTGCTGTAAATAATAGAACAAAAATAAATATGATTTTCCCAAAATAAAATAAATAAAATGGAAATATTTCTACACTTCCATAAGTAAATAAAATAAACATTTTTTTAAATGAAAACATTTCTAAAATAAATAAATAATACTCATCTTCTATCGGTGTTTCTAATCGGGTAGCTTTTACGGTGCTGCGGATCTATTATTTCTGGTAAGAAACAGGTGAAATAGAAAGTTTTTAATAACGGCAACATCTTTTCTACCCAGAAAACTTCATCTCATTCAATCTGAAAGAAAATTTATTTTATTTGAAATTATTAGCTGATCAATTGCTTATTGTCTGAAAGTTATTTGTGGCATTCTACGAATATTCTTTCCTATTATTTGGGTTTTCTACCACATGTACTATTATCCTCTTCAAAACAAATCACCGGATCTACAAAATAATAGAATTATTGGAAAAAAAAAAAAAAAAAAAGATCCTACTGAGCAAAGAAGAGATAATTATTAAATGAAAAGAATTTCCTGAGGACACACATTACAAATTACAGATTAAAAATGAAATACCTCTTCTACTAACAATCCGTAACGGCTCCAAACGCAAAGTTGAGTATCCTATCACAAAAATTTATAAAAAGTACATATCACAATTAATAAAAATAAATTAAAAATGTTTGTTCACATTACACCAAGTTATACACTTGTTAGGAACATGAACCACAGAGCACGTGTAAACTAAACAACTCTTGAATAAACTGAATAACTGAAACACAACAGGCACTTAGAGTTTGAACTATAAAATAATTTAAAATTTTTCCTTCCATCTTTCTCAGCTAAGAGCTGCAGTCTTTTTCTTTCGAGGGCTAGCTTTCTAGATTTTATCAATTTACAAATTTAAAGTCATAAGCAGTGTTGTTAAATTGTTTCAGTTAAAAAATCAGGCTGCAGATGCCGCTACGTCCCAGACTACAAATTCCAAAACATCGGGGTGTAGATTTGCGCTTTCAATATTGAGCATTTTTGAATGTTGTATTTAGAAAAAATTTTGGTATTCGACCAAAGAATTTCGCAAACTTAGTATTTTTCTCGGTAAATCACAATACAACAGTTTTATAACAATTTCACTGATTTTGCGAAATTCAAAACATTATTATAGACAGACCCCCATTCTTAATTTTTAAATTAATGCCTTCCAAGGAGCGTAATTCTACACCCAGTATTTTGACAATATGGCGGACCTCCTTAGCCCTCTTAACAGTGTCTATGAGATGCGACTCTGGGTATATCACTTGCACTGCACTGACGAAGGAGGCCTCGCATCTTCCTCGTAGCATTCGAGCATTCCAAGTCATTGTATTTTAGTGCTAACTGTATTTAGACAAAATACGCAGATTTTACCGTATCCTTATTTATATAAGGCACTTGCAGATAGGTCGGAATATCATAATTCCTATATTTTATATTTTTATAAAGTAATTGTGCTATATGTATATGTTTATTAGGTAAATAGTAACCAGTAAATTGAAATAGTAAATTGTTCCAGTCATAATATAAAAGAGTAGGTATCTTATTAATGTTCAATAGAAATGTACTTCGTAGTGCTATAACATTAATTTATTGCACAGTATTTAAAAAGATCCGTTTTACGCTTTCAATTAGTTGATATCTTGTTGTAGTGGAAAAATAATTTTTACATTCATTATATCAGGAATAAATTTATCTACATTAAATAATTGCAAGCCATAACAGCAACGCAAAAAAGTTGGTAATAGCAGGAAAAATTTTATTCCCTATTTCTGTTATGTTTTATCTTAGATTTTCTAAATGGGACGGAAATGATTTGATAAATGTTACTCCACCCGTAACTTTTGGAACACGTTGCACAAAACAAGCAATATGTGTATGAAAAATCAACTATCTGCCAGTTCCAAGCGATTGAAACCTGTTACCGGGATTAATGCAGTCAATTGAAATGTGTAAATTGGAATTTCTCAACGTACTAATGGATCGAAAGAATAAAGTAGGGCGATACTTCTTATTTCTGTTGTAGCAGGAAACATATTTTTATTGGAGAAAATATTAAGTTAAAATACGTTCGGCTTCTGACTATTGAATGAGTTCTTGAAAATAAATTTCTTTCTATTATTTAGATATTTCCTCGTTTATGTAAAGTAGAAAATAATTATTTTAAAATTACAGGCATGTCACGTTCAACGTATGATTTTTCAGACTATACAGCGTGTCCCATTTTGCTTGGAACCACCCCTATAAATAGTTTATTGAATGTCCGATTTAGATAGTTTTTTTTGAAAATATATACCTTTGAAAAGCGCATCTTTATGTTATATTAAATTTTAGAAAACATAATAGCGTGGCCTACTATGATTTTCTTTTTGGTCAGAAAATGGTGAAATCTTCTTAATTTCAAGTCTGAGTACGCCACTGAATTCAGCAACCCCCCAAATATCTTTGTACCAAATAAACATTTTGCTACACCGTCAATTGACCACTACCTGACTCACATATGCTCGGGCAATGTGCGTCCGACAGGATGAATTCTAGCTTAGCACGGAGATATCTTGCCTAAGCTTTCTGCTAATGGTATCTTTGGTTTCCTACTTCCGACCTGAACAGTCGAATTTTTGGTAATATTTCACTGCTCTGAATTTATATTTATTTTCTTGGTAATTTTGGACTTGGAATATTTCCTTTATTTTCTGTAAATAATTTTTAATTTGTTTTTGTTGTATTTCGTTAACTTGTGCCATCAGCAACTTATAGTAGTTTTCAATAAACCGATCGTGTCTAGTAAATCCGGGAAGACATTTTACCGTGAATAATTCCTTCAAGGGACGCTGCCTTTAAGTGGGACACTCCAGAGGTGTACGCCGAAATTTTGATGCAATTTCTTGTGTTTTGATTTTAATTTTGCAAATAAATTATTTTTTTCCGTGAAAGAGCACTTTAAGGCTTTAAATATTCTTACGCTGCCCTCTTCATTTATTTTAAGTATCCTTATTTATGCAAAAAATGAAAGTTTTGAAACCCTAAGTCAGTATCATCATTATAATACGAGAAATAACGAGCGTTTAGAAATACCTCAACACAGAACAACAATGTATGAACACTGCCCCAAATATCTGGCCATAAAGTCTTTCAATAAATTACCAGATGACCTAAAATCTTTAAATATTAATATTTTTAAAAAACACGTCAAAGAGCTACTCTTAGGAAAGGCGTATTATTCGGTCAGGGAGTTCTTAAATGATAATTTTTGATTTGATGATAAATTCACATTTTTTTTTTTTTTTTCTTCTTCTTTTGCTTTGCATTCATGTCATATTTGTTATACTAATATATATTTATAACTGTATATAGATTTTAAAATTTTTGTTAGTACCAGTTTACTTTGTTTTACTTTATTATATTCTATATATTTTCATTCTGACCTGACGACTTATTGTACAATAATCAAATAATTGGACCAATAATAATAGTATTATTAGTACTATAATATTTGTGAAATATATATAAATTTTATTGTTATTTTAAAATGTTACTATTGTACTTCTGACCTACCATATGTACATTATTTGTATCCAACATGGTGAAATAAATATTATTATTATTATTATTATTATTTTCAGTCGGGGATGCTGCCCTTAAGTGGGACACTCCACCTGAGCCGAACTGTAATAAATTAATACCAAACACGATCGTAAGAATAAACAAAGACAAATTAATATCTAGTAAAATAACACTTGACGTTTGAACCTATTTCCTAGTAAAGTCTTCTGTACAGAGTAGTTATACCGGGTTATTTTCGCGAAATTCTGAGTCGCGGATGCTGCCTTTAAGTGGGGCACCACCTGAGACGTACCGTTATTTGATATTTTTTTAAAGTAAATTCACGGGGAGTTTTCCGCGAAATTCTCAGTCAAGGACGCTGCCTTTAAGTGGGACACAACAACTGAGACGTACCGTCTTATTTAATAATTAATCATTCCATCACCGGGTTCATCACGTCAAGTTCGCAAAATTAACTATTTTATAATATAAAAAAGGTCATTTTATTCTTGTTGGAAATTTCAATATTTCAATTACAACGTATCTATCACAAAATTAGTCCTAATTTCATTTCTGTTGTACATGTCAAACCGCTGGTCTTGCTTTGCTTGTCATTACGTACGTACATAACCTACAAAACTGAAAAAACGAGTGGGGTCTTCTGAAGCGCTTCATAAGAAGACCACGACAAAATGGTCGAAACGTCAAGTATTCAAAATTATCAACGCGCAAGATAACCCAGAAACCTAACTATGGATCTCTCAGAAAAAATCCAAAATTACAACTTGTTCTACGAAATTTGGTACAAACACATTTGGGGGGGGATTGCTGAATCCAGTGGCGCACTTAGATTTGAAATTAAAAAATCGCTATTAAGATTTCATCATTTTCTGACCCGAAAAAAAAAATCATAGTAGGTATTATGTTTTGTAAAATTTATATAACACAAAGATACGTTTTTGAAAGATCTATGTTTTAAAAAAAATATCTAAATCTTACATTAAATGAACTTTTTGTAAGAGTGGTTCTAAGCAAAACGGGACATGCTATATTAACAAAAATATCGTATGACTTTTTTTGTGCAGAATCGATTGTCCCTTAAGCGTGTGTAGGAACAAAATTCAATCCTCAATAATTTGAACGTGTAGAATTTGTAGGAAAATAGTGCGTAGGGACTCTCCTTATTTTTAAATACATCTCAGAATTAGCTAATGGTACTGGACTACAAACACTTTCCGGATGCAAGTTTATGCAACGTTTTGTTGTACAATGTAAGCTTATCATGTTCACATTCTCTAGCTGTCTCCATTTAGCCAATAATTCACTTCATGTCCATACAATAGAAACTAGAGAGTCTTGCTAGAGAAAGAGCGAGCTAGAGAGAGGATCATTTGTTTCATTATAGAACTTGATTAACAATGCCGGCACGCAAACGTACGCATTTGAGGCAGCGACCAGCGCGAAAATTCGGGCCTATGTGATCCTGAGGGGATCAGGCAGGTACACCGTCATTTTATTAAACTATGCCACGAATACAGTGAAGGTTAATTTACTGAATAACAAGAAATAATTGCTTCATCAGGCAAGCACACGAACTTTATTTTTGCTTCAAAAATAATAGAAATCAGTGCCAGATATTAAATACATAACAAACAAGTACACGGCAATATTTTTTTATAACAGACAAACAATAGGTTTTTAATCGACTTTAAAAAGGTTGTGTGATTGTCTGTATGCCCGTGTATGTATCTATATTGCTATGATATTCACTTATACTTAATTACAAACATGAGAAATATGTTTTCTAGTGTGTGGAATTAGATGAATACTCTGTATTATACACAAATTATTATTATGTTTGAGTACTCTTGGTATTCTTTGTAGGAATTCGAGTCTGTAGATCGCAATTCACTGAAAAGTGTTTTCAGTTTATACTTTCAATGGGGGTTTTTAGTTTAAAAAAAAATGTATCTTTATCAGTATTTTAATTTAAAGTATTTATACTTATTGCATGTTATCTATTATATTTAACTTACCTTTGATGGTATATTGTACTGGGTTTTATTATGGTAGATAGCAAGAAGGACTGGTATAGATAAAGAGAAAGGGACAAATTCATATTTTATAAGCAATGGAATGAATTCGAATAAATTCTATGGTATATTGTGTTTGTGGTGCAAACCATTTTAATTAGGGAATCTGTATGGATAGTTATTGGGTTTTATTGCTATTTTAAAGCAAATTTTAATATTTGGTTTTGACATAAGTCAAATAATTTCTTATTTTCCATACAATTTCTTAATTTAGCCAATATAAGCAATTAGAGATTATATAAACTGTTTAAGAAGAGTTGAATTATGATATGAATAGTTATTATACATCTGGGTATCTGTATCGGACAGTCATAAAACTGAGATTACTCAAAATCATCGTTAGTGATCATAATTCTACTTCTAAACCATCTCTAATTGTTTATTGCATTTATATTGTTCTATTACTTTTAAATTTGTAAATTAATTTGTGCGTGAGTGCGAATTTTGACACAAAAAGGATCTAAACTGTACCAGGAAATAAATACTCACAGAATAAGATTAAAATTACCACAAAAGATGTGTAAGACTCTCGGTCACACATTTATTAAGGAATGTCAACCCCAATTTAAAAGGGGTAGACAGAAAACGCATTGTTAGAACTGTAACATTTGCGTTGCTATGGCAATATTAAACGTCAAACCGACCCTATATAAAGAGCTGCAATAGCTGAAAAAAATGTTTTTTTCAATTAGATCACGAATCTGAAAACATGTAACAACGTAACCTGAAAATTGGAAATTTGACAAGAGTTGTCAAAAATATAATTTTGAAGAAAAGTCTAAACAATTTGAAATTGGTATCATAGAAATTTAATATTGGAGTGGAAACTAAATAGAGTTGGAGTTTTTTTTTTAATTAATAATTTTGGAAAGCCAGGAGAGAGTAGACGTTTGGAATTTATTTTGAAATCTAATATCCTTTTAAAATATTCGTGAGTTTTATTAATTTTAATATTGAACTTTTATCCATTTTTTGTCATTTTTATATTTTATATTTTAAGTTAGATCAGGCAGATTAAGTTAATATTGTTGTTTTTATATTTTACATTTTTATAAAAATACAATATATTGTTAGATTTGAATTCGAATTTGTTTCTTTGTGTGTATGTCAAGTGTCAAATTTGAAGATCAGAATTCATGCTCTGAGCATTAGGAGTATTTTTGTTAATAATACTTTAGAGTGGGAATTTAATTCCAGCACGTTAATAAAGTGGTTTGTTTTTTTTTGAAAGGGTTGTACAGGCGTAATTTGCATTTCAGATTTAAAAGGGATGTACACGGCAATATGTATACAATATGTATGTGTGATCCATAAGTCTTACACTACTGATTCGATTTGAATCTGGTTTCAGCTTTAAAGGTAATAGGCTCTGTCACCGGATCCTCCACCATTTATTAGAAAATTAGACCAAACGCTTTAGTCACAAAAATGAATGAACTTTATGCAACTTTCACTAACTGAATCTTGATATTTCAGACATACTCAATTATAATTAGTGATTAAAAGTAGATTAATATAAAATTATTTTAAAAAGTATTAAATAAATAGCGTTATCGAATGACAAAAGCAAACACAGGCCACAACACTTAACCTGTTACGTAGTTACATCCGTTTTCTACGATAGGAAGGCTGAAATCAATTTCTTAACAAAACTCTTCATGAATCATGAAAATCGATGTTTGTTGAACGACGTATTACTTTCTGATACTCATAAATGTCCAACATATACTGAAAATATCTTCGTGCGATGAGGCGTAGTAATGAAAACTTTCGATATGCATTCCAGTCAATCGTTGCAAAGGATGGTGCAGCACTTAATTTTATCTTTATGATATGTACATAAAGCCGCTCCACAGCCACCGACAGGATCCGAGGCAGGAGTGTTGCTTGTATTCTTGATCGATTTCGCATTTCAGTTATATGATATAACTTCTCATCTTTCCTGTTTCTGAATTTTGGAAAGCCGATAGATTTTCTCTGAGTTATCAATATCATCAACAGCATGGAAATATCTTCATCATCAGATACCAAGCTACTCTTTTAGTTAAAGCCTGCAATGGTACCTGTAAGTACAGTGTGGTAATCAATATAAGACATTTTCTCGTAGATAGCTAAATATTGGGCTAATATGAATAGAATAAATATAATAAATGCAACAGAGATTAATTTTGTAATAATAAAAGAAAAAGAAAAAAGACGGATAATTAATTCATGCTCTTATTTCGACTATATATTGTTTTAATTTTTTTTCGAAATGTCAAGGAGGATGTTTTGATGTCTACTGGAAGTCTATTATAATTTTTAGCAGCATTGTAGGAGAATCCTCTTTGAAATAGTGCAGTACTGTGCTTGAGAATATAGGTGACATCTAGTATTACGACTATGAACACTGGAATAGAATATAGAATAGAGTAGAATATATTTATTAATCTTTTTTGCCATACAAAATATGAATAAGGTAAGTCAGTGTTGATTATCTACAAAAGTGAAGATACCTGGGAGACAATACGTCTATCTATGCCATGTTACAACACTCAGTAATAAACTCTTCCAAAGTATAAAAACAACCTTCGATTAAAAATGATTTTAAATTTCTTTTAAACTCAGCAAAACCGCGTGACAATTTAATTGAATTAGGTAAAATGTTATAGAGACTACAACCTGCGTAGACCGGCGACTTTTTATATTTCTCGTGCAAGCATTTACCAAGACAGAACTTTTCTTTATTTCTTGTTGGGTAATCATGAAAGTCTATATTTTTTTTAAATTTGGTTTGATTTAGATATACAAAACATAATATTTTCAGTATATAGATTGATGTAAAAGTTAATATGCATCTACACTTAAAAGATTCACGGCATGACTCCCTGTAATCTAAGTTAAATATTAGTCTCAATATACGCTTTGTATTATAAAAACACGAGTAGATTCTGTAGATTGACCCCAGACCGTAATATTATAGCTTATTGCTGAGTATACTTGGGCATAATATAATGACAATACGGCAGTTTCATTTAAGTCATTTTTTAAAGAAGACAGCGCAAAGAAAGACTTGTTCAACTTAGAGCATACCTGGTTAACATGTTCAGAAAAATTAAGATTTTCATCTACCTGAATACCTAAAATTTTTATTACATTTATAATTTTAATTTGAGTATTATCTAGAGAGAAGTTTATGTCTGGTACAGTGCGGTTCCCATAAGAAAATTTTACACATTGAGTCTTATTTAAATTTATAATTAATTTATTTCTGTTGCACCAGATCTTAAATTCCTCTAATACGATATTGACTCTGTCGATAGCACCTAAGATGTTAACCGCTGATACTACAATTGTGGTATCATCAGCGTACATAAATAACCCTCCGTGTTGTAATATGTAGTCTGGCAAATCGTTAACAAACAAGAGAAATAGTAAAGGACCCAATATACTTCCTTGTGGCGTACCAAGGTCTGTATTATATAATTGGGAGTCCACCTCTCCTACTCTAACAACCAGAGACCTGTCCGTCAAATAAGATTTTATCCAATCATTAATCGATCCTACGATGCCTATTGCTGCTAATTTATTTGACAAAAAAATTGGGTTAATAGTGTCAAAAGCCCGGGAGAGATCAAAAAACACACCAAACACATACTCGCTGGAGTCTATCTTATCATGAACGTACTGCACAAAGTCAATCGTGGCTAGTTCAGTTCAAATGTGCTTTTAGAGGGCGGAATATTAAACATAATATTTTTAGTCGCAAACTCCTCTATAAATCCTTATTTTACTATAAGGGAAGTAACCAGACTGCAACCAAAGTTGCAAATCTGGCGCGTTAAGTGTAATAATTGCATATTACCATCAAAACGCTAATGCTTCGATTGCAACAAACACCAGCCGAAAGACTGATCCTACTTAAAGGAGCTCCCTTGCCAGTCGTCACACACCACTTGCAGACTGCAGTTTCGAGCTGTTGGCTCTCGTCAGTGCAAGGTAGGTATGCGACGACCGACATGAGAATCCTTTCACTATAGTATATCCCGGTATTTTCACAATAGCGACATGTAAAACAGCCAGCAGGCGCCATCTAGCGGTCCAGTGTCTGTTGCAATCGAAAAATAAATAGCCTGACTTGGCTTAGCATAGTTCAATCGTGGCTGTTTCAGTTGAGCGACCAACTCTAAACCCATGCTGGCAAGTTGTTAATAATTTATTTATATTTAGAAAAGAATATATTCTATTGTAAACAGCCCTTTCGATTAACTTTCAGAAATTACTTAAAATTGAAATGGCCCTGTAATTTGACATTTCAAGACAGTCGCCTTTTTTAAACACAGGCACAACTTTAGCTATTTTAGGTAAACTAGGGAACTGACCAAGATAGACAGAATTATTTATTAAAATGGTTAAATAATGTGCAAACTCGTAACAACACATTTTAAGTAATTTTGTAGGTACTTCATCAATCCCAGTAGATTTTTTGTTAGACAATTGATTTATAAGCTCAACTACCGAACCCTCCAACACTGGCAAAAAGTATATAGATTTGATGCTTGGATTTTTAGATATTGTACATTTATTGTTCTGAAGTGCAGAGTTTTGATCCGTAGGAATTGTTACTGGGTTTGAAAAATATTCCCCAAAAGCATTTGAAATCTGCAAAGGATTGTTTAATGTTCTCTCATTAGCTTATCGAAAAGATATTATGGTTCATTATGTAAATTTATCTTAAAAGGTTAAACGTGACAAATAATGCATACACCTTTTCTATAGTTTAAGCCACCCTGACTTGGAGATTTTATTAGATACGTGGCCAAAATTCCTTAAATTAAAACAGTAGTGAATACAGGAGCTTTGGATCTTTTGTAAACTTAGCTGATCTTTTCGAGTTAGAGCGGGTCAGTACAAAGAATCACCAAAGCATAGATTTGAGAGAATCAAGAGTCACAGAGCTTTAGCTTGATGCTCAGGTCAAGATCTTTGTGCATATAAAAAGATTTGAGTTTCACATAAGATTTTTTAATTAAATGATTGCTATGATTCACAAATCTTAAATTGGCATCAAAGTGAATACCTAAATTATTGCATTACGCTTAGAACTTAACAATTGCCCATTTAATGAGATATTAAAATTAAATAATGGATTATAGCTATCTTTTCCAAGCACTATCAGTTCAGTTTTATTTTCACTGAGTGCCAATTTATGAGCCTTTGAGACCTCTGAATTATGGAATTTAGATGGAAAATAAAAGTGGGCCCGAGTTGCTACCTTGGGGCACACCGACCGTAATCGATTTGTAGCTAGATGATTGGCCACTGCTTCTTACTATACGTGTGTATCTGCGACTGAGATTTTTTTGAAAAAAGGGAAGAGTACTACCACCTATCGAAGAGATTGAAGCTTTTTACATAGAATGTTATGGTGCAGGGAGTCAAATGCCTTACTAAAGCCCAGCAGGATTAAACAAGTATTTTGATTTTGGTCACACGGTCTGAAGATATCATCAGCAACATGTAATAATGCAGTTGCGGTGTTATGGTTATCTCTGAAAACTGATTGGATAGACGGCATAATATGTTTACTTTATAAATAGTCTTAATTTAGTGGCAGCAATCCTCTCAAGTATTTTTGATAATGTCCTGCCTAAGAAATTTCAGTGGGATTATTAATTTTAAGAATGGGTACATATTCGAAGTTTTCTATGCATCACGGAAAATACCCTTAGCTAAGCATTTATTTATAATATACGTAAAGTAAATAGTCAGTGAGGGAGAATTAAGTTTAAAATTTTTACATTAATATAGTCAGAGCTATTAGCATGTGATTTAAAATTATGTATAATACGATCTACTTCGCTGACAGACACCTGGTTGAAAATAAAATCTTCATCAATATCAATATTGGGGTGTTTTTCATTTTTATATTTATTTAGAATATCCGGATTAAAGTTAAGAATACTAGATGACAACCGAGTTGCTTGACTAATAAAAAAGTTCATTCCACTTGGGTGTGTAAATAATAATTTATACTTTCACCATGGGGCGTTCTCACTATCAGTGTTGTGTACGGTTGACAAAAAAAGTCCACTGGATGCACATATGGCAGAGGCCAAGAAAGCACGACAGACTTACATAAACACAAATATTTTACTACACATTTGCACAAATCCCGATAGTTGAGACATTAATATTATTTTATGAATTTTTATTTCGACAGAAAAAAATAACTAATAAGTGTAGGAAAATATCCTTGTTCGTTCGGGTTCTAAATTAAATAAACCACTTTTAAAAAAGATAAAGCATATTCATTTTGTCACAAAACTATAAAAAAAACTGATTAAACTTATACACATATTCAACTCAAACATAAAACTTAAACGTGATCTAACACTATTTAAAACAATAGTATATATAATACTTGGTAAACAGCCGATACACAACAAATAAAAAGACATGCATTAAATAAAGAAATTTAGTCATCTTCATCCTCATCATCGTCAAAATTGAGTCCCTGAATGGATTCGTGGTACACTTTGACGTTTTCTTTATGGGCGCTAGAAATAAGGTGGAATCTTACTTCGTAGATGGTGTGACACTCAACCCTGCACAATTCGCACGCCGCATCTTCCTGATAAGGGATCATTCTAAAGAAAAGGATTAGAATCAATACAAACAAACGTACCAATTCACTTGAGGCACCAATAAAAACTCCCATGTGTAGCATATTAATATTATTAGTGGTATCTTATACAAGTTAATATAGTACAGTATACAACTTATTCAAGCATTTCCAAGAAGTTATATGAGCATTTAGTACGAGACAATTTTTGTCTAAATTTTTTGTATCTGCAATTTTTCTGAGATTTAAGACAGTTTTTTTTTTGTTGAACTTTGATCTTTGGCAAAGTAGATAGGAGTATATTACAAGAACGTCTCTTAACCTGACATTCCTATTAACAGTAGTATTATCACAAATGTAAAGAAGTACACACTTACCGAAAACTAACAGATCGAATAGTTTTTAACTGTTTATGAGAATGTGCAGATGTAGTGAAACGTCTCTCCATCACTTGCCATTTAGCGCCATATAAAGCCCTAAAGTTACATTGCATAGTCAACACGATATTATATTTTCTAAAGTGCCATCATCATATAAACTACACTAGTTTAGCAGTATTCTTATGTTGTAGACTTGACATTATGTGGCTACGTAATGGTGTATATATTCACATATACATTAATATACAAATTCCAGAACACGCGCCCTCCCAGAATAGCAGAGGGTTGGTGCAATTTATGTGATATGTTTAATATACATGACTGAATTCTTGCGGGTGCTTTTTCTGCGCGTACCAGGGGAAGCAAAATAATGATTGAACAATGGTAACAAAATATTTTATTTTTAGACACTTTTGTTCATATACACCTACGAAATTATTGTAGTGTAAATGTAAATACAGAATTAAAGAAGTGGGTTGATCGATATATCTTATTATAAATGGTTTATTTTGTGTATACCATGTTCTCTTGATCCAAACACCAAACAACAACATGTGTTTTGATCTTCTTATATGCGATTCTGGGTAACTGAATTAGGACAGGGCAAATTTTTGTGCGGCCGAAAAAAACACTAATTTTTGACACTCTTTTCAGTTTGTGGCCTATAACTTCTACGTCTTTTCTGCCATGGCCTTAAGTTGTTGGTGTTGTAGTTTAACTCACAATAAAGTGACTATTTATTTTTTTGTTTACAACTCAAGTCGTTGTTGAACTGCCCTAAGTATAATATAGCAAAAATATATTACACGGATGGTTTAATATGTTGTAGTGTAGGAGAGTTAGGGTGTGGGTTTGTGTGGGTTTGTTTTTGGGCGCCAAATCAGTAGTTGATCAGAAAATAAGAGTAGAGTCTAAATAAGTATATTGTATAAATAAACCTGAACACAATTTATATCGACAAATAACAGCGCAATTAACCTGGCGCTATACTGCATCTAGTTAAAAAAATATACAATATGATATGAAGGAGTTTAGTTAAAGCGAAATATAGTAAACCTTTTTTGTAGGTTTGCAAAAGAATACTTACATGAACAAAGTATTCGCACAACATTTAGACACCTTAAGGGCATATCGGCGATAAGAAATAAGTATAAGCACTCTAGAGAAAATAATGTCAATCACCCTTTAAAATAAGTGTCCTTGAGCTAAAGTACTTAGAACTTAGTACTAAGAAAATTAGATAAAAATTATAACACGTACAATTAAAAATTTACTATTGAATAGCTCACCCTCGGGCTCACTAAAGAGTCTTGTTCTACCTTGATACATCAATCCATAAACTAGGCATAAATTTACAAATGGACTAAGTAACTAAGTGATTTTAAATGAGTGCATTCTACTTTTGAGAAAGGAGGTGGGCAAGACAAATTCAGTAACCGATCACTACTCTTCACGATACTTAACTTTATATTTTCTAACATTGATAGCGACATCTTACTTCACCGGGTGTGCCAAGGTCTAGCCAAATTAATACCACCATTATCTTGTCCGCGTCGTTACCATTCCGTGAAACAAGGTATCTAATGAACCGTGGCCCCAAGTTTCGAGTTGTTTTCCACCGATGTAGAAATGACTATTCTTCTCCCGGGACAGGGTTGGATTTATTTTGAGGTAAAATTAATCCCTGATCATTAATGGTCATACAAGTGATCGAACCCAGGTTATCTTGCTTAAAAATCGCTCCAAACAGTCTCGGAGGGATGTTAATTTCTATAATACGGCTCCCCGTAATCGATTTGCAAGTTACAAGGGATAACTGTTACCTCCTTATTATTTATTTTTGGGAAAGAATTGAGGCAACATATGCGGACGACTAGCTGGTTTAAGTCGGAGCAGAGAGCCGTGGATCCAGAATATTCGTAAGAGTGGAGAAATTTACCATTTTTGAAATGTACAGCATAAATGACAGATTTCTGTTTATTTCGAGAAAAGGAGACAAAGAAAAATTGATGTTAAGTTGGGCACCATCTATAGTGAAAATAAGTAGAATTGTCTCTTTTTCTCGAAAAACCAGTCTACTATAGATCAGACTGAAATTGTTGGTAAGAGAAATAAAAAGATTGTTTAAAATGAATGTTAAAATATATTACATGAATAATAGACTAATCGGTTTGTAAAGACTAATTGAAATTTTATATATATATATATATATATATATATATATAAAATACTAGGTTCTCGGGTTAAACCGCCTCTGAGATTGTTAATGTGTCGACGTTTACGTTTTGGAGCCATTTTCAAGAGAAAAATGGGTCAAGAAAAAATTGTCAAAGAAAATAATGCTAGGAGTTCGTGGAACTGGTTCGATTCCGGGGTCTAATCTGCCTACTCCCCCGATCTCACCACGATCCGTCTCTTTTCTTTCACAATTTTTGACCCATTTTTTCTCTTGAAAATGGCTCCAAAACGGGAGCCGAAACGTCGAGACATTAACAATCTCAGACGCGGTTCAACTCGAGAACCTAGTATTTTTCATACCAACGACCGCAGAAGCTTTTCGGAACACACACACACACATATATATATATATATATATATAAAAAATTTATACCAGGATCCCAGATTGACTATTGTTGAGGTGACTGGTTCTGGGACAGCAATCCAGGCCCACAATTGTCTCTTGTTGCATGAATGGAGTCTAAAGTTTCCTTGCCAATTTACGTCTCTTAATGAAATTGATAATTGTAGGAAAATTAACCGACTAAGTGGTTTATGAAGAGTTACCGAAATTTTATCTATATGAAAGATAAGCTGTGCAAAAGCTATGCAGGAATGAAGAAGCTATGCAGAAACGTATAAGTATATATGTGCATAAACATATAAGTATATATAAATATATAAGTATAAAAAAGCATATAAGAATATAAGTATATAAGAATTTAAGCTGATTTCGTAAACTATAAATTGCCAAAAAAATGAAAAAGAAAAAATATTCTAAAATCATGTGGTACATATAGTATTTTAACTACTTATTAAATTAAAAAGAATTGACCTTGAATTTAAATTTATTTTGAAAATCATTGAAATTATATCAAAGACAAAAATTGAAGATTAATTAAATTTTAAATGAGTAATAAATGAAATTACCTGGATGATATTGTTAACGCGGATATAAAAATGTAATATCAATTACTGAAGTCCACAGTTAATATTTTTATGCGTTCAAATCAGTACAAAGGCTGCAAGCAAATGATTTCCTTGTGAGTTTTACTGATAAGGTAAACTTTTTTTGTCCTACTTACTGGAAAATGATGCTACTCGATAAACTTGAGAAACCTATTTCCCCTAATTAAATTGAATGCTATAAAATAGAAAAATAGTACAGCTATGGCCATCTGTCAATAATTGAGTTAAGCGCAACAACTAGCAGGTCGCGCAAATTCTACAATTTCATTTACTCGCAACTAAAATAGTGGCATATAATCGATAAAAGGAATCTATAATAAAAGTTTTTATTACTTCCATACCATAGCTGATTTGCCTTTGCCTCACAGTTTGTAATTTCTATTTATAAATAACCACAAATATGAACAGCTGTAATAAATAGTAAAACGTGTTGTGATTATTGTGAGAACTCAGTAAATATATTACATCTTATAGGATATACTATATATAGTAATGAGAAAAGGTAAGGAAAATAACCATATGTACTTACATGGTAAACAAAAATATAAAAATTGAAATATAGGTATCTGATGCAAATAAATGTTTTGTAGGCAATTGTTTCCTGGGATAAAGCTGTATAGAACGGAAATACATAATAGTGTAAAAAAACATAACTGAGTTCCTAAAATAACAGTTCCACTTACAAAAACTGAATCAAAATGTTACACAGATCGTGGTAAACATAAACAAAACACTAGTTTTTTATAAAACTGTTAAATGGACATAGGCCATGTAACAGCAAGTAGACGGCGTAAAAAAATGAAGTGAAATGTGCGATAGGATTCATAAAAATGGATATAAGTAAACTATGTGGAAAAAAACTGTAGTAGAATATGGCGTAAGAACCTAAAAGAGATCGGTATTCGTTAGAAATTAGTTTACTATTTAATATGTGGCAAGCTTTACCTTATACCAATAAAGTTCTTAGATATCAAGATTATCAAGGAATATTTTACTAATTTTTATCTCCATTGACATAATTCATTAACAATAAAACTGTTAATTTATTAATTTAATAAATATACGTCCTTGCTTCGCTGAGGTAGAACGAAAAAGAACCTCAACGCACGCTTCGCCAAGCCTGCACCGATCTCGTTATCGAGACGAAGGGACCCAAAGTTACCCGAAGATCAGTTTCTGCTTTCCGTCCCCTATTAACTTCAATTAGCTCTACAAACTTCTTTCTGAACTCTTACCGATAAATATTAATCCCTTTTAGATAACAGTAATATCCCCTTATCACCCGTACTATTAAACAGTCCGAGATATCAAGGTGCCACTCAGCTGGCTTAATTACCATTATGTCAAATTTCCTTTTACCAAATTTTTATTGTGGCTTAAATCTGTTAGAGAATAGAATATTCTCTAACAGATTTAAGCCACAATAAAAATTTGGTAAAAGGAAATTTGACATAATGGTAATTAAGCCAGCTGAGTGGCACCTTGATATCTCGGACTGTTTAATAGTACGGGTGATAAGTGCAAATTATATAAATCATTTAGGATTCTGCAAAGCTTGTAACGTGGAATTACCATGGAGCCGTTACATAACCTAAAAACAATGCATCCAATAGAGCATATATATATATATATATATATATATATATATATATATATATATGTATAAAGAAGAAGGGTAGTCTTGACTGACTAGTTAAGAAAACCAAAATTAAACACACGTGGTGTATCTTGAGGTTGCAGTCAGAGGTGAAAAGTTTACGGCCACAAAACAGAAAAAGAAAAACTCTTTTGTTACTTTGTCAAACTTTCGTTATTTCATCGTTAACAAATAATTGGAATATAATCTCACAACATTGCAACTTAAGTCTAGATATTTTCATAGAAATTTTAAAATTTATTTTTGATTCTAACTATCTTGAATTTAATCAAAATTATTATAAACAAATTTTTGGTACCCCTATGGGGTCTACTATTTCCCCCATATTAGTAAATTTTGTGTTGGATGACCTTGTTAGGAATTGTCTGACTAGGATTCCTTTTAATTTACCTTTGGTGAAAAGGTATGTCGATGACCTCCTACTTTCGGTACCTGAAAACAGTACCGAGGAAGTGTTAAATATATTCAACAGCTACAACTCGAACTTACAGTTCACAGTTGAATTTGAAAATAATAACACTATACCGTTCCTCGACATGAAAGTAATCAGGACACAACAAAACATCCTTTGTACCAAATGGTACAGAAAACCAATGAGTAGTGGTAGGTATATAAACTATAAATCATACCATCCAGCACGTATGAAAATAAATCTTATCCGAGCCCTTAAAAATCGAGTAATCAAACTCTCACATATTCAATACAGGGACGAGTCACTGAGAGAACTACGTGGTATCCTAGTGGAAAATTCCTACCCAGTACATCTATTAAACAAAATTCTTTTCACTACTAGAACCTTGTCAAATAATAATAATAATTTACATAATGCAAATAATAGTAATAATAATTCTCTAAATTTAAATAATAATAACGCACCTAACATAAATAATAATATCGATAATACCATACCTAATTTGGTAAATAATAATATAACTGAGCGAAACCATAACATAACCAATACGAGTCTACTTAAATATATGTCATTACCATTCATTGAAGATCTTACTCCTAAGCTGATAAACTTAGTGAAACACATGGACATAAAAATTGCATTAAAAAACATATTAACTGTTGGTAAACTTTTCAGTCGGGTGAAAACCCCATTAAAAAATAAAGAAAAATCAAATGTGGTATACAGAATAGAATGTAACAACTGTAATAAATCTTATATTGGTCAAACCTCTCGGACACTTAATGGTCGTATAACTTCACATAAAAGTGATTGTAACAGAAACGTAAAATCTTGTGCATTAGCAGAACATGTCATCAACACCAGTCATAAAATGAATTATGAAAGTGCTAAGGTTTTGGCTGTAGAGAGTAACTTTAGAAAAAGATCATTCCTTGAAATGATCCATATTAATAATGAGACAAATAGCTTAAATAAAAAATCTGATATCGATAATTTAAGTAAGATTTATACATACATCCTCAAATTAGAAAAAGAGAATTTTCGCATTTTTCAAAATTCAAACCTCCCGCTGGATCACAGTTGGTAACATTCACGTTGGAATTAATGTTCCTAACTTAATTCCTAGTACAAGCCAGCCAATTGTAATACCTTTCTGTCATTTTAAAAATTTTTTGTATACAGTTTGATAAAGAAATTTAGTTCTACACTCACATGTGATAGTTATTCATGTTCATTTTGTTATATCTATTTTAATCATGGTTTTAATCCTTAATTTTAAATAATCAGTAATTGTTTACCTTAAATTGTGTACCTGTAAAGGAATCTGTGTATGAATTTGTCTACATTAAGTTAAAAAATGCGACTATTTTATAATACATGTGACCTTAACTTTTAACCTCAAGTTAGTAAGTATTTTTTAGCGAACTATATTATATGACTCTGATTAAATAATAATTTTATTTATAGATGTCTTGATAAAGGGAATAAATAATTTCCGAAAGCTTGACAAAGTAACAAAAGAGTTTTTCTTTTTCTGTTTTGTGGCCGTAAACTTTTCACCTCTGACTGCAACCTCAAGATACACCACGTGTGTTTAATTTTGGTTTATATATGTATATATATATATATATATATATACTTATAAAAGTATCGTTATGTAGCCCACGGCATTACTGGCATGTTGTTGAACCCGAAGATATCTTTCGCACATAGTGCAGCCCTCAATATGTTCTTTTCATTCAAGGCTATCTTCAGCTGTTCTCGCTGTTTTCGCCTTACAGTGCAGATTTGGAGGTCTCAAATGATTCTATTTTTAAACACTTTTATTTAACTTGCAATGTTTGTCAGTCGATTTAGGTCAAATCTTGCAATCAAAATTTCGATTAGTTCTAATTAAGCTAGAGCTTTAAAATTTTGCACATGTGTATAAGTCCGACGACAGTACACTTTAACATTTTCATATAAGAAAAAAACAAGATGGCGGCTTCAATATGGCGGACGACTTTATCGTTTATGATTCGATTCGACTCAAAATCGATATCTGGGGGTTTTCGAGATCGCCAATTATGAATTCTTGGTCAAAATTCAGAAATTCAAAATGGCGGCGCAAACATGGCTAACTACTTTTGTCATTTAGATCTAAATCGATCAAAATCGATATCTGGGAGTTTTTGGGGTCGCGGATTACGAATTTCTAGTCAAAAATTTAGTTCAAGATGGCGGATGACTTTACCGTTTACGATCAGATTCGTCTCAAAATCGATATCTGAGGATTACAGCATATCAAGAGACTAAAAAGTAAAAAATAAAATTATATAAAAAAATATTTAAAAAAGCTTTCATTTAAAGAATGCTCTAAAAAGTAGAGAATAAGCTTTGAAGTAAATCAAACCCATCATTTTGTTACATTATATAATTTTTTATTAGATAAAGCTTGTCGCGAGCAATCTCCTTTACACAGAAAAATCTTGCGACAAGCTTTTATATCATAAAAAATAATATAATGTAACAAAATGATGGGTTTGATTCACTTCATAGCTTATTTTCTATTTTTTAGAGCATTTTTTAAATAAAAGCTTTTTATAAATATTTTTTTAAATCTTAAAATAACAACTCTGTTATTTAAATATTTCTGATAATAACTACGGATACTGAATATATTTTAAATAACAAATTCGTATTTTTCCATATCATTTTTAGGTAGGGAATCTACACATGTGCTGTGCTGTACAGTCCACGATGCTCAAACGTTTTTTTTATTTTCATTAGCAACCCGCTACATAATTTACTAGATGAAGCGGAAATAGAGACTTTAAGTTGTAACGTAGATGAATACAAAAAACACATTATAAAATTCACCAAAGAGGTAAGTCTAAATATAATTCATCTCAATATTAGAAGCCTCAATAAAAATTTTGAGTAATTTCTAATTTTATTGCAATCAATTAATGATGTCAATATTGATTTAATTTTCTTATCTGAGTGCTGGAACATAAAATATACTAAGTATTATAATATTCCTATTTACTATATGCATTACAATAATTCAATAAATAATCAAAATCATGGAATGGTAATATATATAAATAATAGTATTTTTCCTGTGGTAGATGCATTCTAGATGACATTTTTTAGGCAAATTTATGGTCCAGGGAGTCGTTTCGTATTATCAGCGTGGAAGTATATCTGGTAGTGTAATTTTGAGTTTTCTTATGGCTTCTATTGCTCGAGCACTTACCGGTCGGGTTACTGTGGGTCTCTGTAAGTAGGTAGTATATAAGTCTTGATCTGTTATGATGGCATAGTTTGGATGCGTAGGTTGTGAGCGAATTTGAATTGCTTAGTTGATAATCATTTGTGCTCTTCTGTATTTCAAGGGAAACATTCCTGCCTCGCAACATAGTGATGATAGGGGTGCGGAAGGCTCCAGTAGCCAGTCTTAGTCCAGTGGAACGAATCGACTCTAGAGCATGTAGATGCGTGGTACGAGCTGAGGAGTACAATATACATCCATAATCCATCTTCGCAAGCACAAGGCTCCTATATAGGTTTAGTAGCACTTCTCTATCTGCTCCCCAGGAGATATTAGATACACATTAAGGGCTTTCTTGCATCTACCGGTAAGGTCTTCGATATGTGGCCCCCATAATTTCGAGTCAAGTGTACGGCCCAGAAATTTCGCTGTATCTCTACATTGAAGGCGTGAACCTTTAAGGAAAAGTTCAGGGTCATTGTGTGGTTTACGCAGCCTACAAAAGTGATCACAGTGGGTTTTCTCTGCAGAGAAATGAAAGCCTTTTCTTTCTGTAATAGCCTTGATTTCATAAATCCCTCTCTGTAGCGTGTGTTCCATATCATCCATACTTTTTGAGGAATAAAATATTACTAGATCATCAACATATACATTTTTTTAATTGAGGATGTATCGTCTCTGTCAGGTCATTTATAGCGATAGCGAAAAAAGTGACGCTGAGAGTGGATCCTGGCGGGACTCCGTTCTCCAGCCTGTAAGCGTGAGATTCTGTATCATGGGTTCGAACGTTAAATTGGCGACGGTTGAGGAAGCTTTTTATAAAAGAGGGCATATTTCCTCTAAGACCCCAGTCATGTAGTTTCTTTACGATTCCATACCTCCAACTTGTGTCATATGCTTTCTTAAGATCGAAAAAAATAGCGACCAAGTGGGATCTTTCAAAAAATGAATTTTGAATGGCATTCTCTAAAAATACCAGCTGGTCGATCGTGGATCTATTCCTTCGAAAACCCATTTGATAGTTATAGAGTAAGTTATTTTTCTCAAAATACCATACAAGACGTGTATTCACCATGTTTTCAAAAAGTTTGCTAAGACAACTAGATAGGGATATAGGGCGGTAGCTTGTAGTTCTGCGGGGGTGTTTAGAAATTATAATAGATTTACATCATTCTACTTTCCTTCCTGCCATATTTTATTGTAGAGCTCGAGTAGTTTTTCTTTTTCAGACAAAAGCAGCTGTTTCACCATCTCATACGTTATAGAGTCAGGCCCTGGAGCTGACTGTTTTGCTTCTTGAAGTGCTTTCTCCATCTCATCCATGGAGAAAAGTTCATTGTAGGTCGGATTTTCAGGCGATGAAAAATCGAGGTTTGATTCAGAGTTTCTGTTAATATCAAAGAATACTGGATCACGGTAGATGGAGTTGTCGTGAAATTGCTTGGCTAAAGATTCAGCGATTTCTTCTTTACCAGATTCCAGGCGGCCATCGATTTCCATTACAGAAGATATTGTTGGGTTATTTCTCCCGGCTATACACTTAACTTTCCTCTAGACGTCACCGATGGGTGTATCCGAATTAATGGATGATACGTAGACTTTTTCTTCGCATTCAAGATCAGCTTACGAGTTTTTGCACGACATTGTTTAAATATAATGTGAGATTGCGTTTAAATGAAGAGAACGTCCGCCTTTCTTCTTTTAGTGTTTCTTTTATCTCCTCGTTCCATCAAGGTACTTTAGCTCTCAGCCGACGTCCTCCAGACCTCGGTATAGTGTCTTTGGCTACATGCAAGATGGTCTCAGTACATTCTTCCACTGTGGTATCGGTGTCATTATTTAGAGCTGGAAGATGTACATTATCTCTAAAAGTAGACCAGTCTGCTCTATCTAGTTGCCATTTTTGGTATGTGTTAAACTGATGGGTGACTACATCTAAATCTATATTAATAGGATCTGTATACGTATGTTCTTCCAGAGTTATCCAAGATAAAACAGGAGCTAGCGTACACTACACATTGATAGGTCTATAGATGAGAGGTTAGATGATATGTTAGGTTAGAGATATGTTATTATTCATCGTATTAATTATTTCTCTTCCTTACCATAAATTTCAGTCCTATCTATAGGAGACTGATTTTAAAGGAAAAAGAGACAAATCAACTAACTATTCACTATAGATGGTGCCCAAATAACATAAATTTTTAATTGCCTTCTTTTCCGAAATAAAACAAAATTTGTCTTATATGTCAAAAGGTAAGTTTCACATCTCTTGGAAGTTCTCAGAAGCCACGCTAAAACCAGCTAGTCATACGCATATGTTGCCTCGTTTATTTACCAAAATAAACAAAAGGTGAATAAACAGGCAACAATAAGGAGTAAATTTCATTTCATTCACAATATAGGTCTCTGCCTTCATATTTAACTTTCTAGTTTAAGCTACCTTAATTCCAGATTTTTCTTCATGCAAATATCATCTAAATTAAAAACTTATATTCTTGCACACGTTAGCCTACCACTGTTAATTTTCTTCCTTAATAATGTCATTAAAATACTCAGCTACCTGTGGAACACCACTGTGTTCATCTGAAGTAAGACATGCGATATATTATTAGTTTCGGCTATGACTGAAGCGTTGATATGTTATAGCGGCACGTCTGGGACGTGCGCCTCGTTATTGCAGGATCGTCTTCTAAACGTGATGTTTGACTAAACGACCACTTAAGACTTTCTTGGATGTTCAAGACAATGACAAACTCTCAGTTCAAACCTACGATAATGAATTCGGACCGAACTGCGACGCAATTCTAACACAATTACTTATCTTACTCCGGTTTACTTGATTTTTACAACCTGTTTTAAATTAATTTTCTCTGGGGAGTGTTTAGTTGGCGGGAAAGAATTAGTGGAGTTTTATACGGTTTTGCAAACGACGTGACCGACTTCCCTGAAATATTAACTCTTACTCGTGTGAAACTAGAAATCACAAAAAGAGTGAATAAAAACGTGTGTCTTTGGAATAAAGAGACAAATTTCCAATGTTTCATCTTACATGCTGATATTTCAAAGAAATCTGCGCAAACCGTCTCGTAATAAAGCGAGCAGAGAACATCTCCGTGTAGATCAGATCAAAACATGACAATTTAACATAATTTATTCCATATCAAGTTGCGGAGATACAGGGTGTTTTTTATTTTAAACGATTTCAATATTTGTTCAGTTGAAATCGGACAAAGTTAAAGGTCATTTTAGTATATTAGGTAAACGTTTACATTTGATGCCTAGTATACCCACTTAAAGCTTTACACCGATCGGACATGATAAAATTGAAATCATCAGGTTCATATTTCAATTTTCTTTGAAATCCAATACCATCAACTTGAAGGGAGTATAATTTTAATACTTACGTGAATATTGCCTCGATATTAAGGCATCATTAGGTGGTCAAATGTTTTATCTATTGACTTATCAAAGATATCCTCTCTTATGATTCAGTCAGTACACATTATGAGGTTCATATTTAAAAAATTTAATAGTATGCTTTATACATCTTTGTTGCCATTTACAAAAACAGGAATAAGGTAAGTCACAAAATAGAAACATGTAACACTACGTGCATATCAATAAACGCAGCAAATGTTGCATTAGAATAAGACAATTAACATATAATAAAATTTTTATAATACATTAAAAGATATATGTTGTATATTATGAATGGTCGTAAGCAAAAAAAAATAGTACAAGTCTTATAACGGTATTTTGCTAAAATCTAGTTGTGTACATTTAACTTTAATTTTTGTGACATTGTCAGTTAGTTATAATTTACTGCAAGTGTGCAAAAAACTAATATGCCTCATAAAAGCGATTTAGTTAAATCTGAAGTTATTGCTAAAGCAGAAGATGGATGGTCAATGAGGCAAATAGCACTGTGTTATAATATTGACAAAAATTCGGTGTATAACATTTTCAGAAAGTGAAGAATAAACGGTACGATTAGTAGAAATCCTGTATCAGGGCGACGAAGGACATCAACTACAACAAGATTTGCAGTTGGTAAATGTTTTAGTAGAAAATCCATTTTACTCAGTTATTCAGGCTGCTGAGGAAACGAATTTTCCTGGATCGAGTAGTACTGGTCGCCGGCGAGTAAGAGAATCGGAGCTACGCTGTCATGCAGCAGCACAGAAATAATTATTTAAAGCTGAACATAAAGAAGTTCGAGTAGGATTTGCGCTTGAATTTTTAGCGCATGATGTAAATTTTTGGAACAATGTAATCTTTATAGAAGAAAATACGTTCCAATCAACACACAGCGGTCGTATTCGTGTTTACCGCCCGCCGAATACTCGATTCGATGAGAAATATATATCTGACAATGATAAAAGTAGTAGATTTTCCACCAATATCTGGGCTTGGATATCGGCATGTGGTCCTGGTGTTTTGTGGCATATTGAGGAACGATTTAATAGTGAAACATATATTATAATTTTAGACAAATCATGCTCCCTTCTGTGTCACAATTATTTCCTAATAATAAGTTCATATTTCAACAAGGCAATTATTCCGTTCATACTGCTCATACCGTAGCTAACTGGCTTCAAAATAACATCAATGTTCTTAACTGGCCCAGTCATAGTCCAGATCTTAACCCTGTGGAAGAAGTATGGGGACTACTCGTAAGAAGTATCCAAAAACGAAATGTGAGATCACGGAATGCCGAAGAATTACTGAAAATAGTAAATAATGCATGGAAAAATATTATTACTAATGATTATTGTATAAAGTTATTTAATTCTATGCCAAACAGACTTATCGAAGTTATAAATAGAAATGGTGCAATAACGAAATATTAATAGTCAATTTCTTATTAAGTAGGATATCCTTTGTCCTTTGATCCAGGATTTCTACTAATCGTACCGTTATTCTCCACTTTCTTAAACTGTTACACACCAAATCTTTGTTAACGTTATAACGCCCTGCAATTTGTCTCATTAACCATCCATCATTTACTATAGCAATAACTACAGCATTAAAATAAAAAACAAATTAAAAGTGATATCTGTTTTATTTCGGATACTCATTACATATTCAAATAAAGATAGATTTACATTAGAAAAAAAAGTTGTCCTATTTTTTTCTGCTCACGACAGTACATAGAAAACAATACTACACACTACATAATAAAATACGGTTTTATGAAAAAAAATAAAGCAGTGCTTATAGAAACATTAAACTTTTTAATCCAAATACAGTTGTATGAACATTGTTATGCACCATTTTTACATAATGAAGAATTTTTAATTACATATCAAAAAAACCGGATGGCAGAAGCCAGTCCGAAAGGTAGATGATGTTTTAGACAAAGTTGAGCACTATCCAACGACGTATCGTATGCACATATTTGGTTCGAAATAAAATGTTGAGGATTTTTTGAAGACCTTTAACCACTGCCGTTTTAGCAAAAAATGTTTTAGACCAAAGTTGTGGCGCTAAATGAGCATTATTCAACGATGTATCACTTGTACATATTTTATTCGAAATGAAATTTTGAACCGGGGCCAATTTGAAACGAAGAAGGCGATTTGGCCCATCTTTAAACTTAACCGAGTTATGGAACCAAAGTATATGGATTATGCTTGCCAGTTTTCGTTTTGATCCGTTGAGAAATGCGCCCTTAAGAAATTTACCTACAAGAGGGAAAAAATTATTTGTAGAATGCCTATGTGCATCCACAGCTACTGCGTACTATAAAACCAAGTATTTTAAATGCATTATCGACTGTGTTTCCAATATGGGCATTGAATGTTAACTTCGGATCAAAAATTATACCTAGGTCACTATATGTATCTGGTCTTTGTATGACGGAGTTGTCAAGGTGGTAGTTAACCACGTGGGGACTTTATTTACGCGTAGAAGACATATAATTACATTTACCGGCATTTAATGGCAGTTTGTTGTCTAGTCATCACTGTGATGGTCTGTCAAGGTTATGCTGTATGCAGTAACAGTCTTCAGTATTCGTTATTACTGTAAAGATCTTTAAATCATTCGCATATAGCAGACAATAAACGTCTAGAATATCCACTATACATTAATAAAAAATTTTAATAATAAGGGATCTAGCACCTAGCCCTGGAGTACACCTGATGACGTCAAGAATTCAACAGACTTAACTCTATTATACGCGACATACTGTAATAGATTTGACAAATAAGATCTAAATAACTGTGGCAGTGAATAAGACAAACCTATTTCTTGTAACTTACGAAGTAGAATAGTATGGTTAAGCCTATCGAAAGCCCTAGAAAAGTTAGTATATATAACATCAGTTTGCGCCTGTACATCCAAAATTTCAGCTATGTATTGTGTAATGGACAATAAATTAGTAGTAGTTGAACGTCTTTTCATGAAGCCATGCTGGTACGGCTAGATCTTATTGCTCACACTTGGATAAATTGTGTCATGTAGCAGTACTATTACAATTCACTTAACGTTTCACAACTAATCTCTCGCTTCGAGATTTAGTTTTGGTGTTTCGAACCATTCTATACCTTCTACAGAATTCTTTCTGGTTTTGATTATTTCTCTTATGCCTAAATCATACCCAATAGTACATTCTCTAGACATGCAAAGTATATGTTCTCTTGCCATAGGCATAAAAAGCATACTGGCAATGTTGCAATAAATGTTTATGTACCAAAAATCTGATTTTCCATTTTTGTTTCAGAAATTATTTTGAACAGTGAAATTTGGTAAAAATTTAATGGTTCCATTAAAATAGATTATAAAAATCTTAAGCTTTTTCTTAAAAAAATGCATACAGATTTGCGCATTCGCAATTCAAATATTAATTTTGAACCAAAAACATTTTACAGTTTATTTCTAATTATCTAGGCTAGGTGGATGAGGAGTACACTAACCCGCAACTTTAAGGCCTTTGATCGCATTGACTACAGATTTTTAATGAATATCCTGAACAACTTTGATTTTAATAATATATTCGTTGAATTATTGAGGTCTTATTTACAGGGCAGAGTACAGCATGTTCAGTGTACTGGTTTCAAGTCGAACATGTATGTTGTTAACCACTGGCATACCTCAAGAATCGAGCTTGGATCCACTCATGTTCTCTACTTTTATCAATGACATCTAATACATTGAATACCAACATACAACAACACAACTTCTGTTTGCTCTTGACTGAAAATTATTTAGTGAAGTTAGAGTTACATAAGATTGGGTAAGATTACAAGACCAAATCAATGTCAGTGAGAATTGGTGCGGTACGAATATGTTAACAGAGAACATATCAAAATATAAAGTTATGATTTACATACGAAATGTCCATCCAATTGAATATACATACACCTTTAACAACATTCCTTTATAATAGTGTAACTACGTTAAAGATTTGGGTACATTGTTCGATGCCACATTGAAATCCACAGAATATATTATTCAATAACAAATTCTGCATTAAAAAGACCAGCTTTTGTCATAAGAAATGCAATAGGAAATTTAAATCCAGAAGCACTAACAACTCTTATTTTTGTATACATTTTAAATTGAAATATGCTTCAGTAATACTGAATCCTGATCGTTACTCCAGCAGCAAAAGAGGTTGGAGATCACATGGAGCTAAATTTCTAAATGGTTGTTTGCCAAAGTCATTTACGTTTAGGATATTAATATTTATATTACTAATGATAACATCAGTACATTTTTAGAAGCCTCTTTCTAGACTACTTTCACTCCTGTGTTATTATTGATTATCTCCCAACCATTTGGATATAGTGTTTTTTTACTGAAATAATGCCATCTGCAAATGCATTTTGAAAAAGTCACTACAGTTACCATTATGGATTTATAGGGTGGCTAAAAATTATTATTCAATTTAGAACTTTTTGAGTTGAACCTTTTCAAATATATGAGGAGTGATATGTTTAGTCTGTTCTTAAATAAATTGCTTCATAACCATAAAACTATCCGTTAATAAATGTATAGCCTAAATTTTCAAGTTAATGTTAAATGATCAACTTATTATTTGCAAATATGTAAAATTGTTCTGTAAATAAATTCTTGGTTATTATTTTTACTAATATTATTGGTTAATAGAGGTATTGTATTGTAAATATCGGTGACTTAAAATGATCATTCATTCTCTCTTTGACGAGAATAATAAAAACTGATATTTTGTCTAGAATAATCCCGTGAAACAAATTTACTTTAGACAGTTGTGTTTTACAGTCCATAAAGTAAATTGGACAAACAGGAAACCCAGTTACATTTTGTTTAAATTCTAGGAATTCCAATCTAGTTAAAATAACGTTTTGATCGATTTCTCTTTCTTCGCCCGCTGCATCAACTACAAAAGTTTGTAATTTTCTTTGACGTCTCTAATTTGCTTTGATAGTTCTGAAATAATTAACCAATTAACTAGTTAATTAAATCATTCAATTAATGAACTAGTGGTTATAATGTTTCATAACTATCACAGCAAAAATTTAATAAAAAATGTGGAACTGATGAAACTGATTAATTAAATAAGTTAAAAGATAAATTAGAAACTCAATTAGGTGAAAATTGTGATATTGCCGAAGCAAGAAGTCCCAAGATTATAATATTCTTTAAAGAAAAACCTGAAAATGCTGTAGATTATGGCAATTTTGAAGATAATAATTTGAAATTATATAATATGAAAACATACTCTGAGCATTTTCAATTCAAAATAGTGAGGAAAATAAATTATAAGTCTTAAATAAATTTAATTGTAGCAGTCGATTCATATAATAATAAATAATAATATAATAATAATAATAATAATGTTTATTGAGATATACAGAATATAAATAAAATAATGACAATATATATGCAACAATAAACATGATGAACTCACAGAAGCACTTTCATGCTTGTTCGTGAGGATAGAAACATATATATATATATACACATACACATATACACACATATATACACATATATACACACATATATATACACATATACACACACATACATACATACATACACACACATATATACACATATATATAAATATAAGCAATTACTTTGATTAGTATAAAAAAAGGTTGTTAGCAGTAAATATTTTAATATTATAATAATTTTCTAAATTAATACAACTTATTCGAAATGTAAAAATTAGTGGTTTATGAAATGAAACAGTAGCAAGTGTTTAGAAATGAGTTTAGACTTAGTAACTCTAGTTATTAATCAAGTCATGTACGTTTTTTCTTAATGTACCCTTAATATGTTCACGTAATTTCTTTTTAAACAGATGTAATGATTTGACTAGTTTTAGGTCTGAGTTTAAAGAATTGTACAATTTTGGGCCCAAATAGTCATAGCTTTTTTGTCCTATAGCTTTTTTCATAAAGGGTAGTTCATAAATATTTCCACGTTGCCTTGTACTGTATATATGACTTATCTGTACTAAATGATTTTTATTTGTGTGTTGTTTAACGTTACAGTGAAAATAAAATAACTGTCTAATATCTAATACACTGGACTCCTGGAATATTGCATCACTTGAATAAGTTTGTTCTTTTTTAAAAATTATTTTAAGTACTTTTTTTTGTATAACTTCTAAATTATGTAGGTGTGTTTTTGCAACGCCACCCCATGCCAGTATCGAGTAGATCAGGTGAGATTCTACCAATGAGTAGTATAACACTTTTAATTCATTAATATCTAAAACTTCAGTTAATTTTTTAAATTTATAAAGAACATTTCTTATTTTGTTTACTACATAACTAACGTGTACATCCCATTTTAGATAGCAATCTATTTTAACTCCTAGATATTTAATTTCTTTTGCTGGTTCAATGATGATATTTGTTGAACAGTTTATTTTTAATGGACCAAGATCTGGATAAGTTGAGTTTTTCGAGCAGAATGGCATGTAGAAAGTTTTATTAAAATTTATCGTCAACAGGTTGTGATCGAACCAGTCTTTGATGTGACCCATATCTCTTTCTGCTATTGTTTTTAAGTCAGTCCAGTTATCTGCACTGTAGAATATGGCAGTGTCATCCGCGTAAGTAATAATTGTGCCCCTTGTTGGAGTTGAAAATAGACCATTTAAATATATTATAAATAATATGGGGCCAAGTACCGTACCTTGTGGAACACCGTATTCTATTGTCTGAAAGTCGCTTGTCGTATTTCCGATTTTTACGCATTGGTATCTATTTGAGATATAACTTGTGAATAAATCGAGAGCATTATTTCTTATACCGATTTGTTCTAATGTTTCCACAAGCATGGTGTGACTGACCGTATCAAATGCCTTCGCGAGGTCGATAAATATTCCAAGTGATGGTATGCTGTCATCAAGGGCAGCGTATATTTTTGATGTTAGTGCGAGTATGGCATCTTGGGTAGATTTTCCCTCACGAAAACCATATTGCATATCTGAAAGAATTTTGTATTTCTCAAGGAATTTATTTAACCTAACTTTAATGATTTTCTCAATGACTTTGGCAAAATTTGTTATCAGAGATATGGGTCTGTAGTTAGCTGCTTCCATTCTATCACCATTTTTAAATATAGGAATAACTATAGATGTCTTAAAGGCAGATGGGAAGTGCCCTTTTTCCATGCATTTGTTTATTATGTATGTGAATGGCTCACAAATAATGTGTGATATTTTTTTCAGTGTTTCTGCCTTTAGGCCATCTATACCTACACTTTTATTATTTTTTAGTGAAGACATTATTGTAAATACCTCCTTCTTGTCCGTAGGTTTTAAAAATATGGAGTTCATGACAGCATTTTTGTTAGGCTTATATGTATTGTTTTTTTGTATGTTGCTTGCTAAATTTTTTCCAGTGTTTATATAGTTATAATTAAAAACATTGGCTATTAATTTGGGGTCTTCAATTTTTTCACCGTTGTTATTTTTTATAAGATCAATTTTGTTCTGTTGTCTTGGCTGACAACACAATTCTTTTACAGTTTCCCATAGATGTTTATTATTATTTTTATTTTCATTTATTCTATTTTTAAAATAGTTAATTTTTGCTTTCTTAATTAACTTTGTAACTACATTTCTGTAATTTTTATATTCCTCCTTCAATAGTTCATTATTAGGGTCCTCTAATAATTTGCGGGACATTTTGTCTCTCGCGTTAATTGAATTTATGATTCCGTTTGTTATCCAGTTTTTACGTTTAATTTTATTATGTTTTATTTTTATACTTTTTGTGCAGATGTCTATATTACTTTTAATTATTTCCAAAAAAATATTTGTTGCAGACTCTAGATCTTCCTCATGGTATACATCATTCCAGGTGATTTGGTTTAAGCGATATTCCAGTTTTTTTAAATTGATCTGCTTTATTATTTTTTCATTGTTTTTATTGTTGTTATTATTTAATTTGCCTTCAGAAAATAATATTACTTGTACAGCAATTACATAATGATCAGTTACTGTTGTTTGTATAATTAAGGGTAGTACATATTCTAGATTTATATTAGTTTTAAGGAATATATGGTCAATACAGGAGTTTGTTGTATCTGTACACCTAGTATAATTATTTATTGCCGATATATATCCATATTCGTGCATTATATTTAGATAATCGTTTACGTAATCTACATTTTTCAGAATGTCAATATTAAGGTCACCAACAAAAAAATAATAATTAACACCGTTATTATGGCTGTCTAAATATTGCTTTAGGTTGTTATTAAATTCGTGAGGACAACTTGATGGGGGTCTGTAAAAACACGACACGATGATAGTTTTATCTTGAAAACTAGCTTTTACTTCAATTAGATTATTATTACCTATTTTTATAATATTCGATGTAAATTCGATGTCTGATTTAATATATATTACTGTGCCATCATTTTGGTTGTAATTTCCTTTATTGTATATTAAGTTATATCCATTAATATGATATAAGTCAATATCAGGAATTTCCCAAGTTTCAGTAAGTATGAGACATTCAAAGTCAAAATCAAATTGCTGCAAATAAGTCCTAAATTCATCGAAGTTTTTATTAATACTTCTAATATTGTTATGTATTAATTTAAAATTAGGCAATTTATTGTTTATTTTTAGAACTTGGTTACCTTCATCACAATTTGCTACTATTTCAGTTTTTATTGTTTCTATTTCAAAATTTTTTACATATGGGTCCATTTGGGTTTATTTTGATTATGCTATTTAACAAAGCAATGCTGTTATATAAAATTTTAATTACATATATATAAAGAGAAAACACAACATTTATAAAAAAATATAACAAGAATGCTAAAAAAGGCAGTTTGTATAAAGTAAGAATAAATAATATTAATAATAATAACAAGCAATAGGAATTTAAAAAATAATAATAATAAATATTTCTAGTTATAGTAACCAACATATAGTGACAACATTTTTCAATTTTTCAACATTTTTTATGATAGAATATGGCGTACCTTATTTACTTATTTTCTTGTGGTCTTAGTATTTCTCAATATTCTATTTTCGCCGCTCGCAGAATTTGTTTTTTCAGCTAAGTGAGAGAGTCCGGCATCTGGCGTCCTGTTCTTGCTACTAGTTGTCTGATGCTCTGTTGCGAGAGTGGATTGAAGTATGCCGTGTGTATATTTATTTGTTGAGTTGGAGGCACTCTGATTACTCAATGTATCCTTATTTGTAATAGTTCTGTGGGTTTCTGTGTCACTGTCCGATTTAGATTCAAGTACCTTATCGACTATCACAATTTCATCATCAGCATTTATTGTTTCAATATAATTTTTATTTCCCTCTTTTAACTGTGTAGCGGTATATGTTATGCCGTTAACACATAACTTATTGCTTTTTATATAAGCACTTAGGTTTCTCTGTCGCGCTTCCTTTAGGTTTTCATACAGAATTCTCCTAGACTACATTCATACAAGAATTACGGTAATTGAGAAAGACTATCTCTACGTTGAGTGGAAAGAATGTAATGTTGCAGATTCATATGACATTATAAGATGCTAGACTATAAGGTTTGGGCATTTGAACATACCAGAAAAAATCCAGCATGTTCGTTATGTACCGAAGGTCATGAAACTAGCCTCTGTACATCCAGTAGTCGTAAATGTGCCTTAGTTCAAACAAAATTTACAAAAAAACTTAAATGTAACACAATGCTGCACAAGATAAAAATTGTCCAACATATTTAAATAAATTGAATGAAATAAAGGAAAAAAAACTCCGGCAGGTTTATGACCCCTCTTACAACTTGCAGCAGAACGGGCTAATTACCAAACAATATTACATAAATCCATTTACAAGAAATTGTTAAAACATTCCAAGCAAATGTATTTTGACCTCATTTTTAACTCTGCAAATAAATCCAGCACAGTTTGAAAAATCATGAATAATTAAGTAACAACAAAAGTAGGTAATTTATGTCAAGATAATGTGTTTATCAGATAAAATTGAAATTGCAAATGCATTCAATCCATATTTCGTTAGATATCCCAGGTCGTTGTTATAAAGTCATAATGTAACCAGTAATACAATTACTCACTCTCTTGATTTTGCGCTATTGGACCTTAAATAATAATAACAACAGTGATAATAATAAGTTTATTTGCGAGATAAAGAATATATATAAAAAAATTGATAACAACTAGAATAATTATTTCCCTAGAGAATTACAATAACCTATCCAAGAATCAATCGTTGAATATTTTCTGCTCTTGCATGAATTTAAAATTATATTTATACAAACCTAGATCAAGAAAATAAGGTGATTCATTTTTGTATCGAAGGCCTTTGACTGCGTAGACCATGAGATTCTATTAAAAAAGATGGAATGTTATGGTGTGCTTGAGCAATTTTATAAAATTTTTCGATTCCATTTAAATAACAGAAAACATTTGTTGAATTCTGCAAGGTTAAATAAAGTGAACTGCCTGTTGATGTAGGGGTTCCCCAGGGAAGTGTATTAGGGCTTTTATTATTTTTATTGTACGTAAATAATATAGATACTGTATTTTCTACATTTTTCAGTGCATTTGCAGATGACTTGTCTATTATTGTTAGTGTCATAACTGAAGACGAAGCTGTCGCCAAGTTAAATGAAAATCTGTTCGCTGCAGCAAATTATTTTATAAACAACAATCTTATTATTAACCAAGAGAAAACTTTCTCGCTGCAATTTCGTATTGAATTATACGTCAAGTGTTTTACTAAAATTAAATGGAAAAGTATTCGCCAAATACAATTCAAATTATTAAGAATATTAACACCACAGGTAATTACAAATACAGGGTGTCTCACCGGGAACTGAATCGATCGATATAGAGAAAAGTACGCATCAGAAAATTTTGAAAATTTATATAATTACTAATGTCGGTGTGGCCAATCCAACTAAAATAATTACAAGTAGCTGGCACTTCCGCTTATACCGGAAGTGATACCAACTTGCTTGCTTGTAACTTTAACCCCCACAATGCTAATATCAGAAAAAAGGGAATTCAATTTTACAGAACTTGACGTAAAAAAATACAGGATGTGCCATTTGACCTAAACAAGTTTTCGCGGTTTGAAGTTGACAAAATGTAACGCGAAAAACGGAATACTTGGTATGATATTATTGAATTTATTTCAGTTTTAGAACGTAGTTCTCATTGTGTTCTTTTTAGGTGACAAGAAGCAAATGAGGATCTTTTACACGAAGAAAGTTATAACGGTTCTTGCAAACCGTTGCACCTGTCAAATTTTCTATAAAATGTCAAAAATCTCTGAATCGGCTAGGTTTAGGTATAGGATATGCTACATATTTTCGACTCGATTCGAATTTCATTCTCTTTTCGAAAACCCTAAAATATTTAGGGTGTTCCATTTGAAATAATAATAAGTTGGTATCGACTTCCGGTATAGGCGGAAGTTCCAGCTACTTGTAATTATTTTAGTTGGATTGGCCATACCGACATTAGTAATTATGTAAATTTTCAAAATTTTCTGATGCGTACTTTTCTTTATATCGATCGATTCAGTTCCCGGTGAGACACCCTGTATTATTATATTGATTGGTAATTGCAAATATTGATTGAATATTGATTGGATATTTCACGACAATTCACCCTGTATACAGCAAATCCTTTTTGTATGGGTGGCGCTTTATATAATAAATTAGTTAATATTAAAAACATACCTAGCTTCCAGAAATTTATATCTGGGGTCAAAAAAATTTTACTTAAAGAAGCTTACTATTCTGTCAGTGAATTCCTTCTCATTTAAGATAATTTTTCCTGTGACATTGACATCACTTGAAATATGTAAATCATACTATTATTATGTATTTAATGTTTTGTTATTTGTTATTATTATAATACTATTTATTTTGGTGACTACCAAAAATAAGACTATTGTATATCTGATTATATTTCTAAAAGTATTGGACATGTTATTGACTGTAACTTGTGTTTTAAAAATCGAGCAGGTGACTCACTTCTTTAAAAATATATACCTACATATTTAAAAATTATAGAAATGGGATCAAAAATTTTATTATGCCATTGTCTAATATCATATTTTGATATTGTTGTCAGTGCTTATACCCTTTGTCTTGAATTCACTATTTAAATCTTATGTAATGTATTTCAACACAACAATTAAGTCAACAGCGCATAAGCTGTACCACTATTTTGCAGGTTTTGATGGGTATTTCCCTCGTAATTATTCAAATTCAAGTTTTACATGTTCTTCGTCTCCGGATATTGTATTGTTATTATACCCCATTTGATTAAACCAAATAGGAATAACAAACTATTCCAAGACTAAAAATAAGCCGGTGAACGATATGTGCAAGCATTTAAATGAAATAACCGTAAAGCGAGGTAAGTAGTAGAATATCAGTCGTTTCCTAAACCCAATATATATTCAACTACTAGAAAATCTACTACCTAAGAATAGCAAACTTCTGAAATACCTGAATCGATAAAATGCAATCGAGTTTCCATTCCCTTTACATCATCGTAAACTTACAAGTATTCAATCTTATTGGCTAGTTTTTGTCTGTTTGATTACAAAATTTGCACCCAACTGCAACTAAACATTTGTAGTTTTCAGGAAAATTTAGTCCTGAGCAACGAAAATTTCTTATAAGAATCATATTACCGACGTTCCATCAAAACTCTTTTAAATTGTTTTAATTTAACGTCTCTCGTCTCGATAATTTTTTTGTCAACTTCAACTATAACGCCGTTTCAAATTTTGACGGGCCCTCATTTATTGTCGTGGTGTTATCCCTGCACTCTCGTTCAATTCTCTCTCTTAATTGGTCAACATTTTGTAGTCTCGTGCGACAAACATTTTCTTTTAAAATTCCCCACAAAAAAAACTAAAGTTGTTAGATCTGGCGAACGTGGCAGCCAATGAATAAGAGGGCTATTTCGGCCTATCTATCTGTTTGGAAAATTTTCATTAAGCCATCTAAGTACATGTGAACCCCGTGTAGCCTACCTCAAGCTAGTTTTTGTATTCATAATGATGCGACTATTATTTTATTTATTTCTACCAGTGAAGTAATAAAGTGTGTTGAAACATTTCTAAAAGTGATTATGCAGGACGAAGAAATTCCATAAATTTTCGTCCAAGGGGCCACGGAAGCAAATGAGCCACTGCTACCAAAAAATCCCGATCACTGTATAAGAAAGAATATGAAAAGTTTCAACAATAGGCTAACAGAAATTCTGTAACTGCCAGCGAGACAGTTCTAATGCCTTATTTTCTGGTACTGGTACTTACCTATTATTGTAAATTTCAACTTTTTGTGTTTGTTGATAAATTATTGTTCTTACAATCTTTTTATTTTTTATACGCGGAAATATTCTGCCCGAACATATTGTGGTCAAAATACTCAATACTGAAGGCAACATTGTTGGTAAATAGAAAATAAACATAGGAGCTTATAATATACAAATAATAGGTTTCCATAATTAATAAATTTTGAGCCTGTGTTAGCTAATAGCATTAAAGAACCTTAAACCAAACGGCTTTGTTAAAATTGCTTTTTAAATATTTTTCAACGTTTTTCAAAAGTGAGTATTGGAGGGCATAATAAGTGGGCGTAATCATTACGTCCGCTCTTTTTGGTCCTAGGGTATAATGGCCTTGTTTGTTTATATATGTCGTATCCAAACAATAAACAACAAATTATAAGCAAATGAGGTATAAATAGTTTTTTCTGCTTGTTTCTGGGGTAACTATAATTCATGTAAAATCGGAAGGCCTTCCATTCATCGGGAGTCTCTGTAAGTTGTATTTGGAGAGGTTATTCCACCCTGCTAGTCCTCCAGCACATGTCTACGTTACAAAAGACTATAAAAATGGTATAATCTATTATTATTGGCCAATTACGACGAAATATGCATTTTGCGGCGATTTGTCTTATGCAGAGTAAAAATAAATCACTTCAGACTCTATATTCTTTCTTACCATGCGAACAGCACTACTTAGAATAAATATTTTTACTTTGTAAGAACATTTTATTCGCGAAATTCGAATCAGTCTTTTAAATCTGGAGAATGCGAAGGAAAATTATATTACAGTTGTAGAAATGGCGCCATTAAGGAAACGCTTGTACGTTTATTTTATTTCTGCCCGGTTAATACTGTACTAGTGTATTGTTTAATTCATTTTACTAAATTGGTGTCCGTGTTCTGGGTCATTAAAGTTAAAACAACGATAAAGCTAACCCAACTAGCGTTACTGTTACTGAACAATGGTGTACCTATGTTTAGAATATACGATTTGTTTAATTGTTTGTTTTATTTTTTTTAGGAAACAAAAAATGGAATTAAACAGCATGGGCAGCTATGTACAAGTAACAAGTATGTTACGTGCTAAATGCTGTTTTATGTCTTTTAGGTAAACAGTAAGTAATTACTGAGAGGTGTACCGAGGGTTGCCGCGCTGTTAAATTTTGTAGCTGAGACAAATGTAATTTCAATCCTTTGGCTATACAGTAGGCATCTCGTAGGTGTATTAGGGGTTGCGCCGTTTTGTCGGCTTGTAAGGTCACGAGATGAAGGAAGGAGTTGAGTTTGGACGGGTAGCCATTAGGTAGCAGTGCGCTTGGCGTTCTTTGTGAATTTTCCCTTTAATTTCCGAATGGGGCTTTCCATTTGATGTTTTCATGGGATATTGGAAATTCATGGTTGGTTGTGTACGTTATGGTTGTTTAGAATGACACACCTTACTCGACTAGTTCGGATTTTTGAATTGCTAGCACATGTCTCCCTAACGCATTTTCTGTGGTAATTGTAGAAAGCCCGTCCCACGAGGAATTACTTCCAAGTTTGATCTCTTGGATCCCCGATTTTAAGCCGCCCTACACCTTTGTGTAAGGAATAAAGATCTTTTTCATTTTTTTTGGTAAACTTATGAAATTATTTTTTTAGGGCTTCTTCTTCTTTATTTTATTCAACTTTTTTGTGTTTACGTTACTTTTTGTTGTTTTCGTAATATTCATCCCGATTTTACGAATTCCCCCCACATATTTATTGAGCCTGGCGTTACCCACCTCCGGAGCAAGAGAGGCCTGGGTTTCGGTCACCTATTCTTGTTCTCCACTTGTGGACCCCTAATTGGAATTTTATCGACAACCTTTTGCTTTCACTTTGGACAACGATTCGGGGTTTTGGAAAACAGGTATGGAACTAAATTGACAACTGCAGGCTTCGACATAGGACAACAATTCGTGGTCTGGATCATTTTCGATGGATGGGAATTAACAACGACAACTTATGCGACCAATTTGGACAATGATCCGTGGTACTTCTTGGGAGGCAGCTACTCAGCTCGCCATACAGGTTTTTATACTTAGCGTATAAGTTCGGGATACATTCTGCCAATAATTTGTGTTTTCACTTTTGGCTACTTGAACATTTTAAGTATTTGGGCACAGTTTTCTTTTATATGTAGTGTATGAGTTGTAAACATACTATACCTTTTATCATTTGGGGAGGTGGTATATTATATAAGTTATGATATATAAGTATATATAAATAAGTTCATATGCGCGACTTTTATTATCTCGTCTGAACCTAATGTGAACCCTTCGTGATATCACGCACTGTAAGATTATATTATATAACCAAGGACCGGTTCAAATACATTTATTGTTTGTGAATGTATATATCTACTCCAAGTGAATACTCATTTACTGAATAAATTTGGTATCCAAATTCTAACTTCACATACTGGTTTCCTTTTAAATTCATACTTCAAATAAATATAGTGTAGCGTTTGGGTACCCTTGGAAATTTTGGGAGCTTTCTAGCTAGGTTGTAGTCATTTTATTAGCTAGTGGCGTCCTTTATGCATATACATGAGTAACTAATGTGTATATGCTTTATTATTTTTTTTTTGTTTATGAACCTTAATTTACCCCCTCACCGACTAGAGCTGCGCTAACCCTCGGCACACCTGTTGCGAGCTTCTGCGACTCGAACGCTACTATTTATATTCACTTCATTTCTTTTTGTTATATAAATACTACTTTTTGTTTAGTGATTAAATAGGCTCGTCGTATATTTTTGGCACCCAACGTGTCATACGTAATAAAAAAGTAGAAAATCTAATATTATCAAGGGAGAGAACAAAAAGCTACACTGGAATAAGAAATTGACGCTCATCCTCATTATTATTAGTCCAGGCCCCATACACATGAGTTGCACAAGTTCTGGAAAGGAAACAATTTATTTTCTTTTAATTTCAAGGTTTCGATCAGTTCTTGTCTTCGCAATCAACAAGTTTGAGACCGGGAAGCGGACTCGGATAGTCATATTTTCAAAATGACACCAGAATAAAAACAATTCTCTTTTATAGAATCTTTATATATGAATATAATTTAATGAAGCTATTAAGACATGAGTATGACAATTACGATACGAGCCATATCGTGATGAATACGAATGTCTTAATAGCAATTAAATGTGAGCTGCATACACTATTTTTTCTGCGACCAGTCAAAATAACGTAGAAAATTAAAACTTTATTTCTGAAATTTACCGATTAATAAAAGATTACAATTTATGACGTCGTTTCGACACATAACGGCCTACTCAATAAAAAAAAATCATACGGAATTGTATGATAAAAAGGGGCCTGTTTCTGAAGTCTTAAATAACGTTATCTATTCATAAATTGGTAATATAGTAACAATAATAATATTTCATAGTATAGTCGTGGACAAAGTATAGTATTCTACTTACATATAATGGCTACTATTTGCTAGGTAAACAGTAAGTATGACTTATCAAAATTGATACATTTTGGATCTGTCATGCCCATGGCAATATTTGATATTGACTGAATATTGCTGTGCACCTTCACCAAATGTCGAGCCCGGGGGTAAACTCCACCCCTTGAAAGACTCGCTTAGCGCCCGACCTGAAAGCTTTATTTTTAGAGGCTGGGGTCACCTGTGCTTTGGTGCTAAGGGATTTACTCACTATCTAATAAAAAGACTATTGTGAATCTATACTTATATATTACCACAACTAATAGTATACGTTAATTCATAGAAATGATAGTTCAACTTACATGGTTAAATACATCTTCCTTAGTTGGTGGCTGACCTATAGACGTCAGGGAAATACTAACACTACTTTTAGGCCTTCACCCTTTACGGCCTTTGTGCTTCTATTTGAAGTTCCCAAAATAACGTCGGCCCGTTGCCCTATTCGTCCTTTCTAACAACTGCCCCTTGCGTATACTCACCAACTTGCCTCTTGCGAAGCTATTTGTCTGCAATGTGCTGCAAGTTCATGATATTACTTTATCACATTCTCCATAAATAATAAACAAATTTAAAAAGTTTTCGTTGGTATAATTTAAACGACGTGCATGCATTTTTTGACATAAGATAATGACTGATTGTTTCTAATCATGGATATTTTGATGAAATAATTACAACAATTCATGAATTTCTAATAAAATCGAAAATATTTCAAAAAGTTGTAACTTTAACCCCCCAATGCTAATATCAGAAAAAAGGGAATTCAATTTTACACAGCTTGACGTAAAAATATACAGGATGTTTCATTTGACCTAAACAAGTTTTCGCGGTTTGAAGTTGACAAAATGTAACGCGAAAAACGGAACACTTGGTATGATATTATTGAATTTATTTTAGTTGTAGAACGTAGTTCTTCTTGTGTTATTTTCACGTGACAAGAAGCAAATGAGGATCTTTTACACGAAGAAAGTTATAACGGTTCTTGCAAACCTTTGCACCTGTCAAATTTTCTATAAAATGTCAAATATCTCTGAAACAGCTAGGTTTATGTATAGGATATGCTACATATTTTCGACTCAGAATTTTATGCTCTTTTCGAAAACCCTAACATATATAGGGTGTTCCATTTGAAATAATTGAAATAAGCAAGTTGGTATCGACTTCCGGTATAAGCGGAAGTGCCAGCTGCTTGTAATTATTTTAGTTGGATTGGCCACACCGACATTAGTAATTATGTAAATTTTTAAAATTTTTTGATGCGTACTTTTCTCTATATCGATCGATTCAATTCCCGGTGAGACACCCTGTAGTATTGGTAGTAAATATCTAATACATCGATTAAAGTATGGGAGTATAATGTTATGTTACATAAATCGATAATATTCTCAAACTTCCGTATTGTTCTTGTACAATAAATAGTTTCTGAATAATAATAGTAATTGTAATCGCTTTTATTGATAGATAAAGAAATACAAAATGGGATTGGTAAAATTTAAACTAAATATCTATCAAACGGGAGAGTTTGCTGTTCATCGGAGTACAAAGAACCGCCCTCTTCCACTCAACCGCAACGCCCACCGACAGTGAATGGTACATAACAATTAAAATCTTTTGAAAATTTAGGAAAAATAAAACAAACACATTCGATACCATTCACCGGGGTGGGCAATAAAACTTAATATACACACAATATACAAGATAGGGAAGTTATTAGATCCAGAACGACGACAGAGTTGTAAGGCAGGATATCAAAATACTATTTATACTCTTCTACTATACTATTATACTATTTATTTAAATTGAGAAGCACCTGCAATGAGCAAATCTCTAATTTTTTTCTTGAAGGAATATATGGGCAGACTTTTCATGTTATCCGGTAACTTGTTGTATAGTTTAGCGATGTTATATGAATATGACGCTTGGTAAAGAGCTGTGTTATGCTGGGGGATTGTAAGATGACTTTTACGACGTACGTTTATGTTATGGACGTCTGTCCGAAACTTGATTTTGTTATATAGATAGGATGGTTTTTGTTGAGTTACAACTTTATGGAAGAGGACACTGCTGTTTTAGATGTTGAGCCATCCAATCTCTTTTAAGTGTTTCGTAACATGATCACGTCTCCTTAACCACATATTAATCAGATACGTGTATTTTGTATTAATTGAAGCCGTTGAGAGTCAGCTTTATTAAGACCAGGGCCATACACGCTATCAGCATAGTTGAGATGTGACAGCACTAATGAATCACAAAAGACTGTCTTAGACTTTTTATTGAGAATACCCCTATTACTGTAAATTAATTTGAGATTACAAAATGCTCTTTTTGTAACCATTGTAACATGCTGAGAAAACTTAAGTCGATTGTCTAGAACTAATCAAATTTTTTTCATGGACTGCTTGTGATAGTACTTCATTGTTTACCCTGATATCAATCAAATCTGAACATCTTTTCCGAGCAGCGTCTCTTCCAAATAGAATCACCTTAGATTTAGAAGGGTTTATTGAGAGACAGAATTTATTAGAAATTGATACTAATGAATCAATATTATTATTTAAATTACTACATGCAATTTGTATATTCCTTTCGGGAAAGGACAGATATATTTGTGTGTCGTCCGCATAGGAATGAGCACTAGAATATTTTAGATGTTAATAAAATTGAAAAGTATACAAAGTAAACATTAGGGGCCAAAAATAGAGCCTTGTGTGACTCCATTTTCAATAGTGACAAGTTCTGACTCCAATTCTCCCAAAATTGCAGATTGAGAACGTTGAATTAGATAATTCTCAATCAGAAACATAGCGTTCTCTGTGAAACCTATATAATGAAAGGTGGCCAAAAGTAACCGATGTTTTATTCCATCGAAGGCTTTGGAGTGGTCTAGTAAAACAAGTAAGCACAAATTATTTTGGTCTATGGTAGTAAGTATGCCATCAGTTACTTTAAGCAACGCGGTAGTGCAACTATGCCCAGATTGGAAACCCGACTGATGAAGTGGTAAAATATTACATTTATCTAATTGAGGTCTAATTTGGTTATTAATAATTTTCTCGAACGCTCTTGAGAGACAACAGAGGATACTAATGGGACGTACATTTTTAAATCTTCTGGGTTGGTAACCTTCGGTAAAGGAATTACCTGAGATTATTTCCAAATAACAGGGTAAACTCCGTTCTTTAGTGCATAATTAAAAATATGGCTTATATATGGCAAAATATGGGGACAGGCATATAGTAGCATGCTTCAACTCATTTTATCTATACCTACAGCTTTGGACTTGAAGGATAAAATAGTTTTATATATTTCAGTATCATCAGTTTCTTTAAATGAGAAGTCCGCTATGTTTTCTTTAGTATTAGATAAGTGATAATTTAGTATATCAGCGTCTACCGGTGTATCACTGTTTGACTAAGCTATAAAATATTTATTTATTGATTCAACATGACTTAAATGGCTACGGATATGAATATCTAAATCTTTGAGATGTTTCCATATGCCTTTTTTATTGCTCCTGTTATTATTTAAATTGAATTTCAAGTAAACCTGCTTTTCCCGCATTATTGCATAATTAGATTGGTTTTTTAGATCTTTATAATAATTCCAGTCTCGCTCCAATTTGCTTTTTTTATATTTAGCAAGAGCCTTGTCCCTAAGAGACATCATGACTCTAATATTGTTAGTTAACCTTGGGGCTCTTTTTTGCGGATCATAGCAGTTTTAACTGGAGCGTAGAGATTAAATAAATCGAGAAGAAGCTTATTGAAACAATTAACTTTATCATTAATATCGTTAAGATAAAATATCTGATCAAAGTAAATATTCTTTAAATCATAGGTAAAACTGGCATGATTGAAATATATGTAATAACGAAAAGTGTATTCAAAAGATTGATATTTATGTTTGTCACTGTAAAATAGTCGCTGATTTTGTTTTTCTTTACTAATATGATAATGATAATATTTATTTCACTTGTTAGATAAATGATAGTAACTTTTATTTAGCCCCTGGCTATACAATCAAAAATATATATAGTCCAACTCATGAATGTTGTCGTTTACGTCATCATCAGTTAATTGCCGAATCAAATCATCTCAAGGTCACACAGAATGGCACGCATGGGCGAATAAACGTATGCAAATGACAAGTATTTTGTTCAAATGTGCTTTTAGAGGGCGGAATGTTAAAACATAATATTTTTAGTCGCAAACTCCTCTATAAAATCCTTATTTTACTATAAGGAACGTAACCAGACTGCAACCAACAGCTACTCTCCGGGCTATGTGCCCGCCGAGCGCTGAATTACAAGTTACAAGCCTGGCGCGTTAAGTGTAATAATTGCATATTACCATCAAAACGCTAATGCTTCGATTGCAACAAACACCAGCCGAAAGACTGATCCTACTTAAAGGAACTCTCTTGGGAGCTGAAGGATTTTATAGAGGAGTTTGCGACTAAAAATATTATGTTTTAAGTATTTTGTGATAAAAATATCTTGACAATAATAGCATGCGATACCATTAATTTTAACATCCGCTGAAGAATTTAATTTTACAATTCACCTCGTGAATTTCTTGTAATGATAAAAGGGAACATCCGTTACGTTTTTCCTGATTAAAGCACATTTATTTAATTTAACCACCGTATTTCTGACCACTGCATTCAGTCTTTTATCCACTGTACGCTACTGAGTTAACAAAGAACTGACAGAATGCTCAACGTTGGTTGCGGCTACGACTAATGCTTGTAATACTCATTTGTAAAACGACTCGTTACACGCGGAACTTCTGCGGTAGTCTCAGCAGATGTGACTTTCTGTTATTCACATCATATGCGCTTTGTATTTTCCTATCGTCGAAAAATGTCTTACCAGCGTCGCGACGTCGCAGATGGCACTGTCATTGGCAACACTTGAAAGACAAAATAAAGTCACTAACAACAGACAGAACAATTGGCTTTTGACTTTTACTGATTTTTAATATCTGGGAAGTTTTATGTGAATCGCCCTGTAGAGTCTTGAACAATTATCTAAATATCAAAAATTAAGGAAAAATACATTTACACCCGGTAATATCGTGCTGTATTGTGAATATATCAAAACAGGAAACGTGCCTATCCTAGCAAAAACTAATTAAACTCAAATGCAACATACTAATATAATATTAATAATACTGAATTATTTGAAACAACAACACCAGAATTAACTAGTAAAGTTTTTAGAATTACTTAAAAGGCACATTTCATGTAACGCATACACCATTTATATGGGTAAAATTAAATGCAGTTTATTGGAGAAGTACTATAGAGTTTCAGGCGTACGTTAATTAATAAATAATAAACTTACTGAAGATGGAAGAGACGTGCAAATAGGGATATGTAAATGTTATTTATATAGGTAATGTTTGTCATAAAACAATTTAAGGTTCGCCTTTTCCGTAAACGCCTCAATGAATTTCTAAGAAAACTGATATGTTTACTACCTCGAAGACATTGTAGAGAGATATACAGGGTGAATAAAAGTACTGGAACGGTCAAATATCTCGGAAGATACACATCGAATTGAAAAACAAAAAAATATGTATTGAATATTTTTGAAAAACGATACCAAACTTGACCTCCTTCCTCCACCCCCTGGAGGTGGGGACAACTTTGAAATCTTAAATAAAAACTCCATTTTTTTATTGCAGATTCGGAATTCACATTACAAAATACATAGGTTTCGTCAGAAACTTTTTGGTTTCGCAATAAATGGCGCTGTAATCGCAAAAAATAAGATTTTTTGTAATTCTCGGGAATTACAGTTTAGATTGATAAATTTAAATAATACATGTTCAATATTTTTAAAAAAACTATCTAGTGATAACAGTTGACGTTAAATGGGAACCTCCATCATTGCAGAATTAGACTAGGCGCACTAGTTTACTATTTTCTGTTGCTTGTTTCAATTCACTTCAATATGGTATTCCATTTCACTAGTTTCATTTTCCAATATTCGTTTCATTTCCTGCTTTCGGGGATACTACAGCTCAGTTTGTACTTCCACTTGATTTTAAGATCCAACTGCTCAGTTTATTCATCACCATGTTGTCTGTTTCGATTTGCCATTTCCGGTTCATCAGCTAATTATTTTGCAAAATTTGTTTATAATATCTCTTTCAGAAAGGGTAAAGAATAACAGTCCTTATAATGCGGGAAAATGGAGATAAAAAAAATCATAGCAGGAATTTGCAGATTTATTCAATGCCACTAATGGTGATCGTGAACATATTTCAGAATCTATTGTATTTTGAACAGTTAATCGTTTTGAACAAACTGGTTCAGTTAAAGTTGAAGCAAGACCTGGAAAATCTAAAAACGCTACAAATGAAGAGAAGTCTTTAGAGGTGTTGTTGCATTTTCAAGAAAATTTTCATACACCGGATAGAAAAGTAGCTCAACACGTCGAAATAAGTCAAGGTTCAGTTCTTAAAGTTATGAAGTTGCATCACTACCATCCGTATAAAATGAAACTAGTACAAGAGCTTATAGAAGATGACTTTGATCGTAGAGTTGAATATTGCGATGAAATAATGCAGCGGTATGTTGTTGATAATAAATTTTTATTGGACTGATGAAAATCCTCACTGCATGACGGATTGTCATACCCAATATCCGCAAAAGGTTAATGTCTGGGTTGGAATTTTCTATAATAGGATAGTAGGGTCATTTTTTATTGACGGCAATTTGAATGCTCAAAAGTATGTCAACATGTTAAATGATGAAATAACACCTGCAATACAAGAAATCGTTGGACATATATTTGACAACGTATGATTCCAGCAAGATGGGGCTCAACTGCACTATACTTTAATTGTACGCAATTTGCTTAATAATATTTTCCTAAGAAGAGGGATTGGTCAAAAAGGTGCATTATAATAGCCACCAAGGTCCCCTGACTTGGCACCTCTAGACTTGTTTTATTGGGGATATCTAAAAAGTAAAGTTGACAATACCAAACTAGCCAATATTGATGAGCTGAATGAGAAAATACGCAATGTTTCAAACCTAATAACACCAGACATATTGTAAGATGTCTCAATAAGTTTACCTTCGGTTAGCATGTTAAAGAACACGCTAAAACCCCGATGTACTTTTCAACGCTGTAACAAAATCCGACTTAGGAAGTACTTCGTATGAAAAGCGTGCTTCACGTAAAAATATCGTGGAAGAGGTTTTTAATACTTGTAATCATATTTTCGCTCTACGGAGCGTTTTTTATGCAAAATTTTCAATAACTCCTCAAGGAGCGTCAATTTAGCAAGTGTAGTAAATGTCGCTGCACAGGGACGTAATGTCGCCCCGACACCAAAATTTTATAAACTGTAATAAAATTTGACTTCGAAAATTTCAAGATTAAAAACCCTTTTACGAATCCACGTTGTCAAGCACTGCAACTCTTACGAGGTATTAAATATGAGAACAAGTTAAACCAGTCTCTATTCAAAGTACATCGGGAGTTCTAGCGAAAATAGCCCTTAGCGACATGGAACCCCCATCGTTTCCTAGCAGTCGATTTTGACGGGGAAACGATGAGTTTTGACGGGGTTTGCCCTAAACCGGTTCCTCAGTGATTCGGTGTCAGAAAAGTATTATTACCATGTACTCATACGTGCATGGGATCCGCCTTGCCTGAACGTAAAAAGTTGTAATTGCAGAATACAATTAGAAGTAGTAGCGCTTCAAGTATTTTTAAGCTCTGAGGAGCGACCTAAATTAATGTGATATAAAAATACGTTTATAAGACAGGTAAGCAAAATCCCACCAAATTACAGTAACATTGAACTTTTCTTGAATCTTTTTGTGCAATCGTTAGCTTATAAAACCGCATATTGGATGGTAGTTGGTACATTATAAATCGTTCCGTTCCTCATCATGTGTTGTACACGGGCCAGACTAGTGTTTGTTAAACATATTTCTTAAAAGTTGTTGTAAAAAACATAAATTTTTTAAGATTTAATATATACATTTTTGAACTTTATATTGTCTTTTAGTTGAGTTTTCTAACAAAATTCCCTTTCAGGTATAATTTTAAGAAAGTGTGGTACATCCAGTGTTAGGTTTATAGTGTTACGACGTCCAATAGATACCATTAGAGCAGCAGTTAAGCATAAACGACAGTAAGTATAAATTTTCATATTATTCTCCGTCTGAAACAGTCATCTTGAACACTAAATTTTGTGAACGTAAATATTCATTTTTGAAATAGAAATAGAGGAAAAAGAATTTTTTTTTTCTATTTTTTTTCTAACTTTTTTAAGATAGAAATATAAGTCCTTCAGACACCCTAAAGATGGATCACAAGCACACTGCCAAGCACAGGAAGGTGGTCTATTTGAACATATTATAGCATAAATTGCCGAAAAAAATGCCTGATATAAAATTCATGTGTTTTTGGCCGTAGAATCCGAATCCGCTATAAAGAAAAGGGATTTTAATTACAAATTTCAAAGTGGCCCCCCCCCCGCCCCACCCACTGGGTTAGGGGTGGGAAAGTCGAATCCAATGTCATTGGATAGATTTCGTAAAAATAACAAATACGTGTTTTTCAGTTTTTGAATTGGACGTTTTTTATGGCACAAGACGCTACTCTTGAAACAGTAATGTTTTCTTTTCATTTTTTGCGATTACAACGGCACCATGCAAGAATCGAAAAAAATGTCCGGAATAAAATTTACGTATTTTTTGCAGTAGAATCCGATTCCGCAAAAAAATAGGGATTTCCAAATTTTAAAGTTGCCGCTCACCCCACCCACAGAGTGGTGGGTGGGGAGGTCATTTTGGTATCAGTAGATAGTTTTTTGAAAAATTTTTGACACGTATTTTTTTATTTTTCGATTTGATGCAAACTGTTCGAGATTTTCCACCGTTCCCATACTTTTCTAACACCCGGTACGTCTTAATCTGTCAAACGTAAATTAAAGAATGCCTGTCTCAAATATTATCGTTAGTCTAGAGTATAAACATATCAACACCCTGGCCCTGCAACAAATAATTTAAGCCGATGCGAAAATATAACTTTTCTTCGTAAAATGGCTTAAGGAATCACGGTATTAAGAAACACGTTTTAAGTGTATTTCTCATAGCTCATTTATAATAGTTTTACCCTCTAAACGTACCTTATTGAAATATTTTTTTTGTTATTGCCATTATGAGCTGAACATATTTTTAGAACTGTAAATCCCTTCTAAATCCGCATTTGGACACATCGAGAGGCGGTTTGACTATCAGAACAATAGCTTAAATAATAAACATCGGCTATTTATCAATAATGTATTTTCTTATTTACTGGTTATCGGTTGATTTATGTAAATTTGCATTAGGTAATAAATAATAAATTTGTATCGGCAATAATAAAACACATTGTTGGCAGTCAAAGTACAAATACGTGTAAACTCTATTCAAATCGTCCAAAACTATGTACTGATATTCATAATTTAACAAAATTATAATACACAGCAGCACAATTGGCACGTTGTATAGCATAAATAAATTGGCGTCAAAGTGGGTGCAACATTTAACACTTTATACGGAGTACAATCATGTTGATATTATATTTACACACATTTAAATTACTTGCAACATTAATATGCGTATTTTGTTTATAAATAAATAATTTTATTGATCCATTTGAATAAAATATTTTAGGTTAAATTAATACTACATACAACATTGATATATATCTAGAGATATATAGATCATTTCTTTCAATAAGGGACTTGTCTAATTAATCAATTACCAAAATCCCAAACTGCATGATCTATTTTAATATCAGTTTTTTGTTTCAATTTAATATTGTAACAATTAGTGCACTTCTCAGGTAAATGATGAATGGATGATTAGCCCCGATTTATTTATGAGTTACCGTCCAAGTGTTCTACACCTAAAATTTATGAGCAAAAGAATGTTGTTTTCCACCTCCTCTATCACTCCACTTCGATGCAATTTTCGAAATTATTCTATTATCTGTAATTTTCTCATGAAATTCATACTCTGTCACAATATATGCTATTGCAGAAAAGTGTGAAAAGCATTTTTTATGAGATATATACATTATACTATTTTTGATGAAATAGTAGAATATATATTTATTTTTGAAAAACATATAATTTTATTACCTTATTAATATAAAACCCATATTACTAACCTAGGCAATTTGTTGTGGTTTTCATTTTTCATAATATCTCCAGTTGTATGAGAAAAGTATATTTACTATTACTGATTATTTAGAATATAGCTCATTTTTCAAATTATGCCGGATGCGCTAATGTCATAGAATGTTGCTGATATATTTTCTCCATAATACATTTAGTTGAATAACGGGGCACTTTATAGTTACAAAAAACGAGGTAGTACATTTTGTTTATCATCTTGTATATATTGTATAGATTATGTAAAATCCAAGTTTTAGACCTCCAGAACCCTTGGCAAATTTTTGTGTGGCCGAAAAACCACGAATTTTTGGCACTATTTTCAGTTTGCGGTCTATAACTTAAAAAAATGCATCCAATCGAAAAGTCATTTATTATCAAAATTAAAGAGCATTAAATTTCGCTTCAAATGAGTACTCCAATGTTGAAATTTTATCAAGAAGTATGGGCGTAATTAGCAGTCGAATAACAACAATTTTTACCAACTTGTAAAATATCATTTGATGACATCAGGTTCTTCAGCAGACATCATTTTCAGTGAAGAAACAAATGCTGCAGTGTCACAGGAAAATTTCTTTCAGACGAGAGCAACAAGAACTATTTGATTTTGATGCTTATACAATAATTTAAGGAAAGAGGAATCCAAGCGCAACATGCAGAAAAAGGTGCAGATTTATTAATTGTAGAAATAGCTATTTCCCAAGCAGCAAAATCCGAGAGTGTGGCAATTGTTAGCGAGGGCATTGACGTTCTCGTTCTCCTAATGGGCCTCAGAAGCAAATACGAGAACTTGTACTTCCACAAATTAGGAAAAGGAAAAAAACAGGTTTAGGGTACTCAAACACTTCCTTCAACTTTGATCCCACACATGTCTTCTTCATGCATTCATTTACTGAATGTGATACCACGTCATCATTTTTTGATCACGGGAAAGGAAAATTTGTATCCCTCATTGAGCAACATCCACACCTGAAACCACAAGCAGCTACATTTCTTGTGCCATCTGTTTCTCAAGACTTGATAGAACAGGCAGGGGAACAGCTGATCTTGGCACTGTACGGACAGATGCATAGTGGGCATCTGGACGAGCTGAGGTACGAGCTATTTATAAAATCCCAACTCAATGCGCGCATACCACCAAGTGCAAACTTGGCTGGGAAACGTAACAAACCCATGCCAATGGGGTTGGAAGAAAGGTTCGTCAGGTTTATTGCCCATAATAATGTCAAAGGATGCTGTACCCGACATGCTGCTGGAAATGGTTTCGTGTACACGCAAAAAAAGTTGCATTGCAGCATGCAGCTGTCGGAAATAAGGCCTGAACTGCTCTTTGACCTGTAAACACTGCTTTGGCATCTCATGTCAGAACGATCCTGAGATTGAGTTGGATGAAGATAAAGATGACGACGAAGATTACCCCGAGCTTGAGGAAGTTGGCGGTTCCGCTGCAATGAATCAGGAAGTTAGGATGCTGTCTAGTCGATAGCCGCGTGGGTTAAGGCGCGAGATGGCAATTGAGATTAATCACACGGGCATCGCACCACCGGGTTCGAATCCTGGCCCCGGCACTGACACTGTCGGAGGAAATGGTTGTATGTCCGCGTTTTTTCGATGTGTAACCACCTTCCGCACAAGCCTCTGGCCACCAAACCTATCCACACTGTAAAAATGGTACTGAAGCAACGAAGTTGGAAATGTTATAAAAGCAAACAAAATAATGCTAAATATTTTTTAAATAATAATGAAACGCTTTACTTGATAATTAATATCATTTCTTATAGATACTAACCTTGTAAATCATTTAAAATGTCCGATAACAATATGCTATATAAGTATACCATAGTCATATTTACATAGATTTATATTTATCTTTTATATATAAACAATCCAATATGCGAAAGCACAAAAGCTTGCCTTGGGAATTTAGGTAATAATGATAAAGCTTTGAGGAAATTTTCCGTTTTATTAAATTTTAGTTTGATATGCTGTATGAAATAACTTACAAACACAAAGACTGGAATGTGCTGAATAACAAATACATATTTAAAACTCTGCCTACTTAATATTATGGTGCTGCTGGATATAACAAATAATTTATTTAAAATAAGACTGGGGTTAGCAATTGTAAATTTAAAAACAGTGAAACATTTATTTCAGCTTATGACTTAAATGAGCATGTAATGAATTATAATGCATTCTAGTTGGAAGCGGAAAAATACGTTTCCTATTCAAGTTTAGCTCTTCTTGTATCCTGGCAAATATACTCATTCCATTCTACTACGCTGTTTTACATATGTTTTAATTATAAATTATGCTTTGATCGAACTTTCTATTCTGCTAGAGATCGAATTTTGCTAAATATACTACCTATATCCTATATATTATATAAAATTCATATATTTAGACGTCTATACCTCCATTCTAACACTATTACATTATAATAAACAGCATCCTTAAACCCATTAGATCAATCTATATGCTATAATTATTCATTAAACAAATTAATCTAATATATATCCTCTAGTATCAGTTATATTCTTGAATATATTTCGGTATATGTATATTTAAATAATATTGATCGCAATTTACCAAAATATTATGAAAATGCGGCTATATGTATGGATATATGAATGCAGAGTTGATGTAATAATTCCAATTGTAAAAACTATATAATGTATTGCCCAATAATAAGTATTTTCTATTACCTATAAGCTATATATTATTTCAAATTTATACCTCCGTGCTTTCAATATTACTACTATATGAAATAAAGCAACATCCCTAATCCCATCAGATCAAATTATATGCTATAACTAGTATCTAGTATCGGTCATATTCTAGAATACATTTCATTATATATGTACCTATATTTAATGCATCGATATACGACTATATGTAAGCTGCTTTACAAAAACCCCTGTCTAGTATAGTCAGCAGGCGCCATCTAGCAGTCCAGTGTCTGTTCCAATCGAAAAATAAATAGCCTAACTGGGCTTATCACAATTCAAATGTGCTTTTAGAAGGCAGAATATTAAAACAATATTTCTGTCGAAAAACTCCTCTATAAAATCCTTATTTTACTATAAGGAACGTAACGAGACTGCAACCAACAGCTGCTTTCCGGGCTATGCGCCCCACCGAGCGGTGAATTACAAGTTACAAGCCTGGCGCGTTAAGTGTAAAAATTGTATATTACCGACAGAATGCTAATGCTTCGATTGCAACAAATACCAGGGGAAAGACTGATCCTACTTAAGACTGCAGTTTCGAGCTTTTGGCTCTCGTCAGTGCAAGGTAGGCATGTGACGAACGACACGAGGATCCCTTGGCTATTTGACACATCTCCGTATTGTTAGGATAGCGACATGCAAAATAGTCAGCAGGCGCCATCTAGCGGTCCAGTGTCTGTTGCAATCGAAAATTAAATAGCCTGACTGGGCTTAGCAGTTATTGTGTTTACCAAAATTGCGATTGCCCTGTAACTGGAAAATGTCATTCAATCAAATACCTTGGTTTAACGATTGACCATTACCTGAGATGGATGTTAATTATGTTACAAAAAATGTGAGATACATAACCTCCAAATTTTACCAATTAATATATTCTTAGTGTTTTCTTGCTGTGTGTAATGCATTGGTAGAATCAATTATAACATATCCTATTATTATTTAGAATGGACTCTTCAATACTATACTAAATAATCACCCAAAGTACAGTTTTAAAAGTAATGTTTAAGAAATCTATACTACCCTCAACTAATGCATCGTATACAGAAAGTAGGCTACTTGATATAAGGAATCTTACTCATACAATTGCCTATTACGAATATATAATAACAACAATTATGTACAAACTGAAAATGCATATAACACCAGGACAATGGTAAATCGATAGAGATCGAATTTTGCTAAATATACTACCTATATCCTATATATTATATAAAATTCATATATTTAGACGTCTATACCTCCATTCTAACACTATTACATTATATTAAACAGCATCCTTAAACCCATTAGATCAATCTATATGCTATAATTATTCATTAAACAAATTAATCTAATATATATCCTCTAGTACCAGTTATATTCTTGAATATATTTCGGTATATGTATATTTAAATAATATTGATCACAATTTACCAAAATCTTATGAAAATACGGCTATATGTATGGATATATGAATGCAGAGTTGATGTAATAATTCCAATTATAAAAACTATATAATGTATGCCCAATAATAAATATTTTCTACTACCTATAAGCTATATATTATTTCAAATTTATACCTCCGTGCTTTCAATATTACTACTATATGAAATAAAGCAACATCCCTAATCCCATCAGATCAAATTATATGCTATAACTAGTATCTAGTATCAGTCATATTCTAGAATACATTTCATTATATATGTACCTATACTTAATGCATCGATATACGACTATATGTAAGCTGCGTTACAAAAACCCCTGTCTAGTATAGTCAGCAGGCGCCATCTAGCAATCCAGTGTCTGTTTCAATCGAAAAATAAATAGCCTAACTGGGCTTATCACAATTCAAATGTGCTTTTAGAAGGCAGAATATTAAAACAATATTTCAGCCGAAAAACTCCTCTATAAAATCCTTATTTTACTATAAGGAACGTAACCAGACTACAACCAACAGCTGCTTTCCGGGCTATGCGCCCCGCCGAGCGGTGAATTATAAGTTACAAGCCTGGCGCGTTAAGTGTAATAATTGTATATTACCGACAGAACGCTAATGCTTCGATTGCAACAAATAACAGGCAAAAGACTGATCCTACTAAAGACTGCAGTTTCGAGCTGTTGGCTCTCGTCAGTGCAAGGTAGGCATGTGACGAACGACACGAGCATCCCTTGGCTATTTGACACATCTCCGTATTGTTAGGATAGCGACATGCAAAATAGTCAGTAGGCGCCATCTAGCGGTCCAGTGTCTGTTGCAATCGAAAAATAAATAGCCTGACTGGGCTTAGCAGTTATTGTGTTTACCAAAATTGCGATTGCCCTGTAACTTGAAAATGTCATTCAATCAAATACCTTGGTTTAACGATTGACCATCACCTGAGTTGGACTGAACATGTTAATTATGCTACAAAAAATATGAGATACATAACCTCCAAATTTTACCAATTAAGATATATTCTTAGTGTTTCTTGCTGTGTATAATGCTTTGGTAGAATCAATTATAAGATACTCTATTATTATTTGGGGTGGACTCTTCAATACTGTACTAAATAATTTACAAATCACCCAAAATACAGTTTTAAAAGTAAAGTTTAAGAAATCTATACTACACTCAAATGAAGCATTGGATACAGAAAGCCAGGCTACTTGAATAAGGAATCTATACTCATACAATTGCCTATTATGAATATATAATAACAACAATTATGTACAAACTGAAAATGCATATAACACCAGGACAATGGTAAATCGACATGTTGTGGTTCCGTTACTTAAAAAAACTTACCCTCAAAGATTTATTTTTTATTTTGCTCCGAAAAACTATAACATTCTTCCACAGGAATTAAAAACATAAATAACAAAATAAGTATAAAAATGAACTGAAAGATTATATACAAAATAACCCTACAAAATGTGTACAATTCTTCTGATGTAAAGAATAATGATAATAATAGCTTGCTAATTCCAGTTCAATTAACTTTAACAAAAACAAATTATATATTTCTAATTTAAAAAATTTGGTAAATGTGTAACACACAAACAGGGAGGCATGTCTAGATGGTTGCACAACAGGCTAACTTCATTGTTTCTCTCATTTCTTTTTAACCGTTTAATATTTTTAAATGTAACCTAAACATATTATATATGTTATATATTATATAACTGTATAAATGTATAACTATTATTGGAAATGTTTTTAAATTTGGAAAAGAAACTGGTGAAAATATTCTTATACCTGTATACCTGACAAAAATCCTTTGCCAAATTGCTTAATAAAAGCGCGAAATTGTAAGAAACCATGTAGTACTAATGCATGTAGTTGTAAAAAAATAATGTTACTTGTATATCTATATGCCGCTGTGATGCTGTGACCTTTTAAAAATGTGTATAATAACTTTAATTGTAATTCAAAATAAACTAAATAAAAAATAAAGTTCAACATACATTTTAAATCTTATATTACTCTACTTACAAGTATTCTACTTATATTAAATATTTCTAACGTTTCGAATTTTATACAAATTATTTTATACTTCATTGGATGACTGGCGCGTGCACCTCTTAATTAAAAAAAACAAACACTTAAGCTTAAAGAATGATAAAATATATGTCATATAACTCAGTAACTATCGCTTTTAGAGAAACGTTATAAGTGAAAAAGTTTTGTAATTAAATTTTAAATAAGATGCAATTGGTTGCGAATCCAAAAACTCATTTTTAGTATTGCAAAAATAGTAAAAATCGCAAAAAAAATTGAAATAGCAAGTTATTTGTGGATTTTTTTCAAATACAATATTATACGTAGGACCTTCGTACTTGGCTAAAGAAAATTAGTTATTATAATAAATTTTCCCATCAAATTTCATCAAGATCCTACTTTTAGTTTTTGCATAATAATTTTGCAATCTAAACTTCGTTTTGAAAATTTGCAAATTTTCAAAATGTTGCTGAGGCTAAACTAAAGCATTTAGAAAGTTGAAGATTTTTGGACATATAAGACAGCACTCAAATTTTCAGATCCATTTTGAGATATTAAAATCCGTTAATTAAGGGAGCCTAGGGAATTGTTTAAAAATTTGACAAATTTTTGCTTATGAACAAATGCAATTACTTTGAAAATTTTCAACGAATTTTTATTTTTAAAATATATTTTGAAAGTACTCAGAAAGACGCTTCTTTAAAAAGAAAAAGCACGATGATTCGTTTATTAGAACCATGGTTATAATAGACCAAATTTGAACTCAATTTATTTCGTCCTATATTATTTTGTATCGCTTTAGGTCTCCAATACATTTTTTTCTTTGTTTCAGCAAAAAATGTTTTAAACAAAAGTTGTAGGTTTAGATGAGTACGATCCAACGATGTATCGCATGTACGTACATATTTGATTCGAAATAAAATTTTGAGAATTTTTTCAAGTCTTTGAACCGCCGGCCACCATTTTTAAAAATTGTTCCTATGAGTTTCAGCAAAAAAATTTGCCAAATTTTTAAACAATTCCCTAGTATCTCAAACTGGATCTGAAAATTTGAGTGCGCTATTATATGTCCAGAAATCTTCAACTTTCTAAATGCTTTAATTTAGCCTCAGCAACATTTTGAAAATTTGCAAATTTTCAAAATGAAGTTTAGATTGTAACATTATTATGCAAAAACTAAAAGTACAATCTTGATGAAATTTAGTGGGAAGATTTATTATATTAAAAAATTTTCTTTAGCCAAGTATGGAAAGTCTTACGTATAATATAAGTATTTGAAAAACATTCCACAAATAACTTGTTATTTCAAAATGTTTTTTGCGATTTTTATAATAATAAAAATGAATTTTTGGATTGGAACTCCATCTTATTGAACATTAAATTACAAAACTTTTTCACTTGCATAGCTTTTCTCTAAAAGCAATAGTTACTGAGATATATGAAAAATAGGAAGAAAAAAACAGAATTTTTTCACATTTTGTTTAATAAAAAATTACGCCCACGTTTGAAATTTGCATCACATTGTATTTACTCTACAGTAACTGTTTACACTTACACTGTAATTGGGATTATATGACCATTAGATATTCTACAGAAATAAAAAAATTATATTATTTTTAATTTGGTGTATATAATTGCATATTATATAATAATTCACAATACATATATTTTATTAGTTGCACAATATTTCGCACACAAGCTCCTATAAAAGGCTTTTACTCTTTATTATTTATATTGTTAATGAAAAATGATATATAATTTTACTACCCTTTATTGTAGCTTAGTAAAATATAAATGAAAATTTAATACACAAACATATTAACACAGAGAATAACGTTTTAGGGTATAAATAAATGACTATTACATACTTAATATTTGGTACGACACCTTGGTATAACATAAAAATCGTTGAGTATAAGCTTTACTTTTACACGTGAATCACTAAGAAATATGTTTCCTTACGCTAAATATTTTAACAGTTTCAGTTTATTAAAGTAAGTCTGTGAAAAAGTTTTCTCTAAATATTAAACTTTCATACAGCGTACTCTAAGGAGAATGATATCCAGCCGAGCAGCTCTGCTTGAAATTCTGAGGTCATCTACTCCTATATATTTTCATTTCCAGAATAAGTGTCACGAGATACAATAGTTCCGACTCACACTAGCAATATTAAGTATTTTCAAATAAATATTCGCTGTATAATGCTAGCTGTCGTCGTTTCAGGCTAAATGATTTGAATCTTACATAAGCGTATACATTTCTATAGCTTGCATCGACTATATTATTACCTGCTAACTTGTATGGATAATATATAACATAACATTGTTAAAGTGTAATACGATGTCATACTTTGTAGCGTTCCTGATGAAGAGACAATAAAGCCTCGAAAGCTTGAACAGAAATAAAGAGTTTTCTTTAATTTTTGTGCCACACGACTACATACCCAAGTTTAAAATTTAAAATTTTAACTATAATATAAATATATAAGCTGATTTCGTAAACTAGAAATTGCCAAGAAATGAAAAAGAAAGAAAAAAATATTTTAAAACCATGTGGTACATAGAGTATTTTAACCACTTATTAAATTAAAAAGAATTGAATTTAAATTTATTTTAAAAATAATTGAAATTACATCAGACAAAAATTGAAAATTACTGAAATTTTAAATTACTAATAAATGATTACCTGGATGTTAAGCACTTGTTAACGCGGATACAAAAATATAATATCAATTACTGAAGTCCACAGTTAAAATTTATATACGTTCGAATCAGTACGAAAGTTGCAAGCAAATGATTTCTTGGTGAGTTTTACTAATAAGGTAAACTTTATTTATCCCACTTACTGCAAAATAATACCACTACACAAAATTGAAAAAGGTAGTTTTAATAATTAAATAGAAAACTAGGAATGGTACATATATCGCCATCTGTCAATTGTTGAGTTAAGCGCAACAACTTACAGGTCGCAAATTCTACAATTTCCTTTAATAGTGGCATATAATCGGTAAAAGGAATCTATATATTACATCTTATAGGATATACTATATATAGTAATGAGAAAGGTAAGGAAAATAACCATATGTACTTATATAGTAAACAAAAATATAAAAATTGAAATATAGGTATATGAGTGTAAATAAATGTTTTTTGTAGACAATCGACAATCGTTTCCTGATATGCTGTAATAGAACTAAAACAGAGATACTTAATAGTGTAAAAAAAACATGACTGAGTCCCTAAGATATAAAAATAAGTATATAAAACAAAGTGAAATGATTTAGCAGTAATACAAGTAAATTCTGTTAGTTGAAAACAGTTTCACTTACAAATACTGAATCAAAATGCTATACAGATCGTGCTAAATATAAACAAAATACTAGTGTTTTTATAAAACTGTTAAATGGAAATATGCCATGTAACAAGACAACTTCTGAAAAAATCATCGAAACTTTTTCCTTCAGAAGTTCTTGGGTTATTAATTGCTCCAAATATTTCAATATCGGACATTTCAAATACGGAAGATAACGTTTCCTCATTAGCAACATCAGATGATTCATGAAATGAGACATCAAATTAACAGCAGTTATTAAAGATTAGGTACAATTGCTCAAAAGTATTAAAAGGTTACTTTCTTGTATATATAAAAGTGTACAAGGTGCGCCTAATTGCAAATGCCAAATTTGACAAAATGTAAATTTACATTGTTGTTTCAATGTTCATAGAATAGAAAATAACAACTAAAACTGAAACCGTCCAGTTCATTTGATAAGGTTTGGACCATTCAATTTGGGACACTCTGTACAACATATTAATAAAATTAAGATTAGGAGTATTACTTTGTGCTTAGGGAGACAACAAAGTATTAAATTAGCTAGAAATCATAGAGAAAAAATAGAAATAAAAATAGTAGTTCAAAAATTCCACTTATTTCAACCGCCGTATTGGAAAACATCGGTTAAAAATATTACTTTCATAACGCACAAACTTTCACAAACCCGTGTTTATTAAAAACATTTAAATTAATTAGACGTTTTACGCCGCCATATTGAAACCGCCATTTTTAATTTCTACATTTCAACGTCAATTTTAAAGTTTAAACCCTTAAAAACCCTGATACACGATGTTTTAAAGGATTGTTACGGAAAATAGAATTATTGCCACGTTTTTGAATTTTTGCCCCACTGTGCGTTGTAAGGCACAAGTTATTTTACTTGGTAATGAAACTAAAAGCTCTTTCCTTCTAAAAAACTTAAATATTTTTATTGATGATGAGCCTCTACATTTTATTGATTCTGTGCGTAACTTAGGATACATGTAGATAATTCACTGCGTTCAATAATTTTGTTATTTTGCAAAAGACCGTTTCACGAAAAAAGTAGGAAGGAAATTTATACCAGTAGATGCAAGAGACTTTTATAGAGTAAGCCAGATAGAAGAATTTGAGGATGCCATTGACAGATTGGCATTACACAATTTCCAAGAAAGTAGGCAGAATTTTTTAGAAGGCGCGTTGATTTGGTTTTTATTTTGGTTTTTGGTTTTCAGCCATTTTCTTGAGGTTTTAGCCATTCGGCATAGACATACATATATCGATCAATTTCTGATGCTGTTATGTTTTTAAAAAGATTTCTGTTTTTACAGTAGACATTAAAAGTTTTATAGTTGATTTTAAAAGCATAACACTTAGTTTATACTTTAACCTTGACATATTATTGCTTCTGTAGTATAAATCTGCAATTTCAATTCTCTTTTGCTGGATGTAATCAAGAATTATGTTTAATTTTTTGTTGTATTGTATTTATAACGTTGCATTTTATTTTCAGATTGCCTGGCCCTGAAAGAGGTCCACATAAAAGTCCCCCCCGCAGTCGAACAAGGCCACAAAGCGACACTGAAGTGTATCTATGATTTAGAAACCGACAAGCTTTACTCAGTGAAATGGTATCGCGGTGCTGGAGAATTCTATAGGTACACACCGAGTGAAAGCCAACCAATAAAACAGTTTAAAATAAAAGGCTTTCACGTAGTCGAAAAGGAGTCAAATGCAACTCAAGTCGTTTTGGAGGATGTTTCCAGAGCTATTAGCGGCCCATTCAGTTGCGAAGTTACAGCGGATCAGCCCAGCTTTTTCACCGATATGAAAACTGCCGACTTGGAGGTATTTGACAATTTAAACACTTTAACTATTTTGTGATTCTCCATTTTGTTTAACTCACTTATTATACAGTTTCACTTCAATTTATTTACGTATTGGAAATTTCAGACTATTACAAATTAACAGAAATGAAAAACTGTGTTCACGAGACCTAATTTTAAAATAGTTTTGAGAGTATGAAGTAGATCTTTTTTGAATACTGTATAATAGAGGAATATTGTGACACAGTTTCGACGGCTTGTTTTCCAGAAAATCGTCCACAACGATTACTTCACAATTCAATAAATTTTTTAACTCTAGTCTAGTTAGACTGAATATTTCTATCAAATTTATCCAGAATGAAGTTATATAAAATCAGATAAAATTCGAGAAGTGGACATGCAACAATAGTCAGGGATCCAGAGAGTTGTTTAGTCATTTTTTGGACATACTTCTAAAATTAGATACAGGCATATACAGATATATAATTTTATCAGGGCCCTCGAGAATATCTCACTTAATATCGGTCGTACAAAAAAATGTATTTTTACGAAAATTGTGCCGATTTATATAACCTACAAAACGGTTTAAAGACATTTGAAATCCATGGCCTACTTTAAGAGTTCTGGTGGAAAATATCGAAAATGCGGAAAACGTCTAGGCCAAATATCTCCGTTATTTGAAGAGATATGAGAAAAATTCTAAGGCGAAAATTTTTTGCAAAACAGAGTGTTTCAACGAGGTTTTATCTAATTTTTTTCAAATCCGCTGTATTTTGAGATTTACTCTTCAGGCTGTTAAAAAAATTATTTTGAAACGGGCGGGAAATGACGCCATTAAATAGAGTATTTTCCTCCCTTTTCAACGATATAGCACATGCCATATTTATTCATTGGTACTACGTTAGTGATTATAAAAACATTTTTTTAAAACCGATAATTTTTTTTTAACAAGCATTATACTTGCCGTAGAGAAGTATGATTAAATAAAACGATAAAATAATTGAATAAGTTGTTCAAATCTTTGCTATAATAAAACATTAACACAATTAAGAAGAATAACGTAAATTCAGATAACAAAAACAAATTAATAATAAAAAGAATATAGCACACAAAACATTAATATTTATCTAATCCTCAAAAATTTTTTAAGATATCATATCAAGTGTTCAAAGTGTCCACCGCGATCTCTTATGTACAATCGAGCGCGGCGAGGTACTGCATTTAAAACATTACTCAGCATTTCGGGGGCAACTGTAATACATGCTGCAATTCGAGCTTTTTGGGGCGAGCGTAGATGCGTCTTTACTATGTACATACTTCGATATGCGATGTAAAGCAACGTTAGGCACGGTTAGTACTTGGATGGTGACCGTTTCAAAGAAGACCGTGTCCTCGCCTCATATATCTTCCAGCGGCTTGTATATCAGTGTATGCGCGGAAGCTATACAACCTTAGGCGAGGGTTGTATAGGGGATATACCATCCTTCGGAGGGGATGTAAAGCCGTCGGTCCCTTGTCTATTAAATGTTAGGCAAGTAAAAGATCCCTACTCTTCTTAAGGGAAGAGGTTCGGCAAAATTCCTGGTTGGGGGTAGCTCGCCTACAGGCGTCGGTGATAGGCCTCAGTAGCGGAAATAGACCGACGTTAAATAAATGTTAAAAAAAAAAAAAAAAATTCGAGCTTTTAGGTCCTCTACATTTTGCGGTCATCGAAAACAGCTTATCTTTAATATACCCCCATAGAAAAAATCCATTAGTGTTATATCTGGAGAACGAGGGGACCATCGAATAAATCCATTGGTACCTATCCAATGTTGAGGCAAAATTTCGTCTAAATAATCTAGGCAAATCTGGGAATTGTGGGGAGGAGCTCCATCTTGTTGAAAATATTGAAGGATGTGTCAATTCTCTAAAGGTAGGTCATCTAAGAATTTATTAAATTTATTTCTCAAAAAATTTAGGTACCTATGACCACTGAGGTGACCATCATAAAAATAAGGACCTATTAAATTGGTGCCTAAAATACCTATTCACACATTTATTGAAAAACGATTTTGAAACCCAATCGGTCTATGCCAGTGTATATTTTCATAATTGGAAAAATTTGCCTCGCCGGACCAAAATATTTTACTACATATTAATGGATCGCCACGCTTCTTTTCCAACAGCCACCTACAAAAAGTCGTCCTCTTTGATTTGTCCCCCGCTTGTAAATTGTGAACTTTTTTTGCTTTATAACACCGGTAACCATTTTTCTTTAAAGTTTTTCTAGCACTTGTTTTATTTATATGACAAGCAATTTGATTTTCTCTTAATGATGTTTCCAAATGTTCTGTATTGTTATTTCTTATATAATTAATAACTTGGATTACCCTATTTACATTATCATTAACACTGTTCAACCATGTCTTCTTCTTTAAAAATGAACCATTATTTTTCAGTTTCGTAGCTAATTTTCTGAACAGAGTTTTATTCGGCTGTGGTGCTTGTGGAAATCTGTTTCTATATTCTACTTGAGCTAATCCAGAGTTAAAATTGCATTGGTAATATGTAACGACCATATAACGATCAATGTGAGTGAAAATCATTTTTGAAAATTCTAAATTCTTAAACGAGTGTAATTGAGTGAGAGTTTAAGTATTAACTAAGATGATCTGTCAAAAAATTAAATTATCAAGTTTGTTCATAGCCAACTATTTTAAAATAATTGAAATAATAGTGAAATCATGAAATATAAACAAATGGATATTATACTTAAATTAATTGGTAAAGACATTTTAACTTTCTGAGCAAGGAGTGACGCTTTTATGGAGGGCCTCTATACATTGACATAACTGCGAATACCCTGTCCATAATTGCTCCATGTTGCTTTCTTGATTATTATTTTGTTTTTGTTACCTGAATTTACTTTATTATTCTTAGTTGTGTTAATGTTTTATTATAGCAAAGATTTGAACAACTTATTGAATTATTTTATCGTTTTATTTAATCATACTTCTCAACAGCAAGTATAATGATTGTTAAAAAAAATGTTATTGGTTTTAAAAAAAATGTTTTTATAATTACTAACGTAGTACCAATGAATAAATATGGTACATGATAAAATAGCCTGTATAATATGTAAGATGTTCTGCTGAATCTATTTCCGTAGAGCTCAAAGTGAATTGGGCTAGCGTTCATCGCCTATATTAATTTTTCTCCTCCTTTCGTTAACATAATACTAAGGATTTTTCAACTTTAATTCATAATAGAGTAGAATAAGTGCCCTAAATATTGCCAACAGATGTTGTAGTAAGAAAGTACTTTCTATAAATCCCCACAAACCCACAGTCATCACTTTTACATGGAAAAGGGCACTGGAAGGCGTAACCTGCTGCTCTATAGAGTGGAAATTCCATTTGCCTGTGAGGCGAAATATTTTTGATCAGAAGTTAACATGGACTGCCTACATCCGAAAAGTGACAAGGAAAGCTACAATTGCCCTGGGAAGGACCGGGAAAATGTGTGGGAAGAACTGGGGATTAAATCTCAAAATGATTAATACACCAATTTTTTTACAATCTATTTAAACATACATAAAATAGACATTTCTGTAGCTTAACTGTACATATTTGTGACCGATTGTAATTTAAGGGTCAATCAGTGTTGACAATATAAAACTGTTCCATTTAGTTTCTGCCTTCCCTGTGCTTTCTAAAGCCGAAAGTGCAATTTGGCATATGATTTACGTTTAGTTCCCAATCGGAAATTTGAACCGGCAGTGTACATCAGTAATTCTAAAGGGTAGATGTTAGCCGTTAATAAAAAGTGAACAATTGCGCCACTATTTCATTAGTTAGCATTCCGGCATTCCGTTGAAACTTTCGTAAAAGATTTTTTAGGCTTTACACTTTATATTTTATTTAAATTAGTGAACACTAAAGCGATCTTAATTCATTTAATTACAACTAAAACCATTAGTAAATATTCTTCTTAATAAATAATACTTTACGAGGACGAATTTTATGAATAACAATAATAATAATAGTCTTTCGCACTAAAAAAGAAAATGCTGATAGAAATATACTTCGTCTATATGCCTTTTCATCTGGTAAACCTACAATCTGTACCATTCATTCATAAACATCATATTCCAGAAGAATTCTCATATTATGCTGGTTGAGAAGAAACCAGCAGTCCCCGTTATTTGCTTTGAGTTACGTCTTGGTCCACTGTACTATCATCGCTTCTGAAAGTAAGTAAAATTTATAGAGTTAATCTAAAACCTACTTCTTTGAAGAAAAATAATAACGATTTTCCATATACAGTTTGTCCCTGGGTCCAACTTAAGTTGATCCTATTCTTATAATAGGTGTGAAAGACCATAAATTTTTAAACTAAATCTTCTTTTTCTGCGATTTCATCCAGAAGCAATTGTGTCTTGACAGTTGAGAAAAACTTTTCTCTAAATGACATTATGAATGATATACAAGGTGTTCCATCATAGAGAAATTTCAGATTCCTTACGTAAAAATATTGCGATTCGACCAAACTTACCTTAGTCCCAAGGTAAACAATAATAATAATCATTTTCAAAATAAAGTACTTGAGGAGTTTTCAGATGTATCAGATCAAATATTCGCAGCACCGTGTAGCAGACACATTTGATACATTAACTGTCGAACTCCGGCTTTATCTACTATTAACTATTGGACTAAGGTAGATTTGACTGTACCATTACTTATAGGACATCCTGTATTTTAGTCCCGTGGTACATTTTAGCGCAATTGAATAATTTTAAATTTTAAACAAAAAATTCGCCTATAATATACAGGGTGGGGCAATAGTGCGTCGGACCTCGATATCTCGAGTTCTGCGACAGCTAGAAATTTTTTAAAAAATTGCAAGTAAAGCGCCTTTTTTTTTAAATGGAATGCTATGTATATCAGTACATTTTTTGAAGCATCTTTCTAGGCTCTATTTATTTCTACATTAGCATTGAATATCTCTCAACCACTTGGATGTAATAAATTTTTTTGTTGAAATAATGCAATCTGCAGATGGATATTAAAAAAATTACCAATTATGGGTTTAAAAAAAACGTATGTGAACATCAATTACGAGATATCTAATTAATGTTTTTGAACCATTTTCATTTCCTAAAAATGTATAGGGTGGCCAAAAATTATTTTTCAATTAAGAACATTTTTAAATTGAATTTTCTCAATTTTTTCTAATGGAACACCCTGTATATTTTTCGACGATGTGATGTAGAACTGAAAACGAATATTTTTTGTAACTATTTCTCTATGGCTAATTGCAACCATTTTCGTTTTATAAATAAATAAGTCTCATTTTCAAGAATAAAAAGAGGTTCCCTCAAATAATTCATCAGAAAAATTTATAATAGGTGTTCGATGTGTTGCCCATTTTGAAATGAGGCCATTTAATGGGACCATTTCTTCCAATCCATTGAAATGAGTTAATAGTATTTAACCGGTCCTTTACTGTAATGTTTTTTTGTACATTTTTCTTCTGTTTTCGCTCTTCGACAAGAAATAAAACTTCAGTTTGGAAAAAATTGTCGTGTTCAAAGAAGCATTTATCACACTTATCGGTCGTTACAATTTGTATTGAATTTAAAATATTTGGAATTTTACAATATGAATTTTAATAAAGCGGAACTTGTAGACATGACTTTTGTTTTGGACGAGTCAGACAGAAATTGTTTACTTTCCAATAGAATTTATCACCAACGTTATCCTGAAAGAAGGGATTCCTGATGTTAGCAGCTTCCAAAACCTTCTCGATAGATTTCTGGAAACTGGAAATGTTGAATATAAAAACAGTGAAAGAATAAAAGGTGTTGTGAACGAAGAAAATGAGTTTTCTGTGGTGCCGGCAACGGTTGAGAATCCCCATGTTAGTCAAAGAGAAGTGAGCCCATTAGTAGGAATAAGTAGACGGTCTGTGGGTCAAATCTTAAAAACAAATAAGTTGCATGCATATCATATTCAAATGCACCAGGAATTATCTGATGACGATCTTCAAAAGCGCCTACAATTTTGTAATTGGGCCAGAGGTGAAATGCAATGATGTCAACTTCTTCAATACTGTTTTATTCAGTGATGAGGCAACTTTTCATAAAAATGGATTTGTTAATAAGCACAATTTCCATTATTGTGCTTCGGAAAATCCCCACTTTTTTATGCAAGTTGATAATCAACACAGATGGTCTATAAACGTTTGGTGAGGAATTATTGGAAAACATGTAATAGGGCCACATTTCTTTGATGGTACATTGACTGGAGCTATTTATCTTCATTTTTTGGAAAACTATCTGCCATAATTATTGGTAAATCTCACTGAAAGAATTCGAAATAGGATGTGGTTTCAGCAAGATGGTGCTCCACCATATTATTTAAATGCAGTTAGAAACCACTTAAATGATACCTACCCTAATCAATGGATTTGATGAAATGGACCCACTAAATGGCCTGCTAGATCCCCAGATCTTACAAAAATGGATTGGGATGGGGATACGTGAAGGAAATTGTTTATAGAGACACACCAACAACAGTACAAAATATGAAGTAAGGAATAATAATTGCCTTTACATCTATCACACCGGCAGTTTTAGGAACAGTGGGAACGTCATTTCAAAAGCGCATAGAGATGTGTGTGAATCAAAATGGGCAACATGTGGAACATTTATTATAATTTTTTCTACTGAGTTAATTGAAGAAACCTTTTTTTTAAGTTTATTTTTGAATTTTGTAATTATTGCTCAATAAAACGAAATTGGTTGCAATTAGCCCTAGAGAAGTACTTACAAAAAATGTTCATTTTTCATTTCTACATTACATCGTCGAAAAATATACAGGATGTTCCATTTGAAAAAATTGAGAAAATTCAATTTAAAATGTTCTTAATTGAAAAATAATTTTTGGCCACTCTGTACATTCTTAAAGGAAATGAAAATGATTCAAAAACATTAATTAGATGTCTCGTAACTGGCATTCACATAAGTCTTTCTTAAAACCCAAAATTGTGACTGTGGTGATTTTTTTAATATCCATCTGCAGATTGCATTATTTTAACATAAGAATTCATTACATCCAAGTGGTTAGGAGATATTCAATGCTAATATAGGAATGAATAGAGCCCAGAAAGAGGCTTCAAAAAATTTACTGATATACATAGCATTCCATTTAAAAAAGGCACCTGGTCCTGTAATTTCGTTTTGGCTCGCCCTGTATGTTCGAAAATAATTTCCAGTTAAAGACTTTTTTATCTAGTTTACTTGCAATTTTTTAAAGAATTTCTAGCTACCGTAGAACTTGAGATATCGAGGCCCAACGCAGTATTGTCCCACCCTTTATATATAAACTTTTGAACGGGGGCATTTTCGGGGTCTGGGGACCATAACCGAAGAAACTATAGTAAAATTTTCCCGAAGTCATGACATGCTGCACTCTGCAATTGGTAGATTAGAAATCTATCTAAAAGGATTAATTTGTTAGTTTTTGTAAATTTGCGATTTCGTGAAAGGCAAACCGGCAAAGTATTAAAACATGTCCATCTAGTATGGTCATGCCACTCTTAATATTCGAATTCATGGGTGTAATCCACGACGCGCATAAAACACCATCCTTTTCCCAACGCGGTACCGCGCTGTTCTCCAGATTCCATCACTTTTATGCAATGTATATTTGAAAACCATTTCGGATAGTCCATAATTTCAGGAACGTACCAATTCTCTAAGTTCGGGGTTGGAACGGGAGACTGTCATATTTATGTCACATCTGTTCTTGTGAAAGTAAACTCACAAGCCTTCCGGCTGTAAAAGAAATATCTAAATAAATTCCGTTATATCGGTAATTGTACTATAGTTTGCTACTCTCGTATTTTGTTCGCTATGTTGCCTTTGGGTTTCCGATGTTTCAACTTTGCAAGTTAAAAACATAATGAACACTCCATTATGTAATACTTACATATTTGTTTGAGAAAAATAACTCTTCTCTCTCCTAATTAACTAACAATTCCACCAACATTTGCCTCGCAAACTTTTTAATGAGCAAAAAATTTAAATGATAGGCTACAAGATGAGAACCTGGCTATTCTTTTTAATAATGTTGTGTAATTTATTTCACTGGGTAACTGATGTTGTTCTTTGATGTGTTCTTGTTCATTACTTTTTATCTGAGCTATACAAAATAGGTATATAAACAGAAAATGTCATTAGATAATTATTTCAGTATACTTTTTACAAGTTTCGTTCCCTGCAAAGGTAAAGATACACGCAGACATTTAAGTGTCTAGATCAGATGTCTAGATCGAATGTCGCTGTCTATACCTCATCTAGAGCAGTGTCACTAGATCTGACATTCTTTGTCACGACACCACACTAGCAGGTTGATAAACTAGAACACATTTATTTCAGCGTGTCGAGACATGATCTATATATACAGGGTTACTGGTAATTCGATACATTCCTTTGGAGATGTGATGGGGCATGAGCTAAGGAGTAAATCTAGCCCTAACATACATTATGCAAAACTCAATAGTTTTTGAGATATTTCATTTCTTTTGTTTTTCTCAAAAAAGTAGATCTTAATGTCTTAAAAGTTAATTTCCGAAAAATCTACTTGACATTTTTAATTTTTTTTTTACTGGATTATTTGTCCAATATTATAGACATCCGTTTGGAATAAAAAATATCCGGAAACATTTCGATCATGTGAACATTTAAAATAAAAACTTGTAAAAATTTTCTTTTTTAAATCAGTTATGAAATTTACCTATTAGGTTTTTCAGAAAAATATTAATGTAGCACGCGTACAAATTATTATAAAAACTTCCTTATTTCAATAGCTATCTAACTAGGTAGAAATGTTTAATGTACCCTTGATAGTTCTAATAAAAAATTAGTAAAGATAATGCTGGTGGCGGAATTTATTAAACGACTAATCGTTCATTTTCATTTAAGTCAGTCAGTCCATGACTTTGACGTTTGTGCATATATGTCATTAACTGACATTCTTATCTCCGTGTCCCTTAAGTTTATTGGTCCTGTTAAATTAGTTATCGAAGATTTTGATTTTGCTCGTAGTTGTTATTATTAGTTGTTGTTATTGTATTTTCTGTGCCATGGCCGAGTATGCCAACGCAAAATAGGCTGATATCTTGTTTGTCTATGGATACTGTGGCGGCAACGCTGCTGAAGCTCGCCGAGAATATGGTCTTTGGTACTCTAACGGCCGCTTACCAAATGCACGTGTATTCAGTACGGCATATCGAAATATCGCTAAAACTGGCTCCGTGAAATGTAGAAGAAGTGACGCTGGTGCTCCTCCCGTTTCTGAACCAGATCATGAGGAAGAAATATTAAGGTATTTTGAGGATGACCCAACTATTTCAACTAATAAAGTCGCAAGACTAACCGGAGCGTCACAATGGAAAGTTTGGTTTACGATACGTAGAGTTGGATGTTATCCTTACCACTATACCCCTGTCCAAGGCTTGGAGGAAGGTGATCCTGGAAGGAGAGTGGAATTCTGCCGGTTTATGTTAAATTCAGATGCAGAAAGTGCAAATTTTTTAACAAGTATTTTATGGATGGACGAGTCGAAATTTAATCGTGAGGGTATAACAAATTTCCACAACCTACATTATTGGGCAGAGGAAAATCCCAAGTTAACACGTGAAACTAGTTTCCAATGAAGTTTTCTATTAATGTGTGGATAGGAGTCATTGACCACTATTTAATAGGGCCACACTTTCTTCCTCAAAATTTAAACGGGGAAATCTATGAAATTTTTTTTAAGACAGCATTATCGGCTGACAGTACGACAGTTACCTGATCAACGTTTTCCTAACCGTTGGATTGGAAGAGCGGGCTCAATACCTTGGCCAGCGCGAAGCCCTGACTTAACACCCCTTGATTATTACGTATGGGGTCATATGAAGGAGATGGTCTATGCCACACCAGTCAATACTATAGAAAACCTTAGACAAAGGATAGTCGATACTGCCCAACACATAAGGCATAATCTGACAACCAGAGTAACAAGGACGGAAATAAGAAGACGCTGCCGTGTCTGTATACGGAATAGGGGCTCCTATTTTGAGCAAGACATATAAAAAATAAAGTACAACTTTGAAATTAATGAAGAATTAAACTCTACTTTTAAAATGTTTTTTACTGTTTATCTAAAAATAAAATTCGTACTACTTGTGTTATTTTTACTAGTATTTTCTTAGAACTATTAAGGGTACATTGAACATTTGTACCTTGTTAGATACTTATTGAAATAAGGCAGTTTTTATAATAATTTATACGCGTGTTACGTTAATATTTTTTTGAAAAAACCCATAGGTAAATTTCATATATTTAGAAAAAAAAATTTTTTAAAGTTTTTATTTCAGATGTTCACATGATCGAAATGTTTCCAGATATTTTTCATTCCAAACGGATATCTATAATATTGGACAAGTAATCCAGTAAAAAAAAAATTAAGAATGTCAAATAGATTTTTCGAAAATTAACTTTTAGGACATTAAGATCTACTTTTTGAAAAAAACAAAAAAAATTAAATATCTCAAAAACTATTGAGTTTTGCATAATATATGTTAGGGCTAAATTTACTTCTTAGATCATGTCCCATCACATCTCCAAAGGAATGTATCGAATTACCAGTAACCCTGTATAGTTGAGATATATAGGTCAATGTTTTTTTCTATAACCTACTTTATTAAAGAAGTTGCCATAATATTAAAGATAAAATGGCCCAGTCGGCTTATTGGACAAAAAAAAATACGAAACAATGAATCCGCCTCTCACCAACTAAGATTACAGAACGCATTACTGTATTTTGCCCCTCTATTTTTGGCTTAAATTTGTTGCGAAGGAATTCAAAATCAGAAGCATACATTCGAAGAAAATGTTTATAATATTCTGCGTATTGCAACCTAAGGCCAACTAGCAATTGAGAGTATGCGCCTAACTTATTTCTATTTGTAACCCACTCTTTAAACCAACACGTTCGCGGTTTTCTTCTTTTCGTTTTTTAATAATACAGTTAATAATCACTGCTACAGCAAAATAACGTCTCCTTCTTGATATAGTTAAAAACTGTGATTTAAAGTGTCCAATGCACACTGCAAAATGAATGTCGTGTGGAAACAATTGTAGAAAAGTCTAGGAACTCCAGTGTACTGAGTTACTTTAGACTAGCCTAGATATCACTCGTGTAAAAATTTGCTTCACAATGTGAACACACTGCAGAGTAATCTAGACACAAATATCGACATTTACCTGTCTACGTGTATCTTTAGCTTTAGAATCTCTATTGAATTTAAAAAGCTTTTGCAAAATGAATAAAATACTTTACACGATAGACTGAAAAACTCAACAAAATTAATACATCGAATTAGAAATAAATATTTAAATCTTTTAAGCTGAGGCTAATTGGACGAACGGTTTTTGTAAACGTAGTCAACAAATCTGAGTCGCACACATCTTAGTGCCTTAGAACAAAAGTATCTTTTAAAAAATACTCTCAAATGGTTCATTTTGAGCTTAACAATTGTACCAAGATTTATTTTTTTAGATAGATTGAAGATATTTTAAGAAACTGTAGTAGTTCCCTTAGGGAGCAATTCTATATAAGATGATTTATGTTGAATCAACATGATAACAGTTTCAAAATTTGGGTTGTTAGTTTGCCAGGAGGAATGGACTCAATTAGCTGTGATGTCACAACCTATGCAACCAAACACATACTACCGTCATAGAAATTTTGATCCCCGAATAACCTTATTACCTTGTTCGTAAAGACTACAATTAATAAACCCAGTTAAAAATCTTTGCGTATTCTTATTCAAAAACAATTATTTACTGGATAAAAATTAACCATTCTTAAATCCCAAAAATATATTTTGTATCTCCCCATATCCACTTCTTGGTTACCTTGAACATCAGTTAGAGAAAAATAAAATAGTTGCCCGTCGATAGTGACAAGTTAATTGTAATATAGTTAACGCTAAGAAGTGAGTAAATACGTCATAACGCCACAAATACTACTCTCCTAAAAAAAATATATCTTAACCTGCCAAGAGATCTATCGCAAACCTCATTTTTTTTGGAACTTCCTCATTGTCTGAAATTGAACTTTCATTTAACAAGTATGCAGGTTTTACCCCGTCTAAACTGATAGTAACATCTTGGTTTGGTTATCGTCATTGCCTTTTCTGGACGAGATTCCATCTTAAACGGTTCTTCATATGGTGAAAATTGGAATGGTCTCAATCTCTCAACTCTTAGAAAAACGTATTCACATTCTTGAATGTTGACTGACAAATGGTTTTTCGAATGAGTGATTTTTTGTGTTTAAGGTTATGGAAATATTCTTTTAATTTTGACATGAAAACAGAAATATCTGTGCCATCGTGTGAATTAACAAAAATAATTTCCGCAGAGGAACATTTTAAATCTTCTTTAATAATGGTTCTTAAACCCAGTAAAATTATTGGAAGCTCTTCTTTCCAATTACTTGAATTAGCTTCGGCTGTCAAATTTGCTTTCAACGTTCTATGAAATCTTTCAATCATACCATTGCTTTGTGGGTGATATGTGGTTGGTTGTATGTACTCTATGATGAATTTTGTAAATTCTGAAAATAATCGTTATTCGAATTGCACGCCTTGATCTGTGGTTATATAGAGAGAAACCCCAAAACGAGAAACATATTGTTGAAATAATGTTTTATCTACTGTTTCTACAGTTATACCGTGTAAAGGATGCCTCTGACCCACGAGAAAATCGTTCAATGTGAGAACAACCATCGTAAGAGGATAATGGTCCTACAATGTCTATGTGAATGTGTTCGAATTTACCTCTAGGTATATCGAATTTACCTATCGGAGTCTTAGTATGTCTGTAAATTTTTGATATTTGACAATTAATATTAGTTTTAGTCCACAAAATACAATCTGTATTCATTTTAGGCCAAAAATACTTACTAGTTATTAACTTTTTTGTTTCCCATACACCAGAATGTGTTTAATTATGAAAAATTTCAAACACGATCTGTCTAAATTTCTTAGGCACTTAGAATCTAATATTAGGAGTAGAAACTTCATACCAAATTTCATTGATTGAATTTGGAATATAAACTTTCTCTTTAAAATGAAATTAATATCTCGATTTTCAGAAGTTTGTTTTTGGATTAATATTTATAATTCTAAGTCACATATCTGTTAATTTTTTAGAATTGCTAAATTAAAATTGGATAGATTATTTGAAACAATACGATTTATATTTAATGTGTTTGATTTGATTATTATTTAGTGTTTTTTTTTTTAATTCATGATGATTTCAAAGAAGATACATCATATACATGCACGAGTGTCAGCGACAATATTCTTTTTACCTTGAATGTGTCGTATGCCATTTGTGAATTTTGCTATAAATTATAAGTGCCGAGTTTGTCTCGGACTTCTTTCTGTCTTAGATAACAAAGCTGTGGTTTAGTGGCTTATGATCAGTAAAACAAATACATTTTCCACCTTCCAAAATATATCTATAATGTTTAATAGATTCATATAATGATAGCATTTCTTTGTCAAAAGTTGAATATTTTCTTTGAGTATTCGTCATTTTTCGTGAAAAGAAAGTTAAAGGCTTGCTTTCATTGTCTGATAACTGTTCTAACACTGCTCCCATAGCAATATTAGAACAATAAACCATCGGCACTGATAAAATTGACCTCTAAGGTCATCTTTACTTTACTCAAGTTAAACTTCAATCTTGCAATCGCCGAAGGTCATATCCGAACGTAAAATATTCGTTTTCTTGGTTAAAAGTAGAGATTGCATTTGGAAAAGCCGACTTGACCTTCACATGGCCTGGAAGGTCGTGGTCAAACCCAAGGTCATCGTCATATATCCAGGAAAATTTCCTACAACTTTTTTATTTCAAGTTTTTTTATAGGAATCGTATTATTCAAGTTATCCTGCTGGTCCCGTATGGTTTTGACGAAATATCAAGTTAAGTGGTTACAAATTTTCACAGTACATACAGTTTAAGTGAATTAAACATCGATCATGTTTCTCTTTGGCTGCTTTTTGCAACAGTTCGTCTCAGTGTATTTGGCAAAGTTTTTCATCAGGTGCAGCGATTTTTTCGATAGTCCGTGCTTCTCCAACAATCTTTCTGGATTTTTTCCAAATGGTTACTCTTACAGAGGAAGACAGAGTTACATTTTTGATGATGAGAGGATGAGGTGATAGACAGAGGTATAATGAAGAAGTGAGATTTTTTTTTATACATTTATTTAACGTCGGCCTATTTAAGTGAGATTGCTATTCAATAATGTTTTTAGTAATGAAGGCGAAGGCATTTCCAAATCAACTGTCTCTCGTACCATCCGCCGATTTGAAGAAACTGAGACGAATAAAAATCGTCCGAAATCTGGACGGCCAAAATCGCAAACGACAGAACGGCGAGAAGTTGAAGTAGCACAATCATTTGTTGAAAATCCCAGATTGTCAATCAATAAAACGCCTCAACAGCTTGAAATTAGTCGATTTTCAGTACATAAAATTTTGAAAATTATAAAATTCCACCGTTACAAAATACATCTTCATCAAGACCTAATGAAGATGATCCTGATCGCAGGTTGGAGTTTTGTGAAATTATTATGCAAAAAATTGATAGCAAACGTAATTTTTATACCACATTGTTTTCTCAGACAAGCCACTTTCGAAATTTGTGGTAAAATAAACCGTCATAATTTCAGATTTTGGAGTAATGATAATCCTCATTGGTTCCTTGAAACACACACGCAGATACCTCAAAAGTTGAATGTTTGGGTAGGACTTTTTCGCGATCGAGTGGTTGGGCCCTTCTTATTAATGGACATCTGAATGCTGAGAAATACTTAGAACTCCTTACATTGTGCCAGCTATACAGCAGATTGCTGGTAACGATTTTAAAGAAGTTTGGTTTTAACAAGATGGCGTGCCCCCACATTATGGACTAACTATCAGAGACTATTTTAGAGATACTTTCCCCAGTCGATGGATTGGAAGAGAGGAATCATTGAGTGGCTACTAAGCTATGTTTTAATCCTCTTGATAATAAGTCTTTATTAATTAGAACATTAAGAGCCAAGTTCCAATTTATTCATTTCACGCCATTAGTGTTAGGACAGTAGTATATTGGGTATTGAGTCCATTGTAGACGCCCTATATAATTATACAACGATTATTTTCATTTTATTTTAGACGAATCCTAATAGAATAGTCTGAACAGTTCTATATCCTATATCACTCGAGAGCCCGATCAGTTTCATTGTTTCTGACGGTTATAAAATATCCCTTAAAACAATTCTAGTATCCATCTCAGACCTACTTTTCCTTATTGGAAAATCCATATGAGAAGAACGTATTATTTCCTTATACGACGTTTGAATCAATCTTTTTGATATTCTCGCTTTCTCCTATGTTTATAAAGAAACAAACCAATTTTTCTGAAATCGACTTTTCGTGTTTTTACTGATAATACGTATTCAACAAATCGCACCACACACGTCGCCTCATATATTTTCAGGGGATGTTATATCGACCAATAGACGCCGTAGATACGCCGACAAGCCGGGACCAGGAAGGAATTTAAACGATGCCAACTACGAAAAACCTATTTGCCTATTGAATTTCATTCGGTTTATTATTTAAAATTTGGCGTTAATAAATGTCACGATGAGTGCCAACTTGCAACATAAATTATATGGGACGGTAAATTTATGTCATTTTTAACAGTATTTTATTCAAATAATTGAAACTACAGTTAAAAATATGCACAAATAGCAAACATATTTATTGATGGAAAAAAAAATAATAAGCATGTACCTAATTCAATACACTGTGAATTAAACTGGAGTTATTTATTGCACTGTTATCTTGGTTATTATTAAGGATATAGAAACGGTTAAATGGGAACATTTTTTAAAGAATCTTATAAATGTCTCGATGGCGTTATTAAATTTGACTCCACTTTCTCGAAATTTTCAAAATACTGAAAATGTGCATTTAAGAAAACTGAAAATTTTATGGCTGGTAATATTTCAAATAAGTGTATTGTTGGAGTATTTTTTAAGGTTCCAGAGAATTTCTATCGTCATTTGATTTTAATTTAATGCTACTAACTTTGGTTTTCATTATGGGCACCATATCAATTTTTTTGATAGTTTGATTGGACGAGGATACTGTATTTCCTTGAAAGGATGAACCCATCTAAGTACTAACTGCGATTACGAAGTAAATATTTATGTTACTTTTTGTATATACCACCAAATCTTGGCGTACAAATCTATGAAACTTTGTTATTGTAGGTGACTTCAATATACCTGAATATGTTAATTCTCTTAGTAAATAATGGTAAATACAAATAACTCTACTGACTACTTACCACCTGAGGACGATCATCAGGTTCCGCTAGATATTTATTTACAAATATAACAGAAAAAAAATAAAAATTCTAATAGAATTTAGATTCTGAATTTAGAATAGAATTCTTCTCCCACGTATAATTTTAGAAAAGCTGATTTTTATAGGCTCTACGAGGACTTAACTAATATTGATTTTGCTAATATTGATCAATGTAAAGATGTGAATGAGGCATGTGATATATTTTATTTTATCCTGGGCTCTGTTTTCATCGATAACGTCGCAAAAACTTTGGCTGAAACTAATAAATACCCACCTTGGTTTAATAGTAATATCATTCGCAATATAAACACTAAATCAAAGCACTGACGCAACTTTAGAAAAATAGTAAAGCAGATGAATTGAATCTGTTTAAAATTCTAAGAGCAAACATAAAAGTGGATATCGGTAATGCGCACAGAGAATATCTTGAGAAATTGAGGACCAAATCATGTTCAACTCAAATCGCTTCTGATCATATTGTAACGTGTTTACACCCTCCTTGTAAGCACCCTGTAGGTTAGATAAATTGCAACAACAATCTTCACAAACCACTCTTTTATTAATCACTTAAATTACAAAAATTAATCCTAAAAATAAAACAAATAATAATAACTTTAATCTAACATAAATTCACTACTTTAAATCACAACTTGATACTGTTCTTTACTTAATCTGATCACTTGTCATCTCATCTCTAACTCTCTAATAGAACTTTACTGTATACTGAACTGCTTGCTGGATTCACCTCTTTATATACACACTTGGATTGTACTAGAAACTTCTTCCAGAACCTCGTCGAATATGCTGGAATCTTCTGAGATTTTCTAGATGCTAAATGGCGGTTCGCGAGTTGGCTCACAGATGGCATCACCCTACCGGCCAGGGACTAACTACACCTCTCTTCGTTAAAGGACTGCACATAACACTGCTCCCTCCTTACACCTGAACGTCCCGGTCAGGCAATTCAGATAGCCCAGCATACTTCGCCAACCTGTCCAGGTGCACAATCTTCATTTTGGACTTCTTTCTACGTTGAATCCGATAAACAACGTCGTTGGTCCGGGTGATGACAGAATACGGTACTTTCCAAGGTGAGTGAGGCATCGAGAATTCTTCTTCACACCGCTGTGGGTTATACAGTCAAACCAAGTCCCCCGCCTTGAATTCTGTGGAACTGACATTGCGGTCACTACCACTCCCCGTAGGTGACCGCTTGGCAGCCACACCTGCACAAACCTTTCAACTGCGACACCAAGCCTCAACATCCTGACGGCTATTTATCCAGTAGAATCTTTCCCGTACTCCCAAGGTTTGATTTCTGCCAAAGTGTTCTCCGGATATTCTGAGGTTTTCTAAATGCTAAATGGCGGTTCGCAAGTTGGCCCACAGATAGCGTCACCCTACCGGCCGGGGACTAATTATATCTCTCTCCATTAGAGGGCAGCACATAACAACATGTAAACAATAGAAAAATGTATCCAGTATTCCTAGCGTTATGGCCTATAGTGACTCCATTTGCTAGTTACTTTCAAGAGACATATTCCACATCCACAAACTTTTCTTATGATATACATAGCACTCATTGTAATACTAACAATTTATGTATTCCCTAAAAGGCACTTAAGAAAATTAAACCCAAAAAACACTACAGGTCCTCATGGTATTCCGGTCTTAAAAATTGTGCCATTTTAATTGAAAAACTGTTAGCTAGTATTTTTGGTATTTAGTCTAGAAAATATCTAGAATCTGTCTGGCAATAAAAAAAATGACAGATGTGCTGTTGAAAACTATAGACCAATAGTAATATTGTGCAATTTTAGTAAATTATTTGAAAACGTAATACACGATATTCTCTTTAATCACGTCAAACCTCAAATTTGCCATAATCAACACGAATTCATGCCAAACCGCTGCTAGCAATTTGATATGTATTACTCAGTTACTCAGAACATTTAAATGCTGGAGGCCAAGTAGATGTTATTTATACAGATTTTTCTAAAACCTTCGACAGACTAGACCACAGAATTTTTTTGAACAAATTATCCGAATTTGGAGTAACTGAACACTTCCTACATTTTTTTTTATCCTAGTAAGTAAACAGACGACTGAATATGCAATACCGTGGATTTTGTTCTATAGATATCTCAGTGATATCAGGTGTTCCCCAAGGTTCTGTGCTTGGGCCTTTGCTATTTAACATTTTTATAAATGATGTCATCATTGGCTTCACTGCAAAACAATTCCGATGACCTAAACATTTTCACATCTAACACAATAATGTAGAAGACTACGCTGATTTGCAAAACTATCTTGCACAGCAACGGTCTTGATGCAAAACAATTTTCAGCTAAATATCTCAAAGTGTAGCTTTATGACATACTTTCGTGCACAAAATCCAATAAAATCTATCTATACAATTAAAATGAAGAACTGAAGAGCTGTAATCATATCAAATATCTAAGAGATATATTCGACCCATAGTTATCTTTTATCAGCCATAACAATCAAATCACTACTAATTTCTTCAAAATTTAAGCTACATTATCCGTAATTGTAAAAAATTTAATGAAAATACACCAAAACTTCTCTTTAATTCATTTGTGAGGTTGAGACTTGAATATGCTTCAAAACTATGGAGTCCTGGTTATGAAAATCATAAATATAGCGTTGAAAAACCTCAGTTTTTTTAAATACCTTTGGTTAAAAAGTTCTGGAAATTACCCAGAGAGAGGTTTTCCACATTACGACTTATTACATAGATTCGACACAAGTGATCTTCAACTACGTCGGGTGTATCACTCTCTTGTATTCCTTTTTAAGATTTTAAATGGCACTGTTGACTGCCCAGAAATTCTTAGTTGCATTAGATTTCATGTTCCTAATTTGCAGACTAGCTCGCCTACGTCTCCACTTTATTTATCTGCCCCAAGAACAAATTTGCTGTTATTTTCTCCCTTGTACCGTATGTGTTCCAACTATGATTCATTATATAATAATATAGACATTTTTAATACTAGTATATCCAAAATGCGAAAAGTTGTTCTCAATTCTGCAGAATACCTCCGGTTTCTAAAATGTTAGATTACAATTTTTAGCTAATTCTTGCCCTATAATTGAATTTCTATCTGGGCAGTCGTTACCAAAAATAAAATAAAATAAAAAAATCTTCAACGCGAAGCAAAATATCGGAAATAAGCTATATTTGGACGGCTGCCATTGTCACAGTTTATTAATTAAATTTAAGTTGGTTACTTCGAAATGTATGTCTCAAATTCGGATTTCAAAAATTACTAAAATATTCGGGTACCTTCATTATAAATGAGACACGCTGTATATATTATTATTACTCAGGATATGAAAAGTAACTCGATGCCAGACTAAATTTTTCCCTACAATATTTGATTACCAACGAGATCTTTATGTCGTTCTTGAAAGAGGACCATTTAAAACAGTTTTTTAAAATGACAATTGTGATTATCAAGCGTTCTACAATCTCCACCTAAAATTTAATTCTTGTAACATTTTTAATTTTCGACATATTACGAGTTATGTTTCAAAAAGTACAAATATCGTGTATAATTGACTGACGTTAAATAATCAACATTGCTGCCCGCAAGCCCGAATGGTTTTGCACTTTTCAGAAATGGATTCAGCAGAAAATTTTATATGGTACGAACCTAATTTTAAAAGTATATTCGAAAGTTGCATACCAGTCAAATAAGTGAAAGTCAGTGTACTGGATCCTTGTCAAAATGTAGACCCATAAAAAGACACAAGTGGGTTATTTGATTTGGTGGTTTATTTACTGAATTACAAATTGCTGTAAATGCTCATTTTTAATAGAAAGCATTAAAATATTTATACTTAAAATTCTACTGTAACTGTACTATAAACTTTAGGTGCTAATAGAAAAGAGATAAGTGGCGTTTCTTGCTGAACATCTTTCTAACTTTACTGCACATATGACCTCATACCAACAAAAGATATAATGTACGACATCGTAGTTTTTGTAGTATTCTTTTGTTGAAGCAGGAACTACAACGTCAGATTAGTGGAAGCTTTTAGCCCCTAAAATGCCCCCTTTTCGCTTCATTCAACCTTCATTTAGCGTTTCTATTTTATAACTTTTAGCCCAGTCATATGGTGCACGGACCTTGCAAAAAAGAGGAAGAATTTTTCAGTTACTGTTTTCGAGGGTGCTGAACACGAATGTGAACTTTGCCACCTTGATTTTTTTCGGAAAAAAAGTTATAAGTAAAAAACAGTAAGGAAAGTGATTATTTTTTTGTTATTCATAATAACGTCTAGGCTATGCGTTTTTCGATAACAACGTCTATGTATAAAAATGAATATACAGGGTGTCCACATTTTCACTGGGATTGTATTGGTAACTTCTAAACCGTGAGAGATAGAAACTCGATTAAATTAGAGGAAAGTTGGGCATTTTGAAGCTCGTTAAAATGTAGTTTTCACGTTTGAAAAATTTTTAGTAGTTTCAGTGATATCCTGAAAATAGTGAAATTCACCATATTTTCGTTTTGCTAATAAATCGCGAATGATAGGATTTAGAAGAAAATACTTTTAAAAGAGTTAAATGGTGTCCGGTTTCCTATTTAAAATTGCCAAAATTGTATTTCTGTCAGATCGACGCTAAGCGTCACGATTGTAGATTGTTTTACGGGGTCGTTTGTCGAACAGCCTTACTTCACTTCGGCCTAAAAGATCTTTTCTGATTTTCCCTACACCTAGTGGTTACCCAGGATTCCCAGACTTTTTATAAAGCTCGTGATTTTCTTGGGAGCTAATTTCTCTATGTCTTCCGCCTGTTCTATGAACTTTAGCCTAGTGCGGACTAACACCTATCGCAATATCTGCATTTATTGTCTACCGCCTTGCCCATATTCTCGAAATGGTATCTCAAGGGGCAGTGGCCAGTTAGAAGGCCTGTGATTAGCCTTAATTCGGACTTTTCAAGTTCGAGAAGCCTTGTGGCATTCTTTGTCGAATAAGTTATAAAGTTTCTCGCTTGTCTTTGGCCTAGAGTATTCCTCCAGTAGGACTTTTTCTGATCCTTTTCAAATTCTTGGATCTCCTCCGCTATATCTTCCTTGGCTAGGCCACAAAACGGTTCGGGTCCAATGAACGGTGCTTCAGCTCCTTTTTTTGCAAGGCTATGAGCAAGTTCATTTCCCTGTACTCCCTCATACCCTGGCACCCACATCAATGTAATCTTGTTGTTATTAGCCAGTTGCTTCAGGGATTGTCTACATTCTCAGGCAATTTTAGACTCAAAGGTTTAGGACCTTAGAGTCTTTAGTGCTGACTGGCTATATAGATCTTTTCCCTTCGAATACCTTTATTTAGGCATACCTGGAAACACAGATCTATGGCATAAATTTCTGCCTGAAAGATGGTTGGGGTGTTACCGAGGGCTTTGGATAGCCTACAATTCGGCCCTGCTACTCCCACTCTTACCCTTCAGTCATCTTAGATCCATCTGTATACCAGATAAGTGACCCTTGTTCCAATCGCAGTGACTCTATCTTACTCGTCTGACGACTTTAAATTAGCACGTCAAACGGGCAGTCAAAGTATTGTTTGATTGGCATTGAGTCAGTGGGTTTGAACATGGACTTCAACTGGATTAACTCCAGAATCCTCAAGTGACCAACCAGATCGCCTGGTTTAAATTTATGTGCCTGGTGCAGTCGTAAGGCACTGAGTGCCGCCTCTTTCCTTACATGTAAGTGCAAGGGAAGTAGGTCAAGCATAGCCTCCATAGTTGCTGTGGGACACGAGTGCATTGCTCCTGTAGTCCCTAAATAGGCAAGGCGTTGCAGTTTCTGCAACTTTCCCTGTGCTGTTTTTTCCTCTGTTTCTGGCCACCATACGCATGATGCGTACGTTATCATAGGTCTGACAACCGAAAGATAAGACCAATGTGTAATTTTCGATCTTAGACCCCAAGTCTTACCAAACAACCTACGGCACGTCCATATTGCCGCCGTTGCTTTAGTAAGAGTCCTTTCCAGATGTGAGTTCCAGGTGTAAGTTTTTGACTTCAATGGAAAGATTTATTATCGTTCCATTCAGTATAGGAGTTCTAAGATTGAGTCTTCTCCTTTTAGTGAACGGGACAATAGTTGTTTTGCTCGGATTGACATTGAGCCCCTCTGACGAGCACCATTTGGATATTACATTTCAGGCAATTTGCATGAGATTGGAAATCATGACCTCATTTTTGCCTCTCACAGTGACGACCAGGTCATCTGCATATCCCTGGACGTTAAAGCCTGAATTACTCATTTTATGCAGGAGATCATCGATCACCATCGACCACAGCAAAGGTGATAAGACTCCAGCTTGTGGACAACCTCTGACTGCAGTCACCGTAGCCGACTCATCCCCCACACTTATGGTAATAATTCTGCTTTTGAGCATGGAATGTTGTTTTGGGAAATAGAGTAATTTTGAAGAAGATCAATAAAATAGGTGGAATTTTTTACATAAGAAGGGGCTTGTTCGGCAATGGGTTGTAGAGTATGGGCTAGATGTCTCGCTAATTTGTGAGTTGGGGAACAAAAAGCACTAACTATTGGTCGTAAAGGAATGTTGGTTTTGTAAATTTTAGTGAAAACAATTGTTCCCTCCATTTCCTAGATGTCCTTATTACAAAACAAAAATCAATTCTCCTACTCTGTGTATAGAAAACCAACCCACACCAACCGTTACCTTAACTCAAAATCACACCATCATCCATCACACATAAATCCCGTTGTCAACACTCTTGTAACCAGATCCCTCAGACTAACAGATAATCACAACAGACAATCCGAACTGCAAACATTAGAAGAAGCATTTCTACAAAACGGTTACGACAAAGGACATATAACGCGATCCATACACAAGGCACAAAATCCTTCCCAAATTCAACAGACAGAAACTCTTCCTCAGCAAAAAAGCCTTCCTACCCTACATCAAAGGTGTCAAAGACAAAATTTCAAAAGTCCTGAAATCCAGTAACATAAAAACCATATTCACAACACACCAAACAATTTCCAATTTAATCGGAACCCCAAAAGACCAAATACCTAATGATTCCCACGATGTATACGGAATACCTTGCTCAAACTGTCCCCAAACCTACATTGGACAAGCCAATAGACGGATTAACAATAGAATATATGAACATCGTCTTGCAGTTAGAAAATCCGATCCCACATCACCACTTATAGACTTCGATAACACCAAAATCATAGCAGCCTCATTTTTCCAGAAACCGCGAATCATCCGCGAAGCAATTGAGATTGAAAACGTCCCAATTGTCTAAACAAAAGGGATGACGGTCATCGTCTTCCAGTCGCTTGGAAACCATTGATCTCCAGGCTAGCCCCACAATCTTCATTTATTGTATCTGAAAGACATTTACACATTCAGTGTCTGGAGTACTCACTCTAGTTTGTTAACTTATTTTTATTTGTTATTCTATTGTTTGTTATTTATTATTAATTCCTATGTTTTATTTTCTAGTAATTATGTTTTTCATTTATCCTGTAATTGGGTTTCACCCGTTGGATAAATTATTGAAATAAATAAATAAATAAATAAATATCTCACCGTAATTAATTTGAAACATTTTGTATGCTTTTAATAATAATTTAAATAACAATTTTATCTATAATTTATACCAAAACTAGAACAAGTTAAGTTCTAAACAACGGAAATTGACAATATTACGAATAATGACAGCACACCTGTAGAACAGTTCATTGTTTATCAAAGCATCCCTTGATGCACCTACCGAATCAAATGCCTAAGGGTGATAACAACACTTGCACCCATCTTCATGGTTTAGAGTAACTAAGATGCCAATTCAATTTCCTTAAAAAAATTGCAGGCGCCCATACGAAAAATAAAAGTTGGGCGTCGTGACGCATAGCGTCGATCTGATAAAAATACAATTTTGAAAATTTTAAATACTCGGCTCTTATTAAAAGTTCTTTCTTTTAAATCCTATCATTCGCGATTTATCAGAAAAATATGGTGAATTTCTACTGCAGAACTATAAAGCCTTTCCAATATACACATACTAAAAATTATTTTCTATTTTGTAGGTTATAGAAAAACCAAAGAAAGACCCCTATATTACCGGATTAAAGACGAGATATAGGAAAGGTGACATCCTGAAAGCGAATTGCACATCTGAACAATCGTATCCTGCGGCAAATTTGACTTGGTACTTGAACGGTCAACACGTGCATGGACCACATGTTCACAAGCACATATATGGAGATGGAAATTATATCACGTAAGCCTTACTTCCATTATTTGTATGTATATAGGGTGGATTTTATATAGGTCGTCCCAAAAATGCGCACCATGAATTGAAAGTGATTAATATTTTGTAAACGTATATTAGCTTTATTGCATGTAGTTTGCTTTAAAAAAATTCGGTTTTCATTCATTTGCATAAAATGAAAGACCCATTGTTAGTAACAAATCATAATAATTAATTAAAAGTTTTTTAAATAATTGCTACCGTAATGAATTTCAATAACAAAGGGTGACAATAATATATCAATGGCCAATAATTGATTGAAAATCTGGCGAATTGGCAGGAATTGTGAACTGTAAAGTATTTTCGTGTACCGTAAAGATCAACGAACAGGCGACCTTCAAATTCGGTTTTTAAACGTAACAAATTTCTATTAATTTGAAAACGGCGTGGTTGATTAGTGATTGGACCCTACTGATTGCATTTTCAATGTTCCCTGCCTACAAAATTCGTTGTTGCTTGTCCGATCATTACCCCCTTCTGGTCTTAGGATGCTATAAGGGCCGCTATTGTTCAATTGTAGTCAAATAGATATCAAGTTTTGAAGCTTCCAAAAGTAGTAGGTATTATAAAACGAAATTTTCTTATGATACCGCATCTTTTAATATAGACAGAATATAAGCAGGGAAGTTAGTTTTGTCTAGACACCTCGACTATGGCGCGCTGAGAGCTCTTTACAATTTGTGGACCCTTCAATCATTGCTTTATTCGCATGCCATTTGGATGTAGCTAAAATATCTAATTCATATATTCAAGATCTAATATTTAATATAAAATTAGCTCGTCTTTATATACAGGATATTACTGAATATTAGATGGAGCTATAATCAAGTGAATCCTCTAATAGCATAAATATTCCAATGTCATTAACACAGTTGGATAAAAATATTTTCTGGTTATTTGTATGTCCTTAATTGAGCCAGTGGCGTAGCAAGGGAGGGGTAAACCGCCCGGGCTACCGCCTAAGGGGGCACCAACAAGATGGTTTTCTTAATCAATGAAATTTTTTTCTTATTCAGTGGAAGGATATTAATATGTGTGAACTGATATTTACTAAACTCATTTGAGAATACTTTTAACCATTTTTCTCTAATAGAATAATTTTCTACCATTTGTAGTACCATAGTTTGTTTATTATATATTAAATGATTAGGTATTGTGTGTATAATTAATAATAATTAATGTCGTTTTAATTGGTGACTGGTATTTGATTTAAATAAAAATTATTTACTTGCATGCAAACTTGAATTATCTACAATTACATTAGTCCTTAAAGCTTTGATTTTATACATTGTCTGTTGGTAAGAGACTATGTAGAAGGACTCCATATATATATAGTATATGGAAAGAGACTCATGAGAGGGCGGGGTAGGTCGAGCAAATTTCCCGCTCCAGACTCCAAAAGGTTATAATATAACCTAAACCTTCACATATGGATGTAACATGGTTATGATTATTAATTTTTATTAATGCCTGTCGGCTGCTCAGTTTATACGGTGGGCGTGAGTAAGTATAGATTTTTAAAGTTAACAAATAGATGCAAATTTGTCTATGACTTACTATTTGCTAACAGGACACTTTCAGTGAGCAATTTGACAGAAAAATTTAAATCTTATAACTTGATTGATTCTAACAGTTAACACAAAAATAAAGATATAAAATACGATAATACAAGAAAACATTTAAGAAAAACACTACAAGATAAGATAATGTTGGGCGTCACGCAATCAATATAAATATTAGCTGCAAATTTAAACTGCTAAATTCAACAAATCAAGATTAAAATAATTTGATTGCTGTTTTAAACTCTGAAATTTCAAACTCACAGAGAAGTAAAACTAGAATGTCTCAAAACAAACAATATATTACAACAATGAAATGTGCAACAAATATCACAGCAATTTAAAGTATGTGTATTAAAAATACAAGTTTGACAAAAGCAAAATTAAGGGGGTGGCTAATGCCAAAAAATTTGTAGAGGCCCTTAGTTCTCGAATACACGCTAAATCCCAATTTAATTTTTTACTCCGTTTAATGATAGGGGGTGGCAAGGGGGTGGTAGAGGGGGTTGCTAACATTTTTTGAGATGTTTCGTTCTTGTATACAAACTAAATCACATTTTATTTTTTTTACTCCTTTTCATAATAGTGTGAGGGTGGTATTGGGGGTGATAGTGGGGAGGTGGCTGATGCTAAAAAAATGTTGAGACCTTGACTTTTCGTAGATGTCCTAAATTGCAATATTATGGACTCTTATCTGCTTGCTTTGCTTATTTACCTTTATTTACCCCATTCACCCCCGAGCCCTTCAACGGTATTGGATCAAAATATGATCTAGTTCCAGATCTCATTATAATACATAAGTTCACCACATTTCATGTCAATATCATAAACGGTTCCAGAGTAAACGTGCGCACCAAAAAGTTACAGACAGACCGACAGACAGACAGAAATTTTTTTCTCAAATTTAAAATCTCGACTTTAAGCCTCTTTCAACAATTTTTTTAAATTTTTTTTGCGTTACTATACTTCCACTAGACGTGGAAGTAATAAGGAAGTGAATTCTAGGGTAAGTTTGACGTACAGGTGAGTTAATTGTATGGCAATGTCAGGTAAAAATTAAGGAAAAGATACGATATAAAATACGACCATATATCTGCAGATGCCATGAATTTATTTACTATAACGAATCTGATATATATGCTAAATATGCCGACTAGGCCGACGTGACTATGAATGCTCTATTCTCATGGTTCGATAAGAATCGATAATCAAATATTCATAGTAAACACTAAGATATAATTTAATTTATATAATTTAAACAAAGATAATAATTATATTAATTATAAAGATAAAGAAATTACTCACCTACGTCTAACACAAGTAAAAACCGAACGCGAAATCCTTCTCTATCGGATCCACTCTGCCGTCACAACCTTTTCCGGATACGTCAGCGCAATGATCTAGTTTATAGGGTTGCGTTCCAATATTTAATTTATAATAAGGAAAAAGATGTAACGAGGTTTGTGAAAATTATCGTTACAAGGTGTTGCTACGTCACTGGATTGAGTCGTATTTGCTCAATAAATTGCTACTTGTTGAACACGGAGGATACAATTCTCGTAGCTTCATGCAACATCTGATGTTCCTCAAGGACCTGGCCTAGGACTACATTTGCGCGACGGCGATTTGATCCTTATTGAATTAATGCACTGGGGCGATTTTATAAAAGTACTTTTTTACTAGGTTCTGCCTAGGAAGATGCACGAGCACTAGATTTGAAATCGCGAGATACACCGGAAGACACACTTGGATTTATGCGCTGGGGCAACCCAAGAGGTAACGTGAGCACTGGATTTACTTACACAACTTGCCGGGAACTTGGCGTGCTCCCTTATTTATACTAACGATGGGGAATGGGCTCGCGGAGGTCTGGAAAGAGCTGGATTCTTCCTCCAACCATTCTATGGGGCTCAAGCAGTGAAATATTGTGCAATAAATGCTGAAATTTTGGAATTTCGGGTCGAAAGTTATATCAAATAAACGGCTATGAAAAATGGAACATTTCGATATAAAAATGTCAGTGGAATCTATTTTTGTTTTAGAAATATGAACGATAACTGTCTGGATAACATGTTAAATTGAATTGGTCCCGTGAAGTAACGTTGAGAGCTGTATTTTAATCCGTATTTGATGTTATATTAAGTCGTATTAATCCATATGTGATGTTATATTAAGTCATTGTATCGCCGGCGCTGAACAGAGCGAAAGCCAATTTTAGGGTAAACAGAATGAAGATAGCGGCGAGTGGCGAGCACTCGATGGGAAACATGTAAATTGGACTTATGATTTTTGAACAGAGTGGAAGTCAATTTTAGGGTAATCGAAATGAAGATAACGGCGAGTGGCTGGTACTCGATGGGGAACATGGAAACTGAACTTATTGTGGGACGAATGTTTTGTGGGCTGGTCGGAAATGTGAATGAAAGATGTTTTGATATATTAATAGAAAGTTATGTTTGAAGTTAAATTGAAGAGAAATGAGCTTGTAGAAAATTTTTGAAAGTGAATTAAAATATTTTGACTTGATGTTTATGGAGTAATTTAGAAGTAATTCGAGGTGATGGGGGCTGTATTTTTAGGGCAGTCTTTTGTAAGGTTTTGGGTGTATTTTAGTGAATTTTGATATTAGGATGATTTTGTTGATACATTCGGATTATTTGTGAATAATCGATGTCGCGTGAATTTTCTCAGAATTATTTGTTGAGTATTGTGATTTTTGAGTATTGCGAGGGTCTTAATGTTTTTTATGAGTTTTGACAAGTTGACCTGATTTATTTTGAAAATTTTAATAATTTTGTTATCGTCCATTTTGTTAGTATGGGGAATATCCCATCCCATCCAACTACTAACCGCACCTGACGTTGCTTTATATCGCATATCGAAGTATGTACATAGTAAAGACGCATCTACGTTCGCCCCCGCTTTTTTTACTTACAGAACATGAATTAGACAGTATCTTTGAGAAAAATAATATTTTAAGTATTCATAACAATGTATTATAGTACTTAGTATGATTATAAATTCAATACAAGGGTTTGAAAGTAGATACTGCCTATTTAATTTTTTTGTTTTCCTTGCCAGTCTGTTTCCTTCTTTAGTTGGACGGTGTGCATCCTCATCCAGATAGTTCTGTGGGAAATTACCTTGAATTATACGAGAGCCTGGGAAATGAGTACTTAAAAATACTCTTACATTCTCCTGCTGACTTTCTGCATATTTGCCATCGGGCTTTTTGAGTAACCCAATTCCGTTTACTCAAACGGAAGACCACTCGTCTTTTGCAAGAACTTTTTGTAGACGGACTGCTGGGGCGAGTTCATCTATACCTTCACAGAACCATCTCCATGATTTTCTTTTAGACCTTCTTAATTCTTTATTGTAGTTCGTAAGGGGTTTCTTGTAGTCCTCCCAGTTTTCGGAGTTTTTGGCTCTATTGAATGTTTTTATAGTCTCAGCCCAAAGTCGGCCGAGATCCCTATTCCATCAAAGCACATCTCTTTGGACTGCCTTTTGTTTAACGGGACAACTTTTTTCATAACTTAACAGAAGGACGAGTTTACTTACAATGATTTATTTTCTTCTTAGGTTAACTCCACGAGTTAGATCCCATTTGAACTGTAATTTGGTGAAATTCCATTTTAGGTCAAGCGGACCAAGACTGCTGATAATAAAAGCCGTACTATTTTTTCTTTTTTTTTATATTACGCCTATCGCAAACAACTCAATCCTGGAACACACTGTGTATCTAAAATCGCAGTAATGGTTATTGAGAGACGTGATTTTAATACGTCTCTGACGGCTATTTTTTCTGAATGGTTGTTTCAGCTCACATGAGATTTTTTGGGGCTACATTAATAATGGTATGTGAGTATTTGCTTCATGTGCTGGTTTTATTTTAGCCGTGAATATGGTGTTACCCAATATTGGAGGTAGAAAATAACTCTAGCCAAAAAGCTTTCAATGTGATTATAACATATGCAATATGCATATACTGTAGTAACAGGTGGAACAGCGTGGGTGTATGAATGGTCATAGTCGCCCACAGAAACTTTTCCAAGGGGAACAAGTTTGTGTAACCAATATAACGGTTATTTATGTGAAGTTTTTCTGATATTAGTATCGAATATAATGAGAAACTTAGAGTAGAATATGACGGATCTAATTGCAAAATTTAAGTCTATATGTAGGAGGTCCCTGTGTTATATAATAGAATATATTTCTCATTTTCACACAATATACATACAGTCGTCAAATAACAAAACAAATAAAAATAAATTAAGTAGCACACAAAACTACTAAGTTATAAGAAAAACAATACATATAATAAAGACAATTAAGTTACCTAGCATACTTCTATTTTTAATGTATAGCAAATAGTAATAAATAAAACATGAAGGTAGGGTTATAATAGACAATGTCCTTACATAAAGATCTACAGGGGTCAGTAGGCGTGGCTTTAGCTAAAACACGTATTGCTCTCTTCTGTAATACAAAGACCTGTTGGGCATAACAAGTATTACCTCATAGAATAATGGCATACACCACTACACTATGAAAAATTGAAAAATAAGAAATCATTAAGTAATTAGCACTAAGTTCAATTTGTAATTGCCTAAGAACAAATATAAGAGTTCATAATCGATTGCACAGTTTATTAGTATGATGTGCAAAAGGTAAAGAGCTAACAAGAAAGGCACCTAATGACTTTACAAGATCGTTATTTACAACATTAGAAGGTACCACTGCAACGTCGAGTGTATTAGTCTTATCTGAGTTCAAACTTAGGAAGTTGCTATAACACTATTTTTGTAACAGATTTTCAGAAAATTCGATATTATCTATTATTTTATTTGAAAATTTCCTTTTAATAACAAATTTGTATCATCAGCATAGGTAACTGGAAGAATGTTATCATTATTACTTGAGAAGAGATCTTTGACATATGATGCAAAAAGATTTAGTGTAATTGTTCGTACACCATAGTACTCAAGTTTAGTCAAAAGACTTTGACAAATCATAGAATTTTGCTGTACAAAAGTCTTTCTTCTCAAAAACTTCAAAAACATTTTCAATAATTTCACAAAGTGCCAGTACCGGTAATTTGCCAAATCTGTAGCGGAATTGAGACTTGCTAATATATTTATTCTTTTCAAAATAATCTATTAATCGACTTTTAAAAACTAGGTCAAATATTCTTCCAATAACCGATATGATTGAAATTGGTCGGAAACTAAATAGCTCATTATAGTCGCCTTTCTTATAAGATGGGAGTTATTTGTGAAATCTTTAGGGCTTCTGGAAAAACCATTGATGTTTTCTTAATCGCCTCTCAAGTTATCGAAGTAACTCCCTGGAAGATATCAAGGATCTTGTGCTAGGCAAAGAGAAACGAGGCCCTACAGTTTAATGTGGACTCCGAACCACTCTTGGGGCAATTTTTTTAATGAAAAATTGTTTCGCCTTGCGGGAATCGAACCCACTTCGCTAGGCAACTCAGTTTGCTAGCCAGTCGCTTTAATACACACACACACAAAATATGTTCAAATAATGTTTCATCCACTAGCTTTATGATTTCATTACTTAAGCCATAAATATCCTCGGGTTTTGAGATTTTTAGTTTGTTAATAATACTTTGAATTTCCTCACAGCTAACTGAAGACAGAAAGAAAGAATGATTGAGATTGGGCAACTTTGTTAGACAGCTAAGATGATTAGTGCTACTCATACTTTTAAATTTAGACATAGTATCCTCAATTACTTCAGTGTAGTAATCAGCAAATTGATTAGGAGTTAAATCGTTTGGTTTCATTGGTTGCATAATATTACATTATAAAACTCATTTATGCCAAAACTAAAGAAATATATTTTTATTGTTTTTCTCAAAACCTTTTAGTTTCTGTGGAACTTTTCAGGTATAATGATTTTTATACTTTTGAATTCCGACATTTTGAAACTCTGTCCATTAAGATTGGTAAAAAAAAAATGATTTACGAATTAAAGATTGGCTACTTTTTCAACCTCTATTTTCAAATGCTATTAACTTAAAATGAAAAGGGCTTTATAAATGAAATTAATTTATACGTGAAATTAGTAAATTTATTTTTAATTTTGTCTAAGATTGGCGAAGCTATGATTAACAAACTTAAAGAAATGTACCAAGGGATTGCTATGATAACGTGGTATTTTCATAACTAAATTCAATTAAATTGATGTGCACATGTAAGTAAGTAATTAGTAAGTAATTTTTTCAAAGATAGCACATTGGTATCTAAATACAATTTTCATAATTATAAAATACTATGTATGATACAGATGGTCCACCTAAACTTCTATAAAATTTGTTTGTGGGCCACTGATGTTATTTATAGTATTAACTTAACTCCCTTAATTTCAAATATTTAATACAGTTCATACACTTACTTCTCTAGATACTAAAGCGTACCTACTTAACCGCAGAGAAGAAAAAGAGTAAACAATATTCTACTCATAATTAAATAAAATGCTTACAACTTTTAAAGCAACCAGTGTTATAACAAGCATTTAAATCAGTCCATACTAAGTTGTCAAATATATTATAATTATAATTTTTTTAACTTCGTCTTATATTTTTTGAAATTTTTTATTTCTTTTATATTTAAAGGAAGCCGTTAAACAATATTTGTGTGTGTGCTTTATAAAATTTAGGAACAATAATATTTTCATTTTCTTTAAACCTTGTTAAATAATTAAGGGACTGGTGAACTTTCTCCTCAGCCTTAAAAGCCCACAACAAACAGTGGTATGCAAAATGATTTCTTATTGTAACTAAGCTTGCTTCTTTATAAAGTTGTTCAGAAGAGAATAGAAAAAATTTTTTCAGCAGTATTCGAATTATTCAATTTTGAGCAACTTGCAGGATGTGTAGTACGTTATTATACAACCCACCCCAGACTTCCCAGAATACAGTAATTTAAAATCGGCCCCACTAGCGAGTTATATGCTATTAATAAGTTCTTTTTGGTTAAAATATCCCTTAGTTGATAGAATGAATGCATTATTTGTTTAATTCTCTTTGCTACATAGCAAGCATAGTCCCTCCATTTTACGTTACGATATTTGATACTATCATCTTTTTAGTAATAGGGCATTGACAATCTTGTGTTTTTGAACAAATTTCACTGTGCAGCGTTATATATTGTTTCAGAGGTTGAACATCAATTAATTGTAATTGTAATAGCTATAATTTTTCTCTTGTGTAGTTTAAACTTAATAAATTTGAATTTAAATAATTACCTGTTAATTTTAGGTTATTTTCAGCTTGTACATATAAGCTGTCCCATGACACACCGGTAAATACAATCGTCGTGTCATCTGCATATTTGCTTTCAAATTTGGTATAAAAGCTATATCATTTACATAAATCAAGAACAAGATTGGCCCAACTATGGTACCTTGGGGTACACCCCTGTTAATTGTTAAATAATTACTAAAGGCATTATCTACATTTGTTCTTGGTTTTCTATCTGAAAGGTATTTTTTTAAATAAATTTAGAACCGGGCCACTTACACCTACATTATCTAATTTCTTTAACAACAGTAAGTGGGGTACCGTGTCAAGTGCCTTAGCTAGGTCTAGAAACACACTAAGACATTTTTTATTTTCATCTAGGTTATTGATCATGTTTTTTACCAGGCCTAAAAAAGCGTGTTAAGTAATTTATCAATCTATTCTTTAAACATAATTCAAAAAATTTTGAAAAGTTGTTAATTAAAAAATTGGTCTATAAATTAATATAAATTCATTTTATCTCCGGATTTGTAAGCTGGGATAAGTATAGATTCTTTCCATTTCCAACTACTTGATATTGCCTGTTGTGTGTTTACTTTTTAGTTTCGATATTACTTGTATAATTTCATTTCCAGTTATTGGTTGTAGAAATGTAAGACTGGTATCACTTTTATTTTCAGCAGAAATGAGTTGTAGTGTTTTTTTTCTCTTGATACCAGGGAGGGAAAAATTAGCTTTACACCCTCGTACTTGGTACGCTTATGTATAATGCCTTTCTCTCCCTATGCATTTGTCAGTACATATGGCAATAAGTCCCACTCTTTAAAGTATATCATCTGACTAGTGTGAAAGAACCTTTTTACAAACATCAAAAATCCAAATTTATATGCGTTCATATATGTAAGAAGAGTTATATAAACGAGGCTTTTTTAATTTTCCATTAGAGCTATACGTATAAGGAAGAAAAAGACATAAAATGGGTATAAACTGAATCGGCTTGTTGAGAAACTGCGTTTACACAGCAGAACTCAACTCCACAGGTAAAGTTAAAGCCATCGTAATTTCTACATTGATCCGGAAGTTTATGTTTCCTTATGACGTTGTCATAATTAACATATATTAGTGATGCAATACTGCAATGTTTCATTATTAAAATTATGTACAGCGTTAAACTTGATTAGTGACAAGAAAAACAGCATACATCTCACAGATCATTCTAACATATTTACATATTTGAAAAATTTAATCAATTCCCTTATGAGTGCGCATTGTAACTGTTGAATTTTTCCCTTGCTCGCCAAGCAATGCTTATATCCAAAGTGGCTGTTTAAATTGGACACTCTGTAACTATATCCAAACGATAAAGGCGTGGGTATTAATTTAAATTCGCCGGAGAAAGATTTTATGCGAATATTATAGGACACGACATGGCAATTATGAATAAATGTGAAGGGTTACCACCCAAGGAGAAAACTTCACTCGTCTTTGAGCCCAATTTCTTACCTTTTGTGACAATTAGAAGGATAGTGGTTTAAGTATTGAGGCTGAATTTTAAATGTTGTCTAATTAAGTATGAAATTAAATTCATTATTATTATTATAATTTTCAAATAAAATTTTTACGTTTATCATATTAATAGTTGAGTTAACCTACCTAATTTTGAAAGCAGGCATTTTTTAAAAATTGCAAACTCCAAACACAATTTAAAAACCAGTTTTCCGATTCTGGAAAATTCCGTGTGTCCTATTCACCCATTTGCCTAACAATGTGGCTATAATTTGACGAACACCCTTAATAGATTTCAATAACAATAAATTGAGATAACCTAAATTTCTGGATTTTAATTTTGAGAAATTTCCTACGATGATTTGCCTTAAAAATACAGCGGGTAAAATTTTTAGAGAAAAATGCATTTTTAACGGCTATAGAATTGTTGTCTTGAACTGGGATATTTTTCAGACTTTCGGAAGGAAACTTTAATTATTCCTTTGCCTAAGACTAATGGCGTAAATTATTTGACTGATTTAAGGCCTGTAAGTATATTGCCTATCTTATCGAAGATATATAATTATAATTATAATGTCGGAGAGTGAAGGCGAAGAAACCGAGCTCCTCTGTAAAAAGTGCAATGAGGTGTGTACCGAAGACAAATATATTAAATGCGATGGCTTGTGTAAATCCACCTTCCATGGCGATTGTGTTGATATAAAAAAATCAGTGCTGAAAGTTATAAAAGCATATGCATCAATAAAATGGCTCTGCCCGGTATGTGATACTCAATTAAATGCTGTAGTTTTTGCACCTATTCAACAAGCATTGGAAAATTTGGTTAGTGAAAAGTTCTCGGATATTTTCCATAAGATCGAGGAAGAAAAAAATGTGTTATTTAATAGAATAAACAATGAAGTAGTCAATTAAAATCTAAGTTTCATGATGGTAATGAAACAAATCCACACAATTTGAACAAAAACGGGGCAGATATGATAAGCAGCCAACAAAACAGAACTGTTTTTACGGACGGGAATTCCCTCTCAAAAACTTCAATTGTTTCTTATAGTGCAGCGGCTAGACAAAACAAATCTCAGCCTAAAAATTCTATTATCATAAGGACCCGTGATGCAAATTCAACTCCGGAAGAACTATACAAAAAAATTAAAACATCTGTAAATCCAGTAGGCCTCTCTATTGCTGTAAATAGTATTAAAAAAGCAAACAATAGTGTAATTATAAACTGTGGAAATTCTGATTCACTAAATAAATTGAAAGATAAACTAGAATCTCAATTAGGCGGAAGTTATGATGTTGCTGAGTCCAAAAATATAAGTCCGAAGATTATAATTTTCGGCACAGAAAAACCTGAAATTGATGTGGATGACCGTATTTTTGAGCAAAATATCTTGAAATTAAACAATATAAACACTGAATCAAGTAATTTTCAGTTCAAAATAGTGAGAAAAATAAATTATAAAGGACTCATTAATATAATTGTAGCGGTTGATCCGAGAACAAGAAAGGCGGTAATTGATAAGGGCTATCTTTATGTAGAATGGAAAAAATGTAATGTTGCAGACTCCTATCATATAAAAAGGTGCTATAATTGTTCAGGTTTTGGGCATCTCAACACAGAATGCACAAAAAAATTTCCGGTATGTTCCGTATGTGCTGAAGGTCATGAAACTCGACTCTGTACGTCCAGTAGCCAGAAATGTGCGAACTGCACTGTCTCAAACAAAGTGTATAAAACCAATTTAGATATAAACCACTGTGCAAAAGATAAAACTTGTCCAACCTACCTAAATAAATTGAATCAAATAAAGGAAAAAACTTTGGCATGTCTCTCACATTCTTCTGAATAGCAATCAAAATTTACCATATCCAAAGAGGACATATGTGTTGTGCATCAGAATTTGCAGAGTATAAAAAACAAGCTTGATGAAATAGACGTACTCTTATCAACAGAACAAATAGACATTCTTTGTGTTTCGGAATCCCATATTAAACCAGAAGAAATAGATCGTATTGTTTTAAATGGTTATAAAATATCTAGTTCATATTGCAGAAAGTCTTTTTTAAACGGTGGTGTAATAATACTAACAAAAAAATCATTAATTACTAGTGAAATCTCTAATTTAGTGTCTTTAAGTCAAGATAAGTTTTTTGAGTGCTCTGCTATACAATTTTCAGTAAATAGTAAGCAATTTTATATTTTATGTTTGTATAGATCACCAGATTCAGATGTGCATATTTTTCTGTCAAAATTTGAAGAATGTCTTAATTTAATTTTTAATAAGAACAAATGTTGCAATGTAATTATATGCGGCGACCTTAATATAGATTTATTTGATAAATCAAAAGACACCACAGAATTATTAGATCTTGTAAAGTCATATTGTTTAACTACTGCATTCGAGGAAACAACAAGAATTCATTATAATAAAACTGAAACTGCTATTGACTATATTCTTACAAATTTTGATAGTCATATAAAAGTAAAAACAATGCTTAGGAATGGACTATCGGACCACTTTGGCCAACAAATAGTTTTTTCTGGAACTATTATAGAAAATAATCTGTATACTTTTAGATCTTTCTCTAAGAAAAATACTAGTGTGTGCGAAAAATTTTTGAGGGCTGAAAATTGGCAAGATGTTTTCAACGCCAATTCAGTTGATGAAAAATTTCAGACGTTTATAAACATTTTGCAATATTATTATGAAATAAGCTTCAAAATAGTGACTAAAGATATACGAAATTCAAACTCCAACAAGGGATGGATAACTTTAGGTATAAAAAAATCTAGCATACGTTTAAAAGAGCTATACAATTTAGAGCAAGTCGGGATAATTTCTAAAGAATATTATAAAAAATATAAATCTATTTATAATAAAGTATTGAAACATGCCAAGAAAATGTATTTCGACAATATCATTTTAAATTCCGCGAATAAATCCAGTACTGTTTGGAAAATTATAAATAATACAGTAACAACAAGAACAGACCATTTTAATCAGGATTGTATGTTAATTAATGATAAAATCTCGTCAGACAAAATAGAAATTGCAAATGCATTCAACTCATATTTCGTTAACCTTCCTAGATCATTATTACAGAATCATAATATTACCAGTGTCAATAGTACAAATACTTACCCTCTAGATCTGCCATACTTGAACCCTACAAATGGTCCAAATTTTAAATTTATTTTTAATCCTGTAACAGAATCTAAAATGGTTGATGTTATAAACAGTTTAAAAAACTCGAACTCGGTTGGTCCTGATTTATTTTCAACAAAAATTATAAAAAAATTTGCTCACCTATTAGCTGCACCATTATGCCACTTAATAAATGAATGTTTTTTACAAGAATGTTTTCCTGATATACTTAAACTCTCTAAGGTTATTCCACTTTTTAAAAAAGGTGACGTTATGCAGCTTTGTAACTATAGACCAATTTCATTGTTGTCCATTTTTTCAAAAATTTTCGAAAAATTGTTAGCAAATAGAATAGTTCATTTCCTTGAAAGTTATAATATCTTATCTAAAAATCAACACGGTTTTCATAGAAATCGTTCTACTTTATCCCCTCTTGCGAGTATTTTAAATTACATTTATAAAAATTTGGATCAAGGAAACAAAGTGATGGCAGTATTTGTGGATTTATCGAAGGCTTTTGATTGTGTGGACCATGACATTTTATTAAAAAAAATAGAGCGCTATGGTTTACATGGTCAATGCCAAAAAATTCTCAAATCCTATCTGAATAGTAGAAAGCAATTTGTTGATTTTTGCAATGTTAAATCAAATGAGCTATCGGTTGATATAGGAGTCCCTCAAGGGAGTGTATTAGGGCCATTATTATTTTTGCTGTATATAAATGATATAGAAAGTATATTCTCCACATTTTACAGTGCATTTGCAGATGACATTTCTATTATTGTTAGTGCCAGAAATGAGCACGAAGCCATTAACAAACTAAATGAAAATCTATCTGCTGCTGCAAATTATTTTCGGAAAAATAAACTTGTTCTTAATCAAGATAAAACATTCTCGTTGCAATTTCACCCCATCGCATCGAATTATTTGTCTAGCGTTTTATTAAAACTAAATGGTAAAAGTATACATCAAGTACAGCAATTTAAATTATTAGGAATATATATTGATCTTTCCCTTGATTGGAAATTTCACGTCAATTCACTTTGTAGTAAATGTGCTAGTAACTGTTTTGCGTTGAAAAGGTTGTGTCAAATATCCAGTACTTATGTTGTAAAAAATTTCTATTATTCTAATTTTGAGTCACGTTTAAGATACGGTGTTATTTTTTGGGGAAATTCCACAATGTCTGATCGTGTTTTTATACTGCAAAAAAGGGCCATACGCGCTATGTTTGGACTTGGATATCGAGAATCGTGCAAACCTTCATTTATTAAGCACAAAATCTTAACTCTGCCATCTTTGTACATCTTAGAGATACTAACATTTGTCAAAAGAAATCTTTCCGACTTTACTTTCCAAAACGTTTCTCATGAATATTCTACACGTCACGGTTTTGATTTGCAGTATAATATACATCGGCTGGAACTGTACACAGCAAATCCCTATTATATTGGTGCCATACTGTATAATAAATTAGATAACGTTACTAAAAATATACTTAGTGTGAAAAAATTTATATCTACTATTAAAAATATGTTACTTAAAGAAGCTTACTATTCTGTGAGGGAATTTGTATTGTCATAAATTCTCCTCTTTTTTCATTTTTCTCTTGTTTTTGACTTGTCCCATATCATTATGTATGATCTCTTGGACTAATAAAGAATTATTATTATTATTATTATTATTATTATACAATTACATTTACAATTTAATGAATTTACAATTTAATGAAACCTCACAGCTCAAACCAAAAAAGGAACATTTCATTAAAAAAAAAATGACCACAATGAACTGTTAAGAAGCACTATACGCAGAAAGAAATCCCAAAACGCCATTAATATATTCTATGAAAACATAATCGTAAACGAAGCAACCAAGGTCATTAAAATAAAAAGTAAAAACACCAAACTCAAACCATGGCTGACTCAAGGTATTCTAAACTCTATAAGAAAACACGATAGACTTAAACAAAAACTACTAAAAAGCAAGCAAAACACTGATATTAGAAACTATTACAAAAATTATAGAAATATTGTAACGACACTAATTAAAACTTCAAAAAACAACTTCTATAAAGCAAAAATTCTCGAGGCCGGAAACAATTTCAGAAAAGTTTGGGACTGTATCAACGAAATTACAAATTGTAATAAAAAATACAAAGACAATATAGAGCAAATAATAACGGACGACAACACAGTAATCAAAAACAAAGGCGAAACAGCGTCTAACTTTAACCAGTTCTTCATTGACATCGGCGAAGAAATATCTAATGACATTCTTAAACACGCATAAAACCTGATCTTAAACGACAACATAAGCCAAAATTTAAACTCCATGTTCCTGAAAGATGTTGATGATACTGAAATAAAAAATGTAATAGGTCCCCTGAAGATACTTTCCAGTTCTAGCAGACAAAATTACAGAAAACTTTGAAAATAACGAAAAAGTTATAGCTATCTTTTTGGATCTACAAAAAGACTTCGATACGGTGTCACATTGCCAGTTACTGGACAAACAAAACAAGATGGGAATTAGAGGTGTTGTCCATAACTTATTAAAACAATATCTGTCAAATAGAGCCCAGCAAGTAAAAATTGGCAATGCTCTTAACACTAAGAAAATAATAAAAACTGGAGCCCCACAGGGTATAATCTTAGGTCCTACCTTATTTACTGGACAGAAACCTCACATCATATGCAGATGACACTGTACTGATATGTTCGGGAGACACCTGGAACTTAGCGGGACAAAAGGCGGCTGAGGCAATTAGTAAAGTCAAAAACTGGCTAGACACAAATTTGTTAAAACTAAATATAGAAAAGATTAAATTTATGGCCTTTCCCCCCCAGGACTACCCCAAACGGTGCAACCTATTCTTATAGATAGAGAAACGAATAGTTACATCCTAAATACCACTGCTATCAAATACCTCGGCGTTATTTTCGATAATCACATAAAACCATATTAAATATTTAAACGGAAAGCTAAGAAAACTAATATATAAATTATATAACCTGAAAAGTATACTTAATAGAAAGACTCTCTTAGTGACATATAACAGCCTAACGCAATCCCTAATTAGGTATGGTATTAGCGTCTGGGGCTCAGCCTACAATACATCTCTCCAGCCTCTCCAGATAACACAAAATTAAATACTGCGAACAATTTTTAACAGAAACAGTCGAGACAACTGTAGAAATATATTTATTGTAAAAAACTGCTATTTGAAAAATTTGAACACAATTCAAAAATGGTTCCTAAAGATAGTTTACGGGAAAAGCAAAACCTACCCCACAAATGAACTCTTCACACTGTCCAAAAAAATGGACATCAGACAACTATTTTGCCAGAGAGTTCTCCTAGATCTGTTTAAAAACAAGAACAGAATAAAATATAATACCCACATATATGACGCAAGGACCAAAAATACCGTAACAACTAAAACAAAAATTAATAAAACAGTGGGAGAGAGAAATTATATTAATATGTCTAAAATTAATAGATAAAGTACCACCGGATATAAAAAACATATCGTACTTCTTAAAATATAAGAAAAAGTAAAGTCTTGGATCCTCGAGACACCAAGATCAGTGCTTCATGAAATAACTAACTTCAAAGACTAACATGGATACCAAAAAAAGGGGGAGGGGAGAGAAAGGAAGGAGGGTGGAGAGAAAAGGGAATGGGAAGGAAAATCTATCCCTATTATTTTTATCACTTTATTAGAATTCCACAGGTAACTAACACCTCCCTCCACGATTTTCAAATTGCCTGGCCCACGCTCAAATACTTTGTATTTTAGTTGGATTCAACAGGTTTTGTTTACTAGTGAACTGCGTATTGTATTGTATTTACTGTTATATATTATAATGTTTTGTATGTAATTATTCATAATTTTGAGTAAATAAAACTTATTACTATTATTATTATTATTGATAATAAATTACTGAGTGTGAAGGGATTATATATGCATGCGGCTATAGTTTATACTCACAACAAGAAACATACATTTGGATCGCCTGTACCATCCATATGAAACAAGAAATAGTTCTAAAAACGCTTATCAAACTCCAAAATACAACAAAACAATCTGCCAGAAACAAATTAATTTCAATGGAATTAAATTATACAACCAACTATCTGAACACATTAAAGTTCATAATAAAAGGAAATTCAAAAGGACGTGTGAAAAGTATATAATAGATAATTATACCACACTACTCCAACTATTGGCCCAACAACAAAACAAATCTTTCCCCGTTACTTCCGACTCTTGTAACTAACCAAGTCGAAAATAAAGGTAATAATATATAATAAATTTAAATGCAATTAATTATGTATTCTCCTTGTCTTCCTCTGTCTAATTATTTCACTTTATGTTATATTATACTATCACTTTATATTATAACTACAAACCTATAAATCGTAATATTCCTAGGAAATGCAACGAATATTAATATATGAACAAAATATTAAATACTGTTAGACACAACACTAGGTCTCTTCAGGAGTCATAACACATTGTAAAATTAATAATAAATATTATTATTAACTATATAATTACACATGTACAGCTTGAAAAATGTTGCAATAGTAAATAAATTAAATAAATAAATTGTAAAAAATTGTGCTTGAGCAGCTTTTTGAGTTTGTAAATGAAAATATCTTGCATGAAAACCAGTCAGGCTTTAGAAAAGGGCACAGTACTTCAAGGGCCTTCGTTAGAATTATCGATGACATCGCAATACGCACTGATAAATAGAAAGTACTTCTTGACTTTTCCAAAGCATTTGACGTGATTAGTCCTGAATTAATGTACCCAAAACTTAAATGCTTTGGCCTTGATCATAAGAGTATTGCATTTTTAACTCGTATTTAAACAGTAAATCACAAAATGTTCTATTTAATGATGCTATCTCACTTCCTGTCTACGTTCTATCTGGCGTGCCTCAAGGTTCCGTCTTAGGTCCGTTATATTTTAGTATCTACACTTCTGACGTATTTCGTTCAGTAGAAAACTGTAAAATAAAAGCATATGCCGATGACACCTAACTATATAGTGGCTTTCATATTAGTAGCTCAAAATAACATAAATTGCGCCTTAAGTAAAATTTTCAAGATCACAACTTAAAATTGAATTCTGACGAATGCAAACTAATATTATTCGGACCTAAGAAAGAGTTAACTTCTGTTTGTGAAAACCTTAATTTAAATATTGATGGTGGGATCTTATCTCCTGAGAGTGTAGTAAAAAATCTGGGATTGAATTTAGATAAACATCTCAAATGTAAATACCTTACTGTCTAGGGCATTTGGATATTTAAATTTATTTTATAATAGTAGATTTTCCATTAATCGCAACTTGAGAAAAATATTATGTGAGTCACCTATGTAGTATATAGCAATTTCATCGATACCATAAAATAAAGAAGAATACAAAGAGTGCTCCTGTTGTCGTTTCAAATTCAGCTTAAGCACATATGGGTTCTGGTTCCTGGTTTAAATAGACTTAACTTCAGTATAATGACAAATTGCCATCTAATGCCATCTATGTCACCAGTGCATCCAATTATACTATCAAATCCAATATGCTCTGGCTAATTCCTCTCAATATTTGATTGTGGTTTTATGAGATTTGATGAGTTCTAAGTATCGAATATATAAAATAATAACTGAGAATGAAGATGATCTATCCCTTGAAGTATCTAAGCAGTGCAAAGTGTAATTACTGAACTTGGTCCCAAACATCGACTAGACGACATGGATTCACTACAAAGACTGATGAATGATGTGAATCGAAGTTGTTGAGTAATGTGTCAGACAGTGGTCTATTACTACTGTTAGGATATTGCAAATATAAAAAAATCTATAATCAATTTCATACGATTGTTCCCAAAAAAAGAGCGGGACTATAAAGCGCGATTATCCTTTATGTTATACTGGACAAATTATACAAATGATCAAACATAAGGCCATTATCACATAAGATATAAGAAAACTAAATTGTTATATTACGAAGAGCGATTCCGTACTTTAAGGAAGGCGGTCAAGCTTAAAAGTAATAAAGCCTTAACTAGCTTTATCCATGCTGCCGAAAACAACGTGGAGCATGATGCTTCTTAACTATAAAATTGTGTTCATGCTAGAAATGGTGTATAAAGACATGAAATATACTGTTGTTCATGACATAACAAACGCTTTCACTTCTTACTTCTGCTTTGTCTACTTAAAATTATCTTCTGAATATATTCATACTGATCCACATGTGTTTAATGTTGTCTTTTCTGTTAGAGAAATTAGTGTTAGACATCCTTGAAGCTACGAAGCTTAAACCTAAATTAACTATGAGTCTATATTTAGCACCAGCCCTCACTCTAATTGGCTTTGTTTCATGTCTTGTTAGGCTGGTTTTGTTTCATGTCTTATTAGGCACCTGTGTTATATCTGTAACCTTCATCTCAAATCTATACCATTTCCAGATAAATGGAAATTATCAGAAGTGATTCCTGTATGCAACACAAGTGATGGGTGTTAGTTTCAATTTCCATTACTGCGTATTCTCACTCACTGAAGATGTATTTGCTCTGAATGTACTGACATTAAATTTCTAAATTTATTCTAATCTGAAGATATAGGTCTTACCTAAACTGTTTCAGCATGGTGCATTACTTAACGTACACCGTAAAAAGTGCATTTGGTCCACATTATAATAGCTTTTAAGGTCTCAATATGTACAGTATTTAAACAAGAAACCAAATTTAATCGAGAGAAACTTTGGTGTACCCCAAGGGTCAGTTTTGGGCCCGATACTGTTCCTTATTTACATGAATGACTTACCTAACTGTACTTATCTAATTTCACTTTATGTGCCGACGATACTATAATGCTTTACAAACACCATGACATTAACGCCGTATTAACTTAATGTTCTTGTAAATGAACCGACAATTCAACCGATTTTTAAGCAATCAACAGTCTTATAGTCTTAAATAGGAAAAAGGCACAATCTAAAGTTTTTAGTTACTCTAAGGCAACATACTGTCGATGTGAATGTGCTCGACAACGTAAAGTTCTTAGGAGTCCACTTAGACCAATATTTGTCTATTGTCATGTCCAGCAACATCCGTTTACTACGCAGACTGACAAACGAGTAGACTTTATTAACAGCCTATCACGGTCTTATTCATTCAGCACTTTCATATGCAATTTTGGTTTGGGGACATTCCCATCAAATTATGCATGTCTTCTCTATACAGAGAAAAGCGATAAGACTTATAGCAGGCGTAGGCTTTAGAGACGAATGTAAGGATTGTTTTAAAAAACTTTCAATATTAACATTACCTAGCACTTACATTTTACATTGCCTCCTGTACATTAAAGAAAATCAGAATAAATACGTAAGACGTGACCTGTTACATTCCCATTCAACGAGAAATAATATCAAAAAACAACCATAATTTTCTGCGTTTGTAGAAGACAATGGCTCAGGTTACTATGCCATAACATTTTTTAACATCTATATATCTATTTGAATAGTATCAAGTAAATATAAATGTCGTGATTATTCAGAGGACTGTAAAAACCAGTATAAAATGTAGATTATAAAGAAAGTAAAACAATCTAAACTGTGAAATGGGAAAACCCGTCACCAGAAGGTATATGATTTACGATTTATCATTTATTTTCCTCGCCGTAATGTAAAAAATACACGAATTTACTTAAAATGTTAAACCTATTCCTAAATTGAAAATAAACGTAAATCACGGCACAATCTGAAGCCCCTAGTGAATTTTCCTCACGTATAAAGATTATTTTGCTTTATAATTTGCAATATCTCGTTAAAGATAAATGAGAAAAATTACAATTATAATTAAATCGTTCTTATTATGATTATAAAACTTTCTCCGTGCAAAAACGTTATCTCTGAAATTATGTACGTATAAATCAACGATGTTCCAAGCGTGACCCGTAACAGCGTAGTAACAAAAAATTTATAAAAATATGTAATCTGTTCTAAAATGATAAAACAAAATATAAACAGGTTTACTGTATATTGTTGATAGACTATAGGCGAAACAGTGGGGCGACGAAAGATATATCCTCTATTTTACCATCTCAAGTTTACTAGATATTTCTAGAACTATCTGTAATCTACGGAGAACTGTAACAGAAATAAATTTCTGATAACACATTTAAAAGTAAATGAAAATTATCTATACAACGTTTATCTTTTCAACTGTCTCTAAGACGCCGGCTAGTCGTACTCTTACACCGTTGTATAAAAAAACCACACTAGAAAAATTTATTGCGGTCAATCCAATCATGGTTGTTGTCAAACTGAAAATCTATGTCCTTGAAAACATGACCTTGCATCACGGGAATCTTCTTAGGAATTAGCTTAATAAATAAAATGATTAATATGCGACAAATCTCTAGTGCTGCGTAAACTCAAGACTTGCACTCTTTTGTAGATTAAATGAGTACATGTTTTTCTTGAACTCTTCAAACTGAAGTGTACTCGTAATTAACACTTATGTCATTACATTCTTCTAGTGACTGTGCTTGGATTCTCGGCCACCGTCTCTAATACCAACCCTTTTATAAAATCTGTGCGCTCTTCCGGGATTTACTGTAGTTATATGACTACCGTAAATCAAAAGAAGTCAATAATTTTTCATACAGGTTTCTCTTTTAGATTTTTACCATGCATGAATAAGTCCTCACTGGACAGATAGTGCTTGTTTACTCAATTCTGCTCTGATAACAACAGTACGTAACTTGAGAAGTTTCGTCCGCTGTTTTAATAAAGGAACATATAGTGTATCCTACCGGGAACTTACACGATACATATCTCGAAAACTACTGATCGAATTTTTGTGAAATTACGTATGTATAGTAAACAATGTATGATCTCTCTAACTAAAATATTTTGGCGACGTTTTGTTACTCTTCCTAAATGGATGATAGGATGTTCACTTGAAGGGTTCGATGTGAGTTAATGCAAATTTGTACTTACTGTCGATTTTTGCTTAACTGCTTGCACCAAATGTGCCATAACGAGATCTGGAACTAGATTATATTTGAAGGGTTCGGGGTAAATGGGGTAAATAAGGGTAAATAGGCAAAGCAAGCAGGTAAGAATCCATAAAATTGCAATTTAGGGCATGTATGAAAAGTCAAGGTTAGCTACCCCCTCTCCCACCCCCATTGCCAACCCCGCACTATTATTAAAGGGAGTAAAAAATTAAATTGGGATTTAGTGTGTATAAGAGAACCAAGGACCTCTAAAATTTATTTTGGCATTAGCTACCCCCTCTACCGCTCCCTTTGCCACCCCCACCCTATCATTAAAGGAACTAAAATATTACATTGGGATTTAGTGTGTATAAGACTTGGATACAAAATCAGGATGTGGAAGTAGTGATTCCTTGGGCGGCGGTTGTTTGATGGGAGAAGATAACAGCAAATTTGTTCTTGGGGCAATCAGATAGAATAGAGGCGAATGCTAGCGAATCTGCAATTAAGAATATGAAATCTAATGCAACTAGGAATTTCAGAGGAGTCAACAATTCCATTTAAAATCCTAAAAAGGAATACAAGAGAGTGATATACCCGACGTAGTTGTAGATCACTTGTGTTGAATCTATGTAATAAGTCACAATGTGGAAAACCTCTCTCTAGATAATTTCCAGAACTTTTGAACCAAAGGTATTTTAGAAAACGTCTCTGGGGTTTTTCAATGCTGTATTTATGATTTTCATAACCAGGACTCCATACTATTGAAGCATATTCAAGTCTTGACCTCACAAATGAATTAAAGAGAAGTTTTGGTGTATTTTCGTTAAATTCTTTACAATTACGGATAATGTAGCCTAAATTTTTGAAGCAATTAGTGGTGATTTGATTGATATGGGTAACAAAAGTTAACTTTGGATCGAATATAACTCCTAGACCCTTGAGATGACTACAGTTCTTCATTATTAATTGCATAAATAAATTTTATTGGACTTTGTGAACGAGATTACGTAATAGATCTACACTTTGAGATATTTAACTGTACATTTTACGCTGCACTAAGACCATAGCTGTAAAAGATCGTTTTGCAAATCAGCGCAGTGTTCTATATTAGTGATAGATGTAAAAAAAAATTAGGTCATCGGCATAAAGTAATGTTTTGCAGTGTAAACCAATGGCGATATCATCTATAAAAATGTTAAATAGCAAAGACCCAAGCACAGAACCTTAGGGAACAACGTATGTCGCTGAGATATCTATAGACTAAAATCTACGGTATTGTACATTCAGTCGTCTTAAACTCGATATTAATATTTCAAAAACCACGTTTTATTCAGACTCTACAATTGTATTATCATGGTTAAAATTAGATCCTAGTAAATTTAAAATATTTCTAGCAAATAAAGCAGCTCAAATCACACAACTGGAAACACGTAAAAAGCGAACTATAATATGCTGCAATATAATTTCTCGTGGAATAAATTCCGAAGAATGAGCTGAGTCAACAATTTGGTGGCACGGACCTTCATTAATACGGATCTAGAAAATAAAGTGGTGACTGAACCCAAAAATGAACCTATAGAAACGATCTTTTCGCCGTATTTCATGATAGTTCCGCAAAATCCCGTCGAACGAGATTTTTCCTGACTTCAAGCATGATGATATTTGGTGTATATGGGTAGGTTCTTTGACATTCTCAGGTAAGGAAAGGATCTAAGTACACTCCAAGAAATTTTGTACACTCCAGGTTATTGGCGCCATCTAAATTGCGATATGAAAATACTATGTTTATTATTTCTTCGTGGTTTAGTAGTAATTTATTTTCTGTTAACCAGTTTCGAAAATTTATTGCTTTATTTGTCATATCATCTACTTTAGCAAAATTAATAGTTTAAGCGTTGCTTTTTAAATTATACTCATTTATGAAATGAGCGATGCGTCCTGGTGGTGTTGATCACGACAATATTTAAGAGAACCCTTCTCTTGTCTGTTTGAAAACAAAGTAAACAAAACCATAAAAAGTTGTAGGCGCTTGTATTAGTCATGCTAATTTATCAATTAATGTTAAAAAATTACAAACCAGGTTCATTCATTACTGGCATTAGTTACTCAAAAATGCAACCTCCATATAAAGATACCTTAAGGGATCGTCTTTGTTAATTTACTTGACCTGTACCGAATGTATATCCTGTTCATTAAACACGAGATATAATTAGTTAATTGGGTCGCTGTTGTCCGTAAGCTCACTCTCTATTGTGGCCGTTAATGCATGTATCGTGTGACTGAACTTATTTCTTCCGTTTATTTATGCCCCAGGGAATATAGTGTGTCCTAAACTCCAGTTTCATCATTGAATCCTTGAACTAGTCCTAAGTTTGATAATTCGCGAATTTCACAGGGGCACTTGTAATTTACTGAAGGGAAATTATGATAGATTTCAAAAAAATTATTGTACAAAAGTCAAATTATTTTTTCAACTTTGAAATGATAATTAATGTCCATCATGTCTATATTAAATGCGCTTCCTGTTTGACCGATATAACAGCTATTACATTCTTCACATGAGAGCTTATAAAGTCCTATAGTTTGCGCCTATCACGCACATTTCTCGGTTTTGATGACAGGATCTCACAAGGGTGCAAAGTTTAGTTAAAATAAAAATAAAAAATACACCATAGAAATTAGAAAACCCTCAATTCCAGAAGCCAGGGCTTGTGCGGAAGGGGGTTACACATTGAAAAAACGCGGACATACAACAATTTCCTCCGACAGTGCCAGTGCCGGAGCCAGGATTCGAACCCGTTGGTGCGATGTCCGTGTGATTAAACGCGATTGCCACCTCGCGCCTTAACCCACTCGGCTATCGACCAGCTGTTTCAATAGCCTGATTTGAAATTTTAATTAAAAATATACATCATTTTCCCTGTTTCATTGGAATTTGCTCATTTTGGCAGAAAAATAATAACTTGTTTTCAAATATCCAATTTTGCAATATTTCATTTTTTTTTAATATTAATAATCGGAGCGAACTCTAGTTTACATCGGATGACACAGGCTAGTGGCTCACCCCTACTGTCACTCCTATCTACTTTATTTTTTAACTTGCCCATTTGAAATTGGGGGTGCATAAACTACCTGTAAACATGGATTTTTGGGTATAAAAATTGGTATGAGACCATTTCCAATTTACCAAGAAATGAGATCAATTTTCGATTTTTAAATGGAACATACCCTGTATATTTTTACATATTTGGATTCGAGACAACATTCTGTGTATATCATGAGAATTTTGAGATTTCTTGAGTCTATGTCCAGTTTTTACTTCCACGTCCAGTGGAAGTATAGTAACGCAAAAAATATATAATATTATTTTGTTAAAATAGGCTTAAAATATGATGAAACGTCGAGATTTTAAATTTGAGCGAAAAAAATTCCCGTCTGTCTGTTTGTCTGTCTGTTCGAGACAACATTCTGTGTATATCATGAGAATTTTGAGATTTCTTGAGTCTATGTCCAGTTTTTACTTCCACGTCCAGTGGAAGTATAGTAACGCAAAAAATATATAATATTATTTTGTTAAAATAGGCTTAAAATATGATGAAACGTCGAGATTTTAAATTTGAGCGAAAAAAATTCCCGTCTGTCTGTTTGTCTGTCTGTAACTTTTTGTAGAGTCCATAAAATTGCAATTTAGAGCATGTACGAAAAGTCAAGGTCTCGAACTTTTTTTTGGCATCAGCCCCACTATCACCCCCAATAACACCCCCCACACTATTATGAAAGGGAGTAAAAAAATTGAAATGTGATTTAGTGTGTATACTAGAACGAAACGTCTCAAAAAACTACTCCCTCTACCACCTCCATTGCCACACTCACTCTATTTTTATTTCCACGTCCAGTGGAAGTATAGTAACGCAAAAAAAAATTTCTTTTTTTGTTGAAATAGGTTTAAAATGTCATGAAACGTAAAAATTTTAAATTTGAGCAAAAAAAAAAATTCTGTCGGTCTGTCTGTAACTTTTTTTGTGCGCACATTTATTCTGAAACCGTTTATTATATTTACTTGAAATTTGGTACACGTATGTATTATAACGAGATCTAGAACTAGATTATATTTTGATTGAATTCCGTTGAAGGGTTCGGGGATAAATGGGGTAAATAAGGATAAATCTGCAAAGCAAGCAGGTAAAAGTCTATAAAATTGCAATTTAGGGCATGTACGAAAAGTCAAGGTCTCGAAATATTTTTTTGCATCAGCCACCCCCTTTACCTCCACACTATTATGAAAGGGAGTAAGAAAATTAAAATGCGATTTAGTGTGTATACAAGAACGAAACGTCTCAAAAAAATATTTTGGCGTTGGCTACCCCTCTACCACCCCCACGCTATTATTAATGGGAGTAAAAATTTAAATTGGGATTTAGTGTGTGTACGAGAACCAAGGGCCTTTAAAATTTATTTTGACATTCACTCGGAGTGGACACGTCTGCTGCCGACGAGTCGCTCTGGCTCACTGCCAATACATGACGAAATCAATTGATTTCTTCAAATACTTACAAGCGGGTGTAGGCGCCAGATGGCTTCACGGCTGGTCGATGACGTAGTACGGACTTTGCCAAAATTCTGATGCTCTGAAATATATAACGGTAACGATACCTGGATTCGGTTCTCGGAGTGCTGCCGGTGAGCCGCTCTGACTAACTGCCAACACGGTGTGAATTTAATGGACGCTAAACGTGGTGACGTCACCATTACGCGGTAAAATACGAATTGTGTTCCAAGCCATTTAAGAGCGATCCTTATGTACTGCTGCTATTAGGATCAAAATTAGGAGCACCTTTCTAAATATGGTTATTTTGGCGTCATTTTTTATATTTAACTATTGACACATGTTTTTATATAACTATAACTAATTGATACAAATACTCCACGAGTTAAAAATGTTTTAATTTGTTGGAATAATAATTAAAACAATTATTTATATTTCAAATGGCCTACGCATGTGTACGATCGAACGTCCGTCTTAGCTTATTTTGTTTCTGTCTGTAAACTCTTGTCAATATTTACAGTATTTGAGGTTAAACTTCTTTCGTAGACTAATCTTTGCCTTTGTGTACTCTTTAGAAAACGGCATTATAGTAGATAGCTTTATAACATGTTTCTCTGCCATTTTAATATTCAAAACAATTACAGTATTAACGATAATAAGTCGATGAGTTACAGTAAACAAGTTAAATAACAACTTTTCCGTAGTGTCCGCGTCAGAAAACGACGTGAACAAGCTTCGAATCACGTCCGAATTGATAAACGCATGCGTAGTAAAATTACAATATTGCTAAATCTTAATCCAAAATACTTTTTAATACAGTTTTAATATAGGAAGAAATAAATTCACTGGCAATAATTAAAAAATATATTTCAATACTTAAATATTTTTATTGAGTAAGAAAATTGGAAATATATTTTTATGTGTCTGTATGTTAAGAGGCAATAAGGTTCACTATTAATTCAGTATGGAAACATTGAGGTGGGGATGAAACGTCACACCAATAGCGTCTATTACTTCCTTTGAATACTTAAAAGTGGGAGAAACGACGGTAACAGATGCGCGGTGGATCCATGTGACGTCTAACTGAAATATTTTGCGACTTAGTAAAATAATTCAATTACCTGAATATTCTTCTAGACCGGAGTAAGCAGCAGAACGCTTGTTTCGCGTGTGAAGGCAGCCAGAGGACTGAACTATCAGATGTTTTAATCTTTTCCTTGTACTGAAAGAATGACGTCGCACGGGTGACGTCAAATAGACTTAGAAATATTTTATTATCTTGCTTTGCCACTTGAAAATATTTTACGGTTGGTTTACGCGAGATGATCGGCACTCACGTCTAGCTTGTGAGACTGTTGGATGTTGACTCAAAATTTTAGTGCGGGTTCGTAATTTTGTACCGTTCCTCACATTGTTCCCCCACTACCCGAGTGTATTTATAACTGGTATGTTTATTTGGTGCTGCTGAAAATTAATATAAATTTTAAAGCGTAAAACGGTACAGTTATAAATATAAAAGGATAGTTTATATAGGGGGTATAAATATATACAGATCCTGGGCACATTTTGGTAACGAAGAGCGCTTCATTACATTAGGAAGATCTCGGATACTTCCATTTTCCCACTTTTCGTTCTGTTCCACTAACTGTGGACTGTGTAATCGAGTGATCGGTATACTTAGCATTGAATATTGTATACAGGGTTACTGGTAATTCGATACATTCCTTTGGAGATGTGATGGGGCATGATCTAAGAAGTAAATTTAGCCCTAACATATATTATGCAAAACTCAATAGTTTTTGAGATATTTAATTTTTTTTGTTTTTCTCAAAAAGTAGATCTTAATGTCCTAAAAGTTAATTTTCGAAAAATCTATTTGACATTTTAAAATTTTTTTTTACTGGATTACTTGTCCAATGTTATAGATATCAGTTTGGAATGAAAAATATCTGGAAACATTTCGATCATGTGAACATCTGAAATAAAAACTTAAAAAATTTTTTTTTTAAATCAGCTATGAAATTTACCTATTAGGTTTTTTCAAAAAAATATTAACGTAACACGCGTATAAATTATTATAAAAACTGCCTTATTTCAATAGCTATCTAATAAGGTACAAATGTTCAATGTACCCTTAATAGTAATACTAGTAAAAATAACACAAGTAGTACGAATTTTATTTTGAGATAAACAGTAAAAAACATTTTAAAAGTAGAGTTTAATTCTTCATTAATTGTCTTGCTCAAAATGGGAGCCCCTATTCCGTATATAGACACGGTAGCGTCTTCTTATTTCCGTCCTTGTTACTCTGGTTGTCAGTTTATGCCTTATGTGTTGGGCAGCATCGACTATCCTTTGTCTAAGGTTTTCTATAGTATTGACTGGTGTGGCATAGACCATCTCGTTCATATGACCCCATACGTAATAATCAAGGGGTGTTAAGTCAGGGCTTCGCGCTGGCCAAGGTATTGGGCCCGCTCTTCCAATCCAACGGTTAAGGAAACGTTGATCAAGTAACTGTCGTACTGTCAGCCGATAATGTGCTGGAATAATAATAATAATAATAATAATAATAAAAAAAATGTGCTGGACAACCGTCGTTCTGAAACATAATTCGCTGTCTGACGGCGAGAGGAACATCTTCTAAAATCACCGCCAGATCATTTCTTAAAAAAATTTCATAGATTTCCCCGTTTAAATTTTGAGGAAGAAAGTGTGGCCCTATTAAATAGTGGCCAATGACTCCCATCCACACATTAATAGAAAACTTCATTTGGAAACTAGTTTCACGTGCTAACTTGGGATTTTCCTCTGCCCAATAATGTAGGTTGTGGAAATTTGTTATACCCTCGCGATTAAATTTCGACTTGTCCGTCCATAAAATACTTGTTAAAAAATTTGCACTTTCTGCATCTGAATTTAACATCAAGCGGCAGAATTCCACTCTCGTTCCAGGATCACCTTCCTCCAAGCCTTGGACCGGAGTATAGTTGTAAGGATGACATCCAACTCTACGTATCGTAGACCAAACTTTCCATTGTGACGCTCCGGTTAGTCTTGCGACTTTATTAGTTGAAATAGTTGGGTCATCCTCAAAATACCTCAATATTTCTTCCTCATCATCTGGTTCAGAAACGGGAGGAGCACCAGCGTCACTTCTTCTACATTTCACGGAGCCAGTTTTAGCGATATTTCGATATGCCGTACTGAATACACGTGCATTTGGTAAGCGGCGGTTAGGGTACCAAAGACCATATTCTCGGCGAGCTTCAGCAGCGTTGCCGCCACAGTATCCATAGACAAACAAGATATCAGCGTATTCTGCGTTGGCATACTCGGCCATGGCACAGAAAATACAATAACAACAACTACGAGCAAAATCAAAATCTTCGATAACTAATTTAACAGGGCCAATAAACTTAAGGGACACGGAGATAAGAATGTCAGTTAATGACATATATGCACAAACGTCAAAGTCAAGGACTGACTGACTTAAATGAAAATGAACGGTTAGTCGTTTAATAAATTCCGCCACCAGCATTATCTTTACTAATTTTTTATTAGAACTATCAAGGGTAAATTAAACATTTCTATCTAGTTAGATAGCTATTGAAATAAGGAAGTTTTTATAATAATTTGTACGCGTGCTACATTAATATTTTTTTGAAAAAACCTAATAGGTAAATTTCATAACTGATTTAAAAAAAAAAAAAATTTGCAAGTTTTTATTTTAAATGTTCCACATGATCGAAATGTTTCCGGATATTTTTCATTCCAAACGGATATCTATAATATTGGACAAGTAATCCAGTAAAAAAAAAATTAATGTCAAGTAGATTTTTCGGAAATTAACTTTTAAGACATTAAGATCTACTTTTTTGAGAAAAACAAAAAAATGTAAATATCTCAAAAACTATTGAGTTTTGCATAATGTATGTTAGGGCTAGATTTACTCCTTAGCTCATGCCCCATCACATCTCCAAAGGAATGTATCGAATTACCAGTAACACTGTATACTTACACATAATAATATTTTATAACCGCCTTCAAAGCATGATTGATAGCCTTCTACATAAATTGTAAGTCACTCGATAATGTGATTTCTACTACTACTTCAAATGAGGTGTCACAAGCATCCCCTTCCAATTAAAAAAAAATAAGGGTTGTAAGTGTCACGAGAAAGGGGTTGAAGTGATGGGTGAAAATTTTGCGCCAAGAAGTATAATTTTAAAATGAAAAATTGACCTGTCTCGGGACTTTGCATAAATACCATTAATAACATGGAAAATGAATTTATTCGCTATATATAGACCACACTGTATATTTTATGAGCAATTCATAATGGAAATTTTTCAACTTTTCCGTTTGTCTCGGAGAACTTATAGATCTCGAGACATATTTCAAAACCGATGAAAAACACGCTCTAAAAAATTTAGTTGTTTAAACAAACAATACAACGACCACACTTAAACTGCGAAACTGAACTGTGAACTCAAGTTGGCTCCCTGAACAAGTCAAAATAGCCTGATAACTGACATTTCATATTTTTTAAGTCCTAATTTGACCCCATTAATTGACTGGAAAAAGGCCACACTCGACAGAGTATTGTGTCATGATATTTCTTTAAAATATTTAAACGTCCATATTACATCCTTGCAGGATTTAGAATAATGAGATTCTTACGGTGGTTTCATGATAAGATGTAGTAAACCCTTAAAATGCCACACAATGCCATCTCATATGAATAATTTTACCCTAAACCATTTTCTTGTTAAAGTGCTGACCGCTTTATTATATTGCGTGATACCTTGCGCTTCCTGAGTATAGTCTTGTCCATACACTTTCGACGCTTGACTAATGACTGTGGGAGTTTGCATGTGTCGCGCATGCTGCAATTAATCCTGTTTCAATTTAGATAATTGGTGTTCGTTCAGTTGTTTTATGGAAAACAATTTATTCTTGCTTAGTGATCTAGGATTTAAAATAACTAAAATATGTTACTTGCTTAAAGGGCATAAATTATTGTATTTACTATATCTTTGTATTAGCTGTTTTTCTATTTAACATATTTACATATATGTATTTGTAATGACTTTTGCTAAATATTTTACTTACTTACATTAGGCAGGCACATTTTGTAATTATTGCTGAATAAAACGAAATTGGTTGCAATTGGCCCTACGGAAGTACTTATAAAAAATTTTCGTTTTTCATTTCTACATCACATCGTCGAAAAATGCACAGGGTGTTCCATTTGAAAAAATTGAAAAAATTCAATTTAAAAAGTTCTTAAATGAAAAATAATTTTTGGCCACCCTGTACATTTTTAGGAAATGAAAATGATTCAAGAACATTAACTATATGTCTCGTAACTGGTATTCACCATAAGTTTTTCTTAAAACCCATAATTGTGACTGTGGTGATTTTTTTAATATCCATCTGCAGATTGCATTATTCCAAAAAAAAAAATTCATTACATACAAGTGATTTGGAGATAGTCAATGCTAATATAAGAATGAATAGAGAATAGAAAGAGGCTTCAAAAAATGTACTGATATGCTTTTTTAGATTATTTTTCATCAGTAGATTACGATTTTATAGCTGTAAGCGAAACGTGGTTAACTCCAAACATTACAAATGATGCGGTCTACATGGATGGCTATACACTGGTTAGAAAAGATAGGGACGGTGCTGTAAGAGGTGGTAGTGTAGGAATATACATAAAAAATAAATTTATTTTTGATGTACTAGATGTTAATGCAAATATTGAGAATATTTGGATAAGTGTTAAATTAGATAAAATACAACATTACATAGGTTGTATTTATAGATCTCCTAATTATAATTATAACGAATTTATCAATAATCTAGAGAATGCTTTAATTAATTTAATACCAGTATCTGATAAAATCATCTGTCTTGGGGATTTCAACGTGAATCTATTAGACCTAAATTCTCCAAATGTTTTAAATTTTTATAATATTATAGATAGTTTGGGCTTGAAACAAATAATTACCACTCCCACAAGAATAACTAGCAAAAGCTTAACTTTAATAGATTCTATTATGTACAGTCGTAGAGAGTAGACGTTAACTCCTAGCACTGTGCAATTTAAAACATATTTAATATTAATAAATAGAAAACAACGTAAGAAATAGTATATAAAATGTCTAAGTTTAATAAACAACAAGAGGACAAAATTGAACAAATTGTAACAAATATTATAATAAATAAATTTGATGATGTTTGGATGTCTAACTTAATAGAAAAAATTACTGAAAAAGTTGGTGAAGAATTTAAAAATAAGCTAAAAGTACATGAAGAAAAAATGAATCGAATGGAAAAAGAAGTAAGTAATCTGAAAATGGAATTAGAACAAATTAAAACAGATAAGGATAATATAGAGCAATATACCAGGAGAAACAATGTGAGGATATTTGGCATAAAAGAGGCTAATCAAGAAAACACTGAAAACTTGGTAGTTAAATTATGCCAAGAGAAACTAAATGTTAATATTACCGTGTCTGATATAGAAGTCTGCCACCGCGTGGGTACTAAAACTAATAATAAAGACAGACCAATATTTGTAAAATTAATGTCTAATAAAATAAAAAATGAAGTCTACTATTCAAAATCAAAATTAAAAGGTACGAAAATGTCAATCAGAGAAGATATAACAAAACAACGTATTGAAATAATAAAAACAGCGGTAGAGGAATTTGGACCCAAGAGCGTCTGGGCACAAAATGGTAACGTCTATATTTATTGTAATAATAAAAAACATTATATCAAGAATGCAGAGGAACTTTTGTCCTTAATCAGATAATGATTTCTAAGTATAATATGTCTATAGCTTAATCCTATCACCTAGAAAATGTATAATTTTGATATTAAATTTCATAAACAACTATCAGTAGATCATTATTAAAATGTTATAAATAAATTGTTTTCTTTTCATTCACATTCAATCATTGCACAGGCTGGCAATATATGTATAGGTACGACAGTGCGTATTTTTAAAATATTTCTTCTAATAAGTTTTTATAGATAACAGTATTCATTTTATAGATCTTTTTTTGTTATTTTTTTTCTTTTCTCTCAAAAATTAGGTAGATATATGAATTCAACAGAAAGAGTGTTAACTGATTTACAGCCATATAATTCTATAGACACACAATATATTAATAATTTATCAGAACATGAATCTAATATACAGGGTGTGCCGTTAATTAATATATTTCAAATGAATATAAGAAGTATCCAGAAAAACTTTGAAGAACTGCTAATATTGATAGATAACTGTCAAAAGGATTTTGATATTATTATACTAACAGAAACCTGGCAATTTCAGGCAACTAACAACTTTCATATTCCTAACTACTCCTTTTATTATAATAATGCTAATTTTAATCAGAATGATGGAGTTGTTATATATGTTCATAATTCTATAAGAACAATAAATGTATTAAATATTAAATATAACGAGGTAACATTTACTAAAATTCTTGGCGAAAAATGTAACATAAAATTTAATATTACTGCAATTTACCGACCACCATCCACAAATACACTTACGTTTCTTGAAGATATAAATAAGATAATAAAAGTAAACGACAAATATGACCTAGAATTTATAATTGGGGATATTAACTTAGACATAAATGACACAAATAATAATTTAGTACAAGAATATCTCAACGACCTTTGTGGATCAGGATATTATCCCCAAATAAATAAATCGACTAGGGAAACAGAAATATCGTCATCATGTTTAGATCACATTTTCTTTAAAAACAAAAAAAATATTAATCTTATCAGCTTACCTTGTATTCTAATATGCAGTATCACAGATCACTATGCAACTATTTTAACTTTGGTGCAAAATCAAATAGAATTTAATAAACGCGTTAAAACCCACTCTTTTGAATTCCAAAAAGCAGATCATGAAAAGCTAATAAAAATGTTAGAAAAAGAAAAATGGGATGTATGTAATCAACCTGACATTGAAAGAGCCACAAATAAATTTATAGCTAAATTTAAACATACAATAAGATCCTGTACAAAAACTTTCTATAATAAAACCAAAAACACAGAAAAACTGAAACCTTGGATCACCCAAGGATTAATAGTATCTATTCAAGAGAGAGATAAACTAAAACAAAGATTAATAAAACAACCAAATAATATTATATTAAAACAAAAATATAAAAAATTTAGAAACTTAACGACAAAATTAATACAGAAAACAAAACATGACTACTACAAAATAAAAATACAAGAAGCTGAAAACGACATTAAGAAAATGTGGACAATAATTAAAGAGTCAACAAAAGAAAATAAAACCCAAAATAAAATTGATAAAATTAATCTTGAAAATGGCACCGTATCGGTAGATAAAACAGAGATATGTAACACATATAATATATATTTTTCTGAAATTGGACGTAAGATGGCTGAAAAAATAATGAGCAATAATCCGCTAAATTCTTTCCGTGAGCAAAATGCTAACCCTACCTTAAATTCAATTTTTATGTACCCTGTTTCAGAAAATGAAATAATCTCTTGCATAAATGAGTTAAAAACTAATGGAACCCCAGGACTAGATAATATTAAAGCAAGTGATATAAAAAAAACATATCAATATATTTTAAAACCATTAAAACATATAATTAATTTAGTTTTTGAGACTGGAAAATTTCCAGAAATACTAAAAAAGGCTGTCATAAAACCCATTCTAAAATCTGGAGATTCACTTGACGTAAAAAATTATCGCCCAATTTCGTTGATCAGTAATTTTGCTAAAATCATAGAAAAGTGTATCAAGTCTAGGTTATTGGAACATATCAATAAACATAATTTAATATCACCACTTCAATTTGGCTTTAGAGAGAAAATGTCCACGGTTGATGCAACATATACTTTGACTCATGAAATATACAATTCACTAAACACTGATCAGAAGCCTTTGGCGATATTCTTGGATCTCGCAAAGGCTTTTGACACAGTCTCACACAATAAACTGCTTCAAAAATTAAATAATTATGGTATTCGCGGTATATGTAACGATCTGATCAGAAATTATCTAACAAACAGAAAACAAGTTGTGTCGATTGATTCGGTCTACAGTGAAGAAAGAATTATCGAGTACGGAGTTCCACAAGGAACTGTGTTAGGACCTATCTTATTTCTATTATACATGAATGATATGTTACAACTAGAAATATCTGGGAAAATCGTTTCATATGCTGATGATACCGTATTAATATTTTCAGACTCTAGTTGGCAAAATGTCAAAATTAAAGCAGAACGTGGTCTTTTTAAAATAAAACAGTGGTTAGACGCCAATCTATTAACATTAAATCAATCAAAAACTAAATTTATCACCTTTTCCCTAAATATCGTTGGTCAAACAGATCTAAATATTAAATATCATGAATGTAATAATGTAGCAACTTGTTCCTGTAATAAGGTTATAGATAGAACTGAACAAATAAAGTACCTGGGGATCTGTGTAGATCAACATTTAAAATGGAACAATCATGTTGAAATGTTAGGTGGAAAATTACGAAAATTATTATATAAATTCTACCAACTCCAGAACATATTAGATGTGAAAGTCTTAGTCAATGTTTACAAAGCGCTCATTGAATCTTTAATAAAATATGGAATAGAAATCTGGGGGTCAGCGTATGATACGATACTAAAAAATTTAAAAATAATTCAGAAACATTTTATCAAGATCATTTTCAAAAAACCTAAACAATATAGTACTGAATTATTATTTAAAGAATCGAAATTGCAGGATATTGATACTATATATATAATCTCGTTATTAAACTATATAAAAAAAAATAAAAAATTACAAATTTTAAGGACAGCTAATTGTAACCCTCGCTCTCAAACAAATAAAAACTACTTAACACCAAAACCCTCTAAAACTGCATATGTTAAATTTATAGATTATAGTGGAATAAAATTGTTTAATCTACTGCCACCCTGTATAAAAGAATCAAATAGTTGCAAACTGTTTAAAAAGAACATGATTAGATATGTTTCTGAAAATATTGATAGTTTTAAAAATACATTAAAAATGTAAATATAACTAATTACTAACAAATAATATAACCTTCTGTTTGACTCAACTATTACTGTAATGTGTTAGATAATTTAAATATTTACATAACATAAAAGTTTTATAATGGCTCGTAATATAATTTATCTACCTTTCTTTAGAGGGATATCTACCTATAGTGAATCCATAAAAGTATAATATCTTCTTTTTGTGACTGTATTGTAACTTATGATATGTGAATCAAATATAAAGCGCACAAAACAAGGTCTTTTAGACCTTAGGTGCATTATTCTGTAACAGTCTTATTCATGTATATCAAAGAATTATAAATAAAGATATTATTATTATTACTATTATTATTATTATTCTCATATCAGAAGATATAAATTATTCTGAATGTGGTTCCACTTCAGTGTCTGATATTGCTGATCATGAATTAGTTTATGTTCATATTAATAGTGGCGAGCCGACGAGTGGTGGAGGGACACCAATTACTTATAGAAATATAAAAACTATTGATAGGCATCAGCTCTATGCACATTTGCACTCTATACCATGGGATAACATTTACGATCTAGATAATGTAGACTCTAAAGTTAATTTTTTAAATGAAAACATCACAGTTTTAATGGATTTACATGCACCTCTTAAAACTTGTGTTTTTAAAAAACCATATCAACCATGGATTACTCATGATATAAAAGAATTAATTAAAATTAAAAACAAAGCATCGCAAAAATATAAACAAAACAAAACCCCTCAAAATTGGCAAAATTACAAAGAACTAAAAAATTTTACAACGAGCACTATAAGAAGAGAAAAAAGGCTTTCTTGAGATTTTCAGAGAATGATATGAATGCTACCTGGAAAAAATTAAAGCAACTTAATATATACAATAAAAAACAAATAGCAAATATCCTCTCTGACTTGGCACATGTAGACCTAATAAATAATCATTTCATAAACTCTATTCCAAGAAATAACACAATTAAAGATCTTGACTGTTATAATGATGTAAAACAAAACATAACTTCTACCCTTGCGTTCAAATCTGTCACCGAATCTGAAATATATAAATACTTATTTAAAATTAAGTCCAAAGCTGTTGGGTCAGATGGCATACATATTGATTTCATTCATTTATGCTTCCTTTTATTTTCAAATATATTTACCATATTGTAAATTTCTGTTTAATAAATTCGGTTTATCCTATGGTATGGAAAATGTAGCATGTTACCCCCCTTCCTAAAGTCAATAATCCCAAACATTTTCACGATTTGAGACCGATAAGTATTTTACCTGTTTTATCAAAAATTATTTAATATATAGTTAAGGCTCAAATTACTGATCACTTATGTAATAATAAAATACTTCCAGATGAGCAGTCAGGGTTTAGGGAGGGCCACAGCTGTGCTACTGCCTTATTAAATATTATAGAACATCTCTTTAGTTCAATTGATTCTGGTTTATGTTCTATTTTGGTGTTGCTCGACTACTCAAAAGCTTTCGACACTATTGAACACAACATTTTATACAGATTTTGAAATTCATTGGATTTGACAGGGAGGCAACAAAAGGTGGTTCTTAAAAATGAATATTCCAGTCCTATAGACATTTCATGCGGAGTGCCTCAGGGCTCTGTATTAGGACCAGTTCTGTTTACTATCTACACCTCATCTTTTCCAGCATTTTTAAATGATTGTAAAATACAAATGTATGCAGACGACACCCAATTGTTCTATAGTTTTGACCCAAATGACCTCCAGAATAGTTGTACAATTATTAATAATGATTTAGAAAGACTTTATAAAATATCTCTAGAGAATTCTCTTAGGTTAAATCCTATCAAGTGTGCAGCAATGTTTTTTGGCAGGCAAATTGACAGAGTACGTCACTTACAAGATGTTAATATCAGTATCAACAATGTTAATATACCAGTTAAGGACGAGACGAAACTATTACGTTTAACTGTAGATTCAGATCTTAGATTTAATAAACATATATCAAACTGTATAAAGAAAGCCATTACAAGATTAAAAATTGTGTATAATTCCAGACATATTCTCAATACTGGGCTTAAAATAATATTATGTCAATCTTTGGTTTTGTCTATTTTCAATTATGGTGATACGGTTTATGGTCCATGTTTAACAGTTGCTACAGCTCAGCGCATACAAAAAAGACAAAATTATTGTCTAAGGTTTATATACGGTATCAGAAGACAAAATCCAGTTAGTCATAAACTGAAAGAAACCTTATGGTTAAATATGAAAAATGTGCGTCTCTTACATCGCGGTACCCTTTATATGAAAATTATTTTAAATTGCACTCCCCATACCTCTACGGTAAAATTCGATTTCGAACTGATATTCGTAATTTAAATATTAGGTTTAGGCAATTTGACTCCACCTTTTCATAGAACTACACTGTTTCAAAGGTCTTATAGTTATAACATCGCTAATTTCTATAACTCTCTTACAGCATCTCTCAAACCCCTATCACTCAGTAATTTTAAAAAGAAATTTAAAGATAAACTTTTAACTTCCCAGTAAAGCTCAGAGGTCATGACGGTATATAGGCTTTAATTCTGTGCCTAGTTTAAGTTACACGTATGTTTTCGTTAAAGATAAAGAGAAAATAATAAATTGTATATACTTTGGTCAATTTGGTAATTTGGTTAGATATTAATGTTTTCACGCTAGCATATTGTATTATTTTTATAGAAATACTTGTAATCTGGTACTTTTTTCTTCGCGGTTAAGTGGAAGAACAGATGTGCAACTTGTGTGCACAGCTGAACTTCGCCTCATATAATATATTATGTTATGTACAATCTCATAGTTGTTGAATAAAGTGTATTATTATTATTATTATTATTATTATATACATAGCATTCCATTTAAAAAAAGTCACTTGTTTACTTGCAATTTTTTAAAAAATTTATAGCTATCGTAGAACTTGAGATATCGAGATCCGACGCATTATTGAACCACCCTGTATTGTTATTTAGGGAGATTGTATCATTTTCAGGTACACCATATACGTGAATATTATTTCTAAGCAAGTACTGCTCTGTCATGTCAATACGTGTGATAAGGCGATTGTTTTCCAATTTAAGTTTAGAATTTTCTTCGACGACTTATTAACTACAGATTTTTGCTCATCCATAAACTTATCTAGTTTTGTACTTACAGTACTCATAACCACAGATGTTCTCAATAAACTCTTTAGAATTCAGCGCTTGGGAGAGTGCTGCTGCAAACGCACCCGCTACTTCCGGCCTTCTTATTTGCTTAGATTTTGCAGCTCTAGTTTCTCGTTCAGATTCTTGTGGCATTTTGATATACCTATATCTGCGTTTGTTATATTTGAATATAGTCTAGTATACTTTAAAATTGGCGTGTGTATGTATGAGTTAATATTTCCGTACGATTTCATTTTCTCTTGTACACAAAGATCCAGAAATATTGTCCACGTAGACAATGTTTCTGGACTATTGCTTTAACTCTGTTTACAATATGGGAGAAAATGAAATCGTACGGAAATATTAACTCATACATACACACGCCAAGTTAAAGTATACTAGACTATATAAAATAATATTTGAAATAAAACGCTTTGAATCCCGGTGCACACTTATGACGTCTACTCATCGCGACATAACACATCGAATATCTCCCATATATTGAAAATTGCATGAATTTGATGTGTAATAAAATTTTTGGGGATTAAAAAATTCGTTGTTTTATTTTTTTGAGCATAAAAAAGCAGTGTTACAATTGCTACAATTCTCTATCAGGGTACAGAACGATCGTCAATGTGTACTTTTTTTTACTGTCCTTGCTCTATCTACAGATTTTACATACCTACCACAAATACTTGGGGTGACTGTTAGTTATGAGGTCCATGAATTCAAATTAATCTCGTTTAACCCCAATTTCTTTATTTTCCATAGGACATTTTCCCCTAAATAAATCTTCATAGCTGAGTGTTCCGCGTCATTACGACTGCCTGTGTCAAGCAGAAAACAGGTACTGGAGGCAGTTGATATTAATTTGCCACATTTATCTTGCCCGTTGACGAAGTATAATAATTTTACGTGACCGCGCTTTGAAGTTTCGTGACATGCGATACGCTGTGAGAAAAACTGGAAACGGAAATAAAATTTTAGATGAGATATTAAATAAATTAGTAAATAAGTTTTTATTGTTTGGCATCAATTTTAGTTCAAATTAATTTTGGTAATGTTCTAAATGAGTTTACAATGAAGATGAAACTGTAAAAAATTGTATTTAGGAATATTTCATCGACAGTAATAGTTTGTGAAACAATGTGATTTATCAACTATTCTATACAGCCGGAAATAAGAAAATTACAAAAGAATAAGTTTGCAAAAGCCAAGTAATCGAGATATAAATATATTTCTTCTTTTGCAACACACTTCTTGTGTAAAGAGCTTCAGATATATCGAGAGAAAAATCTAAGCTTATGTGCAATAAAATCGAGGCATTGAGCTGGACTCTAGATAAGATAACCTTCTTGTAGTAGGAGATTTCAACTTCCCCGTAATTACCTAGTCCGTGATTGTTCCCTTACACTCCGAAGATGGTACTGCTGTTTTATTACCATGATATCAGCTAGAGACTTCATTCAATATGTTAAATAACTAAATAAATAAATAATGCATTTATTTCCAACAGGTAAATACCCAATTACAGGAAACAGAATTGTTACAGACAACATGAGAAAAAAAATGAGAAAATATTGAAATAGAGAAGCCTAAAATTATGAAATAGTATACATTATAAGAAAGATATAAGAAAGGTATTAAAATAGAGAAGTAAACATTATGAAATAAAAAATAGAATTCCAAATAAAATGATATGAACTGGACCCTAACATTGTACATCCTTCGCGTCGCGTACAGGAGACCATATGACAGGGGAATGTTCCAACTTCTAATGTATGTGAAAATAATATTTTCAAACTTTCAACACTAGAAAAACAGCTCCAGTTTCTGACAAAGAACCCAAGCAACTTAAAAACTTACTTTGTCATCTGATTAATATGATTTAAAAAACTAAGTTTGGAGTCGAAAATCACACCGAGATCGTTAAATTCCAACGAATGCTCGAGTGAAAAATTATTTATGTTATTGTCGAATTGTATATAACTGTGCCTACGAATAAAAGTCATGATTTTGCATTTGGATATGTTTAATTTAAGAAAGTTGTTGGACCACCGCTTAGAAATATTATTTCTTTCTGTTTGTAAGTAAATACAGTCGCTGCGACTATTTATATATGTAAAAATTTTGGAATCATCCGGTAAAATTAGATGCTGACAGCTAATTACTGATGTTATGTCATTTATGAAAATCAAAAACAGCAGTGGTCCCAAGTTAGAACCCTGTGGGGCGCCTGACGTTGCTGTATAATTAAGAGATCTGTGACAGCCGTGTTCCACAAATTGCTTCCTTGAGAACAAGTAAGATGTGAAAAGCAAGGTTAAAGCATTCGAAAATCCAAAAGCCTTTATAACTTGAATAATAACAAATGATGATCGATCTGATCGAAGGCTTTTTGGATATCCATGTATATGAGATCCACGTGCCCCCCTGAATCCAGGTGAGCAATACAAGCCAGATTTAGTATTGTGGATTTTTATGCCGTGAATCCGTATTGCATGGGTGATATGGACGATTTTATTGTGCTATAAATATGAGTACTTATACAAAATTATTTCCAGTTCTTTTTAAAATTGCATAAAACGGCAATAGGTCTGTAATTGATTATGGACGATGACTCGCCAGCTTTTAAAATTGGATATATTTTGATAATTTTCCAGATGTTAAAAATAATACACAGCAGAGCAACAAACACCGCAGCAAAGTCTCTAACTACGCAGCAGGGAGCACCGCAAATACCGGCTGCAATTTTACTTTTCAGTTTCTTTATTGCTTCAAAGATCTCATTTTCTGTGATACTGTTAATATTTATCAATCGGATGGGTAAAATATGTTGTCGTTTGTGTGAATTGGATTCGAAGGAGAATATACACTCGAGAAAAGTTTGTAAAACCGTTTTAATTATCATTTGCGGTGTATCCAGCGTTTCGTTATTCTAATTTTTATCTCTTATATACTGAGCAAAGGACCAAAGTTAGAGGGATCGTGCGTTACTTAATACATAAGATATAGTCACAATCAGTGCTCGTCTCTCAATATCATTCCCACCTCCTCTGGGCAAATCAGACCACGTCTTTAACATACAGTTCTTCACTCATGCCTCAATAATTTTACACGGCATTTTTTATTTAACACGAACTGTCCCAAGATTGTTCAAATAAAGAAATCCAGGAACCCTTGTCGTAGCGTAACATTAGCGCTGCCTATACTCCAACTTTCACGAATAAAATTGTATACAGAAAGCAGTGGATCAATGTGATATATCCTTAAAGAAGAAAGTGCAACGATATACAGGTTCCAATCCTCCAGAAAATTACCAATTCCACCGCTTCTTTTCCAATACACTCATCAGATTTCTTCGTAAGGCTACAACTGCTTCTAAGAACCAACTAGTCAACAAAGAACACAAAGCTTTCTACAAATATACACGTTCTCGCCTATCGAGTAAAGTCTCTATATTTATAAGAAAGCCAGATGAAAGTATTTACAACGATAATAAAGAAGTGGCAGACCCTCTTGCCGATACGATTTTCGATATATATACAATAGATTCTGGTACGCACCCTTCCCTCCTGGACTTGAATACTCGCTAAAACATAGGCAGAGGCATTTAGCTAGATTCCGTACTACACTGCTCTCGTGGAGCAAACTCATCTAACTTCTTATTTTTGTCTAAAATGTGCTCACGCTAAACAAGGGTGTACGGGGCAACGGTGAGAGGGGTGAAAGGTACCACACCAACTACTGGCAATATGTACTTCTTCAAATTCTCAGGTATACATACTGCAGCACAGTTGCCGGTCCTCATATTTAGCACATTCAAATACCTTTGGCGCCTACACTAAAATAAAAAATAAAATTGTATTGAAATAAAGTGAGCATTAATTTCCATTTGATTTATTTAACTAACAAACACTCAACAATGGAACAATGATTCAGGGCATAGGCTATTAAACGTATGCAAAATAAAATTTTCATTATTATTCGGCTGCTCTGTACAATAATATCAATATAAATTAATATTAAATTTTGATCTACCCTTTGTTAACAAATTTAATCAACTACCAGACAGTTATTCTAAATGGCTTTCCTGAATGTAGGCTATTTGATTCCATTTCGTTATGCCCCTTTACATCCTATATTATTTTCAGCAACACAATCACTAATTTATTTCAGGGTAAGTTATATTAAATCCCATTCTTTGTGGATATGAAGATATATTGCGGCTTTTATTCCAGCAATGATTTTGTAACATTTTTCCACGATGAGAGCCAAACAAAAGCTGAAAAAATTCATTCGGTAATTGAGGTTAGTGTCCATTTGATTAGGTAAATACATCACGCCCGTACAAACAGAGAAAAGTAATATTTTCCACAACAACCGCTATACAGGTTGTTTTTATGATTTTTTTTTTCACTTGTAATGGAAACACTCGATGAGAACGTAAAAGCGCATTATGAAAGTGTCCATTGTTATCAGAAATTCTTTTAATTAGTTAATAATAATAATATATATATATATATATATATATATATATATATATATATATATAATGCCGCGGTTCAGGAACTCAGCCAAGGCAGTTAATCTATTTTGCTGCTGAGTTGAACATATAATTTTTTCGTCGATTGTTTAAATATATTCTAAAATAATGAAATTATTACAATTATGTGAGTTGAGAGTTTATTTCGAGACATATTTAATAATAATAATAAATGGTCTTTTATTAGGCAAAGTTTAGTTTTACAAATATTTTTACATTTAACGTAAAATATACATAAATTATAATTTAAAAATATACAGGGTTACTGGTAATTCGATACATTCCTTTGGAGATGTGATGGGGCATGATCTAAGAAGTAAATTTAGCCCTAACATATATTATGCAAAACTCAATAGTTTTTGAGATATTTAATTTTTTTTGTTTTTCTCAAAAAGTAGATCTTAATGTCCTAAAAGTTAATTTTCGAAAAATCTATTTGACATTTTTAAATTTTTTTTTACTGGATTACTTGTCCAATATTATAGATATCCGTTTGGAATGAAAAATATCTGGAAACATTTCGATCATGTGAACATCTGAAATAAAAACTTAAAATTTTTTTTTTTAAATCAGCTATGAAATTTACCTATTAGGTTTTTTCAAAAAAATATTAACGTAACACGCGTATAAATTATTATAAAAACTGCCTTATTTCAATAGCTATCTAACAAGATACACATGTTCAATGTACCCTTAATAGTTCTAAGAAAATACTAGTAAAAATAACACAAGTAGTACGAATTTTATTTTTAGATAAACAGTAAAAAACATTTTAAAAGTAGAGTTTAATTCTTTATTAATATCAAAGTTGTATTTATTTTTTATATGTCTTGCTCAAAATGGGAGCCCCTATTCCGTATACAGACACGGCAGCATCTTCTTATTTCCGTCCTTGTTACTCTGGTTGTCAGATTATGTCTTATGTGTTGGGCAGCATCGAATATCCTTTGTCTAAGGTTTTCTATAGTATTGACTGGTGTGGCATAGACCCCATACGTAATAATCAAGGGGTGTTAAGTCAGGGCTTCGCGCTGGCCAAGGAATTGGGCCCGCTCTTCCAATCCAACGGTTAGGGAAACGTTGATCAAGTAACTGTCGTACTGTCAGCCGATAATGTGCTGGACAACCGTCGTTCTGAAACATCATTCGCTGTCTGACGGCGAGAGGAACATCTTCTAAAATCACCGCCAGATCATTTCTTAAAAAATTCTCATAGATTTCCCCATTTAAATTTTGAGGAAGAAAGTGTGGCCCTATTAAATAGTGACCAATGACTTCCATCCACACATTAATAGAAAACTTCATTTGGAAACTAGTTTCACGTGTTAACTTGGGATTTTCCTCTGCCCAATAATGTAGGTTGTGGAAATTTGTTATACCCTCGCGATTAAATTTCGACACGTCCGTCCATAAAATAGTTGTTAAAAAATTTGCACTTTCTGCATCTGAATTTAACATAAAGCGGCAGAATTCCACTCTCCTTCCAGGATCACCTTCCTCCAAGCCTTGGACAGGGGTATAGTGGTAAGGATGACACCCAACTCTACGTATCGTAGAAAAAACTTTCCATTGTGATGCTCCGGTTAGTCTTGCGACTTTATTAGTTGGAATAGTTGGGTCTTCCTCAAAATACCTCAATATTTCTTCCTCATCATCTGGTTCATAAACGGGAGGAGCACCAGCGTCACTTCTTCTACATTTCACGGAGCCAGTTTCAGCGATATTTCGATACGCCGTACTGAATACACGTGCATTTGGTAAGCGGCGGTTAGGGTATCAAAGACCATATTCTCGGCGAGCTTCAGCAGCGTTGCCGCCACAGTATCCATAGACAAACAAGATATCAGCGTATTCTGCGTTGGCATACGCGGCCATGGCACACAAAATACAATAACAACAACTAATAACAACAACTACGAGCAAAATCAAAATCTTCGATAACTAATTTAACAAGACCAACAAACTTAAGGGACACGGAAATAAGAATGTCAGTTAATGACATATATGCACAAACGTCAAAGTCAAGGACTGACTGACTTAAATGAATATGAACGATTAGTTCTTTAATAAATTCCGCCACCAGCATTATCTTTACTAATTTTTTATTACAACTATCAAGGGTACATTAAACATTTCTACCTAGTTAGATAGCTATTGAAATAAGGAAGTTTTTATAATAATTTGTACGCGTGCTACATTAATATTTTTTTGAAAAACCTAATAGGTAAATTTCATAACTGATTTAAAAAAAAAAATTTACAACTTTTTATTTTAAATGTTCACATGATCGAAATGTTTCCGGATATTTTTCATTCCAAACGGATATCTATAATATTGGACAAGTAATCCAGTAAAAAAAAAATTAAAAATGTCAAGTACATTTTTCGGAAATTAACTTTTAAGACATTAAGATCTACTTTTTTGACAAAAATAAAAAAATTGAAATATCTCAAAAACTATTGAGTTTTGCATAATGTATGTTAGGGCTAGATTTACTCCTTAGCTCATGCCCCATCACATCTCCAAAGGAATGTATCGAATTACCAGTAACCCTGTATACAGGCTGTCCATTTTATCAGGGTTCTCAAGAATATCTCACTTAATATCGGTCGTACAAAAAAAATTATTTTTACAAAAATTTTGCCGATTTATATAACCTACAAAATGGTTTAAAGACATTTGAAATCCATAGCCTACTTTAAGAGTTATGGCGGAAAATATCGAAAATGCTGAAAACGTCTAGACCAAATATTTCCGTTATTTGAAGAGATACGAGAAAAATTCTAAGGTGAAAATTTTTTGCAAAACAGAGTGTTTCAACAAAGTTTTATCTAATTTTTTTCAAAACCGCTGTATTTTGAGAGTTACTCTTCAGGCTGTTAAAAAAATTATTTTGAAACGGGCGGAAAATAGCACAATTAAATAGAGTATTTTCCTCCCTTTTCAACGATACATCACATGCCATAATTATTCTTTGGTACTACGTTAGTAATTATAAAAACATTGTTTTAAAACCAATAAATTTTTTTTAACAAGAATTATACTTGCAGTGGAGAAGTGTGATTAAATAAAATGATAAAATAATTCAATAAGTTGTTCAAATCTTTGCTATAATAAAATATTAACACTATTAAGAAGAATAAAGTAAATTCAGGTAACAAAAACAAATTAATAATAAAAAGAATATAGCACACAGAACATTAATATTTATGTACCTCAAAATAATTTTTAAGATATTATATCAAGTGTTCATAGTGTCCACCGCGATTTCTTATGCACAATCGAGCGCGGCGAGGCACTGCATTTAAAATATTACCCAGCATTTCGGGGGTAACTGTAATACATGCCTGTTGAATCGAGCTTTTAGGTCCTCTACATTTTGCGGTGTCGTCGAAAACACCTTATCTTTAATATGCCCCCATAGAAAAAAATCCATTGGGGTTATATCTGGAGAACGAGGGGGCCATCGAATAAATCCATTGGTACCTATCCAAGGTTGAGGCAAAATTTCGTCTAAATAATCTAGGCAAATCTGAGAATTGCGGGGAGGAGCTCCACGTTATTGAAAATATTGAAAGTTGTGTCGGTTCTCTAAAGGTAGGTCATCTAAGAATTAATTAAATTCATTTCTCAAAAAGTTTAGGTACCCTTGACCACTGAGGTGGCCATCATAAAAATAAGGATCCATTAAATTGGTGCCTAAAATACCTATCCACACATTTATTGAAAAACGATTTTGACACCCAGTCGATCTATGCCAGTGTGTATTTTCAGAAGTCCATTTGTAATGAATATTGCGATTAAAAAATCCATTATTGGAAAAATTTGCCTCGTCGGACCAAAGTATTTTACTACATATTAATGGATCGGCACGCTTCTTTTCCAACAGCCACCTACAAAAAGTCGTCCTCCTTGGTTTGTCCCCTGCTTGTAAATTGTGAACTTTTTTTGGCTTTATAAGACCGGTAACCATTTTTCTTTAAAATTTTTCTAACTTTTTTCTTGTTTTATTTATATGACAAGCAATGTGAATTTCTCTTAATGATGTTTCCAAATTTTCTGTATTTTTATTTCTTACATAATTAATAACTCGGTTTACCTTATTTACATTATGTAACACTGTTCAACCTTGTCTTCTTCTTTAAAAATGAACCATTATTTTTCAGTTTCGTAGCTAATTTTCTGAACAGAGTTTTATTCGGCTGTAATGCTTATGGAAATCTGTTTCTATATTCTACTTGAGCTAATCCAGAGTTAAAATTGCATTGACAATATGTAACGAACATATTATAACGATTAATGTGAGTAAAAATCATTTTTGAAAATTCTAAATTCTTGAACGAGTGTGATTGAGTGAGAGTTTAAGTATTAACTGAGATGATCTGTCAAAAAATTAAGTTGTCAAGTTTGTTCATAGCCAACTATTTTAAAATAATTGAAATTATACTGAAATCATGAAATACAAACAAATGGATATTATACTTAAATTAATTGGTAAAGGCTTTTTAACTTTCTGAGCAAGGAGTGACGCTTTCATGGAGGACCTCTATACATTGGCATAACTGCGAATACTCTTTCCATAATTGCTCCATGTTGCTTGCTTGATTATTATTTTGTTTTTGTTACCTGAATTTACTTTATTCTTCTTAATTGTGTTAATGTTTTATTATAGCAAAGATTTGAACAACTTATTGAATTATTTTATCGTTTTATTTAATCATACTTCTCCACGGCAAGTATAATGCTTGTTAAAAAAAAATATTGGTTTAAAAAAAATGGTTTTATAATTACTAACGTAGTACCAATGAATAAATATGCCATGTGACATATCGTTGAAAAGGGAGGAAAATACTCTACTTAATGGCGCCATTTCCCGCCCGTTTCAAAATAATTTTTTTAACAGCCTGAAGAGTAAATCTCAAAATACAGCGGTTTTGAAAAGAATTAGATAAAACCCCGTTGAAACACTCTGTTTTGCAAAAAATGTTCGCCTTTGGATTTTTCTCGTATCTCTTCAAATAACGGAGATATTTGGCCTAGACGTTTTCCGCATTTTCGATATTTTCCGCCATAACGTAATTTCAAATGTCTTTAAACCATTTTGTAGGTTATATAAATCGCCACAATTTTCGTAAAAATATTTTTTTTTGTATGACCGATATTAAGTGAGATATTCTCGAGTGCCCTGGTAAAATGGACAGCCTGTATACAAGAATATAAATTTTCAATAGATACAAAATAATAAGATATATACATAAAAATGTTACACAATTGGACAATTAAATCTTGTTATGCAAAATTACTCACTAGCGAAACAAGACGAGAAAAACAAAAGAAGAAAAACAATGTATGTATTTAAATGTAGAAAATGCAGTATAGTCATTGTTTACTTAACATGGATTCTTTAAAACTGATTTTAAAGCTAGAAATGCTGAGACTCTTTAAACTTTCATTAATACCCTTAAACATTTTAGGGGCTTGGTATGAATAAGAGGACTGAAATTTAGTTGTCGATTGTTGAGGTATATTAAGTTGATTTGGGGTGCGTATATTAACATTATGTAAAACGTCACGATAAATTAATTTATCAGATAAATATGGGGGAGACTTAAATTTAAAAGTTTTGAAAATAAGTGTTGAGAGATGAAGTAGACGTCTATTTGCCATATTTAACCACTCAACTTCAGTTAATTTAGATGATACACGATTAAATTTTCTCAAACCGAAAATAAAACGAACACAATTATTTCGCATCTTCTGTATCCTAAGGGAATCGGAAGAATCAATACAAGGTCCGTACATGGCGTCGCAGTAAATAAAGTGTCATAGCACCAGATGTTCACAAAGACACTGTCTCATATAACTGCTCAAAATATATTTATTACTATATAAAATCTTCAGAGAGTAAAAGGCTTTTGAAGACAGTTGGTGATATGAGATGTGAATTTAGTGAAGTTTACTATCCACATAAAAACCAAGGTTGTTAGCAGACTTTGTAATAAGCAAGGTATGATTTCCTAGTTTTATGTTAAGACGTGCTGACACCTGACGTTTACTATAAGTGTTACCAAATAGTATTAATTTAGTTGTTACAGGGTTTATATGTAGATTATGTTTTTAGATTGAGATATAATATTTGTTTAATCTGAATTAATTACATTATTAGCCTGTTCAGCTTCTTCAGGACAAAAGCTTTTAAATAGTTGAGAATCATCAGCATTAAAATGATAATTGCAGTGACGAATGAAGTGACATATATCTGACGTACATAGAATAAAACGTAATGGTCCCAATATTGACCCTTGGGGAACACCCTTAGTTAGAAGACGAGACTGCGAGAATATGTTACCAACTACCAACTACTACTCTTTGTTTACATGTTAAAAAATTGTTGAAGAAAGATACACTTAAATCATCAAATCCGTAATATATTAATTTAGAAATTAGTAATTCATGATTAATAGTATCTCATGCCTTAGTGAAGCCAAGCAGTATAAGAGCTGTAAACTTTTTACTCTTCCATGCCTTAAAAATTTCATCCCCAACCTCCAGAAGGGTAGTGGCCGTACTGTACCTTTTTCTAAAACCTGATTGATAGCGTAGTAAAATTGAATTATTATTAACATATGCATATACTTGCTCGTAAACAATTCTTTCCAAAACTTTTGAGAGTAAGGGCAGTATACTTATGGGTCTTAACTCCGAGTAAAAATTTTTAGGCGCACTACTGCCTCCCTCCATGAAGTAGGGAAATAACCCTTCTCAAGACAGGGATTAATTATATGTGTTATTGGTAAAATGAGTATTGGTAAACACAACCTAAGCAAGCTTAATAATATGCCGTCATTTCCAGACGCATTTGACTTAATCGATGAAATTATTTCCATTACTTTCTGTGGGTTAGTAAGATGAAACTCAGAACTCAGAGAATTATTATAAGTTTGAGTATGATAATGCTATATCAGTTGGGAGCAGTCCTCATCTAAATTTTCTGCAGCGGTCACAAAATAATTGTTAATAGAATCTGCATCGGCTAAGTCAGCGGGAATTTCAGTACTTTTATTAGGGGACACAATAAAATCTCTAAGAGTTCTCCAAACTTTTTTGAAATTCATGTTGTTGCCAAGAAGTATGTTAAAAAGTTTTTTTGGATTGTTTTTGAAATGTGCACTATTTTCTTGATTCTTTAATTGCAATTTTTTTTCAAATAGTCTTTATAGTTATAATTTAAAGTATTGTTTGGGCTCCATGTTAGCACTGAGCTAACTGAAAATTTACCGGCTGCCGCTGTCTTTCTTTCTACTCAGTACATTGTATGCATGATATAATGGGACAATATTCAAAGACCGGAAAAAGGGTCTCTCATTTCTTTAAATATACCTGTAATTAAGAAAACAGAAGGGCCTAACTCATAAAACTCACCCTATGTATATAAAATATTAATTTAACGAGATGTCACTGTTCGTATTTAACGTAATATGTCTATCTTATTCTAACGCTGTCTAGTCTAAAAAACATATCAAATGTGTGAGAGCGGACACGTACAGTAAATTGCAATATTTCGAGTCGACAAAGTGGATAACACATGTAGATACCATACGGCTGGCAGAAAAATGGAACAGGCTCATAAAAAGTAACAGATTGTTCTCGCCGTCGACCCATTCTGGACAGAAATGAATTCACAGTTGATGTTGCCTTGTAAAGTCATTAAAGTCGGACCTCTCTTGTAATTACTATCCAAAGTGAGCTGATTTAGTAATTGTGCATTATACAGGGCAGTGTGTTTATCGAAATTTTAAAAATGTAAATTGGCGGCACCCCTTTTAGGAGACCGACAGTCCTAATAAATCTGCAAACATCTTAATCAATACATTGTCAAAATATAATAATAATCAGTGTTTTGGGGAGAAACTAATTAAAAAATTCACAATCCTTCTCAAGGATACAACCGGGGGAGGCAATTTAGATTTGTTTTAATTTTACATGTCTTAACTAATAATTTATATATTTTATTTTTATTTTTGTCTTAACGCCTTATTTAGATTAATATAACGTTCTGGTGGAGTTTAGCATTAGCTATTCCACCACTCAACCAGGACACATTATTCTCTTCAAATAAGTCAAAAAATCGCCGTTTTATGGAAAATTTTCCTACAGTTATGAGACCTGTAAAAAGTTAAATATTTGGGTTCTCTAAACATACTTCTCACCCCCCGCGGTTCTGAAAAAGGGTTGTTTTTGAGAAATATATACATATATATGAATTTTAGCGTTTTTTCGCCTTTCTCTCTATTTTCAGGAAAAACTATGCACTTTGGTGAAAAATATCAAGATAATAAAATCGTAGAGTATAAAATTTTTTACAAGTTTTGTTTCTACTTTTTTTTTCGAACTCCGCATAGTTTCGCCGCTAGAGGGTGCGAAAGAAAAATATTTACTTTTATGCTTTTTTTAGATTTTGAGCCAAAATTATGCGGAATTCGAAAAAATAGTAGGACAGCATTTGTAGGAAATTGTATGCTTTTTTGATATGTTTCACTAAAATGCATATTTTTCCTTAAAATGGAGAATAAAGTGAAAAAAACGCTAAAATTCATATATAAAGTCGGGGCAAGAATTCAGGCGATGCACGTCACGAGTGACGTAATTGAAAACATTTCAATGCCAACATAATTTTAAAGTTTTAATTACATTAAAAAGAGTAATTCTTGACACCAAATTATTAAGCTTTTTTCAGAAATAAGGACAGTTCAATGTGGCTTCATAATCCTTAGCATTATTGTCTTATTTTTAGAAATAGAAGTTAATTAAATCGTATTTCGTCGCGAAAGGTTGGTAGTATAAATTTACTAAATTTACAAAAGCACCGAAATTTTAAGTCGATTTACTGTCGATTTTATTGATTCGAATTGTTTTATTGTTGATTTCATTCTCTAGTGCTTTTAATTAATTGTTGCTTCCTTTGCTACGAGTTAGACGTACATAAACAAATAGATACGTTGGATCTTAATGATTATCAGATATTACGTAACGAAATCACTTGGGCTACTGTGGCGTAGCAGATATCGTAGGCAAACTTGACCCGGAAAGTGATGTACGTGCCTACGATAAAATTTCTCTAGCTCAGACTATCTCAGGGCGTTAAGCCCAAGCTTACACAAACTATGATAAATTATTAGTTTTCTTACTTAACAAATCACTGAGTTTTTCCAGATGTAGTGGTCGCAGACGAAATAATGACACTTTCTTTAAAAATAAAATGCACTATATTAAACAATTTACAAAATTGGTTCTTTAGCATGTAACCTGGTGATGTTCACAAGGTGTGGCAAATTTCTCGCTTAAAAAGTTATAACATTCGTAAAATGCCTCGTGTAGCTACACATCGGTTTACAATATGGTCATGAATTGTCATAAATTCTGCCACAAAGGTCTGATTTAAAGAACCTCCTTAAATATATGTAAATATATGCATAAAATCTCTAAATATGTACAAGTTAAAAATATGCAAAAGTATGAATTGAAAATCCAGCCGAACCACTGAAGGTGGTCCCCGGTAAGTAAAAATAATAAACACACAACACTTATTCAGGGTGGTACGATACCGAGTCCGGACGTAGAAGAACTGTAGCCCTACGTAGATGTCTTCGGGACACAAGAAATGGACCCAAGGATGGGGTTGATGGTAGCCTCACCAGCCCTGGAACCTTCCACTGTGTGTGGATGCCCCGTCCGTGGAACTCTCGCTGACGTGTGTAGAAGCCCCGTCCGTAGAACCCTAAAGATATCACGATTTAATTCACAGTCAGAAATGTACGTGAAGCGTGCATAATGTGAGTAATTCTGACATAACCTACAAATGAAACATAATTTACCTCACTGATGAGGGAACAATCCACCAATACTCCGGGAAGCCACAGTCGGATAAATGGGGTCGAGTCCGCCTTTTAAGTTGACACTGTATTTCCAAAGGAAAGCTTGCAAATTTGCGAAACACGTGAGTAGAGAACGGGCAAGATGGCGTGAAGAGGTTAGCTTACCTTGTGTAATTTAATATCCTGCTTCCGCAGATAAAATTTACTCACAAACACAAAATATTCCGCTAAACGGAACAACAACAGATTGAGGAAATTTTCTTGAGTTGATTATTCTAAAATCCACGAGGATGCCTTGGATAAACAAGGTTCACAGAATTATCAGCTACCCACGCCAAGCCAACAAAAATGGTTGCCTACCCGTCTTTCGCTCTCTGCTGTTCACGTGTCGCCCTCCCGTGGAGAATAGCGAAATGTGTTTCGGACGTGTAGCAGTTGTTATAATGCGGCCCACAAAACGCTAAAGCGTATGGTGGGTCGCATACGCTAGAGGTCCGTAACACCTTGTTTTATTTACCATCAGTTCTTTTCAGAACTAATATAATTGTATTATTAGTGTTATTCTAGTAAGTGGAGCAAGATTTATTTGCGTGAAAACAAATTAATGCATTATATTTTTAGGTTACGTGTCAAAATGCCGAAGGCATTTAGTAAAGATATCCAGGAATTAATTTGTTGTTTAATAAATTATTTTGAGAGAGAACGTGATGCCGGTGGACCACTGTTACCATTAACTGCTGTAAGAGAGGCAAGTATAATTCCAGAAGTTAAATATATATCATAACATAACCAGTAAATTTCAGAGAGTTGCTAATGCTTTAAACATAAGTTTGAGTGCTGTTAGCTACGTTTCCAAAAAAATGCAGACTGGGGAAGCTTTAGGTAGCCCTAAAAGAACTGGACCAACAACAAAGCCTGTATGCGACATTGATAACTTTGACCAAGCAGCAATTCGAAATGTTATTTATGAAATGTACAGAAACAGTGAGTATTTATTAAAATACCGTATGGAAATATTTATTAAAGTATTTATTATTGTTTTAGATCAACATATTACCAGACAATCGCTTTTAGAGCTGTTGATTGAACGGGACATTTACAAAGGAAGTTTGAGTAGCTTGGGAAAAATATTGAAAAAAATAGGTTTCAAATTTCTAAAAGATAATCCACGTAGAGGATTAATGGAACTGCCAAATATTGTTTTCAACCGCGTCACTTTTTTGCAGAAATATGTAAAAAATATTTCATTGGGGTATCCTCGACAATTTGTGTATTTAGATGAGACGTGGATCTTTGAGTATGGTTGTGTACAAAGATCATGGCAAGATGGAAATAAAGATAGTGTGAAAAAAACCAAAACTGAAGGGAAAAGGTGTGTAAATGTCTGTTTTTTTTTTCATAAACGAGTTTTACATACAGATTTAAAAAAATGCATTTTTTTGTACTTTACACGTACAATCACAGAGAAAATATACAATGCAGCTAAAATTCGTTTCTGAAATGATAGGACCCTTGTATATAATAAATTTATTAAATATAAATTTATTTATTATTAATGTAGAAATATATTTTTAGGTTTATTATACTTCATGCTGGAAATGAAAATGGTTTTATTCCTGGGGCATCATTATTATTTTCGTCATCAACAAAAAATCCTGATTATCATGGTGAGATGAACAAAACAAATTTTTTGAAATGGCTTGAACACCAGTTATTAAAACATTTAGAAGAACCGTCTTTAATAATCATGGATAATGCTAGTTATCACAGTAGTTTGGTGGATAAAATTCCAAATTCGAGTTGGACAAAAGTCGATATTATATCCTGGCTACGAAACAGAAATATTGATAATGAAGAAGGAATGCTTAAAGTACAATTACTTGACTTGGTGGCACAGTAAGTTATTTATTATATATTTAGAGATTTAGTGCGAGTACATAAAAAGTGCACTGCCTTTTAACTCTTGTGGGTACGTATGTACACTCGACTCGATATCATAACTAATTTTATCAGATACTTCTGGTTATTTTCATTTATTAATATCAAGAGTCCACAGAATTTGTAATTTGTAATAATAATATTGTCTTCCTATACTCTTCGAATACCCATATGAATTTATATTTATGTATTAACAAACCTTATTTTTATAGAAACAAACCGCCCAAGGAATATGAAGCTGATAAGCTGGCACAACAATACGGTCATGAAGTCCTCAGACTTCCACCATATCACTGTATGTTCCAGCCAATTGAAAAAGTTTGGGGCATAGCAAAAACATATTATAATAAATATATTGGGAGAGATGGTAATGGTGTGGAAAAATGATAAATATGTGGACGGAAGCATTAGATACTATTACCCCAGAAATTTGGTCAAACACTATTAAAAACACAAATAAGGAAATACAAAAATATTGGGACAGGGAAGTGGCTTTTGACAGAGAAGATATTATCCATCCCATTATTATTAATTTAAATGGATCCGATACAGACGACAGTTCAGACGAAGAAGAAAATATGTGAATGGTTTCAATTTGCTTAAATATATAAATGTTTTTTCTCTTATCAAGAATAATAAATAACTAAAAAATGTATAATTGTTTAATATCGTAGTAATTTTATTTAATTAGCAGAATGTAATTATAATTATGATTGTACTATAATATATATTATAAAACTCGTTGTCCAATTATTAAATAAATTGTCCAATTATTAAATAAAGTTCATTTGAGAAATTATTTATAATCTATTTTTATTCCAATTAATCGAATTTTGATAGATTTTTGTTATATGTATTGTGGGCTGCAGACGTTGCAGTTATCACAGGCACAGCATAAAGCTTTATGCTTACATTTTCAGTTGTGGCAATACAATTTGCATGTGACCTGAATTGGGGGTTGCAGCTATTTTAGGTGCAGTCGCTTTGATTTGACTTCAGTAATCTTCATATAATTATAGTAATTTTATCAATCTGTGACGTGCATCGCCTGAATTCTTGTCCCGACTATATGCATATATTTCTCAAAACAACTCTTTTTCAGAACTGCGGGGGGTAAAAATCATGGTTAGACAACCCAAATACTTTTAGGTAAGCTTGTTGTGGCCTTACGGTATAAGGTCTTGAAGCAAAACGCCGGGGTAGAACAGGGTTAAAAACTCAATCAGTTCAATAGCTAACGTTTCGACTTTACTATATCAAGTCTTCTTCTACAACAATTAGATATAATGACAAATCCGATGTACTCAGAAAAAAGGAATTTTTTTAAATATCAATTGGATAATATATAACTAAAATTAATTCAAAAGACAAGACATTCAATAACTGAAAACTTTAAAATATAAATATAACTGGAACATATTACAAAATTAATTAAAATACAATAAACGTTACACATATATTTATAACTAATGAATCATTATTGACACAAAACATCCCACCTGAACCATAAACTTTTAGTAGCACTCTTGTAGGGGGACATTTATTTAGCATTCGCTTGTAGTTTTGTAAACCACTTATTTAATGCACACATCTGTTTGCTTGTTTCTAGATTAATGATGTATATAGGCATGCACTTTTTTTAACTCAACATACGGAATGAATTAAAAAAGTGCCATGCCTATATACGTATCATTAATATAGAAACAAGCAAATACACACAAAACTGATACTATAAAAATCGATAACGGAAATATAGATCAAACACACGTATATAAATACGCGGAGACACTAACACTGAAAAAAAAAAAAAAAAGTAATGCAACGCAGGATGGAGAGGTCATGTTGGTAATTACTTTTCGAGACAGAATTCCTAGCCAAAATATTAGGCGAAATACAGGAGTACGAGATGCTGTCGAAGATATCTTGGTTCTAATATGGAACTGGGCGGGTCATGTCGCTAGAATGAAAAGCGGTAGATGGACAAAGAAGATCCTAGATTGGAGGCCAGGATGAAAGGCATTTAGAAGAAGAGGAAGACCGCCTAGCCGTTGGATAAATGATATAAAAAGACTCGCCGGAAACTGGACACAAGTTGCTCAAGACAGGAAAAGATGGCAAAATTTGAGATAGGTTTTCATTCAGCAGTGGACAGTGCTTGGGGACATCAGAATTAACAGCCACTGCAGACAATACAGCAATTACATTATTTTCTCCAGTGACTGTTGCTCGATGGGTTCTTTTTTCGGTTGAACAATCCCGTCAGTAATAAATTGTTTGACAGTACGATACATTTTGATAAAAAGTATTTTTAACATAAGAAATTATATTTGTCCACGACCGGGAATAGAAATAGATTTCTATGGCATCAAAATTGTGACAGAAGTAAAGCATTCACACCCTAGGGACGAAATAAGACAATAATTTCCCTAGGGAAGTTTTTATTTCATGAACAATAGTTAAACAAAATGTAATTCTTATTTATTAACATCGATAGTAAATGTTACATTCTCACAACTATTGAAATTAATATTCGAAGGAACTTCACTAAATGAAACATTTTCTTTACTGAGATTTATAGTTTTTTGAACCGTAGTTGCAGCTTCTAGTACTTGATTTGCTATATTTGTTTTGTTTTGCACTGAATTGTCAATGTACCCCTCAGCAACTATCGTCGACTTCCAACCTCCGTGACGTTTTATAGTCGTGATGTCTGCTCCTGCATCCGCTTAGAGTTGCTGAAGATCTACGTAGACAATGGCCAGTATATAAGGTTGGATCCCATACTCCTAGGTAGGTGGCTATTATACTTGGGATTTTTCCAAAAGTGTTTTTGCCTACTGGCTGTTGTTACAGTCCAATTTAACATTTATACATCATTATTAAAAAAATCTCTAAATCATTACTTTATCTCTTACATTTAATGTCTAACGAATTCGTGTTATCCGTCGTCACGCATAATATTTATTATTTAGTTGTCTATATGAACCCGCAATTGTAAGGAATCTGTTGCACTTAGGTGTAGGCATGGCATTATACATTTTATTGCGTAGCGTGTTGCATATACTTAGGCTTCTATTTCCGTAATTTTTATAAGCTAGGCAACCAATAACTTTTAATTACTTTATAGGTAGATTCCTATAACCGTACTGACGATCGGTAACACAGATTTATTTCTTCACATTAGTTGTGGTTTTGGCTTAGGTTTCGTCGTCTTCCGGTATTCACGTGTAAGTCCGCTTGAACGCTTGGCAATTATTAATTGGTATTTTACGTGCTCTTTGCGATTTTTGAAACAAGTAATTTCACCATTTTGGGATATATTCGCAACGTTACATTTTTCGATTATCCATTTATGTTTGGATGAGTGCATATTTTTATGGTATTGGAAATCGATTGTCTTCATTGGAAGGATCTATACGTAAAAGCCATTTTTGCCAAATTTACACGAGGCCAAGGACATCCAAAGCCAACAACATTTTTCTAAGAAAACCCTCCGAAACGAGGTAATTATTTTATTTTTATATTCAGACTAGCAAAATTTTACTTGTAGTAAATTGTTCAATGGTAAAAATGTATTTTTAGGGTTTTTTTTCCACCTACGGTTTCGCCTAGGAATTCGTAGTTTTTCCTACGTTTTTCTGTCTCTCCTGATACGAATAACTTTTTTTTTTCCACTGGTCTACACGTGCTTATGTTATTTCTCCTTGCTGGACTGGAATTTCTTTTTTTGTGGAGGAGCCATCCATTTTCTGGGTTAATTGATAGGCTGGAAGTTGCCCATTCCTGAATTTTGAGCCGAAGCTGAAGCCCTGCTGCCTGCAAGTTTGTATCCTTCTTGCGCCATATATATATTGATTTTTTTTTAAATATATTGTATATTTTGCTTAAAAAATTTCACCACTGTACCTATGTATATATATTTTTATAAATTTTGCTAAAGTTCTATAAAAATATTATGTTAATTAATTAAAACATCTATGATATTTGTTGGGGGTTTAAACACTTACGTAAGACGCGTATACCCAGTTAGATACATTTTTTTTTTAGTGTTGAATTTGTCTGCTATACCATACCCTACGTTATTGTACTGTTGAATGTTATATATAACCTACTTCGTTTATTGTCATTAAAAGATAAAACTGAATTTGAATTTTTCATTAACGTCTCGCTAAGTAATTTATTTAGTAAATTTAAGGTTACATTGTACTTGAGCTGGTATTTGGATAGAAAAAAAATTTACTTGGCGCCCTGATACATCAAAGAAGTTTAGAACCCCGACCATCTCCACCGTCAGTCGGCCGGCAAATGCCGTTAGTCAACAGACAACGACCAACTATGTACGTCAGATTGCAGTTTTAAAATTTGACGTAGCACTGTGTAGTACATTTTCCTGATTTATAAAAAAATCGACCATGACTGGTCTGAGAAGGACGCAATGCGGCATATTTACGATACGGTTCGGGATATTTTAGTTTTGGTATTAGGTATTGTTATTATTAAAGATGATACTACATCTTCAATATCATCAACTTTTAGGTTAGTTAATTCGTCTCCAAGGCATGCGCCTGAAATTCCGAAGATCAACGTAATCTAAAAAAGTAACAAAACATTAATGCATAATCATACCTTAATAAACACTAATATAATCTTACCTTTATCATAATAAGACGTTTCTCTCCCTTAGTGTATAATGTACTATTTTAAAACAAGCTACAAAAAAAATACATTATTTTAAAAGCAGATTTAATCAAGCACTCCGATAAGTCATATGCGAAGGTTATATAATGTTGACCAAGTATCCCAAAAAGGACTTCCGTTCCTGGGTTAATAGTAGTTTCTTAACAAGTCCTTTTTCGGTAATTAATTTTTTTTTTTTTTAATTTTTGGCTTCGAGCTTATGGAAAGCTCACACACCACAAAAGTAGCAGAATTATTTAACGTGGATTAACCCAGCACATACAATGATAGTTCTAACCTAACACGAACACCATAGAAATAAACATCAGGAACTGGAAAAGATATGAGATACTTTTCTCGTCCAGGAGTCTATCAGGGCATTTTTCCACACAGAAGTGGACCACGGTTTGAAGGAAAAGACGAAAAAATATTTCAGGGATAGAAACAGAGGTGGAACAAAGTTAAACCTCCTTTACAATGATGATATTGTTTTAAAATTGAATCACAAGTCTAATTTTATTTCTTTCAGGAAAATTAAAATTGTGTTCAAAATTTGTAGGTTATTGTAATGTAATAAGGTCGTAATATTAGTAGAAAGTTGAACGTACTGTAATGAAAGTTCTTTAATGAGTTCGGTTGTTGTCTGAGTGTTTCGATTACAATTAAAAATAATGTGGTTCATATCTGCGATAGATTCATTATCACAGCTACACAAAGGACTATCGAGAAATCCCAATTCGATTAAGGTGTTGTGGGAAACGGCCATGGTTTAATTTTAATCTAGTGATAGTAGTAGAAAAATGTCTAGAAACTTTATAGCTACTTATATGGGGTAAAGAAGTTGGTAGCATGGGATGAATTTTTGTGTAGTGGATTTTTGAGTTGGCCACATATGCCTCCCAACTAGCTTGCCATTTCCGTTTTTGTTCTTGTTTATAATTATGAAAGAAATTTTCCATCGGGAAGAATGGATGAGTGATACCTTGTTCTTTAATTGATTGTTTGGCAAGGTGATCGGCATCCAATTTCCTCTGATATCTGAGTGACCTTTAACCCAAATATATTTAGCTTCAAAGCCTGCTGCGATGACTAAGGATTCTTGACGTTTAATTTTACAAATTATGTTGTTCTTATATTGCTCATATCCAAAATTACTTATCGATAACAGAACAGATTTCGAGTCACTTAGTACGGTGAAATTTTCAAAATCAGGATTAGGTAGCATAATGTAAAAGTCTATGATCCAAGTTAGGGTCTGGTATATTGAGAAAGCTTCACCGCTATATATAGTACATTCTTTAAATAATTTAAAAGTAGCTGATATGCTCAAACTAGGAACGAAAAAGGCACAACCTGTACCGTTTGCAGTGAAAATCTAGCAAGTAGGACTATTATTGAGTATTAAGTTAAGTATTAAGTTTGATGAGCCATGTATTGAAACTATTTCTGGGCATCATCCATCAAAGGATTTATCCCAAAATTGAAGAGCATATTGGGGACACTCAATTTGGATTCCGTAAAAGACTGGGTATAAGAGAAGATCTTTTTAGCATACAAGTACTAATTCAGCGATGTATAGATGTAAATTGTGACGCCTTCATATGCTTCATTGATTTGATAGGGTACAACACGAAAAAATGATTGAGATACTAAAGACAACTGGAATTGATGACAAGGACCTATACTTCATCGCTAATCTCTACTGGGGACAAAAGGCAAATCTAAGAATGGGGGACAGGACAACCGAAGATATCATGATAAAAAGAGGCGTGAGGCAAGGGTGCATATTGTCACCTTTACTTTTCAATGTTTATTCCGAAGTAATAGTTCGAGAGGCACTGTACAACGTCCCAGAGGGTATAATAATAAACGGAGTTACAGTGAATAATCTGCGTTATGCAGATGACACAGTACTTATGTCAGACAATATTGAGGGACTTCAGCTTCTCTTGGACCGAATAATCAAGGTATGCGAAAATTATGGCCTCAAACTGAATGTCAAAAAAACTAAACTAATGATAGTGAGCAAAAGAAACATTAATGGAGAACTATCGATTGGGACAGAACGTTTAGAAAGGGTGCATAGAATGAAATATTTGGGGCAGCTTCTAGTTGATGACTGAGACCATTCGATTGAAATAAAATCAAGAATAGAGCAAGAAAGCACAACATTTGTGAGGATGAAGAAATTTTTCTGTGGACATGACCTAAATATGGAATTGAAGATAAGGATGGTTCGCTGTTATGTATTCTCCGTCCTCTTGTATGGAGTGGAGACTTGGACTCTTACAGAAAACAGTCTTAAGAGACTTGAGGCTTTTGAGATGTGGATATACCGACGTATGCTACGGATAAGTTGGGCAGACCACGTTACAAACATAGAAGTAATGCGTAGAATGGGTAAAGATAAGGAAGTAATTAATACTGTGAAAAAGAGGAAACTGTCATACTTTGGCCACGTAATGGGACATCCAGAAACATGTAATACACTACATCTGATAATCCAAGGTAAAATCAATGGAAAACGAGGCCCAGGAAGAAGAAGAATGTCCTGGTTGAAGAACTTGAGACAGTGGTTTGGGAAGTCAACGACCACGCTTTTCAGAGCGGCGGTTAATAAAGTCAAAATAGCGAACATGATCGCCAACATTCGTTGAACGGATACGGCACTTCAAGAAGAAGAAGGACTATTATTCAGGCTATTACTGAAAATTTTCTAATTTTAATTATTTACAATGAAGAAGTGATATTTTTAGCCGTAGAATCTGAATCTGCCATAAAAAATAAGGGTTCCTATTTAAGACTTCAAAGTTACCCTCGCCCGACATACAAATAGGGGGGGAGTGACTAATATTAGCACTAATATATTTCTTCCGAGGAATAATTAAATTTTGATTATGGATATTTTTTTTTGTAGAAAGTGCATATTATTCGAGGTATTTGAAAGTTTCAGGTTAAAAAAATCACCAGGTATGTACGTATGAATGCAATGACATCTACCTGTACATTATATCATACACACAATATGTCCTTTAACAATATCAAACAAAATTAACTCGTCACATCCTGTGTCATTACATAAATGAATTAATAAACACCCGAGGTAGACGTTTTCACAGCGGGAATCCTTTGACAAAGTTTTGTTTTCAGAATTTACAACGTCAACATTGTCTGGTACGAGGATAGTAAAGTTGTGGATAACCTACAATGCGGTGACGCATAAATTAAAAAGTCATGAACGACATAAAGCACGTAAAGTAAATTAGTGACCATAAATGAATGATCTACATCACCTTTTACGCAGAGCAGGCTTTAGTTCTAACGCGAACTATTGTAAATGTAAATAGGAGAAAAAAATTGAACCAAAATAAGTATGTTTGGAATAAATAAAATAGACTTTCTAATTTACGATACTTTCTTTTTAATGGCATTCGGCCATTAGCCATACAGTCAACTGCTACTTCAAAATAAATTAAATTACAAAGACACTTAATAAATATTGCGCTGAAAATCATTCATTACGAACTAACATACAACGACAGAGAAAAGAAAATATTTAAAGATTACAAAAATAAAACAGGGACAAACAATTTTAGAGGACCACCGTAAATTACAGGATGCTAAAAAGGAAAAACAACAGAGGATACGAAGCTAACCTATTCAGTTATTCTGTAACGATCCATTTTTAGCGTGTGTAAATTTTGCGAAATACTAGTAAACTGTCGTATATAAATCTGTATAAACAAAGCCTATAGTGTACGATCCATTTATATTTTATTCTAAGGTTATAATCGGTGCATTTTTGAATCCGAGGCCCTGATTGATTAGAGGATTTAATGTAGTTTGATGAACCAGAGATGACGCGTGAGACAGATTCCCGTGGAAGTAATGAACAACGGCAAGGGGTACGCTATTAGAAATGGTTAAAAAGATGAAATACAAGGGTTACATTACCGTGAAATAATGTGCAAAGTTAAGTTAATTACTTGTAGATTCGTTTGATGTCCAAGTCTCTCGATATTACCTTCATAAGTTCCAGTTTAACGAGAAGTTTGTTTGGCTAATAAAAACGCCATGATTTATGCTGTATACGGCACGTCGGCCATATTTAGTACAAACATTTCACGTTTAATTCTGTTATATTATTTACGGTATTAGTCAGATACTGTACTGTATTATCAAAGCGTAAACCTTAGAAACTTTCCCAGCGAAATAAAGACTTTCTGTGAAAATATTCCTTGTTTAGTGCGGGAACCATTAGTGCTTTGGGGGTTGATTTGTACATTTTCGAATTATACACCCTCCAAGTGGGTATTTGGAAGATTGCTGTCAGTGCCTAGTTAATGTCTTCAGTGACAAAGTGCAACGAGAATGTAAGCACGTTCCTAGTAAGTTCCCTGAATGGTTTTCGGCTTTTCACCAAAAATAAAATCTGTGGCGCCCAATTTTCCTTTCGAGATTTTGACTTTAGGAATTATAATATATGTTAACGTCGGAGGATCTACCTATTTTTTGTACGCTCCAGATTTTGTCATGCTTGTATATTTGCTTGTGTTATTATGAAAATGCCAGATTTTGTTCATATTTGTAAATTACCTTTTATTACGGTAAAATTCCCTTTATTAGTTTAATTATTTTTCTATGGTTTGATTGCGTATTCGAATACCGTAGATTTTAAAGAACACTTGTTTTGCTTTTGACATTGATCTCATTTTATGTACCATGGCGTCAGGGTCAACTTTTCTTGTAATATAGGATTAAATTTGACGTTGTTCGTGTTTTATTAATTCAGTTTTCCCTCACACCCGGCTATTGAGCTAGCTAAGGCCTTTTAAGTAGAAATATTTTTATAGAAATTTATAATAAAAATTTTAAGCTGTTTCATTTCACACAAAATTTTCATTTCTTCCAAAAAGCAGATGATGCAGTCAAATACTTGTTTAAACTGATTGAGGAGAGAGGGCATATTAAAAGTTAATTACTTTTTGCGATTAATAAGGTTGGTATATAATCTGTCACAAGCTTTTTATTTAGAGCATAGGAAGAAAATATGGCCCAGGTCACATTTAACTCCACAAATATCATAATTTTCTGAAGACAAAGCATGTATTTAACACATATGCTCTAAAACAGGCGTGCACAAATTTGAGACGTATTATGGTTGTTGCATATTTTCTAGAGCAGACATAATTTTAATGTCAAACCTAGATGGGAGATCAGGGTGAATAAGTGCGTATCTAGCAGGGTTGAAACTGCTGTACACTTGTCATATGCTCAACCACCTATCTCGCAATTTGGATTTTAAAATGTTGAAAGAGTCAGATAGACATATCTTAGTTTCTGATGGATCACCTGAGTTGATACTTTCCTTGGCTAAAAGCTCTAAAAAATGTTGTTATTTTTTTATGCCAATATGTGCTTTCACCCATACGAACTTCTATTCCCGTTTCTATTATATTACGTAAGAATTTCTTTATTTTAAATATATACGGATTGATTTTGATACTGAACGAGACACTATTACCTAATGAAGTTAGAATGTGAACGATTCATCTTTTGGTGTCTGAAGGATTTTTAATATATTTCAAAAGTGAATGTTAACGTTCACAAAATTAGGGTTCAAGATGACTGTTTCAGACGGAGAATAATATGAAAATTTATACTTACTGTTCGTTTTTGCTTAACTGCTGCTCTAATGGTATCTATTGGACGTAGTAACACTATAAACCTAACACTGGATGTACTACACTTTCTTAAAATTATACCTGAAAGGGAATTTTGTTAGAAAACACAATTAAAAGACAATATAAAGTTCAAAAATATATATTGAATCTTCAAAAAATTTATGTTTTTACAAAAACTTTTAAGAAATATGTTTAACAAACACTAGTCTGGCCCGTGTGCAACACATGGTGAGGAACGGAACGATTTATAATGTACCAACTACCATCCAATATGCAATTTTGTGAGCTAACGATTACACAAAAAGATTCAAGAAAAGTTCGATGTTTCTGAAATTTGGTGGGTTTTTGCTTGCCTGTCTTATACACGTATTTGTATTTCAATATCAATTTTGGTCGCTCCTCAGAGCTTGAAAATGCTTGAAGTGCTACTACTTCGAATTGTATTCTGCAATTACAATTTTATATATTCAGTCAAGACGGTCCCATGCACATATGAGTACATGGTAAAGATAATTTTCTGACAACGAATCACTGAGTAAACGGTTTGGGCAAATCCCGTTAAAACTCATCATTTCCCCGTCAAAATCGACTGCTAGGAAATGATGGGGGTCCCATGTCGCTAAGGGCTATTTTCGCTAAAACTTACGATATACTTTGGATAGAAGCTGGATTAACTTGTCCTGATATTTAATACCTCGTATGAGTTGCAGTGCTTAACAACGTGGATTCGTAAAAGGGTTTTTAATTCTGAAATTTCCGAAATTGAAGTCAAATTTTGTTATAGTTTCTAAATTTAGGTGGTCGGGGCGACATTACGTCCCTGTGCAGCGACATTTACTACACTTTCTAAAATGACGCTCCTTGAGGAGTTATTGGAATTTTTGCATAAAAATCGCTCCGTAGAGCGAAAATATGATTAAAAATATTAAAAACCTCTTCCACGATATTTTTACGTGAAGCACGCTTTTCATACAAAATATTTCCTAAGTCGGATTTTATTACAACGTCGAGAAGTATACCGAGGGTTTTACCGTGTTCTTTAACAAGTACAGATAAAGAGACAGATAATACTATGGATGTATCTGCATTATAAGAGTAAATAAATTCAAGCGATTCGTATATAGGCTATTGCTTCTGCTGTAAAAATGGAAACGTGCGGTGGCAATTTGACTTTTATTTCATTATTGATGGAAGGGATGTAATATATACAGCCGGTACCTAAGAGAGATTTGTAAGTATCTGAGAATACCAACAACGGATTATCCCACTTTTCCAGAATTGAATTAGGATATTCTTATTAAAATTGGGGTGATTGGGGTGTTATTATTAACACGTTCGTTTTATTTAAATTATTAATTCTGGTGTTGAATTTATGAACCTGGCTTGTGGTGCTAAATGTTCTTATTTTTTTTAATAGAAAGAGTGAAATATTGGGTATATCAGTCAACATTTTTAATTTTTTGAAATGTTCTGTACAGTCCCCCCTATATATATGAACCTGGCTGATATATATATCATTTTGGAAATATTCTTCTTTGAGTGTAAAACATATTAACATAGTTGCTAAGACTACTTCAGAAACTTTCCAACAAAGGCTCTGTGGTAAATATTAGAGCGAGTGATAAGGGAAACAATAAGTAGAATATCATAGTTTAATGAATATTAAAATGTGATAGGGATTGGTGAAGAAGAGATAAGGTTTTAAATGTTTTGTTTTTAAAATCAGTACGCAAACTGACTAAAAATAAGTTTTTACACATAATTCGCCCCATTAAAGCGAATGTGTGAGCTGGAGCTGGGTAGGAGGATTACGAGGCACGAGAAATTTCCGGTTTAATACCAAAGCATTAAGTGTCGTTTTGTTTTACCGTCGCAGTTGTGTTTGCATTTTGGAACAATCACGAATTACTCGCGAGCGAAAAACTGCAGCCGCCGCGTCGGTTGTAGAGGATCTGCGGGATAAAACCAATCCCATGATAATGATTGCTAAAACGTTTCTGTTGACAATGGTCGCTGTGTTACAATTAGGTCAATTGATGAAAGAGCAGACATGGTCATCGGACTTTGTGTTGAACATCCCGCAAGCGTTATTAGTAAACACCGGCGAAAATTCAATATTTACGATTTAATTTAATCTTTATAAATGGTATTGCACAGCACGAAGAATAATATAAATTAGTTACAGAGGCTTTATTAAAGACTGAGCGTATGTAAATACGAAATTACTCATACATTTTAAGCTCACACGCGATTAAAAGCATAGAAATTAACTAATAATAGATTTCCAGAGCAGTTGTTTAAAGATTTTCGTACTTTAATTGTCTTTTCAACGACTTATTGTAGACTACATGGAGGGCGGCAGAATTTTTGACTTCAGGGATGGGTTTGGCGTAGTTAGGAAGTAAACATCCTAAAAGTCCCCGACTCTAGGTGGTCAGCTTTGCAGGGAGGAGGAGGGATTCCGGAAGGCCTTAAATTTGTTTTTATTTTTCGCTTATAACTCGAAAACTATTGGTCCTAGAGAAAAGAATATTCTTAACTTTTTGAAATCTGGAAAAATTTCTTACATTTCTTACTTTAACAAGAAGTTTCTATCTTCAACCGTTCTTAAAATGCTGTTTCGGATCACATTTTTCGTCATACTCTACTCTTAACACCTAACATCTTATTTGTAAAATAGAGTACAACCAAATCAAGTGAAGAGGATTGAGTTTGCTTAAAAGTTATAAATTCTGGGTATAATTAATGGCTCAAATGATGGATTTCAAGATTTTTTGATGTAATGTGATAGGGTTGTTGCTTGAAATCAGTACCTACATTTTATTGCATTCTACATATAATTGGCTAATAGTTAATTAGCCATTAGCTTGATTCTTCATCCTCCTCATCCTCTTTTATGGGGACTTCCATTGTGATAGTTGTCCTAGCAGGTGAGGCATGCTGACGAAAAATTTAATGATGCACTTTGGCAACGACAAAATATAAATTGCAAAATTTCGTCGGGAGCGGTATTTTTAATCTGTTAGTTTGGGCACCAGCTCCCCATTTCTCTCCTCTAATATCCCACACATGTGAGGGCAGCATGATTCCTATTCACTGCTGGATTTGGCAGTACACCTTGCAGGAATGGTACTTCGTGGCCCCTTCAGTTGGTGGGTGGGAGAGTGGACATCTCTGGCTTGATCGAAGAGCCTGATTTTATAAATGAACGATATCTGTAGTCATCTAATGATATCTCCTTTGATGCAGCACCATGCCATCTAAGGATGCAATTATGTCCTGCTCTTTCGACCTCAGATGGTAAACACCTCAGCTGTTTGATGATTTAGCAAACCTGACTTTGCTTTTCCTGAAGGCTGCGGAGGTGGTATCACAGACTGTGAAAGCCTTTAGAAACAGAATGTGCTCCAGCCCCAGCTGCTGCACTTCTTGCGAAGAGTATGTTTCTGTGCATACTTCTACTATGACAGGTGGGGAGTGGTTTTCATCAACAACAGAACTGCCAAATCCGCATCTTCGCCTATCACAGCTACCGAAGGGGAAACTGACTTTTCTATGGCTGTTGACATAATTGCCATAGTTTTTTATCAACAGCTTGATGAGAAGGCTCTTGTTCGAGGGGAAGATTTTCTGTTTTACCGTGATTTCAGTTTCCATGATAAACTGTACATCCACGCACTTCTTCAATCGATATCTACGATTCTGTTCAGCAACTTTTGTACTTTTTAATGTGTTGGTGTAGCCATCAAAAACCACAAGTACTTACTGCCTATAATTCGGCGGGATGGGCGATGATTGTCAGGAAGATGCAGAGTATGGGGATAGCCCCGTACCTCGTAAGGATTACAATGAGCTACTTCCAAGATGGGATGATCGGGTATGAGATGGAGGGAGAGATTGTTTGGAAAAATATCACGTGTGGGATTCCACAGGGCTCGGCGCTTGGGCCAACATTTTGGAACATTATGTTTGATGATGTCTTCCGATTGCGATGGCAAGATGGTGTGAAGGTCATCGGTTATGCGGACAATCTGGCCCTAAGAGTGGCTGAAAGGTGGACAGTCCGCATAATGGAGGCGGCCAATGAGGCCATCACGAAGATCGAGAGATGGCTATCAAGGATGCAACTCGAGTTAGCTGCTGAAAAAACGGAACTCCTAGTTATTACCAGGAAGAGAAACCTACCACCCATGAAAGTTAGGGTGGGACGAGTGGAGATACGTCCAGGTGACCATCTGAAGTACCTAGGGGTTTGGCTGGACTCTAAGTTGAACTTTGGCGTTCACGCCACAAAGACGGTCGAAAAGCAGGAAAGGCAGCCACAGCCATCGGAAGACTTATGGCGAAGACTCACGGACCGACAAGCTAGCAAGAGGAGATTGATGTGCAGCGTCGTGCACTCTACCCTCTTGTATGCGGCTGCGGTCTGGGAAAGCATGATGAAAGTGGACAGGACGAGGGGCAGGATGACCAGGATTAGAGTGTGCGGCGCATATTGAACTATCTCGTACAAGGCGGCGTTGGTGGTGGCGAGAATTCCCCCTTTGGATTTGATGGCGAAAGAGCGGCTGGAAGTCTATGAGGGAGATTATCACAAATGCAAGGACGTGGATGGAACTGAGGCATGGGGAAGTGGGGTATTATCTTACCCAAGCCCTGAGTGGACATGGGTGTTTCATGGAATATCTAAATATTGATAGCCGAGGGTGTATATATTGTGGGGAGGCCGTTAACGCGGAACACACCGTGTTCGTATGCAACAGGTGGAGGGAAGAAAGCCGACACGGTGGGGTTCATTACTATCCTCGGACGACATGGTAAAGAGAATGCTGGAGTCAGAGGAGAGCTGTAGAAAGGCGAAGAAGACGATAACTCGCATTATCAAAAAGAAGGAAGAAGATGAAAGAGAGATGGGGCTGACCCCATGGAGGAATTCATAACAACAAACTCAATTGACCAGCTGGTTTGAAAATAAGCGAAAGCAGTTCCAAACTAGTCGGAAACACTAAAGAGAGGGATGGGTTTTAGCCGGTTGAAGTCCGGCACTACCTGTAGCACTAGACACTAAGCTCAGGTGCTCATGATGAGTTTCCCCTTAAAAAAAAGAGGCACCTACTTACAACAAAACTTATGAATTGTTGGACAAGATGTCACTTTAAAAAAAAACACATGTGTGAGTTTATAAATTTTCATAAGATGGTAAAACGTTACACCGTTCTAACGTTTTCGAACCAGGCTTTCATGTTCTACGCTGTGGTGATGCATACCTTCAACAATGTTAATGTTATTGATTTCGACATAGACCGGGTGGCCACGAGACGGCTCAGGCTTTTAATATCTCTGTTTATGAAACAATTATTTTGACATTTGAAACTAAACATATAGTATCCGCCAAAAAGTCTGCACCATATGGAAAACTTTTTTTATTCAATTTTTTTCTAACGGGTTTGAGCATTAGTTTTAGCATGATTAATAACCACAAAATTGCGAAAAGTATTTGTCATGCCTATGGCACTTCCAAAATGTCATTAGAAATTTTAAAATGTACTGAAATGCCCTTATTTATCAATATGTTGCTTACTATGAATCCACGTACATAGAACATAATAAACAATACACAATAAACTACACAATAAAAAATCGTTTTATAATAAAAAATATAGCAATGCTTATATTACACTTTAATCCATATAAAAAAGAGGGAGAAACTTAAAACCAATTTTATTGCTTAGAGTACAAATGAGCATACTTGGTAAATTCATTTAGGCTATAGAAAGCATTTTGTACTAGCAATTATTTTAGGCTAGATTTAAATTTAGATATAGGCATGTCTTCTTTCATATCAGTCGGAAGCATATTATAATAGGTTGATCCTGCAAGGTGAGGAGATTTTTTATAAAAGCTGTGGAAAAATTTATCGACATATGTCATTATTATGACGAGTGGGATACATATGTACCTCACTACTTTTTTTGAAGTTTGATATATTGGTATGAATAAAAATCAGAAGATTCAAGAGATATATAGAAACTAAAGTTAATATATTGTATTTTTTTAAAAGTTTGTCTGCATAACTCAAGCGGTTCCAGACCGAAAAATAATCTTAAAATTGGAAAGCTGGAGAAAAAATTGGGGTACCTACGTTATAATAGCAAGCCTAAATTTTATATATATTATTTGGGTGACTATTTTAAGACCTTTTGTCAACGGCCAGGCCAATACGAAATATTCGAAGAATGCCACAAATAACTTTCAGACAATATTCAGGTCCGCTATGAGTGTGTGCTTGAGGGAATTATGCATGCATATGAGTGCGAGTGAGAGCATTAGAGGGCTTTATTAGACAGATTCATGAAATTTAAATTGTTGATTTGTCTTGATTGAATTTTTTAATAATTATTCAATGATATTTTGGAATGCTTAATTAAAAAATAGTGGCGTAGGTCTGGAGGCTTTGGGATCTTACTCTATAAAGAAATATTCGTATTCGGTATTTTAGTTGCTAATCGAGCCGAAATACATGTCGTACAAAATGTAGTAAAAAAAAACTGTAAGGAGTTGATTCGAACCTTCAACCAAGAGCGTGAGAATCAATTCAATTCAATTCAACAAGGCTTTATTAATATTAAACAGAACAAGAGACTGCCTCCCCAGCACCCATCCCGGGACTGATCCTGCGACCACCGCGTTAACGCGGTGGTGCATCGCAAGGTCGGGCCGAGGCGGGGCTGGTTCGGCGTAAGTAAAAAATGTATAACAAAAAATAACGACTTAAACACCTTCTACAATAGTAGATAAAAATAAGTATTTGTATATAATGAAAGGCTTAAAAAATAAAGCTTAACATAAAAAGGTTAAAACTATCACTGGCTTTCGCCGTTCGCGCACATTCACTTTTTTTAAAATTTTGTTGCTGCCGCTGGCACCGTAACTTTGGTATAAAAAATTTGGAAACTGTTACAAGATTAATGAAGGAAGAATGAATTTACAGACAAAAATGTACAAACAGAAACGAAGGAACATAAAACGCGAAAACAAAAATACGCAAAAACAAAAGAAGAGGGGGACAGGAAAGAATTGAAAGTCGATGAAAGGTATGAAATATCAGTGAAAGGTGGACAGTAGCAGGGAAGGTATAGTAGGTGAAAGTTTGGCTAGAGTGGCTGCCGGAAGATCGGTAACGTCTGGTAAGGTAAGGGGTGTTTAATCCGAAATGGGGAATTATGCTGTCTAATTTGTGTAATGTGTCTTGTTAGCGGACTATCGCCCAGTTTGAACGAGTAGAAGTTTTGAGAGATGCGCTGGACGTAGTCGGCTATCGGAGTTATGTCGTTGCAGCGTTCGTAGAGGTCTCTGAGGGAGGTGTACCTTCCTGAGTTGGAGATGAGGCGCATAAATTTGCGTTATAAAATTTCGAGTTTTTTTCATTGTCGTGGCCGGTATGCTGCACCAGACCGGCGCCGCGTATGTGATGGACGGCCTGACCACCATTGTGTACAACAACTTTTTATTATGTCTGTTTAGTCTGCTACCCCTGACCATGCGCGGATACAGACTCCTGGACAGGGAGTAGACCGTCCGTATAGTTTCGTTTATGTGAGTGTTGAACGTCAGTCTTCTGCCCAGTCTGACCCCCAGGAGCGTGAGAATCGGGTAACATAACCACTACACCACGTACGACTTTTAATAAACTTACATACTTTTTGCTATATAAACGTAAAGATTTTTTATTTACCTTCAATACCTATTATCTGTAAAAGGGCCCCGCTTTCAAGCTAGCGAGTACGTAATACATTTTTACCTAGATATTACACATTTATTGTGAACATCTTAGCTTTGCTAAAATGGCGTAGGTCTGGCGGCTCTGAGATCTTGGACTATAAGATCGGATGATAATACAGTATTGTACCGTTACTTTTGTAAATATCCGCACGTAGGGGGCGCGGGGGTGAAAATTTATTAAGGGCCGGTTTATCAATTTTGGGTTAAGCTATTATCTGATAGATGACGTCGATCTTGAGGTTAATCTGCTTATCAATGTCAAAAGTGATAGTCAAAGTGCTGGATAAAATAACCTTAACATGGAAGTAGTGGATAATGAAATAAACAAAGGCTAAATCAACAACGCCAGCGCAAATATCAAGATAACAAATATTTCTCCAGGGTTGCCAATTGGTGGGGAAATTTCCGATATTGGGAAATTTCAAGTGATCGTGGGTAAATATTGGGGATTAATTCCCAGTGAGGAGAATCGGGGATTTGTATAGTTTAGGCATTATGATGAGTTTTTATGTTTATAGAGGATTAAAAGAGAAAAAGATCAATTTTGGGAAAATCTCCCGGTCCTTATCAAATTGAGTTGGGAAAAAATCTCCCTTCTTCTCGTCATATTGTGTTCGTTTCATTTTAACTTAATTTCAGTGAACATAAATTTTCAGCATGTTTCGAGAATTGACGGTGCACCACCAGGTATTTTCAACAAATTCAATCGGCAACACTGCAACGGCACAGGTTATTTTGTCGAATCATACTAAGGACAGCCAGCCAATCACAAAGATTTACTGAATTATTAGCGCAACCAACTTACGAATAAATTGTTGGAACTAAAACGTAGTCTTGATAAATGCTACCAACTTTAACAACTACCACTTTATTTGCTGGATATAGTTAACTACGAAATAGTTCAAATGTGCTTTTAGAGGGCGGAATATTAAAACATAATATTTTTAGTCGCAAACTCCTCTATAAAATCCTTATTTTACTATAAGGGCCGTAACCAGACTGCAACCAGCAGCTATTCAATTACAATGCAATTACAAATTACAAGCCTGGCGCGTTAAGTGTAATAATTGCATATTACCATCAAAACGCTAATGCTTCGATTGCAACAATGATGGTAATATATGCAATTATTACACTTAACGCTTGTAACTTGTAATTCAGCGCTCGGCGGGGCACATAGCCCGGGGAGTAGCTGTTGGTTGCAGTCTGGTTACGGTCCTTATAGTAAAATAAGGATTTTAAAGAGAATTGTAATTGCTCGTATATAAATAAAGTCACGGAAATAAAATATTTAGGAATAATCGTAGATCACTTTTTAAGGTGGGAATGTGAACGATTCATCTTTTGGAGTCTGAAGAATTTTTAATATTTTTCAAAAATTAATGTTACGTTTACAAAATAAGGGTTCAAAATGACTCTTTCAGACGGAGAATAATATGAAAATTTATACTTACTGTTCGTTTTCGCTTAACTGCTGCTCTGATGATATCTATTGGACGTCGTAACACTATAAACCTGTCGCTGGAAGTACTATAACACTTTCTTAAAATTATACCTGAAAGGGAATTTTGTTAAAAAACACAATTAAAAGACAATATAAAGTTCAAAAATATATATTAAATCTCTTCAAAAAATTTATGTTTTACAACAACTTTTAAGAAATATGGTTGACAAACAATAGTCTGGCTCGTGTACAACACATGGTGAGGAACGGAACGATTTATAATGTACCAACTACCATCCAATATGCAGTTTTGTGAGCTAACGATTTACAAAAAGATTCAAGAAAAGTTCAATGTTTATAAAATTTGGTGGGCTTTTGCTTGCCTGTCTATTCACGTATTTGTATTTCAATATCAATTTTGGTCACTCCTCGGAGCTTTAAAATGCTTGAATCGCAACGACTTTGAATTATATTTGGGCAATTACAATTTCATACGTTCAGGTAAGGTGGTCCCTTGTACATATGAGTACATGGTAAAGATACTTTTCTGACACCGAATCACTGAGGAACCGGTTTAGGGCAAATCCCGTTAAAACTCATCATTTTCCCGTCAAAATCGACTGGTAGGAAATGATGGGGGTCCCATGTCGCTAAGGGCTATTTTCTCTAAAACTCACGATATACTTTGAATAGAAGCTGAATTAACTTGTCCTCATATTTAAGACCTCGCATGAGTTGCAGTGCTTAACAACGTGGATTCGTAAAAGGGTTTTTAATTTTAAAATTTCCGAAATTAAAGTCAAATTTTGTTATACTTTCTAAATTTAGGTGGTCGGGGCGACATTACGTCCCTGTATAGCGACATTTACTACACTTTCTAAAATGACGCTCCTTGAAGAGTTATTGGATTTTTTGCATAAAAATCGCTCCGTAGAGCGAAAATATGATTAAGAATATTAAAAACCTCTTCCACGATATTTTTACGTGAAGCACGCTTTTCATGTGAAATATTTCCTAAGTCGGATTTTGTTACAACGTCGAAAAGTATACCGAGGGTTTTACCATGTTCTTTAACAGGAACATATTTAATATTTAATGAAAAGGCTAACAAAACTCACATATATTTTATCAATAAAAAAAATTTAACCACTATTTATTTACAAAGCGTTGGCTGAGCCAGTAATAAAATATTGCATTGTTGTATGGGGAGGTTTATTTAACAACTCGGTTAAAAGTTTAGAGACTATTCAAAATTCTACATTAAAATAAATTTTTAAGAAAGACAGGCGTCATTGCACAGAACTTCTATATAAGGAGTTGGGTTTAATGTAAGAAAAATATATACATATGAATGTCTGATGTCGACGTTCAAAACTCCACTGGATTGTATAAACCACAATTATAGCACATGATGGAATAAAAATCAATCTGTACAAATGCCGTATTTTCGAAAAACCCACACGGAAAGGAATTTATTTTATATTGGTCCAAAGCTATGTAATATGCTACCTATAAATATAAAAAATATTAATAGAAAGAATAAATTAAAAAATGGAATAAAAACTTTTATAAATGATAACTATGTTAAAATTAAAGATATATTCAAATAATATGCATTTAGAATCAAGCTGGTTTGTTTGTACACCTCTCCTACGTTCTCCCAGTCAATCGATCATACACGCTAAGGAATAGAATTTAAAATAAAAGTAAGTATCTCCATCCTTTCTGCACTTTCATTTGATAATAGTAGTTAACCAAATCGTTGTACCAGAAGCCCATGTATTTTATTGTAAATATAATTTATTATTTGTTATATCATGAACAAGCTCCCCTGTGAGCTTAGATGATTTGCAAATAAAAGAACATGTAATGTGAACTGAACAGAACAATAAATAAATTTGTTTATCAATATCCCCCATTTTCGTATAGCAACAGTTGTATTGTTATTGCAACATTTATATTCCACTTTATATCAGTTATTTATAATTCGTTCTCTCCCAGTCAATTATTCAAATGATTATTAGACGGTTACATATTTTTGCACTTCAGAAATAAATTTATAATCTGATCTTTATGACAGCTTTATCCATTTATTTCGTTTATTATTCTATGAATAATAGGAATATCGACGAATAAAAATGACCCAACCCCTTATAAAATTACATCATAAATATTTTGCCAAGATGTTATTAGTATGGGAAACGCTATACTTGAAATCCGCATGCGTCCATCTTGAGAAAATGGCTGTCTTCCTGCAAAATAGCGGCAAAACAATAAGTTTTTAAAATGTCCAAATACTTCAGTGCAAAACTAAGGTATGTATAGTTTTGTAGAAAAAAATTACTTTTCGTTTTTTTGTAGAACCAGTCATTAAGTTTATATACCATAACTTGGTAATCCTAATTTTTGTCAATTAAAAATAGTTGCAAGTCGGTGACTTGTAAGTGGCTCCAACTATTTATTTTCATAAAAATATTTGTACAACATGTTATTGATGTTGTCTGAAAGTTATTTGTGGCATTCTACGAATATTCTTTCCTATTATTTGGGTTTTCTACCACATGTACTATTATCCTCTTCAAAACAAATCACCGGATCTACAAAATAATAGAATTATTGGAAAAAAGAGCCTCTGCGCCCGTGACGTTTACGCCAAAGGAAAAGTCAGAGGTTATGTTTTGCAAATAATATAAATCGGAATAAACACAAAAATAATGTATTTTGCTGACGTTTCGGAAAGTAATCTCTTTCCGTTTTCAAAGCTATTTTTTGAAGAACTCTTATTTTGCTGTGTATGTCAAATACACAGCTTTAAGATTCTGTTTATGTTATTTCCATAGATACTTACTACTTACACAGAACATAGAACTGATGATATTTTTTTTTTTTTTTTAGATAATGTTGAGTTTGTTAAGTTCTTCTTTTAACATTGGTAGCCAGGTTGTACAAATATCTACAGAACAATTCGATACGCACTTATCTTCATTTAATAAGATTATTGCTGCTTCTTTAATTTTTCTTTTTTTGGTATCTGTTTCTTTTGTTAAAATTTTTGCCGAGTCCCAGTTTATTCTATGTCCGTTTTCCCAAGCATGTTCACAAATCTTTGATTTCTGAATTTCATTCTTTCTAATGTAGTTCTTGTGCTCATCCAACCTCACACTGAAAGGTCTGGATGACTCACCCACATAACATTTATCACATTCGCACGGGATATTGTAAATACAGTTTTTTGAATTCTGCTCCCTGTTTATCGGTTTTGTTTTTGTTAAAATAGATCTTAAAGTGTTCCCCGTTTGAAATATCGTCCTAACATCAAATTTGTCACCTATACGGCGTAGCTTTTCCGATAGTCCGTATACATAAGGAATTATTGCTGTATAATGACGTTCAGGTTTTTGTCGTACCTGATTGTCCCTATTTTCAACATTTATGAAAATTCTATCAACAAAGGCTTCAGGATATTGATTTTGTACTAGAACCTCTTTGATAAATTTTTTCTCGTTATTTAATATTTCATTATTAGATGAAATTATTTTGGCCCTATCGTATAAACATTTTACAACACCCCTTTTAACATTTATTGACTGGTTTGAGTTAAAATGTAGATATCTATTAGTATGTGTTGGTTTTCTGTAAACGCTTGTTTCAATTGTATTATTTATCCTTCTAATTAAAACATCTAAAAACGGTAGTTCATTCCTACTTTCTACTTCTAATGTGAATTTAATAGACGGTTCCTTACTATTTATATTTTCTAAAAAACTATCTAGTAAATCAACACCATGAGGCCAAATTGCAAAGATGTCGTCAACATATCTCCACCAGACAACCGGTTTGTTTATACAATTTTGAACATGTGTGTTCTCAAAGTTCTCCATAAATATGTTGCTTAAAATTGGTGATAATGCAGACCCCATAGCCATACCAAAATCCTGCTGATAGAACTCATTGTCCAATTGAAAATAGGTTGTTTTTATACACAGTGTTAAGAGTTCCATTATGCTATTTACACTTAATTTAGTTCTAGTTTCCAAATTATTATCATTTAGCAACCTGTCTTTAACTATTTTTAATGTTTCATCTACCGGAACATTGGTAAAGAGGCTAACTACATCAAAACTAACCATCAGGTGTGATTCATGAATATCGGTTTCATAAATTTTTTCTATGAAATGTTTACTATTTTTAATATATGAATCGGTATTTCCAGATAATGGATCAATAATTTTAAGTAAAAATTTTGCCAAATTATGACATGGTGAATTAATAGAACTAACAATTGGTCTTAAAGGAATATTTTGTTTATGTGTCTTTGGTAAGCCATAAAAATGAGGGGGCTTACTATGATGTGGTGTAAGTTTCCTTCGTTCAAAATCATTAAATTCATGTTTGTATTTAAACAAAGTTCTGTAAATTTTGCTCTCTATTGATTTTGTTGGATCTTTGTTTAATTTTGAGTAGGGTCCCTCATTTACAAGAGTCATGATTTTTGTGTTATATATATCTTTATCTATAATGACGGTGGCATTACCTTTGTCTGCTGGCAATATTTTTATACTTTCAACGCGATGAAAGTATAAAAATATTGCCAGCAGACAAAGGTAATGCCACCGTCATTATAGATAAAGATATATATAACACAAAAATCATGACTCTTGTAAATGAGGGACCCTACTCAAAATTAAACAAAGATCCAACAAAATCAATAGAGAGCAAAATTTACAGAACTTTGTTTAAATACAAACATGAATTTAATGATTTTGAACGAAGGAAACTTACACCACATCATAGTAAGCCCCCTCATTTTTATGGCTTACCAAAGACACATAAACAAAATATTCCTTTAAGACCAATTGTTAGTTCTATTAATTCACCATGTCATAATTTGGCAAAATTTTTACTTAAAATTATTGATCCATTATCTGGAAATACCGATTCATATATTAAAAATAGTAAACATTTCATAGAAAAAATTTATGAAACCGATATTCATGAATCACACCTGATGGTTAGTTTTGATGTAGTTAGCCTCTTTACCAATGTTCCGGTAGATGAAACATTAAAAATAGTTAAAGACAGGTTGCTAAATGATAATAATTTGGAAACTAGAACTAAATTAAGTGTAAATAGCATAATGGAACTCTTAACACTGTGTATAAAAACAACCTATTTTCAATTGGACAATGAGTTCTATCAGCAGGATTTTGGTATGGCTATGGGGTCTGCATTATCACCAATTTTAAGCAACATATTTATGGAGAACTTTGAGAACACACATGTTCAAAATTGTATAAACAAACCGGTTGTCTGGTGGAGATATGTTGACGACATCTTTGCAATTTGGCCTCATGGTGTTGATTTACTAGATAGTTTTTTAGAAAATATAAATAGTAAGGAACCGTCTATTAAATTCACATTAGAAGTAGAAAGTAGGAATGAACTACCGTTTTTAGATGTTTTAATTAGAAGGATAAATAATACAATTGAAACAAGCGTTTACAGAAAACCAACACATACTAATAGATATCTACATTTTAACTCAAACCAGTCAATAAATGTTAAAAGGGGTGTTGTAAAATGTTTATACGATAGGGCCAAAATAATTTCATCTAATAATGAAATATTAAATAACGAGAAAAAATTTATCAAAGAGGTTCTAGTACAAAATCAATATCCTGAAGCCTTTGTTGATAGAATTTTCATAAATGTTGAAAATAGGGACAATCAGGTACGACAAAAACCTGAACGTCATTATACAGCAATAATTCCTTATGTATACGGACTATCGGAAAAGCTACGCCGTATAGGTGACAAATTTGATGTTAGGACGATATTTCAAACGGGGAACACTTTAAGATCTATTTTAACAAAAACAAAACCGATAAACAGGGAGCAGAATTCAAAAAACTGTATTTACAATATCCCGTGCGAATGTGATAAATGTTATGTGGGTGAGTCATCCAGACCTTTCAGTGTGAGGTTGGATGAGCACAAGAACTACATTAGAAAGAATGAAATTCAGAAATCAAAGATTTGTGAACATGCTTGGGAAAACGGACATAGAATAAACTGGGACTCGGCAAAAATTTTAACAAAAGAAACAGATACCAAAAAAAGAAAAATTAAAGAAGCAGCAATAATCTTATTAAATGAAGATAAGTGCGTATCGAATTGTTCTGTAGATATTTGTACAACCTGGCTACCAATGTTAAAAGAAGAACTTAACAAACTCAACATTATCTAAAAAAAAAAAAAAAATATCATCAGTTCTATGTTCTGTGTAAGTAGTAAGTATCTATGGAAATAACATAAACAGAATCTTAAAGCTGTGTATTTGACATACACAGCAAAATAAGAGTTCTTCAAAAAATAGCTTTGAAAACGGAAAGAGATTACTTTCCGAAACGTCAGCAAAATACATTATTTTTGTGTTTATTCCGATTTATATTATTTGCAAAACATAACCTCTGACTTTTCCTTTGGCGTAAACGTCACGGGCGCAGAGGCTCTTTTTTCCAATAATTCTATTATTTTGTAGATCCGGTGATTTGTTTTGAAGAGGATAATAGTACATGTGGTAGAAAACCCAAATAATAGGAAAGAATATGTTATTGATGATGATTATTAATTATTATTATTCACAATTTGTAACCAAAGGATATTTAAGACCATAAAATCGATCAATTCTCCATGAAATTGTAAAAGATAGATTTATTCAATTTATTTTCAAAGCTATGCTTCATTTGGTTTAATGCATTTAGTATATAATAATATATTTAAATTATTTTAAAAGTATTTGTGTGTATGTTTGAGCCAAATTAATCAATCACAAAATAACTACAAATACTAAAATTGTATAATTTATTGGATGAATAATCAAAGAAAATAATTTCATTAGCAAATACTGAAATTGTTAAATAATTTTATATAGACTGTTGTAATTAATTCAGTTTAAATCGAAAGCATTGAAATTAGTTTCTTTCGTGCTTTGCCTCTGTAACCGAACATGCGTTTCGCTGATCATACTGTCAGCATCTTCAGGAATCCAAAGAGTGCAGTTGTTGCATTCTGTTCATCGTTATATAGCACATTGTAAATAAATATACACTGAGATCCATAAGTAACAGATAAATTCATTATCTACGTATTTTAATTTTAAAATGGCATTTTTGAGCATAATTTTATACCTCCCCTTCAATCCCTTCAAAATTTTTAAATGGAACAAGGGCGTGTGTGATAGCTCATTTTAAAGGGTTTTAATTATATATCCAGCAATATAAGATTTTTGAATTTTGTATATTTTTCATCAAGAAAATTAAATTTGAAAATTTTGAAATGTATACAATCAAATGTATCCTAAACTATTTTATGTACCAAATATCTGTCAAATATGTCTTTTGTAATTAATTCCTGTCATAGCATTCAATTTAAATGTATCGTTTTTCTGATACGCAGGTGGCAAAATACGCAGCAAAAAGAAAGAAGTAAAAGAGTTTCTTTTTACATATCAGAAAAAACTATAATTTCTTTATTTACTACATATGTGCAAATTATTATTCTATTTATTTATCACTGATTGTCAAGTTGATCATTGTTTTAACAATGAATCTTTCGGTTACCCAAAGAATAAAAATTTTGATATTATTAGGATGTGGAGATAAAACAAAAACGCAGAAGCAGGTATGCAAAATCTTCAATACTATGTATCCTGATCGTCGCATTTCTCAGTCTATGGTTAGTAGAGTAGAAAACAAATTTCGTGAATTTGAAAATGTCACAGATATTCCTAAATCTGGTAGGAAGCGCATTTAAGACTATAAAAAGAAATATTGAAGATATATTGTTAGATATTCAAGATAATCCACATAAACCTACAAGACAAGTTGCCGCCCACATTAATGTTTGTAAAACATCCATATTGCGTCTTCTAAAAAATGAAAAATACCACCCATTGTTACATGCCAATTTTATATAATAGCTGGTATTTTACTTATATTTAGCAAGATCTGTATTGCATTTTGATTCAGTTTTTGTAAATGAAACTGTTTCAACTAACAAAAATTTTTTTTGTATAACTCCTAAATTATTTCACATTGTTTGATGTACCTATTTTTGTATCTTAGGAACTTAGCCATGCTTTTAACATTAAATTATGTATCTCTGCTACAGCACTTCAGAACCAATTGTCTAAAGCCTAAAAAACATGTACATTCATTTATATTTTATTTTTATACTTTGTTTACTATGTACAAGTAGTTATTTTTCTTACATTTGAAACTTTCTCCTTCTCCTGTTATATAGTGTATCCTATATGATGTAGTGTATTTACTGAATTCTCACAAAACAGTTGTAGATAATTTACTATTTATTACGACAGTTCGTATTTTTGGTTATGGATGCAAACTAACTATCTAACAAGTGGCATGCAACTAATGTCAAACAATTATTGATTAAACATTCCTTTTATCGATTGTATACCTGTCACTATTTTAATTGCTCGTTTAAGTCGTCCATCAATAGATGGCAACACACGTACTATTTTATAACTTTAAATTTTATTAGTAAACGTAGATTTTTCAAGTTTGTATATTGGTACCGTATTTCTTATTAAAATAGTTTACCTTATTAGTTAGTTAAAATCTCTAAGTCATCATTTACCTGTCGAATTTGATCTGATTGAGTCTACAAACCTTCAAACTGTGCGATCTTCAGTAATTTATATTACATCATACCACGTTTAGTTGGGTATAACACTACCAGGAAAATTTTATTTACTAGTAATTTAAATTTCAATAATTTTCAATTTTGATCTTAATGCATTTCAATTTTTATTTTTTTAATTCAATAAGTAATTAAAATAATGTATGTTACCACATGGTAATCAAATATTCTTTTCTGTCTCATTTTTGGCAATTTATAATTTGCAAATCAGCTTCTACACTAAATTTAAAATTAATTATTCTACATTCACTGTAAATTTATTTATAAATCTACATTTACTTATATGTATTAAGCAATAATACGTATTAATTACTTTTACGTATTAAGCAGATTTATTTAGCAGTCTTTTAGAATTTACGTTTAATTTTACGTAATTTTGCATTTACGTTTGCGATTATTACTTTTTCCAAGCCACATGGTTGGATAACATTTCTCTGCTTTTATTAGGGCGCTTAAGCTTTCGACTTTGTATCAATTACAAAAATCAAATAGATTATAAACTATTCTACAATCTTTACACCTAAACTTATTTTGAAAAACATCATCTTGCAAGAATAATAATAATAATAATTGCTTTTATTGATAGATAAAAAAAATACAAAATGGATTGGTAAAATTTAAACTAAATATCTATCAAACGGTAGAGTTCGCTGTTCATCGGAGTTCGAAGAACCGCGCTCTTCCACTCAACCGCAGCGCCCACCGCCAGTGAATGGTACAGAACAATTAAAAAATCTTTTGAAAATTTAGGAAAAATAAAACACATTCGATACCATTCAACAGGGTGGGCAATAAAACTTAATATACACACAATATACAAGATAGGGAAGTTATTAGATCCAGAACGAAGACAGAGTTGTAAGGCAGGATATCAAAATAATATTTATGCTGTTCTACTATACTATTATACTATTTATTTAAATTGAGAAGCACCTGCAATGAGCAAATCTCTAAGTTTTTTCTTAAAGGAATATATGGGTAGACTTTTCATGTTATCTGTTAACTTGTTGTATAGTTTAGCAATGTTATATGAATATGACGCTTGGTAAAGAGCTGTGTTATGCTGGAGGATTGTAAGGTGACTTTTACGATGTACGTTTATGTTATGGACGTCTGTCCGAAACTTGATTTTGTTATATAGATAGGATGGTTTTTGTTGAGTTACAACTTTATGGAAGAGGACACTGCTATGCAATAGTCTTCTGTTTTCGATGTTGAGCCATCCAATCTGTTTTAAGTGTTTCGTAACATGGTCACGTCTCCTTAAACCACAGATTAATCAGATACATGCACCTTGTATTAATTGAAGTCGTTGAGAGTCAGCTTTATTAAGACCAGGGCCATACACGCTATCAGCATAGTTGAGATGTGCCAGTACTAATGAATCACATAAGACTATCTTAGGCTTCTTATTGAGAATACCCTTATTACTGTAAATTAATTACAATTAAATACAAAATGCTCTTTTTGTAACCATTGTAACATGCTGAGAAAACTTAAGTCGATTGTCTAGAACTAATCAAAAATTTATTTCATGGACTGATTGTGATAGTACTTCATTGTTTACCCTGATATCAATCAAATCTGAACATCTTTTCCGAGCAGTGTCTCTCCCAAAGATTTAGAAGGGTTTATTGAGAAACAGAATTTATTAGAAATTGATACTAATGAATCAATATCATTATTTAGATTATTACATGCAATTTGTATATTCCTTTCGGGGAAGGACAGATATTTGTGTGTCGTCCGCATAGAAATGAGCACTAGAATATTTTACATGTTGATAAAATTGAAAAGTATACAAAGTAAACATTAGGGGGCCCAAAATAGAGCCTTGTGGGACTCCATTTTCAATAGTGACAAGTTCTGACTCCAATTCCAAAATTACAGATTGAGAACGTTGAATTAAATAATTCTCAATCAGAAACATGGCTTTCTCTGTGAAACCTATATAATGAAAGATGGCCAAAAGTAATCGATGTTTTATTCTATCGAAGGCTTTGGAGTAGTCTAATAAAACAAGTAAGCATAAATTATTTTAGTCTATGGTGGTAAATATGTCATCAGTTACTTTAAGCAACGCGGTAGTGCAACTATGCCCAGATCGGAAACCCGACTGATAAAGTGGTAAAATATTAAATTCATCTAATTGAGATCTAATTTGGTTATTAATAATTTTCTCGAACACTTTTGAGAGACAACAAAGGATACTAATGGGACGTAAATCTTTTAAATCTTCTGGGTTGGTAACTTTTGGTAAAGGAATTACTTGAGATTGTTTCCAAATAACAGGGTAAACTCCATTCTTTAATGCATAATTAAAAATAATGCTTAAACTAATTTTGTCTACACCTACAGCTTTGGACTTGAAGGATAAAATAGTTTTATATATTTCAGTATCATCAGTTTCTTTAAATGAGAAGTCCGCTATGTTTTCTTTAGTATTAGTTAAGTAATAATTTAGTGTATCAGCGTCTACCGGTGTATCACTGTTTGATGAAGCTATAAAATATTTATTTATTAATTCAACATCACTTAAATGGCTAGGGATTTTGTTTGGTATGAATATCTAAATGATTGAGATGTTTCCATATACCTTTTTTATTGCTCTTGTTATTATTTAAATTGAATTCCAAGTAAACCTTCTTTTCCCGCATTATTGTATAATTAGTTTGGTTTTTTAGATCTTTATAATAATTCCAGTCTCATTCCAATTTGCTTTTTTTATATTTAGCAAGAGCCTTGTCCCTAAGAGACATCATGACTCTGATATTATCAGTTAACCATGGGGCTCTTTTTTTGCGGATCATAACAGTTTTAACTGGAGCGTAGAGATCAAATAAATCGAGAACAAGCTTATTGAAACAATTAACTTTATCATTAATTCGTTAAGATAAAATATCTGATCAAAGTAAATATTCTTTAAATCATAGGTGAAACTGGATGATTGAAATATCTGTAATCACGAAAAGTGTATTCAAAAGGTTGATATTTAATGTCACTGCCCACGGTACAAGACACAAGACAATGATCAGTAAAACTAGTGGAGGCAGCTGAAACATGAGAGTCCTTGATTGAAACATTGTGTGAGCAGCATATGACATCAATTAATTTGGCGCTAGTTGCACTAAAACGCGTGGGTTCTCCGACTATCTGCTTTAGATCAAAACATTCCAGTAGATCATTAAATCTTTGCATTGTATTATCATTTAAATCAAAAAAATCTATATTTAAATCACCAGAACAAATTGTATAATCAAATTTTGAGGAAATAATACTTAGCGCGCCTTCAAGTTCAGTAAAAAAATTATTTGAGGGGAAATCTGGAGGTCTGTAAAGAACCCCCAATGCATAACTTGTATTGCCAAAGATATCTAGATTGGATGCTCTACGAGACAATTGTGGCCTGAACTGCAGTACCACTCTCCCCGCTTTCCGCCCTCAACTATACTTAGTCTGGAAATGCAGGAGATTGGTATCATATTCACTATTATTTTTTTGTATTAAATTATTCTCCTTCGCTAATACAATTTTATTAATATAAAATTTCATATAACATCATGTTATAAAATTTATTTCTTTATGTAATATGTTTTATCATTCATTTTATTCATATTTTTATTTCCCTTACCAATAATTTCGGTCTCGTCTGTAGGAGACTAACCAGCTAGTCGTTTACATATGTTGCCTCATTTGTTTCCCAAAAATAAACAATAATGGAAAGGAGGTAACACCATATAAAATTCATTTGGTTCAAGAACTTAACGACGATGACCCTGATCGCCGATTGGAATTTTGCAAAATCATGGCAAATAGATGCTAAGATGATCCGTAATATATAAGAAACTTTCTTTTTTCTGATGAAGCAACATTCATCTTAAATGGAACAGTCAACAAAGAGAACTGTAAATACTGGAGTACAAAAAATCCACATTGGATTATGGAGGCCAATACTCAATATCCTGAGAAGGTGAACGTTTGGGCTGGAATTATAAATTCTCAAATTATCGGACCATATTTCTTTGATAGCACATTAACTTGGATTTCTTGCAAAATTTCTTAGTTCCAGAGTTAAGAGGGATAAGGATCAGCTGATCGAACCTAGTGAAGCCACCAATACTCCCCGCCCGTCGGAGATATCCCTAGTTACATTTACGTTATCACAGAAATACGTAACCAAAGTACTTTGCTTTCAGATTTCAGCCAGAGAATGTGATGCAACTAACATGGAATGTCGTATACGTACCTTTACTTTATTCCGTCAAAATATAGCCGGCAACATTGCCTTCTCCAATATATTATTGTCAATATTTTTATTTTTTAGTTTACAATGATTTTTGAATTATAAATAAACTAACCATTTAAACGAAAAATTTTCTGTTAAAGTTTTTATCATATTTTTCAGGTGAAATGAAATGAATGTTATCATTAGGTTATTTTTCAGCTTGTAGGACCACAAAGATATCTCTGTGTATGACAAACAAAACATAACCTATCCTGTAAGATGTTTCGAGTCATATTTGCAGTATTCTTCTATCTACAGGTATCCTCCGGCCTTTGTAAATGTTGTTAAAGATGTAGTGCTTTGCTTTAGAGTTATTATTTTTATAACATAACATTTCTTGAGTTGTTGGGACTCATTCGTTTTTCGGACCATTTTTAAAGCATTACATGGGAAATATTTTTATATTGTTTAACAAAAAAGTATAGTGATTCATTTAATAAAATATTACCAATGTAGCACTAAAATAAGAAATTTCGTAAAAGTAACGTACCAAGAAGATGCAGATTACTTTGATCATCGAATATTGTTTGTCCAATGGTTCTTTGCGTGTGTATCAAATTTTATAAACTAATTTAAAATGTTTTTTAGGCGAGGACAAACTATGAACACAACAGGAGATCTGTTAAGAATGTGTTACGTTTGCCTCAAAAACATTTTAAATTATTTTATAGTCCTTCATTAAGTATATTTTACATAAGTAGACTACAAATTTCTAATTCTACTGACTGATGTTGTTATACAATGCACAATGTTTTCCTTTACAAACATTCTCAAATTTATGGAAACATTCTTGTTGCCCGAGGATGTGAAGCAAAATTTTGTTCACGAAACCAGTAGCATAGCCAAGAATTTTTCTTAGCAAAGTCTTGGTTTTCTTTCATAATGATTTTTTTTTAATAGCCAACAATAATATTTTCTTCTTTACTTTCTATGCAAATTTAAAGAACATATAAAAACACAAGTTTTGGAATTAAACTAACTAAAGAGGAGTTTTTAAGCAAACAAAATAAAGATGAATAAATTTATTGAATTGAACCTTCACTTTATTAGTAAGGGCTTCATGTAGAAACGGGGTTGCCAGTTGTGAAGTGGGCCCTTAGTCGCACCCCATTCGATTTTTTTGAGGATAGCGAAATTTCAAAGCAAAAACCTTACAAAATAAGTGAATAATAAATAAATACATAAACTTAACAAAAACAATTAGCTCTAAATAATAGAACAAAAATAAATATGATTTTCCAAAAATAAAATAAATAAAATGGAAATATTTCTACACTTCCATAAATAAATAAAATCAACATTATTTTAAATGAAGACATTTTCAAAATAAATAAATAATACTCATGTTCTATCGGGGCTTCTAATTGGGTAGCCTTTAGGGTGCTGCGGATCTATTCTGGTAGGTAACAAACAGGTGAAATAAAACGTTTTTAATAACGGCAACATCTTTTCTCCCTACAAAACTTCATTTCGTTCAATCTGAAAGAAAATTTATTTTATTTGAAATTATTATTAGAGGCTGATCAATTGTTTTTCCAAAAAGATCCTATCCTGAGCAAAGAAGAGATAATTATTAAGTGAAAAGAATTAGAGGGAGAAATACAGAGGATGCACATTACAAATTACAGATTATAAATAAAATACCTCTTCTACTAACAATCCGTAACGACTCCAAACGCAAAGTCGATTGTCCTATCACAAAAATTTATAAAAAGTACAATTAATGAAAATAAATGTTTTTTCACATTACACCAAGTTATACACTTGTTAGGAACATGAATATAAACCACAGAGCACATGTAAACTAAACAACTCTTGAATAAACTGAAACACGACGGGCACTGTAATTGGTTGGTTATAGGTTTATTAAAATGCAGAATTACAAATTAAAAATTATACGACAAATTACTTTATTTTCTACTGTCACACCTATAATATATATAACAACGGATCAACATTCATTTTTCTTTTAGCACACAAAAATAAGTAAATAAAGTAAATATATAGATAGCGTCACTACATGCTTCCCCCAGTAATTAAACTTCAGTTGAATTACTTTTAGTAACGTCCAAAACTGCAATCTTCGACACAGGACGCCGATAAATTCCCGTGACTGTCTGGACATCTGCCACACGAATATTTCCTACTTTGTCCGCGTAAATCTCAACTATTTTGCCTTTGGGCCAAGTATTTCGTTGCCCATCCGGATCAACTATGAGTACAATATCTCCAATTTTAACAGGTTGAGTTTTTTCATGCCATTTACTTCGGTTTATTAAGGTTGGCAAGTACTCTTTTGTCCACCTTTTCCAGAACATATCAGTTAGTCGTTGAGCAGCTCTCCATTTCGTCATTAAATTTAAATCTTTCTGGTCTGTTTTGCCGCAGGCCAGACTGTTATAACTTGCACCTATAAGAAAGTGGTTTGGGGTCAAAGGATCTGCATCTTCATGGTCCAGAGGTACATGACTTAACGGTCTGCTATTAATAATATTTTCACATTCCACCAAAAAGGTTCTAAGAACGTATTCTTGCGGATACCTATCTTTCAGAATTTGTTTTAAATTTCTTTTAATTATTTGGATGAGTCTTTCCCAGGCTCCACCCATGTGAGTTGCAATAGGAGGATTAAAGTGCCATTTCGTATTTTTCATTGTCAGATTCCTTGTAATATCATCATGGTTCCAATTTTGTAGTTCTTTACGTAACTCACTCTCAGCACCTTTAAAATTCGTACCATTATCACAAAAGATTTCTTCTGGAAATCCTCGTCTGCAGCCAAACTGTCGATAAACATGAATAAAACTGTTGCTTGACAAATTATTAGCAATATCTAAGTGAACTGCACGCGTTACCATACACGTAAATATCACGCCATATCTTTTCTCATGGCTTCTTTTGACAGTTACTTCCAATGGGCCAAAGTAATCCAGTCCCGTCTTTATAAAGGGCCGTATTGTCGGTTCGAGTCTACATAAGGGTAATTGTCCCATGATTGGAATCACTGGTTTGACTTTTCTATTTTTGCACAACTGACATTTATACGCAATTTGTTTGACTGCTTGTCTAAGCCCAATAATCCAATATTTTTGCCCTAAATTATTTATCACCGTCTCTGTGCCAATATGATTCATAAGTTCATGGTGATAATGAATTAGCAATTTTGTATATGAATGATTTGAATCTAATATTACTGGTCTTTTCGTATTGTCACTTAGTTGTAGAGCATTGTCGAGTCTTCCATTTAAACGAATTAAATTGCTCTCATCTAATGAAGGGCATAATCGGTACAGTCGGCTAGATTTGGTTATAATTTTGCCATTTTTTAATAATGTCAATTCTGAATGAAATGCATCTTCTTGTATGCGGCGCAGTAGCAATATTTCTGCCCGTGCAATTTCATCAGTTGTTAGTTCATATGATATTCTGTTATTTTTACCCTTATCTATGATTACTGTAATAAACCTCAACATCCATGCTGTCGTTCTAAGTAATCTCGTCCATCTTCCTGCGTCTGGAGTTTGTAATTGTGGCTTTTCTCTTATTGTGGCGACTATATTCTTTTTTAGTTCCATGTCTTCTGTGTTTTCGTTGTCTATCGTGAAATTATATACATTTGTGGGCCACTCTTCTATGGATTCTTGAAGAAAAACAGGACCCTTCATCCATCTGCTATCATTTGAAAAATGTACCTGACCTAGTCTCTTTGTTGCTTCATCTGCCACATTTAATTTTGAACTCACATAGAACCAGTCATCAGAATTTGTCAATTCTTGTATTTCACCGAGCCTCTGACTTACAAACATTTTATATCTTTTAGCTTCTGATTTAATCCAATGAAGAACAGTTTTTGAATCTGTCCAATAAAACGTTGAATTCGAATTAACCTGAAGTTCTTTGAAAATATAATTTCCAAGTCTTGCTCCCATAAGCGCTGCCTGTAGTTCTAATCTTGGTATAGACATAGGTTTTAGAGGAGCGACTCTTGTTTTAGCAATAACAAATGAGGTTTTGAATTGCCCATCTTCTTTCCATTGTAAGTATACTACGCTTGCATATGCGACCTCTGAAGCATCACAAAAAATATGTAAATCGTATGCATTATTTCTTGAAATTGTGTACTGTCTTCTTATTTTCATTTTATTTATATTTTTCAGATCATTTAACCACATGTTCCATTTAATGTTTTGATCGTTTGTAATTTCATCATCCCAGCCTAATCCGCTTCGCCAAATATCCTGTAGCAATATTTTACCGTTAATCATAAAGTTAGCTACAAATCCAAGTGGGTCGAAAATAGACATAACAACTTTCAGCATTTCTCGCTTTGTTGGTCGGCGTTCACGAATAAGAATTTCTTTATCTATTTTATGAAATTTTGATTGAAAACTGAAATAGTCTTCCTCGGGACTCCACCATAAACCTAAAATTCTTTCAGTAGGTAATGTGTTGTCGATATCCATATTCTTTTCACTAACACCCACCAATGATGGTTCTATATTTTTCAGTACATGTTTCGAATTACATATCCAGTTGCAAATTACAAAACCTGCCTTTTTATGAACAGTTATAACATCACTAATCAATTGTATGGCCTCTTCTTCACTGTTTGCGCCTCCTAAATAGTCATCCATATAGTGCTGGTTTAGGATGGCAAAGACTGCTGCAGGATATGTCTCTAAATGTTCTTTCGCATTTCTATTTTTAATGTCTTGTGCAAGACATGGTCCACAAACAGATCCAAAAAAGACTACTTGTATTTCATATGTATCAGCTTCATTACTCCGATTCATCCCACGCCATAAAAGTCGTTGAGCACAACAATCTTCCTTTCTCACTCGAACTTGCAAAAACATTTCTTTGATATCTGCTACAAATGCTACATTCTTTATTCTAAAATTTAGTAAAATTGTTGTCAGGGAGTTATAAAGATCTGGTCCTGTTAATAATTTATCATTTAAACTAACGCCATTTGACTTAGCAGCTGCGTCAAATACTATCCGAATTTTATTCGGCTTATTCTGGTTAATTACTCCAAAATGAGGTAAATATCAAGTTTTAGGAGAAAGTGTGGAAGCTTCTTCTTTTGTCAATTTACTTAAATAATTCTTTTTGATATATTCGTCCATTTTATTACAGTATACATTTGCATAAACTGGATCTTTGTCCATTTTCTTTTCAATACATCTTAGACGTTTGTAGGCATTCTATTGGCTTTCGGGAAGTTTTACGGTTTCTGATTTCCAAAGGATTCCTATTTCAAATCTTTCTCCAACTCTCCTAGCGGTAGAGTCTAGCATTGATTGAGCCCTTAAATCCTCTCTTGACATTGAAGTCTGGCTATCTCCTTTTGCCCCCATATCCTCAAGCTTCCACTGTTGTTTGACCATTTCATGTAGAAGATCAATATCATCCTTTCCATAAGAATGTGTGGTACATACAATATTTACGTAATTATTTCCATTTCCTAGCTTATTTGTATTACCATGAAGTACCCAGCCTAAAAGGGTTTTACTTAAAGCAGGACCATTCCAGGGTCCATTGATTATCCTCCTTGTCACAAGTAAAGGCCAATTGTCCTGTCCAATTAATAGTTTTGGCTTCACGTTATTCATAGTCAGCTGTGGTATGTTTGTAATATATGGATACTGTTGCGACAATTTGTCCATATCGATAGACTGTGTAGGTAATGACAAGTTTCTAGTAGTTCTGACATGTCTTAATTGAAATTGCTTTATATTATTAATTCCAGATATCAGTACACTAACTATTGTCGAATTTTCTTCCTGACTGGTTGTTTCGTTTGTCCACTGTAGATGTAGAGGGTAGTTTGGCCCTTCTAATCCCAACTGATCAGAAATCTCTTGGTCTAACAATGTTACAGTAGAAGCATCATCTAAAAGGGCATACGTGTTGATGTTCCCCTTTTGGCTACTTAATCTTACCGGAATAATTTTAAGTAAGATATTAGTAGAAGCTTGTAAAATATGACAGTTTGTGTCTACTTGAGGATTAGCGTTTGATATATCTGAGTGTCTGTCATTTACGTTCTCATTTTTATGTAGTAATTGATGGTGTGGCCTATGACATCCATTTATACCGCAATTCCTCTTGTATTTACATTTCTTTATCCCATGACCATATCCCAGACATGAAATACACACATGCTCTGATTTTATAAATTTCCACTTTTCGTTGACTTCAGAAGACTTGAATGTAGGGCATCTACTAAGGTTATGATAAGCCATTTTACAGAGACTACATAATCTTTCTTGAACGGTGGTTAATGTCAATTCTTTTCTTGATTTGGAAACTTCACTGGGCTTTACAATCTGAAGTTGACAGGCGGCTTCTGACTTCCGTTCTAACCATTGTTGGAATGCGTTTAATTTGTTGTATTTGACAATGTTAGAATTCTGAATATGTTCCATCCATTGCATTCTATAGCTTACTGGCAGCTTTTCTACTAATTCTTGTAGGAGAATTGGATTTTGAAGATAGTTTTCTTCATTTAGGGTTTCAAGTGTATTTACTAGATTTTTCACAGAGTCTGAAAAATCGATTAGTGTGATTAATTTATCTTCCTTAACTGGTGATATTTTCACTGCTTTATCCAACAGTAGTGAAATTATGTATTCGGGTCTACCAAAACGGTTTTCTAGGCATTCTATTACTCTGTGGACATTTTGAGGGAGTATTAGTAATGTTTGAACAACTTCCTTGGCTTTTCCCTTGAGACACTTTTGTAGACGACTTTGGTTTTCCTCATTAGAAAACCCACAAATTTCAGTGGTGTTTTTATACTGGCATATAAAATTTGGCCAATCAAGAGGATTGCCATCAAATGTAAGTACGACTGTCAACGACTGTCTTGAAATAAATTGTTCCAATTTTGGAACCGTCTTTGTGTTGAAAGCTTCACCTTTTAAATTAGTTTCTCTTGAGCTTCGAAATGTAACATTCGACATATTTGGTATTGTCTCACTAGTTGATTTATTATCCTCTTGCGTAGATGAATGAGGCTCTACCTGATTAATCCATTGTTGCACACTTGAGTATTTATCCTTGCCAATTTGCTGAAATGTATGAAGATCTTGTCGATTCATCTCCTGTCGTACACTTAAACTTTTGTTACGGATAAAGCTACTATTTGCAACACTATTTTCTTCGATTTGCGCAATTTTCAAATCTAATTGTGGTTTCAATAATTCTTCTTCTTGTCGTAGTATCTGTGCCTTTTGTTTTTGTATTTCATCTAAGTGTTTCTGTTCTAATGCCCTTTTCTTCTCAATCATCTCTATTTGTGCTTCTATCTTCTGACGTCTAGCACTTAAAGAAATTATTGACTGACCTACACTATGATCAAGATTTGGATTGAGACTCCTTTCACCATCTTGACTAATCACACTTGCTTGTCTAATTTCTTGTTTCTTTAACCTTTCACTTCTTCTTAGAGACATGTTTTTCAATGGTTAATTCAGTTAAAGGCTCGAAGGACCATATGTAATTGGTTGGTTATAGGTTTATTAAAATGCAGAATTACAAATTAAAAATTATATGACAAATTACTTTATTTTCTGCTGTCACACCTATAATATATATAACAACGGATCAACATTCATTTTTCTTTTAGCACACAAAAATAAGTAAATAAAGTAAATATATAGATAGCGTCACTACAGGCACTCAGAGCTGAACAATAAAATAATTTAAAATTTTTCCCTCCATCTTTCTCAGCTAAGAGCTGCTGTCTTTGTCTTTCGAGCGCTAGCTTTCCAGACACAAATAGATTTTATCAATTTACAAATTTAGTCATAAACAGTGTTGTCAAATTGTTTTAGTTAAAAATCAGGCCGCAGATGCCGCCACATCCCAGAGTACAAATTCCAAAACATCGGGGTATAAATTTGCGCTTTTAATATTTTAGAATGTTGTATTTAGAAAAAGTTTTGGTATTCAACCAAAGAATTTCGCAAACTTCGTATTTTTCTCGGTAAATTACAATATGATTTTTTTTTTCTTTATCAACGGTTTTATAACAATTTCACTGACTTTGTGAAATACAAAACATTATTACACACAAATCTCCATTCATAATTTTTAAATTAATACCTTCTAAGGAGCATAATTCTACACCCAGTATTTTGGCAATATGGCGGACCTCCTTAGCCCTCTTAAGAATACTTCCCTCAGATGATAATAATAATAATAATAATAATAAACTTTATTTTCCTTTTGTGACAATATGATATAAATATTGTATAGGAATAGTCATACTTAACATCTAAAAGAAATAAGGTACAAAACACACATTTTACATATTAAAATATTCGTCTAAGTTATAGAAGGTTTTACTTACTAAAAATAATTTAAGTTGTTTTCTAAATAGCGGTAATTCGTTACAATTTTTTATATCTATAGGAAGGTGATTAAAAACTCTTGGTCCTAGGCAACTGGGTGATTTTACAGATACATTGAATTTATTGAAGGGTACATGGAGGTCATATTTTTGCCTGGTATTTATTTTATGTAAATCCTTATTACAGACAAATTTACTCTTATTTTTGAAGACATATAAACACAGTTCAAAAATGAGAAGTGACGGAAGTGTTAGTATATTATATTCCTTGAATGCATTTTTACAAGTGTCTCTTGTCATTAAGCCTACCATACATCTTATTACACGCTTTTGAGCTAAGAATACATTATTTGATAGGGTGGAAGCCCCCAAAAACAAACACCATATCTTAACCGAGAATCAACCTCAGCATAATATAAATTCCTAAGCTGAGTCATATTTAGTTCATTCTTTATATTTTTGAACTGGTAAACTACCGAATGTAATTTAGCTATCAGTGATTCACAATGAACTTTCCAGTTTAAGCTACTTTCTATATTTATACCCAAGAATTTTACATTGGACATTCTTGTTGATATTGATGTATTATCAAGTTGTATATTTGGATAATCACATTTCTTTTGCCTATTGTGAAATATTAATTCCTGCGTTTTCTCAACATTAAAGTAAAGAGAATTTTCACAGAACCAGTTACTGAGAGTCTTTAATAAAATATCACATTGGGTCTCCAAAGTATCAACACTTTTATCAGACAACACAATCGAGGTGTCATCGGCATAAAAAGTAAAGTCTGCTAATGTATTCAAACTATCAAGATCATTGATATATAATAAAAATAATATGGGACCTAATACCGATCCTTGCGGTACGCCCATATTAATTTCAACAGAAGCTGAATTAACAGAATTGATTGTATTGCATGTAGTGTTAGTAACTGATACATACTGTTTACGACTTGACAAATAGCTTTCAACCCAGTCTAAAGGTAGACCCCTTACCCCATACTTATAAAGTTTCGAGATCAATTTTTTATGGTTGACGCAGTCAAATGCCCTGCTTAAATCACAAAAGATACCAACAGGGCATTCACCTGCTTCAATATATGATATTATCTTTTCATAAAATGACTGTATTGCACTAAGAGTGGATTTATTATTTAAGAATCCATGCTGGTTATGTGAAAATATATTGTTTTTATTCAAAAATGGCATTAATCGGTTTAAATAGCAATATTCAATTATTTTTGAAAATCCTGAAGGTATGGTAACTGGTCTGTAGTTTTTTAAGTCCTGTGTGTTGTTTTTTTTATGAACAGGAATAACTTTCCCAATTTTTAAAATTTCTGGAAATTCTCCAACAGAAAATGATAAATTTACAATGTAAACTAAGGGTTTTATTATTTCCGTCATTATCCTTTTAATAAGAAACGCAGGTACATCGTCATGTCCTGATGAGTGTTTATTCTTTAATTCTCTCTAATGAAATCGATAGAAATATTTGGTATCAGCAGGACGGAGCTACACCACATAGGTGGATCGGTAGACGCGGTGAAATTGAGTGACCTGCCCGTTCTCCCGATTTGACCCCGCTTAATTATTTTTTATTGGTTTACCTAAAATCGAAAGTTTACTTCAGCAGACCAAATAACGTCGATGAATTAAAAGGCAGAATAAGGCAGGAAATTAATTAAATCGCCCCGGAAACGATACAAAATTTTTCAGAAGAATTTCAGCAGCGCCTCCATTTTTGTCAAGAAGCTATGGGCGCCCAGTTTGAACATTTGCTTTAAACTGTTTCATGTCCTTTTGCTTACTTAGTAATATTAAAAATGTAATACTTTTCAATAAAAAAATTAGAGAAATTACGTAGGTAATGAATTTATTCGTTACTTATTATGGAACTCACTGTATATCCGAACGAATTAAAAAAGAATAATTAACAATCTTATGAATTCAGTTTCAGTCTACATTCGCTAATATGGAATAAACTTTAACAGTTTTATGATTTTGATCTAACGATGAAGCCACTGTTTTGGCGTGTCAGTAACAGTTACCGTGTTCCTTTAGATAGAGGATTCACAAAACGTAAAACAGTTAAAGTTTTATTTCGTATCCGTGCCAGTATAGATTTTCAAGTTGAGTCAATAAACTTTTTGTACTAGCTGTATAAATTTTCACTTCTGAAATGAACATTTTCCTATTCAGAAATAAACTTATCCGTGATAAAACTACACGTCAAGTTGAACTTCATAAATTAATCCGTCTCCAACAAAACAAAGCGAAATAAACAACGGCAATAAAATAATTAAATTTATTTTTCCACCGAGGAATGTGAAGCAGTTCGTAATCAAGTTTAACAAAACTGATACTGGTGGAACACAATAAATAGAAAATAAATGGTAGTTGTACATTTCACTAGAATACGTTTTCATTTGCATTCCTTTTAAAATTAAACTGGTTGAGTTTGTGGCACGCTATTGGAATACGGTTCTTCTCTTTCAGGACAAATTCTCTTTGATTTAACTTAATCTTACACGTGCTAGTCAATTCCGATGCTCTTAATCTATTTCTAAGCATTCGTTGAATAAAAATTAGTTGTCTGTAGAGTCTGCTTTATTTTAGGTAAGCACAATAGACAGACAAAGCATACTGGTTTAGCTCCTAAGCACTATTGAAATATAACCAACCTGTTTGATTCAAAACAGTTGTTCTGAACAAATTCAGTGCTCTTTTTGTCTGCATATTTGCATGTGAATTTGATTATCTTCCAACGAAAGTGTATATTAGCGAACAGATGACGAGTTATGTTTTGGTAATCTAGCCATGTTGTGAATGTGGAGATATTAAAGATATTCGCCAAAATAGTCAGTAATATTTGGCTAGAAATTGTAAAATTGTAGTAACTGAAGGACGAGTAAGGGTATCAAAATTGTGAAAGGTGTATTGTAACTATTAAAGTAAGAGCCAGTATGCACCCTGTGTAAAGGAGATTGCTGGCGACAAGCTTTTATACAGAGTGTCTCACCGGGAACTGAATCGATCGATACAGAGAAAAGTACGCTTTAGAAAATTTTGAAAATTTGGATAATTACTAATGTCAGTGTGACCAATCCAACTAAAATAATTATAAGCTGCTGGCGCTTCCGCTTATACCGGAAGTCGATACCAACTTGCTTATTTCAAATGGAATACCCTATATATTTGAGGGTTTTCGAAAAGAGCATAAAATTCTTAGTTGAAAATATGTAGCATATCCTATACCTAAACCTAGCCGTTTCAGAGATATTTGACATTTTATAGAAAATTTGACAGGTGCAACGGTTTGCAAGAACCGTTATAACTTTCTTCGTGTAAAAGATCCTCATTTGCTTCTTGTCAGTAAAAAGAACACAAGAGGAACTACGTTCCACAACTGAAATAAATTCAATAATATCATACCAAGTGTTCCGTTGTTCGCGTTACATTTTGTCAACTTCAAACCGCGAAAACTTGTTTAGGTCAAATGGAATACTCTGTATTTTTTACGCCAAGTTGTGTAAAACTGAATTCCCTTTTTTCTGATATTAGCATTGTGGGGGTTAAAGTTACAACTTTTTGAAATATTTGCGATTTTATTAGAAATTCATGAATTGTTGTAATCATTTCATCAAAATAGCCATGATTAGAAACAACCAGTCATTATCTTATGTCAAAAAATACCAGCACGTTTAAATCACACCCACGAAGACTTTTTAAATTTGTTTATTATTTATGGAGAATGTGATAAAGTAATATCAAGAACTTGCAGCACATTTGCTACTCGATATCCAGAAAAACGGAAGCCGTCATTAAACACTGTAAAACGCATACTGGAAAATTTTAAAAATTATGGCTCTGTCAAGGTAAAAATGCAAAGAAGAAAGCCCATTGTTGATGACGAAAACATTGAAATAGTCATTCTGGGATATTTTCATGCATCTCCAATGATGTCATTAAGACAAGCAGCGCTGGAATCGGGACTATGCAAAGATTCAATTCACAGAATCTTATTAAAACATAAGTTTCACCCGTTTTCATTCCATATGGTTCAAGGATTAAAAGAAACAGGTTTCCTAAGAAGACCGAATTTTTGTGAGTTTATTCTAATAAGGTCTGAGGGTCACGATTCTTATTTGGGAAATATTATATGGACAGATGAAGCAAAGTTTACTAAAAATGGACTTTTTAATAGACCCAATTCGCATTATTGGAGTGACTCAAATCATCATATGTTCAGAAAGCGAAACTTTCAGGAAAGTTGGCAGTTCAATGTTTACTGTGCCATAAGAAACGATAGAGTGGTGGCATTACAATTTTATCAGGAAAATTTAAACGGTAAATTAAATTTTCTCTCCTGCTAATATGTGTAAGTAAATTTTTGTTTTTTTTTAGGTGAAAGATATCTGAATATCTTACAAAATTTGAATAATAACTATTTAGAAAATTTACCTCTCGCCGAACACAGAAACATTTTTTATCAGCACGACGGTGCTCCCCCACATAACGCATATTTAATTAATAATTATTTACAAGAAACTTTTTATGATCAATGGATTGCCAATAATGGACCTTTCTTATGGCCTCCGCGCTCGCCCGATTTATCAGTTCTGGATTATTTCATTTGGGGAACTATTAAAAATAAAGTTTATGAGAGCCCATTAACAACCATTGAAGATTGTATGCAAAGAGTAAGAAATGTATTTCAAAACATATCACAGGATTCAATTAGAAGAGCCCATGAGGAACTAATCCGAAGATGCGAAAAATGTGTCTAGGTTCGAGGGCGGAATTTTGGGCAATTATTAAATTAAAATGAAATCATATTTTAAATTGATCTTATCTCTGTTATTTTAGTTCATGCCATATCTTCAATTCGATTAATACGCATGTTACAGTGTTAGTGTTATATTGCGTTTTTGTGGATATCGAGTAGCGAATGTGCTGCAAGTTCTTGATATTACTTTATCACATTCTCCATAAATAATAAACAAATTTAAAAAGTCTTCGTGGGTGTAATTTAAACGTGCTGGCATTTTTTGACATAAGATAATATCTGATTGTTTCTAATCATGACTATTTTGATGAAATGGTTACAACAATTCATGAATTTCTAATAAAATCGTAACTATTTCAAAAAGTTGTAACTTTAACCCCCACAATGCTAATATCAGAAAAAAGGGAATTCAATTTTATATAACTTGACGTAAAAAAATACAGGGTGTTCCATTTGACCTAAACAAGTTTTCGCGGTTTGAATTTGGCAAAATGTAACGCGAAAAACGGAACACTTGGTATGATATTATTGAATTTATTTCAGTTGTAGAACGTAGTTCTCCTTATGTTCTTTGTATGTGACAAGAAGAAAATGAGGATCTTTTACACGAAGAAAGTTATAACGGCTCTTGCAAACTGTTGCACCTGTCAAGTTTTCTATAAAATGTTAAATATCTCTGAAACGGCTAGGTTTAGGTGTAGGATATGCTACATATTTTCGACTCTTTTAGAAAACCCTAAAATATATAGGGTGTTCCATTTGAAATAAGCAAGTTGGTATCGACTTCCTGTATAAGCGGAAGTACCAGCTGCTTGTAATTATTTTAGTTGGATTGGCCACACCGACATTAGTAATTATCTAAATTTTCAAAATTTTCTGATGGGTACTTTTCTCTATATCGATCGATTCAGTTCCCGGTGAGACACCCTGTATAATAAAAAAAATTAAATAATGTAACAAAATGACGGGTCCGATTTACTTCGAAGTTTATTTTCTACTTTTTAGAGCATTTAAATAAAAGCTCTTTTTAAAAATATTTTTTATATAATTTTATTTTTTACTTTTTAGTCTTTTGATATGCTGTAATCCCCAGATATCGATTTTGAGACGAATCGGATCATAAACTGTAAAGTCGTCCGCCATCTTGAACTAATTTTTTTTACTAGAAATTTGTAATTCGCGACCCCAAAAACCCCCAGATATCCATTTTGATCGACTTGTATCTAAACGACAAAAGTCGTCAGTCGTATTGGCGCCGCCATTTTGGACTTCTGAATTTTGACTAAAAACTCATAATCTGCGACCTAGAAAACCCCCAGATATCGATTTTGATCGAATTGGACCATAAATGACCAAAGTCGTCTGCCATATTGGCGCCCCCATTTTGGATTCCTAAATTTTGACCAAGAATTCATAATTGGCGATCTCGAAAACCCCAGATATCGATTTTGAGTCGAATCGGATCATAAACGGTAAAGTCGTCCGCCATATTGAAGCCGCCATATTATTTTTTTCTTATATGAAAATGTTAAAGTGTGTTGTCACCGGAATTTGACGGAAGATTTGAACTAACTAACAAACAAACATTGCAAGTTAAATAAAAGCTTTTAGAAAGCCTACGGTTTCCTTTGACTTTCCAGGAATTTCCAAAATGACAAATAGAAAACAGCTAGAATGATGTACCAAATGCTAATAACAAAAAAATGTACGTATCGAAAATTCACACAGTGGACGAATTTTCACTTTGAGGTCCATGGTTTATATCATTATTTACCTACCAGCAAACATAATACTAGAAAGTTGAGTACCTACTTTAGAAATAAATACTCAACTATTATTAAATTAAATATTTATTTAAATAAATTTAAAAAAATTAATACCTAACTTTTGTATTGTTATTCCAGGAGATAGTTATATATTATAGACGCTTGGCAGCAGGAAATGAATGATGTGAAGTGAATGCACAATAGTAACTAGTGTCTAAAATAACACTTGTTAACAAGCTGCAAGCACATTATTCAAATATATTATTTGCACTTAAATTTAAGCTTTGTTATCAACTCGCATCAACTCAATTGAAATGAAGCTCCATGTACCAGTACAGAAACATAGATAAATAATTAAACAATCCCACAAACTCAATTACTTTTAACAGACTGACCTAAATTTCACCAAATTTCTGTTACTAGTTCAATTTTATTCACAGATTAACCGTAAATGTACAGCATCATTGTTTTGTATAAAAAAATCCCTGGTATTAGGGGTTAATTTTAAATCTGATTTGAAAGCTTCATGTTACAATCAAAGCTTGTTTGAATTTAAAATGTCTTTTATATATAATAATAATAATAATAGTAATACGTCTTTATTCATTTGTAGTAAGTATTACAATTTACTAATAATCTGCAATTTACTGATACAAAATTATGAAAAGGAGAAGTATCGCTCGAAGAACGTTTTTCAACTTAACCTACGAATGCAATATAATTATTACCCTAGCTATCTTATATTTAAGTCTTCCACATAAGATTAATATAATTTCGAATACGTAACCGAGAGGAGAAATAAGATCTGTTTGTATATAATAGCAACAATTATTGTTCCAAAAAGAGATCTTTTAACTTTTAAAAAAAATTTATTATGGAATAATTTTGAAATCGAGCAGGTAAGCTATTGTACTGTTTACATGCTACAGACGTGAAGCATCTCTTAAACATGGCGGTGGAGTGTCTAGGTATAACCAGTACAAACTTGTTGCGAGTATTGAGATTATTCACATCTCTAAAACGAGTTAATTTGTGTGATAAATATATTAGCTTATTAGATAGTAATACTTTGTGCACAAGAGACAGCAAGTGAACATTTCTGAGCTTATCAAGTTTTAGTTTTTTTGCTTCAGATATTTTACGACTAATATGCTCATATTTTTTTATACCATAGGCAAATCTGAAGCATGAGTTGTGGATTTTCTGTAGTCTATCAGAGTCAAATTTTAGAAGAGCTGGTCCGTAAATCGCATCACAATATGACAATTTTGATATAATTAGGGCTTCGCATATGCTTAGTTTCAATTTTGAATTCAGAATTTGTTTATGAGTATAAAGTTGTTTAAGTATGTTATATGAAGATTCACATAAGTAATTTACGTGTTTCGTAAATCGCATGTCAGAGTCAAGCCACAGGCCTAGATTTTTTGCTTCAGTTATAATAGGTAGCTCCTCCTCATTTATTTTTATTTTAAAAAAAGAATTTACGTGGGTTCTTTTATATTTTGGTCCAAGCAACAAACGTATGATTTACTAGTGTTTAACTTAAGATTATGAGCCGGCGATGTATCAACCAATCTGAGTAAGTCTTTATTGATTTTTTCTATACTTGGTAAGCTATCATCAGCGGTAAAGGAAAAATAAGCCTGAGTGTCATCAGCATAATTATGTATGTTACAGTTTCTAATAACTTTGTGAAAATCGGATATGTATATTGAAAACGGCAAGGGTCCAAGTATGGATTCCTGAGGAACACCTAAATTAACACATAATATACGTTGACACCTATTATTGTGTAAATAGCCTTTAATCAGGTTAACACGATTATGAGAGAAGCCATAGTATGACAGTTTATTGCAAAGTATTTTGGGATCCATAGTGACGAACGCCTTGCTGTAGTCCAATAAAATCAGGCAGCTTATTTTACCTTCATCTGTTGCTCGGAGTAGGTCATCTGTTATTGTAGCCAATGCGGTAGCCGTGCTGTGCTGTTCCCTAAAACCTGAATGTGAGCTGAGCACTATATTATTTTGAAAAACATAACTGATGATCTGACTTTTCATTAAACCTTCTAAAACTTTAGATAATGTGGGGAGCACGCTGATTGGTCGTAAATGACCCAATTCTGTTGGATTAGGGATTTTAGCAAAGGGTAGAAGGGTTAGGCTGTTTCCAAGCCTCAGGAAACACTGCAGTGGTAAGGGCACAGTTCATAATAAAGGTAATATGATCAATTAAATAAATACTAATTAATTTGATCATTTTAATAGAAATGAGATCAACGCCTACTGAGTTGCTCTTAATATAATTTAAACATTTAATAACCTCTTTTTTTGCAACGCTAGTAAATTCAAATGGTGGATTTTGGGACTGTTGTGCATTTTTGTATTGTTCTGAAATATTAATTTATGTTGGCGTTTTATTAATTAGATGTGGATTTAGTAAAATGAATATTTATTAAATCTAAATCCAATAAGTTATTTGGTATTTCATACTTATTACTCTTACTTAGTATTTTTAATGATCTAAGTGCATCCCATGTGCTTCTGCAACCCTTTTGTGCAAGCATAAATTCCATGTAGGCTTTTTTCTCCCTTCGTATAGCATAGTTTACTTGATTTTTAAGCTCTCTATAATAGTTCCAGTGACCGAGTGACTTAGATATTTTATATTTACTAAACGCCTTATCGCTTACCTTCATCATCTCTCGTATATTATAGGTGAGCCCTGGTGCAGGGGGTTTTGTCACTCTGACAGTTCGAATAGGTGCACTAATATTAAAAATCGATATGATGTTTTCATTTAGAAATTGTACCATATATATATAATTCCAGTTTATACTGTGAAATAGTTCAAAGAACTCACGTTCATCAAAATTTTTAAAGCTACGAAAAGTAACCATTTTACTAGTCTTACTGGATATTATTTTATTAATATCACAAATGATTACACAATGGTCTGAAATTTCATGTAAATTAACTACTTTGCCACTATTTACACATTGATTATTAAAAGTAATTATGACGTCAATTGAGGTTTGAACTCGTAGGTTCAGTGATGATTTGATACAGGTCATACGACTCAATGAAGTTGTGAAAATGATCAACACTTGGACTGTTGTTTAACAAGTTAATGTTTAAATCTCCAGCCATAAGGATTGTGTCAAATTCAGGTAATACAACGGACATTGCATTTTCTAAGGTGTCAAATGTTTGTAGAATATTAGATTTTGGGGGTCGATATAGCACCCCTATTACATACCGGTTACCTTATACTGTTGTCCTGATCCACAATTGCTCCAAAGTATCATCTATCTGTTGAAGAATTATTTTATATTGATAGGTGACCTTAATAGAAATACCTAGACCTCCGCCTCTACCATTCCTATCAACACGAATAAAACGATAACCAGGTATTGACAATAAATCGGTGCTAATATTTACATTTAACCAAGTCTCTGAAACTCCGAAAAATTCAAAATTTTCATTAATAATATATTGTCTTAACTGCTCAAAGTTTGTTAGAATGGATCGTACATTTAAATGGCCAAACTTCATTATTATTATTATTATTAGCCGTTACTCGAGTCCGAGTATAAAAATGTTACAGTCGATAGATTGTGTACAATAAAAAACAAGTAAAAGGTGTAGTCTGTTGTAATTCCCATTCATCTACGGTGCACACGGCTATGGCTATAGAGGCCAATTCGGGAGAGCACATGTCGACCGCAGTCAGGACAAACATAGACCTGGTTAGGTCTTGGATTCGGCCTTCTTGCAGCAACATTTCCTTGATAGCTGGCCACAACCCCTCGCCATTCGGTTCTGTCCGCTGCAAGTTGTTCCCATTGCTCGTCTGCAATACCGCAGGATTTTAGATTTTCATGGAGAGCGTCTTTGAACCTCTTTCGTTGACCGCCACGCCTTCTTCTACCGCTTAGCAATTCACCATAAAGTGTACATTTAGGAAGGCGGTTATCATGCATACGATGAACGTGACCTGCCCATCTTAGGCGTGCTCTTGAAATAAGCACCTCAATTGGAAGGCTGTTTGCTCTCCTGAGTACTTCCACGTTTGATATGTGATGGAACCAACGGATTTTCATCATACTTCTGAGGTGTCTTTGCTGAAAACGTTCTAATTCTTTCACATGACGACGGTAAGTGACCCAGCTTTCACATCCATATAGCAGTGTTGGAATGACAACTGCTCTGTAGACAGCCATTTTCGTTGACAAAGCAAGGTCGTGGTTGTCAAATACTCTCTCTCTAAGTCCCCAGAGTGCTCTAGATACAGCGTTAATTCTGTTGCGAATCTCGCTGTCCATGTTTGCTTTGTCATTAACAACGTTGCCTAAGTAATTGAACTGTTCCACTACTTCAAGAGAATTTCCGTTAAGTGTAATGTCTATTTGGTTCACTTGATGAGGAGTTGACATAATCTTAGTCTTTCCAATGTTGATTTTAAGTCCCAAGGAATCATAGCTCTGGGCATACACATCTAAAAGTGTATTAAAAGTGTAAACTTCATTATAAGATATGTCTAAATAAAAATTATTGAAACAAAAAAATGAGAATTAAGATGCGAAAATGGATGAAAAATAATAACACTTTATTATACCTAATCTATTAATTTTGACTTGTAAAAATAACAAAAGCTTAATTTATATTAGTGTATTTTATTTCTTGGGTTACTTGTTTCTGGTACAAATTTTATTTACAGTATTTTTATCCTTTTTTGTCAAAATCTGCTGTTCAATATTATCAGTTGCTTGGATCTCTGAAGTAGAAGGTTCTTGTAGCGTTCGATCGGGTAATTCGGCCAGTGTATACGCTACTCCTGCTATTATAATTTTATTTCTAACAATTTTCGCTGCAATATTATTAGCTTTAGCCGTTTTTAAGTGTTCGTTAAGAAGTTTTCGTTCTTTTCGGTCCTCGTAGGGGAGATCATCGGCGAAGGAAACTCCAGTACCTTTTAATTTTGAAATATTTTGGAATATCTCGGATTTTTTCAAATGTGAAATCAGTCCTAACAAAATCATAGGTTTGTTGCCTGTATTATTATTAAGCTGGTAACAGTCGTTTATGTCGCTGAGATCTAGCCGAATATTAAGTTTATCCTTTATAAAGCTTATTACGGTTTCCAAGACAGAACTCTTATCGGTTTCCAAACCATACACAATAATGTTGTTTTTCTTAATTTGTTTTTCGCACGCTATGGCTCTTGTTTCTAAACTTTGATTTTCAGCTGCCAAAAGCTTTTATTTTAAAATCGAGTTTTTGAGAGGTATTTTTAAGATCTTCTTTTATCACACTCGCATCCGCTTTTATGTCCACTCCGTTTTTATCCACCTTTCGAAACAAAGAGTAGAAATCCTCAAGTGATCTGCTCATTATTATAACAGTTTAAACCAGCGATCAATAAGATGTATATATCAAAAAGGGAACGAGTAGGTTTACAATTTATTGCAGAAATGTATTTTGTTCTGGATGCCTATGTTCCTTTTAACTTAGTTGTCTTATGAGTCTATGATATATGTTTATGCTTCACCGGCGGAATAGGAAGGCTGTTCTAAAAAAGAAACAACTGGCGATAAAAGTAAACTCACAAGAAACTGACTGTCTCAATTTCGCAAACGGAATGGTCAATGTTTATAGAGAAATTTACTTATTTAACAGTGACACATACCACAATTCCTGTGACTTTATATTTCATGCACTACGCACTACAACTACACAGAACTTCAGATTTTTATTCATACTGGTTTACTTGCAATTTTATAAATAATGTGGAGACACAAGTAAGCTGTGAACATGAAATGGATTCTTTATATATATAATATATATATGTATGAAGTAATACTTCAGAAGCGTGTAGTGGTTCGACAAAAGTATCTGTATTTTTTTTTCAAAGGACGTTTGTATTCGCAGTTATTTGCCGTTGAAGATTTTAATTGTCTCCAAACGATATCGATATGGTTAGTGGAACGCTCATCAAGTAATATTTGAATGTATCGTTTAGAAACACGTATACCTTCGCTATTCCATATGTATGTTGTGCTGAGAGCTTCATCGCTGTTGTCATGTGTTTTAGTATTGAAAATACTTCTGTGTGTGTATATATGGGAACTGTCTTTTAAAAAATATTGTATTTCGTGACATGCGACATGCTCGCTAGGATGAATTGTGAATTTGCATATATTGCAAGGTCTCTGGATTGTTGATTCAGATGGCTGGTCGGCAAGGTAACGAAATATGAAGGATAAAGTTATTTATAGGATGACTAATAACGGGTGCTATTTATGACTTATGGTCGGAGAGACTGAAGTATTAAACGCTGACTGTGAAATAAATTAAAGTTAGATGCGTATTTATCGCAAACAATATTCGAATAAACAGTTGCTAAATATAGAGTAATATACTGAGTGATGCTTAAGACATTTAACTAAGTATAATATATGAAATGCTTGAAAAAATAATTTTACATATATAATAATATTGAATGACAAGTAGATGGAATAATAATGTATATAAATTATAGTGAATGTACAATAGATATAGTGACACAATTGCAAATAAATTGAAAATTTTTTTCTTTGCAGTTTTGATTATTAACTACAGTAAACAAAAAGTTGTGTCTGGTATTTTCAATGCGTATAAGGCACTTGGTGGGATGTAAGGGCTGTGAATTTTTTTAATAGTTTTATATTGTGATTAAAATGTCCGATTTATGGCCGAGTACTTGAAGACAATGAGTGTTTTGGTTTTGGTAGTACGCTATATCAAGGCAAATAAGTATTAATATTATAAGTATTACTTGTGCTGTAGTACAAGACAATTAGCGGATTTAAGCTTTGATTACCTAGAATTGAACAGTTCAGTTTGAGCAACAAGCAGCAGTAAGCTAGCAAGAACCTGTAGATAACAGACGTGATTCTGTCGAAACGTCATTTAGACAACCAGGACTCGTTCAGGAGTTTATCAACCGCGCAAGAAATCATTTGGCAGTAATGGTGCTGTCCAGTGCGACTAAAAATATTGTTTTAATATTCCGCTCTCTAAAAGCACATTTGAACTATGCTAAGCCCAGCCAGGCTATTTATTTTTCGATTGCAATAGACACTGGACCGCTAGATGGCGCCTGCTGACTGTTCTACATGTCGCTATTGTAAAAATACGGGGATGTACCAAATAGCCAAAGGATTCTCCGACGTCACATGCCTACCTTGCACTGACGAGAGCCAACAGCTCGAAACTGCAGTCTGCAAGTGGTGTGTGACGGCTGGCAAGAGAGCTCCTTTAAGTAGGATCAGTCTTTCGGCTGGTGTTTGTTGCAATCGAAGCATTAGCGTTTTGATGGTAATATGCAATTATTACACTTAACGCGCCAGACTTGTAACTTGTAATTCAGCGTTCGGCGGGGCACATAGCCCGGAGAGTAGCTGTTGGTTGCAGTCTGGTTATGTTCCTTATAGTAAAATAAGGATTTTATAGAGGAGTTTGCGACTAAAAATATTGTTTCAATATTCCGCCCTCTAAAAGCATATTTGAACTATGCTAAGTGCTGTCAGACTATTTATTTTTCGATTGCAACAGACACTGGACCGCTAGATGGCGCCTGCTGACTGTTTTACATGTCGCTATTGTAAAAATACCGGGATGTACCAAATAGTCAAAGGATTCTCGTGTCGGTCGTCACATGCCTACCTTGCACTGACAAGAGCCAACAGCTCGAAACTGCAGTCTGCAAGTGATGTGTGACGGCTTGCAAGAGAGATCCTTTAAGTAGGATCAGTCTTTCGGCTGGTGTTTGTTGCAATCGAAGCATTAGCGTTTTGATGGTAATATGCAATTATTACATTTAACGCGCCAGACTTGTAACTTGTAATTCAGCGCTCGGCGGGGCACATAGCCCGGAGAGTAGCTGCTGGTTGCAGTCTGGTTATGTTCCTTATAGCAAAATAAGGATTTTATAGAGGAGTTTGCGACGTTTTAGCCTAAAACAATCAAAAAACCCTTAAAAAATTTCCATTCATCCATTTTACAACATAATTCTTTCAACACATTCACCTTAAAACTACAACCCCTGTATACTATCATTCATCACGCAACATACTTTTCGTATCTCCGGTATAAACCCTAAATTGGTATTCATAAATTTTCTACAACTCTTTTTCCATTCAAATTTAACCCTTCCTCGGGTTACTCCTGAGCTATTGTTATTTCAATCATTTAGGCACATATTTCCAAAACAATGTTACGACTTATTGTCGTTCCTACTCGCTAACACACTTTCAACTCCATATTACCCCCCTAAACATCATCGCGCACGACAACTCAATAACCACATTACGTGAGTGCGTAAAATATGACCGTACGAGGAAATATTTAGCCTTCTTTATCATACTATTTCTCCGAAACCAAAACAGTTTCAAATTTTATTCAATTATCAATTAACTTTCTTTTTAATTACCTAAACAGTCGTGTACGTTTCATTTCCAATTTTCCATTTTCTACAGAGATTATGCAATATTATGCAATCGAAAACCGCACCGAAAAATGCAAAAGACGGTGCTCAACGCTCCTTCAAGTAAGTAGTGACCAACAGTGTTTGAAAGAAAGTTTTCAATGGTGTAACTCGCGATACAAAAATCCAGTACCCGCGGTGCTACCAAGGCCGAAACCTTGTAAAAAAGATTTTTCTATTCAATTTAATCTGTCTTCGCGTATCATTTCAATTCGCACCAAGTGCCCTAGTTTTTAAGTGAATTTTTTCAGACATTAATAAATAATTTAATCTGCCACCGCGCAACTAATTAAAAGTGAATTTTGACGCTTTAAAATCAAACTCCACCTAATGAAATCTCCCAAGACGGAATTTATTCGTTGTCGACAAGTTACGAAATTAGTAACTTTAACAAAAAGAATAATATTTTTAGTTTATTTAAACCAGTGTGTTCGTTTTAATAATAAATATAATCCGTTTAAAACCAAGTGTTTTAATAATCCACGACTATATACAGGGTGCTCCAATAAACTGATCCTTATAAAACTTGCCAATGAAACAAAAGTGGTGTTGCTTCAAGTTTACACACAGAAGTGTACTGTTCAAGAATCATATACAGGGTGTTGAAAAATCACCTGCCACTAGAAATAAATTCAGTTTAAAATAAATTTAACTTCAGAAGTTAACAAAATACTTCAAGACCATCAACAGGGGCTTATACAGGATGAGCAATTTATTCTGTTCCAACTCCTCTTAAGTGCAACCCCCCGAACTTCACTTTTTAACAAATTAAGTGCACGCAGTGTCTCAAGAGTCTCTCCCTTTGTTCAAAGCTCTTATCGTTGTCCGTACCCACGACGCCCAACGTAAGGCTGTAAATATCAAATTTTAACGAGAGGCCTTAGTCTGCGTGTTCAACGCATGGCAAGTATGTTGACAACTAAATGGCTACAATAAAACTGTACCTTTTCTTTATCTCTCAAGGAAGGCTGTCATGTTACAAAAGCAATGTTCACTCAAAAATATTTCTGTTAGTAGAAAATTTAGATTAGGTTTTGTACCTTCAAATTAACTAATATAACAGTCATTTACTGTACACCGATAGCTACTACTTCTTCAGAATTAAATGCGTCTTTTGAATAAATAATAACATTATTTTTATAATATAAAATGTAATGTCGTGTCATAAGATAGCAGCTTTGCATATTTCAAATTTATTGAGTTAGTTCTTCTAAAAGTGTAACATGATCATTAGTTATTTCCAAATTTGGTATTTTTTTCAGTTTCTTATTCAATTTCTTTATCATTTTGGTGTGACTTCAGTTTCTCTCGTTACTTTTAAATACACATTTAATCCTTTTTTTAGAGTTTCTTTAATGATACACTTTGTTTTTTAGATAATACTTGGAAAATTTTATATTGGAATCTAAATTCTTTATTTTCCCGTAAATCTTCACTATACACTTCACTCACATCGGTATTTCATCTTTTTTATGCTTTTCGTTCTTTGGGATGTCTTCTTTAATTTCCTCATCAAATATTTTTCTCTTTTTATTTTCATTTTTTTCATTTTTAACACCTATCTATTATTCCTGAATAACCTGAAAGATGTTTAACTCTTGTTTCATTTTTAAGTCAGTTTGAGGCTATTTAGTTTCTACTGGCACAACTTTCTTTTGACAAGACATATCCAGGCACCATTGTCGGCGGGTCAAGTATTCACTGTAAAAATTATTGATATTATTATGGTCCTTAGTGAATATATTCAAATTTTTATAAAACAAGTTAATAAAATAAAACATATTTTCTTTAAAAATAATTCTACATGTCCTACTACTTAAATGAGAATCGGAAGTCATTAGACGTTAATGTGAAATTAAATAATTGCGATTCATGATCGGAAATGTCTGGATCCATCATTATAAACTTATAATTTTCTGTTAAATTAGTGATGACATAATCTATTGCAGTACAGGAATTGAAGCCTTTTGGCAAGTCAATTCCTGTTGACTTGGTTGGTTAAAATCTTCCGTTAGTACTAAACATAAATTTGATACTAATGTCTACCAGGAACATGGAGAGATATAAGTAATAAAAAATTATTAAAATTACTTTTTGGTAACCTATACAGGCTGTCCATTTTATCAGGGCACTCGAGAATATCTCACTTAATATCGGATGTACAAAAAAAAAATATTTTTACAAAAATTGTGCCGATTTATATAACCTACAAAATGGTTTAAAGACATTTGAAATCCATGGCCTACTTTAAGAGTTATGGCGGAAAATGTCGAAAATGCGGAAAATGTCTAGGCCAAATATCTCAGTTATTTGAAGAGATACGAGAAACATTCTAAGGCGAACATTTTTTGCAAAACAGAGTGTTTCAACGAGGTTTTATCCAATTCTTTTCAAAACCGCTGTATTTTGAGATATACTCTTCAGGCTGTTAAAAAAAATTATTTTGAAACGGGCGGGAAATGGCGCCATTAAATAGAGTATTTTCTTCTGTTTTCAATGATATATCACGTGCCATATTTATTCATTGGTACTACGTTAGTAATTATAAAAAACATTTTTTTTAAACCAATAATTTTTTTTAACAAGCATTATACTTGCCGTGGAGAAGTATGATTAAATAAAACGATAAAATAATTCAGTAACTTGTTCAAATCTTTGCTATAATAAAACATTAACATAATTAAGAAGAATAAAGTAAATTCAGGTAACAAAAACAAATTAATAATAAAAAGAATATAGCACACAGAACATTAATATTTATCAAATCCTTAAAATAATTTTTAAGATATCATATCAAGTGTTCAAAGTGTCCACCGCGTTTTCTTATGCACAATCGAGCGCGGCGAGGCACTGCATTTACAACATTACTCAGCATTTCGGGGGTAACTGTAATACATGTCTGTTGAATTCGAGCTTTTAAGGTCTCTACATTTTGCGGTGTCATCGAAAACACCTTATCTTTAATATACCCCCATAGAAAAAAATTCATTAGTGTTATATCTGGAGAACGAGGGGGGCATCGATTAAATCCATTGGTACATATCCAATGTTGAGGCAAAATTTCGTCTAAATAATCTACGCAAATCTGGGGATTGTGTGGAGGAGCTCCATCTTGTTGAAACTATTGAAAGTTGTGTCGATTCGCTAAAGGCAGGTCATCTAAGAATTCATTTCTCAAAAAAGTTTAGGTACCTTTGACCACTGAGGTGACTATCATAAAAATAAAGACCTATTAAATTGGTGCCTAAAATACCTATCCACACATTTATTGAAAAACTATTTAGAAACTCAGTCGATCTATGCCAGTGTGTATTTTCAGAAGTCCATTTGTAATGAATATTGCGATTAAAAAATCCATTATTGGAAAAATTTGCCTCGTCGGACCAAAGTATTTTACTAGATATTAATGAATCGGCACGCTTCTTTTCCAACAGCCAGCTACAAAAAGTCGACCTCCTTGGTTTGTCCCCCGCTTGTAAATTGTGAATTTTTTTGGCTTTACAACACCGGTAACCATTTTTCTTTAAAAATTTTTTAGTACTTGTTTGATTTATATGATAAGCAATTTGAATTTCTCTTAATAATGTTTCCAAATTTTCTGTATTTTTATTTCTTACGTAATTAATAACTCGGTTTACCTTATTTACATTATCAGTAACATGTTCAATCTTGTCTTCTTCTTTAAAAATGAACCATTATTTTTCAGATTCGTAGCAAATTTTCTGAACAGTTTTATTCGGCTGTAGTGCTTGTGGAAATCTGTTTCTATATTCTACTTGAGCTAATCCAGAGTTAAAATTGCATTGGCAATATGTAACGAACATATTATAACAATCAATGTGAGTGAAAATCACTTTTGAAAATTCTAAATTCTTAAACGAGTGTGATTGAGTGAGAGTTTAAGTATTAACTATTTTAAAATAATTGAAATAATAGTGAAATCATGAAATACAAACAAATGGATATTATACTTAAATTAACTGATAAAGGCATTTTAACTTTCTGAGCAAGGAGTGACGCTTTTATGAAGGACCTCTATACATTGGCATAACTGCGAATACTCTTTCCATAATTGCTCCATGTTGCTTTCTTGATTATTATTTTGTTTTTGTTACCTGAATTTACTTTATTCTTCTTAATTGTGTTAATGTTTTATTATAGCAAAGATCTGAACAACTTATTGAATTATGTTACCGTTTTATTTAATCATACTTCTCCACGGCAAGTATAATGCTTCTTAAAGAAAAATTATTGGTTTAAAAAAATGTTTTTATAATTACTAACCTAGTACCAATGAATAAATATGGCATGTGATAAATCGTTGAAAAGGAAGGAAAATACTCTATTTAATGGCGCCATTTCCCGCCCGTTTCAAAATAATTTTTTTAACAGCCTGAAGAGTAAATCTCAAAATACAGCGGTTTAGAAAAAAATTAGATAAAACCTCGTTGAAACACTCTGTTTTGCAACAAATTTTCGCCTTAAAATCCTAGACGTTTTCCGCATTTTCGATATTTTCCGCCATAACTCTTATAGTAGGCCATGGATTTCAAATGTAGTTAAACCATTTTGTAGGTTATATAAATCGGCACAATTTTTATAAAAATATTTTTTTTGTACGATCGATATTAAGTGAGATATTCTCGAGTGCCCTGATAAAATGGACAGCCTGTATATGTATATTAGAAATACAAGTGTCTTTATTATACAAGATTGCTACAATTTCGATGTCCATTTCTACATAATAATTTATTGTACACAAAACTTTACAATTATGCTATTAAATAAGATAATTAACAAACTTTTAAGATATCCAACACCATGTAAGATGGAGGCGTCTATATTATTATTGTAAGGAAAAATAGATCTAATAAAATTTTCTTTCATTACATATTGAAATTTAAATATTACTGAGGCCCTTTTATTTTTTGGCGCTGTATTATGTAAGCTTATAGTAAATGTACCTGAGTCAGCCTATTTTAAGTGTACGAACATGTCTAAATTACTTTTATATAATATTATTGAATAATGAAAAAATTAAAATATTTAAAATGTCTAAGGCAGTTGCTGGAAGTTCTGATAAAGAATTGAATATTTTCCTCCCGTTGGCTCCCAGAAATAAATAGCGTACTTTCAGCCCGCACATGCCTTCTGAAGTAAAGAAAATACATTAATACAGATTGCAATATAATAAAAATGATGTAATATTTAAATAATTGGTTGTACGCTTTGAAGCATATTCAAACAATTTTCTTCTCCAGGCCTGCTCTTTGTTAAAAATAAATGGAATTTCCGATACACAAAACTCTATTATATATAAATACTTATGTGGGAATGTAAACGTTTATACGCAAATTTGTGTATTTACGTTTAACCCAATATTCTTCTACTGTAGCGAACAGACCATGAAAATAATTACCATTTTCTTTTTCCTTGTTTTCGTGGACGCTAAGAGTTATGAGAGTCAAATTACCTAGGGTACTTTTTTTTATAAAACAGGTCATATATTGAAAGTATCTGTGTTGTTTATGTTTTGATATGCTTATTGCATTATTAAAGTAAATCGCGTCTTTTTATTAAAGGGCATAGAATTTCAAAATTAACTGACTAAAGAGGATTCGGAATATCCAATATTTACTGGGTATCAATGGGATCATTAGACAAGAAATAGTTTCTAGAATTTTAAAGATATAGGACTCAAACGTGGCAGGAGGCTGCCAATTTTTTTATTATTTGACATTTCTCCATTACTTCCTATTTTCACGGAAATGGCCACAACTTTGAAATTTTAAATGGATTCCGGAGATGATTTTAAGTACGGCTGCATAGTTTTAAAAAAGACTTTTAGACTACTTGATTTTTTTTAGGGTCATTTTCATTTTTGCATCTAGAGTACAGCGAATACACTCAAGTCAATCAAATGGATCAAAATGCTAAGAGAAAAAGGTAAACGTGTGATTTTTCGAATTGGTTAAGTAGCTATGTATGGAATTATATCCATAAAATGACAATGCAAGATGTTTCTTGTAAATATGACTGATGGTCGAGAGGTGAGCGCACTTGCCTCTCACCCAAAAGTTCCGGGTTCGATCCCCGGTCGTGGCAGTGGAAAATACTTTGAGAGGGATTTTTCCACTATACACGGATATTGGGTGTGTGTCCCTTGTCTCTAAATGTGTAGCCCCCTCCCACACAAGGCTCTTCTAGAGCCTTCCGGGATAAAGGGGGTCGTAATTACCTGTGGTGTTATTTATTATTATTATTATTATTTATTCAGGACATCAATCAAAATTCAAATTCCTCAATAATTCTATATCAATATCAATTTTTTGTTGCTTTTTTATCAGCATGACGCTTAAAAATTATATAAAAACAAAGATGGCTGGAGTAAGCGAATACGCTAACTATTAGTCCCACTGCAAAGTAAAAAATCAAACCACCAAAGCATCAATATCGAAACGAACTTTCTTAAAATCCGATTTGACACGCAGGTCTATGACAGCATTTAATAAATAGGCAGGTTTTGAATCTGTCAATACTGACAGTGAGGTCTTTCCCATATTTAAGGAAGTAATAAGTTTATTGGTATGAGAAACAAAACCAGTTGAGAAGGTCCTTCGTAGGAAGGCGAAAATGTCGGTTTAAGCCTACCTTTTCGTATGAAAATGAATTTACAAGATTTAATGTCTGGACTAATAAATGTGTTCTGAAGAAGATTTCGTTTAGAATTTGTGAATTGTAAATATTGTCTGAAAGTTATTTGTGGCATTCTACGAATATTTTTTCTTTTATTTAGGTTTTCTACCACATGTATTGTCCTCTTCAAAAACAATTCACCAATATATGTGGTCGAAAACCCATGAAAAAGAATATTTGTAAATTTTAAGTTGTAAAAATAAGTTTGTGATTTGTAAATAAACAATTATATTTGAGTATCAGAATGCGATTTAATAAAATATTCACCTGGGAGACATAAGTTCTGGCCGCAAACAAGCTCGTCACAAAGTAAATTATCTTTAGGCAAGGCTCTTAAACCTAATAAAAATATTGAAAGCTCATTGTATTAATGAACAGATTAGCCCCGGCAAGCAACGTAGTTTTTAAGGTTCTATGAAAACGTTTAACCATATCATGGCTCTGTGGACGGTCAGCAGTTGTACGAATTCGATGGAACCCCAAAAATTTTGAAAAGCTATAATTTCGAAATAAAATTTTAGCAACGGTCTCAGCAATTAGATTTGGTATAGGATATGCTTCCGGCCAGTATGTGAACCGCTGTGAAGGTGGTAATGGAACAACAAGATCTATATGAATATGCTCAAAACGGCTTCTGGGAATAACAAAATTACCGATCTGAGTTTTCGTATGTTTATTGATTTTGGAACTTATGTAAGTCTTGGTCCACGAGGTACAATCAGTGTTCAGAAGTATTTAGAAGTTACAAGTTTTTTGGTAGAACGTATACCAGCATGGGTTAAATTATGAAATATATCGAAAAATGCGCATCGTAAAGATTTTAGTACAAAGTGACGAAATTTCGCAGCAAATTTCATCGTTCAAATCAGTAAATTTAATTGTTTGTAAACAGTATTTGACTTTGCAATTTGTATCAGTTTGGCTTACAAGTAAAGAGGAAAGTTCACAATCATCAGATTGAGCGTCTTTCAATAACTGTTAATTGAAATTAATTGAGTCTACAGGAGAAATTTAGATAGATGGTAAAGTAGTATGGTGTTGAAGCAAGTAAAAATCATGTATACGCAATAGAGAATCAGCTATTACGTTCCTTAATATGACGTATGTCACTGTCCCATTTGAGACGGTATTAAAAATTCAAATTACCAAGCATTTTGAAAATAATAATTTATTCTATTGCTATCAGTTTGGGTTCAGATCACATAAATCCACAAATGACGCCATTATTCACCTTATCAATAATATAATTCATAAACAAGAAATTTGAGAGTATGCTGGAGTAACTTTTTGTGATTTACAAAAGGCGTTTGACTGTGTGTCGCATTATATTCTACTGGATAAATTTAAGTATTACAAATTTAATAATACCAGTTGTCAACTAATATCTTCATATCTTTCCAGCAGACAACAATATACATTTAAGGATGAAATCTGTTCTAACTTACGTAATGTTAAACACGGTGTCCCTCAAGGGTCGGTCCTGGGACCTATCCTTTTCTTGGTCTATATAAATGACCTAAGAAAGAGTGTTCCCAGTGCTGAGCTTATAACATTTGCCGATGACACCACACTATTAACAGGGCACAAGGAGTTGAGCAAGGTTAGAGAGCTCATGTCTGTTACACAATCTGCTGCCCAGGACTGGTTTATTGCTAACAGGCTAAATTTAAATGATAGTAAAACTTTTCATGTATTTTTCTTACATAGATCCACTTATGAGATTAGTAATCCGATTACTGTAAAGTTTGTAGGTGTTATGTTAGATCCGAAGTTGAATTGGGGACACCATATTGAATTTTTATCAAAAAAAATGTCAAAGAATATATTTGTAATAAGGAGCCTCTCGAAATTAGTTCCCAGACAGGTATTACTAACTGCCTATCATAGTTTGGTAGTGTCTCAGATATCTTATGGTCTGATAAGTTGGGGTCATGCCCCTTGTACCTGTAGAATTTTTGGTCTTCAACGAAGGGTCATCCGTATTATTACCAATATGGATTATCAAGCAGATGTTAGACAGACATTTGTCGACCTACAATTATTTACTTTTCCTTGTTTGTATATATACAGCTGTCTCATACATGTCAAAAAAGTCCATGAACAATATATTACTCAAAAATCGCTACACGACCATAATAATCGCAACGGAAATGATATTAGAATGAGCTATTTAAGATTAAAATCTAGTAGGTATGGTCCTAATTATTATGGCCCCAAGTTTTTCAATAAATTACCTAATTCAATTAGATCTCTACCAGTTAATGTTTTTAAGAACTGTATTAAAAAATTCTTATTATCACAAGCCTTCTACACTATAAATGAATTTTTAGACTGCAATTGTACCTGATACCATTTCTTTAATATTTTAATATGTTTTTATTTATTGTATGTCTTCTGTTTTATATTTATATTTAGTTTTAATTGTACATTATTCCGATAGAATGTATAGTATTATTTACATTGTATATCTGACGTGTGTAAAACATTCTTGTTACAAACACCAATAAATTATCTATCTATCTATCTATCTAAATTGTGAAATATATTCCAAGTGTATCTTTTCTGAGCATCATTAAATTTGAGAGAGAGAAAAGCTAAACATGTAGCCAGATTTCCGATTTTTTATTTTAATACTGCGCCCATAGATACATTTGAGTAATCAATAGATAAAATAAGTGTTACGTCTTTATTGTAATTAGGATGAGACAAAACTATAGCATTTACTTGATGTTTAACCTTTAAAAAAGTATCAGTGCAATCCGCTGTCCAGGAACCTAATCTTATATCCAGCTAATTGAGTATCGAAAGTATGTAGATGAGTTAAAATTTCTACAAAGGAACAAAACAATGATAAAAATTCGCCATTCCTATAAATCGTTGATGCTATTTAAGTGTTGATGGTTTTGGAAAATCGATAATAATGGTAATGCGTTCATTGAGGAATGAAATGCCATCAATTTATAGTAGTTGTACTGTAAATAAAATAGATAGATAATAAATTGAATTTTATTTAATCTATCGTACATCAAGTTAAATTCAAAAAATAAATAATTCCAAATCAATGATAATTTCTTGTTGTTTTTTGATCATCATGACACTTTATTGCTATTTTTGGTATGGTCATTTACTATTCAGTACTATATGCAAGGCAATTTGTTATTTTAACACGATCGGATTTTGGCGATTATCTTTCGACTCTCAATTATGAATTTTTTTGAAAATCGTAAATCCTATTTCTTTATACTCGTATTTATCATTTCTGATTTTGCCTATTTTGCGCTACCCTGTATATTGAAAATGCAAAATATTTTCATATAAGGGTCGAGATATAATATTTAATAGGAAAAATTATGTTTAACATTTAAAGGAAAACGTCTAAGGTATGGGCATGTATTTACTTAGTTTGTAAAACATCAGCAGGAAGCGATTATTACTACTAAATCAATCTGAAGTGTTATTTAAGTCCTCCGAAAACCGACTCACAAACAATGTGGTGTTTGGTTTCACGTTTTACCCAAATCTCTCGGTTAACCAAATGTCCGCTCAGAGAGATGATCTGCCTTATCTTGACCCTCAGGTGGACAGCAATATAACGCCTTCGGCTTTTCTAGTAGATAAGCTTAGAAACTTGATAGACTTTGAGAAGAGATCACGCATACCCCAGGGAGAGCTCATCAAATTTAATTATTATCTAAATGTCTTTTAGTAGGTACAGAGAAGCGAATGCAGTTTTTATTATTATTGTTGTTATGAATTGTGAATTTCTTCTGAAAACTTGGCTATTTTCAAGCCATGATTGGAGGGCAGTCTGAATTGTTATATTATTCATAACCTGTTTAAATGTTGTTGACAAACTAAATTTTAACAATTTTTTTTTAATACGCTCCTCAAATGAAATAGTATATCCACAAAACTATCGACAATGCTAATAAGCCGTACCTAATCGAGTTCAGAGGGAGGAACATTACCGAATTTGTGTCATCCACGGGCATTAGATGCCTGGTCCAGAATTCAGAATTTCTATTTTGCGTTATAGCTTAATCGCCTTGGGCAGAGAGTAGCCAACATGTTTAGAGCTTTTAGTGCCTCTCTTGGGATGCTTATTACTTGCCATCTGCGACAGTTGGTTATACAGAAATAAAGTTTTCTCGTTTTAATATAGTTTTACATTTTATGTGCCGAACTATAACCATTTCTGTTTGAGAGCCGCAATGTGAGGTAAATAGTGGTAACGCGAGGTTTGTTATTGTAGTTATTTGGGGTAAACTGGGTAAATAAACATTTTTTCAAAACTTCAGTTAAACAAAATGACATATATTATCGTTTCAGTTTCAGTAATGTGCCTTTTATGGTGTCGCAAGGTTCCTTAACGTTCAAGTACAGTAAACGTTGTGAGAAATTGTGTACACGGACAGAAGAATAACATTTCCGTTCCGCGTTAATATTGCTTTTGAAATTATATGACGAAATTTCTCTTTGGAAGATTCTTGCTACAGTCTACGTTGAAACGGGAGACAGTAATAAAACAATTAGTTACGGATCCCCTATGGATGTATTACATTAATTCCTGTTTATACTGGACGTCAACGGAACATTTAGACAAGCCATAGTTTCCAGAATTTTCAAGATCAAGACAAGTCTTAAACTTGGTGGGGGTAACGTATACCAAAAGCGGCCATTTCTCCGTAAATGACTTTGAAATTTTAAATGCAACAACCTGTATATTTTTACCTTTTCGGATTCAGGTTATTTTAAGCACGATTGCATAGTTTTAAATTCATTTCTGTGACCAATTGACTTTTAGGGCTATTTTTATTTTTGCACTTAGATCAAATGGACAAAGACGATCAGGGAAACATGTAAACGCGAAATTTTTCGAATTGATTTAGTACTGTCGTGAGCAGAAAAAATAGGACAACTTTTTTTTCTAATGTAAATAGAATAGAATAAACTTTATTGCTATAGATCTTACAAAAAAGACATTAGCATTGTCAAAGTGATTAAATATTAAAAGTTATTACAATACAGTAAAATATAAAACATTAGAACACAAAATATATAACATATATAAAATGTATGAAAACAAGGAGAGCAGCAAAAAGAAAATACACAACTTTTTGAGACAAATTGCACTGCGTTATAACATTAACAAAAATTTGGTGTGTTACATTTTAAGAAAGTGGAAAATAGATGGTACGATTAGTAGAAATCCTGGACCAAAGGACAAAGGATATCCTACTTAACAAGAAACTAACTATTAATATTTCGTTATTGCGCCACTTCTATTTATAACTTCTATAAGTCTGTTTGGCATAAAATTGAATAACTTTATACAATAATCATTAGTAATAATATTTTCCCATGCATTATTTAATATTTCCAGTAATTCTTCGGCATTCCGTGGTCTCACATTTTGTTTTTCTTCTTCTTACGAGTAGTCCCCATACTTCTTCCACAGGGTTAAAATCTGGACTATGACTGGGCCAGTTAAGAACATTGATGTTGTTATCTTGAAACCAGTTAGTTACGGTATGAGCAGTATGAACGAAACAATTGTCTTGTTGAAATATGAACTCATTATTAGGAAATAATTGTGACACAGAAGGAAGCATAATATTGTCTAAGATCCTAATATACGTTTCACTTTTAAATCGTTCCTCAATATGCCACAAAACACCAGGACCACGTGCCGATATCCAAGCCCACATATTGACGGAAAATCTACCACTTTTATCACTGTTAGATATATATTTCTCATCGAATCGAGTACTCGGAGGGTGGTAAACACGAATCCGACCGCTGTGTGTTGACTGGAAAGTTTTTTCGTTTGTAAAGATTACATTGTTCCAAAAATGTACATCATGCGCTAAAAATTCAAGCGCAAATCCTACTCGAGCTTCTTTATGTTCAGCTTTAAGTAAGTATTGCTGTGCTGCTGCATGATTCTCTTACTCGCCGGCGACCAGTACTACTCGATCCAGGAAAATTCGTTTCTTCAGCAGCCTGAAAGACTGAGTAAAATGGATTTTCTACCAAAGCATTTACCAATTGCAAATCTTGTTTTGAGCTGATATCCTTCGTCGCCTTGATCCAGGATTTCTACTAATCGTACCGTTTATTCTCCACTTTCTTAAAATGTTACACACCGAATTTTTGTCAATATTATAACGCAGTGCAATTTGCCTCATTGACCATCCATCTTCTGCTTTGGCAATAACTAAAGATTTAACTAAATCGCTTATATGAGGCATATTGGTTTTTTGCACACTTGCAATGAATTTATGACAACTAACTAACAATGTCACAAAAATTAAAGTTAGATGTACACAACTAGATTTTAGCAAAATACCGTTATAAGACTTGTCCTATTTTTTTTTTGCTCACGACCGTACCACGGACACAGAGAAAGTCATGTATGCCGTTTTCATTAGACATTTACGTATCATGTTTGGGATGCATACAATATGGTATTTATCGGGTAATAATGAAAACATTTTGCATAAAAATTCGACGTGTTTGAATAAACTTTTCCCCCATTAGGAGACACCCTAGTCGTATGCCTGAAGACGTAATGAATTAGCTCATGTGACTTAATAAAAAACAGGCATTACGAACGGTAAACTATTATGGCCTTCCGAACTATCGCTAATTCCAGATCCATGAGCTCAATTATCTTTCGTTGAAATAAGTAAATAAATAATAAATAACATACAGTTTAAAAACTTGATGGTAACTCGATCATACACGAAGTAGATGTTAGTGCGCCAGCAAATCATACTATTAAACTTCCAGAGGGTAATTCTCAAATTAGCAAGGCCCAATCAAGTAAATCAGGATCAACATCTTAATTAGTCAGTGAAAAGAAGACACTACGTTCACAAATTAAAAATTAAATACTATTATATTTTATGGTTTTATTTTGTTTCATTGAAAATTAACTTTCATTATTACTACAATTTTAAAAATGTCTATTAATATAATTTTATAAATGTCTCATCTAAAAATTTCTCATGTTAATATAGGATCATTAATACCTAGTTTAAATGACGTGAAAGAAATTCTAAATAAACATAATTTTGATATAATGACTATAACTGAAACATGGCTGTCGGATAATGAAAATGTTAATGTACCTATCTACAATTTTTATAAAGTAAATAGACCCACACATGGTGGAGGTGTTGGAGTATTTATAAACAAAAAAACTTAAAGTTGGAATATTTATTATTTAATTTAAAATTACCTCATATATCATGTGGTTGTGGGGTATTTTATAGACCTCCAACACAATAAATGGCTTGTGGTTTGGAATTATTTGAAGATTGTATATCCAATTTGTTACCAGTTTCCGATGAACTAATACTACTAGGTGATTTCAGTATGAACTTAAATAGCCTAAATTCTGTAACTGAAAATTTCTTGGAGCTTCTGCATAATGACAATCTAGAACAAATAATAGTAAATAAAAACTCCAGAACTAATAAAAACTCTAGTTCTTTAATTGATTTAATAATAATTGTTAGTAACCCAGAACTTTTCGATCCTATTTTACAAGAACCTATGCATGAAATATCTGATCACGATCTAGTATACCGAGTGTTAGAAAAGTATGGGAAAGGTGGAAAATCAAACAAACAAACAGTTTGCATCAAATCGAAAAATAAAAAAATACGTGTCAAAAATTTTCAAAAAACTATCTACTGATACCAAAATGACCTCCTCACCCACCACCCTGTGGGTGGGGCGAGGGGCAACTTTAAAATCTCAAATGGAAATCGGATTCTACGGCAAAAAATACGTAAATTTTATTCCGGACATTTTTTTAGATTCTTGCATGGTGTCGCTGTAATCGCAAAAAATAAAAAGAAAACATTACTGTTTCAAGAGTCGCGTCTTATTCCCATAAAAAAACGTCTAATTCAAAAACTGAAAAACACGTATTTGTTATTTTTACTCTCCCACCCCTAACCCAGTGGGTGGAGCGGGGGCAACTTTGAAATTTGTAATAAAAATCCCTATTTTTTATAGCGGATTCGGATTGTACGGCCAAAAATACGTGAATTTTATATAGGGCATTTTTTTTCGATTCTCGCAAGGTGTCGCTGCAATCGCACAAAATTGAAATAAACCTTAAGCGTCCATAAGTTTGGTAATATTTACAAACTCTAGCTATCTGTGTTGACAAACAAACATTGAGTTTAAAAAACAATATCTGTGATATCTTGGTTTTTATGAATGTTTTTTTAAAAGTGTTCTTAATAGCAGTATTGGTTTTGTGAAATTTCTACGAGAACGTTCAGTTCCTTCCAACTTTTGTAGAGGCAGAAGCGCACTCTTGTACGGAAAAGTTATTTCATTTTTCATTAGTTCTCGCGTTTTTTTTCTGCATAATGGCTACTTTAACAGAGGAAGAGAGAGTTTCTCTTTTAATGATGCAAGGGTGGGGCGATAAAAAAAGATCCTATGATGAAGTGATTTTATTCAATGAAACTTTCCGTGTAGATCAAGTGGAAATTTCGAAATCTATTGTGTCCCGTACCATCAAACGATTCCTAGACAGAGGGACAAATAAAAATCGCCAAAAATCTGTAAGACCAAAATCTGAAATATCGGAAGCTCGACAAATGGAAGTGGCTCAGGCATTTGTTGAAAATCGAAGGTTATCAATCAGAAAAGCCAGTCAACAGCTTGATATGAGTGCATTTTCAGTTCATAAGAATTTTAAACTTTTGAAATTTCATCCTTACAAAATTCACCTTCACCCAGAGTTACATGAAGATGATTTTGATCGGCGACTTGAATTTAGTAAATTAATGATGGAAAGGAGTAACCAAAACCCAAATTTTTTCTCATCTCTACTTGTCTTCTCAGATGAGGCAACTTTCGAACTCAGTGGAAAAGTTAATCGCCATAATTTCAGATATTGGAGTGACGAAAACCCTAACTGGATGCTTGAAACACACACGCAGTATCCACAAAAATTAAATGTTTGGGCAGGGGTTTTCAGGGATCGAAATTTGGATGGAGAAAAATACCTGGAAATGTTGACAAATCAAATAATTCCCGCAATACAAGAGATTGCTGGTGATGAGTTCGATAATGTTTGGTTCCAGCATGATGGGGCTCCTCCACACTATCGGGATATTGTTAAGGACTATTTGAATGGTATATTCGAAAATCGATGGGATAGGTCGAAGAGGAACTATTGAATGGCCAGCAAGATCTCCCGACCTCGCGCCACTTGATTATTTTGTTTGGGGCTACGTGAAGGGTAAGGTTTATTTCACTAAACCTCGTAATTTGGAAGAGCTGAGACAACGCATAATAAATATTTTTGCAGAAATACCACCTCAAATGATAAGAAGTGCTATTGAAAATTTTTACGTTCGTCTCGGACAATGCCAAGAAGTCAATGAGCACCATTTTGAACACCTGCTATAATCTTGAAATTAAAACCTGCTAGTGTAGCAGTTAAGCTGTAAACTAATTGCCTCAACTGGCCGAAATCCTCACCTTGCCTTAAATGGCTGAGTTACCTCCTTGTCTTCACTGGCTGGGATCAAGAACTTGTCTGAAGTGGCTGAATTAAGAGGTAAATCCACTGTTAGATTTTTTTTAAATCGAGTTTTTTATTGCCCTGTAAAAAATGTAAATTGAAAATTACTAGCTGCTAATAAATTTACAGAATGTTAATAGTTGTAATTTCCGCACGACCGTGTAAAATCACTGTTCTCAAAACAGCTCGGGAAATCATTCGCTCTGAGATCAGTAGTTTTACTTTTCGTATTTTTTTAAGTATGCGTTCAAAACTTTTATGTTTCCACTCAATTTTTTGCGATTGCAGCGACACCTTGCGAGAATCGAAAAAAATGCCCGATATAAAATTCACGTATTTTCGGCCGTAGAATCCGAATCCGCTATAAAAAATAGGGATTTTCATTACAAATCTCAAAGTTGCCCCCGCCCCACCCACTGGGTTAGGGGTGGGAGAGCCAAATCCGATGTTATTGGATAGATTTCGTAAAAATAGCAAATACGTGTTTTTCAGTTTTTGAATTGGACGTTTTTTTTTATGGGCACAAGACTCTACTTTTGAAACAGTAATCTTTTCTTTTAATTTTTTTACTATTACAGCGACACCATGCAAGAATCGAAAAAAATGTCCGGAATAAAATTTACGTATTTTTTGCCGTAGAATCCCATTCCGCAATAAAAAATAGGGGTTTCCATTTGACACCACAGGGTGGTGGGTGGGGAGGTCATTTTGTTATCAGTAGATAGTTTTTTGAAAAATTTTTGACATGTATTTTGTTATTTTTCAATTTGATGCAAACTGTTCGAGATTTTCCACCGTTCCCATACTTTTCTAACACCCGGTATGTAAACGCCAATGTTAAAGTACCTAAATCGCCACCTAAATTATTTTCATTTAGAAACTTTAAATATTTTTAGTTCAGAATCAAAAGTTAGCTTTTAACACAAAATATTATAAATTCTTTGATATACATGCATCAATCATCACAATTAAAATAAGTAAACCAAAATATCCGTGGATAACTGATGTCATTAAGATTATTATTTGGGAGCGTAATAAATTACTAACTAAATTTAAGAAAACCAAACAGCCAGATCATTGGGAGGGCTTATAAGACTATGAGGAATTATGTTGTTAATGCCATTAAGCAAGAAAAGCAAACTTATTTAAACAATATTTGTAGAACAGTTATTCAAAACAAATATGGAACACTCTTAATCGGCTAAACATCCATAAAAGCTAATAAATTAGAACTTCCACAAAATCTGAGCGATGTTGAAGAGATTAATAACTTTTTTACTTCTGGCATGAATTTTAATCTACTAATTTCAGTGGAAACTATCAACAAATATAATAACAGTAGGCTCGGAGGTAATTTCTTTACTTTTCTTGAGATAACCGAAAATTATATTTTTATTGCTTTAAAAAGTTTAAAATCAAACTATTATGGACATGAAGGATTAACTCGTCAAATGATAAATATTTGCTTCCTTATATTGTCCCATATATTTGTCATATATTTAATTCTTGCCTTGCCAGTGGATATCTTCCAAAATCACACTACTAAATGAGCAGCATGATATACTCACTACCGTGGATAAAGGAATGATAACGGCTTTAGTTCTCTTTGATTATAGTAAGGCTTTTGAGGCGATAGATCATAGTTTGTTGTGTGCGAAACTACAATATTATGGATTTTCAGATTCTGTAGTTTCCTTTATTAGAAACTAACTAACAGAGCTTTCAAGCGGTACAGCTGAGGTCGTCTATATCTGATGATGTCATGTTATCAAAAGGTGTTCCTCAAGGTTCAGTACCTGGACCGTTTTTGTTTACAATTTTCACATCAGATATGGGAGATACTTTGAAGTATTGTAAACATCATCAATATGCGGATGACACCCAGCTTTACATTAGCTTTAATAAGGACACTACCTATGAGAAACAATGCTATTTAAACGTTAATTTGGAAAATACATATACTTATTCGATATACAATGGACTTAAAATTAATCCGATTAAATCTGCAGTTATATTCCTTGGTCTACATTAACTGTGGGAGAATGAACATTTCAAATTGCGCATGTCAAACTCTGCTCTTAACTCTGATAAGGAAGCTAAAAACTTAGGTATCATTTTTGACAGTGAGTTTAGATTTAGAACACATATTGCTAAAATTTTGCATGTCTTTAAGGCAATTATTTCGTAATAGAAACATCATTAACTTTAAATTTAAGATAGCTCTTTGTGAATCTCTCGTTCTATCACATCTAAACTACGGAGATACTATTTATTGCCATGCTTTGGATCAAATGAGCCAGTTGAGACTGCAAAAGATTCAAAACGCCTGCATTACATTCATTTACAGTCTACGTTCTTATGACCATGTTTCGCATAAACTTAAAGAGTTAAAATTAAAATATATACAAATACACTATCTAAGTATGTTTATATTTAAAACATTAAAGAGTGACGTCCTGTGCTATCTCAAAAAGAAACTTGAATTTAGACACACGCTTCATAATTCCAACTTAAGAATCAACTACAATTTAAATATACCAACACATAAAACATCACTTTATAGACGGTCCTTCTCATATTCCGCAGCCAATGTTTTTAATAAATTTCCCAATATGCTAAAAAATAGTAATTTATTGCTAAAAGCTATTAAAATCAAACTATTTGAATATTTGTTACAACAAAAATAATTGAAGTTCATGTTTCCTTTTATTTTGCATTCGTGTACATCTTTTGCGAGTTTATATGTATATGTATATATATGATTATTGTCTAATTATTGTCCAGCTTTCTTGTCAGTTAAATTAGTTTCTGTTCCACCTGATATCTGTCATATTAACTCAGGTTTAATTATTGTAATTAAATTTATAAATAGGTAGATAGTAACATTTTTTGTTGTTAATAAAATGTATTTGTTAAACTCGGTTGAGTCTGAATACTCTGAATAGCTATTAGCTAAACTCCGAGGATAAAATAATGGCATATTATTATTATTATTACTATACCCCTTAATCTGTGGTTTTTCTATTGCCTTAAAAGAAGATTACTGGGTGTATTGGTTACAAATAAGTTTGCAGAAATAAACTTCGTATTATTTATTAGTAATTTCACCAGTTATGCTTCAAAGCAATCTATTAATAGAGGTTTCTTTTAATGTTTTTATAATTTCCTAAATAACTAATTTACATTATTAAAACCAGCTACCAAGTTCTCTTCCTTGGCTTGTACATATTAAAAATACAAAGCACGCCATAACTTAACTTCCTCGAATATTATTATTTTGTGGCAAGAAGACATTGAATAAGAATGCTTGTTCTATGGCTAAGTTCTCGTCTGATTAGAATACATATTGCAGATTTTCCTCGAAACGACATAGTAATACTAAAAAATTTAAATATGAAGCAATAAAGGCTCTTATTCGGTTACGTTCCACCCCGTAACTTGTAAAAATATAAATTAGAATGGGAATTTTAGTAATACGTAAATAACTTCTCTAAATGCTTGAACACAGCGCTAATGATTCTAATTTTGCCAGTTAGTTTAATGGGTATACGATGTATTTTAAATGGTTTCAAAATTAGTTGTAGTTAAAACTGAGCAGCTGGTACCACTTGTGCACTGAATATCAATAAGCTTTTCTTTCGGTTTCGAATAACTAAGATAAATGATCTTAGATGCAGACTGGGAAGACACTTTTAACTGATATTATAAATATTAGAAAATTGTGTAATGTTTTGTTTACTTATTTACTTTGCATAAAAATAAGTGTATATATTGTCTGAAAGTTATTTGTGGCATTCTACGAATATTCTTTCCTATTATTTGGGTTTTTTACCACATGTATTAGTATCCTCTTCAAAACAATTCACCGAATCTACAAAATAATAGAATTATTGGAAAAAAAGCCTCTGCGCCCGTGACGTTTACGTCAAAGGAAAAGTCAGAGGTTATGTTTTGCAAATAATATAAATCGGAATAAACACAGAAATAATGTATTTTGCTGAAGTTTCGGAAAGTAATCTCTTTTCAAAGCTATTTTTTGGAAGAACTCTTATTTTTCTGTGTATGTCAAATACACAGCTTTAAGATTCTGTTTATGTTATTTCCATAGATACTTACTACTTGCACAGAACATAAAACTGATGATATTTTCTTTTAGATAATGTTGAGTTTGTTAAGTTCTTCTTTTAACATTGGTAGCCAGGCTGTACAAATATCTACAGAACAATTCGATACGCACTTATCTTCATTTAATAAGATTATTGCTGATTCTTTAATTTTTCCTTGTTTGGTATCTGTTTCTTTTGTTAAAATTTTTGCCAAGTCCCAGTTTATTCTATGTCTGTTTTCCCAAGCATGTTCACAAATCTTTGATTTCTGAATTTCATTCCAACCTCACACTGAAAGGTCTGGATGACTCACTCACATAAGATTTATCACATTCGCACGGGATATTGTAAATACAGTTTTTTGAATTCTGCTCCCTGTTTATCGTTTTTTTTTTGTTAAAATAGATCTTAAAGTGTTCCCCGTTTGAAATATCATCCTAACATCAAATTTGTCACCTATACGGCGTAGCTTTTCCGATAGTCCGTATACATAGGGAATTATTGCTGTATAATGACGTTCAGGTTTTTGTCGTACCTGATTGTCCCTATTTTCAACTTTATGAAAACTCTATCAATAAAGGCTTCAGGATATTGATTTTGTACTAGAACCTCTTTGATAATTTTTTTCTCGTTATTTAATATTTCATTATAAGATGAAATTATTTTGGCCCTATCGTATAAACATTTTACAACACCCCTTTTAACATTTATTGACTGATTCGAGTTAAAATTTAGATATCTATTAGTATGTGTTGGTTTTCTATAAACGCTTGTTTCAATTGTATTGAAGAATCAGCAATAATCTTATTAAATGAAGATAAGTGCGAATCGAATTGTTCTGTAGATATTTGTACAACCTGGCTACCAATGTTAAAAGAAGAACTTAACAAACTCAACATTATGTAAAAGAACATATCTTCAGTTCTATGTTCTGTGTAAGTAGTAAGTATCTATGGAAATAACATAAACAGAATCTTAAAGCTGTGTATTTCACATACACAGAAAAATAAGAGTTCTTCCAAAAAATAGCTTTGAAAACGGAAAGAGATTACTTTCCGAAACGTCAGCAAAATACATTATTTCTGTGTTTATTCCGATTTATATTATTTGCAAAACATAACCTCTGACTTTTCCTTTGGCGTAAACGTCACGGGCGCAGAGGTTTTTTTTTTCAATAATTCTATTATTTTGTAGATTCGGTGATTTGTTTTGAAGAGGATAATAATACATGTGGTAGAAAACCCAAATAATAGGAAAGAATAATAAGTGTATACTTAATAAAAATTAAAAAAATTTATACAAATTAGTTAATATCAGTTTTGAGAAAATAATTTTAACTCGAGAATGCAGTATTTTTATATATTTATAAAGATAGTCACATATTCCTTATTATCTAAAGACATAAAAATACATACATATTACATATACCCATACAAGGTGGGTTATCTTTTATATTAAATAGTATTGCTAGCTCGGAAACTATAACATATATAACAAAAAATATATATTTAAACAGTATTCAAAACAATATTAGACATGACGTCAAATCCTTTTGGAACTATACTAACTCTAAGAAAGGTGTATCCACTATTCCTCAAAATTTAGTATATAGAGATGATCAGTTAAATAATACACAAGAAATTGTGGACGGATTTGCAAGATTTTTCAGTACCTCATTTGCTAACTTCAGGGCAACAAATAATAATTCAACATAATATTTTTAGTCGCAAACTCCTCTATAAATCCTTATTTTACTATAAGGAACCTAACCAGACTGCAACCAACAGCTACTCTCCGGGCTATGTGCCCCGCCGAGCGCTGAATTACAAGTTACAAGCCTGGCGCGTTAAGTGTAATAATTGCATATTACCATCAAAACGCTAATGCTTCGATTGTAACAAACACCAGCCGAAAGACTGATCCTACTTAAAGGAGCTCCCTTGCCAGTCGTCACACACCACTTGCAGACTGCAGTTTCGAGCTGTTGGCTCTCGTCAGTGCAAGGTAGGTATGCGACGACCGACATGAGAATCCTTTGACTATAGTACATCCCGGTATTTTTACAATAGCGACATGTAAAACAGCCAGCAGGCGCCATCCAGCGGTCCAGTGTCTGTTGCAATCGAACAATAAATAGCCTGACTTGGCTTAGCAATCGAAGCATTAGCGTTTTGATGGTAATATGCAATTATTACACTTAACGCGCCAGGCTTGTAACTTGTAATTCAGCGCTCGGCGGGGCACATAGCCCGGAGAGTAGCTGTTGGTTGCAGTCTGGTTAGGTTCCTTATAGTAAAATAAGGATTTATAGAGGAGTTTGCGACTAAAAATATTATGTTTAATATTCCGCCCTCTAAAAGCACATTTGAAAATAATAATTCGTTTAACAAATCGTTCAGTCCGAATAATAATAATTTATATATTGATAAATTTTGTACAGATTTTTTTGCAGAGCCCCTCCATATAATTTTTAAAATGTCTTTGAAGTTTGGTATATTTCCGGATATATGGAAAAATCTCGTATCTGCCCGGTTTACAAGAAGGGTGAAAAAAACAATGTAGAAAACTATCGGCAAATTACTATAATTCGTAATGCCGCAAAAGTTTTTGAAATACCTCTACATAACCTGAGTTACCCTCATATATAGAGGGACAGATTAGTGTACATCAACACGGCTTCATTAAAAATAGATCCACAGTCTAAACGGCCAAATAGATGTTATTTACACGGACTTCGCCAAAGCCTTTGATAGAATTGACCACAATATATTATTACATAAGTTAGATCTCGCCAGGCTTTCTATATTTATATGTTAAATTTATTTAAATCTTATCATAGCCAAAGAACACCATATATTGAATGTCGGGGTGAAAAATCATTCAAAAATATCAGTTTTATCGGGTGTTCCCGAGGGCTCTCTTCTGGGGCCTCTCTTTTTCATCCTATTTATTACTGATATTATAGATAATTTGGATGTATGCTATTTATTTATGCGGATGAGACATGATGTTGTTATGCAATATTAGCTCTAAGGCAGACTATTTTACGATGTTTCGTTTTTATATTTATCACAAGTGCTTTCTTTTTTAGCTTTATCATTAATTTCAGGGTTTTGATTAACCAAGGAGCACGAGGTATTCTGATTCTACTTGTTTTAAACGGAGCATGCAAACCATACAATAAAATTATACTAGAGTTTCAAAACTATATAATTTCTGTAACATCATGAAGAAAATATATATAATTCCATTAATCGATCTTAAATCTACCAAAAAAGAGTTATAGTTAAAGTTAGAAAAATCTCTAAAGGTGTGATGGAATTGTTTTTGTTTCTCTTTAGAAATTTTGCGTTACCTTTTCTTGTATGATAATAATAATAATACTCTTTGTTTTTAAGTCGACATGCATTACATAATATATATGTAGTATATAAAAATCGTCCACATACAAAAATACAATGATAAGTTGACAACAACATAGTCAATATATAAACATACAGGCTGTCCATTTTATCAGGGCCCTCGAGAATATCTCACTTAATGATTGATGTGCCGTAGTGTAGTCAACCGCTAAAATTGTGCTCTATCTTTAAAACGTAAATAAAGTGGTAATAGTGGACGTAAAACAACACAACAAATATAATCAGTGTGTTAGTCTCTAATTATTGGAGCAGTGAACATAAAATTATCTACTTCCTATAATAACTTCCATAATAACTCTAGTTATGTCAGGCACGTGCAGTAAATGTACAAAAATTGTAAACGATAGATCTCCTGGCCTTCAGTGCGTTTTTTGCGACAGAGTTTTTCATGGTAAATGCCTATCGATAAGTAAAGAACAACTAGCTTTATTTAATGATGTACCAGGTACGATCTATAAATGTGAGGAATGTCGCATTATTAAATGCGACGAACTTCTACGCGCTATAAAAAGTTTACAGGCCGTAGTAGAAAACATGCAACTGGAGATGAAAAATATAAAAGAAAAGAAGGAATCACAAGATTTGGAAAGCATCATAACTGTAATCGCTGATAGACAAAAAAGAGAAAAGAACATTATAATATACAATTTAGAAAGTGTAGGAACTTCTGATACAAATAGGCAAGCAGCTGACCTGAAGAAAACTGAGGAAATCTTAAAATCCATTGCACCAAATATCACTAACGTGATCAAAGTTACTAGACTTGGCAGAGAACCAGCTGATAAACCACTCCCTTTAAAAGTTCAGCTAGCAACTAAGGAAGATGTTTTCGATATACTTAAAAATAAACATAAATTAAGACAGATACATGGTGATCCAAATTTCTACTGACAAAACACAATTACAACGTGAATATATGAAAAAGATTATGTTTGAGATGTCTCATGTCTCACAATTGCAAAGTCAAAAAAGTAAATGGTATTAAAATAAGTCATGTAAACGTTAGATCTCTAAATAATTGCTTTGATAGCTTTAAGCACATTGTTCTCACAAATGATTTTTTCATTGTTGGTGTATCCGAAACCTGGCTTATGCCAGACTACCCTAGCAACCATGTATCAATTCCTAATTACAACATTATAAGAACAGATCGTGTTGGAAGAGGAGGTGGTGTGGCGTTTTACTTGAAGGCTCCTTATAGTTTCAAAAAATATTATAGTTCTACATCACAAAACGTTTTGGAACAGTTGTGGTTAATAGTGACTGTCAAAAATAAGAAGATAGCGTTAGGTGTAATTTATCGACCTCCAAATACAAATGGGGACAATTGTTTAAATGAACTAAATTCTGTTTTAGAACAGGTTTATCTGGAAATTAATTCGGTAATCCTTATGGGCGACGTAAATATAAATTTATTAAATTGTAATTCAGTAGATACAAAAAAATTTAATAGTTTATTGGCTAATTTTGATTTGCACCAAGTAATAAAAGATCCTACTAGAATCACCGCTAATTCAGAGTCGTTAATAAATGTTATATGTATCAGCGGGGATATTGCAGCAACAAACTCTAGTACTATGGATTTATTAAATATCACGGATCATATGATGGTACTCTGTGAGATAGGTATTGAGGAGAAAAATATATGTCCAGATATTATTTATTACAGGGATTACAGAAATTTTGATCTAAATAGTTTTGCTATTCATGCTGGGTATAACACACCTTGGGAAAATATTTATAACATACAAAATCCTAATTCACAAGTAGAATTTCTTAACAATTGTATACTGTCACTTTTTGATTGTCACGCTCCTATAAAGTCTTTTAAGACAAAATTTAAATATCGCCCTTATATAACTTACAATATTAAGCGGATGATTCAATTGAAAAACAAAGCCCATGCAAAATATATAAAGACTAGAACTTCAACTGCTCGTGAATACTATGTAACATTAAGAAACTATGTAAGTGAGGATATAAAGCGTGAGAAAGTGGCATATATGCAATTTACTCTAAATAAAAATAAAGGTAATTCCAAAATGATTTGGAAAAATCTGTCTGACTGGGGAATAAGCACACAGTCCTCTTTTAAAAATAATCTACCTAATGATTTGCGTAAACCAGAAGAGATTAATAACTATTTCCTAAATGTGGCCGGACCCTCTTTAATAGGTAACGACATGTTAGATTTTTATAACACCAATCAATTTAATCAGGATGTGTCGTTTAATTTTAGAGAAATTAACAATGACGATATATTTCAAGCCATAAAATGCATAATATCTCAAGCTTTAGGGGTCGATAATATCGACATCAAAATGCTCTCTATAGTCATGCCTTACTGTGTCGAATTTGTAAAATATATATTTAATAACTCTGTCAGGCAAGGTGTTTTTCCAGATATTTGGAAATCGGCAAATGTGTTACCAATTCCTAAAATATCGTCTCCATCTGAGTACAATGATCTTAGACCAATATGTATATTACCAGCAGTCTCAAAATTATTTGAATAAATTTTATCATTTCAAATAAAAGAATATTTAGATGTTAACAGAATCCTACCTGAAGTACAATCAGGTTTTCGTGGAAAACATGGAACACATACTGCCCTAATAAAAGTTGTTAATGATGTAGCTACAGCACTGGATAAATCTTGGTGTAGTATATTAGTGTTGCTAGATCAAAGTAAAGCTTTTGATTTGGTACATTCTGATCTACTTATTGCTAAGCTAAAGTATCTTGGCTTCGGAAATATAGCTCTCAATTGGTTACAAAGTTACATGGTAGGTAGAACTCAAAGGGTTATAATTGATAGGGACTTAATTTCCTCCACGAGAGAAACCACTTCCGGTGTACCACAAGGTAGCATTTTAGGACCTATTTTGTTTTCTATTTATATATTTGATTTTCTTAGAGCGCTAGATCAATGTAATGTTCATTTGTACGCAGACGACATTGAAATATATATATCCTTTCCCTTCAAAAATTCTGAAATATCTGTAGAAAATGTAAATAGAGACTTGCAACGTACTGTACAATATTCTGAAGATCATGGATTAGGAATAAACCCCAACAAGACAGTTGCTATGTGCATTGGGCCTGAAAGACAAAAACTTGAAATAGAAAATAACTTCAAACTAAATATAAACAATAGCGATATTAATTGGGTAACATCAGCAAAAAATTTAGGTGTAATCATGGATAACAGTTTATCATTTAACGAACATGTCGAATACATATTCAAAAGTTCATTTTTAAAATTAAAATTACTATATAGATTTAAATACCAATTAAATAAAGAAGTTAAATTAAAATTAGTTAAAACCCTTATATACCCTCATTTAGATTACTGTGGATCTGTGTATTACAGTTTCTTGCCGCAATACAACAAAAACAAGCTACAGCGCATACAAAATGCATGTATGCGATTTGTATGTTGTATTCCATATCAGGAACATGTAACGCCATATCTTGTACAACTTAATGAGTTGAATATTCAACAGCGAATGCAATATTTAATAACAATCTTTTTGTACAAATTATTAAAATATAAAACACCAAATTATTTATATGTTTTAATTCAGAGGAGATCAGATGTCCATAATGCTAACTTAAGATACAATACATTTACGACCCCACAACATAACACAAGCAGATTCGAAGGATGTTTTTCTTATTTGGCACCTGTATATTTGAATAAAGTTGTTGATTACTTAAATTTATCTTTAGGACAATTTAAAAATAAAATAACATTATTGTTGAATATATAGTTTTCGAGAACTTTAGGTCTAATAATATTCATATATCAACACTTACAATATTTACGTTAAGAGCTTTATAAATTAGTTAGGCATTTTATTGTAAAATATTTTCATTTAGATTCTTTTTTAATATATATATTATAATTTTTTAGGAGAGGTGGAAGAAAGCTAGGCTAACCTCTTCCTTTTGTGTGTAAACCTGTTTTTTTATGCACAATAAACCATATTATTATTATTATTATTATTATTATTAATATCGGTCGTACAAAAAAATTATTTTTACGAAAATTGTGCCGATTTATATAACCTACAAAATGGTTTAAAGACATTTGAAATCCATGGCCTACTTTAAGAGTTATGGCGGAAAATATCGAAAATGCGGAAAATATCTCCGTTATTTGAAGAGATACGAGAAAAATTCTAAGGCAATTTTTTTTTGCAAAATAGACTGTTTCAACGAGATTTTATCTAATTTTTTTCAAAACCGCTGTATTTTGAGATTTACTCTTCAGGCTGTTAAAAAAATTATTTTGAAACGGGCGGGAAATGGCGCCATTAAATAGATAGAATAGAATATTTTCTCCCTTTTCAACGATATATCATATGCCATATTAATTCATTGGTACTACGTTAGTAATTATAAAAACATTTTTTTGAAACCAATAATTTTTTTTTAAACAAGCATTATACTTGCCGTGGAGAAGTTATTAAATAAAACGATAAAATAGTTCAATAAGTTGTTCAAATCTTTGCTATAATAAAACATTAACACAATTAAGAAGAATTACGCCTAAAAATTTGACTATTTTTTTATAGACTGATTGTTGATTTTTGTCAGTAAGGCTACAATCGGGAGTAGTTTTGGTAAACATGAGCATTTGAGTCTTTGAACTATTAAGTTTTAAACCGAATTTATTACAGTAGTTGTTCATTAATGTAATACATCTATTTGCGTTAAGTGAAAGATCCTGTAAATTGTCGGCTGCCGACGCAATTGCCACGTCATCGGAAAATTGAGTGACGTATAAATCATGTGTTACTGTAAAATTATTTTGCAGATCATTGATGATTATGAAACGAATTGGACCTAATGTACTGCCCTGGGGAACAACTGTTGGTACCAATAATTGAGCATCAGATTGATACAATTTGCCACTCACTTTTATTTTAACTGACAGTGTACGGTTACTGAGATATGACTTTACCCAAGAGTTAGTTACTACTCTTATTCCATAGGCATAAATTTTGTTAAGTAGCATTTCGTGATTCACCGTATCGAATGCTCTAGACATATCAAAAAATAAACATTCACATTTTTTCGTATCCATATTAGAAAATAAAATTTATACAGCGAAGTGACTACATCTTTTGTAAAGTGACTCTCTCTGAAACCATGCTGACTAGACGAAAGAATATTATTTTTATTGAAATAAATTTTGAGCTGACTGGCATATGCAAGTTCAATTAGCTTGGTATACTTTGTCTTGCAATGTATAACGTGCGTTTTTCCGTTGGATTGTAGAAAGAATAAATAATAATAATAATAATAATATTTATTTAGTCCAAGACATCGTACAAGGAGTACATAATTTGTATAGGACACGTCAATTACATACATTTAGAATAAACTAGAGCTAAAATACATTTAGAATAGACAATAATTAGAATAGTCGATACATTGAGCACTTAAAATTGTTAAAATAATAATATAATAATACAATATTGTTACGCAAACCTATGATTAAAATAGTCAGAGAGATTATAGAAGTTTTCTTGTTTGAGCAAATTTAATACTTGTTTCTTAAATAATTTGATATTTTCAGTGTTCTTTATGTAATCAGGCAACTTGTTATATATTTTTATTCCCATATAGGCAGGATTACTTTCAGTTAAATTTCTATTGTGCAGTGGTATAGATAGATCATTGTTTCTCCGGGTATTATAGTCATGAAAAAAACTATTTGAATGAAATAACATGTAGTTATGCTTAACAAATAATAGCGTTTCCAAAATATAAATGTCTGTTATAGTTAATAATCCTAATCGTTTAAATAGTGTTCTGCAAGAAGTCAATCTCGATATTCCCAGTATCGATCGGACTGCCTTTTTTTGTAAGCGAAATACTCTTATTGAATGACACGAATTGCCCCAAAACAAAATTCCATATTTTACTCTACTGTAGGATTGTGCATAATAGTATGACATTAATATCTGGCCGCTGCTGAGTTCCCGTAATCTGTATAGCGCATAACACACCGGTGACAATTTTCTGCAAAGCACATCTATATGTGTTTCCCAGCCTAAGTTATTTTCTAAATACACTCCCAAAAACCTTGTATTAGATACTTGTTCAATAGTTTTGCCCTTTATTCTGACTATGTAACTTTCGTTTATTACATTTGATTTTGGGGTAAAGTTAATGAAGACTGTTTTGTCTTTATTCAGAACTAGTCTGTTGCCGTTGAACCAATTAATAAATTTATCAAGCATAATTTGCACCTGTTTTATAGCCTCAGATCTAATATTATCCTAACATAAGTAACTGTTATCATCCGCGAACATGATAAGGTTACTATCTTGATCAATACTGGGGAGATCATTCACAAACAATAGAAATAATAACGGCCCAAGTACAGAACCTTGCGGCACACCGTACTTTATATGTAGTTGTTCCGATTTAGTGCCTTCTATTTCCACTATTTGCGTCCTCTCAGTAAGATATGATTCGATCCATTTGTTTATATTACCCCTGAGTCCATACGCATTTAATTTGCCAAGAAGTAGCTTATGATCAACTAGATCAAACGCCTTACTTAAATCCATGAATAAACCCACTGATTTTTTGTTTTTATCCAAATTTTTGTATAAAATATTTATAAAATCGAAAATGGCTGATTGTGTTGATCTAGATTTTCTAAAGCCATGTTGGGCATTATGTAATATATTATATTTTGTAAGAAAATTTGTTATTTTATTAAAAATGATTCTTTCCAATATTTTGGAAATTGTGGATAGTAACGAAACTGGTCTATAATTTTCAACACTTGAAGGCTCACCTTTTTTAAATAGTGGTATGACCCTGGCAGTCTTTAAAATTTTTGGAAAGACTCCATATTCTATAGAAAGATTTATTAAATAAGTCAGAGAGTCAGAGGGGTAACTATATAATTCACACAGCTTTTTAAGATATTAGCACTTATGTAATCGATTCCTACAGAATTGGAGCATTTCAAATCATTAATAATATTAATAACAACTTCTTCATACACAGGGCTAACAAACATAGTGGGAAAATCTTTATAAACTTTAAATTCATAATCAGTTTTATCAGAGTCCAACATACCAATTTTTGTCTGAAGTAAAGCAATAAAATAGTTATTAAAATAGTCAGATTTTTCCTTAGGATCAGTAATTTTTTTGTCGTTCGCTATAATATCTGGTATTCTATTAACATTTTTACTATTTTGGACACTATTATTTATTATTTTCCAAGCCGCTTTGGACTTGTTATCAGCCGTTAAATAATAATTATCATTAAACTGCCTTTTTGCTGCTTTTATAATCTCCCTGTACATGCGCTTATATTTTTTATAGTAAGTTATATCATTTTGGTCATTACTATTTTTCATTGTATTGTCTAGTTGCTTCAAATTCTTAGCAGACGTTTTAATGCCCGTTGTCACCCACTTTTTTATTTTATTTTGATCAGATATATAAAATTTTTTAAGAGGAAAAGCAAGTTCAAAATAATATATCATTTTATCAATGAACAGTTTAAAAGCTTTATCAGTATCACTTGTATTGTAGATATCTGCCCATGTTTCTTTACTTAAGTGTCCCAAGAATATTTCATAATTATTTTTACTAAATGACCTCATATAACGATAACTTGTTTTATTATTTACCTTATTCATATTTTTGACTATTAAAATCTGTCCTGAATGATCAGATATTCCATTATGAGACACATGACAAATGACGTCATTGGTGTTGAGGCTAGAGCAAATATAATCAATACAAGTAGAAGTATTCACTGTTATCCTAGTTGCTTCATTGACTAGTATATTAATATTATATGATCTAAAGATACCTTTCAGTTCATTTGCAGCAGTAGAGTGAGAGAAATTATCAATATTGAAATCCCCACATACTATTATTGTTGCATTTTTGTCTAAACAAATGACTTTTAAAATATTGTCTAACGCTTTTAAAAAATCGTTTACATTAGAATTGGGTGATCTGTATATACTCAAAATTTTTATTCTTTTGTTAGGAAGTTCAATATCTACTGCACATACCTCGATAATTTTTTCCTTAGAATATTTGTTTATCTTAGGAATATCTCTTACTTTATCTTTCAAGTACTGTTTACATAATATAGCAACACCTCCATTTTTATTAGCATCTCTACAAAATACACTTGCCAGAAAATAGCCACTTAGTTTCAAGATTTGTGCTTCATGTTCTTTCAAAAAATGTTCCGTAACACATAACACATGAATATCATCAGTCATTAAATTTATATATACTTCTAGTTGATCTATTTTATTCTTGATACCCTGTACATTTTGATGCATTATAATAAACTTAGAGTTATTTGCATAATCTGTTTGAATTGATTGCTATTCATTTTGAGAGTATGTTTTAATATTTCTTCGCGCCTGATCAATTTTCCTCTGCAGGCATTTACAGTTGTTGTCAAAAATAAAATGATCAACATCCAATTTTAGTTTAAACTTTTCGTTAGCTACAATACAGTTTGCACATTTAAATGACTCACTACTACAATTCTCTGAATTATGATCTGGAACCCCACACTTTAGGCATTTTTCCTCACTTTCACAATCACTTGCTTTGTGGTCAAAGTCGCCGCATTTAAAACATCTAAATACTGGTACATACTCAAATATTCTGCAGATTGCCCATCCGATACTCAATTTTCCCTGTGTGATTGCTTGCTGAAATGAGAACGGGTCACATTCAATTATGCCCATGAATCGAGTTTTCATTTTTCTAATAACTTTCACTTCAATAAATGCGTCATCACGTTTGAAAAATCCATTTTGCTTTATAATACTGTCTTTTAGTTCCTCTTTGCTTATTTCATCCTGGATATCAAGAATTTTAATTTGAGGATTTTTTTGTTGTGGTGTTTTAATGTGATAGTTCCTTTTTAATTTCTTTTCAGCTGCAACCTTTATTTTTTCCATCTCCTCTTTACTTTTACATTTTAGTAGTATACCACCTTCTTTCGTATGTTTCACCTGGGTTATTCCTACTTCGAGTGTTACTGGATTTAAGTTTTTCCGAATAGCCTCATTTGTTTTTACACTTTCCTGTTTAGATTTTGGTTGTATTACTATAACTTCCCCCGCTACTTCAGCATAACTTTTTTGTTGTCCGTTTTTAAATTTTCGTGCTTTTTATCTGAATTAGCTATCTTCTTCATAAATTCATGTAGTTCTGTTTTAATTTCCTTTTTAAAATCATGCATTTCAGTTTTCATCTCTATACCTGTATTAAGACATGTAATACAAGTATCACAAAACCATTTCAAGTTTTGATTGTTTTCCATTACTTTGTAAATATCATCAGTTATGTTTGTGCATTCGATGTGAAAATACTGTATGCAGCTGCCTGCACACTGAATGCTTGTCTCATTTCGTTTTAACTTCACTTTACATCTGCCGCAATCCTCGCACATTGTTCGGTTTACTTGTGAATTATAGTGTATGGTATCCTTTAATTTCTCTCCTGGATAAAAGAAATCGTTTTCTAGCTGTATTTATATCTATATAGTTTTTACACTTTTAACGATCGATTTTAACCTAACACTTGAGTCAATTTTAATAATTATTAAATGACAATTAAGGCACCCAATAAAACGATTTTCCAATTCCTCACATCAACTACTTAATCTTCTATTATTCGTTCTTTAGTTTACTTTACTTATATGAATATTAACAACACCTATATGCACATGCCAGATTAACAACCGTTCACACCAGATCTACAATAAAATAATGAATAAATAAATGTCTTAACCACCTATCGCGAAGAAATTTTTATTAGTAAATGCTTATTTCTAAGACATCTTCCAGTGTAAACTGTTAACCTTTGCATAGCAAACATTAATTTTTACGAAACGCCGCCTTCGGCAAGATAACACTTGAAACTTCCCGTACGAAGCCGCACCATAAAATTTCAATGCGACGTTTTTTTTCTCTGCTTACGAAAACAAGATTTCGCACTTTCGCTCCCTCGACTCGGCACCCTCAAAACAAAAATAATAGAGGAATGCGCTGAAGTAGTGAACTGTGCGCCTTTTAGAATCATTAATTCGCGATCGAATTGAATGTGATTTTACCATTTACCATTTGTTTTTTCAGGGCCCATTCGAGTCTCCGCTTGAGAATAACCGAGGAACTGTTCGAGAACAGGAGGCTGAAAATAAGATGTGTCGCGAGTATGCATAATATCTACCACAGGAGCTCGGAGAAGAGCACCGAATTAGAAAGAAGGAAACATAAGGCGACTCACGCTTGGTTAGCCTTTTCCACTACCACCGTATCTGCAGATTCGCTTGAGAATTGGCAGAACCTTAAAAGAGATTTAGAACAGTCTACACGTATGTATACAGTAGGTCATTTATAAATGTTGCAGCTTGATACGATGAATAGAAGGTAATAAGTTTAGAATTTAAACAGCTGATATTAAAACATGTTCAAACTATGGAACTTGCAGAGGTCTATTAGATCGTGCCAATATATTTGTAGTGAAAATTTCATAACCCATTTGTCAAATAATTTCCTGTTTTTTACTATTGAAAATATTATTACAAACTCTCACTACACATACAACAATGAATTAATCATGCAATATTATTATTTTCTTCCAATTACAATTCAATAATTAAAAAGTATTTAGAATATAACAATAATACATATTTAATATCTATTTTAATATACAGAGTGATTCACATAAAACTACCCAGGCAGTTTCCGTAATAACGAAAGGAGGTATTTAATTTCTGTAAAGGCCAGTCGTTAAATATTTTTGGTGGCTTTATTTTGTTGTTTAAATGTTGTCAATGACAGGGGCGTCCGCGACGCCGGCGCCGGAAAGAAAATTTTCGATGACTGGAACTTGAAAATAAAATATTATTAAAGTTTATTGAAGTCTAAGTACTTTTTGTATTATACACTTTTCTATTAAAACCAGTGGTTTTCGAGATAAATCGAAATAATATAAAATCAAATAAATTTTTTTTAATAAATTGTTTTGACTTTTAAATAAAATATGTACATACAATGTGGCCCATTTCAAATGGAAACCTCTCTGTAAAAAATGTATTTATAATCCTATGTTAACGCTTTATTTTTAAATGATAAACCATCGAAAACTCCACTTTATGACAAAAATTTAGAGATAAATTTCAATTTTCAAAGTCTTCTATGATTTATTTTCAATGTCGAAAATGGACAAATTTGATTAGCGATTTTTTTATTGAAATATTAACTACACCACTGGATTTAGTAACCTCTCAAATGGGTAAATCCCAAGTTTCATGAAAAAATATTGAAAAATGACAGAGCTATGACAAAATTAATGTAGGCAGTTGTGTGACCCATTTTGAATGGAAAAACATCTCTGTAAAAAATGTGTATATTATCTGATTTTGACGGGACTTTTTTTAAAAGATACACCATAAAAAACTCCACTTTATGACAAAAATTTCGAGATAAATTTAAATTTTCAAGGCTTTCTATGATTTATTTTCAATGTCGAAAAGCGACAAATTTAATTAGCGATTTTTTTATTGAAATTAACTACACCACTGGATTCAGTAACCTCTAAAATGGGTAAATCCCAAGTTTCATGAAAAAATATTGAAAAATGACAGATTTATGACAAAATCAATGTAGGCTCATAGTAACTTTTACTTGATTTTTTCTAAAAATCGAAGTAACCCATGAAAAATAAACAAAAGAAAGATAAATTAAGTGAATAGTTTTAATAAATATTACATTTTTATTGGATAATGGTAGATAATAATAGGGTGCCATGGAAAACAAATTTTATAGTCAAACGTCAAATCTTTAAAATTCGCATATTCTCATATTCATTGTTATTGAATTATAAAATTAATCGATAGTTATTATCAAGTATTAGTTTATTAGTTTGTAGTTAATTATGGATAATCTAAATGTAGAGGAAAAAATTGAACTTGTGCGCCTTAGAGGAGATAATGACAGAACTTTGAAAGAGGTATGCGAGATATTCAACAACAGGCATCCGAATAGGCCCAACATTACTAAAAGTACTGTTAATAAAATAAACAAATTTTTTAATGAGTGTGGTGCTGTGACACGGCGTATTATAAGAACAGATAATATACAAAGAAGAACCAGGTACGAGCAGACTGTTTTAAATTATTTTAACAACAATCCAAACGCCAGTGTAAGAGTAGCTAGCTTAGATTTGAATTTACCTAGAGAAAATATTTGCCGAAGAATTTGGTAAAACCATTCAAACCCAAATTTTTACACACGTTGGAACCTGGTGATGATAACAGACGGATAGAGTTTTCCTTGTGGGCTCAAGGAGAGTAACTTAATAACAGAAATTTTAATAAAAATATTTTATTCAGCGATGAAGCAACTTTTACAACAAACGAGGTAGTACCGTCACAAAATTCTAGGTTTTGGGCTATAGAAAACCCACAGTTCGTCATTAATTGTAAAAGACAATATTCCCAAAAAGTTAATGTTTGGTGTGGGTTGCTCAATGAAACAATCATTGGCCCTTTCTTTTTTGAAGGTAATATGAATAGCATGCAGTTTTTAGAGTTACTAAGAAATGAATTTTGGAATATTCTACATGAACTTCCAATACAAGAAAGAGTAAATCTACATTTTCAATTAGGTGGAAGCCCTGTCCATAATTCCAGAGTGGTTACCAGATGGCTGAATGCTAACTTTCCTAATCGATGGATAGGTCGCGGTAGCCCGCTAATTGAATGGCCACCCCGATCCCCGGACTTAACATCGATGGACTTCTTTTTATGGGCTTTAATAAAATCTAAAGTTTACAGGTCACGCCCGAGTAATAGAGAAGATATGTGTGCAAGAATAAGACAAGCTTGTGCAGAAGTTACCCGGCAACAATTATAAAATGTCGTATTAAAAGACGATTCGGCAAGTGCATCGAAATAAACGGTGGCCTTGTAGAGGCTACAAAAATTTAAGAAGTTTTAGTGTAATGTTGTACAATGTGTTATTTTTTTTGTTTAATAGGTATCTATTTATTATTACTTTTAATTGTTCATACTTACGTTCTTAAGTCCAATATGATTAAGTTTGTTTAAATAACAATATTTATTAAAACTATTCATTTAATTTATCTTTCTTTTGTTTATTTTTCATGGGCTACTTCGATTTTTAGAAAAAATCAAGTAAAAGTTACTATGAGCCTACATTAATTTTGTCATAAATCTGTCATTTTTCAATATTTTTTCATGAAACTTGAGATTTACTCATTTGAGAGGTTAGTAAATCCAGTGGTGTAGTTAAAATTTCAATAAAAAAATCGCTAATCAAATTTGTCCATTTTCGACATTGAAAATAAATCATAGAAGGCTTTGAAAATTAAAATTTATCTCTCAATTTTTGTCATAAAGCGGAGTCTTCGATGGTTTATCATTTAAAAAAAGCGTTAACATAGGATTATAAATACATTTTTTACAGAGAGGTTTTCATTTGAAATGGGTCACACTGTATGTATGTATTTGTTTTTAAAGTAAATGTTCAAAATTGTTTCCTCCTTCATGGATACACGTTAAACCGTTTAATTATTTCTTCCCCAGTTACTTTCAATCAGGTATTTCTATCTGCTGTGGCAACACTGGCATATATTTGGTTGTATAGATCTGCCATATCATTGATTGCTTCTGTGTAAATTAATTTTTTTTAATGTCGCCGTGAGAAGAAATCTAATGGAGTTAAGCCAGGTGATCGTGCTGGCCACCTGATTACTCCATTAGTTCCTGTCCATTTTTCAGTATATCTTCGTTGCAAGTATCTAACTGGTATTATTGACCAGTGCCTCGTCTGGATGAAACCAGATTATGTGCCCATCATGAGGATGTTTCTTAATAAATTTGGCAGCTCCTCTTGCAGGAACCTCCGATATCTAGCACATCTAGATAAGGTCCGACTATGTATCCGTTCAGTATTCCACACCATACATTTCTTTAAAAACTGTTTGATTTTTGGTTCTTCGTACTCACCTCGGATTATTTTGAGACCGAGCGTTCTATGTAGTCACAAGCCCATTACTATGGAAGCAGCTCTCATCACTTCACAACACGTCTTTCAAATAATTCGGATTTTCTTCATGTACTATTGGCAATTCGGCAATAAAATGTATGCGACGCTGAAAATCACCAGGTCTTAAATGATGACCATAATGAAGTTTATATGGACGGTACTTATTTTTCTTTAAAATTCTTTCATAGGAGGAGTAGGGAGTATTTGCTTCAGATGACTTTAAATTAGTACCTATTGCATGTAGTGACTACCTTTGAGCGAATTTTAATTTTTTTACTAATTATTAAATATTTGACTGAATAGTTGTTTTCGATTTATCTCGAAAACCACTGGTTTTAATAGAAAAGTGTATACAGCAAAAAGCACTTAGAATTAAACAAACTTCAATAATATATACTTTCAAAGTTCTAGCCACCAAAAATTTTCTTTCAGGCGTCGTGACGTCGCGGACGCCACTATCATTGACGACATTTGAAGAAAAAAATGAGACCACCAAAAATATGTAACGACTGGCCTTCACAGAAATTGAATACCTCTTTTCGTTAATACGGAAACTACCTGAGGAGTTTTATATGAATCGCCATGTATATTAATCGTTATTGTTATATAGTACACCTAGATTGCATAAACAACCTGTGTGTGTATCAGCAACAACTTAATTATGTTGTAAAATCTGAATTATTATTTATAATTTTCATTTACAATGATCGTAATCAAAGTATACGATCAGTAGATGACAACCTGGTAAAACATGTCTCCCGGTAAACTCGGTATTCCAGAGCGCTCCAATGTTATTAATTTCAAGTGCTGTGCAAGCAAACAATTTATACACTATAATATGTTTTAAATGCTATGGTGTTATAAATGTACCGAGGTTTAAAAACAGACTACGTTTGATTGAAGCTAATAAATTGGTGTGTTCTGATGATTATGCTAGTGAATCAGACGATGAAAAAGATCTGATAGAAAAAACTTTACACGAATTGACCGAGGACAGTGTAATAAAAAATAGCTGCATAAAAAAATGAAAGCCGAAAATAAGGCTTTCTTAGAAGAAGCCATATTAAGAGAAGAGGAGATGAGTGAGCTAATACAAAAACAATAACAAACAATCCAGGAGTTAAACGACTACATTTCTTGTATGAAAAAAAGGGTTAATACCAAAGAACACATAGAGTCAATATCAATTGGAATTCAGACCAGCAAAATCGTTGACAAAACCGCTGGCATTCAAACTGATATGCCTACAGTAACTGAAGAAATAATGCAAAACAGGGAAATAAAAAGTAAAGGAGATAGAAATCAGGATTTTAGTAATCTAAACAGTACAAACACTATACAGGGTGATGACACAAAAAGGCTGTCAACCATCCAGGAAAACATTATATATAATATGTATGACATCATTTCAATTAAGAAACCAGGCGCCTCCTTACATCAACTAATTGAAAATGTTGAAATGCTGGCTAAAAATTTTAACTTGCAAGACTATGTTATCATAACAGGTGGTTTAAATGACATTCTCAAAAAGAAGACACCATCTTTCAGTTACATGTGTAAAAAATTGAAACTATGTACACATACTAACGTATTGTTCGCATCGATCGATCCCGTATTATAAAAAACATTACATGAAAGATAAGCATGTATTTAAATTTAATGCAAAAATGAAGGAACTTCTAGATAAATTTGATAGTTATACTGAGGGTTGTTTTAAATTTGCTGATGTAAGCAATGGAAAATCAACAAAATGGAATAGACGAGCAGCTGCTTCTAATATAATGAACAAAGTGCTATTATATAAGCCTAGTAACAAGAATCTGAAGTTTATCACAATCAGTGACCTTAATGATTAATCGTTAATTCTTATTGATCATGTGCCTCATAGTGAAAATTCGGCAATGTCCTTTCAGCTTGGTTCAGAAGAACTATTGCCTATTCCAATGTTAAATAGTGTGGATGACAGCCTGTTAGATGCTCTGCAAATCACTCCTGCAGCTTTTTCTGTGAGTTCAAACGAAATTGTACCAAATAGAGAACATTTTTTATATCCCCGCCTATCACAAATATCTCAAGTTTAGTGTGCAAGTTTAAAATAGTTCATGTAAATGTTCAATACGTTACAAATAAAATTAATGAAACTGAAATGTTTGTGAAGGAACATAAGGTAGACATACTATGTCTAACTGAACATTGATTATTACATAATGACATAGGAAATATTTCTTTTCCAAATTATACATTAGTATCTTATTTTTCACGAGTATCACATATACACGGTGGATCCTCAATTTATGTTAAAAATAATATAATTTCTACTAAACTTAAATTACTAAATGATCTATCTATTGAATGTCAAGTTGAGATGTCTGGAATTTCCATTTGCACTAGTGATATGAAACAAAAAATTGCAATAATTAATATTTATAGACCTCCAAAAGGAGATGTTCACATCTTTCTAAACAATTTAGCTGAAGCTTTGAATACAATAACAAAAAAATTTGAACATATTGTTTTGTGTGGAGATTTTAATATTGACTACTTAGAGAGCCAACCAGAAAAAAATATATTTGTGTGACCTATTACAAGCTCATGGTTTTAAATTCACTGTAAATGTACCCACTAGAATATTTAAATATGTAAATAGATATATAAGTTCATCATGTATCGACTATATGGTAACAAATCTCCCCCAGGAAGCATATGTAGTGAATGTCACTGACCCAACCCTCATTCAATGAATGAAAACGAAATTCTAGATGTAAAAAACTGTAAATTATATATATTTTTATACTTATCTAATTAAGGACTTACCAAATGTACATATATGTATCATCTATTGGTGAATAAAATATCTATCTATCTATATTATTTTTATATTCAATATTTTAACCACCTGATAATTTCGTGAATTTCGCTTCGTTTTTTTAAATTCATTTATTTAACGTCGGCCTATTTCTGCTACCAAGGCCAATCACCGGCGCCAGGGGATAAGTTCATCAGTGACTGTCTAGGCACTTTGACTCCTAACCTACAAATTTTGCCGAAGCCTCACAGTTTGTCTGGGGTACGGATCGTTAATGTGCTCACATCGTGGATACAAGGAACCCACAGTTTTACATCTCTTTCGAAAGATGATGACGCGAGCAGATCCGCTCAACCCGGACCGTCTGCGTGAGAGGACGCACCACTGTCCATCACACCACCAAGCCGACGTTCCGGTTTGTTATTTATTAGTATTCAGTATTTTATCACAGAATAATGTTATTATATTGTTTAAAATGGACAGGTAAAATATTATAAAATTTTGGACCATAATACGTTATAAATCTTTGTGTTGTTGTGTATCTAATCTGAGGTAATGCGACACTTAAATTGTCTTGCGTTGTGTACATGTTGTATTGTACTCAGTAAATTTTTATGTTTATGTGTAAATATTAAAACAGACTTGGTATATAGAAGTTGCAGATTAAATACATTAAATTGTTGAATAGTAGTTCAGAAGAGTAGTGTTCATTTCTTCTCACTTTCAACTCAGCCAAGGCAGTCAATCTATTATGCTGCTGAGTTGAATATATAATTTTTTCGCCGATTGTTTAAATATATTCTAAAATAATTAAATTATTACAATTCTCAATTTCTTTATTTTTGTTGTAATAAATTCAATAAAAATTCATTAAAAATCGCAGTTGTTGCTAGTTAGTGACCATATGAACTAAGTGTTACTTTTCCTGCCTAAGCAGGAAAGCGTTTACTTTCCTGTTTAGGCAGGGAAAATGAGCACTTTCCTGCCTAGGCAGGGAAAGTGACACTTTGCTGATTGACATTAGTCAGCAAAGTTAGTGCTTTGCTGTCAATCAGCGAAAAATAAACTTACTGGGTCGCTTGACTCAATCTGACAATGTCTAGTTTTTATACTCATCAAAACGTGAATTGTTGCTTTAGTTTAGAGGGCATTATCGTATTTTGTGAGGTTAAGAATACATATATTTGTGATTTTTAACAAAGTATAAAGAATATTTTCGAGAACAAAAATGATAGATTTGCCATAAATATCTGTAAAGTACTCGCATTTATTAGCATTAAACTACGCGTTGACAGTATTTTAAATATTACCTCATAATTGCAACATAGCCAACTTGCGAACTCCTGCTCACCAAATGCATTTTCAAGTTAATCGTTAGAAAACTTGCTTGGAACGTCCTTAACTAAATGTCAAAATTTGATGTTTGAATTTTATTTAAAAATACTTGAATTCAACGATTGCAGTATGTCACTTATTCTGAAATTCTTTACTAAAACCGCAGGCTTGCATAATCTTACTTTAAAGTATCACTTTCCGCACTTGAAAGTAACTATTACAGAACTTTGAAATAACTTAAAATTTTGACTATAAATTTAATGAGACACAGATAATGTAAAGTCTAATCACAAAAAAATGGGTGACCCGGATGCCATAGTACATAAAAAAAATACATTCAAATCATAGGATAAATAACTAAACTAATACAGAAAATTTTACCACAACAGTAATTTACAAATGTGAACAAAATCTAGCATTTTCAATGTAACAAAAGTTAATTACAAGCTTGACAAAATCTGAAGTATACCAAAATAAAGTTAGATACTCCGATATTAACACACATAATAATTCTTCAAATCAAAATCTCGAAAGGAAAGTTGGGCGCCATGGATTTTATTTTTGGTAAAAAGCCGAAAACCATTCAGGGAACTAGAACGTACTTACAAGTTTCGTTGCACTTTGTTCCTTGAGACAATAACTTAGCACTGACGAAAATCTTCCAAATATCTAGTTGGAGGGTGTATAGTTCAAAAATAGACAAAATAACCCGTAAGGGTTCCTGCACTAAACAAGGGTCATTTCCACAGAAAGTCTTTATTTCGCTGGGAAAGTTTATAGGATTTACACTTCTAATAATGCAGTACCGTATACAGACCAATAATGTAAATATAACAGACCTAAACGTAAAAATTTCGTAATAGGTATGGCTGACTTGTCATTTACAGCATACATACATGGCGGCCTCACTAGCCAAATAAAACATCTCTTAACGGCAACTTATGAAGGTAATATCGACATACTTGAACACCAAATGAATTTACAAGTAATTAACTTAACTTTACACATTATATCACGGTAATATAACACTTATAATGCTTCTTTTTGAATATTTTTAATTGCGGGATCGCGTTGCTGCAGTCGGCCAAACTTGTCTTCCTTCTGACTCCACTTGGAGGCCTCGCCTCGCGCGCGCGCTCTCTTTCAATAAAACGACGTTAAAATCTCTAAACCAATCAGGGCCTCGGATTCAAAAATGCACCGATTTTAACCTTAGAGTAAAATATAAATGGATCTCACACTATAGGCTTTATTTGAACAGATTTATGTATGACATTGTACTAGTATTTCGCTAAATTTACACAAGCTAAAAAATGGAGCATTACAACACAAACTGATAATTTCGTCATAGTGGTAGTACACTTACATTTAATCTGTTTTTGCATATCAAATCTGATTAATCTACAATATGTGATAATTAACCACAACAAATGTTTTCAATGTGCAACTTTCCATGATCATTTATTGCAATAAATATATTAAAGTTTAACACAATATGATGTGGCCCATTTTAATTTTTAATAGCAACGAGCTGCTCCAAAATCACAACACTGACAACAACAATTAACAAATTTCTTCGTAAAGCGAGAGCGCTAATGTATGTCAGTACGTACATGGACAAATTTATAGGTATCTAGACATTTTATATTCATAGGTGCTAAACAAATTTAATGTACAACGATAAAAAGGAATGTAAATGGTGGGGACTGCGGCTTATCGCATGCTATATGAATGTATTTACATTTATTTCACTTTGAGGAGAAGCATATAAAAATTTGTCTTGTAGAATATTTTACATTGTTAATTTAATAAAGTGGATGGTTATTAAATTATCGAAACAAATCCAGATAATTAAGAAAATTTCATCAAAAATATTGTTTTTACTGATTAATCGTTCTTTGCATTACATAATCGGTATAATCCGTCGATCGCTTGCTATTGGTCTCGGAAAAATCTTGCATCCATTTTTTGCATTATGAACTCAGTATCTACAGAAATGAAATATATGGGGTGGTAGACTGGGGATCATATAATCGGCCCGTTTTTCATTTATGGTAAACTAAACGGCCTTAAGTACTTAAATCTATTACAGTAGCACATTATTCCGGAAATTCGACGGCTAGCAGGGCGAAGGTTTGACGAGATCTCGCTTTGACAATATGGCTGCTATCCTCATGACTGTGCCGCAGTTAAGGATTCTCTGAACATTACATTTCCAGGTCGTTTATTGAGTGGACGAGGAACCATCTCGTAGCCAGCTAGATCTCCTAAGCTGACTCCAAATGACTTCTTCTATGGACTAGCATAAAATCTCAATTTTATGGCTTCCAGAAGAACAGAGCTAATAATCTCGAGGAGTTGAGGTTGAAAATCACAAACGCTTGCTGTTAAATGTTAGAAGAAGTTTTTATAATCGATTAGGTTATTGTTCAGCTCATGAAGGGGGCCTATTTGAGCATTTACTATAATACTTTATTGCTCGTTTCAAAATAATTTTGTTATTTTAAAAATGCATTTTATATGTTTATGTTATTATTATTATTAGCCGTTACTCGAGTCCGAGTATAAAAATGTTACAGTCGATAAATTGTGTACAATAAAAAACAAGTAACAGGTGTAGTTTATTGTAATTCCCATTCATCTACGGTGCACACGACTATGGCTATAGAGGCCAATTCGGGAGAGCACATGTCGACCGCAGTCAGGACAAACATAGACCTGGTTAGGTCTTGGATTCGGCCTTCTTGCAGCAACATTTCCTTGATAGCTGGCCACAACCCCTCGCCATTCGGTTCTGTCCGCTGCAAGCTGTTCCCATTGCTCGTCTGCAATACCGCAGGATTTTAGATTTTCATGGAGAGCGTCTTTGAACCTATTTCGTTGACCGCCACGCCTTCTTCTACCGCTTAGCAATTCACCATAAAGTGTACATTTAGGAAGGCGGTTATCATGCATACGATAAACGTGACCTGCCCATCTTAGGCGTGCTCTTGAAATAAGCACGTCAATTGGAAGGCTGTTTGCTCTCCTGAGTACTTCCACGTTTGATATGTGATGGAACCAACGGATTTTCATCATACTTCTGAGGTGTCTTTGCTGAAAACGTTCTAATTCTTTCACATGACGACGGTAAGTGACCCAGCTTTCACATCCATATAGCAGTGTTGGAATGACAACTGCTCTGTAGACAGCCATTTTCGTTGACAAAGCAAGGTCGTGGTTGTCAAATACTCTCTCTCTCTAAGTCCCCAGAGTGTTCTAGATGCAGCGTTAATTCTATTGCGAATCTCGCTGTCCATGTTTGCTTTATCATTAACAACGTTGCCTAAGTAATTGAACTGATGAGTGTAATGTCTATTTGGTTCACTTGATGAGGAGTTGACATAATCTTAGTCTTTCCAATGTTGATTTTAAGTCCCAAGGAATCATAGCTCTGGGCATACACATCTAAAAGTTCTTGAAGCTCTTCCGGCGTAGAGGCTAAAAGTGCACAGTCATCCGCATACTGGAGATCACAAATGAATCGTGTGCGTGTCTTCGTGAAAGCTGTAAAGCGCCCTATGTTAAAGAGACCGCCATCAAAACGGTATCTGAGACCTATTCCTCTGACTGTCAGTTTGTTGTCAACAATAATTGTTAGAGCAGTGGTAAACAAATTAAAGAGTAGGGGTGCTAGGACACATCCCTGCCTAACTCCAGTGAGGGTTTGGAAAGGTTCGGTTGCCTCATTATTATACATAACCTGGGCGTTGTTGTTTGTATGTAGACTGCGACATACTTCCACAAATTTTCTAGGGATACCTAAGCGGAACATAATTTTCCAGAGCACTTCCCTGTCCACCGAGTCAAACGCCTTGGTTAAATCAATGAAGGCCATGTGAATTTCTCCTTGATGTTCGAGTGCTTTTTCTTGAAGCTGCTTAAGTGTGAAGATTAAATCCGATGTGCCTCGGTTTGGTCTAAAGCCACTCTGTGTTTTAGGAAGTAACTTTTCCATAACAGGTGTTAGCCTATTTGCCATCGCTTTAGTGAGTATCTTCCCTCCAACAGCCAGGAGAGCTATACCCCTGTAATTTCCACAGTTATGTATATGTATATGTTTATGGGCATTTATTAGTAAAGCAGTCACAGGCTCAGTGCTATGTTGTGGTTCGTTGGCGGTGGACGCATGTTCAATTATTAAATTCACGATGTATATGTGTATCACAGCATCTAAAAATCATAATAATTATTCTCATAAAGTTATAAAGGGCTGAATGACTTGGCTCTAAGTAGAGCTATAAAAAAATGTTTTATTCTTTTTAGCGACAATTATGTACGCCGATTTTATAGTTCAATGCACATTTTAACCTGTTGAGTCTACTTGAGACGACAGCTTATTATTTAACAAATCTCACGGAACATTAAATTATATTAATATTTTTGTTCAGTTTTCAGTTAGACCAAACTTCCCTTTTCACAGATCGATTTTTGTTTTTTAAATTATTTATTATGTAGCAAAGTGTGTCTGTAATTACATACCAATAGAAATATTATTGCCCTACAAGAACTTCATATGAAATAAATAGCACAGAGGTTAAAGCAACAGATTGAAACTTCGAGTAGTTTGAGATACTCCGAAATTAATCTGATCAAGAACTTGGAAATTATCGATATGGATATTTAGTATGCAATAGATACTGCTGTGCAGTATTAGTTCTATTGTAAAGTTTGTAGACTGCTCTCTCTGTGAAGCTACAACGAAGATATGTCAATATACATACCATTTTAGCCTTCATTGATATACAGGGTCTCGTGACTACACAGAATCAGATATTTTAGTACAGATACTGCATATGTAAAGCAACATGAAGAATGAATTTTCTCTGATGTTTTATGCAGAACGAAAACATTTTTATTTTATTATGGTTGTTATATTACTTAGAATTACAGAGCTTAAAACCGGATTCTGATTGCGTTTTCTCAGCCCGTGTTATACACTGCCCCAAATGAATTCTATTGGATTAAATATGAAGTAATATGGCGGTAAACATAACAGACTATGGCCGTGTGTTTCGCAAATATGGTCTACAACATATTCTATTTTAAAATGATGTTCTTAGTCTCTTTTACTGGATTTTTTCAGGAATAATTATATTTTTATAACTCAAAACTTTATTATAGCGTATTTTCGTATTATTATTTGGTACTTTATTTAATAGTCGTGAATGATAAGAAACATTATCTACAAAGACAACTAAATTTGAGGAAATATTAGGTAACAGCTGCTCAGCGAACCATTTTTCAAACAAATCCGCGTTCATATCTTCGTGATAGTCAGCAGAATACTGTTTTATATTTTTAGCTGACAAGATCAGTGCGTTGGGTACGAACCCATATTTACCATCGGCATGCAGAATTACAATACGTTTTCCCCTTGAACATGGCGCATTTAAAGTACAATTTTGTGTGTGTGCCGTGTTTACCCAATTGTAATTAACAGTATCATGCGTATCAAACTACGTCTCGTTTGGATATATTACCGTCGTAAATAGTCATTTCCAAAGCAGGAACTTCATTTTATTGATAAAAATTATAAACTGTTCTTCGGATAACGCGTCTTGAAGCATCGTTATTATGTCTAAAAGAGGCCTATAATGAACTGTGACGGGATTCTAAGTTGCTATCGTATCGAATCGATACAATTTTACATTTTGATAATTAATTCCTATGATAAATAAATGATATAAAAATATAAAATACAGGAATTATAATATTCCGACCTATCTGCAAGTGCCTTATATAAATAAGAACTCGATAAATTAAACCAAAACAGCTATTCCCCTTTACGAGTGCTGAATTATATGGCAAAATTTTTTTGCGTATTTTGTCTAAACACAGAGCACTAAAGTGCAATGACTTGGAATGCTCGAATGCTATGAGGAAGATGCGAGGCCTCCTTCATCTCAGGATTTCACTAACTGCAGACCGGTTTCGACCTAGTTTTGGGTCTCATCAGTACAGTGCAAGTGATACCTTCAATACCCGGAGTTCGCATCTCACAGACACTGTTAAGTTCCACCGCAGTAGAGCATAACTAGCGCCATATCTCAGTAGTCTAGAAATAATTCAAATGGAAAATAAAATAGATAATCATCACAGAATAAGCAATTTTATAGCAGAAGGAAATTTTATGAAAATATAAAATATGGGAATTATAATATTCCAAATATATTATATATTATTATAATTCCTATATTTTATATTTTTATAAAATTTTCTTCTGCTGTAAAATAGCTTATTCAGTGATCAGTAAATATATGTATTAGCATTCATATGGCGCTACTTAGATCCGTTCATGAATTTTTTAAGTAAACTGCTGGCCACTCGAACTTACACATAGAGAATTTTAGGCAAAATTTAAAATTCAATATTTTCAACAGGAATGCAAATTTTTGAACGCGGCTTGCAAATTTTAAGAGCTAGTTTTTTTCGGATTAAGCTGCATGACGTATATTTATCGTAGGAACATAAGTTTATTATATACGGGGTGATCAATGAAGTCATGCAAAAAATCAAAAAGTTTGTATGAGTGAAATTTCAGCAAAAAATTTTTTTGATCGTTGCAATATGGTTCGTTACTAAGGTAACATCAATATCTCTAGACGGTTTTGTCAGTTTTTGGATTAAGGCCCTTAGGCCTTGTACAGTCTTGTACACACTACTCAACATATAATTTGGATACCGAAATTTTTAAAATGCTATAACTTGACATTGGATTGACGGTTCTTGACGATTTTTGCGGATTTGGAATCCTTATTTCACGTAGATTTTCTATGGTCTAAGCATTTCATTTGAGGGTTGAAATTTACACACTATGCCGGGTCGATAATAAACAAAAACGTAGGGTACGACGCGCTCTAAGGTTTGGCATTATTTAAGTTTTTGTAAAAATAAATTCTCACCTCAAGTTGTTTTTATTTAATGTTCCTCTCACTGTTCTGTCCGAAACTCACACCCCACTTTGTTGTCTTAAAGAGTCATTCAGTTTTACAGAGTTCTTTGTCCACCCCCAAGCCCATAATTATGATCGGGTGTAATTTCTACGCGACGCGTCAATTTCAAAGTAGGCATTGGAAAAACAAATTTGTTGCTATGCAATTAAAAACTGTTTACATTATTTTAGAAATAATCTGACACATTTCAATGTTATAATTTTGTAAAGTTTAATTCATATGAGGCGTTTAACCACGGCAGAAAGGGAAAATTGCATTCGACTTCTCAACGAAGGAATGTCAAAACAGCAAATTGCGCACATTTACAATGTCAGCCGAAAGACAATTTATAATTTGATCCGCCGCGTCGAAACTACTGGTGATCATATTTATGGGCATGGGGGTGGACATACAAAAAAAATAAACGAAAGAACCGAAAGAATTTTAATGAGAGAAACTATGCGGAATAGAACAAAGAACTCTAGAAAACTAAATGACTCTTTAAGACAACAAACGGGGGTGAGAGTTTCGGACAGAACAGTGAGAAGAACATTAAATAAAAACAACTTGAGGTGAGATTTTTTTTTTTTTAAACATAACATAATGCCAAACATTTTAAATTATAGAGCCCGTCGCAGGGCAAAATGTGTGCGGTTATTACAACACCATAGAGCGAATAGGCGGGCATGGGCAAATCGGCATGCGAATTGGGGTAACGCAGAGTGGAGCCATTGTTTATTTACTGACGAAACAAGATTTAATTTGTTTCACTCCGATGGCCGAATTTTAGTTTAGAGAAGGCCAAATCAGCGATATTTGGAGGAAAATATGGACCCTCAAGAAGCATTTGGTGGCGGAGGTGTTACAGTGTGGGGAGGTATCATAAGAAATGGTAAAACCGAGCCATTCATTACCAACCAAACCATTAATGCTACTGTTTATCAGGAGAAAATTTTGGAACCTATTGTTGTTCCTTTTGCTCGACATTACGGCCCAGAACTTCTATTGGTGGATGGCAACGCTCGACCTCACAGAGCGCGAAGGATCACACAATGTGTAAATTTCAACCCTCAAATAAAATGCTTAGACCATAGAAAATCTACGTGAAATAAGGATTCCAAATCCGCAAAAATCATCAAGAACCGTCAATCCAATGTCAAGTTATAGCATTTTAAAAATTTCGGTATCCAAATTTTATGTTGAGTAGTGTGTACAAGGCCTAAGGGCCTTAATCCAAAAACTGACAAAACCGTCTAGAGATATTGATGTTACCTTAGTAACGAACCATATTGCAACGACCAAAAAAATTTTTTGCGGAAATTTCACTCATACAAACTTTTTGATTTTTTGCATGACTTCATTGATCACCCCGTATATAATAAACTTATGGTCCTACGATAAATATACGTCATGTAGCTTAATCCGAAAAAAACTAGCTCTTAAAATTTGCAAGCCGCGTTCAAAAATTTGCATTCCTGTTGAAAATATTGAACTTTAAATTTTGCCTAAAATTCTCTATGTGTAAGTTCGAGTGGCCAGCAGTTTATTTATTTATTTTAGAATGCTGCCAATATTTCATCAAAAAATTTTACAACAAAATCACCAAGATATCCGTCGGTTAGGATTGAATAGAAACGAATTAAGAAACCAATCAAATCCGTTTAATTTACCTCACCGACGATTTATTGAACTATATCGATTATCTAAAACTCTTGTTAGAACACTAATAAATATAGTAATACAACACTTAAGAAGTCCACTCATATTTGGCGGTGTATCCATAGAAAATAAGATATTTTGCGCTTTACGTTTTTATGCTACTGGTAGATATCAGAGGGGTTTAGGGGAAGAATACAATATTTCGTTAAACCAAACTGTCGTCCATGAGGTAACCCGAACTATAGTGCAATCGGTGGCGGCAGATTACATTGAATTTCCAGCATCCATGGATGAAAGAAACCGAATAAAGATTCATTTTATGGAAAAATGGAGTTTTCCAATTGGTGCAATCGATTGAACTCACATTGCTATTCTAAAGCCATGAAATGACGAACACAATTTTACTAACAGGAAAGGGTTCCACTCCTTTAATTGTCAAATTATTTGTGACGACAATTTAATCATAAATAATGTATTAGCCAATTATGGAGGGTCAACTCATGATTCTTTCATTTGGAGGCATACTTTAATTAAAGACTATATGCAGGATCTGTACAACATGATGAAATATCTTGGTTAATAGGAGACTCAGGTTACCCTGTTCAACCCTACCTCATGAACTATTTCTAAATCCTCTTGAGGGCTCGCCAGAATCAAAATACAATCATGCTCATGTAAGAGCAAGGAATTGTATGGAAAGGTGTATAGGTGTACTTAAAATTAGGTTCAGATTTCTGTTGAAGACGGTCCCTTAGATATGCCCCACAATTTGTAACCGACTTACTAAAAGCTTTATAAAAGTATCATTTTCATAATGTATGTGTTAATGAGAGGGTTCCATTACTTGAAGAAGCGGAAGATATTCAACAGGCAATTGATTTTGACTTACAACCAATAAATGAGCCAAGGCAACTAGTACTGGCTGAGTTAGCAGTACGAGATACTATTGTAGACCAGTATTACCAATAAAGTGACAAATATAAATATTAAAAAGATAATTTGGCATTCCCTCTCTCTATATCGCAATCTACCTGTTCTTTAACCAGAACAAAATTATTATTTAACTGCCTTATTTCTGCAGTCATAACTTTCAAATGTTCTTTCCTTTTATTTGGGTATTCTACCACATGTATTATCGTCTTCAAAAACAAATCACCGAGTTATTTTTCACAAATAATATGAATCGGAATAGACACAGAAATAATGTATTTTGCTGACGTTTCGAAGAACTCTTATTTGTTGCGTATGTCAAATACACAGCTTTAAGAGTTGTTCGGATTGTATTAGTCATCCATGCTTCCAATTTTAATTGTAAATGACTTTACGTAAAATGACGCAGCCTAATGTACGGTGTGCTTGGAAAGAGCGTGATAGAGATGTAATAGAATATCACATTGGACAAATTTATTATACCTAATCTTTAAATTTCTCGGTGCACTTGAGGACATTAGGGCTAATTTTATTTTAGTTCTACAGAAGGGAAAATGTTTATTTTAATAATACCTATGTGGAATGATAAGAATTATTTTTGCAAATCAAAAATAGAAGAAGAAAAAATATTTTTTTATATATACTTTTTTTTCTATCATCTTCCCATATTGTAACATGTTTTTAATGTTTTTTAGTGAAAGCCGTTTTTTAAAATAATGATTTATATGAAAGTAAATTGTACCGTCTTTCCGGCTTATATCCGGAGCGCTCTTAAGATTCTGTTTATCTTATTTCCATAGACACTTACTACTTACAGAGAACGGATGATATTTTCTTTTAGATAATGTTGAGTTTATTAAGTTCTTCTTTTAATATTGGTAGCCAGGTTGTACAAATATCTACAGAACAATTCGAGACGCATTTATCTTCATTTAATAAGATTATTGTTAATTCTTTAATTTTTCTTTTTTGTTATCTGCCTCCGTTGTTAAAATTTTCGCCGAGTTCCTGTTTATTCTATGTCCGTTTTCCCGAGCATGTTCACAAATCTTCACAGGCGCAGAAGCTTTTTTCCAATATTTTATTATTTTGTAGACTTGGTGATTTGTTTTCGAAGAGGATAATACATGTGGTAGAAAACGCAAATAAAAGGAAAGAATATTCGTAGAATGCCACAAATAACTTTCAGACACTATATCTTTCAAATCTTTGGAAACTTCTTCTAAAGAGGTTTTCAAAGCCGTTTTTATATCACTAAGTTCGTTTAATGTTTGTCTATATTCATGTAAATATTCAACAGTCTATCTTTTACGTGCAGGTTGTTATGTATTTATTGATCTTTTTTTAATAATAATTTCTGGCGTGAATTCAAGCGATGGATCAGCTATTTGGGAATCCATTACACTATTTGTAGTAGATTCTGAAAGCACTCTGCATTCGGGTTCATTTAAACCTGTTAAATTTTCACCTAGTATGCCCAATATTCTTATCTCTAGATCAGACAAGTCCTTTCCCTCTAAAATTCCTCCCCCGGTTTTATTGATATTTTTTTTAAAACTTGCTTTCTGCCATTTATCGGTAACCTTACTATCGAAACCAAGAGCATATAGCATTTAGCAGTTTCGTCCCATAATTGTCTGTAACGTTCTCATCTCTTAGGCCCCACAAATTTTCCAGTTGCTATGACTGGATCACGTACTTTAAAAGACGTAGGTAAAATAATTCAATATAGTTTTTATGTTTTAAAAAATGTTGGTTCAATCTCTCATTTTTAGAAATACAAATAATTAAATTCAAAATTCAAATATGACCCGGTACTGTCAATTGTCAAAATTTGACATCACTGGACATAATTTCTTTTCTCATTGGATAAACTCCGACGATACCCGAAAGATTTACTCGATAACAACTTAGAATTCTAACCACGTATCGTATCGTATTTCGTTGCTATCGTATCCAGCTCGATACGATAGCAACTTAGAATCCTGGTGCTGGTTCCTACAGTAAAATCTTCTCAACTCCCTGATGACTGGCCTATAATAGAATTGTCGATTGTTTACTAAAGCTTGTTTGTTGCGTTGTTATCGTTACTGACACGCCAAAGAATATTTGATATTAAAACATTGTAGATGACATACGTGTAAATTAATTAATTGCAAATGTAAAAATTTTCTCTTCACATTTTTAGTAATTTTTGGACTGTGGGATACAGTTTTTGCATTTCGCAACAGAAATAGAAATACTTATTGGGAGTACAGAACTAATTCAGTGAAAATGAAAAAACTGTTCATTATTTCCTGTGTTGCCCATTGACACTTATTTCGGACACCACAATCCACAACATAACAAAATTTTAGACAATTTGGCCTAAGTTGAATTTCCCTAAGAAGTGTGTGGTGACCTTTTATCCCTCTTTTAAATACTATGTAAACTTTATGGGATAATTAAAACCAATTCACTGAAATAAAACAGACTTTCCTAGAGTCATTAATGTTAGTTAACTGATATTCTAAATAGTATTATTGCATCTAATAAAAAAATGTGCATAGTCACGCACACATACATTATTACTGTCAGGCTATATATGGTAGAGCGGCTTAATGACATTTTTTAACAATACCTTGCATAAATTGATAACATTATGATATTAACCATAGCAGTACTTTCTTGTGTTAATCAAGTCAACTTGTATTAAAAATTTACCAAAACTTAGAAAAACCTGGGATGGCTAAAAGTTATCCAGCATTTCATTTGAATATAGAATATGGTATTTTTACCTGCCTTTCTTTAACCATAATGCAGTATTTTTCATGTTTTTCTAGATCTTGCATCCTTTATTTAATACGCTTCCTGACATAATCAATTGATAAAATTTTGCACAGTTACTAAGATCGTATGATAATATAGTATTCTACCGTTACTTTTGTAAATATCCGCACGTAGGGGTGCGGGGGTGGAAATTGATTAAATATACTATCCAACCGGCACCTCCGGCAAAAATTAGAATACAAAAAGTTATCTCCTGATTAGAGACTTCTACGGAGAATGTCACAATATTCATGTATGATAAGGATTTAAATAAAGTATGACGAAGAAGCAAAAAATAAAAAGTAAAACATTTTTAAAAGCTTGTTTCTCTTACAAATTGTAAAAAATAAGTTTTTGTATGATTTTACGTATGACTATATAAATGGAGAAATACAAAGTGTGCGCGCCTTGTTTTTCTTGCAGTCGTACATGAAAAATTATTTTTTACTTTTTAGTACGACTTTGTAAGAAAAGCAAGGTTTTGAAAGTTTTTTAAATATTTTTATTAGACAGTGTTTTCATGTTGTATTAAATAAACACATCGGCACTGAAATAATTTTTGAATAAATTTTTGTTGCTTGTGATATTCTAAATTTAAAAATTTAATCTGTTAAGTCGTGACAGAAAGACTAGTGGTAAATAGTGGAGATGTTGACCAACAGGTATCGCTTTTGGAAAAACCAGCGTACAATAATAATTTGGATTTTCATTAATTATACATTATAAGATAATGTAATTTTTGATACCACTCATTAGTGTTAGTTTTAAAAAAAACTGTAAAAACCAATTTATACGCGATTTTTGCTCAAAAAATCATATGTGCACAGTCTAGGGTGGTCCTTATTTGGGGGTTGGAAAAATATTAACCGTGCCGCCCCATTAATTGTTTCTAAATGTTAAAAAAATAGTTCCTACAAAATTTGAGGTTATTCGGCCAATGGGAACACGTGCCCCAGATGTTTTTATGACAATATGCAATATGAAATGTACAGTAGTGAAGTCAGATGACATTCTAACTCGGGAGGATAACTATCACCCTGTCTTAAACATCTTGCTGGACAATGTTCTCAGCTCTAATGCTAGGAATAACTTCCCGGTAACTGCAAGCAATGGCTATAATTTTCGGAAAGCTAATTTCCCATTGCTATAAAACTTAATTCTCAATACTGACTGGTCGTTTCTTAATTCATATTCTCATATTGTCTCTGCTTATCACGCGTTTTATGATAGACTATATGCGATTTTTGATATATGCGTCCCTAAATTCAATTTTGCGCATAAGAGAACGTATCCTCCGTGGTTTAATGGTAGTATAATAAAGAATATTAAATTGAAAGCGAAATACTGGCGCATGCGGAATGGTGATGTTCTGACTCATAATGAGTTCAAGCATTTAAGATCTAAGATTAAGGTTGATATAGACATTGCTTATGCAATTTACGTACAGGAGGTTGAGAATCATATTACTTTGGAACCTGGTAAGTTTTGGTCATTTGTGAATAAGAAAAGGAAGGGTACAAATATTTCCACTCAAACGTCTTACAACGAACAACATTTTGATAACCCCCTCGACATATTGAATGCGTTTGCGGATTTCTTCAGTAATTCTTCCCTACCGCCCTCTGATAATATTGACTCTACATATATTCAGGCGTCGAATAACCTTGCATTCAACGTTACCTCTTTTAGTGAGGCTGCTGCACTTAATGCGCTGAAACAACTTAAACCTAAGTTAACTACTGGTCCGGATGGCGTTCCCGCTTTTTTGATTAGAGACTGTGCTTGTATCTTTGCAGCTCCACTATCGGTACTTTTCAATCTGTGAATGAAAAACTGCTGTCCGAGATATTTGGAAACGTTCAAAAGTGTGCCCAGTTTTCAAAAAAGGCGATATAAATGACATCTTCAATTTTAGACCTATATCTATTCTGTGCAATTCTAGTAAAACTCTTGAAATCTTACTACATGATACTATTTACTTTAGTGTTAGTGCCCAATTATCGGTGTATCAACATGACTTTATGAAAAGGCGCTCCACCACCTCCAATTTAACTTGTATCACCCAGTATATCTCAGAAGCCAATGACTAGCGTAAGCAAATGGACGTAATATATACTGACTTCTCTAAGGCATTCGACAGACTGGATCACACCATATTGCTAAATAAATTGTCTGATTTTGGATTCTCTTTTCAACTCATTTCATTTTTTCACTCCTACCTGTCAAATAGGAAGGAATATGTTGCTTATGCTGGGTTTCGGTCTGTCGAATACGCTGCAACATCTGGTATTCCGCAGGGATCAATTCTTGGACCCCTGTTATTCAACATCTTCGTAAATGATACCGTGAATGGTATTCAAGTATCCTGTTTGCTGTACGCTGACGATCTTAAAATATTTAATACAGTCTCATCTCTGGAGTGTCACACTGCAGGATAGTCTAGCACGCATATGCAACTGGTGTACTCGAAACAAATTATATCTAAACGTGTCAAAATGCAATGTTATGACCTACACAACTAGTGCAACGCCGGTTATTTTCGACTATAATGTAGATGGCGCAGTGCTTCAGAAACCTGATACCCTTGTAGACCTTGGCGTAATCTTCGATCAAGAGCTTACATTTGTACCGCATGTAAACAATGTTGTAGCCAAATCTTTTAAAACTCTGGGCTTTATAATCAGAATGAGCAGAGATTTCTCAAACATTTGTACACTAAAGATCCTCTATTTTGCTTTTGTCCGGTCTAAACTAGATTATGCATCTCTCGTCTGGAATCCACATTACAATATTCACATTGACGCCTTGGAGAGTGTGCAGAGACGATTTGTAAAAGTGCTCTGGTTTAAGTCGGATGGAATATACCCGGAAGTTGGCTTCCCACAGCAAGAACTCCTAGCTAGATTTTCTATAAATTCTTTGGTTACCAGACGCGAAAACTTTTCTCTCTTATTTTTTATACAATATCGTTCACAACAATATACACTGTCAAGACATTTTAAGTCAATTAAATTTCCGCGTTCCGAATTTGAATTCCAGAAGTTCACAATCTTTTTACCTCGGCATCCCACATTCTAATATTTTAAAATTCTCTCCTCGCCATACTATGTGTAACAATTAGAACAAAAACTGTGGACTGTTTGACGTTTTTCACAGCTCAATCATTGATATTAAAAAACTCTTTAACCCTACTTGAACCTTTATTTTCCCTTGGTTGGTAATTTCATTTTATACTTTTTTGTATTTTGTATTGTATATTTTTTGTATTCTTTCTCTATATGTATTTTTTTTGTTTGTTTTGTACCTGTACCATATTGCTATATAATGCTAAATTTGTGTATTTGTCCTGCTCTCTAAATGGGTTTACCTGTTGAGCAGTGTATGTAAATAAATAAATAAATAAATAAGAAATAAATAAATATAATTAAGAAGAAAATTCGAAAGCTTGATTTTTTGGTGATTTTTTTTTCTAAACGATATAAGAATTAGGAGTTTGACAACGACATAGTATGACAGAAAAGGAAAAGAAAAGATAGTATCAAATTTTTTTTATCACTTCCGGTTTGGTAGGAAAATACTTCCATTATCAACAATCAATTAAAACTTACGATATTACAATCAAAATGGTATGAATTTCTCTTAAACTGCAAATACGGGATACTATCCAAATGGGCCTCTCTCTAAATTAGTTCTAAATAAAAAAATCTTGGAAAATTTGAGGCTATTGGGCCAATGGGAACACATGATCCAGAGAGGTTATTCTGACATAATTGAAAAAATTCGAAAGCTTGATTTTTGGTGATTTTTTTTCTTAATGCTGATATAAGAATTCAGAGTTGGACAGGAATACAGTACGTTAAAAAAGAAAAAAAGCTTATACAAATTTTTTCTTTCACTCATAAATTGAAAAAAAAAATAATTGAATTGAAAGAATTGATTAAAATCGTAACTTGCATTAGCATTTCACCCATACGTTTAAACTGTCTGGACAGGTTTGAAATGTTACTTCGGGAATGGTCGGTATTTTTCGAAAGACACAGCAAGTTCAACCATTCAATTTGAATGCAGCCTAAACACCTAACCTCAAATTATACTTAGCTCCCAAACTGTCGATATTTAATACCGTAACTTATATACTTAGATGACACGATGGTTTAAGAAGCTGTAAGGATAATATAGCAACGATATAGTAACCTGCAGACTTACCATACATATAAAAAAGCCAATACTTTACATCATTAAAATACGGTTAAACTTGTCGCGAAAGTAATTGTACAGAGAAACGCACTAGAAATATTTAGATCACCAACTTAGTCATTTTAAGTACGGTTCTGTACTATATTGTCAGCAAATCGAGTCGCTTACCTTTATAGGTTTTTATATGTCGGCTTTTTTGGTGACACCATATCGAATGGTTCAAATGCGTTAATAATCATTGTTGAATCCTCACAAGACCGTTTTACTTTTACTATTTATTACGGCAGTTTATATTTTGGTTATGTATAGAATAGAAATTGCAATCTAAATCAGCAATTTAATTAGTGGAAATAGATTTTTCAAGTTTGTGTGGTGGCATTATTTTGCAGTAAGTGGGACAAATAAAGTTTACCTTATTAGTAAAATTCACCAAGAAATCATTTGCTTGCAGCTATTGTACTGATTCGAACGTATATAAAACTTAACTGTGGGCTCTAGTAATTGATATTACATTTTTATATCGGCGTTAACAAGTGTTTAACATCCAGGTAAATTTCATTTATTAGTAATTTAAAATTTCAGTAATTCTCAATTTTTGTCTATGATTCAATTCAATTCTGACCTCCATTCAAATATTCGAAAATCCCTCATTCCTAGAGAAATCGTCCAAAACTCCTAGAATATACGATCTTCCTAAAATTCACAAAACCAACATTCCTTTACGACCAATAGTTAGTGCTTTTCGTTCCCCAACTCACAAATTAGCGAGATATCTAGCCCATACTCTACAACCCATTGCTGAACAAGCCCCTTCTTATGTCAAAATTTCCACCCATTTCATTGATCTTCTTCAAAATTACTTTGTTTCCCAGAACGATATTCTAGTCAGTTTCGATATTGTGTCATTATTCACCAATATCCCACTCACTGAAGCCCTAAACGTTCTCAAAACTAAACACAATATTTCTCCCAGCCCTCTGACCCTTCTAGAACATTGTTTGTCCAATACCTATTTTCTCTTTCAAGGTAACTACTTCAAACAAGTGAGCGGAGCTCCAATGGGTTCACCTCTGTCCCCCGTCATAGCCAACATCTACATGAACAACTTCGAAACCCAAGCCCGGAATTCATCCGAACTAAAGCCTACCTGCTGGCTAAGATACGTAGATAACATCTTCGTTATCTGGCCACATGGTAGAGATTCTCTAAACAACTTCCTGTCTCACATTAATCATATACACCCTTAGATCCAGTTCACTGTTGAAATCTAAAACAATTGTTCCCTCCCTTTCCTAGACGTCCTCATTACAAAACAAAACAACAATCAATTCTCCTACTCTGTATATAGAAAACCAACCCACACCAACCGTTACCTTAACTCAACCACCATCCATCACAAATAAATTCCGTTGTCAACACTCTTGTAACCAGTTCCCTCAGACTAACAGACAATCACAACAGACAATTCGAACTACAAACATTAGAAGTAGCACTTCTACAAAACGGTTACGACAAAGGACATATAACGCGATTCATACACAAAGCACAAAATCGTTCCCAAATTCAACAGATAGAAACTCTCCCTCAGCAAAAAGCTTTCCTACCCTACATCAAAGGTGTCACAGACAAAATTTCAAAAGTCCTGAAATCCAATAACATAAAAACCATATTCAAAACACACCAAACAATTTCCAATTTAATCAGAACCCCAAAAGACCAAATACCTAATGATTCCCACGGTGTATACGAAATACCTTGCTCAAACTGTCCCCATACCTACATTGGACAAACCAATAGACGGATTAACAATAGAATATATGAATATCGTCTTGCAGTTAGAAAATCCGATCCCGCATCATCACTTGCCCAACACCGCCTCCTAACAGGCTATAATATAGACTTCGATAACACCAAAACCATAGCACAATCATTTTTCCAGAAACCGCGCATCATCCGCGAAGCAATTGAGATTGAAAAACGTCCCAATTGTCTAAACAAAAGGGATGACGGTCATCGTCTTCCAATCGCTTGGAAATCATTGATCTCCAGGCTAGCCCCATTATCTTCATCCCCACCTCATAATCCTGATAGCAGCCGTTCTGCTCTGATGCCTCCATCAACAGACCCTCAACCCCCCCACCACTCTCTCACCCACAGACAGCTTTCGTATAAATAACACTGCCAGCAAGTTCGCTACAAGGAGTAGGCAGATTGAGGCCTTAGAGACGGATCGTGGTGAGATCTGGGGAGTAGGCAGATTGAGACCCCGGAATCGAACCAGTTCCACGAACTCCTAGCATTATTTTCTTTGACAATTTTTCTTGACCCACTTTTTCTCTTGAAAATGGCTCCAAAACGGGAGCCGAAACGTCGAGACATTAACAATCTCAGACGCGGTTCAATCCGAGAACCTAGTATTTTTCATATATATATATTTTAAATTTCAATTAGTCTTTGTTAACCGATTTATCTATTCATGTAATATATTTTATCATTCATTTTAAACTGTCTTTTTATTTCTCTCATCAACAATTTTTCTTAGATATGTAGTAGACTGGTTATTCGAGAAAAAGAGACAATTCTACTTTATTTTCACTATAGATAGTACCCAATCTAACATCAATTTTTCTTTGTCTCCTTTTCTCGAAATAAACAGAAATCTGTCATTTATGCTGTACATTTGAAAAAGGGTAAGTTTCTCCACTCTTACGAATACTCCGCATCCACGGCTCTTTGCTCCGACTTAAACCAGCTAGTCGTCCGCATATGTTGCCTCAAATCTTTCCCAAAAATAAATAATAAGGGAAAGGAGGTGACACAGTTATGAAGAATTTTGATATTTTAGCCTTCTTTTTATTTGCTAATGTTGAAAAAGAACACTGAAGTTGTTTTTTGCTAGCCTGCATGAACAGAGTGCTGTAAGTTTTTATGTTCTTTCTACGTTGTAGCGAATTTAGTCAAGCAGACCGTTAATTTTTGCAATATATATTAAAACCATAGCATTTTTGAACAGAGAATGAGCCCGCTCAAGTGAGATATCACAATCCCCTACTTCCCATTTAAAAATTTAGGGGTTGCAACTGCCACTCGAAGGGGATTGAATTTAGAGGTGATATTTGTACGTTGCAGGATGTCATTACAGAATTCAAAATAAACTTGTTTCTGTTTTTTTATATAAATATGCACAATAATTGAGATACTGAATTTATTCCATTTGTCTGTTCCACACTGTAAATGGAGTAAAAGTGATATATTTTTTATTTAATATGTTATTTTTAAAAGTGGACCTGTGTCTAATAAAAAATTCCATTTGTTTCTGTCATGTTTTTTGCTCTTTTTACTGTAAGTTGTGAGCTTTAATAAGAAGCTTCATAAATTCTAAACTTATTACCGTTTGTCAGAAATGCAGATTGCATTACACAAAAAGTATGATTAAAATTACATGGAAGAGCGAGCATTGCAGCAGAATATTATAAAGTTTGCACTAAAATGCAATCAAGCGTACTTGATAATAGAATTTTGATTCAGTTGCATATCAATTCGTTAAAATAACACGAAATTTTTATTTACAGTGATCTTCGAGCAATCCACCTATAGCTATGCCATGCAGACGCACTTTCATCAATCAATGTTTTTAATTACAATTACCATAATTCTATTTTTTTCTAGGTGATACATGTTTTTAATCAAATAGTCCTGTAATATACTAATTTAATTATGCAACTTCCATAATTTTAATGTGATAAAAAAATATATAATTAAAAATGGGTGTTTATGAACATTGCTCAGAGATACGAGCCTATGTAAAAAATATGTGAATAAATTTATTGACAAAATATAATGGTTTATAGTATCTTGGAATTTTATTTCTTGACCTTAACCTTACAAATGTTAATGTCTGCGTGACCTTTTGTTAATAGACATTTGACGTTAGGTATTGTTCCGTGAAACCACTGTCTTCAAACCCTGTTTTGAATCTAAATAAATATGGCAGAAGTAATAGAAATTAATTAGTAACTATTATGTATATGAATAAAATTAATAATCAACACTAAGCTTACCAAATATTTTATTAATACAGAGGAACTATTGAAGCGAGAATTAATTTAAGCATTTAAAAATCTACTGCCAATGAAAGAAATTTAATAAAAAATATATTCTGTTCCATTCTAGTTCATGTTTGGTCAATTTAGCTTCATCTGATCGAATAATATTTCTCAAATAAGAACCGTAGCCTACATACCGGGTAGTCACGAGTCAATGTACGCTCCTAATATTTTGGTTGCTTTTGTATTTAAAAATTTGGTTTTTGGTACATCTAAATTAGACAATAATGGGCTACTTTTAGATTAACAGGAATGAAAATATCACTTCCGGTTGAACCGGAAGTGACATCAACATTTTTTTCTTAAATAGAATGACTATATTTTTTATGGTTTCTCATTAAGCATAAATTTCTAAGTGCAACAGTTTTTCAGATGTAAAAAATTCCAAAAAATAAGAGAGATACGAACAATTTTTTAATTTTTTCAAAATGGCCGTGTCAGATGAATGCGATGTAAGAAAATTACTAAGTAGGCTATGGAAATTATTAGTAAGGTTGTAGACTTGTCTGCAAAGAAGAAAATAGTTACTGATAGGTACCAGTATTTTTAGGGGTTTTTTTTGTCAAAAAGCGGAATTTTATTGTCATTTTCATTTCCGTAGGAGTATTATGTAAATTTATTTAATAGAACTGTGCTATTAACCAGAAATAATGATTCATAAACTATAATATTTTCGACATTAATCATTTCTTAACGATATCCTTCGTAATAATAGAAGTATTTTTTAAGAGTAAGCACCAACAAATCATTTTAATAAGGTACCTATCTACATTTAAATCCAAAATTGCAGGTAGCCATGAAAATGACAAACATTAGCAACAATTGAATTATTCTTGACTTACTCACTAATTTTCAGAAGCAAGTGTATTAAAGTTATTATAAACAAGAAAATTAATATAAAATGGCTGAAAAATATTCAAGAGTTGAAAAAGTTGACATGTTCATTATTTATGGAGAGACTCGACGTAATGTAACTAGAGCACAAACTTTGTATGGACAGATGTATCCAGAAAGAAGATACCTCCGATAAACTATTTCGCCCGGTTGGAGCATCAATTTAGAACTGAACCTTATAGAAATTGAAGAAAGATTTATTGTGGATGAAAAAACGGAAATTAATGTATTAGCTTTAGTGCATGTTGACCCAACCATTTCGGTAAGACAAATTGAACATGAATTACCAGTTTCTAAAGAATCAGCAAGGAAAATTTTAAAGAAACACGGCTATCGTTCTTATAAATATCAATTGCATGAATTTTTGTATGAAAATTATTTTCAACGAAGAATAACCTTTTGTAATTGGTTATAGTTATGCCAATTAAGAAATGAGAATTTTATCAAAAACTTCACTTCACTGGTGAATCGAGATTTACAAACCTTGGGTTATTTAATCGAAACAACACTCGATATTGGGCAATTGAAAATCCTCATATTATGGGACAGGGGCAGTTTCATGAGCCGTTTGGCTTCAATGTTTGGTTAGGCGTACTGGGCGACCATATCATAGGTCCATTTGACGGAATTCTAACTGGACCAAGATATCTAGGATTTCTCCAAAATAAAATAGTTCCACAGATTAATCAAATTCCCAATACCAATATTGACGAGGTTTACTTCCAACAAGACGGGGCTGGACCACACAATGCTATTATCATTAGGGATTACTTAAATCAATTATTTCCAGATCGTTGGATTGGGACCCATGGTCCAATTAGATGGCCTGCAAGGTCACCTGACTTAACCCCACTTGATTTTTTTATTTGGGCGCATTTGAAAAATAGAGTCTACATGACTGCTCTAACCACAAGGCAAGATCTGGAAGAAAGAGTTCGACACGAAATTGCACAAATAACACCTCAACTATTACAGAATGTTAGACGTGCAACGATAAGTCGCGCTGAATGGCGAAAAAATTATAGTTTATGAATCATTATTTCTGATTAATAAAAAAAAATAGCACAGTTCCCTTAAAAAATATTCTATAGGACCCCTACGGAAATGAAAATTAAATTCCGTTTTTTGAAAAATCCTAAAGATACTGGTACCTATCAGTAATTCACACAACTATTTTCTTCTTTACAGACAAGTCTACAATTTTACTAATAATTTCCATAGCCTACTTAGTAATTTTCTTACATCGCATTCATCTGACATGGCCATTTTGAAAAAATTAAAAAATTGTTCGTATCTCACTTATTTTTTGGAATATAATAAATAAATATAGTCATTCCATTTAAGGAAAAAAAGTTGATGTCACTTCTGATTCAACCGGAAGTGATATTTTCATTCCTGTTAGTCTAAACGTAGCCCATTATTGTTTAATTTATGTGTCCCAAAAACCAAATGCAAAACAATCAAAATATTGGAGGAGTACATTGACTCGTGGCCACCCAGTATAGTCCAATCTCATATAGCCAAAAATCCCATATCGCTTGGATGCTCTGCCAATTTTTAAAAACCTCCAGAACACAACATTACTGCCCTAATATAACATTTTTTTCGAGGTTGGCATTCTGGAAAATTGTTTTTAAAAAAAATGGCGAATCAAAAATGGCGGCACACGACTTTCTTAAACAAATTCTATCTCCGTTATTTCTTAATGGATTTAAAAAAACCAAAATCAACTACTCATTTTAAGTACATCTTTCATTTTAAAAATAGTACTGTCATATATAAGTCATGATATTTTGTAAATCTCTTAGATAAATGACAATATCAGAATTAATTTATTAAGTTATTTACTTTTAGCGGAAAATCCATTGTACTACATGCAATATTCTTCAAATATGAGTTGTAAAGAATTTAATGTTAATTTTAAATATGTCCTCACTTTTGCGTTTACTTTAAATAATAATTGTTTTAAACATCAAAAACCTTGCGCGTGTCGCTTTTCGATCGAAAGAACCTACCACAGTTCAGTAACTGTCATGGACACTAGCAATTTGAAAAGAGAATCTTAACATTTCAAGGCAGGTGCTTATTAAATGTGCTAAGTTTGCAAATTTTTCCTTAGTTTGGTGACGAATTATTTCTTTAAGAAAATTATGAGAAAAAATTAACATTATTTATTAAATATTAAATACAAACCAAAACAATACTTTATGAATATGAAATTTTCAGCAATGTCGTATATGAAAGTTCTTGCAGCTGTCAGCCAGACCGAAATTTTTGCTAGTCTTCTGAAAGAATTGGATTCTTACTTAAGCTATTTTGTTTTCACCTAAAATATATTGATCTTACCCGCTTGACCCTCAGATATAATATATCATGTTAAGTATGGGTATCATCATTTAAGTCAGATATGGGCATTAGTTCAATATTGGAACATTCAAATTCTGTACATGCACAAACTTCGGTACAACATAAGAAATTTTTTGCAACTGTAACTTTTGCTGGCACATCCCTTTTACAGCCATATTTTATTTTAAAAAATAGCTTTCAGGTGAAGGTGCATTTACTGGAACCGATATAACTGGAAAATTTTTCAGGAAATGCAAAGAAATGTGTTTTAGGGTATATTTGGGCTTAGATGAAGATAACAGTATTTTAAAGTCGTTTGCTTTATTGGGTTCGGAGGAAATGTTAAAGAACACGCCAAAACACGCGATGAACTTTTTGAAACTATAACAAAAGCCGACTTTCCGAAACATTTCGCATGAAAAGCGTGCTTCACGTAAAAACGTCGTTGAAAGAGGTTTTTATGCATTAAATCACATTTTCGCCTTTTTTTATGCAAAAATATCAGAAACTCACCAAGGAGTGTAATTTTAAAAAGTGTAGTAAATGTCGCTGCACATGGACGTAATGTCGCCCCGACCACAAAATTTTAGAAAGTATAACAAAAACCAAATTTTGAAAACAAAAACCCTTTTACGAATCCACGTTGTGCAGCGCTGCAACTCATGCGTTGTATGGAACCGCCTTGCCTGAACGTATGTATTTATAATTGCCAGTATATAGTTTAAAGTCGTTGCGATTCAAGCATTTTTAAGCTCCGAGGAGCGATCAAAATTGATATGGAACTGAAAATACATAAAGACAGGCAAGCAAAAAACATTGAACTTTTCTTGAATCTTTTTATGTAATCGTTAGCTATAAACCGCACATTGGATGGTAGTTGGTTACATTATAAGTCGTTCCGTTCCTCACCATGTGTTGTACACGGGCGAGACTATAGTTGTCAATATATTTTTCTTCAACATTTTTTGTAAAACCATGATTTTTAAAGATTTAATATACCTATATATTTTTGAACTTTATATTGTCTTTTTCTTGTTTTCCAAATTCCTTTTCAGACTTAAATTTAAGAAAATGTTAGTATTTACTGTGTTAGGCTTATAGTGTTACGACGTCCAATTGGTACCATAAGTGAAGCAGTTAAGCAAAAACGAAACAGTAAGTATAGATTTTGTATTATTCTCCGTCTGAAACAGTCGTTTTGAACAGCTTTTTGTGAACGTTTAATATCTATTTTGGAAAGTATAATAAAAGTCCTTCAGACGTGAAACGATGGATCGTTCACAGAAACACCAAATGATGAAATGAATAGGGACTTTGAAAGACTTGTTTGTATGGTTTACAAATAATAATAATAATATAATAATCATAATAATAATAATAATAGACTTTATTGAATCAAACAAATATAAACCAGGCGAAGTTTAGCAATTGCTACTCTTACACTTAACCTGGCTTATAATAAACAGAACATATATTTCAATACATGGATGTGTGTATATTAGAAAAGAAGAAAACTTAAATTTAAATTCAAATTGAATAAGAGGGGTATATTACATAAAACATATCATTTAATAAGGGAAGTTTGCATTATTTACAATACTTATTATATCTATTTAAATTTATCAGATTGATTTTATTTAAATTACACTACTTAGTTTACTGTTAAGATGAGCTTTAAACGAATACTTTGGTAAGTGGGCAAAATCTTTGATAGTGGAGTTGTAAAGCTTAACAGCCAAATAAGAACAACATTTTTGAAATATGGCTGACGAGGGATATGTAGATTAAGTTTATATCTTAGATTTAATCCATGCGAATCATATCTTTTTAATAGTTTTTGAAAAAGGGATAGAGGTAATTGATCATTGATAATTTTATAAATCAAATTACAGTAATTACGTTTTCGCCTAGTTGCCATATTCATCCAATATAATTCCGATATTTTACGGGAAATGTGATCATATTTCCTCAAACCAAATCCAAATCTGCAACAAGAGTTTTATACCTTTTGAACTCTATTTTGATTAAATTTATCTAGGAAGGGACCATAAATACAATCGCCATAGTTGAAACGTGAGAGTATTAGGGAATCGGATAAGGTCTTCTTTACGTGGATCGTTAAGACATTTCTATAGGAATATAGTGATTTCAGCGTGCTATATGATTTTATCAATAACCTGTTGATATGCAGATTAAATTTAAATCGCTGTCAAATATAATACCCAGGTTCTTTCAAGAATATTTGGATTGTAAAGTTTCAGATTCAACTTTAATGGTAATATTACTATCAACAAACTCTCTGTTTCTTTTATTTCCAAAAAATAATACATGGCGTTTACTTTCATTTAATTTTAGATTATGCTTATTTGATAAAGTGCTAATTGTATGGAGATCTTCATTGATAAAATTTTCGGCATCCATAATATTTTCAACTTTAAAATTATATTGAATTTTTGTATCATCCGCGAACGCTTGAACTTTACAATGTCTAACTGATCTTAGTATATCACTCGTGTAAACTAAAAAAGGAGTGGCCCCAATATCGAACCTTGAGGTACACCGGATGTAACACTTCTTACAGAGGACACCCTATCATTTATATGAACTACCTGCGATATATTGCGAAGGTAAGAGCTAATAAGATTAACAAGCTTATCAGAGCAACCATAATAAATCAACTTACTCCACACAACTTTATGATTAATAGTATCGAATGCCTTGGAGAAGTCTAACAGTACTAGGGCTGTTACTTCTTTTCTATCTACAGAAGGTACAATATCATCACATACGTTTAGAACAGCGATTGAAGTACTGTAACCCCGCCTAAAACCCGACTGACACTCTGGTAATATTTGTTTTTGCTCCAAGTATTTTATAAGTTGAATAGAAATGACTTTTTCTAATACTTTAGATAAAGCTGATAATATACTTATTGGCCGTAAATCAGTGTAATTAAGAGGGGTATTAACTTTAGGTAACTGCTTGACTACAGCTACTTTCCACGTTGAAGGAAAATAACTGTATTCTATACAACAATTTATAATATGTGTAATAAATCTATCTACGTAAGGGCTGCAGTACTTTAACATGGCTATTGAGATATTATCAGACCCCTAGGCATTCGATTTAATACTGTGTAGAATCTTACTTATATCTTCGACTGGCAGTAAAGGTAACTCAAACTTTTGATCAGTATCTACAAAATTGCCATTAACATAAAAGCGAATTAAGTCATCACTGACTCTCTTTCAACAAAAACGGATGAAAAATATTGATTTACCTTGTCAGGGTCATCTAAATGATTAGGAACACTTAAACGTTCTTTGTTTAAGATATAATTGTTCATGCCTTTCCATAACATTTTTGAGTCAGTTGTATTTAACAAGTTGTTTTAAAATACTTTTTTCTCCCGGCGAACGGCAGACAGCGTAAAATTACGCAATTCTTTATAGCGTGCCCAGTCTACAGGAGATTTAGTTTGTTTGTATTTTTGTAACGCGGTATCCCTTTCCTTCATCATTAATTTAATTGGATACGTAAGCCAAGGCGATTTAGGTTTAGTTATTCTAACAGTTTTAATAGGTGCATGCTTATCAAATAAAGAAATTATAAGATTGTTAAAATACATAACTTTATCATCAATATCAGGAATATTTATAATATTATGAAATGGTGCATCCCTCAGATCATTACAAAATCTGTTATAGTCAAAATATTTATAATCTCTAAAAGTACAGAACTTTGTTGCAGATTTTCGCTTGTCAATTAATAATTTACAATACGTTAAACAATGGTCAGATATAACACTAGCATCAGTAACACCACTATCTTGAATTAGGTTTAAATTCGAGACAAATATAGGATCTAAGAGCGATAGTGATCTTTCAGTAACACGAGTAGGTTCGTTTATCAATTGATTAAAGCCATAGGCATGAAAACATTTGCCTAATGGATTTTCAGGATTTAATAAATTAATATTCATATCTCCCAAACAAATTATTTCATCTATTGTGGGAATAATTAGGGGCAAGTTGTCCTCAATGCTATCTAAAAATGCAGAGATATTTCCAGATGGCGGCCTATAAATATTGCTAATAGCAATTTTATAGTTTTTAACTTTTATCTTAAGCCACAATTGTTCGATGTCCCCATCAAATTTAAAATTTAAGTCATATTGAGAACACAAAATATCTGTACTTACATAGATAGTTCGCCCCCACCACTTGCGCGAGATCGATCTAACCTGTACAGTTTAAAGCCAGGAATTGATATAGAAACATCGTCCACATCACTCGACAGCCAGGTTTCTGTTACAACAATTACATGAAAGGAAGCAACTAAGTCCATAAATTCCCTAAAATGTCTCGTTAGAGATCTTACGTTTAAGTGACATATATTTATACCATTCGGCATTATGTTTACCTAAAGAAAGTCAGATTAACATAAGCCTATTGCTTGAAAACCACTCTTGGGCTCGTTTTCCATAGGCTTCCGATGTGTCTTTTAAATCATTAAAATTATTATCTGAACAAATTAATGGTGTGTCGTCTGCAAATAGAGCACAATTACTAGGTAAAAGGAAGTTACCTATATCATTGATATAAATGATGAACAGTAATGGCCCCAAGGTTGAACCCTGGGGGACACCATGCTTTACAAAATCAAAATTAGGCGAGACATTATCAAAACTGAGGCACTGAACCCTGTTTGATAAGTACGAACTAAAAAGAGCGAGGCTAAACCTCTTATACCGTAATAATTTAATTTTTGTAAAAGAATATCATGAGAGACACAGTCGAAGGCCGTGGAGATGTCACACAGTGTTAGGGCTGTATGCTTGCCCTGTTCAAGGCATTCGACTATGTCACTCACTACTTTCAGCGTTGCTTGTGAGGTCGAGTGTTTTGCCCTAAATCCGAATTGAGAATTATTTAAAATTTGATTAGATTCGATGTACCTGGTAAGCCTAAGTTTTAATATCGTTTCAACAATCTTCGCAAATATCGAGATGATGGAGATTGGTCGGTAATTTCCCTCCTTTGAGGGGTCACCTTTTTTGAAAATAGGTATGATTTTTGAGTATTTGAATATGTCAGGAAAAGCTCCGGTTTCAAAAATTAAATTTATTAGGTACGTTAATGGTTGTATAATCAACTCACAGGTTTCCTTAATTATTTTACAATTTAGATCATGGATATCAAAAGAGTGTGTATTTTTTAATGAATTTATTGCATCGAGTACAATGAGCAAGAGGGAGCTGGAGTGCATTTATAATTGTTTAAAATATGCGAATTTGTGTCAGGAAGTGTCTTTATTATGGTATCAGCAATATTCACAAAATAAGTATTTATGGATTTATTTTGTGTGTATGTATGTTTGTATGTATGTTTGTATGTATGTAACATTTTTATTCTGTAGCTTTTCACGATTAAATATGAAGCAAACAAATATCAAACAATAATTTATTTCTACGAGCTTCTCCTTAATTATTAATATAAATAAAATACTACATAAAAACTACGTAATTTTAAAAGCGTGACAGAATTTCATTTTCCAATAACGAAAACGTATTATCAGATAAATTGTTTAACTTCTCTCAAAAAATATTTTACCACTAAAGGAATCAGCACTGAACATTTTCATAGTTAGACAAAGAAAGTAATTACATTCTTTCTATGCACGTGGCGTAAATATCTCAGAAGTTATGACAACTTTAATTGTAAACAATACTCCGCAATATCCACACAGGCACGCCTTATCAAACAATACCCACAGACCCAGTTCTAGTTGAGCCTGTCCTTTACGCTATTTCCACAGCTATTGAATTTCCTTTCATATTGTTTACGCTATAAATAATATAGCAAAAGCGACAAAATGAATACACAGCGGGTACTTGGTTATTACTTTAAAAGACAGTTAATCTATTCTCGAATGTTTGGATTATTAATAAGGAAATAGAACATGTCAAATGCAGACACTAAATAAGATCTGCAAGAAGTTTCACAATGCAGTAATCGTCCCTATTGTTCTTAGTTTCCAAATTATTTTTGTTTTAAACTATCGTCTTGTTTTTCTCCCCGCTTTTCTCATATATAGGGTGTCCCAATAGTGCATCAAAGTCCAACATCGACCTTATTAGAAGAAGTTGGAAAATTATTCCTTTATGGAAGTGGTACTCTGTAATGGGGTAGTGAAGCGCAAGTTATAGCCTCTCCTACTCAATTGTTAGCCTCACCTTCGCGATGAGTTCAATTTGAACTTGGTGCACCCTGTTTTCACTAACGAGGCTCTAACGACCGAGTAAGGGCGGAATAACCCTTACCTTTTGCCGTAAGCACATCCACCTTCTCACGAAGTGTGCGGTAAAAATAACCCACCGCACACAAAGGTTGCTCTTGGAATCGTTTGGTTACCCCATCGTGGCAGTCTCCTTCTGTGCCATGGGACCACACCACTCCCCTTCCGCAACCGAGCTGGTCAGTTGCATACCTGCTCCAGCTAAAACTTCAAATGCAGCTTCGTTTTCAGTCGATTAAGGCTTGAAAAAAAAATGATGGAGCGTTCAAGTGGGACAAAATCATCCGGAGGTAAAATACCCTCCCGATCGGATCTCCGGGGGAGGGTGCCCACAGGGACACCTCATCGAATGTCGAAAAAACACCGACAAGTTAAATCCAAGAAAACTAATTCTTTCATCTACGGCGCTTGGAATGTTCGTACTTTGAACGACAGCACTCGCACCGATCGGCCTGAAAGAAGAACTGCTCTAATAGATAGAGAACTTCACCGACTCAATGTTGACGTTGCAGCTCTCAGCGAAACTCGATTTTTGGAGGAAGGCTCTCTCACAAAAAAGTACTACACCTTCTATTGGAAAGATCTTCCCACCAATTCAAGAAGACAACATGGAGTAGGATTTGCCGTTCGGAATCAACTTGTATCCAACTTAACACAAGTACCACAAGGCATATCCGAGCGTCTAATGCTGCTACGCTATGAGCTATCAGATGGCAACGCGGTAAATCTAATAAGCGCCTACGCTGCTCCCACTCTGGATGCAAGTCACGAAACCAAGGAAAGCTTCTATCAACAGCTGGAAGAAACCCTCTGTAGAATACCTAAAACGGAACGACTCGTTATTCTTGGCGATTTTAACGCTAGAGTAGGGAGAGATGCAGACACCTGGCCAGGCATCATAGGCAAGAACGGTTTGGGCAACATTAACGCTAACGGTCAACTACTCCTAACTAAATGCGCCGAACATAATCTAGTTATAACAAACACCATTTTCCGACAAAAGGATAAATTTAAAGGCACCTGGCGTCACCCCAGATCAGGTCACTGGCATCTACTGGACTATGTTATCGTACGTAGGAAGCATCTCAAGGACGTCCAAATTACAAAGGCGCGCATTGATAGCGAGTGTTGGACCGATCACCGTCCTGTTGTATCTAAAATGAAAATTGTTATGAGACCCAAACACCGAAGAACTCAAGTAAAACGTAGACCCCATCTCTGTATTAGTAAATTGCGTGACCAACAAACCGTCGATCAGCTAAAGCAAAAAGTTCAAGAGAATTTGAGTGCACTAGAAGAAACCAATTCTGTAGATGTCGCTGCTACCTGGACACAAATTAAAGACAGTTTAAAAAGTGCGAGTGAGGAAATTCTTGGCACTGCAGCAAGTAAAAAACATGACGACTGGTTCAATGATAATGAAGCTTATACAAGAACTTCTTGACCGCAAACATATTGCCTTCCAAAACGCTATCAACCACCCCAACGACTCATCAAAAGTAGAAGCTTTTACTAAATCTAAGTATGAAACGCAACGCGAAATCAGAAGAATAAAGAACGAGTGGTGGGCAAGCAAGGCCACAGAAATTCAAAGGTACGCCGACTCACACGACTACAGCAATTTCTTTCAAGGAGTAAAAGCAGTGTACGGCCCCAGTCGGAAAAATATGTGCCCTATTAAAGATTTAAATGGAAATCTCCTCAAAGAAGACCAGGAAATAAGAGCCCGATGGAAAGAACACTACTCTAACATTCTTAACCAGCAAAGTCAAGCCGATCACGATATTATAAATCTTATCCCTCAATATGACACCTTCGAAGACTTAGATAAACCACTAACAACGGAAGAGATCTTAACCGCCATTGGGCAGCAAAAAAATAACAAATCTCCCGGCGCCGACTCACTCCCAGCTGAGATCTTTAAAGTTGTGTCGTCAGAGCTCATACCCTACCTCAAAGAACTGTTTGATGTCGTGTGGGAAAGTGGTCAAGCTCCGCAGGAGTTTCGTGATACATTTTTAATCAACCTCTTCAAAAACAAAGGAAGCGCTGCGGACTGTGGAAATTACAGGGGTATAGCTCTCCTGGCTGTTGGAGGGAAGATACTCACTAAAGCGATGGCAAATAGGCTAACACCTCTTATGGAAAAGCTACTTCCTGAAACACAGAGTGGCTTTAGACCAAACCGAGGCACATCGGATTTAATCTTCACACTTAAACAACTTCAAGAAAAAGCACTCGAACATCAAGGCGAAATTCACATGGCCTTCATTGATTTAACCAAGGCGTTTGACTCGGTGGACAGGGAAGTGCTCTGGAAAATTATGTTCCGCTTAGGTATCCCTAGAAAATTTGTGGAAGTATGTCGCAGTCTACATACAAACAACAACGCCCAGGTTATGTATAATAATGAGGCAACCGAACCTTTCCAAACCCTCACTGGAGTTAGGCAGGGATGTGTCCTGGCACCCCTACTCTTTAATTTGTTTACCACTGCTCTAACAATTATTGTTGACAACAAACTGACAGTCAGAGGAATAGGTCTCAGATACCGTTTTGATGGCGGTCTCTTTAACATAGGGCGCTTTAGAGCTTTCACGAAGACACACACGCGATTCATTTGTGATCTCCAGTATGCGGATGACTGTGCACTTTTAGCCTCTACGCCGGAAGAGCTTCAAGAACTCTTAGATGTGTATGCCCAGAGCTATGATTCCTTGGGACTTAAAATCAACATTGGAAAGACTAAGATTATGTCAACTCCTCATCAAGTGAACCAAATAGACATTACACTTAACGGAAATTCTCTTGAAGTGGTGGATCAGTTCAATTACTTAGGCAACGTTGTTAATGACAAAGCAAACATGGACAGCGAGATTCGCAATAGAATTAACGCTGCATCTAGAGCACTCTGGGGACTTAGAGAGAGAGTATTTGACAACCACGACCTTGCTTTGTCAACGAAAATGGCTGTCTACAGAGCAGTTGTCATTCCAACACTGCTATATGGATGTGAAAGCTGGGTCACTTACCGTCGTCATGTGAAAGAATTAGAACGTTTTCAGCAAAGACACCTCAGAAGTATGATGAAAATCCGTTGGTTCCATCACATATCAAACGTGGAAGTACTCAGGAGAGCAAACAGCCTTCCAATTGAGGTGCTTATTTCAAGAGCACGCCTAAGATGGGCAGGTCACGTTCATCGTATGCATGAGAACCGCCTTCCTAAATGTGCACTTTATGGTGAATTGCTAAGCGGTAGAAGAAGGCGTGGCAGTCAACGAAAGAGGTTCAAAGACGCTCTCCATGAAAATCTAAAATCCTGCGGTATTCCAGACGAGCAATGGGAACAATTTGCAGCGGACAGAACCGAATGGCGAGGGGTTGTGGCCAGCTATCAAGGAAATGTTGCTGCAAGAAGGCCGAATCCAAGACCTAACCAGGTCTATGTTTGTCCTGACTGCGGTCTACATGTGCTCTCCCGAATTGGCCTCTATAGCCATAGTCGTGTGCACCGTAGATCAATGGGAATTACAATAGACTACACCTTTTACTTGTTTTTTATTGTACACAATCTATCGACCGTAACATTTTTATACTCGGACTCGAGTAACGGCTAATAATAATAATAACAACGAAGCATCTTCGAGGTCATATTTTTAAATGGAACGCCCTATATATTTTTACATTTTTATGACTTCAACGTAAAATTATCTTTCCAACGACCTCCATATTTTTTGTTTTTGACGTGGCATTGCCGAGTTATTCGAAAAAATGTGAAAATTTTGGTTGGAACAAGGTTTAACAAATGAATTCGCTGTGTGTACATTTTTTTTAGCGTCGATTTGCCCATTTTGGGTATATGTTCATTATCATTCAGGGACTGTAAAATGTTCTTAACAGTAGGGATTTCATTGTCATAGAAGAATTTATGAAGTTACGTCGAATTAAGTTTTTCTGGAATTTGACTAATATTTTTTTTCTTCCAGACTTCGCTTTAGGTTTTTGAACATCCCCTTCATTTTTCTCTTCTCTTAAAATTCTGTAAATGGTCCGCTTACTCACGCCGTTATACCTTGAAGTCATGTTAACTCAACCTGTTGATCCTGATTTCTGTACCATGGGATGATCTTTCTCCAATGCATGATATACATTCAAAATAATTTTCTTCTCCTTGAAACTTAATGGAGACTTTCTAGGGGTATGATTTACCACTTCTTTTGAACAAGCGGGAACCGCTCCATTTTTGCACATTTAAAAATATTACGATATCCCACAATTACACTTATTTTCACTAAAGCACTAAGAAAATTAAACTTTAAGGGACTGTGATACAACAAGTACGTAATTTATGAACAAAAATTAATGCCGCCCAATTCATAAACAATTCACACTATAAATATTTCACACGAAATAAAATTTTAAGGCACTATGATACCACAAATACGTAATTTATAAACAACAAATTAATACCGCCCAACTAATAAACGACCGCACTGTATGTACACTGATTTTAAACTGAGTTATAACTGCTGAATAATAAGTGGAGAATGTTGCTAGATTTAAGCATAATATTTGAAATTTAAAATATGGTAGTTCAATCCCAGGACTTTCGAAATTGATGTTATTCGTCAAAATTCTCCAAACTTAAGGAAAATAGGTAACAGCGTAACCATATTATATTAGGGAATTTACAATACTCGTAAATCCGCACGCTCATGGCTCTACTGACTAGAGTTTTCGGCCGAAATATAAACATTATTTTTTTACTTTTTAGTTCAGTTTGTATTAAAGAGTGTTTTTTAGTTTTTATAAACTATAATTTTTTTTAATCACCCCCTTGCCATTCATCCTGCCTTTCGAAACCGTTGAGTAGCCGCTAGCAGTACAGAATTAATATTACATCATAATGTATATATTAAAGTTGGAACTAGCATTTAACAAGTGCTTATTAACTGTGGCACCTCCGGCAAAATGTCGGCAATAGATTAGTCATTTTTTAAATTTTGTTTTATCCTGATGATCCCGGTGAGGACATTCGGACAAAGTTGTCAAATTATTGTATTGTGATCGGTCCTTGATAAGTGTGCAAAGTTTCAGTTTAATCTGACGTTTTGAAGCGGGTGAGAGTCACATTCACAGATTGAAAAAAATTTGCATCCATACATACAACCAAACATACAGGTGAAGCTAACATAAAGCGTGTAAAAAGAAGTCTATTTTTATCAAATCAGGGGTTTTGGCAGGACAACTATAGGGTCCTCCTCTTCCTATCCAACCATTTTTTGGAAAAGCGTCGTTTAAATGTTCGTGAATACACTGTGGCGTGCAGGTGCTCCATGAAGGTACCACATTCTCTTCTTAATATCCCTAATATCCCAGTGGGTCAATAAGGGAAATTAGACTTTCACAAACACAGCAGTAAAACGCAGAAGTTCCAAAATTAACAAAGCATATTATCTTTACCCTCGATTTATAATTCTAAGTTAAAAATAAAACTAAGTTTATACAAACGACAGGTAGGGCGAGCGTAGGTGCGGCTTTACTATGTACATACTTCGGTATGCGATGTAAAGCAACGACAAGCGCAGTTAGTACTTGGATGGGTGACCATTCCAACGGAAACCGCGTCCTCGCCTCACACATCTTTCAGCGGCTTGTATATCAGTGTATGCGCGGAAGCTATACAACCTTAGGCGAGGGTTGTATAGGAGATATACCATCCTTCGGAGGGGATGTAAAGCCATTGGTCCCTTGTCTATTAAATGTTAGGCAAGTAAAAGATCCCTACTCTTCTTAAGGGAAGAGGTTCGGCAAAATTCCTGGTTGGGGGTAGCTTGTCTACAGGCGTCGGTGTTAGGCCTCAGTAGCGGAAATAGGCCGACGTTAAATAAATGTGTAAAAAAAAAAACAAACGACAGAGAGATTTTAGCAAGCGATAGAACAGTATCAGCGGCAAAAGCGATATAAGCCGAATATGACATTATAATGGTAAAATTAATGAATGAATGATAAAGCGAATAACAGACGAACAGTATACGGATACCAGAAAAATGAGAAGCATCTACAATTATTTACAGTGTTATACTACAGATTATGAAGCAAACCGGAAGCTTGGCTAGTGCACAATAACGGTAACCGGAACGCTGAACTAAATATCAGCGAGAATAAATAACAAGTAATTATTTTTTTAGCAGTAATTTGGGCCGCGAAGGTTGTAGTCCCGGGTTAAATACAATAAACTATGCAAAATCGAAATAAAATCAAAATTAATCAGTAGCAGTACTAGCGGTAAGGTAGGTAAGGGTGGAGAGAAGTTGCTCTGCTGCGAAAACCAACATGGGTTAGTAAAAGGAAAGGATTTTGAACTGACTTTTTGTTATCTGTTAAGTGCGTGTAAAAAACCTCTTATAGTCCTATTATTTTATAATAAAATGTGCTTCATTTGTATCCGAATAGAATGCTTAAAGTACTAGTGAAATGAAGCTGCGGGGAATCTAGAAATGCAAGATAGGCGAAACAGAGTGGGGACGCGGAGCTGTGAGTCCCTAAAATACAACAATTTTAACATGTGATCACATTTAACTGCACATATGGTTTACAAAACCATTAAAAATTATAATTCTTATGTGTTCGGATTCTACATGGACAAAGCAAATTTTTTTAAAGAATGCAATTTTTAGATACGACTCCACGTTTCTAAGTATAGGCAGATTAAGCGGAAAAAAGATAAAATTGAATTAAATTTTGCAGTGGTGTGAATCGAGATATCGAAGATTTAAGTTATTTTTATGCGTAAGACCTCGTGCATTAAGCAATTTTCGAAAATTCATAAAAAATTCAATTCCACAAAACTATTTACAAATTTGGCATCAAAAATGTGTTCACGTTCTCTTCTATACAGTACGCTAGATAAGTCAAATTTTGATTATAGTGTCTTTCTGCACAGGCTGATTTTTGACGGCTTTTGAAAGATCAAAATACAAACGTTTGGTCAAGATTTCAAGTTGTAACGCCGAAACCCACACAAAAGTCACTTTGCGGGGCGCCGATCACTCTACTATTGAAGGAACCTGCGGTCCTGCAAAAGCCAACACAGGTAAGGGTAGCATGAAATCACCAAAATAAGACAAAATATGAAAAATATCAATTATTAAGACAAGGAATAAAATTTGTAGTAACAGTAAAACGCAGAATAAAATTGCTCTAGCCAAATATAAGAATATATTTTATCTTACTCTTTCCTACTTCGGCGGTGGACACTGGTTGACTGACAGTCGACTGACCGATTCAACTTCTGAAATAACAGCTACTTTCAGAGGCCGTCGCTGTCGGTTTTATAGCCACGTTCTCTACTACAGAATCGCAAGAATTCCCCCTCCTTATGAACGCGCATCGAATGATGTGCTTGCAACGAGATGGCGACGACGCGACGGCTGCATTGAATGTACTGATAATTTATAATTACGGCCGTTAATTAGCGAACAAAGTATTCCAAATGCTTACAATCAGTTTCAAATAATTATTCTAAACTACTACGAAAAATATCGTTTTTAATCGGCCACAGATAACTAATTTTTAAATTAATTACTGAAAAGCAGAACTTAAAATAGCTATAATTCCTAGTTTACAAATAATCTTACTATAAATGAATGTTTAGGTACTTAAATAGTAAATACTTTCTGGTAATATACAATAATTCACTTAAGGCGGCACAATAAAGATTTCATTTTAACAATAAATAAGAAAATTCTTATACAGAGGATGCAAATATATATAAACGGTAACGAAAAACGCTTCGTTATAACATTTGTTCGAAACATATTCAAAGAAATAATTACTTTGTCTTTGAAAAGTTTTGCGCCTTGTTTCTTGAAAACGAAGGCCCTACATTTTTATTTGACAAAATATTCCTAATGGAGAAGATACTTTTAATTTTTGACTCTAGACTCTGTACATATTCTTTGTTAGTGATGTCATTTATTTAAAAATACCTAGTTTTATTTGTAATTATTAAAAAAAATACTAATTACTATAGATTACTCATCTTTATACATCTCTCTGGCGGTTGCTCTAAATAAATTGTATGCTATATTTTTTCACCTCGTTTTCAAACATATTAATGTATTTATGTTTTCATGTGATTACTGCAAGCCACCAGGCAGAACAAATGAACGTTATCAAATATACTGTCAAAACATCCGAATGGTGTTGCAAATTTCTATTCATACATTTTGTATGTATCTCGGAAAAGCTGCCGCTATCGTGCAAGCTTTATACGTATTTAATTACTCTAGAGATTGGAATGGACCAATAAAATAGTTTACAGTAGTTATCTAGATCTAGTTTATAATTAATGGTAATAATAATTATTTACTTGTCAATTAGATTATACTGAATCCATAATAAGTGTGAATTGTGATAGTAAATTTTCGGAATGACAGCAGTTGTTAAAAAATTAATAAAAGTAACGGAAATGCCGAAGTACAGACAAGAGCAAAATGTAAATAATGAGGTACTTAAATAAAAACTCTATTTAACATATATCGTGCTTTACGTAAAAACGCCGTTGGAAAGGGTTTTTATACATTAAATCACATGTTCGCTCTATGCAAAAATATCAGAAACTCACCAAGGAGTGTAATTTTAGAAAGTGTAGTAAATGTCGCTGCACATTGACATAATGTCGCCTCGACCACAAAATTTTAGAAAGTATAACAAAAACTTCGGAAATTTTGAAAACAAAAACCCTTTTACGAATCCACGTTGTTCAGCACTGCAACTCATGCGTTGTGTTAAATATGAGGACAAGTTATCAAGTCTCTAGTCAAAGTATTTCGAGAGTTTTAGCGAAAATAGCCCTTAGCGCCGAGGGTGCCCTATCATCTTCGAGCAGTCGATTTTGATGGGAATATGATGAGTTTTAAGAGTATTTGCCCTAAACCGGTTCCTCAGTGATTCGGTGTCAGAAAAGTATAGTTACCATTTACTCAAAATGTGCATTGGACCGCCTTGCCTGAACGTATAAATCTATAATTCAAAGTCGTTGCGATTCAAGCATTTTTAAGGTCCGAGATGCGATCAAAATTGATATTGAACTGAAAATACGTCAATAGACAGGCAAGCAAAAGCCCACCAAAATTATAAACATTGAACTTTTTACTGAATCTGTTTGTCTAATCGTTAGCTATAAACCGCACATTGGATGGTAGTTGGTTACATTATGAGTCGTTCCGTTCCTCACTATGTATTGTAGACGGGCCAGACTATAGTTTATCAATACATTTTTCTTGAACGTTTTTGTAAAACATATTTTTTTTTAAATTTAATATATATTTTTGAAATTTATATTGTCTTTTTCTTGTGTTTCACAATTCCTTTTCAGGTTTAACTTTAAGAAAGTGTTAGTATTTACTGTGTTAGATTTATAGTGTTACGACGTCCAATTGGTACCATCAGTGAAGCAGTTAAGCAAAAACAAAACAGTAAGTATAGATTTTGTATTATTCTCCGCCTGAAACAGTCGTTTTGAACCCTTCTTTGTGAACGTTTAATATCCATTTTGGAAAGTACAATAAAAGTCCTTCAGACGTGTAAAAATGGGTCGTTCACAGTTGCTTCGAATCTTCTGGTCAGGGTCAATGCTACACTCTGTATATGGTTTTCTTGAAGTTTTGGACACTGCTTGTTTAGTTTATTTATTCACAAATTCACAAATAAGTACATACAAGTTTAATAGTTATTATTTGGCACTGAATGTTTTTTATTACTTGGACAGAATTAAAGGCTACACCCTGTATATACACTCTTCTTGGAATAATAAAACTTTGTTTTAAAACGAACGAAAGAAATTTATTTAAATTAAGAACAAAAGTAAGCGTATATATTAATAAAATAGTTAAAATTAACAAAGTAGTGTAAGGTAACCTGTTGACAGTAGAAATTCCGACTTTAAAACAAAATACTTTTATTTTAGGCGCTGTGGCAAATTATTATTATAATTACTCTCTTTTACTAGGTTTCGGCCTAGGAAGCAGAATGGACACTCGTCTTAATTAATTTAAGCGTCGGATGAAGCAATGATTTAAACACTTGGGTTTTTGTCATTTCACTCGCGGAGCACAGATACAAATTTTGATGTTTACCAGAATCTGAATCAGTCAGAGCTCGCCAGGCTCGGCTATTTATATGGTTTGATGGAGACGGTGCGTGCAGAGGTCTTGAAAGAGCCGGATAGCTGTCCCCGCAAGTCAATTGGGGTCGATTGCGCAACATTGCGAAATATTCGGGACGAAAAGTCATAAGATGAGATGGGCCCTAAAAAGGGGAACTTTTTGATGTATGAATGAAGTTTGAATTGATTCGAGTTTGGAAGTTATTTCTGCGGAAATAATTGAATTTGAATGTGATCTCGTAATGTATTTGAAGGTCTTTTAAGCCACGTTGATTTCATATGAGAATGTTCACATGGGTATGCATTGAAGTGAATGGGAAGTAAGTTTTGATGTCAATCGGAACATGCAACAGGGAAAAAAGTTTTGATGAACGCTCAGCTGACACATCGGGAAAGTGAATGTAGAGTGTTTTGAGACATGATTTGAAACTTGAATGGGGAATTGAATTGAAGAGAAAAATGTCTTCTAAAAAGTTCTAGAAGCGAGTAATAGCATTGTGACTTGGGATGTGGAGGTGTGGAAAGTATATGTGATGTGATTTGAGTTTGTGAGGGGGCTGTATCTTTTAGGGCATTAGTTTGTAACTTTGGGGTTGTATTTTGACGAATACGAATATTGTGGTGAGGTTGTCGATGAATTTGGACTATTCGTAAATTATCGGTGCTATTTGAATTTTTCCAGATTTTGTTGACTAAAATTGTAGTTTTTTGAAAATTTTAAATTCATAATGACTTTTTTATAGTTTGACTAGGTGATTGTGATTAATGAACTATTTTGAAAATTTTAAGCTTTTTGAAAATTTTTCTGTTGGTGATGAGTACTATAACATTTCCAGAAATTCACTCTTTCAAATATTAGCCGCAATTACTGTTGCTTTACTTTTCGTATTGAAGTACGTCGTCTTAAATCACGTTTACCGCACAAAATTGATATTTTAAAAACAAACTCCTATTATATCTTAATTATCGTGTCATGTACATTAAAGAATAATCGGTTTGAGAGCCAGAAAATACTCAAAATCCAAGAACAAGAATACATACTGTAATTACAGCTCGTAAAATGTAGTTACATGAAAAACTCTCCAGGGAAGCTCATATGCCTCCAATCTGGAATTACATGTTTGGTTCCACGTACAGGTTTATTATTATCGCCAATAAAGTTTTTATCGCTGTTTCATAGCTTCGAAACTGGATTATGCTTGAATATTTCAATATATCAAGGCAACAAATATTTATGTGAAAACATACAATATCTTCCAAATAGCCCATGTTGAAATGTTTCGACTGTAAAATATATTTTACAGTTACATAATAAAAGAAATAAACTGGCGATCTCTGATTTATTTATTCATTTGATATCTGTTAACTGTAGTAATTTCACTGAAATGAATCTATAATTCAAACGTATCGATTTCTAGCCTCTGTTGCCGAGAAAAAATTACTTGCCGAGATTTCTTCGAATTTTCACGTTTTAAATTATATGTACTATTATAATGATGTATTTTTAGGTGGGTTTTAGGATCATAAAAATGCACAAAATTTAATTTTTTTTCACTTGTCAATTTATTAACTTCTTCAGGACACTAAAAAGAATGTATAAATGTAGGTATAAATAAAATTCAACAATTGTTGTTTATATTTAAAGACAATCTGGAATTGGTTGGGAAGGTGGTCAATAAAAATTATTGAACCACACCACTTAGGCCCCATTGGGCCCCTTGTACATCCTCCATGTAGACAGACCCTTCGCCTAGGGGATCTCGTCCAAAGTAGCCCAATGTTCTCCCAAAATGGATTCTCTGATTGAAGAAACAGCAGAAAGTCATAGAGTACATGTTGAACCGTCTCATCTTCTTGTTCACAACCTCTACAGAGAGATGTTTCGCTTAATCTCATATTATGGAGATATTTCCTTAACGGACAGTGTCCAGTCTGGATTTCCGTTATAAAATGTAGGTTCCTTCTGGACATTGCCAGGTAGTCCACTGCTGTACTCTTGTTGGGATATATTCGTAGGTCCCTAGCAGGCTGACAGCTGTTTGTTTCATCACACAGTTTCTTGAATTCATTGTGGGTGTTCTCTTTCATTATTTGTATTATCGCCGTGATCGGTAACAGACTGGCCGGGCCTGGTCTAAAGATACTTAGGCCTGCTGCCTTCTTAGCCAGCCTGTCGGCTACTTTGTTGCCACTACACTGTGCGTGTCTTTTCACCCAGCATACCAGTATGTTATTCATGCTGGAGGCACCCACAAGTGCTTGGTGACATTCCCATACTGCTCCTGTAGTAATTTTGTAACTTCTCAGGGCTAGTAATGATTGTCTACAATCTGCGTAGATCCTGATTGTTTTGCCAGTAATTTGTCTACGGACAATCTCTTTTGCAGCTATGGTTACACCTGTCAGTTCCGTTTGTACTACGCTGGCTGGCACATCCACAGCCCATTTATATTGGATTTGCAGACTTCTGGAGTATATTCCACATCCTGCTCCATCCTACTTTTTTGATCCGTCTGTGAAGATGTTGATCACACCTTCGCCAGCAGCCTCGTTCTCACTATTCGTCTGTATTATGTAGGGTCTGTCAGTATAGCTCCGGTTATACTTAGCAGGCAGCTCTCTGCACTTGGCTGAGCTTGACTTAGCTGTAGTATGTTTGCTCTTAGGCCAACAAACCACAGCTCCATAGGTTATCATTGGTCTTATGACGGCAGTGTATATCCACATGACCAGTTTAGGTTTCACTCCCCAGGTTTTCCCTGAGGCACTGCTCATAAAAGATGTAAGCCTTCTTTAGTCTTCTATCTATGTGAAGATTTCATGTTAGTTTGGCATCGAAGGTTACCCCAAGGTATTTCACTTCTGATGCGAAACTTAGTGTTGTATCCAGGAGGGCAGGCGCCTTCAATGCTGTTAATTTCCTTTTCCTTATTCTCTCTTCTCTCTTTATTGTCCAAGGATCTCTCAATCCGACTCGCGACTGCATCGAGGGCGGTGCCGGTGGATCTTCCCATGCGTGCTGGTTAGGATGTAAAGGGTTGTCTTGAGTAAGAATGAGGTAAAGCTAATAGGTCTATAGACTTTGGGGGTGGTATAGTTCATCCGCCCTGCCTATTTAAAGACAATTAAAAACAAAAAATTATAACTATGTTACATTGTTAACACATTAAAACATTAAAAATACGAAAAGGTACTTTCAAAAATTTTAAAGATTATTTAAAAATTGGTTGTAAAACATAAAAACTCTATAATAAATCATAATAGGAAAATATATAAAGACTTACGGTTAGATTAAAAATTTTTTTGTCATTAGATTTTTAAAATCACGGGACATATTACGTATGTAGCTTTTGTAATAGGTAATGTTGCTTGTACAGTACAACATAAATGTATAACTATACGCTGGTATACCTCGTTCTGGTGAATTGAACAGCAATAATGTGTGTATCTTTAATATTCCCAAAAGTCTTAGCGTTTCTTTTTTAATTTTTCTTTTTCTTATAGATTAGGTATTTTTTGGATAGTCGATAATATTAAAATAAGAACTATTTAGATTTTCTATATCTGTTCGTTTTTTTATATTGTTGGGCTTCTTCTTAATACAAATCATTTCATTGAACAATTTCTCTTCTTGTAATTATTATTTTAGCTATTATTTTGGCATCATTAAATGCAAAAGTGTGGCCCTTTTCTATAAAGCGCTCAACAAGCTGTGTTGGATTTTTTTGGTATGGAAATTTTTGCAGTCAGTTAGATGTTCAGATATTCGTTTTTTAAAATACCTGCCTGTGGTGCCTATGTATATACCGTTACATTCTAAACACGGAATTTCGTATACGACATTAGACTCTAGGTTTTTAGGTATTTTATCTATTAATTTAGTAATTTCTTTTTACCAATAGTATTTTCACTTGCATACGCAATGGTTGAACTAATTTTTGTAAGAGTTCGATTAAGTTTCTCTGAAAGGTTTCGGACATAAGGAATTTTGTAATATTGTTTGTTGTTTTCTTGATTATAATTAGATTTGTTCTATTTGTTATTATTTACAATTTTGTTGATTAAACATAGTGGATAATTATTTTCGTTTTTTGGAATATTTTTGTTAATTCTCTATTTTTATGATAGAATCTCTCATCTGATAGTTTTTCAGCTCTATATTTTAAGTTGTTTACAATATGTTTGAGAATTTCAGAGAATGTGACCTTTTAGTGTCCTGAAGAAGTTAATACATTTAACGAAACGTCGACAAGTTAAAAAAATGAAATTTTGTTCATTTTCATAAGGAGAAAAGTTGATCATTTTAAAGCTCATTAAGATGTAGTTTTCATATTTAAAAAATTTTCAGTAGTTTCAGCGGTATCCTGTAAATAGTGAAATTCACCATATTTTCTTTTGCTAATAAATCGTGAATGATAGGATTTAGAAGAAAAAACTTTTAATAAAAGTTGAATGATGTTTGATTTCCTATTTAAAATCATCAAAATTGTATGTTTATCAGATCGACGCTAAGCGCTACGACGCCTAACTTTTATTTTTCTTATGGACGCATGTAATTTTTTTAAGGAAATTGAATTGTCATCGTCTTAGATATACTAAACCGTGAACATTTATTTTATAAGATGGGTCTGTGCAAGCGTTATTATCAGCCTTAAGCACTTGATTCGGTAGGTGTATTAAGGGATGCCTTGATAAACAACGAACCGTTCTACAGCTGTCATTATTCGTGCTATTAGTGTCAATTTTCGTTGTTTAGAATTCAAGTTGTTTTAGTTTTGGTTTAAATTATAGAGAAAATTGTTATTTAAATTATTTTTAAAAGTATACAAACTTCAAATTAATTATGCAGGACGAAAGAAAAGACATGTTCGAGCTCTACATCAAATGCTACCGAAATTCTGCAAGAGCAAAACAACGATATGTAGAATTGTATCCTGAGAAAAATCATTCGGATATTAAAATATTTCATCGCTTATCTCAAACATTGGCCGAATGCGGTGCTTTCAATAGAAGTAGATATAACTACGTAACAAGAAGAGAACCCGTAAGTGAGATTAATGTTTAACTCAAATTCACGTCAACCGAGAATATTATTATTATAACTCATTTGAAACACCCAGTATGTTACTTTATTATTGCGCAGAAATTAATATCCTTAAATCATAATATAATATTTCAAAATGTTCAAGTACAATGCCGAGTCAGCTATGGTGCGTTTAACTATGCCATCCAGTAACTAGGCCATTGTATGGAATTGCTGACTCGCGAAAGTCGGCTAGCAAGAGTAAAGTAACAGCCGGAAGAACTTTGAAAAAATCATTTAGTTGTCTTCGAAATGTAATAGAGAAGTTGGGTAAAAGAAGATCATTTTTTTGTTGTTGTATGGTACGTGTCCCAACTCCCCTCTGTTAGGGGTGACTCCCGGAAGGTTATATTGTAAATACACCATTTATTTTATTTTTATTTATGTGATTTAATGAACTTGTACCTTGTTGTTTTTTACCGCCGTGTTTTATTTACCAAGTATTCACTTAGCCCCCAATGCGACAATATGTTGAAGTCCTTGAAGAAATGATTGAAAATTTATCGTTAGAGCTTCGAAATATATTCGATAAAACAGGGTCTGGTTTTAACAGGATGGATCTGGTCCTCACAATGCAGCATACATTAGGAATTATTTTGAAACATTTCCCGCTTCTTGGATGGAAACAAGAACACCAGTGACTTGGCCTGCTAAGTCGCCAGAACTTAATCCACTGGATTATTATCTGAGATATCTTAAAAATAAAATGTCTGATAGACCTGGTAGGACCATAGAAGAACTACAAAAAAATAGAAGAAGCATTTGAAACAACTGAGTCTAGGGCAATTCAAGTAGCAATTCAACAAATGGACCTACAAACATTAACATGTCTTGAGCAAAACGGAGCACATTTTGAATAATTAATGTAATGATGTCTTTCGTGGTTTGTTACTGATTTAATTATTGTTTTGTCATTCCATAAAAATTATAATTTGAAAATTAAAGCTATCCTTTATTTGACTTATTAAATTTTTCAATAAAAGTTGCAGAATAGCTAGAAAACGTTTTTCCATTTTTGGTTAGAAATAGGTATCGATATGATAACAGAAATGGTTTTTGTTACGGTCCATTTTATGGCCCCGCAACACAATTGAAATATACTATTAGCAATTGATTTCGTAGGTAATTTTAACAAGTGAAATTACAGAGAAGCGACGGCTATAGAAATACGTTAGAGTCGCTAATAGGATTTACCAAAAAACAATGTACTGCGTTACTGTTACTAGACATAGAAAAGGCGTACGACACTGTATGGCATAACGGTCTTTTTTACAAATTATGTGAAGTATATAAACTTCCCCCATACCTAACCACCCTAATAAAAAAATTTCTAACACACAGGAAAATAGTGGTTAGAATAAACAATACCACATCCAATATTAGACATATTTCTGCAGGCGTCCCTCAAGGAGCCATACTTTCCCCCACCTTATACAACTTATACCTATCTGATATCCCTACCATTCCCACGACTACTACATTACTATATGCTGATGACGCCGTTATCTGCGGGCGGTCTTTCTACGCGGAAACGGCCGTCCAGAAGATACGGCGTCATCTCATCAGACTTAATACTTACAATACAGACTGGAAGATACATTTTAACGAGAACAAGACAGAGACTATTACATTACACCGAAAATTCACCAACGTGAATACATACACAAAAATTAAAATCAACGACAAGCAGGTGGAGGAAAAAAGCAGAGCTAAGTATCTGGGGGTAACCTTGGATACAAGGCTCTGCTTTTGACCCCACATAACTGCAACGCTGCAAAAAACATACTCAGCCCTCAATAAGCTGTATCCGTTGGTGAATAGACGGAGCAGACTTTCGACTGACAATAAATTGACACTTTTTAAAGTAATTTTCAGACCGACAATGACATATGCCTGTGCGTCCTGGAATTGTATTTCAGACGCACAGTGCAAAAGACTACAGACCACACAAAACAAAATACTTAGACTTCTACTTAACTCCGACCGCTACACACCGGTCGCTGAATTGCATGAGAGGGCTGCTGTCCCTCTCATGAGGCGATACATCGACGATACGGCTCAGAAATTCTTTTCAACTAAAATTCAGCGATCGGTGTTAACACGCGACCTGACTAACATACGTCGACATAACGACACAATACACGCACACCGTCTATTACATCAAAACCTACCCATTTATGACACACGAGACTGACGTCGGACAAATACTCAAAACTGGTAACATACACATTCCTTAAACAATCCCACCTCCCATCCCTCCCCCTTATTTTTAATCCTTGTAATAGTGTAATATAGTCTCAGAACAATCTTTAATTTTATTCAGAATTCATCTATTATTTTCCTTTAGACATTGTATATAAATATTAATTAAGAAAAGTTTTACTTCCGCTTTTATATTATTTTAATAATACAGAATCATTTTTAATTTTTGACAACATACACAATGTTGAAGCAGGTTTTTTCATTTACTTTCCTGTACGAAACTAAACAAAATTAATTTCACTTAATAAAACAACCTAAATTCTTACTTCATAACTGCATCGCGGACAAAAACGCATAAATCTATGTAACTCTAGAAAATAGAATAACCAAAAATCAGTAACTAGAATTTTGGAAGGAGGAGTCAATTCCCGGCACAACACCAGCCACCCTAACTTATAAAGAGTAAACTCTGTTAGTAGTTAGGCTAAAATTATATGGCACACAGTGCAGGATTATAATAAACACTTAGATAGGGAAAAATGACGTAAACAAAATATAATGTAACTTAAAAAATTGAATAAAAGATTTTTAATTGGTAATTGGAGTCTGGTACAGTGCTGATAAGTTTTTTGAATACCTGGGTTTTTTGTTGGAGTCCGTTTTTTGATAGAAGGGTACGCAGATTAGGCGATTCGTAACTAGAAGGAAGAGACTATTGCCTCTTTAGCTTTTTGTGCTTACCCAATTTGGGGATTTATGGTGGAAAGGCTTTTCAAAAGTGGCAACGAACTTAATTCTACTTTGCTGTGTTTATTTTATTATTCTTGCCGCGGGATGCAATTTTGCTGGATTTTTTCCCTTATTTTCGGCCGCTCCGAGCCGCCTCCAGCTGAAATTTTTGCGACGTTATTTATATACCTCTCTCTAAGGACGAGAAACCTACTTTAAGCCGATAAACAAACCCAAGTAAGTTTATCTTCTTCTAATCAGATTATTTTCCTGAAATCATCCATTTTTTTGCGGGCGCGAAATAGTGCCTAAGACTTGTTCTTCTTCATAGGGTTTTTTTAAAACCAGCTTTAGCATTCACTATTGTCATCAGTTCTTACAATCAACCCCTTCCATCAATTTGCCGTTTATATTTTACTTCGTACGTCTTTCTTATTACCACTACCCTAAATCACCCTTAAAACGAACCACGACCCCCGGAAGGAATAGCTAGCCAGTGTGCCTGTCAAACTCCACGTGAACTCTCAGTGCTTATAGCAGGCACACTATAATAAAATTTGGTGGCCGGTGACTATACAGGGGAGACCAAATCTTGAACTGACATTCTAAGTAAAGCATTTTTTTGCACAGTTCTTATTGGCCGGTTACATTTTGGCTGCGCGAGGCTCAGTACCAATGTCCCATAAAATGAATTTTTATGGTTTGGATAACTAAGATGATGTCAATTCTATTTCCTTAAAAAAATTACAGACGTTCATAAGAAAAATAAAAGGTGAACATCGTGACGTTTAGCGTCGATCTGATAAAGATACAATTTTGATGATTTTAAATAGGAAACCTAACATCATTCAACTTTTATCAAAAATTTTTCTTCTAAATCCTATCATTCGCGATTTATTAGTAAAATGAAAATATGATGAATTTCACTCTTTTCAGGATATCGCTGAAATGGCTGAAAATTTTTCGAATATGAAAACTACGTCTTAACGAGCTTTAGAATGCTCAACTTTTCTTTAATTTAACCGACTTTCTATCTCTTACGGTTTAGAAGTTACTTATACAATCCCATTGAAAAAGTGGACAACATATATAAGCAAAAATTAACACCAAGGACTTATATAGACAATAAAATGAATATAAATAGGGTAAATATAATACAAAAAAGTACACAAACACAGTTAAAGATGAAATATAAATAAATAGACAAAAACTTCTAAGGTAAAATTAATTAGTTTATTATTCAAGAAATTAGCAATTTATTAGCAAAATGAAAATATGATGAACTTCACTCTTTTCAGGATATCGCTGAAATGACTGAAAATTTTTCAAATGTGAAAACTGCGTCTTAACGAGCTTTAGAATGCTCAACTTTTCTTTAATTTAACCGACTTTCTATCTCTTACAGTTTAGAAGTTACTTATACAATCCCATTGAAAAAGTGGACAACATATATAAGCAAAAATTAACACAAAGGACTTATACAGACAATAAAATGAAAATAGATATGTTTAAATGTAATACAAAAAAAGTACATAAACACAGTTAAAGATGAAATATAAATAACTAGACAAAAACTAGGTAGAATTAATTAGTTTAAGGTGGGCATATCCAAGAGAGAGAGATCCGATAAGGAAATATTTATTATTTTTCGCCATTAGTTTCTTTAAACATATATTGGTAAAAGACTACCTAAGTAGTACTATGTCAAATGCAGTGATATGAATTTTCACTCAATAATTTCAGTTGTTTGCAAAATAATTAGATTTAATTTTATAAATTATGTCAATTCTCGCAATTCCTAAATTTATATCTACTTATTTCGCATATGTTTGAAATTACTGAGTGCAAATTTATAACATTACTCTTATTATACTTCTACTTAGGTAGTCTTATAGTTTGTTTGCAGTATGTGTTTCAGAATAACAAGTTACAGTCAAAAACAGTAAATATTATCGAACCTCTCTCTCTCTCTCTCTTGGATATTCTCACCTTAAGCCTAGATGTCTAGAAATAATTCATTAAAATACTTCTCGAAAACATAAAAAGCTTTTTTACGTTTTATATATAGCAGTTTTATTACAACTTATTTGTTTTATTTATTATTTCAAAACTATCTATATATATTTAGGTTCTCATCTTTGAACTATAAAATGCAAAATGGCTTAGCTGTAGAATCAGTAATAAATAAATAAAATAAATAAAAATTGCAGTGTAAGTCAACCCTTCTGATAGATTGGCATTTATAATCAATGAAACAATTTCATATAAAGAATATTTTATATGGGCTAGCACAAGCTTAAAATATAAATACAGCATTTAAGCACACAAACGCAAAATGTTACATTATACACATACTTTTTGGTATATATTACCTGAAAAAAAATCTCATATATAAAACATATCACACAGAAACTTTTCCTTGAAATTTAATTTATTCGTTCATTTAAAGAGGGTCGTTCTTTATTTGGCACATTTGTACATTCACATAACGTATATCACAATTCTACCAAATTACATTCATGGAAAAAATAATCTTTGATAAAAAAATCCGACAACTCTACCCCGGGATTCTGACGGCTGCTTTCCTTGTTATTATGATGGAAATGAAGGGTACGCTAGCCATATCAATGGGAATGTATTTGTAGAGGTAATTATGAAAAAATAACATTGGAAGATATCTGATACTAAAATGTTCGCCAATGAATGTGGGCAGAATACATACATTTTAGAAATCCATTAACTTATTATTGTTACACGATATATTATATTATACACGGTGTTAAGAAAACGAATTTCGCCGTTTTAAGAGCTGATTCTTCACGTAATAATAGTAATATAGTGACACCCAATGAAATGTGAAGATTAATAACATTTCTTAAAGGACCCCGCAGTGTTCTTATGTAAATTGGGTTTCAATAAAATGGGTTCAAAATTCACACAAAGATAGTTTATGTCATACTGATCAAAAGTCTCCATGGGCACCAAAAATTTACCGACAGGATTTTGAGATATAGTGCCCGAAAGGTCCGAATTTTACGCAATCTCCATATCACGGTGGTGCTTGGAAATACATGTTTCTGCTTGCTTTCATGCATGTTCGAGAGTATACATGGACTGTACAATACACACACAAACAAACACACACACACATATGTACAGGGTGGGGCAATATTGAGTTGGACTTCGGTATCTCGAGTTCTAAGATAGCTTGAAATTTAAAAAAAAATACAAGTGGACTAGATAAAAGTCTATAACCGAAAATTATTTCCAAATATAAAGGGCGAGCCCAGAAGAAATTACAGGATCAATCGAGCTTTTTAAAATGGAATGGTATGTATATCATCAGTACATTTTTTGAACCTCTTTCTAGACTCTACTCATTCCTATATTATTATTGACTATCTCCCAACCACTTGGATGTAATGAATTTTTTTGTTAAAATAATACCATCTGCAAATGCATATTTTTTACTGATCTAGAGTTATTTTTTAAAGAATATGCCGACAATGAATATACAGAAAATTCTTTTCTTTTATTTGGGTTTTCTACTACATGTATTATCCTTTTCAAAACCAAATCACCGAATATACAAAATAACAGAATTATTGGAAAAAGCCTCTGCACCTGTGACGTGATATTAATCTAAATATTTTTAAAAAACGATGTCATGACTCATGACTAATAATTACATGAATTTACTTGGTAGCTACGGATTTAAATCACACATTAACAAAGAAACAGGAATTGAGAGTAATAGTTCTACCTGTATTGATTATATCTTTATAAAAGAATTAAATAACTCAGATTCTAACTTCTCTTCATTTATAGTTGAATGTAGTATAACAGATCACTATGCAGTATGTCTAAACATTTCTTTAAATGAAAAAAAGGAAGAATTTTTAATGAAAGTACTACAAAAAAATAAATGAGGAGAAATTATTACAATATCTGCAAATAGAAACTTGGGATGGGGTAACAGAACGTGAAGATCCAGAAACTTCTACTCTAAATTTTCTCAGAACATTACAGAAGTATATTTATTGAACAATCAACCACAGAAATTACAATAGAAAATAAATATACAAAATTAAAACCTTGAATAACTCAAGGAATTATAAACTCTATTAAAACTAGGGACCAATTAAAGAAAAAAATAAATCATTGCAGGAAGAATAAACAAGATCTAATTGACAAGCATAAAAGTATCGAAATAAATTAAACAAACTAATATATATTTGATTACTACAAAAATGAGTTTGAAGGGAATTGGTTGAATTGCAAAAAATATAGGTCATAGTAAAAAGTGCCACAAATATTAAATCCAAATGTACAGTAAATAATATAAATATCGAAGATGAGAGGGGCTCAATAATAATCGATGAATTTGAAAAGCAAAATTTTTTAATAAATACTTTTAAAATATTGGTGAAGATATGGTGAAAAAAATTAACAACATAAACAATAAACTCAAGATAAATGATGACAATGCACATCAGTCATTCTTTCTTAAACCCACTGATGACAACGAAATAATACTATGCATAAGCTCTTTAAAAAATAAATGTAGTCCTGGGTTTGATGGGATTAGTACAAATGATTAAAAACATGTCATCAATACATAATAACTCTCTTAAAACATATAATAAATAAAATATTCTTAACAGGTATAGTCCCATCACATTGCAAAGAATCTGTTATTGTCCCTCTCTATAAAACTGGAGAGGTAACAAAAGATAGTTAATAATAATAAAAAATAAACCAATAAATAAATAAATAAACACCACATAAACTACACAATCCCTAACTCCAGAAGCCAGGGCTTGTGCGGAAGGGGGTTACACATTGAAAAACCGCGGACATACAACTATTTCCTCCGACAGTGCCGGAGCCAGAATTCGAACCCGGTGGTGCGATGTCCGTGTGATTAATAGCGATTGCCTTTAACCCACTTGGTTATCGACCAGTTAGTGTTTAGAAACACGCTTAATAAATTATTTAGAACACTTCAATCTCCTATCTCAGAATCAATATGGTTTTTGAGTAGTATAGTAGTAGTAGATTCAGTTTGTATTCAGCAACTGAGCGACTAACACCAATAAGAGTAAAATAGTGGATGTGTTTTATTGAGGTAGTATATTATATTATAAAAATAATTTTTTACAATTTTATTTTTGCACGTATACATAATGATTTTTTAGTGGTAGGTCAGTACTAATAATAAAACCTAAATATTGTATTTGAGTTACTACTTTAATTGTTTCAAGATCCAGTTTCCTGCAGTTATACGCCTTAATTACAATCATTACCTTTACCTACATTAAGTTATAGTTTATTGGTTTTCAAATAATCTGGCAATTTTGTTTATTCATCTTTTCCATAGCTGTATATACATTTTTCTCAGCTACAGCCATTAAAGTGTCATCAGCAAACGGGTTAACAAAATCGCAGTTCGTAGAGTAAAAAATATCATTTAAATAAATAATGAAGAGGAGTAGCCCAATAATACTTCCTTGAGGCACCCCTCTATCATTTATAGCCTCACATGAAGTTGAATCATTAATTCTAGTGATTTGTGAACGATTTGTTAAATAATCATGCCACCAATTGAACACTTCACCGCCTATACCATAATATTTTATTTTTTTAAATGAGGTATTTCGATGTATAGTTTTATTAATCTCTTTAGTGTCCTCCACATCATTTTAGCATTATTATGGTACAAATATATCTTTTCTTCATAGTAATGTCTTTCTTTGCTTAATTAAATTTACAACTTCGTTTTCTTTTGTTTATATGATTTTCACTAATGTCACATCTCTTGAAGAACTTCTTATAAGCAACATCCCTTTCGTTCGTTTTATCTTTAATATCAAAATCATACCACGGTTGATCATTTGATTTAATTTCTATGATTTGGATAGGTGCTACATTATTTAAAATATAAGTACATTTCATAAGAATATCATTGTATTATCATTAATATTATTAAAATTTAGGGGCCAGTCACGATCCATAAGTTGATTACCTACGTTTCAAGATTTATATTATTAAGATTTTTTTTTTTTTTTACATTTATTTAACGTCGGCCTATTTCCGCTACTGAGGCCTAACACCGATGCCTGTAGACGAGCTACCCCCAACCAGGAATTTTTGCCGAACCTCTTCCCTTAAGAAGAGTAGGGATCTTTTACTTGCCTAACATTTAATAGACAAGGGACCGACGGCTTTACATCCCCTCCGAAGGATGGTATATCCCCTATACAACCCTCGCCTAAGGTTGTATAGCTTCCGCGCATACACTGATATACAAGCCGCTGGAAGATGTGTGAGGCGAGGACGCGGTCTTCGTTGGAACATTATTAAGATTTCTAAATAACTTTTTATTTCTACTAATATTAAAATTATGGTCAGACATTTTAATTGTAGTAATAAAGTGCTGAGATATTCTTGGTATATCATATACTTTACAACTAACATTATTTCTATTTGTTAACACAAGATCTAAGTGTACTACTAATATTTATTTTGTACATCGAGTCGGATTTTTCATTATTTGCTCGAAGCCACAGCTGTAAACAATTTTTTTAAATTTATTACTATACAGACTATTATCTAATATATATTTTCTTCTAGACTCAAATTTTCCATTCTTCAAAATCTTGTATAAATTCAGGAATACTGCCACTTGACGATCGATATGTAACACCTAGCCTCCATTTAATACTATATAACAACAAATCGATGAATGTACACCAGTAGTTTCCTACTTTGATGCGTTTTGTAATTCTACTATAATTTATACCATGTCTAATATAGTAGAATACAGATTTTCACGACCGTTGTCTAATGAAATAGTTTCTTTCGGGTCTTGCCGTGGTCGTCGAACTTGACTTGACGTTTCGCTGATCATCCTGTCAGCTGCTTCAGAAGGATTCTAAAGATTGAATTTGTTGTGTTACACTCCTCGTCATATACCTAGGCGCCGCTTCGCTTCGCTGGTCATTGGTCGCGCTTGGTTCGCTTCGCTGCTCATTCATCTATATAGGCAAGACTAGTAGCCACGTAAAGAACTCCGGACACTTCGTAGAAATTTTGGAAAACTTGGAAATAACGAGTAATGGTTAGTTTTCACGTCGAATCTTTGTTCACCAATGTGAACGTGAATAAACAGCTTCCAAGTATCAAATTTACAATGGAGACCGAGCAAGATGGAGCTTTACCTTTCTTAGATGTACTAGTGAAAAGGTCACACAATGGCAAGCTGGCCCACGGTGTCTATAGAAAGAAAACCCACACTGATCGTTACCTACATGCAACGTCTCACCACTATCCACAACAGAAGAGAGCGTTAATTAGAACCTTGGTCCACAGAGCCAACACAATATGCGACGACGATAACAAACCCGAGGAGCTTTAGAGAAGAACGGATACAGTCAAAACAATATACAACGAGTAGTAAATAACCAGAGGAGAACTACAGAAGAAGAACAGCAACAACCAACAACGTATGCATGCTTACCCTATGTCGCGGGAGTCGCAGATAGGCTGAAGAAGATTTTATTAAAAAATAAAGTAGGTGTACGGTTTCGAACAGTGAAGAAAATACAGCAGATGCTTCCCTCAGTCAAAGACCCTGTCTCCAAACTGTTATCAAAAGGTGTTTACCAGTTGAAGTGCACATGTAGTAAGAGCTACATCGGACAAACAGGACGGCGTATCCAGTGCAGAATCAAAGAACACCAGAGAGATACCAGATTTGGATACACGGATAGGTCGGCGATAGCAGAACATGTCCATAATAACGAGAACCATAAAATCGACTGCGAGGACGTCAATATATTAGACAGGAATACGCGCTATTATCCGCGAATCATCAGGGAATCACTGGAAATTAGGAAAAACGTGAACAACTTTAACAGAGAGGATGGGTATCGACTTAGTAACACGTGGAGACTGGTATTGTCAAGTACCAGCACCGTACTAAGTCACGGTCAACCAAACACGACGAATGAGCAGCGAAGCGAACTAAGCGCGACCAATGACCAGCGAAGTGAAGTGGCGCCTAGGTATATAACGAGGAGTGGAACACAACAGATTCAGTCTTTAGAATCCTTCTGAGGAAGCTGACAGGATGATCAGCGAAACGTCAAGTCAAGTTCGACGACCACGGCAAGACCCGGAAGAAACTACTTCATTTGTATATCATCATAGGATTGTATACTAGGTTATTTCAGATTTTTATATTAGGGCTTCTATCAATAATTTTAGGAACACTATTTATATATTTAATAATTTTGTTTGTCTCTCCATTGCCTTTCAGTTCTTCAAGTTTAGTTTAACCTTTTTGAAAAACTCTTGTTACGTTTCCATTTTGTCAGAAAATACCGGAATATTATTTAGCTTGTTTCGAATTTGCACTGCACAGCTTAACCAGTTAGATTTGTTAAATACACCGATGTGCGACAGGATGAATTTTTATTTAATATTTTTTTCAATTTTTTACAATACTATATGCAGCAACGGATGGTTTTATTAAAATTTGTTTCTATATTCCAGACAACTTGACTAAACCCACTATAACTGAATACAATTTATGGAATAAATGTATTTGGTTTACGTATTTTCATAGTAGCGCACTAATTAGTTGGCAAGATCCAATTAGGCTGTTTCCAAAAATCTCTGTACCACGTTCTTTCACGCGTCATATAAACTGCTAAATTCCCATGACGCTTAACGCATCTCTCTGCCAATTCCGCGCAAATTACGTGATTGTGAGAGAATAGAAAAATCGCCAGTTCAAGAGAATGCCTACAGAAATCCTAACAGATTTATTTATATCAGTGAATCGGTCGATTCTGTAAGAAGTTAGCCGAGGGAATACAGGGACAAGGATATCCGGCATTATGGGCAAGTCAGTATCAATTGGAACGATCAAATATATCGAGGTGGGAAAATTGACCGAATCGAATTCGGAGCCTCGGGAATTTTATTTTATTATAAATCCTTGATATTTTTTAAACATAAGTTGTTAATGTTGTTAATGTTGTTAATACTATTTATTTAGTTAAATTACACTATATTGCACACATCCCTATATAATGAAAAATCGGAATAAAAGTGAAAGTGATAAAGAAGATGAAAAAAGTTTACAGGGCCATAATTGAATGCGACCCTACTACCTGTAAAAAATTTTTAGATAAATATAAACTGTTCATTAATTGGGACTCCTGCAGAGTATTTGAGTATGTCAATGTTTTCGTTGCTAAAAATGTGGAGGATTCAACAATGCTGCGGGCAATTGTGAGCGTGAGTCCATATGCTTGAAATGTGCTAAAATTGGTAATGACAGTGAAAATTGTAATAGCGTAAGTGAGAAATGTTTCAATTTTATAGACCTCAATTTAGATTTACATGTAGATCACTCGATATACGATATTAATTGTCCTGTATACTTGACCTTAATAAATAAATAGAAATTAAAGTCATTGTGTGATTCATCAACAAACTTAGTAATAGAGATAATGCATCAAAACTTATAATACATAAACAATAAAATTGAAGATCTAGAGATATTTTTAGAATCTTATAAAGATATTGACTTTTTATGTATAACAGAACATTGGCAGCAAAAATTTCAAATGGTCGCCTTTGAAATTAACGGTTTTAGTTTTGAAGTAGAGTTACTTGCCGGTTCGTAAACAGTATGTTATGATGAATGATGTAAGAGGCGATGAAAAATCAGTTAGCTATGGGGTTCCACAAGGAATTGTTTGTTGGGTTCAATATTGTTTATAATTTATCTAAATAACTTACTTATCCTGAATACCAGTGGTTCCATTCGCAGTTTCGCAGATGATACTGCGGTATTTTATACAGATAACTCCTGGAACAACCTAAAAAAACAAGTAGAAAGTGACTTAGCTAAAATTAGATTGCTTTAGCAAAAGGAGCAAAATTGGCAGATGTATAAAACTGAACGTAATCAATGTGGATATGTTAAAAAATAAGAAAAAAATATATTATGAGCAACAAATTGACAATTACAAACACGATAATAAAAAAATGTGGAAAAATTTAAAAACGCTCATAAAACCAAGTGAATGCTATTGTTTTAACCATATTATATTTAACAAAAATGGTCAAGTTAGGGTTTGTTGATCTTGACATTGCCAATAACTTTAATGAATATTTTGTACAAAGTATCTGTGATATTTCAAAGAGTTTAGTGATTGATCATCATTGGGTTCCTCAAAATGATTATAGAATTATTGATTCTAAATTTTGTAATCTTAAAATATTAAGCATGGGTCAACTTCGCAACATTGTATTTTCTCTTGATAATAAAATTAATAAATTAGAGGTTATAGATAGCAAATTCCAAAGAGACTTTTGATGTATTTGGACACGTTATTCTTAATTTTGTGAACACCTCTCTGTCCAAAGGTGAATTTCCTAATTTGTTTAAAACTAGTACAGTTATACCTATTCCAAAAATCAATAATACCATTGAAGCATGTAATATTAGACCAATAAATACTTTACCAACTCTGGAGAAAGTTCTGGAATTGGCAGTTCATGAGCAACTTTTGGAATACTTTAATACATATAACCTTTTGTTAGGATGTCAGTCAGGTTTTCGTAAAAGCCACTCGTGCGAAACGGCAATTCAACTCACATTATCTCAATGGAAAAAAATAGTAGGTGAAAATGAATATATTGTTTCTATGTTTTTATTTTTCAAAAGAGCCTTTGAAACAATAGACAGAAACATTTTGATTGATAAGCTTGTTTATTATGGTGTTACTGGTACTGTGTTGCAATGGTTTAAAAATTATTTGAATTCCAGGAAACAAAAGACTAGAATTAATGTGATAACATCTGATGAAGTCAATAACGACCTTGGGGTACCCCAGGGTAGTGTCTTGGGTTCACTTTTATTTATTATATACCTTAATGTTCCTGGTAATCATAAACTGAATTTATTTGCAGATGATACGTTACTATATGTAACTGGTGCGACCGTGGCTCAGGTTGTTCAATCAGCAAATAACTCTCTAACAAATATTGAATATTATCTTCGAAATAATAAACTAAAACTTAACTCGAGTAAGACTAAAGCAATTATTATCACAACTCCTTATAAATATAAACATCTGGACCTTGACTCAATTAAACTGAGAATTGATGATGATGTGATTGAATCAGTAAATGAGATAAAGTACCTTGGCTTCATTATTGATAACAATTTGTCGCTTAATAATCATGCTGAATATGTATTAAAGAGATTTCAAACAAACTGTATTTCCTCGCAAGAGTTTCCAATAATCTATCCATGTTTGCTCGAATCACATGTTTTAATTGTATTATACAGCCACATTTTGATTATTGTGCATCAGTTATGTTTTTATTCAATCAAAATAAAATATCACAGCTACAGAAACTACAAAATAGAGATATGAGGATAATTTTAAAATGCAACCGATACACGCCCATAGAGTTCATGCTTAATTCATTGCAATGGTTCTCAATTAGCAAAAGACTATATTATCTTACTATGGTTTTTATTTTCAAAATGACAAAGGGTATGTTGCCGGATTATTTCAGTAATTTCCTTATTCCAAATAATCAGATACACAGTCATGGTACAAGATTCAACCATAATTTTCATATTGGAACAACTAATTCCAGGTTCTCTATGAACTCTTTATTCTTCAAAGGTTTGGACAGTTATAATAAGTTACCTGATAATATAAAGTCAACAAATAACTTATCTACTTTTAAAAAAGAAATTCTGGTCATTTTGAGGGATTAAATAAATTGACTGATATCTTTATCTGTATTTAGTAGTAATTTTAATTTGGAGTGTTCTTCGATGTGTTCTTATTCTTATTCTATTATCTGTTGTGCACAATTTCATTGATTAAATATATTTTTAGTAATAATATGTACAATTTATGTTATTATAGTTGGATGAATTCTTCCTATTCAAGTGTTATAGTGATATGGTGATTTATGATTTACTTATTAATCTTAAGTTTTTTCTTTTTTTACTAAGTAATGTTATAAATTCATTTTCTATTTTTATATGTACATTAGGCTTGCCTACTTTCAATAAAGCTATTATTATTATTAACCACATGGTTCTAACAATAAACTTTACAAAAACTGTTTAAGTGCCGTGTAGCTCTCACAAAAATGGACTACCAAATTATGACACTTTAGCTATTAAATATCCCGGATATCAAATTTCAATCAAAGCCACAAATGCTAAATATCTTACATAGTTAGTCATCTTAAATGGGACATTTACTTAAGTAATATTTTAAAGACACTCAGATGTCTAATATATAAATTTAAACATATTAATAAATACCTAGATGTTTCCAGTATGACGATACTATATTTTTCATTAATCGAATCGAGACTATCATAAGGAATATTAGGATGGGGTGACGTTGTCAAAAGCTACCTCAAAAAATTGAAAATTATACAAAAATATTTTTTTAGCATTATGTATTCAAAAGAAAGAACTTACCCAAGTGACACCCTGTATTCTGAAACCAAACCATTTTTTTATATAACACAATTATATTTTCAAAAAACTCTAACTCGCCTATTTAAGAATAAAAGCTAACTATGTCACATAGATCATCAATATTCAACTAAAACTAGACCTAGAAATTTTGCTCATACGCCTTATTCAGCAAAAACTATCGGGCAAAGAAGCTACACCTTCCTTTCCCCTAGGCTTTATAATAATTTGCCTTCTGAAATTCAGTCTATCAATTCAATAAAACAACTTAAATTTAGACTAAAACAGTTTTTATTTTCAACTGATCGTCATGCTATAGACAAAATGGTAGATATCAAGAATCACTAATATTTGTTAATTCTGAAATATGTATGAATGTTTACGCTCTTTTTCTCGTTCACTGCGAGAAATAAGGCTGTCACTTTGACACTCGAACTTATATTTATTACTCGGGCGCCAGTTTAAGTTGACGGTGATTGAACAACACTACCCAAAAGTCGATAAGCAAGACTGAGCAGCTCAGTGAAGAATCGGTTGATTTCATTGGGTCAATAAAAGAAATTAGACTTTCACAAACACAACAGTAAAAGGTAGAAATTCAATAATAGTTAAATATATTACGGTATTCCCATGGTTAACATTCCTAAATAAAACAGAAAATCAAAATTAACACAAATTTATATACATATGTATAGGCAGTGGAGAGAGAGTAGCAAGCAATATCAGTGGCAAAAGCGTATAAGCGGTAAAATGAGCGGCAGAGGCGTATAAGCGGTGAAATTATCGAGTTTATGATAAAACTACCAGAAAATGCGAAGCAAGCAGAATTATATACAGTAATAAAAATAGGTTATAAAACAGACCGGAAATTTGGCTAGTGTTTAAAGATGTTCAACGATACATTGAGAGTAAGTATTAAGTAATGGGCAGTTATTGAGATTTTAGTCGTGAGAGTTCTAATCTCGGACTCAATAAAATATGCAAGACCAAAAAGTTAAGTATTTAGTATCAGACCGTAACAAACAGTGTTGCGACTAAGGGTAAATTGGGTTCAGACTGAGACACCAGCCAACTAATAAAAGCACAAAGATCATGTGTAAAGGAAAGGACACCAGCCGGCTAATAAAACCACAAAAGATCAGGTGTAGGGTCGAAGGAAGTCACAAAATAAACAAGTTATTAAAAGTAACCAGTTAAGCAAAATATCAGAAAATTGTCAATCAGTTTAACAGAAAATAAAATTCGCTAAAAGTAAAGTATAATTGCACTAACCAAATATATCAAAGTTTTCTTGCTCTTTCCTGGTTCTAGGTGGGCACTGGTAGTCGACTGCTGGATTCAAGCATTGGAACAAGATCTGATTTTACAGGCCGTTACGGTCAGATTTATAGCCAACGTTCCCACTCACGGTATTGCGAGAATCCCCACGTGCTTTAGAAACGCGCATGGTCCAATATATTGAATACAAGACAGTGAGGACGGCTGTATTGACTTATTAAAAGTACTGGTAAATTATTATTACGCGCGTCAGTTAGTATAAACAAAGTATTTTAAATATTTTATTACTTGGAATCAGTTTCAAACAATTATTCTAACCAAATACGAAGAAGAAACGAATTTAATAGGCCACAGATAACTAATTATTGAATTAATTACTTCAAATAATAAACAATAATTCTGTTTACAAATATTTGCTGCTTTAAATAAATATCCCGGTGCTCAAATAGTAAATATTGCCTGCTAATATACTATCGTGTGCTTAAGGCAGTACAATATGGATTTTAGTTTTAACAGAAATTATTATATAGAGTTCAGTTAAATATAAATCTTATGCAGATTTCCGTAACGAAAAAATGCTTCGTTACAAAGTGTATGTGTATACATGTGCAGATGTTTATCGATTGTAATTCCTAGGTATTTTATTGTATCATTACCAATAATTTTTGAAGTAGTCATTATTATTTATTTTGAGTGTTGCAAAATTTGGTAATTCTCTTTTATCGCAAGAAAAAGGCAAATATTTGCTTTTCTTAAAATTTATTGTAAGAAGTTTATAACCAAACCACTCTTTAAGAATAATGAGGTCTCTTTCAGCCATCCTCTTTTATTTTGTCCCAGGAACTACCTTGATAAAAAATTGCCTTGTCGTCCGCGAATCCAGTTATGGTTCCATCAATTTTAAGACTGAAAAGATTATTAATATATATATTAAAAAGTAAAGGGCCCAAAACTGTGCCTTGAGATATCCCGTATTTTATAGTTCGCGCCTCGCTTCTAACCGAATTTACCTCCACAAATTGTACTCTTGCGGTAAGGTAACTCTTAATTAAACCTAAATTATTTTCTCCTGGTGCCTATATCTTCTAACGAGTCTAACAATTTTGAATGACTAACTGGATCAAATGCTTTAGTTAGGTCTAAAAATATGCATAGAGCAGGTTTACTTGCATCTAGAGTTTCATAAATTTTGGTAGTTACGCATGATATAGCATCTTGTATGGAACATTTTTCCTTAAAGCCGAATTGCATTTGCGATATAAGTTTAAACTTTTTAATATACGTAGCAATTTTCAATTTCAAAACTTTTTCGAAAACTTTTGTGAGGTTAGTTATAAGAGACACTGGTCTATAATTTGTTATTTCTTTTTCATTTTTGAATAGCGGCTTGACAATGCTAATTTTAAATGCTGTTGGACAAATACTTTTTGTGAATATCTTGTTAATTAAATAAGCTATTGGCTCTGAGATATATTCTAGTGTTTCTTTTAATATTTCAGCTCGAATTCCGTCAATACCCGGAGCTTTACAATTTTTCAAACTTCTGATGATGATGATGTCGCAAATTTCATTTTTATTAGTAGGGTTTAAAAAGAATGAGAAAGATGTTGGAGCCACTGTATAATTGTTTATGTTTGTGTCTTTATTTCTAACTATTGTACTTTTACACTATATTGACAAGTCTTATATCATTTGGTATTATGGTCTTTTGGACAATAAAGCAATTCAATTGCATTTGTTTACGTTCAGAGACAATCTGAATCTGTTACACCACTCGTGAATTGTATACTAGAATTATTGTAAATGTTTGCTATACAGTCTGGTAGTGTTAAATAAGATTTAGGATAAAATTGTCTGAAAAATTAAATTTTATTAGTTTAGGTAAGTAAAAGTTGTCGCAAAATATTCTGGACAATGTGGACCATCTTTTCTTAAATGTCTTCCTTTCGAAGCACCTTTCCTCCTTTTTTGTTGAATATCTCAGATTGTATGTTTTAGCGAGGTTAAAAATAGCGTAAAATTAAATGCCCCTACAGTAATTCCACGTAGTTATCAACAAAATTATGATTTACTGCTTTAGAGTGGAAGTTTTAAGGTTGAAATACCACGTAATAAAGTATACCTTTTGCAGTGACTAATTAACTCTAATTGAGAAACTCCCCAGAGTAATTCGTATATTGACAAAGTTTACCAAACTTTTATTATCTAATTTTGTATGATGGATGTAAAATGTAGTTGGAAGGTGTATAAGAAAGATAGTTCAAAGCTTGCGTGCAATGAGGGAAAAAGTTTTAAATACATTTACAACTATTAATTGTTTGTGATTAAACGGCGTTCTTGTTTGAATTTCCACTTTAATTTAAATGAAGTTATAAGACATCTGCATAACGACAAATGCTAATTTCCCATGAAGACACTCTTCATAGGAAATGGGTTCAAAGTGAATGTGAATAATTTACATTTTACACCTAATTTTAGCGACTGAAATATGAACAATATATATTTTATTTTAATGATGAATAGTTTGAATGTCAATGAGGTGATGTAGCCAATAATAGACTCAATAAAAAGACCTGGAAGATAATAATAATAAATAAACAAAAATACACATTAAACGGGTTGGCAGTATTCGAACTCGGGTCGCTCTTCCATACAATCAACTGAGAGAAATTAGAGAAATAATATAAAACTATAAAAAAAATTATAAGACAAATTCAATACACAAATTATCTATTCGGCAGTTACCAGGCTTTGACTTGCTTGCTAAATGAAGTAATATTGGAAAGAAATTTAAGGTTTAAGGGTAATTTGTTATAAATTTTGACAGCGTTATATCTGAAACTCCTCTGTATTATGCTTGGGGATATTATACAAGTACTTATAAGGAATAGAACGTTCATGGGTATCGCTACCTTTTAAAAGTTTTAAGTACAAATAGTCAGGTGTTTGATTCAGCAGTAAAATTAAACATACATGGAACTAAATATTATACAAGCATTTTATATTTCTGGATAGTGCTTTTGTCTCTACCTAATATAGCAGGCCAATAGACGATATCGCAATAAGCAAGATGGGAGGGAATTAAAGAGTCACATAACATCAGCTTTATATCAGAACTAAGTACCTCCCTATGCACGTATAGTAGTTTCAACTTATCATATAATTTTTGTACCAATTTAGCAACATGAGTGGAAAATCTTAGTTTGACATCGAGATATAAGCCTAAATTTTTTGCTTCATCAACGGGGTCAAATCTTTCTGTCTAAGTGTAATTTTGAAATTAGGATCACTAACCACTTTGTACCTATCCTTGTCAAAATCTAATAACTCAGTTTTTGACTCACTTAGAGCTAATGCATAAGAATTAGAGACCTCGGCAATTGTTACCAGGTCAGAGTTAATCTTATCCTTTGCTAGTAAATAATCATTAAAACCGAAAGAAAAATATAATTGGGTGTCGTCCGCATATTGATGAATTGAGCAAAGCTATAAAAATGAGTGAAAATGAGAAATATATATAGAAACCAAAAGTGGCCCAAAGACGCTACCTTACGGAACACCTTTAGTAAAGGATTCAAATTCATAAAGAATATTAGTAACACAAACCCTTTGACGACGGTTACTTAAACAGTTAGGAAAAAACGTTAACGCAATGTTATCCAATGCAGAATATTTTAGTTTCTTGTATAAAATGGGAATGGATTAACGTATCAAAAGCTTTACTAAAATTTGATACTTTTGGAGACAAGAATGACATGTGCATCTTTACAAGAATTAGAAAAGACAGCTTTTGATAAACAGAAATTAATGATGTACGTAAAATATTTACTAAGTTGAAGGAAACTAAAGACAACATTTTAATGTTGATACCGTCAGAACCCATGGCTTCAGATTTAATAGACTGTACTAACCTTTTAATCAATTCTACCGTGATTATTATATTATTATGTTGTTATTCCAAAATTCTAACATTTCATCAACATTTTCTATCGCGTAAATATAGTTCCAATTCATAGATAACAGATCCTGCAGAAAGTCTTGATAATTAAAGTTAGAAAAATCTCGGAAACTAAGAAATTTAAGCTGCTGTTTTTTTTTCTTAATTTTTCATATGAGTAGTGAGTGGTCTGAAATATCATGCATTTTCAGAATATTTGACTCAACTACTATATTATTAGTAAATGTAATAATTACATCAATCAAAGTCCTTGAAATGTGTGTAACTCGAGTAGGAAGTTCAATTTGCTGGAGTAATCCATAATTAATTAAGAAATCTAATAACATATGTGTGCTGTTATTTTTATTAAGTCAACATTAAGATATCCTCCGAAAACTAAATGGTCAAATTCAGGTAGAAATGCAGATACAATATTTTCCAAATGATCTAGGCAAAGTCTGAAGTTAGAATTGAGAGGTCTATACAAGGTCCCCAAGAAAATACTAGAGATTCTAATAGTCGCCCATAGGCTTTCCAATTGACTTGTAGATCGGGAATTTCCAGTATTTTATACTTTAAATTCTTTTTGACATAAAAAGCAACACCCCCTTCCCTACCACAACGATCTTTCCTTATCAGTTTATAACCTTGAATAGTAACACCACTAGTAGGAAATGAAGAATCAAGCCAAGTCTCAGAGGGACCCAAAACATCAACTGATTCGTTGACTTCAACTTCCCCCAACAAGAAGTCAAATTCTGTGCATAAAGACTTAATATTAAAGTGAGAAAAATTTAACCATTTACAATGTGACATGTAAACGCGCGTATAATATATTCAAAGTTTAAGAAGCTCCATAATACCTACTATGCAAATAATATGACATACTATTTAATATTTATCAATAATATAACACCATATTTTGATGTGTGTCGCCCTTAACTACTAATTTAGTGTTATGTAGACATAAAACAGGAATAAATAAATAATATCGTGATTGAATATTACCATGAACCGTGTGAATAAATATGATTGATTGATATCCCGTCGAGTCTAAGGCGTCGCTACAGAGGCAGCTCGTCAAATATTCCATTGGATTAATTATTTTTCATGTTGGGAATGCTAAACATTTTTTTAATATACCTCGGCGTCTCCGTAAGGGCGTACACCCCTCTTGCACATTAACCAAATCAGCGGCAGCGACAAATCAATTTATTTTTTATGAACAAACATACATTTCCACTGGGAACCCTGGCCTATTTTAGGTGTAATTGAGTAAGCGTTCATATGAAATTCCCATGCCAACGTTGTAATAATAAATAATTCATTTTAAAACCAAAAACTACCTACTTTTTATATAAATGCTGTGCCGTTATTATTTATTAATTTATTCGTTGCAATATAGAATACAGATAGAACGAACTCAACAATAGTATATTATAATATAAAATGTAAACATGTTTTAAAAGAACGTATTAAAGTTTATATCAATATTCTTCTAGAATATCACTAATCTAGGATGAGAATTAAATAGTTTCTTTCGGGTCTTGCCGTGGTCGTCGAACTTGACTTGACGTTTCGCTGATCATCCTGTCAGCTTCTTCAGAAGGATTCTAAAGACTGAATTTGTTGTGTTACACTCCTTGTTATATACCTAGGCGCCGCTTCGCTTCGCTGGTCATTGGTCGTGCTTGGTTCGCTTCGCTGCTCATTCGTTGTGTTTGGTTGACCGTGACTTACTACGTTACTGGTACATGGCAATACCAGTCTCCACGTGTTACTAAGTCGATACCCATCCTCTCTGTTAAAGTTGTTCACATTTTTCATAATTTGCAGTGATTCCCTAATGATTCGCGGATAATAGCGCGTATTCCTGTCTAATATATTGACGTCCTCGTAGTCGATTTTATGGTTCTCGTTATTATGGACTTATTCTGCTATCGCCGACCTATCCGTGTATCTAAATCTGGTATTTCTCTGGTGTTCTTTGATTCTGCACTGGATACCCCGTCCTGTTTGTCCGATGTAGGATGAGAATGTTATAAAAGAGTTTTTATATAATTTTGGACATTGTCTAGGGTACCCTTAGTTTTTATAAAATAACTGATTTTTAAGTGTAATTGCTGTATTTGTATATCCTCCTAATGATGCTAGCTTGGTTGGCGAAACGTAGTATTCTTGTCAATTCATTTAATTTAATTTTTAAAACTAAACCCCTTGCAACATCCTTCCCTAAATTTTTTAGAAGCAAGTAGTCATGCTATCTCACAGCGATAATAGAGAACTATCCATGTGCCAAATATGAACACAATCGATATATACAACTGTTTCAGAGAAATAAATTATTTAATTCTCATACCCTTACTCCACACAGCCTCCGTCCATGCATTTTTCAGGATTAACCAATCATGCCATATATACTGGTACTAAGGGGGGATTTATGTGTTAAATTTGATCAAAAGCATTAGGGCCTTTTTTGAGAAAGAAATATTTTACATTTTTTTATCGGTTTCTGGGACTAACTGCCTCCAAATTTGAGCTAGCTTAGATTTTGTGATTTTGTCTTGAGGTGTGATCGTTGTGAATGTGAACGATTCATCTTTTGGAGTCTGAAGGACTTTTTATATATTTCAAAAATGAATGTTAACGTTCACAAAATAAGGGTTCGAAACGACTGTTTCAGACGGAGAATAATATGAAAATTTATACTTACTGTTCGTTTTTGCTTAACTGCTGCTCTGATGGTATCTATTGGACGTCGTAACACTATAAACCTAACACTGGAAGTACTATAACACTTTCTTAAATTTATACCTGAAAGGGTATTTTGTTAAAAAACACAATTAAAAGACAATATAAAGTTCAAAAATATATATTAAATCTCTTCAAAAAATTTATGTTTTACAACAACTTTTAAGAAATATGTTTGACAAACAATAGTCTGGCTCGTGTACAACACATGGTGAGGAACGGAACGATTTATAATGTACCAACTGCCATCCAATATGCAGTTTTGTAAGCTAACGATTACACAAAAAGATTCAAGAGAAGTTCAATGTTTATAAAATTTGGTGGGCTTTTGCTTGCCTGTCTATTCACGTATTTGTATTTCAATATCAATTTTGGTCGCTCCTCGGAGCTTGAAAATGCTTGAATCGTAACGACTTTGAATTATATTTAGGCAATTACAATTTCATACGTTCAGGCAAGGCGGTCCCATGCACATATGAGTACATGGTAAAGATACTTTTCTGACACCGAATCACTGAGGAACCGGTTTAGGGCAAATCCGGTTAAAACTCATCATTTCCCCGTCAAAATCGACTGTTAGGAAATGATGGGGGTCCCATTTCGCTAAGGGCTATTTTCGCTAAACTCACGATATACTTTGAATAGAAGCTGGATTAACTTGTCCTCATATTTAATACCGCGCATGAGTTGCAGTGCTTAACAACGTGGATTCGTAAAAGGGTTTTAGTCAAATTTTGTTATAGTTTCTCAATTTAGGTGGTCGGGGCGACATTACGTCCCTGTGCAGCGACATTTACTACACTTTCTAAAATGACGCTCCTTGAGGAGTTATGGAAATTTTTGCATAAAAATCGCTCCGTAGAGCAAAAATATGATTGAAAATATTAAAAACCTCTTCCACAATATTTTAATCGGATTTTTTTACAACGTCGAAAAGTATACCGAGGGTTTTACCGTGTTCTTTAACATGAATACGCATACAAAATTTTAGCAAAATCGATTCAGTAGTTTAGGCTCTAGATGCGACGACAGACGGGAGGCAGATTTTTTTAAAAAACGCATTTTCGGCTTCAGGTGGCCTAAAAACTGATTTTTTACACCATCACCATACTTTCTTATACCGCTGGTCAACGGATCATGGCGGACCACCCTTTTATCTGTATTTTTTAGAATATCAGAATGAAACTTGGTAGATGTATTATATATTAATTAAATTCTGAGTATGGCGAACATAAGTAACATTTCAACTTCATAAAAAAAAATTTTTTGGTGCATCTAGAGTGCCATGACAAGAAAATATTGCTTTTGGGCACATCAGGCCAAATTTGATAGCCCACGAAATACACATTCTCAAATTTGTATGCTCGATTCGATTTTCCTGACAACATACCGCACCGGTTGGTCCATTACAAGCAATTCCTTCTGGTCATGCCACTCTAGATGCACCAACAAATTTCGAGTCAAATTTTTTTCATGGAGTTGAAATGTCACTTATGGGGTATCACAGTACTCAGAGTGTTTCAAGGATTCTTAAAATATAATAATATACAGGATGTTCCGTTTAAAAATAAAAAGTTTGGGTCTTTGATAAAGAAAACGCCAGACCCTCGAGGAATTTTTGGAAACTATAACGAAATCCGACGAAATATTTTTGCATGAAACGCGTGCTCCACGTAAAAATGCCATCGGTGGATGGTTATTGGAAGTATTAAAAAGATTCGCTCTTCGGAGCGTTTTTTATGTAAAAATAAAAATGTCGCTCCGTAGACGTCACGCCGGCGATGAACTTTTAGGAAGTACACTAAATGCCGCTGCATGGGGTGTAACGTCGCGCCGGCCACCAGCATTTTAGAAACTGTTATAAAATTCGGCTTTTATTTCCAAATTAACCGTCTTTTTATCAACCGACGTTGTGCTGTACTGCAACTCATACATCTTATTAAATGTGAGGAGGGGTTAAAAAAAATTTACGGGGAATTTGGCTTGAAAGACAAAATTTTTTGAGGATGCATTTACAATATTTTAGCAATCAATTTTGTAGGAAAAACGGTGTGTTTTTCGCGTATTTGCCCTAAACCAACCGGTGTTTTAGTGATTCTGTGGCAAAAAGGTTTTATTGCCATGTACTCACTTGTACATGGGACCGCCTTGCCTGAACGTATGAATATATAAAAGCCACATTATTGTTCAAAGTTGTTGCGCTTCAAGCATTTTTTAGCTCTAGAAGAGCGTCTGAAATTATCATTGTGATAATTTTAAAAAAATATTTAAATAGACAGGCAAGCAAAAGCCCACCTATTCATAAACATTGAATTTTTTGCATTGAATCTTTTTGTGTAATCGTTTGCAATAAACTAAACATTGGATGGTAGTTGGAGACATTGTCTTTGTCGTTCCGTTCTTCACCATGTGTGGTACACGAGCCAGGACTACTGTCATCATACACACTTCTTGAGATCTTATAAAAACATTTTTTAAAAGAACAATATATATTTTTGAACTATAAATACAATTTTTTTCTTTTATTTCAAAATTCCCTTTCAGTTTAATTAAGAGAGTGTTAGTATTTACAGTGTTAAGACAGTGCCACGACGTCCAGTTGATACCATCAGTGACAGCAGTTAAGCAAAAGAAACACTAAGTATAGATTTTTGTATTTTTCGTCTGAATCAGTCGAACCCTTCAGGCGAACATTTTAATATCTACTTTAGGAAGGGTAGTAAAGGTCCTTCAGACACGATAAGATGGATCATTCACATCATTTCCGCTGAAACGGGAAAGGGGGAATAATGTCAGTTATGGCCCAGTGTCTTCTTAGTCTTATCAATACCAAGTTGCATTCTGGTATTCTAAAAAATAAGAAAAAAAAGATAATAAGAAAAAAATACAATAAAAAAATCGTTAGTGGTGAGACGTTTATATCAAAATAAACAAACATCAATATTCCTTCAGTTCCACCAAAAAGGATAACAACCCGACACTGGATCAAATATTTACTTTGGTATCAATATTTCCTTTCTATAATGGCAACGCAACAAAAAAATCATTTAAATACGTATCAAACGTGCTACAAATAGCATGCCTACATTAATAATACCTAACTAAGGCAAAGAAAAAGCAGGAAAATTGATACAGTCTCCATTCAACACAATAAATTTTAATTACTGAACTAAACCAGAAGCGTTTCATATTTTATTGTTTTTCATAAATTGCTGAAGAATTATTTCCTTTGTTAAGCCAGAACAGTACAATAGAAGGTAAATAAATTTAGAATAAGTACAAAGATGTATAGTGATCATTATTCATGTGATACCAAACTAAAATCCTCATATAGGGCCATGGACCATAGATTAAGGAACATCAGCTATGTACCTTTTCCCAGATTTGCCAAAGGCTCTCATACTGTTGACAACTCATATTTATTACAGTTCTCCCAAGAAGCTATTACTTTATCGTCGACGAAAATCCAGAGTTAATAGTGTTAAGTCCCACACCTTTTATAGAAAATTGGGACAACTTAAAGCAAAAGGTGGAAGCCAATCTTGGTAATATAATTGACATATTGTCTGAAAGTTATTTGTGGCATTCTACGAATATTCTTTCCTATTATTTGGGTTTTCTACCACATGTATTATTATCCTCTTCAAAAACAAATCACCGAATCTACATAATAATAATAATAGCAAGCAAGTCCATGGTTAGGGAAAGAATTCAATGTCATAGATATCGAAAAGAACGAACTATTGGTGACATTACTTACACAGAAAATGCACTAAACAGGAACGTTATGGAACAGGATTATCAGTTTATAATACGGAATGCCAGGTTGAGTTATGAAAAATATTTTAATCTGCAAAAAGGTACGCATTTACATAAATTTAGAAACTTAACAATGGAAAAACAGATTAGGCAATTACAAAATATAAATAATAGTCCTTTAATTGACAGGACTGTCATTAATATATCAAAAAGACTTTTGTCCATTTCAGACAGGCTTGTCTTATCAAAAGGTTTATATTTTGCAATAAACCCGAAATCTGTTCCAAAATTTTACATAGTAGCGGCAATAGAAAAAACGGGTCAAAATTTACCAACAGATAATGGTAATAGCAAAAATTGCTTTAGAGAAGAAGAAACATATGAGAGGTGAGCGCACTTGCCTCTCACCCAAAAGTTCCGGGTTCGATCCCCGGTCGTGGCAGTGGAAAATACTGTGAGAGGGATTTTTCCACTAAACGCGGATATTGGGTGTGTGCCCCTTGTCTCTAAATGTGTAGCCCCCTTCCACACAAGGCTCTTCTAGAGCCTTCCGGGATAAAGGGGGTTGTAATTACCTGTGGTGTTATTTATTATTTATTATTATTAATGCATAATTTAACTCAAGAAGAAAAGTTATCGATAAATTCTTTAAAACGCGATGAAAGTATAAAAATATTGCCAGCAGACAAAGGTAATGCCACAGTCATTACAGATAAAGATATATATAACACAAAAATCATGACTCTTGTAAATGAGGGACCCTACTCAAAACTAAATAAAGATCCAACAAAATCAATAGAGAGCAAAATTTACAGAACTTTGTTTAAATACAAACATGAATTTAATGATTTTGAACGAAGGAAACTTAGACCACATCATAGTAAGCCTCCTCATTTTTATGGCTTACCAAAGACACATAAACAAAATATTCCTTTAAGACCAATTGTTAGTTCTACTAATTCACCATGTCATAATTTGGCAAAATTTTTACTTAAAATTATTGATCCATTGTTTGGAAATACCGATTCATATATTAAAAATAGTAAACATTTAATGAAAAAAATTTATGAAAACGATATTCATGAATCACACCTGATGGTTAGTTTTCATGTAGTTAGTCCTTTTACCAATGTTCCGGTAGGGGCGAGCGTAGGTGCGTCTTTACTATGTACATACTTCGGTATGCGATGTAAAGCAACGACAGGCGCAGTTAGTACTTGGATTGGTGACCATTCCAACGGAAACCGCGTTCTCGCCTCACACATCTTCCAGCGGCTTGTATATCAGTGTATGCGCGGAAGCTATACAACCTTAGGCGAGGGTTGTATAGGAGATATACCATCCTTCGGAGGGGATGTAAAGCCGTCGGTCCCTTGTCTATTAAATGTTAGGCAAGTAAAAGATCCCTACTCTTCTTAAGGGAAGAGGTTCGGCAAAATTCCTGGTTGGGGGTAGCTCGTCTACAGGCGTCGGTGTTAGGCCTCAGTAGCGGAAATAGGCCGACGTTAAATAAATGTATAAAAAAAAAAAAATGTTCCGGTAGATGAAACCTTAAAAATAGTTAAAGACAGGTTGCTAACTGATAATAATTTGGAAACTAGAATTAAATTCAGTGTAAATAGCATAATGGAACTCTTAACAATGTGTATAAAAACAACCTATTTTCAATTGGACAATGAGTTCTATCAGCAAGATTTTGGTATGACTATGTGGTCTGCATTATCACCAATTTTAAGCGACATATTTATGGAGAACTTTGAGAACACACATGTTCAAAATTGTATAAACAAACCGGTTGTCTGGTAGAGATATGTTGACGACATCTTTGCAATTTGGCCTCATGGTGTCGATTTACTAGATAGTTTTTTGGAAAATATAAATAGTAAGGAACCGTCTATTAAATTCACATTAGAAGTACAAAGTAGGAATGAACTACCGTTTTTAGATGTTTTAATTAAAAGGGTAAATAATACAATTGAAACAAGCGTTTATAGAAAACCAACACATACTAATAGATATCTAAATTTTAACTCAAATCAGTCAATAATTGTTAAAAGGCGTTTTGTAAAATTATTATACAATAGGGTCAAAATAATTTCATCTAATAATGAAATATTAAATAACGAGAAAAAATTTATCACACAGATTCTAATAATATTCTGAAGCCTTTGTTGATAGAGTTTTCATAAATGTTGAAAATAGGGACAATCAGGTACGACAAAAACTTGAACGTCATTATACAGCAATAATTCCTTATGTATACGGACTATCGGAAAAGCTATTTGATGTTAGGGCGATATTTCAAACGAGGAACATTTTAAGATCTATTTTAACAAAAACAAAACCGATAAACATGGAGCAGAATTCAAAAAACTGTATTTACAGTATCCCGTGCGAATGTGATAAATGTTATGTGGGTGAGTCATCCAGACCTTTCAGTGTGAGGTTGGATGAGCTCAAGAATTACATTAGAAAGAATGAAATTCAGAAATCAAAGATTTGTGAACATGCTTTGGAAAACGGACATAGGATAAACTGGGACTCGGAAAAAATTTTAACAAAAGAAGCAGATACCAAAAAAAGAAAAATTAAAGAATCAGCAATCTTATTAAATGAAGATAAGTGCGTATCGAATTGTTCTGTAGATATTTGTACAACCTGGCTACCAATGTTAAAAGAAGAACTCAACAAACTCAACATTATCTAAAAGAAAATATCATCAGTTTAAGTATCTACGGAAATAACATAAACAGAATCTTAAAGCTGTGTATTTGACATACACAGCAAAATAAGAGTTCTTCCAAAAAATAGCTTTGAAAACGGAAAGAGATTACTTTCCGAAACGTCAGCAAAATACATTATTTCTGTGTTTATTCCGATTTATATTATTTGCAAAACATAACCTCTGACTATTACTTTGGCGTAAACGTCACGGGCGCAGAGGCTTTTTTCCAATAATTCTGTTATTTTGTAGATTCGGTGATTTGTTTTTGAAGGGGATAATAATACATGTGGTAGAAAATCCAAATAATAGGAAAGAATAATTGACATGTTTGAAAATATGTTTAACCACTTTCCAGGTCATCTGAATGACCCTATTAAATCTATGAGATTTAGGTTTGTCTGAATAAAGGAGACGGGGTACTACAGTTTATAGTGGGATCCGAATCACTTCCATGATAATGTGCTTTTTTATACTTGTGCTTCGAACAAGACAACTGTATATTAGACAAATATTTTTTATGAACATATCCGTAAGAACAAAAAAAAATTATTCGCACACTTAGGCACTTACCTGATAGGAAATAAATCCAAAGTACCTTTTTCTGGAAAAATTATAGGATAAAGATCAATGGAATATTTTCATTGAAGATGAAAGTGCAGAAAAACTGAACTTTATTATCCCCCTTTTAAGGGGCATACCTCCCTTAGGAAATAAGTTTATATAAAAGACTAACATTATTTTTGGATGTACCATCTGCCGCAGGAATATCGGGGACATTTTTTACCTCCATGTATAAACTACAATACAATACAGCCTAGAAACTCTGGAAACAACTGATATTACTGACGAAAATACTACTCCGTTCATAGTTTCTACTAAAGTAACTACTACTAATGTTGCCAACATTAAGGAAAAAAATATTACCGACAATAAAATATTTACCTCCAATAAATAATTCAAAGTCTGACGCCAGTGTCCGAATAGAACTTCTAGTGGTTTATCGCTCCTAGAAAGTTAGTTGAGTCCTTTGGTATTCACTTCATGAATACTTTCAGGAAATCACATCCGCCTACAAACTTCACAACTATTAAATAATTCGCACTTTTATAGGTTTGATACAAGACGTAATGTTACATTTTAAAGAACTACTATTCGTACTTTATTTCCTTTAATTTTATTATGACAGTTTTCAGTTAACACGTATTAGTGTTATTTCGTGTCAATTAGCAAGACTGTAATTAGCTAAGCTTAGATAATTAATAGTCTGCTAAAAAATATAGAAAAATGATTTCAAATATATTCGTAAAACGCAAAGTTGTTGGATGTTCACAATATCCTTGAAATTTCTGAAGTTTTAATGTGTATACATTTTAATTTCCGTAAGGCAAAGGTATTAATACGTTACTAAAAGTTAAAGAAAAAATGATAAATGAAGAAATGCGTACTGTAAAAATGTGAAAAATCTTCCTATAAGCTTAGCACGTATTTTTAACCTGTCCTTACAAACTTGTACATACCCTGATAAATGGAAAGCACCTAAAATTTGTCCTGAACAAAAAAGGTAGCAAATCTGATATAGAAAGTTATCGCCTTATTACAATCATAAGTAACTTTGGCAAAGTATTTGAAATCGTCATGCATACAGTACTTTATCCTCAGATTCATCAAGGTATATGCAACAACCAACATGGTCTTGTCTCTCAACGATCTTCAACAATAAACTCACTTTGTATAACACAATACTTATCTGAAGTTATGAATTACGGTGGACAAGTCGATGTCATTTATATGGACTACTCTAAGGCTTTTGATAGGTTGGGCTATCGTGTTTTGCTAAAAAAATTTTAACCTAAGTCTTAACCTTAGGCTATTAACTTTTTTTGAATCCTATCTGGTCAGTTTTTACAATATCAGGGACATAGGTCTATCGAATTTATATTTCAATCAGGAGTTCCACAAAGATCGGTATTGGGCCCTTTACTGTTTATAATTTTGATTTGAATGTATACTATAAGATCAGCGACCAATCAGACTGCGAAAAGCTGTAGGTAGACTTAAGCACAATTTACGAGGGGTGGAACAAATTCAGATTGTCTCTGAACAAAAATAAATGCAGGAGAAATTAAATAAAATACAATAAGATTGTACTATTAATGGGGCAAATCTGACACGTTGTGATAATTTTAAAGATTAGGCGTAACATTCGACTCACATATTTCCTTTATAGAGCACATAAGTAACATAGTGACATCATTTTATAAATGTTAGGGTTCCTCATACAAAATGCTCGAGACTTTCAAAATACGAATACTATAAAACTATATAATACACTTGTGACTCTCTTTTTCTCTTACAGTGCGAGAAATAAGGCTGTCACTTTGTCACTCGAGCTTTCTTATTTGTTACTCTACTACTCTACTTTGGGCGCCAGTTCAAGTTTAAAATGGTTGAACGACACTACCCAAAAGTCGACCCTATATCATTATAATTGAAAATGTAAAAATATACAGGGTCATCCATTTAAAAAACTACCGATGGCGTCGTATCTCGAAAAATAGGGTAGCTGTTGGAACTCAAAGTACATCACTGAATGGAATAAAAATACTACAAAAACTTTTGTTAAGGGTATTTTTCATTTGAAATTATAGTTTAATGAGACATCCGGTGTTTTCACACCTTGCCCAATCCTGTATATTTCTTCCAGTCTTCCCCTACTATTATTGACTCTGACTACAAAATGCAACGATATCGAGGCGAGATCCCTGAGCGCAAGATAAATATGTGCGATGAACTAAAAGTACCCACAGTATATCCATGGAATTTATCTTTCCGGAGCTCTGAGCCAGATCCTAATAAGTTTAACTTACAGTAAGTGACTAAAAAGGACCGAGGCATCAATTCTGTACGTTTTGATCAGTCTATTCGATTTTGCTGATTAATTTGCGGTTTACGAAAGCACGAGCTTCCATCGAAAAAATACCACGGTTAATCAATATAATCAATACCTCCGGCTTAGCGGAAAAGAGAGGGTAATTTCGGGAATAGAACTTTCCCCCTGTGATTATTAACATTTATTTATTTGATGATGATGATGGCCTATATTTTGTATACGAACGATCATAACTCTAAGTGATATGTGTAATAAATATTGTTTATATTCTAGGTGTTTCTCTGATTCACCATTCAGGATAGAACTGTATTGGTTTTATGTGTAATGCACTGTAGACTTTAAAATCTTGCTCCAGAACACTTTCTTGGTGTACGAAATTACTTATAAGTTTTTTTCTGTTGTAGTTGTTGTAGTATATCAAGTTATGTAATTCTACTTTTGTTGTATTTGTTCTCTATCTTTGTGCCAATGTACTTACTATGCTCTTCAGTAATAAACATCATATAATATTAGATGGTGGTTATTTATACAGTGTGTCTAATTTAAAACACACATACAAGAATTTTCTCAATATTCAAATCGCTATTTAAAGAGATATTTTTACTTTTTCATTAAAAACTGTTAAATTATAATACTTTTCATTTGGAACTGATCTAATAGCCATAATTTTGTCATAAAGTGAGAAAAACTGAAAGTAGCAGAAAACTTTTTCTGAGTGCGTTTTGGTTGCCTCAGTAGTACTTTTTCACAATTTAAAAATTTATAAATAATCGTTTAATATTAAAAAAAAGCTGACATAAATAATAGGAATAGAAAATACGGTATTAGGTAATACAAAAATTGGCACTTTTTAAAAAATTCAGTTATTTTGAACCTAATTTAATGAAACAAATAATATCTAGTGTTTATAGGAACTGTTCAAAGTGGCCTCTCAGTACGTCTATGCATTTCTGTAGACGATTTTCGAATGATCTACCCACATTTATTAAAATATCTACAGCAATTTCCTAAAAAACTTCTCTTATTCTTTCTTCCATATTTTCTTTTGTAGTTATAGAAGCTTTGTACACTTGCTCCTGAACATAACCCCACAAAAAGACGTCTATTTTGGTCAAAACAAGACTTCTGGCAAGCCAACTATGGGGTTCTCCTCTTCCTATCCAACCATTTAGAAAAACGTCGTTTAAATGTTCGTGAATATCTGCAGTGTGGTACACAGGTGCTCCATCATGGAGGTACCACATTCTCTCCCTAATATCCCTGGGGACATCCTCCAGCAATTCTTCCAAGCTGTCTTGCGAAAATTCCAGATAAATTTGACCATTCATCCATCAAAAAAATGTGGTCCTATCACATAATCCCCAACAATTCCTCTACAAACATTCAACGACCATCTTGTTTGACTATAGGTTCGTGATAAGGATTAGTTGTTTCGTAATAATGAAAATTGTGACGATTAACATGTCCATTTCTATGAAACGTTATTTCATCGGCAAAACAAAACGAAGTCAAAAAAATTTCTTTGCTGTCCTATTTTTTGTTTTGCCCATTGACAAAATTGTATTCGGTTTTCACAATCCCTATCATTCAGTTCCTGTATTAGTTGAACGTGGTAGGGATGAAATTCGTTTTTTTATGGGATTCGTTGGACCGAAGATCGTTATATCGTTTTCTCTTGCCAATTCTCTTATACTGCGATGAGGATCTTCAATCGCGCTCAAAAGTATGACTGTTTCATTTTCTTTATTTACTACATTTTGTGTTCGTTCCTTTTTCTATATTCCACTATCCTCATATTGTCAATCAACCTCTCAAGTGATTTTTTAGAGGGTTGTCTTTTTTCCGAATATCGCATCTTATAAATTCGAGTTAATAGTAAACAATTATTATCACTCGCGCCCAGAAAAATTCAATATTGGAAACTGCGAATTTTAAACTAATTTATAACTTAAAATAAGTGTAAATGCTATGTCATAATAGTTAATAATTAAACGTCTATAAGATAACATTCAATTATTCTCACTTTATGTCAAAATCATGGCTACTAGATCAGTTCGAAAGGAAGTGTTATAATTTAACAGTTTTAAATGAAAAAGTAAAAATATCTCTGGAAATATCGATTTTAGGTATAGGACATTATTTACAAAAATCGTAGATAATTAACGTGCCAATTCAAAAATACAATAATATATAGAAATTGAGAAAATTCACTTTTAAAGCGCTAGTATAAAGTACACCCTGTATAATTATAATCAATATTTGGTGATTGTGTCATCGCAGTACATCCCTTGTCTACATAATTGCATAATAAATCTTCTTAATTAATTGTAATTCACACAGCGAATTAATATGTTAAACCTTGTTCCGTCCAAAAGTTTTCATATTTTTTCGAATAGCTAAACGTAAAAAACCAAAAACCTGGAGATCGTTGGACAAATGTAAAAATATACAGTGTCTCACCGAGAATTGAATCGATCGATATAGAGAAAAATACGCATCAGAAAATTTTGAAAATTTGGATAATTACTAATGTCGGTGTGGCCAATTCAACAAAAATAATTACAAGCAGCTGGCACTTCCGCTTATACCGGAAGTCGATACCAATTTACTTATTTCAAACGGAACACCCTATATATTTTAGGGTTTTCGAAAAGAGCATAAAACTCTGAGTCGAAAGTATGTGGCATATCCTATACCTAAACCTAGCCATTCCAGAGATATTTGACATTTTATAGAAAATTTGACAGGTGCAACGGTTTGCAAGAACCGTTATAACTTTCTTCGTGTAAAAGATCCTCATTTGCTTCTTCTCACGTAAAAAGAACACAAGTAGAACTACGTTCTGCAACCGAAATAAATTCAATAATATCATACCAAGTGCTTCGTTTTTCGCGTTACATTTTGTCAACTTCAAACCGCGAAAACTTGTTTAGGTCAAATGGAACATCCTGTATTTTTTTACGTCAAGTTGTGTAAAATTGAATTCCCTTTTTTCTGATATTAGCATTGTGGGGGTTAAAGTTACAACTTTTTGAAATATTTGCGATTTTATTAGAAATTCATGAATTTTTGTAATCATTTCATTAAAATAGCCATGGTTAGAAACAATCAGTCATCATCTTATGTCAAAAAATGCCAGCACGTTTAAATTACACCCATTATTTATTATTTATGGAGAATGTGATAAAGTAATATCAAGAACTTGCAGCACATTTGCTACTCGATATCCACAAAAACGCAAAATAACACTAACACTGTAACATGCGTATTAATCGAATTGAAGATATGGCATGAACTAAAATAGCAGAGATAAGATCAATTTAAAATATGATTTCACTTTAATTTAATAATTGCTCAAAATTTCGCCCTCGAACCTCGACACATTTTTCGCACCTTCGGATTAGTTAGTTAATTGAATCCTGTGATATGTTTTGAAATGCATTTCTTACTCTTTGCATACAATTTTCAATGGTTTTGAATGGGCTCTCATAAACTTTATTTTTAGTAGTTCCCCAAATGAAATAATCCAGAACTGAAAAATCGGGCGAGCCAGGAGGCCATAGGAAAGGTCCATTATTGGCAATCCATTGATCATGAAAAGTTTCTTGTTAATTAAGTATACGTTATGTGGGGGAGCACCGTCGTGCTGATAAAAAATGTTTCTATGTTCGGCGAGAGGTAAATTTTCTAAATAGTTATTATTCAAATTTTATAAGATATTCAGATATCTTTCACCTAAAAAAAAAACAAAAATTTACCTATACATATTAGCAGAAGAGAAAATTTAATTTACCCTTTAAATTTTATTGATAAAATTGTAATACCACCACTCTATCGTTTCTTATGGCACAGTAAACATTGAATTGCCAACTTTCCTGAAAGTTTCGCTCTCTGAATATATGAGGATTTGAGTCGCTCCAATAATGCGAATTGTGTCTATCAAAAAGTCCGTTTTTGGCAAATTTTGCTTCATCTGTCCATACAATATTTCCCAAATAAGAATCGTGACCCTTAGACCTTATTAGAATAAACTCAAAAAATTCTGTCTTCTTAGGAAATCTGTTTCTTTTAATCCTTGAACCATTTGGAATGAAAACGGGTGAAACTTATGTTTTAATAAGATTCTGTGAATTGAATCCTTGCATAGTCCCGATTCCAGAGCAGATTGTCTTAATGACATCCTTGGGAATGCATGAAAATATTCCAGAATGACTATTTCAATGTTTTCGTCATCAACAATAGGCTTTCTTCTTTGCATTTTTGCCTTGACAAGAGCAATAATTTTTAAAATTTTTCAGTATGCGTTTTACAGTGTTTGGTGACGGTTCCCGTTTTTCTGGATATCAAGTAGCAAATGTGCTACAAGTTCTTGATATTACTTTATCTATCAGAAAGAATGGAATTCAATTTTACACAATTTGACGTAAAAATATACAGGGTGTTCCATTTGACCTAAACAAGTTTTCGCGGTTTGAAGTTGACAAAATGTAACGCGAAAAAAGGAACACTTGGTATGATATTATTGAATTTATTTCAGTTATAGAACGTAGTTCTCCTTGTGTTCTTTTTATGTGACAAGAAGCAAATGAGGATCTTTTACAAGAAGATAGTTATAACGGTTCTTGCAAACCGTTGCACCTGTCAAATTTCTATAAAATGTCAAATATCTCTGAAACGGCTAGGTTTAGGTATAGGATATGCTACATATTTTCGACTCAGAATTATATCCTCTTTTCGAAAATCCTAAAATATATAGGGTATTCCATCTGCCAGCTGCTTGTAATTATTTTAGTTGAATTGGCCACACCGACATTAGTAATTATCTAAATTTTCAAAATTTTCTGAGGCGTATATCGATCGATTCAGTTCCCGGTGAGACACCCTGTATAGGGTGTTCTACTAAAAAAAATGACCTCGAAGATGCTCCGCCTCGTGCTCCGCTGTATCGAATCACCCTGTATATTTCAAAATATATTTAAAATACGAGCCTTTTGACACTATACGACTTCCATAAAAAATGATTTTCCAAAGTCTTCTAATAACGTCGATATTGGACTTTGACACACTATTTGGACATCCTGTATGTTCAAAGCTTCTTTCATTTCTTAACTTTGTCATATTGCAATAAAGCTATCTTTACTGTAGGGAATGAATTTGAGTTGGACGAATTTGGACGAATTTCAATATTCTTTGAGTGGATGAAGCCAGTAATGGCGTAGAATAAAATCGTCAATAAAAATTTAAATATTTCAGTCTAAGTATTTTTGCATTTAAAAGAAACAAATGAAATTATTGGTTGAAAGCTTTTAAAAAGAGAAAAATTCTGCAAGCGAGTGAAAAACTGATTTCGGCGTATCAATGGAGATTTAATCTAGCCGCTCCACAGAAAATCAATAAGAAAGTTATAACAATAACGACTTTTTTATCGTGATGGTAGAGACTCGTTACTTTGTTCTGTACAATCGCGTCATCTTTTGTGATGAGCCACTGTGCTTTACTTAAAACAATTTCAATTTAGTATTATAACTTCGTCGCAATATTTCATTGTAGACAGCGCAGATACTCAATAAATTACTGCAAAAAATTACGGATAATTAATATTTTATTTATTTTTGTTTGACAATACACTACCCGATAGAACTAAGATTCCGATTTCTACTGTTAATCTTGTTATTTGTGGATCACTCTGTTGAAAGAAAACAAAAAAATCAAAAATTTTAAAAAAATTACGACGCTTCAAAAGACGTGATCCGAAGAACAGTTTATAATTTTTATCAAGAAAAGTCCCTACTTTGGAAACGATTTCGAATAAATTGTGCGAATACCCTGATTATAATTATCAATCTTTGGACACGAGGAGGCATTTTATTGAAATGCGGATTTAAATTGTAACGAAGCATTTTTCGTTACGGAAATCTGCATAAAATTTATATTTAATTGTACTCGATATAATTATGTTCCTTGTTTTCTGTACCGCCTTAAACGATTTACTGTATATTATTTGAAAATCTTCACTATTTGAATACCTGAATATTTATCTAAAGCGGCAAATATTTGTAAAGAGAATTATTGTTTATTATTTTGTAACGAAGCATTTTACGTTACGGAAATCTGTATGAGATTTATATTTATTTGTAATCTGTATAAAATTTTCTGTTAATATAAAATCTATATTGTACCGCCTTAAGCGCACTTGAATATTTATTTAAAGTCAAACTATTGGTACATTAGGAATTATTGTGCATACTTTAAAGTAATTAATTCTATCATTAGTTATCTATGGCCGATTAAATCCATTTCTTTTTCGCAGTTGGTTAGAATAATTATCTGAAACCGATTTCATACATTATAAAAGTCAAAATACTTTGTTTATACTAACCGACGCTCGTAATAACAATTCACCGGCACATTAAATAATTCAAAGCAGCAGACTTCGCTATCTTGTAGTCAATGTATTTCTTCCTGCGCGAGTCTGAAATAGAGGGGACCCTGGTAGAGAACGACTATAAATTAAACAGCACCGAGAATTTCATTCATTAGTTCTCCTGCAACTTGAAGAAACCAGTCGACCACCAGTGCCCCAGTTGGAAAGAGTAAGACCCTTTTAAATACTTGGCTAGTGTAATTATATTTTACTGTTGATGAAATTTTATTAACTGTTAGTAAATTTTTGTATACTTATAAATATTTTCTATTATTCTGCTTATTTTCTGATTGATATTTTTCTGAAATTTTATTTATTGTACATGTTTGAATATTTTGCTTTCCTTCTTCTCTTTCTGTCTTTTCAACCTGGCTCTGGCCCTACGGAGACAACAGGTTCTATCGGTCTTTTTTTTAACCTGGCTCTGGCCTCACGGCGACAACAGGTTCTTCGGGTTTTTCTTAACCTGGCTCTGGCTTCACGGCGACAACAGGTTCTGTCGGTCTTTATTTTTCTTAACCTGACTACAGGTTCTTTCTTCTCTGTCTACCTTTTGAGTCCAGGATTAAAATCTTGTGACAAAATATTTGCTCATCGATATTTATTTCTACGTACTGTCAATATCGTAAAACACTAGCCAAGTTTCCGGTTTGTTATATAATTTGCTTGTTTGTAACACGGTAACTAAGTCTGCTTGCTTCGCACTTCCTGGTATCCGTACACTGTTTGCTTAATAGCCATTTTTATATAAACTCGCTAATTTTACCATCTATCCGCTTTTGCCGCTAATATTTTATATTGCTTGCTATTCTTACTGCTTATATATATATATCTGTACATAAATTTGTGTTAATTGTGATTTTTCTGTTCATTTAGGATTGTAACCACAGGCTTATGTAATATACACAAATAATATTGAACTTCTGCATTTTACTGTTGTGTTTGTGAAAGTCTATTTGCTCTTATTGACCCACTGGAATTAACTGATTCTTCACTGAGCTGCTTAGTCTCGCTCATTCGACTTGTGGGTAGTGTTGTTCAATCACTTTAAAAATTGAACTGGCGCCCGAGTACTGAATAAAGCTCGAGTGTCAAAGTGACAGCCTTAGTTCTCGCCGCGTACGAGAAAAAGAGCGTCACAATTTGACGTAATTAATTCAATAATTAATTATCTGTGGCCGATTAAATCCGTTTCTTTTTCGTAGTTGGTTAGAATAATTATTTGAAACCGATTTCATACATTACAAAAGTCAGAATACTTTATTTATACTAACCAACGCAGGCAATAATAATTTACCAGTACGTTTAATAACTTAATATAGCCGTCCTCGCTGGCTTGTATTCAATACAGTGGGCCATGCGCGATATTAAGGCACGTGGGGTTCCTCGCGATACCCTGAGTGGGAATCTGGCTATAAAACTGACCGTAAAGACCTGTAAAATGAGAATTTGTTCCAATTCTCGAAGCTACCAGACGTCTACCATCTGCCCAGGGTCCACTGCTGCGATTGTAAAGAGTAAGAAAACTTAGATATATATTTGGCTAGTGCATTTATTATTCCGTATTTACTGATTGAAATTGTTATCCTGTCTGAATATTTTTGGTATTTATTTCATATTTACTGATTGATAATTTTATACTTAGTTACCGAAATTTTACTGCCGTTATTCTGATTGAAATTTTTACACTTTGAATATTCTTGGTATTTATTTCATATTTACTAATTGATAATTTTATTCTTAGTTACCGAAAGTTTTACTGCCGTTATTCTGATTGAAATTTTTACACTGTTTGAATATTCTTGATATTTATTTTATTACTTCGTATTTACTGATTGAAATTTTTATACTTAGCATATTAAATTTCACTGTTTATTTTATGATTGAAAATTTTATACTGTGTATCCAGAAGTCTGTTACATATAATTCGCTTTTAACTCATATTTAACTATTTCAACGTTTTATTTTAATATTTTCAACTTGTGACTACCTCTTACCCTTACTTGTATTCTTAAGGACCTGTGTCCCTACAAGTTCCTACTTGCCCCCTATATTTTAGGACCTGCGTCCCTACAGGGTTCTCACCTTTTTTTACATAGTCACCTTATTGTTTGTTCCGGGCTGAATCTTAATAAAAGGACAGATTTCATTAAGCTTTTGTTTGCACAGTATATTGAGTTCATGACAAGAATATTTGCTCATTCTGCCGATACTTAATTCCCCGTACGATTAACATCATTAAGCACTAGCCAAATTTCCGGTCTGTTTTATAATCTGTTTTTATTACTGTAAATAATTCTGCTTGCTTCACATTTTCTGGTATCCGTACACTGCCTGCTTAACAATCGATTTATCATAAACTTGCTAATTTCGCCGCTAGATTTACCGCTTATACGCTTTTGTCGCTAACTTTACAATATTGCTTGCTACTCTCCCTCTACTGTCTAAACCTATGTATATAAATTTGTGTTAATTTTGATTTTCTGTTTTATTTAGGATTGTTAACCATAGGATTACTGTAATATATTTAAATATTATCAAATTTCTGCGTTTTACTGTTGTGTTTGTGAAAGCTTAAGTTCCCTTATTGACCCACTGGAATTGACTGTGTCTTCACTGAGCTGCTCAGTCTCGCTTATCGACTTGTGGGTAGTGTTGTTCAACCACTTAAAACTTGAACTGGCGCCCGAGTAACAAGTAAGAAAGCTCAAGTGCTAAAGTGACAGCCTTAGTTCTCGCACTGTACGAGAAAAAGAGCGTCACAAAATATAAAAAATTAACAACCGTCTAATAGTGATGGAATCACGCCGTAGTGCGGAAATTCGACAGGAATATTTGCGTAAAATAAAAGAGTACCGAGAATCGAGAATCAAATAGGACGTGATATATCTTGACGAGACGTGATTTGATACGTATGATACTGTTAATTGCGGTTGGGTAGACACGACTCAAAATTGTACTTTACTTACTTTACGTATTATAATTCGGCATGCCGGAAGTAAAAATGGGTTCGTGCCTAACGCACTGCTCTTGTTCTCTGAACAGCTGTTACCTAATATTCCCCAAATTCAAATATCGTTATGGATAAGGCTTGTTACCATTCGCGACTATTAAATAAATTACCAAATAATATTACGAAAATGAACGATATAATAAAGTTTGAGATCTAAAAATATAAATACTCCTGAAAAGATTGCAGTAAAGAAAGATTTATTGAAAACTATCAGACATATTTTTTATGCTTTGTTTATATTTACGTCCTGGCGGAATTTAGCTGCTATAGCTACTCTTCCACTCAACAAGGACAGCGAAATGGGATGAGCACGAAAACGGCCCTCGGTTGGTGAAATAAAAAATGTGGAGCAGTGGGGGGGGGTTAAAGCTGAGACCCTAGAGGGCGTTCATGCACTTATTTTTGATGTGTGAAGCCTTTGGGTTTGATTTCTGTAGTGATAGTTAAGTTCAAATGCTACACCCTGTATATTGTAGTCTGGAACCGCTGTAGCACTTTGGCTTTTAATTTTATTTTTATTTAACACTGTATAGTATTTTTGAGTTTTGACAGGGTCAACGGCTACGTATATGGTATTCTTGAAAAAACCACTTGGTTTAAAACGGAACGAACAATTATTTTATTCAAGGGTTTTCTGAACAGAGTTTGAAAATAAAGGGTAATTTAATTTAACAAAAATTTTTTCTTTAGTGGGTAACTATTCGACAGCATAAATTTTGTCTGTGGGATTTAGCAAAACGTTTATTAAATAGTTTGTCTTGATTTTTCTGAAAAAATTCACTTTTGTTTAAAACTGTGTGGTCCGTGAAGGCGAAATAAAATGGGGCCACTTAAGGCGAACGGATTTACTAAAATTAAATAGGGGCCACTTAAGGCGAAGATAAAAATTAAACGGGGCCATTTTAGGCGATTTCCTAAAACTACTCTTTTTAGCCAGGTTTCGGTCTGGGAAGCTAGTTCTGAACGGCTAGTCACGAAAAGTATGCAGGGACAGGGAGTAAGAAAGCCTAAATAGACGGTGGGTAACCGGACCGGAAGCACTAGCAAATTAGCTTATTACAATTAAAATCACTTTTAAATAACTTTTTTCCACTAAATCACTTCGCGAATACTAAATACAGAAGTTACCGTCAAATCTGAACTTCCTCGGGTAGGCTGTGGCTCGGGTATTTATACGTTTAGAAAAGTTGCATTTATCGTGCACCATCGAGTCTCGCATCCCGTTTTAAAACGTCTAAAACGCGAGGATGAGTCATTGATTGCGACACATTGATTTAAGATTTCGAAAATGAAAGTTATATAGAAAAATCGACAATGAAAAGAGGAATTTTTTGAAATAAGAACAAAGTTTGAATCTAGTTTAGTTTAGTTTGGAAGTTATTCGCGTTTAATGAATAAAATCTGACACGACCCCGTAAAGTATTAACGGTGGTCCGATGTTGAAGAGTTGAAATGAAATGAGAATGTTCCCGATAGGTGCGTGGAAATAACATATGAAAATGTTCCTAACGGGTACGAGTTAAGTTGAACCGAGATATTGTATGCCGTATTACGAGGAGCGATCAAAACTTTAACGTAGTTAACGTATACGAGGGGTGGAGAATGTGATAAAGTAATATCAAGAACTTGCAGCACATTTGCTACTCGATATCCACAAGAACGCAAAATAACACTAACACTGTAACATGCGTATTAATCGAATTGAAGTTATGGCATGAACTAAAATAGCAGAGATAAGATCGATTTGAAATATGATTTCATTTTAATTTAATAATTGCTCAAAATTCTGCCCTCGAACTTCGACACATTTTTTGCGCCTTCGGATTAGTTCCTCATGGGTAGCTCTTCTAATTGAATCCTGTGATATGTTTTGAAATGCATTTCTTACTCTTTGCATACAATCTTCAATGGTTGTTAATGGGCTCTCATAAACTTTATTTTTAATAGTTCCTCAAATGAAATGATCCAGAACTGATAAATCGGGCGAGCGAGGAGGCCATAAGAAAGGTCCATTATTGGCAATCCATTGATCATAAAAAGTTTCCTGTAAATAATTATTAATTAAATATGCGTTATGTGGGGGAGCACCATCGTGCTGATAAAAAAATGTTTCTATGTTCGGCGAGAGCTAAATTTTCTAAATAGTTATTATTCAAATTTTGTAAGATATTCAGATATCTTTCACCTAAAAAAAAAACAAAAATTTACCTATACATATTAGCAGAAGAGAAAATTTAATTTACCGTTTAAATTTTCCTGATAAAATTGTAATGCCACCACTCTATCGTTTCTTATGGCACAGTAAACATTGAACTGCCAATTTTCCTGAAAGTTTCGCTCTCTGAACATATGAGGATTTGAGTCACTCCAATAATGCGAATTGTGTCTATTAAAAAGCCCATTTTTAGTAAATTTTGCTTCATCTGTCCATATAATATTTCCCAAATAAGAATCGTGACTCTCAGACCTTATTAGAATAAACTCACAAAAATTCAATCTTCTTGAACCATATGGAATGAAAACGGGTGAAACCTATGTTTTAATAAGATTATGTGAATTCAATCCTTGCATAGTCCCGATTCCAGAGCAGCTTGTATTAATGGAATGCACGGAAATATCCCAGAATGACTATTTTAATGTTTTCGTCATCAACAATAGGCTTTCTTCTTTGCATTTTTGCCTTGACAGAGCCATAATTTTTAAAAATTTCCAGTATGCGTTTTACAGTGTTTGGTGACGGTTTCCGTTTTTCTGGATATCGAGTAGCAAATATGCTGCAAGTTCTTGATATTACTTTATCACATTCTCCATAAATAATAAACAAATTTAGAAAGTTTTCGTTGGTATGATTTAAACGTGCTGGCATTTTTTGACATAAGATAATGACTGATTGTTTCTAATCATGGCTATTTTGATGAAATGATTACAACAATTCATGAATTTCTAATAAAATCGCAAATATTTCAAAAAGTTGTAACTTTAACCCGCACAGTGCTAATATCAGAAAAAAGAAAATTAAATTTTACACAACTTGACTAAAAAAATACAGGGTATTTCATTTGACCTAAACAAGTTTTCGCGGTTTGAAGTTGATAGAATGTAACGCGAAGAACGGAACACTTGGTATGATATTATTGAATTTATTTCAGTTATAGAACGTAGCTCTCCTTGTGTTATTTTTACGTGACAAGAAGCATATGAGGATCTTTTACACGAAGAAAGTTATAACGGTTCTTGCAAACCGTTGCACCTGTCAAACTTTCTATAAAATGTCAAATATCTCTGAAACGGCTAGGTTTAGGTATAAGATATGATATTTTCGACTCAGAATGTTATGCTCTTTTCGAAAACCCTAAAATATATAGGGTGTTCCATTTGAAATAAGCAAGTTGGTATCGACTTCCGGTATAAGCGGAAGTTCCAGCTGCTTGTAATTATTTTAGTTGAATTGGCCACACCGACATTAGTAATATCTAAATTTTCAAAATTTTCTTATGCGTACTTTTCTCTATATCGATCGATTTAGTTCCCGGTGAGACACCCTGTACTATAGACAACGCGACGCTGCCTGCTGTATACCATTATAGAGAGTCATACCAATGGACGTTCCTGATAGAGACGCTGAATTTGTAATATTTCAAATTGACATTGGATAAACTATAAGGGAGTGTGTACCCCTATTTATTTTTGACATGTTTTAGCAACAATTAATATATATAAATTTATTTAGGATGGATAGTTTTCATTTGAAAGGTACTGCAAAGTAAGAATAGCAGCGCTCCTACTGTACTGGCCCCCATGGGAACCCGTCTCTGTTTAGACACTTTGCGTTTACCACTGTTACTTGTTTTCCGTTATATCTAGAAGCTGCCTGTTATATTGTTACGTAATTTAATTTATCAGCCGTGTGGGTAACGTTCTAACCTCTCTGTCAATAAGAGGTGAGCTTCTTTTATGTAAAAAATGTCTCGTTGCTTTATGATGGGGATGGCGACCGGATGCGAGGAGGTAATGATGATTAGTTGCCTGGAAAGATACGTGCCATAATTTGCAATTTGCGAGCATAAATTTCTCTGTTTATGGCCCACATTGAAAGCCGCAGTATATAATCTGCCGCAGAAAATGAACGCTTTAATTATTAATATATGTATTGGCAATAATACGGCAATTTCGATACGATGAAAATGTGTTAGCGGGAACAGCTATGGTGGAATAATTCACGTGTAATCGTTAGAAGGTGGATAATTAAATTTTGCGCACCCGGGGAGAGGTAATTGATAATTGATAATATTCTTTGCGGGTTATTAACCTAATTCAATTTGTTAAATCTCAATGAAGCCTCAATTAATAATGTATTTTATATCCTAAATTGAATTTACTAAATTTGTGGTGAACCCGAACACTGAAGCTATTGATCAGTTACAACTTGGCTTTATAGTTCGGAAGGAAAATTAAACTCTACAACTGAAAGTTGAATTTAAAAATAAAATAAATTTAGTAGAGTTTATCCAATCTCAGTTTAAAACGGTACAAAAAAAAGAATGCGGCAATCCTTTGTAAACCGACTTCGAACGCGTGCTATCGGTAGGCGCGCGTAACTCAATAAAACTAATATACAATATGTACGTACCTATCATTTCACCACTTTCAGGCATAATTTATTAGTTAATAAATCTACAGAACAGTGTTAAATGTATAATAAAGGATTTTTAAAATATTGTAGGGATGTATTGCCTTGAAAAGTAAGTTACGCGCGCCTATAGATGGCACGCGTTCGAGGTCGGTTTACAAAGTTATGTAGTGCTCTTGTTTTTTATATCGTTTTAAACTGAGATTGGATTTATTTTATTTATTTACTACTGCAACATGTTTACAAGTTGTACATTTTGTGTAATTACATAGTTAATAATAATATTTATTATTAATTTTACAATTCTATTCACATTATGTGTTATGCCACCTGAGGGGGTTGTGTCTAGCAGTATTTGACATTTTGTACATATGTTAATATTCGTTGCATTTTCTAGGAAGTTTGTAGTTATAATATAAGGTGATAGTATAATATAATATAAAGTGAAATAATTAGACAGAGGAAGACAAAGAGAACCTATAGTTAATTGCATTTAAATTTATTGTATATTATTACCTTTATTTTCGACTTGGTTAGTTACAAGAGTCGGAAGTAAACGAGGAAAGATTTGTTTTGTTGTTAAGCCAATAGTTGGAGTAATGTGATATAATTGTCTGTTATATACTTTTTACACATCCTTTTGAATTCCTTTTTATTATGGACTGTGGATGTGTTCAGTAGTTGATTGTATAATTTAATTCCTGGCAGATTGTTTTGTTGTATTTTGGAGTTTGATACGCGTTTTTAGATTTATTCCTTGTTTCATATTGATGGTTTACAGGCGCTCCAAATGTATATTTCTTGTGAGTATAAACTATAGCCGCATACATATACAATCCATTCACACTCAGTAATTTATTATCAATAAATATATTTCTACAGTTGTCTCGACTTTTCCTGTTAAAAATTGTTTGTAGTATATAATTTCGTGTTATCTGGAGAATTGTATTGTAAGCTGAGCCCCCGACGTTAATACCATACCTAATTAGGGATTCCGCTAGTTATATGTCACTAAGAGAGTCTTTTTATTTAGTATACTTTTCAGGTTATAGAATTTATAGATTAGTTTTCTTAGCTTTCCGTTTAAATATTTAATATGGTTATCCCATTTTAGGTGTTTATTGAAAATAACGCCGAGGTATTTGATAGTAGTGGTATTTAGTATGTAACTATTCGTTTCTCTATCTATAAGAATAGGTTGCACCGTTTGGGGTAGTCCTGCCTTCGTTGGAGAAAAGACCATAAATTTAGTCTTTGCTATATTTAATTTTAACAAATATGTGTCTAGCCAGTTTTTGACTTTACTAATTGCCTCAACCGCCTTTTGTCCCGCTAAGTTCCAGGTGCCTGCCGAAAATATCAGTACAGTGTCATCTGCATATGATATGATGTTACACCCAAAGTTTCTGTCCAGTAAATCGTTGTTAAACAGCAGGAATAAGGTAGGACCTAAGACTGAACCCTGTGGGACTCCAGTTTTTATTATTTTCTTAGTGCTAAGAGCATTGCCAAATTTTACTTGCTGGGCTCTATTTGACAGATATTGTTTTAAAAAGTTATTGGCAATACCTCTAATTCCCATTGTTACCTCCTTTCCCTATTTATTTTTTGAGAAAGAATTGAGGTAACATATGCGGACGACTAGCTGGTTTAAGACGGAGCAGAGAGCCGTGGATCCAGAGAATTCGTAAGAGTGGAGAAACTTACCCTTTCTGATATGTCCAATATAAGATTTCTGTTTATTTCGAGAAAAGGAGACAAAGAAAAATTGATGTTAAATTGGGCACCATCTATAGTGAAAATAAGTAGAATTGTCTCTTTTTCTCGAATAACCAGTCTACTATAGATCAGACTGAAATTGTTGATAAGAGAAATAAAAAGATAGTTTAAAATGAATGACAAAATATATTACATGAATAATAAATAAATCGGTTTATAAAGACTAATTGAAATTTAAATATATATATATATATATATATATATGATATGATATATATATGATATGATATGATATATGATTTGTAAGGTGTAATTCAATGCAGGTCGGGGTATTTGCCCGCTGAGTAGTTGTTTCCTGCAAATCATGTATAATAACAATATATATATATATATATATATATATATGAAGTGTTGTTGTACTTCCGAGTGCTCTCCCGCGTCGCTGATCGACTCTTCCAGGAGTCACGGTTGTCTAAACGACGTTTCGGCAGAATCTCATCTGCCATCTCCAGGTTCTCACTGAAAGCTGTCTACTGCTGCTTCTCGTTGCTCGAACTGAGCTTCAGTTCAGTTCGGTTCGAAATTGGCTACCAATCTTTCATGATTTGTAAGGTGTAATTCAATGCAGGTCGGGGTATTTGCCCGCTGAGTAGTTGTTTCCTGCAAATCATGTATAATAACTATATATATATATATATATATATATATATATATATATATATATATATGGCTACCAATTTTTCATGATTTGTAAGGTGTAATTCAATGCAGGTCGGGGTATTTGCCCGCTGAGTAGTTGTTTCCTGCAAATCATGTATAATAACAGTATATAGGTTAAGTCCACCAAGGGCTGAAGGTCGCCGCTCTCGGTACTTGCAAAATGGCAAGTCGCTATGCACCACGGAGACATCTATGATGTCTGGTGTATAGTAGCATTAGACCACATGAGAGGATTCAATTACCTCTCACCACTATACCATTTACATTAGTCTGTATAAGACTAGCAGGTTGGCCACTGTCATTTGTCTGCTCCATGACCTATGGCATACTGAGGAGAACTAATAAGTTCGAAACCAGTCTATGTCTGGTCAGGGAGTTGACAAATGACATTGGCTACCAATTTTTCATGATTTGTAAGGTGTAATTCAATGCAGGTCGGGGTATTTGCCCGCTGAGTAGTTGTTTCCTGCATATCATGTATAATAACAGTATATATGTTAAGTCCACTAAGGGCTGAAGGTCGCCGCTCTCGGTACTTGCAAAATGGCAAGTCGCTATGCACCACGGAGACATCTATGATGTCTGGTGTATAGTAGCATTAGACCACATGAGAGGATTCAATTACCTCTCACCACTATACCATTTACATTAATCTGTATAAGACTAGCAGGTTGGCCACTGTCATTTGTCTGCTCCATGACCTATGGCATACTGAGGAGAACTAATAAGTTCGAAACCGGTCTATGTCTGGTCAGGGAGTTGACAAATGACATTGGCTACCAATTTTTCATGATTTGTAAGGTGTAATTCAATGCAGGTCGGGGTATTTGCCCGCTGAGTAGTTGTTTCCTGCAAATCATGTATAATAACAGTATATAGGTTAAGTCCACCAAGGGCTGAAGGTCGCCGCTCTCGGTACTTGCAAAATGGCAAGTCGCTATGCACCACGGAGACATCTATGATGTCTGGTGTATAGTAGCATTAGACCACATGAGAGGATTCAATTACCTCTCACCACTATACCATTTACATTAGTCTGTATAAGACTAGCAGGTTGGCCACTGTCATTTGTCTGCTCTATGACCTTGTAACGTTTCAATTTTGTTTAATTTAGTTAATTTTAATATAACCCCTTGTATATGCCGCTCCTTGGATTTATATGTTAATTTTATAGAGTTAGAGCGCCTAAAAGTATGCAACCAGCGGTGCGCTACGGAATCGTATATTTGGAAAAATAGGAAATAATCACCTTAAAATTTCGTATTGGTCATTTTAAATCCTTTCAATTTTATACATTAAGCTTGTCTTAATATAAGGAATATCCGTAAAAATAAGCATCATATTATATATAATTAATAGGTATTGCCATTATATTTCTGCCATTATCATGTATAGTTTTTCGTATTCTATCGCGAAGTTTTTGTGAGCGAAGGATAAAAACAGGCGTTCGAGTCAGTTACCACGTATTTCTGGTGTGTTAATGAGTGCAATCCACATTTTTCTATATGTTTAACACTTTGAGGTGTTCATTTTGGATATAATTAGAAAGATTGTGTTTATATTGTGGCCGTATGCTTATGTAAAGTTGTTGGACGGCGCACAATTCGGCTGTACTGCTGGATTTGAGGGCATTTGTAACCCCTCGTCAACACGTGGTAATCAACCAAGCTCTTGCCTATAGGTTTGGTCACTTCAAGCCACCCTCCATCTACGTAAGTTATTACATTTTTCTTCTTTTAAATGACTGGTTAATGGTAATTTCGTGAATCCTTGTTATAGGGCTTTTCTTCTTTTCCCTGGCTTCTTTCACTTTTTGGTGCAGTAATTTTGGTTTCTAATTTGGGATATTTCTGATATCAAGCTACCGTTAGAAGACCTATTGAAGTTCCTGCGTTCCAGTTCGTTATTTTGGAATTTCTGAAATAGACGCAGTATACCGGCTGTCCTAGACGATCGACCATTGGAGCCGCCATTTGCAGTAATCTCGTGCGAGGAGGACATTAAGCATATAAGCTGTATTTCTTTGAATTTTCTGTATTTTCTATATACTATTTTAATATTTTGCATTTATTCATATTCATTTGTGTACCAAATAATCTATTACATATTAGTAGTGCATTTTTGTCTGCTACTAATTGAATGGCCGTCTTTTAGGCCCTTGCGCTAAATTTCAGTGATTAATTCATTTGTCTTGACAAAATCTTGACCTGTATTAATATATTTATTTAATTTTTTTGGTATTTACTATCATTTTGCAGATATAATTATTACGTCATTTTTTTTTTTAAATAAATTATATTGTGCGCCAACCGTGATCACGTGCGGACATTTAATCATTGGTTTACCACTATATATATTTTTTTATATATCTATATATATTTCAACCTAAACATTCACGAGCGGGCATTCATTATTATTAGCTTACAACTTTATGTTTTTTTTTATATATATTTCAGAATGGTAGAAAATTAAAGTAGATTTTATATACTTTGGGAATCATTTATTTTTATAGAATATGCGTTCAAAATATATTCAGTAGAGAAAATTAAGGCAATTGACACCTGATATCGATTTCGTGGTCCAATTATATATATTTCTATTTGGGGTGCTTGAAGTTTTGTAACCGAACTTTAAGCCAGTACTTGGAAACGTAGGGCAATTTAGGTTACTGGCGCCCTGAGCTGCTCAGTTGTATATTGAGTAGTTCTAAATAACCGCACGGCCAGCTCCGGCTGTAAGCTAGCCAACGTTTCTCTCAAGAACTTGGACACACCACCATCGAGAGTTAGGTTAGGACCTAATATCTCTCTATAAAATTTTAGTAAGGTGACAACCTATGGCATACTGAGGAGAACTAATAAGTTCGAAACCGGTCTATGTCTGGTCAGGGAGTTGACAAATGACATTGGCTACCAATTTTTCATGATTTGTAAGGTGTAATTCAATGCAGGTCGGGGTATTTGCCCGCTGAGTAGTTGTTTCCTGCAAATCATGTATAATAACAGTATGTAGGTTAAGTCCACCAAGGGCTGAAGGTCGCCGCTCTCGGTACTTGCAAAATGGCAAGTCGCTATGCACCACGGAGACATCTATGATGTCTGGTGTATAGTAACATTAGACCACATGAGAGGATTCAATTACCTCTCACCACTATACCATATATATATATATATATATATATATATATATATATATATATATATATATAACAAATTAATACCAGGATCCTAGATTGATTATTGTTGAGGTGACTGGTTCTGGGACAACAATCCAGGCCCACAATTGTCTCTTGTTGCAAAAATGGAGTCTAAAGTTTCCTTGGCAATTTACGTCTCTTAATGAAATGGAGTAAAAATCGTAGGAAAATTAACCGACTAGGTGGTTTATGAAAACTTGACAAAATTTTATCTATATGAAAGATAAGCTGTGCAAAAGCTATGCAGGAATGAAGAAGCTATGCAGAAACGTATACAGAAATGTATAAGTATATACGTGCATAAACATATAAGTACATAAGTACATATAAATATATAGAAATATATAAGTATTTAAGAATTTAAATATCTAAGCTGATTTCGTAAACTACAAATTGCCAAAAAAATGAAAAAGGAAGAGAAAAAATATTTTAAAACCATGTGGTACATATAGTATTTTAACTACTTATTAAATTAAAAAGAATTCACTTTCAATTTAAATTTATTTTAATAATAATTGAAATTACATCAAAGACAAAAATTGAAAATTAAGTAAATTTTAAATTAGTAATAAATGAAATTTACCGGGAGTTAAACACTTGTTAACGCGGATATAAAAATGTAATATCAATTACTGAAGTCCACAGTTAAAATTTATATACGTTCAAAGGCTGCAAGCAAATGACTTCCTGGTGAGTTTTACTGATAAGGTACACTTATTTTGTCCTACTTACTGGAAAATAATGCTACCAAATAAACTTGAGAAATCTAATTCCCTAATTAAATTGAAAGCTATAAAATATAAAAATAGTACAGGTATGGCCATCTGTCAATTGTTCAGTTAAGCGCAACAACCTGCAGGTCAAATTCTACAATTTCCTTTACTCACAACTAAAATAGTGGTATATGATCTATAAAAAGAATCTATAATAAAAGTTTTTTATTACTTCCATACCACAGCTGATTTGCCTTTGCCTCAGTTTGTAATTTCTATTTTGTACATAACCAACAATATGAGCAGCTGTAATAAAAATAGTAAAACGTATTGTGAGAACTCAGTAAATATATTACATTTTATAGGATATACTATATATAGTAACGAGAAAAGGTAAAGAAAATAACCATATGTACTTACATAGTAAACAAAAATATAAAAATTGAAATATAGGTATCTGATGTAAAAAAATGTTTTGTAGACAATTGTTTCCTGGGATAATGCTGTATAGAATGGAAATACATAATACTGTACGAAAAAACATGACTGAGTTCCTAAGATATAAAACTAAGTACATAAAACAATGTGAAATGATTTAGCAGTTATACAAGTAAAATTCTGTTAGTTGAAAACAGTTTCACTTACAAAAACTGAATTAAAAAGTTACACAGATCGTGCTAAATATAAACAAAATACTAGTTTTTATATAAAGCTGTTAAATGGGCATAGGCCATGTAACACCATCTTGTTTAGTTTTTCCAGTAACTGGCAATGTAACACCGTATGGAAGGCTTTTTGTAGATCCAAGAAGATAGCTATGACTTTTTCGTTCTTTTCAAAATTTGCTGTAATTTTGTCCGTTAGTAAGTGGAGAGGATCTTCTGTGCTTAAATTTCTTTGGAATCCATACTGATTTTTTGAGAATACTTTATTTTTTTCAAGATATGAAAATTTTCCCTTTATAGAAGTTCTTATTTGAGGTTTTAGTTAGTGTCGTTACAATATTTCTATAGTTTTTATAATAGTTTCTAATATCAGTGTTATGCTTGTTTTCTAGTAGTTTTTGTTTAAGTCTATCGCGTTTTCTTATAGAGTTTAGAATACCTTGAGTCATCCATGGTTTGAGTTTGGTATTTTTACCTTTTATTTTAATTACATTGGTTGCTTCATTTATGCTTATGTTTATGTTTTCATAGAATATATTAATGGCGTTTTTGGGATTTCTTTATGCGTATAGTTTATCCCATTTTGTTAATGCTACAGTTCTTAAGAGTTTATTGTCGTCTATTTTTTTTATGAAATGCTCCTTTTCCGGTTTGAGCTGTGAGGTTTCATTAAATTGTAAATTGAGAATTATTGGATAGTGGTCTGTTATGCTAATTTTAGGACAATGGGTGTAGAGTTCATTTTTAAATTTGCATTTAGCTTTACAAAAACGTGATCTATTATTGAGGAACTGTTTTCGGTTTCCCTTGTGGGTTGATTTATTAGTGAACGAAACCCATTTTTTTCCATCATGTTTATATAGGTTAATGCAGTGACGTCCGATAAGTCCAATATATTTATATGTCTCCGATCAGAGTTATTAGGTTGCTATCGTTTATTAATTTCAGGTAGTTGTCTATGTCATTAATAAATGCATTTGTAGATGGATGTCCGTAAACGCCCGTTATCGTACATTTAATTTCATTAAAGATAAATTTGCATTCTAGCATAATAACCTGAGTGAGTTTTATTGTCTTAATTTCTCGGCATAGGTCGTTTCTTACAAAAATTATTACAGCATCATTTTGGTTGTAGTTACCCTCGTTATAATATGGTTTATACCCATCTATAAAATAATCCTGTGTATCTGTTATCGACCACGTTTCAGTTAGGACTGTTATACCTATGTTCCCATTTGTTTTATTTATTTCGCCTATACTCACATAAAGCTCGTCAAAGTTTTAGCCTTAATACTTCTTATGTTGTAACTAATAATAGAAAAAAAAATTTATATTCGTGGGGAAAAGTGACTTTAGGTTATCAAAATCGCTACTTATTTTTGTTTCGATATTATTATAGTTTTCTAATATTCTCGTTGCCTCATCTAGGACCTCCATTTCACGAAAATTACTTATTATTTATAAGCTAAGACTTATGTTAATCTATATTACTACTCTTACAGTATGTACTAAAATTAAATTATGATAAAAAATGTAGTGAAATATGACTATTCTCAAAAAATGAAAATAAAATATCACTATTTCCAAGGTTTAAGTGAGGTGGCGATTGTTTGAATATTTGATTGTGTATGTGTTTTTTAATTTAATTTTTTCATTTAAATTGGAAAGGTACTTCAACAATCGCATATTTCCTGGCTCTGTGCCCATTTTCCTATGATGGCGCCTTTGGTACCCATATTTTAGTGGTAGCAAGAACACTGAAACTGTGTATTTATTATCGCAATATATCGCGCATAAAACGTTTTAGTCGGAAAATTTAATTTAAATACACACAATCATCTGCATCTGATTCTCAAAGGCGCCATATATCTTTATTGCATTTTTAAAGTCCTCTGTGATATGTTGAAAATAGAACCGGGAAAGAATAAAGCCATAAAAAAGTAAAAGCAGTGCTTAAAGTCCCGCTTTTATTATATAGCGGAAATTAGCTGCAAATTATATTACTTTACACTTAAAGAGCTTAGTTCCTGTTTTTATTCTGTATTTAGTGTGCATGAAGCTTGCCCTCGAACCTTTTTCCATAACGAGCATAACAATAAAATTTAACACGTTCTTCTAATGTGAATGCATATTTAACTGCATTGTTATCGAGTTGGTAGTGGTTTTACTACAAATTGGTTACGATGCGGGGACCTGTGTATAAGTTCCCATTATTTTTTAATTTGAGCTGGATAATTAAAAAAAACAGCTACAACAGTAAAAAAAATATTTCGGTTAAAACCTGATCCTCCGCCATAATTTCGAATTTCGCTACAAATTCGATCTTATGGAATATGCAAGTTATTTCGACCAAGAAAATAGGCTACTAAAGATATCCTTTGCCTTATAACAATAGTATATTTATTATACTGGACTGAATTTGCGGTGGGTTTTTTGTGAAACATCCTAACAATAATTGTATTTAAGTAAACACTGCTTTTAAATTTATCAAATTCATATATATATAAAGTCCCCTACAAATGTTTCGGCTTTTTGTGCCTTTATCAAGAGTACTACAAAGTGTATACTAAAGCAATAAAGGTGTTTATTCTGAATATACACCTGAAGATATTTATGACCTAATATGTTTTGAGCGCTATGGTTTCAGAAATAAAACGTATTTCAGATCTATCAGAAGAAGAAGCATTTGAAGTATGCGGTGCTAAGCTATATATTAAAAATGATAGTAAAAATATATTTTCAGTTTGTATATACAGATCACCATCATCCGACGTGAATATATTTTTCTCGAAATTAGAATCATTATTAAAAAAATATTGTAAATGTAAACATGAAATAATTCTATGTGGTGATTTTAATATTAATTTTTTATCTAACTCAGAGGACTGTAATAGATTGTTGATATGTTAAATGCATACAATGTCAACCCTGTCATTAATGAACCAACCAGATACGCTGCAAATTCAGTCAGTGCAATAGACTATATTTGTTTAGATTCTAATATTGAAACTTTGTAATGTCTCATATGGTTTATTTCAATGGTATTTCAGATCATTCTTCACAAATATAAAAAATTAAGTATTAAGATAATATTTTAAAAAATGTGCATTAAAAGAAAAAAGAATTTTTAGTGAAAATAACTATAATACATTTTTAAATTATTTAAGTGCAGAAACGTGGGCGGATATCTACCAGTGCAATACAGTTGATGAGGGTTTTAGACCTTTTTCTTAAACGTTTAAATATTACTTTGAATTATTATTTCCGTTCACTAAAGTGAAAACTGAATATAATAAAAAACATTGGTTGACACGAGGTATAAGGGTTCCTGCACAACAACTAAAAAAATTGTATGAGACAAAAGTAAGAACAAAAAATCTTGTAGATATTGAATGTTACAAGAAGTATAATAAGTTTATGAAAAAGTTTTAGCAGTTTTTTTTTAAATCTGAAAATAAAAGTAGGGCCATATGGAGTATTATAAATTGTGATACAGGAAGGAAGTAAAGAAGTAATGCAAAGTTAATACTGTAAATAAAATAGTAGATGATGATAAAATGATAACAGAAGCTGTTCAGATTGCAAATAGTTTTATTGATTTTTCAAAAATACGCCTGAAAAATTACACGAAGAATTAAAAGACTTCAAGGTTGATAATAATTTTAAATGCAATCGGAATTTCCCAACTATGTTTTTAAATCCAGTTGATAGTATATCCACTTACGTTTTTTTCTTTAGAATCCGAAACTTTTCCTAAAACAGCACAAGTGACACCGCTCTTTAAAAAGGGAGATAAAACAAACATTGAAAATTATCGTCTAATATCATTGTTGTATACTGTAAATTTTAGAGAAAATTGTATTTAATCGATTGAAAAATGTTATCTCCATCCATAATATATTAAGTACAGCTCAACACGATTTTATAAAGGTAAAAATACTCATTCAGCGATACTAGATTTTTGTGCAAACCTCGATGTAGGTCGTTCATCAATGGGCCTTTTTATTGATCTGAGCAAAGCGTTTGACTTAGTAGAACATGATTTACTTAGAGAGAAGCTTATGGCGTACGGCTTCAGAGGTAAAATAAACGAGTAGTTGTTTTCATATTTATCTGAACGAAAGGAAGTAGTGGAGATAAGTGGGGCTAGATCTGATAAATGAAATATTAAAATAGGTGTACCACAGCGGTCGATACTGGGACCGCTGCTATTTTTAATTTTTGTTAATGATCTGCTAGAGTTGTTTCCTCATAACAATTTGACAATGTTTGCTGATGACAACAAGCTGCTCTGCACTGGTTTAATAAAGAAGCATGTTGTACAAAAAATGCAAATTATTATTAATAATTTTATGGCATGGTTCAAAGCAAATAACCTGTATTTAAATGCCTCTAAATTTGTGTTCATTGATTTCGCATCCAAAAGCAGTATGATGAATGAAAGCTATCTTTTAAAAGTAGATCATGGATCAATTGCACAGGTGAGAGTTACAAAATTTTAGGCGTTTAATTGATAACAAACTTAGTTGGGAAGATTACATTGATAACTTGTCGAAAAAAATTATGTTCAGTCTGTTTTGCTTTTTATAGGTTGAGTGATACTACAAATCTGAAAGTAATGTTGTCATTTTATCATTTATGTCAAGGATAAGATATGGAATAATTTTTGGGTTTTTTAACAGAATTTTTGTATTACAAAAGAGAATTATAAGAAATACTGTGGGAGCCTCAAACTACCAGTCATGTCATCCTATTTTTGCTAAATTGCAACTTTTACCTCTTGCTTGTGTTTATTTATTGGAACTAGTAGTTTAAGAGAAGTCTAATGAAAACACGTTTTTGTGAAATCATGATTTCCATATTTACAATAGATATAATACTGAAATAACAATACCCGCTCACAATAGTACTCTTTTTGAAAAAAAACCTAATTATATAGGTATAAAATGTTACAATAAAGTACCTCCCACAATTAAAAATGTTAATAACGTAAGAAAATGGTGGAGGTGCAAACATTTTTATCACTGAAAAACTTTTACACATTGTCGGAATTTTTCGCATATTAAATCTTGCCATGTACACATAATAATTATAATCATTTTTAATATTCTTTTCTTTTCTCTGTGATGTATTTTACTGCCGTTTTTTGTCTTGACTTGTCCTATACCATTTCATTGTGTTTATACTTTGTATTGTGGTCTATTGAATAATAAAGCTTATTATTATTATTTTGTCTAGTATAGGAGCGTTTAAGAAATATGCTGGTCATCCATGGTACAAGGATTATTTTAAGGGATTTTTTAATTTATGATTGTTCAAGAAGATTTAAGTATTCTTTCCTATTATTTGGGTTTTCTACCACATATATTATTATCCTCTTCAAAACAAATCACCGAATCTACAAAATAATAGAATTATTGGAAAAAACCTCTGCGCCCGTGACGTTTACGCCAAAGGAAAAGTTAGAGGTTATGTTTTGCAAATAATATAAATCGAAATAAACACAGAAATAATGTATTTTGCTGAGGTTTCGGAAAGTAATCTCTTTCCGTTTTCAAAGCTATTTTTTTTTGGAAGAACTCTTATTTTGCTTTGTATCAAAAGGTTTAAATTTTTCAATAAACCCGAAAACTGTTCCAAAATTTGACATAGTAGCGGCAATAGAAAAAACGGCTCAAAATTTACCAACAGATAGTGGTAATGAATATAGCATACGGGCAGAGAGAAGCAATATAAAATTAAAGATAATTTAACTCCAGAAGAAAAGTTATGGATAAATTCTTTAAAACGCGATGAAAGTATAAAAATATTGCCAGCAGACAAAGGTAATGCCACAGTCATTATAGATAAAGATATATATAACACAAAAATCATGACTCTTGTAAATGAGGGACCCTACTCAAAACTAAACAAAGATCCAACAAAATCAATAGAGAGCAAAATTTACAGAACTCTGTTTAAATACAAACATCAATTTAATGATTTTGAACGAAGGAAACTTACACCACATCATAGTAAGCCTCCTCATTTTTATGGCTTACCAAAGACACATAAACAAAATATTCCTTTAAGACCAATTGTTAGTTCTATTAATTCACCATGTCATAATTTGGCAAAATTTTTACTTAAAATTGTTGATCCATTATCTGGAAATACCGATTCATATATTAAAAATAGTAAACATCACATCTGATGGTTAGTTTTGATGTAGTTAGTCTTTTTACCAATGTTCCGGTAGATGAAACCTTAAAAATAGTTAAAGACAGGTTGCTAAATGATAATAATTTGGAAACTAGAACTAAATTAAGTGTAAATAGCATAATGGAACTCTTAACACTGTGTATAAAAACAACCTATTTTCAATTGGACAATGAGTTCTATCAGCAGGATTTTGGTATGGCTATGGGGTCTGCATTATCACCAATTTTAAGCAACATATTTATGGAGAACTTTGAGAACACACATGTTCAAAATTGTATAAACAAACCGGTTTTCTGGTGGTGATACGTTGATGATAGCTTTGCAATTTGGCCTCATGGTGTCGATTTATTAGATAGTTTTTTAGAAAATATAAATAGTAAGGAACCGTCTATTAAATTCACATTAGAAGTAGAAAGTAGGAATGAACTACCGTTTTTAGATGTTTTGATTAGAAAGGTAAATAATACAATTGAAACAAGCGTTTATAGAAAACCAACACATACTAATAGATATCTAAATTTTAACTCCAATCAGTCAATAAATGTTAAAAGAGGTGTTGTAAAATGTTTATACGATAGGGCCAAAATAATTTCATCTAATAATGAAATATTAAATAACGAGAAAAAATTTATCAAAGAGGTTCTAGTACAAAATCAATATCCTGAAGCCTTTGTTGATAGAGTTTTCATAAATGTTGAAAATAGGGACAATCAGGTACGACAAAAACCTGAACGTCATTATACAGCAATAATTCCTTATGTATACGGACTATCGGAAAAGCTACGCCGCATAGGTGACAAATTTGATGTTAGGACGATATTTCAAACGGGGAACACTTTAAGATCTATTTTAACAAAAACAAAACCGATAAACAGGGAGCAGAATTCAAAAAACTGTATTTACAATATCCCGTGCGAATGTGATAAATGTTATGTGGGTGAGTCATCCAGACCTTTCAGTGTGAGGTTGGATGAGTACAAGAATTACATTAGAAAGAATGAAATTCAGAAATCAAAGATTTGTGAACATGCTTGGGAAAACGGACATAGAATAAAGTGGGACTCGGCAAAAATTTTAACAAAAGAAACAGATACCAAAAAAAGAAAAATTAAGGAATCAGCAATAATCTTATTAAATGAAGATAAGTGCGTATCGAATTGTTCTGTAGATATTTGTACAACCTGGCTACCAATGTTAAAAGAAGAACTTAACAAACTCAACATTATCTAAAAGAAAATATCATTAGTTCTATGTTCTGTGTAAGTAGTAAGTATCTATGGAAATAACATAAACAGAATCTTAAAGCTGTGTATTTGACATACACAGCAAAATAAGAGTTCTTCCAAAAAAAAATAGCTTTGAAAACGGAAAGAAATTACTTTCCGAAACGTCAGCAAAATACATTATTTCTGTGTTTATTCCGATTTATATTATTTGCAAAACATAACCTCTGACTTTTCCTTTGGCGTAAACGTCACGGGCGCAGAAGTTTTTTCCAATAATTCTATTATTTTGTAGATTCGGTGATTTGTTTTGAAGAGGATAATAATATATGTGGTATAAAACCCAAATAATAGGAAAGAATATTCGTAGAATGCCACAAGTAACTTTCAGACAATATTAAGATTTAAGTGTTTACCTTTTCATTCTGTATAAAGTAAATTTATGTTGTCTATGAAATGGTTCTTTTTAATGCAGTGTGTTGACATTGCCGTATTTTTATTGTTATTTAAAATTGATTATCTATGTTATTTTACCCTGTTCTTGTTAAAGAACACGATAAAACCCTCGATGTACTTTTCGAAACTGTAACAAAATCCGAATATTTTGCATGAAAAGCGTGCTTCACGTAAAAATATCGTGGAAGAGGTTTTTATATTCTTAATCATATTTTCGCTCTATGGAGCGTTTTTATGAAAAAATTTCAATAACTCATCAAGGAGCGTTATTTTAGAAAGTGTAGTAAATGTCGCTGCACAGGGACATAATGTCGCCCCGACCACCAAAACTTAGAGACAGTAACAAAATTTCGGAAATTTCACAATTAAAAACCCTTTTACGAATCCACGTTGTTAAGCACTGCAACTCATGCGTTGTGTTAAATATGAGGACAAGTTAATCCAGCTTCTATTCAAAGTATATCGAGAGTTTTAGCGAAAATAGCCTTTAGCGACATGGGACCCCATAATTTCCTAGCAGTCGATTTTGGCGGGAAAATGATGGGTTTTAACGGGATTTGCCCTAAACTGGTTCCTCAGCGATTCGGTGTCAGAAAAGTATCTTTACCATGTACTCATATGTGCATGGGACCGCCTTGCCTGAACGTATGAATTTATAATTGCTATAATATAATTGAAAGTCGTTGCGATTCAAGCAGTTTTAAGCTCCGAGGAGCGATCAAAATTGTTATTAAACTGTAAATACGTAAATAGACAGGCAAGCAAAAGCCCACCAAAAATTTATAAACATTGAACTTTTCTTGAAACTTTTTGTGTAATCGTTAGCTCAAAAACCACATATTGGATGGTAGTTGGTACATTATAAGTTGTTCCGTTCCTCACCATGTGTTGTACACGGGCCAGACTATAGTTTGTCAAAAACATTTTTCTTGAAGTTGTTGTAAAACATAAATTTTTAAAGAGATTTAATATATATATTTTTGAACTTTATATTGTCTTTTTCTTGTGTTTTCAAAATTCCCTTTCAGGTTTAATTTTAAGAAAGTGTTAGTACTTTCTGTGTTAGATTTATAGTGTTACGACGTCCAATTGATACCATCAGAGAAGCAGTTAAGCAAAAACGAAGAATAAGTATAAATTTTGTATTATTCTTCGTCTGAAACCGTCGTTTTGAACCCTTATTTGTGAACATTAATATTCATTTTTGGAAAATATATAAAAAGTCCTTCAGACGTAAAAGATGGATCGTTCACATTCTCAATACTTCTACGACTTTAACCCATATAGACGACATTACAATCTTTATATTTGATTTCATATACATCAGATTTATTGGGTTTAGTTAATTTTTCTTTATTATTGTCCGATAATTTTCCTAAATTCGTTTTATTCACACTTATTGTAGAGATACGTAAAATATTTAATTTCCTAGAAATTTTACCACTATATTTTGGGATATAATTAATGAAACTAAATTTTGTTGATTTGTTAGGTGCGTTGAAAAATTCCTTTTGAAGCATTTTGCATTGTTTGTTAGCGATTTGTTGTATCAGTTATTTCTTTCAATTTGTTTAGTTGTATTCAATTCCCTAACAAAATCGTTTTCGTCTAAAGGAAAGTTTGTAAGTCTATGTATTAGACCATGAAAAGGTGAGAGCTTAATTTGCCACGATTTGTGAATTAAAATAGATGACTGTAAGTATCTGTGGTAGGAGGTTTACGGCAAATGCTGAATTTTAACTGATTATTATGTTTTTTAATATTAATATCTAAAACGTTTAATTGACTATCCTGATCAAACTCCATTGTGCACTGAAATTTACTATTAAAGGAGTTCAAGAAATTAAGGTAATTATAAATATAAATATTTGTTTCTGTGCTGGTCCATATGCAAAAAATTTTCAATAGCAAATTTTATAGACGAGAAGACAGCTTACCAATTTCTCCTTTGTTACCTGAGATATTTATGGAAAATTTATAAAACTTAATTTTCAGCAATAATAATACTTTAAATATACATGTTTTCTATTAGACTATATTATTTGCATATGGACCGGCACAGTAAGAAACATAAGTAATTACCTCACTTTCTTTAATTACTTTAATAGTTTGAGCAGAATAGTCAATAAAACTTTTTGGATATTAATATTAAAAAACGTAATAATCAGTTAAAACTCAGCATTACCGTAAACCTACTACCACAGATACAGTTATCCATTATAATTCATAACAATCACGGCAAATTAAGCTCTCATCTTTCCATAGTCTAATACATAGACTTACAAACTTTCCTTTAGACGAAAACGATTTTGTTAGGGAATTGAATACAGTTAAGCAAATTGCAAGAAAAGACGGATACAACGAATCGCAATAGATAATATGGTAAAAAACAAAGAATGCAAAATGCTTCAAAAAGAATTTTTCAACGCACAAAACAACAAAATTTAGTTTCATTAATTATATCTCAAAATATAGTGACAAAACTTCTAGGAAATTAAATAATTTAATTATCTCTACATTAAGTGTGAATAAAATGAATTTAGGAAAAATATTGGACAATAATAAAGAAAAATTAACAAAACTTAATAAATCTAGTGTACTGATATGAAATCAAATGTACAGATTGTAATGCCGTCTGTATGGGTCAGAGTGATATTGAGAACAGGATAAAAGAACATAAACAATCAATTTTAAATAACAATAAAAATATGGGAATATCAACACATTGAATTGAAAATAACCATTTCATAGACACGATTAACATAAATTTACTTCATATAGAAGAAAAAGGTAAACGTTTAAATCTTCTTTAACAATTAGAAATTAAAAAAATCACTTAAAAACTGTCCTTGTACCACGAATTTCCAATATGCTCATTTGTACATTTTTTTTTTGTTCTCATTTTATTTATTGTATATTTATTGATTGTTATAATTATTTATTAGCCTTTACTAGAGTCCGAGTATAAAAAAATGTTACAGTGGATAGATTGTGTATAATAAAAAACAAGTAAAAGGTGTAGTCTATTGTAATTCCCATTCATCTACGGTGCACACGACTATGGCTATAGAGGCCAATTCGGGAGAGCACATGTCGACCGCAGTCAGGACAAACATAGACCTGGTTAGGTCTTGGATTCGGCCTTCTTGCAGCAACATTTCCTTGATAGCTGGCCACAACCCCTCGCCATTCGGTTCTGTCCGCTGCAAGTTGTTCCCATTGCTCGTCTGGAATACCGCAGGATTTTAGATTTTCATGGAGAACGTCTTTGAACCTCTTTCGTTGACCGCCACGCCTTCTTCTACCGCTTAGCAATTCACCATAAAGTGTACATTTAGGAAGGCGGTTATCATGCATACGATGAACGTGACCTGCCCATCTTAGGCGTGCTCTTGAAATAAGCACCTCAATTGGAAGGCTGTTTGCTCTCCTGAGTACTTCCACGTTTGATATGTGATGGAACCAACGGATTTTCATCATACTTCTAAGGTGTTTTTGCTGAAAATGTTCTAATTCTTTCACATGACGACGGTAAGTGACCCAGCTTTCACATCCATATAGCAGTGTTGGAAAGACAACTGCTCTGTAGACAGCCATTTTCGTTGACAAAGCAAGGTCGTGGTTGTCAAACACTCTCTCTGAGTCACCAGAGTGCTCTAGATGTAGCGTTAATTCTATTGCGAATCTCGCTGTCCATGTTTGCTTTGTCTTTAACAATGTTGCCTAAGTAATTGAACTGATCCACCACTTCAAGAGAATTTCCGTTAAGGGTAATGTCTATTTGGTTCACTTGATGAGGAGTTGACATAATCTTAGTCTTTCCAATGTTGATTTTAAGTCCCAAGGAATCATAGCTCTGGGCATACACATCTAAAAGTTCTTGAAGCTCTTCCGGCGTAGAGGCTAAAAGTGCACAGTCATCCGCATACTGGAGATCACAAATGAATCGTGTGCGTGTCTTCGTGAAAGCTCTAAAGCGCCCTATGTTAAAGAGACCGCCATCAGAACGGTATCTGAGACCTATTCCTCTGACTGTCAGTTTGTTGTCAACAATAATTGTTAGAGTAGTGGTAAACAAATTAAAAAGTAGGGGTGCCAGGACACATCCCTGCCTAACTCCAGTGAGGGTTTGGAAAGGTTCGGTTGCCTCATTATTAGGGTGTTGTTGTTTGTATGTAGACTGCGACATACTTCCACAAATTTTCTAGGGATACCTAAGCGGAGCATAATTTTCCAGAACACTTCCCTGTCCACCGAGTCAAACGCCTTGGTTAAATCAATGAAGGCCATGTGAATTTCTCCTTGATGTTCGAGTGCTTTTTCTTGAAGCTGTTTAAGTGTGAAGATTAGATCCGATGTGCCTCGGTTTGGTCTAAAGCTATAAGCCTATAATAGTACTGTTTTACATAGTTTTTTTTAAATTAATTTTAACGCGTTCCTTACGGTTATATATTTTGTATATTTTGTTTGTTCCCATATAATTTATTGTATACTTGTCTATAATAGTACTGTTTTATATATATATATATATATATATATATATATATATATTTAATTAATTTTAACGTGTTCCTTATGATTGTTGTTTAATTATTTAATATTTAATTTGTTTACAGCTGCATACTTTTGTATTTTAGCTTGATAACGCTATCATGTTCCTCAAATGATACATTTGTACCGATGAGTTTTCCTACACCTCTGTACTTTGGTCTCTTGGAATTAATAAATTATTATTATTATTATTATTATTATTATTAATTAACAGCAAAATTTCTTAAATACTCCTATGCTAAATAAAATATTAACAATGGTTCATTGATTTACATAATCCCGCTATGTTAATTGTTTTAGGTATATATTTAGAACAGCCACCTTTGTTACTCTGGAACACTTTGTAGTACTCTTGATAAAGGTCTAAAAAGCCGAAATATTTGTAGAGGATTTTAAACATAGTAATTTAATACATCTAAAAGCGGTATATTTATTTATTCGGTTGTTGACCAATTCGGCCCTGGTCTAGAATATGCTTCAGGTCAAGATATAATAGTCAAAGTTTGTATATAACTCGTTAATATCTGCTTTCTATCTAACCCAGCGCTACACACAATTGCTGCAGATTTTTCCAGAAATAAAATCAACTAAATTGTTGATTCTATTAGAGTTTGGCAAAGTTTAAAATTGTTTGCAACGATATTTCTCTATTGTCTGGACTATAATGATGATAAATTTTGTTTTCTGTAGTTATGCTGGCTTGTCCGTTCGAATACTTAAACGGTTTTTATCTCCATAGTTTACAAAATTAGATTAATAACGGCGGTGATTTATGAAGGCTGCGAGCTCATACTTCGTTCATTGTGGAAAGTTTTTCATATTAAATAGTGAAATACCAAAAAATATACGAACAATACTGAGTATTTGACACAGGAAGTTAATTATACAGATTTGGCTTGTACAACGCACCTACTTTCTGTCTCTGAAATGCGTTAAGATGAAAGCTTTAAATTTTGGATGATGATATAAGGTGAAAAATGCGCTACAAAATTATATGAAATTTTTTTATAATGGTTCATTGTCCCCATCTTTAAAGATTGCAAATAGTTAATATTGTACATGCATTACAACTTATTATTATATGGTAAATGGGCAAACTCTCCAATTCGCCAATAAGAAATTTAATCCAGTCAAATAATGATTCAACCTCGGAATGAAAGGCAACAAGCTATAAAATTTCATAAATCTTTGTCTTGATATTTTATAAGTTAGCTGAAAAGTTTGATAGAATCTCGTGCATACGACTCAAGATATTCAAACTCAAATAACGCAAAAATCGGGTTTTTTTGTAAATATTTTGTTTCTTTTGCTCTAAATGACGTTATTAGAAAAGCTGTAGAGCATAAAGTTCTGTACAAATTCGGTCTTAAGAAATATTTTATACAATTAGCTCTAGATAGAGCGCTAAGAGTGAGAAGCGCTTAGCTGTATGTATGATGACGCAAGGTCGACTGTTGAATCCAATACATAGTACGGTTTCTAAAATTAATTATTCACTAAAAATATTATAATTATTAAGAAACCTTAGTTCTTGCTAATTAATAAATGATATTTATGGATATTATTCACAAATAAGACATCCGTTTAATAATATTTAGTTAATTTATATTAATAATAAGATATTAAAATGAAATAGTTTAAATACATTTTAATTATATTTTTATTTACAACCAGTTTATAATAAATCTATTACAATTCAAATTTAAATGTGATTTTTTTCTGTTATTTTGATTATTAATAGCAAACATGCAGCTCATTGTCTTACTTATGAATAATACCTATAAATATCATTTGTTCATTAGTAAATAACTTAAGTTTCTTAATAACTAATATATATATATATATATATATATATATATATATATATATATATATATATATATATATGTTCCGAGAAGCTTCCGCGGTCGTTGGTATACCTTATAAGACTGTATTAATTGAGGCGCGTATTTGTGGCATACTGGTAATAGAGAAAGTGAGAAGCTTGAAAATGGTCTAATATAAATAAGTCTTGTCTGACAAATTCTATGCAGTTCTACATTCAGTTTTTACGATTGCGTACCAAAATTTTGAAAAACTAACAGAAATTTTCCACCTACGAAATAAAAAACAATATTTGCATCAAAGAAGTAGCCATAAAAAATTATAAGAAATATAATAATAACCACTGTCTACATAGGTTTCAAACACTTAGAAATACAATTAAACCTCAAACTGATGGTGCATACAAACAATATGTCTCAAACATTTTTATTTTATACATTTATTTAACGTCGGCATATTTCCGCTACTGAGGCCTAACACCGACGCCTGTAGACGAGCTACCCCCAACCAGGAATTTTGCCGAACCTCTTCCCTTAAGAAGAGTAGGGATCTTTTACTTGCCTAACATTTAATAGACAAGGGACCGCCGGCTTTACATCCCCTCCGAAGGATGGTATATCCCCTATACAATCCTCGCCTAAGGTTATATAGCTTCCGCGCATATAGTGATATACAAGCCGCTGGAAGATGTGTGAGGCGAGGACGCCAACTAACTAACCACGCTTTACGTTGCTGTACATCGCATATCGAAGTATGTACATAGTAAAGACGTACCCACGCTCGCCCCATGTCTCAAGCATTGAAAATGAAATTTCGGTTACCACGCTTTTACAGAGTCTAATAACTCCACTTGCAAGGCAGAGTATCATTAGGCTCATATTTCGTTTCATTGAAATTCAATGCTATGATCTCGAAGGGACTAATTAATATGCTAATATTTAGGTATCATTAGGTGACCACATATTTTTTTTTATTTACTTATCAAAAATATTCTCGTTATTTTGTTCAATTAATTTTATAATGAATTTTGAATTTTATTCGGTTGAAATCGGACAAAGTTAAGGATAAGGCCCTTTTGGCATTTTTATAGTAAGACAATCATATTCGATGCCTAGTATACCATGTATAATTTTACTCCGATCAGACATCGTAACATTGAAATACTGGCGTTTTCTGGATGATTTACTCCGTTAGTTAAAACATTCTGTATAGGGAAATTAGCTAAAATGTATTTCTTAACACTTAATAGAGTTTAGCTCCTGTTTTTATTATGGATTCACTGTGCGTAAGGCCCAAAGCTTTTCTCATAACGAGCGTGCAATAAAATTTAAACACATTTTCCTAACGTAGCTACATAAATTTAATTGCAATGTTGTCGAGTTTGTAACAGGTTTACTATGAATTAGATAAGACGCAGGAGGTCTGGTTAAACTCGAACTCGACAACACAACTCTGTGAGGTTTCGCACTATTTTTTTTTCTTTTAAGTTGATGAATTAAAGAATCAATCAAGACACTCTGCTATAACCGGATCCTCCACCATATATTTAAATCGTATATAAATAATCTCTGTACATATTCTATTTTAATAGTACAATCGTGGAGCTTTGTGACACAATATAAAATTTTCGGAAAAATGTACAGATTACGAATATCGATTAGTCTCCTCTCACAAATGTGACATAGGTTCAATTTTTCAACAAGTTTATTTATTAAAACATGATATTTTTAGTCGCAAACTCCTCTATAAAATCCTTATTTTACTATAAGGAACGTAACCAGACTGCAACCAACAACTCTCCGGCCTATGTGCCCCGCCAAGCGCTGAATTACAAGTTACAAGCCTGGCGCATTAAGTGTAATAATTACATATTACCATCAAAACGCTAATGCTTCGATTGCAACAAACACCAGCCGAAAGACTGATCCTACTTAAAGGAGCTCTCCGTCACATGCCTACCTTGCACTGACGAGAGCCAACAGCAGTCTGCAAGTGATGTGTGATGACTGACACGAGAGCTCCTTTAAGTAGGATCAGTCTTTCGGCCGGTGTTTGTTGCAATCGAAGCATTAGCGTTTTGATGGTAATATGCAATTATTACATTTAATGCGCCAGGCTTGTAACTTATAGTCAAATAAGGATTTTATAGAGGAGTTTGCGACTAAAAATATTATATTTTAATTTTCCGCCCCCTAAAAGCACATTTGAACTAAGTTTATTTATATCTGCAGATAGGAAATTGTTGGGTTAAGGTCTATTTTTATTAAGAAAATTATATTTTTTAAATAGCCAACGTTTCGGAATTATATTATGCCTTCCTCAGGGCCTACAATAAATATAAAATTATAAGTATGATTTAATGATAGTCGAATTAAAAACAATTTTTTTTTAACGTAGATTAGACTTTTAATTATAAGTTAGAAGTCGTTAAAGTGATCGTTATTACATTAATTTAATTAAACTATTAACTGGCAAAAACATTCAATAAAAATTATGATATGGAAATTTATTAAAAAACAAACCCAATTAACATCGTTAGTTTGCCGCGCTAGATTAAATTCTAAAGAGAAATAAGAGGCAGGTGTTATAGATACAATCTTCAGGAGTAAAATAACTGTTAATAAGACAAATTTTGTAGACAATTCCACTCTTAACGAAGGTTTGTTCGCAAGTGAGAATTCAAAATATTTAAGAATTTTTTAAAAAATATATAAGAAATATTCATTTTTCTTTTTACCATGCAAAATTATCTGCGTATTTAAAATGGTTTTATAGTAAAATTTGAAATTATTAGCATACAGGATATTATTTTCTTATTTTACTTATCAGGTTGATGTAGGAAAAATTTAGCCGCATCTATTCTCGAATTTACTGTTTTGTATTTTTTAATATTTATCGTCTTTTGGAAAGTCCTATTACTTATATAATATATTTTGTTTTCCAACTACTTTAGTATCTGTGAATGAAAAATTGTGTCCAAAATTATTACCATGCTCCACCAATGGCGTAGGATTTAATATATTCTTCTTTTTGACGTCTCTTTCGTGTTCCTTAATTCGGATTTTTGTGTATCTACCCGTTTATCCAACATAAGATTTATCGTAATGTTGTCAAGGTATTTGATACATGACGTTTGACATGTATTCAAAAGGTGTTTTTGTCTTTAATTTCGAAAAGAAAACAATTTTCCTATTGTATTTTCATTCTTATTGGCAACAGTAATACTGTCATTATCTAATATAGGTTTTAACCTTTCAGAAAGAATATATATATATATATATATATATATATATATATATATATATATATATATATATAAAATAACGTAGTTGACTGTTATCTGTTCAGTTTTCGAGGTGGCTGAAACTATTTTAGATTAAAGATTTTTGTTGTTAACTTAAATTCAATATAAATGTAGTCCACAAGTGTGATTGATTCATTTTGTAATAGTTGTGTTTGTTCTGTCTTGATGATTTGTCAATTTCAATTTTAACCTCAATTTAGTAATTACCTTTCACTTGTATTAAATAATTTTTATTATAATGAGTTCAAATTTTTGTAGAATTCCTGAGGAGAAACAATAAAGTTTCGAAAGCTTGAATTTAAAAAATAGTTGTCTTTTTTGAACCCAACCTATCTGCAAGAGAACTAAACAAATTAGACTAAAACAGGTATTCTCCCTTCTACATGCCGACGACAAGCGGTGAATTAAATGGTGAAATTTGCCGTATTTTGTTTACCACAGTTAGCACTAGAATACAATAACTTGGATTGCTCGAATGTTGCGGGGAAGATGCTCGAAACATGGCGCTAGTTACGCTCTACTGCTGTGGAACTTAACAGTGTCTATGAGATGCGACCCAGGTTTATCGAAGGTATGCTCACTTGCACTGCACTGACGGGACCCAATAATAGGTCGAAACCGGTGTGTACTTAGTGACATCCTGAGATGAAGGAGGCTTCGCATCTTCCTAGTAGCATTCGAGCAATCCAAGTTATTGTATTTTAGTGCTGACTGTGTTAGATAAAATACGGCACCCTTTGAAGGGTAAAAACAACCCCCGGGGATGGTTACACAACCCTAGTCACCTGCCACCTTCCTCACAGAAACACCTCCTGTAAAATATCATTTTTTTCCACAAAAAAATATCAATCTTCCATCCCCCTAGAGGGGTGGAAGCCTGGTGTAGCGGTGGATGAGGGTAAATCCCTCGAGGGACCTTCCGTTCTACACGAGGTAATAACAGTTAGTCGAGAAACTGGGGAAAATACATTTTCCACCCCTTCGGAGGGGGTAAAAATCAGGGGGTGGGGGTGGCTTGGCTCATCTGCCTGGAAGACCGAACCTCTATACTCGAGAAAGTCTTAACCAGGCCAAGAAAGGGATTAGAAAATCATTTGTAAGCGGGAGGGCGACTTGGGTGTGGTGTTTGGCCAATTTGAAGGGGTTGCCGAAGAGAAAAAATTGTGGGAACCCCACCATCGTGTTCAGCGACTTCAAAAACGGGGAGATCTCTAGATTGGCGCTCTGGCAAAAAGAAAGGTACCCCTTTCGGCTCCTGACCTCGACTAATATAAGGAAGGCACTTGCACATGGGTTAGAATATTATAATTCCTATTTTTATATTTTTATAAAATTCCCCTCTGGTGTAAAATTGCTTATTCAGTGATGATTATCAATTTTATTTTCGATTTGGATTGTTTCGAAACTACCGAGAGATGGCGCTAGTTGCGCTCTACTGCTATGGAACTGAACAGTGCCTATGAGATCCGACCCAGGTTTATCGAAGGTATGCTCATTTGCACTGCACTGACGAAATCCAAAAACAGATTGAAACCGGTGTGTAGTTAGTGACATTCTGAGATGAAAGAGGCTTCGCATCTTCCTCGTAGCATTCGAGCAATCCAAGTTATTGTATTTTAGTGCTATGTTAGACAAAATACGGCAAATTTCACCATTTAATTCAGCACTCGTCGTCGGCATGTTTTGGTTTGATTTGTTTAGTCCTTAGGCACTTGTAGATAGGTTGGAATATTATAATTCCTATTTTTATATTTTTATAAAAATTTCCTTCTGCTGTAAAATTGCTTATTCAGTGATAAAAAATATGTGCAAACGAGTCTGGTCAATAGCCGAGTGGGTTAAGGCGCGAGGTGGCAATCGTGATTAATCACACGGACATCGCACCACCGGGTTCGACACCTGGTTCCGGCACTGGCACTGTCGGAAGGAATGGTTGTATGTCCGCGTTTTTTCAATGTGTAACCCTCTTCCGCACAAGCCCTGGCTTCTGGAATTGGGGGTTGTCTAATTTCTGTGGTGTTTTTAACAAATAAAATATATATATGTAGTAGTTAGTATATTACACGCAAAGTAACAATTTCTACTGGTACTAAGAGGTGACAGGGTCGCCAGCATTCTCTCTTATCGCCAGTAAAAACTATTCTACCTTGCTTGTAATGTAATGTAAAATACTACAGATCTATCTGCAGTTTATCACAGTCAGTTGTATTATTGGTCTTATATTTTTGTGTCATGTGCATAAACAGCTGGCCTAAAAATATATTGCAAACTCACTAGTGCAGTTGAGCACGGGAGAGGTCCAGCAACATATAAATAATATTTATTCAGATCATCTACATTTGTTTATAAAAATAATAAACAGAACCCTGAGATACAACTTATTGAGATGGAGTTTAAAACTCAAACAGCTATTTACTCCATGGTCCAATGTATTGAAAACATTAAGGAACCCGTAGAAATTACACCAACCTGTCCTTCATTATCCATAACATCAGCTAAGTACTGACTTATGTAGAGCAAATCTGTGGTTGTAGAGTATTTTGATACGAAGCCACGTAAATTACAACCAAAATTTTGATGAAGTTGTGGTAAAGCTTTTTCTGTAAGGCTAGTTCAAAATTTTCACAAATATGTCACTTTATCAGCTCATCTATTTAGCACTACATAATATAAATATATCAACTACTAGAAATTGATTTAATATACCTTCGCAAACAAGTATTGTAGTTAAGGAAAATATCACTGAAATAAATAGATACAGAAACAAAGAGCGAGGTTTGTAAAATAGTAGCTTCAAATGTCGGGGATAAGCGAAGAGCATTAAATTTTATTTGAGACAGCGGAGAAATAGCCAATTTGTTATTTAATAAATTATGTGGAAAAGTCAGACTAGCCAACATACAACAATATTTTAGAAAATGTACAGCAAGATTTGCATTAAAGTTTGTAGACCTCATTCTGCATATCTCCGCTGAAATTTAACATGTAAATATTTTAAAAGCTTCTGGGGTGAACAATCTCCATGTGAGTGTGTATAAGACGTTTGAATAATAATCGAGATTTAAATTAACTAACGAGTCATAAATGTTCTAGATTCTAGAGTGGCTTCTCTCCAAGATTACTCAAGATAGACGTATAATTAATGTTAAAGAGCAATCTACAATGAAAATAAAATATATACAGGGTGGGGCAATAGTGCGTCGGACCTCGATATCTCGAGTTCTACGATAGCTAGAAATTTTTTTAAAAAATGCAAGCAAACTAGATAAAAAAGTCTATAACTGGAAATTATTTTCGAACATACAGGACGAACCAAAACGAAATTACAGGACCAAGTGCCTTTTTTTCAAATGGAATGCTATGTATATCAGTACATTTTTTGAATCCTCTTTCTGGGCTCTAATCATTCCTATATTCGCATTGAATATCTCCCAACCGCTTGGATGTAATGCATTTTTTTTATTGAAATAATGCAATCTGCAGATGGATATTAAAAAAAATCACCACAGTCACAATTTTGGGTTTTAAGAAAAACTTATGTGAATACCAGTTACGAGACATCTAATTAATGTTCTTGAATCATTTTCATTTCGCAAAAATGTACAGGGTGGCCAAAAATTATCTTTCAATTAAGAACATTTTAAATTGAATTTTCTCAATTTCTTCAAATGGAACACCCTGTATATTTTTCGACGATGTGATGTAGAAATAAAAAACGAACATTTTTTGCAAGTTCCTCCTTATGGCTAATTGCAACCATTTCCGTTTTGTAAATAATTAAGTGTTTATTTTTCAATTAGTAACTTTTTAAATTGCATTTTCTCGATTTTTTCAAATGGAACACCCTGTATATTTTTCGACGATGTGATATAGAAATAAAAAACGAACATTTTTTTTGCAAATACTTCCCTATGGCTAATTGCAACTATTTTCGTTTTATAAATAAATATGTGTCAAATTCAATAATAAAAAAAGTGGTTCCCTCAAATAATTCATTAAAAAAATTTATAATAGGTGTTCGACGTGTTGCCCATTTTGATTGACGCACGTTTTTATGCAATTTTGAAACGAGGCCATTTATTGGGACCATTTCTTCCAATCCATTGAAATGAGTAAATAATATTTAACCCGTCCTTTACTGAGATGTTTTTTGTACATTTTTTTGCTGTTTTCGTTATTCGACAAGCAATAAAACCTCAGTTTTATATAAATTGTCGTGTACAAAGGAGCATTTATCACACTTATCGGTCGTTACAATTTGTATTGAATTTAAAATATTTGGAATTTTACAATATGAAATTTAATACAGCGGAACTTGTAGACATGACTTTTGTTTTGGGCGAGTCAGACAGAAATTGTTTACTTGCCAATAGAATTTATCACAAACGTTATCCTGAAAGAAGGATTCCTGATGTTAGCAGCTTCCAAAACCTTCTCGATAGATTTCTGGAAACTGCAAATATGGAATATAAAAAAGTGAAAGAATAAAACGTGTTAAGAACGAAGAAAATGAGTTTTCTGTGGTGCTGGCAACGGTTAAGAATCCCCATGTTAGTCAACGAGAAGTGAACTCATTAGTAGGAATAAGTAGACGGTCTGTGGGTCGAATCTTAAAAACAAATAAGTTGCATGCATATCATATTCAAATGCACCAGGAATTATCTGATGACGATTTTCAAAAGCGCCTACAAATTTGTTATTGGGCCAGAGGTGAAATGCAACATGATGTCAACTTCTCCAATATTGTTCAAATGTGCTTTTAGAGGGCGGAATATTAAACATAATATTTTTAGTCGCAAACTCCCCTATAAATCCTTATTTTACTATAAGGAAAGTAACCAGACTGCAACCAAAGTTACAAATCTGGCGCGTTAAGTGTAATAATTGCATATTAACATCAAAACGCGAATGCTTCGATTGCAACAAACACCAGCCGAAAGACTGATCCTACTGGTGTTTGTTGCAATCGAAGCATTAGCGTTTTGATGGTAATATGCAATTATTACACTTAACGCGCCAGATTTGTAACTTTGGTTGCAGTCTGGTTACTTTCCTTATAGTAAAATAAGGATTTATAGAGGAGTTTGCGACTAAAAATATTATGTTTAATATTCCGCCCTCTAAAAGCACATTTGAACTATGCTAAGCCAAGTCAGGCTATTTATTTTTCGATTGCAACAGACACTGGACCGCTAGATGGCGCCAGCTGGCTGTTTTACATGTCGCTATTGTAAAAATACCGGGATGTACTATAGTCAAAGGATTCTCATGTCGGTCCTCGCATACCTACCTTGCACTGACGAGAGCCAACAGCTCGAAACTGCAGTCTGCAAGTGGTGTGTGACGAGTGGCAAGGGAGCTCCTTTAAGTAGGATCAGTCTTTCGGCTGGTGTTTGTTGCAATCGAAGCATTAGCGTTTTGATGGTAATATGCAATTATTACACTTAACGCGCCAGATTTGTAACTTTGGTTGCAGTCTGGTTACTTTCCTTATAGTAAAATAAGGATTTATAGAGGAGTTTGCGACTAAAAATATTATGTTCTCCAATATTGTTTTATTCAATGATGAAGCAACTTTTCATAAACATGGATTTATGCTTCGGAAAATCCTCACTTTTTTATTCAAGTTGATAACCAATATAGATGGTATATAAACGTTTGGGGAGGAATTATTGGAGAACATGTAATAGGGCCACATTTATTTGATGGTACATTGACTGGAGTTATTTATCTTCAGCCGTTGAGCAGGTGGTGAGTAATATAGTCGAAGATATGAAAAAGGGAAAACATACTGGCCTAGCTTTATGTGACCTCTCCTTGATTCTTATTTAAATAATTGACAACAATGTGTTAATATAAATAATATTAATTCTACTCCAGTAATGTTAAAAATGGCGTACCGCAAGGATCTGTTTTGGGGCCGCTGTTGTTTATATTATTTATTAATGATATAGTCTAAGTGCATCCTTTTGACAGATGATACAACTCTAATTGCTATCAACGCTAATTACTCAAATTTTTTAAGTAGCCTATTATTTATTCACTGAATAGAAATAGTTAAGCCACTCCCCAAAAAAGTGCGCCATATTTAAATAGAATAATTATTCTATTGGTTGATTTTTTTAATCCCATAACACAACCACCAAATATCACAATCAATCATTTCATAAATAATAAAAATAAAAATAAATAAACACCACAGAAATTAGACAAGACAAGTGCAGCTCCCTGTTTATTTACACTAACGGGCTGATTTTTACACTATTATTTAACTAATATTTTTGAAATCGAATGGCCAAATTGTCCTACAAATTTTCTGGCGGGTTTTCCAGTCCTACGCCATGAAATTGTCAGTTCCACAATTAACATGTTCAGCGGCTGCATAGAACTTTATCTACCGAGAATTTTCACAGAGGAAAAAGTTGGAAGACTCGTCAAAACGAAGCCACTCACGAAAATTCAGCCTGTTAGTAATCACTTTAAAAAAGGGGCGAGGGACTCCAGACTATCTACATCTATACTATCATCACACTTCATGCTAAGGCCTCAATCTGCCTACTCGCTCTAAGGAGTAGGCAGATTGAGGCCTTAGAGACGAACCGTGGTGAGATCTGGGGAGTAGGCACATTGATACCCCGGAATCGAACCAGTTCTACAAACTCCTAGCATTATTTTCTTTAACAATTTCTTCTTGACCCCCTTGTTTTCTCTTTAAATGGTTCCAAAACGGGAGCCGAAACGTCGAGACATTAACAATCTCAGACGGGGTTCAACCCGAGAATCTTGTATTTTTCATATATATATATATATATATACATATATACTATAATTCCTTAATTGAAATACATAAAAATATCAGAAACTTCTTTCTCCACTCACGCTGATTTCATAACTATAGTACGAGATCAGCAAATTTATTAAGAAAATTCCGTTTTAGATTAAAAAAACGAAAATAATAATAATAATATTTATTAATTTCAGAAAATCCAGTACTATAAATTAATAATATACATGAATTTAAGAAATTTAGTCATAACAGTGTAAATGTAAAATAATCAGAAATAAAACGTGAAAAAAATATATAAATAAGTAATATATAGTCCTAGTACACACATAATTTTATAAATATAAATTATAAAATCTATTATAATATACATAAAAATACTAATATTTATACCATACAAAAAAACAGAAAATACAGGACATATTTTATTCTAAAAACAAACAACTATTAATTAAAAAACTCTCACTATATAACAATTTTTCATTAAAAGTAGTTTTTTAATTGTACTTTTAAATTGATGTATACTATTCACACATTTAATACCTTCTGATAGAGCATTATAGAATTTGCAAGCGTTATAACATAAACTCCTTTAAAACATTGTTGTATTGTGTTTGTCTGAATGAAACAAAGTTTTATTTCTTGTTGGGTAATCATGATCACTACCAACCATAGATAAAGTGTTTTTGTTCTTGTGTGCAAAACCTAATGTTTACAGATGGTAAAGTTAAAATATTAAATTTTTTAAATGCAGACCTACATGATTCCCTTCGTTTAATTCCTGTTAATATGCGAATTGCCCATTTCTGTATAATTAAAAACTTTGTGAGCTTGAGAGGAATGTACAATTCCTTATTGTAAAATACTGTGAAAACATCCAAAGTAAAGTTGACGGACAATTGATATGCTACAATGTTTACTCACTGATCTTAACGCATAACAGATCTTGCTAAGCTTGTCACATAGATAATTTACGTGTTCTTTCCAATTTAACTGACTATCAATAATTATTCCCAAAAATTTACTGGAAGGCGCATATTGAATGATGTCATTTCGAAGTAAAATTGTTCTATTTGGTATGCATAACATATTTAATTTAAATAGAATGCAGCACGTTTTGTCCTTATTTATTAAAAGTTGGTTTTTATCCACCCAATGACATGATTCTACATAAATATTCTTTATTTTGGATTCCGCATTTTCAATGTTACTGTCAGGAATTACAAAATTAGTATTATCAGCATGTGAAACTTGTAAGGAGTTAAATTTCTCAAGGTGTCGAGCCAAGTCGTTAATGAACAATATAAATAAAGTAGGGCCAAGAATGGAACATTGAGGCACTCCTATATCAATATTTGCTAAATCCGATTTGGATTTGTTAACTTGTAGCCTTTGTCGTCTGTTTGTAAGATATGACTCAAACCATTTCAAACATATACCACGTATCCCATAGCTTTTCAGTTTAGTTAAAAGTATTACATGGTTTATGCAATCAAACGCTTTGGTAAAATCAATGAATAGACCGATAGTTGATTGCTTTTTGTCAAGACTTGAGACTATTTCGTTGATGAAATTACTCAAATCAGTTTCTAAACTTTTATTCTTTGTGAAACCGTGCTATTGAGATTTTAGTATTGTTTAAAAGAAAATTAGTCAATTCAACATTTACAATTTTAATTTGTCAGTGAAAATTCCCTGCTCCAGAGATAAATTAATAATATGCGTTAAGAGCATTAATATATTAATAACGATTTCCTTTAAAATATAATTAGAAATCTCATCTTCCCCCGAGGAGTACGAATTTTTCAAATTTAAAATTGTTTCATGAACATTTCTCTGTGATACCGGTAAAAGAAAAAAGATTTGCCCATAATAGGTACATTCGCATTTAAGAAATCAAGATCTATGTTAGTATTTAAAGAAGATGTAACCGTCTTGGGAATATTTACAAAGTATTGATTAAATTTATTTGTTGCGTGCAATAACTCTTTAAATCTAAATTTGTACAATAAGTTGCCAAACAGTATAAAGGTATTAAATATAAATCCATTTAAAAATGCCATTAAGCCAATTTTAACTAAACAATGTTGTTTATTCTGTAGATGGCTTTATAATAAATCCTATTCAATTAATACTTATTTAATATTCAAGTATAATTGAAAACAAATCATTGTTGATAAAGAGCAGGCACTTCAACCTAAAGCCATTATTTAAAAAAATATTTAAAAAAGCAGACATTACTCTTTTAACTATTTTGTTTTGAATGTTGTTTTTTATCATTGTATGCTTTTTTATTGTGTTTTTGTCTTGACAAAACACGTTTATTGTCTTATACACTTACATGTTTTTTGTATTTTATATTTATAGTTACTTACCTCTATACAGTGGCTCATATACTATGTGTATTTTGTATTTTAATTTTTTTTTTTCATGATTTGCTACAAATATACCTGTGTAAGTAATGTGATTTAAAAAAGGAACTGTCTACAGCTCCGGGTAAATCTGTATGATTAATTTTTATTATCCCTCCGTCCAGGCAATTCACGCCGCACATGCGCGATGACGTTCAAACATATTGATATAGTAAGAATTATAAGGTTACTCATCAGCAGTCTGTGGTGTAATACTTAGGGTTCCCGATTCTCACACGTGAGGTCGAGGGTGCGAATCCGCTTGCTACAGTTTTCTTTTTACCACATTTTGTTAACAACTAAAATACGTAATACGAATATTTCTTTAGGTTAGTTCGTTGGGTTAAATATGTTAATATTTTTTGATGTAGTATAGTTGCTTATGATAGATAATGTCCCTTGCCCTCGACGGCAGTCAATCATGCGCATGCCCGGTTTTAGACGGAGGAATAATAAAAATTAATCATACGGATTTACCCGGAGCTGTAGACATTGCCTTTAAAAAAGCATGTATCTATCTATCTATCACGTGACCTATGTAAGCAATTATTTTAACAACATTTAAAAAACATACAACTCTGCAATTTGTATACGATTTTTCGTTATCTCCAATAACAGCAGAAATAAGGGTGGTTAAAATATAGCGAATAACTGTATACCACACTAGTGTGGCAATGTACATTTATAACACTAAACTGAATTTCGTAAAATACATTTCATACTGAAAGTAGATAAAAAAAGTAGATACTAAAAGTGAAGCAATGGATCTTTGCGTATACATTATACACTATTACCACCTTTTTGATTAAATTGTATGCAAATCGTAACATAAAACGGCGTACTAAAAAACTTTGCCTCTTATTCAACTACAATCTATTTTATAAATTGGAAAAGCACTTTGAAAAGTATAGCGTGTGTAAAATAAAAAAGCCAATAATGTGAAATTTATTAGGTATGCACTTTTAAATATTGTCGTAAACTATCCGGATTTGTTCACAACATCCGACCGACTGGCGCCCTTGATTAAATTATTACTACAATTCTGGAACACAGCGGTCGATACCACCATAGTCACAGTTATTATTCCCGAAACTATAACGGGAGTTCGTCACTGCGATATTAAACGGAGCAAGGGCAAGGAACTCGCCTTTCGTCTTACGACTGTTCTTGATGGTGGCTTTCAATATAAGTATGTAAATTTTATAACGTAAAAAAGTTTTCAGTTTTATCATATTTGTAGGAAGGTACGTAAATTTCATGTCTTTGGGAATATATAAAGACAGTTTTTTCAGTTTTACATAATGCTTTAAACTTGAAATTGATTTTTATATTTTTAGGCTTTTGTGGGGAGACATTACCATTTTCTTCCAAGACAACTGATTATGTATATGTATTCTTGATGAATAAGACATACAGGATGAGTCAGGACGGTCCATATCTCCTTAACTTCAACTTCCTTGGATCTCCTGCAGAATTTACAATCCGGCTCGAAAGACCACCGTTATGCGATTTTTCTCTCTTGTGTGGTATTTCGTCAATAATAACAAATTATCTACTTTCAGATACGACATTTATAATAGTCCAATATTTAAACGTTTACCTTTCCTTATGTGTGAAGTAAATTTAAATACGTGTCAAAAAAATAATAATTTTCAATGCAATGTGCTGCCATCCCCGTACCTTTATTATTTAGAATAATTTTTTTGTGTTCTTTATCATGTTCTCGGTACTTCTACCACTCTAACCAATATTTTTATCTATTGGCACAAGTCTACAGCTTTCACAAGCCATTTACAGACTTTATATATTTTTAACCTAACTTAAACTAAATTAAAGTATTCAGAGATGTATGTATGACAGGGAAAGAGAGAGAGAGAGAGAGAGAGAGAGGGGGGGGGTATATATATTGGAGTGCTTGAAGTTTTGTAACCGAACTTTAAGCCACTACTTGAAAACATAGGGCAATTCAGTTGCAATTATATTGAGTAGTTCTAGATAACCGCACGGCCAGCTGCGGCTGTAAGCTAGCCAACGTTTCTCTCAACAACTTGGACACACTACATTGAGGGTTAGGTTTGGACCTAGTATATCTCCTTAAAATTTTAGTAAGGAAACAGAAAACATGAAAAATATTTGGATCACATACAAGCTATTGCAAATGGTCACTTTATTGATTTTTACTTAAAGGAACATTTTCAAAGTGACATTTTCTAAAATAAAAGTAGTTTCCTTTTAAGATCAAATTCATATTTTTGAAATTTATGAGTGCCCTGTATAAACATTTTCTTATTTTTTAACAAACTTGACTGACTTCATCTATGACCCCCCTTTGCTTCATCCGTGACTTTTGGGACAACCTGTATATTTAGACGCATATAATGAAACAATGATGATATTGTTAATTAGTCCAATACAAATTTTCTAAAAGTTCAGACAGTTTATTAAGCAAACTTAAGTTTTGCTAGCTTTCTCAACTGAAATTTCCGTGTCTAAAGTTTATCTTTAAATACATGTATAGAACTTACGTGAAATTTTGGTATTAGAATAGTTATTTATATCTTAGAAAGTTTTGAGGTTTCTGAGAATATAGAAGTAATTAGTTGTTTGGAATTTTGCTCGAGACAAGCTTTTGCCCACACAGAGTGTTCCAAAATTCCTTGAGCTAAGACTATAACAGAACTGTATAGCCGAAAGAAGTAGAGAGCATATTGTTAAATTTTAACTTATCTCGGACACGAAGGAAATTATATTCATTTTATACAAGCTTGATACAAATCAACCACATCCAAAATAATATTCATGTTCGAATTAAGTTTAATTTTAATCATCCCCAGATGATACAAAATTGGTTAGCAAGACGCACGCCAATGAGGTATTTGCATGTTTTTCCCTTATAAGGAAAATCGATGAAGCGTCAAAAAACATTTATAATAATGTAATATTCTGGATTTTTCAAATTTTATCAGCGAAAAAAATATATTTTCTTCGGCGACGAACTTGAATATTGCGAATCAGCGGTTATTTGACGCCAATAACTGTGACGTCACACGTCATCATTTGGGTACTATTTACTAGGAGGTCAATCTACTTGAATTTCTTGTTTGTGTTGTTATTATTTGGTTAATGAGCTAGTGATCAACATAATTATGAGTTACAAATATTGCATTGCGCCTAAATGTAAAAGTACTACGATAAAAACTACCAATGAAGTATAAAGTTAGACAAAAGTGGCTATGAAACGTAACACTAAGAAAAACGCCAAATTAGCAGAGAAAACGTCTTTATGGTGTTGTGTGAGGATCACTTTAATATAAATGTAAATATAACGCATAATAAATAGATATAAATATTATGGTGACATATTACACATATCACACAATAGCACATAACTTGTCTGTAAATACCAATAAGATAATGTTATAAATTGGAATGCTTAAAGTGCAATTTGCAAGATACTGTTTTTCATGTCAATATAAAAATCATTGTTAATACCTTTGGGGTTAGGTTATTATTTCACATAAATAACACAAACTAAAAAAACATTGATTTTTAATAATTAAAAATTTAGTTTCCTGTATAATTTGACATATTATTATGTTCCTTATGAAATTTTAAAGTCGAATATTTATTGAGTTTATCAGTTTTTTTTTTATTATATTCTCAACTTATATTACATATTATGTGCGGTCATGAGAAAAAAAAGGACAAGTCTTTATAACGGTATTTTGCTAAAATCTAGTTGTGTACATCTAACTTTAATTTTTGTGATATTGTCAGTTAGTTGTCATAATTTATTGCAAGTGTGCAAAAAATTAATATGCCTCATATAAGTGATTTAGTTAAATCTGGAGTTATTGCTAAAGCAGAAGATGGATGATCAATGAGACAAATTGCACTGCGTTATAATATTGACAAAAATTCGGTGTGCAACATTTTAAGAAAGTGGAGAATAAACGGTACGATTAGTAGAAATCCTGGATCAGGGCGACGAAGGATATCAACTCAACAACAAGATTTGCAATTGGTAAATGTTTTAGTAGAAAATCCATTTTACTCAGTTATTCAGGCTGCTGAAGAAACGAATTTTCCTGAATCGAGTAGTACTGGTCACCGGTGAGTACGAGAATCGGAGCTACGCTGTCATGCAGCAGCACAGAAATACTTACTTAAAGCTGAACATAAAAAAGCTCGAGTAGGATTTGCGCTTGAATTTTTAGCGCATGATGTAAATTTTTGGAACAATGTAATCTTTACAGACGAAAAAACTTTCCAGTCAACACACAGCGGTCGTATTCGTGTTTACCGCCCTCCGAATACTCGATTCGATGAGAAATATATATCTAACAATGATAAAAGTGGTAGATTTTCCATCAATATGTGGGCTTATATATCGGCACGTGGTCCTGGTGTTTTGTGGCATATTGAGGAATGATTTAATAGTGAAACGTATATTAGGATTTTAGACAATATTATGCTCCCTTCTGTGTCACAATTATTTCCTATAATTAGTTCATATTTCAACAAGATAATTGTTGCTTTCATACTGTTCATACTGTAACTAACTGGTTTCGAGATGACAACATCAATGTTGTTAACTGGCCCAGTCATAGTCCAGATCTTAACCCTGTGGAAGAATTATGGGGACTACTCGTAAGAAGTATCCAAAAACGAAATGTGAGACCACGGAATGCCGAAGAATTACTGGAAATAGTAAATAATGCATGGGAAAATATTACTAGTGATTATTATATAAGGTTATTTAATTCTATGCCAAACAGACTTGTATAAGTTATAAATAAAAATGGCGCAATAATGAAATATTAATAGTTAGTTTCTTGTTAAGTAGGATATCCTTTGTCCTTTGATCCAGGGTTTCTACTAATCGTACCGTTTATTCTCCACTTTCGTAAAATGTTACACACCAACTTTTTGTTAATGTTATAACGCAGTGCAATTTGTCTCATTAACCATCCATCATTTACTATAGCAATAACTACAGCATTAAAATAAAAAATAAATTAAAAGTGATATCTGTTTTATTTCAGTTACTCATTACAATATTCAGATAGAAACAAATTTACATTAGAAAAAAAAGTTGTCCTATTTTTTTTCTGCTCACGACAGTACATATTATGGAAAAATAATAAATTTAAGCATTTTTAAAATTCATGCATCTTCCTCATCGCCTTAGTATAGATTATCTTTTTGAAACCTCACCTTTTCTATTTTTCCTTATTTTTCGTGCAGATTTGTCGTCTTATGCAATTCACAATGTATTTCGGTACTTACTCAATAAATGTCAAAGTTTTGAAAGTATCCAAACAATACGTGAACAGTTCAAGGGGTAGATGGAGGTTCTAAAATTTAGTAAAAGTGATATAATTCTGAATTTCAATCAGTGCTGAAAACTATACTGGTTGAAATTTAAATTCATGTATAAGTTAAATCTATCTATAATCCCAGCCACAAATTATGCATGCAAACTTTCCAAAGGACGAATGTTCATGATAAAACTACAAATGTGGACTACGCTTGCATAAAAATGTAATCTTGTAGCAATTTATTCAATTTCTTTGCATATCACTGTGACTGTATTACCATCAAGGGATGTTTTCGTATTAGCATAAAAAAGCAGGCATGAATATTGTTATCAAACATTGGAGAGTTGCAAAGCTATTTTTTTTTACAATGTAACTTGTCTTTTCAAGATCCCTATAACGTGGTGTAAAATCAGGAGCAAGTTACACTTTTCTTATTTTTTATATATTAGTACAATTAACATTATAGTATAACGGGAGATGTGCATCAATTTTTACCTTTTTAAAAGGATAGATATGGTAAAAGTTATATAGAAAGACAAGCGTAAAAAACGTGTGTGTGTGCGTGAAGAGAGTTGGCATTGGACAAGTCCTTTAGCCACAGATGATATTTGCCGGTAACTGAATATTGTTAGATATCATTTTTGTCACAAGAGTGGTTCTAGCGTGTCGAAAATATTTACAATGACAAAATATGTGATTTAGGTCTCCAATGAAAATACCATCACAAGTAAAAAAGGGAGAATTTTTTACGCCGATTTTATATAAATGCGAGGGAAAACAGCCGTGATTTAACTTTAATCTTGTTATCGTCGTTGAGTAAGACTTTGAGACTAAATCATTGTATATGTGGGGGATTGTCTTAGTTTGCTGTGAATGATGGTATAATGATTCCGGGAATTTTTTGCAAAATCAAACCAGTTTGTTTCCCACTTGGTACGGATATCATGCTTGTATATAAGGTTTCTCACCGGGAACTGAATCGATCGATATAGATAAAAGTACGCATCAGAAAATTTTGAAAATTTAGATAATTACTAATGTTGGTGTGGCCAATCCAACTAAAATAATTATAAGCAGCTGGCACTTCCGCTTGTACCGGAAGTCGATACCGACTTGCTGATTTCAAATGGAATACCCTATATAATCTAGGGTTTTCAAAAAGTGCATAAAAGTCTAAGTCGAAAATGTGTAGCATATCCTATACCTAAACCTAGCCGTTTCAGAGATATTTGACATTTTACGTTCTACAACTGAAATAAATTCAATAATATCATACCAAGCGTTCCGTTTTTCGCGTTACATTTTGTCAACTTCAAACCGCGAAAACTTGTTTAGGTCAAATGGAACACCCTGTATTTTTTTATGTCAAGTTGTGTAAAATTGAATTCCCTTTTTTCTGATATTAGCATTGTGGGAGTTAAAGTTACAACTTTTTGAAATATTTGCGATTTTATTAGAAATTCATGAATTGTTGTAATCGTTTCATGAAAATAGCCATGATTAGAAACAATCAGTCATTATCTTCTGTCAAAAAATGCCAGCACGTTTAAATTATACCAACGAAAACTTTTTAAATTTGTTTATTATTTATTGAGAATGTGATAAAGTAATATCAAGAACTTGAAGCACATTTGCCACTCGATATACACAAAAACGCAAAATAACACTAACACTGTAACATGCATATTAATCGAATTGAAGATATGGCATGAACTAAAATAGCAGAGATAAGATCGATTTAAAATATGATTTCATTTTAATTTAATAATTGCTCAAAATTCCGCCCTCTAATCTCGACACATTTTTCGCACCTTCGGATTAGTTCCTCATGGGTAGCTCTTCTAATTGAATCCTGTGATATGTTTTGAAATGCATTTCTTACTCTTTGCATACAATCTTCAATGGTTGTTAATGGGCTCTCATAAACTTTATTTTTAATAGTTCTCCAAATGAAATAATCTAGAACTGATAAATCGGGCGAGCCAGGAGGCCATAAGGAAGGTCCATTATTGGCAATCCATTGATCATAAAAAGTTTCTTATAAATAATTATTAATTAAATATGTGTTATGTGGGGGAGCACCGTCGTGCTGATAAAAAATGTTCCTATGGTTGGCGAGGGGTAAATTTTCTAAATAGTTATTATTCAAATTTTGTAAGATATTCAGATATCTTTCACTTAAAAAAAAAAACAAAAATATACCTGTACATATTAGCAGAAGAGAAAATTTAATTTACCATTTAAATTTTCCTGATAAAATTGTAATGCCACCACTCTATCGTTTCTTATGGCACAGTAAACATTGAACTGCCAACTTTCCTGAAACATATGAAGATTTGAGTCGCTCCAATAATGCGAATTGTGTCTATTAAAAAGTCCATTTTTAATAAATTTTGCTTCATCTGTCCATATAATATTTCCCAAATAAGAATCGTGACCCTCAGACCTTATTAGAATAAACTCACAAAAATTCTGTTTTCTTAGGAAATCTGTTTCTTTTAATCCTTGAACCATATGGAATGAAAACGGGTGAAACTTATGTTTTAATAAGATTCTGTGAATTGAATCCTTGCATAGTCCCGATTCCAGAGCAGCTTGTCTTAATGACATCCTTGGAAATGCATGAAAATATCCCAGAATGACTATTTCAATGTTTTCGTCATCAACAATAAACTTTCTTCTTTGCATTTTTGCCTTGACAGAGCCATAATTTTTAAAATTTTCCAGTATGCGTTTTACAGTGTTTGGTGACGGTTTCCGTTTTTCTGGATATCGAGTAGCAAATATGCTGCAAGTTCTTGATATTACTTTATCACATTCTCCATAAATAATAAACAAATTTAAAAAGTCTTCGTGGGTGTAATTTAAACGTGCTGACATTTTTTGACATAAGATAATGACTGATTGTTTCTAATCATGGCTATTTTGATGAAATGATTAGAACAATTCATGAATTTGTAATAAAATCGCAAATGTTTCAAAAAGTTGTAATTTTAACCCCCACAATGCTAATATCAGAAAAAAGGAATACAGGGTGTTCCATTTGACCTAAATAAGTTTTCGCGGTTTGAAGTTGACAAAATGTAACGCGAAAAACGGAACACTTGGTATGAAATTATTGAATTTATTTCAGTTGTAGAACGCAGTTCTACTTATGTTATTTTTATGTGACAAGAAGCAAATGAGGATCTTTTACACGAAGAAAGTTATAACGGTTCTTGAAAACCGTTGCACCTGTCAAATTTTCTATAAAATGTCAAATATCTCTGAAACGGCTAGGTTTAGGTATAAGATATGCTACATATTTTCGACTCAGAATTTTATTCTCTTTTCGAAAACCCTAAAACATATAGGGCGTTCCATTTGAAATAAGCAAGTTGGTATCGACTTCCGGTATAAGCGGAAGTGCCAGTGGCTTGTAATTATTTTAGTTGAGTTGGGCATATCAACATTAGTAACTACCTAAATTTTTAAAATTTTCTGACGCGTACTTTTCTTTATATCAAGCGATTCAGTTCCCGGTGAGACACCCTGTATATTAATTATATCGTCGTTGATCGCTACATTATTAATTTGAGGAAGCGATGTGGCTTCTGTAGCGAGATTGTCTGCAGGTAAAAAAGATATAGAGTTGCCTTATGTTCAAATAAGTATCTCAGTGCAAAGAAAGTGATTATAATTTATGTATTGTGACATGGACGTTATAGAGTTGTGCGTAAGCTTGGATCATACTGAGACGTTGAAGAGTGGGTATATTTATTTACATTTCTAAAATCTTTGTGATTTCTGAATAGGTAAAGTTTATCCAATGTTAGTATTACATATTATAAATTCAGCGTCTCTACCAGGGATGTCCGTTGCTATCCCTCTCTACAATAGCATACAGCAGACAGAGCAGCGTTATCGATATAATTTAGCCCCTTGTATATGAGATGTCGAGCAGACGTACAATTGCGCCGATGCGGGTGGCTGGTAAAGAATTCAAGCTGGGGTTTGAAGTGACCATTTCTAAAACAAGAAAGTGCTGTGCGAAACTGTTTTCGTGGAACCGGGTAGCGCTGTACGCTTATTTAACCTTGTTTGGGCCGCACTAAATTTAAATTAAATGGGAATAGCAGTTGCCCTCCTGAATAATGACTGGATACTTCCTTAATAGAGGGCATCACAAGTATCAGATTTAATTCATTTGTATTGAACTTTCTGTATAATTTTTTGGATAGAGAGTGAGTTGCTGTGAACTCAATAGATAGATAGTTAATTTCCGAAAATATAGTTGATTTTCTTAAAATTAGTAAATACGCGATAGTATAAATTCTTTAATTACAACGTGATTTATTTATGAATATAATAGCTAATCAGCTTATTAAATTTGGTGTGGGGTTAAAACGATATCCTTAAATTTGCTTTTAACCCTGTCCCTTTCTACATCGCGATACAAGGGCAGCAAGCAGCCAGCTGAATTTGGTAAGTGTTGTATATATATTTTTTTGTTTAATGCATACTTACAGTCCACTCAAAAAACAATACAATCCTTGTGCGGTGGTTTTCTCCTAATAAAAAAACGTAAGTTGCTTGTGTTATATTTACACAAAATAATAATTATTAACTAATATTTCTTTAAAATAATATTTTTAAAATGGCTTTTTGGAGACCATTTGATACGGGAAAAAATTTACATAATGAACATGTTGAAGACGAGGTAACGGAGTTGATCGAATCCAGTTGGGAATTTAAGAACCAAGGTGCAAACCCAGCGTCTTTTTTAAATATCTATAACTGCTTAAGGAGAGAAAATAATCGAATGACGGATACAGGTATTGTAAAAAAAAATTTAAATTAACTAAGATTAAAATTTCTACTATTATATTGTTGTTAAAAAAGGTTGTAGATATGTTAAAAGAAAACGGAAAAATCAAAAATTTTGAAAAATGGGCGTGCTTCAAACTACGTTATTCGAAGACCAGTTTATAATTTTCGTCAAGAAAATTAAGTCTCTATTTTAGAAATGACAAATAAATTGCGCGAATAGCCTGATTATAATTATCAATCTTTGGAAGTTTCCTAAAATACCCCTTAGAGTTGTAGCGCGGATTTAAATATAAAAAATTAATGACCGCTTAATAGCCGTATTTTGGAAATTCGACAGGAATAATTGCATAAAATGAAAGAGTACTGCCAATCTAATAGGTCGTTGGGGCGAGCGTAGGTGCGTCTTTACTATGTACATACTTCGATATGCGATGTAAAACAACGTCAGGCGCGGTTAGTAGTTGAGTGGGTTACCGTTCCAACTGTTGTAGGGTATCTCACCTACAAGTGAAAAAACAAAAACAAAAAATTTCAAAATTCACACAAAAATCACATTGATTCATACACCATGGCAAACTATGATAAAAAAGTCAACCAGATACCATTTACACAAAAAAAACACATCTAAAGTCACAAAAATCCGAAAAAATTCAGAAACAATCGATAATTCAGAAATAACATAAATTCACCGATACCACACTTTCAACGTTCATTCTAGTCATTTTATAAAAGAAACATTGCAAGAACCCCCCTAAAAAATGCAACCCCCCTATAGTCATCAACAAGATCAAAACCACTCTTCATACCTATAATCTCAACTCTTTTTCTTCGTTTCGTTAATTTTCTACAAGGTCTCTATCGCCCCTCGTAGATTACATTCACCTTTCTACTCTCATAAACAATACTTTTTCGTCGCCCCCGTATATGACGTTTATTACGTTTCTCAATTTTTAATTAAAACTTTTCGACTTTACTTTATTATCGCCCCCGTATATAAAATTCGTAAACTTTTCAATTCTTAGTTAACTTGTCGACGCCCCGTATGATATTGCAGCCTTTCTCAATTCTTTGCTAATTCTTATTATCTATTACTTTCTCAGCACCCCCCGTATACAACATCTGCAACTTTATTGATTCTTAAAAGATAATTTTCGTTCACTTCGTTCCGCCTGAATGCATCGGCCCCCAAATTGTATCCACTTTAATAGTACGTGCGTGGTTTTAATGCTACCTTACGGGGTGATACGATATGTTCTCAATTTATGGGAATATAAAACCTTCAATAACTTTTTAATTAAAATAGATTCACACATAAACCTTATATCAAAAGATTCGTCTTTTTAAGTACAATTCGTTCATGTAGGTTTCTTTTCGGAATTTCAATTTTTTTAGTATTGCGCAATATTTCGCAATCGATGACTCATCCTCGCCCGCACGGAGCTATATCCATCCTTTTCCAGATTTTTAAAACGGGACGCCAGGCTCACGGGGCATGAAAAACGCAACCGTTTTTAAACGTATGAGCACAGCCAAACCAAGATAAGTTCAGACTTTGATAGTGACTCCGTTGTTAAGTATTCGCGAATGATTTTCAAAATAGTTATTTTTAAAGTGATTTTAAGTATAATAAGTTGATTTACAAGTGCACCAGGTCCGGTTTTTATTTAACTCAAGTTGTAGTTTCCCACCGTCTAGTTAACCTTGCTATTTTAGATCCATGCAATCTTTTCGTGACAAATCTGTTCAAATCTAGCTTCCCAGGCCGCAACCTTGTTAAAAAGAGTTAGTTTTATATACCCGCCTTCGTGGCCAATTAATTTTAAGTAAACAAAGTCGGCGTCGCTGCCCCACAAAAAAGTTAATTTTTTCAGAGTTTTTTCAGAATAAACTTTAAGACAAATTCTTCGCAAAACAGAAATTCAGACAGAATTTCTGTTGTCGATTAGTTTCTATATTAAAGGAAACTTGTTAAATAATATAATATCCTTTCTAAACTCTGTTAAATTAAAGTGTTAAGTAAATAATTTTGTTCGTTCGTTTAAACCAAAGTGTTTTTCCTTCAAGAAATCTCATATACAGGGTGTAGCCTTTGACCCTATCAAAACTATGAAAGACACAGACACAGTGCTAAATAACACAGACCCTAGCTACCACTACAAGAAATTGAACTCTGAGGCTTATCTAACCAAAATTAAGTGCACGAACGCCCTCGAGGGTCTCAACCGAAGCTCTCCACTGAAACAGATTTTTATTTTGTCAACTCGAAGCGTGCGTTCATGTTCACAACGAAGACCGCGTCCTCGCCTCACACATCTTCCAGCGGCTTGTATATCAGTGTAGGCGTGGAAGCTATACAACCTTAGGCCAGGGTTGTATAGGGGATATACCATCCTTCGGAGGGAATGTAAATCCGTCGGTCTCTTGTCTATTAAATGTTAGGCAAGTAAAAGATCCCTACTCTTCTTAAGGAAAGAGGTTCGGCAAAATTCCTGGTTGGGGGTAGTTCGTCTACAGGCGTCGGTGTTAGGCCTCAATACCGGAAATAGGCCGACGTTAAATAAATGTATAAAAAAACTGTATTGTTAACTACGGTTGGATAGACAACTTTAAAGGCACCATGTTCAAGGGGAACACGTATTGTAATTCTGCATGTCAGAAGTAAAAATTAGTTCGTGGCCAACGCACTGCTCTTGTCAGCCAAAAATATCAAACAGTGTTGTGTTGACTATCATGCGGATTTGTCTGAAAAATGGTTCACTGAACAACTGTTACCTAACATTCCTCAAATTCAGTTACCGTTATGGATAACGCAATAGTCAGTAGTCGCGAATAATAAGAATATTATTCGCGACTATTGAATAAAGTACCAAATAATAATACGAAAAAGGACGATATAATAAAGTGTATGAGATCTAGAAATATAAATGTTGCCGAAAAAATTCCAGCAAAAAAAAGATTTGTTAAAAACCATCAACGAACATAATTTTAAAAAAGAATATGTTGTAGACCATATCTGCGAAACAGACGGCCATAGTCTGTTACGTTTACCGCCATATTACTGCATATTGTAGCGACACCTTGCGAGAATCGGAAAAAAATGCCCGATATAAAATTCACGTATTTTGGCCGTAGAATCCGAATCCGCTATAAAAAATAGGGTTTTTCATTACAAATTTCAAAGTTTCCCCCGCCCCACCCACTGGGTTAGGGGTGGGAGAGTCGAATCCAATGTCATTGGATAGATTTCGTAAAAATAACAAATACGTGTTTTTCAGTTTTTGAATTGGACGTATTTTATGGGCACAAGACGCTACTCTTGAAACAGTAATGTTTTCTATTCATTTTTTGCGATTACAGCGACACCATGCAAGAATCGAAAAAAATGTTCGGAATAAAATTTATGTATTTTTTGCCATAGAATCCGATTCCACAATAAAAAATAGGGATTTCCATTTGAAATTTTAAAGTTGCCCCTCTCCCCACGCACAGGGTGGTGGGTGGTGAGGTCATTTTGGTATCAGTAGATAGTTTTTTGAAAAATTTTTGACACGTATTTTTTTATTTTTCGATTTGATTCAAACTGTTCGAGATTTTCCACCGTTCCCATACTTTTCTAACACCCGGTATATCTACCTATCGTTTCGCCATTTCCAGCCATAATTTATTAGTTAATAAGTCTGCAAAACAGCGTTACGTAATAAAGGATTTTTAAAATATTGTAGGGCATGCATTGCCTTGAAAAGTATGTTACGCGCGCCTAGGGTTTTGAACTGACATTGGATAAAGTATACATACCCTATATCAAGTAGCTTAGACATTTATGATTTAAATGGTAACATAATAAAGGGCACGTTAGGAGTCATTATTGACTTTTTAACACACATAATAAATTTATGTTTTAGTCAAGGTATTTTCCCCGATGTTTTTGAGATGACCAGAATTGTACCGATTTTCAAAAAGGGAGATCCTAGTATCCCTAACAATTATCGGCCAATCTCCATTATATCAGTGTTTGGCAAGATTATTGAAATCATATTAAAAAATAGGATTATGCATTTTTTTGAAAGTCATTCATTATTACATAAGTGCCAATTCGGTTTTAGAAAAAAATGCTCGACTACGGATGCCGTCTATAAAATTGTGAGTGACATTGTCCATGGTTTTGATGAAGGGGTCCACAAGGCAGTGACGCTGGTCGACCTCAGCAAGGCATTTGACTGTGTCTCTCACAACTTATTAATAGAAAAACTTTACTTCTATGGTATTAGAGGTACTCCTCTAAAACTATTGGATTCATATTTAAACTCACGTCAACAATGTGTAATCAGTAACAATGATAAATCCGATTTTAGGACCTTAATTCATGGAGTACCTCAAGGATCGGTTTTGGGACCTCTATTATTTATTATATTTGTAAACGATTTATTTTATTTTCTTTTCCCAAACAAAGTTGTAATGTATGCAGACGATGCAACGTTAATGAACAAGAACAAAAACATAGATGACTTAAAAATGATGATAAAGCGAGACTCATAACCTTGCCGAACATTGGTATAAAAATAATGTACTTAAACTCAATAAAGATAAGACGCAGAAGCTGATTTTTTCCTCAAATAATTCTTTAGTTGTAGGTGATAGTGTAAAGATCCTTGGAGTTGTTTTAGATGATTCACTGAATTGGTCCTCCCATATCAGACAGCTGTGCAACAAAATATCAGGATGTATGTTTCTCTTACGCCAACTTAAAAGATTCGTGGATGGCGAAATACTATTAAATGCCTACCACGCACTCATTCAGTCATACATGAGCTGTAGCATAATCCTCTGGGGTAATTCTACTGACGCTAGTAAGTTATTTGTATTGCAAAAAAGATGCATGAGAGTAATTGCTGGTGTCCATCCTTTAGAGCATTGCAGACCTTTATTTATTAAATTTAAAATAATGACAATTCCATCTCTATTTATTTACTACAGTATCTTGCAAATTCATTGCAAAAAAAATTCATTCTCCACACACGCCAATGATCATGACTATAACACTAGGTCTGCTAACCTATTAAAGACAGCGAGATTCCGTCTAACAAAATCGGCAAAACATTCGCTAGATTTAAAGCTGTATAACAAACTTCCTGATAATCTTAAAGCCTTGGATTATAATAAATTTAAAATGTCAGTGAAACGCCACTTTCAAAAACATTGTTTCTACTCGGTAGATGAATACCTCTGTAGAATATAACTAATGTTTTGTTTTCTGGTTTTATTTGATGTTATCATCTATAATTGGTACAAAAACTACTCTCCTTTATTGCTGGTGGAATGCACTTAGATTTTTTGTCTTGTGACCCTCTGTTTTAAATTGTTTTGGAGATTTTAACTTCTATATGTTGACATATTTTTATACCATTGTATATGTATTTTTATTTATAATATTCTATGTAAGGACTAGTCATTTTTATACAATACAATATATTTATTGAACTATATTATAATAATAATAATATTTACTTTACAATGTAATTTCTATTGTGACTTGCTATAAACATTTACATGTAACATAGTTAAATAAATATCTATCTATTTAAAAGAAAATTTACAAAGATTTATACTAATTACTATATTATTGGCCATTCAAATGGTCTGAAAAATGTGGTACCTAAGTATAAATAATTCAAAGGGATCGTTACACAATTTATTAATTTTGCAGCAATTCATCTTCCTAGCGTATATGTGAGAGTAGTGAGCTGATTCACTTTGCGATATAGAAAAATACTTTGTTTTGTGGACTTACTTCCTCCCTCGGCAATAAAGTGCAGGATAACAATCCCTCTTCTCTCGTTCTAAAGTTAGGTTGGTAAGTTTCCTTGACGACGTCCCGGCACCGGCCGGCTTCGAGTCAAAAGCCCCAAATGTACTAATACACTCATAAACTACAGCGATGCTATAAACAATGGGTATATAACTCTCGGTCGGTGGATATCAAATATAAAAGAGAGTCTAAAATGGAATGGAAAATATTATTTTAAACGCCCAGAATAAAGTATTGCTGATTGATTGAGAAATATTTGTTTGAGATTCAGAGGGCGCGAAATAAAAATTGTGGCCAAAAATAATTGTGGGCAAACTTAGATAGTCGTCAAGTTTATGAATTTTCTTGATCTTTATACAGGGTGTCCCAAATCTAAACGAACATGGGAAATAAAGCACGCTTTGCTGAGTTCAAGACACCCCCACACTTGACCTTGAAAGCAAGGCCGAATGAAAATAGATGGGGTTCTGTAGGCAAAATTTGGGTGGAAGCTTACTCAAGACCGGTGGTTTTCCGGAAATCAACTTCCATAGCTTTCTGGAACTTGATGGGGTGTAAATCATGAAGACCTGGTTATTTACATATGTTTAATAACGTTTTCATATTTATAATTTTTAGTAATTACAGGGTAGCAAACGCAGAAATGTTTAACATTTTACATTAAACTTATAAACGAATATCCCGATATTTACCTTTCGAGATTTTTTATTAGTGATTCTTCAATAATAGTGTAAAAATTTATCGCTCGTAAGATATCACTATTGAATTATTGATACTCATAATAATTCAATGATCTTAGCTCACGGACGATCTTAATCTATTTTTCGTCAATTTTAGTTTTAAAGATGATCTCTCATCAGTACAATTTGTGGTCATTATTAGAAGATACATTTTTATTAGCGTCTCCGCATTGGGGAACGTATCTTTTAAATTTCTATCTGAAACCCCTACTAGAAAAACCGCATTATTTATCATTATCATCCAATGGTATCATAATGGTGTTTTAGATCTTTTTATTCAGTTAATGTGAAATTCTTGAAACGCGGTTTACTGATTCAAAAACCAGTTATTTGATGGGGACGTTAAGTGTTTCAATGATGTATCTGTGTAAAAATGTAACTGTTGGTAATATATGTCATAAGTACATATTGATAGTTTATGACAAGATTTGTGTTTTGTAATAAATGATATTTTTGATCACTGATAATTCACTAACTAACTGACTAACTGTTCAGTCGAATATAATGGTCATTTGCTCCCATTGCTATGCAATGGTATAAAATTTAGTGCAGTCATTCAACGTTAAAAAGGGGCCAAATCTCCGAAATCTAGAGTACTGCTCCGATCTTCTGGGAAATTTAGAATTAAGTTCATCTTACCCTCCTCTTCAAACCTGACTTGGCCGCAAAGTGTGTTTTTTGTTTTTAAGGGGTGAAAGCTACCCCTTACTCCAATAAATTGAAAACTAATAAATTAACGCAGTGATGGGCTATAAAATTATGTTCAAATATGTTAAATATCAATTATTTTTAAACATGGATATAATATTTCAATATTTTACTATTTAACTACCCTTAAAAACAACCCCTCACACGAAAATTAATAAAAAAATGTGTTTAAAAAGCATGAAAGCTTTTTATTTTGGATCGTAATAGGAGAATTTTTTCCTTTAAGTATAAGAAATCTGATACTTCATTTTTTTTATGATTCAACCCCCAAAAGCCACCCCTAACAATAAAACATAGGAAAAATTGAAAACTAATAGATGGAAGCAGTGATAGGTTATCGTTATGTTCAAATATGTTAAATATTTGTTGTTTTTTATAATGTAACTAATATTTCGATATTTTACTATGTAACTACCCTTAAAAACTACCCTTCACACAATTATTTAAAAAACGGTTTAAAAGCATAAAACCTTTTTATTTTGGATCTTGAATAGAAAAAAATATATTCTTTAAGTGTAAACGACCTGATACATCATTTTTCAATATGATTCAACCCCTAAAAATCACCCCTTACAATAAAAATTAGGGAAAAAATCCTTTTGAAAGCTCCAAGTAGTGGAATGCGTAAAAAAATGAAAATAAATTGCTGCTTATAATATAATGAAATTTTTCTAAAATTTTCATCCCTTAAAAGCATCCCTTTCAGGAAAATATACATGTAGAAAGAAACCGTTAGCAGGTGTTCATAATCCACGAGCCCCTTCCTCTGTTGAAGGTCGCCTTCAGAGGAATTTCGTCTAGAGAAGCGCACCTTTCCTTTTCTATCTTTTACTCATATTATCTATATAACATCTTTTTATGCATGTGTTTATACATGTGGGAATCCAGATATGTATGTATCAAGAAGACATAGCATGTACAAAAGAACAAATGCTCCAAAACGTTCAAAATTTAGGCGCTCCGTAATTTTCCTACGTTATCTCTAGAAAAATGTATTTAGTTTTTTATCGATAACTCGGCTTCCTTTTAAGTTTTTTGCATTCACCCACACATCATTTTGTAGGGAATTTCATAAGCTATAAAGTCATGACGATTGCAATATTTCTACACCCTTCAGTTCAGAGAATTTTAAGGTTGAAGGGCTAAAAAGAGGTTTCCTTCGTATAGAAATCAAAGCTTTAAATGCCCATATCTCGCTTAATTTTTAAGCTACATGAATTTAAAAAAAAAGCAAAATTTTCAGTAAAAAGAAAGCTAAATTGTTGAGAACACTTTTTTTCTTAAAACCATTATTTTTTGAGTTATTTTGAAAAAACAACGTATTTTTTTAAAATTTGAAAAAAAAATTTACTTAAAACAACTTTTTTCAAAATGTACATTCTCTAAACCATTCAAACTTTTGAAACGTGTTATTGGGACATAAATAAAGTAAATTTTTCATGGGCTACGATTAATTTTAATTTTGCCGCTCATGGCGCCAATTTTATTGTAAATTTTTTTTCAAAAATTCCAGAGACAACTTATTTTCGTCATAACTTCCTTGATTTTCATGCTAGAGGATTTTATAGAGGCTTGTTTTAAAGGTCTAATAAAGCACTTTAAAAAAGGTTATGAACATTTTCTCTGAAAAATTACTAATTTTTCCGTTATTTGAGTTTATCTTCAGATAAATTTACGACAAATAAAAATTCGTCTTCAATGACTCATAAGTCGCTTAATATGACCTAAAACATTAAAGAAACAGACGAATCGCTTTGTTTTTTTATAAGCTTCAATTTTGATAAGAATAGTCTTTTCCAGAAAACGTTTAATTTTCGAGTTATTCACGAAAAACTGTTGAAAAACTTTTTTTTTTTATTGGAATTTTCAATCGCGAATAACTCAGAAATTATTAGGTTGTAGAAAAAACTATACTACATTTTCTTCTTAAAATTTGATCCTCTATCGATTCCCGGTGTCATTTTCAATTTTTAAATTTCCACCCCCGAGAAAGGGTGGCATTCACCTCCGGGGTGGAAGCACATATCGGCACTAAGTCATGTTTGTTATTTGCATCATTTTTGAGCTACTGTCAAAATTTCAAACAAATCGGTTGAGTTGATCAGATTTCGGAGGTGAATCGGTTCATTGATTGTACTAATTGATAAAATGTTTTTTATCGTAACTTGTACCATAAGAAAAAACAAAGTTAGTGGCATTAACTGAGAAACAAATGACGGTAGAAATTTTTTGGCAAGGTCAACGAAAGCACCTTAAAAAAGTGTCCTAACAATGTAGGTACTTATTAAAATATCATATCATATTATTTAAAATGCACTTTTCCAGTTTTTTGAAAATATTTCGGAATGGCAGATAGCTAGGGTAAATTTAAAAACTGTACCGAAACGGTCATAAAATTCTTCAAAAAAATGCCCATTTAACCGTTTATCTATCTCTAATAATAAGAGAGATAGCAAAGTAGATAGATAGTAGGTAAGTAAAGACGGTAGATTGCAATTAATCTCATGCAGATGATAATAAATCTATTAGTTTCAATCAGCGTAATTATTATTATTTAATCAATATTTAGTTAAGTTAAAAGACAAATGACAAATAAGAACAGCAGATACGAAATTTAGGGCGCCAGCTGTCAACACTTATATTGGCAGACTTTATTTTTTTATTTGGCAAATATTAAGAGATTTTTCTCCACTGTATGATAAAAATTATTATTTTTAAATATATATTACAAATAATTAAAAGTACAATGAATAATACTTACCTATTAGTAGATTAGAAATAATTATAAAATTGGATACCTGAAGAGCATAAATTTTAAAATAAGTGAAACATAAATATTATGTATTTATATAAAAAGAAATTAAGGTTTTTAAAAATAGTTTGAGGGTTGAGGGCCCACGCCCCCTTGCGAAAATCTCATAATAGGAAGAAGCTAGCCATAGGATAATAGTTCGCTAATCAGCCCAGAGATGGCGCGCCATTGGTTCTACCACGGATAAACTAGAAAGCAGTAGAATCATATCGAATGACAGGCTATGTGAGAAACATACCGGTGTGCGGAGCGTTGACCGCGACTACGCGCCCCTAGCGGAATTGAAACGAAATGTATAATTGCGGGAAGTGTGAAAAGATATGACATATTCCAGAATAATGTACAATTTGTACAAGTTGTAACTACGGGCTACTCCCAATCTACACCTTCATAATTATGTTGATAGTTAGCTAAGTATAGCACGTCGCATACTTTTAACAGCTGTTTAAAATACTTACCTGTTATTATAGACATCTTAAGTGACAAGAAATTATTATGAATTATAAAAGATGATATACATTACATTCGATTTGAATACAACCTAAGTTTGAGCAACATTTTCATTATAAATAAATAAATAAACACTACAGAAATCAGACAACCCCCAATTCCAGAAGCCAAGGCTTGTGCGGAAGGGGGTTAAGCATTGAAAAAACGCGGACATACAACCATTTCCTCCGACAGTGTCAGTGCCGGAGCCAGGATTCGAACCCGGTGGTGCGATGTCCGTGTGATTAATCGTGATTGCCACCTCGCGCCTTAATCCACTCGGCTATCGACCAGACACAGACATTGTTTTAATAATCTTTTAAATTAATATTTTGGATGTGAATATTTATTTATAGTGTTTTCCTGATTTACACCATTCTTTTACGTAATTATTTAAAATAAAAATAAATCATTCAGAGGACACATTTAAATAGTAAAAATAAATATTACAAAATTTAGTTTTTAAAATATAACAAAATAGTGATAAAATATGACAATACAATTACTATACTTGATGTTAAAAAGTACCCAAACATCGGACTACTTAATTCTATAGTGGCTTGGATTTTTTTGCGGATTAAAATTTAAGGTATTTACTTCAAATATTAGCACAGAGGAAATAATGTACACAGCTACCAGGAAATTAAATCTATTTACTCGTAGACATACATATATAAACACAAGCCGTTTGAGATTTGACACAATTGATAATTTTGAAGGTTCATGCTTTTGTCGTTAGGTGCGCATAGTCGCGATCTGTGCTCCATGCACCGGTATGTAAAGAGAAAACTCTAGAATAAGGGTCATGGAGTATATAAGTAGCAGAACCAACGCGCTGGAGTAAGTTCAGTTATTACAATTTAGATGAGCCAAAAACGATCCGATAAGATAAAGAACAGTAAACAAACTAGTAGTGACAATAAGGAGTGAATTTATAGTAAAGAGTTACAGTTAGTGTGTAATTATAAGGATTAATTGTTGTGTTAAGTGACAGAAGACAAGGTATAGTTCTTTTCTTCTGAGGTTAAGTATTAAATAAATCAGTGGTTAGTGACAATTCGCGTTGCAATTATTGAACCTACACTTAGAGGTGTTTACTGGAGGAATCTAAATTATTTTTTTTATGTTAGTATGTAAAATTGCTGTGTATTGTGTATTTGTATATACTGTACTGTTATTTTATATACTATATTGTTACGTGCTATCCTCTAATGGAGAGAGATGAATTAGTCCCTGGTCACAGTGAAGGAGACCTGCATGTTTAGTTGGTTGCCGGTACAACAGCGCCATCTGTGGGCCAACTGACGAACCGTATATAAAAGGAGCGAATTCGAGAAAACAGATATATATATATATATATATATATATATTAGATGACAAGTGATCAGACGAAATAAAGAACAGTAACAAGTTGTGATTTAAAGTAGTGAATTTTTGTAAGATTAATGTTGTTATTAATTGTGTCATTTTTAATGATTGATTACTGTAATTTACGTGATTAATAAATCTGTGGTTTGTGAAGATCCTTGTTTTGAAAGATTTATTGAACTTACGTACAGGGTGTTTACTGGAGGGTGTAAACACGTAACAATATTTCAAATGTGCTTTTAGAGGGCGGAATATTAAAACATAATATTTTTAGTCGCAAACTCCTCTATAAAATCCTTATTTTAAAGGAACGTAACCAGGCTGCAACCAACAGCTACTCTCCGGGCTATGCGCCCCGCCGAGCGCTGAATTACAAGTTACGAGCCTGGCGCGTTAAGTATAATAATCGTAGCATTAGCGTTTTAATGGAAATATGCAATTATTCTTAACGCGCCAGGTTTGTAACTTGTAACTCAGCGCTCGGCGGGGCACATAGCCCGGAGAGTAGCTATTGGTTGCAGTCTGGTTACGTTCCTTATAGTAAAATAAGAATTTTATAGAGGGGTTTGCAACTAAAAGTATTATGTTTTACGTAACAATATGTAATGCAGTTGATAAAGTTCTATTCTATTCTATCTGAATTGCCGCAAATCCATTACAAAAAATATTCAAGTTGCAGAAACTTCCACTTTGAGGTTGATTATAATGTCCCATCCCAGAAAGCCATTTCACAAGCTTTCTAATAATCTGTATAATGAAATGAAGATCAATCCTATCCAGGTAAGACTCGATACTCCAAGAGATTTACACAATGTCCTCAAAATCTGCAAATCATGAATCCCTTGCCTAGATTGAGAAGAAATCAAAGGCTTAGCTGTCAGTTTCCCGAAAGAACTATCCAATAAATTTTTATTTCATCCTTACAAGAAAATAAATTATTTTTGTTATTCTCAGATTCAAACTGCTTTTAATTAATAATCAATGTTATATTGGAAAATGTATTATTACGCAATTTATTATTTTTCAATGAAATTGATATTAAAAGTTAAAACTAACAGAGTGACCTCGGTTGATGGTCATTTGGCTATGTTTGTATTGATTAGTTATGTAACCTTTTATTATTATTTATTATTTAATACTGATTATGTTGCAAGATATCTTTTTTTCTTGTTTTATTTAGTCAATCGATGCAGACTAATAAAAGTTCATATTGAACCTAAAAAACTCTTAAGGAAATCATTCGTTATGGCAATGAACAACAAAATAAATCAAAGATGGAGATAATTAATATTAATATAACGTAATGAACAATAAAGGTAAGAGAAAAATTAGATAAGATATATTCTCAGTCAGCAAGGCAAAAATTCCCTCATCTTTGTGTCATTAGGTAATACTAAATGAGTGTAGGTAATAAGGTAGAATAAAATCAGATAAAGGTACAGAACAATTTTTGTCCATCCTAATATAACAAACATGACGCTTAGCCTTCAACTTTCTTAAAATGTTTTCTTAACCGCCTCTCAAGTTACCGAAGTAACCCCCTGGAAGATCTCAAGGATCTTGTGATAGGACGACGAGAGACGAGGCCCTATAGTTTAATGTGGACGAACCGCTCTTGGGGAAATTTTTTTAATGAAAAATTACAGTGCCAAAGAATTGTATATGCTATGGACTAAAAATAGAAGTTTCTACTCAAAAGGCAATGATACTTGACTATACAGCTACTACAGTGATAAAAAAACCGTTACTAACATTAATGTTATAAGACAAATAAGGAAAAGGTAAGGTACGGTAACTTTTTATTCAGTCTCCGCATTTTTGGAATGTTCACAAGCCTTACAAGTGCTATTTATTACTCCGCGGAATTACTAAATCCTTCTGTAAAGTGTTCAAAGCACACCGTTTAAGAATGACTACAGTTGTTTCAAAAATAGACATATTAATTTATATACATTTATTAGTTATATGTTACAGTGCAATGATACATCCAAATAACTTAAGATAAAAATTATTACAGAAACATTCTATTTAATGTAACCTATGTAAGAATTTGTATTCTTTTTGGTTTAATAAACTTGAATGTTATATTTTATCATTTCAAATACAGGACGTGAGTATGTTAATCTGCATTGTTAGATGTCGGTACTACTCTGGCGGCTTCTAAAAATTTACTGCCGAAGCTAATAAACCCTTAATATACACCTTGGTAAAATTAGCCTTCCAAATTTTAAATAGTTAATAAGTCTCCATTTAAAATAACTTTTTTCAGTATCTCATATATGAAGCAAAATACTGAGAATTGACATTGAATTTGAAAAAATCATAAGATGTGCCTCATGGGGTTCTAAGACTGTGCGCAATTGAAAATTTTCAGTAGTAAAAATAACTAACATATCGGTGTGTTTCCGTCGTATTTGCAACACACTGTTATTTGTTAAACATAAGACATTTAGTAGTTTAGGCGCGGTTAGTAGTTGGATGGGTGACCGTTCCAACGAAGACCGCGTCCTCGCCTCACACATCTTCCAGCGGCTTGTATACCAGTGTATGCGCGGAAGCTATACAACCTTAGGTGAGGGTTGTATAGGGGATATACCATCCTTCGGAGGGGATGTAAAGCCGTCGGTCCCTTGTCTACTAAATGTTAGGCAAGTAAAAGATCCCTACTCTTCTTAAGGGAAGAGGTTCGGCAAAATTCCTGGTTGGGGGTAGCCCGTCTACAGGCGTCGGTGTTAGGCCTCAGTAGTGGAAATAGGCCGACTTTAAATAAATGTATAAAAAAAAAACATTTAGTAGTGATACTGCTACATTCTTTCTGCCCCTAAGTAGGTATTCCCCAGTTCTTACGTTATTACTGGAGGCAGGGTCGTGGTTTACAAAATTATTTAATAAAAAAAAAACAGGGCGCCAGCAACCATATGATATACCGAGTGTCAATGGATCATGGTAGACCCCCTTTTTTTCCTTATTTTTAAGAATATGGGAATGAAAATTGATAGATGTATTATATGACCAAGAAAACACTTTGTCATAACTGTGGCATAACTGTCATTTTTTTTTCCACTTCCGATTTCACTGGATATGACCCCAACTTTTGATTTTTAAATGGAACACCCTGTATATTATTACATTTTTGGAATCCTTGAAAATTCTGAGTACAGTGATGCTCCGTAAGTGACATTTCGACTCCATGAGAAAAATTTGACTTAAAATCAAAAAAAAAAAAACAAAAAAAATTAAAATAAGAAAAAATTGCTTTTGGGCACATTCACCGATTCCTTAGAACATCGCTGTTTTATGGTAGTTACTCTACCATTATGATTCCATTTGAAAAAATTAAGTTTTGGTAAAAAAAACTGTTCAGGCCAAATTTGATGGCCCACAAAATACACATTTTCAAATTTTTATGCTCGATATGATTTTTCTGACATCGCACCGGTCCACTGCAAGCAATTTTTTCTGGTCATGGTACTCTAGATGTACCAACAAATTTCAAGTCAAATTTTTTTCATGGAGTCGAAATGTCACTTACGGGGCATCACTGTACTCAGAATTTTTCAAGGATTCCAAAAATATAATAACATACAGGGTGTTCCATTTAAAAATCAAAAGTTGGGGTCATATCCAGTGAAACCGGAAGTGGGAAAAAATGACGGTTATGTCACAAAGTGTCTTCTTGGTCATATAATACATCTACCAAGTTTCATTCTGATATTCTTGAAAATAAGGAAAACAAGGGGGTCTACCATGATCCGTTGACACCCGGTATACCTATAGATGTACCTTCTCTCCAAATAAAATGTACTAACTGTGGCTACTCAGTGGCCATTAAAAGTGCATAGGTATCACAAAAAAATATGGCTGTAAAAAGTAAAAAGCTGAGGGCTAAATATAGAAACAACTTGAGTGTTGTGCTGATTTAGTCCTCACCACCCCTGGAATCACCATACGTTTGTCTGGCACCTGGGTTCTCCAATACTGTCCATAATACGTTGCATCCAGTCTCTAAATTCCCCGAAGAACTCCTCGTAACAAAATTACTCCGGCAAAAACTCTCTTATAGGATTCCTTGAGCAAAACAACTCCGGGTTATACAAATTCAAAAGGTTGACTTCTCCATAGAAAAATTTCTCCATGCAAAACTCATCCGTAAAAACTCCATTCACCTATCCCATGTTACGGAGTTTCACAGAGAAAGCGGCAAGGCAACAGGTGGGTCGGGTCGGCGACGGTCTAAAGGCAAGTGGCCAGTGGCAATTGATATGCCGCCAACTTCCGGCGCAAAACTACACGGTTACCAACTGAAAATGAATGTAGCCACTGGTACATCAAGATTAATTAGAATTTTTACTTTTAATAAATCTTTCCCTCTCCATTCAATAAATCAAACAATGACAATAATTAATAATAGTAATTTTGATCTTTAACCTGTTGATTGAATAACTACTATGCGTTAACCAAATAATAAAGTAATCTAATGGTAATTGGTAAGCTATTTTGCATGTCAATTAATAGATGGCGCTAGGTGAATCATTTTAGAATTATATGTTTACAAATTTAAATGGACTATTAAGAACAGAGATATGCAGGAACAAACAGACAACAGATAGAACGGGTGGTACTGGCATCTGAAAAATATATCAACAGTTAACAACAGCAAAAGATGATTAAAGTGTATGCAAACAATAACACCAGAGATACTGTTCTTGCGTCGTTAAAAACTTGCATAAATAAGTAATTCTGGCGAGGAACCTCCAAGCCAGCGGCGTAGAGCCATTATTAAATATGGAAGAAAACTTCCCAAAATTCCACAAAAATATACAATAAAATTTACTTAAATGAGGTTCAATTGTACATGTAACGTTCAGGCAAAAGTGAAAGTTACAATACGACAGCATTATAATTTTCAGCATGTGTATGGTATGGGGAACGCTACTAGCCGCATAGGGGAATCCTATACACTTATGTACATGTGCAATATGGGTTAGAATCACGAGGTGATATGAAATGGATGGTGAATATCCACCATTTAAATATTTGTACACTTTCTTCTGTTAAATAAATATTAATTTTAACAGGTTAATATTATTTTAAGTACAATAGTACTTAAGTTTCGTAAGGTTACCTATGACATAATCCCAACATGCTCTAGTAAATAATAAATAAATCCATACCATCGACAATCACAGCGGCGCCAGAGTATAGCGCATTGGATCACCTCACTCCAATCACATTCCATTAGATGACATTCTCACCCGTATTGCACATGTACATAAGTGTATAGGATTTCCCCATATGGCTAGTAGCTGTCATCGTGCTGTATGTATGAAGTTCGGCATGCCTCTCAAAAACTAAACATCATTACACACGCAACTGAAATAAAATTAAAATTAAATCATTAGGGCATATTTAAAATCCTTACATTAAATGCGTGTCTCACTCTATTGAAGTTCGCCCTTTTATTATTGTACTACAATAATAAATAAAGACATATTATTATTAAAAGTAATAAATAAGTAACAAAAATGTCAAAATGCAACTGTACTACTACCACTACTACAAGTTATGCCTGCGTTTTATATGTTTACAATCTGCACACTCCCCCATGCTAATTTCCTCATTGCTTGTATGCTGGAGCGTTATATTATGAGCAAGCAAATTGGTTTCCCATATTGATTTATAAGAACACTAATGACACTCATCCACCTCTTTGGGATCCTTGTGTAACAAACATATGTGACACAAGATGACATTTATGCTTCGACATGGGCATGCAAGATAATCATAAGTTTTTATTTCATCATGTCTTTTGTAAACCAAGTTATATTTGCTTAATTCTGTTTTGTATTTGGAAGTATTTGTATTTTCTAAGTCTTCTTTCTTCTGGTGGCGTACCATATGATTTTTAAGGCGACCCTTTTCATTTGTTTGAAACTAATATAAAGCACAACTAATAGAGTTACCTCATTCCTAAATTTGTGAAAGTCTGTGAACTTTAAAACTACCCTTTCTGCTAGATTGATAAGGGCATTCATTCATTCACATTTGAACATTATTATCTCTTTGGATTTGTTGTGTGTTGCCGTGTGAAACGCAGATTTATCTAAAAACACATTGTGGTTTTAATTAAACTTATGCATAAGGTAGAGAGTTGAAATTTATCTACTATCAATTACTAAATACAGAAACATTTTACTAGATTTTCAAAAGATTGCTTCAGTGGCCAATATTTAAAACATTATTAATGACAATAATTTCAATCATCCAATAGATCATTTTACATATAGGATAATTCTAAAATCTAAATAATTGTCCAAAAGGAGGCCTGCCTAACTCGCCACCTGTAAAACTGTAGACTGGGTGAATCGGGAATAAACGCCGCGGATATATAAGAAGCGGGAGCAGCGCAACACTCGTTCAATTCAGTACAGTTCTGAGATGACCCAAGTGATCAGATAAGATAAAGAACAATAACAAGTTGTGAACTATAGTAATAAGACTATAGTATATAAAAGTTATAATTGGTGTGTTATTATTAGGACTAATTATTGGACCTACGTTGGAGTGTCTACTACAGGGTGTAAACACGTAACAATACATTTTGAAGTATTCCACATTTTTGTTGTATACTTGTTTACATTTTAAATGTGGAAATAAAAATATCATTATTATATGGATAGTAAATAAAAAACACTTTACCTTTTTATGAATCACCATATGGTTGGTCAGATTTCCCTTAAGATTTGGAATAAACTTGCATTGACTACATTTGATAATATCTTTTGAATGTGTAATTTTGTGTTCATTGAGATACTTCTCTTTATTCGACTTATAACAACATTTATCACAGTAATACGTCTTCTCAGCATTAACATCTACCTTCATTTTTTTTGTTGGTAGGGAAATTCTTCTTGCAGCTCCCCTTTTCCTCTTTGTTCTTAATTTCCTCTTTGCTTTATTTGTAGCTGGAATTTCCATACATTCATTTCTATTAACTTTCTTTTCCATGTCCTCAGATTTATTATCTACATTTGTAACGGTTGCATTTTTATTAATTGTCCCCTCATTTAATGGTAATGTTCCTTGTTCTCTCCTTTCATTTACTACAACAGGTTTGGTATATTCATGTTCGATATTGTTTTGATATTGATTGATAGTTTTGTGAAATTCACCTTCATTTCGTAATTTCTCTTCACATTTCGACTGAGCATCACTCTCAATAGAGTTTTGATCTGTATCATCTAAGACATCAACCTTATTTTTGGTCTCAATCTTGTCATCTGTGATTTCTGCACGTTTGTCATCCTCATTATCTTTTCTAAAGTGATTTAGGGACACTTTATTGTTTTTAACTAAATCTAAGAATGTAATAATACCACTGGCTAATTCCTTTCCATGCGTTATTAAATGTGTCCTAAGTAAAGCTCTATGTTTCGTCTTAAATGCACACCTTGTACAACTATATTCTATATTAACACTTGGATTACTTTTAGAGCTTACTTTTCCCACTTCATCATCATTAACAGACTGATCACTTTCAGGAAAGGAATTTTTCTCTATTATTTGACACGGGCTGTTTCTTTCTATACTTATATCTGCATCTCCTTTATTATTTACTGAAGAGTAGTTATTTCTAGTATTACGCGTTTTGGATGGTACATTTGTGCACATTTCTAAATTTTGTATTTTTACGGACCTTTCTTTTTCATACTGGTCATTATTTACATTTCTATTTGTTTCTACACTGTGTATGTCTTCAGATTCATGTTGATTATTTCTAATTATGATTGGTGTTCGTGGTTCCTTCTCGTCATATATTTGTTCCAGTTGGCTTGTATATAATTTTGCTTTTTTAATGATGTCAAAAAAAGACGTGATAGTGCTTGAAAATTCTATGCCATGCTTTAGTAAATGCCGTTTCATAACAGCTTTACGATTTGCTTGAAATGGGCATTTTGTACACGCATAATTCATATGTTTATTTGGGACATCTCTTGTTTTTTCGTCAACATTTTTTGAATAAATTTCCACTAATGTTTCAATATGAGTTTGACTCGACTTATTCACAGGTTTATTAGAAATTTCCTGAAGTTCAGTATTTATTTCTATTTGTCCAATTTCAGGTTTTTTTTTGTTTTCAATGATAGCATCTTCATAATTTTCTTGGCTTGTTATTTCTTGTAGCCTTTCTGAATCATCGGTACTTGCAGAGAAGTTTCGTAATGAACGTTTTCTATGATTTTGATTTTTTTTCCCAACAAATCGTTTGTTAACGTTAGTACAACTATTTCTTTTTAACAGTTGCCTAATTTCTATCTTCGATTTTTTGTTTTCACTAGTAATACAGTGATTCAAGATCTCCGTGTTTCTTATTTTATTATTAGTATCATGATTGACACCAACTTTTGAAAATTCTTCTAGACTTTTACAATTGTTTTTGTCTACTCGTGGGTTATTTTCCATTTCGGTTTGTTTTGCTTTTTGAGGATGACAACTTTTCTCTACATTTTCTCCTTGCACGTTATTTCTATCCGAATTCTGTTCATGATCTGTAGCTTCATTAAAATTCTCAGCTCCTTTAAATTGTTCCCCGCTTTCTGTAGTATCAATAACAGTATTTGCATTTACTTCTTTTTCCTCATTTTGTTCACTTGATTGTATGCTATCAATGTTTACTTCATCTTTCCGGGACTCCTTCGTCACATATTCAACTTTCTTGGCTAAAATCTCTAAAAGTGGTTGTTTATGTCTACGTTCAACATTTAAATAACTAGTTTCACAATTACTATCTATGTTCGTAATAAGACTACTTTTATTTCGCTTGCTATTTCCGTTTTCCATTTGTTTATTTACAGTTTCTTCATTATTGCCCATTTTAAGTGAAGATCGAACCCTCTTAAGAATGTTTTTGTCTATGCTGAAAAAACAATTATTTATATTGTAAGTGTTAAAATGAAGTTTTATTTTGTAAGTGGAGAGGATTTCGAAAGGAGTTTGGCAAATTGAGTAACTCTACAAATAAAATAAAATCACTTTTAACATATATACAACTTTTTTTGTACAGTTGCCCTATGCAACTACTTGGATATGATAGTAAAATAGATAAACCGAAATTGTATAGTTTGAAATTTCTTGACAGTTGATAAATTTTTGATTTTTTAAGCGATTTAATGATCAACTACCATAATCCTTTTTATCAATTTCGTTCACCTCTACGAATATGGGAAACTCTTGGAATCGGATATTTAAACTATTTAAAGGTTAATATCTTGAGAATGACATTAAACCGTGTATGTATGACGCTATCTATTGGATATATTAGGCACTGGGGTGGATTGTTCCCCATTATATGACTTGATTCAAGCATGCCTTCCCTACCTATATATTCAAAGAGTTGAACCCAGAGTGGGAGAGAGAATGGGCGGTTCTTAACTTGAAAAATTCGAGATAAGCTGTATGTAAAATTGAAGATAGGGTTGGGCAATCTATGGATAAAACATCTTTGGATATAGTCTTGTTCTGATGAGTATAAAAACGATTGAGTCAAGCGACGCAGTAAGTTTATTTCTGTGCTTATGCGCAGAGGGAGTGGGGCGAAAAAGTGCAGTGCTTGTCAACAAGTTTTTATTGTAAGCATGATAATTTACATATTTAAAGATTGCGGTATTTTATTTGCAAAACCGTTAGCTAGTATTTTTAATTTATCTATTAAAATTGCTACTTCTTCAGAAGTATGGAAAATATATAGAATCTGTCTGGTATTAAAAAAAAATGATAGATGTGCTGTTGAAAACTATAGACTGATAGTAATACTGTGCAATTTTAGTAAACTATTTGAAAACATAATATATGGTATTCTCTTTAATCACGTCAAATCTCAAATCTGCCTCAATCAACACGGATTCATGCCAAATCGCTCTACCACCAGCAATTTGGTGTGCATTACTCAGTTCATAGCTGAAATTTGGATTCTGGAGGCCAAGTAGATGTAATTTATACAAATATTCTTCCCTATTATTTGGGTTTTCTACCACTTGTGTGTCTTTGTAAGCCATAAAAACATATCTCAAACGGGGAACATTTCAAGATCTATTTTAACAAAAACAAAACTGATAAACAGGGAGCAGAATTCAAGAAACTGTATTTACAATATCCCGTACGAATGTGATAAATGTTATGTGGATGAGTCATCCAGACCTTTCGGTGTGAGGTTAGATGAGCACAAGATTACATTAGAAAGAATGAAATTCAGAAATCAAAGATTTGTGAACATACTTGGGAAAACGGACATAGAATAAACTGGAACTCAGCAAAAATTTTAACAAAAGAGGCAGATAACAAAAAAGAAAAATTAAAGAATTAGCAATAATTTTATTAAATGAAGATAAGTGTGTATCGAATTGTTCTGTAGATATTTGTACAACCTGGCTATCAATGTTCAAAGATGAACTTTACAAACTCAACATTAAAAGAAAATAACATCAGTTCTGTTTAAGTAGTAAGTATCTATGGAAATAACATAAACAGAATCTTAAAGCTGTGTATTTGACATACACAGCAAATAAGAGTTCTTCCAAAAAAAGCTTTGAAAACAGAAAGAGACTACTTTCCAAAACGTTAGCAAAATACATTATTTCTGTGTTTATTCCGATTTATATTATTTGTAAAATATAACCCCTGACTGTTCGTTTGACGCAAACGTCACAGGCGCAGAGGCTTTTTTGCAATAATTCTATTATTTTGTAGATTCGGTGATTTGTTTTTGAAGAGGATAATACACGTGGTAGAAAACCCAAATAACAGGAAAGAATATTCGTAGAATGCCACAAATAACTTTCAGACAATATCATTTATACAAACTTTTCTAAAGCCTACAACAGACTGGACCACGGAATTTTGCTGAACAAATTAATTGAACACAAAATCCAATAAAATTTACCAATACAATCCATAATGAAGAACTGAATAGCTGAAATCATCTCAAAAATCTAGGAGTACACCAAAGTTATCTTTCGTTACCCATATCTATCAAATCACCGCTAATTCCTTCAAAAATTTAGGCTACATTATCCATAATTGTAAAAAATTTAACGAAAATACACTAAAACTTATCTTTAATTCATTTGTGAGGTCAAGACCTGAATATGCTTCAATAGTATGGAGTCCTGGTTATGAAAATCATAAATATAGCATTGAAAAACCTCAGAAACGTTTTCTTAAATACCTTAAATGCCTTTGGTTCAAAAGTTCTGGAAATTATCCAGAGAGAGGTTTTTCACATTGTGACTTATTACATAGATTCAATACAAATGATCTTCAACTACGTCGGGTGTATCTCTCTCTTGTACTTATTTTAAAGATTTTAAATGGTACTGTTGACTGCCCTGAAATTCTTAGTTGCATTAAATTTCCTATTCCTAATTTGCAGGATCGCTCGCTTTCATGTCTATTCTGTTTGCCTGCCCCAAGAACAAATTTGCTGTTATTTTCTGCCCTGTACCATATGTGTTCCAATTATGATTCATTATATAATAATATAGATATTTTTAATACTAGTATATCCAAATGGGAAATGTTGTCAATTCTGCACAATAACTGTAGCTTCTGAAATATTAGATTGCAATTTTTAGGATTATACTAATCATATATTTATTTTGTTAATTTCTATTGTCATTTAGTTGTTTATTTTAATTAAGTTATTTAGCTTTATTATTTAGTTTTTTTTTTTTGTAAAATTCCTGCCCTATAATTGGATTTCTGTCTGAGCAGTTATAACTAAAAATAAAAATAAAATAAAATTGAGACAGCTCGGAATTGAACAATATTATGGGGTATTATCACTCACTGTATGGGCACTTCACATTGAAATAAATAACAGAATTGTACAGATTTTTCTAGACCCCTCTTCATCGATAATCATGTTAACAAGTGGGTGGAACTATAAGCCAAGCGAATTTAATTTATCACTGCTAAATTTTAGAAATAAAACAATATCCAGAAACAAATATAGAGACATAATGTATCTTGATGAAACGCGATTTGACACCCATGATATCATCCGGTATGGTTGGGCAAATAACAGCAAAAAGTATAACTTAAGTACTCCACGTTCTAGGGGAAAAAGAATTATAATTGTTAATGCTGGACGCAAAAACGGTTTTATTCCTAATGTGTTGATGTTGTCTGATAAAAATATCAAGCAATCCTCTGCTGACTATCACGAGGACATGACACCGAATTATTTGAGAAAAGGCCATATCCTACCAAATTCGGTAATCGTCAACATTAAAGTCTCCAATTAGGAGGTACTATTTTTTAATATTTATTAAAACAGCACTGCAATGATTTGTCAAGTTTGGAATGGAAATTTATGCCCGTTAATTCAAGAAATTGGAAACCGTTTCCAATTTATTAATGTTAATTTTACAGCCTTTTAACCAACGTTTAAAATACTTCGAGTATGAGATAAGTATATTGATAATACAACAATCTCTTACCCTGTTTTTTTACTTTCAGCACCAAATTCTACTTTGTTGTGATGTTCAATATCCTCCACAGAAGCTGCTTCGTTATCGAAAGTCTCTTGTAAAGCATTATCATCATGCACAGAAGGATCTGTGTCAATTTCCTGTTTTATTACAGTTAATAAATTGAAATTTTCTTCCGAGTTGCTTACGCTATTCTTTTCATCTATTTCTAGTTTAATTTCAGTATCAATTTCTTCTTTCTCTCGTTCCTCATCAAAAATATCATCAGGATCCTCATTATTTAAACTCCTTCCAGTCTCGGTACTACTATTGCCTACATCTTCATGGATAAACTCTTTACTTACATTACATAATTTGTGGTCCAGGATTGGGCGTTTAACAGTGTCGGGTAAACTACTTCGTTTGCGGACTTTACAAAATTCAGCAGATAATGCATGGTTTAAATTAGATAAATTATCCGTTCCACCTAAAACTATACGTAAAATTTCACCATTGCCTGCATATTCTTCTTGTACTTTTTCAATTTTTACCCTGCTTTCAGCAGATTCTTCAAAAACATCATCTGTTTCATTTACTATATCAAGTCTATTCTGTTGTTTTACCATATTTTGTATTATTTATAATTTGAACCCAGTGATGTAGCAGACTAACAGATGTTACTAGATGTTATGTCATCAAGTGTTTGCCTACCTCTCCTGGTTTGACTCACAGCTCTGACAGATGTCAACATTAGAGGGAATGGTTGTGTGTCTACGTTTCTTCAACAATGTCACAATACATTTTCACTATATATCTAAGCTCTAATTAAAGTTTATTACAATCAGATGATAAATTATTTCTAAATCTGTACAATATTCTGATATTTTTTTATTTAATTTTTTTCTGATAATCCCAATTTCACCTGTAAGAAAAATGATACATTAATAAATTTAATAGTCTTTGAAATAGTTTTTATCAAAAATATGCGAATTTTTGGTTTAGGTGAAAGCGGTATTGACAAAAGTTATAACATCCCTTCAGTACTTAACTATATTTATTGTAGTAAATTGGTATTACAGATGTCTCTTACTATAGAACTTTACAACAACTATAAGTAAAAGTTTAGAACTATGCCATAAAAGGTGTAAGTGTTAATAATTTGTATATTTAATTTTTGCGCTTTGGCCTCAACTTCGGTAAACCCAATAAAGTATAATATGACATTAAATCTTTGTAAGAACTTTTATAATTATAATGTTTTGGCTGGCAACAGTATAGCAACCCAAATGACATATTTAACATCAAAACACGTATAAAACATCATTTTTTTATGAATATGTAATTCTAACCTCCAGGGTAATTTATGGTATGCAAATTGTAGTTGGAATTATTCTCTTTAGGTAATTAAAGTATAAGTTTTATTCATGAAATGATAAACAAATTATTAGATTATGATAAACAAGAGTAAAATACATTTAATGTATTTTAACAAAGGTTCCAAATAATTCCTCCTAATTATTAAATTGATATTTCTACTACTTTATACTTACTCAGGTTTATGTTCTTTGTATCTCGTTTTAGATGGAAATGAAATGCACTATACTGCAATTCAATATTATTCGATAAACAGAAAAGACGTAGGAAAAAACACCGACACTACGGCAACAACAAACTAGCATTCAGAGGTTAATGAATTAATTAATTAACTCTTCTTCTTCCCCAGTACCTCTGCAACCTCCATGGTTGTCCACAAGTGTATACTCATGAATCATAGAGGCCCAGGATACCGAACAAATACTTACTTTTTTTTCAAAAAAGTACTAGGATAAAAGCAACCGTTAGGTGGCGCAGCAAACAAAAGGATCTCCCCTATGTAAGCTTATTGACAAGCACTGCACTTTTTCGCCCACTTCCTCTGCGCATAAGCACAGAAATAAACTTACTGCGTCGCTTGACTCAACCTGGCAATGTCTTGTCTGTATACTCATCAAAACAAGACTATATCCAAGGATGTTTTATCCATAGATTGCCCAACCCTATCTTCAATCACCTTCAACTCTACATACAGCATATCCTGAATTTTTTAAGTTAAGAACCGCCCATTCTCTCCCACTCTGAGTCTTTGAATATATAGGCAAGGAAGGAATGGTTGCTCAAGCTGTATAATGGGAACAATCCACATCGGTTCCTAATATTTCCAATAGATGGCGCCATATGCATTCGGTTTAATATCATTCTCAACACAGTAATTCAGAGAGTTTCCCAATCTCCTATTCGTAGAGGTGAGCGAAATTGATAAAAAGGATTATGGTAGTTGAAATTATTTTTATAGTTATTTTGTCTTTATTTAATGTGCCAAATGGTATCATCGCGTAGTTCTCAGTTTTAATGCGTCTACTCCTGTATTGGTCAATCCAAATCTGTTATCGGCGTGGGGTAGTAAACAAGTTATGCGCGATTGCGCGAATGCAGCATAACAAATATATAACCTAATAACTACAGTACTGAGAGTTGGATGTCTGTATTAGTCTGTGGCGAAATAACCGTGTGCAGCTGGTGCTCTCTGGCGAATAAAACAAAACAGAATGTTCCCCATTCTCAAGGATTATAAACGAAATCCTTGCCCCATTCTCAGGCGACGGAAGTAGCCATTTTGATCAACCGACTATTACTCAAACTTATTCATGGGAGGATCTTGCTGGCATTGTGAAACTTCTGTTTTTGCTTGTTGAAGCTGGTTATATTTCTTATAAAAACGGGTATATTTACTAAGCTAATTACGTTTGATGATTCGTATGTGCTTCTAAGGAGTTAGTAAAGTTTGTGTACTTATTTATTTACGTGCTAATGTAATTATGTGGTTATGGTCAGCTGTCCATCGCCATAATGATCAACCATATTATTCAGAATTTATACGAAGTTCCATCTCCCATTATTTGGATTGCATCTTTCCTTACCTATATAAAGAGTGGACCATTAATAATAGGCCATAGTTCAGGGGTAGATTCTTGTGGCCAAAATATGAGGATATAACCAATTATACTTTAGTAAAATATTGCTGTGGAAATGGATACAGGGTGACAAAGTTCAAATAATTTTTTCGTTTTTTTGCAATAACTCAACAGCCTCTTGACTGATCTTCGCCAATTTTGCTAGAGGAACTTTTTTTACTCTAAGAAACAATAACTTATATATTACATCACGTTAGACCATAGAGGGCGCCACAGGATCTGTGATTCTGATGATTAATTTTTTTTACGATACGTTGTAGTACTTCTGACCAGAAAATCTGATGATGGCGTCATTTCCACGTATAAAACGTACACCTGGTAGAACTTGTGAACTCCAACCGTTTTCGAGGAAATTGCCTTTAACAATTTCTGGAATTTTTTAAAAAACAAAGTCAAATTTAATTAAACAGTGTATTTATTGAAAAAAGTAAAAATGTAAGGGAAAACAAAATCGTAATAACAGCGTAAACTCTTTCTCACTTTCTTATGAACTAATGGATTATTTTCATGGTAGGTATTGAGATAAATACATAAATCAAAAGATTGTCTAAAATAAAGGATCTAATCTTATTAGAACACCAAAAAATAACGTAAAAGTTATCTTAATGACATTATAAATTTTCCCCCCATGCAAAAACCCCATTGCTGCAACTTAGAGTAAATGTTCGACATGGTCTCCGCCTACTTCTATGCATTTTCTAATTCTATTCATAAAAGACTTTGTTATATTGAAAAATTCATTTTCCTGTCCTCTAATAAAATTCGCTGTGTTTTGTATTTTGTCCCACAGTTCTTCTCTTGAGTTGATAGTATTTGCATAGACTATAAGGACTTCATATCCACACATAATAATCCAAAGGATTATAATCAGGACTCCTTGGTGGCCAAGCAAACTCACTTCCTCGACCGATCCATCTGCATGGGAAAGTCTCATCAAGATAATTCCTGACTTCAATGGAGAAATGAGGGGAGCTCCATCTTGCATGAACCACATTCTGTTCTGTATGTTTAGCATGAAAGCATGTAATCAGCAAGAGTATTTTGAAGAAAAAACAGATAAGACTGTCCATTTAAATTTGGAGGAAGGACAAATGGTTCCAATAATTGATCGCCGTTGATACCACACCAAACGTTAATCTTAAATTCTGAAAATGCCTTTCCTTAACGGCATGAGGATTTTCTACTTCCCAGTAATGGGTATTTCTCCTCGGCGAGTAAAAGTAGCTTCAGCTCAGTATGTAGGAGTGTCATAAATTTTTGCAGAAAAAACTCGTCCACGATAAGTTAAAATTGATACCGGAGAATAAGCGTTCGACTATTTGACTAGTTTGTGTGTCCTGTGACTTTAAACTAATTATAGTTATTTTCCCATTGAAAACGGATAAAAGTTTAAGTCACCCAAGAGACGTAAATCAATACGGTTGATTGTTGTTATTACAAGTGAATTTACGTCTTAAATAGAATAGAATATAATAATTTATTTATGTTAAACTTATAAAAAATGTACATACGTCATAAAAAAGTTTTTTACACAAATTTAGATAAAAGCATACAAAATATCACAAGAATGTATATGAACAATTTTGAGAAACAGGTAACAGATACTAAAAAAAGATAGACAAATAAAAGAATTACACAAACATGACAAAAATTGCAGTTTAATTACTGTCTTATATTTGCAATTGCACATTCAATTTCCTCTAGAGAGAAAAATGCATTTTTTAGAAAAAAATCTTTAATCGTAGATCTGAACTTTGTTGGAGGCAAAGCTTTCATGCTATCAGGTAATAAATTATAGATTTTGATGCCATAGTGTTTAACAACAGTTTGTCCCCGGGCAAGTCTTGTAAAATCGGGACATATAGTATCTTTGTATCTTGTCTCATATTGATGGAAGTCGGCATGAGTGTTATAATTATTTAAATTATTGTGTACATACGTAATGCATTCTAATATGTATATGCAAGGCAAGGTTAGTATGTTAAGTGCAATAAAGAGGTGCTTAGTATCATCACGATAACCCACACCACCCACAATCCTGACAGCTCTCCTCTGAAGACCAAAGAGTCTGTGTTTACCAGCTGAGTGCCCCCAGGCAAGGATTGCATAAGACAATCGTGAATGACACAATGCAAAGTACGCTGTTTTTAGCACGTTTAGAGATACTGAACTAGACAATTGCCTTAGACAATATATATTTCTCGTCGGCTGTTCAGCAACATATTCAGTATGAGCATCCCAACGCAGATATGGATCAATGAAGACCCCCAAGAATTTTGTATTTGTGGGATTATTAGGTATGTTGCTCATATCACGTGTACTTGAGACCATTTTTATTGTTTTAGTAGCATTAAGTGCTAGAAAATTAGAAGTAAACCACTTTTCGGCCTCCGTGAGCGCATCATCACACTTTGACATCAAGTTATCCAAGTTTGGGTCAGACATTAGAAATGTTGAATCATCAGCATAAAATATGCAAATGATTTTTTGAAGTGCATTTGGCAAGTCATTAATATAGATTAGGAATAGGACAGGTCCCAGAATTGAGCCCTGTGGTACTCCAAATCTAATATATAATTCCTCGGATGTTATTCCATTCAGACTGACTATTTGTCTACGTTTCTCTAGGTAGGATTTAATAAGTGAGATACTTGTTTTACTGAAGTTATATTTGGATAACTTTTGAACCAGTAAAGTATGTGACACGCAGTCAAAAGCTTTACTGAGGTCACAGAAAAGAGAAGCATAGTAGTGGTCTTTTTCAAAACATTCCAATGTGTGTTCCGTAAATTTTAAAATAGCATCTGTTGTCGAGAGGTTTCCACGAAATCCAAATTGGTGTTTGAATAGTATTTTATTATTTTCTAGGTATTCAGTTATCTGATTTTTAATGGCTTTTTCAAGGATTTTTGAAATGATTGGAAGCAATGAAATTGGTCTGTAATTACTTATTTCCTCAATATCGCCTTTTTTGAAAACTGGAACAACAACCGCTATTTTAAGTATATCTGGAAACACACCGGTCCTGAGACATATGTTTATTAACTTGGTTAGGGGAATTAAGATAACATTTTTTACTGTTTTTATTAAATCAGTATTTAGGCCATACACATCTTTACTATTACTGTTTTTTAAAGAATTCAGGATATCTCTTACTTCGTTGTATGTGACTTCACGAAAACAGAAAGATTCAGTGGTGTTTACTAGATCGACATAATGTAATGGTTCAATATTTAATTTAGGAAGTCCATCAATGATATCTCCAGCGACATTAATGAAAAATTTGTTGAAATATGTGGTTTTGGTATTGAACTTTTCTTCCGGGTTGAATTTATTATTTGCCACATAGTTTTTGTAGGATTACTCATTTAATTTAATTTTTTCAGTTCTCAGTGCATTTCTATATCTTAATTTAAATTCATTTCTAATTTTTTTATTTGATTCTGTGTTTTGAATTTTGCAGACTTCATTGAGGAATTGTAATTGATCTCCCATTTGTCTCAAATTATCTGTGAACCATGCACTTTTAAAATAATCAGCGTTTTTAAAGCGTACTAGTTTCCGGAAAAGATTCATTATAAGCTTCTAAAATTGTATTTAAAAATAACTGAAATTTTTCATTAATGTCAGAGTTTTGTGTTACATATTTTTCTTTGGAACACTTCGATTTTTTTGAAAACGTCTCGGCAATAAGGTTCCTGTGTAGAAGGTTCATATAAAACATCATTTATTCTTTTACATATTTTAATATAAATAGTCAAATAGCTAATTTGTTTTCTGTGTAAATGTATTTAATACCAATCTAGAATATTCCGCGAGGTAATTCGTGTTTTTCTTTTACTAGGCGTTTTTTTTTGTGTGTACACTTCTTGGAATTTGAACTTTTCCGCCATTTTATTTTCACATGGACTGATTTACTGTTTTACTCCGCCAAAGAGTTACCTTTGATATAACTCCTAGTCATAGTGGTTTCTTACTTCAACAAGAAATTGGTAAATCTGTCAAGGGGATATCAACTTTTGATGACTGCACCGGCAACCAAATTACAATAAGGAAGAAAAATATATAACCCATTTCTGCGGGAATCGAAATAGCCACAAAAAAATAAGAATCGATATGTGGGAACCAGACATTTATGCCACAGTCAAAGGCTTAATTTAGATAAAACCTACAGTGTCAGGTTAAAATATTTCTTAAAAATAATAGATTTAATCAGTATAAAGCTCTGAAAGTACGCAATCAGCAGTACACAGGATCCTGCTGCATCCTCTGAAGATTTAACACGTGCTATTCTGAGCTTTACGTACATTATGGATAAAGACTAAACTTAATTTGAATAAACAGTCGCTCCATATTTCATTTACCAAAAACCGTCTTAACTGTGACCTACACTATACTACGTGTGTATAAGGTTTGACTCTCTGCATTGTATAATAAATCGGGTACTTCTGACTAGTTTTGATGTTATTATTAATGCGGTCCACTTGTTTAGTGCATGCTGTTTCAATGAGTAATGATCATTTCACATTTTTGATGCACCGTACTTAATATTTCTAATGCACAATAATATTATCTTTTTGCAGGTACATTTATGTATTTAAAAAGTCTGTGCATAACCCGCCATTTAAATTTATTTATAGATGATTTTCTAGGGTATAATTGTAAATAATAATTGCTTCTAGATAGACAAATACCTTTATTAACCACTTGATGCATAACATATATATGGTAAGTCAATATAAGGTACATAACAAAACAAAAAAAATGTGTTGGCTTGGTAAATATAAAACAATTAATATATATACAGCGAATAAACAAAAAAATACAAAATGAAGAAATAAATGTATGTACATAATGTACAGTAGATATAGATATTATATAAATAAGCACATAATAACTAAAATTATTTAGTCAAAAACTACAAAACACTATAAAGGCATCTCTGCATAAAGACAGAGACCAAGTAGACCTAAAAATTAAGAAAAACAATTAAAAATGTTAAGCTGTAACAGTTAACAAATCAATTGTCCATACATTTATAAATAAAAAATATGTTAACTATAAGAATTGGGCAAATGAAGTGTTAATTCCTAGCAAAGAATATGTAGCAGCTAGAAGTGGTTTTTTATTTATATAAGTCGCAATTGTCTTGTTAGCTGCCCAAGGATATTAGGTTAACATAATACTTAGTTTATTTTTTGGATACATTGTTTCTGCAAAAAGCGAAAAACTTGAATATGTTCTTACAATGAAAAATGCTAATTAAGCTCTATTAATTAGTACCAATCTTGAGAGAAGAAATAAATCTCTATAAGTCCTAACTAAAGTATCTTTCACAGATGCACCTCTATCTTTTCTACACTGCAAATAGAAATCATGTCGACACTAAATAAGGTATTAGCTATAATGGTGTCTGATGGATTAAAGTCATACAGAAGCTGAGTGTCATCAGCATATAGTTGCAAATGATAATGATTAATTTGATTAGGAACATTGGCTGTATAGATAACAAACATCAAATGGTCCGAGGGTGGATCCTTGTAAAACGCCTGATATAATTAATTAAGCAGAGGACATAAAACTATTAACAGTCACTGACTCACATCGGTTGCATAAGTACGATTTAAAAAACACCACATTTTTATCAAACCCATAACAAAAAAAAATACATGCATAGTTGAGTCAGTAGTATCAAACGCCTTAGAGAAATCAAGGGATACTGAGACAATAGCCCTTTCCTTATCTGAGGCCCTTACAATATCATCGCATATATTGAACAGTGATGTGGTGGTACTGTGAGGTGTTCGAATGCCATATTGTTGTAAAATAAAAATTTTATGTATATTTAACTAATTAACGATTTGATTATGAACAATCTTCTCTATACCATTCTGGAGAAAACTGATAGATAGATTTATTTTCATGTGAGAAAATTACAATAATGTGTAGACTCGTCAAAACATTACAATTATAGTACAGTAAAATTTAAACAGTAAAAATTTGTAAATAAATGTTCAATATATGTGTACAATACAAATTAAAAACAAATATGTGTCTATGTAATTATATATAAATACAAATAAAAATAACAGAGTTAATTATTATACATCTAAATACTTGAAATTTCAACCACTATACACTCTAAAATATTTGATAAATTCCTGAATCTCACATAAAACCATTTCTTTCAGAAAATTTTTAATTTTCATGATACATTTTTTATTCTCAAAATTTTTCCACTTAGTTGGTAAAATATTATACAATTTTGTTGGTAGATATCTGTAGTTATTTATATTCTTTGATAAACGGACATATGAGGCACTTAGGTGCTCTACATACACAACTGCAAAATGATTAAAGAATAATTTTTTTTTCGCATGTACTAATCCTTTGTAATTGTGATCCTCGGAATATTCGAGGAAGAAGTATTTATATTCTTTCATTGTAAATTGCAAGTTTTGTATTTTTACATAAATTAAAATTAATATTGACTAATTACGTTCTTTTGTCGTGGCAATATTTCATTCCAATTTTATGACTACCTGGTCATATGAAGGTAATAATAAAGGTAGTCACGATCATGATACTACTACACTGACAAGACAAACCCACGCACAGATTGTATTTTTTCTCTCTCAACGGAGTGACATAACGTCGAGACAAATATCAGTATTTGCATGAGCGTAGATCAGTGTTTTTTCATATTTCGTTTTATTGTCGGTAACATATTTTTTACATAAGCGATTTTACAATGGGAAAAGAAAATTTGCGAAGAATGGATCCACAGGTTTCAACAGCTGCATAAATTTAATGTTAAAACTGTAAGAATTCGTTCTGAGCATTTTTTAAATAGTAATTATCATATGAGAGAAAAACTGTTGGAATTGCCCCAGAATAAATGAAAATTAAAACCTGATGCCATACCTTCTGCTTAAACTGATTAAATATCCGACTGTTCAGACCTTTTTTTTTATACATTTATTTAACGTCGGCCTATTTCCGCTACTGAGGCCTAACACCGACGCCTGTAGACGAGCTAACCCCAACCAGGAATTTTGCCGAACCTCTTCCCTTAAGAAGAGTAGGGATCTTTTACTTGCCTAACATTTAATAGACAAAGGACCGACGGCTTTACATCCCCTCCGAAGGATGGTATATCTCCTATACAACCTTCGCCTAAGGTTGTATAGCTTCCGCGCATACACTGATATACAAGCCGCTGGAAGATGTGTGAGGCGAGGAAGCGGTTTCCGTTGGAATGGTCACCCATCCAAGTATTAACTGCGTCTGTCGTTGCTTTACATCGCACACCGAAGTATGTACATAGTAGAGACGCACCTATGCTCGCCCCCTCACCCTTAAAAACAAAAAGCACACTTTGCGACCAAGTCAGGTTTGAAGAGGAGGGTAAGATGAACTTAATTCTAAATTTTCAAGAAGATCGGAGCAGTACTTCAAATTTCGGAGATTTGGCCCCTTTTTAACGTTGAATGACTATTATCAGGGATTGTTTACATTCCCAGGCAATTTTAGACTCAAAGGTGTAGGACTTTAGAGCTTTTAATGCTGCCTGGCTATCTGAGTATATTGATCTTTGCCCTTCGAAGGCCTTCATTTAGGCATTCCTGGGCACACAGATCTATAGCATACATTTCTGCTTGGAAGATGGTTGGGGTGTTGCCAAGGGCTACGCCCACTCCTACCCCTTTAATAATATGCGGCGCCTAACTTATGGTCCTAATTAAAAAAAAAAAAAATGGGCATGCAAAACAATAAATACACCTGATATTATCAGGAAATACCGTGGTCATCATTTATCAAAGAAAGCTATCAAATTTCAGACGATGTGAATATAAACAATTTATGAATTTATATACGCTACAAAAGCTATCCTCCAACGTGTACCGGCAATGATATTTATTAATTGAATTTTCCTCGTCGGTGTAGGACAATAAACACAGAAATTTTACACTATGTCGACGTTTCGATTTATTTTTAAAATCTTGTTCAGGACTGAAAAGTACAGATAATGAGTAAGTAAATAAATACATTCAGTTTTAAAAATATAACAAATACTGATTTTTAACATACAGAACTATTAAAATATAAATATAAAACTATAAAAATGTTGTAAATGTCTCGATATATAGCTCTAAATTAAAATTAAGATATAACAAAAATTACGGACAGAGACAAAACGGAAAAGACATACACGTGAGCATCCTTACCTAGTGTAAAATATTCTTATCAAAAGACATGGTCCTTATCGTTAAATATATATAAATAAACATGAAAAATATATAAGACATACGTTGCCGTTTCGGAAAATAATAGTTAATTGAATATATAGCGGTACCTTATCAATACAAAACAAGAGATTCGGACAGACATTCCTTTTGAAATACCACTCTTAAAAATTTATGTAGACGATACCATTATGGCAGTTCCAGAAAACCAAGTTAACTATATCATTAATTGTTTTAATAGTTTCCATGACAGAATTCAATTTACACTCGAAAAAGAAAACAATAACAACATTCCCTTTTTAGACGTACGGCTTATTAGAACTGAAAACCAAACAATTATAACTGACTGGTATGAAAAAGATGTGAACTCTGGTAGATTATTAAATTATTATTCTAGACACCCTTGGAAACAAAAATTAGCAATAATGAAATCCTTAAAAAACAAAATTACTAAATTAAGCCACTCAAATTTTATCAACAAAAATTTATTAAATTTCAAATCCAAATTAATTGACAATGATTATCCACCAGAGTTTTGTAATATAATTTTAAACAGTAACAATTCGGAATACGCTGAAAATAACAATGAAAATAATTTTTTTTTAAAAATTCCCTACATAAAAGGACTTTCTGAAAAACTGAAATGGGCTTTGTCAAATGACAATGCCAGGATCGTGTTCTCTCACTTAAAAACGGTGGGTAATCTTTATAACACAATGAAAGATAAATTGGACATAAATTACAATTCTGAAGTGGTTTACAAAATTCCTTGTGAATGCGGTTTGGTGTATATCGGCCAAACAAAACAAAATTTGAAAGCCCGCGTATACGAACATGGATATTCATGCAATGAAAAGCATAAAAACAAAAAAGAAAAAACTGCTCTAGCTGCACATCATTTCACTGAAAATCATAATATTAACTTTGACGAGGTATCTATTTTGGATAAAGAAACTAATTATAACAAAAGACTTATCAGTGAAATGATATGCATACAAGCACATAAGGCAATTGCAGTCAATAAAAAAACAGACACTGATAATTTAAGTATTATTTATAATCATATAATAAAAAATTTACTTAGTTTTTAGATGTATATGTGGAAGTGTTTCTTGTCCGAATCTCTGTTTTGTATTGATAAGGTACCGCTATATATTCAATTAACTATTATTTTCCGAAACGGCAACGTATGTCTTATATATTTTTCATGTTTATTTATATATATTCAATGATAAGGACCATGTCTTTTGATAAGAATATTTTACACTAGGTAAGGATGCTCACGTGTATGTCTTTTCCGTTTTGTCTCTCTGTCCGTAATTTTTGTTATATCTTAATTTTAATTTAGAGCTATATATCGAGACATTTACAACATTTTTATAGTTTTATATTTATATTTTAATAGTTCTGTATGTTAAAAATCAGTATTTGTTATATTTTTAAAACTGAATGTATTTATTTACTTACTCATTATCTGTACTTTTCAGTCCTGAAGAAGATTTTAAAAATAAATCGAAACGTCGACATAGTGTAAAATTTCTGTGTTTATTGTCCTACACCGACGAGGAAAATTCAATTAAAAAACCCTAAGGATACGAAATAGATAATAATGATGTTTATGACAGGGCGACGTCATGCGCGTAAATGTCTAAAACAGGCGAAGCAAGTGAGCTTATCCTGTCAGTAGTAGTATCGGTCACGATCTTGTAATGACGTTAAGAAGTCTTTAAATTCACAGGATCCAATGGTCCTATGAAGGTCGTATCCAATTAAAGTCATATACAAGTTGTATAAAAAGTCATGACAACCCTTTCCTAACCGTCCAGATTTGGTCATAAAGGGGTTTTAACAAGGTCGTCACGTCTAAAGGTAAGTCGAATATTAGATCGTAACGACGTCGTCACGTTTTTTATAAGACTCAAAATGTTACTTGGGTGGGTTTGGTCATGGAGTCAAAATAGGCAAGCTCCAAAATCCTAAAGTGACCAACCAGATCGCCTGGTTTAAATTTAAGTGCCTGATGCAGTCTTAAGGCACTAAGTGCTGCCTCCTTCGTCGCATGCAGATGCAGAGGAAGTAGGTCAAGCATTGCCTCCATAGCTTCTGTGGGACACGAATGCATTGCTCCTGTAGTCCCTAAGCAGGCATGGCATTGCAATTTCTGCAGCTTTCCTTGTGCTAATTTTTCTTCTGTTTTTAGCCACCATACACATGATGCGTAGGTCACCATAGGTCTGACATCCGAAAGGTAGGACCAATGTGTCCTTTTCAGCTTCAGACCCCAAGTCTTGCCAAACAGGCTACGACACACCCAAATAGCCGCTGTTGCTTTAATAGTGGTCCTTTCCAGACGCGAGTTCAAGGTAAGTTTTTGATCTAGGAAGTCACGAATTGTCGTGATGAGACTTTCCCACACAGATGGATCGGTTGAGGAAGTGAGTTTGCTTGGCCACCAAGGAGTCCTGATTATAATCCTTTGGATTATTACGTGTGGGGACATATGAAGTCCTTAGTCTATGCAAATACTATCAACTCAAGAGAAGAACTGTGGGACAAAATACAAAATGCAGCGAACTTTTCCGTTATTTTTTCTAGCATGATGTAATACATAAATTATTGTTTCTTAGAATAAAAAAAGTTCCTCTAGCAAATTTGGAGAAGATCAGTTAAGAGGCTGTTGTTATTGCAAAAAAACAAAAAAATAATTTGAACTTTGACACCCTGTATCTTTTTCCATAGCAACACTTTACTGAAGCATATTTGGTTATATCCTCATATTTTGACCCAAAGAATCTACCCCTGGACTATGGCCTATATTAATGGTCCACCCTGTATAATATTACTTTGTCGTGGACACATTGTATATAGCGGTTGAAACATATTTTACAGCAAAGTCAAATTTACGACACAAGTATGCTTTCCAAATAAAGCAAAAAAATTCAAAACACTTAACATTTCAAATGAGGGATCAAATATAGGAAGTCTCGGGGTCCGCAAATTGCGTACCTGAATTATGTATAATAGAGTTCCGCAAATTGCGGACCTGCATTATGTATAATAGAGTTCCGCTAATTGCGGACCTGTATTATTTATAGTAGAATTCCGTAAATTGCGTCATCAAAACCTAACATTATATCAAATTTCAAATTCCTACGTTTTCCATAGTTTTTGAGAAAAACCTCTGTGGCAGACTGAGACGAGGGTGATCTTATAATGGTTCCGTTTTTCCTTTTAAGGTACGGAAGTCTAAAAATGTAAAAATTAAAATACAAATTGTTTATTTGTTAATGAATTGCATACAAATTCACAAAATAAAAATCTGAATTGTTTACCTGAACATAAAAACACAAGAACCTAACCTAAACTAACTTATAGACCATTCCAGAATGACGTCATTGACAGTTCGGCCATATTTGCTGTGTGGCATACAAAACCATTTGCGTATGTAAACATTATGAGTATTTCATCATTAAATTGTTTAATCCTGGTCTAATTGATAGAAAATGCCACATTTTTGTAGTGCTGTTAAATGTTCAATGCATGGTGAAAGAGATCATGGATTGTTTTTCCGATTTCCCGCTATTTTCACCAATAAGGGAATCATCTTAATGCATTGCCTATAGAAAGAAGAAATGCTCGGATTAAGGCTTTGGGACGGGTGCAACTAAGTAAAAGCCACCTAAAACACGGTCGTATTTGTTCAAAACATTTTATAACTGGTAAGTACTTAATTTTTGTACAAAAACTCCTTCTAGGTTTCATAAGGTTAGACTTAAATGATGTGTGTAATTTTAGGAAAACTAGCTGCTTTAGAGGATAAAACTACAAATACCTGCCTTTACAAAAGGCCAAACTCAGTTGTATCCTATAGATTTGGAAAACACATGAAATATATCAACTGTACGGGTTCATGTAGAAAGAGTTGTAGGTTTGCTCAAAAAAAAATTTAAATTTTTCATGAAACAATACCCATAAGCACGTTGTCAAAATGAGGAAATTGAGTGCATTGGATAAAATTGTCGTGGTATGAAATGCAATCATAAACATGTGCCTTCTCAAATACCAAATAATATAAATAATGAATTATCTATGTACTTGTGTGTTTATTAATAAAAACAATTTTAATTATATATCCCTATTTATTTCAATATATTGCACATCAGTAATATATATTTTTTATTCACTGTAAAACAAATGTTATTTAATATTCACTTTATTCTCTTAAAATATCCAAGTTTAGGTTCAGTCAAGCCAAAAACGACCATAAATTAGATACGGACATAAATAGGCGTAAGTTCATTTTTATCTATCAAAAGGAGGATGTTTCTGAGACAAATCTCTTGTTCCTACATTTTTGGCCAATCGATATCCCCTATTCGCAACATTTCTACATTTTTCATGGAAGGTACTGGCCAAACAGAAAGTCAGTGGACTACTGTCTTCGATGGTGTTTGGACGATCATGCAGGTAAAACAGAATCGCTATATGACTGCACACTTCTGATAAACATGTACAGTGAGCAATGGAAATGTTGGTGTTCTTTAAAATAATCAAACTTGAAGTAACTTTTACCTCTTTCGTTGAGAGTGTTTAACCTACAACAAAGATTTAAAAAATGTTAATCAAGTTTAAAACCTCTGTAGCATATCACAATTATATACATTAACATATAGAATCTAATTATAATGTGAAATTACGCATTAACTTTGATTTCTTACCTTCCCAATGACAACAAATGCCTCATCACTAATTTGTTTTGCCAAAATTTCTTGAACAGAGCCAGATTCGTAAAGCTTGTAGGCTTGCAAGCTTTTATAAGGCTTAAATTATTGACAAGTATAATAACTATGAGTTAGTATCAAATAATTCACGATGTCCATCATGGTAATATTATAAACTTCAAGCCTGCTCTCTTCAGGAGGGATTGCACAGTGGTCAATATTATCAATAATCTCGATTTTTTTATCATATCTGCACTTAATATCACCTCCAAGGGCTACATAATATTCACTTCGAGACATCTTGGCCAAGAAATTTGCAAAAAATCACAATAAACTCAATCCATACCAAAAAAAATGAATGTAAACACACGGAAAATAATCGCTTTGTGTGCCACCCAGGCAAAATGGCGGATCTGTCAAAGTCACGTGTTCTGGAATGGTCTATTGTTTACCTGAACATAAAAACACAAAAACCTAAACTAACTTATTTCCATTCAAAGGTTAGTTTGGGTTCTTTAGTAAATATTTCCAATCAACAGTTAGGTCAGATCCTTTAGTGAACATTTTCAATCAAAGGTTAGGTTAGGTTCTTTGGTGACTATTTCCAATCAAATATTTCGCATCTTTTTGCATTTTTAGCAACAAAAACCTTGCTCCCCGACTTAAAATCGCCTTTTGCGGCAAAACCCAAAAATTTTAGCAAAGAACCCTATTAAATTTTGGCCATTTTCACAGAAGTCACTAAACTGAACTATTATCTCCTTATTTAATGGTCCATAGGTCTTTTACCTACAACATTATGAGTCCACAACACACATCAAGCGGTAAAAAGTAGGATTATGATTTTCGAATCCCTAAAAAAATAAGATAGTAGTCCGCTATTTGAGGAACTTGAACAAATTGAAATACGGGAACGCAAGTTGCGGAATTGCAACCTACAGAATAGAGGTCCGCAAACTGCCCGTATATTTTATATTTGCGGACTCCAAGTGAACAGGATAGAGATACGCAATTTGCGGACCCCGAGACTCTTCCTAAAATATAGGGCTTGAAAAAATATTCCTTTCACCAGCAATGTAGAGTTATTCAGCTAGTATTCACTATTTATTATTTACACAATAACTATACCATATTTTACTAAAATTACATAAACATATTTTATAAAGTAAAAAAAAATAATAAACAAAATTAATTGACAATAGAAAAATATTAAAACATCATATGCTCATCTTAGATCACAATAACAATTCAATTACCATAAACAAAATAATTTAAATAAAACATGACTAAAACTTCACATCATAAAATTCAGCCGTTTAAAAAACACGCAAATTTGCAAAAAGTTTAAAACAGAATTATACCACTCTTCTGCTATGAATACGATTTAGATGTTTGATCAAATTACACTTAAGTTTAGTCTGATAAGAGCAATGTGCACACTTTTTCATATCTATTTCCTCAGTTTTTTTATGTTGCAACATATGAGCGGTCAGATTACATTTGCTTACCGACTTATAAGGGCAATGGTCACAACGATGCATCTCCACTTCTTTAGGGTCCTTATGTAACAACAAATGCGATTTCAGATGACTCTTATGTTTTGCCCTGTAAGGACATACAGAGCAATCGTAAGTTTTTATTTCGTCACGGTTTTTGTGAATCAAGCTATGAGTTTTCAATCCCGTCTTGTATTTGGTAATGTAATAACACTGGTCGCACTTATACCAACTTATTTCTTCCATTTTCTTGTGAACTATCATATGTGTCTTGACGGTGTACTTTCTCTTTGCTGTAAATGGGCATACAGGACAGTTGTATGTCGCTGCATCACTTGCTGATATATGGCAGTGTTGATGTGACCTAAGATTAGTTTTCCTCTTCGTTTTATAGGAACATTTATCGCACTGGAACATTTTTATTTCTTCAGGTTTCTTGTGCATCACCATGTGATTTGGCAGGTCACCACGTCTCTTCGTCTGGTATGAGCAATGTGGGCACTTGTACATTTTTATCTAAAATCAGTTCGGTATTTATACTTATGCAATAAATTGTATCTATTGTATCTATTCTTAACTACGTTATCAAGATGTCTCAGACAGATTAAACCATACATATTTAAAACATAGAGGGCTGAGAAAGAGTAGGAGCAGGGAAAGTCAGGTGGCAAACGGAGAAAACAACACTCTTCAAATCATTGGGCTATCGCCAAAGATGGGCTTGTCAAATGAGTAACAATATAAATGAAAATGTTCCCTCTTTCTAAAACAAGAAAAATAGTGGCACTTTTTTGATATACGAAGAATGTGATAATTTGCAATTCGTCTGGAGTGAGAAAAAGGCAGAAGTTAACTTCTATTCAAATTCAAATATTTGAACTCTAATTACGACTATGCAAAATCCTGTTCCTGATGTGTTACGAAAAATTCTGACAATTCGCTGTTCTGACAATAACTGTAACAGCAAACGATGCGTTTGTTTAGCACAAAGTTTGGAGTGCTATGATGACTGTTCATGCAAATTTTGTAACAACATAATGGTAACATAGTGGAAGCAACCGATTTTGATAGTGAAGACTGTTAATATATCTTCCTTTATAGAATTTTCTACGTTTTTTTATTGTTTTAAATGACATATAAAATATCGCGCAACGCTAATTGCATGGATTCTCTACATTTTTAACTTTTTCATACTTCTTACTTCATTTTATTCGCAGACTATGATACAAATCCTTTAAATAAAAAAGTTTTTCAATTCATGAAAAAATCACTATTATTATTATTAGCCTTTACTCGAGTCCGAGTACAAAAAAAAAAATGTTACAGTCGATAGATTGTGTGTAATAAAAAATAAGTAAAAGGTGTAGTCTATTGTAATTCCCATTCATCTACGGTGCACATGACTATGGCTATAGAGGCCAATTCGAGAGAGCACATGTGGACCGCAGTCAGGACAAACATAGACCTGGTTAGGTCTTGGATTCGGCCTTCTTGCAGCAACATTTCCTTGATAGCTGGCCACAACCCCTCGCCATTCGGTTCTGTCCGCTGCAAGTTGTTCCCATTGCTCGTCTGGAATACCGCAGGATTTTAGATTTTCATGGAGAACGTCTTTGAACCTCTTTCGTTGACCGCCACGCCTTCTTCTACCGCTTAGCAATTCACCATAAAGTGTACATTTAGGAAGGCGGTTATCATGCATACGATGAACGTGACCTGCCCATCTTAGGCGTGCTCTTGAAATAAGCACCTCAATTGGAAGTCTGTCATACTTCTGAGGTGTCTTTGCTGAAAACGTTCTAATTCTTTCACATGACGACGGTAAGTGACCCAGCTTTCACATCCATATAGCAGTGTTGGAATGACAACTGCTCTGTAGACAGCCATTTTCGTTGACAAAGCAAGGTCGTGGTTGTCAAATACTCTCTCTCTAGTCCCCAGAGTGCTCTAGATGCAGCGTTAATTCTATTGTGAATCTCGCTGTCTATGTTTGCTTTGTCATTAACAACGTTGCCTAAGTAATTGAACTGATCCACCACTTCAAGAGAATTTCCGTTAAGTGTAATGTCTATTTGGTTCACTTGATGAGGAGTTGACATAATCTTAGTCTTTCCAATGTTGATTTTAAATCCCAAGGAATCATAGCTCTGGGCATACACATCTAAAAGTTCTTGAAGCTCTTCCGGCGTAGAGGCTAAAAGTGCACAGTCATCCGCATACTGGAGATCACAAATGAATCGTGTGCGTGTCTTCGTGAAAGCTCTAAAGCGCCCTATGTAAAAGAGACCGCCATCAGAACTGTATCTGAGACCTATTCCGCTGACTGTCAGTTTGTTGTCAACAATAATTGTTAGAGCAGTGGTAAACAAATTAAAAAGTAGGGGTGCCAGGACACATCCCTGCCTAACTCCAGTGAGGGTTTGGAAAGGTTCGGTTGCCTCATTATTATACATAACCTGGGCGTTGTTGTTTGTATGTAGACTGCTCATTACCAGGTAAACGAAACAATCAGATTGACTTTTATTTTTATAATAAAAAAAAGTTTTTATATAATTGTGAGGCTGTCACCTGCGCTTATGTATCTGCTTTCAAACTAAAAAAGTTCATTGAAATATGTCATATTGTTTCGAAGATATAGCGAAGTGAAAAATTTTCACAAATTTTACAATTTTTTGATTTTAAAAATATCGGTACAGTTAAAAAAAAGTCGTAAATGGCCTTTTCGGATATCCAGTGACCTATTTAATGATGTCATGAAGGTTTCATCTGGTTATACCTCAAAAAAATTTTTCAAGGAAGTGTCCTTTTCTCGATTTTTTACTGCGCTAGTTATGTCACATATGCTAATGGAAAAATGATCCAAACAAGTTTATGACGAGCAACAACTGCGCCTCTCAAATACAGCTACTTCGATTCCTTCAAATCAACATCAAATTCAGGAACAACTGTAGAAACGATGATCACGAAACAATGAAAATGTCTCAAAAGTCATCAACAGTTTTGATTGGTCAATAAGGGTTATGAAAAATTTGATGAAAGGTGACAACAAATTTACGAGAAAAATTTCGGAGCTAATTTCTAATGTACAGGACTTGGCTGTTGCGGTTTGTAACCAGTATGAATTTGAAGATGACCAATATAAGCTCCAACTGTGTGTTGTTTTGTGGATTATGATTCCTGGGGAAACCATGTTAAAAAACAAAGGCTTAACCTACCTCTGAGGTGGTGTGGATAAGAACAATACTATGTTAAATACCACCGATTTGTCACGCGTACCTGGACTATCGCCCCATCATTTCAAACATTGCGGCGCTATGTAAACCAACTGTGTATTCATCGCAGAAATTGATGAGTCATTTATCTTACCAATCTAAATGGCATTTCATGGAAATTATTTTAACTTATTTTGTCCAGAAATTTATGATTATTTTTCCAGAAAAGCGTATTGAGGAGCCTGATACATTCTCTATAACACCAATCAATAAGGAAAAACAGCAAGATACCCCTTTTGTTATATGCATTTAAAAACAAATATCTTAAGAATAATGAATAAAAAATGTATCTTACCTCTTCAGGCTGCAAATGAACAAGCATATGAGAAGCCATATATTTTTTAAGCTTTGTAGTAAACTCGCAATAGCTGCACTTAACGATATCCTTAGAATGAATGACTTTGTGGTTATCCAAATACCTCTTGTTATGTGACTGGTAAGAGCATTCATCACAGCGATACACGTCATTTTCCAACTTGATTTTTTTAGATGCTGACTTAGTCGTTCTACCTAGTTTTCTTTTACTTGATTTCCCTGATTCTTGACTTAGGTCATTTGTCTTTAACACTTTATTACCATGATTCTGCATTGTTAAATTTTCTACATTTTCAGGCATGTTATCTACATTTGTTGCAGTCTTTGGAACATTTTCATAATTTTTATCAATCTGTAATGGTGTTTCTCCTTTATCTGTTACAACAGCCTTGGTATTAATTTCTTTAAGAACTTCGCCATTTTCATTTGAATTATCTAACTTTCCCTGATTTTCTAGTTCTAGTTTTAGCAATTCTATTTGTATACTTATATTTTTGATTAATATTTGTGTCTCTTCGATTTGTACAGTTTGCTTATCTGAGTTTTCTAACTCGACTGGTAAACTTTCCTCGTTTTCTTTATCTAAAACAACTGTTTCATTTTCTTTACAAACTGTGTTACTTTCCATATTTAGTATCTCATTTCGCTGATTATCGGCAACTTCAGTAACCCTGTTGTCATTTTTTCCAGTAATTTGGGAACTGGATTGTGAGCTATTACAGATCTCTACTTTATCTTTGTTTTCTACTGCTTTTTCATCTTCAGTTTGAGCTTCATTATTTACAGTGTTGCGAGTCTTCTCTGTACATTGTTCTTTGATTTCATCTTGAACTTGCCCGCTGTCTAATTGATCCGCGGCTACTTCTTCATTATTAGCTAAATCTAAAAATGTTATAACACCAGTGAAAATTTTGGTTCCATGTATTGTTAAGTGTGATTTAAATATAGTTCTATGTCTTGACTTAAATGAACATTTTGTACAACAATATTCAATGTTCTCCGATTGAAGGTCATCGTTGACAACATTTCTAACTAATGAGGAATTACTGGACAGTAATGTATCAGCGTTATTCTGTTCATTTTCATCTAAAGACTTTTTGCAGCATTTTTGATTTTCAATTCTTGAATCTGTTTTATTTTTATTAGTTTCCGTTTCAACAATTGCTTTGTTTATTGTAGTCGTTTCAGCATGTTCCATTTCTTTGTGTCCTTTTTCGTCACTTGCAGCAATAATTTTTAGAGGTTGTTTTCCATGGCTTTTTGTTTTTTCTTCGCCATTGATCGTCTTGTTAGGAGCTGAAAAAGATTTGTTTTTCTCATTTAATGGTTTTTGCCCATCTTTTTCTACTTCTGATTTGTTCTCCTCTATTATATATTCCTTCCTGATGTCCCTATTTTCTACATTTCCATCATCATTGTTAATATTAGATTGTGCAGATAATTTTTTTGGAAGCCTATCTAGATTATTTTCTTTACCAGTTATACTTATTTCTGGCCTATTATGTGTTACCATTTTGTTAGCATTCTTTGAATAACTTTTAGCAGAATCTTCTTTTAGTTTCTTTCTATTCGACGGTCTCCTATTACTTGTCTCAGCACTTTCACTGGAATTGCATATTTCATCTTTCTTTCCCAATTCCCCTTTGTCTGTAATATTGTCAACAGAGGTAATTGCATTGACTGTCTCTTTGTTTTGTTTCCTTAATTGTATTTTCTTTGTTTCAGTTTGTTTCCCTCCCATATGTTTAGATTTTTCCTTTACACTTTTTAGATGCGAGTCTTTTTTTCCACCCTCAACTTTTGAATGCTCAATAATTTCAAAGTCATTTTTTAAATTAACATTGCTCTCTTCAACTTCCATTTGTGTACCTTCACTTTTACTGCCTTTATCTGAATCTTCCACCTTATGTGACAAGAAGTGTTTTTTAAGGACATCCCTTTGTGTTGCTTTAAATGTACATTCTCGACAATGATATTCAATAATTCTAAAAAAAAAGATTTTGATTAACTGTAATTTGTATAAAATCCGTCATTACTATATTCTGACAACAAATGAGGAGCTATCAAAGGATAAGGGAGGACACAATGTTAATATATCGAAAAGAACTGAACTCATATTGTATATAACATATAACACGGTATGTGTTAGTGAATAATAAAATATGATATTAGAATATGTGGTCTTCAAAGTATCTACCAATATTAATATGACTAAAATTTAAACTAGTTCTGGTAATTTAAGATTACATATAAAAATATAAATAATTAGAATGTGCTTTGTGGTTTGTCAGCGATCGTAATGCATAATAGCAGAGATCCGAAACTTGTCACAATGTAAATGATATGACATCTTAGGAAAGGTTGAGAAAAAATGAATATGGGGTATCTCTCGAGTCGTTGAACATATAATTTTGAGCTTTTCTGCGAAAAATCAATAAAAATAGCAGCCACAGAACACTAATCTCTAAAGAACACACGTTTAATTTTTATTCAGTCCAAATAAACCCATTATGTACGAAGCACTACATAGTTTATTGAGAAATGACAGCATCTATTCATGTAAAATAATATAAACAAATCTCTGTATTCTAAATTGTACTGTCCGAAACCTGCATATAAATAAATGGAAAGGGGAGTGACGTCACTCAAAGCTTAGAGGGATGATTACCAGATATGTCAATCTTGGAAAATACGTATATAAATAATATATATTTCTTACCTTGTTTCTTCACTTTCAACATGATACTCTGCTTTAATTTTTTGTTCGTAAACTTCGATAAAGCTTCCGTTATCATTTATTATATTTGCCATTAACGAAGAATTGAAACCTTGTATATATTCTGTACTAGAGATGTCATTGTCCTCCTTTATAACATTTGTTGAAGAATAAAAATTTTCTTGCAAACTGTTTTCTTCATCAAGTTCTATCTTAATTCCAGTGTCGATTTTAACAAAACCTACACTATTTTCTCTTTCCTCATCAAAAACATCATCTTTTTCCTCTTTTAATAAACACTTTACAGTTAAAGTTAACTTATTATTTAAAACATCGTCATTTTCTATGTATTGTACTTGTTCTTCCTTCTTTGTTTTGAGCTTCTTTTCCAGAATTTCATCAAAGACATCGTCTATTTCAGTTTTCATGTCGTGACTATCATTACATTGCTCAATTTCCAACATATTCACAGTATATTATTTAATTTTTTGTATTGTCATATGTCACAATATTTTCTTTCTCAGTGGGACAGGATCAAGTAGTGTATATTGCTACCCAATAATATATTTGGTTACAGTTTTGAAAAATAGAATAGAATAAAATAGAATAGTTTATATTCTAATGCAGCAATTCCAATACTCACTCCAATACTTATCACCTGAAAACAAATTTTATCATTATCTCAATTGTAATAAATTCTACATAGATTTGCAACCAGGATAAACTTTTTTCATTGCAAGTATATAATTTAACTACTGAAATTTAATTTTCTTAGTTTACATATAGGGATATTTTATTTTTAAAGTTTTTTTGTCACAAAAGTAAATTTTTTACTTCTAATGTTTCAGATTTCACGTTATTATACCACCATCAGAGACTACAATGTGACATATCATTGATTTGTTAATAGACAGTTTTCTCATATAATCATTGTATTTACAATTAAATGACAATTTCGTTTCTATATTACATGATATGGGAAGCATCAGATTCGTGTGCGAAAATTTCACTTGATAGTTTTAGGTCCTCAAAATGTGTGTACGTATTCGAATTTGTTTGTATTACAACCTCAGACAGTGAATTATAATAATAATAATAATAAAAAGCTTTTTATTGATATACACAAGAAACACAATACATGCACATATATATCTGTCTGTTCCATGACCTATGGCGTACTGATGAGAACTAATAAGTTCGAAACCGGTCTATGTCCGGTCAGGGAATTAGACAAATGACATTGGCTACCAAATGATTTGTAAGGTATAATTCAATGCAGGTCAGGGTATTTGCCCCGCTGAGTAGTTGTTTCCTGCAAATCATATATAATAACAGTATAGGTTAAGTCCACCAAGGCCTGAAGGTCGCCACTCTCGGCACTTGCAAAATAGCAAATCGCTATATGCCATGGAGACATTTATGATGTCTGGTGTATAGTAGCATTTGACCACATGTGAGAATTTACTTACCTCTCACCACTACACCATTCACCGTTTACATTAGTTTGTATAAAACTAGCAGGTTGGCCTCTGTCATTTGTCTGTTCCAAGACCTATGGCATACTGATGAGAACTAATAAGTTCGAAACTGGTCTATGTCTGGTCAGGGAATTGACAAATGATATATACATAATCTCAGAGCAGCAGTAGACAGCTTTCAGTGAGAACCTGAAGATGGCAGATGAGATTATGCCGAAACATCATTTAGACAACTGTGACTCCTGAAGGAGTCGACCATCGACGCGGGAGAGCACCCGGAAGTACAACAACACTTCATTTAACACCCGCAAAAACCTAAAAAACAACATATATATATTTCAAGTGTGCTTCTAGCGGGCAGAAAATTAAAACATAATTTTTTCCTGTCGCAAGCTCCTCTATAAAATCCTTATTTTACTACAAGGAACGTAACCAGACTGCAACCAACAGCTACTCTTCGGGCTATGTGCCCCACCGAGCGCTGAATTACAAGTTACAAGCCTGGCGTGTTAAGTGTAATAATCGCATATTACCAAAATAAAGCCAATGCTTCGATTGCTGGTGTTTGTTGCAATCGAAGCATTGGCGTTATGTTGGTAAGTAAGTAAGTTCTTTATTCATCATGTTGCCGTCATAGTGCCGTCTCTGGTTCTACTTAGCCGTAGGAAATTATTGTTTAGATTGTTCTTAGCTCTGGTGTTGTAACAATTGACTTGGCTGGTGCTGAATGAATCTTGATTTAATTTTATATATAAAAGACACTGAAATATGTAAGTACAAGTTACAGTCATGATTCCCAACTTTTTGAACTGTGGTTTACAGTGGTCCCTATATTTCAACCCCGAAATAATTCGTATAGCCCTTCTTTGAGCGGAAAATACATTTGCACAGGTTGTTGCATGCCCCCAAACTAGAATCGCATATGAAATTGTAGAGTGGATGAAGCTGTGATATGCAGTTGTTAAGATGCTTTCGGATACTTTCCCCACAAGATTTCGGAGCAGGTAAGTATATTTCGATATTTTAACGAACGCTGTGTGATTTTCCCACAACAACTTTGGGTCAAAATTCACCCCCAGGAATTTAATTGGTTCAGGGTTGTTCACTTCCTCCATGTTACGTAAGCTGAATATTATAGTCTCTGTTTTTGATGTGCTCAAGCACAACTTATTAGATGTAAACCAGTTCAGTATAGTTGACTGAGTTTGTGGAACCTCATTTGTTAGATCTTCTATATTACAATTGGAGAAGGTTAAATTGGTGTCGTCGGCAAATAATATGGTAAGTACATTGTCCCGAACTGAACGTGGTAAGTCATTAATAAAGATAAGAAAAAGTATGGGTCCCAGGACAGAGCCCTGGGGAACACCATGATTTAATTTTTGTAAAGTGGACTTATTCCCGTTATAGATGACAAATTGCTGTCTATTAGTGAGGTAAGAACTGATAAGTGTTATACTGTGTTTTGAAAAGCCATAATAGCTTAACTTGTTAATAAGTACGTCGTGGGACACGCAGTCGAAGGCCTTTGTGAGATCTAAAAACTGGGAACACACATATTTCCCTTCTTCAAATCCAACATTAATTGCAGTTGTTAGTTTATCAATTGCAAGTGTTGTAGATAATTTATTTCGGAAACCATACTGGTTGGTGTTAAGAAGCTTATTGTTTTCTAGGTAAGTTGTCAGCTGATTTTTCAGAATGACTTCATAGATTTTAGCTATACATGGTATGACTGATATTGGTCTATGATTAGAAGGATCATCGATATTATTTTTTTTATAAATTGGAACTACCTTTGATATTTTTAAAGGGTCCAGAAATATGCTCCTAGTAATACTACTGTTAATTAAATTGGTGAGAGGAATTACTATTGAATGCTTTATGGCTTTTATAATGTCCATTGAGATGTCATAAGCATCTTTACATTTTTTATTTTTTAATCCAGTAATTATATCAGATACTTCCTGAAATGTAACTAGAGTGAAATAAAATTGGTTAGGCTGGCTAAAATCGATTAAATAGTTAGTATACTCTACGTTTACATGGAGGTAGTTCATCTATAACCTTATCTGCTATATTTACAAAATACTTATTGAATTCCTCACAGGAAATATTCTTAGATATGTTACTTGAAGCAACTCTAATTATTAACAATTTTCCACATTGCCTGATGTGGGTTACTATGGTTATTCACAAAGTTGACATGAGAAGATTTTTTGGCTATGTTTATTTGATGGCGATAGTTAGATCTGAACTGATTCAGTATGATGTTATTATTTTCTGTGGGATTTCTTTTATGAAATTCGTACAGAAAATGTGAAGAGGCATGTTAGCGAAAATGTCAGTGAAATCCCCTTCAAGTTTAAAAATGTTTCGGCGTTTAATGTTTCAAAAAAGAAAGATCCTAATAATCTGCTCATTTAAAATAGCACACCAAACATTCACTTGGTGCGATCGTTGACTTTTACATTTTATCATCCAATTAGGATTTTCAGTAGCCCTGTATCAGATATGTTGACTGCAGACTACACCATTTGTATTGAATGTAGCTTCATCGGTAAACATTATTTTCTTTAAAAACTTCATAGCATTGAGAAAATTTCCTTGTGCCCAAAAACAATGATCTAGCCTTCTCAAATTGCCGTCTACATACTGGTACTTCGGTTTGAACGCTTTTAATCGTTCGTAATCATTTTACGTTTCTGATACTGGCATGAGAATCTTGCCTAAATACTGCAATTATCAGTTCGTCATAGGGATATCTAACATTATGGTTTATAACATAATTTCTTGGCCTAGGTTTTCGAACGTTACTGGTATCGTTGAACAAATCATTAGTAATTTCTAATTTAACGTGGATATTTACTCGCTGTGGATGCCGTGCGATAAAGATTCTTGTAGCATCTGCGAATGATATATTTTCACCTACAATACGAATTATTTCCACTTTTTCACAAACTGTTAAACGTGCCATTGTTAAATAATAAAAATTTTTACTTAAGTTTGTGTAAACTCAAAAATAATGAAATGTCACCCAAACTTCAAAGTAATTTTTAATTATCATGGCCAACTTATGTTTAAAAGTCATATGTAGAAATTTAGTGTCCCACAAAAAATGTACTTTGCTGTTATTTTGTTTATGAACATCATGTAAAAGATGGGTCAAATTCTAACCTTGTTAGTGTGATTTTAGAAAATATAAGCAATTGGAAATCGGTCAAATTTCGTAAAAGTTGCACATATGGCGTTTATCATTAAAATTAAGAATGTTAAATGTGTTTAAAAGTGAAATTTTAATTACTTACTAAATGAACACCACATACACTATCTTTTTGAAATTCGGTACTGGTGGGTTTCTGATAACGACGAATAAGATTTATGATATTGTTTTACAGTTAAAACTTTGTCTAATATCTTTTTTTTTTTTTTTTTAAATTAGGTCCATTTTTCTTCACAACCACGAGCGCCAATGGTGTATTTTTAAATATTTTACCGTGGCACAACCTCCTTATGGGTAAGTACTTGCCACCCAAATTTTAAGAAAATCGCAAAGGTTAATAAGGGAGCTATAATATGGGAGTCATGAAAAGTAAGACATAGTGTATATGTTGGAATATTTTCGGCTCATTGGAAGGTATACAAAATAGCAGTCCATAAGATTGTAACTGAATGGTGTAAAAATTAGTAATAGTTGGAGATTTCTTTGCATGAATGCTGTTTCACATGTGCGCATGCTTTTGACAATTTTCAGCACTTCTGATTGTCTACTTGAACAATACTAACTATTAAGTCCTCTCATAATAAATGACCTTGAGTGAAATACTGAAAATGTAGTATGCTTAGACTGTTCTTAAGAAATTTTACAATAGATCATATCATTGAAGGCGATTTTGGTTTCGCCATTTGTAATGTTTATAAAATAAAGTAATAAGCTTAGCTATAACAGCACTTTAAAATAAATATTGCAATTATTATATCAATTACATTTGATAATTTGGAATGATAAAAATAAAGGATTATTATATGATTTAATACAGCAAATATTAATCACTTGTTAATCACACGTATGATGAACTTTATGCGACAACTATATGAACATCGTTCTTGCATTCTACAATATTACAGTACAATGCCGTTATTTTACTGACACACAAATATCTGTCCAAGTTTCTTTGTTTTTTATACATTTATTTAACGTCAGCCTATTTCCGCTACTGAGGCCTATTACCGAGCTACCTCCAACCAGGAATTTTGCCGAACTTCCACTCTTTCGAAGAGTAGAGATCTTTTACTTGCCTGACATTTAATAGACAACGAACCAACAGCTTTACATTCCCCCTGAAGGATGGTAATCTACTATGCAATCCTTGCCTAAGATCGCATAGCTTCTGTCCCAGCTTCTGCGCATACACTTATCTACAAACCGCTAGAAGAGGCGTGGCAAGTACGCATGTTCCCTTAAAACGGTCGCCCGTCCAAGCACTAAACGAGCCTGACGTTTTACTTTACATATCGACAGATATGTACATAATAAAGATGCACGGATAGCAAAAGGAAGTAGTATGGAAGCATGTTGTTTGTTGGTCATACACACACATAAACACGTTGGACTTTCACCGAGTTTTTATATTTTAGTACATTCGAGAGTATATTATAGTTAACTTGTAGTACATAAACATCGAAAATGTTCATATGTATTATTTTTCTATTGTAAAAAACTGATTGCAATACATTACACAATCTGTTATGCATCCAACCAAACCCACTTTCATCTGCTAGTATAAACTAGTAAATATTTTGGGATAATAAATATAAAATGAAAATATACTTACGTTCACCTCAATTTTTTCACAATAACATAACCAATTTTGTATGAGTTGCTCATACAAAGTGTGATGTTTTCCATAACAGGTAAATCATAGATAAATATACCATTAACTATACATTTTATAATAAAATTGCAAAAGATTTATAAAACAAACCTAAGCATATCAGATATCAAACACAAATCACATAATCATTATAATCACCACACGCTCACACTTCACAGCTTGGTTCTGTGACCACAACCAGATCCTGTGACTACTACGAAGTTATGTCTACGAACTACGTATATAGAAAGGAAATGATTATTACCATAGATAAAATAGACTCCTAAGGATCAATTTCTTCTTCTTCCTCTACAGTGAATAATACACTGGTTTATCAAATATATAGGATGATAACAAGGTTTAAATTTGGGTCCACTCCAGAGGGGGTTGTCAATTTATGACGCGTTCTAAGAATTTTGAATACGTCACCGATATTCTTGGTACGCATTGGATTAAAAGGCTTGTCGACGGCGACGGGCGTATTTTTCAGAGGCGTCGTTAAGCCTAGTTTACATTAGTCAAGTAAATGCAGAGTAGAAAGGCGAGTAAAGAAAAGCACGTCTAATTCGACAAGTGTAAATAGATGGTAGAATAAATAGTCCAGTAAGCGACCGATTATTAGATGAGTCGATTGGTAGAGCGGAGAGCATAGTTGTTCGCCCACTCGCTCGTAAATTTTAATTTAATAAAATATCAGAAACTCTTGGCAAATATTGAGAGTTGTTGAGCAGCCAGACGTGAAATACCGTAACATTATTTTGACATCTACGCGTGCGCAATTTCAATTACGAAATACGTTAACGTTAATAACATAACGGTCTACGTTAATTACGGACAGATAAAGTTAACGTTATATATGTACACTAACGTTATACTTATGTCTTTTGGGGTTATATTCTTACGGTACGGGGGACGGTAGCTCAGTATGTTAAAGCTCCTGGCTAGCCACCTGAGTTGCCTAGCGAAGTGGGTTCGATTCCCGCAAGGCGAAACAATTTTTCATTAAAAAAATTGCCCCAAAAGTGGTTGGGAGTCCACATTAAACTGTAGGGCTTACCTTTACTAGCACAAGATCCTCGAGATCTTGCAGGGGGGTTACTTCGGTAACTTGAGAGGCGGTTAAGAAAACATTTTAAAGACATTTTTAAACTGTACCAGAACTGCACACTGGTTTCAAAGTTTCAAAACCCAAACTACAAAAATACCGTCAAAGTAGGGTTAGGTTAGGTCAGGCTGTTAAAGATGCTAAATTTTCTTATCTGTAGTCAAAGATAACGATTGCGGATTATTAAGCTGCGCTCTTTTTGGTAACACGTTATTTATAGATACGTAATAAAATAAAGTTACGGTAGCTTTTGATAACGTTACGTTATTTTGGTTGCTCAACAACTCTCTATATTGTTTCTCTATAATACAACGTAGATGACGACGATTCACGTCCGCCATATCGCGAGCAACTGACTCTTCTATTGTTATATTAAAATAAAGTATGAACATTAACAAAAGAGGGCGAGTTCATTATGACTGGTCCTAGTTACTGGGCCCACTTCACCCTGGTCGAGTAAATCGGCCTACCTAGTTACTCGACCAAAGAAAAATGTCGTGCAAATACCAACAAACAAAGGGGGACGAGTCCATTAACTGGTCCTAATTAGTGGGCCAAGTTCACTATGCCGAGTTGTCCTACCAGTGCAAAGTAGGCTTAAAGGCGCTGTTACACGGGCAATTTTTACAGCAATTAATATTGCTTCACTCGGTTTGGCGGTAGTCTCCAAGCAATTAATTGTTGTTAAAATTGCCCGTGTAAAGCGTTCATATAGTCGCGAATTGAGAATATTATTCAGTTTAAACGAAAATGTTTAAACTGACCAATCAGAACAATATTCGCAATTCTCAATTCGCGACTATATGAACTAGGCTTAACAGCACCTTTAAGTCACAGGCCTGCGACCTATTTCCTAATAAATTAATGCCACTGGACACATGAGGCCATCCATCAATTATCAATTGAAGAAGAAGATAACCTATAATTTGGTTGGTTCGTACGGTTGCACACTCTCTGGTGTTTTCTTTATATTTGTCTATATAATCCAGTCAGATAGTTTATTTTTTCGAAAAATTCCTCAGTGCATTTTGTGAACGTGATAATTAGGACAAAAATAGTGAGAATTAGATGTTTTGGAAAGCAAATTTATTTGGAACCTGTTAAAACAGATTTTTCACGTTTTCGATGTGAAAGAACAAAAATGTTTTTATACAAAAAATATTACGAAATAGCTCGTAAAAAGATGAAAAAAATGAGTTTCTGACAATTGAAATCGATGAATAACTTTTTGTACAAAAAATTAAAAACTGCTAAATATGGCAATTTTTTTCATTTAATTCCAGAAACTGTAATTATCGTAGGAAGTTGTTTCGGAGATTAAATTGGGTTAAATTTTGTTGGTACCTACCTACTCTAAAAATTTCATGCAAAAATATTAATAACTTTTAACGGAAATAGCGAAAATGTAAAAAAGGTGTTTCCAAAAAACGGCGTGCAAATGGTCAAAAATGCGAAATCCTTACAGAAATACCGCTTCACGCTAAACAATTTACCTATCAACCTGGCAAATCAATAATAAATGCTATACATTGCCTGGTCCAAGGCATTGGAAAGACATTCACAGCTAAAAGAAGTGGCTGTGTGTGCTTTCATAGACATATAGGGTGCTTCTGATAACATCTCCTATAAATCCATACAAAAAGCCGCCGAAAAAAGGGGAATACAGTCACCCACAATTAAATGGATACAATCCATGCTTAGAAGCAGAATAATTACCACAGATGTGGGGGAGGAGTCGGCTACGGTGACTACAGTCAGGGGTTGTCCACAAGGTGGAGTCCTATCCGTTTGTTGTGGTCAATGGTGGTCGATGATCTCTATAAATTGTACTCAATTTATCGGGCTTCAACGTCCAATGCAGATGACTTAGTGCTGACTGTTAGAGGTAGACATGAGGTTATGATTTCAAACCTCATGCAAAATTGCCTTAAACATAATATCCAGAGTTGCTCAACGTCAATCCGAACAAAACAGTTATTGTTCCATTCACTAAAAGGAGAAAACTTAACCTTAGAACTCCTATGCTGAATGGAACAATGTTGAACTTTATCAGTGAAGTCAATTATCTAAGTGTAATCCTGGATCAAAAACTTACCTGGAACCCACATCTAGAAAGGACCCTTACTCAACAGCGGCAATTTGGACATGCTGTAGGCTGTTTGATAAGACTTGGGGTCTAAAGCCGAAAATGATCATTGGTCCTGCCTGTCGGTTGTCAGACCTATGGTGACGCATCATGTGTATGGTGGGTCAAAAACAGAAGAAACAATAGCACAAGGAAAGTTGAAAAAATTGCAACGCCTTGAATGTTTAGGACTACAGGAGCAATGCACTCGTGTCCCACAGCAGCTATGGAGGCAATGTTTGACCTGCTTCCTTTGCACTTGCATGTGAAGAAGGAGGCAGCACTTATTGCCTTAAGACTGCATCAGGCACTCAAATTTAAACCAGGCGATCTAGTTGGTCACTTAAGGATTTTGGAGCTAATCCATTTTGAGTCCATGACCAAACCTACTGGACTTTCACTAACTGTTTGACGTGCTGATCGAAAGCCATCAGACGAGCAAAATGGAGGCACTGCAATTGAAACAAGGGTCAATCATCTGGTAGACAGATGATCTAAGATGGCTGAAGGGGTAGGAGTAGCCTAAATGTAGGCTATCAAAAGCCCTGCGTAACATCCCCAACCCATCTTCCAGGCAAAAATTCATGCTATAAATCTGTGAGACCAGGAATGCCTAAATAAAGGCATTAGAAGGGCAAAGACCTCTATATACTATCCGATAGTCAGGCAGCATTAAAAACTCTAAGCTCCTATACCTTTGAGTTTAAAATTGCCTAGGAATGTAAACAATCCCTGAAGCAACTGGCTAACAACAACAAGGTTACCTTGAGGTGGGTGCCAGAGCATGAGGGAGCACAAGGTAATGAACTTGCTGACAGCCTTGCGAAAAAAGGAGCTGAAGCACAATTCATTGGACCTAAACCGTTTTGTGGCCTGGGCAAGGCACATAATGGAGGAGATCCAAAAATAGGAACAAAAAAAATCCTACTGGAGGAATACTCCAGGCCAAAGACAAGCGAAAAAGTTTATAACTTACTCAACAAAGAATGCCACAAGGCCTCTCGAACTTGAAAAGTCCGAATTAAGGCTAATAACAGGCCTTCTAACTGGCCACTGCCCCTTGAGATATCATCTCAAAAACATGGGCAAGGCAGTAGATGACAAATGCAGATACTGTGATACTGCAACTGAAATTGCGGAACATATACTTTGTGAATGCAACGTATTAATCCGCACTAGGCTAAAGTTCCCAGAGCAGGTGGAATTAACACCTGAAGACATAGAGAAACTAGCCCCCAGGAAAATCACAAGCTTTGTAAAAAGTCTTGGAATCCTGGGCAATAACTAGTTGTAGAGTTATTCACAAATAATCTTGTAGGTCGAAGTGAAGTAAGGCTACTTAAAGCCAAACGAACCCTGAAACAATCTACAATCTATAATTACATGATTAAGAAGGGAACTGTTTAACCAGTCTACTTGTTATGCGTTTTAGTTTAATATATTTCTCGAATGCTTTTGTTTGCATAACATCACCCAATATCCTTTGGCCCTCGTAATATTTTATTGATATTCTTAACCCACATACAAATAGAAAATGAAATAAAAATTTCAGTATATTCATACTTCAAATTGTTTTTTGGATAGGAACAATGTATGCCATCTAGTAAATATTTAGCAAAATTTATGATTTATGAGCACAACATTTACTTGTAAATAATTATTTTCCTACTTTTATGCGTCAGAAATCATGTAAAAAAAATTTCATAAGGCTAGCTGACATGCAATCTCCCCCCCGCCACGCAGCTGATAATTTGCCAGCATGCGATGAGTAGGTCAAAAAGACCCCTGCCTCTCGGGGTATAGGGTATTAAAAGAAACTAAATATTTGTTTTTTTTTTTATACATTTATTTAACGTCGGCCTATTTCCGCTACTGAGGCCTAACACCGACGCCTGTAGACGAGCTACCCCCAACCAGGAATTTTGCCGAACCTCTTCCCTTAAGAAGAGTAGGGATCTTTTACTTGCCTAACATTTAATAGACGGACCGACCGATAGCTTCCGCGTATACACTGATATACAAGCCGCTGGAAGATATGTGAGGCGAGAACGCGGTTTCCGTTGGAATGGTCAGCATCCAAGTACTAACTGCGCCTGTCGTTGCTTTACATCGCATACCGAAGTATGTACATAGTAAAGAAGCACCTACGCTCGCCCCCATTTTAGATGTTAAGTAGATACTTTATTTAATAAAAGTATACAGGGTGTCTCACCGGGAACTGAATCTATCGATATAGGTCAAATGGAGCACCCTGTATTTTTTTACGTCAAGTTGTGTAAAATTGAATTCCCTTTTTTCCGATATTAGCATTGTAGGGGTTAAAGTTACCACTTTTTGAAATATTTGCGATTTTATTAGAAATTCATGAATTGTTGTAATCATTTCATCAAAATGCCATGATTAGAAACAATCAGTCATTATCTTAGTCAAAAAATGCCAGCACGTTTAAATTATACCAACGAAAACTTTTTAAATTTGTTTATTATTTATAGAGAATGTGATAAAGTAATATCAGGAACTTGTAGCACATTTGCTACTCGATATCCACAAAAACCCAAAATAACACTAACACTGTAACATGCGTATTAATAGAATTGAAGATATGGCATGAACTAAAGTAGTATTTTTCACACTTTCAGATTAGTTCCTCATGGGTAGCTCTTCTAATTGAATCCTGTGATATGTTTTGAAATGCATTTCTTACTCTTTGCATACAATCTTCAATGGTTGTTAATGGGCTCTCATAAACTTTATTTTTAATAGTTCCCCAATTGAAATAATCCAGAACTGATAAATCTGGCAAGCGAGGAGGCCATAAGAAAGGTCCATTATTGGCAATCCATTGATCATAAAAAGTTTCTTGTAAATAATTATTAATTAAATATGCGTTATGTGGGGGAGCACCGTCGTGCTGATAAAAAATGTTTCTATGTTTGGCGAGAGGTAAATTTTCTAAATAGTTATTATTCAAATTTTGTAAGACATTCAGATATCTTTCACCTAAAAAAAAAAATCAAAAATTTACCTATACATATTAGCAGAAGAGAAAATTTAATTTACCGTTTAAATTTTCCTGATAAAATTGTAATGCCACCACTCTATCATTTCTTATGGCACAGTAGACATTGAACTGCCAATTTTCCTGAATGTTTCGTTCTCTGAACATATGAGGATTTGAGTCACTCCAATAATGCGAATTGTGTCTATTAAAAAGTCCATTTTTAGTAAATTTTGCCTCATCTGTCCATGTAATATTTCCCAAATAAGAATCGTGACCCTCAGACCTTATTAGAATAAATCGCGAAATCAGAAGAATAAAGAACGAGTGGTGGGCAAGCAAGGCCAGAGAAATTCAAAGGTACGCCGATTCACACGACTACAGGAATTTCTTTCAAGGGGTAAAAGCAGTGTACGGCCCCAGTCGGAAAAATATGTGCCCTATTAAAGATTTAAATGGAAATCTCCTCAAAGAAGACCAGGAAATAAGAGCCCGATGGAAGGAACACTACTCTAACATTCTTAACCAGCAAAGTCAAGCCGATCACGATATTATAAATCTTATCCCTCAATATGACACCTTCGAAGACTTAGATAAACCACTAACAACGGAAGAGATCTTAACCGCCATTGGGCAGCTAAAAAATAACAAATCTCCCGGCGCCGACTCACTCCCAGCTGAGATCTTTAAAGCTGTGTCGTCAGAGCTCATACCCTATCTCAAAAAACTGTTTGATGTCGTGTGGGAAAGTGGTCAAGCTCCGCAGGAGTTTCGTGATACACTCTTAATCAACTTCTTCAAAAACAAAGGGAGCGCTGCGGCCTGTGGAAATTACAGGGGTATAGCTCTCCTGGCTGTTGGAGGGAAGATACTTACTAAAGCGATGGCAAATAGGCTAACACCTGTTATGGGAAAGTTACTTCCTGAAACACAGAGTGGCTTTAGACCAAGCCGAGGCACATCGGATTTAATCTTCACACTTAAGCAGCTTCAAGAAAAAGCACTCGAACATCAAGGAGAAATTCACATGGCCTTCATTGATTTAACCAAGGCGTTTGACTCGGTGGATAGGGAAGTGCTCTGGAAAATTATGTTCCGCTTAGGTATCCCTAGAAAATTTGTGGAAGTATGTCGCAGTCTACATACAAACAACAATGCCCAGGTTATGTATAATAATGAGGCAACCGAACCTTTCCAAACCCTCACTGGAGTTAGGCAGGGATGTGTCCTGGCACCCCTACTCTTTAATTTGTTTACCACTGCTCTAACAATTATTGTTGACAACAAACTGACAGTCAGAGGAATAGGTCTCAGATACCGTTTTGATGGCGGTCTCTTTAACATAGGGCGCTTTAGAGCTTTCACGAAGACACGCACACGATTCATTTGTGATCTCCAGTATGCGGATGACTGTGCACTTTTAGCCTCTACGCCGGAAGAGCTTCAAGAACTTTTAGATGTGTATGCCCAGAGCTATGATTCCTTGGGACTTAAAATCAACATTGGAAAGACTAAGATTATGTCAACTCCTCATCAAGTGAACCAAATAGACATTACACTTAACGGAAATTCTCTTGAAGTGGTGGATCAGTTCAATTACTTAGGCAACGTTGTTAATGACAAAGCAAACATGGACAGCGAGATTCGCAATAGAATTAACGCTGCATCTAGAGCACTCTGGGGACTTAGAGAGAGAGTATTTGACAACCACGACCTTGCTTTGTCAACGAAAATGGCTGTCTACAGAGCAGTTGTCATTCCAACACTGCTATATGGATGTGAAAGCTGGGTCACTTACCGTCGTCATGTGAAAGAATTAGAACGTTTTCAGCAAAGACACCTCAGAAGTATGATGAAAATCCGTTGGTTCCATCACATATCAAACGTGGAAGTACTCAGGAGAGCAAACAGCCTTCCAATTGAGGTGCTTATTTCAAGAGCACGCCTAAGATGGGCAGGTCACGTTCATCGTATGCATGATAACCGCCTTCCTAAATGTACACTTTATGGTGAATTGCTAAGCGGTAGAAGAAGGCGTGGCGGTCAACGAAAGAGGTTCAAAGACGCTCTCCATGAAAGTCTAAAATCCTGCGGTATTGCAGACGAGCAATGGGAACAACTTGCAGCGGACAGAACCGAATGGCGAGGGGTTGTGGCCAGCTATCAAGGAAATGTTGCTGCAAGGAGGCCGAATCCGAGACCTAACCAGGTCTATATTTGTCCTGACTGCGGTCGACATGTGCTCTCCCGAATTGGCCTCTATAGCCATAGTCGTGTGCACCGTAGATGAATGGGAATTACAATAGACTACACCTTTTACTTGTTTTTTATTGTACACAATTTATCGACTGTAACATTTTTATACTCGGACTCGAGTAACGGCTAATAATAATAATAATTAGAATAAACTCACAAAAATTCTGTCTTCTTAGGAAATCTGTTTCTTTTAATCCTTGAACTATATGGAATGAAAACGGGTGAAACTTATGTTTTAATAAGATCCTGTGAATTGAATCCTTGCATAGTCCCTCTTCCAGAGCAGCTTGTCTTAATGACATCCTTGGAAATGCATGAAAATATCCCAGAATGACTATTTCAATGTTTTTGTCATCAACAATAGGCTTTCTTCTTTGCATTTTTGCCTTGACAGAGCCATAATTTTTAAAATTTTCCAGTATGCTTTTTACAGTGTTTGGTGACGGTTTCCGTTTTTCTAGATATCGAGTAGCACATGTGCTGCAAGTTCTTGATATTACTTTATCACATTCCCCATAAATAATAAACAAATTTAAAAAGCATTCGTGGGTGTAATTTAAATGTGCTGGCATTTTTTGACATAAGATAATGACTGATTGTTTCTAATCATGGCTATTTTGATGAAATGATTACAACAATTCATGAATTTCTATTAAAATCGCAAAAATTTCAAAAAGTTGTAACTTTAACCCCCACAATGCTAATATCAGAAAAAAGGGAATTCAATTTTACACAACTTGACGTAAAAAATACAGGGTGTTCCATTTAACCTAAACAAGCTTTCGCGGTTTGAAATTGACAAAATGTAACGCGAGAAACGGAACAGTTGGTATGATATTACTGAATTTATTTCAGTTGTAGAACGTTGTTCTCCTTGTGTTTTTTTTTACGTGGCAAGAAGCAAATGAGGATCTTTTACATGAAGAACGTTATAACGGTTCTTGCAAATAAGAAAGTCGGTATCGACTTCTGTTATAAACGGAAGTGCCAGTTCCTTGTAATTATTTTTAGTTGGATTGGCCACACCGACATTAGTAATTATCTAAATTTTCAAAATTTTCTTATGCGTAGTTTTCTCTATATCAATCGATTCAGTTCCCGGTGAGACACCCTGTATATTACCAAAATCCAACAAGGTCGGCGTCCAGGTGATAAGAAAGAAAATTAAAAATATATATTTTCTTATTAAAAATTTAACTAAAGCCCAGCAAGGCCACTATCTGAAGAACAATGAAAAACTAATAGTAAATTGCAAACACAGGATCATACAACTTTATACCATGCATTGCTAATACATTAATATTGTACCATAAAACACCGCTATAACTGTTGACATAATAAAAATGCGGTTATTGGTAAAATATAACTTGGACAATCTACACAACAATTAAACAAATTACCACTTGTAGGTATACTTAGTAGTTTTTAGCCAACAATTGCTCATGTTCCCAATGTTCACTTTTCAACGAACTTGATACAATGTATAAATACAAACCAACACAATGCCTTATCTATTTGGAAGTTGTGGAGTAACAGCTTCTGCATTGGTGAACGTATTTGGCATGAATATTTTTTGGCACCCTAGAAAAAAATCCCCATCTTTAAACCCTGAGCAGCGTTGGACACACTCAACGAATTACTTATAAATGTAAATGTGCTTATAAAATGTCCATCTTAACTTGCATAGGTCAATTCATTCTGCCGGTGGTAATTCTTACAGCCTCAGACAAGTGGTGCTTCCAGTGTATTTGGTAAGGTCTTCATTTGTCTTTTGGTCCAAGCCAAATTCAAAAGCACAATGCTTTTAGTTGAACTATACAAGCGTGCTCAGTCTTCTACTTGCAAGATAATCGAAGACCTCTAGTTGTGATGATGGTGGGCTGCTTCACCTTCAAAATAGAGTTAGGGTTTTTTCACTTCACTTTCTTTTTGCTACCTTGTCTTGTCATTATTTTTATCACCGTTTGGAAGCTGTTTCATGCAACCTAACATGCTCGCCAAAAGTATTCTTGAATTTTGTTTCAAAAAAACATTCTTTACACTTGAATTCCTTATCGTGTGATTTCATGTGAGCTTTCAGTTCTATTTTCGTTCTAGTTGGGAAAGAACAAATATCACATTCATACATGGCTGCTTCGTTAAGGTCTTTGTGAACAAGTGAATGCTTGACGAGACTACATTTATAGATGCTCTTGAATGAACACTGTGAACACTTATACAATTTGCTTTCCTCAGGCCTTTGATGTAAAAGCATGTGTTGATTGAGAGCACTCTTTTGTCTTGACATATAAGGACAATGAGGGCACTGATGCAGTAACTCTTTCATTGCTAGTTCACTTTTACTCTTATGGATCAAAAAATGCTTCACTAGGCAAGATTTTTGCTTTGTTTGATAACAGCACTCGTTACATTTATACATTGTTACTTCACTAGGAGCTTTGTGCACCAACATATGTATTTTAAGTTCTTTTCTCCGCTTTGCTTGATATTTACACTGACTACATTTAAACATCTCTAATTCTGTTGGGTCCTTATGCACTACCATGTGTTTTGTAAGGTTGTATTTGAATTTGGCCTGGTAAGGACAAATCTGACATTTGAACATTTTGAGTTCGCTTGAGTCTTGATGAACTATCATGTGCCGCCTGAATAACTGTTTGTTGGTTGTTACATAAGTACATTTTGGACATTCTAATGTAATTTTTTCCTTGTCCTTTGGAAGGATAGAAGTAGGATCTTGGTGAACCAACATATGTTTGTTTAATTCCCTCTTTTGCTTTGCTTGATGTTCACACTGACTGCATTTGAATATTTCTAATTCTGTTGGGTCCCTGTGTACTATCATATGTTTTGTAAGGTTAGATTTCAATTTTGCCTGATAAGAACAAATATCACACTTGAACACCTGCAATTCGGTTGAGTCTTTATGAATCATAATATGTTTTCGAAATAATTGTTTCTTCGTTGTTAAGTAACCACATTCTGTACATTGGAATATATCTTCTTTAACCCTTCTAGAGACACCTTGAGCTTTATGCATCGTTGCATGACTTTCAAGGTCAGATTTAAACTTGGTCTGGTAAACACAATTGTCACGTTTGAACAATGTCAAATCACTTGAACATTCCAATGCAATTTTATCCATCATTTTTTCAGGTAGCTGTTGCTTTTCAATGTTTTGTGCTTCATCGGTCTGGATTTTCCTAAAAAATAAAAAACGAATGTCTGTACTGTCGTGAGCAGAAAAAATAGGACAACTTTTTTTTTTCTAATGTAAATCTGTCTCTATTTGAATATGTAATGAGTAGCCCAAATAAAACAGATATCACTTTTAATTTATTTTTTATTTTAATGCTGTAGTTATTGCTATAGTATATGATGGATGGTTAACGAGACAAATTGCACTGCATTACAATATTAACCATTTTAAGAAAGTGGAGAATAAACGGTACGATTAGTAGAAATCCTGGATCAAAGGACAAAGGATATCCTACTTAGCAAGAAACTAACCATTAATATTTCGTTATTGCACCATTTCTATTTATAACTTCTATAAGTCTGTTTGGCATAGAATTAAATAACCTTATACAATAATCATTAGTAATAGTATTTTCCCATGCATTATTTACTATTTCCAGTAATTCTTCGGCATTCCACGGTCTCACATTTCGTTTTTGGATACTTCTTACGAGTAGTTCAAATGTGCTTTTAGAGGGCGGAATATTAAACATAATATTTTTAGTCGCAAACTCCTCTATAAATCCTTATTTTACTATAAGGAAAGTAACCAGACTGCAACCAAAGTTACAAATCTGGCCCGTTAAGTGTAATAATTGCATATTACCATCAAAACGCTAATGTTTCGATTGCAACAAACACCAGCCGAAAGACTGACCCTACTTAAAGGAGCTCCCTTGCCAGTCGTCACACACCACTTACAGACTGCAGTTTCGAGCTGTTGGCTCTCGTCAGTGCAAGGTAGGTATGCGACGACCGACATGAGAATCCTTTGACTATAGTACATCCCGGTATTTTTACAATAGCGACATGTAAAACAGCCAGCAGGCGCCATCCATCGGTCCAGTGTCTGTTGCAATCGAAAAATAAATAGCACTTAACGCGCCAGATTTGTAACTACTAGTTGTGTACATCTAACTTTAATTTTTGTGACATTGTCAGTTAGTTGTCATAATTTATTGCAAGTGTGCAAAAAACTAATATGCCTCATATAAGCGATTTAGTTAAATCTGGAGTTATTGCTAAAGCAGAAGATGGATGGTTAATGAGACAAATTGTACTGGGTTATAATATTCACAAAAATTCGGTGTGTAACATTTTAAGAAAGTGGAGAATAAACGGTACGATTAGTAGAAATCCTGGATCGGGGCAACGAAGGATATCAACTCAACAACAAGATTTGCAATTGGTAAATGCTTTAATAGAAAATCCATTTTACTCAGTTATTCAGGCTGCTGAAGAAACGAATTTTCCTGGATCGAGTAGTACTGGTCGCCGGCGAGTAAGAGAATCGGAGCTACGCTGTCATGCAGCAGCACAGAAATACTTACTTAAAGCTGAACATAAAGAAGCTCGAGTAGGATTTGCACTTGAATTTTTAGCGCATGATGTAAATTTTTGGAACAAAACTTTCCAGTCAACACACAGCGGTCGTATCCATGTTTACCGCCCTCCGAATACTCGATTCGATGAGAAATATATATCTGACAATGATAAAAGTGGTAGATTTTGTGTCAGTATGTGGGCTTGGATATCAGCACGTGGTCTTGGTGTTTTGTGGCATAGTGAGGAACGATTTAGTAGTGAAACGTATATTAGGATTTTAGACAATATTATGCTTCCTTCTGTGTCACAATTATTTCCTAATAATGAGTTCATATTTCAACAAGACAATTGTTCCGTTCATACTGCTTATACCGTAACTAACTGGTTTCAAGATAACAACATCAATGTCCTTAACTGGCCCAGTCATAGCCCAGATCTTAACCCTGTGGAAGAAGTATGCGGACTACTCATAAGAATTAAACATAATATTTTTAGTCGCAAACTCCTCTATAAATCCTTATTTTACTATAAGGAAAGTAACCAGACTGCAACCAAAGTTACAAATCTGGCACGTTAAGTGTAATAATTGCATATTATCATCAAAACGCTAATGTTTCGATTGCAACAAACACCAGCCGAAAGACTGACCCTACTTAAAGGAGCTCCCTTGCCAGTCGTCACACACCACTTGCAGACTGCAGTTTCGAGCTGTTGACTTTCGTCAGTGCAAGGTAGGTATGCGACGACCGACATGAGAATCCTTTGACTATAGTACATCCCGGTATTTTTACAATAGCGACATGTAAAACAGCCAGCAGGCGCCATCCAGCGGTCCAGTGTCTGTTGCAATCGAAAAATAAATAGCCCGACTTGGCTTAGCATAGTTTAGCAAAATACCGTTATAAGACTTGTCCTTTTTTTTTTGCTCACAACCGTACACATTAAAAAAAATTACGTGCTTAAAACGTAAAACTAGCAAGTGTTTTGAATATTCATCTTTTTCATAATCACCAGAATGTTTCTCACATTTTACGCTTTAATATGGACATAGGAGAAGTGTTATAATCATGTCATGACCCAAAAGTCTTTTTGACAATTTGTGTAATGTAGATATGTGTATTGTCTCAACATTAATTAAAATAGTGTTCTTAACTTCAGAAATTTTTAAACTGTATAATTTCTGAAACAGACTTTGTATAGTTGGGTGTATTTTTACTGGGCAGTCAAAAACACAACAAAAATTTTACGAGCTAATTATTAACGCCGGTGAACCATTTGGCATGATCTCACCAAAGAAGCCGACATACATTAAAAACCTATAAAGATAAGTAATTTAATTTGGAGGCGAGATAGTACAGAGAGTAATGGTATTTTAATTAGGTCGTAAAGTTTTTGTTGCGTTTTTTGACTGCCCAGTAAATATACACACAACTATAACTCCAAAATCATCAAAGCTAATAATAACTCAAAATTTGGGTCTCTAACAGTATTAGTATGATCGTTTTGAAATTTCTTTTTACGCTTTTGCCATAATGAATGAATTTTCATGAAACTTTTTGCAACTTGTTTGTTTTGTTGTCTCAATCAAAACTCGTAACTTTTCAATCTCTGCTATTGATCACAAATTATTATAAACAATGATTTTGTTGATAATTTGTTAACTAGTTAAATTCAAGTTAAAATTAAATGAAAAACGGATTTTTGTATATTTTATCAAAAACTAACAAGTACTTATATAATAAAAGAATTTGTTCTTAAAATATGAAGTACTTTTCTCAATATTTACATTCTTATTTAATACAGCATTCCCATTAAAGTTAGTTAAAGTAGGAATATGTAATAATAATAATAATATTTATTAACTATCCTAGATACAAAATGTACATATGACAGATTAGTTTGCGGTGACAATAATGCGTATAAACAGGGCCAGTCCAATAACTATTATCAACCTAGGCAAAGTTCTATTCTGGTTGCCCCCTCAGTCAAATCGTTTTGTAAAAAAGGTCAAACAGCAAGGCAATAAACAATAGTTACCTATCAATGTTATAATTTTCATCGTTCGCATTAATTCAACAGGCATTAGAGTAAAACTTAAAGTAAAACAAGGCAAGCACTTTGTTTTTAAAATATATGTGTTTGAAATGAACTAAAATACCAAAATAACTTCTTCTATAATTCATAACGGACAGTGTTGTCGGATTTTTTATTTTTCCCTAATTACTTGATACAGAAAACATTTTGTTTTTTTTAATTGTGTACTCGAAATTTGTTTGATATTTGGCGCCCCTAATCGTGGCGGCCTAGGCAGTTGTCTGGGTTGCCTGGGCCTATGAACGGCCCTACATATAAATATACACTATATAAAATTCTTAATAAAATTTATACACAAACAAATAGAATAAAATGACCTTCATATGAGTAAAGACAAACATAAGTATTATATGACAGTAAATAAAATTTATGTATAAAGAAAGTACATTAAAATAAATTTATTTTAAAATGCGATTCCCCATTTAAAAACTACTGTACGTTATAAAAACTACCTTTTAGTAACAAATTTTTGACCAGTTTTATATTTTTTATAATTTTGAAAATTTCTTATTTCTGTCGGGGGACTATTGAACAACATAATGTAATTATATTGTGGGGAATCTTTATAACTTGTTGTATGGTGTAACGGTATATTTAGTAGATCTCTATGTCTAGTTCTGTATGAGTGGCACTGATTTCTTTGGATGAATATTCCAATATTTTTCTTAGTATAATATGTCAAACATTTTAAAATAAATATACATTTTAACTAACCCCAAATACTCCTCGCAAACAATTTTGAAAGTATAATACCTTATAATGAAAATACCTTTTATCTCTCTGCTAAACCTGTTGAAGAAGTATATTGTTGATGGTCTGTGCAAAGAAAAAATCAGGACCTGATGAGTTTCCACCATGTTGTCTTTTAAATGATGCGGCTGGATTTATTTTTTTATCCCCCGACTCAATAAATATATCGTTTGTGTTGGAATACCCGTATATTTTATGTATACCAAAACTAATATCCTTAGTAATGAAGTACAGTATTCTATATTTTATAAACATAGCTAGGAGTTGTTTATGTTATCATCTTAGTTCGAGAATGTGCTAACAAACCAAGTTCTTTGTTAGGTGTGATTCTTATATTTTTTATAGTTAGTTGAATACAGACATGTGTTTGTACAAGACAGCAATTTCATTTACAGTTTTAGAACTAAATATAAGATATTAATCTTTAAAGGTGTGTTTTATTTCAGTCTAAACAAACTAACAGTTTGAAACTGGATGTATCCCAGAACAGTTAGACAGCATTAGTAGTTCCAGTTTTTTTAATTAATGTTTGGTTAAATATATTTAAAAGTAACAAATAAATGCTCACATTTCTAGATGAATGTCATATATTTCAGGTTCGTCTTTGATGTAGATTTCCTCTTTAATCAGCAAGTTCTCATAATTGCTTTCGTTCGTCTCCATTCTTGCAGGCTGCAAGTTGTCCTCCTCCAATATTTCTTCCTTTATTTCAAGCCTGCCAAAACATCTGTCCATATTTGATGAAAGAAAAAAAAAATCGATGGCACTGATTTTTTCAATAGTTCTATTTTTTCTGTTTCTAATTATTCGATTTAGCTGAAATTCAATTCAATGACCTTTTCAAGACCTTTTGCACAACCTGTAACATATTCATATATGTACATTTTTCGTTTCCTTTCTTCTTCGACATGAAAACAGTCAAAATAAGTATAGGGTGGATTATAATATACATTTTTAGATAAAGTAAATTTTGAGGAAGATTACCGCTTAAATTTAAACAATGAAGTTGTTTTGTTTAAGCGTATGCAATTTAAATTTCTCCTAGTGGCAAAACTGATTGCTCAAATAATAAACAGTAAACGTTGGAGAATTTGGTATTCCCCAGAAACGGTATTCACATTCATACTACTTCTCCAAAAAAATTATATAAATAATTGGTATATTGTTTTAAATATATGGAGTAAAAGTGGCATTTTTTGGGTCAAAGACAAGAAATCACTTTACCTCTCTTGACGTTTGAAGAAACATATTTCAATTTAAATGTAAATAGGTACATTATAATCATGTTATTACCTACATCGTGCTAGGAGACTTTTGTGTAAAACTAGAGGTAGTACACTGTTAACCAACAATTATGGAGAGAAAAACAAGATGAGTATTAGGCTCCAAAGTTGTTTTAATAGATTTGATTGGAATTCATGATTGCTCCTACTACAATGTAGTGGCCGCACCTGGGTCGTCAGATTTAACTAATTTAGACTTCTTCGTAAGGGTGTCTGAGACGAAAGTCTATGCAAGTTTACTAGAGTCGCTAGATGATTTATGACAAAGGATCATTTAAGAATGTTCACTTCTGTTCCATTTTAAAAAATTACAGAGATGACTGGGAGGGGGGGGGGGCTGTAGAGATAATCCTACGTTTTTTGCAAAAATCAATTTGTCCAAAACTGTTTAGGGTGGATGGTTTTCATTTAAATGCTCCTGTATATGAATTAAAGAACTAATTTCCATTAGGTTAGGATATATTACTTACCTGCCAAATAATCATGTAAAAGAGGCTCTCTTGATGAAACTACGTAATAACACATCTGGATCAGGGTGGATATGACACTACAGATACTTTTGTATGCAATAGGGTGTCTTAGTGGTAGCATTGGATGAAATAACTCTGACGCAAATACATATAATCGGTTTTTAACAATTAAGAGGCCCACTGCCAAGAGGGTAGGTTAGGTTGAAATGTGGGTGGGTCTATATCAAACTCTCCACCATTCAGCAGCGCTATTCTTGACATCCTTCGCATTTGCGCGTATACGTGTTGATGCGAGTGGTGTATTTGCGAACACTTCCAACTGATGGTATTCTCGACGGCACTTCGCATATGTATACGAACGAAATCAATCGCACATAAACTGGCACTTGGCTCTCAGTTTCGAAAAATATCTAATTTCACTCTGTAATGGAGACTCCACGTAGAACTGTTAATGCTTTTACTGAACAAAAACGGTTAATACTGGAATTTATAAAGAAAAATCCAAAACTCGCGTCTGGTAAATTTTCTAATGAATTTACTCAAAAAGATGGCCAACGTAGAAAACTGGAGGAGGACCTTATGAAATAAACACATTTTCCATATTTCATCAATATATTGTAAATCATCCATTATCAACAAATTACAACACGAGATACTTTTTGATTTATACCATATCACGAATATAATAAATTTAAAGATTTTGACATAAAAAATTAAGTTATATCATCATTCGCACATTTACTGATTGTCAAAATCCACTCGCTGTTTAATGCGAATACTCGAATGTCTTGCGAATGATCAAGAATATCTAGTATGAATTTTCATTCGCATTATGCTGGTATGCGTGTAACTTTTAAAAATGCGAACAGTCAAGAATAGCGCTGCAGTCTATTTTGTCTTGCCAACAGAGTAACATCTTTAATATATTGACGTTCACGCTGTCACCATACATGAAAAGAGTTGGGAAACTATTAAAAAATGGAAATATGCTTCACTTGATGTGTTTAGTACATGTTCTAAAGACAGTTGCAGAGATAATTAGAGAAGTTTTCCTTTTGTCAATATGCTACAATACAACATGAGAAAGAATTTTTCTAGTGTTTGGTGGGTATTCCCTGCAATAAGGCAGGTACATGGTACTGCGAATAGAAGATATGGGCAAAGGAAGATAAATTGTAATATTTGTGATTTCATTTTCTTGGTAATCTTTATACAAGGAATGAATTTAACTATTAACATTTTGTCCGTAATCACTAAAACTCACCAGTTTTGCCAGAAAATAACTTTGTACGATATTCGCTATTTGTAAATGCTGCACTAAATTAGATATTTTGTATAAGCAAATCCTTTATATACTTTTCAATACTTTGCTATTTGTCACGTACAAGTCACAAATTCATCAATATTCGGTGAAAGTCCTGTACGTGTAAATACCACTGACACGTACTAAAATCTGCTAAAATTATTTAAATTTATGGTAAATCTCTACCGAAATGTTAGCTACCTATCACAGAGCAATAAAATATAGGTTATATGAATCATCTTCTTCCTCATCAATTTCATTATTGGCTTCACCCACAGACGAGACGTAATAATTAGTCTGTGCTTCACTTCCCTAAATTAAATAAAGCAGATCCACATAATTAACAGTTCAAGTTTTTAATCTGATTAGCTCAACAGCTCTTAACCTTTTTTGTTGTGATAAGAAACAAACGCAAATATTTGGAAAATGAAATGATTTTTGAAGACAATCTGCACGAACTGCCATCTATAGCAATTCTGGAAAACAAATAAAGATAGTTTATTAATAATGTTGGAAATTTAACAATGGTAAGTGGTTCCAGCTATAGTTGATATCACATATTACAGGTAACAGTGAAATATATGGCAATACTTTTGAAATAGGTATCTGTAATATACACAAGTCGTTTGGTACATGCAGATATCTACACGCAGTAAGACCCTACAAAGTACAGACTGGCCACTCGTGTGGGAGGTACTGATTGGTCCGCATGAAAAGTGGTTGCATAATAGCGGCATCAATAAGAGGTTTTTTATGTAGCTTTTAGACCTACTCTGAAATATTTAGCGCACGCATGTTAATTTTCATTTTGTAGAATATAATTTAATGTTAATTTGCAATCATTTAGCGTGCGGTTAAATTGAACATATGTAGTTACAGAATTGCCACAATACTGGTCATTAGACACAAGACACAATGTACTTAATAGGTTAAAATTAAATGACTCATTTGGTCACGAAACAATTAACGGTAACGTTTTTACTTACATATTTTGGCTTATTTTTCATTCGGAGCTATAAATAATATGCGAATTTATTTCTCCACTTTTCAAAATAAATACTGCAACCTACTTTTAACACTTGCGATACTTGTTAACACACTTGATGGATATTATGCAACCAGTCCATTTTATAGGGTCTCTAGTAAGCAGTAGAGACCCTTATAGAGACTGGCCACTCGAGTGGAGACACTGATTTTGGTGGGACATATAGGAAAACTAGGAAAAGATCTGAGTATAGTAGGGGAAAAAATAAATGAAAATAATCAGACGTAGTGGGGAATAGATGGTAGTGGCGATGCATAACGCATAGCTGTTTCTATTTCTATCACACAACGTCTTACGTCTTTTATGTCGGGTGCATTAAAATGAGAGAGAGAGAGAGAGTTATGCTCGTGTTGTTTGCCAATTAGCGCGAATGGCAATATGGTACTTCAGTAAGTTTACTTTTATATACGGCGAAGTAAGGCATACGGGTAAATACAATTAATCTACTAATACGTAGTAGTTTATATTTGTCTATGAAAAATTCAACCAATTTAACGCAAGTCACTTTTCCATGAAAAAATTGCGTCGTCCTTTAAAAACGTAAACAGACATACACAATATATAAGTAAGTCCGGGTCTGCCTTCTTAGCGTCTCACCTCGCACCTCTCTTTTCGATTAAAGTTTTCCGCTACTATTCATGGACAAAAATAATGTTACGTGTTTACAGTTTTCAGTAAACACTTTGTGGATTCAAATAACTTGCAACAAGAATTTTCACTAACCACTATTTTATTAATCACTAAAATTACACTAGTAAATAGTTAAAAATCACACAACTAATAATAACTTAATCTAATATGAATTCACTACTTTTAAAACACTATGTACTTTTCTTCCTAAACTTGTCAACTTTTGTCTAACCTAAAAACTCTCTGTCTGTTTACTTCACTGAACTGAACTGTACTGCATACTTCACTCAACTGAACTGTTCTGTTCTAACCTACAAACTGTCTCTGTAACCAGAACTGTACTGGATACTAAACTGAACTGTTCTTTATACTTCACTAAACTGTACTGTTCCCCCATCTGCTGGATTCACCTCCTTATATACACCCATAGAAATGTACCAGAACAGTATTCCACAATATTCTGGAATCCTACAGAGTTTTCTACCATGTGATGACCGTTCGTCAATTGGCTCATAGACGGCGCCACCCTACTAGTAAGGGAGTAACAGAATAACAGGTTTCGTTTCACCTTGAACAGGGACTTAATCACATCTTTCCTCGTTAGAGGGCAGCACATAACAATAACTATAAAACAATAATTTTACCTCATTTCAACTTCTGCTCAACAATACTTTTTCTACTCAGTAATGCTGAAATAAATATGCTACAAAAGAAACAAAATCAAGCATTACGAATTATTCTAAACTGTAACAAATATACAAACATAAAATTAATGCTTGATGCTACGAAGTTACTGGAAGTGAAACAAGTCATAACTTTAAATACAATGACTTTTATTTACAAAATGTTACATGAGTTAATGCCAAGACATTCATCAGAATATTGTACCTTCGTGAGGAGCGTTCATGACTACGATACAAGATCAAGAGATAATTTATATATCCCAACAGTACATACAGGATTAGCCAGATTAGCCTATTTCACAATGGATTTAAGCAATATAATGAACTACCAACTTCTGTAAGAAACTGTGAGAACATTGTGTTATTTAAAAATGCTTGTTATAAGTATGTTGTATCAAATGTCACTATTTAATATGTAAGTTTAGACGTATAATTAATTTCATTGATATAATTAATTTCATTAATATACAAAATGTATGAATCTAGCTTATGCTATTAATAAAGTATTATTATTAATAAAAAAGGTCTTGCCGTCTCATCAATGGTTCACGAGACATTTACTTCGAATTTCTTGCAGATGGCGGCTAACGCATACTCCACCTACCCCGCCAACTTAATATAATACTCAGGTCCCCTGTCACTTTAAATTTTCCTTTTCTCATTTCTTCAAGCTTCTTGAGTTAATTGCCTGAATACCCTTCTTGCCAGCTTGTCTGGGAATACATGCTCTCCTATCATGTAGCTTGTCGTTGTCATCTTTCCAATCTTTACAATTATCGTAGTTATATTTTCATTTCCTTATATCTTGTATAGGTACCCATGTAACTCCCCTATTGGTCTTTCCTTTGGTTTCGCTGCTTAGTTGCCATTTATATTTTTTAGCGACTGATGTTCTGACTATTTCTCTTTACATTGTCTGTATGCATCTCTGACATTTCATATTGCCAGTATTACCCAATGAGTCCTATGTAACCTTCTTTTGTTCTCTGCGGTATTTAATACCTGTTAATACCCATCACATTCTCCTATTCTTCTGGGCGTGGGATATTTCTTTGCTTCTGATCATTCTATTTCGTTTTTCTGTGCAATGATTATGCCGTCAGTTTTTTTCTTACTTTTCACAATTTCTATGGTCTGTTTTAATTTTCTCGTTGGTGTGAAAGTTTATAGGCTCTCTGTCCCCTTGGTGTATTATTATTAACCTGTTTTTCAGGTTTCTCATTGCTGCGATCACCCGTCTCATTTTTGTAATCAAATTTTTTCAAATAATTGTTCTAGTCGGGAAAGAACACATAATACACTTATACATGCCCCTCATTAGGGTCCATGTGAACAAATGAATCTATCACGAGACTACTATACAGGGGCAGTGAGGATATGAATGCATTGACTCTTTAACTGCCAGTTCATTTTTGCTTTAATGAACCAAAATATGTTTTCTTAAGCAAGACTTATGCTTAGTTTCATAACAGCATTCATTACATTTGTACATTGTCACTTCACTAGGATCCTTGTGAACCAACATATGTATTTCTAATTCCCGTTTTCGTTTTCCTTGATAATTGCATTGACTACATTTGAACATCTTTAATTCTCTTGGGTTTCTATGCACTAGCATATGTTTTATAAGGTTGCTTTTCAGCTTGGTCTGGTGAGAACAACTGTGACATTCGAACATTTGCAAATTGTTTGAGTCTTTATGAATCATAAGATGTTTCGTAAGTAGGAATTTGTCAGTTGTTAGGTAGGTACAGTTTGGACATTTTAATATACTTTCTTTACTTTCCCTATTATGGATGAAAGAATCTTTGTGAACTGACAATGTATGTATTTTTAAGTCCATTTTTCGTTTTGCTTGGTATTCACATTGACTACAACTGTACATATCTATTTCTTTTGGATCTCTATGTACTAGCATATGCCTTTTCAAAGACCATTTCCTTTTGGACTGGTAAGTACAATTTTGACATTTGAACATCTGCAATTTGCTTGAGTCTTCATGAACTACAAGGTGTTTTTCAAGTAAGTATTTGTCTGTTGTTGTGTAGGTACATTTTAAACATTCTAATCTAGTCTTTTCCTTTCCCCTAGTAAGGAAGAAGCAATCTTTGTGAACCAATGCAACATGTTCATTTAAGTATTTTTTTCGGTTTGCTTGATATTCACATTGACTGCAATTATACATATCTAATTCTGTTGGCTTCCTGTGTACTAGCATATGTTTTATAAGGTTGCTTTTGAACTTAGACTGGTAAGTACAAATATGACATTTGAACATCTCTAATTCTGCTGGATTCCTGTGTACTAGCATATGCCTTGTCAGGTGATATTTCACCTTGCACTGATAAGTACAAAAGTGACATTTAAACATATGCAAATCATTTGTGCCTTTATGAAATCCAAGGTTTCTTTCAAATAATTGTTTATTACTGGTTAGGTAGGTCCGTTCTGTACATTCCATTGCAATTTCATCGATTGCTTGTTCGGATGCCTCTTGGTTTTCAACTTTGAGTGCTTCCCTAAAAAAGAAACATGTAATGTCTACACATATAGTACAGAAGACAAGTTCTGATTATTAAAACATAAAATTAGAGGGTTTCAAAATATATTTTACCTAATTACCAAAATGTTTCTAGTATTTTAACCTTTCAACTTTAGTAGGAATGTAGACGAACAGTCATAATCAGCTGTCACATCGTGTTGTCAGACTGAACAACCCGTAATAGCAATGAAATCAGAAACTTGAAAAGAGTCAAATCCAGGTCTATGAAACTGCTGAGGCTATGGGCATCTTGATCATTGAGAAGAAACTCATTAATTTTTTAAAAATTCATATCTTTTAATGATAAATTATTTTTGAATATACAATGTATTTAAATTAAATGGTAAATAATTTTAACATTAATAATTCATAAGAATTTCATTATTAATCGGATATACTTAATTAATAATGAATTATTTATCAATGTTCTTTAGTATTTTAGGTTAAAATTATTTATCAATTTTTTATAATACATTAGAAATTCGAAAATAATAAAGAATACAACTTATTTATTTAAAGGAGAACAACTTACAAATCCACACAAGTGTCATACATTTCAGGCTCGTCTTTAAGGGGGATTTCTTCTTTCGTCAGCGAATTCTCATTCAGCTCCATTAAAATATCTCCAGCCGGCAAATCATTTTCCTCCAATTTTTCCTCTTTAATTTCAACCTTGTCAATATAATTGTCCGTATTTAATGAAAATTCAAGGATACGTAGTAAGTCAACTTCACCATTGGTATCATTACCATAGGCTTTACAGTAAATATTAATTTTTTCTTCTACATTTGAACACATTTTGACGAAATTATAATTGGTTTGTATGCTATCGAAACACATTTCACATATATCATTCTGCATAAGAGGTGGATACTAAAATTAAAAATTTTATCCATTGAGATAGATTTTTTGTTTAAAGAATAAGAATACATAATGTAAAAAATGCATTTTTTGAAAAGTTTTGTTTCTCTTCCAACAACGTAGGGTCAGACAAGCTCTCTCATAATTAAGATTATGGAAATGTTTTCATGTATTAGAGACGTAATGGAATTTTTGGATTGAATGTGCTTCCTTGTCTATCCTATATAAAGTTTCTATAGAATAATATATCTTTTGAAGGGCGGAATAACCCTTACCTTTTGCCGTGAGCACATCCACCTTCTCACGAAGAGTGCGGTAAAAATGACCCACCGCACACAAAGGTTGCTTTTGGAATCGTTTGGTTACCCCATCGTCGCAGTCTCCTTCTGTGCCATGGGACCACACCACTCGCCTTCCGCAACCGAGCTGGTCAGTTGCATACCTGCTCCAGCTAAAACTTCAAATGCAGCTTCGTTTTCAGTCGATTAAGGCTTTAAAAAAATGATGGAGCGTTCAAGTGGGACAAAATCATCCGGAGGTAAAATACCCTCCCGATCGGATCTCCGGGGGAGGGTGCCCACAGGGACACCTCATCGAATGTCAAAAAAACACTGACAAGTTAAATCCAACAAAACTAATTCTTTCATCTACGGCGCTTGGAATGTTCGTACTTTGAACGACAGCACTCGCACCGATCGGCCTGAAAGAAGAACTGCTCTAATAGATAGAGAACTTCACCGACTCAATGTTGACGTTGCAGCTCTCAGCGAAACTCGATTTTTGGAGGAAGGCTCTCTCACAGAAAAGTACTACACCTTCTATTGGAAAGGTCTTCCCACCAATTCAAGAAGACAACATGGAGTAGGATTTGCCGTTCGGAATCAACTTGTATCCAACTTAACACAAGTACCACAAGGCCTATCCGAGCGTCTAATGCTGTTACGCTATGAGCTATCAGATGGCAACGCGGTAAATCTAATAAGCGCCTACGCTCCCACTCTGGATGCAAGTCACGAAACCAAGGAAAGCTTCTATCAAGAGCTGGAAGAAACCCTCTGTAGAATACCTAAAACGGAACGACTCGTTATTCTTGGCGATTTTAACGCTAGAGTAGGGAAAGATGCAGACATCTGGCCAGGTATCATAGGCAAGAACGGTTTGGGCAACATGAACGCTAACGGTCAACTACTCCTAACTAAATGCGCTGAACATGATCTAGTTATAACAAACACCATTTTCCGACAAAAGGATAAATTTAAAGGCACCTGGCGTCACCCCAGATCAGGTCACTGGCATCTACTGGACTATGTTAACGTACGTAGGAAGCATCTCAAGGACGTCCAAATTACAAAGGCGCGCATTGATAGCGAATGTTGGACCGATCATCGTCCTGTTGTCTCTAAAATGAAAATTGTTATGAGACCCAAACACCGAAGAACTCAAATAAAACGTAGAGTCCGTATCTGTATTAGTAAATTGCGTGACCAATAAACCGTCGAACAGCTAAAGCAAAAAGTTCAAGAGAATTTGAGTGCACTAGAAGAAACCAATTCTGTAGATGTCGCTGCTACCTGGACACAAATTAAAGGCAGTTTAAAAAGTGCGAGTGAGGAAATTCTTGGCACTGCAGCAAGTAAAAAACAGGAGGACTGGTTCAATGATAATGAAGCTTTTATACAAGAACTTCTTGACCGCAAACATACTGCCTTCCAAAACGCTATCAACCACCCCAACGACTCATCAAAAGCAGAAGCTTTTACCCAATCTAAGTATGAAACGCAACGCGAAATCAGAAGAATAATGAACGAGTGGTAGGCAAGCAAGGCCAGAGAAATTCAAAGGTACGCCGATTCACACGACTACAGGAATTTCTTTCAAGGAGTAAAAGCAGTGTACGGCCCCAGTCGGAAAAATATGTGCCCTATTAAAGATTTAAATGGAAATCTCCTCAAAGAAGACCAGGAAATAAGAGCCCGATGGAAAGAACACTACTCTAACATTCTTAACCAGCAAAGTCAAACCGATCACGATATTATAAATCTTATCCCTCAATACGACACCTTCGAAGACTTAGATAAACCACTAACAACGGAAGAGATCTTAACCGCCATTGGGCAGCTAAAAAATAACAACAAATCTCCCGGCGCCGACTCACTCCCAGCTGAGATCTTTAAAGCTGTGTCGTCAGAGCTCATACCCTACCTCAAAAAACTGTTTGATGTCGTGTGGGAAAGTGGTCAAGCTCCGCAGGAGTTTCGTGATACACTTTTAATCAACCTCTTCAAAAACAAAGGGAGCGCTGCGGACTGTGGAAATTACAGGGGTATAGCTCTCCTGGCTGTTGGAGGGAAGATACTCACTAAAGCGATGGCAAATAGGCTAACACCTGTTATGGAAAAGTTACTTCCTGAAACTGGTGGATTATCTGCAGAATAGAAAACAAATAACAAAAGTAAACGGAAAGTATCTCATTTTTGAAGAAATCACCTACCTTTTCAAATGTCCCCCGAACCATTCAATTTATGTCTAAAACTAGTTGCACTGTTTTATCCTTACCTACACAGTATAGGTATTTACACTGTTTCCTATCGCGGCAAATCGCTTATATTTATACGGCAATACCTTATGGCTTTATCTATATTTAAATAGATATGGTCATTTTTGAATAACAGTTGTCAATTTTAGACAGTCTGGAGAAATACTCTGGAGGGAAGATACTCACTAAAGCGATGGCAAATAGGCTAACACCTGTTATGGAAAAGTTACTTCCTGAAACACAGAGTGGCTTTAGACCAAACCGAGGTACATCGGATTTAATCTTCACACTTAAAAGCTTCAAGAAAAAGCACTCGAACATCAAGGAGAAATTCACATGGCCTTCATTGATTTAACCAAGGCGTTTGACTCGGTGGACAGGGAAGTGCTCTGGAAAATTATGTTCCGCTTAGGTATCCCTAGAAAATTTGTGGAAGTATGTCGCAGTCTACATACAAACAACAACGCCTAGGTTATGTATAATAATGAGGCAACCGAACCTTTCCAAACCCTCACTGGAGTTAGGCAGGGATGTGTCCTGGCACCTCTACTCTTTAATTTGTTTACCACTGCTCTAACAATTATTGTTGACAACAAACTGACAGTCAGAGGAATAGGTCTCAGATACCGTTTTGATGGCGGTCTCTTTAACATAGGGCGCTTTAGAGCTTTCACGAAGACACGCACACGATTCATTTGTGATCTCCAGTATGCGGATGACTGTGCACTTTTAGCCTCTACGCCGGAAGAGCTTCAAGAACTTTTAGATGTGTATGCCCAGAGCTATGATTCCTTGGGACTTAAAATCAACATTGGAAAGACTAAGATTATGTCAACTCCTCATCAAGTGAACCAAATAGACATTACACTTAACGGAAATTCTCTTGAAGTGGTGGATCAGTTCAATTACTTAGGCAACGTTGTTAATGACAAAGCAAACATGGACAGTGAGATTCGCAATAGAATTAACGCTGCATCTAGAGCACTCTGGGGACAGAGAGAGTATTTGACAACCACGACCTTGCTTTGTCAACGAAAACGACTGTCTACAGAGCAGTTGTCATTCCAACACTGCTATATGGGTGTGAAAGCTGGGTCACTTACCGTCGTCATGTAAAAGAATTAGAACGTTTTCAGCAAAGACATCTCAGAAGTATGATGAAAATCCGTTGGTTCCATCACATATCAAACGTGGAAGTACTCAGGAGAGCAAACAGCCTTCCAATTGAGGTGCTTATTTCAAGAGCACGCCTAAGATGGGCAGGTCACGTTCATCGTATGCATGATAACCGCCTTCCTAAATGTACACTTTATGGTGAATTGCTAAGCAGTAGAAGAAGGCGTGGCGGTCAACGAAAGAGGTTCAAAGACGCTCTCCATGAAAATCTAAAATCCTGCGGTATTGCAGACGAGCAATGGGAACAACTTGCAGCGGACAGAACCGAATGGCGAGGGGTTGTGGCCAGCTATCAAGGAAATGTTGCTGCAAGAAGGCCGAATCCAAGACCTAACCAGGTCTATGTTTGTCCTGACTGCGGTCGACATGTGCTCTCCCGAATTGGCCTCTATAGCCATAGTCGTGTGCACCGTAGATGAATGGGAAGTACAATAGACTACACCTTTTACTTGTTTTTTATTGTACACAATTTATCGACTGTAACATTTTTATACTCGGACTCGAGTAACGGCTAACGGCTAATAATAATAATAATAATATCTTTTGACCTAAGGCATCAATATCAAATGCTTTAGAGGAGACAAAGTACATGTCCTCTATCCATCTTCTCAGATCTAAGACTTCACTAATAAATTGTTGAGTTTTGATAACTATATTAGGAACTGTAGACTGACAGAAGCAAAACTATGTTTCTTTGATAATAAACAAAAAATTGCAAGTAATAAAATTTAACAAATCGTCATAGAATATGTTACCATCAATATTCAGTTGTCTATTAATTACATATTTAATATTTGTTTTTAATTTTGCTCATCTATGTAATATTTTTTAAGGATAAGTAAGTACACTAGGTCTTCATGAAAACAAAGATTATTATTTTTGTTACTGACAGTGACATTGGCATAGACATTTGATAGAAAACCGCCACTTTAAAGACGTAACTTACCAATTTTGGAATAAATACTTCCATCATACCAGCATCCAGATTACTTAATTTCCTAAAATTCTTTTTATCAACAGGTTGTGAACAAAATCTACAGCAGTTGTTACTATCACTCGCTGTCTCCTCCTTCATTTCTGTTAACAATCCAGAGTGAATATTTTCTTCCATGTACAATTTATTAGTTCCCAGACAAAACAATTTGTACTCATATGATTTTTGTACCAACTCGTTACATGCATTACATATCATAGGATTACTTGTGATATTTAAGTTCTAAAAATTACATATGTAATTAAATACTAATAGAAATAAAAATTTGAAATCGACTTCAGTTTAAAACAAATATAGACACAGTAGCACAATGGGTTAGAGTGAGTTATGTGGCAAGCATGTTTAGTCATATATTTATTTATTTATTTATCACTGTTATCACGTAGATATACATTGTATATATGTGAACGTCACAAAAAAAAATTAGAATAAAATTAAACATAATATGTAGAATATTAAAATACACTTACACAAAATATAAAAATACAAATATAAAAATGACAGCCATTTCCATTGCATGTCCTCCGAACTATTACATTGAATGGAGTAAAAACTCTTACTACTAAGAAATAGTTTTAAGCATGTACTGAATTTTTTTATACAATTTACATGTTTTAATTCACTCGGCAGTTTATTGTACAGCTGAATTCCTTTATATTGAGGGGATTTGTAGTTTTGTGGTGTACTGAACTAAGGGTATCTCCGTGCCTTGTACTGTAAGTGTGACTATCCGAGTTAAGGGTAAAGTCATTTATGTTTTTTTTACATATTTAATTGTATTAAGTATATATATACTTGTGACGGTAAGTATTTTATTGGCCACAAAGTATTGTCTGCAGGATTCTCTGGGTCTTACATTATATAATAATCTGATGTCTCTTCTGCAGGACAAACACGCGATCTATGTTGGATGCACATCCCCAAGCAACAATGTTATATGTTAAATGAGAATATGCTAGTGCGTAATACACACTCAATAAAGCTTCTCTGCAAAGAATACCCTTTAGTTGCCTCATGGCATAATAGGCTTGTTTTAATTTTGTGCAAACTTGTTTTATCTGTAGATCCCAACATAGACTGTCATCTATAATTGTACCCAGAAACTTTACTGATTTAGAGAAGCCATCATTAGGAATTTCTAAAGTGAGATCATTTGGGGGTGATCTTCTTTTGGAAAAGTAGAGGCATTCAGTCTTACCGATATTCAAGATAAGAGTGTTGTTATGACACCATTCCTTATATATTTGCAAGATGTCTGATATTTTAATTTTTAGTTCGGTTGCATCAAGTGCTGATAACAACATGGTGGTATCATCTGCAAACATTACAATTTGTCCGTCTTGAATTTTATTAGGAAGGTCGTTAACGAAAAGCAAGAAAATCAATGGTCCTAATACCGATCCTTGTGGTACACCCATATTTAGATTATATTCATCAGATAAGTAATTTGATACTCTAACTTGAATTTTTCTGTCCATTAGAAAAGTGCGGATTAGATTCAACGGCACCCCTCTAACACCTAATTTCTCTAGCTTGTACAAAGTGAAATCAATGTTAAGAGTGTCGAAGGCCTTGCTAAGGTCGAATAAGAGCCCAACAACATGACATCCCTTATCCATTTCACTATACAGAAATTGAAGTAACTGTATAGTAGCAGATTCAGTAGATCTATTACATTGAAAACCATGTTGGAATTTTGACAATAAACCGAATCTAGTCAAAAAGTCCATTATTCGGTTGAAAATCAGTCTTTCTATCACCTTTGATATTATGCACAGTAAAGATATTGGACGATAATTTTCGCTGTCCTGTTTATCACCCTTTTTGTATATCGGCAAGACTATAGCTATTTTAAAGATCAATGGAAAGTATCCTTGTTGAAAACATTGTGTATATTGTGTACTCGGTTCTATTCCTAGCACTGACACTGGCAGAGTAGCATATTTTCTTCTTTTAACTGCAATATTCGTACTGAACATGAGCAATCTCTTGCAAAACTACGTATTTTCAAGGTACCCACTTTGCATCACAATAAATATTAGTCTCGGGCTTCAGTCTGAGAATAACAAAATTCTTATACTGTTTATAACCAACACAGCTGTGTATTTCAAAATCGAAGATCTAAGTCAATAAGCGTGTTACGTAACGTTTTTGCAAATTTTCAAATATTTACCTACATAAGCAACTATTTTGACATTATAATCCATTATTTTAACCATCTTTCCACATAACGAATCTTTTCAAGGGACATTTTAAAGCTATTGATCATAAATTTCCAGAGGTGGAACATTCACATGCGCTGAGGCTCTTTTTCCAATAATTCTATTATTACAAAAATAATAAAAGTGTAGTAAAGCAAAAATATACCTATTACGACAGTCCAGTATTCCACTATTTCCTATGAAAGGAAATCGATTCATTGCCACCAATCAAGGAGCACAATGTGCGTTTCCAAATCAATTGAAAATAATGTCCTATAACTTGCGACATATTACGTCTTCAAACAATCAATTCTATTATTTTCTAGATTAGATGATTTGTTTTTGAAGAGAATAATACATGTGGTAGAAAACTCAAATAAAAGGAAAGAATATTCGAAGAATGCCACAAATAACTTTCAGACAATATTCATATTTAGATTCACACAGAGATTTTGAGAAAGTCAAGAATATTTTAAGAAAATATGATAACATTTATGTTCTGGTCAGTATCGAGAAATTTTAAGAGCTCCCAAAGATGCTGTTCTTGTAGATATGAAAAATCTTCATAATTTGTAGTTTTAAATGAACTAATTTTGCAAATGACTGAAATTATTGAGTGGAAATTCATATCACTACATCTGTCATAGTTCTACTTAGGTAGACTTATGGCCAAAAATAAGAAATATTTCCTTATCGGCCCTCTCTCTCTCTCTCTCTTGGACATGCCCACCTTAAATGTGTAATGAGCACTATATTTTTAAAATGTTGGAAAATAACGACAACTCATAGCTTTAGTTATGTATCTCGAATAAACACCAGAGGCTACTGCAAAATACAAGCAGTGTAGCTGTAACAACAAAGTTCTCGCCTAAAAATTTTGAAGGCAAATTACCCAGTAACGGTTTTGAGCGACACAATGCCATGATCCACTTAGGTCTTCATAATATTATGAATTGTCAATAACACTGGTAAAATGTTGAACAAATGGAATGTTCAATCATAGGAACTAGATTTAAAGAGTATATTACTAATTTACGTTACACATATTTTCGTGACCTTCCTTATGAACTAACGTTTCTTCATTTAAGAAGACTCACCAATCTTGGGAGAATACTTTGTACAATATTCTCTATTTCTTCTAAGGGCTTCATTGAATTATCAGAGACTATGTGTAGACAAAGTCTACACATAGTACATTTTTCGTCGGCCATTTTACGTAATAATGTGTTTATTATAAATTGAATTATTCAGTAAAAGTTCTGTTAATGCAATAAATAAACTTAAAAACAATATTATGAGCGTAAAACAATCACAAATCAGCAAGGTTATTCTTCTTCTTCCATATTCCACGTTTATGGCCTTTGATCTAGCAAGATTGTTTTTCTTCCACGTTTATCTCCTTTACCTATAAAGCATCTGCGGCACGTGATCATATGGGCGTGGCTAATTGGCTTGGAGGATAAACAAAGCAGATACCATAACCTAAACGCATTTGGATAGCATTGTGTGAAAAGTTTCAGTTTATTGTGAACGCTATATTTGCTTAGTTTGTGTGCCTATAACAAAAATTTTATTTTAATAATGTTTAGTGATTATTACTACACCTTAGACGCTGAAAGTGCGGTTAGATATAGGGAAAAAATCGCTGTAATTGGTATAGATCCGTACTTGGTAGACATCAAACAATGCAGTAGTAAAATCGAAGATTTTCCCAAGACGATATATCCAGATATTGTTAATTATTTACTATATACTAAGAGTGCGTACACCCATGAAGATTTTAAAGCTTATAAAGAACTTGATGCCTACAAACAAGCTACTTGTGGATGGGTTAAAAATATACATGTAAAGAAAATGTATGAAAACTTCTTGATATTGGGAAGAGTAAGTTACTATAGTTGAGGTTTAAGCATGTCAAGCATTATTCTACTTTTTTACAGGTTATGCATTCCCAAAAACTAAGTGAGCAATTTTTAAAACCGTGGATTGTAACAAAAAGTGATGGTAGTATAATATGCGCTCACTGCAATTGCATGGCAGGGCTAGGCGAAACATGTACTCATGTTTGTGCTGTATTGTTTTACTTAGATGTAGCACATAGAAGGTCTCTTGAAATATGTTCTCATGTTCAATTTCAGGATTTACAGATTCTGGTGGTGGTCTTTGACCTAATCTGGTTTGCTGAAAAAAGAACTATCTATAAAAAGCATAATATGTTTTCAAAAAGATTTCCCAACCTCTAAAAATAAAATAATTTTCTGAAATGTAAATGTACACATAATCTACTCTAAAATATTTTTTAAAGCACCATACCTACCTATTCAAAAAAGTATAGCAAAGCAAATATTTAAACGTTCGTATCACATATAAAACAAAGGCACAGGAAAGAGCAAAGCATTATCTTCCTAATATTTGAATATCAACCATTTCATAATTGAAAACAAAATAAATCATATTAAACGTGCAACCTACATATTTATTGATGTAGACAAAAAAATCATGCAAAAGCAAAATTTCAAAATTCACTGCAACCTCTACATCGTCTCGTAATCTTTTCCTTTTCTCCATTCTAACAAATCTATCTTTACTAGAAGGTTTTGATAAGCTAATAGATTTATAACCCATATTTAAAGACGGTATCCAGTCTGGGTTATTGTGATCTTCTAACTTTGAAGGTTTACCTAAATATATTTATTTGTCATACTTACGAAACAATAATTTAGGTACATCCATGTATTTATTAGATACGAATAGTGTAAAGTATTACCTGAAATGAAATGTTTGGAGCATTTGAGTGAACTTCCCCTTGTTTCCCATTTAGTTTTATTAAGTACTATTTGTATTTGTATTTCTTTTATTGTTGTTTTTTGGGAAATAAAGACATATATTATTATTATTATTATTATATTCTACCATAATCAATCTTTGATTTGGTTAGATCGTCCCTTTTTAAGGCATTTATCCAAGCATTCCGTCTATCACAGGCAAGTTGAGTAAATTGTTTATGATTGTTAAAAACTGAGGGAATTCGAAAAAAACTGACAGCATCTCTCGCCCCGTTGCTTCCACAACCAACTACCATACAAAAACTTGGCATTTTCAGTAAAATGTGAGGAAATAAAAACCCAAATAGATATAAATGTGCCTTGTTTCTGTTATGGTTAAGGTTATGTTATTTATTTGTATATCCTCCAAGCCACGACCTTGAAAAATGTGACGTCACGTGCAGATGCCCTATAAGATAGTTGGCCGTAACAAGGTTATGTTTCCAAAAACTTCATTTGGTAGGTAATTTAAATTTGAAAGTGTGGCGCGTAGAGAAATAAAATGAGTTTGTAAGAGAATGCTAAATTCTATTAAAAACTGGACGCACAGGTCTAAGCTCTATAGCGCCGCTACTCCGGTCTGCGTTAACTAGTAAGCGGAAAATTTTGAATTAAATAGGTGTTACTTCGGATTTCAGTATCGTAATTTTATTTAAAAAAATGTTTTCGTCCTGAATAAATAACTCGCAACAATGAATTATTACAATTATGTGTTGCGATGGATATACAAATCACTTAATACAAAATTTTAAACTGAAACAACATACCTAGAGGCCCGGAAAAATGATTATTGGCCCCTTCCCATAGAAGCGAGTTGCGGTCCACCCGACCACCCCCGCCCCCCTTATGGCGGCTCTGCACTTATGTTCATACAATAAAATATTTACTGTAACAGGCTGTAATTTCCTTTTTGTTTTTTTTTCAATATTTATTCTATTGTCTTATATCTTGTGCCGTTTTACTTACTAATGATGTGAATAATGAATATTTTCTATTGATGGTTGCGTGGAAGAACGAGAAATTGAACGTCGTCATCACATTAAACAGTTATACTCATATTGTACTATAAGAAAAAACAAATAAAGACACGTTATCTATTTATAATAGGAACAAGCTACCAGAAGCGGCACTCTCTATCATCTGCCGTCTTTGATGTCATCGTACCCTTTTTCGTAGATATTTTAGTGAAAAATTAAACAGCATATATGCATGCAAAATGTATATATTCAAGTTGAACATACAATTCGTTATTAGAACCATTCCTATTTGAAATGGGTAATAAAAGGAAAGTAATAGACTTTTTAGTCAAGTAAGATTAAGCAGGCAAAGTTTGTTAGGCATTTACCCTACTAGACCTTATGTGATCAGTGATTAATATTTTAAGCCCATATGTTGATAAAGATTATATCGTCAACTCTAATTCTAGAGTTGACTCTAGTCAATGTTTAAACATGGTGACCTGTGATTAAGACCAGAAGTGAATGGTCTTCTTTGAAGGTTAAAAGATAAGTCCTCATTTCGATATTTCCGTTCTAAAAGAGAAATAACAATTTCCAAATACAATTATACCTCCTCAGGAGGCTTAAAGATTTTCTTCTTTAGGAACCTCTTTATATTCAGGTTATTGGATGGACACATCACACACTACAACAATTGGAGCTGACCGATACTTCTTGTTGAATGATTCATGTGCTACATTTTAAAATAAATTGATGAATAAAAAATGTTATGACTTCTGCATCTTATAGGTTGAAAACCTCCCATTGTTGTTGCTTGCAAATCTGCCCAATGCCTTGTACACTCCTTCATATTGTTTTATGGTTGAACTAGACAGTGATTCCATCATGATATCGATGGCCAATTCTGGGTTTCCCTTTTATCTGAAAGCTACCCGGACAAAAGCCCTACTACCACCCGGGAAAACTGCTGCTGTGGCTGATTATGTGTCTATAAGCATAATACGATTATTATTAAGCATTGAAGGCATTTTAATCAAAAGCTTGGGAAAGAGAGGGTACTGCCGTGCGCAAAAAAAATGGGGCAAGTCTTATAACGTATTTTTGCTAAAATCTAGTTATTGTGTACATGTTACTTTAATTTTTGTGACATTGTCACTGTCATTTTTGGCTACTCATTACATATATATGTGTATATATATATATATATATATGTATATATATATATATATATATATATATATATATATACAGATTAGAAAAAAATAGTTGTCCTATTCACGACGGTACCACTGATTAAACGGTGGGGTATCAAGTAGAAGGGGCAGGGGAACATGAAAGAAATAGTCACACAAATGGGCTTAGAAAATTTGAAAAAAGTATAAGATTTTTTTATTAAAAAGTAATACGAATCATTATTATAATTACAATAGCATTTAAATCAAGTCGATGCGATTATTAATTACAGAGATATAAGGTTTTGAAATCTACAAATAATGATACGGCTCGCTGCAACTCAAGCTAGCTGGCTGTGACGTAACCGGCACCGATGTTCGCCTTGTTTAAATGAATTTATATGGTCTAAGACATAAGTGAAACAGTCTTACTTTAACATGTGTCAATAACGAAGCAGGCATTTGTTCGTGGACAATCAGATAACTTGCCAAAAATTAACTCGGTCACAATGGCGAATTATTTTGCTACAAATAGTAATTTTATAAGTGCTGAAATCCGGGGTTTAAAAACATCAAGGTAACAAGTATAATAATTACTCAGAACTATATACTAAAAATAATTTTTAACAAAAATAAGAGATACTCAACACATCTGCTCTATAATCGAGATATTAATATTCGATCAATATTCTTCCACTCAACCTGTCTTTTTATGTATAAAACAAAATCTCTGCAACAGCACATCTCACATTCTTATGAAACCCGAAATAAATCTAACAAACAATTCCAATATCTCAAAGCAACAAAAAAATAAATCAAACATTCATAACTTTTATTGCCCTAAAGCATTCAACTTACTACTGTTACACATTAAAGAGATAAGATCCATCAAAGTTTTCTCAAACTATTCAAGATTTCTGAATATCTTACACCACTAGTATTATAAAAAAAGCAAATTATTAAGTGTTAGTATTAATCTATAAGACATTTTTACAGTGACAATTAGATTATTGAATAATTAGTAGATAAGTTTCTAGTTATAGTTAATTGAAAGTACAATAAGAAAAACCAAAGACTAACATACACTATAGCACATACAAATATCCCCGATATTTAGGTGCTACATTAACCAAAGAGAAATATTAAAATACATTAAAAATTCTGTTAAAGTGAAATGTACTTATGTATGGTCGATAGCCGAGTGGGTTAAGGCACGAGGTGGCAATCGCGATTAATCACACAGACATCGCACAACCGGGTTCGGAATCCTGGCTCCTGGTATATATATATGAAGTGTTGTTGTACTTCCGGGTGCTCTCCTGCGTCGATGATCGACTCCTCCAGGAGTCACGGTTGTCTAAACGACGTTTCGACAGAATCTCATCTGCCATCTTCAGGTTCTCACTGAAAGCTGCCTACTGCTGCTTCTCGTTGCTCGAACTGAACTGAACAGTTCAAAATCGAGTAGTCTCATTTAAAATATATATATATATATATATATATATATATTTTAAATGAGACTACTCGATTTTTTTGGGCCATTTTTATTTTTGCGTATTTGGATTAATATCAAACCGATTTTAAGTTATCAATGAATTTGCCGTGAAAATTAGTATTTAACTATTGCCGTCTACAAGATATTTTCATTTGAAAAAGTTGACTTAATTACAAATTAGTAATTTCGGAAATTTGAATTGGTCGTAGGTATTGAATCAATTCGAAAAATTTCACGTTTACATTTTTCTTTTCTCGCTTTGGTACATTTGATTGATTTAAGTGCATTCACTGCACTCAAGATGCAAAATAAAAGTGGCCCTAAAAATCAAGCAGAGTCAAAAATTTGTTTAAACCAATGCAATTGTACTTAAAATCGTCTCTGAAATCCGAAAATGTAAAAATATACAGGGTGTTTCATTTAAAATTTCAAAGTTGGGGTCATTCCCGGGGTAACCGGAAGTGACGAAAATGTGTTAAATAATGAAAAATTTGTCCTTTTTGGTATATATTACCTCTGTCAAGTTTGGGTTTTATATCTTAAACCGATTACTTGTACTCGAAAAGATGTTATCCTTCTTTTTACCTCTCTTCATTGCATCACACCATTGTCTTCATATTTTTTCTCCTTTTGGCATACTTATAAATATTTTGTTTGGGGTTGTGATTATTGTATTGGTACATCGAGGCACAATACAGTATTTATAATGACTATTTTGTGAAGTCATCGCGATAACATCACAGCAAAGCGTACACTAGCATCAGTACTATCGAGTAAATGAAAGCCAATGACGTAGTGCACTCAGTCGAGCTGCTACAAGGAAAAATGTAGGCATGGACTAGTTATTCAAATTTCAACAATTAATTGTGAAGCCATTTTAAGCGCTAGAGAGATAAATTGCAATGTTTAAGTTACGACATGCACATTATTATAAAAATATAAAAGAAATATCGTTTTCAGGCCCATTGTAAATGAAGGGATCTATACCAATTGTACCAGGATCTGGCCTCCAAGAAAAATATTTGTTACATTTTGTATTGGCTAAAGGTGAACAAGTCGATCTTAGGTTTGCCAAAGTAGTTTAAAATTTTCCTATATATCTTCCCTTCTAGCCCATATTCTGTCTCAGTTGGAATTATTCTCAACTGTTCTGCTACTAGGTTATCTGCTGATGATAAATAGACACTGGTCGCTCGAAAAATATGAAATTTGCATACTTTGAGATATGTTTTCGTTTTCATAAAATTTGTGTATATGGAGAAATAAAAACAAATCAAATTTTTAAATTTAAATTTATTCAAACTAGAAGACACCTTTTCAAACACCATCAAAATTACCTCAGGCGTTTTTCAGGGTTCTGCTCTAGAACCCATTCTGACATCTACAGCAGTGTAAATCGCACAAAAATTCAATGCTACGCCGATGACACACAGTTATCTTGCTCTTTTGATCCGGAAAATATAAAAAATATATCTGATCACATTAACTCTGACCTCGCCTCTATTCAGCGTTATTCTAATACCCATAATTTAAAACTAAATGCTGATAAATGTACGGTAATATGCTTAGGCAAAAAAAAAAACAAAATTAAACTTCGTCAAAGATAATATAAAGCTGAAGATATCAGATAAAACCTTAACCATTATAAATAAAGTAAAAAGTTTAGGTCTAATTTTTGACGAAAACTTAAGATTTAAAGAACATGTAAATTTAATAGTCAAAAAGGCTTATGTAGCATTAAGGCTGCTGTATAATAATGTAAATATAATTAACTTCAAATTACGAAAAAAGCTGTGCTAATCACTTGTACATTATTGCAATATCATATATCATAGTTGCTTGGACAAACTAATACAAAACCGTTTGCAAAAAATACAAAACAGCTGTTGCCAATTTGTCTACCGTATTCAGAAATACGATCGTACTTCCTCAAAAATAAATGACCTTGACTGGGTACGAACTGAAAATATCTATAAACATAATATTTCAGTATTTACTCACCACATTTTACGCACCTCCTCACCACCATATCTTCACAGCAAATTGATATTTAGGAATCACATTCACGACCTAAATTTGAGATACACTACGAAATTGTCATTACCACCTTACCGACTGACCATGTTTTGCAGATCCTTCTCCTATAACTCTGTCACTATTTACAATGATATAAATGATGCTCTAAAAGGACTTACAGTACACAATTTTCGCAAAAAATAAAAATAAACTTATTCTCACTGCAGTGAACTTTAGTTGAACTCCCTTAGCTGGTCCTTCACCGCTTGTTACCTTTTACTGATATTTTATTATGTATATTTCTCTTCCTCTATATTATTTTTATTATATTACTCGAATCTTCTTTGCCTCTTTTTACTCATTTTACCATATGCTTTACAGGTCAAATTTTTTTAGTTATTATTATTATTAGCCCTTACTCGAGTCCGAGTATAAAAAAATGTTACAGTCGATAGACTGTGTGTAATAAAAAACAAGTAAAAGGTGTAGTCTATTGTAATTCCCATTCATCTACGATGCACACGACTATGGCTATAGAGGCCAATTCGGGAGAGCACCTGTCGACCGCAGTCAGGACAAACATAGATCTGGTTAGGTCTTGGATTCGGCCTTCTTGCAGCAACATTTCCTTGATAGCTGGCCACAACCCCTCGCCATTCGGTTCTGTCCGCTGCAAGTTGTTCCCATTGCTCGTCTGGAATACCGCAGGATTTTAGATTTTCATGGAGGATTTTCGTTGACCGCCACGCCTTCTTCTACCGCTTAGCAATTCACCATAAAGTGTACATTTAGGAAGGCGGTTATCATGCATACGATGAACGTGACCTGCCCATCTTAGGCGTGCTCTTGAAATAAGCACCTCAATTGGAAGGCTGTTTGCTCTCCTGAGTACTTCCACGTTTGATATGTGATGGAACCAACGGATTTTCATCATACTTCTGAGGTGTCTTTGCTGAAAACGTTCTAATTCTTTCACATGACGAAGGTAAGTGACCCAGCTTTCACATCCATATGTTGGAATGACAACTGCTCTGTAGACAGCCATTTTCGTTGACAAATCAAGGTCGTGGTTGTCAAATACTCTCTCTCTCTAAGTCCCCAGAGTGCTCTAGATGCAGCGTTAATTCTATTGCGAATCTCGCTGTCCATGTTTGCTTTGTCATTAACAACGTTGCCTAAGTAATTGAACTGATCCACCACTTCAAGAGAATTTCCGTTAAGTGTAATGTCTATTTGGTTCACTTGATGAGGAGTTGACATAATCTTAGTCTTTCCAATGTTGATTTTAAGTCCCAAGGAATCATAGCTCTGGGCATACACATCTAAAAATTCTTGAAGCTCTTCCGGCGTAGAGGCTAAAAGTGCACAGTCATCCGCATACTGGAGATCACAAATGAATCGTGTGCGTGTCTTCGTGAAAGCTCTAAAGCGCCCTATGTTAAAGAGACCGCCATCAGAATGGTATCTGTGACCTATTCCTCTGACTGTCAGTTTGTTGTCAACAATAATTGTTAGAGCAGTGGTAAACAAATTAAAAAGTAGGGGTGCCAGGACACATCCCTGCCTAACTCCAGTGAGGGTTTGGAAAGGTTCGGTTCATTATTATACATAACCTGGGCGTTGTTGTTTGTATGTAGACTGCGACTTTTAGTTATAGTAAACTATTCTTTATGAATTTTAGTTAAGGTTAAGTAGAATAGCTGTAGCTAGACTTCGCCTTGCGAATGTATGTATGTATTTTAGGTACATCTTTAGCAATAATGACTATTATTATTATATAAGAGAATTAAAAGAAACGCTGAAATTCCACCATCCACTTTCAGCAGCTATCACTAAACATGCGAAATATAAAAACTCTTTTATATCGACCTGTATGAAAATGGCAAACATTTTTAATAAATATTCCACCTTGAAAATAAAATTATTTTGTCATTTTCTACAATATATTTTAAATAATGAATAACACCACGAAATGATGACATGGATAAAATGAAAAACTAGTTGACACAATTAAAAATTAAATTAAAGCATATTAGGTATATCACTTTCCTTGTATGATATTTAGCAAAGTTGGCAGTATACACGCCCTAATCAAGGAGCATATACAATAAGAGATCCCACTCAATGTAATGTCCCTATCTCCTAAGTTTCATTTTTTATGGTACTCCCCTAGCCCATGCGCAGAATGCGCAATAGTTAAATGACAGCCGTTACCTGGGCAACGATGAGAATTGAATTCCTTTCTCCATAGCACAGGTCGGCTTCGTCCGTTTTTCTTTTAGTGGGGACATTTTTTAATGTTCTTTCTACAGTCAGACAAACGGTATACAAGCCACAAATTACACGACACAAAAACAATATGGAAAATTAGAAGACTTCTGTATAACTACACTAAACACTAGTTGGAAGAGTTCACTTTACAAAGCGCAAATAACAATGGCCACGCTAGGACGAGTCTGATAAATTCGCCGAAATAATCAACCTTCAGATAATATCGTCGGTTTCACTCTTCTCAGAGTAATTAAGATGATGGAGAAAGAGACAATGAATAGACATCTGCGATTGCTTACTGGCTGCGCCTCTTGCCCTCTTGCGCATTTAGAGAGAGAGGCAAATATGTGCCGGAAAACTGGTGGGAGTGAAATCTCTTACTGTATATGCTCCTTGCCCTAATATCCCGGTCAGGGTTATGTAAATAGTCACTAACATTTTTACTTTAATGAACTAAAACATGTATTTTTAGGTAAGACTTATGCTTGGTTTCAAAACAGCATTTGTTACATTTGTATATTGTCACTTCACTAGAATCTTTGTGAACCAACATATGGATTTCTAATTCCTTTTTTCGTTTTCCTTGATAATTACATTGACTACATTCGAACAACACATCCTTTTGGGTTCCTATGCACTAGCATATGTTTTATAAGGTTGCTTTTGAGCTTGGTCTGGTGAGAACAATGACTGAAGTCATTGGGTGAGAACAATTGTGACATTCGAACATCTGCAACTCATTTGAGTCTTTATGGGCCAGAAGATGTTTCTTAAGTAAGAATTTGTCAGTTGGTAGGTAGGTACAGTTTGGACATTCTAATATATTTTCTTCGCTTTTCCTATCAAGGATGAAAGAATCTTTGTGAACTGACAGCGTATGTGTTTTTAAGTCCTTTTTTCGTTTTGCCTGGTATGCACATTGACTACAGCTGTACATATCTAATTCTTTTGAATTTCTATGTACTAGCATATGCCTTTGCAGATAATATTTCTTCTTGGATTGGTAAGTACAATTGTAACATTTGAACGTCTGCAATTTGCTTGGATCTGCGTGAATTACAAGATGTTTTTCAAGTAAGTATTTGTCTGTCGTTATGTAGGTACATTTTATACATTCTAATCTAGTCTTCTCCTTTCCCCTAGTAAGGAAGAAGCAATCTTTGTGAACCAATGCAACATGTTCATATAAGTTTCTTTTTCGTTTTGCTTGATATTCACATTGACTGCAATTATACATATCTAATTCTATTGGATTCCTGTGTACTAGCATATGTCCTTTCAGGTAGTTTTTGAACTTAGACTGGTAATTACAAAGATGACATTTGAACATCTGCAACTCGTTTGGGTCTCTATGAACCATAAGATGTTTTTCAAATAAGTATTTATCTGTTGTTAAGTAAGTACATTTTGTACATTCCAATGTATTTTCTTCTTGTTCCTTAGTAAGGATGAATGAATCTCTGTGAAGTGACACAATATGTCTTCTTAAGTCCCTTTTTCGTTTTGCTTGATATTTACATTGACTACATTTGAACATCTCTAATTCTGCTGGATCCCTGTGCACTAGCATATGTCTTGTCAGTTGGTATTTCCACTTGGACTGGTAAGTACAAATGTGACATCTAAACATTTCTAATTCTGCTGGATTCCTGTGCACTAGCATATGTCTTGCCAGGTCATATTTCACCTTGCTCTGGTAAGTACAAAAGTGACATTTGAACATATGCAAATCGCTTGTGCCTTTAAAAGATCCAAGATTTCTTTCAAATAATCGTTTATTGTTGGTTAGGTGGGTACGTTCTGTATATTCCAACACAATTTCATCGACTGCTTGTTCGGGTGCCTCTTGGCTTTCAACTTTGAGTGCTTCCCTAAAAAAGAAAATACAATATCTACACAAATATTACAGAAAACAAGTTCTGATTATTAAAACATAAAATTAGGAAGTGTTTCAAAATATCTGTTTTTCCTAACTACCAAAATGTTTCTAGTATTTTAACTTTTCAATTTTAGTAAGAATGTAGACGAACAGTCGTCAGACTGGACAACTGGTAATAGCAACAAATACAGAAACTTGAAAACAGTGGAACCCAAGTCTATGAAACTGCTGAGGCTATGGGCATCTTGATCATTGAGAAGCAACTCATTAAATTTTGAATAATTCATATCTTTTAATGATACATTTTCTTCATTATTTTTTAATATGCAATGTATTAAAATAAAATAATAAACAATTTTAACATTAAACATAATATTTTTAGTCGCAAACTCCTCTATAAATCCTTATTTTACTATAAGGAAAGTAACCAGACTGCAACCAAAGTTACAAATCTGGCGCGTTAAGTGTAATAATTGCATATTACCATCAAAACGCTAAAAATATCATGTTTAATATTCCGCCCTCTAAAAGCACATTTGAACTATGCTAAGCCAAGTCAGGCTATTTATTTTTCGATTGCAACAGACACTGGACCGCTAGATGGCGCCTGCTGGCTGTTTTACATGCCACTATTGTGAAAATACCGGGATGTACTATAGTCAAAGGATTCTCATGTCGGTCGTCGCATACCTACCTTGCACTGACGAGAGCCAACAGCTTGAAACTGCAGTCTGCAAATGGTGTGTGACCACTGGCAAGGGAGCTCCTTTAAGTAGGATCAGTCTTTCGGCTGGTGTTTGTTGCAATCGAAGCATTAGCGTTTTGATGGTAATATGCAATTATTACACTTAACGCGCCAGATTTGTAACTTTGGTTGCAGTCTGGTTACTTTCCTTATAGTAAAATAAGGATTTATAGAGGAGTTTGCGACTAAAAATATTATGTTTAATATTCCGCCCTCTAAAAGCACATTTGAACAATTTTAACATTAATATAATTCATAAAAATTTCATTATTAATTTAATATACTCGATTAATAATGAATTATTTATCAATTTTCTTTAGTACTTGTTAAAATTATTTATTAACTTTTTATAATACATTAAAAATTCGAATGGGCAAGTAGACAATTTTTTAATTATTATTTTAATAACATCTACGTATAAAAACAGTTGACCCGTATTTTTTATTTTATTTTTTTAATAATGCCTTATAGTAAAAAAAAAATCATGAAGTTTAAACTATGTTTAAATAGTTAGATATTGCCACAAATGTTCTAGCTATTCTATTGGCTATGACGTAATAGCATAATCAGCAGAGAAACGAGCACTAGTGGAAAGGCGGAGCTAACAAAGTTGTGCAAAACGTATGTGCGGCTCTGTCGAGGTTATATTAAATGCGCGCGTATGTGACACTATTACGTCACGAGATAACCGGCAAACCGCCGTATTTTACATACGCTCTAATCGTAAGCCTATTCGTTTTACAATAAAACCAATAATAGTCGGTAAAACTACATTCAAATTATATTTATAACATATTGAAGAGTCATACTGTAATGCTATATTATTACCTTTGTCATTTTCGTTATTGTCTACTAGCCCATTAAGAAGGAAATTTATCATCAATAGACATGGTCTACTTTAAAAAAAACAGTAGTGTATAATAAGGCTGCTGGTTTGGTAGCACCTGGAGAGAATATTTTTTTCCATAACAATAATACCTCGTAAATTTTTTTTTTTTTTTATACATTTATTTAACGTCGGCCTATTTCCGCTACTGAGGCCTATCACCGACGCCTGTAGACGAACTACCCCCAACCAGGAATTTTGCCGAACCTCTTCCCTTAAGAAGAGTAGGGATCTTTTACTTGCCTAACATTTAATAGACAAGGGACCGACGGCTTTACATCCCCTCCGAAGGATGGTATATCTCCTATACAACCATCGCCTAAGGTTGTATAACTTCCGCGCATACACTGATATACAAGCCGCTGGAAGATGTGTGAGGCGAGAACGCGGTTTCCGTTGGAATGGTCACCAATCCAAGTACTAACCGCGCCTGTCGTTGCTTTACATCGCATACCGAAGTATGTACATAGTAAAGACGCACCTACGCTCGCCCCAACTCGTCAAATTTATTTAAAGGAGAACAACTTACAAATCTACACGAGGGTCATACACTTCAGGTTCATCTTTAAGGAGGATTTCTTCTTTCATCAGCCAATTCTCATTCATTTCCATTAAAATATCTCCAGCTGGTAAATCATTTTCCTCCAATTTTTCCTCTTTAATTTCAACCTTGTCAATATAATTGTCTGTATTTAATGAAAATTCAAGGATATGTAGTAAGTCAACTTCACCATTGGTATCATTACCATAGGCTTTAGAGTAAATATTAATTCTTTCTTCTACATTTGAACACATTTCAACGAAATTATAATGGGCTTGTATGCTATCCAAACACATTTCACATATATCATTCTGCATAGGAGGTGGATCCTGAAATTAAAAATTTGATCCGTTGAGACAGTATTTTTGTTTAAAGAATGCGTAATGCAAAAAAATGCATTTTTGTTTCTTTTGCAACAACGTAGTCAGATGATCCTCCTCAATAATTTAAATTAAGATTATACTCTCCATCGGATGTATGGAAAGGTTTTCATGTGTTAGAGATGTAATGGAACTTACGGATTGAATGTGCTTCCTTTGTCTGGCCTATACAAAGATTCTACAGAACAATATATCTTTTGACCTAATGCATCAATATCAAATGGTTTAGAGGAGATTGTTTTACAGGGTCGTTTGTCTTCGAACAGCCTTACTTCACTTTGACCTAAAAGATCTTTTGTGATTTACCCTACATCTAGTGGTTATCCAGGATTCCCTGACTTTTACAAAGCTTGTGATTTTCCTGGGAGCTCATTTCCCTATGTCTTCAGGCGTTAAGTCCGCCTGTTCTAGGAATTTTAGCCTAGTGTGGGCTAACACATTGCATTCGCAAAGTGTGTGTTCCGCAGTTTCAATTGCAGTATCGCAATATCCGCATTTATTATCTACCGCCATGCCCATATTCTTGAGATAGTATCTCAAGGGGCAGTGGCCAGTTAGAAGGCCTGTGATCAGCCTTAATTCGGACTTTTCAAGTTCGAGAAGCCTTGTGGCATTTTTTGTCTAAAAAGTTATAAACTTTTTCGCTTGTCTTTGGCCTGGAGTATTCCTCCAGGAACTTTAGGACTTTAGGACTTTTTCCGATCCTTTTCCCATTCTTGGATATCCTCCGCTATATGTCCCTTAGTTAGGCCACAAAACGGTTCGGGTCCAATGAACGGTGCTTCAGCTCCTTTTTTGCAAGGCTAGCAGCAAGTTCATTTCCTTGTACTCCCTCATGCCCTGGCACCCACAGCAAGGTAACCTTGTTGTTATTAGCCACTTGCTTCAGGGATTGCTTTAGAGGAGACAAAGTACATGTCCTCTATCTGTCCTATAACATCTAATACTTTACTAATAAATTGTTGAGTTTTGATAACCATATTAGAAACTATAGATTGACAGAAGCAAAACTATGTTGCTTTGATAATAAACAAAAAAAATATAAGTAATAAAATTTAAAACATCATCACAGAATATGTTACCATAAATATTCGGTTGTCTATTCAGTATCCATTACATATTTAATATTTGTTTTTAATTTTACTTATCTATGTATTATTTTTTAAGCATAAGCACACCAGGTCTTCATGACAACAAAGATTGTTATTTTTGTTACTGACAGTGACATGGGCATAAACATTTGATAGAAAACCACCACTTTAAGCACATAACTTACCAATTTTGGAATAAATACTTCCATCATACCAGCATCCAGATTACTTAATTTTCTAAAATTCTTTTTATCAACAGGTTGTGAACAAAATCTACAGCAGTCGTTACTATCACTCCCTGTCTCCTTCATTTCTCCTAATAATCCAAAATGGATATTTTCTTCCATGTATAATTTATTAGTTCCCAGACAAAACAATTTGTACTCATATGATTTTTGTACCAACTCATTACATGCATTACATATCATAGGATTATTTGTGATATTTAAGTTCTAAAAATTACATATGTAATTAAATACTAATAGAAATAAAAATTTGAAATCGACTTTAAATTAAAACAAATGTAGACACAGTAATACAGCGGGCTAGAGCGAGTTTTGTGGCAAGCATGTTTAGTCACATATCTATTATGTACTGGGTTCTATTCCTAGCTCTGACAGTGGCAGAGTAGCATATTTCCTTCTTTTAACTGGATTATTCGTACTGAACATCTCTTGCAAAACACCATTTATTTTGAAGGCACCCACTTTGCATCACCATAAGTATTAGCGTCAGGCTTCACTATAAGACTAACAAACTTCCTGTGCTGTTTATAATCAACACAGCTGTGTACTTCAAAATCGAAGGCCTATCTCGATACAGGTGTTACGTAACGTTTTTGAAAATTTTGAGATATTTACATAAGCAACCATTTGACATTAAAATTCATCATTTTAACCACCTTTCCACATATCAAACCTTTTAAAGGGACATTTTAAAGCTATTGATCATAAATTTCCAGAGGCGGAACATTCATATTTACTGTCACAGGGAGTCAATAAAATGTTAAGGAAACATGATAACTTCTAAGTTCTGGTCAGCATCAAGAATTTAAAGAGCTCCCAAAGACGCTGTTCTTGTAGATACGAAAAATCATTTCAAGAATGTTGATGATATTGCCTTAAAATTCAATTTGGAAATGATAAACTTATGGCCCAATACCACAGAACTGCTCGATTACTTAAAAACATATCTAGTTTCTTAAAGCCTTTATTCACTAATTACTTATCTCTTATTTAAATTTGAAAATGAATATGGTCATTCTGCAGTTTATCCACTTCTTGATTTTTGAGTTTTTTTTTGTGGATACATTAATAAGAGATGCATGTGAAGCGTTTGTGACTAATGAAACGTTGCGCAAATGTATAATAATCGAGGAAATTGACAATAAAGTTGAGCGAATAAGGGTTCTGGGTGGATAAAAATGAGTGAAAATATGACGTTTTTAGGTCACTTTGAAACCATTGGAATTGAAAGTCATTTTAGGGCAAGGGTAAATACGATAAGAGTCATTACAGCATTATATCTACTAAACACGTCTAACATAACCTAACCTAACTATTTCGGTTACAATGACCAATACGTAAAGGACCCAAAGAGGAATAAAACAGGAGAATTTCAGGTCACTTTCACATGAAAGGCATTTAAACAGTCATGTCAAATGAGTATCATGACAAATTTGAATGTTTATTGGGGTACGACAACAGTACGACGGGACTTCAATGAAATCAATGAATTGCAGTAGTAAGCAATAAAATACCATCATACTTGTTTACCCTTGCTCTAAAATGACTTTTTTTTAATGCTAATCGTTCCAAAATGACCTAAAAACATCGTATTTTCTCGTTTTTACACACCCAGCACTCCTATTCGCTCCATTTTCTTCGATTATTAAACATTTGCGCAACGTTTCATTAGTCACAAACGCTTCACATAACATTACATTCTTATTAATGTATCAACAAAACTCAAAAATCGAGAAGTGAATAAACTGCAGAATTACCAAATGTTGAATGAATGTAATGTTCAATCATAAGACCTAAATTTAAAGAGCATATTATTACTAATTTACGTTTCACATATTTTCGTAACCTTCCTTATAAACTAACGTTCCTTCATTAAGCAGACTCACCAATCTTGGGAGAATACTTTGTACAATATTCACTATTTCTTCTAAGGGCTTCATTGAATTATCAGAGACTATGTGTAGGCAAAGTCTACATATCGTACATTTTACGTCAGTCATTTTACGTAATAATGTGTTTATTACAAATTGGATTATCCAGTAAAAATAAACTTAAAAAACATATGAGCGTCGTAGAACAACCACCACAAAGTCAGAGAGGTTATTTATTTTTCTTCTTCCACGTTTAGACGTTTGTGGCTTTGGCCACCTAGCAAGGTTATTCTTCTTCCACGTTTATATGGCCTTTACCTATAACACAGACTACCAGACTGGCACCTCAATGTTAAATTTTTGTCCAGAAATCTATCGTTCTCTCTCTCTGATTTGCAGAAGCCAAATTCAGAGGGCGCCACAGTTGCAAACGCGGGAGATTTGACCATTTGTTTACTTTAACTTACAGTTTATGAACATATTTGATTTGATTTGATTTAAAATTTGTGATCAAAGTGCAATGTCGTTTCATGCTTAATCTTTGATTACAAATTTCAATGTCAAATACGCCATATTATATATATATACTATAGGAAATTAAAAGTCAAATTTGTAATACATCATAGAACTTTATTTTGTCAGACATAAATAAACATGTAATAAAAAGTATGACAAAGGAAAAATACATAGTAAAAGAAAGCATAAGAATTAAAAATACACATATCCTTAATCTAAATAGATACTTTAAAAATTACATCATAAAACTTGTATTTTTATGTGGTCGAGTGGAAGAGCAGCTTTGCTGAACTCCGCCACAAATAAAGACAGTTTATTATTATTATTATTATTAATATTTAAGGCACTTTTGTTTTATTATATTCAATTAAATTATCAATATCAAGAGAACCATATTTATATTTTACAATAACTCTCTTGCTAATTTCTTTTCGTGTGCATTTATTAATTGTAGTAAATACTCGCCTTGCAACCTCTTACATGATAACAATGTTCTCCAAATTCGAATTTTCAGTGACGACGAGGTTAGTACCTCAATAAAAAAAAACTCAAGGCAAACATGACTACAGTGGCCAGATTCTAAGTTCCTATCGTATCGAATCGATACAATAGCAACTAATTTCAAACACGTGTCGTTTGAAATTCTAAGTTGTTATAGAGTAAACTGTTATAATATCGTAAGACTGAAACAATAACTTCTTTGGTATCGAGCGTATTCTGTCGATTAAGAGTTAAAATTGTTGTAAGATAGTATACTTAGAACCACTAGTATCGTATCGACTTAATACGATAGCAACTTAGAATCCCGCCGCTGGACCTGATGAAATATATGGTTTTGCACAGCGTAGTTGAGATATTAAAAAGTCAACAGTACTTGACTTTAGGTCCTTAAAAATATTTCTGACAACATCAGAGTTACTCAGGTCACACATTTCTTTTATTTTATTTGCTCGCTCTTTACACAACTTTTTTAATTTTCGTATGTGATCTGCCTTTTTTGAAATTACCTTAAACATAACTTTCTTCCTTGGGGTTGTATCTTCTTGACACAATTTTTTAAAAATTGAACTTTGGCATCTGACTGAATCCCCCAGATTTGGTATACAATGGTAGAGGTGTTGATGAACGATCAACTGGAGTACTTGGCACACTACTAGATGTGGGTTTTCTAATTCCTCATTATGTGCAGAAGAAACACGAAGACCACGTGATGTCGATGGTAGACATATATCTTCTTTGGGTTCCTCGACCTATATGGGTACAGATGTACAATCCCTTTGCATTTCTACTGTGTCTCCACATGGATACCGGGTAGGAACTGCATTTCTATTGAGGATGTAATCGGTATCATTTGAGTATGACTCTAGTGTGAAGTGCTTATTACACTTTCATTCCCATTAAGTCCTGCCACATTTTCGATCTGAAAACGATAATTTTATTTATTTGACGTAGATACTGTGGTAAGGCAGAACAATAATTTAAAGTAGTCTTACGATATTTAGAAATATATATTGCACTGTGCAAAAACCAAAAACTGAAAACAAAGACTGGAGCAAATGCACACTTACTTATGAAGGTTCCTAGGAAAATAGTGCAATTTTTGCACATCAACTTCTTCAGTTCCACAAACAATGCAGAAGACATTTTAAGAAATAATCTGTAAAATGCAATATTATATATTACTGTAATCCAATGTATATTTGCACAATAACACTCATCTAACTCCTCTTTGGAAATCGAAATTTTTAAAGGGCACTAAAAACTATGTATTCTATGTTAAAAAGTCAAGTTTCTACAAAAACACTATCACCAGCAGAACACAATCACAGTACACAATAAATAACAATGGATGACGTTTGACGTGACAAACTCAGACAAACGACATTAATTTGCGTCGACATCTGAATTTGGCTTCTGTTGCCTCGACCTTGACCGGATAAATTTCTCAGGGAAGTTGCCAGTCTGGTAGTCTGCCTATAAGACATATATATATTCTATAAGATAGTTCTCCATAGCGAGGTTATGACTAAAAATTTCATTTGGTAGGTAATTTGAAAGTGTCGTTCCCAGATAATAAAATATGTTTGTAAAAGTTTCCCAATTGTGTTAAAAACTGGAAACACAGGTCTAAACTCTAAAGCGCCGCTACTCCCATTTGCGTGAATTAGCAGGCGGAAAATTTTGAATTATATAAGTATGTTACTTCGGATATCTGCAGTATCTCAATTTTATTTAAAAAATGTTTCCGTCCTGAAGTAATTTATTCGCAACATTGAATTATTACAATATGAGTTGTGGAGGATATACAAATATCACTTAATTATTATGTATGTCGTCTCAAAACAAAGTTTTAAACAGTGGACTAAAACTGAAACTAAACATAGCCAGAGCCTCGGGGATTATTGGAGCTACTCGATTTTTTTCTCTTATAATGCTGCGAAAATCTATAATAAATTTCCCTTCGACATCAAAGCATGCTCCAGCATAGTTTCATTTCAAAGAAATGGTAACAATTATTTACTACGACAAAGGCTATAATTTTCTCCTTTTTATTTTTTTTTCCAATATTTATTCTGTTGTCTTGTGCTGTTTTACCTACTAACAAATATGTGAATGAATATTCTCTATTGATGGTTGCGTGGAAGAAAACGAGAAATCGAACGTCGTCATCACAATAAATAGTTATACTCATATTGTACCATAACGAAAATGGATAATAAAACGAAAGTATAGATATAGTCTTATTTAGTCAAGTAAGGTATAAGCAAACAAAATTTGTTAGTCATTTACCCTGCTAGATCTTATGTGGTCCGTGCGATTAATATTTGAAACCTTTTATGTTGATAAAGATTCTCTACTCTAATTCTAGAGTTGATTCTAGCCAATATTTAAACACGGTGACCTGTGATTAAGGCCTGAAGTGGATGGTCTTCTTTGACGGTGGAAAGATATAGGTCCTCATTTCTGTTCTTGAAGAGAAATAACCATTTCCAAACATAATTATACCTCTTGGCAGGTAGCCTCAGTCTAAATATTCTCTTCTTTAGGAACCACTTTATATTTAGATTATTGGATGGACATATCACATACTACAATAATTGTAGATAGAGCTTGTTGAACGATTCATGTGATACATTTTTTTTAAATTGATGAATAAAAAATGTCATGACTTCTACCTCCTTTGGGTTGACAATCTGCCACTGTTGTTGCTTGCAAATCTGCCCTGTGCCTTATACGCTCACCTGAAAGCTTCCCGGACAACAGCCCTACTACCACCCGGGAAAGCTGTTGCTGTGGCTGATTATGTGTTTGTAAGGCACAATACGGTTATTATTAAGCATTGTTTTAAGAAAAAGCTTGCGGAAGTGAGGGTACTATCGTGCGCAAAATAATGGGACAAGTCTTATAACGTATTTTTGTTAAAATTAGTTGCGTACATCTATAATTTTTGTAACATTGTCACTGTCATTTTTGGCTACTGATTACATATTCAAATAGAGACAGATTTACATTAGAAAAAAATAGTTGTTCTATCTTTTCTGCTCACGACGGTACCACTGAATAACGGGTGGAGTATCAAGTAGAAGGAGCAGGAGAAACATAAAAGAAGTAGTCACATCAATTGTAGATAAAGGGATCTATACCAATTGAGCCAGGATCTGGCCTCCAAGAAAGATATTTGTTACATTTTGTGTTGGTTAGAGGCGAACAAGTCGATCTCCCAAAGTAGTTTACAATTTTCCTATATACCTTCTCTCCTAGCTCCTACTCTGTCGGAAGTATTCTCGACTGTTCTGCTACTATGTTATCTGCCGATGATAAATAGACACTGGTCGCTCGAAAAATATGAAATGTGCATCCTTTGAAACAAGTTTTCGTTTTTATAAAATTTGCGTATATGGAGAAATAAGAACAAATCAAATTTTTTAATTTAAATTTATTTAAAAGTAACTAACACTGAAAACAATCAATACGCAATGAGTGATATTTCTAGAATTTCCTTCTGTTCTTATGCTTTCTGAGTATGGGCAGATATTTAGTTAGCCTATGTTTCGGGGGGGAGTAATCTAAAGGTTTTAACACTTCAATACTTTGTTTCTGAACTACAACGCATCCTCTTGAAAGTAACAATGCAGTCGAATTTTCACCTATCAAAACAAAGCTTAATTTAAATTAGTCATCTGGGGCTGGTGAAATTTTGATTAACAATATTTCAGTATTGAGACATTGGACTTAAAAAATAGTTTAAGGGATATTTACCAAAAGAAATTGAAAAACATAAAAAGAGAAATCGATTATAACGGATTAAAATAAAGGCCGCCTTAATATATGCCCATTCTCTAGCATGAAAAGTTTACACATTGTCAAATTTTCACTATATTTAATGAAATAATGAAGTTTAAAATATATATTTTCCAGATGCATTTAATTTCAATTATGCAATTAATTACTTTTATGGTTTTTATTTCTACGTTTATAGAACTGTCAACCCTTTTCTATGTAAGAAGTAACTAAAGTGGCATTGAAAACAATGAAATATTTAGCTTGTCAAAACAATTGTTGGTTTACCGGTGCTTTAATTGTCAAAATTCTTGTTAATTTTGTTCAAAATGTCGCAAATGTATACAAGTGATGAAAAAATGGACATGTAATTATTTACAGGAAATGTAGAAAAATGCAGTTGCAGCTACCTAACTTTATGCCCAACGATATCCTGATAGACAAAGTTCTGGGGAAAATTATTTTAATTGTGTTGAAAATTAATTCCGAAGAGAGCACAGCAATGATGCCATGAAAATTTTATTATTGAAGAAACAACGTAAATCAATAATGTTTTGGCTCGAGTGGAAATTGAAAAAACTGTTTCTTTAATTTTAGTTTGAATTAGAAATCAGTCACCAAACAGTAAGCCAAATTTTGCATAAATATTACCATAAATATTTTAAATACCAATTCCACCAGCACTTATACGAAAATAATAACGAACAACTCTTGTAATTGGATTTTACAGAATAACATAGGAACAAACAATGATTTTTTGGAAAGTATTTTATTTTCGAATGCTTCTAGGTTCACAAATTTATTAAATAGTTATTTAACCAACAAAATACGGCGAGATATTGGCCACAAGAAAATCAAAGTTTATTAAGGGACAGTAATTATTAAGATCGATTCGGTTTCAATGTTTGGTTTGGAACAATGAGTTGTACAATCGTTGGTTCAATATTTGAGGTACCCTTGTCTGCTGCCAGATATTTGGGATGAATTATCTTTGGATTTAGAACAGGAAATGTATTTTCAACAAGATGGCGCTCCTCTTCATAATTCAAGAATAGTAACCCGATTACCCTCAAAAGAGATCCGGAGAAAACGTCATTTCGACGAATGGTCCTGTCAGATAGCCTCCAAAGCCACTCGAGTGCCGCTTATTATGTATGCAGTATATCCTAAATTCCAATCAATTATCTTCAAAACTAAAGGAGAAAAGGGGGTATACCATGATCCTGCTACACCCGGTATAACCTAATATATTGCACTTTCTTGTATAATATTTAGCAAAATATGGCAGTATACATGCTGTCCTGGTCCAGCTAGGTTATATAAATAGTCACTAATATAGATTTTCTGCCAGCTGATTTTTACTTTAATGCACCAAAACATGTTTTCTTAGGCAAGACTTATGCTTAGTTTCATAACAGCATTCGTTGCATTTGTACATTGTCACTTCACTAGGATCTTTGTGAACCAACATGTGTATTTCTAATTCCTTTTTTCGTTTTCCTTGATACTTACATTGGCTACATTTGAACATCACTAATTCTTTTGGGTTTCTATGCACTAGCATATGTTTTATAAGGTTGCTTTTGAGCTTGGTCTGGTGAGAACAATTGTGACATTCGAACATCTGCAACTCATTTGAGTCTTTATGGGTCATAAGATGTTTCTTAAATAAGAATTTGTCAGTTGTTAGGTAAGTACAGTTTGGACATTCTAATATATTTTCTGTGCTTTCCCTATTAAGGATCAAAGAATCTTTGTGAACCGACAGTGTATGTGTTTTTAGGTCCTTTTTTCGTTTTGTCTGGTATTCACATTGACTACAGCTGTACATATCTAATTCTTTTGGATCTCTATGTACTAGCATATGCCTTTTCAGATAATATTTCTTCTTGGACTGGTAAGTACAATTGTGACATTTAAACATCTGCAATTTGCTTGGGTCTGCATGAACCATAAGGTGTTTTTCAAGTAAGTATTTTTCTGTCGTTATGTAGGTACATTTTATACATTCTAATCTAGCCTTTTCCTTTCCCCTAGTAAGGAAGAAGCAATCTTGGTGAACCAATGCAACATGTTCATATAAGTTTCTTTTTCGTCTTGCTTGATATTCACATTGACTGCAATTATACATATCTAATTCTGTTGGATTCCTGTGTACTAGCATATGTCTTTTCAGGTGACCTTTGAACTTAGATTGGTAATTACAAAGGTGACATTTGAACATCCGCAACTCTTTTGAGTCTCTATGAACCATAAGATGTTTTTCAAATAAGTATTTATCCGTTGTTAAGTAAGTACATTTTGTACATTCCCATGTAATTTCTTCATTTTCCTTAGTAAGGATGAATGAATCTCTGTGAAGTGACACAATATGTCTTTTTAAGTCCCTTTTTCGTTTTGCTTGATATTTACATTGATTACATTTGAACATGTCTAATTCTGCTGGATCCTTGTGGACTAGCATATGTCTTGTCAGGTGATATTTCAACTTGGACTGATACGTACAAAGGTGACACTTGAACATCTCTAATTCTGCTGGATTCCTGTGTACCAGCACATGTCTTATCAGGTGATATCTCAACTTGCACTGGTAAGTACAAAGGCGACATTTGAACATATGCAAATCACTTGTGTCTTTATGAAGCCCAACATTTCTTGCAAATTGTTTATTATTGGTTAGGTAAGTACGTTCTGTACATTCCAAAGTAATTTCATCGACTGCTTGTTTGGGTGCCTCTTGGCTTTCAACTTTGAGTGCTTCCCTAAAAAAGAAAAATACAATATCTACACAAATATTACAGAAAACAAGTTCTGATTAGTAAAACATAAAATTAGAGAGTATTTCAAAATATCTGTTTTTGCTAACCACCAAAACGTTTCTAGTATGTTAACTTTTCAACTTTAGGAAGAATGTAGACAAACAGTCGTCTGGCTGGACAACCCGTAATAGCAACAAATACAGAAACTTGAAAACAGTCACACCCAAGTCTATGAAACTGTTGAGGCTATGGGCATTTTGATCACTGAGAAGAAACTAATTAATTTTTGAAAAATTCATACCTTTTAATGATAAACTTTCTTCTTTATTATTTTTGAATATACATTGTATTAAGAAAAAATTAAATAATAATCTTAACATTAATAATTATTAAGAATTTCATTATTAATTGAATATACTTAATCAATATGGAATTATTTATCAATTTTTTTATGATGTGATGTTAAAATTATTTATCAATTTTTTATAATGCATTAATAATTCCAAAACAATAAAGAAGAAATTGTATCATTAATAGACATGGTCTACTTTTTAAGAAAATCAGTAGAATATAATAAGGCTGCTAGTTTGGTAGCACCTGAAGAGAATATTTTTTTTTAACTAACATCTCGCCAAATTTATTTAAAGAAGAACAACTCACAAACGAGTGTCATACACTTCAGGTTCATCTTTAAAGGGGATTTCTTCTTTTGTCAGCCAGTTCTCATCCATCTCCATTAAAATATCTCCAGCTGGCAAATCATTTTCTTCCAATTTTTCTTCTTTAATTTCAAGCTTGCCAATATAATTGTCTGTATGTGAAAATTCAAGGATATGTAGTAAGTCAACTTCACCATTGGTTTCATTACCATAGGCTTTACAGTAAATATTAATTCTTTCTTCTACTTTTAAACACATTTCGACAAAATTATAATGGACTTGTATGTTATCCAAACACGTTTCACATAATATATCATTTTGCATAAGAGGTGGATCCTGAAATTAAAAATTTGATCCCTTGAGGCAGAATTTCCGTTCAAAGAATGCTTAATGCAAAAAATGTATTTTTTAAAAAATTTTGTTTCTTTTCCAACAATGTAGTCAGACGATCCCTGTCAATGATTCAAATTATACAATTCCCCGGATGTATTGAAACATTTTCATGTATTAGATGTAATGGAACAATGTACTTCTTTGTCTGGTCTATATAAGGGTTTTACAAAACAATATATCATTTGACCTAACGCATCGATTTCAAATGCGTTAGAGGAGACAGAGTACCTATCTCCTCTAATAATATATAAAGAAAAATCTATAAAATTATAAGTAATAAAACATAACAAATCATCATAGAATGTGTTACCATAAATATTTGGTTGTCTATTCGTTACATATTTAATATTTGTTTTTAATACAGTTTTTAATTTTAGTTTCGTATCTACAAATGAATGTTAAGTAGGTCTTTCCTCGGTAATTGGTTTAGCATAAGAATATTTCAAATAACCAAACTCATAACATATTGAAAAAAATCCATAGACTAAGTTTTGCTATTGGATTTATTTATTTATTTATATGTAATATATACAGGGTAGAATCCCAAATGATACAATACTTCGTATATACATACACATACAAAAAACTAAATAAACATAATATGTTAATATATCAGGTATCACAAAACAAAGAATAAATTAATGACAAAAACTAATAAAATACAACAGACTAAAACAGATTGTTACTAATGGAGATACAATTTAAAATTTTTCTAAAAGAACAAAAATTAACATCAATATTTGCTGGTAGATTATTAACAGCTGAAGTGACTTTTGCAACCAGACAGTGACTACTATAGTTAAAATTAAAATTATCAGCATAGAGCAAATTGTGATTTCTTGTAGAGTCATGAGCAAAAAAATAGGACAAGTCTTATAACGCTAAAATCTAGTTGTGTACATCTAACTTTAATTTTTGTGACATTGTCAGTTAGTTGTCATAATTTATTGCAAGTGTGCAAAAAACTAATATGTCTCATATGTGATTTAGTTAAATCTGGAGTTATTGTTAAAGCATAAGATGGATGATCAATGAGACAAATTGCACTGCGTTATAATATTGACAAAACTTCGGTGTGTAACATTTTAAGAAAGTGGAGAATAAACGGTACGATTAGTAGAAATCCTGGATCAGGGCGACGAAGGATATCAACTCAACAACAAGATTTGCAATTGGTAAATGCTTTAGTAGAAAATCCATTTTACTCATGCAGGCTGCTGAAGAAACGAATTTTTCTGGATTGGGTAGTGTTACATTGACCTGGGGTGCTGCAGTTTTTTTTTAGATCACGTAAAAAAATATATATGTATTTATCTCAATATATGAATGCCGTTTTTCTGGGCCACCCCGTACTTTTGCAACAAAAATTTCTCGGCTAGCTCAGCTGTGGTGGGGGCAGGTAAGGAAAGTAATCAGCACTAAAATTGGTGGTAAAAGCGTATATATATATATATATATATATATTACGGCAACAAAGAAAGAGGAAAAAAAAATGGCAATAAGTATAACAAATATCAATGCACGCGATGCGTAATAAATAAATGTACAAATTAAATATTTCAGCAAGCTAGATTTGCTGGTGTGATCACACTCGCATTACACAATAAGCATAACAAATAATTAACACGCCAGATGCTTGCAAAATAAATGTTTAAAGAATGTATCTATGAGGTAATATATATGACACAGAAAACAAAAGCCCTAACGTCGGGAGTGTGAAATATACTCTACAATTTTTCGCTAGCATTTATTCTTAACAGATTCCCAAAATAAAAGGAAGACTGGTTTACTCATCTGCTGGTTCAATCCGCCCTCCTCGGCTTCAGACAATGTGTGGAATATGCAGTCTCACAAGAATTCAGTATGCAGTATACAGGGATTGTGGTGCACGTACAAAAAGGGTCTCCGGTACGTGTGTAATCTTCAGCAAAATATCCGTGTGGGGCCCAAAAATTATTTTTGAAAGAGAAGAGCAAAAATAAAAGCCAAGGAAAAAACCCTATAAAGAAAACATGTGCAGTTTCAATATGTCTTATCATTTGTGCAGCGTAAAAATGGTATCACTAAGATATGTGAACTTACGTGGGTGTGCCACGGCTTTTCCTCAAGAGAACTTAGGGATTGTTGTGCCCTGCAAGGCCTCTAATAACCGATCTACGATCGCTCGCACCGTCCACTTACGAGAGTTTTCACAACGTGGATGCAATGCCAAAATTAAATCACCACGAATCCCGTAACACGGTAATCGGCATCAAATCGCCATTAAGTTCTGCCGGGCTCCTGCCTTTTTTCTTCCAATTGACAAAAACTGCCTTGATAAGGATATTGAAATACACATGCCTTATTGAATTTAACTCCGTTGGTGCACAGTATAGGCAACCAGTCCTCCACATTCACCGCGAAAAATGTATTCGGTTGATTTAGTTACGTGCTTATATTTTAGCACGTAACAGTAGTACTCGTCGTCAGCGAGTGAGAGAATCGAAGCTACGCTGTCATGCAGCAGCACAGAAATACTTACTCAAAGCTGAACATAAAGAAGCTCGAGTAGGATTTGCGCTTGAATTTTTAGCGCATGATGTAAATTTTTGGAACAATGTAATCTTTACAGACGAAAAAACTTTCCAGTCAACACAGAGAGCGGTCGTATTCATGTTTACCGCCCTCCGAATACTTGATTCGATGAGAAATATATATTTAACAATGATAAAAGTGGTAGATTTTCTGTCAATATGTGGGCTTGAATATCGGCACGTGGTCCTGGCGTTTTGTGACATATTGAGGAACGATTTAATAGTGAAACGTATATTAGGATTTTCGACAATATTATGCTCCCTTCTGTGTCACAATTATTTCCTAATAATGAGTTCATATTTCAACAAGACAATTGTTCCGTTCATACTGCTCATACCGTAACTAACTGGTTTCAATATAACATCAGTGTTCTTAACTGGCCCCGCCATAGTCCAGATCTTAACCCCCATGGAAGAAGTATGGGGACTACTCGTAAGAAGTATCCAAAAACGAAATGTGAGACCACGGAATGCCGAAGAATTACTGGAAATAGTAAATAATGCATGGGAAAATATTATTACTAATGCTTATTGTATAAGGTTCTTTAATTCTATGCCAAACAGACTTATAGAAGTTATAAATAGAAATGGTGCAATAACGAAATATTAATAGTTAGTTTCTTGTTAAGTAGGATATCCTTTGTCCTTTGATCCAGGATTTCTACTAATCGTACCGTTTATTCTCCACTTTATTAAAATGTTACACATCAAATTTTTGTTAATGTTATAACACAGTGCAATTTGTCTCATTAACCATCCATCATTTGTTATAGCAATAGCTACAGCATTAATATAAAAAATGAATTAAAAGTGATATCTGTTTTATTTCGGCTACTCATTACATATTCAAATAGAGACAGATTTACATTAGAAAAAAAAAGTTGACCTATTTTTTTCTGCTCACGATAGTACTAAATCTAGGAACTCTAAAATAGAATAATTACAGAATTTCGTAGAATCTATTTTATTACTGACAATATTAAAAACCAAATTTCTGTATACTTCTGAGACATATTTCCTTAAGGGACATAATACCCAGCAGTTGAAGTCTTTCTTCATGTGAATAATCGGTTTTATCAATGTGTAATTTAAATAAAATGAAATTAACCATTCTGTTCTGTACTCTTTCGAGCCTGTCTATATCCGACTGATAATAAGGGTCCCATATAATGCAACAATATTCCAATATTGTTCTAGCCAGTGAATTAAATATATTTAAGATATATGTAATATCAGTGAGATACCTGCATTGTCTTTTGATAAAAGCACATAGGCGATTTGCTCGCTGTAGAACATTCTCCATATGCAGATGATATCTTACCCCGCAGTCCTAAGTAAAGCCCAAATCACAAATAGACTCACTCCCAAAAGTTTTAATGTGTTTATAAAATATTCAAATGAAATATTACTTTTCTTCTTAGAGACTGTTATTGTTTGTTTGTTTGTTGATATATATTTATGTTTTTGTTAAACTCTTAATGGTGATATTATGTCTGATTTTAATGACTGATAACTTTTCACCTCATTTGTCCTGAGGAAGACAATAAAGATTGTCGAAATGCCGATTCTAAAGAGGAAATAAGGTTTGCTCTTTTTTGTCTTTAATTTTACTTTTGTATTATTTTTCAAGCATAAGTACATTAGGCCTTCATGAAAACAAAAATTATTATTTCTGTTACTGACAGTGACATTGGCAAGAAACATTTGCTAGAAAACCACTACTTTAAACATATAACTTACCAATTTTGGAATACATACTTCCATCATACCAGCATCTAGATTATTTAATTTTCTGAAATTATTTTTATCAACAGGTTGTGAACAAAATCTACAGCAGTTGTTACTTTCATTCCCTGTCTCCTTCTTCATTTTGGTTAACACTCCAGAGTGAATATTTTCTTCCGTGTACAATTTGTTATCTGTTCCCAGACAAAACAATTTGTACCCATAGGATTTCTCTACCAACTCATTACATGCATTACATATCATAGGATTACTTGTGATATTTAAGTTCTAAAAATCATATGTAATTAAATATTAATAGAAATAAAAATTTGAAATCAACTTATAACAAATATAGACACGATAGCACAGTGGGCTAGAGCGAGTTGTGTGGCAAGCATGTTTAGTCGTATATCTATTGTGTATGGGTTCCACTCCTAGCTCTGACACTGGCAGAGTAGCATATTTTTAATTGCAATATTCATACTGAACATAGGTAACCACTCGCAAAACCACTTATTTTTAATGTACCACTTTGCATCAATATAAAAATTACCGTCACTCTGAGAGTAACAAACTTCTTATGTTGTTTATAATCACAGCTGTGTACTTCAAAATTGAAGACCTAAGTTGATAAAGGTGTTACGTAACTTCTTTTAAAATTTTTAGATATTTATATAGGCAACCATTTAACATTAAAATCTATCATTTTAACCACCTTTCTGCTTATCAAATCTTTTAAAGGGAGATTTTAAAGCTACTGGTCATAAATTTCCAGAGGTGGGACATTAATATTTAGATTTACACAGGGAAGAAAACCCATAAGATAAATATCAACAGCATTACTCATACCATGTTTAATGAAGGCATAGGAAGGGGGCAGGATAAGTGGGAAAATTAGCAAATCTTGAGAACTTACTTTTCATTAAAGAATATCTATGTTCTGACGGTAAGATCTGATTATCATCAGAACATAACTGGAAATGATAAACTTATGGTCCAAAACCGCAGAACTGCCCGATTATTTGAAATTTTTTTATAATCTCTTAATAACATTAAAATGTATATCTAGTTTCTTAAAGCCTTTATTCACTAATTATTTATTCTCTTAGAAAATGAATACTTAAATGTATTATTTTTTTTTATTTCCGAAAATACCTCACACCTTTAGTTATTTGTCTGGAATAAACACCAGAGGCTATTTCATCACAAAATACAATCAGTGTGTAGCTCTGCAACAAAAAAAGTTCTCACTTAAAAATTTTTAAGACAAATTACTCAATAACGGTTTTGTGCAGCATAACGCCACGATCCACTTAGGTCTTCATAATATTATGAATTGTTGATATGTTGAACGAATGGAACATTCAATTATAGGAACTAGATTTAAAGAGCATATATTACTTATTTACGTTTCACATATTTTCGCGACCTTCCTTAGGAACTAACGTTTCTTCATTAAGAAGACTCACCGATCTTGGAAGAATACTTTGTACAATATTCGCTATTTCTTCTAAGGGCTTCACTGAATTATCAGAGACGACGTGTAAACAAAGTCTACATATCGTACATTTTGTGTCGCTCATTTTACGTAATAATGAGCTTGTTACAAATTGAAATATCCAGTAAAAAATTGTTAATTCTGTAAATAAACTACAAGAAAAGCATACGAGCGTAGAACAATAATCACAACGCCATGGAGGTTATGTTTTCAAAAACGTCATTTGGTAGGTCGTTTGAAACGAAGCGGTTGAAGAAACTACTGAAATACTGAATTATTGAATAGTAGGGGGCGCAACAGTCGCGGCCGTCCTAGAGTCCCCAAGTGCTTGGAGTCCTGGAGGTTCCAAAATTAATACCGTGATTGGTGAATAATTGGCAGTTTTCAACTTTCATTAGCCAATCAGCATTCTTGTTTTAAAAACTCAGGACTCCAAGAATTTGAAAAGAAAGTGGTCATTAGTCTAGCCACGGTTGGATTATACCATATACTTCCCGCCCCTACTAATCAGAAAACATTTTTACTCCAAGTGACGTCAAAATAGTCTTCGTTTACGCTCCCATATAATACTTTCTTGTTCCCCATCATTAATATTCTCTTAAGTCGTTCTTGCTTCCACTTATATCTATCATTATTTTATTTTAATAAGAAAGAAAAACAGGCATTATTTATTTTATACAAATTTAATTGAATAAGAAAGAGACGCACCATAATCGGAAAAAAATTTTGTACGGCGCGTAACCTGAAGCAAAATATATGTTACCGCAAGGTTTTAGATTATATATAGCATAGCACACAATAATTGAAGACAGGATAAGGAAAATGTAATATACAGTATATGTTTCTCACGTACGAACGAACTTATTTATATTAGGTGATATAGGTATTAAATTTATTTAAAGATTTTTTTAATTGAGACTATTAGGTATGAGTGAAAATTTGATAATCGAACGTTGCCGACTGCAAATACCTATTTGAGCAATGAAAATTAAAAAAATATATCTAAAAAAAATGATAGAAATATGGCGGGTTCCGAGCGCTATTGTAACGTCATAGTCCCCGCCTTCTTAATCCAATCAGTTTCTATATAAACCGTGCAGTCTGGCAACTCGGCCTTCACTCAGCCCAAGTGTTTAACATGTACGGCAAGTGACAAAAACAGGTTGCAGTATTTGTTTTGACAAAGTGGAAAAATATATATAATTAATAACATTATCATAACTTTCAGACAATAGTTATCATTAATTGTTTCGTGACCAAATCAGTCATAACAGACTGGTTATTTTAATTTTAACATTGAGGCTAATATGACATTATGCTTGTCAAAACAAAAAAAACTCCTATTGACGCAACAATTATGCATACACTTTTCATACGGAACAATACCAATCAGTGTTCGGCGTTAAAGCAATCATTTGAGCGAATCAATTCCATCAGCATAAACGAATCAACATTGGGTAAATTATCACTTTGTGCTTTCACAACATCGCTTTTCTGCCATTATAATCTTTAAAAAGCACTTTTAAGTTAATAATTGTTGTTTTATTTAATGTATATATTCATTAAAACACTTTATAATAATCACAAAAGCCTACAATAGTAAATATGGACACCCAAAATGAAATAAACAAGGGATCATCATACGTCACGCACGGGTCGGGTGAACTCGGCAGTTGCTCGTAAAAATTCAAATAATTTGAATTTCATTATTTATTAATTATTGGATGTCTAAACAATTTATATTATGATATACCTACTGAGACATTTCAGATAAAAACACTTTTGGGTGTAAAACTGATATTTGCGTGTACCCTATTGCATAACGGCCCAGCAGTTGGCGAATGTTCTTCGAAATGCAGCGATGAGAGTTTAAAATAAGTAAGTACTGGATGTTGATGGACAGCATTTTGACCAACTATTGTAATGTTTTGTATTCCAAAGCCACCTTAATTATGTACAGTAATGTAAACTACTTCCATCCAAGCCACAGAGACATTTTAAAAATAATCTTTTGCCAATACAAAAATAGATCTTGCACAAAAAATTGTCCTCGTAAAAGATTAGGCCTGAGGTTTTCATAAAAAATGTTGCCATTGTTGTGGTTTCAGCTGCAGCAATGGTTGCAATCAAGAAGTGAAAGAAGCAGCAGTTCACTAATAAAAGTTATTTTTGTATATACATAAAACACAGGTAGAACAAAAATGTGTATTTTTCTACTGTCTAAAAAAAAATTATTCTTAGTAGTTTTAATAAAACGACGAGTTCAGATAGTTGCGGAATGCGAATTTCCGCTTGCGGATTTTTTTTTTAATTCGACATATGCGTTCCAGGAGAAGTTAATTTGCTAATTTAACTTCTAGTTAAAAGTGAACAAACTGTCTTACATACATTTCGCTACACTTGCAAGAAAATTAGACTGTTTTAGAACAAATTTTATAAAAATCGGCATGCGGAAATTCACATTCCGCAACTATCTGAGCGGAGCTTTAATCAAAGATACACATAATTTCAAAATGGTGGACATTTTTCCACTTTGCTCTAAGGGGACTTTTTGGGAGTTTTGGTGTATGCTGTTTAAGGAGAACCATATCTGCTGATTAAAAAAACAAATTAGTTTATAAGGAATTTCCTCTACCTCAACGACTAATTTTCCTGAGCTAATAATCACTTAAGTGAATGAGAGGGAGACGTCAAAGTTACTTACCTGCACATTCACCCACAACATACAAGGTATAAGTAATTAAAAGAAATGCTGAAATTCCACTATCCACTTTCAGCAGATATATCACTCAACATGCGAAATATAAAAATTCCTGTATACAGGGTGTCTCACCGGGAACTGAACCGATCGATATAGAGAAAAGTACGCATCAGAAAATTTTGATAATTTAGATAATTACTAATATCGGTGTGGCCAATCCAACTAAAATAATTACAAGCAGCTGGCACTTCCGCTTATATCGGAAGTCGATACCAACTTGCTTATTTCAAATGGAACACCCAATATATTTTAGGGTTTTCGAAAAGAGCATAAAATTCTGAGTCGAAAATATGTAGCATATCTTATACCTAAACCTAGCCGTTTCAAAAATATTTGACATTTTATAGAAAATTTGACAGGTGCAATGGTTTGCAAGAACCGTTATAACTTTCTTCGTGTAAAAGATCGTCATTTGCTTCTTGTCACATAAAAAGAACACAAGGAGAACTACGTTTTACAACTGAAATAAATTCAATAAAACCATACCAAGTGTTCCGTTTTTCGCATTACATTTTGTCAACTTCAAACCGCGAAAACTTGTTTAGGTCAAATGGAACATCCTGTATTTTTTTACGTCAAGTTGTGTAAAATTGAATTTCCTTTTTTCTGATATTAGCATTGTGGGGGTTAAAGTTACAACTTTTTGAAATATTTGCGATTTTATTAGAAATTCATGAATTGTTGTAATCATATTTCATCAAAACAGCCATGATTAGAAACAATTAGTCATTATCTTATGTCAAAAAATGCCAGCAAGTTTAAATTACACCCACGAAGACTTTTTAAATTTGTTTATTATTTATGGAGAATGTGATAAAGTAATATCAAGAACTTGCAGCACATTTGGATATCCACAAAAACGCAAACCTAAACAAGTTTTTGCGGTTTGAAGTTGACAAAATGTAACGCGAAAAACGGAACACTTGGTATATTATTGAATTTATTTCCGTTGTAGAACGTAGTTCTCCTTGTGTTCTTTTTATGTGACAAGAAACAAATTAGGATCTTTTACACGAAGAAAGTTATAACGGTTCTTGCAAACCGTTGCACCTGTCAAATTTTCTATAAAATGTCAAATATCTCTGAAACGGCTAGGTTTAGGTATAGGATATGCTACATATTTTCGACTCAGAATTTTATGCTCTTTTCGAAAACTCTAAAATATATAGGGTGTTGCATTTGAAATAAGCAAGTTGGAATCAACTTCCGGTATAAGCGGAAGTGCCAGCTGCTTGTAATTATTTTAGATGGATTGGCCATGTTAACGATTCATCTTTTGGAGTCTGAAGGACTTTTAATATATTTCAAATGTGAATGTTAACGTTCACAAAAATTAGGGTTCAAGATGACTGTTTCAGATGGAGAATAATATGAAAATTTATACTTACTGTTCGTTTTTGCTTAACTGTTGCTCTAATGGTATCTATTGGACGTCGTAACACTATAAACCTAACACTGGATGTACCGCACTTTCTTAAAATTATACCTGAAAGGGAATTTTGTTAGAAAACACAATTAAAAGGCAATATAAAGTTCAAAAATTTATGGTTTTACAACAACTTTTAAGAAATATGTTTAACAAACACTAGTCTGGCCCGTGTGCAACACATGGTGAGGAACGGAACGATTCATAATGTACCAACTACCATCCAAAATGCAGTTTTGTGAGCTAACGATTACACAAAAAGATTCAAGAAAAGTTCAATGTTTCTGAAATTTGGTGGGCTTTTGCTTGCCTGTCTTATTCACGTATTTGTATTTCAATATCAATTTTGGTCGCTCCTCAGAGCTTAAAAATGCTTGAAGCGCTACTACTTCGAATTGTATTCTGCAATTACAATTTTATACGTTCAGGCAAGGCGGTTCCCATGCACATGGTAAAGATACTTTTCTGACACCGAATCACTGAGGAACCGGTTTAGGGCAAACCCCGTTAAAACTCATCATTTCCCCATCAAAATCGACTGCTAGGAAACGATGGGGGTCCCATGTCGCTAAGGGCTATTTTCGCTAAAACTCACGATATACTTTGGATAGACGCTGGATTAACTTGTCCTCATATTCAAGACCTCGTATGAGTTGCAGTGCTTGACAACGTGGATTCGTAAAAGGGTTTTTAATTTTGAAAATTCCGAAGTTAAAGTCAAATTTTGTTATAGTTTATAAAATTTTGGTGTCGGGGCGACATTACGTCCCTGTGCAGCGACATTTACTGCACTTTATAAAATGACGCTCCTTGAGGAGTTATTGAAAATTTTGCATAAAAATCGCTTCGTAGAGCGAAAATATGATTACAAATATTAAAAACCTCTTCCACGATATTTTTACGTGAAGCACGCTTTTCATACGAAATATTTCCTAAGTCGGATTTTGTTACAACGTCGAAAAGTATACCGAGGGTTTTACCGTGTTCTTTAACAGCCACACCGACATTAGTAATTATCTAAATTTTCAAAATTTTCTGATGCGCGCTTTTCTCTATATCGATCGATTCAGTTCCCGGTGAGACACCCCGTATATGGGACAATGCATATCCACCTACATTACAAGCTGCATAAAAATGAAAAAAAATAAAAATTCCCCCTTGCAAATAAAATTACCTTACTTTTTAGTATTGTACAATATATTTTATATAATGAATAACACGAAATGATGGCATGGATAAAATGAGAAACAGTTTGACACAATTAAAAATTAAATTATAGCATATCACTTTCTTATAATATTCAGAAAAGTATGGCAATATAACATGCTCTAATGTCCTGGTTGGGTTTATGTAAATAGTCACTAACTGAATAACCACGTATGGTTTTTGATAGAAACATCTTCATTTACATTTTGTTGGATATCAATCACGTGTCTTATTCTTGTAATTGATTTTGTTTCAAATAACCACTTGCTACTATTTCCTATTGTGCGTTTTCATGTGAGCTTTTAGTTTTATTTTTGTTCTAGTCGGGAAAGAGCACATACCACACTCATACGTGCACACTCATCAGGGTCCATGTGAACAAGTGAATGTATTATGAGACTACTTTTATTAATAGTCTTGAATGAACACTGCAAACATTTATATGAGCAGTTTTATTCATATTTTTTTTTTATGTAACCGCATGTGTCGACTGAGATTACCTCGTTGTCTTGACATATAGGCGCAGTGAGGACATTGATGTATTAACTCTTTAACTGCCAGTTCATTTTTACTTCGATGAACCAAAACATGTTTTCTTAGGCAACGCTTATGTCTGGTTTCATAACAGCATTCGTTGCATTTGTACATTGTCACTTCACTAGGATCTTTGTGAACCAACATATGTATTTCTAATTCCTGTTTTCGTTTTCCTTGGTAATTACAATGACTACATTTGAACATCTCTAATTCTTTAGGGTTCCTATGCACTAGCATATGTTTTTTAAGGTTGCTTTTGAGCTTGGTCTGGTAAGAACAACTGTGACATTCGAACATCTGCAACTTGTTTGAGTCTTTATGGATTATAAGATGTTTCTTAAGTAAGAATTTGTCAATTGTTATGTAGGTACAGTTTGGACATTTTAATGCATTTTCTTCGCTTTCCCTATTAAGGATTAAAGAATCTTTGTGAACTAGCTGTATATGCATTTTTAAGCCCTTTTTTCCTTTTGCTTGGTATTCACATTGACTACAACTGTACATATCTAATTTTTTTGGTTCTCTATGTACTAGCATATGCCTTTTCAGATTATATTTCCTCGTGGACTGGTAAGTACAATTGTGACATTCGAACATCTGCAACTCGTTTAGGTCTATATGAACCCTAAGATGTTTTTCAAATAAGTATTTATCTGTTGTTAAGTAAGTACATTTTGTACATTCCAATGTATTTTCTTCATTTTCCCTAGTAAGGATGAATGAATCTCCGTGAAGCGACACAATATGTCTTTTTAAGTCCCTTTTTCGTTTTGCTTGATATCTACATTGACTACATTTGAACATGTCTAATTCTGATGGATCCCTGTGCACCAACATATGTTTTGTCAGGTGATATTTTAACTTGGACTGGTAAGTACAAATGTGACATTTGAACATGTCTAATTCTGCTGGGTTCTTGTGTACCAGCATATTATGTCTTGTCAGGAGATATTTAAAACTGCACTGGTAAGTACAAATGTGACATTTGAACCTGTGCACATTGCTTGTGCCGTTATGAAAATCAAGATTTCTTACAAAAAATTGTTTATTCTTGGTTAGGTAGGTACGTTCTGTACGTTTCAATGCAATTTCATTGACTGCTTGTTCGGGTGCCTGTTGGCTTTCAACTTTGAGTGCTTCTCTAAAAAAGAAAAAATGACTACACACATATTACAGATAATAAGTTCTGATTATTAAAACATAAAATTAGAGAGTGTCTCAAAATATTTGTTTTTCCTAACCACCAAAATGTTGTTTGTATTTTATCCTTTCAACTTTGGTAGGAATGTTGTAGGCGAACAGTCACATCGTGTCGTCAGACTGGACAACCTTAATAGCAACGAAACTTGAAAACAGTCAAACCCAAGTCTATGAAATGCTGCGGGTATGGGCATGATGATCATTGAGAAGAAAGTCATTAATTTTTGGAAAATTCATATCTTTGATATTGATAAATTTTCTTCTTTATATTTTTGAATATACTTAATTTTAAAAAGTTAATAAATAATTTTGACATTAATAATTCATAAAAATGTCATTATTTTAATTGAATTTAAGTACTTGATTAATAATGTATTTATCAATTTTCTTTAGTATTTGATGTTAAAATTGTTTATCAATTTTTTTATAATACATTAAAAATTAGAAAATAATAAAGAAGAAAATTTATCACCAATAGACACGGTCTACTTAAAAAAAAAAAACAGTACGATATAATAAGGCTACTAGTTTGGTAGCACCTGGAGAGAATATTTTTAATATTTAAAATTACTAAAATTTTAATTATTAATTGAATATACTTAATTAATAATGAATTATTTAACTTTTTATTTTAGTACTTGATGTTAAAATTACTTATCAATTTTTCATAATACATTAAAAATTCGAAAATAATAAAGAGGAAATTTATCATCAATAGACATGGTCTACTTTTTAAAAAAATCAGTAGGATATAAAAAGGCTGCTAGTTTGGTAGCACCTGATGAGAATATTTTTTCCTTAACTAATATTTTGCCTAATTTTATTTAAAGGGGAACAACTTACAAATCTACATGAGTGTCATACACTTCAGATTCGTCTTTAAAGGGGATTTCTTCTTTTGCCAGCCAGTTCTCATTCATCTCCCTAAAAATATCTCCCGCTGGCAAATCAGTATCCTCCAATTTTTCTTCTTTAATTTCAAGCTTGTCAATATAATTGTCCGTATTTAATGAAAATTCAAGGATATCTAGCAAGTCAACTTCACCAATGGTATCATTAGCATAGGCTTTACAGTAAATATTAATTCTTTCTTCTACATTTGAACACATTTCGACCAAATTATAATGGACTTGTATGTTATCTAAACACATTTCACATAATATATCATTCTGCATAAGAGGTGGATCCTGAAAATAAAAATTTGATCCGTTGAGGCAGAATTTTTGTTCAATGGATGCATAAAAAATTTATTCTTTGACAAGTTTTGTTTCTTTACCAACAACATAGTGAGACGATCCCTCTCAATAATTTAAATTAAGATTATACCCTCCTCCAGAACAATATATCTTTTGACTAATGCATCAATATCAAATACTTTAGAGGAGACAGAGTATATGTCATCTATCTGTCTGTCCTCTCTGATCTAAGACTTTACTATAAATTGTTGATTTTGATAACCATATTAGAAATTGTAGATTGACAGAAGCAAATGTATATTGCTTTGATAATAAACAAAAAGCTATAAGTAATAAAATGTAACACATCACAGAATATTTTTTTTTATACATTTATTTAACGTCGGCCTATTTCCGCTACTGAGGCCTAACACCGACGCCTGTAGACGAGCTACCCCCAACCAGGAATTTTGCCGAACCTCTTCCCTTAAGAAGAGTAGGGATCTTTTACTCGCCTAACATTTAATAGACAAGGGACCGACGGCTTTACATCCCCTCCAAAGGATGGTATATCTCCTATACAACCCTCGCCTAAGGTTGTATAGCTTCCGCGCATACACTGATATACAAGCCGCTGGAAGATGTGTGAGGCGAGGACGCGGTTTCCGTTGGAATGGTCACCCATTCAAGTACTAACTGCGCCTGTTGTTGCTTTACATCGCATACCGAAGTATGTACATAGTAAAGACGCACCGACGCTCGCCCCATCACAGAATACGTTACCATAAATATTCAGCTGTCTATTCATTACATATTTAATATTTGTTTTTAATTTTACTTATCTATGCAATATTTTTTAAGCATAAGTACACCAGGTGTTCATGAAAAAGATTATTATTTCTGTTACTGACAGTGACATTGGCATAATCATTTGCTAGAAATAAACCACCACTTTAAACACATAACTTACCAATTTTGGAATAAATACTTCCATCATACCAGCATCCACATTACCTAGTTTTCTAAGATCATTTTTATTAACAGGTTGTGAACAAGATCTGCAGCAGTTGTTACTATCATTTGTTGTCTCCTTCTTCATTTCTTTTAACAATTCAGGGTGAATATTTTCTTCCATGTACAATTTATTAGTTCCCAGACAAAACAATTTGTACTCATATGATTTTTGTACCAACTCGTTACATGTACTACATATCATAGGATTACTTATGATATTTAAGTTCTAAAAATCACATATATTATGTAATTAAATACTAATAGAAATAAAAATTTGAAGTCAACTTCAGATTAAAACAATTATAAACCCAGTAGCACAGCGGGCTATAGTGAGTTGTGTGGCAGGTATGTTTAGTCGTATGTCTATTGGGTAATGGGTTCTATTCCTAGCTCTCTGACACTGGCAAAGTAGCATATTTTCTTCTTTTAACTGCAATATTCTTACTGAACATGGGTATTCTCTCGGCAAACCACTTATTCTCAATGTACCACTTTGCACTAACATAAAAATTAGCATCACTCTGAGAGTAACAAACTTCTTATGCTGTTTATAATCAACACAGCTGTGTACTTGGAAATTGAAGACCTAAGTCGACAAAGGTGTTACGTAACGTTTTTGAAAATTTTGAGATATTTATTTGACATTAAAATCTATCATTTTAACCACCTTTCTGCATATAAAGTCTTTTAAAGAGATATTTTAAAGCTATTAATCATAAATTTCCAGAGGTGGGGCATTCATATTTAGATTCACACATAGATTTTGAAAGAGCTGAGAAAATATTAAGGAAACATGATAACATCTACATTCTGGTCTGTATCGAGAAATTTTAAAAACTCCCAAAGATGCTGTTCTTGTAGATACGAAAAATCATTTTAAGGATATTTATGATATCGCCTCAAAGTTCAATTTGCACAAAAGAGAAACTTGAGGTTTATTTCTGTGATGGTATAAAATGTATATGTGTATATATCTATCTATCTTATAAAACGTCACTAGATCAAATGACACTAATTTTCAGTCCAAATTGAAAAAAAAAAACGAAGAAAACGCATAAGATAAATGCAGACAGCATTACTCAAACCATGTTTAATGAAGGCATAGGCAGGATAAATGTGGGAAAATTAGCAAATCTTGAAGAACAATTACTTTTCATTAAAGAATATCTATGTTCTGACGGTAAGACCTGATTATTATTAAAACATAGTTGGAAATGATAAACTTATGGTCCAAAACGGCAGAACTGCCCGATTACTTAAAAATTTTATAATCCTTTAATAACAATAAAATGTATTTAGTTTCTTAAAGTCTTTATTCATTAATTACTTATTATCTTAGAAAATGAATACTTAAAATCTTTTTTTTTTATTTCTGAAGATAATGACAACTCACACCTTTAGTTATTTGTCTCGAATAAATACCAGAGGCTACTTCATCACAAAATACAAGCAGTGTGTAGCTGCAACAAAGTTCTGGCTTAAAACTTTTGAAGACAAATTATTCAATAACAATTTTGCGCAGCATAGCGCGTCTTCATAATATTATGAATTCTTGATAACACTGGTATAATGTTGAACGAATGGAACGTTCAATTATAGGAACTAGATTTAAAGATCATATTATTACTAATTTATGTTTCACATATTTTCGTGGCCTTCCTTATGAACTAACGTTTCTTCATTAAGAAGACTCACCAATCTTGGAAGAATACTTTGAACAATATTCGCTATTTCTTCTAAAGGCTTCATTGAATTATCAGAGACTACGCGTAAACAAAGTCTACATATGGTGCATTTTTCGTCGGTCATTTTATGTAACAATGTGTTTGTTACAAATTGAATTATCCAGTAAAAATGCTGTTAATGCAATAAATAAACTACAAGAAAAGCCTATGAGCGTAGAACAATCACAAAGCAATAAAGGTTATGTTTTCAAAAACGTCATACAGATCTTTGGTAGGTCGTTTGAAACGAAGCAGTTGAACTACTGAATTATTCACCAGTAGGTGGCGCAATAGTCGCAGCCGTCAGGGCCGGTTTATCAATGCAAGATTAACTCGTAACCAAAGGATAAATGTCAAATAAGACAATAGATACCCATTGTTTCGTTTGACATTTATACAATAGTTAAATGTTAACACTGTATTGATAAACACCCCCTTAGGGCGAGTTGTACAAAGTTCAGTTCCAATTCAACCTAAACTCGGTTCAAAATCCTTGACTACCATTGTTGCTACAATTGTAGCCTGGGATTTTGAACTGAGTTCAAAGTTGAACCACGTTTGTACAACCCACCCTAAAAGAGACCCTATATAAAGTAGAGACTGGTCACTCGGCCCAAGTGACTGCATAATGGCGGCGATGGTTTGTGTGAGTGCGCGCGCACGTGTGTTTACAACGTATCACAAGTGTCAAAAGCAGGTTGCCGTATTTGTTTTGACAAAGTAGAAAAATATAAATGTAAGCAATAACATTACCATTAGTTGTTTCGTGACAAAATCAGTCATAACAGACTGTTATTTTAATCTATTACATTGAGTCTAAAGACGCTATGCCCCTCAAAACAAAAGCAAATCCTATAGGCGCCGCTATTATGCATCCACTTTCCATATGGACCAATCAGTGCCTTGACCGACCAGACTCTACTTTATAGGGACCCTAAATTATACTTAACTAACTTATAGCCGTTACTCGAGTCCGAGTATAAAAATGTTACAGTCGATAAATTGCGTACAATAAAAAACAAGTACAAGGTGTAGTCTATTGTAATTCCCATTCATCTACGGTGCACACGACTATTGGCTATAGAGGCCAATTCGGGAGAGCACATGTCGACCGCAGTCAGGACAAACATAGCCCTGGTTAGGTCTTGGATTCGGCCTTCTTGCAGCAACATTTCCTTGATAGCTGGCCACAACCCCTCGCCATTCGGTTCTGTCTGTCTTTGAACCTCTTTCGTTGACCGCCACGCCTTCTTCTACCGCTTAGCAATTCACCATAAAGTGTACATTTAGGAAGGCGGTTATCATGCATGCGATGAACGTGACCTGCCCATCTTAGGCGTGCTCTTGAAATAAGCACCTCAATTGGAAGGCTTTTTGCTCTCCTGAGTACTTCCACGTTTGATATGTGATGGAACCAACGGATTTTCATCATACTTCTGAGGTGTCTTTGCTGAAAACGTTCTAATTCTTTCACATGACGACGGTAAGTGACCCAGCATTCACATCCATATAGCAGTGTTGGAATGACAACTGCTCTGTAGACAGCCACTTTCGTTGACAAAGCAAGGTCGTGGTTGTCAAATACTCTCTCTCAAAGTCCCCAGAGTGCTCTAGATGCAGCGTTAATTCTATTGCGAATCTCGCTGTCCATGTTTGCTTTGTCATTAACAACGTTGCCTAAGTAATTGAACTGATCCACCACTTCAAGAGAATTTCCGTTAAGTGTAATGTCTATTTAACGAACTACAGGTTGAATGTCAAACAAAACAATAGATACCTATTATTTCATTTGTCACGTATCCTCTAGTTAAGCGTTAACTCTGTATTGATAAACCGGCCCTTAGTATTTTTTTATAAAATGACTCCTAAACGAATTAATCAAGGATTAATAATAATTTCAAAATGGTGGACATTTCTACGAAAGCGCTGAAGGGCCACGGGAAATATTATTTTTGCAAGAAATTACACATAGTATCTGTAAATTTACGCTTAACATCTGTCAATTTACACTTAACAATTGCAACTTTACACTTACACTATCTGTAAATTTAAATTTATTAAGCGTTAACTTACAGTTACTGGAAAAATAGTCAGTTGCTATCCTAACTGCGTAAACCGATTATACGTTTACTGAGTAGTAAGTGAATGAAGGAGCATGCGAGTGACCTAAGTGAAGTAATTTAATGTTATTTCAACCTGGGAATGAAGAATAATGCAATTATGGCGTTATTGTTAAAAGATCATAACAAATAAGTGTTCGGACACTGAAAAGAAGACTTCACAGTTTAAAGCTTTCTGAAGAAAGTGATATACGCATGTTTTCCTTATGAACCATCAACCAGCTTTCTTTTTGTGAATATAAGTAAGAATAAGGTAACTAACAACAATGAAAAATATATATAATGAAAATCAAAAATGAATGTTGACAACAATACTTATATACAACACATCAAAGTAAAAAGTAGACTAAGTATTAAGTATAAATTTACAGATATTAAATGTAAATTTACAGATAGTGTGTAAGTTTAAAATTACTAAGTGTAAATTTACAGTTGTTGAGTGTAAATTTACAGTTAATAAGTGTAAATTGACAGATATTAAGTGTAAATTTACAGATACTATGTATAATTTCTTGCAAAAATAATATGTTTCACATGTTTATGTGAAACATAAAAATTCTTTTATATATGGGACAATGGATATTGACCTACATACAATCTGCAATCTACATGAAAATGGCAAAGAATTAAAAAATTCCACCTTGAAAATAAAATTCGTCATTTTGTACAATATATTTTAAACAATGAATAACATGAAATGATGACATGGATAAAATGAAAATCAACTTGACAGGATTAAAAATTAAATTATAACATAATATATCATTTTCTTGTATAATATTTAGCTAAGTATGACAGTATACATGCTCTAATGTCCTGGTCGGGGTTATGCAAATAGTCGCTAATATAGATGGTGTTTAATAAATAGATGCCCTGCTTGGCGAGCAGGATGCACTGCAAACATTAATACGAGCGGTTTTTTTCATATTTTTTTATGTAAACGCATGTGTCGACTGAGACTACCTCGTTGTCTTGACATATAGGCGCAGTGAGCACATTGATGTATTAACTCTTTAACTGCCAGTTCATTTTTACTTCGATGAACCAAAACATGATTTCTTAGGGAACGCTTATGCCTGGTTTCATAACAGCACTCGTTGCATTTGTACACTGTCACTTCACTAGGATCTTTGTGAACCAACATATGTATTTCTAATTCCTGTTTTCGTTTTCCTTGATAATTGCATTGATTACATTTGAACATGTCTAATTGCTTTGGGTTCCTATGCACCAGCATATGTTTTATAAGGTTGCTTTTGAGCTTGGTCTGGTGAGAACAATTGTGACATTCAAACATCTGCAACTTGTTGGAGTCTTTATGGATCATAAGATGTTTCTTAAGTAAGAATTTATCAGTTGTTAGGTAGGTACAGTTTGGACATTTTAATACATTTTCTTTGCTTTCTCTATTGAGGATGAAAGAATCTTTGTGAACTAACAGTGTATGTATTTTTAAGTCCTTTTTTTGTTTTGCTTGGTATTCACATTGACTACAACTGTACATATCTAATTCTTTTGGATCTCTATGTACTAGCATATGCCTTTTCAGATTACATTTCCTCTTGGACTGGTAAATACAATTGTCACATTTGAACATCTGTGATTTGTGTGAGTCTTTATGAACCATAAGGTGTTTTTCAAGTAAGTACTTGTCTGTTGTTATGTAGGTACATTTTATACATTCTAATCTAGTCTTCTCCTTCCCCCTAGAAAGAAAGAGGCAATCTATGTGGACCAATGCAGCATGTTCGTATAAGTTTCTTTTTCATTTTGCTTGATATTCACATTGACTGCAATTGTACATATCTAATTCTGTTGGATTCTTGTGTACTAGCATATGTCTTTTCAGGTGGCTTTTGAACTTAGATTGGTAATTACAAAGGTGACACTTGAACATCAGCAACTCGTTTGAGTCTCTATGAACCATAAGATGTTTTTCAAATAAGTATTTATCTGTTGTTAAATAGGTACATTTTGTACATTCCCATGTATTTTCTTCCTTTTCCTTAGTATGGATGAATGAATCTCTGTGATGCGACACAATATGTCTTTTTAAGTTCCTTTTTCGTTTTGCTTGATATTTACATTGACTGCATTTGAACATGTCTAATTCTGCTGGATCCCTGTGCACCAGCATATGACTAGTCAGGCGATATTTCAAACTGCACTGGTAAGCACAAATGTGGCATTTGAACCTGTGCAAATTGCTTGTCCCTTTATGAAAATCAAGTTTTCTTACAAAAACTTGTTTATTGTTGCTTAAGTAGGAACTTTCTATACGTTTCAACGTAATTTCATCGACTGCTTGTTCGGGTTGGCTTTCAACTTTACGTGCTTCTCTAAAAAAGAAAAATATGTCTACACACATATTACAGAAAACAAGTTCTGATTATTAAAACATAAAATTAGAGAGTGTTCTTCCTAACCACCAAAATTTTTCTAGTATTAATCTTTCGACTTTGGTAGGAACGTAGACGAACAGTCGTAATCATCTGTCACATCGTATTGTTAGACTATACAACACTTAATAGCAACAAATCCAGAGACTTGAAAACAGTCAAACCCAAGTCTGTGAAACTGCTGAGACTATAGACATTTCGACCATTGAGAGGAAACTTATTATTTTTTGAAAAATTCATATCTTTTGATGATAAATTTTTTTCTTTATCATTTTAGAATATATACAATGTATTTAAAAATAATAATAATAATTTAAACACAATAATTTAAAAAAATTTCATTATTAGTTGAATATAAGTACTTAATAATGAATTATTTATCAATTTTGTTTAGTCTTTGATGTTAAAATTATTTATCAACTTCTTATAACATATTAAAAATTCGAAAATAATAAAGAAGCAAATTTATCATCAGTAGACATGGCCTACTGTTTAAAAAATCAGTAGGATGTAATAAGGTTGCTAGTTTGGTAGCATCTGGAGAGATTTTTTTTTCTCTTAACTATACTGTCTGCCCAAATTTATTTAAAGGAGCACAACTTACAAATCTACACGACTGTCATACACTTCAGGTTCGTCTTTAAAAGGGATTTCTTCTTTTGTCAGCCAGTCCTCATTCATCGACATTAAAATATCTCCAGCTGGCAAATCATTTTCCTCCAATTTTTCTTCTTTAATTTCAAGCTTGCCAACATAATTGTCCGTATTTAATGAAAATTCAAGGATATGTAGCAAGTCTACTTCACCAATGGTACCATTACCATAGGCTTTACGGTAAATATTAATTCTTTCTTCTACATTTGAACACATTTCGACAAAATTATAATGGATTTGTATGTTATCTAAACACATTTCACATAATATATCATTCTGCATAAGAGGTGGATCCTGAAATTAAAAATTTGATCCATTGAGGCAGAATTTTTATTCAAAGAATGCGTAATGCAGAAATATGCATTTTTTAACAAATTTTGTTCCTTAAATTAAGATTACACCCTCCTCCGGATGTACGGAAAGATTTTCATGTATTAGAGACATAATGGAACTTTCAGATTGAATGTGCTTCCTTGTTTGGTCTATATAAGGGTTTTACAGAACAGTATATCTTTTGATCTAATCCATCAATATCAAATGCTTTAGAGACTGACTACATATGACCTCTCTCATCCAAGACTTTAAGTGCTAATAAATTGAGTTTTGATAACCACATTAGAAATTGTAGATTGACAAAAGCAAAACTATAGCTTTGACAATAAACAAAAAAAATAAATTATAAGTAATAAAACTTAACAAATCATCACAGAATATGGTCACCATAAATATTCGGTTGTCTATTCGTAACATATTTAATATTTGTTTATAATTTTACTTATCTATGTATAATTTTTTAAGCATAACATAGGTCTTCATGTAAACAAAGATTATTATTTCTGTTACTGACGGTGACATTGGCATATTTGCTAGAAAACCACCACTTAAACACGTAACTTACCAATTTTGGAATGAATACTTCCATCATACCGGCATCGAGATGACTTAATTTTCTAAAATTATTTTTATCAACAGGTTGTGAACAAAATCTACAGCAGTTGTTACTATCATTCGCTGTCTCCTTCTTCATTTCTGTTAACAATTCAGAGTGAATATTTTCTCCTATATACAATTCGTTATTAGTTCTCAGACAAAATAATTTGTACTCGTATGATTTCTGTATCAACTCATTACATGCATTACATATCATAGGATTACTTGTGATATTTAAGTTCTAAAAATCACATATGTAATTAAATACTAATAGAAATAAAAAATTTAAATCAACTTCAGATTAAAACAAATATAGACACAGTAATACAATGGGCTAGGGCGAGTTGTGTGGCAAGCATGTTTAGTCACATATCTATTGTGTACTGGGTTCTATGCCTAGCTCTGACACTGGCAAAGCAGCGAATTTTCTTCTTTTAGCTGCAATATTCGTACTGAACATGGGTAATTTCTCACAAAAGCATTTATTTCCAATGCACCCACTTTGAACCACCATAAAAATTTGCGTGGGGCTTCACTCTAAGAGTAACAAAGTTCTTATGCTGTTTATAATCAATACAGCTGTGTATTTCAAATCTGCAGCTGTTGTATTTCAAAACTGAAGACGTTCCAAATTGATAAAGGTGTTACGTAACGTTCTAGACAACCATTTGACATATTTATCATTTTAACCCCCTTTCTGCATCTTTTAGAGGGGCATTTTAACGATCATAAATTTCCAGAGGTGGGACATTCATATTTAGATTCACACAGGGATTTTGGGAGAGTTGAGAAAATGTTAAGGAAACATGATAACATCTACATTCTGGTCAGAATCGAGAAATTTTAAAAGCTCCCAAAGACGCTGTTCTTGTAGATACGACAAATAATTTCAAGGATATTGATGAAATCGTCTCAATACTCAATGTGCATAACAGAAAGAGAAACTTGAACAATGAGGTTAATTTTCGTGATGGCGTAAAATGGATATGTGTAGATATTTGTGGGTGCTACTATTATAAAAGGTCACTAGATCAAATGACATTAATTTGCTGTTCAAATTGAAAAAAAATAAAAGAAGAAAACGCAAAAGATAAATACCGACAGCATTACTCCAACAGTGTTTAATGAAGGCATTATAGGCAGGATAAGTATGGGAAAACTAGCAGATATTGAGAGAGAACAATTACTTTTCATTAAAGAATACCTATGTTCTGACGGTAAGACCTGATTAATGTCAGAACACAGCTGGAAATGATAAACTTATGGTCCAAAACAGCAGAACTGCCTGATTACTTAAAAATGTTATAAACCCTTAATAACAATAAAATGTATCTAGTTTCTTAAGAGCCTTTATTCACTAATTACTTATTCTCTTAGAAAATGAATATTTAAATGTATTTTTTTATTTCCGAAAATAATGACAACTCACACCAGAGGCTACTTCATCACAAAATACAAGCAGTGCAGATGCAACAAAAAAAGATTTCGCCTAAAAATTTTGAAGACAAATATTACTCAATAACGTTTTGTTTAGCATAACGCCACGATCCACTTAGGTCTTCATATTAATTGAATTGTTGATATTGATAACATTAGTAAAATGTTGAACGAATGGAACATTCAATTATAGGAACTAGATTTAAAAAGCATATTTTATTATTACTAATTTACGTTTCACACATTTTAGACCTTCCTTATGAACTAACGTTTATTCATTAAGAAGACTCACCAATCTTGGAAGAATACTTTGTACAATATTCGCTATTTCTTCTAAGGGATTCATTGAATTATCAGAAACAACGTGTAAACAAAGTCTACATATCGTGCATTTTTCGTCGGTCATTTTACGTAATGATGTGTTTGTTACAAATTAAATTATTCAATATCCAATAAAAATCTGTTAATGCAATAAATAAATCTGGGCCGAGAACAATCACAAAGAGGTAGAGGTTATCTTCTTCTTCTACGTTTATAGTTTATGGCCTTTACCTATGGTTGGGTTCATCACGGTGAGCGATCGTCTATGGAGCGAATGGTTAGCTCTCACTGATCACATGCTTAAACTACGCTTCTTGCCCTTGGCTTCTTGCGATACGTGATCGTGTAGTTAGAGGTATCGCGTGATGAACGCGACCTATGATAGTTGGCCACACATTTCAAAAGTGTCATTTGGTAGGTCGTTTGAAACGAAGCGGTTAGCAACTTAGATTTAAGGAGTAATTCCAGTAGCTCATTGATCACGTTGAGAAGACTGATAAGGGGGAAGAGTGGGGCGCAAGGGGGAATGTTTTGATAACCACTGCAATCAGAGACGTAGATGGTCGAATGGGTTATAAATTTAAAAATAAAATGACTACCCATATTATATTCACGCCTTGTCCTCAATGATAACTGTGTTGTACCCCCACTTCCCACTGGATGTTATCAGGATTTAAAAAGTTTTATTAACAAAAGTTTGCCCCTCTCACACCATATAATACACCTATAATACATTATGCTTCTAATTTCATTCTTCAATTAATATGAAGATTTACGTAAATCTTCTTTGCTTAACTTCAACTTCGTACAGAGGTACCTACTAAATGTACAAGTTCAAAAAACTATTAATTGTGTTGAGAAAAAGTGGCAGCTCGAGCAGTACCGATCCGGTTCAGGCTTCGCAGGGATGTTAAAAAACTTAAGATAATAGAATGCAAGAGCGGGGACTCCTCGTCGACGTAGTACGCTTTCTTTTCAAATGCTAGGAGCCCTGGAAGTTTCAAAATTAATACTGTGATTGGTGCATAATTGACAATATTGTCAGTTTTCAACTTTCATCAACCAATCAGCATTCTTGTTCCAAAAAACTTAGGGCTCCAAGAACTTGAAAAGAAAGCGGTCATAGATCCTCTCTTCATCTAGGATCTCAAACACTGATCTATACAGTGTGTTCCCGGATGGACATGTACTTGTAATTTTCTTTATTTCGCATTTTAAGAGAAAGTCATTCTTCATACAGTTTTGCTTATTGTGAAAAGTTATTAGCCATACCCAGAATTTCAAAATAACATACAGGGTGGTTAGCAAATAAGGAAACGTGAACTTATGCCAACAGTAAAGTATTATCGTTTTTTTGAGAGGAATATAAAAATTTTACTGAAAGAAGTTGTTTCTAATGTTAATAGTAGTCCAGATATGAAATTTGAACGTCGTATCTTAAAGTTCATATTTTTGCGAAAATTATGATTAAAATAATTTTATAAGTTCAATGAAAGCAAATAATTTATTGGATAAAATGATAACAAAACTATTCTGTGTTGTCCTCCTATACTGCTACACATTTTTCAATATTTTTTTCTAAATTTTTCATAAACTAAATGAATTGTATCCTCGTTCTGATATTTTCTCCCTTAAAAGGTTTAAATTATCTTTTAAATCATGGGCATAAACTTCTTGTTTCAGGTATCCTCATAAAAATAAATCAGGACGGGTTATGTCTGGAGAGCGTGCAGGCCATCTTATTAGTCCAAACTCTCCTATCCATATATTGTGGAAATGCTGATCTAACCAGTTTCTTACACTAATTGCACCGTGTGCAGGACAACCGTCATGTTGATAATACAGTTCTCTTGTGTCCTGTAAATTTATATCATCCAGAGCAGGTGTTAAAAAGTTTTCCAACATCTCTATATAAGTGTTTTGATTTACGGTTGCGTCGAAAAAATATGGCCCAATAATTTTTTTTTATAATGTATCGCACACCAAACATACTTTTTTATATCATTGACTTTTAGTAATAATACGGAAATTTGGATTTTATTCCAACCAGTGTCTACAATTTTGGTAACTAACAACTCCATTCGTAGTAAATGTTGCCTCGTCAGAGAATAAAATTCCTCTCTGTAGAAACATCTATTTAAGATAATTTGTTCCCCCCATTAACATAACAAAATTCTAAACAAAAAGCGTCATCCCCTTTTTCAAGCTTATGTAATCTTACTGGTTTTGGTTTGTAAGGATGTATTTTATTATTTGTCACAGTTCTTTCCAAATTGCTCTTACTAGCATTTAAATCTAGTGACCTTTTTCGTAGTGATTTCTTGGGTTCATTTCTTACCGAATCAATAGCAAGCAATGTAGCAGCATCATTTTCATCATGAATCCGTTTGTTTTTTTATATCTTTCACATCCACGATATTTCACCTATACCGTAACATTTAACTAAATAAATTCGTTGTTCTAAAGTCAACATTATTTAAACATTTCTCAGACAAAATTTGACTTTTCTACAAATAAATGTCTGTGTATGGATACAATACAAAATAGTTTTGTTATCATTTCATTCAATAAATTATGTGCTTTCGTTGAATTTATAAAATTATTTTAATCATAATTTTCGCAAAAATATCAACTTTGAGATACTAGATTCAAATTTCATATCTGGACTACTATTAACATTTGAAACAACTTCTTTCAGTAAAATTTTTATATTCCTCTCAAAAAACTAATACTTTACTCTTGGCACAAATTCACGTTTCTTTATTTGCTAACCACCCTGTATGTTATTTTGAAAGTCTGAGTATGGTTAACAACTTTTCACGATAAGCAAAACGTTTTATGAAGAATGATTTTTTCTCTTAAAATGCAAAATAAGGAAAATTACAAGTATAGTTAGGTCCATCTGGGGACACATTGTATACACGATCAGTGATTGTTGCAAATTCTTCAAATAATATGTGTAAGGCTTCCAGAAGAAAAACGTTTAAATATCTCAGAATGCATGGGAAAGATTTCCAGAGTGCAATATTATTCAATTAGAAGGTCGCTAAATTTGTACGCAAAATTGTTGCCACATATCCAGCAATTCGGTGTATGGATGGGTTTATTCAAAAATTTTGAAAGAGCGAAATATTTTGCATTGAAACTTCTTGATGGAAATTATAATAGACAGATATATATCCCAAAATTTTGATCATCTGATTTAACTTGGTGGAAGCATATCATGACTAAAATTAACCCTATCTCTACAAATGACTTCAAATTAGAAATTTTCTCGGATGCGAGTCTTTCAGAGTGGGGTATTTTCAGTAATGACAAAAGAGGCCTTTGGAGTGAAGCAGAAACCATAGACCGCCCTGGACGAAATGGCAGTTTGCTGCCCCCTTTCCTGTACTATAAGCAAAATATAAATATTCTCTTTTTTATGAGATATACTTTCGGTCGATTTTATCTGGAAACTAAAAAGACTGTACTTATACCGCACACCAACCTCCGCCTTTTGTGCATTTCGCGGCTCATGAGGTTTTGAAATTACTTCTCTAGTGACATTCACTTTCGTCTTGACGATTTCCAATTCTTAAAATATTAGTATCGCTACGTCGAAAATGCTGCCCTCATTATTCTGGCGCCCTGGGCGGCTGTCCACTGTGCCCACCGTCTGGTGCTGTCCCTGGCAGAAACAACTTATTTAAATTCGTTTAAGGTATTTTGAGGAACTGTGAAATATTGCTTAGAATAGACAACATCACTGCCATATCCTATATTAATAGATCCAGGGGGCATTCAATATCCAAAGTTGAGTAATTTGGCAAAAGAGTATGGCAGTGGTATGAGGCTAGGGGTATCGGGATATTTTAGGCTTATGTTCTTTGCTAATGATCAAGAAATGTACTTACATAAAGAAATAAGAACAAATCAAATTTTTAAACTTAATTTATTTAAAAGTAACTAACATTGAAAACAATTAATATGCAACAAGTCATATTTCTAAAATTTCCTTCTGATCTTATGCTTTCTGAGTGTGGCCAGATATTTAGTTAGCTTCTGTTTCGAGGTTAGAGAAGCCTTAGACGAAGAAGTTGACCCATCCTCATTATCAGATTCTTCATAATCGAGATAGTAATCTAAAGGTTTTAACACTCCAATACTTTGTTTCTGAACTACGATGCATCCTCTTGAACGTAAAAATGCAGTTGAATTTTCACCTATCAGAACAAACCTTAATTTAAATTAGTCATCAAAGGCTCGAGAAATTTTGATTAGCCATATTTCAGTATTGAGGCATTGGATTCAAACAATAGTTTAATAGTACGGCAGTCCATTACCAGGATTCTCGACTTATTATACTGCAGTGATTTGCTGTATTTTTTGTGTTAGCTCTCGATGAGTTTAACAAAAAAGTTCAAATGGACTGACAAAGGTAACGTTGCGGAGTGGTCGAAAAATTCTCTTGAATATGTAAAGAAAAAATGGTCCATTTTGTTATCCCGACATGTCAGTTTTCTGGATTGGGTTATCGAAAGGGATGCATATGATTTTAAAAAAATAGAAACTGACATTTTCCATGCTGTCGATAATTATTATGGTTAGAAAATTGAAATTTGCCCACCAGTGAAAATTCAGGTTACCACGCAATGTCAGTTTCACTGATTTTAGTATTTTGAAGAGTTTATTATAAGAAAAAAATATGAACTGACATTTTCATCATGTCATAAAGGAGGCGTTGAATCCCAATAATGTAAATTTTTTAGCGACGATAAAGTTATCACGCCACATCAGATTTCTGGTGGAAATCATATATTGTAGCGTGGAAAATGAGGGAAAAGTAGTAACTGATATTTATGCCACTGGATTTTTTTACCAAACTCGTTTTCAGTTCCCAGGGAATTAATGAATATGAGAAATATTTGTGGAAAATTAGTTTTTTGATCCAGCAGGTCCACCTACGTAAATTTTTTTTTATAGATTGTGCTAGGTTCCAGATTTTTCACCCCTTTCCATTTGACCCCTCATTGGCTAAAAATTACCCCCCCATAAATACATTTTTAACTATCCACGTTGAGCAAAGAGTGGGATTGTGATCTTTGGCAAAAAAAGCCATTTTTACTCTTGGGGTTTTTGCTTGCTTCTATTAGCAGAAAAGAATTTATTTACCTCGGGGAACAAATATTTTTTCTGATTTTAACATAGAACGTTATAGCAAGGCTACAGGGGCGACATTGAATCTCAAAAATAAATCATCATAATTAGCACTTTTGGGGTCACAAAAAGTTATAGCATAATTAGAATTTCGCGCATGCCCCGTCCCTATAATTGCCCATAGGTTTGTGATCAACATTTTCTACTTCCCAAACTGGGTGTACGATTCGAACCAAATTGTACCCGAGAGTTTCGGGAGGTGAAAAGAAGTTGCTTATAGTATTTGGTGAACAGAGCTCCTGAACTATTGATTTGAGAGCAGAAAGACGGGCTGTCCGCATGGCTCATCCAAACAGTAGTCCATACTATTAACAACATTTTTTACCTGTAGAACCGGACGTATGATTCGAACCAAATTGTACCTGAAAGTTTTGGGAGGTGAAAAGAAGTTGCTCATACGATTTGGTGAACAGAGCCCCTGAACTTTCGATTTGAGAGCAGAAAAACGGGCTGCCCGAATGGCTCATCCGAACAGTAGCCCATATATCTATTATCAACAATTTTTACCTCTCGAACCTGGCGTGCCATTCGAACCAAATATGTCTATTTTTTTATTGCCAACATAATCATTTGTAATAAAAAAAAAGTCTGCAAGTCTGGGTTAGTCTGTGCAACAAACACACAGCATGCCATCTAATGCGCACGCCGCTGTTCGGGAACTTTTCCTTTTTTACACATTACCTTGCTTATTTAATTTAAAATATTAAAATTTTGCACTACACAAAACATCAGTTCCTGATGAATTCAAGTTGTCTTTTACATTTTAAATAAGATTCCAGTGAGAACGAACATTGCGCGATAAAAAAAAAAAAATTTCTCTACAGACTGAAATTACTCCACCGGGTAAGCACAAAGTTGTGGGACTTGTTCGCTCAGGATTTTTTTTTTTTTTATAATCTAACGATTAGTTATCGATTTGGGCATTGCGTGGATAACATGGAATTTTGGTAACGGGCTGCCATACTATAAGGCATATCTACCAAGAGAAATTGAAAAACATGAAAAGAAAAATTGATTGACGGATTTGAAACCTGTAAACTTCCAATATCGTACAAGAGCTCGTAACACAAAAATAACCACGAGTTTAGCGTGACTGACTGGCGTTTTTATATATAGACGTGGGAAAGTTCAAACAAAATTTTTGTTTATCATAAATGCTCCCAATCGGGTCGTGGGCTTGTGAGAGGCAAGAATGTAATAGTTCATTGAAAGAGTCAGACGAACTACCGAATGTTTGCGCCTAGGACTAGGCAATGTACAACTCAGTTATCTTTGAATATACATAAAAAAGCATGTAGAACAAAAAAATGTGTATTTTTTTACTGTCTAAAAAAAATTATTTGTAGTATTTTTTGATAAAATAACTCTTAAGCAAGTTAATCAAAGATATAATTTCAAAATGGTGGACTTTTTTCCACTTTCCCCTAAGGCAATTTTTTGTGAGTTTTAGTGTATGTCCTTAGAACCATACTTATTGATATGAAACAAATTAGCTTGTAGAGAAATTCTTCTACCTCAATGTCTAATTTTCTTGAGCTAATACTTAAGTGAATGAGAGAAACATTAAAGTTACTTACCTGCACATTCACTCACCACATACAAGAAAATTAAAAGAAATGCTGCTGAAATTCCAATATACATTTTCAACAACTATCACTAAACATGTGAAACATAAAAATTCTTTTATATACAGGACAATGTATATTGACCTACATACAACCTGCATGAAAACGGCAAAGAATTTAAAAAATTCCACCTTGAAAATAAAATTACTTCGTCATTTTGTACAATATATTTTAAATAATGAATAACATGAAATGATGACATGGATAAAATGAAAATCAACTTGACAGGATTAAAAATTAAATTATAACATAATATATCACTTTCTTGTATAATATTTAGCGAAGTATGGCAGTATACATGCTCTAATGTCCTGGTCGGGGTTATGTAAATAGTCACTAATATAGATGGTGTTTAATAAATAGATGCCCTGTTGAGCGAGAGGGACGTAAACTGAATAATCACGTATGCTTTTCTGTTCCAGGAGACAGTGGGTAGCGTGGACTGTGCCATCAAATGGAGGGCTGTAATAAATAAACAAATAAAAATATACACTGTGCAAACGAACTTAAGGATATAATATCCTTAACTTTATGTGCTCCATGATACCTCAATTTTCCATGTTGTGATTTTACCCCATTAACCACTACATTCACCCCTATATTAACCCCATGTTTTAATTAAAAAAATTCAAAACAAACAAATTCACAAATGTAATTGGCTTTAATTGAATGGAAAATTGCTGTCAAGTATTTTAAGGTTTAGATAAGAGCCATGCAAATATTTTTAGAGTAAAAAAATCTTAATTATAGCATATTATAGTATTATAATATATAGTATATACTATACAGGGTGTTGCATCATGAGAGGGACATAGCTTAATAGGAGGTAGAGAACATCAGTGGTAACCGGAACCTCCCATAGAAATGTCTCATTGGGCCTTCATTACGAAGTTACAGGGTGTTAAATAATTTTTGGCCAAACCTGTTTTTTGTCATAACTTTGACAGGGAATGAAATAACGGATTCATATTTGGTACGGCTAATGTACTAACGAGCCCCAAGAGGTACATGTATAAAAAAAAATATATCCAGGTCCGGACTCACTATAATTTATGTTTCTTCTTTGCATCAATAAAACATCACCCTGTATATATTTTTTTGAAATTTCGATACGATATTCGAAAAGAGCAAGAAAAAACAAACGAAATGGCCTATTTCATTTTTTTGTTACACCTTCGTGGTTATTTAAATACGTTGTTAAATGTGCAAGAAAATGGATTACAGAACCCTATTAAATGAGAGGCACGTGAAATAAATAGTTTTATAACTAAAATTTGCAAAAATTCTATTGAGCCTAGGTGGTCTGGGTGAATCCTAATTCCGGCACGTTTTAAAGGTCCATTTTGGTAAAAAACTGTGGTCCTAATAAGTAATCGGGTATGAAATAACAAAATTTTTAATCAATCACAGTAGGCTTGTTCAAAGTGACAGATAATAAAAAGAAATCTCCTAAACAGTTGAATAATTGTTTGTTAGTAATTTAATGTGTCAATAATCCGCATTTAGTTAGTGAAAACTTGTGAAAATATTTTAACTATGCCAGTAAAATTTACAAACGTGGAATATGCTGACATAATATTCATCTATGGTTTCTGTAATGGAAATGGTAGGTCGGCGGAAAGAGAATATCGGCTGCGTTTTCCTGGTCGTCGATGCCCTAATCATAAAACCTTTAGTACGGTGTTCCAGTATGCAAGACAACACGGAAAGTTTCCTACTTCTGCAGTTGTGGAGCGTGTTTTACAACAAGGTGTGCAGGAACAAAACAATATTATAAACGTAGTTCAAGAAAACCCAAATATGAGCACTAGACGAATCAGTTTGGCAACTGGTATTCCTCATTGGCGAGTATGGAGAACCCTAAAAAGAGAACGTTACCATCCATATCATATCCAGCAGGTACAGCGTCTTCAACAAGGCGACGATATCCCCCGCCTGGCATTTTGTCATTGGTTGTCTAACCATCGCCCAGTCATTTACAGAACCTTATTTACGGATGAGGCACAATTTACAAGGGATGGAGTAAACAATTCACGAAATAATCATAAATGGGCACAGGAAAACCCACATGCGGTACGCCAACGCCGTTCGCAACACAGGTTTTCTGTAAATGTTTGGGTCGGACTTGTGAATAGACATTTGATAGGGCCACATTTTTTTGAAGAAAGATTGAATGGTGAAATTTACTTTGATTTTCTTCAAAACATTTTACCGAATATGTTAGAAAATATCGGTATAAGAGGCATGTTGTTTCAGCATGATGGGGCCCCACCACATTTTAACCTTCAAGTAAGAGAACACTTAAACAATGTGTATCCTAATAGATGGATTGGACGCGGGGGTCCACATGAATGGCCACCAAGATCTCCTGATTGTAACCCTTGTGATTACTTTTTATGGGGCCACTTAAAAAACGAGGTTTATAGCATTGAAATTGAAAGTAGACAACATTTAATCCAGCGCATCGTTACAACCTGCGACGAAATACGGAATAATCCAGAAATGATACGTCGAGCAATTGGTGACCTTTCTAAACGCGCAAGAAAATGCACAGAATGTGGGGGAGGACATTTTGAAAATTTACTTTAGTGCCAATTACGTTTTATTTTTAAACACATTTAGTTATTGTTTTGTTATTTATTGTTAATTGAATGGAAAATATTTTATTTATTTAGATTTTAGTTTGTTCTCTTTTCCAATTTTTATTAAGTATAAAATGTTGATGATTTTCTTGATCAAAGTAACTGGTTGCTTAGGCCTAAATGGTTTAAATTATCTGTCACTTTTATTCTTTGAACAAGCCTACTGTGATTGATTAAAAATTTTGTTATTTCATACCCGATTACTTATTAGGACCACAGTTTTTTTACCAAAATGGACCTTTAAAACGTGCCGGAATTAGGATTCACCCAGACCACCTAGGCTCAATAGAATTTTTGCAAATTTTAGTTATAAAACTATTTATTTCACGTGCCTCTCATTTAATAGGGTTCTGTAATCCATTTTCTTGCACATTTAACAACGTATTTAAATAACCACGAAGGTGTAACAAAAAAATGAAATAGGCCATTTTGTTTGTTTTTTCTTGCTCTTTTCGAATATCGTATCGAAATTTCAAAAAAATATATACAGGGTGATGTTTTATTGATGCAAAGAAGAAACATAAATTATAGTGAGTCCGGACATGGATATATTTTTTTTTATACATGTACCTCTTGGGGCTTGTTAGTACATTAGCCGTACCAAATATGAATCCGTTATTTCATTCCCTGTCAAAGTTATGACAAAAAACAGGTTTGGCCAAAAATTATTTAACACCCTGTAACTTCGTAATGAAGGCCCAATGAGACATTTCTATGGGAGGTTCCGGTTACCACTGATGTTCTCTACCTCCTATTAAGCTATGTCCCTCTCATGATGCAACACCCTGTATAGCAGTATTATATTATAGTACCTTTTTATTTCACTATAATTGTGCTTTTCCTATTATGAAATCTTTTAATAAATTCAAGAATAAAAAGTGGTTTACACCCGCTATTAAGTCAATGCATGACCAGCTGTCTGAAATGAACAGCATTAGGAAAAGATTAAATAATCCAACCTATGCTGAAAGGTATATGCAGTTTAAGTCAATGTACAAAAACTTAGTGGAGCAGCACAAGCAACAATGTAACGACCAATGCCTAATTAATTCCAACAATATAATGCGGGATAGTTGGAAAATTATTAACGAATCCAAATCAATCAATGAAAACAAGCCATCCATAGACATATGTGATAACCAGGGTATTCTAATATCAAATGTCATGGAGAAGAGTAATTTTATCAATGATTACTTTATAAATCTTGCCTCAAATCAATCAAAACCTAACTGTAATGTCAACATTGAAAAGTTTTTTCTCACACCGACGTCACCACAAAAAATAAGTGAAATAATTAGGAAAACTACTCTTAAACCGGCCGCTGGTATCGATGACATCAACGGAAAAATGATGAAATTAGTAAAAACCACTAACATACTTAATAAATGAACCATTCTTAGCTGGTGTATTTCCCAACGTAAAAGAATCCAAACGTATACCTGTATATAAAAACAAAGGTCCCACAATAGACATTACTAATTATAGAGCCATATGCATACCAAGTCAAATTGCTAAAATTTTTTAACGGTCATATTACATAAGACTGACCAATTATCTAGAGAATTTTAACTTGATCTCAAATGCCCAAAATAGTTTTCAAAAATATAAATCCACCAATGCTGCTATCTTAAATTGCATAGGTTTTATCTATAATGCACTGAACAAGTGTCACGTCTTAGGTCTGTTTTATGATTTAAGTCGTACATTTGATACTATAGATCATAGTTTGTTACTTACAAAATTAGAGGTCATTAGAGTAAGAGGGGGCACCATACAGCTGGGCAGCCTCATATCTACAAAATCGCACGCAAACTACTGTTGTAGATGTTGTTAACTCCAAAACTAGAAACATAAACCTGGCAGTGCCTCAAGGCTCGATTCTGGGACCTCCGTTTTTTAGAATTTTTATGAACGATATACCCAACACATGTATCACTTCAAATCAACTTCTTCTATATGCAGATGATTCAAATATGCTAATGTCCCATAACTCCATTGAACAGATTGTCATAAATAGTAACAATGCATCACAGGAAATGAGTCATTACTGTAGCAACAATGGACTAAATTTAAATGTAAATAAAATATGCTATATACGTTTTCTGCCAAAAAATATTGTGACTAACTATGATCTGTACCTGAAAATTTTAAATAAATCCATCCCGAGTATAATAACTACCAAGTTCCTAAGTGTCACCTTGGATTGGAAGCTTACGTGGGAAGTGCATATAAATATGGTTTGCACAAAACTGAGCACTGTCTGCTATATTAGAAGAAATCTAAGAGATACCGTCTCCATAAACATCCTAAAAACTCTCTATTATGTATTGGTTCGGTCTCAACTATAGTATGGACTCATTTTCTGGGGAAATTCCTCATATTTTAATAGGGTATTTCAATATCAAAAAAGAGTTTTAAGAACCATGTGCAAGATCGACCCCTTAGCCAGTTGTAAACCACTATTTAAAGATTTGCAAATACTTACCTTGCCTAATTTATATATCTACCAGTTAATAATGTACATTAAAAAAATTAATCTGAATTCTTTAGAAATAGTGATATTCATGTGTATGACACAAGAAACAAGGATAATTTGTATCAGCCATATTCCAGACTTGCACTGGGAGAAGATTCGCTGAAACATATTGATACCAAATGTTTTAACAACATTAGTCAGTGTATCAACAATGACAGCAACATGTCAGTTAGGAATAAAATATTTAAATTGTTGTGTGATAAAACATTTTATGACATAGATGGGTTTCTTAACTGTTAATTTTGCTCACCTCTATACCTATTTTATTAATATTATGTTGAGTGTTTGTGGTGACTAGATTACTAAAGTCTGTATATTGCAGTGGCGGTTTCTCTGAGGAGGCAGAGGAGGCCGGGCCTCCCTACTTCTGATTTGCCTTTACAGTTACTTTACATATTTACATTATTATAAATATAAATATACTTTATGAAACGACAAATTTAAATTAACAGAAATATTCCCTAAATCTGCGAATTTAAACTATTATTATTATAACCGGCAACGCTGCACAACTGTAACATTCTATCCATGGTGACTGGTGAGGCAGGCCTCCAAACGCTTCTAACATAGCTTTCGCGTTTAGAATGGTTCAATTTGAAACGTTTGAAGCTACCTATTAAAATCTGCTCTCAAAACCACGTGCCGGAGGCCAAGCTCCGGACCAATAGGAACAAAGATTAATAAACATCTGACTTTTATTTTCCCGCTTCCTGAGTCCAGACAGTCGTACCGTTTACCGTTTAGGTTAATTGAAAGTAAAAGTGTCTGTGGTGGTTATATTTTATTAAGTGCAATAAATTCATTTAAAATTTTTGTTTAAATATTGATAAAACGTCAAAAATGGAATTAAACGTAAGTACAAGCAATAACAATGGTAATGTCAGTATCGGTGAAGTGTTTAAATCTGTAGATGATATTGTAAATTTCCTTTTGAAGAATGTTCATTTTAGTCAATTAACATATGATGACAAGATATTTATAATAAAAACTTTAAAAAGGCCCCAACCTACCATGCAAAATCTCATAGTAACTTCAAAACATAATCGTTCTTTTTGTGTACAATGGTATGATAAATGTGAGTGGTTAATTGGATGTCCAGTACAAAATAAATTATATTGCTGGTATTGTTTACTTTTTTCTAATGACCCAGAGAACACTGTTTGGTCAAAATTAGGATATAATGATTTAAAAAACTTACCCAGATCAATTGAAAGGCATGCTAGGTCAAAAGGACATTTAACTGCTTCAATAGTCGATAGCCGAGTGGGTTAAGGCGCGAGATGGCAATCGCGATTAATCACACGGACATCGTACCACCGGGTTCGAACCCTGGCTCCGGCACTGGCACTGTCGGAGGAAATGGTTGTATGTCCGCGTTTTTTCAATGTGTAACCCCCTTCCGCACAAGCCCTGGCTTCTGGAATTGGGGGTTGTCTAATTTCTGTGGTGTTAATTTAATAAAATTCAAGTTATTTGGCAAACAGAATATTTTAAATTCTATTGATCAAGGGCACAAACAGTGAATTGTAGATCATAATGTAAAGGTTAAAGAAAATAGAGATATCTTAAATAGACTAATTGATACGGTAATTTTTTTATGTTGTCAAGAATTGGCTTTTAGGGGACATGATGAGAATGTGCATTCAGATAATAGAGGAAATTTTCAAGAGCTTATTTCTTTTCTGAGCAGATACGATGGCAAAATGGAACAATTTTTAAACGAAGCTACAGTTTTTTCGGGAACTTCTAAAGCTATTCAAAACGATTTAATTGAATCAATTAGTTGTGTTGTAGTACAAAAAATTGAAAGCGAATTAAATGAAGTACCTTTCTTTTCTTGGCAAGCTGATGAAACCACAGACATCAGCTGCTGTTCACAGTTATCGGTTGTTTTCAGATATGTTATTAAAGGGCAAGTGGTTGAACGATTTGCAGGTTTTTACAATGTTAGTTCAGGTCGAACCGCAAATGATTTATTTAATTTTTTAACAGAAAAATTTGGAAAATATGACTTAAAAAATAAACTTGTTGCTCAGACATATGATGGGGCATCAGTTATGGCTGGTCACTTAAATGGCTTACAGGCAAAAATTAAAACAATGGCCCCTCAGGCACTTTTTACACATTGCTATGCGCATACGTTGAATTTAGTATTGAGTAAAGCCTGCACAGATAGCATCAAAGAATGTAAAATTTTTTTTGCCAACTTGTCTGGATTTTCATCATATTTTTCAAAATCAACTAAAAGAACAGAGGTACTTAATACCATAGGATCTGACCGTTTACCGTCAAATGTGGCAACAAGGTGGAATTTTACATCTAGAGCAGTTTTTACAGTATTCAAAAACAGGGATAAGTTAATAGAAGTTTTTGATTATATTTTGACACATGAAGATTTCAAACAAGATCAGCCAACTTTAAGAGAAGCTGTTGGCTTAAAAAGACATCTTAAAGATCCTCATTTTCTCTTTCTTTTACATACTTTTAAATTTATCTTTAAACACGCCGATGTTGTATTTTCAATTTTACAAAATAAAAGCACAGACATTTCATACGCCAGGAAACGTTTGAATGCATTAACTATTACATTGCAAAATTTTAGAAATAATGAAATTCATTTTAATGATCTTTACAACCAACTGTCTGAAGATTTCCTAAGTGGTGAACCGCCGCCAAAGAAAAGAAAGACAACATTAAATCTTCAAGATTTGAGACTGAATTATAAACAGATTTTCAATGAAATTTTGGATACAATAATTAATCAACTACAGATAAGATTTTCCGATTTGGATAAATTAGAATTTTTCGATTTAATAAGAAAAGATAATTTTCTCTCATATTCAAAAGAATTTCCAAATGATAAATTTGAATCATTATTAAAACAATATAACCTTTTTGATTCAATAGCACTAAAAAATGAATTAACAACTGTATACGCTGACAAAGAATTGTTTCAAAATTGTCAAACCCCTACCGAAATGATTTCATTTATTTCTAATAATGACTTAATTTCTTGTCTAACAGAATTTTATAGATTACTTACTTTAGCTGTCACAATTCCTGTTACGTCTGCTTCAGTAGAAAGGAGTTTTTCCGCCCTCAAACGAATCAAATCATTTACTAGAAATACTATTGAGCAAGAAAGATTAAAAAATATTTCTATCATTTCTATCGAAAAACGGCTTGTTAAGGAACTAACACAGAATAATACATTTTATGACGAAGTAATAGATATTTTTGCCAAACAAAAAGATAGACGGATTTCATTAATTTACAAGAACATTTAGACATGTAGTTTTTTTGTTCAATTTCTTTTTTGTTTAAAATTTAAAAAACCACCACAGCAATTATTCTACTTCTGTAGATTGTAAGTATACTACCAAGTATATTTTTATTTGTGTTGTATTTCAGTTTGTTATTATTTAACTATTTTTAATTTGAGAATATTTTTATTTATGTTATCGTTTCAGAGTTTATTATTTATTTCATATTACTATATAATTGTTTTGATTGTGGTAGCATTTGTGCCATATTATTATTACTATTATTATATTAGTAATTAACTCCCTCACCTATTAAAAGCACCCCTACCCCACAATCCCTTCCTGGCAAGATATAATTCAGACCTCCACGTTGGTTCTTGCTGGACGGTAGAATTTGTTTTTTACTTTATACTTTGATACTTATCATAAAACAAATTATACTGACTAACATGTAGAGAAAATTGCTAATATTTGTGTAATGGTAAAGTTTAAAAGTTGACCTTGATATTCGCAAAATTTTCATCGCGGCGCACATGTGTATACCTCCCGCCCCTCGGAACCACCCAGGCCTATCTATCCCCTGCCTCCCCAGTTTAAAAACTGAGGAACCGCCACTGGTATATTGTATGTTATATTCTGTATAAACTTTTGAAAACTAATAAAGTTATCTTATCTTAATTAGACCATTGGTTCTGATATTACACTCTTTAAAAAGAACAGCTTGTAGACAAACCCGTATTTAGTTTCACCGAATTTCAGAAGATTTAGTTCAACATTTCCCACAATGAATAAAAATAAATGATGAATTTTTTAAAGTAATATTGTAAATTTTCAACTTCTGTCCTAAATGTTTCAATATAAATATTGTTTTGAAGAAAATTTATGACTTTATTTCTAAAATTACAGAATACAAATGGTGGTATAAGTAATTTGCTTCATATACCTTCTGTCTATTTTACGAGGACTACACCAAACACCTCGCTTAATGTCTATTGTAGAAAAATAAAGTTTTAGAGACAGTTATCCCATTTTTTGTGAGCTATATTCCAGTAAAAAGAAATTAAAATCCATAGCCTACTTTGTGAGATATATTACAAAAACCTGAAAAATAGGAAAACCACAAACGGTTATAACTTCCTTATTTGAAGAGATACGAAAAACGTTAAAGGGATGAAAGTTGACGGCAAAGACAGAAAGAATAATAATGTGTATCAAAAAATTCGAAAAAAATAATGAAAAGAACAAATCTCAAAGTAGGCCCTGGCACCACTAATTCCGTTCATTTTTTCTCTTTCCAACGATATAAAACATATCACAAAAATATTAACTGTTAGTGTCAATATTTAATATTTTATGAAAACCATAATTCATATCATTGAATCGTAAAAATCAGCTATGCCATAATAGTAAAAATTCACTTTATAATAATTATAATTCAGTAATTATTTATTACAATTTAATACAAACAAATAAATATCACATAAATAAAAATACAAGTATAAAATCAACATCCAAAAAACCGAAAAACTATGTATAACAAACAATACTACTACCTACTACCATACTGAAAAGAAAATGTGTGTATTTATTTTTCTAACTACAAATGTTCAAATTGTGCACCATGTATTCTAATCCACAGACATGCTCTACGAGACACATCGCACATTACATTTTGGAGCCTCACATGTTTCTAATTTTGGTTTTGATGTCCCCAATATTTTCAGCGGCAGTTTGAAATACCTTGTCTTTAATGCAACCCCAGATGAAAAAATCCAAGGGAGTAATATCTGGTGACCGAGCTGGCCATAGAATGGGTCCATAGGTGCCTATCAAGCTATCTGGCATAACTTGGTTTAAATAATTTGTACCTATTACAGAAGTTGAGGTCGCGCCCCATCTTGTTGAAAATATGAATAATATCTTTCTGCCACTGTTAATTCATAAAGAAAATCTTGAAATTTGCTTTGCAGGAAATTAAGGTATATCTAATTACTTTAGTCCCTAAAAGACCCACCCAAACATTCATAGGAAATCTTTCTTGGACAGCAGTCTCTCCGTACCAATGTGTATTTTCTCGTGTCCACTTATAATGCATATTTCTATTGAAAAATCCATTATTAGAAAAATTTGATTCGTCCGACCAAAGAATTTTGCTATATATCAGTGAGTCATTCTTTTTTTTATTTAACAATTATCTACAAAAAATCTTCTCGGCTTATCTTCCTCATTTAAACGTTGAACTTTCCTCATTTTGTAGCATCGAAATTCGTTTTTTTTTAAAATATTTCTCTTGTACTGTCTTTTTCTATGCAACAGTTTCTCTGAATTTGTCTCAAAGAGGTTTCTTCATTTTGGTTAACATAATTCAATACTCTATTCACTTTTCTTACATTATCCGCAACATACCCTCACCTTACTACTTTTTTGAAAATACATAGCTCGATTTGGCTGCGGAGCATCTGAAAATCTATAAACCATGACTGCCATCTCAGCATCAAAATTGCACTAACAATAAATGCTAATCATATCGAATTTGTTATTGTTGGCTTACACCATAATTACTGATATAAAACTTGTCTTAGAACTCGACAACACAACATACAACAGTGACAATCTGTCAAATTTGTTAATAAATGTGTACATTGTTATTCACTAATCATTGTGGTTTATTTGAATTGGATTTCAAATTTCTTTTTACTGTAATATAGCTCACAAGAAATGGGATAACTGTTTCTAAAACTTTATTCTTCTACAATAGATATTAAGCGAGATATTTGCTGTGGCCCTCATAAAATAGACAGACGGTATAGTCTGGAATTTCATTAAATGACATAATACATTTTTACGGCAATTAGAGAAAAATGGATAGAACTAAACTCCTTTTCCTCTATATGTAAAAAAAAATGTGCAACACTTTACGTTCTCTTGTAAAATTATATAAAAAAGGTGTCAGTTCGTGATTTTGACAAAGATTTGGCACAGAGGATTGTATAATTTATACATATCATAAACCATAATGTTACAAATGAAAAAACTAATTTCTATTCACCCAAACAACACATGATGAAAATAAACGTTTATTATATGAAATTACGGTTTAAATTTCATTATCGTATATTTAATAAACGACTATGAACAGCATTTATTTCATAAACAATTTTTCTACGTATATTATAAATGTATTTCTCCGAAAATTTTTGGAGTAGCGCAGAATATTTGAGAAATAATTAATTCATGCTCAATAGTTAATAGAGAAAAAATGGCGGACAAGTGCAATATCTGTTCCAAAACAACAGCAAGATCTTATTGTATTCAATGTGTAACATGTAATAATTGGTACCATATAAACTGTGTTAATATTAATAAAGATCGGCTGAATTATTATGCTAATGAATTAAAAAAAACAACTAGTGATCGCGATGTATGGAATTGTAAACAATGCTGCGAAAAAAGTGAGGTTAAGGACAACGGAACGCGGAAAAACGATATAACATTGCAAGATTTATTTAACAAATTGGAAACTATGGATGGAAAATATGATGCCTTATTTGAAAAATATGAAGAACAACTTAAAATAAATAAATCCTTAACTGATGAAATCCTGTGCATTAAACAACAAATGATTGTGCTTCATACTGCAAAAAATGACGCAGAACAAGAAGCTCTGAAGAATAACGTCATTATAAATGGTATACCTGTGACAACAGAAAATGAAAACCTAAATGAAACTGTCCAAAATCTTGCAAACTGTATGAAAACGCTGAACGTCACATATAAGTGCTTTAGACTTGGCAAAAAACAAATTGGTACGTCACCCCCTATTAAAATTGAATTCCCAAGTGAAGAGGCAAAGCAAAGTTTTATGAATGCTAGGAAAAATATGTACAACATTACTACCAAAGAGCTGGGTTATGAAGAACAAAGAAAAATATATATTAATCACGAATTAACGAAACAAAACCAGCTAATACTTAAATCTGCTTTAAATCTGAAAAAAAATCATAGTTACAAATTTGTCTGGGTCAAAAATGGGAAAATTCACATTCGAAAAGATGAAACAAGTAATATCATAGTTCCTACAACGATTGAAGAAATAGAACAAGTATCAAAAAACTACTGATAGAAACCAAAAACAAATTGAAATTCACTTACATAAACATACGTAGCTTAAGAAATAAAATAGACGAAATTGAACTGATACTTAAAGAAAATAATCCCGATATACTAATACTTACTGAAACATGGTTATATGAGGAGGAAATAGAACACTTTAAATTTGAAGGTTATATAGGTGCTCACTCATGTAGAGATGGAAGAGGTGGAGGGGCTGCCATTTATATATCAAAAACATTACAATTCAATATAATTAATCAAACAAATAGTAACCTGAACAATGTGATAACTATTAACCTACCACAATTATCATTAAAAATATTAGCATTTTACAAACAACCACGTTCATGCAACTACAAATTTATTGAATATCTAGAGAAGGTGCTAAGTAACACAAAAAAGTTAATTTTAATTGGTGATGCCAATATAAATTTGCTAGAAGAAAACTGTATCGTTTCCGAATACCTAAATACAATACAAAGTAATGGCTATCGTGTAGTAAATGCTATAGCTAACCATGAAGCAACAAGAGTTGATAGGAGAAATGGGCACAGAAGCATAATAGATCATATAATAACTGACATTCCATCTGATATGGCAATACACCTTAAGGATCATTACATCTCTGACCATAAAATAATTAACATTAGCTTTAACATTAATACTTTAAAACCTACCAAAACCAAACAAATTTACAAAACAGAACTATGTAACTTCAAAAAATTAGAAGATAATCTTAACAACATTCTAGCGACCATCGAACTTAGCGAACTTGAGTTCCAACAACTTAGTGAATTAATACAGGAACAAATGATTAAAGCAACCACCACAGTTGAGCGAAAGTATACTACAAATATAGAAGAAGGGTGGTTTACAGAAGAAGTAAAAAACAAAATGAAGCAAAGAGATGAGATATACAGAGCACATAAATTAAATCCTAACAATCATGGACTAGCAGCTAACTTTAAGAAATTAAAAAGGGAGGTTAAAACATTAATTACAACAAAAAAGAAACAACACATTGAAACCTTATTCTTAACTGCAGGAAATTCAACCAAGAAACAATGGGAAATTATCAATAAAACAATAAATACAACTGAGAAGCGGGAAATTACCAAAATACAAATGGAAGATAGTCACGATACTGAGGATAATGAGAAGATGGCAAACACAATGAATAGTCACTTTGTAAATGTTTCGACCTCCATAAAAAGTCAAATTCAAATCCCAAACCCAGTATACACACTAAACTATCAAACCAATACCACAATGTACCTAAGAAAAACTACACCTGAGGAAGTAAAAGAAGTCATTGAGTCATTGAAAACTAATGCCGCACCTGGTTATGATCGAATCAAATCAAACCTAATAAAGAAACTAAAAGACACTCTGTCACCAATTATTTCAAACTTGATAAACAAAACTATCATCGAAGGAAAATTCCCAGACTGTCTCAAAGTGGGAAAAGTAACACCTATTCATAAGAAGGGGCCTACCAATATACCAAACAACTACCGGCCAATAAGTGTGCTGTCTGTTTTTGCCAAGATCCTAGAAATCATCTTAAAAAATAGATTACTCGAATATCTGCATGATATAAGTTTCATCCACGACCAACAAAATGGTTTTCTCAACAAGAGAAGTACGCAATCTGCTATTACCAATATCATTGAGACTATATATCAGGAAATTGATAATAAAAAAAGTGTTCTGGCTGTTTTCCTAGACTTATGTAAAGCTTTTGATGTTGTTGACCATCAAATTTTACTAACAAAAATGGCTAAGCTGGGAATACAAGAAAAAGTATTGGAAATTTTCTCAAACTATCTGACAGATCGTGTTCAATTTACTCTTGTAAATGGCCATCCTAGTAGTAAATTACCGGTAACAAGTGGCGTGCCCCAGGGCTCAGTCTTGGGCCCAATATTATTTTTAATATACATTAACGATATTTGCGACTGTGATCTACGTGGTAAAGTGACACTGTTTGCAGATGACACAGCACTGTTCTACTCGGGTACACTCATTGACATCTTTCAAAACGCTCAAGACGACTTAAATAAAATATGTATGTGGACAAAATACAACTACATAAAACTAAATCAGGATAAGTGCAACTACATCATAATGAACAATAAACAACCCGTAAATAATCTAACTCTAAAACTATACGATGAAAAAATAAAACAAGTAAATGATACGAAATATCTAGGACTTATACTTGATAGTAAATTAAATTTTGAGTGTCATATTAATAAAATTCGTGCAAAAATAAATGTACTGTGTTACCAATTAAGACAGCATTCATACAAATTCAACCTGGCAACTAAATATTTAATATATAATGCACATGTAAACTCACACTTGAATTATTTCGCTGCATTCTGGGGACATGCCAGGCAGCAAGATATCAAGAAACTTCAAATTACCCAAAACAAAGTCATCAAAATATTGTTCAATAAACTGTTTAGAACTAGTGCGAACAATCTCTATAGTGATTTAAATATTTTAAATATAAGTGAAATTAGAAAACTTGATAGTGTAAAATTAATCTACAAAATAAAAACTGGTTTAATACAAACTGAGATAAGACTAGTAAAAAACTGTGATATTCATCAACATAACACAAGAACTAATCAACAATATTCACTAACATCTTTTACAACTACTCAAGGCAGAAAAAGAATAACATATCAAGCGCTCCAATGGTATAATGAACTACCATCGATGATAAGAAATAAACCCACAATGGAAAGTTTCACTAAAAATGCAAAACGACTTCTATTAAATCAAAGACAATCAAACTCATAAATTTAAATATGATATAAATAATGTACAAATTTAACTCATTCTCACATCCTAAAATACTCATATTCGCAATTTCTCTGTTTACTATACCTAATAAGTATATTTAGGCTAAGAACATATATAGGTATATATTTTTTTAAAGATAAATCAAATTATTTTATATGTTGTTTTGTTACCATGTAATTAATACCAAAGATTTTATGTATATTAATTTTGTACTTATATTACCGTTTAACATGCCCGTTATGGATCTAGTATCTTTTTGGGTATCTCAATAAATGAAAAAAAAAAAAAAAAAATTGAGGGTTGAGACTACACTTCTGTCAAATGTTTAAATTGTAAATTGGTGAAATTGGCACTACTTGCATTTTTTCAGCCATATTAGAGTTTTTAATATACAATTTTTAAATGTATACGATAAATATGTATTTGCGCTACATTTTTTATAGGCATATCATAAACAATTGCAACTAAGAGTTCGAAGATTATAACATCTGGAAATATGAGTAAAATATTTACATTAGTCAAAATTTGTTATAGACAGATGATGAATGAAAATGTTTGCAACAAACACCAGCCGAAAGGAGCTCCTTTAATTAGGATCAGTCTTTCGGCTGGTGTTTGTTGCAATCAAAGCATTAGCGTTTTGATGGTAAAATGCAATTATTACACTTAACACGCCAGACTTGTAACTTGTAATTCAACGCTCGGCGGGGCACATAGCTCGGAGAGTAGCTGTTGGTTGCAGTCTGGTTACGTTCCTTATAGTAAAATAAGGATTTTATAGAGGAGTTTGCGACTAAAAATATTATGTTTAATCATACATATTATCGACGTATATGGAATACGTTTATTTGAGGTTCCACATAAAAGTATATATCTCGTATATGATGTGACAACAATATAACGTTTTCTTAAGACGTATATATTTAGAATATGATGTACCATATATATACGTTTGTACCGTGGACATTCGAATGTTGAATATAGGTTGCAATAAACATTATATATACCAGTCGTATAAACGAAATCAAAACGTTTATTAAACCATTTGGTGTTGCTTGGGAAGTTATTGATGCTGCTGCTGACTATTTTATATGTCCCTATCCTAAAGATACCGAAATGTACCAAGTAGTCAAGAGATCCTCGTGTCGGTCGTCACATGCCTACCTTGCACTGACGAGAGCCAACGGCTCAAAACTGAAATCTGCGAGTGGTGTGGGACGACTGGCACGAGAGCTCCTTTAAGTAGGATCAGTAGTCAGTAGGTCCAATTACTTTAGTCCTTAAAAGACCTACCCAAACATTCATAGAAAATCTCTGCACCAATGTGTATTTTCTCGTGTCCACTTATAATGCATATTTCTATTGAAAAATCCATTATTAGAAAAATTTGATTCGTCCGACCAAAGAATTTTGCTATATATCAGCGGGTCATTCCTTTTCTATGCAACAGTTTCTCTGAATTTGTCTCAAAGAGGTTTCTACATTTTGGTTAACATAATTCAATACTCTATTCACTTTTGTTACATTATCCGCAACATGCCCTCACCTTACTACTTTTTTTAAAATGAACCATGCGTTTTTAGATCTCGCAAAGAAGGCTATGGATTTCAAATTTCTTTTTACTGTAATATAGCTCACAAGAAATGGGATAACTGTTTCTAAAACTTTATTCCTCTACAATAGATATTAAGCGAGATATTTGCTGTGGCCCTCGTAAAATAGACAGACGGTACAGTCTGGAATTTCACTAAATGACATAATACATTTTTACGGTAATAAGAAAAAAATGGAGAGAATTAAACTCCTTTTCCTCTATATTTAAAAAAAATGTGCAACACTTTACCCTTTCTTGTAAAATTATATAAAAAAGGTGTCAGTTCGCGATTTTGACAAAGACATAGACAAATTTATACATATCATAAACCATAATGTTACAAATGAAAAAACTAATTTCTATTCAGTATTAAATACTCTTACCTGACGTTTATTACAACACCACCACCAGCCTCAATTACCCTAACTATCGGATCTCTCTTCTGGGCAACTACTATAGCTCTCATGTCATTGAAGGCACCATAACCCCTCCGAGCCACTTCCTTACGCCACCAGTACATACTGCGCATTCTAGTCTCGGTATCTTTGTCATTTTGTACCGCGAATTTACCCACTGACTTAGGATTGCCGAATTCGTACTCCTCCTCCTGAAAGCACATATAATTTTAATTGACTGTTATAATTAGACTTGACTAAAATTTAATTGAAAGTTACTTTTATTGTATCAAAATGTATTGTCAACATACCATTTTAAAGCAATGACCTAAGGGAGTCATCAAAGAAAGTGAAGACATTGAAGAGGAGAAGGAGTGTCAATATCATGAGCAAGCTAGTGTGTAAAAAGTGTATAAAAAGTATAAATAAAACTGCATTTAAAATTGGATGCAGAGGCTTATGTAAACAATGGTTCCACATGGAATGTTCTGGCCTAAGTGAAACTGAGATAAATGATATAAAACAAGGAAAATTACAATGGACATGTGAAGACTGCAAGGTTATGTCAATAAAACCGGCAAAAATAGTGACTGAAAAGGTGGCTGGGCAGAACAAAATAGATGAGGAAGACTGTGATTTATCATTTCATGATGTGGAAGACACAATGAGTGAAAATCCAACTAAAAAAGAAATATGGTACCTAAAATCATTACTTAAACATAAAAACTACATCATCAAGGAACTAGAACAAAAAATTCAAATGTTAACGAAAGAACAGATAAATTCTGTTTCTGAAAAAACTGCAAAAACTGCAAATAAAAACACTACTGATATTTCTCCTCCCTCTGCCACACACTGCTCTGGTTTGTCAACTAATACATCTAACCTAGAAACAGACACATCAACAAACACAAAAAAGAATGCAGCTGTAACATATAGTCAAGTAGCTACAGGTATATTACAGGCTAAAACGAAATTGAAAATGAATGAAATAATCAACATTAATCAACCCATAAACAATAAACCAAAAAATGATAAACAAAAAGCGCCTTATAAAAAGGAAATTATAATGGGCAAATAGGCAATTTTTTTATTATTATTTTAATAACATCTACACATAAAAACAGTTGACCCGTATGTTTTATTTTATTTTTTTAATAACGCCTTATAGTAGAAAAAAAGTCATTAAGTTTAAACTATGTTTAAACGGTTAGATATTGCCGCGAATGTTCGGGCTAATCTATTGGCTATGACGTAATAGCGTAATCGGCAGAGAAACGAGCGCTAGTAGAAGGGCGGAGCCAACAAAATGTTGCACAACGTATGAGTGGCTCTGTCGGCGTTATATTGAATGCGCACGCATGTTACGCTATAACGTCACGAGATAACCGGCAAACTGTCTTATTTTAAATCCACTCTAATCTTAAGCATATTCATTTTACAATAAAACCAATAATAGTGGTAAAATTACCTTGAAATTATGTTTATAACATATCGAAGAGTCAACCTAAAATGCTATATTATTACTTTTGCCATTTTCGATATTGTCTACTAGCCCATTGGAGAGAACACAGAGGACTTGGACGAAAACGAACAATCGGTCGCGGTATCAAGAAAAATATGGTTGTTTGTATCTAGATACAACAAAAATTATACAACAGATAAATTGACAACATATCTAATAAGAAAGTTTCCGAAAAACTCTTTCATATGCGAACAAATACCTTATAACGACATCTATAATACTTTCAAAGTTGGAGCTGATGCTGACATTCAGGAAGAAATTATGAATTCTCATTGTTGGCCTAAAGGGATAGAAGTAAGAAAATATCTTTTTCGACAACGAAGAAACTACAGGGGACGATGAACTTGGAAACTCATTATTTGATCTCATTTTACTGAATATACAATGCCTAAATTCTGACAAAATTGATGAGATTCAAATGAATTATGTAACCCAAAAAACTAAATTTATATGCCTAACTGAGACGTGGTGCAATGAATTAAGCATCGATACTATGACATTTACAGGGTATTCCCTAGAGTGCTACTTCAATAGGATAATTCATAGAGGTGGGGGTGCTGCCATATGGGTCAAAGAAGGTGTTCATTTGGAACCCCTAAAATTACATGACATGTGTGTCGAAAAAGACATTGAAATGTGTGGTATAAAATATATCGTAAAGAACTCACAATATATGTATATAATAAATTGCTACCGCTCACCTAGCGGATATTTTAGTGTTTTTTATTTTAATATCAACAAGTTGTTGGAATTATATTTTCATAATAATAACTCGATAATACTTTGCGGTGACTTCAACTTAAAATCGCTGACAGAGGATGAGAGAAACACGTTTAATAACCTATTATTGTCATACAACTTAACGCCGAAAATCACCAAAAGTACAAGAGCTTCACCTAGCGGAGGGGCAATATTGGACCAGATTTATGCCAACATGTCAGAGGAAGGGGGTGAGTTTTCTGTATTAAATAATAATATCTCTGACCATAAAACCATTCTGTTCAATACAGGGATGAATGACAACCACGGTAGAACCAAGATCATATTTAACGGTAGAGACTTTTCAACAAATAATACAGAATTTTTCAAATCGCTTCTCAATAATCAATGCTGGGATCAGATATTTATTGAAAACAGTGTGAACAACAAATTCGAAACTTTCATGAACATATTCATGCACCATTTTAAAAATGCTTTCCCAATAAAATGTTTCACATACAATACTAATAAAAAATCGTGGATAACCCCTGAAGTTAAAAAATCTAGTTTGAAATTAAAAGAACTGTTCAACTTACAAAAGCTTAATAATAATTTAAAAGATAGATACACAGAACAAAAGAAAAAGCATCAATTATTGATTAAAAATACTAAAAACAGCTTTTATCAGTCTAAAATATTTTCTTCTAATAACCCTTCAAAAGCAGCTTGGCAGGCCATTAGTGAACAAACAGGCAAACATGTGTCACATAAAAATATAACCCTTACTCCTGAATCAGATGTAACAGGAGATTCTAATGACCCAGATTTTACTGCTAACACATTTAATAAATTTTTCAAGGATGCCCCACTTAATATTGTTAACAATATACCCATATGTCATAACAATGTACCATTTAACACCTTCATAAAAAGTAGTATATTTGTTAAACCTTTTACAGAGACTGAGATCAAGCATATTATTGAGTCCAAGATAAAAAATAAAAAATCTGCCGGTCCCGATGAGATCCCCGTAAACATGCTGATACAAATTGCAGATACAGTACTATCTCCCCTCACTGATATTATAAACAACTCTCTTGCAGAAGGTACATATCCCACTAAACTAAAAAACTCGATTGTGATACCCGTATTTAAAAAAGGCAATGAAAAGCTTGTAGAAAATTATCGAGCAATTAATTTGTCTCCTGCCTTCTCCAAGATATTTGAATATTGTATGTTAATCAGATTACAGGAATTCCTAGATCACCATAAGATAATAAACGATACTCAACACGGTTTTAGGGAAACCAGATCAACCACTACGGCTGCATTATCTTTCTACGAAGCAATACTTGACAAGATTGACGCAGGTGAGCGCCCTGTCGGGATCTTTTGTGATCTAAGCAGGGCGTTTGACTGTGTCAAGCATGATCTATTACTAGATAAACTACACAAATATGGAGTTAGAGGTGTAGTTTTAGACTGGTTTCAATCATATTTAGCTGATCGGTCCCAAGTTGTTAAAATTAACCATAAATCTGAGTATGCTATTAGAACATATTTATCAAAGCCTGTTACTATAAATATAGGCGTACCACAAGGATCTATTCTGGGCCCAATTCTGTTTGTAATTTTTATCAACGATCTATCAACATATTTAAATCAAAAAGTGGTTATATATGCAGATGATACATCACTCTTGATATCCCACAGAAATGAACAAAATTTATTAAATGTGGTTAAAGCGACGACGGATAAACTTTCAACATGGTTTAACTGCAATCTATGACATTTAAATCTATCCAAAACCACTTTTCTCAGATTTCACACGTATCAAAACACAAATGATAATCACCTAGACATCGCAATTAACAACACAAGTTTGACACAAGCCGATACGGTATCCTTTTTGGGACTACAGATTGAGCATACACTCAACTGGAGCAAACATTGCCAGAAGCTCACCTCTCATTTAAATTCGATATGTTATCAGGTCAGATCACTTAAGCATATTCTAAACAATGCTCAATTGTTAATGTTTTATCATGGGCAGATTCATTCCAGATTATCGTACGGAATAGTATTATGGGGTCTATCTCCAGCAGCCTCCAGTGTTTTTATCTCCCAAAAGCGTATTGTAAGATGTATAGCAGGCGTACAATACGATCATCCTTGCAAGGAACTGTTTAAAAAATTTAAAATTCTACCTCTACCTTGTATTATTATTATTGAAATACTGACTTATATTTTTAAGCATAAAGATACCTTTACCACAAACAATTCACTTTATACTAAGTTTGACCTACGATAAATCACCTCTACATGTTGGTTTGAATCTCTACAATAGACTCCCACAGACCATTAAGGATGAGGGGAGAGTTAACAATTTCAGGGAAAAACTAAACTCTCTTCTATTACATAATTGTTTCTACTCTGTCAGCAATTTTATGCAATTTTTATAAACAAACATTATTAGATACGACTTATTTGTGAGTTGGATACACCCAGTCTGTTCTAATTGTATCTCTGTTTTATTCCATTTTATTTTATTTTATTTGATGTTGTACATCTCTATTTTATAGAGAGAGCGTAAACTTAGTGTTGTGCTGTTTAAACTATATTATTAGATAATGTTTTTATCACATTATGTATATGTATTTACTATATTCTAGAACTAATACTATGCCATGCATAGCTATTTTTGACAATTTCTATAATACTTATTGTATTCAAAGGAAATGCTAATAAACTAAACTAAACGTGATTATCTATCTATAAATTTTAAAAAAATTCGCCTAACTTACATCTAGGAAGTAACCAGCCTCCACGGAGTTATCCAAGTAGGAAGTATGTAAACACCACTTTCCTGCGGCCATACAAGAAAGTGATTTTTCGTTCCTCGATGGCTTTGGACACAGCAGATGTGTTCCAGATGGATCATAATTGTGCAAATCAGATACGGTCGCACCTAAAGTTTCTATTTGATCCACCATCATGGCTCGGGTGCTATCTCCTATTCCTGACAAAATAAATATTCTTATTTTCGGCTCTACCTGAAAGCAGATAACACAACTTATATGTCATAGTCTATGTTGTTGCTTGGTCTCTAACAGCAGATAGATAGATAGATAGATTATTTATTTCATCATATACATCAGAACGATTGTACGACACATTTGAAGAAATACGTTACAAAAATTTACATTTCACAAGCAGTAATAATAAAACCAACAAGTACATAGATAATTAAATACAATATAAATATACAAAATACAATATAAAAAACATTATGTGGAAAAAATACAATATAAAAAACATTACGTGGAGAAAAATTCATTCAGTGTGTAACAGTTTCTGTCTATTAAGTATTTTTTGAGAAATCTTTCGAAAATATACTGATTTACAGATTCCTTAATTTCCACAGGTAAAAAGTTAAATAATCTACAGCCATTGTACAGAATGCTCCTTTGATATAATGAGGTAGAGTGAGAAGCTGAAATTTGTCTTGCCATTCGGCAGGCGAACTTTCTGAGTGCGTCCCTGAAGATATTGTTATGTGCTGCCCTCTAACGGGGAAAGATGTGATTAAGTCCCTGATCAAAGTGAAGGGAACCTGTATTCTGTTCATGGCCAGTAGGTGGGGTGGCGCCATCTATGGGCCAATTGACGAACAGTCATCTATCACATAGTAGAAAACTCTGTAGGATTCCAGAATATTATGGAATACTGTTCTGGTACATTTCAAGTGTGTATATAAAGAGGTGAATCCAGCAGATGGGTGAACAGTACAGTTCAGTTCAGTGAAGTAAACAAACAGAGAGTTTTTAGGTTAGACAAGACTTGACAAGTTTAGGAAGAAAAGTACATAGTGTTTTAAAAGTAGTGAATTCATATTAGATTAAGTTATTATTAGTTGTGTGAATTTTAAGTATTTACTAGTGTAATTTTAGTGATTAATAAAATAGTGGTTAGTGAAGATTCTTGTTGCAAGTTATTTGAACCCACAGAGTGTTTACTGAAGACTGTAAACACGTAACAATATAATTTGAGCAATTGTAGATTTATTCCCCTAATACCATACCTAAAAAGTTTTTCAAGCAGTAATTCGTGGTCTACTTGATCGAATGCTTTAGTAAAATCTATAAAGAGCCCTAAAGCTGGAATCTTATTATCGACTGCTCTAACAATTTCAGAAACGAAATTACTTACGGCTGTATCCGTACATTTATTGTTAGTATAGCCACATCGATTTGGGGAGATTATTTTATATGTGTAAAGGTATATAGTTAATTGATCATTTATTGCTATTTCTAAGACTTTCCAGTCAAATATCTGAAGTTTATATTTCGAAGGTTATTGTTATAGTTACTTTTAATAGTTTCCAATATGTTTTTCCCCAAATTTTTGCAGAATTGCCAATTTATTAATTTACTAATGAAGTTTGTATTTTTTCTTCATAAAATTTAAGCTTGAAAGGAAAAAACTCAAAATTTTTTGAATAAAAATTGCTTGATTAAAAATTAAAATCTTGATTTTAATCAAATGATTAAAATCAACTCAATCCTGTTTCCCTCTCTAACTTTTTCGTGTCTATTTCGCCTCTAGTAATAGACATAATCATATTAAACTTATTACTTTCAACTTAAAATGTACGATTATTTTAATCTAATTCTATAGTCACACAAAACTCGAAAAGCACCAACCTCATCTCTTCCATAGTCCCAATCTATAGTAAATTCCTGGGAGTTTGCAGAATTAAAATAAATTATGGCGATTAAACATTTTGTACTTAAATGGAGTATAAACAAAAAACTAATCCAATCAAGTTATATACTCACAACTTTCCTACATAAAGAAAAAATAACACTCACCTCTTCCCTGAAGTCCCATCCGACCGTACCCGCCTGCGAGTCCTTATAATTAGTGCTTCCCTCTGGAATGGAAAGATACAAGAATTAAGAATGCTGGGAAAGTAAAAAATTGACCCCGGCAATGTTTTTCTATTTTGTTTTCGGTACTGAATTATGTAGATCTCTATTAGTGGAATAAATCTAGTAAATTTGATTCAATTCCCTACAGACATTCAAAAAATAAGGCTGACATAAATTTTGTCAAAAAATTGAAAATACGCTGTATATCAGAAACAAGGCGCATTAGGGACATAGGAATAAAGGTCATTCTGAACTCGTCTTAGTTGTTCTGTACCTCTCACTAGCATATATTTATTTATTTAAAAATTCCACAAAGTTCATTATACAATGACATGAGTTCGTCAATCATTGATTATAGTAAAATTGAATGATAAAATATTTTAGATATTTCTTTTCCAGATATCTCGTGTAACTTTTCAGTGTGAAACAATTTTTTGCACATTTTGTAGATACGTAGTCTATGTGGCACTTCCAGTTTAGGGAATCAATATACACCCCTAGCAATTTAAATTTAGTTACTTGTACTATAGAATTATTTTTCAGTTTAGTTAAGGGACTATGCATATAATTTGCTGAATGTGGATGAAATTGTAGGGTATGAGTTTTAATTGGATTAGTTACTAAATGATTTAGCTCGAAATATTCATTAATATATTTAACATTGTTTTTCATTAAAGACATCATTTCTAGCTGATCTTTGTGATACGATAATAAGGTGGTGTCATCGGCAAACAAAGTGTGAAAAATGGATATATAGTTGCCTATATCATTGAAGTATAATAGAAATAATAGGGGACTTAAAACACTTCCTTGTGGGACACCTAAACTAACATGTATTTTGTTTGAATTTTCACCAAAATAATGCACAAATTGTTTTCTATTTCTCAGATAATCACTAAGTAGACTTTTACAATTTCCTCATAAGCCATAACGTTCAATTTTCTCTAGAAGTATTTCATGATTCACGCAATAGAATGCCTTAGAAAGATCTAAGAAAAGGGCAAGTACCTTGTTATTGTTATCTAATTCTTTGTATACTGTGTCCAAAATTTCTATTAGAGCCGATATTGTAGACTTTTTTCCCCTAAAACCATGTTGATTCGATGATAGAATATTGTTTTTTTTTTAAATGTGATCATTTGTTTGTATAATATTTTTTCAAATATTTTTGAGAACACAGATAAACGGGAGATTGGATGATAGTTAGATATTTTTAGGATCACCATTTTTGAAAATAGGAATAACTTTTGATATTACATGTATATTGTTTTATACCTTTTAAAGTAATTTGAATAGATACTAAATAAGTCCTTTAATCTAATTGAAGATGTTCTTATCCCTGTAATTATCCAACTTTTTTTGTTTATACTATCCATATGATTTTTTGTTTAATATACTTAAAGCTTTAATGATAGTAATACTCCAATGTTTTCATAAAACAGCCAAATTTGCTATTTACATCCCCATTTACATTGTAAAGATTACACCAGTCTTCATCTTCTAAGTACTTATTAAAGTTTGAATATTTTTTTGTGAAAATGACCTACTTTTATAAGACTTTTCAGAATCATTGTTCATAATTGGAAAAGTAATAAGTTGGGCTCCATGATCTGATATACCATTTTGTATTGTTTGTTTAGATAATATTATATCGCTAAAATTAGAAAAATATAATCAATTGCAGTTGAATTTTTCACTCCTATTCTTGTAGCTTCATGAAAAGTTGGATCTAAATTAGAAAGAGTTTGTTAAGTCGAGCAGTTCACTTTTATTTTGAGTCTCATTGAAAAAATTTATGTTCATGTCGCCGCATACAACAATTATACCTAATAGTTTTTTACTTTTACATTCAAATATTTTATCAATGTTTATCTTTGAGCACTCTGATATTTCAGAAAATTCCAGGGATTCTCTTACAAGTAACATTACACGCCATGAGCAAAATTGGTTCTGTTATGAACACCGGCTAACTTAAAGTTATTAATTTTAATCTAATCGAGTTACTGTTAATGAATAAAAAATCGACATTCTCTGTATATCGGAACATTGGTTAAATATAAATAACGTTGTTAACTTTCATCTTCCCGGATACAAATTGATTTCAAATTTTGTAGAAAAGAGCATATACATGGAGGTTCTCTTATACTAACACATCCTAACTCTGCAGCTACCGAAATACTAGTAATAACTAATCTATCTGTTGAATGCCATATTGAAATGTGCGCGGTGGGCTTCAATTTGGGCAACAATAAAATTATCATAGTATCAGTATATAGACCACCTAATGGCAATATTAATGTATTTTTTGATAGTCTGTCACAAGCACTTAATATTGCTTCAAAAAAATGTAACTTTATCATTTTATGTGGTGATTTTAATATCAACTTTAATGACAAATGTACAACCACACGGATACTTGAGGATTTATTTAATTCATTTGAATTTAATATGACTTCGACTGAAAGTACCCGGATTTTTACAAATAAAAATGGGCACACTAGTAAAACTTGTATAGACTACATGGTTACAAATATTCCAATTGATATGTTTACTAGTGAGCTATTTAATGAGAACATTGCTGATCATTTGGCACATTTATTGACTGTTAATACTATTAGCCAAGCATCTAATAAAACAGAAAGTTGTATCATCAGTTATACGAGGCGTAATACAACAGAAAGTAAGATCTTACAGTTAAATAATTTGTTACGTAAAGTAGATTGGTTTTACTTAGTTTGTTGTAATGTAAATGATGGTTTTAACTTTTTCCTTAGCACAATAGTACGTTATTTCAATATTTGTTGTCCGATTGAATACATTAATAAGAAGACGATATGTTCAAACAATAACACAAGAAAAAGCTGGGTAACTAATGATATACTAAATAAGGGTGCGGAACTAAAAAACTTATTTTGGCTTTCAAATGGGCTAAACTATCCTGAACTTAAACTGACATATGAAATAAAGAAAAGGGAATATAAAAATAAAATAAAAGTAGCTAAACAACATTATAATAATAAAATAAATAAAGCATCAAACAAGATTAAGGAAACATGGAATATTATAAACATGAAACTCGGAAGGTGTAAAGAAAATAATAAAAATATAGTTCTGAAATATGATACTAAGTACATATAATAATAATAATAATAATAATGTTTATTGAGTAATTAATACGAATACAAGTATGTATAATATTACACAAAAGGACAAAGTTCAATAAATTGATCTTCCACCTTGCCTACATATAAATGAATGATTGTGCTATAGAAGAAAAAGAGAGTATAAAGGACACCAAAACTGGTACTACACATTTACACATTAAAATAATCTTGTTAAGTAAAAATTTGTTTTAAAATAGTTTTGAATTCTATAAAATATTTATATTTAAAATACATACTACACATTAAAATAATTTTGTTAAGTAAAATTTAGTTTTTACAATAGTCCTGAATTTTATAAAATATTTATATTTAAAATACATTTTGACAGAGTGACATAATTGATTTGAACTATTTTCATCTCTTAAGAGTAGCTTTATTGATCTTTTAAAACTGGTTTCTGACAATGACAATAATGAAATAACAGTATTTAGCAGATTTTGTGCCATATATGAAAATGAATTCTTGAATTTAGATGTGGTATGCTGTGGTATTGAATAGTAATTTCTAGTCCTTAGGTTAACATCGTGTATTTGTGATCTTAAAATTAGTGATTGACATAAGTATTCTGGACATTTAAAGCGAACAAGTTTATATAGAAATATATAATATAAATACTTGAATCTATTATTCATTTTAAATTCATTATTAAAATATGGTGTCACATGCTCTCTGATAGGTATGCAGTATACATATCTCATACATGCGTTCTGTATTCTTTGTATTTTGTTTTTATTAATTTGTGTTAAGTATGGATAATAAACAGCAGAACAATGTTCTAGTCCAGGATAGATTAAACTTTGCACTAGCTTTAATTTTGTTTCACAGTTTAGTGAATATTTGAGTCTATTAAGCATTTTCAATTTCATAAATGATATACCAAACAGCTTGTTTACATGCGGTTCAAAATTGAGCGATTCATCTATAATTAATCCTAAACTCTTTGAAGATTTTGTCCACGTTATATTTACATTGTCAAGTAGAATGTTTATGGTACTTAAATTTATATTATTTTTGATTTGATCATTCCCTGTACAAATTGCTACTGTTTTATTAGGATTAAGTTTAAGTCCATTACCTTTACACCAATCTGACAATTTTTCTAAATCATGATTTATTTGTTGTTTTACCGTATCAATTTCTTTAACTGTACCAGAAAGAAATAACTGGATATCATCTGCATATAAATGGTAAGAGCAGTAGCCGAAACAATTGATTATATCAAAAATGAACATTGAAAACAATAGCGGCCCTATTACACTTCCCTGCGGCACACCAGATTTCGTTTTTTCAGCATCTGAGAAAGAGTCATTATATTTTACAATTTGCATCCTGTTTCTAATATAGCTTGTGAACCATTTAAGTGCTGCACTATCTAACCCTATATATTTTAATTTTGCTATTAGCAGATCAAAGTTGACTAAATCAAATGCTTTACTTTGATCGAGTAAAATAAGAAACGTAACTTGTGACTTATCCATTGCTTTATTTATGTCATCAACAACTTTAAGTAATGCTGTTTGTGTGCTATGTTTACTTCTGAATCCAGACTGTAGTCTTGGTAGTATATTATTTTCTTCCAAGTAATATTTTAGTTGGTATGCGACAACTTTTTCAATAAATTTAGAGAATGCAGGTAATATACTGAGTGGGCGTAAATCTGTTAAGTTTATCGAATTTTCTAACTTAGGACATGGAATTATTAATGCATTTTTCCACAACTCAGGAAATATTCCAGTGCTCAATGACTCATTTATTATGTGAACTAGTATATCTATTATATGAGGTAGTACCATTTTTATCATTCTTGGATTTATATTATCTACACCTAATGCGTCTGATTTTAAAGTGCTGAGTACTCTATAGATATCATGGGAGGTGATGCTTTTAAATTTAAACTTGTCTGTTACATTATGTAATATATTATTTTCATAGTAAGTAATTAAATTCAAGTTAACGTTATTATCTCCTGCTACGTTTATAAAGAAATTGTTTATATCGTTTGGGGTTACATTTTCTTCCAAATTACAGATATTGGTATTTTTATTACTATTAACACCCCAATCCCTAATTTTTTTCCATATATTTTTAGGATTATTCTTGTTGTTTCTTAATGTAAACATATCTGACCCTTCCCAAGTTAGTGAGTTTTTTGCTTTACATTTCTCTACCACAGCTCAATATAAGATATCTGAACATTTTGGACAAAACCTATCACTGCCCTGTACCACATCAGCAAACATAAAATCGGAATTTTTCATTGAACCTGTATGTGTACAAGAAATCACTGACATAATAAATCAATTAGAAAATAAAAATTCTTCTGGGGTAGATGACCTATCAAATTTTATTCTCAAAAATATTAGTGAGAACATTACATTGCCTTTAGTACACCTAATTAGTCAATCATTTTGTCAGGGATGTTTCCCAGATATTTTCAAAATCGCTAAAGTCATTCCTCTCTTTAAAAAAGGATGTCCTGAAGATATTGATAACTATAGACAAATTTCTTTATTAAGTAGTTTATCAAAAGTAATAGAAAAAGCTTTCTATGTTCGACTTTTTAATTATTTGGAAAAAATGGTATTTTATCTTCATCTCAACATGGTTTCAGATCAGGTAGATCAATTGAGACTGCATCTTACCATCTGTTGGATTATATTTATTCAGCTATGGACTCCGGCGATTATGTAATTTCCATGTTTTTTGACTTGTCAAAAGCTTTTGACACCATACAGAGTGACATCCTAATGAAAAAATTATGTAATCTAGGAATTAGGCATATACCTCTAACATGGATAAAGTCATATTTGGAGGAACGGACATTAACAGTAAATTATAATAACATAACCTCAACTATTCACAATGTTAAACTTGGAGTCCCCCAAGGCTCTGTCTTGGGCCCGCTGTTGTTTATGTTATACGTCAATGACCTTCCAAATTTTATAGATGGCCACGTGACCATGTATGCTGATGATACAACTATTTCAGTTTCAGCAAAGAGCATTGATGAAGTTAAACTGAGAGCAGAACGAGTTACAAACCAATTATGTGCTTGGTGCGACAGAAACAAATTAATACTGAATAAAAACAAAACAGTTATAATGAACTTTTATATTAGAAAACCTTTGCCTCCAAACTTTAAAATATTTAACATCAAAATATCGCATGAAACTAAATTTCTTAGTAACTTTCTCGACCCTACGTTATCGTGGGATATTCATATTGATAATATTTGTAAAAAACTAAATAAAGCATACTTTGGAATTCTGCAAATGAAAGATACTCTAAATGAATGTGGTCTGCTAAACATTTATTATGCCTTGGCCTACCCACACATTTCATTAAATATACTCAGCTGGGGATGTGGAAGAGAAAAAGGTAGAGTGTTTATTCTTCAAAAAAGGTTAATGCGTTTAATTTTTAATATTAATTTTAGAGAAACTTGTAGAATAATCTTCAAACAAAAAAATATTTTAACTGTGCCATGTATATTTATATTTAAATGTGTAATGTATACCAAACTAAATATAAGTTATTTTAGACAAGTTTCCGATACACATGAGTATGATACAAGACATGGCAAACTATTAAGGATTCCTACGCACAAAACATCTACATTTAAACACTCTCCAAAATATAACTGCGTTAATTTATACAATATGTTACCTAAACACTTACGCGAAATAAGCTGCCCCAAATTATTTAAAAAAAAAATTAAAAACTTTCTGTTACAAAATGCTTTTTATAGCATAGACGAATTTGCATCCGGATAATTTTATCTTTATGTTATATTAATATTGTTATTTATATCACTTGACCGATTCATATGTTCTTATATCTATTGTATTTATATGTGTTTGTCTATTTATTGTAATATGTCTTATTTAATATTGTTAGTATTAATGTGTTTATGTTCTATTTAGAAATATGTGTGTGTATGTGTATGTATGTATACGTGTATATGTGTATGTATATATTATATATATATTAATTTTCTTTTTAAAAATGACTTGCCATATATACTGTAAAGTATCATAAATGGTTAATAAAGATTATTATTATTATTATTATTCAATATCATTATCATTGCATTAAGTATCCGTCACTCCTACAATATCGGCTTGAAATATTTCAAATTCTTCTAGTTTATTTTTTTAAACACTGCATATTTTGATGTATGAGTGTCCAGTACTTATTGGCTTTAGTTTCCCCGATTTTGGATTCGCTTGCTGTCTTTGTGGTAGTTTCGCAATCCCTATTTTCACAAAAAAAACGTATTATCACTATTCCTGTTTTTACGATTGTTTTGGTAAATTGGCATAGGATTATTGCAATTTGTCACGCATGAGGGTCCATTTTCCTTATGTTTTCAATGGCGTCCTGTTCTTTATTAAAAACTGTGATACAACTGCTTCTTTTGGCCACATTTCCCGTCTCCAGGCTTTCTTACAATTTTCCAAATTTATCGTCATTTTCATTGAAGTATAGTATTCAGGGTATTTGGATGCATACATGGCTTTCCCAAACTACCTCTGGAAAATTGATTATTAACACTTTTTTTCAGGTTTGGGTTTTGTATCTGGCAGTAATCTCATAACATGAAGTGATACGTATTTTGGTACCGTTCGTACTCCTAGATGTTCATCCTCCTTACCTGCTATTACAAATTTTCTGTTTCACTGAGTATTGGAAGCTTTCTGCCAAAGGCTACTTGACCCTTCAGAATCATCTCTTAATTGCTGGATCTCTTGTATTTATTATTATTATTATTATTATTATACGGATTCACCATTATACAAAAAGGAAAGAAAAAGAATACATATTAAAATGAGTTAAAACAATAAAATAAAGTAATGACTAATTTAACATTGGTAAACTACTAATATTAGATTTGAACTTACTTAGTGAACACGAAAAAGGATCTATGTTATATCTATTAAAATTCCTTAAGATACGAGATATAGGAGGATTAAAACCATAATTGGTGTTGTGAAAATTAACCACAAATAAATGAGAATTTCTCGTATTATAGGGACTAACAAAAACTTTTATATCATCCAGGATTTCGGTACAGTCATAAAGTCCGTTAAAAACTTTAAACATAAAAATTAAATCAATCCTAAAATGACGAACAGATAAATTGGTTAGGTGTAGACGACTTAAAATGTTTGGATAACAAAATTGTTCATGTGGAGTTAGTTTATAATGAACATAACGAGCAAATCTAATTTGTACATTTTCAATTAAATCAACATCACATTGATAGTACGGAGACCAGATAACACAAGCATAGTCTATGGAAGCGCGTATTAGGGAACAATAAAGAATTTTTACGGTATTAGTTGATAGTTGTTTAGAATTTCTCATGACAAAGCCCAAGGTTTTATTACAGGTTGAGGAAACTTTGTTTAAATGGCTTTTGAAATTTAACCTTTGATCAAAAATAACTCCTAAATCCTTAACTTCAACAACATTTTTTAAGATGACGTCATTGATATTATAGTCGTAATTGAGACAACTATGAGACCTATAAAAAGATATACTACAACATTTACTAATATTTAAGTTCAGATAATTATTAACTGACCAATTATATACATGATCAATATCATTCTGAAGATCCTGACTGTCCGATAAGCACCGAATTGTATGAAACAATTTAAGATCATCAGCAAAAAATAAAAATTTTGCAGAAGTAATAATCTTAGATATATCGTTTATAAATAAGTTAAAAAACAATGGTCCACAATGGGAGCCCTGTGGTACACCGGAACAAACATTAATTGGATTGGATATAAAGTTATTAATTCTAACCTGTAGTGTCCGATCAGACAGAAAACTAGACACCCACATGACAATACTATCACCAAAACCAATAGAGTTTAGTTTTTCAATTAAAAGAGCATGATTGACTCTATCAAATGCCTTGGAAAAGTCAGTGTAAATAGAATCAACTTGCAAACCTTTCTCCAAGGCATTCAATATGTACTGTTGGTAAGACAATAGATTTGTAACTGTAGATCTACCTGCACTAAATCCGTGTTGCTGCGGAATGATAATATTTTTACATAACCATGATAATTGTACACTGATAATTTTATCAAAAAGTTTAGGCAAAACGGATTGAATGCAGATACCCCTGTAATTCTCCACATTACTCCTGTCACCCGATTTAAAAATGGGAGTAATGAAACTATTCTTCCAAAAACTTGGAAATTCCTTTGTACGCAATGATAAACTAAAAATGAAAAAAATAGGATGCGTTAATGTATAAATGCAGGATTTTAAAAAGACTGAAAGAATACCATCAGGCCCATGCGAAAACTTATTTTTCAAACTCTCAATACCTTCAAAGACATCTATTGTACTTATGGAAATATTAGGTATATCAACTAAATTCTCCTTAGGAATAGATTAGATGGGTCCTTGATTATTAGAGTATACTGTGGAGAAATACTGAGCAAAAAGATTAACAGTATCCAAACCATTAGTTGAAGTAACATTATCTAAATACATACAGTTAGGTATTGAATTAACGTTTCTTAAATTATTAACATATCTCCAGAAAGTATTTGAATCATTTTGAATATTTTCCTCAATCCTATTAAGATATACTCTGTAACAAGCATCACTAACCATTTTACATCTAAGACGAAGATCAGAAAACTCATTATAATAGAATTCATTACCTGTCATTTTAAAATTTCTATGAGCAATTTTTTTATGAGTAACAAGGCTTTTAAGTTCAGAAGAAAACCAGGGAGGAAAATGACTTGATTTAAATCTTTTAATAGGAACAAATATTGAAATAGCGTAATAAACAGTAGCATAGAAAATTTGTAAAGCATAGTCGACATCCTTACATTCGTACAGTGAAGACCAGTCAACAGATGCAAAATAGTCATTGATGCTGACCCAATTGGCATTTTTATAATCATAAAAGCATATGTCATACTGCAGGGATTTAGCAGTGTTATTAATAGGTAAACAAAAGCAATAAGAAATATGATGGTAATTAGTATCTAACAAAGAATCAACTGCTGGCGTAACTTCATATTTTTGATAAGAAAACAATAGATCCAGAAACACTCCATGGTTGTTAGGAAATTTATTACATTGCTGCAAACCATACGCACTGAAAGAATCAGAAATAAATTTTCCAGGTGATGAATCAGGGCAAACTGCTTCTAAGCCATCATCGCTTTGAATCCACAAGATATCAGGTATGTTATAATCACCAAAGATTATTAATTCATGATCTGGGTGAGATCTAATCAATTCAAACAGGCTCTATAGATGCACATTATATAAATCAAAACTTGAGCGAGGAGGAATATAAACTCCGTCAATCATGTATTTGTTATTGCCAATTGTAAATTGTACGAACAGTTGTTCAACCACAGAATCAATTAAAATTATTTGTTTTGAAACAATGTCTTTGCGTATAGCGATAAGAATACCACCCCCTCGTTTTTTGTCACTAGTTTGCTGGGAACGATCGCATCTATATAATATAAAATTATGGAGATCAAATTCACTATTAAGAAAATTTTGAGTTAACCATGTTTCTACCAATACAATTATGTCATAAACACAAATATTCACACTAGAATTAAATTCACTTATTTTAGTTCTCATACCGCCTATATTTTGACAGTAAACTGAAATATGTTTATTTAGTTTTTTGAGGAAATGGTTTTCTTGGTCGTAATACGCCATATTTATATTGAATAATAAGATTGTCTTCACCTTTGCGCTTGCGCTCCTCCAGCTGTTCGTGTAGGGACTTGATATGGTTCCTTTGAGCAGGAGTAAGGTCGGCCGAAATACGAATATTTGAGAATCTGGGGATGTTTTCTTCTATTCTTTACAGAAGAAAGAGCTAAGGAACTATCGGAAAACATAACTTTTATGGGTCTTTTTTTATTACTAGCAGGGCCAAGCCTCCATACTTTAAAATCACCAGCATCAAGTTCCACAGCTGTGAATAGCTCACGACATTTGCGAGTATCATGATCTATTCTTTCGTTGAAGTTGGATGATGGGCACTCATCGATGTTATGAATAAGGATATTTTTAGATCTAATGGCTCTATCCTGAATTTCAGCATAAACTGATTCAGCGTCTAATTTTGGGGAGTTTGACTGAACTGTTTTCTTAATTTCCAAAATTTCAGTTTGAAGGTCTGCAATTTGCTTTAGTAAATCAGGTATAAGGGCAATTCCTCTCTCACAATTTTGACAATAGTAAGAAAGTGTACGCTTCTTTAGAGCTAGGCACCTTAACTCCGTTTCTGCCAAACCGGAACAATCCTTACATACAATTTTTCTGCAACCATCACATCTTACAAAATCTTTAGGATCACCACATGTTCCTGCACAAATAAGGCATTTATTTGTGGAAGGCATTCTGAGTAAGTCAGGTCCTGGATAATTTATAGAAGTAGTATAATAAAAACAGTTATCACTTAAAAAAGAAGTAAGCAAAATAAAGACTGATAAGATATAAATAGATGAGTCTTTTGTGTTATTATTTACACCATATATCACTGGGATAGATGCATAAAAATGCAGTCAGCTCTCTTAATACATTACAGATTCAATAACACAATATATGAACTTGAAGACGGCAACATGCACTAAATGTCAACACCAGATAAAATGCAATTCACACTGTTAAATTACTCAAAAATGTTTGTTACTGTTTGAGAGTATTGCTGCCCTGACTTCTTTAGGCGGTATAAGTTGATTGCCATTTGGTCTTTGATTTGTTTGTGTATGGTTGTTAGGTATTCTGGAGGTTTTATTTGCATATGTGGTTCCTTTTGATATAGAGAGGGATGGAGATATAGGTTCGCCTTGAACTTTGAATATCGTTTCTTCTTCTGGGCCATTGTTTTTTGTCGAATTTTTGTTACAACTTTTGAGTGTTTTAAAAATAGGTAAGAAAATTAACTAAAATGATAACAGATTTTCAAAATGAACACCTCCAGCGTTAATGTACATTAGGCAACGTTTCAAACATTTTTAAAATTGTCTTCTTTACACGAAAAATTATTTCCTTTTTAGGGAAGAGCCTGAACAGAGAAAGTTTCTACACAATCTTTCTGTAGATACCCAAATTTGATGGAGGGCGGAGGAGGATTGTATTGTTATCGAAACTATAAAGGTGAAGCCGAATTAAAGCTTGTAAACTGTTATCAGATTTTATATTACTCAAGTGAGTTTTCGAAATTCGGCATTATTACTGCAAGATTTTACTAACAAGAATATGTAATTTGGCAGAAAAAAAAACATTAGGACTAGCTATAATGTTTAAAATGCAAGGCGAGTTGCGATTACAAAGGTAAAACACTGTAAAATTGTACTATATGATGTATGTATATCCTGACACAAGAATATATAAGAATTCAGCAGCCAACTGTAATGTCAAACGAACACGACTAGATAATATAAATTGTTACCTGGAATGGCGATTGTCGACTGAAACTTTCTACTCTGCCTCTTTTGTTCACTGTTTGCAGTCACCATATCTTCTAATTGCTGCAGCCTGGTATTTATCAATTGATTCTGGGTGCTTTCTCCAGGGGTGCAATTCTAAAAGGACAAAGATATTTATTTACTCCATCTAACAATACAAAACCGTTTGCAAAATGGGAAACAGCAACGTTCTCGAGTTGAGCGATCAACATTTCCATGAGAAAATGGCGGGGTTTACATGAAAATTTTGCTATTATTGAATCAGGGAAGCGAGCGCGTCACCAGTTTTGCATGGAAGAGCTGTTGCCCGTGTGATTTCTGTGTGATGAGGATGATCGCATGAAAATGTATTTTTTTGACTTTTGATATTGCCATGATTAAAACATAATTTTGATGTCAGTCATAATTTTGAGTGCAATTAGTATCTAACTGACATAATTTGATGGTTGTGTTGCTGAAAAATATTACTGTATCGTCAGATGTGAAAATGTAGGTAAAATATTGAGGAATTGACTGAAGGAGGTATCATATTTTTAATCCCAAAAGAAACTGAATGAGTGTTCTACAAATTGATTCATATTAAATAATGGATGAATGTAGATTTTAACTTTTGTTGGCCAAAATCTCTAGAAAAATGCTGTAAGTGGTGTAATAAAATAACCGGTCAAATAATATATGTCTCATTATAATAACATTTTTCTCAATATTTATTACAAATTTGAATAAAAAGGTATAAATAATATAACTTTTGTAGAATATTGAGTGTACTTCTCTATTTCATTCCATCCAGTTATCAGATCACGTGTCAGCTTGCCTGAAACTCTCTACGCTGCTTACAAAAAAGACATGTATACTTTTAAACAAGAAATAGAGTCTAGTAAACTCTAAACTGGCATGTGTATGAGTTGATAATGCGCATACGATTTCATTTCTCTCTCACACAAAGTTAAAGTAATAGCCCAAAAACACTGTCGCGTATGTCTGCCAAGCTTCTCTCTCACCTATTTTGAGACAGAAATATTGCGATACACACTGAAGAGAGAGATAAATTTTAATCTACGTTTTCAATAGGTTCAGCGATTCTCAAACTCTGAAGATTTGTCATTGGTTATTTAACAATCGTCTCATATTAGAATTAAATTCATCTTTATATGAAATATTTAAGCTATTTTTAGTGGTAGTGGTTATTCATCCGACAAACGGACATTGCCAAACCACTATACCTAGAACATGCAATTTTCTAGTATTTACATATTACATGAATTGTATGTCGTGGAATAGCTCAGTGTGTAAGTAAAGGGAAGTGTGTAAGTAAAGAGAATAAAACATCCGGGTTCAAATTCTGTTGCCTACCGATTTTAAAAAAAAATTTATTATATTAAAAACATTTTTCTTCTAAACATTTTATTTTATTAATCCGCGCCGCAAGTTTTGTTAAAAACTTTCTTTTCGTTAAACATTTTTCTTGTATTATTCCACGCGAATTTATCCCTTGGTATTTAATGGTCTGGTTATTTATTCGCTTGTTAGACGAATATCCACAGCCATTTTTTAAAATTTATTATACATTACATAGGCTCGCAATCCTTCGTGTTTTATTTCTTACTAAATAAATAGTTAGACCGGACAGTTTACCGCGGTGTGCCAAAGCTGTAGTATTTTTTAAGGTATTTTTTACAGCCCATTCCTATATCACCTGATGATATGGGCGGGGCGTATCTATAGTTTTTATCCAATAAGCAGACGTACCATCTACAGTTTGCGGTTTGGAGGGTCGCTAAGCCGGTCATTCTATTTAATGTTAAATGTGTCCGGAATTCTAAATTAGATACGTGTGTAAATATTCATTTCGAATAACATTAAATTATAAAAATACAATATTTGGTAAATATGTCAAATGTGTCAAAGAAGTTGGTATTAAATTTAATAGATTATTTTATAAAAGAAAAGGAAAACAAGGGACCCTTGGTATCTCTTGAGCGAATTCATGAAAGAGTTTCTGAAGCCTTAGACATAAGTCTCAGAACAGTTAGCAGAATTAAGCACCAACATATTAATAATGTATCCTTGAAAATAAAAAAAACGAATTAAAAAGAAACCAAAAACATTAGATGTACGTGAAGGCGTTAAAATGCAAATAAGGGAAGTAATTTATAATTTTTATGAATCGAAAACACATTTTAAATTAGATACTTTGAAGGAAATGCTAAAAAATAAGGGAATCATTGACGTCTTTAAGGTAAGTCTCTTAAAACTATTGTTATGTGCTGCCCTCTAACAGAGAGGAGTTGTAATTACTCCCTGGCCAGAAGGGCGGCGCCATCTGTGGGCCAACTGGCGAACCACCATTTAGTAGTGCCTAAGAAAATTATAGAGAATTCCAGTATATTTCTGGAAAGTTCTACAATGATATTCTGGACATTCCAAGTGGGTATATAAAAAGGTGAAGCCAGCAGATGGGAGAACAGAACAGTACAGTACAGTTTAGTGAAGGATAAACAGTTCAGTTTAGTATCCAGTACAGTTCTGGGTAATCTGTGGTTCTGGTTACAGAGACAGTTTGTAGAAGAAGAGTTCAGTTGAGTGAAGTAGGCAATACACAGTTTTTAGGTTAGATAAAGTTGTCAAGTTTAAGAAGAAAAGTAGATAGTGTTTTAAAAGTAGTGAATTCATATTAGATTAAGTTATTATTAGTTGTGTGATTTTTAAGTATTTACTAGTGTAATTTTAGTGATTAAATAAATCAGTGGTTTGTGAAAATTCTTGTTGCAAGTTATTCGAATCCACGGAGTGTTTACTGAAAATTGTGTAAGCACGCAACACTATTAAAACATTGTGGATTTAGGTATAAAAAAGATTGTAACCGTCGCTATTTATGTGAACAAATGCAAATAGTTCAGCAAAGGGTTGTATTTTTAAGAAAATATATGGAAAACTATGACAGTAACCTTCGAAGGGTTGTATTTATAGATGAAACATGGGTATTTGCCAATGGAAGTGTTCGAAAATAGTGGCAAGATTTATCAAAAAAAGTGTCAAACACAAAAAATCAACTGTAGGAAAGCGATTCATTATTTTGCATGCAGGAACATCAGATGGCTTTATTTCGGGAGCAAGCTTAATCTTTTCTACTACCAATAAAAGTATGGATTATCACGATAACATGAATTGTGACAATTTTGAAGAATGGATACAACAGCTACTGCCAAATCTTGAATAACCAAGTTTAATTGTAATGGATAATGCTTCGTATCACACCCGACAATTAAATAAACAACCTACTTGTCAATGGAAACAGCATGATATTGCAGAATGGTTAACTAAAAATAATATTCCTTTTTCTTCTACAGCATTGAAAGCGGACTTGTTAAATCTTGCTAGGAGTAATAAGAAGGAAAAAATGTACTTTGTTGACGAACTGCTGCGTGAGAATGGGCATGAAGTTCTTCGTTTACCACCTTACCATTGTCAATTTAACGCTATAGAATTAATTTGGGCTAATACAAAACAATATTATGATAAACATTTAAAAATTGATGGAACTGATAAGGACGTTTTAGAAACTTGGGAAAAAGCATTAGAACAGTGTACAAAAGAAGACTGGAAGACGTGTATCAATCATACAGAGGAATTAATTAAGCGATGGTGGCAAAGAGAAAAACTTTTGGATATTCAAGTCAAACCATTAATTATTACTTTTGACGATTCTGATTCTTCTGATAGTGATGATGTCAGTCATAGTGACAGTGATTAAAGTTATACATATTTTTATTTTTTAATACACCAATGTCAAAACGCGCGTCGAATAAAGTGTTCGAGTGCATAGTGTTCGTTGTTTGTGAAAATGCTTTATTGCTAGTGTTGTTCTGTGAAATTTGTTTCAATTAGAATTTTTATATTTTAATACACGAATGGGGAAAAGCGCATCGAGTAGGTAAATTGTTTAAGTGTAGTTCAAGTATTTTGTATTTTAGTGTTTATGAAAATCGCTTCATCGCTGTGTTCTTCTGTGAGATTTGTTCTACTTTATTTATATTAAAATTAATATCAAATTAACAATAAATGTGTAGTAAAATAATAAAATAAATTACTACACCACTAATTCTTGTGAAAGGAATTAAAAATTCATTGCCACCAGTTAAGGTACACAATGGTGTTTCCAAACGACTGGAAAGAATGTTACAAACATTGCGACGTACTACATCTTCAATGGGAAAACGAAGATAAAATCTGATTGCGTTTTCCGATTGAAGATGTAGTACGTCGCAATGTTTGTAACATTATTTCCAGTCGTTTGGAAACGCCATTGTGTACCTTAACTGGTGGCAATGAATTTTTAATTCCTTTTATAGGAATTAGTAGTTTTTATGCTGTAGTAATTTATTTTACTACACATTTATTGTTAATTTGATAATTATTGAGCCGCTGTTGTTAGTTTTATATTTTTATATTAAAATTATTGTTAATTTATTATTTAGTATCTAAGAATTTTTTTTTATTTTGTTTTATCATAGAAATTGATATATTTTTTAATATTTTCTCAAGCAGAATTTACACAATTTATTTTTATTACTTCTAATGGACATTTCAGATTTATTTTTATTATTACATGAAATATTTTATTTTACTAACATCCTTTCCCCTATTAATATTATCATCCTCTCCTTTCCTGGCAAGAAATGTTCATACCTTCCCGTGGTTCTTGCTGAACTGTAACAATATTAGTTTTCTATTATTTTTTTTCTTCTAATAACTAACATTGTTATTGACTGAACTGGAAAATTCATTTTTTGTTATCGGTTTCAGTTGTGCCCGAGCCTATATCGGTATAATCAGAATTACACTAAAACAACGAATTTAGTAAATTCATATTTCCTAATATTTTATGATAACACCTTTAATATTTTTGTATAATTATTTAGCGATTGCATTACAGTTACAGGCATATAATCATTTGCAAATTGTTGTAAACTGTTTGAGAACCACTGTCATACCTGAGCTATCAAGTAAATAGTTTCTTACTTCATACGACGAAGCGACCTTTGGACCCGCCAAGTTAGAGTTTACTCGACATTATTTATCACTTTTTATTACTTACTTGTTCAGCAGGTAGTTCTGCTACACCCATTTCTTCATCTTCAGTTTGATTTTCTGTTGGCTCGGCATTGGGCTCATCTATGCTATCATTCGCTTTGTTAAGTATCTTATCCCACAGCTGCCTTTTTATTTCTGACAACGGCTAAGGAAAAAAAATAATAAACCAAAACTACTGTAGTTCAATGATGGAGTCATCTCCCATATTGCTTGAATTTTAAATTGATGAAATTTCATTAAAAACTATGTGTTTTTATTTTTTCAAATTGTATTGATTCAGGAGAATTTATCATGAAACAGATGACATGATTTGGATCCAAAAAAAGATGATGTCGAACAGAACATGGATTTTAACCAGTTACGATTGATCAGAAACTTGCCCCCATTGATCTGCTTCAATTTATTTCGTACACATGAAAGACCAAATGTGTGATTGCCGAAAAGCAGGAATGGAGTGTCCGAGTATTTGTGCACATTGTACTGAAGAAAATTGCGATAATGTGCTGGATATATAAATACTCTTCGTGAAGATGATGAATAAGCCCAAAGATAAAACGAAAATGAAAGAAACGTCCTGAACGGAGAACCAACGAAAATGAACATATAGAAGTGACAAAATCATCTGATATGTTTGTCGAAGAATGAAAGGAAATTAACATTAATCCTGGATCATCGAGAAAGATGGAAAAAGTAAGAACAATAGAAAAACAACTCAGTAATTCAATAAAAAATGTGGAGTACGTCTAATGGGGAAACTACATTAACAAACTTGTCTAGAACAGTACCTCAATGGTGGCGTGGAAAAAGCAGGACTCATAGTAACCTGGAAATCCTGAAAAAGTCAGGGAATATGATCTAGTTAAAGAAATCAGGGAAAAGTAGGGGAATTTGTAGAAAACATTTTCAACCCCCAAATTTTTTCACTATTTGCTGGTTAACATGAAAAATATTGATTTTACGAAAAAAAAATCCATATAAGACAAACTGTTGAGAATTCTTTGGAATAAAGTAGATACATGTCATTTCATAATTACCTTTTCCAACAACAGTTATCTTTAATCGAAACTATAACGAAATTTCACAAGACGTAATTTTAGGAACTGTATTGAAATTTTACAAGAGCAAGAGATAATTTTAGGAACTGCATCTAAATTTCACAAGACGTGATTTTCGGAACTGCAGCTAAGTTTCACAAGGCGTTATTTTCGGCACTGCATCGAAATTTCACAGGACATGATTTTAGGAACTGCATCGAAAAAAAACTCGCACACTGCAACTCGTGCAAGATATCGTCTATGAGGATGAATTGGTAGTCCCTCAAGAAAGTCCCAGAAGCAAGATTTTTCAAGGACATCGAAATTTCAAAGTTAGCAGGAAAATAACAAGTTTTACGCCGTATTTGCCAGTATGTGGTTCCTCACTGATGTAGCTGTAGTTGGAAGCTACATTGCACAAGTTCTTCGAAATACTCACCATGTGTGGCAAGGACCGGTATCTTTGTTAACTTTCTAGTTTCATATACAGATATTTATACAACTATGAATTTCAGAAGACCCAATATAAAATTTTTACCTAAATCTCTAATCTTTCATTTGTGTCTTACTGAATTTATTAATTACAAAATTTCCCTTCAGGAAATAATATTAGATAGTGTTAGAAAATAATCAGTGTTAGATTAAGAAAGTGTAGTGAAGTTCTGATACCATTTGTCGGAGTACCATTGAGCAAAACCGAGATAAGTATAAATTTTTTATTTATTGTGTTTCAGTTAAGTCGAACCCATCACAGGGGACCGTCCTTCAGACCGTCTTTGTATGGATCGTTCACAAGGTCAGTGCTACAGGCATTTCTTTTGAATGCTTAAGGCTAGATATATAGCCCCTGAAATTTCTATGTTAACCATAGATATCCACCCCCAAATATGCAAATTTTACCAGGGCTACATGGCTATAATTAAATCATAGTTATGATAGCAGACACCTCAAAAATACTCACTGTACTTAGACGTCTGGGAGCTGGTGGTATGAAATCCGGAAACTGCCTGAGCCATAACTCACAATCTTTCCTCAATTGTGGTGAAGGGTTCGGACAGATACAAGCACCCAAGGGTGTCTCAGGGGTTTTTATTCCCATCCAACGGAATACTGGACTATCTTGATCAGGGGTACCATCTAGATTGTTTTCCCTATACTGTTGGACTATTTTATTTACCGGGGTTGCTTGTGTCAAGGGTTTATCTTTGAAAACAAAACAAAAAACTGAATTAGCCACTTTTGCTATGTCATGGTCCTTATTATTAGAGATTTGACACTGAAAAATCGTCCCCATGCTATAAGGTGCCTATCTACTGCGCCGAATGCAATTAAAAATAATAATTTTTTGGGAATGACAGTTGTAAAGCAAATTATTGTAAACCATTATATGAGTTCCACATTTTGAACTGAAAACCAGTTCCTAGCCAATTTTTGTTTTAATTTTAGTAAAAAAAAATTTGATTCAAAACGGCAAAATATTGGTGTCGACCAGGCAGACAAAACCTCACAAGAAATGCTCAGTTAGTACAGAATTTTACATGTATTTCGACAAGGCTGTAGAATATAAAATTTGTCCGTAGCATGTTGTAGATATGGCATTAAATTGAGGTGACAATGCTGCATAATAAAAATTTCGCCTTACCTGTACTGTCGTTAAAACTGAGGTGGTGCCTGGGTAATGCTTGGTTGATGGGTGTTAAAACTCTGCTTGAACTCGTGCTTCCTGAATTATGTGTTATTGTACTGTCCGCTGGAGTATGAACTTGCGAAATGTTTACATCTGATCGAACGCCGTTGGTTCCTGGCTGTTTTGTAGATGTCTTCTGCACATTTGACATAGCTGGTGTTTTAATTCTAGGACTGTCCAAATTAACGGTATCAATTTTAAGTGTACCTGCTAATGGAGAAGCCACGTGAACTGGTATATTTAAATCTGATGTAATTCTAGACGTTGAAGGTTTTGCCGTAAGTGTTTTATTCGTTTCTAGACAACGGGATGGTGTATTCTCTGAAGACACCACTGGAAAAAGATATTTTTATTAATTTTCATGGCGGCAAATACTCATAAATATGGTTAGAAAGTGTTCAATGTTGTCCAGATATATTCCACTATTGGCGTCAAGCAATATTAACAGTTATATGTACGAGTGTGAAGTTCACTGCCCCATGGTGAAAAGAAAATAAAAATAATTGAGTTTCTCCTCAGAAACGTAAAAGTTGTGGAGAAATATTTTGTCCAACGGATACCTTGTGAAGTAAATCTACCAGATTTTTATAATCAATATGGAAAATTTTTAGGGCGGGGTACATTTTTTTAACTTGTAAACATCAAAGACAACAAAAAATGCGTTTTCCAGTTTCGGAATGTCCTGCGCGTCCTCACACGCACTGACATTGAATTAGTATTTCTTTGCTAAATAAAGTTTCTATAATAATAATTCCATATCCAGTAAAAATCTGTATAGTATAGTATATTTATTTCTCATGCCCGATATACATAGTATATATATGAACGTCACAACAGTAATACAAGTAAATAGTACAGGATTAATAAAATTTATAACTAACAATACATCTAACATCACATTTTACGACTAACTAATCAAATGATCACAAGTAACAGGTAACTATTTAGAACATTTAATCCCAATCATCACAGATAGTGTATATGGACGTTTCAGTATCACTGTGGCTCAAGGTTCAGGTACTCCTCAACAGAGTAGAAACCGTTTGTAGCAAGAAAATTTTTCAAACAAGAATTAAATTTATTTAGCGAATTTATGGATTTAATTTCTGACGGTAACTTGTTATACATTTTAATACCTGCATGATATGGAGATTTCTTGTATAAGGTTGTGTTGTGATTTTTTATTTTTAGTAGATTACCATGTCTGGTACTATATGAATGATTGTCTGAATTAGTCTCAAACATGTTTAGATTCTTATTGACAAGTTTAATAGTGTTGAATATATATATGCTGGAAATAGTTAGGATTTTATTATTTTTAAAATAAGATTTACAAGAGTCTCTTGGTGTAACATCAAATAATAATCTGATGAGCCGTTTCTGCAGGATAAACACGCGATTTATACTAGAAGCAGCACACCAAGCTACGATGTTGTATGATAAATGTGAATATGCAAGTGCATAATAAACATTTAATAGTGATTTTATATTAAAGATGCCCTTCAACTGTTTTAGTGCGAAGTATGCCTAATTTAACTTTTGGCAAATATGTTTAATTTGGTCTTCCCAGCAGAGGCTACTGTCAATCATGGTTCCCAGGAACTTGACAGTTGTTGAGAAGCTTTCAGTAGGTATTATTTTGATAAGATCATCTGTAGGTGATCTTCTTTGCGAGAAGTATACACACTAAGTCTTGCCAATATTCAAAATCAGTGTGTTACTGTGACACCAGTCTTGATATGATTGCAAAATCCTATTTATTTTATCTTGGAGTACTACAGGGTCCCGTGCTGAGAGCAACATTGAGGTGTCATCCGAAAAATAACAACCAATCCCTCCTGCATAATTGTAGGGAGTTCATTGACAAATAACAAAAATAGTAATGGTCCCAGTACGGAACCCTGAGGGACTCCTTGAGTGACATCATAATTTTCCGATGTTGTGCCGTGTATTTTCACATGAAGTTTTCTATCAATCAAGAAAGATTTAATAAGATTTAATGTTAGACCTCTAATTCCCAATCTTTGCAATTTGTACACAACAAAATCAACATTCAAAGTATCAAACACTTTGCTTAGGTCAAAGAATAACCCCACGACATGATTTTTCCTATCAATTTCGTCGTACACAAACTGCAAGAGCTGGAAGGTGGCAGTTTATATTGATTTATTTTGCTGGAAGCCATGCTGATTTGTTGTTATAATATTGTGTTTAATTAAGAACGATGATATTCTGTTAAATATTAATCTTTCTATAACTTTTGAGAGTACACATAGGATGGAAATTGGTCGATAGTTTTCAAAATCAAGCTCATCACCTTTCTTAAATACTGGCAGAACTGATGCAATTTTGAAGATACTTGGAAAATGGCCTTGTTGGAAACATTCGTTAATTAAGTGTGCCAGAGGTGTAGCAATTATTTCACATGCATATTTTAGGGCTTTAGTAGATATTCCATCTACACCTATAGCAGACTTATCTTTTAGATTTTTTATTATGTCTATGATTTCCTCACGCGTTGTAGGCTTTAAAAATATTGTATGTTCAACATAGGAGCAACCAGTACATTCAGTGGAAATATTATCCTTAAAATGTTCAGACATTTTTTCAGACGCAACAGTTGAAAAGTAATTCCCAAAATGGTCCGCAATGATTTGAGGATTAGTTGTGGGTGTGTTGTTTATATTTATTATTAATTTATTGCTTTCAAAACTTCTACCAAGTTGTTCATTAACCAGACTCCAAATTTCTTTTGAACTATTTGTTGCTTTATTTACTCGTTGTGAGAAATAATCTCTTTTAGATTCTTTGATGTTTATGTTAAATTGTTTTTTCTTGTCTTTGTATAATTTAGTCAGATTGAAATCATTCAATTTATTTGCCAACCAATAGAGATTTTTTAGTTCTTGGCTCTCCTTCATCAAATCACAATTAAACCAGTTCTTGCAACTTACTTTATTTGATTTCTTGTTACTATGAGCAACTAGGGGACATGAGCCCTCAAGACATATTAGGAACAACTCAATAAAACGTTTGAAAGCCTCATCAATGTTTTCACTGGAAATGCTATCCCAAGCAGTGTTTTCAAGTATATAGATACATTTATTAATATTTTCCTCTGGAAAATGTCTAACATGATAAAATGTATTATTCTTTTCTGAAGTTATTTTTAAATCCTTGCAACAAATAATTTGTGCAGCATGATCTGCTATACACGGATTACATACATAAGCTAAGTATCTACCTTCTGGTAGATTCGTAGCTATGTAGTCAATACCTGTAATTGAGGTTATATTATTTATATTTGTTACAGTGCGAGTGGGTACATTTAAAGTTGATGTGAGATTAAAACAATCAAAGGTATCTTCCAAAATATCTTTTTTTGCAGATTCTTTTAAGGAGTCTATATTAAGATCTCCACAAAGTATAATTATTGGATTTTGTTTACTAGCAATTTGCGAAGTATGTGACAGATTATTAAAGAATATATCAAAATTGCCTGTTGGAGGCCTATAACTTACAATTACATAGATTTTGAAATGTTTATAGCCTAATGATGCTGCACACAGCTCAATGTTGGTCTCAGATGCAAAAGAATTAACATACTTCACCTTTTTTGGTTTGAATGTATCTTTAATGTCATTTCTTGCATATATAGCTACACCACCGTGTTGGTGGTTCACCCTGCAGAAAGCACTTACTTATATTAATTTTGTTGCAATCGCAGAAAAAGTAGTGTGTGAACCTTGAGCCACGGTGATACTAAAACGTCCATACACACTATCTGTGATGATTTAGATTAAATGTTTTAAATATTTACCTGTTACTTGTGATCATTTGATTATTTTTTTTTATACATTTATTTAACGTCGGCCTATTTCCGCTACTGAGGCCTAACACCGACGCCTGTAGACGAGCTACCCCCAACCAGGAATTTTGCCGAACCTCTTCCCTTAAGAAGAGTAGGGATCTTTTACTTGCCTAACATTTAATAGACAAGGGACCGACGGCTTTACATCCCCTCCGAAGGATGGTATATCTCCTATACAACCCTCGCCTAAGGTTGTATAGCTTCCGCGCATACACTGATATACAAGCCGCTGGAAGATGTGTGAGGCGAGAACGCGGTTTCCGTTGGAATGGTCACCAATCCAAGTACTAACCGCGCCTGTCGTTGCTTTACATCGCATACCGAAGTATGAGATTAGATTCCTCTTTATTTGTTCAAAATAGTAAAACAGAATTTTACATGATACCCAATGGGCATAGAACTTGTCATATATAAAACTTAACACTAACGTTACCACTACACTTAACACTAATACAAGATTAAAATAAATGTATAAATTTATATATAAAATAATTAAAATAATTTGTACATACTATCTAACTAAATACCACGAAGTTTTATTATATTAAAACAAAAGTAAGAAAAACAATAAAAGTTTTAAATCTATATATATCACTCAAAGTTGTATGTTATCACTAAAATACTCCTCGATATTATAGTAGGCTTTATTTACTAGAAGAAATTTTAGTTCTTGTTTAAGTTTTCTACCTGAGAGAGCTTTAATTTCCTTTGGCAACTTATTGAAAATTTTTATTAGGCAGAATTGTACATTTTTTTGGATATAAGTAAAGTTAGGAATATTTGGTGTTATGAGGTCATGTTTATTTCTAGTATTGTGCGGGTGTGTTTTATCACAATCATTAAATAAAGATTTGTTTTCTGAGACAAATATAACAGCTTCTAAAATATACAGACTAAAGATTGTCAAAATTCTTTTCTTTATGAATACTTGTCGACAACTATCAGTTGGCTTCATGTTTAGTATATTTCTAATACATCTTTTCTGTAAAATGAATACTTTGTTTACCTCAGTAGAGTTTCCCCGAAAAATAATGCCATATCTGATCCGGGATTGAATGTATGCATGATATGCAATTAGAGCTATTTCGCAATTTATATTTTGTGATAGTATTTTGAGGGCATAGCAGTATCTTGCCATATTAGTTGTTAGGTATTCTATGTGATATTTCCAGTCCAGTCTTGAGTCTATTTTTATCCCCAAGAACGATGTATTATTTACCGATTGTAGAGATATTACTCCATTTGTATATACATTATTACCGTTCGATTTTTTATTGCTAAATTTAATTATTTGTGTTTTGTCTGCATTTAACTTGAGATTATGTGGTGTAAAATATTGCTCTAAGGTTTCTATACAGTTAAACATTTTGTTTTCCAAATTTTTTTCATTTGAATCGCTAATAATTAGAGATGTATCGTCTGCATACTGAACTATGTTTTCTGTTACTACTGACAAATCATTGGTGTATAAAATATATAACAGAGGACCTAATATCGATCCTTGGGGGACACCCCTTTGAATCATCATTGGATCAGATTTTACCACTGTGTTATTCTCATCCCTTTCTATTACGTATTGACTCCTGTTTCCTAAATAAGATGCAATTAATTTCTTAGGAATTCCCCTAATTCCATAATTTTCCAGTTTTCTAACTAAAATGTCATGTTCAACGCTGTCAAAAGCTTTTGATAGGTCTAAAAATATGGCAACTGTTTGAGATTTATTATTGAGAGAGTCAAGAATTTTGCATAGAGACTGGTATGCAGCACGTATAGTCGATTTGTTTTTCCTACATCCATTTTGGGTATCTGATATGACTTGATGCTTTTCTAAAAAATTTATAAATCGGTTATATATTATTTTTTCAAAAATTTTGCTGATATTAGATAATAAGGCTACTGCTCTATAATTATTAATGACGTTTTTTTCACCTTTTTTGTATATAGCTTTAATACATGCTGTTTTGATAATTTCTGGAAAGATACCAGTGTTTAACGTAATATTTATGATGTGCGTCAATGGATGTGATATTTCCGCAGCTACAAATTTTAACAATTTTACAGGTATTTCATCGTTCCCGACAGATTTAGTATTTTTTAGGTTTATTATAATATTGTAAACTTCATGTGGATTAGTCGGTTCTAAGAATAGATTTGTGCTCAAGACTGGACTCTTATTTTCTGGTTTTGTGTCTGACACATTTTTGGGACACTGATTTACAAATGAATTATTTATCATGTTTAGAACAGATTTTTTGTCTTTATTGTGTAAATCAATATTTTTTAAGACAGAATTCACATTCTTAGTTTTCGTTCCGTTGTAATGTTTCACTAAATTCCAAACTGCAATGCTTTTATTTTTTGCTGATTCTATATAGGAGATGTTTGACATCTTTTTTGCTTCAGATATGACATTTTTTAGAATATTTTTATACATATTATATTTTTCCCTTGTTATATATCCTCTCACCATTTGGGTATATAACGTTCTCTTTGTTTTACATGACTTTTTGATACCTTGTGTGATCCATTCTTTTGATTTATTTTTCCTATTAATAGGTTTGACAGGAAATATTATATTTAAAAGGTTTGATATTACGGTATTAAATTTTTCATATGCTATGTTTGGATCTACACAAGAAAGAATTTCATCCCAACTTGTATTTTGTAATTCGCATTTATATTGCCGCAATTTTGTGTCAGAGAAAATTCTCCTTTTGCCATTATTTTTACAATGTTCAATATTTTCCATTACCTCTATTCTTAATATTTGCCCCTCATGATCCGATAATGCAGTTGTAACAACTTCACCTTTATAAGAATTTTCAAAGTTTATAAATATATTATCTAGTAGTGAAACCGAATTCTTTGTGATTCTTGTTGGTTGAAAAATTGTTTGCAATAGATTATATGTCAAAAGCAAGGTTTTAAATGACTGAGCAACAGGATTTACAGTCTCCAGGTTTATGTTAAAATCTCCACAGAGAATCATTTTGTATTTCTTTAAGCTATTGAGATTTTGACACATATCTAATATTTCAGTTAGTTTATCAAAAAATGTATGTACGTTACCAGTAGGTGGTCTATAGATGCATAAAACAATACTTTTTACAGCTCTACATATAATCGACGAGCATTCTATGTGCCCCTCAATACTTTTGTTATTAAGATATTCCAGTTCTTCGGCTTCAACTCCATTTTTCACAAAGATACAGGAACCTCCATGTTTCGTATCCCTTCGGGTCCATGCAGATACCATAGCATATTCTTCTAATTTCATGAAGGATTTTTCTGGAGCAGTATACCAGTGTTCCGTAATGCAAATACATAGATGGTTTGGGACTAATATTTTTTGTGGCTAATTCCAGTTCTAATATTTTGTTTTTTAAACACTGTATGTTTTGATGAAAAACTACGAAATTACCAAATATTTCTTGGGGTTTAGTTTTTACTTTGCCAAATGGTGGTGTTTGTCGAATGTGAATATTTTGAACATTTAAACTAGGTTCCTTGGCCACTGGTTTCACTTCTTCTCTCGAATAGAATTCTATTCCTTGCTGCCCGAAAAAAATCGAACTTACATACGGATATTCCTGAGGCCCATGATTTAGGATTAAGTAAAATATCTTCAAGTGAAATGTCTGCTCCAATTTTAAAAGAGCTAAATTTAGGCCATTTGTGCTTGGGCCTAATTTTAAAGCATAGGAAATCATTACGTTGAAATTTTTTATTTAAATAGTTAGTCAAATCATCAGCCGTTAAGTCACGATTAAAATTTGCCACATGAATCCATGTTCTCTTGATAACTTGAACAGCAGAGAATTTCTCCTCATCTGGTTCAGCATTCCCGACAATGACTTGTTTCTTCTGATTATTTTTTAGGGAATTTTCATTGCTCGTAGCTGCCCGTTGTCTTCTAGATTTAACCTGCACAAAATTATTTTCATCGTGAATGTCAGTGTGATTGTTGGTATGATCACATGAAGGGGTACTTGCACCCAAATTAATAATATCATTCATTATTGTCTTCTGCTTGTCCAGTAATTTAATGAATTCACGTTGTTTTGGGGTCTCTGGTTTAATTATATTTGATGTAGTTTTTGTAGGAGTTTGAATGTTTGTCTTTTTTGTTGTTGGTTGTTTATCACTCTTGCTTTTTGCATCTGGATGTGCAGTTTGTGTATTAAATTTATCAAGTTTATTTATTTTAATTTTTACATTCTCTAGTTCTTCCTGGAGTAAGGCAGTTAATTTGTTCATCTCAGAACCAATATATAGTTTGAGTGTTTCACTAATTCGTTTCTCCGAGTCTGCCTGGCTGATGCATTGATTACTTTGTTTTTGATATTGAGAGATCTCACCTTCAAGGTTTTTATTTTTACTTTTCAGTTCATTATTTTCCTTTGTTAGATCCTTGTTTAATTTTTTAAGTTGCTTAATTTCGTTCTCAAGGTCTTGGGTTTTTGTTGCAAGATCATCCTCCTCACTATCACTGACAAAAACCTCGTTTTCACTGCTCATAGGCTTGTTATCATTTAATTTAGATCCACAACAAGAAACTCTTGTTGCACAACTATTATGATATGATTTGTCACATTTGGTACATTTAACTATTTTTTTTGATACTTTTTTACTACAATAATTGCACTGCTCTTTAAATGACAACTTATCATTTTCGGCCATTTTTAAAAATGTATGTACATAGTAAAGACGCACCTACTCTCGCCCCTTGATCATTTGATTAGTTAGTCGTAAAATGTGATGTTACATGTATTGTTAGTTATAAATTTTATTGATCCCGTACTATTTACTTGTATTACTGTTGTGACGTTCATATATATACTATGTATATCTGGCATGAGAAATAAATATTCTATTCTATTCTACAAGTATTTTCTAATGTTGAAAGAAACAGTTTAATTTCCATTCGCAAAATTATCCGGGACAAAAATCTACCTGTTCAATAGAGGAAAAAAATACATACCTCTACTATCCTCCATTAGACAAGCTGTTTCCGGTATACGTTGTCCTGTTTTAGCACATTTCAATAACCAGTCTTTATTTATCACAGGTAATCCCCACTTTAAGGCAGCTGAATACTTCTTTCCGCTGGGCTTGTCACCGACCAGATGGGTGGAAGCAACAACTCCTCTTGCTTCGGACGTCACCCTAGCAAACTGTTCTTGATGCTGCCCACCTAGAGCCTCGATAAGTCGCATAAGGAAGCTCCTCTCGTAACTGCTGTAACCGCTAATCGTAATAACACAATTTTCAAGCAGTGTCGAGTCGGGCACATCAAACGGTCGATGGTAATACAAAATTTCTGTCAGCAGACCACCCTCCTTTGCACAATCGTTTATGAATAAATCGTTGACTATCTCAGTTGCTGTGTGCCGTAGTTCTAAATTGTTAAAAACCGGTACCACAATAAAATCAGGTATTCCTTTGTAGCTTTTCGGCACTAATTCCCCAGAGAAACCTAAGAGGCAGAAATAATAAATTAATTAAAACCATTTTAGCAAAAAAATATTGGATCTGTGTTCCCAATAAAAGTCGAGAAAATCTACTAAGCATCTCTCAATTTCCCTCACACTAAGCTGAATAAATTCGGGGGGGGGGGGGGGGGGGACAATTAGTATGAGCAAATAAATGTAGTAAATTTACCAATTTATAAAATAACTTGTGAATAACGAATAATCGTACCTTCTATCATTTCTTTTATATAGGCAAAATGTGTATCTTCAAAGCCCGCAACAAGAAATTTCATTCCTTCAAAAAACAGTTCCGATCTCATCTGGCTGCTTGCATCCTGAGTAATTGACGCTGAACTTTGTTGCGTCGAGGTCTCAGAGGGTTTAAACTGGGGCATTCCTTTTGGTAGTTCATGAATTTCGTTGGTAAAATTTGTATTGCCGGCATCCTTTAATAATTGAGCCAACGTATCATCCTCTTGAACTGAAAACATTTCAAAAATCTTCAGGATAAGTTGTGTATGAAAAATTTTCCAGGGAAAATCAATAACAGCATATCGTTAGGTCTGTAATGTACTATTGTGTGGTGTTTTCCAGAAAATTTATAAAAAAAAAATAACTTGGCAATTTTTTTGTCCATTTCAAAGAATTAAAATATCATTTCTTTCTAAAGACAGCTCAAAATTAATTTTCCGTTGTCTTGCAATTTTTAATTTTCCCGATATCAAAAATAATTTCTCAAAATAATTGCTCTTAAGACTTATGCAATATACAAGATAGAGCTGTCTAAGGTTCCATAGTCGTTTTTATGTGAATAGAAAACCTTTCTTTATTTGTTGGATTGGCCAACTACATCACCAGATCTAACTCAACTTGATTATTTAAATATGCTAAATGAAAATCCTTGTCCAAGGAATGTTAAAATGGCCATTCTTGCGAGAAATGCCACTTACAATAAATTTAAAACGATTGGAACTAATGGAGATTGAGATATTTACAAGTAGAGAAATTTTGCGGTATCTGTATTCAGAGAAACTAAATTAAAATACTTTGAAGAAAATATTGAACATGTTGAACATAATCCTTCAAAAGCATGAAAAAACTTTTTATTTTTAATGAATATTTTGTAAATATGGCGATAGCTTCGATACATGAATTCAAGACTGATCAGACCCAATGGTTTTTCACTCACTTTCTGAAAATAATCTGTTTCAATTGAAAAATATTGAATTGTCACTCGACAATAAAATGGTTGAACTTTTAATGTTAAATTTTAAATTTCTAATTACACTCGTCGCAAACAAGAATAGAGCATCCAACCATTTTGAGGTTTAAGTCTTTAATCAGATTCGTCACTCAGCTCTGTGGCCAGCTGGCCTTATCAACACTTAATGTGAAAAAGACTTACTAGTGCTTGAAGGTTTCAAATACTGCTGAAGAATGTCATTTTCCACATTATCTTCTACAGGAGCAACCACAGACTTGTCCCTTGCATCGTCAATGTCTATTTCTGTTATTGTCTTATTTGAACGTAGCAAATTTACACTCTAAAATATATAAAAATCACCAATAAGTAGGAAAGTATCAAATACATGAAGGAATGTTGTTGAAAATCACCAAGTTCCTTATGGTTATAACAAACGTAGGTCGTAGATATCTCTATAGTCTATTTGGACAAGGGAGAAAAGAAAAAAAGAAAAAAAATTAAAAAAAAAAACAATTACATACAGAGCGATTATGGGCGCATGCATTATCATATTTCTCCACATTCATAGAAATTATACATTATTATATAGTGGTTCGATTGTCTTGTGATGTTAGGATGTGCGAGAGAGTAGTATTTTATAATAATTAGTTTAACCTATTTGCTGAGGAACATAACATCGTCAACCATTTTTCTGAATTTGTAGGGTACTACCAGTGATTTTTTTATATGAACTGTAAAAAAAGTAGTATTAGTTCAAAAAAAAAACAAAAAAAAAAAAACAGCAATTCTCAAAATGATTTCAGGATGCGACAAGAATTAAACTTAAAGTATTTCTATCGCATTGCTAAAAACTTTGGCTGCCTCGAACTGACGAGATCATTTAGAAATCATAAAAAATGATAATAAAATTAAAACTTTATCACAAATAGTTAATATATACCGGGGTGACAAAGAGGAAAAATAACTAGTATAAAAATAAATGATAAAATAATAAACGATGAATGAAAAAAATGGGATATATTTGCTATTTCTCCACGTCTTACAGACAAATTGAACATTGCTTTTAGAAATAACATATCATATAATTATACAATATAAAAATAATTCATTAATTCAACATTTTTTTTTGAACCTGTGACTGGAGACGAAATCATAAACATAATAGATACTTAGTATGAAAAATGAAAATTCAACGGGTGTTCGTCTACTACAGTATAGTAAATATAGTTGAGATTAGCACTTCCTAGTACTCAAAAAACGCAACAAAAACTTTGCGACATAATTATTATCGCCACGGGGCATGCGGCATGCCTGTCATCAGACAAGCCAATGCACATAAAAACCTATATAGGTAAGCGAGTCAATTTGTGATCGAGAGCACAAACAGTGATGGTATTTTAATGATCTTAAGTTTTTATTGCGTTTTTTGAGTGCCGGAAGGAACTAATCTCAATTATACATTATAGCAGATTCTTCGGCACACCTTATTAATTTGTCGATAAATATTGGACAATTTCTGGATATTTTAAAAGTAAGTAAAGTAATTCCTCTATTTAAGAAGAAAATCAGCATTTAGTCAAAAAAATATATACGGGGTAGATCCTCAAATACAAAATATATCAAGATGGACAACAGTTAAATGATAAACAGGTTGCCAATCAATTCAATGAACATTTTACAAAATATAATAACGTTATGATCCGACAGTGATTTTGAATTTTTGGAGGCAAATATTCCTAACGTTGATAAACATTTTTTTCTTTCCCCTGTACTGACTTAAATGTTGCTTCGTACATTAATAAACTCAAATCATTCAATTCATGTAAGTTTGATAATAATTTACTAAAAACTTGTTAGTTAGAAATAATAGAAATTTCTTTCTTGATAAACCTTCTTGATAAACCTTTGTTTCGAAAAGGGTATATTTCCAGAAATTTTGAAATTATCGAAAGTTGTACTGTCATTAGTAGAAAAAAATAGTAGAACTTTTTTTTCCTAATGTAAATCTGTCTCTATTTGAATATGTGATGAGTAGCCGAAATAAAGCAGATATCACTATTATTTTTTATTTTAATGCTGTAGTTATTGCTATAGTAAATGATGGATTGTTAATGAGATAAATTGCACTGCGTTATAACATTAATAAAAATTTGGTGTGTAACATTTTAAGAAAGTGGAGAATAAACGGTACAATTAGTAGAAATCCTGGATCAAAGGACAAAGGATATCCTACTTAACAACTAACTATTTATATTTCGTTATTGCACCATTTCTATTTATAACTTCTATAAGTCTGTTTGGCATAGAATTAAATAACCTTATACAATAATCATTAGTAATAATATTTTCCCATGCATTATTTACTATTTCCAGTAATTCTTCGGCATTCCGTGGTCTCACATTTAGTTTTTGGATACTTCTTACGAGTAGTCCCCATACTTCTTCCACGGGGTTAAGATCTGGACTATGACTGGGCCAGTTAAGAACATTGATGTTGTTATCTTGAAACCAGTTAGTTACGGTATGAGCAGTATGAACGGAACAATTGTCTTGTTGAAATATGAACTCATTATTAGGAAATAATCGTGATAGAAGGGAGGCATAATATTGTCTAAAATCCTAATATACGCTTCACTATTAAATCGCTCTTCAATATGCCACAAAACACCAGGGCTACGTGCCGATATCCAAGCCCATATATTGACAGAAAATGTACCACTTTTATCATTGTTAGATATATATTTCTCATCGAATCGAGTATTCGGAGGGCGGTAAACATGAATACGACCGCTGTGTGTTGACTGGAAAGTTTCTTCGTCTGTAAAGATTACATTGTTCCAAAAATTTACATCATGCGCTAAAAATTCAAGCGCAAATCCTACTCGAGCTTCTTTATGTTCAGCTTTAAGTAAGTATTTCTGTGCTCCGATTCTCTTACTCGCCGACGACCAGTACTACTCGATCCAGGAAAATTTGTTTCTTCAGCAGCCTGAATAACTCAGTAAAATGGATTTTCTACTAAAGCATTTACCAATTGCAAATCTTATTGTTGAGTTGATATCCTTCGTCGCCCTGATCCAGGATTTCTACTAATCGTACTGTTTATTCTCCACTTTCTTAAAATGTTACACACCGAATTTTTGTCAATATTATAACGCAGTGCAATTTGTCTCATTGACCATCCATCTTCTGCTTTAGCAATAACTCCAGATTTAACTAAATCGCCTATATGAGGCATATTAGTTTTTTGCACACTTGCAATAAATTATGACAACTAAGTGACAATGTCACAAAAATTAAAGTTAGATGTACACAACTAGATTTTAGTAAAATACCATTATAAGACTCGTCCTATTTTTTTTGCTCACGACCGTACCTTTATATAAAAAAGGTAATGTAAACATTTTTATAATATATCTAATAATATAAAAATAGATCAATTAATTTACTTTCCAGATTTTCGAAAATTTTAGAATTTGCTATTAATGACCAACTTTATAAAAATAATTTTCGCTCACCGGCTCAACATGGTTTTACCAAAGATAAGAGTGTCGATATTGTCCTTTTTGACTATAACAATGAAATTGTTAATTTGCTTGACAAAAAAATTTGTCCTTATGGCCTTTTTGTAGACTCCTTACATGGTCTTGACTGTGTAAACTATTTTTTAATAAAAAATAAACTTTTTATACATGAGGTAAGAGGTACAGCATTGTTTTATCTTGCCACTTTTAGAAAGTAGGCATCAAATAATTGAGGTAAATGGCACTTCGACTGATAGCTACCATGTTAAATTAGGAGTGCCACAAGGTTGGATCCTAGGGCATATTTTGTTTTTAGTTTTTGCCAACGATTTAATTAAATTTGTCAAACATTGTTCAAACACACAAATAGTTTGTTATGCAGACGGCAAACCCTCATTCAGACACTTGCATTTTCAACAATCACGCCCTCCTACTAATATTTAAATAAAAATTACCTTTTTGCTTAGCGGAGAACTAAAGTTGCTTTTATCTAAGTCCGAGGTGCTCAATAGGTATTTTTCTTCGTTAACGGGTTGTTCCTTCTCGATGCTATCCATCAACCATTGCACAGAAACGAGCAAACATTGAAAGCCCTTGCTCACTATAAGGCCCACTTCGTGATATGTTGGGTCGCCAACTATTACATGCGTTACTCGTTCAGAAAAGTGGTCATACCTGGTGGCACCGCTTAGATTCAAAATTTTAGATAGCTTTTCAGTCTGCTCGGGATTGAAGCCAGTTACATATACCTGAAAAAACATATGAACGTGTAGTTTGTATTAGATCAAAGGTGACGGCACAACTTACAGAGCAGCCGTCCAAGTAATGCCCAGCTCGCTTCGCTTTTTTTATATCTAAATTATCCACCACCTGAGAGTAGTCCTCTTTTAAATTTCCTAAAATGGTAAAGGTTTGGTGACAATAAAACACAAGTGCTTGGCCGAATTAGTTATTTCTGTAGCAAAAGTGAAAATTTACATTTTATAGCACTGGACACATGCCATGTGCAGAATTCCTTAAATACACTTAGATCCCTATACACAACCACTATACCGGATGACAACGAAATTAATCCTGTTCAAATTTCTTGGTTGCTTTTAGGAATAATATTTTGAAATTTTGGTATATCATTTGAGACACGAAAAAATGTTAAGGATCAGCCAAATTAAAACGAATATATTGTTATGTGCTGCCCTCTAACAGAGAGGAGAGTTGTAATTACTCCCTGGCCAGAAGGGTGGCGACATCTGTGGGCCAACTGGCGAACCACCATTTAGTAGTGCCTAAGAAAATTCTAGAGAATTCCAGTATATTTGTGGAAAGTTCTACAATGATATTCTGGACATTCCAAGTGGGTATATAAAGAGGTGAAGCCAGCAGATAGAGGAAGAGTACAGTACAGTTTAGTAAAATATAAAGAAGAGTTCAGTTCAGTAAACAAACAGAGAGTTCTTAGGTTAGACAAGAGTTGACTAGTTTAAGGAAAAAAGTAAAGTACATAGTGTTTTAAAAGTTGTGAATTTATATTAGATTAAGTGATTATTAGTTGTGTGATTGTTAAGTATTTACTAGTGTAATTTTAGTGATAAATAAATCAGTGGTTTGTGAAAATTCTTGTTGCAAGTTATTCGAATCCACGGAGTGTTTACTGAAAATTGTAAGCACGTTACAATTGGTGTCAGAAGCGGAATTGCAACAGAATTTTTGAAGAATTCGACAAAGTTCCATAGTGTTCTATTTGGAAACCACTGGAGATAGTGAAGTGAGTCGAACTGGAAAGTGATATCGATATTGGACAAGACTTATTTGTGCTAGTGCGAGGATTTTGTGGACATATTTGACGTATACCAGATATAGACTTTAAATAAGACTTGTTAGTGTTGTTTGTTAGTTTTTGAATGGAAACAAGAAGCATGGCCGCTGAAAAACAAATGCAAGACATGTTCGCCGCATTTAGAAAAATGATGCTAGAGGAAAAAGAAGAACAAGAGAAACGACGTCAAGAAGAAAAGGAAGAGCAAGAGAAACGACGCCAAGAAGAAAAGGAAGAGCAAGAGAAACGACGCCAAGAAGAAAAAGAAGAAGAAGAACAAGAGAGACGTCAAGAAGAATTGAGAAAAATTATACAGGTGCAACAAGATGCTATCCTGTCAGCCACTAATGAGGTCAAGGAAAAAGTAGATAAAGTTGAACAAAAAGTGACTGGCGTGGAAGGAAAAGTGACCGCAGTCGAAGAAGAAGTAGGTGATGTCAAAGGAAAAGTAAATAAGGTTGAAGAGGAAGTAACTGAAGTCAAAGGAAAAGTTACTGGTGTCGAAGGGGAAGTTAGTGGAGTTAAAGGGAAAGTTACTGATATGGAAGAAAAATTTCGTGCAGTTGAAGGAGAGGTAGAGCGACTTAAGCGACTGTTAAGAGAACAAGGAGGTCAGCTGGTATTATCATCATCAGGTCCTCGATTACAACCGCCTTCCTTTGATGGTCAAACTTCTTGGTCAACCTATAAAAGACAATTTGAGGCAGCGGCATATGCAAACAATTGGAGTAACGAAGACAAAGCTATGGCATTGGTGCTAGCATTAAGAGGTCAAGCCTCAGAGTTGCTTCAGACTATCCCAGTAACGCAGCAACGGGATTTTAAAGTTTTGGAGGCTGCACTAGATCTAAGATATGGCGACCAACACCTCGCCCCAGTATACAGGACTCAGCTCAAATCACGCACACAAAAGGCTGGGGAAAGTTTACAAGATTTTGAAGCAGCTGTTGAGCGACTGACATACCTGGCTTACCCGGATGCACCCAAAGAATTCCAGGAACAATTAATAGTTGGTACTTTCATCGATGGCATAAGAGATGAGGAGATCAGGCGAGTCCTTAGATTAACTCGAGCTAAGACTGGTAGCGAAGCCTTGATCCATGCCCTCGAAGTTGAGGCCGCTTATGAAGAGACTCTACATCTGAGAGTACGAGCCAAGAAAGTAGAAGAAGAGAACCATTTAGAAAAGTCAAATATGGAATCTTTGATGGCTGACCTGCACAAAATGATAAGCCAGTTGATGAACAAACCAGATGCTCCAAGGAAGCAGGAAAGAGAACAGAGCGATGGACAGCCAAGGAAGGTGATTCGGTGTTATCAGTGCAGCAAACCAGGACATATGATGCGGCAGTGTCGAGAACGGAATCCTGGGGAAGTAAACACTGCAAAGAAAGAGGAAGTTCGCTCTGATAAGATGAGATTGATTGTTATGTTAACAGACATACAGAAAATGGTCGCACAATTACTAAACGAATTAAGTTCGCGACCGGAGCTGAAACAGGAACCGCAACCGCCGAAACAGGAGCCGAAGCAGCAGCGAAGTGCTGGAGGTCCGACAAAAGTAATCCGCTGTTATAATTGCGGCAAATTGGGGCATGTCAAGAGGTACTGTCGCCAGAGGAGCCCTAAGGAAGTGAATGCCGAGAGTGTAAAAACGCAGCAGGATATAGCAGAAGTGAAGGCAGTTAAGATAGAGGTTCCGAAGGATTGGACAAAGGAAGTTCTAAGAGAGGAACAACTGAATGACGATGAAATTGGACCAATGTTGAAGGCGAAAGAAAAAGGAATCCGCCCGGAATGGAAAGACGTTTCCAGTAAAAGTGTTGGACTGAAGGCTTTATGGGCGCAATGGGATTCACTTAGGGTTATAGATGGCCTATTACGGAGAGCATGGGAGAGCCCGGATGGGAAAGAAGTTACCATGCGGTTGCTGATACCCAGGTGCCGAGTACCAAAAGTACTTCGGGAAGTGCACGAGGGAATATCCAGAGAGCACTTTAGCAGAAATAAGACTTTGGCTAGAGTACGGGAGCGATTTTACTGGGTAAATAGCTGTCAGGATGTAGAGGCTTGGTGTCGCAGTTGCAAGGTTTGTGCAAATGTGGCTGCCAAGAGGTCACCTACAGGGAGTGGTGATCGAATGAAGGCTAGATATGACCGCAATGCCAGTTCAGCAGGATTCAAGGTGGGGGACTCGGTTTGGCTGTATAACCCACAGCGGAGTGAAGAAGGATTCTCGAAGCCTCGCTCACCTTGGGAAGGACCGTATTCTGTCATCACTCGGATCAACGACGTTGTTTATAGGATTCAACGTAGAAAGAAGTCCAAGATGAAGATCGTGCACCTGGACAGGTTGGCAAAGTATACTGGGGTATCTGAAATGCCTGACCGGGACGTTCAGGCTTAAGGAGGGGGCAGTGTTATGTGCTGCCCTCTAACAGAGAGGAGAGTTGTAATTACTCCCTGGCCAGAAGGGTGGCGACATCTGTGGGCCAACTGGCGAACCACCATTTAGTAGTGCCTAAGAAAATTCTAGAGAATTCCAGTATATTTGTGGAAAGTTCTACAATGATATTCTGGACATTCCAAGTGGGTATATAAAGAGGTGAAGCCAGCAGATAGAGGAAGAGTACAGTACAGTTTAGTAAAATATAAAGAAGAGTTCAGTTCAGTAAACAAACAGAGAGTTCTTAGGTTAGACAAGAGTTGACTAGTTTAAGGAAAAAAGTAAAGTACATAGTGTTTTAAAAGTTGTGAATTTATATTAGATTAAGTGATTATTAGTTGTGTGATTGTTAAGTATTTACTAGTGTAATTTTAGTGATAAATAAATCAGTGGTTTGTGAAAATTCTTGTTGCAAGTTATTCGAATCCACGGAGTGTTTACTGAAAATTGTAAGCACGTAACAATATGTTTATTATTGATGAGGCCACAGAGATTAATGTTTTATCATCCGTGGAAATTAATAAAAATGCAAGTACACGTGAGATTGGAAGTGCTCTTGATATTAGCCAAGAATCTGTTAGAAGAACATTGGAGAAAACATGGATATAAATCATATAAATATCAACATCATCAGGATTTATAGGAAGCTGATGCAGGTAGGAGAGTTCATTATTGCAATTGGTTACTAGAACATAGAAACATTGTTCCCAGAATTCTGTTCACAGATGAAAGTCGGTTCACTAACAATGGCGTGTTTAACCGAAATAATTTGTGTTACTGGTGTCAGGAAAATTTAGATGAATTCAGAGAAGGAAATCACCAAGAAGTGTTTGGGGTAAATGTATGGGCACGAATTGTGGGTACTAGGCTCATAGGTCCTATTTTATTTCAGGGGAATTTAAATGGAATTAGGTTCTGAACTTTTTGGAAAATTAAATTGATGGCTTTTTAGGAGAATTACTATGAATTTGAGAAGAAGCATTTATTACCAACAAGATGTGGCTCCGCAACATAACCTTCGAGATGTCTCTAATTATTTAGAAAACAAATTTCAAAATAGTCATTTCGACATATGGGCGCACAAGATAGATGGCCTGCCAGATCACCTGACCTAACCCCTATGGATTTTTCCCGTGGCGGTATGTCAAAGAACAAATTTATTCCTCATCTTGAAGAAACCTCCAGGAGTTGGAAATCAAAATTTGCCAAGCTAGAGAAGTCTGCTTCTAATAATGTACAGATTTATATAGTTTACCTGCATTTTTTTGAATTTCTGGCAGTGGCGGCTCGTCGGGGGAGGCTGAGCCTCCTCTACAATTTTGGAAGAAGCAGAAAATATCTCCAAACTAATATTTTTTAGAAGTAGAAAATATTCTTTACAAGTAGAAATATCTAGGTAGCTTTAACTCAATTCTCAATATTGTTAATTCATTAATTAATTTTCAGTGCATAAAAAAAATTTGAAATTTCTTTTCCACGAACATGTAATGTAGTCACATTGCAGCCTGGATAGTCCGCACATGCATATTTCCGGGTCTCTCATTGCGAAATCGCGTTTGGTCAGATGAACCAGAGGCCAAGAGAAGCTTAGCTTCCATTTCAATACGTTATCCTTATCTGATAAGTGACCTTGAATGCTTGGCACGTTCTCTAAAGACACATGTTGGATATGACAGTACCGCAGCTAGCCTCTGGCATTCCATCTCTTTCTAGAGCATGTACACTTCAGATTTCAGTGTCTACAGTTGAGGATCTCCTTCACAACAGAATGGACGGTTATTAGTATTAGAATAGTGGCAATTTGCGGCTTAAACATATATAAAATATTTAACAGGCAGTCGAAAAAATGGGTGCTCTAGGTGAACATTTTTTCAATATCTTTTGTTATCCAGACGTGGTGGATTATTTGCTGCTAAATGGATTTAGTTCTCTTAGTTATGATGAAAAGGTAAGAATTAAAAAAATTATCAGACTTACACTGGCAATGCGTCATTATTAGTTTTCACAAGTGGCAAACAAAACAGAGGGGTTAGTGATAGCAGTAGTTTGTGGTAGACATTTTTAAAGTGCTAGAAAAACACGACCTTGAAGCGTCTGAAAATTTTCGCCCACGGCGCGCAGTCCACCCGCACACCCTTCTGTTACCTCACTTTCAAAACTCACGAGCAGTCACTAATTTCTAGCTATTGTAGAACTCAAGCTATCGAAACTGGGCGCTCTACATTTTTCCTAATTAAGTTGTACAATTAAATACGCTGAAGGACCTCTGTCAATTGTTCGTTGAAATGTTCTCTTTCATTATTATTATATTCTACATATTAATTATTAATTTTTTAAAGTTACTTAATTATTATATTGTTATGTGATGCCCTCTAACGGGGAAAAACGTGATTAAGTCCCTGTTCATGGTGAAGGGAAACCTGTTATTCTGTTACTCCCTGACTAGTAGGGTGGCGCCATCTATGAGCCAATTGACGAACAATCATCTATCACATAGTAGAAAACTCTGTAGGATTCCAGAATATTATGGAATACTGTTCTGGTACATTCTATTGGTGGATATAAAGAGGTGAATCCAGCAGATGGGGACAGTTCAGTTGAGTGAAGTATGCAGTACAGTTCAGTTCAGTGAAGTAAACAGACAGAGAGTTTTTAAGTTAGACAAGAGTTGACAAGTTTAGGAAGAAAAGTACATAGTGTTTTAAAAGTAGTGAATTCATATTAGATTAAGTTATTATTAGTTGTGTGATTTTTAAGTATTTACTAGTGTAATTTTAGTGATTAATAAAATAGTGGTTAGTGAAAATTCTTGGTGCAAGTTATTTGAATCCACAAAGTGTTTACTGAAGACTGTAAACACGTAACAATATCAAATATTCTTACTCTTCCTTTTACTTGTTCCGGGCCTCCTAAGGGGACTTCTAAAATTCCCCGGGGAACAAGTACCATCAACGGTATCGTCCACACAAAGCCTTTGCGAGGTGTTTGGAGCACCGATAGCACTCAAAACAGAAAAATCCGGGTTTACAGGTGATTGAAGTTGTGTCGGAGTTGATGTGGTCTTCTTGACTTGGTATAGGTGGTGGGGCAGAGCGTACCCTTTTTCTATACTGTCCTTAATCCAAGCAATGTCAACACATTTGACGTTAGGACGTTTTCGCGCCGCTTTGTATTTTTCGCTTATAGCACCTCTAGAAAAGGAATCAAATTTTTCTATTGGCAGTGAGGCTAGTAAATTGTACTTACCCTGTGCCAGAACAAACTAGAACATCAGTCTCGGTTAAATTCAATTTTGGTGAATATTTGCCTCCGTGTTGCGTTATTAGTTTTTCAACATCTTTTCTCTCCTTAATGCCTGAAAGACCTGTGCAGCTGATAAGAAGATTCTGAAACGGCAAGCAGATATACTTTTCAAACTCGTTATCGTTGGCGTGCACATTGGCAGATTGGCTGGCTACCCACACGGCATCTATCCATGTCGAACACCGTAGAGCGACTCCAGCTTCGGCCGCTGCCTATAACACAAAATTGAGATTTGCACTTACAGGGTGATTAAAATGGCACCAGAGATAAGCACATATTTGAAAAACACACACAAAACAAAAAACAAAAGCAAAAATACATTTAAAAATGTGAACATTTAAAGCTTCTCATATATCTTAGTTACTTTTGTATGGTATTGTTGGTAGCACTTGTACTTAAATGATAGTGATTTTAAGAATCAGTAGTTTGGTCACAGTAGAGAATAGACCAGTACTCCCACTCGGCCGGAACAGTGGGATAAGATTTTCAGTGCGCAAGCATGCTCCTGGGCTTAAATTATCTGATGCGCAGTGGACAGCAGTGATGTTATTGGGTTGATGTTTATTGTTTACTCGAGTAGTGTACATGCAAATGCACGTGGGATGGAAATAGTGGATGCGCAGTGGAATCAATATATATTAAAATCGTGTTGGTGCGTGCCCCTTGCGTTTTGCAATTTTGCTGGCGCATATTCTCCGGTTTGCGGCAGAGCCAGAGGTCGGGAGCGGGACGAGCGGAAGCGGGAGGACGAACTACGTCCCAAGTTCATATTGGCGACGAGTGCCTTTCGGGGTTGATATTTTTAATTAGGCTAATAATGTCGGCTATCTCTTTCCCTACACGCTTTTACGACCCTCAAAATCAATTTGCGTCGCTCCTTTTTGATGACGTAGGCGCCCGCTTATTTTGGTAAACGTAAAAAATTTCCGTTTTTGTTTCGTTCCTGGCGGCCTTATAATTCGATTATGCCGGTGGGATTTACGATTTGCTTTCATTGCCATTCATGTACTTTCCATATCGACATCGTACGGCCGTCTGCGAGGTGTTTTTCGCCAGATATGAGCGTTTAAAAATTGCGTGTTTGGTGGTTTTTCACGATTCTGGCGAAATACGCACATTTTCGGTTTTCCTTCAATAACTTCTAAACCGCTGGAAATTTCTTAAAAATAAAAACTCCCAAAGGACAAGATTATTTAATGAGGAATCGTTTCCATTTTTCAGATATCACCTTCGACGAACCGTTTTCGAGCTAGAGCGTTTTGAAGGAAACGACGTCGGGTGGCCAAAATACGTAGCGTTTTCGTTAAAAGCCGAATATCTCGGCAAATAGGCCGTTTTCGGCGAAAATGTTCGTACCTAACGAAAATAAAGCTAAATAAATTATCTACCGCTATGCAGAGTTTCATTTCTCTACTATAAATATTAAGAAAGTTGTGGCCTTTAGAAAATGTTACTTTATAGTAAAACGGAATATTTTGTTGCCGTCAAATAATTCCTTCTGAATCTCATGATGTACGTGAAACATTTTGTAAAGGCGACGCGGTAGCCGGACGGTAATAGTCGACGTGTTCCAAGTGGCAGGTCCCCGGTTCCATCCTCACCCACAGCAGCTCTTTTTTTTTTTGCCGTACATTTTATCTTAATTGAAAATTCATCTTTATTTCCGTCTTTTAAATTTTTAACCTTATTATGTATATAACAGATAGAATACCCTTATTTATTTTTAGAACTAATGATTAATTTAAGTAGGTTTGAATAAATTTTCCTACACAATAAAATGATAAATTAAAACAACAATAAATAAATCTAAAGCATATTGATTTCGGCTACCACCAGCCAACCTGTATCTATGAGGAACTACCTATTTTAGAACAGGATAATTAGTTTTTGTATGCACATTGTGCAGGTTTATAAAAACGTTAGCTCAGGGAAAAATCAATATAAATAGAATGAATTGTACTTATAAAACAATAAAAAAAGCTTTTAATTGGTAACTGGTTCCATCCTCACCCACAGCTCCTTTTTTTTTGCCGTACATCTAAAATTTTGTCTGTATAATGATTTAAAAAATATTTTCAGTGATATACTGTTTTTTGGGAAGATTAGCTGTGATTGACTGATTTCATATCCATTCTATAGACTGTTTGGCAAACGGCAAATTTACGCAAGGGAGTAGAAAAAAATTTAAATAGATTTTCCTCATCTTTCATTACATTTTATCGATATTTCTTTCATGAATTCGTGCCTCGAACGATTCGGGGAATGTCGTTTCAATATTTTATAACGTATACGAACTTAAAATATATGTTCGGTTAATATTGAAAAATGAAAAACTGAAAAATGAAATGCTGCAAAATGAAATAGGTACTGAAAAATGAAAAACTGAAAAATAAAAAACTGAAAAATGAAATCCTGAAAAATGAAATGCTGAAAAATGAAATACTGAATATTGACTTTGATATTGATTTTAATATTGACTTTGATACTGAATTTGATGTTGATTTTGATATTCTTTCATGTTCATTTCGACATCCTTTCATGTCGATTTTGATATTGATTTTAATTCTGATATTGATAATAATAATGATTAATATTGAGGCGCATTCAGGGACAATTCCTTAGAATTTTGAGGCTAATCCGAGGACCGATCCTAGAATTTTGAACATATCTCCGACTTTCATGCGTCCTCAACTGCGGGGATGCGACCGGAGGGAGCATCCCCGCGTGGCGCCGCAGGCGCCACTATGAGCGCGAAGCGCGAATGCCTCTGCAAGAGCTAGAAATGGCCGTAGGCCATTTCTAGTAAGAAAAATAAAATCGAGTACAACAAACATCAAAGGGACCGCTGAGGAGTGAAATTACTGGTCTATTCTCTACTGTGGTTTAGTTTTTTTTAGTTATCATATGATTTAATGTATGCAAATCGTGCCTGTAGGAATTTTATATTATTCGTTATAATATAATTTCTTTGTAATTAATGTGTTTGTTCTTCACCGTTGTGGCCATTACAATTTCGACAAGATTGTAACAAGAAAATATCTATTTTGGAGAAGTTACATGTTTATTAACTTGTCAGAATATATACTCACCAAATATTTTTCTGATTTTGGGTTGTCAGTAACTAAATGAGTTATCTTTTCTACTAACGTGTCAACATAACATCCGCCCATCACTTGCACCTTTTCTTTTATTTCCAATTTCGTGGTCTTAGGTAAATTCGAGGATGTCACTATACAACCATACATCGCTACGTTGTAAATGGGCCACGGGTAATTAGGAATGGCCTTTCCTTCCATCAAGCAAATACTAATCACCCATGGTCCAAGTATTCTGCTACAATTAGTATAAAATTAATCAAAGCAAATGACTGGAATGAATTTTACTTACGCACACTTGCTTTCTTTTAAATCATCAAACGTTTTCCCTTTGAAGTCTTCGAAAATCACAAAATCGGTTTTATTTAGTTTTAAGGATTTAAAATTACTTTCTTTAATCCAGGATACCTCAGTCTTTACATTTTGTTTGCATGCCTATAAAAAAGCAAAAAACAATCTATATACCTTACAATATCTTCCTGGACGTCAAAAACAGCCTTTCAGGTCGATTAGGTGTATCGGTGATAGTAACAATACATACCTCAAATGCTTGAAGCATAATCTCCGAAGCCTCCTTTTCTTCCGAATATTTTTCGGGCAAAACAAATATTAAACGAATATTATCCATTATCTGGCAGATTCTTCAGAAAAAATTAAAACTAGTTTTTGTGACCAGGTCATGAAATTAAGTCATTAAATACATAAAAAAAACTATAATCCTCCAACATTACTAATTCAACGTATTCTGGTATTACTATACAAATTGTCAGGATTTTTGTAGGTACATCATAATAATAATGCAAAGGACGCAACACTTTTAAAGAGTTTTAATTACAATTTTTATTTTCCAGTTCACTTCCATGTACAAGGTACAAACCCTACCCAACCTTCGTCTTCACAAGTTCACAGGCCACAGGCGGTAAAACGTAACTGTCAGTAGTGTCATTTTTCAAAAAACAGAAAACCAACATTCAACTTTTCAATTTTCATTCAAAAGTATCTAGTTTATTCATAGATCACAGATAATAGAGGAGATGAAGTGGAGCTGAATACTCTTTATTTGCGGGATCTGCTCGGTTCAGTTAATTCTCATTTTTGATCGTTGGTGCCTGGTTGGCGCAGTTTACACTAACTTTCTAAACCGATCAAAAAGAAGAATAACTGAAATTAACTGATCGGTTTTTCAAATAGAAAGCGACTTTCTCAACTGACAGATATAATTCCCATCCAGCATTAATGGGAACATTCTCTTTTATTTTATCCGCCAGAGTACAAAGTTAATTAGGGTGTAAAATGGAAACTTGTTGCTGTGTACCAAAGTGTTCTAACACAGTAGGATATTTATTTCCTAAAAATGTCCGATTATTCTGACAACTATGATAAAATCTGGTGTGTTAAAATTGTAATCTATATATCTTCATCTTCATCAAGTGTACTAACTAGAATATTATCACAATTGATTAATCTAGAGGATAAAAGAGGATTTATAAACAAAAAATTCAAATTTGTAAATTGTAATTATATATATCTTTCAACCAAATCAGCTTTTTTTCCATGAACTCGAGCACCTGCTCTTTTCCTCAGCTCCATTTTTAAACTATTTAATGACCAACTACCGTAATCCTCTCATTTTCATGAATAAAAGAGATTGGGAAACTCTCGGCAGTCGAGAAATTTAAACTATTTAAACGTTATACATATGATACAAGTTGAAAATATGGTATTAAACCGAGTACGCATGGCGTCATCTATTGGATATGTTAGGAACTGGCTTGGCACAAATGAATTCTCAGATTCTATGTTATTTTCTTGAATTTCTGCAGATATAATGAGGGCAAGGCATCTAACTTAAGTCTTTTTGTATTGCTGACTCGAATGTTAGTGTAACTATTAGTAGTAAAATGTTTTCAACATAATTTTGATGGATCATCTATACCTTCCACCAAATTACACACTGTCATCAATTCTTGTAATGTTTTTTATCTATGGGAAACCTTAAAATTAAAATTTAAAAGTAATTTGCCAGCATACATTCCTCACATATAAATTAGTTTATGTTATGATAATTATTTTCTAATAGATATAATTTCCAATCATCCTGCAATTTATTTTTTATTGCATATAAAACAAATTCTTCCCATAATTTAAGACAGATTGCAAATTAATCATATATTTCACAAAGGAGTACCCTACGAATTTGATAATACGCATACACTACAAATCTAAAATCTAACCGCCAAAAGTTTAGCGCATGAGAAAAAGGGTCGCGGTACGCGAAATGGTCGAAATGTTGGCCTAATTTGACTGCATGGAATAATGGGAGATACAGAACGAGTATTGGTTCTTGGTTCTATAATAAGTGTCGAGAGTGCACATAGGAATTCGTGTGAATTGTGATTCGCCAGAAACATTAGAGACACCGTCTAAGCAATAAAGCTCATCCCGTTTTGCACAAGCGATTAAGGACCGGTTTATTAATACAGGATTAACGCTTTAACTATAGTAGAAATATGTCAAACTATACAATATAACTACTAAAAAAAATAGATGCCCACCTGGGACCTAGTAAATATAGTCCTCAAAAATGGCCTGGAAACATATCTTGTTGGTGGCGTTGGTGCATGTGTGTGGCTCTTTAAATTCTATAAATTGCATTTAAGCCATGTAATAAAATTATATTCCCACTGTGGAAACGGCCTCTCTTTTTATTTTAAAAGCCTCACACGATCTGTTTACTGAGTAGAAAGAGTTAATAAGCCACTGTCCATTATTAATTTTGACCAATGAATGCAATGGCAAATTTCGTGAAAGAATTTCTAACCTCAAAAATAAAAAGTGGTTCTGATGTCTCTGCTGATATTTAATCACTTTTAATTATTTTCATTACGTACACAAATGTGTACACCAAAGTATTTAGAAAACTGTTTTATTAGATGAATGGGAATGACAGCAAATAAAGATAACGAATAACTTTAACCGTCTTTTTGATAAACGCCAAAAACTAAACATCAAAAATATAAAATGGTTCGTTTTTATGGGATTTAAAAATCAACCAATAGAATAATTCTATTTAAATATGGCGTACTTATTTGGGAAGTGGCTTTTAGCTATTTCTATTCAGCAAATAGAGTATATATAGTTAGGCATGATCATAAAAATATCCGAAATCGACATTTTTACTTGTCAAATACTGTCTGACACTACTATACAAAACTCAAAAATTCCATTTATTAAAAAAATGCTGGGCATAAATTCATATACTTGTTCGTCTTTTTTAAATATTTTAGGAAATTCTGTATCTATCACAAAACACAACTTTCATTCGATAAACTATTTTGTTTAGAGCCGGTTTATCCAATGCAACGTTAACTCGTAACCAAAGGATAACTGTCAAACAAAACTCATTGTTTCATTTGACACTTATCCTACAGTTAAGTGTTAACCCTGTATTGATAAACTGGCCCTTAATGTTTTAAATATTTCTAAGGCTAATGTCAAAACTTTGTTTTCACTATTCGGAAACTAGTGGTGCCATCTATTGATGGCTGATTTTCGTGTATAATCTAGATCCTTCCTATATCTATGTCCATCTGCAAATGAAAAAATAAATCTGTTGGTAGCACTGTCTATTTCAACATGTTTTTTATGCATATTGCGCCTGAACTTCCTGAAATGTCATTTTGAATGTCTTTTGTCATTCCAATTTGTCAATTAGTAAAATGGTAGTGACGTGACGACTAAGATTCTCTTTTTACGGGTTTTTCGAGTGAGCTGCCGTTTTAATAATTAGTTTATCAATAAGTGCGATTATATTTCCTTGACAATTCTTCAAGAGAACATTTGCAATGGCTGAGGAGACAGTGCCAATTTGCAGGCTCTGCTTAGAAACAGTTTTTGATGGTCAATTTCAAGAAGCAGAAAGTATTATAATTATTTTGCAAAATGTCCTTCCCGACTTGGTAAGATATTTTTCTTTGGTTGTAGTTTTCTCTAATTAAATGTGGGTGCCATTTAATAGCCTCTGATATGCCCCGTCAAGTGTCATCCATTATCTAATTTTCAAATAGTGTTGATACAAGAAGTCCTTTTCTGTATAATAGCAGCAACATTGTAGCCAAAAGTACTTTACCAAATACTTAATTAAATTGAAGCTCATCCCGTTTTGCTTTGTTTAGAAACTTTAGTCTAGACCTTATAGGTTGTAATATAGGTCATTGCTTATAGACAACTATAAAATGTCATCTGCCTAAATATCATTGTTAGTGTTTCTGTAATAATTACCCTACAGTTTAAGAACAGTATTAAATATTTGTATTGAATTAAATTGTACTGCATAACAATAAAGCAGGCATTCTTTTAAACAACTGCCAACTCATAATTCTTTATATTTGTATAGCGTGTATATACAACACAGAGTGGTAATTATATTTGTTTCTTTCTTCAGAATTTCAGTGTCAGTAGGCGTCCTTTGATATGCACAAAATGTACAGAAACAGTCCAAAAATTGTATAATTTTAAGTCGGCGTGCTTAGAGACTGAGAAACAATTACTGAACTATCGACCTAATGGAAGTTCGACCATAAATTTAGAAGAAGTCATACATAATAAATGTTCAGAGAATGGTGTGAAGATCGAAAAAATTGATAAAGGCAAAATATGTAGATTTTGTGTACAAATACTCGAGGGTGAAGTGTGTATACAGTTGGGAGTAATAGAAAAAGATATGTTGAGAAAGTGTCTTCCAGATTTGGTAAGTTATCTCTTTACATCATATATTATATCAGTTTATGCATGCAATTCATCCTTTAATAATCAGTTCGGGATAAATATAGGTATTTTGCTGATATTTTTGGAATAAATTTAAAAAGTGACTGCCTTTCTATATGTTAATAGAACTTTCTATTCTGCGCCTTAGATGGAGAATTAACGGAACATTACCAAGGTCAAATAGTGCGTTAAATATCCTCATTCATATTTTACACAAAAACCAGCCAACAGAATTCAGAATTGATTTCATTATGTAAACTAGCAAACTTAAGACAAGTACCTATTAAATTTTGTGTTGTAATCCTAGTTAAAATTAAATTTCCAAAATTTTCTCCTTGATTATTCAACGCGTACATACCATTCATTCGTCCCAAATTTACCAAAAATAGTTTTATATTCAACAAAGGGACTTAAATATTCAAATAAAATATAATATGATGTATAAAATAAAATAACATGAAAAAAGTGAAAAGTCTGCTTAACATTTGCTCCTATTAAAGTATTGTGTCAAATAGGAATATGTTAAATTTCGTGTAAAATAGTTGGGTATTTTGCTACTACATGGCAGCAGCATAGCGGTGACATTGCTTCGTGTGCCACAAAGCAGGGTTGGGCTCATAATTTGTCATTTTTAGTGTTTGAAATATCGTTTAAAACTTGCTTTAATTATTTGTTCATATTAAATATTAAAAAATGACATTGCCATTAAAAGTATTGCTGATTATATATTTTTGGGATTAATAATAGTAAATGGTCTATTATTAGGCGAAGTTTAGTTTAACAACTATTCTTACACTTAACCTAAAATATACATAAAGTATAATTTTAAAAAATATATATAAAACATAAATTTTCAATAGATACGAAATGATAAGATATATACATAAAAATGTTACACAATTGGTCAATTAAATCTTGTCATGCAAAATCAGTCACTGGTGAAACAAGACAGGAGAAAAAAAAAAAAGGGAAAAACAAAAGAAAAAGACAATGTATGTATTTATATGTAGAAAATTCAGTATAATTATTGTTTACTTAACATGGATTCTTTAAGACTGTTTTAAAGCTAGAAATGCCAAGACTCTTTAAACTTCATTAATACCGTTAAAAATTTTAGGGACTTGATATGAATAAGAGGACTGAAATTTAGTTGTCGAATGTTGAGGTATATTAAGTTGATTTGTAGTGTATGATAGTACCAGATGTTCACAAGGACACTGTCTCATATAACTGCTCAAAATGGATTTATTACTATATAAAATCTTCAGAGAGTAAAACGCCTTTTGAAAACAGTTGGTGATATGAGATGTGAAGTTAAGTTTACTATCCATGTACAAACCAAGATTCTTAGCAGACTCTGTAATAAGCAAAGTATGATCTCCTATTTTTATGTTAAGACGTGCTGACACCTGAAATTTGCTATAAGTGTTACCAAATAGTAGTAATTTAGTTTTTACACGGTTTATATAGATTATGTTTCTAAGATTGAGATATAATGTTTGTTAAATCTGAATTAATTACATTATTAGCATGGTCAGCTTCTTCAGGACAAAAACCTCTTAAATAGTTGAGAATCATCAGCATCAAAATGATAATTACAGTGAAGAATGGAGTGACATATATCTGATGTATATAGAATAAAAAGTAATGGTCCCAATATTGACCCTTGGGGAACACTCTTAGTTAGAAGACGAGTCTGCGAGAAGATGTTACCAACTACTACCCTTTGTTTACGACATGTTAAAAAATGCTTTAAAAAAGATACACTTAAATCGTTAAATCCGTAATAATTAATTTAGAAATTAGTAATTCATGATTAATAGTGTCAAATGCCTTAGTAAAATCAAACAGTATAAGAACTGTAATCTTTTTACTGTTCCATGACTTAAAAATTTCATCCCCAACCTCCAGAAGGGTAGTGGCCATACTGTACCCTTTTCTAAAACCTGATTGATAACGTGGTAAAATTGAATTATTATTAACATATGCGTATACTTGCTCGTAAACAATTCTTTCCAAAACTTTTGAGAGTAAGGGCAGTACTTATGGGTCTCAACTCCAAGTAGCCTTTAGGATTTAAATTTTTAGGAAGAGGGCGTACTACTGCCTCCCTCAATGAAGTAGGGAAATACCCCTTCTCAAAACAGGAACTAATTATATATGTTATTGGTAAAGTGGGCGTTGGTAGACACAACTTAAGCATGCTTAATGATATGCCATCATTTCCAGAGGCATTTGACTTAATCAATGAAATTATTTCCATTACTTTCTGTGGGTTATTAAGATGAAACTCAAAATTCAGAGAATTATTATAGGACTTAAAAATATTTCTAGAAAAACTAAACATGGCACTAACATACATAGACAAAAATTATAAAAACGAAAACATTATATTGTCAGGGGATGTCAATATCAATACACTCGTAGAATCAAAAGCAAGACAAAATTTAGAAGATTTATTAACCACATTCAACTTATATAGAACCACTAATGATCCCTCTAGAATAACAAATATAAGTAAAAGCTGTATAGATAACATGTTCACTAACATAACCGAAAAAGGAAGTGAATTATATGCTAAAACCATAAATCTGCATATCTCGGATCATCTAGGGCAACTCCTTGAACTCAAATTAAATCATAAAGTTCCTAAAACATACAAATCTATTAAACACAGAGAAATAAATGAAATAAATACACACCTGTTTAAGAAGAAGATCTCCACTACAAATTGGGATGAAATTATAGGAAATAAAAGTGCACAGGAAGCATTTTCCGACTTCCATTACCAACTTAAGGCAATTTTCGATGACATCTTCCCAGCAACAGTTAAAAAAATACAAATTATGCAAAGAGATTGAATTGGTACACCGAGGAACTAAAGGAAATGAAAAACAAATTAGATGCTCTCAATACCATATATGAAATACGAAGAGATGATGAATCTTTAAATGCATATAAAAAGTATAAAAAACAATACATTGAAAAGATAAACGAGACAAAACGAATTTCTAATGCTAAACATATAGAGGGGGCAAGTAATAAAACAAAAGCAATATGGGACGTAATAAAAGCAGAAACTAAAACAGAAAAAATTAACAAAGAGAATGAGAGTCTGTTAATAGCCGATGAATTAAATCAATTTTTCCAAAGTGTTGGATAAAGTGCCATAGAACAATTAGGTAATGTAGAGAGATCTCCAGGACAACTGTTGAAAGAGTATAAAATTAATAATGAAAAATCTATCTATATAGAAGTCACTCCAGAAGAAATAAGGGACGTGATAAAAAACATAAAAAACAAGAAAACAGAGGACATCTATGGCTTCTCCACAAAACTAATGAAGGAAATAATAGGGGACATTATAAGCCCATTAACCAAAGTTATTGACAGATCTATTAAAGAAGGCATATTTCCGGATGAACTAAAACAGGCAAGAATCGTACCTGTACTAAAAGAAGGAGACATAAATAACTCTAACAACTATCGCCCACTGTCAATATTACTGTCAATTTCTAAAATATTTGAAATTATAATAAAGAAGAGGCTTGTGAGTTTTTTTGAAAAATCCAAACTATTTATGGAACATCAACATGGATATATACAGGGGAAATCTACTATTACTGCTCTTATGGCAGCAATTGAAAAAGTAACTGAGGCACTAGACAACCAAGACGAAATAGACATGCTGCGACCTTAGTAAAGCATTTGATACAGTTGATCATGGAATTTTACTAGACAAACTATAATATTATGGAGTAAGAGGAAATACACACAATCTTCTGAGAACATACATAACAAATCGCCACCAGACAGTTAGTTGGAAAAACAAAACATCAATAAAACTACTAATGAAACACGGAGTAGCCCAGGGCTTGGCACTTGGACCAGTACTATTTATTATATATACAAATGACCTAATTCCAAATGTGCCAACTTACGGAGCTTGTTTATATGCAGATGATACCTCGTTCGTAACAAAAAAGCAAGATACCGCTATCGAAACCAATCAAACAATACTAAAAAATGCAAACGTTTGGTTCACTAGCAATAAACTGCTATTAAATGAAGAGAAAACCCAAGTAGTAACAATATCCACAAAGAACAATGCTGAAGTCGATAATATAAAATTTCTTGGAATGATTATGGATAGTAGACTGAACTGGAGCGTGCACCTAGAAGAACTAGGTGAAAAACTATCTAAGGCCATTTATACTATAAGAACAATAAAAAAAGTATCAACCCACCTTTCAGCAAAAACAGCATACTTTGCACATTTCCACAGCATAGCAGCATATGGCGTTTTATTCTGGGGCACTGCTACAGAAGCTCATAGAATACTGATCTTACAAAAACAGGCGATTAGAATACTATGCCAACTAGGTTATAGAGACAGCTGTAAAGAAGCCTTTAAAGAACAATCAATACTTACGATTCCATCTTTATGTATTCTAAACTGTCTGAAATACGTATACTGTAATAAGCATAAATATCTTCTTAACTCAGAGTTTCATACATATAACACAAGAAATAAAAATGATCTGCAAATCCCTCTACATAGAATAAACAAAACCCAACAAGGTTTAGACTATTGGGGAGCAAAACTGTATAATAAAATCCCCAGTGACTTAAAAACAAAATGTGATAGTGCCTTTACAAATGGGGTGAAATAGCTTCTACTCGCCAAAGCCTATTACTCAATACAAGAATATTACTATCAGATGTGATATAAACTGTGATATACTGCGCTGACCGATTTGTAACGTTTTGCATTATCTGTGTAGTGTTCTGTATTATTTTATTTGTATTATTTTATATATACATATTTGTTATGTGTTGCCCTCTAACGGGGAAAGATGCGATTAAGTCCCTGGTCAAAGCGAGGGGGAACCTGTTACTCTGTTGATGGCCAGTAGGTGGGGTGGCGCCATCTATGAGCCAATTGACGAACAGTCATCTAGTACATAGTAGAAAACTCTATAGGATTCTAGAATGTTATGGAATAGGATTCTGGTACATTCTATGGGTGGATATAAAGAGGTGGATCCAGCAGATGGTAACAGTTCAGTTCAGTGAAGTATACAGTATAGTTCTAGTATACAGACAGAGAGTTTTTAGGTTAGACAAGAGTTGACAAGTTTAAGAAGAAAAGTAAAGTGCATAGTGTTTTAAAAGTAGTGAATTTATATTAGATTAAGTTATTATTAGTTGTGTGATTTTTAAGTATTTACTGGTGTAATTTTAGTGATTAATAAAATAGTGGTTAGTGGAGATTCTTGTTGCAAGTTATTTGAACCTACAGAGTGTTTACTGAAGACTGTAAACACGTAACAATATAATGTTTTATATTATTTTATATTATGTTTGTATTGATTTATACTATTTTACATTATGTTTGTTTCTACACAGTATTCTGTGAATTTATTGACTTTTCATTGTAACATTGTGTATTTACAATGAATAAATATCTATCTATCTATCTATCTATCTATCTAGACTGGTGTGGCTTCTGTGTTATCGACATGATGATGATGTAATTCGATTACTTACAAATTTACTCGTGATTGACTGGTGCATGCAAACGCACTCTTAAGTAAGATTATGTTTGCATAGGTGGCGAATTAAAATTAATGCTATTTGAGCACAATGGTTATTGCATATCCTGAAAAATTACCACAGTATTTTAAGATTTTAAAACAGATTGGTGATTGCAATTACATGCAGATTTGTAACGGTCAAAGTGATTTCACCTTTTAATTGATTTATCACGTTTTTTTTCAATTCTAGGACCTCACCGTCTCTGAAAATCCTGTAATATGTGGAACATGCTTAGAGTGTTTACATAATCAATTCAATTTTATCACATCCTGTTCGGATGTCGAGGAGAGGATAAATAATTATTGTTTAGCGCAGGGGACAAATTCCAATGATCAAGTGAATCTGCATGATATGCTTATACACTGTCTAAAAACGCCAGTAGATAAACTTAACCGTGCTACTAGTAATCAGTATGGAGATATCAAGGCAGAATTAGACGATGATGACAGTTCAAATATGGAGCATGAGGAGATTTCCATTAAGGACGAAATTAGCGCCGAATCAACACAGGAGGATAGCTTTGACACGTAAGTAACCAAACTATATTCAATAATATGTGTGGATCCATTAAGGACCCGAAGGAAGATCAAAAACTCATAAGCTAGGGGAGGGTGGGGTAATAAGAAATACTTGGGGTAATAAGAAACATAAAAATTTAAAATAGCCGATAGTTTTCTAGATGCAGGATTAAATATTTTTTCCTACATAGGTGGCAAATCATAGTATCCAGAAAAAAATATTGAGCTCAATTTTGCAATAAAGATAGCATACAAAAAAAATCAAAATTTAGTTGCAAAAATTTCACCTTATACCCCGATGGGGGTAAAAAGAAGCCAGCTATGTATTTCATGCATGATGCATATTAGAAATTGTCAGAGTATTAAAATACACTTTATATGTGTATCTTATTTCCCTATAAAATTTTGGTGGAGCTAAAATAGTATTTTTTTTTACAGGCTGATGGAAATATAGGGAAATAAATACACTGGTTAAAGCTTTTTTACACAACTTCATATTTAAAAAAATGATATTAACTGACAATTCCAAATGTTTATTTCTAATGTGACATAAATAACTTGAACTAATAATTTCCTTTTTTTCTCTCTAGATATAGAGTTTTAATTTTAACCAGATCTGTGCGGCTTAAAGTAAACGGTCCATTTCCTTGTAAAGACAAAGGACCACACAAAATGATGTTTTTATTTACGCATTGTACATCATCATGAGGAGGTCAATTGAGAGTATCCAAAAATTCTTGAATTTGACCGTATATTCGTTTTTTTGCACTTTAGTAACTCGTCCCACATACCAAGCGATGTCATAGTAAATGGCATAGTATCGTTCTGGTAAAATTGTATCAGTTCCACTATCTTCTTGGCCTTCATCCTGAGATGGCGATAGATCGAACTCGACATCATCATCATCATCATCATCCAAGCACAGAACCTTAGGGTCTAATTCTTCCTCAGACGTTTCGTCACCTTCCCAATTCCGTCTCCACTTCTTAGATCCTCTCTCTTTAGGTTTTACGGTATCTCCCTTTTTTTTATTTCATATTCTTCTGTGTTTGTTTCGCTGCTTTTACTGCATCTTTTTTCTTCTTTTCATCATTTTGTTCTTTTAATCGTTTTAATGCTTTTGAGCTTGTGACAATTTCACCTTCGCTTTGCGAAACTTTTTCCTCTTTTCCATAGTTACTGAATGTTGAGACATTTCTTTTACAGTTTCATTATCTTCTATTAAATGTTCACTTTCAATTCAATTCATTTCACTGTATGACTGATGTTCGAGAGGTAAGTGCACTTGCCTCTCACCCAAAAGTCCCGGGTTCGATCCCCGGTCGTGGCAGTGGAAAATACTGTGAGAGGGATTTTTTCACTATACACGGATATTGGGTGTGTGTATTACTTATGGTGTATTTATTTATTATTATTTAATTAATACAACATCGGTTTCTTTGGGGTCGTCTCAATTGAATACTTGTTCATTCCATTGGGAATCCAAAAGTGCTGCGTCTTCTGCAGCAGTTGGCCTATGACTGGGTTCAGTCTCGGCTTCCTCAGCAGGAACACCTGGAACTTGCTGGCCCATCTTTATTTGCCCTAGATAGTGTTGGTTGGTTTTTGAATTTCTCATATTTAATTGGATCGTATGCATTTATTGGAAATTTGGCGAAGTTTAAAGGAAATAATCCTGTTGATTCAAAACCACATCTTAAATTTCTGGACTTAAATGATTCTTCCCAGGATGTATTAATATATTTGGAAAATTCCAATATTGGAATTACTCTTCCTGGATTAGCTCTGACATACTCTATCAACATTTTATTCCAATCTGTTTTGAATGTGTTGAAGTTTTGTCCAATGATTCAATAAATTTATTCTTTCCTTTTATTTGGGTTTTCTACGACATGTATTGTCCTCTTCAAAAACAAATCACCAAATCTACAAAATAATAGAATTATTGGAAAAAGCCTCTGCGCCCGTGACATTTACTTGAAAGGAACAGTCAGAGGTTATGTTTTACAAATAATATAAATCGGAATAAACACAGAAATAATATATTTTGCTGACATTTCGGAAAGTAGTCTCTTTCTGCTTTCAAAGCTTTTTTTGGAAGAACTCTTATTTTGCTGTCTATGTCAAATACACAGCTTTAAGATTCTGTTTATGTTATTTCCATAGATACTTACTACTTACACAGAACTGACGATATTTTCTTTTAGATAAAAATGTTGAGTTTGTTAAGTTCTTCTTTTAACATTGGTAGCCAGGTTGTACAAATATCTACAGAAGATTATTACTGATTCTTTAATTTTTCTTTTTTTGTTAACATTTTTGCCGAATCCCAGTTTATTTTATGTCCGTTTTCCCAAGCATGTTCACAAATCTTTGATTTCTGAATTTCATTCTTTCTAATGTAATTCTTGTGATCATCCAACCTCACACTAAAAGGTCTGGATGACTCACCCACATAACATTTATCACATTCGCGCGGGATATTGTAAATACAATTTTTTGAATTCTGCTCCCTGTTTATCGGTTTTGTTTTTGTTAAAATAGATCTTAAAGTGTTCCCCATTTGAAATATCGTCCTGACATCAAATTTGTCACCTATACGGCGTAGTTTTTCCGATAATCCCTATACATAAGGAATTATTGCTGTATAATGACGTTCAGATTTTTGTCGTACCTGAGTGTCCCTATTTTCAACATTTATGAAAACTCTATCAAAAAAGGCTTCAGGGTATCGATTTTGTACTAGTACCTCTTTGATAAATTTTTTCTCGTTATTTAATATTTCATTATTAGATGAATTATTTTGGTCCTATCGTATAAACATTTTACAACACCCCTTTTAACATTTATTGACTGATTGCATTGACAAATTGCAAAGATGTCGTCAACATATCTCCACCAGACAACCGGTTTGTTTATACAATTTTGAGCATGTGTGTTCTCAAAGTTCTCCATAAATATGTTGCTTAAAATTGGTGATAATGGAGACCCCATGGCCATACCAAAATCCTGCTGATAGAACTCATTTTCCAATTGAAAATAGGTTGTTTTTATACACATTGTTAAGAGTTCCATTATGCTATTTACACTTAATTTAGTTCTAGTTTCCAAATTACTATCATTCAGCAACCTATCTTTAACTATTATAAAAAACCTTAAAAATAGTTAAAGATAGGTTGCTGAATGATAGTAATTTTTTAAAGCTGTGTATTTGACATACACAGAAAATAAGTGTTCTTGGAAAAAAAGCTTTGAAAACGGAAAGGGACTACTTTCCAAAACGTCAGCAAAATACATTATTTCTCTATTTATTCCGATTTATATTATTTGTAAAAAATAACCTATGACTGTTTCTTTGACGTAAATGTCACAAGCACAAAGGCTTTTTTCCAATAATTCTATTATTTTGTATATTCGGTGATTTGTTTTTGAAGAGGACAATACATGTGGTAGAGAATCCAAATAAAAGGAAAGAATATTCATAGAATGCTACAAATAACTTTCAGACAATATTTTGATTCAATAAATTGGCTCACGTTTGGTGGGAATTTCACTAATATGACATTATTTTTTTGTGCCAGTTGAACTAAACTGAAGCTAACATGAAATACAAAGCCATCGAAAAATAATATAACTTTTTTTGTTGTTGGTCCTTAGGTGTTATGTTAGGAATAATACTTGTTCAAACCATTTGACAAATAACTCTTCGGTCATCCAACCATTTGCCTGCGAAGCATATCCTGTTCCTGGATAGTCATTTTTAGGAAACCAAGTAGACCATAATTGCTTTCCAGTAAATATTATAAATGGCAGCAATTTAGTTCCATGGGCCCCTCCACACTGTTGAACTGTTGTATTGGTTTTTCCACTACCGGGGATATTTCCTGAAACCCGCTTTATGCCTTTTTGTGAAAAGACTTTCACATCTTTTGGATCATGTGAAAAAGTAGTTTTGTCGCAGTTAAATATTAAACTACCGTCATTAGGGCCAATCTTCTCTTTACGATACATTTTCTGTACATCGTCGTAAAACTTTTTAACTATAAACGGATCTGCTTCTGTAACCCGTTGATAGCTCATTGCTTCGCCTTTCCTTATAAGTAATTCAGGAAATCTCTTCATGAACCCTCGAAACCAATCCTCTCTAGGTCCGTTTTCGCCCCATCTTGTTTGTATTTTTTCAGATTTGATGTCATCCTTCACAAAAACTAAAGTCTCATCTCCATATAATGCACATACACGTAAATATTCGGCAAGAGCAGTTTCATCACTTTCACTAAGTACTGGTTTTCTACCGCCCCCCAGCTTCATTTTTTCTTGTTTATAATGTTTACAAAGTGTACCAAAGGGCACTCCATATTTTTCAGCTGCAAGCCATAGAGGCATGCCCCTCTGAACTGCTGCGGCAGCTTTATTCATTTTCACTGGATCGTAGGAACATCTTATCCCTCTTTTTTGATATGTTCCAGGCATTTTTAATAGTTTATAATCTTAAACAAAAATAAAGTGTCAATGGTCATTGCCCCAAATAAGGGGTAATTTTTCAAATTTGGGGCAATAAGATACATGACCATAACCGCTATTATTTTAATAACAGAAAATATAAGAAAAATACACTAGAAAGCCTAATTCTTTGCCCACAAAATTATGTAAAAAAATTAGGGATGTGTATTGTGTGTTGCCTAGAAAAAAATATTGTTTGCATGAAAACACTACTTTCACATGGTAAAGTTTTATACTTATTATTATTAGCCTTTATTCGAGTCCGAGTATAAAAAAATGTTACAGTCGATAGATTGTGTGTAATAAAAAACAAGTAAAAGGTGTAGTCTATTGTAATTCCCATTGGTCTACGGTGCACACGACTATGGTTATAGAGGCCAATTCGGGAGAGCACATGTCGACCGCAGTCAGGACAAACATAGACCTGGTTAGGTCTTGGATTCGGCCTTCTTGCAGCAACATTTCCTTGATAGCTGGCCACAACCCCTCGCCATTCGGTTCTGTCCGCTGCAAGTTGTTCCCATTGCTCGTCTGGAATACCGCAGGATTTTAGATTTTCATGGAGAACGTCTTTGAACCTCTTTCGTTGACCGCCACGCCTTCTTCTACCGCTTAGCAATTCACCATAAAGTGTACATTTAGGAAGGTGGTTATCATGCATACGATGAACGTGACCTGCCCATATTAGGCGTGCTCTTGAAATAAGCACCTCAATTGGAAGGCTGTTTGCTCTCCTGAGTACTTCCACGTTTGATATGTGATGGAACCAACGGATTTTCATCATACTTCTGAGGTGTCTTTGCTGAAAACGTTCTAATTCTTTCACATGACGACGGTAAGTGTCCCAGCTTTCACATCCATATAGCAGTGTTGGAATGACAACTGCTCTGTAGACAGCCATTTTCGTTGACAAAGCAAGGTCGTGGTTGTCAAATACTCTCTCTCTAAGTCCCCAGAGTGCTCTAGATGCAGCGTTAATTCTATTGCGAATCTCGCTGCCCATGTTTGCTTTGTCATTAACAGCGTTGCCTAAGTAATTGAACTGATCCACCACTTCAAGAGAATTTCCGTTACGTGTAATGTCTATTTGGTTCACTTGATGAGGAGTTGACATAATCTTAGTCTTTCCAATGTTGATTTTAAGTCCCAAGGAATCATAGCTCTGGGCATACACATCTAAAAGTTCTTGAAGCTCTTCCGGCGTAGAGGCTAAAAGTGCACAGTCATCCGCATACTGGAGATCACAAATGAATCGTGTGCGTGTCTTCGTGAAAGCTCTAAAGCACCCTATGTTAAAGAGACCGCCATCAGAACGGTATCTGAGACCTATTCCTCTGATTGTCAGTTTTATACAAGCATATTAACGCAAACAAAATCACAGTCCCATTATTTTTTTTACAGTGATAGGCGACTAATTTTTTTCAAATTTTTTCTTCAACAAATAAGAAAAAAATTAGGTATTATTACCCCCCTTTCTTATTACCCCACCCTCCCCTAATATTTCATTTACCACTAGATGGTACTGTATTTATATTTATTTGACTGTGCTTTTATTATGATATAGTTGTAACAGTTTTGTGAGATGTACAGAAAAACTATGTTGCCTAAAAAAAAATACTTTGAGATGTACATAACAATTGATTTGGAAACATACATTGTGCACCTTGATTGGTGGCAATGAATCGATTTCCTTTCATAGGACAGCAGAATACTGAACTTTCATAGAGGAATGGTGAAGTGTTGTTCTGCATTCGCCTATGTCGTATGGATGAGATCTAACAAGCTCGAAACTAGTCTACGGCTGGCGATGCACAACAGCCCTGCACTGTAGTGCTTTCTTTAGGATTAATCTGCCTGCTAGGGGAAATTGCTTTCAGATTTTATTTTGCATTTTCCGATTGAAGTCTTAAGTTACAAGACATTTTCAGTTGTTTGAAAACTCGCCTTATGCACTTTGATTAGAGGCAATGAATCGATTTCCTTTCATAGGAAACGGTGGAATACTGGACTTTCATAGTAGGTGTTTTCACTTTACTATACATTTATTATTTTTGTACAAAATATTTATTGTTCAAATTTTTTGCAATTAGGTACTAAAAAGTACTAGTATTGATTTCGTATTATGTATTATGTGTTTATACTATCATGACAATCATGCATTTAATAATTATATTACAGCTCTGATGGAGACATGTCAGGGAATTGGTTAGATGACACAGAAAAGCTACCTCATGAACTGGATCACGATTACATAAGCAACCAACCCTCCTTTAATTACGGTAGCACTTTCCTCTGTTATTCTCTCTTATTAAAATTATAAAGTTTCCTATTTTCTTTTTTTAGGGTTATCGAATACTTCTCGTCTGTCTAAAGAATATAAAATGAAGCATTTTATTAAACCTAGGAAAGAAACTCAGACTTTACATGTGCTTAAAAAAACCATACTGCGGCTTGAAAAGAAATTAAAATACTATCAAGGAAAATATCAGATGGCATCGGATAAATTACGAAACATACATCGTTTATTGAAGGAACTAAAAAATAAAAATTTAATTACGGAAGAAGCTTATCAGGAAATAATGGCATGCAAATGAGAGTTTACTTAGTGAAAAATCAGTAAAAGTATTATATTTTTACAGGCACATATTTATTACATTGTAGTTAATTTTGTAGATTTAACGTTCCTCATAAAATTCAATTAAGTTCATGAGATTTTTGTGGTGTCCCACTTCTGATTCCTAACAATCGTCAGAAGTGGGATTTGATCACATACACTAAACGGTTATAGTGTAATTTTTCTATTCAGAAACACATACAATGCCTTTCGGTAATAATCGTTAATGTGATCGTTCGGGGTAAGTTTTAGATATATAAGTTTTTAGCAGCTTGCAACAATTTGGCGTGGTACAAATCAATTTTGTTTTTTTAAATTGAGTATTTTCCCTGTTGAGATCTGTTGGTGCATTATGTTACTTCAGGAAATCTATTTACCCAGTGTGGCGGCAATGAGGAAGTTGCATGGGTTTTTTATACTGAAAATGATAAAGCTTCAAAATACATTTATAAAAATGTAAATTTCACGATTTCACGAGAATATATTTTTTGCTTTACAAAGCTCGTAGTTAGTTTTCATCAATGGTTTTAGAATTAGGTTTTTTTTGGAATACTTCAATGCTATTAACACATTATTTCTATACATATGTCTGGTTATTGCCACACATACATTCGCATACAACATTATCGGAATACATAAATATGAACATCCGTTAATTCGTGTAGGGTAGGAACAGTATACTAGTTCTTTAATTCCGCTCTTAATGGTACTGTCTTCGGCAAGTAATGGCTTGCGCTATATTAACTTTTGAGCATTGTGCCCATGAGAATTATTGTTCAGGAGGCTAAGACATATAACATATTAAAATTTGGTGCAAGTTAACCTATCATTCCGTGCAAGGTTCTTTAAACATTTTCTAAATTCATGCATCTTCCTTATTACACTGCTAACAAGTACATTAGAGAATGTTTTAATTCAGTTCCAGCAGTTGGACAATACTTTTTTACACTAGTAAAGTACTTAAATACCGAAAAGACTCACTTCTAAAGGCATCCCAAGCTTGTGAAGTGATAATAATAATAATGTTATATTGATGTTTAATTGATTAGCTCAATGATTGTTAATTTTTTGAGATCTTGCTATTAACTTCTTTGATCAGTAGAACAAAATTTCTTGATTTTCTTCAGGGTCATAAGCAACACTTTTCTATACTTATCTTTCACAAACGTGAATTTCTATATAGAACGCATTATATTCTAGAAATGAATCATTATTTTTGTTCTCCATGCAATACAATGTCAGTATAATGAATCTTAATATATTGCGCAAGTTGGCTGTTTTGCATCTATGCTCTCTGGCATGCTTGCAGCCATCTTAAGGCATTGTACGGGTTTCTAGAATTGGTCTTTATATTTCCTATGACCCCTATATTGCTATCGTTTTCTATTAATTATTTAATAAAAGGGTTTATTGAAGTATTTTGTTCATATCCAATTTTTTATAACGTATTATAATTAGCATGCAAATAAAAATATGGAATTGTATGAAGAAATTTATTTTTGTTATATTTTCATAATTTCCTCAAATGAATTTCTTTTATCACTCTTTACATAATAGTAGGGTAGCCCTCGACCAGGATTTTTGACCTCATCGCAGCATGAAGATTTCAATTATTTTCCATTAGTTTATTATATGTCTCCGAAGAAGAAGTTCCATTACCACTAACATTTCTGGAATTGTTTGAACATGTCAAAATAAATTATGAAAATTTTTTTGGCAGCACGTCAGTTTCCTTGTTTTTCTATTCACCTCACGCGCATCCCAAGTGGGAGGAAATTTCAAGTAATATGACACCTGGGAAATATAAGGTACTCTCGAGCACTAGCGGTACGTCTGTTTCCTACCTCATATGTTGAGAATGCTCGGAAAGGGGTGGGAAAAATAATAACTGACATTTTCAGCCTTGCTGGAAGCACAAATGTTGTTTTTCATTCTTTATAAACAGAAAATTCGGAAATTTATTAGTTTGGCTCTGCTTTTATACAATAATTATAAATATATTGGGCTCAGTTTTACGGTCATTAAAAGAAACTGATAAAATATGCAGTAGACGATTGTACAGTACATGAAATGACAGTACCCACATCTGAAAATTTCATTGACAAACAGGACATGCGTTCTTATGCTTACTTGTATATGTATAAATTAGACAAAATATCGAGTTTCATATTTAATTGCCGTTTCATTAATAGAATTCGAAATGGCGGAATGCGGATAGTGATGTTGAACTTTTAAATAGTGATAGAAAAAATAGTGAAAAGAACTGTGAAGTTGAAGAATTAAAATGCAAATGGTGTGGAAAGAAGTGTGCAGTGATGGTGTGTGTAAATGTTACTCAGTGTTTCACAATAGTTGCATTACAAGGTCAAAAATCAAGAAATTAGATGACACCAAAGTTATTTGTTGTGAACTAAACTCAATGGAACAAAAAATCATAAATATAAATTACAAAAAGCTTGAATTGGAACTACAACTCGTGAAAAAACTGATGGCTGAAATGGAAGACGAAAACAATATTTTAAAAGAAAATAACAGATTACTACTAGAGAAGATCACCACCTTAACTATTAATAAGCCTAATGTCCAATAGATCGCGAAAACACGAACCAAGCAGTTCTGAAAGAAAACAGATTGCAGCTCCAAAGAGTGCAAATATTTAAAACTGAGAAGACTGTAAACTAGTTAAGGAAATCATGCTCAAAGCAGAACAAAAAAGCGAAACTGGACAAACAGAAGTAATAAATGGAAATACTCAGGAATAAGATGGTTTCAGGTTCCAAAGAAGGCAAAATCGAAACAACTACAGAAATCAAATAAACCACAGTGATGAAAGAAGAGAGGAGCAAAAAGAAAACAGATTGGACAAGCTGCTCATGAACAAAATCAAGTTTTTCGCGGTATTGAACCAAAAATGTGGTTATATTATTTATATAGAGTAATACCTAAAATTGGAGAGAATGACATAAAAGAATACATAAAGAAAAAACTAATGAAGAAGGCATAATAATTGAAAAACGGAAATCATCCAAGGCAATGTTTTATAGTGGCAACAAAATTTGAATTCAGATATAGGCTATATGATCCGGGCTTTTGACCGAAAGGGGTTGGATTTGGAAGATTTGATTTCAAAAAGCAATGGGAATATAAAGACCAGCAAAATGAAACAAACAGAAACTCTTCTTTAGCTTAAGCAAAAATAAAACAAAAAAGTGCAAATACAATAAATAACAAATCTTTTAGACTCTTTTACCAGGAGCTCTAAAATAAAACAAAGTATAGACTCAGTAATAGAATGTAGTGGTTTGGAAATTTTTAAATCTTGAAATTATTATTATAAACATTTATCGTCCTCCAATTCTTCCAACATGGAAGAATTTATGGATACACTTGAAGATATATTACTTTACGTGACAACCAAATACTATAATTATGTCATAGCTCTATGTGGAGGTTTCAATTTAGATTTACAAAACCCACTTGAAAAGAAGGCATCTTTCAAGATACTGCTGCTGTTGGAGCTGATGAAATACCAACAAAACTTATTAAATACTGTGCTGAGGAACTTTCAAAACCGCTTTCTTTTATAATTAACCTATGCTTCCAGAAAGGAATATTCCCTGACGAATTAAAGAAGACCATTATCAAGCCAATATACAAAAAAGGCAGTAAGAAAGAGATCTCTAATTAATCTCTTATACCAATTGTGGCAAAAATCTTTGAAAAAGCATTATTAAATAGATTAGATTTCACAGAAGCAAATAAAATAATAAATAACAAATATGCAGAGTGCCTACATTAAACGACGGTCGATCATAAGAGCAGTATACATTGCAATATGTGAGATACTTATTTCACAAGATAAAGTCGTTTCTCCTGTCAAAGGCTTTTGACAGTGTTGACCACAGTATTATTGAAAAAACTCGAAAAGTGGGTTTTAGAGGAACTGTACATGATATTCTCAAATCCCATCTACACAATAGAAAACAGTGTGTAATGATAATAGAAGAAGGTAATGAGATTATTTCAAATTGGAAAACAACAGAGAAAGGTGTACCACAAGGCTCCACCTTGGGTCCAATTTTATTCCTATTATACACAATGACTTACCCGATATTGTAAAGCATATGTTAAACCTATTTGCAGATGATAATTCACTTATAATATGTGCAAAATCCTAAGAATTAAAAAACGAAATTATCAGCACAATTGAAAAAACTCCCCTCATAAAATTTAGTTTCAGAAAAGAGGGATCCACTCACAACAACTTATAAGGATATTTTTACAACTAGTGACCACACAAAATTCCTAGGCATTGAAATGGGCTCTCAGCTAAATTGGAAAGAACATGTCCAATATCTAGCCAAAAAAATAAGTTAATTCACGTATGGACTATGTATTGTGTCCAATTTTGTCAACAAAGAAGCGACACTGACCGCATACTACTCCTATGTGAATAATTCTAGGATCACCTATGGAATCATTTTCTGGGGCAACTCTACTGATTCCTCTAGAAAATCATGCATTAGAAGTATCTTCCCTCTAAAAAAAAACTTATATATATATATATATATATATATACAGGGTTACTGGTAATTCGATACATTCCTTTGGAGATGTGATGGGGCATGATCTAAGAAGTAAATTTAGCCCTAACATATATTATGCAAAACTCAATAGTTTTTGAGATACTTAATTTTTTTTGTTTTTCTCAAAATGTAGATCTTAATGTCCTAAAAGTTAATTTTCGAAAAATCTATTTAACATTTTTAAAATTTTTTTTACTGGATTACTTGTCCAATATTATAGATATCCGTTTGGAATGAAAAATATCTGGAAACATTTCGATCATGTGAACATCTGAAATAAAAACTTTAAACAAATTTTTTTTTAAATCAGCTATGAAATTTACCTATTAGGTTTTTTCAAAAAAATATTAACGTAACACGCGTATAAATTATTATAAAAACTGCCTTATTTCAATAGCTATCTAACAAGGTACAAATGATCAATGTACCCTTAATAGTTCTAAGAAAATACTAGTAAAAATAACACAAGTAGTACGAATTTTATTTTTAGATAAACAGTAAAAAACATTTTAAAAGTAGAGTTTAATTCTTCATTAATTTCAAAGTTGTACTTTATTTTTTATATGTCTTGCTCAAAATGGGAGCCCCTATTCCGTATACAGACACGGCAGCGTCTTCTTATTTCCGTCCTTGTTACTCTGGTTGTCAGATTATGCCTTATGTGTTGGGCAGCATCGACTATCCTTTGTCTAAGGTTTTCTATAGTATTGACGGGTGTGGCACAGACCATCTCCTTCATATGATCCCATACGTAATAATCAAGGGGTGTTAAGTCAGGGCTTCGCGCTGGCCAAGGTATTGGGCCCGCTCTTCCAATCCAATGGTTAGGGAAACGTTGATCAAGTAACTGTCGTACTGTTAGCCGATAATGTGCTGGATAACCGTCGTTCTGAAACATCATTCGCTGTCTGACGGCGAGAGGAACATCTTCTAAAATCACCGCCAGATCATTTCTTAAAAAATTTTCATAGATTTCCCCGTTTAAATTTTGAGTAAGAAAGTGTGGCCGGCCCTATCAAATAGTGGCCAATGACTCCCATCCACACATTAATAGAAAACTTCATTTGGAAACTAGTTTCACGTGTTAACTTGGGATTTTCCACTGCCCAATAATGTAGGTTGTGGAAATTTGTTTACCCTCGCGATTAAATTTCGACTCGTCCGTCCATAAAATACTTGTTAAAAAATTTGCACTTTCTGCATCTGAATTTAACATAAAGCGGCAGAATTCCACTCTCATTCCAGGATTACCTTCCTCCAAGCCTTGGACAGGGGTATAGTGGTAAGGATGACATCCAACTCTACGTATCGTAGACCAAACTTTCCATTGTGGCGCTCCGGTTAGTCTTGCGACTTTATTAGTTGAAATAGTTGGGTCTTCCTCAAAATACCTCAATATTTCTTCCTCATCATCTGGTTCATAAATGGGAGGAGCACCAGCGTCACTTCTTCTACATTTCACGGAGCCAGTTTCAGCGATATTTCGATATGCCGTACTGAATACACGTGCATTTGGTAAGCGGCGGTTAGGGTACCAAAGACCATATTCTCGGCGAGCTTCAGCAGCGTTGCCGCCACAGTATCCATAGACAAACAAGATATCAGCGTATTCTGCGTTGGCATACGCGGCCATGGCACAGAAAATACAATAACAACAACTACGAGCAAAATCAAAATCTTCGATAACTAATTTAACAAGACCAACAAACTTAAGGGACGCAGAGATAAGAATGTCAGTTAATGACATATATGCACAAACGTCAAAGCCAAGGACTGACTGACTTAAATGAAAATGAACGATTAGTCGTTTAATAAATTCCGCCACCAGCATTATCTTTACTAATTTTTTATTAGAACTATCAAGGGTACATTAAACATTTCCACCTAGTTAGATAGCTATTGAAATAAGGAAGTTTTTATAATAATTTGTACGCGTGCTACATTAATATTTTTTTGAAAAAACTTAATAGGTAAATTTCATAGCTGATTTTAAAAAAAAAATTTTACAAGTTTTAATTTTAGATGTTCACATGATCGAAATGTTTCCGGATATTTTTCATTCCAAACGGATATCTATAATATTGGACAAGTAATCCAGTAAAAAAAAATTTAAAAATGTCAAGTAGATTTTTCGGAAATTAACTTTTAAGACATTAAGATCTACTTTTTTGAGAAAAACAAAAAAATTGAAATATCTCAAAAACTATTGAGTTTTGCATAATGTATGTTAGGGCTAGATTTACTCCTTAGCTCATGCCCCATCACATCTCCAAAGGAATGTATCGAATTACCAGTAACCCTGTATATATCAATGTGCATGCTTTGTAAAGAAAATTGCAATGAATTTTACGAAACCAATCATGCTTTGAATACAAGAAGTTGTGCAACATCAGTACTGCTTCAGCCACAAACTACTTTCACCAAAGTGCAACGAAATGCAGTAACGCAATTAATAAATATTTATAATAAAATACCAAATGAATATAAAAATTTATTAACAAAAAACTTTAAAGTAAAACTGAAGACATACTTGACCAATCAATCCTTTTATTCCGCCTCAGAATATTTTAACCACCCCATTTTGATTTTTCCGTATTAAGTGAACCGTAATATTTTATACATTTATTTTCATTTAATTGTACTTTTTATATTTTTATATCTTATATTTATCTTTATGTAAACCACGGTTGTTTGTTTTATACTTACCTGTAGGTAATTACGATGTACTCTGTATCTTGACCTGTTCTACACTATCTGATATAGTATAAACGAATAAAGAAATATTATTATTATTAATATCGGATGGATGTCATTGTCATCAGTATCTTCATCGGAATCATCTTCACTATCGGTATCGCCTCTTACCTCGATTTCATCTATCCCCTCATCTTCCTCCATACCTCTGCCAGAAATAAATACTCTCTGCGGGGAAGCAAACTACTGGCGTGCCGAAATGCGCGCGAATTGGATTCAATGAGGAGCATATGCGAAGCGACACGATTACGATTCCTATACCTGTGCAACGCTGCAAACGTCAGTTATTATTTCTAATGGAGGTTTGAGAGCCCAAGAAATCATTTGCTGAATGTTTTATCCGTGCCGCTTTAACTCTATCAAACCTTTCCTTTAACAACTGATAAGTGTTTATAAATGTTCTGCAACACGCTAAATGTCAGTTCTTGATTAACTCGTGATCTGTTTTACTTGTTTAAGAAGATTCAATCAAGAACTGATGGGTCGCTGTAACTAAATATCAATTTTTTTAACCGACTGAAAATGAGTTTTCACCCCTTCCACGACACTTTGGGACTTTGCTGCAAGGAAAAAAGTTGTTTATTTTTATTGGAACTAAACATTTTTCATGAATTTGGCCATGTTGTTATTACACGTGTTCATGGGCCTGGTGTTTGTTGGCGAGTTGAGGGAAGGTTTAATGCTTTGAACTATATAAACATTTTAGAAAACGTAATGCTCCCATCTACTGAACAAATGTATCCCAATAATAATTTCCTGTATCAACAAGATAATTGTCCAGTCCACACCGCCAATGCGGTAACGGAGTGGCTTCAAACTCATAATGTGGAAGTGCTTCCATCTCCCAGTTTTAGTCCCGATATTAATCCGATAGAAAACCTTTAGGGTATAATTGTAAAAAAATATATAAAAGAAATTTTAGACCACAAAACTCAAACGAATTATGGGAAATAATCAACGAGGAGTGCTGGGAGGAGCTTGATTCAAACATTATATGTGATATAATTCAGTCAATGCCCAATAGATTGGCTCAAGTAATAGAAAAAGATGGTTATATGACCAAATATTAGATTTTATTTTAAATATTCTTATTGTTTTTTTGTTTTGTTGGAATTTTTATAAAACTATTACATATAAATTATATTCAATATACATAATTCAATTTTTCTTATTTATTTCACTGATGCCCGATGCCAATGATTTGATTTCTGACAACCTATGACATGTGACAAGTTGGCTTTACACAAAAATGATAAAGCTCGCCTCTCATTCTAATACTTGTACACTTTTTTTATGAATAGAACTGTACTTTCTAAGATATTAAAAAATAATGGTTAAAAAAAAAATTCAACGTACTGTAGCAAAAAATTTAAGCCGTTGCGAACAGATGTTCATATGAACTTTTCTTCATAAAAAGACGTAAGGAATTACACCCCGAAATATTAGCACATCTTTAAGGAACACCCTGTATATTATTATTATCTGATAGTTTTAATAGAATGGTTTACCTTCCTGGAAAAAATCTTTATAGATTTAATAAAATAAACTGCTGAAATACTTGAAGAATTTTATTTACTTAATTATAAACAAACATGTAATAAAAAATAAGTACTTAATTAAAAATTTACATATAGGGTACGCTTTTTAACTTTCTTCGCAAAGATTACAATAATTGATAATTCATAAATGTATTGAGGACATAAGGGCATCAGGCATTAGTACTGGAATTTCTGAAAAAAAAAACAAACGGTTACCTTTGAAGCAAAAATATTTTATTCCAGATATTCATCGGTTACATTATTAAATAAACATATTTCAATTCATACTTACCATCTTCCTCTGTTCTATGCTTCTTCATGTGCCTGTTGAATAACCACTTACTTGCAATCCTATAAGGACAAGACGTACATTGATGTATTTTATGGTTTCGTCTTTGATGTAGTTTTATGTGCCTTTCAAAGCTTGCTGGATCTGTAGTCTTAAAATTACAATCTGGACATTCAAATAAATCCTTTTCTTTGTTATGACCCCGTAAACTTTCCCTACAATGACGTTAAATATGTAAATTTAAAAGAATGCTAAGTAAAGTTGGTATGAACACAAGTAAATAAGCAAACAAATTCAATTAAAAACTAAAACATCAGGTACCTCCTATTTTTGTTGATATCTTCAACTGCATTGGTCCCATTATCATCTTGCTGCATATAGTTATCATAGGCTTCTCTTTTCACTTCCAAGCTATAAATTTTCTCTACCTTGACTTGTACCTGCAAATCCATTCTTTCTAGTTGTGGTAAAGACTCGCAATCTGACTCCACTTCCTGTTTTGGTTCAATATATTCAAATTCGGCATCACTATCACTTAGAGGTTCAGATTTTATATGAGGAGTAAAACTTGAATGAACCGCTAGAAAATAACAAATTCATACTAAATTTATGACAATTTAGTTAAATAGTCGAATACTGCAAAATACATAAGTACAAATGGTATAAAATATAGTTAATAAAAAAGCCAATGATGTGAAAAAAAAATCAACAATGATTTGCCCCAATAGTATAAAAATTTTTGCAGATTTTCTTGACACCATTAACAAGTGTATGAGTACACGTTGCCTTCCCCGATCAAGACCAATTTGTTCCACCAACTGGATATGAATGTTTAGTTGCCCATGAATTCGTAAAATGGCCCTACTTGTCTACTGGGCCTTGTATAATCAACACATAATATAGACGTTGTTGTTGATAAATACATCTATTCCACTGTCGCACATAGGCATTATCTGTATAAGGCTTAGTCTTCTAATTAAATATTTAAGTATCTAATGCATAAATAGGGGAAGTTTTCCAGAAGGTACTTTCAATTTAACCCATTTGTTTATCTCACGAAGAGACATTTCCAAAATAGTCAATTTCCAGAACTTGTTAAAATAGTTTTCACTTACCCTCTTCCATAAACGAGTCATCAGAATCAGAATTACGTTCCTCCGTCTGCTCAAAGTGTTCTTGTGTGTGGTGCTGTGCTTTGATCTTCGCACAAATTTCTGCTTTAAGTGAATCCAGTTGTGCTTTTGAGAGTAATTTTTTACGTACTATATTGCGAACTTGAGCACTAAGCCTCGCACGAGGTATAGGTCTATTTGGTTTACTTTCAATCCACTTAGCGTAAAGCCTTTTGCAATATCTGCAGAAAAACATGTAACAGTACATTGGTAATTTATTAGTTAGTATAACACCATTCATTAATTTTATCAAGATTATTTTGGAGAATTATACAATCCCCAATCCATATATTGCAATATATTTTCAAATCATCTGCGTAAATTAGACAGTTAACATTTAAGTAACAAATTATATCGTTAATGAATATATCAGAGTAGTGGACCCAGATTTGATCCTTGTAGAACGCCGGACGTCATCAAGATCTCCACCGACTAATAACCAGAGCATTCAGCATACTGCTTACGATTACTAAGATATGAAGAGAAAAAAATTAAGCATGTTTATCGAAAAATCATGAGCCCAAAGTTTCATAATAAGAATATTATGATCCAGAGCCTGTTGAACGCAGTGGATCATCCAGGCCAGCAGCGAATTTAGGTTTAATTTTTTAAAGACATATTTAAATACATCTGTTTCTAAACTATTTATATCAAAATTATTGTATGAATTATTGTTGCTATTATATTGTCGTTGAACATCGAGAGAATGGTGGAGTGGGAGAAATGACACTTGGAGAAGGTTCATATGCACCAAACACATGCAACTTCGGTCTTATTCTGATCTTCAACCCGCTATTAGAGATTTAGCCAACGTACTTGTTTATCATATTGTTATGTGCTGCCCTCTAACAGAGAGGAGAGTGTAATTACTCCCTGGCCAGTAGGGTGGCGCCATCTATGAGCCAATTGACGAACAGCCATCTAGCACATAGTAGAAACCTCTGGAGGATTCTAGAATGTTATGGAATAGGATTCTGGTACATTCTATGGGTGTATATAAAGAAGTGAAGTTGAGCAGGCAGAAGAGTACAGTGAAGTATACAGTACAGTTCTGGTATACAGAGAGAGAGTTTTTAGGTCAGATAAGAGTTGACAAGTTTAAGAACAATAGTAAAGTACAGTTGTGATTTAAAAGTAGTCAATTTATATTAGATTGTTATTATTAGTTGTGTGATTTTTTAAAAGTATTTATCATTGTAATTTAAGTGATTAATAAAATAGTGGTTTGTGAAGATTCTTGTTGCAAGTTATTTGAACCTACAGAGTGTTTACTGAAGACTGTAAACATGTAACAATGTGAATACATATCACTTGCATAAATGTATTGCTTAGAAAATATTTAACACTAAATATTATTTATGCTAAACATATATAGAACAGGGAACAGCTTACGACTAATAGAGTAAATTAAGACTTACCCGTTTTCGAAGTCCTGTTCAATGTTAGTAACTTCATAGTAAACTCTCATGAGATCCACATTGTCAATAGTGTTAAACCTTATTCTTTTACGAGGGATACTAATATCTAAAATTATTATAGTGATCTGTTAATTTGTTGTTTGTTGGGCACAACATCAACTTTAAATTCATATAAAGGTAAACAGAGGAAAATATTTACCAGGCAATTCCTCATTTTTAATAAGTTTCCCATTTTCTCTTTTCACACGCTTCAAACGTCGGCCATTTTGAGAACTATTCTTGGCAGTGCTATTCTCCTTTTTGATACGAGAGTATATATTTTCAACTAGGCCATTTTCTTGCTTTATGTTTGATGCAATGATTTCACAATACTCATCTGAAAAATAATTCTTAACTTTTTCTAATATTTCTATTGATATATTTCTGTTCCGTAATCTAAATTCTCTGCAGTACTCCCTTATTTTTCTTTCAACTTCTAGGTAATTCTTTTTAAAAGTATAAGTTATCTGTAAGAGCTCCCAACATTTTAAACACATCACCGGCTTGTAAGATACCTCCCAATCCTATAACATATATATGCTACGAATGTACTTAAATGTAATAAATATGTACAATATTCGTGTAGTGCTAAAACCACAACTAAAACAATGTAAGAAATCAAATTAATAAATGTTGTTGGTTACTGGAAATTCACAGCAATCGGTACTGCTTGAACATAAATACTTACAGACAGTCTTTAAATAATATTCTTTTTAATTTCAATGGAAACGTACCATCGCAAGATCAATGGCTTTAGTATTACAAGTTTAATACGTACCATTTTTAGGTTGCAGTACTTCATCATAATATTTATAAAGTCATGGCGCAGTATATTGGTGCTATTTTCGTACAAAAATATTCTGGGTCTATTTATTATATTCAAACACATTCTGCAAACGCCGATATTTCCCGACATATATAAGTTTTTGTGAAAACCTTTGAGGTCTATTTTAGCCAATTTAAGGCGCCTGAGTTCTATATGAATTTGCGCATCAGTATTGTTTTTGGCCTCCAGTAGTTGGTTAGCTGCGTTTACATTTTCGAAACAGATTTCACAGACAATTGGTAAGTTTATAAGTGCTCGATTCTGTAAGTAGAGATAGTTTAATAGAGGATTGCAGTAGGTTTCTATTAATTTACCATGTGTGGAAGGAATGTTTGTAATAAATTTATTGTTTTCTCTGGATTGGAAATGCCAGTTCCATCAATATTTTTTAAACATAACCTACATATGCCCATTTCGAGCATTTAATATACTATACTAGAGCATATAAGTTTTTTTAAGTGAGCCACAGTTGCACAGTTCTACTGTACTTTTAGTAAATAGCAAATAAGAACATATCTCAGAGATGCTACATGACATTTACCTAAAGTTGTTGGTTAGGATTTATTCTTCATCTGCTTCATCAGCCGCCCGCTATCAATTATTAGTGAAATTCTTCTCCTTGAATGTCTGGCCTGAAATTGCCTATTGCCTTTCTTTTATTACTTTATTTTAGTGAATTTAATGGCGTTTGGTCTAGGACGTGTACAAAGTTCATGTAAGTTTAAACATAATTTGGTTTGTTTTAAAAGTATTTCCGGTGTCTTGATGTGAGTGATGGTTCTAAAATATTACTTTGATTTTATGTCGCAGCCTTCTAGGGCTTTGTACATCTTTCTGAAATTATCAAAAATTCCATTTGAGGCTAGCCCTGTAGCATTATTGAAAGGTTAGTTGTTTAATAATTAAGTATTATGTTGTATATTAACTGGTTATCCAATGATTCATTTGCTTTTGTATTTATTGACATATATATATGATTATGCTTCCAGGAGAACATTACACCGAAGAATTTAAACAAAATTGTTCAAAATTTCAGAAGGTTCCATTTATCCATGATGGTAATTTCAAGCTGGCAGAAAGGTATTTGAAATAACTTACCTAACAAATGAGAGCATTGTACACTAAAAATGGAGGTAAAGTGATTATTTAAACACAAAAGATGTTTATTTCAGTGTTGCAGTTTTTCGGTACCTAACTAGAGAATATCCGGTAGAAGATCATTGGTATCCTAGAGATAGTAAACAACAAGCGAAAGTAGACGAATATTTGGAATGGCAACACAATAACTTAAGGACGTATTGTTCTGTATATAGTATTACAAAAGTAGGTAATTGTTGTGCCTAATGCTTATATTTTAAAAGTTGTGGCAACACATGAAATTACAGTGACCCTAAATCTGATTTAATGAGTTTGTTTCTGTTCCAGTGGCTGCATCCGCTTGTAACTGGTATTCAGCCGAGCCCTGAGAAGATAAAAAAAGCTGAAGAAAACATGTCAAACATGTTAGACAAATTTGAAGAACTATTTCTTTCAAATGGACCGTTTATTAATGGCTCAAAAATATCCTTCGCAGACATACTTGCAGCTTGTGAAATAGAAGAGCCCCGTAAGTATCTTCTGCTCTATTTATAAGGCCATCTACAAATGTCACAGTCAGAGGGGAGAGAATCTGTAATGATGTGATTGAATGTGACAAGTGGTGAAAGAGGGAGTCTGATTCATCACGATCAATGTATTAGAAAAGTTTAGAGAGGAGTAATTTTAACATGATTTGTGGATGGCTCCCATGTGTTATGCACCAATATATTATTACGTGTTTACACTTTAGTATGCACCCCACGCATGGATTCAATAATTGCAGCACGAATTATCACTAACCATTGATTTATTTAACACTACATTAACTTACAATAACTGGTCCTTATACTTCTTTTATACTCCTTAATATATATTTCAGATCCTTCCATCTTATTCTAGCCCATGATTCTGGACAGGTCTCTTGTCTATGGTAAGAAATACCAAGCTTGCTCATAGCGCCATCTTTGGGCCAACTGAAGAACTATTCTATTGCTAACTTCTCTCTACTAATGGGACTGACTACAGTGACCTCTCTCTCTCTCTCTCTGTAAGGAAGTATGCATATAACAATATGCATACCAACACTGTCACTAACTTAAGGATTGCTCATCTCCATAAGAGTAACATCGCCCAGTCCCCACTCTGTTTGGACCGTTAGTGACGTATTAAGTGGTCCATTTCTCGATGCGACTGTAGTTGATTGTGCCATGGGCTCTACGGCTGCGATACGATAGGCACGCCATATTTGTGTTTTGGTTTCTTTCTTTGCTTAGAAAAAACCTAGGAATTTTTAGTTTACCATTCATGAGATATCGAGAACTATTTAGCAAAACAAAAATAAAACAGCAGCCCACAAAATGTATCTATTTTAAAAAGAACCGCTGGTGCAAGCCACTAGCGGACCGTGACCGTTCTTGACTTCACAACTGGCAAATCGCGTATATGACCTTGGGAGAATAAATAGGTGTAGATAAGCTATCCTTTATAGTTAACAATCTTTTTTGTTTTAATTTTAGGAATGGCTGGATATGATGCAAAAGTCGGACGTCCAATTTTGAGCGCTTGGATGGAGAGAGTAAGAAATGCGTGTAACCCGTACTATGATGAGGCACATAAAAAGATGATCAAGGCTGCTGAGACGTCCAAGGGAAATGTTCAAGCCAAACTCTAAATTTATTAAATGTACAAGTTTTTTACTTAACAGAGAAACACATATTTTTTTTCATGATGGGTACTTTTCATTACTTTTGAATATATCTGCGAAAAGGCTATTAAGGTGAAGACTTATTTTTATTAAATGTTTATGTTTAAATTGTTATATATTCAATAATAATTAAACGATATTGTAAGATTACTTTGAGCTTGATTTCCACCAATTTTTAAATTAATGAGAGGTCAATAGTTCAGGGAATGCCATCCCTCTCGAAATGAATAAAGAAGTAAGATTGTTTCATTGATCTCAGCAATCTCTCTATATGCACTGGTTATCGCATAGATTTTCCACCGTACTTTCAACTGTGTGGTGAAGCGGCCATGTTCCATGTTGTTGATGCCAAATTTCCAGCTTATCGATAAAACAGAGACGTGCAATTTATAAAACTTAAAAGCTGCAGACATATTAATTTTTTAAATATAAGTGCATTTTCTGTGACAGTTCTTTAATTTTGTTATTATTTTATTCATTTATCGTCTATATATTATTATTGTCAAGTAGATTATAAATGGGCTGAAATATTCCCCCACCACTCCCAGAATCCCCCCCACTCTTCCTACCCGAGCTCTCACCTGATTCGTCGATTGGTGGGGGAAGCTCCGCCCACATATTGTGATTGATTTATTGATGGGAGAATCTCCGCGTTGATTGGTCGAATGGTGGGGATTCTCATAATTGGATTGGAAGCTGAACCGCGAAGCCACGCCCCGCTTGAGCATACGGATAGTGTTGTTATTTTTGGCAAGTGGCCCACCTCCCGAAATATTATCTATCATGAAGCTATAACACTACATCAAAATAATATTAACATATTTAACCTAACGTACTAACTGAAAGAAATATTCTTATTACGTGTATTTTAGTTGATAACAAAATGTCAAGGGCAAGGGAAATTATCTATCGTAAGCAACTATACTACATCAAATAATATTAAACATATTTAACCTAAAAAAATACTCGTATTACGTATTTTAGTTGTTAACAAAATGTAGTAAAAAAAAACTAACAAGTTGATTCGCACCCTCGACCTCGCGTGTGAGTATCGGGCAACCTACCCACCACACCACGGACTAACGATGAGAAAGAGAAATCTATACTTACTATATCAATACGTCAATCGCGCAGTGCCAGATGTACGGTATATGGATGTAAGAGAAAAATGCCACATGTTGAATGACATCACGGTACGAGATGTTCTATTTACCGCCTTCTGTTGCTTAGCGTGACGCCAGTTCCTAATATACTCAATAGATGACGCCATGCGTACTCGGTTTAAAGTCATTCTCAATTTGTATCATATATGAAAGAAATTGAGAATGACATTAAACAACTATTTAAAAGTTACATTGTAACTTTTAAACTGTTTATATTTCCCGATTTCTGACAGTTTCCCAATCTCTTATTCGTAGAAATGAACCAAATTGATAAAAAGAATTAGGAATAATCCAAGCCAGTTCCTAATACGTCCAATAAATGATACCATGCGTACTCGGTTTAATATCATTTTAACTTGTATCATATTATAACCTTTAAATTGTTTAAATTTCCGGATTCTCGAGAGTTTCCTAATCTCTTATTCGTAGAAATGACTGAAATGAGCCAAATTTATAAAAAGGATTACGGTAGTTGGTAACTTTGTTTATACAAAGACTTAATTTTTTGCACTGACATTGACGGACAAACAACCTCAGATAAACAAAGACAACATAATAAGCTCTATATTTTTGTGCATTAGACGCGATAAGCAGTGTCATTCGAGCGAATAAGTTATGACGTCACGCTTAAAGGCCCTTGTAGCGGTATCGCGCAGCTTCAGAAGTACGCTACAAAATGACGTCACGCTTCAAGGCACTTAAAAACATTAGTGTAAGCCGCGAGATCACAAAAATTTAACTATATTAATATAGATGAGCTATTATGGTCGTCCGCTAGGTGGCGCTATTCAATTTAGATTTAGGTAAAATGCACGTATTAAATTTGGCAACGTGGCATGCATTGCGGACGTGCTCGTTTGATTTTGTTCCTGTAAATGTGACACGATACGCTAGATGGAGCAATCGTGCCTAGCTGTAGAAAATAATATGGCCGTGCCCATATTAAAATTTGGTTTTATTCTCATTTCTCACAGATATTCTGAAGTGATGAGAAAAGCCTGCTTATAAAAATTAATGTACATAACCTGTAGATTTTCTAAATTATCGTTGAAAATTGCCAAATTTAATACGAGCATTTTACCTAAATCTGGGATGAATAGCGCCACCTAGCGAACGGCGATAAAAGCTCAGTTATATATTAATATCAATTTTTACGAAAATATAATTATTTGCAAAACTTGAAGTGAAGTGAAGTGATAATTTGAATTAAAAATAATCCCATTATAGAAATAACCTTATACTTTTTGCTAACTATCTTATAGGTAAGGCCATAAACGTGGAAGAAGAAGATAACCTTACATTCGATTCGATATACGATTTTATCGCTCCGTAATTAGAATCTAAAATAATCGGTAAATACAGGCCACAAATTATGAAATATGAATATTAAACTCTAGTTACTAAATATGAGAACTTGAATCGATAAAATCGAATGGATCGAATTGAATGATTAAATGCAAAATCTAATCGAATCTCGAATGCAGCACTCGGTCCGCGCTGCGTCTTTGCCGTATTGACACAGAAAACCTATACCAGAATGCACTTTCAGCCTTCCCGCCAATATTGAATTTTTCTGAGACAGCCATCTTTTTGGTGGTATTATTGTCAACCTATAAATCTTTTACTGTATTTTGAGTTATTGTTATTGGTATTGTATTTTGAGTTATTGTTATTGTCACTGTGTTTGTAGCGTAGAGTTGGTAGTTTGTTTACTTGATAATTATTCATTATTGCGTTGTGTGTTTTATGATGGGTGGAAAAGGGGGAACTGTGTGTGTTGTTCGCGGCTGCCCAAGCAGAACAACAAATAAAGACATTGCGCTGTTTAGATACCCAAAGGATGCTGCACGGTTGGTTATAAAATACGATTTTTAAATATGTTATGTAATTTGTTGTTGTTTATAGATGTAATGTATGGATAATAGCTTGTAACCGTGAGAATCTAGCTGATAAGGACCCAAATCATTTATACAATAACTTTAGATTGTGTGCGCTCCAACAGGTTTTTGGACAGTCATTTCTTTAATTAATTGTATGTGCATAAAACCTTCTAATAAGCCTTTAATTTTGGTGTAAATTTTTGTTGCATCAATAAATATAATTATGGGACATTTAAATTTCCCGCTTGATACCACCAAAAAGATGGCCGAAGGTCACCCCAATTTGTCAATGAAACATCAAACGTTCCGCCGAAAGTGTCTCTTCTGGTATAGGTCTTCTGTGGTATTGATGTGAATACTAGGTACTTTTGTATACTCGGAACTACGGAACGGAACTACTCGTTACTTTTTACTACTCGGTTCTTTGTAACTAGTAAATAAGTACTTGTGATTAATCGTGATACGAATTAATCATTTGTAATGGGGAACAATCCAAACCAGTTCTTAATATATCTAATAGATGGCGCCATACGTACTCGGCTTAATATCATTTTCAACGTATTAACCTTTAAATAACTTAAAATGTTTAAATATCTGATTCTGAGAGTTTCCCAATCTCCTATTCGTAGAGATGAGCGAAATTGATAAAAAGGATTATGGTAGTTGGTCATTAAATCGTTTAAAAGTGGAGCTGACACGCTTTTTCGTATTGACAGTGACGGCGAAACCACAGACCAATACAGACGTCTAACTCTGTCGGAACGCTTTAAAGTTATTTTTGCAAATATTTTGTCTTTATTTAATGCGCCAAAAGTGGTATGACGTAGTTCTTAGTTGCCGTCAACGCCGACAAAAGCCAAGCCATTCTCTTCAGACGAGTGCGGAAAGAAATTCCCACAGGACACGTCTCCATGAACGGCGAGGACATCCAATAGCACGACACCGTCAAGTACCTTGGCGTGGTCATGGACAGAAGCCTAACGTGGAGACAGAACACGGACGCTATCACAGCCAAGGCCCGGTGCACGAGAGCCCTCATCTACCCGATGATGGGAAACGGGAGCCGTCTCAACTTGAGGAATAAGCTCACGCTTATCAAGACCCTCATCAGGCCGCACCTGACGTACGCCTCGGTAGCGTGGGGCTACCAGGCAAAGTCCTACATGAAGAAAATCCAGGCAGTGGAAAACATCGCCCTCAGGACGGCAGTCGACGCCCCATGGTACGTGAGAACCGCAGATATCGTCAGAGACCTGGAGTACACCATGGTCACTGAAGTCATCCGGGAACGAGCGAAGAAGCTGTACGCCCAAGCCGAGGAGCATGGGAACCCGCTGATCAGACAGGCCACTGATTATGACCCTGCCGACGCCCCGAGGCATAAACGGCCGAGGGTACAGCTACTGGACAACGGATGAGTATAACTTATATTTCCCGCTAATCGATCTGTTTCAGATATCCCAGGACGGACCACTACTACCAGAGACATGACGTTTTTCTACCCTAACCCAACCTCCTTGCGGGCGTCGGACAACATACCGTCCAGCGCCCGTTGTCCCACCTGCTCTGTGGAGCCCGAAAGTGCTAAAATAAGCACTTAGGGTCTCCACACTCCCGAGCTACACAGCTCATATCCTTACCTTCCCGATGATCCGGGGTAGGATATCAATTGATGTCCTACGTACTGGCAGTCAGTCCCAGCCAAAACTTCCTAAACCCAACTCGACGGATGACTACCCCCGGGGGTGACAAGCTGGCGAAGAAAGAAAATGTCAAGACAAGAAGAGAGCCAGAAGAGACCTCAGCCAGCGAGGTTCAACAGCCAGGACCAGGGGAGGTCCGCAGAAAATATCACGACACATCTCGCATTTGCGAGCTGGGTCTGGTAGAAGTAAGCGGGCCCACCTATCACGAAGGCCGGTCCAGGTCTACAGAGATAATCTAGGAGCAAAGAGTAGTAGTCCTACTCGGCCCTAGTTATCGAGACCGACATCCAGCCAATGGATATTGGCGCGCGTAGTTCTTAGTTCTGATATGCCTACGCCTGTATTGGCCAATCCAAATCTGTTATCAGCGCGACGTAGTAAACAACTTACGTGCTAAAGCAGCGTAAAGAAAATAAAACCTAATACACGAAAATTCCGTTGACAATGTGAAGATGTTATATTTGATTGTTTTTATGTTAAAAAAAGAATCAAAATGAAAAAAAATAATAACTAGAACGCATATTGGTTAAGTAAATAAAATAAAACTGATATTGGAGGTGAGTCCTAATCCCTATCTAACCTTGCTAAATAAACATTTTAAAAGCTATAATTATAATATAATATATGTTCTTGTTCGATCTAAAAGTGACGCCGAATGCGGTCTGCTCAACCGTATGTACTAAAAGAATTAGAAATCATAATAATTCATATGTATCATTATTATTCGCTAGAATTTGCAACGAGTTATTTTAAACTAAACTAATCTTAATTAAAATTAATTCGAATCGTTAGATTCCGATCATTGAAACCATTCGATTATGTCCGTCACTAAATTATAAATCATTGATCTGCGATCCTTACTAAATGCACTTGTTTGAATATCATCCATTAGTAGAAGAAGAAGAGAAGGAATGTACTTGCAGCGCCCTCTAATGTGTTGTTAAATCGTTAAATGTTTGGTTCAAAAATTGTTTGTATTTTAGTTGTGTTGTGATGTCGATGTGTTTTGTGTGAATATTAAATTCTTCATTATATTTGTTTAACTCATTGTCTGTTTCGTGAATCTAGTGAGATCCGCATCATTTCGTAAAATAGTGTACAAAAGCAAAGCAATCCTATTTGTGTCACATATAGGTAAGTGAAATCATATAGGCATCAAAATAGAAGTATTGATAAATAAATTGTATCCTATTCAATAATAGTGTAATTATGGAAAAGAGATCTTATTTGTAATCGCTCGAACATTTGCTAATTTCAACGAAATATAGTATCCGCCTTTATCGTGAAATTGACGTACCTATACCTTCGAAAGTACGTCTTCTAAACAAGGTAGTAGTATAAAAATGAATAAGTTACGGTTTTTGCTTATTCTATTTGTTTATTTAAAATATTTCCTAGCCTGATAAGGTTTGTTGAATGTTGATTGTTTATATATACAGGCTGTCCATTTTACCAGGGCACTCGAGAATATCTCACTTAATATCGGTCGTGCAAAAAAAAATATTTTTACGAAAATCGTGCCGATTTATATAACCTAGAAAATGGTTTAAAGACATTTGAAATCCATGGCCTACTTTAAGAGTTATGGCGGAAAAGATCGAAAATGCGGAAAACGTCTAGGCCAAATATCTCCGTTATTTGAAGAGATACGAGAAAATTTTGTTGGAAAATAGTGTTTCAACGAGGTTTTATTTAATTTTTTTCAAAACCGCTGTATTTTGAGATTTACTCTTCAGGCTATTAAAAAAATTATTTTGAAACGGGCGGGAAATAGCGCCATTAAATAGAGTATTTTTTTCCCTTTTCAACGATATATCACGTGCCATATTTATTCATTGGTACTACGTTAGTAATCATAAAAACATTTTTTTAACAAGCATTATACTTGCCGTGGAGAAGTATGATTAAATAAAACGATAAAATAATTCAATAACTTGTTCAAATCTTTGCTGTAATAAAATATTAACACAATTAAGAAGAATAAAGTAAATTCAGGTAACAAAAACAAAATAATAATCAAGAAAGCAACATGGAGCAATTATGGAAAGAGTATTCACAGTTATGCCAATGTATAGAGGTCCTCCATAACAGCGTCACTCCTTGCTCAGAAAGTTAAAATGTCTTTACCAATTAATTTGAGTATAATATCCCTTTGTTTGTATTTCGTGATTTCATTATTGTTTCAATTATTTTGAAATAGTTGGCTATGAACAAACTTGACAATTTAATTTTTTGACAGACCATCTCAGTTAATACTTAAACTCTCACTCAAACACACTCGTTTAAGAATTTAGAATTTTCAAAAATGATTTTCACTCACTTTGATCGTTATAAATAATAGGTTCTTACATATTGCCAATGCAATTTTAACTCTGGATTAGCTCAAGTAGAATATAGAAACAGATTTCCACAAGCACTACAGCCGAATAAAACTCTTCAGAAAATTAGCTATGAAACTGACAAATAATGGTTCATTTTTAAAGAAGAAGACAAGGTTGATAATGTAAATAAGGTAAACCGAGATTAATTATGTAAGAAATAAAAATACAGAAAATTTGGAAACATCATTAAGAGAAATTCAAATTTCTTGTCATATGAATAAAACAAGTGCTAGAAAAATTTTAAAGAAAAATGGTTACCGGTGTTATAAATCAAAAAAAGCTCCGATCCATTAATATGTAGTAAAATACTTTGGTCCGACGAGGCAAATTTTTCCAATAATGGATTTTTTAATCGCAATATTCATTACAAATAGACACTGGCATAGACCGACTGGGTTTCAAAATCGTTTTTTAACAAATGTGTGGATAGGTATTTTAGGCACCAATTTAAGAGGTCTTTATTTTTATGATGGTCATCTCAGTGGTCAAAGGTACCTAAACTTTTTGAGAAATGAATTTAATGAGTTCTTAGATGACCTCCCTTTGGAGAATCGACACAACTTTCAAAATTTTCAACAAGATGGAGCTCCTCTCCACAATTCTCAGATTTGCCTAGATTATTTAGACGAAATTTTGCCTCAACATTGGATAGGTACCAATGGATTTATTCAATGGGCCCCTCGTTCTCCAGATATAACTCCAATGGATTTTTTTCTATGGGGTTATATTAAAGATAAGGTGTTTTCGACGACACCGCAAAATGTAGAGGACCTAAAAGCTCGAATTCAACAGGCATGTATGACAGTTACCCCCGAAATGCTGTGTGCTATATTCTTCTTATTATTAATTTGTTTTTGTTACCTGAATTTACTTTACTCTTCTTAATTGTGTTAATGTTTTATTATAGCAAAGATTTTAACAACTTGTTGAATTATTTTATCGTTTTATTTAATCTAATCTAAGTCTAATTCTGTGGTGTTTATTATTATTATTATTATTATTATACTTCTCCACGACAAGTATAATGCTTATTAAAAAAAATAATAATAAAATCGCAAATATTTTAAAAAGTTGTAACATTAACCCCCACAATGCTAATATCAGAAAAAAGGGAATTCAATTTTACACAACTTGACGTAAGAAAATACAGGGTGTTCTACTTGACCTAAACAAGTTTTTGCGGTTTGAAGTTGACAAAATGTAACGCGCGAAAAATGGAACAGTTGGTATGATATTATTGAATTTATTTCAGTTGTAGAACGTAGGTCTCCTTGTCTTCTTTTTATGTGGCAAGAAGCAAATGAGGATCTTTTACACGAAGAAAGTTATAACGGCTCTTGCAAATCGTTGCATCTGTCAAATTATCTATAAAATGTCAAATATCTCTGAAACGGCTAGGTTTAGGTATAGGATATGCTACATATTTTCGACTCAGAATTTTATGCTCCTTTCGAAAACCCTAAAATATATAGGGTGTTGCATTTGAAATAAGCAAGTTGGTATCGATTTTTTTTTTTATACATTTATTTAACGTCGGCCTATTTCCGCTACTGGGGCCTAACACCGACGCCTGTAGGCGAGCTACCCCCAACCAGGAATTTTGCCGAACCTCTTCCCTTCCGAAGGATGGTATATCTCCTATACAACCCTCGCCTAAGGTTGTATAGCTTCCGCGCATACACTGATATACAAGCCGCTGGAAGATGTGTGAGGCGAGAACGCGGTTTCCGTTGGAATGGCCACCCATCGAAGTACTAACTGCGCCTGTCTTTACATCGCATACCGAAGTATATACATAGTAAAGACGCACCTACGCTCGCCCCTTTGGTATCGATTTCCGGTATAAGTTGGATTGGCCACACCGACATTAGTAATTATCTAAATTTTAAAAATTTTCTGATGCGTACTTTTCTCTATATCGATTGATTCAGTTCCCGGTGAGACACCCTATATATGATTGATAATTTTATTTCACTGACCGTGGATTATACTCTTAAATTCAGTTCTTTACACCCGAGCGCTATTCGAATTTACAACATGCCGCGGGCAATGCCGATATTACCGACTTTTATGTATTTTCCCTGCGTGCATGGTACATTTAAACGATCGAAAATATATGATGAAGTGGTAGAATTTTGTAGGACTTTTGAGCGTTTGTTGAAAAACTTGTTAGCTTTTGACTGGTGCAAATTTTATTTAAGAAAAGTTATAAATAAGCAATATAGAGCACAAAACACAAGAGTGTCATTATTTCCGTTTCCGGTACTCGGATCAAGGTCTTTTTGGGCTCAATAGTTTCCCTTTTTTAAATACACAACACATATAAAACTATTCCCTGCGACATTGCTATCTTTCACTGCCGCAGCTGAGATTCGAACTCAAGAGAGATATGTAGGGACAATTTCACTGCGCTACCATCTTGGTAGTCTTATTTTTTATCACTACCAAATTAATACATTATCATAATGTATAATTTCTTGAGAAATATTCAAGTAATCTTAAGGAAATCCCAGGTAATATGGAGGAAATCTTAGAAATCTGGAGGAGATCCGAGGTAATCTTAAGAGACTTCCTTATAAAAGGAATTCAGGTGTACAAACTTTTGCCAGCGATTTACCCCTCGGTTTCAAGTCTTTACATTGAAGTGTTAAGACCGAAATGCATTCATTAATTTCCTCTACTATTATGGGGAACGATGGTTTGGTGCCGATGGTCCAGTAAAGTGGCCACCTAGATCACCTGATCTAAGTCCCCTCGATTTTTATTTGTGAGGATATCTTAAATATAAAGTGTATTCCAGACCACCAACAACATTAGAAGACTTGCGCAGCAGACTCCAGCATTTTAAACACAAATTCACACCTCAGATTTTTCAAGCATTAAACATATGCTAAGTGTAGCAGTAGGCCTACCTCTCACAACATCCGAACTAATGACAACGTATATCTGCTGTTTACTTGTGATAACAGGACATTTGTGTACTGTAACTTTAACAAAATTTTATTACCTATTTATAAAACACATTAAACTTCCAACAAGCTACTCTGGCCTTTTAAAAACTTCAAGAAAATGTAGCTCGAAGAATAAAAATATATGGCACTAAAATTAAATACTTTATCATTTCTTGCTAACTTTTTAATACATTGCAAGAGTGATGAAATTTATGAAACGAACTAAAGTTCAACTTCTTTCTCGCGCTTTAACTTTGAAAATGTACTGTTCTCGCTCTCCTAAGAAGGCAAGGTAATCAGTGGAATAGCTTACTCCCGACGACATCCATCCCGGTTCGGTCCGTATAATAAAACCGCTATCTTTATCCGACTTACGGCGAATTGGCCGTCATCGTTCTGGCATTGCAGAACACTTCATTTCGACGTCAAACTTTAGATTGAAGGACTCAAAAAGTTTGTCTCTGCGCTTTTTCAACTCCAACATTTACCAACTTACTTTATCTTTTAAAACAATGATGTTCACATTACCGAAACAAACTTATAAGTTTTATGGTAGCCTGCGAACGTTGTAATCTGCTGTTTACTGAAAAAAGGAATCGTTTTCGCCGGAGCGATGCTGGGTAAATTTTATTCGTAATGTGTAGCATTATTTAAAGTGTTCAAACAATTATGATATTGAGAAGCTTTAGCGATGGAGAGTTTCAATTTCAAATTAACTTTTTGTTACTTTACAAAAGTGCTACTATATATATATATATATATATATATATATATATATATATATATATATATATATATATATATATATATATATATCTATATAAATTTTTATTTTGTTTTGAAATTTAATGAAAAATTTTGAAAGATGAAAATATGGTGAGTTTGAAATGAAAATTGATTGAATTTTGTTTGGGCTAGCTCAGTTTAGTAAAATCTCAGGTTCGTGGACTCCTCAGGGCGATTTTCATAAATTGGTTGTTTTCTTTTAAAATAACCTTATTACACTCATAAATAGTTAAAATGTGCTTTTAAGGGGCGGAATGTTAAAACATATTTTTAGTCGCCAACTCCTCTATAAAATCCTTTTTTTACTGTAAGGAACGTAACCAGACTGCAACCAACAGCTACTCTCCGGGCTATGTGCCCCGCCGAGCGCCGAATTACAAGTTACAAGCCTGGCGCGTTAAGTGTAATAATTGCATATTATCATCAAAACGCTAATGCTTCGATTGTAACAAACACCAGCCGAAAGGAGCTCTCGTGCCAGTCGTCCCACGCCACTTGCAGACTACAGTTTCGAGCTGTTGGCTCTCGCCAGTGCAAGGTAGGCATGTGACGACCGACATGAGGATCACTTGACTATTTAGTACATTTAGGTATCTTTGGGATAGCGACATGTAAAATAGTCAGCAGGCGCCATCTAGCGGTCCAGTGTCTGTTGTAATCGAAAAATAAATAGCCTGACTGGGCTTATCATAGTTCAAATGACTGCAACCAACAGCCTGGTTAGGTTCCCTATAGTAAAAAAGAATTTTATAGAGGAGTTTGCGACTAAAAATTTTATCTTTTACATTCATAAATGCTGGGTATACTTAGATATGTGACTGTTTCACTTTGACGTAAAATTGGTTGCATATTCATGTGCTTTCAACAACGGCGGATCCAGGGAGGGGGCACCAGGGGCAATTGCACCCCCCCTCCCCCGATAATTTTTTTTTTTAAAATATTAAATTTTTGTCCAGAAATCTATCGTTCTCTCTCTCCGATTTTCGGAAGCCAAATTCAGAGGGCGCCACAGTTGCAGACGCGGGAGATTTGACCATTTGTTTACTTTAACTTACAGTTTATGAACATATTTGACATTTAAAATTTGTGATCAAAGTGCAATGCCGTTTCATGCTTAATCTTTGATCACAAATTTCAATGTCAAATACGCCATATTATATATATATACTATAGGAAATTAAAAGTCAAATTTACAATACATCATAGAACTTTATTTTGTCAGACATAAATAAACATGTAATAAAAAGTATGACAAAGGAAAAATACATAGTAAAAGAAAACATAAGAATGAAAAATACACACATCCTTAACCTAAATAGATTCTTTAAAAATTACATTATAAAACTTAAACCACAATATTTTTAGTCGCAAACTCCTCTATAAATCCTTATTTTACTATAAGGAAAGTAACCAGACTGCCAGAAGTTACAAATCTGGCGCGTTAAGTGTAATAATTGCATATTACCATCAAAACGCTAATGCTTCGATTGCAACAAACACCAGCCGAAAGACTGATCCTACTTAAAGGAGCTCCCTTGCCATCGAAGCAGAGATTAAGAGTTAAAATTGTTATAAGATAGTATACTTAGAACCACTAGTATCGTGTCCACTTGATCGATAGCAACTTAGAATACCGCCGCTGGACCTGATGAAATATATGGTTTTGCACAGCGTAGTTGAGATATTAAAAAGTCAACAGTACTTGACTTTAGGTCCTTAAAAATATTTCTGACAACATCAGAGTTACTCAGGTCACTCATTTTTTAAATTTTATTGCTCGCTCTTTACATAACTTTTTTAATTTTCGTGTGATCTGCCTTTTTTGAAATTACCTTAAACATAACTTTCTTCCTTGGGGTTGTATCTTCTTGACACAATTTTTTAAAAATTGAGCTTTGGCTTCTGAATCCCCCAGATTTGGTATACCATGGTAAAGCTGTTGATGAACGATCAACTTGGCACACTACTAGATGTTTCTGGATGCGGGTTTTCTAATTCCTCATTATGTGCAGAAGAAACACGAAGACCACGTGATGTCGATGGTAGACATATATCTTCTTTGGGTTCCTCGACCTGTATGGGTCCCTTTGTGTTTCTACTGTATCCACATGGATACCGGGTAGGAACTGCATTTCTATTGAGGATGTAGTCGGTGTCATTTGAGTATGACTCTAGTGTGATGTGCAAATTCTAAGATGGTGTATAGTATTTTCTGACACTTTCATTCCCATTAAGTCCTGCCACATTTTCGATCTGAAAACGATAATATTTATTTATTTATTTGAAGTAGATACTGTGGTAAGGCAGAACAATAATTTAAAGTAGTCTTATGATATTTAGAAATATATATTGCACTGTGCAAAAACCAAAAACTGAAAACAAAGACTGGAGCAAATGCACACTTACTTATGAAGGTTCCTGGGAAAATAGTGCAATTTTTGCACATCAACTTCTTCAGTTCCACAAACAATGCAGAAGGCAGAAGACATTTTAAGAAATAATCTGTAAAATGCAATATTATATATAACTGTAGTCCAATGTATATTTGCACAATAACACTCACCTAACTCCTCTTTGGAAATCGAAATTTTTAAAGGGCACTAAAAACTACGTATTCTATGTTAAAAAGTCAAGTTTCTACAAAAATACTATCACCAGCACAACACAATCACAGTACACAATAAATAACAATGGATGACGTTTGACGTGACAAACGACATTTGCGTTAAGAGCGACATCTGAATTTGGCTTCTGTTGCCTCGACCTTGACCGGGTAAATTTCTCAGGGAAGTTGTCAGTCTCACAGACTACCAGACTGGCAACTTCCCTGAGAAATTTATCCGGTCAAGGTCGAGGCAACAGAAGCCAAATTCAGATGTCGCTCTTAACGCAAATGTCGTTTGAAACGTCAAACGTCGTCCATTGTTATTATGTTATTTATATTGTGTACTGTGCTGGTGATATTATTTTTGTAGAAACTTGACTTTTTAACATAGAATACGTAGTTTTTAGTGCCCTTTAAAAAATTCTATTTCTAAAGAGGAGTTGGGTGAGTGTTATTGTGCAAATATACATTGGATTACAGTAATATATAATATTGCATTTTACAGATTATTTCTTAAAATGTCTTCTGCCTTCTGCATTGTTTGTGAAACTGAAGAAGTTGATGTGCAAAAATTGCACTATTTTCCCAGGAACCTTCATAAGTAAGTGTGCATTTGCTCCAGTCTTTGTTTTTAGTTTTTGCACAGTGCAATATATATTTCTAAATACTTGTCGTAATTATTGTTCTGCCTTACCACAGGTTCTACTTCAAATAAATAAATAAATATTATCGTTTTCAGATCGAAAATTTGGCAGGACTTAATGGGAATGAAAGTGTCAGAAAATACTATACGCCATCTTAGAATTTGTAATAAGCACTTCACAGTAGAGTCATACTCAAATGATACCGATTACATCCTCAATAGAAATGCAGTTCCTACCCGGTATCCATGTGGAGACACAGTAGAAACACAAAGGGATTGTACACCTGTACCCATACAGGTCGAGGAACTCAAAGAAGATATATGTCTACCATCGACATCACGTGGTCTTCGTGTTTCTTCTGCACATAATGAGGAATTAGAAAACCCGCATCCAGACACATCTAGTAGTGTGCCAAGTACTCCAGTTGATCGTTCATCAACACCTCTACCATCGTATACCAAATCTGGGGGATTCAGAGGCCAAAGTTCAATTTTTAAAAAATTGTGTCAAGAAGATACAACCCCAAGGAAGAAAGTTATGTTTAAGGTAATTTCAAAAAAGGCAGATCACATACGAAAATTAAAAAAGTTGTGTAAAGAGCGAGCAAATAAAATAAAAGAAATGTGTGACCTGAGTAAGGACCTAAAGTCAAGTACTGTTGACTTTTTAATATCTCAACTACACTGTGCAAAACCATATATTTCATCAGGTCCAGCGACGGGATTCTAAGTTGCTATCGTATTAAGTCGATACGATACTACTGGTTCTAAGTACGTATCTTATAACAATTTTAACTCTTAACCGACAGAATACGCTCGATACCAAAGAAGTTATTGTTTCAGTCTTATGATACTATAACAGTTTACTCTATAACAACTTAGAATTTCAAACGACATGTGTTTGAAATTCTTTGCTATCATATCGATTCGATTCGATAGGAACTTAGAATCCGGCCACTGTAGTCATGTTTGCCTTGAGTTTTTTTTATTGAGGTACTAACCTCGTCATCACTGAAAATTCGAATTTGGAGAACATTGTTATCATGTAAGAGGTTGCAAGGCGAGTATTTACTACAATTAATAAATGCACACGAAAAGAAATTAGCAAGAGAGTTATTGTAAAATATAAATATGGTTCTTTTGATATTGATAATTTAATTGAATATAATAAAACAAAAGTGCCTTAAATATTAATAATAGTAATAAACTGTCTTTATTTGTGGCGGAGTTCAGCAAAGCTGCTCTTCCACTCGACCACATAAAAATACAAGTTTTATGATGTAATTTTTAAAGTATCTGTTTAGGTTAAGGATATGTGTGTTTTTAATTCTTATGCTTTCTTTTACTATGTATTTTTCCTTTGTCATACTTTTTATTACATGTTTATTTATGTCTGACAAAATAAAGTTCTATGATGTATTACAAATTTGACTTTTAATTTCCTATAGTATATATATAATATGGCGTATTTGACATTGAAATTTGTGATCAAAGATTAAGCATGAAACGGCATTGCACTTTGATCACAAATTTTAAATGTCAAATATGTACATAAACAAGTTAAAGTAAACAAATGGTCAAATCTCCCGCGTCTGCAACTGTGGCGCCCTCTGAATTTGGCTTCTGCAAATCGGAGAGAGAGAGAGAGATAGATTTCTGGACAAAAATTTAACATTGAGTTGCCAGTCTGGTAGTCTGTGCCAGTCTGGTAGTCTGTGCCGCCGCCACAGCATAGACGACCTATAATAGATTGCATACACTCCCACCCTACACCTTACGAAGTACGAAGCAACGGATACGGGCGCAACCCGTGCCGTAATCCCGACAATCATCGCGTTAGTTACTCTTGACTTTTGGTGGATTGTAGACGCAGACGGCGAAATTTTTTATTTTATTAACCAAGGTTAATTTAATCTTAGCGATTTAGTTACAGTGTTACATACATATGTGGTTTTAGCCTTAATGATAACAATACCCCTACTAAACGACTTTTATTCCGCCTTTACAAATTTCGTAATTTTTAGCGGCATGCAGGTAATTTTTAAATGAACAAATGGTCACTAGAAAATATGGTCTTTGTAAATAATTTACACAAACCAAGACCCATGTTTGTTTTCATATGAACAACCACTTTTTCCTTATCCTTATTGATTGATAGCCAAAATAAATAATTGAATTTAAAAACTGAAATACATCTGCCCATTCTCTACATTTAAAAAAAAAATTTAGTTCTACATAAAATGTTTGTGCCCTACCCCAGCCCCCAATAACCCGCCTGGATCCGCCGTTGGTTTTCAAGGAGTAAAATAGCATGTTTAAATTGAATTAATCGTAAACTTCTATTTTTATAAGAACGTTCAAGTTTCAAAGACAATGTTGTAAAGTTTTATCACAACTTTCTGAAAATTACCTATTTCAATAATTTAGCTGACTTAAATTTAATTATTTATCAAATCCTACTTAAAATGCCTTTTATTTGATCTTAGAAATTTAAAATTATTAATCATTGTTTTGCAATGTTGGTATTTCTGAACTTCTATATTGGATGCACTCGACACACTAAAATGTAAACAGTGAACAAATGTGATATTATAATGTTAAAAAATACTCGTAAAAACCTTAGTTTCTTGGTGGATGAACTTGATTCTCCCTTCGATGTCCTTGTTTGAAGTACAGTTCACGGGATTCAGCCTTGGATTGAAGTTGACCCGTAGACACAACACTAATTTATTAAAATATCCTTTTTATTTTCACCGATACGAATTTTACGTATTATAGCAAGTAAGTTCATAATAATTTTATATTTTAAATTTTCTGTTTGAAATTTGCTTTATTAGCATTTACACATGGCTCTTCACCGTCGTTATTGACAAACTATGACAACCTTGTCAAAATTACATCAAAATACCCCCATTGAGGTTAAACGTTTAAAACAAAGGGTTACTATGGTTTCTTATCAACAATTTTGGATCGATCTGGACATCGAATCTGACATCTCTTTTATACCTTTTTGGCTGTTGCCATGGTTACAAAATTTTGACTTCAATGTCAAGAATGGTCAAATTTAGTTTTTATACTTGCACTATTCCCATATGCCTTTTCTCGTTCGATTTTTTCTCCTTGTTTCTTCCTCTTTCTTTTGATGTGCCTTTTATATTTCTACGTGGTTTATTAAGAAAGTTACCTATCCCTTGTACCCTTCATGATGCTTTTGCGCAATGCACTAAATTAACCCCCCCTGCTCTTTTTTTAAGTTCGGGTGAAAGTTGAATGTACACACACCATTTTTCCACTTTTGTCTTTTTATAAAACTAAATTTTTTATATGTATTTGACCTGTCTTTGCAAAGTTGCCAATTTGTTCAATTTAGGGGCCCCACTTCTGTCTGTGGACACTCCCCTTTATGTTTGATTAATGACATTTTCTATTTAGAAGTTCCTCTACTCATTATTATATGATTTTATTTACATTTTGACTGTCTACATATCTTTCTTATTTAGTGAATTTTGATATGTTTGTCAGCAAGTTTTTAAAACGGTTTTTGTTCAAATTTATTTATTCTCACGTTGATGTTCTGTAATTCTGATTAGTAAGTTTATAAGTTTTTGTGCGATTTTAAATGGTACATATTTCTGATATACTATTTTTCATATCAATATATATATATATATATGTTATATTAGAAATATACTATGATATATAATATTATCGAGACAGGCTTAACCTTCTCAAACATATCGTATTACATACTGCGTAACAGCTCTTCTCAATAACCGCTCACGCTGCATGAGCATTGTATTTCAATTCTAAGTAATCCTGATTGTGCTGAATCAGCAACACTGTTTCCTTTGTTCTCAAAACATTATAAATATTACCAACAACCTTTTTGTAATCAGTCTTATACTCACTTTCGATTAAACTACTTCTAAATTATTATTGTATTTTCTTAACGAGTCAACGTTGACTCCAGTGTTAAACTAAATAAATCTTTTTAAAAAGTTATTCAAACAATCCACTATCTAACATTGGCGCAGTCGTGGCGGATCTGAAAAACACACAGTTCGGGAGCCTAACCAGTAGCAAACATATCCGAGGGAACAAGGAGTCCATCTGAAAAAGGTGCCTAACCGGACGAAAAGAGCTTCTGGAACAAGGAGAACTTCTTAGCTGTAGTGGTGGATCCCAATCCTTTGTTCAGAAGAACCTACATTATTCTCAAACGCACAGAAGCGAAACAATAATAATTATCAAGAAATACAAGCAACAAAGCAACATTTCAAATCAACACGATTCAACAATTAGCAAGTAAGAATTTCATCCCGTCCCATCGTTGGTGTCTTCGGCATCAAAGGCAACCCTGTGGAAGGAACACCCAGTGACACCCCTGACAGAGAGAGACCTTTGGTGAAGCTAAGCTCACGAAGTCGCATTCAACTGGACCACGAGGAATGAAAAATTTAGGGTAAGTCATTTTTGAATCGTCTCGCAATTATTGATTTTCAACGACATAATTTTACATTATATTTTATTAAAATACATTGCATTGCTACATACAGTTCTAATATCTAAAATAGTAACTTTATTTAAACTTGAAACAAAATATCTTGATTATAATTTGTGTGACCTATATAAATAACCGTAATCATACACTGTTCCTATCGTAACATTATTTTATGGTAATATCATATACTCCTCAAGTGCGAATTTATCTAATTAACTACAATCACATACCAATTTTATCTTAACATTATTTTTATCATAATATCATATATCATATAAAGGTTAAGTTTACGCCTTACTTGACTGTGAAATAAAATAAAACCCACATGTTCTATACTGTTTAAATGCACATTAGTATATAAAATTTCAGTGACATTATTCCCAACTAAAAACACTTTTTAAATTAATCCAATTATCCTTGTAATTAAATTTTGAAATATTATAAAATAAACAGTACATTGTTTTACATATAATAAAAAATTGCCAATTATCAGTAGCGTACTAGCTCAAATTGAAAAAGTGTTTTAAGTTATTCGATTATCTAAATAATATAAATAAAATGGCTACAAACGTAAGCAATTCCAATGCAAACAATTCAATCACGGCGAACGAAACAATAAATATTGAACCTTATAGGTTAAACGAAATATTTTCCATAGTGCCCGAATTTGACGGCAACCCCATATTCTTGCAAACATTTATTTCAGCTTGCATAACCGCTCAGGGTATCGCTGTCGACGATCAGCGCATCTTATTAACGCTTCACATAAAAAATAAATTACGCGAAAAAGCCGCAGAATTGATAAATTCACGAAACCCTGTCACTTGGGCGGAAATAAAAAATTTGCTCGAATCACATTTTGGTGACTCTCGTGACTTGACAGCCTTGATACAAGACTTGCAAACAATTCGTCAATTACCCAACGAAACAGCTTTAATATTTGTGTCCAGGTTACAAACACATAATGCAAAAATGCACGCGGCAATACAAAAACAAAATTTAACTTTAGAGGAAAAAACCGCGCAATCCACTTTAATAGAAAATATGACGTTAACTACTCTTCTCACTGGACTCGAACCAAAATTAGGTCAAATTATTAGGGCTGGTAACCCCGGTAATATGCTAGATGCAATAAATCGCATCAAACGAGAATTACAATTATCGTATTTCGAATCTCAAAAATTTGGAAATAGAACTTTAAACAAAAATCCCGTTCAAAATCAGCAAAGACGCCCAAATCTCCCACCATTTTGTACATTCTGCAAAAGGAATGGACACAGCTTTAACGAATGCCGCACGAGGCAAAACCACCAATTTTCACACCCCAATTTCACACCAAACGCCTATTCCAATCAGGCACAAGTTCCTAGACAGCACTAATTATCCACAACAAAACAGGCCCTTAGCTATCAGGCCAAATCCTAACTTCCAGCAGCAGAGACCTTCTGCCATACAACCGAACCCGAATTTTAATCGATTCAATCAACAAAAAACACATCACTTAAATCAAGAACCTTATGATAATTACTCAGATTACCCAAACCAATACGAAGATTACTCTGCAAATCAGTCCGTAAATTATTCTCCTGATTATCAATCTCAAAATAACGATGACTACGATTTTCAAAATGGACAATATGAGAATTATACTGCTAATTCTCAGCAATACGAGGATTATACTGTTAATCCTCCGGATTTTTGCACAGGCCCGGAGTATTCCATGAATACTCCAACACAACAAACGGACGAGGTAGACCAAATTTCTCATCAAGTCCAAGCGATAAACCTCCAGGACAGTTTCGGCCCAAACCTGAACTTCCCGGAAAACCAATTCATGTAAAAACACCCCGCTACAAACTAAATATCGTAAACTCAATTCATTATTTTTCTATCATTTGTTAATTTCAATTTTATTAACATTTTTACGTCATTTTCATTCAAACCCATCATGCTTATATTTTATGCTTTCACAGTAAAGCTATATTTTAACCTTAGGAATATTTTATCCTATTTTACAATTCAAACCTAGTATGTTTGTATTTTACGCTTTCTTGCCAAAGCTATATTTTAACTCTAACATTTTTATGTTATTTTATTTTATGAATCAAGCTTATTGTGCTTGCATCTCATATTCTAGACGCTAAGGTTATATTCTGTGTTTTAAACCTTACGATTTAACATTTTTGTATCTTTTATATTTTTCCAAATTGTACCATTACCTTTTATATACATTTTATATTCATTTCAAAAGTTGCTGCATAAAACACCAACTTTTTTTATAAGGGGGAAGCTGTTATATTAGAAATATACTATGATATATAATATTATCGAGACAGGCTTAACCTTCTCAAACATATCGTATTACATACTGCGTAACAGCTCTTCTCAATAACCGCTCACGCTGCATGAGCATTGTATTTCAATTCTAAGTAATCCTGATTGTGCTGAATCAGCAACACTGTTTCCTTTGTTCTCAAAACATTATAAATATTACCAACAACCTTTTTGTAATCAGTCTTATACTCACTTTCGATTAAACTACTTCTAAATTATTATTGTATTTTCTTAACGAGTCAACGTTGACTCCAGTGTTAAACTAAATAAATCTTTTTAAAAAGTTATTCAAACAATCCACTATCTAACATATATATATATATATATATATATATATATATATATATATATATATATATATATAATACATTATAAGTGCCTCAAATGCACAATTTATTCATTAATCATTGTCAAGTGTTTAATAATTCATTATATATTAGGATTTCCTATTTTCGATAAAGATTATTATTGTGAACAACTCACATTTTTTTTTTATTAATAGAAAAATACTGCGCGACGTTAAATAAACGTACGGCACTGTCCGGTTCCACGAAAGCAGTCTCTCACAGCACTTTATTGTTCTATAACCGATCGTTCCGAATATCAGCTTGAATTCTTTACCGGCAACCCGCATCAGCGTAATTATACATCTGCTCGACTACATCTCATATACAATAACTACTACTTTCACGTATTTTTATGCAGTTAGATGAAGTTGCATTTTAAACATGCAACACTTTTGGGAGATCCCTCGATAGCCATACCTAGTTTTGCTTCAGACATTTATTGAGACATTATTTGTCATGAAAATTTGATTCTTAATTGTATACATTCTACAAATTGATTAAGGACTTATTTTACATAATATGCAACTGTTTTGGAAAAGAATTCAAATTTGACTTGTCCGTCCTTTAACGAAAAATATTCCTCGATATGTAAAATTCATCTATAAAAATCAAACTTTTTATTATATCCTGTACCGGTGAGTCATAAAGATTCGAAATGATTTATTTTCCTCATAACTTTTTTATATCTCAGTCGATTTTATGAACTCGGCAATAAATGGTACATAAAATTATTATGGCCTTCTGAAGCAAAAAATTAATTTATCACAAGATGACGACGTTATTGGAAGTTACTTACTGTTTGAGTTTCTTTCTACACAGTCTTCAGTGTATCTGAGATTTCAACTCGACAACCGGTTCGCGACAACAATATCAGTAATACTTCTCTTCTAAAATATTTAAAAATATATAGGTCTCTATATTTTATGATTATCGACATATCGGTGTACCATGTTGAATTTAAACATATTTTTTATTAATACTTCAAGGAAAATATGACTACTGCACTAACTGTTAATAATAAATTTAATGACTTCTATTCAACATTTATGTTCAATTTCGTTAATGCTTTTCCGCAAAAAAGGTTAAAATTAGTTGCAAAAATAACACCTGGCATTCTAAGGAATTAAAAGAACTACATCAAACACTCTGTGAACTATCTAAAATCAGTAAAGAAACGAGTAACGAGATTATTAAAATAAGATATAAACAACTAAATTATTTATACAACAAAAAGTTACAAGAGACAAAAAGTTCTTATAATAATAATAGAATTATAAATGCAAAAAATATAATGAGAGAAAGTTGGAAAATCATTAATGAGACGAGGGGAGAGTTGAGTAGTTATATCGACAAAAAATGAAAAAATAACAGACCTTCAAAACATTTGTAATTCCTTTAATGATCATTTTATGGACTTTGAATGTCCTGAGCCAAGGCATGCTGAGTTAAGTCGTCCTTCCTCAATATGAAACAAAAACTTTCTATTTAATACCAACAACTCCAAAAGAAATAGAAGGACTATTGGCAAGCACTACCTCTAAACCTGCAGCTGGTATAGATAAAATTGTGGGACAGGTATTGAAAGCAATTTCAAGTATAATTTCTGGACCATTATCTTACTTGATCAGTTAATCATTTATTAACGATCAATACCCAGATGCCCTCAAAATTTCAAAATCTATACTTGTTTATAAAAACAAGGGATCTAGAAATGAAATTTGCATTTATAGAAACATATGTCTTCAAAGTCAGCTTGCTAAAATAATTGAAATGGTCTACAATACAAGATTAAACTGCTTTCTAGAATCAAAAAAATTGTTATCTATGTGTCAACATGGTTTTAGACGAAACAGATCCACATCTACAGTTATAGCAGATTTTAGTAAGTTTAAGACTGTCTAAATAACAAACGAACTTCATTAACTTTTTGATGTAAGTTGGGCATTCGACACTATAGATCATGCTTTGCTTGTTGAAAACTTAGCTCGTATTGGAATTCGTGGAATAGCTCTTGACTGGGTGGCATCTTACCTAAATTATAGAAAGCAAATTATTGTATTGTAATAGGAAATATTAAATCAAAGTTACAAGATGCAAATATCAGAGTACCGCAAGGTTCGATCCTAGGTCCCTTGCTTTTCTTAATATTTATAAATGATATACCATCATGTATATCATCAAATTTAACAGCACTATATGGAGATGATTCAAACTTTGGAATAACAGATAAATCGTATCAACTGTAAACCGAGGAAACATATGTACAACAGAGTTTTATGAATATTGTTTAAGCCAGGGTTTATTAATAAATATTAGTAAAACTTTCGTAATGTCATTTCTGCCCATAAATATTTGTCAAGACTCTAGTTCCATAATCAAACTAAATCGTCAATCTGTGAAAGAAATAAATTCTTGGGAGTAACCATCGATAGTAAAATGACATGGGAGCAACATGTTGATAACGTATAAAATAGATTAAGTTCAGCTTGTTTTCTTATTGCGTAACACTGTAACTCTAGAGATCTTAAAACTAGCATATTTTGGTTTGGTACAGTCAATCCTCTCATATGGAATTTTATAAATATGGGGCATTGTATGACTGATGGTCGAGAGGTGAGCGCACTTGCCTCTCACCCAAATGTCAATCCCCGGTCATGGCAGTAGAAAATACTGTGTTCCACTATACATGGATATTGGGTGTGTGTCCCTTGTCTCTAAATGTGTAGCCCCTCCCACACAAGGCTCTTCTAGAGCCTTCCGGGATAAAGGGGGTCGTCATTACCTGTGGTGTATTTATTTACTTATAACTCAGGCCATATTGGTAAAGCATTTATAATGCGGGAAAAAATTATTATGGGCCTACATCCGCACACATCCTGCAAGGAATGTTTTGTTAATTTATCCATTCTTACGAGGGGGCGAGCGTAGGTGCGTCTTGACTATGTACATATTTCGAATATTTCGTTATGCGATGTAAAGCAACGTTAGGCGCGGTTAGTAGTTGGATGGGTGACCGTCCCAACGAAGACCGCGTCCTCGCCTCACACATCTTCCAGCGACTTGTATATCAGTGTATGCGTGGAAGCTATACAACCTTAGGCGAGGGTTGTATATGGGATACCATCCTTCGGAGGGGATGTAAAGCCGTCGGTTCCTTGTCTATTGAATGTTAGGCAAAAGATCACTACTTTTCTTAAGGGAAGAGTTTCGGCAAAATTCCTGGTTGGGGGTAGCTCGTCTACAGGCGTCGGTGTCAGGCCTGAGTAGCGGAAATATGCCGACGTTAAATAAATGTATATAAAAAAAATCTATTCTTACATTGCCATCGTTGTATATATATTAGTTTTAAATATAAAAAGGATTGTTCATTAATTTGGAATACCTATCAGAATATCGTCCGTTCTCTAGGCTTACTGTTTGTCAAAATTCTCATATTTATCAAGGTTTTATTTGCTATAACAAGTTTATAAATTTGTTTGGTGATATAGACAATGTTTCTACTTTTAAAAGTAATTTTTACAAATACTTAACTACTATGGCTATTTACTTTGTAAGCGAATATTTAGAATCTTAATTATACAAATTTTTATTGTTATATATTTTTAAAATGATTGTGTTTTATTCAGTACTTAATTTAAATGTATGGCTAATGTGTAACTAGTGGTGTATAAACTGTATACTCCTGTTATTTCGAAGAAAATTATATGTATCTAACTTCTGACTAGTCTGATAAATTTTTATATATTTAAGTACATATGAAAATTTGAGTGATGGATAAACTATTTTATTATTATTATTATTATTGTTAATTCAAACGTTGAAAGGTGACTTCATAATTTACTTTAATTTGCATATTTCGTTGCGAAAAATCCCAGACAGAATCTACAGGTTCTTCAAATTTTAATGATAGAACGTACAGAGCTTTGTCCTGCTGGAAGCGCTTCCGGAATGATTTTTGCACAGAGACCCTGGTCCTGCTAGCAGGACAATATTCCGATCATAAAGTTATCCTGCATACAGGACGTAAGGTACTACCAGCAGTATATGCAGCATAACGTGAATGAACTATTTATTGTCATTAACTTTCGTAAATTGAAGTCCTGCTGGCAGGACTCACTTTAATCGCAAATTGTGCAGTGCTTTAAATTGAAAGATATTTTTAGTTGCAAAATAAATAAAATTTGGAGCATATCGTAAATGGTTTCAGTAAAAGTATTAATTCAAAAGTATTAATATATTCATTAAATAAATTAAATATTATTTTTAATGTATTTATATGTCAAAAACGGGAAGGAAGAATGAAAACAAATGTTCAATAAAAAATATATTTTTAGTCGTTTATGCTTGGCTACCATGCTGAATATGGTAGTTAAAACAATTTCTTCCTGTTATTGGAGAACACATAACAGCACGTGCGCCACAAGTACTGCTATTATTATCATTAGTATTTGTAAATTGGTTTTTTAGGTTCAAGTATACAAAAAACGCATTTACTTATAGTATATACGATTGGAATTGAAACTGGTCAGATTTAAAGCACAGGACCGTGCGTACTGAACTTGATATTTTGTCCTATATATTTGGCAATGGTATTGAGATTCGAACGGTAGTTGAAACTGTGTAGGCGAGTCCGTGACTGGCAATGTAATCAGCCTGAATGAACCATCTACGACTGCACTGGTTTAAAGGTAATAAAACGGACAGGCCTACTAGCACAAAAAAAACTCGTAAATCGTTTCTTTATCTTGGAACGTGGAAGTCTAATATCGTGCTGTCTATGTGCCAGTGCAGCCCATAAATACCTATTATATTATCAAGCGTAGGAGTTTAGTTAGTTACTGTTCATATTTATAAATATTTACTACTGTATAAAAGGCAAAATATTTTAATTATTTACTAATTTACCATGGCTTTCTGGAGACCATTTGAAACAGAGGATAATATAATAACGCCCGAAAATCTTATCATTTTGTTATGACAAGCATTTCTATTTACCTCCGCCCATGTACAATAAAGAGATGCCGACTGTTTTTGCCGGCTTTTAGTTTTTATACGGTTTCAATTCCAATCGTATATACTTTACCTTCAATTTGAAGAGAACTACAACTAATCTTCGTGGTGCTTCCATCGATGTCCCACTCAACACTTGCCAGATTTTTTATTTGAATTTTTTTTTATCACTCCGAAACACCTGGCGGTATTCCATTCTTCACCAAATTGTGATATACTCCACGAACAGGGCCGGATTAAGGTGCATGCGAAGCAGGCGGTCGCCTAGGGTGCCAAACTTGGAGAGGCGCCAAAATTGAAACGATGAAAAAATGAAAAGAGCGAATAAATTTTTAAGGGGAAAAATAAAAAAATTTGGAAGACCGAAGAAATTAAAAGAGTTTAATAATTGAGGTAGCGAAAAAATGAAAGGGCGACAAAATCAAAAAAGCAACATATTTTGTAAATTTTGCCGTAAAGAGAGGGGAAAAATATTTTTGCCTGCAAGCAAAATTTACCTTGATCCGGACCTGTCCACAATGATTATTTTTCGAATCAAAAACCGTTGCCGGCGTGGAAATGCGCGCTCCTGGCTTCATCTTTTGAGTATAAATGACTGATATGTTCAAGCTGGCATAATTTTGGAACTAATAAACATAAAAAATTCGTCCTGCAGGCAGGTCCCATAATCCTAATATTTAGCGATTTCTAGTGTACTCAAATGAGTTGTTTTCGTACTGCCGGCAGGACACGTACGTTCTATCATTAACAACACCTCCAATATGAATCTAATAAGCCAGAACACTTATTCAAGGTGGTCCAAAATTGTCTCCCGAAATTTTGGTAGTACATCAAAACGAAATGGCGTCTGATGTCGATATGTTTTGTGCGAGCATGGTGTTTCGGATTTTTCGCCAAACGTTGGCACCTTGACTATCGCTCTTGATTACTATGGGTACAGTGGACATTCCAAATTCTGTTAGGAAACTCTGAAGATAGCTAGCTTTTTTGCAGATTTGGCAAGTGCCATGTACTCCGCTTCTACACTTGAAAGTGCAACAGTGCGCTGCTTTCTTGTTTCTCAAGAAATTGTACCTCCACTTAAGATAAAAGTGTAACCTGAATCGACAATACAGTTACCCCAATCGGCGTCAGTGAAAACTTCAATGGAACTTCCATTTTTCTTAAAAGTCAGCGTAGTGTCCATAGTACCTTTTAAATATCGTAAAATTCACTTCGCCGGCTTCCAGTGCTCGCTCCTCTTCATAGTTATTATTGAACTGGCTCAGCGAGTCAACAGCATGTATCTGGCCGGGTGGCTATAGCTAAATATATGAGAGAATCAATTAACTTGCGAAAAGGAAATCTGTACATATCTTCTTGGGAAATTGTAATAGGTTTTCCAAATTTCTTTCCACTTTCCATTGATGTGGCCACTGGTTTACAGTTTTTCATTTCAATTTTTTTCAAGATATCTGGAATATATTTCTTCTGTGACGTATTGATTTTATTATTTTGGCAATCACAATCAAATTGTATGCCAAGACAATACTTTATTATTCCGAGGTCTTTCATTCTAAACTCATCCATAAGTCCTCTCTTTAGGAATTCAATCAAATCCTCGTTCGCAGAAACAATGAACAAATCGTCAACATAGACTTCTACAAATAGTATGTTATTTTTTTCTTTTGAAAATACAAACAGGGATCCGCATTTGACGGTTGCAATTCCAGCTTTAATAGAGTTTGGTGAAACTTTTTGTACCAGTGCCGTCCTGCTTGTTTAAGCCCATAGAGAGCTTTTTGTGTATTTCTAAAAGAATTGTTCATTTTATCTTGGCTTCTATATGGCACTGGCAGCCTTCGTCTATATTGCTTTGCGATCAATGCATTGGTGTCTTTACCTGGCTCTTTAGTACAACAGGAATCATATTATTCAGTTATTTTAATTTTTAATGACTCGGGAGATGGTAAATCATCTCAGAACTCGATGGCACGTCTAAAATTCTCATAGTTGTCAGGTAGACTCTACACCAACATTATTGTCAAAAGATCGTTGATTTCTATTTCTAGATCTTTCAACTTGTCAACAATATCAAAAAACTTTCTTACGTGCTCTCTAATATCTTCACTACTCTTTATTTTGTTCAGGAACAATTATTGTTTTAACAAATGGGCTTTACGGGCAGGATCTATTGATTGATAAATCGAGTGCAACTTTTTCCAAACATCATTAGATGTCACACAATCTTTAACTTGGTTCAATTCGGGCGTTGCATTGATAAAATTAGGTCTGACCTGGCCTCTTTGTCCAACCGTTTGCAAGTACCTATTTCTTCTGCATTCTGTAGAGTCTTTATATCACCATTCACATAATTCCATAAGTCGTTTTTTATAAGTAGCGCCTCTATTTGGATCTTCCAAGTGTCGAAATTTGATTTACTAAGTAGTTCGATTCGGGGATTCAAGCTCATTTTGACGGATCACAAAATTTCTCAGAATTGCTCCAGAATCACCACAAGAAAATTTTCCACTAGGATTTGATTCAAGAATGCCAGCAGCTACTCACATAAAAATTTAAAAAACTGACCTTGCTCTCTGGGCCCATAACCTGTTAAAAAGAGGTATACTATCCGTGGAACTTGATTGATGGTCAGGTACCATATACAAAATGTATAACTAATTCAACTGAATACAATATTTATTTACGGCAACTTTTTTACTGACTTTCAACAACAACACATTTTTATATCTCATAAAGGAAACGATATAATATGTGACTAGATCCTCAACATTTTCCTCACGATTTAAATTTTTTTCATATCTCTAAAAATTATTATAAAAAAACTAATTCTCAAATCGTTAGAAATTAAAAAGGTATTCTTATTGCATTTCGATAAGCCAAGCCGTTCTCGAGGTATTTATTTTTAAAAAACAACGTACATTTATATTTTATTAATAAATTTTTTTACACATTATAAAGAATGCTTTGAAATATATTTGCGGCCTTTATTATTTAAGGTATCTTCAAACAGTTCTATACTATAAAATGTACACTCTCAATAAAAGTATTTAACTGCTCCCCGATGAGCTAAACAAAATTTCTTCAGCAAAATTAGAGTAATTTCTCCGGTCCGAACGCCAAGGGAACATTTGAGACTTAGCGAAGGGAAATTGCTAGAAATTTACATACCCTTATGACTGACGGTGTAAATATGGTTCCTCTGTGTACTATTAATGTAAGTTTCTGGGAACGTTAGGCTTGTTTCAGGGGTAAATGTGTGTAAAAAAGCGTTTGTGAAAGAGAATCCAAATATCAGTTTCGCTTGTGGTAATGTGGGGGATATTGTATAGTACAGAACATTTATATATGATGAAATATCTGCTAAAAAAGTAGAAATGAATTTATACATTCTTGCAAGCAGTTATAAGTATTGCACATAAAATACAGAGGGGCGGAACTTAAAGCACTTCGAGATGTGACAAGGCAAAAATTCATATTCAATCCTATCGTCAATGATTTTACCTAAAAATATGAATGACTGTTATATTAAATAATCTGAAAGAATCTATTAACAGTACACCTTGAGGGTATGGAACATCATCTCTTGTACCGATGGCGAGGTTATATAATACAGTGCCCGTCAATGCGATAAAATACAATACAGTGAGGTGCAGTGCAATGCAGTGATGGCATTAAAACATCATTTCTTAAAACCAAAATATCATCTAGGATACACCTTCTTGGAGTTTACACAAAGATATATAACACTTAAGAGATCACTGTAGACTGACATGCATATGCTCTGATTTTGCTTCCTTATATAGTGCCAAAAGCGTTTCGTTTCGCCGGTCCCAGTATCCTCGCCCAAACGTTTAACACTGCGTTTGCCGTGCCCCGTTGAGTCACTTCGGCGAGGAAACGTTTTTCATGGTGAAAATAAAATTGTTTGAAAAGAAAATTACTTAGAAAGGAAGGCATTAACAAGGGACATCTTTTGAAATAAGTTTCGTTATCCTATGTAAAGTGGCTATGAAGACATTTGACATTAACTGCGGGACTAGGACGGACTGAAGTTTAAATTTGGTTCGGTTATGTTTTACGAAAACCTCTAGTTTACACGAGAACTTTAGCGTATAGGTATCTGCTCTGCAATTTGTTGAAGGGAAGTAAGTTTTGATGAAGAAAAAATACACTCGGGGGACTAGGAGTTTATGAGTTTACGATCGAAATTAGATATATTGAGAGACTTGAAAACTGAATTAGACGTTGAATTAGATGAATAGAAATTAATTGAAATAGTAAGTTAAATAGTAGTTAAATGATATTAATGGGGATTCGTGTAGAGATTTGGATGAGATTGAAGTTAATACGAGGGCTTTGTTTTTCAGTCTGTTATTTGTAAGTTTTCGGCAACAAAATGGTTATTTGAGAGTTGTTATTAATAATTTAGGTTTATCTATGAATAATTATGAAGCGTTAGTGAATTTTTTCAGAATTAATTTAATTTAGAAAAATGTATTTTTTGGTTAAATAAATAAATAAATAAATAACACCACAGGCAATTACAACCCCCTTTATCCCCCTTTATTATTTTAAATGAAGTTACTGAACGACTTTTTTATTACCTTTTGACTTTATGACTGAAAAATAATGTTTATTTTGAAAAGTATGAGAAGCTTTAATTTTTTTTCAATGAAGCGTGAAAGGTGCTATAACACTTTGAACGCGGACGAACCTTTTGTGGTTGAAAAAATAAAAATAATTGGGGCTGGAGAGCTTGAGTTGAGACCCTCATTAACTTTTTGATTTTTTGAAATTGGGGTGGTTAGTTCTTACAAGGTTGGAACGGGCCAAATGCTTCGCCCTGTATATGCGTCAGAGCTGTAGTTCACTTGTATTTGTTTATTAGGGTCTGACTAGCACTTTTATTAATTTTATTTTTATTGGCAGGGTCAATGGCTGTATATACTTTTCTTGAAATTAAAAATTATTTTATTAAGCGTAAAATAACAGAGTTGAGAATTTTATTTTATTTAAACTAAAATTTTATTTACACGAGTTAAAATGGTTAACTTATCGACACTTGAAATTTTGCCTTTAAGACGATTTTATTTTAATTGTTTATTTAGATTTTTTAAGTCCTAGGAAATTCACTGTTTGATTTTTATGCGCGACGGCGCGGATATTTTTTACTTAGGTTACCAAGGAAGTAGAATGGCTACTCGATTTGTTGAATTTATGGAACCGGGAAAGAATCAAACGCGGTTGGTTGTAGAGACTTTGGTCGCGGAACGCAGAAACTAACTTGAGGTACACCGAAACTGACTTGATTTGGGCTTGGCGTGCTCCTTTATTTATACGGATGATGGGGACTTGGCTCGCTGAAATTTGGATAAAGCTGGATCTTTCCCCAGCCAGTCTATAGAGCTCAAAGTGGTGAAATATCGCGCAATCTTTTTAAAAAATTAATATTCGGGACTGAAAAATATATCAATGAAAAATGGGGTTTTTCGATATATGAATGAAAGTTGAATCTAAATTAGTTTTAGAAATATAAGCGATAACTATCCGAATAAAGTGTTAAAATTGAGCTGGTCCCGTAAAATAATGTTGGAAGTCGTAATTTAATTCATATTGAGGCCATATTAATGTCATATTGAGAATGTTCTATCGCCGGCGTTGAGCGGAGTGGAAGTAAGTTTTGAGTATTGAAGTGAAGTTAGCCGCGAGTTGCTAGCAGCTCTTATGGAACATGTGCTTGGATGAATGTGTTGTGGGCTTATTGGAAAGGCGAATGAATGATGTTTTGAGCCATGAATAGAAGATTGGTTTAGAAGTTAATTTGAAGAGAAATTTGTTTGTAGAAAATTTTCAGAAGTGAATAAAATTATTTTGACTTGGGGTTTGGAGAGTGGTTTTGAAGTGAATCGAGATATTGAAGGGGCAGTGTTTTTAGGGCAGCCGTTTGTAATGATTTGGCTGTAATTTGGTGAATTTTGATGTTTGAATGATTTTGTTGATAAATTTAGATTGTTTATGAATTCTCCAGGTTGCATGAATTTTCTCAGAATTATTTTTGAAAATTTGTGGTTTTTGACTAGTCAGTGACTAAATGACCTTTTTTTTATTGTGTTTTGATTGAGTGACCATGAAGATTGATTTATTTTGAAAATTTTAGTAATTTTAACCTTGACTATATCGTTAATATGTAGAACGTACTATAACAATTTGTGAACTCGCAAACACGCCCCGATACTTGGTATTTGGCTCTGGATTGCGTGCTACGAACACACACCCTAATAAGAGCTATGAGCTTAATAGAGACCCTTGAGGCGTTGCGTGCACTTAATTTTTAAGAGTGAAGTTCTGGGGGGTTGCACTTAAAAAGGTTGGAACAAGATAAATGGCTCACCCCTGATTGTTTCTAATGTATTCTGTTGATTTCTGAAGTTAAATCTACTTTAAACTGACTTTGATTCTTTGCGGCAGATGATTTGACATTGAAATTTTTTTACTAATATGTCCAAATATTTTGGAGCACCCTGTATGCAGTTGTTGTAGATTAAAACACTCGATTTTAGAAAGAATTGTAATATTTATTATTTAAAACGAACACAGGTTTAATAAAATTAAAGTATTATTCTTTTTAGAGTTACTAGATTGTAACTTTTTGATAACGAATAAATTTGGGAGATTTGATTCGGTGGAGTCTTATTGAAAAAATGTCAGATATTCACTTAAAATTAGGTGCGCGGTGGCAGATTAAATTATTTAAAAAATGTCTGAAAAAAATCGCTTAATATTAGGTGCGCTGTGGCAGATTAAATTAATTAGAAAATATATTTTTTACTAGGTTCCGGCCTAGGAAGGAGCACGAACACGAGTACACTGGCGAAATGCAGAATTACTATCTTCGGGTACCGACACTGACTTGCTGAAAACGTGTTGACCTGGGTCTTTTATACTGTTTGCTAGCGTTTCGTTCGTCGTGCCCCGTGAGTCGTGCACAAACGTTTTTACACCCATTATATTCCGCAAAGTTGGATCCCGACATTCCGTGCGGACGAGGGTTGCTCAATATTGCATCATCTTTGCAAAAAATGGAAATTTGGAAATTAAAATTATACGATTGTTTGGGCAATAGAAAGGGAAGTTATAGTACGAAAAATAAGTTGAATATATCGAACCGTTCTCGTATGATCATACTTTACGCACGCACGCAATATGGTCTTTGAGAAGTCATGCGTGATGATGTTTGAAGGGGGTAAATATGGAGTTGAAAGTGTGCTGGTGCGTTGGAACGAGAATAAGGTGTGACATCAATTTGGAAATATGGACTGAAATGAAATAGATAAAATAGTTCGGGCGCAATTCGAGAGAAGGTTAAAATTGACTAGACAATGAGTTGCAAAAATTTATGGATACGAATTTAGGATTTATACCTGAGGTGCGAAAAGTGTGTTGGGTGTCGAATGCTATTATATGGGGGCTGTATTTTTTAGGTGAGTTTTTTGGAAAGATTATGTGGTAAAATTGATGAATGGAATATTGTAACGTGTTTCATAACACTTGAGGCAGTCACCCATTTAAGCACTAACCGTGTTTGACGTTGCTTTACATCACATATCCGAATATGTACACAGTAAAGACGCAGCTACGTTCGTCAATGGCTTCTGTGTTAACACTATAGGAGCTTTTATATTGAAAATTTAAGTTCATTTTTACTGTACTATATGTATGGTACCCAGGATGAACTCTCTCGAGTTGGTTATATTAAAATCTCCATTAAATATCCTTCTTTCCATTCATCAAAATGTAATAAGAAAAACGATTTTTTTTCGGACACTTCAATCCTCTAAATGATGCAAAAAGATACATCGAGTAAACTCCCGTCAACATTACCCATTTGTTTTTCAAACACCGCTTGCTTGCTACAAAAACCCACACAAAAGCAAACGAGGAGCCTATTTTATTATGTAGAATAAAACTATTTATCTTTCTCCACTTTTAAACCTAATTTTATGGCGTATCATTAAATTTAAATAAAAAACAAGGACTAAGGACTATGCTACAATAATTTATCTTGCTTCTTGCTTTCACGATGTTTCCAGTTTCGCCCGCCAATGACCCTTCGTATCTCATAACACATTTTGGTATACAGCGCGAGCGCCCAGATAATTCCTGTATAACAGGCCCGAATCTAAACTAAAGCACGAACTTCTTGGCCGAACCGAGTTTAACCCCCGAGGACATTTTTATTGAGTTTATGATATCCAATATTATACGTCTCTTTTAGTTTGAAGTCTTATTGGTGGCGTTGTGATTGTCTTTAACTTAAGCACGTCTGTATTGGTGCTTTTATTGAAACAATATAGAGACATAAAGTTTAAGTTATTTTTGTATTGTATTATCGTCACATCTTGGTGAAAATAACTGAAATATATATTTTTATTGGACTCTCTTTTCTTCTGTTCGCATGAGGGATTATTGTTTTCTTTGATGGACTACACGAAGGCTGCAAATATTTTTTCTTTGTCGGCTCGGAGGAGCGAAATGGACAACTTATACATTATTTACTTTCGGGTTCTAGGCCTATATCACGGCTTTGTACAATTTTTTTTATTCTGCTGAAATACTTTTCTGTTTTCTTATATTATCGCTATACTTTAATAATATTAGTCTTAATTTATGGTGATATTTTCATCAGATATTCAAAATAAAACTGTAAACTTCTTTTAGTGAAGCGAAAGTCAAGCTAAAAATCGAAATAAAAAAAGTATTTCAAGTATCTCAGCATTACAATTCTATTGTAGTACGGTCGATTTAGAGGCAAAAGTCGTTTACTTTACGAAATTTATAGTAATGAATGAATTTCAAGGAAAATTTAAATTGATCGCACTATTGATGGAATATACATACAGGCTGTCCATTTTATCAGGGTACTCGAGAATATCTCACTTAATATCGGTCGTACAAAAAAATAATTTTTAGGGAAATTGTGCCGATTTATATAACCTACAAAATGGTTTAAAGACATTTGAAATCCATGGCCTACTTTAAGAGTTATGGCGGAAAATATCGAAAATGCGGAAAACGTCTAGGCCAAATATATCCGTTATTTGAAGAGATACGAGAAAAATTCTAGGGCAAAAATTTTTTGCAAAACAGAGTGTTTCAATGAGGTTTTATCTATTTTTTTTCAAAACCGCTGTATTTTGAGATTCACTCTTCAGGCTGTTAAAATAATTATTTTGAAACGGGCGGGAAATGGCACCATTAAATAGAGTATTTTCCTCCCCTTTCAACGATATATCACATGCCATATTTATTCATTGGTACTACGTTAGTAATTATAAAAACATTTTTTTAAAACCAATAAATTTTTCTTTAACAAGCATTATACTTGCCGCGGAGAAGTATGATTAAATAAAACGATAAAATAATTCAATGAGTTGTTCAAATCTTTGCTATAATAAAACATTAACACAATTAAGCAGATTTAAATTCAGGTAACAAAAACAAAATAATAATCAAGAAAGCAACATGGAGCAATTATGGAAAGAGTATTCGCAGTTATGCCAATGTATAGAGGTCCTCCATAAAAGCGTCACTCCTTGCTCAGAAAGTTAAAATGTCTTTACCAATTAATTTAAGTATAATATCCATTTGTTTGTATTTCATGATTTCACTATTATTTCAATTATTTTAAAATAGTTGGCTGTGAACAAACTTGACAATTTATTTTTTTGACAGATCATCTCAGTTAATACTTAAACTCTCACTCAATCACACTCGTTTAAGAATTTAGAATTTTCAAAAATGATTTTCACTCCATTGATCGCTATATGTTCGTTACATATTGCCAATGCAATTTTAATTCTGGATTAGCTCAAGTAGAATATAGAAACAGATTTCCACAAGCACCACAGCCGAATAAAACTCTGTTCAGAAAATTAGCTACGAAACTGAAAAATAATGGTTCATTTTTAAAGCAAAAGACAAGGTTGAACAGTGTTACTGATAATGTAAATACGATAAACCGAGTTATTAATTATGTAAGAAATAAAAATACAGAAAACTTGGAAACATCATTAAAAGAAATTCAAATTGCTTGTCACATAAATAAAACAAGTGTTAGAAAAATTTTAAAGAAAAATGGTTACCGGTATTATAAAGCCAAAAAAGTTCACAATTTACAGGCGGGGGACAAACCAAAGAGGGCGACTTTTTGTAGGTGGCTGTTGGAAAAGAAGCGTGCCGATCCATTAATATGTAGTAAAATACTTTGGTCCGACGGGGTAAATTTTTCCAATAATGGATTTCTTAATCGCAATATTCAATACAAATGGACTTCTGCAAATATACACTGGCATAGACCGACTGGGTTTCAAAATCGTGTTTCAATAAATGTGTGGATAGGTATTTTATGCACCAATTTCCTTATTTTTATGATGGTCATCTCAGTGGTCAAAGGTACCTAAACTTTTTGAAAAATGAATTTAATGAATTCTTAGATGACCTACCTTTAGAGAATCGACACAACTTTCAATATTTTCAACAAGATGGAGCTCCTCCCCACAATTCCCAGATTTGCCTAGATTATTTAGACGAAATTTTGCCTCAACATTGGATAGGTACCAATGGATTTATTCGATGGCCCCCTCGTTCTCCAGATATAATTCCAATGGATTTTTTCTATGGGGGGGGGGGGTATATTATATTAAAGATAAGGTGTTTTCGACGACACCGCAAAATGTAGAGGACCTAAAAGCTCGAATTCAACGGGCTAGTATTACAGTTACCCCCGAAATGCTGAGTAATGTTTTAAATGCAGTGCCTCGCCGCGCTCGATTGTGCATAAGAAATCGCGGTGGACACTTTGAACACTTTATATGATATCTTAAAAATTATTTTGAAGATTAGATAAATATTAATGTTCTGTGTGCTATATTCTTTTTATTATTAATTTGTTTTTGTTACCTGAATTTACTTTATTCTTCTTAATTGTGTTAATGTTCTATTATAGCAAAGATTTGAACAACTTATTGAATTATTTTATTGATCAAATAATCCAGGCAATGGACATAAGAACTTGCAAAAGGCCAGACAGAAACGAAATTTGGTGGGTTGGTTGACGTAGGCCTAGTAATAGTACGAATGCCGTTCGAAGGGTGGGGGGTGAAAAACTGTACACCGCCGCACTTTTTGAGGAATGACTCCGTTATTTGAAGTGATATCGAAAAAATGTTCAAAAAAAAGAGCATTTCGTGCAGATGCCAGAAAGAATGTGGAGCAGCTTATGGATGTCGTAAAGCGGGATTAAAATGGTCTGTACTGTGCTTGCACTGCAATGGGACGTCCTGTGAGAATATTCCCGAACAACTTTTGGACGACGAAAATGACGAAAACGATGCTGCGGAAGATCTAGATCAAACGATTTTGCCGACCCTACTTCAGAATTGGTGCCTGAAGATGATGCGAATGAAGGCGAGTCTGGTTTGCATCACCGTAAGCGACGCAAGGTGAATTAAACCTTGATTTCAACTGTGGATTAGGCCTATTGGGGATACCACGTAAAAAAACGCACAGATCAACTATAGCTAAAGCATGGTATGGAAACGAGTTGAAAGTAGTATATTTTATATCACGTATGCAAAAATATAATATATTTGTCGATTATACAAAAATATATAAACATATTATATCGACCTTATATGGATAATTAAAAAATTCACATATATGAGTAGGTTGCGGCGCGCTTCAAAAAATCATATCTTTCATTGTATACAACCAAACCTTACAAATCATCAGACTCACAAAAAATTGCTATTTCATAAAAAAAATATCGGGGAATTATTTGCAGTCGATCTTCGTCCTAACCTGCGATAAAAATGTATTTATAGAGGAGTTTGCGGCTGAAATATTATGTTTTAATATTCTGCCCTCTAGAAGCACATTTGAACTATGCCAAGCCTAGTCGGGCTATTTATTTTTCTATTGCAACCGACACTGGGCCGCTAGATGGCGCCTGCTGACTATTTTGCACGTCGCTATCCTAAAGATACCGAGATGTACCAAATGGTCGAAGGATCCTCGTGTCGGTCGACACATGCCTACCTTCCACTGACGAGAGCCAACAGCTCGAAACTGCAGTGTGCAAGTGATGTGGGACGACTGGCACGAGAGCTCTTCAAGTAGGATCAGTCTTTCGGTTGGTGATTGTTGTAATCGAAGTATTAGCGTTCTGTTGGTAATATGCAATAATTACACTTAACGCGCTAGGCTTGTAACTTGTAATTCAGCGCTCGGCGGGGCACATCGCTTGGAGAGTAGCTGTTGGTTGCAGTCTGGTTACGTTCCTTATAGTAAAATAAGGATTTAATAGAGGAGTTTGCTAGTGAAATATTATGTTTATGTTTTAATATTCTGTCTCTAGAAGCACATTTGAACTTAGTGAATTTGTTATATAGCTCACCTCAGATAATTATACCATACCGCATTAATGATTCAACTAGGGCCACATATACCATCTTTAACATACTACTAATTAAAACATCCCTTATTTGGTATTTTTTAATTTTTTTTTTAGTGAGATATTCGATATGTATGTTCCATTTTAGGTGGTCATCAATCATTATACCAAGCTATTTCATATTTTTACTGACCTTATTTCTTTTGAACAGTCACAGTGATTAAGATTGTTAGTTTATTTATTTATTTATTTATTTACACTGCTCTACAGATTACAACAATCCAATTACGGAGCAGGAAGTAGTCCCGCAAAATTATAAATAACACATAAATACTACATATAACATATACAGGGTTACTGGTAATTCGATACATTCCTTTGGAGATGTGATGGGGCATGAGCTAAGGAGTAAATCTAGCCCTAACATACATTATGCAAAACTCAATAGTTTTTGAGATATTTCAATTTTTTTGTTTTTCTCAAAAAAGTAGATCTTAATGTCTTAAAAGTTAATTTCCGAAAAATCTACTTGACATTTTTAAATTTTTTTTTACTGGATTACTTGTCCAATATTATAGATATCCGTTTGGAATGAAAAATATCCGGAAACATTTCGATCATGTGAACATTTAAAATAAAAACTTGTAAATTTTTTTTTTTAAATCAGTTATGAAATTTACCTATTAGGTTTTTTCAAAAAAAATATTAATGTAGCACGCATACAAATTATTATAAAAACTTCCTTATTTCAATAGCTATCTAACTAGGTAGAAATGTGTAATGTATCCTTGATAGTTCTAATAAAAAATTAGTAAAGATAATGCTGATGGCGGAATTTATTAAACGACTAATCGTTCATTTTCATTTAAATCAGTCAGTCCTTGACTTTGACGTTTGTGCATATATGTCATTAACTGACATTCTTATCTCTGTGCCCCTTAAGTTTGTTGGTCTTGTTAAATTAGTTATCGAAGATTTTGATTTTGCTCGTAGTTGTTGTTATTAGTTGTTGTTATTGTATTTTCTGTGCCATGGCCGCGTATGCCAACGCAGAATACGCTGATATCTTGTTTGTCTATGGATACTGTGGCGGCAACGTTGCTGAAGCTCGAGAATATAGCTTTGGTACCCTAACCGCCGCTTACCAAATGCACGTGTATTCAGTACGGCATATCGAAATATCGCTGAAACTGGCTCCGTGAAATGTAAAAGAAGTGACGCTGGTGCTCCTCCCGTTTATGAACCAGATGATGAGGAAGAAATATTGAGGTATTTTGAGAAAGACCCAACTATTTCAACTAATAAAGTCGCAAGACTAACCGGAGCGTTACAATGGAAAGTTTGGTCTTCGATACGTAGAGTTGGATGTCATCCTTACCACTATACCCCTGTCCAAGGCTTGGACGAAGGTGATCCTGGAAGGAGAGTGGAATTCTGCCGCTCTATGTTAAATTCAGATGCAGAAAGTGCAAATTTTTTAACAAGTATTTTATGGACGGACGAGTCGAAATTTAATCGCGAGGGTATAACAAATTTCCACAACCTACATTATTGGGCAGAGGAAAATCCCAAGTTAACACGTGAAACTAGTTTCCAAATGAAGTTTTCTATTAATGTGTGGATGGGAGTCATTGGCCACTATTTTTTAGGGCCACACTTTCTTCCTCAAAATTTAAACGGGGAAATCTATGAAAATTTTTTAAGAAATGATCTGGCGGTGATTTTAGAAGATGTTCCTCTCGCGGTCAGACAGCGAATGATGTTTCAGAACGACGGTTGTCCAGCACATTATCGGCTGACAGTACGACAGTTACTTGATCAACGTTTCCCTAACCGTTGGATTGGAAGAGCGGGCCCAATACCTTGGCCAGCGCGAAGCCCTGACTTAACACCCCTTGATTATTACGTATGGGGTCATATGAAGGAGATGGTCTATGCCACACCAGTCAATACTATAGAAAACCTTAGACAAAGGATAGTCGATGCTGCCCAACACATAAGGCATAATCTGACAACCAGAGTAACAAGAACGGAAATAAGAAGACGCTGCCGTGTCTGTATATGGAATAGGGGCTCCCATTTTGAGCAAGACATATAAAAAATAAAGTACAACTTTGAAATTAATGTAATACTTTTAAAATGTTTTTTACTGTTTATCTAAAAATAAAATTCGTACTACTTGTGTTATTTTTACTAGTATTTTCTTAGAGCTATTAAGGGTACATTGAACATTTGTACCTTGTTAGATAGTTATTGAAATAAGGCAGTTTTTATAATAATTTATACGCGTGTTACGTTAATATTTTTTTGAAAAAACCTAATAGGTAAATTTCATAGCTGATTTAAAAAAAAAATTTTAAGTTTTTATTTCAGATGTTCACATGATCGAAATGTTTCCAGATATTTTTCATTCCAAACGGATATCTATAATATTGGACAAGTAATCCAGTAAAAAAAAATTAAAAAATATCAAATAGATTTTTCGAAAATTAACTTTTAGGACATTAAGATCTACTTTTTGAGAAAAACAAAAAAATTTAAATATCTCAAAAACTATTGAGTTTAATATATGTTAGGGCTAAATTTACTTCTTAGATCATGCCCCATCACATCTCCAAAGGAATGTATCGAATTACCAGTAACCCTGTATAATAACAATATAGTAAGTACTTAATATAAATCATAGAGGTAAAGAAAGAAAATGTATACATTACTTTAATAGAAGTGATTTTAATGTTTTAGAGCTGGTGTGAAAAATATCAATACTCGAACAAAAATTATCAAAGTTGTGACATATTTTAGATAATAGCGAAAAGTTCATAGCATTAGTACGGGCATTTGGTGAATAAAAAATTGTGCGGTTACGTGTAGATACAGATGGAACTCTGAAATTAATTTGGTCCAGAATTTCTGGACAGTCTATTTTGCTATTTATAACGTTAAAGAGAAACATACACATGCAATAAATTCTTCGATGTTCCAAAGATTTAAATGACCATCTTTCTAGTAGTTCGTCCTGCGGTGTTCCGATAGCCAGGTAAAAACCATCAATTCTAAAAGTAAGACATTTCATTAATCGTCTTTGAATATTTTCTAAATTTTTCACGAGTCTCATATCCTGGACTCCAAATTATACAGGTGTATTCTAATTCAAAATTTACGAACGTATTGAATAGCATTTCTATAGTATCGATATTTGTAAAACTACACCAGTTCTGCATATGAAGCCTAACGTTTTGAAGTATTGCTGGATTATGTGATTCATGTGACAAAAGAAAAATCACAGACAACACCTAGATCTTTAAACGTATCAGGTCTGTTGTAGACCAGGGCCAAACCGTTTAAAATATCGTAATAGACGATAAATTCTTAGCAGTATACGAATGGTCGGAAAATGTAGTTAATGGTGTAAATAATTAAGGAAAAATCGTCCAGACTGAGTAAAAGTTCTGGAAGAGGGGTTGGGGTGGTAATATATACGTTTTTAGGGGTTGGTACTCGTTTTTTGCGATTTGCGGCTAAACTATGCATAAAGTTGTAGATAATGAAAAAATCTAAAACTTTCTAATTGATCATTATTGACCATAACCTCAAAATTATCGAGAAAAATGCAAAAACCCGTTTTTTCGGTTTTTAATTTATAACTATCGCAAAAATGTTTATATTTTCATAAAAATTGGTGAAAATGTTCTTTTTTGTGTTTCAAACAAGCCCAAATTTTTTCAAAGCGAAATATTTAATTTTCGATGTTTTATGAAGAAAATAAAAAAGACCTAATTTTCAATCGAAAAATTTTGTTAGCAAATATTCGATTAATGAACTTTACTAGTGTTCATTTTTTTCGTTGAAATCTCAACTTTAATATAGAATTAAAATATAATATAATTTTTCTTTATTGTAAATAAACGTTTACATTAATAAAAAGCGTTAATTCTCATACAATACATGTTATACAAGCAATTTACATATACCTAACTATTCTCGGCTTTCAAAGTCTCGAAAACATTGTTTAAACTGTAATGGTAATGTTAAACAATTTTGTCTGCAAACAAGCCGAAGAAGATGCAGATTTCCTAATTATCAATACATCCCTTGAAGTAGCAAAAAAACTCCGATAAAATAGTGGTCAAGACATAGATCTTTTAGTTCTTTTAAATCAATTCAGTTCACATGAATTGAATATCTATTTCCACAAACCTGATGCAGGAAATATTAATGATACTTATTACACCTCTAATAGTTTTAAACATAAATCACATAAACATATTGTAGCATTTTTGCATTGTTTTTCTGGCTGCGATACAACTTCCAGTTTTGCTGGGAAAGGAAAAAAAACAATTATAAAATCATTATTGGCCGATGAACATTTACCTAATCTTGCAGAAATTTTTTACAATACAAATGCAAACAAACAAACGATTACCGAAAATGGATTAAAAATAATAGCTTCTATTTACAAAAGTAAAAATATATATACATCTCTACACGATTTAAGATTTGAACTCTACCGAACGGCTACTGCTAAATCCTCATTTCATTTGAAAAAATTACCTCCAACTGAAGGGGCAGCTAAGCAACATTGTTACAGGGTGTATTTCCAAATACAAAGTTGGCTTGGTAATCAATTAACAGCTACATATTGAGGATGGAAACATCACGTTAATGGCATCGTACCTATATTTACAGAACAAGAATTAATTCCCGAAAGTTTATTGAAAATTATCTGCTGCACCTGCGAAACAGGTTGCGGTAATAACAAATGTGGGTGTCGCAAACATGGCTTAAAGTGCACAAATTTGTGCTTAAATTGTCACGGTTCTGATAAATGTTCTAATGCCGAAAAATGTCTAATGTCTAATAAAAAATAATGATACTGAACTGGACAATCCAGAAGAACTCCAAGAAATTGAAGATATAGAAAATGAGCGTGAAGAAATCGAAAGTTTGATCGATTCTGGCGATGAAGAAAAAAAGATTTCATTAAAATTATTTTACTTTTAATTTTTCTGTTTTATAATCAAATATAAGACTTTGACGTGATAATTTGTAAATACTTACGAATCACAAGAAATAATTAACAAAGTTTCTCAGTTCACAGCCTTTGTGTTTTTTTGAATTTTTACCTATTTAATTGCAGTATAAATAATGTTTTCGGGACTTTGAAAGCCGAGAATAGTTAGGTACACGTACATTACTTTTATAACATAGTATAGTATGAGAATTAACGCTCTTTATGAATGTAAACGTTTATTTACAATAAAGAAAAAGAAATTCATGATTTTCACCGAAAACTCGATTTTTAAAAAGTAGTTTTTTCGGTTTTTCGCTTTTTTAACGATATTTTTGTATATAAACAATATTATATTTTAATTCTATATTAAAGTTGAGATTTCAACGAAAACAATGAGCACTAGTAAAGTTCATTAATCAAAAATTTGCTAACCAAATTTTTCGATTGAAAATTAGGTCTTTTTTTCTTATTTTCTTCATAGAACATCGAAAATTAAATATTTCACTTTGAAAAAGTTTGGGCTTATTTTTTTTTATACATTTATTTAACGTCGGCCTATTTCCGCTACTGAGGCCTAACACCGACGCCTGTAGACGAGCTACCCCCAACTAGGAATTTTTGCCGAACCTCTTCCCTTAAGAAGAGTAGAGATCTTTTACTTGCCTAACATTTAATAGACAAGGGACCGACGGCTTTACATCCCCTCCGAAGGATGGTATATCTCCTATACAACGCTCGCCTAAGGTTGTATAGCTTCCGCGCATACACTGATATACAAGCCGCTGGAAGATGTGTGAGGCGAGAACGCGGTTTCCGTTGGAATGGTCACCAATCCAAGCACTAACCGCGCCTGTCGTTGCTTTACATCGCATACCGAAGTATGTACATAGTAAAGACGCACCTACGCTCGCCCCCTTGGGCTTATTTGAAACACAAAAAAGAACATTTTTACCGATTTTCATGAAAATATAAATTTTTTTGCGATAGTTATAAATTAAAAACCGATAAAACGGTTTTTTGCATTTTTCACGATAATTTTGAGGTTATGGTCAATAATGATCAATTAGAAAGTTTTAGATTTTTTCATTATCTACAACTTTTACATTACATTTTACACCATTAACTATTTATTAATTAACTTTCAGACAATAACTACATTATAATTTACACCATTAACTACATTATTTATTACACCATTAATTATTTACACCATTAACAGCATTTTCCGACCATTCATATACTGCTAAGAATTTTTATTGCCTTAAACAGGATTGGCCCTGGTCTATTGAGAGATATATTGTCAATTGTATAATCGAATATAAGTTTTTTTCGGACTTTTACTGAAAGTAAGAACATTACATTTTATCGCATTAAGGTGTAAGCCATTGTTTACACACAATGTATTTAATCTGCTGAGGTTACTTTGCAAATTTAGACAATCATTAGAGTTTCGAATGTTTGTAAATAGTTTCACGTCATCGGCATAGAGTAGTGTATTACAATAAAGGCTTTTATTGATGTCATTTACAAATAAATTGAGGAACAGGGGTCCCAGGACTGATCCTTGTGGAACTTCAGATTCGACTGTTATTTCATGAGATTTATAGCCATTATAGTGTACAAATTGGGTTCTACCGCTTATTAGTTATACATTTAGCGTTATTATTTTTATATGGTCAGGTTTATTTTGAAAGGCCTTCTTTAATGAAAAGCGCATGAATTTAGTGTTTTCGTGATTTAATGTAAGCTTATTGCTGTCGATTCACCAGTCTACTGTACTTAGGCTCATCGATGGCCTAGTATATACATTTTCCCAACTATCTGCAGTGAATAGTAAAGCCGTGTCGTCTGCATATGAAATAATACTAGCATTTATATCTAAGCTACTCAATATTTAGTCGTTAAAGTTTCCATCATCAGAGGATGATAGATACTAAATTGTTGACAGCTAAACAATTGTATGCAATCTATATAGTAGTGGATGTCCCTACAATTGATTTGAAAAGCTGAAACCAGCAGCACTTGACAAACTGTATTAGCTACAATAGTTGAATTGTTAGTAATCAATATAGTTTCAGCTCACTGTTTACGGATAGGTTCCGAATTGTGAATTGATTAATATGTTTTGGACTGCTGCAGAATTTATTGCTTGTCAAACATAGAGTGGCCCTACACCTGCACCATTGTAGTGCATTAGATGTCAATGTACTGGATTATGCAAGTAACGAATAGATTGTACGATTATTTCGATTAACTTTTATATTTTTGAGGCAGATTATACGGTGTCCGCCAAGAATTCTGCGCCATATGGAAAATATTTTATCCAATTTATTTTTTAAACGGTTTTCTGAAATGCCTTTATTTAGTAAAATATGGAAAAGTTGTTTGTAATTACATTAAGACTCTAAATGTAAAGTTTGGTTCTGAATCCTTAGTGTGGAATTTTGCACGATAATGTACTTAAACATTTAATAATAATAATAATAATAATAATAATAATAATAATAATAATAATGTAAGTACAGTAAAAGTACATATGATATGTCAATTATTTGTCTACTAGTAAAAGTGCATACACATTAAATTGTAAAAAATTTGTAGAAATATAAAAAATACATAGAAATGAACTAAAAATGTATGAAAATGTAAAAAATATAATATATACACATATATACAGTTGCATAAAATGTGTAATGGTGCATAAAATGTATAAGAGTGTAAATGTATAAAGATATAAAAATATATAGAACATACATACAATGTACAAAATGTATAAAAATGTACAAATATATAAATGTATACAAAAGTGTAAAGTGTATAAAGGTACGTAAACAAAATGTAAAAAAAACATATAAACATAAACATATAAAACAGAATGCAAGAATGTATAAAACGATGGGTAAGAATGTACAATGTACAAGTGTATATACAAATGTAAAAAATGTATAACATATAGCACAGAATAAAACATGTAAAATGAAAACGTGAACCATGAATTAATTTAAAAATTCATTAATGGTATAAAAAGTTTTTTCAATAAAAAAAAATTTAACTTTCTTTTTAAATGCGTGATAAGTTGCAATTTCTTTCAGGTTAACTGGTAATCTATTGTAAACATATATAAAACTACAAGCTGGTGAGTTCTTAAAAGTAGCAGTTTTATGTTTTGGGATTTGAAACTCACCTCCATGTCTAGTACCATAGCAATGAGAGTCCCCGACACGTAAAAAGTGCAGTTTATTATTAAAAGCATATAAAGCACATTTAAATAAAAATGTAGAAGGGGCAGTTAAAATATTATTAGCTTTAAAAATAGGTTTGCAACTTTCCATGGGTTTTAACTTAAATATTAGTCTAATGATTCTTTTCTGGCCTACGAATACTCTATTTATGGATTTACCAACTAAAAAACGATTGTTCATCTGAATCAAATTTAGATCACATAAATAAAACTCAAAATTCCCATATTTTGTTGAAAATATAATTTGTGATCACCAAAGATTATACTTCGTCCTTTGGCAACCTAATTTCCCAAGGAGCTAGATTGTTAGAAGGTTTGTATACAGGGTGGACCATTAATAATATGTCATAGTTCAGGAGTAGATTCTTTGGGATAAAATATGAGGGTATAACCAAATATGCTTTAATAAAATGTTGCGGTGGAAAAAGATACAGGGTATAAAAGTTCAAATTATTTTTTCGTTTTTTTTGCAATAACTCAACAACCTCTTGACTGATCTTCGTCAAATTTGCTATTCTATGAAACAATAATTTATGTATTACATCACGTTAGATCATGAGGGCGCCGCAGGACCTGTATCTGATGATGATTTTTTTTAATTTTTTTTTTTTGACCAAACGTGGTGATAATTTTGATCAGAAAATATGATGAGGGCGTTTCCACGTATAAAAGGTACAATTGGTAGAACTTGATAACCGTTTTCGAGGAAAGTGCCGTTAAACATTTCAATCATTTTTTGAAAGGCAAATTCAAATTTAATGAAACAAAGTGTATTTATTGAAAAAAGTACAAAACGTAAGGGAAAACAAAATCGTAATAACAGCGTAAACTCTTTCTCACTTTCTTATGAACTAGTGGATTATTTTCATGGTATTGAGATACATATATAAATCAAAAAATTGTCTAAATGTTCGATATGGTCTTCACCTACTTCTATGCCTTTTCTAATTTATTCATAAAAGATTTTCGTACATTTAAAAATACATTTTCCTGTCCTCTAATAAAATTCGCTGCGTTTTGTATTTTGTCCCACAGTTCTTCTCTTGAGTTGATGGTATTTGCTTAGATTAAGGACTTCATATGTCCCCACACGTAATAATCCAAAGGAATAAATCAGGACTCCTTGGTGGTCAAGCAAACTCACTTCCTCGACCTATCTATCTGCGTGGGAAAGTATCATCAAGATAATTCCCGACTTCAATGGAGCAATGAGAGGGAGCTTCATCTTGCTGTAGCATTTTTAAATACTACATGTGGTGCCAAGGGTATGCAACAAGGCACACACACAAGTGTACTTAATATTGCATTTCCCATGGAGTCATAAAATTAATCCACAGAGAATATTCAAAGAACTATTTCATTTTCAGATTATTTATTTTGTAACTTTCATTAAATTTTTGGCCAATAGAGATTGTTTTCTATTTTATGTAAATATACTTCCCTATAATTCCATGGTTGGCAACGGGAAGTTTTTTTAGTCAAAGTTGGCAGCAAGCACTGAGTGAGTCGTCAAAATTTCGAAAGTAAAAATGGATGTCCTTCTCTCCTCACCTGTGCACGTGGAGGGAAGCAATTTTCTCGTTTTGATGGGCTTTAGCCAATTTAGTTTAGAGATTTTGATTGAGAAATTTTGCATTGCCGTTGTGTGGAAGCTTTTTCAGCTGTTGCACGAAAAATTACTTTCGTTTTCGTCAAGGAGAAGCCTCCTGTTTTTTTGGTTATTTTTTATGAAGTTCACGTGTTACTCTCCACTTATAGGGAGTGTTTGGGACTGACCATTATTTTGGATTGGTTATATTTTTTTGGCTATATAACTTTGTGACCTGCCAATGCACCCTTGCCTGCCGATGTACCTACACCTGTATTTGCCTATGCTGAGATACCTGTACCAGCTATCAGATATGAAGTCAAGTCGTGTCAGTGGAGTACCAGCCACAAGTCTAGGGACCATCGTCATGGCAGCCTTACTCAGACGTCCAAGTCAGATATTCTAGGATGCAGTGATTGAGCTGTCCAGTCAGGTGGAGCTGTTTTGTTGGAGCAGGTTTACTTTATATAATTCATCTTTTAAAGATCTTCAATCTGTGTAACGTCTAAATTTAATCATGCATGTTTAATACAACTTTCATAAATTTTCCACATATTTCTTATATAAGCCTGTAAGGCAGCGCATGATCATGCAACGCTAGTTATCATTTTATATTGTAGACACACAATACTGTTGGATCACTTCCAAGTCTACATGTACTGTTCACTTTTTGTTTAATTTTTTAAAAACTTAGCTTCATAACTTTAAATACATAACTTCGTAATTTGATTTCAAATATAACATCTTACTGAACCTCTCCAACCTGTATATATCTTGTGCAAATAATAAATGTCTTTTTGTCTAACGTTTACTTTCAATAATTGCATCGTCTCTGGTGAACTTATCTTATGAGTTGATAATAGTACCATTATAGTTTTCTCTTAGATAAATAATCATTAATCGTTTAATCAATCTATAAAGTTCAATTCAGTAGTAAAATATAGTCGAAATCATTTTGCTTCTTGGTTGGGCAGAATTGGGAGTGACTTTTAACAACCAAGTGGCGCCCTCTCATATCCACACTCCTGACTTGCAACCCTATTCTCTCCCCTCAAAAAACAGCTGTCGTATGCAATAGAGACCATTTTTAATACAAGCGTACATAAGTGGTTGTATTGCATGAACCACATTCCGTTCCGTATGTCTAGCATGAAAGGGTGTAATATATCAGCAAGAGTATTTTGAAGAAAAAATAGATAAGAATGTCCATTTACATTTGGAGGAAGGACAAATGGCGTCAATAAATGATCGCCGATGATACCACACCAAACGTTAATCTTAAATTCTTGCTGAAAATGCCTTTCTTTACTACTTCCTAGTAATGGGTATTTCTCCAGTTAAAAACGCATCGGCGAGTAAAAGTTGCTTCGTCGGTAAATAAAGTGTTGTGTTATTTAGAACAAATTGACAAAATTGTAGCCTTTGTGGAAGATCCCTTCGAAGTAAGTTTTGTAGATATGGGTAGTAGAGTTCTTTACCTAAAACTCTTAGGACAGATTGTTTACTCACCCCTGTTGCCGCTGCCAAACGACTTGAGCTGACTTGAGGATCTTCATCCACACGAACTAAAATTTCTAGTTCTTAATCTGGAGTAATTCGTTTCGGTCGTCCTACATCGTTTTTATGGTGAAATGAATCCGTTTCTCACAAACGACGAAACAGATCTTTGTAAATCTTATGGTCTGGCTGTATTTTATTTGGATATTGCAATGAGTATATCTCCTCGCTGCAGCACGTCCGCAAAAATTATTTTCTGCGTTAACACATATCATATCCCTCATTTCCCTATTTGAAAAATTATTATGTCTAGGCATTGTAAATAAAGAAGTTGAAGAAATTAACTCGAGGAACACAAGAACGAAATAAAATGGTTAAATGACGTAAATGACAGAACTAAAACGTAACCAAAGCACACTTTTCAATAAATACACTTTATTTCATTAAATTTGAATTTGTCTTTGAAAAAATTATTGAAATGTTTAACGGCACTTTCCTCGAAAATGATTGGAGTTATCAAGTTTTACCAAGTGTGCGTGGAAATGATGCTCTCATCAGATTTTCTGGTCAAAAGTACCACAACGTTTCGTCAAAAAAAATATGAAAAAAATTATCATCAGATAGAGGTCCTGCGGCGCCCTCTATGATCTAACGTGATGTAATACATAAATTATTGTCTCTTAAAATAAAAAAGTTCCTCTAGCAAATTTGGCGAAGATCAGTCAAGAGTTATTGCAAAAAAAAAACGAAAAAATTATTTTAACTTTGACACCCCTTATCTTTTTCCACAGCAACATTTTACTAAAGCATATTTGGTTATATCATCATATTTTGGCCAAAAGAATCTACTCCTGAACTATGGCCTATTTTTTATTTATTTATTTATTTACACTGCCCTACAGATTAAAATCATTTACAGAGCAGGAAGTAGTCCCGCAAAATTATAAATAACATACATAAATATATTATTTTTTGTCGTAACTCCTCTATAAAATCCTTGTTTTACTATTAGGAACGTAACCAGACTGCAACCAACAGCTACTCTCCGGGATATGCGTCCCGCCGAGCGCTGAATTACAAGTTACAAGCCTGGCGCGTTAAGTGTAATAATTGCATATTACCATCAAAACGCTAATGCTTCGATTGCAACAAACACCAGCCGAAAGACTGATCCTAGTTAAAGGCGCTCTCGTGCCAGTCGTCACACACTACTTGCAGACTGTAGTTTCGAGCTATTGGCTCTCATCAGTGCAAGGGTTAAACTATACATAAATACTACATGTAACATATATAACAACATACATAATAATAATATATTAAGTACTTAATATAAATCATAGAGGTAGAGAAAGAAAAATATACATTACTTTAATAGATGCGATTTTAATGTTTTAGGGCTGCTGTGAAAAATATCAATACTCGAACAAAAATTATCAAAATTGTGACATATTTTAGATAATGGCGAAAAGTTCGTAGCATTAGTACGGGTATTTGATGAATAAAATGTTGCGCGGTTACGTGTTGATACAGATGGCACTCTGAAATTAGTTTGGTCGAGAATTTCTGGACAGTCTATTTTGCTATTTACAATGTTAAAGAGAAATATACACATGCAATACATTCTTCGATGTTTCAAAGATTTAAATGATCATCTTTCTAGTAGTTGGTCCTGCGATGTTCCGATAGCCGGGTAAAAATCATCAATTTGAAAACTAAGAAATATCATTAATCGTCTTATTACGATTACATTTTTCACTAGTCTCATTTCCTGGACTCCAAATTATACAGGCGTATTCTAATTTAGATCTTACGAACGTATTGAATAGCATTTCTATAGTATCGATATTAGTAAAACTACGACCAGTTCTGCATATGAAGCCTAACGTTTTGAAGGATTGCTGGATTATGTGATTCATGTGAGGAACAAAAGATAATTCATTATCAAAGACAGCACCTGGAACTTTAAACGTATCAGGTCTGTTGAGAGATATATCGTCAATTTTATAATCGAATATAATTTTTTTCGGACGTTTACTGAAAGTAAGAACATTACATTTTATCGCATTAAGGAGTAAGCCATTGTTTACACACCATGTATTTAATCTGCTGAGGTTACTTTGCAAATTTAGACAGTCATTAGAGTTTCGAATGTTTGTAAATAGTTTCATGTCATCGGCATAGAGTAAGATATTACAATTAAGGTCTTTATTCATGTCATTTACAAATATATACAAAGAACAGGAGTCGTAGTACTGATCCTTGTTTAACTTCAGATTCGACTGTTATTTCATGAGATCTATAGCCATTATAGTGTACAAATTGGGTTCTACCGTTTAGATATGACTTAAATAACTGAAGCAGTCCATTAGAGAGGCCATTTAGATCAAGTTTGTGCAGTAAGATTTCGTAATCCAATCGATCAAATGCTTTAGAAAAGTCTGTATAAATGACGTCTGTTTGGACCCCCTCATCTAATGATTGCTATAAAAATTGGGTTATGCAAAATAGATTTGTTGTGGTAGATCTACCTTTCATAAAACCATTCTGCTCTGTTATTATGTTTAGTTTTACATGATTATGTATATTGTCATGTATAAATATTCGAATACCTTTGCAAAGTTGCATATTATTGTAATGGGCCTGTAGTTGGTAATATCAAATTTGCTTCCTTTTTGAAAACGGGACATATTTTAGAGTTCTTTCAAACGTTCGGAAAACAACTGGTACTGACAGATAGACTAAATATAATAGTAAGTGGGACTACGAAAATATGTGAACAGTAAAAGCTGGTATTAAATCTGGACCGGCTGTCATTTTTGGTATAAAGGTGCGTACGGACTTGACGGGACGCGCGCGCGACACGCACGCGACACTCCAAAATTCCTAAGTGTGGACTGGGAGCGCGAGCGGCGCTAGCGCCGCCTGTTCGAGGCGCGCTGCTACCCATCTATTGTCGGTTTTTCGACGGCAGATCAAAGAAAGAGCGTGGCGCAGTGTGGACGGACACAATGTAGGAGCGTAGCAATCGCGCTAGAAATCAGTTGTTGAGATGGAGTGGAGCGAAGTTCAGTTAGAGCTTATCGACTTATATAAATTAAAACAAGTTTTGTGGAAATCCTGAATAAATATTGTAAGCTGGTATAGGAATCCCCCGTCGCTAATAATCTTAATGTGACAGCTAATCTAAAAAAAATATATAAATTAATAAAATACCTACTGGAATATTTTGCTAGTGAATACCTATCTTGCGCCGAAATTGGCTGCCTCATGTGTGTATCTTTTTTGGAAATTTTTGGTCCGATTTTTACCAATATATTTTCAGTCAGTTGGAGTCATTCTTGTAAATTTTTTGTAATGACCACTAATGTGCTGGAAGCTCAAATCATTCATGAATTCCTGACCGGCTCTTCTTTTGTACAGTTCACTATGCTACCATCTAGGTTTTTTTTTAATATTAAATGAGATGCAATGAACATCGCACCACCGCATAACAATAAACATGCTGCAGCTTTCTCCTCGTTCGACATGTTTTCTACGCCTTTCACACCTACACTGATCCAACTTACTGGTCGTGTGGCGGGCGCGTCTCTCTACATGGCTCGCAGCAGGCGCGCGAGAGAACCGCGGCCGTCGCGTGCGCGTAGCAGGCGCGGGGCCAGCGCGTCGCGTGCGTGTCGCGCGCGCGTCCCGTCAAGTCCGTACGCACCTTAAGTATATTGAGCGACTTTAAAACGTCATTTTCTTTGAATTCTTTTATTGTGAGGATATTGTTACTGTATGGAGTGTCATTAGTGATATTAAAATTAGTTGGTTGGGTATAAGATTCTTGAAAGTTATCAGCGAATGGATTTGATATTTCAGCTGATTCATAAAAATTTTCATTTTTGTATGTAACATAATTGGGCATGCATACCTTGATCACTCTTAAGCGAATTCATAAATGACCAGAATTTATTCGGTTCGCTGCAAATATTGGATTCATCATAGATGTATTCTCTATTGTGATCTTTTTATATCGTTTTTAATGTTTTTCCTAAGTATTTTAAATTCAGTCAAATACTCTGTTTTTTTTGTTGTTTCATACAATTTTAATAATTTTAATTTATGTTTAATGGTCCACTCTGTATAGTATATTATTAGATTCTCTGCAACGGAAGTTGGTCCAATAATAATTGTACATTGTATAGAACAATGGTCCTGTTTAAAGAATTTTATTTATGAAGAATGTTTTTGTTTACCTTCAATGCTGTGAAATTACGACTTTCTTATCACATGAATTACCGCTTAGTCTGAACATTTACCTCAACTATTGCGTATTGGTTGCCTACATTTATTTTAGTATATCTCTTGTTGAGGACAAGAGGTTCTACCAACATAAGAATAGTTACAGCTGATCAAACTTCTAAAAGTATTTTTATTGGAGTTTTATTTTTATTCATCTTATAAACTATTGTTCTCTATAATTTACTGCCCTACAGTGGGCTATTAAATGCAAGTTGGTGAAATTTAAAAAAGTTTGTAACAAATGACCAAGGAACAGTTTAGAAGTATGTGGACATATTTCATTTTTATACCTACAATTTTTTAATTTATTGTATATATAAATTTCCACGACTCGATCAATAAAAGGACCTTCCTGCCTGCGTAAAGTGTAAAAGTGTGTTTCAGAATGTTCCTGAAATCATCCGTGGTGCTAGAAAAAATAACGTACTTAATCTTATATTGCAAGTAATGACCTAAGGAATTGGTGTCAGACGAGAAGGTTAAGAATATTCTTGGATTAAGGAAATGAATTAGTCCACTATAGCAATTAATAATTTTTTACAATTCTGTAAATTTTTAGTTGTTGTTAGTTGCTAAAGTTATAATGTTATACTTTTTTCATTAGTCAAAAGAGATTACTTTCTACATAACTGTCATTAGAAATTTTTACAAGTATTAAAGTAGGTTTAACACTTTCGTTTTGCAACAATTATAAGGAGAGCTCTACATAATGATACGTACACTGTCGGATTTACTACTGCACCGTCTGTCTATTTTACGAGGGCCACACCAATTATCCCGCTTAATATCTACTGAATAGGAATAACGTTTTAGAAACAGTTATTCCATTTTTTGTAAGCTCAGTAAAAATAAATTTGAAATCCACAGTCTACTTTGTGAGATATATTACAAAAATCTGAAAAATAGGAAAGCCCCAAAGACCATAAGAATAGTAATGTGTATAAAAAATTCTAAAAACGCAGTTGGCTGTGACATACGCTCTTGTGCAAAAATGAAAAGAACAAATCTCAAAGTAGGCCATGACACTATTAATTCAGTTTATTTTTCTTTTTTCAACGATATAGCTGCTGAAAATGTTAACGAAGATTTAGCACAGGTGGTTAGAGCATGAAGTGCGCACGGTCTTATTTTAAACAAGAAAAAAATTGAGGTATTGTTGTTTGGGAAAAACAATGAGGAACTCTGTGAAATACCTGTTCCAGTGGCGTAGTCGTACACATAACATACCTGATTTTAAAATTCTAATTTATAGCGAATCTTTAACTTTTAGTGAACATTGCAAAGTTTAATGAACACGATAACACACTTGTTAAAAAATCTTATTTTAAATTAAAGACGTTATAATAGAATAGAATAGAATTTTATTCATGCCATACTTACATTAGTAATGTTTGCATACGTCATAAAAGTAGTATAAAATATAAAAGTATAAATATAAAACAAAAAAAATAAAAACAATGTAAAAGACACAATATGCGTAAGTTAAAAAAATTAATAAATACACAATAAAAAAAACAGTATAACAACTATAGAAAAATAAATATATACACATATACAAATATATATACACACAAATGTATACAAACACACACATACATATATATAAAATTGTCAAAAATCCAACAACAGTTAATACAGAAAGTCACAATATACAAGTTATTAGACGGACGATAAATTAGATAAGGTGTCAAAATATTCAAGATTTTCGTCATATGTATAAAACGCATTTTGCAAAAGAATATGTTTTATTTTTTGTTTAAACATGCTTACACTCATATCGACATTTTTTGTGTTATTAGGTTATTGGTATTAGGAGTTTTGCGATTTGCTTAGTCTATATTTTGGTAATCTTAAATTTGTTTTCGTTCTAGTAGTGTGGTAGTGTATGTTCTCCTGATTGGTAACTTTGTCGTCACTTTTTAATTTTTTAATATGACACAAACATTCATATATGAAACATGATGGCAGGGTTGAAATATGAAGACTTTTGAAGAGCGGTTTACAATGATCATCATATTTAGCATCCGCCATTATTCTTACGACTTTTTTTTGTAATTTAAAAATTTTATTTAAATGGCATGATGATCCCCATACTATCACTCCATATACCATTATACTGTAGAAAATTGCAAAATAAGCCACTCTTAAGCAATCTTTTGTTGTTTTATTACTAAGTTGCCTTATTACATAAATGGAAGTTGATAGCCGTTTTGATAAGTTTTGAATATGGGATAAAAAATTTAATGACGTATCCAAATACACACCGAGGAGTTTAATAGGTTCAACTATGCTTCATTATTTTTTGTTGAAAAATGTAAGGTTTTGGTTTTTTTATCATGTATAGTAAGATAATTACTCCTCGATCAATGTTTAATTAGATTATCGGATTCTTTACTACTAATACACAAGTTGGAAAAAGGGCGTCCCATAGCAAAAATGTGGCATCATCAGCATATATTATTGGTAGTACTTCAGGAGTCAAATTGAATGACAGATCATTAATATAGATGATAAACATCAAAGGCCCTAGGACAGACCCCTGCGGTACCCCGTAATTCACATTTGAAAGTTTGGACACTTTACCGTTAAATTTAATACATTGTTGACGGTCTGCAAGATAAGACGTAAATATACTTAAGGCATTTCCTCTGATCCCATAATAATCTAATTTTTGTATCAAAACACTATGGTTGACAGTATCAAACGCCTTGGACATGTCATAAAATTTAGCGGAGCATAATTTTCGCTCTTCAAAAGCTTCTATAATGTTTACATACATTTCGCAGATTGCGTTAACAGTGGATTTCCCTTGTCTATATCCAAATTGAGCACTAGTTAGTAGATTATTTTTTTCAAAATATTCTAGCAGTCTATTTTTTAGAACGATTTCAAATATTTTGGAGATAACAGGTATAATGGAAATAGGCCTATAACGGTCTGTATTATTAAACTGTCCTTTTTTGTGTATAGGAGTAACTTGCGATTTTTTAAAAATTTCTGGGTAAATTCCACATTCAATACACATGTTTATTAAATGTGCAATAGGCTTTGCAAGTACATCACCAACTAATTTTAAAACCTCGCTATTAAGATTGTAAATATCATTAGATTTACTATTTTTTAAGTGTGATATAATAGTTTTGATTTCCAGATCATAAACTGGAAATAGAAAAAAAGATTTGTTTGCCATAGGTGCATTCTTTACAAAATCTGAAAACTTTGTGTCATCAACATTATCAAAATTAATCATTAAGTTGTTTATAACATCGAAGAAGTAGTCTGAGAAATCATTAGCCGTTAAGTCAGAAGTTATATTGGTATTTTTATTGATAATATCCCATGCTGCTTTCTGTTTGTTATTAGAATTTGGAATTCGTTTACTATTAGATTTTAATTTAGATTGTTTTATTTTATTTTACACCTGCAGATCGTTTTCATTTTTTGTTGTACAAGCAATTATATGGACAGCGTCCAAGATATTTTTTAATTGTTGTATATCATTATCAAAAACAAAGTCGATATTATCTAATTTGAATTTTTTTATTAGTTTTTCCCGAAAACATTGATTATAAAATTTTGATAAAATCTCGACTAAGAAGTTTGCAGATTCGTCAGGATTTTTTATTTCATAAAAAAAATGCCAATTTATATTATTTACACTCAATAAACTGTTGTTTACTCCTTTCAGTCATATGCCTACATAATATAAAATCGTCTTTTATTTTATAGTCGATATCTATAGAGAAATAAATACCTTTGTGGTCAGACATATGAGGTTCAATTACTTTCACGATCATATTATTGCTGTTTATATTGGTAAAGAGATTATCTATTTTTGTTGCACTAGTATTAGTTACCCGTGTGTTTTCGTGAATTTGTTCTTCTAAATTATATGACAACAAAGTATTTACACATTCATTTACATCTATATTGTCACAAATATTAAAATTGATGTTGAAGTCGCCAACCACAACAATTTGTTTATTTAAAGGTATCTTTTCAATTACGTTATTAAGCGCATTAAAAAATATATCAGTGTCCCCCGTAGACCTATAAGTTCATAAAAAATAGATTTTCTCATTAATCAGCTCAATTAAGGTAAATTCAGCATGAATATCTACACAGAATTCATTAATTACCTTACTTTTAATTTTTAACAGTTCCCTAGCAAGAACACATACACTACCATGAGCTGACGTTTTCCTACTAGTTTAAAATTAGGAATAACAAAATTTTGAATTTCTAATTCAGATACCCAGCTTTCAGTAAGAAACAAAACGTCTATCTTGTTTGTATGCAAGAAATATTCAACTTCATTAGTTTTGTTATTTAAACTTTGAATATTTAAGTAAAAAGCATTAATTTTATAAATACATGCATAAGGAGTATTTATCAAGCGATGTGAAATACTTGTTATGTGAATCTTTAGTTTTGTCCGCCTTAGCTTATTGTGATGTGGCATACTGCCCCGCTTTGCTTAAAACGGACCAAAAAGTTTACAAAAAAATCAGAACAATCGTTTAAGATTCTGTTATAGCCTCCGCAAATTTGATCATATCTCTGAGACACTTCAGCAAAGTAAATGGTTAACGCTTGATGAACGTTTTAAGTTGCATATGGCCTGCCTCATTCACAAAATGGACATAAATAAATATCCAACATTTTTGCACCGACATGGTGCTGATGTACATAATTGTCCTACGCGCTATTGTGACCTATACAGCGCGCCAATATCCATTGGCTTGATGACGGTCTCGATAACTAGGGCCGAGTAGGACTACTACTCTTTGCTCCTAGATTATCTCTGTAGACCTGGACCGGCCTTCGTGATAGGTGGGCCCGCTTACTTCTACCAGACCCAGCCCGCAAATGCGAGATGTGTCGTGGTATTTTCTGCGGACCTCCCCTAGTCCTGGCTCTTCAACCTCGCTGGCAGAGGTCTCTTCTGGCGCTCTTCTTGTCTTGATATTTTCTTTCTTCGCCAGCTTGTCACCCCCGTGGGTAGTCATCGGTCTAGTTGGGTTTTAGGAAGTTTTGGCTGGGATTGACTGCCGGTACGTAGGACACAGTAAAGGTGTGTCCTACCCCGGATCATCGGAAAGGTAAGGATATGAGCTGTGTAGCTCGGGAGTGTGGAGACCCTAAGTGCTTTTTTTTTTAGCACTTTCGGACTCCACGGAGCAGGTAGGACAACGGGCGTTGGACGGTATGTTGTCCGACGCCCGCAAGGAGGTTGGGTTTGGGTAGAAAAACGTCATGTCTCTGGTAGTGGTGGTCCGTCCTGGGGTATCTGAAACAGATCGGTTAGCGGGGAATATAAGTTATACTCACCCGTTGTCCAGAAGCTGTACCCTCGGCCGTTTGTGCCTCGGGGCGTCGGCAGGGTCGTAATCAGTGGCCTGTCTGATTAGCGGGTTCACGTGCTCCTCTGCTTGAGCGTACAGCTTCTTCGCTCGTTCCCGGATGACTTCAGTGACCGTGGTGTACTCCAGGTCTCTGACGATATCTGCGTTTCTCACGTACCATGGTGCGTCGACCGCCGTCCTGAGGGCGATGTTTTCCACTGCCTGGATTTTCTTCATGTAGGACTTTGCCTGGTAACCCCACGCTACCGAGGCGTACGTCAGCTGCGGCCTGATGAGGGTTTTGATAAGCGTGAGCTTATTCCTCAGGTTGAGACTGCTACCGTTTCCCATCATCGGGTAGATGAGGGCTCTTGTGCGCCGCGCCTTGGCCTATACAGCGTTCCTAAGCATAATACAGCCCAATTTAGAAGATCTTTTACATATAATGTAACTTACATTATTTATAATAATCTGAATTGTAAAATTAGCTCGAATTCTAGTTTCCATACTCTGAAAACCCATATCAAAAATTACCTAATATCATCAAGAAATTAATTTTGTTTCTATAGTTGATTTATTTGCGTGCACTGTAATATATCTTACATTTCGTACTAAGAATGTTATACTGCTTTATTTTATGTACTGCTTGTTTTGTAGAATTATAGAGGGTTACGTAGAAGAGCAGCCTAGTTGAACGTCGCCCCCCTTTATAAAAGATTCTTGTAAATAACTTATATCAACAAAAAATAAAGCCATATTGTTATTATATGAAACGTGAACCAAAAATTTTTACTGATAGTGTCAATATTTAATATTTTACGAAAACCACAGTTCATATCATTGAATCGTAAAATTCAGCCATGCCATGATTAGTGAAAAACAAATGTATACAGTTATTAACAAATTTGACAAATTGTCACTGTTGTATGTTGCGTTGCGACAAGTTTTGTATCAGTAATTATGGTGTGCACCAATAGTAACAAATTCAATATGATTAGCATTTATTGTCGGTGCACTGAGATGGCAGCCACGGTTTACGGAGATAGATTCCAGATGCTCCGCAGCCAAATCGAACTATGTTTAGGAAGTTAGTTCAAAATCTAAAAACGCACGGTTTATTTTCAAAAAAAGCAGTGAGGCGAGGACATGTTGCGTTGGTAACTAAAATGAAGAAACCTCTTTGAAACAAATTTAGAGAAAAAGACTGCAAGAAAAATATTAAAAAAATACGGATGTCGATGCTACAAAATGAGAAAAGTTCAACATTTAAATGAGGTAGATAAGCCGAGGAGAGTAAGATTTTTTAGACGGTTGTTAAATAAAAAAAGCAATGACCCGCTGATATGTAGCAAAATTCTTTGGTTGGACGAATCAAATTTTTATAATAATGGATTTCTTAATAGAAATATACATAAGTGGGCACGAGAAAATACACATTGATGCAGAGAGACTGCTTCCCAAGAAAGATTTTCTACGAATGTTTGGGTGGGTCTTTTAGGGACTAAAGTAATTAGATCTTATTTTTATGACGGCAAATTAACCACTCGTAGATACCTTTATTTCCTGCAAAAGGAATTCAAGATTTTCTTTATGAATTAATAGTGGCAGATTGATTAAATTATTCATCTTTTCGCCAAGATGGGGCTCCACGGCACACTGCTGTAATATGTACAAATTATTTAAATCAAGTTATGCCAGTTAACTGGATAGGCACTTATGGACCCATTCTATGGCCAGTTCGATCACCAGATATTACTCCCTTGGATTTTTTCGTCTGGAGTTACATTAAAGACAAGTTATTTCAAACAGCCCTTGAAAATATTGGGTATATCAAACCCAGAATTAGAAACGCATGTGAGGCAATTACTCCTTAAATACTCCAAAATGTGCATTTATGTATTAGAATGCATGATGCCCAATTTGAGCATTTGTAGTTAGAAAAATAAATATACACATTTTCTTTTCAGTATGATAGTAGATAGTACTGTTATACATAGTTTTTCGTTTTATTGGATGTTCAATTTGTTTGTTTGTATTAAATTGTAATAAATAATTACTGAATTATAATTATTAAAAAGTGAAATTTTACTATTATGGCATGGCTGATTTTTACGTTTCAATGATATGAATTGTGGTTTTCGTAAAATTTTAAATATTGACACTATCAGTTAAAATTTTTGGGACATGTTTTATATCGTTGGAAAGAGAAAAAAAAAAACGCAACTAATGGTGTCATGGCCTACTTTAAAATTTAATCATTCTTCCACAAGAGCGTATGTAATAGACATACTGTACGTGTTCTTCTGAATATTTCTCTTTGAGACACAAGATAAGACTGATAAATGTAAAAAAAATATAATTTAAAAAAATATTTAATATTTACCGTAAATTTTTGTAAAGTTTTTCATACGAATAACACAATTTTAAAAACATCATGGTGATACACGTTGAATAGGTGATGAGCTGATTTCCATTTTCGCTTATTTTACTTCCACGTCCAGTGGAAGTATGGTAACGCAAAAAAATAATATATATATTTTTTTTGTTGAAATAGGCTTAAAATGTCGTGAAACATCGAGATTTTAAATTTGATCGAAAAAAAAACCTGTCTGTCTGTCGGCCTGTCTGTCTGTCGGTCTGTATGTACGTTTACTCTGTAACCGTTTGTGATATTGACTTGAAATTTGGTACACTTATGTATTGTAACGAGATATGAAACCCGACCTATCACCCCCAATACACCCCTACAGATTTACTACTTCCACTACCCACATTGCCACCCCCACCCTATTTTAAAGGGGGGAAAAAAAATTAAAATGTGATTTAGTGTGTACACAAGAACGAAACGTGTAAAGAAATGTTTTACCCCCTCTATCACCTCCATTTCCACCCCCACCCTATTATTAAAGGGAGTAAAAAATTAAATTGGGATTTGGTGTCTGTACCAGAACCAAGGGCCTCTAAAATTTATTTTGGCATTAGTTACCCCCTCTACCACGCCCATTGCCACCCCCACTCTATTATTTAAGGGAGTAAAAAATTAAATTGAGATTTAGTGTGTATACGAGAACCAAAGATTTTTAATTTTTTTTTACATAAGCCACCCCCTTTACCACCTCCACTCTATTATTAAAGGGAATAAAATATTACATTGGGATTTAGTGTGCATAAGACTTGGATACAAAATCCGGATGTGGAAGTAGTGATTTTTATTTAGTTTTAACTTTTTTTATTTGTGAGCCGTAGAACGTTAAACACCCTATGCAGTGTCTCTTTATTAAATTCTATCTATGCGACGATGCACTGGCTGGACCAAATATTTCATAGAGGGTGGACTGGTACCCAAAAGTATTTTTTTCTTATCTTTATTGAACATTTTGCCCCTGTGCCGAAGACATAAAAAGTTGGTTTATATTTCTACCATCACGGTAAGGAATATATTATATAGAAATTGTTGGTCATAGCAAAGTGAAATTTACCATTATAAATAATAAATAATAAAATAAAATAAAATCGTTTATTTCCATTTGACTGACATTTAACAGTATGGGAATTGTCAATAAGGTTGCATTAGAGTATAAGTAAAATTATATAAAAAATCATTTAACATGAAATGACAATGCAATACATATAAGTATAAGAACAGATATGAAAATTTTACTAACAAGCATTTACTCAGTACAAAAAATATTCATTTAAAGAATAAAAGCAGTTTTCTTTTAAAAAATTTTGATTTTTGATTTGAACTGAGTGAAGCTGCTTTGGTATTTGAGTCTTGTGGGAAGATGATTATATAATTTGATTGCTGTTATCAGAGGCCCCTTTCCTACTTGTGTTAATCTATATGAGGGTACTAATAAGTCCTCAGAGTTACGTGTATTTTAAGCGTGAACCTCTTTGCACTTTATATAGGAGTTTATGTTTTTTCCAATGTGACACAGACACTGGTAAATATACATATTATAGATCGTAAGAATACCTTGCTCCTTAAAATGAGTTCTACAGGAAGTGCCATAGGGTAGTCCAAGCATACTTCTGAGTATTCTTTTTTGCAAAACAAATATTTTTGAAACTCCAGTAGAATTTCCCCAGCACATCAGACCGTAAGAAACAACTGAATAAACTGATGCATAATAAAAGGTTTTTATGGTATCTAAGGTAACACTTCCTCTTAATTGTATGATCATGTAATTTTTTGTTGCCAGATTTTTTGATAGGGTATTTATGTGACTGTCCCATGTTAAGTTACTGTCGAGCCACACGCCCAAGAGCTTTACTTCACAGATCTGATGCAAACTCTTATCGTCTGCTTTAACCAAAAGGCTGTAGTCAATTTTTTTATTGATTGGTGAGAAGGTCATTAAGTTTGTTTTGCATACATTTAGTACTAAACCAGTTTGTTTACACCAATCAGTCATATTTTGACAACACACATTTGCGTTAATACTAAGGTTATTCACATCGCTAGACGTTAAGATTGCAGAAGTGTCATCAGCAAATAGCGTTAAGAAGGTGTTATTGAATGCTTTAAAAATATCGTTAATAAAGATTATGAACAATAATGGGCCCAGTACACTGCCCTGTGGGACGCCAGTGGTAACTTGAATCTTTTCAGAGTATATTCTTGAGTTGATTTTGCTGATATTTACGAGTTGATATCTGTTTGTCAAGAACGATTTTAGCCATAAATGTGCAGGTCCTCTAATTCCATAAGCTTCAACTTGTTTAGAAGAATTTCGTGATTGATTGTATCAAAGGCCCGCGACAGGTCGTAAAAAATTCCACAAGACTTTAGATCCACAGCTCTTTGCCATTTTTAGAATTTTCAACATGCTGAAGATATGCCCTTTATTCTTCTCGCCTTATTGCTGAGGTAGTATAATTGCGAATTGTTTTATAAAAATGTGTAAATGTGTTTGTAAAAAGTGTAAGAGTAGCTTTTAGCTAAATTTCGCCCACGTATTGAATAGTTAAACTTTTTTACTATTTAATTCAGGTCGATTATTATTTTGTACACATTTCTCCAGTCGACCAGTTTACAATCAAGCCTACGCGAATAAATAATGAAATGAGAAATTTCTCTCAACAAAACAATAAAGAAGGATAATTTAAAAAGTAAATAAAACGAGAAGTGTTCGTAATCTCCTCCTCCTCTAAAATACCCGTACTACAGGCGGGAAAATAAGCAGTAATAGTTCCTCGCAGCTTGCCTACGACCTCTTAACTTGACTTTGCGATGGCCATGCTATAGCCCATTAAACCCAATGAAGCCGGCTGATGGTCTGCTGCCCCCCAATTCCCCGTTTGATGCGAAGCTCAGCCTCCATACCCATATCGAGACCTTCGGCGGACGTGCTCGGATCGACACTGTTGTCTTATAAGTTGGAAAAGTGAAGTTTTCTTGAAAAGGGTCCCCCGAGATATGAAACATAAATATTTTTACCAGCGGGTAATTCGATGGAAGGTTTTCTGTTTTGTAAACTGAATTACAGTTAAGCAATTTATGTGGCTATCAAAGAAATACAATTTCTGTCATGGAACATGATTGATTCCTTACGAGTTTTTATGTTTGAACAACATATTATCGAGCTTATTACACTCTAGTAAATAGATCGATCACTGTATAATAATAATAATAAAAGATCGATTTTTTTAAAATACATTAAAAGTTCTGTAGAGTCAACTTTTTCGGTTCTGTGCTTCTCGAAATCCGGAAATTCGAATTGGCTGCAGACGATTATTCGAAAATAGATAACGTTTAGTTGCATCTAACAGGGCCGGTTTTATAATATCGCATTAAACTGCAGAGTACAGGTTAAACTCCGGATTTAAAAAAAACTGTGTGTTAGAATGTCAGTAATATTTAGTTTGCAGATTAATTACATCACAGTAAGGTTAAACTTTAAACAGCGGATGGGGATCGTTTAAACCGTGGATTAACAGATGCCAGAATATTCATAACCTCAGAATTAATAAAATTCGGTGTATATTTGATGGATGTATTCAAAATATGTGATTATTTACAATTTGATGATGATAAAAATTATTAATAAAGTCTAGTAAACTCTAAGCTAGCATGTGTATAAGTTGATAATGCGCGTACGATTTCATTTCTCTCGCACACAAAGTTAAAGTAATAGCCCAAAAACACTGTCGCGTATGTCTGCTAAGCTTCTCTCTCACCTATTTTGAGGCAGAAATATTGCGATTCTCAAACTCTGAAGATTTGTTATTGGTTATTTAACAATCGTCTCATATTAGAATTAAATTCATCTTTATATGAAATATATAAGCTATTTTTATTGGTAGTGGATATTCATCCGTCAAACGGACATTGCCAAACCACTATACCTAGGACTTTCAATTTTCTAGTATCTACATATTACATGAATTGTACGTCGTGGAATAGCTCAGTGTGTAAGTAAAGGGAAGTGTGTAAGTATATACAAATTATCTTAAGTTCCGCTTGTTTACCTGTTTTATGTTATTTACTTTTTAATTTGCTTCCTTGCAAAAGGAGATTGTATTCTTATTTAAATTTCTTTCACGTCCGACCCGGTCTCGTTCCATCTAGCTTTTCAACTGTCACGGCGCTTCGCGCGTGTATGATTGGCTAACATGGGCTATGAGTGCCCGGGAAAGACAAATGTATCATTCTAATTTTTAATAAATCTATGTTGTATTGTATTGTTGTTGTGTAAGTAAAGGGAATAAAACATCCGGGTTCAAATCCTGTTGCCTACCGATTTTTAGAAAAATTTTATTATATTAAAAGTTAAACATTTTTCTTCTAAACATTTTATTTTATTAATCCGCGCCGCAAGTTTTGTTAAAACTTTCTTTTCGTTAAACATTTTTCTTGTATTGTTCCGCGCGAGTTTATCCCTTGGTATTTAATGGTTTGGTTATTTATTCGCTTGTCAGATGAATATCCACAGCCATTTTTTTTTTATTTATTATACATTAAATAGGCCATAGGCCCTCAATCCTTCGTGTTTTATTTTTTGGTAAATAAATAGTTAGACCGAACAGTTTACCGCGGTGTGCCAAAGCTGTAGTATTTTTTACAGCCCATTCCTATATCACCTGATGATATGGGCGTGGCGTAGCTATAGTTTTTATCCAATAAACAGACGTACCATCTACAGTTTGCGGTTTGGAGGGTCGCTAAGCCGGTCATTCTATTTAACGTTAAATGTGTCCGGGTTTCTAAATTAGATACGCGTATAAATATTTATTTCGAATAACATTAAATTATGAAAATACAATATTTGGTAAATATGGCAACTAAATTAGGCGTCTTAAATGAACAGTCAAAGAAGTTGGTATTAAATTTAATAGATTATTTTACAAAAGAAAAGGAAAACAAGGGACCCTTGGTACCTCTTGAACGAATTCGTGAAAGAGTTTCTGAAGCCTTAAACATAAGTCTCAGAACAGTTAGCAGAATTAAGCACCAACATATTAATAATGTATCCTTGAAAATAAAAAATACGAATTAAAAAGAAACCAAAAACATTAGATGTACGTGAAGGCGTTAAAATGCAAATAAGGGAAGTAATTTATAATTTTTATGAATCGAAAACACATTTTACGTTAGATACTTTGAAGGAAATGCTAAAAAATAAGGGAATCATTGACGTCTCTAAGGTAACTCTCTTAAAACTATTAAAACATTGTGGATTTAGGTATAAAAAAGATTGTAACCGTCGCTATTTATGTGAACAAATGCAAATAGTTCAGCAAGCAAGCAAGAAAATATATGGAAAACTATGACAGTAACCTTCGAAGGGTTGTATTATAGATGAAACATGGGTATTTGCCAATGGAAGTGCTCGAAAATCGTGGCAAGATTTATCAAAAAAAAGTGTCAAACACAAAAAATCAACTGTAGGAAAGCGATTCATTATTTTGCATGCAGGAACATCAGATGGTTTTATTCCGGGAGTAAGCTTAATTTTTTCTACTACCAATAAAAGTATGGATTATCACGTGACAATTTTGAAGAATTGATACAACAGCAACTACTGCCAAATCTTGAAGAACCAAGTTTAATTGTAATGGATAATGCTTCGTATTACACCTGACAATTGTACTGTACTGCTGAACTGTATCAATATTAGTTTTCGAACAATATTAGTCTTCTATTATTTTTTTTCTTCTAATAACTAACATTGTTATTGACTGAACTGGACAATTCATTTTTTGTTATCGGTTTCAGTTGTGCCCGAGAATTACACTAAAACAACGAAATTAGTAAATTCATATTTCCTAATATTTTATGATAACACCTTTAATATTTTTGTATAATTATTTAGCGATTGCATTACAGTTACAGACATAATCATTTGTAAATTATTGTAAACTGTTTGAGAACCACTTGTCATACCTGAGCTATCGAGTAAATAGTTTCTTACTTCATACGACGAAGCGACCCTTTGACCCGCCAAGTTAGAGTTTACTCGACTTTACGCTGAAATAGTTCTGGAAATTTTAGAATCAAATCTATAGTTACATGGAAGAATGTAATGCGATAATTTTGAGTTGATTTAGATTATCTAAGCAGTCAGTTACTATTTCATTGGAACCAATCGAAAATTTATTATCTGGCAGAAAGATAAAGGTTTATTTTTGATTACCTTCACAGTGCTTATTGTTACCAGCGTTTTTGGAAGTGTACACACATCAACTGCCTCTTGTATAATTAAAAATGTTTCTCTAATAAAATTATCTCGTATTTAAATGTTTGTCGTTCTATTTCCCTCCATTTTTACAAAAATAACTTGAAAGGTCATGTCAAAATGTTCTAATAGGTTAGAATCAAACTAAGTGAAGTTGCAATTTCCGGTAAACAGCAGTACCAACTATATAAATTTCAGTTTATTTTTATAAAACAGGCATTTGTAAAGTAAAGTTTAAGTCATGGTTTAAACTTAAGATAAACGGACAGACTAATCCGATATTATAAAACCAGCCCTTAATAGAGGCAATGAAAGCATTTCCACATTTCGGTCTCAATCGTTACAGTTAATAACGGTTGAGACCAATGAGAGATCAATGTCAAGACTTGAAACCATTTGCATTATGTATGTTAAGTTTTGGCAACATATGAAATGTATACCTTTGAAAATTAGTGCACTCACCCCGGGGGTTGCAGCCCCCATTTTATACCCCTAATTCAATAAGTTTTCAGCAGGCTAAAATTCATATCATGGAGGTTGTTGGGGTCGTTGATTACGGATCCGAAGTGAAAATTTGAAAATTCAAAAGGGCGGACCTAAAATGGCGGACTTTAAGAATTAATTCCTGATTTACATTGAATAATCAATCGTCTTATAAAATCGGTAAATAAAAAAAACAGAACTATTCAAATTGCTAATAGGGACTATTATCAAAATTAAATTAACAAAAATTTAAATAACAAAAAAAAATTATGACATTGTGTCAAAGAATTAACATCTGGGGCAAAAATGAGTAAGGATCAAATATCTAAAATTAGAAACCAGGAGGGTACAGTAATTAGCAATGAACTGAAAATGTGTAATGTTTTTGTAAACTATTTCACAAAGGTAGGTAAAACACTCGCTGATAAAATAGTTCAATTAATAAGGATAACTCTTCTCAAAACGTAAGGAATATCTCCAACTCAATATACCTGTCGGATAAGAGTGAAAATAGAATAATCTAAACAATTTCTCAATTAAAATCAAATGAAGCACCTGGAATTGATAACGTACCGTCATATATACTGAAGGGAACAGCTTCTAAAATATCAGCACCTTTAAAGTACCTTATCAATAAATGTTTTGAAACAGGTAACTGTCCATCTGCATTTAAAATAGCTGAAATAAAACCTCTCTATAAGAATGGTGATAAACTGGACGTGACTAACTACCGGCCTATTTCCCTTATCTCCAACATAGCTAAAACTTTTGAGAAAATATTGAAAAATAAAATTACTAGCTTTTTAAATAGGTTTAATATTTTGTCAGAGAAGCAATTTGGTTTCAGGGAGCAGAAGTCAACGCTGTGCATTTTTGTTGACCTCGCTTAAGCCTCCCATACAGTTAGTCATATTCAATGATTGCAAATATTTGAGGGTAGCGGGTTTAGGGGCATTCCACACATGTTAATAAATAGTTATCTGTCAAATAATAATAATAATAATATCTTTATTTACCATAGACAATATACAAGGATAAATAGGTACCATTTCACCTAGCTGGTGTTCTTCCAATGGCCCCAAAACATAAAGGAAACAATTTAATTTAATTATTTACATTTAAAATATACAGAAAAATATAAAAAGGAAATATATGTTACGATGCGTTGCCAGTGGTGTAGGTGTGGGAGATCAATCAAGATCATTCGAATTTAAGTATATTGTACAAACATTAAAAGGTACGTGCAGGGAGTGTACTAAAGATTTTGATTGGTATGCAACATACTTTTTATTTTATAGTTAAATGATTTTGCTGATAACTTTTTAATGTCAGGGTCTAACTTGTTCTACATATGGATAGCATTATATGTGAATGACTTTTGAAAAGCAGAGGTCTTGTGTTTAGGTATCATAAAGTCTTGCACGTGCCTTGTATTTAGGGAATGATTATAAACTGAGAATTTATTTCGCAGATAACTAGGCTCACCTGTGGTCATCACTTTATAAATAAGACTATATGTGTGGGATATTCGCCTATGTTTCATATTTAAGATATGATTTTCATTTAGGTAAGGAGTAATGTGATTCCGAAAGGGAACATTGTAAGCAAAGCGCATGCAGGCGTTCTGAACTGTTTGAATTAGACGACATGAAGCGGCACTAATGAAATTATTATATACTACATCGCCATAATCAAGAATTGAGAGAACGAGGCTATTACACAGATGATATTTGACACTAGATGACATGCAAGTTTTATATGGGTACGAACTTTTTAGGCGACTAAAAGCTAGTCTTATTTTATTAGAAATATGCGATTGAAAAGTAAGTGCGTCATCCATAATTGTGCCTAGATTTTTTACTTCTTTTAATTTAGGTATTTCATCATTATCAATTTTGACAACAAAATCAGATAATTTATCCCTGGAATATTTAGAGCCTGTTATCAATATAACTGACTAAATGCATTAATTTTTAAATTATGCTTTGAAGAATTTTTTTTTATTTTTTGTAAATCTGAGGAAATATTATCTTGTGCAGTTACTATATTATGTGGGCAAATATCAAATATTAATTGAGAATCATCTGCATATTGTACCATTTTAGAATATTGAACTTCGTCATTCATGTCTGCGACATATATTAAAAATAACAGAGGTCCCAAAATCGACCCTTGAGGTACACCTTGATATAATAGAGCAAATTTAGATGTATTAGTCTTATTATTAGGTAACAATGTGTGAATATTGGCAACACCTTCAGTAATAAAATGACGATAGAATTTGGTGTACCACAAGGAACCGTCTTAAGACCAATATATACTTGAATGGTCTATTTGGTTTACCCTTGTGTGGTGAGATAGTAAGTTTTGCCGATGGCGCTGTCATAATATATTCTGACAGTAACTGGAGGAGCCTTAAAAGCTGAATTCGATTATAAAAATATCATCTATTCTTTAACAACAGGTTACCAACAGTTAATTATTCGAAAACTTACTATGTCCCTTTTACATCTTATAGCAATAATTTACCTGATTTCCAGTGATTAAATATAAAGGTCGACAATAATGAAAGTTATGTGCAAGGCTCACAAAATGTTAAACATTTAGGAATTTACATAGATAACCATTTAGTAACACATAACCAGTTAGTTTTCCATTTAAGTGTGCCATAATGGTTCAGATTTATTCTAAATGACCCGTGTAATGCTAAAAATCGAAATTCCGTTAAAAACACTAAATTACGTGATTTATGAGCAAATAAAATTCACCAAAATTGTTTTTGGGGCAAAACTCAATTTTTTCAAATGGAATCATATCGGTACCGTGGTACCATATATTAGTACTATTAACAAGGAATTTATTCATATGCCGTATTAAAATGTGCGATAAATACAAATGAAATTAAGTACAGCTAAAGGAAAATAAGAAAATAAAATTTTATTCTAATTACCCTGTTACACATAAGGTGGTTTTGGAATACAAAACATTACAGCAGTTGTTTAAAATGTTGTCCATTAACGCCAATGCACTTGCTCGCATAGCTGTTTCTCGAAGAACGTTCGCCAATTGCTGGGCCGTTATGCTATTAATTGCTTGTTTTACTCGTAGCTCCAGGTCTTCATGGGTTGTAACGGCGGTTGCATATACAATATTTTTTAAATGACCCCAAACAAGGAAATCAAGGGACGTTAAATCAGGCGACCTTGGAGGCCATCTCACAGGACCATTCGTCGAAATTACGTTTTCTCCGAATCTCCGTTGAAGGTAATCAATTACTATCCTTGAATTATAGGGAGGAACGCCATCTTGTTGGAAATACATTCCCTGTCCTAAATCTAAAGGTTACTCATCTAAAATGTCCTCAATCTCATTTTCCAGGAATCTCAAGTATCTGGCACCAGTCAGAGGTCCTTCAAATATTATTGGACCAATGATTCTACTACCGATTATTCCAAGCCAAACATTGAAATCGAACCGCACGTGAAAGTTGCCCTCCCGTAATAAATTTAGATTTTCTTGTGACCAATATTTTGTATTTTGTAGGTTAAATAATCCCAAATTTGTAAACCTAGAAAATATAAAATCAGTCCTGAAAAATCATTGTTTGGCTGCACGTTATTGTATAATATCCAATTGCAATATTCCATTCTACGTTCGTAATCACTTTCGTACCAATGCTGGTGCAATTGGTATTTAAAAGATTTATAGTGGCATTTGTGCAAAATTCGGCTTACTGTTTGGTGACTGATGTCCAATTCTAACCCAACTTGCCTTAAAGAAACAGTCTTATCAACTTCCATTCGAGCTAAAACATTAATTTCCGTTCCTTCGTAAATAATGAGGTTTTCTTCGGGATCATTCTTGGGCTCTCTTCGGAATTGGTTTTTAACACGTTTAAAATAATTTCTCGCTGAACATTGTCTATCAGGATATCGTTGGACATAAAGGTCGGTAGCCTCAACTGCATTTCTTTTACATGCCCCATGAATAATTAACATGCCCACTTTTTCATCTCTTGTATAAATTTGCGGCATTTTGAACACAATTAACAAGAATTTTAAACAATTTTTAAAGACACAACAAAAACACCGTTAAACCAACAAATGTTTGACAAGCTAAATATTGCATTGTTTTCAAAGAAACATTAGTTACTTCTTAACATTTAATTAGAACAAAATTGTATTTTCTTAGTTTCTTTTATTCTTTATTTAAATTCAGAAGATGAGATTGCCTACGATGCAGAGAAGAACGAGTAATAAATAAAAAATATATAATAATAAAAATAATAATAATAATAAAAATTATGTAATTTATTATGTCATATGATTTGTTTTACTTTCTATCCCTACTTTTCCTTCTTTCTTACTATAGTCATAATTTCTATTGACCCTTTATTTTTCGCATAGGCATTCACATTCGTCTATCTCGTATGTACTCTCATTGAATATGGCGAACAATGCACTGATCTGCCCAATATTTGTTACTACCCAAATCGTCTGGCTATCAATATACTTTCTGAAGGTATCTCGAAGAATATTTCCTCCAAATATCAGCCTTGTAAAAGTACATTACGGAATACTACCCTTCCTAACAACTTTAGGCTCACCTGACAGGTGTTTGTAACCAAGGGAATCATCTGGAAATTTTTTTCTATATTTAAGAATGTAAAAATTAAGATATATTTGAACGCCACACTTGTACGACTATATTAATATTTATAATTATTTTGTATTTTTTAAAATTAAGGAGACACTATTGCAACCGCGCCAATTCTTCAAGAATATGATTTTTTTACTTTACTAGTATTAAATCTAGTATACGCAAAATTTTAGCTTTGTACCTCACACGTTAGTCGAGATGGCTGCCAGCTCTTAGACTATAACAAATAAACACCTTGTTATAACATTATACAAAATAACAAGCGTTTTCATTGACTATATTTTAAAGAATTTATCTTATCTACAAATCGAAAATAGTCTTATGTTAGAACGAATTATCTGTTAGTCCAAAGCAGTTAGAATAAAACCCTCATTTCACCGAATATCCTATATTTTAAATAAGAAAAATAATGGTTCACGCCTTAAGCACTCATTATTTCAGCAAATTGACCGTACTAAAAGGATTTGCTGGAAGGACTCTAAGGAACTATTACATTTTACTTGCTGTGCCTTGATGCAATCTTCACAGTTAAATGCTGGATGCTTATTTCAAATGGCTATCTAAGTGGTATTTAACCATTTATAAGCTCAAACTGTTAACGCATACTAATCCCCAGTTTATGTTAATGTATTTAGCTTAATAACGGAAATTTCAAACAGCAATTATTCAATAATTCATATAGCACAATGAAATGCACTTGTCTATTGAGCTGGAAAATGTTGTTAAATAGCCAGTTTTATCGCCATTCAAAATGCAGAATGTGTTCATAACGGATATATGTACATACAGGGTGTGCCAATAGAAACTCCCAGGTGAAATATTTCGGAAACTACTAGTAGTCCTTAGTCGGATGAAAACTACGGAATATTTGGGACTGGGACTAGACAATATCCCCCTCCCGTTATCGAGGGTGCCGAATCAATTCTCGAGGTCAAACCAATTTTTTCACTTCGGCAACCTCCTCAAATTGTCCAAAAACCACCCCTAAAGTCCCCTTTTCCGTGAACCCATTTATTTTCTCCAGTTTCTCGACTAATTGTTGTTCCCTCGAGTAGAACGGAAGGTCCCTCGAGAGATTTGACCTCAGCCATCCCTACCCGCGGCTTCCACCCAGGGAGTTGGAAAATTGATATTTTTCTGTGAGAAAAAAAATGATATTTTACAGGAGGTGTTTCTTTGAATAAGATGGTAGGTGACCAGGGTTGTGAAACCATGACCAGGGGTTGTTTTCACCCTTCAAGGGGGTGGAATTTTTTTCCCCATCTATAATTGGAAATAGTATAAAAAAGATTGATATTTTTTGTGACAAAAAATTAACATTTTACAAGAGGTGTTTCTTTGATTAAGATGGTAGGTGACTAGGGTTGTGTAACCATCCCCGGGGGTTGTTTTCGCCATTCAAAGGAGTGGAATTTTTTTTCTTTTGGGGGAAAAAAATAATATTTTGTAGGAGACGTCTCTGAGGTAGGCGTTATTTTACCAGGATTATGTCACCACCCCCTGGGATTGTATTCATGGGGTGGAATTTTTGTTTCATCTATAATTGAATCAATCCCGAGCGTTATTAATGTGGTTGCCAAGTGATGTAATTTGATTAGCCTGAACTTAGTCCTACTGAATGGGGATAGATATTACGAAACGGGCGTTTAGAACATAAATTTTCAAAGAGGCATTGCAACCGGACTTTTTTTCCAAGGATTACAACTGTGCTTGTAAAACCGAATGTACCAAGTGGTGCAGTTACGTAGAATTAGGTGTAGTATGCAGTGTTTTCTGTAAAAACTGAAAATGAAGAATGCAACTCTTCTTGTAAGCGCCTACGATTTTGTTCATCCGCTGTCACAAACAAAAGAAATATACACATACGTATTAACACATGTATTTACACATGCATTCATACACCCATGCTTGTATGTACAATATTTATAAATACACTTTAATAATCGTATTTTTTATACTATTTTTCAATTATAGATGGAAAAAAATTTCCACCCCCTTGAAGGGTGATAACAACGTCTGGGGGCTGGTTTCACAATCCCGGTCGGTATGAACTTTTACCACTTCTTTTGAATAACCGAGACCCGCTTCCATTTTTGCACGTTTAAAATACTTACGATATCTCACAATTACACTTATTTTCTCTAAAGCACTAGCAAAATAAAACTTTAAGGCACTGTGATACAAGTATGTAATTTATAAACAAAAATTAATGCCGCCCAATTCATAAACAATTCACACTATAAATATTTCACACGAAATAAAATTTTAAGGCACTATGATACTACAAATACGTAATTTATAAACAACAAATTAATACCGCCCAACTGATAAACGACCGCACTCTATGTACACTGATTTTAAACTGAGTTATAATGGTTTAACGTACCAAACACCGCTGAATACGTGGAGAATGTTGCCAGATTTAAGCATAATATTTTAAATTTAAGATATGGTGGTTTATGCATAGTTATCTCAATCCGAGGACTTCCATTCCTTCGAAATTGATGTTATTCGTCAAAATTCTCCAAACTTAAGGAAAACAAATAGGTAACAGCGTAAACATATAATAGTTAATGATTAATTCTATTCCAATATTTATATTGTACTTTATATACCTCCAAATCAGCAAGCATCTTTGTATAACCGGCTCTTCGAACTTCTAGAAATTCTAGATTATATGCTGAGTGATCACATTTATTTTGTTGGAGATTTTAACATACCTGAGTTTAATAACCTTAGCGAATATGTGTTCTCAGATAGACTACTGTATCTAAACATGTTCTGCAGTTTTTTTGAACTTGATCAATATAGTAACATATCAAATGTTAATGGTAGATTTTTAGATTTAATTTTAAGTAACAAATCTTGCGCTGTTGCCCAAGCTCATGACATTTTATTGCCTGAAGACCCGCATCACCCTGCACTGTATATAGCTGGCACAGAGATGTCATTTAAGCGTGCCAAAAGTTTAGCGGTTAACATTGAAAGTACTTGTATTTTTCGTAAGGCTAATTTCTTTCTTCTATACGAACAGTTGTTTAATTGATTGGTCATTTTTAGATCACCTTACTGACTGTAATGAGGCTTGTGAGCAATTTTATAAAATAATTAATAATATTCTTGATATGTGTATTCCTAAAAAAATTTCTAGGCCGAGCAAATATCCACCTTGGTTTTCTAAAAACATTATTCACGATATAAAAATTAAGGAAAAGTTATGGAGAGCATACAAACATAGCATGGATATAAATTTGTACAATGATTTTAAAACATTACGGGCTAAAATTAAAAAAGATATTTCTACCGCATATAAACTTTTCCTAAGCAACGTCCAAAATAATATTCGTTCTGATCCTAAAAAGTTTTGGTCATATGTTAAAGGGAAGAAAGTTGTGAATTCCTTATCTGACCGACTGACATTTGAAAATTCGGAGTTTCACCAGCCAGTTGATATTGCGAATGCTTTTGCTTTATTTTTTAAGTCAGGTTTTTCTATTAGTTCCGTAAACGGCCTGTCAGATAATAGCAGTACAATAAATATCTTTTCTATTAGGTATATTTCTGAACACGATGTTTACGAGGCTTTGAGAAAAATGAAACCTAATGATTGTGCTGTAGTATTTGCCCTCCCGCTCATGAAAATATTTAATATCTGTTTAAATTCTAGTTCATTTCCGGAAACGTGGAAAATATCTCGAATATGCCCAGTTTTCAAGAAGGGCGACAAATACTATGTGATTAATTATAGGCCAATAACAATTATTTGCAATTGTCCCAAGGCTTTCGAAATAGTATTACACAAAATAATTTATGCTAACACTTGCGGGCTAATTGGTGACTCCCAACATGGTTTTATGCAAGGACGATCAACCACTACCAATCTGTTTTGTATGACTCAATACATCTCAGAATCTCTGCATTCTGGAGGTCAAGTTGACGTCATCTATACTGATTTTAGTAAGGCATTTGACAGACTAGATCATGGTATTCTACTGTGTAAACTTCGTCAATTCGGATTATCAGATAAATTGTCAGATTTGTTTTCATTGTACCTACAATGCAGACGACAATACGTAGAGTATCGTGGTTTTAGATCTGCTGAATGTATAGCCTCTTCTGGGGTGCCCCAGGGCTCAATTCTTGGCCCACTTCTTTTCGTTATTTTTATTAATGATATTGTCAGTATGATTGACGTTGGCTGTCTTCTTTATGCGGATGATTTAAAGTTGTATTGTGATATTAACTCTTTTGCGGATTGTCTTAAATTGCCAATGAATCTTGATCGTATCAATAATTGGCGTATTGCAAATAACTTGCCATTAAATATGCAAAAGTGCCATGTACTTTCGTTTACCAGAAGAAATGAGCAGTTACATTATGATTATACACTCAATAATACGTCCCTGAATAGAGTAACTGAATTTAAAGATCTAGGAGTTATTTTTGACTCTAAACTTCGTTTTAACCAGCACATTCTTTCTGTTGTACTTGCTAGTTACAAAAGTCTTGGTTTTGTCATAAGAAATTCTCGCGGATTTAATGATATTGTTCCTGTTATTTAACACATTCGTTTTGTCTAAACTTGAATACTCAAGCATAATATGGAATCCAGGGTATCGAACTTACAGACACAGTTTGGAAAATATCCAACGTAAATTTTTAAAATATATATCCTTCAGGGCTGATGGTGTTTACCCCGCTGTCGGTGCTGATCATTATCAATTATTGGCCAGGTATGATGTATTCAGTTTATCTGATAGAAGGGATATGCATTCTCTTATTTTTTTTTATTTAAAATTATCCATAACAAATTAAACCGCCCATCGATTTTAAGTCAATTAAATTTCAATGTTCCGGTAGTCGCTACTAGACATACCAATACATTTTATTTATTAACCCCGAGGACCAACTTACTCAAATGTTCACCTCTCCTCTGTTTGTGCAATATTTATCATCGTGTACAGCACAATTTGGATATATTTTATTGTACCATTAATTCTATCAAAAAGCAGTTTTTAAATGCTCAGTAGTGTTTTTGTTGTTTTGTATTATTGTTTTTATTTTTTATTTTGTATTTTTCTGCAAATTTATCTACTATTTTTTTTGTAAATGTGTAGTTTTCCCATCCTTTAATTGGTATGTAAATACTGTTGGACGGTGTATTGCAATAAATAAATAAATAAATAAATAAACATATTATATTAGGGAATTTACAAAACTCGTAAATCCGCACGCCCTTGGCTCTACTGACTAGAGTTTTCGGCTGAAGTATATGGTTACACTGGAAAAAATGAATGGTACATATTTTTGTTCAATATTGTTTAATAAAATGCAAAGGCTTGATAATTACAATCTTCCTCAATGGAAACAATATTGAAAATTTAAATACAGTGCAACTACCATTAGCAGTTAATTACTTGCGATATTTAATAGCTTAATGGAGATGAAAATAATGTATTCAATAAACGCCTGACGGTGCAATGCATAATTTCACACACTTTGAATAATCTTTGATGACTTAGTAGCTAACAAGCTATTACATATAGACTAAATAGTTTTCTGATTGGAATTCCCGACAGTGAATATTGAAGCCAAGATCTACAGCAAGAATGTTACAGGCTTTCGGCTATACTGTTAATACATTAGTTAATTGATAACTATTATTTATTAATGACTAATTTTGTTTGTAGTAATGGACCAAATATTATTAATTTGTCATTTTGTTCTTCTGAGTGTAAAGTCGTTATTATAGATACAATTTTACTCGTAAAAAAATAAAAAGGCACACTTAAAATTTTAGAAATCTTTACATTCGAATTTCCCTCTTGAAGGGAGCTGATGGATGAATTTTTATAAGAATTTATACAAATTGGCTCAAAATGTTAATGATTAATATATTGGAATTGTCCAGTCTGGATTCCAGTTATGAAACGCAGGTTCCTTCTGAACATTACCAGGTAGTCTATTGCTGTACTCTTGTTGGGATATTTTAGACGATTAATATAATAATAAAGAAATTTATTTAGAGATTATGTTAGTATGATAAAAAAAATGGATAAAAAGGGAAGCGCTCAGTTACTGCCGAAACGGCTTTTGTCTTTCGCGATTCAACATAAGGATAGAGGACAATAATATCATGTAAATATGCGAGAAAAACAATGAGAGGAAAACAAATTAACTAAACACTCAATAGCTTGCTTATACTTAGACATTGACTTTTGGGAAGTACCTCAGCCCATTGTATTGCTTCACTGCATTATAGGAGAAGGATCGTTCGAAAAATGCAGTTTGTGCACAGCCATAGATAGCAGATCTTTCTAGGTATATTATTGTTTTGTATGTCAGTCCTAAACTTTATTTTATTGTATAGACATGACGGAGTATTGTTTGTAATCAGTTTGTGTTAAAAACAAAGTGCATGATAATCTCGTCTACTCCTAATCTACATTATAATTTTTAAATTCATGGGAAACATGGTCGAATTTTTTTATACCACAAATAAAACGAATTATGCATTCTGTATTCCTTGTATTCACTGTCAGTACAAGAATTAGAAAAAGTATCGCGGTCGTTAAATTGTGGCAAAACTAAAGTCTCACTCAACATAATTTTAAATTATTTGAATAACTTATGTCTAGGTACTACTATATAAAAGTTGTAAGTTACGATATGACATTTTCAATATACAATTTACAATTTTTTTGTAGGTACGCTAAATGTGATTCTTGGTCTCTCTACCAACGGTATCATCTGATAAAACTGCTAGACTTCAACAAGACTTGAAAGATCAACATAAATGAGGGCAAGACTGAAACAATAACTTTCTACAGGAAATTTACTAATGTACGGACAATAACAAAACTGGAAATTAACGACAGAACAATACGGGAAAGAGGCGCGGTCAAATATCTGGAGGTAACCTTTGATAAGAGGCAGAGTTTCGGACCCCACATAGCGCAGACTGTAAACAGAGAGTACGCTATACTCATTAAGCTCTACCCACTCATTAACCGACGAAGTAGACTTACTGAAGACATTAAATTAACACTAACAAAGCTATACTGACTTATGCCCGCGCGTCCGTCGTGGAATTTAATTCCCGAGTTGCAGTGCAAACGATTACAAATTACAAAATAAGATACTTCTGACTAACAGCAATAACTTCGATCCGTGAATTACACAGAAAAGCGAAAATAATGCCGGCCAGGGATTATATAAATGAGATACGCAAAAGTTCTTCTCGGACTAGATTCAACGATAGAAAATCATCAGCAATGACTTACAACAATATAACAGCGACAGACGCCCACACAATTTACTGCACCACAGATTACCCAATACCCATATATATGGAAAGATGGTAACGATATTAGACAGACACATAACACACAACCACATAAGTCCTTATCGATGAACCGGGAACCCATTGAGTTTGAATTTGTGATGGGGTTTAAATTTGAACGTTTTTAAATAACATACGTATGAGAGGATTCAAGTCGGACATTGGATTAAACGATGTTCTCGGCAACTGATTTAATACATACCAAGGTGCAAGGCAAGGCTGTTAATGGCCCCATTAGATGCTCAATTTGTGTAGGGATGAATGATTATACGCGAATGTAATGGGCGATGAAAGTGGCAATGTGAGTGTGCGTGCGGTAATATAGTGTTGATAGTAGATAAACTGGGGGAGTTGCCAATATAAACATGACGATGGGTATAATGTAGAAATAATCTAATTCCTCCCCTAAATCGAATTTGTTAATAAGCTTTATTTTTTGGTTCCTCGATTGCATTCTTGTGAAAATGATTATTTTTAGTCATACCAACCTTATTTATAAATCACCAATGTTTAATATGTGTAAGGTATTCAATTCAATTTTCGGCTTTTGCGATATTAATCATGAGGGTTTAAATAGTGTAATTGATTTATATGTATCAAAGAAACCACGCATAATATATCTGTACCTATTGTATACGTCCTCATATCTTCTGGTTTTTACTTATGCTTATATACTGCATTTTAAAATCTATCTCTACAATTCGTATTTCTATGGTTATTTCATAATTTTTATACTCATTTCTGTATTTTAATGTTTCTTTTTCATATTTTTTTAATTTATATTCTGTTCTATGTTTCCTGAAGTTGGGTACGTATACCTGTTGGAAATAAATACATTATTTATTATCCTCTATCTTCAAGTCACTCGGTGCATATTGTTTATTTTTTTCATTATTTATAATTTCCTAAATTTTTTCCTTGTCGCTACTAACTACGTCTTTTTCCACATCGATATCTTTTGTTTGGATAGTAACTTTATTAGTACGGTGCAATGATATTTTTTGTAATTTTCAAGTATATCGTTTTTATAATTGCGGGTTAATTTTATTCATTGCTTTTTATGTAAGTAGGACACATTCCTTTTGTAACCAATTATTTTTTATAATGCACGTTAACCTTTTTTAGAGGAAAGTAGTATTTATAATTTTTCTGGAGGATATCTATGAAAAAAGTGAATTTGTTTTCTAAATCATGCTTCAAATCGTTCGCCGCTTTCATTTGAACTTTTGTTCCTTGATTGTCGGAGAAAATCTGCAATAATTGAATTCATCCTCGTTGACTTTATTAAGGGACATATCTACACTGACTTCTTGTGAAATATGGTCTGGTACATACTACAATAATAACAAAGCGATACTGGCGAATTGAAAGCACATACTGGAACTAAATCATAAAAAAGCCACTGGTCATGATAAAATATCAGTTGAGCTACTTACAGGATTAATTAATTTAATCACACCATTAATGACTCACGTCGTAAATAGAATATTTGAAACAGATATTTGTCCAGATCACTTTAAAGTAATAAATAATTCCCTCATACAAATTCTGTGAACAATTTGAAACACAAAACTATCGACCAAACTGTTTAATTTATAACCTTTCAGATATTCAAGAATTCTGAAATATGTAGCAAAGATTTTGATTCACTAAGTTACGGTCAAATATTGCAAAATCTTTTTGATCTGCGGTTTAGAGGACAGGTATAAAGAATCCTAAAAGTTATCTATCAAATAGAACACAAAGTGTGAGACTGAGCGATACTAAAATTGGGCCTAGAATTGTTACTTGTGGATTGCCGCAAAGAACCCTCTGCTATGTATAATGTACTTAAATGATCTACTTACATTACCCATCGATGGTTAAATCACCATGAATACTGTTAAAACTAAATACCTGCCATTTTGCTGAAATTTACTATCTACTTAAGAAACAAAAAATACATAACACTGATATAGAAATTGACCAGAATGTTTAATATAAAATACTAAGGAATCATCCTTGATTCACACCTTAAGGACGTTCCCAACAAAAAAAATCATCAATATAGCTAATCCAATATAGCTAATCTTTTAGAAAAACTAAACATATTGGAACATGAAGAAGGCCAATAATGTCATTAACAGTCAAAATAAAAATCTACAGACAAGGACGAAATTTCTACTGAAGAAATAAGAGACAATGAACAGGTTTTAGCACAGTTAAAAGATAGAAAAGGCCCAGAATTCCAATAAATATTTGGCACAAAAGAAGTGGCCGAAGAACAGAAAGATACGAGTATCAATAGTGCCGAAAGAAAAGTTTGAATGTATATTTATAGAGTCAACAGACATGCTACAGCAGAGGTGATTCAAAAGTTCATAAAGGAAAAGCCAAGTTTTAAAAATAAGATACCTAGTAAATGTAAAAGAGCTTAATTGAAATCCTAATCTTAAACTTAAACTTAAATGCTTTGTAGTGAGTGCCCCTCTCACACAAAAAGATGAAATGGCCTATTGGTACAGGTTTCAAAAGATTTAGCTTCACAAAGTATTGATCATACAATCAAGGCGATGAATTTTTGTAAATCACTCCAGAATTAATATCACCTCCAACAACAATAAAGTCATGAACATGAGCAATCCAAGAAATAAAAACAAGAGTAAAAAATAAGCATAATACATCAAAATGTTCATTCTGTAGGAAATTGCATTGATGAATTAAATGTTTTGATTAGTAATTATCAAGAATGTATGTTTCTGTGTATTACTGAGTATCGGAAAACTGAATAGTAACTAACGGCATATACTTATCATAGAAGAATTTCACTTAGTATCCAGCTTCTTCAGACAGAAAACAAACATGGAGGTAGTGCCGTCTATGTAAGAAAAAACACCCAGTGTAAAGAATGAACTGTTATAAAAACACTTAATATTATAGTGGAGTGGATCGGGCAGAAAAAATATCCTCAATTCGTAGCCCTCAAATTGAAGAATTTTTTTTTCCAATCGACTAAGTCGGGTCTCGGCATGGTTTCCCCACTTACGTTCCACAGATCTGAGGGTCGAGAGGGGGGGGGGGGGGCGTTTAAAAATACAGGAAATCGGTTTTTCGTCAATAAGTCTGCGAGTCGAATATATACTTCCAAAAATGAAGAACTTGAATTTTTGGTTCTCGGCCTCATTGACATCGGACCATTATTTAGCGAGATATCGTGAATTAACATTACAGGAAAGAGAATTTTTCAATTAATTTTTTCTCGGTATGACATGCGCGTAGGAGCGTAGGACTTTTATTATATTTTTCATAGGGTAAGATCATCCATTTTAAAAGGCCGGAGGCTGAGGGTGGAAGGACAATTAGTAGGGGAGGTAGGGCAAATTTCTTTTAAACCCCGATAACTCGTGACCGGAGAGGCGGATCGCAAAAAATCAAAGTGACGTTTCTTCAGTTTTTCACGTAGAACTCAATAAAATTGGCAGAAATCGACTTTTGCGAAAAACACGCGGCTGGCGCGCGAAAGAAGTTTTGACCTTTTTTTAAAAAAATGTTTTTGTCATGAAGGGAAGGAGTGGGGGGAATAATTTTTATGTCAATCCATGGATTTATATTTTATCTTCAATTTATCTATGCAGATGATGCTAACTTACTAGCTACAACATTTTATGCTATAATTATTTCTACAAGCGACACCGTAGGTGTATTTCTGTGGTTATGTGCAGATAGAGTGGGGCGAAAAATTGTAGTGGTTATCAACTACTTTTTATTGTAGGCATGGTATTTTACACAGCGGAAATCCTTTTGTAGATTGAGAACGACTGCCTTTTGCGAACGTCCTTCAACTGAGGCCCGTAGAGGAGCTACCCTCATCCAGAAATTTTACATCTCCCTTGAATTATAGTACGTCCACTAAGCAGTCCTCGCCTGAGATTACGTAGCTTCTATGTACACATTGCATATACAAACCGCTAGAAGGTGGAGCGAGGACATTGTATTTTCTTGAAACGGAGAACCCATCTAAGTACTGACTGTGATTAACGTTGCTTTGTTTTACATATTGAAATAAGTGTATAGTAAAGACGCACCTACGCTCGCCTATATATTTCATGAATGCCCCCTGAAATTCAAGTCCTGCGACGCTACTGGATTTACAACACCCCGAACTGTTACTTCTAAATGTTTCTTATTATCAACACTTCGTACATTTTATAGAAGAAAGCCTATGAACACGTAAATAAGGGAAGATTTCTAATATTTCTCTTAATATTAGTGATAAATTTAACGAGTAACTATGACTTTAATTTATACGAAAACGTTATTTATGTATAGGAAATTTGCTACTTTATTAAATAAGAAATATGCATCGTCGGATATCATACTTGTAGACAGATTCATATCCGTTTATCATATTTATTATAGGCGAATGAGAATATCTGAATAATATCCACGCTGTTATTTAAATTCAAAAAAAAGTATTTTTTTATATATTTTTATCATTCTTGAATAATTAATTTAAAAAATTGATATATTTTAAGAAAATTAATATCTTTGTTCGGGCGAAATTAGCCATCGACCGGGAAAATTTATTCGGATGGAATATTTTTATAACATCTTGTTCAAAACGTGCTCCTTTATAAGAAAGTACAGTTTGCCAGATGGGAATGTGATCAGGGATCGTTCAAACAACTTTTTTTAAAAACAAATTAGAAACATTTACCTACTTCGTTTCGGAAAAATATTTCCGTATTTTTCAAACCAAAAGAAACAAAAAATGTTCTTAGACATTTTTCTATAAAGTTGATAGATTTCGAGAAAAAAATTCAAGAAAAAACGCGAAATTCATGATTTTTAGGGCTCAAAAACTATATGAAAATATTTTTGGTGGGAAAAAAGAATAATATCTCACAAAATTCTTTTTATTGTGTTACCGGTTTCGTGAACAAAAACTTACTTCACATCTTCAGACACAAGACTACAAGGAAACAATTTAAAAAAGGGAATTAGTGACTGCATGTTGTCAATATATAGTTAATTTAAGTTAATAGAAACTTAATAGAAAATCTAAGGTAACAGTACTAAAATCTTATGTATAAAATTAATATATCTAAAAAAGGAGAAAGATATAACAAAAATTAATATCTAAATAAAAAGTAAAGAGTTATTGGTATAAGAATTTAGGAAACTGTATATAAATCAAATTAATAGGTATCGAAAATTATTGGTAGCGTACGAAAAATCTGACTAGGTATAGATTAAACATATGATAAAATATGATACATTTTTTTTAAATAAACAAGGATTGTTAGTATTCAATGTTTTACAACATAGTCATGTAATTTGTAACAAAAGGAAAAGTTTGTAAAAATAGTCTAATAAATAAAAATTATTATAAAAATTTTTGTAACGTTAAAATTAATTTGCACAACCGACTATCTTGCGACCAATAAATAGAATAAAATGACAAGAAATGATCTAGAAAATATAAAATGTTAAAGATAAAAAACAGAAGGATGGTGCCCTCTACCGGTTTACTCTTGGAATGCTAGAGTACTGTTGTACAGATGACAAAGTAAAAAAGAATCGATCTATATGGAGTATACCTAGGGAAAAGTAGGTGGCGGTATATGACCGAAGACAAATAGTGTAAGCCAACTTAATAAAAATAGATTGAAAAATTACTAAGAATATCGACTATGTCAAAAAACATATAAACAATAAATGTCCTATCTAAATAACATTAGATATAATTTATTGAGAGAGAGGAGCTCGTACTAAATGACTACAGCAAAGGTATGAGAAGACTGAGAATTTATTTGTGAATTAAGAGATAAAGTGTGTGGATTTTTAAAATCTTTTAATATTTCAAGACTTTCGAGGTTATTAAGCAAATCACCTTTGCCCATGAGGTGTAAGATTTTGACACTATTGTCAAAGGAATGGTTATTGTCTACCAGATGTTTAGCAAAGTGTGAAAAGCCTGTAGATGAGGTCATAGAACGTACATGTTCTTTTAACCGCGTTTTGAAGTTCCTGAAAGTGCAACCAACATATGTAGCGTTACACGTATTACAGGAGAGTTTGTAAACACTACATCTATCAAGCGGGTTAATTTTATCCTTATTGTTAACAAATAATTTTTCTACTGAGCCTGAAGATTTGAAAGAGATATGGTAAAAATGGTTAAAACAGTTTGAAATTTTGTAAGAGACGGGACCAATGAAAGTTAATGAACGATAAGGCAGATTAACAGAAATAGTGGTGGGTTGGTTTATGTAGACAGCATTTTGAATATTAACGCTACATATGTTGGTTGCACTTTCAGGAACTTCAAAACGCGGTTAAAAGAACATGTACGCTGTATCACCTCATCTACAGGCTTTTCACACTTTGCTAAACATCTGGTAGACAATAACCATTCCTTTGACAAAATCTTACACCTCATGGGCAAAGGTGCTTTGCTTAATAACCTCGAAAGTCTTGAAATATTGAAAAATTTTAAAAATCCACACACTTTATCTCTTAATTCAGAAATAAATTCTCAGTCTTCTCATACTTTTGCTGTAGTCATTTAGTACGAGCTCCTCTCTCTCTCAATAAATTATATCTAATGTTATTTAGACAGGACATTTATTGTTTATATGTTTTTTGACATAGTCGATATTCTTAGTAATTTTTCAATCTATTTTTATTAAGTTGGCTTACACTACTTGTCTTCGGTTTTTTATCTTTAACATTTTATATTTTCTAGATCATTTCTTGTCATTTTATTCTATTTATTGGTCGCAAGATAGTCGGTTGTGCAAATTAATTTTAACGTTACAAAATTTTTTTTAATAATTTTTATTCATTAGACTATTTTTACAGACTTTTTGTTTTGTTACAAATTACATGACTATGTTGAAAAACATTGAATACTTTAATAATCCTTAATAAATGTAAGTATCCTATTTTATCATTTGTTTAAACTATACCTAGTCAGATTTTTCGTACGCTACCAATAATTTTCGATACCTATTAATTTGATTTATATACAGTTTTCAAAATTTTCTCTCAAAAACTCTTTACTTTTTATTTAGATATTAGTTTTTGTTATAACTTTCTCCTTTTTTAAATATATTATATATATTATATATAAGATTTTAGTACTGTTACCTTAGATTTTCTATTAAGTTTCTATTAACTTATTTTAACTATATATTGACAACATGCAGTCACTAATTCCCTTTTTTAAATTGCTTCCTTGTAGTCTTGTGTCTGAAGATGTGAAGTAACTTTTTGTTCACGAAACCGGTAACACAATAAAAATAATTTTGTGAGATATGATTCTTTTTTCCCACCAAAAATGAATTACTACTCACATGGGATCAATCTACCTCCGCTATATGAAAATATATTTTGTTATTCTTTAGCCTAAGTGCTTCTTTGTTGATTGTTAAGATGTGCGCGATGATTTCGCTCGGACTATCTATATATTTATTCAAATACTAAATTGTTTAAATGTTGGTCATTATTTTCCGCCAAGATGTACTTACAATTTTATCGAATATTGTCCTGACTTTTCTAATCACTGTATAATGATAACAATTGATTAATGTCGGATATCGAAACTGTTTACAGTCGCTTCGGTCGAACTTGTGGATGCTTCAAGAATAGGAATTTAATTTCGGTTAAAAGTGTAGGGAATGTGGCATTTCTAAAGAGCATTCTACATTCAAAGAACGTATTATTGTGACACTGCGGTCCACAAAAAGAAAATCAAAACAAGGTCTCTCCAGCTGTCGGGAAATTGAGTGGTATTGTTGTCTGCAATCCCGATAACTTTGAACAGATATCAGGTTCTCTTAAGCTGTTGTTGAAATTTATAAGGCAATATACATATATTGTATTTACTAGTATTGGAGGTTGCCACACAAACCAATATCGGAATATGATTTTAAATTTAGTCAGTATTCTTTATATCCCGAATTCAAGCCCGATACCATTCATATTTAAAATAACTAACAATACGCTGAGGTCATGGGCCATTTATGAATTTCAATAATTGCAGCACGAATTGCCAGTAACCATAAATTTATATATCATTAAATTTTTTACAATAATTAGTCCTTATAATAACACAATAATTATAACTTTTATCTACTATAGACACACAACTTGTTTACTTGTTACTGTTCTTTTTCTTATCTGATCACTTGGCTCATCTCAGAACTGTACCGAACTACTTGCCCGATGCGCTGGTCCCGCTTCTTATATACTCCATGGCACTTATTCTCGATTCATCCATTTCACTCTAGGGTGTTCTAGACGAATTCTCTTACCTTCTAGTACGCCATCTCTGATCGGACTGGCGACTGGCGAACCATCGTCCCATACCTATAGCTTCTTTCTATTATGAAATAGGAGATATTTTTTATGCGCGGGCAGTGTTATAAGAATATAAGCAGAACTTGTAGAGACTTTAATGAGAAATACCCGAATTTACTACAGATGAATAACAGAAAATTCATACAAATTCAGAATAATTTTATACACGTTGGTTCATCTCTGAAAGCTGTAAAAAATTTACTTAGGCCTGTGACTTCTGATGGAGTAAATAAAATTAACGTTTTAGAATATTTTCATGCACATTCTCAATATTCCATATGCAGTGCTGTACAGGATATGAGTTTACAAGAGTTCAAGTTTTACAACTTCAAGATGAACCACAGAGAGTGAAATTTCAATTTCTTTTAAAAAATCACATGGACCGACTAATTCAAATTCCCACGAAAATGTATTTATAATTGGCGAAATAAACATTTTTGGGCTGCTGAAAACTTATGTTACTAGAGAATCTGGATTTCAGGAAAAATTTTATGTTTTTTGCATGTTAATGAATAATATAATAAGCTATGTAATGTATGACGAAAGATTGACGTCTAGAATAGTTGTTTGTTTAACTAGGCAGCAAAATAGTAGATTGACTGCCGCGGCTAGGAACTCAGCCTTTATGCACTTTAAATTTTATGGCAGGGTCAAATACTACACCCTGTATAAGACTGATGTTGGTTATAACACTTTTTGTTAAACGAAATTAGAATTTTTTGAGTTAGAAAGTTTTTATTTGGACAGGGCCAAAACTTCACCCTGTATAACACACTTCTTGAGAATAAAATACTTTGTTTAAATCGAAACCAAAGAATTATTTATTTAGAATAACAAGTTCGTACTTCAATATATAAAAATTAACAAATTGTAGAGATTAAAATTCTCGACACGAAAATTCCGACTTGGGAATTAAATTAATGAACAGGAGTTAGAAATATAAAAATGATATAAAAATATTAAAAAATTCACTTAAAAATTAATTTGCGCTGTGGCAGAATAGTATATTCTGTAATAAAGCATATTCTGCGTGAGTGGAAGTTTGTCGCCCGGGCGAAGCCTATAAATTAGGTTTGTTTGTGTCTATATGTCTATTTGTTTTACCACTTCAGCGGTGAAACGTGAAAGGTTAACTGTCAACAGAAACGCAAACAGTATTACAAATTGCACTACTACAGGATGGCGCCATCTATGCTTGTTACATTCTAGAGGCATGTAATAAATATTACATATCAGTCACTGGAATATAGGTCATTCCTTAAATAAACTCGTCATCAGAATGCTCATATTACATAATAGGCGTAGAAAAAAACTATTTTTTACTTGGAGTATGCTCCAGGTTCAAGCTATTATGATTACTTTGACTGTTGTTAAGTTTTCGCGGAACACTGAAACTAACTCACGTTTTCACCGAGGAACTGACTTTCTTGGAGCTGGTTACGCTCATCCTTATATACCCATCGATGGGGACTTGTGTGCCGAGGTCTGGAAAAGGTCTGGATTTGGAGCCCGACATTCAGTGCGGGCTCCTAGCGCAATATTTCACAATGTTTTGGCAAATTTGGGAAAACATCAAAATTAGAAATGGAAAAAACTATGAAAGTTTGGTATTTAAATGGGAGATTTTTTTATAGTAAAACGAAGCTCGAATCTGTATTAGTTTTGGAGTTATTGCATGAAATGGTCGAAACTAATTAAATGAATTTGGTTTGGCCCTGTTGGCCAGTCCCGAAGGTACTTTTTGAATAGTTGAAATGAAGTTGAAACTTGTGCAACTGGTCCCTGCGAACTAAATGTTGACGTATTTCAATTTAGTTTGATACACAGGAGGGGTTTCAGAAGAAAGTTTTGATATCGAATTGGGCACGATGAGTAGATACTTGGAGCGCTGGGATATTTGAATGCAGACTGATCGGAGTTTGTTATTGAAGGTTTTTGAATGAACGAAAGGTCGAATTTGAACAGAAAATATCTTGTGAAAAATAGAAGGAAATGAAATAATAGTTATTTGTTTAACTAGGCAGCAAAATGGTAGATTGACTGCCGCGGCTGATAATTTGCTACGCTCGGCTAGGAGCCGAGGCAGTCAATCTATTTTGCTGCTGAGTTGAACATATAATTTTCTCGTCGATTGTTTAAATATATTCTAAAATAATGAAATTATTACAATTCTCAATCTCTCTATTTTTGTTGTAATAAATTCAATAAAAATTCATTAAAAATCGCAGTTGTTACTAGTTGGTTACCATGGAAACTAAGTGTCACTTTTCCTGCCTAGGGAAAGTGACACTTTGCTGATTGATATTAGTCAGCAAAGTTGGTACTTTGCTGTTAATGGACGAAAAAATTTTTTGACTGGCGGAATGGAAAGTTAAATTGAAGTTGTTTGAGATGATACAGCTGCTTTATTTTTCGGACGATCTTTTGGAGTCTTAGAATATGTAATTGAAATGTTTGAGAGCTATTGGGGGTGAATTTAGGTTATTTGTGAATTATCGATAAATAATAATAAATAAATAAATAACACCACAGTTAATCCAATATGCACAATGTCTAGTATCAATTGGTGATGTGATAAAGAGATATTACTAAGGCTATATACATCATTAGTTGTGTCGAAAATGGGCTATGGCTGTATTGTCTATGGTGCAGCACGACCTTCTCGACTTAAAGTATTAGATTCAATACACGGAACTGCTTTAAGACTGATACTCGGTGCTTTTCGCACCAGTCCTTTTAAGTCAATGTGCTGCGAGGCCGATATACCTCCATTAAAGTATAGAAGGAACCAACTGTTAACCAGTTATGGTTCGGGAATCTGGGCACAACTTAATCATCGAAATCATATGTTTATGTTCCATAGTGACCAAGACCTTTACGAAAACCGGCCAACAATCACTCGCCCGACAGGAGTCAGACTGAGAGAACTATTAAACTCTATTGATGTGTCACTTCCCGAACCTATGAATTTAGTCCAGGCGAGATCCCTCCCTAGGAATTAATACCTCCACCGACTCAGTTAGAACTATCTATGCATAAGAAATACGAAACACCTTACACCCTTATAATATCTGAATTTAATAAAATTGCCAACATGCACCCAGAGTATCAGATCATTTATACGGATGGATCAAAAACAGAGAGATATACAGGAAATGCTTTTTCACATAGGGGTGTTTGTCATTCATGGACACTACCACACGAAACAAGTATTTACACAGCTGAAGTATATGCTATTTGGCAAGCCCTACTGTATATAGAATCAACTCCCGACAACAAATATTTCATTTGTTCTGACTCCCTGGGCGCTATAGAATCTTTAAAAAACCCCTACGATAAAAACCCATTGATCCAAAAAAGCCTTACTAGAATAACGTGGCTAAAATCTCAAGGGAAGTATATAAAATTGGTTTGGATACCAAGTCATATCGGAATAAGGGGTAATGAGTTAGTTGATCAAGCTGCTAGATTGGTGGCTGATGAAGACATTCCCGAAGATATACCTATACAGCCCACAGATCTCAAATATCACCTTAAAAATAAAATAATTCAAACATGGCAACTGGAATGGAATCATGTAAATACCCAATTAAGATCCATCAAACCAAACATCAATAAATGGACACACCCATGAGAAATTACTGGAAAGGAACAAGTAGTCATTACAAGACTAAGAATTGGCCACACGAATTGGACTTTTTTATATATGCTTAGTGGCACCAGACAACCTATATGCCAAACCTGTCATGAATATTTAACAGTAGACCATTTTCTATTAAGATGTCCACAATATGAGCCAGCACGACAGCGATATAACACCACAGAATAACACCACAGAAATTAGACAACCCCCAATTCCAGAAGCCAGGGCTTGTGCGGAAGGGGGTTACACATTGAAAAAACGCGGACATACAACCATTTCCTCCGACAGTGCCAGTACCGGAGCCAGGATTCGAACCCGGTGGTGCGATGTCCGTGTGAGATTAATCGCGATTGCCACCTCGCGCCTTAACCCACTCGGCTATCGACCTACCAAATAACATCCGGGAATACCTAGGCAACGATCCAAGCATATTAAGAAGAACCATCAAATTCTTACATGAAACAAGAATATTTAAAAAAATCTAGTATATAGACCTAGATGATTGGTGGAAGGAGCGGCTAATGATCATCGCTATCGATGCCGCAGTGGAAAAAAAAAACACCACAGGTAATTACGACCCTCTTTACCTCGGAAGGCTCTAGAAGAGGGTGGGGGTGGAAAAAGGTGTGTTTTTAGGGGCGAAACGTGTTTTTTTACGATTTCCGGCAAAACTAGACCTCCTATCGAAAAAAGTTAAACACAAAAGTTGTAGATAATTGAAATATTTACAAATTCTTGTTTCAACTATTTTCAACAGAACCTCAAAACTATTGAGAAAAATGCCAAAAACCAATTTTTTTATTTTTTATTTTTATATTCCACAAAAATGATTCGATTTTAATGAAACTTGGTGAAAATGTACATTTTTATGTCTCAAATAAGCTGTAATTTTATTTGAAGCGAGATATTTTTTTGATTTTATGCGAATTTAATTTGAAGAAAAGGCCTAATTTTCAATCAAATATGTTGATTAACAAAATTTTGCTTTTTGAAAATTTCAAGACGGAATTTGTTTCGCTGAAACCTCTACTTTAAGATGATGTAAAGAAATCATACTGTCACTTTGGAAAAACTTTGTCAAAAATGAAAAACCAAAACAAGGATTTTTCAAGATCGATTTTTTCATAAATGTCACGAATTCTTGATTTTTTATTGAAATGAAGTATTGAGTGTGATGCAAAATAGCAATTTCAGTGCAATATCAGATAGGGAACTTTGACTAAACATATAAGGTTCGGGATGTTGAAAAATAAATATTTTAAACACTAATTTTACATAAAAAAATTGCTAAAAATTACCGAAAAAATCAAAAAATCGGCTTTTGCCTTTTTTCTCAATAGTTTTGAGGTTATGATGAAAAATGCCTGAAATAAAAGTTGTAGAACTTTTTTTGATATCAGGTCTAGTTTTCGTAAGAAATCGTAAGAAACCCCGTTTCACCCTAAACAACACTCCTTTTTCCACCCCAACCCTATTTCTGGTTGTTTGTTGGGGTCCAATCGATTTTTCCCCATTTATATACCATTAATTCTAAATTTTCCGACCAACCATATACCGCTAAGAATTTTGTCGATTTTTGGCCTCTGAAAGCCGGTTCGGCAGTGGACTACAACGCTAAGCTGTCGATAATATTTTAGGCTGACAGACAGTGGTGGCTCGTGCCTGATGTAATTGCTAGGGCGCAGTGGCGGCTCGCGGGTATCAAAGTAGTAGAGTCAATAAACAAAAGAATCGCAGACGAAACATTTTTGAGGTTCTAATTAAATCATTAAAATGTTCGCAAATATAAATTGAAGCGATTAATTAAGTACTCACCATTATTTTTTGAAGTGAAATTCCATTCTTCTATTTTTATCGGAGATAAACTTTTCAATAACTTTTTCATTAAAATTTGGTATTTCTCGTACCATTGACTTTTCAGTTGAAAGCATTGCAAGTGATGTTAGTCTGTCTTCACTCATAGTATTTCTTACATGTGTGTTAATTAATTTTCCGTTTCAGATGTCATCATCGGAATAGTAACCAAAATTTTCAAAACTTTAACAACTTCCCCGAAAACAACGTCTAACCAAAAGATATGAGAAAGTTTAATGTTTGCAAGCACCCAGAAAAACTTTGAATTTCACTGGAATTTTCTAAATTTTGTCCTGTTATTTCTTTCCTGGGGTAAAATATACTTAGTTACATTTTCAGAATTTCCTTATCTATCATATCATTATCTTCACAAAATTGGTTGATATCTTCCAAAGGTGGTATTTTTTCATATTCCTTATACTTCTCCTTTAAAAATAATTTTGCACCATATAAATGATTTTTAAAAGAAAACCGAATTCTCACTTCTGAAGTAATTATATCACATACCTCTCTTACAGACATGTTAACATTTTCTTAAATCAATCTACGTCGCTTTTTTGGAACTTCTGTATTCACTGGTTCATTTGTTAAGGGAGGTAAATTATTGCTAATTTGTACAATTTCTTTTTCAAAATTATCTACGCATTTCTGGACTTTTATAACGTCTGTTTCAATTTTTTGTAGCTGGCTAAATAAAATGTGAACAAAAAATTTAACCAAACTAAAAATGAATCATCTTCTAGCCATTTAATAAATCCAGTCGCTTGAGTCACTGTTTCAGAGTTGTATTGTTTTGGAATTCCTGACATTATATTTTCAAAGCATTCAGTAAGGTTGTCTTTATTGTTGTACACACTTTGTACTATACGAGAGTTAAAATTCCATCGTGTATGAGAAGTTCTTGGAATGCGTTTGTCACAAACATGTTGCAAAGCTGCCATTCTGTCTGGCGATTGAGAAAAAAAGTTGATATGCCATTCAAATTTGAAAAAAATATTCGTACACTACTGATGCTTGAAACTGCTTGTTCTAGTATTTTATTAAGCTGTTGAGCGTAGCAATATACAAAATGTGAATTTTTGTACTGTTGGCGAATTTGCACGTTAACACCACCTAAATGACCACGCATAACAGCAGCTCCGTCATATGTTTGACAAATCATAGTTTTTCTGGGCAATCTGGCAAAATCGGCGAAATCTATTCTAAAATACATTGAGACAGTCCATCTGCATCTTGACTTTTCGGATTTGCAAACCCCCAAAACCGCTCAAATATTTTTCCATTTAGTTCATAACGTAATACAACTGCCGTTTGAGTTGATACATCTGTAGTCTCATCAGCCATAAGTGCGAGATACGCAGATTCTTGCATTTCTCCAAGAATATTTTTACGTGTATTCGGCTAAAATATACGATAACAGAGTATGTATAGGCCCTAGGCTTCGCTCACCGGTTGCGGTAGGGTGTGGGACATAGTTATTCTTTTAAAGGGGCGCCAAGTAATTTAATAATTTTCTTTTATCCCTATACACACGAATTTGTCTATCGAGACATAAAATTACTAAACTGTCTCCCTTGGAGGTATTAGCCAAATAATTTTAAAATTAAAGAAAAGAGAGAGAGAGATGTGTATATATTATGTTTATTCTAACAAGTAAATTTGGTTAAGCAAGTACAAAAAAAAACCGTAATTTACGAATAAGAAATTCAATATACATATATTTATGATCTAACAGAACACCTGTGGTTATTTGTTAGCAGGTGGTTTCAGTAGGGCATTTTAAGTAAAGATAATTTCGTTAAATATTTGGGGCTTTGGCATGGAACTATTAAAATGAATAATAAGAAAGATAATTATGTAAAGATGGCAACTATCAATATAATAAATTCCCACGAGGGGGTACTCAATCTTATCCAGCGACGGGTGTTATTTTGCCGGTGCAGTGGAGTCGTCAAGATGTGAGATCCCCGTGTAGAATATGCCAACTTCCTGTTGAAGTAAGAGACCAAAATTATTCTAGAATGGTGTAAACTGCAACTCTGCAGAGCGGCCAAACGGTAACGTGTATCCAACTCCAAACAAAACGAAATGGCGGAGCAGAGGTACAAAAAAAAACGCCTAATAAAAGAAAACAAGAATTAACTCGCGGAATATTGTAAATTGATATCAAATGCACTTTCACAGAAGAATAAATTAGCTGTTTGGCTATTTACATTAAAAGCAAGAATAGGTAATTTTTATACACACCTCTAGCACAGAACCCTTATTGCCGAGACGTTTTATGCTTCCATGTGTCCCAAAAAAAGCCATCCGTAAGACTACGGTTAAAGACGTAAAATGCAAAAAAAAACTTCAATAAATATTTTACGTCTCCTATGCGACTTAAACACTTATCCGTACTCGACGGGTAATTAAGAAAATGACTGGACACAGCTAACCAAGAAAAACGAATACTAATTTCTAAATTCTACTGTGAACCGATCGAACAATGTCCGTTTTTTCCTCCTCTGCAAAACATTCTTACCCGTTGAATGAAATTTGAATGTTAAGGTGGATACACACTTATAGATTTTACCTTATAATACTCGAATATTTAATATTCGTATCAATATGTTCACGACAAACCTCGAATATACATTGCAAAATTTCATTCTGAATAGATTTTGATGTGCCCTGTTGCTTCTTGAATATGGCTATTGAAGGCACTATCAGCGTTTGCTAAAAAATCAACCAATTCTAGAAATATCCCTCTATTTGAGGAGACTTTTTTCTCGTCGTGACCGCGAAGGGCAAGACTACACGTTCCGCACAGTTTTAATATGTCTATTATTTTTGAGAGTACATGTCGATTTTTGATCACAGTTCATTATGCTTACGAATTTGATCCGCATAAGCCGTACTTATCTAGATGTTTCGTACTATTTTCGTGTTTTTTAATTTTTATAAAAATGCACTTTAAATCGTTTACCCCATTTTTTTGTCCACTTATCATCGCCCCCAAAAAGCAGACATACAAAACAAAAGAACGAATTTGTTTCCTCGCAACCACAAATCCAAATAGTTTTAATATATATCTTTTTGTCAAACTTACGCATAAAAGCATTTTTATTTTTGCACTGTCGCTGCTGTTGCACTATATTTAAAACTGGCGTTGGACGGCCGTTTTGTTTTATTTCAAGTTTTTCATTTAAGCTCAAGCGGCTAAATATAATTAATTATGTCTTTTGCATTTTTGCCGTCTAGTCTAATATTTAATAAAACTAAAAAAATCTGTAATATAAATTACATTACATTATATATACAACAAATCGATAATCTTTTTAAAAAAGCGCGATAACTTCAAAACAATTTCATACGTAAAAAAGCAAAGAAAACAGAAACTACGAAGTAATTAACTCCTACACAGCCGTGGGCGGACTGACCAAAGCCCCAATAGATAACGAAACCACACGTAACCCCCTCCAATTCTTTCACTTGTTGCCATGACGACCGCCGTACATATTTTAGGCGGAATATCTGGAGCCCATTTCAGCGTATTTACATGCAATTCGGAAGTTAAATTAAATTGATCGCAAGTGAGGAAAGTATGTTTTTTATTATTTTAAAAAAATAGTCGTAAAGCAGGTTATCGGGAGATAGGTTATTGTCTATTGTTATTGTTATTTATTGTTTTAAATTTGGCAGGGAGGGCGGCGCCCCAGAACCCTCCCGCACCGGCTGCCACTGCTGACAGAGCATACTTTGTTACCTTGGTACCCAAATTTTCAAAAGGATATGTTTACCCGTTCTACATATACTTCTAATACTCCATCCACCATGAATTACCTTGTATGTGTACGCCTAAAAATACTGTGACAGCTGAAAAAGTTATTTTCTACAATGTATCTAGTATATAAGCGCGTTTTTAATGTATTTTATGTATTTTTATTATTGAACTAGGTACAGTTAGAATATTACTACTGACAACAAATTCTCCACAACCTTATCCTCTCTTTACATTAAAATTATCTCTACAACCTAATCCCATCTCCACTTCACGTAGACAAAAAAATCTGCCTCTTTCAATGTAACTTAAAAAAAGGGTCACCGATAAGTTTATTAAAAAGAAGCGCGACGGAAAGCTCAGTTTTCCCTTTTCGTTTGGCTGTAATTAATGTTCCTGTACGAAATGTTCGCCTACGCCCCTGCCACCGAAACCGCATTATTTCTATCTTCCCTAGGCAAGTCTCAGACAGGGGACTGATCGCTCACTCGTCAACCCTAACCGACCCCGATTCCGTAACATTTTAAAAAACGGATTGACAAACAGCCTTAGATCAGATCCCGAACGAAATGTGTAAAGACTTTAATACTTTTTTATTCTTTATGACAAATTTCCTCGGAGGAATTTCAAATATCTATCAAATATAAGATAATCTAAAAGAAATAGCTTTTTTTGATGATTTGTTTACGTATCGATGGGCCATAAAGGATTTTCAGTGGAGGAAAGTCGGGTGATTATTTACAAAGTAAAGACGTATTTGGATTCTAATTAATAAACGCGGCGGGAAAGTATTATAAATGCAAGAGAGAATAATTTTAACGCTGTGCCTTTGTAAAAAATATTGTATCGGTTTCTAGTTTAATAACGGGGCGCTTTATAGTTACAACAAACGAAGTAGTAGATTTTTTTAATCTTGTATATGTTGAAGAGAGTATGCAGAATCCAAGTTTTAGACATCCAAACCCTTGGCAAATTTTTGTGTGGCCGAAAAAACACACGAATTTTTGGCACTGTTTTCAGTTTGTGGCCTGTAACTTAAAAACAATGCATCCAATAGAAAAGAAATTTATTATCAAAATGAAAAAGCATTAAATTTCGCTTCGAATAAGTACCTCAAAGTTGAAATTTCATCAAGACGTATGAGCGTAATTGGCAGTAACAACAACAATTTAACCAACTTGTAAAAAATTCACACTGGGTAACTTTTTAAACGCTTCGTTCTCCTAACTGGCCTCGGAAACTAGTACGAGAACTTGTACTTCCACAAATCAGGAAAAGGGAATAAAGCAGGTTAATGGTACTCAAACACTTCCTTCAACTTTAATCCCACACATGTCCTTTTCATGCATGCTTTTACTGGGTTTGACAACGGACAGATGCACAGTGGGCCTCTGGACGAGCTGAGATACGAGCTTTTTATAAAACACCAACATCGGATGCAGCAAGGTGCCACTCAATGCGCGCATACCATCAAGTGCAAACTTGGCTGGGAAACGTAACAAACCCATGCCAATGGAATTGGAAGAAAGGCTCGTCAAGCTTATTGCGTATAACAATGTCAAAGAATGCTGCACCCGACATGCTGTTGATAGTGGTTTCATGTACATGCAAAAAAGGTTGCAATGTAGCATGCAGTTATCGGAAAACAGGTCTGAACTGCTTATTGACCTGTAATAAACACTCACTCATTTTCCTGATTCGTGCCCGAGGCACGAATCAGGAAAATCGGATCCAGTACGAGACATTAGTCAACCCCTATCCAAACGGATTCGACTACTATAACCACTACACGCAAATAATTCGTTTTCTCCAAAATTCATTTTTTCTTCATTTCAGTTTTTTTTACATCATTGTTCTTGCACTTTGTATTTTTTATTTTTTTTACACTTTGTTGTATTACTACTATTGGGTAAATTTTTATTTTTGGTTAATAATATTTGATCATATACACCTGATTTATTAATTTAGTTAATTTTTCTTTATTATTGACACTTATTGTAGAGACACATAATAAAACGAATTTCGGAAAAATGTTGTTTAATAATAAAATGTAAAAATTGTAATACCGTTTATATAGGTCAGAGTGGTAGAAGCATTGAGAACAGGGTAAAAGAACATAAAAAATCTATTTTAAATAATAAAAATAGGAAAATGTCAACACACTGCATTGAAAATAACCATTTCATAGACACAGTTAACATAAATTTGTTCATACAGAAGGAAAAGGTAAACATCTAAATCTTCTTAAAAAATTGGAAATTAAAAAGTCCCTTAAAAAATCATTTTACTACGAATGACCAGCAAAATTTCTTTTTTTATATGCATTTATTTAACGTCGGCCTATTTCCGCTACTGATGCCTAACACCGACGCCTATAGACGAGGTACTCCCAACCAGGAATTTTGCCGAACCTCATCCCTTAAGAAGAGTAAGGATCTTTTACTTGCCTAACATTTAATAGACAAGGGACCGACTTCTTTACATCCCCTCCCAAGTATGGTATATCCCCTATAAACCCTCGCCTAAGGTTGTCTAGCTTCCGCGCATAAACTGATACAAGCCGCGGGAAGATGTGTGAGGCGAGGACGCGGTCTTCGTTGTGAACACGAGCTGGACCTCCGCGATTGAGAAAATAAATTATTTTTGGCTGGAGAGCCTTAGGTGAGACCCCGGAGGCCTGCTGTGCACTTTATTTCGTAAAATTCGGAGTGGGGTGGTTTGTCCTTAAATGACTGGAATGGTCCAACAGCTTCACCCTGTGTCTTATTTAGAGCAAAAAATTATTCTCTTGTGACTTTTCCGAAGTCGTAGGGTCTAATACTACACCCTGTATAGATATCTTGTAATTAAATTTGTTTCATTTTTTCTAACAGGGTCAAGGATTGCACCCTGTATAAAATTTCTTGAAATAACAACACTGTAGTTTAAGACGAGAACTTTTTTTTTATACATTTATTTAACGTCGGCCTATTTCCGCTACTGAGGCCTAACACCGACGCCTGTAGACGAGCTACCCCCAACCAAGAATTTTGCCGAACCTCTTCCCTTAAGAAGAGTAGGGATCTTTTACTTGCCTAACATTTAATAGACAAGGGACCGACTTCTTTACATCCCCTCCGAAGGATGGTATATCTCCTATACAACCCTCGCCCAAGGTTGTATAGCTTCCGCGCATACACTGATACACAAGCCGCTGGAAGATGTGTGAGGCGAGGACGCGGTTTCCGTTGGAATGGTCACCCATCCAAGTACTAACTGCGCCTGTCGTTGCTTTACATCGCATACCGAAGTATGTACATAGTAAAGACGCACCTACGCTCACCCCTAAGACGAGAATTAAACAATATTTATTTAAGCGTAAAAACACAGTTGATTATTATGATGTGAACTAAAATATTATATACGATTACTTTTTTATCAAGTAACCGACACTTGAAATTTTGCCTTAGTGGGATGAGTCCGTGGAAGATTTAATTAAATTGTAAACTTAAAAATCTGAGAAAATTCACTTGGAGCGCTGGGGCTGATTATTAATACTAAAATTATTTTACTAGGGGTTGCCTAGGAAGAGGGCACGGGCACTAGAATATTTATTGCGAACTGGAAGAAACTATATACCGGAACACAACTTACCGGGGGCTTGGCACGCTCCATTATTTATACCCGTGATGGGGCACGACGCTCACTGAGAGCTGGAAAAGCCGGAATGGGAGCCAGCCTATCATATGGAGCTCGGATGATGAAATATTGTGTAATGTTCGCTGAAAATCTAGAATTTTGGATAAAAAATTATATCCTTAAATAGGCTGTGAAAAATGTGATATTTTGGTATGAAAATGTCAGCGGAATCTAATTTGGTTTTTAAAGTATGAACGATAACTGCCTGAATAACCTGATAAATTGAATTGGTCTCGTGAAGTGTTATTGCGAATCTTACTTTAATCCATATTGATGTTATGTTAAGTCATGTTAATCCATTCGTGATTGTTACATTATGCCATATTGAGGGTAATGTATCTTGATGTTGAACGGCTGACAGGAGAGACAAATGAAAGTTGTTTTGATATATTATCAGAAAGTTGAATTTGAAGTTGAATTGAAGAGCAAGGGGCTTGTAGAAACTTTTTGGAAGTGAAATAAAATATTTTGAATCTAGGTTTGGAGAGAGAGAGTTGAAAGTGATTCTAGATAATGAGGGTGCTGTATTTTTTAGGGCTGTCTTTTGTAAAGTTTTGGATGTAATTTAGTGAAATTTGACTTTGAAATGAATTTGTCGGTGGATTGGGATTATCGGGGAATTATCGATGCTACCAGATTTTTCTTAGATTTTTTTATGGAATACTGTGATTTTTCCATGTTACGGGTGTCTTAAGGATTTTTTTTAATGGTGTTTGCCAAGTTACGCGGGATGCTTGAATTATTGGATGAATTTTAATAATTTTTTCGTTGGCCATTTTGTTTAAATGGAGAATATACTATAACAGTTGGAACGGTCACCCATCCAACTACTAACCGCGCCTTATGTTGCTTTACATCGCATATCGAAGTATGTACATAGTAAAGACACACCCACAAACACTCCTATGCTAGATAAAATGTTAACAATTATTGGTTGATTTACATTATTACGTATTCCAATAACTAAAGTTAAAGTCATAAAAATATTAAGTCATAAATGTTTGTTTATTGTCATCTCATTTATCAAGTAAATTATTGTATTTTCATAATTTACAAATACAGGTAGATGCCGTTACTGCCAGTTCTCGTGATAATCCAGATACTATTCCAATGAATTGATTTTTTTATATCCTACTATCCTCTCCATTTGCTTCTCGGCACTTTATCAACATATGCGATCAATTAACCTTTAAATTGATTGCGTAAACCATCGAGCTAGTATCAACCCTCATCCTGATGGGGGTAAAAGTTTATGAAGCTTATCTTGTAGTCACCCCGTATAAAAAAACCCTTAATTTTATTTTATCCTTTTATCATTGTGAACAGTGGTGATGGCAAGCGTAGATGAATGTCAAATGGACTTTATAAAAGTCCGTTGTCACTCGCTGATTCAATGCGCTTCACTAAACTCACATTCGTCGTCAATTTTATGCTAAAATGTCTCTCCTGTATGCCCGCCTAAATCCCATGCGAGGGAGGCTTCGTTGCCTTCAAGCGATTCTGCATGCATTCATGTGTGCCTCTTCGGCTACCCATCGCACAATAATCTGCGAATATTTCACTACAGGGTAGACATTTTTCCTTCGTTACTCCGTTAAATAAATATAATTTATTTAAGTGAATGATATCGATTTGGTTGAACTTTTTGAGGGTTTATAGAGGGCAATGAAACGAACTAATATAATGGTTTTTTTCTAGAAAACGTATATAAATAATGCAAATTTTCGAAAAAAATCTATTTCTTATATTATACGCATAGTTATTGTTGAATTCACGGGAAATTTTCATATATTTTTCTCTAAACAAAACAAAAATCGCTGCCCAAGGAATCACTACTTCCATATCCAGATTTTGTAGCCAAGTCTTGTAAGCAATTTAGTTCGAAAAACAAGGAATAGAAGAAAACAATTTATAAAGTTTTTAAATTTTGGTTATGAACTCTCAGTAGAGACTCAAATACAGATCCGAAGAGTTCTCACCTCTCCGGTGGGAGCTTCATCCTCTTTTGCCCAAAAAACCACCCCCAATCGTGACCTCGCGATCTTTTTCGGCGTTTTTATCGTAAACCGCAACTTCTATGAAAAAATGTTATAGGACTTTTTATATTCTCCATGAATTTCTCTATAAAAATGTTTCTTACTGTTTTTTGCGTATCTCCCACCCAACGCTCGTAAATGACCTTGGAAAATAAGCATAGTTCTCAGTGCGAAGAGAAAAATGAGCCCAGCGCCGTTTTTTGAGGCGATTATTTTGAAAAGTGTTAGTCTGAGCAAAAAAATTTATAGAATCGAAATTAAAGAGTAGTTTTTTCTCTACAAGGTGCATATAAAATAAGATATTTATGAACAAGTGTTAGTGTTCATATGATGATTTTTTTATATTTGTGCATTCTGTACTTTGAGCCCATTTCCACACCACCTTTGAGGTAGAGCTCTCGGCGCGTTATTTTTTACGTGGTTTCCCCTTTAGGCCTATTCTACTAATAAAATATATCTATCATTAATTTTCCTCTGCAAAGTCGCCCTCCTCGTCCGAATTGAAACAACTTTGCCCATGACAACTAGAGCACATTGGGGAGCAGCGCAAACCAACTTTTACACAGCTACATCGCTTTCCACACCGCTTTTTACAGCCGTAGGATATAAGCTGAAGAATTGAAGTTGGAGCTGGTGCTTCAGTCATAACCACTGGCATTAGAATGTTTTTAGTTTTTCTCCAGCCCCATTCAGTTGTAGTTAAAGTTTTTCCTCGCCACGTATGAATTAGATGAAAAACCCGATATGAATGTTATGCTAATGCAGCAGATATAGGTGGTAGTCTGGGCAAAATTACTGCGTGACTGGATTGGCCAACTAACTTATTAAATGAAATGAACCGGTAATGATTCAAAGAGGTCTCATTTCGGGGTGCCTTATATAAGGCAAGCGTAAATTTCTCACCAGCTCTTGCTATGTCATCTTTCGCCGATGAAGGATTATTGAATATTTCAACCACTTCTTGTAAATTCTTTCTTGAATTTATTAAGTTTATAGTCTGCGATTTTCCTTTCCCAAAAAAGGCAGAAGTGGTGTCGCAGCCACTAAACGCAAGGGCAAATAAAATATTATCTTTGCAAACCTTTAAAATTTCCGAAATTTGCAAGTCATGGGAACTATACGCCCTTTTCTTAATATTTCCTTGAGCATCTCTCAAAAAGCGAATGTCTATGTCCGATGGAGAAAGAGCGATGAGGAGTGTTAGCAAATCAATATCTTGCCCAACAGCAACAACAGGTTTTTCATAATTGTTGGCTGCGTATAGTTCCCATGACTTACAAATTTAGGAAGTTTTAAAGGTTTGCAAAGATAATATTTTATTTGCCCATACGTTTAGTGGCTGCGATACCACTTCTGCCTTTTTTGGGAAAGGAAAATCGCAGACTATAAACTTAATAAATTCAAGAAAGAATTTACAAGAAGTGGTTGAAATATTCAATAATCCTTCATCGATGAAAGATGACATAGAAAGAGCTGGTGAGAAATTTACGCTTGCCTTATATAAGGCACCCCGAAATGAGACCTCTTTGAATCATTACCGGTTCATTTCATTTAATAAGTTAGTTGGCCAATCCAGTCACGCAGTAATTTTGCCCAGACTACCACCTACATCTGCTGCATTAGCATAACATTCATATCGGGTTTTTCATCTAATTCATACGTGGCGAGGAAAAACTTTAACTACAACTGAATGGGGCTGGAGAAAAACTAAAAACATTCTAATGCCAGTGGTTATGACTGAAGCACCAGCTCCAACTTCAATTCTTCAGCTTATATCCTGCGGCTGTAAAAAGCGGTGTGGAAAGCGATGTAGCTGTGTAAAAGTTGGTTTGCGCTGCTCCCCAACGTGCTCTAGTTGTCATGGGCAAACTTGTTTCAATTCGGACGAGGAGGGCGACTTTGCAGAGGAAAATTAATGATAGATATATTTTATTAGTGGAATAGGCCTAAGGGTGAAACCACGTAAAAAAAACGCGCCGAGAGCTCTACTCAAAGGTGGTGTGGAAATGGGCTCAAAGTACAGAATGCACAAATATAAAAAAATCATCATATGAACACTAACACTTGTTCATAAATATCTTATTTTATATGCACCTTGTAGAGAAAAAAACTGCTCTTTAATTTCGATTCTATAAATTTTTTTGCTTAGACTAACACTTTTCAAAATAATCGCCTCAAAAACGGCGCTGGACTCATTTTTCTCTTCGCGTTGAGAACTATTCTTATTTTCCAAGGTCATTTACGAGCGTTGGGTGGAAGATACGCAAAAAACAGTAAGGAACATTTTTATAGAGAATTTCATGGAGAATATAAAAAGTCCTATAACATTTTATCGTAGAAGTTGCGGTTTACGATCAAAACGCCGAAAAAGATCTCGAAGTCACGATTGGGGGTGGTTTTTTGGGCAAAAGGGGATGAAGCTCCCCACCTGAGAGGTGAGAACTCTTCGGATCTGTATTTGGGTTCCTACTGAGAGTTCATAACCAAAATTTAAAAACTTTATAAATTTTTTCTTCTAAAAAAGCTAATTTTCCTACACTAAAATCCCAGTGTAATATTTTATTCCTTTTAATAATAGAGTGGGGGTGATAGAGGGCGTGATAAATGTAAAAAAAAATTAGAAGCCCTTCTTGGTTGTCGTATACACACTAAACCCCAATTTAATTTTTTACTCCCTTTATTAATGGGGTGGAGGGGGCACATTATTATTGTTATTTTCATTTTGGGTAAATACTGCCATTTTGTGTTTTTTTAAACTTTAAAATAGTTATATTAGCAAATAAATCACAAGCTAATTAAAAAGTACTACATAAGCTTTGTCGAATAATAACTTAAACAAATGTTTGAAAGGAAAGTTACTTTTTGTGGCTCGGTTGTAGAGTTTAATGCATACATCTTTTTCATTAAATAACTAAAGAATAGCATCCACAGAAATTCAATAATTTCAAAGTAAATTAGTACCGAAACTAGATGCATTATACATTTATTTATTTATTTATTTTTGGTTACAATTGCCCAGACAGAAATTCAATTATAGGGCAGAAATTTTACAAACATAAAAAAAGAACCAAATAATAATTAAAAACTAAATAACTTAACTAAAATAAAAAATTAAATGATAATAAAAATTAATAAAATAGATATATAATTAGTATAATCCTAAAAATTGTAATCTAATATTTTAGTAACTACAGTTATTGTGCAGAATTGAGAACAACATTTTGTATTTTGGATATACTAGTATTAAAAATATCTATCTATATTATTATACAGCAGAGAATCGACAATATTTTCAACAAGATGGAGCTCCTCCCCATAGTTCCCAGATTTGCCTAGATTATTTAGACGAAATTTTCCCTCAACATTGAATAGGTACCAATGGATTTATTCGATGGCCCCTCGTTCTCCAGATATAACCCCAATGGATTTTTTTCTATGGGGGTATATTAAAGATAAGGTGTTTTCGACTACACCGCAAAATGTAGAGGACCTAAAAACTCTAATTCAACAGGCATGTATTACAGTTACCCCCGAAATGCTGAGAAATGTTTTAAATGCAGTGCCTCGCCGCGCTCAATTGTGCATAAGAAATCGCGGTGGACAATTTGAACACTTGATATGATGTCTTAAAAGTTATTTTGAGGATTAGATAAATATTAATGTTCTGTGTGCTATATTCTTTTTATTATTGATTTATTTTTGTTACCTGAATTTACTTTATTCTTCTTAATTATGTTAATGTTTTATTATAGCAAAGATTTGAACAACTTATTGAATTATTTTATCGTTTTATTTAATCATACTTCTCCACGGCAAGTATAATGCTTGTTAAAAAAAAATTATTGGTTTTAAAAAAATGTTTTTATAATTACTAACGTAGTACCAATGAATAAATATGGCATGTGATATATCGTTGAAACGGGAGGAAAATACTCTATTTAATGGCGCCATTTCCCGCTCGTTTCAAAATAATTTTTTTAACAGCCTGAAGAGTAAATCTCAAAATACAGCGGTTTTGATATAAATTAAATAAAACCTCGTTGAAACACTCTGTTTTGCAAAAAATTTTCGCCTTAGAATTTTTCTCGTATCTCTTTAAATAACGGAGATATTTGGCCTAGACGTTTTCCGCATTTTCGATATTTTCCGCCATAACTCTTAAAGTAGGCCATGGATTTCAAATATCTTTAAACCATTTTGTAGGTTATATAAATCGGCACAGTTTTTGTAAAAATATTTTTTTTTGTACGATCGATATTAAGTGAGATATTCTCGAGGGCCCTGATAAAGTTAGAAAATAAGAGCAAATTTGTTCTTGGGGTAGGCAAATAAAATAGAAGCGAATGTAAGCGAGTCTGCAAATTAGGATCATGAAATCTAATGCAACTAAGAATTTGAGGGTAGTCAACAGTGCCATGTAAAATCTCAGTAAGGAATACAAGAGACAACGTAGTTGAAGATCACTTGTATTTAATCTATATAATAAGTCACAATGTGGAAACCTCTCTCTGGATAATTTTCAAAACTTTTGAACCAAAGGTATTTAAGAAAACGTATCTGAGGTTTTCAGTGATATATTTATGATTTTCATAACCAAGACTCCATACTATTGAACCATATTCAAGTCATGACCTCACGAATGAATTAATTGAAGAGAAGTTTTAGTTTGTTTTCGTTAAATTATTTACAATTAAGGAAAATGCAATTTACATTTTTGAAGGAATTAGCGGTGATTTGTTGATATGGCTAACAAAAGATAACTTTGGGTCGAATAAAACTCCTAGATCTTTGAGATGCCTACAGCTCCTCAGTTCTTCATTATTAATTGTATAGATAAATTTTATTGGATTTTGTGTACGAGAGTAAGTTGTAGAGTTACACTTTGAGATATTTAGCTGTAAATTGTTTACGATACACCAAAACCATAGCTGTACAAGAATGTTTGCAAATCAGTGCGTCTTCTACATTAGCGATAGATGCAAAGATTTTTAGGTCATCATAGTAATGTCTTGCAGTGTAAGCCAATGCCGATATCATTTATAAAAATGTTAAATTGCAAAGGTCCAAGCACAGAACCTTGGGGAACACCTGATGTCGCTGAGATATCTACGAACCAAAATGCACAGTAGTCGTCTGTTTACTAAGTGGGATTCAACAAAGTTTAGGAAGTTTTCAGTTAGTCCAATTTGGATAATAATAATAATATAATAATATTTATTGTCCATTTGACCAGTACAGAAAATGGCATCGGACTCCTCTGCAGTATAGAATTATAAAAAATACAAACACAAATGCAAGACTACGTCTAATAAGGGCAAAATAATACTAATACTTAATAAGTATAGAAAAGGATGTAGTAATAATATATAACATGGAAAAATTTAAAATATAACATCGACTAGACGTAAAATACGATATACATTTAATACACGACACAGCTAAGAGAAAAAAGTCGCATTATAAATATAATAAGGGTGAAAACGGCAGAATGAGTAACAAGTTGACAGATAAATGATTAAAAATCAAAGTTTAAAAATCCTTGAATGTCGTAAAATACATTAGCTAATAGTATTTGTTTCAATACTTTTTTAAATTTGTGTATGCTGTTGATTTGCTTCAAATGATTGGGCAGCTTATTGAAGAGTTTTATACACATATACTTCGGATTTTTCACATAGAGAGACAAAGAATGCTCAGGAATTAATAAGTCAAAGCTGTGATTATGATTGTTTCTTAAAAAATGATCAATATTTAATTTTGTTAAAGTAAGGATCACCAAAATATAAATACAGGGAAGCGGCATAATTTTTAACTGTTTAAAGAAACTTCTACATGAATTTCACTTAATAACTCCTACAATATTTCTTATTGTTTTTTTATTGCATTTTAAATACTCGTTGAAAGTGACAGGAAGTACCCCAAAATTCTATACCATAAACCACTCTAGAATAAAACTGTGCATAATAATAAGACAGCAGGACCTCTCTGTTAGAAATACTTCTTAATCTCTACAGCGCGAAACATGCAGGAGACAATTTTTTGCACAGTGCGTCTGTGTAATATTCACAATTAAGGGAATTGTCTAGGTGAACACCTAAGAATTTGGTGGTCTTTACCTGTTCCAAAGATTTACCATGTATTTTAAGAAGATGACTTTCGTTGTAATTTAAAAATCTCGGTGTGAAAAGTATAAAGATAGTTTTATTTCCATTTATCAGCAACTGATCACTAGTAAACTTTGACACAAAATCATTGATTTTTTCCTGGGTGATTTTAATTAAATTAACTATATTATTGTCTGAAATTAAAAGTGATGTGTCATCGTCAAACATGATTAGCAGACAATCATTGATAATGACAGGTAAGTCATTGATCAAAATTGAGAATAAAAGTGGCCCTAGGACGGAACCTTGAGGAATTCCACAAGAAAACAGTTAATTCACTTGACTTTACACCATCAACCTCCACAAACTGCTTATGATTTGACAGGTAAGACTCTAGCCAGCTACCTATCTTGCCCCTAAAACCATATTTTTTAAATTTTTCTATAAGTAAAACGTGATTAACCAAATCAAACGCTTTACTTAAGTCCATAAAGACACCTAAACATTTTTCATTTTTATTTAACTTTTCATGAAGTTCATTAAGAAAAGATAGTATAGCTGACTGAGGCGACCTGCCCTTACGGAACCCATGTTGCTCATCACATATGATATTATATCTTATACAAACATTAAGCATCCTTCTGTAGATTACCAATTCTAGTATTTTTTAAATCGTACATAAAAGCAAAATGGGTCTGTAGTTCTCGATTAAAGTTGTGTCTCCTTTTTTAAATAGCGGTATAATGTGTTCAGAAAAATTTCGTGGTCCAATCTGTCGAAGGCTTTAGAAAAATCTGTATAAATGACATCTACTTGACCTCCAGCATCACATGAAAGGCTAATGTTTTGGGTTTTGCTGGTGTAAGTAAAAAAAATATGGTTACTATTTAAGAAAATGAATAAAACCCATTTGCTTGTTATGTTTTTTTCGAAAACTGTTTTTCTCAAACAATTTTTAAGATAATGGCAAAAACTGAAATTTACCCATGTTCCACCTCCTACAAAAATAAATGAACGGGTAAAATTAAGGGTACTTTTCAGGATTTCATTACATCAAAATCAAAGTTTCCACAAAAATCCGACTTGGTCGGAATTTTTATGAAGTTAGGTTAATTTTACTGGATTAAATCCGAAAATAAAGCGGAAGAAAATATTGTGAAAACTCACGTTTTACCTAATGAAAAAAATAACTACCTACCACTAGCACTCTTGAATTTTTATTGCTTAGAACACCTTTCGGTTCGAATATAGCATATTCGGTCATTAAGTTAGACAGCGGCGGAAATGCTTATTGTTGTTTTTATGCCCCTTAAGCCAAACTCCGAGCATTACCGCTTCCTCCGAACAGCTGCTTCTCCCGCCTTTGTGCGTTTCTAGTAATCTGGCAATAAATAAATCATCGTTTATACCCGGACCGCCCTCGTGTAAAATTATTTCACATCTGAGGCCACCTTTAACCTACTCATTTCTTCTACGTTTAATGAGCTTTCGGGAAATCTCCAAAGTAAGTAAATTATCTAATCTCATCAGATGTCAGTTCTGTGTCGGTAAAAGTTACAATTTATTACGGCATTATCTCGATTTTGATATTAAAACGCGAATGGGGCCCACGCCGGATTATTATTCATGTAAACTTAGATTAAGTATCTTATCTAGAGATAATGGCTATAGTTTAATAGTTTACATAATTCCCAAATAAGTGAGGAATTTACTATCTTGGAAAATTAATATTACCGTGTGGTGGAAAATTTCGCTTCACGTTAGTCGAGGAGCTAATGATTATTTATTCAAGGCCTATTTTTTGTGGGGATGTTAAGGAAAGGGAAGCATGTTAAAGTATACCGGTGTGTTGCTGAAGTCCGCTAAGTAAAAAAAAAATAGTGATCACTGACATTATAGGCCAAGAGTTAGCGACACTCAAACGGTGCTGATTCCATTGTGAACAAAAGAATTACAGAATGTAGTACAAACAGTGTATAATATGACATCTTGTGCCTGCCTGCTCGGATCGGTTGCGTTTATTTTTATTTTGTTTAATTTAGTGGCATTTTCAAAACGTATTAATAGTCTCACCGCAATGTGGATACAATTTTCCATACAGATGCTAGACACACTACTATATACGAATTCAAGTGCCTGCCAGCCGGAATCGGTTGCAAAATCCCGCCCGCCAATTGAAAAACCGGTTCCAAAAACTGCATAATTTGTCTCATCGCAATGTGCACGAAAGAAATTAAATAAAAATTTATTTTCGAGTGCCTGCCTTGTCGACTATGTTGCACTAAGCGCCTGCCAGCCCCACGCTAGGCGCCGTTGAAAGTTGATCGGGCTCATTTCAATGTGCACCAAAATTTAAGAGAAGCTAGAAATAAGCAGTCTAGATGCGATTTAAAGCGCCTGCCTCTCCGGATATAATTACACAATGCCGCCTTCCAGCTCTCCAAAGCCGCACGACCTCGCTCAGCCCCGGTGACTTGTTCTTCCCTGTTAATTATTTTGTTATTATTTTAACTAACACAAAATGCGAAAAAATAGTATAAACAAATCTCGTAAGAAAAGCTATAAACTTTGCTTTTCAAAACTTGTTTAATGTAATATTAAAGTTTAAGTTTTATTTATAAATTGAAGAACCACGCCGGTGCCGCATATGTGATGGCTAGTCTCAGCATAGTGAACAATGGTTCTCTGCTTGTCTGTTTAGTCTGCTACCCCTGACCATGAGTGGATACTGACTCTTGGACAGGGAGTATACCGTCCGCATGGTCTCATTTATGTGGGTATTAAACGATAATCGCTGGTCAAGTCTAACCCCTAAGTACTTCACGCACCTTTTGACCGGAATTTGGTCTCCTTCTAGCGCTTACCCGACTCTTCTACCGGTCATAATACGCGGTGGCACGTGCCACGTGATTGGCATATTTGGCCAGTTTGGTATCGGAAACTCTGATAAGTTGGACACGTACGGGTTGTACAGTTTTGGATATAGACACGACCCTTGCAGAACTCCCGCTCGAATGTCCCGCTGTGTTGATGGTTTGTTATTCCTCACACCCGCAAAGATCTACTTGACAGAAACGAGTGAAAGAGTTTCGTGATGTGGTCATCGTGTACAAGCAATGCAAGATTAGCAGTTATTGTCTATCACCCGGCGACTCCGCCAAAATCATCGATCGCGTTATATGTGCAAAACTTTTATTATTGATTTCTGGAAAAATTTTGTTATCGATTTTCCGAAAACAATAATATAATTAAATTTTGATAAACATATTTCAGAACAATCGTGGTGTTTTAATAATTTTAAATATATCAGTGTATGCGCGGAAGCTATACAACCTTAGACTTGGGTTGTATATGAGATATACCATCCTTCGGAGGGGATGTAAAGCCGTTGGTCCCTTGTCTATTAAATGTTAGGCAAGTAAAAGATCCCTACTCTTCTTAAGGGAAGAGGTTCGGCAAAATTCCTGGTTGGGGGTAGCTCGTCTACAGGCGTCGATGTTAGGCCTCAGTAGCGGAAATAGGCCGACGTTAAATAAATGTAAAAAAAAATGGCAACGATCTGTAAAAGCCAGTCGGATATTCTTAGTGATTTTATATCGTCTCTCAAATGATGCCAATGACAGTGTCGTCTGCAGCGTCGTGACGTTGGAAAGAAATTTTTCGATGACAAGAACTTTTTTTTATATATTTATTTAACATCGGCCTATTTCCACCACTGAGGCCTATTACCGACGCCTGTAGACGAGCTACCCCCAACCAGAAATTTTGCCGAACATCTTCCCTTAAGAAGAGTAGGGATCTGTTACTTTTAATATACATGGGACCGACGACTTTACATCCCCTCCGAAGGATGGTATATTACCTACACAACCCTCGCCTAAGGTTGCATAGCTCCCGCGCATACACTGATATACAAGCCGCTGGAAGATATGTGAACCGAGGACACGGTCTTCTTTGAAACGGTCACCCATCTAATTACTAAACGCGCCTAACGTTGCTTTACATCGCATATCGTAGTATGTACATAGTAAAGACGCATCTACGCTCGCCTCCATAAAAATTTACAAGCACAGTTTTTTTCATTTAAGATGAGTTTGTTTCTTTGGCACCATGTGCTTAGTGACTCAATTGTATTACCAACAAGGTTTTGAAGTTCCTCAGGAGTGTCCGCTGACATGGTAATTGTTGTGTCATCAGCAAACATTGTCACGTGACAATTTTTTATGTGATAGGGTAAATCGTTGATGTATAACATGAACAGTAAATGACCTAATACTGAACTCTGAGGAACAAAAAGCTCAATATCATGCACGTCAGATTTCTCCTCATTCAAGTGTACAACCAAGGATCGATGTTCCATATCTGACATTATTCATGAAAGAATGTTGCCTCTAAAACCAATGCTATGTAGTTTAAGGCTCAATATTTCTTCGTTGACGGTATCAAACGCTTTGGAAAGATCAAACATCAGTGAAACCAGATACCTGCCCTCGTCTAATCACTAATATGCATGCCCCAGTAGATGATGGGATGCTGACATAACGCCAATATATTTTTTTTAACAAACTTTGAAAGTCTTTCCGGTATTTTAGGCAAGACGCTCAACATAGACCTTTGACGGTAATTTTCGAGATCAGTGGAGCCGCTTCTTTTTAACAGAGGAATAACAGTGGCAAGTTTTAAGTGTGTTAGAAGAATTCCATTCTCAACTGACTTATTTATCAAATAGACAAAAGTTTCCAAAATGTAATTTTCAATGCTTTTGATAATTTTAGCTATTAGACCATAACAGCCACTTGAATTTTTGTATTTAAATTGTAAAATAATATTATGAATCTCTTTTACCGTGACAGTATCAAAGTTATTGAATTTATAACGAATTTGCTTAGAGTGTACGATATAGAGAGGTTAAAACCGAAATGTTCATTAATTGATTTAGGTGAAAAATTACATCCAAATGTTCTGGCTACATCTCTATTGTCACTGTGAACGATCCATCTTTTCGCGTCTGAAGGACTACTAAATTTTCCAAAAATGAATATTAACTTTCACAAAGAAGGGTTCAAAACGACTGTTTCAGACGGATAATAATACAAAATTTATACTTACTGTTCGTTTTTGCTTAACTGTTTCTCTGATGGTATCTATTGGACGTCGTAACACTATAAATCTAACATAGTAAGTACTAAAACTTTCTCAAAATTAAATCTGAAAGGGATTTTGGAAACACAAGAAAAAGACAATATAAAGTTTAAAAATGTATATTAAATTTCTTTAAAAAAATCGTGTTTTACAAAAACTTCAAGAAAAATGTATTGACAAACTATAGTCCGGCCCGTGTATAATACATGGTGAGGAATGGACGACTTATAACGTACCAACTACCATCCAATATGCGGTTTATAGCTAACGATTACACAAAAAGATTCAAGAAAAGTTCGATGTTTAAAAATTTTTGGTGGGCGTTTGCTTGCCTGTCTGTTTACGTATTATCAGTTCAATTATAATTTGGTTCGCTCCTCAGAGCTTGAAAATGCTTGAATCTCAACGTTTTGAATTATATTATAGCAATTATAAATTCATTCGTTCAGGCTTGGCGGTCCCATGCACATATGAGTACATGGTAAAGATACTTTTCTGACACCGAATCACTGAGGAACCGGTTTAGGGCAAATCCCGTTAAAACCCATCATTTTCCCGTCAAAATTGACTGCTAGAAAGTGATAGGGGATCCTTGTCGCTAAAGGTTATTTTGGCTAAAATTCTCGATATACTTTGAATAGAGACAGGATTAACTTGTCCTCATATTTAACACAACGCATGAGTTGCAGAGCTGCACAACGTGGATTCGTAAAAAGGTTTTTAGTTTTGAAATTTCCGAAATTAAAGTCGATTTTAGTTACACTTTCTAAATTTTGGTGGTCGGGGCGACATTACATCCCCGTGCAGCGACATTTACTACACTTTCTAAAATTACACTCCATGAAGCGCGCTTCATGCGAAATGTTTGCGTCGGATTTTGTTACAGTTTCAAAAAGTTTATCGAGGGTTTTAGCGTGTTCTTTAACACTCTCACTACATACTGACTCCCGACTTAGTTAGCCATCTTTAAAACATGGTTAATTTTTGTATCCAGGATATAAGATAAATAAAGATAATATTATTATGATATACATAAAGCTTCAGAATATTTACAACCGCTAAGTCTCGAATAAAACAATTATTGTATAATATTTAGATTTATTTTGACTGATGGTCGAGAGGTGAGCACACTTGCCTCTTACCCAAAAGTTCCGGGTTCGATCCCCGGTCGTGGCAGTGGAAAATACTGTGAGAGGGATCTCGAGAGCTTTTCGGGATAAAGGGGGTCGTAATTACCTGTGGTTGGTGTTATTTATTATTATTATTTATTATTTATTTATTTTAAACCCAAAGTCCGGTATAAATTGGTGGCCCCAACTGTTGTGTTTCCAGTATAAATTGCTAACCCCTTTTGATTTTCCGGTATAAATTGATACCTCTGTTGGTTTTCCTGAAGTTGTCAAGTCGGATTTTATTACAGTTTCGAAAATTTTATCGGGGGTTTTGGCGTGTTCTTTAACATCACATATGACGATATCAGCCATTTGATATTTTCTATTTTAAAATTTTTCAAAGATGGATTAATCCCTGCATCTTTTTTGTTAATTACTTAAAACATTGACACTAAGTCTAATTTAATAATGTAAAGTCAAGTAGGTTATGTAATGAGGTATATTAATTATAAGTTTGACTTGCTTAATAGTGAGATTGATTATGAACTAGCTACACGCCGTAACTTCAAATGTTTTCAATTATACCGCGAAATAAATTTATACAGGTTTCGAGGAGAGAAGTTATTTTCATAGAACTGAACAAACATTATCGTCGAGATAGAATCGTATTGCCTGATACCGATTCATATTGATATTTACCGCAGAACACATCACCAAATCCATTTCACTTATAAACGCGGACCCTAGGGCTGTTCGTAGTTAGGGTAAATTGTGAAACTAAAATGCTGTGTTTCCATTCCCGACTTGGTTTGTGTTTTCTAGCAAGTAATTTAACAGTTTTTATGATGCTAAACCTGACAAACATTACAGATGTGGAAATAATGTCGACATTATTTTATATGTTCTCAATACGTTTGTAGAAAGCCGCCGTTGAAACCCACTAAACGATGTTGGTACTCCCAAAAGTTTCAAACGACAAACAGTTCACTGTTGAAATGTATGAAACTAGCTCTAAATGTTCAATACCCAACAGCAATTCTTGAATTTTATGAAAATTCTTAAATCTTACAAAAATATTGGTTTCCAATGAAATAGTAAAGTTTTTAAACAAAAATAGTGCAATAAATATTGATTATACTTTTCTAAAAAATAGTTCAAAATGGACGACGCATAGTCAAAAATGAGTACTCTGGGAAAATGGTCGCTTTAGGTATAAAACGTTTTTGTTAAAAAAATTTTAAGATCTTCAGCTCTTATGAAGGTAATAGATAAACCATTAAGTACTTGCATAAGTATAAATAGGTTCAATTTGATCCATAGTTAGATTTCCGGGTTCTCTTCCGCGTTGATTGTTTTGAATACTTGACGTTTCGACCATCTTGTCGTGGTCTTCTTCTGAAACAAAGTCAGCTCTGTTGGCCTGACTCCTCTATTTATATGTATCGTCAGTAGGCGTGGCTTGGTTCCGGTGATGTCACATGGTCAGTAGACTGGAATATCGATTTCCATGTCAATGGTAGCTGTAGTCCGTCGTCACGGTTAAAATTATTTGGATTTTTGTGTATTTCTATGGCTTCTCTGTATCTCCTGGGCCAGTGGTGTCTCGTGCTCGCCAATCTTTTGGTCTCCAGCGGCCGGTTCCCTTAGAGTGTTCCGCAATTGCAGACTTAGTGATGTTTCCCATTTTTGTGTGCCTGATATGTTCTTTAAGCCTGGTATTAATATGTCTCTATATCTCTCCTATGTAAACTTCTCCACACGAACATGGAATGCTATAAACTCCTGGTGAATCGAGCTCTTCTAGTAGATCCTATTTAGGAAAATGTTGTCCGATTTGTTATTGTGCGTTGTAGATCACTTTGATGTTCATCTTTGAAAGAAAGTAATAGAGCTACTAGACGACCCAGTCCATCGCCAAGTAACAAGAAATCCCACCAAGACAATCGAAGAGCAGATATCAAATGCGATCAAGGAATCCTGCATCTCAAAAGAAGATCAGAAAAAACTGATACGGTCAGAATCAAGAACACCACAGCTGTACTATTTACCGAAAATACACAAGGAGGATGTACTACTCCACCCAATTGTAAGTGCTGTGGGTTCACCGACCCACACTCTAGCAAGATACCTAGCCGACATCCTAAAGCCATTGATTGGACAGACGGAACACCACATCTAGAATTCATACCACTTTATAGAACAGATAAAAGAATACAAGGCGGAAAGAGAAGACGTCCTAGTCAGCTTTGATGTAACATCACTCTTCACAAAAATACCGATTAAAGAAGCAATAGAGTCAATGGGCTGAACAACAACCTAGCCGATCTGATAAAACTTTGTGTAAAGTCGACATACCTCCAGTTCAACGGAAACCTATGGAACCTACAAGGATATATTGTAATAAAAATGGTTTCACCTCCACAATCAAAATTGATTACTTTGTAACAAATATCTCACAAGAAATGTATCTAGAGTCTGTCAAAATCTAGATATAGCAGTTCATTATGCTCTCATTGTCACAGTAAATATAAATTACATAAATAATTATCCTGATAAACCGTCAGATAAAATTACATTGGATTAGATTAGATTAACACAGGAGCTGGTTATTTAGCTTTTACCACCGCGACCTTTTCAGGTCTATTGTGATGCATCCAGAATATCTTCCTTACAGTACCTCATCCAGCTTTGTCCTTTGTACTAGACTCCACAGTTTTGATAAAGACCCTTTTGTATAGCTGTCCGCCCTTGGCTTTTCTTCTCCGAGTACTTTTAATCTCAGTCTCGCCAGGCCTTCACAGTGGCACAATACGTGAACTGAGGTTTCCTCTTCCTCTTGGCAGAATCTGCATGGTGCGTCCTCAGCCAGGCTCATTAGACTCATGTGTCTATTGAGCCGGTAGTGGCCAGTTAGAAGGCCTACTACTACTCTGATGGCCTTCCTATTCTGGCTTAGTAAATCTTCCGTAAATTTAGCCGAACGTTCTTTAATGAACTCTTTGGCCTGTCTCTGTCTTGGGAGATTCCTCCACCATTCCAGAGATTTATATTGCACCCATTCCTTAATGGATGCTCGTATGCATGGCTTTGCCACGCCACAAAAGGGCTTCATGGGGCTTCAAGTGCGCCTTCCTTGGCCAGTTGGTCAGCCTTTTCGTTTCCACTGTGTCCCTCGTGTCCTGGTACACATGCTAGGGTCACTCTGTTCTGACTTCCCAACTCTGTAAGGGCCGTCAGGCAGTCCCACACCAATCTTGAATTGATAAAATTACATATAGGAATATGAGCAATAATAATTTGAATCAATTACAAAAATTTTTATACATTGAATCGTTTCAATCTTAATATGAATCTGTCGACAGTGCAAATAGTGCCCTTAATCCATTCTTAAATATACTGCTCTATGCCTTGGATTTATGCTGCCCAATAATCATAAAAACATTGACACAGCAAAATACTAAATCTTGGGTGACCAAAATACTATTGACATGGGTATTAAATTGATAGATCTATTTTGCCTGAAGACTAACTTCACGGATTGTGCATTAGATTCTTATTATGGAGAGTTTAAAAAAGAATATACAGTTTTATCAACATCAACTTGAAAATAAGCATAACAATAGTAAAAAGTAAAAATATGTTTGGAAATTAGAGAAAAAAATAGGTAAAATAAAAAACCATACACCCATTAAACTGGTTATCAATGACACAGTGGCTGAGGAATCAGACATTCTGACTAACGCTTTCGTAAACTTTTTTAGCTCTTCAGCTAAGTTAGCTAAACAAAATCATTTTGGAAGTACCACTTCCACTGATTATACATTATAGCAAACATAAATATAAGCAATACATTTCTCTTCCGTAATGTAGAAGCTGGAGATGTTGTAAATGCGATTCAAAACCTAAAAAATACAAATTCTATGGGCATTGACCGCATACCAACAAAAATAATAAAAAACACATGTGCACAAATCACTTCCCCGCTAACTTATATCATAAACTTGTCAGTCGAAATGGGAATTTTCCCTGATGAATTAAAAATCGGTATAGTTACTCTCATATACAAAAAGAATTATTTGAATGCTACATAGTTTTATAGTGACTTGAATTGATCAAATTTGCAATCGCAGGCTTTTTTTAAAACGAAACTGTTTTGTTAATTATTTTAACATTAATAATAAAACATCTAGAAAACTACAGCCAGAGAAATATTATAGAATACATTATAGTGCTGTGAAGTATAAATTTGGAATAATGTCCTTATTTTGATGTTACTTTGGCACTGTCAAAGGAAATGGTTGTTGCTGAATTTCTTCAGAAGTGTAATTTCCTTGTCAGCTTTAGCTTGGAACATTATGTGGTGTCTTTATGTTTATTAGATAGCTGTATAATATGTTTCTATTGAATTTCTGTGAAAGTAAGCTCAGATTTCCTCTTTCACAAATTGATATAATTCAGTTTCTTGTTATTTTATAATCCCGATTAGACAGCTCGCAAACGTCGTTGCTTAGTTACATATCAGTTTTTCCAAAATTAGTCTATATAATAGTTATAGACTATTCAGATAGGAATACTAAAAGTAATTATTAATTTTGTTTATGCTCAAACATCGTTATAAATGGAATATTATGTATGGAATTGCGACATCTTGTTATACAAAGACAACTTCCACATATCGCGTGAGATGAAACTCGTTTGATCTATTATGAATTGCACGTGTTATGAGTAAACAAGTATGCATTACACTAATGCATGTAAATTATTCTAAAACCATTCTCCACAATTTCAATTCACCTTAAAAGTTACCTACTTGCAACAAAGTCGCATCTAGAGATGTTGTCACTATTTAGCACAAATATTACACTGGAAAGGTCATACCCGATTAAGGTAGGGAAAATTGTCCTTGAACAAATCGAGCTGATAAATATTTTTGTAGTTCTTGTGTACGTTAGTTAACATAATATATTAAATATCGGCCTCGTAAACTGTAAAGCTCAGTAGTAAAAAAATTAAAAATCGAAAAATATGGTTGTACATCTACATTTTGCTTGACGTCAGGTAAATATCAAAATGTTTCTTCTACATGATTATTTCGTCAAAGTCTAATAATATAATAAAAACTGAAGATTTTTTTACAACAAAAAGAAGGTAATTTTTCTATATACAGGATGTCCATTTATTTTATCAGGGCCTTCTGGAGTATTTCACTTAATATAAGTCGCGTAAGAAAATTGTTTGTACGAAAATTGTGCCGATTTTTATAAGATACAAAATGGTTTAAATAATAATAATAATAATAGGTTTTTTATTGGCATCTAGAAAGGACTATACAAAAAAATAAAAGAGACTACAAGTACTACTGCGCCAAAAGGCAGAGTTTGGAATTAAATTCCATTCTTTCACTCAACCCTGAAGATGCAAAATTTAATATTTAATAATTCAATAATTACATAATTATGGTACAATACATTTGCACACCGTCAGAGCATAAAACACTTGATCAATAAGAGTTTCTAAACACTTTCCAAAAAAAAATTAGGCCATTTGGTTGGACTTCAAAAAAGTAGGTACTTCTACACTAAAGCATGCTAGATTGACACGACTAGATAGAATCTTCCTATGATCTCTAAAGTATTGTTAGAATTTTGTAATTTACATTATTTATTATAGCTATTTTTAGCACCCACCAGTAGGAACTGAGGTACGATGGAAATGAGTTTTTGTTATCTTTGACTTGAACAAGAAATGGTGCCGAGTACAAGCGGTAGTGTAAATATTCCCTCGTGTAAACGCTGTAAATTCAAAGTAATAAATGGTATAAAATGCCTAAACTGTCCAAATTACATTCATACTAGTTGTGCAAAGTTATATAATAATGCAAAATTGTCAGATGACAAAGCATCTGTTGTGTGCTGTGAAACTGAAAATATGGTAAATGTGGACCCAAACTCAGCATTTCATGATGCCCTAGAAGAAATTACAACCAGTGATAAAAAGGTAGATAATGTTCTACTCTCTTACATTATTAAACAAAAAGATATAATAATAAAGGAATTTCGTGACAAAATAGATCTTTTGAATAAACATATCGAGTTAATGAATAATGCATCCCAGATAAAAATTGTAGCACAAAAACCAAATAATACAAACACAAATGCAAAAAATACATCAAAAGAAATTCCATCGACACATGTAGTAAAAACTAATAACAAGGCAAATGTTCGAAATAATGATAAAGACACAGGTCATTCCCCCATATTACAAAAACAAGTATCAGCTGATTTAATGGAAATACAAACAAAACAAAAATGTACTGAAATAATAAATTTGGTAAACGATAGAAAACAGGAAGGTGTATCTTATATTTCTCAAAACAGTGCTCAAAATTTAGAAAATGGAGAGTGGCAAATAGCACATCAAAATCGAAAAAGGAAAATGATAGTCGGCAAAAATAAGGAGACCTGTGTCAAAGGAGTACCTAAAAAGATCGATTTACATGTTTATGTTAAAGAACACGCTAAAACACCGATATACTTTTCGACGTTGTAACAAAATCCGACTTAGGAAATACTTCGTACGAAAAGCGTGCTTCACGTAAAAATGCCGTGGAAGAGGTTTTAAATACTTGTAATCATATTTTCGCTCTTCGGAGCGTTTTTTATGCAGAATTTTCAATAACTCCTCAAGGAGCGTTAATTTAGCAAGTGTAGTGAATGTCGCTGCACAGGGACGTAATGTCGCCCCGACCACCTAAATTTAGAAAGTATAATAAAATTTGACTTTAACTTCGAAATTTTCAAGATTAAAAACCCTTTTACGAATCCACGTTGTCAAGCACTGCAACTCTTACGAGGTATTGAATATAAGGACAAGTTAATCCAACGACTATTCAAAGTATATCGGAAGTTCTAGCGAAAATAGCCCTTAGCGACATGGGACCCCCATCATTTCCTAGCAGTCAGTTTTGACGGGGAAATGATGAGGTTTGACGGGGTTTGCCCTAAACCGGTTCCTCAGTGATTCGGTGTCAGAAAAGTATTATTACCATGTACTCATACGTGCATGGGATCCGCCTTGCCTGAATGTAAAAAGTTGTAATTGCAGAATACAATTCGAAGAAGTAGCGCTTCAAGCATTTTTAAGCTCCGAGGAGCGACCAAAATTAATGTGAAATAAAAATACGTTTATAAGACAGGCAAGCAAAAGCCCACCAAAATTTCAGTAACATTGAACTTTTCTTGAATCTTTTTGTGCATCGTTAGCTTATAAAACCGCATATTGGATGGTAGTTAGTACATTATAAATCGTTCCGTTCCTCACCATGTGTTGTACACGGGCCAGACTAGTGTTTGTTAAACATATTTCTTAGAATAAAAGTTGTTGTAAAAACATAAATTTTTTAAAGATTTAATATATACATTTTTGAACTTTATATTGCCTTTTAGTTGTGTTTTCTAACAAAATTCCCTTTCAGGTATAATTTTAAGAAAGTGTGGTACAGACAGTGTTAGGTTTATAGTGTTACGACGTCCAATTGATACCATTAGAGCAGCAGTTAAGCATAAACGACAGTAAGTATGATTATTTATATTATTCTCCATCTGAAACAGTCGTGTTGAACCCTAAAAATGTTGTGAACGTAAATATTCATTTTTGAAATAAAGATAAAATAGAGGAAAAAGAAAATTTGTTTTCTTTTTCCTATTTTTTTAATTTTTTTTCTAACTTTTTTAAGATAAAAATATAAGTCCTTCAGACACACTAAAGATGGATCGTTCACATTTACAGGGTGGATATTAATACCACCATGGCTGATCTTACGCATTTATTAAAAGAAAACTTTCCTGAAGTAATATGTGAGTCTATTATACCGAAAGATCCAGATCTTTATGCATCATTTAAAGTAACCATATATGAGGAGAACTTTAGGAAGGCAATGAATCCAGACGTTTGGCCCGAAGGTGCCTATGTAAGCAGGTTTTTTCACCTGCGCAAGAAATTGGTAGTGAGTCAATGATGTTAAAACCAGACATTGAAAATAGTATTAAATTAATGAACTTAAATATACGCAGCATCCGAAACAAAATTAACATGTTAAGTGTGCACTTACATTCTCTAGACTACCCAGAAATCATATGTCTGACGGAAGTGTGGCTTACACGAGAAGAGGTAAAAGTGTTAAAAATTGACAAATATAACATAGCAGGCTATTACTGCAGGGCAACCTGTCCTGGTGGAGGGGTAGCCATCCTAGTGAGGGATGATCTAAAATATGAATAAAGGAAGCTGACAAGTGTTGAGTGTACTGACAAAATGTTTGAAGCTGCCTCAGTAAACATTAATATAAATAAGGTAACGATAAATGTAAGCTGTATCTACAGGTCCCCTGGTGCAAGTGATGTACATTTTATTTCGTCATTAGAAAATCTACTACAAGTAACTAATAAAAACAAATGTATCAAATTTATCTGTGGCGATTTTATTTATAATTTTCTATGCCGAAATAGAAAATCTAATGATATTGTAAATTTGTTTGTATCTTATGGTTATAGCCAATGTTTTCATGATTTCTCTCGCATACAAGGTACATCGAGGACCCTAATTGATAATGTTTTTTCTGACGTAACCCCGAAAGACTTAAAGACAGAAACACTCAACAATACTCTATCTGATCATAATACTCAAATAATAAATCTTAAACTGGACAGCTCTATACACACACCTAGAAAATTACATAAACGATTTTTTACCGATGAAAGTAAAAAATATTTCTCACATTTACTCTCAAATGAAGACTGGCAACAGATGTATAGCGAAACAAATTTTTTAGTTAAATTCAATATATTCTTTGCAACTTTTTAAGTATTTTTAATATGGCCTTTCCAATCAAAAGTATAAATATAAATATAAAGCAGAAGCATACACCCTGGATAACCCCTGAAATTATTGAGGAAGGGCGACTGCTTAAAGATATATATCTTGTATATCAGCAAACAAGGGATAATGAAGTTAAAATCAGATATAACATATTAAAGAAAGTCCATAAGACAAAAATTAAAAAAGCAAAAAAGAACTACTTTGACAAAAAAATAAATGATTCTGAAAATATATCACAAACTGCCTGGAATGTTATCAAATCAAATATCACTAGTAATAAAAAATGCCCAAATCTACCTAAAATATTAATTTTAGACAACAAGAATTACCTAGATAGAGACGAACAAGCTAACATGCTTAACAACTATTTTATTGATTCTATCACGCAACTCACTAGTGACTTAAAAAACAGTAATATATAGCGCGTCAGCACGTTGAAAAGCAGTACAATCAAATCAATATTTCTAACACCTTTAAGGCAAAGTGAAGTTTATGATATCGTTTTATCATCCAGTAATAACAGATTAGCAGGACCTGATGAAATACCCTGTTGCTTACTTAAAATGTGTGCTGAATTCCTGATTGTCCCCTTAACATACCTGATCAATCTATCTTTCAAAATAGGTTACTTTCCCGAACAATTAAAATCTTCCTTGATTGTTCCTATACATAAAAAAATGACCCTAGTAATATAGAGCATTACAGACCTATAGAGAAAAAAGAAGGAACAGTCTGATTTACTATTCATCAAAATGCCACAAACTTTCTCTGCAGCAGACGACCTTCTAACGCAATCAGGACTCCCAGGATATAACTTCATGGCATGAAAGTAAATCAGTTAATGATTCAGTCTGGTTAGTACTGAAAACTAGCGCTAGGCACCAATTACTGTACCTATAGCTCTACTTTTTGTGTTTTCTAAAATATTCAAAAAAGCTTATAAATCAAGGCTTTTGTCCTTTTTGGAGAAGCACGGTCTGTTGACTCCCAGACAGTATGGCTTTCGTAGGGGTTGCTCTACCCAAGATGCCATACTCTCATTCTACGAAAAAATATTAAATGGTTCTAATAACAAAAAGACGTCAGCGGGAATTTTCTTTGACATGTCTCGTGCTTTCGACACAATAAACCATCAATTATTATTAAATAAACTACATTCTTATGGTATTCGTGGTTCGGCTTGGGACTGGATAAAGTCATAACTCTCTGGGAGGAGCCAGTCTGTGCGAATCTCTGAAAATGGCAAGAGTTACTTCTCTGAAAGTGTTGTTATGAATACTGGCGTCCCACAGGGTAGCGTGCTGGGTCCATTGCTGTTCATCATATTTATTAATGATGTAACGACGTATATTGCTGATGGTTTTTTAATATTATTTACTGATGATTTTTCTGGTCTAATTACCGGAGAAAACGTAAACGAAGTAAGCAAAAAGCTAAATAAACTAGCTGACCAAACCAAAATATGGTGTAGCAGTAATGACCTAGTACTAAACTCTTAAAAATCTGACTTGCTTTTATATACTCCAATTGGAATAAAGCCTGACAGTAGTTTGTTAATAAGATCAGATAGTAATACACTCATTCAAAAAAATCACATCTAGTTTCTGGGTTTACAGATGGACAAGCATCTATCATGGGAAGTACACATCAATGATCTCTCATCTAGGCTTGCAACGAAACATTTTATGATCAGGCAGTTAAGAGACAGTGTTAATATAAACACTCTAAAAACATTTTACTATGGCTCTATAAATTCTATTTTATTATATGGAATAATATGTTGGGGAAACTGCTCGGGTGCAAACCAAATCTTTATTCATCAAAAAAGAATACTGAGAAGTATGTTAAACTTACCTTATAACACCCCATGTCGACTTTATTTTAAGCAGGAGGGTATTCTTACCATCCCCTGCATGTATATTCTTGAAAGTGTGTGTTACGTCAGGAAGAACATTAAAGATTATAAAAGATGCGGAGATATAAATAAATACACCACTAGGTCCGCCTCAAATCTATATGTAACAGCGCATATAATCACACAAGTAGAGAAAGGACCTTTTATCTCATCGATTAAAATGTACAATCACTTACCTGACAATATAAAAAATGGTGGCAGCTTGAACCATTTTAAAAGTCTAGTCAGACAGTTTTTAATTGAACATTGTTTCTATTCTGTCCGCGAATACAATGAATATTGTAACAGTTTATGTGTATAAGTAGTCTATTTATTATGATTGTGATTGTCTAATTTTTTTAATGTATACTCTATTTTAATTTATGTAGTACAGATGCCAACCTAGGTACATTTTAATCTCTCTATGACAATTCCTATACTTATTGTTGTAAGTCTTATGGAAATAAATATTATTATTATTATTATATTATTATTACTTCCTTAACCCTTAAAGTCCAAGCGTTATCGATGATGAATTTTGACACTTTATAATCACAAAATAAAAATGTAAACACAAAGATAGTTTGCTGCCAATTTTTCCACAAACATATCCTATTATGACTGATCTATTGTTAATGTAGGTAAATATAAGATTTTAATCCTTGTGTAACTGAAAATTGACCAATGCTCACGACTGTTTTTACCTGTAAATCCGTGAAATCATCCCGGATTTCCCCACTCTCTCGCCGGCTTTGACCATATTGAGGATATTTTTTCAATGAAACAATAATTTTAAATAATGGAACAGGAACTCCAGTCAATTATCTAATCGATCTGATTATCTATGATTACATTATCCAATTGCAAGAATTTAAAGTCAATTTAATGATTGCATTTTTATACGATTTAATTTCAAACTTAAATTAACTAAAACTGACGCCGTTGTTCTTTAAATAAATATTGATGAATAAAGCAGTTTAGCGAAAGAAAAAAGTAAAAAAGAAATTTCCAATATCAATAAAGTCGGAATTGTAAGTCTATTAAATGAGTTCCTTAAAGCGTTTATGTTTCAAGCAATTTTTCAGCTATCGTTTTCTGATCTTCGCAGCTTTCTCTCCCTGTTGATGTCAATTTTCTCATTTTCTCAGAGAATAAGGTAGCGCCGTGAAGGAGAATCGGGTAAATCATATTAAAAGATAATTACATTAAGGTCCCTCCTGATCTGCGAAATATACAGATATATCCTGCGGGACGAACGGCTGGAAATGTCAGTTTCAATATGAAAATCTCTTAAGAGCTTTTCACTAGACGTAGGAAAAACTAAGTGATTAATTAGTGTGTCACGTCGAGAAACAATACGCATCATTTTCTTTGTTCTGTGGACGTTTCTTTAACGGCGACTTGAGTTTGAACCTTTGCCTGCCCTGAAGTAAATATAACAGGAAATTCTGTGCTTGCGTTACTTCGTCGTTTACTATCGAGTGTTCTTACGTTTCCTTATCGATTAACAAGTTTGTATAATTCGATTGGAAACAATAGATTTTTCGTTAGATATTTCAGGATGTATAAAGTAATGCAACAATTCATTAAAATAATGAATTATTGTAGGAAATGCACGTAAACAATGTATATTTCGGAATACATGTGGTACCGTATGATTACGAATGTACGCATCTAATTTTTTGGTTGTACCTAAACAAAATCAGATATAGTTTTTATGATCATATCTGAACGGAGTTTGTGGTTTTTGATTTTTTTTAACATTTATTTGACGTCGGTCTATTTCTGCAACTGAGACCAATCACCGCCGCTTATAGACAAGCTACCCCTAACCAGGAATTTTGCCGAACCTCTTCTCTTTCGAAGAGTAGGGGTCTTTTACTTGCCTAACATTTAATAGTAGATAGTTTGTAGATAAACTACAAAATGCATACTTACAGGCTTCTCCTGAAAAAACGTATGTTAATAAAACAAATCAAACAATTAAAATTAATTGGTTTAATGAAGAACTAAAAAATATGCGTGAAAAATTGAGTCTTTTAAATGATTTATATAAACAATATCCATCTCCTGATTTATATAAAGAAAAGAAAGATCTTAAAAAAAATTATAAACTAACTATTATTAACGCCAAAAAATCTGCAAATGATAATTTAATTAGGACATCAAGAAACACAACCAAAACCATGTGGAACATAATAAATGACCAAAGGGGTACCTTAAAGAATAAAATAAATAATGAAAACATTTCCCCGGATAGCTTTAACGATTACTTTATAAATATTGCACACAATTTATTAAAAGATATAGAAAAAGCAAATATCGATCCTTTAGATAATATGATAAACTTAAATATACCAAAACAAAAAATTTCACCTAGAGGAAGTTACTTATAATGAAATAAGAGATACAATAAATTCTCTAAAAAATAAACGGAGTAAGGATATTTATGGATTTAGTGTAGAAGTTATTAAGCGTATAAAAAATTTGATTATAATACCATCAACTAAACTAATAAACTTTTGCTTTAAGGAAGGTACTTTCCCCTCTAGCCTGAAAAAGGTCTTAGTAATCCCAATTTTCAAAAAAGGAAATACTAACGATATGTCGAATTACAGACCAATATCCTTACTGTCGATAATTTCAAAAATATTTGAAAAATGTATTGCTAGTAACGCGTTATTTCGAAGACAACAATATTTTTACCAACTCTCAGTACGGATTCCGTAAAAACCGAAGCACGGTCACAGGTATATTAGATCTGTTACTAAAACTAACCAAATCATTTGAAGATCTTGAATTCACAGCAATAATGTTATGTGACTTAAGTAAAGCGTTTGACTGCATCTCACATGAACTACTCTTAAAGAAGCTAAAGTTATACAACTTCGACAACTGCAGCTTACAGTTGTTTAAATCTTACCTTGATAACAGGTATCAACAGGTAAAAGTAGGAGAGGTGTTGTCTGCTCAGAAGAAAATAACTGTCACACACAGTGCCACAGGGTTCTATATTAGGACCCTTGTTATTCCTAATTTTCATCAACGATCTCCCATTTGGGAACCACTTAACAAATTATTTACTATTTGCAGATGATACCACTTTACGCTCATCTGGTAAAAAACCTAGATGCAGTACTTGAGGATTCATGTGAGGCACTAGTCAAAGCTGGTCAATGGTTTAATGCAAATGAACTTTTCCTTAACAAAGACAAAACCCAAAATATGCTGTTCACATTAAGAAATCATGACGATATAATTAACTATTCAAGTAGTGTAAAATTTCTAGGCGTACATCTAGATGGAACACTGAAATGGAATGAACATATAAATAACGTTTCAAAAAACTTAGATCTAACATTTTTGTACTGCGCAATTTAGCTAATTCTGTTTCTGCCAACACTCTATGGACTGCATACTTCGCTCTCTGCCACTCGCATGTTTCCTATGCTATTATAACTTGAGGACATGCTGCAGATCGTGAACGAATTTTTAGGTTACAAAGAAAAGCAGTAAGGATACTGGATGGGTTAAACTTTAAGGAAGACTGCAGAAATTCTTTTGTAAAACATAAAATATTAACATTTCCATCCGTTTATATATTAGAGAATTTATTGCATATAAAAAAAATTATCATACTTAAGAAGAAAATCAGGATATCCATGACCATGATACCAGAGAAAAAAGAAAATCTAGCTGTAAAATACTGTCGCTTAAAAAAGATTCAAAATGGACCAAACTACTGGGCTATAAATTTTTTTAACAAACTACCTACATCTATCAGAAAATTGCCAACTAAACTTTTCAAGCATAGGATGAAAACATTTCTCATTGAAAACGCATTCTATAACTATGATGAATATTTAAATTGTAATACTGCCCTGATCTGATTTCTGGAAAAGGGATATAAATTATAAATATATATAAGTACATCTATATCATGTCTATTTGTTAGTCTTAAAAACACTGTTTGTCTTCTACCATGTCTGGTCGATAGCCGAGTGGGTTAAGGCGCGAGGTGGCAATCGCGATTAATCACACGGACATCGCACCACCGGGTTCGAATCCTGGCTCCGGCACTGGCATTGTCGAAGGAAATGGTTGTATGTCCGCGTTTTTTCAATGTGTAACCCCCTTCCGCACAAGTCCTGGCTTCTGGAATTGGGGGTTGTCTAATTATTGTGGTGTTATTTATTTACTTATTATTATTATTTATTTCTATTTTATTTTATAATTAAACTTATGAGTTTTGACTATGTACTAACCTGTGTAAATACATTATATTGTATAGTAACACCAATAAATTATCTTATCTTATCTTATCTTAGTAGATAAGGGACCGACGGCTTTACATCCTCTCCGAAGGATGATATATCCATTACACAATCCTAGCCTAAGATTGCATAGCTTCTGCGCATACACTAATATACAAGCCTCTAGAAGATGTGAGGCGGCGACACGGTTTTCCTTGTGAACACACGGGAGTCTCCGTTGATTTTGAAAAATAAAAAGATAGTTTGAGAGCTTTAGTTGAGGCTCTTGGAGGCCCACGTGCGTTTTATTTTGATTGAGAGAAGCCTTGGAGGTTGTTTTTTGAAGTTCGGGTCAATTGTTGCACCCCGTTTATGTGTTTTCTGCAACTTGGTATGCACTTTGCTTAATTGTATAATTTTAATTAACGAGATAAATTTTGCGAAAAAATAAAATGTTCGAGGTATTAAACTGAATATTATAATACTGAAAAAATTCAGCTTGCGAATTTTCCACGACAGCGATAGATTTATAAGGCGTTACTTACAAGGAAGCAATTGATGTAACTAAAGTTACAGGGAATTAAGCAGTGACTGAAGTAGAAAAGCTAACTAAGTTGACGGTACTAACACTTCGTTAATTAGAAACCTAACTGAAACGCTAGTATAATCAATAATCATATTTAAAAATACTTTATTTTAAAAAAACTACTAATAACTCCACTCGCGAAAATGTATAACTTGATGCATTCGTCAACTACATGATTTGAATGAGCTGAGCTGAGGTATCGTTGAGTTTCGTTTAAACGGGACCTGATCTCGCCGAAACGTTTTTCCCCATTTTCTTATGGTGTCCCCGTCCATTCATCACTGCTCGATTGCGTCATTATTGGGCAATATATGTAAAAATAGTATTTCGGCATTTAAAACATATAACAATTTTAGCCTTTAAAAAAGGAGTATTTTTTGATATTTAAATGAAGTTTGAATATCATTCAGTTTTGAAGTTATTTCGAATAACTCTGAATAAAACGATTAAAATTGAAATGGGCCTGTACGATATCACGAAGGTCTCTACTGCATGCTGACACCGTAGGGGAATAACTGCGTCTTTAGAATCCTTCTGAAGATACAGGACAGGATGATCAGCGAAACGTCAAGTTAAATTCGACGACCACGGCAAGACCCGGAAGAAACTATTTCATTACTTCATGTTCCCGATAGGTCTGCATTGAAGCCGAAGTAAGTTTTGATAGTAGCAGTGCTGGCATTTTTTGGAAGTAAGTTTTGATAGTGGTGACCTCTATTGAATATTATAATAATGGAGAATGTGAAGCCGAATTATAAGTTTGAGTGAAAAGTGAAAATTATTAATAAAATTTTAACGGAAGCGAATTGTGATATTGTGAATGGTTGTTTTGAAAGTTAGAGATTGGTTGTTGGTGAATTCGAGTTATTTGTGAATTACCGAAGATTTGTGAATTTTTTTATGTTTTATATATTTAAGTTGTGGCTTTTGCTTAATTTAAATCTATGACTTTTTTATCATAATATGACATGGTGAACTGATTATATTATTTATTTTTAGAATTCTGAAATTTTTTAATACAATGAATACGTTAGAAATATCCAGATTATAATTTATAAAACGGCATACTGTTACATCATTGGATCAGGATGGTCAGGTTGATGTAATTTATAGTGACCTCTCCAAGCCCTTTGATAGGCTTGATCATTATCTTATTGAAAAAATTAACAACGTTTGGACTAATCTCGCACTTTATTTATTTCTTTTGTTTATATCTGTCTAATAGACTATAAATGTGCATTATCATAGTTTCACATCTGCGTCTCGGCAACTTCAGGAGTACCGCAGAGTTCAGTTATTGGACTCTACGTTTTACATTATTTATTAAAGACATTTGTCAGGACGTCCTCAAGCTATTTTACCTCGATTAGCTCAGAAAGCGATTATAATAGATTACAGCAAGATCTCACAAAAATTAATAATCAGTGTGATATCAACAAGTTACCGCTAAACATATCTAAATGCAAGGAAAATTATTCAATAACTTTTCTGTATAATATAAGTACTTAAACCGTTAACAAATGTTCTGAATTTAAGGACTTTGACTATACACTAACTTTTGTTACGCATATAAATTATATTGTAGCCAATTCCAATAAAAATCGGGGTTTCATTATGAGAAACTCAAGACACTTTAAAAATGTTCAAACACCACTATACTATTTAGCACTTTTGTCAGGTATAAGTTAGAATACGCTTCAGTTGTCTGGAGCCCGAACTAGGAAACTCATATTTCTAACTTAGAAAAAGTTCTGAGGAAGCTGTTAAATATGTGTCTTATAAATCTGATGATGTCTATCCAGCTATTGACACCCCTCAATCTGAGTTGTTAGCTAGGTTTAACTTGGATGGCTTTGCGCCACGACGAGTGCACCTTGCTGTACTATTTTTACATAAACTTTTAACCAATAATATTGGCTGCCCTGAGTTACGTATTTAGCTATTAACTTCAATATACCATTTCAAACTCGCTCGTATTCTCTATTTTACTTACCAATTCCTCGTTGTGATGTAAGTGCCAGTGAGACATCGGACTATGGAAATTTCTGAAAAGTTTTTAAGCAATAGCATTTATCGTATATCATGTGCTTCGTAAATAATTGAATTAGCCAATAATTCAGTTACATGGCAATAGTTCTAGTACATCTGAAATTACCCCATTATAATACAGAACACGTTTTTACCTTGGGTTTGCCTAGGAGGAGGATAATAGAGTTTAAAAGTTTTAAAGGATTTATATAGCTTAAGGGTGACGTTCAGTTGCAGTTTGTTCTTAACTGCAAAACAAAGTTTTCACTTTTGCGCTTTTAATATGTTGCATGATTATAAGTAATTAGCGACTGCTTTGTTCTAAAATACGACGCTGTGATGTTTTGTAATTATTTAATATTTGGTTTTAATGTAATATATAACATGTTACGGATGATTTGTTAATTTTTTGAGTAGTACAACTACTAATCTAAAGCTGGATTAGCCATTTAATATATTAACTTTGGTTAGAGTTAAAAGGTTAGAGTTCGTTATGTTCATGTGAGATTCGTTACTTTTACTAATAAAGATTATTCATTAGTCTTTGAATATACAACTTTTTCCAGATTACTTTTTTATTACGATTGAATCATATTAGTATAGTTTATAAGATATATTATATCTTATCGTGGTTTTATAATTTGGGTAATGATAGTATAATGGAGCTAAAAAATTCAATATACTTTATACGAGGATAATTGAAACTAGTCAGTGTTAAAGCACAGGACCGTGCGCACTGAACTTGATATTTTGTCCTATATATTTAGCAATGGTATCGAGATTCGAATGGTAGTTGAAACTGCGCAGGCGAGTCCGAGACTGGGAATGTAATCAGCCTGAATGAACCATCTACGACTGCACTGCTTTAAAGATAACAAAACGGACAGGCCTACTAGCGTAAAAAAAACTCGTAAATCGTTTCTCTATAGTCAACGGTGAAGTTATGAAATGTGCCAGTGCAGTGCGTAAATACCTGTTATAATATCAAGCGTAGGAGTTTAGTTAGTTATTGTTCATATTTATAAATATTTACTACTATATAAAAGGTAAAATATTTTAATTATTTACTAATTTACCATGGCTTTCTGGAGACCATTTGAAACAGAGGATAATATAATAACGCCCGAAAATCTTATCATTTTCTTATGACAAGCATTTCTATTTACCTCCGCCCATGTACAATAAAGAGATGCCGACTGTTTTTACCGGCTTTTAGTTTTTATACGGTTTTAATTAAGTTCGTTTATACTTTACATAGTAGAGCAAAAAATCAGCGGCATTCTCGTCAAATTATTTAGCTTTTATTTAATACTGAAGCGGCACGTCGTTCTACCATAGAAATATATTAAATTTTATCCGTTTTTACCTCATACCGGAAATGAAAGCCACGACTAGGACATTCTGTGTAATTGCCATAGTCGGCCAAATGAGTTGAATGTGTCGCATTTATATCTAATAATTTGTTGACTGCTGTGAAATAGGCGGAGCTTTTATATACGAAGGTAAAAAATTCGGGTAGCTCGTCATCCAGTGACGTCACACACATATTTATATAGGTATATATAAAATGATAATATTGTTCATATTTTATAAAATAAAACAAAAAAACCCTTTCGTAATATTTTAATTTAAGACATAGTAACTCATGCATAATTAACACGATCCAAAGGCTTTCGTTTTTTCGAAATATTATGGAATGATAGAATTTACGAAATTCGTAAAAACACAAGCCCCTGGCTCCACTATTTACTCTTTTCGGCTAGACTTTAATAACAATAATAATGAAAAAAATTTACCATCTTCTTGGGGTTTCTCTTTGAAATCAATAGGTACCGCATCATTTGGTATTGCCAAGTATTGCCAAACATATATACTTTTGATCACCGCTTAATTTTTGCACGTGATAGGTCTGATAAGGAGACTTTATCGGCCTCAAACTGTGTCATTGGAATTATTTAACAGCTTTTTTTTAAATTTTTTGTTTAATTTGAAAATTATGTGGGTTGTGTGTAGTCGAATTCAATTTTTTTTTAATATACTTTATTTGAAACAGAAAATTTTTAATTTCATTTAAAAAGGGCCATGAAAATATTTAGGTTCGTTTTGGACAATTCTTGTTCGAATATTATGGAAGCTCTGGAGAAAGATTTCCCTGTATTTAAGGCGAAACATAAATCTAATGATTCTCTTCTGCGGGATAAATGCTCTGATGTAATTAAATTGGTCCAATAAATTATACCTTATCTAATTCTAGGGGCGAGCGTAGGTGTGTCTTTACTATGTACATACTTCGGTATGCGATGTAAAGCAACGACAGGCGCAGTTAGTACTTGGATGGGTGACCATTCCAACGGAAACCGCGTTCTCGCCTCACACATCTTCCAGCGGCTTGTATATCAGTGTATGCGCGGAAGCTATACAACCTTAGGCGAGGGCTGTATAGGAGATATACCATCCTTCGGAGGGGATGTAAAGCCGTCGGCCCCTTGTCTATTAAATGTTAGGCAAGTAAAAGATCCCTACTCTTCTTAAGAGAAGAGGTTCGGCAAAATTCCCGGTTGGGGGTAGCTCGTCTATAGGCTCGCCTATAGAACTTTTAGATGTGTATGCCCAAAGCTATGATTCCTTGGGACTTAAAATCAACATTGGAAAGACTAAGATTATGTCAACTCCTCATCAAGTGAACCAAATAGACATTACACTTAACGGAAATTCTCTTGAAGTGGTGGATCAGTTCAATTACTTAGGCAACGTTGTTAATGACAAAGCAAACATGGACAGCGAGATTCGCAATAGAATTAACGCTGCATCTAGAGCACTCTGGGGACTTAGAGAGAGAGTATTTGACAACCATGACCTTGCTTTGTCAACGAAAATGGCTGTCTACAGAGCAGTTGTCATTCCAACACTGCTATATGGATGTGAAAGCTGGGTCACTTACCGTCGTCATGTCAAAGAATTAGAACGTTTTCAGCAAAGACACCTCAGAAGTATGATGAAGATCCGTTGGTTCCATCACATATCAAACGTGGAAGTACTCAGGAGAGCAAACAGCCTTCCAATTGAGGTGCTTATTTCAAGAGCACGCCTAAGATGGGCAGGTCACGTTCATCGTATGCATGATAACCGCCTTCCTAAATGTACACTTTATGGTGAATTGCTAAGCGGTAGAAGAAGGCGTGGCGGTCAACGAAAGAGGTTCAAAGACACTCTCCATGAAAATCTAAAATCCTGCGGTATTGCAGATGAGTAATGGGAACAACTTGCAGCGGACAGAACCGAATGGCGAGGGGTTGTGGCCAGCTATCAAGGAAATGTTGCTGCAAGAAGGCCGAATCCAAGACCTAACCAGGTCTATGTTTGTCCTGACTGCGGTCGACATGTGCTCTCCCGAATTGGCCTCTATAGCCATAGTCGTGTGCCCCGTAGATGAATGGGAATTACAATAGGCTACACCTTTTACTTGTTTTTTATTGTACACAATCTATCGACTGTAACATTTTTATACTCGGACTCGAGTAACGGCTAATAATAATATAGGCGTCGGTGTTAGGCCTCAGTAGCGGAAATAGGCCGACGTTAAATAAATATATAAAAAAAAAATATCTAATTCTTGATTCAAAATTTGAATTATGGAAGGTTTTTACCTTTAAACTGGCGATTTGGCATCATAATCTTTTTACTGCAAAGTATAAACTAATACATTTTTTGCAAATGAAGTCTAGATGTTTTTTCCAGTTTACCGACATATCAATGTGAATCCAATTGGATGCAACTGTAACGAAAAGGTTTTCTCTTGATTCATAACTAGCCTGGAGTCTTTAAAATAATCCTGTTCGAGTTTTGATGTTATTATCTTTGCAGTTATTAAGATTTTTTGTCTCATTCTTCAAATAAATATCGTCTGAAAATGCGCAATAAAAATGGATACAGATTCTTCTATACCATTATTATACTAAAGAATCAGTAGCGGCCCCAAGACACTGCCTTGTGGAATTTCAATATCAGTATCTAACTTGCTGGAAATTACACCATAGTAACAACAAATTACGATCCGTTCAATATGTGGGACCTTCATAGTAAATTACACTGACCATGCAAACCTGAGCACTTAAAACAACTCCCTATATTGAAACTCTCTTACGAAACATTTTCTCCAGCCAATGTACAAAAACTCGTCGTTCATAACTTTTCTGAATAAATTAGTTTCAATTCAGCAATTATATTGTTACTAGAGTCTATTATTTCTTTTTTGAATTTTGAAATGACTAATGCCAAGTTGATCTAACTTATTTTCTTTTAAGATGTCTTTACATGATTGATCGTCTGTTTTAGACGTTGTTTCGGCGTTAAAATTTTTTACTCGTGAACAGAATTTTTTGAGCAAACTAACTTCATAATATAGTAATAATAATAGTCCTTATTGCGCAACATATTACAAGAGTGCAATTATAGGGCAAACAGTTTATAACTAAATTGTGAACAAATAATAATAAGTACATGAGATTACAATAGATTACACAATTGTGTTTATGTTCCATAGTAATACTACGTATCTCTTTTAAATTTTTGTTGAATGTATCACAAAACGTACTTAGTTTATTTAAATTACTACATATAATATACACGGGTGGATGGAGCAATAAGCTGGTTCTAGCCATAATATAAATAATAAAAATAACAAGAGTCCAAGTTTGGATCACCGAGGGACTCCAGGTGTAGAATAAAAATGTTTTTATCACTAAATCCGCTGGATTTTAATTTATTAATAATGATTTCATGATCTATTGAGACAAAAGCCTTAAAGAAATCTGTATATATTACGTCTACTTGACCTTGATCGTTAATTGCCTCAGATACGTATTGAGAAAATGTTGCCAGGTTTGTAACTATGGACAGGTTTTCCACAAAACCATGCTGAAAGGGTGAAATTACATTTCTAATACATGGATAAATCCTATTATACAGAGAGATTTCTAAAATCTTTGCAAAATTACATAAGAGGTATTTGTGTGAACCTAGCAGAACAACTTTGCAGAATTAAAAAAACAACAGGCCTATAATTTGCCGCTAATTAGCCGCTAATTAATCGTGAAAGTAACAATTTCACCGTTGTTAATTTTTAAAAAAATTTCGGATGTTCTGTTAACTTCACATGGAAGTTTACAGAACATCTACCAAAAACTTTTTTAATTAAAAGCAGTTGGCTCAGAATTTGCCGTTTTTTAACCGTAAACGAATGGTGAAAATGAAATTTTGAAAAAATAAAAATTAAGGCGGTAAAACCAAAAAAATCATTTTTTAAAATCAGCAAAACTTTCAGAATGAAAAACCCATAGGCCTATTATTTTCAGTTAATTATCCGCTAATTAATCGTGAAAGTATCAATTTCAGAACATTCGAAATTTTTTAAAAAATTAACAACGGTAAAATTGTTACTTTCACGATTAGTTAGCGGCAAATTTACGGCAAATAATAGGCCTATGGGTTTTTCATTTTAAAAGTTTTTGCTGATTTTAAAAAATAATTTTTTTTGTTTTACCGCTTTAATTTTTATTTTTTTAAACTTTCAATTTCACCATTCGTTTACAGTTAAAAAACGGCAAATTCTGAGCCACCTGCTTTTAATTAAAAAAAGTTCTTGGTAGATGTTCTGCTAACTTCCATGTGAAGTTAGGCAGAACACCCGAAAATGTTTTCAAAATTAACAGCGGTAAAATTGTTACTTTCACGATTAATTAGCGGCTAATTAGCGGTAAATAATAGGCCTATAGTTTTTTAATTCTGCAAAGTTGTTCTGCTAAGTTCACACAAATAACGGAGATTGATCTGTAATTAACTAATAAAGAAGAATCGCCAGATTTGAGCACGGGACATATTCGGACTAGTTTCCAAACTTGGAGAAAAGTACTGGTTTTAAAAGCCATATTAAACAATGTAAAGGGTAAAGGTTGAACGAAAATATAAATCTTTAAATAAAAAACTTGGAACTTGCTCGTGCCCCCATATCATTTTATTTTTTAATTTTCCGATGGCATTCAAAACATCATTTTCTTTTTTAATTGGATGTGGATCCGTTTTCAATTTCTCATCAACGGAAACTAAATATTCTATATGCACTAATAAATTTGTTTAGCTAGACTGCAGCTTTTGTTGTATTAAATTTTTTATGATAGTAATTTATTTAAGGCCCTTTTGTATAGCTGTCCGCCTTTGGTTTTTCTTCTCCGAGTAATTGGAATCTCAGTCTCGCCAGGCTTTCACAGTAGCACAATTTTCCTCTTCCTCTTGACAGAACTTGCATGTTGCGGCCTCTGCCAGGCCCATTAGACTCATGTGTCTATTGAGCCGGCAGTGCTCAGCTAGAAGGCCTACTATTACTCTGATGGCCTTCCTATTCTGGCTTTGTAGATCTTCCGTAAATTTGGCCGAACGTTCTTTAATGAATCTTTGACCTGTCTCTGTCTTGGGAGATTCCTCCACCAGAGATTTATTTTGCACCCATTCCTGAATGGCTGCTCGTATGCATGGCTTTGCCACGCCACAAAAGGGCTCGGGTCCTATTGGGCCTTCAAATGCGCCTTCCTTGGCCAGTTGATCAACCTTCTCGTTTCCTCTGTGTCCCTCGTGTCCGGGTACCCATGCTAGGGCCACTCTGTTCTGACTTCCCAGCTCTGTAAGAGCCGTCAAGCGGTCCCAAACCAATCTTGAGTTGATTTGCATAGAACTAATTGCTTTTATTGCCGCTTGGCTATCAGAGAAAATGGCAATCGACTGGTTAACAGTGCAGTTCTATTATCTCTCTTGCGCAACAGTGTATAGCGATCACTTCCGCCTGAAATACCGTTGCGTATTTCCCTAGTCTTACCGGGATACTGGTTTGTGACCTTGTCCCGTAAATCCCGGCTCCGATTCCTTGTTCCGTCTTGGAACCGTCAGTGTACAGACTGTTATGGGAGGACCGTTTTTCCAGTCCTCCCTGTATGGCATTACAGTCTGAAAACCATCCTTAGAAATTGACATTTTGGCACATAAGGAGGGTGAAACACATCCCTCTTTTAACAAAGGAATTAAATCTCGAGCAACTTTACATTCTATATTAGCAATAACTAAATCCAATGTTCGACCGTAACTGTTACTGTTAACTTGTTTTAAGTTACAGAGATTTATGAAGTATTTCATGTATTTATGCATTATTCAAATTTGGTACATTATCATTTTTAGCTATTAGATTTTCAAATATTTCCAAGAAAGTATCAAATTTTGTAATGGAAGTATTGAGAGGTAGATCGTAGAAGAAAAGTGAGGAATTGTTTATCTTAAACTTACTTCCGACTACATCTGTTTTGGGAACACTGCTATTAATTAAAGATAAATCTATTTTGATAACGTCCAAATCATTTTTGTATGCTATCAGTATCAGTACACCTCCACCACATATCATAATATGCGTGGCCTATAAACTGTTAACTACTAATTATGAAAATTTAAAGTAGTATACCGATTTTAGCACAAAAAGTATCGTTTAAACCAATTTCTGAATATTAATTAAACATAAATGAAGTAATATTGTTTTTATTAAGGTTTATCGTTACCTGTGTAAAAATTGGGAGGCATCAGAAACATGTGACGGTATATGCTTAAGAAATGATTTAATACCGCAAACCTTAGAAGTTTTACATGCCGAGTGAGTTCAGGCATTGACAGTGGCCTGATTGAAAACTTCTGTAAAATATTCTAAAAGAAAATGATATTTTCTTTGCCATTTCTATTGATATACACTGCTGACGCCGTCAAAAGAGACAGAGACTCGAGTTCTTTCCAGTTAAAAGGATTTATTCAAATGATGCGTTGATAAATTTTCTTTAATGTCAGTTTTCAAACGTGTCTGTATATTCATATATGCGGTTCCAATAGCAGTACATACCATGCGCTTCAAAAATATCAATTAAGAACTGCTCGAGAAACTTGGGTAATTTTAGTATATCAAAATTCTTTCTAGAAATACAATTGTGAACTCAAAATAGGGTGCAATACTAACGTTTTCGAACATTTCCATTGTTTTCGTTTTATCTTGTAAACTGTGCAGGATATTGTTGTAAAAGTAATAAATATATACATAAATAAATCTTTATTAACTGCTAATTTAATATTTTTATACTAAAATAAACATGCTTTGTCAGTTACAAGAGAGTTACCTTAAATATCATAAAATCGAATGATCATTCATTGGTTAACAAAATGCCATTATCATTGACAGTTACGAAAGGTAACATTTTAACAGATTTAAATTGTGCTGCGGAAAGTTTTAATGAGTTCTTCATCAACTCAGTAAAATCATTGACTAACAATATGGTTGTGGAAAACAGTTCTAAATACATAAGATTCAATCCTAATTCACTCTTCTTAACCCCAGTTACAAGTGATGAAGTTAGAGACATCATCAAGTCTATAACCTCCAAGGATTTTCCCGTGGGTTTGCCGGCATTACTGGGTCATTATTACTAAATATAATTGATTATATTTGTGTTCCCATTAGTATATTAATAAATGTATCTTTTTGTGAAGGAACTTTTCCAAGTATTCTGAAAAATCTATTGTGATACCGATTCACAAAAAAGATGATAAGTAGTCCCAAATTTCTAATTATAGAGGAGTGGTTTTGTTGTCAATTTTTTCTAAAATTTATGAAAAGGCTTATTCCATCAGATTGTCTAACTTTTTACAGGCTGAAAACTTGCTTACAAAGAATCAGTTTGGATTTAGAAAAGGTATGTCTACGCAAGATGCAGTTTTATTACTTTACAACTTTATATTATATAATTTTGATACAAAACATAAAACAGCTACTATTTTTTTTGACTTAACTCGTGCCTTTGATACGGTAACTCATGAGTTGCTGGTGGATAAACTTTCAAAATACGGAATAAGAGGTGCCTCTCTAAATTGGATTAAATCTTATTTAAACGACAGGTCACAAGAAGTTCATTTAAAGCATGATGGAGAACTATTTAAATCTTCTGCCTGTTTTACTCTTACAGGTGTTCCCCAAGGAAGCGCATTGGGACCTCTTTTATTTATAATATTTATTAATGATCTACTTAATGTCAATATGGTTAACAATACTCTTATCACTCTATTTGCAGATGATACTACAGCATCAGTTCCGCTAATAACTTTAAAGACATACGTATGCAATTAAAAACAGTTATTTCATCTATTGAAAATTATTGTGTCGAAAATGGCCTTGCACTTGATAGCCTCAAAACTAGTTTCCTTTTATGTACACCTAAAAATCTCAATGAAAGTGTACTTGTAAGAATCAATAGACAAAGAATAAAACAAAATGACACAGTAAAATTTTTAGGACTTCACATCGATTCTCTCTTATCCTGGGGTTATCACATTGATTCTTTAATAAATAAACTTAACATAACTTGTTTTTCTATATGGCAATTAAGAAACCATGTCAGTCCAAATATTTTGAAAATGCATTATTTTGGATATGCACATTCAAGGTTGAACTATTGTATAATATGTTGGGGAAAGAGTAATAGAGTTGGGGAACTTTTCATCTTGCAGAAGAAAATAATTCGAACCATGACATTTAAAGATGCACGTTACTCCTGCAGGAATCTATTCTCGGAACTTGGCATCTTAACAATTGCTGGTCTATATATTTTTTACTGTGTTTGCTATTTAAAAAATAATCAAGATAAGTTTGTCACCAACAGATCAGAAATAAACAATTATTCTTTAAGGCCCACTTACAATATAGACATACCCCATCATAGACTTTCATTGGTAGCTAATGGACCTCTGATAATGCCTATTATATTATTCAACAAACTACCCCTGTCTCTAAAAACATTATCTAGCAACAAAGTATTTAAAAATAGAGTAAAGATTATGCTTTTAAAATACGGTTTTTATTCAGTATCCGAATACCTTAATAGAGCCAATGTGGAAGAGTAACGTCGGGTTTATAACTATTTGTAATTTACATTTTTTTAGGCTTATTATTATTGTTGTTTTTTTTTATTACATTTTTGATATAGTACAGATTTCTCTCAAGCATTTTCTAATTTACTTGTGAATAAACAAACGTTTATTTGACGATTATTTTTTAAATAATATTGTTCAGTATTTAAAAACCATAATTAGGCTGGGGCCGTTACCTTTTTGAGATGAACAAATTAATAGCAGGCAACGGCCGACTGTAATATATAGTTGAGGTCATAAAAAATTAAAAAAAAAACTTTGGAACTTGAGATGAAGGGAAGTAGTGAAATGGGGTGCTATGTAAGGGATGAAAACCGTTTTTCATGATTTGTGGCGAAACGTGACCCCCTAGAGAAAAGTGTTTCATGCAAAAGTTGTAAATAATAAAAAAATCTAAAACTTTATTCTATATATTTTTCGACATAACCTCAAAGTTTGCGAGAAAATTACGAAAAACCGATTTTTCTGTTTTTATCTTTTTCTCGCTTGAAAATTATTTAATTTAAATGAAACTTTGTGAAAGTACGTAATTGTTTGCATATAATAAGCATGAATTTTTTTAATTATGGGAAATGAATATTTTTCGCGATATTACCATTTTTCCGAAAAAACACCCCTATCTTTGGCGAATAACTTTATTGATTTTTTTTTGGATTTTGGTGTTCTACTAGTGCTCATTTTTTTCGTCGAGATGTCTACTTTCAAATGGTATGTCGATGTTAGTGATTTATTGTCATTTAGCAGCTTAAAATGGAGAAAAACAGAAAAAAAATTTTTAGAATCTCGAATTTGTCGATTTCTTTCATTATTTTCAATTTATTAGCATATTTATGTTAATAACTCATAATATTTTAATGAAAAAACTTACTTTGGTAAAAAATAAATAAAGTTGAATGTATTTCATCACGGAAAAGTAGGGAAAACTTCATGAAACTTAACATTTACATGGAAATCAATAGTACTTTATTAATTTTCATAAGCTACAGTTAAGTTTAGAAAACTTTATATGCATATTAAATTATTCTAAATACATATGATAAAATAAAACATACAATTTATTTATATTGGCTACGAATTCTTTACTTTATTTACAAATATTTACTTTATTAATATTGGTTGTGTATAGCTTATAAAAAGAAAAATGAATAAAATGATTGTTAAAATCTAATCAATTTTCAATTCAATTTTGTTGTGGTTCGTTTTCTTCATCGATCAAACTCTCAAATTCTATATTATCTTTAAAATCATTGGCATTTTCAGGCTCTTCAATTTCTATGTCATTATTCTTTGCTGGCTCTTCATCAATATTTTCAGAATCACTTAAATCTACAAATACTTCTCTGTCTCTATTTGAACAGTTCTCAGTGCATGTATTGCATAGATTGGTACATTTTAAGCCGTGTTTTCGGCAGCCACACCTTTGATTATTGCATTCACTTTCACAAGTACAGCTAACGCTTTTTAACAACTTTCCGGGAATCAAATCGGAACTGTCAGAGATGTATTTCGGCACGAGTCTTCCTACATTTTCGTTCCAGCCCCAGTCCTTCGCTTTTTTGTTGTCCTGATCGTTGTCAAAATTACCCAACCAAGTTTGCAATTGGTAATAAACTCTGTAGGAGTGTTGTGCAGCTGCTTCTTCAGTTGGAGGGAATTTTTCCAATTTAAAAGTGGATTTGTTTGCAGTTTTCTGATACAGCTCAAATCGTAATTGATTTAATGAGTTATAAATTTTCTTACTTTTGTAAATACTAGCTGTAAGTTGAGATCCATTTTTTTGCTATGGTTATGTGGTCTGCATCTTTTTGATAATAAACACTGGCTAGGTTTAATAAATTTTTATTGTCCAATAAAGACCTTACTATTGTTTTTTCCCTTTTCCAGCAAAACTTGAAGTTGTATCACACCCAGAGAAAGCATGAAGAAACGCTATTACACTTGTGTATGGTTCGTGTTTAAAACAATGGGATGTATAAAATGAATCTTTGACGTTGCTTGAGCCTGGTTTGTGAAAATAAATATCCAGCCCATTCGAATTTAATTGGTGCAAAAGAACTAGTAAATCGATGTCTTGAGTCACGATTATTACAGTTTTATCATCTTGTTAAGCTAATTGGATCGCAGTATTAACAATCAGTGCGTCGGCGTCTTCAGGAGCTCGCTTACACAAAAAGCCCTCGGACTGTAATTTATTTGATATTGTGATATTTAAATTGTTTTTATTATTTTGATTTGATAAAAATTTTCCTTGTGAAAAGGGTAATCGTTTAATTTTAATCGAAAACTCAATCACCACGTGCGTTTATAAAGGACGCATCACAAACTGAAAAAATACTTTTACACAACTAGACGAATAGAGATTTACTACTACAACAGAACGAGCTCTGCTGCTCTTGTGCAGGCTCACTTTGTCCTACCCCTCTCTACCCCCAACCTTCAGTCGTTTTGGGCGGGCATTTTAAATACCTGTATGCTGACAAATTTCAAATTTTGTATTTTTTTTTTTTTGTTTGAATACGTAACAGTATTTCTTTTGTTTGTATTCAATTTTAGAGTGGTTTCCAATAATTAAATTCATTCAACTTTAGTTATTTTATACCAAAGTAAGTTTTTTCATTAAAATATTATGAATTATTAACATAAATATGCTAAAAAATTGAAAATAATGAAAAAAATTGACAAATTCGAGATTCTAAAAATTTTTTTTTCGGTTTTTCTTAATTTTAAGCTGCTAAATGACAATAAATCACTAACGTCGACATACCATTTGAAAGTAGACATCTCGATGAAAAAAATGAGCACTAGTAGAACATCAAAATCCAAAAAAAAATCAATAAAGTTGTTCGCCGAAAAGGGGTGTTTTTTCGGAAAAATGGTAAAATCCCGAAAAATATTTATTTTCCACAATTGAAAAAATTCATGCTTATTATATGCAAACATTTACGTACTTTCACAAAGTTTCATTTAAATTAAATAATTTTCACGCGAGAAAAAAAATAAAAACAGAAAAATCGGTTTTTCGTAATTTTCTCGCAAACTTTGAGGTTATGTCGAAAAATATATGAATTAAAAGTTTTAGATTTTTTTATTACCTACAACTTTTGTAACACTTTTCTCTAGGAGGTCACATTTCGCCACAAATCACGAAAAACGGTTTTCATCCCTTAAATAGCACCCGATTTCACTACTTCCCTTCATCTCAAGTTCCAAAGTTTTTTTTTTCATTGTTTATGACCTCAACTATATATTCCAGCCGTCCGTTGCCTGCTATTAATTTTTTTCTTTTCAGCATTAAAAATCCGTAACGGCCCCAGCCTAAATATACATTGATAATTTCCTTCTTAATTTGCAGGTATACTTGAAAAACTGTGTGGTGTTGTTCAAACTGTGCCAGAGGACGAGTCGTTGAAGGGAAGGGGATTAAAGGTATATTTAATAACAAATTATATTCACAACTTTTGCTAATATCACGGTATTTTGTTACAGGTAAGTTCAGCACGAGATAGGATATGGTGAAATCATCAAATAAGGTAAGCCAATTTATTTGTTTTTTGAAAAAAAAACAAGCCTTGAAAATTGGCATTGAAAATTCAAACTCCAAAAAATCAAAAATTTTAAATATTTTAACAAGAAATAAAAACGCAGCGATTAAAAATAATGATTCCTTGCTTATAAAATCAGCAAGAAATAAAATAAAACAATAATTTAACTCCAAATGCGAATTAATTTTATGTTCAAACTAAGTAAATTATTAAATAACTCTCTGATGTGTTAAATATGTTTTCGAATGTCCCCACAGAGGAGTGTAAGTCTCTCATCTTAGATATTTCAGATAAAATATATGTAAACGTTGTAGTTAAAATTGAATTAATGTCAGCTTTTAATTCAAGTTTTAATAAAAATTATTGCCACGACAATAATAAATATTACACCCAGAATATGGGTTTAGCAATGGGATCTCCATTGAGTCCTCTTTTTGCAGATATTTTTATTTCTTATTTAGAGGAAAAATAATCATGTAATCGCTTTTAAAAAACAAAAAATATTAAATTTTTGTGTAGATATGTAGACGATGTGTTGGCCGGTTTTACAAGTACATCGAGACAATTAGATAATTTTCTAAATTTCTTTAATAATATTCGCCCAAATCAATTTCCTGGAGTTAACCTTAGCACATGAAAAGAACAGTATTAATTTCATTGTTAGGGGGCGAGCGTCGGTGCGTCTTTACTATATGCATATTTCGAAATGTGATGTAAAGCAACGTCAGACGCGGTTAGTACTTGGATGGGTGACCGTTCCAAGTGTTAAAGTGCCTTTCACTGATCATAGACAGACAGATTTTCAAAAAGCTTAAAATTTTCAAAATAATTCATTTTTCACTATCACCATGTCAAGCTATTAAAAAGTTTTACAAGACATATTTCTCTTAAATTCAATTCCCCATTCAAGTTTCCAATCATGCCTCAAAACACTCTTCATTCACTTTCCCGATGTGCCAGCTGACCGTTCATCAAAACCTTTTTCTAATTTTGTATATTCCGCCCTGTATCAAAACTTACTTTATATTCATTTCAACACACCTGTATAGGAACATTCTCATATGAGATTAATATAGTTTAAAAGACCTTCGAATACATTACGGGACCACTTCCAAATTTAATTGTCTCTGCAGTTATTGCGAATAACTTCAAAACCCAAATCAACTCAAACTTCGTTCATAGTTCAAAAATTTCTCCTTTTTATAGCCCATATTATCTTATGATTTTTCGTCCCAAATGTTTAATTTTTCAAAATGCATGATGAAATATTGTGCAATATTGCGCAAAAAAGGTGATCGTGCAAATATTGAAACTTATAGGCTGATTACAATTATTAATAATTTTGCTAAAGTTTTGGAAATACTCTTGCATGGGTATATATATAATTATATGCATAATCGTTTAAGTCAGTATCAACATGGATTTGTTAGGGGTAGATCCACTATTACAAATCTGTTCTGTATTACGCAATGTATTGCAGATTCGATTGATCTGGGACTCCAGACTGATGTCATCTACACTGATTTTTCCAAGGCCTTCGACAGGCTGGATCATAACATTTTTATTATGAAACTTCGGGCTCATAAACATGCTTAATTTTTTGTCTTCATATCTTAGTAATCGTAAGCAGTATGTTGAATGCTCTGGTCATCTCAGTCGGTGGAGATGTTGGTGACGTCCGGCGTCCCACAAGGATCAAATCTGGGTCCACTACTCTCTGATATATTCATTAACGATATAACTGTGACTTAAATGTTAACTGTCTAATTTACGCAGATGATTTGAAAATATATTGCAATATTAAAAACAATGAGATAATTCTCCAAAATAATCTTGATAAAATTAATGCATGGTGTCATGCTAACAAATTACCATTGAATGCAGCTAAGTGCAATATGATGACATATTCTAATAAGACTAATGTAACTACCTTCAACTATTCTCTGGATAACATACTTTTAAATAGGCCTGAAACTCATCAGGATTTAGGTGTGGCCTTTGATCGAAAGCTCTCCTTTACTCATCATATTCAGATTGCTTTAAAGCTCTGGGGTTTATTATTAGAAACTCAGCTGATAGTACCTTAAAGTTGCTGTTCTTTGCATTTGTAAGATCACGACATGAGTATGCCTCAATTATTTGGTGCCCTCCTTATAATATGCATATTCAAAATCTGGACCAGAGTCCAGCGAAGGTTTCTAAAATTTTGCTGTTATAAAGAAGATAGTATATACCCACCAGTAGGTGTACCTAACTTAGATTTGCTTGACAGATGTTCCATAAATACCATGTAGATTAGGAGAGAGGGATCTCTAATAATATTTTTGTATAAATTATTATGAAACAACATCGTAGACCGTCCCCAGATTCTGTCAATGTTTAATTTTCATGTACCTAGGTTATCGGCACGTGAATGGACAACTTTTCATCTAGATACCCCCAGAACGAATGCAAAAAAGTTTTCCCTATTACAAGGAATGTGTACGTCTTACCACAATAGGCAAGATGCTATAGTCATTTTTCACTGCAGTATAGCCTCCATTAAGAAATCATAACGTTATTTACGATATTCACGATACTGTATTTCTTTTAATGTATTATATTCATAGTTTATTCGTTTAATTAGTGTTTTTCCTGTTACATGATATTAGCATTTATATTTTTGTACGCCTTCTCTTAAGAGCGCTCCGGATATAAGCCGGAAAGACGCTTCGATATACTCTTATATAAATCATTATTTTAAAAAACGGCTTTGACTAAGAAAAATTAAAAACATGTTACAATGTGGGATGATGAGAGGAAAAAAGTATATATAAAAAATTATATTTTTTTCTTCTATTTTCGATTTTCAAAAATAATTTTTATCATCCCATATAGGTATTATTAAAATAAACATTTTCCCTTTTGTAGAACTAAAATAAAATTATCCCTAATGTCCTCAGGAATAAACAGAGATTTAAAGATTAAAATTGGAAGCGTGGATGAGTAATACACTACGGAGAGCTCTTAAGGCATTCTTTTTTCTCCATTCTGTAATTGGATTATTGTAATCTGTTGAATGGTTGTAGATTAAATAAATAAATTTTGTGTGTTGATAACAAATAATATTGATTAATTAGTAGTTTTTATGTATAAAAAAATTAATAAGCGAGAGTAGATAAAATCTTGTATATTATACCTGCTATATAAGGTATTTCATAGCACTCGTACAGAACTCACCTTCCTTCAGTTTGTTCTGTAAATTGCAGTCGTCTATAAAAGACCTCATATAGTACTTGTATCCTTGCTAAACGTCTTGTATAATATTGGATCTTCCATTATCAGTTAAAAGTATCCCACATTCCTCCACAGTACACGACAAACCAGTTTTACACTTAATTACTTGAATATTTCTAACGGAATCGCAATGCAATTTCCTCTATTTAAAAATGCAGATGATTTTTTGTTGATGGCCGGCAAACAACTACACAACCTCGGCATCGGCAAGGACGGTTCGTTGTGGGAGTTGAACGGCGCCAGTTAATCATGACTAGTCCGGCTCTTCAGATTCGCTCCACTAGACCTGCGACTCCCGAGAGATTCAAGCTCGACTTTCTGTAAAAATAAGAAACGAGTATTCGCAAAGAAGCCAACTCCGACTGGAGGCTCTTACAGAGCCCCTGGGTTTAACACTACCTTTTGTATCATTCTATCAATGACGATTTTTTATGCATTAGATCTCTCCAAGAAGCGCTGAAAAGTTGAAGTAATAAATCAACGATTTTTTGCTATTTACAACTAAACCTTTTAATGTTGTCGCACTTAACTGAATTCAGGAAAGCATGGCCGTTAAGGCAATCACGGATCTGTATATAATAATAATAAATTTATTCACAGTTTGTAATGATATATGTTATGTATATATGGTAAGTTACTCAATGTAGATACAAGCAGTAGACAAAATGTTTAAAACTATAAAGACGATTTTAAAGTCGCAAGACAAACATGGAGATAATTAAAATAAAACAAAAAATTTATCAAGAATAATAAATCAACCGGACACAATAAAATATAAAAACATACAGAGGACATACATTTTTCTAAAATAAGTTTTTAAATACTATTCTTGAATTTATCTATGGTCATATTCTGAAAAACATTTGGCAAGAGAAGTAGGATTTTAATAACTTCAAGAAGTCTACAGAGAAACTGAAATTAGTCGATTTATTCAATGGAATACCGTGATCAATTGTGTTAAATGCGTTTGCAAAATCGGTATAGATCACGTCCCTCATCGATGGCATGAGTTAAGAATTCTGTCATAGAAAATAAGTTGGTAACCTGTTTATAACAAAACCATGTTGCGTATATGTGATCAAATGTTTGCCATGAAAAAAGCATGATCAAATAATAACATTTCAAAATATTTTGCAAAGTTACAAATTATGACAATTGCAGATATCGAACCGGTCACCTTTCTTGAAAATTGAAGCTATCTTAGATAATTTCATAGAGTTAGAATAGACTGGAGAGGTCATGAAATATAAATTTTGATCCCGATTTTGTGAACCCGTTTATTTGCAACAGTATTTCGTCTAATTAGTGTTCTCTCAAGTAGAACGGAAGGTCCCTCGAAGGATATGACCTCAGCCACCCCTACCCCAAGCTTCCAACTCTTGTTTGGGGTGAAAAATTGATATTTGTTTTTGACAAAAAAAAATTTGTAGAGGCGTTTCTTTGAGGAAGGTGGTAGGTGATCAGGGTTGTGTAACCACCCCGAGGGTTATTTTTACTCTTGAATGGGGTGGAAAATTGATATTTGTTTTTGTGAGAAAAAAATTAATGTTTTATAGGAGGCGTTTCTTTGAGGAAAGTGATAAGTGACCAGTGTTGTCCAACCGGCTCCGGGGGTTGTTTTCACCCTTCAAGGGAGTGGGATTTTTTTCATCTATAATTGAAAAATAGTATAAAAAAATATGTTTATTAAAGTGTTTTTTATGAATCCATTTTCCACCCCTTTGAAGGGTGAAAGCAACCTCCGGGGGTAGTTACACAACCCTGGTCACCTATCACCTTCCTCAAAGAAACGCCTATAAAATATCAATTTATTTCTGACAAAAATAAATATCAATTTTCTACCCCTTATAAGGGTTGAAACCCTGGGGTAGAGGTGGCTAACGTCAAATCCCTCGAGGGGCCTTCCGCTCAACTTGAGGGAATAACAATTAGTCGGAAAACTGGGGAAAATAAACGGGTTCACGAAAAAGGGAACTTTGGGGATGGTTTTTGGCCAATTTGAGGGAGTTGCCGAGGTGGGAAATCTGGTTTGACCCCGAGAATCGATTCAACACCCACGAAACGGGAGGAGGGGGGCATTGTCTAGTCCGCAGTGCAAACTTCGGCATAAATCCCGACTATAAAAACGGACTATTTTAATAAATACAGATTTTTTTAATAAAACGAATTAGTGTACCTAAAGGATATACCTGGTGTAGCAGGATCATAGTATACTCCCCGTTTTCTCCTTTAGTTTTGAAGATAATTGATTGAAATTTAGAATATACTATATACATAATAAGCGGCACTATTTGACAAACAATAGATTTTGTTACTTCCGGTTTCGCCGGAAGTGACACTAACTTTCGATTTTTAAATGGAACACCCTGTACATTATTGCATTTTTGAATTCTGCATAATTTTCTAAATCCAACAATGCCAAATAAGTGACATTTCAAACATCCATTCTTTTTATAATATAATTTTTAATTTTCTATTTAAGTGTGCCATGACGGTTCCGATGTATTCTAAATGACCTGTGTAATGCTACAAACATCGAAATGCCGTTAAAAACACTAAATTACGTGATTTATGAGCAAATAAAATTCACCAAAATTGTTTTTGGGGCAAAACCCATTTTTCATTGTTTTAAAAGCCACCTTAGTTACTTCTTAACATTTAATCAGAACAAAATTGTATTTTCTTATTTTCTTTCAATTTATCGCACATTTTAATACGATATATGAATAAATTCTTTATTAATAGTACTAATAAATGCAATACCGATATGGTTCCATTTGAAAAAAAATGAGTTTTGCTTAAAAAAATATTGGTGATTTTGAATTTTGTAGCATTACACGGGTCATTTAGAATACATCGGAACAGTCATGGCACACTTAAATGGAAAACTAAAAGTTATATTATAAAAAAAATTTATGTTTGAAATGTCACTTATTTGGCATCGTTCGATTCAGAAAACTATGCAGAATTAAAAATGCAATAATATATAGGGTGTTCTACTTAAAAATCGAAAGTTAGTGTCACTTCCGGCGAAAGCGGAAGTGAAAACATATCAATTGTATGTCAAAAAGTGCCGCTTATTATATGGTATGTAGTATATCCTAAATTTCAATCAATTATCTTCAAAACTAAAGGAGAAAATGGGGTATACCGTGATCCTGTTACACCCGGTATGTGAATATTTAAATAAAACAACAAGTATCTAAGTAAATATATATTTATTGTTCTTTAAATAATACGATTTTATTGTTCTTATGCCTAATGCTTTGCGACTTATGTATTTTATTTTTACTTAAATAGTACAGCCTAACATTTGCGTATTTACTTGCTACTGCTTTTTTGTTAATAGAACGGCTGTCCAAGGACGACTGGTGAAAAGACGGCTCTGTGTATCGTTTATATTATATACTAACCTATGAAATGTTATCCCGGTGATTTCTTTATTGTTAACACCGTCTCTAGAAGAGCAACTTCTTTAGGCACATGATACCATTGTTCTTTTGGTAAAAGAACTTCAGAAATTGTCGATAACAAGTAAAAATGACCAAATTACGAACTGTCACTTTTGACAGAAATGTGATAACAATATGGAGGGGTGATGCTACATTTCTACGTGACTGCTTCTCCTGTCTATTTTAACTCTATGGATAATTTCCACTGATAGGGAAAAGTATTGGATTTTAAGAATGAATTGAGCAGTTGAGAAAGAGGTTCTGCGAATATATATAGTATTGTGACACAGTGATCTAGTATGAAAACGGGATTTTCATCAGGCCCTCTTGTGAGCTTAGGCCTAAACTTCTTTAAAGAAGATATAACATCATTTTCAGATTAAGTTGATGACAATTGTTATTGCAATCTTGGACAAAGTGCTGATTGTTGTTGGAAAGCACGCTATAAGTATCGTCTGAAAGTTACTATAAGATTGCTGGAAAAAAATTGCAAAGGCATTGCATATTTCTTCAAGATCGGATATCGTCCACTACGTCAAATACAAAGAAAATCTATCAATGTCAAAGTTTTTTGGTAAAAATTACTAGATAGATAGATAGAGTTTATTTGACCACATTATATACAAATATGTACATTTGTAGCAAGTAAAAAGTTGATTGATTGCATCAGTAGTATACAGATTATAGTATATAAATAATACAAATATATAAATATACTAAAAACATAAGAGGTAGATTAAAATGAGAAATACATGAAATATATATAAAAAAAGCATAGAATAAATATATATAGAAAATACAAATGTGCAAAAATAAAGGCGTAGATATTGTCACAACAATGGAGAATTTACGTCTACGTTAATACAATTAAAAATGATAAAAATAATAGTATAGTATGTATGAATACTATAACTATATAGTCACTAGTAATAAAAATGTGTAAACAATGCAAAATGAAAACAAACAAAAAAATAATCCGTGCTGCAATTTAAAAACAATAAAATAACACAAACATAGTTACTTACATAATAAGATATATATATATATATATAGCTGATAGATTATAGATTGAACCTTTACTTGGTGTAAATCCATGTTACAAGTACATAAAAAACAAGTTTAATTGTTTGATTTTCACATATTTATTTTAACGTAAAAACATAACTTAAAATATAACAATTGTTTCGCCACACTGACTGTGGCTTCTTCAGATGTTGAAAATAATAATGTTTTAAGTTATGTTTTTGAGTTAAAATAAATTTGTGAAAATCAAACAGTGAAACTTGTTTTTGTGTATTTGAGATATTCCATCCTTAAATTCCTGGACAAGATAAAAAATACGATATATACCGGGTGCCCCGTTATATTTTGACCCTTTTAAACCTATATAACTTTTGAACTAGTTGAGATAATGAAATGCGGTTTTTGCCAGTCTTCTTCTAATTTTGATATGTTTTTTCTGAGCATTCATCTTTTTTGCTCACTTACGGTTTAACCGGAAATAACATGGCGTATTTTCGGGGATAGTTCAACTTTGTTATTTCAAATGGAACACCCTGTATATTTATTCACTGTTGGAAAGCTCATAGTTTCCTCTTTCCGAAAATGCCTTTTTGTCATGGTTATTACACAGAGTGATGATTTTATAAGCTTTTAAAATCAATACTGTATTTTATCGAAATGCTACGAGAAATGATAATGATTCACAAAGTAGACTATGGAAATTAAAGACAACATCACTTGTAAACGTCAAATTAGTTTAATGATAGTTACATGTTACTTACAATTATTACAATTATTGCTAATATTGAAAATGTACATAACAGATCTAATAAAGTGATGTTGTCTTTAATTTCCATAGTCTACTTTGTGAATTATTATCATTTTTCGTAGCATTTCGATAAAATGCAGTATTCATTTTAAAAGGTTATAAAACCATCACTCACATACTTCGGTATGTGATGTAAAGCAACGTAAGGCGCGGTTAGTAGTTGGATGGGTGACCGTTCCAACGAAGACGGCGTCCTCGTCTCACACATCTTCCAGCGGCTTGTATATCAGTGTATGCGCGGAAGCTATACAACCTTAGGCGAGGGTTGTATAGGAGATATACCATCCTTCGGAGGGGATGTAAAGCCGTCAGTCCCTTGTCTATTAAATGTTAGGCAAGTAAAAGATCCCTACTGTTCTTAAGGGAAGAGGTTCGGCAAAAATTCCTGGTTGGGGGTTGATAATAATCAATACAAATATAGCATTTGTGGAAAGGGGAAACTATGGGCTTTCTAACTGTGAAGAAATATACAGGGTGTTTCATTTGAAATAACAAAGTTGCCCTATCCCCGAAAATACGCTACGTCATTTCCGGTTAAACCGTAAGTGAGCAAAAAAAGACGAATATTTAGAAAAGACTTATCAAAATTAGAAGAAGACTGGCGAAAACCGCATTTCATTACTTCAGCTAGTTCAAAAGTTATATAGGTTTAAAAAGGGTCAAAATGTAACGGGACACCCGGTATTCCAATCGCAGATATTTGTACATAATGCAGCTTCCTTTACTGTTATTTTCACATAAATACGCTTCTGAAATGTTGCCCTATATTCCTAGAATAACCTGTATATTATTTAACGTTATTGAATATTACATTTTATTATTTGTAACATGATTTAATACCAATCACCTTTGGGTTATAAGAGGAAGTATCAAATCCTGCAAGTTTTACGAGATGTAATTGACAAAATCTAAAATTGTAATATTTCGACGAAGTGGAAAAAGTTTGAAAATTATATGGTAATAAAATATGAGGATTTCACCGATAGCTATCTAAACCATCAAAAATTCCAAGCCCTGCAGGTGCAAGAATATTTTTCCTCGCGATTTGGCAGCTTCGTAATGACGCCGGAGTGATCTTGAACCCCGGAGAAGTACAGTCGTTTGATATCCACATTTTACAAAGTTAATATTCTCACTTTATATAGTGTCTATGCCCTTGATGTCGGCTCTTTTACAATTCTATCGGTATTCCACAATTTCCACACCACGTATGAAAATAAACATGTTATTATTTTTATTTTCATGACAGTGAAGTGAACTTTATTCTAGAATGGTGAAAAAAGTTGAATCTAAAATGCGGACTTATTTTAAATTGAAGTTTTTCTTTGGCAGGTCAACATACACGTCAGTTTTCATATTTACGTAAAAATGTAGTACGTGTGTCCACAAAAAAATTATTTATTGAATTGTACAATTTATTTTCTTTCCATTGCATTACTTGATAGATTGGTATTAAATAAATATACGGGGTGTGTCGCCAGGAACTGCATCGATCGATATAGTAAAAAGTACGCACCAAAAAATTTTGAAAATTTAGGGTGCTACTAATGGAAGGTGGCCAATGCAACTAAAATAATTACAAGCATCTGGCATTTCCAGTTATACCGGAAGGCCATATCAACTTGCCTATATTAAATGAAACACCCTATATATTTTAGGGTTTTCGAAAACAGCATAAAATTCTGAGTCAAAAACACGGATACTCTATAAATGCCTAAACCCAGCTGTTTAAGAGATGTTTAACATAAAAAAAATTAATAGATGTAATGGTTTACAACAACCTTTATAACTTTCTTCGTGTAAAAGATACTCATTTGCTTTTTGGCATGTAGAAAAAACACAAAAAGGGCTGATTTTTTAACATATAAATATTCCTGTTATTAAGAATTATATATTGTTATGTACTAATACTGTGACTTTTATAATAATAATAATAAAAAAATTATATATTTTTAAAATTTTTAATTTTTGACAGACATTTATTAAAAAGCGCCACTGTCCGAAACGTCACATGCAGAATGCTACGAGTTTCACGTACATGAACAAATAGATACGTTGGATCTTAATGATTATCAGATATTACTTAACGAAATCATTTGGGCTACTGTGGCGTAGCAGATATCGTAGGCAAACTTGATCCGGAAAGTGATGTACGTGCCTACAATAAAATTTCTCTAGCTCAGACTATCTCAGGGCGTTAAGCCCAAGCTTACACAAACTATGATAAATTATTAGTTTACTTACTTAACAAATCACTGAGTTTTCCATATGTAGTGGTCGCAGACGAAATAATGACACTTTCTTTAAAAATGAAATGCACTATATTAAGCAATTTACAAAATTGGTTCTCTAGAATATAACCTGGCGATGTTCACAGTTGTGGCCAATATTTCACGATTAATAAGTTATAACATTCATAAAATGCCTCGTGTAGCTACACATCGGTTTACAATATGATCATGAATTGCTCATAAATACTGCCACAAAGGTCTCATTTAAAGAACCTCCTTAAATATATGTAAATGCATAAAATCTGTAAATATGTACAAGTTAAAAATGCAAATTATGAATTGACATCCAGCCGAACCACTGAAGGTGGTCCCCGATAGGTAAAAAAAAAATAAACAACACAACACTTATTTAGGGTGGTACGATACCGAGTCCGGACGTGGAAGAACTGAAGCCCTACAGAGATGCCTTCGGGACACAAGAAATAGACCCAAGGATGGGGTTGATCGTAGCCTAACCAGCCCTGGAACCTTCCACTGTGTGTGGATGCCCCGTCCGTGGAACTCTCACTGACGTGTGTAGAAGCCCCGTCCGTGGAACCCTAAAGATATCACGATTTAATTCACAGTCAGAAATGCACGTGAAGCGTGCTTAATGTGAGTAATTCTGACATAACCTACAAATGAAACATAATTTACCTCACTGATGAGGGAACAATCCACTAATACTCCGGGAAGCCACAGTCGGATAAATGGGGTCGAGTCCGCCTTTCAGGTTGACACTGTATTTCCAAAGGAAAGCCTGCAAATTTGCGAAACACGTGGGTAGAGAACGGGCAAGATGGCGTGAAGAGGTTAGCTTACCTTGTGTAATTTAATATCCTGCTTCCGCAGATAAAATTCACTCACAACCACAAAATATTCCGCTAAACGGAACAACAACAGATTGAGGAAATTTTCTTGAGTTGATTATTCTAAAATCCACGAGGATGCCTTGGATAAAACCGAGGTTGGAAGAATTACCCACTAATTAACACCAACCATGCCAAAAACAATCACACCAAAAACAATGGTTGCTTCCGTTTCCTTTGCTAATCACGTGTCGCCCTCCCGTGGAGAATAGCGAAATGTGTTTCGGACGTGTAGCAGTTGTTATAATGCGGCCCACAAAACGCTAAAGCGTATGGTGGGTCGCATACGCTAGAGGTCCGTACCAAGAAATAAACAATTTAAAACGTGAGTCGCAGATCTTGCGAAAAACTCCCTCAGTGGCTTGATAATGAAAATTTTAATTTTTTAAAACAATAACAATTTTTATTTCAGAAACTAAACCACAACTTACAAATTGAATGTTCCTTTAAAATATATAAGGTAAAAATATTGTCTATACCAATTTCAATTATCCAACATAAATAAATTAAATTAAAATTATTATTTCAGAAGTTCTATCTTATAACTACAGGTATCTGTAACGTTCAATAAAATAGAAGAGTTCATTTGCAAATTGTATGGCCTTAAAACAATTAAAAGCATAAATAAAGCCCGAGTCGCCGCATTTATGAAAACATATAATATTAGTGATGGCGTAAGTGTTTTTAATAATAAAAAAAAATTGATGGCTCACTTATACCCCCTTCGAAAGCTGAGGTTATACAGCACTTGAAGCGGACGCTTACATCACCACAATTTGGAAAATGCACATTTGGCTGTGACCATGGAAGATGTTGCTGAAAATTGGGGATGGAAAGTGCAAGAAGTTAAATGTACATGAAAGTGGTTTGAAGGAGACCAGCTTTCTCCATCCATAGATGCAATCCCGATAGATCAAGTCAATCAGGCAGGTAAAAATCAATAACATATTTCTTACAAAGATAAGTTTCACATTTTTACATTTTATTTTTAATGTAGAAACTAATCACAATGACAATGAGGAAAACGTCCTATCAGATTTTAATGAGGTAGAGTCAATTGTTTCAACAAGTGAGGAAGAAGAAATTTAAGCATTGTCAGTTTAGATAGATTTTTTACAATTATATTACAATTCTTATTTTTATGACATGTTTTGATATTCTAACGTACTTTCTCAAACATTTATTATGTTAAACCCATTAACATATATACAACTTAATGATGTAAATAACACCTGTGAATAAATCGAATTTGTTAGTAAAAAATGATTATACTAAACAAGAAATGAAATGACTTCAGTTGACAATTGAATATAATGTATAATATACATTTAATTTTGCAATGATAATAGTCAGCCAGAGATTAGCTGCTGGAAACTTCGTCAGCCACAGCACTGTTGGTTGCGCGCGGTACCTTTAGGTGGCTGGCTGACGGTTTTTTCAGGCGTTGACAGGTGGCTGACGGTTAATTTTTCAATTAATATGTTAAATAGTACAATTTTTTGCTGAAACCTCTACTTTAAGGTGGTGTAAAAATCACCACACACCATCTTAAAGTAGAGGTTTTAACGAAAAAAATTCCATCCTAAAATTTTCAAAAATCAAAATTTTGTTGACCAACTTTATTGATTGAAAATTAGTCTTTTTTTCAAATTAAACTCGCATAAAATCAAAAAATAACTATTTTGCTTCAAAAAAATGACACTTTAGAGTATAACTATGAGAGTTGTAGATTTTTCAATTATCTACAACTTTTGCATTTAACTTTTTTCGATAGGAAGTCTAGTTTTGCCGGAATTTGTTGGGATCCATTCGATTTTTCCCCATTTAAATACCATTAATCTTAAATTCTCCGTTATCCATATACGGCTAAGATTTTTCTTTTTCTTTTGGACGAAAATTATTGGCAGTGGACTACTATACTGTTTCATCTACTGTAATTTAGTAAACAGTAAACTAATGTTATAAATAAGTTTATTAATTAGAACCTAAGCTATTCACCACATTTATTAGAATATCAAGATTTGGATGTGCGGGCTAACTCCATTCCCTGTGTAACCTAATATATTTTACAGTGAATTTATCCAAGAGTGTATGAATATCGACACGCTGCAATCCAAATAGGACAAAAATGGAACACGTCCCAGAGGCTCTAATGCATTCATAACTTTCGATACAACTTGTCCTCTGGAATCCCTGTAAGTATAATAAGCAACAAAAATCTGTCGCCCTCCTGTTTTATACTTCTTTATGCAATCCTATTGAACAAATAAATTGTATATGAGGAAGAATTTTCGTAAGATAAAAATAAAATTTCCCTGACATTGAGGCCGTGCTAAGTAGATCAAAATGTATTGATTTACAAATAATAACTGTTTTATTCAAATATTTAAGAAGCAATTGACAGTTTTGGAGTTAGTTATTCATTTATTGCCCAATAAAGTTTAATTCAGTGTTGTTTAATACAAGGCGGTCCAAAATTGTCTCCCGATATTTCACATTCAAAAATAATGGTAGTCCTTTGTATAAACTTATTTCCGAAAATGGATAGATAGATAGATTTATTTTCACGTGAGACAATTACAATGATTGTGTACACTCGTCAAAACATTACAATTATAATACAATAAAATTTACACAGTAAAAATTTACAAATAAATGTATAATACATGGGTACAATACAAATTAAAAACAAATATGTGTCTGTCTATGCAGTTATGTATAAATACAAATAAACATAACAGTTAATTATTATTCATTTAAATACTTGAAATTTCAACCACTGTACACTCTAAAATATTCAATAAATTCCTGAACCTCATAGAAAACCATTTCTTTGAGAAAACTTTTAACTTTCGTGATAAATTTTTTATTATCTAAATTTTTCCACTTAGTTGGTAAAATATTATACAATTTTGTTGATAGATATCTGTAGCTATTTATATTGTTTGATAAACGGAAATATGGAACAATTATTGGCTTATGCCTGGTGTTGTAATTTTGCTGTATTTGATATTTATCAAGATGATTGTGCGCATAGACTATATTGTCACGACCGCCCTTTTCGGGGGGTTGTAACTTGGGTCCGCTTGGCTAGTGAGAGAGGGTGATCGGGTTACCAAAGTAGACACGAAAGTATAATAACATGGTTTATTGACCAAAACAACAATTAGGCCACAACTGTAGCCAACGGGTGAAACAAATAACAAGCAAACAACACAATTTGACAAAAAAAAAGGTCTTACCAAAAATATTCCATATCGAGGGTGAGATGTGTTCTGTTATTTTTTTTTATATGCAGTAGGTTCAATTTTAACACGAATGGTACAAATTTGCGTAGGAAGTTGTTTATACAGGAAATAGTCCTAGAAAAGTCAAATTTCATGCCAAAAGATAAAACTAACTTTAAATATACTCGAAGTAGGAAAACATTTTGCATAATTTGTTAAATTAAACTAAAGTAGAAAAATATTTTGATTGATTTAGTAGAACTTCCCCCATTTTTCATTTTTATATACTTGTCTCTAGTGATATAATAAAAACAAAAAAAACTTAGATGTACATATATTTCTTCATTGGGAAAGAAACAATGCTTTTATAAAAATATTTATATAATAATAATATTTTAAAGAAATTTTTTCTTTAGTAATAATGCTTTTGTAAAAATATTTATATTGTAACGTTTTCTGTATTTTTTTTTTCATGTAATAAAACGCACGAGGGCGAGGCACACTTAGCACTGAAAACCAGAGGATGGCAGTTGGCATTGAGAAACTAGGAGGGTTGGATCCTGAGCAGAGCAAGGAATAGATACTTGGACCATCCATAGTATATAGGTCATTGTTAATGTTCAGAGAAACAACATGGGACCTAAACTTCCCCAACCACTACATGGTGGTGACAATGGATTTCCAGTAAGGGCCGTAGGGATAATCCATTCATCTATAGCCAGCCAAGGGCTAAAATTTCTGCTGCAGTTCCCGTAGCTAGCCACCTAGCTATAATGCAGTAGTTCCCATCATAGCTGCACTAACTTCCTTCAGATAAATGTTTTGTTAATGGTTTACAAGTGTCAGCAACCCAGGCGTCTGCTACAGCTAACTCAGCGACTTCACCTCCAATCCACTAAACAAGTAATGACTCAGTGTAAGTGCAAAAGTACTAGACAAGGTGTGCCCGCAAAAAACTATATTTCCTCGTAATGAACAATTGTTAATTTGCAGAAGTTTTTTATTGATGAAGCGTATTTTACCAATTTGTATAATTTTGTTATCTTGTATGAAAGTTTTCAAATGGATGAATGAATTTCTTTTTTTTAGTGTTAGGTTGAAAACTTAGTTTTTTGTATGTTGAGTAATGTGTTTTTTAGAGCTAGGGGCTAGCTCTATCTAAAAGGGGGAAATGTGTTACATAGGGAGTATTCATATTTTAGGAGAAAACTATAAATCAGCTTTAGTAGGTTACATATTGATACAAATTATTTTTCCAAATTCTAAATTGATATACTTTGCAATAATATTAAACAAATATTGAGAACGAGACCTGACACTGGATTATTAAAAACAAACAATAAATACGAACTTGTACTCAATAGGTAACCTGCTAAATAAGCATGTAGTAAAATTATAAATACGAATTTTGTTAACGCGGGCGTCAGTCGAATTCTTAAGACAGTCCTATTCTTAAGCGTTAAGAAGTGCGACTCCTTATCCTGACGCATTTCCCCACATCAGTGATGTTGGTAAGAGCCCCATTTATTACTATTGTAGTTATACCTGTTGATACTGTGACACTGTTTGTTATTATTTTGTCAATAAATTATGTTTGTTTTAAACTCGTCTTCTACTTTGACTACCCAATCTCCCACTCTCACAAGCCAAGTGGCCGTCAGTTCCGGCTCTCCCAAAGGGAGGTCGTGACAATATATTCAAAAATATACTGGTTGGTAGATGTAAGTATTCCTAAATTTTCAAACAAGGTTCTGCACGTATCATTATATTTGGAGTTCGTGATAGTTATTATTGCTCGTTTTTGTAATTTTAATATTTTAGAGGCATGTGAGGATCCCCCCAAAGTAAGATACCATAACACATTATGCTATAGAAAAATGCATGATATGCCATAAGGATTACACTTTGATTTACTAACAAATTAAGATTTTTTAATAAGTAGATGCAACTTGACAACTTATTCGACAGACAGTCTATATGAGCTTCCCAAGACAGTTTACTATCCAGCATTAGACCTGGGCATTTCACTGGATTATTATTTTCAATGAAGGTATGAGTATTTAAGTTGAAAATAAGTGTCTGAGTTTTATCCTGATTTAACATTAAATTGACATTATTGAAATAATTTTTGCTTGAGTCTGCATTTCTTCTGATATAAACTTAAGATGTTCTAAGTGTTTCCCAGCCGATAATAATGTGGTATCATCAGCATATATAACATTTTTACAAGAAATGCTTATCGATATGTCATTAATATATAAGATAAACAATATTGTTCCCAAAATGGATCCCTGAGAAACTCCATGCTTGAGAGGTTTTAGTGAGGACTTATTTGTTCTATAACAGACACACTGATATCTATTGGTCACATAACTTTTAATAAAAGATAAATCAGGTCCTCGAATGCCATAATTTTCTAATTTTATTAATAGTATTTCAGGAGAAACGCAGTCAAGCGCCTTGAATAGGTCTAAAAAAGATCAAACTCATCAGTAATAAACATTACAATGTCCGTTAAGGCTTTAATGGTAGATTTCCTTGTCTATAACCATATTGATTACAATTAAGCAAGTTTCTATTCTCTAAATAATTCATTAACCTAACGTTATATGCTAATTCTAATAATTTAGACAAGATGGGAACTATTGAGATCGGTCTATAATAATTGTTCTTAAGCCTTTTATCTCCTTTTTTAAAAATAGGAGTAACCTTTGAGTTTTTAAGACAATCAGTATATATTCCTTTTTCAAAACAGATATTTATCGCGCAATTTGGTCGTGGGTTTGGATGTGCGCAATTTGGTCTTCATGGCACCAACTTTCGCTAAAACAAAGAATATCATACTTGTTTTCTGATAGAAATAGGTTAAGTTCCAGCAATTTATTGTGTAAACACTGAATGTTTATATAGAAAATGGACAACTTTTTTTGATTTTTATTGACGTTAGAAATATCTACGTGAAGTGGCTCTGACAACAATGGTACGCTTCAAATCTGTTGGCATACAACCAAATTTAGTCTGTGGAGAGGCCAGAAGTCGCCAGTGGAATGAGGCCTCTTCTACAGGCGTGTACAGATGGTATTTCTTCCTGGTTCATCTTCGACCGACCTTACATAATACAGTCGAATAGTGAAAACGATGCTGTCGGTGAAGATGTGATAAATATCTTCACAGACGGACCAAAAAAGAAGGACGGGATAGGATGTGCAATATACTCCGGAAGCCTGCAAATCCAACATAAATGGGCTATAGATGGGAGAGGAAGCCGTTGGAAGAGGTTCTTATACATTCAATCACATTCGCTCTACGGAACATTTTTTTTGCAAAAATATCAGAAACTCATCAAGGAGTGTAATTTTAGAAAGTATACTAAATGTCGCGGCACGGCCACAAAATTTAGAAAGTATAACGAAAACCAACTTCGCGGAAATTTTGAAAATAAAAAACTTTTTACGAATCCAAGTTGTCAAGCACTGCATCTCATGTGTTGTGTTAAATATGAGGACAATTTATCCAGTCTGTAGTCAAAGTATTTCGAGAGTTTTAGCGAAAATAGCCCTTAGCGTTGAGGGTGCCGTATCATTTTCTAGCAAAATTATGAGTTTTAACGGTATTTGCCCTAAACCGGTTCTTCAGTGATTCGGTGTCAAAAAAGTGTAGTTACCATGTACTCATAACGTGCATGGGACCGCCTTGCCTGGACGTATGAATCTATAATTGCAGAATATAATTCAAAGTCGTTGCGATTCAAGCATTTTTAAGCTCCGAGGAGCGATCAAAATTGATATTGAACTGAAAATACGTCAATAGACAGGCAAACAAAAGCCCACCAAAAAATTATAAACATTGAACTTTTTACTGAAAAACTAAACATTAGATGGTAGTTGGTACATTATGAGTCGTTCCGTTCCTCACTATGTGTTGTAGACGGGCCAGACTATAGTTTGTCAATACATTTTTCTTGAACGTTTTGTAAAAACATAATTTTTTAAAAGATTTAATATACAGGGTTATTGGTAATTCGATACATTCCTTTGGAGATGTGATGGGGCATGAGCTAAGGAGTAAATCTAGCCCTAACATACATTATGCAAAACTCAATAGTTTTTGAGATATTTCAATTTTTTTGTTTTTCTCAAAAAAGTAGATCTTAATGTCTTAAAAGTTAATTTCCGAAAAATCTACTTGACATTTTTAAATTTTTTTTTTACTGGATTACTTGTCCAATATTATAGATATCCGTTTGGAATGAAAAATATCCGGAAACATTTCGATCATGTGAACATATAAAATAAAAACTTTTTTTTTAAAATCAGTTATGAAATTTACCTATTAGGTTTTTCAAAAAAATATTAATGTAGCACGCGTACAAATTATTATAAAAACTTCCTTATTTCAATAGCTATCTAACTAGGTAGAAATGTTTAATGTACCCTTGATAGTTCTAATAAAAAATTAGTAAAGATAATGCTGGTGGCGGAATTTATTAAACAACTAATCGTTAATTTTCATTTAAGTCAGTCAGTCCTTGACTTTGACGTTTGTGCATATATGTCATTAACTGGCATTCTTATCTCCGTGTCCCTTTAACCGCCGCTTACCAAATGCACGTGTATTCAGTACTGCATATCGAAATATCGCTGAAACTGGCGCCGTGAAATGTAGAAGAAGTGACGCTAGTGCTCCTCCCGTTTATGAACCAGATGATGAAGAAGAAATATTGAGGTATTTTGAGGAAGACCCAACTATTTCAACTAATAAAGTCGCAAGACTAACCGGAGCGTCACAATGGAAAGTTTGGTCTACGATACGTAGAGTTGGATGTCATCCTTACCACTATACCCATGTCCAAGGCTTGGAGGAAGGTGATCCTGGAAGGAGAGTGGAATTCTGCCGCTTTATGTTAAATTCAGATGCAGAAAGTTCAAATTTTTTAACAAGTATTTTATGGACGGACGAGTCGAAATTTAATGGCGAGGGTATAACAAATTTCCACAACCTACATTATTGGGCAGAGGAAAATCCCAAGTTAACACGTGAAACTAGTTTCCAAATGAAGTTTTCTATTAATGTGTGGATGGGAGTCATTGGCCACTATTTAATAGGGCCACACTTTCTTCCTCAAAATTTAAACGGGGAAATCTATGAAATTTTTTTAAGAAATGATCTGGCGGTGATTTTAGAAGATGTTTCTCTCGCCGTTAGACAGCGAATGATGTTTCAGAACGACGGTTGTCCAGCACATTATCGGCTGACAGTACGACAGTTACTTGATCAACGTTTCCCTAACCGTTGGATTGGAAGAGCCGGCCCAATACCTTGGCCAGCGCGAAGTCCTGACTTAACACCCCTTGATTATTACGTATGGGGTCATATGAAGGAGATGGCCTATGCCACACCAGGCAATACTATAGAAAACCTTAGACAAAGGATAGTCGATGCTGCCCAACACATAAGGCATAATCTGACAACCAGAGTAACAAGGACGGAAATAAGAAGACGCTGCCGTGTCTGTATACGGAATAGGGGCCTCCCATTTTGAGCAAGACATATAAAAAATAAAGTGCAACTTTGAAATTAATGAAGAATTAAACTCTACTTTTAAAATGTTTTTTACTGTTTATCTAAAAATAAAATTCGTACTACTTGTGTTATTTTTACTAGTATTTTCTTAGAACTATTAAGGGTACATTGAACATTTGTACCTTGTTAGATAGCTATTGAAATAAGGCAGATTTTATAATAATTTATACGCGTGTTACGTTAATATTTTTTTGAAAAAACGTAATAGGTAAATTTCGTAGCTGATTTAAAAAAAAAAAAAATTAAGTTTTTATTTCAGATGTTCACATGATCGAAATGTTTCCAGATATTTTTCATTCCAAATGGGTATCTATAATATTGGACAAGTAATCCAGTAAAAAAAAATTTAAAAATGTCAAGTAGATTTTTCGGAAATTAACTTTTAAGACATTAAGATCTACTTTTTTGAGAAATTTTTTATGTAGAATTTAGTGGAGAATAAATTTCTATTCTTGATTTTATATCCTGTTATTGGTATTTTCGAAGATATTTAAAAAAAGCCAAAATTTCCACCTTCAATTGTTTAAAGAAATACGTTCCGGACCGAATTGGAGGGGGCATTTTCAATAAATCTCTTTCTTAACATAAAAAGAAGCGATAGAAAAAAAATCTCCCTTAGGAATTTTTATAACAAAAGAAACCCTGACGCTTGGGGTATTAGAGGAAGTTTAAACTTTGCGCACCAATTAAAAATTTTTGTATATTTTCTTGCAAGTGACTACAAGCCACTGTGCTTTCGATCATTTTCTAGCAGTCGATTTTGACAAAAAAATGATGGGTTTTAAGCGTATTCGCCTAAGCCGGTTCCTCTTTCGGTATCAGAAAAGTATAGTTACCATGTACTCAGAACGTTCATGAGACCGCCTTGCCTGAACATATGAATCTATAATGGCAGAATATAATTCTAAGTTGTTGCGATTCAAGCATTTTTAAGCTAAGTGGAACGATCAAAATAGACGCGACCAAAAGCCCACCAAAATTATAAACATTGAACTTTTTACTGAATCCTTTTGTGTAATCGTTAGCTATAAACCGCACATTGGATGGTAGTTGGTTGCATTATGAGTCGTTCCGTTCCTCACTATGTGTTGTACACGGGCCATACTATAGTTTGTCAATACATTTTTTGTAAAACATATATTTTTTTAAAGATTTAATATATATTTTTGAACTTTATATTGTCTTTTTCTTGTGTTTTCAAAATTTCTTTTCAGGTTTATATTTAAGAAAGTGTTAGTATTTACTGTGTTAGATTTATAGTGTTACGACGTCCAATTGGACCATCAGTGAAGCAGTTAAGCAAAAACGAAACAGTAAGTTTAGATTTTGTATTATTCTCCGTCTGAAACAGTCGCTTTGAACCCTTATTTGTGAACGTTTAATATCCATTTTGGAAAGTATAATAAAAATCCTTCAGACGTGTAAAGATCATTAACAAATATAATGAAAAATAGGGAACCTGGGATAGACCCTTGCGGGACTCCAAAGATGGCAATGTATTCGACAGATTTGAAACCATTAAATGCTACGTATTAATATCTGTCATGCAGATATGTTCGAAACAGAGATATCAGATTTCCAGAAAATATTTGGCAAATATAAAAACAAGTTGTCTTGCAACCCTGCCGTATGCACTAAAATTTTGTATGCATTACCAAATATGAGCAAAATCTAGCATAATGTTAATTAAGTAGATATTCGTAGTTGACCACACCCGACTCGAACTTCTTCTCTTTATTTAATTCATCTTGAAGTCGATACAAAAAAGGTACAATTTCAAATATACATATAGACGCGCTATTTGCTTATGTCAAAATTGATATTACTTATAAAACTTCAAAGTTGTATTGAAATAAATAACTCTACTAGACTGACTTTATTTAGATTTGAAAACGAAAAGCATACTGTTTTTCGTTATTGAATAATGTCAATAAATACCGCCAGAGTATGTACACGTCTGACGTATCTATAAAGATTCCGTCTGTTTAGAAACGAAATAGGTTTTCTATTTATTTTATTTAAACCAACATAAAACACTGCTTCAGACGTCTTGAAAAAAGTTAAATAACATTTTGAGGGGTATAAGCAAGTTGAGTTTGTAACGATTACTTTCGTAAGTGAATTCCCAACTTTTAATATAAAACAGGTTTTATTTGAGCCAGCCGTCGGCTGTTCGACTGAAATTTGAAATTGTTAACAAACATTTTTTTTTTCAGTAAATATCAGATTTTTTTTCTGCGCGTTGTCTCGCCGATGCCCAACTCTTTAGAAACCTTTTAATCGCATTTCTTCTATATATTTTGATACATAAATATGTTTCTGTTTGCAAGTCAAACATTCACATACCTTGCATCTTGTGCAAGTATCGTAGGGGTGTTGAAAATACCTGACTTAGCTGCCAGTTTCCTAATTTTTAACTCAATAAAAATTTTAGAAACCATAAATCCTTTAAAGTCACCTATTGTCTATTTGTATATCCTATATTATACAGGGTGTCTCACCGGGAACTGAATCGATCGATCTAGAGAAAAGTACGCATCAGAGAATTTTGAAAATTTAGATAATTATTAATCTCGGTGTGGCCAATCCAACTAAAATAATTACAAGCAGCTGACACTTCCGCTTATACCGGAAGTCGATACCAACTTGCTTATTTCAAATGGAACAAACACCCTATATATTTTAGGGTTTTCGAAAAGAGAATAAAATTCTGAGTCGAAAATATGTAGCATATCATATACCTAAACCTAGCCGTTTTTTGACAGGTGCAACGGTTTGCAAAAAACCTTATAACTTTCTTCGTGTAAAAGATCCTCATTTGCTTCTTGTCACGTAAAAAGAACACAAGGAGAACTACGTTCTACAACTGAAATAAATTCAATAATATCATACCAAGTGTCCCGTTTTCGCGTTACATTTTGTCAACTTCAAACCGCGAAAACTTGTTTAGGTCAAATAGAACACCCGATATTTTTTACGTCAAGTTGTGTAAAATTGAATTCCCTTTTTTCTGATATTAGCATTGTTAAAGTTACAACTTTTTGAAATATTTGCGATTTTATTAGAAATTCATGAATTGTTGTAATCATTTCATCAAAATAGCCATGACTAGAAAAAATCAGTCATTATCTTATGTCAAAAAATGCCAACACGTTTAAATTATACCAACAAAAACTTTTTAAATTTGTTTATTATTTATGGAGAATGTGATCAAGTAATATCAAGAACTTGCAGCACATTTGCTACTCGATATCCACACAAACGCAAAATAACACTAACACTGTAACATGCGTATTAATCGAATTGAAGATATGGCATGAACTAAAATAGCAGAGATAAGATCGATTTAAAATATGATTTCATTTTAATTTAATAATTGCTCAAAATTCTGCCCTCGAACCTCGACACATTTTTCGCACCTTCGGATTAGTTCCTCATGGGGTAGCTCTTCTAATTGAATCCTGTGATATGTTTTGAAATGCATTTCTTACTCTTTGCATACAATCTTCAATGGTTGTTAATGGGCTCTCATAAAGTTTATTTTTAATAGTTCCCCAAATGAAATAATCCAGAACTGATAAATCGGGCGAGCGAGGAGGCCATAAGAAAGGTCCATTATTGGCAATCCATTGATCATAAAAAGTTTCTTGTAAATAATTATTAATTAAATGTGCGTTATGTGGGGGAGCACCGTCGTTCCGATAAAAAAGGTTTCTATGTTCGGCGAAAGGTAAATTTTCTAAATAGTTATTATTCAAATTTTGTAAGATATTCAAATATCTTTCACCTAAAAAAAAAAAAAAAAAAAAAATTTACCTAGACATATTAGCAGAAGAGAAAATTTAATTTACCGTTTAAATTTTCCTGATAAAATTGTAATGCCACCACTCTATCGTTTCTTATGGCACAGTAAACATTGAACTGCCAACTTTCCTGAAAGTTTCGCTCTCTGAACATATGAGGATTTGAGTCACTCCAATGATGCGAATTGTGTCTATTAAAAAGTAAATTTTTAGTAAATTTTGCTTCATTTGTCCATATAATGTTTCCCAAATAAAAATCGTGATCCTCAGACCTTATTAGAATAAACTCACAAAACTTCTGTCTTCTTAGGAAATCTGTTTCTTTTAATCCTTGAACCATATAGAATGAAAACGGGTGAAACTTATGTTTTAATAAGATTCTGTGAATTGAATCCTTGCATAGTCCCGATTCCAGAGCAGGTTGTCTTAATGACATCCTTGGAAATGCATGAAAATATCCCAGAATGACTATTTCAATGTTTTCGTCATCAACAATAGGCTTTCTTCTTTGCATTTTTGCCTCGGCAGAGCCATAATTTTTAAAATTTTCCAGTATGCGTTTTACAGTGTTTGGTGACGGTTTCTATTTTTGTGAATATCGAGTAGCAAAAGTGCTGCAAGTTCTTGATAGTACTTTATCACATTCTCCATAAATAATAAACAAATTTTAAAAGTTTTCGTTGGTATAATTTAAACGTGCTGGCATTTTTTGACATAAGATAATGACTGATTGTTTCTAATCATGGCTATTTTGATGAAATGATTACAACAATTTATGAATTTCTAATAAAATCGCAAATATGTCAAAAAGTTGTAACTTTAACCCCCACAATGCTAATATCAGAAAAAAGGAAATTCAATTTTACACAACTTGACGTAAAATGTACAGAGTGTTCCATTTGACCTAAACAAATTTTCGCGGTTTGAAGTTGACAAAATGTAACGCGAAAAACGGAACACTTGGTATGATATTATTGAATTTATTTCAGTTGTAGAACGTAGTTTTCCTTGTGTTCTTTTTACGTGACACGAAGCAAATGAGGATCTTTTATACGAAGAAAGTTATAACGGTTCTTGCAAACCGTTGCACCTGTCAAATTTTCTATAAAATGTCATATTTTTGACTCAGAATTTTATGTTCCGTTTGAAATAAGCAAGTTGGTATCGCATTTTGGTATAAGCGGAAGTGCCAGTTGCTTGTAATTATTATAGTTGGATTGGCCACATCGACATTAGTAATTATCTAAATTTTCAAAATGTTCTGCTGCGTACTTTTCTCTATATCGATCGATTCAATTCCCGGTGAGACACCCTGTATAGGAAGACATGTGCTTAATACACAAAAAACAGCGTACTTACAATTTTAAGGATCCGAACTAATCGAACATGGTGTGAAATACAAAACAACCATAATGCGCACCCAAAATCATGAAATTCTCAATATACCATAAATAAATTAAATGGAAAGCCCCAAAACGGCAATTAAACAGATAATTTCACAATAAAATTACAAGAACTTTCACCTAGGCAGCCATTTCCAAAACTCAACTACTTTACTGTCATATGACCCTACGCCAATTTTAAAGATCTATACAGCCCACAATAGACCATTGAGTGAATATCTATTGCCTATACTTGACATCAATGTTTGAACTTAAAATGAGAAGCCTGCTTTGAGTACATACCTGCTGCCTATAATGTTCCAATCATAAATAAAATGCTGAACTTATTTTTGACACGTAACGGTTCTTTTCCCATTTCATCTGCTACATATTTTGGATCAATGGCTGTTTGACAAGATGCAGGAGTTCGGGTCTCACCATATCTGCTTCGTAAATAATAGACTTACTTGTCAACCGGGCTTGTATGTCTGCTTTTTTCGTGGCAGATTTCGGAATGTTCTCCGTTGTTCTACTGTGATAGGAAGTGTTGTCGATCACAGCCACAGTATGTTCGGCCAAGTATCCTAGAATTTGAGCAAACCAATTTTCGAAAACTTCGTCATTAATTTCTTCATGGTAGTCTTCTGTTTTTTTCGGTTGGAAGCAGAATAAACCATCCTTCTTGATCTGATGGATCTTTTAATCCCTCGATGAAAGCCTGTCTCGGATTCAAGATTGTTGTGTCTTTCTATATTTTAGTTACAGTATGGCCAGCATTCCCCTAAGTCTCATCTAAGAAGTACAATTTCTTGTCTTCTTCGGATCTCTCGCAGGAAACATAGCCTCCAGGCAGGTGATCTCGTTATTTTTTCTGAGGATACTATTGCGTGATCCTTTTGAGACACTATAACACCAAAACACAATTAAATTAAAACAAGTAGAAATGAAATTTATTTTTACTCATCGAAAACCAATTTTCTTGAACAATTTGTTCAAAGTAATTCGTTTAAATTGAGGTAGATATTCATATTCATCCACCGCCGCTAACATTTTATCTAGAGTTGGTGGTTCATTTCTTTCGAAAAAATAATGAATTAAACAGCGAACATCCAGCCCACTTCACAATCTTGTCGTAAACTGTGCATACAAGTTCCATAAGGGTGTCTATATTTTACTCTGTTACTAATAAGTTAGTATCATCATTATAAAGTTCAATTCAAAGAAGCTAGTCAAAATGTAAAAAAGTATGGGAACTAATAAAAGAATCAACAAATGAAAACATAAAACAAAATAAAACAATTATAAATCAAATTTATTCAAACCCACTAACTTGTCACCACGTGATACAACGCGACTTACATAATATCCAAGAATGGAGTGATATTTGGCTTCTACCTCTAAATGTAGCAAAATGTGTGGTACTTCATTTAGGTAAATGCAACCCAAGATTATCTTACAGCATGAATAACTCAACTTTGTCTACGGTAAATTCACATGATGATCTCGGCGTTTTGATTACGGAAAACATGACATGGTCTGACCATATTGCACGTCAGGTCAAGAAAGCCAACAGTAGGGTGTATTTGATACTGAAAGTTTTTGAGAATGCTGATTATAACACCTTATCTAAACTAGTTAAACTATACGTCCGCCCTATACTTGAATTTGCCAACAGTGTATGGTTCCCATCTTTAGTTCGTGATGCCAATCTTCTGGAAAATGTACAGCGTAGATATACACGGTTGGCATTTGGTCAGAATCGCCCGCCATATGAAGAACGCCTACTTCTATTTAATTTGCCTCTACTCAGCACTCGACGAATCAGAGGGGATTTAATTATTACATACAAGACACTTCATAGCAACACATCATCAATTCGACATCTTTATAAATTGAACAATGATGAGCGTCTTCGTGGTCATCCTTTGAAGCTTTCGCGAGATCCATTTCGATCAGTGGTCCGTCAAAATTTCTTAACGTTGAGAGTGTTTTATAAGTGGAACTCTTTGCCATATGAAATAGTTTGTGCACCGTCTTTGAACAGTTTTAAAGCTAGACTTGATAATATGGTACTGTGAACTAAATTTTGTTTGATGTGAGCATAATAGGATTTTCCTCTGCTCTTATTTATGTTTAATAATAATAATAATAATAATAAAATTCAAACAGAAAATAAGGTATTAACAGAACCCAAGGAGATTGCTTGCGAATTTAATACTTATTTTTCTGAAACTGGACACAAAATGGCTCAAGATATAATAAACAATAATGAGAATGAAATTTTGACAGAAAATACAAAAGTTATAATAAAGAACTCAATATTTTTGTATCCAGTTTCAGGAAATGAAATTATAAATAGTCTAAAAAACAATAGTGCACCGGGCCTCGATGCTATTCGGGTAAAAACAATCAAAGAGTCACTGATTTATATATTAAGACCATTTCAACATATTATAAATTTGATATTCCAACAAGGTTATTTTCCACAAGCGTTAAAAAAAACTATTATAAAGCCGTTATTTAAACAAGGCAACGCAAATATTATCTGTAACTACCGTCCGATATCTCTTATTAGTAATATTGCAAAAATGATAGAAAAATGCATCAAGAAGCGGCTTTTAGAACATATTAATAAATATAATATAATATCAAATTTCCAATTTGGATTTAGAGGAGTGTCCACTGTCGATGCAATGTATAATGTGACAAGTTATTTATATCAAAAGCTAAATAATAATCAAAAGCCACTGGCAATATTTTTAGATCTAGCAAAGGCTTTTGACACGATTTCTCATCAAAATCTACTAAAAAAATTAGATACATATGGTTTCAGTGGCATATGCGGTGATTTACGCAGAAACTATTTAACAAATCGGAAACAGATTGTCAGCATAGGCTCGGAGAAATGTGAAGAAAAACTAGTTACGTATGGAATACCTCAAGGAACAGTTATAGGCCCAATTCTTTTTCAAATTTACATAAATGACATACTTAATTTAGATATTTCAGGGGAAATCATATATAATGCTGATGACACAGTTTTATTATTTTCCGATGTCAGCTGGGAGGAAGTTAAAATTAAAGCGGAAAAGGGACTTCACAACGTAAAAATTTAGTTAACAAGAAATTTATTAACTCTAAATAGAACAAAAACAAAATTTTTTACATTTTCTTTAAATCCAGCACGAAAATCCCATATTAATAAATTAAAATTGCGTAAATGTAAAAGCCTCAATCGCATTACTTGCGACAGTTGTGAAGATTATATTGAATCAACTGAAAACATCAAATACTTAGGCTTATATATTGATCAGTTCTTGAAATGGGATAAACACGTGGAAATATTAACAGGAAAAATTCGAAAGTTAGTATATAAATTTTATCAGCTTAGACAATACATGGATTTACATTCTCTCATAAATATTTATAAAACCTTAGTAGTGTCTATAATTAAGTAAGGTTTAATAATTTGGGGCGGGGCATATGACAGTACTCTAAATACCCTTAAAATAATTCAAAGATATATTTTAAAAATTATTTTGAGCAAACCTAGATATTATTCAACACAATCATTATTTGAAAATATTAAAGTATTGGATATTGACAGTTTATATATTATAGTTATTCTGAATTATGTACAAAAAAAACCCAAAATAAAAAATAAATCAGACCATAACTACTTAACTCGCTCGATGGCAAACAAAGAAAATATAAGACAAAAACCAACAAATACAGCCTTCTCAAAGTACATAGATTATACGGGAATTAAATTGCATAACGTCAATAAAAGACATAAAATACTTTAAAAAATATAAGAGAATAACTAAAACATATGTAAATGAAAATATAGATAAATTTAACCTAATTTTGAGAAAATGATATATTTGGTTACCCACTGTACTCGATTCATTCCACTAGTATAGATACTTTTTGTTTTATTTCTCTTTATTTTCTTCTATTGTATTAGATGTATTAATTAATATGATGTACAAATATATATATATATACAGAGCTTTCAACAATGATCACAGGACACGTGATTTTTTAGTTCATCTTTTAGGCTTGTCATGTTTTAGCCATGTCAGAACCTTCCATACTAGGGATATTTTAATTCGTATGTATCTAAGGGTGCATTTTCAAGTATCTTTGCTAACGGTTTTTTTTCGACGAAGTTACACGAAATCTCGACGCAACGCACAGTTTAATTGGCTCTGAAGCTGAACACGCCCAGCGGAACCAATAAGGCAACGGTTTGTCTACGCAGAATATTTAGCGCCGTACAGTCTTCTTGTAGGCATATCCTAACATTTAACTATTTATTTTAATCTGAAATGTCATATCATAGACGTAGTAGTAGTGTTTTGGTGGATATTGCATAATTATCAGTTCTTTTTCACGGGTTTTGAACTGTTTTAATTATTATTTGATACTAATCAGCTCTTTTCAGAAGTACATAATTTACATCAGTTATCTTCTGGTGAGTAATGATAAAGAGAAAAAGAATGTTAGGCTAAGTAATGTTTTTTAAATTTTATTCTAGTCCTGTCTTGGCCATGTTTTTTACGCAAGAGCAAGATGCCTTTATTTTGATGGCTCATTTTCGAAGTGGAACTCGCAACGAAGATGGATCATGGAAGTATTCATTGCAATCATGCATCGAACAATTTATGGAAAAATTTCCTGACGCAAATATTCCATATGACACATTTTCAAATCGTAAATATGTACTCGTTGATCGTTTTGCAAAGACACACTGTCTTTGTAAGGGAAAATCCACTGGTAGGCCAACTGTTTTAACTGAAGTGGTTATGAACGACGTTCGAGAAAGAATGAATCAAAGCCCGACAAAATCCATACCAAAGTTGTCCGCTCAAACAGGTAGGTACTTTTACACTAAATTTTTTAATTACTGAATACGTTACATACCATTTAAATTTAGTTTCTTGAAAATATACAATATGAATTTCTTTGCTGAAAATTATTATCAACAACTAACAACGATACCTACTAAAACTCTTGTTTGTATATAAAACCTGAATGCAAATAAAAAAATATATAAAACTGGGAATCGGTTCTATTCAGATGTCTTAATATACCTAAACGACAAATCAACGAAATTTATTTTTTTTAGGTCTTTCAGTTGGAACAACCCATAAAGCACTCAAAAAAGTCCATTTGCATCCATACAAGGTAACCGTTGTTCAAGAACTATTACCCCCTGATTTTGAAAGTCGAGTAAGATATTGTCGTTGGTTCAACGGAAATTTAAATAACAACGATGTATTGGATTTAACCTATTTTACTGATGAAGCATGGTTCCACTTAACAGGTTATATCAATAGTCAGAACTACAGGACATGGGCTACAGAAAACCCTCACACCTACGTAGAAACAAGTTTACACCCCTTAAAAGTTGGTGTATGGGTGGCAATATCCAGAAGAGGAATTATAGGCCCTATATTTTTTCGTGAAACAATTAATGCCCAAAGGTATCAAACTCTTATTTTAGAGCCATTTCTGGTGCAGTTGCATGATGATGAACTGCAAGATGGATATTTCCAGCAAGACGGCGCTACTGCCCATACAGCAAGAGCTTCACTTGATTTTTTACGGGAGTTTTACGATGACCAATTAGTCAGCCAGGGACTATGGCCTGCACGGTCTCCAGATCTAACGCCCTGTGATTATTTGTTATTTGGACACATGAAGAACAATGTTTTTATAAATAGATCACATACCATTGACGAATTACAAGAGGCAATAGAAAGAGAAATCCGCAATATTAATGTTGATCAGTTACAGAACGTATTCGAAAATATGAAACGAAGAGTCCATGTGTGTTTAGAAACTCAAGGCAGCCATTTTGAGCATTTGTTATAATTTCTTGGCATTTCGTAATAAAATGTATTCATTAATCTTCTAATTTAAATCTCATGTAACAAAAGTTTTTATTATGTAATTTTTTTTATTTACTGTGGATTGTTTGATTCGAATGTTTATATTCATGTTGTCTGTGGAAATAAAGATTATTTTGAATTAGGTGTAACAATTTATTTCTTGCGAACATTTTTTTTATTCAGATATAGTCTACTATACTTTAACTTGGCGTGTGTATGTATGAGTTAACATTTCCGTACGATTTCATTTTCTCCCATATTGTACACAAAGTTAAAGCAATAGTCCAGAAACATTGTCTACGTGGACAATATTTCTGAATCTTTGTGTACAAGAGAAAATGAAATCGTACGGAAATATTAACTCATATATACATACGCCAAGTTAAAGTATACATGACTATAAAAGGCATCCCATTTAAATTTGCTTTTAATATTAAAAAACTCTTAAATTTAAGGAATAAATGAATTATCATAAATTTTTTACCTTTAACTAGAACGCCAATGGATTTAGGATATTTTTGTTTAGTGCAATACCATCGTGTATAGTTGGTTGTCTATATTTTGTGGTCACGTGTCCTGTGATCATTATTGAAAGCTCTGTATATATATGTTGTTTTTTAGGTTTTCGCGGGCGTTAAATGAAGTGCTGTTGTACTTCCGGGTGCTCTCCCGCGTCGATGGTCGACTCCTCCAGGAGTCACGGTTGTCTAAACGACGTTTCGGCAGAATCTCATCTGCCATCTTCAGGTTCTCGCTGAAAGCTGCCTACTGCTGCTCCTCGTTGCTCGAACTGAACTAGTTATATTTAGCGCTCGGTAATTAAATACATTAAATAATTAGGAATAGATAGACACAAGACAAGCTCCCTGTGAGTTTAGGTGTCATATTTGAACCTTTTAGCTTTAGCATATAAGTGCTATACTTAATAAATAACAATATTTATATGTTTTTTATGAATAAGTTACCAACACAATAATTATAAGAGCTGGCACAATATTTAAACTAATAATAAATGTACTATTATGTCAATTAAGTTCAATTTTTTTTTTTTTTTACAAAAAAACCAGTCACCCTACTCTGTGGCTCCGACCCTCACAGAGGGGAGCTGGTAGTAAATACCAATAGCCACTCCCCACGCTCGTGGGGTGAGTGACTACCGGGTCCGCGAATCGTGTGCCCTGAGTAGACGTAATGAACCGAGGATGATAGCCTTTTGCATCTGCCGGCGAAGATCTCTGCCGAATCTCGGCATGCCGGTATGATCTTCAGTTCCGAAAGCAGCGTCTGTCTCATTCCACTGAGGGCTCCTATAATCAGTACCACTATTTTGACAGAATGGCCCGGATAAAGCCTGCGGAGTTCGAAGAGCAAATCTCGATATTTTGTCCGTTTTTCCTCCTCTTTCAAGACAATGTTGCTCTCAGCGGGAGCTGAGAATTCCACGACATACATTGTCTTGAGTTGGTCGTCGAGGGGTACTATGTCAGGCTTGTTGGCTTGTATTTGCCTGACGGTGGGAAACGAGTAGTTTCAATAAATTAGACACTTCTCATTCCCCACAACGGACTCGATATTATTATTATTAGTTTCATCAGCGTATTGTATAATTATTGTCATAGATGTTATATTATGCAAGTAAAAATTGCCTCAGAGAGATCTAAAGCTCTTTTTAGTTTTGAGGTAGATATCGTTCTATTATCTTTTAATATTCTCCATAGGATTGATTACTGTTTTGCTAAAATCATTAAAATGTGTTACTTAGCGATTTCTTGAGTAGCATTTTCTATGTTGCATAGTATATAAGTTGCCCCAGGCTTATATCTAGAAAAAATTCCATTATTAACTACCTTTGTGGTAAATTTCATATTTCAACCACACAAGTTTTTAATATCACGTAAGCTACGTGGAAATATACAAAATTAAAGTCAGGGATTTTATTAACATATTTAATATTAGAAACGAGATAAAAAAGTCTTTTGATGTTAGCAACAAAGGAACTATTTTATTAAATTTTCATGTGCAGCAGTTCGATATCTCCATTGCGGGATTCTAGCATTTGCCAATAAAGTAACTTTTCATTTTTTTGTCGCGTTGGCACAGTCATATCAATAAATCATTTTATGTCTCTCGGTAACTTAATGGGTATTTTCTGTTTTCTAAAAATCTAGTTTTGGTGGTAGACAGGGGAAATTTCCGTCGTTAACTTTAGTATTACTTCAGTCGCCATCTACCGCAGAAATCAATGAAATCCCATTAATCCCGGATCGCGTTTTTTTATCATTGGGGAGCATCATGGGTAGACTAAACCCAGATTTTCAGTATTCCAACTTTGTCGCGCTAGCCGTCATCTTGAATTAAAGTGTTAGTTCAACAACTTGAATATTAAGCAAAATTTTAAAGAAATAGAGTATAATAATTTATACAGTGTGTTTCACTTCTCGTGAAGACACCCATGTATCTCCTTTATTTGTGGCCGAATTCATTTCTAATTTTTACCAGATATACAACTCTATAAGGCGACTTTACATGACACATAAATGTCGTCTAGATCTAAAACGCCGGCCTACTGCGATAAAAAGAAAATCGCCATTTTCGAGAAATCATAGTAGGCTTAGAAATAGACAAAAATTTTGTTAATAAAATTGTTCAGAATCATGAGGTATGCCCCCCAATAAAATTTGGTGAAAATAGGAAAAACTTAAAAAAAAAAATGTTTGTTTCACTTCTCGTGAAGGCACCCCTGTACTTCCTTTATTTGTGGCCGAATTTCAAGACTAATTCATGGAGTTATACAGCTCCATAAAGCGACTTTGTCCAACACATAGAGATAACTTTTTCCAGCAAATGGAAGTCGTGCACAATTATAATTAAAATTATTTATTAAATAAAAGATGAAGTAAGTGTTTACAATGAATGACCATATTATTATATTCGGCCCCTTTCGACTAACCCACCATCAAGTGTAATAGACTCAATCCGCTTTCTGTTATTTATTACAACTCTTCGCAATTCTTGAGCTGTAACTTCTAAACACGCTTGCCTTATCCTCTCACAAAGTTGCTCTACATTTTGAGGTCTGGTCTTATAAACTTTGTTTTTAATATGACCCCAAAAATGAAAATCCATGGGAGTGAAATCAGGAGATCTGAGCGGCCAATGTATTAGAGGGCTATTTCGTCCTATCCACCTTTGGGGAAAATGTTCATTCATCCATGCTCTTACTACTACGGAATTATGGATAGATGCTCTATCGAGTTGGAAATGCAATTGTTCCAAAGGAAAATCGACTATTGCATTTCACAGATCATTATTTAAAAATTGTCGCAAATGTAACGCATTTATATTTTGAAAAAAGAAGAACGGCCATATTATGGTTTCGTTTAAAATTCCGCACCACACATTTACCTTCTGCGAATATTGCCTTTTACAATTTATTACCCAATCAGGATTTTCTACTGCCCAGTACCTAGAGTTTTGTGATGATACCACCTCGTTGGTGGAGAAAGTTGCTTCATCCGTGAAAATTATTTTCTTCAAGAAGTCTCGATTGTTTAAATAATTACCTTCGATCCATAAACAATATTCCAGTCTTCTCTCTTTATCACCTTCCTCCAAAGTGTGTAAAAATTTTGGTTTATACGGTTGTAGTTTATGGCTTTTAAACATCTCCAAATTTTTGACACCGACAAATTCAGGTCACGAGCCATATTTCTAAGGGTGGTAGTGGGATTGGCGTTAAACGCCGCTAATATAAGATTATCATCTTCATGCCTTCGATTAAGATGTACTCTCGGTTTAAGCACATTACCAGTTGTATTGAACAAGTGACATATTCTTGCTATGGTACCATGGTGTATTGGTTGTCTTAGAGGATGTCTTAAATTAAATTCTTCTGCTGCTTCTCTTGAAGACCGTACATTTTCACCGACTATCTTTATTATTTCTACTTTTTCATCAGCAGTTAAAAGTATCCTAGCCATTATGAGTAAAAAAATCAAATAAGGAAACTAACAAACTCAACAATAGATAAAAACAATCACTTCTGTCATAAAAGTAATAATATGGACAGTTAATTTCACGGCATTCTTAACATTTAAAACAAAAAAAACCGCTCCTAAATCTCTGAGCCGATAAGGAGGAAGGATATGATGGAGCATTACTTCTCAAGAACAGTGACAATAAAAAACTGTATTACATTGTTAACTTGATGTATAATAATAAGAAGTGACTCTTTTAGCGTTTTATTGAATCATGATTTTTGCTCACAACTTTCATTTGTTGGAAAAAGTTATCTCTATGTGTTGGACAAAGTCGCTTTAAGGAGCTGTATAACTCCATGAATTAGTCTTGAAATTCGGCCACAAATAAAGGAGATAAAGGGGCGTCTTCACGAGAACTTTTTTTTTTTGAAAGTTTTCCGATTTTCACCAAATTTTACAGGGGGCATATCTCGTGATTCTGAACAACTTTTATTAAGAAAATTTTTGTCTATTTCTAAACCTACTATGATTTCTCGAAAATTGCGATTTCCTTTTTATCGCAGTAGGCCGGCGTTTTAGATCTAGACGACATTTATGTGTCATGTAAAGTCACCTTATGGAGTTGTATATATGATAAAAATTAGAAATGAATTCGGCCACAAATAAAGGAGATACAGGGGTGTCTTCACGAGAAGTGAAACACACTGTATAATGGAGTATGGGAAATATATCTCGACTCAAAATATCGCTATGAATTAAATATATTAATTAAGGAAGCAAAGAGTAGTTATTACAAAAACATAGTAAGCGAAATTAACAATAATTCAACGGTACTATGGAACACTGTAAAAAGTTCAAGTTCGGGAAAAAACAGTGAATAGGAAATAAAATAAATAAGAAATATAAACAATAAAATTATTTCAAATGAAAAGGACATTGCTTTCTGCAAGTTTGAAAACAAGTTTATACAAGGTATAAATAAACACTGAAAAGACTTAGGTGTGTTAAACATTAAAAACCATGGGAAAAAATATATCAAATCCCTTGAAAAATGTTGACGCAATTAATAGTTACTTCATCAATAGTAATCCTAATATACCACCCAATCAAAATGTAATTGAACAGTATAATAATACAGTTAGATATTGTATTATTGATACCTTTGAATTTCATCCATTATCTGAGTATAAGGTCCACAGATTATATACAATATTAAATCAAACGCTCAAGGCTCAGATAATGGGCTTAATATTTTTATTTTTTTTTTTCATTTATTTAACGTCGGCCTATTTCCGCTACTGAGGCCTAACACCGACGCCTGTAGACGAGCTACCCCCAACCAGGAATTTTGCCGAACCTCTTCCCTTAAGAAGAGTAGGGATCTTTTACTTGCCTAACATTTAATAGACAAGGGACCGACGGCTTTACATCTCCTCCGAAGGATGGTATATCTCCTATACAACCCTCGCCTAAGGTTGTATAGCTTCCGCGCATACACTGATATACAAGCCGCTGGAAGATGGGTGAGGCGAGGACGTGGTCTCCGTTGGAACGGTCACCAATCCAACTACTAACCACGCCTAACGTTGCTTTACATCGCATATCGAAGTATGTACATAGTAAAAACGCACCCACGCTCGCCCCCGGCTTAATATTAAATTGCTATTAATATGTTGTCCCTTTGTCTTACCATTTATCACATATATTATTAACGTTTCATTACTGAATGGTGTATTTCCGGAAATTTGAAAGGAGGCCATAGTACAACCGATTGATAAAAAATCGAATGCTGAAGAATTTAAAGATTTGTATCCTATTTATACATTGTCAGTTTTGTCGAAGTTACTGGAAAGAGAGGTAGACTCGCAACTCCGTGAGCATATTACAAAATTTCACATTTTGCCTGCCATCACTGATGACATACTGAGGAGGACTGATAAAAAAATGGCTACAGTGTTAGTGCCTTTCATTCAACACTATCGATCGTGAAATTCTTTTAGCTATATTGAAATCTATTCATTTAAACAATAATGCGGTCAGTTTCTTTCTCAGTTTCCTATCCAACCAAGCACAAAGAGTTAAAATTGACAACAATGTGTCTGCACCTCTCAGTGTGTCGTCGGTAGTTCCTCAGTGATCTACCTTAGGTCCACTGCTGTATATATACTTCAGATTTTATAAAAATATTTATCCACTGTCATGTTCATATTTATGCTGCCGATACGTAATTATACCTCTTATTGATCCCTCTAAGTATGTCAACTATTATCAATCTAGGCATTGCGGCTCTGGTAGAGACATCTAAAAATTATGCCTTGCATATTAGTGCCATTTAAAACTGCCATGCTTATTTTTGGGACTAAAAATGTAAGGTCAGTTCTAACAAAACAACTTTAAACAATTAATGTAAACGGCTACCATATAGGGCCTAAATTTTCACACTATGCGACGTTGAAATTCCAGCCTCATATTAACAATTGTATTTATACAGCGTGTATGAATTTAAAAATGATTTCTAATAACAGCTATTTCTTAAATAATAAGGTTAAAACAATACTATGTGAATCTCTTCTTTTATCAAAATTTAACATTGCCGATCCATGTTTAAATTCTGAGGACTCCCGTAGAACACAGGTTATTTAGAACTCTTGTTTAATTTAATTTTCGGTGGCTGGCTTATCTATATAAAAAATATCGTTTAGGTCAGATGTTCACAACCTCAACATCAGATTCAAAGGAATCCGAACGCCTCTCACGCACCGCACTGCATTATTCAAAAGTTCACTTACCAAATTTACAATTCCGTACCGTCTAATTTTAAAAACAAATAATTATCAACATTTAAACGTTGTGTTAAAAGTATCTCTTTATTCAAATATAGTCAAGGCTAATGGGAAAAAAGAGAAAAAGAAGAAAAGAAAAAGAAAAGGGAAGAAGAAGAAAAAAAAGAAAAAGAGAAAAAGAAATAAATGGAAAGAAAGAAGGGAAAGGAAAAACGGGGGAAAATGCATATTCTCTATTCTCGCTTTCGTGCATGGTTATTGCATTGTATTGTTATTGAGTTGTAAGATATGTTTGTATGTATCATTGTTGATTTGTTTATACTTTTTACCGTTCTTATGGGTTATGTATGATATAGCTATTATTATAGTATGCTATATGGTTAAGATGAAAAAAAGGTGTAGTGTCACTCACTACTATCTAATCTTCAGCATTATTCCATTAGGTCATTTTAAATGTTATAGGAATGATATTTGTAATTTAGGTGTACTTGCTTAAAGGAAAATAAAGACCTATTATTGTTATTATCATTATAACAGAAACAAACTGGGTTCAAAATGTATTAGTAACCCTGTATAACGTCGTGGCTATTTTTTACCATACATTTTTTAAATTTCAAATATAGAGTTGTTTCTCACCTTCAGTCTCTTATTTATGGAATTTATCTCATTCATTTGTTTGTCGAGGATCTACTAGATATTTGACTATTTTAAGACGCATAATACTGTGCAATAATAATTATAATTATTATTTTTTCCATATTTTAAACGATATTTTGTTCTGTTTGCGAAGTCGCAGTAGGGCTGGATTAACAAATGAAGTTCCACTTGACGTAACGACTGCACAAGAATTCAAATATCTACTTCTAGAAATAATTATAATACCACTCTGCATTCAACTTAAACGCGAGATATTGTACATCATTTTTACCTATTTAGGATTTCCATGAAAAGCTAAAATTATATTTATTTCAATCTACTTAATATCCATTCAAACGTGATTAGACGTAAGTAAAGACAAGAATAATATCAGAAATAATAATTTAAAAAGTGACCTTTTGATCGAGTTCTCGTTGACCCATCTCTCGATTTTAAATTATTAAATTTTCCCAACAATAACATTTATTTGCGTTGTTATTTCCTTATATATAGTGATAACTGTTCCACTTCAACCTTTGGAAAATAATTCGTTCCTGTAGCATTATAATAAATATTGCATCAACAAGATCTTAAATTAGCAATACAAAAAAATTAGGGGTCCAATGGAACTTGTCACAGATGTTTGTTTCTGTTTACTGTTGCAGGAACCGATGAGTTTACCTCAGGATACAATGCAAACTTGCATCGAGGGGTGGAAAGGGAGGTAAAATGTATTTATTTGTTTATTTATTTACTTACTAGTAGATATGCATCCTATAGTGTGAGTTACCGTGCGTGTTAAGAGCGCTCCGGATATAAGCCGGAAGGCCGTTCAATTTACTCTCATATAAATCATTATTTAAAAAAACGGCTTTCACTAAAAGACATTAAAAACGTGTTACAATATGGGATGATGAGAGAAAAAAATGTATATATAAGAAAATATTTTTTTTCTTCTATTTTCGATTTGAGAAAATAATTCTTATCATCCCACATAGGTATTATTAAGATAAACATTTTCCCTTTTGTAGAACTAAAATAAAATTCCGGGTTCGATCCCGGGTCGTGGCAGTGGAAAATACTGTGAGAGGGATTTTTCCACTATACACAGATATTGGGTGTGTGTCCTTTGTCACTGAATGTGTAGCCCCCTCCCACACAAGGCTCTTCTAGAGAATTCCGGGATAAAGGGGGTCGTATTTACCTGTGGTGTTATTTATTATTTATTATTTATTTATTACACCTCTATCTCCCTCTTTCCAAGCACACCGTACATTCGGCTGCGTCACTTTATTGACGTGAAGTCATTTACAATTAAAATTGGAAGCATGGATGACTAATACACTCCGAACAACTCTAAAAATTTGGCCTTTGCCCAAAAAGTCTTTATTGGGGGTCTAGAAATAAAGATAGGATGAAGGCCCGATGATCTCTTTTGAAAAACTACCACAAAAGCACCCCCAAAAGTACATTTTTTTAGTTTTTGCCAATTTTCTTAGAAACTATTACTTTTTCGGAAAAATGTACATTCGCAACTCCTTTCGAGAGATATAAATTTTTAAGAATGCCGTTTGGTATTAACTGTGCACCAGAAGTATTTCACAAAAGATTTAAGGAAATATTTGATGTTCCTGGGGTTGAAGTATTTGTAGACGACATTTTGATATTGGGACATGATAAGAAAGAACATGATGAGCGGTTAGAAAGAGTGAAATAGCGCAAAAAAATGATGTGAAATTTAATTTAAAAAAATGTAAAATTTGTGTCGATGAGGTTAGCTATATGGGTCACAAAATATGGAAATTTGGTTGCACCGCGGATAATTAAAAAAATTAAAGCAATTCTGGACATGCCGGATCCAAAAAATGTTGAGGGTATGCAAAGATTTTTAGGAATGATTACCTTTGTAGGAAAATTTGCTACGATTTACACGTACATAAACAAATAAATACGTTGGATATTAGTGGTTATAAGATATTACATAAAGAAATCACTTGGGCTACTGTAGCGTAGCAGATATCGCAGACACAACTTAACCCGGATAAGTGATGTGATGTGCCCACGATAAAATTTAACTAGCTCAGACTATCTTAGGGAGTTAAGCCCAAGTTTACATAAACTATGACAAATTATTAGTTTACTTACTTACACAAATCACTGAGGGTTCCATGCGTAGTGGTCGCAGACGAAATAATGACACTTTATTTAAGCATGAAATGCACTATATTACAGAATTTACATATATTGGTTCTCTAGCATGTAACCTGGCAATGTTCAAAAGGTGTGGCAAATTTCTTGATTAATAAGTTACAACATTAATAAAATGCCTCGTGTAGCTACACATCGGTTTACAACGTGAGGATAAATGGTAATAAATTCGGCCACAATGGGTTTGATTTAGAGAACCTCCTTAAATAAATATAAATGCATAAAATCTTTAAATATGTACAAGTTAAAATACAAGAGTAAGTATATATGGATATAACCGCGCCGAACCACTGAAGGTGGTCCCCGGTAAATAAAAACAACACACTTATCTAGGGTGGTACGATACCGATTTCGACGTTGAAGATACTGTAGCCCTACGGTGGTGTCTTCGGGACGAAATAAATTGACCCGAGAATGGGGGTTAATTATAGCCTCTCCAGCCCTGGAACTTTCTACTGTGTCTGGATGCCCCGTCCGTGGAACTTCACTGATGTGTGTAGAAGCCCCGTCCGTGGAACCCTAAAGATATCCCGATTTAATTTGCATGGTCGGAAATGCACGTGAAGCGTGCCTCATGAGAGAAATTTAAATCTGACATAACCTACAAAAGAAATATAATTTACCTCACTGATGAGGGAACAATCCACCAATCCAATCCACCAATTGAAGCCACAGTTGGATGGATGGGGTCGAGTCCGTCTTTCAAGTCGACACGATACTTCCAAAGGAAAGCCTGTAAATTTGTGAAACACGTGGGTAGAGAACAAATAAGATGGCGTGAAGAGGTTAGCTTACCTTGTATACTTAAATATCCTGCTTCCGCAGTTAAAATTTACTCACAACAACAAAATATTCCGCTAAACGGAACAACAACAGATGGAGAAAATTTTCCTCTGTTGACAATCCCAAAATCCACCAGGATGCCTCGGATAAAACGAGTTTTGTGAGATTATCAACCGTGTACGCCAACAAAAATGTCTCTCCGCTTTTCACGAGCCGGAAGTATATCGCCCTCCCGTGGACAATAGCGAAGCTCTGCTACGAGCGGTTGTTATTATGCGGCCCATAAAACGCTGGCGGGTCGTATACGCTAGAGGTCCGCAACAAATTTATTAAGAATCTGTCAGACATTACAGCACCACATTGAAACAAAAATTAGTTCAAAAACCGGTTTTACAATATTACACTAAATCACTTAAATTTTTAAACTAAACTTCACATTTAGATTCTTAATGTAATTTACACGCATCTTTTCCCTATCGTACTTCTCCATATTTTGATAAATAAGGGCATTTCAGGCCATTTTAAAATTTCCGATGACATTTTGTATATGTCATAGTTGTGACAAGACAAATATTATTAATAATTTTGTAGTTATTAATCATGCTGAAACTAATGCTGAAACCCGCTTTAAAAAACAATTGAATAAAAAAGTTTTCCATATGGTGAATACTTTTTGGCAGATACTGTATGATAGTAAAGCTAGAAGCTTTATAAAGTTTTGCATAAAACAAATATAAAGTATAAATAGACGACATAATGCAAGAAATATTTAATAAATTAATAAAATATGATAAGCTTAACGTTAAAATAACTGTTAGTTGCATCAAGAATTGAAAAATCGAATTAATGAAGAAGTCAGGATAATTGTTAATTGTTAGACAGTTTAGATGACCTAATAAATAAATGACCTCACAATTAAATAGATGGCTCACAAAAGGTATTTGCCAAGCCGGGTAGCTTTTGATGGAACACGAATGCCAAATAGTTCCAGCAAATATGGATAGGAAACATAGGAATTAATTATGTTACATATCAATTTAAGATATCTGCGTTTCCGGCGAACTTCAAGAGAATTGATATGAAAATCGTGTTCGAGACTTGTACAATCATTCTTGTAAATACTAGTGATTGGACGCTCCTAAATTTAAATGGATATAATATACTAATTAATAATAAAATAATCGTTATTAGCACAACAGCTATTACATGCCACGAAAATGTAGTACACCACTACCAATGAAAATTAATAATATATTGCTACATTTTTCCCCGTATTCGGCCTTAAGTCGTTGATGTTATAGCGTAATTAGCACTAAAGAGATACTTAATGTGTGAATAACAACTTAATTCGCTCTTAAAATTCCTAAAGTTTATATTAGACATATACTTTAAAAGTGGTCAATCTGTAATATGTACAGATTACTCAAATTAGTGCCAATTCTATTTTTATAGAGCCTGTTACTGAAGAGGAAGTAATTCAAATAATAAATATCACATGAAGGCAAAAGACTGTGTTGGTGTTACCTGTACGTCTCATTAAATTCTGCAAATAGACATTAGTCAGTACTCTTAACAAACATATCAATTAAACTTGGACAGTTCTCAAATGCTTTAAAACTAGGAAAAATTGTACCTTTGCACAGAAAAGGTGATCTCCAACTATTAGAGAATTATAGGCCTATCATAGTTCTAAGTTATATTTCAAAAATAACTGAAAAGGCAGTTTCCACTAGACTATACAATTATTTAGAAACCAATCAGCTACTTACCAACTGTCAGTATGGTTACCGGACGCTTAGATCTATAGAATTAGCTAGCCAAGAATTTATACAAAAAATGTATGCCTATTTGTATATGGGCGATAAAGTTGCAGGTTTATTGTTTGATTTAATGGCGACATTTGACTGTGTGAATTCAAACTTCCTTAAATTAAAGTTAAGTAATATGGGTAATGGGTATTAGGGGCCACATATTGAACTGGATAATGTCATATTATCTAGAAAATAAAAAAATACTCGTTTCCATTGACTCGGAAATACCTGATACTTATAACATGGATATTGGTGTTTGATTATTGGTCCTTTACATTTTTTAATATTTATAAATGACCTCCTGTCATTTTTGACAGAAAGAAATATATTTATGTACGCGGAAGACAATTCGGTTGTCATAAAAGCTAAAAGTATCCAAGGAATTACAATCTAAAGCACAAACAACAATTAAATAATTTGAAAACTGGTGTTAGAAAAATTCACTTATGGTTAACACTAGCAAGACAGTTTTTTTTGTATACATTTAGTTAACGTCGGCCTATTTCCGCTACTGAGGCCTAACACCGACGCCTGTAGACGAGCTACCCCCAACTAGGAATTTTGCCGAACCTCTTCCCTTAAGAAGAGTAGGGATCTTTTACATGCCTAACATTTAATAGACAAGGGACCGACGGCTTTACATCCCCTCCGAAGGATGGTATATCTCCTATACAACCCTCGCCTAAGGTTGTGTAGCTTCCGCGCATACACTGATATACAAGCCGCTGGAAGATGTGTGAGGCGAGGACGCGGTTTCCGTTGGAATGGTCACCCATCCAAGTACTAACTGCGCCTGTCTTTACATCGCATACCGAAGTATGTACATAGTAAAGACGCACCTACGCTCGCCCCATTTTTATAGTTCTTTGGCCAAATCAGTTCCTATTCTTAACTGCGTAGAAACCACTAATGAGACAAAATTTTTTGGAACTATTCTAGATTCAACTCTTAGTTTCTTTAGTCATATAGACAACCTGTTTCGAGTTTAGCGAAGATAACCTACTATTCCTTAGTTTATTCAAGATTCAGCTACAGTTTTATTCTATGGGGACAATCACCAGGATGATTTTCAATCTTCTTTACAGACAGTCCTGTTGTGATACTTTCAGAGTGAAAAAAATTATGACCACACCGTGTATTTATATATTCAAAATTCTATGTTTTATGTGTAATAATCAAAACAATTGTTGTCTCGTGGATCAAACAAAATTCATATAACTTTAGGCTATGCAAATATAGCAAATCTCCCTATTATTCAGGTGCCCATCTTTAGGATTCACTTCCTGATAGATTTAAAACGGCACCAACTTGTGAAGTATTTCGGAATGAACTAAAAAATTATTTACTAGATAACTCGTTTTATAGTACAGACGAATTTTGTACAATAAGTCCTGCTTGAGCGGTACCAACAATTGTTGTAAGTTTTAGTCACTATTCCAATTACTATTCCAGTGTCATTTGTATATATTTTTATATTGGAACAAAATTTTACTCTATGTTTAGTTGTTTAAGTACTTAACGTCTTTACTTATTTTATCTATTTATTCATGAGTTTGTTTTTTATATGTCTTGTTTGTTTTTATATATTTTTTATAGCCTTGTTTGTTTTATACATTTTTATGAAATATTTATAAGTTTACTTACGCTTCTTTTTATATTATTACTATAAAATATTTTATAATGTATTTTTGTAGTCTTTTACACTTTGGACAGAACCAATATTCATTTTATGTAACAAAATTATGCTGAACAAATTTATTCTATTCTATTCTATAATTGATTACCTGTTGGGTGGCTATATCTTAATAAATAAATAAATATTGTCGATTTTGTTTTGACCGCTATCTTTAATTTGCATCTCTTTTGTAGTTGCTATTTGGAGACGGCAATTATACTTTTTTGTCATCACCAGGTCCCTCCCCATTTACAGGCTTTTGTTTTGTACCCATGTCACGATTGTCCTTAGCTGGCTCGTGGACTAGCAAATGTGTGGTGATAAATTCCGTAATATTGTTGTATTTTTAATTAGTTACCGATAATAGCAAACTAGTTAATAGGTATACAATCCTTGTCACGCTATACATAATTATATTTACATCTAAAAGCAGTAATAAGTTTGATCAGGGAAAATCTAAATGCGTAACAAGTATGTTTTTGGAATGCTTATTTAATTACTATGTCAATAACTGGAACTATCGATTGCGTTGCTTTGTTTATTATAAGTTCAAGGTCAACTTTGTTTATATTAAAGTTAATTGAAATCATTTAATTGCAATTCCCATATAAACATTGCATTGATCTAATTTGGAAACTGGACGAAGGCAGACTTATTGATGTTATTATGCTGTTAACAAAACTATAGTTCACAGTCTTACCACCAGCTCCCTGAATTTGGAAATTTTAAATAACATTCTTCTTGTAAGAGTTCAATAATAGGTCTATTTTAACTGCAAAGTAATTTAAATAAGTGTAAATATTCGCCAGTGGAAAATTGGGGTCAAGTGTTTTAAATTTTAGTTAAGAGCCATACAAACATTTTTAGAGTAAAAAAAATTCTTATTTAGACCCTTGTCTAAATGTCTGGTCGATAGCCGAGTGGGTTAAGGCGCGAGGTGGCAATCGCGATTAATCACACGGACATCGCACCACCGGGTTCGAATCCTGGCTCCGGCACTGTCGGAGGAAATGGTTGTATGTCCGCGTTTTTTCAATGTGTAACCCCCTTCCGCACAAGCCCTGGCTTTTGGAATTGGGGGTTGTCTAATTTCTGTGGTGTTTATTTATTATTTAGTAGAGGAAATGAATGAAAAAAAGGTTGTAAGTTCTTAATCATTAGTACTTCAATGTAAAGACTCGAAATCTTTTGCATTATGTTAAGTTTCGGTAACATATGAAATATATACTTTCCAAAATAACTCGCATATCAGGGGGGGGGGGTCCTTGGGGTCGCTGATTACTGATCCGACGTGAAAATTGAAGAACTCAAAATAGCGAACTTTAAGAATTAATTCCTCATTTACGCCATTTATTGATTTTACTGAGAAATATGTAGAGTAAAAAGTCTTTAGAATGGAATTTTGCGTAAGAGTGCACCATTTTGGTAGCTGTATTATTTAACTCTTTCGCTTCTCCCCCGTGGAAAACCTCCTACGTCTGACTCTTTATTTTGCAAAAATTGCAATAAAAGCATTTTTAATTTTTTTAACCTCACCACAATAAAATTGTGAGAGGTTACTAAAATTGGTTGAAAAACGAAAATTGAAATAACATCAAATCTTTACGTTTTGAGGTCCTAGGAACCCAAAAAAGTGGTTTTTGAAAAATGTCTGTGTGTGTGTGTGTGTGTGTGTGTGTGTGTGTGTGTGTGTGTGTGTGTGTGTGTGTGTATGTGTGTTAGCACGATAGCGCCGAAACTACTGAACGGACCTGAATGAAACTTTGCATGTGCGTTTCTTTAGTGCTCCAGAAGATTTGAAAAGGGTTTGGTTGAGATCGGATTACGTTTAGTGCCGTTTCGGCGCAACAAGTTGTTTATTTTGTAATTACTTACAATGTTCAATCAAATCATTGAAAAGCAATTAAAATTCCAATTTCAACGATATATCACCCTTCCACTCTTTCGATTTGGTTCCCGTGAAAAAAATTTAAAACAAAGCAAATGTGTAGCATAGATCGCATTTCGCGTGACATGATCGATGCGCGTAGCCGTTACGTCGTGAAACTGGTCATTTCACGTGCATTCCTATTCAATAACAACTATACAGCTTTACTGTCGCATTTAATTTCAAATATTTTGAATTGGAGAACGGATTTGGATAAAAGTTTGCATGAGGGTTTCATCAATGTTCTAGAAGATCTGAAAAGATTTTGGTTGAGATCGGATTAGGTTTAGTGCCGTTTTCTTAAATATATACAGACACAAATTGCACTGCATATATTCCTCTAAAATCTAATGAAATTACTGAAAGGCAAGCTAACTAATGTTTATTTAATAAAGAGTCATGAGCGATCGGTTTGCAATGAGCAAATTTTGTCGATTGTCGTTTGTTCCCCGCGCTATGTTTTAGTAGTTTGTCATCCGATACGTTGGTGTCATGTCACATATAAGATTTCAGCATACTTGTAACTTTTAGTGACTGTGTACAAGTGGAGGTGTAACAATAGCAATATCATACGCTTTTTTATAGATTATCACTTTACCAATTTTCAGTTTGTTACTTTGCGAATTTGTAATGTTTATGGTACCTAACTAGACTTTCTTAGTTGTTCAAGTGATGTTAAACTTGTTAATAGGGTAATAGTATATTATTCAACGAGCGATAACGTAGCAAATTGAATACTATACTTTATCTACGATTATAACAATTAATATTAAATTGCAAGTATACAGAAACATTATTTACAAAATAATGTCAACAGTTAAACTTCAAAACTAATCAAACATGTCAAATCACCTTTCTTTCGTCAATAATGATAATGAACCTTTCCATTTCACCATATCGGAGAGGTGATTGACTGTATCTAGTGAATTATAATATGTAACTCTCGTTTATAATCCACGCTATTTGTTTATGGATACTATTACTTGTTCAAAACCAGTTAATTAAGTTGATTATTGAATATATTATAAATCTTATATGAGTAGATAAAGAGATATAATAGTTTCAAATAGATTATAGCCATATTAGAAACTAAATCAGTTCTTAACTTCTGGGTGTGTGTTAAAGTTGGAAAATTAATTACATATAACTTAAAATTTCAAATTTTATTTTTTCCATTTTTGGTTTTTCAAAAAAATCAAACACATAAAATGATACGTTTCAAGTATTATTTGCTCGAATATTGCAAATTACTTTTTGGGGAATTTACTTACGTTAATTTGCAAATAAGATCTGTTCTTATTTTTAGTTTATTTAGTTCATGCACTGAAGAAGTTTAGTGGAAATTTATTTCAGTAATTGGGAAAATTATCTTAACATAGTATCTTGATATCTTTTGATCATTCTTGGATCAAAGTAAATGTTTTGGTTACATTCTGCTTGTAATTTTGTTATTTTTTTATTATTTTTTCTCGCACTATTTGCTTTGTTGTGCGGTTAGCAACACAAATTTTCTCTTTCTTTTGTTGCAAAAGATATTTGACTGATAACATTTATTTTCCTATGCACGAGACCACAAAGAGGGTTTAACTTAGGAAGATTTCTGTTATATAAGATCTGACAGCGAAACAACTTCCATCCGCAACAATCATCTTATCTAGAGGAGTAGAGGTCATCAATATCTTCTATATTAGGAGAATATTCCAGGACAGCCATTAGCTAATGTGCCACCATGTTGTCCGGAAAACCACTTTGGAGATTATACCTACCACCTCAACTACCAGCATAGGAAAGGTATATGTTCGTCTGTCTGTCTCTAAATTCTCTTCGAACTCAACAGGCCTTAGTACATTTCATTTGATCTTAATTTTTCATTAGAGTTCAATTGCATTCACTCATTCAACTAATTAAAATAATAGTAATTTTGTTTTTTATAAGAAATGTGCTTTTGTCAAACTTTTGTTTTTAATATAGGTACATACTTTAAACTGCTGTGATATTTGTTCCACATTTGATTGTGATAATATATTGTTTGTTTTGAGACAGTCTAGTTTTATTTCTCTGCTTGTGAGTCTGAAATTTCAGAGTTTAAACCACCAATCATATTCAAATTACTTTAATCTTGATTTGTTGGATTTAGCAGTTTAAATTCGCAGCTAATATTTATATTGGTTGCGTAGCATCCAACGCTATCTTATAGCGTTATTTTTGTGTTAACTGCTAGAACCAATCAAATTAAAAGGTTTCAATTTTTTTGTCAAACTGCTCACTGAAAGTGTCCTGTTAGCAAATAGTAAGTCGTAAACCAATTTGTTTTAGTTTGTTAACTTTCAAAATCTATACTTACTCACACCCACCGTATAAACCTGAACAGCCGACGGGCACGATAGCGCCGAAACTATTGAAAGGATTTGGATAAAAAATTTTAGTGCTCCAGAAGATCTGAAAAGGTTTTGGTTGAGATCGGATTACGTTTAGTGCCGTTTTGGCACACAGTCTAATGCTCTTTTTGGCTTCAAAGATCCACCGGGTGGGGAGGTTCCAGCCGCTTCCAGTAGCTGCCGATTTTTTTAATTATAGCTTGTTAATATTGGTCCAATAAAGTTGAAATAACAAAAAAACAAATGTAATCCTAATCAACTATTTACTGGGGGTGAACATAGAGTGACTTCCCAAAAAATACGATTTTTCCTAGACTGATAGGGGAAAATATGTAAATATTACTAATAGCGTGTAATTTTTATCTAATTATCAATAATAATGGATATACACCCTTAAAATATAGTTTAAATCATGTTCAAAGGGCAGAAAAGTGCACAATTTCGTTTTGAAAAAAACGTTTTTTGGCTGCCAAAGGGGTGAAAATAATTTTTTAGGCCCGTAGAGTTTATATGTAATTTCTGTATTGTTGTTGAACATGTGAGGGAATTCTAAACATTTTATTTCATTTTTGGTCAATTTTGCGGAAGGGTTAAATGTGTCCTCATAAACGTTTTTTTAAAACAAAAGATACTTACACTGTTTCTATTACTTTTTAAGAAAAATATGATGATTTAAACAATGTTTAGAATACGTTTTTGCATAAGAATCATCATCATCATCATCAATAGTGCTACAGCCCTAGGTAGGCCCCGACTTTCTTCAGCTTTGTTCGCCATTCGTCCATATTCAACGCAGCCCGTTGCCAGTTCGCTGCGCCAATCTTCGCATTATCCTCGTCAACTCCACTTTTCCATATCAACCTCGATCTACCTCTCCAACAACGTGTTCCCGCAGGTTCTTACTTGATGATTCTTTTTGGTGGGTAGTTTTCATCAGCTCTTGCAATATGCCCGGCCCATCTCAGGCGTCCAAGCATTGGCCATCTTCGCAGATTGCATCGAATATTTTCCGGAGAATTTTCCGTTCAAAAATCAGCAGGAGGTTTTCATCCGATTTGCTTATTGTCCAAGTCACGGACCCATATGTAAGAACTGGGAGGATTAAAGTTTTATATATTAGGCTTTTAGTTTTCCAGAATAGATTGCGACTTCTAAGGTGTTTACTGAGTCCAAAGTAATATTTATTGGCTAGCATAATCCTTCTTTTTATTTCATCTGATATCATATTTTCGGTGTTTACTAAGGAGCCTAGATAAGTGAAGTGCTGTACGGCTTCTACATTGACTTCTTCCATATTCACATTCTGGCCTATGTTTCGAGCCCTGTTCCCTGGTGTGGATGCCATAAGCTTAGTCTTATCTACGTTAATTTCTAGTCCTATTTTTTCTGCTGCGGTGGAGAAAGCTTTGAAAGTTTCTTTAGATTTCCGCAGAGTGCGGGCAACTATGTCATCTGCGTAAGCCATTATTTGTATGGATTTGTTGTACAGTGTGTTTCACTTCACGTGAAGACACCCCTGTATCTCCTTTATTTGTGGCCGAATTCATTTCTAATTTTTATCAGATATACAACTCTATAAGGCAACTTTACATGACACATAAATGTCGTCTAGATCTAAAACGCCGGCCTACTGCGATAAAAAGAAAATCGCAATTTTCGAGAAATCATAGTAGGCTTAAATAGACAAAAATTTTGTTAATAAAAGTTGTTCAGAATCACGAGATATGCCCCCCTATAAAATTTGGTGAAAATCGGAAAACATAAAAAAAAAATGTTTCACTTTTCGTGAAGACACCCCTGTATCTCCTTTATTTGTGGCCGAATTTCAAGACTAATTCATGGAGTTATACAGCTCCATAAAGCGACTTTGTCCAACACATAGAGATAACTTTTTCCAACAAATGAAAGTCGTGCACAATTATTATTAAAATTATTAATTAAATAAAAGATGAAGTAAGTGTTTACAATGAATGACTATATTATTATATTCGGCCCCTTTCTACTAACCCACCAACAAGTGTAATACACTTCTCAATCCGCTTTCTGTTATTTATTACAACTCTTCGCAATTCTTGAGCTGTAACTTCTAAACACGCTTGCCTTATCCTCTCACAAAGCTGCTCTATATTTTGAGGTCTGGTCTTATAAACTTTGTTTTTAATATGACCCCAAAAATAAAAATCCATGGGAGTGAAATCAGGAGATCTGGGTGACCAATGTAATAGAGGGCTATTTCCTCCTATCCATCTTTGGGGAAAATGTTTATTCATCCATGTTCTTACTACTACGGAATTATGGATAGATGCTCCATCGAGTTGGAAATACAATTGTTCCAAAGGAAAATCGACTATTGCATTCCACAGATCATTATTTAAAAATTGTCGCAAATGTAACGCATTTATATTTTGAAAAAAGAAGAACGGCCCCATTATTGTTTCGTTTAAAATTCCGCACCACACATTTGCCTTCTGGGAATATTGCCTTTTACAATTTATTACCCAATCAGGCTTTTCTACTGCCCAGTACCTAGAGTTTTGTGATGATACCACCCCGTTGGTGGAGAAAGTTGCTTTATCCGTGAAGATTATTTTCTTCAAGAAGTCTCGATTGTTTAAATAATTACCTTGGATCCATAAACAATATTCCAGTCTTCTCTCTTCATCACCTTCCTCCAAAGTGTGTAAAAATTTTGGTTTATACGGTTGTAGTTTATGGCGTTTTAAACATCCCCAAATTTTTGACACCGACAAATTCAGGTCACGAGCCATATTTCTAAGGCTGGTAGTGGGATATAACATTATCATCTTCATACTTTCGATTAACATGTACTCTCGGTTTAAGCACATTACCAGTTGTATTGAACAAGTGACATATTCTTGCTATGGTACCATGGTGTATTGGTTGTCTTAGAGGATGTCTTAAATTAAATTCTTCTGCTGCTTCTCTTGAAGACCGTACATTTTCACCGACTATCTTTATTATTTTTACTTTTTCATCAGCAGTTAAAAGTATTCTAGCCATTATGAGTAAAAAAATCAAATAAGGAAACTAACAAACTCAACAATAGATACCAACAATCACTTCTGTCATAAAAGTAATAATATTGACAGTTAATTTCACGGCATTCTTAACATTTAAAACAAAAAAACCGCTCCTAAATCTCTGAGCCGATAAGGAGGAAGGATATGATGGAGCGTTACTTCTCAAGAACAGTGAAAATAAAAAAAACTGTATTACATTGTTAATTTGATGTGTAATAATAAGAAGTGACTCTTTTAGCGTTTTATTGAATCATGATTTTTGCTCACGACTTTCATTTGTTGGAAAAAGTTATCTCTATGTGTTGGACAAAGTCGCTTTATGGAGCTATATAACTCCATGAATTAGTCTTGAAATTCGGCCACAAATAAAGGAGATACAGGGGTGTCATCGCGAGAAGTGAAAAGTGAAAGTTTTCCGATTTTCACCAAATTTTATAGGGGGGCATATCTCGTGATTCTGAACAACTTTTATTAACAAAATTTTTGTCTATTTCTAAGCCTACTATGATTTCTCGAAAATTGCGATTTTCTTTTTATCGCAGTAGGCCGGCGTTTTAGATCTAGACGACATTTATGTGTCATGTAAAGTCGCCTTATGGAGTTGTATATATGATAAAAATTAGAAATGAATTCGGCCACAAATAAAGGAGATACAGGGGTGTCTTCACGAGAAGTGAAACACACTGTAGATGATGCCTCTATTCTCCAGATTTGCGTTTCTGGCTGCCTTCTCTAGGGCAATGTTGAATAGGAGACACGCCAGCGCGTCTCCTTGTCTTAGGCCTATGTTGGTTTGGAAGGCATCCGATGTGTCATTTTCGATTTTTACTTTGCAGATGACTTTTGACATTGTTGTTTTAACTAGTCGGATTAGTTTGCTGGGTATTCGAAACTTATTCATTGCCTCGTAGAGTTCGTTCCTTAGGATGCTATCATATGCTGCCTTAAAATCTATGAACAGGTAGAATGTGTCGATGTTAAATCTGTGCGTCTTTTCCAGTATCTGTCGTAGGACGAAGATTTGGTCTACCGTGGATCGTCCTGGCCTGAAATCGCTCTGATATTCCCCCAGTAGCCTTTCCGTATGGTGACTCAGTCGGTTGTACAGGATGTTTGAGTATATCTTATATATGGTGTTAAGGAGCGTGATACCTCTGTAATTTCCACAGTCAAGCTGGTCTTCTTTTTTATGTAGCGGGCATATTATTCTGGTTTGTCATCCGTCTGGCATTTGCTCCTCTGTCCATACTCTACCGATAATCTTATGTACGAATAGTGTCGGATTTTGTCCACCGTTTTTGAAAAGTTCTGCGGGTATTTGGTCGCTTCCAGGGGATTTATTGTTCTTTAGTCTTTTCATGGCTTCTTGTACTTCCTGCAGGAACGGCGGTTCAATTTTTTCGTAGTCTTCATTCAGGGAATCGTTGTCTTGGTCTATGCTGTCTTTACATAGGAGTTCCATAAAGTGCTCAGCTCATCTACTAAGTATTTGCTCCTTACCATTTAGGATCTGTCCGTTTTTATCCTTGGATGTTGTTATTCTTGGTTTAAACTCCTTCCTCATGTTATTAATATACTTGTAGAATTTCCTTGTCTCGTTCCGATTTCTTTGTGCATCGAGCTCCTCTAATATATTATTTTCAAATGCCCTTTCTTTCTTTTATGTATGCGTTTTTCCTCTCTCCTTAGTTCCTTGTACATATCCGTAGCTGCTCGTGTTCTATGTTGCTTGCATACATTTATATGCAATATCTTTTTTTTCAGTGATCTCATGGCATTCATCGTCAAACCAGACGCCATGTGCCAATGATCTTGCTATTCCTAGTGTGTCGGCTGCTACTGATTTTATTGTATCTTTGCACGCGTTCGATGTTTCCGTCAGTGATAGGTCGTTTTCAATGGCGAATTTATATTATTATTCAGTTGGTTCTCATATTGTTGCTGTATTTGTGTTTCATTTAGTAGTAAGTAGGTATTTTACTTACATTGCCTATTCCCTTTCAGTTTTTTCACGTTAGATATCCTTCCGCGTATTTTTGTTCCAACTGAATAGTGACCAGTCTATATTAGCGCCTCTAAAATTTCGTACTTCCTGGAGGCTCAAGTAGTGTCTGCTATCGATCAGTACGTGGTCTATTTGGTTTTGCGTATTTCCGTCTGGTGACGTCCAAGTTATTTTATGTATCTGTTTGTGTGGGAAACACGTGATGCCCATCGCCATATATTTAGAGGCTGCAAAGTTTATCACTCTATTTTCGTTATCATTTGTTAGTTTGTGTGGCCTACATTTTCCTATATGTTGTTGGTAACATTCTTCTTTGCCAATTTTGGTATTTAGGTCTCCTATTTCGATTTTTGTATCATTTCTTGGGCATTGGTCGTATGCGGCCTCAAGTTCTTCATAATACTGATCTTTATCATCCTTTGATTTGTCTTCTGTGGGAGTATGGGTACTTATCAAACTTATGTTAAAAAATTTTCTCTTAATTCTCAGGACGCTAATCCTTGGACTTATGGGTTTAAAGTCTATGATTAGGTGTTTTGCATGGTGTTGGCAGCTATAGTATACGTCGTAGTCCCTGTTCTGAATAATTCCGTGTCCTGTCCAGCGCATTTCTTGGATTGCCATTATGTCAGCCTTGTATGTCAATTTGGCTTTAGAAAAAACTGCTCCACAATAAATGCAGTTTCTTGTATCATAGATGTTGTTATCGAAGCGCTCGAGCAAGGTCTTTACTCTTCTATCACACTATCTGATCTAAGTAAAGCTTTTGATTGTGTTTCTCACGAAATATTAATCCAAAAACTTGAATTTTATGGTATTAGAGGATTACTTTTATTTTTATTTAGATCATATCTTGAAAACAGAACACAGTGTGTTTCCCTTAATAATGAAAAATCTGGCACTAAAATCATTAAACATGGAGTTCTTCAAGGCTCCGTATTAGGCCCTACTCTTTTTCTTATTTATATTAACGATCTGCCTTCTTTTCTAGACGATATTAAATGTACGTTGTTCGCTGACGACTTAACCCTAAAAAACTCTTTTAAAAATATTAAAGAACTGATAGATCAGGAAGTCGTAGCTACCAAAAAATCTGAACAGTGGTTCTCTGCAAACAAACTGAAATTAAACAAAAACAAAACTCAAAGTTTAGTTATCAGTACTGATACGACTATTACTAAGGGAAATAGTGTCAAGCTATTAGGCATAACTATTGATGACGGCCTGAAATGGGATGTACATATTGATCAACTATGCAAGAAATTATCTAGCACAATCTTTGTTATCAGAAGATTGAGTAAACTTATAAATAATGATACCCTATTATCAGTATATTATGGCTTATTTCATTCCCACTTGAACTATGGGATAATACTCTGGGGTAACTCTAGTTGTTCGCAAAGGGTTTTCATACTTCAAAATTGAATTATAAGAATTCTTGCCGATGCCCCATATCTAGAGCACTGCAAGCAATTGTTCACTAATTTAATAATAATGCCAAACTTGTACATATACAATAGCTTACTACAAATACATAGTAAAAGAAGTCAACTACAGATATATTCAGATATTCATTCCCATAATACTAGGTATAAAGGTAATCTATATGTCCCTAAGTATAGGCTGTCCAAATCTAAGAATAATTCCTTGGACCTCAATTTATACAATAAACTACCTAGTGACTAGAAAATTCTGAATAATATTCAATTTAAAAATAATAATAATTGTTGAGTAACTGTTTTTATCCTGTTGACGAATATTTCAATATGGATGTAATGTGAAGAGGTTCTTAACTCCCGGTATGTATTGATTGTACCATGCTGATGTGCATATTTTATGTGTAAAGGTATTGTTGTACTTACTTGATAATCATATTTATGTCTGTAAATTTTGTGTAAATAGTGTATGTGTGGTTGCGTGCACACTAGTATACATCACATGTCTGTGTATTGTAAGTGCATATATTATATGTATGTCAGTGTATATACTTTGCAGTTCTATTCTTCGTTTATATATGTATCAGGCAATTGTTTTATATATATTTTATTTTATAATATGTGTATTGTTGTATTCTGTACCAATTTATGACTTGCCGCAAATGTATTTTATATATATGTATATGTATATGTATATAGTGGTCAAATAAAGATATCTATCTATCGTCTAGGGTTCCTTCCGGTTTCTTCAGCTTCAGTTTTCGTAGCGTATATTTTTTTTACGGGCACAGTCGTTGGCCCTGTGCCAACCCCCTTTTCGGAGGGCCATTTCTCCGAGCTCTCGTTTAGCCTTGATCTTGTTTCCCACTGGGGTTGGGTACCCAATCTTCCGCAGGGTAGAGGAGAGAGCCGGGATTGAGTAGAAGAGGCTTGTGGTGCTAGCTGGAGGCAGCACCATATATTGCGCTTCACTACCCCCATTGAACCCCCTTGCATAAGAATACATAATTTTCAAAATATTAGTCCTTAACCCTTTCGTTCTGTCCCCGTAGTTAGTCATAGTGGTCAAAAAATTACATGTTCAAAACGCGAATATCTCCGTTAGTATTGTAGTCCAGTGGAATTAGCTCCGAAAGTACCCAAATCAATACCTAAATCTGAGTGGATAATTGTGAAGTGATTCATGAAAGGGAGTATCAAAGGTACATACTTTCTGGATGAAAATTCGGTGGCATTTATTTATAACAGCACCTTGAATGTCGTAATAAACAGTTTTTTTCTTAATAACCGTAATCGTAGCGCTCGGCGAGAAAAAAATTTAATATAACAGATGTAGGTATTCTGTTACATGACCTATGTCCATTTAAGAGGTTTATATAAAAACTTGTATTTTGTTTATGTTTGGCACAATCTGTGTATCATTTTGATTCAGTTCTTGTAAGTGAAACTGGTTTCAACTAACAGAATTTTACTTGTATAACTGCTAAACCATTTCACACTGTTTTATGTACATATTTTTATATATTAGGAACTCAGTCATGTTCTATTAACTGTTATGTATCTCTGACAGCATTATGCCAGGAAACAATTGTCTACAAAACACTTATTTACATCAGATACATATATTTCAATTTTTATATTTTTGTTTACTATGTAAGTACATATGGTTATTTTCCTTACCTTTTCTCGTTACTATATATAGTATATCCTATAAGATGTAATATATTTACTGAGTTCTCACAATGTTTTTTTATTATTTATTTACAGCTGTTCATATTGTTGGTTATGTACAAAATAGAAATTACAAACAGAGGCAAAGGCAAATCAGCTGTGGTATGGAAGTAATAAAAACTTTTATTATTCCTTTTATCGATCGTATGCCACTATTTTAGTTGTGAGTACGGGAATCTACATCAGGCAGGTTGTTGCGCTTAACTCAACAGTTGACAGATGGCCATACTTGTACTATTTTTATATTTTATAGCTTTCAATTTAATTGGGGAATTAGATTTCTCAAGTTTATTTGGTAGCATTACTTTCCAGTAAGTAGGACAAAAAAAGTTTACCTTATCAGTAAAACTCAACAGGAAATCATTTGCTTGCAGCCTTTGTACTGATTCGAACGTATATAAATTTTAACTGTGGACTTCAGTAATTAATAATAATAATAATAATAATGTCTTTATTCATCACATTAAACTTATAATTTACAAATAGAGTGCATTTATTTCCAGTGATGAAAGGGCGAAGTTCGCTCCTGCAATATCACAGAGCATATTGCATTGTTATTACATTTTTATATCCGCGTTAACAATAACATCCAGGTAATTTCATTTATTACTCATTTAAAATTTAAGCAATCTTCAATTTTTGTCTGATGTAATTTCAATTATTTTTAAAATAAATTTAAATTCAAGGTCAATTCTTTTTAATTTAATAAGTAGTTAAAATATTATATGTACCACATGGTTTTTAAATATTTTTTCCTTTCTTTTTAATTTTTTGGCAATTTATAGCTTATGAAATCAGCTTATATACTTAGATACTTAAATTCTTATATACTTAGATATTTAAATTCTTAAATATTTATATACTTATATTCTTATATGTTTATATATGCTTTATATATACTTATATATTTCTATATATTTATATGTACTTATGTATTTATATGTTTAAGCACATATATACTTATATATTTCTGTATACGTTTCTGCATAGCTTCTACATTTTTGCATAGCTTTTGCAGAGCTCAAAAACTACATAGTTGGTTAATTTTCGTACAATTTTCACTCCATTTCATTAAGATACGTAAATTGCCAAGGAAATATTTAGAATCCATTCTCGCAACAAGAGACAATTGTGGGCCTGAATTGCTGTTCCAGAACCAGTCACCTCAACAATAGTCAATCTAGAATCTTGGTATAAATGTGTTATATATATATTTAATTTCAATTTGTCTTTATAAACCGATTTATCTATTATTCATGTAATATATTTTAACATTCATTTTAAACAATCTTTTTATTTCTCTTACCAACAATTTCAGTCTGATCTATAGTAGGCTGGTTATTCGAGAAAAAGAGACAATTCTACTTATTTTCACTATAGATGGTGCCCAATTTAACATCAATTTTTCTTTGTCTCGACTCCTTTTCTCGAAATAAACAGAAATCTGTCATTTATGCCGTACATTTCAGAAAGGGTAAGTTTCTCCATTCTTACGAATATGGACCCACGGCTCTCTGCTCCGACTTAAACCAGCTAGTCGTCCGCTATGTTGCCTCAATTCTTTCTCAAAAATAAATAACAAGAGAAAGGAGGTAACATATTGACAATACGAACATTTTAAGCCATAGTTTATCAAAATCGGTTCAATAGTTTATTCGCAAATCGTAAAAAACCGTTGAAAATCAATTATTTTTCGATTCTTACTATTTAATAGAAAAATAAACATTATCCGCGTGTTAACTAGTTGAACGTTTAGTATGCTTAAATTACGGTTCAAATTTGATAAAAATATATTCAATAGTTTCCGAGATAATTTAATTTGTTTATACAATTACGATGACTTTAAAATGGCTTTAAAAATAGAGTTATATTTTACACCTAAACAAATTGAATTACTCACTGATTTTTCAACGCAACGGATTGTCAAATGAAAAAGATATTGACCTGTTGGTTATTCTCCATGAAATCGCATCAAGTCTTTCAAACATGCTCTTTTTAAAACCAGGTAGAGGTCACGTCCCGGATAATATTTATACGTCAAATTGCTTCAAATTTTCAAAAGTCAAGTCTGTAATCAAGTTTTTACGTGCTTTCACATGATGTGACACAACTTCTTCTATTTTAATCAAGGTAAAAATAAGTTGATTAAATTACTATAAAAAAATTAAAATTTGTTGCATTTGGCGGAATAGTCCTATGTTCAAGCTGGTGTAATTGATAGAAAGAGGATTGGTGAGAATGGTTGTGAAATAGTCGCGCGTATATACAGTACAAAAAAAGACAAAGTATCTTTGAATGAAATTCGTTTCATTAATTACGAAAAGTCTACAACTAGGTCGGTTTTTAACTTAGAATCACTTCCTCCAACAGAAGGAGCAACGATCTAGCAGTCATTTCGCGTATATCAACAAATCCAGAAGTTGTTAGGAAATGAAATAGATCCAAAACAATGGGGTTGGGAGAAGAGTCAGTATGGCTTGAGGCCTACTAAGAGTGAAGAGCCTCTTGTAGCGGAAAATATTTAAAAATAAAAACATTAAAAAAAAAATCTTTTACTTTAAAATGCTCTAAAAAGTAGAAAATAAATGTTGAAGTAAATCAAACTCATTATTTTGTTACATTATATAATTTTTTTTTATGATAATAAAGCTTGTCGCGAAATATTCCTGTGTAAAGGACATTGCTCGCGACACGCTTTTATATCATAAAAAAAATTATATAATGTAACAAATTGATGGGTTTGATTTACTTTAAAGTTTGTTCTCTACTGTTTAGAGCAGTTTATAAATAAAAGCCATTTTTAAATATTTTATTTTTTACTTTTTAGTCTTTTGATATGCTGTAATACCCAGATACCGATTTTTAGGCGAATCGGATCATAAACAGTAAAGTCGTCCGCCATCTTGAACTAAATTTTTGACTAGAAACTAATAATCCGCGACCCCAAAACCTCCAGATATCGATTTTGATCGATTTGGATCTAAATGACAAAAGTCGTCAGCCATATTGGCGCCGCCATTATGAATTTCTGAATTTTGACCAAAAATTCATAATTGGCGATCTCGAAAACCCCCAGATATAAACGATAAAATCGTCCGCCATATTGAAGCCGCCATCTTATTTTTTTCCTATATGCAATTGTTAAAGTGTATTGTCACCGGATTTATATACATGTGCAAAATTTCAAAGCTCTAGCTTAATTAGAACTAATCGAAATTTTGATTGTAAGATTTGCCCTAAACCAACTGACAAACATACATTGCTAGATAAAAAATAAAGTTAAATAAAAGTTTTTAATAATAACCTGCCGGTGTACGACAGGTTGTTTGAGAGCATGTGGATGTAGTAAGCATGGATTACAATGTTCAAATTTGTATACTAATTGCGAATTGGAAACGCTTGCAATCAAATCATTAAAAATTTAACTTAATTATCTCTTTCACTTTTTAAATTTTCAACTGATCATAGATAAAATCGCGCATATAATTCCAGCGCAGATTATCTTTGTAGTTCTCGAGTGTTTAATGCGAGTTCCAGCTCACCTCTCAAGCACACAATGAAACACTTTGTACTCTCAATGCATATATAATAGTAATTTTTTTCAATATTTCCATAAAAATATTACTGCATATTAGAGATAATGAAGATCCACTAGCCAAACAAAAAATAATACATGTAAGTATTATAATATATATAAGTAAGGTAGCAAGAGTTTTTATAGTAAAAAAGGTATGCGTAAAAATTTAACATTTATTTTTAAATTTTGACATAATACATCATATTTAGGGATTTAAAATTCAGACAATCAAAGTTCCCGAGGGAACTTATCTACAGTGTCCAACTCCCCAGTTAGGTTCCTTGTGGCAGTAACCAGAACAACAGTTTCCTTGGCTTCCGTCAGGTTGGCAATTTTGGCCATTAGCGATACATGCCAATGCGGTTTGTTGAAGGGCAAGAAGAGCGAATATGACGATGAAAAATAGACTGAAGTACTTCATGGTTATCCTGGAGTAAGCTAAAATGAAAAAAATATTAGAAAAATATTAATTATCATTTATATTAACAACTACACTCATGTCTGGAATACTGCCTGGCACTAAAATGAAACTCTTTTCCATATTGCAATTCGGATTTCAGAGGTTAGCCTTAAAATATTTAGAACATTACATCAGTACAGGAATAAAAAGTACAAATGAACAAGACAAACACTATCAGGGCTGTTTGGCAATAACGCAAAATATTATTTGTTTAAATACCAGTTCAATGTATAAAATCGATCACGAAAGTATTCAAAGTTAACTATAAGACTTCCAATTTCCCATCTTCAAATTGAGAGAAACTACTTTTTTCTAACAGTTTTTAAATTATTGTAAAAGTAATATTAAAAAAAATTAAAGGACTAACACTGCTAAAATCCGTATAAAGTATCTGAAATATCGTTGAAATGTGAACAAATGCGCAACCACCATAAATAAGTAAGGTCTACTGCACAATAATTGGGAAAAATTGGTCTAAGTTAAACATTGGCTATAATAAAATTACTTACTTCCTGTATTAAACCATTTAAAAAAAATTAATAATGATTTCTACCAACATGACTATTTTATATCTATTGCCTCTTCTTCTCTTTAATATGTAGTGATATTTCTATGGAAATATTGAGAGAAACAGCTATATATGTATTGAGAGCACAAAGTGTTTCATTGTGCTTGGGAGAGTAATTTGGGACTCGCACCAAACACTCGAGAAGTGCAATAATAACTTTGCACTGGAATTACATACGTGATTTTATCTACGATAAGTTGAAAACTCAAAATGAAATAAATACTTAAGTTAAATTTTTAGTTGATAACCGCAAGTCGAATATTTTATGTGTGTGTCACACATGAGAACAAAACACACACTGAGTTTAGGTTTTGCTGCTATTTACACTGGTTTTTTTTACATCAAGCAATGTATATTATGGAAACTCTAGCAAAAAACTGGTGAACTTTACAGAAGTTCTGGATAATTGTTATTTCATAAATATACATTGGCATTTCTTTAATCTCGCCTCTGCAAGTATAGACGCGCATAGACGAGAATTAAAGTACACTTGTAATCAAAGTGTTAAACATTTTAACGTTTGCTATCATGAGACACACGAATTAAAGTGGTGTTACTCATAGATTCTTAGTAAAAATTAACTTTGTGTTGTCAGATGCAAACAAGAACTCCTATTTTGTATGCAAGTGAATGAGATATAACGTTCTTTAAGAATGTGAAAAACATCATACGGTTGACTTTTCATCGAAAAGCTTGAATAAAATAATTACGCTAAAAAGACATTTTTCTAGTAACCAAAATTAGTAAAAAGTAACCTTGGAGAGATCCCTGAGCACAAAGGTTTCTTTAATAATTTTTTTTTTAAATACTCAATAAAGCGTAAGGAGAAAAGACAGTTCCGAAATCTTACAGCAAAAAGTTGTGACAACAAAAAGTTTTTGTTTTCATAGCTAAAAAATTAATATAAACGATTTGCTGTACCACGAGCACAGGCAAGAATTAGATTTGTCGTTGATAAAATCATTAATAACTCTTATATAATATCAAAAATCCGGTAGACTAATATTTCTCAAATATTTCAAGATAACTATGAGTACGAATGTATAATATAATTGTACCGTATTTTACTGGCAAACGAAAAAGTATTGGAATGTTTCACTGATCAAATTCTTATGTAAAGTGCAAAGATATAAACAAGCAAAGAGGTATAAGAAATTTTAAAAAACTTACTGTTAAGTGATCTCGAGTCGATTCAAAAGACGTATGATGCCTATTTCAACATTTCTTGGGTTTATATACATATAGATTACTGCACTTCCAGGTGCACCTTGATCGTAGTTCTTCAACATTATTAATACATAAGTACTAGGAAATCAGTTGCAGTCGGATTTTCCAATAGCATATATGACTGCTTAATTATTTTACAATATTAAAAATCGTTGTTGTTGATTGCAGATTTCTTATCGTTATTTTCAATGCGAAAATAGTTTAAATAAAACTGTGTTTAAGGTCATTAGTATTAGATATTAAATATATTTACAAATTATTTCTGTTACTAGAGAAAAATCACAACTTTATTTTCTTTTTCCTGTCGCATGCGAAATGAAGTTACAGAAACAATTAAGTTAAAATGTCTGTATGATATACCTAATACATAAAAATGGCAGTACGCGGATGACACATCTGTCATAATCCATGGTGATATAGTAGAACATCTAGAGAACAGGACTGCTTTAGCCATCAAACAGAAGACTGGTGTTATAGAAATTCATTAATTATTAACACGAAGAAACAGTATTTTTATATTTTACAAATATCGTATCTAACAATAATCCCAGAATAAATTATGTTGAGACCAGTGACAAAGCAACTTTGTTAGGCTCTTTGATTATCCCCAAATAGATAATTCAGGTCTTGTTATAATATATTCTCCATTTAAACAAAATGGCCGACGAAAAAATTATTAAAATTCCTCAAATAATTCAATCATAAAAAGCAACTTGGCAAACAAAAAAGTCCTTAAGACACCCGTAGAATTTAAAAACCACAGTATTCAATAAATAAATCTGAGAAAAATCCGGTAGCATCGATAATTCACGAACAATCCAAATCCACCAACAAAATCTTTCTAAAGACAAATTTCACTAAATTACCTTCAAAACTTTACAAAAGACAACCCTCAAAAATACAGCCCCCTCATCAACTCGAATCACCTTCAATTCTCTCCCCAAACATCGATTCAAAATATTTTATTTCACTTCCTAAAATACTTCGATATGCGATGTAAAGCAACGTTAGGCGTGGTTAGTAGTTGGATTGGTGACCGTTCCAAACGAAGACCACGTCCTCGCCTCACATATCTTCCAGCGGCTTGTATATCAGTGTATGCGCGGAAGCAATACAACCTTAGGCGAGGGTTGTATAGGAGATATACCATCCTTCAGAGGGGATGTAAAGCCGTCGGTCCCTTGTCTATTAAATGTTAGGCAAGTAAAAGATCCCTACTCTTCTTAAGGGAAGAGGTTCGGCAAAATTCCTGGTTGGGGGTAGCTCGTCTACAGGCGTCGGTGTTAGGCCTCAGTAGCGGAAATAGGCCGACGTTAAATAAATGTATAAAAAAAAAAAACTTCCTAAAATTTTCTACAAGCCCAATTCAACTTTCAAATCAACTTTTCAATAATATGTCAAAACATCTTTCATTTGCCTCTCCAGCCGGCACCAAAAACGTTAATCCCGAAATAAGTCCAGTTTTCGTGTTCCCCACGAGTTGCTGGCAACTTGTTACCACCTTAATTTCAAGTACCCACAATTGGCTTCACGCCGTTAAAAAACCTATAAGTCCAATTTATATGTTCCCCATTGCATGCTGGCAACTTGCAGCTAATTTCATATCATTACCCTAAAATTGACTTTCGCTCCGTTCAACGTCGAGACACATTATTTTCTATATGGCATAACATAACAATCACGTATGGATTAACATGACTTAATATAACAGCAATATGGATTAAAGTAAGACTCGCAACAATACTTCACGGGACCAATTCAATTTTACTATGTTATTCAGACAGTTATCATTCATATTTCAAAAACCAAATTAGATTCCACTGACATTTTTATATTAGATTGTTACATTTTTCACAACCTTCTTAGTAATATAATTTTCAAGCCAAAAATAAAAAATTTCAGCAAGTATTGCACAACATTGCATCATGGTCTGGCGCCCTTTCTGGCCTCTCCAGCTCTCAGCGAGCGTCGTGCCCCATCACGAGTATAAATAAGGGAGCGTGCCGGCAAGTTGTGTTTCCGGCGTACCTAGTGATAAATACTTCCAGTTCCCGCATTACCTCTTCGGTCTAAATCTAAGTGCGTTTTGGGTACAATTCGTGATAAATATTCTAGTGCCCATGCCATCTTCCTAGGCAACCCCTAGTAAAATATTTTAGTATTAGTATTCAGCCCCAGTGCTCCCTTTTTCTTCGCCTTCGCGGCCCACCTTAATTTTTTGTTAATAATCAGCCACTGTGCTCAAATTTGAATCGCCTTCGCGGCCCTAGTTTTAAGTGAATCATTCTCAGATTTTGTTTCAATTTAATTACATCTACGACGAACCCAACCAATTCAGGCAAAATTTCAAGTGTTTCACGCTTAAATAAATATTGTCTAATTCTCGTTAAAATATAGTGTTGTTATTCGAAGATATTATTATAAAGGGTGCAATCCTTGACCCTGCCAGAAAAATTAAAAAGCAATTTGATTACAAATAATCTATACAGGGTATAGAATTAGACCCTACGACTTTAGAGAAGTCCCCCAAAAAAGTGAATATCAGCTCTGAAAGATATACAGGGCGAAGATATTGGCCCATTCTAGCCGTTTAAGGTATAACCACCCCAACTTAGAATCTTACAAAATAAAGTACACAGCAGGCCTCTAGGGTCTCACCTAAAGCTCTCTAGCCAAAAAATTATTATTTTTTCAATCGCAGAGGTCCCACTCGTGTTCACTCTAAGTTAGCAAAAACAACATTTGCCGTCTTAAATTTTAAAAAAGAATTGAATATTAATACATTACTGACATTTTACTACTCCTTAGCTTATTCAATCATTAACTATAATATTAGTATATGGGGTCAATCAACTGACGCAAACAGAGTTTTTGTAATGCAAAGCGAATTATACGATTACTGTTTGATTTAAATGATAGAGAATCGTGTAGAGGTACATTTAAAACAAAAAAGATAATGTCAGTTACATGCATTTATGTCTTCAAAATTCCTTGTTTTATGCACAGAAACTTAAATAAATTCAAAACTAATAATGATATTCACAGTTACCCCACTAGGTGTGAGCAAGAAATACACATTAAAAATTTCAATCTTAGCAAGTACAGAAAATTACCCCACTGTGTAGGTAGATCAGACTTCCTGCAGAAATAAGGTCACAAAATTCTTTTAGGTTGTTTAGAAGCAAATTGAAAATATTTTTAATGGAACATTATTTCTATGATATGACCGAATTTGTTTTTAATAGGTAATGGAAAATAGTTTCATGATACCTACGTATCAATCCTATACTAGTCATATATAACACGTACCTCTCGAAGTAGCGTTTTATGTAAATACATCTGTTACATTTAGTTAGTTTTTTATGGATATAATGTGTAATTTTGTTTGTTTATGCACTCTATACACTTTTTTTTATTGCACGTATATAATATACTAGTTCTTTTATTTCTTATATTTTACTTGACTATATATTTTCTATAGCTTTTTTATTTTATACATTGCTATGACAAAACCTAAAATGTTTATGAAACATGAAATAAATGCTATTCTATTCTACTCTAATCAACTGATTGTGTTTATAAACCAATATTGCAGCTAAAATTTTTGAAAAATTTCTAAGAAGTGAAGAAATGGTTAAAAAACAAGATGTAATAGCTTAATTAATAGAAATTGTTGTTGATTATTTAACTGAAGTACTTTCCTCTTACGCGAATACTTTTTTTGATTAGAAAAAAATCGGTTTCGGGTAGACGTATTCTTAAATTTTTAAAACCGTTTCTACAGAATACAAAATTGACCTGAACGTAGTTATTTCTGCAGTAGTCAATAAGATGTAGAGCTGGCAACATACTATTTAGATAGGACTTTCCACGCTAAGCAATTTCTATCTTAAATATTATTTATTGACTGGAAAATATTTTTAGGCGTCCCAGCCATTCCTGCTGTTCTCTGGAAAAGTTTGCACAAAATTTCTTTGCTACTGTCGAATATTACTTACTATACTGTACTGTACTGTATTGTACTATACCATACCATACTATACTATATCATTTTCACTGGTTCTTTTTCTATGTAAAACATATGTTTACGGTAACGGTGAAAAAAGTAAAGCATAATCTTTAGTGTATATTCAAAACAATAAAATAATTCAAATTGTCTAACGATCTTCCTGTGGATACGTCAAATTTTAGAATACGTTTTTGTGTTTTGAATTTTAAATTTGTTCTAAATTGAAACATAATGTTTGGCCGCCCTGTATATTTTTAAGAAGTTAAAGAGGATTCAAAAATATCACAAGATGTTTCGTAACTGGTATTAACAAGAAATATTTCTTATAATTCATAATGGTTACTGTAGTGATTTTTTCAAAATACATCCGCATATGGCATTATTTCAAGAAAAAAATTACTACATACACATGGTTGGGAGATAGTCAATAATAATATAGCAGTGGAAGGAGTCTAGAAAGAGGCTTCTAAAATGTACTGATATTTATAGCATTCCATTTTTAAAAAATGGTACTTGGTCCTGTACAATCGACTTCTTGGTTTACCCTGTACATTCTAATAAGTCAAGAATACAGAGGGGCTTTGATTTTAGTATTTCGGCTTTTATATTATTTGACACAGCAGGCTTATTATTTTTTAGCTCATTTGATAATTGATTTACTTCGTTAGTATCTGTTGAAAAGAGTACCATATACATTTGTGTTTTACGTTTAAGAATTTTGAAACTAGTATCTCTTTTTGACTAAACTTTCACCTATTTTCATATACAGGGTGGACCATTCAGGGGTAGACTCTTTGGGCCAAAATATTTTTAAGAATACTGCAAAGATTATTTGTTGCAAAATCACGTTATTCTGGATTATCAAGATTCGTTACTTAGAATGTTCTGGAGTTTACCAAAGTTTGTAGTCATGACATATTCTAAGCTAAATATATAGCACTTTTACTTATTAGAACATAATACATTTTTGCAAAGTGCTCTGTGATATTAGTTTATGGTTAGTTTGACAAAGCAACAATAATACAATAAATAATACACGTACTAAGTAAGGTAGCGAGAGTATTTATAGTAAAAAAGGTACATTGAAAATTGAACAATTTATTTTTAAATTTTGACGTAATACAATATATATATTTAGGGATTTAAAATTCAGACAATCAAAATTCCTAAGGGAACTTATCTACAGTGTCCAGCTCCCCAGCCAGGTTCCTTGTGGCAGTAACCAGAACAACAATTTCCTTGGCTTCCGTCAGGTTGGCAATTTTGGCCATTAGCGATACATGCCAATGCGGTTTGTTGAAGGGCAAGAAGAGCGAATATGACGATGAAAAATAGACTGAAGTACTTCATGGTTATTCTGGAGTAAGCTAAAATGAAAAAAATATTAGAAAAATATTAATTATCATTTATATTAACAACTACACTCATGTCTGAAATACTGCCTGGCAATAGAATGAAACTCTTTTCCATATTACAATTCGGATTTCAGAGGTTTGCCTTAAAATATTTAGAACATTACATCAGTACAGGAATAAAAAGTACAAATGAACAAGACAAACACTATCAGAGCTGTTTGGCAATAATGCAAAATATTATTTGTTTAAATACCAGTTCAATGTATAAAATCGATCACGAAAGTATTCAAAGTTAACTATAAGACTTCCAATTTCCCATCTTCAAATTGAGAGAAACTACTTTTTTCTAACAGTTTTTAAATTATTGTAAAAGTAATATTAAAAAAAAATTAAAAGACTAACTGCTAAAATCCGTATAAAGTATCTGAAATATCGTTGAAATGTGCAAAAATTGCGCAACCACCATAAATAAGTAAGTCTACTGGACAATAATTGGGAAAAATTGGTCTAAGTTAAACATTGGCTATAATAAAATTACTTACTTCCTGTATTAAACCATTTAAAAAAAATTAATAATGATTTCTACCAACATGACTATTTTATATCTATTACCCCTTCTTCTCTTTAATATGTAGTGATATTTCTATGGAAATATTGAGAGAAACAGCTATATATGTATTGAGAGCACAAAGTGTTTCGTTGTGCTTGGGAGAGTAATTTGGGACTCGCACCAAACACTCGAGAAGTGCAATAATAACTTTGCACTGGAATTACATACGTGATTTTATCTACGATCAGTTGAAAATTCAAAATGAAATAAATACTTAAGTTAAATCTTTAGTTGATAACCGCAAGTCGAATATTTTATGTGTGTGTCACACATGAGAACAAAACACACGCTGAGTTTAGGTTTTGCTGCTATTTACACTGGTTTTTTTTACATCAAGCAATGTATATTATGGAAACTCTAGCAAAAAACTGGTGAACTTTACAGAAGTTCTGGATAATTGTTATTTCATAAATATACATTGGCATTTCTTTAATCTAGCTTCTGCAAGTATAGACGCGCATAGACGAGAATTAAAGTACGCTTGTAATCAAAGTGTTAAATATTTTAACGTTTGCTATCATGGGACACACGAATTAAAGTGGTGTTACTCATATATTCTTAGTAAAAATTAACTTTGTGTTGTCAAATGCAAACAAGAACTCCTATTTCGTATGCAAGTGAATGAGATATAACGTTCTTTAAGAATGTGAAAAACATCATACGGTTGACTTTTCATCGAAAAGCTTGAATAAAATAATTACGCTAAAAAGACATTTTTCTAGTAACCAAAATAAGTAAAAAAGTAACCTCGGAGAGATCCCTGAGCACAAAGGTTTCTTTAATAATTTTTTAAAAAAATACTCAATAAAGCGTAAGAAGAAAAGACAGTTGTGACAACAAAAAGTTTTTGTTTTCATAGCTAAAAATTTAATATAAACAATTTGCTGTACCACGAAAACAGGCAAGAATTAGATTTATCGTTGATAAAATCATTAATAACTCTTATATAATATCAAAAATCCGGTAGACTAATATTTCTCAAATATTTCAGGATAACTCTGAGTACGAATGTATAATATAATTGTACTGCATTTTACTGGCAAACGAAAAAGTATTGGAATGTTTCATTGATCGAATTCTTATGTAAAGTACAAAGATATAAACAAGCAAAGAGGTATACGAAATTTTAAAAAACTTACTGTTAAGTGATCTCGAGTCGATTCAAAAGACGTATGATGCCTATTTCAACATTTCTTGGGTTTATATACATATAGATTACTGCACTTCCAGGTGAACCTTGACCGCAGTTCTTCAACATTATTAATGCACAATTACTGGAAAATCAGTAGCACTCGGATTTTCCAACAGCATATATCATTGCATAAGTAGCTTCCAATATTAAAAACCGTTGTTGTTGATTGCTGATTTCTTATCGTTATTTTCAATACGAAAATAATTCAAATAAAAATGTGTTTAAGGTCATTATTATTAGATATTGAATATATTTACAACTTATTTCTGTTACTAGAGAAAAATCACAACTTTGTTTTCTTTCTTCTGTCGCATGTGAAATTAAGTTACAGAAACAATTAGGTCATTAACAGATAAAAAATTGCAAAGAATAGATTAATTAAAAGTAGTAAAGATAAAATGTCTGTATGATGATATGGTATATAAGAATGGCAATCAACTGGATGTAGCTTATTATAAATCAATATTGAGGGTAAAATTTTTATTTTTGATAAAATATAATATCATTTAAGAGAAACGGGTAAAAAATAAGATGTGTAATAGCTTAATTAATAGAAATCGTTAGTAAATATTTAACTGAAGAATACTCCTTTTATCTAGAAAAAAAAATCGGTTTCGGGTAGACGTATTTTTAATTTTCTAAAACCGTTTCTACAGAATGCAAAATTAACCTGAACGTAATTATTTCGGCAGTAGTCAATAAGATGTAGAGCTGGCAACATACCTGTTCGATAGAATTTTTCGCGCTAGGCAATTTCTATCTTAAATACTATTTATTGATTGGAAAATATTTTTGTTCATCCCGGCCATTCTTGCTGCTCTCTGGAAAAATTTGCACAAGATCTTTTTTACTACACACATGTCACATATTACTATACCTACTATACTATATCATTTTCACTAGTTCTCTTTGTGCGTAAATTATATGTTTTTGGTAACGGTTAAAAAAGTGAAGTATAATCATTTGTATATATTCAAAACAATAAAGTAATTCAAATTGTCTAGCGATCTTCCTTTGGATACGCCAAATTTTAGATTTGTGTTTAAATTCTAAATTTATTCTAAATTTAAAAATCATTTTTGGCCGCCATGTATATTTTTAGGAAGTGAAAAGAATTCAAAAACATCAGAAAGATGTTTCGTAACTGATATTTACAAAAAAATTCTCTTAATATCCATAATGGTGATTGCGTTAATTTTTTTCAAAATGCATCTGCAGATGGCATTATTTGGACAAAAAAATTATTACATGTAAACGGTTGGGAGATAGTTAATAATAATACAGGAGAAAGGAATTTGTGTTGTACGTTTAAAAAGTTTATAATTGGGATCTTTATTTTTTTTGACTAAATTATCCCCTATTTTCGTATATATTATATTCTTGAAATCGCTTTTGCGGTTTTTGGAATCTATTTTATGTATGTTTATTTAATTTTCTAATGATAATATTTAGTATTTTTTAATCAACTTTGTGAGGCAGTTTTAATGCGTTCTGTATGCTCATAATTTTTCGTTATTTGGATATTATTGTGTCATTTGAAATATTTCATTTTTTTATGTATAGATTTTACTAACCCGTTTGTTATCCAAGGTGTTATGGTTAAGGTGCCCTTCGGGAAAAATTTTGCTGATACATACTCTCTCCAAACTTCGTGTATGGCTTCATTGGACCTAGTCTGACAGCATTTTCCTCTATTATTTTTTTTGTTTTTGGGGCGTTTTCCCGCTAGATTTTCCGAAACATGTCATTTTGACGGCATATAAGAAATGTATAGATACTGTTATTTTTCCAAGTAGAATAGCTTAAAAACGTGAATTGAAACGCGAAAAAATAATTGTCTGACAATAAATGTGGGTCATTGGGCGTGCCCGCTATCTCGAACATGTCGGAAAAACGACTATAAGAAAATTTATTAATAACCAGCTAATTTTCGCTGTATTAATTTATTAAAACATACAAAAACAAGTTTTCGTATTGTCTGACGAAAATTATTTTCCGATTTCCCAGTCTGACGCGTCAAAATTGTCGGCTTCATGACAGTACAAAATTTATTGATAACATTTTTTTACAAATTTTTTTGATTTTTAAATAAAATTTATAATACGATTAAAAAATTGTTTGACGGCGAAATAAAGCCTTTTAGCTGGAAATGTTAAATAAAAGGTTTTTCTATGTGGTTGTCAAGCTACGCTTGGATGTTACATTCATATGTATATATTGAGGTTATATTGATAAATAACAAGCTGATTTCTTCAATATAGCTTAATAAAAATAAATCAAATCCAATTTTTTAACTGTCTGACAAAAGGTGTTTGCCAGTTTTTCAGTCTGACGCCTGGAAAATACAATTTTTTAATGTTGTAATTTCCTTCAAATTGTCATGATTATCTCATACTAATTATTGAAAAATCATTTTTACAGTGTCAAAAATCAAAAAAATTCCATGAACTTCGCGCTTGAAAGTATATCGTTTTATACAAGATCACCTGTCTGCATTTGTTTAGTACGCAGGCTCTATAATAGAACATAGGAGTGTGGAACGTCTTTCTACACTCCGTATTGTATTCTATAGTAGTAGTATAGTACACGTGTAGTAGTAGAGAATTGTAACGGTTTATCTGATGCACGTGGTATATAATTTTTATAATTTTATTTATTCCCTGCATACTTTATATATTTTTGATGCAAAATTGCACACTTAAATTGAATTAATTGGATTAATTGTTTTTTCATTTATAAAATGTACTTTGTTATAACTAATATTGTAAAGTGATATTTTATAGCTTGTTTCAAGACCTTTAATTTGGGCCCTGGATGAAAATTTTCGGACTAGTAGTACCGGAGATATAGCGATTTTAAACGTACTAAAAGACAATTTTTCGCTACTTTGTTCTACAAAAAGTTTTATGTATTTTTCAATATTATCGAACTTAAAACTTCGGTAAGTCGAATTCAGATAGTCTAAAAGAGTTCAAAAAATTCAAAATAAAGATTATAAAATAAGTAAGTTGAAATACCGTATCTTTTTTAATCGTCTTCTCGACTAAATGAAATTTCATTTTTTTATCGCAATAACTTCGACGGCCGTTATTGGAAAATTATGTTTTTTCGTCAGACTCTCGTTATGCCCTACTGTATTTGTCACACACTTATACAACAAATTAAATACCTATTTTCTGCATATAATTTTTCAATGTCTGAAGGTTATGAATACATTTTTTGCTGTCCTGAAACCGATAACTTTGACTCGTCAGACTGGGAAATCGGAAAATAATTTTCATCAGGCAATACGAAAACTTGTTTTCATATGTTTTAATAAATTAATGCAGCGAAAATCAGCTGGTTATTAATAAATTTTCTTATAGTCGTTTTTCCGACATGTTCGAGATAGCGGACACGCCCAATGACCCACATTTATTGTCAGACAATTATTTTTTCACGTTTCAATTCACGTTTTTAAGCTATTCTACTTGGAAAAATAACAGTATCTATACATTTTTTAATGCCGTCAAATGACATGTTTCGGAAAATCTAGCGGGAAAACGCCCCAAAAACAAAAAAAATAATAGAGGAAAATGCTGTCAGACTAGGTCCAATGAAGCCACACACGAAGTTTGGAGAGAGTATGTATCAGCAAAATTTTTCCCGACGGGCACCTTAACCATTAGTTTTGTATTTTTATTTCAGCTTATTGTAAATGTTTAGAATACTATTCATTGCATCTGTAATAATACTGACAAGATGCAAGATGTTCTGGAGTTTATCAAAGTTTGCGGTCTTCATATATTCTGCACTAATCACATCGCGATTATATTTATTAAAACATAATACAATTTTTAATATGATTTAAAGTGCTTTGTGATATTAGCTTATGGTTAGTTTGACAAAGCAACGATAATACAAAACATACATACACATACTAAGGTAGCAAGAGTATTTATAGTAAAAAGATATGCTTAAAAATTGAACAATTTATTTTTAAATTTTGACACAATACATCATATATATTTAGGGAGACAAAATTTAGACAATCAAGATTCCGGAGGAAACTTATCTGCAGTATCCAGCTACCCAGCCAGGTTCCTTGTGGCAGTAACTAGAACAACAGTTTCCTTGGCTTCCGTCAGGTTGACAACCATTGCCATTAGCAATGCATGCCAATGCAGTTTGTTGAAGGGCAAGAAGGGCGAACAGGACGATGAAAAATAGACTGAAGTACTTCATGATTACTCTGGTGCAAACTAAAAAAAATTAAAATATTAGAAAAAATATTAACTAAAAGAAAAACTACTATCAGGGGTGGCAGTTATTTTTTATATGTAACAGTTCAATGTATAAAAATCGATCACGAAAATATTAAAAGTAAATTAAACACTTCCATACTGTTTGAAAGTTATTTGTGGCATTCTACGAGTATTCTTTCCTATTATTTGGGTTTTCTACCACATGTATTATATCCTCTTCAAAAACAAATCGCCGAATCTACAAAATAATAGAATTATTGGAAAAAAGCCTCTGCGTCCGTGACGTTTACGTCGAAGGAATAGTCAGAGGTTATGTTTTTCAAATAATATAAATCGGAATAAACACAGAAATAATGTATTTTGCTGACGTTTCGGAAAGTATCACCTTACACCACATCATAGTAAGCCTCCTCATTTTCATGGCTTACCAAAGACACATAAACAAAATATTCCTTTAAGACCAATTGTTAGTTCTATTAATTCACCATGTCATAATTTGGCAAAATTTTTACTTAAAATTTTTGATCCATTATCTGGAAATACCGATTCATACATTAAAAATAGTAAACATTTTATACAAAAATTTATGAAAACGATATTCATGAATCACACCTGATGGTTAGTTTTGATGTAGTTAGTCTTTTTACCAATGTTCCGGTAGATGAAACCTTAAAAATAGTTAAAGACAGGTTGCTAAATGATAATAATTTGGAAACTAGAACTAAATTAAGTGTAAATAGCATAATGGAACTCTTAAAAATGTGTATAAAAACAACCTATTTTCAATTGGACAATGAGTTCTATCAGCAGAATTTTGGTATGGCTATGGGGTCTGCGTTATCACCAATTTTAAGCAACATATTTATGGAGAACTTTGAGAACACACATGTTCAAAATTGTATAAACAAACCGGTTATCTGGTGGAGATATATTGACGACATCTTTGAAATTTGGTCTCATGGTGTCGATTTACTAGATAGTTTTTTGGAAAACATAAATAGTAAGGAACCGTCTATTAAATTCACATTGGAGGTAGAAAATAGGAATGAACTACCGTTTTTAGATGTTTTAATTAGAAGGGTAAATAATATAATTGAAACAAGCGTTTATAGAAAACCAACACATACTAATAGATATCTAAATTTTAACTCAAATCAATCAATAAGCGTTAAAAGGGGTGTTGTAAAATGTTTATACGACAGGTCCAAAATAATTTCATCTAATAATGAAATATTAAATAACGACAAAAAAATTATCAAAGAGGTTCTAGTACAAAATCAATATCCTGAAGCCTTTGTTGACAGTGTTTTCATAACTGTTGAAAATAGGGACAATCAGGTACGACAAAAACCTGAACGTCATTATACAGCAATAATTCCTTATGTATACGGACTATCGGAGAAACTGCGTCGTATAGGTGACAAATTGTGTGATTGTGGTAATTTTTTTCAAAATGCATCTGCAGATGGCATTATTTGGACAAAAAAACTATTACATGTAAACGGTTGGGAGATAGTTGATAATAATATAGGAGAAAGGAATTTGTGTTGTACGTTTAAAAAGTTTATAATTGGGATCTTTATTTGTTTTGACTAAATTATCCCCTATTTTCGTATATATTATATTCGTTTGAAATCGCTTTTGCGGTTCCTGGAATCTATTTTATGTAAGTTTATTTAATTTTCTAATGATAATATTTAGTATTTTTTAATCAACTTTGTGAGGCAGTTTTAATACGTTCTGTATGCTCATAATTTTTCGTTATTTGGATATTATTGTGTCATTTGAAATATTTCATTTTTTTATGTATAGATTTTACTAACTCGTTTGTTATCCAAGGTGTTATGGTTAAGGTGCCCGCCGGGAAAAATTTTGCTGATACATACTCTCTCCAAACTTCGTGTATGGCTTCATTGGACCTAGTCTGACAGCATTTTCCTCTATTATTTTTTTTGTTTTTGGGGCGTTTTCCCGCTAGATTTTCCGAAACATGTCATTTGACGGCATATAAAAAATGTATAGATACTGTTATTTTTCCAAGTAGAATAGCTTAAAAACGTGAATTGAAACGTGAAAAAATAATTGTCTGACAATAAATGTGGGTCATTGGGCGTGCCCGCTATCTCGAACATGTCGGAAAAACGACTATAAGAAAATTTATTAATAACCAGCTGATTTTCGCTGTATTAATTTATTAAAACATACAAAAACAAGTTTTCGTATTGTCTGACGAAAATTATTTTCCGATTTCCCAGTCTGACGCGTCAAAATTGTCGGTTTCATGACAGTAAAAAATTTATTCATAACATTTTTTTACAAATTTTTTTGATTTTTAAATAAAATTTATAATACGATTAAAAAATTATTTGACGGCGAAATAAAGCCTTTTAGCTGGAAATGTTAAATAAAAGGTTTTTCTATGTGGTTGTCAAGCTACGCTTGGATGTTATATTCATATGTATATATTGAGGCTATATTGATAAATAACAAGCTGATTTCTTCAATATAGCTTAATAAAAATAAATCAAATCCAATTTTTTAACTGTCTGACAAAAGGTGTTTGCCAGTTTTTCAGTCTGACGCCTGGAAAATACAATTTTTTAATGTTGTAATTTCCTTCATATTGTCATGATTATCTCATACTAATTATTGAAAAATCATTTTTACAGTGTCAAAAATCATAAAAAAATTGCTTGAACTTCGCGCTTGAAAGTATATCGTTTTATACAAGATCACCTGTCTGCATTTGTTTAGTACGCAGGCTCTATAATAGAACATAGGAGTGTGGAACGTCTTTCTACACTCCGTATTGTATTCTATAGTAGTAGTATAGTACGCGTGTAGTAGTAGAGAATTGTAACGGTTTATCTGATACACGTGGTATATAATTTTTATAATTTTATTTATTCCCTACATACTTCATATATTTTTTATGCAAAATTGCACACTTAAATTGAATTAATTGGATTAATTTTTTTCTCATTTATAAAATGTACTTTGTTATAACTAATATTGTAAAGTGATATTTTATAGCTTGTTTCAAGACCTTTAATTTGGGCCCTGGATGAAAATTTTCGGACTAGTAGTACCGGAGATATAGCGATTTTAAACGTACTAAAAGACAATTTTTCGCTACTTTGTTCTACAAAAAGTTTTATGTATTTTTCAATATTATCGAACTTAAAACTTCGGTAAGTCGAATTCAGATAGTCTAAAAGAGTTCAAAAAATTCAAAATAAAGATTATAAAATAAGTAAGTTGAAATACCGTATCTTTTTTAATCGTCTTCTCGACTAAATGAAATTTCATTTTTTTATCGCAATAACTTCGACGGCCGTTATTGGAAAATTATGTTTTTTCGTCAGACTCTCGTTATGCCCTACTGTATTTGTCACACACTTATACAACAAATTAAATACCTATTTTCTGCATATAATTTTTCAATGTCTGAAGGTTATGAATACATTTTTTGCTGTCCTGAAACCGATAACTTTGATTCGTCAGACTGGGAAATCGGAAAATAATTTTCATCAGGCAATACGAAAACTTGTTTTCATGTGTTTTAATAAATTAATGCAGCGAAAATCAGCTGGTTATTAATAAATTTTCTTATAGTCGTTTTTCCGACATGTTCGAGATAGCGGACACGCCCAATGACCCACATTTATTGTCAGACAATTATTTTTTCACGTTTCAATTCACGTTTTTAAGCTATTCTACTTGGAAAAATAACAGTATCTATACATTTTTTATATGCCGTCAAATGACATGTTTCGGAAAATCTAGCGGGAAAACGCCCCAAAAACAAAAAAAATAATAGAGGAAAATGCTGTCAGACTAGGTCCAATGAAGCCACACACGAAGTTTGGAGAGAGTATGTATCAGCAAAATTTTTCCCGACGGGCACCTTAACCATTAGTTTTGTATTTTTATTTCAGCTTATTGTAAATGTTTAGAATACTATTCATTGCATCTGTAATAATACTGGCAAGATGCAAGATGTTCTGGAGTTTATCAAAGTTTGTGGTCTTCATATATTCTGCACTAATCACATCGCGATTATATTTATTAAAACATAATACAATTTTTAATATGATTTAAAGTGCTTTGTGATATTAGCTTATGGTTAGTTTGACAAAGCAACGATAATACAAAACATACATACACATACTAAGGTAGCAAGAGTATTTATAGTAAAAAGATATGCTTAAAAATTGAACAATTTATTTTTAAATTTTGACACAATACATCATATATATTTAGGGAGACAAAATTTAGACAATCAAGATTCCGGAGGAAACTTATTTGCAGTATCCAGCTACCCAGCCAGGTTCCTTGTGGCAGTAACTAGAACAACAGTTTCCTTGGCTTCCGTCAGGTTGACAACCATTGCCATTAGCAATGCATGCCAATGCAGTTTGTTGAAGGGCAAGAAGGGCGAACAGGACGATGAAAAATAGACTGAAGTACTTCATGATTACTCTGGAGCAAACTAAAAAAAATTAAAATATTAGAAAAAATATTAACTAAAAGAAAAACTACTATCAGGGGTGGCAGTTATTTTTTATATGTAACAGTTCAATGTATAAAAATCGATCACGAAAATATTAAAAGTAAATATAACACTTCCATACTGTTTGAAAGTTATTTGTGGCATTCTACGAGTATTCTTTCCTATTATTTGGGTTTTCTACCACATGTATTATATCCTCTTCAAAAACAAATCACCGAATCTACAAAATAATAGAATTATTGGAAAAAAGCCTCTGCGTCCGTGACGTTTACGTCAAAGGAATAGTCAGAGGTTATGTTTTGCAAATAATATAAATCGGAATAAACACAGAAATAATGTATTTTGCTGACGTTTCGGAAAGTATCACCTTACACCACATCATAGTAAGCCTCCTCATTTTCATGGCTTACCAAAGACACATAAACAAAATATTCCTTTAAGACCAATTGTTAGCTCTATTAATTCACCATGTCATAATTTGGCAAAATTTTTACTTAAAATTTTTGATCCATTATCTGGAAATACCGATTCATACATTAAAAATAGTAAACATTTTATACAAAAATTTATGAAAACGATATTCATGAATCACACCTGATGGTTAGTTTTGATGTAGTTAGTCTTTTTACCAATGTTCCGGTAGATGAAACCTTAAAAATAGTTAAAGACAGGTTGCTAAATGATAATAATTTGGAAACTAGAACTAAATTAAGTGTAAATAGCATAATGGAACTCTTAAAAATGTGTATAAAAACAACCTATTTTCAATTGGACAATGAGTTCTATAAGCAGAATTTTGGTATGGCTGTGGGGTCTGCATTATCACCAATTTTAAGCAACATATTTATGGAGAACTTTGAGAACACACATGTTCAAAATTGTATAAACAAACCGGTTATTTGGTGGAGATATGTTGACGACATCTTTGAAATTTGGTCTCATGGTGTCGATTTACTAGATAATTTTTTGGAAAATATAAATAGTAAGGAACCGTCTATTAAATTCACATTGGAGGTAGAAAGTAGGAATGAACTACCGTTTTTAGATGTTTTAATTAGAAGGGTAAATAATATAATTGAAACAAGCGTTTATAGAAAACCAACACATACTAATAGATATCTAAATTTTAACTCAAATCAATCAATAAGCGTTAAAAGGGGTGTTGTAAAATGTTTATACGACAGGTCCAAAATAATTTCATCTAATAATGAAATATTAAATAACGACAAAAAAATTATCAAAGAGGTTCTAGTACAAAATCAATATCCTGAAGCCTTTGTTGACAGTGTTTTCATAACTGTTGAAAATAGGGACAATCAGGTACGACAAAAACCTGAACGTCATTATACAGCAATAATTCCTTATGTATACGGACTATCGGAGAAACTGCGTCGTATAAGTGACAAATTTGATATTAGGACGATATTTCAAACGGGGAACACTTTAAGATCTATTTTAACAAAAACAAAACCGATAAACAGGGAGCAGAATTCAAAAAACTGTATTTACAATATCCCGTGCGAATGTGATAAGTGTTATGTGGGTGAGTCATCCAGACATTTCAGTGTGAGGTTGTATGAGCACAAGAAAGAATGAAATTCAGAAATTAAAGATTCGTGAACATACTTGGGAAAACGGACATAGAATAAACTGGGACTCGGCAAAAATTTTAACAAAAGAAGCAGATACCAAAAAAAGAAAAATTAAAGAATCAGCAATAATCTTATTAAATGAAGATAAGTGCGTATCAATTTAGTTTAACAAACTCAACATTATCTAAAATATCATCAGTTCTGTGTTCTGTGTAAGTGGTATCTATGGAAATAACATAAACAGAATCTTAAAGCTGTATATTTGACATACACAGCAAAATAAGAGTTCTTCCAAAAAAAGCTTTGAGAACGGGAAGAGACTACTTTCCGAAACGTCAGCAAAATACATTATTTCTGTATTTATTCCGATTTATATTATTTGCAAAACATAACCTCTGACTTTTCCTTTGGCGTAAACGTCACGGGTGCAGAGGCTTTTTTCCAATAATTCTAATATTTTGTAGATTCGGTGATTTGTTTTTGAAGAGGATAATAATACATGTGGTAGAAAACCCAAATAATAGGAAAGAATATTCGTAGAATGCCACAAATACCTTTCAGACAATATTTATTGTAACAGTGATATTAAAAAAAAAAAGATTAAGGCTTCTAAAATTCGTATATAATATATGAAATACCGTTGAAAAGTCAGCAAATGCGCAACCACTATAAATAGGTAAGGACTACTGCACAATAATAATTGGGAAAAATTAAAAGTTAAGCATTGATTATAATAAAACTACCTACTTTTTGTTTTAAACCAATTATTTTTCTATTATCAAGATTTTTATATGGCTATTGGCTCGTCATAATCTCTAATATGCAGTAATATTTTTATGGAAATATTGAGGAAAGCAGCTATAAATATATTGAGAGCACAAAGTGTTTCATTGAGCTTGAGGAAGTAAGCAGGAACTTGCATCAAACAATGATAAATTTGCGCAAAACACGCTGAGTTAGGTTCTGCTACTGTTTACACTGTCTCATTTATATCAAGCAACGTATATTATGGAAACTAGCGAAAAACTGTGACCATGTCTTTCCTTTACCGAACTTCTGGGTAATTATTATTTCTTAAATATACATTGGCAATTCTTTAATCAAAGTTGTACAAGTATAGACGCACATAGGCGAGAGTTAAAGTATTTTAACGCTTGCAATTAAGACACACACGAATTAAAGTGGTGTTACTGATAGATTCTCACTAAAAATTAATTTTGTGTTGTCAAAGGTAAACAAGAATTCTTACTATGTATATTTACTGCAGATGAATGAGATATATAACGTTCTTCATGAGTATGAAAAACATTGTACAAGTGCCTTCTCAACGCGAAGCTTGAACATAATAATTATGCCGAAAAGACATTTTTCTAGTAGCTAAATTTATTAAAAAAACAACCTCAGCCAGATCCCTCAATGCAAAAGTTTCTGTGATTAAATTTTTTTTAAGTACCCAATAAAACGCAAAAAGAAAAGAAAGATCTAAAATCTTACAGCAAAAAGCTATGACAACAAACAGTTTTTGTTTTCTTAGCTACAAAATTAATATAAACAATTTGCTGTGCCACGAAAATAGGAAAAAATTGGATTTGTTGTTGATAAAATCATTAATAATTCTTATTTATTATCAGAAATCTAGTAGACTAATATTTCCCAAATATTTCAGGCTAATTGGGAGTACGAATGTCTAATATGATTGTACAGTATTTTACAGACAAACACAAAAAGTATTGTAATGTTTCATTGATCAAAATTTTATGTACAAAGCAAAGATATAAACAAGCAAAGAGGTATATTACGAAATTTCAAAAAAACTTACTGTTAAATGTTCTCGAGTCGATTCACAAAACGTATGATGTCTATTTTTTCATTTCTTGGGTTTATATACATATAGATTACCTTAACCAAAGTTCTCATTAGTGCATAATTAGTAAAAAATTAGTATTTAAATACCTTCTAACAAAAATCGTTGTTGTTGATTACTGATTTCTTATCGTCATTTTCAACGTGAAAGTAATTAGTAATAAAATTGTGTCTTAAGTTCATTATGATTAGATATTGAAAATATTTACAACTTTATTTTCTTTGTTCTGTCACATCCGAATTGAAGTTGCAGGAACAATTAAGTCACTAACAAATAAGAAATTCTAGAGAATAAATTATTTAAGAGCAGCAAAGTTAAAATGTCTGTATGAAATAGTACATAGGGGGGGCGAGCGTAGGTGCGTCTTTACTATGTACATACTTCGGTATGCGATGTAAAGCAACGACAGGCGCAGTTAGTACTTGGATTGGTGACCATTCCAACGGAAACCGCGTTCTCGCCTCACACATCTTCCAGCGGCTTGTATATCAGTGTATGCGCGGAAGCTATACAACCTTAGGCGAGGGTTGTATAGGAGATATACCATCCTTCGGAGGGGATGTAAAGCCGTCGGTCCCTTGTCTATTAAATGTTAGGCAAGTAAAAGATCCCTACTCTTCTTAAGGGAAGAGGTTCGGCAAAATTCCTGGTTGGGGGTAGCTCGTCTACAGGCGTCGGTGTTAGGCCTCAGTAGCGGAAATAGGCCGACGTTAAATAAATGTATAAAAAAAAAAAAAATAGTACATAGAAAGGCAATCGACCGGATGCAGCTAATTATAGACTAATATTTTTGTTAAAATTTTTGAAAAATTACTAAAAAAATATAATATTTAAGAGACATTAAAAAACAAGTTGTAATAGCTAAATTAATAGAAATCATTAGTAATTCTTTAACTGAAGTTCTCTCATCTTAAGTGAATACTTTTTTTGTGTAGGAAAAAATCGGTCCCGGGTAGACGTATTCTTAGTTTTCTAAAACCATTTCGATAGATTGGAAAATTAACCTGAACATAATGATTTCGGCAATGGTCAATAAGTTGTAGAGCTTGCAAGATACTTTCTCGATAGGATTTTCCACGCTAGGCAATTTTTATCTGAAATATTTATTAATTCGAAAATATTTTTGGGCATCCCCTATTCCTGCTGTCCTCTGGAGATATTTGCATAAGATCTTCATTACTACTGTCAAACAAATTATATCATTTTCACTAGTTTTTTTGAGCGTAAAACATAATAATATGTACGATGGCTCTGAAGGGCCACAATAAGAAATTAAAAAAGTGTAAATTTCTACTTTAAAAGTAGAAATTTCTAGTTTTAAATTAGAACTTTCTACTTTTCAAAGTAGATATTTCTAGGTTTAAAGTAGAAATTTCTACTTTCCAATTATTCAATTTTCAAGACAGAAATGTCTTCTAGTGTTATTTACCGTCATGCTTTATGTGTTCTTCGTTTTTTAAGTAATTATAACTATAATTGACTGCTGGGAAATTACTCTAAGAAATTTTATACTTTATGAACTTTTATCTGAAATTTATTCGAAAAGAGAAGCGACGCCAGAAAACATTTTAAATAACATAATTTTTGATGAACGTCTCGATTTAGAACAATCGAAAATATTAACAATTATTAAAAATTCATAAATGAATGCGATGAGAAAGAATTAACAAAATTTCTGAGATTCTGCACTGGCGCGCAGATTTGTTAACAGAAAATCCTCGAAAAATAGCTTTTAACGAATCGTAGGGGATAAATCGAAGATCAATAGCCCATACTTGCAGCTCTAAATTAGAGTTGCCCCTATCATACATGATAATTATACAGATTTTAGAGCTTAAATGAACTCAGTTTTATGGTCGAATATATTGGTGATAGATTTTGGAACTTCAAGTTTAAAAATAATCATAATTGGCCATAATTTGAAATCATTTAGATTCAAATCCATCAATGTGGTCATTGAAGGACAAAAATCCATCTACTATGACCCCTAAATTTCAATATGTCATTTTATGGCTTTTATCCAATCATTTAGTGAGAATGAAAAGTACATCTCAATCTCTCATCTGCATAAAAGTGAACACGACAATGAGTAAGTATCTTGGGAGATCGATGATAAAAACTGGGAATAATATTTTTGTGATCTTTGTTTCTTCTTTAATCGTTTGCTTAAAATTATATCTTACATAAGGACAGTATTTACGTTTTTTGCCAAGAGGATATAATGGGTGCATTACAATTGAAGCAGATATATTATATTACTATCAAAATATTTTAATTTTTAGTACATAAGTTTCGTATCCACAAAATGAATGTTGAGTAGGCCTTTCGTCGGTAATTGGATAAAAAAGCAAACCTTATTTCCCCTTTAGAGTCGAGGTTTTGAAAATCTTTATTGTTTTTCTAAGGACTAATGAGGTGAAAAGTTATCAGTCATTGAAATCAGACATCATCGTTACCAGTTTAACATAAAACATAAATATATATCCAATAGTAAAACTTAGTCTATGAATTTTTTTTCTAATATGCTATGAGTTTCGTTGTTTAAAATATATTTTTTTTATCCAATTACCGACGAAAGACCTATTTTAACTTTGAGTTGAAATTTTCTAAATTAAGTGTATCTTCCCAAAAAGTGTTATAGATGACATCATACGTAACGGCGCTTATGTTAAAAAAATGTAATTCTTATAATAAGTTGTATCTGGGCTTACTTTTTCCTCCTCACATAATACAAACATATGGTCTTTTATACAGTGCGTATCCATATACACAGCTTTTTACAGCAGCATCTATCAGATACTAGAAGTTTTCAGTAATCTAGTAAAATTTTCAGTTATGTGACATCAAAATAGTATAGATTATTAAAATATTTAGTTCCCGCAGAACCTACATTTAATAAATTGATTTTGATAAATATAGCCAATTTGAACTGTAGGTTACCGTCTTGTAAAGATATAAATATTGACTTTAAATATTTAGGTTTACTAAAACGTTTTTCGAAATTATACTAAAATAAATAAAACAGAACAATGTGTAAAACGACACTTAAAATTGCAATGTAGTATAAAAACGGCACAAAAGTTTGATGTAAAAAGTTAAAAATAGTTAGATATTTTTTATTTAATATCTTGTTGTATAGTTGCAACTGAAATTTATTAACATTCATCACATTCATTAGACATTACTAACTACGCTAAATTTAACAATAATTTTATCACGTTTTTTAAACAAATGTAAATATCAACTGTATCGAATGGATCTGCCTTAACTCCATTTTTTCTCTTCTAAAATAATTCACATAATTGATAGACATCCTTGTCGACCTTGTCACAGGGGAATCGTAGAAATTTAGTTTCATTTTTATAAGCCTCAAGGGACACCATATTTTTAATGGGAATAAGATCATCTATCTATGTATCTACTTATGATCGATCAACCTTACACTACAAGAGAAGTCATTTACCACCACAAGAGAAATTGTAGTCTTAAAGCAGAAATTTACAATTTAAACCTAGAAATTTCTACTTTTGAAAGTAGAAATTTCTACTTTAAAACTAGAAATGTCTACTTTGAAAAGTAGAAATTTCTAGCCTTTAAAGTAGAAATTTCTACTTTTTATATTTTTTGCTGTGGCCCTTCAGAGCCATCGTAAATATGTTTTTGGTAACAGAGAAAAAGTAAAGCATCTTAAAAATTATTCAAACTGTCTAGCGATCTTTTTTTAGAAAAGTAAAATTTTAGATTTGTGTTTTAGTGTTTGAATTCATATTATACAAGATGATTCAAAATTGTCTCCTGATATTTCTGCGGCTGATAGTAGATCGAAAATTAATGATAGCTTTTTATATAAACTTATTTTCGAAAATGAATAATAGTGTGATAGATCCCTTGCAAGGGGGATAATAAATTTCAGTTTCCCTGCAATATCTTCCTGTTCCCTTAAAATATCAAATTCATATTTTAAACTTAGTTATAGGCCATCCGTATAATGAATCAGCGATACCCTACTTTTGCTTAATGGGTAGTTTTAGGGGGTGACTGTCAGTATTTTTCTCATAACTTTTTAATTTTTGTCATATTTCTAAACACATAAAGAATGCTTTGAAATATTACTTTGGCATTTCTATTTATTAGACTTTGTTTTTTAAAATATAATTCCAGTTTAATTATTAATATCATTTTAACATGGGCATACCTCAAGGGACTGTCCTTGGACCGCTCCTATTCATCATTTACGTCAATGAAATGCTATTTCTAAACATCAATAGTAAAATTATTGCATATGCCGATGACACTGTTCTTCTGGTTGAAGGAGATACCTGGCAAAATGCTATGGAAAAAAACCGTAACTGAATTCGCAACAGCGCAGCAATGGTTCTCAGAAAATTTATTAACAATTAATCTTGATAAAACAAAATTTATATGTTTCAGCATTTATGATAGAAATTCGCAACAATATGGGGAGGAACTTACCGCTCTAATTTAGAACCCTTAAAAATTTCGCAGAAATATTTAATTAAAGTAATTTTAAAAAGAAATAAAAAATACCCTTCCGATCTATTATTTAATGAATTCAAAGTTTTTGACATTGATATGTTGTATGTGAAAAGCGCCCTCATATTTACTTTTAGAAATAAAAGTTTGTTACACACCATGGTCAATCATGATTAACAGCACCCGCAATAAAGTAAATTAAAATTTCAATCTGCCCCAAATATCACGCTCAACCACCCAAAGATCAATTATTTACTATGGCTCTAAATTTTACAACCTCCTCCCTATTACGATAAAAAAATTAACAATATCAAGTTGTTTTTCAAGAGGTTAAACACATTTATTGAGGAAAATAAATCTACTTTTATTCGAATTCTTGTTAATGCTTAGAATATTTGTATAAAATTATATTATTTCATTCATAAAATATGTTTTTTGTTAAAAGATAATATCTATGCGATATGTACAGTATACACACACAGGCTTCTCGCCTAGAGTGTATAAACCCGTAACTATTAAGTATACAGATAGATTTAGATTTAGTTTATAATATTTCTTTTGGTTCTTTTGGTTTGGTTCTTTTTTATTTTAACACTGGCGATTACACGTTCTTTGAATTAACATACGTAATTTTGACCTTGGAATACTGTTTTGGTAATGCTGCTGCAGCTGTAATATGCTATAAAGATAAATCCCCAACACAGATATTCCTAATACCTAAATTTTTTTAAGTACAAAACCCCGACTTAGTGAAACAGAAAGTCTTTAAGTGAAAAACGGAAACGCTGGCCGTCCAAGAAACGCAAGAAGTGTTGACATTGAAGAAGAAATATTAGATAATATAATGGAAGATCCTATGATAAGTACTAGAAGATTAGGCTTCAGAATGGATATGTCGTAGTCACATGGTGAAATATGGCTTTTCGGGAAAAGCCTAGGCAGTTCATGAAATACCAGCAGATAATGTGAAATCTGTATACTACACGATTCGCCTAGGCTGTTCATGAAGAGCCTTGTTTATTTAGTCAGTTAATGTTATGATTCGTGCTTTACATGATCTGCCGTGATTTAGGCGATGGGCATTTCATGAAAAGACGTGATTTCGTCATATCGTAAATGAGCCTAGCGATGAAGGCGGCAGATCATGTAAAGCACGAATCATAACATTAACTGACTAACCAGGTTCTTCATGAACAGCCTAGGCGAATCGTATAGCATACAGGTTTCACACTATCTGCTGGCATTTCATGAAATACCGATGCCCTAAATTACGGCAGATCATGTTAAACTTCTCATTACACGAAAATACTAACGTTTTTAAGGCACTTCATGAAAAGCCTAGTGAAATGATATAACATGAGATGTTTTACAGTACCTGCCGGCATTTCAATAACTGCCTAGGCTTTTCCCGAAAAGCCGCATCGCATTATGTGTCTACGACATAGGCTTTTCGGGAAAAGCCTAGATAGTTCATTAAAATGAAATGCCGATAGTCTAAATAAATATATAATAAATAAACACCACAGAAATTAGACAACCCCCAATTCCAGAAACCAGAGCTTGTGCGGAAGAGGGTGACACATTGAAAAAACGCGAACATACAACCATTTCCTCCGACAGTGCCGGAGCCGGGATTCGAACCCGGTGGCGCGATACCCGTGTGATTAATCGCGATTGCCACCTTGCGCCATAATCAACGCGGGCTATCGGCCAGACTAAGAAGAACAATAAGAAACATGTTAGTCACATATTGGCTTCATTGCAGTAACATTTCGTGAACATGCGATACATTTTCGATACACATAGATACATAGTGGTCCCATCACAGTATAGTTATACGTTTAACATACATAGTCCAGTGGAATTAGCATTTTGTTAGCACGTCCTCAATTTTTTCAAATGCAACACCCTGCAAATTTTTAGACGATGTGATGTAGAAATGAAAAAAGAACATTTCTTGTAAGTGCTTCCCTAAGGTCAATTGCAACTATTTTCGTTTTATAAATAAATAAGTCTTTATTTTTCAATTAAGAATTTTTTAAATTGAATTTTCTCAATTTTTTCAAACGGAACACCTGTATATTTTTCGACGATGTGATGTAGAAATGAAAATCGAACATTTTTTGCAAGCAGTTCCCTATGGCTAATTGCAACCGTTTTCGTTTTATAAATAAGTGTCAAATTAAAGAATAAACTTAAAAAAAGAGGTTCCCTCAAATAATTCATTAAAAAATTTTATAATAGGTGTTCGACGTGTTGCCCACTTTGATTGACACAAGTCTTTATGCAATATTGAAATGAAGCCATTTAATAGGACCATTTCTTCCAATCCCTTGAAATGAATAAATAGTATTTAACCGGTCCTTTACTGTAATGTTTTTTGTACATTTTTTTGCTGTTTTCTTTATTTGACAAGAAATAAAACCTCTGTTTGGTATAAATTGTCGTGTACAAAGGAGCATTTATCACACTTATCAGTCGTTACAATTTGTAATGAATTTAAAATATTTGGAATTTTACAATATGAATTTTAATAAAGCGGAACTTGTAGACATGACTTTTGTTTTGGGCGAGTCAGACAGAAATTGTTTACTTGCCAATAGAATGTATCACCAACGTTATCCTGAAAGAAGAATTCCTGATGTTAGCAGCTTCCAAAACCTTCTTGATAGATTTCTGGAAACTGGAAATGTCGAATATAAAAAAAGAATAGAACGTGTTGTGAATGAAAAAAATTAGTTTTCTCTGATGCTGGCAACGGTTGAGAATCCCCATGTTAGTCAATGAGAAGTGAGCTCATTAGTAGGAATAAGTAGACGGTCTGTGGGTCGAATCTTAAAAACAAAATGCACCAGGAATTATCTGATGACGATTTTCAAAAGCGCCTACAATTTTGTAATTGGGCCAGAAGTGAAATGCGACATGATGTCAACTTCTTCAATACTGTTTTATTCAGTGATGTGGCAACTTTTCATAAAAATGGATTTGTTAATAGGCACAATTTCCATTATTATGCTTCGGAAAATCCTTATTTTTTTATACAAGTTGATAACCAACACAGATGGTCTATAAATGTTTGGGGAGGAATTATTGGAGAACATGTAATAGGGCCACATTTCTTTGATGGTACATTGATTGGAGCTATTTATTTTAATTTTTTGGAAAACTATCTGCCACAATTATTGGTAAATCTCCCTGAAAGAATTCGAAATAGGATGTGGTTTCAGCAAGATAATGCTCCAGCACAGTATTTAAATGCAGTTAGAGACCACTTAAATAATACCTACCCTAATTAATGGATTGGAAGAAATTGACCCACTAAATGGCCTGCTAGATCCCCAGATCTTATAAAAATGGATTTCTTTTTATGGGGATACGTGAAGGAAATTGTTTATAGAGACACACCAACAACAGTACAAAATATGAAGGAAAGAATAATAACGCCGTTACATCTGACACACAGTTTTTGGAACAGTGGGAATCTCATTTCAAAAGCGCATAGAGATGTCAATCAAAATGGGCAACATGTGGAACATTTATTATAATTTTTTCTATTGAGTTATTTGAAGAAACCTCTTTTTTAAGTTTATTTTTGAATTTTGTAATTATTGCTCAATAAAACGAAATTGGTTGCAATTAGCCATACAAAAAATGTTCGTTTTCTATTTCTACATCACATCATCGAAAAATATACAGGGTGTTTCATTTGAAAAAATTGAGAAAAGTCAATTTAAAATGCTCTTAATTAAAGAATGATTTTTGGTCACCCTGTACATTTTTAGGAAATGAAAATGATTCAGAAACGTCTCGTAACTGGTATCCACATAAGTTTTTCTTAAAACTCATAATTGTGACTGTGATGATTTTTTTAATATCCATCTGCAGATTGTATTTTTTCAACAAAAAAATTCATTACATCCTAGTAGTTGGGAAATATTCAATGCTAATATAGGAATGAATAGAGACTAGAAAGAGGCTCCAAAAAATTTTCTGATATACATAGCATTCCATTAAAAAAAGGCACTTGGTCCTGTAATTTAGTCTTGGCTCGCCCTGTATATTCGAAAATAATTTCCAGTTATAGACTATTTTATCTAGTTTACTTGCAATTGTTTAAAAAAATTCTAGCTATCGTAGAACTCGAGATATCGAGGTCTGACGCGCTATTGCCCCACCCTGTATACTCACATATTTGACACAATTTAAAGTCTTGTGTTCATTACTGTGTTGCGGACCTTTAGCGTATGCGACCCACCATACGCTTTAGCGTTTTGTGGGCCGCATTATAACAACTGCTACACGTCCGTAACACATTTCGCTATTCTCCACGGGAGGGCGACACATTTGTGACACGTGATCAGCAGAGACAAACGGGAAGCAACGATTGTTTTTGGCGTGGTTGGTAGTAATTAGTTGTTAATTCTGTGAACCTCGGTTTTATCCAAGGCATCCTGGTGGATTTTAGAATAATCAACTCAAGAAAATTTCCTCAATCTGTTGTTGTTCCGTTTAGCGGAATATTTTGTGTTTGTGAATAAATTTTATCTGCGGAAGCAGGATATTAAATTACACAAGGCTTTCCTTTGGAAATACAGTGTCAACCTAAAAGGCGGACTCGACCCCATTCATCCGGCTGTGGCTTCCTGGAGTATTGGTGGATTGTTTCCTCATCAGTGAGGGTTCTACGGACGGGGCTTCTACATACGTCAGTGAGAGTTCCACGGATGGGGCATCCACACACAGTGGAAGGTGCCAGGGCTGGTGAGGCTACCATCAACCCCATCCTTGGGTCCATTTCTTGTGTCCCGAAGACATCTCTGTAGGGCTACAGTTCTTCCACGTCCGGACTCGGTATCATACCACCCTGAATAAGTGTGTTGTGTTGTATTTTTTATTTACCGGGGACCACCTTCAGTGGTTCGGCTGGATTTTCAATTCATACTTTTGCATATTTTTAACTTGTACATATTTAAAGATTTTATGCATTTATATTAAGGAGGTTCTTTAAATCAAACCTTTGTGGCAGAATTTATGACAATTTATGATCATATTGTAAACCGATGTGTAGCTTCACGAGGCACTTTACGAATGTTATAACTTTTTAAGCAAGAAATTTGCCACACCTTGTGAACATCGACAGGTTACATGCTAGAGAACCAATACCTGTAAATTGTTTAATATAGTGCATTTCATTTTTAAAGAAAGTGTCATTATTTCATCTGCGACCACTACATATGGAAACCTCAATGAGTTGTTAAGTAAGTAAACTAATAATTTATCATAGTTTATGTAAGCTTGGGCTTAACGCCCTGATATAGTCTGAGCTAGAGAAATTTTATCGTAGGCACGTACATCACTTTCCGGGTAAGTCAGTGCCTACGATATCTGCTACGCTACAGTAGCCCAAGTGATTTCGTTACGTAATATCTGATAATCATTAAGATCCAACGTATTTAGTTGTTTATGTACGTGTAAATCTCGTAGCAACTGGTACAAATTGTTCTCAAAATATTACCTATATGAAACAGGTTAAATTTTAGACCCAATTTGGACTCCAACTTCCGATATGTACCTAAAATGTTCCTGCTTAAGCACATATTATTATGAGTATCTTAAATAATTTGTAACCAAAATGTGATAGTTACCAAGGCCAAAGGTCAGAGTGAGTAGCAGATTTCTTGTTATTTGATGGTACTTTTGGTGATAATATAGGCAGAAATGGCCCTTGTTTCACCTCTTTCATATAAGTTAACAATAACTGCACCTATTTTCTTGTACACATTTTTTTACATTTCTATAGTATGCTGTATTGTAAATTATTGATTTCTTGTTAACTACTTTTGGCATTTTTACAAAATACTTTATATAACAAGAGTACGCTAATATCTGCTAACAGGTGGCCGTGTACACACAATGCACAAGACAGAAAAAACGTGTCTAATATTCAACTTTATGGAAGTATGTGTTGGCGTGGAAGCATTTAAGACATTAAAAGAAACGTGTGCTTAAAATATAAACATGTAAAAATATAAGTGTCCTCCTGGCTAAATTTCAGCAACATGATGGGTACACGATTTTTAGATACATTTTAAATACATTTTGACCAAGAGGTGTCGACACGATCGATGTATCATAAATTGTGTCTAATGTTTCCAAATAGACTCAACATAGAAACATTTTGGGCACAAAAAACCAAAATGTTTCAATTTGGACGCAGTGCCTATTTTGACACAAGATTTCATTAATGTGTCGATATGTGACTCATAAAACATTACCATTTGGACACAGTGTCCATACTGACTCAAATTTTGAGCTTTGTGTCGACACATTGCAGATACAATATATTGTGCCCTGGTCCAGGCACATTTTGCTCCTTGGAGATGCACTGATCAAGTGACCTTCTCGGTCTTCCGACCTAACTCCTCTTGATTACACTGTGTCATGATCATGATTTTATAATACTCAAATTGACACGGTTGAACAGTTGAGAGAAAAATCGATCAAGAGTTTACAATGGTGCAGAATGACGAAGGAATTTTACAGGATATTCAACGTTCCTTAAGAAGAGCTAATTTTTACGTTTAATTATATTTTGTAATCTAATAATAGAATTATTTTTTTCAAACCATGTCCTTCGACATTAGATATATTATTTAGAGTCGTAGTAACGTTGTAAATTGCCCATAGAGGGCCACCTGCTGATATAATGAATGCTAAAAAATAATAAACCTAGTGTTACACGACACCAATATTATTGAAAAAACGCTCAAAAATATGATGTTATTAAAGAACTAATTGATTTACCACGCGATTTTCTTTAACCTCATTTCAACCCCTTAATTAATTTTTCAAATGTGACCATCGCAGGGCAATTTACTATGTTACTACAACATTAAATAATATAGCTAATGCCAAAGGACACGTTTCAAACAGAATTAGTGGCATTACTATATTACGAAAATTCAACCAACTGACAAGGTGGGGGGTGGTGCAAAATAATGATTTTTTCCTATTATTAGAATATGTCAAAATATGAGAAAATTTTAATACATCAATTTTTAATATAATGAGTATTGTTAAGTATATATTTGTCGAGAAAAATGGTTTTTCTTCAGGCGTCAAAGAAACATGACTTTTATGACAAGTTTTTGAATTTGAACTGTCATTTCCCTGACACTTCATTTGACGGCTTGCTTAGTCTCTGGAAGTTCACTGCTTACAAAATTCACAGCTTCCGGATCTTAATTGAGGAAGCCATGAGAGTATAAAACTATTTTTAGCTCGTCTTCTGACGCTGATGCCTAGTTTAAGTTTATAACAGCAAAGAAGGAAAAATGTACCGTGAATTAGAAATCTTGATTTTAAACAATTCCCAATCTCTATTTCTACAGTGTACAACTTCATTTTGCGTACTAGCTTGAATCAACATAATAAATACATGTCAAATCAACTGTCCCATATTTCCTATATATCAAAAATCGCTTATTCAAACCAGATCGAACTTTTTAACCTCAATTGTGAGGTTACTAAAATTGGTTCAAAAACGAAAATTGAGATAACGTCAAATCTTTACGTTTTGAGGTCCTAGGAACCCAAAAAAGTGGTTTTTGAAAAATGTCTGTGTGTGTGTGTGTATGTGTGTTAGCACGAAAGCGCCGAAACTACTGAACAGATTTGAATGAAACTTTGCATGTGCGTTTCTTTAGTGCCCCAGAAGATCTGAAAAGGTTTTGGTTGAGATCAGATTACGTTTAGTGCCGTTTTGATGCAACAAGTTGTTTATTTTATAACTACTTTCAATTTGCAATGGAACCATTGAAAAGCAGTTAAAATTCTGATTTCAATGATATATCACACTTCCACCCTTTCGATTTGGTTTCCGTGAAACAAATTAAAAACAAAGTAAATATAAAGCATAGATCGCATTTCGTATGACATGATCGATGCGCGTAGCCGTTACGTCGTGAAACTCGTCACATCACGTGTCAATTCACGTGTGAGGGTTTCTTCACTGCTCTAGAAGTAGAGCGGATTACGTTTAGTGCCATTTTTAAATATATATACAGACAAATCGAAGAATTAAACTACAAATATTCCTCTAAAATCTAGTAAAATTATTGAAATGCTAACATTTAACAAAGACAGCCGCAAGCGATCGGATTGCAATGAACAAAGAAATCCAATAACAATTATCTTGTTCATTATGTAGGTAAGTAAGCCCATTTATACAAATTTCTAAATATGTGCTTTTGAATAATCTATTCTTGTTCAATTTTGTACCTATTATTATAATTGTTTCTTTATTTCGCTTGTGATAATTGTTTAAGTAGTTCTTTCATATGGAAAACTGTATGTGAATTTTTCCGTACATCAAGGAAATAATTTATAGATATATTCCATATCTAATAATAATTAATGTAAATAAACAAATTTCTTATTTCAATTATTTTCACATTTATATAGCGATAAGATATTAATAATCAACAACTACGGTTTTTGACGTTAGAAGGTATTTAAATAATGATAATAATAATTGGAAAAGCCGAAGTCTACTTGTTTTCCAGAAATCGTGGATTAAATGTGACATTGAAATACAGCGGTCAAGGTTCTAAGACCTACAGAATATGGATGTGTAATAATCTGCATGTATCTAAACTCAAGAAATGAGGAGGTACACATAATACGTTTTGTGAATCGACTTGTCAGTAGCTAGAGTAAGTTTTTTTGAAATGTGTAATAGATTAGATATAAAACTTATAATATATATACACCTACATACGTTTCAAGTTATGGAAAAAAAAGAGTAATTTCACCTAAACTGTAGAATCCAGTTTGTCTGTGAATATCCTCCTTTTAAAAGAAGAGATAGCTGTAGAAATAGCAGATTCATTGTTACATTAATGTTGTTATGTAAGTCGAGAATTCATTGAGTGTATTAATGAAGCAAAGAAAGAAAAAATATGTGTACTATTATAACTCATAACTTTTTTAATTGTTCAGTAATTGTGTAAATTTATTGGAGTGTTTGAGAATATATGTTTTTGTCTCAATATCTTATGGAGTCATGGAGTAAGTCATAAGATTTTGGTGCATAATAAGTTATAAACCTTTGGAAAACGGATTTGTTATAGAGTGGTATTTGTCAGAGTAGTTCATTTGCATTACTCTGATAAATATGACAGGACGTAGTTCATAAATTGTTATTATATAATTAAGGCAACAATAAACACACAGACTTCTAATATTTAGAAAGTTGAAAGGTAGAAGTCAAAGGATCTTTCTTAAAGATAATTTTTAAAACAATATTTTGACAGACCGAAAGATTTCTTATAGCATTTTGGTACAGGCCGCTCCAAATAATTATAGAGTAACGTAGTATAGACTCAACCAATGGCATATATACAATTGTTAATAATTTTCTACTCAGAATATCCATCAGTTGATAAAACTTGTAGAAGACTTCTCTTATTTTAATGGTTAAATTATTGGCGTGTTAATTCTACTGCAAGTGTTGGTCAATTATTATTCCAAAGTATGTGGGTGTGGGTATGTCTTTTTAAATTATTCTCCTTGGGTTGATCAATAGTTGAAGCAGAGAAAGTGATAAAATAAGTTTTTGATGTATTAAGACAAGCAAGAAAGCAAGCTAAGAGATAACCACTATAATACAATATTTAGACCCATTTCTACCCCTGTGTACACATCCGACTAAGTAAAAACGATATGGCAGTATCATCAGCGTATGATTCTGTGGGCAAATTATCAATTTCATTTATATACAGAAGGAAAAGTATAGGGCCCAGTACAGTACCCTGCGGGACACCAGTTGTTATAATTCTTCCATTACTTATAGTATGATTTAATTTCACTTTTTGCATTCTATTTGTTAAATAATTTTCAAAAAATTTTAGTGGTCCACTCCGAACTCCAGCATTGTCAAGCCTTTCAAATAATATTTTGTGACAGACCGTGTCAAAGGCTTTGGCTAAATCTAAAAATGTTGCAAGACATTGTTTATTTTTCTTGAAATCATAGATAGGATTATTTGTTAATTTAAATACTGCATCCTCGGTACTTTTATTATTTCGTAAACCAAATTGTTTTTTGTAAAGAATTTTTCATGTTATATAAAGTTAATTACCCTATGTTTTAAACATTTTTCAAAGTTATTAATAACAGATATTAGTCTATAGTTCATTAGTAACTGTGTGTCGCCTGCCTTGAATTTTGGAGTAACAAGAGAAGATTTCCAATCTGTAGTGGCTTGAAAAATAAAAAACGATAAGTTTATTAAGTGTTTCAATATAGCTATGTTCGTTGCCTATAAATATTGACGTGATTTTATCCAGGAGCTGTATTATTTTATAGTGTACCAATATGCGTAATAAGTTCTTTTTCATTTACGAGATTTAAATATATGGACTTCTTTGTCGAGTTTTTTTTAATTTTTAGTAGTGGAAAGTTCTTATTTATTTTAAGCATGTTACTTTGCATTTTGGTGCCTATATTTATAAAAAAGTTATTAAATAGTGCTTATTTTTCTTTGTCATCTTTAATTAAGTTCCCTTGGTTTTTCATGACATAAATATTTTTTCTTTGTCTGCGTTTCTGTTCGTTTATTATATTCCAAATTTGCTTATAATTTTTATTTGCGCCTCGAATTTTCACTTCATAATAATTGGTATTTGCTTGTTTTATTGTTTTGTTCAGCAGATTTCTATATTTTTTATATTTAGTACTGAGATTGGCTGAAAAATGTTTCAATAGTTCTTTTTTCATTTTATCCCTGTATTTAATTGAATTTAGTTTACCCCTTGTTATCCACGATCCTTTCTTTCTTATATTACTGTTGATTTTTATAGCTTTTGACAGAAATTAAATGCATTGTTTTAATTTGTTTTTAAATATTAAGTATGACTTTTCAATGTTATTATTATGTATTACTTCTTCCCACCGTTCATCTGCTCATAATTTATTTATCTTTGCATAGTCTAGTGTATTAGTAAATTGAGTTGCTCGTGGTGCTTCTTCAACATTTCTTATATTATATATAGATAATGCTATTGTATAGTGGTCTGTTAAACTGGTTTGAAAAATAATAGGTTTAAAATCCAGCGTTTCTCCCATTATTTTCTCCCGTATTTTAAGAATATATGATCCATAAATGGTATTAGCAAAAGTTTCAGTTTCCCTCGTAGGTCTATTAATACATGTAAAAATCCCTTTTGTGAGAGTATATTTACATAGTTGTTTAGTTCAAGATCACCTCTATTTAAAATATTTATATTTATATCTCCAATATTATTATAATATTATATCAATATCACATTACACTTAACGGAAATTCTCTTGAAGTGGTGGATCAGTTCAATTACTTAGGCAACGTTGTTAATGACAAAGCAAACATGGACAGCGAGATTCGCAATAGAATTAACGCTGCATCTAGAGCACTCTGGGGACTTAGAGAGAGAGTATTTGACAACCACCACCTTGCTTTTTCAACGAAAATGGCTGTCTACAGAGCAGTTGTCATTCCAACACTGCTATATGGATGTGAAAGCTGGGTCACTTACCGTCGTCATGTGAAAGAATTAGAACGTTTTCAGCAAAGACACCTCAGAAGTATGATGAAAATCCGTTGGTTCCATCACATATCAAACGTGGAAGTACTCAGGAGAGCAAACAGACTTCCAATTGAGGTGCTTATTTCAAGAGCACGTCTAAAATGGGCAGGTCACGTTCATCGTATGCATGATAACCGCCTTCCTAAATGTACACTTTATGGTGAATTGCTAAGCGGTAGAAGAAGGCGTGGCGGTCAACGAAAGAGGTTCAAAGACGTTCTCCATGCAAATCTAAAATCCTGCGGTATTCCAGACGAGCAATGGGAACAACTTGCAGCGGACAGAACCGAATGGCGAGGGGTTGTGGCCAGCTATCAAGGAAATGTTGCTGCAAGAAGGCCGAAACCTAACGAGGTCTATGTCTGTCCTGACTGCGGTCGACATGTGCTCTCCCGAATTGGCCTCTATAGCCATAGTCGTGTGCACCGTAGATGAATGGGAATTACAATAGACTACACATTTTACTTGTTTTTTATTGTACACAATTTATCGACTGTAACATTTTTATACTCGGATTCGAGTAACGGCTAATGGAATGGAATGGAATGGAATATCAATATCAATACTTCAATTTGCAAAACGGTCAAGTTCACTTTTTACTCAAATTGGTGTACTATATTTACAGACAATTGGTAATTTATGATGTTCAATAGACACAATCAAATCAATTTGAGTAAAAAGTGAGGTTTGCGAATTAAGGTATCGATACTTCACTTTTTATTCCGTCACTGTATCTGTAATCTGTACCGTAAGAGACGAAATTTGTATTTAATGAATTTACGCCTAATAGACCTAGAGTTAATGAGGTTAAGAAAATGTCTTAGCAGCTCTTTCAACTTATGTGATCCTATTTTCTGTAGATAACCCTGTGGGCGTTTTCGTATGAGACCTATTTTACACAAATCAGTAAGTTAAGGGTCTGAGAACCACTGCCGCAAAACATCAATGGACTTGCACACTACGCTCGAATGCATTGTTCCACTCGCATTTCGCTAACCATCATTAGGAGATAATTCAAAGTGAAAACCAGTTTCAATAATTTGCAGATGATGATGACATTGTTAGCCAAATGCTCGGCGAGTGGTGTATTTGAATATTGTGGTCAAGTATTTTGGTATTTAAACAAACACGTTTGGTTTCGCTGAACGCGAATCATTAACCACCATCGAATTTTTCGTTATTTACAAATTATAATTATTTTTCTAAGAATTATTTTTTCATTCTAGCTTACCCCAGAGCAACCATGAAGTTCTTAAATCTATTTTCCATCGTCGTATTTGCTCTTCTTGCCCTTCAACAAACTGCCACGGCATGTATTGTTAATGGTAAAGGTTGCCAACCTGATGGAAGCCAAGGGAACTGTTGTTCTGGTAACTGCCACAAGGCATCTGGTTGGACAGCTCGCTATTGTAAATAAGTGCCTAGTTGTTTAAATCTAATATCCCCAAATGTATATGATGTGTTCCGTGTAAATTTAAAATAAATAGTTCACTTTTCATGTTTGTTTTTTTATTTTAAATACTGCGGTTGTTTGATTGAGTAATAATGTGCATTATTTACTGCACTGTCGCTATTTTACCAAAACAATGGAAATATATACCAGGAAGTTATTGTCTCCATTAATTATTATTTTCATTTTCATGTCTCTCCTAATATACCATGTATATCCTACGAGAACCTCTTTGAGTGTGTTGTCCCTAGATCACTTAAATGATGAAAATTTTTTTTTATAGGAGATTTTAATATTCCTGAAAGAAAATGCCGCACCAAGCAATCGTGTAACTGTCTCGCAACGCTTTACACAATTTTTTGACCAAAAACAATTTAATGTGTTGAATATTAATGGGATTGCACTTGGTCTGGTACTGTCTAATACAAATTCTGATATTTACAGATCATTAAAATGCCTGCTAACTGAAGACGTACGTCACCCCCCCTTAAGATATACAGGGTGGACCATTAATAATAGGCCATAGTTCAGGGGTAGATTCTTTGGGCAAAAATATGAGGATATAACCAAATATGCTTTAGTAAAATGTTGCTGTGGAAAAAGATACTGGTTGTCAAAGTTCAAATAATTTTTTCGTTTTTTGCAATAACCCAACAGCCTCTTGACTGATCTTCGCCCAATTTGCTAGAGGAACTTTTTTTATTCTAAGAAACAATAATTTATGTATTGCATCACGTTAGATCGTAGAGAGCGCCGCAGGACCTGTATCTGATGATGAATTTTTTTTGACGAAACGTTGTGGTACTTCTGACCAGAAAATCTGATGCGGGCGTCATTTCCACGTATAAAAGGTACACTTGCCTTGGTAACTCCAACCGTTTTCGAGGAAAGTGCCGTTAAACATTTCAATAATTTTTTGAAAGACAAATTAAAATTTAATGAAACAAAGTGTATTTACTGAAAAGTGTGCTTTGGTTACGTTTTAGTTCTGTCTTTACGTCATTTAATCATTTTATTTTGTTCTTGTATTCCCCGAGCTAACTTCTTTAACTTATTTATTTACAATGCCTAGACATAATAATTTTTCAAATAGGGAAATGAGCGATATGATATGTGTTTACGCACAAAATAATTTTTGCGGATGTGTTGCAGCGAGGAGATACTCATTGCAATATTCAAATAGAATACAGCCAGACCATAAGATTTTCAAAGATCTGTTTCTTCGTTTGGAAGAAACGGCTTCATTTCGCCATAAAGACTAGAACTAGAAATTTTAGTTCGTGTGGATGAAGATCCTCAAGTCAGCACAAGTCGTTTAGCAGCGGCAACAGGGGTGAGTAAACGATATGTCCTAAGAGTCTTACGTAAAGAACGCTTCTATCCATATCATCTCACTCCTGTACAAAACTTACTTTGAAGGGATCTTCCACAAAGGATACAATTTTGTCAATTTGTTCTAAATAAACACAACAGGGATCGAAATTTTGTTAAGAACACTTTATTTACCGAAGCAACTTTTACTCGTCGAGGCGTTTTTAACTGGAGAAATATCCATTACTGGGAAGTAGAAAATCCTCATACCGTTAAAGAAAGGAATTTTCAGCAAGAATTTAAGATTAACGTTTGGTGTGGTATCATCGGCGATCAATTATTGGGACCATTTGTCCTTCATCCAAATTTAAATGGACAGTTTTATCTGTTTTTTCTTCAAAATATTCTTGCTGATATATTACATGCTTTCATATTAGACATACGGAACAGAATGTGGTTCATGCAAGATGGAGCTCCCCCTCATTTCTCCATTGAAGTCAGGAATTATCTTGATGAGGCTTTCCCGCGCGGATGGATCAGTCGAGGAAGTTAGTTTGCTTGGCTACCAAGGAGTCCTGATTATAATCCTTTGGATTATTATGTGTGGGGAAATATGAAGTCCTTAGTCTATGCAAATACCATCAACTCAAGAGAAGAACTGTGGGACAAAATACAAAATGCAACGAATTTTATTAGAGGACAAGAAAATGTATATTTTTTTCAATGTAAGAAAATCTTTTATGAATAGAATTAGAAAAGGCCTAGAAGTAGGTGGAGACCAAATGAAACATTTACTCTAAGTTGCAGCAATGGAGTTTTTGCATGGGGGGGAAAGTTTATAATGTCATGAAGTCAACTTTTTAGATTTTGATTAGATCCTTATTTTAGACAATCTTTTGATTTATGTATTTATCTCAATATCATGAAAATAATCCATTAGTTCATAAGAAAGTGAGTAAGAGTTTACGCTGTTATTACGATTTTGTTTTCCCTTACGTTTTGTACTTTTTTCAATAAATACACTTTGTTTCATTAAATTTGAATTTGTCTTTGAAAAAATTACTGAAATGTTTAACGTCACGAAGAACGCAAAATCGAAATAAAAAATGTTGGTTCCCATTTAATTTTTCAAAGTTGCCCCTCCTGCCATTGGATAAGTCTTTTAAAATATTGAATACTTATTTTTTTGTTTTCGCTGTACGATTATTTCAAACTTACGCCTTTATGTTAATTTTTTGCGATTACAGCGCCATCTGTAGCGAATTTAAAAATGTTCCAGACGAAACTTACGTAATTTTAGTCGTACAATTCCTTTCTTCAATAAAGAATGGGAGTTCCCATTTAATTTTTCAAAGTTGCCCCCTCCCACCCTGCAGAGGGGGTGAGTGGGAGTCAACTTTGGTGTCATTGGATAGGTTTTTAAAATATTGAACACGTGTTTTTTTGTTTTCCGAAAAGATTAGCAGTTTGCGATGTATTTGACAGTTCCGGGACTTTTGGAACACCCCGTATAATATATATTAAAGGGTAAATACAGACATATACAGGGTATAACAAAATTTACAATAAATAATGAATAATGACATTAAAAGCATAATATATAATAATGTTTATTTATGAATAATTATAGTACAGAAAATGTATAAGGTAAATAACACTCTAAAATAAACATGAATACACCACAATAAATATCAAAATAGATATTTGCGCGTGGGAAATATACTGATAAATATTTATATACATAGTATTTAAAAGGAACTATAATATAAAGAATGTAAAAAAAAAGTATAACAACTAAGGACATACATTAACTGATAATATAAATATATATCATAAAGTAACTAAGAAATATATAATAAAATAACAAAATAACAACTAAGCACCACATAAAGTAATATTAAGAACGACAAGACATTAAATTATATATAATAAGACAATAAAATATAACATACCAAAAATTTTTTACATACTAAAACTTATATTATTTTACAGTCAACGATATTATAAAGAATGAAACATGAGACATGCAGCAGTGTAATATAATATTCGGCGTTTGTACTAAATAAAATGACAAAAATTACAAGAGAAACATACAGTTAGCAATAAAAAAAATAATGAAAATTTATGAAAAATTAGTGACTAGACATAAATTCCTTAGCTATTTTTTAGATCAATTTGTTTGTGAATGTCTATTCTGGATCTTTGACTTATATACATTTTACAACGAATTTTAAAAACATTTAAAGTTTTAACTTCATGAGGCAACGAGGAATAAATTTTTGGACTTAAATATTTGAAATTTCTCCTTGTAGTGTTCAAAATTTTGTCGGGTGTGATAATTGTGTGATATATTTATCAGATCTTTTTTATTTTTGTATTGATTCACACAGATTGAATAATAAAAAAGTTTTCTTGCATCGAAGAGTTTAGTTTCGTAGTATAGTTCATCAGTCGGGAATGAGAGATATTTCTTAAACATGATTTTTATTATTCTTTTTTGAGTTAATTGCAAATAATTTAAAACAGTTTTATTTACCCCGCCCCAGCCGAGTATCCCATAATTTATGTGAGACTCGACTAGAGAATAATAAATGGTTAGAAGATGATCTTTCGGTAGAATATCTTTAAGATATTTAAAAATTGGAATTAAAGATCTTAATTTCTTCACTACGTAATTTATATGAACATCCCACTTTATATGGCTGTCAATATAAATACCAAGGTATTTAATTGTATCGGTTCTGTGTATTATTAGTGAATTAATTATCCCTGTCGGTGATCGTTAACGATTGAAATTCAGGTAAAGTATTTTTATATGACGCAAATGGAAGAAAAAACGTCTTATCAAAATTTAGTGTGAGTATTCTACTATCAAACCACTTTTTGATATTTAAAAAGTCATTTTCAGCTTTAGTTTTTAATTCCTGCCAGGTTTGGTCAACATAATAGATGACTGTGTCGTCTGCAAAAGTAAGAATATCTCCACAAGATTCCATCAAAAACAAATCATTTATATACAATATAAAAAGCAAAGGTCCCAACACTGTTCCTTGAGGAACTCCGTACTTTACTGTTTGAAAATCACTTTTTATGCTATTGACTTCTACGCATTGATTTCTGCCGATAATATAACTGCTTAATAAACTTAGTGAATTGCCTCTAATACCTATATTTTCCAAAGTGTTTAACAACAGTGGAAAAGTAACAGTATCAAAGGCTTTGGCGAGGTCTAGGAATATAGCCAATGATGGTAATCCTTTATCAATTGTACGGTATATATTTCTGTGAGGTAACTAATTGTATCTTGCGTCGATAAACCTTTTTGAAAGCCATATTGCTTGGTTGAAATTATTTTATATTTACTTATATAACTATCTAGATGAGACTTGAGTATTTTTTCAAAAATTTTTGCGAAATTTGTAATGATGGATATTGATCTATAGTTCTGGCAGGATGATTTATCGCCTTTTTTATATATTGGTTTTATAACTGATGTCTTGAAAATGGAAGGAACGGTGTTGGTATCAAATATTAAGTTTATAACATACGTTAGTGGGTCTATAATAAAATTAGCTGTTTCCTTAATTATTTTTACACTTATACCATCGATACCCGTGGATTTCTTGTTTCTTAGCGATTTAATTGTGTTGTAAACCTCGTTTTTGTCTGCGGGTAATAAATAAAATGAATTTAGTAGGACTCTATTATTAGAGATAAAACTTTGATCAGGGGTGATATTGTCTGCTAATTTTTTGCCCATTTCAATATATGTTTCATTAAATTCGTTGGCTATTTCATAATGTGATTTTAAAATTTGATTTTGTTTGTTCTTTATTGTGTTTATTTGGTTTTTGTTACCGTTTTTTTTTAAATTTATTAACCGTATTCCAGAGATATTGTTTATTATGATTATTCTGCTCAATTTGTTGTTTATAGTAGTTAGTTTTTGTTTTATTGATAAGTTTAACTAGATTTCTTTTGTAGTTGTATATTCTGTTTTTAGTGCATTGTCTTGAGGGTTCTTTTTTAAGTTTATGTAAAGTTCGTTTCTATAATTTATAGATTTTACTAAACCGTTAGTTATCCAATCTTTTCTTTTTACGTTTTTGTGTCTTAGTTTTTTATAAACTGTGCATATTTGAATCGAGTTTTTGATTGTTTGGACAAATATATTAGTGGCTGATTCTGAGTCTCTAGTTCGATATAGTTGGGCCCAATTAGTAGACTGCAGTGTAGTACTTAATTTTTTGAAATTCGTGTATTTCAGATATTTGGAGTCAGTCTTTATGGAATTATACTTGTGATCTTCGGTAATTATTTTTAATGTAGTTATATAATGATCTGTGATATTCGTTTTAATAATTAAGGGAAGTGCCAATTCATAATTATGTTTAGTATTTAAGAATATATGATCAATGCAAGATCTTGTGTTTTGTTGAACTCGTGTATAGTTATTTATTGTTGATAAGAAACCAAATTCTGACAATATATCTAAGTATTTATGAGCGTGTTCACACTTATTTAAAATGTCTATATTGATATCTCCTATTAAGATACTGTAATTGTAATTTGCTGTTCTAATATACAGTAAATGATAATATAAATCCATGTTAAACTGCATGGGCTCTAAAGAAGGCGATCTATAGGCAGCTAAGAGATATATCTTCTGAGATTGATAAGTTATTTGCATTTCTATTAGCGATATTTCATGAAACAAAACTATTTTAAAATCGTATATGAGATTATTTCTTAAAATATATCCAAAGATATATATAGTTAAAAAGTATAACTTTTTAGATTATTTTTAAAACTGACCAAAGATACGCGGTCTTTTATTTCTTTTGGTAGATTATAAATGCGACAACCTGAGTTAATAGGGAACTTTTTATAGAATTCGTGTTTATATTTACTTAAGGAAATTAAATTTCTTCCTCTTGTATCATAATTATGAAAATCTTCGTTAAGTATAAATTTGTTTTTATTTACATGGATATACGTCAACAGTTTCATCAAATATATAGAGGTCACAGTAAGAATTTTATACTTTTTAAAGATTTCGCGGCACGATTCATTATAGCCAAAACTAAATAGAAGCCTGAGTATTCTTTTCTGAAGTATAAATATTCTGCCAATGTCACCAGCAATACAATTGTTAACTCATGTTATTATTATAATTACCAGCTCGAGATCTTAAAATCAAAAATTAGTAATGGGGAGTAACAAACAAAAAGTTAACTTCAAAATTGGTCATTTAAATAGTCGATCGCTGCTAGCTGGATTTAACGACTTTTCACAAATGGTTGTACATCATTCGTTTGATGCATTTTTGGTTAGTGAAACATGGCTTTCTGATGATGTGCCCTCTGAAACAGTAATGTTGCCGGGCTATACGCTGTTTCGTAAAGATCGTAGTACAGGTAGGGGTGGGGGGTGTTGCGGTTTATATAAAAAGTCAATTTATTTATGAACAAATACCAATGGATATTCATAACAATGGTTCGTATAAAACGTATTCGTATAAAATTGAACAGGTCATATCTTGCAGTGGGGGTTGTTTATAGACCTCCACAAAACAATATTGCAGATTGTATAGAAACTCTAGATAACATACTTTCGTATCTCATGCCATCTTATGATGCTCTAGTGGTTACTGGTGACGTAATTACTTAATTTAAATAATCCACTCACCCATTGTTTTGATTCGTATGGATTTTCGCAGGTCATAGAGGTCGTATTACGCAGTTCATGTCAACACTTATCGACCCTGTTTTCGTCAATGATTATACTCTTGTTAAAAGCCATGGGACACTTAATGCGGATAATATTACTGATCATAGACTTGTTTTTTGCGAAATTATAGTAGACATATATAAACGTGTACAAAAGATGCACACATTCAGGTCATTTAAATACTTTGACAAACAGCTCTTTGATATTGATTCGCATAATATTCCCTGGCATGGACAATATTGATAATAAAGTCGAATTTTTAACAAATAATATTCTTGCATTATTTGATATTCATGCGCCTATACAAACAGTACGTATGAACAAACCGCACTCCCCTTGGCTTACTGATGCTGTTAAGTTAATTATGAAAGAAAGAGATCGAAATTTTAGTAAATTCAAAGGTAATAAAACAGAGAAAAAGTGGGAAAATTATAAGAACTTACGCAATTTTACTGTTGCAGCGATTCGTAGAGAAAAAGCTGCATACCTAAAATAGTATGTGGAATGGATTAAAAACAATGAACGTTCAACTTAAGGCAAATGTAGAATTACTAGATAATATTACAGATCCTTCTGAAATAAATAACTTTTTTCTATCTGCATTTAATGGTAACGCCGCAAGTCCCGACACAATCAATTTTTATAAGAGCAGAGTATTTGATGCTTGTAATGAATTTAGCTTTACTTTGCCTAATCAAAAGCAAATTTTTGAAGCTATTTCTAGCCTTAAATCCAATGCAAGTGGTGTCGACGGTATATCATTGCAAATGATTAAGCTCTGTTTACCGTTACTATTACCTTACATAACGCATGTGGTTAACTGCAGCTTAGAAAATGGGTATTTTTCTGCTGCTTGGAAGCAGGCAGTGGTATGTCCTGTACCTAAGGTAAATAGCCCTACGCAATATAACGACCTACGGCTAATTAGTTTACTGCCGGTATTTGGTAAAATCTTGGAAAGAATCATTTCTATACAGCTGCATAAATACTTCACCGAGAAACATTTGTTACTTCTACATCAATCAGGGTTCAGGCCTTGATAAATACGTCTGACAACATATTGAGTGCACTGGATAAGAAACTGGTGACGGTGTTAGTGCTCTTGGATTTCTCTAAAGCATTTGACTCCGTGGAATGTGCCTTGCTCTGTGCAAAATTAGGATATTATGGCCTTGATAATATTGCGGTATCATTCTTTCAAAGTTACTTAAATGGGCGCACACAAAAGTACGTACTAGATTTGGTATTTCATCAAATGAATTAGTAACATCCGGTGTCCCACAAAGCTCTGTTTTGGGGCCGTTGCTTTTTTTAATTTGTACAATTGACATTTACAAGTGTGCACAGTTCTCTGAGATCCAATCGTATGCGGATGACACCCAGTTAAAGTATAGCTTCATTCCTAATATCTGTCAGATGCTGTTAGTAATATTAATTAGGACATTGCGGATATTAGCAAATATTGCAAAAATCATGCGTTAAAAATTAATCCCCTAAAATCACATATAATCTTTTTTTGTTCTAAAAACCGTTATAATGATGTAATAACCTCAGTAGTACTTAAAATCGAAAATGAAATTATACCAATAGTGGAATATGCGAAAAATTTAGGCGGCATTTTTGATAAAAATTTCAAATTTATACCTCATGTAAACAATTTAATTAAAAGTCATATATAACACTAAAGCTGCTATACTCAAATAGACATATCCTCAATTTTAAAATTAGAAAAAACTCTGCGAGTCCCTGGTGTTTCCTATTTTTGATTACTGCGATATTATATATTACCCTTGCTTAAATTCGGCCACAAAATATCGTATACAGAAAGTGCAAAATACTTGCTGTCGTTTCGTCTGTGGGCTGCTTAAATTCGATCATGTAAGTCTTAAAATAAAAGAATTGAAATGGTTAAAATTCGATCTCTTGGAAACGTCATTTATAGTCTTATTACTATCTCTACACCTATCTATCTTAGAAATAAACTAGTACATCGTAATCAAATTCATGGTGCAAATATAAGAGGAAATTATATTCTAACGATGCCACATCATACGACTGCCACGTTTCAAAAATTCTTTACATTTAATGCTGTTAAGCAATACAATTCCTTGCATAATACGTTTAAAATTTATTCAATTAATTCTTTTCGTTACCACCTTAAACATTTCCTACTAAACTCGTAATAATGTTTTATTACGGTTTTTGGTTACATACCTATTTATATTATTCTCCAATGATCATTGCCAGTACATCAATGTCTTTACTTTTTTATGGTTATTAATATTTTGTTAATTATCGTACTTATTTTTTATAATACCAAATTCTTACATGTATGTTATATATATTCATATTTATGTTGTGCATTTCTTTTCATTTACAAATAATATTATTTATTTCCATACTTGTGCATGTTTTATATGTATTATTGTGCTATTCTGGTCTTTTATAAGATATAGGTTTAATATTACATAAACTAGGATTAGGGTTAAGTGTTAGAATAGCCATATAGGCTAAACTTCGCCCTAAATATAGGTTAAATGTATGTATATGCATTTACTAAATAAAGACGATTATTATTGTTATTAATTGTTAAAAAATTACTAGTGGAAACTTATAAACTTTATCAGAAATAATAATGCTTCATTAAGGTAATGTTAATAGTACTGGGTAAAGAACCTATTACCTAACAACAGTACATTAAAATGTTATTTAAAACAGATACGAATAATATATAAACTGAAGCAAGGTGCGAGTAGGCATCAGTTCAATTTATACTACAATTAGTCAAATAAAAGGTAAGTTATATTTTCAATGTCCTGCTAGAATTATTGCCGCTATTTTTCATGTAATCCCTGACTATCATTACATTTTTAGAGATTTTTATTAACGTAGAATTAATTTTCAGTTATTTGCATTTTACAAATAAATAAATGATAAGAGAAATTTAATTCAATACATTTATTTTATTTTAGCTTACTGTCATAACCTGTAATCATGAAGTATGTAACTGTTTTGTTTGTCGTTGTATTCGTTTTCGTTGCACTTCAACAAACTGCAATGGCTTGTATTTCTAATGGTAATATCTGCCAAGCAGATGGAAGTCTAGGAAATTGTTGTTCTGGTTTTTGCTATCAGCAAGTTGGTTGGGCATCTGGTAATTGCAGATAATATTTTCCAGGAATAATATTAGTTTGAATATTGCTTTTGTAACCTCATAAATTATACTATGAAACAATGTATAAATAAATGAAATATGTTTTATTTATAGATTTTTTATACAATTCATTAGGCTAAATACAAAGGACCCTGTCTATTATTATCAATACAAATAAACTTATTCTTCTCTTTAAACATGGGAAAGACCTTACTGTTAGTATTGACAGAGTCAAACCTGACCTTTAAAAAATGTTATACACCTACCTGTCAAATCGTATTAAAATAAATCATTTTGATATTGATGTTTTGGCGGTTTGATTTTTGCTATTGCAGGGAGAGTATACAAGGTGTCCCACGACGAACTGCGGCGATCGATATCTCGAAAAGTAGACATCGGAAAATTTTGAAAATTTGGTAGTAAACTAATGTCGATGGGGGAAACTTAGTTAAAATATTTTCAAGATGGTGACACTACCGGTTATACCGGAAGTCGATACCAACTTGCTTATTTTAAATGGGACACCCTGTCTATATATTATTACATTTTTGGATTATTACATTTTGTGTATCATGTCCTATACCTAGGTCTCTCCGATTTTGAGGTATTTCAATTTTTATGTCAAAAATGACGTTTGCGGGCTCTAAGAGAATTATCAATTTTTCCTATGAGGAAGCCTTTATTATCTAATTTGGGTTCGATTCTTTGTTGAAAAAGACCTACTTTAATAGAGTTTTTATAACATTTTGATAAGTATTAATACAGAGTGTTCAAAAAATAAGAATAAAGATGTAATTGAGAAAACTGTCAAAAATCTATTTTTTCAAATGGAAACCCCCAATTTTTATAATCTTATCTTATTCGCCATTAAAAATAAGGGTAAGTTTGTATATAGATGTCTATTCCGAAAATTTTTAGTTTTCGAGATATTCCCAATTCAATATTTCTATATTAGTATTTTGTTATGGATATTAAGTTAAATTACTCTTAGTTGGCTATGACGGCGTTGAGTGCTAACCAAATGTATGTAGCTGTCACTTACCAATTGACAAGTATTAATTATCATGCTGGGGCGCTTAAATTATGCACACGAGGATTACTTAAATTTGTTTATAATCTATGGAGAATGTTACAAAGTTTTATCAAAAACATGTGAAATATTCGCTAATAGATATCCAGAGAAACAAAAACCGTCTCCGAACAGTACTTAATGAATAATGGAGAATTTCAAAATATTTGGCACTGCAACAGTTCATAAAATAATTAAACAAAAGTAGCTTAGATACAAAAGGTTCTTACATAAAATACTAACAGTACAACTACTTATACTCAAGAAAATATTTTATTTTAATAAGTGTTCAAAGTGTCCACCCTGAACTTCCAAACATTTTTCGCACTTCTTGATTAGTTCGTCATGGATGGCCGGCTCTAATAGAACCTGGAGATAATCTTTGAAAAGCATTCCTTACTTTTGCCTGACAATCTTCCATTGTTAAAATGGATTAAAATAAACCATATCTTTTATTGTTCCCCATATAAAATAGTCTAAGACAGACAGATCAGGAGAACGGGGAGGCCACAGAAAAGGTCCATTGTTAGCAATGCACTTATCGTAAAAAGTTTCTTCCAAGAAGTTGTTAACTATGAAGCTGCTGTGTGGTGGCGCGCCATCGTGTTGGTAAAATATTTGCCTATGTTCAGCTAGCGGTAAATTGTTCAAAGATTCATTATCTAAATCTTGTAATATATTCAAATATCTTTCACCTAAAAAAAAGTTGACACGAAATTTGAAAAACAGAAACTATTTAAGTATTAATTCATTACCATTTAAGTTTTCCTCATAAAAATTAAGTTTTACGACTCCATCATTTCTCACAGCACAGTACACATTAAATTGCCAGGTTTCTTGATAATTTCGCAATCTCAAGGCATGGGGATTTGAATCACACAAAAAGTGGGAATTGTGTCTGTTGAAAAGTCCATTTTTCGTAAATTTTGCCTCGTCAGTCCAAATTATGTTGTGCAAAAATCGAAAGTCGCCTTGTAACATTGTTGAAATAAATTCGCAAAAGTGAACTCTTCTGGTCAAATCGGTGTCCTTTAGGTGTTGAACCATAGAAATGGAATAGGGATGGAATTTGTGTTTCAAAAGAATTCTATGAATAGAGTTCTTGGAGATTCCTGTTTGTAAGGCCACTTGTCTTAAGGATGTCATAGGATATGCCGCAAAATGTCCCAAAATAGCAATATTTTCATCATCGATAATTGGTATTATTTTATGAACTGTTGCCTTAACGGTGCCAAAATCCGTTTAATACTGTTCGGAGCCGGTTTTTGTTTATCTGGATATCTATTAGCAAATATTTCACACGTTCTTGATAAAACTTTCTACATTCTCCATAGATTATAAACAAATTTGAGTAATCCTCGTGCGTATAATTTAAGCGCCCCGGCATGATAATTAATACTTGTCAATTGGTAAGTGACAGCTACATACATTTGTTTAGCACTCAACGCCGTCATAGCCAACTAAGAGTAATTTAACTTAATATCCATAACAAAATACCCATATAAAAATATTGAATTGGGAATATCTCGAAAACTAAAAATTTTCGGAATAGACATCCATATACAAACTTACCCTTATTTTTAATGGCGAATAAGATAAGATTATAAAGATTGGGGGTTTCCATTTAAAAAAAAATAGATTTTTGACAGTTTTCCCAATTTCATGTTTATTCTTATTTTTTGAACACTCTGTATTAATACTTATCAAAATATTATAAAAACTCTATTAAAGTAGATCTTTTTCAACAAAGAATCGAACCCAAATTAGATAATAAAGGCTTCCTTATAGGAAAAATTGATAATTCTTTTAGGGCCCGCAAACGTCATTTTTGACATAAAAATTGAAATATCTCAAAAACGGAGAGATCTAGGTATAGGACATGATACACAAAATCGGCATAGAATTTTGTGTACAATCCAAAAATGTAATAATATATAGGGTGTCCCATTTAAAATAAGCAAGTTGGTATCGACTTCCGGTATAACCGGAAGTGCCACCATCTTGAAAATATTTTAGCCGAGTTGCCCTCATCGACTTTAGTTTACTACCAAATTTTAAAAGTTTTCCGATGTCTACTTTTCGAGATATCGATCGCCGCAATTCGTCGTGGGACACCCTGTATGTAGCGTATTCGCTTACATAGGCTACTTCAGTTATCTTGATGTCCTGAATAAATATTGGAGAAAAACATTTTGTATTCTAATTTCATAGATATTATACCATATTTACCTATATTTTTTTTACTTCTAGTTGTCGTAGAACAACGATCTAAAATATGTACTCAAAAAAACACGCGATTTGATGAGATTAGACTCGTAATACTCATAAATCTTCCAATGTCTGCTAAAATATTCTTGTTAGAAATATTTAATGATATATGGGTAGAAGGAGTAGACATGCAAATTTGGAAAAAAGTACTCATAATTCCTATACTTAAACCCGACAAAGATCCCAACAACACTGATTGATACCGATTTATTTCATTGCCATCATGTATTTTCAAAACCTTTGAAAGACTAATAAAATGTAGATTAGAATGGTGGTTACATAAGCATCATCCACTCTCCAGTAATCAACTCGGTTTCAAACTTGACTTCAGTACCATGGATGCACTAACTTATCTGATGACAGATATACAAATTTGTTTCTCGGATAACGATTACCTGGGATCTGTTTTCTTGGATATAAAAGGCGCCTATGACTCTGTTGATCTGTTCATACTTCAACAAAAAATGTGCAATTTTCGTATCCCAGTGAAAGTTGCTAAACATGTATCTAATCTCTTCTATAATAAAGAAATATGATAACACCAAAATAGGCCCGCGATTTACCCACTAGGTTTACCTCAAGGCTCAGTATTAAGCCCGATGCTTTTTAATATTTATACCATATATTTACACAATTTGTTCAATGATATTACCGTCATACAATATGCAAACGACTTTTGTATATATGTTAAGAAACCTTCATATGACATGTGCTTACACTCGCTAGGTACCGCAATAATAACCATTCAGGAAGGCTCACTTTACCTTGCGTGGAGAGAAATCCATGATCTCCATTTTCACAAAACATAATACCTCGATACGTGATCACATAACTCTTGGAAGCATAACATTCCCATATCGCAATGAAGTCAAATATCTAGGATTATTTCTCGACAAAAAATGAACCTGGAAATCACACATTAATTATATGATCACCAAATGCCAGAAAGGGATTAAATTTTTAAAATTAACCTCATAAACTTGGTGGGGAGCAGATTCACAAATTTCAATTCTCTTTTATAAGTCGTACATTCGATCAATAATTAAATATGGTTGCATTCTATATGGATCCGCTAGTAAACATGTACTAAGTAAAATAGATATAATACAAAATAAAGCTCTTTGAGTATTTATCGGTGTTATGAATTCAACATCAATCGAACCTTTTAGGATTGAATCCAGAGCTTCCCCTTAGGAGGCAATTTCGCTATGAAAAAAGTGTTTTAAATCTAATTATTAAAAATTCTGCGATGATAGATAAAATACATAATCTAATATTTTAGATCTTATTAATAATTTCTGGAAAAAGAAAAATTTCCCGCCGCTGTGTATAGGATATCGGGAGGTATTAAAAATTTCTAAAAACATTGATCAATTCGACTTTCTCCCTCAGCCTGACTATTTAGACTCGATAGGCCAAACAAACATCATATTCCCTAAATATACAGAAAACCCTATAATAAATGGAACGATTCTCCAGAATATATGAGAAAGATTCGCCAATGCTACGCATATTTTTGCCGATGCCTCAAAATCTAGTGTTTAGAATATATTAAAAAATAAACAAATTAAAGACTCAGTTATTCTCCAAGTCAGTACTCTTAGCAGTAGGTAATACGTATATAATTCAATATCCGGCATGTACCACACTTTTATTAAATTAATCAAGCATTATAATTACTCATTAAATATACCTGGGTTTAAGATCACAAGCTTTTTAAAAAGTCTTGGAATCCTGGGCAACAACTAGGTATAGGGTAAATCACAAAAGATCTTTTAGGTCGAAGTGTAAGGCTACTCAGAGCCAAGCGAGCCCTGAAACAATATACAATACATTCGCTGAAGACTGGGATAAGGAAAGTGGTTTTGTCAGATTTATTTTTAAGTACCTACTCTGCTACTAAATGTGATCAAGCAATTAAAGAGTTTATCACCGTTTCCTCTTTATTTTGATAGTAGGCATTGCTTTGCTACTCTCATAATAGAGATGATACGGTGATGAACTCATTAATGGTCTCATCATATTTTTAACATCTTTTCTTCAAAGATATATTAGTATTATTATTGTTGTTATTATTGAGTCATGGGGGAGCTACAGGGGCATAGCCCCCTCCCCCCATGGCATAAATTCGCCCTGGTATATAGGTTAAAGCACACAATGGTATAAAACATAATGAAAAGGTCGACTTATTGATCAAAGACAGTATTGGGAATGGAGACCCCGTAGACAGTGTGTCTGCAAGACTGTTTAATGTCAGTAAAACGGGCTTAAATAAAGCATGGACGTCTACGAATATTGTTTTACCACTCCTACAAGTATTGGAGTAAGGCAAACTAAAATTAGCGGGGAGTAATACAATTTTTCGTAGAGATTCCAAACTTTGGATAGTTGTTAGTTGTCTTTAAAATAAGATATTCCTAGAATATCTACCCTCTGCAAATGTCGGAACGTTGGTTTAAACTCGAAAAAGGGGTAAATTAACCCTCTTTTGAGGCAATTTTCCAATTTTTTTTTGTTCCCCTTAAACTATAAATTAAGCAACGAAAATGTGGTCCTTTTATTGCCAATATTTAAGAAATCTCCACTTAAATTTTCGTGATGTTACGTTTACCCACCTCCCGTAATTCATATGTATGTACGTTTTTTTTACCAAAAATTGATTTTGGGATAACTTGGGCAAATCTTGCCCGAATCAGATGAAATTTTGGGTGAAGGTGGCTCATAATACCTACAAATAGCCTGCGACATTTCAAGTCTAAAGCTCCATTTGGCTACAATGTCATTTTTTCGAAAATTTCACGAAATTTTTAAAACGCTGTAACTTTATGGCCATTTATCCTACGACAATTTTCTTCTCATCAAAATGTAGGCGACCTTGCAGGCCATCTGACTGGACCAACGATCTGGAAATAATTGATTTAAGTAATCCCTAACGATAATAGCATTGTGTGGTTCAGCCCCGTCTTGTTGGAAGTAAACCTTGTCAATATTGGTATTGGGAATTTGATTAATCTGTGGAACTATTATATTTTGGAGAAATTCTGGATATCTTGATCCAGTTAGAGTTCCGTCAAAAATTATTGGACCTATGATATGGTCGCCCAGTATGCCTAACCAAACATTGAAGCCAAACCGCTCCTGAGACCGCCCCTGTCTCATAATGTGAGGATTTTCAATTGCCCGATATCGAATGTTGTTTCGATTAAATAACCCAAGGTTTGTAAATCTCGATTCATCAGTGAACAAAATGTTTTTGATAAAATTCTCATTTCTTAATTGGCGTAACTGTAACCAATTACAAAAGCTTATTCTCCGTTGATAATCATTCTCATACAAAAATTGATGCAATTGATATTTATAAGAACGATAGCCGTGTTTCTTTAAAATTTTCCTGTCTGGTTCTTTGGAAACTAGTAATTCATGTTCAATTTATCTTACCGAAATAAATCTTTCTTCAATTTCTATATTAGGTTCACTTCTAACTTGATGCTCCAACCGGGCGAAGTAGTTTCTCGGACGTTGTGTTCTTTCTGGATATCTCTGTCCATACAGAGTTTGTGCTCTAGTTGCATTACGTCGAGTCTCTCCATAAATAATGAACATGTCAACTTTATCATCTCTTGAATATTTTTCAGCCATTTTATATTAATTCTCTTTTTTATAACAACTTCAATACACTTGCTTCAGAAAATTAGTGAGTAAGTCAACAATAATTCAATTGTTGTGAATATCTGTCATTTTCATGGCTATCTGCAATTTTGGACTTAAATGTAGATAGGTACCTTATTAAAATGATCGTTGGCGTTTACTTTTTAAAAATACTTCTATTATTACGAAGGATATCGTTAAGAAATGATTAATGGCGAAAAAATTATAGTTTATGAATCATTACTTCTGATTAATAAAAAAAATAGCACAGTTCCATTAAAAACATTTCCATAGGACCCCTGAAACATGAACATGAAAATTAAATTCCGTTTATTGGAAAAAAACTAAAAATACTGGTACCTATCAGTAATTCAAGCAACTATTTTCTTCTTTACAGACAAGTCTACAACCTAGCCTACATAGCCTACTTAGTAATTTTCTTACATCGCATTCATCTGACGCGGCCATTTTGAAACATATTAAAAAATTGTTCGTATCTCACTTAATTTTTGGAATTGTTTACATCTGAAAAAACTGTTGCGGTTAGAAATTTTTGCTAAATGAGAAACCATAAAAAATATAGTCATTACATTTAAGAAAAAAAAAGTTGATGTTGATAATATTTTCATTCCTGTTACTCTAAAAGTAGCCCACTATTGTCTAATTCATATGTATCAAAAACCAAATTTTTAAATACAAAAACAACCAAAATATTGGGGGTGTACATTGACTCGTGGCCACCCGGTATTATGTTGAAATAAATATTATTATTATTACTAACTGTTAGGCAATGTGTAGAAGACGATGAAGGCACAACCTACTGTAAGGAAGTTAGTTTAAAACCAGACAGCTCATATAATAAGTATATAAAATAATTCCAATTTTGTAGAAACGAGTAAGAACTAACAATGAAAATTTTCCAAGTTATCTGCATAAAAGTTGTTTGAAAGAATCGTCTATTCATTGGTTGTACAACAAAATACGTGATCTAGAATGTAAAAATATAAATCTATTTCCTTATTGATTGATCGAGTATAAATTAGTCGTCAATACACCATATAATCTGCAATAATTATCATAACAATTAAATAGCATATAATTGGGTATTTATAAATATATTTCAAATGAAAACATTAAAATCTAAATATGTTTAGATGCCATGTTTTAATCAAATTAAAACGTTACAATAAAAAAACTATTAAATATCGAGGATAAATATAATTAGAAAATAGTATTAATACATGACGCAAATAATGTTACAATTAAAAAATAAGATACATCTAATTGGAAAAGCCGAGATAGACTGATTTTCCAGAAATTGTCCATTAAAGATAATGTTGAAAAACCAGATTGCTGTATGTGCAGATATCTATAAGTATATAAACCCAAGAAGTGCAGGAAGAGGCATCATACTCAGTGAATCGACTCGCCAATAACAGTAAGTCTATTTTTGAAACTTAACTTCATTTATCGTATTTTATTATAATTAGTAACAAACTGACCACGTTAATGGTATTTGATGTTGATTATTTCAAATGTCGGAAGTTTAGAGTCCTTAAGTCTGTGCATATTTTTAAAAGATTGCGGTTTAGAAAAGAAAATCAAAAAATATTTTGAATGCCAATCATTTTGGCAACAAACGTATTTTTGTCCATCAAACTTTCATTAGACATCCGAAAACGGTAAATAACGAACAGAAATCATATCGTATTAATTGGAGGGTATTAAAAACAATAAAAGCTATAATTTTTTTTTCTAATGCAACTTAAAAGTGAATATATTTGTCACTAAAATAAACAATCAGCTATAGTGGTTAAAATTTATCAGTGGTATTCGGATCTGTAGCACACTAGAAAATTTACTGAATGTGGGACAATGGATCCAGCTATATTGTAAAAAGCAAACTTAAAAATGTTTGTACTTTAATGTTTCTTAAATTTCATTTTATTTTATGAACCCCGCATTAAGAAATCGTTACAAAATCTATTCTTGGAAAAGTAATAATGAATGTGCTTCGTTCCTTTATTTGTTGGAGATAAAAATTGAAAATATTACCAACAAATGCTTATCACGTCTTATTTATGATTTTAATGTCCAGGCTAGCTCAGTTATCTCAGTAGCAGGTTCAGGGCTTGATGTTTCTAAATGAAAATTGTAGTAAAAAAATTATAGTTTAAAAAACTAAAGAGACACGCTTTAATAGCAAACCGAACTAAAAAGTAGAAAATAATGTTTATATATTAAGATTTAGTTCAACAGCGATAGAAAGTCCACTAACTCAATATAATTAAATGATTTTTAATAAGTTTAAAATAAGAATGAAGTGATTGACAAAAAAATTCATTTTATTGTAAAAAGCGTGGGTCAATTGTTATAAATATTTTATGGTAGCTATTGATAAAAGTAGAATTATAAAAATATATTAAAAAGCACCTCGCGCTTTTTATTTTATCTTATATTAAACTTAGCAAAAAAGCAGGCGAGCATCAGCTGGTTTCTATATGTATCAGTGTTCATGATGCTAATTCTAAAATTCACCCAATCCAATATATTGGTGAGAAACGTGCCGAGGGATGAATGGCAAGAGGGTGAATAAAAATGTCATGTCGCTAGCGTCAACCTCAGAGAACCGAGCACACCCTGTTGTATAAGAGCCTTACCCTTCTATCGGACCTCTGGGAAGCTTGACCGTTTGTAATGAAATATATATTAATAACAGCGGCGCCTCCGGCAAAATCTCGACAACAGATTAGTCATTTTTTTTTATTTTATCCTAACGATCCTGGTGAGGAGATTAGGACAAAGTTGTCAAATTATTGTATTTTTATCGCTCCTTGATAAGTGTGCAAAGTTCCAGTTTAATCTGATGTTTTGAAGTGGGTGAGAATCACGTTCAAAGATTCCGTTACAAACAAACAAACATACAAGTGAAGCTAAAAAAGCGTGTTAACAACATTTAGTTATAGAAATTATTCTGTTTATTTGTTTTGTGAATGAAGATTTGTATAAAGTTAAATGTTGATTTGGAAACATTGTTAATTGTTTTGGACTAGTCAATTTTGATACAACCTTATTAATGTCCTGAAATTTCACACTTTATTTTCTTTTTTCGTAATTACAGGCTTCCTTGCCTCTCTTTTCTACAATTTATTTAAACTATTCAGTTCTAAATTTCAGTTCAATAGCTTCAAATACTTTTCTCTTTTCTTTCTCTCTGGTCTTTATTTTAATTATAAGTCTATCCTCAGCTTTCTTCGTATACAATATTATAATATACAGTTTGTCCCAATAATGCGTCAAAGTCCGATATCGATCTTATTAGAAGACTTTGGAAAATTATTTTTTTAATGGAAGTGATATATTGTCAAGAGACGCAGATTTTTAAAATATTTTGAAATATACAGGGTCACTCGCTACAGCGGAGCATTTTCGAGGTCATTTTTTTTAAATGGAACACCCTATATATTTTTACATTTATGAATTGAGCGTAAAATTATCTTTCCAGCGACCTTCAGATTTTTGGTTTTTGACGTAGCGTTGCCGAGTTATTCGAAAAATTATGAAAATTTTGGTCTGAAGAAGGTTTAACAAATTAATTGGCTGTGTGTGTATTACTATTAATTATGAAGATTTATTTTGCAGTTATATAGACAAGGGATGTGCTACAACGACAAAATCACCAAATATTGATTATAATTATACAGTGTGTATTTTGTACTAGCGGTAATTCAGAACATTTCAAAGTGAATTTTCTCAATTTTTTTCAAAGGGATCACTCTGTATATTATTGTATTTTTGAATTGACACGTTAATTTTTGTGAATAATATTTTATACCTAAAATCTATATTTTTATTTTTTCATTAAAAACCGTTAAATTATAATACTTTTCATTTCGAACTGATCTAGTAGCCATGATTTTGACATAAAGTGAGAATAATTGAAAGTTATCTTTTTGACGTTTAATTATTAACTATTGTGACAAAATATTTACACTTATTTTAAGTTATAAATTAGTTTAAAATTCGCACTATCCATTAATGAATTTTTCGAGAGAAGAAATGATCGATATGGTTTATTTATATAAGGAATTTGCAGATAGGTTGGAATATTATAATTCCTATATTTTATAAAATTTCCTTCCGCATAAAAATTGCTTATTCACTGATGATTATCAATTTTATTTTCGATTTGGATTGCTTCGAGACTACTGAGAGGTGGCGCTAGTTACGCTCTACTGCGGTGGAACTTAACAGTGTCTATGAGATGCGAACTCCGGGTATCGAAGGTATGATTGCTCACTGGCACAGCACTGATGAGACCCAAAAATAGGTCGAAACCAGTCTGCAGTTAGTAACATCCTAAGATGAAGGATGCCTCGCATCTTCCTCGTAGCACTCGAGCATTCCAAGTCATTGTATTTTAGTGCCATCTGTAATTACACAAAATACGGCAAATTTTATCATATAATTCAGCGCTCGGAAGGGGAATAACTATTTTGGTTTAATTTGTTGAGTCCTTATTTACATGAGGAATTTACGGATAGGTTGGAATATTATAATTCCTATATTTTATATTATATAACACTGCCTTCTGCTTTAAAATTGCTTATTCAGTGATGATAATTAATAATACGTTTAATATCGCAGTATTCATTAAAATAAAGTAATATTACTTAATTCCATAGAGTAGACCCCAAGTGAGTTGTTCATACTGAGTAAAAACAATGTTTTTTTTTTTTTTCGTTTCGGAAAATAATAGTTAATTAACTATTATTTTCCGAAAATAATAGTTAATTAACTATTATTTTCCGAAACGGCAACGTATGTCTTATAATTTTCATGTTTATTCATATATATTATTTAACGATAAGGACCATGTCTTTTGATAAGAATATTTTACACTAGTCCTGAAGAAGATTTAAAAATGAATCGAAATGTCGACATAGTGTAAAATTTCTGTGTTTATTATCCTACACCGACGAGGAAAATCCAATTATAAAAAAAAACCCTAAGGATACGAAATAGATAATAACAATGTTTTATCTCACTAAATTCTTTAAGCTTGTACTATCGACCGGTTTCGTGAACTAAGACGTGATGATGTCAAGCAAGTCTTAGTTCACGAAACCGGTCGCCTTTTCAAGATTAAAGAATTTAGTGAGATAAGATATTGTTTGTTTTTTACTCAGTAATATTACTGTTTAGGTATTGTAGCAAATATTAACAGTCTATTTTTTAATTTTAGCTTTCTCTTCACACATTCTACAACCATGGAATTTACAACTGTTTTATTTGTCGTTATATTCGCTCTTATTGTACTTCAACAAACTGTAATGGCCTGTATTCCTAATGGTGGTAGCTGTCATTATGATGCAAGTTTAGGAAATTGTTGTTCTGGATTCTGCTACCAACAAGTTGGCTGGAATCTTGGTTATTGCCAATAATTTTTTTATGGATAATAATCCTTTAAATGCTGGTTTTGTAAATTTATGTATTATATTATGAAACAAATTGTAAATAAATGATTTTTTTGGCGATGATTTTGTTTCCATCGGCATAGTACAATTAATTATTACTGTAAGAGCTGGTGAAATTTTTTAAAACTTATTTTCTCCAGCAAATTTCACTTTTGTTATCAGTTAGTAGAGTGTGCTGATTACAAAAGGGAATTTCTGCGAGCATAACAGGGCTAGTTCTCACCCTAAAAGCCGTATACACTTTATTATTAAAATCATTCAATCCTACTGAATTTTATAACATTATGTCAAGTTAAAAAAATACAAAATCTTGTTACCTCCTGTCCCTTGTTATTTATTTTTGAGAAAGAATTGAGGCAACATATGTGGACGACTAGCTGGTTTAAGTTGGAGCAGAGAGCCGTGGATCCAGAGTATTCGTAAGAGTGGAGAAACTTACCCTTTCTGAAATGTACAGCATAAATGACAGATTTCTGTTTAGTTCGAGAAAAGGAGACAAAAAAAAATTGATGTTAAATTGGGCACCATCTATAGTGAAAATAAGTAGAATTGTTTCTTTTTCTCGAATAACCAGTCCACTATAGATCAGACTGAAATTGTTGGTAAGAGAAATAAAAAGATTGCTTAAAATTAATGTTTAAATATATCACATGAATAATAAACAAATCAGTTTGTAAAGGCTAACTGAAATTTAAATATATATATATATATATATATATATATATATATGAATATATGGAAATAACCATATGTACTTACATAGTAAACAAAAATATAAAAATTGAAATATAGGTATCTGATGTAAATAAATGTTTTTAGACAATCAACAATCGTCTCCTGGGATGCTATTCAGAGATACATAATAGTTAATAGAACATGACTGAGTTCCTAAGGTATCAAAATATGTACATAAGACAGTGTGAAATGGTTTAGCAGTTATACAAGTAAAATTCTGTTAGTTGAAAACAGTTTCACTTACAAAAACTGAATCAAAATGATACACAGATTGTGCCAAACATAAACGAAACACTGGTTTTTAATATAAAACTGTTAAATGGACATAGGCCATGTAACAATCTCCAGGGTCCGATGAGGTTCCTATGTTTATTATTAAGAGAAATTTACAACTGATAATTAATCTACCAATACCTTTGGTACATCTTTCCTTTTCGTCGAGTACATTCCCATAAAAACAAGAAAAGTCGTTCTGATATTTAAAAACGTGACATACATCGTAGTTCCTAGTGGTGTTTCCAAAATCTTATAATACTAATTTTTCTACTCCCATATTTTAATTGTTTTATTATATATTTACTACCAGTACTATAATCATATTCATTATGAAACAAATTTTTCATTAAGATACAAATTTATAACCAATAGCAATTCAATATCACAGAAATATTCAGTGAATATCAAATATTGTCATGAGCATGACACATGTAATATTTATCAATTTTGACAAGTCATACTTGCTGTTTATTCAGAAAATTTTGTGATAGTGAAATTGAAATTAAAAATTTAACCCCGTCAGAAATTGCGGAACAAGTCGCAAAAACCGTAAACAACTTATTACCCGTAAAATCAACAAAAATGTACGAATCTCGTAGTTTTTAAATTGGAGGAACAAAAATAAAAATAGCAGTTTTTCAGAAAATGTCTTACTTGTTTATTTCGATGAATTATCTAAGAAATTTATTTCATTATTCCATTTAGAAATCTACGGTGTCTATTAAATATAAAGTGGACATATGCAAATATCTCAAATTGCATGGAAAAGAAAATCTGAAGGATATATACCCTAAAGATCTAAAACATTTTCTACAAATGAAATAAGGCAATTTATTAGTGTGGTTTGCCTTTGTCCCATTTTATAGAGTGGAACTACATTGACAATTTTACACTCATCACGAAACACACCTTCAGACAGAGACCACTTTATCAAAAATATTAATGGCTGTAATATGCCGGACGACACAGGAGACATGTAACTCTCTAACTTTGCTATTTAAAAAGTTAAAAATTTAAATTTTAGATGAGTTATATATTACATAATTGCCCTTGTTTGAAGCCAATCAAACATTAAGTTCCAATTTAAGCGGAAGTGGCCCAAACTTTGCTGTTTTAAACGATACCTTGTATATTTTTCCCTATCCGATTCGTCTTTAAATTATTTTTTCAACCATGTATCACAACATAGCATTTTTTGCTTTTAAATGACAGGTAATATCTGTTTTATTGTATGAAATATAGGTGGCCATGATATATGAACTTTGGCAGGTATTAGTGTGAACGTCGATCAAGTGAACATCGAAAATATGGCTCTTCGTAAATATCAAAGGCAATTACTTCTGCTTTTTCAGATGGAACAAGAGGAAATGTTGGAGCTGTTGTTACTCTGTAGCTCTCGAAATGAAGTTTCAGAAATCTACAGAAGTCGCAAGACACATGGATATCAAGAAATTTTGTTTAAACATGTTCTACTGGATAAATTTCTGGATATTGTGTCACCCACTGTGCGGCTGTAAGTCTGGCTTTATTACACATAAACTGTTTTAGTACGGATAGTACGGTGCGTATGGTACGGTCCAAATGACATATTATTGTATGATATAATGTAGAAATTAGGGATCCGGACCGAAATGAAATAACGGTTCCGGTTCGGTTCCGGTTTTTATGAACGAAAAATTTTTTTTTCGGTTCTTTTCGGGTTTCTTCGGTTCTCGCATTGTATATTCATTTTTGGTAAGTATATGATATATGTACCTAGTTATATTGATTCAATTGATTGGGTAGGAGGAACGAGGAAGGCAGATAATACTAAGAGACGTTTTAACTGTTTTGTGCAAGTTTAGAGGCAAATTTCATTTCACAACCCGTAGGTATTATATTATTATTAAATTGAATACAATTTTCAATCAACATCTTTATTTATTATATTAATATAATTTCTGGTTACGATGTTACGAGTAATATGGTTGTCATTGTCAGTGTTGAATGTTGAAAAATGATTTAATGAAAGGTTGTGATTTTGGGTCATGCAGCAGTTTTTTTTCTTTGTGGGTGATTCTTCTGTTAGATTACTTGTATCTTGTCCATCTCCCGTTTCTTCTGAGTCGACGTTGAGCACATTGTGTTCACTTTAATTTCCGCTTACAGTCTTTCTTTTAAGATTCTTGCCGCTTGCTGTGGTAGAGACAAAATATGCCCATAATCATAAAATACAGAAGAAAAACTATTGAAAATTGTCCGACATGAAAAGTTAGGAAGATATGATATCAGGCTCAGAACCGAAAAGAACCGTTATATAATTTTAAACGATTCCGGTTCGGACAACCAAGTTGGCATCTGATAAAATAAGCGTTTCGGTTCGGTTCCGGTCCAGAAAAAAATTCAATTCCGGTCCGGTTTTCGGTCCTATAAGGGTTCGGTCCGGATCCCTGGCAGAAACAATAAATTCGTTACTGGAATGATAGCTTTAGTTGAGTTTGGGTCATGGAGCGTGGAGCTCTCATGGGCCCCCTGTAGGTTTGGGCCCTTGTGCTATGCGATAGCTCCGCCATTGGACAGCGGCAAGTGTCTTGTAGGGCACCGATTTAGTGGAATTAAATGGGAGCTCTCCCGATGTGAGCGACAACTGTCTTAGTTCTCTGATCGCTGTCGCTCGAGAAGGTCCCTGGACTGGTCGTGTCGCGCTGCTGCAGTTTGTTTGTCTTCGTTCATCACTTGTACAAGTGTGTTGAACATGTGTGTTCAACGCACTCACAACTGTGTGTCGCTGTCACGTGTATCGGGAGAGTAGCCCTCCCTGTCGTTGGTCTTTAGCTTGTCGCGTGATACATGTCGCGGTCTCTGGTCCCTGTCGCGTGCATCGGAAGAGTACCTTAAAGTTTCTGAAACTCCTAATCTATCTAAAGACTTATATTTGCATTTTATTAAAATTTTCAAAATGTTCCTGCTTTAAAACTAACTTACAATTGTAGCAAAATGCTACATCGATATTGTACTGTGCAAAAGTACGATTTGGAAAATATTGTTTCCACATAGTTTAAAAATTTTCAAATGTTACGCCCTGACAACAGTGCCACAGATTTATTATGTATTACATAAATAATTGTTCTTTTATTGTTATAGGGTGTGAATATTATGTCAATACCTATTCCGTATTTAGGAAATATTGTGATGCAATGAATATGGAGAAGGGGTTTTTAATTAATCCGTTAACGATCGCTCGACACTGTGGGAGTAGATCATGCCATTTCGGTACGCAGTCGAGCAGCAATTCGATATTGTTCCGTGCAGACCACTTTATGAAAATGCCCGGCAAAGTAAGGCTTTTGCGCAGAGGATTCTAGCAGTTATAATTACGTACCGACTTGCTTACTGAGAGACAGGTGTATATAGGAATACTAGATACGCACTATTAGATATATGAAACATTTTGAAACCCTAATAAGTGAAAAGTGAGCGCCACTATATAATTTTAATGCGCTGGTAAATGATATGTGTGTGATATATTTAAATAATTTTAATATTTGGTGAGTATTCAAATCCCTTGATTCATTGCTTGACACTGAAAATATATTTTAATTCCGGTCCTGTGTACTGCTACCATCATATAACGCCAGCGGTATAATAATCAACATCGACGGTGAGTCCCAGTTCGGCTTCAGGAAGGGCAGGAGCACGGTGAAACAGGTCGTTAGGATAGTTAACGACGTCAAAGTGCAATACAACCTCGGGAAGAACACCACCATGGTGCTCCTCGATATTGAGAAGGTGTTCGACACCGTCTGGATCCCGGGACTACTCTACAAGCTCCATGACTACAACTTCCCGACTCACCTCATAAAACTTATTCACTCGTTTCTGACGGGCAGAACCCTGCAAGTTCGAGTGAATAACAAACTCTCAACACGGCGGGACATTCATGCGGGAGTCCCGCAAGGATCATGCCTGTCACCGAAATTGTACAACTTATACGTCTCCGATTTTCCAGAGTTTCCGAATACGAAGCTGGCCAAGTACGCCGATGACACAGCCATGTACGCGCATTCGCACAACGCACAAGCAGCGAACATGCTGCTGAAGGCGCACATGGCTCGTGCCACGGCTTATTACGACCGGTGGAAAATTCGGGTCAACGCTGAGAAGTCGGAGGCAATAGTCTTCACGCGTCGCTTTACTGTAAATAAAATTATCGCTCCTATTTCGATCCGGGGAAACAAAATTCCAACCAAAGGATGCGTGAAGTACTTGGGGGTCAGACTGGACTAACGACTGATATTCAATACACATATCAATGAGACAATACGTACGGTCTACTCCCTGTTCAGGAATCTGTACCCGCTCATGGTCAGGGGTAGCAAACTTAACAGACAATAAAAAACTGTTGTACACGATGGCCGTCCATCACATACGCGGCGCCGGCCACGACAATGAAAAAGCTAAAAGTGCTTGAGCACAAATTCATGCGCCTCATATCAAATTCAGGATGATACACCTCCCTCAGAGACCTATACGCACGCTGTAACGACATAACCCCGATAGCGGACTACGTCCAGCATATCTCTCAAAACTTCTACTCATTCAAGTTGGGCGACAGTCTGCTAACAAGACACATAACGCAAATTAGACAGCACAATGCCCCATTTCGGATCAAACACCCCTTACCGTACCAGACGTTACCGATTTTCCGGCAATCACTATAGCCAAGTTTCAACAACTATACCTTTCTCTAATCCTATCCACCTTTCACTAGTATTTCATACCTTTTAATTATCCTTAAATCTTTTCTGCCCCCCTCTTCCTTTCTGCTTGTGTATTGTTGTTGCGTTTGTTAGTTTTTTTTATTTCTTTTTGTACATTTTTGTTTCTAAATTCGCTTCACACCTTTTAAAAAATTGAAACCTTTTCGAAATCAAAATTTTAAAAAATCAAAGTTTAAGCCAGCCCTGCATTGAAATATCTCGCGGAAGGCATCTTGATCGAGTTGTGGTGCCTGCGTCCAGATACCAAATTTAATAGTGTTTTTTGTGCGCCAGTGTTTTAAAAAAATTAGTGTAGTTTATAAGTTTTGTTGAGCTTGTTTTCAAGCATTTTTGTTAATTTTATGACCTATTTTTATTTTATATTTACAAAGGAGTCTAGGTTTAGTTTTGTTGAATTGTTGTTTTCGCTGACCTAGGTCTCTTCCGCCCGATCCTGCAATCCGCCCTCGCGTTAATGCGGTGGTTGCACGATCGGTTCCGGAGCAAGTTCTGGTGAGGCAACTATTGTATCGCCATTATTAATAAATACTTTTTGAATTGAATTTGGATAATAACCAGAAACCGTCGGTTCGCTTTATGCTTCTTTGCGAGCTATTTTATATTTCTGAAGTGCATATGGGACAACCTATACCTATTAATTTGTTCAGTTATAAAATGCCAATTTTATACGAAATAATAATTTAGTTCCAATATTTACCATACTAATAAGCAATTTAGTAAGCTGACGTTGCATAGCTACTTTCGGAAACTCATATATCATCACTTTTCTCTTTGTTAGTTCAAAATAGCAGGCCAAACGTTAAACAGCCCTTAATTAAAACTTGCAAATCAGCCTCCAGCTTGACCCAAACCGAATTCAAAACTCAATAAAAACACTCGGTTTTGTCTCTGGATATTTTTACGTTATCAGAAGAATTGAGTTTCGGTGGGACAGCGGCTTTTGTTGGATAGTTAATCTTTATTCCCGCTCACAGCATCGGAGTCGAGTTGCCTCTCGACTGCGTTCACGGTTACCGGATAACAAAAAGTCCGATAAAAGTCGAAGCCGTCATTAGTGGGCTTCGGTGCGTTATCTAACCTTATAGATTTACTTCATGTGGTATTAGCGGCAAGTTGTCGCATTATCGGTTTGGATAGATTTTTTTTGTGCCGTATAATTATGTTTTTATGGGAAAATTTAATTAAAATAAAATATATAAGCCAACACAAACTGGATTAATTATTACAAGAATAATAATTAAAATAACTAAGTTTGCATACAGAGGATACCCCGTTTAATAGATCGATAGATAGACTTTATTAGCAAGTTCTGCTATACAAAGAGAATACAATATAATATAAAACTTAATGTAGATATATACATAATACATACTTAGAAAATTACAAACATAAGAAATATGTACAATAAATTTGATACCGTCAACAATCTTCATTCAATATCGGTTATGTTTTACATTATGGCAGACAAGATTTCCTTAAATTTAAAATAATTCTCACAATTTTTTATTTCTGTTGGTAGAGTGTTAAACATCCCAGTCCTTTATATAATGTAGTTTTATTTAATAATGATGTTCTGACTGTGTTAATAAAAAACTCATTATTCTTTCTTGTATTATATGAATGAATATTATTTATTTATCTCACTTTATTACACAAGTACATAGTGTAATATATCAATTATTCTATTGGTCTTAAGTGTCAATTCCATGTTGCGGTGACAATTTGTAATATATATGATTTATGTGGAATTTTTTTTTAATGAAAATTCTTTACTCAGGTTATATTGTACTGTCTGAAAGTTACCTACAGTTATCTACAAAATAATAGAATTATTGGAAAAACATCGGCAGCTACTGGAAGCGGCTGGAACCTCCCCACTCGGTTGATCTTTGAAGCCGAAAAGAGCATTAAATTGTCTAACAAAACGGCACTAAACGTAATCCGATCTCATCCAAAACCATTTCAGATCTCCTGGGGCACTAAAAAACTCTCAACTTAATGAATTTACAATACATTATCGCTCGTTGAATAATATACTATTAGGTTATTAACAACTTTAACATCACTTGAACGACTAAGAAAGTCTAGTTATCCTAAATACTACAGATTTGTAAAGCAACAAACTGAAAATTGGTAAAGTGATAATCTACAATAAATTCACCAACGAAGGTACAGAAAGCATATGATATTGATATTGTTACATCTACCTTTAAAGTTTGTGACAATCCACTAAAAGTTACAAATGTGCCCAAATCTTATTAACATGACATGACACCAACGTTATCGGATGACAAACGATGACAATGACAATCATCAAAATTTGCTCATTACAATCCGATCGCTCGCGGCTGTCTTTGTTAAATCAAACATTAGCATTTCAGTAATTTTACTAGATTTTAGAGGAATATTTGTAGTTTAATTCTTCGATTTGTCTGTATATATATTTAAAAACGGCACTAAACGTAATCCGCTCTACTTCTAGAGCAGTGAAGAAACCCTCACACGTGAACTGACACGTGATGTGACGAGTTTCACGATGTAACCGCTACGCGCATCGATCATGTCATGCGAAATGCGATCTATGCCATATTTGCTTTGTCTTTAATTTTTTTCACGGAAACCAAATCGAAAGGGTGGAAGTGTGATATATCGTTGAATTCAGAATTTTAACTGATTTTCAATGGTTCCATTGCAAATTGAAAGCAATTATAAAATAAACAACTTGTTGCGTCAAAATGGCACTAAACGTAATCCGATCTCAACCAAAACCTTTTCAGATCTTCTGGGACGCTAAAGAAACGCACACGCAAAGTTTCATTCAAATCCATTCAGTAGTTTCGGCGCTATCGTGCTAACACACATACACACATACATACACACATACACACACAGAGACATTTTTCAAAAACCACTTTTTTGGGTTCCTAGGACCTCAAAACGTAAAGATTTGATGTTATCTCAATTTTCGTTTTTGAACCAATTTTAGTAACCCCTCACAATTTTATTGTGGAGAGGTTAAAAGCCTCTGCGCCTGTGATGTTTACGTCAAAGGAATAATCAGAGGTTATCTTTTGCAAATAATATAAATTGGAATAAACACAAAAATAATGTATTTTGCTGACGTTTTGGAAAGTAGTGTCTTCCGTTTTCAAAGCAAGCAAGAAATATTTCATTATTAGATGAAATTACTTTGGCCCTATCGTATAAACATTTTTCAACACCCCTTTTAATATTTATTGACTGATTTGAGTTAAAATTTAGATATCTATTTAGTAGGTGTTGGTTTCCATAGGTTGCTGAATGATAGTAATTATGGAAACTAGAACTAAATTAAGTGTAATTAGCATAATGGTATTCTTAACAATGTGTATAAAAACAACCAATTTTCAATTGGAAAATGAGTTCTATCAAAAGAATTTTGGTATGGCCATAGGGTCTCTATTATCACCAATTTTAAGCAACATATTTATGGAGAACTTTGAGAAAACACATGTTCAAAATTGTATAAACAAACCGGTTGTCTGGTGGAGATATGTTGACGACATCTTCATAATTTGGCCTCATGGTGTTGATTTACTAAATAGTTTTTTAGAAAATATAAATAGTAAGCAACCGTCTATTAATTTGAAATTAGAAGTAGAAAATAGGGAATGAACTACCGTTTTTAGATGTTTTAATTAAAAGGGTAAAGAATACAATTGAAACAAGCGTTTATAGAAAACCAACACATACTAATAGATATCTAAATTTTAACTCAAATCAGTCAATAAATGTTAAAAGGGGTGTTGTAAAATATTTATACGATAGGGCCAAAATAATTTCATCTAATTATGAAATATTATAGTACAAAATCAATATCCTGAAGCCTTTGTTGATAGAGTTTTCATAAATGTTGGAAATAGGGACAATCAGGTACGACAAAAATCTGAACGTCATTATACAGCAATAATTCCTTATGTATACGGGCTATCGGAGAAGCTACGCCATATAGGTGACAAATTTGATGTTAGGACGGTATTTCAAATGGGGAACACTTTGAAATCTATTTTAACAAAAATAAAACCAATAAACCAGGAGCAAAATTCAAAAAACTGCATTTACAATATCCTGCGCGGATGGAATAAATGTTATGTGAATGAGTCATCCAGACCTTTCAGTGTGCGGTTGGAAGAGCGCAAGAATTACATTAGAAAGAATGAAATTCAGAAATCAATGATTTGTGAACATGCTTGGGAAAACGGACATAGAATAAACTGGGACTCGGCAAAATATTAACAAAAGAGGCAGATAACAAAAAAAGAAAAATTAAAGAATCAGCAATAACATTATTAAATGAAGATAAGTGCGTATCGAATTTGTACAACCTGGCTACCAATGTTAAAAGAAGAACTTAACAAACTCAACTTTATCTAAAAGAAAATAACATCAGTTCTGTGTAAGTAGTAAGTATCTATGGAAATAACATAAATAGAATCTTAAAGCTGTGTATTTAACATACACAGCAAATAAGTGTTCTTTGAAAAAAAGCTTTGAAAACGGAAAGAGACTACTTTCCGAAATGTCAGCAAAATACATTATTTCTGTATTTATTCCGATTTATATTATTTGTAAAAAATAACCTATGACTGTTCCTTTGACGTAAACGTCATAGGAGCAGAGGCTTTTTTCCCATAATTCTAATATTTTGTAGATTTGGGGTTTGTTTTTGAAGAGGACAATACATGTGGTAGAAAACTCAAATAAAAGGAAAGAAGGTTCAGGGTATATTGCGGGTTCTATTATTTTTTTACTCAGTTTGAATCTTTTTATTAGCCGTTACTCGAGTCCGAGTATAAAAATGTTACAGTCGATAGATTGTGTACAATAAAAAACAAGTAAAAGGTGTAGTCTATTGTAATTCCCATTCATCTACGGTGCACACGACTATGGCTATAGAGGCCAATTCGGGAGAGCACATGTCGACCGCAGTCAGGACAAACATAGACCTGGTTAGGTCTTGGATTCGGCCTTCTTGCAGCAACATTTCCTTGATAGCTGGCCACAACCCCTCGCCATTCGGTTCTGTCCGCTGCAAGTTGTTCCCATTGCTCGTCTGCAATACCGCAGGATTTTAGATTTTCATGGAGAGCGTCTTTGAACCTCTTTCGTTGACCGCCACGCCTTCTTCTACCGCTTAGCAATTCACCATAAAGTGTACATTTAGGAAGGCGGTTATCATGCATACGATGAACGTGACCTGCCCATCTTAGGCGTGCTCTTGAAATAAGCACCTCAATTGGAAGGCTGTTTGCTCTCCTGAGTACTTCCACGTTTGATATGTGATGGAACCAACGGATTTTCATCATACTTCTGAGGTGTCTTTGCTGAAAACGTTCTAATTCTTTCACATGACGACGGTAAGTGACCCAGCTTTCACATCCATATAGCAGTGTTGGAATGACAACTGCTCTGTAGACAGCCATTTTCGTTGACAAAGCAAGGTCGTGGTTGTCAAATACTCTCTCTCTAAGTCCCCAGAGTGCTCTAGATGCAGCGTTAATTCTATTGCGAATCTCGCTGTCCATGTTTGCTTTGTCATTAACAACGTTGCCTAAGTAATTGAACTGATCCACCACTTCAAGAGAATTTCCGTTAAGTGTAATGTCTATTTGGTTCATTTGATCAGGAGTTGACATAATCTTAGTCTTTCCAATGTTGATTTTAAGTCCCAAGAAATCATAGCTCTGGGCATACACATCTAAAAGTTCTTGAAGCTCTTCCGGCGTAGAGGCTAAAAGTGCACAGTCATCCGCATACTGAAGATCACAAATGAATCGTGTGCGTGTCTTCGTGAAAGCTCTAAAGCGCCCTATGTTAAAGAGACCACCATCAAAACGGTATCTGAGACCTATTCCTCTGACTGTCAGTTTGTTATCAACAATAATTGTTAGAGCAGTGGTAAACAAATTAAAGAGTAGGGGTGCCAGGACACATCCCTGCCTAACTCCAGTGAGGGTTTGGAAAGGTTCGGTTGCCTCATTATTATACATAACCTGGGCGTTGTTGTTTGTATGTAGACTGCGACATACTTCCACAAATTTTCTAGGGATACCTAAGCGGAACATAATTTTCCAGAGCACTTCCCTGTCCACCGAGTCAAACGCCTTGGTTAAATCAATGAAGGCCATGTGAATTTCTCCTTGATGTTCGAGTGCTTTTTCTTGAAGCTGTTTAAGTGTGAAGATTAAATCCGATGTGCCTCGGTTTGGTCTAAAGCCACTCTGTGTTTCAGGAAGTAACTTTTCCATAATAGGTGTTAGCCTATTTGCCATCGCTTTAGTGAGTATCTTCCCTCCAACAGCCAGGAGAGCTATACCCCTGTAATTTCCACAGTCCGCAGCGCTTCCCTTGTTTTTGAAGAGGTTGATTAAAAGTGTATCACGAAACTCCTGCGGAGCTTGACCACTTTCCCACACGACATCAAACAGTTTTTTGAGGTAGGGTATGAGCTCTGACGACACAACTTTAAAGATCTCAGCTGGGAGTGAGTCGGCGCCGGGAGATTTGTTATTTTTTAGCTGCCCAATGGCGGTTAAGATCTCTTCCGTTGTTAGTGGTTTATCTAAGTCTTCGAAGGTGTCATATTGAGGGATAAGATTTATAATATCGTGATCGGCTTGACTTTGCTGGTTAAGAATGTTAGAGTAGTGTTCTTTCCATCGGGCTCTTATTTCCTGGTCTTCTTTGAGGAGATTTCCATTTAAATCTTTAATAGGGCACATAAATTACCGACTGGGGCCGTACACTGCTTTTACTCCTTGAAAGAAATTCCTGTAGTCGTGTGAGTCGGCGTACTTTGAATTTCTCTGGCCTTGCTTGCCCACCACTCGTTCTTTATTCTTCTGATTTCGCGTTGCGTTTCATACTTAGATTGGGTAAAAGCTTCTGCTTTTGATGAATCGTTGGGGTGATTGATAACGTTTTGGAAGGCAATATGTTTGCGGTCAAGAAGTTCTTGTATAAAAGCTTCATTATCATTGAACCAGTCCTCCTGTTTTTTACTTGCTGCAGTACCAAGAATTTCCTCACTCGCACTTTTTAAACTGTCTTTAATTTGTGTCCAGGTAGTAGCGACATCTACAGAATTGGTTTCTTCTAGTGCACTCAAATTCTCTTGAACTTTTTGCTTTAGCTGATCGACGGTTTGTTGATCACGCAATTTACTAATACAAAGACGGGGTCTACGTTTTACTTGAGTTCTTCGGTGTTTGGGTCTCATAACAATTTTCATTTTAGAGACAACAGGACGATGATCGGTCCAACATTCGCTATCAATGCGCGCCTTTGTAATTTGGACGTCGTTGAGATGCTTCCTACGTACGATAACATAGTCCAGTAGATGCCAGTGACCTGATCTGGGGTGACGCCAGGTGCCTTTAAATTTATCCCTTTGTCGGAAAATGGTGTTTGGTATAACTAGATCATGTTCGGCGCATTTATTTAGGAGTAGTTGACCGTTAGCGTTGCCCAAACCGTTCTTGCCTATGATGCTTGGCCAAGTGTCTGCATCTCTCCCTACTCTAGCGTTAAAATCGCCAAGAATAACGAGTCGTTCCGTTTTAGGTATTCTACAGAAGGTTTCTTCCAGCTGTTGATAGAAGCTTTCCTTGGTTTCGTGACTTGCATCCAGAGTGGGAGCGTAGGCGCGTTGCCATCTGATAGCTCATAGCGTAGCAGCATTAGACGCTCGGATAGGCCTTGTGGTACTTGTGTTAAGTTGGACACAAGTTGATTCCGAACGGCAAATCCTACTCCATGTTGTCTTCTTGAATTGGTGGGAAGACCTTTCCAATAGAAGGTGTAGTACTTTTCTGTGAGAGAGCCTTCCTCCAAAAATCGAGTTTCGCTGAGAGCTGCAACGTCAACATTGAGTCGGTGAAGTTCTCTATCTATTAGAGCAGTTCTTCTTTCAGGCCGATCGGTGCGAGTGCTGTTGTTCAAAGTACGAACATTCCAAGCGCCGTAGATGAAAGAATTAGTTTTGTTGGATTTAACTTGTCGGTGTTTTTTCGACATTCGATGAGGTGTCCCTGTGGGCACCCTCCCCCGGAGATCCGATCGGGAGGGTATTTTACCTCCGGATGATTTTGTCCCACTTGAACGCTCCATCATTTTTTTTTAAAGCCTTAATCGACTGAAAACGAAGCTGCATTTGAAGTTTTAGCTGGAGCAGGTATGCAACTGACCAGCTCGGTTGCGGAAGGCGAGTGGTGTGGTCCCATGGCACAGAAGGAGACTGCGACGATGGGGTAACCAAACCATTCCAAAAGCAACCTTTGTGTGCGGTGGGTTATTTTTTACCACACACTTCGTGAGAAGGTGGATGTGCTCACGGCAAAAGGTAAGGGTTATTCCGCCCTTACTCGGTCGTTAGAGCATCGTTAGTGAAAACAGGGTGCACCAAGTTCAAATTGAACTCATCGCGAAGGTGAGGCTAACAATTGAGTAGGAGAGGCTCTACCCCATTACACAATGTTTGTTCTCAGGGTATGATGTGGGTTCGCTCTAAATATCAATAAAAGTCATAAGTTAAATTAAGTTAATTATATTAAAGATTTAAATGGTTTAAACATTACAGTGAATTAAAAAGAATTTATTTTGAATTTACATGGGTTAGAACAATAACAAATCTTAATATCAATTACCCTCTTTTATTTTTGTAAACTGATGAATTGAATAATTGTTTTATCCATAAGAATTTTTATTCGAGGTATGTACAGAGCTATACCTTTTATAACCATCCGATCGGCATGCTCCTTCGTTGTGTTGTGAAAAATTTCATTACTCGATTCTGAGCCTCGCTTCTTCCTCGACTGACTTCATCTTATACCGACTACAGCTGCTTACTTGTGAAGTGAATATTTGTTTTGTTTAAACGATGTTTATTTAGTTATTACTTGTTGGAATGTTGAAATTATGCTCCTGTATTAGCTGAATTACTCGAAGCACTTTGATTTATATGCAGGTAAGTTAAAAGTTGTCCTTTATTTACAATTTTATCACAATTTTATATTATCCAAGGGTACACCGACTTAGACAATCAACGAATTATATTTATTTCGGATTATTTATTGTTAATTTTATTTGTAATTAGGTATATTTTATATTTTTATATTAAATTCAACGATGTTTTTTTTACCGAGTTAACAACTACATTCTTTTGTAAAAAATTTGTTTTATACATTTTAAGGTTATATTTTGTTAAAAATTTTATATCGTGTTGCCTGGCTCACGCTTAAATATACACTAAATTTGCCGATCTGTGCCTAAAATCGTCTAAATTTGGCATTCCTAAGCAAAACCGATTGCTTGATATTAAATTTTCATAATTAATTTTTCTTCATTTGCACTTTTTGCAGCTATTATTGACTTTTATTGAAAATAAATCTTAACAATATGTTTCTTTTTAGTTCTACTTTAATTTGATATGCAATTTGTTAGGTTATTGGGTAACTCTCTGAACATTAAATTATCCGATACAAATTTACAAATTTCTTTATACTTATCTATTTTCTATATATTTTACCATTTAAATCTTTTTATAAACACTTAATATTATGTAGAATACAACTTTGTTTTCAATTTTCAATTACAATTTAATAGTTATACAATTTTTTTTCATTTTACAGGTGACATCTCCTGAACTTTGGTATCTCTCGACTTTATGGAAGAGCTCATCTAATTTAGCGCATAGAATGCCAGCTACGACACCTATACCACCTTCTCAAGCTATTTAAGTCCTCTTTAAAACGCTTTTATTAGCTTTACCTGTATGTTTGTTTGTTTGTTTATTTGTTTGCTTGTAATAAAATCCTTGAAAGTGATTCTCATCCACTTCAAAACGTCAGATTAAACTGAAACTTTGCAAACTTATCAAGGACCGATGACCATACAATCATTTGACAATTTTGTCCTAATGTCCTCACGAGGATGATCAGGATAATAAAATAAAAAAATTACCAACCTATTGTCGAGATTTTGGCGGATGCGTCGGTGTTAATACTAATAAAATCGGGGTGCTTGATATCAATTGTTATAAATATTATATTGGTAGCTATTGATAAAAGTAGAATTATAAAAATATAGTAAAAAGCACCCCATGCTTTTTACAATCTATCACTGTTGAACAAAATTATTATTTTTTACTTTTTAGTTCGGTTTTTAAAGCGTGTTTTGTTAGTTTCTTTAAATTATAATTTTCTAGACTTGATTCAGTGCCTACATCAGATGTGCTTCTATATTTTGTAAGTATTTTACTTATTATTTACTATTTTCACCATTTCGTTACAGTTTTTGTGATTACTTTCACTTTAGTGTTTTTTGGTAACGGCAGCTGTTCTCATTTTTTTATTATTTTCACTATTTTACTAATTTGATTGTTTATTTTACACTTGAATAGTTCGTTATAAATTTATTCTTAATATCTTTAGACTTATAGACTCGCAGCACTTTTAAAAGGTAATTTTCCGGAAGTAAAATGTGAGTCAATAAATCCAAAACATCCTGAGCTTTATTCTTCATTCAGGGTAACAATCCTTGAGGATAATTTCAAGAAAGCAATGATAGCTGTAGTTATGATTTAAATTTTATATGCTTGACAGAAACTTGGGCTAATCCAGTTTCAATAACCACTTTTAATATGACTGGTTTTGTACTAGGAAGCAGTTACTGCAGAAATATATTTAAGGGCGGAGGCGTCACCATATTAGTAAAACACGATTTAGAATTTAAGGAAATCGATTTAAAAAGTTATTGTCTAGACAGACATATAGAAATATGTGCTATATCTTGTAAAATAAATAAGATAGGTAAGAAGGTTGTAATTTTGACTTGTTATGGGTCTCCCTCTGGAGATATCAATATGTTTTTTGATGGATTTATGAATGTCCTGAATTTTATTTATAAACCAAATATTAATATTTTACATTTTGGTGATTTTAATCTTGATTCTTACAATAGCTCGAATGATTTTTTTAAAAATGTATAATTTGTTGCAGTGTTTTAATCTAGCTAGTATGGTAGGGTGGCCTACTCGAGTAACGGATGCCAGTCTATCCGGAATTGACCATATATTTAGTAATTTTACCGGTAATGGTATATCTTGTGTTGTGGATAATAATATTTCTGATCATAGAACTGTTTTGTTTGACTTATGTCTAGATAAAGCTAGTGAAAATTCTAATATGTGTTATGTAAAACGATCTTTTAATGATAAAAGTATATGCAACTTTCAGTCTGATATTCGAAAAGAAAAGTGGTATGAAATCTATCACATTAATAATGTAAATTTAGCATTTGAATATTTTCTGAATACATTTCTGTTTCATTTCAATAAACATTTTCCCAAACGTACGTATTACGTGAATAAAAGCAAAAATAAAAAATGGGTTAATAATGAAGTTCAGATATCGAGTCTTAAACTAAAGGACTTATATGTTTTAAAAAATGTATACCCCAAATTGAATTCTTCTTACAACAGAGAAAAGAAAAAACACAATATTTTAGTTAAAAATACAAAAAAGAATTATTATCAAAATAAAATTGATAACTCTGACAACCCTACAAGATCGGCGTGGAATATTGTTTCAGAATTATCTAATAAAGAGTAACAAAACAAGAACATCATAATACAAGAAAATAATGAAAAAATCGATGATCAGACTGATGTTGCTAATGCATTTAACATTTTTTAAAAAATGCTCCACTAGATATTATTAACAAAATTTCCCATACCTCAGTTGGCGATAACATTTGCTTTACTAATAACATAATTAATCATCATAACACAATATCTTTAGAACCAGAAATGTGTAATATTATAAGAAATAAATTAAAGAATAAACACTCATCAGGACATGACGATGTACCTGCGTTTCTTATTAAAAGGATAATGATGGAAATAATAAAACCCTAGTTTACATTGTAAATTTATCATTTTCTGTTGGAGAATTTCCAGAAATTTTAAAAATTGGGAAAGTTATTCCTGTTCATAAAAAACATAACACACAGGACTTAAAAAACTACAGACCAGTTACCATACCTTCAGAATTTTCAAAAATAATTGAATATTGCTATTTAAACCGATTAATGCCATTTTTGAATAAAAACAATATATTTTCACATAAACAGCATGGACTCTTAAATAATAAATCCACTTTTAGTGCAATACAGTCATTTTATGAAAAGATAATATCATATATTGAAGCAGGTAAAAGCCCTGTTGGTATTTTTTGTGATTTAAGCAGGGCATTTGACTGCGTCGACCATAAAAAATTGATCTCGAAACTTTATAAGTATGGGGTAAGGGGTCTACCTTTAGACTGGGTTGAAAGCTATTTGTCAAGTCGTAAACAGTATGTATCAGTTACTAACACTACGTGCAATATAATCAATTCTGTTAATTCAGCTTCTATTGAAATTAATATGGGCGTACCGCAAGGATCGGTATTAGGTCCCATATTATTTTTATTATATATCAATGATCTTGATAGTTTGAATACATTAGCAGACTTTACTTTTTATGCCGATGACACCTCGATTGTGTTGTCTGATAAAAGTGTTCATACTTTGGAGACCCAATGTGATAATTTATTAAAGACTCTTAGTAACTGGTTCTGTGAAAATTCTCTTTACTTTAATGTTGAGAAAACGCAGGCATTAATATTTCACAATAGGCAAAAGAAATGCGATTATCCAAATATACAACTTGGTAATACATCAATGTCAACAAGAATGTCCAATGTAAAATTCTTGGGTATAAATATAGACAGTAGCTTAAACTGGAAAGTTCATTGTGAATCACTGATAGCTAAATTACATTCGGTAGTTTACCAGTTCAAAAATATAAAGAATGTACTAAATATGACTCAGCTTAAGAATTTATATTATGCTGAGGTTGATTCTCGGTTAAGATATGGCGTTTGTTTTTGGGGGGCTTCCACCCTATCAAATAATGTATTCTTAGCTCAAAAGCGTGTAATAAGATGTATGGTAGGCTTAACGACAAGAGACACTTGTAAAAATGCATTCAAGGAATATAATATACTAACACTTCCGTCACTTCTCATTTTTGAACTGTGTTTATATGTCTTCAAAAATAAGAGTAAATTTGTTTGTAATAAGGATTTTCGTAAAATAAATACCAGGCAAAAGTATGACCTCCATGTACCCTTCAATAAAGTCAATGTATCTGTAAAATCACCCAGTTGCCTAGGACCAAGAGTTTTTAATCACCTTCCTATAGATATAAAAAATTGTAACGAATTACCGCTATTTAGAAAACAACTTAGATTATTTTTAGTAAGTAAAACCTTCTATAACTTAGACGAATATTTTAATATGTAAAATTTCTGTTTTGTACCTTATTTCTTTTAGATGTTAAGTATGACTATTCCGATACAACATTTATATCATATTGTCACAAAAGGAAAATAAAGTTTTTTTTTTATACATTTATTTAACGTCGGCCTATTTCCGCTACTGAGGCCTAACACCGACGCCTGTAGACGACCTACCCCCAACCAGGAATTTTGCCGAACCTCTTCCCTTAAGAAGAGTAGGGATCTTTTACTTGCCTAACATTTAATAGACAAGGGACCGACGGCTTTACATCCCCTCCGAAGGATGGTATATCTCCTATACAACCCTCGCCTAAGGTTGTATAGCTTCCGCGCATACACTGATATACAAGCCGCTGGAAGATGTGTGAGGCGAGAACGCGGTTTCCGCTGGAATGGTCACCATCCAAGTACTAACTGCGCCTGTCGTTGCTTTACATCGCATACCGAAGTATGTACATAGTAAAGACGCACCTACGCTCGCCCCGAAAATAAAGTTTATTGTTATTATTATTATTATTTATTTTTATTAACTTAAACTATGTACAAATATTGAACAATTATTAACTCAATCAATTTCTTATTTCAACTGCTTTATTGGTCTTATGGGACATCAAAATACATGTCAATAGCAGTCTTAAATATTATTTTTTGCTTTACATTCATGAAGGTAAGTACTTCTAGCGTATTTTTATTGGTGTATACCCGTTACATTTAAGGATTGTTCTCATAGATTTATTTTGCAACTTTTCCAGTTTGTCTATTTCGTTCTGATTAAAATTGAAAAGAATACTTGGGTAATATTCAATATGTGGAGCTATTGTTGATTTGTGTAATAAGGTTTTAATCATCGTTAGGCTGTTACCTATTTTTACATAAAATAAACCTTTTTTGACACTTTATTTAATATATAGTCACAATATTTTTTAAATTTTAAGTTCTCGTTTATTATAATACCCACGTACTTAATTTGTTTAACTTGTTGAAGATTATAATTATTTATCGCAATATACAAATTTGTTACATTTAAACTACATAACCTATATTTTTTTCCTATTACCATTACCACTATTTTATGTAACTATTTTCACTCAACCATTTTTTTAATACTACTGATTTTTTTTTACAGTTATATACATCTATCTATATCTATCTATCTATATACAATATTCTATCATCTGCAAACATGGACATTTTACAGTTACTTGTACACTTAACAATATCATTTATATAACACGTTGAGCTCCGCTCTCGACCTGTGGTCGACATAACTATTCGTCACCGTACGGCCAGTGTAGACATGGGATTGGCATATTTAGACGGATCCCTCACTAAATCGGCTATTAGAATACTTTCTTATTACAATTTTCCGACAATAAGTTTTTAAATTGTTTTGATCTATTATTTTTTAATTTTTCCGCTAGTTGTTCAATCACCGACGCCTAACGTTCGCATACGTACTAACGAGCTTATCCCCTGGTGTTGGTGACTGATATCATGGTAGCGGAAATTATTATTATTTTTTTAAATAGACGATGCGTATATGGCCTGTATACGCCACTGGTCGACACCATGGTATGCCGCATCGGCTAGCGCTCGGGTTTATGCGATAGGGAAGCGGAGCTCAACGTGATAAAGAGTAAATAGAATAGGACCAAGAATAGTTCCCTGAGGAACGCCACGTTCTATCCGTAGCTCACTTGTTACTGAGTTTTTATATTTAACTCTTTATGATCTGTTGCTTGGGCAACACGTTATTTCTTAGTCCTATTTCCTCTAGCTTGGGTATTAACAACTCCCTATTTGTATTTCAAATGACCTTTTCAAGTCAAGAAATATAACTAAAACCACTTGATTACCTTCTAAACATGTAAACCATTCATTATATGCATTTATAATAGCAGACTCACAGGAATAATGTTTGCCAAGCCCAGACTGATTTCGATTTCATTATTATCACAAAAATTAATAAACCGGTCTTTAACTGCCACTTTCACATTTTTTCCAAATATTGACATTTTATTTATTGGCTTATGGTTTTCACATTTCGATGAATTTGAAAATCTTTGGTACTGGAAGTTTCCCATGCACCAAGGTCTAGTAGTAGTAGTAGTAGTAATTATTGGGGGAGGCCTGGTACCTACCCCCTGACGTCCCCTCAACCGTTCACTTCTACTCGACCTCCTACTCCCTCTTGAAACCTTCCTGATCTTCCAATGAAAGTCAGGACATGTTTCCATTCGAGAGAGTCCATTTCCTTTTTTGGAAGCGTTGTGGCGCCGAAGAGTTCATACCTCAGGCGCCCGAATGCTTCACATTGTCCCAAGAAGTGAAACGATGTTTCTTCATCACTTCCGCATCTTGGGCAGGTGGGATCTTCCTCAACCCCTATCAGTGATAGGTGTCTTCTGAGCCTGCAGTGACCAGTTAGGACTCCGACCAATTGGTTCAGAGTCCTCCAGTTTCTGCCTAGCAACCAGGCCGCCCTTGACTTGTTCGGCCTCGTTACGAAGTTTCGAGTCTGTCTGCAGCCACTGATCAGCCTCCAATGTTTCCTCAATGTTGCATGTGCCCACTCATTAAGGGCATGTTTCCTTGTAATTCCCAACATGGGCTCCGGGCCAAGACAGGCCTCCCTGGCTCTGAGCCTAGCCAATTCATCGGCTCTGTCGTTTCCTGGGACCACGGTATGTCCCACCACGGTATGTCCCGGAACCCATATCAGGCTCACTTCCTTGTGCCTGGCAAGTTCCTCAAGGGCATCTCCGCACTCCTGGACGAGGGGGGACCTCGTCCTGGGAGAGCAGACCACCCGGAGTGCTGCCTGGCTGTCGGAACAGATACAAATATTTTGTTCCGTACCGTTCCTCGTTTCTTCCTTATATGCCACTGTTAGGATGGCATATACCTTCCAGGAATATTCCTGCCCCCGATAACTGCCTCTGTCCATCTCCAAGGTCTAAATTATTATTACTACACAGTACTGCAATTATTATTATTACAACTTGTAACATTTGTTTGTTCCAGTTGAAGATGTTTTGTAATCAAGGCAGGCATAAAGTTGTTCTCAATTTTTGAATCATATTCTTGAATACCCCAATAATTTAGGGCAAATGTGTAGCGTATTCACTTACATAGGCTCCTTCAGCCATCTTTGTTTTTATAAAGTTTTAAGCGTCAAAATTAGAAATACCTGATTTTTTTTACAAATATAACTTTAAAAATATGAACCTATCGACTTGCTATTTACTGTTACAATATTTTCATTTGAAAAATTCATATACGTATGTAAGATTGGCTTTTTAGGGGACGACTGCGAAATATTCCTGTTTGATATCGCATTCCTCAAAGATGAGGCCCCGCGATAACACCCTATTGAAAGCGGGCCGCCTAGTACACCCCATCAGCCATTAGTGCTTCCGTACGATTGCGGTTCATGTGTGAATGATCGGATGTGCTGATCATATGACATGTCTCTTCATAAATGGATGGCGCATCCGCTATATTGGCACTGAATCGATTCTTAGCAATTTCACGCCTTTTGGAGCTGTAACATTTAGCAATAGTATGTTTCATTGATTCGTTTATCTTAACTAGGTCCGCGGCACAACTAAAACTCAACTATCATTCAGGGTTATTCGAGTGAAAATCAACTAGTAAATAGCGAAATTATGTAATGGTAGGGGAGCATTCCGTCTCTTTAAAGACCACGATGGGAGTTTTAAAGAATGTTCTCTACCTTGGTGTGTTAAAGGCGGGTATCCGAAATTGGGGAGCTTGGTTTCATGTGCAGATATAAAATTTTTCACATGCCGATGAGATTATACAGGGTGATTCATAGGTTATGGTACGAGACTTACAACATACAAATATCAAACATATTACATAAAGAGTATAAATATATATAGAAAAACAAAAAAAAATATTTTGTCAAAAAAACAAAACATTGAATTATAGCATGTACTAAGTCAATAATCAGGAAATACATACACAAAAAATATATACACTAAAAAAATTGGGTAAAATGTAGATAAAAGGTTCAAAACTGTGGGTGCAGCGAAGTCTTAATAAAAAACACATAAAATTAAGGGTATCTAATCGAACCAGTACTTATTTAAAGAAAGAAATCATCAACATCGTAACAATTTTTTTCCAGTATTATTTTTTTCAATTTTAATTTAAAAACATGTAAATTCGGAGAAAGTTTTATCTCCTCGCTTAGAGCATTAAAAAATTTGCACCATTGTAGTAAAAGCTTCTTTGGTACAAAGCTGTTCGATGAGATTGTGGCTGTAATAACCCTTTAAACCTTGTATTGTGGCTATGGCTGACTTGATTGGCAAAAAACGTATGCTGATTCTTTTAAGCAAATGTACGGACTTCCAAAATATAGATACCTGCTACAGTTAATATTTTCAAGTTTTTGAAAGAAGTACGACAGCTCTCACGAAAGCCTAGGTCAGCAATACTTCGTATAGTATACTTCTGCAAAATGAATACTCGACTTATATGCACACTGTTGCCCCAGTTCGTTATACCATATCTCAAATGTGAGTGGAAAATTCCGTAATAGAGGCTCATGTGTACATCACGACTGCAGTGTAATGACATAAACCTCAAACCATAACAGTTTCTTCGCAATTTATTACACAAAATATCTATATGGTTTTCCCAATCCAAGTATCTGTCAAATGTTATGCTTAGCATTTTGACCGATTCACAGAAAGTTATATCACTTCCATTAAAAATTGACATATCCAGATTTCTGTGTAAAGTAAACAACAGCATATTAGTTTTATTTTTATTTAAATTAAGCTCGTTTTCCTCAGACCAATGAACTACCTGTGAGTACGAAGCGGAGTTTTTAATAACACTTAAGTCATTATCAATGATTAAAATATTTTTATCATCCGCATAACAGACACAGTGAATATTTGGCATTTTATTTAAATATGTTATTAAATCATTAGCAAAAATATTAAAAAGTGGAGGCCCCAAAACAGATCCTTGAGGAACTCCATGCGTTATGTTGCATACAGCACTGGTTATATCATAGTTTAATTTTACGATCTGTATTCTATTGTTTAGGTAAGAGAAAAAGAGGTTTAAAGCAACTCCTCTGACTCCGTGCCTATCTAGCTTATTCAATAAAATTTCATGGTCAACAACTTCAAATGCACGGGAGAAATCGATAAATAACCCTAAGGCATATTGCTTGTTATAGAGGGCATTAACAATTAAGTCTTGGAATTCACAGAGTGATGATTTGGTGCTCTTGTTTTTAGAGAAATCATGTTGACAGACAGATAGTAAATTATTCTGATACAAAAATGAAGACAACTGATCTTTGATAGCAAGTTTAAAAAGTTTAGAAAAACTGCAAAGCAAACTGATGGCTCTGTAATTGCCGTAATCATTAGGATCACCTTTTTTATATAAAGGTTGGACAATAGCTAACCTGAAAATGTCTGGGAGTTTAAATATTAAGATTTAGCCAATAATGCCTTAATGAAATGTTTATAGGCAAAAAATACATAGGGTGTTAGATAGAAAATTAAATTTTATTATTTTCCTTTGTAATTTAATGATATTTTAACATTTTATCATGAAAATTGGTGGGTGGGGGTTATTTGTGGTGGGAAATCATAATACACCTTCAACTTTCGTTTAGCTCCTAGAGGGCGCTACGTACGATATGTTTAATGTGTTAAAAGGGCCGTAATTTTTTCACCCGCATCTTTATTGCAGATTTCGCATAAAGTTTGTACTCCTCTATCATTTCTTAATAAAAAAGGTACACTTGTTTCAAGTCTCTAAGCACAATAGTTTTTGAGAAAGTCCAAATCAAGAGTTGCACGAGTATTTTTTCAAAGCCTTTTCAAATCCATTATTATGCTTCGGAGAATCCTCACTTTTTTATGCAAGTTGATAACCAATACAGATGGTTTACAAACGTTTGGGGAGGAATTATTGGAGAACATGTAATAGGGCCACATTTCTTTGATGGTACATTGACTGGAGCTATTTATCTTCATTTTTTGGATAACTACCTGCCACAATTATTGGTAAATCTCCCTGAAAGAATTCGAAATAGGATGTGGTTACAGCAAGATACTGTTCCACCACATTATTTAACTGCAGTTAGAGACCACTTAAATAATACCTACCCTAATCAATGGACTGGAAGAAATGGACCCACTAAATGGCCTGCTAGATCCCAGATCTTACAAAAATGGAATTCTTTTTATGGGGATACGTGAAGGAAATTGCTTATAGAGACACACCAACAACAGTACAAAATATGAGGGAAAGAATAATAACTGCCTTTACATCTATCACACCGGCAGTTTTAGGAACAGTGGGAACCTCATTTCAAAAGCGCATAGAGATGTGTGTCAATCAAAATGGGCAACATGTGTAACATTTATTAACATTTTTTCTACTAAGTTATTTGAAGAAATCTCTTTTTTTAAGTTTATTTTTGAATTTTGTAATTATTGCTCAATAAAACGACATTGGTTGCATTTAGCCCTAGGGAAGTAATTACAAAAAAGAATAGAGCCTAGAAAGAGGCTTCAAAAAGTGTACTGATATACATAGCATACAATTTTTAAAAAAGGCACTCGGGATATCGAAGTCCGACGCACTATTGCCCCACCCTGTATAATTCAGACAAAATATTATCCGGGACTGCTTATTTTCTTCTGTCAATATATTTTTCTTTGCACTTGCACGCTGTCACCTACGATCCTGGAAAGTTGGTCTCAATAACCGCTTGTCTGGCCGTATTAAAAGGCTTTTCCCTTAAATTATCCAAAAACACGGCCTTCTAGTCACAATCCCTTCTTGTTCCCATCTCTTCTTTACTCGTAGAACGGTGCTTTTATGTGGTCCATAATGAGTAGCAACCCTTCTCATGGACCACCCCTCTTCTAGTTTAGAAAGCATCAAAACATTATCTAACTCCGTCAGTCGAGGCATTTTGAGTTTTCAAAAGTTCAAAGATCAGAGTTGATTAATTAAAAACCTGATTTAATACAGCGAAAAATAGGTGTACGCGAAAGTTTTCAAGGCAAGTGTACGTAGTCATTTAAATATGCACTATCCACGTCACTGGATCGGTCGAGGATGTGAATTTCCTTGGCTACCTCGTGGTCCTGACATAAATCCTTTGGATTTTTACTTCTGGGGCTACTGTAGGTATTTAGCATATAATGGTAACATAAATACTCGGGAAGAATTATGGGAAAAAATGTGAAGTTGTGAAAACTATTAGGGATAACAGAGAATCGTTATTGAAAATTAGATGGCCTCTAAATAAATGTTTAAAAAAATGTATTGAGGTTAATGTTGAACATTTATTGTACTAAGTATTATGTATTTTAAAGTTATTCTTATTATTGTTCTAGTTCTTATTATTTGTGATACATTGTTTACCATTTTGAGTTAAATTATTTATGCCTACTACTTAAGCCTACTAGTTAAAAGTGTATCATTATTTGTTTTGTTTTAATGTCTGAAATTTTGAAGTTGTTAAACGTCATACAAACAATTACCACATAAGCGGTATTGGCTACACAGAAAAAAATATTTACAACTAAAGAGTGACGAATTTTGTCGCCAAAATAATTTTTCAAATTATTTAATGAATTTGCATGCAACTTTTCATTTGCACTTTTCTCAAAACCTGTTGTACTTAGAGTCTTGAAACAAGTATATCTTTTTAAGAAATGATAATAATAAATAATAAACACCACAGAAATTAGACAACCCCCAATTCTAGAAGACAGGGCTTGTGTGGAAGGGGCTTACACATTGAAAAAACGAGGACTCCCATGAAGTATCAAATTCATATTTTAAACTTAGTTATAGACCACTCGGATACTAGTTTGCATGGTATCGATCAAACTCTCCCTTCTGCTTAAGGGGTAGTTTTAGGGGATGCATGTCAGTATTTTCCTCATAACTTTTAAATTTTTTTCATATTTCTAAAAATTACTACAAGAACAAATTTTTATATGTTTAGAAATAAAAAGGTATTCTTATTGCATTTCGATCAACCAAACCGTTCTCGAGTAATTTATGTTTAAAAAACAACGTGCATTTACAATATTTTATTAATAAATTTTTTACACATAAGGAATGCTTTGAAATATAACTAAACTCAGAAAATAGTTAATTACAATTACAAGTCGAAACAAATAAAGCTACCGGAGGGTGTATTTTGGCTAACTGTCCCCAGTACACTAAGGTTTCGAGTTATTGTCAATAGAAATAATGAAGCGTATATTTCGATTTGCCCTAGCAAATAAATTTGCCGCTTGGTTTGCGTTGCGCTGCTAAATAATTTATGTGGAGAGATTTTAATTGTTAACTAGTAATAAGTAGGTAGTATTTGGAGCGCTGCCAAAGTAAATCCTGAAAGGATCAAGGGCTTCTAGGGGTCTATTTTGACCGGTTGGAAGATTTCCACAGTTTTTATTTAGCATGAATGGCTCTGATGTTAAATGTACGTCAAAATATAGTCTTGAAAAAATTATATTTGTCAGAATTATGCATCAAATGAGATTTTTATTAATATGAAACTTATTTCTGTTAACGGTTTGTTTTGTAAAAACTATTCATGTTATTTCGAGTTATCACTAACTGATATAAAGTTTGAGCAATTTTAGTAAAATTGTTTTTCGTATTAGATAATATGTTATTTATTATTGTGGCTCTATTATCACGTTTTGTTAAAAGAGTTTTTCAACTAAATAAGCGTTTTATAGCAGAAGGAAACTTTATAAAAATATAAAATATAGGAATTATAATATTCCAACCTATCTGCAAGTGCCTTGTATAAATAGAGACTCAACAAATTAAACCAAAACAGCTATTCCCATTACGAGCGCTGAATTATATGGTAAAATTTGCGTATTTCGTCTAAACACAATTAGCACTAAAATACAATGACTTGGAATGCGCGAATGCTACGAGGAAGATGAGAGGCCCCCTTCATCTCAGGATGTCACTAAGTGCAGACCGGTTTCGACCTAGTTTTGGGTCTCGTCAATGCAGTGCAAGTGATATCTTCAATTCCTTCCTCCTATACCGTCAATAAAATTGCTTATTCAGTGATGATTATCAATTTTATTTTCATTTGGATTGTTTCAAGAGTACTGAGAGATGGCGCTAGTTACGCTCTATTGCGGTGGAACTTAACAGTGTCTATGAGATACGAACTCCGAGTATCGAAGGTATCACTTGCACTGCACTGACGAGACCTAGGTCGAAACTGGTCTGAAGTTACTGACATCCTGAGATGAAGGAGGCCTCGCATCTTCCTCGTAGCATTCGAGCATTCCAAGTCATTGCATTTTAGTGCTAACTGTGTTTAGACAAAATACGCAAATTTTACCATATAATTCAGCGCTCGCAAGGGGAATAGCTGTTTTGGTTTAATTTGTTGAGTCCTTATTTATATAAGGCACTTGCAGATAGGTTGGAATATTATAATTTTTTAATATTATCTTGTTAAAAACCATAATTAGTTTCCCAGCGCATCTTTGGAATTGAACAAGAAAATTGTAACAATTCCATACAGAAATCATATTAAATTATGACCATAGATATAGTGAATTGACTAAATGCCTGTTATTGGTACTGATCATAAACGGCTGGTTCAAACACTCATACTGGGACTAATACTGATACTGAGATAATGACTGATTGTTTCTAATGATGACTATTTTGATGAAATGATTAGAACAATTCATGAATTTCTAATAAAATCGCAAATATTTCAAAAAATTGTAACTAACCCCCACAATGCTAATAGCAGAAAAAAGGGAATTCAATTTTACACAACTTGATGTAAAAAAATACAGGGTGTTTCATTTGACCTAAACAAGTTTTCGCGGTTTGAAGTTGACAAAATGTAACGCGAAAAACGGAACACTTGGTATGATACTATTGAATTTATTTCAATTGTAGTACGTAGTCCTCCTTGTGTTCTTTTTATGTGGTAAGAAGCAAATGAGGATATTTTACACGAAGAAAGTTATAATGGTTCTTGCAAACCGTCAAATTTTCTATAAAATGTCAAATATCTGAAACGGCTAGGTTTAGGTATAGGATATGCTACATATTTTCGACACAGAATTTTATGCTCTTTTCGAAAACCCTAAAATATATAGGGTATTCCATTTGAAATAAGCAAGTTGGTATCGACTTCCGGTATAAGCGGAAGTACCAGCTGTTGTAATTATTTCAGTTGTATTGGCCACACCGACATTAGTGATTATCTAAATTATCAAAATTTTCTGATGCGTACTTTTCTCTATATCGATCGATTCAGTTCCCGGTGAGGCACCGTGTATAGTGCAGGCAAGTTAGCATTTGAGGCAAGTTGGAAAAATATAACCACCATTTTTTTTTTTTAGTTTTTTGCAAATATCTTGGAAATCATAGATTTTTCGAAAACATGTCAAGAGGCTTTTTTTAAAGAGCCCAAAAAACTATATCTGAAAAGGAGAATTTTAGGATATCCTACCTTGTTATTTAGTGAAGTTAACCAGATAACTTAACGGCAACATAAAAATAGCTTTATTATTTAGAAATGGATATATAACAACTTTTAAATAAAGATTTCAAACAAAATTGTTGATTATATTACAAACAAGTTAATTAGAATGGGCTTAATCGAACATGCAGTTTTCTTCTTCATTATCTTCAGGTATTATACATTTGTTACCGCAACTTATATCAAAACATTGGCCACATTTAGAAGAACACTTTAATCCAAGCTTTATACAAGAACAGCTTTTAACACAAGTTCCATCCTTATAATTACAAAAGACCATTTTCAAAGTATCTTGTGGAGCTCTATCTTTTCTGCAACTTTTTAGAACAAGACTTCCATACTGATCCTTCTCCCAACCATACTCCAAAGGATTGTAATAAAAGAAGTCGTATCACAACCCGACACAGCGTGTAAAAATAGAATGGACTTTTCAGATGACCTAATTATATCTGAAGATTGTTCATATTTGTAACTTTGTCAGCTCTTGCAGTTTTTTCAGGGCCAAGCAAAAATATGTGATCTATCCTGTGCAGAGTGATGGATTAGAAGAGTAGGGATATCAGTATCTTAGGCGATGATGGTAACACTTTTTCCATTTTTCGACAGTTGCACTAAAGTTCTAGCGATCAAGTAATCTGCATCTCTTTCAGCTTGAATCACTTCAATGCCTTCTTTTTCAAGGAATAGTTTCAACAATTCTATTAGTTTTTGTTTGTTACGTTCGTTCTGTGGCATTTTTTGACCTCAAATGTTGTGTAATTTCTTTTGTGGATAAACAATGCCTTCTTTTTCAAGGAATGGTTTCAACATTTCTATTAGTTTTTGTTGATTACGTCCGTTCTGTTGCATTTTTTGACTTCAAATGTTGTGTAATTTCTTTTGTGGATAAATAAGTTGAATCGTATCCATCAAAAACCAGTACGCATTGATTACCATAGGCATGCTTTGCATAATTAACGTGCTGATAGCAAACTATCTGAAAAGTGGCAGATCTCTGCCATACAACATAGTTATAAGTAAAGTAGCACTGGCTAGGGTGAGTGAAATGAGAGTCCTAGGGTTAACATAGTCAAATTGCCTTCAATGAACATATAATGATTGTGACAAAAAAGGCAAATAAAATGTTTGGATTTATTCTACGTAATTCAAGGCAATTCAACGATCTTAAGTGCATTAGGCTATTATACATAAGTTTTGTTCGAAGTATTTTACAGTATTGTTCCATAATATAGGTACCAAATATATAACGTTGAAAAAATACAGAATAAATTTTTAAGATGTCTTAATTATAAAGAAACTGGTGTATATGATATAACATTACCGAAGAAAGGAATTTTATTACAATATAATCTTGATACGCTAGAGGAACGCAGAAAAATAAGCTGTGTTACATAAAATAATAGTAAATGGTATAAATGATTTATCGTTTCTTTCACTAATTAGATGGTTTATAATATACATCCTCCCAAGTTTCTCCTTCTACACATATTGCAGGATGATTTGCAAAAGAGACTGCCCTCATTTGAGGCCCTAAATGCAATCAGAATTAGTTTTGTCCCGAATCTTAAAAACACCCCCTAAGTCACGCCACCGTAATGAAGAGCAATAACCCCGAAACACGTGTATGTAGCAATGTCCATGTTTCTTTTTGTGGTATATGGTACACATTTCTAGTTTTTTCTTGTTTTTTTTTATGTGTTTTATGAGAGATTCGTGATAGAAATTAAAGCTGATTACAATGGACAGCTGAAAACCAATAATATTTTTTATCGTGTAAAGTCCGAGTTAATAAAATGATTATCATCCTCAAAGATGAGATAATTGGTACTCAATCGGATTTGCGAGGGCATCATTTATCAACGTAACCAAATTCTTCCCCTCTTATTTTTATTTTCATGAGAGGTGTTATGTGCTTGGGAATATGGAGGCTGAAAATATCTCATTACCACTCACTCGCTCACCGCCTAATCACATTTTATTAAAAAGAGTGAAATGTGTGGTATGCTTGGGACGCCAACGTGAGTTGCTTTCAGACCTTTTTAAAATTGTTTACTGTTTGTTATATATAACTAGCAGACCTCGGAGCTTTGTAAAACAAATATTATTTTGTTGACAATCGCTTTTACATTTACTTATCGTATTAAATATAATGTTGAAATCGAATTATAAAAAATAATATTTACAGCAATATGTATGCTTTGAATATGATTTTAATATACAAAAAACATAATACGTTTATTAAAAAATTAAGCAGTACAATTGCAAAGTTTTCCAAAGGGAGTTGTTGTTTTTCCACACTTTCCGACCACAGAAATATATTATTATAACATATTTTTACAATATATTGATATGATTTTTACTTGTACTTAAGCTAACGAACACATTCAGGTCAAGTTGGGTTGTTTATTAACAAAATTTTATTTTAAACTTAATCATCTCCAAATGAAATTATCTTTTAAATTTTATTTAGCTCGATAGAGAATATTATCTTTTCATTGTATGAAATATTTGTTCTCGCAATACATTGTTCAGTTTGATTTGAATTTGTTTGATTGCTTTTATGTGTTTCTATATCTGTGTTTTTCATTGACTACGAACTTCGACCTTGAAAATTAAATTTAGAAATTATATCGTGTGATATTTTAGCAACATTCAAGAGAGATGTCATAGCAATATATTCGTATATATATTTGAACAATAAGCATGTATACAAATATATACAGACACATATATATACATATTTAATCACACACATGCAATAATAATGGAATATATTTTGCAATAATATATACCATGTGTGTGATGATTAATCATAGGCAGTGAAATATGCAACACCGCTTATGCCGGCTGGCTATGACGGAGACATACATTCTCCATCGTATACTTGTTCCAATACTTCACCCTTTGAAACATTTGAACAATCTCTTAAGGGGCAAAGTTACATTATTGTCACTGTTATGGTATGTAAATGATATTCTTATAGCAAGTAAAAATAGTATGGAACATTATGAACATTTAAAGATTTTATTTGAAAGACTTAATGACTATGGTATTACCATAAAACCATCTAAATGTGTTTTTGACGTAGATAATCTACACTCTCTAGGACATAATATTTCATCAAATGGTATTGCGTCCTACTACACTCAACCAGCTACAGCGTTTTATAGGCATGCTCAATTTTTATCATCGTTTTATTCCTAATAGTGTTGAAATTTTAAACCCCTTACAGATAACTTTGTCCCTTACGACAGATTGTTCAAATGTTTCAATGGGTGCAGTATTGGAAGTGTACGATGAAGAATGTGAGCCTTTACCTTTCTTTTCTTGAGTTTAATTTTGCCGAAACGTCGTTTAGACAATCGTGACTCCTGGAGGAGTCGATCATCGACGCGGGAGAGCACATAATAACAAATAACTGACTAGTAATAGTAGTAGATACGCCTCGTTAACTATCAACTATTTTGTTATCGTTTAACATAATGGCAAGCTTTGTATAGAAATGCACATAAATGAAACAAAATAAACCCTGCATTAAATGGCCATTGAACAAAATTTTCTATTTTCTTACTTAGCATCCATTTTATCCATTGAAAGTCAAGATATGTTTGCCTGAGTCATGGCCAGCTGTGCATAACGATCGTAACATGTGTAACCGAAGCTGACGAGCAGTGCTATGCGACATGAAACAAGAATTCCTCATGGTTGGATGCATGCAGTTATTTATGATTGCCTGAAGTTAAAATAAAGGTGTTCCCTGAAGTCGAGGAACTTTAAAAATATAACGTATAGAGTGTCACGTACTCAGATAAAATTTACTGACAGTGTTCTCTGCTAGTTTTTGTTGCTGGTAAATATTTCTAGTAATGTAAAATTAAACTTCGAATCCCCATACGTATTTTTATTTGTATAAGTATAGTAAAACTTAACCTAGAAAAATACTCAAAATAATATTTCAATAGTAAAATCTAAATAAAAAAGAAGTAAACCTTGGATAACAAAAAGCCTAGTATTCGCAATAAGGAAAAACTAATAAATAAATATAAATAATATAGAAATTTAACAAATAATTTAATAAAAAAAGTAAAAAGAGAGTATTACCACAGCGCAAACTTAGAAAATAGAAATAATATAAAAAAGTCTGGGAAATAGTAAATGAATCTTAACTTAATTTTACTAAGTTCTTTATAAATATTGGGGCAAAAACGGCAAGGAAAAAATCGCTGCCCAAGGAATCACTACTTCCACATCCAGATTTTACATCCAAGCCTTATATACACTAAATCCTAATGTTAATATTTTACCCCCTTTAATAATAGCAATGGGGGTTTTAGAGGGGGTGACTAATGTTAAAATTTTTTTAGATGCCCTTGGTTCTCGTATTTAATTTTTTATTCTCTTTAATAATTAATGACCACCAGCCACTTCAACTACCTCCCACCACTACAATTGCCCCATACCGCCTCCCCTAGGTCCTGCTCTCTTACGTCCCACTCCTTAAGCCCCGCCCCCTAATTACCTCCCACCACTCTAATTGTACCCCATCACTCCAATTACCACACCACTCTAATTACCCCCCACCACTCTAATTACCACCAGCCACTTTAATGACCTTCAGCTACTTCAATTGCCCCCCACCATCGCGACATCTTACGTTCCGCCCCCTAAGCACCGCCTCCTATTTACCTCCCATTACTCTCATTACCCCCATCCCTAAACTGAACATGAGCCTGCACTTGCTCCGAGGTTCCCTCATTAGACATTTACTTATGAAATTAGAGACTTAGATTTGGAGAAAGTTATGGCAAAACATTTTTTAATATTTAAGGTCATGAAGTTCAATAAACACTAATTATGTAAACTGTCCAAGTCAGTTTGGAGAAGTATTGCATCATATGTGGTTTTATTGATCTATAAAGTTTTATGTCATCTGCAAATAACAAAATCTCACTATATTTAATATGAGAAACAATGTCATTTATAAATAAAATAATTAAAACTGCTCCGCAGTGCGAACCTTGAGGAACTCCGGATAATACATCGATGTTATGTATGGTATAAAATTATCTAACTTAACAAATTCTGTATGTTCCACTAAAAAGGTCTCAATTTAATGTATTTAATCTGCAACTCCTATATACGAGGTTTGTTCTAATATTTACACATAAACATAAAAATTTACCGAGTACAATACAACATGTACACAACACAAGACAAAAATTTATATAAATGTTACAATACCACAAATTAGTTACACAACACAAAGATTAATAACGTATTACGGTCCAAAATTTTTAAATATTTTACCCGTTCATTTTAAGCAATACAGGGTGTCTCACCGGGAACTGAATCGATCGATATAGAGAAAAGTACGCATAAGAAAATTTTGAAAATTTAGACAATTACTAATGTCGGTGTGCCCAATCCAACTAAAATAAGTCGAAAATATGTAGCATATCCAATACCTAAACCTGGCCGTTTCAGAGATATTTGACATTTTATAGATAATTTGACAGGTGCAAGGGTATGCAAGAACCGTTATAACTTTCTTCGTGTAAAAGATCCTCATTTGCTTCTTGTCACATAAAAAAAACACAAGGAGAACTACGTTCTGCAACTGAAATAAATTCAATAACATCATACCAAGTGTTCCGTTTTTCGCGCTACATTTTGTCAAATTCAAACCGCGAGAACTTGTTTAGGTCAAATGGAACACCCTGTATTTGTTTACGTCAAGTTGTGTAAAATTGAATTTCCTTTTTTCTGATATTAGCGTTGTGGGGTTAAAGTTACAACTTTTTGAAATATTTGCGATTTTATTAGAAATTCATGAATTGTTGTAATCATTTCATCAAAATAGCCATGATTAGAAACAATAAGTCATTATCTATGTCAAAAAATGCCAGCATGTTTAAATTATACCAACGAAAACTTTTTATATTTGTTTATTATTTATGGAGAATGTGATAAAGTAATATCAAGAACTTGCAGCACATTTGCTACTCGATATCCACAAAAACGCAAAATAACACTAACACTGTAACATACGTATTAATCGAATTGAAGATATGGCATGAACTAAAATAGCAGAGATAAGATCAATTTAAAATATGATTTCATTTTAATTTAATAGTTGCTCAAAATTCCGCCCTCGAACCTCGACGCATTTTTCGCACCTTCGGATTAGTTCCTCATGGGTAGCTCTTCTAATCGAATCCTGTGATATGTTTTGAAATACATTTCTTACTCTTTGCATATAATCTTCAATGCTTGTTAATGGGCTCTCATAAACTTTATTTTTAATAGTTCCCTAAATGAAATAATTCAGAACTGATAAATCGGGCGAGCGAGGAGGCCATAAGAAAGGTCCATTATTGGCAATCCATTGATCACAAAAAGTTTCTTGAAAATGATTATTAATTAAATATGCGTTATGTGGGGGGGCACCATCGTGCTGAAAAAAAATGTTTTTATGTTCCTCGAGAGGTAAATTTTCTAAATAGTTATTATTCAAATTTTGTAAGATATTCAGATATCTTTCACCTAAAAAAAAAAACAAAAATTTACCTACACATATTAGCAGAAGAGAAAATTTAATTTACCATTTCAATTTTCCTGATAAAATTGTAATGCCACCACTCTATCGTTTCTTATGGCACAGTAAACATTGAACTGCTAACTTTCCTGAAAGTTGAACATATGAGGATTTGAGTCACTCCAATAATGCGAATTGTGTCTATTAAAAAGTCAATTTTTAGTAAATTTTGCTTCATCTGTCCATATAATATTCCCCAAATAAGAGTCGTGACCCTCAGACCTTATTAGAATAAACTCACAAAAATTCTGTCTTCTTAGGAAATCTGTTTCTTTTAATCCTTGAATCATATGGAATGAAAACGGGTGAAACTTATGTTTTAATAAGATTCTGTGAATTGAATCCTTGCATAGTCCCGATTCCAGAGCAGCTTCTCTTAATGACATCCGTGGAAATGCATGAAAATATCCCAGAATGACTATTTCAATGTTTTCGTCATCAACAATAGGCTTTCTTCTTTGCATTTTTGCCTTGACAGAGCCATAATTTTTCCAGTATGCCATTTACAGTGTTTGGTGACAGTTTCCGTTTTTCTGGATATCGAGTAGCAAATGTGCTACAAGTTCTTGATATTACTTTATCACATTCTCCATAAATAATAAACAAATTTAAAAAGTTTTCGTTGGTATAATTTAAACGTGCTGGCATTTTTTGACATAAGATAATGACTGATTGTTTCTAATTATGGCTATTTTGATGAAATGATTACAACAATTCATGAATTTCTAAAAAAATCGCAAATATTTCAAAAAGTTGTAACTTTAATCCCCACAATGCTAATATCACAAAAAAGGGAATTCATTTTTACACAACTTGACGTAAAAAAATACAGGTGTTCCATTTGACCTAAACAAGTTTTCGCGGTTTGAAGTTGACAAAATATAACGCGAAAAACGGAACACTTGGTATGACATTATTGAATTTATTTCAGTTGTAGAACGTAGTTCTCCTTGTGTTCTTTTTATCTGACAAGAAGCAAATGAGGATCTTTTACACGAAGAAAGTTATAACGGTTCTTGCAAACCGTTGCACCTGTCAAATTTTCTATAAAATGTCAAATATCTCTGAAATGGCTAGGTTTAGGTATAGGATATGCTACAGATTTTCGACGAGTTTAATGCTCTACCCTAAAATATATAGGGTGTTCCATTTGAAATAAGCAAGTTGGTATCGACTTCCGGTATAAGCGGAAGTGCCAGCTGCTTGTAATTATTTTAGTTGGATTGGCCACACCGACATTAATAATTATCTAAATTTTCAAAATTTTCTGATGCGTACTTTTCTCTATATCGATCGATTCAGTTCCCGGTGAGACACCCTGTATAATAACGTAGGACTATTCTATGATAAAATAACTGAATACTTAATAAATAACAAAAATAAATTCACGAAATTATTGGTAGATGATTAGAATATTGAATATAAAAATAATATAACAATGTCATCTACTGATCGTATATTTCGCTTACGATCATTGTATAGGGAAACTACAAAGCATAATTAATGTGTTATAACATAATTAAGTTACTGCTGGTACATACACAAATTGTTTATGTAATCTAGGTGTACTACATAACATTAAATACTAAATGTGAATTGTTGTCATTTCTTAAATACTTTGTAATTATTGAAATTGAACTGAAAAAAAGCAATAAATTTGATGTAATTTGATTTCATCAGATTTTACCGGACTACCATACCTTATTATCCTTTTCTTACAGCTGAAGCAGGTTACTGCTATTATAATGATACGAGTTTTCCAATATCTGATAGTGGTTTGTTCCACCAGCTATTCTGACATGCATGTATTGTTATACTCAAGAATACTTGTATTTTATTATCATTTCAATGGATCAATAAATTCGAAAAAGTTTTGAATATGTTTATTTGCAACTGTTACCAACAACTGCGTTTTATTAAATCCGACAAGAAACGAACTTTATATAAATTTTATATCACGAAGCATTTCCATACAAAAGGAAACAAAGAGGTTATTGTAGTATTTTACTATCATTCCCGATATTACAATTGCATAAATAAATATGAAATATAAATAAATTGCTATCTTTATAGAAGAACCTTAAGTTCCTAACTCGACGCTATTTCAAAGCTAGACGTTCAAATTTAAAGAGAAAATTAAAACTCTAAAGAAATACCCATAAAACATTTTATTTTAGACTATCAAAGCAACTCGGCAATTTAAGTGCCGCCTTCTGGTAAATTTTATATTAATTTAATAAACTGATGTACAATACGTAATTAAGGTTTAAGCTCATTGAAATTTAATTAAAGTTAGGTGGATATAAAAGCGAGTAAAAATCTGTAATGAAAGCTTCATCTTAAGGGAAATATCCCAAGTGGCCAACCATCTGCTTGATATTCATAATAAATTTCAGCCTCCGTAAAAATAGTGTAGAAACTAAGTCCTGAATAACCCACTTTACGTTTTATTAATGCTACAATTTGTGTGTTGTACAGGATGAACAAAATTATACACATAGCTGCTAGCCGTAGTATTGTTACGACCAGTAAATTAGATGCGAACTCCGGATATTGAAGGTTATCACTTGCACTGCACTGACGAAACCCAAAACTACGTCGAAACCGATCTGCAGTTAGTGACATCCTGAGATGAAGGAGGCCTCGCATCTTCCCCGTAGCATTCGAGCATTTCAAGTCATTGTAGTTTAGTGCTGTGTTTAGACGAAATACGCAAATTTTACCATATAATTCAGCACTCTTAAGGGGAATGGCTGCCATTCCTTATTTAAAATCGACATCATAATGCTCATATTACATAATAGGTGTAGAAAATAGTATATTCTGGAATAAGTTTGGAATGAAGCATATCCGCTCGTGCAGAATATTCAGGGTGTCTCGCCGGGAACTGAATCGATCGATATAGAGAAAAGTACGCATTAGAAAATTTTGAAAATTTAGATAATTACTAATGTCGGTGTAGCCAATCCAAATAAAATAATTACAAGCAGCTGGCACTTCCGCTTATACCGGAAGTCGATACCAACTTGCTTATTTCAAATGTAACACCCTATATATTTTAGGGTTTTCAAAAAGACCATAACATTCTGAGTCGAAAATATGTAGCATATCCTATATCTAAACCTAGTCGTTTCAGAGATATTCGACATTTTATAGAAAATTTGACAGGTGCAATGGTTTGCAAGAACCGTTATAACTTTCTTCGTGTAAAAGATCCTCATTTGATTCTTGTCACGTAAAAAGAACGCAAGGAGAACTACGTTCCACACCTGAAATAAATTCAATAATATCATACCAAGTGTTAGGTTTTTCGCGTTATATTTTGTCAAATTCAAACCGAGAAAACTTGTTTAGGTCAAATAGAACACCCTGTATTTTTTTACGTCAAGTTGAGTGAAATTGAATTCCCTTTTTTCTAGCATTGTGGAGGTTAAAGTTACAACTTTTTGAAATATTTGCGATTTTATTAGAAATTCATGAATTGTTGTAATCATTTCATCAAAATAACCATGATTAGAAACAATCAGCCATTATCTTATGTCAAAAAATGCCAGCACGTTTAAATTACACCCACGAAGACTTTTTAAATTTGTTTATTATTTATGGAGAATGTGATAAAGTAATATCAAGAACTTGCAGCACATTTGCTACTCGATATCCAAACACTAAAACGCATACTGGAAAATTTTTAAAATTATGGCTCTGTCAAGGCAAAAATGCAAAGAAGAAAGCCTATTACTGATGACGAAAACATTGAAATAGCCACTCTGGGATCTTTTCATGTTTGACTGATGGTCGAGAGGTGAGCGCACTTGCCTCTCACCAAAAAGTTCCAGGTTTGATCCCCGGTCGTGGCAGTGGAAAATACTGTGAGAGGGATTTTTCCACTATACACGGATATTGAGTGTGTGTTCCTTGTCTCTAAAGGTAAGGCCCCCCCCTCTTCTAGAGCCTTCCGGGTTAAAGGGGGTCGTCATTACCTGTGGTGTACTTATTTATTTATTTATATTATTATTATTTCCAAGGATGTCATTAAGACAAGCTGCTCTGGAATCGGGACAATGCAAGGATTCAATTCACAGAATTTTATTAAAACATAAGTTTCACCCGTTTTCATTCCATATGGTTCAAGGATTAAAAGAAACAGATTTCCTAAGAAGACAGAATTTATTCTAATAAGGTCTGAGGGTCACGATTCTTATTTGGGAGATATTATATGGACAGATGAAGCAAAATTTACTAAAAGTGGACTTTTTAATAGACACAATTCGCACTATTGGAGTGACTCAAATCCTCATATGTTCAGAGAGCGAAACTTTCAGGAAAGTTGGCAGTTCAATGTTTACTGTGCCATAAGAAACGATAGAGTGGTGGCATTACAATTTTATCAGGAAAATTTAAACGGTAAATTAAATTTTCTCTTCTGCTAATATGTATAGGTAAATTTTTGCTTTTTTAGGTGAAAGATATCTGAATATCTATCAAAATTTGAATGACTATTTAGAAAATTTACCTCTCGCCGAACATAGAAACATTTTTTATCGGCACGACGGTGCTCCCCCACATAACGCATATTTAATAGAAACTTTTTATGATCAATGGATTGCCAATAATGGACCTTTCTTATGGCCTCCTCGCTCGCCCGATTTATGAGTTCTGGATTATTTCATTTGGGAAGGTTGCTTATTAGAGCCCATTAACAACCATTGAAGATTATATGCAAAAAGTAAGAAATGCATTTCAAAACATATCACAGGATTCAATTAGAGGAGCTACCCATGAGGAACTAATCCCAAAGAACGAAAAATGTGTCGAGGTTCGAGGGCGGAATTTTGAGCAGTTATTAAATTAAAATAAAACCATATTTTGAATTGATCTTATCTCTGCTATTTTAGTTCATGCCATATCTTCAATTCGATTAATACACATGTTACAGTGTTAGTGTTATTTTGCGTTTTTGTGGATATCGAGTAGTAAATGTGCTGCAAGTTCCTGATATTACTTTATCGCATTCTCCATAAATAATAAACAAATTTAAAAAGTTTTCGTTGGTATAATGTAAACGTGCTGGCATTTTTTGTCATAAGATAATGACTGATTGTTTCATTTTGATGAAATGATTACAACAATTCATGAATTTCTAATAAAATCGCAAATATTTCAAAAAGTTGTAACTTTAACCCCCACAATGCTAATATCAGAAAAAATGGAATTCAATTTCACTCAACTTGACGTAAAAAAATACAGGGTGTTCCATTTGACCTAAACAAGTTTTCGCGGTTTGAATTTGACTAAATGTGACGCGAAAAACGGAACATTTGGTATGATATTATTAAATTTATTTAAGTTGTAAAACGTAGTTCTCCTTGTGTTCTTTTTTCGTGACAAGAATCAAATGAGGATCTTTTAGACGAAGAAAGTTATAACGGTTCTTGCAAACCGTTGCACCTGTCAAATTTTCTATAAAATGTCGAATATCTCTGAAACAGCTAGGTTTAGGTATAGGATATGCTAATATTTTCGACTCAGAATGTTATGCTCTTTTCGAAAACCCTAAAATATATAGGGTATTCCATTTGAAATAAGCAAGTTGGTATCGATTTCCGGTATAAGCGGAAATGCCAGCTGCTTGTAATTATTTTATTTGGATTGGCCACACCGACATTAGTAGTTATCTAAATTTTCAAAATTTTTTAATGCGTACTTTTCTCTATATCGATCGATTCAATTCCCGGTGAAACACCCGTATAGATATAAGATAGATAATGCCTTGCATTAATATTAAAAGAAACCCTAGATTGAAAAATAGAGTATATAGAAATATTATAAATATGATATGTGATGCTTTTGATATTGAGCAAGAGAATGAGTAACTTTTTATATATACTTTAATTTAGTGTCTAATATAAATTTTCAATTTGACGTAGTTCTTTCCTTTAATATTTCTGATTCTTAATCATCGTCATTACGAGTTATGTGAAGCTATCACACCAGATACTATAGTGGGTAAAGCATGTGTGCACTCAACTAATTTCTCGTTTAAACATCACTATTTATTGTTAACATGTAATGTGTATTATGGTTCTACACCTGTCTCATGTCTTATGAGCCCCTGAACTATAGTACGTGTTATAAAAAATAAAATAAGAAAAATATATTACAATATTTTCATTTATTATGATAAAAAAATTGATAAAATTTTATTCATATGTATGTTGTATTTGAAATTCTTGCTCACTTAGTTGTATATAATTGTGCATTACACCACATGCTTTTATGAACTCTTTGCATGTCATAATGTCTGCCACTATTGGTTTTCGAAGTATGCACCACATTTGAGCTAATATACCAAATGTATTCTCAATACAACGTCTTGCTCTACTTGGCCTATAGTTAAAGTTATGTTTTCTCCACAGTAAGTTCATGCCTGTTACCAGGATAAGGCAATTATTCTTTTATGTAGAGGAAAAGTTTGATTCACAACTATATAACAGGGCAAATTGGTGTTAGCGTGGGGTGATTTTCTTTCTTCAGGAATGTTTAGAGTATTAGTTTCCATTATTGTTTTTCCAAATGCAGAATTACGAAATACATTACTCTATCATGTTACGATTCAGCTGCTCCGATATCCACCAAAATAAATCTGTAGATTTATCACACGTGGCCATTACAATTGTGCTAAAAATAAAATTACTTTTCAACATCGAATATTATGTATATCATGTGGGCTATAAATTACCTGAAACTCTTTTTATAAGAAAAATAATCTGATCCATTTTGTCTTGGGTGCTTGAATAGTAAAGTATATACGACCGGAATTGAAACCGTATAAAAACTAAAAGCCGGCAAAAACAGTCGGTATCTCTTTATTGTACATGGGCGGAGGATTGTCATAAGAAAATGTTAAAATTGTATTAATTTTTATTATTTTTTGTTTATTAGGTTCATTTCGCCAAAATATTTTTGAGGTATTATATCAGTTTTAGATATAAAGTCTAAATATTTAAATTTATTGGTTTTAGTTTTAAAGTTAACCCATATTATATTGAAATATGTTATTGCTCAGCAAGGACCAACGAGAAGGTATGAACATATCTTGCCAGGAGGGGATGGGACAGGTTAGATTAACGAGGGGCAACGATTTTAGTCAAAAATAAAATAAAAATTTAAGTTTCTTCTAAAATAAAAACGTAAGTTTCTTGAACAAAGCAAAGAATTATTATATGAAAACAAAAATAAATATTTGTATACTTATATAAAACATAAATAAAAACAAAATTAAAATATTTCTCTAGAATGAAGTAACTTAAATTCAAATTTCTTGTCAACTAAATAAAATATATTCCACGAAATGTAACAATAGAAAAGTGAATGAAAAAATTAAGAAAAGTTAAATGTTAATTGACGCGTCCGAATCTTCACTTTCTGAGGAGGAATCATTATCAGTTGAATTAAAATCGGCGCACTAGGGGGTAGCGCTGGATATCGATTTTCTTCTCCAATTACATGCCTAACGCAATTTTTCCATAAATCAGTATTATTGTCAATGTTATTTATTACTTCTTTTATATGATCAACTACTATCGCGCTTAACGTTGGAGAGTTATTACATTTTGGTAAACGTACTTTTAGTGTTCCCAAAATCATTTTGATAGGATTAAATATGCAATAGTATGGAGGTAACCGCAAAAGTGTATGACCGTGTATATTGGATAGGTTATCAATAACATATTCCTTTTTGAAATTCTGTTCTTTTATTCTTTTCAGTAATTCGCGTTTTATTGGAACTTTTACAGGAATTTCCATTTTTTTTTTCATGAATTTTAAAATGTCTTCCTTTTTTGTGCTGTTATTTGGTATTTTATTTAATATACGCGAGTGATAAGAAGCACTGTCTAATACAACTACCGAATTTGGCGGAATATTTGGTAGAAGCTGTTGAGAAAACCATTTTTCGAATAGTTCGGCTGTCATGTCTTCGTGATAGTCTGCAGAAGACTGCGATATTTTTTTGGCCGACAAGAGCAACGCATTGGGTACAAACCCATTTTCACTTCCCGCATGAAGTATATATATTCTCTAATTTTTTCCAAATAATCTACTCGAAGTGAAACTATACGTCGCGATTCCATAATTACCATACGACTGTCAAGTTTTTTATATTTAAAAGCGCATTCTAATAAGACATTTCATAGTGTATCAAAGACCTATAATTATAATCAGGATAATCGCTCAATTTTTCTTGAATCATTTTTAACGTAGGAACTATATTTTCTTCATACATATTATAAATTATACGCCGTATTACACCTCTAGTGGCATCTTCAATATTTTCTAATTTCGTATTTTTCCTTTCCTCTTTGCGCTGTGATCTATAACATCGCCTTCTTGAATTACGCGATAAATTGTTGATTTTGATATTTTAGTTAATTCGTTAATACGTCGTATTATTTCTTTCTCACATTGTTCAGGATTTTCGCTTTTCAAACATTCATGTATATTTAAAATAATACGTTGACTTTGTACGTGTAAATCTTGGTTTTTAAACTCTAAATTTATTTCGGGATTTTCGGGCGTTATTATATTATCCTTTGTTTCAAATGGTCTCCAGAAAGCCATGGTAAATTAGTAAATAATTAAAATATTTTACCTTTTATACAGTAGTAAATATTTATAAATATGAACAGTAACTAACTAAACTCCTACGCTTGATATTATAATAGGTATTTATGCACTGCACTGGCACATAGACAGCACGTTGTTAGACTTCCACGTTGACTGATAAGAAACGATTTACGAGTTTTTCTGTGCTAGTAGGCCTGTCCGTTTTATTACCTTTAAACCAGTGCAGCCGTAGATGGTTCATTCAGGTTGATTACATCGCCAGTCTCGGACTCGCCTGCACAGTTACAACTACCGTTCGAATCTCGATACCATTGCCAAATATATAGGAAAATATCAAGTTCAGTGCGCACGGTCCTGTGCTTTAAAACTCACCAGTTTCAATTTTGGCCGTATTTACTATAACATGTTTTCCATCCACTGCCATTACACAGTTGGGTATGTTCCATCGTTTGTAAAAGCTATTCATTATTTCATTCCACTCATCGTTTCCATTGGGAGCATTCAAAACTATTGGTGAAAGAACCTTCCACAGAACCTTACAGAGGTATCTTCTAACAAATAGTGAACTGTAGATTTTCCTATGTAAAATGCCTATGCAATTTCTATGACTATAAAACTATAAAAAATATACATAGTTAAACTAAGAATGCCTCAGAGAAAAAGTACTTTGACATACTAATTAGCATGCCTGTATAATACAAAAATTAAAATTACCTGCAAGATTTGGAGTAAACTCGAAATTTTGTGTCTTAAGGTTATCCGGATTCTTTCCAATACAAGCCTTATAGATATTTAAAATGTGTTGCTTATCTTCAACTGAAAAATGACTGGCTCGTCGTTTTCTCAATGGAGAAAGAGCCGTTGCTTTGTCCATAATATGAATCGCAAGAATTTCTAACCTCAAAAAGAAGAAGTGGTTCTGACATTTAATCAATATTATTTATTTTCATTACGTACCTTAATATATGTAAATGTATATCAAAGTATTGGAATACTATTTTATTAGATGAATGGGAATAACAGTAATTAAAGCTAACGAATAACTCAAAACAGCAATTTTTAACAAACGTCAATAACTAAATATCAAAAACATGAAATGATTGGTTGTGGTGTTTGGTGGTTGTATTATGGGATTTAAAAAATCAACCAATAAAAAAATTCTATTTAAATATGGCGCACTTTTTTGGGGAGTGGCTTAACTATTTCTATTCAGTGAATATATAATAGCAGCTAGAATTGGTGACTGTAATATATTCTGTAATATCATAAAATGTGTTTTCCTCTAGAAACTCTCTTAGGTTTTTTAAAAATATTTTCACATTAGGTGCATCTTTTATAACATGAGGCAGTCTATTATATAAATTGCAACCTGCATAAATTGGTGATTTTTCATAAAAGCTATGGTGATGTTTGTTTAGATATAGTTTTTTTCCTCGTATTATGTGCATGTACAATGTACATTTCCGTTCGTGTTAAATTTATGTTTGTTTATATGTGTATATTTTAGAAGCTTTAGCAGGTAAATAGATAGATAGATAGGTGTTAAAGTTAATAATTTTTAACTCTTGAAAGTTTCCTGACAAGTGTGGTTGTATGGTAAGTCAAATATAAGTCTTATGATACGTTTATGCAAAATAAAAACACTCTTGATTTCGGTAGCTTGACCCTAAACTAAGTGGGACTTAATTAACGAAATTTACACCAGGTACGTAGGTTACACCTACATAATCTGTGGAGATTTTAATTTAAATTTCAATTCAATGAGTAAAAATTTAGGAGATTTTAGTAACATACTAAGTATGCTCAATCTAAAAATTACTATAAAAGCTCCAGCAAGAATAACGCCCACGTCAGCTACTACAATTGACAATATTATCATTAACTCTAACCTACAATTTTTCACATCAACGATTGACTCCGGCGTCTCTGATCATAATTCACAACTGTTAAACTTAAAACTTAACTACCAAAACGATAATCACACTATTTCTAAAAGAATAAGATACTACACTGAGAAAAATAACATGAAATTTAGAGGTCTTCTAGAAAATGTAAATTGGGACCCACTTAATCACATATTAGATGTAAATACGGCACATGAATATTTCTACAGCGTATTTAATCCATGTTTCTTCAAAGCATTTCCATTAAATACATCCAATACAAATAAATCAGATTACACTGGTTGGTTAACAAAAGGAATAAGAATAGCCTGTAAAAATAAGCGTTTTTTGTGTTACCTAAAAAATTCATAAATAACCCTGCCATAACACTTTATATAAATAATTATTGTCGAACATTAAAGAATGTTATCAAGCGGGCAAAAGACACTTATTTTGCCCAATTAATTTCAAGCTCAATAAATAAAACGAAATCAACGTGGAATTTAGTAAATCACTTCACAAGAAACCAAGCCGAAAAACAACATAGTAATATATCCATAGTTAAAGATGAATTGTTAATCACCGACCCGGCGGAAATCAGTAGCGAATTTAAAACTTTTTTTGAGCAAGCAGCTAAATCAACTATCAGCAATGCTACCTGCAAAAAAACTAGTTCAGATTATCTTCAGAATGTAAGTCATACCGATCCCCACTATTTTTTCAAGCTATAACCGAAACCGATATAGTAAAAAGTGCATCTGCACAAAAACCAAAAAAATCTACAGGTGACGACGGCATTCCTATAACAGTAATTCAAAAGAGTATTGACCTCCTAAAAAGCCTTTATCTCATTTATTCAATTTGTCCCTGGCAACAATACCAATCCATAAAAAAGGAGATAGATTTAATTTAAATAATTACAGAGGTATATCGCTACTACCCTGCTTCTCAAAGTTACTGGAATGGAATGTCAATAACCAACTGATGTGTTATCTAAATAACAAAAATATTTTAACTAATTCACAGTTTGGATTTGGACAAAATCGTAACACTTCCGACGCAACATTTGCCTTGTTGGAGCATATTAATCAAGTGCTGGAACAAAAACAAATACCTCTAGGAATATTTTGCGATCTAACAAAGGCATTCGATTGTGTCGATCACTTAACTTTGATTAATAAACTGAAATATTATGGAATAAGAGGAACGCCACTAAATTGGTTTAAGTCATATCTAAACAAACGAGAAATGTTTGTAAGGATAACTCATGGGACCAATACAGAATTAATAAACTATGAATCTAATCGGGCAGACATTCAATGTGGTGTTCCTCAAGGATCTGTATTAGGTCCAACATTGTTCATAATATATATCAATGATATAGTCTTTAACTTTCCAGCAGTCGCATTTTCTCTTTTCACAGACGACACCAGTATCATTACACACTATGATAACATAACATCATTACAAATAATCAGTCAGTCAGCAATGGATGGTATTGCGGATTGGTTTCTAGCAAATAAACTAGCACTTAATTATAGCAAAACGCAGAGTATTATTTTTCAGTTATATGGAAATGCGCAAGACATAAAAATATGCGTAAACCAACAACAAGATATATGTTCGACGAACTCATCAAAATTTCTCGGTATATATATATGTTAGATAATCGATTGTTGAAATCACTTTTTAAAAACTTTATTTATTTATTAATGGAGTCAACGTTGACTCTTTATAAATTAGAACAATAATAATTTTGACTTGTTTATTCCAACATGAGTTTAAGACTGCCGTCTGAAAGTACACTACTCCCATTTATAACCTTTGGGAACAAAGGAACTGCAATTATGCAGTTTTGCAAGAATACAATCTTATCTAATTCTCGGGAGAGCGGATGCTGAGAGGAGTCGTTATTTGATATCTATGTAATATAATACCGCTGAGAGTGGTGAGGCCAATGTCTCAGAGATACAGGGTATATTTTCATATAACAACTTCCCCCTTATAAAAAAAGTTGTTGTTTATACAGCAACTTTTAAGTTGAACAAAATTTGTGATTTAACAAGAATTCAAAAATATAAAGTAATGTAAAATGGTAAAATTGTAAGATTGAAAAATATAAAAATATAAAATGTAAAATATAAAATGTAAAAATACAAAAAGCGTAAAATGTAAAAGCATAAAATGTAAAAATGCTAGGCGTAAGACGCAAGCGTATTAGCTTGTTTGTGTTACGAAAAGCATGTTAAAATGTTAGTCATTTGAAACTAACAAAAAAATAGGAATAATAAAATACACTAAATAAACAATGAAATGAAGTAAAAATTCACTGAAGAGTCTTGGTACAAAAAGTCAGTAAAAGGCACAAACAGTCTGGTTTAATTAAGTTCGATGTCTTCACCTTCTTCGTCCTCTCTTCTTAGTGGGGGTCGTCTTCGTTGATGAAATAGGCTAGTAAATGTCCTGAGGGGTTCACTAGGCCTTGGTGGAGATGAAGGAGTCGTGGAAACGTTGATGGCTAGTCTTCGTCTTCTTGCTTTACACTTACAGAATAGATACAAGAATAAGAGTCCGAAAATTAGCACTATGGTAAGGTAGGTAAACCAAGAAATGTGTCTCGTGATGAAGGGTTCCTTGATTAGGTCGTCTAAGTCTTTTGAATACTGGTCTAATTGGTGTCTGGCGATATCGAGGTCTTCGGTGTTCAGATCACTTAGTTTTAGTGGTTTCAGATTGGGCACTCGAACTTTGTCCGGAACCTGGTTGCAACACTCGAAAGGGATTTGTATGGGGTGAGCGTCGTTCTTCACGTCTGTCGTTTCGTCTGTGCTAGCTTGGATCTTCGTGATGCCTATGAAGGCATAGCAATTTGGTTGTAATTTAATTATAGAGTTTTTGAAGATGGTGTCGGTTTTTGAAGTCTCCTTCGGGCAATTGATATTCATTTGTAGTGGCTCTGTATTGATGATCATCCACACGTTTTCATCTAGTTTTTGGATGTTGTATCCTTGGCCGATGATAGTTGACGTTTGACAGTTTTCTGGTAGGGTTTGTAGATCCTTGAAAAGGCGGGCTTCGCATATGGCGTTGTTGTCAATTGGATATGCAAACAAATTTGGACATAATTTAGTATTGGTATGGAGTGGCTTGCATTCTCTGAGGTCAGCAACGGGTATGTACATCAAAGAATCATCATCTCTCGCGATATATTTTTGAGAAGTTGACAAAATATGATACAGACCAGTTCTACTATCTAAGATAGGAATGGGGTATAATTGGAAAACAGAGTACGTTTGAGGGTTTACTAGGGGTATATCTAATACAAATACTATTTCTGAGTTCATTTGGAAAGCTTTTAATTCAATAATATCTAAATACTGTGCAATATTTGAAAGTTTAATTGGGAGTGGCAAATTGTCCTTTTGTAGGTTTTGTGAAATTTCCTGCAATGAGTTTACCAAATCCTGGGGATTAATGATAGACGTATGAATTACTTTGAGTCTCGCGAAAGTGATCGAATTTAAAATATCGTTGAGGTTGTCCTCTATAAATAGGTAGCTCGCCATGAGTTGTTCACAAATTTCCAAGAATTTTAATTTTGTTTCAACTGCTCGTACGTTATACGTAATGTCTAAGATTGCGTATTCGATTTCTTTTATGTCTTTGTTGAATGTCTCCTCGTCTATTAGTAGTTTTTGAATTGTCGTGTTAAAATTTTTAATAACTGAATTTGTAACTGATATTTGATTTTTCATCAAATTTTCTATCTGACGTTCGTCTTGGTTTAGTTTATTGATACAGTCAGAGTAGTATTTACCGTCTTCTGCGTCTAAATTTCCGGTAATTGCTTTGAATATTGAACCAATTCCGTTTATGATTCCGCGTTTGTAGCGTTTCGTGTCGAGATGTATTTCGTCAAATTTAGTTTGTATGGATTTTGAGATTTGTCCTAGGAGGCTTAAATGCGTTTTAACCTCACTCGCGAATTCGTTCATGTTTTTGTATGCTGGGTCAAGGGTGGTAAGGATTGTCTGTAAAATTTTGTCGTTTCTGTCAAGAGCTGTCTTAAAGGTCGATATATTTTTATGTACGAGTAACGTCCATTTCTTGTGTGAGATGACAATGTCCGTGTCTTTGTGATAGTAAACACCGATAGTATTGTTTATTGGTGTTATTTCGTATTGAGAAAATGCTGATCCGAACAGCAGTAGAAACCTGAAAATAAATTTTAATCTTCAGTATATGGTTTCATTCTATCAAAATTTACTTTACTTGTTTGATTTGTCTCGGGATTTAACAAAGTGGCAGAATTTTGGAAAATTTCTTTGATCTCGAAAGGGCCGTTGAATTTATTTTGTGACTTACTTTTGATTTGGGATTCCTTTACATATACTTCGTCTCCAACGTTATACGTGGGGCGATTTTCTGGGATATTTCTGTCGAATCTGACTTTAGCTTTTTGTTTTTGCGCTTCAGTCCGACTGCGTGCAATTTGGTAATAGTGAGATATCCTATTATTTAAGTCCCTAACATATTTAGTTATTAGGTCTTTTTGGTTGTACAGGGTCTCTGGTGGTCTATTAGCTGTGTGTCCAAAAACCAGTTCGTATGGTGTAAAACCATGCGTTTTATTAACCGAATTGTTATAGCATATTACTGCATATGGTAATATGGTAAAAGGGTGTTCATTTGGGTTTTCAGTTTTGTGAATTCGGATCATTTCGGCTAAGGTAGCATGAAAGCGTTCTATAGAACCGTTAGATTGGGGATGTCCTACGCTAGAATATGTCAGTTTTATATCGTAGAGGGTACAGAGGTCTTTTAGTAAGTTGTTGTCGAATTCACCGCCGTAATCACAGTGAATCCTCAGTGGGGTACCGTAATGTTGAAAATATAACAATAGGGTATTTACCACAGATTTTGCGCTTTTATCCGGTACTGCATAGGCTTGTGTGAATTTTGTAAGTTCGTCACGGATAGTTAGAGCGTAATTTCGTGTAGGAAATTCGAATAGGTCGATGTTAATTCTTTCGAAAGGCGTTCTTGGAGTTTCAGTGATTACTAGAGGGTTGTTAAGGTTTTTACGGCAAACTTTAGTCCGTTGACAAATTTCGCAATTTTTTATGAAATTTTCAACATCTTTGGTTAGTCCTTGCCAATTGTATTTATTTTTGATCCTACGCATAGTCTCGTTTATTCCGCGATGTAGGTTGTTTTTGCCGGTATGGTTTTGGTCAAGAATTATTGGTCTTTGGTCTTCGTCAGATGTTTGTACTAGGTTTTGACAGATAATGAGTTTTAAATCTTTTTCTGCGAAGATAAATGATAGAATTTCAAGTATGGGGAGGTCTAAGTTGTTTTCGACATGGTAAGTATTAGAAAGATCTAGTTCATGTTGATTTTTGTATATTGCTAGGAACAAATGTTCTACTGCAGATTCAGGGTCAAAGGGTAGAGGAATGATATAGTATTTCCTATGTCTAACCGATCTACTGGAGAGGATATTTATTTTGTCGTCGTAAAATTCGGGGTTTTCCTCGAAAATGTCATCGATAATTTGGTGATGAAGATCTCTTAGGTTTATTTTGTTGAAAAAAAGTTATGATGTCTTTGTTCTCTCGGTCCAAGAGTTGTTTATTTGAAGTTTGAATTTTTAGAATAATCTATTGAATATTCAGTTTTGTAAAGTCTAGAAAATGTGTTAAATTTCTGAGAAGTTTGTTCATTTGTGATCTTGTAAATATATTCATTTGTTTTTACTTAGGGCCTCTCAAATAAAAAAATATATATTTTTTGAACATTTTGAAGAATGTTTGATTTTCAGTTTCTGAAATTTCTTCTGAACGTTTGTGAGTTTCTTTCAGGGTTTACGAGTAGTTCAATTATTTAATTTGGAAAAGGTATGTCCTGATTTTAAGTTTTAATTAAATTCTGAAAAGTTCTTACTGCATATTATTTAATTTTTCTGCCCTTGGTATTAATTAATATATAGTTAACAGCTGTTATTACTTGTGCTTGTAAAACGTTTATATTGGTGTAGGGAGAAATCATAATGAGTGCAATGCGATACTATGGTGCTGGATATCATGCAATTCTTATTAATATGTTTAAGTCCATAAATATACAGGACGTGCCTCTGTGCAAAAGTTCAAGGTACTGTTATCAAAGTAGTACTACTATTATGAGTTCTTTGAATTATTTGTAAATATTTTATGTGCATTTATTTAAATGAACAAAAATATTTCGTTATAATTAAGGTTTTGTTTCATAGAACAGAATTTATTACATGAGAAGTTTCCTAGTAATAGAGAAAAGGAATAAAATTATTTACATAAGAAGTGTTTAGATAGTTAACTAGTTTGTTATACAATTGTTTTTCGTAAAATTTTCTGGTAGTATTAATTTAGAAAGGTCTAAGAAAAATGGAAAATACTTTTAATATAAACTGTTAATTTTTTTTATAATAATTTTCTAAAAGATTTAGTTTAGGCGACTAAAAAAAATATTTGTGAGATAATTTTGAAAGTAATTTTGGGTTGCAAATTTTTTGTAACTGTTTTATTTGCAGGGTCGGCATATAGTTGAGACTGAAATCGGTATTATCGTTATTAATTAAGTTTAAATATAGATTTGAATTTTTGAACTGGTTCAAATTTTAAATTAGAATATTCTACTATTTTCGGTATTGTTTTTACCGGGGATAAAAATGAATTTCGTTGGTATATTTTTCTGATTGTGTGGGGTATATAAATTTTTCTTTTATTTTGATTACGCAAGATCGTATGTGTGTTTCCTGGATTATTCTTTACTTTATTTGTTTTTCGAATTTTCGATTTCCTGAATATTTTATTATTAATTTTGAAAACTGTTTGCGAAATAAACATTTTTCTGTTTAATGTTATTGTTTGTTTCGAATTGTTATTGGACATGTTTGGATTTAAGGTTGTCAATTTAAATTTGCCTGTAGGAGATGATTTTGTTTCTGAAAGGTTCATTTTTTGTTGGTTAACCGTAGGGGTTACATTTGAAATTGTTTTTGTTTCTTGTACCTTATGTTTAATTATTCCTTTGATACGAGATTCGGTAAAGATGAAATTTTGGTTTTTGTCTTTACAGGAGATGTCTGAAAGTTTAGAACTTTTGTCTATTTGATGGGAGTCTGAATTTTGATAGTTTTCATCAGACGTTGTCTCGAAAAATTCGCTTTGTATGTTTGTCTTTGCAAAGGTGTTAGGTAAGTGTATTTTTTCTTGTTCCTGAGCTAGCGGTATAGCGTCAGTGTCACAATAAAATTCAAATATTTCTTCAGTGTCTGGTACGAAAAAAATAAGATTTTGATTAATGGTGTTATCTGAAAGGTGATTGTTAATATTTTCGTTTGAATTTGTAACTGGTTGGAAAGGTAAGTAATCGTTAACTTTAAATAATGGTATATTTTCAAAATTGGTAATTAGTTGATTGTTTTTGAAATCTATAATGCATTCGTAATATTCTAGAAAGTCGTTACCTACAAAGCCATCGAAGTCTGTATCTAAATCGTATACATAAACTTTGTGTGGATCGTTAAAATTGAACGGTATAAGAACAGATTCAGTGATTTTAATTTTTTGACCTGTTACTTGTATATTTAAATTTTCGGGGTGTCTTAGGTTATAATTTTCTGTTGCTTTGGGTTTGAAAATGGAAATATCTGCACCTAAATTGATTAGAATATTAAATTTATTTGTTGGGTCTTTCATGAAATACAGGTTTTTCGAACTTATTTGAAACGGAGGGTTAGATGGTGATTTTACATGAAACACTGTTCTTGGGGATTCGAATGTGGGTCGGAATTCTCTTTCAGGTTTAATGTTTGAATTGGGTTGGACATTTGGTCCACTTCGAAATTTATTTCTTGGGTTGGAGTATTCATGGAATACTCCGGGCCTAATGGAAAATCCTGAGGATTAGCAGTATAATCCTGCAACATCTGAGAATTAGCTGTATAATTCTCATTTTGGTATGGCATGTTATCGTCGTTATTTTGCGGGAAATGGGGGTAATCTTCATAATTTATTTGTGGCATGTTTGCCATATTATCAAGGCTAGAATTAGTTTGATAGTTTCCGAAGTTATGGAATTGCGGGTCACTGAAATTATCAGTTTCATGGAAAAAATTAGTATCATAATTTTGAGAGTCGAAATGATTGTCAAAATTAACGTGATGTGTTCTCTGCGGGTTTTGTCTGTTAAAGTTAGGATTGAAATTTGAATTTTGTTGATTTGGGGATCTCTGAAAGTTCGGATTAGGTCTTATTACAGAAGGCCTATTCTGTTGAAAATCTTGTTGCGGCGTGAAATTTCTTTGATATTGCTGGTTGGGAGAATTTTGGAAATTCGGTCTAGAAAATTGTGGAGGACTGGCAAAATTGTTTTGTCTAAAGTTCTGATTTTGTTGTGAGAATTGTAGTCTTGTACGGCACTCATTAAAATTGTGCCCGTTACGTTTGCAAAAATTACAGAATTGTTGGGAGTTGGGACGCCTCTGTTGGTTCTGGATGGGGTTTTTGTTGATAGTTTGTTTTGGGAATTTTTGTGACTCGAAGTAGGACAGTTGGAGTTCGCGTTTGATTCTATTGATTGCTTCTAGCATGTCGCTGGGATTTCCGGCACGGATTATTTGTCCAAGTTTGGGTTCTAGTCCGGTAAGTAGTGTTGTTAGAGTCATGGTTTCAATTAGGGATGATTGGGCTGTCTTTTCTTCCAACGTCAAAGTCTGTTTTTGCACAGCAGCGTGCATTTTGGCATTATGTGTTTGTAAACGAGATACGAATGTCAGGGCAGTTTCATTAGGTAGTTGGTGAATCCGTTGTAAGTCCTGTATAAGGGCTGTCAAGTCGCGTGAATCACCGAAGTGGGCCTCAAGTAGGCTTTTAATTTCTGCCCAAGTGGCAGGGTTCCTCGAATTTATTAATTCGGCAGCTTTTCCCCGAAGTTTATTTTTTATGTGTAGAGTAAGTAAAATACGCTGGTCCTCTATAGACATTCCGTTCGCGAAAACACACGCGGAAATAAAGGTTTGTAGGAAAATGGGGTTCCCGTCGAACTCTGGAACTATTGAGAAAATCTCACTTAACCTGTAGGGTTCTATGGTAAGGGTTTCGTCAGCGTTATTGGTATTATTTGCTGTAGTATTTGGTTGGTTCGCCATTTTGTATTATTAAGATTTGTATATAAATTTCAGATAAACAAACAAAAATTAATTTGGTACACACAAAAAATAATAAAAATTAATTGTAAAAGGTGCAAGAGTACGCCACTGGCAATAATAATGAATAAAAGGAAACGAAATTGTATTCTTTTCTGTATAAAGTATGTAACAAATTATTTTTGCGATGGTATTTGCACTTATTCAGATATTATAGTCATATGGTATAAACAATACGTTAACCTTTATTAGTAGTAGTAGTATTAAATTGCAATAAAAACGTTACAAGATAAAGATTAAACTTGATATATGTCAAATTAATATATTGATTGCAATGAAAATATTTATGTGTTAAAATAAAATAAAATATCGGCTAAAGTAATACGATATTTAGATAATATATTCAACTAAATTAGATTGCAGAACTGTCGTGGGTTTAATGCAAATGTGAATGCAATGTACGAATGATAAAATATAAATGTTTAGTGCAGTTTGAAATAGAAAATAAATCGAGATGATTCTTAAATTACTTACATTACTATCTTCATGCCTGGGGTCCAGATGGAAGGTCGAATGCGGTTTCGTAAGCGTTGCTACACTGGGATGTACCGTCAGGGGTATCACTAGGTGTTCCTATCCACGGTGACGTGTTCCAAGTGCCGAAGACACCGACTTTCAGGGGCCAGGAATGTTTCTTACTTGCTAATTATTTCTCGATGTGTATATGATGCTTCTTGTGAGCTTGTTGAGACGTTGCTTGTCTGCTTGAAATTGTATTTTTCTTGTTTCTCGTAGATTCTTTGCTGATTGAAGGATTGAAATCCACCACCTCTGGGTTACAGGGTGTTTTTCAGATCCGTACGACTGCGCCAATGTTAGATAATCGATTGTTGAAATCACTTTTTAAAAACTTTATTTATTTATTAATGGAGTCAACGTTGACTCTTTATAAATTAGAACAATAATAATTTTGACTTGTTTATTCCAACATGAGTTTAAGACTGCCGTCTGAAAGTACACTACTCCCATTTATAACCTTTGGGAACAAAGGAACTGCAATTATGCAGTTTTGCAAGAATACAATCTTATCTAATTCTCGGGAGAGCGGATGCTGAGAGGAGTCGTTATTTGATATCTATGTAATATAATACCGCTGAGAGTGGTGAGGCCAATGTCTCAGAGATACAGGGTATATTTTCATATAACATATATATATATAGACAACCGCTTGGACTGGTCAGAACATATCACACAATTAAATGCAAAACTTAGTAAAGCTGTGTTTGCAATATACACGATAAAACAAAACATAAATTTTGCTGTAGCCAAGCAAGTATATTTCGCGTATTTCAATAGCATTTTGCTATATGGTATCGAATTTTGGGGACTAGCAATAGATGCAACAAAGACATTTATAATACAAAAAAGGGCCATTCGTATATTATGTGGATTACGATCTAGAGACTCTTGTAGAACAGTATTTAAAGATGAAAAAATAGTTACATTAACAAACCTATATATATACATAGTCGCTCTATTAATTCACAAGAACCATAATTTATTATTGCGACCATCAGATATTCACAAATACCCAACCAGAAAACAGGAAATTATACCACCCAAATATAATTACAATAGAACGCGAAAAGGACCCCTGTATACAGGTATAAAAATTTACAATCATTTACCACAGAACCTTAAATCATTTTCCAATAGAAAATTTAAAATAGAATTAAAAAAAATACTTTGCCAACATGTACTCTATAACCTAGACGAATATTTTAAAACCACCTTCTGAATTACATGCACTCGTATTTATATTATATCGATTACATATTAGTACATATTATTGAATATACATTGTTATTATATATAGAGATTATTATAGAATCGTATTTATATAGATTACACATATTATAAATATCACACATTATTATATGCTATTGCACATACATCGTTTTTGTATATAGAGACTATTATAGATTACTTACCTCATGTTATCACGCATCGTATGGAATGTATATATATATGTATAGTATGTAAAGATAATTTAATGATGAGCTTTGTTCCACTAGACAGCCGATGGATTTAGTTCTGAATGATGTATTTATTAGTCTCTCAATTTAATTTATTCACGACCAATTGAGCCGCCAACGGGAATAAAGCTTATACTTTCCCCATGCTCATGGCACAAAATATACATAATGTATCTATCTTATATATACTAATTATCACTTTACTGTATCAATCATGTATATTTCGGGAAATAAACTAAACTAAACTATGTTGTAGCTTAAGATGGAGTATACCATAGCATAATAAGTATCAAAAAGATTTTTTTGATGTTATCATATGATTGAAGAATTGTATGTACTTTTAATAATACTTCGCATGTATCTTTCCCATGTATCGCAATGGAGCTGTCATCAGCATATAAAATCATGATCCGGGAGATAGTTTATGCACATTAAAAGATGAGAGGCACTAGGACACTACCCTGAGGGATTACTATATCTATATCATTTGTAGTTGTCTACTACTAAGGCAAGAGACTACTAAATCATTCGTTATTCCTCTTATACCCAGTGCATATAATTTTTGATGTGCAAGACTAATGTAAACCGTGTCAAATACACGTGACAAATCGAAAATACAGTTACTACACATTCGTTATCATCCATTTTGTCATTAATGAATTGTATATATTCGATCTCAGAATACCTTAATTATAGAAAATAACATTTATAAAAAAGTACATTTGTAAGTAACATATAGATTCTAGTGTAACTGAATAGATTACGATATTTAAGACTTTTTTTTTAAGAAAATGTAAAATTTTCTTGTGAACGTATTTCAACCCACTTTGTCTGTATGTGTGTGATGCAAATTGTGGCTGTTTCAGAATAAAATTATTATTACAATTTGAAGTGAAGTATTTAATATCACATTTTTAACGCTAAACCAAGTATTGTTTTAGCATACTTAGTTATTGGCATTTAATATAACGGTTCAATAAAAAATAGCGCAGGTAGATTTGTGACAGTGTCAGGGAACATCTTGCCTGATAGATGTAATTTGCAAACTAAATGGTTTCAACAGAGAGGGTTTGTAATTGCGTTATACTAATTTTAGACCTTTCGAAATTGTATTAATTTTGCAATTTATTTTTAATTATATCATTAATTAGTGTCCTGTTCACAGGGTCGTGTAATAAAGCACTAGCTGATAATTAATTACTAAAATTACTAGCCGGAATACTATGTAAAGTATACTCGAGCTAATACAGTTTTAATGTCATACACAGTTTTTTCAGATAATTATTTGGAACAGCATTTATAAAAACGGGCAAAAGTTGAAAATTTATTTATGAGTTCTCTTTTGTAAGCTGTTGTAATATTTTATAATAATAATCATACAGAGTTAGTGAATTTTTTTTGATAATTATTTGGGACATCATTTATGAAAACGGGCAAAATTTTAAAATTTATTTAGGAGCCTTTTTTGAAAGCTGTTGTAATATTTTATAATAATAATAATAATCATACAGAGTTAGTGAATTTTTCTTGATAATTATTTGGGACATCATTTATGAAAACGGGCAAAATTTGAAAATTTATTTAGGAGCCTTTTTTGTAAGCTGTTGTAATATTTTATAATAATAATAATAATAATCACTTTAAAGAACATGGGCTAGACCTTGATATTTACAGAAAGCCAACTTTTACTGACACTCTTACACATGCAAATTATAATCAATCTTGGAAGATAAAAATGTCACCGTTTCATAGCTATGTACGCAGACTATTATCTCTCCCTTTGAAAAAGAAGTTAGAATTCTTAAAACTCTAGCAAAAAACAATGGCTATGATGAGTTACTTATTGACAAATGAATAAAAAATAAACAGAGAAAATTATTACATTTTTATAACATGCCAAATATAGAAAACAAAAAGTGGCATAGTATAAATTATGTAAATAAGGTTAGTAACTCAGTATGTAATAGATTAAATAAATTAGGTCTTAATACAATATCAACGAATAGAAATAATTTAGGTGGTTTGTTGGTTAATAATAAAGAATGACAGATGATATTAAAAAATCGGGGGTATATGAAATAAAGTGTGACGACTGTGATGCCGTATATATAGGTCAGAGTGGCCGTAGCGTAAATGTGAGGTTAAGAGAACACAAACAGTCTATTTTATATAATAAAAAATCAACTGGTTTCGCCGAACATTGCATTGAGCAAAATCATGTTTTAACGGTAGTAGTGTTAAACTTTTGCATAATGCAAACAAAGGAAAAATCCTAGACATGCTTGAAATTTTAGAAATTAAGAAGGCCCTAAGAAACCATAAAAGCGTTACAAATACACAAAGAGAATTTATGAACAATCCTGTACTGGACACAGTAATAAAATTAAAATTAAGTTCGTAGTTCCGGCCTGTATTGTTGAATTTTAAGAAATAGCAAATCAAGTTATTACCCTCCTCTAGGTGGGTAGAGGATTTGTAAGATATATACTGTGAACTACCACCTTCAAGTCAGTTTTTAAGACCGTCTGATAATGGTCGCAAGGCCGAAACATATGTTAAAGACATCTGAACAAAACTAATGAAACAATAATATAATTATTCTATTCGACAACTATATTGTTAGATTATCATGCCCCTCTAAAAACCTCCAGATTTACAAAGAAACCTTCTCCATGGCTCATAGAAAACCTTAAGCACATGGTGCTGTTAAGAGATAAAGCATAAATATAAACGAACAAAAAGCGAACAAGACCACCACCAGTATAAAGTCGTACGCAAAATGACTAACTCGACAATAAAGTCAGAAAAAAAGCATATTTTGATTATCAGTTTAGAAACAATAAAAACAAAATCTGGGATGATATTAAATTCCTTAACTCTAGTAACAATGAAAATGACCTACCTGAGATTCATTTAGACTGCAATACAATAAATAACTACTTCATTGACAGCATCCCTGTTCCCAATATTAATTCTGATGATATTATAAATTTCTATTCAGCAAATAAATTGCATAGTACCTCCTTCAGTTTTAAAACAGTTTCAGAAATCGATGTGTTAAATATAATGTATGATATAAATACTAAAGTTGTGGGTTGTGACGAAATATCAGTTTTCTAAAGGCGTATAAATTATTTATTTATCTGTGATGGTGTGGGCAGGAATTTATTTGACCCGTCGCACGGAACTTATCATCATTAATAGAAACCTTACAGCTAAACGGTATATAAAAGACATTTTAGACAACCACGTGGTTCCATATGCGCCATATATAGGGCAAGGCTTTATGTTAATGCAGGATAAATCTGGTAGAAAATTACAAGTGGTACGTAGTCAATTACACACCTTAGCAGAGACGCTGGGCGGAAATTGGTTCAAATATGTGAAGAATTGGACCAAAATTAAATAATGTCACCTATTTTAAGTATTAGTCGACGTTGCCAAGAAGTTATAAAAAATTCTTTAGAACTTGTGACCAAATTGGAAAACATAACCTTACTCGAAAATACCAAATTAGTTTTCTTTGATGTTAAAAGTTTATTTACCTCTATCCCTATTCATGAACTTAAGAATATATTACAACATCTTATCTCAAATAGTGAATTCAATCAAAATGAACAAAAATATTTGCAAACATTATTTAATATATGTATCAAACAAAATTATTTTAAATTCGATAAAATGTATACACAAGTAAACGGCTTACCCATGGGTAGTCCGTTAAGCCCATTATTAGCTGAAATATTCATGACAAATTTTGAAAACAATCTTTTTACCACAAACAATAATCTCCTTAAATACATACATTTTTGGGTAAGATATGTTAACGTTGTGTTTTGTATATGGATCGGTACTGAGAGACAATTGTCATATTTCATTCATTTTATTAACTCCCTCTAATCAACAAAATTCAGTTTACAGTTGAAATGGAAAAAGAACAGTCAATAAACTTTTTAGATATTACGCTGACACGTAAAGAACATGGGCTAGAACTTGATATTTACAGAAAGCCAACTACAAAGGAAAAATCCTAGACATGCTTGAAATTTTAGAAATTAAGAAGGCCCTAAGAAACCATAAAAACGTTACAAATACACAAACAGAATTTATGAAGAATCCTGTACTAGACACAGTAATAAAATTAAAATTAAGTTGGTAGTTCCGGCCTGTATTGTTGAACTTTAAGAAATAGCAAATCAAGTTATTATCCCGCTCTATGTGGGTAGAGGATTTGTAAGTTATATACTGTGAACCACCACTTCAGGTCAGTTTTTAAGACCTTGATAACGGTCGCAAGACCGAAACATATGTCAGAGAAATCTGAAAATAAAACTATTGAAACAATAAACAAGTGCGTATTGTAACTATTCTTTTGAATATTTATTCAATTCGACAACTATATTGTTAGATTATCATGCCTCTCAAAAAACCTCCAGATTTACAAAGAAACCTTCCCCATGGCTCATAGAAAACCTTAAGCACATGATGCTGTTAAGAGATAAAGCATAAATATAAACGAACAAAAAGCGAACAAGACCACAACCAATATAAAGCCCTACGCAATATGACTAACTCGACAATAAAGTCAGAAAAAAGCATATTTTAGTTATCAGTTTATAAACAATAAAAACAAAATCTGGGATGATATTAAATTCCTTAGCTCTAATAACAATGAAAGTAATCTATCTGAGATTCTTTCAGACTGCAATACAATAAATAACTACTGCATTGACAGCATCCCTGTTCCCAATATAAATTTTGATAATATTATAAACTTCAATTTCAATTCAGCAAATAAATTGCATAATAGCTTTTTATTTTGAAATCATGCCTGCCTTTTCTACTGCATATTATTACCCATATAATACATTTCTTAAGGCGGATAAATTATTTAGAGGCGGATCTGTGATGGTGTGGGCAGGAATTTCTTTGACCGGTCGCACGGAACTTGTCGCCATTAATGGAAGCCTTACAGCTAAACGGTATATACAAAACATTTTAGACAACCTCGTGGTTCCATATGCGCCATATCTAGGGCAAAGCTTTATATTAATGCAGGATAATGTCAGACCTCATGTTGCTCGAGTTGTGCAACATTATCTGGCAGAAGTCGGAATTGACACCATGGCATGACCAGCTAATAGCCCGGACTTAAATCCAATGGAAAACCTCTGGGATAAACTTGGTAGAAAATTACAAGTGGTACGTAGTCAATTACACACCTTAGCAGAGACGCTGGGCGGAAATTGGTTCAAATATGTGAAGAATTGAACCAAAATTAAATAAGGACGCCTATTTTAAGTATGAGTCGACGTTGCCAAGAAGTTATTCGTGGTAGAGGCGGAAATTCATTTCCATTTAATTTACTTACTTTACCTTACCTTTAAGTAAAAACATGTTATGCTATAAAATTGTGGTTTTCTGGTATTAATGCAGATAATGAACTGAATCAAAAAAGAGAATGTTAAGAAAAGATAAGGCTAGATTACGATTTAAATTCTAACTTGGTGGTGTAGCTGTTGAACTTCACAGGGTGTAAAAAAAAATTATGGAAAAACACCTCGCAATTGTCACATCCTGTAATGAATAAAACAAAACTTCTTTGAAAAAAACAATAGAACATTCACATTATTGAATAAAGAGGCTATTATACAAAAAAATCATAGAAATCGGACAAAATTAACTTCAAACTCTTGGTTATTTCTTGGTGGTGCGTTAATTTCTTGGTGAAGTGTATTCTTATAAAATAATGATGATCTACAAAAAACAAAATAATGAGTATTGAATAAAATCATTTTTATTAAGAATTCCTGAAACATACAATTCACTGAGACTCTTAAGACACTCGAGAAAAATCGACTAAAAATTTTAGTCTGATTTTATTTATATGTTGCACCTTGTAGGTGAGTGGAACATACAGGCTGTCCATTTTATCAGGGCTCTCGAGAATATCTCACTTAATATCGGTCGTACAAAAAAAAATATTTTTACGAAAATTGTGCCGATTTATATAACCTACAAAATGGTTTAAAGACATTTGAAGTCCATGGCCTGCTTTAAGAGTTATGGCGGAAAATATCGAGAATGCGGAAAACGTCTAGGCCAAATATCTCCGTTATTTAAAGAGATATGAGAACAATTTTAAGGCGAAAATTTTTTGCAAAACACAGTGTTTCAACGAGGTCTTATCTATTTTTTTTAAGACTGCTGTATTTTGAGATTTACTCTTCAGGCTGTTAAAAAAAGTATTTTGAAACGAGCGGAAAATAGCGCCATTAAATAGAGTATTTTTCTCCCTTTTCAACGATATATCACATGCCATATTTATTCATAGGTACTACGTTAGTATTTATAAAAACATTTTTTTAAACAAATAATTTTTTTTTAACAAGCATTATACTTGTCGTGGAGAAGTATGATTAAATTAAGCGATAAAATAATTCAATAAGTTGTTCAAATCTTTGCTATAATAAAACATTAACACAATTAAGAAGAATAAAGTAAATTCAGGTAACAAAAAAACAAATTAATAATAAAAAGAATATAGCACAGAGAACACTAATATTTATCTAATCCTCAAAATAATTTTTAAGATATATCAAGTGTTCAAAGTGTCCACCACGATTTCTTATGCACAATCGAGCATTTCGGGCGTAACTGTAATACATGCCTGTTGAATTCGAGCTTTTAGGTCCTCTTTAATATACCCCTATAGAAAAAAATCCATTGGGGCTATATCTGGAGAACGAGGAGGCCCATTGGTACGTATCCAATGTTGAGGCAAAATTTCGTCTAAATAATCTAGGCAAATCTGGGAATTGTGGGGAGGAGATCCATCTTGTTGAAAATATTGAAAGTTGTGTCGATTCTCTAAAGGTTCAATTCATTTCTCAAAAAGTTTAGGTACCTTTGACCACTGAAGTGACCATCATAAAAATAAGGACCTATTAAATTGGTGACTAAAATACTTATCCACACATTTATTGAAAAACGATATTGAAACCCAGTCGGTCTATGCCAGTGTGTATTTTTAGAAGTCCATTTGTAATGAATATTGCGATTAAAAAATCCATTATTGGAAAAATTTGCCTCGTCGGACCGAAATGTTTTACTACATATTAATGGATCGGCACGCTTCTTTTAAAACAGCTACCTACAAAAAGTCGTCCTCCTTGGTTTGTCCCCCGCTTGTAAATTGTGAACTTTTTTGGTATAACACCGGTAACCATTTTTCTTTCAAATTTCTCTAGCACTTGTTTTATTTATATGACAGGCAATTTGAATTTCTCTTAATGATGTTTCCAAATTTTCTGTATTTTTATTTCTTACATAATTAATAACTCGGTTTACCTCATTTACATTATCAGTAACACTGTTCAACCTTGTCTTCTTCTTGAAAAATGAACCATTATTTTTCAGTTTCGTAGCTAATTTTCTGAACAGAGTTTTATTTGGCTGTAGTGCTTGTGGAAATCTGTTTCTATATTCTACTTGAGCTAATCCAGAGTTAAAATTACATTGGCAATATGTAACGAACATATTATAACCATCAATGTGAGTGAAAATCATTTTTGAAAATTCTAAATTCTTAAACGAGTGTGACTGAGTGAGAGTTTAAGTATTAACTGAGATGATCTGTCAAAAAATTAAATTGTCAAGTTTGTTCATAGCCAATTGAAATAATAGTGAAATCATGAAATACAAACAAATGGATATTATACTTAAATTAATTGGTAAAAACATTTTAACTTTTAACATGTTGCTTTCTTGATTATTATTTTGTTTTTGTTACCTGAATTTACTTTATTCTTGTGTTAATGTTTTATTATAGCAAAGATTTGAACAACTTATTAAATTATTTTATCGTTTTATTTAATCATACTTCTCCACGGCAAGTATAATGTTTGTTTAAAAAAAATTTATTGGTTTAAAAAAATGTTTTTAAAATTACTAACGTAGTACTAATGAATAAATATTGCATGTGATATATCGTTGAAAAGGGAGGAAAATACTCTATTTAATGGCGTCATTTCCCGCCCGTTTCAAAATAATTATTTTAACAGCCTAAAGAGTAAATCTCAAAATACAGCGGTTTTAATAAAATTAGATAAAACCTCGTTGACACACTCTGTTTTGCAAAATATTTTCGCCTTAGAATTTTTCTCGTATCTCTTCAAATAATGGAGATATTTGGCCTAGACGTTTTCCGCATTTTCGATATTTTCCGAGATAACTCTTAAAGTAGGCCATGGATTTCAAATGTCTTTAAACCATTTTGTAGGTTATATAAATCGGCACAATTTTCGTATTTTTTATTAATATTAATTCATATTTTTTTTGTACGACCGATATTAAGTGAGATATTCTCGAGTGCCCTGATAAAATGGACAGCCTGTATGTGTATGTAGCAAATGTTTTAAGCATATGTTTGTTGGGTATAATTCCAGTAAATCACAAAGTACTTTTGAAAAAATCCCTTTCAGGAAATCTGCGAACTTGGAGTGAGTTTTCTTGTGACTTCAATGTATAAGAAAATATATTGATAATACATACCACGAAAAATCAGATCAAAATAGATTCAGATTTAAAACTGGGACTAGGCTGTGTGTGGTAATGTGTTTTATTTCCAGGAATCAATTAATCAATTCCACCATTTCCAGCTTAAATTCTCCCTGAAAATACATTCCAATTAATGAATAACTGATTTCAGTGCAAATCCCAAACAAGCGTAGTTTATCAAATACAATTGCCTGAAAACTTTATGCGGTCATGCTGAAAATGAACAGGTAGTAACAGGGTCGTCCCGAAGTTGGACTACCGAACGGTTGCTATACACTTGGAAGCCAATTTCCGAGTTCTCTTCTACTTCCGTTCGTCGCATAGTTTTTATATAATCGTTATATCAGGTATCAAGTTCTTCTCTTGAAACGTGCATTTTCTGTATACCGGGTGACAACGAAATTAGCCCCGTTCAAATTTCTCGCTTACTTTTAGGAATAATATTTCGAAATTTTGGCATATCATTTGCGATACAAAAAAAATGTCACTTCGGGTCCAACCGGAAGTAGCCAATAACTTTTGATTTTTAAATAGCAACCTATATATACCGGGTGTTCCACTTAAAACTCCCAACGCCAATTACTCGAAAACTGAAAGAGGTAGTAAATTTCTATAAATGGTTGATAATTGTTGTGATCAAGTGCTATATTTCGACATATAATAGATGCCGGCGCCTTTGACGGTTTAGGCGTCGCGACGTCCAGAACAAAATTTTCGATGGCAGGAGTTTGGAAAATAAAAGATAAAGTGTAAACGAACTTTTGAATTGAAACCGTATAAAAACTAAAAGCCGGCAAAAACAGTCGGCATCTCTTTATTGTACATGGGCGGAGGTAAATAGAAATGCTTGTCATAAGAAAATAATAAGATTTTCGGGTGTTATTATATTATCCTCTGTTTAAAATGGTCTCCAGAAAGCCATGGTAAATTAGTAAATAATTAAAATATTTTACCTTTTATATAGTATTAAATATTTATAAATATGAACAATAACTAACTAAACTCCTACACTTGATATTATAACAGGTATTTACGCACTGCACTGGCACATTAACAGCACAGCACAAGTCCACCGTTGACTATTGAGAAACGATTTACGAGTTTTTTTATGCTAGTAGGCCTGTCCGTCTTATTATCTTTAAACCAGTGCAGTCGTAGATGGTTCATTCAGGCTGATTACATTGCCAGTCTCGGACTCGCCTGCACAGTTTCAACTACCATTCGAATTTCGATACCATTGCTAAATATATAGAACAAAATATCAAGTTCAGTGCGCACGGTCCTGTGCTTTAACACTAACCAGTTTCAATTATCCTCGTATAAAGTATACCAATAGTACTTTTAATTCTGAAGTTTTTTTATTATTAGATATTTTTTTATTTTTTCGTTCGTTTCGGAGTTATTTGACTTTGAACGTGTAAATATGCTTCATTAAAATTTGCCAATTTAATAAATTGTCTGCATCTAATAGGCTGTGACTATTATGTTAACCTTAATTTTAACTGTCAAAACAGTTAACAGTGTTAATTTTTTATTTTGGTGTTTATTTTCAAGTAGTTATTTAATATCTGATTAACTTTTTGGAAAAGAAATGGGCCAATACACGAAACAAGAAAAGCTAGACATGGTGTTGGTTTACGGTGAGTGTAAGCGAAATGTGTGGCAAGCGAAAAGTGTTTACGCACAGCGTCATCCTGATAGAAGAAAGCCAGATCATAAAACAATTTTGAATTTATGTAGAAATTTAGTGAATTTCGGTACATTTGAAAATCCAAAACGGGAACGATCAAAACCAGCAACAAATGATTTTAACGTTGCATTGGTTCTCCAACAGATTAATGATAATCCGAAGATATCTTTGAGAGAACTTAAGAGAAATACTAATATCTCAATAAGTTCTACCAGGAGAATTCTTAAGCAAAATAAATACCATCCTTACAAAACGAAACTTGTACATAAGTAGGAGCCAGGTAACCCCGAAAGGCGCATTAATTTTCTGGCAAGATTCGATTATTTACTTTACCGTGATCTTTAAAAAATTACTTTGGAGCGATGAAAGTAGATTTCACAACAATGGAGTTGTGAATAGACATAATTGCAGTTACTGGGCACAAAACAATCCCCCGTTGGATTACTGAAAGAGTAACCAGCTCGTTTTTGGTATAAATGTATGATGTGGTATACCCAATAGTTATTTAATAGGACCTTACTTTTACGAAGGTACTTTAAATGGTGATCGTTATCGGAGTTTTCTTCAAAGATTATTACCTCAATTGATAGAAGATGTCCCGATGGAAACTAGGAAGAACATTATTTTTCAACAAGATCGGGCCCACCTCGCAATGCCCAAATTGTAACATATTATTGAATGTACTGTTCTCCAATCGTTGGATTGGGACATACGGTCCACTACAATAGCCAGCACGGTCACCGGATTTGACTCCTCTCTACTTTTTCTTTGGGGTCAGTTGAAACACACTGTATATGTAGAGCCTATTGAGGTTATGGCGGATGTCCAAAATAAAATAATTGCATCTTGTGCTGCTATAAATAGAAGAATTCTGTTAAGAACTGCAATTTTGAGTTAAAACGCCGGTATGGCTGTTGCGTTCGGGCAAGTGGAGAAAATTTTGAACAATTGCTATAAAATATTTTATTTACTTTAGATTTTAGATAAGAAAATGAATTTTTAAAACACATATTCTTTCTATTTAAATATTTCAACGATACTGTTCTACTTATATAAATAAAAGTGATATTCACTACCTGTCTTTTAATATGTCTGCTTTGATTGTTAAAATTTAGGTTAACAGAATAGTCACAGTCTATTAGATGCAGACAATTTATTAAATTGGCAAATTTTTATAAAGGATATTCACACTTTCCATGTCAAATAACTCCGAAACTAACAAAAAAAATAAAAAAATTCTAATAATAAAAAAATTTCAGAATTAAAAGTATTACTGGTGTCTTCTATTTTCCAAACCCTGCCATCGAATATTTTGTTTCGGTCGTCGTGACGCCTAAACCGTCAAAGGCGCCGGCATCTATTATAAGTCGAAATATAGCTCTTGATCATGTTAAAGAACACGCTATAACCCCGATATACTTTTCGACGTTGTAATAAACTTCGTACGAAAAGCGTGCTTCATGTAAAAACGCCGTGGAAGAGGTTTTTAATACTTGTAATCATATTTTCGCTCTTCGGAGCGTTTTTTATGCAAAATTTTCGCTAACTCCTCAAGGAGCGTTAATTTAGCAAGTGTAGCAAATGTCGCTGCACAGGGACGTAATGTCGCCCCGACCACCTAAATTTAGAAAGTGTAATAAAATTTGACTTTAACTTCGAAATTTTCAAGATTAAAAACCCTTTTACGAATCCACGTTGTCAAGCACTGCAACTCTTACGAGGTATTGAATATGAGGTTTAATTTTAAGAAAGTGTGGTACATCCAGTGTTAGGTCCAATTGATACCATCAGAGCAGCAGTTAAGCATAAACGACAGTAAGTATGATTTTTTATATTATTCTCCGTCTGAAACAGTCGTATTGAACCCTAAAAATTTTGTGAACGTAAATATTCATTTTTGAAATAAAAATAGACTAGAAGAAAAAGAAAAATTAATTTTTCTTTTTCCTGTTTTTTTATTTTTTCTAACTTTTTTAAGATAGAAATAAAAGTCCTTCAGACATCATAAGGATGGATCGTTCACAATCACACCAGTTATCTGCCATTTACAGAAATTTACTACCTCTTTCAGTTTTCGAGTTATTGGCGTTAGGAGTTTTAAGTGGAAGACCCTGTATATTTACATATTTAGAATCAACATAAAATCCTCCTTACAACGATGTATCATAAGTAGGTAATTGTTTTCAAAATGGCGTCATACAATCGAAAAAGTGAAAAAGCTAAGTTAACTACTGCAAGACTGTATTTTCAAAAAATTTAGCCAGTAGGCCTTGAATCTGATGTTTCGCCTTCATTTTTGTTGTTGCATTTCAATAAAAGTTTATTTCGAGCAAAAATCACTATTTGGAATTCAAAAACAATTTTTTGAAAAAACATAAGAAGTAAATGAATTTTATTCAATTTTTGTAAATGATAACCATATTCTTTTACTTGAAATTATTGGATTTTTGTAGATGCTATTCTTCAGTTATTTAATGAAACCGTGCGTATGTACTAACGTATGTATTAAATTTTACAAGCGTGCCATGACAAAATGACAGTTCTTTTGAAATATTTGCCAAGTTATTATTTGATAAAGTTTATGTAGTGCTTTTTTAATTTGCTTGTGATTTATTTGCTAATATAACTATTTAAAAGTTTTAAAAAGAATACAATTTGGTGGTATTTACCGAAAATGAAAAGTTGGACATGTGACTTATTTATGGAGAATCTAAATTAAATAAATGTATATCAAGCTGAAAGGTTATATGCAGAGCGGTATCCTGGAAGGCATCGCCCTTGTAGAAAATATTTTAAGATTTTAGAAGAAAAATTTAGGGCCCAGCTGGATAAAAAGGAATACATACGTTTATTATTGACGAGGACATAGAGATTAATGTTTTAGCATCCGTGAAAATTAATAAAAATTCAAGTACACGTGAGATTGAAAGTGCTCTTGATATTAGCCGAGACTCTGTTAGAAGAATATTGAGAAAATATGGATATAAATCATATAAATATCAACTTCATCAGCATTTATATGAAGCTGATGCAGGTAGGACAGTTCATTATTGCAATTGGTTACTAGAAAATAGAAACATTGTTCCCAGAATTTTGTTCACAGATGAAAATCGGTTCACTAACAACGGCATGTTTAACTGAAATAATTTGAGCTGCTGGTCTCAGGAAAATTTACATAAATTTAGGGAAGGAAATCATCATAAAGTGTTATGTATGAGCAAAAATTTTGGGTACTAGGATGATAGGCCCTATTTTATTTCAGGGAAGTTTAAATGGAATTAGGTTCCTGAACTTTTTGAAAAATGAAATTGTGAACCTTTTAGGAGAATTACCTCAATATTAATTATTAATATACATTAATGATTTACCCAGTGCCACGTCAGCGTTTACCGTTCTCTTTGCTGATGATACTACTTTCGCGAAACATCTAAAAGATACTGACAGCAATGTTGACGATACTACAAAAGATATCATTAGTAAAGCCTCTGACTGGTTTAATGCAAACAAGCTTTGCTTATTCGAATAAGAAAACACGTTACTTTTTTTCACTAAAAGAAACCCCTCAGAACCCGTAAAATTGTTAGGTCTCACTTTGGACTGTAGTCTAACGTGGCATTCCTATATCGATATTTTAGCATCTAAACTGTCAAAAAAAATGTATGCTATTAGACAAATTAAACTTAGGATTAATGAAAATGCCGCATTGATTGCATATCATGCGTTATTTCATAATGCAATGGCGTATGGTTTGTTAAACTGGGGTACGTCCAACCAAATACAGAGAATCTTCATTGTACAAAAAAGGGCAGTAAGAGTTTTAGCAGGTGTGAACCAACTGGTAAGCTGTAAACCTTGGTTCATTAAATTTAAAATATTAACATTACCCTCACAGGTGATTTACATAAGGGAACATTTAGGCGATTACATTATAAATGGTGAAACGCATGCATACAACACACGTAATCGGCATCATTTACAAATACCACCACAAAGACTGAAATCCACAAAAGGGAACAACTTTGGTATTGGTTTGTGTAACTCTCTGCCAAATAATTTGAAACAGTTACCAATTTCTAAATTTAACATTAAACTAAAAAGACATCTCTTATCAAATGCTTACTACAATATACACGATTTTATATATGAGAATCCAGGCTAATTCGCTGTTTGTCTGTCCTATTATTGTTGTTTCGGTATTTTATTTTATTATAGGTGTACTTATACTTATTCTGTGTATGTTTGTATATATATTTATTTATGTACCTACATATATTCTATTTATATTTGTTTATGTCAACTTTTACTTCATTTGTGTAATTATGACTTGTCCAAGGACTACGGTATATCATTGTGACGAATAAAATTATTATTATTATTATGAATTTGAGAAGAAGCATGTATTACCAACAAGATGGGGCTCCGCCACATAACCTTCGACATGTATCTAATTATTTAGAAAACTGGTTTCAAAATGAAGTCATTTCGACATATGGGCGCGCAAGATGGCCTGCCAGATCACCTGACCTAACCCATATGGACTTTTTCTTGTGGGGGTACGTCAAAGTACGAGTATATTCATCATGTTCAAGAAACCTCCAGGAGTTTGAAACCAAAATTAGCCACGCTTTTGCAAGAATAACTGCGCAACTGCTAGAGCAGGTGGTAAGGGAAACCATCTGTAGGGTTCAAAAATGTACTGAAGTTGAAGGAATGCATTTTGAACAGTTGGTATAATTTTATTTTCCCCTATCTTATAAATAATTATTAATAAATTCTGTAAATTTTATGTAATCTCTGTGTATTTTTTTAACGACACCAATTATTGGTAAATGTAGCATCTACAGAAATCCAATAATTTCAAAGTAAATTAGCACTAAAACTAGATGTATTATACATCACATGAAAGGTTAATGTTTGGGCTCTGTTGGTGCAAGTAAAAAATAGGTTACCATTTGAAAAAATTGAATAAAATCCATTTACTTGTATGTTTTTCAATTCAAAATAGTGGTTTTTGCACGAAATAAAATTTTATTGAAATGCAACATTAAAAATAAAGGCGAAACATCAGATTCGAGACCTATTGGGCGAATTTTTTGAATATACAATCTTGCAGTTGCCAACTTAACTTTTTCACTATTTCGAATTTATGACGTCATTTGGAAAAAATACTTAGTTGTTTTACATCGTTTTAACGAGAATATGCAAAAATATATATAGGTTGCTATTTAAAAATCAAAAGTTGTTGCTACTTCCAGTTGGACCAGGAGTGATATTTTTCACTTAATAAATGTGTTTTTTTTGTCGCAAATGATATGCCAAAATCTCAAAATTGTATTCCTAAAATCAACCTAGAAATTGTAACGGGACTAATCTCGTTGTTGTCGCCCGGTATACTTTGACGACAGGTGCATACTTCATTATGGAACAGTGAAGGTAAAATATAAAGGAAAGTAGCAGAAAAAATAAAAAGTTAAATTTTAGTTTAAGTAGACTTAGTGCCCGTGATTCGTGAATTTAATCTCTTTATACCCAGTTGATTGGAAACAACCCCTCTTCTATCTGCCCTAGTAAACATATTTTTAATCTCATATATTGATTGTATTTTAGACGGAGAATAATATTTAAGTGAAAGGGCAGGGGATTCAATGTAACCGTGTCTGAGCTTCGCTGGAGGAAGAGAATATGTACTTAAAAAGGAAAATGACTGCAATTGAACAGTTCTCACATCGGACAGATATAAGAATTCTTGAAATACAGGAAGGTAATAATGAAAATTTAATGAAAAACGTATTTAAAATATTTGACGAAAAATTAGATCCAAATAACAAAATATTTGACAGCAAATTTTCAGGAATTCATTCTTTTTCTGTCAATTTAGGTATTATTCCGATTAGATGGTGTTTCCATCCCCAATCCGTAGCCGTAGCAGGGCCAAGTGGGTTGCGCGCGAGCTAGCAGAAACATTTTTCAAATTAAATTCGCATAAAATCAAAAAATAAATATTTCGATTCAAAAAATTACTTTATTTCAGACATAAAAATGTACATTTTCACAAAATTTTATTAAAATCGAATCATATTTATGGGAGGAAAATTGGTTTTAGGCGTTTTTCTCAATAATTTTGAAGTTATATTGAAAAATGGTTGAAATAAAAGTTGTTGACCTTCCAATTATCTACAATTTTTGTATTTAAGTTTTTTCAATAGGAGGTCTAGTTTTGCCGGAAATCGTAAAAAACATGTTTCACTCCTAACAACACCCTGCTTCTGGTTATTTGTTGGGGTCCAATCGTTTTTCCCCATTCATATACATCCTAAATTTTTCTATATATTGCTAAGAATTTTTTCTTGAACGGTATTTTTAGACTTATTTAATTTTAATTGTTTTTCATATCAATTATTTTATGTATCTCTACTCTCGGTGTATGGCACATAAATAGTTACTTTGATTTGAATTCATAAACATTTTTAGTGTCTCTAACGACCTATGGAAGTTGTTACATGGCCTATGTCCATTTAACAGTTTTATATAAAAACTAGTATTTTGTTTATATTTAGCACGATCTGTCGTAACATTTTGATTCAGTTTTTGTATGTGAAACTGTTTTCAACTAACAGAATTTACTTGTATAACTGCTAAATCATTTCACACTGTTTTATGTACATATATTTATATCTTAGAAACTCAGTCATGTTTTTTTACACTATTATGTATTTCAGTTCTATTAGAGCATCCTAGGAAACGATTGCTGATTGTCTAAAAACATTTATTTACATCAGATACCTATATTTCAATTTATATATTTTTATTTACTATGTAAGTACATATGGTTATTTTCTTTACCTTTCTCATTACTATATATAGTACATCCTATAAGATGTAATGTATTTACTGAGTTCTCACAATAGTCACAATACGTTTTACTATTTATTACGGCTCTTCTTAGTTTTGGTTATGCATTTACAAATTGTTGCAATCTAAGTCAGCTGTGGTATGAAAACTATTATAGATTCCTTTTATCGATCATATGCCACTATTTTAGTTGTGAGTAAAGGAAATTGTAGAAGTTGCGGCCTGCAAGTTGTTGCGCTTAACTCAACCATTGACAGATGGCCATACCTGTACTATTTCTATATTTTATAGCTTTCAATTTAATTAGGGGAAATAGATTTTTCAAGTTTATCGGCTAGGATTATTTTGCAGTAAGTAGGGCAAAAACAGTTTACCTTATTAGTAAAACTCAACAGGAAATCATTTGCTTGCGGCCTTTGTACAGATTCGAGCGTATATAAATTTTAACTGTGGACTTCAGTAATTGACATTACATGTTTATATCCGCGTTAATAAGGGCTTAACATCCAGGTAAGTTTCATTTATTACTAATTTAAAATTTAATTAATCTTCAATTTTTGTCTTTGGTGTAATTTCAATTATTTTTAAAATAAATTTAAATTCAAGGTCAATTCTTTTTAATTTAATAAGTAGTTAAAATACTATATGTACCACATGGTTTTAAAATATTTTCTTTCTTTTTAATTTTTTTGGCAATTTATACTTATAAATAAATAAATACACCACAGGTAATGACGACCCCCTTTATCCCGGAAGGCTCTAGAAGAGCCTTGTGTGGGAGGGGGCTACATATTTAGAGACAAGGGACACACACCCAATATTCGTGTATAGTGAAAAAATCCCTCTCACAGTATTTTCCACTGCCACGACCGGGGATCGAACCCGGAACTTTTGGGTGAGAGGCAAGTGCGCTCGCCTCTCGACCATCAGTCGAGTCATCGGTCATATTCTTATATATGCTTTTATATACTTATACATATATTATATATTGTATATTTCTATATATTTACATGTACTTATGTACTTATATGTTTATGCACATATATACTTATACATTTCCTTATAACGTTTCTGCATAGCTTCTTCATTCGTGCATAGCTTTTGCACAGCTTATCTTTCATATAGATAAAATTTCGTTAACTTTTCATAAATCACCTAGTCGGTTAATTTTTCTACAATTTTCACTCCATTTCATTAAGAGACGTAAATTGCCAAGGAAACCTTTAGACTCCAATCTTGCAACAAGAGACAATTGTGGGCCTGGATTACTGTCCCAGAACCAGTCACCTCAACAATAGTCAATCTAGGATCCTGATATAAATTTGTTATATATATATATATATATATATATATATATTCTTTAAATTTCAATTAGTCTTTACAAACCGATTTGTCTATTATTCATGTAATATATTTTAACATTCATTTTAAACAATCTTTTTATTTCTCTTACCAACAATTTCAGTCCGATCTATAGTAGACTGGTCATTCGAGAAAAGGAGACAATTCTACTCATTTTCACTATAGGTGGTGCTCAATTTGACATCAATTTTCCTTTGTCTCCTGTTCTCGAAATAAACAGAAATCTGTCATTTACGCCGTACATTTCAAAAAGGGTAAGTTTCTCCACTCTTACGAATACTCCGGATCCACGGCTCTTTGCTCCGACTTAAACCTAGTCGTCCGCATATTTTGCCTCAATTCTTTCCCAAAAATAAATAATAAGGGAAAGGAGGTAACAAAGTTTGTTGTGTGCCTTTGCTTCTAAGGATAACTGAGAGTATTGCTTTAATTGCTTGAATAGGTAAAGAATCGATCTAAGTTTATTGACCACAAAGTTTACATGTTCATTCCAAGTAACGCGTTGGTCGATAATAATGCCTAGGTATTTCATTTTGAAGATATCGCAATCTTGTCTGTCTCACCTATTTTCAGATGTTTAAATTTTGGCAATGATGTTTGATAGGAACAGAAAGGAACAAAATAAGTTGTCTCATAGTTGTTGGTTAATAATTTATGATCGAACTATTCTTCTGTATTCACTAGGTCAGTTCTCTTTAGCTGTGCCCAGTTTTCAGCAGAATAGAATATGGCTGTATCGTCTGCGAAGCTAATAATGAATCCACATGTTTCGATATCCAATAAACTATTGAGATATAAAATAAAATGTAGGGGGACCCAATTTTGTTCCCTGCGGCACACCATATTTAATATTAGTAAAATCGCTCCAGTTGTTACCGATCTTGGCGCATTGTTTTCGGTTTGATAGGTAGCTTTCTATTAATTTGAGTGGCTCATTTCTAATTTCTGTATGTTCTAGGGACTGTAATAATTGCTGATGTGAGACTGTATTAAAGGCTTTGCATACATCTAAAAATACACAAATGGCAGGTTTTTTACTGTCGACGGTCGAATAAATTTTGCCTGTAAGATTTGATATAGCGTTGTGTTTAGATATGATTTTTGGAATCCAAATTAATTTTTACTTCTTATGTTTGTTGTGAAGCTTAAGATACGGTTTTTAAGTATAATTTCAAAAACTTTTGAGATACTGGCTACCACTGATATTTGTCGGTAATTTAGAGGATCAGCTTTATCTCCTGTTTTATATATAAGAACTATAATGGCCTCACCGAGAGCACTAGGAAATATCGATGTATTAAAAAATTTATTTGTTAAGTAACAAAGTGGTTCAGATATTTCTATTGCAATCTGTTTTAAAGTTACCGAACTTATTGAGTCAACGCCTACAGGTTTTTTAGTTTATAGTTGAAGGATGGATTTTACTACTTATTCTGTACGTGTTTGACTCAGAAACATAGACCTAGGGTTGTTTTTAGCTTTTCTTTATATTTCTCGTTTCTATTAACATTAAGTTAATTTGGCACAAATTTTTGAGTATGATTAGTGAGTTGAATTCAATGCGTTTGAAAGCTTCCAAAACGTTACCTTACGTTATGTTACATTAAGTAAATTATGTCAGTGTAAAGAAATTAATAATGATTGTTTCCAATAGATTCTGGATTTTCAAGATTGGTACCGAAAGTCATTATGTTTGGAATTAAAGTCTCTGACGATTTTCTGAATATACGGGCCATAATCATGGCCCAATAAACGTTTCCAATACGAGCCTGTTTATTTCCATTACGCCTGTATTTGACTCCAAGGTGTCGCCGAATATTGGACGGATACGCAATTAAAAATTTCATGATGAATGACATTGAGGTTATTAATAGATAATATAGCAGGTCGTCCCGTTATGTAATTTACCAGAGACATTCATAATAAGAGCAATTAACACACATTTTTATATTAATGTTTATTTCAACATTAATTATAGATGAGCGCAATTTTGAATATTTTGCTTTCGTCAAATGATAACTGCATTATTGATGTTGCTTGCCTATTATTCATAAACTTACAACCACTTCATAATATTAATTACAAAGATTAACCTAGTTGTTATTCACACCTACGTAAAATTTCAATAGAGTCAAGATGCTCCTATGAATTATGCTATACGGGCACCTTCCTGTGAAAAATTTAATTGTACTCCGTCGCTAGTCACAATAATAATTATAGTCATTACTGAACAAAATATACTGCAAAACGTAACAGTGTGTTTTTACTTGTGTGTGTTAAATAAGTCCTGGAGGATTAACTATTTTTACAAAATGAAAAACGGGTAAGTGGTTTTTTTCTCCGTAGAGAATGAATGAATAATTTAATAAGTTGAACTTATGTAAAAATGTAAATAAGGATTTTCTCTCGGCAATTTTTATGTAGGCAAACGTAAATAAAATTCATATTATTATCATTTTCATCTTTGGTGAATCAACCTAATGTTATTTATATTAATGAAATTTTAACTCAAGAGAGCAAGAAACTATTGATGTTGTCTAAGGAATACAAAAAAAGCATAATATAAAGTTTTTGTGGATTAAAAATGGTAATATTTACATGAAGAGATCCTAGGAGTCTCAGGTAGTTCTCATTAGAAATGATGGAAGTTTTACAGAGCTGTAAAATTGTAAGAGTATGTTTGCATCTTTTCAATTTACTTTATTTATTTTATCATAATCGTGTCTTACTTTTATTTGGTGTTTTACTTTATCTTTAATGTTCAAGGGACAAAAAAACTATATCGTGTTTAAAAATATGCCAATATAATATTAGATCTCTTTTAACTAAATTTGCAGAATTTAAAAACAGCGTAGTAAGTCACGATTATGATGTAATTTTAATAACGGAGAGTTGGTTAAATGAAAATATTTTAAATGAAACTATTTCTACTGTAAATTATCACTTGCTTAGATTAGGTAGAAATGAAAATAGAGGCGGCGGATTAGTGATTTATGTAAAAAGTAAGTTCAAATGTTCTGTCATAGATTATGTTCCAATAAACAATACGGAACAACTATGGATAACAATAAATATTGAAAATGTGATGCATAGATAATTTGTATAGACCACCTAAGGCAAGTGTTACTGATTTTATCCAATGTTTTGAGGGATGTTTAGGGGTTCTTACCCTCAAATTTGATAATATTATAAGCCGTGGAGACTTCAATGTAACTAGCAACAGCTTAAGCTTTTGTCTGAATACTTGAAAGTTTTGATTTAAAACAAATAGTGAACCAACTAGGGTGAGCTCCACTTGTGCTACGATTCTAGATATATTTTGCTGCAGTCCTAATTTAAAAATAACTGACTGCCAGGTTATTGATATTCCTAATATGTTAGATCATAATTTAGTCACATGTACGATATTAGTTGGAAAGAAAATAAATACGCCCAATTTTCTTACGTACAGGGACTTTCGGAAATTTGATCATGATATCTTTTACAGAGATTTACAGAATTCTAATCTTAATCATATATTTTATATAGATGATGCTGATGAGAAAATTAGAACTTTAAATGGAATTTTAATTAATTTATTTGATTACTATGCACCAATAATAACTTCAATATTCACAAAAGCACTTAGTCCTTGGATTACAGATAATATCCGTTATTTAATGAATCTCGGGGATAGAGCTTTATTGAAGCACAAAAAGACGAAAAGAAATGAAGATTGATTGTATTACAAAAAAACTATACCAATTCCGCTATAAATAACGAAAAGAAGGCGTATTTACAACACAGAACTGAAACAAACAAATATAAAACATTTTGAAAAGACTTGAAAACCTTGAATGTAATTAATACTAGTAAAAATACTGAAATACCTGAAGAATTGTGCGATGCAAATAAAATAAATAGCTATTTTATAAATTCCTTGCAAAACTTTAATACTGTAGATGCTGAAACAGAAAATTTCTATAATAAAAACATGAAAAGTCGAGTAATTGAATTTAATTTTATATTAACATCATATGAAACTGTTAAAAATATTTTATTTTCTATCAAAACCAATGCAGAGGGAGCGGGCGCTATAAATATTAACATGATTTTACTCAGTTGCCCCTATCTTGTGCCATTTCTAAAACATATTATAAACTGTTATATTGAAAAAAGGTATTTCCCTGATAACTGGAAATTGGCATATACAGGGTTACTGCTAATTCGATACATTCCTTTGGAGATGTGATGGGGCATGATCTAAGGAGTAAACCTAGCCCTAACATACATTATGCAAAACTCAATAGTTTTTGAGATATTTCAATTTTTTTGTTTTTCTCAAAAAAGTAGATCTTAATGTCTTAAAAGCTAATTTCCGAAAAATCTACTTGACATTTTAAAATTTTTTTTTTACTGGATTACTTGTCCAATATTATAGATATCCGTTTGGAATGAAAAATATCTGGAAACATTTCGATCATGTGAACATCTGAAATAAAAACTTAAATTTTTTTTTTTAAATCAGTTATGAAATTTACCTATTAGGTTTTTTCAAAAAAATATTAACGTAACACGCGTATAAATTATTATAAAAACTGCCTTATTTCAATAGCTATCTAACAAGGTAAAAATGTTCAATGTACACTTAATAGTTCTAAGAAAATACTAGTAAAAATAACACAAGTAGTGCGAATTTTATTTTTAGATAAACAGTAAAAAACATTTTAAAAGTAGAGTTTAATTCTTCATTAATTTCAAAGTTGTACTTTATTTTTTATATGTCTTGCTCAAAATGGGAGCCCCTATTCCGTATACAGACACGGCAGCGTCTTCTTTCCGTCCTTGTTACTCTGGTTGTCAGATTATGCCTTATGTGTTGGGCAGCATCGACTATCCTTTGTCTAAGGTTTTCTATAGTATTGACTGGTGTGGCATAGACCATCTCCTTCATATGACCCCATACGTAATAATCAAGGGGTGTTAAGTCAGGGCTTCGCGCTGGCCAACGTATTGGGCCCGCTCTTCCAATCCAACGGTTAGGGAAACGTTGATCAAGTAACTGTCGTACTATCAGCCGATAATAAAAATTCCAAATAAATTTGACCATTCACACGTCCAGCATAAAAATATGGTCGTATCACATAATTCCCCAAAGATTCAACGACCATCTTGTTTGGCTATTTGTTCGTGAGATGTAAGGATTGGTTGTGTCGTAATAATGAAAATTATGATGACTAATATGTCCATTTTTATAAAACGTTGCTTCATCGGCAAACAAATTTCTTTGTTGACCTATTTTTTGTTTTGCCTATTGACAAAATTGTATTCGGTTTTCATAATCCATAACAATCAGTTCCTGGATAAGTTGTGGTAGAGATGAAATTATCTTTCAGATAGGCAGCAATATGTTAAAATTGATAGATAGCGTCCAAAGTGATCCGAGAACTATTACGTACGGTGTTCCTCAGGGTACAGTATTATGACCGTTATTATTTACAATTTACATAAATAGTTTGCTGACTCTCAAATTGATTGAAATTGATTGCTGACGAAACAGCAATTCTCTATCAGGCAAATTCTTGGGAGAATCTAAAAAGAAACGTAGAAATTGATTTTAGGACTATAACTAATGGTTCCAACATAACAAACTAACATTAAATTGCAACAAAATTAAGTACTTACGAAGATGCTCCGCTGTGGCGACTCGCCCTGTATATTTCAAAGTCTTCTAATAAGGCAGATATTGGACTTTGACACACTATTGAGACCCCTGTATAAAATTCTTCTAGATTAATTCGAAAACTTCTGAAATTGATTAATACAATACTGTAAAATTAGCACCTTTGCAATATAAAGAAAACTAGGTGTAAATGTTGTACCTGTTTGCTGAAGGTTTTATATAATTATTTATCATTTTTTTCGCAGTTCTTTTCTATAAACAAATATTTGCATATAATTGCCTCATTTAAATTCTAATCACATAATGATGCCAACTAGGTTAGTGGAAGCCTGGTCAGTATACCATGCAGTATTTTTGTAGACATCTTCATATACATTTTTTCTTTACATTTTTCATAACTTACAACATTGATCAATGTTTTCAAACTCGATATAGCCTCCCTCTAGCTAACAGTATACTTTCTGTCCTAATTTCAGTTAGACTTTTGACTGTTCAGTTATCGTGCTTAGAAAACTTTATGGATAAACAGACGAACGGATAGAAGAAAGAGAGAGAAAGAAAAACGTGTAGAATTTATAACCACAATATTGTATAGTAGAATGCAGGTTTTCACGGCCGTTGTCTAATGAAGTAGATTCTTCCGGATCTTGCCGTGGTCGTCGAACTTGACTTGACGTTTCGCTGATCATCGTGTCAGTTTCTTCAGAAAGATTCTAAAGACTGAATCTATTGTGTTACACTCCTCGTTATATACCTAGCCGCCGCTTCGCTTCGCTGCTCATTGGTCGCGCTTGGTTCGCCTCGCTGCTCATTCGTCGTGTATGGTTGACCGTGACTTACTACGGTGCTGGTACTTGGCAATACCAGTCTCCACGTGTTACTAAGTCGATACCCATCCTCTCTGTTAAAGTTGTTCACGTTTTTCATAATTTGCAGTGATTCCCTAATGATTCGCGGATAATAGCGCGTATTCCTGTCTTATATATTGACGTCCTCGTAGTCGATTTTATGGTTCTCGTTAATATGTTCTGCTATCGCCGATCTATCCATGTATCCAAATCTGGTATTTCTCTGGTGTTCTTTGATTCTGCACTGGATACTCCGTCCTGTTTGTCCGATGTAGCTCTTACCACATGTGCACTTCAACTGGTAAACACCTTTTGATAACACTTTGGGGACAGGGTCTTTGACTGAGGGAAGCATCTGATGTATTTTCTTCACTGTTCGAAACCGTACACCTACTTTCTTTTTAAATAAAATCTTCAGCCTATCTGTGACTCCCGCGACGTAGGGTAGGCATGCGTACGTTGTTGGTTGTTGCTGTTCTTCTTCTGTAGTTCTCCTCTGGTTACTTACTACCCGTTGTATATTGCTTTGACTGTATCCGTTCTTCTCTAAAGCTTGCTGATATGCTGAAGAAGATTTTATTTAAAAAGAAAGTAGGTGTACGGTTTCGAACAGTGAAGAAAATACAGCAGATGCTTCTCTCAATCAAATACCCTGTCCCCCAAACTGTTATCAAAAGGTGTTTACCAGTTGAAGTGCACATGTGGTAAGAGCTACATCGGACAAACAGGACGGAGTATCCAGTGCAGAATCAAAGAACACCAGAGAAATACCAGATTTGGATACACGGATAATTGGGCTATAGCAGAACATGTCCATAATAACGAGAACCATAAAATCGACTACGAGGACGTCAATATATAAGACAGGAATACGCGCTATTATCCGCGAATCATTAGGGAATCACTGCAAATTATGAAAAACGTGAACAACTTTAACAGAGAGGATGGGTATCGACTTAGTAACACGTGGAGACTGGTATTGCCAAGTACCAGCACCGTAGTAAGTCACGGTCAACCAAACACGACGAATGAGCAGCGAAGCGAACCAAGCGCGACCAATGACCAGCGAAGCGAAGCGGCGGCTAGGTATATAACGAGGAGTGTAACACAACAGATTCAGTCTTTAGAATCCTTCTGAAGAAGCTGTCAGGATGATCAGCGAAACGTCAAGTCAAGTTCGACGACCAGGCAAGACTCGGAAGAATCTACTACAATATTGTATATTTAGAAAGGAACATCATAGTACATCTAAAATTTAGTACTGATATACTTTCTTCATAATTCTATATAATTCTAAATATACTGGGTGTAACAAGAACCCCAATTTCTTCTTTATTTTTGCAGACAAATTATTGAAACCTGATATATCACATGTACGCACAAATAAGACCATGTTAACGATTTTAAATGTGCTTAATTTCCATAATTCTAAATTAACCCCAAGACAAAAATTATTATTATATTTAGAATTACCTATAAATTTAAAATGTTTCGCATCTGTTCTAAAGGTTTGGATACTGTAATAAAAACATTTGTTTGACGTCTTTCATTGCAATCTAGCCTTAATAAACAAATATATCGTTCAACGCTAATGTATATATTTTTTATACTTGTGTATATTTTCTTGTCATATATTATCGACATATGTATATGTCCTACCATTATTTAATTTCATAATTAAATTTTTCAGAAGTATTAATAGCACGAGAGATCCGAAAAAAGTACAAATTTTGAAAGTCAAATCTAAGCTGAAGAAAAATATAGGATTTGTGTTGTTTGCAGCTATAATATTGGCTTTATTTGGACTTTTGATATATCTTCTGTCTTATGGTAAGTTTTTTAATACATATTTAATCAGAGTTAGGAAATTTCGAGTTGCCTAATTAAGTACAAGCTGATCCAATTAAATCAATGAATTAGGATTTTCAGTTAATTATACAAATGTGAGAAATTTGTGGTAAAGTGCTCTCACTTACAGTGTAATTTGATAATACCTATGTATAATGCTGATCTTATTACAATAGAGAGTAGACGCCTTTATACATTATCAATACTCTAATTACAGTAATTTCTAAGATACGGTTATTTGAATAGATAGATAGATAGATAGTCTTTATTTCACCACTATATTATGTTATATTATGATTAAACATTTGCAGCAAGTCAGAAAATCAGCAGGCACGCAGCTGCATTACAAAAAAATAATGTTTTGTTTGTTTTGAGAAATACAATACATATATAAAATAAGGACAATAACAAGAACATAATACTGTATATAACGTTTACACATTGTTAGACAAGAAAATATATATAAATACTGTATATAACGATTACACATTGTCAAACACGAAAATATAAAAGTTTAATTTATAAAATAGGCACCTATAAAAAGTACAAGCATTCTGCAAATATGAGCATTAGACAACTGAAAGTGGAGTGGTCAAATATGGCGTCCTCAGAAAATCATCAATTGAGTAAAAACAGAACTGAAGAATGAATCGTTTTACATTATTTTTGAAGGATCTAAAGTTTAACTGTCTAATATGTGGTAAATAGGTTTAAGTTGGGTAAATTTTTTGCACTTAGAGTTAACCTATAACATGGTACTCTAAGAAGTCCAGCAGCACGTGTGTTGTGCTCATGATAGCTCGACTGAATAGAGAGACCGGATGCGTGTTTGTGAATCTCGATAAGAGTATTGGAGATAAAACGTGAAGGTAGTTGCATAATTCCCAGTTTAATGAAGATGGGTTGACAAGGTTCCCTAAATTTTGCATTGACAAGAACTCTTATAATCTTCTGTTGTTGTGGAAAGACTTTCGATGCGTGGTGGGAGTTACCCCATAGAACAACTGCGTAGAAAAGTTTAGAATGAAAAAGAGAGAAGTAAATATTTTTTAATAGGTCGAATTCAAGAACGCTTTTTAGTTTCCTAAAAAGGAAAATTACGCTGGAAAGCCTTTTGTCCAGATAGGTTACCCAACTAACGTTATGATCTAGATAGATACCTAGGAGTTTAACGTGCTCGCTTTTGGATATATTTCTGTGAGGATATTATCAGTCTCTGAGTTTTCTCCTGATTGAGTGTTAGTTCGTTAGATGTGAACCAATTTTTTGCTTGTAGTTCATTGAGAGAAGATAGTTCCAGTAGATTGTCAGTGTTATGATGGGAACACAAGAGAGTGGTGTCATCGGCGAACAGAGTGGATTTGCTGGGCAACATGAATTGAGGCAACATAAATTCGTTTTCTTATCATCAATTTTTTACAAAATCAAAACCCTGTGGTATCGAAAATTTTTAAAGTTAAAGTTTAGGCCAGTCTTGCGCAGCTCGGCGCTCATAGATCTCGCAGAAGGCTCTTCGTTTGAATTGAGGCGCCTGCGTCAGCTGCAAAATTTTAAAAGTGTTTGTGCCCCAGTTTTTAAAGTGTATTTTTAGTTGTGTTAAGTCTTTTTGTAATTAGACATGTAAGAATTTTATTACCTTCTTTTATCTGCTTTTGCAGAAGGTGTTTAGGTTAAGTTTTATCAATTTTTATTTCACCGAACCAGGCCTATTCCACCCGATCCTGCAATCCGCTACCGCGATTAACGCGGTGGTTGCACGGTCGGTCCCGGGATGGGTTCTGGGGAGGTATTGCTGTACTTTTAATTTATAATAAAGCCCTGTTGATTGATTGATTGATTGATGAATTGAGGAAAGTCGCTCATATAAACTAAAAATAACAGTGGCCCCAAGACAGCGCCCTGGGGTACACCATAATTATTGTTTAGAAATCCTGACGATTCATTGGCTATGACAACACACTGCTGACGGTTAAGCAGGTATGATTTAAAAAGCGAGAAGGGTAATCCTCTAATTCCGTACCATTGCAATTTTTCTATTAACTTATTGTGAGAGACACAGTCGAAGGCCTTGGAGAGATCACACAGAGTAATCGCAGTGTGTTGACCCCCCTCAAGACGACCGACTATATCTCTCACAATCTTTACAACCGCATGCTTGGTCGAACGTGTAGAACGGAAACCATTTTGGTGAGGACTAAGGAGCGACTTGTGTTCCAAATAACTTGACAATCTTTCTGTCAATATATCTTTCCAAAAATGGGGAGGATAGATATGATAGATTGTCTAACAATGAGTCATCTCCATTTTTAAAGACAGGTATAATGCGAGCAATTTTAAATATATCTGGGTAGGCATCATCAGCGATATATCTATTAAATAAAGCAGCTAGCGGCGTATATTTAATTATTTTGGCATCGGTATATCGATCGAGTTTGAATTTTTTAGAGACTTAAAGAGACTTTTAGAGAATTAAAATTCCCAGTAATAACGAAATTAATGGTACTAACTAAATGAAAGTTGAAATTTACTTGACTTTACCCCATCTGAGTCGGAGGCCTGATTCAAGGGGAAACTCAAATTTGTTTCTTATAATTGGTATTATCAGTAATAGTTTAATCGTTCATTTTATACTTATAGCTATTTAGAACATTTTCAAATATTATTCAAGTTCGAGAATTTATATACACAGTGTGACCCCCGATTGAGTCTGCGATATGTATGATATAAAGAAAAGGACTTTCATTTTCTGCAGTCTCTTTCTGCTTGACCTAAGATGGATTTTTACCAAATTAAAGTAAATTTACCTATATAATATTTAGCAATTGCATATTTTGGGTACCAATCACATCAGCGAGCAGTATGCCAATTTTGATGGTACAAATGAATAGTATAGCTAATATCAGTATTGTAGTTTCTAATTACATCTTGAATTTTGAATATTGAGATCTTTTTTCGAACGTGTCAATAACAACACCCCAATACAGTGATCCCCAATTTTAATACGAACATCCTAAATTCAACTATGAAAAAGTGGAATAATTCCTTGTTGGTATTCTCAGATGCTTCCAAATATCCCTTAGGTAACTGCTGTGCATGCTACACTCTCTCCACCAATAATGTAATAAGAGTCAAATTGCCACTGTACATTTCCATTTTTTCAGCAGAAACAAAAGCTATATACAGGGTGGGGCAATAGTGCGTCGAACCTCGATATTTCGAGTTCTACGTTAGCTAGAAATTTTTTAAAAATTGCAAGTAAACTAGAACATACAAGGCGAGCCAAGACGAAATTACAGGACCAAGTGCTTTTTCTTTTAATGGAATGCTATGTATATCAGTACATTTTTTGAAGCCTCTTTCTAGGTTCTATTCATTCCTATATTAGCATTGAATATCTCCCAACCACTTGGATACAATGAATTTTTTTGTTGAAATAATGCAATCTGCAGATGGATATTAAAAAAATCACCACAGTCATAATTATGGGTTTTAAGAAAAACTTATGTGAATACCAGTTACGAGACATCCAATTAATGTTTTTGAATCATTTTCATTTCCTAAAAATGTACAGGGTGGCCAAAAATTATGTTTCAATTAAGAGCATTTTAAATTGAATTTTCTCAATTTTTTTAAACGGAACACTGTATATTTTTCGACGATGTGATGTAGAAATGAAAAACGAAAATTTTTTGTAAATACTTCCTTAGGGCTAATTGCAACCATTTTTGTTTTATAAATAAATAAGTGTTTATTTTTTAATTCAGAACTTTTTAAATTGAATTTTCTCAATTTTTCAAATTGAATACCCTGTATATTTTTCGACGATGTGATGTAGAAAAATGAACTTTTTTTGTAAGTTCTTCCCTATGGCTAATTGCAACCATTTTCGTTTTATGAATAAATGTCACATTCAAGAATAAACTTAAAAAAGAGGTTCTCTCAAATAATTCATTAGAAAAATGTATAATAGGTGTTCGACGTGTTGCCTATTTTGATTGACATATGTCTTTATGCAATTTTGAAATGAGGCCATTTAGTGGGACCATTTTTTCCAATCCATTGAAATGAATAAATAGTATTTAACCGGTCCTTTACTGTAATGTTTTTTTGTACACTTAATAAAGCGGAACTTGTACACATGACTTTTGTTTTGGGCGAGTCAGATAGAAATTGTTTACTTGCCAATAGAATTTATCACCAACATTATCCTGAAAGAACGGTTCCTGAGTTAGCAGCTTCCAAAACCTTCTCAATAGATTTCTGGAAACTGGAAATGTCGAATATAAAAAAAACGAAGGAATAAAACGTGTTGTGAACGAAGTAATGAGTTCTCTGTGGTGCTGGCAACGGTCGAGAATACCCATGTTAGTCAAAGGGAAGTGAGTTCATTAGTAGGAATAAGTAGACGGTCTGTGGGTCGAATCGTAAAAACAAATAAGTTGCATGCATATCATATTCAAACGCACCAGGAATTATCTAATGACGATTTTCAAAAGCTCCTACAATTTTGTAATTGGATCAGAGGTGAAATGCAACATGATGTCAACTTCTTCAATACTGTTTTATTCAGTGATGAGGCAACTTTTTATAAAAATGGATTTGTTAATAGGCACAATTTCCATTATTATGCTTCTGAAAATCCTCACTTTTTTATGCAAGTGGATAAACAGCACATATGGTCTATAAACGTTTGGGGAGGAATTATTGGAGAATGTGTAATAAGGCCACATTTTGTTGATGGTACATTGACTGGAGCTATTTATCTTCATTTATTGGAAAACTATCTGCCACAATTATTGGTAAATCTCCCTGAAAGAATTCGTAATAGGATATGGTTTCAGCAAGATGGTGCTCCATCACAGTATTTAAATGCAGTTAGAGGCCACTTAAATAATACCTACCCTAATCAATGGATTGGAAGAAATTGAACCACTAAATGGCCTGCTAGATTCCCAGATCTTACAAAAATGGATTTCTTTTTATGGGGATACGTGAAAGAAATTGTTTATAGAGACACACCCACAACAATACAGAATATGAAGGAAAGAATAATAACTGCCGTTACATCTATCACACCGGCAGTTTTAGGAACAGTGAGAACCTCATTTCAAAAGCGCATAGAGATGTGTGATAATCTAAATGTGGAAAATTTATTATAATTTTTTCTACTGAGTTATTTGAAGAAACCTCTTTTTTTAAGTTTATTTTTGAATTTTGTAATTATTGCTCAATAAAACTAAATTAGTTGCAATTAGGCCTAGGGAAGTACTTACAACAAAAAAGTTCGCTTTTTATTTCTATATCACATCGTCGGAAAATATATAGGGTGTTCCATTTGAAAAAATTGAGAAAATTCAATTTAAAATGTTCTTAATTGAAAAATAATTTTTGGCCACCCTGTACATTTTTCCTAACTGGTATTCACATAAATTTTTCTTAAAACCCATAATTGTGACTGTGGTGATTTTTTAAATATTCATCTGCAGATTGAATTATTTCAACAAAAAAAATTTATTACATCCAAGTGGTTGGAAGATATTCAATGTTAATACATAAATGAATAGGACCTAGAAAGAGGTTTCAAAAAATGTACTGATATACACAGTATTCCATTTTAAAAAAGCCCTTGGTCCTGTAATTTCGTCTTGGCTCGCCCTGTATGTTCTAAAATAATTTCCAGTTATAGACTTTTTTATTTAGTTTACTTGCAATTTTGAAAAAAATTCTAGCTATCGTAGAACTCGAGATATCGATATCCGACGCACTATTTATTTACTCTTACAAATGCAGATACCTCCATAATATTAACTGACTCTTTATTTGTTCTAATCTCATTAGAAAATAGTGTCTCTTTCAATATCAAAACAAATCTGTACATATTGAAAATAAAGGGATTATATAATAGAAATGGTAAAAGAAGTTCATTTCGTATGGCTAAAATCACATATTGACATAAAATAGTAGTTTATGCAAAAGTGGATATGATAGCCATATCGCAAAGAAAGAAGTTTGAGCACTACGTCGTAGGCGGAGTGTCTCAATCTTTTGAGTGCGATATGGATAATCCACCCCCCGAGTTGTACAGTATACTTTTTTTGCGACCGGATTAAGAAGAAACTACAAATAAGTAGTTTTAATCAAGTTTTAATATACAAACTTAGCGTCTGCTTAATCTTATGCTCTGGTTAAAATATTTTACAAAGGCGGCAGTAGCTTAGAGGTTGCATTTACGCTTCGAATCAGACTTAACCGACAGAATAAAAAAAATATTTACACCGTTGTGATTAGGCGGGCCATTACATATGCAGCATCGGTGTGGTGCAGTATACCGGTGACAACAATGAGAAAACTCAAAGTTTTAGAACATAAATTTATGCGTCTCATATCAAATTCTGGCAGATCTCTATGCACTTTGCCACGACATTACTCCAATAGCGGACTACATCCGGGAAATTTCACAGAAATTCTATACTCTCAAACTGGGTGACAGTCCGCTAACCCAGAACATTACACAAATTATATAGCCTCTTGCCCCATACAAAATAAAACACTCCTTACTTTACCAGATATTCGGCAACCGCTCTAGCTAACCTTTCACTTACCACAGCTTCCTTTTACTCCATCTTTCTCTGTCGAAACTTTATATTTTTAATTCTTTCCTTTCCCTCTTTTCGTTTCTATTTTTTTTCTTCCCAACTAACTCTACCTTTCACTACAGTCAAAATTTATTTTGGACCAGAGCGTTAGAAAATTATAAATTAGGCATCTTATTTTGATCCTTTTTTGGAATTTTTTAAACACTCTTACCTATTTAAATTGTCGCTCTGAGAAAATAAACTAGGTTTTTTATTTATATCTGTTTTGCGTCAAACCGGAGCTAATCCGTCCAGCACTTCAATCAACAAATGTTTTGCCTTCAAAGGTTTGCGATATTTGTAGAGTTAAATGCGACCTGGACCATATTTTCTTCCAGTGCTCTAAATACAAAGAGTCTTGTGACAGATTATATATCAAGTTTATTAATCACAAAAATCAACCATCTTTTAATATGCTTTCCCTCCTTAATCAATTAAGTAAACCAGTTTTTGACTGCATAATATGCTTTTTGGAAAAAACGAAAATTTTATTGTAAATTTTGTGTGAATATCTGAATAGTTTAGCTTCGTATTATCTGTTGCTTTTCCTTTGGAGCATCCTAGTTTATAATGGTTCTCTAAAATTGTTTGTTATTAAAAATGTCCTGACAAACCCCAGGATGAGAACCGTGTGTTCCTATTTTCTTTTCACTTTTTATGATCTGCAAATATTTTTCTTCTTGCAGGTTAGTTTATAATGAATGGTTTTCAGTTTAATTTTATTTGAAGTAGCAGTTGGCTGTATGGCTAATAGCCGAATGCCATTAAAAAAATCCTATGGTGAAGTTAATATGCTCTTTAAAAAACTCTGATATTTATCAAAGGTAATCCCAAGATTCTCTACTGTGTCCGGCCTCTGGAAAATTTGACCGAATACAATAATTGTATTCTAGATATATTGACACGGAGACGTGCAATAAAGTAATAAATCTCTAAGTTCTGTAGCCTAATCATATAAATCTTTAGAAAGGACCTACTGATATGATACTACTTTATGTAAACAGATAGGAAACTGTAAACATTTGAAGTTAGGGTGACAGATTTTGTGAAAAGATAATAGTGATAGGACTGATAAAACTGAACAAACTCTTTACTTAACTGTTTCCTGAAGATAATTGGGTCACCAAAGCAACTCAAGAATTAACCGGTGCAAGGGATACTCATGAAAAATAGGTTTCATTAGTGAAAATGAGCAATACCATTCATTTATAAACAATTTATTTGATAGAGAATATTGTTACAGGGATGTATTTGTTTTCCTAGTAGCAGTGACATACCCGTTTGAATTGTACGATCAATGAATAAAAAAATGTATAGTTTTATAAGTGTATTGTAAAAATATTTATGAATTATTCGATTTACAAAAATTTAATCAATACTGTTTGAATAGTCCAGTGCAATGAGTCATTATAAATGATAAATTACGGAACCCAGATATAATGAACGGATTTGAATTTTGAATTTCTAATGCCATAAACTAAAAAGTTAACCCACTGAAAATTACCGCCATTTCGAAAATCCGTAAATTAAAAATTTTTTTTTAGAAATCTCAACGAAAAATACAATTATCGGAATTTTTAAATATTTCTTTTAAGAAAATAATGATTATTTTTCGAGGTGGTTTATAAAGAATTTGTCAAAAAATTAAAGGTTTTAAAATTAACTTGAAGGTGGCAGACGCTACAAAGAGAGAAATAAATTAAAGAAACATTAAATAATACAAGCGCATTAGTCTTTTATAGAAAATGATTTACTAACAACTTATGCTAAGTAATAATTATTATAAATTTTAATGACATAAATAATTATAAATTTTTATTAAAGGATAATCATGTCTAATTGTCTCCGACGTTTTCGTTTTCGATGTCATTCATTAATATCATTGATGGAGCATTTAAGCAGCTAGTAAACATGCTATAGAATAATTTAAGCGACTTTTTCTACATTCACAAGTAGAGCCACACCCAGTTTTACATGAACAAAAAATCATTTTCAATAAATTTTCAGAAGCTGGTAGTTGGTTCATTCCGCCAACTTTGATGGCTTGTATCTCAGTCGCAGTAAGTTTACACAAGATACCCTTGCATATCATATAACATGATCTTTTGTCTATCTAACAAAAAAAAAAAGAAATAGAAGGCTGAAAGCTTCGTTCAAGTCGACGTAATGACGATTGTATCTGCCGATGTACGAGAATCTGCGAAAACCTCGTATCTTCCTCATTGACGGCCCGTATCGTAACTACGCGGCGGTTTAAAAATACGTGTGTCATACGTCATCTTGTAGGAAATTTAGTTTACAATCAATCTAGCCCAAAAAAGGGGAGGGTATTTATATAGAAAAAAATGAGTATAGCTGTAAAAGGGATATGCTATGCTAGAAGTAACGTCACTTTCATTTCAAAATCAACAATGTTTGAACCGATAGTTAATAGCTGATTAGAGGGCGCTTCAAGACAACTATCCACTTCCTCTATATTAAGTATTATATCTGTGGATATACTTATGAATCTACGGAAAATTATTTATGTTTTTAAGTGACATTTTAATTACAATTTAATGTTCTACAACAGAACAGCATTTACAAGGTAGCTAAACGACGCAGTTTTCAATAATTATTAACTTTATTCAATATGTACATAACACTGGACGGTCATCGAAACAAAAATCAAGTCAAAATCAAGTAAGTTCAATAAATATATTATCTTGTTTAAAATTATTAGAAAATATCTCTTTTTATACTGATTCCGGAACTACATCAATCATATCATGCCAGTCTTAGTTGCATTAACGTATTGGAATTGGTTGGGAGGGTAGTCAAAGAACCACAGCACTTAGGCCCCATTGGGCCCCCTTGTACTTCCTCCCTGTAGGCAGGCCCTCAACTAACTTAATCTTGCGAAGAGGTGATGCTGTCTAGGGCATCGCCCTTACATCAGCCAAAGTGAGCCAACGTGCCCCCAAAATGGATTTTTTGATTGATGAGACGACAGAATAGTCACAGAGTACATGATGGACCGTCTCATCTTCTTGTTCACAACCTCTGCAGAGAGGTGTTTCGCTTAACCTCATATTGTATATTGCAGACTAACTGGGCCTGGTCCAAACATGTTTAAGCCTGCTGCCCTCTTGGCCAGTCTGTCGGCTTCTTTGTTGCCCTGCACTGTGCATATCCTTTCACTCTGCATACTGATATGTTATTCATGCTGGAGGTACCCACAAGTGCTTGGTGATATTCCCATACTGCTGCTGTGATAATTTTGTAACTTCTCAGGGCTAGTAGTTATTGTCTATTGTGTTTTGCCCGTAGTTTGTCTACGGGTACTCTCTTTTGCGGCTATGGATATATCCGCCAGTCCCGTCTGTATTACGCTGGCTCATCCATCCATAGTTAGTTTTACATAGAAATTAAATAATAGGCTTCTGGAGTATATTGCACATCGTACTCCATCCTTCTCTTTTGATCCATCTGTGAAGATTTCATCTGTATTATGTAGGGTTTTTTGAAGACGAACTGGAAAGAAATACCATCTGTGCTGTTACGGTTTAAAAAGCCACTTAGTCATATATATGGTATATATAGGCTGCAAAGGAAACGCTAGTCTGTATAGCGGGTTGAGCTCAAGAGAGCACGGATGCTGTAAATTTATAGCAAAGCGAAAAAGTAAACACCTGGATGAAGTATACACCAGTCTTGAAATTTATGTACATGTATTTACACAGTATGATACATATCTGCACTGTATAATATGGTTATAATGTGCTGATGTAATTCTCTAGCCACTCGTCGCAAACCACCTTGATATTTTTGTTTTTAGCCTCGCGTAAGCCGCCAACCTCTGTGTCTGTTTTTCTTTGGGCTTTCCCTGTGACTAGTGGTGTTATGTGTGTTTTGTGGGTATGTAGTGTACGTCTTATTAACTTCTTCGTTTTGTGTTCTATGTTTCATTTATTGTTTGTTTTTGCCAGGACCTGAAACAGGAGTAAATAAATTAGGTCAGGTTGTGGTTGTAATACACTATATGAGGGAAGAATGATTAAAATAATTAAGTACCCTTGATTTGCTTAACAAGGCTGGGATAATATGATTAAAGGTTAGGCTAATTTAAACTAATTTAAAGGTATATAATATTTGTACAAAATGGTGGAATAATATAATGGGTGTTCCATTTGAAAAAACCAAGGTTTAGATGTTTGTAGATTGGCAAGTTGATGTCCCTATATAAAATCTCTTGTACGTAAAAACGCTTTATCTGGTCTTGGCCGTTGTACTTACACAATGATTTATCTTAATTGTTATTAACAATTTTTTTATTATCATTTGTAATGCACTGTTGTTCCATGAATTTTTCCATTTTTCGTAATATCTTGGCAACTCCGAAACGTTCTCAAGGCCAAAATTAGTATTGAACGTGGAATTAGACGCTGAAATCAATGGGGCAAAAATATATAGGAGGTGTCATTTAAAAGTTCGACCTTGAACTTTTCCCAATTTATAGAAACATCCTATGTTTTTCAAGGTATTTCAGAAATAGGCAACAATGTATGCCACATAGTTTTTAATTAAAATACTTTTTCATATTTTTTGTAATAGGCCAAATAGGCCCTTGCATTAATGGACCACCCTGTATACATAAAATAAGAAACGAGAAAAGCTAAATAATTACATAGAAACATACATAGGTTTTAACAACTTTGTTAAAACAGCTGATATTTGCTTATATTTAGCAAGATCTGGTAACATTTTGATTTTGGTTTTTATAAGGGTGACGAAAATGTTATAAAAATTTTAGGGAAAAAAATGAAAAAATTGCCATCAATTCTTTTGCAAACGGGCTGCGAAACAGTGATTTAAGAACTACTGTTAAAGCGCGAAATTATTCAAATAATTTTTCCAGGAATATAGCCCGAGGTGTAAATTATAATTCTATTAATAGAGGCACATTTAATTATCGAGCGGGGGGTAACAATTTTGGAAATAATACGCGAAGGGCATATTACATGACAAATTCAAACAAACTTCCAAATAATAGCATAAATAGTGATGTGTATATAAATGTTCGAGGTGCCCTATTTCCTGACCCAAATTTCGAGACCCAAAGAGGAATTGATAAATTTGAAGTTTTAACAGTAGATGGGTTAAATTTTGTTGAATTTTTTTATGGAAATAAATTAAAATTTTTAATAGATACAGGAGCAACAGTTAGCATTATTTTTAGTGAATATTTAGCTAAACATGAAAAAGTTGATTCATCAACAAAAATTAATTTAAAAGGAATTTCTGGGTCAACATTGTCAAAAGGTAAAGTTTCTATTTCATTGCGAATAAATAATACACAACTTGGATAACCTTGACCATGATATGCACGGTATACTAGGTTCGGATTTTATTTTAAAACATTCAGCTATAATAGATTATGAAAAATTTATATTTTTTTTTGGCTTAATTTAAAAAAATTATAATTCCTATACAGTGCTCTCATTCATTTTACACTTCAATTCTTGCAAGGTGTGAAATAATAAAATATTGTAATATTGAATTAAATGAGGACTGTGTTGTATTACCTAGTGAACTATGCGAGGGAGTTTTCATAGCTGGAACTCTCGCTAACTCCGAGAAAAATATGATACCTATTAAAATACTTAATGTTAGGGACGAAGAAGTTATTCTGAAAAATTTTAGGCTTAAAGTAGAAAAGTTAGATCATCTAAGTAGCGAAGAAAAAAGTACGTTAGAAAAAATGTGTGTGAAATATTCAGACGTATTTCAATTAGAGGGCGATCCACTGACAACTACTAATATTCATAGAGAAAAAATACGACTAAATAAATCAGCTAAACCCGTTTATGTAAAACCTTATAGACTACCCCACGCGCAAAAGACAGAAATTCATAACCAAATTGATAAAATTTTAAAAGAGGGAATTATAGAGGAAACAAGGTCAAAAGACTCAGCACCTTTGCTGATTGTTCCAAAAAAGGTAGATCAGAACGGAATTAAAAAATGGAGAGTTGTAGATTATAGGCAATTAAATAAACAATTAGAGGATGATAAATTTCCATTACCCTGTACCACAGAAATTTTAGATTCATTATCTGGCGCTATGTATTTTTCTCATCTTGATTTATCTCAAGGGTATTATCAGGTCGAATTTGACTATTCGAGTAGACAGTATAATACAGCTTTTACAACAGATCGTGGTCAGTACCAAATGACGAGGCTTCCAATGGGTTTAAAAATAAGTCCTAGTTCTTTTTCTCGAGCAATGACAATTGCAATGTCTGGATTAAATTATGAATATTGTTTTGTGTATTTAGACGACTTAATTGTTTTCGGCAATAACTTATTAAATCATAATAGGAACTTAGTGAAAATTTTTCAAAGGCTGAGAGAAGTAAATTTAAAATTAAATCCAAATAAATGTGAATTTTGAAAAAGGAAATTCTTTATATAGGTCATACAATTTCATCTGATAATGTTTCACCTGATCCATCAAAAATTGAAGCAATTCAAAAATTTCTAGTCCTAAAAATTCGAATGAGGTAAAGAGATTTGTTGCCTTTGATAATTATTATAGGAAATATATTCAAAATTTTGCACATATTGCTGCACCTCTTAATAGTTTAACAAGGAAAAACGTTCAGTTTGTTTGGACCACAGAATGTCAAAAATCTTTTGAAAACTTAAAGCAAGTCTTAATTACCTCACCAGTTTTACAATATCCAAATTTCTCACCAGATAATTGTTTTCAATTGAAAACCGATGCGTCTATACATGGTTTTGGTTGTGTCCTCTCAAATTCGGATGATAGACATGTTGCATTTGCTAGTCGAGCCCTTAATAAAGCCGAGAAAAATTACAGTGCCAGCGAGTTAGAACTCGCCAGTGTAGTTTTTTCAGTAAAGCATTTAAGACCTTACTTATTCGGTAGGAAATTTAAAATATTAACTGATCATAGGCCGTTAATTTATTTGTTTGGAATGACAAACCTGTCAAGTAGATTAACGAAATTTAGGTTAGCGGTTGAAGAATACGATTTTATAGTAGAGTACATTAGAGGAAAAGATAATGTTGTGGCAGATGCTCTGTCACGAGTTGTGATAACGCCAGATGATTTAAAATCTATGAATAATACCATACGTAACGCAGCATATGCAACAACAAGGGCACAAGCCAAAATAGTGGGAGATAATATTCAAGGTAATTTTAATAGATCTAGTTCTGACAAAAGGATTGATCACCCGGCTTCGTAGAAATATTAAAGTTGCCTGAAGATTCCTTCCAGTTATGTCCAGTTTCTTATTCAGATTTTGAAGAAATAAAAAGAACAGTTAGGGAACTTTTTATGTATAAAAGATTCGCGAATAATTTATTTCAAACAGGATCCTCGATATGTTGAGAGACCTGGAAAGTATTTATGATACATATAATATTCCGGAATTAATAATTTTTAAAAATGAAAAGTGCGCACAAATACTTAAAGATATTTTGAAGTTTCCAAATAAAGTTAAAGAGAGTGGTATAAAAATATCAATACTGACAGACGTTCAAAACATTACGGACTATGAAACAAGACAAGTTATCATGAACGATTATCATATACTACCAACTGGGGTCATACCGTATGTACAATAATATAAAAAAGCATTATTTTTGGCAAGGCTTGCGTAAGGATGTGGAGTCTTTTATAAAAAAGTGTGACGATTGTCAACGCTATAAACATTCCAACCCAAACAGAAGTTTATTTAGATTTAGTAGGACCTTTGGAGATAGATTCAGAAAATAATCAATATATTTTAACTTTACAATGTGAATTGACTAAATTTGTAGAGGCTTACCCTTTACAAAACAAAGAAGCCTATACAGTAGCCAAAGCTTTTGTAGACAATTTTATTTTGCGCTACGGTATACCGGATACAATTGTATCAGATCAAGGCACTGAATATTTAGCCTCAACTCTTAAAGAAATATGTAAACTTTTGAGTATTACGAAGCTACATTCCACAGCATATCATCATGAAACTTTAGGTTCCCTTGAAAATGCACACAAAGACTTAGGAGCGTATTTACGAATTCAAGTGGCAAAGCATTCCAATGCTTGGAGCTCTTGGGTGCCATACTGGTGCTTTGCATATAACACTACAGTTCATAGCGAAACCAAGTACACACCCTATGAATTAATTTTTGGCCAAGCAGCTAGATTACCGTCAAATCTGAGTAATGGTATAGATCCTTTATATAATTTTAATGATTATCCTTTAGAGTTAAAATATCGGTTGCAACAAGCATGTAATGATGCAAAAAGTAATTTAATTTCATGCTAAGAAATATTCCAATGAATAAATTGGAACCCATATATAAGGGTCCATATTATGTTATTGAGGATAAATCTCCAAACGTAGTGATAAGCATAAATGATAAATTAGTTGAAGTGCACAAAAATAGGGTTACATTACACCACGACTAAAAATAGAAAAAAATGTATGTCTTTGAGCTCAACATCATTTTTTTCACCTTCACCGAAGGAGATGTAGTGGTATAATTTAAATCACATTTTTAGAGGTACTATTATCATTATTATTAAAAATTATTAATTAATTGTTTTATCTAGGTTAAGTTATTTTATTTGTTATGTATTTTGTAATTATTGTTATGCTTTGCTATGAAATGTCGTAAGAATATTGCAAGCTAATTGCACTTGCACTATTTGCTATTTTTTTGTAGTAAAGTAAAACAGAAAAAAGATATATTTTGAAGAGACAACAGAGTTTTTATCCAAGTAAAAAGTTTACATTACATGCCCTTTCAGACACGGCTTGCTGAGATCTTCTCCAATTTCTTTTTCCATTTCCAGCAATAGTTACTCCTTATTTCTCTACTATTATACAAGTTCATTCTACTTAATATGCCATAATTTTCCAAAAAATATAAGTATAACTAGCCGGACTGATTAATGTTCTATCTTCTGATGCAATAGAAAGTAACCAAACCTTGTACCATAAAATTATTCCATAGATTAACCACATTCCTAATTAATATTTTTCCATTTCACCAGAATATTTATATATTTGCCCAGTTTACTGGCAGGACTGGCCAGACCGTGACCGTTCCAACGAAGACCGCATCCTCGCCTCAAACACCTTCCAGCGGCTTGTATACTAGTGTATGCGCGGAAGCTATACAACCTTAGGCGAGGGTTGTATAGGAGATATACCATCCTTCGGAGGGGATGTAAAACCGTCGGTCCCTTGTCTATTAAATGTTAGGCAAGTAAAAGATCCCTACTATTCTTGATAAGGGAAGAGGTTCGGCAAAATTCCTGGTTGGGGGTAGCTCGTCTACAGGCGTCGGTGTTAGGCTTCAGTAGCGGAAATAGGCCGAAATGCTAGGTGTTTATCATTATACACTTCGTTTGTTTGTTCCATAGATGCTTGTCATGTAATTTATAATTTCATGTTTGTTTGAGTTTGTTTGTTCTTATTTACCTGTTTCTTTTATCTTTTTTGTATTATATCTACTTTTGTTCTAACCTTATCCTGTAAATGGACCTCGGTCTGTTGGATATTGTAACTCAATAAATAAATAAATATAATATACATTTTATTATTCATCTTATAAATTATTTATGTTCCTTACCATAAATGTCAGTCTTGTCTATAGGGGACTAGTTTTAAGGGAAAAAGAAACAAATCAACAAATTATTCATTATCGATGGTGCCCAAATAACATCAATTTTTTATTGTCTCCTTTTCCCAAATAAAACAAAATTTGTCTTATATACCACTCACAAAAGGATAAGTTTCACATCTCTTAGAAGTTCTCAAAACCCACGACTCTTTGCTCTGGCTAAAACCAGCTAGTCGTACGCATATGTACGTTTATTTACCAAAATAAACAAAAGGGGAATAAACAGGTAACAAAATTAGGGTGGATATGCTAGACTTTGACGAGGTCTTAGGGCACGACCATTTTAATATTTTGACTCCTACTATTCACAGTTAAGTGTTGCACCATTACTTATGAATCATATACCCATAAAATTCTGACATAAAAAAAAATTAGTATCCCCGAATTATATCGATTACTTAAATTGGTATAGCTAGTACGTTGCACTCTGCCCTGTACTCTTTGATTTGTTTTAAACAAAAATCTTAAAATATCTACTGAGTTAATATTTTTTATATTTCCAGATAAAATCGAAGTCTGTACGACGTCGTCATGTGTGAGAATGTCAATGGAACTTACGAAGCACATAGACGTTAAAGTGGATCCTTGCGAGGATTTTTATCGATTTTCATGTGGTAATTTCCTGCAGAACACAAACTTGGATAATCGCGGATCGCGATCGGTTGACGACATTATGGCGGACGAAATTCAATTTCAAATTAGAAGTATGTTAGAGCAACCGATACAGCCGGAGGATTTCGGAGCATTCAATTTAGCGAAGAAATTTTATCGAGCTTGCATGAACGAAACTGCAATCGAGGCAGAAGGATTAGAAAAGATAAAACAAATTTTTGAGCAAATAGGCGGATGGCCTACTCTGAAAGGGAATAATTGGCGAGAAAGTCAATTCGATTGGAAAGAAGCTGTACATAAACTTCGTAGACTAGGAGTTAGGTTTGATTTCTTTTTCAGAGTCACCGTAGACAGGGATAAAGAGGACGATTCCAGATATATCTTAGGTGTAAGTTAAATTTTATTTGAGACGAATAAGTCTCCGTGCATAAAAAGAAATTGCCGTAAAAATAAAGCGCGGATGCAGTCTGGTTTACGGTCTGAATTTATTCGAAACTAAATTTAACTTATGGATTCCCAAGCGAATACTTGAAATGACAATTATGCAAATTCACATTTTACAGTGTGCTTCACTTTGAATGGAAAATATTTTTTTAGACTATAAATATGTAAAATTTTCTAATAACAAACAATAATAAAATTCTTTATTTAATGTGGACAGGTGTCTGTCATAAGTTGGTATAAAACCTCCGTAAGATATAAAATAAACAGAAAATATCACGTGTAACAGGATCGTGGTACACCTCCCTCTTCCTTAATTTTTAAAGACAAACCATTGAAATTTGGAACATCCTATAGCGGGTGACAGAAGCCAATGGTTCACCCTCAACAAGCAAAAGCCTCTTTGGTTTGTAAAATAAAAAAATATGGAGTTAAATATAAAGCTTAAGAGAGACTCTTGGGGCTTTTTGTGCACTTAGTTTTATTTTTTAAAGAGGTTCGGGGGGTTGCTCCTAAGATGTCGGGCAAGGTCCATACTGTATAAATCCCAGAGGTTTGATTTCACGTGTATTTAAGTATCCGAGTCTATTTTAACACATTATTTTAAGTTTTAGTTTTCAGTGTCTATGTAAAGGTCGAAAGCTTCACCCTGTATATCACTTCTTGAAATAACGACACTGTTTTAAAACGAAGTTAAAATATTTATTTAAATTAAATTAACAGAGTTTGTAGTAAAACTTTTTAAACGTAAATATTAATTCTAAAAACAGTTGGGAAAAGGTAACTTTTCGACAACGGAAATTCCGATTTGAGAAAACTGTAAATTTATTAAAGTCTTATAATATCACTTTGGTTTTATTATGCGCGAGGGCAGACGATTTGTTTAATGTAGATTTCTTATATGGGCTGCGATAACCGAAGATTTATTTAAAGTAGATATATTTTAAGGGTGCGCGGTGACCGAAGATTTGTTTAAATTAGATTTATTTAATGGAGCGCGATGTAAACTTTGGTGCAGCCAAGGAAGTAGAATGGCTACTCGATTTTGTTAATTCGAGAAAGCACTGAAATTAACTTGAGGTACACTGAAAACTTACTTACGTACAGATTTAGAACAGATGCACACGCCGGAACTAACTTAGCCTGAGCTCATCAAGCTCGGCTATGGTTCGTCGGGAGCGTTGCGTGCGGAGGTCTGGAAATGTCCTCGGCCATTCTGTGCGGGCGCGATTGCGCAATATTGCACAATACTTCGTTATATTGCATCATCAAATGTAAAAATGAAAAATTATGATAAGAAAATTATACGACCGTTTCAGCATTGAAATGGGAAATTTTTTGAAGTTCGAATCGACTTCAATTCGGAAATAAATTGAAAAAATTAAGTAAATTGAAATGACCCCGTAAAGTCGTCCCAAAGGTCCTGCACTTAGAATTGAAACGATATAAAATTGTGCCAGTAGGTCCGCGGAGAATGAAAGAAAGTAAGTTTTGATGACAAAAGGGGGCAGAATGGAAATAAGTTTTGATAATAATGGGGGACGGTAGTACCGGTACTTCATTGAAGGCTATGAACGAAGAACAATTGGATTTTGTTATTACAGATCGACAGGAAATTGAATTTGAAGGGAAGATTATTCGATAGAAAATTAACGGAAGCGAATTGAAAGGTTTTGATTGGGATACGGAAATTAGTTTTGATGTCGTTGAAGTTCGTTTGGGGCCGGTATATTTTAGGGCGATATTTTGTAATGTTGGTGCCGTAAAATTGGTAATTTGGATATTTCAAGATATTTGCTGACGGATTAGGGTTATTTATGAATTATCGATGAATTGTGAATTTTTCAAAATTTGTTGGTGAAAATTGTAGTTTTTTGATTAATTTAAGTGTGAAATTACTTTTATATCATGTTTTACAATTTGAAATGAAAGATTGAATTATTTGGAAAATTTTGGGATTTTTGAAATTTTTTTATAAGTCGTAGGTGGAAAGTACTATAACAACCCCTATATTTGCTTTATTTTTTAATTATCCATTTAAAATTTGGGGTGGATAAACTACCTGTAAAAATGGATTTTTGAAAATAAAACAGTATGAGACCATTTCCGGTTTACCCAGAAATAACCGCAACTTCTAATTCTTAAATTAATATTCTTACAAATTTGGATTCAAGATAACGTTCTGAATAGAGTATACCATGAGACTTTCGAGAATGTTTGAGTCTATGTTCAGTTTTTAAAACATTCTAAGACATTCGTCTAGAATGCTTTGAAATGACAAAATTTGTTCTGCGGTAGGTAAAGTCCATGGGAAAGATATAATTTTTCGTTTCGTTTCATTAAGAATGAAACCTCTACCTCCTTTTTTCACTTCCGGTTTTACAATAAAATGCATATAACTTTTGAAGCTCCACTTGCTTTTTGGAGAACATTTTTTTCGTAATAAGATCAAATTTCATAAGGAGCTGCAAAGTTATCGCCCAAAACAATTGTTTGATATCAATTCTACTGTATTATGCCCCAGACTGTAAAGAAATTCTACTAAAGAATTTTATACAATTAGAAGATTTTTTTGTTCAAAATATCTCTTAGTTGTTAAAATTTTCTTGTTTTCTTCAAACGATATATGACGCATATTCCTTCCACTTCCTTCCAACTTTTTTAATTTTTGTGCACTGGCAAATTCGGATAGTCAAACTATTATCTGTATGTAATTTTAAAATTATTAACCTAAAAATGACCCCTTGCGTCGTTTGTTTGTATATTATTCCTTGTATGCAAGCAAAGAAGCACATAAACATAGACAAATAGACAACTAAACAAGTAAGCAAGTAGACAAGCAGACAAGTAAATATATAGACAAGTAGCTATATAGACAAACAGAACAATGAACAAATAGATACATAGACAAATAAACAAATAAATAAATAAATTCCAGATACATGGTATGTCGTATACTCCGTCCCAAATAAGTACTGAAACGAGAAGGATGTACTTGGATTACATGGTTGATGTGGCAGTACGTTTCGGAGCTAAAAGGGATGCAGCGGTGAGGGATTCAATAGCTGTTGTTAACCTACTACTAAAATTGGCAAAGGTAATTATAGCAAGTAGCTGAGGATGATAGGCGTGTCATGTGTAGGCAGTTTATTTTGTTTTAATCATATGATGTATGACAAATCTAGAATTATATTAATTTATTATTAACACTTCAAAACTAACCAAAGTTTTGAAATGTGTTACTTGTTACGAGTTGCGAAGAATAAAATTTGGTTGCAAAAAGGACATTCTATTACCAGTTACACAAAGAAAATAAGAACAACTATACCTAATTTTTTTTAATTTTAAATTCTTTTGTATTTCATTCTATACACCAAAATTTGTAAATACCCAAAATTTTAAAACTTCTCGAGACTTTTTTTTGTTGATATCCAACCGATTGCCCCTTCAGATATGCCATCAGTTCACTAAATTTCTTCTCAATATTTTCCTTTAAGGAAATTTCAGTCTTTAACATGAATAAAGCAACCACATTGTAGAACTTTTTATATTATTATTATTACAAAACGTAAGAGCTGAAGCTCGAAAATTTGTTAAGTTCTCTTTAGTAATCAATAAATTAACGCAATTGTTGTCACCATTAAAATCTATCTATAATTATAAAAAGGCGAATTTCAATCTATTATATGAACTATTTAGAAACACGGATTGGACTGATATTGGAAGGTTTTCTGATGTAAATGAAGCTGTAGAATATTTCTATTCCATTATATACAATATATTTGATAAATGTATCCCAAAAACAAAAACTTCCAAGAAATATCCAGTTTGTTTTAACAACCAAATCATAAAAGATCTAAGAAAAAAGGACAGAATTCGTAAAAAATATAACTCCTCTCAATCAAACGATTTAAAAAATGAATATAGTAATCTAAGAGCAAAACTAAAAAGGGATATTGATCAAGCATATAAACAGTACATAAATAAAATACAAGAGGATATTAGCGATGATTCAAGGACATTCTGGCAATTTATGAAGGACAAAAAAGGGGCAGTCTCCTTCCCAAATACTATGCATCTAGATCACCTAGAATGTAAAAGCGGGGAGGCAATTGCAGATGCATTCGCAAGTCACTTTAAAACTGTATACAATGTAGATTTCCATGGAGATGGCTCACACATAAAACTAAATCCGCACATGGATGAAGTAGTTGTAAACTCTATTACACAAAATGAGATACGTGATGCTGTAAAAAGACTAAAATCAAACAAAGCAGTTGGACCCGACAGGTTACCCTCTTACATCGTTAAAGGTTGTATCGACTTTCTTGTATACCCGCTTCACTACCTGTTTAACCTAAGTTTAAAAACCAAAGTATTTCCTGGAATCTGGAAAGAAGTCCGTCTTTGCCCAGTACACAGGAAAGATGATAAAACCGATATTAAGAACTTTAAAGCAAAAGCAGAAGCAAAACTTTATGAATCGATTATCTATGACGATATCTATAGATCAGTCTCCAATAGCATATCCATTCACCAGCATGGCTTTATGAGACAGAGGTCAACTGCTAGTAACCTGATTAATATCACTCAGTTCATATCCCAAGAAATACACGAAGGAAATCAGGTGGATGTTGTTTATACCGACTTTCAAAAGGCGTTTGACTCGGTGTCGCATAATTTCCTACTCTGTAAACTTAAAAATGAATTTGGATTCCATGAGAATCTTATAGAACTCCTCACATCATATTTACATAATAGAAAACAGTATGTGTCTGTAAGTGGTTATACATCGAAACAGTTTCTTGCCTTGTCCGGAGTCCCTCAGGGTTCCAATCTTGGACCACTGTTATTTCTCATGTTCATAAATAGTCTTACTGAAATAATTAGAGCCTCCAAATATCTATTATTCGCAGATGATTTAAAGATTTACATTAAAGTTGAAAGTAATATGGACTACTTCCTGCTCCAAAATGACATTAATAATTTATATCAATGGACAGTTCAAAATAAATTGTATCTTAACATTAATTAATGCTTCATTATGACCTATACTAGAAGAAAAACTCCAATTATATTTAATTACAAAATAAATGATACAGGTTTGGCTAGGGTTGAAACCATGAGGGACCTAGGCATAACATTTGACACCCAGCTCACATTTAGTAGCCATATTTACGCCATGATAAATAAGGCCAATAAAATGTATGGATTCATAGTACGCAATACGAAGATGTTTAACAATACAGGAGCTATTAGGCGATTATATATTTCGTATGTAAGATCTCAGTTGGAATATTGCTCAATTGTCTGGAATCCATTTTATCAAATACACAAAAATAGCATAGACACAATACAAAATAAAGTTTTAAGGTTTTTAAATTATAAAGAGACTGGTTTATATGATTTCGATATAGATAAAGATATATTAAGGGAAAGATATGATCTCAAAACACTGGAGAATCCACGAAAATACGGACATATTGTATACTTACATAAATTGTTACATGGCAATGTAGACGATAGTAGTATCCTGTCCATGATAAGTTTAAGTGTCCCCCACTATCCTACTAAAACTTATAGAACTTTCCACTTAGAGCTGGCAGGTACAAATTATCAAATCAATTCCCCTCTCCACAGAATATGTAATAACTATAATATGATCCAAGCCAACTGTGATATATTTGACATCAGTATAAAAAAACTAAAAACCATGTTAAATTCATTGTTTTAGACCATTGCTTTTTAATATTATGTTAATATTAAGTTAGTTTTAGGTTAATGTAAATATCAAATGTACCATATCACTCTGTAATAGGGCTTGCCTGCTGAGTGCATTACCAAATAAATAAATAAAAATTAAATAATAACCTATAAACTAAAATTAACAAATATTCGGATAAAGTATTGACAAATGTTTGTCTGTTTTAAATATTGTGACTCACGGACGTAGAGGCAAATCTTGTTAACATTAATGTTATATAGACACAGTATTTTTAAAAGAATTCAGCGATGGAACAGTGACAATACTATCCGGCAACGAGTTTTACTTTTCAGACACTCTATTAGATAAAAATGTTTTCCTATTAAGCACGTGAAAATTCTATTTTTTTAGCTTCAGAGCGTGCCCACGTAGATGGGGATCTATATAAGTGTAAAAATGTCCTCTGGACAGTACATTTCTCTATGGAGTAACCTGTATGTTGTAATGAGATCACTACTACTGTCTTGTTTCCAGTGACTGAAGTTTGAGATGGCTGAGGCGAGTTTCATAAGGAAGATTTTGTATACCTCGGGGAGCTTGGTTGCAGGTCTTTGGACACCTTCCAGCCTATTGATATCTTGCCCTAAAACAGAACACCATATGGCTACAGCAAAGTCGAGATGTGGATGAATATACGAACTGTAAATTTTGAAAAATAAGTCGATTGTAAGATACCTTCTGACCATGCAAATGGACAGATTGCATTTATTAACTACTTTGGTAACATGAGCATTCCATGACAATGGTCTGTCACTACAACGCCAAGGTCGTTGTTTTGATCTGATATGGTTATAAAGCCATTTCCGTTAACGTTGTTGTTCAATTTTGAATTATTGTTTGGATATACACAGCATTTTGGACTGTTCAAAGGAATTTGAGCTGTTTCTTGTAAAACTTGAAACTGAATTGTTTTTACAGGTATCTGAGGAATCTGCAGCTGCCGATAAAAATGAATTGCATGAAGTACTCAATCTCTCAGAACTGTTATATAAGTACCCTAACATTTCCTGGGAATGGTATATCAACGGACTTTCGGATTCAACAGCTATCAATTATAATGACGTAATAGAAGTAAGAGACCCTCATTATTTAAATGGGGTGTATAAGCTTTTAGGAGTAACTCCAAATAGGTAAATAAATATTTAAGGGGAATATTCACAGCTATATTTTAAAATGTTCAACAACTTTTTCTTTCGATAAGGGTAATGATTAGTATTAAAGTCTAACCAATCCTTAAAAAAAAAATCGGGAATTATTTTGATATTAATTTGATATTTATTAATTTGTTTTACTTTCGAACATTTTCGAAAAAAAATTTATCAACTCGATCTAGATGATATTTTCTTAACGTATTAGAACAAATGTTAGAATTTAAATCGGCATTTAATTTAAACAATTTTATTGAGAAATTCGATGCAGCATCGACTGCTCTAAAAATTTGACAGATTATATTTTTCCTCATTTAGCTTTGAATAATTTGGATTACAAACAAAAAAATTATTTGAAAATACCCGTAAAAAGCCTTGAATAACTACTTAAAAAGTATTATAACTTTGTAAAGAAGCAAGCAAAAATTTATACACGCTGCCAAAATTTAAACAAAATATCAAACAGCGTCCATAAAAGGACAACTCACTCTTTTCTTGCATAAGAAAATAAGGTTAACGATAAATGTTCTTTCTGTAAATGTAATTCGCACTCAATTTTGAATTATTCGAATTTATTTAAGAACTCACTATCTCTCTAATGTATACTATTATATATATATATATATATAAAAAATTAAATTGTTTTGGTGCATGTAGTACATATACAGGGGTCTTACCGGGAACTGAATCGATCGATATAGAGAAAAGTACGCATAAGAAAATTTTGAAAATTTAGATAATTACTAATGTTGGTGTGGCCAATCCAACTAAAATAATTACAAGTAGCTGGCACTTCCGCTTATACCGGAAGTCGATACCAACGTGCTTATTTCAAATCGAACATCCTATATATTTTAGGGTTTTCGAAAGAAGCATAAAATTCTGAGTCGAAAATTTGTAGCATATCCTATACCTAAACCTGGCCGTTTCAGAGATTTGACATTTTATAGAAAACTTGACAGGTGCAACGGTTTGCAAGTACCGTTATAACTTTCTTCGTGTAAAAGATCCTCATTTGCTTTTTGTCACGTAAAAAGAACACAAGAAGAACTACGTTCTACAACTGAAATAAATTCAATAATATCATAGCAAGTGTTCCGTTTCTCGCGTTACATTTTGTCAACTTCAAACCGCGGGAACTTGTTTAGGTCAAATGGAACACCTTGTATTTTTTTACGTCAAGTTGGGTAAAATTGAATTCCTTTTTTTTCTGATATTAGCATTGTGGGAGTTAAAGTTACAACTTTTTGAAATATTTGCGATTTTATTAGAAATCTATGAATTGTGGTAATAATTTCATCAAAATAGCCATGATTAGAAACAATCAGTCATTATCTTATATCAAGAAATGCCAGCACGTTTAAATTATATCAACGAAAACTTTTTAAATTTGTTTATTATTTATGGAGAATTTGATAAAGTAATATCAAGAACTTGCAGCACATTTGCTACTCGATATCCATAAAAACGCAAAATAACACTAACATTCACTAACTAACTAACTACTAACTAACAACTAATATGCGTATTAATCGAATTGAAGATATGGCATGAACTAAAATAGCAGAGATAAGATCAATTTAAAATATGATTTCATTTTAATTTAATAATTGCTCAAAATTCCGCCCTCGAACCTCGGCACATTTTTCGCACCTTCGGATTAGTTCCTCATGGGTAGCTCCTCTAATTGAATCCTGTGATACGTTTTGAAATGCATTTCTTACTCTTTGCATACAATCTTCAATGGTTGTTAATGGGCTCTCATAAACTTTATTTTTAATACTTCCCCAAATGAAATAATCCAGAACTGATAAATTGGGCGAGCGAGGAGACCATAAGAAAGGTCCATTCTTGGCAATCCATTGATCATAAAAAGTTTCTTGTAAATAATTATTAATTAAATATGCGTTATGAGGGGGCGAGCGTAGGTGCGTCTTTACTATGTACATACTTCGGTATGCGATGTAAAGCAACGACAGGCGCGGTTAGTACTTGGATTGGTGACCATTCCAACGGAAACCGCGTTCTCGCCTCACACATCTTCCAGCGGCTTGTATATCAGTGTATGCGCGGAAGCTATACAACCTTACGCGAGGGTTGTATAGGAGATATACCATCCTTCGGAGGGGATGTAAAGCCGTCGGTCCCTTGTCTATTAAATGTTAGGCAAGTAAAAGATCCCTACTCTTCTTAAGGGAAGAGGTTCGGCAAAATTCCTATTTGGGGGTAGCTCGTCTACAGGCGTCGGTGTTAGGCCCCAGTAGCGGAAATAGGCCGACGTTAAATAAATGTATAAAAAAAATATATATATATGCGTTATGTGGGGGAGCATCGTCTTGCTGATAAAAAATGTTTCTATGTTCGGCGAGAGGTAAATTTTCTAAATAGTTATTATTCAAATTTTGTAAGATATTCAGATATCTTTCATCTAAAAAAAAAAACAAAAATTTACCTATACATATTAGCAGAAGAGAAAATTTAACTTACCGTTTAAATTTTCCTGATAAAATTGTAATGCCACCACTCTATCGTTTCTTATGATACAGTAAACATTGAACTGCCAACTTTCCTGAATGTTTCGCTCTCTGAACATATGAGGATTTGAGTCACTCCAATAATGCGAATTGTGTCTATTAAAAAGTCCATTTTTAGTAAATTTTGCTTCATCTGTCCATATAATATTTCCCAAATAAGAATCGTGACCCTCAGACCTTATTAGAATAAACTCAGAAAAATTCTGTCTTCTTAAGAAATCTGTTTCTTTTAATCCTTGAACCATATGGAATGAAAACGGGTGAAACTTATGTTTTAATAAGATTCTTTGAATTGAATCCTTGGATAGTCCCGATTCCAGAGCAGCTTGTCTTAATGATATCCTTGGAAATGCATGAAAATATCCCAGAATGACTATTTCAATGTTTTCTTCATCAACAATAGGCTTTCTTCTTTGCATTTTTGCCTTGACAGAGCCATAATTTTTAAAATTTTCCAGTATGCGTTTTACAGTGTTTCGTGACGGTTTCCGTTTTTCAAGTTCTTGATATTACTTTATCTCATTCTCCATAAATAATAAACAAATTTAAAAAGTCTTCGTGGGTCTAATTTAAACGTGATGGCATTTCTTGATATAAGATAATGACTGATTGTTTCTAATCATGGCTATTTTGATGAAATGATTACAACAATTCATGAATTTCTAATAAAATCGCAAATATTTCTAAAAGTTGTAACTTTAACCCCCACAATGCTAATATCAGAAAGAAGGGAATTCAATTTTACACAACTTGACGTAAAAAATACAGGATATTCCATTTGACCTAAACAAGCTTTCGCGGTTTGAAGTTGACAATCATTATTAGCCGTTACTCGAGTCCGAGTATAAAAATGTTACAGTCGATAAATTGTGTACAATAAAAAACAAGTAAAAGGTGTAGTCTATTGTAATTCCCATTCATCTACGGTGCACACGACTATAGCTATAGAGGCCAATTCGGGAGAGCACATGTCGACCGCAGTCAGGACAAACATAGACCTGGTTAGGTCTTGGATTCGGCCTTCTTGCAGCAATATTTCCTTGATAACTGGCCACAACCCCTCGCCATTCGGTTCTGCCCGCTGCAAGTTGTTCCCATTGCTCGTCTGCAATACCGCAGGATTTTAGATTTTCATTGAGAGCGTCTTTGAACCTCTTTCGTTGACCGCCACGCCTTCTTCTACCGCTTAGCAATTCACCATAAAGTGTACATTTAGGAAGGCGGTTATCATGCATACGATGAACGTGACCTGCCCATCTTAGGCGTGCTCTTGAAATAAGCACCTCAATTGGAAGGCTGTTTGCTCTCCTGAGTACTTCCACGTTTGATATGTGATGGAACCAACAGATTTTCATCATACTTCTGAGGTGTCTTTGCTGAAAACGTTCTAATTCTTTCACATGACGACGGTAAGTGACCCAGCTTTCACATCCATATAGCAGTGTTGGAATGACAACTGCTCTGTAGACAGCCATTTTCGTTGACAAAGCAAGGTCGTGGTTGTCAAATACTCTCTCTCTAAGTCCCCAGAGTGCTCTAGATGCAGCGTTAATTCTATTGCGAATCTCGCTGTCCATGTTTGCTTTGTCATTAACAACGTTGCCTAAGTAATTGAACTGATCCAGCACTTCAAGAGAATTTCCGTTAAGTGTAATGTCTATTTGGTTCACTTGATGAGGAGTTGACATAATCTTTGTCTTTCCAATGTTGATTTTAAGTCCCAAGGAATCATAGCTCTGGGCATACACATCTAAAAGTTCTTGAAGCTCTTCCGGCGTAGAGGCTAAAAGTGCACAGTCATCCGCATACTGGAGATCACAAATGAATCATGTGCGTGTCAAAATGTAACGCGAAAACCGTAACACTTGGTATGACATTATTGCATTTATTTCAGTTCTAGAACGTAGTTCTCCTTGTGTTCTTTTTATGTGACAAGAAGCAAATGAGGATCTTTTACACGAAGAATGTTATAATGGTTCTTGCTAACCGTTGCACCTGTCAAATTTTCTATAAAATGTCAAATATCTCTGAAACGGCTAGGTTTAGGTATAGGATATGCTACATATTTTCGACTTAGAATTTTATGCTCTTTTCGAAAACCCTAAAATATATATGGTGTTCCATTTGAAATAAGCAAGTTGGTATCGACTTCCGGTATAAGCGGAAGTGCCAGTTACTTGTAATTATTTTAGTTGGATTGGCCACACCGACATTAGTAACTAACTAAATTTTCAAAACTTTATGATGCGTAGTTTTCTCTATATCGATCGATTCATTTCCTGGTGAGACACCCTGTAGAGTTGGTACATGTAATAGTAGATCAAACTGCAATATTTGTAATTACAGGCGTACCTTACTTTTACATTTTAATAAATCTCAATTGTCGTCTTATAATATATCAAGGGATAATAATAATTAAATTCAGTAATTAGCAAGTGATACAAATTATAATTTACTTAGTAGAAACATGATTAGTTCTGTAGTTGGATCGCTTGACAAATTACATTGGTTATAGTGGAGTAAAAATAGCCAAAAATATGGCGATAGAGAAAATTTTACATAGAGCAACGTGACATCCAAAAATAAATTTATTTTGGGGAAACTGAGAATAATCTACATCGGTTGCAAAACTAAACATATTGCTCATGCAAAACTATTGGCGTCACATGCTACTAGAATAATTAAAACTGAAAAAGCATCCATGAAAATGACCAATTTACCCGTTTTTCGCAAAAAAAGGGTTGCCCCACCTTCTCGATATAGAGAACTCAGGTTAATCTTAGTTCCAAAATAAACTTAATTTTCCTATGTCGCCTTGCCCTATGTAAAACTTTCTCTCAAGACCTATCTTTACTCCACTATTAGAGAATATTTTGAATGATGTCCGTAATATACAGGATCGATCACAAACATATGCGGCCACATTAAATATTGCTCAACAAAGCACTCTGACATTTTGATGAACTACTCGTAGTAGTTACAGGTTTAATAGAACTATTCTTTTGTCCGCAGTAGTTATAGTATTTTAGTTAAATTGTAGAAAAATTAGATTTCTCTTAGATTGTTCTAGTCAAATACATTTTTTTAAATGGGCTGATACCTTCAAAATTAGATACCTATTTCAAAATGACAAGTAGTTACAAATTTCTATATCATATTATAATTGTATTGTCCACAGAGTTATTAGTTAGTAAATTTTGTAAACAGTTGTTGACAGTCCTGATGATTTGCCATGCGAGAAAATTTATGAATCAACTTAACATTTCCGGTCGGTATATTGTTTCATTATCATTTAAGGGTAGTCCGTCTATGCTAAGCGATTGCTAATCAACAGCGCTCAGAAGATTTATAGTTTTAGAGAATAAATTTTAAGAGATCCAGAATATCAGGCAATATCCATTGTCGACTCGTATGGAAATTTTATACTTGTTAGAAATGAGTAAGATTTCATGCCCGTTGTACGATATGCTATTATTCAATTGCTATTTGACAACCATATTTTTCCTGCGTTTATACCATTAATAATTGTTAGTATCTGTTTCACTGCTTTCCGTTTCCTATTCTGTAATTGCAACTACGTCGGTTATTGATACATTATTTACAGCTCACTTGGACTGTCTCAAAATAAAATCGTAATATTCCAAGTTTATATCTTTTGAGACAATAGAATTGAAAAGCGGTTGTAACGAACACTACACTCTGTACGTGCACGGGTACAGATAGTTGAATACTTATTAAATTGAGTTATCTTTGTGTACTCAATTAGCTAACACAATACAAATGTTTTAATAGTAATTCTAAAAAGGTATTAAATTTAGAAAATTAATGTGGCTTGTGTGGTTATATCACTGTTGTTCATTCATTGTTCTAGATCATTAGCCAACTTCATTGTCTGGCATACGCTTCAATACCTTATTAATTATTTACCTGCAGATATATTAGACTTAGCTTATGGATACCTTGAGAAAATAAATGGCAAAATTGTAAGGAAACCACGCTGGATTACTTGTGTCAAAGCTACCGAAGAAAGGTAAGTTTTAGTTCTCGAAAGGTATGTGTTAAAATTTAAATTTCGATAAAATAATGAAATAAAATGTTACTCAGTAAGAAATTGAGTATGAAATTCTCATTACATGCGAACCACTCTCAGTTCAATATCTGCAATTGTGTCTATTGACTAATCCATACAGTAAATGTACATACCTACGTCAGAGAAAACAATGTAGTGCAGGAGATTTGAACTGGCAATTAAACTCACTCGCATACTTCACAAAACTCGAGGCGACCGACGCGACGTCGACGGCCAGGATCATCCTCATGCAATTAATATACTAATTTTATTATGAAAGAAATTTGTGTTTGTGTAAGATTCTAGAAGCACTGTTACATGAAGCACCTGCTGCTCTATACAGAGTGGGGCAATAGTGCATCCGATTTCAATAGTTCGAGTTCTACGGTAATTAGAAGTTAAAAAAATATAGGTAAACTATATAAGAAAGTTTATAACTGGAAATTATTTTCGAATATACAAGATGGACCAAGACGATTGTACAGGACTATGTGCCATTTTAACCTCTCCACAATAAAATTGTGAGAGGTTACTAAAATTGGATCAAGAACGAAAATTAAGATAACATCAAATCTTTACGTTTTGAGGTCCTAAGAACCCAAAAAAGTGGTTTTTGAAAAATGTCTGTGTGTGTGTGTATGTGTGTATGTGTGTTAGCACGATAGCGCCGAAACTACTGAACGAATTTGAATGAAACTTTGCGTGTGCGTTCCTTTAGTGCCCCAGAAGATCTGAAAAGGTGTTTTGGATGAGATCGGATTACGTTTAGTGCCATTTTGATGCAACAAGTTGTTTATTTTATAATTATTTTCAATTTGCAATGGAACCATTGAAAAGCAATTAAAATTCTGATTTCAGCGATATATCACACTTCCACACTTTCGATTTGGTTTCCGTGAAAAAAATTAAAAACAAAGCAAATGTGGCATAGATCGCATTTCACATGACATGATCGATGCGCGTAGCCGTTACGTCGTGAAACTCATCACATCACGTGTCAATTCACGTGTGAGGGTTTCTTCACTGCTCTAGAAGTAGAGCGGATTACGTTTAGTGCCGTTTTTAAATATATATACAGACAAATCGAAGAATTAAACTACAAATATTCCTCTAAAATCTAGTAAAATTACTGAAATGCTAATGTTTCATTCAACAAAGACAGCCACCAGCGATCGGATTGCAATGAGCAAATTTTGACGATTGTCATTGTCATCCGATAACGTTGGTGTCATGTCATGTTAATAAGATTGCGGCATATTTGTAACTTTTAGTGGATTGTCATAAACTTTAAAGGTAGATGTAACAATATCAATATCATATGCTTTCTGTACCTTCGTTGATGAATTTATTATAAATTATCACTTTACCAATTTTCAGTTTGTTGCTTTACAAATCTGGAGTATTTAGGATAACTAGACTTTCTTAGTCGTTCAAGTGATGTTAAAGTTGTTAATATCTTAATAGTATATTATTCAACGAGCGATAATGTAGGTAATAACTCGCATAGATGATTGTAAATTCATTAAGTTGAGGGTTTTTTTAGTGCCCCAGAAAAGGTTTTGGATGAGATCGGATTACGTTTAGTGCCGTTTTGTCACACAATTTAATGCTCTTTTCGACTTCAAAGATCCACCGAGTGGGGAGGTTCCAGCCGCTTCCAGTAGCTGCCGATTTTTTTAAACGAAATGCTATACATATCAGTACATATCTAGAAGCCTATTTATAGACTCTGTTCACTCCTATACTATTATTGACTATACCGAACCATTTGGATGTAATGATTTTTATTGTTGAACTAATGCCATCTGCAGATGCATTTTGGATTTTAATTTTTTTTGTAAATATCAGTTACGGGACATCTGTGTGATATTTTTGAATTATATTCACAACATAAAAATATACAGGGTGGTCAAAGATAATTTTCAATTTACAACTTTTTGAATTGAACTATCTAAATTTTTTCAAGTGGAACACCCTCTATATTTTTCGATCATATGATGTAGGAATGAAAAACCAACATTTTTTGTGTGTACACCTCTATGGCGTTTCGCTTTAGCAGTAAGTACAAAATTCAAGAATAAACTTAATATATTTCAGGTTTCTTCAATAATTAAACAGAAAAAATAATAATTAGTGCCCCAGATGTTGCCAATTTTGATTGACACAATATGATGTAATGTGATTCCTTCTGTCTAGGTTCTAAGAGAATCTCAAACAGCAATTTTGCATAACTTGAATTTTGTTTTGAGAGTTTTGCTAACTGGCATAAGTGACTTAAAATTAAGGCATTTGCTAATCTCCATTTTATGTCACTGGACAAAATGCACTTATACTTATGAAAATATTTTATTTTGGAATACTTATATAATTATTTATCGCATGCTTTTCAATGTTCAAATTTTGGTCAATAATCTGTCCTAAATTCACTTAAATTAACGTACTTATTGTCTAGAATAATGTCACAAGATATTGTTTAGTTTTAGCGCACATTACTTTACTTCCAACGCACAAGGCTACTGCTTTCGATGGATTAATCACCATACCGTGGTTCATAGAATATTTTGATATCCGCTTTAAATTTTCCTTTAGCTCAGCTACTGATCGATCTGGATATTGTGGGTCACTTGCTATTTGAAACTACGCATCATCTGCATAGAGATACATAGAACGCATTTGGTAGATCGCTGGTACATATTATAAATAGGAGAGAACCTAGAATGCTTCCTTGTAGTACGCCTTTGCTAATGGGCAAGTCAGTGGAAAGGATGTCATTAGTTTTTACCTCTTGGGAGCGGTCAGGCAGATAATTAGCAAATCATTCTAGCCCTGCTGCTTGTATATTATCGTAATGGAGTTTCGCTATAAGGAGTTCATGGTTAATTACATGGAAAGCTTTACTTTAATCTAAGAGAACTAAAAATGTTGTTTGAAACTTATCAATATTCCCTATGAGATCATTGGTGATTTTTATTAGCTCTGTTGTGGTACTGTGATGCTTTCTGAATTCAGATTGTCTAGGAGGTAGTATGGTGTTACCAATGATATGATCAGTGAGCCTTCTACTTACTATTTTTCAAGAATTTTGGCAGAGGTGGCAGGACACTTATGGATCTGAGATCTTTAAGTTCAATAAGTGGCTATGAAAACTTTCATAAGAGGAGTTACTATAGATTTTTTCCAGATGGATGGAACAATGAATATTCAAAAGAAGCATTTATATGTGTTACGGTATTCTTGTAGTAAGGAAAAACATAACGTAGCATTTTCAAATTAATATTGTTAGAGCCAAGACGAAAGATTTAATTTCTTTGAGAGTTTGCTCCACTTCCTCCATTGACACTCTGAGGGGTTCCATATTTTTTTATGCAAAATTAACCACGTTGTTTTGAAAAATTCTAGAATTTCACTGTTTATAGATCAGATTGCGATATTAGTGATAAATTGGTTGATCCCATTGGAGTTGCTTATAAGGTGGATTTCATTACGTGGTTTATTATGTACATTTGAGTTTACAAAATCTCACCACAATTTCACGTCTGTTTAAATTTATTTGATGGATAATATATGCTTTTTTCTCATTTTTAATTGCCAGCGATAGGTAATATTTAGATCCTTAAAAATCTGTAAGTAATTCTCTAATCTGGTTTTTTAAAACTTTATTTGATTTTCGATCTTTAAGCGGATGCTTGAAAGTAACCGTTCTGTATGGTGCATGTATATCGGATAGAGCAATAACAGCTTTATTTAGAAAGTCAACTTTGTTATCAATATGCATTAGTGTGTTGATGTATCCCCAATTTACAGAAGAAGCATCCTTTGCAAAGTCATTTGGACCAAGAAAATGATAATCTCTATAGGTGACTTTTATAGGCGAAATCTAATTTGCAATACGCTAATCTATGATCTGACATGTTGAGAATATCATGCGCACTACATTCTATAACTCTATTCGCTGTATTGGTACAGATTATATCAATAAGAGTTGAACTAATGTCACTTATTCGAGCACGCTTATTAATGTGTTGGTCAAGGTTAAAGCAATCTAGTATATTATTAATGTATTTGTAAAAGTCGATGTTTAAATCTCCAATATCACCGTACCGGAAATATTACTGAGAACTTCCAAGTTATTTAAATACATAACATCGCATTGAGGTGCGCGGTAGCCTAGGCCAAGGTTAAGTTTTCTGTTATTAAGTGGTTATAGTTATACATAACTGTTCAAAATAGTTATGATTGATAATTTTCAGACATGCCAACATGCGCCTTCTCCTCTATAGGTGTGATCATGTCGTAACAAATTATTTCGAGAAATGGAGAAGTTTTTTGATGTGTTATTAGGAGTCAACCATCGCTGATCGCTATAATATCAAATTGTTGTTCGATAACAAGAGCAGAACAGTCCTCAAAAAAAGAATTTAATGACCTAATATTGACATGACAAATAGATAGTGTGTTATAGTTTATTTTGCGAATTTTCAAAGTTGATTGCTCTTCGGATTGGGAACTTAGATTTTCCACAGCTCTAGATTTTAATAAGTTTAACTTATGGACATAACATGGACAATTAAGATCTCTTACGAATGTTATAATTAGTTCTGTACTGGTTATTAGATCTAATGCAAAATGCGAATTTTTGTTTACTTGATGTACATAAGATTCTCATGACCCTCAGTTGGTCTACTTTGGCAGATGCAAGAGAGATGCCCCTAGGCAGCATCACCACCTATCTCGCAAGATTAGGTTGGTTGGATGCCTAAGTGAGGGTCTGCCTACAGAGAGGATGTACAAGGGGCCCAAGGGCTAAATGCTGAGTTTCAATAATTTTTATTGACCACCCTCCCAACCAATTCCAGACCTTCTTGCTTAGTAAAGTGGATCTAATTCTGGCATCAACAGAGGCAATTAAATCTGTCGAATTTTCATTTTCAATTTTCTGAACTATTTTGAAAGTGAAATTATTATGGAATATTATTATGTTTTATTATCTCAGAGACCAGGTTTTTGTTGCCTACGGAATTATCAAGTTTTTCTGTACTGAAAATGATTAATAAGTTTTGATGTAGATAATCCACAATTTTCCCTAGGTTTATCAGCACATCCACCTTCTCACGAAGAGTGTGGTAAAAATAACCCACCGCACACAAAGGTTGCTTTTGGAATCGTTTGGTTACCCCATCGTCGCAGTCTCCTTCTGTGCCATGGAACCACACCACTCGCCTTCCGCAACCGAGCTGGTCAGTTGCATACCTGCTCCAGCTAAAACTTCAAATGCAGCTTCGTTTTCAGTCGATTAAGGCTTAAAAAAAAATGATGGAGCGTTCAAGTGGGACAAAATCATCCGGAAGTAAAATACCCTCCCGATCGGATCTCCGGGGGAGGGTGCCCACAGGGACACCTCATCGAATGTCGAAAAAACACCGACAAGTTAAATCCAACAAAACTAATTCTTTCATCTACGGCGCTTGGAATGTTCGTACTTTGAACGACAGCACTCGCACCGATCGGCCTGAAAGGAGAACTGCTCTAATAGATAGAGAACTTCACCCACTCAATGTTGACGTTGCAGCTCTCAGCGAAACTCGATTTTTGGAGGAAGGCTCTCTCACAGAAAAGTACTACACCTTCTATTGGAAAGGCCTTCCCACCAATTCAAGAAGATAACATGGAGTAGGATTTTCCGTTCGGAATCAACTTGTATCCAACTTAACACAAGTACCACAAGGCATATCCGAGCGTCTAATGCTGCTACGCTATAAGCTATCAGATGGCAACGCGGTAAATCTAATAAGCGCCTACGCTCCCACTCTGGATGCAAGTCACGAAACCAAGGAAAGCTTCTATCAACAGCTGGAAGAAACCCTCTGTATAATACTTAAAACGGAACGACTCGTTATTCTTGGCGATTTTAACGCTAGAGTAGGGAGAGATGCAGACACCTGGCCAGGCATCATAGGCAAGAACGGTTTGGGCAACATGAACGCTAACGGTCAACCACTCCTAACTAAATGCGCCGAACATGATCTAGTTATAACAAACACCATTTTCCGACAAAAGGATAAATTTAAAGGCACCTGGCGTCACCCTAGATCAGGTCACTGGCATCTACTGGACTATGTTATCGTACGTAGGAAGCATCTCAAGGACGTCCAAATTACAAAGGCGCGCATTGATAGCGAATGTTGGACCGATCATCGTCCTGTTGTCTCTAAAATGAAAATTGTTATGAGACCCAAACACCGAAGAACTCAAGTAAAACGTAGACCCCGTCTCTGTATTAGTAAATTGCGTGACCAACAAACCGTCGAACAGCTAAAGCAAAAAGTTCAAGAGAATTTGAGTGCACAAGAAGAAACCAATTCTGTAGATGTCGCTACTACCTGGACACAAATTAAAGACAGTTTAAAAAGTGCGAGTGAGGAAATTCTTGGCACTGCAGCAAGTAAAAAACAGGAGGACTGGTTCAATGATAATGAAGCTTTTATACAAGAACTTCTTGACCGCAAACATATTGCCTTCCAAAACGCTATCAACCACCCCAACGACTCATCAAAAGCAGAAGCTTTTACCCAATCTAAGTTTGAAACGCAACGCGAAATCAGAAGAATAAAGAACGAGTGGTGGGCAAGCAAGGCCAGAGAAATTCAAAGGTACGCCGATTCACACGACTACAGGAATTTCTTTCAAGGAGTAAAAGCAGTGTATGGCCCCAGTCGAAAAAATATGTGCCCTATTAAAGATTTAAATCTCAAAGAAGACCAGGAAATAAGAGCCCGATGGAAAGAACACTACTCTAACATTCTTAACCAGCAAAGTCAAGCCGATCACGATATTATAAATCTTATCCCTCAATATGACACCTTCGAAGACTTAGATAAACCACTAACAACGGAAGAGATCTTAACCGCCATTGGGCAGCTAAAAAATAACAAATCTCCCGGCGCCGACTCACTCCCAGCTGAGATCTTTAAAGCTGTGTCGTTAGAGCTCATACCCTACCTCAAAAAACTGTTTGATGTCGTGTGGGAAAGTGGTCAAGCTCCGCAGGAGTTTCGTGATACACTTTTAATCAACCTCTTCAAAAACAAAGGGAGCGCTGCGGACTGTGGAAATTACAGGAGTATAGCTCTCCTGGCTGTTGGAGGAAAGATACTCACTAAAGCGATGGCAAATAGGCCAACACCTGTTATGGAAAAGTTACTTCCTGAAACACAGAGTGGCTTTAGACGAAACCGAGGCAGATCGGATCTAATCTTCACACTTAAACAGCTTCAAGAAAAAGCACTCGAACATCAAGGAGAAATTCACATGGCCTTCATTGATTTAACCAAGGCGTTTGACTCGGTGGACAGGGAAGTGCTCTGGAAAATTATGTTCCGCTTAGGTATCTCTAGAAAATTCTAACATAGGGCGCTTTAGAGCTTTCACGAAGACACGCACACGATTCATTTGTGATCTCCAGTATGCGGATGACTGTGCACTTTTAGCCTCTACGCCGGAAGAGCTTCAAGAACTTTTAGATGTGTATGCCCAGAGCTATGATTCCTTGGGACTTAAAATCAACATTGGAAAGACTAAGATTATGTCAACTCCTCATCAAGTGAACCAAATAGACATTACAGTTAACGGAAATTCTCTTGAAGTGGTGGATCAGTTCAATTACTTAGGCAACGTTGTTAATGACAAAGCAAACATGGACAGCGAGATTCGCAATAGAATTAACGCTGCATATAGAGCACTCTGGGGACTTAGAGAGAGAGAGTATTTGACAACCACGACCTTGCTTTGTCAACGAAAATGACTGTCTACAGAGCAGTTGTCATTCCAACACTGCTATATGGATGTGAAAGCTGGGTCACTTACCGTCGTCATGTGAGAGAATTAGAAAGTTTTCAGCAAAGACACCTCAGAAGTATGATGAAAATCCGTTGGTTCCATCACATATCAAACGTGGAAGTACTCAGGAGAGCAAACAGCCTTCCAATTGAGGTGCTTATTTCAAGAGCACGCCTAAGATGGGCAGGTCACGTTCATCGTATGCATGATAACCGCCTTCCTAAATGTACACTTTATGGTGAATTGCTAAGCGGTAGAAGAAGGCGTGGCGGTCAACGAAAGAGGTTCAAAGACTTTCTCCATGAAAATCTAAAATCCTGCGGTATTCCAGACGAGCAATGGGAACAACTTGCAGCGGACAGAACCGAATAGCGAGGGGTTGTGGCCAGCTATCAAGGAAATGTTGCTGCAAGAAGGCCGAATCCACTAACCAGGTCTATGTTTGTCCTGACTGCGGTCGACATGTGCTCTCCCGAATTGGCCTCTATAGCCATAGTCGTGTGCACCGTAGATGAATGGGAATTACAATAGACTACACCTTTTACTTGTTTTTTATTACACACAATCTATCGACTGTAACATTTTTTTATACTCGGACTCGAGTAAAGGTTAATAATTTTCTAAATTGTCCTTAAGCCTTTGCGCTTTGTAAGATTCTGGTCATTTATTTATTATTATTAAAGTAGGTAAAATCCATTTCCTATTTTTTCGAATCTCTCAAAAATTAAGATCGTGGCTATTTTAATCTGTCACTGTACATCATAATTATTCAAGTCAATTCAATATAACTCTTAATATTGATATACAAAATAGTTGCCTCCCCAGGACCTGCCCCGGAGCCGATCGTGCAGCCACGCGATGGCGGATGGAGAATTGGTAGGGGCAAGCCTGGTTCGGCGAGAACGGCAATTAACAATAACTTGAACCTAACTCCTTTTTTTTAAAACAAAAATAAAAATAGGTAATAAAATTTTAACATGCTTGAAAAGAGCTTAACTAAAATGGACGAAATGCAACTTTTTAAAACACTTTCGAACTTTGCACTATTCTTACATCATCAAGTTGTCAGTTAAGATAAACAGACACTTGTGTGTGTGTGTGTGTGTGTGTGTGTGTGTGTGTGTGTGTGTGTATAGGTTTCAATGGCACTGGTTTCCACCAACTAGCCAGTCATTTTTGGTAAGCAATAGTATAATGTATACACACACAAAACAGACACTTAAAATATATTATAATATAATTTCACTATCTGAAATTACTCAGTAATGTATATTTTCACAAATGTTGGGAAAATGGTGAATTATAAAATGAGTATTAATATTAACTGCTATACAGAAGCTTGAATTTTCAGCGTTGTTGGTCTATTGAAGGGTTCGTTTTAATCCTTTATCAGGCATTTCCGACTACCAACTTCCGTATTATACATATAATGCTTTACAATATTCTCTACATCATGATTTTGAATGTAATTTCTCTATTTCGACAAGCTGGTTCTACTAATATTGTTAAAATACGTTTATATTTTCATTCATTCATTATTCATTTCGGTTCTAAATTACCTACGCTAAATAATACATATTAGCTTTTCTTACACACTGACTCCTCATTGATCGGCCACGGGCATACTACTGTTTGCCTTCACATTCATAGAAAGTATACATTATATACAGGGTGGGGCAATAGTGCGTCGGACCGCGATATCTCGAGTTCTGCGATAGCTAGAAATTTTTTTAAAAATTGTAAGTAAACTAGATAAAAAAGTCTATAACTGGAAATTATTTTCGAATATACAGGGCGAGCCAAGACGAAATTACAGGACCAAGTGCCTTTTTTTAAATGGAATGTTATGTATATCAGTACATTTTTTGAAGCCTATTTCTAGGCTCTATTTATTCCTATAATAGTATTGAATATCTCCCAACCACTTGGATGTAATACATTTTTTTGTTGAAATAATGCAATCTGCAGATGGATATTGAAAAAATCACCACAGTCACAATTGTGGGTTTTAAGAAAAACTTATGTGCATACCAGTTACGAGACATCTAATTATTGTTTTTGAATCATTTTCATTCCCTAAAAATGTACAGGGTGGCCAAAAATTATTTTCCAATTAAGAACATTTTAAACTGAATTTTCTCAATTTTTTCAAATGGAACATCCTGTATATTTTTCGATGATGTGATGTAAAAATGAAAAACGAACATTTTTTTGTTAGCACTTCCCTAGGACTAATTGCAACCATTTTCGTTTTATAAATAAATAAGTGTTTACTTTTCAATTAAGAACTTTTTGAATTGAATTTTCTCAATTTTTCCAAATGGAACATCCTGTAAATTTTTCGATGATGTGATGTAGAAATGAAAAACGAGCATTTTTTGTGAGTACTTTCCTAGAGCTAATTACAACCAATTTCGTTTTATTGAGCAATAAAAAGAGGTTTCTTCGAATAACTCAGTAGAAAAAATTGTAATAAATGTTCCACATGTTGCCCATTTTGATTGACATACATCTCTATGCGCTTTTGCAGTGAGGTTCCCACTGTTTCTAAAACTGCCGGTGTGGTAGGTGTAGTTATTATTCTTTCCTTCATATTTTGTACTGTTGTTGGTGTGTCTCTATAAACAATTTCCTTCACGTATCCCCATTAAAAGATCTGGGGATCTAGAAGGCCATTTAGTGGGTCCATTTCTTCCAATTAATGAATTGGAATGGTTCTCCACCACATTATTTAAATGCAGTTAGAGACCACTTAAATAATACCTACCCTCATCAATGGATGAGGGTAGGTATTATTTAAGTGGTCTCTAACTGCATTTAAATAATGTGGTGGAGCACCATCTTGCTGAAACCACATCCTATTTCGAATTATTTCAGAGCGATTTATCAATCATTGTGGCAGATAGTGTTTCAAAAAATGAAGATAAATAGCTCCAGTCAATGTACCATCAAAGAAATGTGGTCCTATTACATGTTCTCCAATAATTCCTCCCCAAACGTTTATAGACCATCTGTGTTGGTTATCAACTTGCATAAAAAGTGAGGATTTTTCGAATCTGTTGAAAGGGCACTTTTCCTGACAATTTTAAAGTCGGTGTTGCAACTCCAATATTTAAGAAGAACGACTCACTGATCATTAACAATTATAGAGGTATTGTGACAATTGTAGTTTAACCTGCTCCGGTTGTCGGTGGTTGTATCGAAAATGCCCGAGTTGGACAGCAGGGTATGTTTTGTTTGATGACAGGGAATATTGAATAATTTTAAAACTCTGTCATTATTTTGTTGATAATTATTTTTCACAGTAAATGTTTAAACTCAGTGTAGTTGTTATCTTATTTCCCTGCAAGAGGGCTCTACTAACCCCCCTAAAGTTCAAGTTTTCCTGAATCCCCTCATAGTATTACAGTTTCCACTAATTGAGCAACTAATGAAGCGGATAATATATGAAAACATGGTATCATATTTCAATAAATATAATATAATTTCCAAATGCCAAAATGGATTCTGCTCAATTAAATCAACATATAGTGCCATCTATGATTTTATTGAGTACATATACAAAGGTCTAGATAAGGGTAAATGTGAAGGGGCACTCTTCTTTGATCTGTCTAAGGCCTTTGATTGCTTAGACCTTGCCTTTATTAGAGATAAACTGTATGATGTCGGTTTTAGAGGCAACTTCTTAATGCGGTTAATGTCATATCTTCAACATAGAAAAATGCATATAAAATTAAATAATATCATTTCTACCTTTCAAGATGTAGACCTGGGAGTTTCACAGGGCTCAATACTCTGTCCGCTCATCTTCTTTATTTTTATTAACGATCTTCTATTTTAAGTTATATCATTGAACAATATTATAAGCAGATGACGTTACATTTGCAACAGTTGCAGATAATCCTGTCGTACTTCAAGGCCATCTAAACACCTTATCTGCTGATTTCACTGACTGGTGTTATAATAATAATGCATTAGTGGTAAATGCTCTGTTCTTCCTCCTCAATGAAAAACGTCATGCATTAAGTCTATACCTAAGAAAAAAAATCACTGAACAATTTATGGATTTACGCCCTTATAGCATGCTTTCTGTTCCACTAAAATCTGCAGAATCCGCTATATATGAACAACTTTCAGAATATGTCCTTCAAAATCCAAAAGGTTTCAGCACTTCTACATTACTAAGTAATGTAACTGACGAGTAACAGACAACAGTATACTCATACAGGAAACTCGATACTTACATCACAAAATAGATCAGAAATAGTTAAAAAAAAACTGAAAACTGCTGTGTAAGATATTTTACAACTGTGCTCCAATATGGTCATATTACTCCACATTTACGCGATTTAAAATTATTAAATATTGTGAAAGGAAGTTCATCTAGTTATTTATTTTATTACAAAGACGAACTGATATTCATAGCAGATATTTGAGACTATAAAGATTTGTATCACCCCCCCCCCCCGTTCCCCATAAAACTTCACTTTTTCGATCGTCTTTTTCCTTATAACAGTTTACATTGTTAATAATCTGTGACGCGTTTTTCTCCACCTCGCACGTTGACGTGGAGAAAAGGCGTGGCCACTCTTTGACGCACGAGCTCCGGAAACAAGTTTTCGGTTTGCTCGGGCGCCAGTCCTAGTTTAAGTGATAGGATGCTCTACCCTCAAGCCAATTATGCGAGGCTGAGTAGCTCAAGTGGAGAAAGTTTACTACAGAGGGTCAATATATGGGAAATTAGACGTTCACACACAAACAGTCAAACTCAGAGTTTTTCGATAAAGTCAGTATATTACAGTAAACCTAAATCTACAAATCTAAATATTTATTATGAAAAATCTACAATTTATCAAGTACCGGGAGGAGCACGCGCAGCGACGACCAACCCCAATAGTGCTAGATGACTCAGGTGATCAAATTTGCAGGCTGCAACACGCAGAAAAACGGTTAGCGAGAATAAACAGGGTGCAGACTAGATACGGACACCAGGTAAGTAAGCAAGACCACAGTTATATTTATGAATATAAGTGGTACTCTTTTTAGTGAAAAGCATAACTGAAAATAATACATTATGGTATCAGTAAAACTTTTACAAGCTTTGTTTGGACAGCCCTGAACATACACTTCCTGCCAATTTTCCCTCTCTAAGTAGTTGCAAAATTGCATAATATTTTCTTTACAGAAATTTCTACGTTGTACAAAATGCCTGTCTTTTTTTGTTGAAAATCAGTTTTTATACAAATTGACTGAGAAAGATGATCAGATAAGTATAAGTCAGTAACCTTGGTCTCGAAATTTATCACCTTAGAATTTATAAAGAAGTTATCAATACAAGTACTTGATGAAGCGGTTACTCTTGTAGGAGATTTACTGGTAACAGTAATATCATAACATCCTAATAAATCTGTCAGAAGTGTCAAATTAGTACTATATGTGGCGAAATTTATGTTAAAATCACCTCCTGTAACTACAAGTTTATCTTTAATTGACAAGCATTCTAATAAACCATTAAACAATTTTAAGAACAATTTAAAATCTCCATTGGGTGGTCTGTATATGGCAACAATTAGCATATTAAAAGAGTCTAGCACTACCGAAGTACACTCGAGCACACCGTCTAAACAAAAGTCATCTATTGATAAAACTGAAACATCTGAAAACAATCTATTACTTTTATAAATGGCTACCCCACCATAGCATAGTTTTCTTCGGCAATGAGAATTAACTAGAGTAAAGTCACTTAATCTATTTACGTTAATTTGGGTTTCATTTTGCCAGTGCTCAGTGAGTAACAGAATATCACATTTATGATTACTAAAAACATCATTTATATTTAAGATTTTATTTCCTAAGCACTGAATATTCTGATGAAAAATAGTTAGGGTTTTATCACTATCTGACACTATCTGAGGAGCTCTAGTTGTGATAGGCGAGGGTATAAAAAAAATTTCTTTGGTTCGTTATTGCATGGGTTGCTTTCTTCAGTTACTCTTCCGTCGTTGATATTTTCGACGAAACGAATAAATTTCAAATTTTTTATCTGTCTTGGTAACATAAGTGCAGTTAGTAGATTTTCGGTTATACATTTTCTTAAGTTGGACATCTTAGTTTTTCCATTAATTTCTATATATGTTGTATATCCTTCACAGCAATTGATACATTTCTCAAGAAAACAACTTAGTTTTGAGTTATATTTCAAAATATGTCTGTTTTTAGCTATGTTACGGCCAAGGAAAGGAATCGAGGTAAATGCAACATTTGTATGGGTACATGTTTTAAGCTTATTGCAAATATATCGGAAAGAAGGAGTTCTTTTTGCTTCAATATCATTTGAGCCTGCCATAACTATTATATGATCTTCAAGAGTGAAGTTTGTAGCCAACACATCAATGTTATCCATAACTTGACTTAATAGTGCGCCGGGTTTGATGATGGAAAATATATCATAAATATTTGTGTCACGTGTGTATTTGTCACGTTTTTATGGTTTCTTAGGGCCTTCTTAATTCTTAGGGCCTTCTTAAATACTCAAACAGAATTTATAAACAATCCTGTACTAGACACAGTAATAAAATTAAGTTCGTAGTTCCGGCCTGTATTGTTAAATTTTAAGAAATAGCAAATCAAGTTATTATCCCCCTCTAGGTGGGTGAGGATTTGTAAGATATATACTGTGAACCACCACTTTCAGGCCAGTTTTTAAGACTCCTTGATAATGGTCACAAGGCCGAAACATATGTCAGAGAAATTCTGGAAAAAAACTAATGAAACAATAAACCAAGTGCGTATTATAACTATTCTTTTGAATATTTATAATTATTCTATTGAATATGTTTCATCAAGAACCTACCGCAGACTCCATCCAATTAATGGTAAATTATGATTAATAACACAGGTCTGTTACTATTCAGTGTTTCCAGAGTTCCGAGGATGCATGGAGAACACTTACGGGTAACAGTAAAAGTCACAGAACAAGACAATGCTGAGTATGGTTAATATACAGTGATGGTACTAGCCAAGTTTCCTTACTCAGTGGTCTTACTCCTTGGTCTAGGCTGGGGCATGTCTGCTCTCGGGATCGGTCAGCTCTTACTGACACCTTCCTCAACTCAACAGGAACTTTTCTAACCAGCATACAGTTTACAGCGGGAGTAGGAATAAACTTCAGATGGATGTGCTTCTGGTGGATGACGTAGACTGGACTTGGCCAAAATCCTACGGCTCGACTATGACAGCTGGCACCTGGGTTTGCTTCCCGGAGTGGAACACGTCTGGTTGCTTTGAGTCGTACAGGAAGACTGACTTCTCGGCTTCACAGGAACTCTTCTAGCAACAAAACCTCTTACCATGCGATTGGGAGTAGGCGCTAGACGGAAGCGCTACTGGTGGGTGACGTCGAACGGACTTAGCAAAATATTTTTCAATATTTTGTGGATTTTGAAAAATACCACAAATACGGAGTTGTGGACTTTATTCTTCTACAATAGATATAAAGCGAGCTATTTGGTGTGACCTTCATAAAGTAGCCAGACGGTGTATTATATTATATTGAAATGTATAAGTTGTTTTCTTTATGTAATGTTATATTTTTAGCTATTTCTATACTCGGGAAGTGTTGAAAGTTGTACTGCTTATTTTTTTCAATAAACGTATTTTATTGTATAAAATATCGATTACATAATTATGATTTATTCGCGATGTCTCTAACATCCAACGAGTAGCTTAATTTTATTACCTTATAAAACGAGTGTGTGACTAAATCGTCATAAATTAATGTTCAAAAGCGATCAAACAATCAAACTAATCGGCGTAAATACATCACGCTGAGATGTACGATTTGAATTCAACATCTGTCATTCTGTTCATTATCTGTTCACTGGCCCACTTCAATCGTTTATTTTAATATTACAAACTCTATGTCACCGATGTGATAGACATTTTGATATACTCAACCGGTCAAATATTGTAACGGGTATTATTCACATATAAAGCCTGGGAAAAACAATCTGATGAATATGCAAACAGAATATGTGTTGAACAAATACTGTTTCATTATAGCCTAATGTTTAATAATGTCGAGTTAGGGGTGTACGCTCTCATTAAAGGTAAACAAAAATTGCCCACATACATTTTTGTAAATAGAATTAAATTAGACATTTATGAAATTTAAAATTAGGGGCGAGCGTGGGTGCGTCTTTACTATGTACATACTTTGGTATGCGATGTAAAGCAACGTAAGGCACGGTTAGTAGTTGGATGGGTGACCGTTCCAATGAAAACCGCGTCCTCGCCTTACACATCTTCCAGCGGCTTGTATATCAGTGTATGCGCGGAAGCTATATAATCTTAGGCAAGGGTTGTATAAGGGATATACCATCCTTCGGAGGGGATGTAAAGTGTCGGTTTGTCTATTAAATGTTAGGCAAGTAAAAGATCTCTACTCTTCTTAAGGGAAGAGGTTCGGCCTTTTTTAAATGGAATGCTATGTATATCAGTACATTTTTTGAAGCCTCTTTCTAGGCTCTATTCACTTCTGCATTAGCATTGAATATCTTCCAACCACTTGGACGTAATGAATTTTTTTGTTGAAATAAAGCAATCTGCAGATGGATATTAAAAAAATCACCACAGTCGCAATTATGGGTTCTAAGAAAAACTTATGTGAAAACCAGTTACGAGACATCTAATTAATGTTTTTTAAATCATTTTCTTTTCCTAAAAATGTACGGGGTGGCCAAAAATTATTCTTCAATTTGAGAAAATTCAATTTAAAATGTTTTTAAATTGAATTTTCTCAATTTTTTTCAAATGGAACACCCTGTATACTTTTCGACGATGTGATGTAGAAATGAAACATGAACATTTTTTGTAAGTACTTATCTATGGCTAATTGCAACCATTTTCGTTTTATAAATAAATAAGTGTCAAATTCAAGAATAAGCTTAAAAAAGGGGTTCCCTCAAATAATTCATTAGAAAAATTTATAATAGGTGTTCGACATGTTGTCCATTTTGATTGACACACGTCTTTATGCAATTTTGAAATGAGGCCATTTAGTGGGATCATTTCTTCCAATCCATTGAAATGCGTAAATAGTGTTTAACCGGCCCTTTACTGCTTTGTTTTTTTGTACATTTTTTTTGCTGTTTTCGTTATTCGACAAGCAGTAATACCTCAGTTTGGTATAAATTGTCGTGTGTTATTCTTTTGGAAAAGTTGAGTTTCTATGGTATTAGAGGTCTGCCATTAAATCTCTTTTCCTCTTATCTGAACAACAGGCAACAGTGCGTCTCTGTGGCCAATGTAAATTCTGAATTACTTTCGGTTAAGCATGGAGTGCCCCAAGGCTCTGTCTTGGGGCCACTACTTTTTATATTATATGTTAATGACCTTTTTCACTTCATGTCACCTAAACAGTGCATAGCTTATGCCGATGATACGTCTATTATTGACTTTAATTTAAACATTCATAATTTAACTTGTTTTGTCTACAAATAATTCGCTTATTAAAGGTAACAGCGTTAAAATCCTTGGAATTGTTTTAGACGACACTCTCAGTTGGTACAAACATGTAGAGCAAATATCACACAAATTAGCAAGTTCTATATTCATGCTACGTAGACTAAAAAATCAACTATGTATTAAAACTTTAAAAGCTTGTTATTTTTCGGTATTCCACGCTCACATTAATTATGCAATTCTTCTTTGGGCTGGTTCTGCTCATGCAGTTAAAATCTTTCGTTTGCAGAAGAAAGCAGTCAGATTAATGGTTAATGCGGGCTGGAGGGATCATTGTCTACCGATATTCAAAAGCCTGGGTATAATGCCAGTTCCTTCTCTTTATATTTATGTTACGTTACAAGAAATTCATAAAAATATAAACTCATTTTCTTCAAACTCTGATTTTTATCCTTATAGCACCAGGTCTGCTAATCAACTCAGACAGCCTCGTTTTCGTTTAACTAAATCACAAAAGAACTCTCTAAACTTTCAGTTATACAATCACCTTCCTAATAACATAAAATCTCTTAATTTTAATAGTTTCAAATATACAATAAAAAAACACATTTTAAACAATTGTTTCTATTCTACTGTAGAATTTTTAAACACACGAATTAACATTTAATGTAACATTATTTATTGTTTTTTTTTACTATTGTTCCAACTTGTTTGTTGTGTTATAGTCGATATATTTTATGAAGTTGCTCCATCTTTTTTGTTCCTTGTATTTTATAATGTATAATTGTATATTGGAAATACTTTATCCTTATGTATTTCTAATTATTTGTCCAAATATTTTACAATGATTTATGTTTATATTTTCATGTTTTATAGTGTTTTGTTATACTGCTCTATTGGGCTCTAGACTTGCCAAAAACTCTATTGTAACTTGGTCAAATAAATTATCTTATCTTATCTTATCTTATCACATTTATCGGTCGTTACAATTTGTATTGAATTTAAAATATCTGGAATTTTACAATATGAATTTTAATAAAGCGGAACCTGTAGACATGACTTTTGTTTTGGACGAGTCAGACAGAAATTGTTTACTTGCCAACAGAATTTATCACCAAAATTATCCTGAAAGAAGGATTACTGATGTTAGCAGCTATCAAAGCCTTCTCGATAGATTTCTGGAAACTGGAAATATCGAATATAAAAAAAGCGAAAGAATAAATCATGTTGTGGACGAAGAAAATGAGTTTTCTGTGGTGCTGGCAACGGTTGAGAATCCCCATGTTAGTCAAAGAGAAGTGAACTCATCAGTAGAAATAAGTCTGTGGGTCGAATCTTAAAAACAAATAAGTTGCATGCATATCATATTCAAATGCATCAGGAATTATCTGATGACGGTTTTCAAAAGCGCCTACACTTTTGTAATTTGGCCAGAGGTGAAATGAACCCTGAACCATGAACTCTGCCCACGGAAACACATAAAAAACCTTGCCGAGTCCGTATTTTCTTATTTTTTGGGATATTGCTATTACGGTCGGGGGTAGGTTCAAACCCGGGGGGTCGCTCCGGAGTACTCTAATGTAAATTAACTGAATTTAGTTATTATTTCCCCAAAAAAACCCGATCCGACGATCCCTCGCAAGCACAAGACCGAGAAGCCAGAAATAGGGGTGGTTTTTCCTTGATAGGGGTAGTACGCAAGGGTTTCAAAACTCAGGGCAGGAAATATATTTCGAAAGATCCTAAAAACTTTTGATGTTTTGACCTTTTTTGTACCTCTTTAAATGGACTATATGGCTAAACTTTGCCCATTGGACGATATTCTGAACTCACACTGAACAAGATTGGTATTTATTTTCTTCGTCCTTTTCTGTACCTCTTAAGACTGTTTAATTACAAAAATAAAAAAAGAACATTACAGTAAAGGACCGGTTAAATACTATTTACTCATTTCAATGGATTGGATGAAATGGTCCCACTAAATGGCCTCATTACAAAATTGCCTAAAGACGTGTGCCAATCAAAATGGGCAACACGTCGAACACCTATTATAAATTTTTCTAATTATTTGAGGGAACGGGAACCTCTTTTTTAAGCTTATTCTTGAATTTGACACTTATTTATTTAAAAAACGAAAATGGTTGCAATTAGCCATAGGGAAGTACCTACAAAAAATATTCGTTTTTCATTTCTACATCACATCGTTGAAAAATATAGAGGGTGTTCCATTTGAAAAAATTGAGAAAATTCAATTTAAAATGTTCTTAATTGAAAAATAATTTTTGGCCACCCTATACATTTTTAGGAAATGAAACAGATTCAAAAACATTAATTAGACGTCTCGTAACTGGTATTAATATAAGTTTTTCATAAAACACATAATTGTGACTGTGTTGATTTTTTATATATCTATCTGCAGATTGCATTATTTCAATAAAAAAATTCATTACATCCAAGTTGTTGGGATGTATTCAATGCTAATATAGGAATGAATAGAGCCTTAAAAAAATGTACTGATATATACACAGCATTCCATTTTAAAAAAGGCACTTGGTCCTGTAATTTCGTCTTGGCTCGCCCTGTATGTTCGAAAATAATTTCCAGTTATAGACTTTTTTATCTAGTTTACTTGCAATTTTTTAAAAAATCTCTCTTTGTCTATCTCTTTCTGAGAGATCGATCAATGAATCAATCAATATCTCTCTCTGTACCTCTGTGTTAATGAATCAACATCTCTCCCTCTCAGTAAATCATTTATTTAAACCCTCATTTCTAATGAAATGTTCGGGAAAATATTAATTGGCTTGTTCGCATCTACTTTTAGCATAACCCGGGAACACTGTCATAAATCTTTTCCAGTTAATACAGCTAACACTACTACTGACAGCTGTCAACTGTCAAATGCCACCTTCGTCATCGGATTTGAAATCAGCGACCCAAAAAACCCCTCGTATATATTCTGATAAATCTTTTCCGGAAAACAAGGCGAGTTGACAGTGCCACCGACAACTGTCAAATGCTACTTTTGACATCGGATTTGAAATCAGCTATCCGAAAAACACCTGTAGAATAGTAGCGAAGCCGTATTAAAAGGACTATGTCTCCATACCGTACTATTAGTGAAAGAATCTCGGAAAATCGACTTATCTGGAAAACTGTACATTTTTCGATCTTGTGGCCATGAGGGCTTCTGATCAGGAGCTCAAAAGGAATGACATAAAAATATATATATTCCAGCGAGTTTCACCGGGGGCCATTCCCTTAAAAAATGTGCGGGATTCTTTGGGGACATCAACTGGCGGGCACGGTCATCGGATCTCTAAGCTTGTGATTTCTTTTTAGAGGCTACTTAAAGACAAAAGTGTTTTCTAATCGACCGCAAACTTTGGAACAACTAAAATATAATATTCAGATAAGATGAACGCAATCCAAATTGAAATGTTGGAGCGGGTGATGAAAACTTTCGTGCTAGGCTTCAAGAGTATTAGTAGCGAGGAGGAGGTCGTTTGACTTATGTAATATTTGAGCAATAAAATATCCAATTTTCCTCAAGAACCTCATGTTTAATTTTTGAATAAAAATGTACCCATTAATAAAAACAACTCAATTTAGAATGGATGCTTCATTTTGTCGGACCCGCTATATTACTTTTTTCAACAAACTAATTTTAGGATGAATCCCGTTATATCAGCAGGTTATATCCAACACTTTTTTGACGACCAGACTAGAAGTAAAGTTGGTGAACTTATAAGAAATATTAAAATTCAGTTCAAATACAATATACAAATGCTAGACTGGTTAGATGAAGAAACCAAGGGGAAGATCACAGAAGGATTGGTTAGTAGCGTGGAGGATATAGCCTCAGATTATGATCTAATGGAAATTATGGTAGAAAGTCACATTTACGATCACGTAAGTTAGAATAATATTATCAATGTATTTAGGCTTTGATATCAAGTCTCTGACAGGTAGAATCTAAACGTATTAGTTTGGACTTTTCTAACTATGAAAATACAGTTGTATGTACAGCATATTCTATTGAATACCAACGAAATGAAACAATTAATTAAATTTATTATCCAAAATCATATTTAAAAAGTCAGTTTTATACGGAGTGTTCTGAAAAGTTTAACAAACACATCGCTTAGCTGTAAATTCTTGACATTAAACACAGTCTATTTAACTTTTTTCATTTTCAACATATGGGCTGGTTCATTTTTTGTTTCTATTTTATCGAATTTCAGATGTATTGACTTAAAATTTGGTAATAGCATGTTTTTTATGTCTATAACTGCAATAGTGGTAGTGTCAAAGAACACGCCAAACCCTAGAGAATTTTTTCATAACAGCAACGAAATCCAACTGAATGAAACGCGTGCTCCGTAAAAACGTCGTGGGAAAATGGTTTTTGGAAGTATTAGAAAGATTCGCTCCACGGAGCGTTTTTTATGCAAAAAATAAAAATCTCGCTCCACGGAGTGTAATTTTGGAAACTAACATGAATATCGCTGCACGGGGCGTAACGTCGCGCCGGCCACCAACATTTTAGCAACTATCATGAAATAAGATTTGGCGTGAAAGACAAAATTTTTGAGGGTACATTTTCATTTTTTGCAGTCAATTTTAGTGGAAAAACTATATGTTTTCCGCGTGTTTGCCCTTAAGCGATTCCTTAGGGATTCGGTGGCAAAAAAGTTTAATTACCATGTACTCACATGTACATTGGATGGCCTTGCCTGAACGTATGAATAAATAAGTAATATTATTATTCTGAGTTTTTGCGATTCAAGCATTTTTAAGCTCTAGAACGAGCGCCCGAAATTATCATTGTGATGTTTTAAATACGTAAAAAGGCAGGCAAGCAAAAGCCTACATATTCGTAAATATAAAATGTTTACGTTGAATCTTTTTGTGTCAATCGTTTGCTAAAAACTAAAACTAACATTGGATGGTAGTTGGAGACATTTTCTAAGTCATCTTGTTCCTCACCATGTGTGGTATATGGACCGACATTTGTTAACCTTTTACACATAAACATAATAAATAAACACTACAGAAATTAGACAACCCCCAATTCCAGAAGCCAGGGCTTGTGCGGAATGGGGTTACACATTGAAAAAACGCGGACATTAAACCATTTCCTCCGACAGTGTCCGTGCCGGACCGAGGATTCCAACCCAGTAGTGCGATGTCCGTGCGATTAATCGCGATTGCCACTTCGCGCCTTAACCCACTCGGCTATTGACCAGACTATATATATCCTGGAAATTTTGTAAAAACATTTTTTAAAAGAACAATATGTTTTTTTAACTATAAATATAATCTTTTTCTTGTGTCTCAAATTTCCCTTTCAGGTTAATTAAGAGAGTGTTAGTTGTTTACAGCGTTAGATCTAAGACAGGGGGCGAGCGTGGGTGCGTCTTTACTATGTACATACTTCAATATGCGATGTAAAGCAACGTAAGGCGCGGTTAGTAGTTGGATGGGTCACCGTTCCAACGAAGACCGCATCCTCGCCTCACACATCTTCCAGCGGCTTGTATATCAGTGTATGCGCGGAAGCTATACAACCTTAGGCGAGGGTTGTATAGGGGATATACCATCCTTCGGAGAGGTTGTAAAGCCGTCGGTCCCTTGGCTATTAAACGTTAGGCAAGTAAAAAATCCCTACTCTTCTTAAGGGAAGAGGTTCAGAAAAACTCCTGGTTGGGGGTAGCTCGTCTACAGGCGTCGGTGTTAGGCCTCAGTAGCGACAATAGGCCGACGTTAAATAAATGTATATAAAAAAAGATCTAAGACAGTGCCACGACATCCAAATGATGCCATTCAGTGACAGCAGTTAAGCAGAAACAGTAAGAATAAATTTTGTATTTTTTCGTCTGACTCAGACTCATGGAACCCCTCAGGTGAACATATTAATATCCATTTTAGGAAGGGTAATAAAAAGTCCCTCGGACGTTAGCATGAATCGTTCACAATAATACCGAGTCACGGAGAGTGCTGGTTACAGTCCTTTGCCATACGAATTTTGAGCCATAACTTTTTTGAGGTTAGGTTTTGGGCATCATCTTCCATTATGCTTGAAGCGCAATTTAGTTTTCCAAAAAAAAATTATACTTACTTTTTTTTGAAAACTAAATTGCGCTTCAAAAACAATAGGAGACAATATCCAAAACCTAACATCAGAGAAGTTATAGCTCACTGTGTAATAGAAAACTAAAGTAACCGGCGCCTTTTATAAAATGTGACATTGGCAATGTTGCCATTACAATTAGAGGCATGAAAAATATACTCGTATCAAATTTGAAGTCGATACATATAATATTCGGTAAAGTAAGGACAAATGATTTATTATCAGAATTTTTGACTTTACCATCTTCCCATCTCTGATGGCCCCTACCTTTTGAACTAAATAGGCTTGTGGTCATGAATTTCTTCTTCTTCTTCTTAACATCCTGTATAAATGGGTGTGAAATTTTCCATGGTTATTTCAAAAACCTGGCTATAGTTCTACTATTTTCTATATTTAGATTTTGCGCAACTAATTTTGGAAATTATTATGATATCATTCACTCTCATTTACGCAAAATTTTGAAGCATTCTTTACTCTATACGAATTGCTTTTGAGTATTATTAATGAGGTTGTAACTATCAATCATTTACTTATCATTGAAACATACCCAAAGTTATTTGAAACTACTTTTAAACTTAAAGAATATAAATATTAACATTACTTTGATAATGGAACAAGCATATGATAAAATATCTGCTATTTTTACCAATTCATAAGGGAGATGTAAGGTCTAGGGTAAGCTCTAAAGAGATTTAGAACAATCAGTAGTATAACATAGAGATTCATAGATCAGGTTTGAAATGGCAAAGAGAGACTCATGAAAGTCGGATAGGATAGAATGTATTTAAAAAAATATTAATGTGAATGTAAAATGTGTACCCAGTAATTTCTGTTCCTTGTTATATTAGGGTTCGCTAAACTTTAGCGTTAACTATTTCTGACTTAGATTTTAGAAGGGAAGTGTTTTTTAAAATTAAAATAACTATTTATATTATGTAAATGTGAGTCCAAAAATAATTGTCAATTGGATGTCCTAACTTATTCAGATGCAGGTATTATTACCATTACCATCTAGCGCAACATACGCATGGTCATTTTATTGATTCTAATTCGTACATACTAACAGTTTTTGCAATTATCTCTGAATAGTAGTATAATCAAACACAGGCCTTTGCATCTGTACAAGCAATTACCTAGTGATCTTTTTAACTTGAAACTTTGAAATATCTCGAATAATAGGCACTCTACAAAAAAAAAATGTTCATAATCAAAATTTAATCATTCCGCGGAGGAAATACATTAGTACTAAAATTAGTCACTCTTCCCTCCTCCTTGTAGGTCGGGCGGGGGGTAACTTTGAAATCTTTAATAGGAACACCTTTTTTATTGCAGATTCAGATTTTACGGCTAAAAATACGTAGGATTGGTCTGAAACATTTTTTTCGATTCATGATAGATGGCGCTGTAATCGACAAAATCCATTTTTTTTCGATTTCTCCTACTGAGAACCTATGCATACGATTATGCAATACGTTTGCAATAAAAAAATACTACGTTTTGTTTAAAATTGGCTGTTACCTAAGTAACTTTAAAGCCCTAGTGCTTTAAAGATCTGATTTTGCACGCTTTTTAATTTCAAAAACATAGATTATAATTCAGGTATAATAAAAAGGATTTAATGAAAGGGATTTGTTTGTAGGTACAAGTGAATGAAAGTAGACTTCTTGAATCGGCCTTGAATTTAGATTTGGTGGCCTTAAACATGGAATTTGGAAAGCTAAGGGAACGCGTTAGGGAGAATTGGCTAAAGAACAGCAGCTTTGTCACAGGACTTACCATTCATTATTCTCCAAAGGAAAATGCGTTAAGTAAGTTCCTGTTTCATTATCACTTGATCGGATACTGAAGGTAATTCAATGCAACATATCTGATATAGCAGATATTATAAGACCAACTGCAATTTTATGTATTTTGTTTGAGATAATTATTTAATGGTATACTCTATAATATTTTTTTATCTGCATAAATCCTAGGTTTGTTTTAAGCAGCACGAATTTCTTGTCAGTGATTCAATTTATAGTGGAAACAACGGACGTGGAGTTAAGTTGAAGTTACCTTTATCGACTTTTTGTCAGATTACATCATGATATGTTACTACGAAAACTGCTTAATTGCGGCCTTATCAAAATATTTCTACCATTAATCATTCTTACATGCCTGACAGACAATTTACGATATATTACGTCATTCTAAGTCTTCCGAAATAATCCAATGTTTGGTGTTCCTCAAGGATCTGTTCCCTGGCTCTATTTACTCATGTTTATACATTATGTTATCTTTGAACTTCAAGGGAACACTTCACCTTATGTTAATATTTGCAAGTTGTATTACATTAATGATTCAGATTATACATTGAGGTGGTCTGCTGACATAGTGCTTGTTAACTTTAAAATAAGAATAGTAAAACCTAAATGCAAAAAGAGAAAAGACATTAGTTACTAACTCATTTCGTTCATTGGAAATTCTACTAAAGTGTCAAAAATTCTTTTAACGACAAACCTGTATAATTTTATTAGGAAAATTGCCACTAACTGCATAAAACCGTGTGTCTTCTTACACTTAGCGATAGCCTTTAGCACATTTAGTCATACACTCTTCCTTAAATGTATTGAAGTCAAAGGAATAAGGGATATCGGGCTAAAACTGAAAGCAAGCATATTACGTATGCACAAAGAGGATGCAGAATGAAGACAGACGAGTCTATATCTTATCGCCCCATTAGCTTAACCTCATTTCTCCTTAAAACAATGGAGACATTATTAGACCAACATATCAGAAGTGAAATCCTTACAGGAACACCGCTATTTGCCTATTAACCTGGCAAATCAACAATAAATGCTCTGCATTGCTTGGTCTAAGGCACTGATAAGATATTTATGGCTAAAGAAGTGGCTATGTATGTTTTCGTAGACATAGAGGGTGTTCTTGAAAACACCACCTATGAATCCATACAACGAGCCGCAGAAAAAAGGGGAATGCAGTCCCCTACAATCAAGTGGATACAATCCATGCTAAGAAGCAGCGTAATTACTACAAGTATGGGGAATGAGTCGACCACGGTGTCTGCAGTCAGGGGTTGTCCACAAGATAGAGTCTTATCACCCCTGCTGTGGTCAATGTTGGTTAATGATCTCCTACATAAAACGAGTAATTCTGGTATCAATGCAGATGACCTGGTCGTGACTGTGAGAGGCATCAGGTTATGATCTTAAACCTCATATCGGAACTTCTATGCTAAATGGAACAACGACGTTGGACTTCGCTTCTGGAAAGGACACTTACCTAAACGGTTATCTGGACGTGCCATAGGCTGTTTTTAGACCTAGGGCCTGAAACTGAAAATGACACATTTGTCGTAACTTTCGGTTGTCAGGCCTAATTTCGGTTGTCAGGCCTACGGTGACCTACGCATGTAGTGTATAGTGGCCAAAAACTGAGGAAAAATTAGCATATTTAAAGTTGCAGAAATTGCATTGCCTTGCCTGTTTACAGACTACAGAACCAATGTACTCATGTCTCACAGCAGTTATGGGGGCAAAGCTTGACCTACATTCTTTGCATTTATATGCGAGGAAGGAATCAACACTTAGTGACTTTAGGCTGCAGCAAGCACTTAAATTAAACCAGGCAATCTGGTTGGTAACTTAAGGATTTTGGAGTTAGTCTATTTTGAGTCCATGACCAAACCCACTGACTCAATGCCAATCAAACAGGACTTTGACTGTCCGTTCGACGTATTGGTTGAACGCCGTCAAGTGAGCAGGATGGAGGCACTGCGATTGGATCAAAGGTCACTCATCTGATATACAGATGGATCAAAGATGGCTGAAGGGGTAGGAGTGGGCGTATCAGGGCCTAACTGTAGGCTATACAAAGCCCTCGGCAACACCCCAACAATCCTTTAGGCAAATATTTATGCTGTAGATCTGTGTCCAGGAATGCCTAAATAAAGATCCGAAGGGCAAAGATCTATATATTGTCAGACAGCATTAAGGGTTCTAATATCCCGTTACCTACTTTCCCTTGTTGTATATTTTTAAGAGATAATCGAGGCAACATATGCGGACAACCAGCTGATTTTAGCCGAAGCCTTTGCTCGACTCTTTGGTCGTGGATTCGGAGGACTTGTAAGAGATGTGGAACTTACCTCTTTGAATGTGTGACATAAAAAACAAATTTTTGTTTTATTCGGGAAAAGGAGATAATGAAAAATTTATGTTGTTTGGGCACCATTTATAGTAAATTATTAGTTGATTTGTCTCTTTTCCCATAAAAGCCGTCTCCTATAGACTAGACCGAAATTAAAGGTAGGAAAATAAATAGTGAATAAGATGAATGATAAAAAATATTACAGAAATAAATAAATTTTATAATATGAAGTTGTTTGAAATATAATTTTAGGTGAAATTTTATGTTAATAAAATTATAAGAATGATATTTATTTGGTAAGTAAGGCAATCCTAATACACAGATCTATTGTTACATTGCTTTTTGATAGTAATACTAATGTATGTACATAAATCTCATAATCATACAACTACTCAAATAATAAATAAATAACTACTGATTTTATTAACAGAAAATTTAAAGTAGGTCGGTATAATACAAAAATATCCGTAGCTCGTTAATAGTAATATCAATTTACTTACAGAAAATTCATAAGAATGCGACTAGATACTTAATAATAAACAAAAGAAAGATCCTAAAATAGGTAAAGTGCAATAATATTATAGTGAGACCAATCTACATAAACATCATGTTTTGCAACATAAATAACATTCGATTTAATTTCTCATACACTTTAGAATATTTCTTTTAAATTCTGGTAGATAATTTGATTTTTTTTATATTCGTTGGAAGTTTGTTAAGTTCATTAGGGCCTTTATAAAACAATCCATTCACAGTTTGTGAAAGATTCTGCCCGCTTAAATAAAAATTATTGTTAGTTCTCGTGTCATAGTTGTGTACTTCATTATTATAAATTGATCAAAATACGGGGGTAACAATTTGTTTTTAATTTTGAATATTAAAATCATTAGTAGAATGCAAGTTTTCACGGCCGTTGTCTAATGAAGTAGATTCTTCCGGGTCTTGCCGTAGTCGTCGAACTTGACTTGACGTTTCGCTGATCATCCTGTCAGCTTCTTCAAGATGGAGCTTATCCTTTCTTAGATGTATTAGTGAAAAGGTCACACAATGGCAAGCTGGCCCATGATGTCTACAGAAAGAAAACGCACACCGATCGTTACCTACATGCGACATCTCACCACCATCCACAACAGAAGAGGGTGTTAATTAGAACCTTGGTCCACAGAGCCAACACAATATGCTACGACGAGAACAAACCCGAGGAACTACAGAATGTCCAACAAGCTTTAGAGAAGAACGGATACAGTCAAATCAATATACAATGAGTAGTAAATAACCAGAGGAGCACTACAGAAGAAGAACAGCAACAACCAACAACGTATGCATGCCTACCCTACGTCGCGGGAGTCACAGATAGGCTGAAGAAGATTTTATTCAAAAAGAAAGTAGGTGTATGGTTTCGAACAGTAAAAGAAAATACAGCAGATGCTTCCCTCAGTCAAAGACCCTGTCCCCAAACTGTTATCAAAAGGTGTTTACCAGTTGAAGTGCACATGTGGTAAGAGCTACATTGGACAAACAGGACGGAGTATCCAGTGCAGAATCAAAGAACACCAGAGAAATACCAGATTTGGATACACGGATAGGTCGGCGATAGCAGAACATGTCCATAATAATCATTAGGGAATAACTGGAAATTATGAAAAACGTGAACAACTTTAACAGAGAGGATGGGTATCGACTTAGTAACACGTGGAGACTGGTATTGCCAAGTACCAGCACCGTAGTAAGTCACGGTCAACCAAACACGACGAATGAGCAGCGAAGCGAACAAAGCGCGACCAATGACCAGCGAAGCGAAGCGGCGATTAGGTATATAACGAGGAGTGTAACACAACAGATTCAGTCTTTAGAATCCTTCTGAAGAAGCTGACGGGATGATCAGCGAAACGTCAAGTCAAGTTCGACGACCACGGCAAGACTCGGAAGAATCTACTTCATAAAAATCACTGTATCAGCGAAAAAGAATAATTTAATACAAAAAATAATAGTGAATATGATACCAATCTCCTGGATTTCCAGGCTGAGTATGATTGAAGGTGGAAAGCTCTAGTACTGCATTTCAGGCCCCAATTGTCTCGTAGAGCATCCAATCTAGATATATCTTTGGTAATTTATTCTTGCAAGAGGGTGTTTGATTCAAAGGGAGTTTAGGTGTAAAGATTGTAGAATTGTTTCTAATCTATTTGATTCGTGTAATTAATACAATATCGAAGGCTTAGACGCGTTAACAAAATCAGAGAAATATTATCAAACCATGCGGCTTGGAAAAAGTAATAATCGCAAACATAAATGCAAAATTACGTATAAGTAAACGTAAATGCTAAAAGCTGCTAAATAAAACTGCTTACTACGCAAGAATGTTTAATAAGTAAGTCTGCTTAATACGTAAAAGTAAATTTATATGTAAATTTAGTAGTTCATTTTAGATGCTGATTTGCAAACTACAAATTGGCAAAAATGAGACAGAAAAGAATATTTTATTATCATGTGCTAACAAGTACTATTTTAATTACTTATTGAATTAAAAAATTTAGTTATATTTATTTAAAAAAATTGAAATTGCATTAAGATCATAATTGAAAATTATTGAAATTTAAATGGGTAATAAATTGAATTTACCTGGTAGTATGAAACAGAACGAAACGTGGATATGAATGTAATATACATCACTGAGGATCGCACAGTTGAACGTTTGTAGTCTCATTCAGTTCAAATTCATGATTTTACCTAATAAGGTAAACTATTTCATATTACAATCTGAAATTCGATTAATATAAACAAAGTATTTTGTAATGCATAGAAGCGGTTTCAAGTAATTATTCTAACCAACTGCAAAAAAGAAACGAATTTAATCGGTCACAGATAACTAATTATTAAATTAATTCCCTCAAAGAATAACAACAATTCCTGGTTTACAAATATTCCTATTCTAAGTAAATGTCCAGGTACTCAAACAGTAAATATTTCTGGTAATATGCTATCATTCGATGAAGGCGGTACAATATATATTTTATTTTAACAGAAAACAAGAAATATAATTATATAGAGTACAATTAAATATAAATCTTATGCAGATTTCCGTAAAGAAAAATGCTTTGTTACACCCTCAATTAAACTTTTGGTTAAACTTTATTTCTAATAATTGTTCAAAGTTTACTGTCAAACTCAAGTGCAGACTTTTAATTTTTAGTTACATCTGATAATTTATTAAACAATAACAATAACAATAACAATAATATTTATTTTCCTTTCAGACACAGTACATTATGTATAGGAATCGTCTAATATACTTATTATCTAAGTTATAAAAAATTCATTCATAGTGTAATAACACTGGTGTATTAAAAACATTTTTAAACATTTTTTAAAATGGTTGAGGTCTTTCAATTGCTTCAAGTCGTCAGGCAAATGATTATATACATTGAGACCTATATAAGTAGGAGAATTTGTTGTTATCTTATACTTACAAAAAGGTATGTGAAAATTTTTTGCTTGCCTTGTGTTGATATCGTGGTAGTCTTTATTTGTAGTGAACTTTTTTTTGTTAATAAAAACGTATAAACATAATTCGAAAATAAATACTCCCACGAGCGTCAAAATGCCATATTCTTTGAATAAATTCCTGCATGTATGGTTACTTGGAATTCCACCAATGCATCTCAATATGCGTTTTTGTGCAACAAACACGTCTGGAGATAGTGTGGAGTTGCCCCAAAAGCAAACCCCATATCTAAGTCTTGAACCTACCTGCGCATGATACAGACCTATGAGTTGATCAGTTAAGAGAACTGTTTTTAAATTCCTAAACAAATAACTCAACGAATTTAATTTGGCTACAAGATTATTACAATGTTCCTTCCAACTCAAACATTCATCAATTGTTAAGCCTAAAAATTTGATTGTTTCTTTCTTTGAGAGAGAAACATCTTTTACCTTAATATTTAATTTTAAACAGTTCTTTTGCCAATTGTGAAATCTAATATAATGCGTTTTCTGCGGATTGAGAAACAATGAATTAAAACAATACCAGCTACCAATATTACATATAACATCATTACATTTAGCCTCTAATATATCATCTGATTTGTCAGATAGAAGTAAGGACTTGTCGTCTGCATACATGACAAAAAATGCGTCTGAAGTAAGGGTATCAAGTTCATTAGTATATAACAAAAATAATAAAGGACCCAATATTAAGCCCTGTGGAACTCCCATATTAACTTCCTTACATTCTGATTGAACTATATTTACAGCACCATTTGATAAGTGACTTATACTGACATATTGGGTTCGATGTCTTAAAAATGAGGAAATCCAATCTAATGCGATTCCCCTTATACCATATGAGTATAGTTTACGCAATAAAATAGCGTGATTGACACAGTCGAATGCCCTGCTGAGATCACAGAAGACTCCAACAGGGCACTCGCCTGCCTCAATATATTCAATAAGTCTCTCATAAAAGGAATGCAAGGCTGTGTTAGTAGACATACCTGACCGAAATCCGTGTTGATTTTGTGTGATGATATTATTTTTGTTTAAAAATTGTAGCATTCGATCTTGATAACTATATTCAAATATTTTTGAAAAACCAGATGTAACAGTAATTGGTCTGTAGTTTTCCATGTCCTGTGGATTTAGTTTTTTAAAGATAGGTACCACTTTCCCTACCTTTAAACTCTGTGGAAAACTACCTGTTAAAAAAGATAGGTTTACTAAATATGTGAGTGGGTGTATTATGGAAGCGATTTTATTATAAAAACCGGGATTTCGTCAGGGCCAGCCGACTTTTTATTTTTTAACTTATTATTCAATAAGGTTAATAGCTCTTCAGAGACAAAAGGCTCTATGAACAGAGAATGCTCTTGGATAGGAATACGTTGTTCAAATGTATTATTTTTATTAATATTTGGAGGTAAATAGCTCATTATTTGGTAAGGTGCATTTATGAAATAATCATTGAAGGAGGAAGCTACCAGCAGTGGGTCATTGTATGATACGCCATTAATTGTTACATTCGTGTTTTTAAATTTTTTAACTCTATTTGACATTTCAGAGATAACTGTCCACGCAGCTCTTTCAGGATTTTCTGCACTCAGTATTTTATTTTGATAATACTCTTTTTTAGTTTTATTAACCAGCAAAGTATGTTCTTTTTTGCGAAATTTATAGAGAGAATCAAGTTCGGGATATGTATTCTTCAGGCTGTGGAGGTCTTTCAACTTTATACTTGACACCTTTACCTCATCATTTACCCATTTCTTGTCACTGTTATTACTGTGTTTATGAAACTTTCGCAATGGAAAATGTGTATTAAAATAATGTAAAAATATTCTATGAAAATATTCGTAAGCTTCATTTATATCATTAGAGTTATAGATAGAGCCCCAATCCTCACTTACAAGATCTAACCGAAAATTTTTGAAAGCGTTATCGCTATAACTTCTCGTGACGCCCGAAGTTTGGGAAGGAATATTTTTTTGTTCATAATTTATTTGGAACAGAACAGTTCTATGATCAGAAACTTCATTATCAAGTACGCATGCTAGACTATTATCTATTAAATTGGTAAAAACGTGATCAATAATAATTGAGGAAGAATCTGTAACACGGGTAGGCCATTTTATCATCGATATGAGATTAAATCCTAATAAAATATCACATAACTTTTTAAAAGCATAACCATTATTGGAATTGAAAGATGAATCTAAATTAAAATCTCCATTTAAAATTATATTAACATTATTTACAAACACAAACTCTAATACATAAAAAATATTTTCGAAAAAAATATTTAGATCTCCCTTAGGTGATCTATAACAGGTTAAAATTATCGTTGTGGAAGAAGTATTTGCTTTCCATGAAACAGCACAGATCTCAAAATGTTTTTCTACACAAAATCTATCAAGATCAATTTTTTTAACATTTAGGTCAGACTTTGAGAATATGGCAACCCCTCCTTTTTGATGTACAGTTCTACAGTAACTGCTCGTCAAACAAAAACCGCTGATATGCTTATTAATAATTGAATCACTTCTAGCATGCGTTTCAGTTATACACAAAAAGTTCATATTTGTATAGTTACAAATGTCAATTTCTAGTAAATTTATAGATTGCTGGTTTAAACTTTGGACATTTAGCGAAAGAATGTCCGGATTGAAAATCATTTTTCCGGAACTATTGTCTTCCGTAGCTGAAAAAACCTGCTTACGCATGCACCATCAGGCCAAACGTTTGGGTTCATAGCCGCCTTAAAGTTGTCTTCAAAAATGCTCACCTTAAATGATGCATAAAGGTTAGGGTATTTTGGTGTAATGGCTTCGCAGCTTACTTCAGGAAAAGTGGTTTGTAATAATAATTTTAAATCATCCGCAGTTGTATTTGTGTCCACCCTGTATACATGTAAAATTGCAGATTTGCGTACTCCTTTTATAGAAATATCCTTATTATTTCCTACAATCATATTTCGTTTACGTCCTCTTTTGTGAGTCACATTCTTCCACTCGTCATTTATATTGTCGCGAGTTTCCAAAGTAGACGGAGTTGTTTAAAACAAGATGTGGTTGCTACGTCGTTGGAAGTCGTGTTCGTTAGATTAATTAATTCTTTACATTTTAACTCAGTTTGAATTTTTAGCAAATCAGCTGATATTTGTTTACATGTGACTGCAGAATTTCTTACTTGTTTGTCGTCTGTTTTTGTATCGCTACAAATTTTGAATGTTTTATCAGTATGTTTTTGAGAGGTTTTATTAGGTATTTGTTTTATATTCGTTACTTTATCATGTTTTTGTCTTCCGTCATCTTCTTTGTTCTGAATCACTGCCAGTTTATTCAACAATTCAATATGATTATTTAATAAAGTTATCTTTTCACGAAGCTCATTAATTATTATGTCCTTTTGTTTAATAATATAAGAAAAAATATTCTCTCATTATCGCAACAAATAATCGTTGTTTTGTCGTCTGCGAATTTAACATTAGCCGACAATTTTGCACAACTTATATGAAAACAGTTAGAACAGTTTTTACATTTAACACCATTAATTAATTTTGATTTACACCTTTTACAAGTAAGAGCATTTGCACTACCGTCTACACTCGGCAACATCTTGTCAGTATATATAAAGTCGCTAAGGCCTTTGTAGAATAGAGATTTCATCGATCTACTTATTATTGAACATCATATACAATAAAATTTGCATATAGTTAACAGTTCCCTTTATCACACTTAAACGATTTAATAAATTCCGTTGTCTTTCACAGGGTTTCCCATCGGCTTATTACGTGGAATTTACTATCAGAGTGATCGACCGAATTACATGAACTACGGCGTTTTTGGCTCAGTAACAGCCCACGAAATATCTCACATAGTCATAGAGGCTGAATATAGAAATTTGCCGGGAAAATTAAGAAGTTGGTGGTCACCAAACAGCCTCGTGCAATACGACGAGAAACTACAATGCCTATCCAATCAGTACGAGAAGTTTGTGGTTTTAGAGCTGGGCAAACACGTAGGTATATGTTTATATGTTTACATAAATTTACTGCTGTTATTGCAAGTTAATGAAGTTCTATAGTAATTGTGCCCTTTACTCGTTTGTTGAATTAAATCTTTGTCTGGTGCTAGTTATTGTTTGTCTGTGATCCAACTTTCTTCTTAAGAAAATGTTATCAATACAATGCGCCAGAATTGATGTAAAATTTATGAAAAACATCTGGTTTAGATATTTAAATCATATTTTTTTTCTAACTATTTTTACTCGAAAATTTTTCCGAGGTATTTCCGTGTGAATTTCCTTGACGGACCCCTCGGCAATGTATGTATTTCGGTGAATCCTAAACATGTGTAAAAGAAATATAGAAAAATAAAGAAAAACTGTATATGAAGAAAAGGAAAAATGAGAAACAGAAACATATAAATACATAACTTTATAAATTATTTTTTCAATTATTCAACGTGGAAATAAAATATCAAAGCATATACAAGTAAATAGTAGGTATCTGCGATGTTTATTCATTTTATTTACAGTAAACATATTTGTGTAAAAATATTTCTTTAATATGGTTCTTTTTTAAATATTCCACAATATTTTATTTCTGTTATTTATCCATTTATTTCTTACTTCAACATGTGACACAGATTATACCGTTGCCAAATGTACATATTAAAGAACATATGTATTTACTTTTTCTCAAATATTTAATACTAGCGTTTCAAAAATTATTTTTCATAAATTGCGTATAATTTCGTTCGTAACCATTATATTTAGCAAACGATACGTGTTTTTGGCGAAGCGGTAATCGCTAGGCAAGATCCACAAACGACGGTTAAATTCTCAAGACGGGAAACTACATTAGTGTTGGCAACGCTGTTTGGAGTAGAGACACAGTAGAAGCGAGATCAAAGCCCGTCTACATTATAGTCCGTGTACTTGGGTAAAAAATGTGCTTCTCTATAAATAACTACACGCACACACAGAATACAGGACAAGTAGAAGTATAGCGCGATACACCATTCATATGCAAAGTTTATCACAGCGGAGATCTGCTGTGCGTTTATTTTGTTCTCCTCCCGGACTAAATTGGAATGCGTTTCCTGTCTCTATTATTTTATTTACTCTTTCTAACTGCCCTCTCTTATTATCTCTACTCTTTGATTATAGTGTATACGACCAGAATTGAAACCGTATAAAAACTAAAAGTCGGCAAAAACAGTCGGCATCTCTTTATTGTTTTTCTTATGACAAGCATTTCTGTTTACCTCCGCAAGAGATGTCGACTATTTTTTCCAGCTTTTAGTTTTTATACGGTTTCAATCCTTGTTGTATACACTTAAACATAAATATAAAATAATTTAAAAACTCAGAGACGGAAACAAACATACATACATACAGTACGGTCTATGTGTATGGAAAAAGGATCAGTTTAAGAGTAATTATTAACTGTTCAGAAAAATCCTGAAACAGGTTATCGGTTTTTTGCTAAATTATTTGGTTTGAAGAAAAGTTGAAACTGATCTATCGTTGTTTTTAAAGTTTTTGATATAAGAAATAAAAAATATAAAAATTAAAAGCAAGTATACCATAGAACGCTGAATTCTTCCTCTTTAAAACGCTACCTTTGTTTTTTTTTCATTTTTAATGGGTACAAATTGTCTTTATTATGTAGCGGCGGTCGAGAAATGCTTCATTTTCCTGTGGGATGCGCTTGAAATATTGAACTGTAATAATTTCCCATGTTAAGGGAAACATTTATTTAAAAAACTTTTATACTATTTTTATGTAAAATTTCCCTCTCTTTCACGTGGTGCTATCAGTTTTTTATTATTATTTTTCGAGATATTAGCAAAAAACTGAATTTTTCAATTTCAGATGATTGTTTATGGGGGTTCGCGAAGTAGATTTTGGTAAACTTTTTTTAGTCACTTTCTACTAGCAAAAAACTAGCCCTTCATGAAAAAATTAGCGAGGTAACAATTAATTCTAACTTTTCATCAAAATTAGTCTCTGACAATTGGGCTATTTTGTAAATTAATCAATTAAAAAAAATAATCAAATTAGATGCATTAAAAATTATTAGGGTTTTACCATGTCATGTAAAACATACCGTATAAATTTCAGTTACTTTGTATATGCTTAAAACTCAAATTACAAATCATTATTAAACCATAAAACTTAAATTGTCATCTCTTTCACGTAATAAAATTTCTCTCTTATGTTTTCATATTGTGTACAAATGCTGAACGGATGTGGGAAAATACGACTTAAATTTCTCCATGTTTCAGATTTAACTTTGCGAGAGATAGTGTAAACTAACAATTACTCGGTTTTCAGTTAAATCCCGTAAAAACCCGAGACGAGGACATGGCGGATTTGGCTGGAATGAAAGTATCTTACGACACCTACATCAATTGGGTTCAAGAAAACGGGGCCGAACCCCAACTTCCCGGATTAAACTACTCTCCCAACCAATTGTTCTGGATATCGTCCGCCATTCATCACTGCTCTAAGGATTCCCCTCAAAGTTTAGAAAGAAACATCGCTAATTATCAATGGTCTCCTCGACAATTCCGCGTGAATGGTCCTTTGCAAAATTTAAAGGAATTTGCATATGATTTCAGATGCCCGACGGGATCTAAAATGAATCCTGTTGAGAAATGTATTGTTTGGTAAATTAGTTATTAGGAAAATACTTAATAAAATACGTTATTGTCTTCTGAAACAGGTACCGATTGTATATTTAAAACAGTACATATATAATAAAATAAAATAAATTTAAACTGAAAGATAACTTATAATATTTACCCATACATTTTTATTTATTTTTGTAAAAATTGTTGTTAAGGAAATGATTCTATTAAATAAATTGTTATTCTTTCTTGAAAGTTTTCTTTTGGCAATAATTTTCCCGTTCTGCGTAAAAGTAAATCCGTTCAAAGACGCGTGAAATAAGTGAAAATAAACGGATTAAGGACCAGACTCACCTAGAGAGCCCGCAGAGGCTCCCCAATCCTCTACTAGAAGGGGTTCCGCACAGGGATGGATATACCGTCTGTTGATTTTACGAGGTCCACACCAAATATCTATTGTAGAAGAATAAAGTTTTAGAAACGGTTATCCCATTTTTTGCGAGCCATATTTCAGTAACAAGTAATTTGAAATCCATTGTCTGCTTTGTGAGATATATTAGAAAAAAATGTTAAAGGTGAAAGTTGACGGCAAATACAATAAGAATAATAATGTGTATCTTGTGCAAAAATGAAAAGAACAAATCTCAAAGTAGGCCATGACACCTTTAATTCCGTTTAGTTTTTGTCTTTCCAACGATATAAAACATGTCACAAAAATTTTAACTGATAGTGTCAATATGAAAACCACAATTCATTAATACTAATAATAATGTTTATTAAACGTATAAGTAAGAAATACAATTTATACAATGCACATTTAAATAAACATAAATACTCCACAGTAAATATCGGCAGATATTTGTGCGTAGGATAAAAAGAAGAGATATAAACATATAATATAACACAATACATATAACTAATTTTAATTAACGTCAAAATTTAGTAGGCTTAATCGATGTATCTAAGTAACAAATCTAAGAATAAAAAATAGAGTAAAAATAAATAAATATATAAGAATAATAATAGAATGGATAATTAGCTATTTATTCGAAATTAGCAATTTTTCAAGTCAATTTGACTATGAATATATTCTCTGGATGTTTGTTTTATGAAAATTTTGCAATTTTTTTTAAATAGTGAGTGTTTTTGAGTTTTTCGGCAAACTGGGTAGTGTAGAATAGATTCTTGGGCTTAAATATTTGTAGTTCCGTTGCCCTAAAGTTTTTTTCATGAAATCTACTTTATATTGCTCACTGTTTTGTCGAGTCTCATAGTTGTGTGAGAGATTGATTAAATTATGTTTATTTTTATATTGGTATGTACATATCGCATAATAGAAAAGTTGCCTCATATCAAATAATTTCGTTTCTTTATATACTTCGTTGCTTGAAAAAGTAGGATCTTTGTTAAATATAATTTTTATTAACCTTTTCTGTGTCACTTCGGCGAAGCTTAAAAATGTTTTGCTTACTCCGCCCCAAGCAAAAATTGCGTAATTCAAATGAGGTTCCACCAGTGCACGGTAAACAGTGTGACGTTCTTTTTCTCGTACGGTGCGAGAACTAAGGCTGCCACTTTGACACTCGAGCTTTCTTACTTGTTACTCGGGCGCCAGTTCAAGTCATTAGTGGTTGAACAACACTACCCAAAAGTCGATAAGCGAGACTGAGCAGCTAGTGAAGACACAGTTAATTTCAGTGGGTCAATAAGGGAACTTAGACTTTCACAAGCACAACAGTAAAACGCAGAAATTTGATAATATTTAAATGTATGACAGTAATCCTATGGTTAACAGTCCTAAATAAAACAGAACATCAAAATTAACACAAATTTATACACATAGGCTTAAGCAGTAGAGGGAGAGTAGCAAGCAATAAAACAATATTAGCGGCAAAAGCGTATAAGCGGTGAATTTAGCGAGTTCATAAAAAAACGGTTGTTAAGCAGACAGTCAGTGTATGGATACCAGAAAATGCGAAGCAAACAGAATTATTTACAGTATTACAACAAGTTATAAAACAGACCGGAAATTTGGCTAGTGCTTGGTATCGGAAAATAACAGTTAAATTTACAAGCTAAGTGAAAAAAATTCAGTCAGTAAATATGAAGGAATAAAATAAATACTAATAATATTCAAACAGTGTGAAGAAAAAAAAATATGAGACAGACTTGAAACTTGGCTAGTATTTCTAGATGTTAAATGCGACAGTAAGCTAAGTATTAAGAAATGGGCAGTTGTTGCGACTTTAGTTGAGATAGTTTTACTCCCGGGTTCAATAAAAATTACTAGCCCTTGACGAACAGTGTTGTGACTAAAGGTAATTTGGGTTGAGAAGGGTACACAAGCCGAACTATTACAGTACTTGATCAGGTGTAAAGGAGTGACACCAGCCGACTTTTAAAGTACTTGATCAGGTGCCTGAGGAGAAGGCACCAGCCGACTTTTAAAGATCTTGATCAGGTGTCGAAGCGGAAGGAAGCCACAAAATAAAAAAATTATTATAAGTATCTAATTTAAGTTAAATATCAGAAAATTGGCAATCAGTTTAAGAAAAAATAAAATTTAATAAAAATAATCTGTGATTATACTAACCAACATTACAAAGTCTCAATTCAAACAGTTAAGTATAAAAATTTCAGTCAGAAAATATGAAATAATAGAAATAATCATGAAAAATATTCAAACAAGATAAAAATTTCAATCAGAATAAATACGGAATAATAAATGCACTAGCCAAATATGTACAAGTTTTCTTACTCTTTACAATCGCAGCGGTGGACCCTGGGCAGATGGTGGACGTCTGGTTGCTTCGAGAATTGGAACAAATTCTGATTTTACAGGTCTTTACGGTCAGTTTTATAGCCAGATTCCCACTCAGGGTATCGCGAGGAACCCCACATGCTAGTATTGCGCATGGCCCACTGTATTGAATACAAGCCAGCGAGGACGGCTATATTAAGTTATTAAACGTATTGGTAAATTATTATTACGTGCGTTGCTTAGTATAAATAAAGTATTCTGACTTTTGTAATGTATGAAATCGGTTTCAAATAATTATTCTAACCAACTACGAAAAAGAAACGGATTTAATCGGCCACAGATAACTAATTATTGAATTAATTACGTCAAATAATAAACAATAATTCTATTTACAAATATTTGCTGCTTTAGGTAAATATTCAGGTATTCAAATAGTGAATACTTTCGAATAATATACAGTAAATCGCTTAAGGCGGTACAGAAAACAAGAAACATAATTATATAGAGTACAATTAAATATAAATTTTATGCAGATTTCCGTAACGAAAACGTTACAACAGTTAGAAGTTTATTTAACGGAATAAAGGATTTTAGATGTTTAAATATCGGAAATAATTGTCTTAATTTCTTTATTATATAATTTATTTGTATGTCCCATTTTAAATGGCTGTCCAAATAAATACCAAGATATTTAATATTATCTGCTCTATTTATAGTTAGGATATCGCCATTGTCGGTAATAGTTAAGGTGACGAAGCTTGGCAAAGATCATTTGTAAGAGGCAAAAGGTATAAAAAATGTTTTTTGGAGATTGATAGTAAGTATTTTCTATCAAACCATTTTTTCAAATTTAGAAAATCTCTTTCAACAGTCTTTTTTAAGTTATTCCGACTTATCAACGTAATAAATCACGGTGTCCTCTGCAAAGGTAAGTATGTTGCCTAAAGATTTTTCCATAAATAAGTCGTTTATACACATGATAAAAAGTATAGCTCCAAGGACCGTGCCTTGAGGTATTTAAAAGTTTTAAAGTTGCTTTTGATTCCATCTACCTCAACACATTGCTCTCTATCATATATGTAACTTTTGAACAATTTTAGTGAGTTTCCTCTAATTCCTATATTTTCTAATGCCTTCAACAACAATGGAAAACTGACCGTGTCGAAGGCTTTGGCCAGGTCTAGAAAAATAACCAAAGATAGTAGTCCCTTATCGATAGTACGGTAAATACTATCAGTTAAATAAGTACTCGCGTCCTTAGTGGAGATACCCTTTTGAAAACCATATTGTTTCTCCGAAATTATTTTATATTTACCTATATAATTCTTTAGACGCGACTTTAGAATTTTTTCAAACATTTTCGTGAAAATTGTAATTATAGAAATTCGTCCATAGTTCTGGCAGACTAACTTGTCACCATTTTTATAAATTGGCTTAATAATCGACATTTTAAATATTTTGGGTACAGTACTTGAACTTATAATTAAATTAAATAGATACATTAACGGCTCAAGAATACAGATAGCTAGCAATTTGATTGTTTTTGTATTTATGTTGTCTACACCTGTGGCCTTCTTGTCTTTTAAAGATTTTATTACTGTGCAAATTTTGTCTTTAGTTATAGGAAGCATGTAAAAAAAATTCATTAGGACTCTTTCATTAGGCTTAAAGCTCTTGCCTATCGATATATGATTTGCGAGTTGCTCGCCCATTTCAATAAAAGTGTCATTAAATTCATTTGCTATATCATGACTGGTATTTAAAATTTTGTTTTCCTTATTTATTATGGTGCTAATTTAATGGATGTTGCGGTCTTTCTTTATTTTATTCACAGTATTCCATAAATATTGCTTATTATGTTTATTTAGATCAATTTGTTGTTTATAGTATGTTGCTTTTGCTTTCTTGATAAGTTTATCTAATATTTCTTTATAATTATTATATTCTAGCTTTAATTCGGCATTGTGTGGGTTCCTTCTCATATTTAAGTAGAGAAGATCTTTGTGATTTAAGGAATTTACTAAGCTATTTGTTATCCATTTCTGCCTTTTAATTTTATTGTGCTTAATTTTTTTAAATGTTGAGCATAAATTGATGGAGTTGTTCAGTGTAGTAATAAAAAAATCGGCTGCTTCATCATTCATTTTTTACGCGATTGTAAATAATGATGCAGGTCATTATTAAATTGAATGGTATCTAATGATGGCGATCTATAGGCCGCTAACACAAGTATTCTATTATTAAAGTAAGTTAATTCTAGTTCTATTAGTGATATTTCATGAAATAACACAATTTTAAAGTCGTGTTTTATTTCTTGTCTTAGATAAACGAGAACACCATCATTCTGATTTAACGATCCATTATTGTATATTACAGAATAACCTTCTAAATGATACAGACCTAAGTTCTCAATTCTATGCGTCTCCGACAAAATTATGCAATCAAAAGGATTATCCATCTGGCTGATTGAAATTCATTCTGAATTCATCCAAATTTTTCTGAATACTCAGAATATTACAATGCATGAAAGTGAAATTTGGTGTATGGCTATTTATTTTGAATACTTCGTTACATTCTTTCATTGAACATATTATTTCAGTTTTTATTTTCTTACATTTAAAATCGCGTATGTAATTATCCATTTCTAACAATAACAAAAAAAATGAATCGTAAAAATTAGCTATGCCATAATAGTAAAAATTCAGTTTATAATAATTATAATTCAGTAATTATTTATTACAATTTAATACAAACAAATAAAAATATAAATACAAAATGAACATAAAAAAAAACGAAAAACTATGTAAACAGTACTACCTACTACCAAACTGAAAAGAAAATGTGTGTATTTATTTTTGTAACTACAAATACTCAAATTGTGCACCATGCATTCTAATACACAAACGTGCTCTACGAGATACCTCATTACATTTTGGAACAATTCAGGAGTAATTGCCTCACGTTTTTCTAATTCTGGTTTTGATGTCCTCAATATTTTCAGGAGGAGTTTCAAATACTTTATTTTTAATGTAACCCCAGACGAAAAAGTCCAAGGGAGTAATATATGGTGATCGAGCTGGCCATAGAATAGGTCCATAGGTGCCTATCCAGCTATCTGGCATAACTTGATTTGACCAAACCGAGGCACATCGGATCTAATCTTCGCACTTAAACAGCTTCAAGAAAAAGCACTCGAACATCAAGGAGAAATTCACATGGCCTTCATTGATTTAACCAAGGCGTTTGACTCGGTGGACAGAGAAGTGCTCTGGAAAATTATTCTCCACTTAGGTATCCCTAGAAAATTTGTGGAAGTATGTCGCAGTCTACATACAAACAACAACGCCCAGGTTATGTATAATAACCAACCGAACCTTTCCAAACCCTCAGTGGAGTTAGGCGGGGATGTGTCCCGGCACCCCTACTTTTTAGTTTGTTTACCACTGCTCTAACAATTATTGTTGACAACAAACTGACAGTCAGAGGAATAGGTCTCATATACCGTTCTGATGGCGGTCTCTTTAACATAGGGCGCTTTAGAGCTTTCACGAAGACACGCACACGATTAATTTGTGATCTCCAGTATGCGGATGACTGTGAACTTTTAGTCTCTACGCCGGAAGAGCTTCAAGAACTTTTAGATGTGTATACCCAGAGCTATGATTCCTTGGGACTTAAAATCAACATTGGAAAGACTAAGATTATGTCAACTCCTCATCAAGTGAACCAAATAGACATTACACTTAACGGAAATTCTCTTGAAGTAGTGGATCAGTTTAATTACTTAGGCAACGTTGTTAATGACAAAGCAAACATGGACAGCGAGATTCGCTATAGAATTAACACTGCATCTAGAGCACTCTGGGGACTTAGAGAAAGAGTATTTGACAACCACGACCTTGCTTTGTCAACGAAAATGGCTGTCTACAGAGCAGTTGTCATTCCAACACTGCTATATGGATGTGAAAGCTGGGTCACTTACCGTCGTCATGTGAAAGAATTAGAACGTTTTCAGCAAAGACACCTCAGAAGTTTGATGAAAATCCGTTGGTTCCATCACATATCAAACGTGGAAGTACTCAGGAGAGCAAACAGCCTTCCAATTGAGGTGCTTATTTCAAGAGCACGCTTAAGATGGGCAGGTCACGTTCATCGTATGCATGATAACCGCCTTCCTAAATGTACACTTTATGGTGAATTGCTAAGCGGTAGAAGAAGGCGTGGCGGTCAACGAAAGAGGTTCAAAGACGTTCTCCATGAAAATCTAAAATCCTGCGGTATTCCAGACGAGCAATGGGAACAACTTGCAGCGGACAGAACCGAATGGCGAGGGGTTGTGGCCAGCTATCAAGCAAATGTTGCTGCAAGAAGGCCGAATCCAAGACCTAACCAGGTCTATGTTTGTCCTGACTGCGGTCGACATGTGCTCTCCCGAATTGGCCTCTATAGCCATAGTCGTGTGCACCGTAGATGAATGGGAATTACAATAGACTACACCTTTTACTTGTTCTTTATTACACACAATCTATCGACTGTAACATTTTTTTTATACTCGGACTCGAGTAAAGGCTAATAATAATAATAACTTGATTTAAATAATTTGTAATTATTGCAGTGTGAGGTGGAGCCCCATCGTATTGAAAATATGAATAATTTAATCTTTCTACCATTGTTAATTCATAAAGAAAATCTTGAAATTCGTTTTGCAGGAAATTAAGGTTAATTTGCCATCATAAAAATAAGGTCCAATTACTTTAGTCCCTAAAAGATCCACCCATTCGTAGAAAATCTTTCTTGGAAAGCAGCCTCTCTGTTTAAAAGGATAAAATTGAATTAATAGAATGGCCAACTATTACTACAGTTTTACACCAACGTTTTTCGTCACTCAATAATTTTAAGTGATTATACATCAAATCGACAGATTTTTTTCGCCAAAAGTCAAATAATTATTAACAGAACTCTGGATTAATCTTTCATATAGATGTGCAAAAAATGATACAAAAAATAACATAATCATTTGAATATGCGAAAAAACATATTATTCCATTTACTTTCTAGTTGCTTTTTACAACGTCTACGTATAAAGAGTGTATAACATTTTTTGTCTGAATGTATTTTCATTTTGTGTCAGGGGAACGTATATTCAAACGACTTATAAATATTCCAATAGAGCTTTGAATGAAAGTTTAGAAATGTTTGACAGTACCAACCAACGTGAAGGTCTGATACAAAAAATTTAATTACTTGAGTTACAACATTTTCAATCGATTCTTTGTGATATTACATACTGAAAATACTAAATCAAATCATATACTTTAAAAACCCAACTGAATGTAATCCATGAAATAGTTTTTTGGCACCTTAAAATTATGTATTAAAAACAAATAATAATACTTTGTATTCCTAAATCACCTTGCAAAGAGCGTAAACATTCAGTGTGGGTTGCTCAAGAATTGAAATCCCCGGTAACTGAAAAACAAAAAAATATATTATAGATTGGTATTACTACCAACTCTCTGAAAGCAGTTGGTCATAATCCTTCTTCCAAACATTTATTTATTATATACACTAGGTGGTCAGTGATATAATAATAATAATAATAATGTTTATTCAGATGTAGCATAAAAAGTAATATAAATACGTAAACTAAAACTAATAATAACAATAAATATAATACATTAAACTTAATCTCTAAAATACTAAATAAACAATATACTCACTTAAGTATTAAAAATACTTGAACGTGAGTGGCAATATGAAATTATGTACCTATAAGTAAAATTCTACACACACCGATACACACACACAAACATAATACATATATACACATACATATATATACATACATACATACATGCATAAAAATAAAATATTTTTGAAGGTATATATAATATAAATAGAAAACTATCACAAAATTAACTACTTGCTATTCGAGTCAATTATTGTATGGACAAGTATTCATGAAACGTTTATAAAGTTCTTCAATTCTTTTTTAAAAATATGTTTAGACTTTATATTCCTAATTGTATTGGGAATTAAATATTTTTGTCCCAAGATAGATATTTGATCTTTGTCCTGTACAAGTATGCATTAATATAATAGATAAGTTATTTTGATTTTTAGTTCTTGTTTAATGAGTGTGGCTTATTTTATCTTTTTTTTCAGAAAAAACCTTCAACGCTGCATTAAAAAAATACAATTGACGAATATCTAAAATATGTGACTCACGAAACAGTTCATCTGATGAGTATATTGAATATTATTTTCAAGATTCGCTTTTGCATAATTTGTAGTATTTGTAAATGTACATTTAAGATTCCTCCCCATCCAATGATTCCGTATGTCAAATGCGATTCGAGTAAGGCTTTATAAAGGATTATTAGTTGATTTATATTCAAAATATCTTTAATATATTTAAACATATGTATTACTGTTCTAAGTTTTTTTTAACATAAAATCCACATGTATATCCCACCTCAGATGACAGTCGATAAAAATACCTAAATATTTTACATTAGTAGATTTTTTGATGTCAAATACTTCAGTTTCAAGGTGAACTTTAACTATGTCCATATCCGGAATTGATTTTTTATACATTCCGAAAGGTACAAATAGGGTTTTTTCGACATTGAGTGTTAATAATTTGAATTTAAACCAGTCTAGAATTTTTGGGAGATCTGTCTCTACTCTGAATTTTAGCTCAGACCAGGTTTCTGCCTCATAATATATGGCGGTGTCATCGGCAAAACTAATAATGTGTCCTATACTTTCGATGGCAAATAAATTATTTAAATATATTAAGAACAAAACTGGACCCAAGACAGTGCCCTGAGGTACACCACAACAAACCGTTCTGAATTCACTCTATGTATCCGCAATATGAACACTCTGCATTCTTCCATTTAAATAACTATCAAAAGTTTTAGCTCTGTATCTCTTACGCCTATATCTTCGAGACATTCAGGCAGGTGTTTGTGGCTAACCGTATCAAAGGCCTTCGCCGCCGGCACCGGGAGAATCAGAGCAATATGGATGAGGGCACTATTTGATTTCGACTTTTTTCCTTTGCAAGTTTTTTATGTTTTTGCAGAATTTTTAGCTTTATGCGGTCATTATAACATGTCATTTGTGATGAAGACCTAAGTATTTTTTAATTTGTGGATATTTTTGAAGATTAGATTCTTTTTTAAATATGACAAGAATTCAACCTTAATAATATTAATAATAATAATAATAATAATAATTTATTCATCCTTTCGATCACAATATGGTGAAATAGGACATGTCAACAAATTATGTAAAATACAAAACATGAAATAGATACATTACAAGCACATAGATACAGATTAATAAAAGTAACACACATTACTGTAAAATACATAAATATATATTTTAAGTAGTTATAAATGAACGTTTATCGTTCAAAAATTCATCGACTGAATAGTAACATCCTTCTACTAAATATCTTCGTAGTTCTTTCTTAAAAGAATATAATGAAGCTTTTTCTTTAATGCTAGAAGGTAGAGAATTGAAGAATTTTACTCCGGCTAGTAGTGGAGACTTTTCATATAGGGCAGTCCTGTGTTTTTGTATTTTTAACAAATTACCATGCCTGGTGGGGTAATTATGCAGTTGCGAGTTTGTTTCAAATTTGCTCATATTCTTTTTTATATATAATATACAGTTATATATGTACACACAGGGAAATGTCAATATAAAATGTTGCCTGAAAAAATCTCTGCATGACTGAGTTTTTTGCAAACCGAAAATTAATCGTATGACTCGTTTTTGGCCAATTAGAACTCTTTCACGATCAGTGGCCCCACCCCATACAATAACATTGTAGGATAACACTGAGTTAATGAGGGCATAATAAACATTTATTAGAGATTTTTGGTCCAGAATATTTTTAAGTTGTAGGATTGCATAGTAGCCCCTGCTCATTTTCCGACAGGTATTGTTAATGTGATATTTCCAGTTCATATCAGTGTCAATATATATGCCAAGAAATTTTGTTGTTTCACTTGGAGTAATAGTTGACTGGTTCAATGTAATCTTTATGGGAATTTGGAATGTTTTCCTACCAAAAAATTGCAACAACATAGTTTTATCTGTGTTGGCAATTAATTTATTAATATCGCACCAGTTGATAAATTGCTGAAAGATAGTATTAAGCTTACCTTGCAATTCCTCAGGGGAGTCTGCCTCTTCTGCTATGGAAACGTCATCCGCGAACTGCACAACGCACTTGGTATCAATATGGAGTGGCAAATCATTTATAAACAGAAGAAAAATAAGTGGCCCCAATACAGAACCCTGGGGAACTCCTAGATTAACGTCATACGTCTCTGAACTAGTTTCCTCTAATTTTACAAAAAATTTTCTAAAGCTGAGATACGATATTATCCATGAAAGAAAGTTAACCCTAATTCCAATTGCAGAAAGTTTATCAGCAACGAATGTCTGATCTATAGAGTCAAATGCCTTGGACAAGTCAAAGAAAAGTGCAGCAACATATTTTTTATCATCTAAGCGATTATACACAAACACCAAAAAGTCCGTTGCTGCACTTTCGGTTGACCTACCAGGGCAAAATCCATTTTGAGATCTGGAAATTATTTGATATTTTGTTAGATAGGGGAATATTTTGTTGTATATAGCTCTTTCAATTATTTTGCATATTACATTGAGTATAGTGATGGGTCTGTAGTTATCTATTACCTGTGGATCATTGCTTTTGTAGACTGGAATTACTTTCCCTATTTTCAACTCATCCGGAAATTTCCCCAATTCTACAGATAAGTTGACAATATGGGATAGTGGCTCAGCGATAAATTGAGCAATCGATTTAATAATTTTTGTTGACACACAATCTACTCCTACAGAATTGGTATTTTTTAATTCACTTATTATGTTTATTATATCCTCGTTAGTAACTGGTGTAAAAAAGAAGGTGTTATTATTATTAGGCATTGTAGTGCATTTATTTGACATTTGGTTACCAAAATGATGTTTTATCTTATTTGGGACCTCTGTAGAATAGTGCTTAGCAAATGAGTTGATGATTTTATTAGTATCATTTACAATTTCGTTGTTAATTTGAATTTGAATTGGCTGTGTGGCCTTAATTTTGCCATTGCTCTTACGCACTAAATTCCAGACTAGTTTTTGTCTGTCTTGAATGCTATTTTCATTATTTAACGTATTTTGATAGTAATTAAATTTGGCCTTACATATATTTCTTTTATGTTCCTTTTTCATATCATTATATCTAATTGCCAAGTCACCATTCATTGAATTTTTCATGAACCAAAACATATCCTTCAATTCTCTACCTTTTTCTTTTATATCTCTTGTGATCCACATAGTATCAGTTTTTTTATTTTCAGTCGAAATTTTAATTAAAGGACATGTTAAATCTATAGCATACAATAGAGTGTTTAAGAATGCATTATAAACATGATTAATGTCTGTGGTACATTCATATACAGAGTTAAAATGTTCGAACTGTAAGTAATTTTTCAATTGCCACAAATTATTTTCACTAGTGTCTCTTTTTTTAATTAATTTTTTTGATTGTGTGTCCAGATAATTGATACTTTGTACTTTAAGCGTAAACACGATGCCTAGATGATCACCAATGTTGAATTGTTCAAGATTTTCAGTATATAACTTTGATGGAATATTAGTAGCGAAGTAATCAATTTGTGAAATTGAGATAGTATTATTTATATCTGTAAACACTCTTGTCGGTTCATTATTTTTAAATGATAGCTCATAACTGTTAAGAAGGTCTATAAAAAGATTTTTTTCTTTTTCTTTTTCAGAATTTTTTTTCATGTTTAGATTTTCAATGTTCATATCACCGCATAAAATGACATTTTTAAAGCGGCTAAAACAGTTATCAAGAATAATTGTGAGTCTATATATGAATGTCCTGATGTTGCCATTAGGTGGTCTATAAACATTAACAATACAATATTTATTATTATTGTCATTTTGATTAAGAAATATAGCGCAGCACTCAATATGCATCTCTTCAGAGAACTCTTTTATATTATTAAGTTGCTTATAACCAATTTCATTTTTAATGTATATTAATACACCGCCGTGTATGTGGTTTTGTCTATTAAAACAACTAGCCATAGTATAGCCATCCAAGCATACAGTGCCAATATTTTCGTTGGTACACCAGGATTCGGATATACACAACACGTCAACATTCTCAGTCCGCACCATAACTTCAACCTGGTTAATTTTATTGACTAATGACTGCACGTTTAAATGAATAATTTTTAAACTCTTTAAGTCATTATTGATTAAATCGAACTTTACCTTAGAAGGGTCTGACGGAGTCTTCATCTGATTTGTGGTTCCGAAATGTTTCGTTAAATTGAAACCTCTTAACTAACACATTTTTAGGCCAATAGGAGGGATCATACATACTTTCTTGTAGGTGTGTATTAGCTCCAACTTTAAATGCCGTTTTCCTACCAAGCGTCTTTAGTTGAGTAACTTCAAATTGAAAACCAGGAGAGCGTGCTTCAAGATATGCCTTTACCTTCTCGTCTGTTGCCTGTGGTTTGCATCGTCCAACATATAGCCACAGCTGTTGGTCTGCTGCGCCGAAATCATCTGCCTGATCATGCGAATTAGTTCCTACAATCGCATTATTGTTCTCTCTCTTGGTGGTTGTCTTATTATTGTTCTGACGTCGCGTGGCATTTCTGCTTGTAACTAGAGTCCACGGGGCCTGCGATTCTATTTTTTGCGAATAAATTTTTTGTGGCTCTTGTTTTTGTTCGACAACTGTATCAGCTGATTTGTTTGATTCAATGGAACTATTTAAATTAGGAGATCCGTTGCTTGTTTTTATAGTATAAACATTATTCAAATCTTCTTCATGTATATTAATTTCAAAAAATTCATTGAGTTTTGTCACAACTGTATTTCAAAGGTTTTCTTAAGTATTGACTTCCAAGCCGAAAATCGCAATATTTTCTCTAACTTGTCTTTCCAGATTTAGGTATTTAATTTCAAGATCACTGTATTTCTTTTCCAAACTGTCAATTTTCCTATTTTGTTCATCAGTCAACTTTATTATTTTCGTGTTTTCACTTTTTATGTAGGGGCGAGCGTAGGTGCGTCTTTACTATGTACATACTTCGATATGCGATGTAAAGCAACGTTAGGCGTGGTTAGTAGTTGGATTGGTGACCGTTCCAACGAAGACCACGTCCTCGCCTCACCCATCTTCCAGCGGCTTGTATATCAGTGTATGCGCGGAAGCTATACAACCTTAGGCGAGGGTTGTATAGGAGATATACCATCCTTCGGAGGGGATGTAAAGCCGTCGGTCCCTTGTCTATTAAATGTTAGGCAAGTAAAATATCCCTACTCTTCTTAAGGGAAGAGGTTCGGCAAAATTCCTGGTTGGGGGTAGCTCGTCTACAGGCGTCGGTGTTAGGCCTCAGTAGCGGAAATAAGCCGACGTTAAATAAATGTATAAAAAAAAAAAAAAAAAAAAAAAAACTTTTTATGTAGCCTATAATACCGTTTTTCGTTTCTTCTCCTTGTTGTTTTATGACAGTTCATATTTTTCCATACAGGTCGTTATTAGATATTTCTTTTTCATTCATATGTTTGCTTTATTAAAATATTTAATTTGATACAAAATTAAAATTACTAATATTTTATATGATAGCTGGTGTGATAGGTTTATATCCAAGCGATTGAAAAACCTGATCTTATCAATCACTCTTATCGGTTCTACTATACTCTTGGTATGTTTACATTCGTATAAAAGAACAAATAATGCAATGCACTTTGATTATAATTTGTGGAATGTACTCACTGCAGTTAGGATGTCACCTTAGCACAAACTTGAGAATTTTTGAGGTTCATAAATAACAGATTTTTTAACTGTAAGAAAGAGAGTAGATATAACTAAACTATTACTTTTCCACCAAGGTACACAATTAATATAAAGTGCATCTTCTGCATCTAGTACGGGGGCCATGAACCTTCCCGTGGCCCTTTGAGGTCACGACGAGGAAATAGGTGTTTTCGACGTATTTTTTCATGCTGAATCCAAATATGCAACTCAATTTTACGGAATCATGCAAGAAAAATTGTTATTAACATTTTAATTGTTTATAAGGCTATAACTTCAAAGTTAACAATGAAAGGGAGAGTTTTCAAAGTTTTTATGATTTCTGATACAAAAACAAAGAAAACTCTTTTTGAAAAATTAAAATCGACTGATTAGAACGGGAGATATTGCACATTTATTATTAACAAATTGCATAATTACGATTTTTCCCCACTATTTCACTCATAACTCGGCTCCTATTCAACGTAGAAAGTTCTACCAGGTCTCATTTTAAAGCTAAAGCTTCAAGCTTCAAAATGTTTTGTAGTGAAATATCCCACCATGCTCTTGAAAATTTTTACAAATGATGAAAGCCTGAAATTTTTGCTGAAAAATGATATGTAATTTGTTTATACGCATTTTGAGGAAAGTTAATCTATAAATATCAGCAATTGAGTATACATTATTATTGTACACCTCAAAACAAACATTTTTTGACTTGCTGAATGTATTTTGATTGATTTTTCGCCGAGTAATATTAATTTGTAGTTGAAGCGCTTTCGCGCGCAATTCGCGCACTGACTACGCGTTACATGTAGCGACTACCGTTTTATTCCTGGCTTTACTTAATAAATAATGTTTGAAATGTTTACATTAATAAATAATTTGTAAATAATAATAAACAAATACATAATTTTTTCCAAAGTGTATTAATAAAAAAAAAGTTAATTCATTCTCTCATACTATGACTTTCTAGACACTTTCTTTGCTATATAAAGCAAACTTCATTAATGTAAAATATTACAACTACTAAAATTATCTTTTGAACATCATAGTTAATGAATAATAACAAAAAGCTATACAAATTGGAAAACTCATTTTGTATTTCCCGCTTCAAATATGCTTCGCCGTGCTGTTTAGCTTTGAGTTGGGCTTTGCGTCGACGCATAGCGCAGCGAGTGTTTAAACTTGTTAATAACAAATTGTTATTTGCAGAACAATAGAATGCAAAGTTCATAGTTGATGGAAGATATTTTCAGATTTAGTGAGCTCTAAGAATGTAGAATTTCTAATTTTTTATAAATAATATTTAATTAATTTGTAATGTGAATATGAGTGATTGTACTAATATATCATTTAAGTGTGATGAATGCATTATATGCCAAAAATCTACTCGTACTCTTAAAACATCAAGTACACCTAATGGACGACTTAAAATAAGAGATGCTGCAAACAAACGACTTAATGAAGTTTTTCATCGATTGAATTTGTTATCAGACAAAGGTAAATGAAATTCTTATTCATAAAATGAATATATTTTTAAGTAAAGATTGGAGCAAGTTGGGACATAAATTAAGTATTTTCGAGATATTTTTTGTCAGTTTTCAATGAATTGGTACAAATTTTGAGTTTTTTATAACATTGCGACTTTATATATGGTGCAATTGAATTAAATTAATAATTTTGGTTTTATTTATCGCATTTGCTATTTGTACTCCAGATTCTTATTTGTACTCCAGATCACACGCCCCCACCCGCTCCCTGGCGTACAAAAATCTCCAACTATATACCTATATATATGCAAAATCTGGAGTACAAATAGACGAAATCTTTATTTATTTTACAATTCGACTTTTTATGTACTTTTTTCAGATACTTTTCAATATCATGTCAGCTATGAGTGTTACAAAAATACATCATTATTTATTAATGTAAATATTTCAAAAATTATTTATTAAGTAAAGCCAGGAATAAAACGGTAATCGGTACATGTAACGCGTACTCAGTGCGCGCATTGCGCGCGAAAGCGCTTCAACTACAAATGTACAAATTAATATTACTCGGCGAAAAATCAATCAAAATACATTCAGCAAGTCAAAAAATGTTCGCATTGAGATGTACAATAATAATGTATGACTCAATTGCTGATATTTATAGATTAACTTTCCTCAAAATGCGTATAAACAAATTACTTAGCTTTTTTCCGCAAAAATTTCAGGCTTTCATCACTTGTAAAATTTTTCAAGAGCATGGTGGGATATTTCACTACAAAATATTTTGAAGCTTGAAGCTTTAGCTTTAAAATGAAACCTGGTAGAACTTTCTATGTTGAATAGGAGCCGAGTTATGAGTGAAATCGTATGCGGAAAAATCGTAATTATGCAATTTGTTAATAATAAATGTGCAATATCTCCGGTTCTAATCAGCCGATTTTAATTTTTCAAAAAGAGTTTTCTTTGTTTTTGTATCAGAAATCATAAAAAATTTGAAAATTCTCCCTTCCATTGTTAACTTTGAAGTTATAGCCTTATAAACAATTAAAATGTTAATAACAATTTTTCTTGTATGATTCCGTAAAATTGAGTTGCATATTTGGATTCAGCATGAAAAAATACGTCGAAAACACCTATTTACTCGTCGCGACCTCAAAGGGCCACGGGAAGATTCATGGCCCCCGTACTAATCTTTTATTTTGGTAGTACAAAAATTATTTTTTGCTTTTCTTATTAGATTATGTAATATGTTATTATGGTTTTAATTCCTGTGAAGTTTCTAAATAATTGTTCTGTCATATTATCTCTTCTTATTTCGGAGGCAGCACGCGGTGCCGCTTCATTATTAAAAATCAGCTAAATTGTTGACGAGTGTGCCGCTCATTTTTTGCTTAATTCTCCACTTTTGTTGGTTCTAGTATAACTACTCTGTATCCGATAAACTTAAGCATTTTAAGTAAGTAACTAAGTTAAACTTAAACCGTTCCTTCATAATCAATTATCCCCCGAACCAGGCACTCAAAACCATCACAGCATTCTGAAGTGCCTTAGCACTGTTGTTAACAGATCAAAGAAGTCCTCTACTTAACGATGAAGTAAATTGAAAAATGAATTTTAAAATTTCACGCATTTAATTTTTGTTAATTTTTTAACATGCTATTAATAATAAAGATCCTGTCCGGCTGTAGTTAAATTACATATAAAAAGTCAGCTTTAAGTCCTTACATAACAAACAACAAATGCTTCTAGCATTTTATATCCCATCATCACTAAAATTTTCATATTCATACATTCTCGTCCCTTCCGGTTCAATTAGGGTTTATCAATCAACCTTTTTATGTTTACGATGTAAATACCCAAAAGCTGTATTTTAACAACTCCACCACGTGGATCCGGTGTATTAAAAGATAACACCTTTATAATTAATTAGTAGAAAATATATATTCATATACAAGTCTAATTTTCTATATTACCTGAAACAAATCTCAACGCAAGCTAAGTTCACAACGTTTCATAAATTAATAATAATAATAATAGGTCTTTATTTTCCATTAAGCCAGTGCAGATTAATTATAAATACCACACATTTAAGATGACCTAATGGAGAAATGCCGAAGAGTAACCTTAAACATGAGTTCTGAATAACCTGTTTCGTCCGCATTTTTTATTTTTATTTTGAAATAAATATACGCTCTATAGTTGATTTAATTTTATTAAATTAATTCGCCCGCCTAAATTCTACTTTTGAATAAAAAGGTATCAAAGGATTTTTTGTATTATCTTATGGCCAAGCCATGCGCGGCTCTACGAGAAGAAAAGGTCGCCATATTGGTATCGTACGTCGCTCGTGTATTATACCGAACAAAGTTTCCTTCGCATTAAAAGACATTTTTGGATTCGAGATTTAATCTCAACGCAAATCTTTTATTGTTTTAACTGTGGTTATATGAACTGTCAAATTGGGGTGAAAGTGTCCAGAGGCTGTGTCAATCTTGACGTCCCACAGGTAGTTCGAGAGCTCTACCCATACCACCCTGCCACCCAGACCAATAAGCAAGGTAAGAGGTGCAATCGATCTTTTGATACTTGAGTCTTATAGCACATGATTACAGTCCACATTTAGTTTCTTGCAATCAAAATTTCGAAAGTTCTAATTAAGCCAAAGCTTTGAAATTTTGCACATGTGTGTATAAGTCCGACGACAATACACTTTAACATTTTCATATAAGAAAAAACAAGATGGCGGACGACTTTACCGTTTATGATCCGATTCGTCTCAAAATCGATATTTTTGAAATCGCCAATTATGATTTGTTGGTAGAAATTTAAAAATTCAAAATGGCGGCGCCAATGTGGCGGACGACTTTTGTTATTTATGGTCCAAATCGATCAAAATCGATACCGGGGGGTTTTCGGGTTTGCCTATCACGAATTTCTAGTCAAAAATTTAGTTCCGGATGGCGACTTCAAGATGGCGGACGACTTTACCGTTTAAGATCTGATTCAACATAATATCGATATCTGGGAGTTCTCTAGGTCGCGAATTATCAATTTTTAGTCAAAATTCAGAAATTTAAAATGGCGGCGCCAATATGGCTGACAACTTTTGTCATTTAGATCAAAATCGATATCTGGGAGTTTTCGGATTCGCGGATTACGAATTTCTAGTCAAAAATTTAGTTCAAGATGGCTGACGACTTTACCCTTTATGATCCGATTCGTCTCAAAATCGATATCTGGGGATTACAGTATATCAAGAGACTAAAAAGTAAAAAATAAAATTATATAAAAAAATATTTACAGAAAAGGGTTTATTTAAATGCTCTAAAGTAAATCATACCCATTATTTTGTTACATTATATATTTTTTTATTATATAAAAGCTTGTCGCGAGCAATTTCCTTTACACAGGAAAATCTCGCGACAAGCTTTTATATCATAAAAAAATGATATAATGTAACAAAATGATGGGTTTGATTCACTTCAAAGTTTATTTTCTACTTTTTATAGCATTTAAATAAAAGCTTTTTTTTTCAATATTTTTTTACGGATGTTGTCAGAATCTAAACATGGACCCTATACCGAGTCAAGCAAAGTTTTCATGAAACAGAGATTCACATAGTATATTTAAAATATAGCGGTTATTAAAAATCATTTTTAAATTCATATATGCTATGCAATGTTAATATGAGGTTTGAACCTCAACATCGTGTCAAAGAGTAGGTCTAGACTCTTTGCGGATTCAGAGGGCCATATATGGTGTCCGTTTAATTTGAAGTTGTTCTGCTAGGACTGACCTTATATTTTGAGGACCAAAAGCATGGCAGTTTTATCGGCATTAATAGTCAAGGCATGATTTTTAGATGTCTCCACTAGAGCCGCAATGTCTAGATGGATAACAGTCGATGCCTCGACATGCTTAGAGGGATCAGAAGAGAGTTATAACTGCGTATCGTCAGCATAAAAATGAACGTGACAGTGCTTAAATATTTTTATAAAATCTGAAGCACATGAAGTATACAGCAGTGGACCTAAGTTAGATCCCTGTGGAACTCCTGACGACACTCTGAGGGGAGCAGACACATTGTCGTCAATTTTAACTCTTTGTGGCCGATTGGGGAGGAAACTGCGAAATAAATTGATAATAAGATTTCAATATAGCTAAAAGTATTTCATGATTGATGGTGTCAAATGCTTTTGAAAAGTCGAGAAGTACTAACAGTCCCCATCAGTGTATCAGCAGTTATGTTCAGCAGGGCTGTTTCACAGCTATGAAGCGGACGAAAACTTGAAAAATGTGAAATTTGGAAACATGCTGACAGAGTTGAGAATCTACCGCACAGTTATAAGAATCCATGAGAAATACAATTATGAGGTAGGGAAGAACAAACATTGTTACAGACAATATATATTGTATATATATTGTTATACAATAAATGCATGTTGAATACCTAAGTATGTTACATAAAATATTTGTGCTTGAAATTAAAATAATAATATACTTTTAATTTAAATACAATACAGGTTGCCTCATTTTGTTAACAGTAGTATAAAATATATCAACATCATCCATTATCCCTGTATAGTTTGAACTGAATATTCTTTGTATTTTTTCAATAAGTTTTTATATATCATATTCTGGAAGACTGTTCTAATTATGGCCTGACAAATGCGTTGAACAACAATACCAAGGTTCTGTTGTCTAAAAATTAACTCCGCCTGGAGCTGTTGTTGGGTAGATTGAGTAGCTCGGCAGCACTGCTGCAGGATTGTCTTCACGGAATCGGTCCATAGCGAGTAAAAGGAACAAGAATAAGGTTTTACTATTTGGAACTTGGAACGTGCGTACCCTGCTGCAAGAAGGAGCGATGAACAGCACAGCGGAGGAACTCGATGTTTATGGTTCATTGGAAGGGGCCGACGAAGATGAAGTAGACAGATTTTATTATCAGTTGTACCCTGTTTGTGAAAATATACCTAAGCATGATGCTATAACACCATTAGGAGTCTTCAACGCTAAGCTTGAAAAAAAGAAAGCCCTTACTAGCCTGTTTGGTAAACACAGTATACATGAAAAAACCCGCAACAATGGTCTACGCGTAGCTCGATTTAAAGCAGTCAACGACCTGAAAGTAATGACACATGGTCCTCCAGGAAAGTTATTTTTAAAGAAATATGGAAAAGACCAGAAACAAGTAAAACCAATCAAATTGGCCATATGATGGTATACACAGCAGGACGCTTTGCGAAGCGAACTCTGGTTCAGACCATTTCATGGTAGAGCTCAAGATGAAGCCAAAATATTCACCATAACAAATGGAAAAGTAAACAATTATTAAGCGGTGGAATGCGGTGAAATCAAAGGATGAGCAAGTTGAGCCGAATTACCAACATCAGTTAAGGCAACTCTTATAAGAAGCAGAAAACGGATTGAGTGTCGATGATGAATTTTTATAATTATTTTTATTTATTAGACTATTTTTTACAAACTTTCCCTCTTGTTACAAATAACATGACTATGTTGAAAAACATTGAATACTTTAACAATCCTTGTTTATTTAAAAAATGTAAGTATCCTATTTTATCATATGTTTAAACTATACCTAGTCAGATATTTCATACGCTACCAATAATTTTCGATACCTATTAATTTGATTTATATACAGTTTTCAAAATTTCAATACCAATAACTCTTTACTTTTTATTTAGATATTAGTTTTTGTTATAACTTTCTTACTTTTTTAGATATATTAATTTTTATACATAAGATTTTAGTACTGTTACCTTAGATTTTCTATTAAGTTTCTATTAACTTATTTTAACTATATATTGACAACATGCAGTCACTAATCTCCTTTTTTAAATTGTTTCCTTGTAGTCTTGTGTCTAAAGATGTGAAATAAGTTTTTGTTCACGAAACCGGCAATACAATATAAAGAATTTTGTGAGATATGATTCTTTTTTCCCACCAAAAATAATTTTTTAGTGTTATGGAAATAAAATTATGCTCTATTTAAAAAAATATTTATTTTTTTTTATCCAAACCAACGCATAAAATGTATTGCCCACTTGCTATATGTTTTAGCATTGTAATATGACACTGTAAATAAATAACTGTAGATAAAACTGTGAACAGTATGTTTTACCTTTACATAATTCTGTATAAATGAAATAAATCTGTAACTGTGATTTGCAACTCGAGCAAAATAAGTCGGTTTTTTGTTTAAGTGCTATTTAAGATTCCAATACCGTTGCGGAATAACAAATAGGTTTATTTCCGGACGTAGAAAATAATCATTTTTTATATCTATTTTTGTGCGCATCTGAAGAGCGTGACTAAAGCTTCTAAAGAGATAAATGGAATTAAAAAGAAGTGGAAGTTTGAGTATTTACCAGTTTCACGAAAGCTTTTTCGAATTGTTTGACATGTTTTATCAACACGCTCTCGACGTTTAATAGCTTTTTATTAGGAGCAGTTAAAAGTGCAGAGAATTTCGAATACTAAGCGTAATTTACATTTGATTCTGTTTACCAATTGAGTGGCCCCAATAGTAGAGGAAATGAATACAAAAAGGGTATAAGTTCTTAATCGTTACTACTTCAATGTTAAGTTTCGGCAACATATGAAATTTATACCTTTGACAATTAGTGCACTCACCCTGGGGGGGTTGCAGCCCCCATTTTACACCCCCAAATCAATAACTCGCAAAGTTTTCAACGAAATCGGCTAAAATTCATGCCATGAGGGTTTTTGGGGTCGCTGATTACGAACCCGAAGTGAAAATTGGAAAATTGAAAATGGCGGACATAGAATGGCGGGCTTTAAGAATGAATTCCTGATTTACGCTGTTTCTATCGATTTTACTGAAAAATATGTAGAGTAAAAAAGTGTTTAGAATGTCATACTCCTTAAGAATGCACCACTTTGGTAACCACATTATTTAACCCTTTCGCTTCTCCCTCGTAGAAAACCTCCTACTCCTGACCCTTTCTTTTGAAAAAATTGCGATAAAAACTTTTTTTAAATTTTGTATTATAGTTTGATAATATTGGTCTGATAAACCCTAACCGTTTCAACCCTTTAGTGGGGGGTGAACATAAAGTGACCGCCCAAAAAATGCGATTTTTTCCTAAATTCTTACTACAAATTGATGGGGGGAAAATCTTTAATATTCTTTCCTTTTATTTGAATTTTCTACCACATGTAATATCCTTTTCAAAAACAAATCACTGAATCTACAAAATAATAGATTTATTGGAAAAAAGTCTCTGCACCTGTGACGTCTACGTCAAAGGTTATTTTTTTACAATATAAATCGAAATAAACACAGAAATAATGTATTTTGCTGACGTTTTGGAATTTAGTCTTTCCGTTTTGAAAATTTTTTTTCAAAGAACTTTTATTTGTTGTGTATTAGTCCAAGCAATGGGGGGGCTTCTATCTGTATCTATGGTATACGAATACGCAATCAAGTCCTAGAAAAATAACTAAACTAATACATGGAATTTTTACAGGAACAAAAGGTAATTTTCAAATATAAACAAAATCTAGAATTCTTCATAATAGCAAAAGGCAATATACAAACATCTGGAGTATACACAAGTCAAAATTCAGTTAGATACTCCGACATTAACATACAATTATAATTTTTAAAGTCAAAATCTCGAAAGGGAAGCTGGGCGCCACGGATTTTATTTTTTGGTAAAAAAGCCGAAAACCATTCAGGGAACTTAACCAGAACGTGCTTACAGTTTACGATGCACTTTGTCACATGGAGCAGTAAGTGGCACTGACGGAAATCTTCCAAATATCTACTTGGAGAGCATATTGTTCGAAAATGTACAATTTAACCCCTAATTCACTGAAGTATGCACACACTGAACACGGGTCTGGGCCCCAAGGAAGTCTTTATTTCAATAAGAAAGTTCCTAAAGTTTACACTGTGATAAAAGAGTACAGTTAGTATACGGACTAATACCGTACATTAACAGAACTTAGCATCGAAAGCTTGTAATATGGCGTCTTTGCCGTTTATAATGTAAATACATGGCGTCTTTCAGTAACCAAATAGAACTTCTCTCTAAACTGAAACTCATGAAGGTAAATCGCTAGAATTTAACATCAGATAAATCTATAATTAACTAATATAACGTTACACATTACTTGACGATAATAGAACACTTGCAATCTTTCTTTTTAACCATTTTTAATCACATTTCCGCCATGCTGCTGTCGGTGGGCCCCCTTACATCAACGGGAATCTCGCTTGGTGCATCCTCTATCTTTCATCAAAACAATTAATAACAACAACAAAAAAATAATATATACACATACACGTATATATATATATATATATATACACACATATATATCAAATAACAGTTGTAAAAGTGCAATAATCGCAACAAACAGAATTTAAAATTATTACATTAATAATGCTTAAAATTTGAAATGAGAAAAATCGGACAGAAGGAATTCGTCAAAATCAAAAAATGCATTTTCAAGTAAGAAACGTTTAATTACTGATTTAAAACAAGTACAGTCAAGTACCTGTATAACATTCGGTAACACATTGAAAAACTTATTGCGTAGTAGCTAATCCCATTTTTGGTTTTCGAAAGACGTGAAAAATCCATGCGTATGTTACCCTTATTGTGCGTTGTATAATTATGTATGCTCTCATTTTTTGTGTATTTATATAAATTAGCTTTTATATGCACAAGACATTGCAGTATATATGCGCAAGGCTGCAAGGATGCTAGTATGGAAATGAGAGAACCTCGAAGCAGGTTCAGGTTCATGTTCAGTGCAGGGGTGGGGGGTAATTAGAGGGGTGGGAGGCAATTAGGGGGCGGGGCCAAGGAGTGGTGATGGAGGCACTTGTAGAGGTGGAAGGTAATTGAAGTGGTGGGAGGCAATTAGAGAGTAATTAAGGGTAATTTAGGAACAAATAAGGGTAATTAAGAGTAATTGTAGGAATAATAAGCATAATAATTAAGGGTAATCACGGTAACAATAAGGATAATTAAGGGTAATTGCAGTAACAATAAGGGTAATTAAGGGTGATTACAGTGACAAAAAGGATAATTAAGGATAATTACAGTAACAGTAAGGGCAATTGCAGTACGAATAATGGTGATTAAAGCAATTATGTCCGCCCATCCGTCTGTGTTGGTTTACCCACCTGTTCGTCGGTCTACCCACCTGCTCGTCTGTCCGACAGTCATTGCATTGTCCTATTGCACAATTCTGTAGTATCTGTATTTTTACAATGACATAACAAACATTCATTATTGATTATATACCCAAAGTTACAAAATTATTTTACCTGCCATATCTTTAGGGATATCTTGTACTGATTTATTAGATGAACAATTGCGATACTGCCTTTAAATGGCCTGAATTCTGCAGGAATTTTAGGTTTGGTTACTTTTGGAATAGGCACTATCACGCTAGTTTTTCATTCACTTGGTATTTTTCTAGTTGCTAGTGAGGTATTTATGAGATGCAATAGGGCATATCCAATTATACAAAACAGATCTTAACAACCTTTTTTTATATTTAGCGAAATATTACTGGTACTTTTATTTTTCAGTTCATAAACATTTTTTTAAGTTCTCCTAGTGTAATGTTTTCAGATCTTAGTGAGTAAGATTCAATTCAATATAACTTTATTTTCAATTTTAATTACAGTTGCCTCCCCAGAGCCCACTCCGGATCCGGTCGTGCAACCACCGCGCGATTCGCGGTGGCTGATTGCAGGGCCGGGCGGATTGCGTCTGGCTTAGCTAAAAAAAACAGTTAAACCTTAAAACCTATACTCCTTCTGCTAATAAACAGATTAAAAAAGGTATTAAAATTACATATATCTAAAAAACAGATTTTATAAAACTTAAGAACTACGCATTTTTTAAATCTTTCGCTTTTCACCAAGTAATTTTGACACTGACGCTGACACCTCAATATAAACGAGGAGTTTTTCGCGGGGTGTGAAATCGCCGGGCTGCGCATAGGCTGGCCTAAATTGTGGTTTTTAAATTTTTGGTTTTTCGAGAATTTTGGTTTTTTGTTGAAAATTTTTGAATGGAAATGAATTTAGACAAAAATGTACAAAAAGAATACGAGAAATAAACGGGATAAAAGGAAACAAACAGAAAAGAAGAAGGGGATAGGAAAGATTTAAAGATTCAAAAGGTATGAAATATCAGTAAAAGTGGATAGGATAAACGGAAGTTGTAGTTGATGAAGTTTGGCTACAGAGGTTGCCGGAAGATCGGTAACATCTGGTATGGTAGGGTGTGTGTTATCCGAAATGGGGCATTATGCTGTCTAATCTGTGTTATGTTCCTTGTTAGGGGACTGTCGCCCAGCTTGAAAGAATAGAATTTTTGTGAGATATTCTGGACGTAATCCACTATTGGGGAGTGAGTAAGTAAGACATTCGTCTGGTTTAGTTCCATCAATTTTGAAGTCCCAATGCCTTCTTTCAATACTCTCGGATATTTCCTGTATATCATCCGAATAGAACTTGTTAAACATTTTTTCTGCCGTTCCACTTATATTTCCCATAAATAATATTTGTGAAAGTAACTTGTTTTTCGTTTCCTATCATGCCATAAATGCCAGATGACAACTAAGCTTAAATGAGTCGTTCGCTTAATGCTTTTACAATCTCGGTACGTAGCGATCTATAAATTTCGACATAAAAATTTTGCATTAAGGAGCGCATCATGTTTCATCATCTAACGTTACAATTGTCGAGGAAATTCCGTTGAAAAATCATAATTCAAAAGATTCGAATCACCCTAACGGATATACAATTCTGTAAAGTAAATAATTTCAACAGTTCTATTTCGGCGTAGCCATTTAGTTTCAAGCGCCAATCAATTTTTCGAAATAAATAGCTGAACATTACTCTACATATTTTAAGAAATGGCCCTGTTTTCAACTTTTTCATCGTAATGGGGAGACTAAGTGATTCAAAGGAAAAGCAAAAATATATGAAACGCTCGAGCCGAGTATGGATGGCTGTAATTTAAAACAAAAGGGATATTTAAGTTGAAATGCTGGAAATACTCGCGACTCCAGGAATTTGTCAACATTAAAACGCCTACAGTATCTACAGCGACATCTACATAATATTCTCATAAATTTGGACAGTGATTCGTGTTTTAATATCTCAATTACGAACACAATTGCGCGCGTTTTAGCGAGGTTTGTAATAATGATTGATATAAGCAATTAACTTTGTATGTGCCTATTCAACGTGATTGCTAATGACACTATTGTCCTGGGATCAAGGGTTAATACTGTTACGTAATATTACCAATTTTAAACTCTTTTGATTAATGTTTAAGCAATATTGGAAATGATACAATTAATTGATTTATTGGGGCAATAACCATATTTTCAATTTTATAATCATTTGAGCTGCTATTATCATCGTTACCAAACTCAAAACGCACTTATCAACACAAACTATTCAACACAAGTGGTGTATGTAATTCAGTGGTATAAAAAGCGAGCAAGAAAGCATAAAGGTAGCGACCGCTTGTGATTATTATACCACTGGCGTTATATGGTAGCAGTACACAGGACCGGACTTAAAATATGTTTTCAGTTTCAAGCAATGAATTAAGGAATTTGAATACTCACCAAATAAGAATATTATTTAAATATTTCAAATAAACTTCTTACCAGCGCATTAAAACTGTATAGTGGCGTTCACTTTTCACTTTACACTTGTTAAGGTTTAAAAGATTTTCGTGTATATCCCAGTGCGCATCTAGTATTCCTATATATGAGTTCTTCGAAAAAAAGTCATATTTTGCCGGGCATTTTCATAAAGTGGTCTATATGGAACAATATCAAGTTGCTGCCCGACAAAGCACCGAAAGGGCATGATCTACTTCCATTCTTTAACCCATTTATGTAATTCCTATATATATACTGGATGCCCATTGTGTGATCACGTAATTACCTCTGCTCATCAACAATTGTACATGATACACAGTACTGTGTAATAAAACCGGTTGGTTCAGTTTTTCAAAATATTTATTCATACTTGTTATGTGTTATATATAGGCTGTCCATTTTATCAGGGCCCTCGAGAATATATGACTTAATATCGGTCATACAAAAGAAAGATTCTAAGGCGAAAATTTTTTGCAAAACAGAGTGTTTCAACGAGGTTTTATCTAATTTTTTTCAAAACCGCTGTATATAGAGATGTACTCTTCAGGCTGTTAAAAAAATTATTTTGAAACAGGCGGGAAATGGCGCCAATTAGAGTATTTTCCTCCCTTTTCAACGATATATCACATGCCATATTTATTCATTGGTACTACGTTAGTAATTATAAAAACATTTTTTTAAAACCAATAATTTTTTTTTAACAAGCATTATACTTGCCATGGAGAAGTATGATTAAATAAAACGATAAAATAATTCAATAAGTTGTTCAAATCTTTGCTATAATAAAACATTAACACAATTAAGAAGAACAAATTAAATTCAGGTAACAAAAACAAATTAATAATAAAAAGAATATAGCATACAGAGCATTAATATTTATCTAATCCTCAAAATATTTTTTATGATATCATATCAAGTATTCAAAGTGTCCACCGCGATTTCTTATGCACAATCGAGTGCGGCGAGGCACTGCATTTAAAACATTACTCAGCATTTCGGGGGTAACTGTAATACATGCCTATTGAATTCGAGCTTTTAGGCCCTCTACATTTTGCGGTGTCGTCGAAAACACCTTATCTTTAATATACCCCATAGGAAAAATCCATTGGGGTTATATCTGGAGAACGAGGGGGCCAACGGATAAATCCATTGGTACCTGTCCAATGTTGAGGCAAAATTTCGTTTAAATAATCTAGGCAAATCTAGGAATTGTGGGGACGAGCTAAAACTTGAAATTATTGAAAGTTGTGTCGATTCTCTAAAGGTAGGTTATCTAAGAATGCATTAAATTCATTTCTCAAAAGGTTTAGGTACCTTTGACCACTGAGGTGACCATCATAAAAATAAGGACTTATTAAATTGGTGCCTAAAATACCTATCCACACATTTATTGAAAAACGATTTTGAAACCCAGTCGGTCTATGCCAGTGTGTATTTTCAGAAGTCCATTTGTAATGAATAGTGCGATTAAAAAATCCATTATAGGAAAAAGTTGCCTCGTCGAATCAAAGTGTTTTACTACATATTAATGAATCGGCACGTTTCTTTTCCAACAGCCACTTATACCTCCTTGGTTTGTCCCCCGCTTGTAAATTGTGAACTTTTTTGGCTTTAAAACACCGGTAATCATTTTTCTTTAAAATTTTTCCAGCACTTGTTTTATTTATATGACAAGCAATTTGAATTTCTCTTAATTATGTTTCCAAATTTTCTGTATTTTTATTTCATACATAATTAATAACTCGGTTTACCTTATTTACATTATCAGTAACACTGTTCAACCTTGTCTTCTTCTTTAAAAATGAACTATTATTTTTCAGTTTCGTAGCTAATTTTCTGAACAGAGTTTTATTCGGCTGTAGTACTTGTGGAAATCTATTTCTATATTCTACTTGAGCTAATCGAGAGTTAAAATTGCTTTGGCAATATGTAACGAACATATTATAATGATCAATGTGAGTGAAAATCATTTTTGAAAATTCCAAATTCTTAAACGAGTGTGATTGAGTGAGAGTTTAAGTATTAACTGAGATGATCTGTCAAAAAATTAAATTGTCAAGTTTGTTCATAGCCAACTATTTTAAAATAATTGAAATAACAGTGAAATCATGAAATACAAACAAATGGATATTATACTTAAATTAATTGGTAAAGACATTTTAACTTTCTGAGCAATGAGTGACGCTATTATGGAGGGCCTCTATACATTGGCATAACTGCGAATACTCTTTCCATAATTGCTCCATGTTGCTTTCTTGATTATTATTTTGTTTTTGTTACCTGAATTTACTTTATTCTTCTTAATTGTGTTAATGTTTTATTATAGCAAAGATTTGAACAACTTATTGAATTATTTTATCGTTTTATTTAATCATACTTCTCCACGGCAATTATAATGCTTGTTAAAAAAAAATTATTAGTTTTAAAAAATATTTTTATAATTACTAACGTAGTACCAATGAATAAATATAGCATGTGATATATTGTTGAAAAGGGAGGAAAATACTCTATTTAATGGAGCCATTTCCCGCCTGTTTTAAAATAATTTTTTTAATAGCCTAAAGAGTAAATTTCAAAATACAGCGGTTTTGAAAAAATTTAGATAAAACCTCGTTTTGCAAAAAATTTTCGCCTTAGAATTTTTCTCGTATCTCTTCAAATAACGGAGATATTTGGCATAGGCGTTTTCTGCATTTTCGATATTTTCTGCCATAACTCTTAAAGTATTCCATGGATATCAGGATTTTGGATTTTGTAGGTTATATAAATCGGCACAATTTTCATAAAAATAATGTTTTTTGTACGACCGATATTAAGTGAGATATTCTCGAGGGCCCTGATAAAATGGACAGCCTGTATGTATATATGAGTAGGCCTATTGTATATTATTTGTGCATTTTTATAAATATATTTTAATTCTTATCTGGACTCATTTCGGGTTATATTATTTATTGTTGCCAGACTTGCAATAAACTGTTAAGAGCGCCCCGGATATAAGCCGGAAAGACTATTCAATTTACTCTCATATGTCATTATTTTAAAAAACGGCTTTCACTAAAAGACATTAAGAACATGTTACAATGTGGGATGACGAGAGAAAAAAAAGTATATATAAAAAAAATATTTTTTTTCATCTATTTTCGATTTGCAAAAATAATTCTTATCATCCCACATAGGTATTATTGAAATAAATATTTTCCCTTTTGTAGAACTAAAATAAAATTATCCCTAATGTCCTCAAATGTACCGAGAAATTTAAAGATTAGGTATAATAAATTTGTCCAATGTCATATTCTCTTACATCTCTATCTCTCTCTTTCCAAGCGCACCGTACATTAGGCTGCGTTATTTTATTGACGGGAAGTCATTTACAATTAAAATTGGAACCATGGATGACTAATACACTGCGAACAACTCTTAACCAGTGATTCATTATTTTTTTCTCTTTCCAATTATGTGTGTGTATGCGTGCGAATTTTTGTCTGATTCCGGACATCGAGGGCTCAAGGAAACCCACCCCAGCTAGGCCGTGCAGTGGGCCGCTTCGTGCAAGAGAGTCATTGAGGCGGCGCACTATAAAATAAATTTTATTACGGCTAATTTTCCTGCACTCTCATTCACTTATAAGCACTTGAATTCATTTTCTTTGTTGGATGTGGCTATTTATACATACTGTCCAGGCAATTCACGCCGCACATGCGCGATGACGTTCAAACATATTGATATAGTAAGAATTATAAGGTTAACCATCAGCAGTCTGTGGTGTAATACTTAGTGTTCCCGATTCTCACACGTGAGGTCGACGGTTCGAATCCGCTTGCTACAGTTTTTTTTTTACCACATTTTGTTAACTAAAATACGTAATACGAATATTTCTTTAGGTTAGTTCGTTGGGTTAAATATGTTAATATTTTTTGATGTAGTATAGTTGTTTATGATAGATAATGTCCCTTGCCCTCGACGGCTATACTGTATGTATAAATAGCCAATTTCTTATACATACTGTATGTATAAATAGCCAATTGCGTATACATACTGTATGTATAAATAGCCAATTGCGTATACATACAGTATGTATAAATAGCCACATCCTTCTTTGTTTGTTTGTTTTACTTTCCTGCTATTACAGTACTATGCCATACTATTTATATTATTCGAATTTTGTCACCTATTGTAAATTATTTATTATTATATTTATTTATTTTTATTTTTTTACGTAATAACAGAACCCCAATTAATTTTGACTAAGGAGTCTACAGTTAATTTTTTCTACTTTGTTTGCGGACACCCTGTATATATAAATTGATGTGAGGTCGTTAGTAAAAAAATGTAGCGCAAAGTTTATTTACAATTTGACCAGGGCAATTTTTACTAATACTGAGTTAAAGAATATGTTATACTTGCACTAAAAGATCTTGTTCAAGAGTCGTACTTCTACAGGAAATTCCAAAGATGACATGGCTTCCATGTGTGTACAATTAGCAGAAAGAACATGGGAAACCCAGGCAGTATGTTTTGACTTACTGTTGATAAAACAGCGTTAAATATGATTCCGTTGAACTTATCTTTAAAGTTAATGAGATAAAAATATTTATCATTTAATTCATCATTGGCAAGTGTTGTGCAAATATCATTTAATTAACAATTTAATGAAAATACTGTGAATGCAAATTGATCGGATAGTCTTATGCAATTTTTAAGTAATTACCATACCCAAGTGTATCATTTACTGTTTTCGGTTAGCAAGGTGAGTTGAGAAGACATATCAAATATAAGAATTATATTAATAAACTTTGGTCTGTAACGGGTACATTTGAGTTATAAGTATACCTTGCTCACTTTTAGATACGATTATATTAAATACCTACATACTTTTCACACAGAAAGTACTCTTACGAGCTACATAAATAACCTCCAAAAAAACTCGTTTCTACTGATTGAAAATTTCATATATGATAATAAAAAGTGTAATGAGTTAAACCAGTTAAAAAGTAGTCGGTGATTACTATCGACTGTGAATAATTTATTTGAATTATGCGAGAAATAAATATTTTTTCCTTCATAGCTAACAACATAGTTTTGATGGCAAGATATTACTTACCTCAGATTAAACTACGACTAATAAAAACATCTTATAATTAATTATTATTGAGTGAAATACACTTGTATATAAAAATCAAAAGAATACTTTTTAAATAATCAAATAATAACATGTTCCCGTTTTCATTACTTGTAAAAATTTGCGACATTTTGAATAAAATTGACAAGAATTTTAAACAATTTTTAAAGACACAATAAAAACAACTGCTTGTAAAGCGTATCTAAATAATGATAAATAATAAACATGCATTTTGTATCTCTAGCTCGTTGCTATGTTTCTGCTTATAGTGTAGGTTGTTATAGTATATACTTCGTATTATTAAAAAAAATTAACTCGAAAAAATATCAAAATTTCAGCTCGCCTTGTCAAAATATAAAAACAAAGTAATCATATAATTTAAATAATCAAAAAATTACACTTTTTCGAAATATTTCCTGAAAAATTCACTACAATCCGATAATTCCCAAAGATGCCTAAAATAACATCAAAACATACAATTAATTACAGACCCCGTATAATATCAAACCACTTCTAAAACACTTCGCATACCCCCGGTATAAAAATCTAATTCACATACATAATTTTTTTTACAAGCCATTCTTCGTTCAATCTAAATACCTGTTCGGTTGTGCGTCTTAAATAATAAATTATAATTTATTTTTATACACGACATTCTACAGCTCCTCATCAATATTTACTTCCGATCCTTCAACATATGCAAAATCTTTTATATCAGATCTGCAGCCCGCAGCGCAAATAAATTATGTTATCAAAAGTTATTCCCGTTGGTTCAGCTAGCGCCATCCACGGCACTTAATATAACCGCAGCCCCATAATAAGTGCTCGTCTGCGAAATTATTTTACGAGGGCGAATCGAAACGGGGCCATCCATAAATTACGTCAAATGTTAAGAGGGGCGGAGGGGGTAAAAAAAAGTGTGACATCGTTTGACAAGGGGGGAACGAGTCGTAAGATTCGTGACGTCACATGTATAACTCCAAAGTATTAAAACTAAACTTAAACTCTAATGAAAAACTCTAAAATATTACCAACTCTATCAATATTTTTGTAATTCATTTATTTAACGTCGGCCCATTTCCGCTATCAAGGCCAATCACCAACGCCAGGGTATAAGCTCTGTGTAGGCACTGGGACCCCTAACCTGGAAATTTTGCCGAACATATTGTTATAAGTATTGTCTGAAAGTTATTTGTGGCATTCTACGAATATTCTTTCCTATTATTTGGGTTTTCTACCACATGTACTATTATCCTCTTCAAAACAAATCACCGAATCTACAAAATAATAGAATTATTGGAAAAAAGAGCCTCTGCGCCCGTGACGTTTACGCCAAAGGAAAAGTCAGAGGTTATGTTTTGCAAATAATATAAATCGGAATAAACACAAAAATAATGTATTTTGCTGACGTTTCGGAAAGTAATCTCTTTCCGTTTTCAAAGCTATTTTTTGAAGAACTCTTATTTTGCTGTGTATGTCAAATACACAGCTTTAAGATTCTGTTTATGTTATTTCCATAGATACTTACTACTTACACAGAACATAGAACTGATGATATTTTTTAGATAATGTTGAGTTTGTTAAGTTCTTCTTTTAACATTGGTAGCCAGGTTGTACAAATATCTACAGAACAATTCGATACGCACTTATCTTCATTTAATAAGATTATTGCTGATTCTTTAATTTTTCTTTTTTTGGTATCTGTTTCTTTTGTTAAAATTTTTGCCGAGTCCCAGTTTATTCTATGTCCGTTTTCCCAAGCATGTTCACAAATCTTTGATTTTTGAATTTCATTCTTTCTAATGTAGTTCTTGTGCTCATCCAACCTCACACTGAAAGGTCTGGATGACTCACCCACATAACATTTATCACATTCGCACGGGATATTGTAAATACAGTTTTTTGAATTCTGCTCCCTGTTTATCGGTTTTGTTTTTGTTAAAATAGATCTTAAAGTGTTCCCCGTTTGAAATATCGTCCTAACATCAAATTTGTCACCTATACGGCGTAGCTTTTCCGATAGTCCGTATACATAAGGAATTATTGCTGTATAATGACGTTCAGGTTTTTGTCGTACCTGATTGTCCCTATTTTCAACATTTATGAAAATTCTATCAACAAAGGCTTCAGGATATTGATTTTGTACTAGAACCTCTTTGATAAATTTTTTCTCGTTATTTAATATTTCATTATTAGATGAAATTATTTTGGCCCTATCGTATAAACATTTTACAACACCCCTTTTAACATTTATTGACTGATTTGAGTTAAAATTTAGATATCTATTAGTATGTGTTGGTTTTCTATAAACGCTTGTTTCAATTGTATTATTTATCCTTCTAATTAAAACATCTAAAAACGGTAGTTCATTCCTACTTTCTACTTCTAATGTGAATTTAATAGACGGTTCCTTACTATTTATATTTTCTAAAAAACTATCTAGTAAATCAACACCATGAGGCCAAATTGCAAAGATGTCGTCAACATATCTCCACCAGACAACCGGTTTGTTTATACAATTTTGAACATGTGTGTTCTCAAAGTTCTCCATAAATATGTTGCTTAAAATTGGTGATAATGCAGACCCCATAGCCATACCAAAATCCTGCTGATAGAACTCATTGTCCAGTTGAAAATAGGTTGTTTTTATACACAGTGTTAAGAGTTCCATTATGCTATTTACACTTAATTTAGTTCTAGTTTCCAAATTATTATCATTTAGCAACCTGTCTTTAACTATTTTTAATGTTTCATCTACCGGAACATTGGTAAAGAGGCTAACTACATCAAAACTAACCATCAGGTGTGATTCATGAATATCGGTTTCATAAATTTTTTCTATGAAATGTTTACTATTTTTAATATATGAATCGGTATTTCCAGATAATGGATCAATAATTTTAAGTAAAAATTTTGCCAAATTATGACATGGTGAATTAATAGAACTAACAATTGGTCTTAAAGGAATATTTTGTTTATGTGTCATTTTACGGCTAAATGTACCTTTCCAAAATGCGAAAACCAGAAAAATTTTGGACAAGGCAAGCAAGTCCATGGTTAGGGAAAGGATTCAATATCATAGATACCAAAAAGAACGAACTATTGGGGACATTACTTACACGGAGAATGAATTAAGCAGAAACATTATAGAACAGGATTATCAGTTTATAATCCAGAATGTCAGGTTGAGTTACGAAAAATATTTTAATCTGCAAAAAGGTACGCATTTACATAAATTTAGAAACTTAATAAGGGAAAAACAGATTAGGCAATTACAAAATATAAATAATAATCCTTTAATTGACAGGACTGTCATTAATATGTCAAAAAGACTTTTGTCCATTTCAGACAGGCTTGTACTATCAAAAGGTTTAAATTTTGCAATAAACCCGAAAACTGTTCCAAAATTTGACATAGTAGCGGCAATAGAAAAAACGGCTCAAAATTTACCAACAGATAGTGGTAATGAATATCGCATACGGGCAAAAATTGCTTTAGAGAAGCAATACAAAATTGAAGATAATTTAACTCCAGAAGAAAAGTTATCGATAAATTCTTTAAAACGCGATGAAAGTATAAAAATATTGCCAGCAGACAAAGGTAATGCCACAGTCATTATAGATAAAGATATATATAACACAAAAATCATGACTCTTGTAAATGAGGGACCCTACTCAAAATTAAACAAAGATCCAACAAAATCAATAGAGAGCAAAATTTACAGAACTTTGTTTAAATACAAACATGAATTTAATGATTTTGAACGAAGGAAACTTACACCACATCATAGTAAGCCCCCTCATTTTTATGGCTTACCAAAGACACATAAACAAAATATTCCTTTAAGACCAATTGTTAGTTCTATTAATTCACCATGTCATAATTTGGCAAAATTTTTACTTAAAATTATTGATCCATTATCTGGAAATACCGATTCATATATTAAAAATAGTAAACATTTCATAGAAAAAATTTATGAAACCGATATTCATGAATCACACCTGATGGTTAGTTTTGATGTAGTTAGCCTCTTTACCAATGTTCCGGTAGATGAAACATTAAAAATAGTTAAAGACAGGTTGCTAAATGATAATAATTTGGAAACTAGAACTAAATTAAGTGTAAATAGCATAATGGAACTCTTAACACTGTGTATAAAAACAACCTATTTTCAACTGGACAATGAGTTCTATCAGCAGGATTTTGGTATGGCTATGGGGTCTGCATTATCACCAATTTTAAGCAACATATTTATGGAGAACTTTGAGAACACACATGTTCAAAATTGTATAAACAAACCGGTTGTCTGGTGGAGATATGTTGACGACATCTTTGCAATTTGGCCTCATGGTGTTGATTTACTAGATAGTTTTTTAGAAAATATAAATAGTAAGGAACCGTCTATTAAATTCACATTAGAAGTAGAAAGTAGGAATGAACTACCGTTTTTAGATGTTTTAATTAGAAGGATAAATAATACAATTGAAACAAGCGTTTATAGAAAACCAACACATACTAATAGATATCTAAATTTTAACTCAAATCAGTCAATAAATGTTAAAAGGGGTGTTGTAAAATGTTTATACGATAGGGCCAAAATAATTTCATCTAATAATGAAATATTAAATAACGAGAAAAAAATTATCAAAGAGGTTCTAGTACAAAATCAATATCCTGAAGCCTTTGTTGATAGAATTTTCATAAATGTTGAAAATAGGGACAATCAGGTACGACAAAAACCTGAACGTCATTATACAGCAATAATTCCTTATGTATACGGACTATCGGAAAAGCTACGCCGTATAGGTGACAAATTTGATGTTAGGACGATATTTCAAACGGGGAACACTTTAAGATCTATTTTAACAAAAACAAAACCGATAAACAGGGAGCAGAATTCAAAAAACTGTATTTACAATATCCCGTGCGAATGTGATAAATGTTATGTGGGTGAGTCATCCAGACCTTTCAGTGTGAGGTTGGATGAGCACAAGAACTACATTAGAAAGAATGAAATTCAAAAATCAAAGATTTGTGAACATGCTTGGGAAAACGGACATAGAATAAACTGGGACTCGGCAAAAATTTTAACAAAAGAAACAGATACCAAAAAAAGAAAAATTAAAGAATCAGCAATAATCTTATTAAATGAAGATAAGTGCGTATCGAATTGTTCTGTAGATATTTGTACAACCTGGCTACCAATGTTAAAAGAAGAACTTAACAAACTCAACATTATCTAAAAAATATCATCAGTTCTATGTTCTGTGTAAGTAGTAAGTATCTATGGAAATAACATAAACAGAATCTTAAAGCTGTGTATTTGACATACACAGCAAAATAAGAGTTCTTCAAAAAATAGCTTTGAAAACGGAAAGAGATTACTTTCCGAAACGTCATCAAAATACATTATTTTTGTGTTTATTCCGATTTATATTATTTGCAAAACATAACCTCTGACTTTTCCTTTGGCGTAAACGTCACGGGCGCAGAGGCTCTTTTTTCCAATAATTCTATTATTTTGTAGATTCGGTGATTTGTTTTGAAGAGGATAATAGTACATGTGGTAGAAAACCCAAATAATAGGAAAGAATATTGTTATAAGGTTTAAATTTGTTTAAAACGATGACGATGCTATATGGTTGGATGAAGATGTTGATACATTGAATGTTTCTAACATTATCCAAATCGAGAAATAAGTGAGTGCTTTAATTTTTAGATTTAAAATTGCAAAATATGTGACGTCACACCAAAAAATCCAAAAATCATGAAATTCGTGTGCTGTAATTTATAGATGGCCGAAAAGTAGTAAATAAATTGGGATAAAATTATCAAATAACTTCTTAACTTAAGTAAATCTGACTCGAATTTCATTTAAACAGCAAAATATCTCAATTTTTAAGACCGACACAACCACATTACTTTCAGTTCAAATTTGAATCAATTTCAGTAGTTATTGCTCAGTTAGTGCCCGCACATCCAGCTTTAGACGGTGTCCGCACGGAATAGGCGGTAGCGTTCCAGACTACAAAAAAACGATTGTGCAAGACTCGCGGTGCACGATAAACGCAACTATAGCAATAGTATAAAAGGCCGCGCGCGGCAAATCTCAGGCCAGTCAATTCTGGTACGCGTTCTTTTATAATATATATCAGCGAATTCTTCCTTCGCAGTTTAAAGTAAAAAACGACAAAACTATTTTGCCCTCGCGCATCTAATATAAAGTGAATTTTTCAAACTATTATAATCGGCACCTTCGCAAAAAAATAATATTTCAGGTTTTAAAAATACTAGTTAATTTTTTATTTTTCCAAGACAAAACTTTCGTTGTTGAAAAGATAACATTTTACAACATATTTTTAAGTTAACTTTAAGTGCATTAAACTCTGTTAAGGGTTTAAAAATAAATACTATAATATCGTTCTAAATCTACTGTGTTATTTCGAGAAGTAACATACAGGATGGTGAAAAAATACCCTGCCACACACAATTAAAAGTGTTTTTCGAACTTTTACCAAAAACCAAGTGCTCCGACTGCATATACAGGGTGAAGCCTTTCACCCATGTGCTAAAAATCAAAAAAATTTCAAAAGTTAAACCGATACTTTCCAATTTAAAATAAGTGCACGAACCTCCTCAAGGGTTTTTACCAAAGCTCTCCGACGCAAATTTTTTTAATTTTTCAAACTCGAGGCGTTTATTCGTGTTCAGCAAAGCAAAATATCAGTGAATGTAAAAACCACACAGAAGCGGCTATATATCAGAATTAAAGACATACTTATGCATCAGCAACGGTTTTATTATGCTACAAGATTTTTATACCAATTTAGTACTAATTTTTTCACAATTTTTTGGTTGATTTTTTCAGATTCGATAAGCGTTAACTAAATCCTACAGGTACCGAATATGGAACTAACATTTCCTCTTATAATTTGGCTAGGAATTACTTGGGGGATTGTTAATACTGCAGAAAGTGAAATAAACCTAAGGTTAGTCGTGCGCATAGTTTTAATATTTAATATTTATTATAGCTTAATTTTTATAATAGCTGTTTTTACTGTAAGAAGAATAGGAACTGAGATATCTTACTTCTTATGGCAACAGAAAATAAATTAGCAAACTTATGTATAGATAAAATTTATGAATGTTCTGCTATTGAAATTTCATTAGGTGACAAAAAGTTTATTGCATTGCTTAATTCAGATGCCAGTATTATCTTGTCGAAACTAGAAGAATGTTTAGATATAATCTGTAGTAATGACAAGATTTCTGACATGTTACATTTATTTACTTAACAATACACTGCCCAACAGAAAATTCCAATTACTGGGAAGGAAATTACAAGTAAATGTTTATAAATATAAGACAAAGAAATGTAGAAATATCAATATGTGGCATGGATAATTAGTAACAGAGATAAAAACAAATCTAAGTTTAAATTTATGCAATTAATCATTTTATCTCAGCTACATTGCAGTGGAAAATATCAAACCGGTCTTGAAGATTATTATAATTTTCACACCTTCTACATAGTGGCGGGAGTCTCAGAACGGCGGCAATTCTGTGTAAATTACATCAACTTGTGAGTTACCGTCTATAGCCTCAAACATATATTGGGTTATACAGAAATTATTGATTGAAGCAAATCTTCCCTTGAAAAAACCGTGGTGATACTCAGTAATGCGATTCTTTGCATAAGAAAATGTTGGGTCATATAACAATATTTCGAAGGTTTTAGAGAAATTGTTGATAATTGTCAATATTATTTTTTCATCCTTTTTATATATAGGGATTACTTTAGAACATTTTGTCAGGACATGTGTTTGATTTAATCACCAAATTAAATAGAAGGGTTGTTGTAATGTACTTACAACTCCTCTTATATTAGCACAATCATGTAATATAAAAGCTGGAATTTTATCAAGGCCCATCGTATATTTATGTTTGATTTTTGTTAAGGAATTCAAGACTTTATGTTCAGCAAATTGTTCAATTGTTAAAGAATCTTCTACATTGTCCTCAACTGCAACATCGTAAACGCGATGTTAAGGTTACGGCACTTTCCAGCCAGGTGGAAAAAGGCCAACGTCATTATGATCCCTAAACCAGGGAAAGAACTATGTTTCCCGTCTTCTTACAGGCCCATCAGCCTCCTCCCAGCCATGAGTAAGGTTGCAGAACGGGTCATCTTGAAGAGGCTAATAGAGAAGACAGAAGAGCTGAACATCATCCCGGATGAACAGTTTGCATACCGAACAGGACATTCCACGGAACTCCAAGTGCTTCGCCTCACCGAGGAGATCACCAAGGGGTTCAACCAGCGTCAAGTCACCGCGGCGCTGTTCCTAGACGTCGCCAAAGCATTCGACACGATCTGGCACGACGGTCTCTTAGCTAAAATGATGAGTATGGGTTACCCCATCGAACTCGTCAAACTAGTGAGATCCTACCTACACTGCAGACAGCTAAGGGTGAAAATCTCGGACCAACTCTCCACTTACAGGACCGTGGAGGCGGGAGTTCCACAGGGATCGGTGCTGTCACCGCACCTGTTCGCCATCTATACCTCGGACCTCCCCCGGACCGACCATACAGCCCTAGCCCTGTATGCAGACGACACCGCCCTGATTGCCAGATCCTGGAAGGCCAGAGACGCAACCAGAAAACTCCAGGAAGCGGCCACACTCCTGGAAGAATGGTGCACGAAGTGGAAAGTCGCAGTCAACGCCGACAAGAGCCAAGCCATCCTCTTCAGACGAGTGCAGAAAGAAATTCCCACAGGACACGTCTCCATGAACGGCGAGGACATCCAATGGCACGACACCGTCAAATACCTCGGCGTGGTCATGGACAGAAGCCTAACATGGAGACAAAAAACGGACGCCATCACAGCCAAGGCCCGACGTACGAGAGCCCTCATCTACCCAATGACGGGAAATGGGAGCGGACTTAACTTGAGGAACAAGCTCACGCTTATCAAGACCCTCATCAGGCCGCAGCTGACGTACGCCTCGGTAGCGTGGGGCTACCAGGCGAAGTCCTACATGAAGAGAATCCAGGCAGTGGAGAACATCGCCCTCAGGACGGTAGTTGACGTCCCATGGTACGTGAGAACCGCAGATATCGTCAGAGACCTGGAGTACACCACGGTCACTGGCCACTGATTACGACCCCGCCGACGCCCCGAGGCACAAGCGACCGAGGGTTCAGCTACTGGACAACGGGTAAGTATAACCTTTATTTCCCGCTAACAGATCTGTTTCAGATACGCCAGGACGGACCACCACTACCAGAGACATGACGTTTTCAACCCTAACCCAACCTCCTTGCGGGCGTCGGACAACATACCGTCCGACGCCCGTTGTCCTACCTGCTCCGTGGAGACCGAAAGTGCTAAAAGAAGCACTTAGGTCTCCACACTCCCGAACTACATAGCTCATCCTTACCTTTCCGACGATCCGGGGTAGGATATCAATTGATGTCCTACGTACCGGCAGTCAGTCCCAGCCAAAACTTCCTAAACCCAACTCGACCGATGACTACCCCCGGGGGTGACAAGCTGGCGAAGAAAGAAAACATCAAGACAAGAAGAGCGCCAGAAGAGACCTCAGCCAGCGAGGTTCAACAGCCAGGACCAGGGGAGGTCCGCAGAAAATACCACGACATATCTCACATTTGTGAGCTGGGTCTGGTAGAAGTACGCGGGCCCACCTATCACGAAGGCCCGTCCAGGTCTACAAAGATAATCTAGGTGCAAAGAGTAATAGTCCTATTCGGCCCTAGTTATCGAGACCGACATCCAGCCATGAACTGCAAAAATATTGAGCAAAGCCATTTACTAACCCTTTATTGCCTACAAAATGTTCATCTCCGTCATACATTGCTGTTGGTAAATTGCTACTAATTTTCTTACTGTTGATAAATTACCAAAACTTATTGAGGTTAATCTTAGTATTGTTTTCAATGTCGCGACAATAATTTTTATATTCAATATTAACCTGCTCTTTGATTTAGGTTCTTAATAATTTAAATTCTTCCAGTGAAAGGGGATAAGTTTTTGAAATCACGCCACGCTTTATGTTTCAATCTAATACTTCTAATTATATTGGAATTATACCAAGGAGGGTAGCTCCTGTCTTTGATTAGAGCAGCATACATTTTTTCATAAAATTTTTCAAAAGCATAATTTACCTAGCCTCTGCACCCGTGACGTTTACGCCAAAGGAATAGTCAGAGGTTATGTTTTGCAAATAATATAAATCGGAATAAGCACAGAAATAATGTATTTTGCTGACGTTTCGGAAAGTAATCTCTTTGCGTTTTCAAAGCTTTTTTTGGAAGAACTCTTATTTTGCTATGTATGTCAAATACACAGCTTTAAGATTCTGTTTATGTTATTTCCATAGATACTTACTACTTACACAGAACATAGAATTGATGATATTTCCTTTTAGATAATGTTGAGCTTGTTAAGTTCTTCTTTTAACATTGGTAGCCAGGTTGTACAAATATCTACAGAACAATTGGATACGCACTTATCTTCATTTACTAAGATTATTTTTTCTTTATTTTTGTTACCTGCTTCTTTTGTTAACATTTTTGCCGAGTTCCAGTTTATTCTATGTCCGTTTTCCCAAGCATGTTCACAAATCTTTGATTTCTGAATTTCATTATTTCTAATGTAATTCTTGTGCTCGTCCAACCTCACACTGAAAGGTCTGGATGACTCACCCACATAACATTTATCACATTCGCACGGGATATTGTAAATACAGTTTTTTGAATTCTGCTCCCTGTTTATCGGTTTTGTTTATGTTAAAATAGATCTTAAAGTGTTTCCCGTTTGAAATATCGTCCTAACATCAAATTTGTCACCTATACGGCGTAGATTTTCCGATAGTCCGTATGCATAAGGAATTATTGCTGTATAATGACGTTCAGCTTTTGTCGTACCTGATTGTCCCTATTTTCAACATTTATGAAAACTCTATCAACAAAGGCTTCAGGATATTGATTTTGTACTAGAACCTCTTTGATACATTTTTTCTCGTTATTTAATATTTCATTATCAGATGAAATTATTTTGGCCCTATCGTATAAATATTTTACAACATCCCTTTTAACATTTATTGACTGATTTGAGTTAAAATTTAGATATCTATTAGTATGTGTGGGTTTTCTATAAACGCTTGTTTCAATTGTATTATTTACCCTTCCAATTAAAACATCTAAAAACAGTAGTTTATTCCTACTTTCTACTTCTAATGTGAATTTAATAGACGGTTCCTTACTATTTATATTTTCCAAAATACTATCTAGTTAATCGACACTATGAGGCCAAATTGCAAAGATGTCGTCAACATATCTCCACCAGACAACCGGTTTGTTTATACAATTTTGAACATGTGTGTTCTCAAAGTTCTCCATAAATATGTTGCTTAAAATTGGTGATAATGCAGACCCCATGGCCATACCAAAATCCTGCTGATAGAACTCATACTCCAATTTAGTTGTAGCTTCCAAATTATTATCATTTAACAATCTGTCTTTAACTATTTTTAAGGTTTTATCTACCGGAACATTGGTAAAAAGACTATCTACATCAAAACTAACAATCAGGTGTGATTCAGGAATATCGTTTTCATAAATTTTTTCTATAAAATGTTTACTATTTTTTTTAATATATGAATCGGTATTTCCAGATAATGGATCAATAATTTTAAGTAAAAATTTTGCCAAATTATGACATGGTGAATTAATAGAACTAACAATTGGTCTTAAAGGAATATTTTGTTTATGTGTCTTTGGTAAGCTATAAAAATGAGGATGCTTACTATGATGTGGTGTAAGTTTCCTTCGTTCAAAATCATTAAATTCATGTTTGTATTTAAACAAAGTTCTGTAAATTTTGCTCTCTATTGATTTTGTTGGACCTTTGTTTAGTTTTGAGTAGGGTCCCTCATTTACAAGAGTCATGATTTTTGTGTTATATATATCTTTATCTATAATAACTGTGGCATTACCTTTGTCTGCTGACAATATTTTTATACTTTCATCGCGTTTTAAAGAATTTATCGATAACTTTTCTTCTGGAGTTAAATTATCTTTAATTTTGTATTGCTTCTCTGAAGCAATTTTTGTCCGTATGCGATATTTATTACCATTATCTGTTTATCCTTATCATCTACATAAAATAGGAATAGTGGCATTAAATATTTGCGAGCAGTGCAATGAAGTAGGAGATTTAGATCATATTTTTTTCAAATGCCAAAAATACTCTCATCAAACAAACGAGTTGTATAACTTAATAAAACTCAAAATAGAAGCTCCATTTAACCTTCTTCATCTTCTAGCATTAAATAATAAATCTGTAGTGGATTCCTTAATTTTATTCATTAATAAAACAAAAATTAATATTTAGAGTAGGTTTAGTCTTGTTACCTATGTGTCTGTCCTATTGTTTACTTACCTAACTTAACCATGGTCTCTCTCTATGCGTATGTGTAACTGAAAAAAATGCCCTGATCGACCACTGGGCGAGAAGTGCATATGACCCCGTCTACTTCCTCTTGTATCACAAAATAATGTTTATTTTATCGAATAGATTAGTAGAAGTAGGTTACTTAATTATATAACAATTTAGTGCCTGGCTGTGGGACAACCGCCCGAATGCCATAAGGAAAAAAACCATGATCTGTAGGTAAATTTTGAGCCGTTTTTTCTTGGTGTATTTGTTAAGATCAAATAACTCAGAATTATATATATTAATTATATAACATTGTATTAAAATTTTTATTTACAGTCTGTTCAGTAGTTCAATTGATTCCTCTTTTACAGGGAATAAATAAAATTAAACCTGAATGGTATTTGCAATTTCATCATAACTTTGTTTTGCAGGTTCTTAGAAGCGTGTTCGAAGGGCGAACTAGACCAGTTACAACGTTTATTGAAAAGTGGAGCGGATATAGAATTTATAAACAAAGATAATGAGACAGGATTCACTCTAGCCTGTACATACGGCAAACTAAAAGTTCTAAAAGAATTACTAACTAAAAATGCAAATATTGAACACGAAAATATGTATGGCAAGACAGGATTAATTTTAGCCAGTGAATATGGACAACAGGAAATTGTAAATTTCCTTCTATTCAATAATGTAAACGTTGAGCATGCCAGTAAGAAAAGCGAAACAGCTCTCATACTTGCCAGCTTCCGTGGCCATAAAAGTGTCGTGAAGTTATTATTAGAAAATGGTGCCGTAACTGAACACACTGATAATAATGGTGACACAGCACTCCACAAAGCTTGCTGGAGTGGTAGAATAGATATCGTGGAACTGTTATTGTCGAAGAAAGCCAACATAGAACATCTGGATAACCGCGGCGACAATGCGCTGCTAAAAGCTGTAAGAAATAACAAAATAGAAATTGTTAAATTGCTGTTAAATAATAAGGCAAACATCGAGCATGTGAACATAAATGGACACAGCGTTGACATTCGCAAGTAAAACAGGTAAGATGCTTGTAATCGAAATATTTTCTATAATAGATTTCGGATCACAAAAATGGAAATTTTTTAAATTGTTGTAACCTTATCATCGATATTATTGCCTATAGAAAAGAAAGTTTTAAATAAAAGTTGTGTGGTTATGACTGAATCTTTAGTCGAGGAAATAAAGCACTAAAAACTGCTCAACCTCCGAAATTTCCGCAGCAAGACGGATTTTAATGCGGTTTTTTGCATTCGATTCGTGAAAGCATCAGGAAATTTTGTGAACTAATCTGATGAATAGCAAATGAAAAATTGCATATTTGCATTGTAAAAATGCATTGTTCAAAGTGCATTTAGAATAATTGATTTGCAAGTCGGTAAAAATTGATTGAAATGAATACAAATTCGTTACTCGGGAGGTTTTCGGGGTCGCTGAACACGAATATCATGGCGGCAACGGCCTCCGTGGTACCTGGAGCCCAGGGTGGACCTCATCTCCTGGAACTTCTTGTAAATTTGTAATATACTTAGTTGAAATTCGTTACTCGGGGGTTTTCGGAGTCGCTGAACACGAATATCATGGCGGCAACATTCTCCGAGGTACCTGGAGCCCAGGGTGGACTTAATCTCCTGGAACTTCTTGTAAATTTGTAATATACTTAGTTGAAATTCGTTACTCGGAGGTTTTCGGGGTCGCTGAACACGAATATCATGGCGGCAATGCCTTCCGAGGTACCTGGAGCCCAGGGTGGACACTATCTACCTCATCTCCTGGAACTATCTTGAGTATAGCATTATTTTTAAACGAATTTGCATATGTTACTCTAAATTATTTATCTAAATATTATAGTACTACCAACTTTGTCTACTGGAGCCTGATAATTTTTTTTTGAGTTTGGCGCGCTTAGTGTTGGTAGCATCGATACCTCGATCGATACAATGAAAATTCAGGTAAGGCGTCAGCGTCTCATTCTAGTTCCACACGTGGCGTCAGTTGGCCGAATTATACAGTGCTACAGAGTTGTTTAAGTTAATACTCTTAAGAGCGCTCCGGATATAAGCCAGAAAGACGGTGTAAATTACTCTCATATAAATCATTATTTTAAAAAACGGTTTTCACTAAAAGACATTAAAAATATGTTACTATGTGGGACGATGGGAGGAAAAAAAGTATATATAAAAAAATAATTTTTTTTTCTTCTATTATCGATTTGCAAAAATAATTTTTATCGTCCCGCATAGGTATCATTAAAATAAACATTTTCCCTTTTGTAGAACTAAAATAAAATTAGCCCTAATGTCCTCAAATGCACAGAGAAATTTAAAGATTAGGTATAATAAATTTGTCCAATGTCATATTGTACTACATCTCTATCTCTCGCCTTCCAAGCACACCGTACATTCAGCTGCATCATTTTATTGACGTGAAGTCATTTACAATTAAAATTGGAAGCATGGGTGACTAATATACTCTGACCAACTCTTAAAGTGATTGTTTACACAATTGTATCAGAGGATCTAAAGAACCGTTATTAAAAGCTACTCTGAATACATATACCCTCTACATTTGTTATTGCGCCCTGGTACAAACTGAGTAATTTATTTTATGCTTATTGGATTTATTTTTTGCAAACATTTTTGCTCTTATTTACTTTCTAGTGCACAGTAATATTTCCAATTATTAAATTATTTTATTATAAAAATGAATATAAATCAATTTAGCATAATTATTCTTGTTTCTCCAGTTGTAAGACAGATTGCGGTAATTCATGTGGATGCAGAAAGCGTGGATTAATCTGCAATGTTGCTTGCAAAAATTGAGCTGGCTGCAATTGTTCTAATGTAGAACATTATTTAGAAGAAGAACAATTATCGGTTTGAATTGGATTTGCAGACGAAGAGAATGAAGAAGAAAACTTGTAATTAAACAATAAATGTTTTTCATTGTATAAGTATGTGTTATTTTTTTTAAACAATAAAACATTACAAAAACAATTGGAGTTTTCAGAAATTATTTTTGAAAAATATTGTTTGGATGTACATCTTCATTATTATTATTATTAGCCGTTACTCGAGTCCGAGTATAAAAATGTTACAGTCGATAAATTGTGTACAATAAAAACAAGTAAAAGGTGTAGTCTATTGTAATTCCCATTCATCTACGGTGCACACGACTATGGCTATAGAGGCCAATTCGGGAGAGCACATGTCGACCGCAGTCAGGACAAACATAGACCTGGTTAGGTCTTGGATTCGGCCTTCTTGCAGCAACATTTCCTTGATAGCTGACCACAACCCCTCGCCATTCGGTTCTGTCCGCTGCAAGTTGTTCCCATTGCTCGTCTGCAATACCGCAGGATTTTAGATTTTTATGGAGAACGTCTTTGAACCTCTTTCGTTGACCGCCACGCCTTCTTCTACCGCTTAGCAATTCACCATAAAGTGTGCATTTAGGAAGGCGGTTATCATGCATACGATGAACGTGACCTGCCCATCTTAGGCGTGCTCTTGAAATAAGCACCTCAATTGGAAGGCTGTTTGCTCTCCTGAGTACTTCCACGTTTGATATGTGATGGAACCAACGGATTTTCATCATACTTCTGAGGTGTCTTTGCTGAAAACGTTCTAATTCTTTCGCATGACGACGGTAAGTGACCCAGCTTTCACATCCATATAGCAGTGTTGGAATGACAACTGCTCTGTAGACAGCCATTTTCGTTGACAAAGCAAGGTCGTGGTTGTCAAATACTTTCTCTCTAAGTCCCCAGAGTGCTCTAGATGCAGCGTTAATTCTATTGCGAATCTCGCTGTCCATGTTTGCTTTGTCATTAACAACGTTGCCTAAGTAATTGAACTGATCCACCACTTCAAGAGAATTTCCGTTAAGTGTAATGTCTATTTGGTTCACTTGATGAGGAGTTGACATAATCTTAGTCTTTCCAATGTTGATTTTAAGTCCCAAGGAATCATAGCTCTGGGCATACACATCTAAAAGTTCTTGAAGCTCTTCCGGCGTAGAGGCTAAAAGTGCACAGTCATCCGCATACTGGAGATCACAAATGAATCGTGTGCGTGTCTTCGTGAAAGCTCTAAAGCGCCCTATGTTAAAGAGACCGCCATCAAAACGGCATCTGAGACCTATTCCTCTGACTGTCAGTTTGTTGTCAACAATAATTGTTAGAGCAGTGGTAAACAAATTAAAGAGTAGGGGTGCCAGGACACATCCCTGCCTAACTCCAGTGAGGGTTTGGAAAGGTTCGGTTGCCTCATTATTATACATAACCTGGGCGTTGTTGTTTGTATGTAGACTGCGACATACTTCCACAAATTTTCTAGGGATACCTAAGCGGAACATAATTTTCCAGAGCACTTCCCTGTCCACCGAGTCAAACGCCTTGATTAAATCAATGAAGGCCATGTGAATTTCTCCTTGATGTTCGAGTGCTTTTTCTTGAAGCTGTTTAAGTGTGAAGATTAAATCCGATGTGCCTCGGTTTGGTCTAAAGCCACTCTGTGTTTCAGGAAGTAACTTTTCCATAACAGGTGTTAGCCTATTTGCCATCGCTTTAGTGAGTATCTTCCCTCCAACAGCCAGGAGAGCTATACCCCTGTAATTTCCACAGTCCGCAGCGCTCCCTTTGTTTTTGAAGAGGTGAAAGTGTATCACGAAACTCCTGCGGAGCTTGACCACTTTCCCACACGACATCAAACAGTTTTTTGAGGTAGGGTATGAGCTCTGACGACACAGCTTTAAAGATCTCAGCTGGGAGTGAGTCGGCGCCGGGAGATTTGTTATTTTTTAGCTGTCCAATGGCGGTTAAGATCTCTTCAGTTGTTAGTGGTTTATCTAAGTCTTCGAAGGTGTCATATTGAGGGATAAGATTTATAATATCGTGATCGGCTTGACTTTGCTGGTTAAGAATGTTAGAGTAGTGTTATTTCCATCGGGCTCTTATTTCCTGGTCTTCTTTGAGGAGATTTCCATTTAAATCTTTAATAGGGCACATATTTTTCCGACTGGGGCCGTACACTGCTTTTATTTCCATTTCTTACTTCTTTCACATCCTCATTATAATATATAAATAAATAATTTTGAGTAATATATGCAAATTCGTATAAAAATGATGCTATACTCAAGGTAATTCCAGGAGATGAGGTCCACCTTGGGCTCCAGGTACATCAGAGGCCGTTGCCGCCGTGATATTCGTGTTCATCGACCCCAAAAACTCCCGAGTAACGAATTTCAACTAAGCATATTAAAAATTCACAAGAAGTTCCAGGAGATGAGGTCCACCCTGGGCTCCAGGTACCTCGGAGGTCATTGCCGCCATGATATTCGTATTCAGCGACCCCGAAAATCCCCGAGTAACAAATTTGGACTCATTTCAATCAATTTTTACCGAGTTGCAAATTAATTATTCTAAATGCACTTTGAACAATGCATTTTTACAACGCAAATATGCAATTTTTCATTTGCTATTCATCAGATTAATTCACAAAATTTTCTGATGCTCTCACGAATCGAATGTTAAGAACCGCATTAAAATCCGTCTTGCTGCGGAAATTTCGGAGGTTCAGTGCTTTATTTCACCGACTACTTGTTAAAATGCTATCAAAAGTACAGTAGCGTGCAGAAGGAAATGAAGAAAAAAAAATATTTATACAAAATAGGTAACTCATGAAAGATGTTCGATATGTCCACAATTATTTTCAATGCATAATTGATAACGTCCATAATGACTTAAATACTACTATTATTATTGACAATGCCTTTTTGAAATACCCAAAAAATGAATCCATATGAATCATATCCGGACTGTTAGGCGGCCATTTAATTGATCCATCATTCCCTATCCATATTGGGAATACATTATTCAAATTATCTCGAACGGGTAGGACACTATGCGGGCTTGTCCTATCCTGCATCCAAATCATATCATCAAGTTCGGTTTCCGGAAAATTCTGCGAAAGAATATTTTCTGCTTCTGAAATAATTATTTCCAGATAGGTAACTGCAATTAAAGTATAATCATAAAATATAGGCCCAACAATTTTGTATATGAAAATTCCACACCAAACGCTAACAGTTTTGCTCCCTGATTTTTAATTTGTTTGACCAATCTTTTTCTGTTGTGTTTGTTTTCCCACGACCTTCGATTTATCCTATTAAAAATTCCTGCCATAGAAAAGGATGATTCATCAGTTCATAATCTTTTAGTGAAAGAATCGGGATCTGCATCCAACTTTTGAATCATCTGGCGGCAAAAGTCCAGTCTTTTCCTTTTATGAGCCTCTGTTAAAGCTTGTACGGGTAAAATTTTATATGGTCTGTAGTTATTATTTTTAACGTATGTTGGATTTTGGAATAACTTTCCTCTAACATTATTTCAGAAAGCACACATTCCACAAATTATGTTGTAATATATGTCATTCTAACACACTGTGTTGGAATAAAACTATTGTATAAATAAGCAACTTTTTTGCATAATTTCTAAAATCTTGTTAGAGAAAGTATAGTCTAAAACACGTTTGGAATGGCATATTCCACACTCGTGAAACGTAGTCCTGGCCTTCGGTTCGGACTACAAACTTTTCGCTCGTAATATGGGCCACTCCTCAACTTTTTGTAGAATTTACTAGGGATGGGACGGATGTGCTTTTGGCTGGATGACCGGATACAGTATATCCGGCTAGTTCAAAATCCGGTCAGGCCGGATATCGTGCTTTTTCAAGCAGTTATTTATCTACGATCAGGCCGTGGTATTTACAATTAAATGCAAGTCGCACCCGTATTGCCCTGTCCTGCCAGTCTTGCACTTTGCTGCAAGTAATTGTAATTACACGTAATGCGCATGGTACACCAGAACAGAACTAATAATAATTCTTCTTTGTTTTACTGTGCTGGGAAGCGTTGTTCATCACAACCCCATAACGTTCGGCCAAGCGTCCCAAAATTTGAGCAAACCAATTTTCGAAAACTTCAACATTCATTTCTTCATGGTAGTCTCCTGTTTTCTTCGATTGGAAGCAGAACAAACCATCCTCAATGAAACCGTTCTCAGATCATATATGAAGCATTCTGAGGCGATCTCCTTGGGCTGGTGGATATTTTAACCCTGTCGTTAATTCCTGGATGTAAGCGCGTATCGAATCAAAATTGTTGTGTCCTTCTTACAATATGGCCAGCGTTCACCCAAGTCTCACCTAAGAAGTACAATTTCTTGCCTTCTTCGCGATAAGTTCGAATCTCTCGTAGGAAACGTCGACTCCAGGTGATGATCTCATTTTTTTTCCTAAGGACACTATTGCGTGACCTTTTTGAAAAACTATGATACAAAAACAATTACATTAAAACGTGGAAATGAAATCTATTTTTACTCACTGAAAGCCAAATTCTTTGATCAATTTGTTCAAAATACTTCGTTTAAATTGAGGTAGATATTCATTTTCATCAACTACCGATAACATTTTATCTAGAGCTAGTGGTTTATTTCTTTCGAAAAAAAAAAAATTAATTTGTACTTTCCCACAATTAAGCATGGAAACACCATAATCGTAAAACTAGCAAAGGTTATACCTTTAAGGCAAAAATGCCAACAGGCTGGAGGCAGTAATGACCAACTACAATAGCCAACCGTAATTTGGAAATTACGCTCATTTACCCATCCCTCGAGAGGTATATGATAGACCACCGAAATGCAGGCAAAAGAGGTCAGTCATGTTTGTGTTCTCAAACAATTCACTTCGTATATTTAAACTTAAGATTCGTAACCACTTTTTGTTAAAAGTTTTGTTTAATAAATAACTCCTTCTAAAGAACATTTAATTAGATAAATTAAACATCGAATATCACTTTCAGTTTTATTATCGATGTCGTCCAAAATTGGTCGTTGTTGGTGATATACTTTCGGTGCGTGAAATATGTGTGTTCCCTGATATTCACGAAGAATTTTGAAGACATTCTGGATACTTACACCTGAATTAAAATGTGTAATTAATATAGATAATAATAATAAACTCAAACGTAAACTATAATAAACATACATAGTTAAAATAAAAACGCCTCAGAGGAAAAGTACTTTGATGTACTAATTAGGATGCCTGCATAATTCAAAGATGAAAATTACCTGCTTCATTTGCAGTAAACTCGACGTTTTGTGACTTAGGGTTATCCAGATTCTCTGTGACAACAAAGCTTTATAGGTATTTAAAACGCGTTGCTTATCTTCAACTGAAAAATTAACTGGCTATCCGCTTTTTCAGCGGAGAAAGAGCCGCTTCGTCCATAAATTAATATTAATCGAAATATTTTCTAACCTCGAATAGAAAAAGTGGTTCAACATTAATTATTTTCATTACGTAAATTAATATACAAAAATGTAACAACAATTTTTAACAAACGCAACAAACTAAAGAACAGAACATAAAGACATAAAAAATTATGTGATTTAAAAATCAACCAATAGAACAATTCTACTTAAATATGGCGCACTTTCTTGGTGAGTGGCTTAACTATTTCTATTCAGCAAATAAGGTAAGTATGGTATTTGTAAAGAAAATAAGCATATGTTTTGTTAGATCTCGTGTAAATATTAATCGTAGATATTGTCTGGTACCTTGTATATTATATTGACAAATTCATGTGCTTTCTAAACTATGCACAACAATGAATGACATAATTAGTTAAGCTAATTGTTTAAAATACATGCTAAATATAAATTATTTACGTAATTATCTCGTTATTTCAAACATAATAAATAAGCGCCTGGTAAATGTTGTCTAAATAAATGTTTTCGTGTGTGTCCAAATCTCATTTTAACATAATTATCCAATCACAATAAATTTCAATTTGTTAACAGAAACATTAAATATGAGCGTATTGTTCAAATTAATAATATTTTGATATTTTGATTTTCTAGTAATAAAAAACTTTAATATGCCAACTCATTTTATTTTATAATTAACTAGGTTGACTAATCAAATGTGAGTAATAATTCATTTTAAAGGTAAAAAGAACCAAATTTCACCAAATTAGACTACAAGGAAAAATGTAGAAAGATGGTTAATGACTGCATGTGGTCAATATAACAAATTAATAGAAACTTAAGAGAAAAGTTATGATAAAAGTACTAAATATTACGAATAAAAATTAATTAATCCGAAAGAGATATGACAAAAAAACTTGTATAAAAATAGAGAATAAAAATTGTTGATATTGGATTTTAACCTCACCACAATAAAATTGTGAGAGGTTACTAAAATTTGTTCAAAAACGAAAATTGAGATAACATCAAATCTTTACGTTTTGAGGTCCTAGGAACCCAAAATTTTTGAAAAATATCTGCATGTGTGTGTGTGTGTGTGTGTGTATGTGTGTTAGCACGATAGCGCCGAAACTACTGAACGGGTTTGAATGAAACTTTGCATGTGCGTTTCTTTAGTGCTCCAGAAGATCTGAAAAGGTTTTGGCTGAGATCGGATTACGTTTAGTGCCGTTTTGGCGCAACAAGTTATTTATTTTGTAATTACTTACAATGTTCAACCGAATCATTGAAAAGCAATTAAAATTCCAATTTCAACGATATAGCACACTTCCACCCTTTCGATTTGGTTTCCGTGAAAAAAATTAAAAACAAAGCAAATGTGAAGCATAGATCGCATTTCGCGTGACATGATCGATGCGCGTAGCCATTACGTCGTGACGTCACGCGTATTCCTATTCAACAACAACTATACAGCTTTATTGTCGCATTTAATTTCAAATATTTTGAATTGGAGAACGGATTTGGATAAAAGTTTGCATGAGGGTTTCATCAATGTTCTAGAAGGTCTGAAAAGGTTTTGGTTGAGATCGGATTAGGTTTAGTGCCGTTTTTTAAATATATACAGAGACAAATCAAAGAATTACACTACAAATATTCCTCTAAAATCTAGTAAAAGTACTGAAATGCAAGCTAATTAATGTTTATTTAACAAAGAGTCATGAGCGATCGGTTTGCAATGAGCAAATTTTGTCGATTGTCGTTTGTTTCCCGCGCTATGTTTTAGTAGTTTGTCATCCGATACGTTGGTGTCATGTTACATATAAGATTTCGGCATATTTGCAACTTTTAGTGACTGTGTACAAGTGGATTGTCACAAACTTTAAAGGTAGGTGTAACAATAGCAATACCATATGCTTTTATTATAGATTATCACTTTACCAATTTTCAGTTTGTTATTTTACGAATCTGTAATGTTTATGGTACCTAACTAGACTTTCTTAGTTGTTCAAGTGATGTTAAACTTATTAATACGATAATAGTATATTATTCAACGGACGATAATGTAGCAAACTGAATACTATATTTTATCTAAGATTATAACAATTAATATTAAATTGCAAGTATACAGAAACATTATTTACAAAATAATGTCAACAGTTAAACGTCAAACTAATCAAACATGTCAAATCACCTTCCTTTCCTTAATAATAATAGTGGACCATTCCATTTCACCGTATCGGAAAGTTGATTGGCTGTATCTAGTGAATTATGCTACTCCCGCTTATAATCCACGCTATTTGTTTATGGATACTATTACTTGTTCAAAAGCAGTTGATTAGTGAATATATTATAATCAAATAGATAAAGAGATATAATAGTTTCAAATAGATTATAACCATATTAGAAACTAAATCAGTTATTATCTTCTGGATGTGAATGAAATAGTCTGTGCGTGTGTATGTGTTGTGTTACCACGATAGCGCCAAAACTACTGAACGGATTTGGATACAAATTTGGATGAGTTTAATGCTCCAGAAGATCTGAAAAGGTTTTGGTTGAGATCGGATTACGGTTAGTGCCATTTTGGCACACAATTTTATGCTCTTTTCGGCTTCAAGGATCCACCGGGTGGGGAGGTTCCAGCCGCTTCCAGTAGCTGCCGATATTTTTTTTTTTAAATGAGTATAATTATCTATCAGGCTAATATTGAAATAATAATAAAGTACGAAATATCTGACTAGGTATAGTTTAAAAGTAATAAAATAAAATAGATTACTTACATTTTAATAAAATATACAAGGATTGTAAATATATGCAATGTTTTTCAACATAGTCAAGTAATTCTATAGAAAAATGAACCATATGTAAAAATATTATGGAGAGACTTTTCATTATGGAACATTTATGGCGAACCAGTTTTAGAAATCGATCCTGCACTTCAAGATGTAAACGTAATGAATACTTAAATAACGAGAAAAATTTATCAAAGAAGTTCTAGTACAAAATCAATATCCTGAAGATTTGGTTGATAGAGTTTTCATAAATATTGAAAATAGGGACAATCAGTTACGACAAAAACCTGAACGTCATTATACAGCAATAATGCCTTATGTATACGAACTATCGGAAAAGCTACGCTGTATAGGTGACAAATTTGATGTTAGGACGATATTTCAAACGGGGAACACTTTAAGATCTATTTTAACAAAAACAAAACCGATAAACAGGAAGCAGAATTCAAGAAACTGTATTTATAATATATCGTGCGAATGTGATAAATGTGATGTGGGTGAGTCCTCCAGACCTTTCAGTGTGAGGTTGGATGAGCACAAGAATTACATTAGAAAGAATGAAATTCAGAAATCAAAGATTTGTGAACATGCTTGGGAAAACGGACATAGAATAAACTGGGACTCAGCAAAAATTTTAACAAAAGAAGCAGATACCAAAAAAAGAAAAATTGAAGAATCAGCAATAATCTTATTAAAAGAAAATAAGTGCGTATCGAATTGTTCTGTAGATATTTGTACAATCTGGCTACCAATGTTGAAAGAAGAACTTAACAAACTCAACATTAGCTAAAAGAAAATATCATCAGTTCTGTGTTCTGTGTAAGTAGTAAGTATCTATGGAAATAACATAAACAGAACCTTAAAGCTGTGTATTTGACATACACAGCAAAATAAGAGTTCTTCCAAAAGAAGCTTTGAAACCGGAAACAGACTACTTTCCGAAACGTCAGCAAAATACATTATTTCTGTGTTTATTCCGATTTATATTATTTGCAAAACATAACCTTTGACTATTCCTTTGACGTAAACGTCACGGGTGCAGAGGCTTTTTTCCAATATTTCTATTATTTTGTAGATTTGGTGATTTGTTTTTGAAGCAGATAATAATATATGTGGTAGAAAACCCAAATAATAGGAAAGAATATTCGTAGAATGCCACAAATAACTTTCAGACAATACTTATTTCTTAGAATCTGCAGAAGGTAAAAATATCAACATGGACACACTAGTTTATTTCACTAACCATATGCAAGATAATATTATGACAAGAAATATGTTCAGTAATATAACAGAAGATAAAGTTGAAGAAGTTGTTTCTTCAATAGCCTCGAATGCAAGTGGCATTGACAACAACAACTTAAAAATTCTCAAGTTTGCTATACCTCACTGTAAGTCTGCTCTGACTCATATCATCAAACATTCGTTAAATCATGGAGTGGTGCCTTCAAGCTGGAAAAAATCAACTATATTACCAGTTCCTAAAGTAAGCTGGAACAACTTCTCCATTAATATACTACCAACGATGTCTAAAATCTTGAAAAAGATATTAAAAGCAGAAACTACTAACCACCATCGACTAAATAATACATTACCAGAAGTACAGTTTGGATTTCGAAAATACCATAGCATCAGTACCGCTTTAATGAAAGTTACTAATGACATCACACAAGGAATGGACAATTCACAGGTAACTGATCTCATTTTGCTAGACTTCACTAAAGATTTTGATGTAATCAACCACGAACTGATATTAGCTAAACTAAAATATTATGGTATTAACCCGACACTACTCAAACGGCTTTGTAATTATTTAGAAAATCGTACTCAGTGTGTTAAACTGAATAATGATATATCGGAAGAAAAAGTAGTTCATGCAGGTGTTCCCCAAGGAAGTATACTTGGCCCTATCCTATTTACAATCTTCACCGCCGAATTACCCAGTATATCACGCCACAATTGGAATATGCACTTATATGCAGACGACACCTAACTATATAAATCTTGCCTACCAAATGTCAACCAAATAGTATATGAACTTAATGAAAATTTAAACGTCATCATTGTTTGGTCGGACAATCATGGTTTGAAACTAAATGCTTCTAAAACTATTGCTACGTGTGTTGGCTCAAAAGTGTTGCTAAATAATTCCAAAAGTAATCAATTTGTGGAAATTGTATTAAATGATAGTGCTATTAATATAAGTGGTGAGGTCAAAGATTTAGGTATGATTTTAGATCAAAACTTAAACTTTGAAAACCATGTAACAAAGAAAATAGGTGTCTGTTATTTTAAGTTTAAGTCCCTGTGGAGGTATGTATTACTTCAAGAAATTAAATGGAAACTTATAATCGCAGTAATTCTTAGTTATATGGACTGTGGTAGTTCTATTTATTTTAGCTATCTTACTGAAATTTTCAAGAATAAAATACAGATTCTTCAAAAATGTTGCTTACGTTTTTCGTACAGTTACATTAATAAACGAGAGCATATAACTCAGCATTATAATAATCTGAACATCCTCAAAATCAATAATCACTTTAAATTGTCATATGCTATTCTCCTGTATAAAGTTGTAACTTTCAAAATGCCCTCTTATTTATTTCAATTACTTGTCAAAAGATCTACTGCTTATACAGCCAATCTACGTAATGCAGAAATGTACCTACAATGTAGGTACAAGATTACACCCCTATAACAGAAAATTCAAAAACAATAATTGATTTAGTACTTAAAAATGACAAAGAAGCGCAGATTGCTGTATAGAGAACACCAAAAATTCCAGATCACGATATAATAAGTGTTAGAGTGGAAAAGAGAAATAAGACCCGTGAACCAAATTATGACACATGTAGGGATGTTAAAAGTATAAAGGAAACAAACATTGGAGAAATATTGATTAATAAGAAGTGGTCTAATGGAGATGTTAATCATATATTAGAAGTGTATTCTATGACTTAAACTGGCCGAATATGCAATTTCATATGAAAATATACCTTTTGGTCTTCATTCATCACGTTATATCAACATCGGCATCATATAATCTCTTCTGTAGACTCAGTGTCTATGTCTACAGTACATAATAGGACTATTCGCTTTGGACACCTGTATCATAACCGGAAACACTCTACTGCTGCTTTTCAAAGCTGTTTTACTTATTGTTCTGCTGAACTTTACAACGCCCTCCTCCTTAGTAAAGTTACTATCGGTATCTTTCTTTAAAACAAATTTAAAACGATTACTTCTTGAAGAGTAAAAATGCACGAATTTTACCTTATTCTCAAACTGTTTTGCTCTTGTTTTAAATTATTGCTAGATATGACGATTATTTATATTTTAGACGCTGGTGATTACTTAGCAAATTAATCATTTTTTGTTAATAACAAAATATATCGACCATTTTCTTAAATTATATACAGGCTGTCCGTTTTATCAGGGCACTTGAGAATATCTCACTTAATATCGGTCGTACAAAAAAAATTATTTTTACGAAAATTGTGCCGATTTATATAATCTCCAAAAAATTGGTTTAAAGACATTTGAAATCCATGGCCTACTTTAAGAGTCGCGGCGGAAAATATCGAAAATGCGGAAAACGTCTAGGCCAAATATCTCCGTTATTGATACGAGATAAGAGAAAAATTCTAAGGTGAAAATTTTTTGCAAAACAGAGTGTTTCAACGAGGTTTTATCTAATTTTTTTCAAAATTGCTGAATTTTGAGATTTACTCTTCTGGCTATTAAAAAAATTATTTTGAAACGGGCTGGAAATTGCGCCATTAAATAGAGTATTTTTGTCCCTTTTCAACGATATATCACACGCCATATTTATTCATTGGTACTACGTTAGTAATTATAAAAACATTTTTTTAAAACCAATAAATTTTTTTTTAACAAGCATTATACTTGCCGTGGAGAAGTATGATTAAATAAAACGCTAAAATAATTCAAGTTGTTCAAATCTTTGCTATAATAAAACATTAACACAATTAAGAAGAATAAAGTAAATTCAGGTAACAAAAATAAATTAATAATCAAGAAAGCAACATGGAGCAATTATGGAAAGAGTAATCGCAGTTATGCCGATGTTTAGAGCTCCTCCATAAAAGCATCACTCCTTGCTCAGAAAGTTAAAATGTCTTTACCAGTGACTTTAAGTATAATATCCATTTGTTTGTATTTCATGATTTCACTATTATTTCAATTATTTTAAAATAGTTGGCTATGAACAAACTTGACAATTTAATTTTTTGACAAATCATCTGAGTTAATATTTAAACTCTCACTCAATCACACTCGTTTAAGAATTTAGAACTTTCACACGTTCATCGTTATAATATGTTCGTTACATATTGCCAGTGCAATTTTAACTCTGGATTAGCTCAAGTAGAATATAGAAACAGATTTCCACAAGCACTACAGCCGAATAAAACTCAGAAAATTAGCACGAAACTGAAAAATAATGGTTCATTTTTGAAGAAGACGACAAGGTTGAACGGTGTTACTGACAAAGTAAATAAGGTAAACCGAGTTATTAATTATGTAAGAAATAAAAATACAGACAATTTGGAAACATCATTAAGAGAAATTCAAATTGTTTGCCATGTAAATAAAACAAGTGCTAGAAAAATTTTAAAGAAAATGGTTACCGGTGTTATAAAGCCAAAAAAATTCACAATTTACAAGCGGGGGACAAACCAAGGAGGAGGCTGTAGGTGGCTGTTGGAAAAGAAGCGTGCCGATCCATTAATTTGTAGTAAAATACTTTTGTCCGACGAGGCAAATTTTTCCAATAATGGATTTTTTAATCGCAATATTCATTACAAATGGACTTCTGAAAATACACACTGGCATAGACCGACTGGGTTTCAAAATGGTTTTTCAATAAATGTGTGGATAAGTATTTTAGGCACCAATTTAATAGATCCTTATTTTTATGATCGTCACCTCAGTGGTCAAAGGTACCTAAACTTTTTGAGAAAAGAATTTAATGAATTCTTAGATGACCTACCTTTAGAGAATCGACACAACTTTCAATATTTTCAACAAGATGGGGCTCCTCCCCACAATTCCCAGATTTGGCTAGATTATTTAGACGAAATTTTGCCTCAACATTGGATAGGTACCAATGGATTTATTCGATGGCCCCCTCGGTCTCCAGATATAACCCCAATGGATTTTTTTTCCTATGGGGTATATTAAAGATAAGGTGTTTTCGACGACACCGCAAAATGTAGAGGACCTAAAAGCTCGAATTCAACAGGCATGTATTACAGTTACCCCCAAAATGCTGAGTAATGTTTTAATTGCAGTGCCTCGCCGCGTTCGATTGTGCATAAGAAATTGCGGTGGACACTTTGAACACTTGATATGATATCTTAAAAATTATTTTCAGGATTAGATAAATATTAATGTTCTGTGTGCTATATTCTTTTTATTATTAATTTGTTTTTGTTACCTGAATTTACTGTATTCTTCTTAATTGTGTTAATGTTTTATTATAGCAAAGATTTGAACAACTTATTGAATTATTTTATCGTTTTATTTAATCATACTTTTCCAGGGCAAGTGTAATGCTTGTAAAAAAGAATTTATTGGTTTTAAAAAAATGTTTTTATAATTACTAATGTAGTACCAATTAATAAATATGGCATGTGATATATCGTTTAAAAGGGAGGAAAATACTCTATTTTGTGGCGCCATTTCCCGCCCGTTTCAAAATAATTTTTTTAACAGCCTGAAGAGTAAATCTCAAAATACAGCGGTTTTGAAAAACAATTAGATAAAACCTTATTGAAACACCCTGTTTTGCAAATAACGGAGATATTTGGCCTAGACGTTTTCCGCATTTTCGATATTTTCCACCATAACTCTTAAAGTATGCCATGGATATAAATCGGTACAATTTTCGTAAATATATTTTTTTTTACGACCGATATTAAGTGAGATATTCTCGAGTGCCCTGACAAAACGGACAGCCTGTATAATCATTTCTTTGCAATTTCGAAAGTTTGTACTTGATTGATAAATAAATATATTTAGGTACTTTTTCTTGCTTTGTTTAATTAGGATTTATATTGTAGGCATATGTTTGTATGTATATTTCATATGTATGTATATTTAATGTATTTTGATTTTCATCTTTAATTTGGATGGGGTCATGTGGCAGAATAGCCTATGCTGAGCTTTGCCCCTGAAAGATTGCATTACCTATTTTTTCGTTTCAATAAAGACGTTTATTATTGTTATGAACTACTAGGTTTCTTGACCGTATCCTCCTCGCTCAATTAACTTTTGCCTTTTGACTGAGTGATACAATAGTACGATAATTAAATATACTAATTAAAATTTTACTATTTTAGGTAAAAAGGACATTGTTAATGCACTATTGATGAAGAATGCAAATACTGAACATGTCACAAAACATGGAGAAACAGCTTTAATTCTAGCTATTGTATCCGGGTTTAAAGAAATAGTACAGTTATTGCTTTCGTATAATGCTAACATTGAATTTTCCAATCAAGAAGGTGACACAGCATTAATTAGAGCTAGTGACAAGGACTACAGGGAAGTGGTTGATGTACTTCTGTCTAAAAATGCAAATATTGACCATTCCGACAACAATGGCGACACAGCCTTAATTGTATCAAGCTCACATGGATTTAAAGAAGTTGTTAAATTATTACTGTCTAAAGCGGCCAATATCGAGCAAAAAAACAAAGAAGGCAACACAGCACTAACTCGGGCAAGCGCAATAGGATTTAGGGATATTGTTGAACTGCTTATACTTAACAACGCCAACATCGAACAAGACAACAATGCTAGAGATACAGCTTTAATCATATCTGCCAAGAATGGCTTTGATGCAGTAGTTGCGTTATTATTAGAAAAAGGAGCCAACGCTGGACACCAAAACAGAAAAGGTGAAACCGCTCTTATGTCGGCAGCTGGTAACGGCTTCAGTGAAGTTGTTAAAGTGCTATTATTGCGAAATTTTGACACTGAAATAAAGAATAACAAAGGTGACACTGCAATGGCTTTGGCTAGTTATAGAGGTAATAACCAATTTAGCACAATTTCTTATTAATACTTTTAACACGTGAAACCCCAATCAAAAGTGATAAAATTTTGAAAGAAAAACTCCATTGACGATTGTCGTAATCTAGTGGTCAATGTGTTGAGCGCCTTTTTCGTTTGAAGGAATGACTCATTTGAATTTGAATGAATTTATTACCAAATATAAGCTATTTACAATACATCTCTAAATTACATAATATGTCTTCTGATCTGATTTAAATTATGTATTATCTTGATATCATTAGGAACCTCCTTATACAGGGTGTTGCATCATGAGAGGGACATAGCTTAATAGGAGGTAGAGAACATCAGTGGTAACCGGAACCTCCCATAGAAATGTCTCATTGGGCCTTCATTACGAAGTTACAGAGTGTTAAATAATATTTGGCCAAACCTGTTTTTTGTCATAACTTTGACAGGGAATGAAATAACGGATTCATATTTGGTACGGCTAATATACTAACGAGCCCCAAGAGGTACATGTATAAAAAAAATATATCCAGGTCCGGACTCACTATAATTTATGTTTCTTCTTTGCATCAATAAAACATCACCCTGTATATATTTTTTTGAAATTTCGATACGATATTCGAAAAGAGCAAGAAAAAACAAACAAAATGGCCTATTTCATTTTTTTGTTACACCTTCGTGGTTATTTAAATACGTTGTTAAATGTGCAAGAAAATGGATTACAGAACCCTATTAAATGAGAGGCACGTGAAATAAATAGTTTTATAACTAAAATTTGCAAAAATTCTATTGAGCCTAGGTGGTCTGGGTGAATCCTAATTCCGGCACGTTTTAAAGGTCCATTTTGGTAAAAAACTGTGGTCCTAATAAGTAATCGGGTATGAAATAACAAAATTTTTAATCAATCACAGTAGGCTTGTTCAAAGAATAAAAGTGACAGATAATTTAAACCATTTAGGCCTAAGCAACCAGTTACTTTGATCAAGAAAATCATCAACATTTTATACTTAATAAAAATTGGAAAAGAGAACAAACTAAAATCTAAATAAATAAAATATTTTCCATTCAATTAACAATAAATAACAAAACAATAACTAAATGTGTTTAAAAATAAAACGTAATTGACACTAAAGTAAATTTTCAAAATATCCTCCCCCACATTCTGTGCATTTTCTTGCGCGTTTAGAAAGGTCACCAATTGCTCGACGTATCATTTCTGGATTATTCCGTATTTCGTCGCAGGTTGTAACGATGCGCTGGATTAAATGTTGTCTACTTTCAATTTCAATGCTATAAACCTCGTTTTTTAAGTGGCCCCATAAAAAGTAATCACAAGGGTTACAATCAGGAGATCTTGGTGGCCATTCATGTGGACCCCCGCGTCCAATCCATCTATTAGGATACACATTGTTTAAGTGTTCTCTTACTTGAAGGTTAAAATGTGGTGGCGCCCCATCATGCTGAAACAACATGCCTCTTATACCGATATTTTCTAACATATTAGGTAAAATGTTTTGAAGAAAATCAAAGTAAATTTCACCATTCAATCTTTCTTCAAAAAAATGTGGCCCTATCAAATGTCTATTCACAAGTCCGACCCAAACATTTACAGAAAATCTGTGTTGCGAACGGCGTTGGCGTACCGCATGTGGGTTTTCCTGTGCCCATTTATGATTATTTCGTGAATTGTTTACTCCATCCCTTGTAAATTGTGCCTCATCCGTAAATAAGGTTCTGTAAATGACTGGGCGATGGTTAGACAACCAATGACAAAATGCCAGGCGGGGGATATCGTCGCCTTGTTGAAGACGCTGTACCTGCTGGATATGATATGGATGGTAACGTTCTCTTTTTAGGGTTCTCCATACTCGCCAATGAGGAATACCAGTTGCCAAACTGATTCGTCTAGTGCTCATATTTGGGTTTTCTTGAACTACGTTTATAATATTGTTTTGTTCCTGCACACCTTGTTGTAAAACACGCTCCACAACTGCAGAAGTAGGAAACTTTCCGTGTTGTCTTGCATACTGGAACACCGTACTAAAGGTTTTATGATTAGGGCATCGACGACCAGGAAAACGCAGTCGATATTCTCTTTCCGCCGACCTACCATTTCCATTACAGAAACCATAGATGAATATTATGTCAGCATATTCCACGTTTGTAAATTTTACTGGCATAGTTAAAATATTTTCACAAGTTTTCATTAACATCTGTCACTTTGAACAAGCCTACTGTGATTGATTAAAAATTTTGTTATTTCATACCCGATTACTTATTAGGACCACAGTTTTTTACCAAAATGGACCTTTAAAACGTACCGGAATTAGGATTCACCCAGACCACCTAGGCTCAATAGAATTTTTGCAAATTTTAGTTATAAAACTATTTATTTCACGTGCCTCTCATTTAATAGGGTTCTGTAATCCATTTTCTTGCACATTTAACAACGTATTTAAATAACCACGAAGGTGTAACAAAAAAATGAAATAGGCCATTTTGTTTGTTTTTTCTTGCTCTTTTCGAATATCGTATCGAAATTTCAAAAAAATATATACAGGGTGATGTTTTATTGATGCAAAGAAGAAACATAAATTATAGTGAGTCCGGACCTGGATATATTTTTTTTATACATGTACCTCTTGGGGCTCGTTAGTATATTAGCCGTACCAAATATGAATCCGTTATTTCATTCCCTGTCAAAGTTATGACAAAAAACAGGTTTGGCCAAATATTATTTAACACTCTGTAACTTCGTAATGAAGGCCCAATGAGACATTTCTATGGGAGGTTCCGGTTACCACTGATGTTCTCTACCTCCTATTAAGCTATGTCCCTCTCATGATGCAACACCCTGTATATGAGTTTTCTTCCTAAATGGTATATAAAAGTTATAATGCAGTCAAAATAGGATTTGAAGTGGAACCTTTTCCATAAGCAATTTTTTGGTTGGATCCTGTTGGTGAGGTGTTAAGGAGTACCCAAAAAATTTGTGTACTTCAAAGACCCTGTGCTTCAATTGTTTTTAGTAGTTTAACTTTTTTATCCGCGTTTTTTAACCCAAAAATGTGAATAACTCGAGATATATAAGTCCGATCAGGACAATGTTAAAGAAACAAAATCTTTGTAATTAAATTTTCTACAAATCTACGTTTAGTGTAGGTCTCAGGAGCGCAACCATAACCTACAAAAATCGTTTTTCTTCATTCTGCTGCCCAGAGCCGCTGCCGCAAGAATTTGTTATTTAAAATTTGAATTGGCCGCCATTTTATGCCATTAAGTTCAAAACGGATCATTTTTTTTAGAAAGGGGGGCCTCGATGCCTGCTTTTTGATGCTGTCCTTCATATACATACTGTTTTCTTTAATTTTAAAAATAAATGATACAGTATTTCAACAAATTCTCTGTTTGACAGATATAAATTTGAGACTATCTAACATTAATTCAATTGGTGTATACCTATTACAATGTAAAATTATTCTCATTGCTCTATTTTGCAACTTTAGTAATGAAGCAATGTCGGACTCATTAGTAAAATACAAAATAGTGCCACAGTACTCAAATTGGGAGGATAGGAGAGAGGAGAGAAAGAAATTAATATGAGTTTAAAATCTAAACTGACTAGTAAAAGAAAATCAAAAAAAATATATAAAAGACAGCTAAAGAAAAACTGTATAGTGCATGAAAAAATTGACAAGATTGCTGTACATAAGGAATATATAAATAAAAATATAAAAATAAGAATATAGTGAGTAAAATTGATAGGCGAACCTAGGCAGGAAGCCCCATTATTGAAAAATATCAATATTCGGATTGTTATTGTAACAGGAACAAATATTATATACAGGTGAGAATTTTAGGACATTAGTCCGAGCTCTAGGCAGATAAAAAGTTTGACAATGAGGTGAATTAACTCTAGGAATATAAAAGTCCAATTTTTGAAGTATCTGGCTGCAATCAATTTCATGGTGAATTAATATCTTCAAGAAGTTGACAGCAAAGTTATTACGTCTATCACTTAAGCTGTACATAGAAAACATGTCAAGCAGATTTGATTGAGGAAAACCAATAAGCGGATATGAATTTAGAGATTTGAAGTAGCGATTGAGTATTATAGCAGGGCTGCCATACAAGAGATGCATACTCTAGCTTAAATCTCAGAAATGAAAAGTATAATAATTTTAAGGTTGAATTACTAGTGAAATCACGGCCATGGCGAATGATAAAACCTAAATTTTTGTTTACGTCACATACAGACGTATCGATATGATCGACAAAAGCTAGTTTTTTGTCAAAAGTTACACCAAGCTCTTTAAACATAGACGATCGTGTTAGTTATTCGTCATTCAATGTGTACTCGTACATATACTCAGAATTTATAGCTGTAAATGACATTACATTGCACTTTTAACGATAAATTGTTTTTAACACACCAGACATTCAGATTAAAGATACCATTTTGCATTATAATGCAGTCGTTTAAACCAGAGATTCTGTGTAGAAGTTTTATGTCATCAGCAAACATAAGAAGTTCACATCTAAAGTATCGCCTATATCATTTATAAATATATTGAAAAGCAGTGGCCCGAGCACAGAGCCCTGGGGAACACCTGGCGATGAGCCATAATCATAGGACTTAAACCCGTTATATGCGACATATTGAAGTCTATCAGTTAGATAAGATCTAAAGAAAGCTATGAACGGATCCGATGTACCAAAAGTGGAAAGTCTTGCAATCAGTATATTATGATTAAGCCTATCAAAAGCCTTCGTAAAATCAAAGTATATTACGTCCGTTTGCATCTGCATGTCAATGGACTCAGATATGAATTGCGTAGCACATATGAGGTTGGTAGTAGTAGAGCGACCTTTCATAAATCCGTGTTGCTGACTGGAAATGATATTTTTAATATTAGGGTAAATAGAGTCATGTAATAATAGTTCAAGGGCTTTGCCAAAGTTACAGCTTATAGTTATTGGGCGGAAGTTAATTATTTCGTTCTTATTTCCCTTTTTATATACCGGGCAGACTTCCAGTATTTCCAAATATCAGGAAAACAGCAGCAATTAATAGAAAAATTAAAAATTATCATGAACTGGTGAGCAAAGATAGCAGCATAGTCTCTCAGCAGAAATGCGGAGATCCCATCGAGACCGATGGTAAGCTTAGGTTTTATTTTTTTTGTGCCAATAACACTTCATTTTCTGAAAATGAAACTGTAATAATACTATTGATATTATTGCCACAGAAATCATCTAACAAGATGTTTTCTGGCTCTAAAGTAGAGAATGATTGCTGAAAAAAGTCGGCATAGGCATTTAAAATATCATTAGGGTCATTCAAATGTTCCTCCTTATAAACCATATTGTTGCTGATGTTAGTGCCTCCATTTTTGATATTAATGTAAGCCCAAAACTTGTTAGGGTCGCTATTAATATTACTTTCAGCGAGATGTATATAGATTCGGAAAGCAGTTTTAATGTTTAGCTTAATTTTGGACCGGATTCTCATAAATTCATTATAAGCAATATCATCTCCAGTTCGCTTGTAAAGTTTTAAGTGCCTTTCCTTATTTCTTATATCTCTGATAATTTCAGCATTGCACCAAGGTGGAAATTGTCTGTTATTCTTTTTTACGTACACATATTTGGGTACGCAGGCTGTGAAAACTTCAGTTAATATCTCATAAAAATGTTGACACGCGGAGTTAATTTTGGTATAGTAATTTAAAAAAGACCAGTCTATCTCAAGCAGTTCCTGATATAGTAATTGAAAGTTAAAGTATTTGTACAATTAATTGGAAATTTGTTATTAAGGTTTTCATATTATACTCTTTTAAACCGTTATCTTTGACAATGTAGATATTATATTGCTGATCCTTGATAAGAAGTAAATTTTTTTGGTTTCTTTTTTACTATATATTGTACATGCGCTTTTAAATTTAATTTATTGTCAATGATTACACCTAGATATTTTATTTCAAATACTTGCTCCAATTTACTATTATCTATGTAAATATTAATATTTAGGACTTTCAAATTACGTTTACTATTAATTAACATACAATTACACTTATTTTATTTAATGACATCCAATTTTCCATAGATGCAATATCCGCATTTAAATAGTTTTCTATTTTATTTACACTTTTATCGTATACATATAATACAGAATCATCAGCAAAGAGATTTATAAGTCAGTTATTAGTACAACTTTTGATATCGTTAATATAGAGTATAAAGAGGAGTGACCAGGAAACCGAACCTTGCGGTACCCCATGAATTGTTTCTTCTTTTGGTGGTTATTTTCAATGTGTTTATCTAATAGTTGCTTCACCACTATTTCTAATACCTTTTCATAAACTGGTAAAACATTTACTGGTCGAAAATAAGTAGAGTTATTGGATTCTGGTATCTTTTCTATTAGTGTTATTATCGAAGTTTTCCCGTTATTTGGGACATTCTTTACTTTTTAATGGCAAATTTATAACATTAAGAAAGATATGCCCTATTTCTTTAAAAGCGCATTTTAATCTACACTACTGCCTTCTTCTGTTCCAGCCTTTGGTGATGTTTTCTACAATTTTTCGCAACTGTTCATAATCTATTTCTTAAACTGTGATTTCATGGTTTATAAAATTGTCCATAATTACTGTAGCATCAATACTATCTATAATATCGTTTGTACTATTTACGGAATAAGTGTTAAATTTATTTGCAATTATCATGTCATCTTCTATTTCTTCATCATTAAATTTTATGTATCTTTGTCGAGTATCAGATTTTGGATTTATTAATGATTTTAATGTATTCCACATGCCCTTGGGATCGTTCTTGTTTCCATCAGTTTCCATTTCATGATATTGCCTTTTTGTTGCCCTTATTAGATATAATAATAATAATAATAAACGTCTTTATTGAAACAATGACTACAATGTTTCATAGGCGAAACTTAGCATGGGCTATTCTGCCACTTGACCCCAAAATAAAGATATAAAAGATATGTAGTTTTATTTCTTTTATTTTTGTACATCTGCCAGTTATCATTCCTATTTCTAATTTTAGCTTTCCTATACAAATTATCTCTATGTTCTGTCACATGTTTTATATTTTCATTACGCCAATTATTATGTGCAGATTTATTTGATAATTCAATGGTTATCCTTGGCGCCATTTGGTCTAGAGCTTGTACAATATTCTTTACAAGTAAGTCAGCATTGTGGTCTTCTTGTCTTCCTGTCATTTCTTTGGATTATTCTTCAATTCCAGATTTACGTCTATATTAAAATCTCCTATGAATAAGTGATTACGAGTTGCTGCAACAGCAGCAGGTACATTTAAATTCTACATAAGTGAAAATATATTCAAAGTATCAAAAGTATATACAAGGTGTCTCACCGGGAACTGAATCGATCGATATAGAGAAAAGTACGCAACAGAAAATTTTGAAAATTTAGATAATTACTAATGTCGGTGTGGCCAATCTAACTAAAATAATTACGAGCAGCTGGCACTTCCGCTTATACCGGAAGTCGATACCAACTTGCTTATTTCAAATAGAACACCCTATATATTTTAGGGTTTTCGAAAAGAACATAAAATTTTGAGTCGAAAATATGCAGCATATCCTATACCTAAACTTAGCCGTTTCAGAGATATTTGACATTTTATAGAAAATTTGATAGGTGCAACGTGCAAGAACCGTTATAACTTTCTTCGTGTAAAAGATCCTCATTTGCTTCTTGTCACGTAATAAGAACACAAGGAGAACTACGTTCTGCAACTGAAATAAATTCAATAATATCATACCAAGTGTTCCGTTTTTCGCGTTACATAGGTCAAATGGAATACCCTGTATTTTTTTACGCCAAGTTTTGTAAATTTGAATTCCCTTTTTTCTGATATTCATTGTGGGGGTTAAAGTTACAACTTTTTGAAATATTTGCGATTTTATTAGAAATTCATGAATTGTTATAATCATTTCATCAAAACAGCCATGATTAGAAACAATCAGTCATTATCTTATGTCAAAAAATGCCAGCACGTTTAAATTACACCCACGAAGACTTTTTAAATTTGTTTCTTATTTATGGAGAATGTGATAAAGTAATATCACATTTGCTACTCGATATCCACAAAAACGCAAAATAACACTAACACTGTAACATGCGTATTAATCGAATTGAAGATATGGCATGAACTAAAATAGCAGAGATAAGATCGATTTAAAATATTATTTCATTTTAATTTAATAATTGCTCAAAATTCCGCCCTCGAACCTCGACACATTTTTCGCACCTTCAGATTAGTTCCTCATGGGGTAGCTCTTCTAATTGAATTCTGTGATATGTTTTGAAATGCATTTCTTACTCTTTGCATACAATCTTCAATGGTTGTTAATGGGTTCTCATAAACTTTATTTTTAATAGTTCCCCAAATGAAATAATCCAGAACTGATAAATCGGGTGAGCGAGGAGGCCATAAGGAAGGTCCATTATTGGCAATCCATTGATTATAAAAAGTTTCTTGTAAATAATTATTAATTAAATATTCGTTATGTGGGGGAGCACCGTCGTGCTGATAAAAAATGTTTCTATGTTCGGCGAGAGGTAAATTTTCTAAATAGTTATTATTCAAATTTTGTAAGATATATGAGAGAGTTTAAAGACATACTTTAGAGTACCAGAGATAAGGACAGTTTATCTCGTATCTAGCGTTTAGTCAGTTCGAGTGTTTCGAGTGAACGTTTTCTAAAAAGACAGAAAATCAATGTAACTTACAAAACAATATTTAAAGGCTTTTAGAGGATTTGCGCTACTGTTTCCGTCATTACCAAATATAGTATAATAATCAGTTTTTCACCAGATACCCACAACCAATTTTGCTATTTCTCTGCCATTAAATTTACTGTTACTATTATTACTATTACGACACAACTCTACAAAATATATGATAAAGCAGTCACTACACTATAATTTAAAAGCCATTAAAGGAAAACGTATAAATCGCCATTTTAATTATCTGGTACAATAAAACTTTCTCGGCCTATATAAATTCAGTAGGCGTCATGTACATAGTAAAATTATAGTGCTAATGGTTTTTGGTGTCTATCCTACGCAAATCGATGTTTCCAACAGTTAAACGTTCGCAATTATTCTTTTATAATATATATAAAAATAGAAACGTAATTGGGGTCAACAAATATATGTAAATAAGAAAAATAATGTTGTGAGTTTTGTAGGAAACCCCTTTCATGAACAAACTTCACGTGCAAAATGTGCTTAGGGACCAATTGTGGCATTAATCAGATAACTGAACCTTTACATTTGTTTTAATATGGGTGTGACAGATTCTCACCTTAATTACCCTGTTAGATTTAATTAATTAATTAGGCCTTGCTGGGGCAAACGCACATTATACAAATAACTGCTATTTGTTATTATATTAAAATGTAGTCCTATTTGAACGTGCGAAACAACATAATTATGAACGTAAACACACCACACATGTCAGGCAACTCTAAATGCAAGGCAGATATTTTTCGGAAGGGGGTTACATTTTGTCAAAACGCAGACACACATACACACCTATTACCCACGAAACATTGTCAGGTGTGAATTAAACACAGTACACTTTGCAAAGTATAGTTAGTACCCTAGATCTAAATACTACTTATGTAATTATTGTAGTTCTATTAGTAGTTATAAAACCATTGAAGATGCTACCGGTGCGTTTTATAATGATGCAGATATAGGGCTAGGGTCAAAAATAATCTTTCGTTGAATCTAAAAATATTTCTAATTAAAAATTTTTAGGGTGGAAAACTGTATGGAAGCAGCCGTGTGCAAATTTCTCTCCAGGAGGATAGGAGTAGTATAGAAATGAGATTGCTGTGACAGCTCCTCCCACCACTACTATTATCCTCCCCCACCACAGCTCCCCACACCCTTCCCCACCATAGATCCCCCGCCTTTCTCCCCACCATAGATCCCTCAATAGATTTCCCACTCTCCACCCACCATAGTTTCTCCCCACCATTGATTCCCACCTCTTTTGGGAAGGGGGATTGTCATAGAATTCCCATAGGCTGAATCATTCAAAAGAGAAAGGGACATGCTATATAACTGACATGTTAAGTTATACTAATTAATGGATTGAACGACTTACCTTAAGGAAATTGAATCCAAATTATACGAGCATTTGGTCTCCAATATATAACACACCTAGTGTATCTACATCAGTGCAAGTATCACAACGTTAAAAGAAATTTATTTGTCTCACTGTGTATGCATCCAGTCCCAGTCTTCACTCTATGTAGCCTCCCATTGACTCATTATGAGTTGTGCATGGATCGTACAGTGTTCTGGGGTATATATGATCGTAAGCGAAGAGATGGGAGGGAAGTTATATATTGGAGACCAAATGTGAAGTATAATTTGACGTGGTGGGGGAAAGGTGTGGTGAGCTGTGATGGGGGGATAATAGTAGTGGTGGGAGGAGCTGTCACAACAATCTCATTTCTATACTACTGACAGGGCCAGCCTCAGGGAAGGCCTAATAAGTTTACGTCGAATAAAAAATTCTTCGAATGAAAATTTTCCTGGATGGGAAACTAATTTGAAAAGATGTAATTTTAATTGTATTTATTACACATTTTAGTAAAACAGATTAATAAAGGACCCCGCACATTCCTTATGGAAAATGATCCCAAGTGAAAATCGCTGGAATCGATATATGCCATTCCTCTTGAGCTCCTGATCAAAAGTACTCATGACCACAAGGTCAGAAAATGCACAGTTTTCCAGATATGGGAGGGGGGAAAGTCGATTTTTCGGGATTTTTTAATTAATAGTATGGAACCATGGTCCCTCCAATGCAGATTTGCTAGTGTTGTACGGGAGTCGTCGCTGATTTCAAATCCGATGTGAAGAATAGCATTTGACAGTTGACAAATGTCAGTGGCACTGTCAACTCGTCTTACAAGGCGAGTTTTTTGGGTCGTTCAATAAGTGAATTAATCACCCACTGTATGAATTAATTTGTCTTTGTGTATCTCTCTCTGTGAGATCGATCAATGAATCAATCAATATATCTCTCTGTGCCTCTATGTCAATGAATCTCTTTCTGGGTGTCTGTGAATAAATGAATCAACATATCTCCCTTTCAATAAATCACTTAATTAAACAATTTCTTGTTCCCTCATTTCTAATGAAATGTTGGAAAAAATATTAATTGGATCATTTGCATCTACTTTTAGCGTGACCCAGGACACATCTTTTCCGGATAATACAGCTAATACTACTACTGACAGCTGTCAAATGCTACTTTTGACATCGGATTTGAAATCCGAAAAATTCCCGTAGAACAATAGCGAAGCCGCATTGAAAGTGCCATGGCTCCATATCTATTAGTGAAAAAATCATGAAAAATCGACTTTCCCCCCTACCACATCTGGAAATAATATCGATTTCAGCGAGTTTCACCGAGGTCCATTTCCCATAAATAATGTGCGGGGTCCTTTCTTATTAATAGTACTAATAAACGGTACCATGGTACGGTCATGAGCAAAAAAAATAGGACAAGTCTTATAACGGTATTTTGCTAAAATCTAGTTGTGTACATCTAACTCTAATTTTGTGACATTGTCAGTTAGTTGTCATAATTTATTGCAAATGTGCAAAAAACTAATATGCCTCATATAAGCGATTTAGTTAAATCTGGAGTTATTGCTAAAGCAGAAGATGGCTGGTCAACGAGACAAATTGCACTGCGTTATAATATTGACAAAAATTCGGTGTGTAACATTTTAAGAAAGTGGAGAATGAACAGTACGATTAGTGAAATCCTGGATCAGGGCGGCGAAGGATATCAACTCAACAACAACATTTGCAATTGGTAAATGCTTTAGTAGAAAATCCATTTTACTCAGTTATTCAGGCTGCTGAAGAAACGAATTTTCCTGGATCGAGTAGTACTGGTCTCCGGCGAGTAAGTGAATTGGAGCTACGCTGTCATGCAGCAGCACAGAAATACTTACTTAAAGCTGAACATAAAGAAGCTTGAGTAGGATTTGCATTTGAATTTTTAGCTCATGATGTAATTTTTGGAACAATTTAATCTTTATAGACGAAAAAACTTTCTAGCCAACACACAGCGGTCGTATTCGTGTTTACCGCCCTCCGAATACTCGATTCGATGAGAAATATATAATATATATCTAACAATGATAAAAGTGGTAGATTTTCCATCAATATGTGGGCTTGGATATCGGCACGTGGTCCTGGTGTTTTGTGGCATATTGAGGAACGATTTAATACTGAAACGTATATTAGGATTTTAGATAATACTATGCTCCCTTCTGTGTCACAATTATTTCCTAATAATGAGTTCATATTTCAACAAGACAATTGTTCCGTTCATACTGCTCATACCACAACTAACAGGTTTCAAGATAACAACATCAATGTTCTTAACTGGCCCAGTCATAGTCCAGATCTTAACCCTGTGGAAGAAGTATGGGGACTACTCGTAAAAAGTATCCAAAATCGAAATGTGACCACGGAGTGCCGAAGAATTACTGTAAATAATGCATGGGAAAATATTATTACTAATGATTATTGTATAAGGTTATTTAATTCTATGCCAAAGAGACTATAGAAGTTATAAACAAAATATTAATAGTTATTTTCTTGTTAAGTAGGATATCCTTTGTCCTTTGATCCAGGATTTCTACTAATCGTACTGTTTATTCTCCACTTTCTTAAAATGTTACACACCAAATTTTTATTAATGTTATAACGCAATGCAATTTGTCTCATTAGCCATGCATCATTTACTATAGAAATAACTACAGCATTAAAATAAAAAATAAATTAAAAGTGATATCTGTTTTATTTCGGCTACTCATTACATATTCAAATAGAGACAGATTTACATTAGAAAAAAAAAGTTTTCCTATTTTTTTCTGCTCACGACAGTACCATAATAGTTCCGTTTGTAAAAAATGCGTTTTGTTCCAAAAACCATTTTGAATTTTATTTGCTCATAAATCACATAATTTAATATTTTCGATGGGATTGTGATTTATTTAGCGTTACATGGGTCAATTAGAATAAATCGGAACAGTCAAGACACACTTAAATAGAAAATTAACATTGAATTAAAATAAATATTAACGTTTGAAATGTCATTTATATGGTATCATTGGATTCAGAACATTCTACAGAATTGAAAAATGCAATAATATTCTGTGTATTTCGTTTGAAAATCAAAATTGTTACTTCTGATTTCACCGGAAGTGCCAGTAAAAAAAAACATTTATATGCCAAAAAGTAACGTTTATTCAGTATATAAAATGCTCCAAATTTCAATCTTTTACCTTTAAAATTTAAAGGGATAGGGGGGTTAAAAAAGTACAAATGAGCTAAACCTAAAAATACCAGATTTCATATTTAAAACTAACTTTAATGATTATAGTCCACTAGCTGAGGATGGGCCCTGACTGCACTTTGATGTCCAGAAAATTAACCGCTTGGGTAATATAGGTAGCATGGCCCTTATCAATTTCCGCCAGGGTATCAGCCTGACAGAGTGGGCACAGGCTCAGAATCCGCCATTTTCAAAATGGGGATCACAAAATGTACGAGAATGGTAAAAGAAAGCGCAAACTTTATTGATTTTTGTTACACAGGTATTTTATCTGTATTCATGAGTCATACAATCAGACTAAATTGTGACAGTCTATGGGTGTAACACTATTACACTTGCAGAATGCGCAACAAGTAATTCCGTTTTTGATACATGTACAACTTTTTTTGTACATTTATGGCATTCACTACTTTCAACTAGATCTTCCGGGTAGAACCTATATTCACACAGTGGCTCTAAAAAATCTCCACCATCCGCATATCTGAAAACAAAGGGATGGTATGGTGGACTAAGACAGTGTAGTCGGGAGCAATAAGGCTATTAGATGGCATACAAAGGCTTGCTTATCTGTGCGCCACGGGGGCCATAAAAACTGCTCCTACGGCTGCACTTGAGGTTCTCTTGGACCTGCCACCATTACACATATTCATACAAGGTGAAGCTCGGTCAGTGGTGCACAGGTTAATGCAAGGCCAAACACCAATTAACCGGCAACACGGGACGGAGTACCAGAAGTTATACTCGGAGATGAGGGCAGATCCCATCCTAGGCATGTCTACGGACGTAATGGTCCCAAGGTATACCTTCAATAAGAACTTTCAGACTGTAATACCAGACATGGAAAACTGGAAAAACGATCCTCCCATAACAGCACAAACAGAACAAGGAGTCGGAGACGAGATTTACGGGACAAGGTCAAAAGCCAGTATCCCGATAAGTCTAGGGAAATACGCAACGGTGTTTCAGGCTGAAGTGACCACCATACACTGTTGCGCCAGGGAGATAATAGGACAAGGTACTGTTAACCAGTTGATTGTCATTTTCTCTGATAGCCAAGCGAAAATAAAAGCAGTCAGCTCCATGCACTACTTTGGTGTGGGAGTGCTTGTCGGTCCTTATAGAGCTGGGAAGTCAGACCAGAGAGACCTTAGCATGGGTACCAGTGCACGAGGGACACAGAGGAATCGAAATGACTGATAAACTGGCCAAAGAAGGCCCACTCAAAGCCCCAATAGGACCTTAGCTCTCTTGTGGCGCTACAAAGCCCTGCATAGAGCAGCCACTAAGGAATGGGTGCAAAATAAATCTCTAGAATGGTGGAGGAATCACCCAAGGCAGAGACAGGCCAAAGATTTCATTAAAGAACCTTCGGCCAAATTCACGGAAGATCTACTAAGCCAGAGGAGGAAGACCATCAGAGTAATAGTAGGCCTTCTAACTGGGCACGGCCGGCTCAATAGACACAGTAGTCTAACTTGCCTGTCAGAGGACGCCAAGGGTTATGTCAATAGGAAGAGGAAACCTCAGTTCACGTATTGTGTCACTGTGAAGGCCTGGCGAGACTGAAATTCCAAGTTCTTGGAGAAGAAAACCAAAGGTGGGCAGCTATACAAAAGGTCCTGTATCAAAGCTGTGGAGTCTAATACAATGGATAAAGCTGGATGAGGTACTATAAGGAATTTATTCTAGGAGCTCTACAGTAGATCTGAAAAGGTCTCGGAGGTAAAGGCTAAATAATCAGCTCCTCTGTTTATCTATCTATTTATGTAATATGACTTCTAACTCGGAAACAGTAACTCCTAGCGCCTGCAACCTTATAGCACTTTTTGTTCCCTTTAAAACGAGGAAAATTATTTGTATCTATGACAAGAAAATCGTTAAATACGTCGTTTCTGAGTTATAAACATTTTTTTTGTCATTGGAAGCTTTACTTTAGGCGTTCGCTGATAAATAAGTCTCAATAATTACGTTACGGTTAACTTTCTGGGCTTCCACGAAAGGAACAAAATTGTTCCTTATAATGTATAGAATAAAAAGTGTTTAGATATAAAAGTTAATAAAACGCACGGTTTACGAGTTAAAACTCATTGAGTAAAGTTATGTGAATTGCATTTCCGCCATTTTGAAAATGGCGAATTCTGAGCTTGTGCCCGCTCTGCCAGGCTGACACCCTGATGGAAATTGATAAGGGCCATGGTGGCTACATCACTCTCGGCAACTGCAATAGAATATTGAAAAAATTCAGTATTTTTAGAAAAGTTATTAACGTTGCCAATGACTCTTAGAACTACTTGCTTCGGCAAACACGTGCAAATTTATATTAATTGCTAGGACTATAATATACTGCCTCATATTAAATTCTCTCGTACTACTTATATAGTCTTAAGTCCTGCTGTATATGGTTCACTATGTTTGTCTCTATCTTATATTTCTTTTCATTTTTAGTTTTCTTCTCTATATGTGTATATTTTTAAATTGCCCTAGATCCTGAAAATAATTGGTTCCGGAAGAGCAAGCAGAGATAAACGTTTACATAAGGTTTTATTGACCTCCTATTTTTGCCCTATTGCAAATTTTAGGCAATCTTTACAATATTAATAACCACTTTAAAAACTTATGTCGCCCGACGAAATAGAAATAACTTAAGAACATAATTTTAAACTTATTTGATAATGTCGTGCATACAAAGTAAATCTTTTTATTGCAGATTTCACGGACGTCATAGAAATATTAATAACGAGAAAAGCCAATATCGAGTCCGAGAATAAGTTCAAGGATACCCCGCTGACAATAGCAGCTTTCAACGGATTCAGCGAAGTCGTCGAACTTTTATTGAACAGGGGTGCCAACATTGAGCATTCCAACAAACACGGTGACACAGCCCTAACACTGTCAAGTTTTAAAGGGTACAGTGAAGTTGTCAATATACTATTAAATAATAACGCTGACATTGAACACGAAAACAAAGCCTACAATACTGCCCTTAGTAGAGCTAGCTGGAATGGTATGAGTGAGGTTGTTAAAATTCTGTTATTAAAAAACGCCAAAGTGAATCACACGAATAAAGAAGGAGACTCGCCTCTGACCTTAGCGAGCTATAGAGGATACGCTAAGGTCGTAGAATTACTGTTAAAAGAAAATATCAACATCGGATATGAAAACAATGAGGGTGAAACTGCTTTAACTTTGGCAAGTAACAAGGGATTCTCTGAAGTCGTTGATTTGTTAATATCTGAAAATGCTAATATTGAACATGCTAATAAAAATGGCGAGACAGCACTGATATTAGCTAGCGGCAAGGGCTATATAGACGTTGTAAAGTTGTTATTGTCGAAAAAGGCAAATATTAACGCATCTTCTAAACAAGGCAACACAGCGTTGATAGCCGCGAACAATCACGGCTTTAAGAATGTTGTTGATTTTTTGTTGAGACTGAAGCCCGATATAGAATTTCAGAACAAGCACGGGAACACCGCACTAGCTTTAGCCAGTTACAAAAGTTTTAAGGATATCGTTGAAGTTTTACTGTCAAAAAATGCTTCAATTGAATCCAATAATAAGTTTGGTAACACGGCTTTAACTAGAGCTAGTTGGAACGGGCAGTATGACGTTGTTGAACTGTTGTTGAACAAAAACGCTAACATCGAACACGCAGACGTAAATGGCGATACAGCGCTCATACTTGCAGCGCGAAAAGGACATTTACATGTTGTTGAATTATTATTATCAAAAAATGCAAATGTCGGTAGTAAAAATAAAGCGGGAAATACTGCGCTTACTGAAGCCAGTTTGTACGGCCATAAGAAAGTTGTTGATACATTGGCAAGACAAATGTTTAGAAAATAATTGATTATAGAATAAAACATTATTGTATTTAATCATCCCAGATAATAATTTTAAAGGTAACTAAAGCTGTTATTAAGATGACTTCACTGCCACCGTCGATGGTATGAATTTTTTTGATAATATACAACGATCATACTTTAACTCTAAAATGTAACAATGTTCTGAACAAAAAAGCAAATATTATGTATTCGTTTTATTTGTATTAAATGTTTTGTAAAAGTGTTACTGTTTTTCATTACCATTTAAAAAGAAATATAAACTTATGCGTCCCATCCAATTAATTAATTCGTAAATCAAACATCTCAATAAGGGGGTGAGGGTATTTACGTCTTTGCTATACGGATATTTCGAAGTGCGATGCAAAGCAACGTCAGCCGCGTGTACTGTCGTGAGCAGAAAAAAATAGGAAAACTTTTTTTTTCTAATGTAAATCTGTCTCTATCTGAATATGTAATGAGTAGCCGAAATAAGACAGATATTACTTTTAATTTATTTTTTATTTTAATGCTGTAATTATTGCTATAGTAAATAATGGATGGTTAACGAGACGAATTTCACTGCGTTATAACATTAACAAAAATTTGGTGTGTAACATTTTAAGAAAGTGGAGAATAAACGGTACGATTAGTAGAAATTCTGGATCAAAGGACAAAGGTTATCCTACTTAACAAGAAACTAACTATTAATATTTAGTTATTGCACCATTTTTATTTATAACTTCTATAAGTCTGTTTGGCATAGAACTAAATAACCTTATACAATAATCATTAGTAATAATATTTTCCCATGCATTATTTACTATTTCCAGTAATTCGTCGGCATTCCGTGGTCTCACATTTCGTTTTTGGATACTTCTTACGAGTAGTCCCCATGCTTCTTCCACAGGATTAAGATCTGGACTATGACTGGGCTAGTTAAGAACATTGATGTTGTTATCTTGAAACCAGTTAGTTACGGTATGAGCAGTATGAACGGAATAATTGTCTTGTTGAAATGTGAACTCATTATTAGGAAATAATTGTGACACAGAAAGGAGCGTAATATTGTCTAAAATCCTACTATATGTTTCACTATTAAATCGTTCCTCAATATGCCACAAAACACCAGGACTACGTTTCGATATCCAAGCCCACATATTGGCGGAAAATCTGCCACTTTTATCATTGTTAGATATATATTTCTCATCGAATCGAGTATTCGGAGCACGGTAAACACGAATACGACCGCTGTGTGTTGATTGGAAAGTTTTTTCGTCTGTAAAGATTACATTGTTCCAATAATTTACATCATGCGCTAAAAATTCAAGCGCAAATCCTACTCGAGCTTCTTTATGTTCAGCTTTAACTAAGTATTTCCGTGCTGCTGCATGACAGCGTAGCTCCGATTCTCTTACTCGCTGGTGACCAGTACTACTCGATCCAGGAAAATTAGTTTCTTCAGCAGCCTGAATAAGTGAATAAAATGGATTTTCTACTGAAGCATTTACCAATTGCAAATCTTGTTGATGAGTTGATATCCTTCGTCGCCCTGATCCAGGATTTCTACTAATCATACCGTTTACTCTCCACTTTCTTAAAATGTTACACACCGAAGTTTTGTCAATATTATAACGCAGTGCAATTTGTCTCATTGACCATTCATCTTCTGCTTTAGCAATAACTCCAGATTTAACTAAATCGCTTATATGAGGCATATTAGTTTTTTGCACACTTGCAATAAATTATGAGAACTAACTGACAATGTCACAAAAATTAAAGTTAGATGTACACAACTATATTTTAGCAATATACCGTTATAAGACTTGTCCTATTTTTTTTGCTCACGACCGTACTTAGATATGTGGCCGTTCAAAATGTTATAGTACATTTCATGCATAAGCGAAAAGATAACGACAAAAATTGCTAAATTAACAAAATAAATACATTAATTCACACACCATGGCAAACCTTGAAAAGAAATTCATCTAGGTATATAAATGATCAAAAAACCACATTCAAGGCCAACAAAATCTGAAAAAATTCACGAATATTCGATAATTCATAAATAATACAAATTTACCGATACCAAACCTCTAACATTCAAATTAGTCATTTTACGAACAAAACGTTACAAAATATCAACCTAAAAAATACCGCCCGTATTTGACAACCAACAATATCAAAACTACTTTCCACATCACCTTTAAAAATATTTTATTTCACTTTTACAAATATTTTATAATCATATGTTACCTTATTTTCAACTTATAACTCAATTTCCCATTCATATATTAAACCGCACCTAATTCAAGTTCACAATGCGTCAACATCATATTCGGACTCCTTTTCAATTCCAACTCTCGCCTTCTTTCGTTCGGCCCTACCTATCGGCACACTTTCATATCATGTTCAGCTTGACAACTTTACGGGGTCATTCCAAAATTAATTAAGTTCTTCGCATATTTTCATTAATAACTTCTTAATTAAAGCCGATACGAATTTCATGCTTATATAAAAAAATTCTGCTTTTCAAAGCCGACACGATCATACATTTTTCAGATCAGAGTTTCCTGCTTTTCCCGAAATGATGCAATATTGGGCAATCGTTGCCCACACTGAATGGCGGGGAACGTATCTAAACATATCAAGCTCTCGTCATACCTAAACCCCTACGAACCGTATAAATAGCTGAGCCCACCGAGCTCGGGCTAAGTTCGAAATCGCCAGCAAGTTAAAGTGAAATTAACATGTTAAGTTTTCGCTACTGGAATTTTTAGTAATTGTTTAAAAGTAATTTTAAATTTAATAAGTTTGTATACTAGTAAAAATCGGTCCGGTTCTATTTAACTTAAGTTGCAGCTTCCCACCGTCTAGTCAGCTTTCTACTTCGGCCACAGCCTAATTTTTCTGAGACGAAACCGTCGAGATCCAGCTTCCTTGGCCGAACCAAGTAAAAAGTAGTTTTAAGATTAAATCAAATCGCCGTCGCGCATAAAACACAAAAGTGAATAACATTTTAAAATAAACCCTTTAAATAATTTAATTTTTTCACAAATTTAGACGCGACTGAATTTCTGCTGTCGAATAATTAATTATTCAAAAAAACTTGTTAAGTAAAAAATATAGTAATACAGTTACGTTCGAAATTCTGTTAATTTAAACTCAAACAACATGTTAGTTCCACTTTAAACCAAGTGTTATTATTTCAAGAATACATACAGGGTGTAGCCTTCGAACTGTCAGAAACAATAAGAACTCAATGGTGCTAAATAAATTAAAAATTTAAACCAAAGTGCGTACATAGTTCCAGAACTCACATACAGGGTGTAGCATTTAACCTGAACCACTACTTAAAAAAATCGAACCCCAAGGCTTCTCTCAACAAACTCAACACTCAAGAGTCTCAAAGCCTTCCGGCTCAAACTTTTTTGATCTCGAGGGTCCCGTTAATGTTCACAAGTGTTATGGTACCTTTCATTCATAAGCGAAGAAATCAAATTCAAAAGTTTCATAATTTTCAAAATAAACATCACTTTCAGTACATAGTGTCAAAGCACAATAAAAAGTCTAGATATTTAAATTAATCAAAAACTATATTTTTTTAAATCAAATCCTGAATAAATTCATGAATACTGGATAATTCTCACCGAAACTAAAACTATGGATAATAACTTTCCAACTTCCGAAATAACAATTATACAAACAAATCATTACAAAATATCGTTCCAAAAAAATGCTGCCCCCACGTGAACTTCAAACATATCAAAATTAATTTCCAAATCCGTATTCATAACATTCTATTTTCAATTCAATTAATTTTTATTAATTTTCTTTAATCCTTTCATCTTATATCAAATTATCTAATTTCAGTAGTTGAAAATCGAGCTAGCCGTTCCCAAAGATTAACATTTTCATCAAAACTATTTTCTGCTTCAATGAAGCTAGCCACAAAATTTCACAATGGCAGCACGAATTGGAGACCTTTGTGATACATTACCGGACCACTTAAACGTCAGTTGTTATGCTTAGCAGTTAACTCTAGACAATTCAATAGCCATTTCAAATATAGTTCTAATTATTCTTCCTTCAAAAGATGCTCTTTATCGATGCCATATTTTCCATATAGGTTTCAATTTCAAAATATTCCGTTTTCTACGAGAAAATTGCTCCCTCGCCGAATAGAAATTGCGGGGCACTCTAAACGAAACCTATATAAGACCGGGAATTTTACACCTCAGCAAGTCAGTTTCCAGTGGTCTATTAAGTACATATTCACGAGTGGACGTTTTAGTGCCTTCTACCTAGTGAGCTTTCCTACTTTGGCCATCGCTTATTTCCCTGTAACCGGGTCACCGTTACTGCTTCCTTGCTAGAAACAAGTAACATGCACCCTGACGCCTTCGTCGTCGCGTATTTTTCACACCAGTAAATTTTTCAGTTTAATTGTCGTTTTTCTATTTTTATTCATTTATTTTTTCGCCTATTATTACTTTTTCATTTATAGACAAATTTCTGGTTGTCGTATGGTTATCTTATTCACAACAAAACTTTTTAGAAACTCTGTTTAAATTTCGTAAATAAATACTTCTATTTTCGTTTAAACCAAAGTGTTCTAATTTCACGTAATTTCGAAAAAGTCGTATACAGGGTGTAGTCTTTAAACCTGACCAATTTGGAAAAAATACCAAGAAAAGTGCTTTTTAACATCAACAACTACAGAAAGTGCACAAAGCGCTCCAAGAGTCTCTAACCACTCTCCGGATTATTACTTTTTATATTCCCGGAATGTCCCTCGTGTTCACATGAAGACCGCGTCCTCGCCAATGACAAGAAATTGTCCTTTGGTTCTCGTATACACATTAAGTTTCAATTTAATTTTTTACTAGCTTTAATAATAGGGTGGGGGTGGAAATGGGGTGGCAAACACCAAAAAAATTATTTGAGACGTTTCGTTCTTATGCACACAATTACATTTTAAATTTTTTACTCCCTTTCATAATAGTGTGGGGGTGGTATTATGGGTGATATTGGGAGGTGGCTGATGCCAAAAAAAAAATTGAGACCATGACTTTTCGTACCTGCCCTAAATTGCAGTTTTATGGACTCGTGCCTACTTGCTTTGCCTATTTACCCTTAGTTACTCCATTTACCCCCGGACACTTTAACGGAATTAGATCAAAATATAATTTAGTTCCAGATCTCGATATAATACATAAGTGTACAAGTCAATATAATAAACTGTTACAGAGTAAACGTGCGCACAAATAAGTTACAGACCGACACACCGACAGACAGATAGATTTTTTTTTTCGCTCAAATTTAACATCTCGACGTTTCTAACCTATTTCCACTATATACATATATATTTGCGTTACTCTACTTCGCTCTACTTTCAATCGACGTGGAAGTAAAACTGATTTACTTTTGTCTTCTTTTTTTGGAAATTTTGAATTCATCGCCTAAACCAAGGGACTTGGACTGTTTTATTCATATTTGTTGTTTCGCCGTGAATCTCCCCATCTAGTCTTTCAACTGGTGATATTTGAGACCATATTTTTTTAATAGATTGTGCACAGATAATTTGTGCAGTTGACTGTTCAACTTGTACAACTATGTATAGTGCTCACAGTTGTATCTGTCAGTAAAAAAGTCTAACATCGACCGTAAAATATTGAAATAAGAGATACACTTTTTAAATTTGTTTCCGAGATTAGAAATAGGTCATGTTATACCCTTTTTTCATGAAATATAATTACAGAAGATAAAAACACCAAACCTTCCATAACGGGTAACCACATGCAATAATAATATTAGATTTTAGGTCGCTATATGCATAATAACCTCTTATATCATTCAGAGAACGTGATAGGGTACAATAACGATATCAAATTCTGTTTATTTTGAAAGGCATGCATCATGTCTGCATTCCCCCGAGGAAGGATCTACGCTCAACGCAGCCCCAATCGCTATTTAACCTCACGACAGGTGTATTCACAACTGACAGATAGTTCCACATTAACATCGTCTACTAATTACTTCTCCTCTGATTTAATTAGTCGCAATTATCCTAGGCACATTGGATTGAATGGGTTATACTTATGAGAACAACTGCTATGGACAGGTAATGTGTTGGTCGTGTCTTGCAGTGCAAGATTTTCGTTTCTGTTTACAGCGAGCGGAGCAGTGTTATGTAAGTTGAAAATTGCTGAGCGTGCTCGTGGGCGGAAAATTTTACATGAAACCTCAACGGCATTAACCTAATTTTTTTCCTTAATCGACAATTCAGTATTAATAGCAGAGACCAAAAAAGAAAATAGAAGTACTAAATAAAAGGTTTGTGTTGACTAATTGAATAGTAATTTAATAATAATAATAATTAAGTATAAATATAAAAATAGTTTTAATAAATATGACCATATACAGTGTGTCCCTGGATGATGAAATTTTGCTAGCTAATGACAACATGAAAGTCATCTCTCTGACATTATCGATATGACTAAAGCTTTTGACTCCTTAGATGTTAACAACAGATAATAATAAATAAATTAATAAACACCACAGAAATTAGGCAACCCCCAATTCCAGAAGCCAGAGGTTTGTGCGCTAGGGGGTTACACATTGAAAAAACGCGGATATAGAACTATCTCCTCCGACAGTGCCGGAGCCGGGATTCGAACCCGGTGGCGCGATATTCGTGTGATTAATCGCGATAGCCACCTTAACCAACGCGGCTATTAATTGCCTACATGCAAAATTAAGCTATTATGGCATATTTGGAAATACTTTTTCGGATTTCAAAACTATCTGAATGACAGACAACAGTATATTAGTGTTAATACAGGAAACTCGATACTTACATCACAAAATAGATCTGTTTTATCCGGTGTTCCGCAAGGATCTATTCTCGGACCACTTCTTCTTAATACATTTATTTATTGTAGATATCTCGAGCCTTCCACTATATTTAAAACTATGCATGTACGCTGACGATATTCAGCTAATATACAGGGTGGCACATGAAGTTTTGGCCAGTCGATATCTCGAAAACTATTTGAACTACAATTTTGAAATTTGGCAATTTTAAACAGTAGAATATGGTGTCCATTTTGGTATAAAAGGACTTTATTGCAACATCGCATTTCCGATCACGTGACATTAACTTCAAATTTTAAATGGAGCACCCTGTATATTACTCCATTTCTGTGAAGGCCTTTCTAATACAAATTCAACGATATCATAATTGTCAGGTTTTTTCGGCACTACAGTAAAGATAAATAGGTTTTATGAACATTTCTTTATTTTTATTTAAAAAACGTAGATAGCTTAGAAACAAAAGAAGTATCCTAGCAACAGAAAGACATCGCACTTGTCAAGGGCTGTCAAATAGTACGACGTGTATGTTAATATGCTGCTCATATACGGAGAGTGTCGAAAAAATATTTGGCCCCCATTTGGGGATAGTTATTTTGCAGAATTTTAAGTGATTTTCCACTTGGTTTTTGTTGAGGAATGCATGGATGTGCATATTGTTGTGTAAAAATTACTCCTTCATTGGGATAAATCTCCAGGCCTGAATTGGATACGACTATCGTCTCGTCAAACGTATCTGACAGCGTGGCGTCGTTTTGCAAATTATAACGATACACTGGGTGAAAGCAGATTTCGTTGGGAAAATGCCCGTATTTGATGGAGTTTTTGACGTGGAAAACCCTTTGGAATAAGGTAGTTATTATCCTGGTATTATTTTGTATATATTTCTTGTTAGTAAGTCTTTGGTATAAAGTCTGTTATTTAAATAATTTGTGTAAATATTGTGTTGTCCATTTTGAGTTATTTTTGAGTACAAACAACTAATTAATATGAATTATTTAAGGGTTTTTCTGGATACTATATTTTCTTTTCTGGGGGACGTATATTTTGTGGATGGTCCATTTCTGTGGACGATATTTTTGTGGATCCTTTCTGTAGAGGACGTAATTTTTTTTAAGAAGATATATTCTATTGGGAGGGATGTAACTTCCCTGGGACTTGGCTAAGGTTTTGGTTACTGGAGGTAACGTTCATATTGGATGGTTTGTACCTAATCTGCAGGTTACGACTGTGAGGTCATAAACTGGGATACAAGGTATGTGAAGTGAGGTACCGTCATCGGTTTAAGTGCTGAGACCTCGATCGGTGAAGTTAAGCAGCGTTGGTCGAGTCCGTCACTTGGATGGGTGAACGGCATCTCATTTCGCCGTCCTGGTTGAGTGGAAGAGTAGCTATAGCTAAACTCCGCCAGGACGTAAATATAAACAAGGCATTAAAAAAAAAAAAAAAAAAGTATGCGGTAGTTATACGGTGAGCTGCACAAGGACCCCAGAGACCAAAGTGACGTAAACATCGTAAACATTTATAATTACTACGAGAGAGGTATTTTATTTTATAGTTAGCAAGATAAAATCACTTTTTAGAACAACATCAGAAATTTATAACATACAAGGTAAACAACAAAAATATATGGGGCGAGCGTAGGTGCGTCTTTACTATGTACATACTTCGGTATGCGACGTAAAGCAACGACAGGCGCGGTTAGTACTTGGATTGGTGACCATTCCAACGGAAACCGCGTTCTCGCCTCACTCATCTTCCAGCGGCTTGTATATCAGTGTATGCGCGGAAGCTATACAACCCTAGGCGAGGGTTGTATAGGAGATATACCATCCTTCGGAGGGGATGTAAAGCCGTCGGTCCCTTGTCTATTAAATGTTAGGCAAGTAAAAGATCCCTACTCTTCTTAAGGGAAGAGGTTCGGCAAAATTCCTGGTTGGGGGTAGCTCGTCTACAGGCGTCGGTGTTAGGCCTCAGTAGCGGAAATAGGCCGACGTTAAATAAATGTATAAAAAAAAAAAAAAAAAAACAAAAATATATGTTTATTATTAACTGATTACTTATTTTCTGTTATATTTTATTAATGTGAGCCTCTCGATATAGCTATATCCCGGGACAAACCATATCTTGATCGGTAGATGGTATATACAGGCTGTCCATTTTATCAGGGCACTCGAGAATGTCTCACTTAATATCGGTCATACAAAAAAAAAATATTTTTACGAAAATTGTGCCGACTTATATAACCTACAAAATGGTTTAAAGACATTTGAAATCCATGGCCTACTTTAAGAGTTATGGCGGAAAATATCGAAACTGCGGAAAACGTCTAGGCCAAATATCTCCGTTATCTGAAGAGATACGAGAAACATTGTAAGACGAAAATTTTTTGCAAAACCGAGTGTGTCAACGAAGTTTTATCTAATTTTTTTCAAAGCCGTTGTATTTTGAGATTTACTGTTCAGTCTGTTAAAAAAATAATTTTGAAACGGGCGGGAAATGGCGCCATTAAATAGAGTATTTTCCTACCTTTTCAACGATATATCACATGCTATATTTATTCATTGGTACTACGTTAGTAATTATATAAACACTTTTGTAAAACCAATAAAAAATTTTTAACAAGCATTATACTTGCCGTGGAGAAGTATGATTAAATAAAACGATAAAATAATTCAATAAGTTGTTCAAATCTTTGCTATAATAAAACATTAACACAAATAAGAAAAATAAAGTAAATTCAGGTAACAAAAACAAATTAATAATCAAGAAAGCAACATGGAGCAATTATGGAAAGAGTATTCGCAGTTAAGCCAATGTAGAGAGGTCCTCCATAAAAGCGTCACTCCTTGCTCAGAAAGTTCAAATGTCTTTACCAATTAATTTAGGTATAATATCGATTTGTTTGTATTTCATGATTTCACTATTATTTCAATTATTTTAAAATAGTTGGCTATGAACAACTTTGACAATTTAATTTTTTGACAGATCATCTCAGTTAATACTTAAACTCTCACTCAATCACACTCCTTTAATAATTTAGAATTTTCAAAAATGATTTTCACTCACATTGATCGTTATAATATGTTCGTTACATATTGCCAATGCAATTTTAACTCTGAATTAGCTCAAGTAGAATATAGAAACAGATTTCCACAAGCACTACAGCCGAATAAAACTCTGTTCAGAAAATTAGCTACGAAACTGAAGAATAATGGTTAATTTTTAAAGAAGAAGACAAGGTTGAACGGTGTTACTGATAATGTAAATAAGGTAAACCGAGTTATTAATTATGCAAGAAATAAAAATACAGAAAATTTGGAAACATCATTAAGAGAAACTCAAATTTCTTGTCATATAAATAATACAAGTGCTAGAAAAATTTTAAAGAAAAATGGTTACCGGTGTTATAAAGCCAAAAAATTTCACAATTTATAAGCGGAGGACAAACTAAGGACGACGACTTTTTGTAGGTGGTTGTTGGAAAAGAAGCGTGCCGATCCATTAATATGTAGTAACATGCTTTGGTCCGACGAGGCAAATTTTTCCAATAATGGATTTCTTAATCGCAATATTCATTACAAATGGACTTCTGAAAATACACACTGGCATAGACCGACTAGGTTTCAAAATCGTTTTTCAATAAATGTGTGAATAGGCATTTTAGGCACCAATTTAATAGGTCCTTATTTTTATGATGGTCACCTCAGTAGTCAAAGGTACCTAAACTTTTTGAGAAATGAATTTAATGAATTCTTAGATGACTTACCTTTAGAGAATCGACACAACTTTCAATATTTTCAACAAAATGGAGCTCCTTCCCACAATTACCTGATTTGCCTAGATCATTTAGATGAAATTTTGCCTCAACATTGGATAGGTACCAATGAATTTATTCGATGGCCCCTCGTTCTCCAGATATAACCCCAATGAATTTTTTCTATGGGGGTATATTAAAAATAAGGTGTTTTCGACGACACCGCAAAATGTAGAGGACATAAAAGCTCGAATTCAACAGGCATGTATTACAGTTACCTCCGAAATGCTGAGTAATGTTTTAAATGCAGTGCCTCGCCGTGCTCGATTGTGCATAAGAAATCACAGTGGACACTTTGAACATTTGATATGATGTCTTAAAAATTATTTTGAGGATTAGATAAATATTAATGTTCGGTGTGCTATATTCCTTTTATTATTAATTTGTTTTTGTTACCTGAATTTACTTTATTCTTCTTAATTGTGTTTAATGTTTTATTATAGCAAATATTTGAACAACTTATTGAATTATTTTATCGTTTTATTTAATCATACTTCTCCACGGTTTATTGGTTTTAAAAAAATATTTTTATAATTAGTAACGTAGTGCCAATAAATAAATATGGCATCTGATATATCGTTGAAAAAGGAGGAAAATACTCTATTTAATGGCGCTATTTCCCGCCCGTTTCAAGATATTTTTTTTAACACTCTGTTTTGCAAAAAATTATTACCTCATAATTTTTCTCGTATCTCTTCAAATAACGGAGGTATTTGGCCTAGACGTTTTCCGCATTTTCGATATTTTCCGCCATAACTCTTAAAGTAGGCCATGGATTTCAAATGTCTTTAAACTATATTGTAGGTTATATAAATCGGCACAATTTTAGTAAAAATGATTTTTTTCGTACGACCGATATTAAGTGAGATATTCTCGAGTGCCCTGATAAAATGGACAGCCTGTATATTTTTTTTACGAACGGTTTTGCTTTTTTTTTGTATATATAATTTACATATTTACTCTTTGTTTTGTCAATAAATGCGTTTATGTAGTGTCAACGATTTGTTTATTATTTTTCGTTTTGCATTTCACAACCTTTTTGTTTATCATTATAGATATTTTACATTATCATACTTTTTATGATAAAGTAAGACTGTTAACTAAAGTTACTAACGCTATTTTGGTTCTCAAATCTTGTGGCGCCCTATAGTTTTTTTTGTTAACTTTATCTTTGACCCATGCCCGTCTCCACTCGCAGCTGGCTGCAACCAAAATTAGTGTTATGAGGGCGGTTGTGAATAATTAGGGAAATATACATTTAGGATAGTATATATTACCTGGGATTCTTTCAGTTTTTATTAGATTGCATATTATTTTTTTGTTCGTTATTGTGTTGAATCTACCATAGCTGTATCCGATTGTTACGCAGTGAGGTCCTTTCACTGATGTAACCTTGCAGCAATGTATTTACGGGACCACGAATTTGAGTAGCTAGATATGGATGCGTCACTGTGTCGAATGCTTTTGCTAGATAAAATGAGGACGCATATTGACTTCTTTGTTATTACTAATGAATTGTACATGGTACTAAAATTAAATTTGACCCACATAGTGTACAATTTGCAACTTTAATTCACATGTTTTGTTTATATAAAATGATATGCTACACAACAGTTTCAGATATCCATCAGGATTTCATTGAAACTGTAATTTTATTAAACAAATAAAACAAAAACGTTAGTAAATTTGTTCATGAATTATTTGAACAATTCCCATCTGGGAAAGAATAAATTAAAACTAAAGCTCCATTGTGACAATGCAAAATAGTAAACTTTTCAAACATTTTAGCGCTTTAATTGCTTTTGATATGTACACTGCATAAACAAATTAATAGATTTAAATTACGCTTCTAAAGAGTTAATTAGCTTTGGAGTAAATATTTAGTTCTATTAAAAATAATTACTTCATTTGCTGGAAAATAAAATCAACGAAAAATAGTAACTAGCCATCGGCACAAAATATAATATTATGAAGACCAATGGACGTCGTCGGCAGTGTAAGTTTTATCATGATTCCAGCACTATTTTTAGGGTACGGTATTAGTCCGAATATCTACCGTAATATTCTTTCCTATTATTTGGGTTTTGTACCACATGTATTATTATCCTCTTAAAAAAACAAATCACCGAATCTACAAAATAATAGAATTATTGGAAAAAGCCTCTGCGCCCGTGACGTTTACGCCAAAGGAATAGTCAGAGGTTATGTTTTGCAAATAATATAAATCGAAATAAACACAGAAATAATGTATTTTGCTGACGTTTCGGAAAATAATCTCTTTCCGTTTTCAAAGCTTCTTTTGAAAGAACTCTTATTTTGCTGTGTATGCCAAATACACAGCTTTAAGATTCTGCTGTTATTTCCATAGATACTTACTACTTACACAGAACATAGAACTGATGACATTTTCTTTTAGATAATGTTGAGTTTGTTGAGTTCTTCTTTTAACATTGGTAGCCAGGTTGTACAAATATCTACAGAACAATTCGATACGCACTTATCTTCATTTATTAAGATTATTGCTGATTCTTTAATTTTTCTTTTTTTGCTATCTATTCTTTTGTTAAAATTTTTGCCGAGTCCCAGTTTATTCTATGTCCGTTTTCCCAAACATGTTCACAAATCTTTGATTTCTGAATTTCATTCTTTCTAATGTAATTCTTGTGCTCATCCACCCTCACACTGAAACGTCTGGATGACTCACCCACATACATTTATCACATTCGCACGGGATATTGTAAATACAGTTTTTTGAATTCTGCTCCCTGTTTATCGGTTTTGTTTTTGTTAAAAGAGATCTTAAATTGTTCCCCGTTTAAAATATCGTCCTAACATCAAATTTGTCACCTATACGGCGTAGCTTTTCCGATAATCCGTATACATAAAGAATTATTGCTGTATAATGACGTTCAGGTTTTTGTCGTACTTGATTGTCCCTATTTTCAACATTTATGAAAACTCTATCAACAAAGGCTTCAGGATATTGATTTTGTACTAGAACATCTTTGATAAATTTTTTCTCGTTATTTAATATTTCATTATTAGATGAAATTATTTTGGCCCTATCGTATAAACATTTTAGAACACCCCTTTTAACATTTATTGACTGATTTGAGTTAAAATTTAGATATCCGTTAGTATGTGTTGGTTTTCTATAAACGCTCGTTTCAATTGTATTATTTACCCTTCTAATTAAAACATCTAAAAACGGTAGTTCATTACTACTTTCTACTTCTAATGTGAATTTAATAGACGGTTCCTTACTATTTATATTTTCCAAAAAACTATCTAGTAAATCGACACCACGAGACCAAATTGCAAAGATGTCGTCAACATATCTCCACCAGACAACCGGTTTGTTTATACAACTTTGAACATGTGTGGTCTCAAAGTTCTCCATAAATATGTTGCTTAAAATTGGTGATAATGCAAACCCCATAGCCGTACCAAAATCCTGCTCATAGAACTCGTTATCCCAATTGAAAATAGGTTGTTTTTATACACATTGTTAAGAGTTCCATTATGCTATTTACACTTAATTTGGTTCTAGTTTCCAGATTATTATCATTTAGCAACCTGTTTTTAACTCTTTTTAAGGTTTCATCTACCGGAACATTAGTAAAAAGACTAACTACATCAAAACTAACCATCAGGTGTGATTCATGAATATTGTTTTCATAAATTTTTTCTATAAAATGTTTAGTATTTTTAATATATGAATCGGTATTTCCAGATAATGGATAAATAATTTTAAGTAAAAATTTTGCCAAATTATGACATGGTGAATTAATAGAACTAACAATCGGTCTTAAAGGAATATTTTGTTTATATGTCTTTGGTAATTTATCAAAGAGGTTCTAGTACAAAATCAATATCCTGAAGCTCTTGTTGATAGAGTTTTCATAAATGTTGAAAATAGGGACAATCAGGTAAGACAAAAACCTGAACGTCATTATACAGCAATAATTCCTTATGCATACGGATTATCGGAAAAGCTACTATTTTAACAAAAACAAAACCGATAAACAGGGAGCAGAATTCAAAAAACTGTATTTACAATATCCCGTGCGAATGTGATAAATGTTATGTGGGTGAGTCATCCAGACCTTTCAGTGTGAGGTTGGATGAACACAAGAATTACATTAGAAACAATGAAATTCAGAAATTAAAGATTTGTGAACATGCTTGGGAAAACGGACATAGAATAAACTGGGACTCGGCAAAAATTTTAACAGAAGAAGTAGATACCAAAAAAAGAAAAATGAAAGAATCAGTAATAATCTTATTGAATGAAGATAAGTGCGTATCGAATTGTTCTGTAGATATTTGTACAACCTGGCTACCAATGTTAAAAGAAGAACTTAACAAATTCAACATTATCTAAAAGAAAATGTCATCAGTTTTATGTTCTGTGTAAGTAGTAAGTATCTATGGAAATAACATAAGCAGAATCTTAAAGCTGTGTATTTGACATACACAGCAAAATAAGAGTTCTTTCAAAAGAAGCTTTGAAAACGGAAAGAGATTACTTTCCGAAACGTCAGCAAAATACATTATTTCTGTGTTTATTCCGATTTATATTATTTGGAAAACATAACCTAACGTAAACGTCACGGGCGCAGAGGCTTTTTTCCAATAATTTTATTATTTTGTAGATTCGGTGATTTGTTTTTTGAAGAGGATAATAATACATATGGTAGAAAACCCAAGTAATAGGAAAGAATATTCGTAGAATGCCACAAATAACTTTCAGACAATATCTCCCGTAATATGTTAAATATTGTTGCATTGTGAAATAAACAGATTTCACCGCAGTAAGTAATTTTTTGCAAACAGTTATTTTCCGTACGTTTCATTGGTTCATAGATAAATATTTAAGGACTATTCAAGCAAGAACCTCCACACTAACAAGAAATTACCCAGTTATTCTATATTTATATCGACGGTCTTTCTTTTAAACAGGTAATTTAACAGTAATTCAGTTTAAAAAGTCATTTTTAACAAATACAAACTAATAATAAATTACCCAATTCCTCTGCGCTTATATGAACATTATTAATTCTCGATGTGTCAATGTGAACGATCCGTCCTCTAGAAGTCTGAGGGACTTGGAATATAACGTTTACATTTTTATTTAGGTTCGACCAGCTCCAATAGACGAAATGCAAAATTTTCTTGTTTATATTTTTACTAACACTTCTTAATATTATTTCCTGAAAATATAATTTTTAAACACAAATGAATGATGAGATTTTGATATTCTATATTGTTTTCTTTCAAAAATGTAAATTGAACGTATAGAAGAAATAAATGTTAGTTAAGAAAGTAAATTATATAGGTCTTATACCACATATGGCGAGGATAGGAATGTATTGTAGTTTCCAACTACCATCCAATAGACTTTTTGTTAGAGCAATCGACTGACACAAAAGACTCAATCTAAATTTGATATCGGCAACGTTGAGGCTTCTTTTTGGCTTCCCATTCGTGACATATTAAGAATTTAGATTCGTCCGTGGACAGAGCTTAATATGCCTAAGCCGCGACGATTTAATTTTTTTTTAGACAAGTATTTTTTTCCATACATGTAGTACATGGTGTATCGGGTGGCCACCATATACGTTCCCTGTACAAAAACAATATAAATTTTATAAAGTAAAATCAATTTCAGTCCTAACTTTGATGTATTAATTTCGCTCTATCAGAATACGCATCAAACGGTGTGAAAAGCTATACTTATATTAGTACAGTGTTTCAGTCAACTGAGTGGAAATTCATCGATAAATTTCCACTCTATCAACCGATCAGCCCTTTGATTTACTGTTAAAAATCGCGGTATCTGTACATAATCATGACTAAAATTTGTCAGCTGGAAGCAGTCATGTATTAATAATTACAACATCTTTGAACACCCTAGGCAGGAATTATATTCTACACTGAAAGCGATATTGCAGGGAAACAAATTAATACCTTACTCTTACTTTCGTTAATAAAGATATCAACGTCACGTAATATTAATAATACGTTTATTTTTCCTTTAAGATAAATAGCAGTTCGTCGCGAACATCAATAGACTATACACGGGTTCTAACAGTGTTCTTTAGTTTAGTGATTATTATATTAAGTTATATTAATACATATTAAATTTATAGTGTGTTTTAAACAATAATACATAATATAAGTTAGGTGTTAGTGATGCCCCTTCCCCTCCAAGGGGAAGGTAGTTCAAGTAAAGGGTCGTACAACATCGACCAAATAGTTCTATCCGATGAAGAAGAATTTTACAAATCGAATTCGAATTATAAATGAAATAAAATGTCATCCAAATCGATGGAAATTGAACAAAACAGCAACATTACCTGTAATGAAAAAGAGAATTATAGCTCTGCAAAAACAACGGAACAACCTAATGCCCAGAAAAACAAACCAGTTAAACTTTTTTGCTTGGATTCTGATAAGTATTACTTCTCTGATAACATTTTTGTCGTAATTGAAAAAACAAACCAAGATAATGTTGGCCGATTGACTTGAAACCCTTGAAACCGGTGTATCGTATTTGAAGCAATGGACATTTGAAAATGGCTTTGAACTGTCAACAGAAAAACAACAACATAACACACATAACCTCTTACAAATCCCTGAAATTCAGTTAGGTGGCTATCGTTTCCCGTTTGGTTCTGGGATTAAGTATCTGGGGGTCATGCTCGATAAGAAGCTCACCTGGAAACATTTCATAGAATCTATTAAAAACAAATGCATGAATGGTATTAACTTTTTTAAATTTGTCACCAAAACCTGGTGGGGAGCTGATGTTAAAACGGCACTTTGTTTTATAAAGCTTATATTAGATCAATACTGGATTACGGTTGTATATTATATGGCTCAGCTAGCAAAAGCCTGTTGAGTAACTTAGAAGTCATGCAACGCAAAGCTCTGAGAATATGCCTAGGCGCGATGAAATCCACACCAAATGAAGCCCTCCATGTTAAACCACTTGAGCCACCGCTTCTAATAAGAAGAGAGTTCTTAAGCAATAAATTTCTACTCAAGCTGAATCTCTACAACCCTCCTTTACTAAAAAAAATTTCTGTCCTCAATACTTTTGATCTAACCAACAGCTATTGGATTAAGAAGCCTTCTCCGCCTGTGTGCCTTTCATTCCGTAACATTAACGAACAGTTTGATAATATTGAAAAAATTACTGTAAATGATATCAATTACCGGTCTATGTGTTTCAAACCTAGTGTTATCATCCCCGTCTACAACGAAAATTCCATTGTTAGCAGAAAATGCTTCTTAATGTCCTTGACCGGTTTATTAATCCAACATTAATTTACACCGATGCCTCAAAATCCAAAGACGGTAAGGATGCGCTTTCTTCATTCCCTTTGAATACAAAGAAATTAAGTTCAAACTTGACATAAACTGCTCTATTTTTACCTTGGAGGCAATTGCCATTTACAAAGCTTTAAGCTATATCAAAGAAACAAACTCAAAGGAAATAATAATTCTATCTGACACTCTTTCGATTTTCTCAGCTGTTAAATCTACTGACTCCTTTTCATACAAAAGGAACCCATATATTTTGAAAATAAAAGATGCCGTCTACAATATCTCACAAACTGGTAAAGTCGTCACATTTGTCTGGGTCAAAGCCCATATAGGCTTAAAACATAATGAACACGTTGACATTTTGGCCAAAGACGCCGCCATTAATGGTACTCTATTAGACCACAAACTGTGTCTAACGGATTGCTCCAATTTATATAAAGTTCTATTAAGAAATAAGCGGATTCACACCTGGGAACAATACGTTTTAAACAGCTCAACAATGTATTGTAAAATACAGCCAACTATCCCGCTACAGTTCTGGCATGACAGTTTAAACGTTCCACGAAAATATATTACCACAATTAGACTAAGATTTGGTCATGCCTGCTTTCCCGCCCATTTGCATAAAATTGGTGTAGTCACGTCGCAACTTTGTGATCTATGTGATGTTATCGGTGATCTTGATCACCTTTTGATCGCTTGCGATTCACTTGTTAAAAATATCTGTTCATGATTCAATATGATGCCTACCTTCAACGTAGTTAGTTTACTTGCTATAAGTAGTAATAAAATCTATGAATTAATCATTGGTTTTTTGATAGATGTTAATATCACACTATAGGTTAGCTTTGTTTTCCTCTTGTTTTAACCTTATGTTTTTACCTACCCTACCGTGGTCTTTTTTTTGTGATGTCAAACTCAATGTCCTGACATAAAATAGTGTGACTAGCTGCATGGTCTCTGGCCCAAAGCCATTAAAAAATAAAAGATAAATAGATTGTATAGGAATGATTACAGTTACCTAACTCTTGATTTTTCATATACTCTTTAATATGATACCTACATTTATTTGGGAGATATTCAAATTTAACACGATGTAGAGGTTTTAAGTTCGGTATAATCTGGAAGACTACAGAATATGTTATACTTGCAGAATGCTGTATAACAGTTATTAATACTAGCTAACAATTTAGGTGCTTTTAGACGTTGAACGGGTGATGCCACCAATTTCAATACGTGAAATATGACATAAATTCGATATCGAATCTAAATGGTGTTTTTTAACACGTCGGCGTCACGTCGATTGGACGTGGAAAACAAGGTGAATAAGTGTTATTTGATCTATTAATGTCTAATTTCTGTGGTGTTTATTTTATTATTATTTTTATTAGGTTAGGTTACCAGACATCTTTTAGGCCAGTTGTAATGACGAGAATACGTTAAATCTATCTTTCACATTTTCTTTAAAACTGTTTTCATCAAAAAGGCAAAACTATATTCTTATATGGTTGATAATAATATCTACCTATTAACTTATGTATGGGACATATTTTTATCTTTAACAATTGTTTAATTTCCACGGTTTATACGCGAGAATTTACTTGGGAATGAATTTCCTCTGTTGAAATGAGGTTTTGTACCTTGAAATATTACTAAACCCCTTAAAAATACCTGTTATTATAAAGAGAGAAAAAATATACGTATACCTATACAAAATATTAATTTTCAATTTTCGGTACGCTATTTTTTCGAGCTTATAATAAATAATTCAATATCTCTCAATATGTTCAATGCATATTTATTAATTAAATTATTTTCCAAAACAAAGTTTAAATTTTCATGGTGAGTTTCTGGCGTTCCGTGTTTTCGAATAAATATGGCTATTTTCTCGCAATGTTACCTAATAGGTGGCACAACTTAATTTTAATAAATATTTTTGACCTTATCTTTAGTGATTAGTGAAAAATCTCCACCTTTAGATTTTCCAGTAAGCTTGAAAATTCCTGTCACACCTTGATATGTCATAAACATCAGTTTTCACCAATTCTCCATCCTCAATTCCCTCCTTTAATCATATTTTCATTATTACAATTATGTCCAAAATCTTCCTATTTCTATAAAATTCTTGGGTTTTGTCCGTAGACTGCTACAATTTTGAATATATACAATTAGATTATAAATGTTTGTATCTTGTATCAATTATTGTTATACAAAAGCTTTAAATGTAATAATAATATGTACAATATACGGTACAATACTTAGGCAGCAAAAAAAAACATGCATTTGCCTATCTCCCTTGCCAAATTTTATAGTTTCCAATTTTTATAAATGATGTATCTTCGTTTACGCTTCTGTGTGCAATGTATCATATAAGTTTAAATTCTTTTAAAATGTGCGAATTACCTTTCACCTCCCTCAGTGCCTTGATATTGAAACTGTCATTAGAATAAACAAGACAACATAACCCCTTAATTTACTTAAGACTAAGGTTTACACAATCAGTCCTGACCCTTTAATTTTCCTGTAGTAATCTAGGTCGTCTTAGAGGGATGTAAACCCTGCTTCCTTAAAACAGATTCTTGCTCTCGCAGAAATTTGCACCCTTATAATATCCAGAAGCCCTTTATGAAAGTTCAAATCGGTCATAAATGGATTTACCTTTGTCTGGGTTATAAGCAGTCAACTTTGTACCTAATATAGATATTAGTATCCCTTTTTACTTTTATGTAATTTCATAGTAGTGAACACGCTATTAAAACATGTGCAGAGTGACATATTTAAATGCACCTCTCTAAATTTTTTATTTGTAGGCCAATTTAAACGATTTTTTTTTAAATGATAGAGCTTCAATAACTCTACCGTGTGCAAAATTTTAGATCGAAATTTAAAATTTCAAGGCCCACTTCGATTTTTTCAAGGGCAAAAATTCAAAAAAGGATTTTTTTTATCTCAAATGTGACTAAGCTACTGGGTTTAGGATACCATCAAATGGATGTGACAGAAATTTAACAAAGAAATATTGGTTTTTAACAGAAATATAGCATAATTAAAATTTATATCATAGTGGGATCGATGTGGGTTCGAAGCGAAAGTGTTGATTTCGATTTTTCTGTGTATATTATGTAGTCGAACTCTCTCTATCATCTGGTCATGTTTGCAGCCCGAGGGGATGGTGGAGGGGAAAATTTACATGTAAAGATATAAGAAAATCGGGTTTTCGCACATAATCAAATAAAATCAAATCAAATTTATTTATCATATGGTGTGAACATAGGTTTAACAGATACATCATAAAAAGAAATCTAAATCTAAATCTGTCTGTATACTTAATAGTTACGGGTTTATACACTCTAGGCTAGAAGCTTGTGTGTGTATACTGTATATATCGCATAGATATTATCTTTTAACAAAAAGCATATTTTATGTGTGTGTTTAACCTCTTGGAAAACAACTTGATATTGTTAATTTTTTTTATCGTGATTGGGAGGAGGTTATAAAATTTAGGACCATAGTGAATAATTGATCTTTGGATGGTTGAGCGTGATATTTGGGGTAGATTGAAATTTAAATTTATTTTATTGCGCGTGCTGTAATCATCATTGACCGTGGTGTGTAATAAACTTTTATTTCTAAAAGTAAAAATTAGGACACTTTTTATATACAACATATCAATGTCAAAAACTTTGAATTCATTAAATAATAGATCGGAAGGGTATTGTTTGTTTCTTTTCAAAATTACTTTAATTAAATATTTCTGCGAAATTTTTAAGGGTTCTAAATTAGAGTGGTAAGTTTCTCCCCATATTGTTATCCCGTAGCGGATTATAGACTGGGCCAAGGCATAATACAATGTTTTTAATATGTAATTAGGCATTATATTTCGGAGATGGTAGAATTTATATATTAATTTTCGTATTTTATTGTTTAAGTTATTTATTTGCTCATTCTATTTTATATTTTTGTCTATAGTGATTCCCAAATATTTTATGCTATCTGTTGCTTTTAACTCGCCAGTACAGTCGCAATTAGTTTTATTTTGTAAGATACAATTAACAGTATGTAATTTTAATGTATTAATATTGGGCGAATTTCTATCATAAATGCTGAAATATAAATTTTGTTTTATCAAGATTAATTGTTAATAAATTTTCTGAGAGCCATTGCTGCAATGTTGCGAATTCAGTTACGGTTTTTTCCATAGCATTTTGCCAGGTATCTTCTTCAACCAGAAGAACAGTGTCATCAGCATATGCAATAATTTTACTATTGATGTTTAGAAATAGCATTTCATTGACGTAAATGATGAATAGGAGCGGTCCAAGGATAGTTCCTTGAGGTATGCCCATGCTTATTTCCCTTAAAGAACTATTTTGATTACGAATTTTTACACATTGTCTCCTGGATTTGAGATAACTAGCAAATAGTTTATTAGGTACATCTCTAATACCATAATTATCAAGTTTCTCTATTAATTTTTGTACATTTATGTATATAATACAACAGCTTATCTTTGAAAAACTCAAAAGCAACGTTCACGTCTTTTCATAGATATAATTCATCCCAACATTCTTTCGAAATTAATTCTTTTAAATTGTTATAATTTATATAAGATGTTGATTGTGAATTTATCTTACAGCTAGTTTTATTAGAGTCCTTTTCAACCTTTCAAATTTTAGGGTAATGATCAGTTGTATCATTTTGTAAGATAATTGGTATCAATTCAACGTTTTTTATTGATTTTGGCTTTTTTATAAAGATGTGATCTAAGCAACTTGAAGAAGATGGTCTTATGATTTCATTAATAAATGGTAGAAAACCATTTTGGGCCGTAATATTTAAATATTCATCTTTTATTGCGTCGGGTTTATTATTTATAATATCAATATTTATATCACCTATTAGAATATGGATTGTATCTTTATTTTCAGTAGTTGTTAAAATTTGTTGCAGTTCATGTAAAAATTGTATTTCATTAGTTGAGGGTAATCGATATACAGATGTAATATTAAAAAGTGTGTCATAAATTTGGAAGGTAAGGTTGATAAATGTATTTTCTGTAAATTTAGTACATTCAAAATTGGAAATATATAGTCCACCATTTTGGTTATAGCTTCCTTCTGAATAGAATATGTTGTAACCTTTGATGTTAAAGTTTTCAATGCAAGTTATTCCCCAAGATTCAGATAAAATAATTATATGAAATTCCGTTTTTAGGCTTTCCAGTAAAACCATAAAATTATCTATGTTTTTATTAATGCTACGAATATTTAAATGTATAATGTTTAAGGTAGATTTAGAGACTTTGTTTTTTATGATCGAATTACTATGATCCTTAACTATAAAAGTTTTTATATTGTTATCATTTTCTAAATCACGATTAAATCCAAATATATCCATTAAACAAAAAGAAAGAATAAAAGAAAAATAAAAACAGTAGCAATCAAATGCGAATTATCAATAAATGGATATCTTAATCCAACAAAATAATGTAGCAAAAAATTATCGCTTAACTAAAAATATAAAAATATTCTAGTGATAAAGATATAAAACAGAATAACTTTTTTATGATCAATTATATATATATGAAACATGGTATACGAGATATTCGACAATTTAATTATAACCTTTTATATTTATTCCTATTAAAGCTCAGTAAATTAAGTTATATTGTGTTGTTAACTCTCACTTTAGTGTTATCAGGTTTCATTACATAAATATTTCCATGAAATGTATATGTATTCTTCTTGCCAAATTTCTCCTTAGTTTCTTTTAACAAGTTTAATCTTCGTTTTGTCAAATTCTCCATTATTATTAGCCTTTACTCGAGTCCGAGTATAAAAAATGTTACAGTCGATATATTGTGTGTAATAAAAAACAAGTAAAAGGTGTAGTGTATTGTAATTCCCATTCATCTACGGTGCACACGACTATGGCTATAGAGGCCAATTCGGGAGAGCACATGTCGACCGCAGTCAGGACAAACATAGACCTGGTTAGGTCTTGGATTCGGCCTTCTTTCCTTGATAGCTGGCCACAACCCCTCGCCATTCGGTTCTGTCCGCTGCAAGTTGTTCCCATTGCTCGTCTGGAATACCGTAGGATTTTAGATTTTCATGGAGAACGTCTTTGAACCTCTTTCGTTCACCGCCACGCCTTCTTCTACCGCTTAGCAATTCACCATAAAGTGTACATTTAGGAAGGCGGTTATCATGCATACGATGAACGTGACCTGCCCATCTTAAGCGTGCTCTTGAAATAAGCACTTCAATTGGAAGGCTGCTTGCTCTCCTGAGTACTTCCACGTTTGATATGTGATGGAACCAACGGATTTTCATCATACTTCTGAGGTGTCTTTGCTGAAAACGTTCTAATTCTTTCACATGACGACGGTAAGTGACCCAGCTTTCACATCCATATGGCAGTGTTGGAATGACAACTGCTCTGTAGACAGCCATTTTCGTTGACAAAGCAAGGTCGTGGTTGTCAAATACTCTCTCTCTCTCTTAGTCCCCAGAGTGCTCTAGATGCAGCGTTAATTCTATTGCGAATCTCGCTGTCCATGTTTGCTTTGTCATTAACAACGTTGCCTAAGTAATTGAACTGATCCACCACTTCAAGAGAATTTCCGTTAAGTGTAATGTCTATTTGGTTCATTTGATGAGGAGTTGACATAATCTTAGTCATTCCAATGTTGATTTTAAGTCCCAAGGAATCATAGCTCTGGGCATACACATCTAAAAGTTCTTGAAGCTCTTCCGGCGTAGAGGCTAAAAGTGCACAGTCATCCGCATACTGGAGATCACAAATGAATCGTGTGCGTGTCTTCGTGAAAGCTCTAAAGCGCCCTATGTTAAAGAGACCGCCATCAGAACGGTATATGAGACCTATTCCTCTGACTGTCAGTTTGTTGTCAACAATAATTGTTAGATCAGTGGTAAACAAATTAAAAAGTAGGGGTGCCAGGACACATCCCTGCCTAACTAAAGTGAGGGTTTGGAAAGGTTCGGTTGCCTCATTATTATACATAACCTGGGCGTTGTTGTTTGTATGTAGACTGCGACATACTTCCACAAATTTTCTAGGGATACCTAAGCGGAGCATAATTTTCCAGAGCACTTCCCTGTCCACCGAGTCAAACGCCTTGGTTAAATCAATGAAGGCCATGTGAATTTCTCCTTGATGTTCGAGTGCTTTTTCTTGAAGCTGTTTAAGTGTGAAGATTAGATCCGATGTGCCTCGGTTTTGTCTAAAGCCACTCTGTGTTTCAGGAAGTAACTTTTCCACAACAGATGTTAGCCTATTTGCCATCGCTTTAGTCAGTATCTTCCCTCCAACAGCCAGGAGAGCTATACCCCTGTAATTTCCACAGTCCGCAGCGCTCCCTTTGTTTTTGAAGAGGTTGATTAAAAGTGTATCACGAAACTCCTGCGGAGCTTGACCACTTTCCCACACGACATCAAACAGTTTTTTGAGGTGGGGTATGAGCTCTGACAACACAGCTTTAAAGATCTCAGCTGGGAGTGAGTCGGCGCCGGGAGATTTGTTATTTTTTAGCTGTCCAATGGCGGTTACGATCTCTTCCGTTGTTAGTGGTTTATCTAAGTCTTCGAAGGTGTCATATTGAGGGATAAGATTTATAATATCGTGATCGGCTTGACTTTGCTGGTTAAGAATGTTAGAGTAGTGTTCTTTCCATCGGGCTCTTATTTCCTGGTCTTCTTTGAGGAGATTTCCATTTAAATCTTTAATAGGGCACATATTTTTCTGACTGGGGCCGTACACTGCTTTTACTCCTTGAAAGAAATTCCTGTAGTCGTGTGAATCGGCGTACCTTTGAATTTCTCTGGCATTGCTTGCCCACCACTCGTTCTTTATTCTTCTGATTTCGCGTTGCGTTTCATACTTAGATTGGGTAAAAGCTTCTGCTTTTGATGAGTCGTTGGGGTGGTTGATAGCGTTTTGGAAGGCAATATGTTTGCAGTCAAGAAGTTCTTGTATAAAAGCTTCATTATCATTGAACCAGTCCTCCTGTTTTTTACTTGCTGCAGTGCCAAGAATTTCCTCACTCGCACTTTTTAAACTCTCTTTAATTTGTGTCCCGGTAGTAGCGACATCTACAGAATTGGTTTCTTCTAGTGCACTCAAATTCTCTTGAACTTTTTGCTTTAGCTGTTCGACGGTTTGTTGGTCACGCAATTTACTAATACAGAGACGGGGTCTACGTTTTACTTGAGTTCTTCGGTGTTTGGGTCTCATAACAATTTTCATTTTAGAGACAACAGGACGATGATCGGTCCAACATTCGCTATCAATGCGCGCCTTTGTAATTTGGACGTCCTTGAGATGCTTCCTACGTACGATAACGTAGTCCAGTAGATGCCAGTGACCTGATCTGGGGTGACGCCAGGTGCCTTTAAATTTATCCTTTTGTCGGAAAATGGTGTTTGTTATAACTAGATCATGTTCGGCGCATTTAGTTAGGAGTAGTTGACCGTTAGCGTTCATGTTGCCCAAACCGTTCTTGCCTCTGATGCCTGGCCAGGTGTCTGCATCTCTCCCTACTCTATCGTTAAAATCGCCAAGAATAACGAGTCGTTCCGTTTTATGTATTCTACAGAGGGTTGCTTCCAGCTGTTGATAGAAGCTTTCCTTGGTTTCGTGACTTGCATCCAGAGTGGGAGCGTAGGCGCTTATTAGATTTACCGCGTTGCCATCTAAAAGCTTATAGCGTAGCAGCATTCTCCATTATGCCCAGGTTGGAGCCCATAACTCGCTTAGTTTCATTCTCGAGATATTGCGATTTGAAAGTGTGGCGGGAACGCCTCGAGAGTCGTGTTCGCGTTTGTTCGGGGTGGAAAGCGAATTTTCAAAATTTTCTGAATTTTGTCCAATATAAATTGTTATTTTACTGAACTACTAATTAAAATAAGCCGAAAAACTTTACAATTAGCAATGTAAATAGACACTAAGCTCATATAAAAATATATTTTTAACTAAAGTTTTAAATTTTTATTTAAACTTCTTGTACATTCAAAGTATATTTAGGTCGGGCTGCTTACTAAACTGTTTTGTGATGAACCTTATAAGCAATCAAGTTGGCTGTATGCTATTTGAACTGAACCGAAGTAAGAACTTAGATAAGCAGCGATCTGATAATTAACTCAACTAAAACCCCGAACTCCATTTAATTTGTTCTTTACAAACATAGATCCAAACATGTATTTACTATTGTCCCTAATTTTACCCCAGAGAAATGAATAAGATAATGCCCCAGATGCTGTTAAATATTGTGGGTTGAATTAAATTTAAACTTTAATTAATAGCACTTACTTACAAATTGCTCCCTTGAATTTAAAGAAACTAAGGGACGTTCTATTTTAATTAGGGCATGAAGAAAGAAAATATGGCCCAATTGTGGTTGGGAGGAGCTAGGATTTTTATAAACGAATATTAGCTTTACTATAATAATTTATAGTAGGTACTCATAATATTTTTTAATGCAAAATTTTATTTTACATATACACGATACATATATTTGTTTTCTTCAAACACGCTTTATATTAAGAATAATTATTTTTATTAGCAAGCTTTGTAAATTCTTAAATTGCCATGGCAAGCCATCAAAACAAACTGCGAAATCTGTCAATCTTCGCGTCAATATTCAAAAGTTTATGGTTTCGTAAGTACACTACCGATATAATTATGGCTGACTGATAATTTAACTTTACTTGAAAAAATTGAAATTATAAAACTTGGTGGTGACAACGACAGGTTCAAAAGGGAAGTACGTAGAATTTTTAATAATGGAGACCCGGAGCGTCAGATTAGCACAGCTACCATTGGTCGAATAAACAAAATTTTTAATCAGTATCGAGTTACATCTAAACACATTTTGAAGAATCGTAATTTACACCGACAAAGACCAAATAATGAACCAATTAGAAATTATTTTAGTGATAATCCGAGAAACAGTTTAAGAATTGCAAGTTTAGACTTAGATTTACCATGTGAAACAATAAGATATCTTGAAACGTATAATAATATGAAGTCCAATAAACCAAAGTTTCTTCACACCTTAGAGGAAGAGAAAAGAATGGAATATTGTTTATGGACTCAAGAAGAATATGAGAATGACAAGAATTTTATAAATAAACAACTAACGGTTACTTCTCAAAATTCAAGATGTTGGACAGAAGAAAATACACATTGGGTAATAAGTTGTAGAAAGTAATACTCATAAAAAATAAACGTCTGGTGCGGCATATTAAATATCAGAATAATTGGCCCCTTCTTTTTTGAAAACAATTTGAACAGCCAACATTTTTTACATGTTTTGAGGAATGAGTTTATCAACAATATAGATGAACCTCCAGTAGCAGAAGCTGCTGATGTAATATTTCAATTAGATGGCTGTTCTATCCACAATGCTGTGATTGTGAAGACTTGGTTTGCAACGAACTTTCTCTAAATTGGCGAAAAAGAAAGTCAGTTAGTATATTAGCTCCAGTAGCTCAGATGTTTTGGGTAGTGATTTTTTTTTAACTGTGACTGTTTATTGTTAGCAACAATTAAAGGGCGCCAGAACTAATAAGGTCGAAACCGGTCTATGTCTGGTCGGGGAAATGACATTGGCTACCATTCATGATTTGTAAGGTATAATTCAATGCAGGTCAGGGTATTTGCCCGCTGAGTAGTTGTTTCCTGCAAATCTCGCAAACTCCTCTATAAAATCCTTATTTTACTATAAGGAACGTAACCAGACTGCAAGACTGCAACCAACAGCTACTCTCCGGGCTGTTGGTTGCAGTCTGGCTACGTTCCTTATAGTAAAATAAGGATTTTATAGAGAAGTTTGCGCAAAAGCACGCTTGAACTATGCTAAGCCCAGTCAGGCTATTTATTTTTCGATCAACAGACACTGGGCCGCTAGATGGCTATTTTACATGTCGCTATCCTAAAGATACCAAAATGTACCAAATAGTCAAGGGGCCCTCGTGTCGGTCGTCACATGCCTACCTTGCACTGATGAGAGCCAACAGCTCGAAACTGCAGTCTGCAAGTGGTGTATGATGAGTGGCACGAGAGTTCCTTTAAGTAGGATTAGTCTTTCGGCTGGTGTTTGTTGCAATCGAAGCATTAGCGTTTTGATGGTAATATGCAATTATTACACTTAACGCGCCAGGTTTATATGTATTAAAATGTCTCACGTTTACTAAAATTAACATAGAATATTTTAGAAACAGGGCAAACTTTCATAACTATATAAAGAGACATGGCGAACTCCTCAGTATTCCTTTCCATCGCACAAGTGCATTTAAGTGGTCCCTCTACTATTATAATTGCATTACTCTGTAGTATAATGCTCTTCCTGAGGAGATTCGCAATGTCACCCAGTACAAATTAATTTTACACTATAATTGATCTTTTATGTAAAAATTAATATTTGTGATCTCTATGTTTGATTTGATCTTTCTTTTTAAATACTCACTTAGTTGCAGCAATTTTTTTTTTTACATTTATTTAACGTCGGTCTATTTCCGCTACTGAGGCCTATCACCGACGCCTGTAGACGAGCTACCCCCAACCAGGAATTTTGCCGAACCTCTTCCCTTAAGAAGAGTAGGGATCTTTTACTTGCCTAACATTGAATAGACAAGTGACCGACCGCTTTACATCCTCTCCGAAGAATGGTATATCACTTACACAACCCTCCCCCTTCGCTGGAAGATATGCGAGGCGAGGACACGGTTTTCTTTGAAATGGTCGTCCATCCAAGTACTAGCGTCGCTTTACATCGTATATCGAAGTACGTACATAGTAAAGACGCATCTACGCTCGCCTCCTTATTTATTTTATCTTTATACTAATTTATTTTGCTCGACAGTTAAATTATGAATATATTTGCATGTGTATATTTGTGTATATTTATATTATGTGTGTGTGTATATGTATATATTATGTGTTTGTTTATTCGACAAAGAATGTATTTAACATGCCATATATACACATTTGTATCTAATTCTGGCCAATAAATTATTATTATTATTAAAAGTTGAAGGAGGTTATTAGAGGTGTTTTGAAAAATTCAGTAGCTTTTGATCTATAATTTTATCCAGGACAGCAAAGTTCAGTCAGTTCATGTGTCTGCACAAGTTCAAGTGTTGTTGTTCATATTCCTACCTATAAGTTTATGATTTAACTGAAGCTGTATTCACCAATAACTTACAAAATTATAATTTGTGGATATGCGCTTCACTGCGCATACTGAATTAGAAATTAATATACGACGTTGTATTAACCCGAACGACTTCCGAAAAATAAACCAGATAAATATTTAATGCAACATTGACTACCACTCGAAGGCGGGCTTTATAAAATGATTTAAATTTAAAACCTTGGAATAGCGGTTACAAACTTTGTTGAACTCAAATCTGATAGAGCCGCTGTTTCAATGAAGGTAGATAAAATCCGACCCCGTACCTTCATTATATATACTTTGACCCTAACTCTATTAACAGAAAATACTATTAAAAGTTTTTTCAGGTGTCATACTTTAAAACTTTTATATACCTCCAACTTCCTTAAATACATTAAAACATTATAAGTAAGATCATTCGAAGGGTACATTATAAATTAAATAAATTGGATTATCCACCCTCCTTTTCTTAAGTGAGACGTAAAGTCCTAACTAGAGTGAAATGTTTGTTACCAACATTTGATGTTGACAGGCTTTTCAACAAAAATTTATTATCAAATGTTTCTAAAATTGTTTGTATTATTTATGTCACGGGCCAATGGAGTACTAGCAGCTGACGTCACAACCAGCTCCAACTTCAGATCAATAGGCGTCAAATTTTGTTGTGACGTTTGAGATCTTTGAATTATCTCAAGTTTTAAGGAATTTTAGAGCTTTTTCTGTTTAGAATTAATTATTAGTATTCCTTTTTACTAATACGTTTGGTGATTTGTTGAACTGATTTTAATTTTACTTTCTTTTTGTGTTTTTTGACCGACGTGTTTATTAGCGTACTGCCAAAAGTTGTTTATTTCGAAATTGTGGGTTAATTTTAGTAATTAGGATTTGTTGTAATTTGATCTATACACTTCATTTTAGGAGTTACCAAATTATATTTCCAAGTTATATATATATATATATATATATATATATATATACAGGGTTACTGGTAATTCGATACATTCCTTTGGAGATGTGATGGGGCATGAGCTAAGGAGTAAATCTAGCCCTAACATACATTATGCAAAACTCAATAGTTTTTGAGATATTTCAATTTTTTTGTTTTTCTCAAAACAGTAGATCTTAATATCTTAAAAGTTAATTTCCGAAAAATCTACTTGATATTTTTAATTTTTTTTTTACTGGATTACTTGTCCAATATTATAGATATCCATTTGGAATGAAAAATATCCGGAAACATTTCGATCATGTGAACATTTAAAGTAAAAACTTGTAAATTTTTTTTTTTTTAAATCAGTTATGAAATTTACCTATTAGGTTTTTTCAAAATATTAATGTAGCACGCGTACAAATTATTATAAAAACTTCCTTATTTCAATAGCTATCTAACTAGGTAGAAATGTTTAATGTACCCTTGATAATTCTAATAAAAAATTAGTAAAGATAATGTTGGTGGCGGAATTTATTAAACGACTAATCGTTCATTTTCATTTAAGTCAGTCAGTCCTTGACTTTGACGTTTTTGCATATATGTCATTAACTGACATTCTTATCTCCGTGTCCCTTAAGTTTGTTGGTCTTGTTAAATTAGTTATCGAAGATTTTGATTTTGCTCGTAGTTGTTGTTATTGTATTTTCTGTGCCATGGCCGCGTATGCCAACGCAGAATACGCTGATATCTTGTTTGTCTATGGATACTGTGGCGGCAACGCTTCTGAAGCTCGCCGAGAATATGGTCTTTGGTACCCTAACCGCCGCTTACCAAATGCACGTGTATTCAGTACGGCGTATCGAAATATCGCTGAAACTGGCTCCATGAAATGTAGAAGAAGTGACGCTGGTGCTCCTCCCGTTTATGAGCCAGATGATGAGGAAGAAATATTGAGGTATTTTGAGGAAGACCCAACTATTTGAACTAATAAAGTCGCAAGACTAACCGGAGCGTCACAATGGAAAGTTTGGTCTACGATACGTAGAGTTGGATGTCATCCTTACCACTATATTTATTCAGTTGAGGAGTACATGCACACCCCCTTTCAGATCCAATCTTCTATATAGGGAAAGTAGCCAAATTCATATAGATTCAAGAATGCAAGTATGTGTACTGATGTAAATGCGTATATGTCTGTATATATATATATATAGTGTGTGTATATGTGTGTATATGTGTGTATATATGTATATATGTGTATATATGTGTTTGTATGTGTAATGGTGTATACATGTGTGTATATATTTGTATATGACTTATTGTTTTCTGAGAAAGGCTTGCCGCCATCATCATCTCGTAGTCTAATATTGTAAAACCTAATTGTTAACTTGTATGTATTGTTATACTTTATATTTTATTTTTTATTTTTACTATAATTTAATTTATTATTTTAATTTAATACTGTCTTAAGGACCTCGGTCGATGGCCTTTTGATTATAGATGTATTTATACTTGTATTTATATACTTATATAATCAATAAAATCTATCTATACCCCTGTCCAAGGCTTGAAGGAAGGTGAAGGAGAGTGGAATTCTGCCGCTTTATGTTAAATTCAGATGCAGAAAGTGCACATTTTTTAACACGTATTTTATGGACGGACGAGTTGAAATTTAATCGCGAGGGTATAACAAATTTCCACAACCTACATTATTGGGCAGAGGAAAATCCCAAGTTAACACGTGAAACTAGTTTCCAAATGAAGTTTTCTATTAATGTGTGGATGGGAGTCATTGGCCACTATTTAATAGGGCCACACTTTCTTCCTCAAAATTTAAACGGGGAAATCTATGAAAATTTTTTAAGAAATGATCTGGCGGTGATTTTAGAAGATGTTCCTCTCGCCGTCAGACAGCGAATGATGTTTCAGAACGACGGTTGTCCCGCACATTATCGGCTGACAGTACGACAGTTACTTGATCGACGTTTCCCTAACCGTTGGATTGGAAGAGCGGGCCCAATACCTTGGCCAGCGCGAAGCCCTGACTTAACACCCCTTGATTATTACGTATGGGGTCATATGAAGGAGATGGTCTATGCCACACCAGTCAATACTATAGAAAACCTTAGACAAAGGATAGTCGATGCTGCCCAACACATAAGGCATAATCTGACAACCAGAGTAACAAGGACGGAAATAAGAAGACGCTGCCGTGTCTGTATACGGAATAGGGGCTCCTATTTTGAGCAAGACATGTAAAAAATAAAGTACAACTTTGAAATTAATGAAGAATTAAACTCTACTTTTAAAATGTTTTTTACTGTTTATCTAAAAATAAAATTCGTACTACTTGTGTTATTTTTACTAGTATTTTCTTAGAACTATTAAGGATACATTGAACATTTGTACCTTGTTAGATAGCTATTGAAATAAGGCAGTTTTTATAATAATTTATACGCGTGTTACGTTAATATTTTTTTGAAAAAACTTAATAGGTAAATTTCATAGCTGATTTAAAAAAACAATTTTTAAGTTTTTATTTCAGATGTTCACATGATCGAAATGTTTTCAGATATTTTTCATTCCAAACGGATATCTATAATATTGGACAAGTAATGAAGTAAAAAAAAAAATTTAAAAATGTCAAATAGATTTTTCGAAAATTAACTTTTAGGACATTGAGATCTACTTTTTGAGAAAAACAAAAAAAAATTAAATATCTCAAAAACTATTGAGTTTTGCATAATATATGTTAGGGCTAAATTTACTTCTTAGATCATGCACCATCACATCTCCAAAGGAATGTATCGAATTACCAGTAACCCTGTATACAGTGTGTCCCGTAATAACGTGCAAAAAATTTAACTATAGATTCCTTGTCGAAAATTGAGACGGGTTCTTCGTATAAAATTTTTCAAAATAACCCTTTCCTGTCCATCGACACCCCCTTAAAGGGGGGTTTTTAATTTCTATCTCAAAATAATCTAATCGGATAAAGACGAAATTTGGCATGTCTCGGTTACTTATCAAAAGGCATCTAACGAAATCATTTCATCCACCTATTATGTACACAAAGGGGTGAAATTATCTACCCTTCTTGGAATTTTGTAAATATCTTTCTGCCTGCGATTTTTTTTTCAATTAAAAAAAATAACCAAACATTATGATTCATTTAGAAACTTTCTATCTTTAGAAAAAATTGCGTAAAATCGACCATTTTTGAGAAAAAAATTAAATTACATCTGAGTAAGTAAATAATAATAAATAAATAAATAAACACCACAGAAATTAGACAACCCCTAATTCTAGAAGTCAGGGGCTTATGCGGCAGGGAGTTACACATTGAAAAAATGCGGACATACAACCATTTCCTCCGACAGTGCTAGTGTCGGAACCAGGATTCGAACCCAGTGGTGCGATGTCCGTGTGATTAATCGCGATTGCCACCTCGCGCCTTAATCTACTCGGCTATCGACAAGACAAAGTCATCAATCAAAAGCAATGAGCACAATTATATTATATTAGTATAAAATATTAACAATAGGCTGCTGTCAAATTATAATTTTTATTATATAATACATCTACCAAGTTTCATTCCGATATTATAAAAAATAAGAAAAAAAGGGGGTTCTACCATGATCCGTTGACATCCGGTATATTATTAAAAACAACAAAACCACTCCGTATAGCCATAAAATGAAATGTTTTGTTCCATGCTGTCTATATACATTTCATATATTCATCGTACTGTTGTCCTTTAATTTAAAAATGTTCAGGTACACTCAAAATTAAACGAAGTTTTAAAAAAAAAAATTGCATTTTTCTTCAGTCTTCTATGTATTTTGTATTGTTTACTACACTCAAATTTTAAAACCTGACTTGATATTATGTCTGATTTTAATTGTATAACTTATCACCTCATTAGTCCTGAAGAAGACAATAAAAATTGTTGAAACGTCGACTTTATGAGGAAATAAGATTTGCTTATTCTTTCTTTTATCCAATTACGGACTAAAGACCTACTTAATATAATTATTTATTATTATTACTTCAATTCCATAAATTTCTTTCACTGGCCTAATGGACAATAACGATAAAGACCATGGCTGTTAAATTAATATTCGCCCAGTGTTGTAATAGCATCTAATCAGACCAGTTGATTTGTTACGACACGAAAAAAACAATTGAAGGCGACATACATACTCATTATATTTAATTAATAAGAGGTAATATTCAACAAAGTGATATATTCACTTACACTCAAAAAAAAAGTATCGTGTTAAGGAATAATTAAGATTTTTTTGTGTTTTATATAATGCCCTATTCAATAACATATAAAAAAAATTAAACTACTCTCAAACATGCGAACATTTGTTCATTTGGTTATATCTCATTATCTATAAATCAAAGAAAATTTGGATTGTATTACTACATGCCCTTTGTTCAGCTCATATAATTACTTAGGGGAGATCGAGACTGTTGCCACGTGGATCGGTGTCACATTTCATATGCCTGTCGATATCGGATAACAAATATAATTACATTTGATTGTCGTTTTTTAAATTTTTTTTAATTAAGCTGGATCATGATAATTACAAGGTTAAATTAAAATACAAAACAAGACTATTTACGCTGAAATCATAACAATTAAATACCAACTACAACTCCGTGAGATTGTTAACCATGTTCTCCGGGAAGCCGTGAAATTAAGATTTTATGTGGCACCATAAAAAAGTCAGTCATTTGGAGCAAGATCAGGAGATCTAACCGGCTACTATATGGTTCCCCACCCACTCAATAAACGACCTGGAAATGTATAATTCAGAAAACCCTGAGCTGCGGTACAATCATGAGGACGACAACCATCCTAAAATCTCGTTAAATCTTCGACAGCAAGCTCATTTGTGGCGCCGCTGGAAGACCCTGCATCCCAGGGAACAACACAGTATTGCCACGGAGGCAAACTAAAGCCACTTGGTAAGAATTCCATACCCCAAGGATTATCGTCACAAGATAAAAAGATGTTAACGCGGGAGGCGAATTAGCGATAAAGACAATTTATGGGCAAACCTACAAAGGAAAAAGTGCATAGACACGTGTTTCGGACTTTTCGGTCCTCATCAGCACGGTGTGGCTAAGTTTAAAGGATTGGCTCAACTTAGGAAAAACGACACAAATGGATCGCAGGCAGGAAGCCAGCTGCTCATTTGAGGCGCCGCTCTCTCACTCTCACTCAATCACACTCGTTTAAGAATTTAGAATTTTTAAAAATGATTTTCACTCACATTGATCATTATAATATGTTCGTTATATATTGCCAATGCAATTTTAACTCTGGATTAGCTCAAGTAGAATATAAAAACAGATTTTCACAAGCACTACAGCCGAATAAAACTCTGTTCCTAAAATGAGCTACGAAACTGAAAAATAATGGTTCATTTTTAAACAAGAAGACAAGGTTGAACAGTATTACTGATAATGTAAATAAGGTAAACCGAGTTATTAATTGTGTAAGAAATAAAAATACAGAAAATTTGGAAACATGATTGAGAGAAATTCAAATTGCTTGTCATATAAATAAAACAAGTACAAGTGCTAGAAAAATCATAAAGAAAAATGGTTAACGGTGTTATAAAGCCAAAAAAGTTCAAAATTTACAAGCGGCGGACAAACCAAGGAGGACGACTTTTTGTAGGTGGCTGTTGGAAAAGAAACGTGCCAATCCATTAATATCTAGTAAAATACTTTGGTCCGACGAGGTAAATTTTTCCAATAATGGATTTCTTAATCGCAATATTCATTACAAATGGACTTCTGAAAATACACACTGGCATAGACCGACTAGGTTTCAAAATCGACTTTCAATAAATGTATGGATAAGTATTTAGGCACCAATTTAATAGGTCCTTATTTTTATGATGGTCACCTCAGTGGTCAAAGGTACCTAAACTTTTTGAGACATGAATTTAATGAATTCTTAGATGACCTACCGTTAGAGAATCGATACAACTTTCAATATTTTCAACAAGATGGAACTCCTCCCCACAATTCCCAGATTTGCCTAGATTATTTAGACGAAATTTTGCCTCAACATTGGATAGGTACCAATGGATTTATTCGATGGCCCCCTCGTTCTCCAGATATAACCCCAATGGATTTTTTTCTATGGGGGGTATATTAAAGATAAGGTGTTTTCGACGACACCGCAAAATGTAGAGGACATAAAAGCTCGAATTCAACAGGCATGTATTACAGTTACCCCCAAAATGCTGAGTAATGTTTTAAATGCAGTGCCTCGCCGCGCTCGATTATGCATAAGAAATCGCGGTGGACACTTTGAACACTTGATATGATATCTTAAAAATTATTTTGAGGATTAGATAAATATTAATGTTCTGTGTGCTATATTGTTTTTATTATTAATTTGTTTTTCCTGAATTTACTTTATTCTTCTTAATTGTATTAATGTTTTATTATAGCAAAGATTTGAACAACTTAATGAATTATTTTATCGTTTTATTTAATCATACTTCTCCACGGCAAGTATAATGCTTGTTAAAAAAAATTGTATTGGTTTTAAAAAAATGTTTTTATAATTACTAACGTAGTACCAATGAATAAATATGGCATGTGATATATCGTTGAAAATGGAGGAAAATACTCTATTTAATGGCGCCATTTCCTGCCCGTTTCAAAATAATTTTTTTAACAGCCTGAAGAGTCAATCTCAAAATACAGCGGTTTTGAAAAAAATTAGATAAAAGCTCTGTTTTGCAAAAAAATTTCGCCTTAGAATTTTTCTCGTATCTCTTCAAATAACGGAGATATTTGGCCTAGACGTTTTCCGCATTTTCGATATTTTTCGCCATAACTGTTAAAGTAGGCCATGGATTTCAAGTGCCTTAAAACTATTTTGTAGGTTATATAAATCGGCACAATTTTCGTAAAAATAATTTTTTTTTGTACGACCGATATTAAGTGAGTTATTCTCGAGGGCCCTGATAAAATGGACAGCCTGTATGTATATGTGTTTGTTAGTTTAGAGATATGTAGTAAATAGCTCCATTCAAAAATATTGTTATGCTCTTGTATATAGAAGAAATGGTTTTTTCAAGTGACACTATCAAGAAAGCGGGTTGTCATTTAAAGAAAACGTCGATGGCGTCACAAAAATATTGTTATAAGAGGAGATGCGCAATTAATAATTAAAATCGACCTCTCCAAGGACTTTTCTCAGAATTGGGTTTATATTAGGAACTATTCATACTTTATGTGTACACTGTATATTTCCTACTTATTTTCTTTTGTTTTACTTGAAAACCGATTTTATATTTACATGGAAAATGACCCGATCTCTTAAAATTAATGCAAATTATGAAAGAATGCGTCTAATAAGGCGACTCTAGAAAGGGCAGTATATAAAATCTGAAACGATAAGGCGAAGAAACATTTAGTCAAACATAAATGCAGCGAGCCACCAGTCCGTAAAGCTATAACATTGCATCAGACGACTTCAGATCCTCATTGCATCCTGTAGGAAGTGGTCCTGGAGTTGTCCTTCGTCCTTTTCCTGCGCCGCCGCCAGGCCAAGGGTGGGGGCTACACCCGGGCGCAGTCGTTAGCCCTCGCAGTATCTAACGCGCCTTCGTGACCTTAACTTCTCCATATCTGAGGTTCGAGGAGTTCGCCGGCAGCGTGACGTGACCTCACGACAGGATTTCATGTGCCCTAATGATCTTCTTTATGCACTAGTTTATGTGTGAATCATTACCATTTATGCCCCTGTTTAACTGTGTCGATGGATATATTTTACACTAATTTAATAGTGTCAGTGAGTGATTATTATCCATGAATTTTATGTGCCTCTTTGTATGGATTTAGCATGTTACATCCAGCTGGCAGTTTCGTCATAGGCATCTTCAAATGTAATTACAAATTTTATAAGTATTTCACCGAAACTAAAGATATAAAAGTTTGGGATATTCCGGTGGTAAATTCTGAATATTTGAATAGCAGGAGACGGGTCTATACTCTACATGGGAATATAAAGTTACCTGTTTGAATATAAAGTGTGGCTTTTATTATGATATGATATTCAAAGCACTGGGGCTATGTGACCTAGAAACTTTGAAAAGCTACTTTTAGGTGCGGGCGGTATTTATAAATAATGTTATTTATCACCGCATGTGTTTGCAATGTAAAATTTGCGTGTTTATAGGCAGATATTAAAATAATTTATGTCTACCTTTTGGAGATAATAAAACTTTTATTCATAAGATAGCGAAGCTTTAAAGGAATCAAAATAAACCAGTTTTATTCGTTGAAGGTACTTTAAATGTTCAGCTTAAGCTTATTTTATTTATTTAATTATTTATTCACTTTATTTTATTTTACACCAACCAACAGTACAGTTAAACAACAATTAAAGGATGCGAACATACAACAATAAAATTATGTAAGTATACAGATACAGAGTAAATACAACAGATAGCATTGACATCATACGATAAAAGAAGAAAAAAAAATAAGCACACTATTTTATAGAATTAATTCAATAAATTCTTTTTTTTTTAGCCTGTAATTACAATTAAATATATCCAGCCTGTCCTGCAGGTTATTACAGTTCTCATACATAGGAAGAGGGGGGAACATTTTAACATGTTTGTCCGCGGGGCAGTCAGATAAAATGTGCAGCAGTGAGGAGCCTCAACTCTAGAAGTATAGAAAATTAGTTGCTCTAAAAACTGGGATAATCAATTTTATTATTTATCAATCAAAGACTGCGTTTTTCTACGGTCTTGCAAACTTAGCACAGAAAATCTGGTTAATAGGTTCTGCTGAGGTGTTCCAATGTGAGGATAGTGGCCATCTATTTTGAAAGACAAAACTTTAAAAAACGCCGTTGGATATTCCCCAAGCTCTCAGTATGAACGTTATAACCGGGTTGCCATATTAAAGCAGCATACTCTAGGTTATATTTTAAAAAGTAGCATTAATACCTGGATGTCGGTGAAGCCCTGTGAGTCCTTTATAACAAAACCCAAATTTTTACAGCCGGTCTTAACAGTTTCGTTAACATGCTGAATAGATAACAATTCTTTATTAAATATAACCCCTAGATCTTTAATTGAGTCCAACCGATTTAAGGTGACATAGACCAGGTTATAATTGAAGGAAATAAGTGATGTTTTTCGGGTGAAAGTTACAATATTGCACTTTGCAATGTTTAGGGGGAGGTTATTTAATACACGCCACACATTTAATTTTGTGAGATTATCTTGCAACTTTAGGCAGTCAGGCATATTATATATTGAGCAGAATATTTTTATGTCGTCGGCGTACAGTAAACAATGCACATCAAGATCTTTCACAATGTTACTGATGAATATTACGAAGAGAAGTGGACCAAGGATTGCTCCTTGAGGCACTCCTGAGGATACGTAAATCTCCTTGGAAATGAAACTGCGACATTCAACGAACTGCGTTCTACTAGTTAAACAAGACTTAAATAGGCCAAGCAGTGGCATGACATACCAACTCTTTCAAGCTTTTGAAATAAGATGCCATGATCTAATCGATCAGGGGCTTTAGTGAAATCTGTAGATGGTCATTGTAACATCAATCATTTGCAAATATTTATTTTATTCAATACAATAATATCTTAATCTTGATTCTTTGAAGTGAGGGACAAAACCTATTTTGCTTAGGAAGACAAAGGCTAGACACACTTATACTATTTCATAGTAAAATAGAAGGACAATTTTAGAAAATTAGTCTTAATTTTAATTTAATTTTAATTTTTGGTGAAGAATCGAATTGTAATCAACACATAAAACCTATCATTTCACCCCACTTTCATCTTCTTGACATTGACACAAATTCAATTGCTCTTAATCATTTTCTACTTCATCATTTTCACTTTTTCAGATCGTCAACATTTTCAGAAAGAATTGTAGCCAACCATGCCAATTCTGGATCATTTCTCCAATTTTCGGTAATTCAATAATTGAATTAGTAAGCGAAATTCTTTCTTTTTATCTTCAGTTTTACTAAGTGGTATTTATGACAATACGATACTTCTCATTTTCCTTTCTTATTACAACAAAGTTTCATATTTACATACAGTGAGGTCCATAAATAACGAATAAGTTCATTATCTACGTAATTAACGATTTATGAGTAAAATCCTAAAACTCGTCAATTTTTAATTCTAAAATGATATTTTTGAGCATAATTTTAGAACTCCCCTTAAACCCCTTCGAGTGGGCAGCTACCCTTTTAAAATGTTTAAATGAGATGAAGGTGCGTGTGATAGCTCATTTGAAAGGTTATTTAATTTTCTATCCAGCAATGTAAGATTTTTTGAATGTTGTATGTTATTCATCAAGAAAATTAAATCTGAAAATTTTGAAATGTATACAATCAAATGTAGCCTAAACTATTTTATGTACCAAATATCAGTAAAATCTGACTTTTCTAATTAATTTTGTGTCTTTACATTCAATTTAAATTTATCGTTTTTTCTGATGGCAAAATACTCATCAACAAGGAAGAAGTAAAAAGAAATTCTTTCGGTTACCCATAGAATTGAAATTTTGATATTATTAGGATGTGGTGATAAAACAAGAAAAGCAGGTATGCGAAATCTTCAATACTAAGCATCCTGACCGTCATATTTCTTAGTATATAGTTAGTAGAGTAGAAAATAAATGTCACAGATATTCCTAAATACGGTAGCAAACGCATTTTAGACTATGAAAAGAAATTTGACGATATATTATTAGATATTCCAAATAATCCAGGTAAACCTACAAGACAAGTTGCCGCCGATAATGATGTAGTAAACGTTCATATTGCGTCTTCTAAAAAATTAAATATACCACCCATATAAAATTCGTTTGGTTCAAGAACTTAACGATGGTGAGCTTGATCACCGCGCCGATTGGGATTTTGCGAAATCATGTCAAATAGATGCCAAGATGATCCGTTATTTATAATAACAATTTATTTTCTGGTGTAGCAACATTCGTCTTAAATGGAACAATCAACAAACAAAACTGTAGATACTAGAGTACAGAGAATCCACATTGCCAATACTCGATATCCTGAAAGGTGAATGTTTGGGCTGGAATTATAAGTTCTCAAATTATCGTACCATATTTCTCTGATAAGGCATTAACTGGTGCGCGTTACTTAGAATTCTTGCAAAATTTTTTTAGTTCCTGAGGTAAGAATACTGTTCCCAGATGATGATAACCCTAATGAAATTGATAGAAATATTTGATATCGGCAGGGCGTAGATACACCTAACTTTGCATTGGAAGTAAGAGCCTATTTCAATCAAGTTTTTCCCAATAGGTGGATCGGTAGACGCGGCGAAATTGAGTGGCCTGCCCGTTCCCTGTTCTGTATTTTGAGATTTACTTTTCAGGCTGTTAAAAAAATTATTTTAAAACGGGTGGGAAATGGCGTCATTAAATGATAATAATAAATATAATAAACACTACAGAAATTAGACAACTCCCAATTCCAGAAGCCAGAGGCTTGTGCGGAAGGGGGTTACATATTGAAAAAACGCGGACATACAACCATTTCTTCCGACAGTGCCAGTTCCGGAGCCACGATTGGAACCCGGTGGTGCGATGTTCCTGTGATTAATCGCGATTGCCACCTCGCGCCTTAACCCACTCGGCTACCGACCAGACCAGAAATAGAGTATTTTCCTCCCTTTTCAACGATATATCACATGCCGTATTTATTCATTGGTACTACGTTAGTAATTGTAAAAACATTTTTTTTAAACCAATATATTTTTTTAATAAGCATATAATGCCGTGAAGAAGTATGATTAAATAAAACGATAAAATAATTCAATAAGTTGTTCAAATCTTTGCTATAATAAAACATTAACACAATTAAGAAGAATAAAGTAAATTCAGGTGACAAAAACAAAATAATAATCAAGAAAGCAACATGGAGCAATTATGGAAAGAGTATTCGCAGTTATGCCAATGTATAGAGGTCCTCCATAAAAGCGTCATCCTTGCTCAGAAAGTTAAAATGTCTTTACCAATTAATTTAAGTATAATATCCATTTGTTTGTATTTCATGATTTCACTATTATTTCAATTATTTTAAAATAGTTGGCTATGAACAAACTTGACAATTTAATTTTTTGACAGGTCATCTCAGTTAATACTTAAACTCTCACTCAATCACACTCGTTTAAGAATTTAGAATTTTCAAAAATGATTTTCACTGACATTGATCGTTATAATATGTTCGTTACATATTGCCAATGCAATTTTAACTCTGGTAGCTCAAGTAGAATATAGAAACAGATTTCCACAAGTACTACAGCCGAATAAAACTGTGTTCAGAAAATTATCTACGAAACTAAAAAATAATGGTTCATTTTTAAAGAAGAAAACAAGATTGAACAGTGTTACTGATAATGTAAATAAGGTAAACCGGAGTTATTAATTATGTAAGAAATAAAAATACAGAAAATTTGGAAACATCATTAAGATGAGATTAAATTGCTTGTCATATAAATAAAACAAGTGCTAGAAAAATTTTAAAGAAAAATGGTTACCGGTGTTATAAGGCCAAAAAAGTTTACAAGCGGGGGACAAACCAAGGAGGATGACTTTTTGTAGGTGGCTGTTGGAAAAGAAGCGTGCCGATCCATTAATAATATGTAGTAAAATACTTTGGTCCGACGAGGCAAATTTTTCCAATAATGGATTTTTTAATCACAATATTCATTACAAATGGACTTCTGAAAATACACACTGGCATAGACCGACTGGGTTTCAAAATCGTTTTTCAATAAATATGTGGATAGGTATTTTAGGCACCAATTTAATAGATCCTTATTTTTATGATGGTCACCTCAGTGGTCAAAGGTACCTAAACTTTTTGAAAAATGAATTTAATGAATTCTTAGATGACCTATCTTTAGTGAATCGACACAACTTTCAATATTTTCAACAAGATGGAGCTCCTCCCCACAATTCCCAGATTTGCCTAGATTATTTAGACGAAATTTTGCCTCAACATTGGATAGGTACCAATTGATTTATTCGATGGCCCTATCGTTCTCCAGATATAACCCCAACGGATATTTTCTATGGGGTATATTAAAGATAAGGTGTTTTCGACGACACCGCAAAATGTAGAGGACCTAGAATCTCGAATTCAACAGGCATGTATTACAGTTACCCCCGAAATGCTCAATAATGTTTTAAATGCAGTGGATAAGAAATCGCGGTGGACACCTTGAACACTTGATATGATATCTTAAACATTATTTTGAGGATTAGATAAATATTAATGTTCTGTGTGCTATATTCTTTTTATTATTAATTTGTTTTTGTTACCTGAATTTACTTTATTCTTCTTAATTGCGTTAATGTTTTATTATAGCAAAGATTTGAACAACTTATTTAATTATTTTATCGTTTTATTTAATCATATTTCTCCACGGCAAGTATAAAAAAACCATTAGTTTAAAAAGATGTTCTTATAATTACTAACGTAGTACCAATGAATAAATATGGCATGTAATATATCGTTGAAGAGGGAGGAAAATACTCTATTTAATGGCACCATTTCCTGAACGTTTCAAAATATTTTTTTTAAGAGCCTGAAGAGTAAATATCAAAATACAGCAGTTCTGAAAAAAAAATAGATAAAACCTCGTTAAAACACTTTGTTTTGCAAAAAATTTTTGCCTTAGAATTTTTCTCGTATCTCTTCAAATAACGGATATGTTTGGCCTAGACGTTTTCCGCATTTTCGATATTTTCCGCCATAACTCTTAAAGTAGGCCATGGATTTCAAATGTCGTTAAACCATTTTGTAGGTTATATATATCGGCACAATTTTCGTAAAAATAATTTTTTTTATACGACCGATATTAAGTGAGATATTCTCGAGGGCCCTGATAAAATGGACAGCCTGTATATTTGGTTTTAGAAACGTTTAGTGTTAATAAAATGAAATTTAGCCATATATGTATGTTATTTATGTTATGTTTAACAGCATGATATACTTCATTCCAGGTATCACTTATGCACACCTATAATGGCAGTATCATCAGCATAGGAGATGATGATCCTTAAAATTATGTATCCATTTAATACTGTTGATGTATAGGAGAAACAGTATTGGGTCCAATAATGTTCCCTGTGGAACACCAACTGTGACTTCCCGTGGTTCACTTTTACAATTATCTATTTATACATGTTGCACTCTGGGTGACAAATAATCTCGCAAAATATTTAAAGTTGGTTCCTGAATACCGTAGTTATGCAATTTGTTTAATATTGTATCGTGTGATACTGTATCGAATGCCTTGGCCAAATCTTGTCTGGTCGATAGCCGAGTGGGTTAAGGCGCGAGGTGGCAACCGCGATTAATCACACGGACATCGCACCACCGGGTTCAAATCCTGGCTCCGGCACTGTCGGAGGAAATGGTTGTATGTCCGCATTTTTTCAATGTGTAACCCCCTTCCGCACAAGCCCTGGCTTCTGGAATTAAGAGTTGTCTAATTTCTGTGGTGTTTATTATTATTATTATCATCAAGAAAAATGACTAAACATTTTGTCAACTTGTGCAAAAGCGTTTTCGGCGTTAGAGTTGGCAATAAAACCAAATTATCTTTTTGTTATCACATCGTGTAGGTCAAAGAAGGAAGTTAATATGGGTCGGTAATTTGTTAGCTATTCCAGGTCACCTGATTTATGTATTGGTATAATAAGTTCTTCTTTCCACTGTGCGAACAGGTTACCGTTTATATACCTTAAATTAATAATGTGAAGCAACGGTTTGATAATGTTTTTATGTATAGTGTATACGACCAGAATTGAAACCGTATAAAAACTAAAAACCGACAAAAACAGTCGGCATCTCTTGCGGAGGTAAACAGAAATGCTTGTCATAAGAAAAACAATAAAGAGATACCGACTGTTTTTGCTGGCTTTTAGTTTTTATACGGTTTCAGTTCTGATCGTATACACTATATATTTCTTATTAAGTCTGTTTTTATTCCGTGTGGACCGGGCGAACATTTATTTTTGACAGACTATATTCATTATTTCAGGATCTGTTACGGATTCTAAAAACAATGTGGGTGCTGCAGATGTCATTTAGGAAGTTGTCAGGTAGTTTATCACATTTTTCTATTTTTTGTAGCCTTTCAGACTCTATATTTGCAAAGAAATCATTTATAACATTAACTTTTTCCTTATTATCCGATATTATATTACCACTTTCATTTTCAATAGATGTATTTTTTTATTGATTTTTTTGTTGTGTTATTTAATATTTAATTTATTAGATTACAGGTTTTATTAGAAGTTTAATGCATCTAGTTTTTCTTTGCAGTATTGATTTTTTTTAAATTTATTAAATTTGTTTAATGTATCTCTATAGTAAATTTTATTTCCTCAAAAACGTAACTTACACATGTAAGGAAAAGTCGTCGTATTCGCAATTTATAAATTCAAATTAATAAATTAAATATCAACACTATACTTGTGTTTGTTAACATACACAATATTTTGTTAAAAAAGAAGTTTTTAGCAAATTAATTATTAGCAACTATTCAAGATGAACAACTGAAAAATTGTTTTACTGAATAGAACACATTAATTATCAGGTGGTGTCTTAACTTACCCTTGAATGCATATTTTAGACTCGCCGCTATTGTAATATACGATGGAAGGTGATTAAATATTTTAACTCCATTATAGGACACGCTTTTTCTCGTGACATAATTATATGTGCGTAGACAGTATGTGCTCTTTTTTCGTGTTTCATATTTATGAATATCTGAATGTTTGATTAATTTATTTTTGTTTCTAAATATGAGAATGGAAATATAAAAAATATAAAAATTAGCCGAGGTCATTATTCGAATGTTTTTAAAATATCCTCCACACGAGTCTGTAGGTCTTAAATGACACATTTTCCTAATGGCATTTTTTAAAATTCTAAATATAATATACTATTGTCGATGTTTTGAGTCCAATAAACAAAGCATAAACAGCGTTCGAAAGCTCTTTATTGAGCTCCACTAGGCGACTCATCCATTTAAGTTTCTCATCGGTATACACCCCCAAAATTTTTACCTTATCTACTGTAGTAATGATTCCCTGTTGTAGCTTGATGTCTCGTTATGTGTAATTGTGACTTGAATGAAATGTGATGTTGTGAGTTTTAGCTAAATTTAGCATTAACCTATTCGCAAGGAACCAGCGGTGTTATTTAATATTTCTGTAAATCAAGCATAGACTCTTTAAAAAGTGTACTGGTATCTGCGAAGAGGGAAAACTGTATCATTTTAAAGTTATCAACAAAGTCATTTACGTAAATAAAAAAAGTACAGGCCAAGGACTGAGCCTTGCGGAACACAACTTTTCAATTTCTTTTATTCAGTTTTTATTGGTATTATCTCATTGTCCACAATTTCTTTTAATTCCACATACTATTATTATTATTATTATTATTATTATTTTAAATTTTTTTTTTAAGTAAAACCAGTCGTCCTTCTCCCTGCCTCCGATACCAGAGAGGGTACGCTGGGAGCGCCAGTAACCACTCTCTACACCGTAGAGTCAGTGATCACTGGTTCCGTGACTCGTGTGCCCTGAGCAGACGCAATGAACCAAGAATGACAGCCTTCTGCATTCTCCCGGCTAGGACTTCTGCCGATTGTCGGCATGCCGGTATGATGTTCAATTCTGAAAGCAGCGTGTGCCTCGTTCCACCGAGAGCTCCTATAATCAGTACCACCAGCTTGACAGTATGGTCTGGATACAGTCTGCGGAGTTCGAAGAGTAGGTCTCGATATTTTGTCCGCTTTTCTTCCTCCTTCAAGACAATGTTGTTCTCCGCGGGAGCCGAGAACTCTATGACGAACATTGTCTTGAGTTGGTGGTCTATGAGGACTATGTCAGGCTTGTTTGCCTGTATTTGCCTGACCGTGGGAAACGAGTAGTTCCAATAAATTAGACACCTCTCATTCCCCACAACGGACCCAATATCCCCCGGAGCATAAGGCAGCACTGGTGTCTCGTCTATCACATACGAGTGCCTCAGATGGTAGTAAAGCACTCGTAGTGCTCCGTCGTGCCTTTGGATATAGGCGGAGACTGCATATGTCGGGCAGGCCGACAATAAGTGCATAAGCGTCTCCGGCGCTCTGCGACAGGCCCTGCAGCTGACGTCAGCGACCTCCACACCCATGACACGACTTCGATAGACGAGGGTGTTGAATACACCGTCCTGGCAAGCCAATATAAATCCCTCGGTCTCAGACTTCAGCCCGGCTGACCTTAAGAAGGCGAAGGTCAGCCTTTCGGATAAGCCAAGTTCTTCTATATTTCTATAGAAGACACCATGCAGTGGCTTATCCGAATGGAGCTGCAGAAAGATGGTTTGTTCTGCAGCTTTTATTTGGGCTTTCCGCCGAGCGGGTTCCAACTCGGTGACAGAGTCGGGATTATCCCGCTCAACGTCGAAGATGAGACCGAGTTCATCGGCTGCTCTGCGTGCTGCCTTAAACAGAAAAGCTCCTACCCCTGCATTTTCATGGTCTCGGACCATGCAGAGGAGGGGATCCGAACTCCTGACGACCTTACAGGCTCCATCCAGCACCATCCTGCTGTGTAGACTCTCCAAGCTCAAGAGTCCACGGCCTCCCCGATGGCGTGGGAGATATAACCGTGGAACAGACGATTTAGGATGCAGGCTCCTATTGAGGTGCATCTTTCTCCGGGTTCCTACATCGAGTTGACGCAGCTCCTCTCGAGTCCACTTCACTACTCCAAAGGAGTAGAGAAGGATCGGAACGGCAAGCATATTAGTAGCAGACACCTTGTTCTTCCCCGACAGTTCTGAAGACCAGATCTGTCGGAGTCGGTGCTGATACTTGCCGCGGAGAGCGTTTTTCACTACACCCACTTCTTGGGTGGAGCGTTGCTCGACACCCAAGTAAGTGTACGACTCTCCGGCATCTAGGTGGTGTAGGATGCTTCCGTCTACGAGCTGCGCGTCTTCGCCGTAGTCCCCACATCGTCCTCTCTTGAGATGGACCAGTGCACATTTGTCCAATCCGAACTGCATACCGACAGCCTGCGTGTACTCCTGTACCACCCTAAGGGATTGTTGGAGATCCCTTTCTCCGGAGGCATAAAGTTTAAGGTCATCCATATAAAACAAATGGGTGACCTTATGCCTCCTGTCGCCGGGGGTACCACAGTTGTAACCGCGGGTTTTCCGGAGCGAGACGGATAATGGCAGTAGCGAGATGCAAAACAAAAGGGGGCTGAGGGAATCTCCCTGAAATACTCCCCTTTTGAACGTTACCGGCTCTGTTTGGACTCTATCATTACCAGATGTTATGGTAAAGCGAGTCCTCCAGAGCGGCATCAGATCTTCAATGCATCTCACTACGGGACCGGCGACCGCAAGACATCGGAGCAAGTGTACAATAAGCTCATGAGATGTCATGTCAAATGCCTTGCGGTAATCGATCCAGGCCATGGAGAGATTCCGCTTATACTGCACGGAGTCCTGCGTGACACATCTGTCAATCAACAGGTTCTCCTTGCAGCCAGCGACATCTCTCTTCGACCCTCGTTGCTCATATATCCGTTCGTAAACTGGGTTAACTGCTTGGAGTACCCGCATGTACAAGATGCGTGTGAACACCTTGTAACATGCGTTTAAACAGGTTATCGGCCTATAGTTCTTTGGGTTGGACAAATCTCCGTTCTTGGGGATCAGCACTGTCCGCCCCTCAACAACCCAAGAAGGAATTTGCTGCTCCCCATTTAGCCAAGATTTAAAAATTCTGGCCAAATGGTGGTGGGTACTGGCTAACTTTTTCCACCAAAAGTTATTAATCCCATCGGGACCTGGAGCAGCAAAATTCTTAGAGCCTTCAAGAGCTCTTCGAACCTCTTCTGGGGTTATTGGTTGGCACACCTCCTGTTGTAGATGAAGCCTTTGGCAAAAGGCTTCAAAGTGTGCCAGGGCCGGAGAGTCTCTGTTGAGCGGAAGCCTCTGTTCGTACAACGTTTTCCAGAAAGTTTCCACCTGATCGACGGTCGGTGGATTGTCGGCAACACGCTGAGGCGGTTCGAATAGGCGCGAAGGCTTTTGGCGAAAAAGGTTATTTTCCGCCAGCCCCCTCGCCCGCCTCACTAGTGACTTTTTGCAAGCCACTAGCATCCGTATCCTATCGAGGCAGTGCTGTTTGGTGGTTTGTAGCACTGCCCCGTTGAGTGTGTGATGGGCGCGTCTTAAATTGGCGGCTATACGTCGAACTTTAGACGTGAAAGGCCTATTGGCCGCCATGTAGTCCATCACACATTGGACACGGGATGCGTGTTGTCTCGCCGACCGGATTTTGGCCTCCATCTTTTGTATGCGCCGCTGCGCTCTCTCCTGTGGGGAAGAGGTATTTCGCCTCTCCACCTGAGACGAGCGTTGAGCAGCGGCATACACGGCACAATTTATGTGCCAGATGTCAGCCTCTTCCGGTAACGCTGTACGAAGTTCAGCGTCCACTCTGGCCAGGTCTTGTGGCCCGGGGGTTTTCAGATGGTGTAACCCCCTTCTGGTACTGAGGCCCTCTGGTATTGGCGGAACGAGGAGAGCTACGTCCTCAACCCAGGAGCAGCCCTCACGTAGCCCCTACTACGAAGGTGGGATACATAGTCACGCAGATTTTGTGGCATGAAGGCGCTATGCTCTGGAAGCCTCTCACACCACAGAGCATGCATCCGCGCCATGTACCCCCTTCGCGCGGGCTCACTGCTTTCATAACACTGCAGAAGCTCGTCCCTCAGTTCATCCGTCCACTCAAAGCGTCCATGAACATTGCGTAAGTCGTCAACGGGCGGTCTATCCGGTTGGGCCCCACCACCTTGCCCTTGACCCCTATCCGAACGGGGTCGATCGTGGGGGCCCTCTCTTCGGCCTGCCGGAACCAAAGGTTAGAGCCTGTGGGTGGTTAGCCCAGCAGGCCCACGACCGACACCAGAGGGGAAAATGCTTTCCCCTCCCGGGTGCACTAGGGCTGCCGGTTCGGTTTTGCACCCCTAGCTGGAGTAAGTGGTGGCGCTACTCACCAAAGGCTTAATAGATGAAAGTTAGCCCCTCCTGCTATTTATTATATATTATATTATTATTATTATTATTTTTTTTTTTTTTTTTTTTTTTTTTTACAAAAAACCAGTCACCCTACTCTGTGGCTCCGACCCTCACAGAGGGGAGCTGGTAATACCAATAGCCACTCCCCACGCCCGTGGGGTGAGTGACTACCGGGTCCGCGAATCGTGTGCCCTGAGTAGACGTAATGAACCGAGGATGACAGCCTTCTGCATTCTGCCGGCTAAGATCTCTGCCGAATCTCGGCATGCCGGTATGATCTTTAGTTCTGAAAGCAGCGTCTGTCTCATTCCACCGAGGGCTCCTATAATCAGTACCACTATTTTAACAGAATGGCCTGGATAAAGCCTGCGGAGTTCGAAGAGCAAATCTCGATATTTTGTCCGTTTTTCCTCCTCTTTCAAGACAATGTTGCTCTCAGCGGGAGCTGAGAATTCCACGACATACATTGTCTTGAGTTGGTGGTCGAGGAGTACTATGTCAGGCTTGTTGGCTTGTATTTGCCTGACGGTGGGAAACGAGTAGTTCCAATAAATTAGGCACTTCTCATTCCCCACAACGGACTCAATATCCCCCAGAACGTAAGGCAGCACTGGTGTTTCGTCTATCCCATACGAGTGCCTTAGATGATAGTAAAGCACTCGTAATGCTGCGTTGTGTCTATGAATATAGGCCGAGACTGCGTAAGTCGGGCAAGCCGACAGTAAGTGCATTACAGTCTCCGGCGCCCTGCGGCAGGCCCTGCAGCTGACATCAGGGACCTCCATATCCATGACACGACGTCGATAGACGAGAGTGTTAAATACACCATCCTGGCATGCCATTATGAATCCCTCGGTCTCAGACTTCAGCCCAGCTGACCTTAAGAAGGCGAAGGTCAGCCTTTCGGATAAGCCGAGGTCTTCTATATTTTTATAGAAGATCCCGTGCAATGGCTTATCCTTATGGAGCTGCAGAAGGATGTTGTGTTCTGCAGCTCTAATGTGGGCTTTTAGTCGAACGGGTTCCAACTCGGTGACAGAGTCGGGGTTTACCCGCTCGACGTCGAAGATGAGACCAAGTTCATCGGCTGCTCTGCGTGCTGCCTTAAAGAGAAAAGCTCCTACCTCTGCATTTTCATGGTCTCGGACCATGCAGAGGAGGGGATCCGAACTCCTGATGACCTTACATGCTCCCTCCAGAACCTATTATTATTATTATTATTATTAGTATTATTAGCCTTTACTCGAGTCCGAGTATAAAAAAAAAATGTTACAGTCGATAGATTGTGTGTAATAAAAAAACAAGTAAAAGATGTAGTCTATTGTAATTCCCATTCATCTACGGTGCACACGACTATGGCTATAGAGGCCAATTCGGGAGAGCACATCTCGACCGCAGTCAGGACAAACATAGACCTGGTTAGGTCTTGGATTCGGCCTTCTTGCAGCAACATTTCCTTGATAGCTGGCCACAACCCCTCGCCATTCGTTTCTGTCCGCTGCAAGTTGTTCCCATTGCTCGTCTGGAATACCGCAGGATTTTAGATTTTCATGGAGAACGTCTTTGAACCTCTTTCGTTGACCGCCACGCCTTCTTCTACCGCTTAGCAATTCACCATAAAGTGTACATTTAGGAAGGCGGTTATCATGCATACGATGAACGTGACCTGCCCATCTTAGGCGTGCTCTTGAAATAAGCACCTCAATTGGAAGGCTGTTTGCTCTCCTGAGTACTTCCACGTTTGATATGTGATGGAACCAACGGATTTTCATCATACTTCTGAGGTGTCTTTGCTGAAAACGTTCTAATTCTTTCACATGACGACGGTAAGTGACCCAGCTTTCACATCCATATAGCAGTGTTGGAATGACAACTGCTCTGTAGACAGCCATTTTCGTTGACAAAGCAAGGTCGTGGTTGTCAAATACTCTCTCTCTCTCTAAGTCCCCAGAGTGCTCTAGATGCAGCGTTAATTCTATTGCGAATCTCGCTGTCCATGTTTGCTTTGTCATTAACAACGTTGCCTAAGTAATTGAACTGATCCACCACTTCAAGAGAATTTCCGTTAAGTGTAATGTCTATTTGGTTCACTTGATGAGGAGTTGACATAATCTTAGTCTTTACAATGTTGACTTTATGTCCCAAGGAATCATAGCTCTGGGAATACACATCTAAAAGTTCTTGAAGCTCTTCCGGCGTAGAGGCTAAAAGTGCACAGTCATCCGCATACTGGAGATCACAAATGAATCGTGTGCGTGTCTCCGTGAAAGCTCTAAAGCGCCCTATGTTAAAGAGACCGCCATCAGAACGGCATCTGAGATCTATTCCTCTAACTGTCAGTTTGTTGTCAACAATAATTGTTAGAGCAGTGGTAAACAAATTAAAAAGTAGGGGTGCCAGGACACATCCCTGCCTAATTCCAGTGAGGGTTTGGAAAGGTTCGGTTGCCTCATTATTATACATAACCTGGGCGTTGTTGTTTGTATGTAGACTGCGACATACTTCCACAAATTTTCTAGGGATACCTAAGCGGAGCATAATTTTCCAGAGCACTTCCCTGTCCACCGAGTCAAACGCCTTGGTTAAATCAATGAAGGCCATGTGAATTTCTCCTTGATGTTCGAGTGCTTTTTCTTGAAGCTGTTTAAGTGTGAAGATTAGATCCGATGTGCCTCGGTTTGGTCTAAAGCCACTCTGTGTTTCAGGAAGTAACTTTTCCATAACAGGTGTTAGCCTATTTGCCATCGCTTTAGTGAGTATCTTCCCTCCAACAGCCAGGAGAGCTATACGCCTGTAATTTCCACAGTCCGCAGCGCTTCCTTTGTTTTTGAAGAGGTTGATTAAAAGTGTATCACGAAACTCCTGCGGAGCTTGACCACTTTCCCACACGACATCAGACAGTTTTTTGAGGTAGGGTATGAGCTCTGATGACACAGCTTTAAAGATCTCAGCTGGGAGTGAGTCGGCGCCGGGAGATTTGTTATTTTTTAGCTGCCCAATGGCGGTTAAGATCTCTTCCGTTGTTAGTGGTTTATCTAAGTCTTCGAAGGTGTCATATTGAGGGATAAGATTTATAATATCGTGATCGGCTTGACTTTGCTGGTTAAGAATGTTAGAGTAGTGTTCTTTCCATCGGGCTCTTATTTCCTGGTCTTCTTTGAGGAGATTTCCATTTAAATCTTTAATAGGGCACATATTTTTCCGACTGGGGCCGTACACTGCTTTTACTCCTTGAAAGAAATTCCTGTAGTCGTGTGAATCGGCGTACCTTTGAATTTCTCTGGCTTTGCTTGCCCACCACTCGTTCTTTATTTTTCCACATACAGCATTCGGTGGTCAAGATAAGATCGGATCCAGTTGTACGATACACCTCTAAAGTCATAGAAATTTAGTTTTTGCAGTAAATGCTGATGGTCCACGCAGTCGAATGGTTTGGTTAGGTCACAGAATACACAAAGTGTGTAGCATTTTCCCTCTAAACAGTCATATATATATTATTAGTTAAAGATAGAATTGCATCACATGTGCTGTGACCTTCCCTAAATCCTTATATCCCCATGCAACTTATCTGTAAAGTTGTTGTTTAGTTTCCCTTTTAGGAAATGAGAAAATTTGTGACCGTTGTAGCGGACCGATTTTTAAAAAAGTATCTATCTTTGTTGTACATTATGTACCAAACGCAAAATTGCAAGTATCGTATCGATTCATTGAGAAATACTATGTTGCAAGGTAAAATGTTGTAGGCACTTCACTATACCTTCAATTTATAAGTAATGCTAATCCAATACTAGATTGTAATGGAGTCAACAATTGCATAAGCAGCAAATTCAAAATAAAAGTAAAGATTCGCAAGGGAATTTATATCGTAGAGATGGGAATGTAGTTTATGAATTATTCAGTAATAAAACGTAATAAATAGCATAGGATATGTGTTATCTAGGAAGGAAAAGAAACCTACACAGTTTCAGGATTTTACGATGCACTTTTTGTAAAATTTCAACAAATACGCAAAACAATTTAGTAATGAAAATCCAATTTGTACAGCGGTTTAAAAGGAATTTAAGTAAAATTTTGTTTGGTACATGTTATTGTCTAAGTTGATTTTATTGCGATTATTTAACCTCAATTTCATTTTAACAATTTGCTTGTGTACTCAATTTTCATTATTATACTATTAACGCTACTAACATTTAAAAAAATGATGACTCTGTCCTCCATTTCCAGTTATTACCGTATGAAGCCGCAAGCACCGCTATTTAATGTCATTTTTCGTAGAGAACAATGTTCATTTGGTTACTCTTATTTTACTTGGTTAATTTTGACAGGGTTAACAATAACGTGGTGATCCTCATGACTTCTGTGTAAGATGTACCAACAATTTGTAATACGCTACTGCCAAAATTTAATTCATTTGATATCCAATTTTTTTATTAAGTATGTTATTTAGTTAAGGTACAAAACGTGTGATATTTATGAAATTTATTATCTTACTCCAACAATTTTAGATGCAAAGTATTTCCTATAAAAGGAACTAAATTCATTGACATCCATCAAGGTACACAATGTGCGTTTCCAAAACAATTGAAAATAATGCCCTAAAACTTGCGACATACTACGTACTCAATCGGAAAACGCAAACAAAAACCTGATTGCGAGAAGCCCCCAGCATGCAGATTAATCAGATTTTTATGGATCTGGTTCAATCAGCCAAAAATAAAATAAACGTATAATATAAAAACTGCTTTATATTTTTGTAATTGGAATGGAAAACTGATTTAGCCAAGTTCCTGCTTTTTTGTGCTATAGAATTGTTGACGAAATAAAAATATTTGTTAATTAAATTGTTTTAGTTATTTCCTCTAAATTTGATTTAAATAATTAATTGAGAATAACTATTATTCATTTGCTCAAATGCTCAATTTGCTCAATTCTAATAACGATTTGACACACCATCGATTGTGTAATTATATACTGGGTGATCCAGAAGCACCTACCCCCCACCCCACTTTTTTCTACAGTTTTAAAAATAACGTTCTGAAATTTGGGAAATCAAATATAGCTATCAATGGCCACATTTTGATCATTCGGTGGTAAAAAATTACTTCCGGTATGGTAGGAAATTGCCACAACTTTCTTATTTTAAATAGCCCCCTGTATATTTAAGTCACTTTTCTCATAAAGCTGTAATTTCTCTTTCCAATGCTATTCTCAGTTTTAAAATCGGATGAAAAATAACCTTGGAAATGACATTTATTTTTTACTTCTAGTTGGCTTTGGAATTCAGGAACAAAATAAAGAAATTTCGAAGTAGACTTTGAATTTGAATAAAAGGGTATTTCTCAGCAACTGAAATGTAAAATTGGCCTATTTTGTTCATTTGCTTGTATTTAGACATGTTTTTCCCATTTTTTCCATTTCATGGAAATTCAATTTGTCATAATTCCAATTTTTCAAATAGTGCCCTGTATGTTTTATTTTTTTTTATCAAATATAGTGGTAAACTTGCTTTAGACTGGTTTTTCCTGATTAAAAATTGAGTATAAATTAAAATAGATAATAAACTTTTGAATATGTTTATAGAGTCCCGAACACGGGATCGGTTGAAATAATTAAAAGAGGTGAGACTTAATGACAGCGTTGTGGACTTACGCAAAATAGTTGTAATCCGAACCATGCGACCATTGATATACTAAGAAGTATGTATACTTTTCAACAGCCGTCAGTCGGTAGTGTAGTGGCTAGATTGCCCTCGGAGACTATCACGCTACACCGTAAATTTACCAACATAAATACCATCACAAAACTTAAAATAAATGACAAGATGATTGGGGAACGGAACACGGTCAAATATCTGGGGGTAACCCTAGATAAAAGGCTGTAATTCGGACCCCATATCACGCAGACCATCAGCAAGACCTACGCGACGCTAAGCAAACTGTACCCTCTTGTAAACCGACGAAGTAAACTTACGACAGACAATAAGATAATCTTGTATAAGGTTATCTTAAGACCGATTATGACATGTGCGTGGGCGTCCTGGAACCTCATCTCGGACGCGCAGTGCAAAAGACTTCAGATACTCCAGAACAAATTACTCAGACTACTTATGAATGCGGACAGGTACACTCCGATTGCTGTGTTACACGAAAATTCCAAAATTATGTTAATCAGAGACTTCGTCAATGAAATGGCGCAAAAGTCTTTTGCAACCAGAACACAGCAATCGGAAATGACACAGGACATTACAGATAGACGACGGCACAACGACCCACATCACGCACATAAACTGTTACATCAAAACTTTTCTATCTACAGAAAACGAGGGTGACGATAAATTACCTCACAAAACAGTTGACCATACAGAAACTGACAAAACACATAACATAGATGACTCTCCCTCCCCCTCCTACTCTTCCTCGTTCACCACCCCCTTCACCTCCTGCATACAGTGCAACATATAACCCATGGCGACAGTCAAATCTTATAACACATAAATTTCACACAGAATAAATCATTTCGTTTTACATATTTCACATTTTAGATAGGCGTTTCTCTTTCATTTTCATATAAAAATAACTCTGAACAAACATTAATAAGCATAATAGTCTATTGAGGATCGTCTGCATAACCAGCTTGCTGGATAACAAAAGAAAACGCGCTTTTAAATTATCAGGAGAGCAGCAATATTAGTGGATTAAGGTAGAATCGGATATCTTGAATTGGCATTCCAACAGCTGGCTGGCTCGTTTCGTATTTATTTCAAATATTTGTAACGGGTCGATGTCTTTCATTGAAATGTAAACCAAGAATGATAATTGAAATATCCTTTTAAACTAAAAGATTTTTGAATTGCTATTGCCCTATTCTCACGCGCAAGGTTGAGAGTTCGAACCATCTCGTTGCAGTTTTTTTACTACATATACGGGATGTATTTCGGCTTGATTATCAACTAAAATACGTAACACGAATATTTCTTTAGGTTAGGTTGTTAGGTTAAGTAGGTTAATATTATGCTCGATTAGCAACTAAAATACGTAATAGGAATATTCCTTTAGGTTAGATTATTTGGTTAGGAAGGTTAATATTATGCTCGATTAGCAACTAAAATAAGTAAGTGAATATTTCATTAGGTTAGGTTACGTAGGTTCATATTATTTGATGTAGTATAGTTTCTTATGATACATAATTTCCCTTGCCATTACAGATGTGGCGCGAGAAGTTCGGCAGAAAATATAAACTCGGGATTTTAACTTTATAACAACTGTCCTGTGGTCGGGATTACAACTATTTTGCGAAAGTCCCGAACCTGTCATTAAGCCGCACCTCTTCGGAATTTTAATTATTTCAACCGATCCCGCGTTCGGAACTCTAGCCTTATCCTAATCTTTTTGTAAAAATGTTTCGGATTGTGTGCATATCTTGCAGTAAGCCATGAAAAATAGATGAAAAATTGCACACAGCGTGTGTCAAAACGTTATTATTGAGTGAAATAGAGGCGTATTTATTATTTGTAAAATTATAATTAGGTGCTTTATTCAAAATAAGATACGATTTACGATGCAATATACACAAAATGAAAAGGTGGATTTAATTTTAATTTACGACAGATGTCAGAAAAATGCCCATGCGACCGCACGTCTATATTATGAAAGATATCCCGATCGGCGTCACCCATATCGGCAGTATTTTAAAATTCTGGAATAATTATTTTGAAATGTAGAAAATATTGAGGTGGCAGATGACAGATTTATAGTAAGCGAAGAAATTGAGACAAATGTATTGGCTTACACACATGTGTACCCAAATGTTTCTACAAGAGAGCTGGCAAAAGAGATAGATATTGGTCGCGAGACGTATATTAAAAAAACATGTTTTAAATGCTGCAAATACCAATTGCATCAATAATTATAAGAAAACGACGTAAACAGAAGATTGATCTTTTGTAATTGGTTTACTCAACACGTATACTTAAACAATAGAATTTTATTTAGTGAAGAATCTCGTTTTATTAATAATGACATATACAATATAAATAAAAGAAAATTTATACGAATTGTTTGAAGGTAACCATCAGGATAGATATGCAGTGAATGGGTGGGCTGAAATATTCGGTACAGAATTATTGGTCCCATACTATTTCAAGGACCACTAACCGCCGCGCATTACTTTAGTTTTTTGCAAAATGAAATAGAAAGTGAACTGGATGAACTTTCCTTGAGAGATTTCAGAAATATGTACTTCCAACAAGATGGAGCACTGCTGCATAATGCCGGTTTTGTGGGAAGTTACCTTAGTGCAAAGTTTGACAACCGGGTAATATCTATTAATGAAACTATTAGGTGGCCTTATAGGTAACCAGACCCAACTCCACTTGATTTTTTCTTTGGACAAAGTATACTCAACGCCGTCTGAAATATTGGAAGAACTCCAAAATAAAATTTTAAATGCCATAACTCCACTCCCGTCATGTTACAAAGTGTTATGAGAGAAACTATTCGAAGAGTGAACAAGTGTTCTAAAATGGGTGGGCGTCATTTTGAGCACCTGTTATAGGTTTGGTATTTAGTTGTGTTGTATTGTTCTAATTATAATATTTATAAATTTAGTAAGTTGCTCTCCAGATAGGTAATAACTTATAAATTGGTTTTGATTATGTGAATTTTTATTTTTTTTTGCTAATGATTCATAAAAAATTTTGTTATATTAATCAAAATAAATTTTGTCTAATTACAAATAACTCGTCTGTTTTCCATAGCTTACTGAAAGAAACGGACACATAATTTGAAACGTTTCTACAAAAAACTTAACATTTTTTATTAACCTCTCCACAATAAAATTGTGAGAGGTTACTAAAATTGGTTCAAAAACAAAAATTGAGATAACATCAAATCTGTACGTTTTGAGGTCCTAGGAACCCAAAAAAGTGTGTGTATGTGTGTCAGCACGATAGCGCCGAAACTACTGAACGGATTTGAATAAAACTTTGCGTGTGCATTTCTTTAGTACCCCAGAAGATCTTAAAAGGTTTTGGTTGAGATCGGATTACGTTTAGTGCCATTTTGACAAGTTGTTTATTTTATAATTACTTTCAATTTGCAATGGAACCATTGAAAGCAACTAAAATTCTAATTTCAACGATATATCACACTTCCACCCTTTCGATTTGGTTTCCGCGAAAAAAATTAAAAACAAAGCAAATATGGCATGACATGATCGATGCGCGTAGCCGTTACGTCGTGAAACTCGTCACATCACGTGTCAATTCACGTGTGAGGGTTTCTTCACTGCTCTAAAAGTAGAGCGGATTACGTTTAGTGCCGTTTTTCAATACATATACAGACAAATTGAAGAATTAAACTACAAATATTTCTCTAAAATCTAGTAAAATTACTGAAATGCTAATGTTTCATTTAACAAATGCAATGAGCAAATTTTGACGATTGTCATTGTCATCGTTTGTCATCCGATAACGTTGGTGTCATGTCATGTTAATAAGATTTCGTCATATTTGCAACTTTTAGTGGATTGTCACAAACTTTAAAGGTAGATGTAACAATATCAATATCATATGCTTTCTGTATTTTCGTTGGTGAATTTATTATAGATTATTACTTTACCAATTTTCAATTTGTTGCTTTACAAATCTGTAGTATTTAGGATAACTAGACTTTCTTAGTCGTTCAAGTGATGTTAAAGTTGTTAATATCCTAATAGTATATTATTCAACGAGCGATAATGTAGGTAATAACTCGCATAGATGATTGTAAATTCATTAAGTTGAGGGTTTTTTTAGTGCCCCAGAAGATCTGAAAAGGTTTTGGATGAGATCGGATTACGTATAGTGCCGTTTTGTCACACAATTTAATGCTCTTTTCGGCTTCAAAGATCCACCGAGTGGGGAGGTTCCAGCCGCTTCCAGTAGCTGCCGATTTTTTAAATTTATATTCAATTTTTAATCGGGAAAAACCAGTCCAAAGCAAATTGACCACTCTATCTGATAAAAAATATAACATACAGGGTCCTATTTGAAAAACTAGAGTTATAACAAATTGAATTTGCATGAAATGGGAAAATGGGAAAAACATTTATAAAATCCAAGCAAATGAACAAAATAGGCCAATGTTACATTTGATTTGTTGAGAAATACCTTTTTATTCAATTTCAAAGTCTACTTCGAAATTCTTTTAATTTGTTCCTCAGTTCTAAAGCCAATTAGAAATGGCAAACAAATGCCATTTCCAAGGTAATTTTTCATCCGATTTTAAATCTGACCGGAAGTGATGTTTTTACCGGCGAATAGTCAAAATGTGGTCATTATATTTCCCAAAATTCAGAATTTTATTTTTAAAACTGTAGAAAAATTGGGGGGGGGGGGGGTATAGGAGACATAAAAGAGACCAGTACAAAATACATTCATCACGTTTAATACTGTTGATGGGACCTCGCTTAAAGAAAGTATACATAATATGCCAAATAAAGGTAGTGATATTAATGAAATCTCTACAAAGGTATTAAAGCTGGCATTTGATGTTGTAAGTAATCGACTATTAGATATATTAAATGTCTCACTAGAGTATGGTGCAGTTCCTAAAGAGTGGAAAGTATCCACTATAATACCAGTAGAAAAAAACGAAAATTCTTTGTTATGCCAGAAACTTCGTTCAATTAATACACGCTGTGTCCATATGAGAAACTACTGGAAATTCTAGTAAAAGAGCATCAGCTAAATTATGTTGAGGATAATGATATATTATTGATCTACCAGGCTGGATTTAGGAAACAAAAGTCTTGTGAAAGAGGGTTACAGATTTGGTAAGATGACTGTCTTTTTGAACGTGTCTCAAAATATAAGTATCTGGGAGTAATGATAGATCAAAATCTAACTTTGTCTAATCATGCTAATTATATCTTGAAAAAGATATATAAAAAAAAAATTTTTTTCGTAGAATTTCAAATAATTTAAGTACTTAGACAAAATTATTAATATACAAAAACAATAATTCTTCAAGCATTTTATTGTCCCACCATTCTGTTTACACTTTATAACAATGAATTGAATACGCTGCAGGTAAAACAGAATTTAGCGTTACGAACAACATTAAATAATGATATTTATACATGAATAAATTTTATGTTGGACTCTTTAAATCTATTATCTGTTAAACAAAATTTGATGTTGAATGTTTTCACTTTATTGTTTAAGCTTTTAAATAACATGTCGCCTCAACGCCTTTTGCAGTTTTGCACATTTGTATATGAAGTTCATGAATATCGACACGAAATCGTGATCATTTTTATTTTGAGTGAACTCATAATATATATGGTGAAAATCGGTTATTTATAAAAGAACTCAAATTATAATGATTTACCCAATACTGTAAAAAGTTTAATTAAATTTAAGAACCTGTGTGTGCAGTATGTATACTTGGCCTGTTTAAACTGTTTTGTCTTTTGTTATTATTCAAATTTAGCCTATGCTATTTATTAATGGCGATATTATTATATTACGTAAATTATATTCCGGAGATTTTTTTCGATTCTTACATGGTGTCGCTGTAATAGCAAAAAAATGAAAAGAAAACATTACTGTTTCAAGAGTAGCGTCTTGTGCCCATAAAAAAACGTCCAATTCAAAAACTGAAAAACACGTATTTGTTATTTTTACGAAATCTATCTAATGACATTGGATTCGACTCTCCCACCCTTAACCCAGTGAGTGAGGCCAGGGCAACTTTGAAATTTGTAATGAAAATCTCTATTTTTTATAGCGGATTCGGATTATACGGCCAAAAATACGTGAATTTTATATCGGGAATTTTTTTCGATTCTCGCAAGGTGTCGCTGCAATCGCAAGAAATTGAGTGGAAATATGAAAGTTTTGAACGCATATTTTAAAAAATACGAAAAGTAAAAATGCTGATCTCAGAGTGAATGATTTCCCGAGCTGTTTTGAGAATAGTGATTTTGCACGGTCGTACTGAAATTACAACAACTATTAATATTCTGTAAATTTATTAGCAGCTAGTAATTTTCAATTTACATCTTTTACAGGGCAATAAAAAACTCGATTTTAAAAAAACTAACAGTAGTTTTACCGCTTAATTCAGCCAGTTCAGACAAGTTCTTGATCCCAACCAGTGAAGGCAAGGAGGTAACTCAGCCATTTAAAACAAGGTGAGGATTTCGGCCAGTTGAGGCAGTTAGTTTACAGCTTAACTGCTACACTAGCAGATTTTAATTTCAAGATTATAGCAGGTGTTCAAAATGGTGCCCATTGACTTCTTGGCATTGTCCGAGACGAACGTAAAAATTTTCAATAGCTCTTCTGATCATTTGAGGTGGTATTTCTGCAAAAATGTTTATTATGCGTTGCCTCAGCTCTTCCAAATCACGAGGTTTAGTGAAATAAACCTTACCCTTCACGTAGCCCCAAACAAAATAATCAAGTGGCGCGAGGTCGGGAGATCTTGCTGGCCATTCAATAGTTCCTTTTCGACCTATCCATCGATTTTCGAAAGTACCATTCAAATAGTCCCTAACAATATCCCGATAGTGTGGAGGAGCCCCATCTTGGTGGAACCAAACATTATCGAACTCATCACCAGCAATCTCTTGTATTGCGGGAGCTATTTTATTTGTCAACATTTCCAGGTATTTTCGCCATTCAAATTTCCATCTATGAAAAACGGTCCTATGATTCGATCCCTGAAAACTCCTGCAAAAATATTTAATTTTTGTGGATACTGTGTGTGTTTCTAGCATCCAGTTAGGGTTTTGGTCACTCCAATATCTGAAATTATGGCGATTAACTTTTCCACTGAGTTCGAAAGTTGCTTCATCTGAGAAGACAAGGAGAGATGACAAAAAATTTGGGTTTTGGTTACTCCTTTCCATCATTAGTTCACTAAATTCAGGTCGCCGATCAAAATCGTCTTCATTTAACTCTTGGTGAAGGTAAATTTTGTAGGAATGAAATTTCAAAAGTTTCAAATTCTTATGAACTGAAAATGCACTCATATCAAGCTGTTGACTGGCTTTTCTGATTGAAAACCTTCGATTTTCAACAAATGCCTGGGCCACTTCCATTTGTCGAGCTTCCGATGTTTCAGATTTTGGTCTTCCAGATTTTGGGCGATTTTTGTGTCTAGGAATCGTTTGATGGTACGGGGCACAGTAGATTTCGAAATTCCCACTTGACCTACACGGAAAGTTTCGTTGAATAAAATCACAACTTCATCATAGGACCTTTTTTTTATCACCCCACCCTCGCATCATTAATACAGAAACTCTCTCTTCCTCTGTTAAAGTAGCCATTATGCAGAAAAAAACGCGAGAACTAGTGAAAAATGAAATAACTTTTTCCGTACGAAAGTGCGCTCCTGCCTCTACAAAAGCTGGAAGGAACTGAACGTTCTCGTAGAAATTTCACAAAACAAATACTGTTATTAAGAACACTTAAAAAAAACATTCATAAAAACCAAGATGTCTCAGATATTGTTTTTTAAACTCAATGTTTTTTGTTAACACGAGTAGCTAGAGTTTGTAAATATTTGCAAACTTATGGACGCTTAAGGTTTAAGAATGTGATTACATATTCAATTCTGTATTTTAACTTTCTTTTTTTCATTAATAATTATAGCTAGTCATACTTTAAAAAATAGCTTATTTTATAATACTTTGAAAATAAAATTCACTTTAATTAGTCATCCAGCTCGTCATAAAAGTTACGTTGGTTTCCGATAATATAACCTGTACTACTCATACTCCTGATAATTCCAATAACAAGGTAGTAATAGTATTGTTCCATCCCGCTATGATAACCAAAATTGGTAAATTCAAGGGGGTTGCTACGGTATTGTAAGTTCGTTAAAACATAATGTAAGACATGTTTAGTCTGTTCACATCAAGAGCATTTCCTAGTCGATCTGATCTCGGATAACATATCCCCAATGTAACCTACTCGTCCTGATGTATTCCGGTAGCGATGTAATTGACAACAAAAATAAAACTTTGACTTATATGTAGAGTAATTGATGGATAGTGGTTCCAAATATATTTTTCTAGTAGTGATAGACTTCTTAAAAGTTAGTGCAGTAGTTTGTTTTAACAATAAACACGTTGACAAACATTACATGTCAATGTGTTTACCAATTCCCAAACTTTAAAAAAGTAAAGAAATAATAAACTGTGTAATAATTATATCATTGTTTCCATTATACAGTGAGGTCCATAAGTAACGCATAAACTTATTATCTACATAATTAACAATTTATAATAATAATAATAATAATAAAGGTCTTTATTATGAAAGGTTCATAAAGGGTGAAGTTTAATCATAGGACTATTCTTCCACTTTACCCCAAATGCCAGCATTTACGATATTTACATAAAAAATAATAAAAATGACAATAAGATTCTTATTCTAAAGTATGATATATACAATTGAGAAATATAATGTGAAGTATCTCTGGCACACACATAACATAAAATATACATAGAGAGGATATTACTAATTTATAGACACTATAAACTAAATAAAAAAAAGAGAAAAAGAGAAAATGTAAATAACAACCAGTTAATCTAAAAGATGAATAATTATTTTTGCCTAGCAAATAAATATGCCTTAAGCTCTTTTTTAAACTCTCTAGAGATTAGCATTTTGCCGTATTATTCAACATATTGTAGTGATGTACGACAGTATATGAGAAGGACCTTTGAAATATAGCAGACGAGTGTTGCGGCATTGTCAACATGTTATTATTTCTGACAGTTCGACCATGTACTTCATTTCTAGGCACGAGTTTACTTTTGAGATAATCAGGGGTGGAAGTTATAAGAAGACGTTGAACGAAAACTAAAAGATGATACAACCAGGTGCTATGTATATTCAGCCAATTAAACTGTTTAAATTGGTCACTGATGTGGTCAAATTTTCGCAAGTCGTGAATGAGCCGGCAACATGTATTCTGCACTTTTTGAATACGATTCCTAGTACTTTTATCATTGCTTTTAGTCTTTTCCATAACTGATTACTGTCGTGTTCGTCAGAACAGTTATGCGGCTTTTTCTCTTCTGATAGCAGCTGTAGTAAAATTACGTAGCTCCTTGTATTCCCAATTTACCTGAGTTCTGGATTTTTTATACTTCTTGCCATAGGCTTTGTCTCTCACTTTCATAATATTATTTGTTACATTAGTGAGCCAGGGGCATAAGGCTTATTTATACGTACAGTGCGTATTGGAGCATGAATATCAAACAAACGAATAATATTTTCTGTCAAGAAGTGGACTTTTTCATCTACATTGTTAAGATATATATTTATGAGTAAACTCATAAAACACTTTAGTATAGTTTTATCGTTGTATACTATACTTTATATACGACTGACCTGTATATAAAATATAGTGAATAGTGATACATACATAATATATAAACTCATAAAAAATGTATTTTTTTTTATTTCTTTTCAACAAAACGTAAGTTAATGTTATTACAGTTAATAAACTTGTAGCCCGGGAGACAGGAGTATTTTTACCAAGTCATCGCATGCCGGCCTATTTTAACAAACATAGCAGATACCATGTAGTTAATAACCGAAATGGCTGTCAGCTACTCCAGTAGTGGTGGAGGCGCTTTTGGAGGGGTGTGGAAGTTGTCGAAAAAAAATTACTTTTTAAATGTTTTCAGGAAAGCCGGTTTTTTAAAATAAATTATTGATGTCAGGTAGTGTCCAAAAAATATTCAGTTGCATCGTGGAGGGGGGATTGTATATCAGCTGGTCCTATGAACTTGCAAGAAATAAAGTAAAATCATTTCAGTCCGAATGAATTTTTTTTACATGACTTCTGACACGTATAGAACTATAAAAATAATAATATGCTACATGTCTAGTGGGGAAAAGACCCTCAGTTGGAGAATTAACGTATGGTTGCGCTCATAAATCCATATGACGCGACCCACGCTATTTTTAATGGTCCAACTGACGACCTTTGCCCCAATACACATTGAGCTGATCAATTTTCGAATTTTGTTTCATTATTACATTTTCAAATATTAGTTTTTAGAAAAAAATGTGTTTATTATCTAAAACTATCTTATTTGATATATGGTGTTAATATTATTACATTTCTTTACTGCTAATCGATTTATAAAGAGAATTTTTATATTTTAAGCATAATTTTTAGTCTGTTGATGTTAATAACACTGTATATATAATAATATTATGTTATTTTATCTTCAATTTGCGATAATTGCTTTACATTTTTCCATCGGTAAAAGATAATGAGCACTCTTTAAGAGGCAGGAGCAGAAGGCAACGTTTTCAAATAAATGGACCTGATCAAATACGTCCCCCGAATTTCTCTGAAGCATTGAAAAATATCTACTTCAAAGAAGCTTTAGTTGAATTTATTCTTGAAAGTTGGGAAAAGGATTACATGGCGCCATTTATGGGGAAAAATCAATTTATATTGTAAATTTTATACACTGTCATAAATATGAAGTCCATCAGGATGAAGTAAAAAGAACAGCAGAGCCATACTTGTCATGTCCAGGTCATGAAGAAACTGACACGAAAATTGTGTTTCATGTTTGTCAATTGAATTTTGATATTGTTAAATTAATTTATATTTTTTTATCGAAGATTGAATGTTTCATAGAATTTCGAGAAGTGTCAAACAATAATATGACAAAAAATAAAAGATAAATAAAATCAAATTATATTTTGTAGAAATCAACACTACAAATAAAAAAATACAGTCCAAACTCTCATCTAAATCGATAAGAGAAAATAAGGGCAAGTAGCCTCAACTGATGTTCATGTTACGATCAGATGCTCGGACACAGATATTCTTATAATTATTATTCTGGGAAATATGAATTTTATTCAAAGAGATCTAGAAATGTCTATGCATGTTGGTATTTGACTATCAACTCATTAATATCAGCAAATTATATGAAGCATTGGGTTCACGTTTATGTTCTTCGTTGACAGGATTTCATGCCCTCACAGGTTGTGATTTTAATTCAGTTTTCTATAGAAAAGGAAAAAAAAAACGTTCTATTCTACGAAATTCTCAAACGCATATTCAAGACTTGAATGACATTACAAATTTACCCGACATAACTTGGATCAACTTTTTGCAAAACTGGAAGGTTCTGTTTGCAGACTGTATGCATTTAAATGAATGAATGACATCAATGTCGCTCGCATATCAACTTTCACGAAAACATATGGGAATAATGGTAATGCCGACGTAATGTAAGTAAAAAAAAATTGAAAGTTCTGTGTCCCCGTCTTTGTAAGTCTGAGCTACATAAACATTTTCTTCGTACTTCATACATCGCCCATCTTTGGAGTCATCTTCCAAAAACGTCCAAGTTATTGCCCAAGGAGTATGGATAGGTAGAAAGAGGAAGATCAGTTGCCACCATCCATCACAAGCATCACCAGTGTTAACGAAAACCCTCAAAGTATAAATAAACTTATTCTTTCTAAGTTTCCGGCGAAAAATGTTGACCAACGTGCTTTCGTTAATTGATTAATTTTTTATAGATGACGATGAAATAGAAGAAGATGAAGATGGAGGTGATATAACTACAGATAATTCCGACGATGACAGTGACGAAAATGAAAAAGATGATGAATGCAACTTAGAATAATTAATTAATTCTAATTATTTCATATCATTAATATTATTGACAAATTGATAATAAAACCTTTAAATGTATCAGAATTTTATACATTAATGATATGCAGACATTACCGACCCGTATCTTCGGTAAATTGTTAGAAAGCCGTTTGAAATTTGGAAATGTAATAGACTTAATGAAACAAAATTCTAAAATTTTAATCAGCTGAATGCTATAGGGGCAAAGGTCGTTAGTTCGACAATTATAAATACCGTGCTTCACGTCGGTCGTATGGATTTATGAGTGCAACCATACGTTAATGTTGCAACTGACCGTCTTTTCCCCACTATACATGTAGCTGATTGTTATTTTTATACATTTATTCGGCCTGTAATGATTTTACTTTATTTTTTGTTTTGTAGGTTCATAGGACCAGCTGACATGCAATCCCTCCTCCACGATGCAGCTGACTATTTTTTTTTGATACTACCTGATATCAATATATTTTTTTTTAATTCCTGAAATAATTTTAAAAATAATTTTTTTCGTCAAGTTCCACATCCCCCCCCCACAGCGCCCCCACCCTTACTAGAGCAGCTGACAGTCATTAGTCGTTTCGGTTATTAACTGCATGGTATCTTCTATGTCTGTTAAAATAAGCCGACATGCGATGACTTGGTAAAAATTCTTCTGCCTCCCGGGCTATTGGTACGTTTTCCATACTTTTCCAAATCTATGTTGTGTTCTATTTTCAAAACTGGTTTTAGCATGGAATAAAATAACTGAAGAAGATTTGTATCTATCAGCTAAGTCAGCAAAATAGGCTAATAATACATTTTCATAAAGCGAGTTAGTTTTCTTCTGAATGTGCGAGTCCATGCAACTTTGGTACGCTTTATCATAAAAACCTTTTGATTTCTGTGGTAGTAAATTAGATGCTGTTGTTTCTGCTCTTTCAATTATTTCTGGTGAAGTACAGGGGATGTATCTTCTGAATCACTTTTCATTCATTCAACGACAAAACTAACACAATCGAACACAATTTCACAAAACCAGTTTTTACTTTAAAAGTTTACGACGTCTGTTTATTACCGGTCTTCATGGTATTTTTAATGTACACAGATAGGCTGATTCGTATATAACTTTCTTGTTGGTACACGAGAGGGCATAATAACCATAAATCCCTCATCATAACTTCCTGAGGGATTAATTGGTGGCATTATATACCAAAAATCACCATATATTATTTGTTAGTCGTATATAAAACACTTTATTACTTATGGCTCTTTTACACATTTACCTTGAGACCTTTATACACTGAGCTACGCGAAGGCAACGATTCTGCTATAAAACGTGTAATATGTAACTACTAGAAAATTGTAATGCTTTTAATGGTTTGCCAATATCCGTCTGTCGGATGAATGTCCACTATTTAACACTGAAAATAATTTAAGTATTTCATTTAAAGACGAATTCAATTCCAGTGTCAGACCACTTTTAACCCAAGTAAATAATAATTCGTAATATGATTGACAAATCGTTATAGTTTAAGGATCGCTGAACTTATGGGAAGACAGCTTCGTCAACAATATTTTCTACATTTTGACACAAAGTATTCCTTCCATTGTGGCATAAATTGCTGCATGTGACGCCAATGGTTTTGCATGAGCAACGTTTAGTTTTGCAATCAACCTTACAATCACAAGCAATTATATTGAGTAATTCATTAGGAAGAGGAGGTTTATCAGTCCTTATCGGCATCAATCCATTATCCGTTGTTACTGCCATCCAAAATTCTATGATTGGCATCACATATGCAGTAATTTATACCACAATGGAAGAAATATATGCAGAATAAATGCAGAAAATATTGTTAATAATGCTGTGCCTGAGCCATTAGAAATTAGTCCTGATATTTGTGATATTGAAGAATTTGAAGAAGTTGATAATTATGATGAAGATGTTTGTATTTCAGAGAATATCTCAGATATATACGATTTTAGCGATGACGAGGGTGAAGAAATATTCTAACTCCAGTTACCGATTTGGAAGTAGATATGTCTTGCAGTAGCGCATCTAGTACAATGATTAGAAAAAGAAAACATGAATAAAATAATAATGAATATACGTAAAAAGTTTAATAAAAATCAAGTGAAAAAAAGAATTATATCTAAACATTTAAAACCTACTCACATTCAATTTTTATTAATATTTTTTATATTGAAGAATTACTCGTATACTTGTGCGCGCATACGTATAATACTGAAAATGATGGGAAATCACCGCGAGCATATACCACCAAAAATGTATATGTACCAAAAATGACAAAAAATCGGCTAAATAAAAAGAAAAAGTTATTTTTTAGTTACATTACGTGAAATTACATACAAAAGCCTCCTTTGGTAAAATAAAATTTCATATGACCACTTGAACAAATTCGGGAACGTTTTGAATTTTTTTTTTTTAATTTGGACTAGAAATGGAATGGCGATTTTTTGCTAAAATTTGGCGGGCTATTTCTTGGCAATATAGATTACCTTCATCTAAAATTTCATCAAATTCGGTTAAATTTTGGCCAAGTTAGCAGTGATTCAATTTTTTTAATTTTTTTTATCGCCTTATTTAGATTAACGACCTGACCGAGTTTAGCTTTAGCTATTCCACCACTCAACCAGGACATATAGACTATTATAGAATGACCTTTCTCTACGACATTGCCATCTGCCGCAGACTGGAACACAAAAGTGGTACAGCAACTAGCCGTGTTGTCTCTCACACGACCCCATCTAGCCACTGCCGTCAACTCGGTAACACATGAAAAATACCATTAAACATCCATACCTTAGCCAGGATTCGAACCCGGGGCTCCTTGGTTGCCAGCTTAACACGTAAGCGTTGAGTCACTGAGCCGGCCATAAAAATGACTAATTTATCCCTTATTCTTTCCTTTTATTTGGGTTCTCTACCACATGTATTGTCCTCTTCAAAAACAAATCACCGAATCTATAAAATAATAGAATAATAATAATAATAATTCTACTCCCCCACCTACTCGACGTAGAAAACTCAGGTTATTCTTAGATTCACTAAAACAAGCTTATTTTTTCTGTCACGTTGCCCTATGTAAACTTTTCTCTATCGCCTTGTTTTTGGCTATTTTTACTCCACTATTCGTAGGTACAGTTATTTTTGTGGCGTGACAAAATATTTACAAATGTAGTTGTTTCAAATTCAGAATGTGTTTAATAATTATTTATCTGTAGTTTCACTTTGACATATTCGGAATTAAGAATATTTATATAAATGCAGAAGACATGGATAATTTCTTATTTGTTTGTGTTTGTTAGTAATGATTCTTAAAACCTAGTACTTTCATATGGCACGTTCAGAAGGAAGATTATGCTCTAACAGAACAAACAATTTATTAGCAAGAACTACAAGAAATTCATATTTTCTCTGGAAATTTCCTGAATGTAATTATGTTTCTTTATACAAAAAAGCATAATGTTTAACGGTCAAGAACGTTAATATACCGATAATAAATTATACGAGTACATGCAAGTGGGTGTATTATTAACACAACCGAAGTTTCATATTTTCAGGACGTTTCAGGACTCCGAATAAGCTGAGTTTAATTTCAGTCTGTCTGTTGTCTCCGGGTAATCGCTGACACTAGTTAATCCCCGAAATGATCGTACGTGTACAAGTTTATTTTGCAGCTCAGAGGGTGTTTGTATATACCGAATAACCCAACCCTAAAATTAATTTATCAAATTTAATATTGTTTCATATATGTCATTTGAGGAAGTAAGTAAAATATCCTATTACATTTACATACATGGGGTTTTCAGAGAAAACAATGACATTCATTAAATGCATAATAATGAAAAATGTGCCGTTTATGTTATCTTGGTATGAATTGCTTCCTAACCAACAAAAAATGAACCAGAATCCCAACAAATTACCAAAAATAATATCTTGATTTTATTGATTCAGTGAAGCACCATTGTGTTTGACTTCGATGGCTGGAAATTAAAAAAAACTTACAAGTAAATTAGATAAGAAAAAGTCAAAGTCAAAGGATGTTAGCATGCAATACCAGTTGACGAAATATTTCAGTTTTTTTATTAAAATATTACAATTTTATTATGAGATAGGCTTTAAAACGTTGACCCGAAATTTATAAAATTCAGTTTCCAACAAGGGCTGGATAACTTTAACCTGTGGAATAATTTCGAAACAATATTTCAAAAAATATAAATCCATTTATGAGAAAGCGTTAAAACATGCCAGTATATGTATTCTGACATCATTGCAAATCAACTACATCATGAAAAATCATAAATAATTCAGTAAAAATAAAAACGGGCAATGCAAGTCAAAATAGTATGATTATTAATGAAAATATATATCTTTAGCCTTCCTAGGTTGCTTTTCTTGTGGTGGAGGCGATATATTTCATGGACATTCAGGATCTGCCGCACCAGGTAGTGTCGGACTCCTACCGACTAAAAAACCTGGAACAGTGTTTCCACGTGGCCTGGTACTACTTTCGCTTTCCAGTAGGCCCCCGGTCAATCACCTTAAATCCATGTTAGTATAACATCCCACGTTTTCCCTTATATCCTCCTTTTGTTAACACGATTAGGGGTTCAGGGCCAGGTTTCTTCTATCCTTTGTCCTCATTCACTTTTCCAGTTCCCTTCCGATTCCAGCATGTACCTAGTTAGGTTATCAGGTTTCCAATAGTCTCATATTCTCTTGGTCCTTTAACGGTTACGGTAGAACACGGTATGTTCTGTGTCGTCGTTCTATTCACAGTACACACACTCCCGTGAGTTTCCTATATCAAACAGATATTCCACAAAGTTAGGTCGTTGTTACAAACTCATAATATAACCAGTATTGAACTATTTTTTTTTAATACATTTATCGGCGTATTTCCGCTACTGAGGCCTAACACCGACGCCTGTAGACGAGCTACCCCCAACCAGGAATTTTGCCGAACCTCTTCCCTTAAGAAGAGTAGGGATCTTTTACTTGCCTAACATTTAATAGACAAGGGACCGACGGCTTTACATCCCCTCCGAAGGATGGTATATCCCCTATACAACCCTCGCCTAAAGTTGTATAGCTTCCGCGCATACACTGATATGCAAGATGTGTGAGGCGAGGACACTGTCTTCGTTGGAACGGCCACCCATCCAACAACTCATAATATAACCAGTATTAAACTATTTACTCTCTTGATTTTTTACACTTGAAACATATAAATGATCCATATTTTAATTGAATCTTTAATCCTGTGGGAATCTGAAACTGTTTGTCTGATAAATATTTTAAAAAATTCAAATTTAGTTGGCCCCGATCTATTTTTAACAAAAGTTATACAAAAAATTGCTCTCCTATTAGCTAGACCGTTATACAACTTAATAAATGAATGCTTTATTCAACAAATTTGCCTGATATAGTTAAACCCTCTAAACTTACTCCACTTTGCTCATTGTTCTATTAGCTTGCTTTCTATTTTAAGTAAAATTTTAGAAAAAGTCGTCAATTTTCGATGAACGCAGTACTTTAATAAATATAAGCTGATACCAGAAAATCAATTAGATTTCACAGAACGAGTACGGCATTGGTAAATATTTTAGATGCACTACTCAGAGGTTTTAACGAGGGACTGGCGAGCATACTGGTTCTGTTAGACTTTTCAAAGACTTTTAACTCAGCAAAATTGCGATATTACGGTTTAGATGATATGTCGTTAATGTTTCTCTGTTCATATTTGGAGAACCTCCATTAAATTGTCCGCACGAACTTAGGTACGTCTTCTTCTGGATAAATCACATCTGGAGTCCCGCAAGGTTCCATATTGAGTCTGTTTTTATTTCTAGTATACACATCTGATGTATATCGTGTTACTAAATTTTCAGATGTTCATTGCTATGCAGATGCTAGTCGACTTATTTACACTAAGTTTGTTGCCAAGAATATGAGTTAGTATCCAAAAACATTAAAGAGGATCTTAGTAAAATAATTTCTAATTGTAAAAAACATAAATTAAAACTTAATTCACAAAAATGGCTGTAATATTATTTTGTCCAAAAAATGAATATGAAAATCTTAAATCTAACTTATATGTTATACTAAATGATGAAAGGTTATAATTTATTGACAAAGCCAAAAACTTAGGGGTTATAGTAGATGTCAACTTAAGATATAATAATTTAATAAAAAAGCCTTAAATAAGTTTAAAGCTACTGTATGCAAATACACATATTCTTAATTATGAAACCAGGAAAAAACTGTGTGAATCATTTGTGTTGCCAATTTTCTTCTATGCTGATATTGCATACTATCCATGCTTGGACTTGAACACAAAAAATCGCATTCAAAGTGTGCAGAAGACATGCTGTCGATTCATTAACGATTATAGAAAATTTGACCATGTCACAGACAAATCTCGTCAATTAAAGGGGTTAAACATGTCTGGTCGATAGCCGAGTGGGTTAAGGCGCGAGATGGTAATCGCGATTAATCACACGGATATCGCACCACCGGGTTCGAATCCTGGCACCGGCACTGTCGGAGGAAATGGTTGTATGTCTGCGTTTTTGCAATGTGTAACCCCCTTCTGCACAAGCCCTGTATTCTGGAATTAGGGGGTTGTCTAATTTCTGTGGTGTTATGAATAATAGTTACGAATATCAAACGATATACAAAGGTAACTACCTTTGTATATCGTTTGTTGCTAACATCTGTACATATATTTACGAAAGAAGTTGTTATTTAGAGAGGAAATTCATAATCGTGATATTAAGCATTGTCAAACTCTCACAATGTAAAATCACTCTACAGCATTATTTAGAAGATGATGGAGGTTTATGAGGCTAAATAATTAAATAAAGAAATAAGTTATTGCCTTACACCTCAAAGAGAAACAATAATGCAGCTACGGATACGTGTTTCGGAGTTATTGCTCCTCATCAGCGTAGCGTCCACATATGGACTCAATCTAAAATATGTCCTGTTTTTAAAAAAAGTGGCAAGACTTTTATCGAAAATTATAGACCCATAGTTATCCTGAATAATTTTGGCAAACTCTTTGAAATTGTTTTATACGATATAATCTCTTTCCATGCAACATCTCAACTCTCCTTCAGTCAACACGGGTTTTCGGCAGGTAGATCTACAGTTACCAACTTGGTAAGTGTTACACATTTCATCGCAAATACACTGGATCAAGGTGGTCAAACAGATATAATTTACACAGACCTGTCTAAAGCATTTGACAGACTGGATCATGGGCTCCTACTGCGAAAGTTGTCAGTCTTTGGCTTAAGTCTTGACTTTCTAAGTTTCTTCGAGTCATATCTTTGTAACAGGAGATTAAACGTCAAGTATCATGGATTCTCATCTATTGAAGTACTAGCGACGTCAGGAGTTCCGCAGGGCTCTGTTCTCGGCCCACTGTTTTTTATAATTTTCATCAATGATATTTGCCGAGATTTGAAAAGTAATGTCCTTCTATATGCCGATGATCTTAAACTGTTTGCATCTATTAATTCTGAAGAAGACTGCCGTCGTTTACAACATGACCTCTCAAAAATAAATTCGTGGTGTGAAATCAATAGGCTACCTTTAAATATATCCAAATGTAATGCGATGACTTTTACGAGGAGAAATAACTCAATAAACTTTTCCTACAAAATAGGCAATGAAATGGTTATAAGATGCACTCAGATCAAGGATCTTGGAGTCATCTTTGACTCAAAATTAACTTTTGCTCCTCATATAGATTACATAACTGCTAATGCCTACAGAAATCTAGGCTTTATCTCGCGTAACTCAAGGCACTTTAAAGATATCTCCACACTTTCTCTCCTATTTAATGCTTTTGTACGGCCAAAAATGGAATACGGTAGTATTGTTTGGAATCCACATTACAATAATCATATCCTTAATTTGGAACGGGTTCAGAGAAGACACATTAAACATCTATCGTACAAAGCTGATGGATTTTATCCTCCCAGGGGCACACCGCAATCTGACTTGCTAGCCAGATTTAATTTAAATGACTTAGCAACGCGTAGAGTCTACTTTTCGGTACTATTCCTATTTAAACTTTTAACAAGTCAGATAGACCGCCCGGATATTCTTAGCTCCATCCAATTTAATTTTCCATCTTTTCAAACTCGCTCATACGCTCTATTCTATTTGGATACACCAAGAACAAATGTACTAAAATCTTCTCCTATTCACAATATGTGCTCAAATTACCTCAGCTATCAGGCGAACCTCGATATTTTCAATTGTAGTATTAATAATATAAAACAATGTATTTTAAATCACTCTTAGGTTAACCTTCAATTTTCTACCAAGCCACCGTTTAAACTATGTCCTCATATATATTATTTTTGTTTGTTGTTTCCTCTCTTCAGTTTATTAGTTTAGTAGTAGTTTTTACTCTGTAAATTATTTAGTATTAAGTTCCTATTTCTGTATATTTTTTGTATATTTCCTGCCCTGTAATTGGATGCATATCTGTCTGGGCAGCTGTATTCGTAAAATAAAAATAAAATAAAAAATAAAAATAAAAAATTTGTAAAACTAGAATAAAACTAATTTCTTACAAAAACAGTTATTTTGTTATATTGTGCATATTGTGTGGGTAATATGAGTGATCTGCTGTAATCTCGCTTGGCCTCTTGCGGGCTGTTGATTCGCGTGTGGTTTCCCTTGTGTTCTTGCATGCATGACTATTGCGATTGTGTCGGGAACTTAGACATGGCGATAGATTTTTCGGCATTCTCGCGGTAGATTTGTACGCGGCACAGATGGAATCGTGCATGGGTTGACGTTTCGTGTAGGAGTCGGATTGGATTTCGTATACATATAATATTATTCACTTGAGGTATTCGAAAGTCCTTAAAGGTAAGGGTTAAGTGGAAGAGTGTATTATTTTATTAACAAAGACGTTCATTATTATTATTATTATTATTATTTTAATATTCCTGGCTGTTATAGAACTCGAGCTATTGAACTTGATCGCAATATTACCCCACCCTATATAAATATTATGGGAAAAGTAACTTTGAAAATTCAATGCAGAAGTGGGCTTATGAGCGTCCTTTTAGAAAATTGTAAATTTACGTATTTTCTCATGTACTTAACTTGTTTAGAATAACAGTGTATGTACATTTTTTGGTTAACAGTACCGTTAAAGCCAATGCCATCAAGTATACTTACAAAACTAAGAGAAGTAGTTAATTTTATAGAGCAGGGTAAGTACCCCGACTGATCTAACGTATCACTTATCCTTTAAATTTCTACATCTGCATCTTCTCTTTTGCAAATATAATTAGCAGACGGCAACAAAAGAGGTATACGCAAGTGATCCTTACTCACTAATTAATTAATAAAACATTCTGAGAGGGCAATTTAATTTGTCAAGTTCTCCGGTAAACAACAAAGTCCGCCCACTTTCTTTCCTTATTATGTTCGTTCAGGTGAAAAACAAAAACAAAGAGATGCAGCCAATTTTATTTCGACTTTTCAGCAGTATTAAAGTGGATTTTATAAATCCACATAGAAGAAATCTCTTCAAATTACATATTGAAAAAAATCATAAACGCATTAGTTCAGTTTTAATGCTCTTTTGAATAATACAGTGGGCCAATCTCCAATCTTAATTTTTAGCATTAGTAAACAACATGCTTAAATTTTTATTAGAACAGTTTTGTTTAAATAGATGGATAGAGAGATACATATTTATTGATGTTTTATACGTTGAAGTATTTACACATGTCCGTAAGAAGATAAAATATATTCTTTCCTATTATTTGGCTTTTCTACCACATGTATTATTTATTATCCTCTTCAAAAACAAATCACTGAATCTACAAAATAATAGAATTATTGGAAAAAAGCCTCTGCGCCCGTGACGTTTACGTCAAGGGAACAGTCAGAAGTTATGTTTTGCAAAATCTTAAAGAATTTATCGATAGCTTAAAACGCGATGAAAGTATAAAAATATTGCCAGCAGACAAAGGTAATGCCACAGTCATTATAGATAAAGATATATATAAAACACAAAAATCATGACTCTTGTAAATGAGGGACCCTACTCAAAACTAAACAAAGATCTAGCAAAATTAATAGAGAGCAAAATTTACAGAACTTTGTTTAAATACAAACATGAATTTAATGGTAACAAAGGAACCTTACACCACATCATAGTAAGCCTCCTCATTTTTATAGCTTACCAAAGACACATAAACAAAATATTCTTTTAAGACCAATTGTTAGTTCTAATAATTCACCATGTCATAATTTTACAAAATTTTTACTTAAAATTATTGATCCATTATCTGGAAATACCGATTCATATATTAAAAATAGTAAACATTTTATAGAAAAAATTTATGAAAACGATATTCATGAATCACACCTGATCGTTAGTTTTGATGTAGTTAGTCTACCAATGTTCCGGTAGATGAAACCTTAAAAATAGTTAAAGATAGGTTGGTAAATGATAATAATTTGGAAACTAGAACTAAAGTGTAAATAGCGTAATGGAACTCTTAACAATGTGTATAGAAACAACCTATTTTCAATTGGACAATGAGTTCTATCAGCAGGATTTTGGTATGGCTATAGGGTCTGCATTATCACCAATTTTAAGCAACATATTTATGGAGAGCTTTGAGAACACACATGTGCAAAATTGTATAAACAAACCGGTTGTCTGGTGGAGATATGTTGACGACATCTTTGCAATTTGGCCTCATGTTGTCGATTTACTAGATAATTTTTTGGAAAATATAAATAGTAAGGAACCGTCTATTAAATTCACATTAGAAGTAGAAAGTAGAAATGAACTACCGTTTTCAAATGTTTTAATTAAAAGGATATTGAAATGAAAGGAATTGAAACAAGCGTTTATAGAAAACCAACACATACTAATAGATATCTAAATTAAACTCAAATCAGTCAATAAATATTTATACGATAGGGCCAAAATAATTTCATCTAATAATGAAATATTAAATAACGAGAAAAAAATTATCAAAGAGGTTCTAGTACAAAATCAATACCCTGAAGCCTTTGTTGATAGAGTTTTCATAAATGTTGAAAATAGGGACAATCAGGTACGACAAAAACCTGAACGTCATTATACAGCAATAACTCCTTATGTATACGGGCTATCGGAGAAGCTACGCCGTATAGGTGACAAATTTGATGTTAGAACGATATTTCAAACGGGGAACACTTAAGATCTATTTTAATAAAAACAAAACCGATAAACAGGGAGCAGAATTCGAAAAACTGTATTTACAATATCCCGTGCGAATGTGATAAATGTTATGTGGGTGAGTCATCCAGACCTCTCAGCGTGAGGTTGGATGAGCACAAGAATTACATTAGAAAGAATAAAATTCAGAAACCAAAGGTTTGTGAACATGCTTGGGAAAACATGATGATAAGTGCGTATCAAATTGTTCTGTAGATATTTGTACAACCTGGCTACCAATGTTAAAAGAAGAACTTAACAAACTCAACATTATCTAAAAGAAAATATCATCAGTTCTGTGTTCTGTGTAAGTAGTAAGTATCTATGGAAATAACATAAACAGAATCTTAAAGCTGTGTATTTGACATACACAGCAAAATAAGAGTTCTTCCAAAAAAAGTTTTGAAAACGGAAAGAGATTACTTTCCGAAACATCAGCAAAATACATTATTTCTGTGTTTATTCCAATTTATATTATTTGCAAAACATAACCTCTGACTGTTTCTTTGACGTAAACGTCACGAGCGCAGAGGCTTTTTTCCAATAATTCTATCATTTTGTAGATTCGGTGATTTGTTTTTGAAGAGGATAATAAATAATACATGTGGTAGAAAACCCAAATAATAGGAAAGAATATTCGTAGAATACCACAAATAACTTTCAGACAATATTAAGATAAAATATAAGAAACAACCAATGACAAATATGTAAAGACAGTTAAATGTCAAATAGTTATACATGACAAGTCAGAAAATAAATATTCGTTAAGATCTTAAAAAACGTTCTTGAGTAGATATTTCTTTAATACACTTTTAAAACTATTATATTGTAGTTTTTCAACACTCTCCGGTGGTATGTTAAAAATCTTATAGCATAGTAACCTGAGCCACTTCTTATCTTCGATAATCACAGAAAATTATGGTAAATTTTATTATTATTCTTAATCAATTCTTAAAAATCGGTCCGACACCACTTGGACAAACTTTTCCATTAAGGAGTTAAAACAGTTTTGGAAAAAATAAGTTTATAATTCTACCCTCCACACTCCATAGCATTTCTCCCTCTTCTAGGAGCTACTAAATCTAGGAGGCAACTTTGTGATTTCGTATCGAGTTGCAGCCGTCCTGAGTATGTATGCTAAATTAGAGCAAAGATATAATGGTGTTTTTTTTATATCAAAGCATGTAGATTATATGTTAAACAGAGCGTGAAATTTCTAATAAAAATATTGACAATAGTTTGCAAGCATTTCAGAGCTTAACTTAGGCAATATTTTAGTTTTTAGATTAAGAGATATTTTTATAGCAAATGAGACGAAAGCATTGGAAGATCCAGATGCAGGTTCAAAGAACAATAAATAGTAAATTGTTCTGCACTGCTTAGATTTCTATTTCCCTGAATGACCGAAAAACTGGTGGAAAAAACTGTCAGTCAAGGAAAAACTTAAAAACCTTTCTCAACCAATCACACTCATTATATTAATGCGAGGCAAACTATATTAATATTTTATCTATGCAATAAAATAGAATAAATATAAAATTCATATTGTTGGTATACGTTATCTTCCCGCGGAACGGAAACTAGGAATGCAACACCATTTCGAACTAAAACTTATACCGATATTTCTGACCTACTGACAGAATGCAATAGTAAAACTTACTGACACTAGGAAAACATCCGTACTGCAAACAATGTAAACTAAAAAGAATTTGCTATTTACTATCCGATATGCAAATATTAAACTGGGTCAGATATGCGGGTCGCGGATTTCCCTTTAAATTTTGTGCAGGTATATATTTCCCATATTGATGTGTATGTATAACATGTGATTGATATATGAACAAATTTCAGCATATGTAAAATGTGTTTGTGACAGACTACTCTCAGCCCCCTAATAGGATTATGATTTTATACCTGAATTATTGATGGGAACTCTACATAAATATACCTGAACCGCAGAAGTATTCTATGTTGTACAGTCTACTTATACAGTGTAACTTGTAAGAGAAGGCGTCCAAAAAATGAGTCCCATACTCCAAAAATATCCACCATTAAATATTACGTACGGGTCAGAGAAAACCATCTCGTGCCTGTCTGTCAATCAGAATTTTTGAATATATTGCATATCACAAAACACAGATTGCAATTTGTTATGAAGAATTTTGCAATAACGGGAATATCACCATGTGAAGGAAGAGTAAGTCACAAGTTTAATGCCAAGAGGAAATCAGTAAAACAATTTATACAAAAATTTAAATGTGTTGAAGCACATTACACCAGATCAGCAACAAGTATAAGGAGATACCTCCCCTTTGATCTAAATATCAGATAAATGGCAAGAATGTATAATGCTGAGACACAGAAAAAAGTCTACAAGTTAAAGTATGTTTTTTCCGAGGTAAGTTTTTCAATTTGGGTTTTGGAACACCTCGAACGGATGTCTGTTCCGCCTGTTTATCTCTAGACGAACAACTAAAAAACAAGGTAAATACTGGTGAGAAGAATCGAATTTTGATTAAAAAACTTTTCCATAAGTTGAGAGCTGCTACTTTTTATTAATTTCTTCGAGAAACTAAAGATGATCTACTTACAATTGGTTTTGACTGTCAAAAAAATCAAGTCCTACCGAAATTACCGGACCAAGCTGCGTATTATAGCCGACAACTATACATCTACAATCTTTGCTTTGCACAAGGTTCATCTAAAGAGAAGCAGACTAAGGAAAAACATTTATGTACACATGGACTGAAAATGAGTACCATAAGGGCTCCAATGAAATTAGCTCAGCTTTGCACCACAGACTTACCCAAACTAATCAGTAAGGTATGAAAATCCTTAGACTAATATGCGATGGATGTGGTGGGCAAAACAAGAATAGCATAATAGTCGCTACGTGTGCCAGATGGTTTTTAAATTCCCCAAATACGTTAAATTCTATTGAACTCATATACCCAGTTACAGGGCATTCATTCTTGCCCAGTGACCGTGTTTTTGGCAGAATTGAACAAGATTTTAAAAAAAGGGAGATAATAAAGAGTCCGGAGGAATACCTTGAAGTTTTTGGTACATTTGGGAATGTTATTCAAATGGGAAGAGATTTCGAAGTTGCGGATTGGAAAAAAAGGCACAGAAGGTTTTTAAAAATCACTTCTGCTTGGCATTTTAAATTCGGTGTTACCAAACGTATCATTTTGACCAAAACTAAAAATCGTGTAAATGTATTGATGCGAGGAGAACCTCATTGTCGAAGTGACGTAGGAGTAGCTTAAAGTATTTGCAAAACTGGAAAAAATGTAAAGATGATTGATCCAGATGTTACAGAAGAGAGGTGTTGAAGTTAATGCCTTAAAACTACAAGACGTTGGCAAACTATTGAATAAATATTACGATGCCCAATGGAGGATGATTAATAGCCTTAAATTTTTTGAACGAGCCACTGGTAGAAATTGATGTAACTCAAAACATGGACGGGCTTAATGAAGAAATTGTTGAAGGTGAAATAGATGCATTATTGGAAATAAATGATTTAGTCATTTAAATTCCATTTAAATGATGTTAGACACCCACCCTGTATTTATGTTTAAAAAACAAATGATATATTATTTTTAAAAGGTCGTTCCTATGCAGTATTTTTTGCTTTGTTTAGTAGCAAAAGCGATATTTTTCGCAGATCGCATGCAAAACTGGCAATATCCAAAGTTTTATAGTTAATTATTTCCACAGTATCAAAAACACTAGGTTTTGCATACATTACAAAAGTGATCTAAGCCTAACACAAAATTTATTTAAAAAAATTGTGACTTTTTGATAGTTTTTAGGGTTACACAAAGCAATCGTAACTTCTTGAAAAATTTAGTAGAGTGGAAGCGGTTTTGCTTCTAGACCCCACATTTCATATATGTATAAGTATAGAAATGTAGAGGGTATTATCCGTTGAAACCTGCATTATCAAATCAAAATGACAACCATTTAAAGCAAATGGTATTTTGTCATGCGGTAATAATAAGTCTACGTATTATCAATTCTATTCCCTTAATAATCTATTAAGTAAATAGCTCTTACCCCGCACCAAATTGAACATGATACTTCCAAAGTTAAGGCAAGACGAAATATATTTTGATTGAAAACATTATAAAGTCAAATATCCGTGCGTATTCGGCTGCCTTGATATTAATATGTTCCAACAGAGCTAACTGTTGATTCAAATTTAATCCCAAGACGTTAGGGGAGGAATATTACGTTTAATCACTGTATTAGTGTTTATTTAAGCAGAAAAATATGTCAAGGAACATAAACCTTTTATAAAAGTTATTTCATTTAAATTTTCCATATGTAGATAAAATATTAGAAAACATTTTTATATATAGAGATTAAATATTTTTAATATATTTTATTCGATTTTGTCTTGTACTTTGAAGGCTATTTGCAATTTTAACATAAAATTAAGCAATCTGTCTTTTTTATTGAGCAGTTGTGTAAATCTCATATCGACCATAACGGCTGTTTAATAGGTGACAAAAATTCACGATCAATATTTAATTAAAAAATATAGCAAAAATATAGCAAAAACCTTTCCTTTTTAAACTTACCACTATAAATGAACAACGAAAGTTAAAATCAAATGATTACATCACTCATATTAAGCTACTCCGAAATCCAAAACCAAGGCTGGTCGGAAAGCTGCTAGAAGAGGTTTCCAAGAAACAACATCTATTATGTCAACCATCAAATATTTATGTTTCTTTTTATTTTGACACAAGTGTTTGCAATTTTATTCAATTTATTGTGTATCCTATATAGTACGGTGGGTACTGTCCTGTCGTGGCGGAAGTATGGCACTAGGTTGAAATTACTTCCTATACCATAGTTAGTAAACCCCCAAGACAGAGTTTCCAACTCCGTTTCATAAGCGCACAGTAAGAGGGGGCTCTTTTGGGACCATCAAAATGAAAAGTTGTCCTAAAATATCAAAGTTCAATTTTAGGAGAAAAACATTGGAAGTCGCGCTTAAATGAATTAAATATTTATTTCTCATATAACCTTTATTTTTATAGACAAATATTGGTAAAATAAATCTTCCATTTGGATGAATATTTATTTATAAAGTTGAAGTTATCTTAATTTTAATCGATTGTAGTGGAAATAATAATTGAAGGATCAGGATAGTTTAAATGAGACCATTATTTACAGAAAAGGCCGTGGCGTAGTATAAAAATAGTACATAAAGAATAAATATAATTAAATCAAGTAAGTTAAATAGCTAAAAAAGTGATAAAGACAATGATATAATTTCAATCTTCATCACCATCATCATCCTCCTGTTTTCTCCCTCACATGCACATAATTCGGTGCACATTCATTCGAGTAGCATTTGCAGGGATGTGAACATCTTTTTTTGCATGCACATTTGATAATATTAAGCATTTCCATTGGTGCATTTAATAGATTTTCGGTCAAGACTGATGAATAGCTGAAACATAAGATATAACTTAAAAGGTCTACCGATCGAAGAAAGAATAGTTTTTTATGCCTATTTTTTTTTAATTAGCAGCATCGACTTCTGTAGTCATTAGCCGCATTCACTGAATTTAAAATATATGATATTAATAAATGATAATGATAAGAGGTCTAAAGGGCCTCGAGTGGATTTTTAGCACAATATATACTCGCACATGTTTGACAATTGAACACTGGTAATCTTGTAACCTATGACTACAAGGGTAGGTTCGGACAAGCAACGACCCGACCTTCCTTCACACAATCTACACGCAACATTTAAATAATCTAGCATCAATACATTCCGAAAGAATGTGTTTAATATACAGTAGAAATAAATAAAGAAATAAAAATTAATAGACAAGTAAACAGATAAAAGCGAAAGATCTATAGATAAAGATAAATATCACAGATATAGATATGTAAGTGTAGGATATACTCAAAATATCACAGATACGATCACAGCACGTTCTTTTCTTATCCAATATTCATTTCAGTGGCTATCAGAGCTTGTTGCTCTATCGAGGCAGTCTTATTTATTGGTCGTCGGATATTTCTTGACTTGATGTTTCTATTTTCCTGCTTTTTCCTTTTTGCCTACCTGGTTTTCGTTTTTCCGAGTTTTTGTTTTATTTTTTGAAGGCGGATTACTTGCGTCAGTATCGTCGCCAGCCAAATCAGGAGACTGCCGTTCTGCTTTTCTCTTTTATACAAAACAGAAGGAATCTGATGCACAGGCATATGGTACTGATCCACTTGAATGTTTGACAAAATTTGGTACTTTTTTTGCCTTATCTTGAGGGGGTAATTCTGTTTCAGTTTCTTCTGTATTTATACGTTTTTTTAATGAAATTGGTCATTATAGAGTTAATTACTTGAGTTAGCTGGGGGATTAATTCTGCTACGATATCAATCTTTGTCGCAGATGGAGTTGATGCTTAATCCGTATGAGCACACGAGATTTGCGGAGCGGGAGTAGTGATTTCCACCTTTCGCTTTGCCTCAAAATAACTTCTTTTTTCTGTAACCTTTATCTTTTGTATTACTACTTCTTGTAAATAAGCTGGACATTTTGAATCTTTCGAGGAATGTGAATCATCACAGTTAACACACTTATAAGGTAAATCGCATGGTTTTCCCTCTTACCATATACACATCTAGGTTAAGTTGTACAATTTAGTGCAATATGTCCGAAAGAAAGACATTTAGAACAGCGAAGTGGAGAAGGGAAATAAGGGCGAACAGTTAATCTATACATTGCTGCATTAATATGTTGGGGTAATCTTGGTGTATTAAAAGTTAAAATCAAAATAGGCGTGTCTATCAATTTATCATCTTTTCGCGTCTGTATCCGTTTTACTGCTATAACTTTGTTCTCAGATAGGTTCTGTTAGAGTTCTACTAAAGAGCAATTTAAAAAGTCTCTACAATAGATAACTCCTTTGCAAAAATTCAACGTTTCATGTGGAGTTACTTCCACTGGACAACCTGTAAAACGTTCTACTTTTATAAGTCTTCTAGATTGAGCATTTGAAACAGTTTCTGCTAAAAGGCCTTCTCTAATCTTTTTGAGCATTTTTAACTCTCCAGCAAGACCATACATAGATTTATGTATTACAAAAGGACTGACTTTCGAAAAATCCGTTTAATTTCTTAATGACCAAGAACCGGAGTTCCTCAACCTCTGTCTCTTGTGCCATTCGAGGAGTTGATACTCCTTTTTTAGTTTTTTTTAGGTGGCCTCTCACCATTTATATCCGTTTTTTCGGGAGCAGACAACTCCCCTCTTGAACTATTATTCTGCTTCATTTTGTTCTCAGGAGCTAGGACGAACCAAATGTCCGACGCGGCAGTGCGGATTTGCCGTGTTAAGGCCTACTTAACATCGGAGGCGGTCAGGTATCCAATGTCCACCGTTCGTGACTCCCATTCGTAGAGCCATTCACCCATCAGCACGGTCCAGTTTACACCTTAGGTTCTGCCCCTTTAACGTCATGGAGACGGGCTCAGGTACCTCGGGTTCCCCAAACCCGTACTTACTATGCTACGAGTTGAACGTACATTAACAAATAGATACGTTGGATCTTAATGATTATCAGATATTACGTAACGAAATCACTTGGGCTACTGTAGCGTAGCAGATACCGTAGGCACTGACTTACCCGGAAAGTGATGTACGTGCCTACGATAAAATTTCTCTAGCTCAGACTATCTCAGGGCGTTAAGCCCAAGCTTACACAAACTATGATAAATTATTAGTTTACTTACTTAACAAATCACTGAGTTTTTCCATATGTAGTGGTCGCAGACGAAATAATGACACTTTCTTTAAAAATGAAATGCACTATATTGAACAATTTACAAAATTGGTTCTCTAGAATATAACCTGGCGATGTTCACAGTTGTGGCCAATATTTCACGATTAATCAGTTATAACATTCATAAAATGCCTCGTGTAGCTACACATCGGTTTACAATATTATCATGAATTGTCATAAATTCTGCCACAAAGGTTTGATTTAAAGAACCTCCTTAAATATATGTAAATATATGCATAAAATATTTAAAAATGTACAGGTTAAAATGCCAAAAAGTAAAAATTGATGTCCAGCGGAACCACTGAAGGTAGTCCCCGGTAAGTAAAAATAATAAACACACACTTATTTAGGGTGGTACGATACCGAGTTCGGTGGAAGAACTGAAGCCCTGCAGAGATGCCTTCGGGACACAAGAAATGGACCCAAGGATGGGGTTGATCGTGGCCTCACCAGCCCTGGAACCTTCCACTGTTTGTGGATGCCCCGTCCGTGGAACTTCACTGACGTGCGTAGAAGCCCCGTCCGTAGAACCCTAAAGATATCACGATTTAATTCACAGTCAGAAATGCACGTGAAGCGTGCTTAATGTGAGAAATTCTGACATAACCTACAAATGAAACATAATTTACCTCACTGATGAGGGAACAATCCACCAAAACTCCTGGAAGCCACAGTCGGATAAATGGGGTTGAGTCGCCTTTTAAAGTTGACACTGTATTTCCACAGGAAAGCCTGCAAATTTGCGAAACACGTGGGTAGAGAACGGGCAAGATGGCGTGAAGAGGTTAGCTTACCTTGTGTAATTTAATATCCTGCTTCCGCAGATAAAATTTACTCACAAACACAAAATATTCCGCTAAACGGAACAACAACGGATTGAGGAAATTTTCTTGAGTTGGTTATTCTAAAATCCATGCGGATGCCTTGGATAAAATCAAGGTTCACAGAATAACAACTAACCAACAAGCCAAGCCAACCAAAAATGTCTGCTTCCGTTTTCCCTGTTGATCACGTGTCACAAATGTGTCGCCCTCCCATGGAGAATAGCGAAATGTGTTACGGGCGTGTAGCAGTTGTTATAATGCGGCCCACAAAACGCTAAAGCGTATGGTGGGTCGCATACGCTAGAGGTCCGTAACAACTACTTTCGCAGTAAGCCCTCGGTAAGTTCTCAAAATTCCATTTGTAAGTTGCAGGAGAAGGGAGGTTTTGATAGCTCAAATTACACTTACTCCATACAAGTGCTTGGTAATTGGCTCGTCTCAAGTATGGAATTAGTGATGCCTTTGTAGGTGGAAGCAAGTCATTAGTAATCTGTTTCTTCGCGAATAACTGCCATCTGAGTTCCGATGTATGTATGTATGTATGTTAGATTTTAGATTGTTTGATTCACTTTTTAAAAACTTTTATTTAGTTACAATGTGAGTAAACGTTGACTCTTGGCAAAATAACAATAATAATTTTGAAATAGTTTATTCGAGAATGAGTATAAGACTGAGGTTACAAATAAATGTCTGTGGGTAATATTTATAAAATTAGGAAACAAAGAACATTGGACTGGCAAGTCAGCACAATTAGGTTTACTGAGAATTGAAATATTGTGCTCATACAGCGTGAGCGGTTTTTGAGAAGAGCTGTTACGCAATCTCTAACATGATATGCTTGAGAAGGTTAAACCTGTCTCAGTAATATTGTATATCATAGTATATTTCTAATATAACATGTAACCTTAGTTCTAGGACAGAATACCTGTCATACAAATTTCTCTACTGCAGAAATATTTTTATCACTTACAGCGTTCTTTTCCTGAAGGAATCTGAGTACTGCTAAAACTTCTTCCAAAAGGTCTTCTTTCCCTTTTTGTAAAATGTGTCACTTATATCTGAACCCGATATTGCATGGAATCCAAGTAATGCAGCCACTCTGCTTGGTCCAAACGCTTTATATATTGAAGTAAGTGGAATCATCCTATTCTTTTCTCCAATCCCAGTATGGAAATAGGCTCCATTGGATCTCACTAATTTAATGTATAATAAAGACATCAGTATCTGGTGAAAATATGTGAACATGCTTTTTTTCTTGGCCAAAAATAAGGAGTCGAGCAAAATGTTGGTATCAGCTTCCTCTTGATCGGTGACCAAATCAGAGTATTCAGCTCCAAAAGATATAAAAATCTACTTGAGGGAAACTACTATTTTTAGAAGGTTTTCTCTTGCGTACCAGATTATTATTTTTTGCCAAATAACCGATCAATATGGGATAAAAGTTTTCTCATTGGGACTTTCTTAATGTTCATTGTGGGTGTGATGTAATAGCGCACTTGACATTTCAATTTTTCCGCGTCTCTTTTAAAGGAATCGGCCTTGTTAGTATCAAACACAATATGAATCTCACTATACTTCTTGTATCTGGTAAATAACTTATCGCAGAGATTTGTGGCTAAATCAGCATCACATCGACATTTTCGTACTGAAACCTTGGAGTTCTGCCGTAGCATTATTAATTACAACATCAGCAGCTTCTGACGAATGATTTTTAATCTCAACATTTTCAGTAGGGAAGTTTTCTAATAAATTCAGCAATTCACTTTTTTTGAAGAAAAGTTCAACATACCTTGAGAATTAAACATAGATCGAGGCACTGGAGAGAGTTCATATTTGCAAATAATGATTTTCAAGTCGATTTCGGGACGTGTTCGGGTGGAAATGAGAATTCGAGTGAAAAGGGATCGATCTTTTTTAATTTCTAGTGAAGTTGTTTTAGCATCTGCTTTCAATTTTTTCAAATTATTTCTGCATAACTGAAGATTGTTTTTCTTCATTGTGGCCCAGATACTGCCCTCAGAGATAGTTACAATTTTACTATTTACAAAATCATCATAAGCCATTTGCCCAACTTCCCCCATTTTATCTACATCATTTTAAACTTTCTCTAGAAACACAATTGAAATTGAAAAGCAAATTAGATTATTTCCTTCATATGTAAAAGGGTTACAGGTTGATTTCAGTGCAGGAAGAAACTCCTTAACATTTCGGTGGTGTCTTTCGGTGTGAAATCGTGCTACGATTTACACGTACATAAACAAATAAATACATTGGATAGTAATGGTTATAAGATATTACATAAAGAAACTCACTTGGGCTACTGTAGCGTAGCAGATATCGCAGACACAACTTACATCGGATAAGTGATGTAACGTCCTGGAACTTTCTACTGTGTGTGGAAGCCCTGTCCGTGGAACCCTAAAGATATCTTGATTTAATTTGCATGGTCGGAAATGCACGTGAAGGGTGCCTAATGAGAGCAATTTAAATCTGATATAACCCACAAAAGAAATATAATTTACCTCACTGATGAGGGAACAATCCACCAATGTTCCTAGAAAGCCACAGTTGGATGAATGGGGTCGAGTCCGTCTTTCAAGTCGACACGATACTTCCAAAGGAAAGCCTGTAAATTTGTGAAACACTTGGGTAGAGAACAGGTAAGATGGCTAGAGGTTAACTTACCTTGTATACATAAATAGCCTGCTTCCGCAGTTGAAATTTACTTACAACAACAAAATATTCCGCTAAACGGAACAACAACAGATGGAGAAAATTTTTCTGTGTTGACAATCCCAAAATCCACCAGGATGCCTCGGATAAAACGAGTTTTGTGGGATTATCAACCGTATACCGCCATCACAAATGTCTCTCTCCTCTTCACCAGCTGGAAGTATATCGCGCCTCCCGTAGACAATAGCGAAACTCTGCTACGGACGTAGCGGTTGTAATTTATTATGCGGCCCACAAAATGCTAAAGCGTATGGTGGGTCGTATACGCTAAAGGTCCGCAACAATCGCTTCAGATGATGTTTAGTTTTTTCGGTACCTTATGTCATAAAAATCTTATTTTGCGCTTCCTCTGTAATTCTGGCACATAAAGGAAAAATCTTGTCAGAGCGTTGAGATTTTGAGTGATGGCTACAAGTCTTTCTAAAACTTTCAAGTGTGTATTATGTTGCTATATGGCTTCATTTGTCCCCAAAGCAGTGAATGGAATACTAGATTTATTTACAACCCAATTACCTTTTTTTAAATCTTGCCATAACAATTCGTTTGATGACATCAGCTCATTCGTTTGATGTAAATACAGTGGCATCATAAGTGCATAATTTAACTGACCCATTGCAAAAAAATATTTACAAAAGTCGTTAAGTTCAGCTAAACGCAGATCCCAATCGGATGATAGTACAGCATGAATAAACAGCACATGGATTCCACCATTTTCTTGTAATGCTGGTTTGTTTTGTCCATAAACCTTGTCAATATTAATATAATAAAATATGATAATATGAAACATAATGTCATGTAATATTTACGCAAAATAAGTAATATAGCTATTATTAAGCAACAAGCATCTATATCCAATGCGGGACTTGATAACCTGCGGCAAGCCTCAGACTAAAAATTGACAACTCTATCTTTAAGTACATAATCAACTAACCCTTCTTAATAGATTGAGATATGGTATATACTATAAAACTAATACGAGCAATTTTTACATGAGTAATTTATTTAATTAAAAAAGTTTTATAAAGATATTATGATAATTAAAGATAACAAGAAGTCCTGCCATTTTTACTGAGGAATCTCGATAATAATGACAATCCGAAAGATACTCGGTGAATTAAAATTTAATTAAAAGTTCTTATTTATTTTTCACGCACAATTACTTCCATGAAAGGCTTAATTATATCATTATGCCCACTGAACCTAAATATGAATTTTTCCTTTTATATTTTGAGGCTAATTGAGTTGAACGTAGACAGATCAAGAAACAAGAAGATTTTAAACTGGCATTCGTAAGTTTATTTTTAATTACATCTAAATTGGAGGCTTGAAATAAAATTGCCGAGAACTGTGAATATTGTGATTCCTCTATAACAATATTCGGAGCTGTGCTCTATGTTAGGTCAGTTTGTGATAATGATGTATATGTTGATGCACTTTATTCCAAGTCCAGGATATTTCCTACTAAAGAACAGTTAACTATTTCTAAATTATAGTCAAATAATTTTCAACAAGCATTTTCTCTTTTTCCAGTTTTAAATGTTCATATGTCTGTTTGAGGTGCTATGCCGTTAAAATTAATTCATATTGCTACTTTCTTTTCTTCCTCATCAATTTGCTCTTTTGAAGCTGTCGTAAATTTAGGTTTCATATTTTTTAAGGATTTAGAAAATTACTGAAATAAAAATTAATAGATGTTTCGACACTGTGCTCAGTTAGTATGCCCAATTGTGTGTAAGAGTTTTGGAAAGAATTAGAGAATATGTTGGCGATTTATCGTCCATCGTCAATATTAGTATCATTGTAGGGATACAGAATATTTCGTTTTATTATTTGCCAACTGCCAGAATTTTTGCGGATTGTGTCTTTTAGTGTTTTCCAGTTATTTTTGAATAAATGACTAAGGGTCTCTAGCTTAGCAAACAGCCAATATAAAGTAAGTTGAGAGACTGCAATCGAGTTTGGGGCCATGTAATTTTGAGAAACCTTCTTAAAATATCTAAAAATTTCTTCAGTTCGACCTTATTTAGCATAAAATCATCCTAAATATGATAAGAATTGGGCTGGGTAATGGCTCGGGTTTATCAGGGTACCTCAAAGCAAACATATCACATGTTCTTTTTAATAACCTTTAAATTTAATAAGCTGTTTGCAGTGCCCTGTATAATTAAAACGAAAAATAATTTAAAAATTTTGAAACTGTGGAGACATAACTTAGACAAATATTTCGAAAAGGTTTTTTATATTTTTTTATAGGTTGACTATTACCATATTTAGAAGGCAACCCAATTACGCGGTAAATCCCTATAAAACAACACAAAATTATAGCTTCTTAAAAATCGCTGCCCAAGGAATCACTACTTCCACATCCAGATTTTGTAATATTTTACTCCCATTAATAATAGGGTGGGGGTGGCAATGGAGGTGGTCGACGGGTTGGCTAATGCCAAAAATTTTTAGAGGTCCTTGGTTCTCGTATACGCACTAAATCTAAATGTAATTTTTTATTCCCTTAAACAATAGGGTGGGGGTGGCAACGGGGGTGGTAGAGGTGGTGGCTAACGCCAAACAAAACATTTTTTTGAGACATTTCGTTCTTGTACACACATTAAATCACATTTTATTTTTACGCCCTTTCACAATAGTGTGGGGGTGGTATTGGGGATGATAGGGGGGAGGTGGCTGATGTCAAAAAAATTTTGAGATCTTGGCTTATCGTATATGCCCTAAATTGCATTTTATGGACTCTTACTTGCTTGCTTTGCCTATTTACCCTTATTTACCCCATTTACTCCCCCCGAACTCCTCAACGCAATTAGATCAAATTATAATCCAGTTCCAGATCTCGTTATAATACATAAGTGTACCAAATGAACGGTTCCAGAGTAAACGTGCGCACAAAAAAGTTACAGACCGACCGACCGACAGGAAATTTTTTTTGGCTCAAATTTAAAATCTTGACGTTTCATGACATTTTAAGTCTATTTCAACAAAAAAAAAATGATTTTTTGCGTTACTATACTTCCACTGGACGTGGAAGTAAAAATAACAGTTGAAAATTAATTTTTTTTCAATTTGACCTAAGATATATCGAAAACGGTTTGAGATAAAGTAAAACGGTTTACATGCTCCTGTCTTAATGAAAACAGCCGATACTGTTTTCCTCCAGGGAAACCTCTAAAAGAGGTATTTTAATATTTACTAGGTTCTCCTCTGTTACTAAAAACTTTCTGACATTTGTTTGGCATACTTAAGGCAAGGTTATTAATGTAATTTTGTGGGATATTTTCTCGTTCCTCCTCAGTGGCTTGAGCCAGATCCTCTAGAGTTTCAGATGAATTGGGCCCTGAAAGTACCACTAATTTCAGGTACAACCAAACATTTTCAATCAGATTTAGATCGTGTGACTTTGCAGGCCAATTTATCCTATCGACATAGTTTTCTTCCGAAGTCTGGATAACAATTTGGGCCTGATGAGGTCTGGCATGGTCGTCGATTAAAACAAAACGTTCTTCATAATCCTCCTCATAGGGAATCAGTATTGGAATCAAAATATTGTCCCTATAACGTTAAGCTATAACGGTTTCTTGACAAATAAACAATTCTGTTTTGCCATTCCACTTTACCCCGGCCCAAACAGTAATACCTCCTCTCCAAAGGTCTCCTGAGCTACCATGCTTTCTCCGACATATCTAGAGTTAGGCGCCCGCCACACTAAAGTTCTAGCGTCAGAACAAGTTAAATCTGGTTTCATCAGTGAAAAACTTCTTTTTCCATTCGTTTTATAAAATAAAGACAAATTTTTTCAGTACTCTACACTTTTAAATTTAAAGAACTCGTTTCATAGCTATAAAGATGATAAAACACATGACACATTACCTTACGTTGTTGCGATTATAGGTTCTTTTTACTGTACGATTTAAAATTAAAATTCTTGTCTGATTCCTAAACGTAGCATTTTTTTCTCGCACTCTATTTCTCCGTACATTTTTTAACAAAATTCGTTCTTCTTGAACTCCAATTTTTTTTTGGACGCCCTCCATGAAATAAAAGAACATTTCATGTTTCATCAAACTTCCCTTTCAACTTTTGAGTTATACTCTGGGTAACACCGTATATATGGGCAACAATCTGTTGAGATAGACCCCACTTAAATGTCGAATACAGTTTCTTCTTTCGTTTGTTGTCAATCGTGGCATTATAAACTTTACTTATTATGAAAATACGATATTTTCCAACAAAAACTATAAACACATAGCCATTCACAAATTCTGCTGCATTAGCAACTGTCAAACAAAGTTTTCTGGTCTTCAAAGTTGACTTGATTGTTACAATACAACCCCCACAATGCTAATATCAGAAAAAAAAGAATTCAATTTTACACAACTTGACGTAAAAACTACAGGGTGTTCCATTTGACCTAAACAAGTTTTCGCGGTTTGAATTTGACAAAATGTAACGCGAAAAGCGGAACACTTGGTATGATATTATTGAATTTATTTCAGTTGTAGAACTTAGTTCTCCTTGTGTTCTTTTTACGTGACAAGAAACAAATGAGGATATTTTACACGAAGAAAGTTATAATGGTTCTTGCAAACCGTTGCACCTGTCAAATTTTCTATAAAATGTCAAATATCTCTGAAACAGCTAGGTTTAGGTATAGGACATGCTACATATTTTCGACTCAGAATTTTATGCTCTTTTCGAAAACCCTAAAATATATAGAGTGTTCTATTTGAAATAAGCAAGTTGGTATCGACTTCCGGTTTAAGCGGAAGTGCCAGCTGCTTGTAATTATTTTAGTTGGATTTGCCACATCGACATTAGTAATTATCTAAATTTTCAAAATTTTCTGATGCGTACTTTTCTCTATATCTATCGATTCAGTTCCCGGTGAGACACCCTGTATACCAGTGACAGTTCATTTACTTTAAATATTCCCTTTGATGCATTTTAAATGTGCTACTTAGATTTATTTTCTATATTGTAAAAATTCAACCTATCTGTGTACTTTGACCATAGAAAATGATGCCACATGGGATAATAGATTCAAGACTAGGATGGTGAATTATATATTTTGAGAGAATTCTCAGACTGTAACACGCTCCATCTAATGTTTTTAACGTGTTCCGCCCACCTTAGACTATCTTCAATGTGGACCACTAAAAATTTGGTATTAAGTATTAATCTATTATTAGCTATTATCTCCCGGCGCCGACTCACTCCCAGCTGAGATCTTTAAAGCTGTGTCGTCAGAGCTCATACCCTACCTCAAAAAACTGTTCGATGTCGTGTGGGAAAGTGGTCAAGCTCCGCAGGAGTTTCGTGATACACTTTTAATCAACCTCTTCAAAAACAAAGGGAGCGCTGCGGACTGTGGAAATTACAGGGGTATAGCTCTCCTGGCTGTTGGAGGGAAGATACTCACTAAAGCGATGGCAAATAGGCTAGCACCTGTTATGGAAAAGTTACTTCCTGAAACACAGAGTGGCTTTAGACCAAACCGAGGCACATCGGATTTAATCTTCACACTTAAACAGCTTCAAGAAAAAGCACTCGAACATCAAGGAGAAATTCACATGGCCTTCATTGATTTAACCAAGGCGTTTGACTCGGTGGACAGGGAAGTGCTCTGGAAAATTATGTTCCGCTTAGGTATCCCTAGAAAATTTGTGGAAGTATGTCGCAGTCTACATACAAACAACAACGCCCAGGTTATGTATAATAATGAGGCAACCGAACCTTTCCAAACCCTCACTGGAGTTAGGCAGGGATGTGTTCTGGCACCCCTACTCTTTAATTTGTTTACCACCGCTCTAACAATTATTGTTGACAACAAACTGACAGTCAGAGGAATAGGTCTCAGATACCGTTTTGATGGCGGTCTCTTTAACATAGGGCGCTTTAGAGCTTTCACGAAGACACGCACACGATTCATTTGTGATCTCCAGTATGCGGATGACTGTGCACTTTTAGCCCCTACACCGGAAGAGCTTCAAGAACTTTTAGATGTGTATGCCCAGAGCTATGATTCCTTGGGACTTAAAATCAACATTGGAAAGACTAAGATTATGTCAACTCCTCATCAAGTGAACCAAATAGACATTACACTTAACGGAAATTCTCTTGAAGTGGTGGATCAGTTCAATTACTTAGGCAACGTTGTTAATGACAAAGCAAACATGGACAGCGAGATTCGCAATAGAATTAACGCTGCATCTAGAGCACTCTGGGGACTTAGAGAGAGAGTATTTGACAACCACGACCTTGCTTTGTCAACGAAAATGGCTGTCTACAGAGCAGTTGTCATTCCAACAATGCTATATGGATGTGAAAGCTGGGTCACTTACCGTCGTCATGTGAAAGAATTAGAACGTTTTCAGCAAAGACACCTCAGAAGTATGATGAAAATCCGTTGGTTCCATCACATATCAAACGTGGAAGTGCTCAGGAGAGCAAACAGCCTTCCAATTGAGGTGCTTATTTCAAGAGCACGCCTAAGATGGGCAGGTCACGTTCATCGTATGCATGATAACCGCCTTCCTAAATGTACACTTTATGGTGAATTGCTAAGCGGTAGAAGAAGGCGTGGCGGTCAACGAAAGAGGTTCAAAGACGCTCTCCATGAAAATCTAAAATCCTGCGGTATTGCAGACGAACAATGGGAACAACTTGCAGCGGACAAAACCGAATGGCGAGGGGTTGTGGCCAGCTATCAAGGAAATGTTGCTGCAAGAAGGCCGAATCCAAGACCTAACCAGGTCTATGTTTGTCCTGACTGCGGTCGACATGTGCTCTCCCGAATTGGCCTCTATAGCCATAGTCGTGTGCACCGTAGATGAATGGGAATTACAATAGACTACACCTTTTACTTGTTTTTTATTGTACACAATTTATCGACTGTAACATTTTTATACTCGGATTCGAGTAACGGCTAATAATAATAATTATTAGCAAACCAATTTGACATTTTGGTAGAGATATGTGGCACTAGCAAGAATTTCCGGAAAATTTGGAGCAGAGACTAACATACTCATATTTAACATTTCATTATTAAATTATTAAATGACGATAAAAAATTCATCAAAGAGGTTCTAGTACAAAATCAATGCCCTGAAGCATTTGTTGATAGAGTTTTCATAAATGTTGAAAATAGGGACAATCAGGTACGACAAAAACCTGAACGTCATTATACAGCAACAATTCCTTATGTATAGGGACTATCGGAGAAGCTACGCCGTATAGGTTACAAATTTGATGTTAGGACAGTATTTCAAGCCGGGGACACTTTGAGATCTATTTTAACAAAAACAAAACCGATAAACCGGGAACAGAATTCAAAAAACTGTATTTACAATATTCCGTGCGAATGTGATAAATGTTATGTGGGTGAGTCATCCAGGCCTTTCAGTGTGAGGTTGGATGAGCACAAGAATTATATTAGAAATAATGAAATTCAGAAATCAAAGATTTGTGAACATGCTTGAGAAAACAGACATAGAATAAACTGGGACTCGGCAAAAATTTTAACAAAAGAGGCAGATAACAAAAAAGAAAAATTAAAGAATCAGCAATAATCTTATTAAATGAAGATAAATGCGTACCGAATTGTTCTGTAGATATTTGTACAACCTGGCTACCAATGTTAAAAGAAGAACTTAACAAGCTCAACATTATCTAAAAGAAAATATCATCGGTTCTGTGTAAGTAGTATGGAAATAACATAAACAGAATCTTAAAGCTATTTATCATACACAACAAATAAGACTTCGTCGAAAAAAGCTTTGAAAACGGAAAGAGCCTACTTTCCGAAACGTCAGCAAAATACATTATTTCTGTGTTTATTCCGATTTATATTATTTGTAAAAGAAATAACATCTGCCTGTTCCTTTGACGTAACCGTCACAGGTGCAGAACCTTTTTTCCAATAATTCTATTACTTTGTAGACTGGATAGTGTGTTTTTGAAGAGGATAATACATGTGGTAGAAAACCCAAATAAAAGAAAAAATATTGAGTTAAATTCATTTGCGATTTTCTGAGAATCACCCTCTGTGAGGGTGTTTTTATTTGCAGATTTACCTTTTATCTCAATGACTATACTCCACACACACTTTGACTTGTCATCAGACTCTAGTATTCTTTTCTGTAGTTCAGCTGCCATGTTATCTGTAAGTAATTGATTGTATTCTTTTTGGTTCCGTTGTATACAGCTTTCTAATTGTCGTCAACATTGCCTATTACATATAAAATATCTAGTCTATTTCTGCACTCTCCGATTTACGGTGTATCTAAGGAAACATTTGATTTATATATTTTATGTTGTTTACATTTTTTTGTTGGGAAGGCTTGTTCAAAAATAGAATTCAAATTACAAAAAAGGATTCCTATTTTTTGTTTACATTCACTGATGGAATATTGTATACTCTATCCCATCGAGTGGTAGTCAAACTCTTTAAAAAATCTTGTTTGTTACTTTCATTAAAATGTTTTCTATAAATAAAGTTATCTTTTGAGTTGTATGGTCAGATATTTGGGAATGTATAATTTCAGAGATATAAAAGTTTTCATTTGCGAAAATGTTGTCAATACAATCTGTATCTGGAGTAATCCGTGTATTTTCAAATATCGTTTGTTGTAAGTCATACGAATTTAAGAGTGGGCACAACCCAGACTTATTTTAACTATCTTCGGTTAACCCTACGTTAAAATCATCTATAATTACTTTAATTACGTTTTCGTGACAATACAGGGCTAAAAGTGCTTTCTAATTTATTAAAGAAAGTCTTTTTATCACCTTGAGGTGATCTATATATTGACAATACGATAAATGTTTTACATTTGACTTTACTTTCTATAGTTGAATATTCAAACACTTCCGATACAGACAGTTATTTGATATCTTCTCTTTTTCTACATTGTACATGAACATATATTGCACTACCTCCATGTCTATTTTCATTGCGGCAGAAGCTAGATGCTAAGTAGAAATTTTCAAGTCCTTAATTAACTATCTGTGACTCATTTTTTCAATGTTCCGATACACAAAGAAAAGTGACACTCAACATTAATTGTATCTATTGAATTTCCAATGGACTGAGAATTTTGATGGATAATGCTAATTTTGCCAATTTTGTTGTCTTTTTTTACAGTTACGTATCCTGTATCTGCCCTAGAATTGACTAGAAAAAATTCCCTTGAGGGTTGTTGTTATACTCCTTATATTTCTTAAAACTAGAACGTTTGTATCTGGTGCCTTTTGGCCAAAAGGCAGGTTGATACATTTAATCTTTTTTTGATAGAGGTGCAGTGACGGTAAAACATTTTAGTCTGTTTGCCTCAGTCGGAAGTTTTCTCTACTTTAACGGTTCCCTCCACAAATTCAGTTTTTTTTTCTATATATTTTCTTATATCTCCTTCTGCTACATGTTTATTCACCCTGCATAGATAAATCCAAACTTTTGTTTCTGTACTACTAAAATTAGTTTGGTAATGGTCAACCTGTCAAAGAAATAACCTTTCGAGATATTTATCTAAGGTTTCTCTCCACAGTTTCAAAATTTTAAAATTATCATTTATTATAATTATACAGGGTGGGGCAATAGTGCATCGGACCTCGATATCTCGAGTTTAACGATAGCTAGAAATTTTTTAAAAAATTGCAAGTAAAGTAGATAAAAAATGTCTATAACTAAGAATTATTTTAGAACATGCAGGGCGCGCCAAGACGAAATTAAAGGACCAAGTGCCTTTTTTTAAAATGGTATATATGTCGGTACATTTTTTGAAGCCTCTTTCTAGGCTCTATTTGTTGCTATATTAGTATTGAATATCTCCTAACCACTTGGATGTAATGAATTTTCTTGTTGAAATAATGCAATCTCCAGATGAATATTAAAAAAATCACCACAGTCATAATTATGGGTTTTAAGAAAAACTTATGTGAATACCAGTTACGAGACATCTAGTTAATGTTTTTGAATCATTTTCATTTTCTAAAAATGTACAGGGTGGCCAAAAATTATTTTTAAATTAAGAACATTTTAAATTCAATTTTTTCAAATGAAACACCCTGTATATTTTTCGACGATGTGATGTAGAAATGAAAAACGAAATTTTTTTGTAAGTACTTCCCTATGGCTAATTGCAACCATTTTCGTTTTATAATTAAATAAGTGTCAAATTCAAGAATACACTTAAAAAAAGAGGTTCCCTCAAAAAAATCATTAGAAAAGTTTATAATGGGTGTTCGTCATGTTGCCCATTTTGATTGATACACGTCTTTATACAATTTTGAAATGGGGCAATTTAGTGGAACCATTTCTTCCAATCCATTGAAATGGGTAAATAGTATTTAACCGGTCCTTTACTGTAATGTTTTTTTGTACATTTTTTTTGCTGTTTTCGTCATTCGACAAGCAATAAAACCTCAGTTTGGTATAAACTGTCGTGTATAATGGAGCATTTATCACACTTATCGGTCGTTACAATTTGTATTGAATTTAAAATATTTGGAATTTTACAATATGAATTTTAATAAAGCGGAACTTGTAGACATGACCTTTGGGCAAGTCAGAAAGAAATTGTTTACTTGCCAATAGAATTTATCACCAACGTTATAATAAAAGAAATATTCCTGATGTAGCAGCTTCCAAAATCTTCTCGATAGATTTCTGGAAACTGGAAATGTCGAATATAAAAAAGTGAAAGAATAAAACGTGTTGTGAACGAAAAAAATGAGTTTTCTGTGGAGTTTGCAACGGTTGAGAATTCCCATATTAGTCAAAGAGAAGTGAGCTCATTAGTAGGAAGAAGTAGACGGTTTGTGGGTCGAATCTTAGAAACAAATAAGTTGCATGCATATATTCAAATGCATCAGGAATTATCTGATGACGATTTTCAAAAGCGCCTACAATTTTGTAATTGGGCCAGAGGTGAAATACAACATTATGTCAACTTCTTCAATACTGTTTTATTCAGTGATGAGGCAACTTTTCATAAAAATGGATTTGTTAATGGTCTATAAACGTTTGGGGAGAAATTATTGGAGAACAAGTAATAGCGCCACATTTTTTTGATGGTAATTGACTGGAGCTATTTATCTTAATTTTTTGGAAAACTATCTGCCACAATTATTGGCAAATCTCCCTGAAAAATTCGAAATAGGATGTGGTTTCAGCAAGATGGTGCTCCACCACATTATTTAAATGCAGTTAGAGACCACTTAAATAATACCTACCCCAATCAATGGATTGGAAGAAATGGACCACTGAATAGTCTGCTAGATCCCCAGATCTTACAAAAATGGATTTATTTTTATGGGGATACGTGGAGGAAATTATTTATAGAGACACGGCAACAACAGCACAAAATATGAATTAAAGAATAATAACTGCCTTTACATCTATCACACTGGCATAGAGATGTGTGTTAATCAAAATGGGCAACATGTGGAACATTTATTACAATTTTTTCTACTTAGTTATTTGAAGAAACCTCTTTTTTTAAGTTAATTTTTGAATTTTGTAATTATTGCTCAATAAAACGAAATTGGTTGCAATTAGCCCTGTTCGTTTTTCATTTCTACATCACATCATCGAAAAATATACAGTGTGTTCCATTTGAAAAAATTGAGAAAATTCAATTTAAAATGTTCTTAATTGAAAAATAATTTTTGGCCGCCCTGTACATTTTTGGGAAATGAAAATAATTCGAATACATTAATTAGATGTCTCGTAACTGGTATTAACATAAGTTTTTCTTAAAACCCATAATTGTGACTGTGGTGATTTTGCTCGCCCTGTATGTTCGAAAATAATTTCCAGTTATAGACTTTCTTATCTAGTTTACTTGCAATTTTCTGAAAACTTTTTAGCTATCGTAGAACTCGAAATATCGAGGTCCGATGTAATATTGCAGCACCCTCTATAGGGCGCTGCAATGAGTTTATTTAAATTTAGAGATTTCGTGGTACACGCTTATTAAATGTTTCAGCAGGTACCCTGTATAAGCAATTACAATTCGGGGTATTAAGGCAGTTACAAGTATGCCAGTTTAGTTGATAATAAGACACAAATCAATTGCTTACTTTGTTTTTAAAAAGTAAGAGGTACATTGAAAGAAATGTCATAATTTCAATAAAGATAATGATAAACAATAAACGGGATATTAAAAATCGGTCGAATTTGTTTTTTCCAATTGGTCAAATTACCCTGATTTAAAAAATTAAACTCAATTTTCGTTTTCCTAAATTGTCGGTAACGAAATTTTTACTTTTGTATAGGGTTTAGATTATAGCCTGTCTATGTCTATTTTGAGCACAATGGAAAATTGATATTCGAGCCAGTTATTGTCAATGTCATTTCCAAAAAAAAGTTCTGAAAACCGTATTTGGATATTTCAAATGGTTTAAAAGACATATGATTTCAAAACTATCTTATAAACTGGCATTATTCCAACCTATTTTCTAGCAGTGTATATCAGCTTTCAAATAAGAAAAATCAAATCGATACCTCTAGCAATTTTCTAGATATTGAGTAAATAGTCATTTTGCATAGCTAATTACATATTTAACTAGACTATATCGGTTAAATCTGGTTCTACCCTAAACAAAGTAAAAAAAAGCTTTTAAAAACTTGCTTTTCTTGCAAAGTCGTACTAAAAAGTAAAAAATATTTGTTCATGTGCGACTGCAAGAAAAACAAGGCGTGCGCACTTTGTGTTTCATACCATCATACAAAGGAGGACTTTGTAAGAAAAGCAAGTTTTTAAATTTTTTTTATTTTCTACTTTTTAGTCATACTTCAATTAAATTATTAGCCATGAATATTGTATTCTACGTTGTGCCGGAGGCGCCGGGTGCACAGTATATTTAAACAAATTTCACCCCCTCGCCCCCTACGTGGGGATACTTACCAAAGTAACGGTGGAATACTACTTTCTCATTCGATCTTACTACCTGTGCAAAATTCCATCAATTGATTACGTCAGGAAGTGTGTTAAATAAAGGATGCAAGATCTGGGCAAACATGAAAAATACAATGCGAGTTAAAGAAAAGCAAGTAATAATAAAAAAGGAACATTTCGGACTGAAATTTACTCCACTTGAGTTAAAATTATTTGGAACAACTAGGCCCGTATTCAAACTCTCTTCAGTAACACCTTCTACATAATAAAATTGATTGTCTCAAATAAATTTATTAATTCCTACATTAGGGTCTAGACTAGAAGTAATTAAATATTAAGACCACCAATTAATTTCGTGTCACAATTTTAATGGATTTAGTCATATCTCTATTATAAACGTTTGTTGGGAAGAGGTAAAGTTGTTATTAAACGATGCTGCAGGCAATTTAAAGATTATGTAAGTTGGAAGTTTAAGAACGTTAGAAGATGGGATTGCCGACAAAGTTTTCTACTATTAATCCATTGTCCAAAAGTATTAGGCAGAACGTTCATTATGAAAAATAATTACTTTTCTTTATTTGTAACATTTTTATGTGTTGTTACTATACAAAATAAGGACAAATAACGGGTCCGGTAATGAGCATTTAATGATAGCTATTAAGACGTATGAGAATTACATAATGAATACAAGTGTCTTAATAGCCATTAAATGTGAGTTGTATATACTATTTTTTCTAGGACCAGTCATAATAAAATAGAGAATTAACACTTTATTTCTGAAATTTTTCAATTAATAGATTACAATTTTTGACAAGGTCTTTTGATACATAACGGGAAAACGGACATAGAATAAACTGGGACTCGGCAAAAATTTTAACAAAAGAAACTGATACGAAAAAAAGAAAAATTAAAGAATCAGCAATAATCTTATTAAATGAAGATAAGTGAGTATCGAATTGTTCTGTAGATATTTATACAACCTGGCTACCAATGTTAAAGGAAGAACTTAACAAACTCAAAATTATCTAAAAGAAAATATCATCAGTTCTATGTTCTGTGTAAGTAGTAAGTATCTATGGAAATAACATAATCAGAATCTTAAAGCTGTGTATTTGACATACACAGCAAAATAAGAGTTCTTCCAAAAAAAGCTTTGAAAATGGAAAGAGATTACTTTCCGAAACGTCAGCAAAATACATTATTTCTGTGTTTATTCCGATTTATATTATTTGCAAAACATAACCTCTGACTTTTCCTTTGGCGTAAACGTCACGGGCGCAGATGCTTTTTTTCCAATAATTCTATTATTTTGTAGATTCGGTGATATGTTTTGAAGAGGATAACAATACATGTGGTAGAAAACCCAAATAATAGGAAATAATATAACGGCCTACTCAAGAAAATCTAAAATTGTATGATAAAAAAGCTTTGTTTCTGAATCGATAAATAAAGTTATCTATTCTTACATTAGTAACATATGGCATATGGATAGACATACCATGCTTGTTATATGCCGATGATCTAAAATTGTACTGGCGTACAGAGTCCTTGGAGGACTGTCAGAGAATACAAAATAACCTAAAGAAGCTTCATGAGTGGTGTAACAGTAATACTCTGCCATTAAATGCTACCAAATGCAAGGTTATTGTCTCATACCATAGGAAAAAGAATGCTTTTGAGTTTGCTTATCAACTGAGTGGAACGATTCTTGAACATCCTGAATACTTTTGTGATCTTGGAGTGACATTTGATCATAAGCTGTCATTGTCAAAGCATATTGAAAATATTGTATCAGCATCTTCAAAGAACCTTGGCTTTGTCATTAAAAATTCATATGGCTTTACAGACACTCAGGTATTATGTATGCTGTTTAACGCGTTTGTAAAATCTAAGTTAGAATATGCGAGTTTAATTTGGTACCCAGGGTACTCAAAATATAATGACTCCATTGAAAATGTTCAAAGGAGATTCTTAAAATTTCTATGTTATAAAATCAATGGCATGTATCCTCCAATTGGAACAGTACATAATGTACTTCTCAGTAGATTTTCATTTATCAGTTTGGCCGATCGCAGAAAGCTTCACTCCTTAATATTTCTGTTCAATATGGTACACAATAGGTATGACTGTGCTGAAGTTTTGTCGAATCTGAGATTTCGCGTGCCAACAATCGGAACTAGATTTGAAGGAACCTTTTACCTCTCGACTCCTCACACAAACTTATTGAAATACTCTCCGTTGCATATCATGTGTAATAATTATCACGGCCTGCAGGATAGTTTAGATATATTTAACTGCTCGATAAGGGACATTACGAATTTATTTTCATAATAATCTATTATGTATCTATTTTTTTTTTATTTTTTCTTGTTTGTTAATTTTCAATGAATTTCTGTATTTGATTGTTTTATACATATGTTATACATATATTTTTTCTATGTGATGTTATTTAAATATTGTAAATTTCCCATCCTTTAATTGGCGAAAGCTGTTGGATGGTGTATCCTAAATAAATAAATATTGGAGTGGATCGGGCAAAAAAAAGATCCTCAATTCGTAGTCCTCAAATTGAAGAATTTTTTTTCCCAATCGACAAAGTTGGGTCTCGGAATTATTTCCCCACTCACTTTCCACAGATCTGAGGGTCGAGAGGGGGGAGGGGGACCATTTAAAAATACGAGAAACCGGTTTTTCGTCAATAAGTCGGCGGGTGTTGATTCCACAAAAAAGTGTATACTTCCCAAAAATGAAGAACTTGACAAAATGCTTAATTTTGGTTCTTTGCCTCATCGACGTCGGACCATTATTTAGCGAGATACCGCGAATTAACGTTACATGAAAGAAAATTTTTCAATTAATTTTTTCTCGGCTCGACATGCACGTAGGACGTTTATTATATTTTTCATAGAAGGGTAATGTCATCCATTTTAAGAAGCCGGAGGCTGGGGGTGGTGGGACAATTAGTAGGGGAGGGAGGGAGGTAGGTAGGGCAAATTTCTTTTAAACCCCGATAACTCGTGACCGGAGAGGTGAATCGCAAAAAATCAAAGTGGCATTTCTTTAGTTTTTGACGTAAAACTCAATAAAATTGACTCAATTGAAATTTTATTTTATCCTGATGATCCTGGCGAGGACATTAGGACAAAGTTGCCAAATTATTGTATTGTCATCAGTTCTTTATAAGTGTGCAAAGTTTCAGTTTAATCTGACGTTTTGAAGTGGGTGACAATCACAATCAAAAGATTCCTTTACAAGCAAACAAACTGACAAACTAACAAACAAACATATAGGTGAAGCTAATAAAAGCGTGCTAAAAATTAAAAAAATTAAAAGGCAGGAAGACACTAATAATATAAATACAATATAGATCCTTACATATATAACAATTATAAAACGACAAAGAAAGCGATATTTACATCAATAGTAACAATAATAACAATCACATCAATTTGTTAGTCAAATAACTAACCAATATACATATTCAAAAATTTACAATATAATCTACAATACCAATTGAGAATAACAAAAAAAAAAAAACAATCTCAAATACTAACATATTTACATATATACCCAAAATATAGACACATATAAATAAATACATGCATATATTACTTAATTACCTAAAATGCATCTTCTGATGTTACCAATATTACAGTTAAAAATATCCAATATCCTGATATTGGTTATAATGTGAGCACATGAAGTAAATAGATGAAAATTTTAATAAATTTGCACGAGGAGTTGGTAAGTAAAATAGAGAATAGGAGCGAGTTTGAAAAGATGGTATATTGAAGTGAATATAGTTAAATAACTCAGAACTGTCAATTTTGTTAGTCAAAAGTTTATGTAAAAATAATACAGCAAAGTTCCAATTATATATACTTCAGCGAATAAGAAATGATATTATTAACTCTATAAATAACCAAGATAAAATGTTTCAACAAGTAAAAAACAGCCCCAACAATGAACTGCTTAATATATAAAATATAGAAATATGACTACTTAATTAATTAAAAGAACTAAAAAATTAATCAGAGCAAAAACACCTCAAAAAAATTATGGGAGAATATTGAGAAAATTCAAACTACAACAAATACCTTTAAAAATAAATACATTGAAATAGGACTAAATTTAGAAAACTAAATTAAATTAAACCTTAATTGTAAGCCTAAAAAGCAAACGGTTGTGAATTCTATTTTTCTAAAACCCACTAGTCCAACAGAGGTATGCGAGATAATATCTTCGCTAAAAAACCACAAAGCGGCTGGCATAGACCCACTTCGCGAGACATCTCAGTTTACTAGCCATTAAAACCATTAACCGTTAAAATCGTTTATTTACATTATATTTTGTTCAGGTTTTAAGATAGTATATTTATTTCATTGTACATTCAGCTAATGCCCGACGTGTTACAATATACCAAGTATAGAAACGGTTCGGGGGGTAGATGGAAGCTCTGGTTTTAATATATGATATTATAACTGAATTTCATGTTTAACATTCAATTATATTCTTATTAATGTTACCATTTTATAGACAGTGAAGGTGAAAATTTTGTATGAGAGTGTTGTACTCGAGTTGCACGCAGGAAACAATGCTAAAATCTGCTTAGGTACTGTTAAGTTGAATAAAAACAAAGGATTTGTGGTGCTAAAAAATACAAGTGTTCGATAAATTAAAGTTTCCTCTAAATTTATAAAGTATTGGGCATAGGTAAAAGGAAAGGAGGAGGAAAAGGGGAATTTGACTAGAAAGGATGTTATGAGTCTTAGTCCGTCATTGTCTTCTTTCCAAGAAAATTGAAAGTTTTTGGTGGATTAGTCTATGTATATTAGTCTGATTATCGTATATCTGTACGTCGGTTATGTGTCTGGTAAGTTCCGATCGCTGAATTTTGCCCCGGAAGAATTTTTCGGAGGCCTCCACGATGAAGTCTTTAACCATGGGGACTCCGGCCTTCCGATGTAATTCAGCGATCGAAATGTATCTGCTAGAGTCTGTCAGTAGTCGTAGTATTTTGATCTATGTTCGTTGAAGTCTTAAGCACTGCGTGTCTGAAATAAAATTCCAAGACACGCAGGCATATGTCAGTGCTGGTCGAAGCATGACTTTGTACAGTGTTATCTTGTTGTCGGTTGTTAGTCTGCTTCGCCTATTTACCAGCGGATAAAGGCGGCGAAGCGAAGCGTATGTTCTGTTGATAGTCTTCGTGATATGAGGCCCGAAGCTCAGCCTCTTATCCAAGGTGACCTGTAGTTATTTGGCCGAGTTCCGTTCTTCAATCACTTTGTCATTGATTTTAAGTTTCGAGTAAATTTTCTGTTGAAAGTTATTGTCTCTGTTTTGTCCTCGTTTATCGTATTTTTTCAGTCTTTGTAATAGTCTAATAATCGTGTCAGATGATACCGTATCTTCTGGGTAGCCGTCTGTGCGTAGAAGGACTGCCCATAGATGACGGTATCATCTGCATAGAGTAGCATGTTAGTCGTAGGATGGGAAGGGATATCGGAAGTATACAGGTTGAAAACGATAGGGGAAAGGATTGCCCCTTGGGGCACGCCCGCCGACAACCTTCTGTGTGTTGAATACGCGTTTCCGATTATTACTGTAAAGTATCGGGCCGAAACAAAACTTCTGATTAAATATGTTAAATAGTCAGGGATTTTACATATGTGTTTTAGCTTATGAATGAGGCCGTTCTGCCACACAGTATTATAAGCGCTCTTGATATCTAATAGGAGTGCTATAGTGCATTGTTTTTAATTGTAACTTGACAGTATATCTTGTACCACTTTGCACAAGGCAAGCGATGCATTATGCGCCTCTCTGAAACCAAATTGAAAATTTGGTATAAAACCTTTTTTATTAATTTGCTTACTAACTATATTTAGGACAATTTTTTCAGTGATTTTTGATAGCCAGAGACACTGAACTACCGTCCCTTTTATTAAAAGCAGAGAGTCTAAAGAGTATATCATCAACAATTTCAAGCACATTGGGCGTACATAATAAATATATCGATGGAGATAGGCTACTGTCCCTCTGCTTTTAAGTCTTCTATAGTTCTACCGATATATAAACAGAGTGATCGCATGAATGTAATTAATTATAGGCCGATATCTCTTACTACAAATTATACTAAAATTTTCGAAAATGTGATAAAAAAGGGTTATGTGAGTACATCAATTAATACAAATTAATATCTGAAAAACAATTTGATTTTCGAGAAGGAATCTCAACCCATGATGCCATATTGCAATTCACTACGAAAATGTACACTGCTCTCGATACAAGTAAACCATCTCTATGTGTTTTTATAGATATGTCAAAAGCTTTTCACTCTGTCAGCCGTACCTTGTTTTTAGAATCACTAGAAGATATGGGAATAAGAGGCAGAATTTTAAATTTATTTAGAAGCTAAATTTTGGGATAAACAAAACAATGCGTTAAAATAAACAATATATTCAGCTCTCATAGGACAATTGAATATCGATTACCGCAAGGCACGGTATTGGGTCCGATACTATTTAATCTATACTTGAACGGTTTATTTTTAGTAGAAAGCAACGGTGACATAATCACTTACGCAGATGATACTGCGATTTTTTACTCTAGCGAAAACTGGGACACTCTAAAGAAAGTAGAATTAAATTTCGAAAATATTCATGCCTGGTTCAACCATAAATTACTTACCATTAACTTTAGCAAAACCATGTATTTACCTTCGACAAGTAGTAAAGTTACATTACCTAATTTCGAAGTCCTTAACATCAACAATCAGTTTGAAATAAAAAGTACTACAGAAGCTAAATACTTGATAATAATTATTGACTCTCACTTAAAATAGGACGCTCATATTAACTATATTATGAAAAAGGTGCAATTTCTAATTTAGAAATTTAAAAATTAAGAGAAATACTCAAGGTTAAGCAGCTAATACATTTATATTACTTATTAGTAGAGCCACATTTTGCCTACGGCATATTAGGATGGGGTGGTGTCGGAAAAACTATCTTAAACAGCCTGGAAGTTGTCCAAAAAGAATTTTAAAAATAATATTGAATAAAGAAACTACTTGTCCGTCAGACAATCTTTATAAAGAAGGAAATGTAAGGGATCCACGTCAACTATATTTTATGCATTCCAGTAATAAAATACATAATAACAAACTGTTCTTAAAAAAATAGGAACATAATAATTACGAGGCAAGAAATAAAGACAAGACATACTTACTTCCGTTTATGACCAAAGCAATAGGACAAAAAAGCTATGCTTACCTAGGTCCTAAGATCTATAGCCATTTGCCTACTCAGATAACAAATATAAAGACTCAATATGCATCTAAAAAACAAATTAAAAAATTCATATCTTCCTTAACTCGACAAGAAATACACAATATTTTTAGTTAGTATACGATTATTGATTAAACTCAACGCAGGTTTCTGATTTATTGCATTTGGTTTATTGTATTTGATTTATTGTTTTTTTACTTTTAGTCCTGATTTATTCTATTGCTATAGGTCGTTCATATGTCTATAAGTGTGTGTGTCTATATGTGTATTTATGGGTATGTATGCGTATATCTATTGTTTATATATTAATGTATGTATATTTCACTAACTCTTCATGTTAATAGTCTAGACAAGTAGTATATTATATACTTTTAGATTTCTGTTTAAGTTTTATTTTACAATTCTTACTAATTCTTAATTCAAATAATATAAACTAATGATTATTATTGGAAATAAAACTATTATTATTATTCTATTATTATTATATTATTTAAGTACTGGTAGTAAACATCTCATAAATCAATTAAAGTATGCGAGTAGAAAAACAATTAATTATTGCTATTTTGCTTCGTTTTCAATACAAAAGTCTGTATTGAATAACTGTTAGGATAAATGCAAGCGATATTGATAACCTGATTGGTCTGGCAATCGACGAAGACGAAAATTCTTTTCTTACGACTCAAAATCAAGAGTGTTATCCAATGTGATCAGTTTATGAATTGACAGAATTAAGTAAGAGCAGCGGGAAAAATATTATTTGCCGTTTTAATACTTGGTGCACGTGTGTAGTTTCCAACAGAGGAAAATCTCAAACAATAAAACTGTTGGATTTGAAGCCCGCTTCGAAAATACTACACCCTCTCATGCAATATTCTTGATTTCAATTTTCAGCCATCATAGTTAGGTTATGATGAGAATCCGCAAGTTTGATTGGATTTTGCATGTATGTATAAAACCAGTTAGAAGTTGGAAATTTCTGTTAGTCTAACTCGGATATAGCAATGCCACTTAAACTGGATGTCACTGAGAATACGTACATGACACATACTGAAAAGTATAAACTGAGCATCAATGAACAGATTTTTACTTAATTAATAATTATATTTTGAAACGGGCAATTCTCATTTGAGTAGTATGTGTGTAAGCAACCAGCCTACATAAATAAATAATAAATAAATAACACCACAGTTAATTACGACCCCCTTTATCTCGGAAGATTCTAGAATAGTCTTGTGTGGGAGGGGGCTACATTTAGAGACAAGGGACACACACCCAATATCCATGTATAGTGAAAAATACCCTCTCACCGTATTTTCCACTGCCACGGCCAGGAATCGAACCCGGAACCTTTGAGTGAGAGGCAATTACAATTTGGCAAGTACGCTTACCTCTCGACCATCAGTCATAGAAATGCATAATTGTTGTAAATGTTAATAAAAAGAACCTTACGCAAAAACGTACTCCAGTATATCCACTCACTGTAATATAGATAGAAATATAACAATTATCGGGAGAATTTGAAAATATATCGCCTTTACAGATCAATCATTACGTTCTACTCACTAAATTAACTTATCTTTAATAGTGAAAGTGTATTTGACGAATTTCATGCTAGGACAGGACGACAAGTCTAAACCCAGACACAAACCAGTTCTTTTGTTTATTTACTGATGGATTACTGAACGCATATTTCCACGAGTGATAATATACAATAGGGAAATAATAAATAGGGTATTATCTTCTGCAATCAACTGGATAAAGCTTAAAGCCCACCCAATACAACAAAAATTCTTCAGTTGACAAAACTATATATAGAATAATAGATCATTTCTTTCAATGTAATGTACAGGGCATTTCTAAGATATATTTAAACATAATATTTTTAGTCGCAAACTCCTCTATAAATCCTTATTTTACTATAAGGAACCTAACCAGACTGCAACCAACAGCTACTCTCCGGGCTATGTGCCCCGCCGAACGCTGAATTACAAGTTACAAGCCTGGCGCGTTAAGTGTAATAATTGCATATTACCATCAAAACGCTAATGCTTCGATTGCAACAAACACCAGCCTAAAGACTGATCCTACTTAAAGGAGCTCCCTTGCCAGTCGTCACACACCACTTGCAGACTGCAGTTTCGAGCTGTTGGCTCTCGTCAGTGCAAGGTAGGTATGCGACGACCGACATGAGAATCCTTTGACTATAGTACATCCCGGTATTCTTATAATAGCGACATGTAAAACAGCCAGCAGGCGCCATCCAGCGGTCCAGTGTCTGTTTCAATCGAAAAATAAATAGCCTGACTTGGCTTAGCATAGTTCAAATGTGCTTTTAGAGGGCGGAATATTAAACATAATATTTTTAGTCGCAAACTCCTCTATAAATCCTTATTTTACTATAAGGAACCTAACCAGACTGCAACCAACAGCTACTCTCCGGGCTATGTGCCCCCCCGAACGCTGAATTACAAGTTACAAGCCTGGCGCGTTAAGTGTAATAATTGCATATTACCATCAAAACGCTAATGCTTCGATTGCAACAAACACCAGCCTAAAGACTGATCCTACTTAAAGGAGCTCCCTTGCCAGTCGTCACACACCACTTGCAGACTGCAGTTTCGAGCTGTTGGCTCTCGTCAGTGCAAGGTAGGTATGCGACGACCGACATGAGAATCCTTTGACTATAGTACATCCCGGTATTCTTATAATAGCGACATGTAAAACAGCCAGCAGGCGCCATCCAGCGGTCCAGTGTCTGTTTCAATCGAAAAATAAATAGCCTGACTTGGCTTAGCATAGTTCAAATGTGCTTTTAGAGGGCGGAATATTAAACATAATATTTTTAGTCGCAAACTCCTCTATAAATCCTTATTTTACTATAAGGAACCTAACCAGACTGCAACCAACAGCTACTCTCCGGGCTATGTGCCCCGCCGAACGCTGAATTACAAGTTACAAGCCTGGCGCGTTAAGTGTAATAATTGCATATTACCATCAAAACGCTAATGCTTCGATTGCAACAAACACCAGCCTAAAGACTGATCCTACTTAAAGGAGCTCCCTTGCCAGTCGTCACACACCACTTGCAGACTGCAGTTTCGAGCTGTTGGCTCTCGTCAGTGCAAGGTAGGTATGCGACGACCGACATGAGAATCCTTTGACTATAGTACATCCCGGTATTCTTATAATAGCGACATGTAAAACAGCCAGCAGGCGCCATCCAGCGGTCCAGTGTCTGTTTCAATCGAAAAATAAATAGCCTGACTTGGCTTAGCATAGTTCAAATGTGCTCTTAGAGGGCGGAATATTAAACATAATATTTTTAGTCGCAAACTCCTCTATAAATCCTTATTTTACTATAAGGAACCTAACCAGACTGCAACCAACAGCTACTCTCCGGGCTATGTGCCCCGCCGAACGCTGAATTACAAGTTACAAGCCTGGCGCGTTAAGTGTAATAATTGCATATTACCATCAAAACGCTAATGCTTCGATTGCAACAAACACCAGCCTAAAGACTGATCCTACTTAAAGGAGCTCCCTTGCCAGTCGTCACACACCACTTGCAGACTGCAGTTTCGAGCTGTTGGCTCTCGTCAGTGCAAGGTAGGTATGCGACGACCGACATGAGAATCCTTTGACTATAGTACATCCCGGTATTCTTATAATAGCGACATGTAAAACAGCCAGCAGGCGCCATCCAGCGGTCCAGTGTCTGTTTCAATCGAAAAATAATGGTTGCAGTCTGGTTAGGTTCCTTATAGTAAAATAAGGATTTATAGAGCAGTTTGCGACTAAAAATATTATGTTTAATATTCCGCCCTCTAAAAGCACATTTGAACTATGCTAAGCCAAGTCAGGCTATTTATTTTTCGATTGAAACAGACACTGGACCGCTGGATGGCGCCTGCTGGCTGTTTTACATGTCGCTATTATAAGAATACCGGGATGTACTATAGTCAAAGGATTCTCATGTCGGTCGTCGCATACCTACCTTGCACTGACGAGAGCCAACAGCTCGAAACTGCAGTCTGCAAGTGGTGTGTGACGACTGGCAAGGGAGCTCCTTTAAGTAGGATCAGTCTTTAGGCTGGTGTTTGTTGCAATCGAAGCATTAGCGTTTTGATGGTAATATGCAATTATTACACTTAACGCGCCAGGCTTGTAACTTGTAATTCAGCGTTCGGCGGGGCACATAGCCCGGAGAGTAGCTGTTGGTTGCAGTCTGGTTAGGTTCCTTATAGTAAAATAAGGATTTATAGAGGAGTTTGCGACTAAAAATATTATGTTTAATATTCCGCCCTCTAAAAGCACATTTGAACTATGCTAAGCCAAGTCAGGCTATTTATTTTTCGATTGAAACAGACACTGGACCGCTGGATGGCGCCTGCTGGCTGTTTTACATGTCGCTATTATAAGAATACCGGGATGTACTATAGTCAAAGGATTCTCATGTCGGTCGTCGCATACCTACCTTGCACTGACGAGAGCCAACAGCTCGAAACTGCAGTCTGCAAGTGGTGTGTGACGACTGGCAAGGGAGCTCCTTTAAGTAGGATCAGTCTTTAGGCTGGTGTTTGTTGCAATCGAAGCATTAGCGTTTTGATGGTAATATGCAATTATTACACTTAACGCGCCAGGCTTGTAACTTGTAATTCAGCGTTCGGCGGGGCACATAGCCCGGAGAGTAGCTGTTGGTTGCAGTCTGGTTAGGTTCCTTATAGTAAAATAAGGATTTATAGAGGAGTTTGCGACTAAAAATATTATGTTTAATATTCCGCCCTCTAAAAGCACATTTGAACTATGCTAAGCCAAGTCAGGCTATTTATTTTTCGATTGAAACAGACACTGGACCGCTGGATGGCGCCTGCTGGCTGTTTTACATGTCGCTATTATAAGAATACCGGGATGTACTATAGTCAAAGGATTCTCATGTCGGTCGTCGCATACCTACCTTGCACTGACGAGAGCCAACAGCTCGAAACTGCAGTCTGCAAGTGGTGTGTGACGACTGGCAAGGGAGCTCCTTTAAGTAGGATCAGTCTTTAGGCTGGTGTTTGTTGCAATCGAAGCATTAGCGTTTTGATGGTAATATGCAATTATTACACTTAACGCGCCAGGCTTGTAACTTGTAATTCAGCGTTCGGCGGGGCACATAGCCCGGAGAGTAGCTGTTGGTTGCAGTCTGGTTAGGTTCCTTATAGTAAAATAAGGATTTATAGAGGAGTTTGCGACTAAAAATATTATGTTTAATATTCCGCCCTCTAAAAGCACATTTGAACTAAGATATATTTAGTAAATATAAGAAGCAGGCTCCGCGGATGTTATCTGTGATAAATAATTAATAATTAGTTCAATACAACGATTTAAAAAAAGAGAGCAATATAGAGAACCATCATTCCATTTTTTGCCATTGCGTTTAACATTCTTTCCTAGGATTATAGAGTTGCCTTGTCAAAAGATATGAACCAACATGCTCTGATGAAAAGAATCTCACTATTGATATAATCAGCATGGTATTTCCAAGAGAAGATGTGCTTCAAGCAAACATTTTCATTAGTGGCACTACAAATGGCCCTGTTGCATATGCGACCCGCATTGTACATGTGTGTTTTGAGGGCCGCATATCGTTAACAGCCACTAGTGGGTGGTCGTGCGTCTCCCAGCTGGGAAGAGCGGTCACGTGATTTCTGTCTGTTGTCAAAAGAGAGAGAGACGTTTTGATGGCATTTTACACGGTTGTTGATTCCTGAAAACTTGTGTTATTCAAGGCATCCTTGTGGATTTTAGAATCGTCAACACCAATAAAATTTCCTCCATTTGTTGTTGTCCTGTTGAGCGGAATATTTTGGTGTTGGGGGCGAATTTTAACTGCTGGTGCAGGATTTAAGTGTAGGCGAGTTAACCTCGTTTTCGCCATCTTACCGATCTCTATTCACGTGTTGCACAAATTTACAGGCTTTCCTTTGGACGTATCTCGCTAGTTTGTAAGACGGACTCGACCCCATTCATTCAGCTTTAGCCTTCTCTAGGAGTTTTGGTGGACTGTTCCCTCAGTAAGAGGTAAATTATATTTCTTTTGTGGGTTATGTCAGATTTAAATTGCTCTCGCTAGGCACGCTTTACGTGCATTTCCGACCGTGCAAATTAAGTCGGTATATCTTTAGGGTTCCACGGATGGGGCTTCCACACACAGCAAGAAGTTCCACGGACGGGGAAGGTAGAAAGTTCCAGAGCTGGAGAGGCTGTAATCAACCTCATCGTCTGGTCAATTCCTTTCTTCCCGAAGACACCACGCTGCAGTTTCTGCATCGTCGAAGTCGAAGTACCATCCTAGATAAGTGTGCTGTTTTCTTTACCGAGGACCATCTTCAGTGGTTCTGCGTGGTTATATATATTCATACTTACTTTCGTATTTTAACTTGTACATATTTAAATATTTTATACATTTACTAGTACTAAAGAAGGTTCTCTAATCAGATTCGTGGTGGCCAGATTTATTTTAATTTATCGTCACGTTGTAAACCATATGTAGCTACACGAGGCATCTTTATTTATGCTGTAACTTATTAATCAGAAAATTGGCCACACCTTTTGAACATCGCCAGGTTTCATGCTAGAGAACCAATAAATATTTGTAGATTCTGTAATATAGTGCATTTCATGTTTAAAGAATGTGTCATTATTTCGTCTGCGACCACTACGTATGGAACCCTCAGTGAGTTGTGTAAGTAAGTAAACTAATAATTTATAATAGTTTATGTTAACTTCGGCTTAACGCCCTGAGATAGTCTGAGCTAGTGAAATTTTATCGTGGGCACGTTACATCGTTTATCCGGGCTAGGTAGTGTCTGCGATATTTGCTACGCATAGCACCCCAAGTGAGTTTCTTTTTTGTAATATCTTGTAACCGTTACTAGCCGTCATAATAGTTTATCTAAAAAGGTGTTCAGTGTTTTGATATTTATGTTTTTCATTATCAATAAGCAAATTATTGTAAAAATGTTTGACCACTCGGTCGGAAATTATGTGTTACAGAGCCTAACTCTGTATATGTTAATAAGTGACAAAGCAATCCATCCGAATAACTCGGCTTGTTAAAATAATTTGCCTCAAATTTTAATTAATTTCATATACAGAAAATATGATTTGAAAACATTAAATTGTTAACTTCTTTTTAATTGGGAGGAAATTGCTCTTTCAGGTTTAATCTCTCATTAATTTTTTAAAATTAATACTTTCATGATTTCGACGCTTGTTGAAATGTGAAATTTGTGTTTAATCATGTCGACCAAGGCATGAATTTTCACCAAAAATTCAATTAAATGTACTTGTAAAATATTTTTTTCTAATTGGAATTCATTTAATTAAATTACACTGTATAAGTCACTTTGGTATGTAATAAATTTTGGCAGATGTATTATTAAAAGTTGTATGCAAATCTTACACTTGGTTACCAACCTCCCGGCGTCAAGTTATGGCTAGGGTACGGATGTTTAGTGGCGTTTTGAATGCGTTATTGAGCTGGTAGTAGTGAACTAGACAGAGTTGTATGAGAGACAACACGGCTAGACGCCGTAGCACTCCTGAGTTCGAGCTACGGCAGATGGCAATGCCGCAGGGAGTGGGTGTTGTATGATTGTCTATATGTGATCGCATGTCCTGGTTAAGTTGTTAAATAACCTGTGGTTAAAACTTTGTCAGGACATAAATATAGATTGGGCACTATACTGAACAAACACATATTGGGTACACACTAAATAAATCAATGTAAACTCCCTGTAACATATCTAGTCCAAACGATTTAAATGAAGCAGAGCATCTCTTCAGAAAATTTTTGACAGAAATGTTTATATTGGCATTAAAAATGACGTATCAAAAATATTACTGGATTTAAGCTATGTTCATGATGTTATCAACCGAAGAATCCTGAAAAAATTGGTTTTTTGGTATAGCTCAGTGACCATGCTTCTGCTATAAAAACAAAAACAAGACAGTTGAATCAGAAACACCTCCTGTAAAATATATCCCCCCCCCCCCAAAAAAAACAATTTTCCAACCCTCTAGAGGGGTGGAAGCCTGATGTAGGGGTGGCTGAGGTCAAATCCATCGAGGGAACTTCCGTTCTACTCGAGAGAATAACAGTGTCGACAAACTTCGGAAAAGGAAAAGGGCAGTTTGGGGGTGGTTTTTGGCCAATTTGAGGGGGTTACCGAGGTGGAAAAATTGGTTTGATCCGGGAAATCGATTCAGCACCCTCGAAAACGGAGGGGGGCATTATCTAGTCCGAATCGCAAACATTTGTCAATTTCATCATAAATCCCGACTCTTTAAATGAACTATTTAAAGTGGACCCCCTTATGCAATAAGGAACCAAACGCCAATTTTGCAAAATCCCGCTTCTTTACTAGGCTAAATGAAGGATACCATAAAGTATATTTTGCAAAATAGAACCAGCCAATTATTGATTGTCAGCGGCATCTATGAGTAAGTAGAACCAACTGAAAAATGTTATCGGCAGAAATCTATTTTGCAACAGAGATTCAACAGTTGGTTCCTTATTGCAGAAGAGATTATGTGCAATATTATGTTTGAATAGTGCAAATTTTACGAGGTATTTTACGATGAATAGAGGAAAACATATACTTTCACTGGTTCTAACAGATAAAAAAAATAGTGAAAATACCAGAACTTAACAGGTGAGTTATTAATTCTTTCGAGTATGAATACCTAACTATGATATATTAAGGTGGTTTAGCAAAATTCAGGCATAGCTGGTGGTTACAATAAGATGTCTGACAAGCGTGACGTAATAAATCATATAAATAAATTCCCACGAGTCGCATTATTGTAGAACCAAAAGAAATGAACAAGAGTTTTTGCCTGTTGGAACAACGCTTCCAATTATGTATAAACTGTATAAGGGAGAGACTCAAGATTTTGTTAATGTCTCAAGTTACAGGAAAATATTCCTAACAGAATTCAACCTAAATACCAAAGCTCCCAAAAAGGACCCTTGTAACAGATATGATACTTTTCAAGCTAAATCACAGAGTACTACAAGCAATGATGAAAAACAGCAACTCATATTAAAACACGATGCACATGTACTTGAAGCAGAATGTGCAAGAAAACAAATGGAAGCTGACTTAAAAGCAGCTTCTGAACATAATGAGCTGGAAACATTGACATTTGACATGGAGAAAACACTTGCTCTACCTAGACTGTCAACTAATATTATATTTTATAAAAGGTAGTTGTGACTATACAACAGCGGAATTCACAGTGGAAAAACTAACAGAGCTTTCTGCAATCTATCGATAGAGGGTCAAGCCAGACGTGGTGTGCAGGAAGTGGGCTCCTGTTTAAAAAAATATGTGAAAGATAATGTTCCAGAAACAGTTAGTAGACTCATACTTTGGAGTGACTCATGTGGGGGTCAAAATAGGAAAGTAAAAATAATATTATTATTAAAATGCATTCTTGAGGAAAATCAGTTTTTGGGGATTTTGGGGAGCATTCAATTGAAATTTCTAATTTCCGGTCATTCATTTCTCCCCAATGATAGTTATTTTGGAGACATCAAGTGTGCTATAAAAAGACAACAAAAATTATACTCTCCAAAAGACTATGCTAATATTATGAAGGATTGTAGAAAGGAAAATCCAATAACGATATTCTTTTTAAAGAAAGATGACTTTTTTAGCACGAAAAAATTAGAAAACAAATTACAAACAGAAAAAAAGATGTCAACGAGGATAAAATAAATTGGCTGCATATAAAGGAAATTCAGGTCCAACAAAATAAACTCTAACAGCCTTTTTATAAAAAATATTCACAACGCCGACGACTATCGCGAAATTAAATTGAAAAAAAGCAAGGCAGGCCTCCTTACGCAAGTGATAGCAACTTTTTAAAAAATTAGAACAACTCTGGCAGAGTGGAAAACCAGTAGCACAGGAGAAACTGGATGCCATCACATCCTATATGCATTTGATTCCAGCAGCAGATCAATCATTTTACTTACATTTAACGGGCGATGCCTCAATTGAGGACGCTATTGATGGATTTAATATCGATACGCTAGATTTTGAGGTAGAAACTGAAAACACGGAATAAAATTCACATTTGCACACTGCACATTACTGATGTACTTTATTATTTCGTACATGAATATGTATTTAATTAAATATGCAACAAAGACCCAAGTGCCGTTTTTTCCTTAATTTTGAAAAAATATATATTTTTGTTTTGATGTACTCGTATAGTATTCTTTTGCTGGCAATAAAATATTAAAATATAAATTTGTGTGTTTTAATTAAAACCAACATAATTTTTAGAAAAGAATATTTTTGTTTTCCAATTTACTCAAAACAATATGATTGGCGTTCCAATTGGGGATCCAATTGTCCATTGATATATAAGACTTAAGTCATTATTGATATAAAATTGTGCCATTAGAATTCTGAAGGAGAAAACTATGTTTAGCTGAATATCATCAGCGTACATGTATAGTTTTGAATATAGTTGAAGTGTCGAGATATCTGCAATAAATATATTAAAATGAAGTGGTCCAAGAATAGGTCTTTGCGGAACACCGGGTAAAATTGATATATTTTGTCAGGTAATTATTGAGTTTCCTGTATTAATATTAGTATATTGTTGTCTGTCATTCAGATAATTTTGAAACCAGATAAATGTATTTCCGGATATGCCATAATAACTTAATTTTGCAAATAAGCAATTAATATCTAAGGAGTCAAAAGTTTTAGTCATATTCAATAATGTCAAAGAGGTGACTTTCGTGTTGTTAATGACATGACGAATTTCGCCAGTTATATTACTTAGTTGTGTAAAGTTTCGAAATCTGTACTGATTAGAAGGAATTATTGAATATTTTGAAAGTTGTTCATAGTGCGTCGGACCTAGATATCTCGAGTTCTACGATAGCTAGAAATTTTTTAAAACATTGCAAGTAAACTAGATGAAAAAGTCTATAACTTTAAATTATACTTACAAGAAATGTTTGTTTTTCATTTCTACATCACATCGTCGAAAAATATACAGGGTGTTCCATTTGACAAAATTGAGAAAATTCAATTTAAAATGTTCTTAATTGAAAAATAATTTTTGGCCACCCTGTACATTTTTAGGAAATAAAAATGATTCAAAAACATTAACTAGATGTCTCGTATCTGGTATTCGCATAAGTTTTTCTTAAAACCCATTATTGTGACTGTGGTGATTTTTTAAATATCCATCCGCAGATTGCATTATTTCAACAAAAAAATTCATTACATCCAAGTGGTTGGGAAATATTCAATGCTAATATAGGAATGAATAGAGCCTAGAAAGAGGCTTCAAAAAATGTATCGATATATATAGCATTCCATTTAAAAAAAAGGCACTTGGTTCTATACTTTCGTCTTGGCTGGCCCTGTATGTTCGAAAATAATTTCCTGTTATAGACTTTTTTATCTAGTTTACTTGCAATTTTTTAAAAAATTTCTACCTATCGTAGATATCGAGGTCCGACGCACTATTGCCACACCCTGTATAGCTGATTCTGCAATTTTTAGTGGAACAGAGCGCATTATAATGGGACGTAGATCCCTAAGTTGTTCAAAACTTTCTCTTGGGTATACGCTTGTTACAGAACGTTTTCTGTTGAGGAGGAAGGACACCTAGTTCTAACGATATTAATAATATGGGTCAGTAGTGTCGATATCCACTGTAGTGCAAGTTCTAATAGTTGTAAGGTGATTCACAGTCCATAGCAATACTCGTTTTCCTCGCGAGAAAATATCTCTTTCATAGACAACATAGCATTTTGATCTTGAGTATATCCTCTGTCACCAATCCGCTGTTGGTTGGAATGGACGCAAGGATTATAATGGCATATTATGTTAACTGTAACCAAATCAAATGCGAGAATCACACGGCTACGAAATTTTTCGCCAGTCGTCTTCCTCTAATCCGCTGTGTTTAAAATGAGAGTCTTCTTGGAAGTTGTGTGAACAACTCACATTTTCCTCGTCTTTCTACATAGACCTTCTTCCTTTTCTCTTCATCGGCCTCTTCACCGCAAATGAAACATTTTCATTGAAACAAAACACATTATTAATAGTACATGATCTCTCACAGAACTATAGACTAACATTACGACGACTGGATTACATATAAACGCCTCAGAAATATGACTCTAAGTGCCATCAAGCGTGAGAAAGCAGCTTATTTGGCATACAACCAAAATTGCAATAACACAAAAACTATGGAAGGCTATCAATACTCTAAATATAAAACAAAAAAATTACATCGAAATTCCTAGTATCTACAAATTCCAAACCAAATAAATGACTATTTTACCTCCGTTTACAATCCACCAAATAATCGTCTTAACTCTGTAAATTATGTTACAACGAACAAATTTGATGAAAATTTATCCTTGCAATTTACGTTTGCAACTTATGATGACATTATTAAAATTGTAAATAGTCTTAAATCAAATGCGTATGGGGTTGATGGAATTAGTGCACAAATGTTGCAGATTTGTTTACCCGTATTATATAAACATCTTACCCAATTAATTAATTAATTGCTGCTTAGAAGTAGGTAACTTTCCTGTAAAGTGGAAACTATCGATTGTAAAACCATTGGCAAAAATAAATGATCCAAAATCATGCTCTGACTTAAGACCAATAAGCATTATACCAGCTATATCAAAAGTCCTAGAAGGGGGGGTCGGTATCTCAGTTTGTTAAAGCGTCTGGCTAGCAAACTGAGTTGCCTAGCGAAGTGGGTTCGATTCCCGCAAGACGAAACAATTTTTCATTAAAAAAAAATTGCCCCAAGAGTGGTTCGGAGTTTACATTAAACTGTAGGTCCTCGTCTCTCTTTACCTAGCACAAGATCCTTGAGATCTTCCGGGGGGTTACTTTGGTAACTTGAGAGGCGGTTAAGAAAACATTTTTTTTTAAGTAATTTACTCGTAAATTTACGAATTTGTCACAATAAACAATATAGTTTCAACTTTACAGTCTGGCTACAGAAAGGGGCACAGTACCACCTCAATTTTACTAAACATAACCGACAACATCATAAATGCTTTGGACAATTGCGAGGCATGCGCATTAGTTTTATTAGATTTTTCAAAAGCATTCGATACTCTTGATCACGCACTGATATGCGCGAAGCTAAACTTTTATGGTTTTGAAAACACATCGGTAAATTTCTTTTCTCTTATCTTGCAAATCGGGAACAAATAGTGTTTCTAAATAATGAATGTTCTGACATAACAAATATCACTTCTAGCGTACCACAGGGTTCTGTTTTGGGGTCTCTTCTATTTTTAATATATACAGCTGATGTATTTAAATGTTCTGAATATACGAATATGCAAGCCTTCGCTGATGATACACAATTGTGTCACTCTTTCAAAGTGAACGAAGTAAACCAAGCAACGACAAATTAATGAAAATCTTTCTGCAATATCACGTTATGCTAATCAAAATAACTTAAAACTAAATTCAAGTAAGTCTTCGTTCATTTTATACTGCTCTGATAAGTATAGACAAAACTTGACATCAAATTTGAATTTGAAAATTGAAGATAGGCCTTTAGTGGTTTATTATTTGACACTAATTTGAGATTCCAAAGTCATATATCATCTGTAATAAAAAAAAATGTTATCTTAGTCTAAAACTGTTATATGCTAATATTAGTATCATAAACTTTAAAATGAGAAAAAGCTCTGCGAAAGTCTAGTCTTACCTATTTCAAACTACTGTATCATAGCTTACTACTCATGCTTATACCAGCTTAATAAATATCGTTTACAAAAAGCAATGAACAGTTGTTTTATATATGTATTCAGATTTAAAAAGTTCGACCATATACCGCATAAAATAAAAGAACTAAATTGGGTTAAAGTGGAAAGCTTATATAAATATCATCTATCTATTTTTATACATTACTTGCGGAATACCTCATCATCACCATATTTTAGAGAAAAACTTAGTTTCGGGTACAATGTTCACAGTAGAAGTATTTGTTTTACATATAAGCTGTCACTACCTCGCTTTCATTCAACGTTATTTACGAGATCTTTCTCCTGTAATGCTCCTCATGTATATAATGATATTCCGGATACCCTTAAATCATTACCTGTAAGTAGCTTCCGAAAAAAAATTAAAAGACACATAATGGTAACTCAGTAATATTTCAAATGTCATAATTTAGATTTATTATTTTTCTTCTCTTCTTCTCTTTTTATAATCTTACGACAGATCTGGTCTGTTGAGAAAATAAATGTATTTTTGTAATAGCGCGATTTCCTTCGTTATTTTAGTATTAATTATTAGCGAGATTGTTAGATATATACAAGCATGTAAATCATTTATCACAGTATGTTTTCTCCCTATTTTCCTCTTATTTATATTATGTACTTAGGTATATTAATTTGTTATTGTATATAAATTAAGGTTAAGTAGAGTAGCCTCATGGCTAGACTTCGCGTTATGCATTAGAAATGTAATGTATTTGTTATACACTTACAAATAAAGGCATTTTATTATTATCATTATTATTATTATTATTATTATTATTACATTATCGGTTGGGCAGCTGTCTCAGCAACGACCGGTGTTTTCCAGGCATCTTCTTTATTAATAATTTATGTAGAGTCGCCTGCATACCTACTAGAGGGTTATATATTGCAGGTTTTCATGGAGTTCAAATTTTCCATTTTTCTGTCAATTGAAGCAGTTTAAATTGTGTTTTGGTACATTAAACTGCATGTATTTTAATGAGCTTGGTATACTGGGAAACTTTTACGAAGAACTGGTGTCATATTGCAATGTATATATTTAATTTTTATATTTAATATCGCTACCATATTTTAATTGTATATATTTTATGTATATTGGTAGGTATTTGGTTCTATAATGTCATCTTCCGCTAAGTTGGATTTAAGTACATATTTTCAGCATCTTTCCATGTCAGAATTGGTGAGAGTTAGATTGAAAATTCCAATATCTAGTAAATATACATCGAAGGCTTCCAAACGAACTGTTTGCAAATTTGTTATTTTACTAAACGAAAATCAATGTTTTTGACTCCCCATTGATCTATTTCTGAATTTGATTATGTGGAGTACTTCCCCAATTTTAGATAAATATATAAATTATACTGTATTGTATAAATTCTAATATGCGTGATTGTTTCACATAAAATCAATAAATCACAACTTCAAATTCAATTTGAACTTTTCCAGTCATTAAAAATCTACTCTCATTACTTCGGTACGTTATTCGATTTAATTGGATTTTATTGTTTGCTTTTTAAAGTTAAGTATGTGTAACTTGCTAGCCACTTTAACCATTGAAATCGTTTCGAAATACTTAGCTCTAGAGGCATAAACAGTTGAGCTGAAACAAAGGTTGACTTAAAGTGAGCGCAAGCTTTTTCATTAGACTCGAACCAGGAATGGGAATAGAATTAAAAAATTTTTTTAGAAAAGATATACCTAGTTAATTTCCTGTAAGGAGAAGTACAATTCAAAAGTTATATAAACATTACGCTTGTAGCTGCAAAAAAGTATCTAGTGCAAAGTATAATCGCAACACCCTTTTGAAATGGCCTAGTTTCTTTTATAGTAGTGTATTAAGGCATAATTCTGAAATAGCCTGGATTGTTTGACTAATTTTTATGTAAGCAAAAGCTGTGTGTTGTAGATAGAATATAAATTTTGATCGATCCACTAAAAATATATATGTAAATTTACCACCCAGATTTGTTGTGAAAAAAATGCAAGGTGTTCAAAGAACTTGTAGCATTGCAAAAAAAAACAAATGTTTAAATATTTTGTTGTAACATTATGGGTACATGACTTAAATCTCTTCTTCCTTATTGTACAATAGTTTTTTGCACCAAAACAAATCCTAGAAGAATTTTTTTATGAATGTTATTTTTATTGAATTTTAATCCCAATCTAGTGCGAGCAGTTGATTCTATCTCTCTCATTAATATATGTGGTATAATCACTGTCTTCTGAAAGTTGACATAAAATTTTGTCCAATGTTGGAATTTCTTATTTTATATATACATTTATTTACTAGCATTTAATAGGCAAGAGACCGATAACTTTACATCCCTTCCAAAGAATGGTATATCCACTACGCAATGCTCACCTAATATTGCATCGCTTCTGCGCGTACACTAATATACAAACCGGGGGAAGAGGTGGGGCGATCAATCAATCAATCAATAAGACTTTATTTCTTATTCTAATATAAAACAGTACCTCCCCAGAACCCACACCGGGCCCGACCGTGCAACCACCGCGCTAATGTGGTGGCAGATTGCATGGCCGGGCGGAGTGGGACTGGTTCGGCTAAAAAGAAAATTAAAACAACTAAATCTAGGCTCCTTCCGTCGCAGACGGATTATAAAAGGTGTTAAAATTAGGAACATATTTAAAGAACAAACTTAACAAAACTGAATAAAAACTACATACTAAATTAAAACACTTGCGCACTGATCACTTTTAATTTCGTATCTGACGCTAGCACCTCAATTTGAACGAGGCGCCTTCTGCGAAATAAGCCAATGCTGGGCTGCGCATGGCTGGCCTAAACTTTGATTTTCAAAAATTTGGGTTGTATATGTTTTGATTTTCTAAAAAATTGTGAAGCGAAATGAATTTAGAGACAAAAAGGTACAAAAAGAAAACAAGAAAAAACAAACGCGACAAAAAAGTTACAAACAGAAAGGAAGAGGGAGACAGGAAAGATTTAAAGGTACAAAAGGTATGAAATGTCAGTAAAGGTGGATAGGGTAAGCGGAAGTTATACTTGTTGAAGATTGGCTACAGGGGTTGCCGGAAAATTGATAACGTCTGGTACGGTAAAGGGTGTTTGATCCGAAATGGGGCATTATGCTGCCTAATTTGTGTTATGTGTCTTATTAGCGAACTATCGACCAGCTTGAAGGAGTAGAAATTTTGGGAGATCTGCTGGACGTAATCCGCTATCGGGGTTATGTCGTTGCAACGTGCGTATAGGTCTCTGAGGGAGGTGTACCTTCCAGAATTAGAAATGAGGCGCATAAATTTGTGCTCGAGCACTTTTAATTTTTTCATTGTCGTGGCCGGTATGCTGCACCACACCAGCGCCGCATATATGATGGACGGCCTAATCACCGTTGTGTACAACAATTTTTTATTTTGTCTGTTGAGTCTGCTACCCCTGACCATAAGCTGATACAGACTCCTGGACAGGGAATAGACCGTCCGTACAGTCTCATTTATGTGGGTGTTAAACGTCAGTCGTTGGTCCAGTCTAACCCCCAAGTACTTCACGCATCTTTTAGTTGGAATTTTGTTTCCCCTGATCGAAATGGGTGTTATGATTTTATTCTCTGTAAACCGACGCGTGAAGACTATCGCCTCAGATTTTTCAGCGTTCACGCGAATCTTCCACTGGTCGTAATAAGCCGTGGCACGAGCCATGTGCGCCTTCAGCAGCATATTCGCTGCTTGGGCGTTGTGTGAATGCGCATACATGGCTGTGTCATCGGCGTACTTGGCCAGCTTCGTATTCGGGAACTCTGGAAAATCGGAGACGTACACTAATATACAAACCGGTGGAAGATGTGGGGCGATGATACAGTCCCTATTCTTAACACGAACAAGCTCCCCAGTTTGGGAAAATTAAAAAGTTTGAACGGAGCGTTGAGCAGTAGAGACTCTTGGGGGCGTTCGTACACTTTATTTCGATGAAAGAAGCCTTGGAGTTCGAATTCTGAAGTTGTGGTTCGGATCAAATGATACACCATGTAGGTAATTTTTCTTGAAATAATACTTGTTTTTAGAATAAAATGATAATTATTTAAGTCAAATTAACGGAGTTTTGAACGGTTTTAGATTAATATACTTTTATTTAACAAATTCGGGAATAGGTAACTGTTCGACAGCAGAAATTCAGTCGTCTGAATTTTGCGAAAAAATAAAATAATTAGAACGATTTATTAATATGTTCTGAAAAAATTCACTTTTTGGATATATGCGCAACGGCAGTTTGATTTATCGCTCTTTTTTACTTGATTTCAGGAAATTAGGCTGTGGCCGAAGCAGGAACGCTAGCTAGACAGTCGGAAGTAAAACTTAAGTTAATTAGAACTGAACAGATATGTCCCTCGCCAGTCACTTGGGCTCGACTTGTGAAATATTGCGCAATAGTAACAAAATTTTGGAATTTGGGATTTAAAAATATACTATAATTTTGTTCATAAAAAGGAGAATTTTTTTATATATTTTTAAAATTTCTATCGAATCGGATTTGAAAGTTGTTGGCCATAACTGCCTAAATAACTTGCTGAAAATGGACTTGGTCTCGTAAAGTAGTTTAGACGCCATTAAACCATATTAATGTCATGTTAAGTATGATCCAATGGATACGTAGTCTGCGTTGAAACGAGGTGGAAGGAAGTTTTGAGAACGGAACATGCAAAGTGGAAGTTGGTTTTGATGTCGATATGACGGGAAGGAGGTTTTTGATGAATGCGATATCGGCATCTTGACGGCACATTGTGAATAGAAATTAAGTGTTATTTGATGTATGAATGGAAAATCGAATTGGAAGTTGAACTGACGAGAAAAATAATTTATAAAATGTTTACGGAAACGAAGTAAAAATTCTAAATGCGGGTGCGGAAAGTAGTTTTGACATTGTCGATGACCATATGAGCGACCTTAAACGTTGCGCCCAGGTCCGCACTTAAAATATTTAGATCAGCAACTCTGTCGTTCAACGGCGAGTTACGATCTAGTATTATTAATATGTACATTCTAATACATACGAATTTTAAGTACGGCTCCGTACTATTTAGTTCGCAAATTGACTCGCTTATCTTATGTTTCTAATGTGTTTCGGCGTGTCTTGTTGATAATAATGAGCTCGTAAAGGTTTCATTTCATTTTTATCTGCAGGGAAGCGCTGTACTATACTATAAATGATTTGTGACATTCTTGAGCCGCCTACATATAATGTTATCATAATTACAAGCAAGAGTTAAAGCACATATCAAAATAGTTTCGTCACAATACTAGTTCTTAATGATATTGCAACCGGGAGACGAAGAAACTAACAAGATTTTTCGGTCGATTTTGACAACAGTAGCTTTTTATTGTTATTCGTAAAGTTAGTTTTGACTTTCAATGAATTCGTCCGGCTTCCTCGTTTGGAAAACTTCACATTGTATTATATCTGCACGGGTTATTGGACAATTACACAGATCCTCCAGCAACGATCTGTAATGAACGGAGATCTCTATAAGTTTGCGTATTATCAAAATTGCTGTACTGAGTTTGGTTACAGAAACTATACAAACTTTCAGAATTCAGAGCTAACGTTGCTTTAATACGCGAATAAAATTCTTATGTGCATTTCTCGGAGACTTGTTAAATTGATAATTGCAAACTAACTGGAAATAATATTAGAGATATACATTATTTAGGAACTATTCAAGCAAGACTTCCACACTGATAATAAATTACCTACTTTTACTTCCACGTCCAGTGGAAGTATAGTAACGCAAAAATATATATATTTTTTTTTGTTGAAATAGGCTTAAAATGTCATGAAATGTCGAGATTTTAAATTTGAGCAAAAAAATTTCCTGTCTATCGGTCTGTCTGTCTAACTTTTTTGTGTGCAAGTTTACTCTGGAACCGTTTGTGATATTGACTTGAAATTTGATACACTTATGTATTGTATTTTTGTGGCATCAGCCACACCCCCCCCCCCCCACTATCACCCCAAATACCACCCCTACCCTATTATGAGAAAGGGAGTAAAAAAATTAAAATGTTATTTAGTGTATATACAAAAACGAAACGTCTAACAAAGTTTTTTTAGCATTATCTACCCCCTCTACGAACCCCACTGCCAGCTCCACCCTATTATTAAAGGGGGTAAAAAAAATAAAATGTAATTTTGTGTGTATACAAGAACGAAACGTCAAAAAAAGTGTTTTTGGAAAATTAAAATGTGATTTAGTGTGTATACAAAAACGAAACATCTAAAACAAATTTTTGGCGTTAGCTACCCCTTCTACCACCCCCACTGCTACCCTCACTCTATTATTAAAGGGGATGAAAAAAAATAAAATGTGATTTAGTGTGTATACAAGAACGAAACGTCTCAAAACATTTTTTTGGCGCTAGCTACCCCCTCTACCACCCCCATGCCACTCTCACTCTATTATTAAAGGGGGTAAAAAAAAATAAAATGTGATTTAGTGTGTATACAAGAACGAAACGCCTCAAAACATTTTTTTGGCGTTAGCTACCCTGCCATCCCCATCCTATTATTGAAGGGGGTAAAAAATTTTTAAATGTGATTTAGTGTGTATACAAAAACGAAACGTCTAAAAAAAAATTTTTGGCGTTAGCTCCCATGCTGTCAAAAAATGGGGCCCTTGTGCTGTCAAAAAATGGGGTCCCCAGGCTGTCAAAAATGAGGCTCCGATCCAGGGCTTCATTAGTGCTCCGCGACCCCGTGCTGTCAATGGGCCCCGTGTGCCCCGTTGTTATGCGTGCCTCTGCACTAGGGCACCCGGCCGGCCGACGCAAATTTGGCAACGCGGGAAATTCAAACAGTTCTAACCTCACCAGTGGGCCCCACTTCGACATAATCTAACGCGTCCTTTGGGGGACATAACCTCACTCAGCAAAAAATTGCCAAACTTTTAAACAATTCTCTAGACTCTCCTAATTAACGGATATTAATAACTCAAAATGGATTTGAAAATTTTAGTGCTCTTTTATATCTCAAAAAATGTTCAACTTGCTAAATGCTTTAGTTTAGCCTCAGCAAGATTTATTAATTTATTAATTTTAGATTGCAAAATTATTATGCAAAAACTAAAAGTCCGATCTTGATGAAATTTGGTGGGAAGATTTATTATATTAAAAAGTTTTCTTTAGCCAAGTGTGAAGGTTCTACGTATAACATAAGTATTTGAAAAAAAAAACACAAATAACTTGTTTTCTCAAAATTTTCTTGCGATTTTTACTACTTTTCTCTAAAAGCAATAGTTACTGAGATATATGAAAAAATAAGAAGAAAAAAAGATTTTTTTTGAAATTTTTTCGCAAATTGTTTAATAAAAAATTCCACCCACGTTTTCAAACCAGCGTATAGTGTAATTATCATTTCTTATGATTTTTAGGAGCGATAATCAATATATGTAAAAAGTTTAATAAAAATCAAGTGAATTTTCGAAAAAAAATATTATAATCTTACCTTCGACATTTTTTTTATCCAAATATTTAAAACCTGCTCACAATCACTTTTTATCATTAATATTGAAATTTTTCTAATGAATAATTACACGTATACTTGTGTGCGCATACGTATAATACCGAAAATTACGGGAAATCGCCGCGTGCATGTATATACAAAAAATGACAAAAAATCAGCTGAATTAAATAAAGTAATTTTTTAGTTACATCACTTGAAAGTACATAAGAATACTTTCATTTTGGTGAAAAAAAATTTTTCGTTCAGCCATTTGGGCAAATTTTTTAAGTTTTGAAAATTTTGTGGAATTTGGACTAAAAATGGAGTTGCAACCAAACTGTTAGATATTTTTGCTAAAATTTGGCAGGCTATTTTTTGGTTATACAGTTTAGTTTCGTCTTAAATTTCATCAAATTCGGTTTAATTTTGGCCAAGTTAGCCGTAATTCAATTTTTTACGTTTTTTTAAAATATTTATATACACATCGTGAGAGGTGGTGAACCGATTTTGACGAAATTTGAACTGAAGGTTCCTTGATCACCTACAATAAAAGGGTCCCGTGCTCGTTTTTTAACTAGCATTTTAAAGGATCCAAAATAAATGAAAACTGAAAAACTACCATTAAAAATGACCAATTTACACCTTTTTCGCGACAAAAAAAAAATGGTTCCCCCACCTACTCGAACCGGAAAACTTAGGGTATTCTTAGGTTCAACAAAACAAACTTATTTTTTCATATCGCGTTGCTCTATATAAAATTTTCTCTATCGCCTTATTTTGGGCTAGTTTTACTCCATTATACAACCCGATTTACCTAAGCATAGGTGATTTTAAGCAGATACCGCCTGAGCCAATAATCATATTAAAAAGACCAGTCTATATCAAGCAGCTCCTGATAGAGTAGACTAAAACTAGTGTACAAGTGTTTTGGTGTTTGTGAAAATTATGTCAGTGTTAATATCACACCAAAAATTTCTACTCTCCAGGACTACAGGTCTAAAGAATTCAGGACCCAGGATTATTGGTGTGATTTGTAACTTCGCCAAATTATTCAAATGTGCTATTTACTACATATTATTTATACAATCACCTAACATATTGTATTACAGGACAAGAATGAATTCGCTATAATATTTCTCATTACGATATAAGAAGAATTAAACCGAATTTTGACGAAGTTTGTGTGAGCATGGCTAGATATGTAAATCAAACGGATATTTAGGTATAATTATTGTTCTAACTGAAACATGGTCAGTAGCAGATGTAAACAATTCCTTTATAGAACCAAAAATGATAAACAAAAACGATAAATATAATTCGTGAATAACCCAACGCATAATAAATATAAGCGTGATAAAACAGAATAATAAAAAAAAAACATAACGAGGAATTAATAGAATATAAAAAAATTGTTAAATTATTACAATATTACAAATGGTCCATTTGATGTTTGAATGTTTTGACGAATTCAATACCAAATGTACATTGCATGGATTTTATGGGAAATAAAGTCTATCTATCTATCTAAAACCTGGCTAGATAAAAATCTGTTAAAACTAAATAAAGCAGAAACTAAATTTATAACCTTTCCTGCAACAAAAACAGGAATACCCCAAATAATATAACTTATATTAGAAACAAATAGTTACGCTCATAACGCAATTTTCGACAATCATATAAAGTCGGAAAATCATATTAAATATTTAAATGGGGAGCTAAGGAAAGTAACCTACAAATTTTACAACCCGAAAAGTATTAGAAACAGGAAAAGTGACACAAAGTAACTTTGTGGAATCTATAATTAGGTATGGCATTAGTATTTGGGACTCTGCTGTATATGATACAGCCTCCTTAAGTAACACAAAATTGTATATTAAGAACAATCTTTAACAGGAAAAGTAAAGATAGCTGCAGACGTATATTTCTGGAAAATGAATTACTATTCGAATATTTTTCTGGTAGTTGATAATAATTTAATAAATCAGATATAAATAAACCAACAACTACTCATTATTATAAATAACTGCGTTATTATATCCAACACGACCTTAATTATGGAATGTTAAACAGAAAGGAGGTGAAGCTCAGTTTATTTACCCTTTCCTAAACCATTGCAGGAATAGGTTCCGCCCTTACGCTGAACTAGGGTGAAGAGTTGTTTAAATATTATCAGGTCGTTTCCTAAACAGATGTTCCTGTACCAAGGGACTATTACGTACTTGTTAATATTCCACGAATGTCGCGAAACTTTTTTGAAAATGGAAATTTTACCATTAAGAAACTGCTAAGAATAAATAAAGTACATTAATGGGTGAATTGAGAAAAATATGAAAAGAAGTTATAGCCTCGCAAGGTCTCGAGATAAGATTCGCTAGAGAGCCACTTTTCAATCCCAAACCGCGCGGAGCGGACACCGTATGTTACACTTACTTATGGACATTATCAAAATAAATGGCAAGAGTTCACGTTTCATTTTACAAACTTGACACCCATTTTATCACGGAAAATTGTGGGCCGCGACTCCGCACCCGTCTAAATTATGATTTAAAGTTATAAAAGGCTTTATCGATTTAAATATATAAAAGACATAGGCCAGGGAAAGTGGAGGCGCAAAACTGCTTCTTAAAAAGTGACCTTGCCAACCGCACAAAAGACACTGTTTTAGATAATGAAAGAGAAGAGGGTGCGGAAAAGCTGCAATTAATTCTTACTTTCAATTCTTTTAATGCCTAATTTTGAATGAAGAACAAAGAAATTAAGTATACTCTGTAACTGTAAAGATGTAAAATTGTAGCCAGTCCTTAAAAGGTTTATATACCATTTGGAAACGGCAGAAAATAGTCCACAACGTAGGTAGAGTTTATCTAACCTCAGTTTAAATGAGATAAAAAACCAAGAGCGCGGCATTCCTTTGCAAACCGACTTGGAACGCGTACCATCCATAGGGGCGCATAACTTATCTTTCAAGGCGATACGTGCCCTACAATATTTAAGATATCGTTTATTATATACGTAATACTATTTCGCAGACTTATTAACTAATAAATTAAGATTGAAAGTGGTGAAATGATAGGTAGGTATATGTATATTTTATATTCGTTTGTATAAAGGATTATAATATAGTGATGCCTATATACTTTTATATAAACTAACAACAAACTTTATTCACTTAGTCAATGATATTTTCTACAGAACGTAAAACTTGCATTGACTCTTAATATAGGGCATTAGAAAAACTTGATATTATAGAAAATTTCACCGTCCAGCAAAAACTAACGGGGAGGTGTGAGTAGTTTTTTCCAGAATGGGAAGGAGAAAGGTATATAATGTTAATAAAGTAGGGCGTTAGAATAAACTTAACAAACCTGGATAACAGTGATAACGTTAATAACATAATTATAATATTTAAGTCTTGTTGTAAAAAAATGGTTACCTGGGAATGGAGTCATCAGTAAGGTCACTACTAGAATCATTTCCTACTTGATTAACAACAAGGTCTTCAGGCGGCAAAATGGGACACTCTTTTTCTTTGTTTATAACGTTATTCACGAATTTCATTCATATATCGGTTTTATCTAAATCGGATATTACGGTTCGTATATTGTCTTAATTCTACATTTAAGTTTTAAATCATACCTCAAAACACTCTTCATTCATTTTCCGGATGTGCCGGCTGAGAATTCATCAAAGCTTCTCTCCCTTTTGCATGTTCCGATCGACATCAAAATTTACTTCCCATTCACTTCAATGCATACCCATAGGAACATTCTCATATAAAATCTTCGAATACATTACGGCACCACTTCCAAATTCCATTCTTTCCACAGTTATCGCGAATAACTTCCAACCCCAAATCAACTCAAACTTCATTCATGCATCAAAAAGTTCCCCTTTTTATGGTCCATCTCATCTTATGACTTTCGTCCAGAATGTTTAATTTTTCAAAATGCGTGATGCAATGTTGTGCAATATTGCGCAATATTACGCCATCGAGCCCAAATGACTTGCGGGGGATAGTTATCCAGTTCTTTCCAGACCTCTGCAAGCACCGTCTCCATCGAACCATATAAATAGCCGAGCCTGACGAGCTCTGGCTAAGTCACATTTTCGGTGTAACGCCGTCTACACAGTGGCGGCAGGTTTTCTGCTTTCTGAAGTTCGGAACCGATCGGCGCCTGTTACCTGCTTTTGAAGCGAACACAGTAAATACAGGTAGGAGTAGGCGAATCGTTTTCTGAATTTGAAATAGCAAACATTTCATTTCATTAGTAATTTCTCTCCAATTTTTACCCAACATATTTCTATTAAAATGAAATCTATTTGTTTTATCCCATATAGAATTTCTTACAAATACGACCGCAATTAGTCTTTCAATATCCATTATAAATAGAAAACCAGCGCGTACAACCGGTAAGAAATAACTAAACAATTATTCCGGTAAAATCTCCCTAGGGAGATCATCATTTATGTTGCTATGCAACGAAAAATTATTGACAATTCTATAATTTATTTAAAATGTCACATTCACGATTTGAAATATTATTAGAATTTCAAAAAATTATCTCACCGAATTTACTGCGTGCACTTATAAATCCTTATAATTTTCTTTAATAATGACCCTCAAGCTTGTTGCCTTAAGCATTTACCCTCCGTCTTACGGCGTCGGGTAATTACTAAGCAGCAAGCTTTCGGTTCATTATTAGAGAAAATTATCGCGTGATTATCAGCTCCCTTGGTAAATTACAGCTGATAATTTTAAACTTACTGACACACTTTACGAATTGTGTTCTTAAATTAAATAAATTATTTTCATTCGTTTTAAAACAAAGTGTTATCATTCAACACATACACGACCCTGTCCAAGACATTAAAAACATTCAGTGCTAAATAAAAGAACCATTAACTAAATAAGCAGTGTACAAAAGATTAAGAAAATGATTTACAGGGTTTAGCATTGATCCTGACAAGCACATTCGAAGTAACTCTCGAACTTCAAAATTTCAAAAAATAAAGTACACTTACGGCGTCAGAAATCTCAAGTTAAGCTTTCCAGCAAAAAACCTTTTAATTTTTTCAAACCAAGGGGCTTGTATGTGCTCAAGATATGATCTATATGATTCTTTTTAAAAATATATTCTTTGATAATTCTTAATAAATCTTTTTTTTACTGGAATTTTTTCAGGCATATTTATATGTTTAGATCTCATTAACCTTATTATATCGTCCTTTTTTTTATTATTATTTGATATTTTATATAATAGTCGCGAATGATAAAAAGAGTTATCCATAACCATAATTGAATTTAGGGTAATTTTAGGTAACAGCTGTTCAGCGAGTCATTTTCTCAAACAAATCCGCGGTAATATCTTCATGATAGTCAGAGAACACTGTTTTATATTTTTGGCTGACAAGAACAGTCCGTTGGTTACGAATCAATTTTTACTTCCGGCATGGAGAATTATATTTTCCCCTTGAACATGGCGCATTTAAAGTACAACTTTGAGTCGTGTCTACCCAATTGTAATTAACAGTATCATGCGTATTAAACCAAGTCTGATTCGCGGTATTCTTTTATTTTACGCAAATATTCTTGTTGAATTTCCACAATATGGCGTGATTCCATTGCTATTGAACAGTTATTAAATTTTTTAAATTTAAATCCGCAGTCTAATATAATACCTTTTAGTTTGTAAAGATTGATAATTATAATCAGAGTATTCGCGCAATTTATTCGAAATCACTTCGGATTCGGATAACGTCTTTTGAAGGATCGTCAATTTTTCTATATTTTTGATTTTTCCTATTTCTTTTAACTGAGTGATCTACAACAACCCCCTATTTAACAAGGTTAATAGTAGAAATCGGAATCTTAGTTAATTCAATTCAAACAGTCTTTTTATAATACCTATATCCGCCATTTGATTATTTTCTCTCTTTAAGCAGTTATAAATATTTAAAAGAAAACGTTGAGTTTGCAAGTGTAAATCTTGATTCTTAAACTCCCAACATTGTCATTATGTAAATTTTCTTATGCATCAAATGGTCTCCACAAAACCACTTTAAACATATTTTTTGAAAAAAATATTACAGTTAACAATAATTATTTTAGGTAAATATAACACAAACAACTTACGTTTTCTTATTAGAAGAAAGCCACCGCGCAAGGTTAATTAAACGTTCGATACTATCCGGCTCCACGAAAACAGTTTCGCACTTTCTTGTTTTGGAACTGGTCATTTCGAACATCAGCTTGAATTCCTTACCGACCGACCGCATGTGCGCAATTGTAGATCTGCTCGAATATATCTCATATTGTTATCGTATATTCCCCATTTAAACAAGATGGCCGACGAAAAAATTACTAAAATTCATCAAATAATTCAATTGTCAAGATCAACTTGGCAAACCCCAAAAAAAGTCCTTAAGACACTCGTGGAATTCAAAAACCACAATTTTCAATAAATAATTCTGAGAAAAATCCAGTAGCATCGATAATTCACGAATAATCCGAATCTATCAACAAAATCATTCCAATAGCAGAATTCACCAAAATACAGTCAAAACTTTACAAAAGACTGCCCTAAAAAATACAGCCCCCTCAATAACTCAAATCATCTTCAATTCACTCCACAAACATCGATTCAAAATATTTTATTTCACTCTCCAAATATTTCTACAAGTTCCTTTCTCTTCAATTCAACTTTCCAATAATATGTCAAAACGTCCAGTTTACGTGTTCCTCACGAGTTGCTGGCAACTCGTCACTATCTTTATTTCAAATACCGTGCAATTGGCTTCACTCCGTTAAAAACCCATAAGTCCAATTTATATGTTCCCCATCGCATGCTGGCAACTTGCAACTAACTTCGACCTTACCCTAAAATTGATTTTAGCTCCGTTCAACATCGAGGCACATTACTCTCAATAGGGATTAATATGACTTAATATAACATTAATATGGATTAAAGTAAGACTCGCAACAATACTTCACGGGACCAATTCAATTTGCCATATTATTCAGAGAGTTATCGTTCATATTTTTAAAACCAAATTAGATTCCACTGACATTTTCATATCAAATTGTTACATTTTCACAGGTGATTTAGCGATATAATTTTCGAGCCAAAATTCCAAAATTTCAGCAAGTATTGCAAAATATTTCATCATTTGAGCCCCATCTGATGGTCTGGCGTCCTTTCCAGCTTCTCCAGCCCTATGCGAGCGTCGAGTCCCATCATGAGTATAAATAAGGGAGCAAGCTAAGCCCCCGGCAAGTTGTGTTTTCGGCGTATTCAGTGATAAGTAAAATTAGTGCCCGTGCCATCTTCCTAGGCAAACCCTTGTAAAAATTAGTTATTAGTATTCAGCCCCAGTGCTCCAATTTAATTCGCCTTCGCGGCCTCAGTTTTTAAAGTGAATTTTCTCAGATTTTTTAACTCAATTTTAATTAAAAAACGAATCCAACCTGACTTAGGCAAAATTTCAAGTGTGGATAAGTTACCTCATAAATATATAATTTTATTTCAACAAGATAAATAATCTGTGTTTTTCGCTTAAATAAATATTGTTTAGTTCTCGCTTAAAATATAGTGTTTATATTTGATGCAAAAATGTTAATTATTGATAATTTCTTTTACAATAAATTGTGCAGTGTCAGTAAATCCGATTGCTGTGTCTCCAAAGAAGATGTGCATCAACCACCACTTTAATATTGATTTAAACTTTAGCTCTTGCCACAATAAGGTTCCCAAAAATCACGCAATGACGTACAATTTCAAAAAAGCTGACTTTATACCACTCTATTCAGAATTGTGTCGAATGCCTTCACTAATAATGACATATAGCGAATTATTTTGCTCTTATTTAGTTCAGCGTATATCCCCTCAAGTCGCCATATAAACTTGTCGGCAGTAACTAGTGATAATATTAATATAGCAATGCCTAAAATAACTGAGATGGATGTGATTAATGCCTTCAAAAAAATTAAACCAAAATTTACGGCCGGACCCGATGGTTTACCAGCTTTCTTCTTAAAAGACTGCTCAGGTATATTGGCTGCGCCGCTAGCACATATTTTTAACCTGTCTTTACAAACTTGTGCATATCCTGATAAATGGAAAGCATCTAAAATTTGTCCCATACACAAAAAAGGCAACAAATCGGACATAGAAAATTACCGCCCTATTACAATCATAAATAACTTTGGCAAAGTATTTGAAATCGTCATGCATACTGCACTTTATCCCCAGATCCATCAATGTATATGCAACAACCAACATGGTTTTGTCTCTCAACGATCGACAACAACAAACCTACTTTGTATAACACAATACTTAGCTGAAGTTATGGATGACGGTGGACAAGTCGATGTTATTTATATGGACTTCTCTAAGGCCTTTGATAGGTTGGACCATGGTGTTCTGTTAACGAAATTAGTTTCGTTTGGTTTTAACCTTAGTCTAATAACTTTTTTTGAATCCTATCTGGTTAATAGAAGTCAGTTTGTACAATATCATGGTCATAGGTCTATCGAATTTATATCAAAATCAGGAGTTCTACAAGGGTCGGTCTTAGGCCCTTTACTGTTTATCATTTTCATTAACGATATCGTCATCGATCTCAGTTGTAAATCTCTCTTATATGCTGACGACTTGAAGATATACTATAAGATCAACGGCACATCAGACTGCGAAAAGCTGCAGACAGACTTAAGCACAATTCACGAGTGGTGTAACAAATTCAGATTGTCTCTGAACTTAAATAAATGCAATGTAGTATCGTTTACGAGGAAACTAAATAAAATACAATATGAGTATACTATTAATAAGGCAAATCTAATACGTCATGATAGCTTTAAAGATCTAGGAATAACATTTGACTCACATCTTTCGTTTAGAGAACACATAAGCAACACAGTGACATCGTCTTTTAAAATGTTAGGGTTTCTCATACGAAATGCTCGAGATTTTCAAAATATGCGTACTATAAAAACTCTATATGATACTTTATAACTTATACCTTATGATACCTTATAACTTAGGCAACGTTGTTAATGACAAAGCAAACATGGACAGCGAGATTCGCAATAGAATTAACGCTGCATCTAGAGCACTCTGGGGACTTAGAGAGAGAGTATTTGACAACCACGACCTTGCTTTGTCAACGAAAATGGCTGTCTACAGAGCAGTTGTCATTCCAACACTGCTATATGGATGTGAAAGCTGGATCACTTACCGTCGTCATGTGAAAGAATTAGAACGTTTTCAGCAAAGACATCTCAGAAGTATGATGAAAATCCGTTGGTTCCATCACATATCAAACGTGGAAGTACTCAGGAGAGCAAACAGCCTTGCAATTGAGGTGCTTATTTCAAGAGCACGCCTAAGATGGGCAGGTCACGTTCATCGTATGCATGATAACCGCCTTCCTAAATGTACACTTTATGGTGAATTGCTAAGCGGTAGAAGAAGGCGTGGCGGTCAACGAAAGAGGTTCAAAGACGCTCTCCATGAAAATCTAAAATCCTGCGGTATTGCAGACGAGCAATGGGAACAACTTGCAGCGGACAGAACCGAATGGCGAGGGGTTGTGGCCAGCTATCAAGGAAATGTTGCTGCAAGAAGGCCGAATCCAAGACCTAACCAGGTCTATGTTTGTCCTGACTGCGGTCGACATGTGCTCTCCCGAATTGGCCTCTATAGCCATAGTCGTGTGCACCGTAGATGAATGGGAATTACAATAAACTACACCTGTTACTTGTTTTTTATTGTACACAATTTATCGACTGTAACATTTTCATACTCGGACTCGAGTAACGGCTAATAATAATAATAATAATAATAATAATAATAATAATATGATACTTTGGTGCGACCCCAACTAGAATACGCGAGCGTGATATGGAACCCCCACTACGACGTACATATTAACAATATTGAAGGCATTCAAAGACGTTTCTTAAAATTTCTGGCATTTACAATTGATCATCAATATCCCCCTATAGGTTATGATCACTCATTACTACTGAATCGTTTTTCATACAATTCTATGAAGCAGCGGAGAGAGATGCAAAGTGGTATACTTTTATACAAACTTCTAAACAACATGATCGACTGTCCGCAATTACTTGAACAAATCAACTTTAGAGCACCTACCAGGTCAACCAGATCTACATCCTTGTTTTACTTTTCTAATACACACACAAATGCTTTAATGTTTTCACCACTATATTGTATCTGTCGTAGCTACGAAATTATTGCATATGATGTCGACATTTTTAACACTAGATTAAGCCCAATTAAGTCAAGATTCTCTTAGATTAACAGTTTTTGTTTGTTTCTTTTTTCTTACTTAATGCTTTTCCCTATTCACTTTTCCTTTATTATTGTATATAATTGTATATGTGCGTGTATAGATAAAAATGTATACATTAAATAGTCATATGTTCACCTAATTCATTTGTAGAATTTTGCAATAATTATATTAGTATTTAGATTTAGGTTATAATAAGCCATAATATATAACACTAACGTGTTCTAGTTTTAATTTATATCACAAGTTTTGATAATATTTCTGTATGTTAGTTTCCGGCCCTGTAAATGGAACGTAAATTCTGTTGGGTTTGTGTATGTAAATAAATAAATAAATAGTTATTATGCCCGGGTCATAAGGTGCTGCAAATGTAGCTTTATATTTTGATTATTGTAATACAATTTCTATCAAATTTGCAGTGGTGTTACATTTTTGTTCGTCCAGATCTTGCTTAAATTAACTTTTCGCGATATTAACAATGTTGCCGACCTAGAATCGAGTTGCAATATTTTATAGTTTTTACTTCAACAAACGACAAAGTTTCAAAAATGTTAGAATTAATATAAATTGTTTTCCCTATTCACTGGCCTATATTATTAGGAATAATTTCCGTGTGATGATTATAAAAACCATTTTCTTCAATTCATTTAAATTTTTAATTAAGAAATGTAATATGCCTATAAACTAATATAATTAATAACAGTTTGGTATCGACTAAACATGAGATTAATAACTTAATCTTAGTAGAATTTAGCCCGCATTCAGGAAACAATGGCCTTTAAATCCCTTACAGTTTATATCTTAAATGATGGTCATGTAAGTTTTGCTTCAACATAACCCACTTGGTGAAAGTTTTAGTTAAGGAATCCTAAGGTGCATCGAGAACTATGCATGCATGATGCGACGAACTTTGTCATCCTGCGGAGCTTCCAGATTATGGAATTAACTTGTTTATATATAAACTTACACTAACTCCATCATTAATGTATTGATGCAAATGATCAGGTCAGACATACCAAACTATTCTAATTCTGATTCTTTTTATTGCAATACCAACTTCTGCATTTACGTCAAAATAACCCCTGTTTTAGCAATAATTTATAGTAAATAGTTATTAGAACTTTTTAAAATAATAATTATTTCACTGAAACATCTGTTATGCAGTTTAGCTATCTAGGTTAGGTATTGCTAAAGGCAATTTATCGCAGCAAGAATTAAACATTTTTATAATGTTTATTTGTTTAGTAGCATTACAGTTTTTACAATTTACGTACATAGTTACTAATTTTCATTCACAAATAAACTAAGAGCACAAAGCCTAGGGTTGTCCGTGGTGTAGCATGACAATTTATCAATAAAGTTAATAATAATTCAACACGCAGAGCTGTAATGCACTTACAAAAATAAAGGTTTAACATAAAATATATGACAACTTAATTAAAAAGATATAAAACATTAGATAGATATAGCATAATAGATATAGTTATAAATAAAATAGATGTAAACTAGGTATACAATAGACGTAAGGCAACAATAATTTAGGTATATAGTAGGTAGATATAAATTATAGTTATAAAGTGGATATAAATTATAACCAATATATATAATGGGCACTAATTCCACTTGTACATACACATGAATAACATATTTTCAACTATATTTGTAGACGAATTTTATTGTAGTGAGGCTCTAGGATTTTGTAATATTAGCTAGTTTTCATTTCTATTAAATCACGAATTCTTATTCTATTTGAATTGGAGATGAAGTATCTGGAGTGATCTTTAAAAATCCGTTTGTTGGACAGGTTTCTGATTTTATCATAAGTTCATTATATAATTTTGGTGCGAAAAATATAAAACTTTTTTTCCTATTGCCTTTTTGCAAAAGTGTGTTATATATTTCAATATCTGTCTGGTCGCATGGGGGTAATGTGGTTTAGTTAAGGTATCTTTATTATTGAACTGGTACAAAGTAACGGTATGGAAATACAATTGTCTTAAATATAGAATTTTGGTATCTTTGAAGAGATCATCAGAAGGGTAAATATTTGGTTTATTGAGTATAATTTTTAAGAATATTTTCTGTATTATTTCCAATTTCTTCAAGTGATCGTTAATGAAACTTCCCCATGAAATAATACTGTACTTACTGTAGCTATGATTCAATCAGTGCATAGTAGATAGTTTTTAAAGCAGATTTATCTAGTGAATTTTTTAGGCACTTATTTCTATATATTAGGCTCCTGAGAGCATTAATGGTATAATGATCCCACCTTAGATGTCGATCAATGGTAATACCTAAATATTTTACTGTGGGTGCACTTTCGATTTTAGTAGTGGAATCTATTGTAAGAGAGGAAAATTTGGGCAATGCATTTTTATAACAAGCAAATGAGAAATTTTGTTTTATTGAAAATTATTGTTAATAATTTATAGTCAAACCAATCTTTTATTCTTTTAAGTTTAATTCTGCCTGCAGTTTCAACTCATCCCATGCCTTATTGTTATATAAAATAGGTGTGTCGTCAGCAAAACTTATGATCATTTCAGTGAATTTTGTTGTTAATAAGTTGTTCAGATATATCGTGAACGACAAAGTACCTAGTACGGTACCTTGCTGGATGCCATATTAATGTAACTGTATAAAGAGTATGGGGTACTATTAAAAAAAATTAAGTTATTTGCATTTTAAATATATGAGATTTCAAGATACGATCTTAACTTCAATCTTATTTTTTTTCATTTTTTTTCTACATTTTGATAATTTGCTACAGCGTTCAGAAGATGTCAAAGAATAATAATTAATTAGTACTAATTACTTTTGAAGATAACCGCAATAAACGCAGACTCTGCAAATGTAACAAATTTTTTAAAAAATTAACAAAACATATAAGCCAATGAAAAGTGAACAAATTATTACAAAAATAATAAATGTGTAGTAAAGTAAAAATACCTACTACTAAAGTAGAGTATTCCACAGTTTCCTGTTTAAAAAAATAATGGTAAATCAGAAACGGTTAAAAATCAAGAGAAGGTTGTATTATCAAACCCACCTTTAACATTGATAATTAATTCAAAAATGTAAGAAAAATGGAATGGAGAGGTATCATTTAAAACAACAGAGTTATTATCAACTTCCGGTATAACCGGAAGTAATAAAAATTCAAGAATATTTTCTAGAAACCCATTCGCCAAAAATTTCAAAACAATAAAATGATATTCCAATTCAGTCTCGAGAGAAGTCGTTGAAAACGAACACCTTATATATTATCTGCTACCAACAAAATGAGTAGTATATAAGCATTTAAAAAGAATTTTCATATTTTTCAAATTAAAAGGAATTTTACTTATTTTTCTTTTTGAAACATCAAAAGTGATCCTAGGGGCGAGCGTAGGTGCGTCTTTACTATGTACATACTTCGGTATGCGATGTAAAGCAACGACAGGCGCAGTTAGTACTTGGATGGGTGACCATTCCAACGGAAACCGCGTCCTCGCACCACACATCTTCCAGCGGCTTGTATACCAGTGTATGCGCGGAAGCTATACAACCTTAGGCGAGGGTTGTATAGGAGATATACCATCCTTCGGGGGGGATGTAAAGCCGTCGGTCCCTTGTCTATTAAATGTTAGGCAAGTAAAAGATCCCTACTCTTCTTAAGAGAAGAGGTTCGGCAAAATTCCTGGTGGGTAGTTCGTCTACAGGCGTCGGCGTTAGGCCTCAGTAGCGGAAATAGGCCGACGTTAAATAAATGTATTAAAAAACAGCGATCCTGTTTATTGGTTACTATTTACTTTATCTAAGAGACAATTATTATGCTTCCATGGTGATGTCATTTTCTAACATGTATTCTCTAACATGTATTTATCGGAAAACTCGTAAAACTGATTTCTAACAGCGCCAATAGAATTTTTCCAGGGTAATTTTGCGAACATGATTTCTCTTGTTCAATCGATGTTTCAGTTTGATTCTTTGCACGTTTAAGGAATAATACGAATACGCTTCTTTTGAGAAATAGAATTCACTGGAGAATTGAAAATGAAAGTGTTTCGAATATTACATAGCCTGTTCATAAAATTTTCAAAGTATCCATTGCTCGTTAAAATTCATGACTGTAACTTGATGTCAATACTGATTTTCATGTATTGCTAATAAAATTTTATCAGAAATATCTCAGGTTGACTGAAAATGTTCTTGTCTACATTTCTATTTACATACTATATAATTTAATGTACGGTTCGTGTGCGAAAATTGAAGAAACTGGATGTCATTCTAGGAATTCCAATAGAAAATTAAAACAGTCCCGAGAAGTTATTAATTTGAATAAAAAATAATGACTATTTATTTTTTAGCTAAAAAAATATATAGTTAAAGTAACTTATAAGCTTATTAGATTTATATATTTCAAATTGTACAATCATTAGCATTACAATTAGAAAGGAAAACGGTTGAATATTTCCTCTATAATAATAATAATTATAATCGTTTATTGTCCAACAGGCTCACGCCTAATTCCAGGACACTTTGAAGTGTACAAAATAAAATACTGCCAACTAATCTGATGGCTAAAAGTGGGAGAAGAAAAAAAGGAACAAATAGAATAAGAAAAAATACAAGAGACCACAAATGTAAAGAAGTATAGCTTATATATGACAAGTGACAGTATAATAACAGTTATATAAAAATTATAATTACCTACATCTAAATATTTGGAGAGCTAAAATATCTCAGTTTTAATTAATTGTAAGAATACATACATAATGGCATCTAAAAATATTAGTGTGTATTAAACCTGATTGTAACATATGTTTTTTAGTTTGATTAAATTGCATTGGTTAATGTCGCATAAATGACTAATGCTGTTGAAATTAATGCACATTGTGTGTATTGGTGAATTAAAAAACACATTTGTCCTAGCTGTATCAATATGAAACGTGTGACTCTGCCTCGACTCTTGCCTTGAAACTAAAAAATGTAATATAGCCAGAAGGTCAGAACAATCGATTTCATTGTGTAACAGTTTGTGAAGGAAAGATAGGGAATTATATTTGCGACGAGTTTCTAAGAATAATTGAAGGTTAAAACATTGAAGTAAATAATTATTATCTATTCCCCGCTCAGGATAATTATTTGTAGTCTTAAAATACAAAAATTTTAGCGCCGTATTACAGTTTAGATCTAACGTATGAGGCATATAGTGTTTTTAAAGCAGCAGTATTAGTAAACGATAAACAATTACCTACAATATATCAAAACATTCTACCTGCTTCAGACGTTGTTGTATTTATATTCTGGATGAAAGTCATTTGTGAATCAAAAATCACCACTAAGTCTTTTATTGTGTTTTCATAAGTTATATTTAATTGTTTCCTAGAATAAGTCATTATTTTACATTTCGAAACATTTAAATGCAGAATAATACTATTCAAGTCGTTCTGTAGGCGTATACAGTCCTCGATGGTATGGATGTTTGTAAAAAATTCGTCGTCGTCGACAAAACACAATTTATTACAACTAATATTGTTAAATAAATCGTTAATAAATAACAGAAAGAACAATGGGTCGAGATTGGAGCCTTGGGGGGCCCCAGGGGTGGCAATAGTCATTTGAGAGTTAAAACCATTGTATGTAACAAACTGTTCACGTCTATAGATATAGGACTGGTTGATTACTGAAACCAATATTTCAAAGTTTTTCACACAATAAGTTTGGTCGACCTTATCGAAGGCTTTTCAAAAAGTCCGTATATATCACATCCACCTGACTTTTATTATCGAGTTCTTTGCTCACAAAGTGAGAGAATGAGGCAAGATTACTAACGGTAGATCTATTACTAACAAATCCATGTTGAAAGGGAGATAAAATGTAATTACTTGAAAGGTAGATACGATTATATAAGACTATTTCAAAAACATTCGCGAAGTTAGATAGGATGGATATTCCGCGGTAATTATTAATTTTTGCGTTATCACTTTTAAATATAGGGCAGAGTTTAGCAAGCTTCCACTTACTGGGAAATGTAGCTAATCGTAAAGACATGTTAAGCATATGACATAACATAATATAATAGAATATTCGTTGTATAGAGTTGCTTAAAACTTGATTCTGTGTGCCCCAAAACACTAGGTGCTAATGTCCTAAATAGCGAGAATTAAAATTTGCCCAAAAATTGTTTTATGCAAGGAGGGAATATTCAAAATGTTCGAGTTATTAACATGACTCGACTGCCGATATTATCTCCTATATTATATCTATGGTCGATTAAGTGTAATAAAAAAAAAAATAAAAAGCGTTGTCTCTTAAGTAGATCTCCAAATTTATACAATCACGTCTCCATTTCACTCATTCCTCGCCAATTCTCTCACAAACTCTTTCATGGCCTATGTTCATTTAACATTATAAAAACGACTGATGTCTATTTATATTTAGCATTATGATTCTGATTTAGCTTTTGTAAGTGAAACTACTTCAAACTAACAGAATTTTCTTTGTACCACTATTAAATTTCTTCATATTTTTAATAGATTTATTTTTGTATCTTAGGAACTCAGTTATGTTTTTTACACTAAATTATGTACTTCTATGACAGCACTTCAGACCACCAATTGTCTCTACCATACCTGGAAAACATTTACATTCATTTAAAATTTTCATTTGTTTACTTTCTTCATTCTACAATATGTAGTTAATTTTCTTACCTCTAAAATTTCTTATGCGCATACCTGTTATAATGTATTCACTGGATCATTGCAATACAGTTTGAAAACCTATCTAACAATTTACATAATTCCAACAGTTCATAATTATCATATATATATTATATCATAAACATTTCTTATTGAATATTAAAGATTTCTTTATCGATTCTATACCAGTTCAATAATTTAATTGTAAATAGAAATCTAACTAGAAAAGAAATCCAGCTATAGCGCACTTCTAAATCGATTTAATAAGTCGCTCATCAAGTGATGGCAAGACGCTCGTACAGTTTATAGTATTCATTATCTTTAGGATAAATGTATAGGTACTCTTAAGTTTGTAGAATGGTACCACAATTAAAATTGTAATTTAAAAAGTTTTCTATATTAAATATTTGAAGTAGTCATTTGCCTTCCAAATCGGTACTGATTGATATCCACGATCTATTCTATTGTGAGATCCTTGAGCAATACTTATTACATTCTCTCTCCACATTTCTTTCTGTGTTAGAACACCGCACAGGTAAATTTTGTTTATTAGTTTTTGCCAGTTATTTAATTAATGCTTTCACTATTTAAATAACATTAGATCCAATCTCTCTAATTTTCTGTAACTAAAATTCTACATGCTACCCCATGGTAATAATTAGTTTCTATTTCTTATGGCAATTTAGTTCTCAATCAGCAATATCGTAATTATTTAGCGTCCTATGTGTTTACTTATCTACGCATCTAATAATATTAAATATATTATCTAATAAAACCGTTAAAATTGACAAATTATTTGTTAAGCCTATGCTAATATGATTGTGCCTTTAGTTTTTCTATTAATTGTTAGTAATTAATATCTGGTTAACGAAATGACCAAGAATTTATAAGAATACTGTATTAGAAGCTGTTCTATAATTCTTCAAATCCACAGGAGCCTATCCTTTGGAATCATATGGTTTCAAGCTGTATCAGGACATATCCAGCTTTATACGCCTCCAGTTTGTAATCATAGGACTACATTTGTAAATTATTTCTTCCGTTCTAATCCTTTTGTATTAAATTCTTCTCTGTGCAATTTTTTTTTAAACTTTTATTATTTTAAATATATTTTATCATTCATTTTAATAATTATTTTTTCTTCGCCAACAAATTTCAGTTTTATCTATTCTAGGAAACTGATTTCCAAGAAAAAAGAGACAATTCAACTCATTCTTTGCTATAGATGGTGCCCTCTTAACATCAAATATTTCATTGTGTCTTTTCTCCAAACAAAACAAAATTGGTATTATATATTACACATACAATAAGGTAAAGTCCACCTCTTTTGTAAGTTCTCTGAACTTACGACTATTTGCTCCGACTTAAACCAGCTAGCCGTTCGCAATTGTTGCTCTGCTTATTGGTTATTTTATCAAAAGGATAATGAACAGGTAACATTAAATTAAATAATTCATCGAGTTGTTATCTTATCCTTCCTAATTAATTGATGGTATATTTCAATTGCAATAACATTGTCTATTAAATAAATTACCAAGTACAACTACTAATTAATAATATAATTATTTTGATAGTTACCTAATAGTAATTTATATTCTATTGTGTAAAACTTATTCAAGTATAGTAGAGTTCATGTATTATCAGCACTCAAAAAACGCAACAAAAACTTTACGACCTCATATACAAATTGATTCGCTTACCTTTATAGGTTTTTAATGTGCGTTAGTTTGTTTGATGAGAGCAAGCCGCTTGGCTCATGGCGATAATAATTATTATGTCGTATATAAATTGATTATTTATCATGTATTTGCTTCTGTGATAAAGTCAATCGTAATAAAAAATTAAATAAGATAATATTCTGACTGACTGACTGATGGTCGAGAGGTGAGCGCACTTGCCTCTCACCAAAAAGTTCCGGTTTCGATCCCCGGCCGTGGCAGTGGAAAATACTGTGAGAGGGATTTTTTCACTATACACGGATATTGGGTGTGTGTCCCTTGTCTCTAAATGTGTAGCCCCCTCCCACACAAGGCTCTACTAGAGCCTTCCGGGATAAAGGGGGTCGTCATTACCTGTGGTGTATTTATTATTATTTATTATTAATGTCGATATATTTTTGTGTTGAGCAAAAATGAATTTTAGATTGACGCAGTTCGGAAGTTTGGTTAAGTTCCATATAAAATACTAAAAATAAATTATTTTAATAAATTTTTTCGTAAATTTTATCTAGTTATACTCCAGTCAATCAATACAATTGATCTTGTAAAAGGTCGGGAAGTTTCGAAACTTGGCACATACCTAGATCTTGAAGTACTTATTGACCACCTGATTTTGTGAATGTGGCGTCGTGCCGCTATCTTGGAAGAATGGCTCATGAAATGAGAGAATTAGCCATATTTTCCTTACCGTACGTCTTATTGGAAAAATACCTCTATACAAAATAATTCCTAATAAAATTACCTACAATTTAGCTCTTTATTATTTTTTTTGTACGATCAATACTTACAGAGATATAGCTTCGCAAATTCGGAAGAAAATAAAGTTTTGGCTTAGAGCGAATTTTTAGATGTATTAAAGTACGTTTATTTTTCAAATGATGAATTTTGACCCAAATACACTAGTAGTGATAAGTTAACAATGAATACATCACACCCCCCCCCTTGCCTCTGGCCTCCGGCTACGCCGGTTACCCCACTCTTTAGAGTATGTTATCTCGCGGTCGTTGGAAGACCCTTAAAAAATCCTTGGTGGAAAGCCAGCTTCCAGACAGCGACTATCACGATTGCGTGTTTGTGAGACATTGAATAAATTTTGTCGCAGTGGTGGAAGCAAATGAGTATTTTATTTGTGAAAAATCTATGACTGACAATATGTAGTCGTCAAAAAAAGGGGTGTTGAAGACGAGTGAAAAGGAAAGATAGAGTTCTCCCTCTTTCAACCATCAGTTCCAGCATAAAAGTCGATGAGGTTGTGGTTCCCATTAATCCTCTATTACTTTTTAAAAGAATGTATATCGCCAAAAGAAACGAACAACAATTGCAAGAATACCTCCATTACGAACTGGCGTGAGGAGATAATTAATAGCACCAAAACCGCCCAGCGATTACGGCGTACACGGGTCCACAAGTCCCTTGAAATAGTTTGTGATGAAACCATGAAGGTGCCTCCATCTCAAGAGCGTTTCTTATCGAATGAGTCAAATAAAGCTCGTTTAATCGCCATGATTAAGACAAAATTCGAGGAGGCTCATTTCAGGTAAAGCAGGCCACAGAGATGCAGACATCCTTATTGTCACTACAGCTTTGGAAAGGTCCTCTCTGTTTATATTGTAAGAGAATATACTGCCGTGTACACCCCTTTTAAATCTGAAATGCAAATTACACCTGTACAACCCTTTCAAAAAAACAAACAAACCCCTTTATTAATGTTCTGGAATTAAATTCCCACTCTAAATTATTATTAACAAAAATACTCCTAATGCTCAGAGCATGAATTCGGATCTTCAAATTTGACACTCGACATACACACAAAGAAACAAATTCGAATTCAAATCTAACAATATATTGTATTTTTATAAAAATGTAAAATATAAAACAACAATATTAACTTAATCTGCCTGATCTAACTTAAAATATAAAATATAAAAATGACAACAAATGGATAAAAGTCCAGTATTAAAATTAATAAAACTCACGAATGTTTTAAAAGGATATTTCATTTCGAAATAAATTCCAAACGTCTATGTACTCTCTCGTGGCTTTCCAAAATTATTAATTAAAAAAAAACTCCAACTCTATTTCGTTTCCACTCCAATATTAAATTTCTATGATATCAATTTCAAAATGTTTAGACTTCTTCAAAATTATATTTTTTGACAACTAAGGGAGTTGACAAATGATATTGGTTACCATTCTTTAATGATTTGTAAGGTGTAATTCAATGCAGGTCGGGGTATTTGCCCGCTGAGTAGTTGTTTCCTGCAAATCATATATTATAACTCTTGTCAAATCTCCAATTTTCAGGTTACGTTGTTACATGTTTTCAGATTCGTGGTCTAATTGAAAAAACATTTTTTTCAGCTATTGGAGCTCTTTATATAGGGTCGGTTTGACGTTTAATATTACCATAGCAACGCAAATGTTACAGTTCTAACAATACGTTTTCTGTCTACCCCTTTTAAATTGGGGTTGACATTCCTTAATAAAATGTGTGACCGAGAGTCTTACACATCTTTTGTGCTAATTTTAATCTTATTCTGTGAGTATTTATTTCCTGGTACAGCTTAGATCCTTTTTGTGCCAAAATTCGCACTCACGCACAAATTAGTTTACAAATTTAAAAGTAATAGAACAATATAAATGCAATAAACAATTAGAGTTTAGAAGTAGAATTATGATCACTAACGATGATTTTGAGTAATCTCAGTTTTATGCCTGTCCGATACAGATACCCAGATGTATAAAAACTATTCATATCATAATTCAACTCTTCTTAAACAATTTATATAATCTCTAATTGCTTATACTGGCTAAATTAAGAAATTGTATGGAAAATAAGAAATTATTTGACTTATACCCAAATATTAAAATTTGCTTTAAAATAGCAATAAAACTAAATAACTAGCCATACAGATTCCCTAATTAAAATGGTTTGCATCACAAACACAATATACTATAGAATTTATTCGAATTCATTCCATTGCTTATAAAATATGAATTTGACCCTTTCTCTTTATCTATACCAGTCCTTCTTGCTATCTACCATAATAAAACCCAGTACAATATCCCATCAAAGGTAAGTTAAATATAATAGATAACATGCAATAAGTATAAATCCTTTAAATTAAAATACTGATAAAGATAAGTTTTTTAAAACTAAAAACTCCCATTGAAAGTATAAACTGAAAACACTTTTCAGTGTATTGCGATCTACAGACTCGAATTCCTACAAAGAATACCAAGAGTACTCAAAGATAATGATAATTTGTGTATAATACAGAGTATTCATCTAATCTACACACTAGAAAACATATTCCTCATGTTTGTAATTAAGTATAAGTGAATATCATAGCAATACAGATCCGCTTGTTCTCCTAACAGCTCTCGGGCGCGATTATGGCAACATTTATTTCCGAAAACCAGGAAAAGGAAAAGTCTCCGAGAAAATATACACCTCACGCAGCTTACAATACGATGAAACTGTAGTAGACAATATTCTGTTGCTTCACGCATTCAGTGGTTACGATACCACATCGTCTATGTCCAGAAAAAAGTGAATTTTTTTAAAGCACTCGGAAACTGTCGGTCTCTCAGTGACAGTTTTGGAATTTTCAAAAATCGTGATGCTGAATCCGCCAGCATAGCTGCGGCTGGTTAAAATTTTTTTATTGAATTTAAATCGAAATAATTCGAGACCAATTCTACCCTCAACTCACTTCGGCATAACCTTTTTGCAGAAAGAACCTGCTCCAGCTAACCTTCTCAATTGCATTTCTTGCAAATGTCAAAAAGATTGTGTTTCCGCGTGCAGCTGCTGCAAAGTGGGTATGATATGTTCCAGAATGTGTGCTGTTTGCATGCATGCAGCAATGTAGCCGACATATGTCTGGATGACGACCATGACGACGAACTTGACAACTCTAGAACATAAATAGTGTTGCTGAAGGTGTTATAGAAGATGCAGAGATGTCGGATGATGATCGTGCCGGTCCGTCGGGTCTTTGATTTAGAGTCGGAACTGTGGATTAGGCCTACTGGGGATACCACATAATAAAACGCGCCGATTTCTCTACCTCATAGGTGACGTGGAAACGAGAAAAATATCACAACCTACAATTTTTTTTTACATATAGCGTCGCTATAGGTGATAAAACATTGTCTCGCTAACGTCGTGCAAATATTGCCAATAGTTGGTGAAACAATTGCACACTTATTACACGAACTCTTTTTTTCCGAATTTGAGAACCTATATCTCTGTAAATATTGTTCGTACAAAAAAATAGTAAAGAATTAAATTGTAGAGAATTTAATAAGGAATAATTTCGAATAGAAGTGTTTTTTCAATAAAACGTACGGTAAGAAAGATATGGCTAATTCTCTAATTTCATGCGCCATTTTTCGCAAAATCAGGTGGTCATTAAGAATCTCAAGATCTAGGTATGAGCCAAGTTTCAAAACTTCCCGACCTATTACAAATAAACCCTGTTTTTACGTATTCATTGACTGGACTATTATCCCTTTTGCAAAAACCCACATGGGCATTTTCTTACTCCACTAGCCCATATTTACACCATCGAATTATTTTTTAAGTATACCTGGCGATTTTGTATTTAACTTCCGTTTCTTCTTTCACTGGAATATACTGCAAATTAGTCTAAGGCAGTTAGTAACTTCCTCCTGCTGGTATTACGAGAAATTTGTATTTGAATTGCTGTAAACCTTGTAATATATCAGTTTAGTCGTTTAGACAAAGTTGGAGATTTAGGAATTCTATTTGCCTCTTCACCAAGAAAGTAATTAATTAAAGTAACAACTGAATTTCATTTAGAGTCGAGTTAGTTTGTGTAGTTTACATAATTTTCAAAATGACGCTGTTATCATGAGTTGATACTCAATTAACGTACGAAAATTCCTTGTTTGATCAAGACAAGTTTCCACCGCAGCTTAGTTGAATATTATCGACCCAACATTTTGTTTAATTACGAATTTGGTAGTTTAATTTCTTGCAACTTGTCCCATATAGTTCATTATCATTTTTTACAGGTACTTATAGTATGGATTTGTATTTTTTATTTGTTTATAGACTGCCTCTGAAGCATATTTTTAACCATAATAAGGATTCTTTGCAACACAAGCTTAATTTTTTTATGATGCTTAGGTGAATTATTTTGAACGCAAAAAGTATTATATATCTTTATTGCACTAGTGAATAAAGAAGTGCAATAAAAATTTTATTACACTATATCGAAATAGTATCCAGAATGTGTTGAATCATAATTATTCAAAACTTTTTTAGTATATAATTTTTAAAACTTTACACGATCCAAAATGCATTTTAGGCAAAAGATAAAGTTAGTTTTTACTTCAATTAATGGATGAGTGAATAGTACAGTTACAGCGTCCTTCAATATTTATCGACTTCTTTGAAAAATCATTTTAAATTTTAAAGCTAGAAAACATATTACCTGGCAATAGCTTCATTTTTAGCAAATGAAGTGTTATTGGCGCTAAAAAAAAAAGAAATAAAGCCTAAGCTCATCATGGGTTCTGATGAGATCCCCTCAATTCTACTGAGATACTGTGCTGCTATTTTTGTTAATATATTATTTAATTTATCTATTAAATGCTGCTGTTTTCCTGCTGCTATTTATCCTCATGCTAAAAATATTATTTCCAGTCGGCAACACGGATTCATTTAGGTCCCTCTATTACTACCAATCTCATATGTGCTACACAATTCATATGTGAATCCATCGACATGCAGAGGCAAAGAGACTTAATATAATTTGACTTCACGAAAGATTTTGATGGGCTTAATCATAATATATTGATTGTAAAACTTTCCAACTTTGGTATTTTGGACCAGCTCATAACCTTCTTTGGATCTTATCTAACTGATTGACATCAATATGTCGGGTATAATGAGTTTAAGTCCTATGGTTATGCCTCATCTTCAGGTGTACCCCAAGGCTCTGTTCTTGGGCCACTGTTTTTCAATATATTTATAAATGACCTAGACAATACTTTACATGTGCACTTCTTAATGTATGCAGCTGACATAAAACTTCTGCACAGAATCCCTGGTTTAAACGAGTGCATTATAATGCAAAATAATATCTCTAATCTGAATTCCTAGTGTGTTAAAAACAATCTATCATTAAAAGTGCCAAAGTGCAACGTAATGTCGTTTTCAGCTGGAAATACTAACTACTGACGAACAATTAACGTGACCGTCCACGTTTAAAGACCTTGGTCTAACTTTTGACAAAGAACTAATTTTACCGATCAGATCGACACCTCTGTATGTGATGTAAGCAAAACACATAACACTCATGTTATGAAATTAGAAAACGTGCAGCGACACTTCCTTAAATATATCTATTTTAAATCTCTAAATACATATACGCCTATTGATTTTCCTCAATCAAACCTGCTCGACATGTTTTCTATGTGTAACTTAAGTGATAGACGTAATAACTTCGCTATCAACATTTTCAAGAAAGTCATTCACCATGAAATTGATTGCAGCGAGATACTTCACAAATTGAACTTTCATATTCCTAGAGTTAATTCACGTCATAATCAAACTTTTTACCATCCTGGAACTTGGACTAATGTTCTAAAAATCTTACCTAAATATAATATTTTTTCCTGTTACAATAAATATCAGAATATTTTTTAATAATGAGGCTCCCTGCCTATGTTCGCCTATCAAATTTCCTCATTATATTTTATATATTACTTATGTACAAAAATCTTGCTAATTTTTCCATGCAGTATACAGTTTTTCTTAGCTGTCTTTTATGTCCTCTTTGCTTCTCTAGTACTAGTGAGTTTATATTTTAGACTCATGTCAATTCTTTCTCTCTCACTTTAGTATACAGGCTGTCCATTTTATCAGAGCCCTCGATAATATCTCACTTAATATCGGTCTTACAAAAAAAATATTTTTACGAAAATTGTGCCGATTTATGTAACCTACAAAATGGTTTAAAGTCATTTGAAATCCATGGCCTACTTTAAGAGTTATGGCGGAAAATATCGAAAATGCGGAAAACATCTAGGCCAAATATCTCCGTTATTTGAAGAGATACAAGAAAAATTCTAAGGCGAAAATATTTTGCAAAACAGAGTGTTTCAACGAGGTTTTATCTATTTTTTTTTTTCAAAACCGCTGTATTTTGAGATTTACTCTTCAGGCTATTAAAAAAATTATTTTGAAACGGGCGGGAAATGGCGCCATTAAATAGAGTATTTTCCTCCCTTTTCAACGATATATCACATGACGTATTTATTCATTGGTACTACATTGGTAATTATAAAAACATTTTTTTAAAACCAATAATTTTTTTTTAACAAGCATTATACTTGCCGTGGAGAAGTATGATTAAATAAAACGATAAAGTAATTCAATAAGTTGTTCAAATCTTTGCTATAATAAAACATTAACACAATTAAGAAGAATAAAATAAATTTAGGTAACAAATACAAATTAACAATAAAAAGAATATAGCACACAGAACATTAATATTTATCTAATCCTCAAAATAATTTTTAAGATATCATATCAAGTGTTCAAAGTGTCCACCGCGATTTCTTATGCACAATCGAGCGCGGCGAGACACTGCATTTAAAACATTACTCAGCATTTCGGGGGTAAATGTAATACATGCCTGTTGACGAGCTTTTAGGTCCTCCACATTTTGCGGTGTCGTCGAAAACACTGTTGAGGCAAAATTTCGTCTAAATAATCTAGGCAAATCTGGGAATTGTGGGGAGGAGCTCCATCTTGTTGAAAATATTGAAAGTTGTGTCGATTCTGTAAAGGTAGGTCATCTAAGAATTCTTTAAATTCATTTCTCAAAAAGTTTAGATACCTTTGACCACTGAGGTGACCATCATAAAAATAAGGACCTATTAAACTAGTGCCTAAAATACCTATCCCCACATTTATTGAAAAACGATTTTGAAACCCAGTCGGTCTATGCCAGTGTGTATTTTCAAAAGTTCATTTGTAATGAATATTGCGATTAAAAAATCCATTACTGGAAAAATTTGCCTGGTCGGACCAAAGTATTTTACTACGTATTAATGGATCGGCACGCTTCTTTTCCAACAGCCACCTACAAAAAGTCGTCCTCCTTGGTTTGTCCCCCGCTTGTAAATTGTGAGAACTTTTTTGGCTTTATAACACCGGTAACCATTTTTCTTTAAAATTTTTCTAGCACTTGTTTTATTTATATGACAAGCAATTTAAATTTCTCTTAATGATGTTTCCAAATTTTCTGTATTTTTATTTCTTACATAATTAATAACTCGGTTTACCTTATTTACATTATCAGTAACACTGTTCAACCTTGTCTTCTTCTTTAAAAATGAACCATTATTTTTCAGTTTCGTAGCTAATTTTCTGAACAGAGTTTTATTCGGCTGTAGTGCTTGTGGAAATCTGTTTCTATATTCTACTTGAGCTAATCCAGAGTTAAAATTGCATTGGCAATATGTAACGAACATATTATAACGATCAATGTGAGTGAAAATCATTTTTGAAAATTCTAAATTCTTAAACGAGTGTGATCGAATGAGAGTTAAGTATTAACTGAGATGATCTGTCAAAAAATTAAATTGTCAAGTTTGTTCATAGCCAACTATTTTAAAATAATTGAAATAATAGTGAAATCATGAAATACAAACATACATATTATACTTAAATTAATTGGCAAAGACATTTTAACTTTCTGAGCAAGGAGTGATGCTTTTATGGAGGACCTCTATACATTGGCATAACTGCGAATACTCTTTCCATAATGGCTCCATATTGCTTTCTTGATTATTATTTTGTTTTTGTTACCTGAATTTACTTTATTCTTCTTAATTTTGTTAATGTTTTATTATAACAAAGATTTGAACAACTTATTGCATTATTTTATCGTTTTATTTAATCATACTTCTCCACGGCAAGTATAATGCTTGTTAAAAAAAAATTATTGGTTTAAAAAAAATGTTTTTATAATTACTAACGTAATAACAATGAATAAATATGGTATGTGATATATCGTTGAAAAGGAAGGAAAATACTCTATTTAATGGCACCATTTCCCGCCCGTTTCAAAATAACTTTTTTAACAGTCTGAAGAGTAAATCTCAAAATACAGCGGTTTTGAAAAAAAATAGATAAAACCTCGTTGAAACCCTATTTTGTAAAAAAATTTCGCCTTAGAATTTTTCTCGTATCTCTTCCAATAACGGAGATATCTGGCCTAGACGTTTTCCGTATTTTCGATATTTTCCGCCATAACTCTTAAAGTAGGCCATGGATTTCAAATGTCTTTAAACCATTTTGTAGGTTATACAAATCGGCACAATTTTCGTAAAAATATTTTTTTTTGTGCGACCGATATTAAGTGAGATATTCTCGAGTGCCGTGATAAAATGGACATCCTGTATATATTTAAGCTACTAAATTGTCTTTGTGCAGTTAGATGATGTATAAATAAATAAATCAAATAAATAAAACTGTAATCCGGCTCGAATGACCAATAAATGTATGTGAATCGAACGACCAGAAATTAATGAACCGAAGATTTATAAATAAATGGACTCTTAACTTTTATATGAGAAAAGATATTGCAAATACTTATGAATTTCAGTGAAAAAGGAAAAGGATTGTTTGTATTTTTTATGAATGATGTAAAAAGGATTTGGCCCTGCTGAAATATAGAATACCCAGTACATCATTTTAAGTCTAGAGATATTCTTTCTGACTTTTGAAATTTAAAACTTTCCTAATTTACGTATTCATCTCGTACTTTACACTTTAAAATCAATGTCTCATAGTTTTCTTATCTGAAATATCCGCTAGCTTTGCAGAATGTTTCGCCGTTGTTTATCACACAAACTAAAACATTAGAGCCGATAGATTTCGTGAAAGTCAGAAAGTGAATGATTGATGATGAGTATACTTGCTTTTAATATTGAAGCCGAAAAACTTTCGGACTTTTTATCTGCATCTGAACTCTGGTAGAACTTCAAAAACCTTCAACGTATTTATTCTGTTGCTGTCTTACGATTTAGTATTGCAACACCATTTTTCAAAGATATGGTTGTATTTAGCGCCCGTCTAGTTGATGCTCTGTTGTGAGACAGAAATTAAATTATGTTTAACTATTATTAAGTACTCACAAGAGATTATATTTCTATTAGATAATAATTTCATTATGGGCGGTTTAAATTTGATTTGTTTTATTTTGGAATTTATTGATCGGCGGATTATAATTTTATAAGCATATTATAGAATAATTAATGGAGCTTATTTTATCTGATTTATGTAACTTTTATGTCTGTAATTTGGCCAGTCATGATTTAAAGCGGAGGGTAGTTTTATATACAGTGTGATTTATGCACTGCTAAGATATGTATAAGATGTGTGTATAAACACGAGGGTCATTAGCTACGGTAAAATATAGTATACTATATCCAATCTCCGTTTAAAACGATATAAAAACGAGAGGGTGGCGTGTAGTATGGAAATGAGAGAGGGTTTGTTCGGAGCCGAAGCAGTGATCAGATTAAGGGTGAGGGGTAATTAGAGTGGTGGGAGATAGTTAGGGGATGGGGCTTAGTGGGCGGGACGTAAGAGGGCGGGGCCTAGGAGCGGTGGTGGGGGCAATTGTAGTGGTGGGAGGTAATTGAATTGGTGAGAGGTAATTAAAGCGACGTGGTAATTAGAGCGGTGGTAGGCAATTAGTGTGGTTGTGGGTAATTGTAGTGGTGGGGGTAATTAGAGTGGCAGGTGGTAATTAGAGTGGTGTTGTAATTAGAGTGGCGGGGGTAATTGATTCGTCTGATCTGATCATGCGTGGTGGGTATGACTACTAATATAAATAAAATGCACCACACAATTAAAATCATTCGCTAGCAAGTGAGCTTCGTGCAATCATCTGAATGATTTCAAGGGAGCAATATCTTATACTACTTTCACTGTATATCCGACTTAATTATGGCAATTTCTGATTACGTCTTCTTTGCACTTAATGCAATGATCAATGGAACTGCAGATGTCTTAGAGCAAGAGCCTATTTCATTATTAATTTTACATAAACCACATGGCATCAAGAAAATATCAGTGATCAATACGTGATTTAAAAAAATCAATAGTAGTACATTTATTTGAGGAAAGCACAATTGCAACATTGAAATCATTTTTACCAAAACGGGTTGTAGAAACTATGAGTGAGGATTTTATCAACAAAATTAATTTGGTGCTAAATGCACATTAATATATTTAGGTCAGAGTCTTCCGATATATAAAGGTGCAAAACCCAGTGTAATGTTACGATTTGGCTGTTAGTTGAGAAAGTATACGTTAGTTATTAATTTTAATTTTATATTATTAAATAGAATGCAATAGGATTAATATTGTCAGTTCACTTGTAAATAATAAATTGACTTGCACAATATATTTCCATCATCACATTTGTGTAAGTTGATAAATAATTGTCCTTCCTCAATATATGACTTATTTTTTACGTTTTTTCTAGTTTAACCCAGTCGACACAATACGTGGATGCAATATTCAGCTCATCGGTGTATATGGATCGACCATTGAATCATTCATTCATTCAGATTTCTGCTGCGATGTTGAAAAAGTTGAAATACCTACCTAAGAAACCATCATCTCGACTAGCCCTATAATGTTGATGCCGACAGTTAGATATTGCACAATTATAGTAGCTTTGTATTTTTATGAGGTTAGAAATAAAACAAATATTAGAAAATGAAGATGTCTCTATTTAAATCTGATTTACATACCATCCACACTGAACTCAAAAATAAAGCAGCCCTATCGTCTACTGATGACAAGAGGTATATTAGACCCTTTGACGTATATACTTTGGCTTGGGGCATCATCGACTTAATGAATGATGTTAAAAGATTGGACTAAAATACGCTAGACGTTTGAACATGGAAGAGCCTGAAGCGGGATGGGATAGTGTTGATTTGGACGAATCTGAATCAGGGCGCGATAATTTTGATTTGTAATATAGGTTTATTAACTGTTTACATATAAATAAAAAAATATACATTATTAATTGTTTTTTATTGTTTTACTTAAAAAGTTATTTTCTTTTTTGAGAAACCTACAAGATGCGCTTCCGCATATCATAATATATATAAAACCATAAGATACCTTTAAAGTAGATAATCTGCAATGAAAATACAAATAAAAAAGGGTACTGCAATATTTCACTAAAAAATTAACGATCTAATGCTTCTTTCATAATATTAGAAATAAACTCAGTGACAAAAATTTCTATAAATAGGACAGGCAGGACGCAATTGTTTATCTCATAAAGAAAAGGCATGCAAAATAACCCACCAGGCAAATGTAACTTAAGGTATATAATCAGGAGTAAATACTAAAGAAATGCTTTGTTTTCTAATATTTGTTTTATTTCTAACCTCGTAATAAAAATACAAAGATTCTATAATTGTGCAGTAGGACAATATCTAATTGCCTGCATCACCATCATCAGGCTGGTCGATTTGATGGTTTCTTAGGTAGGTATTTAGACTTCTTCAACATCGCAGCAGACATCTGAATGAATGAATGAATGGTTCGATGATCGATCCATATCCATCGTTGAGCTGAATATTGCATCCACGTATTGTGTCGACTCCCGCCACTCTAATTACCCCCCACCACTACAATTACAACAACCTTACTAATTGCCTCCCTCCACTCTAATTACCACGTCAATTCAATTACCTCTCACCATTTCAATTACCTCCCACCACTACAATTGTCCCCCACCACCACTCCTATGCCCCGCCGTCTTACGTCGCACCCACTAAGCCCGGCCCCTAATTACCTCCCACCATTCTAATTATCCCCCACCCCTAATCTGATCACGGCTCCGACTCCGAACAGACCCTCTCTCATTTCCATACTACTGCGGCATTTCTTTGTAAACCGATCTCGAACTAGTGCCATCACCATGCGCGTAACTTACTTTTCAAAGCAATACATGCCTTACAATATTTTAAAAATCGCTTATTAACTTATTAACTAATAATTTATAACTGACAGTGGTGAATTGATAGGTAAGTAGATGTATATTGTATGTTTGTTTGTATAAAGAATTATATTATAATAATACCTATATACTTTTATATAAACTAACAACAAACTTTACTCACCTAGTTAATGATATTTTCTACAGAACGTAAAAATTTTATTGACTTTTAATGTAGGGCACTAGAAAAACTTGATATTATAGGATATGTCACCATCTAGCAAAAACTAATGGGGAGGTGTGAGTAGTTTCGGCCAGAATGGGAAGGGGAAAGGTATATAATGTTAGTAAAGTAGGAAGTTAGAATAAACTTTATAAACCTGATAATAGCGATAACATTAATAACATAATTATAATATTTAAGTCTTGTTTAAAACGGTAAAAATTAAATAAAACATAATTTTCATTAAAGCGCCGTCGTGTTTCAAACAAAACAGAATTAGTAATGTTATTTTACCTCAATTAAAATAAAACTTCTATTAAAGAAAGTTTAAATAATAATAAGAGAAATTTTTATAGTTTCAAGAAAAAGATGGTCACATGGTATCGGAGTCATTAGTAAGCTCACTACTAGAATCATTCCCTACCTGAACAACAATAGGCTCTACGAATGGCAAAATGAGATACTCTATTTCTCTGTTTATAACGTGATTCAAGGATTTTTTCAATATGTCGGTTTTGTCTAAATCGAATATTATGGTTTAATAGAATACTACGGTCCACCATATCAAAGGAACGTGTGAAATAAAAGTTGTAGAACTTTTTGGATTTTGTAACCGTTATTAACCGTTATTAACTTATTCAAAATTAGAGAATACGTCCTTATTGTTCATATAATACTCGGATTTCTTGTCTACTATTTATAAGAAACACACTGTTAAGATAAATTATATTCATTGAAAATGTCTGAGAAAATATTTTCTGTCACTAAATTATCCTTAAAAATCACGCTATCATAAGAGTAGTATCCCGAAATGAAATGGATTTGCTTTGTATCTGGCTCGCTGTTTACTGTGACACTATAAATGAGAAAATTGCGTGACGCGTGACATGTATTTCAGCTCTGGTATAAGACCTCACAAAAAGAATTTCGTAATGTTGGATCCCGTTTCCAATTCGACGCAACTTATTTTCTTTTTTGTTATATTATAATGTTAGTCGTGATGACATTGATATTAGATATAAGATAATGTATTGTATTATAATTAATACGCATTTAAACCAGAGTGGCGATATCATAGCCAAGTAGTAGTAGAACAAAATTTATGTATCATGTGTTGTGAAAGTAAGCACGCATATAGCAAATCTATGTATATCAGGTTAAAGCATGATGACTTGACATTGAACACCTACAAGCCTTTTTGGTTGAAAAAAATAAAAGGTTTTGAGCTGGAAAGCTTAGCTTGACACTCCTGAGGCCCTATGAGCACCTTATATTTTGAATTTGAGAAGTTTGGGGGTTTCTTCGAATCTGCTGGTCAGGGAAAATTGCGACACCCTGTATACAGTATTTTTGATGGATTGTTCACTGATTGTTTTGTTTAAGAGTTTGTTTTTAGCACTGAATGTTTTTATTGACTTGGACAGGGTCAAAGGCTACACCCTGTATATATATTTCTGTTGGAATAATAACACTGATTTTAAACGAATGAAAGTAATTTATTTAAATATACGAACAATGTACAAGGGGCCCAATGGGGCCTAACTGCTGTGGTTCAATAATTTTTATTGACCACCCCCCCAACTGATTCCAGAATATGCGAATAAGGTTCGTAAAGTGTATGTATTAATAAAATAATTACAATTAACAAGGTAACGAGAAGCAACTCGTTGACAATAGAAATTCCGACTTAAATAGTAGCGTCGAGAGTAATAGACAGACAAATTGTAAATTGAAACTTTGTTTCGGAAAAATATTACTTTTATTTATTGCGCTGGGGCAAATTTGTTGAATTAAAATCTTTTTTACTTGGTTTCGGCCAAGTAAATAGCACAGCCACCATTTATATGTTTCGACTTGGCGTGCAGATGTCCAGAAAGGTCTGGAAAGATGTTCTCCGCCAGTTATTTGGGCTCGATTGCGCAATATTGCACAACATTGCATTATGAAAAATCAAATATTCGAGACGAAAAGTTATAAGATGAAACTGGTCATAAAATAAAAATAAATTAAATTAGAATCAATTCGCAATAACTGTGGAAGGAATTAAATTTCGAAATGGTCCCGATGATTTCGAAGGTCTTTTAAGTTATTTTGATCTCACATGAGAATGTTCCTATACGTTGAAATGAATCCAGATCGGGAAAGTGAATGAAGAGTATTGTGATGTATGAATTGAAACTTTAATGGGAAGTTGAAATTGAGAGAAAAATGATTTATAAAACTTCGTAGAAGCGGGTCATTGTTACTGGGGGGTGTGGAAAGTGGATATGAATCGAGTTAGTGAGGGGGCTGTATTTTTTAGGGCAGCAGTTTGTAATTTTTGGGCTGTAATTCGATTAATATGAATGTTGGAATAGTTTTGTTGATTAATTTGGACTATTTGTGAATTATTGGTGATATGTGAACTGTTCCAGATTTTGTTGACTAAAATTGTTGACTTTTGCAAATTTAAGTGTCTGCATGACTTTTTTTATAGAATGAAGAATGAAGTATTTTGAAAATTTTAAGTTTTTAACATTTTTTTCTGTCTGTGCTGAGTGAAAGGTACTGTAACAACATCTCGTACCTCTCGACTAAGCTATTTCATAACTCTATAAAAAATTACATATTTTATGGCGTTCCACAAGGAACAGTTTTAGGTCCGCAATTATTCCTTTCTTACATAAATGACATGCTGAAATTAGATATAAGTGGGGATATCATCGCATATGCTGATGATACTGCTCTAACATTCCACGGTATAGACTGCTCTGAGGTCACCAAAAAAGCGAAAATGGACTGCATAAAATTAAATGCTGGATGGACAATATTTTGTTAAGTCTCAATCATGCAAAAACAAAGTTCATTACTTTCAGCAATAGTTCAAGACTACAACCGAAAATTGACAATTTAAAATTCCACGAAAAATGTGACTTAGACTGCACGTGCGAGAATGTAATTGAGAACACTACAAACATTAAATATCTGGGTTTTATAATAAATGAGACAATGAGATGGAATGACCATACCGACTATCTTAATACAAGACTAAGAAAACTTGTCCATGTATTCTATAAGCTTCGCAACATTCTTCAAATTAATATTTTAAAAATGACATATAAATCGTTGGTAGAATCCATACTTACCTACGGAATTATAATATGGGATTGGACATATAACAGCCAATTGAAAAATATAAAAATAACTCAAAAATGGATACTTAAAGTAATGCTGTGGAAAAATCTGAGATATTCTACAGAACAAATTTTTCTGGATAATAATGTCTAATTATGTAGCAAAATTTATCTACAGAAATAGGAAACTAAGAGTACCAACAAACCACATACACAATACAAGGCAAAATGAACGCAAGACCACCCAGACCAAATTCTAACTTGTACAAAAAATCTATTGTCGTCACGGGTCCAAAAAATCGGATTAAGAACTAAAATCAATATCTACAAATCGATAGTAGAGCCAATTACAATATATGGATCAGAATGTTGGACATTCACGGAGATAAACCGGAAAAGGATCGAAACCACTAAAAAGGACTCTCTCAGACGAGCATCCAGGGTATCCCGATTAGGACACATTAGCAATGAAGAAATAAGAGAGAGAACGAACACAAAAGGAAAAATAACTCGAGTAATTGAACAAATACAACTTGTATGGTATGGACATATAAGGAAAATGGGGAATGAGAGAATTCCCAAGAGAGTGTTCAATTACATACCCAATAGAAGAAGGAAAAGAGGAAGACCTCGAGCCAGATGATGGGAAAGTATTAAGAGGAGTATGACAGAAAGGAACTTGACAGAAGAGGATACACAGAACAAACTATTATGGAAACTGCGATGCGGGATGCGGCAGGAGCCGTAGGACCCCCGCCGAAAAAAAATAAAATAAGTAATCGGAACCGTAATTGCACACTTAAATGGAAAACTAAAAATTATATTATAAAAAATTGGTGTTTGAAATGTCACTTATTTGGCATCGTTGGATTCAGAAAATTATACAGTATTCAAAAATGCAATAATATATAGGGTGTTCCATTTAAAAATCGAAAGTTAATGTCACTTAAGTGAAAAAAAAATGTATGTCACAAAGTACCATTTATTATGTATGTAGTATATCTGAATTTCAATCAATTATCTTCAAAACTAAAGGAGAAAAGGGAGGTATACCATGATCCTGTTACACCCCGTATGGTTAATAAAGAAATAATCGTTATTTGTTATTATGTGGCCGGCATCGGCATGATCAGGTAAGTTAATAAATAGTTATATTCACTTGTCGACGTTTCGATGAATTTTCTAATCTCCTTTGAGACTTCAGTGAATTAAAAATAATTTTAGGTTTACTCCATAAATACTTGAAGATATTATAAAAATAATTGAAATGCCAACAAGTGAAAATTACCGTCTGTTACTTTATGTGACAATTATTAACTAAAAGTACATTATTTTTGGTCATTATAAAGCGAGAGAATTTCATCTTTCATAGAAAACGAAAAAAGAATGCATAATTATGCATAAAATATAATCATAATAAATCGTGAAGTACAACGTGTCAACACCGTTTATTAAATTTTCAAATTCCTTAAGTTCAACGAGGTGCAAGCTCTCTACATAAATTATACCGAGAATGTGATAAAGAGCACAAAACCCGATAAAACTGAGAAATATCGTAAACTTTCTTGCTCGCAGAGTAAACTAGCAAAATAAAATACAGTTTTAACTTCCGTACTACTATGTTCATACGGATCGAACCTCCGGAAAGTTAAATGATGCGGAATGGAGACCAATCGAAAATTACAAGGTACCGTTAAACAGCAGCTTAATGCCGCATAAAAATTGGTTTACCTAGTTGAAATCATATATTTTACCTTCTGATTTTGCGATTAAGCAATTTATGCTGTCGAGTACTAACTCCAATAGTATCTTGTTGATGTTTGAAATAAATTATTCTTAAACACAAAAAGCAACGCTCCAGGTAGTCATTTTCTAGACAATCAAAACCGCAATACTCTATATTTGTCTGAAATTATTGAGGATGAAATAGTTAATGCCATCAAGAAAATTAAAATAAATTTTACTATTGGTCGAGATTTAATACCTGCATTTTTAATAAGAGATTGTGCCAAACCGCTCTCTCTCTACATTATACTTTATTTTATAATAACATCCTGTGAGTTACCCCCAATTGTCGAAAGAAAGCAGAATATGCCCTGTATATAAGAAAGACTCTGGAAATGAACTTAGGAGTTACCGACCAATTTCTATTATCTGTCATTTTTGCAAAATTTTTGAAATAATCATGCATTGCCATGTATATTTCCACACAAGAAACTCGATATCCCCACATCAGCATGTATTTATGCCTGGACGCTCTACTACCTCGAACCTTGTTGATATAACTCAGCATATTTCTGAGGCACTTGATTAGGGAAATCAGATAGATGTTATCTGTACTAGTTTCTCTAAAACTTTTGACCGTCTCGACCATGAGCTCATGGTACAAAACTGGATACATTCGGTATTTCTATTAATTTGATTAATCTTCTCACATCTTAATGACAGGTCACAGATTGTCCAGTATCGTGGTTTCAAATCTGAAAAGTTTTGGCAATCAAAAGGAGTTCCTCAAAGTTCGATTCTGGGGCCGCTACTTTTCGTTATATTTATCAATTACAACACAACTATTCACTATTCGTGGATTATCAGAAAATTTACATTGAAATTAAATCTATTTCAGACTGTTCTAATTTACAGGATAATTTGATCAAATTAAATGATTAGTGTGTAAAAAATCATCTACCTTTAAATATCAGTAAATGCAACATTATGTCCTATTCTCGGCGTAAAACTATTGAGTTATTTGACTAGGCTAGGCTAGAAGACCTGGATTATGCAGACGATATCTGCCTCATGTCTTACACTTACGGGATATTAAGGTGAAGCTTGAGTCCCTGGAAAGAGAGGCAACTAAGGTAGGACTAAAAGTAAACATCAGTAAAAATAAGGAAATGCGCATTATGACTCTGAGCCAAGAAGATCTATATGTTCAAAATTCACTAATAGAGAGAGTCACCGAATTAGGTAGTATAGTCAATAATACAGGAGGAACGGGTCATGATATACAACAAATACTCTTAAAAGCGAAGAGAGCGGATGGTGCTCTTAACGGCATCTGGCGGTCCTCTGTATACTCGAAGAGAACCAAACTACGCCTATTTAACAGCAACATCATATCAGTCCTACTATATGGATATGAAACGTGGAAGAGTACTAAATCCATGGACTACATGATACATGTCTTCGTCAACCGGTGTTTGCGCAGGATAATGCGCATATTCTGGCCAAATCAAATCGCTAACAGAAAGCTATGGAATATAACAGGACAGGGGGAATTACGACCGGAAATAAGATCGCGGAAGTGGAAATGGCTAGGCCACACACTTAGAAGACCAGAAGACACTATCTCTAGGGCGGCCCTAGATTGGAACCCCCAAGGCAGTCGAAGAGTGGGATGACCAAAGTTGACATGGAAGAGAACCATGTTAGAAGAAGCAACAAAAATGAACAAGACATGGGGAGAAATAAAAGTACTTACCAGGAACAGAGTCAGATGGCGACAATTTGTGGAGGCCCTATGTTCCTTAATTTAACGATGGGATTTATCATCAAATGATTGGTGTGTAAAAAAATCATCTACGTTTAAATATCAGTAAATCCAACATTCTCGGCGTAAAACCATTGAATTATTTGACTATCAGCTTGACAATGTCGTTCTGAATAGAGTAACTCATTTTAAAGACCTTGATGTCACTTTTGACAGCAAGTTGTCATTCAATGAATATATTCGCCTGACTACTGAGTCGGTGTATAAAAGTTTGGGATTTGTTTTGCGTAACGGTAAAGAATTTAACAACGTAAAAACTTGAGATACTCTTTACATACACTAACTGGCCGCTGTAAGCTGGAATACGCTTCAGTCGTTTGGAGTCCTTGTAGCGTACTCACAGCTACGTCGAAGCAATTGGCAGTTGTAAGAAAAAAACAAAAAAATAATAACACAATTTTGAAATAGAATGTCAATAGAATAATAATTGTTCCTGCCATATTTTTACAACATTATTTTTGACTGAACAATAAACGTATTTACCCTTCAATCAGATTTCAATTATGTAGTATCCCCACATAAAATGCTATCGTCCTAGCTCACCCTAGTTGTGATGAGGGTGCCACGCTTTCGTTAACCATGGACGCTTCAGGCGTATCAATGGGTTCAGTGTTGGAACAAACGTTTCAAGATTCCACTTCTCTATTAAGTTTCTTCTCACGCAAACTAACGGATGCACAAAAACGATATTCTGCTTTTGACAGCTACTGTCACTGTACACTTCAATCAAACATTTTAGACATTTATTGGAAGGCCAGATTTTTACTTCCTATACCGATCATAAGCCATTATACGCGTTATTATCGAAAACAGACCCTTCACCGTGACAAATAAGACATTTAGAATGCAATTCACCAATGATATACGACACATTCCAGATCCTTCCAACGTGGTCGCAGACGCTATGTCAAGGATTGATGATGTTAACTTTTTGGAACAATGTACTTCAAACATAATGGACTAGTTGAGCTCCTTTGATTTTAATTTATCAATATTAAAGACGGCGCAACATAATGATGAAGAACTGGTTTCTTTATTAAACAAACATGAGGACGATGAAAAGGTATGGTATTTATTAAAACAAACTGCCTTTTCGAGTTCGAATATTATGTTTTGGTGCGATGTCTCTCATGCTAAATGTCGTCGTTACGTGTCAAGACGTTTGCGTCAAACTTTAATATTTTTCATAATTTAAGTCACCCTGGCATTAAAACTACGAAAACATTGATTACCACAAAGCATTTCTGGCCCGAATGAATTCAAATTGTACTTTATGGGTAAAGTCTTGTATCAACTATCAAACTTCAAAGATCAACCGTCACACTAAGATATCTTTAGGAGTTCGAGGTACCCAGAGGCCTTTTCGAACATATCCACATCGATTTAATAGGTTCTTTGCCTTCTTCGCATGGTTGTTCCTATATATTGACAGTTGTTGAACGTTTCACCCGCTGGGCAGAAGCATATCCGCTTGTAGGCATTACAGCGGAAACGGTCGCTAAAACGTTGTTTCGAAATTACGGCGTTCCCGTAGACTTAACTACAGACCAAGGAGTACAATTTGAGTACAAGTTTTTAGGTTTTCATAGGATTCGCCCAACCAGTTACCACCTACAGAGTAATGGTATGGTAGAGCGTTTCCATCGGACACATTATTAGCAAGGGCAAATGCGACAAATTGGTACAAGGAACTGCCTATTATTATGTTAGATTTGAGAGATATGCCTAAATCCGATTTGCAGTGTTCGTCAGCAGAAGAAGTTTGCGGTCAAACGTCCCCTGGCAAATATTTTATTAAATCAAATTTTGACCGGCAAACGGCAATTTTGTCAAAAATCTTTTATTAGCTCTGATATGAAAAATTCTACGTTCGTTTTCCTTCGTGAGCCTCGTTTAAAACCTATTTTTTCTCCGTTATTTGATGGGTCCTTCAAAATTGTCTCCCGTATCGGTAAGCTTGCGACGATCCTTAAACGAGGTACAGCTGTCACTGTTAGTCTAGACAAGGTAAGCCTGCTTTTTTATTGACCGATGAGGTGGATCATATAGTTCCGGTTTTACCTAAGCGCGCTCCTTTTGAGATTGATTGCTTTGTGTGACTTGTAGCGTACTCACAGTTACATCAAAACAATTGTGGAGTTTAAAAAAAACAAAAAATATAATAACATAGGTATTTAAAAAACAAGAATAAAATCCAACTTGGAGCATACCACCCTATAACTATATAATCAGGAACCACTCGAATTAATTACCCTAGTTATGTAATCTTAATAATAACCTATAAAATAAAGGTAGGCGCCTTATTTTGTTCTGCTACAGTGGATTCCTGTTTGTTTTTCTTACAATTAACTTATTTACGAATAATATGACATTTATTAGGTATATACGATGGGCGAAGTCTGAACAATTAATCTTCAAAACAAAAAAAACAGGCATACCATATTTATGCGTCAACCGGCATAGAGCTTGTACCATTTATTTATTGTCTTATAAAGAAGTTAGCAAATCGTAAGCAGTTGCATGTTTTTAGAATTTTGCGGATGGCTTTCTGAAACACGCCGTACACTTTAACTATTTTTATATTATATACGCGTTAACAGTGAGAATCTCTGACATACTTTGGCTTTTAGCCCCTGCTGGGCTAATGATAATTAATGGTATAGGTCGCCATTCCATCTGAGACAATTTCTTAAGTGATGTCAGGCTGCGTGCAGCAGTGTGATGTTGAGGAAAATTGTGACCCAAACAATAAATTATTAGAACGGAGTGAAAAGGTATACCGGAAATTGGAATCGGGCGGCTATTTACTAATTTAAAAATTTATATGCTGGCAACCTCGTAAGGATTGAATATCTGGTATCGGGTTTTATTATTGGAAGTTAATAGTTTTTTCGGCGAGACGCGGCAAATACTTGAGCTTTCTTAAATTAATCACTTCTATTTCATCCATATTAGCTAAGGTAGATTGCAAAATCGTTAGTATATTTGATTTATCAAAACTGCTAATTTTTGAGAAGCCTGGAAAATATCTAAAATTTGCCCAGTACCTAAAATAGTATATTATGTAACAAGTTTTATAAACGTTATTTTAGTCACGAGTTTTATTAATCGCGAGCGACGCGTAGCGGAGCGAGTGTTTAATAAAATGAGTGACTAACAAGTTTATGAAACGTGTTGCATACTATACTTTTTCTACGACAGCAAATATCTAAATAAAAAATTTGGAAGTTGTTTTAATATTTCATTTGTTAACGTATCAATAACATGGTAACAGTAAAAAATTACTAAACTATTGTTCTACTTATTGTGTATATTAATGGTTACATTGGAAACATTTTGGCAATTGCTAAAAAAACTAAGTGATTTTCCTAAATGCGTTCCATCGAACTGTGTTAAATTTGCTTCATGATTTGAATTGAAGCTAATACTTGGTCCACTTTCATTTTTATCAATGCTTGAACTTTGAGCAATTGCAATATCAATATTCTCTTTATTTTTTTGCATTGCATTATTTTGAACAGTGTTCATGATTTTAGTAGCGGTCTCAATTTTATTGTTTAACGAGTGGTCAATATAACTCTCTGCAACAGCTGTGGATCGCCACCCTCCATGACGCTTTAATGCTGTGATGTCCGCACCCGAGTCCACCAAAATCGTCGCTGAAGACCTTCTTAGGCAATGACCAGTATAAGCAGCAGGGTCAGATAATTTTAAGAATTTTGCTACTACGCTAGAGAGGCTGCCAAATTTATTAATTCCAATTGGCTGTTTTCTACATTTTCCTCGCTGGTAGTTTAAGAAAAATCGGGTAGTACTTGTCAGGTTTGGAGGTCGAAGTTCCATGTATTTCTTGCATGTATGATAGAAATTACCTCCAATAACAAACTGACGTTCCGTTTTTGTTTTCGTGTCAGGAATGTGAACTAAAAGGGCCGTGTTAAGGTCTTCAACATCACTTGTTTGAATTTTCGTCAATTCTTCCCGCCGATAAGCTCCCATTATTCCAAAAAGTAACCCTACCTAAAATATTTATAATTTTGTTTATTTTTATTTAATTTGGTTTTATAGTATTACCTTTGTAAATAGGTATTCTTCGTCTGGAGCAGATGATAAGAATTCTCTAATTTGCTGGGGTGTCAATATTTTCGACTTTTTAGGTCTGTAACCGTCTGATTTACGCTTCAGAAATGCGCACAATTTGGGGTACTTGCTAATATCAACATTGTTTTTTAGATTAATTGTCGTCCGCAGCATTGAATCGATTGCCCACAAAGAGGACGGTTTCATCTTTTTCGACAAATTTTGGAAATAAGCAAGTAATACATTCTCAGAAAATGAATTTGTTTGGTTTTCTTGACGCCAATCTTGGAAAAGTTTATATGCACGTTCGTATTGACTTTTAGATTTTTCTGGCAGCAAACTAGCAGTTGCCGATGCCGCTGCTTGATTAATTTCGGGCGGAGTACCAATGAAAACATCTTCTTCACTTTCACTGTCATTTAGGTTCATTTTTTTCCAAAAAATACAAAATTACTTGTCTCTTGTCACAACGCGTCGATTTATTTTGACGGATTGATGACATGAATTACGGAAAACTAACTTGATTTTTGCCATTAAAATATCTAGAATTAACCTCAGCCGTGACTAATATCTCGTTGCTAAGTTCAGCCCGTGACTAAAATGCACGAAGTCACGGTTTGTCGAAAGCGTGTTTAAATGATTATTTAGCGTCATGGAAACGTATACGATAAACGCCATTTTAAAGATGGAAGTAGAAAAAAATTATAGAAGTTTCATTAAAACTACAGACCAATAGTAATACTGTACAATTTTAGTTTATTATCCAAATTCCCCAAGAAAATTGTTTTTTATTCAGTTTCTGGATTATTAGGTCAAACTTTTAGGGTGAGGCTAGTTACGTATACAGGGTGTCTCACCGGGAACTGAATCGATCGATATAGAGAAAAGTACGCATCAGAAAATTTTGAAAATGTAGATGATTATTAATGTCGGTGTGGCCAATCCAACTAAAATGATTACAAGCAGCTGGCACTTCCGCTTATACCGGAAGTCAATACCAACTTGCTTATTTCAAATGGAACACCCTATATATTTTAGGGTTTCCGAAAAGGGCATAAAATTGTGAGTCGAAAATATGCAGCATATCCTATACCTAAACCTAGCCGTTTCAGAGATATTTGACATTTTATAGAAAATTTGACAGGTGCAATGGTTTGCAAGAACCGTTATAACTTTCTTCGTGTAAAAGATCCTCATTTGCTTCTTGTCACGTAAAAAGAACACAAGGAGGACTACGTTCTACAACTGAAATAAATTCAATAATATCATACAAAGTATTCCGTTTTTCGCGTTACATTTTGTCAACTTAAAACCGCGAAAACTTGTTTAGGCCAAATGGAACACCCCGTATTTTTTACGTCAAGTTGTGTAAAATTGAATTCCCTTTTTTCTGATATCAGTATTGTGGGGGTTAAAGTTACAACTTTTTGAAATATTTGCGATTTTATTAGAAATTCATGAATTGTTGTAATCATTTCATCAAAATAGCCATGATTAGAAACAATCAGTCATTATCTTGTGTCAAAAAATGCCAGCACGTTTAAATTATACCAACGAAAATTTTTTAAATTTGTTTATTATTTATAGAGAATATGATAAAGTAATATCAAGAACTTGCAGCACATTTGCTACTCGATATCCAGAAAAACGGAAACCGTCACCAAACACTGCAAAACGCACACTGGAAAATTTTAAAAATTATAGCTCTGTCAAGGCAAAAATGTAAAGAAGAAGGTGGCGCTATCTTTTACAGAATGCATTTTTAAAGTCACAATTGGTATAAACACTAGCTATTAAAATTAGGTTTCTTTACTTTTGCGAATTTACCAAAATGCTGCTATTTCAACTTAGTTCCTTTAGATTTATACAGTTATTTTCTGGTACGAAATTAGTTTTCTTTATTCAAATAGAACTTAAGAACGATCATTTTCAATTCGACTTTTGAAATTGGCAGACCATTTTTGAACTCATTTACGAAATTCTTCAAGATTACATCTTTGGGTCGTAAATTTAATAGTGTGCTTACATCAGAAAGAGGTAAATCTTTTATTAATTAAAATTTTAGTAAGTATTATTTCAACATATATTTTTTATCGTTTTTTTTAAAGTATTATATCTGTAATTTTTTTATATAGTTTCACGTTTATCAATGAGTGTACCTAATCTATTTTTTTCTCTTCCTTATGGCTTCAGTTCATACCAATTTTAATTATCCAATTTATTTAAATATTCAGATTATTTTAAAATTGTGGAATTGTTCAAATTTTACTCAAATAAAGTACCACAAAATATTTATGCTTTGCTAAGAACTACTGGTTATATATGAACTGATCCCATCATCGCTAGATATAGAGCAAAGGACCAAGACTGCTGGAAGCTGGAACTACTAGGGAACTCCTCGCCAGAATCAACCAACTCCCGGTTTGCGACTTGGTAATACCTATTTCATTGTTAAATTAATTTCAACGACTTGAATTTATTATATTAAAATATTTTTTTTCTTGTACATACTTTTTATAGCAATCATCAATTTTCTCTTTTAATATACATTTATTTTAAACTATTCTCGTTTTAATTGAACATTTCAGATAACTCAAATTTGTCTATAGAAATTTATTTTTGAAAATTTAAAGAGCAGCCCTGAATATACTATTGATGGCGCTCTCTAAATATCACTAATGATTTACCTTAAATTGCTCTCTTTTTATTGACAAAATTTAGACTGATTGACAGAATATTTTCCATAAAAATAAAAATTGATTTTTCCCTGATCACGGCCCATTTAAGCTCCCGTACTATACCAGCTAGCTGTTCGCAAATATGTTGTGCTTTTGTTCTTGTTCTGTTCTTTTGGTCAGAACAGAGGAAAAGCGTAACAGTTCTTGATATTACTTTATCACATTCTCGATAAATAATAAACAAATTTAAAAAGTCTTTGTGGTTGTAATTTAAACGTGCTGGCATTTTTTGACATAAGATAATGACTGATTGTTTCTAATCATGGCTATTTTGATGAAATGATTACAACAATTCATGAATTTCTAATAAAATCGCACATATTTCAAAAAGTTGCAACTTTAACCCCTACAATGCTAATATCAAAAAAAAAGGAAATTCAATTTTACACAATTTGATGTAAAAAAACACAGGGTGTTCCATTTGACCTAAACAAGTTTTAGCGGTTTGAAAATGACAAAATGTAACGCGAAAAACGGAACACTTGGTATGATATTATTGAATTTATTCCAGTTGTAGAACATAGTTCTCCTTGTGTTCTTTTTACATGACAAGAAGCAAATGAGGATCTTTTCCACGAAGGAAGTTATAACGGTTCTTGCAAACCGTTGCACCTGTCAAATTTTCTATAAAACGTCAAATATCTCTGAAACGGCTAGGTTTAGGTATAGGATATGCTACATATTTTCGACTCAGAATTTTGTGCTCTTTTCGAAATCCCTAAAATATATAGGGTATTCCATTTGAAATAAGCAAGTTGGTATCGACTTCCTGTATAAGCGGAAGTGCCAGGTGCTTCTAATTATTTTAGTTGGATTGCCCACACCGACATCAGTAATTATGTAAATTTTCAAAATTTTCTGTTGAGTACTTTTCTCTATATCGATCGATTCAGTTTCCGGTGAGACACCCTGTATAAGTAACGAAATTAAAGCTCTATATTTCATTTTCATCACCGAAATATTTCTTTTTATTTAGAAATGATTATTAGCCAAAACCAAATCCCCTTATGTTCTAAAAACAAAAACTTAAAAATAGTCCTAATATTCCCAAAATAATTTGTGAATTTTTATTAGTATACTTTGTTTATTTTTTATTACTGTTGCTAAAAAAATTGTACAATTTCCAAATTTAAATTGACGATATCTATCTACTCCTTGTCTATTAATAATGACAATCAAATATCGAAAAACGTTAAGTTATATTTTAATATAAACATAATACAGAAAGAAGCGTTGCTTCCTGTAAAGGTCTATTGTTACAAAATTTAGCAAATAAAGTTATATTTTCTATCTTCCAAATCATACATGCCTTGCGATTAGTGAATATAAAACAGCTCTCTGTCATCACGATTGTTTCCTTCCCAGCCCAGCTCAACCTTCAAGTTTTTTTCGAGAGAATCAAGTAGGTATCAAAACATCAACAATTAACAAAAACACTTGCCTATTCAGTGACTCCTCTGAGTGCATTAAGTTATTTTAAAAATGCGTTCTGTGATTGTTATTGTACCGCGAGTATGTTTCGTTTTTGTGTTTATTGAAATTGCATTTATTTTTCGTTGTGCGTTTCGTCGGTGTGAAACATAAAGTGGCAGGCCGTCGACATGATTTTAGGATTCAAACGGTAAGTGTCTGAAAATTATTAAAAAATAAGTCAACAAATGGAACTAAATAATAGTTTCTTATTAATGCAACAATTTTTTTGTACTTACGTAAAGTTTAATACGTGTTAAAGAAAACATGCTATTTTGTGGGAAAGTTTATTGATCATCGACCGTTGTAAATGGATTTTTTAATTATGATTCTTTTATCTATAAGGTGATTATCAAGATCCTTACATTGTTGTTGTTAGTCGAGTCGGGGATCAAGTATTAATTTATTGTAAAGTAGGTAAATGGCAGCTATCTGAATATGTCTTTGGGTATTACACTGTCGTTTTATAGGTAAAATTTTAGTTATAGATTAATGCAAACTTTCCCTTGCATTGTGTGGTAAAAAAGAATAAATTTATGTTCTATTTAGTGCAGTTTCATTAATGCCATTAAATATATAGTATAGTGTCGAAAGGCGCACATTAAAAAAAAATTTAAATATACAGGGTGACTCGCTACAGCGGAGCATCTTCGAGATCAATTTTTTGTTATAGAATACCCCATATATTTTTACAGTTATTGAGTTATTGGAAAAAATATGAAAATTTTGGTCGGAACAAGGTTTAACAAATTAATTAGCTGTGTTATTAATTAATTAAAAAGATTTATTATGTAGATAAGGCATGTACCACAACTACACAACCACTAAATATTGATTAAAATTATACAGGGTGTATTTTATATTAGGCTAATTCAGGACATTTCAAAGTGAATTTTCTCAATTTTTTTCAAATGAAACACTTTGTATATTATTGTATTTTTGAATTTGCACGTTAATGGAGTAGTAGCAACTGACGTCACAATCAAGCTGCATCTTCAGTTCAGTGGACTCGAAAGTTTTTGTGATATTAAAGTCATTTAATTATACCAAGTTTTAAGGCATTTTAGAGCTTTTTGAAAATCTTTTTTTGTGTGAAAATTAATTATTAGTGTTCCCTTTTACTAATATGTTTGGTGATTTGTTGAACTGGCTTTAATTTTGTGTTTTATTTGCGTTTTTCAACGGACGTGTTTTTTTCCGTACTGTCAAAAGGTGTTTATTGTAATGGTGAGTTAATTTTAACAATTAGGAATGCTAAGTTTGTTGCAATTTGATCTATACACTTCATTTTAGGAGTCACCAAATTATATTTCTAAGTTAGAGTACATTAACGGTGTTGATCCATACAGTTTAAAAGTAGAATATTTAACTGCATCGCTAAATGATAACTCAAAAATTTCTAAAACTGTGGTGATGGATTATATGTTATTTCGAGCGAGCCCTATGACCATGATGACCAAGTTAGGTGCCTTTGCTCAGCTTGCCTGTAAATGGATAGAATTTCTGGATGCAAAAAAAAATAGCAAGCGATATCTCGTTGGTGAAGTAAGTGTAGATTCTATATGAATAATATGAAATTCAAAGTTTATTATCAAAGTATACTGCTTATGTCTGAAATGTCTAATCACAAATTACTGCTTTTCAACATTTGTACATTATTAAAACAGATTAAGGATTAATGTAATTTTTGTTTTAGGTTAAGCATTCTTAAAAATTACTAGAAGTACCGTTTAAGCCATGGATTGTTGTGTTCTGTGACGAATGTATTGGCTTAGTGAATAGAACTAAGTAACAAGAACATTCATATGGCTGTAGTATAAAAAACAAGGCCAGATGCTTAGAGTATGCAGTGCGCTTTGGCATTTCACAAAGATTTCTATGTAATCTATACATTTGTAAATTATGCAGTTATGATATTTAAGAAGTTAATGGTTTTATATAATGTATATACAGATGTATCTTTCCTAAGTTTACATCTAAAATATGTTAATAAAAACAACAAAACCACTTATGTATTGCCATAAAATGTATTTTCTATGCTGTTCTATCTACATTTAATATATTCATCGTTCTTTCTTCCTGAATTTAAAAATGTTCAGATACATAGAAAATTCAACGAAGTTTTTCAAAAAGTTAGGGTTTTATTTTTCATTCTTCCATGTATATTGTTTAGTACACTCAGTTTAAAATCTGATTCGATCTTAAAACCTACCTTCATTTATCAACCCAAAACTATATCTATTCGTACGTTACTGGAGGAGGATATAATTAATAACCATATAACTACATATTTAATCAGTTTTATTCGTGTTATTAACAATACTTTTTTCACAAGTCAATATAATAGAATACATGTTAAAATAATATGTAAAGCTTATTAAAAAAAACCGTTACATATCACCTTAAGAACAATCTACACTTTATGTGAAATTTTAAGAACATTTGTGCATATTTTGATTAAATAGGCAAACTCAATGTCGACATTGCAATATTATGTTATAAATCATGTAACAACTATCATATAGGTACCCATAACAAAATGTTTGGAACATATTCTTGCAATTTTTATTTTCGATTCGAGAAAATCATCTCTACAGAACGCTGCTAGGCTGAGTACGTATTTCTAGTCTTGCAAGCTCTACTTGTCGTCTGGTTTGAGCAGATGGAAATCCCAAAAATATGACTGTTCTTTTTCGATTCCATCGATTAGTGCACACAACAGCCGTCGTCGATATTCTGTTTCTAAAATGGTAACAAATTCAAACTCATTAGAAACTTTTGAGCTTGAAGTACAACCCTGCCAAAAAGCGCTCATAGAAACAGATAAAAATAAAGTTATGAGCTTCTATGAGACCGATATCAGTTTTTGAACGAAATTAGTCGATTCCACATACAGTCATATCAATAACCATAAAAATTCCAAGAGATATTCTTCCTCAATATGATTGGAAGGCGTTGTACAATAAGAATGGCATGGAAACTCTATGTAAAACTGTTTCATCATCTACGTAGATCCTCTCCATGCTTATAGAAAAGTATATATTTTAAATTACTTTAGAGGTGCTTCTATAAGCCGTTTTGACAGGGAATTGATAATATTGTTAGGAAATATATAAATTTGACAGCAATGGATATTAATCTTTTATAAAACCATCAATATTAGTAAATAGAAATTACTACTACCTAACCTATTATATTCTATGTCAATATTGGGTTATACCAAATCTATGACTACATATATTAAATGAATATTTAAGCAAATAAGTCATACAATATACCTACTTAACAAAAAAAACCGAAAAACAAAATTGTTAGCGTTAATAGTGCTTATTTTTACAATTTACGAGTTAACAGGGAAGTCAACAAACCTGACATCAAATTTTCTTTTTCCAACAACAACACTGATACGATATATATAAAAATTTCTCTCAAACTAGGCTTTTAAAAGAATGTTCATAAATGCCACCACACAAATTTGATATTAAAATTATGTGCCAGTAATATTTAAATCGATCACAAACTAAGACGTACTCTTATGTCAAATTCTTCAAAGTCCACTGAACCGTTTTCAGGCTGTCAAATGCTGACGTCACTGCTACTACTCCATTCTCTACAATTTTTGTGAAATGTGCTATACCGAAAATCGATATTTCCAGAGATATTTTTACTTTTTCATTAAAAACCGTTAAATTATAATACTTTTTATTTCGAACGAATTAATTTGTTGAACCTTGTTTCGACCAAAACTGTCATATTTTTTCGAATAACTCAGCAACGCCACATCAAAAACCAAATACCCGGTGGCTGTTGCAAAGGTAATTTTACGCTGAGTTCATAAATGTAAAAATGTATGGGTGTTCCATTAAAAAAAAATTACCTCGAAGATGCTCCGCTGTAGCGAGTCACCCTGTATATTTTAATTTTTTTTTAAAATGTGTGCCTCTTGACACTATATCACTTCCATAAAAAAATAATTCATAAGGCTGATATTGGACTTTGATGCACTATTGGAATACCCTGTATATTGGATATTTCGATAGCCTTTAATGGAGATACTATTGCTTTAGACCAGGGCCAATCCTGTTTAAGGCAATAAAAATTCTTAGCAGTATACGAATGGTCGGAAAATGGAGTTAATGGTGTAAATAATTAAGGAAAAATCGTCCAGAGTGAGTAAAACTTCGGGAAGGGGGGTGGGGGTGGTAATGTATACATTTTTAAGGGTTGGTACTCGTTTTTTGCGATTTGCGGCTAAACTGTGGATCCTATCGAAAAATGTTGAATATAAAAGTTGTAGATAATAAAAAAATCTGAAACTTTCTAATTGATCATTATTGATCATAACCTCAAAATTATCGAGAAAAATGCAAGAAACAGTTTTTTCGGTTTTTAGTTTATAACTATCGCAAAAATGTTTATATTTTCATGAAAATTGGTGAAAAATGTTCTCTTTTGTGTTTTAAACAAGCCCAAATTTTTTTAAAAGCAAAATATTAAATTTTCGATGTTTTATGAAGAAAATAAAGAAAAAAGACCTAATTTTCAATCGAAAAATTTGGTTAGCAAATTTTCGATTAATGAACTTTACTAGTGCTCATTTTTTTCGTTGAAATCTCAAGTTTAATATAGAGCTAAAATATAATATTGTTTATATACGAAAATATCGTTAAAAAAGCGAAAAACTGAAAAACTACTTTTTAAAAATCGAGTTTTCGGTGAAAATCATGAATTTCTTTTTCTTTATTGCAAATAAACGTTTACATTCATAAAAAGCGTTAATTCTCATACAACACTATGTTATATAAGTAATGTACATGTACCTAACTATTCTCGGCTTTTAAAGTCCCGAAAACATTATTTAAACTGCAATTAAATAGGTAAAAATTCAAAAAACACAAACCCTGTGAACTAAGAAAATTTGTTAATTATTTCTTGTGATTCGTAAGTATTTACAAATTATCACGTCAAAGTTTTATATTTGATTATAAAATATAAAAATTAAAAGTAAAATAATTTTATTAAAATATTTTTTTTCTTCGTGGGCAATTCTTCATCGCCAGAATTCAGTATAATTATTTTTATTATTATTTATCAGACAGTGGATACTGTCTTCGTCTTCGATGTCCTCGAAACTACAATTTTATTCGTACAACGATTTTTCGGCATTAGAACATTTATCAGAACCGTGACAATTTGAGCACAAATTTGTGCACTTTAAGCCATACTTGCGACACCCACATTTGCTATTACCGCATCCTGTTTCGCAGCTGCAGCAGATAATTTTCAATAAATTTTCAGGAATTAATTCTTGTTCTGTAAATATAGGTACGATGCCATTAACGTGATGTTTCCATCCCCAATCTGTAGCTGTTAATTGATTACCAAGCCAACTTTGTATTTGAAAATACACCCTGTAACAATGTTGCTTAGCTGCCTCTTCAGTTGGAGGTAATTTTTTCAAATGAAATGAGGATTTAACAGTAGCCGTTCGGTAGAGTTCAAATCTTTTGTAAATAGAAGCTATTATTTTTAATCCATTTTCGGTAATCGTTTGTTTGTCTGCATTTGTATTGTAAAAAATTTCTGCAAGATTAGGTAAATGTTTATCGGTCAATAATGATTTTATCTCAACTCAACGAATTTGTGTTTGTGTTAGATAATGCTATGCCTGGTAAAGTTAATTGCCTTAACGTTACTGACAAAAAGTATAAAAATTTAAGCAAATATCAAGTAGTAAATAGTCTAGTGAATATAATTAACAACGAAAATAATGGGAATAATTTAGTAAAAATAAAAATAACCGAACACATTCAAAGCCAAAACACTTGATATTTCTGGTAAGCATAACTTAGGCGAGTTATTAAGTGAATATACACAAGAAAATTTAGAACAGTGTTCTCAACATAATGAGAGGGTGAATAAAAATAAGATACAAGTTTTACAAGATGTACGATTAGATTTAATTGATGGAACTATTCACAATGGCGAAATATTGGATATTGCATTGAATGAGTCGATAATGATTCAAGATCAAGAGGTAATCCCAATAATTGACGCAAATAGAACTCAAGATGATGAAATTTTTTTAGGCAGACGTCCCGTAGAAATAATTACGACAGATTAGGGCCCAAAAATAATAAAACTGACAAAAGTGAAGCTGTTAATATTTTTCACTTGAATATTCAGTGTATGCGTAATAAAATTAATGAATTAGAGGTATTCTTGGACGAAAAAAAATTTAATTTCTTATGTATTAATGAACACTGGTTGTTAAATGATGAAATTTCTTGTGTAGGTCTTGATAATTATAAGTTGATATCACATTTTTCTAGGACAAATGCTATCCATGGGGGCGTTGCAATATATGGTTTAAAAAAGCATAACTGTTCCCCGATTAAACATGTAAACAGTATATCCAGTGAACTTCACTATGAGTCAGTGGGAATAAATTACAAAGACTTCCAAATTGTAACCGTTTAAATCCCAACGGGGATTTTAATATATTTTTAGAAAAACTATCACTAGCTTTAGAAACTATCAGTAATAAAAATAAATCGAAAAAAATCATCGTTACTGGGGATTTTAATGTCCATTTTAACACTAATGAAAAAAATACTCTTGCGGTTCTAAATATTTTTGCTTCATTTGGTTTATATCCTATAATTAATAAAAACACCAGGAAAAATGATTGTCTGGATAATATTTTTATTAATTTCAATAATAGTAATTTTAACTGGGAAATTTTAGACACAAGACTGTCAGACCATTTAGGGATTTTATTGAATTTGAATGACATCAATCCAAAATCAGCATATCGTAGAATAACTTATAGGCCGATTAGTGAAACTGGTCTATTTTACTTAAATAAATTTCTACAAAACATAAATTGGACTTTCATAAATAACGAGAACATAAAAATTGAGGACAAATTTCAAATATTTATCGATTATATAACATCAGCTGTGGAAAAAGCATTTCCTAAAAAGTCAAAATTAGTGAATGACAATAAAACATCAAAAATTAACTCGTTTAATGACGCCTTAAAATATAAAAGGAATATGTTGCATTTCCTAGAGGACATATATAAAGAAACACCCACAGAAGAATTAAAAAAAATTATAAAATCTCATAGATATAATTACAGGTCCGAACTTTCTAAAGCAAGAAAAGATACCCACGACAAACTTATTGCAGGTTCAAGCAACTCACAAAAAGCTATGTGGAAAATCATAAACAGCAACAAAACTCACTCAAATGTTTTATCAGATAATTTATCCCCAAATGGGTTTAATCTATATTTTGCTAATGTTGCTAAAGATATAATAAATAAATTACCATTCACTAATAAAACCTACAAAGATTTCTTAGGAAACGGTACAATAGATAACAAAAATAAATTTTGTTTCAGAGAGGTAACTTATATTGAGGTAAATGATGTGATCTCAAATCTCAAAAAGACTAAGGCTAAAGATGCTTATTTTTTTTATATGAAAATTTTAAAGGTAATAAGATACATAATTTTAATTCCACTAACCAATTTAATAAACATCTGTATCCGTACAAGTACTTTTCCTGATTCACTTAAACTTGCAAAAGTCATACCATTACACAAAAAAGACTGTATAAATGAAGTTGGAAATTATAGACCCATTTCCATTTTGCCTTTATTATCAAAAATTCTGGACAGTATATTAAAAAGACAGATGACTTATTATTTTGAATCAAACAATCTCCTTAGTTCCAGTCAATTTGGATTCAGAGCTAACTCGTCGACGACTCTAGCCATAGAAAAGTTAACTAATATTATAAATAAAGGTTTTGAAGATGGTGAATATATATATACTCATTTTTTAGACCTTTCCAAAGCTTTTGACTGTGTATCTCATGACACTCTAATAGGTAAACTACATTTTTATAATTTTGATATAGGTAGCATTAATTTAATACAATCATATCTTACAAATCGTTATCAATATGTTACTCATCGGAATTCAAACTCTAGTTTAGTAAAGATGGAATACGGCGTTCCACAGGGCTCTATATTGGGACCTATATTATTTCTAATATATATTAACGATTTAACTGATATCTCCTCATCAACATTCGTCCTATTTGCAGATGACACCACCATCATTCAGTCAGACAAAAATCTGGTTACTGTACATTCTAATATGAATGATACACTGTTAGAAACTCAGGAATGGTTTGTAGCAAATCAACTTTGTTTAAATCAGTCAAAAACTGAAGCCATGGTATTTAGTCTAAGAAACTTATTCGAAAACACTAATAAAGGTAGCGTTAAATTTCTCGGAGTTTATCTCGATAATAAGTTGTCGTGAGATCAGCACATAAATTTTCTTGTAAGAAAATTTCAACAAACAAATCTTGTAAGTAATGTGTCCCAGAAAACACTAATCACAGCCTATCATGGTCTTATACATTCCTCCTTATCGTATGCTATTTTGGTTTGGGGTCATTCAAGTCACAGTACAAATGTGTTTGCACTTCAAAGAAAAGCGATACGAATTATATACGGTCTAAATTACAGAGAAGACTGTAGACACGCTTTTAAAGAATTAAATATATTAACGTTGCCCAGCACGTATATCTTACAATTTGTGTTATATATTAAAAGAAATTTGTGGAGGTACACTCCTCATAGGGAAATTCATGGATATTCTACGAGAAATAGCAAAAATATATGTCCAGATTTTTCTCGTCTTAGTAAATCCCGCAATGGAACAAATTATTACGCAATAAGGTTATTCAATCATCTACCAGAAAGAATTAGAGAACTCGAGTATATTCCACTTGGAAATACTCTTAGAAAATTTCTAAAAACTAATGCCTTCTATAGTATTGACGAATATCTCAAAATTTTTGTGACTAAAATTTTTTTTATATGCATATAATTTTATTACGCTACTCTGGTTTTACTTAACTGTGTATATATGTATGTATGTGTATATGTGTGTGTATATGTATATGTGTGTATACGTGTGTATATATATATATATATATATATTACTTTTTATATATGTGTTTTATTAAATTTTATCTATTTTATTATACAATTTATACTAATTTTTATTTTTATGTCGTACCAATGACTTGTGTAAAATACTTTTGTATTAGTGACACCAATAAACTATTATTATTATTATAATTGTCTTTTTTTCCTTTCCCAGCAAAATTGGAAGTTGTATCGCAGCCAGAAAAACAATGCAAAAATGCTACAGTATGTTTATGTGATTTATGTTTAAAACTATTAGAGGTGTAATAAGTATCATTAATATTTCCTGCATCAGGTTTGTGGAAATAGATATTCAATTCATGTGAACTGAATTGATTTAAAATAACTAAAAGATCTATGTCTTGACCAACAACTACCACTATTTGATCGGAGTTTTTTGCTACTTCAAGGGATGTATTGATAATTAGGGAATCTGCATCTTCTTCATATAACTATTTTTTGCGTAGTTGTTTTGTACATAATGTAAATATTTTTGTGTTATTTCATTAATTGTATCGTTTTTTTGCCAGATTACTTTGTGTAAGAGAAACCGCCATCAACAACGTGTACAATAGCTCGAAGTTGGTAACGAATCGATGCTGGCAAATTCTGTATATAAATGTGACTTAACATTTTTTCTGAAGCCATTCTCTGTAAACAACGACACTGGAAATGGAGCAAGCTCGTACTGTAAATAATTTTTCATATCATCTGTGCTGCTGATATTTCGCGAAATTCTCTGAAATAATAGTAATGGATCAATTGTAACAGTCTCGCCTCAGTTAGGTACATGTACATTACTTGTATAACATAGTATTGTATGAGAATTAACGCTTTTTATGAATGTAAACGTTTATTTACAATAAAGAAAAAGAAATTCATGATTTTCACCGAAAACTCGATTTTTAAAAAGTAGTTTTTCAGTTTTTCGCTTTTTTAACTATATTTTCGTATATAAACAATATTATATTTTAATTCTATATTAAAGTTGAGATTTCAACGAAAAAGATGAGCACTAGTAAAGTTCAATAATCGAAAATTTGCTAACCAAATTTTTCGATTGAAAATTAGGTCTTTTTTCTTTATTTTCTTCATAAAACATCGAAAATTAAATATTTCGCTTTGAAAAAATTTGGGCTTGTTTGAAACTCTAAAGAGAAAATTTTTACCAATTTTCATGAAAATATAAACATTTTTGCGATAGTTATAAATTAAAAACCGAAAAACCGTTTTTTGCATTTTTCTCGATAATTTTGAGGTTATGATCAATAATGATCAATTAGAAAGTTTTAGATTTTTTCATTATCTACAACTTTTATATTCAATATTTTTCGATAGGATGCATAGTTTAGCCACAAATCGCAAAATACGAGTACCAACCCCTAAAAATGTATATATTACCACCCCAACCCCCCTTCCCGAACTTTTACTCAGTCTGGACGATTTTTCCTTAATTATTTACACCATTAACTACATTTTCCGACCATTCGTATACTGCTAAGAATTTATCGTCTATTACGATATTTTAAACAATTTGGCCCTGATCTACTTTGAAATATAACAGATTCACTTGTATTAAACCAAAATTTACTGCGTATGTGAATGTAGGAACCGTATGCTACCAGAGATGCATCAGCGAACTCGTGAATGTCTGCTCATGTGACTTCTGAACATAATCCAAATCTAGGAATTTGATATATATTTAATTATAACAGTTGTTTCCTGAGTTTCTGCCAGTTCGTATTTAAATTATACGGTAAAGTCTCATCCTAACTCAGTTTAACTTCTTGCTGAATTATTTCTTCTATAATGATTACATTACCCAAAAAATAAGCTGAACTGGACGACTTTTCATGCTGTAGCCGAACCTTAGTAGTAGTATAGATTAGAAATAAATTTCTTTAAATGACTTATAAAAATGGTCAAAACATTTTTTTTTAATGAAATGTAAACGTCCTGTATATTATTACTGATTCCGAAAGCTGAATATTTTTTTATATATGTATAGTGTACTTATACCTAATTGCTAGTTCATATGCCAGCTTTAGCAGTATTTTTCTCAATGTTAACCTATGATTAATTATTGCGCACAATTTCAAATAATCTGCAAACTCGTCTTCTTTTTCTTGAAAAAATATTTTTCTTTTTTAGTAATCTGACGTCATAGGAGTATTTGGATTTAATTCATACTTTTTCATATACCTTTTGAGAGTCATTCTATCGACTCCAATTTCTTAGCCACGGCCTGTGTTGCACTACCTTTTTTGCGTGATTCTAGGGCGGCGTTCCTTATCGATGCCTCAAATTTTTTCGAGATTTCACGCCTTCTTTTCTTTTATAATTCCTCGGCATTTACAACAAATTTAAAATTTTATATTAAAATTGCAAATTATAAATATCTGTTACCATCTATTAAATGCAGTGGGATACTTGATCATACGATCAAGTATCCCACCTTAGCAATTGATCAAGTATCCCTCTAAGAACACAAACTAAAAGCAATAAACAGTGACTTACCTTAACAATGTAGAAACACTGTAATGTATATATCAAATATACAATTAATCACTGATTCGATTAAATTTAACAAACACAGGAAATAACACAATATTAACATAGAGAGAAAGAAAAAACTAGAAGCTGAATAATTTACTTTTACACAAAACAAACAACCACCTATATCTTATCTGTACTTAGACTGACTAACTCGTTCAGAAGTTACAGGTTTGCCATAACTTAATACTTGTCCTCAAAATACATGAAATTGTGAAAACTAATTTTGTTTTCTTTAAACATTAACAATTATAATAGTGTATTGAAGATCGTCTGCATAACCAGCTTGCTGGATAATAAAAGAAAACGCGCTTCTGAATTATCAGGAGAGCAGCAATACTAGTGGATTAAGGCAGAATCGGATGTCTTGAATTGCTAAAATCAAATAATAATAAAATCAAATAACGAAATAAACAGAATACTAATTAAGGCAGATATATAATCAAAATAGATAATAAAGATTTTTAATTGGTAATTCGTATTGGATATCTTGAATGGTCATTCCAACGGCCGACCGGCCCGTTTCGTATTCATTTCATATATTTGTAATGGGTCGGTATCCTTCCTTCAAATGTAAACCATGAATGATATAAATGAAATATCCTTTTTAAACTCTGTTACTCAAAAAATAAATAAAGCTATTTTAATTGCGAATTGCTTACTTGTTACGCTCGCAACCATGGAGTCCCCGGTTCGAATCCTGGCTAGGGTATACCGGGTGGCCACGAGTCAATGTACACCCCCAATATTTTGGTTGTTTTTGTATTTAAACATTTGGTCTTTGGTACACATGAATTAGACAATGATGGGCTACTTTTAGACTAACAGGAATGAAAATATAACTTCCGGTTGAACTGGAAGTGACATCAACTTTTTTTCTTAAGTAGAATGACTATATTTTTTTGTGGTTTCTCATTAAGCATAAATTTCTAAGTGCACAGTTTTTTCAGATGTAAAAAATTCCAAAAAATAAGTGATACGAACAATTTTTTAATATTTTCAAAATGGCCGCGTCAGATGAATGCGATTTAAGAAAATTACTAAGTAGACTATGAAAATTATTAGTGAGGTTGTAGACTTTCCTGTAAAGAAGAAAATAGTGAATTACTGATAGGTGCCAGTATTTTTAGGTTTTTTCAAAAAACAGAATTTACCTTTCATTTTCATTTCCGTAGGGGTCCTATGGAAATTTTTTTAACGTAACTGTGTTATTTTTTTTATTAATCAGAAATAATGATTCATAAACTATAATTTTTTCGCCATTAATCATTTCTTAACGATATCCTTCGTAATAATAGAAGTATTTTAATGCAAAATTGCAGATAGCCATGAAAATGACAGACATTCGCAACAATTGAATTATTCTTGACTTACTCACTAATTTTCTGAAGCAAGTGTCTTAAAGTTGTTATAAACAAGAAAATTAATATAAAATGGCTGAAAAGTATTCAAGAGATGAAAAAGTTGACATGTTTATTATTTATGGAGAGACTCGACGTAATTCAACTAGAGCACAAACTCTGTATAGACGGAGATATCCAGAAAGAAGACAACCTCCGAGAAACTATTTTGCACTGTTAGAGCATCAATTTAGAACTGAACCTAATATAGAAATTGAAGAAAGATTTATTGTGGATGAAGAAATGGAAATTACTGTATTAGCTTTAGTGCATGTTGACCCAACCAGTTTCCAAAAAATCAGCCAGGAAAATTTTAAAGAAACACGGCTATAGTTCTTATAAATATCAATTGCATCAATTTTTGTATTAGAATGATTGTCAACGAAGAATAACCTTTTGTAATTGGTTACAGTTACGCCAATTAAGAAATGAGAATTTTATCAAAAACATTTTGTTCACTGATGAATCGAGAATTACAAACCTTGGGTTATTTAATCGAGACAACATTCGATATTGGGCCATTGAAAATCCTCATATTAGGAGACAGGGGCGGTTTCAGGAGCGGTTTAGCTTCACTGTTTGGCTAGGCGTACTGGGCGACCTATCATAGGTACAATAATTTTTGACGGAACTCTAACTGGACCAAGTTATCTAGAATTTCTCCAAAATATAATAGTTCCACAGATTAATCAAATTCCCAATACTAATATTGACGAGGTTTACTTCCAACAAGATGGGACAGGACCACACAATGCTATTATCGCTAGGGATTACTTAAATCAATTATTTCTAGGTCGTTGAATTGGGACCCATGGTCCAGTCAGATGGCCTGCAAGGTCACCTGATTTAACCCCACTCGATTTTTTCATTTGGACGCATTTGAAAAATAGAGTCTACATGACTGCTCCAACCACAAGGCAACATCTGGAAGAAAGAGTTCGACACGAAATTGCACAATAACACCTCAACAATTACAGAATGTTAGACGTGCAACGATAAGTTGCGCTACTCTGTGTATTAATCATAACGGTGAACATTTTGAACAATTTTTATAATGGTTTATTATAATTTAGGTTTTGAATAGTTTTGTTATTCTATTCATTCAAGGTTGTAACGTTTTATTAAAATTATTTCTTGTTTAATTTGTGTTTACTTTTAAAAATACTTCTATTATTACGAAGGATATCGTTAAGAGATGATAATGACGAAAAAGTTATAGTTTATGAATCATTATTTCTGATTAATAAAAAAATAGCACAGTTCCATTAAAAAAACTTCCATAGGACCCCTACGGAAATGAAAGTGAAAATTAAATTCCGTTTTTTGAAAAAAACCTAAAAATACTGGTACCTATCAGTAATTCAAACAACTATTTTCTTCTTTACAGACAAGTCTACAACCTTATTAATAATTTCCATAGCCTACATAGTAATTTTCTTACACCGCATTCATGTGACGTGGCCATTTTGAAAAAATGAAAAAATTGTTCGTATCTCACTTATTGTTTGGAATTTTTTATATCTGAAAAACGGTTGCATTTAGAAATTTATGCTTAATGAGAAACCATAAAAAAGATGTCCGGTTCAACCGGAAGTGATATTTTCATTCATGTTAGTCTAAAAGTAGCCCACTATTGTCTAATTCATGTGTAGCAAAAACCAAATTTTTAAATACAAAAACAAAAAAATATTGAGGGCGTACATTGTCTCATGGCCACCCGGTATATGTTTAGATTTCGAAAAAACTAAAAATGCGAATTTCGTAATGAAATTAGGTACTGGGGCTCAAAATTTTTTTTTTATATACATTTATTTAACGTCGGCCTATTTCCGCTACTGAGGCCTAACACCGACGCCTGTAGACGAGCTACCCCCAACCAGGAATTTTGCCGAACCTCTTCCCTTAAGAAGAGTAGGGATCTTTTACTTGCCTAACATTTAATAGACAAGGGACCGACGGCTTTACATCCCCTCCGAAGGATGGTATATCTCCTATACAACCCTCGCCTAAGGTTGTATAGCTTCCGCGCATACACTGATATACAAGCATACAAGCCGCTGGAAGATGTGTGAGGTGAGGACGCGGTTTCCGTTGGAATGGTCACCCATCCAAGTACTAACTGCGCCTGTCGTTGCTTTACATCGCATACCGAAGTATGTACATAGTAAAGACGCACCTACGCTCGCCCCTAGGCTCAAAATTAGATTCCGAACAACTTTTTCTAATACCTTTTTCGATATCTTCAACGCGAAGCAAAATATCGGTAATGGACTCCATTTGGGGAGCCGTCGTTATCTCAGTTTGTTAATTCAATTTAAGTTGGTTACCTCGAAATTTACGTCTTATATAGGACTAATTATTGTGCCAAAGCTTAAATCTGGATTTCGAAAAATGTAGAAAATATCCAAGTGTCTTCATGTTAACTGAGACACAGTGTATATTAGTAGAAAGAAAAGATTCACGTTTATTTTCATTAATACCTTAAGTTTACATGATTTTCTCAATTTTAAATTATGCACGGCCTGTAAAATCCTTTTGTGACATATAACGGCCCCTCTATTATTGACAGCGTTTCCCCACAGAGTAATAATGTATCTAAGGTAGTCATAAACAAGACTATATTATACTTTTAACGGCATACTTAAGGGTAACATGTTTTTCCTACGGGAAATTGCAAATATCCCTTGTTTATGTGTTTACAAGCAAAATTTATTTGGGGAGACCACCTGAAATCAATATCGACAATTTATATGTAAAAGCGTTGCTATGAGGTCGATATTACCAAAGATGTTAGAATAGCGTTGTTGAAATAAATTGTAAATTTATCCAATTTTCTAGATGAAAAATCAATGAGGATAATATTTAGGACTGAAATGTACTAAAGGACCCAGGTGATCCACTGTAGCAACGTTGGACCTTTAGAGAAAATAATTAATTAATTAATTGTAATAAAAATTGTACGTGAGATACATTAATTAATAATTTCTATTATTAAGCACAGATTTTTGATGTGGTCTCTGAACTTGGGTACACTGGAAGCAGATTTAATATTAGGGGGCAGACTATTATATATTTTCGTCGCACTGTATACAAAGGATCTCTCAAGTTGAGCAGAGCTGTATCTAGGCATAGTGTACAAGTCACGAGACCGCGTAGGACAATGATGAGTAAGACTATATTGTATAAAACCGTATAAAAACTTAAAACCGGCAAAAACAGTCGGCATCTCTTGCGGAGGTAAACAGAAATGCTTGTCATAAGAAAAACAATAAAGAGATGCCGACTGTTTTTGCAGTGCAGTACAGGACAACGCCGGATACGGTAAAATAATCAGTTGTTCTGTATCTGCCGGACAAGCTGGACGAACTATCTCTGTAAATATGGAGGAGAAACTTATGTTGTCGGTGGATGATTGATTTCACTGCACGTACTACATATTCGTACCGTAGTTGGTGGACTTTATAAATGCTACAGCGAATTGACTGCAGCAGGTACGTCTGTCCGGCATGCAGGGCTGTATTCGGTGGAATATTTGCTTTAGCCTATTGAGTTGAAAACATTCATCCAAATTTAGCCAATGCAACTCTCTGAATTTATCTGAAATGTGGTCAAATTTTCGCGGATTCTAAATAAATCTCAAACAGGAGTTTTGAATTTTTTGTAGACTATTTTAATCTTTACTTAACAAAGCAGACCAAAAAACAGTATCATGGTAAGTAAGACTACTAAGTATTAAAGCATCACAAAGCCTTAATTTTATATCTGAGCTCAGGAAGTCTTCAGGGATGTACAGTGTTTTTAATTTACAATACGATTTTCGAAGCAGACTGTTGACATGCGTAGTGAATCTAAGATTGCCCACCACGTATAATCCCAAATTCTTACAAGAATTAGTAGGAACTGAGGACACCTCGTTGATGGTAATGTTAAAATCAGATTTACTTACAACATTCTTGCATAATTCTGTTTTACAGTCATTGAGAACTAATTTATGTGCCCTAGACACCTCAGATATGGTAAGCAGATCGAAGTTTATTTCTGAGATAGCGTCTCTAATATCTCGTAAATGAAATAAAAAATAAATTTGCGTGTCATCATACTGGGACATTTTACAATACTTTAATAATTGTGGAAAATGTGTAAATAGCAAAAAGCAGAGGACTTAAGATACAACCCTGTGGAACCTCTTGATAAAGATTTTCTATTTAAAAGGCAATTTTCAAAGAATGTAACCGCACTAGCACTCACCCCAAAGTATTTTAATTTGGAACACAGGGTCGAATGATCTAGAATATCGAATGCCTTACTATAGTCCAAAAGTATCAAAGCAGTATTTTTTTACATCACTAGCCATCTGTAATCTAGAGGAAAGCAGTGGTCGTATTGTGATGTGCCCTAAAGCCAGACTGCATTTTATTCTTGTCCATAAATAATCGAAGCTGTTCAGAAACAATTTTATAAAAAAAGAATTTTTGTGTTATTGGTAATAAGCTAATAGGTCTATACTGTGACACTAGTGAGGGATTACTAATTTTAGGTACAGGCACAACAATCGCCAACTTCTAAAGCTAAGAAAAAAATGTGACTTATAAAGATTTTGTTTTTTTTTTGTCCCGATCGGATCTACATAACTTACATTTTTAGGTTGAAAAACGCGGTAAAAAAAAATTAAATTGTTAATAACAATTGAAGCAGAGGGTCTTTCAAGTACAAACATTTTTTGGGTACTCCTTAACATCTTCCCAACAGGATTCAACTTTAAAATTTCTATAAATAAGTCGTACTTAAATTTGGAAAAATCTTGAAATGTATGAAATATAGTAGGTTGGCGCAGCTTCTTTATTTTTAAGTTACATTTGACTAAACATGGTCAGAATATATATTCTCCATACTAAGAACATCTATATCTAAGGTTAAATCTAAACTAGACTAAATAATAAGACCAATCAGTGTGCTAGAAATGTCAGTGATACGAGTTGGATGCTAAATGAGCCGATGTAAGCCATATTTATCAAGTGAAGAATTAAATATAAGAAAATTAAGATTAGTTTTGCTTAAAAGATCCATATTAAAATCGCCCCCAAATAGGGCATAATCAAAGTAAAGTAAAAAATTTGTTAGAACATTTTCAAGACACCGATTCCATTGTGTCACAAGCACGAGTTAAGAATGCGCGGTGCATTCTCGCGGGTCTCCTTCTTTTCAAAGGTTTGTTTAAATAATTTCCGTTGGCAGCGCATAAAATCCCTGAATTTGACAATTGTTTAGGTTAGAATAAACTTAGGTACGTTATACCACATTTTTATTATAGTTTTTGCAATAATAAATAATGAGTTTTAAATGATGTGTTCTTCAGTGCATTTAATCTTCAAGGGACACAAAAGTTTTCTCAATTTTTAAAGTCTGCAAATCCAAATGCGATCAGCTGATCCATTTATATCAATTTGGGCATATAGGGACTTAACAGTCTGCTTACTGTCTCCTTCCCCTCAAGTAACTGGCTGCTTCCCTTCTCATCAGTATGCCATAGGTCATGGAGCAGACAAATGCGAGTGGCCAACCTGCTAGTTTTATACAAACTATAGTAAATTGAGTAGTGGTGAGAGGTAAGTGAAACCTCTCAAATGGTCAATTGCTACTATACACCATAGATGTCTCTATGGACGTATAGCGACTTGCGATTCTGCAAGTACCTGAGAGCGGCGACCTTTCAGTCCTAGGTGGACTTAACCTCTCACCACTACTCAATATATATATATATATATATATATATATATATTAGGATGTATATATATATATATATATATATATATATATATATATATATATTATACATGATTTGCAAGAAACAACTACTCAGCGGGCAAATACCCCGACCTGCATTGAATTACACCTTACAAATCATGAAAAATTGGTAGCCAATGTCATTTGTCAACTCCTTGACCAGACATAGACCGGTTTCGAACTTATTAGTTCTCCTCAGTATGCCATAGGTCATGGAGCAGACAAATGACAGTGGCCAACCTGCTAGTCTTATACAGACTAATGTAAATGATCTAGTGGTGAGAGGTAATTGAATCCTCTTGAATCCTCTCATGTGGTCTAATGCTACTATACACCAGACATCATAGATGTCTCCGTGGTACATAGCGACTTGCCATTTTGCAAGTACCGAGAGCGGCGACCTTCAGCCCTTGGTGGACTTAACCTATATACTGTTATTATACATGATTCGCAGGAAACAACTACTCAGCGGGCAAATACCCCGACCTGCATTGAATTACACCTTACAAATCATGAAAAATTGGTAGCCAATGTCATTTGTCAACTCCCTGACCACGGAGACATCTATGGTGTCTGGTGTATAGTAGCATTAGACCACATGAGAGGATTCAATTACCTCTCACCACTATACCGTTTACATTAGTCTGTATAAGACTAGCAGGTTTGCCACTGTCATTTGTCTGCCCCATGACCTATGGCATACTGAGGAGAACTAATAAGTTCGAAACCGGTCTATGTCTGGAGAATTTCAAGAATTTTAAAGTTATCTAAGAAATAATAATGAATATTTTTATGCATTTTTGCAAATAAAAATGATGTTTACTTTTAAATTGCGTAGCAAATGTTAAAAAAAGTTATAAAAGACCAACTTTCCTAAATAAGTCATTTTTGACATAATCAATAATCATGCACTATATTATCCAATAATCGCATTAATGCGGCTAATTATTGCACGATTATCACGTAATCTTGCTTTGATTGGTTTAAATCAATAATTATAATTAAAACTTGTCATTTCATTGTTGAGAATTTTCAGAAAAATTATGAAATTAAATAAAAAGCCTAATCACTTACCGGTTTGAATAGAAGTTAACTTCTGCCTTTTTCTCATTCCAGACGAATTGCAAATTACTCATATTCTTCATATATCAAAAACTGTGTCACTATTTCTTGTCTTAGAACAAGAAGGAACATTTTCATTTATATTGTTACTCACTTGACAATCAGATGACATATTCTGCCCACTAGTATATGATACGCTAGGTGTGCTTTATCTCGCTACCGACAAGCACATATCGCGCGCGCGAATATTAATAATTTTAAATGACGATAAGTACAAAACTATTTACCACAGAAATACTGTTTAAGGTGTGTATACGTGTATATCTGACTAACGACTTCTTCCATAATTGATCTGCAAGAAATGTTTCTTGACTGATTTTTATAGATTGTATTGAAGGCTAATTCAATGATGAATTCCTTCATCACCCTCTATTTTCAAGGGATAAAACTTTAAAGTCGGAAACAACGATTGTAGCAAATAAAGATTGATCTTATGTGATTCCAGTATACAACCGTTTCCTACACCCATGTACGCAATGAAATAATCTAATTTTGTCTCCAATCCATTACGCTGACGCTGGTGGCCAATTTATTGCAGCGTGTTTATTTCGATCTTTTATATAGAAAATGAAAGACATTTTATTATCAATCAATATTTTGGTTTAAAAATATTTCTCTGAATTCAGGGCTTTCAATAAAGTAAAATATAATCAATCAGTCAAATGCATGTGACAGGTGACGGCGCGCGTTTCTTTTGTGTAAAGCATGTTCTGTGAAGTGTTTGATGGCACTTTCTGTAGAACTGTCGCCACAAAATTAGTCAAAATGTTATATTTTTATATTTGGTTCGTAATTTTCTTAAGTGGCACAAATTAATATTTTATATATTTTTACTAATATCTGAGAAATGAACAAATGAGAAGACATAAAATGTCATAGTTTTTTATGCATTAAGAAAATTAAAAAGTTACTACATTGACACAAAATAGTATAGGTTAGGTAAATACAATATGAAACAATATTGGAGAACCAACTAAATCAAATATAGATTATATTAAAAATTATTTATTGGTATGATATTAATAGCAGTTGTACTTAGATGAAGCAGAAGATATAATATATAATATGTTGGAAATTACAAAAATAAAGTTCCTTTATCTCACAAACTCTATATTTAGCGACCGGTATTGTGCTATAATGTACATCAAGTACTATCACATCTTCAGGCATCAAGACTAAAATAAATATTAAAATGTCTTTAAATAAGATACTCATTATAGAAAAAGGGTGAAAGGTGAGGATGACATCACGTCAATATTTATAAAAAAAATTACATAAAAATATATTAAAGCCATTGAAACACTTAATAAATTTATCGTTTTCTAGTTTTCAAATCACCACAGATTGGAAATATTCTCTTGTTACCCCAATATTTAAGACAGGCGACCCACAGTTACTAACGAACTATAAGCAATATCAGTTATTAGTATAGTAACTTTGTAAAGTTATTTGAGAAATTTTTAAAACTAGGGTAATTAACTTTTTAGAACATGAAAAAATTCTTTACAAAAAACAATTTGGCTTCAGAAATAATAAAAGTATGAATGCAGTATTTGAATTTACAAATAATCTTATCTATAATCTCAACAAAAATAAAAAATGTCTTGCAATATTTTTAGCCTTTGACACAGTCTGACACAAAATGTTATTTGAAATACTTAACAATGCTGGAATTAGGGGTGGATAACTAAAATTGTTTGAAAATTTAACAAATAAAATTCAAAACGTGAAATTAAATAATACTATAAGTAGTGGAAGAATAATAACAACTGGTGTCCCACAGGGTACTGTAGTGAGGCCTATTTTTCCTTCTATATATAAATGAAATTGGTAATTTGCCCATAGAATGTAGTGTTACGCTGATGATACTGGTATACCGTTTTATGCTGATACTTGGTCAGGGGCAGAAATGGGTCTAAGTATTGAATCACAGTGGTTATCTCTTAGCTTGCTATGTCTTAATACTTAAAAAAACTTATTTTATCACTTTATTTTCTTCAGCTGTTGATCAACCTAAAGAGATTATTTTAAAAATACATACCCAAAACTGCAATGCAGGTATTAACAAATGCACATGTCCAACGATAGTAAGTCTTTAAAAGAAAATACTTAGGAATAATAATTGAACAACACTTTAAGTGGAATGAACACGCCAATTATTTAACTACTTAAATAAGAAAAGTCTTTGACAAATTTTATCAATTAAGAGATATTCTGAGTAGAAAATTATTAACAATTGTATACATATTAATGGTTGAGTATATTCTACGTTACTGTGTAATTATTTGGGGCGGTCTGTACCAAAATGCTATAAGACATCTTTCGGTCTGTCAAAATACTGTTTTAAAATATCTTTAAGAAAGATCCTTTGACTTCTACCTTTCAACTTTATAAAGATAAAGATCTTAAATATTAGAAGTCTATATGTTTATTGTTGCCTTAATTATATAACAAAAATTTATGAACTACGTTCGACATCTCTCATATTTATCAGACTAGGTCTAACGTAAATGAATTTTTACAAATACCACTCTGTAACAAATCCGTTTCCCAAAGGTTTATAACTTTTTATGTACCAAAATTCTATAACGTACTCCCTGATATACTCCCATAAGATATTTATGTAATCATAAACATTTTGAAATTGAAACCAAACGTATATTCTCAAACACTCCAATGAATTTACACAATTGCTGAACAATTAAAAAAGTTATGATGGTACACATATTTCTCCTTGCTTCATTAACCTTCCAAGAACGGTGGGTTTTTGATTCACTAATTCTCCGTTGGGGGTATGAGTGATACCCCATGCGGTTTTCTTTGCTTCCAAAATCAGTATTTTTGTTAAATGTAGATTTTAGCCTACGGAATAAGGTGAAAGAGATTTAAAGCAGGTTATTGCTAGTTAAATTTAATACAAAAATACAACAAAAACAATAAATTCTAATCTTTAGGTAACCAAATAAAACTTTCTGCAATTCTTTCATTAATAAAATACTAATATTAACAAAAAATATAAAAAACACTTAACGAATTACAACAATTGAATAAAAATCACTCAATTATCTCTATTTTGGAGGTTGCAGTTTACACAGTAAATTGTTGATGAAACCTCTCTGTGGACTACGCAAACAAATTTTTGCATGAACTACAAGCAAATTTTGACTTTCTGTCCTGCCTTCTAGGACAGAAACTCCATCTCCCTGATAATTTGTTGTCTTGTCTAGCTGCTTCAGTGCTTCCAGCTTCTCCAGTCGGGTTTTCGGCTTCTGGGCAAACAAAATTCATTGCATCTTTTTGATATTTATGGAAATGAGTGCCACTTTCTTTCCTGTTCTCAACGTTGTCTCGTACCAAACTAAACCCCAATTCCCTCATAAATACTCTGCGGCGGCTTCGATCCTTATTCCTCCATGTTGGATTTTTTTTGTCTAAATAATATAAGTATTCAGTGCAGCTATATCAATCATCTCCATAAAAATCCGGAACGGCAATCGTCTTGTAGCTCTGACGCAAGTGTATTATTTGGTCATCTTCTCCCCAGTGTCTACCGTGCCTTTCGTTTGATAATAGTGCTTTCTAATCTCAGGCTTTTTCTTTTCATCTGTATGATCAATTGTCCCATCATTGAACTGGGTTGAAAGCAATGCAACTGCTCGATTTTTTTTAGGGACGTATGAAACAAGCGTCAAATTTGTAGTAAATCCAAACAAGCTTGAAAGCTCTTCTCTTTATTTGGATGGAAGGAAAGCCTTTGGAATCTCTGTCTTATTTGATCTGAGTGTTCCTCTTATTGTTAGCTCGTTTGCATATAATTCTGTTACCAGCGGAATAGATGTGAAGAAGTTATCACAGGTTACACCCCGCCAGGAGCCGTAGTATCGATTCACTAAATCCGTTACAACTCGTCTTCCTTGATTTACCTATTGGACTCCGTTGATCATGCCAGTGTAAACCTAAAAGAAATAAAAAAATTAGAAGGATTTATATTGAATAAGCAGCCTGAAGATTTGATCTGAATCCGATACTACCCATATTTTGATGCCGTAGCATCCGGCTTTACTTTTCATATAGACTCGAAAGGGACAGTGCCCCCTAAATTTTGCTAAGCATTCAATCCTGGTGAGTAATTAGCTACACAAGCTTCCGAAAACTGATCAAGTACAGTTCTGATTGCTGCTAATTTGTCTTTAGTTTGCTCAATGCGTTCGGCTCTAGTCTGACGATCATCAAACCTGATGTTGCTGAGCAAATAACGGAATCTGTCACGTGCCATGGCAGCGGTAAAAAGGCTGTCTATAGAATATGTCACAAGTCCATAATTCTTCTAATGGAAGTTTCCGTCCGTGACATTTTCCAGCAGCCAATAAGATACCCACAAAACCATATAATTCGTGTGAAGTTGTAGGTGGAATATTTTTATTAGTACCTTCCAATAACCTCTGGCAATGACGATTTGTCTCGTCACATATTTTATCCATCATCGATCGAGGCATGAATAGATCAAAAGCTTCACGAATAGAAGTTATATCTTTGCTTGTGTTTGTTAGACCGGGTTTTGCATTCACCTTATTGTGTGTTCTACGTTTAGATAGCCTGGGTGGCTTTGATGACCAAAAGAGTCCAGATTTAGATCTATATATAGTGAAATCATCATCACTATCATCGCCCAAGCTATTTTCCGATGGGTTCTGCTCGTTATCTGTCGCAACTTCATCGTTTTCTGGAATGTTTACTATAATATATGGTTCTTCCTCCACTCTCTCTATGATATCCTCAACATCGCTATGGTCTTGCTCTTCGACAGTCATTTCCCCAAATTCTAAATCGTCCAAATCACTATAAGCATATAAACTTTGACCGCCTTCGTCTCCAGAATCTTCTTCTAATATCTTCGCTAATTCTGCATCGGACAAAAACTTTCCTGCCATTCCGGAGAAGTTATTTAGAAATACACTTTTTTTGGGAACACGCTATGGAGATACGCTATTTGGAAAAAGATCCCATTGAATCACACTTCACTGCACAAAACAATAAATGACAAACTTCAAATAAGTGAGGTTATAATAGGTAAATTTTCGCGAGCTTACCACAATAAGGTGTAAAAGAGATAGCTATACATACCTAACCAATCAACTTCTCAATTTTATATAGCCATCTCTTTTACACCTTATCATAGTTAGTTGTGGTAAGGTCGCGAAAATTTACTTATAATAGAAATTCATAAATTGCGAAGCAGTACATGGAAGCCTATGAGGGGTATATCTCATACCCCGGTCCAAAATTATCAAAAATTTTTCAAAGTATAGGATATTTTTGTCTGAAATTTTGAAATTAAATGTATCAATATGTTTTAGGCAAATATATATCTAAACTTAAACTGTTAAAAAATTTATTTCAAAAGTTATAAGAACAAATCATGCCTGGGGTACTGTAAAGATTAATAAACTGAATGAATTCTAGACATATAACAATGAACATGATCTTTTCAGGACATTCCTCCCATCTATAATATCTATAGCTATGAATGTCATATTTTCTTTTAAAAGAGGGATATTCACACATAAACTGGATTCTACGGTTTAGGTGAAATATATAGTTTATGTATATATATATATATATATATATATTGTTATTATACATGATTTGCAGGAAACAACTGCTCAGCGGGCAAATACCCCGACCTGCATTGAACTATACCTTACAAATCATGAAAGATTGGTAGCCAATGTCATTTGTCAATTCCCCGACCAGGCATAGACCGGTTTCGAACTTATTAGTTCTCATCAGTATGCCATAGGTCATGGAACAGACAAATGATAGTGGCCAACCTGTTAGTTTTATACAAACTTAAGTAAATGGTGTACCGGTGAGAGGTAAGTGAATACCCTCATGTGGTCAAATGCTACTATACACCAGACATCATAGATGTCTCCATGGTGTATAGCGACTTGCTATTTTGCAAGTACCGAGAGCGGTGACCTTTAGCCCTTGGTGGACTTAACCCATGTACTGTTATTATACATGATTTGCAGGAAACAACTACTCAGCGGGCAAATACCCTGACCTGCATTGAATTATACCTTACAAATCATGAAAGATTGGTAGCCAATGTCATTTGTCAATTCCCCGACCAGACATAGACCGGTTTCGAACTTATTAGTTCTCATCAGTATGCCATATATATATATATATAATGCATAAATTCGCTTATATTTAATCTATTATTGTACAGAAAACATATAGAATGTAAACCTACCTATGTAAATTTGTAATTTATAAACCAGATAATAAAGCTGAATTTGAATATAAAAACGCGATTTTCGCCGTTTTTATAGATTTTAATGATAAATACTAGAGTGGCAATTTTGCATAAAGGAAAGGGTTTTCCACGAGTAGCGAAAGGGTTAAATAATGTGGTTATTAAATTAGTGTATTCTAATGCAATATGATATTCTAAACACTTTTTTACTCTACATATTTTTCAGTAAAAGCAATAGAAACGGCGTAAATCAGGAATTAATTCTTACAGTAGGCCATTTAGGTCCGCCATTTTTAATTTCCAATTTTCACTTCGGATTCGTATTTAGCGACCTCATAAACCCCCATGATATGAATTTTATGCGATTTAGTTGAAAACTTTGCAAGTTATTGAAGAGTTATTGAACTGGAGGTGTAAAGTGGGGGCTGCAACCCTCCAGGGTCAGTGCACTGATTTTCAGAGGTATATCTTTCATGTGTTGCCGAAACTTAACATAATGCAAAAGGTTTCAAGTGTTCACATTAAGGTAGTAACGAATAAAACTGAAATGTATTCACTTCCTCTACTAAATAAATCTCTATTATAAAATTTTCAGTAATTTAGTTTTTCTGCTGAAGAGTTTAAATCGTGAAAACTGTCGGTGACAAATTTCACCATAAAATGTTATATCAAATTACCCTACAATTTACACCAATTATAGAGTTGTAGAGAGTAAGACTACACATAACTTTAGATCAATACAAATATTTGGCGATGCATGTAACTGGTGCCGAACGCGATCAATCTTCACAATTCCCTCGCATGTATAAAATGCAAAATAACACGACGGAAACAACTTGAGCAAATGAATTTTCAATTCAATTTTCGTAAAGTTGCAGTAAGGCCATATAGAGGTAGTTCAAAATGTGCGAGCTACATGGCCAATATATGTTTGAGCGGTAAATGGCAATCGATAAGCTCCGTGAATAAGGTGCAGAAAGAGCAATAAGTCTACTATTGGACTCTTCGATATTTTATTATGTGCGCCCCTAGAAAATGAACGAATTCCAGCCTTGCTTCAACTATGAAATATTTCAGTTGCCAGCGCTCGGCACTCTGTTCCGTAGCAATTTATATTTCGAGTACATCATGGCCTTATAATGATCCTCTGAAGTCATTAGTCTCTAAAACAAATTGACAGTAATATTAATTGCGATTCATTTATTTAAGTACCTACTCGCTAAATCAAACAAAATTTTGTATTACTCACAGCATCGTTTTGTTCAGATTCTCGAATCCACAATGTGTCATATATTAATTTAGTGCCTATTATCCGAGTGATTTTAAACAAGATTTTACCATAACTTACAAATTCAGTGTTTAGAAAATAAATTTTATCAATTTATTGATTTCAAGGCAACTGCCAAAACAGATACACGCATTTGTATGGCCGGCATTTGTTACGCCGTACAGGCCTCATTATTATCGTACAGCGGTAACTTTAGTAAAATGTTATTTGTCTTTTATGTATTTTCCGGCTGGATCTATAACTTTCTATTTCTACTTTCTTCAGATCCACAAAGGTTCAGGGGTGGGAACAATATAACATCCTGTAGCTTACGTTACCAGATGATGAGAACCTACAAATGTAAAAATCTTATAATTATTTCTTTTTCCTTTGTTCAACTTTCTGAACAGGAGTACTTACCTCTACTTATAATTTTACTTGTGGATTCTCATAACGATAGACAACAACACAGTCTCTTCTCTTCTTTTGTGTTTGTATTTTTCTTCTTTCTTTTGTGCTTTCTGTGAATACCTATACGATTCTTTACTTCAATTTGGTTTAATCTTTTCCTACCACCTTGGATAAGAAGCCATAACCTCAAAACTTTGACAACTAAAACTTTAAAACCATAAGTTTTATATTTTTACTAGATTATTTTAATTACCTTTCTGAAAACCAGCCTTATGGGTATTCAGTACCTTCCTCTTTCTTTTCTTTCTTGTTTATGTTTCTGTGATTTACCGTAATTAATAAAATTCTCCTACCTAGGTAAATTTAATTTTTTTCTAGCTTCTCTACTTCGCATCACGATTTTAACTTTGATTTTTGAGAACAATTTTTCTGATTTAACTATAGTACATCTTACATGTACTATCTGATTTGTTTTGAACTATCAGTTTTAGCACTCAACGGCTATACACTTGAATTGTAGGTTAACAATAACACAAGTTTTCACTTCTTGCTAATCTATATTGGCATATAATATTACATTGTATGTATCGTGGTATTAGTTTTATAAAACTCTACCAATTTTAGTACTAGCAACGGCTTCACAGTTGCTCAGACGTTATAATGTCTGTAGGATTTCGACATTAAGTCGTCTTCCTTAAAATTAATTTTATTCATTTTTTGTCTATTTTTAAATTTCGCAACACTTAACTTTTCACATTTTTTTCATTACTTAGTTCCGAAGATTTCTCCAGTTTAGGTCAAACACTTGCTCCCTGTACGTAGAACTTCTGGTAGAGAATGTATTTTGTCACTCATCCTTCGCTCGCTTTCTCAATTTTATATTTTATGTTCCCTACAAGGAATTAATAATATTAAAGTATTAAAGTATTGTTTACTTTCATAATATGTTTACGAGTGAAGCAAAGCAAAAATTTTTATACGTACCTTAAAAAAATTTTTTCTCCAGAAGGGAGGCATTCTGTTACATGGCCTATGTCCATTTAACAGTTTTATTTAAAAACTAGTGTTTTGTGGATAGTTAGCACGACCTGTATATTTTTTGGATTCAGTTTTTGCAGGTGAAACTGTTTTCAACTAACAGAATTTTACATGTATAACTGCCAAACCATGTCACACTGTTTCATGTACATAATTTTATATCTTAGGAACTTAGTCCTGTTTTTCTATTAACACTATTATGTATCTCATATCCGTTGTTATACAGCATTATTATCCCAGGAAAAAATTTGTCTACAAAATTTAGTTACATCAGATATCTATTTTTCAATTTTTATATTTTTGTTTACTATGGGGTACATATGGTTATATTCCTTACCTTCTCTCATTCTATATATAGTAAATCCTATAACATGTAATATGTTACTGATTTATCAATAATATCAATACGTTTTACTACTTATTTACATCTGTTAATATTTGTTGTTTTGTATAAAATAGAAATTGGAAAGGCAAATCAGCTGGCATGGAAAATAAACTATTATTATAGATTCCTTTTATCGATTATATGCCACTACTTTAGTTGAGTATGGGAATCTACAAGGCAAGTTGGTGCGCTTAACTTAACCACTGACAGATGGCCATACTTGTACGATTTCTATATTTTGATAGCTTTCAATTTAAATAGGGAATTAGATTTCTCACATTTTTTTGGTGGCGTTGTTTTCCAGTAAACAGGACAAAAAAGTTTACCTTATCAGTAAAACTCACCAGGAAGTCATTTGCTTGCAGCCCTTGTACTGATTCAAACATTATAATTTTTAACTGTGGACTTCAGTAATTGATATTACAATTTTTATATTCCAGTTACAAAGTGTTGAACATACAGGTAATTTCATTTCATTATACTCATTAAAATATTTTAATTAATCTTCAAATTTTGCCTTTGATATAATTTCAATTATTTTTAAAATAAATTTTGAATTCAAAGTCAATTCTTTTTAATTTAATAAGTAGTTAAAATGCTATATGTACCACATGGTTTTAAAAATATTTTTCTCTTTCCTTTTAATTTTTTTGGCAATTTATAGTCTAAGAAATCAGCTAACTCGTGCATAGCTAATAATTACTCGTGCATAGCTAATCATTACTATTGTATAGCTAAAATTACTTTTGTACTGCTAATCAGCTTACTTTTGTATAGCTTAAATTAATTTCCTGCAGCTTTTATACAGCTAGCTTAATATTTCGTGCAGCTAATTTAAATATACTTTGTACAGCTAACTAGCTTATATTTGCATAGCTAACATTGCTTAAATTTTGCATAACTAACTTGCATAAATTTTGAATGTGCTTATATTTGGTTAAATTTCCTACAATTTTCACCCCATTTACTGAGAGACGTAAATTGCCAAGGAAAATTTAGAATTCTTGCAATAAGAGACAATTGTGGGCCTGGATTGCTGTCCCAGAACCAGCCACCTGAACCATAAACCATCTAGGATACTGGTATCAATTTGTCTTTTATATATATATATTTTTTTTACATTTCAATTTGTCTCAAAACCGATTTGTCTAATTTTCTTTCATGTAATATATTTTGTCATTCATTTTAAACTATCTTTTTATTTCTCTTACCAATAATTTCAGACTGATCTATAGCAGACTGGTTATTCGAGAAAAAGAGACAATTTTGCTTATTTCACTATAGATGGTGCCCAATTTAACATCAATGTTTCTTTGTCTCCTTTTCTCGAAATAAACAGAAATCTGTCGCTTATGCCTGTACATGTCAGAAAGGGTAAGTTTCTCCACTCTTACGAATGCTCTGGACCCACGGCTCTCTGCTCCGGCTTAAACCAGCTAGTCGTCCGCACATGTTGCCTCAATTCTTTCTCAAAAATAAATAACGTAACATTGTACGAGGTAGATATTTATTAATTTATTTTATTTATTTACATACCCCATCCAACAGCCAAGGTCAATTACTAGATGAAAGAATATAAGATTATGAAGAAATATCACAAACTACAAATTAATAAGTCAAGTAGAATAATATACCTCCTGTCAATTTTACGAGGACTACACCAAATATCTCGTTTAATATCTATTGTAGAAGAATAAAGTTTTCGAAACAGTTATCCCATTTTTTGTGAGCTATATTTCAGTAAACAGAAATTTGAAATCCATAGCCTACTTGATATTTCAAAAATTCGAAAAATAGAAAAACCACAAACAGTTATAGCTGTCTTATTTGAGGAGGTAAAAGTTAAAGGGACGAAGGTTGACGGCAAAGACAATAAATATAATAATGTGTATCAAAAAATTCGAAAAACGCAGTTGGCGTTGACATACGCTCTTGTGCAAACATAAAAAGAACAAATCTCAAAGTAGGCCTTGACATAATTCATTCCGTTTATTTTTTCTCTTTCCAACGATACACAACATGTCACAAAAATTTTAACTGATAGTGTCAATATTTAATATTTTACGAAAACTATAATTTTCAAAATAAATTTAGTAATGTGTTTGAGGAATGCTTTCCAAATAAAATAGTCAGATACGATAACAATAATATCTAAAAGTCTATCAGTTGAAGATCCTGATATAAGTGAGTGTAAAAATAGGCTTGACATACTGTATGTAATGGCTAGTAATAATAATTATTATTAGCCTTTACTCGAGTCCGAGTATAAAAAAATGTTACAGTCGATAGATTGCGTGTAATAAAAAACAAGTAAAAGGTGTAGTCTATTGTAATTCCCATTCATCTACGGTGCACACGACTATGGCTATAGAGGCCAATTCGGGAGAGCACATGTCGACCGCAGTCAGGACAAACATAGACCTGGTTAGGTCTTGGATTCGGCCTTCTTGCAGCAACATTTCCTTGATAGCTGGCCACAACCCCTCGCCATTCGGTTCTGTCCGCTGCAAGTTGTTCCCATTGCTCGTCTGGAATACCGCAGGATTTTAAATTTTCATGGAGAACGTCTTCGAACCTCTTTCGTTGACCGCCACGCCTTCTTCTACCGCTTAGCAATTCACCATAAAGTGTACATTTAGGAAGGCGGTTATCATGCATACGATGAACGTGACCTGCCCATCTTAGGCGTGCTCTTGAAATAAGCACCTCAATTGGAAGGCTGCTTGCTCTCCTGAGTACTTCCACGTTTGATATGTGATGGAACCAACGGATTTTCATCATACTTCTGAGGTGTCTTTGCTGAAAACGTTCTAATTCTTTCACATGACGACGGTAAGTTACCCAGCTTTCACATCCATATAGCAGTGTTGGAATGACAACTGCTCTGTAGACAGCCATTTTTGTTGACAAAGCAAGGTCGTGGTTGTCAAATACGTTGCCTAAGTAATTGAACTGATCCACCACTTCAAGAGAATTTCCGTTAAGTGTAATGTCTATTTGGTTCACTTGATGATGAGTTGACATAATCTTAGTCTTTCCAATGTTGATTTTAAGTCCCAAGGAATCATAGCTCTGGGCATACACATCTAAAAGTTCTTGAAACTCTATCGGCGTAGAGGCTAAAAGTGCACAGTCATCCGCATACTGGAGATCACAAATGATTCGTGTGCGTGTCTTCGTGAAAGCTCTAAAGCGCCCTATGTTAAAGAGACCGCCATCAGAACGGTATCTGAGACCTATTCCTCTGACTGTCAGTTTGTTGTCAACAATAATTGTTAGAGCAGTGGTAAACAAATTAAAAAGTAGGGGTGCCAGGACACATCCCTGCCTAACTCCAGTGAGGGTTTGGGAAGGTTCGGTTGCCTCATTATTATACATAACCTGGGCGTTGTTGTTTGTATGTAGACTGCGACATAGTTCCACAAATTTTCTAGGGATACCTAAGCGGAGCATAATTTTCCAGAGCACTTCCCTGTCCACCGAGTCAAACGCCTTGGTTAAATCAATGAAGGCCATGTGAATTGCTCCTTGATGTTCGATTGCTTTTTCTTGAAGCTGTTTAAGTGTGAAGATTAGATCAGATGTGCCTCGGTTTGGTCTAAAGCCACTCTGTGTTTCAGGAAGTAACTTTTCCATAACAGGTGTTAGCCTATTTGCCATCGCTTGAGTGAGTATCTTCCCTCCAACAGCCAGGAGAGCTATACCCCTGTAATTTCCACAGTCCGCAGCGCTCCCTTTGTTTTTGAAGAGGTTGATTAAAAGTGTATCACGAAACTCTTGCGGAGCTTGACCACTTTCCCAGACGACATCAAACAGTTTTTTGAGGTAGGGTATGAGCTCTGACGACACAGCTTTAAAGATCTCAGCTGGGAGTAAGTCGGCGCCGGAAGATTTGTTATTTTTTAGCTGCCCAATGGCGGATAAGAACTCTTCCGTTGTTAGTGGTTTATCTAAGTCTAATAATAGAGAATATAATGAGTCATACAAATTAACTAAAAAAAATTATAATAGCTTACTGGTACAAACGAGGCAAAGTAACTATGATGTTAGATTACAAAATAGCGATAATAAATCAAAATATATATGGTCAATTGTAAATGAGATTAAGGGGAAAACTAACAATAATATGAATATACAGGGGCAGAAAAGTGCAGTGGAGATTGCAAATGAGTTTAATGATTACATTATAAATGCTGTACCTCAATTGTTATCTCGGATGAGAAATATACCATATACTGATACTATAATAGTAAATAATAAATTAATGTTTGTAAAACCGGTAACTCACACTGAAGGGATAGACATCGTGAGAAATTTAAAAAATAAAGTGAGTATTGGTGAAGATGAAATTCCCACAAGTATAATTAAATGCTGCATACAAAAAATAATCGAACCTCTATGTCGTGTTAAATAATTCACTGAGATTTGGTATCTTCCCTGATAAACTTAAGATAGCTCTGGTAATTCCAGTATACAAAAAAGGTGATAGCTCATTAATTGAAAACTATGGACCCATTAACTTACTACCATCTTTCTCAAAAGTATTTGAAATTTCAATGTATAATAGGCTAACTAATTTTATGACTATGTGTAAAAGCTTTAATGATATTCTACATGCATATATAAAAGGATGCTCAACACAAACTGCATTATTTCAGTTTACTTCCAAAATTTTAGAATCTCTAGAAGACAAGGACCTGGCATTGGCATTATTTTTTGATTTATCTAAAGCGTGTGATAGTCTGGATCATCAAATATTACTAAACAAATTAGAAAAATATGGTGTTAGGGGCATAGCCCTTGAATGGTTTAATTCATATCTTTCTGATCGTAAGCAGAGGGTAGTAATTCAAGATAATGGTGGAAAAAGTTTGTCAGATATTAAAAATGTTAATCATGGAATTCCGCAGGGCAATATAGCTGGACCAATCCTTTTTTTAGTTTACGTTAATGACCTAGTAAATATCATTAAGTCAAATAAAGAAACTTTAGTAATGTATGCTGATGACACCAACCTTTTGGTAACTGCCAAGGTATAAACAGAATTGACAGGTATAGTGAATACGACCAGAATTGAAACCGTATAAAAACTAAAAGCCGGCAAAAACAGCCGGCATCTCTTTATTGTTTTTCTTATGACAAGCATTTCTGTTTACCTCCGCAACAGATGCCGACTGTTTTTGCTGGCTTTTAGGTTTTATACGGTTCCAATTCTGGTCGTATTCACTATAATGCAAACAATGTGTTGGATAAAGCGAATGAATGGTTTGCAAAAAATAAGCTAATTTTAAATAACAATAAAACAAATGTGGTACTATTCAAAACTAATCATGCAGGTTTTGACACACCAAATAACATATTACTTAACAACTTGGTCATATCATTTGAAAAATCCACAAAATTTCTGGCGATATACATTGATGAAAATCTGTCATGGAATTTTCACATACAACATTTAACAACTAAACTAAATTCAATTTATTATTGCATTCGAGTAACTATGTCAATGTGACCACAATAAAAGTTGTATATTTTGACTATTTTCTATCGACACTTAAATATGGGATACTCTTCTGGGGCAGTAATGGGGCTATAGATAAAATATTCTGCATACAAAAACGAACTTTAAGAATTATTGTGAATCTAAGTTATATAGAGTCGTGCAGGGGTATTTTTATTTGTTGACAGTTGCTGCTGAAAAATAAAAGAATGTCTAATATTTTTCTTTAAGAATTATCACCTTTTCAAAAAGGATGAGCCTTTGAAACAACATAATACCAGGTCATTAAATCTAAACTATCCTAAGCATACCTTAACTCGGACACAAAAAGGAGCCTATTATTCATGTATAAAATTCTATAACAAATTGCCTGAACATATCAAAGCATTAAAAAATTTTAATGAATACAAGAAAAAAATATATGACTCTGTTGAAAATGGAACCATGTACCATAAATGAATATTTTGACTATTGACATTACCAAGTACTACAGGTTCTGCTGCAGGTTTTTTTATAGAGATAAGGCCAATGATACGGCTTTTAGTAAAATATACATTCATTCTCTTTCTTTTTTATTCCTTTCTACAGTGTGATTAATAAATTGTATTGTAAAAAGTGTTACTTATGTTCTGTAAAGATATGCTAATTAGGAGCGCATGTAAATATAATTAACTGTTGTTAATGTATTGCGTAAAAATTCTGGTAGATAAGATAGTTGCTGGTAATTTTTTTCTATTTACGCTTTCTGGATTGTATGAAATTCATTGACACAATTTCACTTCTTGTTTATACTTGTAAACAGATTTGGAAATAAAGATGTATTATTATGCCATGATTAGTGAAAAACAATGTATACAGTGCAAGAAAAATATTTAAAAAGAAAACGAGTTTCGATACTACAAAATGAAGAAAGTTCAACATTTAAATAAATAAAATAAGGAATGATCCGCTGACATGTACCAAAATTATTTGGTCGGACGAATACAATTTTTATAATAATGGATTTTTCAATAGAAATATGCATTATAAGTGGACACGATAAAATACACATTTTTGCAGAGACCGCTTTCCAAGAAAGATTTTCTACGAATGTTTTGGTTGGGTCTTTTAGGGACTAAAGTAATTGGACCTTATTTTTATGATGGCAAATTAACCGCTCGTAGATACCACAATTTCCTGCAAAAAAAATTTTTGAATTAACAGTGACAGAAATATTAAATTAACCTAACACAACATAAACTAAAGAAATATATAGATCAAAACTTTTTGAGATACTGAATAAAGTAGTTCTTCTGCCTTTTGATTTTAATCTTTAATTAAAATTTTATATTGAGATATTTACAATTATAGGCAATATTTAATTTAATAATTGTTATTTAATAAATGTCTCCATGTACGTGCCCTGTATAGCTGGCTTTTTTACTTTACAAGTATACTGGCATACAATGTGATGTAATTGTAAACATAGACATTTGTTTTTTGTCTGTATTACATCAGTAAATAAATAAATACCTAACCACAAATAACGACATTTATTATTTTTATTATTACTGTTATTCAAAGAAATTCATAACATAGAATCTCTCCAGTTTGTAGCATTTTCGTAATTGTTACATAAAACTACAAATTTTAATTATTTTAATGTTTCATTCCGTAACAATTCAGTGTAGTGTACAAACAGTAAGTGCAAAGAGCTTTTTGTTCGACAAAGAATTATGTGATGTCTGTATTACGTTAGCCAAAATGCAATCAAACAGGAAATAAACGTCTCAGTGCCCGCTTTAATTAAGGATATTAATTATTCGCAATACATTCTCTGTGCTGAACTGCGGATAGTGTCTTCTCTTCACTGCGGTTTTGTTTTAACGTTACAGCATAATTGTGTACATTTATATTTGGGAGTGGTGGTTTCTCTTAATTCGTGTTCTAGTTCTAACAACATATAGCCTAGCAGATTGCAACTAGTATTAACTGTCCACTGTTAACGTGTCCCTTTTTTCTTTACTCTTTACTTGGGATATTATATTATTACTGATATACATAAGATTTTCTTGTCTAGTGTGAAATAAACAATTTAAAATTTTGTATTGGTACTTACATATGTAACTGATACCTAGTAGGAAGAGCTTAACATTCCCTGAGTACCGTGAAGACTACGTTTTCTATGTAAAATCGTAGCCGCAGAAGATTTTTTACGGCATTCTCCATAAACTAAAACCATGTTTAATTCATCCCGGTTTGTATGAAGTATAATGTTTTATAACAATTTAAAAAAATGCAAGAACTAAATACAGATCATTTTACAATCAAAAACTAAAATAATGTCTAAAGCAATTTCAATATTGTCAGTATTGTTTATAAAGAATACCACCTACTGTTGCATTTTGCTTATGAAGTCGTTTTATTTAATTAAGATGAACGTAATTAATATAAAATATTTCTTATATTGCTTCGGTTTAAATATATATGAATATATATGTGATATTCTAAATAAACATCTACCTAACTATCGAGGAGGCTTTGGAAGTTGCTTGTTCCAGGGACCCTTTTTTCAGGATGGTGTCACATTAGGGACCATTTTAACCACCATATGTCACGTTAGTTGGTAAATAAAACAAGTTGGCAAAAAACAACAAGGTACACGTTTATTTAATGACACAAATAAAAATAAAACAAACAGGGTACTTACGATCTAACCCTCCGAGACCCAAATAGAACTAAAGTAAAAATACATATAAAAAAAACCCGACGACAGGGGACAGTCGGAAAGGTAGATTTTGTCCTATACTGCATGTACATATTGATTCGAAATAAAATTTTGAAGATTTTTTGAAGGCTTTGAAACGCCGCCATTTTTTAAATTTTTAGCAAAGAATGTTTTAGACAAAAGTTGTAGGTCTAGATGAGTACTATCCAACGATATATCGCATGTACATATTTGGTTCGAAAAAAATTTTAACCGCCGCTATTTTGAAACGAAGAAGACGATTTGGCCCGTCTTCGAACTTAGCCGAGATATGGACCCAAAGTATATGCCTGCCATATTTCGTTTTGATCCATTGAGAAATACGCCTCTAGAGTGTTCACAAATTTCGTGATACAGCATATATATATATATATATATATATATATATATATATATATATATATATATATATACATGAAGTGTTATTGTATTTCCGGGTGCTCTCCCGCGTCGATGGTCGACTCCTCCAGGAGTCACGGTTGTCTAAACGACGTTTCGGCAGAATCTCATCTGCCATCTTCAGGTTCTCACTGAAAGCTGCCTACTGCTGCTCCTAGTTGCTCGGACTCAACTGACGTTCTCCGCGTTGTGCGGCTCCTTATACATATAGGCTATGGTCTAGGGCGCGCCTGCGCGACTGGCTACGTGTCACTGGTTCCCAACTACTTGTGGGAGGCGTAGCGGGTCTGAGCCAACCCGACAAGTGGCCTCGCTGAAACTTCACGCGCCACGTGACTTCTCATTGGTGGTTGGACATCCTCGTGTCCAATCGTTGTCGTAAAATGCCGAGCTTCTGTCTGATTGGTCAGCGCTCGGCTCCGACTCCTCGTAATATGTCCATTTCGGGTAGGTTGCTCTTCACTATTTGTCTATGCTTAAACCTACCTCCTCCTGATTGATTCATCCACGGTGGATCGTCGTGTGTTTTCTGTTACATATCTTCCTACAAGAGCGGTCTTCCAAGAACTGGTTAATCTCTGCGTATCATCTCGTTTATTAAGACTGTGGACTTTTTTCGATCTCTATGGCCTCTCTGGTAATCCTTGACTTATTATAATGCTCGATATTAGCTACTGTTCTGGTGTTGTCGAAGTCTATCTTGTGTCCTGTGTATTTTATATGCTGTGCTAGGGATGATGTTTTCTCCTCTTTTCGTACTGCATTTATATGTTCTTCCATTCTTACACTAATACGTCTATTGGTCTGTCCTATGTATGATTTATTACAATCTTGGCACAGGATTTCGTATACTCCTTGGCTTTCTAGGGTAGTTTTTGATTTTGGACTACGGAGGACTGCACTGATTTTTCGATCTGTTTTAAATATTGTTTATACGTTATGTTTACGTAGAAGTTTGCCAATTTTATCTGTCGTCCCATTCACGTAAGGTAGATATGCTTTTGCCACTGGTTTCTCGGATTCCTCCTGGGTTTTTTGTCTGTATGGCCTCTGCGACCTCGAAAATCCATTTTTCATTAGTGCTTTCTGAAGTGACGACATCTCTTCGTTGATATACTCAACGTCTGCCAACCTCTGAGGACGTGTGACTAGAGTCATTACTACTGAATTTAATTGTGCTGGATGGTGACGAGGTGCCGCATTTAGATATCTTTCTGTGAAAAAGAAACAAGACAGGACACTAGGTCACACTGTATACGGAAAACTCACTCACACGGACAGTTGTCTGAACGACATTTCGGCAGAATCTCATCTGCCATCTTCAGGTTCTCACTGAAAGCTGCCTACTGCTGCTCCTCGTTGTTCGAACTGAACTGACTCAGTTGCAATCGAAGCATTAGCGTTTTGTTGGTAATATGCGATTATTACACTTAACGCGTCAGGCTTGTAACTTGTAATTCAGCGCTCGGCGGGGCACATAGCCCGGAGAGTAGCTGTTGGTTACGTTCCTTATAGTAAAATAAAAATTTTATAGGGGAGCATATTTTAGACCAATTTCGGTAAATAAGATAACACTAGAGTCACATGCTAAAACATTGGGATAAAAAACATGCATCTCTCTATTTAAACCATTGACATTTTGGTAAGTTACTGATATCCAATGTTCACAGTCGGGAGTCTGTTGAAAATTTAGCTTTTTTTAGTGATTTTAATGATTTTCGGAATACCATTACGATATTTAAGCGTAATCTCGGTCTCTCCAGCATTCTGTTAGGAATTCGCTATATGTCAGGCTAGGGTTAGAGGATTTTAGGTGATATCGTTGGTGAAAAATTTTTCTGGCAAGCAAACAATTTCTTTCCGACTCGCCCAAAAAAAAAAGACCTTTAAAATTCATTTTGTGAAACTTCAAATTGTTCAAAATTAACACAAATGAGAATTGACGGCAGATAATAGTGATTTGTAAAACTGAACTTCTATTTGTAGTCAATAATTTGAGAAACTTAGAAAGGGAAGGACAATATACTCAACTGTTACATTTGCGTAGACACATTTTTGAAGTGGAGCAGTGTATAAAATGATTTGCAGTAAAACCCTTTTAACATTTTACGTCAATTTACATGTACTTCATCCAGCGTAACAACAAAGAGTATATCTTTCTTATCGTCTCGTTTGGATCATTTTTCGAGCTCATTTCTCCTCTAGCTGATAGTCCAATATAAAATAATTCGGCCATGTATGTGATGTGAAAAGAGAGTTGGCTTTCATACGCCAACATAATTCTGATACTATCTGCATCATGAAACAGAAAAACTTTTTAGTGTGTATGTCAACGCGGTTTTAAATTAATGCCCAAATGTGTGTGAAATGTTTTAGTTTAACGTATGGAATATATTTTTGTTCCAGGAAATAAATAAAAATATGTAAATCATGCTTTTATTTATTTATAAATAATCCAATATTTTAATTTCGTACTGATTACAAAGCAAATAATGTGCAGAGCGTTATTGCTGTAAATTGAAAATGTAAATATCCGGTGAAAAGTATTGTACAAATATAATAAAAAATAATATTCATCAATGGTGTGTGGATGCTGCAAGCGTTTTTATTTTAAAAAAATCATTTTTCTGTTTGCCGTTGAATACCGGAAACGCAGGGAATATTGAAATTAATTGAGTTTAATTATTGTTTTATGAAAATGCATCGAATTATTTATAACTTTGTAGCAGCTTTTATTTTCATTCGGAAACAATTTAGTGTTAACTTGCATCACTTCAACATTTGCTTATTTTGATTACATTTCTTGCCTGTCTTCTAGCTCTGTCACCTTCCTATAGAACGTAAGTCATATCTTGTGTCTCGGTCTGGGATTATCCTCAGCTGAAAAGTTCTCAGCGATCTAATTGAAAATCAGCTGTCTGTGGCCGGTCGCCGTTACTGTCAAAAATTACGGACAGCAATTTGCTACTCCTTTGAATACTCTGATGAAAACTGATATTTTAAGATGATTAAGTGTTATACGGTGCGACGCCTAAAAGCAGTTATAACGTATCATTCCATAAGTAAGTATCCCAGGCTTTGACAGACACAATTTGAGACATGTGCAATGCCTTGTGCCACTACTAAATTAACAAAGACAGTTTAATTAGAAATGTTAACGAAATGCAAAAAGATAGATACATACAGGCTGTCCATTTTATCAGGGCCCTCGAGAATATCTCACTTAATATCGGTCGTACAAAAAAAAAATATGTTTACGAAAATTGTGCCGATTTATATAACCTACAAAATGGTTTAAAGACATTTGAAATCCATGGCCTATTTTAAAAGTTATGGCGGAAAATATCGAAAATGCGGAAAACGTCTAGTCCAAATATCTCCGTTATTTGAAGAGATACGAGAAAAATTCTAAGGCGAAATTTTTTTGCAAAACAGAGTGTTTCAACGAGGTTTTATATAATTTTTTTCAAAACAGCTGTATTTTGAGATTTACTCTTCAGGCTGTTCAGAAAATTATTAAATAGAGTATTTTCCTCCCTTTTCAACGATATATCACATGCATATTTATTCATTCATTGGTACTACGTTAGTAATTATAAAAACATTTTTTTAAAACCAATACATTTTTTTTAACAAGCATTATACTTGCCGTGCTATAATAAAACATTAACACAATTAAGAAGAATAAACTAAATTCAGGTAACAAAAATTAATAATAAAAAGAATACAGCACACAGAACATTAATATTTATCTAATCCTCAAAATAATTTTTAAGATATCATATCAAGTGTTCAAAGTGTCCACCGCGATTTCTTATGTAGAATCGAGCGCGGTGAGACACTGCATTTAAAACATTACTCAGCATTTCGGGGGTAACTGTAATACATGCCTGTTGAATTCGAGCTTTTAGGTTCTCTTCATTTTGCGGTGTCGTCGAAAACACCTTATCTTTAATATACCCCCATAGAAAAAAATCCATTGGAGTTATATCTGGAGAACGAGGGGGCCATCGAATAAATCCATTGGTACCTATCCAATGTTGAGGCAAAATTTCTTCTAAACAATCTAGGCAAATCTGGAAATTGTGGGGAGGTGCTCCATCTTGTTGAAAATATTGATAGTTGTGTCGATTCTCTAAAGGTAGGTCATCTAAGAATTCATTAAATTCATTTCTCAAAAAAGTTTAGGTACCTTTGACCACTGAGGTGATCATCGTAAAAATAAGGGCCTATTAAATTGGTGCCTAAAATACCTATCCACACATTTATTGAAAAACGATTTTGAAACCCAGTCGGTCTATGCCAGTTTGCATTTTCAGAAGTCCATTTATAATGAATATTGAGATTAAAAAATCCATTATTGGAAAAATTTGCCTCGTCGGACCAAAGTATTTTACTATATATTAATGGATCGGCACGCTTCTTTTCCAACGGCCACCTACGAAAAGTCGTTCTCCTTGGTTTGTCCCCCACTTGTAAATTGTGAACTTTTTTTGCTTTATAAGACCGGTAACCATTTTTCTTTAAAATTTTTCTAGCACTTGTTTTAGTTATATGACAAGCAATTTGAATTTCTCTTAATGATGTTTCCTAATTTTCTGTATTTTTATTTCTTGCATAATTATTAATAACTCGGTTTACCTTATTTACATTATCAGTAACACTGTTCAACCTTGTCTTCTTCTTTAAAAATGAACCATTATTTTTCAATTCCGTAGTTAATTTTCTGAACAGAGTTTTATTCGGCTGTAGTGCTTGTGGAAATCTGTTTCTATATTCTACTTGAGCTAATCCAGAGTTAAAATTGCATTGGCAATATATAACGAACATATTATAACGATCAGTGTGAGTCATTGATCATTTTTGAAAATTCTAAGTTCTTAAACGAGTGTGATTGAGTGAGAGTTTAAGTATTAACTGAGATGAACTGTCAGAAAATTAAAGTGTCAAGTTTGTTCATAGCCAACTATTTTAAAATAATTGAAATAATAGTGAAATAATGAAATACAAACAAATTGATATTATACTTAAATTAATTGGTAAAGACATTTTAACTTTCCGAGCAAGGAGTGACGCATTTATGGAGGACCTCTATACATTGGCATAACTGCGAATACTCTTTCCATGATTGCTCCATGTTGCTTTCTTGATTATTATTTTGTTTTTGTTACCTGAATTTACTTTATTCTTCTTAATTGTGTTAATGTTTTATTATAGCAAAGATTTGAACAACTTATTGAATTATTTTATCGTTTTATTTAATCATACTTCTCCACGGCAAATATAATGCTTGTTAAAATTTTTTTATTGGTTTTAAAAAAATGTTTTTATAATTACTAACGTAGTACCAATGAATAAATATGGTATGTGATATATCGTTGAAAAGGGAGGAAGATATTCTAGTTAATGGCGCCATTTCCCGCCCGTTTCAAAATAATTTCTTTAGCAACCTGAAGAGTAAATCTCAAAATACAGCGGTTTTGAAAAAAATTAGATAAAACCTCGTTGAAACACTCTGTTTTGCAAAAAAATTTCGCCTTAGAATTTTTCTGGTATCTCTTCAAATAACGGAGATATTTGGCCTAAACGTTTTCCGCATTTTCGATATTTTCCGCCATAACTCTTAAAGTAGGCCATGGATTTCAAATGTCTTTAAACCATTTTGTAGGTTATATAAATCGGCACAATTTTCGTATTTTTTTTTTTTTTTGTACGACCGATATTAAGTGAGATATTCTCTAGTGCCCTGATAAAATGGACAGCCTGTATAATCCCAGAGACTAAAGAGACACAGCTTTATAAACAGCTGACATCGTAAAATGCGAAGGAGTGAGGACCAGAACGTCATAACTATTTTGACCTCAAGAATATAACTCATCTTGGAGTCTATTACTTTTAAGTCTATGATTTGTGTGAGTTTTATTAATTACATAATGGACCCCTATTTGACATCTATATATTTGGTACAGCATCCATAGCATTTACGCAATATAAAGGCACCAAATAATTAGCTACTTTTATCTTCAGATTTATACAAAAGTAATTAAAAACTGTATAATGTGCAAACGATAAAATAAAAATTAAAAAATAATTTATGACACGAAATTAAAATTTTTACAATTAATTATATTTTATTTCTAACCATGAAATTAAAAGTTTGTGTAGTTAATATGTCTTGTCCGTGACCGAATTCTCCTATAGAAATAATCAATGGTTCTATTATAGTGTCCATGATTCCATCAAATTTGTATATTATTTTTTCTTCCACTTTAATGACGTGTTCAACACATTTTTTCCAATGAGCATTGTAACATTTTCGACCTCTTAAAATAACAGATCTTTGGCTTTTATTACTTTAAATGTACGGCTGTTAAATACCACTGTATTAGTTATTTGTAACTCGTTACTTTGTTAATTCGCAGTGATATGGTTGCAACCTCAATATAATTTTATTAGTGCTTTTTTCGTTAGTTACATGCAAATCATATTGTTCTTTGTGTAATTTAATTAACTGTAGAAGTTCAGATCGATCTATATCTAATTCAATATTCTTTGACAATAACCAATTCTGCATATTTTTCTTCTCCGTTGATGTTGTTGGGACTTTTTCCACTTTACAGCTGTGGTAAGATGCATTGTCCAATGTCCTTTATAATGACAGCATTATCAGGAAATAGTTGTAATAAATTTTGAAACCATTCTTCGAATACTTTTGCGTTCATTTCCTCATGGTAATCGGTAGTTTTTGTACCATTAAAAACAAGGAATCCGCCATAAAGAAATCCCAATTCAGATCCAACATCTACAAGCTAAAAGATGTTCCTTTCCCAGATGGATTTTTTAGCCCCGTAAATAGGCCCTCTATAAATGCTTGCCTTCGGGTTTTGACACTACTGTCCAGAGCTGGGTAAAGTACTCTGGTAAAGTGCTTGGGGTAATACTTGAAGCACTTTTAGAGCTTCAAGCACTGTGCTTCAATTACTTTTAAGAGAGAGTATTTGGTACTTGACATTCGAATTACTTTACAAAGGTACTTAGGGCTTCAATTACTTTAGAAAGTGCTTCAAGTACTTTTAAAGTAATTGAAGTCCTTTTTAGTACTTCAGTTGCTTTGAAAAGTAATATTAAAGTCCTTTTGAAGTGCTTGATGTATTTCTAAAGTACTTGCAATCTCTTTTTAAAATTCACTCAAAGCCCTTCTAGACAAGTCCCACCATGGATTATCAGGAACACAGGACCTAATATAAAAAGAAAGCAGCTTGTGTTAAGTGTTTAATCTCATTATCTGTGGCCTGTGCATTACCTGTACAAAATTTGGTACATTTTTTTGTGAGGTAATTGTCCCATTCCTGCAAAATATTGAACCTCGTATTAAACTCACTGTTGTACGATCGGGGTTTGTCAAAGGGGTTAAAAACAAGAACGAAATGTAGTACATGTAGTACATGTGTTATTTAAGGCAGTCTTCCTATTTACAAATTATTAAACTCATTGACACACTGTGAGGGAGGTTTCAAGGAATTAAAGTGAAAAAAAAGTTAATAAATAAACGAGCTTTCCGATTTACATAAAAATTAGTACACGTATGCTGCAGCACACCTTGTCCGTTATATTCACTGCCGCAATGAATTTTTCTTTTTTTATGAAAAGTACTGTCTTTACTTCCGTCGCATACCGAATGGAATGGTAATCGTGAAAATATCACACAACGAGATTTCACCGGATTTTCACAATTTATAGATTATGGAGATTAAGAAAGTCATTTAATTTCGTCAGTCTGTCTGTCTGGTGTCAATTAGCTACAACTAGTTTTTTATATGAAACGTTTACTTTAATTTTAATATGTATATTATTATGTACCTACACTACTTAGTATTCTAAGTAATAAATACATAAATAATTTTCTTTTAGAACGTTTATTTTCCCCTCAATTTTTCATGATCGCTATATCATAAATGTGTGAATGGTGTGGGTGTGAAAATAATATTGCTTTTGTTTTTTAATCTCATATTATCGCTAATTCATAGGTATTATATTCCTCATTTCAATAAACGAACGTTTACAAATTGGATAATAAACAGATTGGAGTTGTTATTTAAATATTTGTACATTTATAACTCTGAGAGCTTGTTACTTGGTGCTTTACTTTTTCAAGTACTGTACTTGGTAATTGAAGCACTTTTTTAAATAAAAGTACTTGATACTTCGTGCCTTATAGCACTCTAGCTAAGTGCTTGGTACTTGAAGCATTTTGTCAGAGTACTTTACCTAGCCCTGCTACTATCTAACCATATTTTTCCTTTTGTATGATCCTCATTTACCCATGTTTCATCAAGATAGTAAATAGGTCGACCTTCCACTCTGTACTGTTTAAATGTTATTAAGTATGTTCGTTTCCATATAACGATATAATTTCGCTTCATCTATTCATAATAAAAAATATAATTTTTAAATACATTATATAAAAATACATTATATATCAAATACCTAAAATTAAAACTGAACATAAATATATTAGTTTTAGAGAATATAATAAAATTAACATGCCAATTTTTGAACAAGATTCTAGTGAGTTAAATTGGGACGCAATATTTTATGTAAGAGATGTAGATGAAAAGTTGAATATTTTCAATAATAATGTTTTGTATTTAATAAATAAACATGCTCCGCTAAAACACAAAAAGATAAAAGAAAAACCTTTTACGCCCTGGATTACTGAAAAAATAAATATTTGAGAAACAAAAGTCAAATGAGTTTAGAATGTTATAAACAACTAAAAAATTATACAAACCATGCTATACAACGAGAAAAATGTGCCTATTTTGATTTGTTATCAAAAAATAAGGATGGCAAACTATTTTGGTCTGAGGTAAATAAACTAAATTTAACAAAAAATAAAACTAATAATAACATTCCAAGTGAGCTTGCTGATCCAGAAAAAATTAATAATTTCATCATATCTACTTCTATACCGTCTGATACTGATTCTGCAAAACAAAGTATACTATACTATAATTCTAATTTACATCAAAATAATGAAAATAATAAATTTAATATCAAATTATTAACAAGTGATGACGTTTATAAAATAATTAATAATATTAAAACTTGTAGTATTGGCGCGGATGGTATCAGTGTTAAAGATCTTAAACTATGTTTGCCATTTTGTATAAAACATCTTATAAATATTTTAAATAGTTGTATTCTGGATGGTGTATATCCGAATTGCTTGAAAAGGGTAATAGTTAAGCCACTTGCAAAAATAGTTAATCCCACAGAATTGAAAGATCTGAGGCCTATTAGTATTTTATCTACTATCTCAAAAATATTAGAAAGACATATTCATAACCAAATTTTCCCTTATTTTATTGAAAATTATTTGACTTATTCAACACAATCGGGTTTTCGAAAAAATCATAGCACCTCCACTGCACTTATAAAAGTAACTGATGACATTTGTCAAAACATAGGCAACAATAAAGCCACTTATCTCGTTCTACTTGATTTTAGTAAAGCTTTCGATACATTGAACCCGTTAGTTTTCCTCTCTAAATTGCATTATTATGGCTTTTCTAATGATTGCATTAATTTTTTTAAATCTTATTTAACCAGAAGAGAACAGTGTGTAGCTTTAACTATAAATAATAAGACTAATACATCTAAATTTGCTCTATTAAATCAAGGTGTACCTCAAGGGTCGATTTTGGGACCTCTGTTATTTTTAATATATGTCGCAGACATGAATGACGAAGTTGAATATTCTAAAATGGTACAATATGCAGATGATTCCCAATTAATATGTGATATTTGCCCACATAATATAGTAACTGCACAAGATAATATTTCCTCAGATTTACAAAAATAAAAAAAATTTCTTCAAAGCATAATATAAAAATTAATGCATCTAAGTCAGTTATATTGATAACAGGCTCTAAATATTCCAGGGATAAATTATCTGATTTTGTTGTCAAAATTGATAATGATGAAATACCTAAATTAAAAGAAGTAAAAAAAACTAGGCATAATTATGGATGACGCACTTACTTTTCAATCGCATATTTCTAATAAAATAAGACTAGCTTTTAGTTGCCTAAAAAGTTTGTAACCATATAAAACTTGCATGTCATCTAGTGTCAAATATCATCTGTGTAATAGCCTCGTTCTCTCAATTCTTGATTATGGCGATCTAGTATATAATAATTTCATTAGTGCCGCTTCATGTCGTCTAATTCAAACAGTTCAGAACGCCTGCATGCGCTTTGCTTACAATATTTCCTTTCGGAATCACATTACTCCTTACCTAAACGAAAATCATATCTTAAATATGAAACATAGGCGAATATCCCACACATATAGTCTTATTTATAAAGTGATGACCACAGGTAAGCCTAGTTATCTGCGAAATAAGTTCTCAGTTTATAATCATTCCCTAAATACAAGGCACGTGCAAGACTTTATGATACCTAAGCACAAGACCTCTGCTTTTCAAAAGTCATTCACATATAATGCTATCCATATGTGGAACAAGTTAGACCCTGACATTAAAAAGTTATCAGCAAAATCATTTAACTACAAAATAAAAAGTATGTTGCATACCAATCAAAATCTTTAGTACCCTCCCTGCACGTACCTTTTAACATTTGTACAATATACGTAAATTCGAATGTTCTTGATTGATCTCCCACACCTGCACCACTGGCAACGCATCGTAGCATATATTTTCTCTTTATATTTTTCTGTATATTTTAAATGTAAATAATTAAATTAAATCGTTTCCTTTATGTTTTGGGGCCATTGGAAGAACACCAGCTAGGTGAAATGGTACCTATTTACCCTTGTATATTGTTTATGGTAAATAAAGATATTATTACTATTATTAAAATAATTATAAAGTAAATATTATGCTAACAATATAACATAATAATTAATAATTAGGACGCGACTCACTTAAAATGAGGAACGATACATATTCGGTAAGTCAGGGCGACTGTTTATTTCCCGTAAAATTTTGTTCAAACTGGGCATTTCATTTTTATGGAAGAAACTGTGTATAATTTTCAAAACAGAGTTCTTAATCGTTCGTCATATCTTATAATAATTACAGGTCGTCGTCCTCCACGCTTTCTGGGGCTGGCAATATTTCCAGTATCTCTATATTCTTTTATTGTACGAAATACGGTTGATTTTGCAACTCTAAAATAAGCAATAATATTTAAAATACGGTATAATTTACATTATTAATATCTTACCCAATACATTGACCATTTTGCGTACGATAACATTCATTTTAACAACTTCTTCATCACTTAACATCTGTTCATTTATATTTGCTATACAGGGTGTCCCACGACGAATTGCGGTGATCGATATCTCGAAAAGTAGACATCGGAAAATTTTGATTGGTAGTAAACTAATGTCGATGGGGGCAACTCGGTTAACATATTTTCAAGATGGTGGAACTTCCGGTTATACCGGAAGTCGATACCAACTTGCTTATTTTAAATGGGATACCCTATATATTATTACATTTTTGTATTGTACGTAAAATTCTAGGCCGATTTTGTGTATCATGTCCTATACCTAGGTCTCTCGGTTTTTGAGATATTTCAATTTTTATGTCAAAAATGACGTTTGCGGGCCCTAAAAGAATTATCAATTTCTCCTATAAGGAAGCCTTTATTATCTAATTTGGGTTCGATTCTTTGTTGAAAAAGACCTACTTTAATAGAGTTTTTATAATATTTTGATAAGTATCAATACAGAGTGTTCAAAAAATAAGAATAAACATGAAATTGAGAAAACTGTCAGAAATCAATTTTTTTAAATGGAAGACCTCAATTTTTATAATCTTATCTTATTCGCCATTAAAAATAAGGGTAAGTTTGTATAAAAATTTTTAGTTTTCGAGATATTCCCAATTCAATATTTCTATATGGGGATTTTGTTATGGATATTAAGTTAAATTACTCTTAGTTGGCTAGGGCGGCGTTGAATGCTAAACAAATGTATGCAGCTGTCACTTACCATTTGACAAGTATCAATTATCATGCCGGGGCGCTTAAATTATACGCACGAGGATTACTTAAATTTGTTTATAATCTATGGAGAATGTAACAAAGTTTTATCAAAAACGTGAAATATTTGCTAATAAATATCCAGAGAAACAAAAACCGAACAGTGTTTAAAGAATAATGGAGAATTTCAAAAAATTTGGCACTGCAACAGTTTATAAAGTAATAAAACAAATGTAACTTAGATACAAAAAGTTCTTACATAAAATACACTACTTATACTCAGGAAAATATTTTATTTTAATAAGTGTTCAAAGTGTCCACCCTGAATTTCCAAACATTTTTCGCACCTCTTGATTAGCTCGTCATGGATGGCCGCTCTAATAGAACCTGGAGATAATCTTTCAAAAGCATTCCTTACTCTTGCCTGACAATCTTCTATTGTTGTGACTGGATTAAAATAAACCATATATTTTATTGTTCCCCATATAAAATAGTCTAAGACAGACAGATCAGGAGAACGGGGAGGCCACAGAAAAGGTCCATTGTTAGCAATCCATTTATCGTAAAAAGTTTCTTCCAAGAAGTTGTTAACTATGAAGCTGCTGTGTGGTGGCGCGCCATCGTGTTGGTAAAATATTTGCCTATGTTCAGCTGGTGGTAAATTATTCAAATATTTATTATCTAAATCTTGTAATATATTCAAATATTTTTCACCTAAAAAAAAGTTGATACGCAATTTGAAAAACAGAAACTATTTAAGTATTAATTCATTACCATTTAAGTTTTCTTCATAAAAATTAAGTTTTACGACTCCATCATTTATCACAGCACAGTACTCATTAAATTACCAGGTTTCTTGATAATTTCGCAATCTCACGGCATGGGGATTTGAATCACACCAAAAGTGGGAATTATGTCTGTTGAAAAGTCCATTTTTCGTAATTTTTCCCACGTCAGTCCAAATTATGTTGTCCAAAAATCGAAAGTCGCTTTGTAACATTGTTAAAATAAATTCGCAAAAGTGAACTCTTCTGGTCAAATCGGTGTCCTTAAGGTGTTGAACCATAGAAATGGAATAGGGATGGAATTTGTGTTTCAAAAGAATTCTATGAATAGAGTTCTTGGAGATTCCTGTTTGTAAGGCCACTTGTCTTAGGATGTCATAGGATATGCCGCAAAATATTCCAAAATAGCAATTGGTTTTATTTTATGAACTGTTTTATGAACTGTTGCCTTAACGGTGCCAAAATTTTTGAAATTCTCCATTATTTGTTAAATGCTGTTCGGAGACGGTTTTTGTTTATCTGGATATCTAAATATTTCACACGTTCTTGATAAAACTTTGTTACATTCTTCATAGATTATAAACAAATTTAAGTAATCCTCGTGCGTATAATTTAAGCGCCCCGGCATGATAATTGATACTTGTCAAATGGTAAGTGACAGCTACATACATTTGTTTAGCACTCAACGCCGTCATAGCCAAGAACAGTAATTGAACTTAAAATCCATAGCAAAATCCTCATATAGAAATATTGAATTGGGAATATCTCGAAAACTAAAAATTTTCGGAATAGATATCCATATACAAACTTACCCTTATTTTTAATGGCGAATAAGGTAAGATTATAAAAATTCGGGGTTTCCATTTGAAAACATTAATTTTTGACAGTTTTCTCAATTTCATTTTTATTCTTATTTTTTGAACACTCTGTATTAATACTTATCAAAATATTATAAAAACTCTATTAAAGTAGGTTTTTTTCAACAAAGAATCGAACCCAAATTAGATAATAAAGGCTTCCATAGGAAAAAAATTATAATTCTTTTAGGGCCCGCAAACGTCATTTTTGACATAAAAATTGAAATATCTGAAAAACGGAGAGACCTAGGTATAGGACATGATACACTAAATTGGCCTAGAATTTTGCGTGCAATCCAAAATTATAATAATATATAGGGTGTCCCGTTTAAAATAAGCAAGTTGGTATCGACTTCCGGTATAACCTAAAGTGCCACCATCTTGAAAATATTTTAGCCGAGTTGCTCCTATCGACATTAGTTTACTACCAAATTTTCAAAATTTTCCGATGTCTACTTTTCGAGATATCGATCGCCGCAGTTCGTCGTGGGACACCCTGTACATTGGTTTTTAGCTAATGTTAAAGCATCTAAATTCAATCGTTTACGTTTCTTTGGGGGTGAAACTGCCGCCGAACTTGTACTTGGTTTGGCATCCACAGTTAAAAGTTTACGCACTTTAAAAGCACCAAGTACTTAGTTTTAAAAATAATTGTTTTTTTTTCTATTTCTGAAATAAATTACAGGTTAACTGATAATTATTAATGTACAAACTGTAAACACTGCGAAATTTGAACAGACTATTGCCTTGTGTAATTCAGGCGAAGGTGTATATCCAACAACAGATGTATGATTTAGCGCGGTAAATTTGAAACGCTTCTCCTGATTTAAAATCAGACTATAGGGATCATTTCAACTTTTACCAAAACTTATCGTAGATACGTATAAACATATATCTTTCGAAAAAACCAATTTCTCGGCTATATGGCTCGGTGAATATTGGACTTTTTTGAAAGACAATGAAAAAAATATAATTGAGGAGAAATAGGTACGATTAGCTGAAAATTAAGCTTTTATAACACTTTTCTATGTTTTTATTTGGTTATTGAACTTGTGTCACCAAACTGCATGCTTTCAAATTTGGCATGTTGATATATGCCACATAAGTACACGGACTGTGAAAATTTTAGCTTTACACAAGATCTCCTTTCCGATAAATCAATGATTTAATGTTAATATTTTCATATTTCAACATCTTTCAGTTCGAATTTCGCGCGAAGATTGTACTCAAAAAATAACCTAGTGTAGCTGAGTGAATTGAAAAATACACCAAAAGGATACTTTGAGGTTATGTCTCTTAATGATAAGACGTAGAGTCTGAAATTTTCAGGAACAGTTTCCTCAGAAATACCTACAAGATGGGTATACTTTTATTTGATTTGGTTCTTAGGCCGACTTCGCGACCTAACCGATCTAGACCCTCGATACCTCTGAAAGTAGGATTAAAGCTTCATCAGAAAAATGGAAAACTAATTTCCCATTTAATGGGTCGCGATATCTAAAAAACTTATATCGAGACAGTTTTGTTTTCTCTTTTTAAGATTGTGTTACATTAGTTATAAGTTACAGCTTTCAATTTTACATTGAAACATTTAATGCATATTGTATAAATAACTGCATCGCAGAATAAATTTATTATCAAATGCAAAAATAGCAATACTACAGAATACATAATAGTCAAACAAACTTTATATATTGTATTAAAATGCATGTATTATATTGATGACTGTTATTTATTCTTTTCAGAGACATTATAGAGGATACCGCAAGATGTCCGAAGGAAACAGCATACGGAAATTTGTTCCACTCATCGCCTTTTGTTGTTTTTCTTCAGTTTACGGTAAGTAAATAAAGCCAAGTCGATCGTTCTGCTCGCCCATAATAATGAAATTCTATGCTGCATGGACTATAAAATAATAGAATAAGATTCCAGCGTACAATTCGAGTACATAAGGCAGGTTAAAGCATATTTGATATCTCTTGTGATTTCATATTTTCGCGTAAATGGTGCAGAGAAAACAATTTACTAGTTTTATAGTTAATTCGATATACCGTGTGACCTTTTTGAGCCTTATAGTTTAGTGTTTATGAACCAATTGTTTTGAAATTTGCAACTTGTATATAAGATTATTTCCCAGTTTAGTGAAGTTAAAACATGGCCGACTTCTGGTTTCGACGAAAATAAATCAAATTTGTTTCTTTATATGTAACACCCTGTACATCTTATTATTTTTGGAAACTACGGACCAAATTCTGTCTGATCACTTTACAAAATTTTCATATTTTTCAAAAGTAATTGTAACATTTTTAATTTTATTTTTCAACCCAGAAGCTAAGGTAAAATTGTTCTGTTCCCACTCTGTCAACTACACAAACAATAATTCTTGATATTAGATTAATATTAATAATATAATAATAAACATCAAATATCAAAAAAATCCTCAAAATTAAAATTTTAAAAACTGATTTTTTAAAGTACAGAAATAAATTAAATGCATTAATAAAAACAAGTAAATCTAATTATAGTCCAGAAACGCCGTCATCGAAAGGGGATGATAGTTACTTTAAGCGAGGTAGTAGATTTTTTCTTTAATATTGTATATTGTAGAGAGTACGTAGAATCCAAGTTTCAGACTTCCAAACCCTTGGCAAATTTTTGTGTGGCTGAAAAAAACACGAATTCTTGGCGATTTTTTCAATTTGTGGCCTATAACTTTGCTGTAGTGCAACCTTTTTGCATGTACATGAAATTATTTTCAGCAGCATGTCGGGATGTCGGGTGCAGCATCCTTTGATATTGTTATAGGCAATAAGCCTGACGAGCTTTTCTTCCAACCCCATTGGCATGGGTTTGTTACGTTTCCCAGTCAAGTTTCCACTTGGTGGTATGCGCGCATTGAATGCCACCTTGCAGCATCCGATGCTGGTGGCAACCATGCTAGGTTGAACGATTTTTTTTGAGGCTGATTTTATAAAAAGCTCGTATCTCAACTCGTCCAGAGGCCCACGGTACATTTCTCCGTTCAGCTGTTCCTCTGCCTGTTCTATCAAGTCTTGAGAAACGGATGGCTCGAGAAATGTAGCTGCTTGTGTTTTCAGGTGTGGATGTTGCTCAATGAGGGATACAAATTTTCCTTTCCCATCACCAAAAAATGATGACGTGGTGCTACACCCAGAAATGCCTTTAACTTTCTAATTAACCTGTTATTTAGTATATCCCATGAATTCTTACACAATTGCTTGTATACGTTTTGCTATTTATTACGACAGTTCGTTAGTAGGTTGAAATTTGCAATGAATAATAAATGTCATTATTTTCCCATATCCGTTTAGAATTATAGATTCCTTTATCGATTATATACTTGCCACTACTTCAGTGGTGAATAAAGGGAAATCTACTTAAGAAGATCTGCAGATTGTGCGCTTAACTCAACAATTGACAGGTGGCGATCTCTATATTTTAAAGCTTTCCATTTAATTAGTAAAAGTAGATTTTTTAGGTTTGTGAATTGGTATTATTTTGCAGAAAGTGGGATAAATAAAGTTTACCTTATTAGTAAAATTCACCAAGAAATCATTTGCCTGCAGCTTTTGTACCGATTCGAACCTACACACACGTAACCGTGTGACATCAGTAATTAATATTACATTTTTAAATCCGCTTTAACAAGTGTTTAACAACCAGGTAAATTTAATTTATTAGTAATTTAAAATTTCAGTAATCTTCCAATTTTTGTCTGATGTAATTTCAATATTTTTAAAATAAATTTAAATTTAAATTCAATTCTTTTTAATTTAACAAGTAATTAAAATACTATGTACAACATGGTTACGAAATATTTTTTCTTTCTTTTTAATTTTTTTGGCAATTTATAGTTTACGAATCAGCTTATTTTTCTGCATATTGAGAATTTAACCTTTATTCTGCGTATTGATAATTTAAAAATTTTCTTCATGTTGAAAATTTGATCTTCTGCATATTGAAATTGAGCTCTATATATTTTATGCTTATGCTTTAAATTTAAGCTTTATATTTTGTATCGAAAATTTGAGCTTCTCACGAATTTATATTAATTATAAACTTATATTCCACGTTAAAGGAATAGAAACTGGACTGAAATCTGTAACCAGTCCTTTATTTCTACAATATTCGAACTTATTGAGAGACTAAATTGCCAAGAAAACCTTAGATTCCATTTTTGCAAGACACAATTGTGGGCCTTAATTGCTGATCCAGAACCATTCACCTCAACGATACTCAATTCCGGAATCTAGGATCCTGGTATAAATTTATCATTGATTTTTTTTAGTATTTGTTTGCCTATATTTTTAAATAACTTAAAATTTCATATTGCACATTATACAAATCGATTTATTTATTCATATAATATATTTTATCATTCATTTTACACAATCTTTTTATTTCTCTTACTAACAATTCCAGTTGGTTATTCGAGAAAAAGAGACAACTTTACTGATTTTCACTACGACTCTTTGCTCCGGCTTAAACCAGCTAGTCGTCCGCATATGTTGCCTCAATTATTTCCCAAAAATATATAATAAGAGAAAGTAGGTAACATCTCCTTCTAATTCCGTAAATAAACTCAAACAAAAGTTTTGTATTTTCTGTATACGTTGGCAATTTGCAGCAGTAAGACAAATCCCATGTACCATCTCACAGTAATTAAATATTGACAAGACCAGAGAATCACAAATATAATTTTCTAATTAGTATTGTTACATGGCCTATGTCCATTTAACAGTTTTATATAAAAACTAGTGTTTTGTTTATGTTTGGCACAATCTGTGTATCATTTTGATTCAGTTTTTGTAAGTGAAACTGTTTCCAGCTAACAGAATTTTACTTGTATAACTGCTAAACCATTTCACTGTTTTATATACATATTTTATATCTTAGGAACTCAGTCATGTTTTCTACACTATTATGTATCTCTGACAGCAGTATCCCAGGAAACAATTGTCTACAAAGCATTTATTTACATCAGATACCTATATTTCAATTTTTATATTTTTGTTTACTATGTAAGTACATATGGTTATTTTCCTTACCTTTTCTCATTACTAGGTATATATAGTATATCCTATAAGATGAAATATATTTACTGAGTTCTCACAATACGTTTTACTATTTATTTATAGTTGTTCATATTGTTGGTTATGTACAAAATAGAAATTACAAACTGAGGCAAAGGCAAATCAGCTGTGGTATGGAAGTAATAAAAACTTTTATTACAGATTCCTTTTATCGACCATATGCCACTATTTTAGTTGTGAGTAAAAGAACTTGTAGAATTTGCGACCTACAAGTTGTTGCGCTTAACTCAACAGTTGACAGATGGCCATACCTGTACTATTTTTATATTTTACAGCTTTCAATTTAATTAGGGAATTAGATTTCTCAAGTTTATTTGGTAGCATTATTTTCCAGTAAGTAGGACAAAAAAAGTTTACCCTGTCAGTAAAACTCCCCAGGAAATCATTTGCTTGCAGCCTTTGTACTGATTCGAACGTATATAAGTTTTAACTGTGGACTTCAGTAATTGATATTACATTTTTATATCCGCGTTAACAAGTGTTTAACACTCAGGTAAGTTTCATTTATTACTAATATAAAATTAGAAGTAATCTTCAATTTTTGTCTTTGATGTAATTTCAATTATTATTAAAATAAATTTAAATTCAAGGTCAATTCTTTTTAATTTAAGAAGTAGTTAAAATACTATATGTACCACATGGTTTTAAAATATTTATTTTCTTTCTTTTTCATTTTTTGGCAATTTATAGTTATGAAATCAGCTTATATACTTATATACTTAAATTCTTAGATATTTAAATTCTTAGATATTCTATATATTTATATGTACTTATGCACTTATATGTTTATGCACATATATACTTATACATTCCTGTATACGTTTCTGCATAGCTTCTTCATTCCTGCATAGCTTTTGCACAGCTTATCTTTCATATAGATAAAATTTCGTTAACTTTTCATAAACCACCTAGTTGGTTAATTTTCCTACAACTTTCACTCCATTTCATTAAGAGACGTAAATTGTCACGGAAACTTTAGAATCCATTCTCGCAACAAAGAGACAATCGTGGGCCTGGATTGCTGTTCCAGAACCAGTCATCTCAACAATAGTCAATCTAGGATCCTGGTATAAATGTGTTATATATATATATATATATATATATATATATATATATATATATATATATATATATATACAGAGATGAATATTAGACGACTGTCTAAGTTAAAAACAAAAATTTTTAATTTCCACCAGGGATACAGTCACGGGCTCAAAAAGACAACTCTTTTTTAAATTCAAGCTTTCGAAACTTTATTGTTTCTTCCTAAGGAATTCTACAAAAATTTGAACTTATTATAATCAAAATTGTTTAATACAAGTGAAGGGTACTTACTAAATTGAGGTTAAAATTGAAATTGACAAGTCATCAAGACAGAACAAACACAACTATTACAAAATAAATCACACTTGTGAACTACACATATATATATATATATATTTAAATTTCAATTAGTCTTTATAAATCGATTTATCTATTATTCATGTAATATATTTTAGCATTCACTTTAAATAATGTTTTTATTTCTCTTACCAACAATTTCAGTCTGATTTATAGTAGACTGGTTATTCGAGAAAAAGAGACAATTCTATTTATTTTCACTATAGATGGTGCCCAATTTAACATCAATTTTTCTTTGTCTCCTTTTCTCGAAATAAACAGAAATCTGTCGCTTATGCTGTACATATCAAAAAGGATAAGTTTCTCCAATCTTACGAATACTCTGGATCCACGGCTCTCTGCTCCGACTTAAACCAGCTAGTCGTCCGCATATGTTGCCTCAATTTTTTCTCAAAAATAAATAATAAAGGAAAGGAGGTAACAGTATTTAAAATGAGAATGAATGAGACCTAGATTTTTTGCATTTTCGCATTTTTTGCAGGTATATTATTTATTTTAATGTTAATTTCTTCAGCTAATCTGGCTTTGTCTTTTGGCCTACTAAACAACATTGCTATACACTCATTAGGATTTAAAATTAATTAATGCTCTAGTGAAACTTTGTATATGATTTAGAGATACTTCTTTATAAGCTCACAACTATTCGGGATATTTTCAGGATTAAAGGAGAAATATAATTGTGTATCATCCGTGTACATTTGGGTGCCACAATTTTGTATAAATGTCGATAAAGAACTATTGTATAGAGTATATAAAAGCGACACAGATCCTTGCGGTACACCATGAAAAATATTTATAGAATCAGGTAAAGGCCCGTGTAATACTAGTTTTTGTTTTCTCTCTATTAAGTAACTAGCAATGAAATTCACTGCAACAGTACTAAATCTTACGTATTTTAAAATTACTAATAAAGTCCGGTGATTTAAAGGGTCAAAAGCTTTCGAGTAATCAAGCAATACTAGCACTGTAGATAACCCCGCATCTGTTGCAGGTAAAATATGATCAGTCGCATTTAACAAAGTCATAGCATAACTATGCCACTTCCTAAAACCTGACTATGTGTATGGTAGTATGTTTTTATTTTCCACGTGCTCCACAATTTGATATTTAATTATATATTCCAATAGAACTAAACAATTTTGATTTAAAATAATTTTTATAAAATTAAAAAATAATTATCATTTTTTGACTTCTTTTATTATTATTATTTAATTAAAGACGAAAATCCAGCTGCACACGTGGTCTGAAATTTTTTAAATTTAAAGCAATCGACTTATTCTGCAATTCCATCGAATTTGGGTCAACTTCAACATGTTCCTTACCAAATAGCACAAACCGCACGATATTTACATCTGTTTTAATATCGCCTCGGCATTAAATATTCATATAATACTTACGGCTGTATTAAAACATTTCCCAGAAATACAGCACAGGGATGAATAACTTTACCAACTAAAACATTCAAGACTTAATTAGATTATTATGAATTTTAATCTACTACCATACTCTAAATTTAATATTAATATTTAGGGATAACTTTCTAATGTACCGGTGTGGATGAAGGGTTTCAATATATTATGATTTTCAACTGTTAGTCGAAGTTATTTGAAAATTATTATTCATTCTTATTCGCACCCTTCTCTTCTTGACGAAAAATAAGGGTGCACTTGTATCTGGTATTTTAGATACGACTTTCTCACTCACGCAAAGGAATACCGAATAGCCTCAAAATTTCCCGCCCAGGCTAACATGTTTATGAACCAACTTGAAATTTGTAGCATGTATAAGGAAAACTGGGAAAAAGCTCAAATTATTTAATTTGCTTTCTTTGTGGTATCTTTTGTTTAGTTAATGAATCAGCTCATACTCATCATCATCTTCAGAAGTAGAATAGCTTTGACAGTTCTGGATCAAAAACTCATGTATGGAGTTTCATTTTGCAAAATTTTGGTTAGGAATAATGAGAACGAGGTGGATTTGGGGCAACGAGACATATATTTAATGTACAATAATTACTTATAATTTGAATTAATGGAATCCGGGAAATCAGGAAAGGACATATTTAAGTTAATACCAATTTATAATGAATGAAAAAGCCGAGTAGGTATGAGGATTCGAACGCGCGCACTTTCATGCCATACCGCCGAGCCATCGTGGATCGTGGTACTCACAGTGGTTTGTATGGAGTTGTTATACATGTCTTTGTAATACGAGTCACATATAGCCATATTTACTAAGATTTTGGTAAATTGATATTTATGTAGGCATTTAAATATGTTTAATGACTGGTTATAGCATATAATTTGATCTAATGGGAAGTAATATACAAATCAGGGCCGTAACATTCCAGCTCATCTGTCATGTCACCAATTAAATTCTTCGGTAGGGATATCAAATTCGCAGGGCGTTGATACATAAATGAGGCTATCTGTATCATAGTAGAGAATTTTTCTATATAACCGTAGAGTTTAAGACTACCCTGTGTTGTAGCATATGCGGCAATACCGGACTCAACCGTCATCAGAGGAGCACATACTTCGTGTTTATGTCAATATTGACAATGACAGTGCTATTCCTAAAGACCACTATTAATTAATATTGTCTGATTAGTAAACATATTAAAGAATTCTTCAGCACGATCAATTATTTTCGTCTTTGATTGGCTCTCTCTTTGATTAAATTTTCCCCAAAATGTATTTAAAATTAGTTTGATGTGTATATATTTACGTTTTCACTGTAAGACATCAAGTGAATGATTATTAAATGCCGGAATGAATTCATTTATTACCGCTAATTACTCTTAATTACCCTTATTTTCTACCTAATTTACCATTAATTATCATTAATTTACTCTTAACTGTCCAGAAAATTCGTTCTTAGGGGACTTGGGAACATACCGTATATAGCAGTTTAGATATATCGGTCTAAGGACACTTTCCACATATCTTCGATTATAAAATTAGCTCCAAATCAAAAACACCAGTTATACTATACTTCTCGCAGTAATAGCTATAACAAAAATGGCTTCCGTCGCCGATGTTATCACATTAAAACGTCGGAAGTTCAGCTGAAATTTTTTATATTCTAGAATATCAGCCCCATTTTAAGAAATGGGAACACCAGTGTGTCCGTCATCTTTAAATCCTTTTACATTTAATATACATTTATTATTTTAACGTCGGCCTATTTCCGCTACTGTCTTAACACCGACGCCTAACACCGACGCCTGTAGACGAGCTACCCCCAACCAGGAATTTTGCCGAACCTCTTCTGTTAAGAAGAGTAGGGATGTTTTACTTGCCTAACATTTAATAGACAAGGGACCGACGGCTTTATATCCCCTCCGAAGGATCGTATATCCCCTATACAACCCTCGCCTAAGGTTGTATAGCTTCCGCGCATACACTGATATACAAGCCGCTGGAGGATGTTTGAGGCGAGGACGATCTTTAAATCCTACTACGTGCAGAATTAAGGAACTTATATTAGAATTAAAAATGGAAAATTACATATTGTGGAGTCAAATTAGAGCTTGAAAATTGCAAAATGTGAATTGTCACGTTAAAATCCCAATTTGACTCTAGTAGTATAAATGACCTACGCCACAGCAAAAAATACGGTCCGTAAAACTTTTAATATAACTTTGAAGTGATGGGACGCTTTTTACGCAAAGAAATTCGGGTCGTATAAAGAGCCATGTACCAGTGAAAATTTCTTGGTTAAACTTCTACAGAGGTATAAATTCTTTGTATTTTTATTCAGAAGCGTTTATTGGCTTTTTCCTTCTCTATTCACAGAAAAGATATACTTTATATGTAAGTGGGAACACGGAAATCAATCTTGCTCGGCGACTATTCGAGGGGTTGTTCAGTGTGGGCAGGTGTGAATTGCGAAACAAATATTATGTTAAGTTCTTGATTATAAAATGGCTTTGATACTTTGTTACATGGACTAGTCGCCTGGAAAGATTTTGGTTTGTGAAACTACTCTCAGACTTCTTTCTGATCAAGATGACCGGAGCGGAATCCTGAATAACTTACCAGTAGTCTTCTAAAATTCGATGCCGATGTCTGTTGCCATCTTGGAAAGTTGATGCGTTAAACAGTATTTTTCTGTTCATTCTTTACTTTCTCATCAATAGTGCATTGTTTTGTATGTTATAACATGTTATTATTTCTTTAAAGGTCGAATATGAACTAAATACTATATATATTTTTCCTTAAAAAACTTTACCGCCGCTCGTGAGCTCTTGAATTGTTTTAGCCATGTCCAGGCCTATGTTTAAGTAATATTAATTAAATATACCAGCCCATCTTTTCCATCCTGTATAAGTTCACCCTGATTGTCAGTAATGTTTATTGTTTTATTGTTTCGAATGTTTATTTACATTTGCAAGTTGACTATTAATAATAAGTTTATTGCTTACCTAAAAAAAATATACAAATATATTGTACTGTTTTACTATTATTGAACTTAATAATTTGCAGTACTAATCAAACTTTAACTTGTTTATTTCCAATAGATAAACAAAAAAAAAATTTAAAACCAAAAAGATCAAATTAAAATCTCTTACCTTTTGATCCGAAAGTATGTCAAATTTATTTAATGGGCCGGCTAGCTTATCTTTTCCTTCAGGAGCAGGTTCAAATTCAGTTCCTGTTTTAAAATGAAATTTTATTAAAGTAAAATTTTTAATCTGATATAAGTAATTTATTTTCCTTGATATTAAGATAATATAGCAGTTTTATATCAGGTTCGAAAGTCTAATACACTATTTAAATTTTAATATACAACCTTGTCCAAAATTAAACACACAAAACCTTCCTTCTTCGTAGCTACACTCTTCTCTTTCCAAATCCAACAATTCTCCTTTCTCCTCTCCTCTGCAATTCCTATCCACAATAAACACCTCTTCCTTCATGTTTACAGTCTATTTTTACTCTTCTTCGCTGATCTCCACAATTTCTGACTTTTTTATTCAATTTCAAATTATTAATTCCTTGTTTTTTATTTTTCTCCTTCACTCCCTAATTTTCACTTGTTCTTTTTTTTTCTTAAATTTGTTTTTCCAATTTTACAACCTCTCTTTTATCTGTTGTTTGTTGTTCTATATCACTAAATATCAAAGTACCCAAAATAAACAAAACAAAACACCATACAAATTTTGATTAATTTCATTCCAAACATAACCTAACTTAAGCCTCCTTGTCTTTCTCCAGGAAAACATTTACCAACTATAAAAAAATTTCCTACTTAAAAGAAATGTCATAATGACTTAAATGTCAGAAATTATTTCAACAACAACTTAATAACTACTAACATAGATGTCAGTATCAAACTTACTGTTGACATCAAATAAAAACTTAAAAACTATCAAAACAACTCTAAACAAGTATTAACATTCTAAAACACATACCTTTCGGATCTTTAGCTAATTTAAATAAATTTTGAAAACCATCTAAAGGAAACAAACAAATTCAAACCCTGATTCAGCAAATAACACAAACATGCAATCTTCGTAATCGTCCAATATGCGAATACATAGCAATATTTACTTTCATGTATGGGGTAAACCAAAGACCAAATGTTAGGTATAAAACCAATTCTACCACACAGACCTTGAGAATATATTCACACAATTAAGTTTTCCAAACGGACCGTAGACAGCAGACAATAACTAGTATAAACAATTATAATAAATATTAAATGATACAAATAAATTATTACGATACTGCAGATTTGTAATGTAAATTATAATATATTCCAATTTACAGTAAACTAAAATTGTTGATCAAACAGCTGTCGTTTATATCTATCTACTTTAACCGTATAAAATGTAGTGCATTCTGTGAGTCGGGCAGAACCTCGAAAGATATGAATATTTTCTAACCTCCCAAGGATGCTGAACACGATGGAGGTGGTTAAATATCTCTCTGAGGTCACCCCACCCCCCAAACGGCCAAAAACTATCCTCGAAAGAGGTAAACCGCGTATTCGTCGTCTCCTACCAGCCAAACCTGTTTTGCTCCTGTTTTCGAGGATGTTGAGCACGATGGTGATGTCTCCCCCGCCAACCCCCCAGACGGCAAAATACCACCCCCGAAAAGGGTAAACCGTGGATAGGCCGTCTTCTCTCGGCTAAACCCTGTTACCTCCCATTTCCGAGGATGTTGAGCACGGTGATGACGCCAAAACCCCTCCTCAACCCCCCGCCAACCCCCCAAACATCTAAGAACCACTCCCGAAAAAGGTAAATCGTAGATAGACCATCTTCTCTCAGCAAAATTCGTGCTACCCCCCCCGTTTTCGATAATACTGAGCACGATAGTGATGTCTCCTCAACCCCGCCAACCCCCCAGATGGCCAAAAGCCACCCCCGAAAGGGGTTAACCGCGTATCCGCCGTCTCCTACCAGCCGAACCTGTGTTGCCCACGTTTTCGAGGATGCTGAGCATAATGATGATGTCGAGACCACACCTCGACCCCCCAAACGGCCGAAAACCACCCCATCTACTGAACGGTGAGACTTTTTACCGAGCGATATTTCTGAACGGGTAAAATTTGGTTGATAATTACCCAGTGCCTTTACTGAACATGCTTCTGTGTGTACTCTTCGCCGTCGCGTGCCCGCGTACTTTTGAATTAAATTCTTCCGTGAAAAAATCCAAAAGTACGAGTATAGTGATAAATTTGCCCGTTTAGTAAGAAGTAAGAGTGTAATGATGTTTTTGTCCGTTTGCTGAACGAGGAGAGGTCGCGATATTTTTTTCATGCCTCGCATCCTCGAAAACTGGGGGTAAAACGGGTGTATCCTAGAGAAGATGGCCTCTTTGCGGATTACCCCTTTCGGGGGTGGTTTTCGACCGTTTGGGGAGTTGGCGGGGGTCGAGGAAGGGTCTCGACATCACCGTCGTGGTCAGCATCCTCGAAAACGGGAGGTAACACAGGTTTAGCTGAGATAAGACGGCCTATCCGCGGTTTACCCCTTTCGGGGGTGGTTTTCGGCCGTTTGGGGAGTTGGCGGGGGCCGAGGAAAGGTCTCGTCATCACCGTCGTGCTGAGCATCCTCGAAAACGGGGGGCAACATGGGTTTAGCCGAGAGAAGACGGCCTATCCACGGTTTATCCCTTTTGGGGGTGGTTTTTGGCTGTTTGGGGGGTTGACAGCGGTTCAGGAGGGGGTCTGTACATCACCATCGTGCTCAACATCCTCAAACATGGGGAGTGATATGGGTTTAGCCGAGAGAAGACGGCCTATCCGCGGTTTAGCCCTTTCTGGGGTGGTTTTTGGCTGTTTGGGGGTTGGCGGGGGCCCAGAAGGGGTCTCTACATCACTATTGTGCTCAACATCCTCGAAAACGGGGGTAACACAGGTTTGGCTGGTAGAAAACAGCGGATACGCGGTTTATCCCTTGGGGGGTGGTTTATGACCGTTTGGGGGGGTTGGGTGATTTCGGAGAGAGATTTAACCACCTCCATCATGTTCAGCATCCTTGAAAACGGAGGGGAGACATAGTCTCGTTAGGTTAGAAAATATTCATATTCCTGTCCGACGACGAATGCACTAATGGTATCAATAAACTTTACACATCAATGACATCGCCGCAAGTCGCTATATATTATAAGAAAAAGACCTTTTAAAAACTTATTTTATATGATGCGGTGTGGTAAGTGCGTTTTGATGACGCAAGTTTAGGTTGTGTACATCGGTTATATAGGCCATTCTTCTGTGTAGATAACCAGATATTGTATATGTTAATATTTTGAAGAAGGAGCAAATCATATGTAATTTTCTCCGATTGTGCATATTCAGCCAGTGAAGATCTCTGAACTTGTGAGACATATGTTATGTGTGTGTCTAACAGTGTAGATAAGTCTTAAACATAAATTATAAACCTTCTGAATTCTAAGTATATCTACATTATCAAGACAAGGACTGTAAACACTGTCGCAATAATTATAGTGTGACAGTCAAGGAATCACATAATAGACTTTTTATATCTCTATATTAATAGTGTCTTTGATTACATACAAGTTTTAATGTTGTATATGGTTTTTTCAATAAGTGAGTCACGTATTTTTTTAAACGAAGTTTGAAGTCGATCAGCCCTAAATTCTTGCAGGATTCGCTGAAAGGTATGGTACCATTTCCCAATTGAAGTCTCATATTATTTAATGCAGTATCCCTTAGGCTAGCACTACCAAATGAAAGAGTATAGGATCTCTACATTGATTTTTAGGAGGTGGTTGGCAGAAGCTTCTAAAATCATATTTAGATCATGATTGATTTATTTGGTTAGTTTCTCTAACATCAGATATTTTAAATGAGTAGTACAACTCTGGGTATCATCACCACAAAGATGGTAGCTGCAGTGTTCTAAGTAGTTACGACAATTACATGTGTAGGTAGTGTACATCAGGAGTCCCAATATACTTCCCTGTGGGTCACCTTAGGCTACCATCTTTACATTCTCCATGTTTTGTTAACATAAGAATTTACGTCAGCAAATAGTGTAATATAGTAAGTTAGTCTGGTAGTTTTTATTATATTGTTTAATGTGTTTCTATATTTTTATTTCTATATTCTGTGTTATTAGATTTCTTATCGTTATCCACTGCTTTAATTTCTTCTGTCTATGTGTATTAGCTATTTCTTCAGTTGAAACATTTGTAAAGTAGAAGAAGCAACTACTCGAGAAGATATGATGGAATGGACTCGTCAGTGTTTCAATCGTATAAATGTTGATATGTTATACAATGAAAGGCGTTCATTTATCAAGAGACTTCAGTGGTGCGTGAATCAAAATGGTTGACGTTTTGAGCAATTGTTAGGCTAAATGTTGTGAAAAAAGTTATTTCTCAAAAACCGTTCATAATTATTTTAAAAAAGTGTATCATATCAAAATGTGAGAGATTGCATGTGTTATTCATCCACGTAAAAAATAAAGGTATTCCATTAAAAAAAATTGATAAAAGTGTGAAACAAAAGACCAAAGCCATATTAGATTTTAATGCTAAAATAAAGAACATTTATGCAAAAATTATACAGAACTTCTGTCATTGTATTATATTTAAAATGTCACAAAGTCTTATCGCTAGTATTTTTAGTATTCATTTCATAATACTTCAAGTTCAGAGGTAAAGTTATGTCACTGAAGTGCTGGGATTATTCCTATTTTTATTTGAAATTACATCCACAGTTCCACAACGCTATATTAAAATTTCCACTCTTGCTTGCAAATTAATTTTGTCTTCTCTATTTCATAACAGCATTTCCTTTGTGGGCGTTATTAATATTTTCTTTTACGTCTTCAATTTTAAACTTAGCCTTTTATACAATTAAGTTACAGTAGAGTGCAGGCCCTGTGCAAATTTGATTTCCTGAAACATAGCTTACAAGGTTTTGCGTTCAAAGTAAGCTTTTGTCTTAGCATTTCCGCGGTACAGCAACAATGAAATATATCCCCTACTTTGCTACATCCTGCTAATTGCAGTGCTGGTAGGCCAGTCTATATAAGAACGAGTGGAACAATGCATTTGGGGTTTTCGCTGCAAGAAGTGTAACCGACTACCTGCGGGGTCTCGTGCGAATTCCAGATTGGAATCTTACGATTAACTTTAATTGCTTTACTTAAGATCTTATCTTGCACGTACACAGGATAGGTTAATTTTGAAGAAAAATTTGCTCTAGTAGATTATACATGTATTCACCTGAGGATGCTAATGCTGGATATACGCAGTGTTTTCTCATTTGGTTGACTTTCACAAAATAAATAACACAAGGAAAATTTGATAGTTGAAACATTGGATTTGCGAAGAGAGGGATCGCTCTGAATGTCCTATTTATATAAGTATTATTTTTCCTTTTTAGTGCATATTATTATTGTTAGTATACTTAAATCTACTTGTAGTCTTATTTACAAAAAAATTAATTATAATTAAGTATATCAATTTATATTGCGGTATACTTTATCCAATGTCGATTTAAGACGATATAAAAACAAGAGCGCGGCATTTCTTTGTAAACCGACCTCGAACCCGTGCTATCCATAGGCGTGCGTAACTTACTTCCTAGGGCAATGCGCACGGTCCCTAGAGACTCGGTTGTCTGGTAAGTCTGGCAGGGTGGTAGAAGATGCGTCAGCCACTACGTTACGAGAATGCTACTGCAAACAGCTGCACTCAGAATGCTTGTGTTTTATTTTTATAATTGTTTGTAGTAGTGACACGCAGTGATAAGAGTATTTCCAATTTTATTGTGTTCAATTCGTGGTTTATAAACATTTTATGATATTTTGTTGGTGTACTCTTATAGATTTATTTTTATCGACTGGTTGGAAGGTAAAACAATAAACATGTAAACACTAAAGCTGTCAAAATTAAATAAGCTTTTACTTTTAAGATGACTGGAACAATTTGCAGTGTCGCAACTTGCAAAAGCAATCGGGAAAAACAAAAAAGGAAGGAGAAATTATTAGGTTTTTCACTTTTCCGAAAAATAAAGAAATTAGAAAAGAATGGGTTCGGCTTTGTTATAGAAAGGACAAATTTCATCCACTGAACAAACGTATTTGCAGTAAGCATTTTGAATTAAACCAGTATGAGGATTTAATACAAGCTAAAGTAACAAATACCCAACCAAAAAAAAACTAAAAGACACAGGTAATTTTCTTAATAAACATATATATTAAGATCAGATCTAAGAAGTTGTTTTTAAATTTTAGCTATTCCTACCTTATTTTTACCAATCGGACGTGAGAAAAGTTTAACTGATAGAAGTGAAAGGTTAAACATAAAAGGACGAAAGAGTATTGTGGCTACACTTTTATTACCTAATAAGGATTTACCACATGTAACAGACGTTACTGATAATTTTCAATTTAATATTGAAGACCTATCATCTACGAGTCCTTATAACATTTTATACGAAAAATACAGGACGCTTCAAAAGAAAAATGAAACTTTAAAAAGTGAAATGTTGAATAATAAAAATAAATTTGAAATTTTGTTAGAAAAGTATAAAAAATTGCAGGGTATTATTGATAAATCGGAGAGTAATTTGGAGGTAAAAGTTAAGGAAGTTTTGGTAGATTTTCTAACCCCTAATCAATTGGAAATTATATTAAAAAAGAAGAAAAAGGCAAGATGGACAGGCGATGAAATTTCAAAAGCTTTTACTTTACGTTATTTTAGTAAACGCGCTTATATTTATATGAGACAAATGCTGAAATATCCACTGCCAGGGATATCAACATTACAAAGTTGGGCATCAAATGTTGATTTGCAGCACGGTCTATTAAAAGATGTTTTGAATGTTATGAATATTTGTGGGAAAGATAAAACTGAAATTCAGAGGTTCACAATTCTTTCATATGATGAAATGAAAGTATCTTCACTATTTGAATATAATCAACAATTGGATGAAATAGTTGCCCTCATACCTATATGCAAGTTATTATGGCAAGGGGACTCTTTAGTCAATGGAAGCAACCTATATTTATAGGGTTTGATACTAAAATGACAAAATCCCTCTTGGAGGAAGTAATAATTCAATTAAACAAGGTTAATTATAATGTCGTGGGTTGTGTATCGGATTGTGGAGGAGGAAACGTATGAGTCTGGAAGGAAATGGACATAACTATCAAAAAAACATATTTTATGCACCCAGTAACTAATACCAAAATATATTTTTTTGCTGATGTCACTCACTTGCTAAAATTAATAAGAAACTGGTTTTTGGATTATGGATTTATTTTAGAAGATGGTAAAGTTATAACAAAATACCCTGTAGAAAGTCTAATAGAAGGATTGACTACTAAAATAAGTTTATGTCATAAACTTAGGCAACTACACATCACTTGCCAACGGGTTCAAAGACAAAATGTAGCTTTAGCAGCCCAGCTGATGTCAAATAGTACTGCTACAGCTCTAAAACGTTATTTACCGGGGGGAGACAGAGACTGGCTGAAATTTTTGGAACTAATTAACAAATGGTTTGATATTCTGAATTCATATAGTCCGTCAGCATCAACAATTCCAAAAGAACCCTACGGAAAAAATGTTGAGAAACAAGATGAAGTTTTGGAGACAGCTAAGCAAACTTTTACAAATATGCGTGCAATATCTAAGAAAGGAATGCAAATTTTTCAATAAGGTGTTGTTATTTCAACTATTTCTCTACAGAATCTGTACAAAGATATGAAAGAGAAATATGGGATGTCATATATTTTAACTCATCATCTAAATCAATACTGCCTTGAACATTTGTTTTGTTAGGTAATTATAGCATCATAATACATAATAAGCAGCCTTCAGAAAAATGTTGTTATCTTTTAGCTTAGGTCAAAAGGTGGCCTGCACGATCATCCTGCACCGCTTAATGCAATTTATAGATTACGTATGATTCTTCTTGGGAAAAGCCCAGGCATGATACAAAAAAACTCAAACGTGCAGCTTACCAAAGAAACAGAGAAAGAAGAATTTATATTAGCCAGTGCTTGTGATGAAAGTATAGAAATGCCTAGTGACACCTCTAGTTCATCATCTTTCTCTACTTCTTCTTCAAAATATGTGTGAAAAGGATGGTCTGGTTTATATAGCTGGGTACTTGGCTAGAAAACATAAAAAAAAAATTCCTGAACTAGACTGCTATACCTATGAAAAGGAAGCAATAAATATGCATTCTTATGCTATGCCATCCTGGGTGAAAAGCCTTTCTTTTGGAGGCTTGACTGATCCCTCTCCTTCCTGGTAAAAAAATGTTGAACTAATGGATAAGTGGTTTAATAAATTACACGGGGAACATTTTAGGTTTAATAAAAAAATTATAAATCGAACTACTAATTTCATATTTAAAAAAGTTTCAAATGTTTCTCGTACATTAGTATTATCTTTTGTCAAACAGAGAATATTTATAAGAATTAAATTTATTAATATAAAAAAGAATGAATCTTCCTATTCTACAAAAAAAAATAAAAATTTATACTGATGAAGGACGAAAAAGTACGAAAAAACTTACGAAAACTGTTATGTAATATAAATTATATTATTTTCTGGGTATAATGTCTTATACTGTTTCAATTTATTTAAATATAGTGCCTAATGTACACACACTTAATTTTTAGTAAGGTGGAAAGTTAGATTTAGAGTTTTTTAAGTATAACTTTATTACTGTTATTTGGAAAAACTAAAAACTAAACTATTTATAACTGCCAATGTAAGATGGGCTAATAAAATATTTTCTTGAAAATTGTTTGTGATATATTTAGAAAAACGATATTAAGTTATTTTTCTACTATACCTAGGTATAACGAACCGAATTTTTCATAGAATTACTTAAAATTATTACTTTTATTTAATACTATAAATCACTGAAACTTTACTGCCAAATCATCAATTAAATACAATTAACCTTAAACTACCTAAAAGTGAAACAATAATAATACATTTTTATATAGTTTTAATTAAGAATAAATACTCTTGTTTGTATTGAAATTCGCGAAGTCTAATATACCGCACTTTATCTTTCTTATGACATAGCCCATCCATATCTCCTTGTCACTGGTGCTGTAGAACTTGTAGAGCGTGTCAAGCATTCTTGCCACGTAAGCAGTGGAAGAGCTCTTATTGGCCAGAAGTTACCAGACAACCGAGTCTCTAGGGACCGTGGGCAATGCGTACCCTACGATATTTAAAAAATTGTTTGCTATACACGTAACATGGTTTTGTAGACTTATTATCTAATAAATTATGACTGAAAGGTAGTTGATAGGTGGCTATATGTATATGGTATGTTCGTTTGTACAAGGGATTCCTACTCCTCTTAAGGGAAGAGGTCCGTACACGGACTGAACACTAAAACGCAGGACTTCATTGATGCAATATTCACCTATCAATATGATATAGCGCTTACTGGAACGTGGCTTCAGTCTAACATTATAAACTCTGAATTTAATAGCGGTGACTATTCGGTTACCAGAGACGATAGAAGCATTATACGCACTCAGGCGAAAAGAAGCTGGGGCACCTTATTAGCTGCAAATAAAACCGTTAACCTAAAAGGAATTAATTTAGATTTTATTCGAAAATTAAAGAGATTTAAGTGATATTGATTCGCTGAACTTGCTCTATACTTCATATTTTAAAAGTTGGATCTCTTTTGTTTTTACATAAATTAATTCATAATCCAGTTGAATGCCCAGATACATTAAACAGCCATTCAGCAATTTTCATACCCCTGCATTTGAAACACGTAATCACAAAACCTTTTATCTTCCTACCCCATAAACAAATGTACTGAAATTCTCACCTTTATACTTTACGTGCAACAGTTACCTGTATATTGTTTATTGTTTCTGCTCATACTATAGACCGATTTGTATTGTGCCTTTATTTGCAAAAATCCTTGAGGTAATTTTGAAAAGTCAAATTAGTAATTATTTTGAAAGTTCCCACCTATTTAATGGTTGTCAATATAGATTTAGAGCAAAATTGTCCACAACTTTAGCAATTAATTCGTTAATAAATGTAATAAATAAAAGTTTTGAAGCCGAAGACTCTGTACACGTGCAATTTTTAGATCTCACTAAGGCATTTGACTGTGTGTCCCATAATGTTTTAGTCAGCAAATTGAAATTTTATAAATTTTCTCATGCCAACCAAAAATTGGTTACATCCTACTTGACTGATTGATCTCAGTGTGTTCATTTTAATAACGTCAATTCAGATCCAATTAACACTAAGTTTGGCGTACCCCAGGGTTCTGTTTTAGGTCCGATTCTATTTCTTATTTATATAAATGACTTGCCGAAACAGTACACCTTTAGCAAAGTTTACTCTTTTTGCAGATGACACAACATTAGCCCATACCTATTATGATAACGAAATTTTGTTATCTGAGGCACAAATTAGTCTCTCTAAAGTGCATGAATGGTTTTCTAATAATCAGTTAACTTTAAATAAAGATAAGACAGAGACAATGATATTTAGTTTAAAACATATTTTCTCACAGTCGAACTACCCTCACTCCGTGAAAGTTTTGGGTGTAATCTTAGACAGTAAGTTAACATGGGAAGAACACACGGTTTTTGTCTGTCCCGTAACATCTTTCTTCTGCGCAATTTAAAAAATTGCCTGTCACAGTCAACTGTGTTAACGGCATATCATACCCTGGTCCACTCCTCTGTGATGTATGCTATCTTGGTGTGGGGCCACTCGGCACATACTCCCACAGTTTTTTCGATGCAACGTAAAGCTGTGAGAATCATTACAGGTTTATCATACAGAGTTGATTGTAGATTTTTTTTAAAAAAAGCTTGGTATACTTACCCTGCCTTGCGCATATATACTGCAATGTCTTGTGCATATAAAAGCTAATTTATATAACTACACAAAATATGAGAGCATACATAATTATGCAACGCGCAATAAGGGTAACATATGCATGGATTTTTTCACGTCTTTCGAAAACCAGAAATGGGACTAGCTACTACGCAATAAAGTTTTTCAATGTGTTACCGAATGCTATACAGGTACTTAATATAAATGTTCAACTAAACGTTTCTTACTTGAAAATGCATTTTATGATTTTGACGAATTCCTTCTGCCCGATTTTTCTCATTTCAAATTTTAAGCATTATTAATGTAATAATTTTAAATTCTGTTTGTTACGATTCTTTGCACTTTTACAATTGTTATTTGACGTATATGTGTTTGTGTATATATATACATGTATGTGTATATATATTTTTTTGTTGTTATTTATTGTTTACTGTTGTATTATGTTATTTACTTGCTGCTTGTATTTTATTTTTTATTATTCTATGACAAACATTGTTCTTTTTTAATATGTATTACTACTATGCGTCTGATGATTTGTCAAAACACAATTTTTTTGTGCATATGACCAATAGAGATCTATCTATCTATCTTTTTCTTCTCTACTATGCCTGTATTGTATTGTTCCAACACCGTAATTGGTTATTACTGTGGGGTGGTGAACCAGTACAAATAAAATAAATAAATTATTATTACTATAAGAAATAGGAATATTAGGATACAATTTATATAATCGTATATCTATCTGTAAGTTCTTATGACTTTTCTTATGTACAGATAAATGCTTTTCACTGTATTACATTAATGGATGTTCTTCTCTCTACGTAATAATGATAATTAAATTAAACAGATTAAGATTAAGTTCGTTTACGGTTGGCCATGCCGGCTTAGCAGGCCTCAAAAAATTAATTTAAAAATATGTCGACTGAAGTGGGAACAAAGAAACCGGGATGAGATAATTTTCCGTTTCCTAAATTAATTTAAAAAATAACTGTGAACTCCTTAGCTTGTTACAGACATCGCGTAAAGCAATCTCAAATTTTAGTACTCTCTTAAACTCAACTGTATTCCGAATGTGCCAACTGAATACTGAATTATCCACTGTTCGGACGAACTAATTTTGTATTTTGCTATGTTGCACCGAATCTTTTATAGGTACATTATTGAGTGCTTCGTAAAAGTAAATAGCTTCTTTAGAGACACTTCCCAATAATAGATGTCTGTTGTGTTTCGGTTGATGTTTTAATTATATATATTTATTATTATTATAGTACAAAGTGACTTCTATGTATGAAAGGGGAAAACCATGCTTCATACATGGATATTTTTAATATAGATATGAGGCTCATATAACAATAATAATAATAATAATAAAATGAACACATGAAAGTAATAACTTACAATAATGAATGAACGAATGAAGTTATTTATCTCGAGGATATTACATATCATAGTTTTAAATAAAAAATACAGATAAGTTGATTATTACATACTTATATCTATTCTAAGTCTACTACAATCAGCAAAAAAGAAGCTATAGCTTACGTAACAGCGGTAAAATCAAATAAGTGTAATTCATTCTTTTTTTTCTCCAATGACAGAAGCAGATATAAAGTAAATTATAAAAAAAAATTCCAAATCGACTCACGCAGGAATTAAACCACTATATAGAAAGTGTGAGAAAGCTGAAATTTCAAATTACAGACCAATTTCACTTTTATCAGATATCTCTAAAATCTTGGGAGCTGCTGTTAAGGAGCAAATTACCAAATACTTAGAAAAAAATAAAACATTTTCAGATAGACAATGCGGCTTTAGAAGTGAGAAACATATAACAGCAACCACTTTCTGTAATGTAAATGATATATTAGAAAATAATGACAGTATATATAATAGCAGTTACAGTCTTCTGCGATTTATCGAAGACTCTCGACTGCGTCGACCACAAAATTTTACTGGATAAAAGGGAGTATTATGGAATACGGGGTATTGTTCATGACTGGTTTATATCTTACTTAAGCGACCGTACTATGTCTGTGACCATAACGTCAATTGAGGGGGAGCGAATAAACAAACTAACAATAAACACGGGCTACATAAAATGTGGGATTCCGCAAGGCTCTATCCTGGGACTAGCTTTATTTTTAATATACGTAAATGATGTAGCAACAAATTTCTCACTCGCGAAATTCTCACAATTTGCTGACAATACAAGCATTACTTTACAGCGCAAAAATTAGGACGATCTAATTAATATAACAAAGATCTTACTAGAGGAAGTATGCGACTGGTTCGCAGCTAATAAGCTGGTTTTAAATGTCAATAAGACCTTTAATATTTTATTCCAATTTAATAAAACACTACCTCATACTGTAATCTCAACAAATGGTGGAGATGCATCACCATTTCTACCACTAAATTTTTAGGCATTCACTTGGATCAACAGTTAGACTGGAAAACCTAAAGGACGGGTCCTTGGGGCACCCTAAAGTTAATTACAATAGATTCGGATTTATTATTATTTATTTTAATTATTTGTTTATGATTTGAAAGATAACTCTCAAACTAATGTAGCACCGCATTTGAAAAGCCATGTGGTTTTAATTTTAATAATAGCATTTGCCTATCCATTGTTTCAAAAGCTCTTTTAAGATCTATAAATACTGCGCATATTAATGTTCCCGGCTGGTTTAGTTGTTGTTTCCATTCAGATATTATGAACTGTAAAGCTGTTTCACAGGAAGGTTTACCTCGAAAACCCGATTGGTAAGTACACAATATATTATATGAATGTATATATTGGATTATTTGATTGGACACTACTAATTCAGGCATTTTTTACAAATGTGAGGCATATTTACGGGTCTCAAATACTCTGCTAACTTATTATTTGGAAATTTTAGTATTGGTACCATTGTGGAAATCTTAAAACATGCCAAAAATACCCTTTCCAAGACTTAGGTTGATGACATTTAGTAGGGGATAACCAATTACATGAAAAGTGTTTTTTTATTAAATCCTTCCCTATCTCATCTGTGCTGTATATTCTTGCTTGGTTAATTACTATTTTATTTAAATTTGTCAATGAAATCAAATCAAAGGAAGACTTGGTGCAGAGGTATTGTTTCTAACACACTCTCCTAGTCGAAAATATTTACACCAGTGTTAACGAACACATCATCTATGCTGCCTACATAATGGGTGTTAAGTGTATTAGTAATATCGTCTACAGCATTATATTAAACTCCATTGTAATTTAATGAATTTAGCGAGGTTGGACTTTTTATTATTAGCTATTAATTCCTTTAAATTTGACCACATTTGTCTAATATTTTTTGTGTTGTCAATGTTTTTTTCATAGTATTTACATTTAGCAGTTTCCATTTTATTACTAGGGCATTTCTCTCTCGTTTATATGTATTCCAATTTTGTTCTTCTTTTGTATATACACGGTGTCTCACCGGTAACTGAATCGATCGATATGGAGAAAAGTACGTATCAGAAAATTTTGAAAATTTAGATAATTACTAATGTCGGTGTGGCCAATCCAACTAAAATAATTACAAGCAGCTGGCACTTCCGCTTATACCGGAAGTCGATACCAACTTGCTTATTTCAAATGCAATACCCTATGTATTTTAGGGTTTTCGAAAAGAGCATAAAATTCTGAGTCGAAAATATGTAGCATATCCTATACCTAAACCTAGCCGTTTCAGAGATATTTGACATTTTATAGAAAATTTGACAGTTGCAACGGTTTGCAAGAACCGTTATAATTTTCTTCGTGTAAAAGATCTTCATTTGCTTCTTGTCACATAAAAAGAGCACAAGGAGAACTACGTTCTACAACTGAAATAAATTCAATAACATCATACCAAGTGTTCCGTTTTTCGCGTTACATTTTGTCAACTTCAAACCACGAAAACTTGTTTAGGTCAAATGGAACACCCTGTATTCATTTACGTCAAGTTGTGTAAAATTGAATTCCCTTTTTTCTGATATTAGCATTGTGGAGGTTAAAGTTACGACTTTTTGAAGTATTTGCGATTTTATTAGAAATTCATGAATTGTTGTAATCATTTCATCAAAATAGCCATGATTAGAAACAATCAATCATTATCTTATATCAAAAAATGCCAGCACGTTTAAATTACACCAACGAAGGATTTTTAAATTTGTTTATTATTTATGGAGAATGTGATAAAGTAATATCAAGAACTTGCAGCACATTTGCTACTCGATATCCAGAAAAACGGAAACCGTCACCAAACACTGTAAAACGCATACTGGAAAATTTTAAAAATTGTGGCTTTGTCAAGGCAAAAATTCAAAGAAGTAAGCCTATTTTTGATGACGAAAACGTTGAAATAGTCATTGTGGGATATTTTCATGCATTTCCAATGATGTTATTAAGACAAGCTGCTCTGGAATCGGGACTATGCAAGGATTCAATTCACAGAATCTTATTAAAACATAAGTTTCACCCATTTTCATTCCATATGGTTCAAGGATTAAAAGAAACAGATTTTCTAAGGAGAGTTTTTTCTAATAAGGTCTGAGGGTCACGATTCTTATTTGGGAAATATTATATGGACAGATGAAGCAAAATTTATTAAAAATGGACTTTTTAATAGACACAATTCGCGTTATTGGAGTGACTCAAATCCTCATATGTTCAGAGGGCGAAACTGTCAGGAAAGTTGGCAGTTCAATGTTTACTTTGTCATAAGAAACGATAGAGTGCTGGCATTATAATTTTATCAGGAAAATTTAAACGGTAAATTAAATTTTCTCTTCTGCTAATATCTATAGGTAAATTTTTGTTTTTTTTTTTTAGGTGAAAGATATCTGAATATCTTACAAAATTTGAATAATAACTATTTAGAAAATCCACATAACGCATATTTAATTAATAATTATTTACAAGAAACTTTTTATGATCAATGGATTGCCAATAATGGACCTTTCTTATGGCCTCCTCGCTCACCCGATTTATCAGTTCTGGATTATTTCATTTGGGGAACTATTAAAAATAAAGTTTATGAGAACCCATTAACAACCATTGAAGATTGTATGCAAAGAGTAAGAAATGCATTTCAAAACATATCACAGAATTCAATTAGAAGAGCTACCCCATGAGGAACTAATCTGAAGGTGCGGAAAATGTGTCGAGGTTCGAGAGCGGAATTTTGAGCAATTATTAAATTAAAATGAAATAATATTTTAAATCGATCTTATCTCTGCTATTTTAGTTTATGCCATATCTTCAATTCGATTAATACGCATGTTACAGTGCTAGTGTTATTTTGCGTTTTTATGGATATCGAGTAGCAAATGTGCTGCAAGTCCTTGATATTACTTTATCACATTCTCCAGAAATAATAAACAAGTTTAAAAAGTATTCGTGGGTGTAATTTAAACGTGCTGGCATTTTTTGACATAAGATAATGACTGATTGTTTCTAATCATGGCTATTTTGATGAAATGATTACAACAATTCATGAATTTCTAATAAAATCGCAAATATTTCAAAAAGTTCTAACTTTAACCCCCCACATCAGAAAAAAAGGAATTCAATTTTACATAACTTGACGTAAAAAAATACAGGATGTTCTACTTGACCTAAACAACTTTTCGCGGTTTGAAGTTGACAAAATGTAACTCGAAAAACGGAACAGTTGGTATGATATTATTGAATTCATTTCAGTTGTAGAATATAGTTCTCCTTGTGTTATTTTTACGTGACAAGAAGCAAATGAGGATCTTTTACACGAAGAAACTTATAACGGTTCTTGCAAACCGTGGCACCTGTCATATTTTCTATAAAATGTCAAATATCTCTGAAACGGCTAGGTTTAAGTATAGGATATGCTACACATTTTCGACTCAGAATTTTATGCTATTTTCGAAAATCCTAAAATATATAGGGTGTTCCATTTGAAATAAGCAAGTTGGTATCGACTTAAGCGGAAGTGCCAGCTGCTTGTAATTATTTTAGTTGGATTGGCCACACCGACATTAGTAATTATCTAAATTTTCTGATGCGTACTTTCTCTATATCGATCGATTCAGTTCTCGGTGAGGCACCCTGTAGACATTTTTTATAAGCCGCATTTTAGTTTTGTATTGCGTCTTTGTATTCTTTATTAATCTATAGATTTTTTTTTTTATTTAACTTTGATTTGTTTAAGTGGAGCAACCGTATTAAGAGCTTCAACCATATTATTAATAAATCGTGACATTGCTACTATCATAGTTCCATTCTTTTTGTATCAATATGTATGTCATCTCATCTTAATTTATTTTTTCTCGAATGTTTTTTTCAGTTTCCTTTATTTAATTTGCAACTGCTGTGATTGTGACATTCAACTGGATTGCTCTTCCATATAACCACCTCCATATAAACCAATCTAGATATCCTCTATAAATTACAATAGATGCATGTGCACAATTTATTAAACAAAATTAATTTCTTAATTGTAATAGTAATTAGGTTTAGATTGTAATGCTCACTACTGCTGCCAAACCTAATACGCAGTCTAAAATGTAGTACTACTTTACGAGTGCAGGAAGCAGTAACACTAAATTATCACTTAAATATTCATTGTTCTATATCATAGACATGATGAAGTTTAATTGTGTCGATCATAAAATTTAAGCTTTTACTGGATCGTCTTTTATGCTATTTCTTGCCATTACAATGAACTTCCGCTAATCCAGTTTCCTCAAACTTATATGGAAATATTTTACATTTCTTTAGTAAATAAGAATAAAATTTTAATGGAACTTTACTGCCAAGTAATTTAACTTTAAAACTGAAATTCCAAATATACCGGTTTTATTAGAATTCCCTAACAGAGGAATACAACTTTATTTATTAACTGCATCCTCTTCGAGACAAACTGTTTCCTAGTATTCATAAAAAGTTTTTATTCTCCGATCGTTATTGATTGAATTCACTCATACACTAATATTCAAATGTTCAATTTTCCCCATATAGGTTCTTGATACAATTTTTTAATGTTTGTATTCAAGATCAGTGGAATAGAAATTTTTTTGTAAGATTTGCTATTTGTTCCCATTTGTTCAAATTGTATCTTTCTCATTAGTAGTTGTATTAATATTAAGATTCAAACAAGTAATAGAATTGAATAAGTTTATATACCAGAAATGTGTTTACAATAAGAATAAATACATACATAAGTAGATAGATAGTGTTACAAATAGCTAGACAGTAAGTAAACAAATAAAATATTAAATAAACGTTAGAATAACCCACCGAAGGCGATCCTTTTTCGCGGGATTAGCTAATCCTTTTTAACAAACTGCAGTTTGAGAATAGTTAGATATAAAAATTGTATCTTAGGGATTTTAATAATTAAAAGGTACTTAATTTAAATTGAATTAAATCACATTCAATTCAGTCAAATAAATATCATCTATTTAATTGTAGCTTTTAGCAAATAAGTAGGTAGGATAATATAGCAAGAATATTGATGAGATCTAATACCACTGTCAGCAGGGGGCAGGTCGGGGTATTTGCCCGCTAAGTAGTTGTTTCCTGCAAATCATATATTATAACAGTAGGTTAAGTCCACCTGGGACTGAAAGGTCGCAGCTCTCAGGTACTTGCAGAATCTAAAGTCGCTATACACCCATGGAGACATCTATGGTGTATAATAGCAATTGACCATTTGGAAGGTTTCACTTACCTCTCACCACTACTCAATTTATTATAGTTTGTATGAAACTAGCAGATTGGCCACTATCATTTGTCTGTTCGATCACCTATTCTGGTCAGGGAATTGACAAATGATATTGGTTACCATTCTTTTATAATTTGTAAGGTGTAATTCAATGCAGGTCGAGGTATTTTCCCGCTGAGTAGTTGTTTCCTGCAAATCATATATTATAAATGTTAAAATGTCTGCATAATTTGCGTACCGACCTACTTAACGATTTCGCCTGCGCGTTGACTGTACTACATCGTGTGCTATGTCGATTAGCTTTATTTTCGTAGGAAGAATAATTTGGTCAATTAATTCGATATCAATATTTAGTTACAATTCATGTCTCATGTTGTTTCATGTAAAAAAGGCATTTTTGTTAGTGCACAATATAGCATACCAGTTGAATTAACAAATTCTCAGATGTTTTCTAATTTGGGTAATTTCAGAAGAAAAAAAATATGCCTTGTATCTTATGCAAGTATCTTAGGCGTGCTGAAAATACAAGACGACAGCTAGTTTTCTAAACTTGAAACTTGATAAAACTGGACACTTGAAACTTGAAATTTAAAACTTGAAACGTGAAGCTTGAAACTTGAAATTTGAAACTCATAAGACTGAAATACTTCTTAAAGTCCGCAAGAAATAATATGATATTTAAATCAATTTGTAGAATCCTTTGCGGTTTTATATGTAATTATAATGCCAGAAGACTACTGTATTAAATTGTGTAAGACTACTTACAAAAAGAAAATGATAATTCTTATAATATAGGGAAGAAATATAGAAATAATGAAATATACAGGGTGTTTCGTGAGTGACTAACCATATGCTACTGAGGGGTACAAAGCCCTAAGATGATTTCAGAATGAGCTTTATTATTATATCCCTAATGCCCTTTATTTTGTTATATACAGCGTGTTTTCTATTTATTGCCAAAATTTAGATCGGCGGTATTTTTTTAATTACTGTATCGAATTGAACAAAATTTAGTAGATATATGCCACTAATAGAGTTCTATATAATTAAGTACCTCATGAAATAAAAAAAATTCAGGGCCAAGGTAATTTTTTTTTAATTTTAGCTGTTACCTAAAAGCATCAACCTGTATATGCGTTTTGGCAATCTACATGCCCATTTTAAAAATACTTTAATAGTGTACCTAAACAGTGTAGTTAGTTTTTTTGACGCACTTCAACGCCATGAGAATTAACAACAGAGTTTCACAAAAAATCCATTTGAAAAATATTTGGGTGCTTTCGGTCATAGAAACATCAGTAACTACACGGGCGGCTTTAATTTTGTACGGAAAGATTTAATTTTACTGCCTGTTTGTTAGAATTTGCTACAACAAAATAATGTAAAAGATGTAACTAAATGCTTATTTATTAGAACAAATACAAAAGAGTAACAAGTATACGGAAGTGAAATAACTGAGGAAATAATGCTCCTAAATATTTAATTAAATTAGCTATTAAACTACCATAAAGCTCACTATGCGGTACTAAATAATCACTTTAGAAATGTAAACTGGTTCGATGACTGTACACTTGTACAGACAACATCGATCCAAATTCACTCTGGGGAAGTTTTGTTACACAAGTATCCACGACTGTTGCTCGCTTCACTCCGCAGTTTAATAATAAAACTTCACCAAAATTCAAGAAACTTTGGATCGACAAGAAATTGCGTGATATATCCGTTGAGAGAAAAGCTCTGCGTCAAAGGTTCCAAAGGTCACGCTCCGCTGATGACATGCAACTTCCTTTAAGGCAAGCCAGGCATAACTACGAGGAAATGCTAGTGCCCACCATGGAACTCAAAGTGTTTTATAAATACACTCGTTCCCGTTTATCCAGCAATCAATCCCACTTATTAATGGAGCAGATGGTGTTCCCTGCACTAACCATACTGAAGCCGCTGAAACCTTTGCTGATAATTTTTCGGAGGCGACACGGTGACCCAACAAGTAGCCCTACTACAACTCAAGGTTAATAGCCGCATAAATGCAGAGCTTGAAAATATTCAGTTCAGTACCCAATCCATTCAAAAGCACTTGCGAAACTCATGATTCCTCACCAGAGCCCGACGGGGTGCACCCCAAACTTTTGACAATATGTGCTGAAACCTTGTGCATACCCTTTTCTAAAATCATGCAAGAATCGATAAGTCAAGGTACCCTACCTGAAAATTGGAAAATTGCCAGTGTCACCCCCATTTTCAAGAAAGGTAATAAACTCTCAAGTTTGAACTACCGTCCCATTAGTTTGACATTTGTGCCCTGTAAAGTAATGGAAAGAACGATTTACCAGGAGCTAATTAGTTTTCTAGTAGATAACTCTGTAATACAGCACCATCAGCATGGGTTTTTGCCGGGACGTTCTGTCACCTCAAATTTACTCCAACCCTGCAACGAGTGGACTAAACGGTTAGATAGTGGACAATTCATCGACGTTCCTTACTGGGAATTCTTTTGTGCGTTCGACAAAGTATGTATACCGCCTTTATTATATGAATTAGAATACGACGCAGTGCGAGGTAAACCGTTAAGTGTTTTGAGTGTTTTCTAACTAACAAGCAATTTAGTATGAGAGTTGGAGAAACTTCATCAGAGGCTCGTGATGTTTTGAGTGAGGTACCGCAGGGTTCTGTACTTGGCCCTGTGTTGTTTTTAGTCTACGCGTCTGACCTCACCCTAAAATGCTCTTCAAGAGTCCTGTCTTATGCAGATGACTTAAAAATATTTCAGTCGCCATCTATATCGCTGCAAACGGATTTAGATCAAATAGAAATCTGGTATTCCAACTGGCTAATTCCACTGAACCAAGATAAATGCTCGGTGCTACACATAGGAAAGAACAATCCATCCAATCCAGATGATTAGAAAGTCCTTCCAGGATTTGAGTGCTAACTCATTTATCAACATTTATAACGCATATATTCGCTCTTACCTTGAGTTTGCTGTCGTTGTTTGGTCACCACTGTTTAAGCAGGACATAAATAGACTAGAAGGCGTGCAAAGAAGAGCCACAAAACTACCCCGAGGTTTCGGTAAATTACCTTATGAAGAGCGGCTTCGCTCTTCATAAGTAATCTAAAGTCACTGAAAGCTCGTCGACTACGTGGTGACTTAATTGCCACTTACAGAATTCTCCACGGTGAATTTTATTGCCATGATGAGTTATTTGAACTTCAGACCGATGTTCAACTTAGAAGACTAGTCTCAAACTTAGTAAAGAACCCTTTCATACTACGTAAATTGATTGATTGATTGATTAAAGGACGCTTGGACCATCGCATGAACCCCGAGCCCTGATGTGGCATCTTATTCCACATTTGGATTGTTCCTTTTTCCTTTCTTTATATCTATATTAATTCTTTTCTTTTCTCACTTTGTGTTACAATATTGATTAATTTTTTGTCAATTTAATGATCCCTATTTATGTATTTATAGATAATTTGGCTAGTGTCAGAGTATTATAAGCCTTCGGCTTCTACTCTTTGTAACGTGTAATAATAACAATAATAATAAAAAGAATTTGATCAAATACAATTACACAAAATTAAAATAACACACCTAAAATGTAATGAGGAAAAATAATTTAAAAAACTGACAACAAATTTTCAAAATGTCTGCCTCCAACCTCAACACATTTTTATGCGCGTAACTGTAATTATTTAGAGCATTTCTAATCATATGTGGGTTATTTTTTATTTAAGTGCATTCCTGTTCTATGTGTTCCCTTAATTCCACTTCGATAGTAACATCGGCAGCTTTAAATGGCCCCATGAAAAGTAATCCATCGGAGTCAAGTCTGGGGACCTTGCAGGCCAGAAAACTGAACCATTACGACAGATTCACTTATTAGGGTAATGGTCATTTAAATGTTGCCTCACCTCTCGTAAATAGTGACTACCTGTACCATCGTGTTGGTAATGAAATCCTCTAATATTTATACCTTGTAATAGTTCTGGAAATGTATCTCGCAAAAAAATTAAATACATTTCGCCATTCAATGTACTCTCGAAGAAATGGATACTTGCTCGAGAAGGGGTAAAGGAGAATTACCTGCATGCTTTAGATGTTGTGCAAAACTGGTGACCTGTCCAACTGATTTACTGTTCAAGAGACGAATTTAATTAATGTTATGCATATTTCAAAAGTATAATTGCGAGAAATAAATAAGTTTTAGTTATACCTTTCCTGCCATTATTGTATTATATTGTGTTGTGTTGTATTGTATCGTATCGTATCGTATCGCATCGCATCACATCGCATCGCATCGTATCGTATTGTATTGTATTGCTTTGGATTGTATTGCATTGCATTGCATTGTATTGCATTGTATTGTATTACATTGCATTGTGCTGTATTTTATTGTATTCAACCACCTTACGTCTTTGCTTCATTTCAATGCATCTGAAAAGCCAAGAGGAACAATTAATAATAAGAGCAACATTTTTTGATGTATATGTTCTCTAGGAGAAATATTTTCTTAAAAGTCAAAAATTCAATTGTTTTTACAGGTAAACGATTATGCTAAAACCAACATATATTTTAATTCATCAGTTCACCGCAAAAACTGGGAAGGTCCATATCACGACTAAGCGACATATTATTAATGGTTTACGTGCCGAAGGCCTTCTTCATTTATTCAAATTACTACCGGGCACGGAGCAAGGTGACTTAGTTGGGCATGAAAACAACCAAACCTGTGCCTTAAACGGGTATCAGGGGGCTAATTTTCGCGAATAAAATGAGTTTTAGTAGGGTTTAATGTTAGTTTCGGGATCTACGTGAATGAAGTGAGGACTTGATACTGCCGAAATAGAATTATTTGATGTGGCAATCAACTCTTTTGAAATGGTAATTAACACAAACTCGAGGAGCACTGGAAATAACGTAGTATTATTCATTAAATTAAGCCAATAGCGCTGAAAAAGGGATGGTCCAGGAAGATGGATGATAATATTGACAATTCAAACATCTTACTTAGATTTACGTAATTCACAAGATACAAAGAAGCGGTTAATTTAAAAAACAATGTTTCATATTTGATTTTTACGTGGACTCGTGGACGTATCCTGTATTGTGAGTGGACTGTAATTTTAATAACTTGTCCAATAATCCCACGCCAAACGCAATATTTTGAAATGTTTATTAAATAATGTAAATACAAACTTGTAAATTTGATTTATGTCAATTTATAATTTTTTATATAATTCGACACACGCCATCTCACATTTTTTCAACTTAAGGTGAACCATTATAAATGAATATATAAAAGCAGTAGCATAAATCGATAAATAAAAACAGGAGTACAACAAACAATTTTATACACGTGGGACTGTCAACAAACATCATTTATTTTGAATCTAGGAAAAGTTCAGAAATCGCCGATAATTTCCAAACAACCCAAATTCATCAATAGAAACATTCAATCATTCAAATTAGTTATTTTACAGCTCAACCATTACAAATTAACGTCCTAAATAATACCACCCCTACATGACCGAAAATAAATCAAAACTACTTTCCATACCCGCAGTCAAATTATTTTATTTCGATCACACGAACTTTTTATAAATTATTCTTCCTTTCGATTCCCCCATTCATTCAATTTCACGTCTTAAATATCAACATACAATCAATCTCCATTCACATCCAATAGAGTGCCGGTACTTTCATCCCCCATAAGTATCAAAACTTACTTCCATTCAGTCCCCCATTGCTATCAAAACTTACTTACATTCAAACATAATATTTTTGTCGCAAACTCCTCTGTAAAAAATCCTTATTTTGCTATAAGGAACGTAACCAGACTGCAGCCAACAGCTACTCTCCGGACTATGTGCCTCGCCGAGCGCTGAATTACAAGTTACAAGTCTGGCGCGTTAAGTGTAATAATTGCATATTACCATCATAACGCTAATGCTTCGATTGCAACAAACACCAGCCGAAGACTGATCCTACTTAAAGGAGCTCTCTTGACAGCCGTCACACACCACTTGCAGACTGAAGTTTCGAGCTGTTGGCTCTCGTCAGTGCAAGGTAGGCATGTGACGACCGGCACGAGGATCCTTTGACTATTTGGTACATCCCGGTATTTTTTCAATATCGACATGTAAAATAGTCAGCAGGCGCCATCTAGCGGTCCAGTGTCTGTTGCAATCGAAAAATAAATAGCCTAACTGGGCTTAGCATAGTTCAAATGTGCTTTTAGAGGGCGGAATATTAAACATAATATTTTTAGTCGCAAACTCCTCTATAAAATCCTTATTTTACTACGATGATGGTAATATGCAATTATTACACTTAATGCGCCAGACTTGTAACTTGTAATTCAGCGCTCAGCGGGGCACATAGCCCGGAGAGTAGCTGTTGGTTGCAGTCTGGTTACGTTCCTTATAGTAAAATAAGGATTTTATAGAGGAGTTTGCGACTAAAAATATTATGTTTAATATTCCGCCCTCTAAAAGCACATTTGAACTATTACATTCGTTCAAAGTGGACCTATCGGCACAATTTCATATCATTTCAACTCTAAGTGCAGAACCTTCAGGACGACTTTACGGGGTCGTTTCAAAAATAATAAATGCCTTCAACTAATTTTCGTTAATAACTTCCGAAATCAGATCCTTTCATATATCACTTTTACCATTTTTATGCAGAGGTAGTCGTATAATTTTCATGACCGAATTTTCTATTTTCACATTTTATGATGCAATATTGTCAAATATTGCGCAATCGAGCCAGCATGGAATGAATGGGGAGATTTCCAGACATTTCCAGACCTGCGCACGTCAAGTCTCCGGCGATCCCCGTGAAAAGCCGAGCACAATGAACTCAAGCAAGTCCATTTCAGACTCTTTTAAACTTCTGTCAATAAATTTTTACATTTTAATATTAATTTTAATGCAATATTGCGCAATGTTGCGCAATCGAGCCGAGATGAATGTCGGGGGAACTTTTCCAGATTTTTCCAGACGTGTGCGAGCTTAAGTTCTTGACGAAACATATGAAAGGCCGAGCTCAACGCGCTCAAAGTAAGTCAAGTAAAAAAGTTCAGTTAGTTTTAAATCATTTTGCTATCGTGCATTTAACAAAAAGTGAGGTACTAACAGTCTACCGCGCTCATTCAGCTTATCAATTTCTATCCCTAGCCATGACTCAGTCCGCTGCCACCATTTAACCACGATATCGTACTAATAATACGTTTTAGCTACAAATAAGTGGTTGCTTAAATCCAACTGTAACTAAATAAACAAAATAAATCGTTCTTCTGTTTTATACTTATTTTAAACAGAGAAAAAGTTACTTAAATTCCATTGGCATTAGCCTACATCTAGGGACACCTACCCTAGTAGATGCTCCTTCTCTGAACATCTTATAAAGGATTCGCATTATCAACCTAGGGACACCTTACCTGGTAGAGCTAACTTCCCTGAATATAAAGTAGGCGTCATCAGGGACTCCATCCCTGTACAAAATCTAAAAACAATATCTAAAATCGAAGCGACTATGCCGAAGCTGGGCACAAACAAATTCTCCCTTCATAAAAGAAATCCCTGGTTTCTCTCATGAACCCGATCTAAAGGGAAACCGCCCTGAGATACATCTCAGTTCGACACTGGTGCTTCTGTAAACCCCTAGAGTCAGTCCTGTCGCGCACATACTTATCTAAGAAATTCGTACCGAGCTCCTGACGTCGTGCGCCATAAGGGTGAAATTTATATAATCAAATAAATTGAAAAGGCAATAATGGAAAGACAACGCGATAATTATTACATGGTTAATGTATTTGCAGTGCAAGAATGATTTCATTGGCTATTTTCGCACACATGATTAGAAATAGCTGAATTTGTTTGGAGTTCAATATCGTCAAAGAATTTTCAGCTGTAATTTACCAAGGGCACTGATAATCACGCGATATTTTTTTCTGATAATGAACCGAAAGCTTGTTGCTTAGTAATACTCCCTACGCCGTAGGCGGAGGATAATTACTTAAAGCAAGAAGCATGAGGGTCATTATTAGAAATAATTATAAAGATTTATCAGTGCACGTGGTAAATTCGGTGAGATAATTTTTTGAAATTCTAATAATATGTCAAATCGTGAATCTGACACTTCAAATAAATTATAAAACTGTCAATAATTTTTCGCTGCATAGCAACATAATGACATAAGTGATAATCTCCCACTGGATGTTTTCAGTGTAATTCTTTAATAATTGGATGAATTTTGACATGTGACTAGAAATGGACGGATTTTATTGGATTTCTATTTCGTCAAATAATTATCAAGGGTAATATAACAAGACCTTGATAAATAGTCGGCTATTATATTGTCATCAATTATTCGAGCGTGCGATGGTTGTCAATTTGACGAGACCATATTTGGCGTTAATAATCTGACTACAGCCCGAGAGCTTTAGCTCGAGGGATTTAGTCTTTAATTATTAACGCCAAACATGGTCGAGGCAAATTGGAGAGCACTCGAGAAAAATTGTGATAATATAATAGCCGCTAATTTATCAAGGTTGAGTTAAATTTTATTAGATTATTTCTTGAATGAGTTAATAATTGGAGATATATAAAAATGTCACTCACTGATGATTTCACATATGAAAGAAATAATAAAAATGTTTTTTTGTGAGAAAAGAAATTGATATTTTACAGGAGGTGTTCCTTTGAATAAAGTTGTAGGTCATCTGGGTTGTGTTACCGCCACTGGAGGTTGTTTTCACCCTTCGAAGGGGTGGAAATTTTGTTGTTTTTTTTTGGAAAAAATTAATATTTTGTAGGAGGCATCTCTTTGAGGAAGGGGGTAGGTGACCAGGAGTGTGTAACTAACATCGGGGGTTATTTTCACCCTTCAAGGGGGTGGAATTTTTTTTCCATCTTGAAAAATAGTATAAAAAATATGTTTATTCCATTGTTTTATAAATTTTGTACATAGAGGCATTGGTGAATGAATACATGTGTAAATACATATGTGTATAGATACTTCTATCTTTTTTTATTTGTGACAGCGGGTCAACAAAATCGTAGGCACTTACAAGAAGGGTTCCAGTTCTCATTTCCTTCCCAATTTTCGTGACATTCAGTGCTGTCATCCTCTTGCATATCACATGCATCGTCCGTTCTCGTGGAATGAAGTAGGATTAAGTTGATTTCCTAGCCATGTTCGGCATTGAAAATACACTCTTAAAGCGTGTTCTCGAATGGCCTCTTGAGTCGGGGGTAGCATGTTGACATTCAAATTTTTCTTTCGTGCCTGTAAATATTGCCATCGGATGGAGTTAAAATCATCGATGGGTGGATTTTTCTTTAGATATACTCTACTTACTAATTTTAAAGTTAATTTGCATAGGTCACATGAGGAAACTCGGGATTGATTCAATTATAGATGGAAAAAATTTCCACCCCCTCAAAGGGTAAAACATACCCCCGTGGTTGGTTCCATAATCCTGGTCACCTACCACATTCCTCAAAGAGACGTCTGCTACAAAATATTAATTCCCATCAAAAAAAAAAATTCCACCCCATTGAAGAGTGAAAGCAACCCTGGTCACCTACCACCTTATTCAAAAAAACACCTCCTGTAAAATATCAATTTTTGTTATCAAAAAAAATATCAATTTTCCAATCCCCTACAGGGGTGAAAATCTGGGATAGGGGTGGCTGAGGTCAAATCCCTTGAGGGACCTTCCGTTCTACTCGAGAAAACAACAATTAGTCGAAAAACTGAGGAGAGTAAACGAGTTCACGGAAAAGGGGACGTTGACCATGGTTTTTGGCCAGCTTGAGACGGTTGCGGAGGTGGAAAAATTGGTTTGGCCCCGGAAATCGATTCACCACCCTCTAGAACGGGGGAGGGACATTGTGTAGTCCTAGGTGCAAACATTTCCTAGTTCGTCCGACTCCTTTAATGGACAAAATATGACTTGTATGAGCTTGAAAAAGATAATAGTCCGTCAAACCGGAACCTCCACCATTTATTAGAAAACAACGTCTAGATAATATATGGCTACAAACAACAAAGACGATTTTAATAAAACTTTCACTGAATACATTTTGATATCTAACGGAAGTCTTTGGACACACTCAATGTTGAAAACGTTTCCAAATTAAACGTCTTTAAAGAAAAATTTTAGATGCATTGTACAAGTTTACGCAATATAAAAAATACAAAAATATAGAAATATAAATTTGCGATTTATTAAAAATCTCTATGTGATAGACAAATTCTGTTTTTATACTGAAATTTATCAATATATGATGGTTGTCGCCTAGTATTCATAAATTACCATATCCATTTTTGTTCATATATAAATATATTTATGAGTTACAATTTCTGGCAAGGAAGACTGAAAAGGTAGATATTCTGACAGAATAGATTTAAGAAAAATCTCCACTTTATAAATTTGATTAAATATGTGAGAGCCCTCTCTGAGAATTGTATTCAGGGATGGAATGGCACTCCAAAGGCCAATACAACTATAGAAATGAGAATTTGTAATTTACAAATATGAGATAAAGAGCATAAAACAGAACAGTGTGAATTCCACTGGGATTTATATTTGAACCTTGTAATGTTTGATTCAATATTCATATCGCTTTAGTAGGTGGATAAAGAGTATATGGTATCTGTTATAGTGCTTTGATTAATGTATGCACTTCCATTAATAATCATGAGCGAAACGAATTTTACTGACTGCTTGCACACACTGATTCTAATTGAATAAAATTGGAGATACATTTCAACAGGAGAGGATTTAAATTAGATATGATAATCGTGGAAAGGTTTTAAATATACTGCATGGAAACATATGAAGTGTGCGTGTGATGAATTATTCGTTTTTTTCGATTCATTCAAATTTCACTTACGCGAAATCATTGCGTTGAGCCCAACAGAATTGTTTTTATTTATCGTTAAATTTTTCAACACGTAAGATGATTTCCTCGCTGCTGACACTCTTGAAGCCTAGCACGAAAGGTTTTCATCACCCTCTCCAACATTTCAATTGGAATTGCGTTAATCTCTGTCCGAATATTATGTCTTAATTGTTTAGTTTGCGGTCGGTTAGAAAACACTTTTGACTTTAGCCCAATTAAAAGAAATTACAAGCCGAGAGTTCCGGCGACCGTGCCGGCCAGTTGTTTCCCCATATTTCGAAATGACATGACCAGGAAACAATCTCTGCAAAATTGCCATAGTATTTCTAGCAGTGTGGGAAGAGGCTCCGCCCTGCTGAGACCATATTCTTCGAATATCCACACTAACATTACGAAGTTGTTGGTCAAAATTCCGCAATACCTGTTAATAACATTGTGGGTAAGGCAGATACTGCATTTCACACAGTAACTTTTTTGCTATGAAGCGGTACTTCGTGCAATTGCAGAAGATTTTCCATTGTCCAGTAGCAAAAGGTCTGTTTGTTAACATATCCGGAAAGATAAAAATGAGCTCCATCTGACATCAGCGAGCAATCAACGATCCCAAGCAACACATGATGGTTTAATAAACGTTTATTATATGAAATTACGCTTTAAATTTCGTTATCGTATATTTAATCAACATCTATAAAAAGCCTCTAATTCATAAACGATTTTTCTATGTATATTATAAATGTATTTCTCCGAAGTAACGCAGAATATTTGAGAAATAATTAATTGAGGGTTGAGACTACACTTCCGTCAAATGTTTAAATTGCGAATTGGCGAAAATAACACTACTTGCATTTTTTCAGCCATGTTAGAGTGTTTAATATATGATTTTTAAATGTATACGATAAATATGTATTTCCGTTACATTTTTTATAGGCATGTCATAAACAATTGCAACTAAAAGTTCAAAAACAATATTAGGAAATATGAGTAAAATATTTACATTAATCAAAATTTGTTATAGATAGATGAATGAAAATATTTGTTCAGTAATATATCAGTTTATAATATACGGTTTTTAAACGTATATCAATCTACATCGATTGTGCAGTTGCCAGCAACCTTAGTATTGTTGTCTTTGTTGCAGAATACATAAGCATTTCTCATAAATATATGCATCTCTCTCATTGTCTCAACAGTACGGCTGGTGAGCAACCGCGGATCGTCGTGTTAATTGCTGTTTCGTGTGGTGGTAGTCAACCATAGTAGTGTGGCCTTGTGATCGAAACAAAGAATATTTACTTGTTTGTTTTTGCGTATATATTATTTGATTGAAATTCAACAAGTGTTATGTTGATGAGCCGCCCTTCTCCTTGAGTTATCAATTTGTAGTGCGTTAAAGTTACAAGAATGAACCAACTTGTGATTGGTAAGAATTATCGTTTATCTGAACGATTTCATAGTAAATGAATTTTTTTTATCACAGAAGGGGTAAAACTCTGCATGGCTAACGTTGAAGGCGTGGGTGAGATCAGTGACAATAAAATTAGAGGGACAATTCAAGATTGGTTGAAGCTTGCTAAAAGCCGCTATAGTCACAATAATAGTAATAGACTCTATTTTTGGATTTTAGTAAAGAGTAATGAACAATGTTGTGTTTTATTATCGTTGTCAAAGATGCTAGGTTCCTAAGGGTGAAATAGTAAATGATAAAATAGTTTTATGTATTTAGCCAATCCCGCAGAATAGGTAAAGCTTAACATAATATAAAAAAGCTAGTACTAAATAATAAATATTTTATTAAAATTACTATCTGCATACATATATACAATTGAATTATTTTTCCTTGATATTAGTAGTTATATACAGGTAGGAGGTTTAAAATATGTACTTTTAAAAAGTTGGAGATCGTTATAATATTAACTTTTGAATTTAAAAACAGGTACCTTCCATCTATTTTATAGTGTTGTAGACCGATCAACTCTAAATAATTTTGCAAAGGGAAATGTATCGCAAGTCAAAAAAAACTATAATTCTAATTTCCCTATTATAATTAAAGAAAAATTAATATATTTTACAAAATAAGGCACATAGAAATTAATTTGTTTCAATGTCATCTTATTATTGTTATGCAGCAATATATATTTACAATTTTATCATAAGTAGCAAATGATTTCTGATTTAAGACATTTTGAAAGTTAAGGTAATTTTGGTAAAAATAAAGTGATGGAAACTATTTAATCATTTATTAAATAAGCTCTTAGTTTATAAAACAATATAAGAAAGGTCTAAAGAACTTATAACGTATATTCATTAACAAAGATACAAGGGTGGATTCCCTTTAAAAAATCTCTCGATATTTTCAATCTTTTTATTCTAAATTTTTTGAGAAAAACTAAATTCTTCAGAAAAAGTTCAGATTTTCAAAAGAAAAAAAAATTTGAAACAAAAACAATTATAATTTATAATTACATCTAATTTCCTTTTAACTATTATAGTTCACCAGCTTTATGATGCTTTGAAACTACTATATTTTTAATTTGAAATATGTTCACCTTACGCGAAGTCAGATATTTGTATTCTCTGAATATATTATCTAAATTTTGGCATTGCCAAAAAAAGTTTGATAAGCTGAAGCAACACTATAAAAAATGACTTTCTCAAAAAATTTAAAATAAAAAAGTTTGTAAGTATTAGATATTCTATACAGGGATACCCTATGTATGTATTAATTTACAGTGGATAATAAAGGTTTATTACACGTATACCAGTAACTGAAGAAAAGATTTTTCATAACCATGAGAAAAACGTTTACATCGTACGTATTATCGACGTCTATAAAATACGTTTATTTGAGGTTCCACATAAAAGTATTTCTCGTATATGATGTGACAACAATATAACGTGTACTTAAGACGTATATATTTAGACTATGATGTACCATATATATATACCTTTTTTTAAAACGTCTATATTTAATATATGATATGACAAATTATACGTTTGTAGAGCGGACATTTGAACGTTGAATATAGGTTACAATAAACATTATATATACCAGTCGTATAAACGAAATCAAAACGTTTATTAAACCATTTGTTGTTGCTTGGGATATTTGGGTATTAAATAAATAACCCTTCGAACCATTCACAAATATCAACGCGTGTTCAAAAATCTTGAGGCAGAAGTTGTTGTACGACTTGAATTTGAAGCCTTTCCGGATAACTACTGTTAGAAATATTAAGTGAGAATGCTTGTCGTTTTGCAGATCGTTTAGGACTGCGTGCTCACAGCTGCTCTTACCCTTTCAGCATTTGCAAATGTGCGTACAGAACTAACTCTTCCGTTTGGTTTTTCTCTGACACATGAAGCACTACTGCAAAACTTGTGCTCGTACTTTTTAGTTGCTATTCCACTAGGAACTCAATTTCGTGAATTTAAATGAAAGTGATGAAAACATAATCAGTATGGATTCTAAAGAAATAACCTCTCTAGTTACTAACAGATAAAATTACAACAAACTTTTAAATGAACGAAAAAGTCATAGCTATGTTTTGAATTCACACAAAGCCTTTGATACGGTGTCACATTCACAGTTACTGGACAAACTAAACAAGATGTGAATTAGAGGTATTGCTTACAACAATATCTGTCAAATAGACCCCGGTAAGTAAAAATTGATAATGCACTTAGTAATAAGAAAATAATAGAAACTGGAGTCCTACAGGGAACAGCTTTAGGTCCTACCTTATTCCTGCTGTTTATCAACGATTTGCTGGACAAAAACTATGGATCCAATATCATATCATATGCAACTGACACTGTACTGATGTGTTCGGGGGAGACCTGGAACTTAGCGCGACAAAAGGCGGCTGAGGCAATTAGTAAAATCAATAACGAGCTAGACACAAATTTGTTAAACCTAAATATAGTAAAGACTAAATTTATAGCTTTTTCTCCAACGAAGGCAGGACTACCACAAACGGTGAGACCTATTCTTATAGATAGAGAAACGAATAGTTACATTCTAAACACCACGACCATCAAATACCTCGGCGTTATTTTCAATAATCATCTAAAGATGGGGTAACAGTATTAAATATTTAAACTTGACTCTCTTAATGACATATAACAACCTAGCGGAATCCCTAATTAGGTATGGTATTAGCGTCTGGGGCTCAGCATACAATGAAAACCTCCAGAAGGTGCGTCTCTACTATGTTCATACTTCGATGTGCGATGTAAAGCAACGTAAGGTGCGGTCAGTAGTTGGATGGGTGACCGTTCGAACGAAAACCGCGTCCTCGCCTCATACATCTTCCAGCGGCTTGTATATCAGTGTATGCGCGGAAGCTATACAACCTTAGGCGAGGGTTGTATACGGGATATAGCATCCTTCGGAGGGGATGTAAAGCCGTCGGTCCCTTGTCTATTAAATGTTAGGCAAGTAAAAGATCCCTACTCTTCTTAAGAGAAGAGGTTCGGCAAAATTCCTGGTTGGGGTAGCTCGTCTACAGGCGCCGGTGTTAGGCCTCAGTAGCGGAAATAGGCTGACGTTAAATAAATGTATTAAAACAAACAACCCTGCAGCCTCTCCAGACAACAAAAAAAAAATATACTACAGACAATTTTTAACAGGAAATTTCGAGATAATAATAGTAATAAACGTCTTTATTAGCCAACTTTGGTTGTACAATAAATTTACAGATTAAATTAAATTGGCATAAAAGACGAAGTTCAAATCTATAATACAATTGTAGATTTGTTCTACAACCTAAATTGCACCGCATGCTACAGTACTGATAATTTTTTTAGTGCTCAAATAGTATACTTAAAAAATTAAGAAGAATACATGAAATTATATAGATGAAAATAGATATTAAAGGGCTAATTTTGTTCACATTGTTCTTTAAATAAAAACTTTTTATAATTTGAGTTAAACTGACTCAGGCTCATTTCTTTCAAACAATTTGGAAGTTTGGTATAAACATTGCGTATTTGGTAACTGAAGAATCGCTTAAAATATTCATGCTCATGAGTAGGTGGTGTTAATAAACCTTTGAATCTTATATTAATAGTATGAACATCCGTTCTAAACTGTATCTTATTATATAAATAATGAGATATTTTACGCATAATAATTGTATGGTACCGACGCTCCGACGCTCCATGTTTAACCACCCTGTGTGAGTCATACGAAGTTAAAAAAAAAACGAAATTGTGGGGATTTTTATTACATATAATTTTCATATGTACATATTTTACAATAAAATTGATACTTTCCGAGTTTATTGCTAAAAACAGATTTTTTTTACTTATACCCCCCCCCCCATCCTCTGAATTATTTCATTCAAATCGACAAATTTCGTCCCATTTTATTGGGCTATAATTGAGTCTATAATTAGATACTGTATATTTATTATCTTCGAGTACTTTATAATAATGTATTAAAACTTCTACAAACAACTCAAAATTCTATTCTAGAGATAATTTTAAAGAAAAACAACTGTATTTCTTCACACTTTTATACCGAAAAGAATAACAATCACTTCCATAATTACTGAGAATAAGGACAGAAAATAAAAATTGTTGTTCGATATTTTTTCAAGATATTGTAAAATCAATGATGCGTGCCTACAATAGTTGAAAGAGCAATTACATTTTTGTTGCTGACAACACCAAGCTTTCAACGACCCTCGCGGTGCACGTAAAACGTTATTAATAAAATATGAAGTTTGACAAAGCTACACAGTATTTTGTTATGTTGAATTAGACGTAATTGGTTTAATAATTTAGTTGATATAAACGTTAAACTGTGAAACGAGCACCAGCCGCAACATAACTATACAATGTAATTAAAATTACGGGCCAAGTTAAACCCGATTCTCTAACATTTTACTAACGTCAAGGTGGCTGTTAACCTTTTCAACGCAAACAACAAAAACTGCATTATCTCTGCATGTAATTTTAATGAGTAACCCTATTCTAGAGCGACCGTACACTTGGCAAAACAAAGCACAATGAAAATTACCACCGACAGGAAGAATATTAGTGCTGTGCGGAAATAAAAGATTGAAACGGGGACGGAATTCATTTCCAGTACATGCTTTTCATTTTGTTTTACGCTCACAAAGGGGTGATACAACATTGACTGCGACTGCCTATGTAATATTATTTGCGAAATAAAGCTTTTTTAATATAAATCTCCGCACAGAAAAAGTCTGTTAAATTAAATCTTGGCTGGCTCTTTAACCTTTTGGTGGACGGATATTAAATTTGATGCCGTTTTAAATCTCCTAAATGAGTAGCAAATTTAATACATTACAGTGAACTATTTTAAGTCAACATTCCCAGATATCACTCATTGGCTGAATAAGCGATTATTGGTGGCTGATAAAGGATATGTACATTTTAAAAACATACTGTTTTTGTACACTATAGAAGTAACCTTTAAATATTAAGATTAACAACGAAATTAACATTATTAATATTGTGGCATAGTTATTGATACGGAAAAAGAGTCGATTGTATTAAAACTGAAAATACAGGGAGAGCAGAATTCAGAAAATTAAATGAATAGAATTTATACTTTGCTTTTGTAACTATACGTAGTATGTTATTTCAAATAGAATTATTGCAACAATGGTTTTGAATTTATATTAACATAAATGGTCTTGTTTTCTTTAAATTATTATCTCTAGTTTTCATCACTCGAAATTTTTCGTTTTGTTCTTACTGTTTATGCACTTGTCATTATATTCTGATATTATAAGTAACACAACAGTAGTTAGTTATTGGACATACCAAGGTATACAGGGTGTTTCACCGGGAACTGAATCGATCGATATAGAGAAAAGTACGCATCAGATCAGACGATTTTGAAAATTTAGATAATTACTAATGTCGGTGTGACCAATCCAACTAAAATAATTACAAGCAGCTGGCACTTCCGCTTATACCGGACGTCGATACCAACTTGCTTATTTCAAATGGAACATCCTATATATTTTAGGGTTTCTGAAAAGAGCATAAAATTCTGAGTCGAAAATATGTAGCATATCCTATACCTAAACCTAGTCGTTTCAGAGATATTTGACATTTTATAGAAAATTTGACAGGTGCAACGGTTTGCAAGAACCGTTATAACTTTCTTCGTGCAAAAGATCCTCATTTGCTTATTGTCACATTCTACAACTGAAATAAATTCAATAATGTCATACCAAGTGTTCCGTTTTTTGCGTTACATTTTGTCAACTTCAAACCGCGACAACTTGTTTAGGTCAAATGGAACACCCTGTATTTATTTACGTCAACTTGTGTAAAATTGAATTCCCTTTTTTCTGATATTAGCATTGTGGGGGTAAAAGTTACAACTTTTTGAAAAAATTTCCAGTATGCGTTTTACAGTGTATGGTGACGGTCTCCGTTTTTCTGGATATCGAGTATCAAATGTGCTGCAAGTTCTTGATGTTACTTTATCACATTTTCCATAAATAACAAACAAATTTAAAAAGTTTTCGTTGGTATAATTTAAATGTTCTGGCATTTTTTGACATAAGATAATGACTGATTGTTTCTAGTAATGGTTGTTTTGATGAAATGATTACAACAATTCATGAATTTCTAATAAAATCGCAAATATTTCAAAAAGTTGTAATTTTAACCCCCACAATGCTAATATCAGAAAAAAGAGAATTCAATTTTACACAACTTGACGTAAAAAAATTTCGGGTGGTCTATTTGACCTAAACAAGTTTTCGCGATTTGAAGTTGACAAAATGTAACACGAAAAACGGAACACTTGGTATGGCACTATTGAAGTTATTTCAGTTGGAGAACGTAGTTCTCCTTGTGTTCTTTTTATGTGACAAGAAGCAAATGAGGATCTTTTACATGAATAACGTTATAACGGTTCTTGCAAACCGTTGCACCTGTCAAATTTTCTGTAAAATGTCAAATATCTCTGAAACGGCTAGGTTTAGGTATGGGATATGCTACATATTTTCGACTCAGAATTTTATGCTCTTTTCGGAAACCCTAAAATATGTAGGGCGTTCCATTTGAAATAAGCAAGTTGGTATCAACTTCCGATATAAGCGGAAGTGCCAGCTGCTTGTAATTATTTTAGTTGGATTGGCCACACCGACATTAGTAATTATCTAAATTTTCAAAATTTTCTGATGCGTACTTTTTTGTATATCGATCGATTCATTTCCCGGTGAGACACCCTGTATGTATAAGATACAAACGAATATGCAGTATCTCTTAAATTGTCTTTTTTCTTTTCTTATGAATGTCCCATTGTTGATGAAGTAGTTTGTCTTGGATATATTAATGTATTTTTTGTATTTTTGAGACTTTTTAATGCGTATTACTAAAGTATAAAGATTATTTCATGAAATACTTGTAGTTGTCCCTCAACTGCAACCCAACAAAATTGTTCAAAATTGCAAACAAATATTTTTGCTTGATAGAGTAAGCACGGTTTCTTGAAAGTATTACCTGATACGCAGCATTTCCACATTACAATATAAGTATTATAATTTGAAATTAATCCAAGGTAACATTTTTTAGAAAAAAAATATTTGTGAAAAATTTAAAATATTTTTTTTTTCAAAAACTGGCAACTTCTAAACACTCATAATTGAATATGAGAACACTCATAGAGCACAATCCACAATAAAAATGAGCGAAATCCGAGCTGAGGCCATATTTATACCGTTACCCGGCTATAGCCTTTAACATTACTTAATAAATTTTTGGTGGACTTGGAAAAAGTCTCTTTTCATAATATTCTGTAGGAATACAATATAGATACCCAAGTTGATTTTTTTAATAACATGAATTTGATGGTTTTTGACAAACATTGTCCGAACAGAGTGGTTAGAGTTACAAAACCCAAAACGTCTTGGCGTAATCAGACTGTGAAGAACTCTATGAATTAACGTGAAAGGACACTGCAAACATATAAAACAACACGAGCAAATAATGACTGGGTTAACTATAAGCATTTGGGTACAGTACATTGGCCATGGGTGGACAGGAAAAATGGGAATATTTGAATGATTTAAGTTCAGAAAATTATTCTAAAATAATTTGCAGTGCTTTAAAAAGTTAAATGTTCGATCTAATAAATCGATAAATATTCCAGCTGCCCTATCAGATCCGGACAGATTAAATAATTACTTTGGAGAAGTATTGCAAACTCTCTAAAAATTGTGATAATAAAATAATTTTTTAAAATAACATTATTATTATTATTGGACTTCTCTAAGGCTTTCGACACAATCAGTTATCAGTTGCTTTATGCAAACATTATGGTTCTAATCTGTCAAGCACAAATTTAGTAATTTCATACCTAACTGAAAGGTTTCAGAAAATCCCGTGCAATAACAAAACGTCATCTAGCATTAACATTTTATATAGCGTGCCTCAAGGTTATTTATTTATTAATCACAACTCTACAGAAACGACGTTGCCAGTTACAGAGTTGTATATACATACACATAGACAATTATAGTATGACCACTCTCTACGATATTGCCATCCGTCGCAGCTGAGACTCGAACTCCGGAGTGGTACAGCGACTAGAGGTGTTGTCTCTCACACAACCTCGTCTAGAATACCCAGGATTCGAACCCGGGACTCCATAGTTGCAAGTCTAATACGTGAGCATTGAACCACTGAGCCGGTGATGTTTAATTAACAGTCCAACCATTCAAGAATTAATACCATTTAATGTACTGTCACGATGAACTCGCTACATATTAATATTTAATGTGTCCATAGTAATTAACTAATACACTGTGCTGAAATATACAATAATAATAACAAAACTAATAGATTGGTTTGAATTATTTCGTGGGAAACTTTTATGAAGGACAAAGATTAGCTGGACAAAGACCACTTTCATATTCTACACTTTGTACTATCATGCAATTGTGGTCGAAAAGAATTTACATAAAAATAAGCAAAAGTTTATATAAATTACATTTTTATTACCAGTTTTATGAGCATGTATGAGGACTTAAATGACAATTTGTATGTTGATAGCAGCATATCCGCATTTTATGCTATAACAGACAATTTTGAATTCATGTTACTTCAATATTTGAAGCGGTTAACATCAGCGCCTTCTTCAAAAATAAGAATATGTAATGTCATGTTATCTTGAGTTAGTTAAGACTTGTAAAACCATTTGACCACCTATGGTGGGGGATAAACGGATCTTTGGGAATTTTTATTTTAATTAATTGATATAGTATAGTAGGTAGGTCATCTTAAGACGTCAGACATCATTGAGATAAATAAATAAACACCACAGAAATTAGACAACCCCCCACTTCCAGAAGCCAAAGGCTTGTGCGGAAGGGGGGTTATACATTGAAGAAACGCGGACATACAACAATTTCCTCTGAAAGTCCCACTGCCGGAGCCGGGATTCGAACCCGGTGGCGCAATACCTATGTAATTAATTGCGATTGCCATCCCGCGCAGTAATCAACGCGGCTATCGGCCAGATCCTTGCATATTCACTATCACTCGGCTATTTATAAAAATTGAGAAAAAATATTTGGTACGATGATAAACAACAATAATCTGCGTATCTTCTGATAGAATATTGCTTCATTAATGAAAAATATTCATTGTCATATCTTAAAACCTATATTAATAAATAAATAAATAAATAACACCACAGGTAATTACGACCCTCTTTATCCCGGAAGGCTCTAGAAGAGCATTGTGTGGGAGGGGGCTACACATTTAGAGGCAAGGGACACACACCCAATATCCGTGTATAGTTTAACAAATTCCTCTCACAGTATTTTCCACTGCCACGACCGGTGATCGAACCCGGAACTTTTGGGTGAGAGGCAAGTGCGCTCACCTCTCGACCACCAGTCATACTATTACAATTTAAATATTAATAAAAGAGTCTTAAATTCTACATAGACATGGAAAAAATTTTTAATACAGTATGTCACAGATCATTATTTTATTGACTGAAGGATGTCAACGTTAGAGGGGACACTTTAAATAATTTGAGAACCATTGAGAAAACGGAAGATAAAAATAGAATAAGCTATAAGAGCTCACGAAGCATCTCTATAGGCCTTCCAGAGGGTACTGTGTTAGGACCTGTACAAATTGCTTTTATGCATCAACAAAATTAGAACCATACTAAAAAATGGAACAACAGTTTTATATGCAGATAACACCTCTAGTTTATTTACTGGAGCAAACTGGGTATTCCAGAAAGCTGAAACGGGTCTGGAATTGATTCAAAATTGGCTCTATTTTAGTTGATTAAGTTTAGATATTAAGAAAACAACTTTGATGACTTTTTGTATTTCAAATGTTGATCAATTTAATAATTAAAAATTTACAAAAAATATTGTAATACTAATTATAACTATTCTTTTATTTTATTTGGGTTTTCTACCACATGTATTTTCCTCTTCAAAAACAAACCACCGAATCTACAAAATAATAGAATTATTGAAAAAAAATCTCTTAGTTACAGTAAATTAGGTTTCTTAGGAGAAATAATTTATAAAGTTTTAAAAATTTGGGTGTAGACTCTTAATAGACATCCAAATACAGATCAAAAGAGTTCTCACCTGTCAGGAGGGTGCTTCATTCACTTTTGCTTCAGAAACCACCCTCTAGTGTGGCCTCGAGCTAGTTTTTTATTTTTCTTAAAAACTGTTACTCTGGCGAGAAAAATGAATAGGACCTAAAATATTCGGTATAAAATTCTACATCATTTATGTTTCATAAACTTTTTTCTATCTTTAGCTCAACTCTCACAAATATGGTTTGAAAAATTAGGATATGTTGCTAAAGTTAGGCAAAAACGATTAAAGTGACAAACAAATATCTGGAAATACATTGGCCATAGAAAAATGTCACATGCAAAGCAGATTTTCCTACACAAACCTGGCTAAAAGGACAAAAAATATGACTACAGAAAATTTTGTTATTACTACAATGTCTCTTATATTCGAGCCCGTTTCCACACCACCGCTGAGTTAGAACTCCCGGCGCGTTATTTTTTAAGTGGTTTCTCCTTGAGGCCTAATCCACTAAAAACTAACTACTGTTTACACAATAATTGGATCATCCTAACACTGAATTAAGACATCCTTGACCATGGCAATTGGAGCACATTGTTGAACACTTCAATCCAACCTTAGCACAACCGCATCATTTTCCGCAACTTCTTTTACAACCTCAAGATATTAATTGAAGAATAAAAGTAGGGGCTGGTATCTCGGTGTAGGGGCTGGTATCTCAGCTGTAGGAATTGGTACCAAAATTTGGCTGATTGTTTTCCAATCCCATCCATTAGGCTTCAAATTTTCTCCACACCACGAATGAATTTGTTGAAAAACGCGATACGAATATTGTTCTAAAGCAGTACAGGTAGGTGGTAGTCTTAATAATATTACTGCTTGATTAGATTGACCAACAAATTTGTTAAATGAGATGAATCTAAATTGATTTAACGATGTAACAGTTCGAGGTGCCTTGTATAAAGGTAGTGTGATTTTTTCTCCAACTCGTACAATATCTGGTTTCATCGATGACGGATTGTTAAATATATACAAAGAATCATCCAAGTCCCTTCTAGTTTTTATCAAGTTTACAGTTTGTGCTTTTCCTTTGCCAAAAAATGCTGATGTAGTAGCGCATCCACTGAATGCGTGAGCAAATAATATATTTATTTTACAGTTAACAAGGACTTCCGAATTCTGCAAATCGAGAGAACTATATGCCCTTTCCTTGATGTTTCCGTGAATATCTCTTAAAAATCGAATGTCTCTTTATCAAGAGGACAAAGAGCAATTATGAGAATGAGAAGGTCAACATCCTATCCCACGACAACTACCGTGGGATCATTATAGGTTTCCTTAATAGCAGTTTGGATAATTAGCATCATCTGTTGCATGCAGAAAGAGCTTGGATATCGGCATATTCAAATTTTTCCATCAGTTGGTTAATCAAACGTTATTTATTCGCCAAATTGCTCAGCAAATCTTTCTGTGACTCAGGAACAAGCATCTTTTCGTTGAAAATTATTTCAGCGGATATTCGGTTTAAAAGTCTTTGATGTCGTTCAATGCCTTTTGTACTCTCCTTATTTTCAGAATAACCGTCAAATACTACGATTACTCTCTGGCCGTATCGCTTTTTAAGGAAATTAATGTAAGCGGTGTATATGTCGGCAAATGTACCTTGTTTCGGCCAAATCACTCGATGAATTAAATTACCTCCATCTACAATATATGTACGTTCACCGTGAGTAGTAGGACGTTCTGTAATAGAGTTAAAAATGTCATATAGGGCATTTATCTTATCTTTACCAGCTTCAAACGTCATTTGTGATATTAGGGCTGGATATAGGAAAACAATATATAAGACATAAATGATGTATCATTTCATAACAAATATTTTAGGGTCTATTCGTTTTCCTCGTCAGAGTAACAGTTTTTGAGAAAAATTAAAAAAACTAGCGCGAGGTCACACTAGAGGGTGGTTTCTGAAGCAAAGGGGGATGAAGCACCCTCCTGAGAGGTAGGAACTTTTTCGATCTGTATTTGGATGTCTATTAAGAGCCGGCGCCCAAATTCTTAAAACTTTATAAATTAATTCTCCATTTGCCTATCTGCGCCTGTGCGTTTACGTCAAAGGAACAGTCAGGGGTTATTTTTTTACAAATAACATAAATCGGAATAAACACATTTGCTGTGAATAAGTACAGGTATATTTTCAAAACTGTTCAAGGACGCTGTTATAGCACCTTTATATAAAAGCGGCGAAAACATTTAACAGAAAGCTATAGGCCCATATCACTATCAAATTTTGGTAATATATCTGAAAAAATACTGAAGATGAGATTTACATTATTTCTAAAAAAACATAAAATAATATCAGAACAGCAATATGGTTTTCAAGAAAATAAAGCTAAGTTGACGTTACTCGTGTATAATTCTGTAGAAGTCAAAGCCTTCGTTATGTGTCTTTTTAAATCTAGTGAAGGTTTGTAGCACGGTACGTCATAAAAGATAAATAAATAGATTAGAACATATTGGCATTAGCGGTGTCGCACTGGATTTGTTAGAGTTACTCAAGCAAAAGAGATCGTTTGTGAAAATTGATAAAATTTTTAGTCAACCAGAAATTATTGCGTATAGTGTGCCACAGGGAACAGTATTGGGACCCATACTTTTTACAGTCTATATAAACGATATACTAACTCTTGATACACCCGCTACTATAGTCGTCTTTGCAGATAACAGAGTAATAATTTATTAAGCATCCTCTTGGAAAATTCTTAAAACCATTGTCGAATATGATCTTTAACAAATAAATAATGCATTTGGTAGTTTGAAATTAACGATAAATTATAATAAAACATTTTAGTTGCCTTTAACATCTTACAACTGTAGTCGGCCAAATTTTAATAGAAATAGGGCAGGAAAATAAAGCCACTCACATCAATAGTACAAATAAAGAAAAATATCTTGGAGTTTATATAGATTGCCACCTAAGGTGGCAACATGAAGTGCAAAACGTATTGCAAAGATCAGGTTTGCTACATAAACTTAAAAAGACTAAAGATGTATTAAAGACTCCACATCTAATTGCCATTAATAAAGCATTGGTAGAGCCAATTTTGAGATACGGGCTTTGAAGGGATAGGAGTAACGGATTTAACGTCGTTGCAAAACTTACAAAAATGATTTCTTAAAATTTCTTCGACATTATGCGACGAAATTGCTATTTGAAAACTCCGTTTATTAGCATACGGCAACTCTATTGTTATACCACTCTTACCTGCCAGTACAATAACAAGCAAAATTTACACACAATAGTATCACTAGAAGTAAACGGCAAGATGAAAATAAAAAATGACAAAAATATAGGATAAAGGTATTATGTATACGTAAGCGAATTTTTTTTTAATGTGTTGGATAAATGTATAACAGATGCTACAAATTTTAAAAAACTCAAAGGAAACATCAAGAAAGTGATCAAGTTACGGAGTTTGAATCCATATTCCTCATTAATGTGGATGTATTTAACAATAATGTACCTTTAAATAAGAAGTCGATTTCTTAAAATTTTTTTTAATAAAAGTCCAACACAGAATAAGATATAAATTGTTAAAATTACAAATTAATGGAAATGTTAAAATAACATATTATTTCTATAAAAAACTGTTCAAAGTTCTGTCCATTGACATTCAAGCACGCCTGAACCCGTCCAGTCCAATTTTGTCACACTAGCTGAAGTTTTCTCCCTTCCCGCTGTTCCCGAAGACGAAGTTATGGACAGCTGTTGTGATACGTTCACGTAATATATCGACATTGACAACTTCGGTTTGGTAGACTACATTTTTTAAATATCCCCGCAAAAGGAAGTCAAGAGAGAGATCCGGGAACCGCGGAGGCCAAGCTACGGGTCCACCCCGGCCGATCCAACGTATTCCGTTTATTTGGGTCAAGTAATCCCAGATTACTAAACGATAATTTGGGGGCGCACCATCATATAAAAACCACACCCGACTTCGGACCTCCAAGGGCATATCGAGAAGACCAGGAAAATCACTACGGAGAAACTGCAGATACTACTACTTACTAATCTCTTTCGGCCTCGAAATTACAATAACTTCTCCACCGCGAGTAACTCCTACAATAGCTACATGTATAGATAATTTTTTCATTGGAACTCACGTCGATCAATATACAGTAAATAACATTAACCTACATTTGTCCGATCACTTCTCTCAAATTCTTTCCTTACAATTGAATAGAAATAAGAAAAATTCAATATCTAAATCTTATACGTATGGTAGAAGAATTATCTCAGAAAATATTTTAAGATTTTGTAATTACTTAGAGAGGGAAAATTGGAATGATATTTATCTAGAAAGTAATTCTACTTTAGCATTCGAAAATTTTAGTAATGTTATTACTTATTATTTCGACTTATGCTTTCCATTGACACGCTTTGTGAATAAAATGAAAAAAAATAATCAAGAGTGGATAACAGAGGATATAGTCAAATTAAAAAAAGATTTATGCCTATTTTCTGATCTTGCTCAAAAATATCCCGAACTAAGGAACTATAGTAAAAACCTTAATAATATATATAAACAAAAATTGAGCTTAGCCAAACAGAGGTATTACGATAATAAAATTCAAGAGTCAAATAACAAAACAAAAACCATGTGGGACATTATATCAGATGTACAAGGCAAACAGAAATACAAAAAAGAAATAAAAATTGTAGAAAATAATGTTCAGATAAACGATAGTGCAACTGCAAATAACTTTAACAAGCACTTTACCACCAGTGGAATAACACATAACAAACAAAAAGGTTTTGACTTTTTGAAAGCCAATGTTTCACTAGGCAATATCTCGTTTTTCCTTTCCCCTATAAGTGACAAAGATGTACTTGCATTAATAAATAAACTTAAACCATCGCATTCCAGTGGATATGACAATGTATCAAATAACTTACTAAAACATTGCCAACATTTAATTTGTCAACCACTATCTTATTTAATAAATTTGTCATTTGAACAAGGAGTTTTCCCAGAAAAATTAAAACTCTCCATAGTATGTCCACTATATAAAAAAGGTGACTCAAATGCTTACGGTAATTACAGGGCTATTACATTATTGTCTAGCTTCTCTAAGCTCTACGAATCGGCATTAAATGACTATTTACTAACATTCTGTATCCGTAATACTATAATTTCTCCAGCCCAACATGGTTTTGTAAAAAATAGAGGAGTGGATACAGCTTTAAATAACTTTCATATTGAAATTACAAATGCCCTTGACAAAAAAATTTGCCCAATTGGTCTATTTATTGATTTTTCTCGCGTAGATCATCAGTTACTGTTAGAGAAACTGTGTAGATATGGAATTAGAGGAACACCATTAGACTTCATAAAGTCATATTTAAGTAACCGACAGCAAGTTGTACTAATAAACCACACTGCAAGTAGTTCTAGAAAGGTGACTCAAGGTGTCCCACAAGGGTCTATTTTGGGTCCCCTGCTATATATAATCTTCGCCAATGATTTAGTTTTTTTCTTGAAAGACATTAATAACTTGCGGACTGTATGCTACGCCGATGACACAAACTTCTTAATATCAGAAACTAACACCAGTTTAGTAATAAATTCGGCCGAAAATGTTTACAAAAAATGTGTACTTTGGTCTGAAAAAAATTTTATAAACTATTTCGATACTATTTAAAAACCGTAATTACCAAGGTGAATTAGACACTCGACCTTCGGATTACTTTAATGTATATGACTCAGGCAAAATATTAGGAATCACCTTTGACTGCACATTAAAGTGGGATATCCACATAGATAAACTTTGTGACAAACTTCGGACCTGTTGTTATGCACTACGGTCACTGACAAACCACTGCAGTCAGTACATTCTCATTAGTTTGTATTACACAAATTTCCACTCGCATATGCGATATGGAATTACTAACTGGGGTACTAATAGTCATTGTCACCGCGTTTTTATTCTACAAAAGTATGCTTTGAGAATTTTAGCTAAACTGCCAAGAAGAGAATCTTGTAGACAAATTTTCAAAAACTTAAAAATCTTAACATTATCTGGTACTTACATTTATGAACTTAGTTGTTTTGTTTATAAGAACTTGAATATGTTTAAAAAAAATATAGTTGATCACAGTTATGAAACAAGATTTAAACATAACTTTAATCCGGACCAACATTCCACGGCGGGATATCAAAAAGGCCTTTATTTTAATGGTTGCAAAATATGGAATGCTCTTCCATCGGATATAAAAGAATCCAAAAACAGCCGCATTTTTAAAAAAAGACTCAAGACTTTTCTTATCGATAAAACCTGTTATTCACTCACTGATTTCTTTTATGACTAATTTTACTGGAATATATAAAGACTTTTATACTTTTATCTTTTATATATTTTTACTTATTTTTAATTGTTAGTTTTTCAGCACTTTGACGCTCTCTACAATTACTTGTTTATACAACTAATTGAGAAATAAAGTATATTATTATTATTATGATATTGCTGACCATCCATCTGATTTGGCAATATAAACGGACCAATTAGGCGTTCATCGATGTTCAAAGCGATTCCGAGCTACTGGATGAGGATTCTCAATGACCCAAACGTGCATATTATGTCGAATGGTTATACCAATACGCGTAAAAATAGCTTCATCAGTGGCCAAGACAAAGGTGCATGTATTGTTAACATTTATCGCATAAGTTGCGTTACACCCTGTATATATATTTCTAAATTTTTCTTTCTGCATGAAATTAATTTCCCGAAATATAAAATTTTCACAGTGGATTTCCCAAACACCGACAGGTGCGGGAAAACCAAAAAATCTGAGGAATCTGAAAATTCTATATCTGCGCTCGTTCGGCTGTTTATAAAAATTAAGCGAAGTTATTTGCTGCCAAGGTAAGACAAGCAATAATCTAAGTTTCCTTCGAGTTATTTTTGGATTTCGGTGTTTATATACAAAATTGAAAAAAAAAGAAAAATAATTCCATAGAAACTTAGATTATTATTTTGTTTAAGAAAGTGCCAGACGAAAAGCTGAACGGACATATGGAATATGGATGGACAGACGCTAGTCAGAACCTCTATGACTAAGAAAATGATATGAAGAACATTTTCTGCCACCCACATTTACGATATTAGACATGTTCCATATACTCTTCGTCTTCATATTATCGAAGATTATAGCAATAAACCCGTTAGGTTTGAGTGTGAGACGTTTTAAAACGAGTGAATCATTTCTTGGTATACAAATGCAATTTACAAACAATTGTATAGAAATATAGGGGCGAGCGTAGGTGTGTCTTTACTATGTACATACTTCGGTATGGGATGTAAAGCAACGACAGGCGCAGTTAGTACTTGGATGGGTGACCATTCCAACGGAAACCGCGTTCTCGCCTCACACCTCTTCCAGCGGCTTGTATATCAGTCTATGCGCGGAAGCTATACAACCTTAGGCGAGGGTTGTATAGGAGATATACTATCCTTCGGAGGGGATGTAAAGCCGTCGGTCCCTTGTCTATTAAATGTTAGGCAAGTAAAAGATCCCTACTCTTCTTAAGGCAAGAGAAGAGGTTCGGCAAAAGTCCTGGTTGGGGGTAGCTCGTCTACAGGCGTCGGTGTTAGGCCTCAGTAGCGGAAATAGGCCGACGTTAAATAAATATATAAAAAAAAAGTATAGAAATATAATGAATATTTACAAGCAATTTCTAATCAATAATTTACAAAATAAACTTAGCTATTCTACCTTTTACGTTACGTTTTCTCTGTTGTAACATATTTCTTAAAGTAGATGAGTTTTAAGAGAATAATATATAAGGCAATAAAGCTTTAAATTCCTCCTAAAATATTAATATTGCCGTAGCGTTATATTACTTACATAGAGCAGAATTTTATTTTTATATTTTGTAAAAATGGACGAGTAAAAGTAGCACCAGTAAGATATATTAACTATAAAATGGAAAATAGGATAGGTTAATGGAATAATATTAGAGCTTGTTGCAAATAATAATCTGACATTTATTTAAACTGTTAATACAACATATAAATTATATAATAGCTGCTATTTTAAATGTCACTTGTATAAAATCAATTTTAGAATATTTTACGACAAACTTCATAAAAAAATAACTCCCTTGTCTAACCGTTTGAGCACTAAAACCAAGTTCAAGGTCACTAAAATTTTAATCGGCGGAATTTGACCATTTAACACCATATTCAACTTCACTCTTGGCTTAGAACAGTCGCGAGATTTTTTGTAATTGTAATATGTTTAATTTATTTTCATTATTGAGTACTTTATAGACTTTGGCCGTTGAATTGTACCTAGAAGGCTTCACGAACAATGTGAACTTTCTATTCATTGTTGGAAACGTCATTCGTGAGCAGAGCGAGCAGGTACAATTTATCACGAACATGTATAGAGAAAAATTCTGTATCATATTAACATAGTTCTCTAAAATACATAATGTTAAATTCAATTCTTCAAAAGAAGGTTGTACAAAAATATGTTTTAAATAATTTAGTTCTTAGCATTGATATGAAATATTAACAATTAACTGTAACAAAGCAACCTGTATTAGATAAACAAATATTGGGGAACTGGCTAAATCTACTAGTTTGTTTTGAAATTGTATTGCGAACAATTTTGTATTTATTTCCAGCTCTATAGACAAGTAATTGCAATTGATAAAGTGTTAATTTTTCAAATATTCAACAAGATGATAAAAACCTTTGATAAATATACATTTTTATATGAAAATCCATGTTAAAATCACTATATCATTGTAACGTTGAAAATAACAGAATTCTTTTGGATTGAAATCCATTGTAACGATCGCTGATGCATATTAAAAAGGTTGATTTGAAGTTGCTCTTTGACGGGTAAAATGTTAGCTTTGTTTCGACAAATTCCTTGAATTTGTTTGTATCTCGGTGACATCAAAGGCGTTAAAAAATAATTGCATTAGTGATGTGAGCTTTTATTATTATACATGGGAGTGTATCCTCATCAAACATGTACATTCTAAATAGAATTTCTCATCACAACATTCCTAAATGTTATTCCCTTTATTAAGTACTGGGATTTTTTTAAATATGTACAGTGGCTACTAAAAGTGTGGAAGAACGAAACAAGAAATATTAACAAAAACTTCAATTTAAGAACGAATATAATAGAAACAAAAATGAATATGAATCTTTAATAACAAATACCAAAAAACATCTTTTCGAAATATATTAAGTAAAAACAAAACAGAAAACAAAACATGATATGGAATTTAGTTAATGAGAAAGGGGGGCAAGAGGAACCAAAATTGTCTCGATTACGAGACATCTAATTAATGTTCCTGAATCATTTTCATTTCCTAAAAATGTACAGGGTGGCCAAAAATTATTTTTCAATTAAGAACATTTTAAATTGAATTTTCTCAATTTTTTCAAATGGAACCCCCGTATATTTTTCGAAGATGTGATGTAGAAATGAAAATCGAAAATTTTTTGTTAGTACTTCCCTAGGGCAATTGCAACCAATTTCGGTTTATTGAGCAATAATTACAAAATTCAAAAATAAACTTAAGAAAGAGGTTTCTTCAAATAACTCAGTAGAAAAAATTATAATAAATGTTCCACATTTTACCCATTTTGATTGACATGCGCTTTTGAAATGAGGTTCCCACTGTTCCTAAAACTGCCGGTGTGATAGATATAAAGGCAGTTGTTTGTTATTCTTTCCTTCATATTTTGTACTGTTGTTGGTGTGTCTCTATAAACAGTTTCCTTGACATATCCCCATAAAAAGAACTCCATTTTTGTAAGATCTGGGGATCTAGCAGACCATTTAGTGGGTCCATTTCTTCCAATCCGTTGATTAGGGTAGGTATTATTTAAGTCGTCTCTAACTGCATTTAAATAATGTGGCGGAGCACCATGTCTTGCTGAAACCACATCCTATTTCGAATTCTTTTAGGGAGATTTACCAATAATTGTGGCAGATAGTTTTCCAAAAAATTAAGATAAATAGCTCCAGTCAATGTACCATCGAAGAAATGTGGCCCTATTACATGTTCTCCAATAATTCCTCCCCAAACGTTTATAGACCATCTGTGTTGGTTATCAACTTGCATAAAAAAGTGAGGATTTTCCGAATTATAAATATTGTATTGTTCCTTAGTGTCAAAGCACCACAGTGAAAACACCTACTGAAACATTATTTATTACCGTTCCTAGAAATTTAAAAATGCAAAGAAACCGGCAATAAACTATGACGGCTTTTCATCAAATCAACATACTTTGTTTGTGAACATCATTTCAATGTAAGTATCTATATGTTAAATTACTTATTATTAAATACAGTATTTGTGAAATTGAAGCATAAACTATACCTATTTGAAATACTAGAAGTTGGGGGGGTGGGCGAGCGTGGGTATGTCTTTACTATGTACAACATACTTCGACATGCGATGTAAACCAACGTAGTAGTTACTAGTTGGATGGGTGACCGTTCCAACGAAGACCGCGTCCTCGCCTCACACATCTTCCAGCGGCTTGTATATCAGTGTATGCGCGGAAGCTATACAACCTTAGGCGAGGGTTGTATAGGGGATATACCATCCTTCGGAGGGGATATAAAGCCGTCGGTCCCTTGTCTATTAAATGTTAGGCAAGTAAAAGGTCCCTACTCTTCTTAAGGGAAGAGGTTCGGCAAAATTCCTGGTTGGGGTAGCTCGTCTACAGGCGTCGGTGTTAGGCCTTAGTAGCGGAAATAGGCCGACGCGACGTTAAATATATGTATTAAAAAAATGTTAGAAGTCTTTTTCATCTTGGTTTAAAACTATGTGAGAAGTACGCTACTTCATATTTCAACACCGAACTGCTTTTATACAGGGTGTAACGCAAATATATTTTAAATAATTATTAAATTTTGATTGTAGGGGAAAACTGCAAATTTTATGTAGTCGTTTTATACGTTGTTATTAAAACATATCCCTTAAGTTAATAATACAATAGCAATGAGAAAAATCTAAAATACTATTTTAATTTTAGCTCGAAAAAGACATGAAAAACTACATGTAATAAATTAATGGACACAATGATCATATAAAAATGAGACCTGATGTTGAGCCACATATTGTTGATTGTCAAAAAAATCGAACATTAACACATACTTTAGAGGATCGCGGGTTATTTCTTAAAAGGCAGCGCCAAACCAAGCGGAATTCATGACCGTTGATATGTCACGCGACCTTTTCGTTTACTATTGTGTGACTTTATGATGTTAGTTGCACCGAGCTTCAAATACGCCCTTTGAAAGTCATATATTTCGAGAACCACTTATCGGATTCATCTGAAATTTTCAATATCGCCTAATTTTGAGTACTACTTTATCCACAAGAAGTAACAACTATTAAATAAAACACATTAAATGAGCCCATTGCAAGTTTCTAAGTCTCTATATTGATTATCAGCTATACTGGGATGCACATGTTGGTTTTGTGATCAGTAAGCTAAACTCAGCATATTTTGCAATCTTAAATCTAAAAAATACTCTAGATATCAACTTAATGAAGGTCTATTATGCCTTAGTATATTCTCATCTAAATTGTATGGCAATTTACTGGGGCAAGCTAGTGAGCTCAACCGCATGTTCGTTATACAAAAAAGAATAATGCGAAAGCATCATATGTTATCGCTTTCCTATGTAGTCATTTATTTAGCACCAATTTTCATTAAAACAAATCGAGGAAATTAAAACATAATATTTTTAGTCGTAAACTTCTCTATAAAATTCTTATTTTACTATAAGGAACGCAACCAGACTGCAACCAACAGCTACTCTTCGGGCCATGTGCCCCGCCGAGTGCTGAATTACATGTTACAAGCCTGGCGCGTTAGGTGTAATAATTCCATATTACCATCAAAACGCTGATGCTTCGATTGCAACAAACACCAGCCGAAAGACGGATCCTACTTAACGGATAAGGATACTGTAATTCAGCGCTCGGCGGAGCACATAGCCCGGAGAGAGTAATTGGTTGCAGTCTGGTTACTTTCCTTATAGTAAAATAAGGATTTTATAGAGGAGTTTGCGACTAAAAATAATATGTTTTAATATTCCGCCCTCTAAAAGCACATTTGAAATCGAGAAAATTACCCACAAAATAATTCAGTGCATGCTCATACGCTCATACGCTCAGCGCATATTCACATTTCAAACTTCAACTTATCAATGTATAAGTCGTTATTGTTTCTGTAGTCATATTTTCAACTATTTGCTCAACTCTTTGAAGAATATCAATTCAATGAAATCTCAAATCAAGCGCTACCTTCTAGAAAACTGTTTTTACTCTTTCCAAGAATACTACAACTGTAATTAATTTTAACTAAATACCTCGTTCGTACATTTTAAGTTGTGTACTGTGTCTTCAAATTTTTTGTATGACTTGTTATTTTATTCCTACATGTATAATTAGTAGTAATCAATATCTTTTATAAGATCTTACTACAGTTAAGTTATTAATATTATTGTATTACAGGAAAAATGGGGGCATTCCAACAAAAAATTCGTGAAAAGAAATTATCATAAAATGTCAATAATTTTTAAAAACTTCTTTTCATTTGAAGATTTGGGTAAAACATTTTTTTAAATTGTCTTAAACCCTGTACAATATATTCTCCAGTCATTTTGTGAAAATAGATTTTTTAAGAATCACCAGCTCTCGGACTAAACCTGCAGGAACAGATTGCAGAATTTAATTCCAGCCAAAACTGCGGCCATATAATAGACTAAAATTTGCTGACGGTACTCACACGCGAAAGGACGTTGATTATTATTAACTTTCAGAAGTTAACTGCCGAGAAAGCGTTATCTACATACAATCTTATTTTATTACAGCTGTAAAAACATATTTTGTGTTAAGCTCATTTACTAAGGGCATAAAGATTTATGACTCTCGCAGTCCCTAGCGTATAACAACGTTAACTTTGTGCCGATGTCAAGTAATATTTCCGATTTTTACCCAGATTTAACATTTAAGACTAAAACACATACTAATCGAGCTGAAAAAGATTTGGTGATAGAGATTTGTATATTTTTCGTTTATAAGTTATCATTGAAACACTTCATATGCTCCATTTGATATAGCGGATGTTAGAAAATATGGGAACGGTGGAAAATCTCGAACAGTTTGCATCAAATCGAAAAATAAAAAAATAAATTTTTCAAAAAACTATCTACTGATACCAAAATGACCTCACCACCCACCACCCTGTGGATGGGGTGAGGGGCAACTTTAAAATTTTAAATGGAAACTTCTATTTTTTATTGCGGAATCGGATTCTACGGCAAAAAATACGTAAATTTTATTCCGGACTTTTTTTCGATTCTTGCATGGTGTCGCTGTAATCGCAAAAAATGACAAGAAAACATTACTGTTTCAACAGTAGCATCTTGTACCCATAAAAAAACGTCCAATTCAAAATGAAAGACACGTATTTGTTAGTTTTACGAAATCTATCCAATGATATTAGATTAGATTCTCCCACCCCTAACCCAGTGGGGGGGGGGGGGGGGCGGTGGCAACTTTAAAATTTGCAATGAAAATCCCTATATTTTATAGCGGACTCGGATTCTACGGCCAAAAATACATGAATTTTATATCGGGCATTTTTTTCGATTCTCGCAAGGTGTCGCTGCAATCATTGCACAAAATTGAAATAAACCTTAAGCGTCCATAAGTTTGTAAACATTTACAAACTCTAGCTACTCGTGTCGACAAAAAAACATTAAGTTTAAAAAACAATATCTGTGATATCTTGGTTTTTATGAATGTTTTTATTAAAGTGTTCTTAACAACAGTATTTGTTTTGTGAAATTTCTACGAGAACGTTCAATTCCTTCCGTAGAGGCAGGAGCGCATTTTTGTACGGAAAAAGTTATTTCATTTTTCATTGCGAGGGTGGGGCGATAAAGATAGGTCCTATGATGAAGTTGTGATTTTATTCAAAAAATTTTCCATGTAGGTCAAGTGGGAATTTCGAAATCTACTGTGTCCCGTATCATCAAACGATTCCTAAACACAAGGAAAAATAAAAATCGCCCAAAATTTGGAAGACCAAAATCTGAAACATCGGAAGCTCTACAAATGGAAGTGGCTCAGGCATTTGTTGAAAATCGAAAGTTATCAATCAGAAAAGCCAGTCAACAGCTTGATATGGGTGCATGTTCAGTTCATAAGAATTTGATACTCTTGAAATTTCATCCTTATAAAATTTACCTTCACCAAGAGTTAAATGAACATGATTTTGATTGGAGACTTGCATTTAGTGAATTAATGATGGAAAGGAGTAACCAAAACCCAAATTTTTTGTCATCTCTACTTGTCTTCTCAGACGAAGCAACTTTCAAACTCAGTAGAAAAGTTAATCGCCATAATTTCAGATATTGGAGTGACGAAAACCCTCACTGGATGCTTGAAACACACATGCAGTATCCACAAAAACTAAATGTTTGGGCAGGAGTTTTCAGGGATCGAATCATAGGTTTGTTTTGTTTGTTATATAAATTTATCTCTAGTACATCGTAAAATCAAAATTATATTTAGACCAGAAATTATAGAGTACAAAAGATTCAGCAGTAACGTCTGCTCGCCATTAGAAATCTTGCAACGGGATCCATCATTATAGACTTTGGTACCCGCACCAGTAGCACAAAGTTAAATAAGTGATATACCATCAAATTTTATTGTTAACTGTTTTCAGCTACTTAGAAGTGTACAATAATTATTGTATTACTCATTTTAAATTTTATTTGTAAATAGGAGAATGAATGTGTTGATTGTGTCTTGAATGCATCACTAAATGTATTCAAGATACAATCAACAAGATTATAAATTGAACCAGCACTGCTCCGCTGGACCCTGTTACTACCAACGTGACAAACAATATGCGTTGGTTACAGGGTCAAATGCGAGGTAGATATCTGGTTAGATATTTGTTCTGTAATGTGAATAAAGTTGTTTTGATTGATTGATTGATTGAATCATAGGACCGTTTTTCATAGATGGAAATTTGAATGGACAAAAATGCCTGGAAATGTTGACAAATTAAATAGTTCCCGCAATACAAGAGATTGCTGGTGATGAGTTCGATAATGTTTGGTTCCAGCAAGATGGGGCTCCTCCACACTATTGGGATATTGTTAGGGACTCTTTGAATGGTATTTTCGAAAATCGATGGATAGGTCGAAGAGGAACTATTGAATGTCCAGCAAGATCTCCCGACTTCGCGCCACTTGATTATTTTGTTTGGGGCTACGTCAAGGGTAAGATTTATTTCACTAAACCTCGTGATTTGGAAGAGCTGAGGCAACGCATAATAAACATTTTTGCAGAAATACCACCTCAAATGATAAGAAGTGCTATTGAAAATTTTTACGTTCGTCTCGGACAATGCCAAGAAGTCAATGGGCACCATATTGAACACATGCTATAATCTTGAAATTAAAACCTGCTAGTGTAGCAGTTAAGCTGTAAACTAATTGCCTCAACTGGCCGAAATCCTTATCTTGCCTTAAATGGCTGAGTTACCTCCTTGCCTTCACTGGCTTCACTGGCGAGAATCTGAGAAAATGCCCGATATAAAATTCACGTATTTTTGGCCGTAGAATCCGAATCCGCTATAAAAAATTGGGATTGTCATCACAAATTCCCCTCCCCACCCACTGGGTTACGGGTGGGAGAGTCGAATCCGATGTCATTGGATGGATTTCGTAAAAATAACAAATACGTGTTTTTCAGTTTTTGAATTGGACGTTTTTTTATGGGCACAAGACGCTACTCTTGAAACAGTAATGTTTTCTTTCCATTTTTTGCGATTACAGCGACACCATGCAAGAATCGAAATAAATGTCCGGGATAAAATTTACGTATTTTCTGCCGTAGAATCCGATTCCGTAATAAAAAATAGGGTCTCCATTTGAAATGTTATGGTTACCCCTCGCCCCGGTGAGTGGGGAGGTCGTCATTTTGGTATCAGTAGATAGTTTTTTGAAAAATTTTTGACACGTATTTTTTTATTTTTCGATTTGATGCAAACTGTTCGAGATTTTCCGCCGTTCCCACACTTTTCTAACACCCGGTATGAAATGTTTCAGTAGACGTGTGCCTCTTTATTTAAGCATTAATAATTGAAGCGCGAGATTTTCACTTAAAAAAAATCAAGCTGAGGAAACTTCTGTACTTTAAGCTAAGCGAATTAAAAAAAAAACTGTCATGTCCAGCTATACCGGAAAATTGCAAAAACCTCAGTATTATAGGTTTTTGCAATTATCTTTGTGAATGTTCTTGTCCCGTCGTTGTTATAGTAGCAGCAAACGGTATAGTAGATTGCGGACGCGATGAGGTGGGATGTCGAAAAGCTTGCTACGCCAACGAACGCAGACCCGGATTTAACTGTACCGTCTGCACGTTTCACTGGGTCGAAACATTTTATATTATTGAATTATAAGAATGCTAACTCATACCGCATTCTACTATAGCGATCTCCTCGACTATGCAAATAATAATGTGAGACTGTTGGATATCAGCAACATGATTTGTCAGAAAATTACAAGATAATAAGCCAACTGATGATTCATAACATTCATCATTGGATTTAATATGCGATTTGAATATAGTTGAAGTATTTTCTCGAAAAGCAAATTCCAAGCTTTAATTTAAGAAAGCCGATTTTTCGTTGCTCTACAGGTTGGGTGTATCATAATGAAATTTCTTAAATGAAGAAGCGTATTCCTCGTCGAGAAATAGTCACTATTTCTCTTAGCCATTTTTTCTTCACCCCTTTTTCTCTTAAAAATGGCTTCAGAACGGAAGCCGGAACGTCGAGACATCAACGATCTCAGACACGGTTCTACCCGAGAACCAAGTTTTTTCATATATACAGGGCGTCCCGTATATAATGAGTAATCTCGGGATTATCCATTATTTACGAAAATGGAATAAGCCAGGCAAAAATCTATCAGAATATCACAACTTGATCTTATTGAAAACCCTACAGTTTTCGAGATATGGGCAGATATTTTGAAATTTTGACAGATTCTGCTCTGGGAGAGTATTTTGCATGCGACTGCCCCAGAGTAAGAATTGTTTTCATTTTGTTTTTTGGTGATTATTCTAGAACAGTTGTGTTATCAAAAATGTATAGGACTTTTTAGACAACGGCGACGGAATTCTCAAAAAAAAAGTTTTCTTTAAATTTCGGTTCCACCAAGATTCAGTCTACTGACTTCGACCTTTAATGGTGTCAAGAAAAGTGTCAACCGATACTTACCACTTATCTTAAAAACATTCCCACTTTTTTTCCTTTACTAAAAGATGCAGAGCTTGCATCAGGGCTGGAGGAGAGCAATTCGAAAATTTATTATAAGTTGTTTGAATATTAATTTATAATAATGTTTAATAAATGCAGGTAATATAATTTTTTATTTTATTTAGATCTTTCTTCGTTCCTTTTCCTCAAAATTTTAAAATTTAGAGTACACAATAATAAGTGAGCAAGTTTTTAAGATAAGTATTGCTTGGCACTTTTCTTTACACCATCAAAGGTCAAAATCAGCAGACTGCAACCGAAATTTAAGAAAAACTTTTTTTGGGAGAATGCTGTCGGCGTGATCTAAAATCTATACGCATTCGATAGCACAACCGTTCTAGAATACTCACCAAAAAACACAATGAGGAAATCCTTACTTTGTGGCAGTGGCATGCAAAATACTATCCTAGAGCAGAAATTGTAAAGATTTTAAAAAATTGCCCATATCTCGGAAATTGTAGAGGGTTTCCAATGAGGTTTTAGCCTGGCCAATTACCATTTTCAGGATTATCCATTATTTACGGGATACCCTATATAGAGCCACTCTTTCTGAAAATGAGATTATTATTATTATTTATTTACCTTTGAGCTGAGAACTGGAGATATAAACTTCATAACATTTTTCAGTATATCTAAGAAGCTTTAATTTCCGTTCTCTAGTGATCACCACTCCACTCCGTTAAAGACGCTTGATTGATAGTTTGAACAGCCTCATCACCATTCACGATTCAATATGCTAGAAAGTGGCTAATATAAAATAATCCTCCATTACCATGCATTAAGCGTGAGAGCAAGCAATCAGAAATGTGTTAAGTTCAATATTTAAGCTATTTGTTTGTCCACGGGAGTTTAATGTCACGCTGAGCTGCGAATGAACTTTGCCCCCTGCAGGTAACACATGCGAGGAACGATATCTGCAGCAAAGCCCCATCTGATACCGAGAGAGAGCTCGCTCGTAGCTCCCCAGCTAAACAGGATTAAGCAACATGCTCTTCTTAAGCACTGGCGCACCTAGCTATTACTGGATTGTACACAGCGAATTTGATATAATGCTCAAATATACGTTATGGTTTATTTTAATCTTATTGTTGCTTTAACAGTTTTGAGCGAGCGTAATTTTATGTATTTATGTACTCGGTTAGGTTAACAAAGGCATATGTAAGGAGTATTGAGAATATATTCATTAGAAAATAATTTTAATAATTCTTCCGCTCATTTTTCAGTCAACTCAAATAAACGTACATAATTTCGTCCTTCTAATTCGTCGATATACGTGTGCCGTCATTCGATACACTACAATACTTCATGAAATTATTTAAGAAAAGGTGCATATTTTGAATTCTAACAACTGTATTATCCTTGTTAAAATTAGTTTTGTGAAATAGTTACAAATATTAGTACATTCTATCGCTTATTTCAAAAACTTATACTGGAAAAAAGTGTCACAAATGATTTTTGTTATTGTTATAATTATAATTATTGAAAAATTACATTATCTATATTTTTCCAAATCCCGGAGAATCGCGAAAATTTATTCAAGTATTCATCAATTAAAAAAAAAATCATGTATTCTTTATCCAATGTCAGTTTAAATAAATATAAAAAACAAGAAGAAGGCGTTCCTTTATAAGCCGACCTCTAACTTCTGCCATTCTTAGTTTTCAGGGCCTACGCCTATACCATAGTTTAAAAATCGTTTATTATACACGTATCACTTATTAACTAATAAATTGTGACTGAATGTGGTGAGATGACAGGTAGATACCTTTATGTAATAATATGTATATTTTATATTCTTTCCTTTTATTTGGGTTTTCTACCACATGCATTATTTATCCCCTTCAAAAACAAAGAAGAGGATAATACATATGGTATAGAACCCAAATAAAAGGAAAGAATATTCGTAGAATGCCACAAATAACTTTCAGACAGTTAGTCCAAGAAATATGTCGAGAAATGTTTATTTTAGTGTAGTAATGAGACAAAATTTTTTAGAACTTGGCCATATAAATATTCGCTCTTTAATTCCAAATTTTTTTGAACTTAAATATTTTATTCTGTCGAAAAAAATTGATGTGTTTGCACTCACTGAAACTTGGCTAAATAACACAGTCAGTAATGAATCTATCAAAATAGAGAGATACAATTTAATTCGCATTGATAGGGCTACTAGGGGAGGGGGCGTTGTAATCTATATTCATGATACATACAAATATAAAATTATTAGTACATCCAGCGCTATTGAACAATTATGGATTTCTGTTTGTCACAATAATACATCCTACACAATTGGTGTATGTTATAGGCCACCCCAGACAAATTTAAAAAATTTTGTTGATCAATAGGGTTTTCCCACTAATTTTATTTTAACAATTTGTGTCGTGAAAATGATATAATAAAACATTTTATCAATTTACAACAATTTACTTTTCTAATAAGAATTATTTCTAAGAAAATATCGTTAATACAACTTGCTGATAATTTCGCTGTTTTTTAAAACGGGCATTTTTACGTGCCAGAATTACGTATCTACCCGGAAAACCAATGAGATTATGGATATAATTAGTTTGTAATAGATTCTAACTGTGTTAAAGAAAGCTTTCCTCTAAAACTTCTCAGAATTTCAATTTGTAATGCTTGTACTGTGATAGGTCTAAAGCAGTGGACGTGTAAATATTGGCCAATCAGAATCCAGATAAATTCCGCACAAGTTATTCGTGAAAGCGTCGGACATTAATATTTTGTACTGTTAGGTTTAACCTTCACCGACATTACACATCAGATGACTAACCTAAAACGTTAAATTTATATTTTTATGTTTGTATTGTTTGGGGCGAAAATATTATTTTATCAGTTTCTGGTTTATATTTTATTAATTCTACAATCAAAATGGAATCAAGTGGAAGAGGGATATGTTAAAGGTGCCGCTGATAATTTACCTAAAGTAGAAAAGTGCTGAGTGCTGTCAATAAATAGAGGTTATGTTATGTTAACAGAGACCAAGATTAATAAACAATCTTGAACAGAGACAACCTCTGTGATGTTAACTCTGTGATTGGATTTCAGGGTGTTGACGTCACAACGCGCCAATTTATGGCTGTTTAAAATGAACCCAATATTTTTCCAACTTCAATTTTTTTTGTTACTGTTAGTAAAATGAATAAGATAATAAATCATTTTTTTACGTGAGTTAAGTATTTCAGCAATAATTATTTTTCTGGGAAAACCCTGTTGGAAGGTTCAATATCAATAGGTATGCAACATGGAGAACAGCTGTATTGCTTTGGAGATATAAACATTGACTTATTAAAAGTAGACTCACCTGGTTCTTTATATTTTTCCTCGATGATAGAATCTGTCGGTGTACATCAAATAATAAATCAAGCTACCCACATTACAAATAACTCGCAGTCATTAATTGATATTATAATATGTAACGATCCTACTCTAGTTGTTTCTTCTGGGGTGGGTAGTATTAACTTGTCTGACCATGAGAATATATATTGTAAAATTTCAAGTAAAAAACCGAAAAGTGAACCTTTTTATTATACCTATCGTGACTGCTTTACTAGTGATGTTTTTTAAATTTTTGTAGTAATCCCAGTGGTATGGATTTTTTGTTTGTTTTAAATTCGGCTAATGCTTTATCGCGAAGCTTCATCATCAATCTGATATTATCAGTGAACCATGGAGGTCTGAATTTTTTTGTTTGAATGTTACGAATGGGAGCCAATACATCAAAAATATTCAAAATCATTGTATTAAAATAATCCACTTTACCACTTAAGTAATCGATACGCATTATATTTTCAAATGGTGACATTAGAAGAAAATTATCAAGAACATGTTTATCGATACTTTTTAAATTCCTAAATTCAAAATTTCTACATGATTCTTTCCCTGCTTTTAGGTAGACTTTACAGAAAGTCAAATGGTGATCAGATGCATTAGGGACTTCAGTTACTCCACTAGAAAAAGACTTGATCTCATCAGAAATTAATATAACATCCAAAAGTGTAACAGTATTTTTTGTAATTCCTTTGGACGAAGTAATAATTTGTCGCATACTAAATAAGTCAACAATCTTATAAAAATTGATTGCATTAGAACACTCTCCATCCATGAGATCAATGTTGATATCACCTCCACATATGATATTGTTACTTTGTAGAATAAAGTTTGCTAGATTTTCCTCAAAGTTGTCCAAAAAACTAGAAATATTTCACTTAGAAGTCTATAAAACACTCCAGAAATAAATGAAGTTTTGTTAATGTTTATTTTTATCCAAAGTTGCTCTACCGAGTCAGAAAAACTTCCGTTCAACGGCTCAAAGTCAACGAACAATTTCAGATAGATCCCAACTCCACCCCCTCGTGCACCTCTATCCTTCCTAATAAAGTTATACCCGTCAATATGTAATGAATCATTATGAATATGTTTGTTTAGCCATGTCTCGCTTACTCCTACTAAATCATAATTTTCCTGTAAAACAAAAGTCTCGAGATCAGAGAATTTATTAGTTAAAGATCTTACATTATAAAAAGCAGAATTTAAATGTTTCATGAAACTTAAAATAAGAATTATAAATACAAAACAAATTAATTGGTCGCAAAAACAAAACACAAAAAAGTTGAGACATGTAGTTCCCAACAGATAGTAAATTTTCTATACTATTAATCAAGATTTAGGAGGGTATTAAATCAAATAAATTAATGTAATGATTAATCCATTGAAGTAAACATTAAGTTAAATAAAGAAAATGACAAAAACACCTATTCAATAGCTCCTGATATAGTAGTACATAGCAAATTTAATTTTCCTACCCAGGTAAAAATAGAAAAAGCTAAAGTGTAGATATGGCGAATAGTTTAATTAAGTATACACGTATATATATAAACATCGTCACGTTTTTTTACTCTGAACAGAAAAGATTATTATTAATTACATATAAGATAAGTTTTTATTTTCCGTAGAGGAAAGTGTTTAAATAGATAAGGAATAATAAAAGATCCTCCAAGTCGATGAACTGCTGTGAACATTAGTCCTAGTCGTCCCGGATGCGTATTGGAATTTTTTTATTATTAACTGCAGCATAAATTTTTCCATCGTGGCTCCAAACAGGTTGTGATGCTCTTCTTCTCGTACAGTGTGAGAACTAAAGTTGTCACTTTGACACTCGAGCTTTCTTACTTATTACTCGGGCGCCAGTTCAAGTTTCAAGTGGTTGAACAACACTACCCAAAAGTCGATAAGCGGGACTGAGCAACTCAGTGAAGACACAGTCAATTCCAGTGGGTCAATAAGGGAACTTAGACTTTCACAAACACAACAGTAAAACGCAGAAATTTTATATATTTAAATAATATATTACAGTAATCGTATGGTTAACAGTCCTAAATAAAACAGAAAATCAAAATTAACACAAATTTATATACATAGGTTTAGGCAGTAGAGGGAGAGTAGCAAGCAATATTATAATGTTAGCGACAAAAGCGTACAAGCGGTAAATCTAGCGGCAAAAGCGTATAAGCGGCGAAATTAGCAAGTTTATGATAAACCGATTGTTAAGCAGACAGTGTACGGATACCAGAAAATGCGAAGTAAGCAGAATTATTTACAGTAATAAAAACAGATTTTAAAACAGACCGGAAATTTGGCTAGTGCTTAATGATGTTAATCGTACGGGGAATTAAGTATCGGCAGAATGAGCAAATATTCTTGTCATGAACTCAGTATACTGTGTAAACAAAAGCTTAATTAAATCTGTCCTTTTATTAAGGTTCAGCCTGGAACACACAATAAGGTGACTATATAAAAAAAGGTGAGAACCCTGTAGGGACACAGGTCCTAAAATACAGGGGGCAAGTAGGAACTTGTAGGGACACAGGTCCTTAAAAATACAAGTAAAGGTAAGAGGTAGTCACAAGTTGGAAATTTTAAATAGAACATTCAAATAGTTAAATATGAGTTGAAAGCGAATTATATGTAACAGACTTCTGGATGCACAGTATAAAATTTTTAATCATATAATAAACAGTGAAATTTAATATGATAAGTATAAAAATTTCAATCAGTAATTATGAAGTAATAAAATAAATATCAAGAATATTCAAACGGTGTAAAAATTTCAATCAGAATAACGGCAGTAAAATTTCGGTAACTAAGTATAAAATTATCCATCAGTAAATATGAAATAAATACAAAAAATATTCAGACAGGATAAAAATTTCAATCAGTAAATACGGAAAAATAAATGCACTAGCCAAATATATATCTAAGTTTTCTTACTCTTTACAATCGCAGCGGTGGATCCTGGGCAGATGGTAGACGTCTGGTAGCTTCGAGAATTGGAATAAATTCTCATTTTACAGGTCTTTACGGTCAGTTTTATAGCCAGATTCCCACTCAGGGTATCGCGAGGAATCCCACGTGCTTTAGTATCGCGCACGACCCACTGTATTGAATACAAGCCAGCGAGGACGGCTATATTAAGTTATTAAACGTACTGGTAAATTATTATTACATGCGTTGGTTAGTATAAATAAAGTATCCTGACTTTTGTAATGTATGGAATCGGTTTCAAATAATTATTCTAACCAACTACGAAAAAGAAACGGATTTAATCGGCCACAGATAACTTATTATTGAATTAATTACGTCAAATAATAAACAATAATTCTGTTTACAAATATTTGCCTCTTTCGATAAATATCTCAATATTCAAATAGTGAATATTTTCGGATAATATATGTCGCTTAAGGCGGTACAGAAAACAAGGAACATAATTATATAAAGTACAATTAAATATAAATTTTATGCAGATTTCCATAATGAAAAATGCTTCGTTACAATATTTAGTTGATGCAAATTTAAACAGTTCTAAAGCTGAATGGGTCAAATCTTCTTTTATGACAATGCTACTATTCTTCAGTAATTTTTTTCTTACTAAATACATTCCAACGAACTTTATAAGATAAGAATCGTATTAAGACGGGTCGTTGTTGATCAGAGTTGCGAACTTTACCAATTCGATGACATCCCTCCATATATTTGAAAATAATACAAAATTCTCTGACTCTTGTTGAATTATCATTGTCTATTACATCAATATTTAGGGCTGTATTAATTAAGGAGGAACATTTTTTAAAATTAGTTTGGGGAGGGTCGACTCGACTTTCAATTGCAAAATATTATTTTACTGTTAAGTTGCGAATAAATTTTCCATTGAAAAAGCTGTCGAAACACAACGGGAAACAACAAGTAAGCCAAAACAAAACATCTACATTTAATAGAGATGTTAAAACGTTTGAAGTAGCTTTAGAATTACACAGGTAGCCAATTAAAGCGGCATGAAATTAATTAATCGGGAATTTCATTTAGTGCACTAAACAAGTATAGAGAAAATCAATCAGCGGAGCTATTTGAGGTCGCCTAACTAGAAAGTCTTGACTTGTTTCCACTTTGCAGAGAATAACCAATAATAGCTGGAAGAGAACTTTTAAAAGCAAAGTTTCATTCTTTTAGGCGATTTATAAATTTACTTCTATAACATCAGATACGAAGTCGAGTTGAGGCTATATAAAAGCTGAATGTATTTTTAAATGTCACTATACATTCTCATACATTTCAACTGAAATTAAATAATAAAGTCAGAAACTTCACTGGAAAATGTTGATAACTTCACAGCAAGATGAGAGTTCTAAGTGATTGGTATCAAATTCAATTTTTACAGGGGCACAAATGCAAGAGTATATTTCTTTCGACAAATTAAGAAGAAAGAACCTTTATAAAGAGGGATTCGATAACATCTCTTTCCCAACATTCAGGGTTACGAAGAGCTATTAAATAAATATTTGTTCTATATTGGAGAAATATGTTTTCCAATTTCACAATATTTGGTATAACTGATTAGAAATAAAGATTTAGTAATTTGACATACAGAATTTTTAATTATCTATTTAGATATACTCGATGGGGATATACAGGGAGACTCATAATAACGTGCAAAAAATTTAACTATACACACCCTGTGGAAAATTAAGACGGGTTCTTAGTATAAAATTTTTCAAAATAACGGGATATACCAAGAAACGGTTTTTAATTTGTATCTCAAAATAACGTAATCGGAAAAAGACGAAGTTTGGTACGTCTCTGTTATTCATCAAAAGGCATCTAATGAAATTATTTCATGCTGAATCTTCAACTCAATTATTTATAGATACATTAATTCAAATAGCAAGAAGCTCAGAGTATCAAAATTAAAAACAATAGAAAAAACCTTGGATTACACGTGGCTTAACAAATTCAATTAAAACACGGGCCAATTTATAGAAAAAGTGGCAGAAAAACAAAGATAGTAAAGTATTATTTGAAGAATTCAGAACATACTGGAATAAATTAAATGACTTAATTAAACGAGCAAGTGATAAATATTATAGTAGTAAAATAAACCAGAATAAAAATGAACCTAAACAGTTGTGGACGACTCTTAACGAAATATGTAGAAAATATAAACAAAACAGGGACATTAAGGAAATTAAAATGGAGAACAAGACTGTAACTACAGACGAAAAATGTACACTTTTAAACATAATATTTTTAGTCGCAAACTCCTCTATAAATCCTTATTTTACTATAAGGAAAGTAACCAGACTGCAACCAAAGTTACAAATCTGGCGCGTTAAGTGTAATAATTGCATATTACCATCAAAACGCTAATGCTTCGATTGCAACAAACACCAGCCGAAAGACTGATCCTACTTAAAGGAGCTCCCTTGCCAGTCGTCACATACCACTTGCAGACTGCAGTTTCGAGCTGTTGGCTCTCGTCAGTGCAAGGCAGGTATGCGACGACCGACATGAGAATCCTTTGACTATAGTACATCCCGGTATTTTCACAATAGCGACATGTAAAACAGCCAGCAGGCGCCATCTAGCGGTCCAGTGTCTGTTGCAATCGAAAAATAAATAGCCTGACTTGGCTTAGCATAGTTCAAATGTGCTTTTAGAGGGCGGTATATTAAACATAATATTTTTAGTCGCAAACTCCTCTATAAATCCTTATTTTACTATAAGGAAAGTAACCAGACTGCAACCAAAGTTACAAATCTGGCGCGTTAAGTGTAATAATTGCATATTACCATCAAAACGCTAATGCTTCGATTGCAACAAACATCAGCCGAAAGACTGATCCTACTTAAAGGAGCTCCCTTGCCAGTCGTCACATACCACTTGCAGACTGCAGTTTTGAGCTGTTGGCTCTCGTCAGTGCAAGGCAGGTATGCGACGACCGACATGAGAATCCTTTGACTATAGTACATCCCGGTATTTTCACAATAGCGACATGTAAAACAGCCAGCAGGCGCCATCTAGCGGTCCAGTGTCTGTTGCAATCGAAAAATAAATAGCCTGACTTGGCTTAGCATAAGCTCGAAACTGCAGTCTGCAAGTGGTGTGTGACGACTGGCAAGGGAGCTCCTTTAAGTAGGATCAGTCTTTTGGCTGGTGTTTGTTGCAATCGAAGCATTAGCGTTTTGATGGTAATATGCAATTATTACACTTAACGCGCCAGATTTGTAACTTTGGTTGCAGTCTGGTTACTTTCCTTATAGTAAAATAAGGATTTATAGAGGAGTTTGCGACTAAAAATATTATGTTTAATATTCCGCTCTCTAAAAGCACATTTGAACTATGTACACTTTTGTAAACTTTTTCTCGAATGTAGGAAAAAATTTGACCAGCAAAATACAAAAGCCTGCACATTTCATTGAAAAGAAAAAAACAGTTCAAAACTCGATATATTTTTCAGAAGTTAATGAAAAGTAGATACCAAAAACGATTTTAAATTTGAAACCAAATAAAGCACCGGGGATAGATGATATAACATCAAATACACTTAAAGAAATTTTTGATTTAATAACAAAGCCTTTGTGTTTTCTGGCTAATAAAATAATTTCCAGTGGAGAGTATCCAAAATCCTTGAAAGTGGCCTTAATTAAACTAATGTTCAAGAGCGGTGACAGGTTAGAGGTTGGCAATTATAGGCCTATTTCCCTAATCTCTAGTATCTCAAAAATTATGGAAAAAATTATAAAAAATAGGATAACTAGCTACCTTGAAAAATATAACATTCTAAATAATTCCCAATTCGGTTTTAGAGAAGCCAGATCCACGCAAGATGCAATTGCATTGCTAACATCTAACATATATAAGGCACTCGACAACAGCAAACCAGCTCTTTGCATATTTGTGGATCTGGCTAAAGCCTTTGATACTGTGAGCCACTCCCTACTATTGCAAGCTCTTCAGCAAATAGGTTTTAGAGGAATAGCGTATAAGCTAATGAAAAATTATTTAATGCATACAGAACAGTGTGTTAAAATAAACAGTTGTACAAGTGCAATGAGAGAGGTAGAGTACGGTGTCCCTCAAGGCACAGTACTCAGACTTATACTATTCAATATTTACCTGAACAATTTATTCCATCAATATTCCTCAGGGTTAATAGTTGTTTTGCAGATGATACCGCTGTTCTCTACACTGATGATTCCTGGGATGCACTGTTAGTTAAAGCTGAAAAGGATTTTAAAATGCTTAAAAATTGGTTTGACACGAAACTCTTAACAATTAATTTCAAAAAAACAAAATATATATACCTTTTTCTATAACTAAGGTAAATGCACTGCCTTCTCTCAGAGTTAGCAATCCAGCTGGAAATAATACATCTGAAATTCCGCCGGTAGAAGAAATAAAATACTTGGATATAACTGTTGATTGTTGATTAAAATGAGACAAACTTATAAATATTTTAACCCAAAAATTAGAAGCTTGCTTGCCAAATTTAAATATTTTAAACGGATTTTAAATGAACACAATTATATATATATCATGCTTTCGTAGAATCTCAATTGCGATACGGAATATTAGCTTGGGGAGGAGCTTACAAAAATCACATTAGGAATATAGAAATGGTACAGAAATAGATTTAAAAAGTTATTTAATGGGAAAGATATAACTTACCCTACAGATCTGTTATTCCAGTTGGCGCAAATTTTGGATCTTAGGCAATTATACTGTTCTGCTATATTACTAGAACAAAAAAAAAAAACAAGATGCAAAAACATAATTGAACATAGTTATGGCACACGGTATAAGGATAAATCACATATTATCCCTAAAGTCAGTAAAATTGCAGTACAAAGATGTTTTGCTTACCTCGGTCCTCGTCTATATAACAACCTTCCATTGAAAATTAAAAATATAAATTCTATTGGTTATTTTAAGAATGAAATTAGAAAGTGGTTATTGAATTTACCTAGATTATCTGCTCATCATTTTGTTGACCTAAAAAATACCTACCTTTAGGAAAAAAAAAAGATTGAAAAATTATTTGTGTGTGTGTAAGGGCGTGGGTGTGTATATGTGTATTAAAATATTAATAAACATCAGAAAAAAATGTCATTTGTTACATGCTTATATATGAATATATGTTTTTCTTTAAAAATATCTTAAGTATATGTGTGTATGTATGTATGTGTATATATGAGTGGATATGTATATATGTGTATATATGTACATGTGTATTCATGTGTGTATATATAATAGGCGTATTATAAATTTGGTATGGTCAATTTGCCGACAGGGGCTTCCTCTTCGCAAACATACCTACCTTATTTATTCATTTACTACTATTTTGTTATTTTACTTCTATGTGTAATTTTCTAATACAAAAATGTATACAATTTTAAAATATCTTTCTGCCTGCTGTTTTTTTTTTCAATAAAAAAAATAACTAAACATTATGATTCACTTAGAAAGTTTGTTATCTCTTGAAAAAATTTAGTAAAATCGACCATTTTTGAGAAAAAAATTTAATTATATTTGCCTAAGTGATCAATTAAAAGCGATGAGCATAATTATTTTAGTGTAAAATAGTAAAAGTAGGCTGGTGTCAAATTATAATTTGACAATATTACGTTGTTTCTTGCCTTTGAAATAATAAGATAATCATTCTTCACTAATTAATACTTAATACTAGTAGTTTTCTAACCAGATTTTAAAATGCATAGTTTTAGTAATGAGGAATATGCAGACATACATTTAATTTATGGTGAATGTAAAGGAAATGCTTCAACGGCAAAAGAACGATATCGTCGTAAGTTCCCTACTAGTACTGTGTCCATTGTTCATACTTTTTCTAATATCCACTTGAGGTTAAGAAAAAGGGGGTGTTTTTAAAAAAAAGTTCTGATTGTGGTCGTCGGGGACATATAAGAGATGGAATGGCGGCCCAAATATTACATTATTTTGGTGAACATCTTGAACAGGCTCTCCTCAATTCCACAGACAGACAATTCCTTTAAAACCCCTATCATTTGTAGATAATACAAGAGCTGTTCCCTCGTGACTTTCCGGTAATACTTGATTTTTGTAGAATTATACTTAGGAAGCCGTTAGATTTTACAAGAAATGTACTGATGAATGTTGCTTTATTCGACATGGAGTTTTAAGTTTTGTGCAGTGACGATAATCCTCACGCTGTTGTAAATGGAAGATATCAATACATCTTTTCCATAAATATTTGGAATTACAGTCAATAAATCAATAGAGCTTTTGAGTTACAAAACAGATTATTTAAACTTTTTACAAAATAACCTGTATCAACTTATGTCTATAAGTTGATACAAGTCATTTACCTCTTGCATTACATCAAACACTGTGGTTTATTCAGGATGGTGTGCTAGCTGGTCACTATTCTTTAGAGGTCCGTGAATGGCTACACATAACATTTAGAAATCGATGGATTGGAAGGGGGCGAGATGCCACAATTAAATGGCTCCCTCGGTCCCCAGATATGAATCCATTCGACTTTTACTTTTAAGACCAGTTTAGGAACGTCGAAGTTTTGAGAAAATTTTCAATGCTACCAATGATGTTCGAAACTCTCCACATGTTTTAAATAGCTTGTATGGCAATTTTAGGACGGTTGCAAACGTATATTCAAGTTGGAGGTCGTCATTTTGAACAAATGCTTTAATATCTAAAAACCACAATCATTGTCTCCATGTTTAAATTTTTTTTACTGTTTAAATTCATCTTTTGTGTATTTTGTGTTAGTTTTTTTAGTCTATTAATAAATTTGCTTTTCAATACTTTCGTCTTTAATTTGTAATGTCTCGTGCAACTTATAATCTTCAAATGATCATATCAGTACGTAATCGACCGAATTTTAAGGATAGTTAAGGGTGATTAAAAGTAAAAAACAAGGATCATTGAGGGAAATTAAGGTAAGAATAAGAATATCCCGACACCTTGCATCCTTAACATTCGGCCGAAGGGACTTGGGACACTGACATGATTTGCAACAAGATTTCCAAAACATACTGTATATTGCAGTTTATATGTCATATCTCAATAAACATTTCTGGCTCAAGGAAGCCTTTCTTTATATTTTCGGATATAGAATCAGCTCCCAATAACATTACCAATATAATGAAACATCGCCCTGTATAGTAAATTAAATATACCTCATCCCAGTTTTATTTACCACATATTTATTTCATTACCTACAACATATGCCAATATAAAAAGGTCCTTGGTCGCGTCAATCATAACATCCTCTTACAACGTTTAGCATCTTTACTAACCAGACAACATTAATTAATAATGGTCCTAGATGTTAATAATAGCGCTACCACTGCCTATATTGAGATATACAAGAAGTATGTGATCCTCTGACGACAGCCGAAGTTGGTATTGCTGTATATGCTGCAACACAGGGTAGTCTTAAACACTGTAGCTATCTAGAAAAAAAAGACAAAATATTAATTAACACCAAGCTAAAGAACCTGCAGCACAATAGTAGGCTTTATGGCATTTTACATCCATACCACTTATAATGCCAAGACACCTTTATACAGTTTTCAAATCCTCAATAGTAAGTATATAAATCCGTTGAAGAGATGTTTGCCATAAAAAACAGGCTACTCTCATAATACAAGTGGAACCCTTGAAGTAAATAATTTGCAACCATGGGATAAAATTTTGCACTAAGAACACTAGAATGACCTGATAGTGTAAAAGTGTGCATACCCCAGACGTAGATAATTGCAATCATAAGACAAATAAAATAGGATACTGAAATGCACAGCAATATTTCACAAAAAAATAACAATCCAATGCTCCTTTTCATAAACCAAAGACCATAAAAATCTCAGTATATAAGACGGGCAGGTAAAATAATTTGAATCACAATTGTTGATCGGCATAAAGATAAGGCAGGCAAAATAATTTTTGTAGCAATTGTTGATCGGCATAAAGATAAGGCAGGCAAAATAATTTTTGTAGCAATTGTTGATCGGCATATAGATAAGGCAGATAGGTCGCAATTGCTCATCTCATAAATCAGTACAAGATAGTCCTAAAGATAGGGCAGGTAAAATAATTTTGTAACTTTAGGTATATAATCAAGAATGTATGTTTGTTATGACATTGTAAAAAAAATACACAGATACTATAATTGTGTAATTGGACAGTGCAATGACTGTCGGACAGGCGAACAATTGGGCAGACAGATGAACAGATGGGCAAACGGACATACGGGTGGGCGGACACAATTGCTTTAATCACGATTATTTTTACTGCAATTGCCCTTAATTATCCTTATTTTTACTTTAATTGCCCTTAATTATTCTTATTTTTACGGTAATTACCCTTAATTATCCTTATTGTTAATGTGGTTACTCTTAATTGTCCTTATTATTACAGCAATTAGCCTCATTGTTAGTGCAATCGCCCTTAATTATCCTTATTGTTACGGTAATTACCTCCCACCACATTAGTTACCTCCCACCACTACAATTGTCCTCCACCACTCTAATTGCCACTCGCCACTCTAATTACCACACCACTGTAATTATTTCCCACTACTTCAATTGCCCCCACCAGCACCCCTAGGCCCCGCCCTCCAACGGCCCGCCCCAAGCCACGCCCCTTAATTACCTCCCACCACTTTAATTGCCCCCCCACTACTCTCATTACCTCCACCTCTAATCTGATCACTGTTCACCCCACTCCTGCCCCGGCTCCGGCTCCGAAGTTCTCTCATTAGACATCTACTCCCTCCCTCTCTCTCTCTCTCGCTCACTCTTTCTCTCTATTTGGCAGTCAGAGGTAGGATTAAGTACCACTTTCGGAAGTTATGTTTTGTATTCCGTGACTTTACAAAACATAATAATAATTCTTTTTAAGTCGCGTGACGCTCAAGTATCTATTTTTTTTTAAATTTTACATCAAGTACTTCTCAACCTAAGACGCTCTACCATCTCTCCCCAAAAGAAAAAAATCTATATATACATTTATTACATATACATGTATTAGTATCTGGGGACCCCGCAACATACTGTACAAAAATGTAATAAATTTGAGGAATAACATAGAAATGACCTATCGTTAGATGATTTTTAATGATAAAATAAGCTCCATCATATCATTAAAATTTTAAAAAAATTACGTATTATCCCCTAAAAATATCAAATTAATTTATAGCGCAGTTTTTGTGGAACATTAAGTAAAACACAGTATTTTTTATCTATAAGTCCTCTGCATAAGCTGGTGTATAAATAATACTCATGGATTGTTATTTTATTCCGATCTTTATACTGATATAAAAATGCTGCTTTTACCTGGTATTAATGGATTTTTACCATATTCGGATTTACCCTCTTGCCGAAACAAGCAGTAATCTCGCATCATTGCCGGTTCCCGTCCGTGTACCTATTATCTCACGCTATTGTTGATGATCTCGGTGAAAGCTACTGTCAACATTCAATGGATTAACCGTATATTATTACTTAAATTTTCGGATTACGATTTCACAGTTGGGACAAATACAATAATTCTAGGATTATCATTTACAACCATTTTTGCAATTCTACTTAAACAACAAACAATTTAAAAATATAATAATTAAATCTAGTGTATTGCACTGTTGCGTATTTTATATTTTTAAAAGAAAGCACTTGAAATATTTCATTTATTTTTATTTATTTTTATCGATGATGGAACATGCTGGCTTTCGTTCGCAAATAAATCTATCTACAAGGGAAAATGAAACTACTTATTTAAGAATTGATCATATTTTTGTAAAACTAAACGCAAGTCTATAACCAACTGCTTATCTATTCAATTCTATTCAGATAGCTACCAAGACACTGGTATTTGCCAGCATGCTAAAAAGAATCCCTATCACCCTAAACTACCCTAACTTCAAAACTATTTAATGCAATATCAACTTATTAAACAATATAGAGGGAGGATTATTATTACCATTAAAATCGTCATTTTCTATTCAACATGAAACTGAACTGTTCACAAAAAAAAATAATATACATTAAAGGTAGTGCAAAATAAAGATTTTTACCTAATAATAACAATATTAAAACCGTGGTCGAAAAGAGTCAATCCGAACAACAGCACGGCCCTAGAAATTAGTTGATTTATTTCAGTCAGTTAAACATGTTTGACGTCACATGCTTGCTGGCTCGGCAAGCGCCAGATCATCTGTACGCTGCGTTAGGTTTATTCCGTGTCGTTCTAGTTACAATAAAGTTTGAATTCACGGCAGTAACAGTGCCTTTACTATTTAGAACGTCAAGTAGAGTTTATTTATTGTTGTTCAATATAGAGGAGGGTTTACAGAGAGGGTATTCACATAATTTGCTGAACGTAGATATGATTATGGTATCCGATTTTCTTTAAAAACTCAGATAAATACGACTATGACAAATATCGGCAACAATATCCGGCCCATCCTAGCTCTTGGCAGTCGCAAAATTAACTACATCACTATAGCAACACCTAGAGTATCGTAGCGCATATCGCGTAGCAGGCATGAGACGTCACCCGTCTAACCCCGCGCTATTTCCAATTAAAAACTAAAAGTATATAACAGACCTATTATCTGTTATATACTTTTATACGTCCTTTTGAATTTCTTTTTATTACGGACTTTAATATATACAGGTAGTTGGTTGTATAATTTAATTTCATTGAAATTGATTTGTTTCTGGTAGATTGTTTTGTTGTATTTTGAGATCTGTTACGCGTTTTTAAATCTATTTCTTGTTTCATATTGGTAATTTATTGGCGATCCATATATTTTCCTTGTTATGAGTATGAACTATAGCCGCATGAATATACAACCCCTTCACACTCAGTAATTCATTATCAATAAATATATTTCTACAATTGTCTCTACTTTTCCTGTTTAAAATTCTCCGTAATATATAATTTTGTGTGATCTGGAGAGGCTGGGGGATTGCATTGTAGGCTGAGCCCCAGACGCTAATGCCATACCTATTCCGCTAGGCTGTTTATTTATTTATTTAAATAATTTATCCAATGGGTCAAACATAATTACAAGAGAAAATAAAACATAGTAATGAATAATAAATAACAATAATGCACAAAATTGCAATATACTGGCTCCCTTTAATATTCTCTTCTTATTGTCCTTAGGATCTCGTAAAGTTTATACGTATATTTTTGATTTCGTAAAAGAAACATGTATTAAGCTTTAGGTTATGTTGGCTACCGTATGTTTTCCCTCTGTTGTTTTCCCCTGTCAACCGTGGTCCTCCCTGTATTATCAATTTTTAAATGTCCTGACAGACCCCAGGACGGGAAGTGTGTGTCCATGATGTATCCTTTTTTGTCGTTTTCAATTTATTTTCCCTTTTTTTTTCTTCGTTTTTAGGTTAGAATTAGGTATATGATTTTTTTTGTCATACTGTTCGCTACCATTATCAGGATATTTAATAAATTAATTTAACGTTAATCTGACTATCAATTAAATATTTTGTGACTGGCAGTATGGTCTTTGACCGAAAGCCATTAAAAAAAATAAAATAAAAAATAAATAACAAACAATAGAATAACAAATAAAAATAAGTTAACAAACAAGAGTGAATATTCCAGACACTGTGTAAATGTCTTTCAGATAAAATAAGGTATATACACACATATATATATATATATATATATATATATATATATATATATATATATATATATATAATATATATATATATATATATATATATATATATATATATATATATATATATTCCGAGAAGCTTCCGCGGTCGTTGGTATGAAAAATACTGGGTTCTCGGGTTGAACCGCGTCTGAGATTGTTAATGTCTCGACGTTTTGGAGCCATTTTCAAGAGAAAAAGTGAGTCAAGTAAAAATTGTCAAAGAAAATAATGCTAGGAGTTCGTGGAACTGGTTCGATTCCGGGGTCTCAATCTGCCTACTCCCCAGATCTCACCGCGATCCGTCTCTAAGGCCTCAACCTGCCTACTCCTTAGAGCGAACTCGCTGGCAGTATCGGGCGAAGTGTTATTTATACGAAAGCTGTCTGTGGGTGGGGGTTTGAGGGTCTGTTGATGGAGGCATCAGAGCAGAACGGCTGCTATCAGGATTATGAGGTGTGGATGAATATTGTGGGGCTAGCCTGGAGATCAATGATTTCCAAGCGACTGGAAGACGATGACCGTCATCCCTTTTGTTTAGACAATTGGGACGTTTTTCAATCTCAATTGCCTCGCGGATGATTCGCGGTTTCTGGAAAAATGATGGTGCTATGGTTTTGGTGTTATCGAAGTCTATATTATGGCCTGTTAGAAGGCGGGGTTGGGCAAGTGATGATGTGGGATCGGATTTTCTAACTGCAAGACGATGTTCATATATTCTATTATTAATCCGTCTGTTGGTTTGTCCAATGTAGGTTTGGGGACAGTTTGAGCAAGGTATTTCGTATACACCGTGGGAATCATTAGGTATTTGGTCTTTTGGGGTTCTGATTACATTGGAAATTGTTTGGTGTGTTGTGAATATGGTTTTTATGTTATTGGATTTCAGGACTTTTGAAATTTTGTCTGTGACACCTTTGATGTAAGGTAGGAAAGCTTTTTGCTGAGGAGGAGTTTCTGTCTGATCAGTTTGGGAAGGATTTTGTGCTTTGTGTATGGATCGCGTTACACTGGAATAGAAAAAATATTTTTTACTTCAGCGATTTTACAATTAAAAATATCCAATTTGTGCTCTATGTTATTATAACTTAAACAGATCTGACACAGTGGAGCTGAGTTCAAGAGGTTCGTACGAGGTGTAGATATCAAGAGTATATTAGTTGTTCTCGCCGTTAATCTAGGCACTCGGTATTTAATGAGTGAAATAATTGAAGGACAGTTGATCTCGTTATTAATAATGTTATATAAAAAAAATATTGTAGACATTACCCGTCTCCTTAGTAGACTGCACATGTCAAACTTATTAAAAAATAACTCCTGAGGTGTACCCCTTAATGGATAGTTATCTTCTATAATAAATATTGGGGACTTGAAGAAACGTCGCTGAACTTTCTCAAGTAATGTAATGTGCACATTATAACATGGACTTCAAACAATGAAGGCATATTCCAATTTGGATCTAATAAATGCAACAAAACCATAAGACGAAGAGTAGAGAAATTTTTAAATTCTCTACCATTGCGCAGAATAAAACCTAAGGATTTGTAATCTCCAGTTACGCATTCCTCAATATGCTTTGAGAAAGTTAATTTTGAGTCGAATATAACTCCTCGGTCCTTAACAAATTCAGGTATACCTAAAAGACAGTTATCCAAGTTATAATTAAAAAATATGGGGTCTGGCTTACGTGAGAAAGACATGATATTACATTTATTAGCATTTAAAGAAAGACGGTTATAGACGCACCAGACGTTGAGCAAATCAATATTTTGTTGGAGTCTCAAACAGTCAAGTTCAGAGTTTATGCAGTGATACAACTTGAGATCGTCAGCGTAAAGTAAATAGGATACATCGAGATTGTCGATAATGTCATTAATAAAGAGTACGAAAAATAGTGGTCCAAATATGGAATCCTGCGGTACTACTGATGTCTGTTTAAATGGCACAAATTGTAAGCCACGATATTGAACAAATTGAGTACGACAGGATAAATAAGAAATAAATAAGTTAATGAGAGCATCATTAAAACTTACTTAGTATACCGCGATCCAATCTGTCAAATGCTTTAGAAAAGTCAGTATAAGTGACATCTACCTGACCTTGTTGATCTAAAGTTTCTGCAATATACTGCGTTTTACACACAAGGTTCGATGCTATTGACCTTCCCTGCATAAACCCATGCTGCTCTATTATTATTATTGAACTTTTAGTATAGAATGATATGTAATAATAATAATAGTAAGCGTCTTTATTTTGAGGTCGAAGTTTGCTATACGACATTCATCCATTTAACCCTTAATCGTAAATTAGAATTTCAAAAATCATTGCAAAATTGCATCAAATTGTGATAGGACGATGACTCTCAATGTCATGCTTATTACCCTTTTTAAACAGTGGACAAATTCCCGACTCTTTCCACGTATCTGGAAAAATCGCTATCTTTAATATTAGCTTAAAAATAATACAGAGCGAGTTACAAAGAGCTGCGGTGCAGTCCTTTATAATAAATGTTGTTATGTTGTTATGTCACTAAGGAAGTCTTTCTATTTAGTATATTTTTCAGGTTATAGAATTTATATATTAGTTTTTTTAGCTTCCCGCTTAAATATTTAATATAGTTATCCCATTTTAGGGGATTATCGAAAATAACGCCGAGGTATTTGATAGCAGTGAAGTTTAGAATGTAACTATTCATTTCTCTATCTGTAAGAATAGATTGTTGCACCCTTTAGGGTAGGTAGTCCTGCCTTCGTTGGAGAGAAGATCATAAATTTAGTCTTTGCTGTATATAGTTTGAACAAATTTGTCTCTAGCCAGTTTCTGACTAATAGCCTCAGCTGCCTTTTGTCGCGCAAAGATCCAAGTCTCTCCAACATGTCAATACAGCTTAATCTGCATATGATATGCTGTTGAGTAAAAAGTTTTCGTCCAGTAAGCCGTTGATAAACAGCAGGAATAAGGTAGAACTAGAACTTAAGGCTTTTCCCTGTGAAACTCCAGTTTTTATTATTTTCTCAGTGCTAAGAGCATTGCCAATTTTTACTTGCTGGGGTCTATTTGATGGATATTGTTTTAATAAATTGCAGGCAATACCTCTACCTCCCAACTTGTTTGGTTTGTCCAGTAACGGACTATGTGACACCGTATCGAAGATTTTCTGTAGATCCAAAAAGATAGCCTATGACTTGTTCGTTCATTTCAAAATTTGTTGTAATTTTATCTGTTAGTAACTGGAGAGGATTTTCTGCGTTTAAATTTCTTTGGAATCCATACTAATTTTTTTCGAGATATGAACAAAGCCGGTAGTTTAGACATTTTTCGAAAATGTTTGCTACATTATTTATCAACGATATTGGACTGAAATTTGTCATGTAATTTTTGTTGCCATTTTTAAAAATTGCGTGTTTCAAGATAGATAAGATAACATCACAGGTAATTACGATCCCCTTTATCCCCGAAGGCTCTAGAAGAGCCTTGTGTGGGAGGTGGCTACACATTTAGAGACAAGGGACACCCACCCAATATCCGTGTATAGTAGAAAAATCCCTCTCACAGTATTTTCCACTGCCACCACCGGAGATCGAACCCGGAACTTGAGAAGCAAGTGCGCTCACCTCTCGACCACCAGTCATACAGATAACGCAATATATTCGAATTCAATGCCACTGACACTGGGGAGTGTTCTATGAACCACTCTGTACACTTCTCCAGAAGTTCACTATCTATGATAAGTAAATCTTGAAGATGTCATTATAGATTAAGAAAGCTTTGAGTATTTCCTTTTATATGATAATTTGGGCAAAAACTTTTCTATATTTAGAATTGTTAATTACTCAAACTTACAAACTTATGAATTTATTTTATATTCACCATCTAGAATATAATCAACTTGGTTGACGTCAGGCTCTGGAGTTTTCTTATTATCACTTATTTCACAATCTTACGGATGGTGAATCATTTGGGGTACATATTAATGGCATAATGCCCATGCATATTTTCAAGGAATAAAATATTTAAATGTTTGTAGGTTATAAATGAAAATTAGGCATTAATTCCTGTTGAATTTTGTATGATCTATGCAATATTTATAGCATCTAATAGGCCTAAACATGTTTAGTTAGAATTGGATATTAGGAACATTATTGGAACATAAAAATAATGAAAAGCTAAAACCAATGAAGGTAAAAGAAACTAAAAAAATAGTCGATAAAAAACTATTGAAAGGAATCGAACAAAGAAATTTTAAGAAATTATACAGGGAAGTTAATGCGAACAATGCGGCTAGCATTTATAACAACATTAATAATAATAATAGTTAATATTACAAAACAATAAATTTAAACAGTGGATGTCCAAAAGGATATTTATTAAACACTAGCCTCAAAAATAATCACAGATAATTTAGATAAAACAAAGCAAGCAGCTGCTTATAGACCAGGGCCAATAATTTTTGAGACCAAAAAAAATTTAGAACAGGATGTCACCCATTGTAAAAGGAAGAAAATATAACAAAAATAAAAGGAAAAATAATTTACGGGCGATTTGAGGTCGGGAAGTGGAAGGAGGTGAACTTTTAAGGGCGGAAAACGGTTCATCACGATTTCCGGCAAAACTACAACTCCTATCTAAAAAAGTTAAATAGCATAGCTATAGGTAATAAAAAGATCTGCAACTTTTGTATTTACACTTTTTTCACATAACCTCAAAATATCTGCGAAAAATGAAAATAACCGACTTTTGGGTTTTTTATTTTTATCTCCCACAAAAAAAATTTTGTCCACAAAATTTGGTGGAAACTTACCTTCTTATGTCCCAAACATGCTGTAATTTTTTCGATTCAAAATATTTATTTTGTCCCCTTATTTTGATTTTATATCGATGAAGTAACCTCATTTTCAATCGAAAATTCTCACGTCAAAAAAGCTGTTTTTTAAGAAAAGTCGGTACGCTTTTTGTTCGTTGAAACCTCTAATTTCTGATGGTGTATAAAAAAATATATATTACTATGGAAAATTTTCTCAGAAAATGCAAAAAAACGAAAAAACTCGATTTCGAATTTTTTTTTTAATCATTGTTTAAAATTTTGCACTTTTTATTGAAATTTACACTTTAATTACTTGAAAAATGCAAGATCCCATGTTACATTGATAAACTAAGAAATTGCAAATCCATGAAACATAGAGAAATGCGAAAATAGTTAGTTTTCTAAATTTTAAAGATGGGATTTAAAGGGGATTTAATCTAAAAAATGTGACTGCTGCAATTTTTTTTTTCGATATAAAAGTTTTACTATACATTTATTGTTAATTTGATATTAATTTTAATATAAATAAAGTAGAACAATTCTCACAGAAGAACACAGCGATGAAGCGATTTTCATAAACACTAAAATACAAAATACTTGAACACTACACTTAAACAATTTACCTACTCGATGCGCTTTTCCTCATTCGTGTATTAAAATATAAAAATTCTAATTGAAACAAATTTCACAGAACAACACTAGCAATAAAGTATTTTCACAAACAACACACTATGCACTCGAACACTTTATTCGACGCGCGTTTTGACATTGGTGTATTAAAAAATAAAAATATGTATAACTTTAATCACTGTCACTATGACTGACATCATCACTATCAGAAGAATCAGAATCGGCAAAAGTAATGATTAATGGTTCGACTTGAATATCCAAAAGTTTTTCTCTTTGCCACCATCGCTTAATTAATTCCTCTGTATGATTGATACACTTCTTCCAGTCTTCTTTTGTACACTGTACTAATGCTTTTTCCCAAGTTTCTAAAACGTCCTTATCAGTTCCATCAATTTTTAAATGTTTATCATAATATTGTTTTGTATTAGCCCAAATTAATTCTATAGCGTTAAATTGACAATAGTAAAGTGGTAAACGAAGAACTTCATGCCCATTCTCACGTAGCAGTTCGTCAAAAAAGTAAATTTTTTTCTTTTTATTACTCCTAGCAAGATTTAACGTCCGCTTTCAATGCTGTAGAAGGAAAAGGAATATTATTTTTAGTTAACCATTCTGCAATATCATGCCTTTTCCATTGACAAGTAGGTTGTTTATTTAATTGTCGAGTGTGATACGAAGCATTTATCCATTACAATTAAACTTGGTTCTTCAAGATTTGGCAGTAGTTACTGTTGTATCCATTCTTCAAAATTGTCACAATTCATGGTATCGTGATAATCCATACTTTTATTGGTAGTAGAAAAAGTTAAGGTTGCTCCCGGAATAAAGCCTTCTGATGTTCCTGCATGCAAAATAATGAATCGCTTTCCTACAGTTGATTTTTTGTGTTTGACACTTTTTTTGATAAATCTTGCCACTATTTTCGAACACTTCCATTGGCAAATATCCATGTTTCATCTATAAATACAACCCTTCGAAGGTTACTGTCATAGTTTTCCATATATTTTCTTAAAAATACAACCCCTTGCTGAACTATTTGCATTTGTTCACATACATAGCGACGGTTACAATCTTTTTTATACCTAAATCCACAATGCTTTAATAGTTTTAAGAGACTTACCTTAGAGACGTCAATGATTCCCTTATTTTTTAGCATTTCCTTCAAAGTATCTAATGTAAAATGTGTTTTCGACTCATAAAAATTATAAATTACTTCCCTTTTTGCATTTTAATGCCTTCACATACATCTAATGTTTTTGGTTTCTTTTTAATTCGTTTTTCTTTATTTTCAAGGATATATTATTAATATGTTGGTGCTTAATTCTGCTAACTGTTCTGAGACTTATGTTTAAGGCTTCAGAAACTCTTTCATGAACTCGTTCAAGAGGTGCCAAGGGTCCCTTGTTTTCCTTTTCTTTTGTAAAATAATCTATTAAATTTAATACTTACCAACTTCTTTGACTGTTCATTTAAGACGCCTAATTTAGTTGCCATATTTACCAAATATTGTATTTTTATAATTTAATGTTATTCGAAATAAATATTTACACACGTATCTAATTTAGAAACCCGGACACATTTAACGTTAAATAGAATGACCGGCTTAGCGACCCTCCAAACCGCAAACTGTAGATGGTACGCCTGTTTATTGAATAAAAACTATAGATACGCCACGCACATAACATCAGGTGATATAGGAATGGGCTGTAAAAATACCTTAAAAAATACTACAGCTTTGGCACACCGCGGTAAACTGTTCGGTCTAACTATTTATTTAGCAATAAATAAAACACGAAGGATTGAGGGCCTATGTAATGTATAATAAATAAAAAAATGACTGTGGATATTCGTCTGGCAAGCGAATAAATCACCAGACCATTAAATACCAAGGGATAAACTCGCGCGGAATAATTCAAGAAAAATGTTTAACGAAAAGAAAGTTTTAACAAAACTTGCGGCGCGGATTAATAAAATAAAATGTTTAGAAGAAAAATGTTTAACTTTTAATTAAATAAAATTAAAAAAAAAATCGGTAAGCAACAGGATTTGAACCCAGATGTTTCATTCCCTTTACCTTACTTACTTACACACTGAGCTATTCCACGATGTACAATTCAGCTATAAAACATATAATATGTAGATACTAGAAAATTGCAAGTCCTTGGTATAGTGATTTGGCAATGTCCGTTTGTCGGATGAATATCCATTACCACTAAAAATAGCTGATATATTTCACATAAAGATGAATTTAATTCTAATGTGAGACGATTGTTAAATAACCAATGACAAATCTTCCGAGTTTGAGAATCGCTGAACTTATTGAAAATGTAGATTAAAATGTATCTCTCTCTTCAGTGTGTATCGCAATATTTCTGTCTCAAAATAGGTGAGATAGAAGCTTGGCAGACATACGCGACAGTGTTTTTGGGCTATTACTTTAACTTGAAATCGTGCGCGCTTTATCAACTCATACACATGCCAGTTTAGAGTTTACTAGACTTTACATTGTATTGTATGTTTTATATGTATATCTCACTCTCAAGTCTTATAACTTTATGTTCGTTGTTTGTGTATTATTCATGTTTTTATTGATGTTATCATTATGTTTCTGATAATAAACATTATTATCATTATATAATTGAATAATACGATTTGCATTTTGTTTCAGGTAAGTAGCAACTTTGGCTACGGTAAGACCAAGGAAAATTGTTATTTATGCAATTATGCTTGATATCCCGAAGACATTTTTCAAAGGTATGTGCTTATGTAAATCAATTGCTTGTAATTTCTTTGAAATTGGTGAATTAGGTGACCTGTTTTAATTAATTTTCTAACGTTAGAATTCATTCAACATATTTTTTCAACCCATCGATTTATCTTTTCTGCCATTCTGACAGCTTGTAACGTAGTTGCCATAAACACTTGAGCAATACATTCAAATATTTCACTTGACGCGCGTTTTGCGAATCACATCGGCATCATCAGGAGATGATTAAAATTGACGAAGTATTTATTAGAGATGGAAATATGCATGACAATTAAATGCCTGAGTTACGTCAACTTCCGAAAGTCAAATATTAATTTAACTCTCATGTGTATGATCCATTTTTTCGCGTCTGAAGGACTTTTATTATATTTTCCAAAAATGAATATTAAACGTTCACAAAGAAGAGTTCAAAACGACTGTTTCAGAAGGAGAATAATATAAAATCTATACTTACTGTTCGTTTATTCTTAACTGCTTCACTGATAGTACATAACATTTTTGAATATTAATGTATAGATAGTTCGCACTACAAGAGTTAAATACAGTTAATAACATCTTTAACATCGTTGATGTAAATGAGAAATAGAAGTGGCCCTAATTGGAGCCTTGTGGTACTCCGGAATGTAGTAAAAAACCCTCGTACTCGACAAACCGCCTGCGTTTAAATAGATTAGGCGTAAATAAATTAATGAAGGCTTTGGAAAATCCAAAGCTATCTAATTTCTTTATTAACAAATGTAGATCGATATGATCAAAGGCTTTCTGAATATCCATGTATACTGTGTCTACTTGTCTTCGTTTATCGAAAACTTCAGAGGCACACTGAGTTAAACAGGTTAAGTTTTTGATCGTAGATTTATCTAAGAATCCGTATTGATGCAGGGAAATATAAGGTCTAACATTAGGATAAACACAATAGTATATCACTATTTCAAACAATTTCGCAAAATTACATAAAATAGAAATAGGCCGATAATTTTGGAGTACAACTGGGTCATCTTATTTTAACACGGAAGTAATTCGAGCAATTTTCAGGAAATGTAGCTGTTCTCAAGATTAAATTGTAAACGAGAAATACGGTTTCTAATAGGGCACGACAACAATCTTTAACAAAAAAGCAGGGAACTAATACTTTAAGTCTAGTTTTAAAATTTCTTCCATCAATTATAAATAATCAGTTCTGATGTAATGAGGCTACCATGTGACTGTGTATTTATTCCACATTGCCACAATTTAACATTTACATAGTTTTGTAATATTTATAAAAAAAGTTCCATTCGTTTAATTAGGTTCGTCATAAAAAGCAAACGAACCATTGTATTTGTAACCAACTATTAAAGTTCGCTAATGGACCAATTCAGCTTGCCAATGCTTGTGAAAAGGACGCATACACTAATAACAACTATATGATCCTTGTTTAGTAATTTTATGGCAAGCTATATAATTTATTGACAAATAAAAACGTCCCATTTCCTACTTCTGAAAATATTTACAAAGCCATTAAACATAAAAATAGCGTAAGCATATATAGTACACCATCATAATCAGAACGAATGTTTCCTTGTCAAATAAAAACCCTTTTCCGGATTCTGGCTAAACTAAAAGCGGCCAAATTTACTTTTGAATGAAACTGTCCGATAAAGTGAACGGAAATAGACTTTGCCCTAATAAACAACCCACTAGCACTGTCATAGGGTGAATTCTTGCTTTGTGGAAATTTTTAAAGTTGAGAAGTACGTGCAGCGTGAATTTTTGTTTATAATGCTTTTAGGAAATGTGTATTATGACACGGACGTGAAAAATTAGTTGATAAATCATGGACGTATGGTGCATGGAGAGAAAATAGTGCAAAGCCAATTTTTATGCCTTAAGAAATATAAAATAGTTGTTATTTTATGAAAACTTAATACTATGTCGGGGTGACTCAGAAAAACCATATGTTCGTGTGTACGTCCTCTCAGTTTTAGCTAGAAATGAGGCAAATTAAATTATTTGTCTGTCTAAGCATTCTGCGATATAAATGTTTAAACATAATATTTTTAGTCGCAAACTTCTCTATAAATCCTTATTTTACTATAAGGAAAGTAACCAGACTGCAACCAAAGTTACAAGTCTGGCGCGTTAAGTGTAATAATTGCATATTACCATCAAAACGCTAATGCTTCGATTACAACAAACACCAGCAGAAAGACTGATCCTACTTAAAGGAGCTCTCTCTTGCCAGTCGTCACACACCACTTGCAGACTGCAGTTTCGAGCTGTTGGCTCTCGTCAGTGCAAGGTAGGCATGCGACCACCGGCACGAGAATCCTTTGGCTATTTGGTACATCCCGGTATTTTTGCAATAGCGACATGTAAAATAGCCAGCCAGCAGGCGCCATCTAGCGGTTCAGTGTCTGTTGCAATCGAAAAATAAATAGCCTGACTTGGCTTAGCATAGTTCAAATGTGCTTTTAGAGGGCGGAATATTAAACATAATATTTTTAGCCGCAAACTAGCGGTCCAGTGTCTGTTGCAATCGAAAAATAAATAGCCTGACTTGGCTTAGCATAGTTCAAATGTGCTTTTAGAGGGCGGAATATTAAACATAATATTTTTAGCCGCAAACTCCTCTAAAAGCACAGAGGGCGGAATATTAAACATAATATTTTTAGCCGCAAACTAGCGGTCCAGTGTCTGTTGCAATCGAAAAATAAATAGCCTGACTTGGCTTAGCATAGTTCAAATGTGCTTTTAGAGGGCGGAATATTAAACATAATATTTTTAGCCGCAAACTCCTCTAAAAGCACATTTGAACTATGCTAAGCCAAGTCAGGCTATTTATTTTTCGATTGCAACAGACACTGTACCGCTAGATGGCGCCTGCTGGCTATTTTACATGTCGCTATTGTAAAAATACCGGGATGTACCAATTAGTCAAAGGATTCTCGTGCCGGTCGTCGTATGCCTACCTTGCACTGACGAGAGCCAACAGCTCGAAACTGCAATCTGCAAGTGGTGTGTGACGACTGGCAAGAGAGAGCTCCTTTAAGTAGGATCAGTCTTTCGGCTGGTGTTTGTTGCAATCGAAGCATTAGCGTTTTGATGGTAATATGCAATTATTACACTTAACGCGCCAGACTTGTAACTTTGGTTGCAGTCTGGTTACTTTCCTTATAGTAAAATAAGGATTTATAGAGGAGTTTGCGACTAAAAATATTATGTTTAATATTCCGCCCTCTAAAAGCACATTTGAACGATATAAATGTTTGTTCAAAAATGTTTATATTATCCATCTTGCAGGTCATATGAGTGATCTTCTTAAGACAAGATCTAGATTTGTCTGAGCAAAGGAGACGGGGCCCTACAGTTTATAGTGGAATCCGAACTACCTCTTTGGGATAATTTATATTTGAAAATTACTTTGCAGTAGGTGGGGCTCGAATCCACCTCGCTAGGTATGCACAGAGAGAATACTAGGCGCGTTAACCTACTGAGTTATCGCCCCCCTGAAACAGAAGAATATCATAATTTAATAATAACTTGGTCCGCCTAACCCACGCTGCTAGGCAGGACTTGTCTAAAGGACAGGGCAATCAAGCCGAGGGACGAAAAAAAGCAAAAATAAGTAGATTATTGGGAAATTGGGAATTTACTCATTTTTATTTAACAAGTTAAGAATATTCTTTTCAATTGTCATCATTATCAAGACACTCGCGCTATATTGATGCAAACAATCTAATAAGCCGACAAGGAGAACTACAGGAAACAAAGCAAAATAATATTGCCCGGCACAGTGCGGTGTCCTTCAAGGGTAAACATTTGTGATATCCAGGAAAAAAGAGCAAACAAGCTGAATTTTTTGATTTAAGCAGAAAATTTTGGAATCAGAGGTACCTGTAGAACTATAAAAATAAATTTGAAAATAGTTTAAATATATTGACATTTTTGGCAAAATATCTAAATTAAGTTGTCAACTCCAAGTTACTGTGTTGTCACCGGAACTAATGTCGTACCATCTGTACAGAAAAAATAAAGCTCGCATAAAGCTTCAACCACGTGAAAACGGTTTTTATATTCTAGATTTTGCCGGAGGTGCCGATTGCTAAAAATAAATCAAAAGCCATGTGGAATATCATAAAAAACAGATTAGGTAGATCAAATAGTCACTCGTGCATTGACCTAAAATATAATTGCAAAATTTTAACTCCCGATGAGTGTGCTGAAACATTTAATAAATTTTTCATATCAGGTCCTAAAGATGTCATCGCTAATTTGCCTACGGCTACTGATTATCAATTTATTGAATCGAGTTTTAAAGCGTTATTGAACAAAAATACTTTATTCTTGAGACCTCTTACTGAGGAAGATATTTTAGAATTAATTTATAAATTAAAAAACTCAAAGTCTTCTGGAACTGATGAAATATCGAATTCATTACTGAAACAGATTGGTGTGTATATAATCACTCCACTAACGCATATAATTAATCTCTCTAACTTCAGTTATATTATAGAAAGTTATATAATAGAAAAAAGTAAGTAAATAAATTTTATTTTCTCAAAAACATAACTTACATGTGTAAGGAAAAAGTACATCGTATTCGCTATTTATAAATTTAAATTAGTAAATTATATATCAATACTATACATGTGTTGGTTAATATATGCAATATTTTGTTAAAAAATAAGTTTTTAAGTAATTAATTATTAATAACTACTCAAAATGAACAACTGAAAAATTCTTCTACTGAATACAGCACATTTTTTGTCAGCTTAACTTACGCCTAAATACATTTAGACACGCCGCCAGTGTAATATACGATGGAAGATGATTAAATATTTTTTCTACTCCCTTATGTAAATTTGCTGTTTTCCGTGCAGTCTGTAGAATGGATAAGTGGGCCATTCCAGTTAACTGAACGGATATATTACATATACGTTCTAGGATGGATATGAAATTGACCAATCACAGTTCGTGTATTAAGTACACAGGCAACTATTCGTTTTAAAAAATTCAAGTTGGTGCGCAAGCTGTCAAAGTAATTGTCAGTAGTTGTCAGTGTGTATATTCGTGCAGTTTGGGCTAGAAAATAATTTAAAATGAATGATTCCAGTGAAGAATCGATAAACGGTATACCACCTAAAATTTCATTGAAATTATTATATACAGACAAAATTTTAGAGGTATATTATGACAAAAAAAAAGTAGCAATATGGGGGGATTGAACCAATTCAATTCAATTCAAAACAACTTTATTAAAATTAATATACAGTAAATGTGCCTCCCCAGAGCCCATCGGGACCGACCCTGCGACCACTGCGTTAACGCGGTGGTGTATCGCAAAGTCGGGCCGAGGCGGGACTGGTTTGGCTAGGTAAAAATGGAAACGATAAAAACTCAAACTCCTTTTACAAAAGTAAATAAAATTAAGTGCTGTGACAAAAAATGCTTAAAAAAGAAAGCTTAACTTAAAACTGGTTAAAACGATCACTTGGCTTTCGCCGTTCGTGCATTTCACTGAATTTAATTTGGGCACTGACGCTGACTCCGTAACTTGCACGGGGTGCCATCCGCGAATTGCTCCAACTACGGGTTGCGCAAAGCAGGCCTAAACTGGGATTCTAAAAATTTTGATTGTTCTGATATAAAATTTGGATTCTGTTACGAGTTTAATGAAGGAAGGATGAATTTACAGACAAAAATGTACAAACAGAAACGAAGAACAAACAAACGCGACACACACAAAAATACACAAAAACAAAAGAAGAGGGGGACAGGAAAGAATTAAAGTGGATGAAAGGTATGAAATATCAGTGAAAGGTGGATAGTATTAGAGAAGGTATAGTAGGTGAAAGTTTGGCTAGAGTGGCTGCCGGAAGATTGGCAACGTCTGGTAAGGTAAGGGGTGTTTAATCCGAAATGGAGCATTATGCTGTCTAATTTGTGTTATGTGTCTTGTTAGCGGACTATCGCCCAGCTTGAACGAATAGAAGTTTTGGGAGATATGCTGGACGTAGTCGGCTATCGGGATTATGTCGTTGCAGCGTTCGTAGAGGTCTCTGAGGGAGGTGTATCTTCCAGAATTTGATATGAGGCGCATATATTTGTGTTCTAGCACTTTTAGTTTTTTCATTGTCTTGGCCGATATGCTGCACCACACCGGCGCCGCGTATGTGATAGACGGCCTGATCACCGTCGTGTACAACAATTTTTTATTTTGTCTGTTAAGTCTGCTACCCCTGACCATGAGCGGATACAGACTCCTGGACAGGGAGTAGACCGTTCGTATGGTTTCATTAATGTGCGTATTAAACGTCAGTCTTTGGTCGAGTCTCACCCCCAAATACTTCACGCATCTTTTAGTGGGAATTTGGTTGCCCCTGATCGAAATTGGAGTGATAATGCGGTTCTCCGTGAAGCGACGCGTGAAGCATATCGCCTCAGACTTCTCAGCGTTGACCCGAATCTTCCACTGGTCGTAATAAGCCGTGGCACGAGCCATGTGCGCCTTCAGCAGCATGTTTGCCGCCTGTGCGTTGTGCGAATGCGCGTACATGGCCGTGTCGTCGGCGTACTTGGCCAGCTTGGTATTCGGGAACTCTGGGAAGTCGGAGACGTACAGGTTGTACAACTTTGGTGACAGGCACGATCCTTGCGGGACGCCCGCACGAATGTCTCGCCGAGTTGATAGCTTGTTATTCACCCGAACCTGTAGGGTTCTGCCCGTCAGGAACGAGTGAATGAGTTTGGTGATGTGAGTCGGGAAGTTATAGTGGTGTAGCTTGTAGAGTAGGCCCGGGATCCAAACGGTATCGAAGGCCTTCTCAATATCGAGGAGCACCATAACGGTATTCTTCCCGAGGTTATATTGTATCTTGACATCGTTAACTATCCTAACGACCTGCTGCACCGTGCTCCTGCCCCTCCTGAAGCCAAATTGGGACTCGTCGTCGATGTGAAGCTCATCCTGAACAGCATCGAGTCTGATCAGGACGATCTTCTCCACTAACTTGGAGATCGCCGACAGCAACGAGATGGGCCTGCAGCTGCCGACGAACTGCGCGTTCTTCTTCGGCTTCAGGATGGGTACGACCACGGCGCCCTTCCACTGGCTAGGCCAGTGCTGGAGTCGCAGGATCCCATTAACGATGTAAGTTAATTGCACAATACCTTTCCTCGGGAGATATTTGAGCAGCCTGTATTCGATACAGTCCGCCCCGGGTGCTTTATTGTTTGGTAGGTCTTTGACAATGTTTGCCACCTCCGAAGGCTTGGTCATGACTTTAAGAAATTGCTGTCTCGTCAGTTGGATGTCATGACCGAGCAGTTCTCGTACGTCTCGTTCGATGCGGTCGTGTTCCTGATTGTTTGGCATGGTGTTGTTATGTATCGTCTGAAAATGGTCGGCTAAGTCGTTCGCCTTTCGTGCGTCCGTTAGCGATGTCTGTCCGTTCGTACCCGTCAAGGCTGGTATGGCCTCCCGCGTACTTTTCAGGGCTCTCGTCAGCTTCCACAGCGAGTTGTCTTGAGGATTGAGCGCCGCCAGTTTGTCGCCCCATTTCTGGTTTTTTGCAGTGTTGATGGAGGTCCGGATCTGCCTCTGCAGCCTGATCATCTCGGCTCTAGCGTCGGCATCGCGATTTCGCTGCCAAAGCCGTCTCAGTCGGTTCTTTTCCCTTATGTCTCGTATGACCGCCTCGTCGAGTCGGTCTCTGTTGTGATTGATGGTCACAGTGGTGGCAACAGTCTGCTTGGCATCCTGCAGCACCCTTGTGAACTCCTTCACCGCATTTTCCAGTTCGGCGGGTGTGTTGATCGTGTTAGTTAGTGTAATGTGCGTGTTTATGTGTGCCTTATAGAGACGCCAGTCGGCGCTCCTATAAGATGTGACTTTTCGTGTAATGTCTTCCCTCGACACACCGTCAAGTTCGACCACGATGGGATTGTGGTCGGACGTGAGTTCCTGCAGGGCCAAGGGGGTCGTGCAGTTCCTCACGCCTTTATTGACCACTATGTCGAGAGTAGTGGGCGTTGTACCGTTATCCGGAAAATGCGTGGGATCGTCCGGATACTGCACGATGACATTTCGACTATTCACATAGTCGAACAGAGTGTTGCCGTTCGCGTTGTTGCGATGGCAGTTCCAGTTGCGATGCCTAGCGTTAAGGTCGCCGATGAGCAGGCAACGTGGGCCCGCGTTCATCAGATTCTCGAGGCAACCCGCCGTGAAGCCGTTCACGGGTCGATTGTACGCGGCCACGATACTGGTGCCGCCCTCCAGCGTCACATACACATTCTCCACGGTGGTGTTCCGTACAGGGGATTGAACCTATGATCTCTTGCTTTTCGAAGCGTAGATATAACCACAATCTACTGCCGCTTTTATAAAATGTTTTCACCTAGAGCATAAGATTAAGCAGTAGCTAAGTTTGTATATTAAAATTTGATTAAAACTATTATTTGTAGTTTTTCCTTAATTCGGTAGTAGAAAAAGTATACTGTACAACTCGAGTGGATTATGGCTATCATATCCACTCTTGTTGCACAAACTACTATTAACGCCATTATAGATTACGATTTTCTCGTGACATTATAATTATATGTGGGTAGACAGTATGTGATATTTTTTCGTGTTTCATATTTATGAATATCGGAATGTTTGATTAATTTATTTTTATTTCAAATGTGCTTTTAGAGGGCGAAATATTAAACATAATATTTTTAGTCGCAAACTCCTCTTTAAATCCTTATTTTATTATAAGGAACCTAACCAGACTGCAACCAACAGCTACTCTCCGGGCTATGTGCCCCGCCGAGCGCTGAATTACAAGTTACAAGCCTGGCGCGTTAAGTGTAATAATTGCATATTACCATCAAAACGCTAATGCTTCGATTGCAACAAACACCAGCCGAAAGACTGATCCTACTTAAAGGAGCTCCCTTGCCAGTCGTCACACACCACTTGCAGACTGCAGTTTCGAGCTGTTGGCTCTCGTCAGTGCAAGGTAGGTATGCGACGACCGATATGAGAATCCTTTGACTATTTGGTACATCCCGGTATTTTTACAATAGCGACATGTAAAATAGTCAGCAGGCGCCATCTAGCGATCCAGTGTCTGTTGCAATCGAAAAATAAATAGCCTGACTGGGCTTAGTGTAGTTCAAATGTGCTTTTAGAGGGCGGAATATTAAACATAATATTTTTAGTCGCAAACTCCTCTATAAATCCATTAGCGTTTTGATGGTAATATGCAATTATTACACTTAACGCGCCAGGCTTGTAACTTGTAATTCAGCGCTCGGCGGGACACATAGCCCGGAGAGTAGCTGTTGGTTGCAGTCTGGTTAGGTTCCTTATAATAAAATAAGGATTTATAGAGGAGTTTGCGACTAAAAATATTATGTTTAATTTATTTTTGTTTCGAAACATGAGAATAGAAACGCGAAAAATATAAAGATTAGCCAAGGTCATTATTCGAAAGTTTTTAAAATTTCCTCTACACGAGTCTGTTGCTCTTAAATGACACATTGTCCTAATGGCCTTTTTTGAATCCTAAATGAAGCATCGACCCCAGTAGAATCTCGATAAAATACAGTACTGTTTGTAAAATACTATGCATAATATACTATTGCCGATGTCTTGAATCCAATATTTTTCCTGACACCAAATAAAGCATAAACAGCTTTTTACTATATTTTTATTATAATTCTACTTTTATCAATAGCTAGCGATAAAATATTTATAACAGTTGATATCAAGCACCCCACGCTTTTTACAATCTATCCCTGTTGAACAGAATCTTAATATTTAAACATTATTATTTTTTACTTTTTAGTTCTTGTTTTTTTCTGTTTTTTTAAACCATATTTTTTTAAGTTATCAACAAGATAATTTATGTTAATCAAAAAAAGTACAGTGCCAAGGATTGAGCCGTGCGGAACATCACAATTCAATTTTTTTTGTTCAGTTTTTATTGGTAGTATCTCATTGTCCACAATTTATTTTAATTCCACATAAATCATTCGGTTGTCAATATAAGATGGAACCAGTTGTAAGTTACATCCCTAAAGCTATAAAAATATACGTGATAAAGATAATACGCGTCAAACTAATAAAAGGTTAAACAAGTATCATTCTGAAATAAAATATAATATTATCACCAAATATTATATAATATATGCTTCTGAAAATACGGTTTCAGTGGTTTTAATGGATTACCATAATTTAAAATACATTTACATACAAAATTTTCACAAAATTAGGCGACGCGACATTTCAATAGTTGACTTACGACCTTTAAATCATATTGAATTTTGTACTATAAATATCGAAGTTATAGGACCAAACATCGTGATGAATGTATTTTCTATATTTTGGGTAAATAATGCAAACAGTAATTTAAAATATAATATATATTCCAAACCCGAGATTCTCCACTTTGAAATGAATTATTTTAGATTTCTGCGCTATAAAGGATCTACAGCAATTTTCATCCGCCTACGTACTTCATATTTGTCATTACCCGCACTTGGTAAAGTAATGACTATATTGCGTTTTATGCGAGAATCATTGCATTGCTCAAGCAAAGAAAATGGTGAAGGTATTTTACGCATATAATATCATGCCTTATAACAATAATAATAAACTTTAATTCTATAAGACTTTTACATGAAAAGTATTAGAATTGTCAAACACATATGTATAAGTATGTAATATAAATAAATATAGAGATAAACAATATATAAAAATAGCTGTGTGTGTGTGTGTGTGCTTCGGGTTAATGACTACGGTTACAAAGACCATTCGCCAAACTTTCTTTTTCTTTCTTTCTTTAGATTATTCTTTGGGTACTATTGTATTAAATTGTATTGCAATGTTATTATGTATACCAGTTATACAACAAGTGACAGACAGACAGACATGTTATTCTCTTAACCTATAGACATATATGCTTTTTACTTGATTTTTTTTTTCTAAATTTTTTTCCCTTTTTTTGTTTTTTTTCCATTTTTATTTTAATTGTGTTTTTTGTTTTTTTTCCTTTTTCTTCTTTTTTTCTTTCATTTTTTTTTTCGATATAAATGGGAATTGACCGTGATACAAGTACGTCTATGGATCCGTATAGACGATTTTTATTCACAAACTGATTGGACCTCGGATGGGATGGTATAACAAAAAGGAGAGACAGTAGGAAACTTATTTCTAATTACATATTTTATATACATTTAATTGTATTCTTTCTAAATGATTAATCATATGGTTATATATAGTGACATTTTTTGATGATAATAGTTGTGCCAGATTAAAAGGACATGGTACTAACATTAATTTATAAATTTCATTTAAAAATCTTTTATTATCATCTGAATTTAATTTACAGTCTAATATCATGTGTACTATGTCCCCTACTTCTCATAAAAATAGCTACATATGTAATATGTAAATAACGAACAACATATAAGTGTATAGTCAATAAAATATTTGTAAGTCGACACTTAAAAAAAAAACAGAAAGAACGCAGTAGAAAAAGTCATGAACTATACAGGGTGTTATTTAAGTTCGTGGCCAAACTTCAAGGGGTAATTCTTTGAGCGATTCTAAGACTCAAAGTTTATATAAACGTAGGTCCGGTAATGCTTCGTTTTCAAGATACAGGGTTTCAAACTATCTTTAAAAAATATTTTATTTCCTAAAAATGTTAACAATCCTTTAGCCGATTTTGTTGAAATTTGGCAGTGTTATTTATGGTAGAAAGGTATTAATTTTGCCCTAAGTAGATTAAAATTAGTAAGACCTTAACCTATTTTTGACAAAAAAAAATGTGCGCCACTGATTTTATTAAAACTGTTATAATTTTTATCGTATTAAGCAACTAAAAATAAAACCTTTTTGTTTCTTGAATTTTTATCGTACCTTGCTTCGTTTTCGACAAAAAAATTAAAATCACTTTATTAAATGTCCCTGGACCAACATAATAAGGAACTAAAACTACCAACTATCAGAAAGTGGAGTGTACCTATTATTTGTTTCCATATCAATAGTCTATTCTAGTCCTATAAATTGTTATAAAAATTAATGCTAGCTAAAAAATTTTTTTTGTTTTATTAAGTATTAAAACCACACTTGCGCAAATGGTACGCATTTTTTTTATTAAAAGAACGTTTAACAATAAGTAACACAAAACTTACAATAGTTGCTGAAAATGTCCTCCTTCGACTTGAATGCAAGCATTACTTCGTCTTAACATCGATTGCCGGACACGTTGAAATATTCCCGGCGTATATCTTATCTGCTTACAGGAATCCCGTATCCGTTGGATTAATTCTTCTATAGTGCTGATCGAAGTTCTATAAACGATGATTTTTAAATGCCCCTAAAGGAAAAATCTAACGGATTTAAATCCGGCGACCTAGGTGGCCATGACTTTGGACCTGCGCGAGCGATCCAGTTTTCTCCATAAGTTTCATTCAGAAATTGACGTGCCACTATGCTAAAGTGAGGTGGGGCCCCATCGTGCATGAACCACATTGTTCGTCTTTCTGCCAGTGGGACATTTTCTAATAGTTCAGGTAACACAAATTCCAAAAAATGACGATACTCTTGACCATTTAATCTCGGGGGTAAAAAATGAGGTCCAATGATAAAATCACCTACAATACCAACTCAAATATTCACGGAAAACTATTGTTGACAATTGTTTTCTGTAACCGCATGAGGATTTTCGTCAGCCCAGATATGATTATTATGAAAGTTCATAATTGAATTTCGGGGAAAACACGCTTCATCGGTAAACAAAATACGAGATAAAAATGTCGGAGATGCTACCTGTTGTTGCGAAAGCCAAGTATAATAAATAACTCGCTGGGGAAAATCGGCAGGTAATAATGCTTGAACACACAGTACGTGGTAAGGATACAGTTGATTCTCCCTTAAAATCTGCCATACAGTAATGTCAGAAATGCCTAATTGTTATGCAATTCTGCATGTGCTTATGTCGGGGCCACGCTCAACTGCATGTAAAACTGCTTCCTCTACCCCCACTGTTCTCACTGTTGTAGGTCTTCCAATAGCAGCCGACCTTTGAAAAGTGCCTGATTCGCACAGCTTTTACTTTTTTGTTACTTTCAAATTATGTAGTAATAAATAAAGTTCTGCATTTTATATTTATTTAGTTCCTTATTATGTTGTCCCAGGGACATGTAATAAAGTGATTTTAATTTTTTTCTCGAAAACGAAGCAAGATACGATAAAAATTCAAGAGACAAAAAGGTTTTGTTTTTAGTTGTTTAATGCGATAAAAATTATAACAGTTTTAATAAAATCAGTGGCGCACATTTTTTTTGTCAAAAATAGGTTAAGGTGCCCCCCTCGATGCCACTGGACTTAGTAATTATAATCTACTTAGGGAAAAATTAGTTCCTTTCTACCATAAATAATACTGCCAAATTTCAGCAAAATCGGCTAAAGGATTATTAACAATTATTATTATTTTAGAAAATAAAAGATTTTTTAAAGAAAGTTTGACACCCTATATCTTGAAAACGAAGCATTACCGGACCTATGTTTATATAAATTTTTCGTCTTAGAATCGCTCAAGGAATTACCCCTTGGAGTTTAGCCACGTACTTAAATAACACCCTGTATAAAAACTATGCCCTAATAGTAATATAACTCTGGTCTTCAATTATCTTGCCATATTTTGCTTATTTAAGGAGATTAGTTGCAATTTTCTTGGAATTTTCTGCGGATACTCTTAAAAGTTGTTTTCAATTTTATTTTGCAATAAAATTCCTATTTAAATATAAAAACTCAGTCTGAGTATAATTTTCTCTTGGTAAAAAATTACGCTAGTTGAATTATAGGTCGATATGGTTAGACGTTTTTAATTTCTACAAACCATTTGCAGAAAATAGTAATTAATTCGAGGCTTCCATAATTCGAGACTCAGGTCGTCCACCCGGTATGCACCACGTTATGATGTAACATATCAGGATGAAATCAAAATTTTTATACAGAAAGGATAAACTTAATTACGCTGCCTACAATATCTTGCTCCATATGTGTCTCTTTTTCAGGACTATATTATTAACAACAAAGGAAGTAAGTGTTTTTGTGTATTGCAAAGAAGGGTAAACTAGTATAGAGAGAAGCACTGATATATTTGTGGTTGGTGGTTATTAATGTCTCTTTCCCTACAATAATACATTAAAGGTGCGAATTTATGTATCCTTTAGCTGGTGTCCACGAACTCTGTTAATATATAGTCCTATACTCTTCCACCTGAGGATAAATGCATTACAGAATTTATCTAGTTGTTCTGTTTCACCGTAATATACTTTAGAAAAAACATTTATTTGTTTACTTAATTTACAATTACCCAGCTATAAAAAAACAATTATATCTAGGTACTTAAATTAACATTTAGCAACTTTCTAATTCAGGTTCAAATATTAAACAAAGTTTCCTACAATTTTTGTTCGATAGAGTCCAAACAGAGTCGGTAACATTCAGAAGAGGAGTATTTCAGGGAGATTCCCTCAGCCCCCTTCTCTTTTGCATCTCACTACTGCCATTGTCCGTCTCGCTCCGGAAAACCCGTGGCTACAACTGCGGTACCCCCGGCGACAGGAGGCATAAGGTCACCCATCTATTTTATATGGATGACCTTAAACTTTACGCCTCTGGAGAGAGGGATCTCCAGCAGTCCCTTAGGGTGGTACAGGAGTACACGCAGGCTGTCGGTATGCAGTTCGGGTTGGACAAATGCGCACTGATCCATCTCAAGAGAGGACGATGCGGTGACTACGGAGAGGACACGCAGCTTGTGGACGAAAGCATCTTACACCATCTAGATGCCGGAGAGTCGTACACTTACTTGGGTGTCGAGCAACGCTCCACCCAAGAAGTGAGTGTAGTGAAAAATGCTCTCCGCGGCAAGTATCAGCACCTATTCCGACAGATCTGGTCTTCAGAACTGTCGGGGAAGAACAAGGTGTCTGCTACAAATATGCTTGCCGTTCCGATCCTTCTCTACTCTTTCGGAGTAGTGAAGTGGACTAGAGAAGAGCTGCGTCAACTTGATGTAGTAACCCACAAGAAGATGCATCTCAATAGGAGCTTGCATCCTAAATCGTCCGTTCCACGGTTATATCTCCCACGACATCGGGGAGGCCGTGGACTCTTGAGCTTGGAGAGTCTCCATAGCAGGATGGTTCTGGATGGAGCATGTTAGGTCATCAGGAGTTTGGATCCCCTCCTCTGCATGGTCCGAGACCATGAAAATGCAGAGGTAGGAGCTTTTCTCTTTAAGGCAGCACGGAGAGCAGCCGATGAACTTGGTCTCATCTTCGACGTCGAGCGGGTAAACCCCGGCTCTGTCACCGAGTTGGAATCCGCTCGACTAAAAGCCCACATTAGAGCTGCAGAACACAACATCCTTCTGCAGCTGCATAAGGATAAGCCATTGCACGGAGTCTTCTACAAAAATATAGAAGATCTCGGCTTATCCGAAAGGCTGACCTTCGCCTTCTTAAGGTCAGCGGGGCTGAAGTCTGAGACCGAGGGATTCATAATGGCTAGCGAAGATGGTGTATTTAACACCCTCGTCTATCGACGTCGTGTCATGGGTATGGAGGTCCCTGATGTCAGCTGCAGGGCCTGCCGCCTGACGAAACACCAGTGCTGCCTTACGCTCCGGGTGATATAGAGTCCGTTGTGGGGAATGAGAAGTGCCTAATTTATTGGAACTACTCGTTTCCCACCGTCAGGCAAATACAAGCCAACAAGCCTGACATAGTACGCCTCGACCCACCAACTCAAGACAATGCATGTCGTGGAATTCTCAGCTCCCGCTGAGAGCAACATTGTCTTGAAAGAGGAGGAAAAACGGACAACATATCGAGATTTTCTCTTCGAACTCCGCAGGCTTTATCCAGGCCATTCTGTTAAAATAGTGGTACTGATTATAGGAGCCCTCGGTGGAATGAGACAGACTCTGCTTTCAGAACTAAAGATCATACCGGCATGCCGAGATTCGGCAGAGATCTTAGCCGGCAGAATGCAGAAGGCTGTCATCCTCGGATCATTGCGTCTACTCAGGGCACACGATTCTCGGACCCGGTAGTCACTCACCCCACGGGCGTGGGGAGTGGCTATTGGTGTTACCAGCTGCCCTCTGTGAGGGTCGGAGCCACAGAGTAGGGTGACTGGTTTCTTGTAAAAATAATAATAATAATAATAATAGCCTTTATTTCTCAATCACAATATGTTACAAAAAGAATATTTTACTACACAAGTAACTGAAGAAAGTGGCGATAAAGCAGAGTAATAATTACAAAATTAAGGAAGTAAACATTCATATGGGTCATATATATGTATAAAAAAAGATAGTAATCAATTATTAAAAAAATGTCAATAAATACAACAGTATAACATACAAACAACAAAACATAAAAACACAAATAATTGTGTGGAACAAACAAACAAGCATATTATATGTATGTATATAAAAGTCAATGTTACACAAAATATTCCTCCAAGGAAATAACAATTTATTCTATTAAAAATTTTCTTACATTTCTCTTAAAACTGTTAATATTTTTAGACTGTTTTATCACGTCAGGTAGGAAGTTAAAAAATCTGCAGCCATTATACATAGGCCCTTTCTGATAAAAAGCCGAGACATGCTGATCAGGAATCAGGGTATTTCTAAATCTAGTAAAAATGTTCATGATTTATTTGGTTGTGTTGAAATAGATACTTATGTTTAAACACAAAACAACAAATTTCATAAATGTAAACACTAAACAGAGTTAAGATGCTTAATTTCTTAAAGTGATATCTGCAAGATCCTCCTCTAGACAATCTTCTAATCTAATTGCATATTTTTGTAAAATAAATACCCTTTGGACTTGACTACAGGTGCCCCAGTTAAGAATTCCATATCTAATAATTGAATGGATATTTGCATAATATAACGTAAGCAAAACATTTAAGCTGCAATGGTATTTTATTGAACGAAGAGCAAAACAATTTTTTCTTAGCTTTTCACACATTAGGTCTACATGATTAGTCCACTTTAGGTTGTGGTCGAAGGTAACACCTAGTATCTTGGCTGACTGACTAAAGTTAAGATAGGTGTTATTTATTATATTGTTTTTATTACAGTTATATTTATGCGAAAACATCACTCTTACAGTTTTATCTTGGTTTAATTCCAAAAAATTTTTTCTGACCAAAATTTTATTTTTTCATATACATTATGCATGGTGTTCAAACTTGACGTTGCATCCTTTTCTACTATTAACATGTTTGTGTCATCAGCATAACAGATAAGATGTGTATTAGGGATTGCTTGAATAGTTAAAGCTAGATCGTTCGCAAAAATTAAATATAACAACGGTCCCAGAATAGAACCTTGCGGAACACCTCTGTTTATTAAACAACTATTACTTCTTTGACCATTAATCTCAACTATTTGATAACGATTGTTTAAAAACGAGTTTATGATGTTTAAAGCGTGACCACGAACACCATATCGATTTAGTTTCAGCAAAAGAAGTTCATGATCTACACAATCGAAAGCACGAGAAAAGTCCAAGTGGAATAATTTTTTTGTCAATAGCATTAAGAATATGCGTATTAAATTCAAAAAGGGACTGCCCTGCTAACCAAATTTTTCGATTGAAAATTAGGTCTTTTTTTTATTTTCTTCATAAAACATCGAAAATTAAATATTTCGCTTTGAAAAAATTTGGGCTTGTTTGAAACACTATAACCCATTTTGATTAAATAATTGTTGATAATGACGGTGTGAAATGTCAAAATTGAATAAACAATAAAATAATTATTTTCGTGGCCTACCTTGTTATTTTTGTTTCACTTGTGTTTTGACACGCATGGCTCACTCTTCTTGCAATAAAGCAGCTCATTTGCATTTTGAATGTCAAATATGTCAAGAAGTATTTAAGATAGACTTATATAATATTATATATTTGAAGTCAGACGAAAAAGGGCTTCTTGAAAATGCAATAATTAAATTCCAATTAAAAAAACGTATACTTATTTCAAATTACGTGAGCTGTACATGATATTGTTTTTTTGATCGCGTTTCAATATAATATAGGTAAGATTGTACAACTTTTACATGAAATTTTTTTTTCAGTTTTCAATAATAAAAATAAAGGGGGGGTCGGTATACAATGAATAACTCTGTACATAACAAAGCGGACCTTCTTGATAGAAGTGGTGTGCACAAACGCATCTACTTGAGACGCATATATAGAAATTTTAAAGTAAGGTTAAAGTACATGTACTTTGTCTAATCTCATATTCAGGATTTTCTCATATTGCCAAACATTTTTTGGGTAGTAACCACAATTTCGATTACAATATAGAAGTTTTGCATATTTCAAATAAAGGATTAATCTTGAGCTTTTTAGAGAATCTAAAACCCAAAATACGATTTCACTTAATTCACAATTACAATTAAAATCTTCTCTTACTTTTCTGTTTTATTTTATTTTAAAGTCATTATTTTATAATCTTTTAATTACATTTCCATATTTAGTATTTCGTCATTTTTGTTGATTTTCTCACTTGCTATATCTCCTGATCTGACTCCAAATAACTTTTTTATGGAGCCATATAATGAATATATTTTATATTAAAAGCATTCTTTTATTATTTCTTCTGCTTGACTAATAAATACCCATAAACGCTGGTATCACATCTACGTGCGTTGCAAGTCGTTTGCCCATTTATTTCGCATATAGACACGGCCCTACGTACACACTTGCTTGTCGCTTGCTGTATATCTAGGAAAGTCCTAAAATGAGAAGTTGAAGAATTGAGATCAATTGTGTTCAAACTTACTATCACTTGAAAAATATTGTTACATGTTTGCTCCCTCTAGGAAACACCCCAAGCGTAGGCTTAATAATTGCAACACGAATTATCATTCCACTGATTTATTTAACACTAAATTAATAATAATTAATTAGTCCTTCTAGTTCTTGTCTAGGTGATAGCCGCGTTGGCTAAGGCGCGAGGTGGCAATCGCAATGATTCGAACGGATATTGCGCTACTGGGTTCGAGCCTTGGCTCCGGCACTGGCACTGTCGAAGTATATGGTTGTATGTCCGCGTTTCTCAATGTGTAACCCCCTTCCGCACAAGCTTATGGCTTCTGAAATTGGGAGTTGTCCAATTTCTGTGGTGTTTATTTATTTATTATTACTAATTACACACTAATTATAACTTTTTTCTACTCCCTTATGTAAATTTGCTGTTTTCCATATAGTCTGTAGAATGGATAAGTGGGCCATTCCAATTAACTGAATGGATATATTTCATATACGTTCTAGGATGGATATGAAATCGACCAATCGCAGTTCGTGTATTAAGTAGATAGGCAACTATTCGTTTTCAAAAATTCAAGTTAGTGCGTAAGCTGTCAAAGTAACTGTCAGTGTATATTCGCGCAGTTTGAGCTAGAAAATAATTTAAAATGAGTAATTCCAGTGAAGAATCGATAAACGGTATACCACCCAAAATTTTATTGAAATTATTATATACAGACAAAATTTTAGAGATATACCTATTATGACAAAAAAAAAGTAGCTATATGTGAGGATTGAACCTATGATCTCTTGAAGCGTGCATATAACCGCTAGGCTACTGAAGCTTTTATAAAATGTTTGCACCTAGAGCATAAGATTTAGCAGAATCTAAGTTTGTATATTAAAATTTGATTAAAACTATTATTTATAGTTTTTTCTTAATCCGGTCGTAGAAAAACGTACAACTCGAGTGGATTATCCATATCGCACGAGAAAGAAGTTTGAGCACGACGCCGTAGGCGGAGTGCCTCAATCTTTCGCTATCATATCCACTCTTGTTGCACAAACTACTATTACCTACTATAAACTCACTACTATAATTCACAACTTGCCACTGATTACTTTGTACTATTCACTGTTTTTTCTCTTGATATAAACTGTTTTCTATCCGAATTAGAACACCTCTGGTGCATTGATCCTGCTTCTTATATAGTCCATGTCTTATTCTAGTTCAATCCATTTCATTCTAGTCCGAGACACGACGGTTCTACTTTTTTCCAGTTGCTCTATGGTAGGAAACCAATAGCGCCATCCCTTGGCCAACTGGAGGACTATCATTATATTGCTAACCTCTCTTTGTAAGTGGGCGTGCACATAACAATGTTTATTTAGAATTCATCCATCCGGATGCAGTCACATGGCATACTTTAATATAATTTCAATTTATCTTATTTGTTTTCGTCTACTTTTAATTATACGAGAGCTTCTGTAATATCTCACAAATAGATCTATATTGGATCGTTTGACACTAAAATAAATTGTTTTATTTTTATGATTGATATTATTCAGATATAGAACATTTCCGAGATGTAAATTACTGATCGCTTCTGTACTATTAAGAAAAATATATATCTGTGACTGACACCCAATTAAACTTTACACGAATTTGCATTTAGAAATAACGGGAATAAGAGTTACGAGTTGGCACTTTCTCTTTTGATTTAATTTTATAACGGAAATGAAACCTTTTAACTTACATTTAGTAATAATCTTTATGCATGAAGTTTCTAATTTTTCAGTTAGGTTGTCCTGACATGCGATATTATATAAAGTAATCGAAATATTGTAAAATGGTGTGAATTTCTTCGATTGCGGCGACGCCAAAGTTTTGTGTGTATTATATGTCTCCATGAAGCATACATATTAAAAGTAAAGTGTAAGCACTCTACTCCTCCCTTTTGCAGTAAAATAGCAATATCTTTTATTTTCTAAAGTAAAACATAGAAAATGTTATACCATTTTAAAAACTACACCAAATGAACAAATTTTATAAATAATTTGCCAGGTTACCGCAGTAATTCCTTTACAGTATCAAAAGTTTAAGTTAGCTAATAAAAAACATTAACTCATGAATCGAGCAATAATGTTTTCTTTTTCCAAAGTTTTGGCACTACTAATTTTATTTTGAATTCTGATCAATAGCAGGGCTATCCAGGGTTGTGTAACAAAAATTAGAATATTAAAATATGGGATTTGTTAGCTGTGGCACTCGAAAATCTGAGCTAAGGTGTAGATTTTCACGAAATTCATAAAAGTGCCAATATCTCAAAAAATAACAACTTATTACTAAGGTCTCATTTTGATATTCTGGTCAGTCATGAGCTGGTCGATGAGCCCTCCAATGGATGACGTTGATTTTGGAACATCCTGTATGTATTCAAAATAATTACCCTAACTTTTTACCTGCGAGTACTTTATAATATTGACAATTGGGGGGCAAGATATAATATACTATTTTGTAAATCTCCCTATTTCTTGATAACCAGAATTTCTCCTTTAACTCTATTTAATGTTTTACCTAGTTCATCATGATTAAGTTGCACAAGTTGCCAACTATAATTTTTTGGGTCAGCTCAGCGTTTACTTTGATCAGTTAATGTGAACAGCCTATCAGCTCTTAGAGCATAATTGTGAAATATCTCTTTATTTCCTTATTCGCTCAAATATTCTTAAATTTCATAATTTCAGAATCCTTGGCCAGTACCGATGTTATAGTTACTCACTTTCAGAAACGTACAGGACCGATTCGAGTATCAAACTTTCAATTTGTTCTATGCTGCATGGATTTTTCTTTAAAGCATCTAAATGAAGCCTTAGCTTTTCAGATTTATATCCGATCGTAACGTTAAATTCGTTTAAACTCATAGTATCAGCCAATACGTCGCGCAATATCTTATTATTTATTGTGTTACGAACGGTGTTACAATCACTGCTTACTGTACCCAACACTTAGTAGATAATTATGAAACTTTTGTGCAATTGTCACAATTGCAAGTAGCTCTAATTCAGAAAAGAGATTTTTTGTCATTTCCCGTCGAATGTTGTTACATGGCCTATGTCCAGTTAACAGTTTGATATAAAAACTAGTGTCTTGTGTATATTTAGCACGATCTGTGTAACATTTTTGATTCAGTTTGTGTAAGTGAGACTGTTTTCAACTAACAGAATTTTACTTGTATAACTGCTAAACCATATCACACTGTTTTATGTACTTAGTTTTATATCTTAGGAACTCAGTCATTTTCTAAACTATTATGTATTTCCGTTCTACACAGCATCCCAGGAAACAATTAACAATTTGTCTATAAAATTTAGTTACATCAGATATCTATTTTTCAATTTTTATATTTTTGTTTACTATATGGGTACATTTGGTGATTTTCCTTACCTTTTCTCGTTACTATATATAGTATATCCTATAAGATGTAATATATTTACTGAGTTATCAAAATACGTTTACGTTTATTTACATCTGTTCATATTTGTGGTTATGTATAAAATAGAAATTACAAACTGAGGTAAAAGCAAATCAGCTGCTATGAAAATAATACATTTTTTTATTATAGATTCCTTTTATCGATTATATGCCACTAATTTAGTTGTGAGTACGGGAATCTACAAGGCAGGTTGTTGCGCTTAACTCAACCATTGACAAATGGCCATACTTGTACTATTTTTATATTTTATAGCTTTCAATTTAAATAGGGAATTAGATTTCTCACATTTTTTTGGTAGCGTTATTTTCCAGTAACTAGGACAAAAAGTTTACCTTATCAGTAAAACTCACCAGGAAGTCATTTGCTTGCAGCCTTTGTACTGATTCAAACGTATATAATTTTTAACTGTGGACTTCAGTAACTGATATTACAATTTTTATATCCCAGTTAACAAGTGTTTAACATACAGGTAATTTCATTTATTGCTCATTAAAAATTTTATTAATCTTCAAATTGTCTTTGATATAATTTAAATTATTTTTAAAATAAATTTAAATTCAAGGTCAATTCTTTTTAATTTAATAGGTAGTTAAAATACTATATGTACCACATGGTTTTAAAAATATTTTTCTCTTTCCTCTAATTTTTTTGGCAATTTATAGTTTTTATGGAATCAGCTGTTGTACAGCTAGCTTGCTTAAATTCTTACATGCTTAAATTGTTTTATACATGCTTACTTTTGTATATACTTATATGCTTACATATCTACATGCTTAGATGCTTACAGGCTTAGATGCTGATATATATTTATATGTACTTATATGTTTATGCACATATATACTGATACATTTCTGCATAGCTTATTCATTCCCGCATAGCTTTTGCACACCTTATCTTACATATAGATAAAATTTCGTTATCTTTTCATAAACCACCTAGTTGGTTAATTTCACCCCATTTCATTGAGAGACGTAAATTGCCAAGGAAACATTAGAATCCATTCTCGCAACAAGAGACAATTGTGGGCCTGGATTGCTGTCCCAGAACCAGTCACCTCAACAATTATCAATTAGGATACTGGTATAAATTTGTTATATATATATATATATATATATATATATAAATTTTAATTTGTCTTTCAAACCGATTTGTCCATTAATCATGTAATATATTTTAACATTCATTTTAATCTACCTTTTTATTTCTCTTACCAATAATTTCAGTCTGATCTATAGTAGACTGGTTATTCGAGAAAAAGAGACAATTTTACATATTTTACTATAGATGGTGCCCAATTTAACATCAATTTTTCTTTGTCATCTTTTCTCGAACTAAACAGAAATCTGTCGCTTATGCTGTACATATCGAAAAGGGTAAGTTTCTCCATTCTTACGAATACTCTGGACTCACGGCTCTCTGCTCCGACTTAAACCAGCTAGTCGTCCGCACATGTTGCCTCAATTCTTTCTCAAAAATAAATAACAAGGGAAAGAGGTAACAATGTCTACAATAAAAACATACAGGTTGTTCACCTTTATACTTTGTCTTAAAACACCCCCTATTCCATCCTCACTAGCGTCCGTCAGTGTATAAAACCGTTTTGTGGGTCAAATCAAATATAATTGTAGTAGCTGATTTACTAAAATATATTTTAAATTATTAACGGTTTTATTATGTGTGTCTTCCTAGACCCAAAACTTTATTCAGTAGTTTGGTGAAAATATTAATTTTGTGCATATTCGTCTATAATTTTTAAACCAATAAACTGCTTCAATTGATACACATTTTGAGGTATAGGTAAAATTTTGACTGCATCTACTTTATATTGACAAGATAAAATATCTCTTTTATCTATTTCGTAACCCAAAAGATAAACGAACATTTGAACAGACAAAATTAAATTTTTTTTTCGGGGCACCTAAAAAATACATCTAAGCATCTGAATACCTTCTTCTTTTGCTTTAGATGGAATTAATGAATTATCTGAATAAATTATAATTTTATCGATTCTCATATGTGCCTTTGAAAAACTGATGATCCAAATGGCATACATAAAAATTCGTATTGGCCGTCTGCTGTAATGAACGCTATTTTCTCGAATGAATCCGAGTGCACTAGTATTTGGCAATATACTGATGAAAAATCTAAATATGTACATTTATTTAACCTTTCAATGAGATTTTCTATATCCGGTGTAAGGTAATTATCTTTAACTGTTACGGCATTTAAAGTATAATCTACGCAAAGTTTCCTTTGATTGCTATTCTTTTTCTAGTATTATGGACTTGCATAGGATGAAGATATTTCCCCATTATCATCCGAGTCAAAAAGGTCCCTGATGATGTCCCTAGCTATTTTTCTTTCACTTTCTAAAAGTCTATAAAAATGGTATATGATATGGTTTTGAAAATCGTTAAATTAATTGTCATAGAAACAATAGTAAATTTCCCAAGTTATGATGCTATACTGTAATACGATATTATATTCATCTAAAATGCTTTAATTTCATGTAAACTTCTGTGCAAGGAAATCCAATTCAGTTCAATTCAACAAAGATTTATTAAAATTAAAAGCATGCAAGTAGTTGCCTAACCAGAGCCTGCCCCGGGACCGACCATGCAACCACCGCGCTGACGCGGTTGCGAATTGCAAGATCGGCCGGAACAGATCTGGGTCGGCGAAAACAAAAATGAATAATAACTAACCTAAGCACCTTTTGTAACAAGAGAATAAAATTAGGTAATACAATTTGAACCTAAAACAATAAAGATTTTTAAAAATAACTTAAAACTACACATAGTTTTAATAATTGACTCACTGTAACACTTTTTTACAAATTTTGTAGTTGGCGCATATACCTTAATCTAAACGAGGCACTTTATTCACGAACGCCGAGCTGCGCATGGCTGGCTTAAACTTTTGGCTTTAATAATATTGATTTTCAAAATGTTTAATTTATTTGATATTTGTGATGAGAAGTGAATTTAGAAAAACAAAAATGTACAAACAGAAAACAAGAAAAAACAACAAATAAAAGGGACGCAAATAGAAAGGAAGAGCGGGACAGGAAAGATTTAAAGATAGTCAAATGGTATGAAATATTAGTAAAGGTGGATAGGGTAAGTGGAAGTTATAGTTGGTGAAGCTTATCTACAGAGGTTGTCGGAAAATCGGTAACGTCTGGTATGGTAAGGAGTGTTTAATCCGAAATGGGGCATTATGCTGTCTAGTTTGTGTTATGTGTCTTGTTAGCGGTCTATCGCCCAGCTTTTGAGAGATGCGTTGGACGTAGTCCGCTATCGGGGTTATGTCGTTGCAACGCTCATAGGGATCTCTGAAGGAGGAGTACCTTCCAGAATTTGAAATGAGGCGCATAAATTTGTGTTCAACACTTGAAGTTTTTTGTGTACAACATTTTTTTATTTTGCCGGTTAAGTCTGCTACCCCTGACCTTGAATGGACACAGATTCCTGGACAGGGAGTAGACCGTCCATATTGTCTCATTTATATGGGTATTGAACATCAGTCTTTGATCGAGTCTTACCCCCAAGTACTTCACGCATCTCCTGGTTGGAATTTTGTTTCCCCTGATCGAAATTGGTGTTAAAATTTTGTTCTCAGTAAAACGACGCGTGTAGGCTATCGCCTCCGACTTCTCAGTATTCATCCGAATCTTCCACTGGTCGTAATAAGCCGTGGCACGAGCCATGTGCGCCTTCAGCAGCAAGTTCGCTGCTTGTGCGTTGTGAGAATGGCTGTGTCGTCGGCGTACTTGGCCAGCTTCGTATTCGGAAACTCTGGGCAGTCGGAGACGTACAAGTTGTACAACTTTGGAGAGACTCACGATCCTTGCGAGACTCCCGCGCTAATGTCCCGCCGTGTTGACAGTGTTTTATTCACTCGAACCCGCAGGGATATGCCCATCAGGAATCAGTGAATGAGTTTAGTGAAGTAAGTCGGAAAATTGTAGTGGAATGAAATCCCATGCACTTGAAAAATAAAGTAATCCAGTTTTTACTAATATTGAGTTGTGTGAATCATTCTTTTTGGAATTTAGATTTTTTATTACCATATAGGTTATAAAAAACTGACATTGATTGTTAAAAGTCACAAGTAAGGTATTTAAATAATATTAATCTAGAAGACAAACATACGTATTTTTGTGTTTTTTAGTTTTTTACACCATTCAATGCTTTCGATGTACAACAAATGTAAAAATTGACGGTAAAAAATTCACAGATACGACTGCACATAACTGCGATTGTATTTATTGTGTAAATAATGTAACCTAATAGATTGTCATGGCTCCGTTACCTTCCAAGATGTGATTAAATCTTATTGGCATAGAAGCAATTAGTCTACGATAATAGTTTTCTTTCTCTCTTAGCTTCTCCCAGCAATTTTCAATGGCAGATCACAATTCATCTTCATTTCTTGGTCTGAAGTTTCCTCCATAATTTTTTTTACTAGCATATCCCAGACGTTCTCAATTGGGTTTATGTCGGGACTGTGCGAAGGCCACAGTAATAATTCAATATTCTTGTTCCCAAATCATTGAGTAATGATCCTGTCAATATGATGAGGACAATCGTCTTATTGATAAATGAAGGTTTCTCGTATAATAAAATAAAGGTTCATTGAGAAGGTAAGGTACGGTAACATATAGTTGAGTTTTCTGTAAAATTACTGCCAATTATACACGGCCCATCAATTAGAGCGTCATTGGTTACATAAAGTGTAAAATCTAGTGTACTTCTCCAATTAATATTGTTCTAAAATGTTTTCAACCGACTTTCAGGGCACCTGCCTGAATTACTCTGTTAAGTTTAGGAGATTTAGGTTTCTGCGAGTAAAGGAAATGGAACTCTACAGTTTATAGTGGAATCCGAACCAACTATTACATTTCATTTGATAGCTTCATCCACAGTTATACTATGACTTAAGAAACCCACACTGTGGGTCAAATTCAGATACTATTTCACTCAAAATGTTTGAGTCATTTAATTCATAAAAACCGGTTAAGTTTGTACTCACCCCTGTGTCCACTGATTGGGCCCTGGTACTAGAATACCTAAATTCCTTTGACATGCTCTCCGCATGTTCTGACTTAAGGTTTTCTTCTACTGATCTTCGGGGTGCCTAAAATGGATGGCTTCTACAAAATAATCTGTGACTAAAACTTAATAAACACTGCTATGAGCAGTTCCACCTCATAAAAAAGTATAAACAGGCAGTCTTATTCCTTATATAACTGGAAGTTAAAATAATTGTCTAAGGAACCATAAATCGATGAATGCTCAAATGATTAATTTTCTCATTGTCTTTGTAATGAAGTTTGCTTTAATAAAAACAGAACAAAGCGAGTTTAGTGTCAAACTTAACTATTTGACGCAATTAAAAGTATATCTCGGTCCATAAAGTTTGACAATAAACAATCTGAAAATTTTATTACAAAACGTCCTGTAAAATCTTGGTAAGAAAATTCTACATATACTTAGTTCGCTTTAGTTTGCGGCGATAAATAAAATTGACGCGTTTCATAACATTAAAATTTTACGACCTTGCACCAGCATTGGAGTTTAGAATCTCAATATGTATATAACAGGTTTTTATATTTAGTATAGTGCAGAGAATAGTTCTTTAAAAATGAACATATGCACAATATGTGATTTTATTACTCGCACGCTTAACAATATAAGCTACATCAAGAAAGTCAGGATTTTGCGAGTAAATCCATTTGCCTGGAAGAATTTTAAAATCATTGTGTTCCTGTGTTGTGAATGTGAATTTATAATAATGGCGATACAAAGATAACTCTGTATAAATATATAAATTTAATATTCAATATGGGATTCCTAAATTTCCGACCGACCGACCTACAGAAGGCAGACATCTGTTGGTACACAGATGGTTCCAAAACTCCTGAAGGAACAGGAGCTGGAGTTTACAGTCGCTGTCCAAAGGTAAAAATAACCTCGAGCCTGGGTGATACCACGACAATTTTTCAGGCTGAAATATATGACACAGATCAATAAAGATTTTCTCAGACAGCCAAGCAGCTCTTGGATCCTGTCGCTGTAATTCTAAAACAGTGTGGAACTTCCAAAAAGCTCTAATCCAATTAGGTAGGAACAATAAACTGACTCTGGTTTGGGTGCCTGGCCAATCTGGTCTGGAGGGCAATGAAATTGCCGATTGCCTAGCTAGAGAGGGCGCGGCATCAAAATTTATAGGACCAGAACCTGTTCTTGGCATATCTTCAAGAACTGCCAAAACAAATATCCTAGACTGGGCCGAGAGCAAGACTCTCTACCACTGGCAGAAACTACCAGGTTTAGCTCATTCGAAGGAATTCATTACACATTCTTTGAAATCAAGAGCTAAAAAACTGCTATAGTTGAATAGGTTACACCTAAGCACTCTAATCGGCCTATACACTGGGCACTGCAGATTACATCATAACCTACACAGACTTGAACTGGTGGAAAACACCGAATGCCGCATGTGTCTAGAGGAAGATGAAACAACAAGGCATGTCCTGTGCACCTGTCTCGCTGCAGAAAGAACCCGGTTCTCATTATTTGGCAAGGGTCAGCTTTTGTCTGAGGACCTGGACAACCTCTCACTCCACAAGGTTATTAGCAGAGGCTGAACCTATTGGGTGAAATATAAATTAGGAGTGAGCCACAATAGACCGATTGGTCGCGGTGAAGAGTCTGGTATAGACCCACTCACATTTCAACCTAACCTAACCCTAAATTTCAGGTCTAACCTTCACAGTGGCAATCAGTAGTGGCAGTAAGACTTTCCAAAGAAATATATTTGTACAGCAGCGTACAATGAACATACTTACTAATTTAATATACATTTTAGAATAAACTTGTTAGTCCTGTCGACAAATTATTGTAGACTACATGGTGGGCGGCAGGGTACTTCAGGGATGGATTTCGGGGACCCTAGAAGGTGAGCCTTGCAGGGGAAAGCCTCCGGTAGGCCTTAAATTTTGACTATTTTTGGTTTCTCGCTAATGACTCGAAAACTATTAGTCCTAGAGGAAAAATTATTCTTACCTCTTTGGAAGCTAATAAAATTTACTACATTTTTTAATTTCTACAAAAAGTTTCTATCTACAACCGTTATCGAGTTACCCGCTTCTGAGTATCGCCGATATCAGGAAAACGCAGTTTAGGATCACATTTTTCGTCATGCTCTGCTCCTAACACATCAAATTTTGTTTGCAAAATAAAATACAACCAAATGGAAATGATGGATTCAAGATTATTTTCTGTAATGTGATAGGGTTTTTTTCTTGAAATCATACCTATATTTTATTGCATTCATTTGGCATTTCTTAAATCTATTTAATCTTGTAAGTTTGGTATAGTAACGAGTAGCTACAATCCAACAGTTGAAAAACGTAGGTAAAGTCGAGGCAAGAATTCAAGCGATGCACGTCACAGATCGATTCTATAAATAAGACAATACTGCTAAGAATCATGAAGCCCCATTAAACTGTACTTATTTCTGAAAAAAGCTTAATAACTGGGTGTCAAGAATTACTCTTTTTAACGTAATTAATGATTAAAAATTATGTTAATATTAAAGTTTCTTTAATGAGATCACTCGTGACGTGCATCGCTTGAATTCTTGCCTCGACTACTTCTTTAAGAAAACAACATAGTATTATGGATTGAACTACTTTTATTATATATAACAGCTACTTTTATTTATACATAATTGGCTAATTACCAAATAGCTGATGCTTTTTAAAGATAGAAAAAAAAAACGATAAATTTTTGGGTGGAGGAATAGCCAGCAGAAGAGGAAAATGAATCCTCCAAAGAAACTATTGTCATCAAATTCTTCATCTTTCTCATCCTCTGTTATGGGGACTTCATTGTGGCAGTTGCCCTGGCAGTTGATTCATGCTGGTGAACAATTTAATGATGCCTTTTTACACCCGCATCTTCCGGTGTCACAATATTTTTTGCAACGACAACAAAATTTCGTCGGGGGCAGCATTTCTGTCTGTTTGTTTGAGCACCAGCTCCCCATTTCTCTCCTCCCAGCCAGGAATTCCTAAACCCCACACATGTGAGAGCAGTATGGTTCCCATCCTCTGCTGGATTTGGTAGTCACTCTGTAGAAATGGTACTCATTTGGTGGGAGAGTGGAAATATCTGGCTTGATCGAAGCGACTGATTTTAAAAATGACCGATGTCTGTTTGTAGTCATCTAATCATCACCGGTTCCACGGTACTTTTACTTTATGTTTTTTGGGTCGCTAATTACGAAAATCGGGTTCAGTCCTAAAATAGTTTCGTCATTCTTAAAAATGCAAAAACATCCCTTTTTGAGGGTTTTTCGCGATAATTTTAATAATAATAAAAAATAAACGAATGAAATACGCTTTTTTAAATATTTTTTTATACAGGTGATTGATTTATGTTAACTCAAGCCAAATTTGATGGTAAGGGATAATCCTAGAGGGTTAAAACTACCCCTATATTAATTAAAAATAAAAAAAGTGTACAAAAAAATTAGTAAAATTTTTTTTTTCATCTCTATGCTTTTAATTCTATTAAATGGGTATTGTCGAACAAAAATATATTATTTTCTACCTTTAAGGGAATAAAACTACCTCTATATCCCCCTATATTGACTTAAAATAGAAAAAAATCGGCAGCTACTGGAAGCGGCTGGAACCTCATCACTCGGTGGATCTTTGAAGCAGAAGCATTAAATTGTGTGACAAAACGGCACTAAACGTAATCCGATCTCATCCAAAACCTTTTTAGATCTTCTGGGGCACTAAAAAAACCCTCAACTTAATGAATTTACAATCATCTATGTGAGTTATTACCTACATTATCGCTCGTTGAGTAATATACTATTAGGATATTAACAACTTTAACATCACTTGAACGACTAAGAAAGTCTAGTTATCCTAAATACTGCAGATTTGTAAAGCAACAAACTGAAAATTGGTAAAGTGATAATCTACAATAAATTTACCAACGAAGGCACAGAAAGCATATGATATTGATATTGTTACATCTACCTTTAAAGTTTGTGACAATCCACTAAATGTTACAAATATGCCGAAATCTTATTAACATGACACGATACCAACGTTATCGGATGACAAACGATGACAATGACAATCGTCAAAATTTGCTCATTGCAATCCAATCGCTCGCGGCTGTCTTTGTTAAATGAAACATTAGCATTTCAGTAATTTTAATAGATTTTAGAGGAATATTTGTAGTTTAATTCTTCGATTTGTCTGTATATACATTTAAAAATGGCACTAAACGTAATCCGCTCTACTTCTAGAACAGTGAAGAAACCCTCACACGTGAATTGACACGTGATGTGACGAGTTTCATGACGTAACGGCTACGCGCATCAATCATATCATGCGAAATGCGATCTATGCTTCATATTTGCTTTGTTTTTAATTTTTTTCACGGAAACCAAATCGAAAGGGTAGAAGTGTGATATATCGTTGAAATCAGAATTTTAACTGCTTTTAAATGGTTCCATTGCAAATTGAAAGTAATTATAAAATAAACAACTTGTTGCGTCAAAATGGTACTAAACGTTATCCGATCTCAACCAAAACCTTTTCAGTTCTTCTGGGGCACTAAAGAAACGCACATGCAAAGTTTCATTCAAATCCGTTCACTAGTTTCGGCGCTATCGTGCTAACACACATACATAAATACACACATACAGACATTTTTCAAAATCCACTTTTTTGGGTTCCTAGGACCTCAAAACGTAAAGATTTGATGTTATCTCAATTTTTGTTTTTGAACCAATTTTAGTAACGTCTCACAATTTTATTGTGGAGAGGTTAAAATGGTCTCTACAATTCACTAACAATGAACCATACTAGTGTGCTATCGACTTTCAGTTTCTGTCGTAAAACAAATAAATAATAAGAAATTACTTATATATAATTAAATTTTTAATGATGTCATCTAAAATTTATACAAATGTCTATTTCATCAACTTAAAAAGGATAATTTGAAAATTATTGTTGAGTTGTTCGTGTTATATCGAACTAGAAATAAACCTTTTATGGAGGTGCCTCCAAGAAAAATTTAATTCGCTGTGCATATATTAAAAGTCTAAGTTTTGGAGCAAAATAATATAAATCTACCTTTGGTGCATCTTTTTAGATGACCTATCTCTTGCAGATATATAAAAAGTATTTATATAATTTTTATCAAATACCTGTTATTTCCCGAACGCCGGAAACAAATAAAGTCACACAATACGAAGATCAGAAACAAAAATAGCATGCTATCACAGTGAATAAAAAAATAATAGGAAGATTATCTAAAGCAAATAATAGAAGTAAAAAGATCCGAGACTGAAAGTGATACGTATTTTGTATTGATTTTCCATGCGTGTTGTTTATCTCTGCCCTTTGCATTATTTATATTCCCCGTTTATTTATATTTCCAGTTCTATTTTATAATAGAAGTGATACAGTATAGTATACTATTCTTTGCTAAAGCGTATTTGTTACTGATGGTAATTTTATTCAATAATCAGGGCTATTTGTATCTCATTAGCATTCACTTATATAGGCAATTTTAAAGAAGTAGTCGAAGCCAAAATATACAGTGCTGTCTATATGGATGGAATGAATCCATTTTAAACGTAATTGTAAACTTTTAGGAAAGATCCTAAAACAAGTCCATTTTTAATTTCGAATTTCAATTTTTATCTTGAAAATAATACCTCCCGCTGTTACCTGTTTATTTGCCATTTTGTTACAATGGCAAATAAACAAAGCAGCAAATGCGAATAGTATAAAAACAATTTTGTTTTATTTGAAGAAAAGAGTAATTGAAATATTTGATGTTATGAGGGTACCATCTATAGCAAATAATAAGTAAGTTTGTCTCTTTTTTTTAACCAATTTCCTATAAATGAGACTGAAATTTGTTGATGAGGGAAAGAAATATTTGTTCAAATGAATGATAAAATGTGTCTAAAATAATGAAAGTTTACAACAGACATTTAAGAGGCTTCAAAAAAATGTACTGATATACATAGCATTCCATTTAAAAAAAAAGCACTTGATCCCGTAATTTCATCTTGGCTCGCCCTGTATGTTCGAAAATAATTTCCAGTTATAGATTTTTTTTATCAAGTTTACTTGCAATTTTTAAAAAAATTATTAGCTATCGTAGAACTCGCACTAATGCCCCACCCTGTATATGTTTTTAACAAACACACTCTACATTGATTGGTTAGTCTTTGTAGATTTTCAACAGCGTCGCATGTAAAACAGCTATGACTTGATGTTTCAGTTAATGCATTAAGTCCTAGACTTGAGATCATTTACTATAGCAGTTATTTCATTAAGTGTCGAGACGCTACAATTGAGCTAGTCCGATAGCTAATAGGATGAGTTGGTCTTCCAAATCTTTCACGCCTAGTAATAATAATTTCCTTTTTGGTAGCATTATTATCTCGATCAATTTTTGATATTCTGTGTATAAAGTTCACGCTATCCAAAGTATAACATTGCCATCCGTTTACAGGAAGGATCATGACTCAATTTTATTCATGGAAAGTGAGCTTACTTATTTGTATAAGGTGCTTAGCTAGGTTAGCTCAATTTTTTACGCACTGACCACTAATTACTTTGAACTGGATTTCTATTGTTTTAGAAGTATCCTACTGAATCTAACTATACAAACAAAATCGACATAAATAAATGAAAATAGCACGTTATCAATAATGATTTTACAGATAAATTTTAAATAAAAATATTGTTTTGTACACCCTGTAGGTTGTGCAGCCTGTGCAACTTTGAAGTAAATCAAACCCATCATATTGTGACATTATATATATATATATTTTTTATGATATAAGAGCTTGTCGCGAGAATTTCCTGTGTAAAGGAGATTGCTCACGACAAGCTTATATATCATAAAAAATTATATAGTGTAACAAAATGATGAGTTTGATTAACTTTAAAGTTTATTTTCTACTTTTTAGAGCATTTAAACAAAAACTTTTTTTAAATATTTTTTTATATAATTTTATTTTTTACTTCTTAGTTTTTTGATATGCTGTTATGCCCTGATATCGATTTTGAGACGAATCGAATTATAAACGTAAAATCGTCCGCCATCTTCAACTAAATTTTTGACTAGAAATTCGTAATCCTCGACCCCGAAAACCCCCAGATATCGATTTTGATCGATTTGAACCTAAATGACAAAAGTCGTCAGCTATATTGGCGCCGCCATTTTGAATTTCTGAACTTTGATTAAAAATTCATAATCTGCGACCTAGAAAACCTCCAGATATCGATTTTGAGTTGAATCCGATCTAAAACGGAAAAGTTGTCGGCCATCTTGAAGTCGTCATGAACTAAATTTTTTACTAGAAATTTGTAATCGGATAACCCGAAAACCCCCAGATATCGATTTTGATCGATTTGGTCCATAAATGACAAAACTCGTCCGCCATATTGGTGCCGCCATTTTGAATTTCTAAATTTAGACAAAGAATTCATAATTAGTGATCTCGAAAATGCCTAGATATCGATTTTGGGTCGAATCGAATCATAAATGGTAAATTCGTCCGCCATCTTGAATCCGCCATCTGGTTTTTTCTTATATATGAAAATACTAAAGTGTATTGTCATCGATCTTATACACATGTGCAAAATTTCAAAGCTTGCTTAAGTAGAATTAATCGAAATTTTGATTGCAAGATTTGACCTAAACAAACTAACAAACAAACGAACGAACGAACATTGCAAGTTAAACAAAAGCCTTTAAAAATCAGGAAATGTCACCGAAACCGTTTTTACGCGTACGTGAAATATTTTGTTTTTGTGAACATTGAATTGAATTGAATATTGTACTCTCAGATGTACAAACATCGATGTCCAATCAAAACAAATTTGACTTTGACATAATAGAAAGACATGTAATTGTCAAATGGTTCGTGAAATAATTATTTTACTATTTACCTTTACTGTTAATCACGAAAATCTTGATCTTAGGAGAAAAAAAGGTGAAGACTAAAGTCGTAGAGAATTAAATTTCCTACAAGTCTAATAATGACATTTTTAGTCAATGTTACAATGGTCGAGTTATTCGTCAAAAACAAATACCGCCTTAAATTTAAGATGGGTGCCGAAGCCATAGTTTTGAAAGAATGCTTATCTGAGAAAAATACCATAAGATATTTTATGTTTAATTCATGATTCTCCATAAGAAAAGTCTCTATTATTGTTTATAATACATAAAAATAGATAGATAGATTTATTTCATGTGAGACAAATTAAATAGATTGTATTGCTACAAGGGTCAAGCTATAAGTTTATACATAAGAAGAGGGTACAAAGTGTAGCATAATGTCATGGCACGGTTAGCCCGGAATTGTGATGTAGTGCTCACGTCAATAGAAAAATTACTAGCTCCGTATCGCGGGGCGTAACTGTACCCTATCTTTACGGGATCAATTATCAGTTCCTCTCGTTTCCCCTGACGTGACAATAAAGTAAAAGACCCTGGTGCACAAATACAACAGTTTAATATCGCAACAACCTACTCAGGACCGTTTTGTTACATCCATCGGTTACGCGGTTTGCTGGTTTGACGGCTGGGAGGGGGTTCCCAATCAGCGGCGAAGGTGCTCTACAAATCGCACTCCAGAAGCGTGGGGGCTAACAGCGTGCCGGGAGGCGTAGTAGGTAAAAGAAAGGGATACAAATAACGTGCTAACAGCATACCATAAACTTGCCGGAAGCAACCATAAATGCGTATTCTGAACGTACCGGAAGCAGCCTAAAATAATAAAATCAAATGTCAACAGGTGAAAGAGTGACCATGGAGAACATGCTCACCGTTTGTCGACTAAAATCCTACTTAGTAGTAACAGTTTTCCCTCGAAACTAGTTCTACAAAATAAAACAGCTACAATAAGGGAAAACTGCAACAGATTGCATTCATTTACAGGATAGCTGCAGATAAACTTAGCAATCGTCAACAAGGCGGCCGCGTGCTCTACGAGACGTATAATGAATGAATCACGGCCGAGGCGGAAGTTCTTTCAGAGCCCTCTATGCTGGAGCGATTCGTATGCGATTTTATATATTAGATGATTATATATACTTTATAGAGTGCAGTGGGTTGCCTACGGTCAAACGATATTATATTCTCACAGAACGTAGCCCAGCTTGTCGTAGGCTCGTACAAGTATACACTCCTCAAGAAGAAAAATAAATTAACAATTATGATAAATTCAACGTTTACAACATACATAAAATGTATAAATACACTGCAAAAATGAAAAACTGTATATGTATATACATATGATTTGTATAAAAGACAGAAACTAATAAAATAAAAAAGATTAAACACTTTGGTTTAAAATTGAATATTCCTGAATCTCATAAAAGATCATTTCTTTCAGAAAACTTTTAATTTTTATAATAAATGTTTTATTCTGAACATGTTTCCAATCATTTAGTAACATATTATACAATTTTATTGGTAGATATTTGTAGCTACTAATATTCCTTGACAAAACGAAAATGTGGCGCAATTATAGGTTTATATGTCTAGTGTTGGAATTAGTTTGCGTTTCATATTCACAAAGATGGTTGTGACCATAGACAATACAAATATGTACTGATTTGTGAATGTAAATATCCCTAAATTTTTAGGAGAGAGGTCTTACATGTGTTGTTATATTTTGAGTTAGTGATTGTTCTAATTGCATGTTTCTGTAATTTTAGTACTTTAGACGCATGAGGAGATCCCCCCTAGAGTATAATGCCATAACACATTACTCTATGAAAAAAAGCATGATATGCCATTAGATTTATACTTTTATCGACTAGGTAAGATGTTTTAATAGGTAGATGGAACTAGACAGTTTTTGGATAGACTGTGTACGTTGGCTTCCCAAGCTATCCTACTCTCCAGAGTTAGGACATTTAGCTGGTTTATTATTTTCAATCAAGATTTGTGTATTTAAGCTAAAAATAACTGTTTGACTTTTATACTGATTTAACTTTAATTTTATATTATTAAAGTAATCTTTAACTTGGCTCTGTATTTTTTCGACTGTTATCCTGAGATGTTCTAGATTTTTATCTAATGATAGCAGGGTAGTATCATCAGCATATATAACATTTTCGCAGGGAAGGCTTACCGATACGTAATAACTAATATATAGTGTAAATAATATTGGTCCCAAGACGGATCCCTGGGAACTCTATGTTTGAGAGGTCTTAGTGAGAAGCTATTAGTACTATAGGAAACCCACTGATACCTGTTCTTAATGTAACTTTCAATTAAGGATAGAGCATGTCCTCTAATGCCATATCATTCTAATTTTATTAATAGTATATCAGAAGAAACACAATCGAAAGCTTTGGATAGGTCTAAATAAGATGTCGAGGGCATATTTCCATTTTCAAGTTCATGACTAATAAAAGTAATTATGTTAGTTGAGGCTTTAGTGGTAGATTTTCCCGCTCTGTAACCATATTGATTGCAGTTGAGAAAATTCATATTTTCTAAACAGTTCATTAACTTTACCTTATATGCAAACTCTAACAATTTTGGCAAGATAGGTTATTTTGTGATTGGTTTGTAATTGTGTTCAAGATTTTACACTATATAAGATTCCAATAAACACTCGACGACCAATGGACATCCATTTTATATCCATTGCAGGTCCAGTTGTCCACGGATATATTTTGGATATCCATTGGACTTACATACATGGACATTCATTGGACACATATCCACTGGACATCCATTGTACATCCATTTAATATCCATATGATTAAATTTCTGGACATGGTATTCGACCAAAGGGCCATGGACATATTCTGGACATCCAATGGATTTCAATGAATAGATATCTACTGGACGTCCATTTTATGTCCATAAAATTTGTTTTTTGGTATATATAATAAACAGAAATTGTCCCATGTTTCTACATATCGAGATCGGCTCGTGATGAGACACATTTTAAAATAACCCGCCGGAATTAAACCTGCTTCACCGATCAGCAAGATTCTTATAATTCTATATAAGCGTTATTTATGAGGACGGCCGCCCGCTAATTAATTTAAACTTGGCGGGTGTATTTAGTATTATTCGTTACACATCGGTTAGATACTATTGTCACCGATGTGCGCCCTGCAGCACTATTATTGCTACCTGTCGATGTGTTGGAATTAGTCAAAGCCAAAAAGCTTCGATTTTGTCAAACTGTCTCTACTGGACATCCATTGGACGTCCATTGAGTGTCCATTGTTTGTCTGCTGGACATCCATTAGACGTCCATGATTTTAAATGAGTTAGTCCAATGGATGTCCATTGGAAGTTCACTGGAAACTGTTGTGCTGTTTGGGATACAACAAATGACAAGTTGTCTTTCTTGTAAAGAATCATATTTACAACAATCAAAGTGCTCTTGATTTTTTTTTCTGTATTTCACTTATTAGCTGAGAAAATAGTGGTATCGAATTTTTACAATATCATGCCTTTTTTGTTCCTAACGATTGGGCTATTCATAGAATTTTGAAAATACGAATTATTTTTAAAATAGGAGATGCCATATTATTATTAAACCGAAAATATTCAGGGATATTAAAATAACCGAGGAAATTAAATTCAGAGTCAAATAAACAATTAAGTGAAAAACATATTTAAAAAAATTTGCTATTTAAAATAATTTCGTGTACAATCTTTTTGAGCAGTTAACTTGATATCACCACACACGATCATGTAGAGGTAAGTGTGTCTCAAAGAAAAGCAAGAAAGTGATAACAGATGCACAGAACTTATCGGACAACATTATTATTCTAATTTCCTAAAATTATTGTTGTGAACCGCGGAACCGCGAACAAAACATCAATTCTGCGAAGAAGTATTGAAAATTTATTAAGCAATAAAAAGCAGAAAAAATTAAACTGCTCCATTTATAAATCATAAATTTGGTAAAGAACAAGATTAAAAAAGATTAAAGTTTAACATTTTTCCGTTCCTTTCCCATTGGGGTCTCGAGTTGAATAAAACATATGCGTAGTAGGTGTGTTCTAATACATTTTATTTCCTCCTGTGTGTGTTTTTCTCGACGCAAATAAAAATTTATCGCCGCTGGAACAAAAGAGCTGTGCACAAGTTTTATTCCTAACGCCTGTGATAAACCTTAACGTTTAGTACTTTTTATTTCGACTTAAACAACACAGTTTAAAACAATAACTCGAGTTTATAAACATCCACTGTAGAAATGGTAGCCACGTATCATTAAGGAGCTCAACTTTTCGACTTAAGACGATACAATTATTTCTCTTTAAAGAAAGCAGGAACAAATATTTTGTACTCCCGGGAAATATAAAACAAGTTTCTGCTTTTATAATTACCTTATTAAACTGAAAGAGGATAATGAAAAGTTTACATTGTTATTTGTCTGTTTTACTTTGGAAAATAGATTGTTTTTGCGAATTATCCTGGAAATTTATGAAGTACATTATAACTACGACGTTATTCTCTGATTATCATCAACTGGCTTTGACTAATAAAGTACCTTTAAAAAATATAATTATTCACTTAACGTTTGGTTGGATGCAATGATGGAAAAATGGGCGGGAGCCATTTTGTATTCCTTAAAGTTCAATACCATGCAATTTATTATATTTATACTAACTATTGCATAACATTAGACTTTAGTTAGAATTTAGTAAACTTTTTTACTTCTTATTTATCTAATAGATCCCGATATGTCACATTCATGGCTATAAGTCTAACATATATGACACTACGTCTGGCGTACCGCAGGGTTCAAATTATTGCTGATTGCTAATTTTTTAATAATTATTTTACACCTAAACAATTAGTCGACCAATTTCACAATAAATATAGTGCTCAGCTTGGGCTCAGCGGAAAATACCCAATAATGTATTTAGGTCCAGTAAATGAAATGAAAATCTACAGATAGCGGCAGCCACGTACATATGATGACAAATTTATGGGTATTTAGACATTTCGTATTCACAGGTGTTAAACAGGTTGAAGGCACAACGATAGAAAGAAATGCAAATGGTGGGAGACGGTTGCCGCTTATCGTATGCTATATGAAGGCGTTTACATTTATTCCACTTTGAGCAGAAGCATATAAACGCTTGGTTTGGGGAATATTTTATATTATTAATTTAATAAAAGGGATAATTATTAGGTTGCCGAAGAAATCCATATGATTAAGTAGCATTATGTTGGTCGTTCAATGCGAGCAGTTAAAGAAATATTTCAAACTACATATCCAAATAAGTCTTCCCCTGCACTAGACAAAATCAGCCGAATCATAAAAAACTTTTAAAAACGTGGGTGCGTTTCACCTGGAACACATAAAATAGAATCAGTCCCGCAACACAATAATGATAATGAAATGAGGGAAATAATGGTTTTGGCCACTGTTAATGAAGATTCTACTAAATCAATTGCTGAGGCAGTAGATTCATGTGACAGGACAGCAAGAAGAATTCTCAAGATAAATTGTTACCGATCATGCAAAGTTAGAAAAACTCATGAGATATTTCCCAAGGATAATATCAGACAAATGATCTTTTAAGAAAGTGTAGTGGACAAGGCGAACAATGATGAAGATTTCATCAAAAATATTGTCTTCACTGTTGAATTGTCGACATAATCCGTCAATTGTGGCATAGTTCAGGATTTTCTGAACATTACATTTCCAGGTCGCTATTAAGTGGGCGGGGAACCATCTTGTGGCCAGCTAGATCTAGTGATCTGGCTCCAAATGCCCTTTTTAAGGAGTCACGTGAAATCTCAAATTTATGACTTCCAAGAGAACAGGGCTAATAATCTCGATGAGTTGCGGTTGAAAATCGTAAACGCTAAAAGATATTTTTATGATCGATTAGGTTATTATTCAGCTCAAGAAGGAGTCCTAGAACATTTGTTATAATTCCTTATTTCTCGTGTCAAAATTAGTTTGTTATTTTAAGAATGTATTTTGTAATAAAAACACTCTTTTATAGCGCTTTACAAACTTACGAGAATCATTGTAGTTTTTAGATGCCGTGACACACGTATAGATCGTGAATTGAATAATTGAACATGCGTCCACCCCCAACGAACAACAACGTAGTTCTGAGTTAGCTCATTCTGTGACTGCCTGACTAATAAATCATAAACGCTAGGATCACACCTGCGTGAGCTGTAAATCGGTTGCCTATTTATTTAGCATGTAAACGCGGCCCGATATACGAGCTTGCTTGCCGCGTACCGTATAATATAATAATTGGTTTAAGGAGTTCAACCTCTGTTGGTGTAGACGATATAAGTTCAAAAGTCTCGAAAGCTATTGCAAATTAAGCGGTTCCACTATATGACTATCATCTCGTTGAGAATTACAGACCGGTGTCTTTATTATTTGTAGTATCAAATTTTTTTGAAGAAGCTTCATGTAACATATTTTTTTGTCAAGATTCTATATATTAAATAAGGCGCAGAATAATGGTGCAAAGAACATTCCCTGTCTGCCAATCCCAGGAAGACGGAGATGATTCTCTTCACAAGGAAAAGGAAACTAGAAGTATTGAAGGCGCCTGCCCTCCTGAATACAACACTGAGTTTCGCATCAGAAGTTAAATACCTTGGGATAATCTTCGATGCCAAACTAGCACAGAATCTTCACATAGATAGAAGACTAAAGAAGCCTTACATCTCTTATTAGCAGTGCTGCAGGACCGTGAGGAAAACCTGGGGAATGAAACCCAAAGTGGTCATGATAATCTATAGAGCTGTGGTTTGGTGGCCTAAGTGCAAACAGACTACAGCTAAGGTCAAGATCAGCCAAGTACAGAGAGTTACCTGTCTAAGCATTACCGGAGTTATGCGAACAACACCAACGAGAGGTATGGAGGTAATGCCGTGTTTGCCACCACTAGATATATATCTAGGAGAAGTGGCTCTGACAATAATGGTACGCCTCAAATACGTTGGCATACAACCAAATATAGACTGTGGAGGGGCCAGAAGCCGCCTGTGGAATGAGGCTGTCAGAAAGACGACTCTTCTGCAGGCGTGCACCGATGGCATCTGTTCCCGATGTGTCTTTGACAGACCCTACATAATACAGTCGAATAGTGAAAACGAGGCTGCTGGAGAAGGTGTGACCAACATCTTCACAGACAGATCAAAAAATAATGATGGGGCAGGGTGTGGAATATACTCCAGAAGTCTGCAAATCCAATATAAATGGGCTATGGACAATTATTACTAGCCCTGAGAAGTTACAAAATTACCATAGAAGCAGTATGGGAATATCACCAAGCACTTGTGGGTCCCTCCAGCACAAATAACATACTGGTATGCTGGGTGAAAGGACACGCATAGTGTAGTGGCAACAAAGTAGCCGACAGACTGGATAAGAATGTAGCAGGCCTAAGTATCTTTGGACCAGGCCCGGCCAGACTGTTACCGGTCATGGCGATAATACAAATAATTAAAGAGAACACACAATGAATTCAAGAAACTGTGGGATGAAACAAACAGCTGACAGCTTGCTAGGGAACTACTAAAACATCCCAACAAGAGTGCAGCAATGGACTACCTAGCAATATCCAGAAGGAACCTACGTTTTATAACGGGAATCCAGACTGGACACTGTTCGTTAAGGAAACATCTCCATAATATGAGATTAAGCGAAACACCTCTCTGTAGAGGTTGTGAATAAGAAGATGAGATGGTTCAACATGTACTCTGTGACTGTTCTGTCATCTCATCAATCAGAGAATCCATTTTGGGAGAAGGTTGGCCTACTTTGGCCAATGTAAGGGAGATGCCCCTAGGCAACATCACCACCTATTTCGCAAGATTAGGTTGGTTGGAGGCCTAGGCGAGGGTCTGCCTACAGGAAGGATTTACAAGGGGCCCAATGGGGCCTAAGTGTTGTGGTTCAATATTTTTCATTGACCACCCTCCGAACCAATTCCAGTTTCCAAGGCGCAACACGGTTTTAGTAAAATCAGATCTACGAATTTCGCTATATTTGCATCTATGAAACTTTGATAATAATAAAAGAACTATAGGGTTATTTATGGGCTTAACTAAAGCTTTTTGTCAGATGGATCACCGCTCACTTTTGGGCAAAATTCTTATTTATTGGGCAGAGCACAAATAGTGGTGACTAACAAAATAATGTTTCATTTAATGGAAGTTAAGCAAGGCATTCCGCAAGGTTCTGTCCTTAGACCATTCTTATTCATGTTATTTGTAAACTGCCTTCCAATTCTCGACCATAATAAAAATACAGTTATGTTTGCTGATGATAATAGCTGCATTTGGGGAGAAAATAATATTTTGGTGGATAAGGAACATGCAAATTTTGTTAGTTAAATTTGTTGAATGGTTCAGTACCAACAAACTTGTTTAAATACCACTAAGATTATATTTTTTCGGTATATGCCTAGGGTAAGACATTTTGACAATAGCTATCTTTTAATATGTAATGGTAAAAGTATCGAACAAGTGAAGGACATTCCTAGGATTATATATCGCCAATAGCCTCAGATGGGGGTCTCGTATAGACAGGCCTCTTAAAAATATATCGTCAATATGTTTCGCTTTATATAAGTTACAGGTAGGTAGCAGGAATATTATGAAATCTTATTATTACGCATATATATTCTCGAAATGAATGCATATTTAATTAAATTTTCATTTTGGGGTTGTTCACAACATAGTATAAGAAATTTTCGTGTACAAAAAAGAGCCATTCGAATAATTTTCCCATCAATTCTGACGAGCAGGCCTTCAATAAAGTTTTTTGGTAAGAATAAAAGAAAATCTGTTTTTAATTTATTAAGCGCAAGCCCATTGTCAATGCAATAATTTTGAATCGAAAATATTGTTGAATTTACTTGATCTCTTTTTTTTCCTCAAATGGCATTAGGGCGATTGACCCACAGCCGGACGCTAATTTGTGAAATATTTATATACCATTAATTAAATTTAACCTAAATCTAACCTATGCCAATCGAGTATAAAAGTTTTAGATAGACCACAAAAGGATAGGGACAGAGACACACGCTTCTCGCCCAGAGGTCGATCAGGGCATTTAATCAGTACACATACACATTTACTGACCATGGATAAATTGGGTTGAAACACAATGGGACAGACAAATGGGTGACAAGCTAAACCTATTCTAAATTTTGATTTTTGTCTGATATAAATAAAATTAAGCAATCTACAATTTTTTTTATTTAATGCCAAGAGGTGCAAAAGATTGAAAGGGGTGTCTATTTTCATTTCAATTAGGTTGTTATATAGTTCGTTAGATTCTTGTATATATTTTTGGCATTGAAAGAAAATGTGATCTAGGTCTCCCAATTCATTACATTCTTTACATAGATTGGATGCTACTATACCTATCTTATGTAAGTGATACGGATGACAGCCATGCCCAAATTTAAGTCTACTTATATTTGTTATGCTCTTTCTTGAATAATTACAGTTATTATACCAGTGCTCTTGCTGTATGAGTGTATAACGTGTTGCATTATACTTGATCTCTAATGTCGTGAAAATGTTTACCTGAAACTGACGATGTGGTATTATCTGCAAATATTGTAATGCATGATCCATTAATCATATCGGCTAGAACAATATCATTTATAAATATAATAAATAAGAGAGAGCCAGCACACTACCTGGGGAACCCCAGTGTGAGTAAGCCTAGAGAAGAAATAATTTCCCTTTGACAACAAAGGAGAACCTCTTACTCCTTATTCGAAAAGCTTTTTGGTTAACAAATTATGGTTTATCGCGTCAAACGCACGGCTTAAATCAAAGAATATGCTAGCTGTTCCTTCTTCTGATCCAAAGCTACTCAGTACGAAATTATAAAGAGCTAACGCTGCATCCTGTGTGGATAGGCCCTTTCTAAAGCCAAACTGATTATTTGTGAGTAAATTTTCAGCAGTTAAGAAGTTTGATAATCTATTGTAATATGTTCTTTCATAAATTTTAGAAAAAATGGATAGAAGTACCACTCCTCTATAATTAGATATTTGAGATTTATCAGATTTTTTATACATTGGTATTACTATGAATTTTTTGAGGGCACCGGATGTTCCTTCACAAAACGATATATTTATTAGTGTATTTAGTGAACTATAAATATGCTCAATTATATTTAATAATAACGAACCAGTAACATGATCAAATACGGCTGAATTCTTACTTGCTATGGATCTAATAATATCCCTAACTTCATCTTCCGTAACTGGTATTAAAAACAAAGAATTATTATGGTTTTCTATGTATTTGGAGCTGTTTGGAATAACCATATCTTTTGTTAATAAATGTATCGAATTTATGAAAAAATCATTAAAACTCTCAGCGGCATTTTTGAAATTTATTATAATATTACTTTCTGTGTCCATAAATGATGATGGTAAATTATCATGATTATTATTTGAGTGGCCATTATTTTTAATAATACGCCAAGCTGTTTTGCCTTTATTATTGGAATTAATGATTAATGAATCATGGTACAGTTTTTTAGTACTTTTAATATTTTTTCGGTGATTTTTTTAAAGCGTTTTATAAATTTCAAATAATTCATCATTGAAAGTAGTTTTATATAATTTATAAATATCTCTAAGGAAGATTCCTTCACTTACAACCTCCTCTGAAATCCAAGGGTTTTTACACTTAGTTGACTTTTTTATTTTTCGTAATTCAAATTGAAATGCTATGTCTAATATTTGAATAAATCTTGTATAGAAGTTATTGAATTTAGCCTCGCTATTATCATTGTATAATAAAGCCATCCATAGGCGCGCGTAAGTTACTCTTCGAGGCAATATATGCCCTACAAAATTTTAAAACTAATTTATTATACACGTCACATTGTTTTGCAGATTTTATTAACTAATAAATTATCACTGAAAGTGGTGAAATGAGAGGTAGGTATATGTATATTGTATGTTCGTTTGTATAAAATTTTTATATAAATTTTTGTGGCATTAGCCACCCTCTCTACCACCCCCATTGCCATCTCCACCATATTATTAAAGGAAGTAAAAAAATTAAGTTGAGATTTAGTGTGTACGAGAACCACGGGCCTTTTAAATTTATTTTGGCATTACCCACCTCCTCTACCACCCTCCATTGCCACTCTCACCCTATTATTAAAGGGAGTAAAATATTATATTGGGATTTAGTTTGCTTTGTTTAACTCATATTTAAACAATATGTCACAAAATGTACTATTTAAAGATATTATCTCACCTCCTAAAATTTTTGTCTGGCGTGCCTCAAGGCTCGGTCTTAGGTCTGTTATGTTTAGTATCTACACTTCTGACATATTATATTCAGTAGAAAACTGTAAAATACAAGCATGTGCCAATGACACCCAAGTATACAACAACTGTCATATTAGAGATTCATTAGTAGTTCAAAATAACATAAATAGCGACTTAAGTAAAATTAAACAAATATATCAAGAGCACTATTATTCGAACCTAAGAAAGATTTAGCTTCTGTTTGTGGAAAACCTTAGTTTAAGTACTTATGGTGAGATCTTATATCCTGAAAGTGCAAGGAAAAATCTGAGATTGAATTTAGATTAGCATCTCAATATCCTACTGTCTAAGGCATATGGATCTTTAAAGTTATTGTATAATAGTAGATTTTTCATTAGTCGCAATTTGAGAAAACGTTATGTGAATCACTGGTCCTATTTTACTTTAACTATGGTGTATTTAATAATTTCATCAATACCATAGAAAAAAGAAGAGTGCAAAACTCTTTGTCTTATCGTTTCATATTCAGCTTAAGAATATATGATCACATATCGCACTCTTTTTCTAGTTTAAACTGGTTGAATATACAATTTCGGATGGAAATGCATTTTATATATCAATATCGGCACCATTTTATTTCTTCTGTACGCTCAGCGCTAGATCTGCAGTACATAATATGACTATTCGCTTTGGAGATTTATCTCATGTCCAGAGACACTCTACTGTTGCTTTTTAAAGCTCTTTTACTTATTGTTCTGGTAAAATTTACAACGCCCTCCCCCTAGAATAAAATCACTATCGGTATCTTCCTTTAAAACAAACATAAAACGATTACTTCTTGAGGAGCAAAAACGCTTTACCTTATTCTGAAACTGTTTTGCTCTTCTTTTAAATTGTTGCTAGATATGAGGTTCATTTAAATTTTAGACACTGGTGTGATTGCTTTATATTATTATTGCTTAACCAATAATGACTATCAGAGCAAATTAATCATTATTTTTCAATAATAAATTTAAATATCGTCCATATAATCATTTCTTTGTAATTTAGCAAGTTTGTACTTGATTGATAAATAAACATATTTAGGTACTTTTTCTTGGTTTGTTTAATTAGGATTTAGTGTACACATATGTTTTTATATACATTTTATATGTATGGATATTTATTGTATTTTAGTTTTCATCTTTATTTTGATGGGGGCTAGTCGCAGAACAGCTAAGCCCTCTTTGTTTCAATAAAGACTTTTTTTTTAATTTCTATCTTAAGAGGGTACAAGTCGCAATTCGGGTGTTTCCACCAAGAATTACCCTTTTCCATTTTCCAGAGGCAGAATTAAGTAAACTCCTAACAATGCTGCAAGTTAGTAGAGCTATCGCTTTCTGCATTACCAGGTAGATGTTTTCTGTATTTTCAGTAGTTCTAGATTTTTTTAGGGATAACTGTAGTTGATGATATCAGCAATGGTACGACGTATCCTTCTTCAGTTCCCATAGACGTTCGACTTTCTTCGCTAGTTCTTCATATTTCGTTGTTTTTTCTTCAAATTTGCTTTCTAGATTGTGGCTGCTTGGTATCGATATATCTATGAGATAAGCTGTTTTCTCATTTTTGGCGACTAAAGTGGTCATGCATGTTATGTTCTACTGTTCTGCCAGTCAGTATTCATTTATCCCAGAATGTCTTGGCAAGCTGGTTTTCTTCTACTACATTTGGTTTATGCTTGTAGTAGGGGTCTTCGTTCTCTTGCTCTATTTTATATCTTTTGAGCATCTCAATATGGATAATACAAGCTACCTGATTATGCCTTTCCAAATATTTGGTATTTGCAAGCCTTCCACATCCCGATGTAATGTGATTTATAGTTTCCTCTTGTGTTAACCATTTTCTACATTTGGTTGAAGCGACAGGTTCTCCGATAGTGTATTTTTGGTGGTATCTGGTTTTGGTAACCTGATCTTGTATTGCAATAAGCAACTCCTCTGTCTCCGGATTTAGTTTTCCTTGATCTAACCATGATAATGCGGCTGTTTTATCAACATTTTCGTTCATCAAAATATTATATCTGCCATGGAGTTCTTTACTGCGCCACTCCTGCAATTTTTGTTGTGTGCTGACGATTACTGAAGTTTGTGGTGGATTTTCATTTCTTAAGTTTAGTGGCGTATGTTTATCGTCAGCTCTTAAGATTGTTGAGCGGAGAGGGTTTCTTTCGCTGTTATTAAAATATGTTCTCTATTTGCTGATAACATGCATTTCGGCTGTCTATAATGGCTCTTTCTTCATCAGGTCTGGGTAAGTTTACTCGTATTTTGCTGGCTATTGGATGATGCATTCGGTGCTTGGTTAAATATGAACGTAAATTCCTGTTTAGTCCATCAAGATCTGTTTCGGACCATTTTATATTTCGTACGTTAGTGTTGGTATCGCGTAGGTGTTTATCGCTTTTGTCATATTTCGGACATTGAGCTTCTATCTTGTGTTTTGTACTATACCGAGATATTTGTAAGGTTCATTAAATATAGATGTTAGGTGTGTGTCTTCATTAAGTTCAAGAGGAGGTGTTTCTGTAAGCCTTTTTTGTGGACTGTTAACGTTTTACCTCTATCGAGGCCAAGCGTCATCCCGATGTCCGAGCTTATCTGATGTACTAGTTTAAGTACGCTCTCTAATTGGGCTCTTGTGTGAAGCATAAACTTTCAAGTCGTCCATATAAAATAGATAACTCAAATTTATGTTGGGGGCGAGCGTAGGTGCGTCTTTACTATGTACATACTTCGGTATGCGATGTAAAGCAACGACAGGCGCAGTTAGTACTTGGATGGTGACCATTCCAACGGAAACCGCGTTCTCGCCTCACACATCTTCCAGCGGCTTGTATATCAGTGTATGCGCGGAAGCTATACAACCTTAGGCGAGGGTTGTATAGGAGATATACCATCCTTCGGAGGGGATGTAAAGCCGTCGGTCCCTTGTTTATTAAATTAAAAGATCCCTACTCTTCTTAAGGGAAGAGGTTCGGCAAAATTCCTGGTTGGGGGTAGCTCGTCTACAGGCGTCGGTGTTAGGCCTCAGTAGCGGAAATAGGCCGACGTTAAATAAATGTATAAAAAAAAATTTTTTTATGTTGAGTTGGGTCAGTTTTTATATTCACTCCGTATTTACTGTTTTTTAGTATATTAGAGAGAGGGTTCAAAGCCAGACAAAACCAGAGAGCACTCAAGGAGTCTCCTTGGTATATTCCTATCCTCTTTTACCCGTATTTTTCTATAGATAATTATGGATATTATTATTATTATTAATTACAAAATATACATTGAAGGGATATATCCTATTCTTATGATTCTGTAAAAACAAAATGTTTTAACAAAACCACAAAATGAACAGAATCCGTTAGAAGCAAACAACAAACAATTTAGCATCTATTTTATATACGTTTTAACATTCTTTCTATCTTATATATCCGAATTTATAAGAAAAATATTTCATTATTCAGGTTGTCCAGAAATCAGTAGATGGACGGTTTTATTAGGTTTTTATATCCTATATTTACCATTTGGCATAAGCCTTTTTTGAATGTCGAATGTGGCGATTTAGATTTTCAGCATCAAAGTAAAATAATATGTTTCCTTGAGAGTTCCTTATACAAAATCTCTTCTGACCGCTTTCCAACAGCACGTTTCGATTTATCCACTGTAAAAGCATATAACTTCAAATAAAAATGCCAAAAATAAATTATTTTTATGCATGTAACAATTTCTCGTTGACTTCGGGGAACATTTTATTTAAAACTATATTTCTATTTTATAAGAAAAAGGCTTTCCTTTCTCGTGTGTGAAAAGGCTTGAGTGCTTCGAAATATCGAAGAAACTTGTTTATTTAGCAAAGCTGTTACTCTCCCACATCTTTCCGCGTTACATCTTTTCCATTTTCCATTACGTGCAAAAAAGATTGTGAGATATAATAGATGTATTATAATAAACAATTTATTTGAATAACAGCGTCCAATAAATTAGCCTGAATTAAATCTTATCTTATTCACTTTAGCAAATGGCCCAATAAACTATTTGGCTAACGGGAAATGTCTATTTTTTGCATTTTTTTACATTCCATTGAAGTATTCATGGACCCGGATACATAAATTTATAAGGTTGTGAGGGAAACAGAATATAATATAGTTATTTACTTATCATAACGCTATTGCCGACGATTTGTACATTGTTCTTTTCGGTTTGATTTTACTGTATGATAGAGTTTATCCAATATCAGTTTAAAATGATATAATAAATAATACAAGGGCGCGGCAAGAGCAACGGGGAGGTGTGAGTACTTTTTGCCAGGATGTGAAGGGGAAAGGTATATAATGTTAGTAAGGTAGGACGTTAGAATAAACTTAATGAACCTGATAATAGTGATAACATCCATGACGATAACTGAATTAGATGTAATATTAGGATGTTCAGCAAACCATTTTTCAAACAAATCCGCAGTTATATCTTCGTGATAGTCAGCAGAACACTATTTTATATTTTTGGCTGACAAGAGCCATGCGTTGGGTACGAACCCATTTTAACTTCCGGCATGAAGAATTATAATACGTTTTCCCCTTGAACATGGGGCATTTAAACTACATTTTTGAGTCATGTCTACCCAACTGTAATTAACAGTATCATGCGTATTAAGCCACGTTTTGTCACGTTATAAATTATCATCCTATTTGGTTCGCGGTACTCTTTTATTTTATGCAAATATTCCTGTCGAATTTCCACAATACGGCGTTATTCTATTATTATCGAAATTATAATTAAACGGTTATTATTATTTATTTTATTTAAGGCCGCACTCTATGAAATACCCTTAAAAGCTTTCAAAGATTGATAATTATAATCAGGGTATTCGCGCAATTTATTCGAAATTATTTCCAAAATACGGACTTCGTTTTCATGATAGAAATTATAAACTGAACTTCGGAGAACGTCTTCTGAAGCATCGTCATTTTTTCTACATTTTTGATTTTTCTGTTTTCTTTTAACATAGTGATCTACAACAACCACTTTTTTAATAAGATTAATAGTAGAAATAGTAATCTTAGTTAATTCAAACATTCTTTTTATAATGCCTGTATCCGTTATTTGATTATTTTCTCTCTTTAAGCAGTTAAAAGAATACACTGGGTTTGTACATGTAAATCTTGGCTCTTAAACTCCCAACTTGATTTGAACGACTCCGTTACCTCGTCTTCAACATGTTCATTATATGAATTTTCGTGGTAGTGTTGAACGGTCACCAAGGTCATCGGATCTTGCCCCGCTAGATTTATTTTTTGGGGCCACCTAAAAGATTTAGTGTAAAATGTAAATCTAATAGGTAATATTGAAGCATTAAGAAATTAAATTAAATTGAAATGTAAGAATGTTTCTCAAAATACTATAAATAAAGTTTGCAACAATTCGTTAGCCGTTTGGGATATTGTCGGGAACAAGAATCCACCATTTTCAATTTTTAAACAAAATTGGTTTTTCGGCCATAATTTTTTTGTTTGATGCTCGATTGTTGTTTCTTAGTGGTATCGGATTCCTCGCAAGAAATTCCATCAAACAGGCTTTTCAGATAAAAATGTATCTTAAACACTACAGAGAAAACTGGCTCAATGGTTCAACGCTTACGTGTTAGGCTTGCAACCAAGGAGTCCCGGGTTCGAATCCTGGATAGGGTATGGATATTTAATGGCTTTTTTCATGTGTTCATGTGACTCGTCCGAATGCAGCGCTATCTCCCGGACTATATATTTTTAAATTTAACTCTTATTACTTTTCCAGTATTAAGTTCAAACGTAGAGAGATTAAAACTATTATTAGCTAACATCCAGAATGTACTTAAATCCTTACTCTCTTACAGATACGTTTAAATTTATAAAATTTGTCCAGTTAAGTAGGAAATTTCTGCTCGGGCTACGAAAATACAAAGTATATAAAGCTTACGTCACACTCTGAACAAAAGCTTGTGCTAATAATCCTCTCTCATGACTCGATCTTGAAGGGATTTATTGAAGAGATATTCTTCTGAAATACGACATGTTGCGTAGCTTCGATTGACCTATTGGCATAGTCTCCTAATGGACGCTGTGAATTCTTTCTCCTTTCCAACACCCAAAATCATCAATAATATCCCCAGTTAATGAGACCATTTTATCTATTATCCTTTCTTTATCTTACGTTTCATTCATTCCTTAGTTTTACCACTGCCCGTAGGAAAACTTATTATGTGGCGTTAAATAAACAAGATTAAAAAATTTGTTTATGTGGTGTAATCCGGTAATCATTTTCTTTGCTTTGAGAATAGACTCTGCGTCATGAATAGTTATTTTGAATGAAAACGTACTTCAATAAATTTATTCTAATGACTAGTAGCTACAAATAAATACAAATTTTGAATTCTGGCATATTATTTCTCGCAAAATGGCAAGGAAAAAAGTCAGAAATAATTTTCCGAGTTTATGCATTTTCGGAAACCTGTAGTTTCTTAATTTCAAGTGTTATGTCATTTTAACTTGCACGTTGTACAGGCACATTTTAAGATATTTGTAGTGAGAGTACCATAACAAAATAATTGTGTTTTGTGTTTGAGATATTGGCTACAGCTTTCGTTTTTTATATAGACGCCATATTCTACTTCTTTTGTATTCGATAGTACATTTAATCCTTTTTTCAACGATTTAAAAAATGCTTAATTAGTGAGCTATGGTTACGTGCTTATACCACTATGCAGAAACTAATTTTTCAAGTGAAGTTATAGAACTTTTATTATATATAATTCAAGGTTTAAGGACGAGGCATACAAACTTTTATCTATCATGGGAAACTATGGATTTTGCAAAAGTAGACTATGAAAACAAAAGGATAATAATAAGGTAACCCCAAAAACACAGCTGGCACAACACAGAAGCCAGCACAGAGGCCGACGACGGCTTCAACACAAAAGGGCGGCGTAGCGCCAGGAACAAGCTACGCGAGAGTGGCCCAGGGCAAGGCAGGGCAGAACACCGCCCCTGCCGCAAAACAGCAGGCATTGCCAGAGGCCAAAAACCTCACCGCGATGCTCGCTCAAATGCAACAAATATGCTCAGCAATGAGTGCATTTTTTGCACAAATGCCAATACTAGCTAACCTGTAATGCCTTTACAGGTTAAGCCGGAAGTCCTGCAGATGGCGGCCTGGAATGTAAATGGCCTGCGAGAAAGGAGACTTGAAGTCGAAGAGCTCCTGATCAGGTACGACATAGACGTCATGGCACTGCAGGAAACCAAGATGATGTTACATGGCCTATGTCCATTTAACAGTTTATTTAAAAACTAGTGTTTTGTGGATAGTTAGCACGACCTGTATATTTTTTGGATTCAATTTTTGCAGGTGAAACTGTTTTCAACTAACAGAATTTTACATGTATAACTGCTAAACCATGTCACACTGTTTTATGTACTTAATTTTATATCTTAGGAACTTAGTCCTGTTTTTCTACTAACACTATTATGTATCTCATATCCGTTGTAATACAGCATTATTATCCCAGGAAATAATTTGTCTACAAAATTTAGTTACATCAGATATCTATTTTTCAATTTTTATATTTTTGTTTACTATGGAGTACATATGGTTATTTTCCTTACCTTCTCTCATTCTATATATAGTAAATCCTATAACATGTAATATGTTACTGATTTATCAATAATATCAATACGTTTTACTACTTATTTATATCTGTTAATATTTGTTGTCATGTATAAAATAGAAATTGCAAAGGCAAATCAGCTGGCATGGAAAATAAACTATTACTATAGATTCCTTTTATCGATTATATGCCACTACTTTAGTTGAGTATGGGAATCTACAAGGCAAGTTGGTGCGCTTAAATTAACCACTGACAGATGGCCATACTTGTACGATTTCTATATTTTGATAGCTTTCAATTTAAATAGGGAATTAGATTTCTCACATTTTTTTGGTGGCGTTGTTTTCCAGTAAACAGGACAAAAAAAGTTTACCTTATCAGTAAAACTCATCAGGAAGTCATTTGCTTGCAGCCTTTGTACTGATTCAAACATTATAATTTTTAACTGTGGACTTCAGTAATTGATATTACAATTTTTATATCCCAGTTACAAAGTGTTGAACATACAGGTAATTTCATTTCATTATACTCATTAAAATATTTTAATTAATCTTCAAATTTTGCCTTTGATATAATTTCAATTATTTTTTAAATAAATTTTGAATTCAAAGTCAATTCTTTTTAATTTAATAAGTAGTTAAAATGCTATATGTACCACATGGTTGTAAAAATATTTTTCTCTTTCCTTTTCATTTTTTTGGCAATTTATAGTCTAAGAAATCAGCTAATTACTCGTGCATAGCTAATAATAACTCGTGCATAGCTAATAATTACTATTGCATAGCTAAAATTACTTTTGTACTGCTAATCAGATTACTTTTGTATAGCTTAAATTAATTTCCTGCAGCTTTGTATAGCTAGCTTAATGTTTCGTGCAGCTAATTCAAATATATTTTGTACAGCTAACTAGCTTATATTTGCATAGCTAACATTGCTTAAATTTTGCATAAATAACTTGCATAGACTTTGTATGTGCTTATATTTGGTTAAATTTCCTACAATTTTCACCCCATTCATTGAGAGACGTAAATTGCCAAGAAAAATTTAGAATTCTTGCAATAAGAGACAATTGTGGGCCTGGATTGCTGTCCCAGAACCAGCCACCTGACCCATAAACCACCTAGGATACTGGTACCAATTTGTTTTTTATATATATATATTTTTTTTACATTTCAATTTGTCTCAAACCGATTTGTCTAATTTTTTTGTAATATATTTTGTCATTCATTTTAAACTATCTTTTTATTTCTCTTACCAACAATTTCAGTCCGATCTATAGCAGACTGGTTATTAGAGAAAAAGAGACTATTTTGCTTATTTCACTATAGATGGTGCCCAATTTAACATCAATTTTTCTTTGTCTCCTTTTCTCGAAATAAACAGAAATCTGTCGCTTATGCTGTACATGTCAGAAAGGGTAAGTTTCTCCACTCTTACGAATGCTCTGGACCCACGGCTCTCTGCTCCGGCTTAAACCAGCTAGTCGTCCGCACATGTTGCCTCAATTCTTTCTCAAAAATAAATAATAAGAGAAAGGAGGTAACAATGACCCCGGCCAAGGAGATCAATTTCCCAGGATACCACACCTACAGGATGGACTGGGTAAACAACCCTCAATGACCCGCGAGTGGAATGGCCCTACTGGTGAAGAAAACCATAGCCCACCGTCCGATAGTACTGCCTGAGCTAGAAAATATGAATATTATTTTTATTGCATAATTTATTAACAGCATTCCACAAATTTTTACTAGAGTTGATATTCTTGTCTATTTCCATTTTATTGCATTTTATTCGTGCAATTTTTATTAGTTGTGTGAGTTTGTTTTTATATCTTTTATATTCTGCCATTAGGTTCGTGTCGTTTGGCTTCTTCAGCGCATTTTTATGCATTTTGTTTTTTGTATTGATTGATTTGATTAAGCCCGGAGTTGCCCAATCCTTTTTCGGATTTTCTTTTCTTTTTAATTTAACAGTTTTTGTATTTCGAGAGATATAATATTTTATTTTATTTATAAATAACTCTGTAGCTACATCAACATTATTATTATTATTATAAATTTCCTGCCAACTTTCTATTCTTAAATCGTTTTTTAAGTTTGGATAGTTTGTATATTGTTTATATTGGATTTGATCTAAGGTTGGTTTTTGTTTGTCTAATTCTAATAAGAGTATAATTGGAAAGTGATCAGTTATATAGTGTGAGAAGATTATAATGTTATAGGTTGCGTTGCTTTTAACAAAAAAATGATCTATGCAAGATTGTTTTATTCCCTGCACTCTAGTATGGTCATTTATATATGAAATAAAACTCATTTATATTTAGAATATTTAGATATTCTTGTGCATAATCATTATTTAAAAAAAATATTTATATTTATATCTCCTACCATTATATTTATATCAGAGGGTTCTTCGTTTTTATTTAAATAGTTTGTTATATTTGAATTAAAATTATAAGGACAAGTAGCTGGCGAACGATAAATGGCTGTTAATTTTATTTTTTTGTTTTGTAGTGAAATATTCAATTCTAAACCACTTACTTCTCCAATTTTAATAACATTGTATGCGTACATTAAATATAATTTTATATAAACGATTACGCCGTCATTCTTATTTACATCTCCAAAATTATACAACAGATCATAACCGCTTAATTTATATAAATCTATATCAAAAATTGTAAATGTTTCTGTTAGAACTAATACATCGAATTTTTCTGAAAATTGCTTAAGAAATATTGTTAGTTCATCTAAATTTTTGGCAAGACTCCTTATGTTAATATGAAGAATTTTAAAATTTAATTTTAGAACATTTCGTAATTTATTATATTCGCTAATGTTGTTAACTGTGTATGTTTGTATTTGTTCGTTTGAATAATCTCTTATAAACGCATCTATTTTTTTTCTTTCTTGCATTTATAATTTACTATCGATGAAACATAAAAATTTCATAATTTAACCCTTGCTTAAATTCTATATTTTAGTTTGAGTAATACTTAATACTAATATATCTTATTTATATAAATGTTTAATGGTAATAATAAATTATTAACTAAGATTTCGATTCCTACTACTAATCTTATTAAAAAAGGGCTTGCTTTATGTAGATCACTCTGTTAAAAGAAAATGGAAAAATCAAAAATTTAAAAATATTGATGATGCTTCAAAAGACGTTATACGAAGAACAGTTTATAATTTTTATCAAGAAAATGAAGTCCCTACTTTGGAAATGATTTCGAATACATTGCGCGAATACCCTAATTATAATTATCAATAGTTGGAAACTTTAAGGAGTATTTTATTAGAGTCAGGATTTAAATACAAAAAATTAATAACCCTCTGATAGTAATGGAATCGTCGTAGTGAGGAAATTCGACGAGAGACGAGATTTGCGTAAAATAAAAGAGTACCGGAATCAAACAGGAACGTAATATATCTTAACGAGTCGTGGTTTGATACCCATAATACTGTTAATTACGGTTGGGTAGAGAGGACTCAAAATTGAACGTTAAACGCGCCATGGTCAAGGAGAAAAAGTATTATAATTCTACATGCCAGAAGTAAAATAAGTTCGTACCCAACGCACTGCTCTTGTGAGCCAAAAATATAAAACAGTATTCTGCTGACTATTACGACTATTAAATAAAATACCAAAAAATAGTTCTACAATACAACCTTCAAGCCGAGTACGCGAGGTTGAGTAGCTTAAGTGGAGAAAGTATACTCCAGTGGGTCAATATATGCGAAATTAGACGTCCACACACAAACAGTAAAACTCAGAGTTTTTGAATTAAATCAGTATATTCAAATAAACCTAGTAGTTACAATGCTACTTTTCTAACTAGTTACTTTCTATTAAAAATCCACAAACCGCTAATTACCGGGAAGAGTAAGCAAAATTCTAGTACCAAATGACTCAGGCGATAGGGATAGCAAGTACAAAACTATTGTTAAAATATTAGCACCAATCAAGCAGTAAAGCGTTGGCACAAAGTAAGCGAGTTTACGTGGGCATTAATAAAGCGATAATAGGGTGCAAACTAGATACGGATACCAGGAAAATGAAACAAGACCACAATTATATATAAATATAAAAACTACAGCGCAACAGTTTATAGGGAAGTTATGGGTAAAAGTACTTGGCTAGTGTGCGCAGAGATAATTTATTAGTATAGTCTGAAAACACACAAGAAACTGAATAGCTCCATGTAAAGTTAAGGTATGATTAATAAATAGTGCAGGAACGGCCAGTTCTCAGGCTGGTATACTGGAAATCAAGGTATGGTTAATTAGAGATCCCCGAGGATATACAAGGAAGACCTAAGAGTTGCATAGAAATATACAGGAACGGCCACCCTCGAGATGGAATACTGCAAGGCAAAGTATTGTTTATAAAAAAATTTATGCCACTCGTCAGTGTTCAAAGATCCCCGAGGGTACACAAGGAACAACTACAAGTTGCATAGAAATTTACAGGAACGGTCACCCTCGCGATGGAATACTGAAAAGTTAGGTATGGTTAATAAAAAAACAGTTATGCTACTCTTCAGTGTTCAAAGATCCCCGAGGGTACACAAGGAACACATCCAAGTAACAAAGTCATTTACAGCAAATGGCAATACTGAAAAGATCAAGGTATGATTAACACACAATAATTGTACTATCCAAGTTTTCTTATTCAGTTGTCTTCCTCCTTTATGGTCTTACCTCTTGGTTATACTTGGGTACGTCTGCTATCTTTAACGGTCAGATCGGACTGACGCACTTTTCAGATTCACAGGAACTTTTCTATAATGAAACAACTTATTAGGGGAGCATGAGTATGTGAAAACCGGATGCGCAGATATTTAATGACAAAGTATGGCTTGGAATATATATATGACGTCTGCTTGTGATGAGTCGCTCTGGTCGCCTGCCAACACGGTATGAATTTAATTACTTCCTTCAAATATGAATAAGTGGGAGAAATAGCGGAAAAAAGATGCGCGATGGATCAATGTGACGTCAAATGGACTTATGGATGTATACAGCAAAGTAAATTAAATTTAAGAAAGTCTATATGCTATCTGATGTTTAACATATACCCATTTTGTATTTTAATTCGTAAACGTCTGAATTTTTTGACGTTTTGTCAATGTTATCTGACATAGACTACTTTAAAATAAATCACCTTTGAAATAATTTGAGAGTAACCATGGAAACGCATCATATATACCAAACACTGCATTGTCAGCGTTGTTTATTTTGTCAATTAAATTTATGCCGATAAAATATACTCAGCAGAACATCCCAATATTCCCGATAACATCCAAGAGCAAGCGGCACAAGCGGACGCGAATTTATTACCAATAAAATCCAGGCCAAGATATGAACACGAATATCATCTTTTTACTGAATGGTGAACAAAATCAAAACTGTAAATGACAATGTTATTTTAGTTTAGTTTGTCGAAAAAGCAAAGTCAGGAGTCGATTTTCAATGCTAAAAAGTTGTTTCACCATAAAAGAAAATGGTATCAACAAATGTCCAAAAACTATTGCTTTCTTGAAGCGTCAAGCTGTAGGATATATCGAAAAATTCCAGAGTTTTAACAGCAGAACACGTAACCAAATTTTTATGTGAAGCTCCAGATGAACAATTTCTGCTAGTAAAAACAATTTTAGTGTTTGGGATCTTTGGTGCGTGTCGAAGAGATGATTTAATACGTTTAAATTTTAGACGATATATTTGGCGCGTTTTTACGACATAGAAAAACTCATACATCAAGAAGTTTCACCATTATCAATGAAGGCTGTACATTTGGACCCTGCACACTTTATCGTAAATATGCAGCTGTAGGACCAAAAATATGAACAGCAGAATATTATTTGTTGCATATTGACAAGGCAGGTATTACGCGGTATTACATTGGATGCCATACCATCAGTGGTGTTCCGAAGATTGTTGCAGAATATCTAAAACTAGAAAATCCCAGAGAATATACCGGGCATGGACTAAGAAGTTCTTCGGCAGGCATGCTGGTGGAAAGCGGCTGTGATTTACTTACTCACTCAGGTACGGAGGATTGCGTTCTTTCAATGCAGCAGAAGAATATATAGAAGAATCCATACAAAGAAATATTGAGGTATCATGAAAACTGTTTAACCCTTCTCACTCGCAAAATACAAAAAGTGTATCATTCGTTCAAGAAAATCAAAACATTTGCGAAGAGTCAGCTTGAATAATTGCAGTTTCACAAAATGAAACTCCGAAAGGGCTTAACCTTTGCAATAATACTAATTGCGCAATAAACATAACCATTAATAATAACAATTATAACAAATAAAAACATTATTAGTTGGAGCTGTTATTGTTAATAGTTAATTTCCAATATTCTGACTCTAGTAGTTACATGTTTCTTAATCCTATAACTTATGAAAATAATAAATAATAATAATAAAAATGTTTCTTTCGTATGTCTTTTGTTGTTATATTTTGTTTTTAAGTTATCGTTTTCAAAGTGCTTGACACATTTTGCTACACGCGCACGGAAAAATTCTTATTTCCAGACTCCCAATGAAATATACTATTTCTCTCTTTTTTCTGGCATAACTATTGTTTTCATAGAATTTAAAATATCCAGGACAATCATTGTTTCATGGATTTTTATCAACCCTGAACAATTGTGCTTTTTTATTTTCTGTAAAAAAGAATAATAATAAAATTTAATCATATTATATCATATCCTCTAGCTTGTGTAATTTTCGTAATAAATAAATATCCCTCATCTCGGCCTTTTTTTATATAAATTTGAGTGTATTTTAAAAATTCGATATCTCGAAAATGGTTACATTTGGGTATATAACGTGCTATATGAATTTTGTTTAGAATTCCAAGAAAATTTGAAATATGGAATAATATACAGGGTGTTACAGTTAAGGTGGCGCCCTGAACATCTATTTTTTTTATGTATATTTATTCACTATTTTATATTTCGTTATATATACAGTAAGTTATCAAATTGAGTAAATATCGAACCACTATCTCGCTTTCCCATAACCCAGAGCTGCCGTTCGCACAATTGAAACACTTCCTGGTTTTAAGCCAAGGGGTGTTACAAGAAAGTGGAAAGTAACACCCCTTGGCTTAAAACCAGGAAGTGTTTCAATTGTGCGAACGGCAGCTCTGGGTTATGGGAAAGCGAGGTCGTGGTTCGATATTTACTCAATTTAATAACTTGCTGTATATATATAAAAAATATAAAATGGTGAATATAAATGTACATTAAAAAAAATAGCTGTTCAGGGCGCCACCTTAACTTATTATATGAACCAGGAGTATTGTGAAAGCTAAGGAAAACAATACTCAGTACCTAAGTTATGTAATAAGCTCACCAATAATATATATCCAGCTAAATGAGTAAAAGAAATTAAATACACATGTTAATAATAAGTTGACTTTAATATTTGATTATGGGACAGGTGAATAAATTTAATAAGCAATAGTAAAAAAAATTTAGTTAAGTTAAAATTTGAATGATTGATAATAAAAAAAAATATATTAAATTATAACCAAGGTTTAAGAAGTATTATTTAAACAAATTATAGGTAAAAATATTAATGTGAGAATTTGTATGAATATTTGAAAACGTTAAATTTAATTAAAGTACGATTTCTTACAAGACTAAAAAATATCTGAAAAGTGAAATTTTAAATTTAAAAAAATGTTATAAACAATACCACCAAACAGAAGGCCCTGGTGTAGCTTCGTTTCAAAATCAGGTATTACTGCAAGGACCCCTCTACAACACGCTGCCTCCACTCTCAAATTCGTCTCCACTGTCTACGTGGTAAAAAAATCGACTCGACTCAGATTCCTTCAATTATTAACCTCTCTTCTTAAAACATGACCATGCATATGGCCGTTACATCAGAAAGATGATATAGGTACCAATTATCTCACACCAAAAAATTGCCTCATATGAGGGATACTGGCAACTCTAAAATATAAAAAAATACACCTTACAAAAATGAATTTAAAACATCATTTCGCAAGACTTACCCCAAGTGACCTGTGGGGGTTCAGTTTCGACAATAAGCCTAAGCTTATGGCGTGAATAAAAAAATTACAGCTTAACCAAATTTAATAAATAGGCTACAGCCCCAAGCCTAAGCACAACCTGCTGCTTCAATGGATCACGCCTGAAAAGGGACGCCAAGATGGTTGGCTTCCTAACGCGGTCTTCTGAATTTAAAAAAAACTAAACGATCCAACATGCAGGTCTTAATTACAAACCCAAGTCGTAAAATCGAAAGATGAGAAGAAGAAGAGGAGACAATAAATTGAAATTTATAACAACAACATAACGTTAAAATAGAGAGTGTGCTACTATGTGTTTCTGAAGGAATAAATAAAACAAGTACATAAAAAACATGCTGTTAAACCAGCCGGAAAGAGAAGACGTCGTGTGTTTACCATATTTCGGTGTTAACCCAAAATAAGTTTTCAAGTGCTTTTCAACCTCAACAAGTTATAAGTGCAGTGTTAATTGTCTGAAACGGTGCCGCATTATTTTCATTATTATTTAGATATTTACTGCATGTGAAGCATGTTTTTGCAGGAAAGAAAGAATAAAAAAATATTTATTTGTCTAATAAATTCTTTTTCATGAGGTTTTTCACGGCAACCAGTAATACATTTATCCACATACTGGGTGGCCTAACTTACTATGCCCTAATTTAATTTTTAAATTTATTATAAATCAAAAATGTAGCATATGCAATGCTACAAAAGACTTAATTTCTCTTTATTGTAATACATTTTTAAAAACCCTAAAACTTTTGTGTCTTTATATTTTTCGCTAGCTATCTTGCTTTAGGAGATAATCGCCAGTCTCCATACATATCAGCGACCCTGTATTTAGTTATTTAAGTCATTGACCCGATCACCAAGAAAACGAACATGACTTTCGAAACGCCCCCTATAAAACAAACAACCCACTCCACTACCCTATTGTATCATTAAAACAAAAACCGCACGATAAGCGAAACACCGAAATAAACATCTTGATTGAGCTTTATCAACTTGTAAAGCGTTCCTCAAATAAACTACTAATATTGATCCATAACACTCACCTAACATAGTCGAAATGTTAGATTCTCATTAAACCTGGCAGTTTACGGCCTATTAAGTATTGGGGTTTGGTATATTGCACGTTTCGTTCTATTGATAAAACTTGTTTTTTAGGGTTCGTGCCAGTTGAGCTCGACCTGACAGTAGATTATGCTTTTAATCGAGGTGAACATTCAGTGAATGAAGAGAAAAACGTATAGAATATTTCGCAAATTAATAGGCTTTGTTGCAATTTAAAAGGGGTTAATTTAACTTTTATGAAAGGCTACCAATATGAGTCGCCTTAGAAATCGTGTGAATTAACTAATTATGGAAATATATATGTATATGTTAATACATAAAATTAGTTTCTAGCTAACAATAATATAGTAATCAAAAGACTGTATTGGTCCCTTATTTGTTTTCGTTACTGTATTAGAAATTCGGGGAATAGCTATTATGCTTTTATCTAGATAAATGATTATCTAAAAATATATTTAATTTTTTGGAACTAATTTTAATGCGAAATTTAATGAAGCTTTTAAATTATTGGAGAACTGGAGCGGTGGGCCAATCAGTGAAGTATTAATGTAGCCATTAAATATTGTGTATCTAGTAGTATAAACAATACATTCCCGACTAAAGATGTAAATTGAAGTCCGGGAATGTGCTTTTACTACAAGGTACACATACTATTTCTTCTGAAATGGCAGTCAATATTATTGTAAATCAAGGAATTTTTATAAATGCATAACATTATTTCATTACTATCTAATTGCCTATGAAATCCTTTCCTTGATAATCACTGTTTGTTTATTGTTGTGATAAAACTCAGAGATTATTTCACTTTAATACCTACTTACTGCTAAAAAATATTTAAAATGGACAGTGATGATGATGTCCAGGTGTTCGGGATACCACCGGAGTTAGTAGAAGCTGCTAAAAATATCACTTTAAATTTATACCCAGATAAATCCAAGGCAAAATATGAATACGCTTACAAACATTTCATGGATTATTGCCAAGAAAATAGACGACCTTCCGATCTGAAGATGTCTCGATTGCATACTTTTCCAATTTATCTACAAAGTTGAAGGTATCTACGTTTTCTCCATGCCGAGAACTACACTTAGTACAAAAGAAGATATTAATATATCAAAATATTCAAAATTACGTGCTTTCCTGAAACGTCAATGTGCCAACTATAAACCAAAGAATTCAAAAGTTTTGTCAAACAAACAAATTGAATTATTTATTACTCAAGCACCAGATCATATACTAAATGAATAAGGAACGTTTAGAATGTAAGAATTTTAAAATTACTTAGATATTTATGTAGTGTTTACTTTTTAAGTTGCCCTAACATTTGGTGTTACCGGTGCATGTCACCGTGATGAACTATATCGGTTAAATTTGAATGACATATAAGATTTTGGACCTAAGATTTTGATTAAAATATCGAATTTTAAAACGAAAAAAACCAAGATCATTTCTGATAAACGAAACTTATATGCCATTGTATAGAAAATATGTTGCATGCCGTCCAGAAAATGTTGAAAGTTGACGCTTTTTCTTTAAATATTCAAGTGGGAAAGGTTGCAGGCAAGCAGTGACAGTACGTCAGTTTGGCAAAATGCTTCAAATTGTCGCAAAATTTTTAAATTTACCAAATACAGATGGATACACAGGACATTGTTTCCGTCGGTCCTCTGCGACAATATTGGTTAATTAGGGCAGATTTAATTAATTTAAAGAGGCATGGGGGATGGAAATCCTCAACCGTTGCCGAAGGATATATAGAGGAATATTTTAGAAATAAAGTAGACATAGCAGATAAAATGTTTAGAGGGGTAAGAAATAAAGAGAAATCGGCTAATAATAGTAATCAAATTCAAATTTTCAAGTACAGTTCAACCAATGTTTAATAGTTGGACAAACTGCAACATAACTATAAATATAAAAAAATAGTTATAATAAACGGTCCATATGTGTAATAATATGTTCAATAAATGTTCCACTTACTAAAAAGAGCATTATTTAATGAGTTAGCTATCGGCGTGTATTTCTCTACCATCTAAAAATGTATATAATAATCCGATACGGGAAAGTTACCTACTTTCCCGGCTTAGGACGGAAAAAACTTGCCTGGTTTAGGACGGAAAAAACTTTCCCGGACTGTTTTCTGATGGTTGCTTAACAACGGACTAAAATACTAGAATAGTGTATTTTTGGACCTGGAATTTCGCCGAGAAAGTAAGCATTCTTGACCGATTCCAAAAAAAAAAACAAAACATTTCAGATAATACAAAATCTGTTATCTACCGCGTCTAGCAGGATCATCGTACACCTTCTTTTTGCTTTAGTTTTATAAGTACACGATTGAAATTTTGTAACATAACTTAGAATATCTTCTGTAAGACTAAACCTCCAGGGTGCAATAGAATAGCTTGATTTAACCACACATTTATTATATCTGAAGCAACTAAGTATATTTACACCGCCATTTTCCAGTTTTCTTACCTGCTACTGTTATAGTACTGTCGTGATTTTATCAAATCGTATTTATACAGTAGACGGCAGAGAGTGCGTGTAGGCGACTCAAGCTCTAAGTCTGCTATTGTATTAACTGGTGTCTCACAGGGTTCAATTTTGGGATAGTTTTTTTTGTACTCTACACGATAGAAGTTCTCAATAAAATTGAGCTATCATATCATGCATATGAGGGTGATACTCAATCATATCACAGTTTTCAAAAAGATGATTTACTTCTTGCAGAGAATATGATCAATAATAATTTGGAAACAATATACAATGTATCTTATAAGCATAATTTATCCTTTAATCCTAATGAATGAGTGGCTTTATTGTTCGACAGCAGAAATGATATAGATGCTAATAAGTCAAAACGCCAATATAATTCATTGTTAAATCTGCAACAGTTTGGGTGACGACTCATTAAATTTTAATTTGCAAGTAAACAAATTAATACAGCAACATCCAGGAAAATTCGTTTCTTCAGCAGCCTGAATAACTGAGTAAAATGGATTTTCTACTAAAGCATTTACCAATTGCAAATCTTGTCGTTGAGTTGATATCCTTCGTCGCCCTGATCCAGGATTTCTACTAATCGCACCGTTTATTTTCCACTTTCTTAAAATGTTACACACATAATTTTTCTCAATATTATAACGCAGTGCAATTTGTCTCCTTGACCATCCATCTTCTGCTTTAGCAATAACTCCAGATTTAACTAAATCGCTTATATGAAGCATATTACTTTTTTGCACACTTGCAATAAATTATGACAACTAACTGACAATGTCACAAAAATTAAAGTTAAATGTACACAACGAGATTTTAGGAAAATACCGTTATAAGACGTCCTATTTTTTTTCCCTCACGACCGTACCTTGCATGCATCAATGCAATACAAAAATTCAATTTTCAACACACCGCGGTCATAATATAAGTATTAAAAAAAGTCTCTCTGTCAGTCAATACTCCCAAAAACAACAGATATAAAACAGAAAGTCTTAGTTACTATAATTGCGCCTTTGATTACAGACATTAGTTGCAGTTACTAATTTTCAATGTTACCCATTTTACAGCTAATTCTTCGTTAAATTTCAATTATTAAAATCATCAATTAAACTTTGATATCATTCAATACATGCAACAATTTCAGAAAAGTTTCAACAAAACGCTGAAATCGTTAAATTATTTTAGAATACTTACCAATCTCACTTTTTATTGCAGTAGATTCTCGTCTTTGACTCACCAACGTCGATACTTTTAGAATCATAAATAACACATTCACTCTCAACATTTTTCCCGAATTATAAAATCTGTAAGCGCCTGTCGTTCTGCATTTGTAATTACTAAAATTTCGATTTTATTACAGTTCCCAAATTCCAATAAAAATTCCCAGGTGAAATATTTCGGAAACTACTAGAGATATTTGAGTTCTGTAAAAGTCCATTGCTAGAATATACAGTGTCCCAATAGTGCATCAAAGTCCAATATTGGCCTTATTAGAAGATTTTGGAGAATTAATTTTTTATAGAACTGGTATAGTGTCAAAACGCGCACTTATTAAAAATAGTTTGAAATATACAAGGTGACTCGCTACAGCGGAGCATTTTCGAGGTTATTTTTTTATTGAAACACCCTATACATTTTTACATTTATGAATTCAGCGTAAAATTACCTTTCCACTGACTTCCAGATTTTCGGTTTTTGACGTTGCCGAGTTATTCGAAAAAAAATATATAAAAATTTTGTGCGGAACAAGATTCAACAAATTAATTCGCTGTGTGTGTTTGACTAGTAATTAAGAAGATTTATTTTGCAATTATGTAGACAAGGGATATACTACAGCGACACAACCACCAAATATTGATTATAACTATACAGGGTGTATTTTATATTAGGGCTAATTCAGGACCTTTCAAAGTGAATTTTCTCAATTTTTTCAAACAGAACACTCCATATATTATTGTATTTTTGAATTGGCGCATTAATTCTCTACGATTTTTGTAAATGATATCCTACACCTAAAATCGATATTTCCAAAGATATTTTTACTTTTTCATTAAAAACCGTAAAATTAAATTATTTTTCATTTCTAACTGATCTAGTAGCCATGATTTTGACATAAAGTGAGAATAATTTAAAGTCATCTTATTGACGTTTAATTATTAACTATTGTGACAAAGTATTTACACGTATTTTAAGTTTTAAATTAGTTTAAAATTCGCACTTTCCAATAATGAATTTTTCGAAAGAAGAAATGGTCGATAAGGTTTATGTTCTGGGTGCGAGTTTGTTTGCTATCGACTCGAATTTATAAAGAGCGATATTCGGAAAGAAGGCGGCTCTCTAAAAAATCATTTGAAAGGTTGATGGAATGATTTGATAATACGGGGAAGATGGAGTATGAGAAAAAATGTAATAAATGAAGAAAACGAAACAGTCATACTTTTGAGCGTGTTTGAAGATCATCATCGCAGTATAAGATATTTGGCAAGAGAAAACAAAATAAGCTGATGTTCAGTCCATCGAATCCTATATAAAAAAAACAAATTTTATCCCTACCACGTTCAACTAATACAGGAACTGATTGATAGGGATTATGAAAACCAAATACAATATTGTCAATGGGCAAAGCAAATAATAGGACAACAAAGAAATTTTTGGCTTTGTTTTGTTTGTCGATGAAGCAGCATTTCATAAAATTAGATATATTAATCGTCATAATTTTTATTATTGCGACACAACCAATCCTTACATCTCACGAACAAATAGCCAAACAAGATGATCGTTGCATGTTTGGAGAGGAATTGTTGGGGATTCTGTGATAGGACCACATTTTATTGATATACGTGTGAATAATCAATTTATTTGTAATTTTTGCAAGAGAGCCTGGGAGAATTACTGGAGGATGTCCCCAGGGGCAGAATGTGGTACCATACTGCAGCTATTCACGAACATTTAAACGACGCTTTTCCAAATGATTGGATAGGAAGAGGAGGACCCCATAGTTGGCCTGCCAGAAGCCCTGATTTGACCTAAATAGATTTCTTTTTGTGGAGCTATGTTAAGGAATAAATGTACAAAGCTCCTATAACTAGAAAGGAAAATATGAAAAAAAGAATAAAGGAAGTTTTCAGGAAGTTACTATTTTGAGAAATGTCTTTAGATTATTCGAATATCGTCTACAGAAATGCATAGACGTACTGGGAACGTACTTTGAATGGTTCCTATAAACACTAGGTATTATTTATTTCATTAAATTAGGTTTAAAATAACATTCAATTTTTAAAATAGCGCCAATTTTTGTATTACCTAAAACCGCATTTTCTGTTCTTATTATTTACATCAACTTTCTTGTAATATTAAACGATTATTTATAATTTTTTAAGAGATACTCAAATGTGACTTAATTACACTGTGAAAAAATACTACTGAGGCAACTAAGACGCATCCAGAAAATAATGTAATTCCACTTTCAATTATTCTCACTTTATAGGAAAATCTGTATAAAGCGAAACATACGGCACGTGTATAAATAATTATAAGTAATATATTCCAGGCTGTCAGAGTGATATAAAAAATTTTAGCATTATATTATCATATAAAACTGTTGAACATGTCCAGTTTTTCTACTGGTATATGTGGCTTTGTTGATAAATTGACCTCTGATCAGTGTGTAAAGCACCCGAAATTTAAAAGGCTGTATGTGTCCCATTTATTGTCTCAAACAAAAAAAGTGGCATCTATCAGTTCTTATTCCTATATAGCCAAGTTGAAAATAGGGGGACAATAACCAGATCGACAAAAAAGCAATCCCCATAGACACATCAACCAGAAAATGTCAAGCATTTGGAACAAGAACATCCAATTATTCGTTGCGACCCTTCGAAATTATTTGCTTAAAAGCAATCTCTGTTGCGGTATATATGTCTGGACTGGTTTATAAAATACTAGTTGTTTTCTTAAAATGTATATAAAATAAAATTAATATATTGTAAAATTGTGAGTGTAACTTATCAAAATAACTAAATCGATTAGGATTTGTGCTCAGTTTCATAAGAAGTAATAAAAAGTACTATAAATACAATTCTAGACATATTCAAATATTTTTTTATAACTTCAAGAACTAATATATTCACTTAAGTTCCCTTTTTCAAAAGTTTAATAACTGTAATCAGGTGGATAATAATTTAGATGTCTTTCAAACTAGTATTAGCCATTTTAAGAAATTATATGGTACAAAAGTAATGTTTTGTTTCATGACAGACGAGCGAAACGAGTTCGGACGAAACAGCTGAGAGCTGAGCTCTTTTAATGTTTGGAGAAAATAATATATTATTTTATATGGAATAGAAGTGACACTTTCTCTAAAAACATTTTTCGCATTATGCTTACGAAGATCCTTGAGGTAGTGAATTGGGTTAGGATATTCTCACTGTACATTTATTACTGAATACTAAGTTATTTCAAATTGTTAACAGACTTGTTGAGCAGCTTGCCAAAAATACATTAGGAAATTCGTTACTTAACATTGTAGCAGTAAATTTATATTTTCGTTGAAATACTTAAAATAATTACGTGATGTTGCTTGATGAATGAGCCCATTTAAAACTCGGAGGAGAACGAACAAAAAAGTCGTCTGAGCTTCTTGCGTCGTTTTTTGTTCAAAAATATGATATATCTAGTTAATATAACGCTAAAGCGAAACTCATACACCTGAACTTTGTTTTAAAGTTTAATTTTAAGTTTGTGGAAAAAGAACTTGACGTTGAAAATAAAGTGGCTCTGTTGTGTTCAACATTAATTAGCACATAATATTAAATCAGGGTAACTTGCAGGTAATGCAATGTCTTTTATCGGGTTTTTTTACCGAGAGATGACTATGCATAATAATAATAGTAATAATTTATTGGCCATTTTGTGATATACAGGCTGTCCATTTTATCAAGGCCCTCGAGAATATCTCACTTAATATCGGCCGTACAAAAAAAAAATATTTTTACGAAAATTGTGCCGATTTATATAACCTACAAAATGGTTTAAAGACATTTGAAATCCATGGCCTACTTTAAGAGTTATGACGGAAAATATCGAAAATGCGGAAAACGTCTAGGCCAAATATCTCCGTTATTTGAAGAGATACGAGAAAAATTCTAAGGCGAAAATTTTTTGCAAAACAGAGTGTTTTAAAGAGGTTTTTCTAATTATTTTTCAAAACCGCTGTATTTTGAGATTTACTCTTCAGGCTGTTAAAAAATTATTTTGAAACTGGCGGGAAATGGCGTCATTAAATAGAGTATTTTCCTCCCTTTTCAATGATATATCACATGCCATATTTATTTATTGGTACTACCTTAGTAATTATAAAAACATTTTTTTCAACCCAATAATCATTCTACTTGCCGTGGAGAAGTATGATTAAATAAAACTATAAACTAATTCAATAAGTTGTTTAAATCTTTGCTATAATAAAACATTAACACAATTAAGAAGAATAAAGTAAATTCAGGTAACAAAAACAAATTAATAATAAAAATAATATAGCACACAGAACATTAATATTTATCTAATCCTCAAAATAACTTTTAAGATATCATATCAAGTGTTCAAAGTGTCCATCGCGATATCTTATGCACAATCGAATGCGGCGAGGCACTGCATTGAAAACATTACTCAGCATTTCGGGGGTAACTGTAATACATGCCTGTTGAATTCGAGCTTTTAGGTCCTCTACATTTTGCGGTGTCGTCGAAAACAACTTATCTTTAATATACCCATAGAAACCATTGGGGTTATATCTGGAGAACGAGGGGGCCATCGAATAAATCTATTGGTACCTATCCAATGTTGAGGCAAAATTTCGTCTAAATAATCTAGGCAAATCTGGGAATTGTGGGGAGGAGCTCCATCTTGTTGAAAATATTGAAAGTTTTGTCGATTCTCTAAAAGTAGGTCATCTAAGAATTCATTAAATTCATTTCTCAAAAAGTTTAGGTATCTTTGACCACTGAGGTGACCATCATAAAAATAAGGACCTATTAGATTGGCGCCTAAAATACCTATCCACACATTTATTGACAAACGATTTTGAAACCCAGCCGGTCTATGCTAGTGTGTATTTTCAGAAGTTAATTTGTAATGAATATTGCGATTAAAAAATCCATTATTGGAAACATTTGCCTCGTCGGACCAAAGTATTTTACTACATATTAATGGATCGGCACGCTTCTTTTCCAACAGCCACCTACAAAAAGTCGTCCTCGTTGGTTTGTCCCCCGCTAAATTGTGACTTTTTTTGGCTTTATAACACCGGTAACCATTTTTATTTAAAATTGTTCTAGCACCTGTTTTATTTATATGACAAGCAATTTGAATTTCTCTTAATGATGTTTCCAAATTTTCTGAATTTTTATTTCTTACATAATTAATAACTCAGTTTACCTTATTTACATTATCAGTAACACTGGTCAACCTTGTGTTCTTCTTTAAAAATGAACCATTATTTTTCAGTTTCGTAGCTAATTTTCTGAACAGTTTTATTCGGCTGTAGTGCTTGTAGAAATCTGTTTCTATATTCTACTTGAGCTAATCCAGAGTTAAAATCGCATTGGCAATATGTAACGAACATATTATAACGATCAATGTGAGTGAAAATCATTTTTGAAAATTCTAAATTCTTAAACGAGTGTGATTGAGTGAGAGTTTAAGTATTAACTGTCAAAAAATTAAATTGTCATAGCCAACTATTTTAAAATAATTGAAATAATAGTGAAATCATGAAATACAAACAAATGGATATTATACTTAAATTAATTGGTAAAGACATTTTAACTTTCTGAGCAAGGAGTGACGGTTTTATGGAGGACCTCTATACATTGGCATAACTGCGAATACTCTTTCCATAATTGCTTAATGTTGCTTTCTTGATTATTATTTTGTTTTTGTTACCTGAATTTACTTTGTTCTTCTTAATTGTGTTAATGTTTTATTATAGCAAAGATTTGAACAACGTATTGAATTATTTTATCGTTTTATTTAATCATACTTCTCCACGGTAAGTATAATGCTTGTTAAAAAAACGTTTATTGGTTTTAAAAAATGTTTTTATAATTACTGACGTAGTACCAATGAATAAATATGGCATGTGATACATCGTTGAAAAGGAATTAAAATACTGATATTGATATTTAATGGCGCAATTTCCCACCCGTTTCAAAACAATTTTTTTAACAGCCTGAAGAGGAAATCTCAAAATACAGCGGTTTTGAAAAAATTAGATAAATCTTCGTTGAAACACTCTATTTTGCAAAAAATTTTCGTCTTACAATTTTTCTCGTATCTGTTCAAATAACGGAGATATTTGGCCTAGACGTTTTCCGCATTTTCGATATTTTCCGCCATAACTCCTAAAGTAGACCATGGATTTCAAATGTCTTTAAACCATTTTGTAGGTTATACAAATCGGCACAATTTTCGTAAAAACATTTTTTTTTGTACGTCCGATATTAAGTGAGATATTCTGGAGTGCCCTAATAAAATGGACAGCCTGTATAATATATATGTGTGGTAGTTAAAAAAATGTAACTAGAAATAGAAGACAAATGTTTTTTATACAGTTTACGGTGTATATAAACACTTAAGTGAATTACGATTACATAATGAAAACAAACTAACAGTAAATGATTAAAATAGTCTATCATATAAAAACAAACACGCAATTATATGTATATAATATACAGGGTGTCCCAAAACTCCCACTTTCCCCTTTAGGTGTTAGTTCCCCATGCAAAAATAGTAAGAAAAGTTCCTATAAGCATGTGTCCGGAAATGCTTCCTAAGGGAGCTACGGCACCCTAAGGATGGCGCAAAAATAGGTGTTTTTACTAATTATCTCGGAAATGATTTGGGACAACTTTATGAAACTTGGTTAACTATTTTCGATTATTAAAGGTTATTGTTTTACAGTATTAGGTAAAATTAATTTTATCCAGGGGCGGAGAAACGAGGGGTCGGTGTTCTTTGTTTCTACATATTTATTTTTCCATTATTTGACATTTTAATCCTTGATTATGATTTCCTGGTTAATTCTGTAAAATAGGTCCTCTTTACAATTAGCCATATGGCACCCGTTTTCGAGTAAAAGCGGTCTAAACGAAATATTGCGTATTCGTTTGCTAAATGCGCATTATTAATTTTTCAAAGTAGGCGTATGTCATTCAGTAACAGAAATAGCAGAGTACACCTCAACATCCTCAAAATGGTCCACAGAGAGTGATATTTTATAAAATATTGCTGTTACGTACTCAGGATACATACTCGGGAGGAACCCAAGTTCTTTAAAAAAATCATATGGATCGACGAATCCAAATTCTCACGAGAAGATATTTATAATCGACAAAATAAACATTTCTGAGCTGCTGAAAACCCTCATGTTACTAGAGTGTCGGGATTTTCGGAAAAACTTACTATGAACGTTTTTTTCCATGTTAAAGGAGCAGTTAGTTTAGAATAAGACCGGATATCGATGACCAATGGATCAAACATTTGGGACTGTGGATCTGGCCTCCGAGATCGCCGGACATTACACCTCTAGATTTTTACATATGGGTACTCTTAAAGTTATTTATATAACGCCGGTAAATACTAGGACTGAATTAAAACATCGGATGAATCAAGCATTTCAAAACTTCCAGGCTACGGCATAAAAAGTTCTCATGCCTTGCCTAATGGTAACCGATAGTAGTTCAGCTTGTGATTGTTTTTTGGTAGGCAGATAATATGATTTATTAGAAATCAGGTTTTGCTCAATAAATCTGGAAATTAATTGTCTCTTAAACGTTTTAAAATAGGTATAGGATTACATAGCAAAAGTTACTCAGAATTGGGTGTAGATTCTAAAAATATAAAAATGTACAGGGTGTTCCGTTTAAAATAACGAAGAGTTGCCAGTTTTACCTTGGCAACGCCGCACTGTCGATAATATTTTAGGCTGTCAGAGCATACTTTGTTACCTTTGTACCCAAATTTTCAAAAGGATATGTTTACCCCGTTTCCATATACTTCTAATATTCTATGTACAAATACAGATACATACAAATACTACAGACAGTAAAAGAATATGTTTCTTCCATAATTATTATTATTAACCAACCTAACATTAAAATATTCGCTTAGAGAGTAATAAGATTTTTCTAACAGCAAGTGTTTTATCAACGCTTTATATTTACTTTTAGCAATATGTACCTATTAGGTAGTTTATTGTAAACAGTTACTGCTAGATACTTTGACCTCTTTTCATATACTGCCAAATTGTGAGCGGGTACTTCTAAAATAAGATTATTTCTAGTTTTATAGTTCAGACTTGGCATAAAGTAGCAAGTGATAAATTAAAATACATTGTAGAGGTAGAACCCTAAGTTCTTTGAACATTTTCCGAAAACGTGCTCTTTTACTCAATCCCATGTCATACTTATTGCATTTTTTTGTGGTCACTGACCTGACCCTTATGCCTTCATATAAAATACCTTAAGTTATGATTCAACAAGATAACACTGAGTAAAATGGACAAAATAATACATTAGTATCAATCAACTGCTGAAATTATCTTATATGTTGTCTCGATATTTGAGCTCCAATCACAATTATCTTTTATGTGAACTACTAAAAATTTTGTCTTCAGGTATTAGCTTCCTGAAATTGTAAGTTGGCTTTCCTAATAAAACAATTCATTCGCAAGAATGGTGGTATCATCAGCATACATAACAGAGTTTTATAAGCAAAAATCATTAACGTAGATATATAAAAGTGAACTTAAAATAGACCCCTGTTGTACTCCAGTAAGAGACGGCAACAATTTAAATTTATGCCTGTTGACTTCTACATATTGCATCCTATTTTGAAGATAAGTAAACCACATTTGAGGTATTCTACTTACATCATATTTTTCAAGTTTATTTAATAGGATTTTATAGTCTACGCTTTGCTTAGGTCGACAAAGATACCTATTTTTTTCTTCTCTTCCTAATTTTTTACAGAAATTTAGTAATAGCATTTATTATTGACAAACCTTTACGAAAGATAAAATTGAAAAGAGCTAAACAGATTATATTTATGAAAAAAACATATAATATGTTGCGATACATATTTTTCGATGATTTTTTAAAAAGTACTTAGTAGGCATATCGGTTTAAAATTCTCAATTGTTGTATTGTCACCTAATTTATGTATTGTTCAAATGTGCTTTTAGAGGGCAGAATATTAAAACATAATATTTTTAGTCGCAAACTCCTCTATAAAATCCTCATTTTACTATAAGGAACGTAACCAAACTGTAACCAACAGCTACGCTCCGGGCTATGTGCCCCGCCGACCGCTGAATTTCAAGTTACAAGCCTGGCGCGTTAAGTGTAATAATTGCATATTACCATCAAAACGCTAATGCTTCGATTGCAAGCTTGCACTGACGAATGCCAACAGCTCGAAACTGTAGTCTGCAGGTGGTATGGAACGACTGGCATGAAAGCTCCTTTAAGTAGAATCAGTCTTTCGGCTGGTGCTTGTTGCAATCGAAGCATTAGCGTTTTGTTGATAATATGCGATTATTACACTTAACGCGCCAGGCTTGTAACTTGTAATTCAGTGCTCGGCGGGGCACATAGTCCGGAGAGTAGCTGTTGGTTGCAGTCTAGTTACGTTCCTTATAATAAAATAAGGGTTTTATAGAGGAGTTTGCGACTAAAAATATTATGTTTTAATTTATGCATTGGTATGAATTTAGCAATTTTCAATTTTTCGGGAAAGACGTCTTCATTCAGCGAGGCTTATTAATTCTGTTACTAATTTGATGCATAAATTTTTCATTAAATTTGTTACATGAGTTAGAATTTTTCAAATTTTTTATGTTACCCAGAATATCTGATACATCAGCAGGTTCGAAATAAAACGAGTTAGGGTTACTGTTAAAGGAAAGTTGGGTAAATTATGTTTTAGTATGTTTTCATTCAATAATAGTTGTCGCATAATAAAATAGTTATTATTGTATTCATTAGAAATATAGGTGATTTTTTAAGTTGGTACGCATCTTTTCCTCGCTTATTATTAAAGATAGAGCTATGAATTTTTGCAGATATACTTTGAGACATTTTTTGTGTCTAATGCACTTGTTTTTGTGTTTCTGCTGTTTCCCATCTCACCGGAAATGACGTCAAATTTCAATTTTCAAATGAAATTTGGAATTGAAATTTTGGATTTTAAAACTAGATTAGAATTATTATATTAGAATGTGTAAAATAGTATTAGGTTACAGAGGAAAATTTTTGAGATAATGCGATTTTAAGGTTTCAGATGTCGAGGCTAGATATACGAAGCACTAAAAATCGAGTTGCCCATGGAATGGTTTTTTGGCACGCAAGACGCGTAGTATTCACATGTCAGGTCAATACATGTTTGCGTTGTTGTCTTTGAATTTAATTCACAAAACATTGGTGAAGAAAATGGGAAAAACAATAAACATTTTTATTTCAAACAGTGACAAAAATTTAAACATAAAGCTGCAATAACAAGGAAATTATCACAAATAATTTTTAAATAAGCCACCATTTGTCTGTGTGTGTGGTTGTCTAATTTCTGTGGTGTTTATTTATTTATTTATTATATTTTGCTCTAAACAGTTTTCAACTCTTCCCTTGACACTTTCTGTTATGTTTTCAATAAACTGGGGGTTCATCTCTTGGCAGATTTCATGAATACGTGCTTCCAAAGCCTCTCTTGCTTCGCGTTCGAATTCATAAACATTATCTTTCATGTGACCCCATAAAAAAATCCAATCGATTGAGATCAGTGGACCTCGCTGGCCATCTAATCAACCCGGAGGTGCCGATCCACCTATCCTCAAAAATAACTGCTAGAAGACCGTTCACCACCCTTGCATGTGAGGTGGGGCTCCGTCTTGCATAAAATAAATTTCTCTAAGTGTTGCCAAAGGTAAATTATCTAGATAATTTTCTTCCAATAAAGACAATATATTTTGGGAATAAAACGCTCATTGAGATTTTGATCATAAACAACAGGTCCAATCTGTTGGTTGTTAATATGTCCAACCCAAACATTGAACTTCCAAACTATCTGAAAGTTGCTGAGTTTAGTTAAGTGTAAGTTAACCGTGGACCAGTAGTGTGCGTTATGTCGATTGAAAACGCTGTTATTGGTAAAACTGGCCTCGTCACTCCAAATTACTTTGCACCAAAAGTTCGGATCTTCTTTTTTTTATCAAGAACGATTCGCAGAACGCAATTCGTCTGGGAAAATCTCCAGGAAGTAACTTTTGATGTGTCGAGTATTTGTAAGCTGCCCGTATCCTTTCAATATTATATAGATGGAGGAATATGATATGTCAAATTGCACTTCTAGTTGACGAATTGAAATACCTGGATTTTCCGCAATGGCCAATACAATATTTATTTCATTATCCTCTTGCTTCGTCACATAGCAAGTTCTGTTTCGCTTCGCTTTAAGAGCATATTTGCCGTGCTCATATGATGTATTAACGACTATCAGAAAATACCTAATTTCTATGTAAATAACTAAGATAGAAATATCAAATAAAATGTACTGGAAAGAAGAAAGATTGTTTTATGCCTCCCGTTAACATTTTTTAAATTTTCTCATGGTTATTGGTTATTTTATACGATTGAATTTAGGAAAATAGGTGATTATGGCTGATTTGTACGCTTCAAAACGTAAAAAAAATACATTTTAGTAAAATTATTATTATTGTATTCCGTTAATCTATACACAAACTTATAGGCGTCTTGCTAGCAAATATGAGATATTTTATAAGTGGAAAGTGGTGCCCTCATTTACGTCGTTAGCTACTAACACCCTCTTAACTCTATTTGTAAATACCTGTGGTGATGTGATCAGTTATGTGATTTATGCAGTTTATTATTGTGGCGTTTCGTGCGTTATATTATAATAAAACGGTGGTGAAATTGCAGATATTTAAAATTGAACATTTTATTCATTATTGAGTTATGTAGATAGATCGATCTATGGACTATAGTAAAGGAAAAAATATAGACTGCGATTTCAGCTAAACGTAAAAAAGTCTAATATATATTATGAATTCAACAGGTAGAACATATAAAAACGATATTATATATAGACTAACCGCGGTTATTATCTTCTTGGATATTCTCTCGCATTGCCTAAATACTTTTTAAGTATTTATAATAATAATATATATATAATAATAAGTTTACCTTTTTTTATTTTTTTTATTTGTCGTATCTGCATTTATAATTAATAAAGAAATCAGATGCAGACGATATTTGAAAAACCTTTTAAAGATAAATGCTTTCACTAAAAAATTATAGACAATAATATTTTTAACTATCACAACATTTTAAGGCTGTTATATGTTTAAAATAAAAGCATGGGGCGTTACAAGCGTGTTGAACGGAATATTTTACTGTCTCTGTTGAGAAAATTTTTCATTTTCTTAATTGCCTATGTTTTTATTTCAATTGTATATAAGCCTGAATCTACTGTGATAGTTAAAAACATTAATTTCTAGTATTTAATGTATATGCTAAAACCTTGCCTTTAGAAATTTTTCTTAAATATTTTATTTTACACTTTTTAGGCAGTAGCCATTCTGTAATCAATATTCAACTACATGTCTGTTTCTTCGTCTCATTTATGCAATGCTCCTCCCCCATATACTATGGTGGCACTTTATTAAATAAAACCGTGAAAATTAAAATTTCTCTTTATTATCTGTATTTTGAATCTGCTATTTGCTACTTGTAAAACAAGTCTATATACCTCAGGATACTGATTTTGATTAAAATCGGAAAACATATTTGAAATGTCAGCCATTTTGAAACCGCTATCTTCAATTTTTGAGTATATTATTTATTAAAAGTAAAGAAAGTTTCTTCTTTTTTGCAGTTATATCAACTATACGTCAAATATTGTCCTCTCTCATATTATTTTACTAATTATTTTCTAAGATGTTCACCCTGTATATTTTTTCACTAAGTATATATATCAAACTTCTTCCTTAGCAATACTGGCCAAATTTTATTTATTTTTCTTTGTCACATACATTTTACCGCGTAGGTGTAGAATTTCAAAAATCCCTTCTTAGCTAGGTCCTGCGGTTTGTGTTGGGCTTTGCTGTGTCAGTCATTTCAAACGCCCGCCATTTTAAAACCGCCATCTTGAATTATAGAGTTATCGAATTTTTTCTTGTATTTTCACCAAGAATATACAAATGGAAATTATTGGACCTAGGGATGTGGGTTAAAATTAATTACAACATTTGAGGGTAACCAACCTAAAGCCAGATGAGAGGAGAAAAAGATAAAATTAAAAAACATGATCATATACGCAAACCAACAACTCTATTGTGCAATATATTTAGTACGGACTTGTACGTTGTTATGAACGTATAGCGAAATCGTCCAAAAGAACCTGGCACCTGAATTTCGAAGGCGGGCTTTACTATAATTTTAATACGTCTTCGTCTCTCACCCCGCAGAGAGTCATACCCTAGGAGTGTGGGGCAAATATCCTCTTAAATTGTCCTGAAGTTCTTAAATTTGTAATTATTTGTTTTAAAAATCGACGGTCAAGTCTTCTTTTCGCGGGATATTCTGCATTGAAATGGCGACAAGTTGGTAAATATCTTTCACCATTTTGCTTAAAAATCATAGGGATATTAAAGAAATCTTCATTTGTGTAATCCTTTTACATTTTCTTAACTATTTTTCTGTGAACTAACGCCACAAAACTTTGAAATGCTAATTTGATTGAGTTCACATGCATATATTACGCGTTTTGACGGCAATTTTAATCTGCCTCAAAATCATTCTATAGGTAACTCGAATTTTAGTGCTTCGTATATCTCACCTCAATACCTGAAACCTTAAAAAAAACTTTCCACTCTAACCTAATACTTTTTGAACGCATTATAACTCAGAGAAAAATCTAGTTTTAAAATCCCAGAAGAAAAATTATAATGTTTCATTTGAAAATTAAAAACTGGCGTCGCTTAAACGGGAAACAGCTGAAAAACAGATGCAAGAAATGTCAAAAAAATTTCATAACTGTCTTTAATAATAAGCGAGGAAAACGTGTTGCTCCAAGTAAAGAAATCACCCGGTATTCATTTACAGTTAAATTGAGCGTCGGTAATGCATCCGATGCTATAAAATACAATAGGGTCATATCAAGAGTAAGCGTGATAGATAATTAAATATTTTTAAAGGATATTTTAGTACACCGGCGCCTCCGCCATTTTCTAAGGAAGGTTCAGTTTCGAAAACAAAAGATTTCATGAAACTTTTACTGAAGGCATGTTAATGTTTAGCGTTATTATAACATATTTTGATCATAATAATAAACATGAACTTAAATGGTCAACAAAGTTTTAGGATTCATATTCTATAATAATATACTACAAAGACTGGCTTCGGGGTAAATCGGTTATCGAAAGTTTAACCCTTTATATCTTTAATATCCCGACTGATTCAATTTATAAGCAGTTGTGCAAAAATTTATGTTGCAGTAAATGTTATAAAAGGTTACGGGTGAAAAGTTTGGGTCACGAAAAGGTTATAACGATAAATATTCTTAGAATAAGCTCCGCTATTGACGGGTATTGAGATTAAAGAATAAATTGGAACAAAATCTGTGTGGTTAACGTATAAGACAAATAATATAACTAAGAATTCAGATTCCTAGTAGTAGTAGTAATAAAATATAACTTATATTCAAAGGCAACTCATTATAATTGGATAAACACGGATTAAAAATGGAAAAACTAATTTAAACGTCGTTATGAACTTATTATAATAATAATAATAATAATAATAATAATATTTATTGAAAAATATATAAATATAATTTCAAAAGGGGAAGACATTGCACATAGACATTTTTCAGTCTCCCCTATAAATCTATAACTAATTTAAAACTAAACATAAAGTGACAGTACATAGCTGTATATAAACGAAAAAAAACAAACAAAAAAATATATTGTATACATACACATATATACATACATACATACACATATATACATACATACATACATACACATATATATACATATATACATACATTCACAAATATATATACACACATACATATACATACACACATATATAAAATAAGAAATATAAAATGCCTATACATAAATAAACTACATAGCATTTTGTTGTACTAAAAGTGTCTGTTTTATTTTTTGTTTAAATTGATACATGGAAGAACTAGTTATTATATTATTATTATAGCTATTATATTGTGAAATTTATTAAGTATTTTAGGAGCCATATAGGAAAAACATGACTCAAATTTTGCAGCATAATGTTTAGGAATACTGTAAGAATCAGTGCTCTAATATTAACATCATGTGCTTGAGATCTAAGTTCAAGAAGATCATACGAATATGGTGATGTGTGTTGTTGTACAATATTATAAAGTAAACAAGAGAACAACATCATGAAACGATTATCAATTTTTAATAAACTGTGACTATTATAGTATGGAGTAATGTGTTGTCGCTTGTTTATGTTGTATACATATCTTAGGCAACTATTTTGTAAAATTTGAATTTTATTTTGAAAAGACTTAGTTAAATGCCAATAATACATGCCACTGCAATAGTCAAAGTTGCTTAAAATTATAGAATTTAGAATTTTCCATTTTACATCTCATGGTAGAACATATTTAAACTTATATAAAGTCCTAAATTTAGCATATGATAGTTGACATTTTGCGGTTACATGATTTTCAAAACACAAACGGTCATCGAAGATCACTCCTAAATTTTTAGCAGATGGCTTTAAAACTAACACATTGTGATTCATAATTACTTCATTATTCAAATTATCACTGGCTTTCTTACACATGGCACTAGTTCCTATACACATTGCTGTTGACTTTAACGGATTAATAGTAAGACCGTTATCACATGACCAATTAGCTACAGAAATTAAGTTTTCATTTAGTTCCGTTACTGCTTCATTACTATGTAATGGGTTACAAGCGATATAAATTTGTGTGTCATCTGCGTAAAGATGGATCCTACAGTTGGAAGAAAGTACTGATGGAAGATCTGCCGTGAAAATAGTAAATAATAAGGGGCCCAAAATGCTTCCCTGTGGAACGCCACACGAAACTTGCAGTTCAGACGAGAAAGAATTGTCGACTTTAACCACTTGTGAACGGTGAGACAGATAGCATTTAAACCAATTTAATAATCGGTCACTGACTTTGTAATAATGCAATACTACAACCTTCGTAATTTTTATATAGGGCCGCTGACATGTATGGAACGGTCGATTATTTCATGATATAAGAGAGCTAGCGAAAAATGTTTTAGGGTTTTTAAAATCTCTTACAATAAAGAAGAATTAAGTATACAGGATCAGCTAAAAAGTCATGACGAAACAGAGTTACTGTTTATTTAATGAAACACCCTGTATATTATTACATATTTCAATTCCTCTCGAAAGTCTAAACAAAATTCATATAGCACATCAGATACTTAACCATTTTCGAGATATAGAACTGTGGAAATCATTTTCTTATAAACTATAGAAAAATATTTTAGTCCATTAAGTTTATAGACTATCAAGTTACCTTTGAAAGTTTCTAGCTCCATAACAACGTCGCGTCTATCTTTTGTCTGACCGTGATGATCTTGACAACACATGTCAAAAACGTTTAGTGCGAATAAGTTTCGCGCACGAATGGCACATTCCAGTGAAACGGAGCGCATTGAAATTGTAATGATTATGGGATATGGTGATAGAAGACGAAGTTGTGACCAAGTAGTGAATATTTCTAACGCAATGCATCCCGATTGGGAACCTCTTTCTAAATCAACCGCTTCAAAAACATTGCAGCGTTTTCATGAAACTGGAGGCGTCTAAGATCCGCCATAAAGTGGAAGATCAGTAAGGGTTGTAAATGAAGAATATTCTTTGAATGCCATATTAATGGTGGAAAATCCAATAAATTCGACACAATAGAGGGCTACGAGTCGATATTCCAGTCAAAAAATTTGCAAACGGGAAAAATTCCATCCATATAAATTTCATTTGTTACAAGAATTGAGTGAACATAATTTCTATCGTAGAATCGAGTTCTGCAAAGTTATTATGGATAAATTAAACAAAAATGTCAAGTTCGTCAACCACCTATTATTTTCTGACGAATCTACAATTTGTTCAAATGGGCACGTACCAACACAACTGTAGCTATTGGTCGGACCATAATCCACATTTGATGGAGGAACTTCACACCCAATGACCACAAGAAGTATATGTTTGGTGTGGCACTATTGGTGGACGCGTCATAGAACCTTATTTTATAAACGGAAATTTGACATCTGAATGGTATTTATTACTTTTTCAAGAGCATATTATTCCAGAGCTTAGACGATTATTTCCGAATAATAATCATCCTAATTTACCACCAACATGGTTTTTCTAGTGGCATGTCGACTGATACTGCAATACATTCTTTTTTAAATAATACTTTAGAATTCATTGATGTAGGAGAGTGTCCTGTTGGCACATTTTGTGATCTCAGCGGGGCATTTGACTGCGTCAACTATGAATCATTAATATCTAAATTATATGATTATGGAATACGGGGTCTGTCATTAAATTGGATCACTACGTTCCTGAAAGATCGAAAGCAATATGTAAGCTTAATGCATAAGAATGAAAACACCGTGTACAGTGCTGATTCGGAATGTTTAAATGTAACTATTTTTATCCCACAGGGCTCTATTTTAGGTCCGGTACTTTTTATTTTGTTTGTTAATGATATTGATTTTTTGCCATTAAAAGCATATTTTACAATGTATTCTGATGACATTTCTTTAATAATATCAAATCCATCTGATAGTGGTCTAGAACATGATTGTAATGGTATCTTAGGCATTTTAAATAATTGGTTTTCCCATAATAACTTATATCTTAACACCGAAAGAACTCAAATTATTAGATTTCACAGTACGCGAAAGACATGCGACAATTTACATATTAAAATTAATAATAGTGCTATTTCCAATACCGAGAATAATGTTAAGTTCTTAGGGGTATACTTGGATGAATGTTTAAATTGGAAGTATCATTGCGAGATTTTGATATCAATAATTTCATCAATAACATATCTGTTTCGTAATATTAGAGAGACTTTATCGAGAGAACAACTTATTAATTTATACTATGCTCAATTCGGTTCACGTCTACGGTATGGTGTTTGTTTCTGGGGAAATTCCACAATGTCGTCCAAAGTTTTTATTGTGCAAAAACGTATTTCGCGAATTATTTTTGGTATTCCTAATACTCACACTTGCAAGAATATATTCAAAGAATATAATATTCTTACGTTACCTTGTAGTTTTGTATTTGAAATTTGTGCATATGTCTTTAGATATCGTAATAGTTTCATTTTAAATAGCGACTATCATAAGGTCAATACAAGACAAAAAAATAAAATACATGTACCTTGTGCTACACTAAAAATGACAAATGAATCGCCAAGATTCATAGGGCCAAAATTTTGCCGTATCACTTAAAACGTATCGAAAGTGAGTATCTATTTAAAAAAAAACTTAAAGCATTTTTATCTGACAAATGTTACTATTCTGTATCAGAGTTCTTTGCCCCTTAGATTTAAAGTAACATTAACATTTAATAAGATTATATATGATTCCAATTCAGCAATAATCTTATTAAATGAAGATAAGTGCGTATCGAATTGTTCTGTAGATATTTGTACATCCTGGATACCAATATTAAAAGAAGAACTTAACAAACTCAACATTATATAAAAGAAAATATCATCAGTTCTATGTTCTGTGTAAGTAGTAAGTATCTATGGAAATAACATAAACAGAATCTTAAAGCTGTGTATTTGACATACACAGCAAAATAAGAGTTCTTCTAAAAAAAGCTTTGAAAACGGAAAGAGATTACTTTCCGAAACGTCAGCTAAATACGTTATTTCTGTGTTTATTCCCATTTATATTATTTACAAAACATAACCTCTGACTTCCTTTGGCGTAAACGTCACGGGCGCAGAGGCTTTTTTCCAATAATTCTACTATTTTGTAGATTTGGTGATTTGTTTAGAAGAGGATAATAATACATGTGGTAGAAAACCCAAATAATAGGAAAGAATATTCGAAGAATGCCACAAATAACTTTCAGACAATATTTTTATTCTGACGTTTTGCAATTGATGTGTTGTAGATATATCATATATGTTTATATTTTATACTTATATGTTGTTTGTCTTTCATGTTACATGTTACATTTTGTGTAATTGTAATTTATTGACTTGTTCTATTCAATACTTTATAATTGGCTTAAAGAATTAATAAAGACTTACTTACTTACTTACCAGCAGAACAAATATGGTTTAAACAAGATGGGGCTCCTCCACATTTTGGACATGTGGTACGGGCATATCTCGATGAAACTTTTCCTGATAAATGGATTGGACGCAGGGAGGCAATTGAATGGCTAACTAGGTCTTCCGATATGATCCCGCTTGACTTCTTTCTGCAGAGTCACATAAAAAATGTGGTCTGCAAAAATAGGCCGTAAAATATCGAAGAGTTGCAAGAAACGATAAGGCAAGGTACATTGCCACTATTCTTCCCAACACCCTTTTAAATTCACTATAAAATTTTGTTCAGCGAATTTATTACTGTCGGGAAGTAAATGGTGAACACTTTGAACACCTTGTAGAATAGAATTCCAAAGAAAATATATATTAAAACATAATATTTTTAGTCGCAAACTCCTCTATAAAATCCTTATTTTACTATAAGGAACGTAACTGCAACCAACAGCTACTCTCCGGGCTATGTGCCCCGCCGAGCGCTGAATTACAAGTACAAGCCTGGCGCATTAAGTGTAATAATTGCATATTACTATCAAAACGCTAATGCTTCGATTGCAACAATAAGACCGTTGCCAAAACTTTATTTCAAAATTTGCAATAAGGAAATCGTGTCCTTTTTTATATAACTAAGGGGGAAATTTGTCGGTAACAGGATAATAAAACAGCTTTATTCTATCACCAACGTTTCATTTACTATGCGTAAACTTCTTCAGGGCTCAGAATAAAAACGAAGAGGGTGGCAACCTCATTTGTCACTGCACTATTAAATAAGTCTCATACGTGGGTAGGTAACAAGACCTACCCAAACCTTTCGTCGGTCCTGACATCACTTCTTGCAAATACATTTTCATTCGTCAGAACAGACTGAAACCATCTTCCTCGCCTTTGTACGAAGGACACTTTTTCGTTGCCTCTCGTACAAATTATTACGGGAAGCACTTTACTGTCAGTTCTCTCTAAGTCAAGCCTGCGTATTTGTTAGATGATATTACGAATTCTGCTGTCAAACCCCTCTTCAAAAAGTACGTTTCGCCATTGATTCTTTGGCAGATTGATTTTCTATTGCAGGGGGAATATCTGTGACGTACCCGTCTCCCTAACGTGTACTAACTACTTAATGGCCTACTAAAATATTTGGATTTTTCGGTAACCAGGAAAAAAAAGACAACAAGGAACTAATCAGAATTACAACTGATTTTCGAATTTAACTGAATCTGATAGATCAACAACATATAATTTAAACTGATATATGATAGATAAATAAAACCAACTTATTGTCTATTTTATCTTTTAATTTTTGTAGTCTAACAACTATACCTAGCGTAATGTGAAATTAAAGCTACGTATTAATATAGGGTGAAAAATAACACAGCAATACAGTATCTTCCAAATCCTGCTGCTATCCTGAATGCTGGGGGTTCTGTATAACTGTATAGAGAGTTTAAATACGCATCCGGAACACACTGTATAAACAGCCATTTTGCCATCGTGTGTGATAATATTAATGTTGCTATTTTAACAGATTACAAATAATGTATTCATTTATACTGCAAACTCATTAATAGTTCTCCAAGCTAACCTTAATACGATTTTTCGTCTTAATTTAAATGTAAACGGCATCCTTACAACTATCTAATTGCTATTAATGGATTAATTTCGGATGTAAAACGGATTCAATTAATCATTACACAGTAAACTGCAGACTCCACGTACAGTGGATTGTAAGGCGTATCCCGTGGGAAGTGTACACTAAAGGGAATTTATGCAATACTTGCGCCATTTACAGAATTCTCCAAATTAGATTTTGTTCCTGATGCTTTGGACAGAGCTTATTAACGTACATCTACCTTCTCGTTTATAACTTTAGCTTGAGCAGAGAATAATACGAAAAACAAAACGGCATAGAGGAAGAAAAGTATTTTCATCAGTAGTTGCATAGTACAATTTAAACATTCCTGCGAGATAAATCCTTTAGTTCTGTGTGAAATATTTTTTTGCAATCCTGCCACAAAGCCTTCCTCTCAGGCACAAAGGAAGGAAGTTTAAATTAATTAAAAATTAATTTGGGTGAAAGTGTATTATTCTTTTCCAAGTTGTATATTAAGATGTATCTTGCTATTATTCATTCATATTTTCTTTAATTTAATTTCATAACAGCTGCTCCACTGGAGGCATTTAAAAAGGCAAAATGTGTATATCCACAATACCTACTTAATATTAAGTATGTATTTGTTATAAGCATTCAATGAAAGATTAAAATTTTATAAATAAGTTTATTATTTTTTCTATGACTTGTTAAGTTCTTGTAAAGAAATCCGTGAATCACGTTATAAAGAAAAAAGTATCCCATTTTGCCGTCCGCAGAGCCTATTGTTATTCAGATAGGGAATGATTATAGTAGTGAGCTTACTGATGACCATGTGACCAGTTTTTTCTCTAAACTATGAGAATTTTTTAATTATTATTTAAACTTTCTTACTTTAATAGAAGTTTTGTTTTAATTGAGATTAAATAACGTAACTAATTCTGTTTTAATATATGATTTGCAGGAAACAACTATTCAGCGGGCAAATACCCCTACCTGCATTGAATTACACCTTACAAATCATGAAAGAATGGTAATCAATATCATTTGTCAATTCCCTGACCAGACATAGATCGGTTTCGAACTTATTAGTTCTCATCAACATGCCATAGATCATGGAACAGACAAATGATAGTGGCCAATCTGCTAGTTTTATATAAACTATAGTAAATTGAGTAGTGGTGAGAGGTAAATGAAACCTCTCAAATGGTCAATTGCTACTATACACCATTGATGTCTCCATGGGCGTATAGCGACTTGCGATTCTGCAAGTATCTGAGAACAGCGACCTTTCAGTCCCAGGTGGACTTAACCGACTGTTATAATATATGATTTGCAGGAAACAAGTACTCAGCGGGCAAATACCCCGACCTGCATTGGATTACACCTTACAAATCATGAAAGAATGGTCACCAATATCATTTGTCAATTCTCTGACCAGGCATAGACCTGTTTCGAACTTATTAGTTCTCATCAGTATGCCATAGGTCATGGAACAGACAAATGATAGTGGCCAACCTGCTAGTTTTATACAAACTATAGTAAGTATACGCCCATGGAAACATCTATGGTGTATAGTAGCAATTGACCATTTGAGAGGTTTGCCTCTCACCACTACTCAATTTGCTATAATAATATCAATTGTTTTCAGTTCCCTACATTGAGAGTCAAAGACTTGATAGTATTCTCCTATGGTCTAAAGATTGAATCTCAAATCTATAGGTTAATAAATCATGTTCGTTACCACGCACCAGATATATGCCATCGACTTTGAAAGCTAGAAATTTTAGGTAGCGTCTTTGCACACGTTCTAGCAAATTTATATACGTATTATAGCGAGGGTGACATAGCAATCCACCATATTTCAGTTTAGAATAAATTCCTAGATCCCGTATCAAAGTGCAACGTGATAGTTCAGAAGAATTAAAGGAATAGCTATAATAACCTGATCACTTTTCTTAGTGTAAGGACAAACTTTGCACTTTGACACATTCATGAGTTTTGACTGCATCAAACTTCTACCAGATCTAATTGTACCTGCAATTGAAGGTAATCATTTGTGTTATCTGCATATAATTTTAAGTTGTCTGCAAAGAGAAGGCTTTCACAATTAAGAAGCGTTGTTAAGCCATTAATAAATATGATTAATAACAAGGGTTCTAGGTTGGATCCTTATGGAACACCTGATTTTGCTGTATATAAATTGGAATTGAAACCATTATAGCTGATACAAAGATTCCTATCGCCAAGGTAAGAGATAATTAAGGAAATTAAGAAGTTGCTAAAGCCGTAATCGTCTAATTTATTTAGTAATATAGAGTGTACTATTTTGTCTAAAGTTTTTGAGAAGTCGGTATATACTACATCCACTTGTCCATGGGTATCTATTCTATTAGATAATACCTGGGTTATTTCTACAAGATTTGAAACTGTTGACCGTTTTCCAATAAAACCATGCTATTGAGAAGAAATTAGCGATTTTACTTAGATATTTTGATTAGATACACTTACATAATATACCAAAATACTTATTGATAAAATACTAATTAGAAATCAAAAAGTTTTGAGAGATATACCTGTTAGCTGTATGAGATTATAAACTTTTTAGGGAATTGGCAGAGCAAACTAACTTGAAGTTAGCAGCAAATTAAATGAAGAATACTAGGTTCTCGGGTTGAACCGCGTCTGAAATTGTTAATGTCTCGACGTTTCGGCTCCCGTTTTGGAGCCATTTTCAAGAGGAAAAGGGAGGGTCAAGAAAAATTGTTAAAGAAAATAATGTTAGGAGTTCGTAGAACTGGTTCGATTCCGGGGCCTCAATCTGCCTACTCCCCAGATCTCACCACGATCCGTCTCTAAGGCCTCAATCTGCCTACTCCTTAGAGCGAACTCGCTGGCTGTATCTAACGAAGTGTTATTTATACGAAAGCTGTCTGTGGCTGGGAGAGTGGTGGGGGGTGAGGGTCTGTTGATGGAGGTATCAGAGCAGAACGGCTGCTATCAGGATTATAAGGTGTGGATGAAGATTGTGGGGCTAGTCTGGAGATAAATGATTTCCAAGCGACTGGAAGACGATGACCGTCATACCTTTTGTTTAGACAATTGGGACGTTTTTCAATCTCAATTGTTTCGTGGATGATTCACGGTTTCTGGAGAAATGAGGGTGCTATGGTTTTGGTGTTATCGAAGTCTATATTATGGCCTGTTAGGAGGTGGTGTTGGGCAAGTGATGATGTGGGATCGGATTTTCTAACTGCAAGACGATGTTCATATGTTCTATTGTTAATCCGTCTATTGGTTTGTTCAATGCAGGTTTGGGGACAGTTTGAGCAAGGTATTTCATATACACTGTGGGAATCATTAGATATTTGGTCTTTTGGGGTTCTGATTATATTAAAAACTGTTTGGTGTGTTATGAATATGGTTTTTATGTTATTGGATTTCAGAACTTTTGAAATTTTGTCTGTGACACCTTTGATGTAGGGTAGGAAGGCTGAGGAGGAGTTTCTGTCTGTTGAATTTGGGAAGGATTTTGTGCTTTCGATCGCGTTATATGTCCTTTGTCGTAACCGTTTTGTAGAAGTGCTTCTTCTAATGTCTGTTAGTTTGAGGGATCTGGTTACAAGAGTGTTGACAATGGAATTTATTTGTGATGGATGGTGATGTGATTTTGAATTAAGGTAACGGTTGGTGTGGGTTGGTTTTCTATACACAGAGTAGGAGAATTGATTGTTGCTTTGTTTTATAATTAGGACATCTAGGAAAGGAAGGGAACAATTGTTCGATTTCAACAGTGAACTGGATCTGAGGGTGTATATGATTAATGTGAGACAGGAAGTTGTTTAGAGAATCTCTACCATGTGGCCAGATAACGAAGATATCATCTACATATCTTAGCCAGCAGGTAGGCTTCAGTTCAGATGAATTCAGAGCTTGGGTTTCGAAGTTGTCCATGTAGATGTTGGCTATAACGGCGGACAGAGGTGATCCTATTGGAGCTTCTCTCACTTGTTCGAGCAACGAGGAACAGCAGTAGGGAGCTTTCATTGAGAATCTGAAATTGGCAGATGAGATTCTGCCAAAATGTTGTTTAGACAACTGTGACTCCTGGAGAAGTCGACCATCGACGCGGGAGAGTACCCGGAAGTACATACATTGTGAATGTAAATTAGTTACTGAAAGTTCTTAAATATTTTATGTGAAATCCATACGGGCCCTGTTATAAACACACTGTATATATATATATATATAGGCTATGGTTGAATTAAAATACTTCACATCAAATCTACATGAAGCGTAATATAAGTTGCTAATAATAATATACCCGTTTAATATCAAAGGAATAAATTTCGCTGTCGACTTTAACGTCGACAATTAATGATATCAGATCAAAATATTGATTTAATGTTTGCATGCCGTTTTGAAGCTGTGGCGTTTCATACACTTTGCCGCTTCGGCTTCGCAAGCTGTTTACTGCGATTAAATTTGCACCCACGATTCATGTCATTGCATCATTCAATGAAAATGATTTCCATCAGAAAAATGTAAATTAATCACAAAGAAACTCATTAGCGATCAAAGAGTGATGTTATTAAACATCAAAGACTATTTTAATTAGAATCCCCGTGTAGCTACAGCTGATTTATTAAATTTTGTAATTGGTAAAATTGTAGAAATAATACCTTGCTCCTTAACTGAACCATTTTTTCGTTTCAAGTCTTAATTTAATTTCACATATACAGTATTTCAGTAGAATTGAACAAAATTCATTAAAATTGTGATGGTTTCGTTATTACGCAATGTTTTTTATAGGCCTATAGCGGAGTAGTATTAAGGCTTTTCTTGGGATGTGCCTTAGAGAGATTTATTTATTTATTTTGGTTATGACTTCCCAAACAGAAATCCAATTATAGGGCAGGAATTTTACAAACATAATAATAATTAAAACTAAATAACTTAACTAAAGTGAACAATTAAATGATAACAAAACTTAACAAAATAAATCTAGGCTTAGTATAAACCCAAAAATTGTAATCTAATGGTTGTCTGGCTGATAGCAGCGTTGGTTAAGGTGCGAGGACCACCAGCATGGAAAAGAGGGTGGTTTTTACACGTAGGGGGTAGTTTCGAGACGGTAGAGTGAAAAAAATACCACCTTTGTGATTAGCGCCCTGGAAAACCCGCGAGAAGCCCGTTTTCCCGTTATTCGACTGATTTCGGTGTTACGGGCAGGGTAGTTTCAACCCCCGGGGGTTGCTTAGGTCAAACTGTGGTTTAGTAATGGTAAAATTTCCTGATATTCCCATAAAAACCCCGATCCGACGAATCCCCGCATACCTAGGTCCGAAAGCATGGAAGGGGGGTGGTTTTTATACGTTGGGGGTAGTTTCAGGAGGGTAGGGTGAAAAATAACACTACCATCGTGATCCATGCCCTCGAACACCCATAAAAAAGCGTATTTTCATATTTTTTTGGGGATATTGCCATTAGGGGCTGTAGATCAGCCCCAGGGGTTCGCTCCGGGGTACTCTAATGAAAATTAACTGAGTTTATTATTATTCCCCAAAAGAACCCGATCCCACGACCCCTCGCAAGTTCAAGACCGCGAAGCCCGAAATTGGGGTAGTTTTTCCTGGTAGGGGTAGTACGCAAGGGTTTCAGAACTCGAAACTATCACCATCGTTTTCTCACCCTCGAAAACAGGGGGGAAACGTATTGGAAAAATCCTACAAACTTTTGATGTTTTGGCCTTTTTTGTACGTCGTTATATGAACTAATTTCAATTCATTCATATGTCTGATACATGAGCAAAATTACAATTTTTTATTCAAAGTATTATGTGGCGGTAACACGTGGTCATTCCACCTTGTACAATTGTTGTAATAAAAGAAGTTGTCAGGAGCTGTAAATTACTTCTTAGAATTAACGGACATTTATAAACATTTATTTGTTTATTTGTGTATTTGTTTGTTTGTCTGTTTGTCTGTTTGTCTGTTTGTCTGTTTGTCTGTTTGTCTGTTTGTCTGTTTGTCTGTTTGTCTGTTTGTCTGTTTGTGTGTTTGTCTATTTGTCTATTTGTCTGTTTGTCTGCCTGCCTGTCTGTTTGTTCGTTTGTTCATTCGTTCATTCATTCTTTCCTTCATTCATTTGTTCAATCGTTCAATCATTCAACCGTCAAATCGCTCAATCGCTCAATAGTTCAATCATCCAATTGTCCAATCGCTCAGTTGTTCAATCGATTATAGAAGTATAAAGAATAATATTACGATGGAGATTGAGAATATAGACACATTAAAAACAGAACATAGAGGCCCAAGATCATATACAGAATATAGGAGATACTTAAATTTGTACACTAAAACACAAAAAATATATGTAGAATTACATAAATTAAGAAATTTTTACATATTAGGCAAGCAGCTCTTTAATAGAATGGATAAAACAAGCAAATATATCAAGTTTTTCTCTGCACATATGATAATAAGTTAGTAAGTTAGTAAGGGCTGTAGGCAAATGAAATGTCGAATTAGATCCTAAATTTGCACTGGCATACGGTTTAAAATTATTGATACAGTTGATCCACAGCTTACTGCATTGTTTATGATTTTGTGAAGAAGTATACTTATGATATAAACAGCTTAATTCAAATCTGGTCAATAGGGCATCCTAGGGTACACCACGAGGTGGATAAACTCCGTCCGTAACAAAGTGTAAAGTTTTAAGATATCTGCGCTACACTTTCCTAACTGAGTTGTATAGGACATGTATGTCAGATATTGAGAAGGCGTTCGACACCGTCTGGATTCCGGGACTACTCTACAAACTACACGACTACAACTTTCCGACTTACTTCATCAAACTCATTCACTCGTTCTTGATAGGAAGATCCCTGCAGGTTCGAGTGAATAACAAACTCTCAACACGGCGGGACATTCGCGCGGGAGTCCCGCAAGGATCGTGCCTGTCGCCAAAGTTGTACAACCTGTACGTCTCCGACTTCCCAGAGTTCCCGAATACGAAGCTGGCCAAGTACGCCGACGACACGGCCATGTACGCGCATTCGCATAACGCCCAAGCAGCGAACATGCTGCTGAAGGCGCACATGGCCCGTGCCACGGCGTATTACGCCCAGTGGAAGATTCGGGTAAACGCTGAGAAGTCGGAGGCGATAGTCCTCACGCGCCGTTTCACTGAAAACAAAATCCTAATACCAATCTCGATCCGGGGAAACAAAATTCCAACCAAGAGGTGCGTGAAGTACTTGGGGGTCAGACTGGACCAGCGACTGACGTTTAACACACATATAAATGAGACCGTACGGACGGTCTACTCCCTGTCCAGGAGCCTGTATCCGCTTATGGTCAGAGGTAGCAGACTTAACCGACAAAATAAAAAATTATTGTACACGATGGTGGTCAGGCCATCCATCACATACGCGGTGCCGGTGTGGTGCAGCATACCGGTCACGACAATGGGAAAACGAAAAGTGTTAGAACACAAATTTATGTGCCTCATCTCTAATTCTGGAAGGTACACCTCCCTCAGAGACCTATACGCACTTTGCCACGACATAGCCCCAATAGCGGACTACGTCCAGGATATCTCCCAGAAATTCTACTCTTTCAAACTGGGCGATAGCCCACTAACAAGAAACAACACAAATTAGACAGCATAATGGCCCATTTCGGATTAAACACACCCTACCGTACCAGACGTTACCGATCTTCCGGCAACCTCTGTAGCCAAACTTCAACAACTATAACTTTCGCTTACCCTATCCACCTTACTGATATTTCATACCTTTACATCTTTAAATCTTTCCTGTCCCCCTCTTCCTTTCTGTTTGTTTCTTTTTCTCTCGTTTGTTTCTCGTTGTCTCTTTTTGTATTTTTGTCTCTAAATTCATTTTCCATCAAAATTTTATAACAAAATCAAAGTTTTCCGAAAACCAAAATTTTCTTAATAACCAAAGTTTAGGCCAGCCTATGCGTAGCCCGGCATTTGCACGTCTCGCAGATGGTTCCTCGTCCAGATTGAGGTACCAGTGTCAACATCCAAATTTGAAACAGTGAAGTGCGCGAGCTACCTTATAAAAGTGTAACTTTAAGTTTTGTTAAATCTGTTTTTTTAGATGTTTGTAAATTTGATCACCTTTTTTAATCTGCATTATGCAGAAGGAGCCTAGGTATAAGTTTTAATTGTTTTAAAACCGAACCAGGCCTAGTCCGCCCGGTCCTGCAATCCGCCACAGCGAATAACGCAGTGGTTCTACGGTCGGACCCGGGTTAGGCCTTGGGGAGGTAATTATTATATAAGTTACTGGTAAATAAAGAAGTTTTGAATTGAATTGAAATTGGTCATGTATGGTTACCAAACTGTTGAAGCGGTTTGCAGTAACCAAAAGCAGTGTAACGAATATTTAAAGTTTTAAATTGCTAAATTCCCTAGAATTACGCAATACCAATCCCAAGTCGATTCAATAGTTAATATGTTCATCAAATGATAACTTACAGTCAATAGTGACACCAAAGTTTTTAAATTGACTGGCTCTATTCAGAACGACTGTCAAGCTGATCTCAAGTATATCAGTGGTTTAATGTCGAGAATTGGATATAATATCGCATTCACTGTATTTATTATACCTGATAAAAATCGTTGGATTTCATTGTATTATTATTATTTCATCTTTTAATAATAAATAAATATTATAGTATTATTGTTACTACTTATTTTAAGGCAGATGATTTTTTACACACCAAGTATTTAACTTAACCAAATATCTTGTAGCTTTGTGCAGTCAGAAATAAACTTAATTTCGGCGTAAAGTTTAAGATCGTCCCCAAAGAGTGGATAGTTAACATTAGATAATAATTATATTATATCATTAACAAATATAATGAAAAGTAACGGCCGCAAAATTGAACTTTGGGGAACTCCTGGTAATTGTGAAAATTGTTCATATTTGAAACAACGATATTGAACACACTACAACATATCATTAAGACAAAATCTAAGTTGGTTGAGCAAACTGATAGACATACCGAATGTGTCCAATTTTAATAGCAATAATTCTTGATCGAGGTGGTCAAAAGCGGTAGAGAAATCAGTATAAAAGAATATGTCTGCATAAGTTGAGTACTAATTCTTACAATTATTTTGCGATTTAATAAGTAGGAATGGATCCATTCCGGTATATTACTATGTGTGTCAAGTTCAAACAGTTTAGGTATTACATCTAGCATGTATTTATTCTTTAATTGAATAATGCCTTATACTAATTAATTAAATAAAATAAATAAATACCCTCCTGGATATTTACACGTACTTTAGAAACACCCTGTATCTACAGTATCTATAATATTGGAAACTCAGAATGAGACAAATGAATTGAAAAATAATATGTGGACAATTTTTTACCACAATGAAATAAATAGTAGTCGTCAAACGCCAGACTTCTAGACAGGCGGAAACAGAAATAAAATATATTCAGCTCATGCTCTATCTAACCGTCTATATCTCCTATGTATTCAAAGTACAAAAACTATACAAGAGGCACTTTTAAAACTCTCTCGAGAACTTTATCTGTCCACTGTCCCTCAACAGGTATGCTTTTTCAGTTATCACAACTGCAAACCGTATGAATTTTCAAGTAGGGACTTCAGGAACATTGGAGTATTTTATTTTATCGGTATGGATTTAGAATTTTTATATAATCCCGTAGTGTTATTGCATGTAGGAAGTTTTTAATAGCTTTAATAAAGACAAAGGCAAAGGAGAGATTTAAAATAGTTTTAATTAATACTGAAAAGCACGGTAGCTGTCTGAACAATACAAATAATAAGAAAATTAAGATATATAATAAATATAGTTTGTTTTAAAAAATATTAAGGAAATTTCTGCCAGCAAATGTTATTATAATAAACAAGTCAGTTATTTTCCAAGAACGTTTAATTATGGTATTGTGAAACCTGTATATAACGTGTGAGATAAAGAAATGCTAGAAAATTGTACTATTTTATATCAATTTCTTTATTGTCAAATTTGGGTGAGTAATTAAGCTATAAGGCTTTCAGCTCAAAATCTTAATGTATTTTCTTATGGAAGTTTGATTCAAGAAACGTAAACAGAAAAGGATTACCTACACGGGCAAATCTGTTAACTTCAAGGCCAATCGATGTGGCCTCACCACTGGTGCTCCTGACATGTGGCATCATTTAAAACGCATTGTAATAATGACTCTTTTTTATTTTTTCCCTCATCACTTTTTTCATATGCATCGAACGAAGAAAACGCGTAGGAGCTTATTAAAATCAGACTTATTTAGTAAAAAAATTACCTAATGCGAACAGTGTACAACTAAATGAACTGAGTCAAGAGATATGAAGTTGAGGATTATTCTAATTCTTTGAAAATATATTTTATATAGGTGCCATCAGTTTCATGCCATTAAAAAAATGGCAATGGGGACGACCAGACAAACAAGAAACCTATATAGCTTTTTCCTCTAGGAGCACTTTGGAAAAAACTGAACTAGGTCAATAATTTCAATAGTCTCTAATAAAAGTTTGAGAACCTCTACCTTATGGGGTAATCAATGACGTTTATTATCAGTTAGTTTTAAAAAAGTCATGAAAGGGGAAAAAGACTTTTGTTCTTGAGACGGCCGCTGGTGCCGGCATTCGCGGCTTGGGAAACAAAGGAAACAAAATCTATCGACTTCTTGGTTATTAAAAACTGAGCCAAATAAAATAATTTTCCACGAAAAGAAATTGCACAGTGATAGGCAACAAATGATAACTTACCAACTTACTTGTTTATTCAAATAAGTTGTTCAAAATGTACATTATCTATATGAATACACTTTTAATAGAGAGTCCATATCATCGAAAGTCGTCAAAATCCACAAGTAACCCATTCTGGCAAGGTAAATAATTTTTGTGTTTATATATCCAAAGAAGGTCTTTAGATGCATCGGAAATGCCTTGCTGGACTTTTGTTGGCTCTTGCACAACTTCTAAAAAATTAAAAAAAGATGGCGGAATGGTAATTCAAGAATTCGTGCTTTTAAACGTTTAACTTTCTCTAAAAAATTAACTAAGTATTTGCGGTATATCGGTCTCATTTTTTATACTCATACTCTAAAATAATGAGCACCGGTATCTATATTAATATAATTTGAAAATCACATAAAGTCTTTTTAACCTCTCCACAATAAAATTGTGAGAGGTTACTAAAATTGGTTCAAAAACGATAATTGAGATAACATAAAATCTTTAGGTTTTGAGGTCCTAGGAACCCAAAAAAGTAGTTCTTGAAAAATGTCTGTGTGTGTGTATGTGTGTTAGCACGATAGCGCCGAAACTACTGAACGGATTTGAATGAAACATTGCATGTGCGTTTCTTTAGTGCCCCAGAAGATCTGAAAAGGTTTTGGTTGAGATCGGATTACGTTTAGTGCCATTTTGACGCAACAAGTTGTTTATTTTATAATTACTTTCAATTTGCAATAGAACCATTGAAAAGCGGTTAAAATTTTGATTTTAACGATATATCACACTTCCACCCTTTCGATTTGGTTTCTGTGAAAAAAATTAAAACCAAAGCAAATATGAAGTATAGATCGCATTTTGCATGACATGATCGATGCACGTAGCCGTTACGTCGTGAAACTCGTTACATCACGTGTCAATTCACCTGTGAGGGTTTCTTCACTGCTCTAGAAGTAGAGCGGATTACGTTTAGTGCCGTTTTTAAATATATATATATATATATATATATATATATACAGACAAATCGAAGAATTGAACTACAAATATTCCTCTAAAATTTAGTAAAATTACTGAAATGCTAATGTTTTATTTAACAAAGACAGCCGCAAGCGATAGGATTGCAATGAGCAAATTTTAACGATTGTCATTGTCATCGTTTGTCATCCGATAACGTTGGTCTCATGTCATTTTAATAATATTTCGGCATATTTGTAACTTTTAGTGGATTGTCACAAACTTTAAAGGTAGATGTAACAATATCAATATCATATGCTTTCTGTACCTTCGTTGGTGAATTTATTATAGTTTATCACTTTACCAATTTTCAGTTTGTTGCTTTACAAATCTGTAGTATTTAGGTTAACTAGACTTTCTTAGTCGTTCAAGTGATGTTAAAGTTGTTAATATCCAAATAGTATATTATTCAACGAGCGATAATGTAGGTAATAACTCGCATAAATGATTGTAAATTCATTAAGTTGAGGGTTTTTTTAGTGCCCCAGAAGATCTGAAAAGGTTTTGGATGAGATCGGATTACGTTTAGTGCCGTTTTGTCACACAATTTAATGCTCTTTTCGGATTCAAAGATCCACCGAGTGGGGAGATTCCAGCCGCTTCCAGTAGCTGCCGATTTTTTAAATAAATCCTAAAATCGGAAGATGTTCGTGTATTGACATTTCATGCATGTGGGTAGCTACATTAAATGTTTAAAATTTTTATAGACTATATGTGAATGAAATATGGTCCAAAGATAGAAAAAGTTTTTGAAATAAAAAATTAGCTCTATATCTCATGTAGTTTACGAGTTACAGATTTTTAAACAGACCGTACTTTGCGCTCGAGGAACTTCTATGTATATATTATAAGCATTCGGCCGTTTTCTGGTGCTCTAACATCTGGTTTATTGCAGTGCACCAAGATAATAGATCAAAACATCTTTTAAGTTTATGTTATTATCATTGACATTTTCAAATCGATTGGGTAGAACTACTCGACCAATATAAATATTTCTGTCTGTCCGTCGGTCTGTAATTTTTTTTTGTACACCCGTTTACTCTAGAACCGTTTATGATATTGATTTGAAATTTGGTACACTTATTTTAGCGAAAGTTAAACGTTTGAAAACACGAATTCTTGAGTTACCATTCCGCCATCTTTTTTCCCTTTTAGAAGTTGTGCAAAAGCCAACAAAAGTCCAACAAGGCATTTCTGATCCCTCTTTCCAAATTCGTTCCCAAAATTTATTTACCTTGTTGGAATGGGTCATCTAGTTTTGGAAAGCTTTGAACCCCTCACTATTTTCAGTACGACGAAGTAAAGACATACGCACTCCTTTCAACACATTGGGTAAATTAGGAAAATCTTTTATGGTCTCTATGCAGATTAAAACGCGTCGCCGCAATTGCTCCAAAGTGTCAATTGGATCACGGTAAGCGGTTTAAGATGCTCTCAAAAATAAAAATCCATTAGATTTAAGTCACCAGCTCTGGATAAGTGTAATTTTCTGCCATAATGTCCAAAATTCACTTTTAAATACAGTGCTTTAAAATACTACACTAAACTAAAGTAAGTCAATAAAATAAATTCTTACTAAGGATACAGAAAAACGTGATAAAAATCGAAAAAGAACAGAAACAATGACACAAAAGAACCGTGTAATTGTACGTAATCAAGTAACCGACACGAACTAAACTAAAGTAGATTTTTTTCTAATAACAGTTTGGACCATTTTGTCCCTTCCACTTTTTAAAGTGTTCTTATTGGTTTTTAGTCCACGCTAGCTGATGTTATTGGTTAATTTAAATTGGAAGGAACAAAACCGCAAAAGCAAAAAACAAAAGGTAACCGCCGGCACCGCTACTTTATCGGCGACACTCGATGGCAGGCCTTTAAAGTTTTTATGCCAATTAGGGAGACGTACAGCCGGCAAAGCATACAATAGATTTGAACTTGGGCTTGGTTGAACTTTCACTTCTATTCTGGAATATTTTTCCTACCTTATTATTCCAGAAGTTCTCAAACAATCTTATTAACAATAAATTATTTTTTTAAATATTTCTTTTTCTCGAAAATTATGGAATTTAGACCCCATGTCATTTACAATATTTTCTACGGGACTCACTTTTATAGAAAAAGGCGCATCTTTATTTATCCCGAGGCTCTTAGATATTACTGGTGACACTACAAATTGTCTCAGAGAGAGTATCGATTGTGAAACTATTTTGTTACAATATCCCTTTTTAGCACTTATCAGTACTTGGTTTAAATGGCTTTATTCTGCATTATTATCTGTACTTGCACCTATTCCAGGAAGGGTTGATATATTCTTCATCTGATAAACAGGTATTTAGATTGAATTAAAAAGTTAACTATTATAGGTTCTAGTTGATAAATTTTATTTTTAGCCCACTATGCAGTAGAGAATGAATACTTCTCCCGTAGATGATTTTAGGTCGCTCTTTCTTGAGCTATATTCAGGCAGAATTTTTATACTGGCTTCATAAAAACAAGCACTAAATTTTAGGCTAAAATCGGCAGCTACTGGAGACGGCTGGAACCTACCCACTCGGTGGATCTTTGTAGCCGAAAAGAGCATTACATTGTGTGACAAAACGGCACTAAGCGTAATCCGATCTTATCCAAAACCTTTTCAGATCTTCTGGGGCACTAAAAAAACCCTCAACTTAATGAATTTACAATCATCTATGCGAGTTATTACCTACATTATCGCTCATTGAATAATATACTATTAGGATATTAACAACATCACTTGAACGACTAAGAAAGTCTAGTTATCCTAAATACTACAGATTTGTAAAGTAACAAACTGAAAATTGGTAAAGTGATAATCAATAATAAATTCCCCAACGAAGGTACAGAAAGCATATGATATTGATATTGTTACATCTACCTTTAAAGTTTGTGACAATCCACTAAAAGTTACAAATATGCCGAAATCTTATTAACATGACATGACACCAACGTTATCGGATGACAAACGATGACAATGTCAATCGTCAAAATTTGCTCATTGTAATCCGATCGCTCGCGGCTGTCTTTGTTAAATGAAACATTAGCATTTCAGTAATTTTACTAGATTTTAGAGGAATATTTGTAGTTTAATTCCTCGATTTGTCTGTATATATATTTAAAAACGGCACTAAACGTAATCCGCTCTTACTTCTAGAGCAGTGAAGAAACCCTCACATGTGAATTGACACGTGATGTGGCGAGTTTCACGATGTAACGGCTACGCACATCGATCATGTCATGTGAAATGCGATCTATGCCATATTTGCTTTGTTTTTAATTTTTTTCACGGAAACCAAATCGAAAGGGTTGAAGTGTGATATATCGTTGAAATCAGAATTTTAACTGCTTTTCAATGGTTCCATTGCAAATTGAAAGGAATTATAAAATAAACAACTTGTTGCGTCAAAATAGCACTAAATATAATCCGATCTCAACCAAAACCTTTTCAGATCTTCTGGGGCACTAAAGAAACGCATATGCAAAGTTTCATTGAAATCCGTTCAGTAGTTTCAGCGCTATCGTGCTAACACACATACACACATATACACATACACACACACACAGACATTTTTCAAAAACCATTTTTTTGGGATCCTAGGACCTCAAAACGTAAAGATTTGATGTTATCTCAATTTTCGTTTTTGAACAAATTTTAGTAACCTCTCACAATTTTATTGTGGAGAGGTTAAAAAGTCCTCTGTAATTGTGGAAGGGAGCCCAAAATGATACCGAGCGAAGCCGATCACTTGAAAATTGTAGTAATGGAATAATATGAGAATAACTTCGTGTCTCCATCCATACCAATATAATTTCTTGTTGATACTAAGTTATCACAGACACAGTGTGTGGTAGAATGAATAATTTAAGGAGGTTGTAAAACAGAAAGATCGTAAAAACGTGGACGCTAATATCGAGCAGGAGTCAGTCTCTAAGAATGAATTATTCCTCCTTTTCTCCCAGGGCATGTTGATATAGGAATTATGAATCCGCTGAAAGAAAGTTTTGATAAGAAGAGAACTGGCAGGACTTTATAACCATTTTTGATGCGTAATATATGATAGCATAGTTTTTATGTTAAACATTGTCTTATGTACTTCAGTTAAGGGAATTTCAAATGCGTTTTATTAAAAAAATATTTACTAAACCATATCTTTGTTGGGTATGAATAAAAACATTTCAGCAGATCCTAAGGAGATCTAGGCATTACAGTATCCTCAACAAAGACAGTGATGCTTCCTTTTAAATTAGAGCAGATCAGGAATATTCATTGTTATCGCGCTGTTACAAATTTAATTTAAAAGTGGATTCAATTTAACATTTTAATTACAGTCGACTGTCTCATTAAATCCGTAAATAAATAAATTAACTAAGGAGCGGGCAATTACAAGTGGTTTTTTTATTTCACTCCAATTTCAGTGACAATTGTGATGCTAAATCAGGCTGTACTTATGTTAAGCCCGGGACAATTTAAGAGCACTATGGAAAATACAGAACAAGAGATACTATTCAGTACAGGCACAAGAAACGATCGCTTAATCGGAGTCCGATGTGTTTGACTTCATTTATTATTTATTTACAATACTGGTATTAACAACATAACAAATGTTTTACATACGTCAGGGAAATAGCAACAAAAACTACAGATATATGAAAAATATATACCAAACTACAGTGCGAATTAAGAAATTTACATTATATGTAAAAATTTGAAAACAAAATATGTGTAAAATATTTATAAGACACTATTCAACAAAAAAAAACATAATGTTACAAAATGGCAATAATGAATACAATGGAAAAGTGACATCTCATGTGCAAAAAGTACATATATACGATACTACATAAGAAACAATGTTTACAAATGTTAAAATTTCAGATAACGTGTCAGAATAGCAGAATACACTATATAAAATGTTTGAGAAAGCAAAAGGTTTATACATTCAGACGAATATACTATACAAGGTGTTTTAGTTAACATTCCCATAGCCGATATCCAGGAAACTAAAAAATAAATTTTTATTCTGTAAACAGTAATAGATATCTATGATTAATGCCTTCTTTAGGAAGTACAATTTACTATTATAACGTTAACACCAGAGATGGCGCTGTAGTTTAAAAATATTTTTCGATCAAGGAAGGTTTGAAGTTAAGTTTATTATCCATATGTATACCTAAAACTTTGACCTTTTCTGAGTTAATGTGAACGATCCATATTTACACATCTGAAGGACTTTTATTATACTTTCCAAAATGGATATTAAACGTTCACAAAGAAGGGTTAAAATCTACTGTTTCAGGCAGAGAATAATACAAAATCTATACTTACTGTTTCGTTTTTGCTTAACTGTTTCACTGATGGTATCAATTGGACGTCGTAACACTATAAATCTAACGCCGGGATTCATATACAGCAAGGTGTTGCTTTCTGCGCTATCTGGATATTTCTTTTCTTTTATAAAAAAAGAACTTAATCATGTGCAAAAAGTACATATATACGATACTACATAAGAAACAATGTTTACAAATGTTAAAATTTCAGATAACGTGTCAGAATAGCAGAATACACTATATAAAATGTTTGAGAAAGCAAAAGGTTTATACATTCAGACGAATATACTATACAAGGTGTTTTAGTTAACATTCCCATAGCCGATATCCAGGAAACTAAAAAATAAATTTTTATTCTGTAAACAGTAATAGATATCTATGATTAATGCCTTCTTTAGGAAGTACAATTTACTATTATAACGTTAACATCAGAGATGGCGCTGTAGTTTAAAAATATTTTTCGATCAAGGAAGGTTTGAAGTTAAGTTTATTATCCATATGTATACCTAAAACTTTGACCTTTTCTGAGTTAATGTGAACGATCCATATTTACACATCTGAAGGACTTTTATTATACTTTCCAAAATGGATATTAAACGTTCACAAAGAAGGGTTAAAATCTACTGTTTCAGGCAGAGAATAATACAAAATCTATACTTACTGTTTCGTTTTTGCTTAACTGTTTCACTGATGGTATCAATTGGACGTCGTAACACTATAAATCTAACGCCGGGATTCATATACAGCAAGGTGTTGCTTTCTGCGCTATCTGGATATTTCTTTTCTTTTATAAAAAAAGAACTTAATCATTTAACATTGGTAATTGCATGCCAAATGAGTTGTTTACCGTTTCATCTTTCAAATAAATACCTGTCCTTAACTTGTCGTCCTATTGCGGTATTGCTATTGATGTTTGAATTTTGAGATATATCGTTCCGGTTATACTTGTGTACTAGACGGAAGTACGCCTTCAAAAACGGAAGTATGATACGAAAGTTAAATCGCTTAATTTAATCCTGTGACAGCGACATTTATAAATAATGTAAATATGGACACAAACAAACTGGTATTAACATAACCTAATTTTTTTTAAAGACCTAGTGAAGTTAGGCGAGAGTGGGTTTTCTAATTAGTATGGAACATAAACAAAATTTTTAGAATTTTTCAATTGCACAATCTCCAAATGTACAACTATGTTATTATCTTATATACGTATTATTATTATTGTTTGTTCACAATTTAGTTATATACTATTTATCCTGTAATTGGATTCTTGTTATCAGTTGGGCAATAAAGACTGTTATTAATAATGTAATATAGTCTTAAATAAGGGAAACAATTGATATTTAAACAGTTGTTAAATTCAGTAACATTTGGCTTATTATGAAAACTTATTGACTGACATAATGGTACGTGTAGGGTATACATATGAAGATTTTTTAAATGTTATTCTTATTTATGATGAATATAATAAAATTTTCACCAGAAACTGTGATACTTTCGCTACCAGATATCCCAAATAGCCCAAACCGACCCATGATACTATTTCAAGTTTGATGAAAAATTGTAGACATTTTTGCTAACGAAGCCAGAAGAAACAGCCAGGACCAGGGGAGATCTGCCGATATGACCCACACCTCTCACATTTGTGAACGGGGTTGACGAAAAAGCAGGCCCACCCCAAACGAGGCCGGGCCGCGGTCGGTCCCGGTCTACAGCGCTGATCTGGGGCAAATTACAATAGTTCGCTCGACCTCAGTCATCTGACATCATCACTGCAGAAGACATTGGCGCGTTCTAGCAAAAATAAGGAAATTAAACCAATTGTCATTAATCAGAAAAATGATATTTCGGTTTTAGGAGACTTTAGAGCTTACCCATACGCTTCTCTGTGAGATGCAGAATTAGAATTGGCCTTGTATTTAAATCAATACACAAGATTTTGCAAAATCATAAATTTAATTTAACCCATATTCTTATCAAATGGTACGATGATTTCTTTGTGGAAATGATGCAGGAAGGGTGCATTATGCCGAATTTTTGTTCGTAAGGAACCGAAATGACACATTTTTTGAAAATATTATTTGGACAGACCCAAGCAACACCAAATGGTTTAATAAAGTTTTGATTCCGTTTATACGACTGGTATATATAATGTTTATCGCAACCTATATTCAACGTTCGAATGTCCGCGCTACAATACATATTTGTCTTATCATATATTAAATATAACCGTTTTAAAAAACGTCTATATATGGTACATGATATTCTATTTATATGCGTGTTAAGAAAATGTTATATTGTTGTCACATCATATACGAGATATATACTTTTATGTGGAACCTCAAATAAACGTATTCCATATACCTACCTACATCAATAATACGTATGATGTAAAGGTTTTTCTCACGGTTATGAAAAATCTTTTCTCCAGTTACTGGTATATGTGTAATAAACCTTTATTTTCCACTGTAATTCATACATACATACATAGGGTATCCCTGTATGGAATATCTAATAGGTACTTATAAACTTTTTTATTTTAAATTTTTTGAAAAAGTTATTTTTTATAGTATTGCTTCAGCTTATCAAACTTTTTTTGGCAATGTCAAAATTTAGGTACCTATATATAACTACTGATATCAAGGAAGCTTTACCTATTCTGCGGGATTCGCTAAATACGTAAAACTATTTTATCATTTACTATTTTGAGGATGTTTGGCAACGATAACAAAACACAACATTGTTCATTTTACTAAAATCTAAAAATAGAGTCTATTTATTATTATTATTGTAACTATAGCGGCTTTTGGCAAGATTCAACTAATCTTGAATCATCCCTCTAATTTTATTGTCACTGGTCTCACCCACGCCTTCAACGCTAGCCATGCAGAGTTTTACACCTTCTGTGATAAAAAAATGCAGTTACTATGAAATCGCTCAGATAAGTAATAATTCTTACCAATCACAAGTTGGTCCATTCTGATGATAACTCAAGGATAAGAGCGGCTCATCAACATAACACCTGTTGAATTTCAATCAAATAATATATACGCAAAAACAAACAAGTAAAGTTAAATTTTTGCGATCTCGCGACTTACACTAATGTCTTTAAGCGCCTTGACGACATTTTCTAACGTACTCCTGAAGCCGCGCGATACCACTGCAAGAGCCTTTAAGCGTGACGTCATGACTTATTCGCTCGAATGGCACCGCGTATCGCGTCTAATATGCAAAAATATAGCTTAAATATTCTTTGTTTCGATCACAAGACCACACTACTAAGATTGGCTACCACCACACGAAACAGCAATTAACACGACGATCCGCGATTGCTCACCATTATACTGTTGAGACAATGAGAGAGATGCATATATTTATGAGAAATGCTTATGTATTCTGCAACAAAGACAACAATATTAACTCGGTTGCTGGCGACTGCGCAATCGATGCAGATTGATATACGTTTAAAAACCGTATATTGTAAACTGCAATATTACAGAACAAATATTTTCATTCATCATCTATCTATAACAAATTTTGATTAATGTAAATATTTTATTCATATTTCCAGATATTGTTATAATCTTTGAACTTTTAGTTGCAATTGTTTATGACATGCCTATAAAAATGTAGCGCAAATACATATTTATCGTACACATTTAAAAATCGTATATTAAAAACTATAATATGGCTGAAAAAATTCAAGTATTAAAATTTCACCAATTTACAATTTAAACATTTGACGGAAGTGTAGTCTCAACTCTCAATTAATTATTTCTCAAATATTCTGCGTTACTCCAAAAATGTTCGGAGAAATACATTCATAATATATGTAGAAAAATCGTTAATGAAATAAACGCGTTTCATAGACGTTGATTAAATATACGATAACGGAATTTAAACCATAATTTCATATAATAAACGTTTATTGAACCATCATGTGTTGCTTGGAAACGGCGACAATGCAAAATTTACAACAAAATTTCTCTTCAATCGCCACAGTTTTGAATACATTTACAGAAATGTTTCTCAGTGTAGTAAACATGTTTAATTTAACCTTACTTTTTCCACTGTGCCGCGACTATTAAACAGCTGAAGCAAGACGAATGGCACGGAAAATCACTACACTGGTCGGCCTTAAGAGATACAATAAATTTAGTATCGGGGTTTGATCAGAGACGGAGGTTCTGGCCGGCCTCGCGACTGAGTGAATGTAGCCAACAGCCCTGGATTCGAGGAATTGATGTCTCTTCTTAAATACAAAGAGAGACGCTGTAATGGGGAGTAATGGGCCGTACGCTGAATACACCAACCCCAGTGGAACGTTTACTTGCGGCAAATTCTGCACATAAATTAGTTTTAAATTTATCCAAACCACAAAGTTTCCAAATCTAAAGCGATATAGCACGGAAAAAAGTTTAATGTGTTGTACTAAATTGTACATAGTAAGAATTTGGTAGCACGAGAACGTCCCACGCAGAACAAATAAGGCCCGTGGCTCGATTTATGGCAACGCTGTGTTTAGACTCAAGAGTCAATACTTTACATTTCCATTTAAATTCGGATTAAATAGTAGTTTAATCCGACCCTTGCAAAATTTAATAAAACGGTTGGCTGTGTGCAATAAAGAGGATAGTCACAATGATAGGTTTAAAGACAATGAAAAGCAATTTGTACTTATTTTAAAAATTGGCTTGGACAATGGACAGCACTAGTAAGATAAATAGTCTAAAGTATACACCGGGATTAAAACCTTTACAGTACGGTGTGGGGTATATTTCATACCCCAGGCATGATTTGTTCTTATAACTTTTGAAATAATTTTTTTAACAGTTTGAGTTTATATGTATTTGCCTAAAACATATTGATACATTTTATTTCAAAATTTCACACAATAATATCCAATACTTAAAAAGTTTTGATAATTTTGGACCGGGGTATGAGATATACCCCCATCGGCTTCCATGTACTGCTTCGCAATTTATGAATTTCTGTTATAGGTAAATTTTCGCGACCTTACCACAACTAACTATGATAAGGTGTAAGAGAGATGGCTATATAATAATGAGAAGTTAATTGGTTAGGTATGTATAGCTATCTCTTTTACACCTTATTATGGTTAGTTGTGGTAAGCTCGCGAAAATTTACCTATTATAACCTCACGTTTGTCATTTATTGTTTTGTGCAGTGAAGTGTGGTTCAATGGGATCTTTTTCCAAATAGTCTATCTCCATAGCGTATTCCCAAAAAATAGTGTATTTCTAAATAACGTATCCGTAATGGCAGGAAAGTTTTTGTCAGATGCAGAATTACCGAAGATATTAGAAGAAGATTCTGGAGACGAAGGCGGCCAAAGTTTATATGCTGATAGTGATTTGGACGATTTAGAATTTGAGGAATTGACTGTCGAAGAGCAAGACCATAGCGATATTGAGGATATCATAGAGAGAGTGGAGGAAGGACCAGAGATTATAGTAAACATTCCAGAAAACGAAGAAGTTGCGACAGATAACGATCAGAACCTATCGGAAAATAGCTTGGGCGATGATAGTGATGATGATTTCACTATATATATATATATCTAAATCTGGATTCTTTTGGTCATCAAAACCACCCTGGGCTATCTAAACGTAGAGCACACAATAAGGTGAATGCAAAACCCGGTCTAACAAACACAAGCAAAGATATAACTTCTATTCGTGAAGCTTTTGATCTATTCATGCCTCGATTGATGATGGATAAAATATGTGACGAGACAAATCGCCATTGCCAGAGGTTATTGGAAGGTACTAATAAAAATATTCCTAGTACAACTTCAAACGAAGTGGGTATCTTATTGACTGCTGGAAAATGTCACGGACGGAAACTTCCATTAGAAGAATTATGGACTTGTGACATATCCTATAGACAGTTATAGACAGCCTTTTTTTACCACTGCCATGGCACGTGACAGATTCCGTTATTTGCTCGGCAACATCAGGTTTGATGATTGTCAGACTAAAGCCGAGCGCATTGAGCAAACTAAAGACAAATTAGCAGCAATCAGAGCTGTATTTGATCAGTTTTCGAAAGCTTGTATAGCTAATTATTCACCAGGATTGAATGTAAGAGTTGACGAATGTTTAGCAACATTAGGGGACACTGCCCCTTTCGAGTCTATATGAAAAGTAAACCCGGACGTTATGGCATCAAAATGTGACTGCTTATATATTAGATCTTCAGGTTTGGCATACAGGCTACTTATTCAATATAAATCCTTCTAATTTTTTTATTTCTTTTAGGTTTACACTGGCATGGTCAACGGAGTCTGAGAGATAAATAAATATATAAAGGAAGACGAGTTGTAACGGATTTAATGAATCGATACTACGGCTCTTGGCGGGGTGTAACCTGTGATAACTTCTTCACATTTATTCCGCTGGCAACAGAATTATATGCAAACGAGGTAACAAGAACAGGAACACTCAGATCAAATAAGGCAGAGATTCTAAAGGCTTTCCTTCCATCCAAAAAAAGAGAGAAGAACTTTCAAGCTAGCAGTTGCATTGCTTTCAACCTAGTTCAATGATGGGAAAATTGATTATGCAGATGAAAAGAAAAAGCCTGAGATTATAAAGCACTCTAACCAAACGAAAGGCGCGGTAGACACTGGGGACAAGATGACCAAAGAATACACTTGCGTCAGAGCTATATAAGACGATGGCCGTTCAGGATTTTTATGGAGATGATTGATATAGCTGCACTGAATGCTTATATTATTTGGGCCAAAAAAAATCCAGCATGGAGGAATAAGGATCGAAGTCGCCGCAGAGTGTTTTTGAGAGAATTAGGGCTTAGTTTGGTACGAGACAACGTTGAGAACAGGAAAGAAAGTGGCACTCATTTCCATAATTATTAAAAACATGCAATGCATTTTGTTTGTCCAGAAGCCGAAAACCCGTTTGGAGAAGCAGGAACCACTGAAGCAGCTAGACAAGACAACAAATTATCAGGGAGATGCAGCTTCTCTCCTAGAAGGCAGGACAGAAAGTCAAAATTTGCTTGTAGTTCTTGTAAAAAATTTGTTTGCGTACTCCACAGAGAGGTTTCATCAACAATTTACTGTGTAAACTTGAACCCCCATAATAGAGATAATTGAGTGATTTTTATTCAATTGTTGTAAGTCGTTAAGTGTTTTTTATATTCTTTGTTAATATTAGTATTCTATTAATGAAAGAATTGTAGAAAATTTTATTTGGTTACCTAAAGATTAGAATTTATTGTTTTTGTTGTAATTTGTATCAAATTTAACTAGCAATAACCTGCTTTAAATCTCTTTCACCTTATTCCGTAGGCTAAAACCTACATTTAACGAAAATACTGATTTTGGAAGCAAAAAAAATCGCATGGGGTATCACTCATTCCTCCAACGGAGGATTAGTGCACCAAAAGCCCACCGTTCTTGGAAGGTTAACTTTTCATGGAGCCACTCTTATATATCATATATTAATAAGGTGATTTTTTTGAAATTTCGATGGTGATCACTGCCCCCATTTAGAAGTTAATGACGTAGAAAAAATTGGGAAGATTTTTCGAAAATTATTATTAGCATCTTTTTTTAATCTAGTTGTATACAGTGTTATTCACGGAAAGCTGGTATTAGATATTTCTCGGAGTCCATCGAGTTTAGAAATCTGAAAATTCGTATATAGACTTTTTGGGTATGGCGAATTTAATGAAAATATTTTCAACTTGTGTCACTTCCGCTGATACCGGAGGTATCACCAAGCTTTGTTATTTTAAATGGAATGTATATTATTGTATATTTGGATTCCTCATAAAATTTTAGCTTTGGTTTGTGTATCAGAATGTACCCTTAAACCTAATATTTTCCGAGATAATTAATATTTTTGTAAAATTTTGACGGTTTCTGTACTTTGGAAAAAATCAATATCTTCTATCATGTTCCAGATAAAGGCATTTTTTAAAAGCTCATAAGTGCCCTACGTTCTAACTAAAAATGTCCTTATGTTTCCACAATTTTATACAGGGTGTATTGTTTTCACAGTTGAACGTACCACGACCTACTGCGCCATTCGATATCTCGAAGCGTAGGAAAGTTTTGAAAATTTGGTTGTAAACTAATGTTGACGGGGGCAACTCACCTAAAATATTTTCAAGATGGTGGCACTTCCGGTTATACCGGAAGTAGGTATCAACTTGCTTATTTTAAATGGGACACGCTATATAGTATTACATCTTTGGATTGTACGTAAAATTCTAGGCCGATTCTGTGTATCATGTATTGTACCTAAGTCTCTCCGTTTTTGACATATTTCAATTTTTATGTCAAAAATAATGTTTGCAGGCCCTAAAAGAATTATCAGTTATCAATAATATTTTTATAAAATTTTTAGTTTTCGAGATATTGCCAATTCAATATTTTTATATGGGAATTTTGCTATGGATTTTAAGTTCAATTACTCTTAGTTGGCTATGACAGCGTTGAATGTTGAATGATAAACAAATGCATGTAGCTATTACTTGCCATTTGAAAAGTATTAATTATCATTATTTAAATTTATTTATAATCTGTGGAGAATGTAACAAAGTTTTATCAAGAACATGTAAATTATTTGCTAATAGATATACCCAGAACAGTCGTCATGTGACTCGATTTTGGCATAAAATATCATCAGAATACATAAAAATCCGACATTGATACATGAACTCGTATCATCTATAAGTATGCTAAATAAATTAGGCCAAAGTATCGACCCCTGTGGCGTTCTATATATTAAAATTAAGGATCTTTGCTATTATGATAATTAATAATGTGATATTTCGAGATTGAATTAGGCAAATCGCAACTCATTAGCAGTACATTTGTAAATTTTAATGGAATTCTATAAGTGCCGCATGCACAGTCTAATTAAATTCAATAATTTTCATTAATATTTTCCAAACCAAAAGTAAAACTGTTGATAATTGCTAGGTTCCCTCGCAAGTTTATTCATTTACAGGATTTAATTAGACGGCTTGTTGTTATCGGTAATTGCTGGAAATTATGATTTTAACATGACAGTTCAATACGCGGTGTGCATGTGTTATATTGCTCAGGAAATTAAGTTTTGAAGTCATTTACATTTATACCGCATACACACAAAAACTTAATTATTCTAATTAAAAGTGGTGCATTTTGTAAATTAATTAAAAGCATACATGTATGAGGTAATATTTTATTGAATTTTGATCGCCAGGTATTATCTTAAATACTAACCATAATAATAACACTAATTTTATTTAAATAAGTAATATAATATACAGTGTGACCCATTTCAAATGGAAACCTCTCTGTAAGAAATGTATTTATAATCCTATGTTAAAGCTTTTTTTTTAAATGATAAATCATCGAAAACCACTTTATGACAAAAATTTAGAGATAAATTTCAATTTTCAAAGCCTTCTCTGATTTATTTTCAATGCCGAAAATGGACAAATTTGATTAGCGATTTTTTAATTGAAATTTTAACTACACCATTCGATTCAGTAACCTCTCAAATGGGTAAATCCCTAGTTTCATGAAAAAATATTGAAAAAAAAAAATGACAGATTTATGACAAAATTAATGTAGGTTCATAGTAACTTTTACTTCATTTTTTCTAAAAATCGAAGTAGCCCATGAAAAATAAACAAAAGAAAGATAAATTAAGTGAATAGTTTTAATAAATATTGTCATTTAAACAAACTTAATCATATTGGACTTAAGAACATAAGTATGAACAATTAAAAGTAATAATAATTAGATACCTATTAAATAAAAAAATAACACATTGTACAACATCACACTAAAACTTCTTAAATTTTTGTAGCCTCTACAGGCCGCCGTTTATTTCGATGCACTTGTCGAATCGTTTTTTAATATTTTTTATGACATTCTGTAATTGTTGCCGGGTAACTTCTGCACAAGCTTGTCTTATTCTTGCACACAATCTTCTCTATTACGCGGGCGTGACCTGTAAACTTTAGATTTTATTAAAACCCATAAAAAGAAGTCCATCGGTGTTAAGTCCGGGGATCGGGGTGGCCATTCAATTAACAGGCTACCACGACCTATCCATCGATTAGGATAGTTAGCATTCAGCCATCTGGTAACCACTCTGGCATTATGGACAGGGCTTCCATCTAATTGAAAATGTAGATTTACCCTTTCTTGTTTTGGAAGTTCATGTAGAGTATTTCAAAATTCATTTCTTAGGGATGTAAAAACTGCATGCTATTCATATTACCTTCAAAAAAGAAAGAACCAATAATTGTTTCATTGAGCAACCCACACCAAACATTAACTTTTTGGGAATATTGTTTTTTACAATTAATGACAAACTGTGGGTTTTCTATAACCCAAAACCTAGAATTTTGTGACGATACTACCCCGTTTGTTGTAAAAGCTGCTTCATCGCTGAATAAAATATTTTATTAAAATTTCTGTTATTGAGACACTCTCCTTGAGCCCACAAAGAAAATTCCATCCGTCTGTTATCATCACCAGGTTCCAACGTGTGTAAAAATTTGGGTTTAAATGGTTTTACCAAATTCTTCTTAAGGCATCGGCGAATATTTTCTCTAGGTAAATTCAAATCTAAGCTAGCTACTCTTACAGTGGCGTTTGGATTGTTGTTAAAATAATTTAAAACTGTCTGCTCGTACCTGGTTCTTCTTTGTATATTATCTGTTCTTATAATACGCCGTGTCACAGCGCCACACTCATTAAAAATTTTGTTTATTTCATAAACAGTACTTTTAGTAATGTTGGGCCTATTCGGATGCCTGTTGTTGAATATCTCACATACCTCTTTCAAAGTTCTGTCATTATCTCCTTTAAGGCGCACAAGTTCAATTTTTTCCTGTACATTTAGATTATCCATAATTAACTACAAACTAATAAACTAATACTTGATAATAACTATCGATTATTTTTATAATTCAATAACAATGAATATGAGAATATGCGAATTTTAAAGATTTCACGTTTGACTATAAAATTTGTTTTCCATGGCATCCTAATATTATCTGCCATTACTCAATAAAAATGTAATATTTATTAAAACTATTCACTTAATTTATTTTTCTGTTGTTTATTTTTCATGGGCTACTTCGATTTTTAGAAAAAATCAAGTAAAATTACTATGAGCCTACATTGATTTTGTCATAGCTCTGTCATTTTTCAATATTTTTTCATGAAACTTGGGGTTTGCCATTTGAGAGGTTACTGAATTCAGTGGTGTAGTTAAAAATTCAATAAAAAAATCGCTAATTAAATTTGTTCATTTTCGACATTAAAAATAAATCATAGAAGGCTTTGAAAATTGAAATTTATCTCTAAATTTTAGTCATAAATTTGAGTTTTCGATGGTTTATCATTTAAAAAAAAGCGTTAACATAGGATTATAAATACATTTTTTACAGAGAAGTTTCCATTTAAAATGGGTCACACTGTATATGATCGACTCCGTTACATCGTCTTCAGATTTTCATTACGTAAATTTTCTTCTATACAAAATGGCCTCCAAAGAGCCAATAACAAAAATTATTTTGAAAGAAATATTACACCAGTTAATAATAATTATTTTCGGTAAATATAACACAACTTACGTATGTAACCGCGCAATGTTAAATAAACTACGGCACTGCCCGGTTTCACGAAAACAGTCTCTCACAGCACTTTCTTGTTTTAAGAACTAGTCATTACGAACATCAGCTTGAATTCTTTACCGCCCTCAGCATCGGCGCAATTGTACATCTGCTCGTAAATCTCACATACGAGGGGATAAATTACATCGCTAACGCGACGATTCTGCTGTATGCCATTGTAGAGGATCAAAGCTGACGCTGAATTTATAATAATAATAATAAGTATATCTATCAAGCAGCAAGATTAGCCAAGTGGCTATTCTTAAACTTAATCTATTCTACATGTAATCAACATTTGAAATAATTTACATGTTATTAATAAATGATAAATAAATAATAAATAAACACCACAGAAATTAGACAACCCCCAAATCCAAAAGCCAGAGCGTGTGCGGAAGGGGGTTACACATTGAAAAAACGCGGACATACAACCATTTCCTCCGACAGTGCCAGTGCCGGAGCCAGGATTCGAACCCGGTGGTGCGATGTCCGTGTGATTAATCGCGATTGCCACCTCGCGCCTTAACCCACTCGGCTATCGACCAGACGACTCGACTATCGACCAGACATGAAAAATTTTTAAAATTATATACAGGGTGTCTCAATAGTGCGTCAAAGTCGAATATCGGCCTTATTAGAAGACTTTGGTAAATTATTTTCTCATGGAAGTGGTATAGTGTCAAAGGGTGCACATTTTAAAAATATGTTGAAATATACAGGGTGACTCGATAAACCTCGAAAACCTCCTAGTATAGATTTTGGGTCCATTTCGTGAAGTATTTTCCGAGATTTTTAATATGCTAATTAATAGTACATTAATTGTTCATTAACATTAGCCATTTGTCTGGTCGATAGCCGAGTGGGTTAAGGCGCGAGGTTGTAACGGTAATATAGTACTTTTTCTGGCTCTCTCTGTATACAAGTATTTATAGAAGGTCTATATTAATTTTTGTTTATGATAATTTACCAGCAGTAACGAGTATATTAAATAATAATGACTGAAAAGGTGAGCAGGCATAGATTATCACTGAGTGAGGTGGGTACGCCACTGGGCGAAGTATAAAACATTACGGCTAGTTTTTTAAGGGATACTTTAATTCAAAAAAATTTTGGCTTCGAAAGAACGCGAAGTAAAGTAGATAACCGGACGTTATGATATGTAAAGACACTGAATACAAACGAATTTTTCTTTGAAATTAATTTAACAAAAAGGCCATTCTTTAGAAGGTATGTTTAAATTATTATCAATATATCCTATTATTGATTGTTTAGTATGTTTTGAAATTTTCTTGCGGATTAAAGATATAAATGTATCTTTTTATTTTTTTAGATTTGCCGGCCTTACGTACTTACTTACTTACATATCTACTTACGTATTTAATTAATAGAAAAATTTGTTACCGATACTGAGATTGCCGTATTGTCCGTTTGTCTACTGAAATAATATTGCTGTTTGGACCACTATTAGTTAGCAGTTACGTAAGCCGTCCTGTTTATTTCTGCTGTCTGCTCACTACATGCATCTTTGGTTGCCCTTCAGTTATTGCTGCTGCTGTCGCCATTTTACAAATTACGTCATTCTGGATCTTATGCAAATATTACTTTCTGGCATTTGGGATACCACGAGGGGAAAAGAAGGTCAACTGGATTACTGTTGTAAAATTAAGGTCAGACAAATCCACTAATATATTTCTTTCGACGAAAATTATATGAAATTCCATATCTCAACGTGCACATATCAAGTATTTTATTGAGTTATTGCTAGACAGATAAAGTGTGAACCAAAAGTAGCGCTACTTACGGGGTAACCTGCATTATTTATATAATTTTGAATATTGGAATACATTAACCAGTTTTGCCGTTGTACAATTCACCTTATGTTTACTTGTATCTGCTCACACAAACTAAAAATTTGAGTAAAGTGCTATTGAGAATCCACTTAATGTTTTTATTTTTTTGTAAGTGCATACCGTAAGGTAATATAAATTTTCTTAGTTTTTATAACTTCAAAACTAAGTGGCGCCCCTATAATATCACATAAAAAGTTTGTGACAAAAGAAGAATCCGTACTCATCCCCAGTGCCTCCGACAAGTGAGCTGCCGCCAAGCACCAGGTATAACTTCCTAGGAGGTTATAAGGTGGCAATCGCGATTAATCACACGGACATCGCACCACCGGGTTCGAATCCTGGCTCCGGCACTGTCGGAGGAAATGGTTGTATGTCCGCGTTTTTTCTGGATTTGGGGGTTGTCTAATTTCTGTGGTGTTATTTATTATTATTATTATTTATTATTTGTTAAATAAATAATGGATAAAAACATTTGCACACCCTCATACCACAACTTGATAAATAAATGTTCCTGAACACTTTCCAGGCCATTTGGTTCTATTTAAAAAAAGTAGGTACCCTTTTGCTAATTTGACACACTTACTTTCTTTATGTCAGAATTATGGCTACTAGATCAGTTCGAAATGAAAAATGTTATAATTTAACGGTTTTTAATGAAAAAGTAAAAATATCTCTGGAAATATCGATTTTAGGTATAGGATATTATTCACAAAAATCGTAGAGAATTCAAAAATACAACAATAATACGGAGTGTTCCATTTGAAAAAATTGAGGAAATTCTGAAGTATCCTGAATTAGCGCTGGTATGGTATAAAATACACCATGTACAATTATAATCAATATTTGGCAGTTGTGTCGTTGTAGTACATCCTTTGTCTATATAATTGCAAAATAAATCTTCTTAATTAAAAGTAATAGTAATACACACACAGCGAATTAATTTGCTAAACCTTGTTCCGTCCACAACATCCATAAAAAAAAAATTCCAAAGTTTTCTAATAAGGTCGATATATATAGAGTATATAACAGTTTCTTATAACTTTCCGTTGATCTAGAAGCCACTTGAAGTGAATATAACAGTCAAAATATGTTAACACCCTAGTTTTAAAACGTTACTCAAAATACAAGCGTATGACAGATTCTGCCCACCTTCCTGTGACCCTCTGTATAACACTAAGATTGTAAAATAGAATTTTCCCTAAATGCTTATCGATCTAAAGAAGTCTTTGTAAAATAATTGTTTTTCTTGTCCAATAGTTCCTGTTAAAAATACGAAAACAAAGCAATAGATTTTTTGTCGAGCTCCGCTTAATTTTTATTCCATCTGCATAGTCAAATACCCTCTACTTTGCAGGCCGAAGGTATTTTTATTGGTTAGCTGATTTGCAATTTGATTAAATTTCCTCTAATTGACGTTTGATTGTTCTTTGCTTGTGAACCCAAGACACGATCACTTCCTTCAGTGATTTATGACGAATGTTAGTTGAAAGAAAATGTTTTATAGCGAATTTGTGTTTGAATTTCAACGCACGGGTCATAAATTTATCAATAAAAGGTTAAGTTCTAGCGGGGAACGTTGTCGACGCGCTTTATATCAGAGGAATCGACCCATAATTTTACTTCTCCGCTGAAATGATGGGTTTTTCGATATGATAGGCAGTAAAGTTTTTTGGCACGCGATTTCCAACTATCTCCGTAAACTTGTTCAACTTTCAAAATTTATTTATACTAATTTTTATGAGACAGATGAATAATGGGATGCTGGTCTGGCTTTTAACCAACTTTTTATACGCAAGAATATTTAGCTTTACCTTTGGAAATGTTTTAGGTAGGTATTTGTTTGCCTATGATGAAATTTATGGCTAACAATTATTATCGTGAGACGATGAGCCAACGTATCGATGGCTTTAGAAATATCTAGAGGCATTAAAGCTTTCATTTAATTTTTTATCCAGTGTTCCATGCAAAAATGGCTAAAGGGCAGATTTAATTTTTATTATAATTCATTATTTGTGATTTTCACAAACCGGCCTCAAATTAAAACAAATCTGAAGCAGCCATTACGATACGTAAATAACAATTTAATTGTTTTAACAGCGTTCAAGTTAAAAATGTGAATAACTCGGGATATGTAGGTCCGATCGGGACAAAAGCAAAACACAAAATCTTTGTAATTCAATAGTCTACAGATCTACGTTTAGTGTAGAACTTAGGAGTGCAACCATAATCTACGAAAGTAAAAAAACTGACCAAAAATCGTTTTCTCTTTTTCATTTTGCTGCCCAGAGCCGTTGAGTGAACCGACCTTCAAACTTTGTTACATATTTATACAAGTACTCACCATGTAGTGGGCTGCAAGTGAGCAACCACGTTCCGGAGCTCACGGGAGCGAAGGGTGGTTCGATCAAATTTAGTATTCTCAATTAGTCCTAGGGCACCACTGGCTTCTACGCCGATTGAAGCCAGAAAACCGCCCAGATTTAATAGAAACCCACTATTACCTGGTGATCCCACTCCAACAAATGACACGTTATTAAAAGTAATAACGTATATATTACGAAAAAGTAGATATAAAAGTAAGGATATAAATATATAAATTGTTATGAGACCCAAACACCGAAGAGCTCAAGTAAAACGTAGACCCCGTCTCTGTATTAGTAAATTGCGTGACCAACAAACCGTCGAACAGCTAAAGCAAAAAGTTCAAGAGAATTTGAGTGCACTAGAAGAAACTAATTCTGTAGATGTCGCTACTACCTGGACACAAATTAAAGACAGTTTAAAAAGTGCGAGTGAGGAATTTCTTGGCACTGCAGCAAGTAAAAAACAGGAGGATTGCTTCAATGATAATAAAGCTTTTATACAAGAACTTCTTGACCGCAAACATATTGCCTTCCAAAACGCTATCAACCACCCCAATGACTCATCAAAAGCAGAAGCTTTTACCCAATCTAAGTATGAAACGCAACGCGAAATCAGAAGAATAAAGAACGAGTGGTGGGCAAGCAATGCCAGAGAAATTCAAAGGTACGCCGATTCACACGACTACAGGAATTTCTTTCAAGGAGTAAAAGCAGTGTACGGCCCCAGTCGGAAAAATATGTGCCCTATTAAAAATTTAAATGGAAATCTCCTCAAAGAAGACCAGGAAATAAGAGCCCGATGGAAAGAACACTACTTTAACATTCTTAACCAGCAAAGTCAAGTCGATCACGATATTATAAATCTTATCCCTCAATATGACACCTTCGAAGACTTAGATAAACCACTAATAACGGAAGAGATCTTAACCGCCATTGGGCAGCTAAAAAATAACAAATCTCCCGGTGCCGACTCACTCCCAGCTGAGATCTTTAAAGCTCATACCCTACCTCAAAAAACTGTTTGATGTCGTGTGGGAAAGTGGTCAAGCTCCGCAGGAGTTTCGTGATACACTTTTAATCAACCTCTTCAAAAACAAAGGGAGCGCTGCGGACTGTGGAAATTACAGGGGTATAGCCCTCCTGGCTGTTGGAGGGAAGATACTCACTAAAGCGATGGCAAATAGGCTAACACCTGTTATGGAAAAGTTACTTCCTGAAACACAGAGTGGCTTTAGACCAAACCGAGGCACATCGGATCTAATCTTCACACTTAAACAGCTTCAAGAAAAAGCACTCGAACATCAAGGAGAAATTCACATGGCCTTCATTGATTTAACCAAGGCGTTTGACTCGGTGGACAGGGAAGTGCTCTGGAAAATTATGCTCCGCTTAGGTATCCCTTGAAAATTTGTGGAAGTATGTCGCAGTCTACATACAAACAACAACGCCCAGGTTATGTATAATAATGAGGCAACCGAACCTTTCCAAACCCTCACTGGAGTTAGGCAGGGATGTGTCCTGGCACCCCTACTTTTTAATTTGTTTACCACTGCTCTAACAATTATTGTTGACAACAAACTGACAGTCAGAGGAATAGGTCTCAGATACCGTTCTGATGGCGGTCTCTTTAACATAGGGCGCTTTAGAGCTTTCACGAAGACACGCGCACGATTCATTTATGATCTCCAGTATGCGGATGACTGCACTTTTAGCCTTTACGCCGGAAGAGCTTCAAGAACTTTTAGATGTGTATGCCCAGAGCTATGATTCCTTGGGACTTAAAATCAACATTGGCAAGACTAAGATTATGTCAACTCCTCATCAAGTGAACCAAGTAAACATTATACTTAACGGAAATTCTCTTGAAGTGGTGGATCAGTTCAATTACTTAGGCAACGTTGTTAATTACAAAGCAAACATAGACAGCAAGGTTCGCAATAGAATTAACGCTGCAACTAGAGCACTCTGGGGACTTAGAGAGAGAGTATTTGACAACCGCGACCTTGCTTTATCAACGAAAATGGCGTCATGTGAAAGAATTGGAACGTTTTCAGCAAAGACACCACAGAAGTATGATGAAAATCCGTTGGTTCCATCACATATCAAACGTGGAAGTACTCAGGAGAGCAAAGAGCCTTCCAATTGAGGTGCTTATTTCAAGAGCACGCCTAAGATGGGCAGGTCACGTTCATCGTATGCATGATAACCGCCTTCCTAAATGTACACTTTATGGTGTATTGCTAAGCGGTAGAAGAAGGCGTGGCGGTCAACGAAAGAGGTTAAAAGACGTTCTCCATGAAAATCTAAAATCCTGCGGTATTCCAGACGAGCAATGGGAACAACTTGCAGCGGGCAGAACCGAATTGCAAGGGGTTGTGGCTAGCTATCAAGGAAATGTTGCTGCAAGAAGGCCGAATCCAAGACCTAACCAGGTCTATGTTTGTCCTGACTGCGGTCGACATTTGCTCTCCCGAATTGTCCTCTATAGCCATAGTCGTGTGCACCGTAGATGAATGGGAATTACAATAGACTACACCTTTTACTTGTTTTTTATTACACACAATCTATCGACTGTAACATTTTTTTATACTCGGACTCGGGTAAAGGCTAATAACAATAAAATATATAACAATCAAACAAAACCCTCAATTATAGTAAAGCTAAGTAAATCGATTTAGCAAAAAATAACACAAACAATGAATAATATCCTATGACATATACAGGGTGGACCATTAATAATAGGTAATAGTTCGGGGGTAGATTCTTTGGGCCAAAATATGAGGATATAACCAAATACGCTTTAGTAAAATGTTGCTGTGGAAAAAGTTATAAAGTGTAAAATTTTAAATTATTTCTTCGTTTCTTTTTCAATAACTCAACAACTTCTTGACTGATTTTCGCCAAATTTGCTAGAGGAACTTGTTAATTCCAAGAAACAATAATTTTCGTATTACATCACGTTAAATCATAGAGGGCGCCGCAGGACCTGTATCTCATGATGCATTTTTTCATTTTTTTTTTTTTAAGAAACGTTGTGGTACTTCTGAGCAGAAAATCTGATGAGAGCCTCATTTCCACGTATAAAAGGTACACCTGGAAGAACTTGATAACTCCAACCGTTTTCGAGGAAAGTGTCGTTACATATTTCAATAATTTTTTGAAAGACAAACTCAAATTTAATGAAACAAAGTGTATTTATAATGTAATGTAATGTATTTAATAAATAAATATTACTACATAACTTGGATGCCAGATTACTTGTATGTACCTCCCATTTTAAGGTTGGGTCTAGATGTACTCCCAAAAATTTTACAGACTTGCAAGAGTCAAAGTCATCCAGGTGCCTTAAAGAAAAAACCATATTTTCCGTTTTTGTAAAGTTTAGACACAATTTATTTGCATCGAACCACTCTTTGGACAATTCATGTAACTCATGACATCTTGCCAGAACCTGTCTCCAGAATTGGAAAAAGTGGTGTCATCAGCGAATAGAACAAAATTTGCACTCGTATATAGAGGCAAATTATTATTAAAAATTAAGAATAACACTGACCCCAGAACGGAACCTTCGGGTACACCGACAGTCATTTGTAATTCATATGAGACATCACCAATACCACTGAAAGCTTGAATCCTGTTGGATAAATACGATTTAATTAAATCAATACTCATACGGTCAAAACCGTAATGTTTCAATTGTTCAAGCAAGATGTCGTTCTGTACACAGTCGAACGCTTTTGTTAAATCACAAAAGGCCGCTGACAAAAATTCATTTTCATTCTAACTATTTAGAATGGATTTTACCTTGGATTACCTCTTCTATTTAAAGGTATTATTAATGCTTTCTTCAAAACATCTGGAAAAACTCCTCTAAAACAGGCGTTAATTAAATGAGTTAAAGGTATTACTAAAAAATTCTTTATATATTTAATTATTTCAGTTGGGGATCCATATACATCTTTACTATTTGTGTTTGATAGTGAGTCGATTATATCACGAACTTCGTTTATAGTGACTTTTTTTAATGTGAAATTTGAAGTATGCGAAATATTTTGTACGTAATCTAGCGGACTGTTTTGGCTATTCGGTATATCAGCTAATATTTTGTGAGGAATATTGTTGAAATATATATTAAACTCATTCGCTATAATGTCGGACATATTTTGAGTTTTGTTTTTATTACTAAAACTGTTTACCATTTTCCACATACTTTTGCACGAGTTGTATGATTTTCTTATGTAAGCATCGTGAGCTTCTATCCTCCTCGTTGTAACAATGTTTTATATTGGTTATATAAATCGTTCAGAAATGCTAAATGTTCTCTCATGTTTCTACGTGAGTTATTAAATTTAGGTATTGATATAAATGGCAATGCTAGTATCAGAAATTAAATACTTGGATGTCTATTTGAACCCCCAATTCAGTTTTTCTTCTCACAGATAATCTGTATAAAAAAGTGGGTAAGAGAATCGTATTGCTATTTGTTTATCACAGTTGTCTAAAACGTTAATTTATAATACCATTCAGATTACATCATTTGAATTATTGTAGTTCTTTGTTAACATCCTGTACAAAAAACGATATACATCGGTTACAGATACAACAGAATAAACCAATGCGTATTGTTACGTGTTTACACTCTCCAGTAAACACCCTGCACGTAGGTTCAATAAATTGCAACAATTATCTTCGCAAACCACTGATTTATTTATCACTTAAATTACAATAATTAATCCTCAAAAATAACACAGCTAATAACAACTTTAATCTAACATAAATTCACTACTTTAAATCACAACTTGTTATTGTATACTGAACTGGACTAAACTCCCGCTCAAATTCATTCCTTATATATATACCGTCGAACGTACTCGAATTTCCTTCTAGAACTCTCTCTAATATGGTGGAGATTTCTATAGTTTTCTAGGTGCTAAATGGTGGTTCGTCAGTTGGCCCACAGATGGCGCCACCCTACCGGCCTTCAACTAAACAGATCTCCGTCCAGTCTGACCAGGGACTAATTACATCTCTCTCCGTTAGAGGGCAGCACATAACAGTATTATACTAAATTGCAATAAATATACCCCCGTAGAAGACATGTTGGAAACATTTTGGTGGTTGACAATTTGGGAAAGTATTAAAAGGGATAACACAATACTAATCTACAAAACAAAAAATAAACAATTACGTACATACTTAAATGAATTTCTCGTTAAAATACTAAACTTTCACAATTATAAATTACCTACTAAGCAAAATTATCGTATTGATCTAGTTAAACTGACTTCCTTAGAAAAATCCTTGTTTTTCGAAGGGGTTCGTCTCTTTAGTGCTCTTCCTGAGGGAATCAAGGTTTCATCAAATCTAAATGTATTTAAAGAAGTATTCAATTATTTAAGCAATAGATAAAAGTGCAATTTATTATTATTAGATTATAAGATTCTGTATTTTTATTAGACAAGTATTAAATGATCTAAAATTAGACATGTACTAGCATGGTGAGAAAATAATAGCAGATATCCCATGGATGATCATTTAATTTTGCTTTGGTTGGTATCCTGTACATATCGAACGATAATTTGTTTGTATCTTGTCTACTTATGTCTACTTGTCTATGGTGGTAAATCTAAGCGTAAAAAAATAAAATAGCTTTTTATTTATACTGAAAGAAGTCTCAGAAACTTGCACATCACCAATTATGTTAAGGAAACATAACGGACAACTTCCAGTAAATTGGAAACATTAGTAGTTATTTTATAATAATTGGATATGTCTTTACAAACTAAGCCCTACAATCAAAATCCTCCTCAGTTAGTTACTTATGCATCTTGCATGAATTGTAACTCATTCATTTTCAAGCTTTGTCAACTGTTCCATGACACATACACGTCTGCTGTCGAGAACTTGGTTTGGGTTTGAGACAGACCCAGTTAGTTGGAATTTCGCAAATAATTCTGTGACATTCTGAACTAACAGCCGGTATTCCAGCGCATTGCACACTAAATTCTAATTGTTTCAACTGTCTCCGTGAACATATAAACCAATTTATTTAATTTATATTAGCGATTGAGAGAAGGATTTTATTTATACAGAATCTTGTTCGACATGACCGAAAACCCCTGTATATCAAATTTCGTTAAAAACCATTAATTCCTTTACAATAAAATCATAGAGTGTGTCCCACTTCGACTAAGCCACCCCAATAACTTGGCTATCTGTATTTGGATTTGTATATATTTTTTACAGCACATAATACTCATAATGAACTGCCTTTGGAAGGTAGAACTGTTACTCAATATCTTTTTCAAAGCCAACTGTGATGTTTTTAAAATGGGAATTTTGCAAAAGTAACATCAGCGACTGAGATAGAGGAAAAATGTATTTGGAAAAGTCGTTCAGAAAAAATTAAGTAAGTTTAAATATGAAGTGTCATTTGAAAATATTGATTTTTAGTTTTTTTTTTTTTAATATTGCAAGTCAGAATAATTCGAGATTTGGGTTAGTTTAGAGCATCCAGATTGCTATGAGTATCAATCTAGTTACATCAATTATTGTAAACACCATAGTTGTCAATTTTTACGTCAAAATGCCTTTGAAATTAACAATTCCAGAAAAAGTGGAAATTATTCGTCTCGTTGGAGATAATGTTCGTTCCTTCAGAGAGGGTGCTAAAATATTTAATCGTAGACATCCCGATCGTCGTCCAGTACATCATTACACCATAGCTGCCCTTAATAGGAAATTTGATCAAACAGGCACTATTATAAAGCCAAAATTGAAACCTACCAAAAGGCATCCAGGTGATGATATTATATTGGGTTTTGTTAATGGAAACCCACGAACCAGTGTAAGAGAAATTGCGCGGGAATTAAATTTATCAAAAAACAAGATCTGGCGTTGCCTTCGCAGACACAAATTAAAAATTTCTTCACACGTTGCAAGAAGGGGACCCAAAACGAAGATTAGAATATTGTTATTCGCTGCAAGGCAATTTTCTAGAGGACCGTCGTCTTATCGATAAAATACTCTTCACAGACGAAGCCACGTTTACCACCAATGACGTGGTTTCGTCACAAAATTGTACATATTGTGCTGCGGATAATCCAAATTGGGTAATCACATGCAAAAGTCAGTACAAAGTGAATGTATGGTGTGATATACTGGGAAACCGGATAATTGGTTAATTTTTTTTCGAGGGAAATTTAAATGCTGATGTTTACTTGAATTTCTTTAACACAGAATTGTCCGTTGCTATAGACGATTTACCGCTTGCATTGCAATGAGATATTCACTTCCAACAAGATGGCTGCTCAGTACATAATGCCTTGATTGTGAGAGAATGGTTTAATCGAAATTTTCCTCGAAAATGGATAGGACGTAATAGTGCGCTTTGCGAGTTTCCGCCCAGATTCCCAGATATTGCTCCCCTGGATTTTTATTTATGGAGTGCACTGAAAGAAAAAGTTTATAAAAGCAGACTACTCACACGACAAGAATTGTGTAACAGAATTTTGGGAGTTTGTCGATCAATATTATTAATTAGAACTTTATTTATACTGCACATCATACAGAATACAATATTCCACTTACATGGTGTACAAGGTTTTAGTAGTGTGTATACTACAGGCTAAAACTAAGAAACAGTAGTATGGAGGAAAAATATACATTTGACGTGTAAAGCTAATATTACATATAATTATATACAAAGCTAATATAATATATAATTTATCATATTATGCTAATATTACATACAATTTAACAGTTTACTTCTACTTATGTTAAAAAAGTCAATGTCATGATTTTTTATAAATTCATTTGTAGTAATCAAACATTGGCCAACGGGCGAAATTGTGTTTGTTATTTTAAAAGTATTATCTCTCCTTCTTAATCTAATATCAGGAACATTAATAGCAATTTCTGCTAAGATATCAGGATCATTAATCTTATTAAAAACGTTAAATATAAACAATATCTCAGAGTTATTTCTTCTATTCTGAAGCGAGTTAATATTAAAATCTAGTAGTTGCGTTGTGTAAGATATAAATAATGGCCATGAATTATGTTTTCTAAAGAATAGGGTTCTCAGTAGTCTTTTTTGGATTTTTTCTAGCATATCAGAATATAAAATAGTTTTTGGATTCCATATTATAGCCCCATACTCTAGTTTAGAACGGACATATGAATTGAATAATAATATACAGGTATCATAGTTAAACTCTTCACTAGATCTAGTAATAAAACTAAGCTTTCTGTAACCCTCGGATATTAATTCTAATACATGACTGTTGAAGCTAAAGTTACTAGTAAACTTGACACCTAGATCTTTTATCTCACAGACACGATCTAACGTCGTGTTATTGATCTTGTAGTCATTTATAATAGGATTTTTTTTTCTTGTGAAACTGACTGTTTTACATTTGGACTCATTGAGAGTAAGGTCACTTTTGCTGCAGTAGACAACAAGAGCATCTAGGTCATTCTGTAATAAATTACAGTCTTCCAAAGTATCTACTCTAAGGAACAATTTTAGATCATCTGCATACAGTAAAAATTTAGGGTGTTTAATATAAAGGTTTATGTCATTAACAAATAATACAAAAAGCAAAGGTCCCAGAATGGACCCCTGTGGGACTCCTGATGTGGGATTAAAGTTATCTCCTGAAGAATTAAGAAAAGTATCGAATCATAAAAAAAAAAAAAATTTAAATGCATTGAAATTGAAAGCGATCTATTGGAAAAACATTTCAGATAATTATTATTGTTAGCATTGTTCATATTGTGTTCGGTTTTCTTTGAATTAAATAAATTATCAACATTATGTAAACTGGTTTAGTAAATTAAAAAAATTTCAACTATTTTCTGGATTTCGTAGCAATCTGGATGCTCTAAACTAACTCAAACCTCGAATTTTTCTGATTTGCAATATTTTTCAAAAGAAAAACTGAAAATCAGTATTTTTAAATGAAACTTCATATTTGAACTTACTTAATTTTTCTGAATGACATACATTTTTCTTCTATCTCAATCGCTAATGTTACTTTTGCAAAATTTCCATTTTAAAACATCACAATTGGCTTTGAAATAGAGATTGAGTAACAGTTCTACTTTCCAATGGTAGTGCGTTATGGGTATTATGTGCTGTAAAAAATATATACAAATCCAAATACAAATAGCTAAGTTATAGGGCACACTGTATATAAGACCCTACCATTCTAGTTATTTATTGTCGGATATTTACATAACTTGATGGTTGTGTAACAATGACTTCAGAATAGGATAGGCAAAGCATCCTCTTGGTTTGTTGTGTATCATTTATTTGTTTACATTGCTTTAAAAATAAATACTGGTATTCAGTATTCTATTGGCTAAAGGCACGTGGGTATATGCGCACGCAGTCCCTCTCAACACGTTTTGTTTACAATCCAGTTGCAGCGTTGGCCGCCATTAAAGTATTTGTGATAAACCGAAGTTAAACGTTGTAATTACAGTGGTTTTGTAGTGGTTTTGAAGACAGAATTTGTTATTGTGAATAAACAATGGGAAAATATTGTGTTGTATGTAGATGTCTCTTTAAAATTGGAGTTAATCGATCTTTTCACAGGTAGGTGAAATTATCTCATAAGCGTAACCTCGGGTTAGAACGACAAATAAGCAAAATTGTATATTCAGTGCAATAATAATACTGGAAGTACAGAAAATGTTTTTATGTTTTAAAATTGAGTAATATAGTTAAATGAAAATAAAGTTGAACGGCAAATTGAAAAGATTATTTAATAGTGCAATATTATATTATTTGTAGAATTCCAAGGAATATTAAACACCGAAAAAATGGATCTGTTGCATTTTGAAACATTTGGGAAATGAAAATATCCCTGAAGATAGTGTTGTGTGCTCAGATGACTTCTCATCAGATGATTTCACAAGTCCCAGTGGCTGAGTTGTTATTAAAGAATTTGCAGTATCTGACTTACCAAGTTCATCTAAGGAAAATGTACAAGTTGGTTAAGTTATCATTTGAAAAAAGTAGTACATGATAGGAATAATTATAACGTGTTTCTATTTTTTCTGTTAGTAATGCAGTAAAAGGAAAACTGTATTAATCAGTTTGTTTATGTGACATACATCTATACCAATTTATAAGTGTAAATTTAATATTTAAATAAATCATTTAATAAAAAAGCAATACCTATTATTCATATTACTTTGAAGTCAAACTAGAAGAGAAATTAATATATTAATTATACGAAATAATCATCTCCTTTAACATATACGCCACTGGCAACGAGTTCCAAAACATAAACAAAACTAGCTCCATCCTTTTTTAATAATAGAATGCATGAGATGGTAGGGAAACACAACAACTCGTGTGTTAATGTATAGGACATGCTTTGTCTATCTTATTCTGTAGTCATTGTTGTGTAATAATGACTCTGATTAAGCATTAGGATACACTTTTTATCCAAAACACTATTATGAAATGAATATTTGAAAATTGGTAGCTATTTTTTAAAATACTTTCAACTCGGCATATCAATATCTTTGTTAACATAGAATGCTTTGGAATGGATTTGACAATTGTGTCGAAAGTCAAATTAAACTGAAACATGGCTGCACAAAAATTAAGTATTGCTGATAAAATTGAAATAAGAAGAAGAATTGTTGGTGACAGTGTGCACTCTTATCGACATGCAGCTTGTATCTTCAATTTGAGACATTCAGAAAGCCCACAGATTCACTACACCACGGTTGGTTCAACTAATAGAATATTTAATAGAACTGGAGATATATCCAAACTTAGAGCTAAAAAATACTGCAACGTTGCCGATCGTCCATTGGATCAAGTAATATTAGATGCTGTTAATGTCGAATCACGTGTTGATGTCAGAGATTTGTCTCTAAACTTAGACAGAAATAAAATTTGGAGGTGCCCTAAACGTCATAATTTAAAACCATATAAGCCCAAGTTTTTACACACCATGGAAGAAGGAGACGCAGAGAGGAGATTGGAATATTGCTTCTGGGCACAGGATTTGCTTTTAAATGACACAATTTTTTTGAATAAAATTATTTTCAGTGATGAGGCTACTTTTACACAAATGGGGTGGTCTCATCGCAAGACTCATGGTATTGGTCAACGGTAATCCTACACTGGGTATAAATTGTAAACGGCAATACTCCGACAAAGTAAATGTCTGGTGTGGAATTTTAAATGATACCTTGATTGGACTATTTTTCTTTGATGACACTTTAAACAGTGCGAGATTCCTACATTTTTTAACACATCAATTTCGAGATGCCGTTTAAAATTTCCCTTTAACAGTACAACAAAACCTCTATTTCCAACTAAATGGGGGCTTGCATTCATAATGCAGTAATAGTCAAAAATTGACTGAATAACAACTTTCTTATGCGTTGGATTTTAAGAAATAGTCCAGACGTCACCCCTACGGATTTTTATTTTTGGGGTACTGAAGAGGTTTCCCCCCCAGTGTATTAATCAATAATAAATCCTGGTCACGACACCAGTGAAGAGGTTGAATTCCACCCCAATTAATAACAAATGAAATCCTGGTCGTTTATGTCACCAGTAATTTTAATTACTAAATAAATAGTAATTAAAATTATAAACTAAGTTTTAGTTGCTTATCTGAAGGATAAGCAACTAAAACTGGCCATTTACGTGATCGTCTAGTTTTGTTAGTGTAGGATCCAGATTTCGTTGTGTGTGTGTGTAATAACCCTTTTTAATTACCCAGGTTCTTTTATATAAAGTTTAATATTGCTTGTTTCTGTCTGATATTATATACCTTAGAAAATTAATCACTCTGTTAATTGAAATACCTGGTAAACTTGAACACACTGTCTATTAATTGAGAGACTTAGTTAATTATATATGTTATTTATATAGTATCTTATTACTCAAGATTGCACTGTACATTTGTAGTTGAAGTTTGTTTTCTATTTTGCTTTGGAAATTAAAACAATTATTTAGTTCATTACTTATATGACGAAAAGGTAAAGGTAAAAGAATAATACAATAATTGATGGGAAAAAATAGTAAAAAAAAAACATTTTATTTTATATAAATTGATGCAACAATAGTCGAACATGAAATCAAAAGTAATCCAAATATTTGAGACAATTGTCTAAATATTTTAATAGGAAAATTTGCGCTGCTATAGTAATGACCATACTATACATATGCTGAGTGTTTTGATGCAATAACAAGAACTGAGATACAAAGGTATGCTGTGTTATTTTAATAGTAATTAGAGTTGTGGTAATGGCCTGATAATGATAATCTATAATTAGAGCTGTTAGCAATTGCTAGGTAATAATGGTTTATAATTAAATAAAGTTGTTAGCAATCGCTAGATAATAATGATTTATAATTAATGAATCGAATGCAAAACAAAGGACAAGAATCATGTCATGTTTGTACATTATCAAAATTAAGTTGAGAAATGAGCATTAAAAACTCATGTAAAATATCATAGTGTATCCTTTAATTATACATTGTTTATTGATTGAAATTAGAGTAGGAACAATCGTTCAGATAATCATATTAATCTTGCTGGGGTGAGAATTTACACTCACGTAAAATCTTTTAGAATGCTGGGAAAATCTCCCTATAGTAATTAAATAGAAAAGCAACCAGAAGATTGCCTATGATTGTCAAACATACGAAGCCGCGAATCCGTTAAGGTAAGAAAGTGGCTTTGCATCACCCTTCAATCGATATAAGTGACCAGACAACTGCCTGAAATATTGACAGCCCTCGTTGTAACTGAACCCAATTGTGAACAGAACCAGCCAATTGGCCGTAGTCAATGTTTCAAACCTTTGTTAACGCAAAGTACGCCGAATTCACGTAATTATGATATTTTATTGTAGCTAAAAATGGTCAACAATCAGACAACCTTGTGGTTACAGTAGGAAAGTATTCCTTGTGTACCTTAAATATAAAGCATTCTTGAAAAACCTTACATGAGATGTGGTGGAAACGAAAGTCCACTTTGTTTTATAATGATAGACATGAAGTTTGACTAGTCTGTGATAACGTACCTTGTTATTGCATAGCTCTAAATATATAGTTCTTGAATATAAACTTGTTACTTTGCAAACGCAAATTTCCCTAGTAAAATATTCAGAAAGTGAAATTTTATGAATTAAAATCGTGAATGAAATCATAACTGAATAGCTGATAATAATAGTAGCAGAGTTAAAAGTCAAAGCTAATAATTCATTTAAAAAAATCTAATATTCTTTTAGTACTACAAATGCTCCAATTTTTCCCATTACACCCCGACGAAACCAGAATATAAATGCAATTACCAATAAAAAAATAGAGTCTCGAAATAAGCAAGAGATCACCTTTAGAAATTTATGCCTGCAGAATTTCCGTGCGCCCTGTATAGCGTTATATGGCCCATGAATGCTCTTCCCCAGATCCTTCATGTTTAACGTACTCGTCGAGCATAACAGAGAGGTTAAAATGGCACTTCATAAAGAGTACGCCAAAGAATGGTTGTCTACGACTAAGATGAAATAAGTGAAAAGACTAAGTAGATCAAAATCTTGTTGGACTCGCAGTCAGGCAAATAACCACACAAAAATACCGTCAGTACAGCGAACTCAATGTCCAGCGATGTACCTAAGATGTGGTGCAATTGTAATCTCCAGGGAGCAACAGCAAACCCAATGTCCTGCGATGTAGCTCGGGTCTGATTACCCTTTTCCATGGGCACTGCAGTTTCTTTTATATGGTAAAAATGACGTCACAATTTACATGAAAGCTTTGAGTTTTGTGGTTCCACGCTTGGAAATGTTTACATCATAAATTTCAATATTGGCTTCGTAGTTTTCTCACCCGATTTGATGCGACTGAAGTACTTGACGCTTATCGTGTCCATTGTAAACAAATGCTGTAACTAGACTCGATTTTTAAGTAAATTCTTTCGTACAAATGTAGCGTTTAACGCGGCTTTAAAAGAATGTAATCTTCAAAATGCATTTCTGGTAACTTTACTGTGTTTAATATTTAATGACTAAATAAATGACAAGATGAAATAAAATGAATTAACTGCAATAATTACTTGAATTTGGAAATATAAATAAGAAAAAATTAAATTTATATATGGGGTATATACAGGGTGCTTCAGTCCCATCAAAATAAAGTCTATCACAATAGGCCAAAAACTAGCGCAGAACTATGTGATAGAGTTAGAGAAGCATGTAGTGAAGTAACAGTTGAAGAATTAAGAAAAGTTGTTAAAGATAATAATTGAAAAACGTATCAGAATTGATGGAGGCCTAATGGGAAAGATTATACTTTCCAAAACTAAAAGTTTAGTTATTTGATATTTCCTTAAAAAAAAAATGTGTCCTAATACTTAATTAGCGTCATCATTACACGACTACCGAGTTATAATAATAATACGTTTAATAATAATAATACGTTTATTTTCAACAGGTTGACACCCAATTACAAAAAATAATGAACAAAATATATAAAAATAACCATAATGAGATAAAAATTTACAAAATTACATTAATTTACATTACATTACATAATACATACATGCATACATACAAAATACATGCATAATACATACTTTACATTACATAATTACATAAATTTATTATTTATTAATAATTATAAAAAAGATTAGATAGATATTATAGATTAGATTGTTATAATTAGATTTAATCAGTTAAATGAATCTTTGTACATATGAATAATGTAGTTTAGAGTATCATAGTTGAGGTCGCACATATGAGCGACTTCATTAAATATCTTGCACATGTTGAATATTGGAGACTTAAGCTGAATGTTAGTTCTGCTGGTATTGACGTAAAATGCATTGTGCAGACGAGTGTTCTGCCTTGGTATATGAAAGTTAATTCTCTTTACTAAATGAATACAATCTAATTGGTTATGTAGTATTTTATATAACAATTGTAGTGCTGTGCAATTTCTTCTAAGTTCAAGCGAGTCAAAATTGAATGAATGTAGTAATGTATTGTGATCAAAGCCCGTATCAGAATAAGACCCATGGGATTTGAAATATATGTATTTAAGAAATCGTCTTTATACGAACTCAACTTGAATTTTAGAGTTTTGATAAACAGGTGACCAGATGACAGAAGCATATTCAAGTTTGCTTCGTATAAATGATATGTATATTAATTTCAGAGTGTTGATATCCGTAAAGCTACCCCAGTTCCTTATACAATACCCGAGTACCTTAGAAGCCGAAGTAACAATTGTGCTTATATGAGTAGAAAAACTGAGCTGGGAATCGAATGTTACTCCAAGATCCTTAAAATTTGTACATCGGTCAAGAACGGTATCATTAATCGTATATACGAATAAAACTGACCTTTTGTTATTGTAGACGGACATTATCTTACATTTAGATGTATTTAGTTTTAAGTAGTTATTCTCGCACCATTCGTTAACTGAGTCTAACGCTATTTGCAAGTCAGAACAGTCGTTTGGCTTGCTTACTTCAGAGTAGATTTTCAAATCGTCCGCGAAAAATAAATGTGTAGAACACATAGTGAGGGATAATTCATTAATAAATACTAAGAATAAAAGTGGACCTAGGTTGAATCCTTGAGGGACTCTGGATGTTGCAAAAAACCTAACTCTATGTATTTAGATAATGTTACTTCAACTAATGGTTTGGATACTGTTAATCTTTTTGCTCAATATTTCTCCACAGTATACTCTAATAATCAAGGACCCATCCAATCTATTCCTAAGGAGAATTTAGTTGATATACCTAATATTTCCATAAGTACAATAGATGTCATTGAAGGTATTGAGAGTGTGAAAAATAAGTTTTCGCATGGTCCTGATGGTATTCCTTCAGTATTTTTAAAATCCTGCATTTGTACATTAACGCATCCTATTTTTTTCATTTTTAGTTTATCATTGCATACAAAGGAATTTTCAAGTTTTTGGAAGAATAGTTTCATTACTCCCATTTTTAAAACGGGTGACAGGAGTAATGTGGAGAATTACAGGGGTATCTGCATTCAATCCGTTTTGCCTAAACTTTTTGATAAAATTATCAGTGTACAATTATCATGGTTATGTAAAAATATTATCATTCCGCAGCAACACGGATTTAGTGCAGGTAGATCTACAGTTACAAATCTATTGTCTTACCAACAGTACATATTGAATGCCTTGGAGAAAGGTTTGCAAGTTGATTCTATTTACACTGACTTTTCCAAGGCATTTGATAGAGTCAATCATGCTCTTTTAATTGAGAAACTAAACTCTATTGGCTTTGGTGATAGTATTGTCATGTGGGTGTCTAGTTTTCTGTCTGATCGGACACAACAGGTTAGAATTAATAACTTTATATCCAATCCAATTAAGGTTTGTTCCGGTGTACCACAGGGCTCACATTGTGGACCATTGTTTTTTAACTTATTTATAAACGATATGTCTAAGATTATTACTTCTGCAAAAATTTTATTTTTTGCTGATGATCTTAAATTGTTTCATACAATTCGGTGCTTATCGGACAGTCAGGATCTTCAGAATGATATTGATCATGTATATAATTGGTCAGTTAATAATTATCTGAACTTAAATATTAGTAAATGTTGTAGTATATCTTTTTATAGATCTCATAGTTGTCTCAATTACGACTATAATATCAATGACGTCATCTTAAAAAATGTTGTTGAAGTTAAGGATTTAGGAGTTATTTTTGATCAAAGGTTAAATTTCAAAAGCCATTTAAACAAAGTTTCCTCAACCTGTAATAAAACCTTGGGCTTTGTCATGAGAAATTCTAAACAACTATCAACTAATACCGTAAAAATTCTTTATTGTTCCCTAATACGCTCTTCCATAGATTATGCTTGTGTTATCTGGTCTCCGTACTATCAATGTGATGTTGATTTAATTGAAAATGTACAAATTAGATTTGCTCGTTATGTTCATTATAAACTAACTCCATATGAACAATTTTGTTATCCAAACATTTTAAGTCGTCTACACCTAACCAATTTATCTGTTCGTCATTTTAGGATTGATTTAATTTTTATGTTTAAAGTTGTTAACGGACTTTATGACTGTACCGAAATCCTGGATGATATAAAAGTTTTTGTTAGTCCCTATAATACGAGAAATTCTCATTTATTTGTGGTTAATTTTCACAACACCAATTATGGTTGTAATTCTCCTATATCTCATATCTTAAGAAATTTTAATAGATATAACATAGATCCTTTTTCATGTTCACTAAGTAAGTTCAAATCTAATATTAGTAGCTTACCAATGTTAAATTAGTCATTACTTTATTTTATTGTTTTAACTCATTTTAATATGTATTCTTTTTCTTTCCTTTTTGTATAATGGTGAATCCGTATAATAATAATAAATAAATAAATAAATAAAAGTTGCGAGATTTATATCCACCATATTCCACGAACTGTGTTCTATTAAATAAATAGGATTCAATTAGGGATAGCAAGATATCTGACACTCCAATTGCATTGAGTTAAGAAAGAAGTAGGAAATGATCGATTTTGTCGAACGCTTTTTGAATGTCAGTATAAATAACATCGACTTGGCCTTGTGTCCAATATATGCCAGATATACTGTGTAATACAGGTCAGGTTCGAGGTGGTCGATCTTTTTTCCATAAAATCATGCTGATACGGAGATATATGACTTTTGATTTCACAATATATATTTTCGTAAATTATAATCTCTAGGGTTTTCCCAAAATTGCAAGGGATAGCTATAGGTCTGTAGTTTGTTACTAGGGAGGGATCTTCTGTTTTGAAGATAGGACATAGTTTAGTTGTTTTCCATATATCTGGATAGGTACCTGTTACTAAAATAAGATTAAATAAAAAACGCAGGGGTGCTACAAAAGCATTGATACAGTCTTTGTTAGTTATGCAAGTAAATAACTCGAATAGTAGGGTGATTATTATTGAAATTTCAGATATGATTTTTTTGTAAAGGAATGAATATTTTGTAACGAAATTTAATATACAGAGGTTTTAGGTCATGCTGAACAAGATTCTGTAAAAACAAAATCCCTGTCTCAGTCGCTAATATAAATTACTAATTTTTGCCAATTTATTTTGATCATAGTAGGCGTATTTGATTTCGAAAAAAAAAAATTAAATAACTTATTAATCATAATTTGAAATAAGAAGTATATCAAATTTGATCTAAATCGATCAATATATGGCCGAGAAAATGGTGAAAAGTGAGACGCTCTCTATTCGCCATTGTAATAACTGCGCCTCCTTTTTTATTTCTATTTACAAGCAAACTACAAGAAAATTTATTGGTAAACTTATTGTTTCAGGTAAGCAGTTAACTAGAGCAGTAAATACGGTTACGGGTAAGTAGATTTATTCAATACTTTTCCTATGAAGTGAAAATTATTTTCTGAGTTTTGTTATAGTTTGAGAAGTGACTACAAAAGTTACGTCACCGAATATAACTCCTAAGTTTAGCTAAAAATGACATTAGTACATAAATGTAAATTAAATCATTTGTCTGCCAAGGTATTTCTTGCCAGAAGTATGTTTAATTTAATTAATTGGAGTGCTTACACTGTTGGTTCTCTTACGTCGCGAAGCAGTCGGATGTTTATATGATATAGAGTACAATAAATTAAATGAGTTACTCTAAAATAAAAGCTGGTTAAGTGTCTGTACCATAAATACTGTAATAAAAATTAAAATGATTAAAATAAAAAGACATCCTTGGATATTATCGAGATTGGTGAAATCTATTAACAAAAATAGTAAATTGTATAAAGGTATACAAAAAATAAGGGTGATATAAATGTTCTCAATGAATTTAAACTGTTTCAACATATGAAAAGAATTAATAAAGCAAACAAAAATCATTAAGACTTATACAGGGATGGGGCGAGCAGCGTGGGTGCGTCTTTACTATGTACATACTTGGATATGCGATGTAAAGCAACGTAAGGTGCGGTTAGTAGTTGGATGGGTGACCGTTCCAACTGTTGTAGTATATTCCCCTTACCGCCAATATGGCCGCCCAAAAAATTACTAAAATTAGTTAAATAAATCATTTGCCCAGGCCCACCTGGCAAATACCATAAAAAAGTCCCTAAGACACCCTGCACACCGAAAAATTACATTTGGCAGTTAAGAAATCTAATAAAATTAAGGCACATTCGATAATTCACAATAATCCAAATTCTATCATCGACTTAGCTAAAACACCTCATTCAACCAATTTATCAACAAAATTTTACAAAAGAGTCACTTCAAAAATACAGCCCCCTCAACATCTCTAACCATTAACTATTTACTCTCCCAATCTCTATTTATCAAAATTTAATTTCATTCACCACACTTTTTACAAGCCCCCTTATACTAATTTCAACGTCAATCTCAATTTCCCCACATTATCTCAAAACCCCTTTTAATCATCTTTACGAACCGCCCATGAGTTAATCTTTTTACATCCAGACCAGTTTACATGTTCCCGTGTGTTGCTGGTCACTCGTTCCTATCTTCATTTTATTATTATACATTCAACTTTCCTTTCATTCAAACACATAAGTCAAATTTACTATTTCCCTTTTCATGCTGGCAACCCGTCGCCAACTTCACTCCGTTACCCTAAATAAATTATTATGACCACACCCAGCCTCAAGCGTAACGCTTAAAATATAGCCATAAATAAATGTTAAAATCGAACTATCAACGCTACCTTACGGGGCAATTTCCAGACCTCGGTCATATTCACAGTTATATTCAATAATTCCTAAATAAAAATAGATTCCCATGACATTCATATATTAATAAATTGCATTTTTCACGGCCCATTCAGTCATATAACTTTTATTTCAAAATTCGTAAATTTCAAAAAGTATTGCACAACATTGCACAATATTTCGCAATCCTCGCCCAAATGAATGGCCGGTTCCGTTTTAATTCCCATCCAGCTTTCATCCAGCTCTCGGCTACGTCGTGCCCCGTGCTCTGTATAAAAGGAGAAGCGTGCCGAGGCTCCGTCAAGTTGTGTTTCCGGTATCTATGATTAAGTTCTTACTTCCCGCGTTGCCCTTTGGTCGCCACACAGCCTAAACCCAAAGTAGTGTTTTCCGGCTAAGTAACGAAACCCAAAGTGTACCCGTGCCTCTTCCTAGGACTCCCCTAGTAAAAAATCGGTGTTTTAGTTTTAGTGAATAAAAGCCAAGTGCTAATTTTTGTTTAACGCCTACGCGGCCCTAGTTTTAAGTGAATAAAATCCGTCTTCGCGACATTAGCTTATAGTAAATTAAATAACAAGATCTGATTAAAATTATAACGAACCACGCAACGATTAAAGGCAAAATTCTACGTGTCGACAAGTTACAAAAAAGAAAATTTGTTAATTTTTACGAAACCAAATCAACAACTCTGTTTTTCATCTAAATAAAATATTGTAAGTTCGTTTTAAACCAAGTGTGTTTATTCAACCAACGAATACACAGGGTGCTCAAGTAGGCCCTACTCCAGAATCCCAGAAAGGGAATTTTAGCTAAGAAAGCTTATACAGGGTGAAGCTTTGGACCCTCACCAAGAAATAAAAAAGCAAATTTACGCTCCGCTCTCATACAGGGTGTACATATCGGCCGGATCCTTCCGTTTAAGGACATACCACCCCAACCTACTTTCAAACAAATTAAGTGCACGAGTGGAATCTAGTAGTCTCAGACCAAGCTAGCCAGCCCAAATCTGTTATCTTCCTGACCTTGAGGGTTAACCAGTGACTTATCCGTGTTCACGACGCCCGTCGTGGACCCAAAAATAATAAACGACCCATCCACCCCGTGTTCACAACGAAGACCGCGTCCTCGCCTCACACATGTAATTTATATTAGCGTTAGGCAAGTAAAAGATCCCTACTCTTCTTAAGGGAAAAGTTTCGGCAAAATTCCTGGTTGGGGGTAGCTCGTCTACAGGCGTCGGTGTTAGGCCTCAGTAGCGGAAATAGGCCGATGTTAAATAAATGTATAAAAAAAATTATACAGGGCGTTTCATGATGAACTGTACATTCTTCTAGGGGCAGTAGAAGACCATTTGGGTAGAGGACCACTTCAAGAACGGTCATTGAAATTTTCCTGTTGCTCTTAATTTCTGAGATATAGGGTGATAAACTGGTTTTGGTCTAAATTTATCTTGGCCAGAATGTTCTTATTATTGATCGGATTTTGTTTAAATTTTAGACACTTTATACACTTGATAGATTGCTATTATAGTTTTGTTTTTAATTCCAGGGCCGGACTTTTTAAATTTGCTTTTTCCGATTCCTGTAAAAAAGACCATCCTGTATACATATTTTTTTAAATTCAGTTGCCAATTATAAAAGCCCAAACATCACTAAACACAACCATGCAATTAGACTTTTTGTCGCAGCTTTATTGATTTTTTTTATAAGAAACTGAATTTGGCAAATTGGGAATTTGAAGAAAAACAGCTTTATTTGCTTACGTTAATTGTCCAAATAAACAAAAATGTTAAAATAAATATTTACAAAGTATATTTAAAAATATTACAAATACGTAGAGCAAATTTTCAAAATGAGAAACTCCAGCTTCCATATATTTTTGTATTTAATTTGGCAATAGATTTTCTAATTTGCGCAGGATTGTTTCTAATTTGGTCACTACAGCGGATAGTTCGCTGAAGTTATGTTCTCTACTATTTATTGGGATAATGTAGAATTCAGTTTTGAGATATCTCTATAGTAAATAATCGACGGGGTTGAGATCTGGTGATCTATCCGGCCAAGGATGAGGTCCTCCACGTCCAATCCATCTGTTTGGATACTCATTATCCAAATGCCTTCTAACCTCAATACCAAAATGATGAGGAGCTCTGTCATGCTGGAAATATTGTCCCCTTATATTAATACCTTGCATTAAACGAGATAAATATATCTTAAGAAATCTAAATACACCTTGTATGGAAAAATAGGTGGGCCAATTAGGTTGCTGTTAATCATACCACACCAAACATTTACCGATAACTTATTTGAGAATGGACTTTTCTTGTAGCTTGAGGATTGTTTTCGGCCTAGTTATGCGAATTTCTTGAATTAAATACGCCACCTCATGTAAATTGGGCCTCGTCTGAATAAATTTCGATATACAGGCTATCCATTTTATCAGGGCACTCGAGAATATCTCACTTAATATCGGTCATACAAAAAAAAGTATTTTTACGAAAATTGTGCCTATTTATATAACCTACAAAATGGTATAAAGACATTTGAAATCTATAGCCTACTTTAAGAGTTATGGTGGAAAATATCGAAAATGCGGAAAACTAATTTTATTTCAAAACCGCTGTATTTTGAGATTTACTCTTCAGGCTGTTAAAAAAATTTTAAAACGGGGGGAAATGGCGCCATTAAATAGAGTATTTTCCTCCCTTTTCAACGATATATCATATGCCATATTTATTCATTGGTACTACGTTAGTAATTATAAAAATATTTCTTTAAACCAATAATTTTATTATAACAGGCATTATACTTGCCGTGGAGAAGTATGTGAATAAGTTGTTCAAATCTTGGCTATAATAAAACATTAACACAATTAAGAAGAATAAAGTAAATTCAGGTAACAACATTTTTAATTTTAATTTTTTAAAAGTACGCCATGGATTTCAAATGTCTTTAAACCATTTTGTAGGTTATATAAATCGGCACAATTTTCGTAAAAATAATTTTTTTTTGTACGACCGATATTAAGTGAGATATTCTCGAGGGCCTTGATAAAATGGACAGCCTGTATAGTCGGTTTGTGATCAATATTCCACTGGCAAAATTCTAACCTATTTACATTATCACCCTGTTGAAGCCTTTGCGCTTGTTGAATATGATATGGATGTAACCTTTCTTTATTTAGAGTCCTCCAAACCTGCACATAAGGAGCTCCTAATTGGGCACTTATTCGTCGGATACTCACTTCAGGGTGATCTTGGACAAAATTAATGATATTTTCTTGCTCCTCAACGTTTTGAATAATATTTCGTTCTACTTTTGACGATGGAAACCTGCCGTGCTCCCTTACATAGCGATATACACTTGAAAATATCTGATGATTTGGTGTTCTTCTGCTTGGAAAATGAATATGGTATTTCTCTGCGATTTGTCTACCATTATCATCACATAATCCATGAACATAAATAATATTACTTCAGTTCTTCATTATTAACTGTATAGATACTTTTTATTCGATTTTGTGTACGAGAGTGTGTCATATAGCTACAGTTTGAGATATTTAACTTGAAATTGTTTACGTTACATCAAGACCCATAGCTGTCGTTTTGTAAATTAGAGCGCAGTCTTCTACGTACTTCTTAGACGTACAAATTTGTATGTTATCGGCATAAAGTAATATTTTGCAGTGTAGCCAACGATGAAAACATTTATAAAAATGTTAAATAGCAAAGGCCCAAGTACAGAACCTTGAGGAACACCTGATATCGCTGAGATATCTATAGATCAAAATCTTTTATTACACATTCAGTGGTCTATTTACTAAGTAGGATTCAAAAAACTTTAGGAAGTGCTCAGTCATTCCAAATTCGGATAAATTGTTCAGAAAAATTCCGTGGTTCAGTCTGTCGAAGGCTTTAGAAAAATCTGTATAAATGATATCTACTTGGCCTCCAGCATCCAAATGTTCAGCTATGAACTGAGTGCAAAGAAAACTTTATAGATTAGATATCCCTCTAACAAGATATATTTACCTACATTTTTCACTATTACCTGAATATTAGGAGAATGTTCGGTGACGTACGGTTTTGTCAATCACCTTTCCGTCTATTAAGCTCACGGGTAACATAAAACCAAAAAAATTAATGTAAATCTCTTTGAATACCAACTAAGGGAGTCAAATGCAATAATATTACAGAGGCATGACACTATGACGATATATTTTCATAGTATCATACAGTACAGCAGCAAATGGAATACTCTACCATCAATATAAGTTCGAACATTATTAATGTTATATTGAATATGAAACTTATGACACAATTGTCAATTCCCTTGGTAGTGATATAAAATAATACAAAACAAATATATTCACTTCTTTCTACAGATTATAAAACATCGTGTATTTCATTTTCATTACTGTGACAAAATAGATTTAAATATTTATTAGCATATTCCCTGTATAGAGACTGCCTAAATATTCATTAACGCATTAAATAGTTCATGAAACAAAATTAATAAATAATTTCTAGATCATTTCAGAATTAAATATTTATTATTCATTAACATTTTGCACCTAAATTAAAATTTGTTGTTCGATATATGTAAAACACGTAAAATTTCATATTTGTTACAATCCACAAACTCGTTACACATAAAATATATTTAACCCTAAAAGTATGGAAGATGCAGGCACTTAACAAAATAAATGATAAAATACTACCAAATCAGTACAATCATTAGTACGTCAGGTGATTAGCAGTTTGTAAAGTGTATACGACCAGAATTGAAGCCGTATAAAAACTAAAAGCCGGGAAAAACAGTCGGCATTCTTTATTGTACATGAGAGGAGGTAAATAGAAATGATTGTCATAATAAAATGTTAAAATTGTATTCATTTTTATTATTTATTGTTTATTAGGTTCATTTCGCCAAAAACATATTTTTGAGGTATTATATCAGTTCTAGATATAAAGTCTAAATATTTAAATTTATTAGTTTTAGTTTTAAAATTAACCCATCTTATATTGAAATATGTTATTGCTCAGCAAGGACTAACGAGAAGGTATGAACATATCTTGCCAGGAGGGGATGGGACAGGTTAGATTAACAAGGGGCAACGGTTTTAGTAAAAAATAAAATAAAAACTTAAGTTTTTTCTAAAATGAAAATAAAAATGCAAGATTCTTGAGCAAAGCAAATAATTATTATATGAAAACAAAAATAAATATTTGTATACATAGATAAAACATAAATAAAAACAAAATTAAAATATTTCTCTAGAATAAAGTAGCTTAAGTTAAAAAATTTGTCTACTAAATAAAATATAATCCAAGAAATGTAACAATAAAAAAGTGAAGAAAAAGTTAAATTCTAGTTGAAACGTCCGAATCTTCACTTTCTGAGAAGGAATCATTTTCCAGTTGAATTGTAATCGGCGCACTGAGGGGTAGCGTTGGATATCGATTTTCTTCTCCAATTACATGCCTAACGCAATTTTTCCATAAATCAGTATTGTCGATGTCATTTATTACTTCTCTTATATGATCAACTACTATCGCGCTTAACGTTGGAGAGTTATTACATTTTCGCAAACGTCCTTTTAGTGTTACCCAAACCATCTCGTTAGAATTAAATATGCAATAGTATGGAGGTAACCGCAAAAGTGTATGACCGTGTATATTGGATAAGTTATCAATAACATATTTCTTTTTGAAATTCTGTTCTTTTATTCTTTACAGCAATTCGCACTTTATCGGAACTTTTACAGGAATTTAAATTTTTTTTCTCGTGTATTTTAAAATGCCTTCCTTTTTTGTAGTATTGTTATTTGGTATTTTATTTAATACACGCGAGTGATAAGAAGCATTATCTAATGCAATTACCGAATTAGACGGAATATTTGGTAGAAGCTGTTGAGAAAACCATTTTTCGAATAGATCGTCTGTCATGTCTTCGTGGTAGTCTGCAGAAGACTGCGATATTTTTTTGGCCGACAAGAGCAACGCATTAGGTACAAACCCGTTTTCACTTCCCGCATGAAGTATGATAATACATTTTCCTCTAGAACACGGAGTATTTAAAACACAATTGTGTGACCTATCTACCCAACCATACTGAACAACATCACGTGTGTCAAATCACGTCTCGTCTAGATACACTATATGCCTGTTTAGTTTACGATATTCTCTAATTTTTTCAAAATAGTCTACCCGAAGTGTAACTATACGTCGCGATTCCATAATAACCATACGACTGTCAAGATTTTTATGTTTAAAACCGCATTCTAATAAGACATTTCGTGGTATATCTAAAAACCTATAACTATTATAATCAGGATAATCGCTTAATTTCTTAGTTTCTTCTACGTGAGCCTATTCCGCGGTTTCTTTATCGCTTTTATGTGCACGCCACTCTATGCAAACGTGTATGACGCGAACTAGAGAGAGTGGCCCGTTTGGAGACACATAGTCGGGGCTACTTGAAAATGGCATTCGTTAAATTTTAGTTAGGGGCTTCAATGACTAATATGGTTCATTATGGCTCTTAACCTTTGTAACATCTGCTTAGAAATGCAACGAACTAGTATAGCATAAACGTTGCTTTTAGGACTTTTTAAACTTATTCATTTCTGTAGAAAGTAAAATTATTTGACTTGAAAACTGAAATATTATGCAAATGCGTATTTAAAATTGATAATGGCCTTATTAAATTTAATTCCTTGTAACTTTGTCATGAGAAAATAGAATGATTATTGATAATTTAAATAAAAGTAATTGAATTTTGATAATAAAGTAAGAAAATAATTTGAAAACGACTGGCCCTATACGGGGCGTTTTATTATTGATTATAAAAATCTGGTAGACTGCTACTAATAAAAGCTATCTTTTTTTATAGAAATATCGACTATCAATTAACCCTGACTTCTATGTCTGTATCAAACTCAAAATTACAAGTATAGAACTACTTTTGATAAAGGAATTCAATTTTCGTTAAAAAACTTTAAAAAAATGTATTCGAAGCAGCTAATCACAAATGATAATAATGACATTTTGATCTATAAAAACTATAAAACAATATATAAAAAGGTTATACGTGCAGCTAAAAAATTATATCATGATAAATTATATTTCATCACCGACAATAAAACAAGAGCTGTTTGGAAAATATAACCAATAATGTGAATAACTCTACCAACTGCATACTGATAATAAAATAATAAAGAATAAAGAAGATATAGCAAATGTTTTTAATGATTTTTTTCATAAATGTTCCGAAGGTTTTAAATGATAAACTAGCTAACAAAAATTTAGGTCCTATTAATTTCAATGTTGACAAGGAGTATCCTACGATGTTTCTTGGTTATGTCAGCTATATCTTATATCTTATCTCCCTTAACATATCTAATAAATCTATCACTTAGACATGGCATTTTTCCAGATATTTTAAAAATTGCTAAAGTTGTTCCATTGCATACAAAAGGAGAGACTGTTAATGTAGAAAATTACAGGCCGGTGTCGTTGTTATCCACAATTTCTAAAATATTAGAAAGAATAATTTTTAATAGTATTACTACTTTCATAACAGAAAATGCCATATTAAACGAAGCTCAGCATGGGTTTAGAAAGGGTAAATCTACAAGTTCAGGAATTAATGATTTTCCAAATACGTTGTATGAAAGTTTGGATAGCGATAAAAAATGTGTAGGTTTATTCTTGGATTTAAGTAAGGCCTTTGACCTGGTCGATCATGATTTGCTCTTAACAAAGTTAGATGCTTATGGTTTAAGGGGAACAGTAAACAACTTAGTAAAGACATATCTTGCAGACAGGACACAATTGGTAGAAATCGAAGGAGTTAAATAAAAAGAAATTAAAATTTCTTATGGTGTGCCACAAGGGTCTGTTTTGGGTCCGTTATTGTTTCTCTTATTTATCAACGATCTTCCAAATATCGACAATAACAACCAGTTAGTTATGTTCGCTGATGACAATAGTTATCTATCTACAAAAACATCAATTTCGGATACAATATCAGACACGCAGTTTATGTTGAACAGATTTATCACGTAGTTTAATCAAAATAAGTTATTTCTAAATGCAAGAAAAACAGTATTTATAAACTTTACACCAAGATTGAAAAGGATATCCGAAAGTCACCTTATTAAATATAATGGCAAAACTATAGAACAGGCACGAAATTTTTAGGTATATATTTAGATAATAGCTTAAGTTGGGAAACACACATAGATGTTGTTTGTAAAAAATTGTCGTCTACTTGCTTCGCTTTGTATAGATGACGTCAAATCACTTCAGAGAAAGTAATGTTATCATACTACTATGCACTAATTTATTCTAGATTTGGGGAGGCTCGCATCACATTATAAGAGATTTTCGTTTGCAAAAAAAAGCCGTTAGAACTATTGTAGGTGTTGCCAGGATAACATTATGTAGAGAAATTTTTAAGAGATTGAGATTGCTAACGTTACCATCTATTTATATTTTTGAAACATTAATATTTGTTAAGCAAAATATAGATAAGTTTACATATTAAAACTATAAGCAATCTAAATCAGTTTAAAAATATTTTGAGAAATGATTTAATAGGGAAATGTTGCTATACTATAGAAGAATATTTAAATAGTGATTGATAATTATTAATAGATATACCTCTGCCATGTGTTCTTATTGCGATATTATTGTGATATTTGTTTACTGTACCTATCTACATATTGCATTTCCTAAAAATTGTTTTATTTTTATTGTATTTATATGTATACTGATTGTTTTTATTGTATTTATTTATTACTCTCTGTTCTTTGACTTGTCCTATGCCATGTAATTGGTCTTACGGATAAATAAATTATTATTATTATTATTACTCCTAAAGACAAATTCATGTTTTTCTCTGTATAGGATATATTTCATGCATACAGTTGCTCTGGTATTGTAGAGGAAAACGATAAATGAAAACGGTCACAGACGTAGTGGGGAATAGAGAGGGTAGTGGCTATGCATAACGCATAGCTGTTTGTATCACATCATGTTTTACGTCTTTTATGTCGCGTGCATTAGAATGAGAGAGAAGGTCAGGCACTAGCACTAGCACGAACGACATGTGAGATATGGTACTTCAGAGGCGGACTTAGTTTACTTTCATGTACGGCGGAGTGTACGGGTGTAAGTGCAATTAATACATTCATACAATAGTTTATATTTGTCTTTTTGCTGGTATGTAACTTATTTATTACAAAAATGAGTCGATCGAGTGATTGTGAGTGTGAAAGTGACAGTCATAGTGATTTCAGTGACAAAGAAAATAAAATACCAAATGAGTTTCAAGGGAGAAAAAAACGGCATTTAAGCAGTGACGGGAAACAAATTTGTTTAAATGTGTATAATACTCTTTTACAGCGACAAACTAATGACTTTAACTTGCGTGATTTAGATATATTAAGGGAAACAGAATCTTTAACCCACATTCCCTATTCCACATTGTACAAACTAGTGAAAACAGGTGTTCCGAAAGAAAGCAACGATGCGACGCTTGTATATCAAAATTTTTAGATCCATCAATAGCAAAACTTTTAAAAAATGTAATTTATGATGCATATCAGAAAAATGAAATCCCGACTGTTGACGTGGTAGACAGAAAACTAAAGGAAATGGATTGTCCTTTGAAATATACGACAAGAACTTTAAGGAACTGGCTGAAATAAATTGGATTTAAATTTAAAACAATTAATAAACGCGTGGCGATTATGGAAAGCAGACGAATAGAGTGGATTGGCGACATTCATATCTAGAGGAGATTAAAAAGTTCAGAAGGGAAAATAGAACAATTTATTACCTAGATGAAACTTGGTATGACACTCACGATACCGTAAAAAAAGGATGGACTGATGGAAATAAAAAATGTCTACCACAGTCATTGCCTCCAAATAAGGGGACTCGATTGGTTATATTACACTGTGGACCAGGTGATGGATGGGTAGATAATGCATTGAAACTATGCGGGAAAAACATGGAAGAGTGTAACGTGGATTATCACAAGAATATGGAGGGAGTAATTTTTGAAAAATGGTTTGAAAATACTCTAATTCCAAAATTAAAGCCAAATAGTGTTATTGTTCTTGACAATGCGAAGTACCATTCAAGAGAATTATATAAAATTCCTAATAAGAGTTCGACTAAATTGGAGTTGCAAATTTTTTTAACGGATCACGACCTATATTATATGGACAGTTATACTAAAGCAGAATTGTTGGAAGTCCTTCATACGAAAACATTTGAGAAGAATTATGTTATAGACAGTATAGCTGAAAGATTTGGCCACAAAGTTTTAAGATTACCACCATATTATTGTATTTTCAACCCAATAGAATTGATTTGGGGAAAATTGAAAAAAAATATCAGAAAAGGAAATACTTTTCCAAAATTCGACAAAAAACTGATAGAGTTAATTAAAAACGAAGTGTCCAAAATTACCAAGGAAGATTGGGAAAAGAGAATTGCCAAAGTGATTAGAATTAAGGATGATTATTTGAAACTTTGTGAATTTAATAAAAATGGGGAAAATAAATTCATTATAAATTTAGAAGAGGATAGTTCATCATCTGAAAATGAAGAAGAGGGGGAGAACGCACAGGATTCTGAGGAAGAAGTGATTGTGATGACTTGTGATTGAAGAAGTAGTAGTGATATATATAAGTTTATTATTTGTGTCCGTTTTTGTGTTCAATGATAGTGATCGTGATATCAAGCTTATTATTTATGTCATTTTGTGTGTTCGTAAGTATTTTAATCTATTTTTATTTATTTAAAGAATTCAATTATATTTAATTTTATTTATTTGGAGAATACACATTTTATTTACGAAAATTTACTATTTCGAGTTTTGTTTCTGTTTTTAGAGGTTTATTGTTATTTTTTAATTTATTTTGAGAATACCTATATATTTTTTTACTGTTACTATTTTAAGTTTTTTTTTGTTTTTAGATGTTTATTGTTATTTTTTTTATTTATTTTGAGGATACCTATATATTTTTGTACTGTTACTATTTTAAATTTTTTTTTGTTTTTAGAGGTTTAGTTTTATTTTTTTGTATAATTTTCTTTATCCTGTACTAATATTCTTTACCCATCCTATCATGGCAAGATATGCTCATACCTCCCCGTGGTTCTTGCTAGGTAGTAACAATTTACTCAAATATTAAGTGAACTAGGATACTGTAACTACTGTATAGTCAGTACTGTAAATTGTTGCCAGCTAAACTGAGCCCACACAACAAAAGCCAACGCAATTTTCTTATGGAAAAGTGACTTCCGTTAAATTGGTTGAATTTTTGATATGTTGTGTATCCTATCTCTGTATCATATGCATCAATGTCTCAGATTTGTTTAATAACACCTAAACAGTATAATTGATTGTCATATCATATCATATGACGTCATAGCAGGTCATGTCGTGTCACAGAACTTCATAGTGGTCACTTTGAATTTTATTGTGATCTGAGCACCTAGAAGTAAGAGAAAAGAATGTTATTTAAATCATGATGTTCTATGACACGATATTACATGCTATGACGTCATATGACGTGACGACTTTTGAGATTATATGATGTAATATTTCAATAAATAAACCATGACAGTTATGAGGTGTTTTCAAACCATTGTGAGACCCTAGAAGCAAAAAAAAGAGTACTGATTTAACCCAGACCCATACACCTCAAATAAACGATAATTCTTACTTTAGCAAGCTTTATCTCAAGACTGTGAAAGTTTGTCAATTTGTGCCAATTGAGACATTTGATCAGAGAGATGGGATACACAACATATCAAAATTTCAACCAATTTAACGCAAGTCACTTTTCCATAAGAAAATTGCGTGGTCCTTTAAAAGCGTAAACAGACATACGTACACAATATAGTTAAGTCCGGGCCTGCCTTCTCAGCGTCTCACCTCGCACCCCCCCTCTCAATTTCCTCTTTCTCGTACTTTACCTGGGAGAGGTTGCAATTCAGACTCTTATCTTGTACACTATGAGCTTAACCTCTCCACTAATTACTGGGTCAAAGCCGTGTCTCTGTGCTCTATTCCTGGAATGCACCGGGGTAGGATATTACAGTCATATTAATATTACTGTACAATTGTACATATTCTGATTTGTCATATAGCAGGTAATATGATTTAGGTTCTAATTATCGACATGTTTGTAGGTGATAGATAGTCCGTGTTTGTTTGACACCGGCCCCTTAGAGCAATGTCGGATAGCGAGATTAAGTGATATGTTCGTCGTAAATTAATGGGTTTAGACGGACAAGAGGGTTTTCCTTGTACCAATTTAATAGAATATTAAGCTATATCAAAGTATCAAGTACGGCGATGTTAAACAATTACAGCGCCCATTATATTCTGATCTGGGACCAACTTAATACAATGGCTGTCACTATCTAATACAAAATGTGGAATTTGACCCTTTTGCACGAGGCAAATATTGCAGTGTTGTGAGCGCTACGTTAAGCTGATTTAGTATCCCGCAGCTGAAATGCGTTCTGTGAATAGGCAAACACTTGATGAGACTTAACTATGCCTGTATTTCAGTTAGAATGTTACTGAATTTCAGGCAGAGATTTGTTCATTTTCCGATTCGAACGGTTGCTGCTCTGAACATACAAATACGCTTTCACGCTTTGCATTGATTTTTCCAAACACTTACGTACGTGTTTAGCACAGTCAAAATGTCATTTAACCCGTTAAGTCTTTCTAGTGCTGTGAGCAGAGCTTTCAAATCATTCTGAAGCATAAAAATATAGTCCAGTAAAATTAGACTTAAAAGGGGAAAAATTATAAATAAAGTTCGTCTAAGCTCAAGTTTTGTGGAGATTTTTATTAATGTAATTTCAGCACATGGCTACTTAACTCTGTCCTCTAATTCTTCTTGGCTCTCGTTTTCCTCCACCTCACACTGTGACGTGGAGAAAAGGCGGCCACTCTTTGACACGAGCTTCGGAAACAAGTTTTCGATTTACTCGGGCGCCAGCCCTAGTTTAAGTGTTAGAACACACCACCCTCAAGCCGAGTACGCGGAGCTGAGTAGCTCAAGTGGAGAAAGTATACTCCAGTGGGTCAATACATGGAAAATTAGACGTTCACACACAAACAGTTAAACTCAGAGTTTTTCAATAAAATCAGTATATTCAAATACACCTAGTATTTACAACACAGAATATGGCAAATCGTTAGTAAAAAGCAAACAGGATGAGACTAGATACAGATACCAGGTAAGTAAAACAAGACTACAATTATATACATAAATATAAAAACTACAGTGCAACAGTTTAATAAAGATACTTGGCTAGTGTTGCAACGATAATCTATTAATATGGCCTGAAAACACACAAAAATCTGATTAGATCCCTAGAAAAGTGAAATAATTGCGAAATTTCAGTGCTCCAAGAACCCCGTGGGTACTACAGGAACGCCTACGAACGCATAAAAGTGTACAGGAACGGCCATCCTCGAGATGGAATACTGAAAGGCAAAGGTATGGTTAATATACAGTTATGCTACCCTTCAGTGTTCCAAGAACCCCGTAGGTTCTACAGGAACACCTACAAGTAGCGCAGACAATTTACTGGAACAGCAACCCCTGTGGTAGAAGTTGAAAAGTTCTTCAGTGTTCCAAGAACCCCGTAGGTATTACAGGAACACCTACAAGTAACCGTGAAGTTTACAGAAAATGGCAATGCTGAAAAATTCAAGGTATGATTAACACAAAAATTTCACTAGCCAAGTTTCTTACTCAGTTATCTTCCCTTTTTATGATCATACTTACTTCTTGGTATAAACTTGGGTACGTCTGCTGTCTGGAACGGTCAGATTGGATTGACACTTTTTCAGGCTCACAGGAACTTTTCTATATTGAAACAACTTATTAGAGGAGCGGGAGTATGCGCCAGACGGATGCGCGATTACTCAATGACGCAGTATGGACTTCCACAGCTTGGAATTAATATATGACAATTACGATACTTAGGTTCAAATCTCGGAGTGAACACGTCTGCTTGCGTTGAGTCGCTCTGGCTGACTGCCAAGCTGTCTGCCAATATGGTGTGAATTTAATTACTTCTTTCAAGTACGAATACGAAGTGGGAGAAACAGCGGAAAACAGATGCGCGATGGATCAACGTGACGTCAAAAGGAGACTTAGAAAGTGTTTCAAATACAGATTTAGGAGAATTATTTTGCAATATTTCACACACCTTAATTTGTACATCTGGAATATTTTTGTGATAACACCGAAGCAGGAAGCAAGCACATGTACCTCGTAGGACAGCAGCCAGAAGACTGACCGTGGAATATTTCAATTATTCCAGTGTCCTGAAAGAAGGTCGTCTTACGGGTGACGTCGGATCGACTTGGGGAAATATTTCATATAGGTCGATACAGGACGGAGAGCTCTGCACATCTAATGCGTTCGGTAGCTGGGAATGTACTGACTTGCGCGTGGTTTTGGCTTGCCTGGATAAAGAAACTCTTATCGTCGCTTCCCCTCACACGAGTTCATCCGTACTTTACAACCTGGTATACCTACGCGGTGCTGCTAGAGATTAATACTTTTATTAACTTATAAACTAATTTGCCTATGGTGGTACGGTATATCTATAACAATAAATATTATAGAACAATTCCTACAAATGTTTTTTAACAAAATAGTTATATCTTGTACAAGTTACGGCGACGAAAAACGCTTCGTTTCAATTTTTTAAATGACTCCACAAATAGAAGTCAAGAGGTATGAGATTGGGAGACCTCGGGGGAAACTCCTGAACTGGACTTCTATGACCTATCCATCTGCCCGGAAAATTAGTTTCTAAAAATAGAATTCCAAGGTTGTGAGCTGGAGCACTATCAAGTTGATAATGTAGGTTTTCTCTAACATTTTGTGGCAGATCGTTAAGAAACGGGCCAATTTCATCCCGTAAAAAATTCAGAAAGGCCTCCCCATTCAATCTTGGGTGAAGAACGGCCCAATGATCTGCTCATTCCATATGCCACAATACACATGGACTTTTGAAACATATAGCCCAAAAGCGACAATTCTGGGAGGATACTACTTCATTTGCCGTAAAGGTAACCCATCAGTAAAAATTATATTTTTAAGAAAATTTGTATTATTTAAAATTTCACCCTGTGCCCAAGAAAAAATCTAACCTTCTCTTTGTATTCCCATCCTCCAAAGTATGCAATATTTTTGGTCTGAATGCTCTTTGCCTATTCCTTTGAAGCAACTCCAAACTCGGTCCTTACTTATGTTAAGATTTACTGCTGCTTGTCTTACGCTAAATTTTGGGTTTTGTCTAAAATATTGTAAAATACATTCTTCGTCTATTTTCTCAATTATATTTCTTTTGTCTTAATGTACATACGTTTCCTGTATTTTTAAAGTTATTCATAATGTTTAGCACCAATTTATGTCGAACAGGAAAGGGCTGCTTAGGATGCCGTCCGTTAAGCAGCAGCTTCCCTATAAAATCTGGAATTGTCTTTAAGTAATAGAACCAACTCATCTTTTTCCTCGATCGTTAAACGGCGTACCGTATTTATTATAATACAAAAATTTAATCTATTTAGGTATTTATTTGAAATACACTCACGTACAAACCCTACATTTACAAATCACACTAGTAAAATACATTGTTCTGAACAAAAATGAATATATATATTTTTTAATTTGGGTAACCGTTATGCAAATAAAAAAATTTTTTCGTTGAAAAAGTTTTTTTTTGTGACCTATATTTCGACGACCTGTGAACCCATTATATCGAAATTTTGAACAAAGAGGTCTTTAATGATGCTGATTAAGAATACTTGACCAAATTTTTTCTAAAAAAACGCTAATATACATTTTAGGAAAATCCACCCTTACGTTAGTCTATGTAAAGGTACGCCAGTGATGATTCTCTCAAATTTTACTACGTCATTAAGTTCCAATTGGGGGCAGTCATCAACCACCCAAATTTCAAAAAAGTCGCACAAACAGCTTTTGAGATATAAGGAGTGGCTCCATGAAACTTGCGACTGCTATAAACGTGAGAGTAATACCTTTTCTTCTAGGGTTTAAAAGAATTTTTTTAAATTTCTTGTAGCTGCCAATTTGATATTAATATTTGCCCATGTATCTAATAACTTCCACATCCAGCCGAAGTACAGTAACGCAAAAAAAATTATATATTTTTTTGAAATAGGTATGCTTAAAATGTCATGACGAGAGATTTTAAATGTGAGCGAAAAAAAATTTCGGTATGACTTGAAATTTGGTACACTTATGTACTACAATGAGATATTGACCCTGTATCTATGAAAATTAGAGAAAGTAGTCATGTTGGACTAATTAAAAAAAAAATGAAATCTAGCAGAGCTCCGGATAGGTGGATTGTTAAACTAAACTCTTGTGTACTATGCAGAGTTTTCGAAAATGTTTTTTCCTTTTCAAGGCTATAATTTAAATGCCCACAATGGTGAAATTAATTTATAATTATTGTTGTAAAATCGTGAACTTGTATGTTAAAGTTATTTATAAAAATTAAAAAGTTTACAAGAAAACAGCAACCCTATTCTCGTATCGGTGAAGAGGAATCTTGTTGAATATAATTTGTTGATTTCCTGACTTCAAAACATACGAGTAGGTGTTACTTATCCCACTTATATCAGTTTTTTATTCATATAGTTATCTTCTTTGTCGATTTCAACCATTTCGTTTTGTTGTGTTTTCTTCACTAAGTAAATTTTATAGTTGTTAAAATTCAAATGATGACTCCTGTATTCAATGCATGTTCTGACAGTGCACATATACGTTTTTCTGTTTTGCAGTCACTTTTATGTAAGGTGATACATGTATTTAATAATCTGATGCTTGGCCAATGTAACTAAAATTCACAATTTTGACAATATATGTTACATTGGCTATATTACATATTTGTATAATCACATATTCTCTATTATGCGTGCCAGCATTGACTTTTCTTCAATTAACATGATTTGTATTATAATATATATAAGCTTAATTCAAAACGATCATTTATTATGTACAAAGAGTATGCTTTGAAATTTTGAATATGTTGGGGTTATTTTTGTTGAATTCATATCCACATATTTGAAATAGTTTTATAACATATGAATTGGAAATTATGTGAGCTATACCTGTTTCAAACGTTTGTGTTAAATTAAATCATTTATGTTGGGCAATATAAGTGCGCCTGGTTGTGTGATGCGGTAAATTAAATAATACCAATAAAATTCCTGATGGAAAAAATTTACATACTATAAATATGATTCTGTCCTACAGGATATTACGATATTCCTGGGAAAAGTTGTATAATGTAACAAAAGGATAGATTTGATTTAATTCAAGGTTTATTTTCTACTTTTGAAAGCGAGCAACTTTACAAAAATATTAAAAGATAAAGTAGATGCGTGTACGTACTACAAGAAATACAAGGTAAAAAAAAAAGTTGGATAACAAATGCCTTATTAACATCTATTGATAAAAAAAATAAAATGTATAAAAATATTTTAAAATATCCTGAAAATAAACGACTGAAAACTGAATACAAAAGGTACAAAAACATATTAGAAAATTTGATAAAGGAAACAAAAATAAATTATTACAAACAGCAAATAGTCAATTGTCGAAATAATACAAAACAACTCTGGAACACCTTAAATGAGCTCACTGAGGTAAAAACTACAAAAAATCCAACAACTATAACAAGAGAAAATGGTAACGTTTCGGATGCAAAAGAAATTACTAATCTATTCAATACAAAATTTGCAAATGTGGGCACTGAGTTAGCTAGTAAAATTTAAATAAAAAAATAATCAAGGTAATTCTCGAATTGTTAGCCAAAACTCTATCTTTATAGCCCCAAATAATCCTATCGAAGTTGGTCAAATAATTTTACAATTAAAAGATGAAAAATGTGCTGGAGTTGATAATTTAAAATCTGAAATTTTAAAGGCAGTAGTCGATGACATAAGAGAACCACTTTCATATATATCTTCAATAATGCCATTGAGAGTGGCTACTTTCCAGCCGCCTTTAAAACATCAATAATCATTCCAGTTCACAAAAATGGTGATAAAAACAACATAGGAAATTACCGTCCCATCTCACTATTAACAAGTTTATGTAAAGTTTTTGAAAAAATAATTACAATAAGACTAACACGCTATCTTAACAAATATAAACTAATTTCAGACAATCAATTTGGTTTTAGAGAAAATATCTCCACGGAAGATGCTATTCTGAATCTTACATCTAAAATATACTCTGCTCTAGACAAAAAAGACCACTGTTTATGTCTATTTATAGATTTGGCAAAGGCATCTGATACTGTCAGCCATTGCTTACTTTTCCAGACACTAAAAGAAATAGGAATCAGGAATAATTGCTTAAGTTTATTTAAATCATATCTAAGTAATAGAAAACAATATGTAAAAATTGGTAATGATATCAGCGCATCTGAGGTTATAAAATACGGTGTACCAAAATTCTGTTCATAATTTATGTGAATAGTCTCTTTTCTTTAAATGGTAAAGGTGATATCATCAGTTTTGCTGACGACACTGCTATATTTTATAAAAGTGATTCATGGCAGTGTTTAAAAGAAATTGTCGAGAGAGATATGGTGAATGTTAAAAGCTGGTTTGATTCAAAATTATTAACTATAAATTTTGGAAAACATACCATTTACTTGTAACAAATCTATAATACCGCCCTTTAATGAATTAAGCATTAACAATGAAGAGGAAATCTTCAGGATCCTACCTGCTACTAATATTAAATATTTGGGTATTTATATAGATCAGCATATGAAATGGGATATGCAAATACTATACTTAATTAAGAAGGTGCGTTATATTCTTTATAAATTTAAATACCTAAATAATTTCCTGGATTCTAAACAGCTTTTAACATTATACTATTATCTAGTTCAAAGTCATCTTACGTATGGTATCACAGGTTGGGGAGGGGTAGGAAAAACACTTTTATTTAACCTAGAGGTTCTCCAGAAAAAATTTTTGAGGATAATATTGAAGAAAACCATCGCATATCCAAGTAATTTATTATTTACTGAAAGTAAAGTCCTAGATGTCAGACAATTATTTTTTTAAAGTGTGAACATAAAGCATATGTAAGTAAATCAACTTTACTACAAATATGCCATAATTATAACGCAAGAAAATGTAGCCAAAATATATCCTACCTTTAATGAAAAAAACAATAGGACAACGAAGCTACAATTTTCTTGCCCCAAAATTCTTCAATGTATATCCAGAACAAATAATATATGAAAGAAGTTTTAGACTGTTTAAAAAGATATTGAGAAATTTTTTCTGGAAAATACAAGACATTTTATACACCATTTAATGGATGGAAATTGAAAAGAAATCTGCGCAAATGACGTAGCACTATACTGTAAATTAATCGTTTGTAGTTCACGGCTTTACATCACATTATTATAAATACTTGTAAACGGTTACTCATATGTTATAACAATGTTCATAAATTCAGCATTCTATTCTTAAGTTGTACAAAATCAATTCATGCTATTTCCATAAACTTTATCACTTTACAATTTAATTTCCAATTGTACGAGATCCTGACTAACTGTCTACCTCTCTATCTGGAATATTTGTGTTACCTAGCAAATTTTTTGTTTGTTATCAATATTATTTTAATTTGTAATTAATATTAAGTTTTTAAGTAATGTATTTGTTTGTTATATATTAATATTATTGTTATTACTACATGTTCTATAACCCAAACACAAGCGAAAGCTTCATGGGATGTATTTAATTATTTACCTGTATATTGTCATTTCACGTAAATTTTCTGTATTGCTGACTTATCTGGTATATAAATTATTATTATATTATTATTATTATTATTTAAATAAAAGCTTTTTTAAAAATATTTTTTTATATAATTTTTACCATGAAGGGGTGGAGCTGAGAACAGAATTTTTTTTTATAGAAGAGTATTGGCAGATATTTTGTTGGGCCGGAGGATGGGAGCGATGGGATAATTAGGAGGGGAGGGAGAGGGGGAAAACTAAAATATTTTACATGCTGATAACTCCCCGTGTAATTGACCTCGATAAGACCGACGTACATTTTTTAAATTTTTTTATTTACTACAAGATAGCGTTCACATAAAATAATTTTTTTCGCAACCAAATACTTGATGTACGAAATAAAAGTTGCACGTTTTTCAGTTTTTTTGCCTTTATCTTCCTTTCTAATCATTTTATCGCGATCTGGCCGGGTGGAAATTAAACGTTAGTAAAAAAGCTATAAACGAAAACTGTTTGAAAAAAACGCGCAATTTTTATTTTGCGCACCAAGCGTTTGTTTACGAAAAAAATCTTTTATGCGAGTGCCATCTTGTAGTAAATAAAAAAAATAAAAAATGTACGTCAATCTGACCGCGGTTGGTCAATTACACGAGGAGTTATCAGCATGTTAAATATTTTCGTTTTCCCCCTCACCCTGGAATTAATTTTTTATTTATTTTTGCTCCTTGAATTCGCGATATCTTGCGAATCAATTGTCTGACGTTGATGGGGTTGGGAACAAAATTTGCTTATTTTTATGAGCTCTTCATTTTTGGCCTGAAGATTTTTTTTCGTCAAATCAAAAGCCGTTGAGTTATCTTCGAAAAACCATTTTCCCATACATTTAATATGTCGTTTCCCCCTCGCCCCCCTTTGACATCCGCTGTACAAATGTGTCGGAATGTTGGGTAAACCCAACCCTAGTTATTGACAAAAAAAATCACAATCAGACGTCTCCTTATTCGAGTTTGGTATTCTTCCAGTTCTGCTCCTCTATTTAGACGAAAATGATTTTAATATAGAACTGAATAAAATTAAATAAATTGCACAAAATAATGGGTACAAGTCATTAATAGATATAGTGGTTGAGAATAAACAACTCAAAATGCTTGCAAAGGAATTTTTAACTGCACCTAAAATAAATACAGTTTAAGTCCCAACAAGTTGATGCATGTAGAGTTTAATAAAACCTTTTGAAACATTGAAAAGCACATTTTTTATGACTTAAATTTAAGAAATTATTACTAGGCAAAAAATTGTTATTTTGCTATAACTATGATTTCCAATTTATTAAAATATTATCATTCCAGAGATATTACTTACTTTCGGTAGTTTGTTATTGGCATTAACTGGATTATACAACGACTTAAAAAAAATTCTGTCAAAGACTCATAGTTATATAATTAAAAATTAATCAAGCTGTAGCTTACAAATGTGTCATTTTCTGTTTTAAAATATCAAAGCAGCGCAAAACATATAAACTTGAGTTTTTCCTTGGATTAAGGGATTTGGCTAATTTTTATTCGCTTTGCGTATTCAACTCCATTCCCTACTTTATATGCTAAGTACATTTTTATTGCTGGTGAGAGTGTTCCATAAAGTAGTACAATAAATAAAATAACAAATTATTAGCAAAGAAATCTTGACACAAATGGATACTGCAAAAAGAAGTTATTGCAGCTCGTAATTTCTAATTAAAGTTGGTCATTTGCAATTAAATGAACTTTCCTGAATTTACACCATCTCAACAGCTGCCAGCAAAATTTGGGTTCGACCTAGAATTGGTGTATGAAATCCAAGACACACTTTAAGATATGACTGTCAAGGATAAATGAGGAGCTATTGCAGTAAAAATTGTTATCGACATTTAAATAAGTTATTTTCTGCAGGAGTACATTGCAAGACACCACTAAGGTTGAAGAGTCTTTTTTTATTACAATCTCAGGACATTATTAGGTTTAAAACACCTTGTTAATTTACTACAACCTACGGAGTAGCCTGGGGATGTTTAGCCTGAGAAAGGCTCTATATACAGAAGTATAATTCTAAAATGAGATAGCTTTTTGCGCAGTATATATGTACACAGTGTGCCAGAAATGCCTTTATTTATTATTTTGGATAAATGTTTATAAAATAAAGTTGTTCATAATCCAAAATAAAGCCCAAGTCTAAATTTTGATTTTATAGTTTTATTATGTTTATCTTTTTACGTTTTTATTAATAATGTTACGTGTCTACAATTTCCAGTAAACACCCTGTACATAGGTTCAAATAATTGCAACAAGACTTTTCACTAACCATGACTTTATTGAATAATTAATTAAAATAATTAAGTCCTTATATAAATTAATACAAACTAATTACATGTTACATTTACTATAATTCACAACTTATTACTGTTCTTATTCCATCCTCTAATATCAAACTGTGCTCCCTGCGCAAGATCCACTCCTTATCTATACGTTTCATTCTTCTAGAGTCATCCAGCCTATCCTTCGTGGAATTTCTGGCCCTTCTCGTATATTCATAAGGCAGTGGCGTAATCGTGCACAAAACACTGCCCCCTTCTTAAGCCTGAACGTCCCGGTCAGGTAATTCAGAGTCCTTAACATACTTCGCCGGTCTATAGATGTGCATGGGTTTAATTTTGGACTTCTTACTTCGTTGAATCTGATAAACAACGTTATTATCTGGCTGATGACAGAATACGGCCCTTCCCAAGATGGGTGAAGCTTCGAGAATCCTTCTTCATTCCCCTATGCGTTATACAGCCATATCAAGTCTCCCCCTCCTTAAATCCTGCTGAACTGACATTACGGTCATATCGCGCCTTCATTCGGTCACCAGTCCCTGCAGGCGACTCCCTGGCAGCCACATTCACACAAAACTTGCAACTACGACGCCAAGTCTCTACATCTTCATGGCTATTAATCCAGTAGAATCCTTCCCGTACTCTAGCCAAGGTCCTATTTTGACCAAAATGCTCTCTGGATATTCCTTCGTGCACTTCCCGATACTCGACACCTGGATATCACCAGCCATTTGGTAACTTCCTCCCCATCAGGGCTCTCCGTAATGGTCCATCTTCAAGCCTTCTGCTAGAAGCGTCCTTCCATTCTGGGCTGATTCTTTTCTCTTTTGCCTTCAGTTGTAGTCCAATCCTGTCGTCATTGAGTTGTTTTTTCCTTACAACTTCCTTTGTCCAGCCCTTCGGAACTTCTATCTTAACCGTCTTCACTGCTGCTAGATCCTTCTGTTTCTTTACATCCTCGGTGTTTACTCCCTTAGGGTGCTTCTGGTGAGAGTACATCTTGACATGCCCCAATTTGCCGCAATTATAACAACGGATTCCTCTTGTCAGCCTTGTCACTACTTCGTTGCTGCTTCGGCTCCTGCTCCGGTGGTTGTGGTTTCTGTTTTGACTCGGGTCGCGAACTTCATTTGTTCTAAACTATTTTTTGTATGTCCTTTAACATAATCATCAATTTCGCCTTTTTGGAACTGATTTGCTCTTTCCTTGCAGCGTTTTCTTCCCCAAGGTTTCATTGTCGACAATCTCTCATCATATACCCTGATTTGCGACAACAGTAATATCAGAACCTCCGCTCGGATTTACACCTCCTTGTCGATTTTCCTGTTTGCCTGGGAAACTTGTTTTGGTCATTAATTGAGTAAAGATCTTGTGTAAATCCCTGAGTTTGGTGTCTAAATTCGTTTCCTCTGATTGGGCTTCTCCCACAGAAACGGCTCGTACTCTGTGCAATGAGGAATCCACATAGGCGGCCTCTACCTCAAGTGCATGAATCAATGCTACATTACTAATCTTATGCCTAGATAGTCTAACGACCCGCCTGATCTCCTCGTATTCTATAGTACCAATAAGCGTCTCTACTGCCAATTGCTTCTGGAACTGCCTTGGTGCATATGGGTAAGCCAAATGTGCTAATCTCTTTACTGCAGCCTCAAATATACGTAAACTCTCCCCAGCTCTTTGCATACGTGATTTTAGGTGAGTCCAATATAATGGGGAGAGATGTTGGCCTCCATATCTTAACTCGAACGCAGCTTCTCTAAAACTTTAAAATCCTGTTGCTGCGGCTCTGGGATCGTCGACAAGAAAGAGAATACCGCTGCATAAGTTTTTCGAAGATAAAAGTGCAAAAACGAATAGTCAATGAACTAACTTTTGCCTACTTATAAAAAATGTAAACAAATAGTTATCACTAGACATGATGTACCACAGAAATTGCTTTCCTCAAGTTATTATTAATTTGTGGAACGTTCTTTGGCATTTGGCTAAAATACTGACGTCGTGAAACAAATTTGACGCCAAATTTGGAAGCGGTTCATGTAACTTTGTAAAATATTTAACAAAGTAATTGCACCATTAAATAAAGTGCACAAAATCCGCGAGCTCAGGTAATCCTGTTGTTGGATTCTCTTTCAACGCATCGAAATACATAAGGGTTAGGCGGTTCCTAACGTTTTCAGTTAACAACCCAATAGTAAATCTTGAAAAATGCAATTTAAATGTATTTCTTGCAATTAGAAAAAATCTTTCACGTGTCTTTGCAACGGCTTTGCTAACTCAATACAAAATATTTTATAACTGTCTTGGTTCATACCATGGCCCCAAGCAGCGCTACCATCGAAGTATGTGTTATAGGACAAATTGCTAAATGGGTTTATAATTTGAGTACAGGATTTCAAATGTGGTTAAAATTTGCCTTTCAGTTGTACTTGCTGTCTTTGTTATTATCGGCAGGAGCAAGATTAAGGTGTTTTTTGTCTCTCTAATTGCCATGCTAATCAAAAATGACATATTATGTTACTGCAAATGAGAAACGTTCATAAAATCTTAGAGGGTAAAAGCAACATACCTCCGTCCATTGATTCATTATATTCATGAATCACACCTGATGGTTATTTTAAAACTTTAAAAATAGTTAAAGACAGGTTGCTAAATGATAAAAATTTGGAAACTAGAACTAAATTAAGTGTAAATAGCATAATGGAACTCTTAACAATGTGTATAAAAACAACCTATTTTCAATTGGACAATGAGTTCTATCAGCAGGATTTTGGTATGGCTATGGGATCTGCATTATCACCAATTTTAGGCAACATATTTATGGAGAACTTTGTGAACGCACATGTTCAAAATTGTATAAACAAACCGGTTGTCTGGTGGTGATATATTGATGACATCTTTGCAATTTGGCCTCATGGTGTCGATTTACTAGATAGTTTTTTGGGAAATGTAAATAGTAAGGAACCGTCTATTAAATTCACATTAGAAGTAGAAAGTAAGAATGAACTAACGTTTTTAGATGTTTTAATTAGAAGGGTAAATAATACAATTGAAACAAGCGTTTATGAAAACTAACACATACCAATAGATATCTAAATTTTAACTCAAATCAGTCAATAAATGTTAAAAGGGGTGTTGTAAAAATGTTTATACGATAGGGCCAAAATAATTTCATCTAATAATGAAATATTAAATAACGGGAAAAAAATTATCAAAGAGGTTCTAGTACAAAATCAATATCCTGAAGCCTTTGTTGATAGTGTTTTCATAAATGTTGAAAATAGGAACAATCAGGTACGACAAAAACCTGAACGTCATTATACAGCAATAATTCCTTATCTATACGGACTATCGGAGAAGCTACGCCGTATAGGTGACAAATTTGATGTTAGGACGATATTTCAAACGGGGAACACTTTAAGATCTATTTTAACAAAAACAAAACCGATAAACAGGGAGCAGAATTAAAAAAACTGTATTTACAATATCCCGTGGTAATGTAATAAATGTTATGTGGGTGAGTCATCCAGACCTTTCAGTGTGAGGTTAGATGAGTACAAGAATTACATTAGAAAGAATGAAATTCAGAAATCAAAGATTTGTGAACATGCTTGGGAAAACGGACATAGAATAAACTGGGACTCGGCAAATATTTTAACAAAAGAAGCAGATACCAAAAAAAGAAGAATTAAAGAATCAGCAATAATCTTATTAAATGAAGATAAGTGCGTATCGAATTGTTCTGTAGATATTTGTACAACCTGGCTTAACCAATGCTAAAAGAAGAACTTAACAAACTCAACATTATCTAAATATCATCAGTTCTGTGTTCTGTGTAAGTAGTAAGTATCTATGGAAATAACACAAACAGAATCTTAAAGCTGTGTATTTGACATACACAGCAAAATAAGAGTTCTTCCAAAAAAAGCTTTGAAAACGGAAAGAGACTACTTTCCAAAACGTCATCAAAATACATTATTTCTGTGTTTATTCCGATTTATATTATTTGCTAAACATAACCTCTGACTATTCCTTTGACGTAAACGTCACGGTCGCAGAGGTTTTTTTCCAATAATTCTATTATTTTGTAGATTCGGTGATTTGTTTTTGAAGAAGATAATAATTCATGTGGTAGAAAACCCAAATAATAGGAAAGAATATTCGTAGAATGCCACAAATAACTTTCAGACAATACTTCCGTCATATAATGAATGAAAAACCTGCTGTTAAATATACGAAGTAAGGAACAAGGAAGTTAGATGAATCAACTGTGTAGTACGATTATACTTAGTTTTCTTGTAATTCAGGCATACTTCATGTACATATTATATACTATAGTTTAGGATGAAATTTCAAGCTTATATTTTAAAATATATTTTCCAGTTCGATATTTCTTATTTTATTTAAGCAGTGTGCATTTAGTTGGTCATATTGTGTGCCAAATTTTTATTCAAAAATATTTTTTGTCTTTATTTAGTGGTGTTAGATGTATCACCGTAGTTTCCACCAATTGCATTCTAACACAGTTGGTAACAACTGGTCATAACACCTAATTACTACTTAATTAAAGATAGAAATAGTTTTCAACAAGAAATTGGCTAGCAAAATGTGATTCAGTAAATGTACCTTCACCCAAAACTCAAAAATGAATTTAAATGTTTCCGCCGACCGCGCACATGTAGTACTAGTGGCGCCGCAGGTGCTCATAGTACGAACCCAAATAGGTATTGGTCAAAAGTAAAGGAGTTTCCCATCTATATCCTATATAACTCTTTAATCCTATGCTTTGCAACTGCGACCATACCAAATATGTTTTCAATAACCATTCTTTTCCTGACATTTTGCTATAAAATAGCAGGTTTCAACTTTATGCCAAATATTATTGCTTATGAAAATTTTTGCTTATTTTTATAAAAGTGTTATGTGTGACAACTGTGTAAAATCTCACCTTTTTACGTATGTGAAAATATGAGAAATATTAATGACCCCGATGACTCGATGATGGCTTTCACGATTATATGCATAAATAAAATCGTAAACCTTATTATTTCTATAAGTGATTTGCGAAAAGAATAAACGCCTGAAATAGAACATTTTATTTGAGGATTAACTAGTGTTAGCGATTTGTTAGATGTAACGCACAATAGTCTGCTTGACGCGTTGTGTAAACAAACACGTTATTGTGACTGAGATTCGGGAGAGAAATAAACAGTCTGAGAGTACGGTGAAACTAAAAAACAAATCTCAACATAGCAACCTCCATCAAAGACCCTCCATTCAGCTAGAATTATATCCTATTTTCTGCATTTGATGTGTGTTGGCTGTATATTCACAAGGGCATCTTGCATGAAATGAGTTCAATTTAAACAATAGCATCAATACAAGTCAGTGGTGATTCTTGTTTGATTTTATAAGGGGCCGCCGAGTACAACAAAAAAATGTTTGAAACAATATTGTATTTCTTTACATTTCATTGCTTGATAGAACTGAGTACTAGAAAAATATATTATTTAGAAATTCATAATATAATAATACTCATAAACACAGGAAAATGTAAATGTACATATACAAGCACATTACATAAAGCGTTTTACAAGGCGAAATTTAGACATGGCTATTCTTATACTTATTATGTAACAAAAAGAATCATAAGACATGCATTAATATGCAATACCTTAATAATGTGCATACAATGTGTAAAATATATTATACACAATAATTTTGAAAGACTATACACGCAGATGAACATATGATGAAGAAAGATCATAAAATAATAATAATAATAATAATAATAATAATAATAATAATAATAATAATAATAATAAATCCACGCTCCACGCAGTTGAACCGGTTTACGAACGGATATATGAGCAACGAGGGTCGAAGAGAGGTGTCGCTGGCTGCAAGGAAAACCTGCTGATCGACAGATGTGTCACGCAGGACTCCATGCAGTATAAGCGGAACCTCTCTATGGCCTGGATCGACTACCGCAAGGCATTTGACATGACATCGCATGAGCTCATTGTTCACTTGCTCCGATGTCTTGTGGTACCAGGCCCCGTAGTGAGATGTATTGAAGAACTGATGCCGCTCTGGAGGACTCGTTTTACCATAACATCGGGTAACGATAGAGTCCAAACAGAGTCGGTAACATTCAGAAGAGGAGTATTTCAGGGAGATTCCCTCAGCCCCCTTCTCTTTTGCATCTCACTACTGCCATTATCCGTCTCGCTCCGGAAAACCCGTGGCTACAACTGCGGTACCCCCGGCGACAGGAGGCATAAGGTCACCCATCTATTTTATATGGATGACCTTAAACTTTATGCCTCTGGAGAGAGGGATCTCCAGCAGTCCCTTAGGGTGGTACAGGAGTACACGCAGGCTGTCGGTATGCAGTTCGGGTTGGACAAATGCGCACTGATCCATCTCAAGAGAGGACGATGCGGTGACTACGGAGAGGACGCGCAGCTCGTGGACGGAAGCATCTTACACCATCTAGATGCCGGAGAGTCGTACACTTACTTGGGTGTCGAGCAACGCTCCACCCAAGAAGTGAGTGTAGTGAAAAACGCTCTCCGCGGCAAGTATCAGCACCTACTCCGACAGATCTGGTCTTCAGAACTGTCGGGGAAGAACAAGGTGTCTGCTACAAATATGCTTGCCGTTCCGATCCTTCTCTACTCTTTCGGAGTAGTGAAGTGGACTAGAGAAGAGCTGCGTCAACTCGATGTAGTAACCCGCAAGAAGATGCATCTCAATAGAAGCTTGCATCCTAAATCGTCCGTTCCACGGTTATATCTCCCACGACATCGGGGAGGCCGTGGACTCTTGAGCTTGGAGAGTCTCCATAGCAGGATGGTTCTGGATGGAGCATGTAAGGTCATCAGGAGTTCGGATCCCCTCCTCTGCATGGTCCGAGACCATGAAAATGCAGAGGTAGGAGCTTTTCTCTTTAAGGCAGCACGCAGAGCAGCCGATGAACTTGGTCTCATCTTCGACGTCGAGCGGGTAAACCCCGACTCTGTCACCGAGTTGGAACCCGTTCGACTAAAAGCCCACATTAGAGCTGCAGAACACAACATCCTTCTGCAGCTCCATAAGGATAAGCCATTGCACGGGATCTTCTATAAAAATATAGAAGACCTCGGCTTATCCGAAAGGCTGACCTTCGCCTTCTTAAGGTCAGCTGGGCTGAAGTCTGAGACCGAGGGATTCATAATGGCTTGCCAGGATGGTGTATTTAACACTCTCGTCTATCGACGTCGTGTCATGGGTATGGAGGTCCCTGATGTCAGCTGCAGGGCCTGCCGCAGGGCGCCGGAGACTGTAATGCACTTACTGTCGGCTTGCCCGACTTACGCAGTCTCGGCCTATATTCATAGACACAACGCAGCATTACGAGTGCTTTACTATCATCTAAGGCACTCGTATGGGATAGACGAAACACCAGTGCTGCCTTACGTTCCGGGGGATATTGAGTCCGTTGTGGGGAATGAGAAGTGCCTAATTTATTGGAACTACTCGTTTCCCACCGTCAGGCAAATACAAGCCAACAAGCCTGACATAGTACTCCTCGATCACCAACTCAAGACAATGTATGTCGTGGAATTCTCAGCTCCCGCTGAGAGCAACATTGTCTTGAAAGAGGAGGAAAAACGGACAAAATATCGAGATTTGCTCTTCGAACTCCGCAGGCTTTATCCAGGCCATTCTGTTAAAATAGTGGTACTGATTATAGGAGCCCTCGGTGGAATGAGACAGACGCTGCTTTCAGAACTAAAGATCATACCGGCATGCCGAGATTCGGCAGAGATCTTAGCCGGCAGAATGCAGAAGGCTGTCATCCTCGGTTCATTACGTCTACTCAGGGCACACGATTCGCGGACCCGGTAGTCACTCACCCCACGGGCGTGGGGAGTGGCTATTGGTATTACCAGCTCCCCTCTGTGAGGGTCGGAGCCACAGAGTAGGGTGACTGGTTTTTTGTAAAAAAAAAAAAAAAAAAAAAAAAAAAAAAATAATAATAATAATAATAATAAGGGGGAGGAGGGGCTAACTTCCATCTATTAAGCCTTTGGTGAGTAGCGCCACCACTTACTCCAGCTAGGGGTGCAAAACCGAACCGGCAGCCCTAGTGCACCCGGGAGGGGAAAGCATCTTCCCCTCTGGTGTCGGTCGTGGGCCTGCAGGGCTAACCACCCACAGGCTCTAACCTTTGGTTCCGGCAGGCCGAAGACTGGGCCCCCACGATCGACCCCGTTCGGATAGGGGTCAAGGGCAAGGTGGTGGGGCCCAACCGGATAGACCGCCCGTTGACGACGTTCGCAATGAACAAGGACGCTTTGAGTGGACAGATGAACTGAGGGATGAGCTTCTGCATTGTTATGAAAGCAGTGAGCCCGCGCGGAGGGGGTACATGGCGCGGATGCATGCTCTGTGGTGTGAGAGGCTACCAGAGCATAGCGCCTTCACGCCACAAAATCTGCGTGACTATGTATCCCACCTTCGTAGTAGGGGCTACGTGAGGGCTGCTCCTGGGCCGGTGAATGAGGTGGCCGAAGAGCCGCCACATTCACCGGTTGAGGACGTGGCTCTCCTCGTTCCGCCAATACCAGAGGGCCTCAGTACCAGAAGGGGGTTACACCGTCTGAAAACCCCCGGGCCACAAGACCTGGCCAGAGTGGACGCTGAACTTCGTACAGCGCTACCAGAAGAGGCTGACATCTGGCACATAAATTGTGCCGTGTATGCCGCTGCTCAACGCTCGTCTCAGGTGGAGAGGCGAAATACCTCTTCCCCACAGGAGAGAGCGCAGCGGCGCATACAAAAGATGGAAGCCAAGATCCAGTCGGCGAGGCAACACGCATCCCGTATCCAATGTGTGATGGACTATATGGCGGCCAACAGGCCGTTCACGCCTAAAGTGCGTCGATTAGCCGCCAACTTAAGACGCGTCCATCACACACTCAATGAGGCAGTGCTGCGAACCACCAAACAGCACTGTCTCGACAGGATACGGATGCTAGTGACTTGCAAAAAGTCATTAGTGAGGCGGGCGAGGGGGCTTGCGGAAAATAAACTGTTCCGCGAGAAGCCCTCGCGCCTTTTCCAACCGCCTCCGCGTGTTGTAGACAATCCGCCGACTGCAGATCAGGTGGAGAACTTCTGGAAAACGCTGTACGAGGAGAGGCTTCCACTCAACCGAGATTCTCCGGCCCTTGCACACTTTGAAGCCTTTTGTCAAAGGCTTCAGCAACCACAGGAAGTGTGCGAACCAATAACCCCAGAAGAGGTTCGTTGGGCTCTTGATGGCTCTAAGAACTTTGCTGCTCCAGGTCCCGATGGGATAAATAACTTTTGGTGGAAAAAGTTATCGAGCACCCACCACCATTTGGCCAGAATTTTTAATTCCTGGTTAAATGGGGACCAGCAAATCCCTTCTTGGGTTGTTGAGGGGCGGACAGTGCTGATCCCCAAGAACGGAGATTTGTCCAACCCAAAGAATTACAGACCGATAACCTGTCTAAACGCATGTTACAAGGTGTTTACACGCATTTTGTACATGCGGGTGCTCCACGCAGTTGAACCGGTTTACGAACGGATATATGAGCAACGAGGGTCGAAGAGAGGTGTCGCTGGCTGCAAGGAGAACCTGTTGACTGACAGATGTGTCACGCAGGACTCCATGCAGTATAAGCGGAACCTCTCTATGGCCTGGATCGACTACCGCAAGGCATTCGACATGACATCGCATGAGCTCATTGTTCACTTGCTCCGATGTCTTGTGGTACCCGGTCCCGTAGTGAGATGTATTGAAGAACTGATGCCGCTCTGGAGGACTCGCTTTACCATAACATCGGGTAACGATAGAGTCCAAACAGAGTCGGTAACATTCAGAAGAGGAGTATTTCAGGGAGATTCCCTCAGCCCCCTTCTGTTTTGCATCTCACTACTGCCATTATCCGTCTCACTCCGGAAAACCCGTGGCTACAACTGCGGTACCCCCGGCGACAGGAGGCATAAGGTCACCCATCTATTTTATATGGATGACCTTAAACTTTATGCCTCTGGAGAGAGGGATCTCCAACAGTCCCTTAGGGTGGTACAGGAGTATACGCAGGCTGTCGGTATGCAGTTCGGGTTGGACAAATGCGCACTGATCCATCTCAAGAGAGGACGATGCGGTGACTATGGAGAGGACGCGCAGCTCGTGGACGGAAGCATCTTACACCATCTAGATGCCGGAGAGTCGTACACTTACTTGGGTGTCGAGCAACGCTCCACCCAAGAAGTGAGTGTAGTGAAAAACGCTCTCCGCGGCAAGTATCAGCACCTACTCCGACAGATCTGGTCTTCAGAACTGTCGGGGAAGAACAAGGTGTCTGCTACAAATATGCTTGCCGTTCCGATCCTTCTCTACTCTTTCGGAGTAGTGAAGTGGACTAGAGAAGAGCTGCGTCAACTCGATGTAGTAACCCGCAAGAAGATGCATCTCAATAGGAGCTTGCATCCTAAATCGTCCGTTCCACGGTTATATCTCCCACGACATCGGGGAGGCCGTGGACTCTTGAGCTTGGAGAGTCTCCATAGCAGGATGGTTCTGGAGGGAGCATGTAAGGTCATCAGGAGTTCGGATCCCCTCCTCTGCATGGTCCGAGACCATGAAAATGCAGAGGTAGGAGCTTTTCTCTTTAAGGCAGCACGGAGAGCAGCCGATGAACTTGGTCTCATCTTCGACGTCGAGCGGGTAAACCCCGACTCTGTCACCGAGTTGGAACCCGTTCGACTAAAAGCCCACATTAGAGCTGCAGAACACAACATCCTTCTGCAGCTCCATAAGGATAAGCCATTGCACGGAATCTTCTATAAAAATATAGAAGACCTCGGCTTATCCGAAAGGCTGACCTTCGCCTTCTTAAGGTCAGCTGGGCTGAAGTCTGAGACCGAGGGATTCATAATGGCTTGCCAGGATGGTGTATTTAACACTCTCGTCTATCGACGTCGTGTCATGGGTATGGAGGTCCCTGATGTCAGCTGCAGGGCCTGCCGCAGGGCGCCGGAGACTGTAATGCACTTACTGTCGGCTTGCCCGACATACGCAGTCTCGGCCTATATTCATAGACACAACGCAGCATTACGAGTGCTTTACTATCATCTAAGGCACTCGTATGGGATAGACGAAACACCAGTGCTGCCTTACGTTCCGGGGGATATTGAGTCCGTTGTGGGGAATGAGAAGTGCCTAATTTATTGGAACTACTCGTTTCCCACCGTCAGGCAAATACAAGCCAACAAGCCTGACATAGTACTCCTCGACCACCAACTCAAGACAATGTATGTCATGGAATTCTCAGCTCCCGCTGAGAGCAACATTGTCTTGAAAGAGGAGGAAAAACGGACAAAATATCGAGATTTGCTCTTCGAACTCCGCAGGCTTTATCCAGGCCATTCTGTTAAAATAGTGGTACTGATTATAGGAGCCCTCGGTGGAATGAGACAGACGCTGCTTTCAGAACTAAAGATCATACCGGCATGCCGAGATTCGGCAGAGATCTTAGCCGGCAGAATGCAGAAGGCTGTCATCCTCGGTTCATTACGTCTACTCAGGGCACACGATTCGCGGACCCGGTAGTCACTCACCCCACGGGCGTGGGGAGTGGCTATTGGTATTACCAGCTCCCCTCTGTGAGGGTCGGAGCCACAGAGTAGGGTGACTGGTTTTTTGTAAAAAAAAAAAAAAAAAAAAAAAAAAAAAAAAAAATAATAATAATAATATAGCAGGAGGGGCTAACTTTCATCTATTAAGCCTTTGGTGAGTAGCGCCACCACTTACTCCAGCTAGGGGTGCAAAACCGAACCGGCAGCCCTAGTGCACCCGGGAGGGGAAAGCATTTTCCCCTCTGGTGTCGGTCGTGGGCCTGCTGGGCTAACCACCCACAGGCTCTAACCTTTGGTTCCGGCAGGCCGAAGAGAGGGCCCCCACGATCGACCCCGTTCGGATAGGGGTCAAGGGCAAGGTGGTGGGGCCCAACCGGATAGACCGCCCGTTGACGACTTACGCAATGTTCATGGACGCTTTGAGTGGACGGATGAACTGAGGGACGAGCTTCTGCAGTGTTATGAAAGCAGTGAGCCCGCGCGAAGGGGGTACATGGCGCGGATGCATGCTCTGTGGTGTGAGAGGCTTCCAGAGCATAGCGCCTTCACGCCACAAAATCTGCGTGACTATGTATCCCACCTTCGTAGTAGGGGCTACGTGAGGGCTGCTCCTGGGCCGGTGAATGAGGTGGCGGAAGAGCCGCCACATTCACCGGTTGAGGACGTAGCTCTCCTCGTTCCGCCAATACCAGAGGGCCTCAGTACCAGAAGGGGGTTACACCATCTGAAAACCCCCGGGCCACAAGACCTGGCCAGAGTGGACGCTGAACTTCGTACAGCGTTACCGGAAGAGGCTGACATCTGGCACATAAATTGTGCCGTGTATGCCGCTGCTCAACGCTCGTCTCAGGTGGAGAGGCGAAATACCTCTTCCCCACAGGAGAGAGCGCAGCGGCGCATACAAAAGATGGAGGCCAAAATCCGGTCGGCGGGACAACACGCATCCCGTGTCCAATGTGTGATGGACTACATGGCGGCCAATAGGCCTTTCACGTCTAAAGTTCGACGTATAGCCGCCAATTTAAGACGCGCCCATCACACACTCAACGGGGCAGTGCTACAAACCACCAAACAGCACTGCCTCGATAGGATACGGATGCTAGTGGCTTGCAAAAAGTCACTAGTGAGGCGGGCGAGGGGGCTGGCGGAAAATAACCTTTTTCGCCAAAAGCCTTCGCGCCTATTCGAACCGCCTCAGCGTGTTGCCGACAATCCACCGACCGTCGATCAGGTGGAAACTTTCTGGAACAGAGGCTTCCGCTCAACAGAGACTCTCCGGCCCTGGCACACTTTGAAGCCTTTTGCCAAAGGCTTCATCTACAACAAGAGGTGTGCCAACCAATAACCCCAGAAGAGGTTCGAAGAGCTCTTGAAGGCTCTAAGAATTTTGCTGCTCCAGGTCCCGATGGGATTAATAACTTTTGGTGGAAAAAGTTAGCCAGTACCCACCACCATTTGGCCAGAATTTTTAATTCTTGGCTAAATGGGGAGCAGCAAATTCCTTCTTGGGTTGTTGAGGGGCGGACAGTGCTGATCCCCAAGAACGGAGATTTGTCCAACCCAAAGAACTATAGGCCGATAACCTGTTTAAACGCATGTTACAAGGTGTTCACACGCATCTTGTACATGCGGGTACTCCAAGCAGTTAACCCAGTTTACGAACGGATATATGAGCAACGAGGGTCGAAGAGAGATGTCGCTGGCTGCAAGGAGAACCTGTTGATTGACAGATGTGTCACGCAGGACTCCGTGCAGTATAAGCGGAATCTCTCCATGGCCTGGATCGATTACCGCAAGGCATTTGACATGACATCTCATGAGCTTATTGTACACTTGCTCCGATGTCTTGCGGTTGCCGGTCCCGTAGTGAGATGCATTGAAGATCTGATGCCGCTCTGGAGGACTCGCTTTACCATAACATCTGGTAATGATAGAGTCCAAACAGAGCCGGTAACGTTCAAAAGGGGAGTATTTCAGGGAGATTCCCTCAGCCCCCTTTTGTTTTGCATCTCGCTACTGCCATTATCCGTCTCGCTCCGGAAAACCCGCGGTTACAACTGTGGTACCCCCGGCGACAGGAGGCATAAGGTCACCCATTTGTTTTATATGGATGACCTTAAACTTTATGCCTCCGGAGAAAGGGATCTCCAACAATCCCTTAGGGTGGTACAGGAGTACACGCAGGCTGTCGGTATGCAGTTCGGATTGGACAAATGTGCACTGGTCCATCTCAAGAGAGGACGATGTGGGGACTACGGCGAAGACGCGCAGCTCGTAGACGGAAGCATCCTACACCACCTAGATGCCGGAGAGTCGTACACTTACTTGGGTGTCGAGCAACGCTCCACCCAAGAAGTGGGTGTAGTGAAAAACGCTCTCCGCGGCAAGTATCAGCACCGACTCCGACAGATCTGGTCTTCAGAACTGTCGGGGAAGAACAAGGTGTCTGCTACTAATATGCTTGCCGTTCCGATCCTTCTCTACTCCTTTGGAGTAGTGAAGTGGACTCGAGAGGAGCTGCGTCAACTCGATGTAGGAACCCGGAGAAAGATGCACCTCAATAGGAGCCTGCATCCTAAATCGTCTGTTCCACGGTTATATCTCCCACGCCATCGGGGAGGCCGTGGACTCTTGAGCTTGGAGAGTCTACACAGCAGGATGGTGCTGGATGGAGCCTGTAAGGTCGTCAGGAGTTCGGATCCCCTCCTCTGCATGGTCCGAGACCATGAAAATGCAGGGGTAGGAGCTTTTCTGTTTAAGGCAGCACGCAGAGCAGCCGATGAACTCGGTCTCATCTTCGACGTTGAGCGGGATAATCCCGACTCTGTCACCGAGTTGGAACCCGCTCGGCGGAAAGCCCAAATAAAAGCTGCAGAACAAACCATCTTTCTGCAGCTCCATTCGGATAAGCCACTGCATGGTGTCTTCTATAGAAATATAGAAGAACTTGGCTTATCCGAAAGGCTGACCTTCGCCTTCTTAAGGTCAGCCGGGCTGAAGTCTGAGACCGAGGGATTTATATTGGCTTGCCAGGACGGTGTATTCAACACCCTCGTCTATCGAAGTCGTGTCATGGGTGTGGAGGTCGCTGACGTCAGCTGCAGGGCCTGTCGCAGAGCGCCGGAGACGCTTATGCACTTATTGTCGGCCTGCCCGACATATGCAGTCTCCGCCTATATCCAAAGGCACGACGGAGCACTACGAGTGCTTTACTACCATCTGAGGCACTCGTATGAGATAGACGAGACACCAGTGCTGCCTTATGCTCCGGGGGATATTGAGTCCGTTGTGGGGAATGAGAGGTGTCTAATTTATTGGAACTACTCGTTTCCCACGGTCAGGCAAATACAGGCAAACAAGCCTGACATAGTCCTCATAGACCACCAACTCAAGACAATGTTCGTCATAGAGTTCTCGGCTCCCGCGGAGAACAACATTGTCTTGAAGGAGGAAGAAAAGCGGACAAAATATCGAGACCTACTCTTCGAACTCCGCAGACTGTATCCAGACCATACTGTCAAGCTGGTGGTACTGATTATAGGAGCTCTCGGTGGAACGAGGCACACGCTGCTTTCAGAATTGAACATCATACCGGCATGCCGACAATCGGCAGAAGTCCTAGCCGGGAGAATGCAGAAGGCTGTCATTCTTGGTTCATTGCGTCTGCTCAGGGCACACGAGTCACGGAACCAGTGATCACTGACTCTACGGTGTAGAGAGTGGTTACTGGCGCTCCCAGCGTACCCTCTCTGGTATCGGAGGCAGGGAGAAGGACGACTGGTTTTACTTAAAAAAAAAAAAAAAAAAAAAAAAAAAAAAAAAAAAAAAAAAAAAATTATAATAATAATACGGGGGGCGAAAACGGATCGGCAACCTCCTCGTGGTGCACCCCGGGCAACAGGCAGAGGTAACTCTGCCTGGCTGATGTCGGACGTGGATCCCAGGGCTAACCACCCTGTGATCCACGACTCTGGTTCCAACGGGCAGAGAAAGGGCCCTTCACAATCGACCCCATTCGGATGGGGGTCGGAGACAAGTTGGAGGGGCCCAACAGGACCGTCTCAATGGTAACGACCCTGGCAATGGACATGGACGCTTTAAGTGGACGAGGGAATACCGGGATGATTTGCTGACCTGCTACGAGAGCAGTGAGCCTGCGCGCAGGGGGTACATGGTGCGATTGCGCCATATCTGGTGCGACATGCACCCAGAACTTGCCACCTTCTCTGAGCAACAGCTCAGAGATCAAGTATCTTTCCTGCGCAGGTCAGGCTATGTAAGGGCACCCCGTCAGCAGGAAGAAGTGCCAGCCGCACTTCTACCGCGGCAAATACCAGCTGACGAGGAACATCCCAGAGAGTACACCGATGTTGACTTAAGGACGAGGGTTAGCCTTAACACCAGGGCTACCCTAAATCCACAAGACCTGGCACGAATGGACGCGGTCATCGAAGAGGAACTTTTGGAAGATGCCGACATCTGGCAGATCAACACTGCCGTGTACAACGCCGCCAGCCAACTCGTTCTCCGCACGAGGGAGTCTACTGCCTCGAGCGGAATCGAGAAAGCTAAGCGGCGCGTACAAAAAATCGAAGGCAAAATACAGTCGGCCAGACAGCACGCCTCTCGAATCCAGAGTGTGGTGGAATATATAACAACTAATAAGGCATTTACGCCGAAAGTCCGGCGCATAGCAGCCGGAGTAAGACGCCAACACCACACTCTAAATCTAACAGTGTTGCTTACAATCAAGCACCACTGTTCAGATCGGATTCGAGCACTTATGGCAATTAAGAAGACTCTAAGAAAGCGGTTGAGGAGTATGGAGCAAAATACACTGTTCCGTACGAGTCCCTCCCGCCTATTTCAAGAGCCACCGCGTGTTGTCAACAATCCGCCGACTGTAGCAGATGTTGAAGTTTTCTGGAAGGGAATTTACGAAACGACGCGTCCGTTCAATAGCAACACTCCAGCAATCGCACACTTTCGGGCTCTGTGCCACAGAACTTTAGGAGAGCCAGAGGAAGTGTGTCCGGCAATCAGTACGGAGGAAGTCCAGCAAGCACTTGTTGGCACCAACTTCGCTGCTCCGGGTCCAGACGGCATAAACAACTGGTGGTGGAAGAAATTTCCTTCCACTCACCGCCATCTGGCCCGAGTTTTCAACTCATGGTTGAACGAGGGGCAGCAAATTCCGGACTGGTTTGTCGAGGGACGTACTGTGCTTATCCCCAAAAAAGGGGATCTGTCCGACCCAAGGAATTATAGACCAATCACCTGTCTGAACTCCTGCTACAAGATATTTACACGTATTTTGTATGCTAGGACACTACGGCAGGTTGATCCGGTCTTCCAGCAGATTTACGAGCAACGTGGTGCCAAGAAGGGCATGGCAGGTTGTAAGGACAGCCTTCTGATAGATCGTTGTGTCACACAGGATTCTGTGCAACGCAAACGAAATCTGTCGATGGCCTGGATAGACTACCGCAAGGCATTTGACACAACATCTCATGAGCTACTTTTACACTTGCTCCAATGTCTTGCGGTAGCAGCACCACTAGTGAGATGCATAGAACAACTGCTGCCACTCTGGAGAACCCGCTTCACCATAACATCAGGTGCGCAGCGGGTTACGACAGATCTGGTGGCTTTTAGGAGAGGAGTTTTCCAGGGAGATTCTCTGAGTCCTCTCCTCTTCTGCATCTCACTGTTGCCATTATCTGTTGAGCTCCGCCAAACTTCCGGATACCATTGTGGGCCACCCAGCAACCGGAGGCATAAGGTCACCCATCTGTTCTATATGGATGACCTCAAACTGTATGCCTCCGGAGAGCGCGAACTTCAAAACGCTCTTAGGGTGGTCGAAGAGTACACGGGGGCCATTGGTATGGAGTTTGGGTTGGATAAATGCGCAGTCGTCCACCTCAAGAGAGGGCGGTGCGGGGAATTCTCTGAAGAGGCGCAGCTAGCAGATGGAAGCATTCTACGACATCTGGATGCCGGAGAGACCTATACATATCTGGGTGTGCAACAGCATCACATCCAAGATGTGAAACAGATAAAGGGGTCTCTCCGCGGCAAGTACAGACACCTACTTCGAAAGATTTGGTCTTCCGAGCTTTCGGGGAAGAACAAGGTGTCTGCTACGAATATGCTTGCCGTTCCTGTTCTTCTCTACTCCTTTGGAGTTGTGAAGTGGACGGTAGATGAGCTGCGCCAGTTAGATAGAGATACCCGCAAGATGATGAATATTCACCGTAGCATTCATCCTAAATCGTCCGTTCCTCGAGTTTACCTCCCACGTCAACGGGGGGGCCGAGGACTCTTGGGCCTGGAGTGTATGCATGGCCGGGTAGTACTGAGTATGGCATGCAATATCCTTAGGAGCTCTGACCCGCTCCTGCATCTAGTGAGGGATCACGAAAATGCAGGTGTGGGAGCAGGATTATTCAAGGCAGCAAAAAGAGCCGCAGATGAACTTGGTCTCATATTCGACATCAGGCGAGGAGGCCGGCGAGGTGCCGACCCAGAGTCAGTCACTGAGCTTCCGCCAAATCGCCTGAAAGCCCAGATTAAAACTGCCGAGCAGGCAAATTTGCTTAGGCAGCATGTCGATAAATCCCTGCACGGTGTTTTCTATAAGAACATAGAAACACTGGGTTTATCGACTAAGCTGACATTTGCCTTTTTGAAGTCAGCTGGGCTTAAGTCGGAGACCGAGGGATTCATTGTGGCCTGCCAAGATGGTGTTATTAATACCTTGGTCTACCGAAGCCGTGTGATGGGTGTAGGGGTTCCTGATGTCAGCTGCAGGACCTGCCGTCAGGCGCCGGAATCGCTCATGCATTTATTGTCTGCATGCCCAGTATACGCGATTTCGGCCTACATCCACCGCCATAACGCGGCATTACGAGTGCTCTATTACTATCTACGGCACTCGTACGGGGTAGACCAAACACCAGTGCTGCCTTACGTCCCCGGAGATATTGAGTCCGTTGTCGAGAACGAGAGGTGCAGGATATACTGGAACTACTCGTTCCCGACCGTCAGGCTAATTCAAGCCAACAAGCCTGACATAGTACTCCTCGACCACCAAACCAAGGCGATGTACGTCATCGAGTTTTCGGCACCCGCTGAAACAAACATCGCCTTGAAAGAGGAGGAAAAACGGACTAAATATCGTGATCTCCGGTACGAGCTCCTAGTGCTGTACCCAGGCTACTCAGTCAAGATGGTCGTCCTCATAATCGGTGTACTCGGAGGTATGAAGCCCACGCTGCTCTCGCAATTGAAGACCATACCGGCCTGTCAGAAATCTGCCGAATGGCTAGCAGGCCAAATGCAGAAAGCAGTTATCCTGGGGTCCCTTCGTCTACTTAGGGCACACGATTCGGGTGTTTACAGTCACTGACCCCACAGGTGTGGGGAGTGGCTGTGATTTTAATCGCCGGCGCGATTTCCGTGTGGTGTCGGAGGCCACGGAAGTCCTGTCCGGTATCGGGAAACCGAAAAAAAAAAAAAAAAAAAAAAAAAAAAATAATAATAATAATCTTACACCGTCTGAAAACCCCCGGGCCACAAGATCTGGCCAGAGTGGACGCTGAACTTCGTACAGCGCTACCAGAAGAGGCTGACATCTGGCACATAAATTGTGCCGTGTATGCCGCTGCTCAACGCTCGTCTCAGGTGGAGAGGCGAAATACCTCTTCCCCACAGGAGAGAGCGCAGCGGCGCATACAAAAGATGGAAGCCAAGATCCAGTCGGCGAGGCAACACGCATCCCGTATCCAATGTGTGATGGACTATATGGCGGCCAACAGGCCGTTCACGCCTAAAGTGCGTCGATTAGCCGCCAACTTAAGACGCGTCCATCACACACTCAATGAGGCAGTGCTGCGAACCACCAAACAGCACTGTCTCGACAGGATACGGATGCTAGTGACTTGCAAAAAGTCATTAGTGAGGCGGGCGAGGGGGCTTGCGGAAAATAAACTGTTCCGCGAGAAGCCCTCGCGCCTTTTCCAACCGCCTCCGCGTGTTGTAGACAATCCGCCGACTGCAGATCAGGTGGAGAACTTCTGGAAAACGCTGTACGAGGAGAGGCTTCCACTCAACCGAGATTCTCCGGCCCTTGCACACTTTGAAGCCTTTTGTCAAAGGCTTCAGCAACCACAGGAAGTGTGCGAACCAATAACCCCAGAAGAGGTTCGTAGGGCTCTTGATGGCTCTAAGAACTTTGCTGCTCCAGGTCCCGATGGCATAAATAACTTTTGGTGGAAAAAGTTATCGAGCACCCACCACCATTTGGCCAGAATTTTTAATTCCTGGTTGAATGGGGAGCAGCAAATCCCTTCTTGGGTTGTTGAGGGGCGGACAGTGCTGATCCCCAAGAACGGAGATTTGTCCAACCCAAAGAATTACAGACCGATAACCTGTCTAAACGCATGTTACAAGGTGTTTACACGCATTTTGTACATGCGGGTGCTCCACGCAGTTGAACCGGTTTACGAACGGATATATGAGCAACGAGGGTCGAAGAGAGGTGTCGCTGGCTGCAAGGAGAACCTGTTGATTGACAGATGTGTCACGCAGGACTCCATGCAGTATAAGCGGAACCTCTCTATGGCCTGGATCGACTACCGCAAGGCATTCGACATGACATCGCATGAGCTCATTGTTCACTTGCTCCGATGTCTTGTGGTACCCGGTCCCGTAGTGAGATGTATTGAAGAACTGATGCCGCTCTGGAGGACTCGCTTTACCATAACATCGGGTAACGATAGAGTCCAAACAGAGTCGGTAACATTCAGAAGAGGAGTATTTCAGGGAGATTCCCTCAGCCCCCTTCTGTTTTGCATCTCACTACTGCCATTATCCGTCTCGCTCCGGAAAACCCGTGGCTACAACTGCGGTACCCCCGGCGACAGGAGGCATAAGGTCACCCATCTATTTTATATGGATGACCTTAAACTTTATGCCTCTGGAGAGAGGGATCTCCAACAGTCCCTTAGGGTGGTACAGGAGTATACGCAGGCTGTCGGTATGCAGTTCGGGTTGGACAAATGCGCACTGATCCATCTCAAGAGAGGACGATGCGGTGACTATGGAGAGGACGCGCAGCTCGTGGACGGAAGCATCTTACACCATCTAGATGCCGGAGAGTCGTACACTTACTTGGGTGTCGAGCAACGCTCCACCCAAGAAGTGAGTGTAGTGAAAAACGCTCTCCGCGGAAAGTATCAGCACCTACTCCGACAGATCTGGTCTTCAGAACTGTCGGGGAAGAACAAGGTGTCTGCTACAAATATGCTTGCCGTTCCGATCCTTCTCTACTCTTTCGGAGTAGTGAAGTGGACTAGAGAAGAGCTGCGTCAACTCGATGTAGTAACCCGCAAGAAGATGCATCTCAATAGGAGCTTGCATCCTAAATCGTCCGTTCCACGGTTATATCTCCCACGACATCGGGGAGGCCGTGGACTCTTGAGCTTGGAGAGTCTCCATAGCAGGATGGTTCTGGAGGGAGCATGTAAGGTCATCAGGAGTTCGGATCCCCTCCTCTGCATGGTCCGAGACCATGAAAATGCAGAGGTAGGAGCTTTTCTCTTTAAGGCAGCACGCAGAGCAGCCGATGAACTTGGTCTCATCTTCGACGTCGAGCGGGTAAACCCCGACTCTGTCACCGAGCTGGAACCCGTTCGACTAAAAGCCCACATTAGAGCTGCAGAACACAACATCCTTCTGCAGCTCCATAAGGATAAGCCATTGCACGGGATCTTCTATAAAAATATAGAAGACCTCGGCTTATCCGAAAGGCTGACCTTCGCCTTCTTAAGGTCAGCTGGGCTGAAGTCTGAGACCGAGGGATTCATAATGGCTTGCCAGGATGGTGTATTTAACACTCTCGTCTATCGACGTCGTGTCATGGGTATGGAGGTCCCTGATGTCAGCTGCAGGGCCTGCCGCAGGGCGCCGGAGACTGTAATGCACTTACTGTCGGCTTGCCCGACTTACGCAGTCTCGGCCTATATTCATAGACACAACGCAGCATTACGAGTGCTTTACTATCATCTAAGGCACTCGTATGGGATAGACGAAACACCACTGCTGCCTTACGTTCCGGGGGATATTGAGTCCGTTGTGGGGAATGAGAAGTGCCTAATTTATTGGAACTACTCGTTTCCCACCGTCAGGCAAATACAAGCCAACAAGCCTGACATAGTACTCCTCGACCACCAACTCAAGACAATGTATGTCGTGGAATTCTCAGCTCCCGCTGAGAGCAACATTGTCTTCAAAGAGGAGGAAAAACGGACAAAATATCGAGATTTGCTCTTCGAACTCCGCAGGCTTTATCCAGGCCATTCTGTTAAAATAGTGGTACTGATTATAGGAGCCCTCGGTGGAATGAGACAGACGCTGCTTTCAGAACTAAAGATCATACCGGCATGCCGAGATTCGGCAGAGATCTTAGCCGGCAGAATGCAGAAGGCTGTCATCCTCGGTTCATTACGTCTACTCAGGGCACACGATTCGCGGACCCGGTAGTCACTCACCCCACGGGCGTGGGGAGTGGCTATTGGTATTACCAGCTCCCCTCTGTGAGGGTCGGAGCCACAGAGTAGGGTGACTGGTTTTTTGTAAAAAAAAAATTATAATAATAAGCATGGAGGGGCTGACTTCCATCTATCAAGCCTTTGGTGAGTAGCGCCACCACTTACTCCAGCTGGGGTGCAAAACCGAACCGGCAGCCCTAGTGCACCCGGGAGGGGAAAGCGTCTTCCCCTCTGGTGTCGGTCGTGGGTCTGCTGGGCTAACCACCCACAGACCCTAAACTTTGGTTCCGGCAGGCCGAAGACAGGGCCCCCACGATCGACCCCGTGCGGATAGGGGTCAAGGGCAAGGTGGTGGGGCCCAACCGGACGGACCGCCCGTTGACGAAATTGGCAATGTCCAAGGACGCTTTGAGTGGACAGATGAACTGAGGGATGAACTTCTGCATTGCTATGAAAGCAGTGAGCCCGCGCGGAGGGGATACATGGCGCGGATGCATGCTCTGTGGTGTGAGAGGCTACCAGAGCATAGCGCCTTCACGCCACAAAATCTGCGTGACTATGTATCCCACCTTCGTAGTAGGGGCTACGTGAGGGCTGCTCCTGGACCGGTGAATGAGGTGGCCGAAGAGCCGCCACAATCACCGGTTGAGGACGTAGCACTCCTCGTTCCGCCAATACCAGAGGGCCTCAGTACCAGAAGGGGGTTACACCATCTGAAAACCCCCGGGCCACAAGACCTGGCCAGAGTGGACGCTGAACTTCGTGCAGCGCTAACAGAAGAGGCTGACATCTGGCACATAAATTGTGCCGTGTATGCCGCTGCTCAACGCTCTTCTCAGGTGGAGAGGCGAAATACCTCTTCCCCACAGGAGAGAGCGCAGCGGCGCATACAAAAGATGGAAGCCAAGATCCGGTCGGCGAGGCAACACGCATCCCGTATCCAATGTGTGATGGACTATATGGCGGCCAACAGGCCGTTCACGCCTAAAGTGCGTCGATTAGCCGCCAACCTAAGACGCGTCCATCACACACTCAATGAGGCAGTGCTGCGAACCACCAAACAGCACTGTCTCGACAGGATACGGATGCTAGTGACTTGTAAAAAATCACTAGTGAGGCGGGCGAGAGGGCTTGCGGAAAATAAACTGTTCCGCGAGAAGCCCTCGCGCCTTTTCCAACCGCCTCCGCGTGTTGTAGACAATCCGCCGACTGCAGATCAGGTGGAGGACTTCTGGAAAACGCTGTACGAGGAGAGGCTTCCACTCAACCGAGATTCTCCTGCCCTTGCACACTTTGAAGCCTTTTGTCAAAGGCTTCAGCAACCACAGGAAGTGTGCGAACCAATAACCCCAGAAGAGGTTCGTAGGGCTCTTGAGGGCTCTAAGAACTTTGCTGCTCCAGGTCCCGATGGGATAAATAACTTTTGGTGGAAAAAGTTATCGAGCACCCACCACCATTTGGCCAGAATTTTTAATTCCTGGTTAAATGGGGAGCAGCAAATCCCTTCTTGGATTGTTGAGGGGCGGACAGTGCTGATCCCCAAGAACGGAGATTTGTCCAACCCAAAGAACTACAGACCGATAACCTGTCTAAACGCATGTTACAAGGTGTTTACACGCATTTTGTACATGCGGGTGCTCCGCGCAGTCGAACCGGTTTACGAACGGATATATGAGCAACGAGGGTCGAAGAGAGGTGTCGCTGGCTGCAAGGAGAACCTGCTGATCGATAGATGTATCACGCAGGACTCCATGCAGTATAAGCGGAACCTCTCTATGGCCTGGATCGACTACCGCAAGGCATTTGACATGACATCACATGAGCTCATTGTTCACTTGCTCCGATGTCTTGTGGTACCCGGTCCCGTAGTGAGATGTATTGAAGAACTGATGCCGCTCTGGAGGACTCGATTTACCATAACATCGGGTAACGATAGAGTCCAAACAGAGTCGGTGACATTCAGAAGAGGAGTATTTCAGGGAGATTCCCTCAGCCCCCTTCTGTTTTGCATCTCACTACTGCCATTATCCGTCTCGCTCCGGAAAACCCGTGGCTACAACTGCGGTACCCCCGGCGACAGGAGGCATAAGGTCACCCATCTATTTTATATGGATGACCTTAAACTTTATGCCTCTGGAGAGAGGGATCTCCAACAGTCCCTTAGGGTGGTACAGGAGTACACGCAGGCTGTCGGTATGCAGTTCGGGTTGGACAAATGCGCACTGATCCATCTCAAGAGAGGACGATGCGGTGACTATGGAGAGGACGCGCAGCTCGTGGACGGAAGCATCTTACACCATCTAGATGCCGGAGAGTCGTACACTTACTTGGGTGTCGAGCAACGCTCCACCCAAGAAGTGAGTGTAGTGAAAAACGCTCTCCGCGGCAAGTATCAGCACCTACTCCGACAGATCTGGTCTTCAGAACTGTCGGGGAAGAACAAGGTGTCTGCTACAAATATGCTTGCCGTTCCGATCCTTCTCTACTCTTTCGGAGTAGTGAAGTGGACTAGAGAAGAGCTGCGTCAACTCGATGTAGTAACCCGCAAGAAGATGCATCTCAATAGGAGCTTGCATCCTAAATCGTCCGTTCCACGGTTATATCTCCCACGACATCGGGGAGGCCGTGGACTCTTGAGCTTGGAGAGTCTCCATAGCAGGATGGTTCTGGATGGAGCATGTAAGGTCATCAGGAGTTCGGATCCCCTCCTCTGCATGGTCCGAGACCATGAAAATGCAGAGGTAGGAGCTTTTCTCTTTAAGGCAGCACGCAGAGCAGCCGATGAACTTGGTCTCATCTTCGACGTCGAGCGGGTAAACCCCGACTCTGTCACCGAGTTGGAACCCGTTCGACTAAAAGCCCACATTAGAGCTGCAGAACACAACATCCTTCTGCAGCTCCATAAGGATAAGCCATTGCACGGGGTCTTCTATAAAAATATAGAAGACCTCGGCTTATCCGAAAGGCTGACCTTCGCCTTCTTAAGGTCAGCTGGGCTGAAGTCTGAGACCGAGGGGTTCATAATGGCTTGCCAGGATGGTGTATTTAACACTCTCGTCTATCGACGTCGTGTCATGGGTATGGAGGTCCCTGATATCAGCTGCAGGGCCTGCCGCAGGGCGCCGGAGACTGTAATGCACTTATTGTCGGCTTGCCCGACATACGCAGTCTCGGCCTATATTCATAGACACAACGCAGCATTACGAGTGCTTTACTATCATCTAAGGCACTCGTATGGGATAGACGAAACACCAGTGCTGCCTTACGTTCCGGGGGATATTGAGTCCGTTGTGGGGAATGAGAAGTGCCTAATTTATTGGAACTACTCGTTTCCCACCGTCAGGCAAATACAAGCCAACAAGCCTGACATAGTACTCCTCGACCACCAACTCAAGACAATGTATGTCGTGGAATTCTCAGCTCCCGCTGAGAGCAACATTGTCTTGAAAGAGGAGGAAAAACGGACAAAATATCGAGATTTGCTCTTCGAACTCCGCAGGCTTTAACCAGGCCATTCTGTTAAAATAGTGGTACTGATTATAGGAGCCCTCGGTGGAATGAGACAGACGCTGCTTTCAGAATTAAAGATCATACCGGCATGCCGAGATTCGGCAGAGATCTTAGCCGGCAGAATGCAGAAGGCTGTCGTCCTCGGTTCATTACGTCTACTCAGGGCACACGATTCACGGACCCGGTAGTCACTCACCCCACGGGCGTGGGGAGTGGCTACTGGTATTACCAGCTCCCCTCTGTGAGGGTCGGAGCCACAGAGTAAGGTGACTGGTTTTTTGTAAAAAAAAAAAAAAAAAAAAAAAAAAAAAAATAATAATAATAATAATCCTTTATTGGTCCAAGAGATCATACAAATGATATAAGACAAGTCATATACAAAAAATATTAACAGATATCAGTAAGAAACAGAAGAAATATACACACATACACCTATGAATGAATCCGTACATGCATTCGTGCAAGTATGTACATAGATAGAAAATACATAGAACTACAAACATAGAAATTTAAAAAAAAATGAAAAAAAAAATATTGTCTGAAAGTTATTTGTGGCATTCTACGAATATTCTTTCCTATTATTTGGGTTTTCTACCACATGTACTATTATCCTCTTCAAAACAAATCACCGGATCTACAAAATAATAGAATTATTGGAAAAAAGAGCCTCTGCGCCCGTGACGTTTACGCCAAAGGAAAAGTCAGAGGTTATGTTTTGCAAATTATATAAATCGGAATAAACACAAAAATAATGTATTTTGCTGACGTTTCGGAAAGTAATCTCTTTCCGTTTTCAAAGCTATTTTTTGAAGAACTCTTATTTTGCTGTGTATGTCAAATACACAGCTTTAAGATTCTGTTTATGTTATTTCCATAGATACTTACTACTTACACAGAACATAGAACTGATGATATTTTTTTAGATAATGTTGAGTTTGTTAAGTTCTTCTTTTAACATTGGTAGCCAGGTTGTACAAATATCTACAGAACAATTCGATACGCACTTATCTTCATTTAATAAGATTATTGCTGATTCTTTAATTTTTCTTTTTTTGGTATCTGTTTCTTTTGTTAAAATTTTTGCCGAGTCCCAGTTTATTCTATGTCCGTTTTCCCAAGCATGTTCACAAATCTTTGATTTCTGAATTTCATTCTTTCTAATGTAGTTCTTGTGCTCATCCAACCTCACACTGAAAGGTCTGGATGACTCACCCACATAACATTTATCACATTCGCACGGGATATTGTAAATACAGTTTTTTGAATTCTGCTCCCTGTTTATCGGTTTTGTTTTTGTTAAAATAGATCTTAAAGTGTTCCCCGTTTGAAATATCGTCCTAACATCAAATTTGTCACCTATACGGCGTAGCTTTTCCGATAGTCCGTATACATAAGGAATTATTGCTGTATAATGACGTTCAGGTTTTTGTCGTACCTGATTGTCCCTATTTTCAACATTTATGAAAATTCTATCAACAAAGGCTTCAGGATATTGATTTTGTACTAGAACCTCTTTGATAAATTTTTTCTCGTTATTTAATATTTCATTATTAGATGAAATTATTTTGGCCCTATCGTATAAACATTTTACAACACCCCTTTTAACATTTATTGACTGATTTGAGTTAAAATGTAGATATCTATTAGTATGTGTTGGTTTTCTGTAAACGCTTGTTTCAATTGTATTATTTATCCTTCTAATTAAAACATCTAAAAACGGTAGTTCATTCCTACTTTCTACTTCTAATGTGAATTTAATAGACGGTTCCTTACTATTTATATTTTCTAAAAAACTATCTAGTAAATCAACACCATGAGGCCAAATTGCAAAGATGTCGTCAACATATCTCCACCAGACAACCGGTTTGTTTATACAATTTTGAACATGTGTGTTCTCAAAGTTCTCCATAAATATGTTGCTTAAAATTGGTGATAATGCAGACCCCATAGCCATACCAAAATCCTGCTGATAGAACTCATTGTCCAATTGAAAATAGGTTGTTTTTATACACAGTGTTAAGAGTTCCATTATGCTATTTACACTTAATTTAGTTCTAGTTTCCAAATTATTATCATTTAGCAACCTGTCTTTAACTATTTTTAATGTTTCATCTACCGGAACATTGGTAAAGAGGCTAACTACATCAAAACTAACCATCAGGTGTGATTCATGAATATCGGTTTCATAAATTTTTTCTATGAAATGTTTACTATTTTTAATATATGAATCGGTATTTCCAGATAATGGATCAATAATTTTAAGTAAAAATTTTGCCAAATTATGACATGGTGAATTAATAGAACTAACAATTGGTCTTAAAGGAATATTTTGTTTATGTGTCTTTGGTAAGCCATAAAAATGAGGGGGCTTACTATGATGTGGTGTAAGTTTCCTTCGTTCAAAATCATTAAATTCATGTTTGTATTTAAACAAAGTTCTGTAAATTTTGCTCTCTATTGATTTTGTTGGATCTTTGTTTAATTTTGAGTAGGGTCCCTCATTTACAAGAGTCATGATTTTTGTGTTATATATATCTTTATCTATAATGACTGTGGCATTACCTTTGTCTGCTGGCAATATTTTTATACTTTCATCGCGTTTTAAAGAATTTATCGATAACTTTTCTTCTGGAGTTAAATTATCTTTAATTTTGTATTGCTTCTCTAAAGCAATTTTTGCCCGTATGCGATATTCATTACCACTATCTGTTGGTAAATTTTGAGCCGTTTTTTCTATTGCCGCTACTATGTCAAATTTTGGAACAGTTTTAGGGTTTATTGCAAAATTTAAACCTTTTGATAGTACAAGCCTGTCTGAAATGGACAAAAGTCATTTTGACATATTAATGACAGTCCTGTCAATTAAAGGATTATTATTTATATTTTGTAATTGCCAAAGAGGTTCTAGTACAAAATTAATATCCTGAAGCCTTTGTTGATAGAATTTTCATAAATGTTGAAAATAGGGACAATCAGGTACGACAAAAACCTGAACGTCATTATACAGCAATAATTCCTTATGTATACGGACTATCGGAAAAACTACGCCGTATAGGTGACAAATTTGATGTTAGGACGATATTTCAAACGGGGAACACTTTAAGATCTATTTTAACAAAAACAAAACCGATAAACAGGGAGCAGAATTCAAAAAACTGTATTTACAATATCCCGTGCGAATGTGATAAATGTTATGTGGGTGAGTCATCCAGACCTTTCAGTGTGAGGTTGGATGAGCACAAGAACTACATTAGAAAGAATGAAATTCAGAAATCAAAGATTTGTGAACATGCTTGGGAAAACGGACATAGAATAAACTGGGACTCGGCAAAAATTTTAACAAAAGAAACAGATACCAAAAAAAGAAAAATTAAAGAATCAGCAATAATCTTATTAAATGAAGATAAGTGCGTATCGAATTGTTCTGTAGATATTTGTACAACCTGGCTACCAATGTTAAAAGAAGAACTTAACAAACTCAACATTATCTAAAAAAATATCATCAGTTCTATGTTCTGTGTAAGTAGTAAGTATCTATGGAAATAACATAAACAGAATCTTAAAGCTGTGTATTTGACATACACAGCAAAATAAGAGTTCTTCAAAAAATAGCTTTGAAAACGGAAAGAGATTACTTTCCGAAACGTCAGCAAAATACATTATTTTTGTGTTTATTCCGATTTATATTATTTGCAAAACATAACCTCTGACTTTTCCTTTGGCGTAAACGTCACGGGCGCAGAGGCTCTTTTTTCCAATAATTCTATTATTTTGTAGATCCGGTGATTTGTTTTGAAGAGGATAATAGTACATGTGGTAGAAAACCCAAATAATAGGAAAGAAAAAAAAAATAGTTTAATTATACAAGATACATTAATTTAAGACACAAGAAATTCATTAACAGAGTAGTAAGCTTTCTTTAGTAGCATTTGTTTAACATCAGCAACTTTTTGATACTGGGTATGGTTTTTATACTATTATCTAGTTTATTATACAAAGTGAAACCCATATAATAGGGATTGGCTTCATATAATTCCATTCGATGTATATTATATTGCAAATCAAAACCATGACGCGTAGGGTAATTATGGAAAGCATTTTGGAAATTGAAATGAGCAAGATTCTTTTTAACAAAAGTTAATATTTCAAGAATATACAGTGATGGTAAGGTTAATATATTATTCTCAATAAATATGGACTTGCACGACTCTCGGTATTTGAGTCCAAACATACAACGTATGGCCCTTTTTTGCAATATAAATACATAATTTGACATTGATGAGTTCCGCCAAAAGATAATACCGTATCTCAAACGAGACTCAAAATTAGAATAATAAACATTTTACCACGTAAGAGCTGGAAATTTGGCATAACCTTTTCAACGCAAAACAGGTACTGGCACACTTATTACAAAGAAAATTTATATGAAATTTCCAATCGAGGGCTAGATCAATGTAAATTCCTAATAATTTAAATTCCGTAACTTGTTGAATGCTTTTTCCATTTAGCTTAAGTAAAGGACTAGATATATAATTCAAAGCAATAGGATGGAACTGTAGCGAGTATGTTTTTTCTTGGTTGAATAAGTATATTATTTTTAAAATAATTTGCAGCAGCAGACAAGCTTTCGTTTAGCTTGGCGATAGCTTGTTTTTCACTTTCGACACTGACTATGATAGTTATGTCATCTGCAAAAGCATTATAAAAAGTAGAAAAGGCACTGTCTATGTCATTTATATATAATAAAAATAATAATGGTCTTAGTATACTTCCTTGAGGGACCCCTATGTCCACCATTAATTCACGTGACCTGGTATTACCAAATTCAACAAATTGTTTTCGGTTAGCTAGATAAGATTGGAGAACACACTTGCACTGACCCCGCAGACCATAACACTCAATCTTTTTTAGTAGAATGTCATGATCTACGCAGTCGCTTTGATAAATCAATGAAGACAGCAATTACCTTATTTCCTCGATCCAGATTTTCATAAACGTAATTTAAACTATTTGCAAAAGCCGATATTGTTGATCGATTTTTATAAAATCCGTGTTGATTTTTCGAGATGACATTATAATTTTCTAGGAAATTTAGGATTTTATTTTCAAAGATTTTTGAAAAAACTGACAACAATGAGATGGGTCTGTAGTTGCAGAGCAGGGTAGCGTTTCCTTTTTTTATGCAATGGAATAACCTATGAAAGTTTTAATAAGTTAGGAAAACAACCATGATGGAAACATTCATTGACTATGTGACATAGAGGTTCAGCCAATACGTGAGCAAATTTCTTTACAATTTTTATTGAGAAAAAATCAGGACCAACTGACTTGGAATTTTTTAAACTGTTTATTACATCGATAATTTCAGATTTTGACACCGGATTTAAAATAAAATTGAAATTTGGGTCATTGAAGGGAAGAAAATAGAGAAAATCTAGTAGATAATCTTTTGTATATAGGTAGTTTTACGAAAAATATATTAAACGCATTTGCAGTTTAAAGCTTGGCTGAAGATATTTTACCATTTATTAGCATATTTTGACTTGCATTTCTTGTTTTTGTTGTCACAGAATTATTTATAATTTTCCAAACAGTTGTTTTGCTTTCGGAATTTAATATAATTTTGTCAAAGTACATTTGTTTAGCCTTTTTTAATACTTTCTCATAAACTCATCTATATTTTTTATAGTAGTCTTTTGGTATTATTCCGTTTAGCTGCATATAATATAAATCTTTTAAATGAACGCTAGATATTTTTATGCCTGCAGTTATCCAACCCTGGTTTGAGTTAGAAATTTGTAAATTTTTTGTAACAATTTTGAAACTTTGATCATAATAATGTTTTAAAAGTCCGATAAAAATTTGAAACTTATTATCGAGCGATTTTGCGTTGAAAACATCACGCCAGGTTTCAGTCATTAAAAAGTTATTAAAGACATCATAATTTTTCATAGAAAAGGACCTAAAAGTGTATGTATTATCACCCAAGAAATTTTCAGAAAAAACAATTTTTTGGCCAAAATGGTCGGATAGGCCATTTCTAAGTATTGTTTTTCCTTTATATTACAGTTAAAGTTTGTAAAGATATAATCGATTGCGGATTCTGTATTATTATAATGTATTCTAGTAGTTTGTTCTAACACAGATACTAAACAGTAGGAATTTACAAGACCTAGTAATTCAATAGATTTAGATTTATCAAAAAAGTCTATATTAAAATCTCCACAAATTATTGCATTAGTACAGTGGTATTTGCTAAAAATCAAATTTAGGCAATTTTCAAGATTAAATAAAAAAGCTTGTACATCTGAATCTGGTGATCTATATAAACATAAAATACAAAAAATTTTTTTGTTTATGGAACATTTAATAGCTGCGCATTCAAAAGTTTTATCATGACTTAGTTGTACGATGTCAGTTATTTCATTAGTAATGAGTGATTTTTTAGCTAAAATGAAAGCGCCACCTTTTAAAGATGAGCTTCTGCAGTATGAACTGCCAATTTTAAAGCCATTTATTACAATATAATAAAGTTCATCCGGTTTAAGATGAGTTCCCGAAACGAAGTATATCAACTTGTTCTTGAGACAGCAGTACATCTATTTTTTCTATTTTATTTTTTACACATTGCAAGTTTTGATGCACAACACAAATGTCACCCTTTGTTACGTCACAGTTTGATTGCTATGTAAAATGAAGTAAAGAAACGTCTATTTTATCTTTTAAGTATTTAAGTTTATTATGGTAGATTGGGCAATGTTTATCTTTGGCACTATGATTTATATCCAAATAATAATAAAAAAGGAATCATAACCAAAATGCAAACTGGTATCTAAAATTTATTCTAGGTGTTATTGGTAGCCATAAAACTGCTACGTCTCTTCTCTATGGTCCTGAGTTGTTAATGCTGTAGCTTAATTAGCACTAAAATGAATACTTTATTTCTTTGTTTACAACTCAATTCGGTGTTAAACTGCCCTAAGTATGATATAGCAAAAAATTGCACGGCTGATCAAATAAGTTGTTTTAGAGTTGAGCTAAGGTGGGTTTGTTTTTGGGGCACCAGATCAGGAGTTGATCAATATATCAGTCAATAACACCATAGATAATTACGACCCCCTTTATCCCGGAAGGGTACATTTAGAGACAAGGGACACACACCCAATATCCGACGAGTATAGTGGAAAAATCCCTCTCACAATATTTTCCACTGCCATGACCCGGAATCCACCCCGGAACTTTTGGTTGAGAAATAAGTGCGCTTACCTTTCGACCATCATTCATATAATCAGATCAGAAACAAGAGTAGAGACTAGATAAAATAGTATATTGTACAAATAAACATGAATATAATATATACTAACTAATAGCAAAAAAGTTGACTTAGGGAGCTATACTGCTCTAGGTAAAAAAATATACAATATGTGAAAGGGTTTAGTTAGTGCGAAAGTGTGTTAAAATGGCAATGCTAAAATATTCTATGTTGAGGTCAGTGGAAATCATTCTATCCTACAACTATGTTGCCAAAAGATACCTAGTTTCAAAAATTAATTAGAGAGGGTAATACTTAGAAGATTTACTCCTAAATAAAGCTAAGGTATAATAAAAATATGGTACTTATAATAAACCTCGGCGTAGGTTGGCAAAATTAATTGAACCTACAAAACTCCAAGTTACAGTCTCAGAAAATATTGGGACACTTTACGGGAATCTCTGAGATACGATAAGCGGAAGTAATCCAGAGAAAATAGAAGGCCAATTTCCTCTGCCTAAACTACACGCCATGTTCCACCTTGATATGTAAACCTTAACCTTCTAGGTATGAATCTACAAAAGGATGAAACAACAACTAAGTGAACTTTAGTGAGTTTCAATCAATTTTGGAAGGAGGTAGATAAAGCAAAACTAATGATTATCCAACATTCACGATCTTAACTTCACTTTTTTTTTCAACCTAGATAGGGACGACATCTACTTCTGGAGCTTACAGGGTTTATTTCCTCACCCAGTGTGCCAAGGTGTAGCCAACTTAGTACCACAATTAAACTTGTCTGCGTCCAGTTAGAATCCAAGGAAACAAGGTATTCCATGAACCGTGACCCAAAGTTTCGAGTCGTTTTCCTTCTGGAGTTGAAATAATCACTGACCACCATCGTATACAACCATTTTTATCTGTTGGTTAAGTCTGCTACCCCTGACCATCAGCGGACACAGACTCCTGAACAAGGAGTAAACCGTCCGTAGTGTCTCATTAATGTGGGTGTTGAACGTCAGTCTTTGGTCGAGTGTCACCCCCCGAGTAATTCACGCATCTCCTGGTTGGAATTTTGTTTCCCCTGATCAAAATGGTTGTTATGATTTTGTTCTGAGTGTCAACTTCGGTGACAGGCACGATCCTTGCGGGACTCCCTCGCAAATGTCCCGCCGTGTTGACAGTTTATTATTCACTTGAACCTGCAAGGATCTGCCCATCAGGAACGAATGAATGAGCTTAGTGAAGTAAGTCGGAAAGTTATATTGGTTTAGTTTGTAGAGTAATCCCGAGATCTAGACGGTGTCAAACGCCTTCTCAATAGCAAGGAGCACTACGGTGATGCTCTTCCCGAGGTTGTATTGACTTTGACGCTGTAAACTATCCTAACGACCTGCTGCACCGTAATATTGCCCCTCCTAAAAGCAAATTGGGACTCATCGTCAATGTAGAGCTCCTTCTGAACAGAATCTAGCCTGATCAAGATGACCTTGTTTATCAAATTGGAGATCGCCGACAGCAACGAGATGAGTCTATAGCTGCCGACGAACTTCGCGTTCTTGTTTGGCTTCAGGATGAGAATGACCATAGCGCACTTCCACTGGCTGGGCCAGTGCTGTAGCATTAACGATGTACGACAACTGCGCAATACCTTTCCTCGGGAGATATTTGAGCAGCTTGTACTCGACGCCGTATTTTCCAGGAGCTTTATTCTTTGGTAGATCCTTGGTAATTTGTGCTACCTACGAGGACTTCGTCATGATCTTCAGGAATTCACGTCTCGTCATTTGTACGTCATGGCCAATGATATCGTTAATCTAATTTTCGATGCGGTTGCATTCTAAATTATTTAGTATGTTGCTATTATGTATGTTTTCGAAATGCAAAGCTAAGCCGCTCACCCTTTGAGCGTCAGTCATCAACGTCCGTCTGTTCACGCCCGTCAACGCAGACATATACTCCTGCATACTTTTTAGACCTTCGTCAACTTCCACAGCGAGTTGTCCTGAGAATCCAGCGCTGCCAGTTTATCCCCCCATTTCTGGTTCTTTGCAGTGTTTATGGATGTTCTGATCTGCACTTGCAGCCTAATCATTTCGACCCTAGCGTTAAAATCTCGATGCCGTCTCAGTATATTTTTCTCCCTTATGGAGTTTTAACATTTATCATTTATATAATAAATTGTATTGTGAATATTTATGGCACATCCAGATCGTTATTTTTTGTCCACATTTTAAACGCTACTTTTCAATAGTATCACTTTTACATACAATGCGTAAAATCATGTCATTTTGAAGACCTATTAAAAATCTAAGCTTTTTAAATGGCCGTAGAAATCAGTACTCTCCTCAGAAAAATATACTATTTTTGTTAAACCAATATCAACTTAATCATGATAATTTAACACAGAAATTTTACGTATTAGAACTACTATCGCGTCATTTATTTGGGCAGCCAAGTTAATTACGCCGTTTGGTATAGAATAGACTTAGGCGAAACTATGAAAGATCAAAGATCGAGAATGTATCTTGTTTAATGTAAACAGTAATATCAATTAAAACCGAATACTAAAGGGCACTTTGGTTGTACTATTTACTGATGATATGACCATGATAAATATCAATCAAAATTTTAATGAATTACAACAGGATATGTAGCACTCACTGTTGGAGGCTTCTGACTGGTTCAGAGCAAACAATTGAAAACGTAAAGTATGGTTTCTTCAACCCGTAGAATGAAATATTTTAACAATCCCGACAGTCAAGTTTTCAGGAATAACTGTGGAGGATCAGCTTTGCTGGAATCAACATGTAGATTATCTAGCTAGTAAATTGTCTAAAGTAATTTATCTGGTTATGAATATAAGAAGTGATTTATCCCTTAGGTGATAAAAATTGTATATTTCTCATTATATCAGAGTATATTTTCCTATGCCATAATAACTTGGGGACACTCAGGTAATCTGGGCAGAATATTTTCATTGCGACGCGTTGTGAGAATAATTTCAGGTTTATTTTATTTAGAGAGGTTTATTTATTTAGAGAAGAGGTTAAACAAAAAACTAGTGAGCTGAATATCTTGACTGTTCCGATCTATCTAAGGGCGACTGGTAAAAAGAAAAATTTGAAAATATATTTTTTAAATTTAATTAAATGTATTTTCTTAACATGGCCCTATGTATTGCTTATATTATATACTAACGTATGAAATGTTATGCCGGTGATTGCCTTTTTGTTAACACCGTTTCTAGAAGAGCAACTTCTATGGCCACATGATACTATTGTTATTTTGGTAAAAAAACTTCACAAATTGTCGATAACAAATAAAAATAAGCAGATAACAAATTGTCACTTTTGACAGAAATGTGGTAACAATATGGCGGAGTGTTGCTACATTTGATTACATGACTCCTTCTCCTGCCTATTCTAACTCTATGGTATTTATTATTTATACTATAAGTAAAGTATTACTATTATTGTTGCTATTATCCATTTGTATCAATTTGACATTATAAGTCACACCAGGCAAACCTTTAGTTAAGTAAAACAAATTAGTAACTGTTAAGTCAATCTTTGTATACTGGGTGACACAGGAGACATGTAATACCCCGTAGCATGTTTATTTAAAAAGATATTATTTTGAAATTTGGTACACTTATATAATGCGTACTTTTTTAAATACAAAAAAAATTTCCCACCACTTCCGGTTTCACCGGAAGTGACATCTACTCTGTTATTTTAAATGGCACCCTGTATATTTTTTTTTCCTATCTGATTCGTCTAGATTCTCTTTTCATCCATGTATCGGAACACGGTATTTGTTTTTAAAATGACAGTTAATATCAATTTTAGTTTGTTAAGTCTAGGTGGCCCTGATATGAACCTTGGCAGATATTGATGAGTAGTGGGCCGTGATATCGAAAGACCTCTGGTATGCGACTTTGTGCCTCATATTTTTTTGGGAATAACCAGTACCTGAACAGACTAATAAGATCTAACTTATTTAAAAAAAAAATATCTTTAAACAACCCACGATATCATAAAAACCAAGATAGGAACCCCATTTTTTTTTCACCAATTTAAAAAATACTTATTTATCTTTTATTTTTGTCCAATACAATTGATGTGAGTAGAGGAAGTTAGCCGTAGGTCGGTCTCCCCCCACCACTGACCTTGACCTTGACCGTGCACCTGTGGTCCGTTCCTTCAAGGCCACGGTGGCATCGTAGGTTCGCATAGCATATACCGTGACCTTGACCTTGGACGGCCGCAGTGCGTTTCGACTTCAAGGGCGCAGTGTTGCTGTTACCCAGAACGATCACTTGCGGTGACCTTGGCCTTGGCTAACACTATTAGAGAATGCAAGGACGGAGCTTCCTCCTTGCCACGCAACTCGTAATGTGCCGTGGTTTGATATTTTGTGACGTAGTATATCTTTTCTATAAAAGAGTGAAAGGAGTTAATATGGGATCATTCTTAACGTCAATTTCCTAGAGTAAAGAAGCAAATATGTATTCGTGCAGTTTTTGTGGTGCAAGCTTCACTCGCAGTGACAATATGCGACGTCATCAGAGGGAGGCGTGTAACAGTTTAAATGGTAATGGACCGCCAGCAAAGAAAGTGAAATTGGATTCGAATCCATCAACATCGGTAATTATGCAGACGTGTTATAGCTGTAATGTGACTTTAACAACTAACCAAATGAAGTCTCATAAAAGAACACTACAACACAGAACAAATTCATGTGTACGTTTGATGGATGGTACAGAAATTGTTCGCAGTGCTTTCAAATATAGAATCATAACATACCGAGTGCATAGTGATAATGAGAAACTGGACTATATAATATTTTTCAACGAAATTCGACATAAAATATTGAATTTACTAGAAGAAATCTTATTACTTCATAAAACTGTGAAAGTAAACATGGAGACATTTGCCAGCTATATATTACAAGCACAAGAAATAGCTGAAATTAAATCGTTTAATACGTGTAATAAAATATTGGATCAAGGTGTGGATTTAAACATTGCACTCGACACTTTTATAGACATGATGGTTGCGCAAACTACTGAGTTCCAAGAGCGTGATTCTGGTATGTAAATATCTTCTGGTATGTGGAATAACAATTGACATTTTTTTTTTTATTTTTAGGGTGGGCCCTCGAACAAATAAAATTTGTTGAAATTAATATAAACAAGTACAGTCCAATGGGTGGTTCATCATATATCAAGTTACCAAAGTTCATCGCAAATAAGAAGGCCGTAGTGAATATAGAAAACCAGGACCAATACTGTTTTGCTTGGGCAGTCACTTCAGCATTGTATCCTGCAAATGGTGGTACATCTCAAATGTCATCTTATCCACATTATTCAAGAGTTCTAAATTTGACAGGTATGAATTTTCCAATGAAATTGAGAGACATTTCAAAATTTGAGGAATTGAATAATATATCTATTAATGTGTATGGGTTAGAAAAGAAATTCGAGAATAATAAAGTAAAATATGATGTTGTCGGACCTTTGCGTTATTCTCAGAAGAAACTACGTATTCATGTTAACTTATTATTAATTTCCGCGGAATGTGATCAGAATCATCATTGTAAATCGGATTGTGCTAAAACTCACTATTGTTGGATAAAAAATTTATCTGGATTAGTATCAAATCAAATATCCGCTCACGGACATAGAAAATATTTTTGTGATGGGTGTTTGCTGTATTTCTGTAACGAACGTCAGCTAATGTCTCACCAAACAAATGATTGTAATCATATTTACACTACAACACCATCGACACAATTTCGGGTTGATAAATATGGGAAACGTGTACCGGAAAATATATTAAAATTTGAGAATTTTGACAGACAAATGCAAGTACCATTTGTAGTATATGCAGACTTTGAATCCATTTTGAAACCGATAAATACTTGCGAGCCAAATCCTGAACGCTCTTATACCAACAAAACGTTTATTCATGAACCTTACTCTTTCGCGTATTACATAAAATGTTCCTTTGATAATAGCATTTCTAAATTTGAACTATATCGCGGATCTGATGCAGCAAAAGTATTTGTATCATGTATAGAGGCTGATTTAAGGGAAATTTATAATAGATATATGAAAGATGTAATCCCCATGTCCCCGCTTACAGCGATAGAAAGAGAAAATTTTGACAATGCAACCATCTGTGGTATATGTGAGAAGCCTTTTGCAGAAGGTGATATAAAGGTGAAAGATCATTGCCACTTAACTGGTAAGATACGATTCGGTGCCGCGCACTCGATCTGTAATTTAAATTATAAACTACCAAATTTTGTACCTATCATATTTCACAACATGAGTGGATACGATATTCACTTATTTGTAAAAGAGTTATGCGCTCATAAAGATAAAGTTGACGTAATACCACAAAACAAAGAAAAATATATATCTTTTACAAAACATCTTTACATGCATGATTACGTTACTGACAAGGGGGAAACAAAAAATAAATATTTGCGGTTACGTTTCATCGATAGTTTTAAATTTATGTCAGCATCACTACAAAATTTAGGGGAAAATTTAAATGAAGGTCAAATGGTTACAATGAAGAACTTTTTTACCGATAATGCAAAATTTATTTTAATGCGACGGAAGGGTGTATTTCCATATAGTTTCGTAGATAACTTAGAGAAATTAAATAATCGTGTTCTACCCACCAAGCAGGAATTCTATGACAGCCTAAATGAAACACATATATCAGATGACGATTATGAAAGGGCTAAAAATGTGTGGGAATTGTTTGAGTGCCAGAGTTTGGGTGACTATTCAGACCTGTATTTAAAATCAGATGTCCTTCTTTTGTGTGACGTATTTGAAAATTTTCGTAAAATTTGCGTGAATAAATATAAATTGGATCCAGCTCAATATTACACAGCTCCAGGTTTATCTTGGGACGCTATGTTGAAACTAACAGCGGTAGAACTTGAATTGTTAACAGATATCGATATGATACATTTTTTTAAAAAAGCTATACGCGGTGGTGTCAGCCAGTGTACAGAAAGGAAGCATATCGCAAATAATAAGTTTGTACCCAATTATGATCCCTCAGAACCGTCGTCATTTATCACATATCTTGATGCTACGAACTTATACGGTCATAGTATGTCCCAAGCATTACCAACAGGGGGATTTGAGTGGCTGTCCGAAAGAGAAATTATCGACTTAGATGTTACTAATATTTCAGACGAGAGTCCACACGGGTATGTTTTTGAAGTAGACATACATTATCCGCAAGAGTTACACGATTTACATTCAGATCTCCCTTTCTTAGTAGAAAATATTATACCCCCCCAATCAAAATCAAAATCACCAAAATTAATCCCAAATTTGAATGATAAGAGACGATATGTTGTGCATTATAGAAACTTGAAACAAGCCATTGAAAATGGTTTAATGGTGTTAAAAACCCATAGAGTACTTAAGTTCAAGCAGTCGCCCTGGTTAAAAAAATACATCGATTTAAATACGCAAATGAGAAATTCAGCGACCAATAAATTTGAAAAAGACCAATATAAATTAATGAATAATGCAGTATTTGGTAAAACCATGGAAAATGTTGATAATAGAAGAGATATAAAGTTGATTACTCATTGGGAAAATGTTAGAAGAACTATAGGTGCAAACGCATTAATCGCTCGTCCAAATTTCAAATCTTGCACAATTTTTTCTGAGGATTTTGTAGCGATTGAAATGAGCAAATTGCAAGTAGTCTATAACAAACCAATTTACGTAGGATTTTGTATTCTTGAATTATCGAAGACGGTACTGTATAATTTTTTTTATGGTGTTATTAAACGTCAATTCGGTGCTAATGCTTCTTTGTTGTACACCGACACCGATTCCTTAATTATGAAAGTTTATACAGATAACTTCTATGACTTTATTGTACAAAATCCAGAAAAATTTGATACTTCTAATTACAGGGAGGGAAATAAATTTAATATTCCAAAAGGCTCGTCTGTGCTTGGGAATATGAAAGACGAATTCCCCGAAGATCCTATTATCAGCTTTTATGGTACTGGAGCGAAAGCGTACTACGTGCAATCGGTCGGTAATGAGTTGAAAAAAGCCAAGGGAGTAAAGAAATCTGTGATTGAAAAACAACTTACAATAGATGACTACAGAAAAATTGTTGAGCAGGGCGGGTTAATATTTCGTAAAATGAATACTTTCAGAAGTCACTTGCATGATATCTATACAGAGATGCGGAATAAAGTTGCTCTTTCTTATTATGACGATAAACGTTTTGTGATTCCCAATACCACTAAAACTCTACCCTGGGGTCACTCAGACATAACATTTTTTCAGAGTGAACCAGAGCAGAATTTAAAGTGGTTAATATCAGCCTTAAATAGTGTCGTTGAACGAAATGTTTTAAAGGATGATGATAAACTAGATGTGTTACTCAAAGCAATGAATGAGTTGAGTGATTAATTGTTAATAATGTTTCTACTTGTTAACGCAAAGGTCGACAATTATAATATTCAATTGAAAAATTCATTGTGATATTTCATGTTATGTGTAAGTCGAAGTAAGAGATATTTGTATGAAATAAAATGTTAATTTATAAATAAAGATTTAAATTACTAAATGGTATTTTTATTGTATGAGTACTGTAGGCAATAAGATAGAGAGAGACGATAGGAAGAGTGGGGTGGGAAGTAGGGGGTTAGTTAGAGTGTGTAGGGAAATAATTTGAACCAATAGGAACAAGAGTGGTAGGGAGTGGAGGGGTTAGTTCAGCGTTATGGGCTTCAGAGATGCTACAAAGATTCTTTCCGTCTCCAGCTCTCGAGTTGTAAGGAAGTGTGCAAAATAGTGCTGTCTGCTCTATTCCTAGCATTCTTTGTGTTCTGTGTTTTGTGTTTCGTGCCCGTTTCTCGTGTCCGTTTTGTGTTTGTTGTGACAATGGTAGGACAAAAAAAGATTGGTGTTTCTGGTGGTAGCGGTAAGGGAGGCGCTTTGTTGAGTGCTGTGGCTGCATACTTAATTAATTATATGCCAGGGCAAGACGACAATGGCGACGCTTGTCCGGGTAATGGTGTGGCGAACAATGGCGACGCTTGTCCGGGTAATGGTGTGGCGAACAACCAGACGAGTCCTGGCGTGGGTTTACTACCGGATATTGAAATCCCGACGGATTTGACCGATTTGAACGATGATTTGCTGGGTGATTTCGATTTCTCCGAATTGGACGCGCAGGCTTTGGCTTCAGATGAAGCCAGAGCTAGTACATCTAATGGAGAGGCCTACCCGAACGCCGCGTGGTCTAGGTTCCCTACGGTTACGGAGACAAATTCTGAGGACGAATTTCAACCTGCGCAACCAAAGATTTATTCGCAGAAAGGCCAAAAGAAGATGACGACGCATCCTTCAACATCTACAAAGCAGACGCAGGTAGAGAATACCGAGAAAGATGATGACGTGTCGATTCTTAGAAGAATTTTATCGGCGCAAGCATCTGTACCTGCTCGCCTGAGCCCTATTCCCGATGTTGGCTCAGACGAGGGGCAGGTAGAGATACCTGAAAAGCCTAAGAAAGCAGCAGCTAAAAATAAAAAGCCGTTATCGGGAAGGAAACCGGTGGTTAAAAAAGCTGCTGCAAAAAAGTCGGTAGCTAAGAAACCGAAAAAAGATGCTGCAAAAAAGCCGACGAAAGTGCAACCGGTATGTTCGAGCGCGCCGTTGCCAGGATGCTCTCATGCGGTGTTGCCAACGCAGGAACCCCGTAACCGTGCTCTGGTTGTGAATGAAAGTGATTCTGATTCACAATCGGAGTTATTCTCCCAAGAAGAGCAAAATGAAACTTTCAAAAATTTCTTGAACATGTATGAACAGTTGCAGCGGGAGGATAGGGAACTTAAAAGTGCAACTGATGATGACAGCAAATTAAAGGATCACGCGCAGTCCCTCAAAAGGAAGGCGGAGATGTTGAATTCTCGGGCCGATGAAATGCTCAGAGGCATTGCGAAGCGTCGCAAAGCCTCTGAGAGATGTACAAGGAAGCTAAATGCTATAAAAAAGAAACTGGGAATAAGGTAGTGCGTAAACACACTACAGAATGTTGCATTAAAAATGTTTGTACATAAATTTAGTATTAGGTTAGGGTTAAGAGAAAAAATGTAAAAAAATATAAAAGTAAAAATGTAAAACTGAAAAAAAATGAGGTTAGATTAGGTTAGAAAAATGTAAAAAATTTAAATGTAAAAAAATAGGTTAGGTTAGAAAAAATGTAAAAAAAAATTTAAATGCAAAAATGTGAAAAAAAAATTAGGTTAGGTTAGGTTAGGTTAGAAAAAATGTAAATGTAGAAAGTAATAACACCCCCCCCCCCCCCAACCCCCCCCCCCCGCGTCACGCGCTGGGTTATGGTTAGTTCAGGTTTATATATTAAAAAAAAAAAAAAAAAAAAAAAAAAAAAAAAAAAAAAAAAGCGGGTCAAAAAATTAAAAAAAGGTTTATGCGGGCGAAGCGACCGAAGGCTGCAAGCGTCGCCCCCGCCTCTGCCAAAACCCCCCGCGACCACCCACCCACCCGGGGGGGGGACCAAGGTAGCGCAGTGGTATAGCGGAAAATTGTTATTTAATTTTATAATTATAATTTTATAACTCTATAATTTTATAATTATAATTTTATAATTCTATAATTTTATAATTCTATAATTTTATAATTTTATAATTTACGTGTTGAAAAAAATCCCTGCAAGTGCTAGGGATTGAACTACCAAACCTTCGTTCACAAAGTTTACAAAGCAAGCCACGTTACCACTGGGCTACCTTGGTCCTAGGAAACTCTTATACTTTACTCTTATACTTACCTATAACGCGAGTTTATATATATATTTCATGGAATTTTTGGTAAATTGTGTATTTAAGTATATAATTAGATTAGAACTGTTGTATTCATCGTAGATGAAATAAAAAATAAATTTTAATACATTTATTTATACACAAATATTGGACAAAAAAAAAAAAAATATATATATATATATATATAAACAACTGAAAAACTTCCAAAGTACACTCAGACACGCGTAAGGGGTCATTTTCGACTAAACTGACCACTGGGAATCGATTCCGATAATTTCCGAATCGATCCGAACACTACCGAACGCGTTATTCACTGTTTTGTCAAGGATTGGGGGAATAAAAAAATCAAAACACGTTTCAGGGGAGTTCACACATGCAAAGGCTGCAATTTTAAGCGAAAAGCCGAACTCATGCCGAACACTCCCGAAGTTTCCCGAAGCCACCCGAAGACGCCCGAGGACACGCGAGGTATCGTTTTCGACTAAATCGATCACTGGGAAGCGATTGCAACCACTTTCGGAGCGATACGACTAGCCGTTCCGGGAAAAAGTCTGCTGCGGCAAAACTAAAGGTCGGAAGTGAGTAGAAACGGTACTGGAGGACAACTGTGACCTCGATACACCTTTTGCAACACTTTTGACCGACAGTCCAAATACGAATAACCAATTTACTTAAATAAGTACCCCGTTATTTCTTATATTAAAGCAATTTTTTATTCTTTACTTTACTACTGTTATTTATTGTATATGAAATGAAATAAAAAAAGAATAACTCTTAATACATTTATTTATAAATAACAAAAATATATATACATAAAATGAAACAGAATTATCCGTCCGAATCATGCTCCACCAGAATGACTGCATCCTCATCTTCATCGGCAGATTCCTCCACCAGAATGGCTGCATCCTCATCTTCATCGGTAGATTCCTCCACCAGAATGGCTGCATCATCTTCCGAGTCAGACGATTCCGCTGTGTCCGTCGATGATTCCTCCAGAATTACTCCATCCATCTCGTCTTCGGAATCATCATTGGGCACAGTGTCCATCGACCATGTGGACGGAGACCTCTCCAATGGTTGGTATTCTTCTGGTGAGGTGGTGCTATCTGCTACACCACCCCTTGTCGCCTCTCTAACGCGCTGCAGGTAGGCACGATACCTTTCGCACAAAACGAACATGGTTGAAGTGGAAGATACAGTATTGTCTTGTACTTCAGACATGTTGGAGCGTAGAAAGTAAACTGAGGGTGGTGAGGGCTTTCTTATGTATATATAGCCCCTACCACCACCCCCACCTCATCACTCCCCACCTCACTACTCACACAAATAAGAGTAGAAAGTGTCCTAATACTCATATTTTTAACACCATCAATATCAATAGCACTGTCAACATAAGCAATAATCGAAGTGAAACACAGATTTCTCTAGTAACATTGTGTTACTTACATTTAAATATTTAGTAAATAAAACAAAAAATAAGATTCAATTTAACGTTTATTTAACACTTAAACTAGTTATATAATATTTACAATAAACTAAAAATTAAATATATACATTTATTTATCACTAAAACTAATTACATAATTATTTACAATAAACTAAGAGATATATACATATTTACAAAAAAAAACTACAAATTATCTGTCCATATTGCAAATATTGCAGATTTCCACTCGCCTAATCTGATAGAGTGGATCTCTGCAAGATTTGCAATATCCCCGCCTGCCTCTCATTATCCTTGTAGTGGCATGGTAGTCCACATGACGATGTCTCCCAGGATCCACCCTAGACTGGTATCCCAGAAAACATCCGTGGCAAAGATTGTATTCCATACCACCCACTACTTGGACCGCAACAAAGGTCATGGTGGTGCAGAAGATGCCATCCATCGGGTTCACCCTTGCTAAATATTCTGATGTTATCCACCGCTGCCCTCTTTGGTGGGGAACATCTACGACGATACCCTCATCATCACTTGAATCGTCTGCACCCTCTTCAGCGTCAAAAAATTCCTCATCGTCTTCCTCGTCGCTTTCCTCATCGCCTTCCTCATCGTCTTCAACTTCTACCTCGTCGTCTTCGGGAGCAGCCAAGTCGTCCTCTACCTCTTCAAGGTACCATATATTGTTGAGGACATCTAGGGATGCTAACCAGTCCAGGAATCTGAGGTTAGCCCAACCAGCAGGTACAGCAGCCATATTAATACTTGGAAACGAATATATAAGACAGTAGACGGAATGATCAACGTTGAAGTTTGCAAAGCAACTGATCTAACGTGGAGTTACACCTCCTCTTTTAAACATGTTGCTGGTGACGTCACATCATCTCTAACGACATACCATGGCTCTAATATCGGCAATTCCAGCGACTACTTAAACAAACAAGACCATGAGGAGGAACTCAGTTATTATTCAGCTGTCATACCGTACACTTGTTTTTAAAACAGCAATGTCTTGTCCAAGAGAGTGGCAATCGAAACCAACAATCGCCGTATATCCATATAGTATGGATGGTGCAATTCTGTGCTATAATTGTTCCCAATTCTGGGCAAAGCAGCAAATTAATCCATGTACTGGACTATGTTCAAATTGTATAAAAGAAAATCCAGTGCCAGTGAATACCGTCCGAAAAGCAGCATCACGTGAGCGTCTGGAGCAAGAGTGCTACAAGTGTCTACAACCCACGACTCGTACAAATTTTGGAATTATCCGAGATGTTTGTGAGACATGCAAGGTGGAGCACCCATTGAGGCAGCGGTGTCTGGTTTGCAACAAGTACACTGGTGATTGTTGGAACAATATTTGCAGCAAATGCAGAGACGAGAAGACATACAGTGTTTTACTTTGTGAATATGTTGGACATATTTATGGAGGTGTGATGAAACACAACAGAGAATGTTTCTGTCAGGAAGCGTTACTGTCGAGACGGGGGGATTTCATCTGATTAATTCCATAAATATGTATTTGTATTTTTTCTGTATTATATACGTTTTAAATAAATATATTTAATCTATAATTCGTTGTAAATATTTTCTTCTCAATAAAATTTATTAAAATGATTTTCTTGATTTCATCTAATAATTTTTAGGAGTAAAAATTAATTCAAAAATTTTAACAAATTTGCATTTGTATATATTTTTTCGTTAATGTGTATATAATTACTAAGGCTTTGGAGTCTTATATGGGGAAAATAAATAAAACAAATATTAATGGAATACACACATTTTATTATGAAATTTCTAAACATAAGTAAAATATTAGTTGTTATAAATATACACATTTTATATAAAGAATGTGACAATATTAAATAAGAGCTGCTTCGTTAATCCAAGAGTTGTGGTCATTAGAGAATCCGAGCCACTTCACAAAAACCTTGTTCCCTCTCCTTCTTAAAACCTTTTCCACCAAGTAGACATCAGGGTATTTAGCTTTTTGTAGCTCCATTTCATAAAAGCACCCCTTTATTGGTTGGCCATGAATGTCCTGGAGTGTATATGTTGTGGGATTTGTTACATTTATTTTAACGATCTTGAAAAGTTCAGTTGAAAAATTTGGTGTGAACCCCTTTTCAAATATACCTTTATATTTACTGATTCGAACTATATCGCCAATACGAAATTTAGGTTTCAAAGCAATTTTAATGTGATTATAAGCATTTAAACGTGTAGTTGGTTTAACATCAGCAGGTTTCATACCAGTCGTACGATGTATTTTATTATTGTACAATTTTGTAATGTCGGATAGAATGTCAACCCATTTGTATTTACCTCTAGCTGAGAATTCTTTATATAACCAGGTTTTTAATGTTCGTATTACTCTTTCTGCAATTGCTGCTTTTTTCGTACTATACGTGGAGTAATGATTAATGATGTACTGTTTCATTAAAGCAGAAAAGTTTTTGTTGTAAAATTCCGTACCCTGATCGCTTTGTAGATTTTTAGGAGAATAATTTGATTCTTGTAAAATACTTCTCATAGCCTTAGTAATTTCAACACCAGTTTTATTTTTTAGAGGTTTAGTCCACAAATATTTTGAGTAACAGTCGATCACTACGAGAATGTATCGATAACCATTGTTTTCATCAGCGTATGGTTGCATTTCAGCTAAATCCATTTGCCATAAATCACCATAACCTTTGATTATTGTTCTTCTTCTACGGAAATTTCTCCTACAAGCTTTATGCAATTCGTTAACAACTTGTAATTTCTCATTACTAATCACCATAATTGAAGTTTAAGTCAGGCGTTTATATAGATAATTTAGGTCTGTTTTTTCACTTTTTTCCTAATGTAGCAGCGTTGTCCGTGACTTCAGCCACTATTTCATCTATCACTTGTTGATTACGATCGTTCCTCCCAGCTTGTGCCACAATATTTCCAAGTGATTTCTGTCGCACTGTCATACCTTTCAGACGGGATTCATCGAGAATGTGGTGCACTTTGCTTATTGCATCATATAAAATAGTATAATTGTCCTCGGTTAATTTCTTAACTCCAGAAATTTCTTTATTAATGTGTTGCAGAGCGTCATTAATCATCTCGGTAATTTTGCTGTGTACAAACTTACTATATTCAGTCCACTGATTCTCCATAAAAGCAATGTGTGACTTTTTAATGTCTTTCATACATTTATCGATATTTTCGTCTACATAGTTACGAGTTACACCATCTTTTTGATTTATTGGTTCACCAATGTTCAGTAAACGCTTATTTTGCATATCAAATTGATTATCTGCGGTAAGTTTAAAACCAATACCTGGAGGTCCATGTACGATAATCGATTTATTATTATTACTTCTTCGTCTACCGAACTTGTCAATTGTGTTGTTTACAACAGCCATTTCTGTTTACGTCTGACCCCGTTTAAGCATTTCACAATATTTTATACTAATTAAATAAGTGTGAAATGAATTTTAACTTCACTAATAGATTATCCTTTCTTCCCTCATTTCTTCCAATAAACTGACTATTTCGTTATTGACACCATTGTTACCAACCATTTTTGAGCTATAGAGCAGGCGTAGGCGGTCCACCAGTTCTTTCGGTTTATTCCAATATACATAGTCAACACCTCTATTATTGTATAATTTATTAATAGGAACACCTAAGCCAGTTTTAGATCTCGTCACAACTGTAGAAGATACCAATGGTTCTATAATATTAGTGAATTTCTTCCATTTAGCTTTATTCAAACCCTGTTTCATATCATAATTTTTATATGGTGCTTTTGTCTGTTTTAAAATCCCCCCATATAATTGACACTCTTTGTCGCCAATAATAGCCTCATTACTACGCGAAATTTGTGGTTGTTTCATAAATATCATATCATATAACTTAGGACTGCCAGAATACGTCCCCACCTTCTTAGTTCCACGCCACAATGTGATATTTCCATTAGAAAAGCGTATTTCAGCATTACCCATTTGTAGTTTTTCTGTATGGGGGTCTAAACGTACACCGTATATAGTATCATACCTAGCATTGTCGAATTTCAGATTTTCTAAATGTGTTTGCACTATATCACATTTTCCTTCTGCGCCACTAATAGAACTTTCTGAACATGGAGTGCTCATTAACGACGATCCCGGTGGTGTTTCCAAAAAATATTGTTGACTTGCATTTTTGTCACCATCTTCATCACTAGTTTCAGGTGTTGCTTTAAATGTACTAGTACTAGCTCTTGCACTTTCTATCGGTTGTGTTGGTTTCTGAGGTTGTGTTAGCGATTGGTTATGTGAAGCAGATGATATAACCTTTAATGGTTTTGTTATGGGTTCATAAATTTTTTCGAGTGTTAACTGATTCTCAACGTTTCTTCTCTTCACAGAGTTGAATTTTTTGCGCACTGAATCGGTGGCCTCAATCAATTCACGTTTCAGTCTTATTTCTTCTCTCATGTTTCTACCTATAGCACTACTGAGTTTATTCTCACCATTGTCATTCATGTCTAACAAATGCAGCCTCACTGCTGAAGTTATCCCGATGCTATCTGTAGACCAATTAAAATTTTAATTACAATACTTCATGGATATATGAAACTATCAAGTTCTTTGCGATATCTCCCTTCATTTACTTCTCTATCCTTGTCAATTACAAGAAACCCATATTTGTCTTTCCAGCACTCTGCACACATTTCTTGAAATTCTTTATAAGTCACATCCGGTGAGACATGGTCTGAGAAAATGTGGTGTAAATTCATATCATCCTGCTTAAAAATTGCTATGAAATTACTATTATCCCTTACCAACTGTTTAGGGACGCGGGAATACGTTTGTGCCAAATAGAAACAATCTACATGTTTATGACGCCCCATTGAGAAGTATGCTCGAATAACATCTTGCTTTTCACATATAACATCATCAAATATAAATATAGACTCAGGCTCAGCGTCGGATGGTTGCACTATTTCCGCGTTGTTACTGAAGGTGTAATATCCTAGCCCCGTAATCGGTGCTAATATATCGCGTAAATATTCATACTTGGGTTGATGTAAGGACTTTGAATATAAGTAAATGTTTGAAAAACGTAGCCCAAGTGGATGAGTAAGCAAAGTTATTAGTAAATTTGTTTTGCCACAACCACTTGGACCTATTAAGAGTCCGCGAATAGTTGAGGGAAGTAGCGGGCCATGGCGTGATTCGACTTGTAGTCCACACCCTACTTTTTCATCTAAATTATCTACAGCAAGTTTCTGTTTCTGCTTCACAATGCGCATCGTAGCACGGATGGATACTATATAAATAGATGTACGTATTGTGATTGTTATTTAAATGGTGTCAACCGAGAAGCACACACGTGAAAATCGTCGTGGTTTAAAGATTGGTAAGGGGGTAGTCAATTCTCTAATAAATAAGCTCCCATTTGAACTACACTTACCGGGAGGTTACCAGTATTGTGGTCCAGGCACCAAATTACAAAAAAGATTAGCCCGAGGTGATCCAGGCATAAACAAACTCGATGCTGCATGCAAGCAGCACGATATTGCATACGATCAAAACACCAGTAATTTAGCAGCCCGACACAAAGCAGACTATCAACTTGAACAAGCTGCCTGGAAACGAGTTAAATCAAAAGACGTAAGTTTCAAAGAAAAGGCCGCCGCGTGGTTAGTTACAACTATAATGAAGGGAAAGCAACGTCTTGGTATGGGTTGTACGTCAACAACACCCCGTACTACAAAGAAACGTATAATTAAAAAGAAAAACAAGAAAAAAACTAGAAATATAGCTTTTGGTGCTGGAATAGTACGTAAAGTACGTGATGACATACGTAAAGCCGGTGGTAAACGAAAAATCGCTAAGGACACAAAAAAAGTTACGCAAATTGCGCTTCAAGCAGCACGACGACACATGAGAGCAGCTGGTGGAAAACGTAATATTCGTACACCTAGGATAATACCAATACCGAAAGTGGGTGGAATTCTACCATTAATACCCATTTTTGCTGGATTATCAGCTTTGGGTAGTTTAGCTGGCACTGCTGCTGGTATAGCTAAAGCTGTAAATGATGTTAAAACGAGTAGAGAGGAATTAGCTGAAAAAAATCGCCATAATAGGCAGATGGAGGCGATTTCTATAGGAAAAAGTGGTAAAGGGCTATATTTAAAACCATATCGCAAAGGACTAGGACTTTATCTAAAACCACAAAGTTCAAAAAACTTCTAGATGCTCTACCCCGAAAACCTCTCACTAATATCGATCTTAAATATTATGCAGAGAAGGTGAAAGTGCCCTATTTTCGGGGGATATTTATGCGGGACACTCTACCATATTCTGGACCACGTCATAATGAGTCGGCCATCATAAATCTAGACAGTATAAATGGCCCTGGAACACACTGGGTTGCATTTAAAAAACGTGGTAGTTTAGTCACATATTTCGATAGTTTTGGTGATTTACCCCCACCGACAGAATTAGTTTTATATCTGCGCAGAGGTTCAAAGTCGACCGACAAAATTTACTATAACTATGAACGCCAACAAAATTTTAACACAGTGTGGTGTGGTCATTTGTGTTTGAAGTTTCTCACTACAAAATAACTACAAACGCTTGTGAAATAACATCTGCAGACCTTGAAATGGATCGGGAAAGCATCAAGCAGATGGGTCAATCACTAATCGCATTCTCCCGTTTACGCAGTCTATTGAAGATGAGCAAACAACAACTGGCAAATATGCCTAAAGAAGTAATGATTGGATGTGCTGCACATGAAATTGCATTAGTATGGGACAAACTACCCCAGCATCTCCAGAATGATATTGATATTTTAAAATATCAATACTGTCAGGAACATTATCATGATGATGATGATGATGGCGGTGGTAGCAGTGTTGATGTTAATGATGGGCCGCCGCCTCGAAGAATATTTTGCTGCTACTGTAAAGTGCGCGATGTCAATGTTGCATCAAATAATGAGATACAAACGTCTCCGTCATCCAGCAAAAAACGAAAATTACACCACGATTATTGCTGTAGTTCACAATAAATTCATGAGAGAACACTAAATATCATCAGTCATGTCGTATACGTTCACTCTATCAAACCGATCTAGTGTGCTCAGTGCTGAGTTTTATCCTCCCATTGAATTAGATACTAATAGTCGATATGGGTTAGGATTAACAGGCTTCTATTCTTACAATTCTATATTCAATGTGGACGAAACCAACAATCGTTTTTGCTATCGAATTGGACCAAAAGTAGCCCCCACACTTATCCACATACCTTGCGGAGCCTATGAAATTGAAGAGATATATCGTGCAATACTGAAAGCTATGCCCGGTGATAAGAAAGAGGAAAAAGAAAAACTATTTCGACTGCGAGCGAACAACAATACGCTAAAGTGTGAGATTTGGTCAAAATATGGAATTGACTTTACACAAGCAAACTCTATTGGTAATTTATTGGGATTTGAATCGACTTATTTGCATCCAAACACTAATCATGAATCAACATTACCTGTTGATATTATGAAAGTAAGGATGATACGTGTAGATTGCAACATTATCTCTGGAGCATATCTGAATACCCTTAAATCCCATACCCTTTTCGAGTTCGACATAGACGTTGAACCAGGTTACAAACTTACCAGAGAGCCAGCGAACATCATATATTTGCCTGTTAGACCTGAAGGACGTCAGTTTATCGACAACATTACACTACGCATATTGGATGATAATGGAGATTTAATCAATTTTCGTGGTGAGAAGATTATCGTAAAGCTAGAATTGAAACAGTTTTAAAATCGCAAACACAATGGGTTTCCGATATAATCAACAACGATTAGCACACAATCGTTTCAATGTGATTGACGATAAAAAGACTAATGACTGCGGAAATCGACTCATTCAACGTGTAGAGCTTAAACGGTTAAGACATAACCTGCCAGCTAAAGATCGTGCATTTCTTCGATCCATCGGATTGAAACTGAGAGAAAAATAGTTAATAATGGTGACTTTTACATCTAGTGAAAAACTTGAGGTGTTCGAGGAACCTGTATTCGATCAGTCACTCGTTAGCTTACATGAGCATACATATAAACCACACGGTTCACCATATTATAGAAACTCTGATGAAGTACGCATTCCTGTCAATTTTCAGGACTTAATACTTGACATTACAGAGAGTTACATTTATATAGAAGGAAAATTTACCCCTAGTGATGTTACCAAGAAGTGTTATCTATCTAACAATGCGCTAGCTTTTCTCTTCGAAGAAATAAGATATGAAATGGGTGGTGAACAGGTCGCTGTCGTTAGGAAGCCTGGCATCACTACTACAATGAAAACTAGGGTGTCATATGGACAAACATCCCTCCCATCGCTACTAACTATAGGTTGGGGTCTCACCGAGAAAAAACAGGATATTTTAGATACTACCAGCCACATTTTCAGCGGTAAACTCCCTCTTAAGTACCTCATGGGTTTTGCAGAAGATTATACCAAAGGTATTTTAAATACAAAACAGGAATTAATTTTAATTATAGCACGTTCCTTTAAAGACTCTTACATTGGAGAAGTTGATGCACAGTTAGAAATTAACAAAATCGAATGGAAGATAAGACATATTGTGCCTGAAGTTAGACAAAAGGTTAAACTATTAAAGAAAATTGATACGAGCAGTAATAATGCTAAAGTTAAAATGGCTTACCGTATGTGGGATCTCTATGAGCTACCCACTCTACGTGATACTGCTTCTGATATATGGGCTGTTAAAACCACTAACAGTCTTGAGAGACCTCGATACATCATTATCGGATTTCAAAACAATGGCAACTCTAGTGACAGAACCAAGGACGCCGCAAGTTTTATACATGCAGATATAAATAATATTCGGCTATATTTAAATGCCGAAGTATTTCCATATGAACGTTGGAATTTAAATTTCGATAAGAAACTCGACTCTGCAGCCTACTACGCCTATGAAAATTTCCAACGTAGTTATTACGATAAAGATATGAGTGAACCTATGATGGACCTTGGCGAATTCAGAAAAAATCCATTGTTTGTTATTGATTGCTCACACCAACCAGATGCAATGAAATCATCCACCGTCGATATAAAAATTGAATTTGAGACACGGAAGACGAAGTTTCCCGAACAAACTCGAGTATATGCACTTATACTTCACGATGCGTATTTAAGTTATAGCGCATTAGATGGTTCAGTTCAGTGTGGCATTGCTGGTGCTAAGTAACGAATACCTATTACCATGACGTCATTAGGTAGCCAATTTCCTACTTTGATAGTTGACTTGCAGGGGTTTCAATATAAAACAAATGATTTTACCGTTAAAGAATTAGCTGTTCTATGTTGTAACACTAATCAGCAAGCACACTATTTCTTCAAACCACCAAATCCTTTCTCATCACTAACCCAAGGCGAACAGACTCACTACCGATGGTTAGAAAACAACTACCATGGGGGCATAAAATGGAGTGATGGATATATTCAACTGTCAGAATTCCCACTAATACTTCATCGACTTTGTCAAAACGCTGTTAATAATTTTCGACGCAACGTATTGTCAGAGGATGTTATAATTGTATGCAAAGGCAAATTAAAGAAAAATGTTCTACAGCATCATCTAAAATGGAATAGAGTTATAGATCTAGATGACTTCTCACCCTGCATACCCAATCTAAAATCGTTAAAGGTACCAAGATGTATGGAACACACCCAACCAAAATATAGTCACTGCTCTCTTGCAAACGTTCACTTTCTTAACAAATGTATTATAGATTTAAATATAGAGTTAAAATAAATATCTTTAAATATGTTTATATTTAGGATTAATAATTAATATTTTTTAATGTATGTCACCAAAAATAATTATAAATAAATTAATGTATAATCTAATAATGTGTTTCATTTATTTCAATTTTAATTTTAAAAATAAAAACAACTATATTTCCATAATAATAATTTTATTACACCATTTACATATTAATATTATTAACAGAAGAATTACAATAAGTGATTAACTACTAATTGAGTTGTCTTCATCCTGTTCTTCATCAGATTGGTCGAGTTGATACTTTTCAATAATTTTCTTAGGTAAGTATTTTTCTATGTCACATAGGAAATGTTTTAAATTTATTTCCACTAGTTGCTCACAGAATTCTTCTAAATTCACAATACCACGAGAGAATTTACCACATAGTTGTGCACCTCTGTAATACCTCTCAGAATCCTCATTAAGCTGTTTAACTTTTTCAGCATCGAAGCAGTAATTCAGATCATAATTTATTGCATGGAGTCTATCCATACTTAAGTCGCCTAGTACAGAAGATAGTCTTTCAATTGCCGAATTAATGTCTTCTGCCCTTACCCAACGTTCTGCTGAATATTGCATCCACATTCTTGCCAGTTATAGTGAGGCTAGAAATTACATAAATAAAATTAGAACAAGTTATCAAATATATGATAAAACTACTTACATCTCTACTACTATTGTAGTGTATTTATAATATTTCAGTCTAAGTTATACTTTCACTATACCTTATTTATTGGTCTGATAATTTAAAGTATACAAATATTTTAAATAGTTTAAATCACGCAATAATTTCGAATTTTATTAGTGACCTTGATTTAGCACCGGTATAAATGGGTGAATTCTCTCCTAAATAAATCAACGCATATTTACCACTAGACGAATTTATTTCTTCTATAAAAGTTATATTTAATAGTTCAGCAATACGTTTAGGCAAAAATGATTTAAAGGTAGTACTTGTACTTTCATCAAATAAATGTACTAATATCGATTTTCCAAAACGTGTATTAAGCATTAACATTTTTTTAATGGCGTAAACCTTATTTAAAATTAACGATGAAATAGGTTTTTGGTCTAAAACTTCAGTATCTTTAATAATAAGTTCATTAAGGGCTAATAAATCGATATTGGTAGTCATATTTAAGTAGTTGAGTACAGTGAAAGAATTACTAACCAAGAAATATTACAGAACTTTGCTTACTTAAAATATTTCAGATCACAACACTATGCTCACTTATTAACTGTAGGTGAACCAGACTAAATATGATTTTGTTCTAATAGTCCGTGCTTTTTTTATAGAAAAAGTATACTACGTCACAAAATATAGAACCCCACCACATTTTACTGTGTACGTATTGAACTAATGTAATTTTAGAGGTCAAGTTGCGTGGCAAGGAGGAAGCTCCGTCCTTGCATTCTCTAATAGTGTTAGCCAAGGCCAAGGTCACCGCAAGTGATCGTTCTGGGTAACAGCAACACTGCGCCCTTGAAGTCGAAACGCACTGCGGCCGTCCAAGGTCAAGGTCACGGTATATGCTATGCGAACCTACGATGCCACCGTGGCCTTGAAGGAACGGACCACAGGTGCACGGTCAAGGTCAAGGTCAGTGGTGGGGGGAGACCGACCTACGGCTAACTTCCTCTACTGATGTGCCTATCCTATTTTACTTTCTTCATTAAAGTTAGTATCGAATGTTAATGCATAGTAATGAATATTGTACTGCAACAAAAATAGTACGCAGGCGGTGGAAACAAAAGAAGGTAAAACGAGGCATCATTTTGATTTGACAATTAAGAATTGCTTACTTGGCAGCAATTTAAGTATTTTTCATTAAATTATACCTAAGTTATCACGTTTTTAACACTGTTTTGCCATGTATTCACGAAATGAAAAAGTAGATATGCTACTAATCTATGGCGAATGTAAGAAAAATAGTAGGCGGGCTGCTGACTTATATTAAGAAAGATTTTCCGAAAGAATTCATCCACTAAACAACTATTTTGTAAGAGTTGAACAGCAATTCAGAAGTGAACCAGATGTACCGGAAAATAATTTCATTATCGATGAAGAGTCGGAAATCAATGTACTTGCAATTGTCGAGGCAGATCCCACCATTTTGAGGACCAAACCGGTGTAAATCGGGAATCAGCTCAACGCATTTTGAAAAAACACAAATTTAAATCATACAAGTACCAAATACACCAGCATTTATACGAAAATGATTTTCAAAAGATTGAACTATTGCAATTGGTTTCTGAACAGACACAATTTGGGCAATAATTTTATTTTTTTATTTTCCGACGAGTCCAGGTTCACTAATTTGTGATTATTTAATCGTAACAACACCCGTTATTGGGCACAAGAAAATCCCAGAAATATGAGAGAAAGTGCATATCAGGAGCAATTTAGTTTTAATGTATGGTTAGGAGTAATTGGCAGAAGAATTATTGGGCCAATAATTTTTGATGGTCCATTAAATAGAGATAGATATTTGGGATTTTTGCAAAACCAGGTACAAGATTTTTTGGAAGAACTGCCACCTAATGTTAACCCAATAATTTTTCAACAGGATGGGGCTCCACCACATAACAGCAGAATTGTGGCGAATTATTTAAATGAAAGGTTTGGAGACAACTGGATGGGAACAAATGGGTCCGTTCGATGGCCTGCAACGTCACCAGACCTTATGCCGATTGATTTTTTTGTATGGGGCCACCTCAAGGAAAACGTTTATAGAACTCCACCAACAAACAGAGAAGACATGGAAATGAGAGTCAGAAGAGCAATCGATGGGATTACTGAATTACAGTTAGATACCGTGCTTAGGGCTACCGTCATAAAAACACGATTGCGCAGAGATAATAACGAACAACATTTTGAGCATCTGCAGTAAAATATGCTTTTATATGTAGTACTTCAGTAAATATTTCATTTTAATTTCATTCATTCGTTGTAAAAATGCATTACATAGTGTAATACTTTTTCATCAATTTTCATTTGTTCAAATGTGTTTTACTGATGTTTCTTATTTATTAAAAAAATTGTTTTACCTACTTTTATTTTGTTTCCACCGCCTGCTTACTAAATATTTTTGTTGAAGTACAATATTAGTAGAGGAAGTTAGCCGTAGGTCGGTCTCCCCCCACCACTTCACCTTGGCCTTGACCGCACACCTGTAGTCGTTGTGTTCAAGGTTACGGCGTCCCCTTAGCCCGGCATAACAGTTTCCGTGACCTTGACTTTGACCGTGCCAGTTGGGTTTCGGCTTCAAGGTCGGAGTGTTTCTCTTACTCAGAACGATCACTTGCGGTGACCTTGGACTTGGCTTGCCTAAGTTTCAAGGACGAAGCTTCCTTCTTGCCAAGCAACTTGACCTCTAAAACTATATTTGTTCAATACGTATACAATAAAATGTGGTGAGGTTTGATATTTTGTGACGTAGCATACCTTTTCTATAAAATAGTGAAAGGAGTTAATGTGTGGTCATTCTTAACGTCAATTTCCTTGAGTAAAGAAGCAAAGATGTATTCTAACTACAACTAACCAAATGAAGTCTCATAAAAGAACACTGCAACATAGAACAAATTCATGTGTAGGGTTGGCGGATGGTATAGGAATTGTCCGAAGTCCTTTCAAATATAGAATTATAACTTACCGAGTGCACAGTGATAATGAGAAACTTGACTATATTATATTTTTCAACGAAATTAGACATAAAATATTGAATGTACTAGAATAAATACTGTTACTTCGTAAAACAATGAAAGTAAACATGGAAACGTTTGCCAGCTACATATTACAAGCACAAGAAATAGCTGAAATTAAATCGTTTAATACTTCTAATAAAATTTTAGATCAAGGTGTGGATTTAGACAACGCCCTCAATACTTTTATAGACGTGATGGTTACGCAAACTACGGAGTTTCAAGAACGTTATTTTATTTGGTCTATTTTTGTCATGGTTTTCCTTTAGAACAGTGCTGAATGTGTGGCTGGTTTTATGTTAACACCTGGGGGGGTATTCGTAAAGAGCTTAACCAATTCTATATTGCTTTCTTTAAGGTCTGTTACCTTTTGTTTTAGCTGTCCCATTTCATTTTTAATGAGGTCTTTTACTATGTTGATGAAATTTATTCTAATTTCATCCTGCAGATCTTTATTTGTATCTTCCAACTGAACTATTTTTCTACTTAGCTCAGTATAATTATCTTTACTTAAGTACTTTATTGTAGAATTTAGTTTTGATAGTTCTTAATTTTGGTTTTGCAGCTTCTGGTTTTCTAGTATCAGTTTTCTATTTAATTTCAGACACTTTTTATATTCAAGTTCACATTCTGAACAGAAAAATTTCAGTTTTCTTTTGGTCAGATTCATACATCGGTCTTCGGTAGATGATAATGATGAACATTCACTACATAGTCCTTTTTGGCACAAGTCACATGCATGTAGGGATTTTGAGTTAGGGGTACTGTAGCAGGAATATACGGTAACATCGCCAATTACACAACTAACAATTCCATTTGCGTAGCGAAGGTTGCTAGCGCATTTATTATACACCCTGATGCCCGCATCTTGTGAGGGATCAGTAATCCAGGCACTGTTTGTCGTGACGTGCCTCTTGTTCGGCTCGCTGACGAGTAGCACGTCAGCGTTATACTCCACCCTATGTTGATATAGGAGGTCCTGGGCTACCCGGCTCCTGTTAAGGTTAATTTGAAGATATAATAATAATAAATCAGTTTATTCTGTAAAATTAGAATAGGCCAGGTGACAATTTGTTGAATTTGTGTAAAACCTGACCTTTGTACGATCATACATCTTTACAAAATACTTAATATATCATCACAAATTAAAAACATATAATGTCTATACAGAAGGGTTGGATAAGTTAAAAAATACATATAATGCATATATAGAAAAAATATATATATAAATAAATAAGAACAGAACAAAGTACAGCGGCTAATGATTAATGGTAAGTTGTTCCGACTTTAAGAGTTGAATTATTTTTGCTTTAAAGTTGTTTGGACTCAGTATTTTTAGATCGGATGGTAGTTGGGTAGTTGGTTATATATCTTGGTTGCTTGGTATGTGAAATTCTTCTTGAAATTCTCAGTGTGATGTGCTGGCACTGTTAGTGTAATGTCTCGATTTCTAGTTGCTACTGAGTGCACATCTTCGCGTTTCTCGATTTTGTTTAATAAGTATTCTGGTTTTTTTTTGAGACAATCACATTATGCACCATACAGCATAGATGTAACCACTGTCTTTGTTTCATGTGCAGCCATCCCACTTGCTTGATATATAGACTTATGTGTTCTCTGTAGGGAACATCTTGCGCATACCATATACAGGCGTTTTGAACATTCTGTATCCTGTGTGTGTTTCCTACTTTGAGGGAGGGACCATACACGGAGTCGCAATAATTTAATTTTGACAGTACTAGTGAATCGCTTAGTTTGATTTTAGCATCCTTTGGTAAGTTGACTTTCAAGTGGTACAGACCTCTTAAACTTAAATATGCTGAGCGACACATACTTGACACTTGTTTAGTGAAATTTAATTTGTCATCCATAATAAGGCCGAGATTCCTAACATAATCGCTGAACTTTATCTCATTGTTATTCATCATCAGTTTGAGACCATTGTTGCGTAACTCGTTTCTGTTTTTTTCACTACCAAAAAGAATTGCATCTGTCTTATTAATATTTAACTGCAATCCATTTTCAAGTGTCCACTGCAAAGTGTTGTTTAGATCATTACTAATTTTTTGGAAAGCTTCATGGCATTTACTCACGTTAAAACTTAACATGAGTTGTAAATCATCTGCATAATAATGAATACAGCAAGATTCAATTTTCTGCTCAAGATCTATAATGAAGACGTTGAAAAGTAAGGGCTCAAGTATAGATCCTTGTGGTACCCCGATTTAATAGTACACTGTTTTGAAAATATATGTGTGTCTTTCTCGCTAAGCTGAACAGTTTGCTTACGCTCTGTTAGGTAGCTTCTGAACCATTCCCACATTATTCCTCTAACTCCATAGTAGTATAGCTTAGACAGTAATAGCTCATGACTTACACTGTCAAATGCTTTTGACATGTTTAATAGTACGAGCACTGTGATCATGTTATTGTCAGTTGCTGTTATGATATCATCATGTATTTTCAGTAGTGCCGTTGTTGTGCTGTGGTGTTTACGGAAACCTGAATGGGCTTTGAGAAATATATTGTGCGTTTCTAAATAGTCTGTCAATTGTTCATGAACTACTCTTTCCAGAACTTTTGATCCAGGTGGAAGGATACTAATTGGTCTTAAGTCTTTAAGTTCTGTAGAATCTTCTTTTTTTAATGGTGGAATAACTTTTTTTTTCCAGGGAGTAATTTATAATGTGACTAAGTTCATTGTTGCAGTATTGTAAGCATATCTTTATCATATGTATTGTGATACCATAGATAGTAATAGTTATATAGCATTTCTTCACAAGAGATGTGTCTGGTGCAGTTTATGAAATGATCATTTATTACATTAGCATTGAAATTTTCACCGGTTGCTATGCCGTTACTTTTATTGTTGCTAACGAAACCCCATCGTCTCATTTTATTCCAAAATGCTTTAGAATTTCATGTTCTGTTCAATCGTATGTTCATAATACTTTTTCTTTTCGACGTTGACGGCTCTGTTAGTGTAGTTTCTGTCATTGTTCTTTTATACTTTCGATGGGCATTGTCTCGGTCTCTTAGTATCCATTTTAGGTTGTACGTCATCCAGGGTGCCTTCGTCTTTTTTTTTTTTTTGCTTTTTGGTATTAGAGGTGCATGAAAGTCAATTAGGGATAAGATACAGGAGTTTAGCCAATTTACTTTGTCATCAGTATTTTCTAGTTGGTATACACGTCCCCAATTCATATTTTTGGCATCTTCAGTGAATTTATCCATTTCGATATTCTTATAATTTCTGCAGAATTTTTGTTCAGTTATCTCCTCTTGGTCAAATTCCAGAAACGCATATTATATGTCATGGTCAGATAAGTGTGTGATGCATCTTTGGTTCCAGATTCGATTACATTCCACTTTTTTATTTACGCATAATATATCAATGAATGACTCGGTATCTGCTGTTATTCGAGTAGGGTGCGTTATGATTTGTTTCAAGTCAAATATGTCTAGCATTGAGATTAGTTGTTCTGTGTTCGTGTTTGTTTGCAGCTTGTTATTATTTAGATCCCCCATGCATATTATGTAATCAAATGCTGTCGATATCTCTGCAAGACTATTTTCTACCTTCTCCAACGATGTTTGCATGCTTGGTCTGTATATCACCCCAGTTGCCATTGCTCTTCCTTTGTGTATACAATGAATCCACAGCTGCCCGATTCCTTCTTCAATTCCAGTTATTTCATTTAAGATTTCGCCTTTTAGTGTTGACTTAGAGTATATGAGTAGCCCACCTCCTCTGCTATGTGTTCTGTCAATTCTAGCTAAGCTGTAGCCTCCTATCTTCAGTGTGCTGTTCAAATCTTCATTGGTGAGCCATGTCTAACTAACAGCTAGTATATCGTAGTTTTCTTTTTCAATTAGTTTTTTGACCCGACATACTTTATTTCTGATGGATCTAATATTTATGTGCGCAACTTTGAGCTTATGTACACCCTCTTTATTTTGCAGCTTTTGTTTTTTCATAATTGCTATAGTGTTGGTGTCTGATAGTCGATATTTTTTTATTTATTATTTAACATTCTCTTATAAAATGGACAGTTTTTATCCACAGCTGTGTGACCTACATCGATACCCAGGTTGAATTTGCTATTTGCTTTTGTACAATTTATGCATTTTAGAGTTCTAGAATCACAGTCTTTGTAAGTATGGCTTCCTGAGCAATTTGAGCAGCTTAATTCTGATCTACAGTCTTTGGCGAAATGGTTATAACTTTGACATTTATAGCAACGTAGAAGACTTATGTGATCAAACACCCTGCCTCTTGACCAGCCTATGCATAATCGTTCACTTGTTATTAAATTTTTGTGGATTAGAGAATCAGTTTCTATAATGAGAGTAACTTTTTTAAATTTATTTTCAATTTTTTTCATTATTTTCATATGAAATTCTTCACCTTCGTTTACACTGTTGTGCTTTACTATTTTTTTTATTGTGTCTTCGTCATTTTCCTCTATATCCTCCGCACTAATATTCACCACTTTTATTTTCGGTTTTTTAATCCAGGGGCTTCTATAGTGTAATTGTTACCCATTTCCTGTCTTAACTTATTTTGTAACAAGCCTCTCTCAGTTATGTTTTCACAGCCTATACTACTGCTCCGTTCGACACTTGTCTGAACTTTGATATGTTAATTCCAATTTCTGCTGGGTTTACTTTTTGTTTGATTTCACTTTTGGTTTGTTCCCTTGCTTGGTCTTTGTGTGGTTTAACTACGAGAACTCGTTCTGGTTTGTGCTTTACTGCATTTGCATAACCATTCATTTCTGGTAGATTATTTTTCGATTCTGCTTCTTTTAATTTAGCTATCAATTCACTTTTTTCTTCTTCTAGTTTTTTATTTGCCTGTAAATATATCCCATTTTTGTCTTATATCTGCTGTATAATTTCGCTCAGTAAGTAATTTTCCATTTCTAGGGAAGTGAGGTTAGTCACATGTTTTGAGTTATAGGTTATGGTCTTTAAACAACAAATAACTCTAGTTTCATCAACTCTTGTGTAACTTTTTCTTGTGGAGCAGCTATTTTGAAACATTGCTCCACATTTTACACAGACACTGATTTGATTAGCCTTCTTGTTTTTACAACATTTAAAGAAATTTTCGGGAGGATCGCCCGCACCATCCTCACCTGCCGCCATCTTCTACACTTTTTCTCTGACCGCCATCAAAATGATTGCAGCTACCCTCCACATGGTCCTTGTCACCACACTTAGGACACCCAGGTTTAGCCTTGCGGGCCTTAGTCAGAGCTCTCCTAAAATTGTCACATTTGCCACTTCCAGCTTTATGGCCGGCCTTGTTACAGACCGGGCAGGATTCCTCATTTGTGCAATCCTTTGCGTTATGTCCCTCACCGCCGCATTTGAAACAGGACTTTGATCTATCCGGACCATCGCACTCAGCTGCTACATGTTCCGATGACCAGCATTTAAAGCACCTCTTGATTCTAAGACGTTTTTCGATCGTACAGTTAACCAGTCCTACCCGAAATTCCTTATCCTGCAGGAGCGTGGCTCGCTGAGTCTAACGGTCTTCCCATCCAAGGTTTCCCAATTTAGATTGGATTGCCTCCATGACCTCTGCCACGACGGTGTCGGCGTCCAATCCTCGGATATGCAAAGTCTCCAGATTCTCCTCCGCCCCTACTACCCTAGTTTTGATTTCGTTGCCTTCGGTCAAGATCTTATTTATTTCTTCCAAGGCTACTTTATCTTTCTCAGTCGTAATAAGCAGCTTACCATCCTTGGTATAGCCCTCGTATGGCCTTAGTGTACTCACTATCATTGAGTAGACCCTTTGCTTTACCCAAAAGCGTCTTGTACGTTGTGCCGCTCTGCTCGGCAATCAGCGCAAAGGTATTGTACTCCCTTTTCTTCTCCTGCTTAGTGAGGGCTTTGCGGGGTTGCTGGTTTGTATATATCACCACCCGGGTGTCTGTGGCGTGGAATACAGCCTCTGCCATCTTTTTAAGGCGTTCAGTACTGACAAAACTCAGATGGTGGATGGCCACCCATTTGTACTCGCCGGTTTCGGCCTTGACTTTGTGAAGGTTACCCCAAATATCCTCCTCCTTACCGTCCAGCGCGATTCTTATAATTCTCGTGCTCCCGGCTTCTCCTTGTGCAAGCCTCGACCACAGCCTGGTGATTAGTTCAATCACCTCGAACGCCTCAGTAATAGTACTGAGGTCGGAGCATCTGTCCTTATACATTTTCTGTATACTTCTCTCCATGTTGCGGTCACCAGGTTCCACCAGCACCACTTTGGGGACGAACTCATTAGTATCGATGAGGTTTCCGACCTTTATCTCGGTGTTCTGGAACAAAGAATTGTCCCATGATTGCTGTGCCGCGCTGACCCATTCTTCATAACTGGTGATTCCCGTTAAGGTGTTAAGTTGTCCTGCTGCACTTCACGCCATGGTTTGTATGCCGACTACTCGTGTTTCTTTAGGTGTCCCGCCAGTTTGGGTATCAGTATCATGCTTGGGCACCATATTGGACACAAATCGATGGCTGGTGAACCACTCCTTTACGGATGTGCCATCTAGGACGTTGGCCTACTTGCGCAGTCTTAGCGCTATCCCCTTTATCTCACACTTCGTATTACTATCGATTTTCCACTCTAGGTCATTAATATGCTTCAAAAGCATTTATATTGATTCAGTGATGCTGAAGGCAACAGGGCACTCAATTTTCTTGACCGCCCCGCTGTCTCCCGCCTCAAAGGATACCTCCATTAACTTTCTCTTGTTTAAGCCTTCACTGAGAGAACTACATCTTTCAAGCCTGCTCACGAGATTGAGCCGGCTATGCTGATCACGCTTGCTGCTAATCGTCTTATTAAGAACGTCATCCCATATGAGATCGATTTCTTTTACACTGCCTCCTGCACTTGTTTCAAATCTGCCATTAGGTGTAACCGACACCCCAGCCTAGTAAACCACCGGAGTTATCTGGCAGTCATTGGATGACGACCCGCAGCACCCTCGCCCCGTGCCGGTACTGAGGTATCCAACGTCTGCACCGTAAACGATTTATCACTTTCCTTGTCCGTCATAGTTATATCAGTTCACGACTATTTATATAAGAGGTTTTTCCCTCTGTGCTATCCTGTTGGTCCGCGGGAGGTATTTTATTTCCCTCCTACCTGCCGGCAGAGCCGGTGAGGGCATTCCCCTATCCGCCACCCGGGGGACGCGGAGGAGGTTACAAGACATATTACTTAAAATGAGATCTAATAGTCTGTTATTAGCATTGAGTACATTATTTTGTTGTTTTAGATTAAAAAAGTTCATAAAATGCAGCATCGAATTATATTTTAGTCTGGGAGTTTTTGAGAAATATTCAGGGATGTGAAAATCGCCGATAATGAGAATGTCGGATCCATACAGGTCATATAGTGATTCAATATTATCAAATAAACACTCATAATCATCACAGGTAGCGTCAGTGGGAATATATAAAACAAAAATAAGAAAATAGTGATTACAAATTTTTAATTCTTACGCCCAGTATATCGATGCCCTTGAGATTATTAAAACCTGGACATAGGGAACGAACGTCAAGTAAATAAGTGTTGTATTTAATTTTAAGTGCCAGTAATACTTCACCTCCTCGCGTTTTATTACAAGCTTGAAAGTCCCTATCAGCGCGAAATACATCATATACATTTATATCCAACAGTTCGAAATTTGACAATCCCGCATGAGCCCATGTCTCGGGGAGAGCAATACAGTCATACTGGTCAAAGGGTGAATTAGTAAATAACTCATTCTTTTTTGTACCTAGTCCACGAACATTCTGATAATAGAACGACATAAAATAAGAGTTCTTAGCCATTGCTTTATCAATGTTTATCAATGTTTTTGTGGATAGCGCATGGTCGGAACTTAAAGGAGCTGATTGCTACCGAATACCTAAAATATTATTCCTGAACTTTGTAAGATTTTGTTGGAGGACGAAGCAATTTTTATTCCATGCTGCATGATTAGTATTAATTACTGAGTCTTTATTAGCCTTATTGAAGGTTAGGCAGTTGATACAACAAAGATCTTGTGATTTACACTCTGAGATGTTATGTTTTTGTGAACAACGCGGACAGATCACATGCTGGAGGGCACATTTATTTGACAGATGGTAAAAACCATTACATTTAAAACAGCGTCTCATTTCAATAGCATCAAAAATATTACAATAGCCATAGCCAACGAATAATTTACCCTGCCCCAATATATTACCATATGTAGACTTATCTACTTGAAGGATAGCCTGAAATTTATTGTTGTTTTTTTTTTTAAATGTGACACAGATACAACCTTACACTCACTGTTAGACACAATAACATTTTTATTCTGTGACATTAGAAAATTATGGACAGTTTCAGCATCTAATTCTTCCGTGACTTCATGCACACGCGGGTGTAGAGTCGCCAACTCCACAACAACATACTTATCAGAGAGTCTTTCAGCAGCTAATTCTTTGAATTTTTGTGAGTCAGTAATATCACAAGAAACAACTCACAAAAATTCAAAGAATTAGCTGCTGAAAGACTCTCTGATAAGTATGTTGTTGTGGAGTTGGCGACTCTACACCCGCGTGTGCATGAAGTCACGGAAGAATTAGATGCTGAAACTGTCCATAATTTTCTAATGTCACAGAATAAAAATGTTATTGTGTCTAACAGTGAGTGTAAGGTTGTATCTGTGTCACATTTAAAAAAAAAAACAACAATAAATTTCAGGCTATCCTTCAAGTAGATAAGTCTACATATGGTAATATATTGGGGCAGGGTAAATTATTCGTTGGCTATGGCTATTGTAATATTTTTGATGCTATTGAAATGAGACGCTGTTTTAAATGTAATGGTTTTTACCATCTGTCAAATAAATGTGCCCTCCAGCATGTGATCTGTCCGCGTTGTTCACAAAAACATAACATCTCAGAGTGTAAATCACAAGATCTTTGTTGTATCAACTGCCTAACCTTCAATAAGGCTAATAAAGACTCAGTAATTAATACTAATCATGCAGCATGGAATAAAAATTGCTTCGTCCTCCAACAAAATCTTACAAAGTTCAGGAATAATATTTTAGGTATTCGGTAGCAATCAGCTCCTTTAAGTTCCGACCATGCGCTATCCACAAAAACATTGATAAACATTGATAAAGCAATGGCTAAGAACTCTTATTTTATGTCGTTCTATTATCAGAATGTTCGTGGACTAGGTACAAAAAAGAATGAGTTATTTACTAATTCACCCTTTGACCAGTATGACTGTATTGCTCTCCCCGAGACATGGGCTCATGCGGGATTGTCAAATTTCGAACTGTTGGATATAAATGTATATGATGTATTTCGCGCTGATAGGGACTTTCAAGCTTGTAATAAAACGCGAGGAGGTGAAGTATTACTGGCACTTAAAATTAAATACAACACTTATTTACTTGACGTTCGTTCCCTATGTCCAGGTTTTAATAATCTCAAGGGCATCGATATACTGGGCGTAAGAATTAAAAATTTGTAATCACTATTTTCTTATTTTTGTTTTATATATTCCCACTGACGCTACCTGTGATGATTATGAGTGTTTATTTGATAATATTGAATCACTATATGACCTGTATGGATCCGACATTCTCATTATCGGCGATTTTCACATCCCTGAATATTTCTCAAAAACTCCCAGACTAAAATATAATTCGATGCTGCATTTTATGAACTTTTTTAATCTAAAACAACAAAATAATGTACTCAATGCTAATAACAGACTATTAGATCTCATTTTAAGTAATATGTCTTGTAACCTCCTCCGCGTCCCCCGGGTGGCGGATAGGGGAATGCCCTCACCGGCTCTGCCGGCAGGTAGGAGGGAAATAAAATACCTCCCGCGGACCAACAGGATAGCACAGAGGGAAAAACCTCTTATATAAATAGTCGTGAACTGATATAACTATGACGGACAAGGAAAGTGATAAATCGTTTACGGTGCAGACGTTGGATACCTCAGTACCGGCACGGGGCGAGGGTGCTGCGGGTCGTCATCCAATGACTGCCAGATAACTCCGGTGGTTTACTAGGCTGGGGTGTCGGTTACACCTAATGGCAGATTTGAAACAAGTGCAGGAGGCAGTGTAAAAGAAATCGATCTCATATGGGATGACGTTCTTAATAAGACGATTAGCAGCAAGCGTGATCAGCATAGCCGGCTCAATCTCGTGAGCAGGCTTGAAAGATGTAGTTCTCTCAGTGAAGGCTTAAACAAGAGAAAGTTAATGGAGGTATCCTTTGAGGCGGGAGACAGCGGGGCGGTCAAGAAAATTGAGTGCCCTGTTGCCTTCAGCATCACTGAATCAATATAAATGCTTTTGAAGCATATTAATGACCTAGAGTGGAAAATCGATAGTAATACGAAGTGTGAGATAAAGGGGATAGCGCTAAGACTGCGCAAGTAGGCCAACGTCCTAGATGGCACATCCGTAAAGGAGTGGTTCACCAGCCATCGATTTGTGTCCAATATGGTGCCCAAGCATGATACTGATACCCAAACTGGCGGGACACCTAAAGAAACACGAGTAGTCGGCATACAAACCATGGCGTGAAGTGCAGCAGGACAACTTAACACCTTAACGGGAATCACCAGTTATGAAGAATGGGTCAGCGCGGCACAGCAATCATGGGACAATTCTTTGTTCCAGAACACCGAGATAAAGGTCGGAAACCTCATCGATACTAATGAGTTCGTCCCCAAAGTGGTGCTGGTGGAACCTGGTGACCGCAACATGGAGAGAAGTATACAGAAAATGTATAAGGACAGATGCTCCGACCTCAGTACTATTACTGAGGCGTTCGAGGTGATTGAACTAATCACCAGGCTGTGGTCGAGGCTTGCACAAGGAGAAGCCGGGAGCACGAGAATTATAAGAATCGCGCTGGACGGTAAGGAGGAGGATATTTGGGGTAACCTTCACAAAGTCAAGGCCGAAACCGGCGAGTACAAATGGGTGGCCATCCACCATCTGAGTTTTGTCAGTACTGAACGCCTTAAAAAGATGGCAGAGGCTGTATTCCACGCCACAGACACCCGGGTGGTGATATATACAAACCAGCAACCCCGCAAAGCCCTCACTAAGCAGGAGAAGAAAAGGGAGTACAATACCTTTGCGCTGATTGCCGAGCAGAGCGGCACAACGTACAAGACGCTTTTGGGTAAAGCAAAGGGTCTACTCAATGATAGTGAGTACACTAAGGCCATACGAGGGCTATACCAAGGATGGTAAGCTGCTTATTACGACTGAGAAAGATAAAGTAGCCTTGGAAGAAATAAATAAGATCTTGACCGAAGGCAACGAAATCAAAACTAGGGTAGTAGGGGCGGAGGAGAATCTGGAGACTTTGCATATCCGAGGATTGGACGCCGACACCGTCGTGGCAGAGGTCATGGAGGCAATCCAATCTAAATTGGGAAACCTTGGATGGGAAGACCGTTAGACTCAGCGAGCCACGCTCCTGCAGGATAAGGAATTTCGGGTAGGACTGGTTAACTGTACGATCGAAAAACGTCTTAGAATCAAGAGGTGCTTTAAATGCTGGTCATCGGAACATGTAGCAGCTGAGTGCGATGGTCCGGATAGATCAAAGTCCTGTTTCAAATGCGGCGGTGAGGGACATAACGCAAAGGATTGCACAAATGAGGAATCCTGCCCGGTCTGTAACAAGGCCGGCCATAAAGCTGGAAGTGGCAAATGTGACAATTTTAGGAGAGCTCTGACTAAGGCCCGCAAGGCTAAACCTGGGTGTCCTAAGTGTGGTGACAAGGACCATGTGGAGGGTAGCTGCAATCATTTTGATGGCGGTCAGAGAAAAAGTGTAGAAGATGGCGGCAGGTGAGGATGGTGCGGGCGATCCTCCCGAAAATTTCTTTAAATGTTGTAAAAACAAGAAGGCTAATCAAATCAGTGTCTGTGTAAAATGTGGAGCAATGTTTCAAAATAGCTGCTCCACAAGAAAAAGTTACACAAGAGTTGATGAAACTAGAGTTATTTGTTGTTTAAAGACCATAACCTATAACTCAAAACATGTGACTAACCTCACTTCCCTAGAAATGGAAAATTACTTACTGAGCGAAATTATACAGCAGATATAAGACAAAAATGGGATATATTTACAGGCAAATAAAAAACTAGAAGAAGAAAAAAGTGAATTGATAGCTAAATTAAAAGAAGCAGAATCGAAAAATAATCTACCAGAAATGAATGGTTATGCAAATGCAGTAAAGCACAAACCAGAACGAGTTCTCGTAGTTAAACCACACAAAGACCAAGCAAGGGAACAAACCAAAAGTGAAATCAAACAAAAAGTAAACCCAGCAGAAATTGGAATTAACATATCAAAGTTCAGACAAGTGTCGAACGGAGCAGTAGTATAGGCTGTGAAAACATAACTGAGAGAGGCTTGTTACAAAATAAGTTAAGACAGGAAATGGGTAACAATTACACTATAGAAGCCCCTGGATTAAAAAACCGAAAATAAAAGTGGTGAATATTAGTGCGGAGGATATAGAGGAAAATGACGAAGACACAATAAAAAAAATAGTAAAGCACAACAGTGTAAACGAAGGTGAAGAATTTCATATGAAAATAATGAAAAAAATTGAAAATAAATTTAAAAAAGTTACTCTCATTATAGAAACTGATTCTCTAATCCACAAAAATTTAATAACAAGTGAACGATTATGCATAGGCTGGTCAAGAGGCAGGGTGTTTGATCACATAAGTCTTCTACGTTGCTATAAATGTCAAAGTTATAACCATTTCGCCAAAGACTGTAGATCAGAATTAAGCTGCTCAAATTGCTCAGGAAGCCATACTTACAAAGACTGTGATTCTAGAACTCTAAAATGCATAAATTGTACAAAAGCAAATAGCAAATTCAACCTGGGTATCGATGTAGGTCACACAGCTGTGGATAAAAACTGTCCATTTTATAAGAGAATGTTAAATAATAAATAAAAAAATATCGACTATCAGACACCAACACTATAGCAATTATGAAAAAACAAAAGCTGCAAAATAAAGAGGGTGTACATAAGCTCAAAGTTGCGCACATAAATATTAGATCCATCAGAAATAAAGTATGTCGGGTCAAAAAACTAATTGAAAAAGAAAACTACGATATACTAGCTGTTAGTTAGACATGGCTCACCAATGAAGATTTGAACAGCACACTGAAGATAGGAGGCTACAGCTTAGCTAGAATTGACAGAACACATAGCAGAGGAGGTGGGCTACTCATATACTCTAAGTCAACACTAAAAGGCGAAATCTTAAATGAAATAACTGGAATTGAAGAAGGAATCGGGCAGCTGTGGATTCATTGTATACACAAAGGAAGAGCAATGGCAACTGGGGTGATATACAGACCAAGCATGCAAACATCGTTGGAGAAGGTAGAAAATAGTCTTGCAGAGATATCGACAGCATTTGATTACATAATATGCATGGGGGATCTAAATAATAACAAGCTGCAAACAAACACGAACACAGAACAACTAATCTCAATGCTAGACATATTTGACTTGAAACAAATCATAACACACCCTACTCGAATAACAGCAGATACCGAGTCATTCATTGATATATTATGCGTAAATAAAAAAGTGGAATGTAATCGAATCTGGAACCAAAGATGCATCACACACTTATCTGACCATGACATATAATATGCGTTTCTGGAATTTGACCAAGAGGAGATAACTGAACAAAAATTCTGCAGAAATTATAAGAATATCGAAATGGATAAATTCACTGAAGATGCCAAAAATATGAATTGGGGACGTGTATACCAACTAGAAAATACTGATGACAAAGTAAATTGGCTAAACTCCTGTATCTTATCCCTAATTGACTTTCATGCACCTCTAATACCAAAAAGCAAAAAAAAAAAAAAGACGAAGGCACCCTGGATGACGTACAACCTAAAATGGATACTAAGAGACCGAGACAATGCCCATCGAAAGTATAAAAGAACAATGACAGAAACTACACTAACAGAGCCGTCAACGTCGAAAAGAAAAAGTATTATGAACATACGATTGAACAGAACATGAAATTCTAAAGCATTTTGGAATAAAATGAGACGATGGGGTTTCGTTAGCAACAATAAAAGTAACGGCATAGCAACCGGTGAAAATTTCAATGCTAATGTAATAAATGATCATTTCATAAACTGCACCAGACACATCTCTTGTGAAGAAATGCTATATAACTATTACTATCTATGGTATCACAATACATATGATAAAGATATGCTTACAATACTGCAACAATGAACTTAGTCACATTATAAATTACTCCCTGGAAAAAAAAAGTTATTCCACCATTAAAAAAAGAAGATTCTACAGAACTTAAAGACTTAAGACCAATTAGTATCCTTCCACCTGGATCAAAAGTTCTGGAAAGAGTAGTTCATGAACAATTGACAGACTATTTAGAAACGCACAATATATTTCTCAAAGCCCATTCAGGTTTCCGTAAACACCACAGCACAACAACGGCACTACTGAAAATACATGATGATATCATAACAGCAACTGACAATAACATGATCACAGTGCTCGTACTATTAAACATGTCAAAAGCATTTGACAGTGTAAGTCATGAGCTATTACTGTCTAAGCTATACTACTATGGAGTTAGAGGAATAATGTGGGAATGGTTCAGAAGCTACCTAACAGAGCGTAAGCAAACTGTTCAGCTTAGCGAGAAAGACACACATATATTTTCAAAACAGTGTACTATTAAATCGGGGTACCACAAGGATCTATACTTGAGCCCTTACTTTTCAACGTCTTCATTATAGATCTTGAGCAGAAAATTGAATCTTGCTGTATTCATTATTATGCAGATGATTTACAACTCATGTTAAGTTTTAACGTGAGTAAATGCCATGAAGCTTTCCAAAAAATTAGTAATGATCTAAACAACACTTTGCAGTGGACACTTGAAAATGGATTGCAGTTAAATATTAATAAGACAGATGCAATTCTTTTTGGTAGTGAAAAAAACAGAAACGAGTTACGCAACAATGGTCTCAAACTGATGATGAATAACAATGAGATAAAGTTCAGCGATTATGTTAGGAATCTCGGCCTTATTATGGATGACAAATTAAATTTCACTAAACAAGTGTCAAGTATGTGTCGCTCAGCATATTTAAGTTTAAGAGGTCTGTACCACTTGAAAGTCAACTTACCAAAGGATGCTAAAATCAAACTAAGCGATTCACTAGTACTGTCAAAATTAAATTATTGCGACTCCGTGTATGGTCCCTCCCTCAAAGTAGGAAACACACACAGGATACAGAATGTTCAAAACGCCTGTATATGGTATGCGCAAGATGTTCCCTACAGAGAACACATAAGTCTATATATCAAGCAAGTGGGATGGCTGCACATGAAACAAAGACAGTGGTTACATCTATGCTGTATGGTGCATAATGTGATTGTCTCAAAAAAAAACCAGAATACTTATTAAACAAAATCGAGAAACGCGAAGATGTGCACTCAGTAGCAACTAGAAATCGAGACATTACACTAACAGTGCCAGCACATCACACTGAGAATTTCAAGAAGAATTTCACATACCAAGCAACCAAGATATATAACCAACTACCCAACTACCATCCGATCTAAAAATACTGAGTCCAAACAACTTTAAAGCAAAAATAATTCAACTCTTAAAGTCGGAACAACTTACCATTAATCATTAGCCGCTGTACTTTGTTCTGTTCTTATTTATTTATATATATATTTTTTCTATATATGCATTATATGTATTTTTTAACTTATCCAACCCTTCTGTATAGACATTATATGTTTTTAATTTGTGATGATATATTAAGTATTTTGTAAAGATGTATGATCGTACAAAGGTCAGGTTTTACACAAATTCAACAAATTGTCACCTGGCCTATTCTAATTTTACAGAATAAACTGATTTATTATTATTATATCTTCAAATTAACCTTAACAGGAGCCGGGTAGCCCAGGACCTCCTATATCAACATAGGGTGGAGTATAACGCTGACGTGCTACTCGTCAGCGAGCCGAACAAGAGGCACGTCACGACAAACAGTGCCTGGATTACTGATCCCTCACAAGATGCGGGCATCAGGGTGTATAATAAATGCGCTAGCAACCTTCGCTACGCAAATGGAATTGTTAGTTGTGTAATTGGCGATGTTACCGTATATTCCTGCTACAGTACCCCTAACTCAAAATCCCTACATGCATGTGACTTGTGCCAAAAAGGACTATGTAGTGAATGTTCATCATTATCATCTACCGAAGACCGATGTATGAATCTGACCAAAAGAAAACTGAAATTTTTCTGTTCAGAATGTGAACTTGAATATAAAAAGTGTCTGAAATTAAATAGAAAACTGATACTAGAAAACCAGAAGCTGCAAAACCAAAATTAAGAACTATCAAAACTAAATTCTACAATAAAGTACTTAAGTAAAGATAATTATACTGAGCTAAGTAGAAAAATAGTTCAGTTGGAAGATACAAATAAAGATCTGCAGGATGAAATTAGAATAAATTTCATCAACATAGTAAAAGACCTCATTAAAAATGAAATGGGACAGCTAAAACAAAAGGTAACAGACCTTAAAGAAAGCAATATAGAATTGGTTAAGCTCTTTACGAATACCCCCCCAGGTGTTAACATAAAACCAGCCACACATTCAGCACTGTTCTAAAGGAAAACCATGACAAAAATAGACCAAATAAAATAACGTTCTTGAAACTCCGTAGTTTGCGTAACCATCACGTCTATAAAAGTATTGAGGGCGTTGTCTAAATCCACACCTTGATCTAAAATTTTATTAGAAGTATTAAACGATTTAATTTCAGCTATTTCTTGTGCTTGTAATATGTAGCTGGCAAACGTTTCCATGTTTACTTTCATTGTTTTACGAAGTAACAGTATTTATTCTAGTACATTCAATATTTTATGTCTAATTTCGTTGAAAAATATAATATAGTCAAGTTTCTCATTATCACTGTGCACTCGGTAAGTTATAATTCTATATTTGAAAGGACTTCGGACAATTCCTATACCATCCGCCAACCCTACACATGAATTTGTTCTATGTTGCAGTGTTCTTTTATGAGACTTCATTTGGTTAGTTGTAGTTAGAATACATCTTTGCTTCTTTACTCAAGGAAATTGACGTTAAGAATGACCACACATTAACTCCTTTCACTATTTTATAGAAAAGGTATGCTACGTCACAAAATATCAAACCTCACCACATTTTATTGTATACGTATTGAACAAATATAGTTTTAGAGGTCAAGTTGCTTGGCAAGAAGGAAGCTTCGTCCTTGAAACTTAGGCAAGCCAAGTCCAAGGTCACCGCAAGTGATCGTTCTGAGTAAGAGAAACACTCCGACCTTGAAGCCGAAACCCAACTGGCACGGTCAAAGTCAAGGTCACGGAAACTGTTATGCCGGGCTAAGGGGACGCCGTAACCTTGAACACAACGACTACAGGTGTGCGGTCAAGGCCAAGGTGAAGTGGTGGGGGGAGACCGACCTACGGCTAACTTCCTCTACTAATATTCATTACTATGCAATAACATTCGATACAAATTTTAATGAAGAAAGTAAAATAGGATAGGCACAGCAATTGTATTGGACAAAAATAAAAGATAAATAAGTATTTTTTAACTAGGTGAAATAAAAAAAATGGAGTTCCTATCTTGGTTTTTATGATATCGGGGGTTGTTTAAAGATTTTTTTTTAAATAAGTTAGATCTTATTAGTCTGTTCAGCTACTGGTTATTCCCAAAAAAAATATGAGGTACAAAGTTGCATACCAGCGGTCTTTCGATATCACGGCACACTACGCATCAATATCTGCCAAGGTTCATATCAGGGCCACCTAGACTTAATAAACTAAAATTGATATTAACTGTCATTTTAAAAAAAATTACCATGTTCCGGTACATGGTTGAAAAGAGAATCTAGAGACGAGTCGGATAGGTAAAAAAAATATACAGTTTGCCATTTAAAATAACAGACTAAATGTCACTTCCGGTGACTTACTTACTTAAACTTACTTACTTAAAAAAGGACAGTCACGCATTATGTAAGTGTACCAAATTTCAAAATAATATCTTTTTAAATAAACATGCTACGAGGTGTTACATGTCTCCTATGTGACCCGGTATAGTATGGTGGAATTCCGATATTTGACGTTTTACATTACAAAATATGTGTTATTTTGCATTGTTCAAGAAATAAATTATTATGAAATTCTCCAAATTTTTACATGTTACATTCTTTCAGTTTCGAATACATAGTATAATTTACTAATAAAGAAAGCGAGAAGGCTAATTAACACTTGTGAGCAATAATTTTCTCAATTAATTGGTAGAAATACCAATAAAATTTCATTAGTCCCCTTCAATGGAGCAAGAGCATCTTCTAACGAAAAATAAAAATAAGTTCTTAATATTCAAGGAATCATTTCTGACATTTAATTGGACTCTGAATCAACTAAATTAATTAATTAATACATTTTTTTATCCAATTTAAATTGTTATTGTATGCAAAGCGAATTTTAAGTCGATTTTGTTTTTACATTTATAATTGGTGTTCACATTCAGAGCCGTAATTCATGATTACGTCAGCTTCACAACGCTGCTGGTCTATCTTTGAGGCAAATAAAATAAAACAGTGCCTTTATCATCATAATTGTAAGAGAATAAGGAATAAAACTCGGCAATTAATTTGAGAAAGAAATTATTTGTGTCTGTGCGTTTCATTGCCCTCTTCAAATAATTTGGAGTAATAATTTTAATGAGTACAACTTTACTTAATAATGAGGTTCAATGTTTGTAACATAAAAACGGCTAAAGTAGGTGGACTTGAAGGTGCCTCCTCAGAAATAATACAAGTAGTGTGTTATGTGCATCATGAAGCTCGCCTTCATTATTCAATAATTAATGGCGGTACGACCCTACAAAAGGAAGCCTGACGTCAGCTGTCAAAGTATAGCTAAAAGGGACATAAATCAATAAACATTTTAAAAAATATCGATTAAGGAGACATGCAGACTATTAAAATGCAAGGAAAGCGCAAGACACATAATGATTTTGTGGTTTACTATCAAAACGCCCGTGAACTTAAAAGTAAATGATTAGAAACAATCAGTCATTATCTTATGTCAAAAAATGCCAGCACGTTTAAATTACACCAACGAAGACTTTTTAAATTTGTTTATTATTTAGGGAGAATGTGATATCAAGAACTTGCAGCACATTTGCTACTCGATATCCAGAAAAACGGAAACCGTCACCAAATAATGTAAAACGCATACTGGAAAATTTTAAAAATTATGGCTTTGTCACGGCAAAATTGTAAAGAAGAAAGCCTATTGTTGATGACAAAAACATTGAAATAGTCATTCTGGGATATTTTCATGCATTTTCAAGGATGTCATTAAGACAAACTGCTCTGGAATCGGGACTATGCAAAGATTTTATTCACAGAATCTTATTAAAATAAAAGCTTCACCCGTTTTCATTCCATATGGTTCAAGGATTAAAGGAAACAGATTTCCTAAGAAGACAGAATTTTTGTGAGTTTATTCTAATAAGGTCTGAAGGTCACGATTCTTATTTGGGAAATATTATATGGACAGATGAAGCAATATTTACTAAAAATGACACAACTTGCATTATTGGAGTGACTCAAATCCTCATATGTTCAGAGAGCGAAATTTTCAGAAAAGTTTGGCAGTTCAATGTTTACTGTGCCATAAGAAACGATAGAGTGGTGGCATTACAATTTTATCAGGAAAATTTAAACGGTGAATTAAATTTTCTCTTCTGCTAATAGGTATGGGTAAAATTTGTTTTTTTTTTTTAGGTGAAAGATATCTGAATATCTTACAAAATTTGAATAATAACTATTTAGAAAATTTACCTCTCGCCGAACATAGAAACATTTTTTATCAGCACGACGGTACTCCCCCACATAACGCATATTTAATTAATAATTATTTACAAGATACTTTTTATGATTAATGGATTGCCAATAATTGGACCTTTCTTATGGCCTCCTCGCTCGCCCGATTTATCAGTTCTGGATTATTTCATTTGGGGAACTATTAAAAATAAAGTTTATGAGAGCCCATTAACAACCATTGAAGATTGTATGCAAAGAGTAAGAAATGCATTTCAGAACATATCACAGGATTCAATTAGAAGAGCCACCCCTGAGGAACTAATCCGTAGGTGCGAAAAATGGGTCGAGGTTCGAGGGCGGAATTTTGAGCAAGTATTAAATTAAAATGAAATCATATTTTAAATTGATCTTATCTCTGCTATTTTAGTTCATGCCATATCTTCAATTCGATTAATACGCATAGTAGGTTAATAATGAGAAAAGGCATGTACCCCCCCCCATATGCCCCATGTATACCCCCCACTCCTCCCCCCACCCCGAACGTGATTGGTCGATGGGAGGGGATAAGCTCCGCCCACCTAAGCGGATTGGTTGAGTGGAGGGGATAAACCACACCCCTCATAATATGATTGGTCGATTGGTGGGAGGTGAATATCAACCCACTTATTGTGATTGGTCGAGATAAATCCCACCCATGTATTGTAATTGGTCGATGGAGGGGATAAGCTCCGCCCACATAAGCGGATTTGTTGAGTGGAGGGGATAAGTTCCGCCCACCTAAGCGTATTGGATGAGTGGAGGGGATAAACCACACCCCCTCATATGATTGGTCGATTGGTGGGAGGTGCGCAAAATGGTGGTGATATTATGGTACTCTCTTACAGACAGATATCAACTGTTCTGTCTGACCGGAAAACATAACTAGAGAGTTCAAATACCTCCCAATAAAATTATCTTTTAATATATAAATTCCTTAGACACCACCAATATTGCGTACTAATATTCGTGTCTCAAAGGTATTTCAAGAAACTTCTAAATTTCAACTATTCAAGATGAACGAATACAGCAGTGTATTGCCTGAGCTGAAGTTTGACTTATTTAATAATTTACCTCCAGCTCCGCAGAATAAAAACGATTTAGTGATACTAGGAGAAAGAAGACCTAAGTTAAATAAATCGAGGAGCAAGTATGTGTCAACGGGGTTATCAAGTGACTTGTGTTATAATCCATGTGTAAAGCTGTGTGGAAATAAAAATGGTGCAATAATTTTTGACGAAACGGATTGGAACCATTTTCTCACTTTTCAAGGATATATTACTAATTATGTACATACCAACGATAACATTCAACCAATAAATGCTGAGAATTTTTCCATACAATTTGAGCAATTTTCCAATTCTACAGTTATAAAAATTATAAAGAATAACTCATATGTGTACTTGGGTTATGAATCAATCTGCAAGTTATGGGAAGTGTTACCACTTGTTAAGTATGGCATTGACATGTTAAAAAGACAACAGTTTATAAATTATTTCAAGAATGTCAAGAGAGAACTACAACGTCAAGGAGGAAATATATTTGAAAATGCTCTAAACATTATTCAACACAAGAGTTGCAGTGATGAAAATGCTTATATGCTCATGGAACTTGTTTATATTTATCCAGATTTATTCAAAGCCGAATGTTTAATTTAAGAGATATTAAAATGATTGGTTTTGTAAGTTAATATATGTGTAAGTCATTTACGAATTCCTTTTTATTATTTTATAAAGTATATGAAATAATGTATAAAATATGTACAAAATATATAAATAAAAAAACATGTATTACTTAAGACATTTGTTTTATTAAGATAAAGTATATGCAGAGTATTATTATACAATTTGATTTTTCGAAATCCATGAATTATATTTTTTGTCTAATCCAAGCCATTTAACATAGAGTTTGGTCCCCTTTTTTCTTATAATCTTCTCCACAAGATATACATCTGGATATTTTACTTTCTGAAGTTCATGCTCATAAAAACCTCCTTGAATTTCGTCACCATTTTGATCTTCTAATAGAAATGTTCTAGGATTACTTTTGTTAATTTTTCTGATTTGGAAAATTTCGTTCGACCAGTTAGGAGTGTAACCTTTTGAAAAAGCTTCTCGATATTTACTAATTCTTACATAATCATTGACTTTAAATTTTCGTTTCCGTGGATCAATTGTTTTCAGATGACTATAGGCAGTTTGTAATAAATATTTTTCATTTTTCTTTTTAACATTTTTTGGTTTCATTCCAATAGTCCTGTGTTTGGTGCTATTATATTCGGCAACAATATCTAGTAAGATATATAACCATTTGTAGTTTCCTTGTAAGCTGAACTGCTTCCACATTTTATTTTTTAAAGTTCTATTCACTCTTTCTACAACACTTGCTTTAAGATGTGTGTAAGAACTATAGTGGTTAATTTTCAATTTATCCGTTAATTTTTTAAATTTTTTATTGTAAAATTCTTTACCCATATCGGTCTGTAAATTCTTGGGTGGTGTGCTCATCTGTGACAGGATTTTGTTCATTGCTTCTACAACTGCTTTTCCACTTTTATTTTTGACAGGTTCACACCAAACAAATTTTGAAAATACGTTAATAACCACTAAAATATATCTATAGCCTTTGTTTATTTTAGCATATCGACCCATTTCAACAAGATCTGCTTGAATAAGGTCATTAAGGCCTTTAACAATTACTCTCCTTCTTTTAAAATACTTTCTGGCAGGCTTATGAATTTCGTTGACTATTTCCTGTTTAACGTTAATCATTTTTAGCTATTGGACACTGTAGTACAATTTGGACGTACAGAGGATCTTTATTTTTTGCGTAAAACGTAAACTTATCTTCCAAATTTACAATTTTCCCCACAAGTTCTTCTGCTGTAACTGCAACTGTATTCAAGAAAATTTGGGTACTAGCAGGTAAAATCTCTATATTTTCAATTTTACCAGATATATGGCATTTGTATTCTGTTGTATTGTTCTCTAATGTATAAAAAAGTACACTTTGAGATTTCTGTAAACGACCTCGAATATTTATAACACATTTGCTATGATGTGAGGAAGGCTCACAAATGTAAAAGGGTGATGTTAATAGGGGTGATGGGAGAATTGCTGATGAATATGAAATTACTTCATTCTTTAACATATGCCTTCCAAATTTATTAATTGGCATGGTGACAGTCTCAAAGTCTTATACTGAATGATATATCAATATTTCACGTAAACTATTTATCTTATTATTTTACCCTCCCTCAATTGTTCTATTATTGAGGTTATCTCATTATTATGCCCGGTATTTCCTGCTAATTGTGATGCTATCAATAGTCTTAAACGATCTACAAGTTCATTGTAGTCATCAAAATGCTTATATTCAATCTTCTTATTATTGAATTCCATCGTTTTTAGATTTCCACCTCTCTTATTTTGGCTCCTTGTTTTTATTGCTTGCGTCCTAGGAAATGAACTAGATCTCGATATTTGTGTCGCTGTGGGTAATGCTAATGCTGATTTTTTTGAGATAGTGTTTTTTTTATTGTTTTTTTCTTGAGCCATCGAATGTAAATTAGTAACTCGTGGTTTAATAATATCTATAAATTTAGATGCACGTGACGTCGATAAACCTTTCTCGTGATTGTACCCTAAGTAATGAGCATTGGTCCTTTTAATTATATCGATATATTGATCTAAATCAGTTGGTCGATAACCCGCTGGATGCTTTTTAAACATCAGTTCATACAATCCTGGTGTACCCGTATATTTAAACTCGCCATTAATAATAAAGTCAGCGCCGTCAAAATCAATAGTTGCATCACCAATCGCATATTTTTTGGCAAAAGGGTCGAAGTAAACACCGAAAGTATCATCATATTCATTTTTTACATCTTCGATTTTTCCTTCTATGTATGCTCGCGGTAGAGGTTTCTTAAATTGCTGTAAATATTTTTCATGTTCTGCAGCTGTCGATGTATCTACTATCGTTGGCTGAGAAGTTTCATCAAATAAACTTTCACTGAACTCGGGCCTTACTTGAGTCGGGTCATACTGAAAAGTTTCGTCTTCCAAATGAACAGGTGTAGAAGTGTGATAATACTCAAGAGGAGTTTGACCAATTGATCGAGTATTAAGACTATCACGGCTTATTTCTTCTTTTAATTCTTTTTTCAAATATGGTTTTTTCGAAGCACTTTCTGTTTTAATAAGAGTTGACACCAAATCTTTAAGAGGTTCAGTTATCGGTTTGTAAGTTTTCTCTAACTGTGATTGTGATTTGTCGATATCTCTTTTCAAACTTCTGTATTTTTGTTTCAGCGCCTCTCTTGTTTTTAAAAGCTGTACTGCCACTCGATTATCCATGATTACTGACTGAGGGGCTCAGTGTTGAAACCTTATATTTGAACGAATTTATCGAATCCCTTCCGATATCTTCCAGAGTTAACAGCGCAATCTTTATCTATTACCACAAACCCGTATTTATCTTTCCAACAAAATGCACAGAGCTCCCTGAAATCTTGAAAACACATATCCACGTTTACATGATCATCATAAATATGTTTCAGATTGGTCATATCTTGAGGGAATATCACAATAAGGTTAGCATTATCTCTACATAGTTGTTTGGGAATGGCGCTGTATGTCTGACATAGGTAAAAACAATCAGTGTTTTTATGACGTCCAAAACAAAAATAGCTTTTAATGATATTTTGATTACAAGAAGCTAAATCATCAAATATTATCACAGAATTCGGTTTTATTTCTTCTGGAGGTATTACTGCATCCCCATCATTATATTCGAAATATCCAATTTCATTTATAGGTTTCATAAGCATTCTCAAGTACTCATATTTCGGTTGATATAAGGACTTAGAATATAAGTAAATATTTTCAAACCGTAACCCATTGGGATGTTCTAATAAACTGAGCATCACATTTGTTTTTCCGCACCCTGAGCTTCCTACCAAAAGTCCTCGTTTCGATTGTCCACCAAATAAAATGCCGTGCTTTTGAATGGTGCTGGTCTTGGAAACGTCATCATGATCTGCTATCGGTAAAACTGTTTCTTGCTGATGAATCCGCATTTCAGGCAGCTATTAATTAGTACATATATCTAGAAATTATTTTGAAGTGGATTTTCATTACAATGAGAACTACGGTAAACTGACTGGACATCACATCCTGCAGATATATATACGGCTACTTTACAAAACATGTTTTATTGTTTATGTCAGTTGTATTATAATGGTTCGCAGAAAGTCTTCTCCACCTAGTAGTATTGGAAGTGCTAAGAAGAAAGGACGTGGTCTGCTTAATAAAATCATCGATAAACTTCCAGTGGAGTTACATTTGCCTACTTATAATTATTGTGGACCTGGAACAAAACTTTCAAAGAGGTTACAAAGAGGGGATAAAGGAATTAATCCGTTGGATGAGGCCTGCAAAGAGCACGATATAGCGTATTCTAAATTTCAAGACGTCGAGCGACGAAATCAAGCTGACAGAGAATTAGCTGAAGTCGCATTTAAACGTGTAAAAGCATCCGACTCAGGTTTCGGTGAAAAAATCGCCGCATTGGGAGTCGGTGGGGTGATGAAATTAAAGAATAAGTTGGGAATGGGCCTCAAACGCCGAGGAAGTCGTTCCTCAAAGAAGAAAGGTGGAGAAATAAATGTTAAGCTTGGTATAAAGAAAAAATCAAAGTCAAAGAAGCGGAGGAGAAGAATTATAGCTACCCCAAAAACAGGTGGATTTATCCCATTCCTTTTACCTCTTTTGGGAGCATTAGGAGCTCTCGGAGGAGGTGCAGCCGGCATTGCAAAAGCAATAAATGACGCTAAATCAAATCGGGAACAGGCCGCTGAACAAAAGAGACATAATTTAGCAATGGAGCAAGCTTCAAAAGGGAAAGGATTATATCTAGGTCCTTACAAAAAAGGCTCTGGATTATATTTAAAAACATATCCAAAAAACTCCCAATAAAGCTGCCTCACCGACCACTGACTAATTTAGATCTAATGAAATATTCAAAAATGCTTAAAATTCCTCATTTTCGCGGTGTTTTTATGAGAGATACGCTTCCTAAAATAATAAATAAAAATGAGACCGGTATAATAAATCTAGATACTGATGATGGTGAGGGAACTCACTGGGTAGCGTACACCAAGAAAAACAAGGAAATAATTTATTTTGACAGTTATGGAAATTTAAGACCTCCAAAAGAATTAATAAAATATTTTTTAAGTGACGGCGGCTTGAATAAAATTAGATATAATTATGATTCTATGCAAAACTATAATTCATATATCTGTGGACATTTATGTCTCTCATTTTTGTATAATCAATATAAACAACAGATTTTTAATGGTGGGAGGTGAACACCACCTGACGTCAACATAGATTATTAATTTATAAGAGAAAATAATTGGATAGCCATCTAAAAGGCATTTCTCAATGTGTGGTGAAGAGTGTAGATTGGAAAAATCAATTATGCAGACATTTTGCGCATGCATGGAAGACTCTTCAGTTGTAACAAATAATACAGGACTGTATAAGTCATTCGATGAACGTTTACTGTCGTTTAAAAGATGGAATGGCGCTGTGGATCCTGCGGACCTCGCCTTGGCCGGATTTTATTACAGCGGCTGCCATGATGTAGCCAGTTGCTTTTGTTGTGGCGTCGAAGTATATAGATGGGAGGCAAGCGACATACCTATCACTGAACATTTGAAATTTTCAGCAAATTGTTCCTACGCAAAATTAATGAAGAACCTATTGCTGCGAAATATAAAGGAGGGGCACACGTGTATTACAAAAAGCCATACGATTAATTGTAAAAGTGGATTCAAGTGGCTTGTGATAATAAGCTTTCATCTAATAAGCATCTGCCTGTTTATGATACTTAGCATATGTTTTTATAATTAATACAAGAAAATAAATTATACATCTGTAATAATACATTCAAAAAATGCCCGTCTGTATATGGATTTGTCTAAGATGTAAAAGTGTTTTAGAAGAATATAGTGCACCCAAGGATACTAAAATATATACTGTCTGTGCTAATTGTGATGTAAATTGTACAAAGGCGAGTGCTGCCTAATATGTTTGTTTTTTAAGTAGTTTTCAACCTGATCTATATATGCAATAATCATCTGTATATTTAAGAATGTAACTTAGATTGTGGTTTATAATAAATATCTTTATAATAAGTAATTTGTTTCAATTTATATACCTTTCCTCAAGTTCAGCACTATGTTCTAGTACTGATTATATTATTTATTTTTTAATTTGAGAAATAGTATTTAAAGTTGATTAAAAAAAATATTACAATTTGAAATATACTTACTATTTTTCAATGTCAATTTCATTCTACCATTTTTTCAAAGCACACATTAACTTCATAAATTTATTACATTTTTTATGAAGTCAAATTTAACCAGAGTATAAAAATATGTTTCACTATTCGAAACACATTGGGTGTTGAAAATATTTTTTTTGTTTATAATTTTTTCAGTCAATTTGTTTCATTTTTTTTATACTTTTTTGTTACTAAAATTGTCCCTGTCTGCTTTTAAGCATATTGTATTTTTTTGGGACTTAGAAACCTGATATAAAATAAGAAATAAGAGAAAATAGTAATTTTAATATATTTTATTATATACAAACAAGAAATAAACTACAAAAAATGTCTACTCATCATTTAGAGGAATATTATGCATAAAATCTTTACATTTTTCTAATTCTGTGTTCACTGCACCGATCTTCGCCTCCAGCGTGTCAGCGTCTTGTGATATAACTTGCTGCCGGTGGCGAAGTCGGTGCAGGTGCTGTAGCATTCTTGATTTCCCTAGTTTCAGTCCTTGAGCGTATTTTGCCGTGTTATTAACCAGGAATTCCCGCGTGGCCCGCTCGTACTGCTTTTTTCCACGAGCCATCTTTTGTTCCGCCTTCTGGACATCATTCCGAATTAGGCTCAGCCACCCATCCAATTCGAACTGCAGAAGTGCCTCGTCTTCTGCCTTTCGGTATGCTGCCCTCTGAGACCGCGTAGATGATGTTGACGGCGCTGGCGTTACAGCATCTTCCCGCCCAGACACTATAAAGAAATAACAAATTAGATACCCAATTATTTAACCGGAAAATAAAAATGCTGTACCTGGTTGTTGTTGTGGTCCCAATTCCGCAGGCAGTCCAATGGGCCTGAGATCCTTGAATGACCCTTCTATCACTTCGATTCCCGATCCAATGCTCGGGGCTGCCTCATTATTCAGGTGCTTCACCATTTCCTCTTCAAATGTTATATTTGAGAATAAGTCCTCATCTCTCATGGCGGCAAGATTAGCATCTCTAATGGCCGATGCGACACTTTGGTAATGGTACATCTTGGAATAAAGAAAATAGGAGTACGCGAAACCACGAAAACTAAACTTACAACAGAATTAAAATATTTACACTTAAAAATAATTAACATTAAAAAACTTAATACGAAAATAATTAATACTAAATAAACGATTTAAACTCTAATTAATTCGGATTAAATAATTAACTAAGTAAAACTACTATTTAAACGCGAACTTTAAAAACTGAAAAAATTAGATTAAATAATAATAAAGCAACTAAACCGACACTAAATAAAAAGACTTAAACACGAACTTAAATGAAACCGAAAACTATATTAAAAAATAACTGTAAAGACTAAATAAGGTATATATAAAAAAATTAAAGGAAAGCGTGCGAATGCGGAGAGCTGTAGATACAGAATGAACTGTAATGCTCGTCAAATATTAAGTAAGGCACAGTCCCCCCTCATACCAATTGCGGTGGGGCGATTGAACAGCAGTAAGTGCGAGTGAAATAAACTGCATTATATGAAATTGATTAAACTGCATTTTATGAATGTCAGCGAGGTTGGTCACCTATGTGGCGTGATCGTACATTTTCCGGTGTTATATTACGTTGCATGTATACCGACTTGTGATTTAACGTAATGTTCAAGTTATGACTTAAATAATTTAAAATATATATTATTCACTGTAACAAATACCACATTTTATATTCTAAGACAATGTTTTTTGGTAATTTCACTGTTAGTTCCTAATTCCAGGAACCTTCTAGAAATTTTTGGCTAAAAATCAATTACATACAATGTCTCATTGCACCTGTACAGAACAGACCACATTTTTTAAATATTCTTGTAAATACGAGAACTTCAGTTACTCAAATTTTTATTTCAAATTTTATATACTTATATGTAAAAATAATGTGGTAGAATATTTCTTGTTAATGTACATGTTAATTACTGCAAGCAAACAAACTGTTGTATTTTACATATAATATATTTAATTTAGGCATAATATTTAGACTTTCAATTATTATGCGAGGTGAATTTTTCAAATAGTCTCTATAAATGTAGGAATATTATGCGCCCTCAACTAAGCTGGTCGAGCTTAAAATTTTGAAAAATGTGACCTTGAAAACGTTTTTGGGTGTCAAATTACAGCCAAAATATGACTTGAAGACGCTATTTGGGTGTCAAATTACAGCCCAAATCAATATTTTTTGTAATTCGGTATAAGAATACCGCCGAAACCAAATTATTGTCCAAAAATCTTTGACTTTGTCTGTCAAAATACTCCCGAAATTAAATTTGTTCGTAAATATTTGACCTTGTCTTCATTTTCGGCTGTCAGAATCTGCCGAAACCAAATTTTTGTGTGAATATTTAACCTCGTATTAATTTTGGGTGCGAAAATACTACCTAAACGAAGTTACTGTTTAAAGCTTTGAACATGACTACATTTTAGGGTGCCAAAATGCTCCCGAAATTAAATTTGTTCGTAAATATTTGACCTTGTCTTCATTTTCGGCTGTCAGAATCTGCCGAAACCAAATTTTTGTGTGAATATTTAACCTCGTATTAATTTTGGGTGCGAAAATACTACCTAAACGAAGTTACTGTTTAAAGCTTTGAACATGACTACATTTTAGGGTGCCAAAATGCTCCCGAAATTAAATATGTTCGTAAATATTTGACCTTGTCTTCACTTTCGGCTATCAGAATACTACCGAAACCAAATTTTTTTGTCTAAAATCTTGAACTTGTCATGTATTTTCTTTCGGATGATCAAATTACTGTCGCAACGACGTTTTTTGTCTAAAAAATTGATTTTATTTGCATTTTTTCCAGGAGATCAAATTACCACCAAGTTAATTAAGTGGTGGGAGAGGGTGAGGTATATAAAAATGAATGTGAAATCGATTAAAGCATTAATATCAGACTTTTCCTTAAATACAGTTATTTGGTGTCGAATTTGAATACAGTTATTTGGTGTCGAATATAGTTCCTTGTAAAAACTATAATTTACAATGCAGTGCCCCCAGTGTAAAAAACAATTTTCATCAAAAAGCAGTTTGTCACGTCATCGTCGTGAAAGCTGCGCCTATAGAGAAATAAGTGTACATAATGCCCCGAAAAAAATCAAACTAAGCAATTGGAGTAAAAAATGTGATGGAGAGCCCCTAAATGCTGCTGGTCCTTCTGGTGTACAGTTTCATGCTGAAAAATATAATAACGAATTTGAAAATCTACCCGGACCTTCTGGCATGCAGAATCATTCAAAATCTCAGGAAATTATTATTCATTGCCCGCAATGCTATGAAAAAATACCTAAAAATAAATTAATGGGCCATTTGAAATGTTCATCTCACAAGAAAGTCATCAATATTGTGGAAGATGGAGTAGAAAAACTTCACAGCGCATTCAAGTGCCGAATTTCGAGTTACCGTTTTTCTACAAAAAAGCAGCACACAGATATCTCTCTGTTTTTGGAAGAAGTAAAAGTAAAAGTTATCTCAGTTATTGAGAAGTATATTAAAACATTCTTCACCATAAAAATTAATATGGAATTATTTGGATTTTATGTTATTGAGGAGAAAGAATTGTCAGATATTAAATCATTTAACACTAAAAATAAAATTGTGACACATTCATTGGATTTATCAAACTTGTATAACGACTTCAAAGAAGAGATCATAGAGAAAGCATCAACTTTCCAGGAGCGAGATTCAGGTATGTTTAAAAAATTTGTATTAATCACAGTTTACGTATAATATCCATATTTTCATTTTTTCAAACATATTAAACATCTTTTAGGATGGGCTCTGAAGCACGTTAGTTTTCTCGAAGTCAACTTGAACAAATTCAACCCGTTATTCGCATCATCATACATCAAGTTACCTAAATCTATTGAAAATAAGAGAGCTGTTTTGAATATTCAAAATAATGATAACAAGTGTTTTGCTTATGCTGTCAACGCTGCAATCTTCCCAGCGGATGGACCTCCTCATGAAGTGGCATCCTATCCTCATTACTCAACATTGCTCAATTTTGAAGGTATTGATTTTCCTGTCAAATTACATGATATTCAGAAATTTGAAATTTTAAATAATATATCTATAAATGTTTTTGGAATAAATAATCAATACGAAAATGGTAAAATGGTTAGCGAAATTGTGGGCCCTCTACATTTCACAAATAAAAAACAAAATACACACGTAAACCTATTGCTAGTTACTGATATTGATGGTAATAGTCATTACATACTTATTAAAGACTTGTCACGATTAGTCTCTAGCCAGAGATCTAAGCATCACGGTAGAAATTATATTTGCGACGGTTGCCTATTGTTTTTTAATTCTCCTGAGAAATTGAATGCTCATGAAAGAAATGACTGTAATCGTTTATGCACTATACTACCAGACCCAGAACCTAAAATCAATAAATGTGGGGAACTAATTGCAGGAAATATCTTGAAATTTGTTAATGTCGAGAAACAATTACCGGTTCCTTTCGTGATATACGCAGATTTTGAAAGTTTGTTAAAACCAATTCATTACAATGAACCATCTGACAGTAAATCTTTCTCCGTTAAAACTTATCAACACGAGCCGTACTCATTTTGCTTCTACTTAAAGTGTAATTTTGATGATAATCTTTCCAAACTTGAATATTATCGAGGTATTGATGTTGTGGAAGTTTTCGTTAAAAGACTGGATGAGCTTGTCTTACAATTATATCAGAATCACTTAAAAAATATAGTTGAAATGAAACCATTATCTCAGAATCAACAAGATATTTTCAATAATAGCCAAATTTGCCATATATGTGATAAACCTTTTGAGGATGGCGATGAGAAGGTCCGCGATCACTGTCATCTTACTGGCAATTTTCGTGGACCTGCGCATTCGCATTGTAATTTGAATTTTAAGATACCTAAATTTATACCAGTGTTCTTTCATAATTTAACTAATTACGATTCCCATTTATTTATTAAAAAATTAGCTTTAAAGCAAGAAAGTATACAAGTTCTTGCGCAAAATAAAGAAAAATATATTACATTTTCCAAACAAATTCTTGTAGATCAAATCAATGATAGAAAACCGAAAAAAGTTTTCATAAAATTAAGATTTGTCGATTCTTTTCGCTTTTTACCAGCTTCCTTGGATAAACTAAGCCAAACGCTAGAAACACATCAATGCCTCGAAATAAGAAAATTTTATACCGATGACCTGCAATTCAATTTATTAAGACGTAAAGGTGTCTTTCCATATTCTTACGTAGATTCACTGGAAAAATTGGATGGTACCGAATTGCCATCAAAAGACGAGTTTTTTAATATCTTGAGTGGCGAATCAATTTCACAGGAAGATTATGATCGGGCTTGTAATGTCTGGAATACATTTAATTGTCAAACTCTCGGCGAATATTCGGATATTTATTTAATATCAGATGTGTTGCTTCTTGCCGATGTTTTTGAGAATTTTCGACAGATATGTCTACGGACATACAAATTAGATCCTGCACAATATTTAACAGCACCATCATTGAGCTGGGAAGCTATGTTGCGAAAAACTGGTATCGAACTTGAGCTTCTAACTGATATTGATTTGCTTCACTTCTTTAGGAAAGGGATACGCGGCGGTGTTAGCCAATGCAGTAACAGAAAAGCTGTCGCTAATAATTCATTCATTTCCAATTATGATCCATCAAAACCAACGTCATATATATTATATCTAGATTCTACCAACTTATACGGAAGCTCAATGAGTCAGAGTTTGCCAACGGGTGATTTTAGATGGTTGAAAGGCTATGAAATTGAAAATTTTGATTGCACTAATCTCGATAATAATTCTCCAAAAGGTTATATACTGGAAGTAGATTTAGAATACCCACAACATTTACACGACAAACACAATGATCTACCGTTTTGTCCGGAGACCTTTGTACCCCCGGACTCAAAAAATTCAAAATTAATATTAAATTTACATGATAAACATAAATATATTACCCATTACAGAAATTTGAAACAATGCTTAGAACATGGATTAATACTTAAAAAAATACATAGAGTTATAGAATTCTCACAATCTGCTTGGTTAAAAACATATATAGATTTGAATACTGAACTTAGAAACTCTTGTAAAAATCCGTTCGAGAGAGATCTTTATAAATTTTTAATAAATTCAATATTCGGAAAGACAATGGAAAATGTAGATAATAGGGTTGATGTGAAGTTAGTATCACATTGGAGAAATAGTATAGGTAGTATAGGTGCTGAAGGATTTATTGCAAAGCCCAATTTTAAATCCTGTAGTGTATTTTCAGAAAATTTAGTAGCAATTCAAATGTCACTATTAAAAATATTTTATGATAAACCGCTCTATATAGGCTTCACCATTTTAGATATATCAAAAACTATAATATATGACTTTTTTTATAACTTTATAAAGAAAAACTATGAGGATAAAGCTGTTCTCTGTTACACGGACACCGATTCATTAATTTTACAAATTCACACCGAAAATGTTTACGATGATATTAAAACAAATATAGAACTCTTCGATACATCTAATTTTTCAATTCCAAACGTACACAACATCCCAAAAACGAGGTCAACTCCAGGGAAAATGAAAGACGAATATGCCGGTACACCGATAGAAAGCTTTTTCGGTACTGGGGCGAAAGCTTACTGTATTAAAACAAATGATAATGTTATGAAAAAAGCCAAAGGGGTATCAAAAAGTGTTATTAAAAATCAGTTGCATTCAGTGGATTATAAACAAATTGTAGAAGACGGCGGTCTCATATACCGAAAAATGTATGTATTTTCTTCACATCTGCATACAATATATACTGAGTTGAGAAATAAAGTTGCGCTTTCCGCACATGATGACAAGCGTTATGTTATACCGGGAAGCACAAAAACTCTTGCTTGGGGACATTACTCTATCCCTAATTTCCTCAATAACGCTAACCATAATACTAATGATGATGCTTTAACGATTCTTTTAAGGGCATTTGATGAGATTATTGAACAGGAAAATCATGATACCGACTTTGACTTAAATTTATTGTAAGTTTTTTTTTGTTTTAGTGCAAAAAATGTTTTGTGCTTATTTCAATCTTCAAAAAATTTGTTTTTTTTTAATACCAGTATCCATTTTTGTTTTACTGTAAAAATGTTTATAATTTTAATATTCAAAAATTAGCTTTTGAAATTATTAACTTAGAATCTGGTGTGAGAAATTTAAGTCAGAAATTTTCAAATCTTCAATTCGATGCAGAGCATGAGGCAGTATATGGAATGGGAAGATTTTACTCTGAAGATGAATGTAATGAACTGGCTAAAAAATATGAAGTGGGCCATGAAGTTTGTCGAAAATTTTTGGAAAAGAGAATATGTGAGGGATGTCTCGTCCAAGAATTAATTAAATTAGGCTTGGGTGAATTTTTGAATCCAAGAAAATAATATTTGGATCCAGAACTTGCAAGCAGAATATTTCAAGAGGAGAACTGAATTATTTAAATATTTTATATTGTATTGTATTCCAAAATTTGCTTTTTATATAAATATCCATTTTGTTTGTAAATGTTATGAAATAACTACACAAAAAGTTTATAATTTCAGTCTGTATTTTAGGAAAGGTCTGATATTAATCAAATAAATTATCAATTTAAAAAATTGTTTTATTTCAAATCCTATGCATTATTGTAATAATAGATATTTTTATTCTTTTTTCAAACACTTCACTGTATAATATATAATTTGGAGAAAATAATGAACGTTCGCAAGTTGAATAGAATTACAGGATGTGAAAGTACAATGAACTGCTGATGTTGCATGTTACATAATACCGGATACAACAGTATAATGAACTGCTAACTTTGCAAGTTGAATAAACTTCTGACATTACGAGTTAAGTAATACCGGATGTATCAGTACAATGAACTGCTGATGTTGCATGTTACATAATAATACCGGATATAACAATATAATGAACTGCTAATTTTGCAAGTTGAATAAACTTCTGACATTACGAGTTAAGTAATACCGGATGTATCAGTACAATGAACTACTGACATAAGCTGCATAAAATGCCGGATGTGTCAGTATAATGAACTGCTAACTTTATAAGTTGAATGAACTGCTGACATTGTAAGTTAAGTAATACCGGATGTATCAGTACAATGAACTGCTGACATAATCTGAATAAAATGCCGGATGTGTTACAATAAACTTGTAAATTGAATAAATTATGACATACTTAAGTACAATAAACTGCTGACTCCACAAATGTGGTCAAATAGGCATGTCTGAAATAATGTGGGAGGTATGATCGTTCACTATAAATCTGGAATATTAGTAGAACTCGTCAGTTAACAGTTTTTTACTTCATCCGAAATAAAGTTAATATCGAAAGATGTGGATGTGCTACGTCAAAGAAGTTGAGATTACGGACTTAGAAAGTGGTGTCCGCCATTTAAGTCAGAAATTTTCAAATCTTCAATTCGATGCAGAGCATGAGGCTGTATATGGAATGGGAAGATTTTACTCTGAAGATGAATGTAATGAACTAGCTAAAAGATATGAAGAGGGCCATGAAGTTTGTTGAAAATTTTTGGAAAAGAGAATTTGCGAGGGATGTCTTGTCCAGGAGCTGATCAAATTGGGGTTAGGTGGATTTTTGCATCGAATAAAACAATATTTGGAGCCGGAACTTGCAAACAGGGTACATCTTCAAGAGGATAACTGAATTATTTAAATATTTTATATTGTATTGTGTATTGTATTTTGTGTTATTATTTGCAGATATTAAAAATTAAAAAAAAAACAAAATTCTCTTTGGTATTATTTATTACAAAATCAAGAAATAAAATTTTCATACAAATAATAGACATTAGAAAGTGCACACATACATTTATTATTTGAATGGTAAAAACATTTTGGGATCGACTTCTTTAAAGTTGGTCGTTCGTCAAGTTCTAATACAGGTTGGGTGATAAAGTGTCTGATGTAGTTTGCTTTTTCGTTTCCTTTTACATAAACGCAATCTGCCACTGAAGTCAAATCCTGAATAATTTGACCGAACATATGCAATGGTGTAAATCCATCAGCCCATTTGATGCCGTGATGATTTCTTGTTAGCCATGTAACTTGCTTTTCTATCTCTGGTGAGAGTAAGTTAAATGGGTATGGTGGTCTAAAAATATAGTGGCACATTTTTACACCGTCATAGCCTGCGAGCTCTTTAACAATAAATTCGTTGTTTTCTATTTTAAATCCTTGAATGTCCACAACCAGCTTCATAGTTTTAGATTATGCAATTTTTTTAAAACTGTTTTCTTCATGCAATAAAATTCCATTATTTTTCTTAAGTATTTCAGTTTTTTTCTGTGTTCCTTCAATAGTCGCACATATTCTGATCTCCTTATCATACTAACTTACTTCTTCGAACTAGTTTTTGTTTATGCCAGCAAAGAGAAACATGTAGTGCGCATGTCAATGTTGACGTACAATTTTAGTTAAAGGGTTATAAGTGAAATGTTTCTCATGTAATATAAGACAATATGCAGTAATATCCGAAGTAGTGGGGATATCCGTCTCAAACTCTATTCTCATGACCACTGACCCCGTTTGTATAACTTCTTTTTGACGTGAACAGTCGATATGCGTTATAGGTGCATAAGCCTTAAATTCTCTTGGATTAAGAATAGGCTGATTTATTTTGTGATGATAGTAAGATTCCTGAAAATTTGCAAACATGTCATAGAGGGTTGCGTATTTATTGCTTTTAAAGTCTAAGTATAAATCGTTATATGGGTATCTTTCAGAATTTAAGAAGACTCTTATGTTTCTAAGTCCACAGTCATCGAATTTGCTCATATCAGTTGTAATTTTCCCTTTTCTATCTTTCTGAAATGCTATTATTACATGTCTAGGAGTTTCTACCTTAGTAGACGTCTTAACAGGCCATGTATGTCTGCTTGACGGAGGTAGAGATGGATATTCAATTAATTCCCAGCTTCTAAATTTTATAGGGAGGTCTACATTACGACTTATAAGTTTATTCAACCTAAGCTGTTCTGACATATTAACAGTGACATGAGGGACCCTCCAAAATAGTTTACTAATAATAATTTTAGGTTTTTCAGCTTCATCGCTACTTGTAATGCTGTCTAGATCATTACTGTTACGTATTAATACTAATTCTTGTCTCATATTAATGACAATTTTTCGAAAATCTTCAAAAAATCCAACTAGTAGTTTTAATGGAATGCAAACATTGAAATTTCCTTTTACATCGGCTATAATTTTTTCACCCACGCCTGTTTTCTTTTTTGGAAACCATCCAGCATTTTGCATGGAAATACTTTCATTTTCATTGTATGATATATAATTCTTTAAAGTTGAAACTAATCCAAGATTTCTCGCTCCATCTATTACAATTCCATTCATTTCATATCTAATTTCACGAAACAAAAACGCAATACCATTATTAATAAGCTCCAGTGCAACAGTCTCAGTTCCATCCTCTTTCATTAATTTTCCTTCGATGTACAAATAACTATTGCACGGTGCAGTATAAGCATCTAAATCTTGAATAGGGATTCTTATTTCATCATTGTAATCCAAAGTTCCGGATATATTGGATTGATATGTATGGAACTGATACTCCGCAACAGAGTTGTCGCTAAAGGGCTGACCAGTAATATTCAGTAAATCCATTATACTAAAACTTCCAATCCAACTGATTTTAAATATTGACGATTTTTTAATGTTAATGGTTCGATATTTTTTTTAATACTGTTGATTTCCTTCTTTCTAGCTCTTTTATAGTATGGCTGATGCTTGTAAACGGATGACGTTGAATTAAATATCAGCACCATTTAATTATTTGATAGCTTTTCTAAGATGGAGTCTAACAGTTAAAGTCTCTTTTTGAAAATTAACAAGTTGCCCTGCTTGGTCTACTATTTTGACAGTGATGTTGCTAATAGTTTTAACGCACACTGGGAAATAAATAATATTCAAAGGTGACTCCACTATTTTATACCCAACAGGCACTGTTGGAAAAAAATGATGAATAATATGTACAGGTTGTCCATTAGAAAAAGAACCTACTGCAATGCTGCAATCGACACAGATAGCATTCACTTTAGATATCTTTACGGTATTATCGGAAGTATTGCTATCATTAACCTTTAACTCTCTCTTCTCGAAACCTAATACTGGACCTATCGAATCTTTCACGTTGAAATTAATTCTCGTATTTGCACGTATAGTGACTTTAGAAGTATTAATATCTGTGGTAATTCTGATAACTGCTTCATCATCTTCTTCGTTTATTTTGTTTACTATGAATTTTATAATGTCATCAATTTCATAACATCCCTCAGGAATTTCAGTTATATGTTCATAATTTTCTCCCCATGCAAATTTATTATTACTGTTGTCAATATTTGGAATAATATTATATGTATCAAAATTTACTAATCCAATTTCATAATCTATTTCATCATCTAAATATATTGGTGGATTGAAACTGTAATTTAATACGGAAGATTCTGCACTAAGAGTGAAAGTAAATGACATATTTACACATTAACGGTTTATAATGAAATGATCCTAAGATGCATGCATACGAAGGTTCACCTCCCACCAATCCACCAATCATATGAGGGGGTGTGGTTTATCCCCTCCACTCATCCAATACGCTTAGGTGGGCGGAACTTATCCCCTCCATCGACCAATTACAATACATGGGTGGGATTTATCTCGACCAATCACAATAAGTGGGTTGATATTCACCTCCCACCAATCGACCAATCATATTATGAGGGGTGTGGTTTATCCCCTCCACTCAACCAATCCGCTTAGGTGGGCGGAGCTTATCCCCTCCCATCGACCAATCACGTTCGGGGTGGGGGGAGGAGTGGGGGGTATACATGGGGCATATGGGGGGGGGTACATGCCTTTTCTCATTATTAACCTACTACGCATGTTACAGTGTTAGTGTTATTTTGCGTTTTTGTGGATATCGAGTAGCAAATATGCTTTTGATATTACTTTATCACATTCTCCATAAATAATAAACAAATTTAAAAAGTTTTCGTTGGTATAATTTCAACGTGCTGGCATTTTTTGATATAAGATAATGACTGATTATTTCTAATCATGGCTATTTTGATGAAATGATTACAACAATTTATGAATTTCTAATAAAATCGCAAATATTTCAAAAAGTTGTAACTTTAACTCCCACAATGCTAATATGAGAAAAAAGGGAATTCAATTTTACACAACTTGGCGTAAAAAAATACAGGGTGTTCCACTTGACGTAAACATGTTTTCGCGGTTTGAATTTGACAAAATGTAACGCGAAAAACGGAACACTTAGTATGATATTATTGAATTTATTTCAGTTGTAGAACGTAGTTCTCCTTGTGTTCTTTTTACGTGACAAGAAGCAAATGAGGCTCTTTTACATGAAGAAAGTTACAACGGTTCTTGCAAACCATTGCACCTGTCAAATTTTCTATAAAATGTCAAATATCTCTGAAACGGCTAGGTTTAGGTATAGGATATGCTACATATTTTCGACTCAGAATTTTATGCTCTTTTTGAAAGCCCTAAAATATATAGGGTGTTCCATTTGAAATAAGCAAGTTGGTATCGACTTACGGTATAAGCGGAAATGCCAGCTGCTTGTAATTATTTTAGTTCGATTGGCCACACCGACATTAGTAATTATCTAAATTTTAAAAATTTTCTGATGCGTACTTTTCTCTATATCGATCGATTCATTTCCCGGTGAGACAACCTGTATGTTACGGTTAAAGTGTTTACTTGGCTAGTTTACAAACTAGCTGGATAGTATACAAACCATCTATGCTATGCTATGCTATGAATATTAGTTGGCAGCCTTAATAATATAAATAAATAAATAAATAAATAACACCACAGAAATTAGACAACCCCCAATTCCAGAAGCCAGGGCTTGTGCGGAAGGGAGTTACACATTGAAAATCGCGGACATGCAACCATTTCCTCCGACAGTGCCAATACCGGAGCCAGGATTCGAACCCACTGGTGCGATGTACGTGTGATTAATCGCGATTGCCACCTCGCGCCTTAACCCACTCGGCTATCGACTAGATAAAGGAATTATACTTGAAATTTGAAATGATTGAATGGTTTTTTCTTTGTTATTATTTTTGTCTACCTATACGTTTGATATTGTTGTGATTTATATCTGTTTTTATTTATACCTATATATTATTATTTACACTTCTTCATCACTTCTTTGTCATATTATAGTTATTGTCTGATTATTTTTTTTATCATACCCTCCTGTTCTGTAATCGGGTATTACCTGTAGAACAATGAAATTGAAATAAATAAATAAATAAATAAAAGCACATGGATTTCTGAAGTACAACAAAGTACTGAGTGACGTACTGAGTGCCTTGAACAGGATAAGCGTACACCTTATATTGTGTGATCTTATCTTTCCAAGAAGGCCTTCGTCTGTGTCCCTCGCGAAATTCTGTCACTTAGTATAAACAATACTTTTAGGTAGAGGATCGACTATGAGGGTTGATCATTAATAACCATTTTTTACTGAAAGTACTGCAATGTCAAATCAATAAAATTTTAATTTTGCATTCAATAATGCAATGCGCGTCACTTTTTTCTCAGGATTTTACCGGCAGGACGACATCTTTCCATTAGTTTACTATTTTATATAACAATTGACTATAGCGTGCAAACGCACTCTTGGTAAATATTGGGTTGACCTTGACACGCGCAAATTTATGTGCAGAACAACAGAGCGGGAGATAAGAGAAATTCCTCAACAATACCGTAGTTGAGTAACAACGAGGAAAGTCATTCTAAATGAATAATTATTGTATAAAAGTTCTATTTTGACACGCACAACTGGAAACCTAAAGTGTTTAAATTCCTGAAATTTCTCGGATAACATGTTTCGAATGTGTAGGTGTTTCCGCTGTATTAAGCTTATGATGATGATATATAAATTACCAATTTAACAGTTTGTTGGTGGAATAAAAGAAAAATGTCGTGGTTCAAAGTTATTATATGAGCCTAACATTTTCGTGTAGGAGCTTGAATGTATAGAGTGTTTCTTTGTCATTAGTAGTGTGTGAGATAATATTTAGGTCCCAATGGTAGCCTAACGTAGTTTCGTTCTAGGAATCCTATAGGAATAAACAATTGAGCATAAATGAGAATATTATCGCTCAAACAAATTAAAAGAAGAAAAGTGGATTTTCGTCATTAAAGTGCCATTTTGGCTCTAATTAAACCTTGAAAGTCCTGCATCAATTTTACCGCTTTATCAGCTGTATCGTTCATTACTCTAAGCATTGAGACCTTCTTTCTAGCGTCTAGACACGAAGTGTTATTCGCCAATGAAGAGGAACTCTCGTTGTGAAAGCTATCATTAATTTGGAAACGTGAGAATAATGACTTTAAGTATCGCTTTTGACTGATATGTAATCATCGACGTTCTTTTCTAAAATAAAGACACTAGTTAATAATTGCGTCATATAAACAAAGAACTAAACAAACAACAACATCAATGTATCACACTAACCATACAATTACCCACAGTTCTTCCTTCGATGGAAGTATCGTTTCCCATGGTTCGAAATATTTTCTTTCGCTAGATTTGCCACCATTTTTACTTTTGTTTCTTGGTCTACATCATCAAATAGTGACAAGAACAGCACTTCATCAATCAGATACCATAAATGCTGTCTAAACTTCTGTAAATCAGATTTCGAGATAATTTCATCTACGTTTTCGTAGGCACAAATCTTTGTAGGGTGTTTTATCTGCCAAAATACATTGAAGCTATGATTTGACGTAGGTCGCTACAATAAACAAGGACACATATAACAGTTCTGCCTTGTCCTCAATGGTTACTTTTGGCTGAGAACTGAGTAACGATATTTTTAGGGAATAAATCGCTCTAGCCATCCATCGAGCTTGGTGCATGACACCCGACGATCTAATTTTTAATTTTCTTTCTGCATCTCCACCTAAAAATATGATAGAAAGCTCCATCTACTGTCGATAGTCATCTCTGACAATTTCATTGGTTAGTTCAGCGCGGTAAAATTGACGAAAATTTTCAATTTCGGCAACGGTTATGCATGATTTCACTGTTTCTCTATAGCACTTATTTTAAAGGGATTGACGTTTTTCCAATTATAGCTGAACTTTTTAAAGAGTGACTTGTTGTCACTTGTCTGATTTTCACTTCGAATGTGCCTTTTAACATCAGTTCGTGCACATGATGGCGGCATGATATAATAATAAAATAAAATAATAAATAAACACCACAGAAACTAGACAACCCCCAATTCCAGAAGGCAGGGGCTTGTGTGGAAGGGGGTTACACATTGAAAAAAAGCGGACATACAACCATTTCGACAGTGCCAGTGCGGGAGCTAGGATTCGAACCCGGTGGTGCGATACCCGTGTGATTAATTGCGAGTGCCACCTCGCGCTTTAACTCACGCGGATATCGACCAGACAGATATGCTTACGTAAATTAATTGAGTCTCCACTAAGCTAAAGTATAAGGTTTTTAACTGCACTATATTTAGTAACTCGAATAGATGTTTGAATTTATACAATAGCGATCTGAGTTTATTAGTTGCATATTTTGTATGAATATCTTAAATGGTTATGTAAATTCCTAAATATTTAACATTTTGTGAGCCTTGTATATACGTTTCATTATTGTCGATCTTCATATTTAATCTTTGGAAGTCAGGTAAATTACTGCTGTAAAATGCAAAAGAGACTTAGTAAGTTTTTGTATAGTTAACTGTTAGAAACATGTTGTTAAAGAAGTGTATGATATTCTTTAAATTGGGTTAACCTTTTTCATTAAGGCTCCTCCAGTTACTATCTGAATATTGTAATGTGCGTGTTTATGCCACTGCCTCATGGAGTGTGCGAGAAAGGGCCGGAAGCAACGCGAACAACCGCCTAGATGATTCTAGAGAGTTTGAGTACATTCGACGGATATATATATATATATATATATATATATATATATATAGAGTAGTTATTTCCTGCAAATCATATATTATAACAGTAGGTTAAGTCCACCTAGAACTGAAAGGTCGCCGCTCTCAGGTCAATGTCATTTGTCAGTTCCCCGACCATTCATGATTTGTAAGGTATAATTCAATGCAGGTCGGGGTATTTTCCCGCTGAGTAGTTGTTTCCTGCAAATCATATGTAATATCAGTATAGGTTAAGTCCACCAAGGACTGAAAGTCGCCGCTCTCGGTACTTGCAAAATAGCAAGTCGCTATACACCATGGAGACATCTATGATGTCTGGTGCATAGTAGCATTTGACCACAGGAGAGGATTCACTTACCTCTCACCGGTACATCATTTACATCAGTTTGTATAAAACTAGCAGGTTGGCCATTGTCATTTGTCTGTTCCACGACCTATGGCATACTGATGAGAACTAATAAGTTCGAAACCGGTCTATGTCTGGTCGGGGAATTGACAAATGACATTGGCTACCATTCATGATTTGTAAGGTATAATTCAATGCAGGTCGGGGTATTTGCCCGCTGAGTAGTTGTTTCCTGCAAATCATATGTAATATCATATATATAATATATATATATATATATATATATATATATATGTATATATATATATATATATATATATATGTTATATTAGAAATATACTATGATATATAATATTATCGAGACAGGCTTAACCTTCTCAAACATATCGTATTACATACTGCGTAACAGCTCTTCTCAATAACCGCTCACGCTGCACGAGCATTGTATTTCAATTCTAAGTAATCCTGATTGTGCTGAATCAGCAACACTGTTTCCTTTGTTCTCAAAACATTATAAATATTACCAACAACCTTTTTGTAATCAGTCTTATACTCACTTTCGAATAAACCTCATCTAAATTATTATTGTATTTTCTTAACGAGTCAACGTTGACTCCAGTGTTAAATAAAATAAATCTTTTTAAAAAGTTATTCAAACAATCCACTATCTAACATTGGCGCAGTCGTGGCGGATCTGAAAAACACGCAGTTCGGGAGCCTAACCAGTAGCAAACATATCCGAGGGAACAAGGAGTCCATCTGAAAAAGGTGCCTAACCGGACGAAAAGAGCTTCTGGAACAAGGAGAACTTCTTAGCTGTAGTGGTGGATCCCAATCCTTTGTTCAGAAGAACCTACATTATTCTCAAACGCACAGAAGCGAAACAATAATAATTATCAAGAAATACAAGCAACAAAGCAACATTTCAAATCAACACGATTCAACAATTAGCAAGTAAGAATTTCATCCCGTCCCATCGTTGGTGTCTTCGGCATCAAAGGCAACCCTGTGGAAGGAACACCAAGTGACGCCCCTGGCAGAGAGAGACCTTTGGTGAAGCTAAGCTCACGAAGTCGCATTCAACTGGACCACGAGGAATGAAAAATTTAGGGTAAGTCATTTTTGAATCATCTCGCAAACATTTATTTGCAAACGACATAATTTTACATTCTATTTTATCAAAATACATTGCATTGCTACATACAGTTCTAATATCTAAGGTAGTAATTTTATTTAAACTTGAAACAAAATATCTTGATTATAATTTGTGTGACCTATATAAATAACCGTAATCATACACTGTTCCTATCGTAACATTATTTTTATGGTAATATCATATGCTCTTTAAGTGCGAATTTATCTAATTAACTGTAATCACGTACCATTGTTATCTTTGCATTTTTATCGTAATATAATATTGCATACCACATAAAAGGTTAAGGTTAAGGCCGTAAGACAAGCTTGTGTTCTATAATACCGTGTGTGCAAAATATAAAATTATCAGAGACATACTATTTCCAAACTCAAAACGCTTTTTTAACCAAACGCGTTTTTCGAATTAATCTAGCTATTCTATAATATAAATTTTAAATATTACAGAATAAATTCTTGCACATTTCATATTAAAATTTCTTATTAAACACCAGTAGCGTACTAACTTAAAGTGGAAAAAGGCGTTTTAAGTATTTAATCATCTAAATAATATAAATAAAATGGCTACAAACGTAAGCAATTCCAATGCAAACAATTCAATCACGGCGAACGAAACAATAAATATTGAACCTTATAGGTTAAACGAAATATTTTCCATAGTGCCCGAATTTGACGGCAACCCCATATTCTTGCAAACATTTATTTCAGCTTGCATAACCGCTCAGGGTATCGCTGTCGACGATCAGCGCATCTTATTAACGCTTCACATAAAAAATAAATTACGCGGAAAAGCCGCAGAATTGATAAATTCACGAAACCCTGTCACTTGGGCGGAAATAAAAAATTTGCTCGAATCACATTTTGGTGACTCTCGTGACTTGACAGCCTTGATACAAGACTTGCAAACAATTCGTCAATTACCCAACGAAACAGCTTTAATATTTGTGTCCAGGTTACAAACACATAATGCAAAAATGCACGCGGCAATACAAAAACAAAATTTAACTTTAGAGGAATACTAAATGGCATCGGAACGATTTTCAAATCAATAACCGGAAATTTAGACGCAGAAGACGGTCAGTATTATTCTGATTGTATCAACAAATTGAATAATGACGAACACCAACTCGAAAACCTAATTAAAAACCAAATATCCGTTACAACTTCAGTAATCAAAAATTTCAACGCAACTATTCAAAAATTGCAAGTTGACGAAGAAACTTTCAATAAGGATATTAAAGAAATTGAAACCTCAATTTTAGACATGACTAAGGACATAGAAAACGTCCATGCAAAACTGAAATTTATCGAAATCTGCGAACAACTTATGGCAAGTTATTTATTTATCGAGGATAACCTAAATGACATCCTAAATTCCATCACTTTCGCGAGGCTTAAAATAATTCACACGTCAATTATAAATCCAAAAGACTTAGTAAATTCTCTACAGGAAATTTCGCAAAACCTACAAAGGAACAATTTACCGCTTCCAATCAAACTATCAAAGGTTGCACAGTACTTAGACATTATAGAACTAAAAGCTTTTCAAACAAATTCAGATCTAATATTTGTGTTAGACATACCTTTAATAGACCCTCAAACATATTCAGTATTTCAATTATACCCTATTCCTATTTTGGATAATAGAACTGGTTTATATCATGTATTATCAACTTCTCAAAAATATATCGCGAGAGATGATGATTCATTAATGTACATACCTATCTCGAACCTTGAAGAATGCAAACCTCTTTATTTCAACACCAAATTATGTCCAAATTTATTTGCATATCCTATTGACAACAATGCCATATGCGAAGCCCGTCTCTTCAAGAACCTCAAAACTCTGCCAGAAAACTGCCAGACGTCATTTATCATCAGCCAAGGCTACAACGTCCAAAAAATAGACGAAAACACATGGTTAGTCATTAACGCAGAACCTCTACAAACAACCATCAACTGTCCAGAAAGAAATTCAAAAACTGAAGTCATCTACAAAAATTCAATAGTAAAATTACAACCAAATTGTTACGCCTTCATAGGCATCACAAAAATTCAAGCCAGTACCAATGAAGTAACCGATGTAAAAGACGACACTCATCCAATCCAAATTCCATTTGAATGTTGTAAACATATTCCAGACAAAATCCGAGCTCCAAATCTTAAACCACTAAAATTAAACAATCTCAATACGGAAGACCTCGAAGTTGCCAAACACAAGTTGGACCAATACTCCAGAGATTTAGATGATTTGATCAACGAACCCTTTATAACAAAACACATATCCTGGTTCACCTATTTTATCATTGTGCTAATAATTGGACTGTTATTTCTGTACCTATTTTGTAAGTGCAGAACAAAAAGACGAAGACTAGCCATCGATGTTTCTGCATCACCCCCATCTCCACCGAGGCCTAGCAAACCCTACAGGACATTTGCTAACCTATTTCCTTCACGAAGACGACCTACCTTAAGAAGAGAAGACAACGAAGCCGAAGACATAGAACTTACATAAAGACAAACTGTTTTGTGCCTTTTTTACTGACTTTCAGTGCTGGACTCTTCAGTGAATTTTATTTCATTTGTTTAATCATTATATTTCATTATTTTTCTATCATTTGTTAATTTCAATTTCATTAACATTTTTACGTCATTTTCATTCAAACCCATCATGCTTATATTTTATGCTTTCACAGTAAAGCTGTATTTTAACCTTAGGAATATTTTATCCTATTTTACAATTCAAACCTAGTATGTTTGTATTTTACGCTTTCTTGCCAAAGCTATATTTTAACTCTAACATTTTTATGTTATTTTATTTTATGAATCAAGCTTATTGTGCTTGCATCTCATATTCTAGACGCTAAGGTTATATTCTGTGTTTTAAACCTTACGATTTAACATTTTTGTATCTTTTATATTTTTCCAAATTGTACCATTACCTTTTATATACATTTTATATTCATTTCAAAAGTTGCTGCATAAAACACCAACTTTTTTTATAAGGGGGAAGCTGTTATATTAGAAATATACTATGATATATAATATTATCGAGACAGGCTTAACCTTCTCAAACATATCGTATTACATACTGCGTAACAGCTCTTCTCAATAACCGCTCACGCTGCACGAGCATTGTATTTCAATTCTAAGTAATCCTGATTGTGCTGAATCAGCAACACTGTTTCCTTTGTTCTCAAAACATTATAAATATTACCAACAACCTTTTTGTAATCAGTCTTATACTCACTTTCGAATAAACCTCATCTAAATTATTATTGTATTTTCTGAACGAGTCAACGTTGACTCCAGTGTTAAATAAAATAAATCTTTTTAAAAAGTTATTCAAACAATCCACTATCTAACATATATATATATATACAGTGAATATAAGCTCACAGGAGACAATCTAGTCAACGTATATAAAACACAAACAATCTGGTTTTCCAAAGGATTACAAAAAATAAACACCACTATTATAATAAAAAACCAAAATTTCAATTGGAAGAACGATATTAATTGTCTAGGAGTAGACTTAGACCAAAAAACTACTTTTTAACAAACATGTGCAAGCCTTCAGGAATAGCTGTTGGGGCCGGTGTTCATCCTTGTACCCAATAATAAAAAACGCACCCACAAATACCGCAACCCTTATATATGAATCCTACCGACACCCTATCCTAACCTACGCCTCTCCCATATGGTATCCTTTCACACCCAGAACTCACCAAATCGCCCTGTAATACGTCCAAAATAAAATTCTTAGGATAGCCACAAAACTTCCTCATACATCGACGCTCGACTAATAGACAACCTGACAGACACACCGAGGCTCGACGATTTTATGTTAAAAATCTTACTACTAAACATATATTGTAAACTGTAGTTTGAAAACATTATAAAAATACAAAAAAAATCATAAAAATAAAATCAAAAAACCTAAAAAACTAAAAAAAAAAAACAAAAAAAAAATATCAAAACACAAAACGAAAAAATTATCAAAATATAACACAAAAAAAATTAACATATTACTACTTAATCATTGAAAATAGAAGAACACAAAAGAGCCATATGCGATGCATGCACCAAACTATTATAACACTACTAACCCAAGAACATTAACATAAACACAATACAACCAGAAGACATCAATAACCAATTACACCGACGGCCGAAAACAAAGCAATTCTAATACAGCATAACCCAAGGCAAGCATTGGAAATCGATGGGAGACGGTTTTGTAGGAGATGAACAAGTGAACAGATCAAAGAACAGTAATAAGTTGTGAACTACAGTAATGAGACCATTTTTCAATATGGATATGGTTTTGTACATCCAAAATCAACAGTATTATTCCCACAATACTTAGATTATGAGATCGTAAATTCGAAAATTCTCAGTAATAGCTTGAATAATAGTCCTACTTGCAAGACTTTCACTGACGGTTCTAAAACTGCAGACGGCACAGGTTGTGCCTTTTTCATTCCTAGTTTGAGCATATCAGCTACCTTTAAATTATTTAAAAGATGTACTATATATAGCGCTGAAGTGTTCGCAATATACCAGGCCCTATCTTGGATCACAGACTTTTACATAAAGCAACCTAATCCTGGTTTTAAAATTTTCACTGTACTGACTCTAAATCTGTTTTGTTATCGATAAGTAATTTTGGATTTGAGCAATATAAGAACGACATAATTTGTAGAATTAAACGTCGAGAATCATTAGTTATCGCAGCAGGCTTTGAAGTTAAATATATTTGGGTTAAAGGTCACTCAGACATCAGAAATTTTTTTATTGCTGATCACCTTGCCAAATAATCAATTAAAGAACAAGGCATCACTCACCCATTCTTCCCGATGACAGATTTCTTTCATATTTATAAACAAGAACTAAAACAGAAATGGCAAGCTAGTTGGGAGGAGTATGTGGCCAACTCAAAAAACCACTACACAAGAATTCATCCCATGCTACCAACTTCTTTACCCCATATAAATAGCCATAAAGTTTCTAGATATTTTTCTACTACTGTCACTAGATTAAAATTAAACCACGGACGTTTCCCACAACACCTTAATCGAATTGGACTTCTTGATATCCCTTTGTGTAGTTGTGATAATGAATCTATCGCAGATATGTACCACATTATTTTTATTTGTAATCGAAACACTCAGGCTACAACCAAACTTATTAAAAATCTTTCACTACAGAATGTTCAACTTCCTACTAATATTACTACCTTATTACAACACAATTTTAACTTTTCTGAAGGAAATAAAATTAGACTTATGATTCACTTTTAAAAGGCTATCATCATTGTGAAGTAGGTTTAGCTCTGTTCCACCTCTGTTTCTATCCCTATAATATTTTTCCTCTTTTCCCTCCAACCGTGGTCCATCTCTCTGTGGAAAAAAATGCCCTGATAGGCCCCTGGGCGAGAAAAGTGTCTCATATCTTTTCCAGTTCCTGATGTTTATTTCTATAGTTTTCGGGTTAGGTTAGAATTAATTATCATTGTCTTTGCTGGGTTAATCCACGTTAAGCAATTCTGCTACTTTTGATACTATCAACAGTTTGTGGTGTGTGAGCTTTCCATAAGCTCGAAGCCAAAAATTTAAAAAAAAACAAACTTGTAATTAGTCTGTACTAATGCGTAATTCTAAGGACGAGTTGTAATTATGTTATTAATAAAGTAGTGGATCATGAAAGTTCTTGTTGCAATTTATTGAATCTACATACAGGGTGTTTACTGGAGATTGTAAACACGTAGCAATATATTATGGCAGTACCATCGGCAAAACTTACTATGTCACCACACGAGGGTAAATCAAATAGACCATTCAGGTAAATTTTAAAAAGAATTGGCCCTAAGACGGTTTCTTGTGGTACACCATATTCTACCGCCATTTTGTTACTGAAGGCGTTGCCAATATTTATACATTGTTGCCTATTTGACAGTTAATTATTTATTAACATGTGAGGAATAATTCTAAACTCTATATCTTCCAATATATGCAATAATTGAACATGACTAACTGTTCAAAGGCTTTCGCGAGGTCAACGAAAATGCATAGCGTCGGTTTACTAATATTCATATATTTATAAATCCTTGTAGTAAGATAGGCTATTGCATCTTGCGTTGACTTCTGTTCCCTGAAACCGAATTGCTTTTCTTACAAAATATTAAATCTATTTAAGTAGCTAGTATTCTGTTTTTGAATATTTATATATAACTTATATATCTCACATTTTTTGTAACAGAATTAACATGTTCAGTCCATCTCAGTTTTTTTTATACATTTATTTAACGTCGGCCTATTTCCGCTACTGAGGCCTAACACCGACGCCTGCAGACGAGCTACCCCCAACCAGGAATTTTGCCGAACCTCTTCCCTTAAGAAGAGTAGGGATTTTTACTAGCCTAACATTTAATAGACAAGGGACCTAGGGCTTTACATCCCCTCCGAAGGATGGTATATCCCCTATACAACCCTCGACTAAGGTTGTATAGCTTCCGCGCATACACTGATATACAAGCAGCTGGAAGATATTTGAGGCGAGGACGCGGTCGTCGTTGAACCATCTCAGTTGATTGTCAATCGTTAAACCAAAGTATTTGATTGAATAACATATTCTAATTATAGGGCAACTCAATTTAGTAATCACAATTGGTTTTATGAAGTCTTCGTCGTTGATTTTCCGGTTGATCATCCATTGAGATGGAAAACGATAGTAATTTCCTTTTTTTCTATATTTAAACTTAATAGACTATTGTTTAACCAACTATATATTTTAGATAGACTATTTTCTGCCATGAGTCATCGACAAGAATCAGTGCCGTGTCATCAGCGTATGACACTAAATTACCTTCTAAGTTATCAATGTTTGCGATATTATTTATACATACAAGGAACAATATTGGGCCCAACAATGTTCCTTGCGGCACACCCGTGGTTATTGATAATGACTTACTTAGAAAGTTGCCTATCTTAACACGGTGAATTCTATCTGAAAAATAATTTTTTATGACACTTAAGGCTATCTTACATCAACATTAAAAAGTCGTTTTAAAAGAATCTCATGTGGCAAGATGATTATGTCTATATTTATTATTATTTCTTGTATGTATGCAAGTAGCTCATCAAACATCTTTCTGATGCTTCTTATATTAAAATGTATCAAATTTAAAGTATCCTCCTTTGTATTTCGCTGCGTATTTAAATACACCACATTTACTTAAACTCAAATTATTATTATTATTTATGGGCTTCTTAGCAAACTGAATCAAAAATTAAAACATAATATATTTAGTCGCAAACTCTTCTATAAAATCCTTATTTTACTATAAGGAACATAATCAAACTGCAACCAACAGCTACTCTCCGGGCTATGTGCCCCACCGTGCGCTGAATTACAAGTTACAAGCTTGGCGCGTTAAGTGTAATAATTGCATATTACCATCAAAACGCTAATGCTTCGATTGCAACAAACACCAGCCGAAAGACTAATCCTACTTAAAGGAGCTCTCGTGCCGGTCGTCACACATCACTCGCAGACTGCAGTTTCGAGCTGTTTGCTCTCGTCAGTGCAAGGTAGACATGTTACGACCGACATAGGGATCACTTGACCATTTAATACATTTCGGTATCTTTGGGATAGCGATACCATCTAGCGGCCCAGAGTCGGTTGCAATCGAAAAAAAAGATACCGAAATGTATTAAATGGTCAAGTGATCCTCGTGTCGGTCGTCACATGCCTATCTTACACTGACGAGAGCCAACAGCTCGAAACTGCAGTCTGCAAGTGGTGTGTGACGACTGGCACGAGAGCTCCTTTAAGTCGGATCAGTCTTTCGGCTGGTGTTTGTTGCAATCGAAGCATTAGCGTTTTGATGATAATATGCAATTATTACACTTGACGCGCCAGGCTTGTAACTTGTAATTCAGCGCTCAGCGGGGCACATAGCCCGGAGAGTAGCTGTTGGTTGCAGTCTGGTTATGTTCCTTATAGTAAAATAAGGATTTTATAGAGGAGTTTGCGACTAAAAATCAAGTAAATTAGTTTAAAATCTATAGTTAAAGGGATTTTCTTCCAGCGACTGGTTTAAAAACGAATGTAAAAGGAAATTGCACACATTTACGTCATTTGTTATTTTCTCATTATAGTGCATGATTCCGCCACTATGTCGGTGCTAAGGGGCTAGACGTTGTATGTTTGCGCGATATTTAGAGAGGATATCCCGGCATAGAAGCTGTATCAAATTTAATGCAGACTTTATGTAGGATTTCTGCTCTGGAGGAATTAGCGCCCCGACGAGAGGTGTAATTAATGTTTCATAATCGAAGCTACTGTCTACAACAGGAGTTCATTATACATAATTTATGAAGCTGAGAAAATACGATTTTGTTGTGCTCGTTGAGAGGTCTCCTAGGATTATCTACCACGTGTCGCCAACATGTACCCACCCAAGACGTAAGCTGTGTTTTATGGGTGACAAACTATCACAGATTTGTTGCCCCCGTTCTTGGCAGAATGCAGTAAGAGGTTTAGTTTCCAACTGAAATATATTCCCTTGTGTTGTAGCAATGAGGTAAACATTTTTCAGTTTTATGAAGCTGCGAATATGTTTTTAAATTGTTCGTTTTCGCATCTAACCGTATAGGAAACACGGAACAATTGAGGGAACTGTGGAAGTTGCTTTTGTTTAGCAATAAATCGGATACTGCTGACAAAATGAAATTACACAGGCTTTCTAGTAAATTGTTCCTAGAATTTTGTTCTATTTATTGAATTTTATATTGTAGTACACAATAAAATTGGTAATATTTTTATTTACTCAAGGACATGGACCTGAATTTAAACTATTGATATATACTCAAAATTATTATCGGATCTTGTCATTAACTTGTAAGTAAATTTTATCTCCTCAAAATCATAACTTACGGTGTAAGGAAGAACTACATCGTATTCGCCATTTATAAATTTAAATTAATAAATGATATATACAGGCTGTCCATTTTATCATGGCCCTCGAGAATATCTCAGTTAAAATCGGTCGTACAAACAAAATTATTGTGCCAATTTATATAACCTACAAAGCGGTTTAAAGACATTTGAAATTCATGGCCTACTTTAAGAGTTATGGCGGAAAATATCGAAAATGCGGAAAATGTCTAGGCCAAATATCTCCGTTATTTGAAGAGATACGAGAAAAATTAATTCTAAGCCGAAATTTTTTTGCAATCAGAGTGATTCAACGAGGCTTCATCTAATTTTTTTCAAAACCGTTATTTTGAGATTTACTTTTCAGGCTGTTAAAAAAATTATTTTGAAACGGCCGGGAAATGGCGCCATTAAATAGAGTATTTTTCTCCATTTTCAACGATATATCATCACATGCCACATTTATTTATTGGTACTACGTTAGTAATTATAAAAACATTTTTTTTAAACCAATAATTTTTTTTTAACAAGCCTTATACTTGCCGTGGAGAAGTATGATTAAATAAAACGATAAAATAATTCAACAAGTTGTTAAAATCTTTGCTATAATAAAACTTTAACACAATTAAGAAGAATAAAGTAAATGCCTGTTGAATTCGAGCTTTTAGGTCCTCTACATTTTGCGGTGTCGTCGAAAACACCTTATTTTTAATATACCCCCATAGAAAAAAATCCATTGGGGTTATATCTGGAAAATGAAGGAACCATCGAATAAATCCATTGGTACCTATCCAATGTTGAGGTAAAATTTCGTCTAAATAATCTAGGCAAATCTGGGAATTGTGGGGAGGAGCTCTATCTTGTTGAAAATATGGAATGTTGTGTCGATTTTCTAAAGTGGAAATCTGTTTTTATATTCTACTTCAGCTAATCTAGAGTTAAAATTGCATTGGCAATATGTAACAAACATATTATAACGATCAATGTGAGTGAAAATCATTTTTGAAAATTCTAAATTCTTAAACGAGTGTGATTGAGTGAGAGTTTAAGTATTAACTGAGATGATCTGTCAAAAAATTAAATTGTCAAGTTTTTTCATAGCCAACTATTTTAAAATAATTGAAATAATAGTGAAATCATGAAATACAAAGAAATGGATATTATACTTAAATTAATTGGTAAAGACATTTTAACTTTCTGATCAAGGAGTGACGCTTTTATGGAGGACCTCTATACATTGGCATAACTGCGAATACTCTTTCCATAATTGCTCCATGTTGCTTTCTTGATTAATATTTTGTTTTTGTTACCTGAATTTACTTTATTCTTCTTAATTGTGTTAATGTTTTATTACAGCAAAGATTTGAACAACTTATTGAATTATTTTATAGTTTTATTTAATCATACTTCTCCACAGCAAGTATAATGCTTGTTAAAAAAAAATTATTGGTTTAAAAAAAATGCTATATAATTGCTAACGTAGTACCAATGAATATATACGGCATGTGATATATCATTGAAAAGGGAGGAAAGTACTCTATTTAATCGCGCCATTTCGTTGAAAAACCTCGTTGAAACACCCTGTCTTGCAAAAAATTTTCGCCTTAGAATTTTTCTCGTATCTCTCCAAATAACGGAGACATTTGGCCTAGACATTTTCCGCATTTTCGATATTTTTCGCCATAATTCTTAAAGTAGGCCATGGATTTCAAATGTCTTTATACCATTTTGTAGGTTATATAAATCGGCACAATTTTTGTAAAAATATTTTTTTTTGTACGACCGATATTAAATGAGATATTCTCGAGTGCCCTGATAAAATGGACAGCCTGTATGTGTTGATTAATACACAATATTTTGTTAAAAAAGTAGTACTACTCAAAATGAACAACTGAAAAATTCTGGTATGGAATAGAACACATTATTTATCAGGTGGTGTTTTAACTTGCGCTTAAATACATTTTGACTCGCCGCCATTGTAATATCCGATGAAAGATGATTAAATATTTTAACTCCATTATAAGCTAGTGCAATTAGACAGCTTGGCCTAGGAGTCCATCTGTACAAGATGTTTACTGTGTGCTACCTATAAGAAGACTATCAACTTTGAGATATCAGCGGCTGAAAATCCACCCCCGGTTGTAGACGACGATGCGAACGTTCGTATTCGACAACGCGGACTACAATGTGCATACGCTTGATGGGCGCAGAACTTTTTCACGCCAAGTATGGAATTAAGTGCATCACCCCAGGAAAGAGTGTCAACGAGAGTGCTTCTTACCTCGGCTATCACGATTACCAGAAGATGCCACCTTGATACTGCTGCCAGTAATACCGTTTCAAGGACCTTTAAGATCAAGAACATCTCTCGTCGTTCCACTGCGACATCAGCTCAGTCATTCCAGAACCCGAAAGTACTTCATCTGCCCGTCTCGTTAGTACACAAGTAAACCGAAAACCTCTCCGCAAAGTTGAGAAGTCTTCGATTATTCCATTACTCTTTGTCAACTCAACATCTTCAGATCCATCGACCATCTACACCTGCCTCCTTTATGCGACAGAGCAAAACGAAGCGAACACCTGTGTAGCCACTTTTGACCAACATCTGTATGCAAAAGCATTGGACATCGTCCGTTCGGCGGAAGAAAATAGCCCCTTATCGAAAACCATTTTGCAGTTGGGAGATTTCGACCTCTTGATGTCCTATATGGGAGCCGTAGGATCGATAATGGCACGGAGTGGCGAGAAGATTTATGGGAGACAATTTATGAGAAAATTTCAATAGTTCACATGATGTCCGTGCACGCCTATACTCGAGCAATTAGAGCCCATTTATTGGCCCAACTTGTTCTGGCAATTTTTCTCGTCGATAAATTAAAGGAAGACACGACTTTTACTGAAGCAATTAAAACAGCTCACAAGAAGTTATTTATTGAAAAAACCGATGACGACGAGCCCGAAGATATTGTTTAATACAAAGGTATGCGAAATATACATACGACAATTACCTAATACATAAAGTGTCTCACTGTTGCCCTTTTTCCAGATTTCAAAGAGCAGCCTCAAAACCAAAAGTGTCGAAAAGATTTGATCTTTCCCACACTTCTACATAAATATTACGTGTCTGTACATAAATTAGATAACCTGTATCGGGCGTTTGTGTTGTGAAACTTATCTTTAAGGATGTTATTTACAATGATAGTATTAAATTAATTTCCAGTTAAAATTATCATTAACCATTTTTCGAAATAATATGTAAGAAGGGTCTCAAGATCGCAATTTAATCCCTTTTTCCATATTCGCGATATAATAATAAATGAAATAAAATTGCTGCAGGAATACCTTTAACTCAATTAATTTATATTTTTTAATCGCAATCGAAACCGGTTAATTTGACACTTGAATGACATCGCTAGGACGATTAATTCAAAAGATATAGCCAAAACCCGAAAAAATTAAGATGACGGCGGTTTTTCCACGCTGCCGGCTTTTCCCCAACTCGGACTTTTTGGAACTTTCGGATATCAATAAGGACATTGTTTTGGATATTTTAAGAAGGTTATTATTCGAAGGTTTTTGAAATATCCTCTACATGAGTCTGTTAATCTTAAATGACACATTGTCCTAATGGTATTTTTTTTTATCTTAAATGAAACATCGACCCCAACGGAATCTCTCCAAATTTCAATACCGTATTGTAAAATGCTTTTTAAATATGCATAATATATTATTTTAGATGTTTTGAATCTGATATTTTTCCTGACAACAAACAAAGTATAAACAGCGCTCAAAAGCTTTTTATTGAGCTCCACTAGGTGATTCGTCCATTTAAGTTTCTCATCGGTATACACCCCCAAAAATTTTACCTTATCTACTGTAGTAATGATTCCCTGTTGCAGCTTGACGTCTTGTTGTGTGTAATTGTGACTTGAATGAAATGTGATGTTGTGAGTTTTACTTGAATTTAGTATTAATCTATTCACAGAGAGCCAGTCATTTATGTTATTTATTATTTGTGTACATTGAGGCATTGATTCTTTAAAAAGTACACTGGTATCATCTGCGAACAGGAAAAGCTGTACTATTTTAAAGTTATCAACAAGATCATTTACGTAAATTTAAAAAGTACGGGGCCAAGGATTGAGCCTTGCGGAACACCACATTTCAATTTCTTGTCATACATTATTTTGTTTTAATTTTTATTTTAGCGTTTGCACATTATATATCAGTTTTAATCCCTTTTGTATAAATCTGAAGGTAAAAGTGGCTAACTACTTGGTGCCTTTATATTGCGTAAATGGTATGGATGCTGTATCAAATACATTGAGATCAAATAGGGGTCGATGCATTATACAACATAATAAATTGCATACAAATACATTATAGTCGTGTATTTTTGGTTGCCCAAAACGCCAAAGAAGTTCTAGTGTATTTTCTGGTCACTTCTATAGTGTGAATGGGACTTCCATGTTTACTCCTCCTGGTTTACTATAGATGCTTATAATATTTTTATTCTGTTCTATTTGTTTTCAGAACAGCACATTATTTAAAGGTATATCAATATTTCATAAAGCTCACGGTAAATTTATTAATAGTTTTTAAAAACCACGTTTCAATTTAATTTATGCAATAAATTTTTCAGTTCAGTGCTCTAGAAAGCAAGCCACTATTTCTAAATAAACTTTACGAAACTTATCCTTATTTCTTTAGTTTAGTAATTCTTGAGAAAACAGATTCTATAAGATGTGAGGTAGAAGTAGGGCACTACGAGGTGAAAAACTTTAATAAGTATAAGTCTGTTCAATTTTTTACAAATTATCTTTACGAGAACACTACAAACATAGTGAGAAACTTTTTGATGGGATATGCAAACAAATAAATCCATATTTATTAATGTTTTATTACAAAGGCTGTCTTTTAGCTGTGTTTAATGTGAATTAATTATTCTACTATTGCAAAATTCATTTTTAACTCCAGTGTTAGTTGGGATGCAATGTTGTTTTATTTAAAATATCCGTCTTGATTACAAAATATGTTACCCCGTCAACTGCTAGACGATTTTATTAGAAAATATTACGATTTTAATTAACAGACTTTGCTGGGATTTGTTGAGGTTGCTGGCAATATTTTAGGGTCTGGACTATTTATGAGGGTAATTGTTTTTCATTACTTCGCTGTTTTAATTTCACTAGAAGGCCAAGATACTATCAGAAATAAATTCAGTTCAGGCATTCAAACGTAAACGAATGGTACTATATCGAAGTTTGTATATTTAAACCCGAAAACCTTTCAACTAGCTATATTCCTTTTCTATTTGAGTTATTAAATCTATTCCATTTTTTAAATAAAAAACATAAATAATTTAAAAGCGTCATTTTATTACAAGATTAAACTGAAATCTGGAAAAGCATATTCGCCAGTCAAGAGGGGGCACTTGCACAACTTGACAAATATTGAACAGTACCTGGTAAAAAATTGTTTAAAAACACGTTAAAATATTAAGAATATATATTTATAGCAGGTTATTGTTTTCGTTTTCTATGCCAAAATGTTCCCTTTTGCGAGTAGATATTTTTACACTGTTTTAAATCTATATACTTTCTCACAGTAGATGTTTATTTGGCATGCCTATACATATTTGAAGACAAATTGACTAAATTGGCACTTATTATGAGTATTACGACTACAGTAAACAGCAACAATATTGTAGATTCGGTTATGTTTGCGCTGTTTGCGGATACATGAGCCGGGTGACTTCGAATAAGCGGCGCCGCCGGAAAGGACGTTACAGAATTTCGCACAGCACAAAGGTAGCAATTGCCCCCCCCCCCTTTGAATCCGCGCCTGGTGCGGAGAACGGTGCAAACATATCACTTCAAAGAATAAATAGGTATACGTAAAATCAAAAAGTAAAACGAAATAGAAGTCTACTAATGAGTTTTATTAACATATATTTAATTTCTAGAAAAATGTAATTTTCAGAGTGGATTTCCTTAACCGTTGCGCGTCGCTGGAGATTTGGGAAATCAAAAAATCTGAAAATTGTAAATACGCTCTCATTCGGCTATTTATGAATTTTTTTTTTATTTTTGTCTTCTGACTTTGGTTGTCTCCATTTAGCCACTTTATGAAAATTAATGAAAGTCATTTGGTATCAACATGAACAAAACAATAATCTAGGTTCCTATGGAATTCTAATTTGCAACTTGCGAGCAATAACATAGTCGGTTTGTAATAATAATAATAATAATAATAATAATAATATGTCTATAATCTATAATATGCTTTTTGAATTACAAAATTGTTTTGCTACTTGAGACTTTTTGAAATTTGACATCTAATGAATGAGTGCATGCCATAGCTGACAGTAATCATAAATGAAGAAAAATATGTAAACAAATAGAATAAATTAAATAAAACAATTACAATATAAGGTGTTTCACCTAAAACTACACAGGTCCATATCTTCCAAACCAACGAAAATATTTGAAATCCGCAAAAAGGGTTATGAAGTGACCCTTATATGCAATTATTTATGATATAAATAATGGCATCCTTTGTTGCAGTTTGAACGTCGCGACGCTAAGAAAAGAACTTTCGATGGCACCTCAAAATTCACGTCTAGCAGAAACATTATACTCCGATCTTTATCCAGGAAGACGTAAATCTTCATTAAAAACCTTTTTAAATGTTTCGTGGCTTTGCAAAATTTTAGAGAAATCGTACAAAACAAATACGAAACGATCAAAATACTGCAGAAGTTTTGCAAATAGTAAATGATAATCCAAACATATCTATACGAGGAATTCATAGGGAAGTTGGAATTTCAATTTCTTCTTGCCACAGAATTCCTAGAGACAAGTATTATCCCCACAAAATTCACCTTGTTCATCAATTACGTCTTACTGATTATGAACGAAGGATAAATTTTATGGTCAGATGTGCGATGAAAGTGATACGTTCCTTAAACATATTTTATAGAGTGATGAAAGGCTTTCATTACAATGGTCTTGTAGAATAAGCTTGTGTCAATTCTGTCATTATACAGTTTAAAACATAGTAATGTAAGTTACCTTTGTTGGTTACAGTCCGGTTACGTTCCTTATAGTAAAATAAAGATTTTATAGAGGAGTTTGCGACTAAAATTATGTTTTAATATTCCGCCCTCTAAAAGCACATTTGAACTATGCTAAGCCCAGTCAGGCTGTTTATTTTTTGACTGCAACAGACACTGGAAAGCTAGATGGCGCCTGCTGACTATTTTACATGTCGCTATCCCAAAGATACGGAAATATACTAAATAGTCAAGTGATCCTTGTGTCGGTCTTCACATGCCTACCTTGCACTGACGAGAGCGAACAGCTCGAAACTGCAGTCTGCAAGTAGTGTGAGACGACTGGCACTAGAGCTCCTTTAAGTAGGATTAGTCTTTCGGCTGGTGTTTGTTACAATCGAAGCATTAGCGTTTTGATGGTGATATGCAATTATTACACTTAACGTGCCAGGCTTTTAACTTGTAATTCAGCGCTCGGCGGGGCACATAGCCTGGAGAGTAGCTGTCGGTTGCAGTCTGGTTACGTTCCCTATAGTAAAATAAGGATTTTATAGAGGCGATTGCGACTAAAATTATGTTTTAGTATAACAACCAGATGCCTAATTTTCACTTAAGTTAGAGATAGTAGAACAAATTCTAGCTTCTCATCAATATGTAATCAAAGAAATTTAGTATGGGGTTTTTATTCTCAGTAGATTGGTTGTCCAGGAAAAGATCGGTATAGGTATACTTGAAAGTAAGTATATTCGTTTTGTTTATACAACGCTAATTAGAATCACGCCATTTTTTTACGTTGCCTATGCCTGACTTTATAATATCTCGTAGACTCGTAGACTGTCAGTCTTTTTACTGTGCCACAGAATGGTAGTATCGTCAGCAAAAAAAGCGTAAATGTGCCTTGAATATCAATAGCGGCTAAGTCGTTTATGTATTACAAAAATAAAATGGGCCCTAGTACAGATCTTTGTGGCACCACAATTAATATCTGCCACATCCGATATTTCGCCTAGCGTTTTTACATCTTAACTACGCTGAGACAGGTACGATTTAATCCAATTAAAAAATTCACCTCTAAAACCATAGCACAAAAATTTTTGAAGAAGTATTTCATGATTTACGCCTCGTCATCATTCAAGTTGAGATATTTCTTTTCTAAAAATTCCAGAATGGCATCAGATGCGTTTTTGAAATTTTGAAACCTAAACTGATTTTTATTTAATGTGTTATGTTCATCTAAAAATTTTTTCGATTGTTTTTGACAACGTGGACAATAATGATATGGGTCGGAAATTTTATGGATCATCTACTTCCTCACCCTTATGGAAATGGATGGCAATTGCCTTTTTTAGGTCTGACGAAAACACATCTTGCAAAGGATTCATTAATTGCTGTTACTAATACAGTTAAGATGCAGTATAGTAGAATTTCAAATACCCCTTAGTGATACTAGGTGAAAGTTTTTTTTTATTTCTTTTGTAGTTTCTTCCAGTTCGCTTATAGTAACCGGAGTTAATGTAAAATTATTTCTTATATTAAAATTGTTAAAATAATCAATAGTGTTTAGTTGTGGTATTATATTTTCAGTTAATTTTGCACCAGTAGAACAATGGTTATTAAAATCGTTCGGAGTTACGTTCGCTTGTACAAAGACCAGTTGATTTGTTTTGCCCCTAAGAACATTGACGATGGCCCAACTTTCTTTCATTTTATTATTCGCCTGCTGTAATCAATTCTCTATTCTCATTAGGTAAGGAAAACATAAAATAAAAGATAATTTTCTGCAGTAGTTAGATTATTTATACAGGGTGTCCCACGACGAGCTGCGGCAATCGATATCTCGAAAAGTAGACATCGGAAAATTTTGAAAATTTGGTAGTAAACTAATGTCGATGGGGGCAACTCGGTTAAAATATTTTCAAGATGGTGGCACTTCCGGTTATACCGGACGTCGATACCAACTTGCTTATTTTAAATGGGATACCCTATATATTATTACATTTTTAGATTGTACGCAAAATTGTAGGCCGATTTTGTGTATCATGTCCTATACCTAGGTCTCTCCGTTTTTGAGATATTTCAATTATTATGTCAAAAATGACGTTTGCGGGCCCTAAAAGAATTATCAATTTTTCCTATGAGAAAGCCGTTATTATCTAATTTAAGTTCGATTCGTTGTTGAAAAAAACCTACTTTAATAGAGTTTTATAATATTTTGATAAGTATTAATACAGAGTGTTTAAAAAATAAGAATAAATATGAAATTGAGAAAACTGTCAAAAATCAATTTTTATTTATCTTATCTTATTCTCCATTAAAAATAAGGGTAAGTTTGTATATGGATGTCTATTCCGAAAATTCTTAGTATTCGAGATATTCCCAATTCAATATTTCTATATGGGTATTTTGTTATGGATATTAAGTTAAATTACTCTTAGTTGGTTATGACGGCGTTGAGTGCTAAACAAATGTATGTAGCTGTCACTTACCATTTGACAAGTATCAATTATCATGCCGGGGCGCTTAAACTATACGCACGAGGATTACTTAAATTTGTTTATAATCTATGGAGAATGTAACAAAGTTTTATCAAGAACGTGTGAAATATTTGCTAATAGATATCCAGATAAACAAAAACCGTCTCCGAACAGTATTAAACAATAATGGAGAATTTCAAAAATTTTGGCATGGTTAAGGCAACAGTTCATAAAATAAAACCAATTGTCGATGATGAAAATATCGAAATTGCTATTTTGGGATATTTTGCGACATATCCTATGACATCCTTAAGACAAGTGGCCTTACAAATAGGAATCTCCAAGAACTCTATTCATAGAATTCTTTTGAAACACAAATTCCATTCCTATTCCATGTCTATGATTCAACACCTAAAGGACACCGATTTGACCAGAAGAGTTCACTTTTGCGAATTTATTTTAAGAATGTTACAAGGCGACTTTCGATTTTTGGACAACATAATTTGGACAGACGAGGCAAAATTTACGAAAAATGGACTTTTCAACACACATAATTTTTAGGTGAAAGATATTTGAATATATTACAAGATTTAGATAATGAATATTTGAACAATTTACCGCTAGCTGAACATAGGCAAATATTTTACCAACACGATGGCGCGCCACCACACAGCAGCTTCATAGTTAACAACTTCTTGGAAGAATCTTTTTACGATAAGTGGATTGCTAACAATGGACCTTTTCTGTGGCCTCCCCGTTCTCCCGATGTGTCTGTCTTAGACTATTTTATATGGGGAACAATAAAAGATATGGTTTATTTTAATCCAGTCACAACAATGGAAGATTGTCAGGCAAGAGTAAGGAATGCTTTCGAAAGATTATCTCCAGGTTCTATTAGAGCGGCCACCCATGACGAACTAATCAAGAGGTGCGAAAAATATTTGGAAGTTCAGGGTGGACACTTTGAACACTTATTAAAATAAAATATTTTCCTGAGTATAAGTAGTTATACTGTTAGTAATTTATGTAAGAACCTTTTGTATCTAAGTTACATTGGTTTAATTATTTTATGAACTGTTGCAGTGCCAAATTTTTTGAAATTCTCCATTATTCATTAAATACTGTTCGGAGGCGGTTTTTGTTTCTCTGGATATCTATTAGCAAATATTTCACATGTTTTTGATAAAACTTTGTAACATTCTCCATAGATTATAAACAAATTTAAGTAATCCTCGTGTGCATAATTTAAGCGCCCCAGCATGATAATTAATACTTGTCAATTGCTAAGTGACGGCTACATAAATTTGTTTAGCACTCAACGCCGTCATAGCCAACTAACAGTAATTGAACTTAAAAGCCATAGCAAAATCTCCATATAGAAATATTGAATTGGGAATATCTCGAAAACTAAAAATTTTCGGAATAGACATCCATATACAAACTTACCCTTATTTTTAATGGCGAATAAGATAAGATTATAAAAATTGGGGGTTTCCATTTGAAAAAATTGACTTTTGACAGTTTTCTCAATTTCATTTTTATTCTTAATTTTTGAACACTCTGTATTAATACTGATCAAAGTATTATAAAAACTCTATTAAAGTAGGTCTATTTCAACAAATAATCTAACCCAAATTAGATAACAAAGGCTTCCTTATAGGAAAATTGATAATTCTTTTAGGGCCCGCAAATGTCATTTTTGACATAAAAATTGAAATACCTCAAAAACGGACAGACCTAGGTATAGGATATGATACACAAAATCGGCCTAGAATTTTGCGTACAATCCAAAAATGTAATAATATATAGGGTGTCCTATTTAAAATAAGCAAGTTGGTATCGACTTCCGGTATAACCGGAAGTGCCACCATCTTGAAAATATTTTAGCCGAGTTGCCCCCATCGACATTAGTTTACTACCAAATTTTCAAAATTTTTCGATGTCGAGATATCGACCGCCGCAGTTCGTCGTGGGACACCCTGTAGATTAATTCCCTTCTAATGCAACGAAAACTACCTTCAGCTTTAAGAACTTTATATGGGACCTAATAAATTTCCCTGCTTCAAACTTTGATGGCTTTCAACCTATGACCGTGACAAAAGTTAGAGCAATATGCAAAACAAACTAGAGGGCCCTATTACACTTAGTAGGCCAACGAGTTGTTTGTGGCTGTGATTCTCAAAGGTATCGACTGACGCAAATTATTATAGGAATATCTAGGGAAGCAAGATCAAGGATTGCAATTCTGAAAGGACGCTTTAGTGGTCAGAGGAGCTCACTCGTCCCGATGGGTGAACAGGAATTGTGGTAAAGGATTTTCTTATTTTCACAAGTATAGCAACGTCAACATGTATTGTTCAAATCGAGTTTCAGATGCAGGACAAGTATCAATTGAGACACAATAGTGCTCCTATGAATATAAAATCTGGCTTACTGTATACAAAGCTTAAATTATGTAATACCGGACGTACCGCAAAGTTGAAATCGCGAATTAACGAACCCCTCAATATTTTTTGACTTCACCATGGATGATATTCTTGATGCGGCTACCAAAGGCAAATTAACGGCTTTATTGTTACTGGACTATGCTAGTAGTCTAGACGCTGAAGGAAGTTCTTCTGGCCTTAAGAGGTCCGAAAGGTTTTATGATCATTTTCAATGTTTTTTTTTTTCGTAAAATCGATTGGGATAGATCCCGCATACCAAATATGGTCAATTTTCTAGAGTTATTTATGAGAAAGTGCCTAAATTTATGTATTTTTGTGTTTTCTATATTCGAGTGCAGAAATACTAATATGATTTGTCAAGTTTTATGAATTTTGATTCTCTGGAGGAACTATCAATAATAGTATTTTCCCACTTTCTTTTGAGGTATACAGATATAAGAGAGATAAATGGAAACTTGAGGTAAATCTAAACAAAAATAACGAAGAACTTTTAGAAAGATATGAGAATTAAGAAAGAGAGCAAATAACATATTAAGAAAAAATTAAAAAAAGAGTATTATTGCAATAAGAAGAGAACAAAGATAATATGAAAATATGGGACACTATAAAAGATGGATTGAATGTGGGGGAAAATAATAATATATTTGAAATTGATCACAATAACGAAAAAAACTGCTGCCCAAGGAATCACCGCATCCAGATTTTGTATCCAAGTCTTATACACACTAAATCCCATTGTAATATTTTACTCCTTTTATTAATAGAGTAGCTAATGCCAAAATAAATTTTAGGGGCCCTTGGTGGCAGCAGAGTTGTGGTGAATTATTTAAATGAAAGGTTTGGAGAAAACTAGATGGGAACAAATGGGCCCGTTCGATGGACTGCAAGATCACCAGACCTTACGCCGCTTGATTTTTCTGTATGGGGCTACCTAAAGGAAAACGTTTATAGAACTCCACCAACAAACAGAGAAAACATGGAAATGAGAGTCAGAAGAGCAATCGATGGGATTACTGAATTACAGTTAGATAACGTGCTTAGGGCTACCGTCACAAAAACACGATTGTGCAGAGATAATAACGGGCAACATTTTGAGCATCTGCAGTAAAAAATGCTGTATGTATTAAAAAATGGGGTTCCTATCTTTGTTTTTATGATATCGTGGGTTGTTTAAAGATATTTTTTTAAATAAGTTAGATCTTATTAGTCTGTTCAGCTACTGGTTATTCCCAAAAAAATATTAGGCACAAAGTTGCATACCAGAGGTCTTTCGATATCACGGCACACTACGCATCAATATCTGCCAAGGTTCATATCAGGGCCACCTAGACTTAACAAACTAAAATTGATATTAACTGTCATTTTAAAAACAAATGCCGTGTTCCGATAAATGGTTGAAAATAGAATCTAGAGACGAATCAGATACGTAAAAAAAATATACATGGTGCCATTTAAAATAGCAGAGTAGATGTCACTTCCGGTGAAACCGGAAGTGGTGGGAAAAAATTTTGTACTTAAAAAAGGACGCATTATATAAGTGTACCAAATTTCAAAGTAATATCTTTTTAAATAAACATGCTACGGGGTGTTACATGTCTCCGGTATCACCCGGTATAGAGGTAAAAAAAGGTAAAAATCCTTGACTTGCAATTACAGGCTAATATCTGCAATAAACAATATTGGCAAATTAGTAGAAATGTGTTTATAATCAAGGTTAATGAATCATTTGAATTGTAATAAAATATTGCCTAATTATCGTTTCGGATTTACAGAAAATATGAGTACTGATGATGCGATATATATGGTTACAAATAAATTAGGTATTTAATAACATTGACAAAAGTAAAACGACACAGTGCCTCACAATATGCTTATTGACAAACTAATTGATTATGGTATGGTGTACGAGGAATAGTTAATAACTTATTTTATAGTTACAAAACAGAAGAATGTGTGTTAAAATCGGTGATCAACTCGGTACGTTTATACAGCAATTAGAATATGGCATACTTCAAGGAACCGTTCTGGGACCAACACAATAGTAATAGTTCTTTAATGTAAATTAAATATAATTATATAATTAAATTTGATATTAGTGTCTCGTATAAAAATTTTATTCAAAGATCAGAAAGTAATATCAAAACTGATCCTTCTAAATTCTGGGCTTTTATTAACAGTAAAAAAGGCGTGACCAATATTTCCAACCACATGCATTTTAACGGTCAAACTTTAACTACCACAGATGATATAATAAATGCTTTTGCAAATTTCTTTGGTGATTCTTATTTACCTGATGGTGGCGACTCAGATTTAGACTTCAATGATGCATTGAATAATGTTAATATCCACCTACGAGCCTTTGACGAATCTGACGTATTCAAAGCTATCAAAAAAATTAAACCTAAAATGACGACGGGGCCAGATGGCGTTCCAGCATTTCTTATTAGGGATTGCGCTCAGATATTTTCTTATTCTTTAATGGTTTTATTTAACTTATGCATTAAGACCTGTTCATTTCCGGTAATCTGGAAGCGATCTAAACTATGACCGGTTTATAAAAAAGGAGATAAATTTGATATAACTAATTTTAGACCTATTTCAATCATTTGTAATTTCTGTAAAATCCTGGAAATACGGCTACATGACACAATTTATCCAAGTGTCAGCAATCAGATCTCGCCGTACCAGCATGGTTTCATGAAAGGACGTTCAATTACTACTAATTTATTGTCCATTACACAATACATAGCTGAAGTTTTGGATGGACAGTCGCAAACTGATGTTATATATACTGATTTTTCCAAGGCTTTCGACAGACTTAACCATAATATTCTACTTCGTAAGTTACATGATATAGGTTTGTCTTATTCACTGCTACAGTTATTTAGATCTTATCTGTCAAATCGAATACAATATGTCGCGTATAATGGAGTTAAGTCTGTCGAATTCTTGGCGTCATCAGGTGTCCCTCAGGGCTCGGTGCTAGGTCCCTTACTATTTAATATTTTTATTAATGATATAGTGGATATTTTAGATGTTTGTTGTTTGCTATATGCAGATGATTTAAAGATATTTACAGAGATAACGAGTGTTGAAGACTGCTACTGCCTATAGCATAACCTTGACAGACTATCACAGTGGTGCCTAAACAACAAATTGCCATTAAATGCCAGTAAATGTAATGTTATGTCGTTTACGCGTAAGTCAACTCCCCATGTGTTCAACTAAGATCCTGACAATACCGCCATACAAAGACCTGATACTTACCGTGACTTAGGTGTAATTTTTGATCCGAAGTTAACATTCAATGCCCACATTGAAAACACAGTTGGTAATGCATTTAAAACACTTGGTTTCATAGTGCGCAGTAGCCGTGAATTTGCGAACATAAGCACTGTACAAACATTATACTGTTGTTTCGTGAGGTCTAAGCTAGAATACGCGTCCCTTGTTTGGTATCCCTATTATGATATACACATTAACAATTTAGAAAATGTGCAACGAAGATTTCTAAAACTTCTGTTTTTTAAAACCAATGAAACATATCCTCCTATTGGCTACCCTCAACAACGCTTACTCGATACTTTTGGTATGGTTAGTCTTGATGACAGGAGGCAATACCTTTCGCAAGTTTTTTTATACAAGATCATTCATAATATTTTGGATTGTCAGGAAATAGTAGGGAAGTTAAACTTTATTGTCCCCAGGCTAGCTTCTAGACAGGAACTAACTTTTTATATACCAACGGCGCGGACTAATACCTTAAAAAATTCTCCTTTTTATTTAATTTGTGGCAACTACAACAAACACTGTAGCCGCATAGATATTTTTCACTGCAGCCTTAATGACATCAAGTCATATTTTAAACATTAGTGTATCAAAGATAATATTATATATAATTTTTCTTGGTTTATATGTATTACGGTACTATATCTCTTATATGTTACAATCATATTGTATATGTCTTATATTTTAACTGTATGTATTAGTTTAGTTTTAGTTATATGTATTTTTTCTGTATTTCCTGTTCTGTAATTGGGTGCTTACCTGTTGAACAGTGTATTTTAAATAAATAAATAATTTACGTTATATATCAGATTATTAATGAAAATAAATTTAACGATAATAAAATTTATGAAACGAAAATAGATAATTCGACTGTAACGGATGATAAATTAATTTTAATAAATACTTCACTGACTTACCAAGAAAACTAAATGAAAAGTTAAATACGGAAAACAACAGGATTAACGTGAAGCCTGCACACGATAGTTATTATCTAATTATAATTGAATCACTCAGTAAAAATGAGGTCTATAATATTATAATGCAATTAAAAAATACTAATTAATCGAGCTTTGATAATTTAAGTGCAAAATTAATCAAATAGTATGTATATCATAGCAAACACCATTAACAAACTCAACTAATTGGTCTATATCAGAAAGTACATTTCCACAAATTTTAAAGACAACTAAAATAACGCTCTTTAAGAAAGGTGATCGAACCCTCCTTGAAAATTATCGTCCAATTTCAATATTGTCGACTATATCTAAAATTTTGGAAAGAGTAATATTTAATACAATTATACAATTTATAGCAAAACTCAATATAAATGGTGGTCCCTGGGAACGGGAAGTTTTGAAAGCGTCATAATTTTGAAAGTAACTTTATTTATTTAAAATAAGATATAACGGTAGCTAGGTAATTATATGCATTTTTTATTCCTTAAAAATAATGCCTAGTAAATGTCCGCACTCTTGAACCCTATTGGTAAAATTTTCCATTCCACGATGCATCATGTCTAACGGAATATTGGCAATTTCTTCACGGATTTTTATTTTCAAGTCCTGAATATTTTTTGGTTTGTCAACAAAAACCTTATGCTTAAGTAGCCCCACAAGAAGTAATCTCACGCCGAACCTGCGGGCCATTCAATGTTTCCAGGCCTGGATATAATATGATCAGGAAATTATCTCTGCAAGGCATTTATTGATTCTCTTGTGGTATGTGGAGTAGCTCCATCCTGCTGAAACCAACAATTTTGATTCCCTGGAAACATGCTTGTAGCGTCAAAAACTGGTTGATCATTTTGGTATAGCGTGCAGAATTGACTGTCACAGCATTTCCATCATTGTTTTAAAAAAATAAGGACCAATAATTCGCATTGAAGAAACCAAACTGTTACCGTCGGGCTATGTAACGATTGTTGGTATACTTCTTGTGAATTTTTGGAATTCCAATATCTGTAATTTTGTTTGTTGGTGTAGCAACACAAATGAAAATAAGCCTCGTCAGAAAACCACCAAGTTATGATTAATTCCACATGCTAAAATAATTTCAGAAAAATGTAGACGTCTTGGGTTTTAATTCTTGAGCTATCTGGATTCTATAATGATGAAGATTCAGATCCTTGGGCCAAATTCTAAGCAAAGAAGAGTCACCTAAACGCAACGCCTGGGCTCGTTTTCCAACTGAACGTTTTGGACTGTGTTCAACAGATGCTCTGATTTGTTCAATGTGCTCAGGGATTCTAACACTTCTATTGGGTCCTTTACGTCTGGATTTATTGGCTGTACCTGTTTCTTCAAATTTACGAATCCACGATTTTATAGCATGGGCGGAAGGAACTCTCCCGTGTCAAGGAATCTTAAAGTGTCGTCGAAATTGTCATTGCACAGCAACTACTCTGTCGCTATTTTTATAATACGATTTTATTGTAAAAGCACGCTGCTCATCGGGCCATTGTTCCATGAATACTAAATGGCATACAATGACAGGCAATATGACAAATAAATCCATGGCCAACTAAACTGCTGGCCACTCGAACTTACACATAGAGAATTTTAGGCAAAATTTAAAGTTCAATATTTTCAACAGGAATGCAAATTTTTGAACGCGGCTTGCAAATTTTAAGAGCTAGTTTTTTTCGGATTAAGCTGCATGACGTATATTTATCGTAGGAACATAAGTTTATTATATACGGGGTGATCAATGAAGTCATGCAAAAAATCAAAAAGTTTGTATGAGTGAAATTTCCGCAAAAAATTTTTTTGGTCGTTGCAATATGGTTCGTTACTAAGGTAACATCAATATCTCTAGACCGTTTTGTCAGTTTTTGGATTAAGGCCCTTAGGCCTTGTACACACTACTCAACATAAAATTTGGATCCCGAAATTTTTAAAATGCTATAACTTGACATTGGATTGACGGTTCTTGATAATTTTTGCGGATTTGGAATCCTTATTTCACGTAGATTTTCTATGGTCTAAGCATTTTATTTGAGGGTTGAAATTTACACATTATGCCGGGTCGATAATAAACAAAAACGTAGGGTACGACGCGCTCTAAGGTTTGGCATTATTTAAGTTTTTGTAAAAATAAATTCTCACCTCAAGTTGTTTTTATTTAATGTTCCTCTTACTGTTCTGTCCGAAACTCACACCCCAGTTTGTTGTCTTAAAGAGTCATTCAGTTTTACAGAGTTCTTTGTCCACCCCCAAGCCCATAATTATGATCGGGTGTAATTTCTACGCGACGCGTCAATTTCAAAGTAGGCATTGGAAAAACAAATTTGTTGCTATGCAATTAAAAACTATTTACATTATTTTAGAAATAATCTGACACATTTCAATGTTATAATTTTGTAAAGTTTAATTAATATGAGGCGTTTAACCACGGCAGAGAGGGAAAATTGCATTCGACTTCTCAACGAAGGAATGTCAAAACAGCAAATTGCGCACATTTACAATGTCAGCCGAAAGACAATTTACAATTTGATCCGCCGCGTCGAAACTACTGGTGATCATATTTATGGGCATGGGGGTGGACATACAAAAAAAAATAAACGAAAGAACCGAAAGAATTTTAATGAGAGAAACTATGCGGAATAGAACAAAGAACTCTAGAAAACTAAATGACTCTTTAAGACAACAAACTGGGGTGAGAGTTTCGGACAGAACAGTGAGAGGAACATTAAATAAAAACAACTTGAGGTGAGATTTTTTTTTAAAAAAACATAACATAATGCCAAACATTTTAAATTAGAGCCCGTCGCAGAGCAAAATGTGTACGGTTATTACAACACCATAGAGCGAATAGGCGGGCATGGGCAAATCGGCATGCGAATTGGGGTAATGCAGAGTGGAGCCATTGTTTATTTACTGACGAAACAAGATTTAATTTGTTTCACTCCGATGGCCGAATTTTAGTTTGGAGAAGGCCAAATCAGCGATATTTGGAGGAAAATATGGACCCTCAAGAAGCATTTGGTGGCGGAGGTGTTACAGTGTGGGGAGGTATCATAAGAAATGGTAAAATCGAGCTATTCATTACCAACCAAACCATTAATGCTGCTGTTTATCAGGAGGAAATTTTGGAACCTATTGTTGTTCCTTTTGCTCGACATTACGGCCCAGAACTTCTATTGGTGGATGACAACGCTCTCACAGAGCGCGAAGGATCACAGAGTTTTTGCAGGCACAAAACATCAATAGGATGGACTGGCCTGCAAAGTCTCCGGATGTTAGTGTCATCGAACACGTTTGGTCTTATTTAAAATTTAAAGTAAGATCTCTTGATGTACCCCCTGAAACCTTAGAAACGCTCAGTGAGGCCATTCGTGAAGAATGGGAGAATATTCCACAAGATTTTATAAATAATCTTGTGGATACTCTACCAAATCGATGTCGGGAAATAATATTACGAGCAGGAGGACCAACAAAATATTAGCTTCTCTTTTTTTTAATTAATGTACCTAATTTTAATTAGGTAATTTTAATTTAAGTTTAAATTAAATTCATTTTTAGTTTTTTAGTTATTTTTTTTTTAATTATTAAAAATTACCAGAATTAGAATTATAAATTTTTTAAGAATTGACTTGTGGCCGTTGTTAAGCAATCTTGTACATTGTAGAATATAATGTAATAAACTTGTTCTTGTCGCTACGTTTTTGTTTATTATCGACCCGGCATAATGTGTAAATTTCAACCCTCAAATAAAATGCTTAGACCATAGAAAATCTACGTGAAATAAGGATTCCAAATCCGCAAAAATCATCAAGAACCGTCAATCCAATGTCAAGTTATAGCATTTTAAATATTTCGGTATCCAAATTTTATGTTGAGTAGTGTGTACAAGGCCTAAGGGCCTTAATCCAAAAACTGACAAAACCGTCTAGAGATATTGAGGTTACCTTAGTAACGAACCATATTGCGACGACCAAAAACATTTTTTGCGGAAATTTCACTCATACAAACTTTTTGATTTTTTGCATGACTTCATTGATCACCCCGTATATAATAAACTTATGGTCCTACGATAAATATACGTCATGCAGCTTGATCCGAAAAAAACTAGCTCTTAAAATTTGCAAGCCGCGTTCAAAAATTTGCATTCCTGTTGAAAATATTGAACTTTAAATTTTGCCTAAAATTCTCTGTGTAAGTTCGAGTGGCCAGCAGTTTATATATAGTTATAAAATAATAACATTTTCAAAACTTCCCGTTCCTAGGGAAGACCCTTTACTTACTAACTGTCAACATAGGTTTCGTAAAAGCAGATCTACTGAAACTGCAATCTTAAATTTTGTTGACAATACATATAAAAATTTAAATAACGGTCAAAAATGCATTGGTTTATTTATGGACCTTAGTAAAGCTTCTTACAGAACGAAATACTCAAATTCCCATAGACAGGTCCTTATATGAATCTAAATGGACTTATTTCTTCATATAATTATTACTAATATGCTGTTTTTTTGTCAATAAACCACTATTACTATAATTGATCATAAAATAACATTATCTTAATAAAAGAACTGAAATAAACACCTAAACCTAGTCATTTACATTTCAAATTAAGAATTTAGCCTTACATTAGCAAATAAGGAACAACTTTTGCACACTCTTATTTTTTGGGAAATTATCAAAGAAATGCATATTTCACCATCGCGGAAAGAAATCTCATTAAAGTCTCCGGTCCTTTGTGGTACTTATGTACAAAACAATTTGTAAATGGTAAGAGTCTTTCTGCGCCGCTGAATTTATTAATATAAACCCACATTCATATTTAAATGCCGGATTAATTGTTTTTCGGTTGGCGGATACGTTTCATCAAATCGTTCAAAGCGCATCAATGAGGTATTTTTGGATTGCATTTTTAATAACTGGAACCGGTTTAAATGGAAAAACAAATTAAAAATATCGCGCTGATTGTATCAAGGATACGGGATTTAAAAAGTTATTAAAGAGTTCAAATTGTAACGAAAATTTCGATGATAAATGAATATTCATTCAGATTAATTTGCAAACTTGATTGAAATAATATAATACCTTTCACAGAATCTATATTCATCAAACACATTTTACTACGACAGTTAAAAAGGCTAAGGAGGGTTTTATTAGACGGTATAATATCTATGCAAATGAAAAGTTCTTTATGCAAACCATTTTAAGAGGATCTTATAAAATTTGCCTTTAAATATTAAACGTTTATTAATGATTACGTATTAAAATCTGGCGTTGTAGAGAATTAGTAATGTTTTGTACCAGATTTTATTAATATTAAATAACCACTGGACTAAAGAACTATCCTAGGAAAATAATACAGCAATGATAATTAAAACAATTTCTCAGTCAAAATCAAATAACGTACTGTCGTGAACAGAAAAAAATAGGACAATTTTCTTTTCTAATGTAAATCTGTCTCAATTTGAATATGTAGCCGAACTTTTAATTTATTTTTTATTTTAATGCTGTAGTTATTGCTATAGTAAATGATGGATGGTTAATGAGACAAATTGCACTGCGTTATAACATTAACAGAAATTTGGTGTGTAACATTTTAAGAAAGTGGAGAATAAACGGTACGATTAGTAGAAATCTTGGATCAAAGGACAAAGGATATCCTACTTAACAAGAAACTAGCTATTAATATTTCGTTATTGCACCATTTCTATTTACAACTTCTATAAGTCTGTTTGGCATAGAATTAAATAACCTTATACAGTAATCATTAGTAATAATATCTTCCCATGCGTTATTTACTATTTTCAGTAATTCTTCGGCATTCCATGGTCTCACATTTCGTTTTTGGATACTTCTTACGAATAGTCACCATACTTCTTCCACAGGTTAAGATCTGGACTATGGCTGAGCCAGTTAAGAACATTGATGTTGTAATCTTGAAACCAGTTAGTTACGGTATGAGCAGTATGAACGGAACAATTGTCTTGTTGAAATATGAACTCATTATTAGGAAATAATTGTGACACAGAAGGGAGCATAATATTGTCTAAAATCCTAATACACGTTCCACTATTAAATCGTTCCTCAATATGCCACAAAACATCAGGACCAGGTGCCGATATCCAAGCCCACATATTGACGGAAAATCTACCACTTTTACCATTGTTAGATATATATTTCTCATGGAATCGAGTATTCGGAGGGCGGTAAACACGAATACGAACGCTGTGTGTTGATTGGAAAGTTTTTTCGTCTATAAAGATTACATTGTTGCAAAAATTTACATCATGCGCTAAAAATTCAAGCGCAAATCCTACTCGAGCTTCTTTATGTTCAGCTTTAAGTAATTATTTCTGTGCTGCTGCATGACAGCGTAGCTCCGATTCTCTTACACGCCCGCGACCAGTACTACTCGATCCAGGAAAATTCGTTTCTTCAGCAGCCTGAATAACTGAGTAAAATGGATTTTCTACTAAAGCATTTACCAATTGCAAATCTGGTTGTTGAGTTGATATCCTTCGTCGTCCTGATAGAATTTATACTAATCGTACCGTTTATTCTCCACTTTCTTAAAATGTTACACACCGAATTTTTGTCAATATTATAACGCAGTGAAATTTGTCTCATTGACCATCCATCTTCTGCTTTAGCAATAACTCGAGATTTAACTAAATCGCTTATATGAAGCATAGTAGTTTTTTGCAACCTTGCAATGAATTATGACAACTAACTGACAATGTCACAAAAGTTAAAGTTAGATATACACAACTAGATTTTAGCAAAATACCGTTATAATATCGTATCATTAACTGAGGTTTACAAAATGAAATTTTCTTTGTTACCAAGTTGAAAAATGGCTAATTTTTTAAATCGGCCTTTTATAGGCGTCCCGTTAAAATTAACTCACATTCTGCTTAAATATCTAGAATTTTTTGTCATACCGGGTATCAACGGATCATGATAGATCCCCTTTCCTTCCTTATTTTTAAGAATATCGGAATGAAATTTGGGGAATGTATTATATGACCAAGAAGACACTTTGTGGCATAACTGTCGATTTTTCCCCACTTCCGGTTTCACTGGAAATGACCCCAACTTTTGATTTTTAAATGGAACACTTTGTATATATTATATACCCTTGAAAAATTCTTAGTACGGTGATGCCTCATAAGTGACAGTTCGAGTCCATGAAAAAAATTTGACAAAATTAAAAAAAAACAAAAAAATTTAAATAAAAAAAAATTGCTTTTGGACAACCGATTCCTTAGAACATCCGCTATTTTATGGTAGTACTCTACCATTATGGTTCCATTTGAAAAAATTAAATTAAAATAAAGTAACTGGTGTAATATGTTATCTTTAATAATTTTTATTGTATTTGCTGTTATGCCATCAAACACACAAGTTTATGATGGCATCATTTATTTCCCCGAGAGTAATTGGTGTAAAATATATTGAATGCTCCCTATATGTTGAAACAGTACACGGAAGAGGTAGATTTGAACCAAAATGTCATTTTATTTTGTTCTGCACATATTAACTATGACTATCTCATATTGGCTGTTATATAAACTTATGCAATTATTTGTTACATTTTTTCGGCTTAAATTGATATTTATAATATCCCACGTTTTTTTTGTTTTGTTGGAGATGTCATTTATTTTATTTAAATAGAAATTTTGCTTCGGTGTTTTTATATTGTTTTTATAGATATTTCTTTGTTCGTTATGCAGAATTTTTAGTTCTCCAGAATTAGTATTAGTCATAAGCCAGTGCAGATTTTTTTATATAATTGCTTTGTTCAATTATGTCATATGTCATTTGTTAACCATTCTTTTTTAAGTTATTATTTTTAATACTATTTCTTTTTATTGTCACCAGTTTTACTGGACAAGTAATATTATAACACCAAATAATTGTTTGAAGGAAAGAATCAAAAGCGTCATTTACACCAGCAGAATATATATATTAGTCCAATTATGCTTTTTTAACTCGAAAATAAAATTTCTGATATTGTTTTCTTCTAGACTACGTTTTTTAAAGATTATGAATGTGGGGATGTCTTTTTCAGCTTTGATAATATTGATGTTCAAGATATGTGAGAAATGGTCTGCTATATTAGGATCGCACAATTTCAGGCTTAAATTATTAATAGGGATATTAGAAACCATATAGTCAATGCAGCTGGTGGAGGAGTGACTATGTATATTTGTAAATATGCGCTTAGGAGACATTATAGAAGCAGTATTTAATTTGAATGAATTAAAGGGATCAAATAAAATATTGGTATTGGAGTCTTTTTGCATCGCATCCATGTTGAAATCTTCACACAATATAATGCTACATGACATACTATTTGCAATATTCAGTGCCTGATGGAGATTCATTATATATTCGTCAATATCACCACAATGGGGCGAGCATAGGTGCGTCTTTACTATGTACATACTTCGGTATGCGATGTAAAGCAACGACAGGAGCAGTTAGTACTTGGATGGGTGACCATTCCAACGGAAACCGCGTCCTCGCCTCACACATCTTCCAGCGGCTTGTATATAAAGGTATGCGCGGAAGCTATACAACCTTAGGCGAGACTTGTTCCAATGCAGCATTGCCAAAGTTCGCAACAGGTCGAGTCGGCTCTGGTAACGACGCGCTCGAACAAGCCGGTTGCATGAGCACGTCGCCCCCAGACGATTTATTTTTCCCTTCCGTCAATTTCATAGAAGGCTTTTTAGCTACCGACTTTTTTATAGCAGCTTTTTTAGCAGTCGGCTTCTTTACGCCTAATGATTTTTTTTCTGCTGCCTTCGTAGGCTTCTTTGCGCCAATTGATTTTTTGGCTGCTGCTTTCGTCGGCTTTTCAGGCATCTCTACCTGTCCCTTGTCTGAGACAGTATCGGAGATAGGGCTCAGGGGGGCAGGAACAGATGCTTTCGCTTCCAAAATCCTTCTAAGAATCGACATACCATCTTGACTGTGACCTTTCTCAGTATTTTCTATCTGCGCCTGAATTTCGTTGGTTTGTTTCGATGTTGAAGGTTTAGCCTCAACACTAAAACGACCCTTTACAGGTGCAGGTATAGAATTCTGAGAAGGATACGGCGTCGTCTTATTTTGACCTCGCTGCGAATCTTTTCTTTTAAAATAACGAGTTCGAGATTTGGGAAGTGATTCCAACTTTGATTTTTTAGATGGTGGTTCGAAATCAGAATCACTACCTAAATCCCAACTCGTTTCCTTAACCGCAGACAAATTAGACCACGCGGAGTTCGGGTAGGCCTCACTCTGACATCCTACATTAGACGTGCCGGCTTCAGTCTCAATGGGATTATTTATTTTAATTCCATCCGAGGCCAAAACCGGCGCGTCTAAGTTGGAGATACCAAGATCACTCAACAGTTCATCAAAACCAGGGTTGCACTGGTTTAGTTGTTCTGCCGTAATCTCGATATCAGGCAGTAGTCCTACGTCAGGGTCAATCGGTGTATTCTGGTAGTTCACCGTACCATCACCCGGAGAAGCGTTACTGTTGCTTCGGATATAATCCCATGGACGCCTCGGAGGGGATGTAAAGTCGTCGGTCCCTTGTCTATTAAATGTTAGGCAAGTAAAAGATCCCTACTCTTCTTAAGGGAAGAGGTTCGGCAACATTCCTGGTTGGGGGTAGCTCATCTACAGGCGTCGGTGTTAGGCCTCAGTAGCGGAAATAGGCCGACGTTAAATAAATGTAAAAAAAAAAAAAAAATATCACCACAATGTGGCCTATGTGCTACGATTACAATATACTTAAACTCTGCAATAGTGCAACATATTGCACATATTTCTATATGGCATTCAACAGATAGGTTATTTATAGAGGTGATTGTTTTTGTGTTTAATATATTGCTGGCTATGATGAAAGAGCCGCCATGTATATGCCCTAACCTAGAATAATACGTTACTATTTTGTGATTTGGAAACATCACATTTCTAGGATCATTTTTGCTTATCCAGTGCTCCGAAATACACAAAATATCTATTTCAAAGTTATTCATAAATAAATCAACTTCGTCCAACTTATTGAGCATGACTTGTACATTTACATGTGATATTTTTAAAGTAGTATGGTTTTTAATGAATTTTGGACTTACCGTACTAACAGAGTTTTTAGTGTTAGTTTCGAAAAAAACTATATTTTTTTATTAATGAACCCGTTCGCCAATTATCACTGGTAAAAGCTTTATCTAGCTTGGCCTATTATTAATGGTCCACCCTGTATATAATCTATTATTTTTGTTCTTTTCTAGCAAATTTTTATAATAATCGGTCTTTCTTTTCTCAATTGTTTCAAATATTTTTTTTATAGTCTCGATATTCTACCTTTAATTCCAAATTTTCGGGACTTCGCTTAGTGGCAATAAATAGTGTATTATTATGCTTTGCAGAGTACCAAGAAGGTTTTTTTTTAATGTTTGTGATAAATTTTGTTATGATACGTGCACAATTTTACATTATTGTACCCACTTCCGATTCAGTAAAGCGTTACGTTTTTATTCTTAAAACATAAGACTACAGCTTTTATATAATATAGCGATAAAAAATTACTTCACACTGACAAATGCTAAAACCCGGATTAATACCATATAGGGTCTTGAAAAGGTAAAACGGAAAACATTGGGTCCAAACCCCTAGTTCACGAGTTCTGCACTTATTTCATAATGCGAAAACACTTTTTATTATTGCAACAGCGAAACTCTAAACCAATAAACGGCTATGAATAATCAAGGAAAAATATGAGGAAAGGTATTTGTTTGGGGCTTGGTACGAGGACTATTACTCAGGATCGAGCGGCCTTAATTCACATTCGCTGCTATCTATCAGACCCAGGCATGCAGCATGTAGATCTTCCTAATTCCATGCCCGTCGACATTTTTCCCTGATATCCGCAAAAAATCGGCTCCGTTTAGCGATCTTGTTTCCGTCGCCGCGGAACGCCATTTCCTTGACTCCGAATTTTATTAGACATTTAGCATTTCCTTCCTCCTTGCTTGTGCGTCGTCCTAATCATGTTGCTGTTTTATGGTAATAATATTGTTTTTCAAAACAACTGAGTGGCGAATAAAACCAGCTATTACTGCGAAGCTACGAAACTTTAAGTTAAACGATATTCCTTGGCAGTATAATAACGGGCTGGGTGCTTCGGAGTTAACGGACTGAATTTTTAATAATTTACAGCGAAAGTTTCAACAGCACGGCTTCTTCGTTTCATCAAGAGCGGGCGGCCCAGGTTAATCAGTTAATAGGTTTTATTATAATCTTCAATTTTTATGAACAGATTTAAAGGGATCTCATGCATGATATATGCAGGAACGAATATAGATGAACTAATGGTTTTTAAATGAGTTATTTAACATTGACGATTTTGGAAGGTTTATGGGAAACTCTTCTTCTACGATGACAATTAACGAATAAAAAAAGTAGTTATTGTTTCGATCTAAAGTACTTACTACAAAAATTTGAAGTTTCAGGTCTTACAATCCTTATAGTGAAAGAAACATTAAAAGAAAACTATTTTAAATAAATGCAATTTATTAAAAATATTAAAATATGAGCATTACACATATAAATAAAAAATATTAAAATACCTGTGAACATAATCTATACCAATATATAAAAATAAGGGATCGAAAATGGAGGCTTGTAATTATAGAAATATAAGTGTACAAAATCAGTTTGCAAAAGTTTTTGAACTTTGTTTTAATAATAAGTTATTAAACTATTTAGAATTTCATAAATTGTTAATATCTAGCCAATACGGATTTAGAAGGAAAAAATCAACAATAAACGCCATTGAAAATCATGTGACTATGTTTATAATTCACTAAACAATAAAGAACAACCAATAGCTCTATTTTTCGATTTCAGTAGAGCTTTCGACACTGTCGATCACAATCTGCTTTTAGATAAACTATCTAAATTGGGTGTACGTGGACCTGCTCACGACTGGATCAACTCCTATCTCACTAACAGAGAGCAAGCCGTAATAATAATTGATCACTTTAAATCAGATTTCAGGCATGTGATCACTGGCGTGCCACAGGGCTCTATTCTAGGTCCTTTGCTTTCCTTAATCTTTGTAAATGTACAACACCCAATGCAGCAATTGTCTATGCAGACGATACAAACTTTTTGATTTCTAGTAACTCTTCTGAGACCGCAATCACTAAAGCTCATACATCTGTAAAGGAGTTTTCCAAATGATGTTCAAACACTGGTCTTGCACTGAATGTTGACAAAACCGTTTTTATGTCATTTTTGCCAAAGAACTATGTTCATCGTTCAAGCATTTTAATCAAGGCAGGTCATAAATCGATTGTGCATACAGAAGTGACAAAATTCCTGGGAGTAACTTTGGATTGTAAAATGACGTGGGAAACTCATACTGAAAATCTATTGAAGAAATTGAGTAAATCTTGTTTTGTTATTAGATACCTGAAATCCTCCGTCTCCCTTAATGTGTTAAGATTAGCATACTTTGGATTAGTTCAATCTATATTGTCCTATGGTTTAATTTTTTGGGGAAACTCTTCACACACTTACAAAGTATTCATCGCACAATTGTCCATTATTCATGTAATATATTTTAACATTCATTTTAATCTATCTTTTTATTTCTCTTACCAACTATTTCAGTCTGATCTATAGTAGACTGGTTATTCGAGAAAAAGAGACAATTTTGCTTATTTTACTATAGATGGTGCACAATTTAACATCAGTTTTCCTTTGTCTCTTTTTCTCGAAATAAACAGAAATCTGTCGCTTATGCTGTACATATCAGAAAGGGTAAGTTTCTCCACTCTTACGAATACTCTGAACCCACGGCTCTCTGCTCCGACTTAAACCAGCTAGTCGTCCGCATATGTTGCCTCAATTCTTTCTCAAAAATAAATAACAAGGGAAAGGAGGTAACAGTAACACGGAGTTAATTAAGAAATAATTATTTAATAATTAATTCTGTGTTACGTAATGAAAAAATAATTATTTCTAATTACTTTCGTGTTACGTAACGAAGAAATAATTAATAAATAATTAATTCCGTGTTACATATCAATGAATTAATAATTTTTGTTATGAAAACATAAAAATTTATAAACGTATCCCTTTACTTTCTTGTACAGTTAAAAAAGTTCGAGTCATTTCCTTGACTTGTTGAATGTAGAATTTTTTACTTATTTAAATCATATTCTTCTTGTTGTAATTCGTCGGTATGCGATCCAAAATGCAGTTGAAAAGATAAAATCGTTCACAAATGCATACCTTGCATAGTTGAAAATTTAATATGCAATGTTTTTATTGGAAAAAGGAAAGGTACTGGAGTTATTAAATAAAAAAAAAGCAATAACTGAACAAATAAATAAATAAATAAACACCAAAGAAATTAGACAACCCCCAATTCCAGAAGCCAGAGGCTTGTGCTTGCGCGTACACATTGAAAAAACGCAGACAACAACCATTTCTTCAGACAGTGCCAGTGTCGGAGCCAGGATTCGAACCCGGTGGCGCAATACCCGTGTGATTAATCGCGATTGCCACCTCGCGCCTTAACCCATGCGGCTATCGGCCAGAAATGATTTTATTTATTAACTATCTAGAAATATATTATTATAAACAAAACTACATATACAAAATATGCCATATACTGTGATATATCATTATAACATACTACAAAACAAAATATACATGGAGTTCACTTTCAACCTTTAGGGGAATGGTAGCTCAGTGTGTTAAAGCGACTGGCTAGCATACTGAGTTGCCTAGCGAAGTGGGTTCGATACCCGCAAGGCGAAACAATTTTTCATTAAAAAAATTGTCCCAAGAGTGGTTCGGAGTCCACATTAAACTGTAGGGCCTCGTCTCTCTTTGCCTAGCACAAGATCCTTGAAATCTTCCAGGGGGTTACTTCGGTAACTTGAGAGGCGGTTAAGAAAACATTTTTTTAACCTACCCCTTAGACGTATCTCCGGACTGAATTGGAATATCATCCTGAAATTTTGACCAAATGATTTTTTGAAGAAGACCTGCAATTTTAAAATATTTTTGAATTATTACCTCTCCCTGTTATAATGGAATTGACGTTGCTATTACATCAATTCCTAACGATTGCGCGTCCTTCTTGCCCACTGCGAATTCCTCCTATAATAGCTGCGCATCTGCAGCTCATCACGCTTACTGCGCAGATATAGCATCATTCCCTAACTATTGCGCATACTCTTTAGTGGGGAGGAGGGGTTAGTGTCACGCCTTGCAGGCGACGTTGCATGTTATCATTAAAGCAAGCCACTTCGTACATGCAATATACATGCATCCTAAAGTCGAATATCTAAAACGTACGTATATCTAAAACTGTCATATCGAGCTGAGTAATGACGATGGGACCACCGATTGCACCCGATTGTATCTGTCAAAGATGCCACATTCACATAGCTACCATCGATTTTTCTTGTTTTTGGTTTATTTATAAAACTATGCAATATAAATAAAATAAAAACACCAATGAAGAGTGTTGGGAGGTATGTTTATAAGGTTCGTTGAAATTTAGTTCAGTAGATACGTTACGTTTCAAACAGTGCTATATCTCAATTTAAGTCCATGCATCGTAACATGCATTAGTTTGTATTTCTGCGTTTACTCCACAATTTACGTATACGGTACTGGTGTTGCTTTAAGTGTCTATTGTTGCATTTTTATGCTCCGCGTCGGTCAAACAGTTATAGTAGTCACAAAGTCACAGCAAAAATTGTAGATAGAGCAGCGATAATGCATAAGTTACAGCCCGGCCAAAGCATGACTTTCTTCCCAAGCAACACGAAATGGTTTCATAAACGTTTTGATTTCGTTTATACGACTGGTATATATAATGTTTATCGCAACCTATATTCAACGTTCGTATGTCCGCGCTACAAACGTATATATTTGTCTTATCATATATTAAATATAGACGTTTTAAAAAAACATATATATATGGTACATCATATTCTAAATATATACATCTTAAGAAAACGTTATATTGTTGTCACATCATATACGAGATATATACTTTTATATGGAACCTCAAATAAACGTATTCCATATAGGTCGGTAATACGTATGATGTAAAGATTTTTCTCACGGTTATGAAAAACCTTTTCTCCAGTTGTTGGTATACGTGTAATAAACCTTTATTATCCACTGTAATTCATACATACATACATAGGGTACCAATATATGGAATATCTAATACTTATAAACCTTTTTATTTTAAATTTTTTGAGAAAGTCATTTTTTATAGTGTTGCTTCAGCTTGTCAAACTTTTTTGGCAATGCCAAAATTTAGGTAATATATTCAGAGAATATAAATATCTGACTTCGCGTAAGGTGAACATATTTCAAATTAAAATTATAGAAGTTTCAAAGCCTCATAAAGCTGGTGAACTATAATAGTTAAAAGGAAATTAGATGTAATCGTGAATTATAATTGTTTTTATTTAAATTTTTTTCTTTTGAAAATCTGAACTTTTTCTGAAGAAAATTTAGAATAAAAAGATAGAAAATATCGAGAGATTTTTAAAGGGAATCCACCCTTGTATCTTTGTTAATGAATATATGCTATAAGTTCTTTAAACCTTTTTTTATATTGTTTTATAAACTAAGAGCTTAGTTAATAAATGATTAAATAGTTTCCATTAATTTATTTTTACCAAAATTACCTTAACTTTCAAAATTTAATTGGGAAATTCTGTTATACAGTATTATAGACTAATCGATTTCAAATAACTTTGTAGGTAAAATCATGTCTCAGAAATTATTTGCTACTTATGATGAAATTGTTAATATATATTGCTGCATAACAATAATAAGATGACATTGAAACAAATTAATTTCTAAGTGCCTTATTTTGTAAAATATATTAATTTTTCTTTAATTATAACAGGGAAATTAGAATTAAAGCCTTTTTTGACTTGCGATACATTTCCCTTTGCAAAATTGTTTAGAATTGATCGGTCTACAACACTATAAAAAAGTTAGAAGGTACCCGTTTTTAAATTCTAAAGTTGATATTATAATCTCCAATTTTTTAAAAGTACATATTTTAAAACTGCTACCTATATATAACTACTGATATCAAGGAAAAATAATTCAATTGCATATATGTGTGCAGATGGTAATTTTTAAAAAATATTTATTATTTAGTACTAGCTTTTTTATATTATATTAAGCTTTACCTATTCTGCGAGATTGGCTAAATACGTAATTTTATCATTTACTATTTCACCTTGGGGACCTAGGATGTTTGACAACGATAACAAAATACAACATTGTTCATTACTCTTTATTAAAATCCAAAAATAGAGTCTATTTATTATTATTATTATTATTGTAACTATAGCGGCTTTTGGCAAGCTTCAACCAATCTTGAATCGTCCCTCTAATTTTATTGTCACTGGTCTCACCCACGCCTTCAACGCTAGCCATGCAGAGTTTTATACCTTCTGTGATAAAAAAATGCAGTTACTATGAAATCGGTCAGATAAACAATAATTCTTACCAATCACAAGTTGGTTCATTCTTGAAACTTTAACCCACTACAACGTGATAACTCAAGAATAAGGGCGGCTCATCAACATAACACTTGTTGAATTTCAACCAAACAATATATACGCAAAAACAAACAAGTAAATATTCTTTGTTTCGATCACAAGGCCACACTACTAAGGTTGACTACCACCACACGAAACAGCAATTAACACGTCGATCCGCGGTTGCTCACCACCTGTACTGTAGAGACAATGAGAGAGATGCATATATTTATGAGAAATGCTTATGTATTCTGCAACAAAGACAACAATATTAACCCGGTTGCTGGCGACTGCGCAATTGATGCAGATTGATATACGTCTAAAAACCGTATATTATAAACTGCAATATTACTGAACAAATATATTCATTCATCATCTATCTATAACAAATTTTGATTAATGTAAATATTTTACTCATATTTCCAAATATTGTTATAATCTTCGAACTTTTAGTTGCAATTGTTTATGACATGCCTATAAAAAATGTTGCGCAAATACATATTCATCGTATACATTTAAAAATAGTATATTAAAAACTATAATATGCCTGAAAAAATGCAAGTACTGTCAATTTCACCAATTTACAATTTAAACATTTGACGGAAGTGTTGTCTCAACTCTCAATTCATTATTTCTCAAATATTCTGCGTTACTCCAAAAATTTTCGGAGAAATACATTTATAATATACGTAGAAAAATCGTTTATGAAATAAACGCTTTTCATAGACGTTGATTAAATATACGATAACGAAATTTAAACAATAATTTCATATAATAAACGTTTAATAAACCATCATGTGTTGCTTGGATTGGATTACTGTAACAGAATCGTCTTGCCCTTCTTACACAAAGAATTATTGTCCGATATTTTGAGGCTGGATCTAGTGTCGGAGAGGGATGATGTGGACAGCTTGAAGAACTCCACGAGAGAAAAACGTAGATCTGGTTAACGCATACGAGTTAATCCAGCCACAAAAGTTCCCAAGGAATTGGCCAATTTTCTGAGAGATGCAAATAATAGGGAAAAACATTTCCACTAGACCACGCAGGCTATGTTAGTAAGTATTTGTAATAACAAAGCAATCTATAGTACTGACGGGCCCCTAGTCCCAACAACAAATATTTCTCGACAGTCAATGAATAACCTAGCTCCTTGTAATCACGAAGATGCGGATACGACGATAACGGTGCATGTAGCAGATGCTGTACTTGATAGCTATTCCAAAATGGATTTCAGATTACGCAATGTTTTTTATTCCTCTTACATCAACTTTTAATATAACACGCAATGAAACCGAACAATTTAAAATTTAAGTAACTTTTCCAATAATTTTTTTATATTTTCGACCAACTTAGAACACACAAAACTACTGTCTTTTTTATACGCCCATATAAAGGACTTAAGAAGGAAAAAAAACAGTGCCGAGATATTTCCTTTGACGGCCTGATGACTGAACTATTTATCCATCACTTGCGTTCGGTTTTTACATTACAGCATACCCGTTTTATGTTTAACATGGGAGTTGATAAATCACATTCCCAAAAGACTCTAAACTTGGTTACTTCGTACAGTTTAAAAAAGAGCGCTTTACAAAATTAAGTGAGGTGTAACAAACCCGAACATTTTATTAAATGTCTCCATTTACTTTTACGGCTTATGGACCATGTAAAATATGGTACAGATTTTTTCTCTGTTTGTATCCTATTTATAACAAATCCACAGGCTTTGATACATGCCTATTATCGTTATCGCACATTGTTTATATCTGATCAATAAATTTAGTATGCGTTGAAGAAAGGCTCTAAAATCAAATGATGTGGAAGTAATAGGTTTGCTAAAGACAGAGTCGTAGGGATATATTTTGATTTTGATGAAAAAATAAGTATAATTTATCCAATGTCAGTTTGAAATATTATAAATATAGTATCTCTTCCAATAGTGCAGTAAAAAAGGCCAAAAAATGAAGAGATAGGTATAGTCTGGATACAGCGAGATTATGATTTTTTCATGTTTTGGGGATCACCCGGAGTATATTCCTAAGTTTTGGACCTCGAAAACCTTGTACTACTTTTTTTTAAATAAACAATTAACGTTTTTTACCGCGTTTTTCGAGTTTAAAATGTAAATAACTCCGGTTCTATAAGTCAGATCGGGGCAAACTAAGAATCAGTCTCTTCGCAATAAAATTGCTAATAAATACTCGTTTCGAGTCTCTAAACTACATACATAACCTACAAAACTGAGAAAACGAGAAAAGAACAGTATTTTTTTATTTTAGTGCCCAAGACCGTCAACTCGACCAATTTACATAAAACTTTCAGAAAATACTTATACTTTTTGATGTAATAAAAAGACCCTGAAAAGTTGGTATCAAAATATTGAACCCATTGGCAAAAATTGCATTTGTTATCTAAAATTTGAAGTGCCCATAATTTTATCCCATTAAGTCCAAAATGAAAAATTATTTTTTCAAAATGTAGATCTCCATGCCAGCTTTCGAATTGTTACCTCCTTTCCGTTATTATTTATTTTTGGGAAAGAATTGAGGCAGTATATGCGGACGACTCACTGGTTTAAGTCGGAGCAAAGAGCCGCGGATCCGAAGTATTCGTAAGAGTGGAGAAACTTACCCTTTTTGAAATGTACGGCATAAATGACAGATTTCTGTTTATTTCGAGAAAAGGAGACAAAGGAAAATTGATGTCAAATTGAGCACCACCTATAGTGAAAATAAGTAGAATTGTCTCTTTTTCTCGAATGACCAGTCTACTATAGATCGGACTGAAATTGTTGGTAAGAGAAATAAAAAGATTGTTTAAAATGAATGTTAAAATATATTACATGAATAATAGACAAATCGGTTTGTAAAGACTAATTGAAATGAAAATATATATATATATATATATACATATACCTATATAACAAATAAATTTATACCAGGATCCTAGATTGACTATATTTGAGGAGACTGGTTCTGGAACAGCAATCCAGGCCCACAATTGTCTCTTGTTGCAAGAATGGAGTCAAAAGGTTTTTCTGACAATTTACGTCTCTTAATGAAATGGCGTGAAAATTGTAGGAAAATGAACCAACTATGTGGTTTTTGAACAGTTAATGAAATTTTATCTATATGCAGAAAGATAAGCTATATATAAGCTGTGCAAAAGCTATGCAGAAACGTATATAGAAATGTATAAATATATATGTGTATAAACATATAAGTATATAAGTACATATAAATATATAAGCTGATTTCGTAAACTATAAATTGCCAAAAAATTAAAAAGAAAGAACAAAATATTTTAAAACCATGTGGTACATATAGCATTTTAACTAATTATTAAATTAAGAAGAATTTACCTTGAATTTAAATTTATTTTATAAATAATTGAAATTACTTCAAAGATAAAAATTGAAGATTAATTAAATTTTAAATTAGTAATAAATGAAATTTACCTGCATGTTAAACACTTGTTAACGCGGATATAAAAATGTAATATCAATTACTGAAGTCCACAGTTAAAATTTATATACGTTCGAATCAATACAAAGGCTGCAAGCAAATGATTTCCTGGTGAGTTTTATTAATAAGGTAAACTTTCTTTTGTCCTACTTATTGCAAAATAATGCTACTCGATACACTTGAGAAATCTATTTCCCCTAATTAAATTAAAAGCTATCAAATATAGAAATAGTACTGGTATGGCCATCTGTCAATTGTTGAGTTAAGTACAACAACCTGCCTGATGTAGATTCCTGTACTAAAACAAATTACAGAATCGATAAAAGAAATCTATAATACCACAGCTGACTTAAATTCCAACAATTTGTAATTTCTATTTTATACACAACCAAAAATATGAACTGCCGTAACAAATAGTAAAACGTATTGTGACCATTTTGAGAACTCAGTAAATATATTACATCTTATAGGATATACTATATATAGTAATGAGAAAAGGTAAGGAAAATGACCATATGTACTTACATAGTAAACAAAAATATATAAATTGAAATATAGGTATCTGATATAAATAAATGTTTTGTAGACAATCGTTTGCTGGGATGCTGAACAGAGATACATGATAGTGTAATAAAACATGACTGAGTTCCTAAGATATAAGTCTCACCTGAAATAAGGAGTCAAATATTATCTAACGGCTATTTATTTATCGGTTGGAAGAAATGTAGAGTTAACGATCACCTGATAGTGACCCGTTGCTATAAGTGCTCTCAATTCCGTCAACTTCAAAAAGACTGTAGAAATAATAAAAATGTGTATCCGCACTGTGCAGAAGATCATGAGTTAAGAAACTGTAGTAAAGCATCAAATAGCAAAAAATGTATAAATTGTAGTAATTTCAATGTAAGAAATGAGAATAGCAATCTACCAACTGATCACTCCGCATTAGATGTAACCTGTCCTTCATAATGTCATAGTATTTTACGTTTAAAAAATAGAATTAATTATGGGTAACGTGTCTCAAGATAAATTTAAATTAGGTCATGTAAACACAAGATCATTGGTAGCTAGTTTTGGCGATGTATCTAACTTGATTACAGCAAATTATTTTGATGTATTTGCGGTGTCTGAGAGTTGGTTAAATGTCAATATATCTGATAATATTTTACATGTTCCTGGATATCGATTAATTCGCAAAGATCGTGAGGGAAGAGGAGGTGGTATAGCGGCGTATATACGTACCATATATGAATGTGAAGAGGTTGATATTGACATAGAAAACTCCGGTACTGTTGAGCAACTATGGATAAACATTAAATATAAAAAAATGACTTTATTAGTTGGAATTGTATATCGACCGCCTCAAAATAATGTTGCAGACTGTGTTGAGGTCTTTGATAACATCTTGTCAAGAATTGTGCCTATATACGAAAAACTAATTGTCACCGGTGACGTGAACATAAATCTACTCAATTTGAGTAACCCCTTGTCGCAATGTTTCGATGGTTACGGTTTTTCTCAGGTTGTGGATGAACCGACTCGCACTATTCAACATTCTGCTACCTTATTAGATCCAATATTTATCAGTGACATGGAACTGTTTTGTAATAGTGGTACCCTAAATGCGGATAATATATCAGATCACAGATTAGTTTTTTGTAACATGAATATTGCAATTAAACGGTCTAAACAAAAAATCTATACTTTCAGGGATTTTAAAAATTTTGAATATGAATTGTTTATGACAGATCTTAATATTACTCCCTGGCAAAATATTTTATATCTTAACAATGTAGATGAAAAAGTTCACTTCTTGACAGAAAATATTATTCGTTTGTTTGATATTCATGCTCCAATACGCACTGTACGTATAAATAAGCCTTATGCATCCTGGGTCACTAATGTAATAAATAATATTATGAAAGAGAGAGACAAAGCCTATGACAAGTATAAAAAATCCAGAACTCAGATAAATTGGGAATACTACAAAGAGTTACGCAATTTTACTACAGCTGCTATCAAAAGAGAAAGAGCTGCATACCTAAACTGTTCCGACGAACATGGCAGTAATCAGTTATGGAAGAAACTAAAAGTAATGAATATACTGTCTAAATCCAAACCCAACCTTCCAGAAAACTTGCAAAATTTTACAAAAATAAATGAATATTTTTCTATGGTGTATAACAGCGATAAAGCAGATCATAATGTTGTAAATAGGTATCTAACATCAAAATTTAAAGAAAATGCCCAATTCACATTTACTCTGGTCAGTTCTGAACAAATAAAAGATATCATATTACACTTAAAATCCAATGCTTGTGGCATAGATAAAATATCCCTACAAATGTTGAAATTATGTATGCCTGAGATATTAGTTTACATAACTCACATAATTAATTTATGTTTAAAACAGGGCAAATTTCCTGATTACTGGAAAAGTGCTGTAGTCTGTCCAATCCCTAAAGTTACCTCTCCATTAGACTATAATGATTTAAGACCCATTAGCTTGCTGTCAGATCTGAGCAAAATTCTCGAAAAGGTGGTTTATTTGCAGCTTAACGATCTTTAACCAATACAAAACGTTCCCAACAAATCAGTCAGGTTTTAGGCGACAACATAGTACCACTACAGCACTACTAAATATTTCAGATAACCTTATCGGTGGTTTAGATCAGGGTTTGGCAACTGCATTGGTCTTGCTTGACTTTTCCAAAGCCTTCGATGCTGTTGATCATGACTTGCTATGTGCCAAATTACAGTATTATGGCCTCGAAAATAAGGCACTGATGTTTTTTCAGAGTTATTTATGTAACCGCTATCAAATTGTTCGAGCTAATCTAGGTATTTCTCAACCAGAACCAATCCCTTCCGGTGTACCACAAGGATCCATATTGGGGCCACTATTGTTCCTGGTATACACATTTGATTTATATACCAAGGTAGAAAACTGTAATATACAGTCATATGCTGATGACACACAAGTTTATTTAAGATTTGATCCGACGAAATATGACATTGCAGCTGATAAAATAAATGAAGACCTTGGAAATATTAGTCAATATTGTAAAGAGCACAAGCTAAAATTAAACTCAAATAAAACAGTCACTATGCTATTTTGTTTTCAATCGCATTATGAATATTTAAAAGTAAATCTGCGTTTGAAAATTGATGATCAACAACTATCATTTGAAAGTCGCGCTAAAAATCTTGGCATAATATTTGATAAAATTTTTTAGGTATATTGAGCATGTTAATAATTAACTTAGAAAATCTTATGTACCTTTAAAACTCTTGTATGCAAACAAATCCATACTGAATTACAAATCAAGAAAGAAATTATGTGAGACAATGGTCATGCCTATATTTTATTATTGTAATATTGTTTATTATCCGCGTTTGGATAAAAGCACTAGGAATCGTATTCAAAAAGTGCAGAATACATGTTGCCGGCTCATTCACGACTTGAGAAAATTTGACCACATCAGTGACAAATTTAAACAGCTTAATTGGCTGAATATACACAGCACCTGATTGTATCATCTTTTAGTTTTCGTTCAACGTCTTCTTATAACTTCCACCCCTGATTATCTCAAAAGTAAACTCGTACCTAGAAAAGAAGTACATGGTCGAACTGTCAGAAATAATAACATGTTGACAATGCCGCAACACTCGTCTGCTATATTTCAGCGGTCCTTCTCATATACTGCCGTACATCACTACAATATGTTGAATAATACGACAAAATGTTACTCTCTAGTTAAGTTTAAAAAAGAGCTTAAGGCATATTTATTTGCTAGGCAAAAATAATTATTCATCTTTTAGATTAACTGGTTGTTATTTACATTTTCTCTTTTTCTTTCTTTTTTTATTTAGTTTATAGTGTCTACAAATTAGTAATATCCTCTTTATGTATATTTTATGTTATGTGTGTGCCAGAGATACTTCACTTTATATTTCTCAATTGTAAATATAATACTTTAGAATAAGAATCTTATTGTCATTTTTATTATTCTTTATGTAAATATCGTAAATGTATCTCTGGCATTTGGGGTTAAGTGGAAGAATAGTCCTGTGACTAAACTTCGCCCTTTATGAACCTTTCATAATAAAGACCTTTATTATTATTATTATTATATAAAAATATGTACATAAAACAGTGTGAAATGATTTAGCAGTTATACAAGTAAATTCTGTTAGTTGAAAACAGTTTAACTTACAAGAACTGGATCAAAATGTTACACAGATCGAGCTAAATATAAACAAAACACTAATTTTTATATAAAACTGTTAAATGGACATAGGCCATGTAACAAAATGTAAATGTAATTAAAAAGAAATTTTTTTAATGTACTTTTGGTTACTTTTTACATTTTTTTATAACTAAAATAATAATTGCATTTTTTCGTCCATTTTGAAAACAAATTAAATTTTTTTATCAGATCTGGTAGAGAATTTAACCTTCATTTAAAAAAGAAGAAAGTTCATTTTTGTTAACGTGAACTCGAGGTATTTAACTTTTTCATTTTGGCCAATTGTTAATTAACGAATGCATATTTTGTGCTAAAATATGGACTGTGTCATTTTGAAACCTAATTTTTTGTAGGTTTATAATTGCCCTATTTTTACTAAGAAGAATTTTTTTTTTTTTTTTATACATTTATTTAACGTCGGCCTATTTCCGCTACTGAGGCCTAACACCGACGCCTGTAGACGAACTACCCCCAACCAGGAATTTTGCCGTACCTCTTCCCTTAAGAAGAGTAGGGATCTTTTACTTGCCTAACATTTAATAGACAAGGGACCGACGGCTTTACATCCCCTCCGAAGGATGGTATATCTCCTATACAACCCTCGCCTAAGGTTGTATAGCTTCCGCGCATAGACTGATATACAAGCCGCTGGAAGTTGTGTGAGGCGAGAACGCGGTTTCCGTTGGAATGGTCACCAATCCAAGTACTAACTGCGCCTGTCGTTGCTTTACATCGCATACCGAAGTATGTACATAGTAAAGACGCACCTACGCTCGCCCCTAAGAAGAATTTCCTAACAATATATTTAAGTTATTTATTCCTGGCATTCTTACAAAATTGAGTGTGCGTAGAATAGTTCCTCTTGTATTATATTCGTTTATTTCCAAATTATACGCACTGTGTCGGTCTTAAATCGTGGTAGATGCCGACATATTGCGTGACGAGGCAATATTGAAACAAATTATTTTTAAGATAACATGCTGCAATAAGCTGCTTAAATCATTTACTGACAAAACACACTCTGAAAATACCCTTATTTATTTTCGGGTCAATGTAGCCGATGGTAATTAATTTTTGTTAATATCTTATGTCAAATTGGTAAATAAAAACGTGAAAAATTGCGTTTGTTTTGTTTCCAGCCAAATAATAATTCACTGTTATCGCATTTCTCCTCCGCTTTCTTTCCTGATATTTAAGAAAATTCTGGTTTGCTGTAAAACTTCGGTTGTATATTAAGGAAAAATCAACCCTTTAAATTCTAAACAGCCAGTTACCAAATCACGTTGTAAAAAATTACATTTAAAATGGCTTTCTCTACAGTGCCAGCTCTGTACTGAAATAAATGGCGAATCCGTTTTTTCCAGAACAAGCTGAATTTATATAACGTGAGATAACCTTTATGCATTGAATGATTTGCCATGGAGTTGTATACGGTGGAATAGCAAATTTATTTATCATATTTTCGGGGAGTGAGGTTAGTAAATAAGGACGCTATTTTGTTATTTTCTAAACCAATATAAAAGCGCAAACTGATTATATATATATATATATATATATATATATATATATATATTAAAACATAATATTTCAGTCGCAAGCTCCTCTATAAAATCCTTATTTTACTGTAAGGAACGTAAGCAGACTGCAACCAACAGCTACTCTCCGGGCTATGTGTCCCGCCGAGCGTTGAATTACAAGTTACAAGCCTGGCGCGTTAAGTGTAATAATCGCATATTACCAACAAGTTTGTTGAATCGAAGCATTTATCGTGTTGTTGGTAATATGCCAAGATTGTAACTTGTAACTCAGCGCTCGGCGGGGCACGTAGCCCGGAGAGTTGATTGCAGTCTGGTTACATTCCTTATAGTAAAATAAGGATTTTATAGAGGAGCTTGCGACTGAAATATTATGTTTTAATATTTCTGCCTTCTAGAAGAACACTTGAACTATGCTAAGCCCAGTCAGGCTATTTATTTTTTGATTGCAACAGACACTGGACCGCTAGATGGCGCCTGCTTACTATTTGCATGTCGCTATCATAAAGATACCGAGATGTACCAAATTGTCAAGGGATCCTCGTGTCGTTCGTCACATGTCTACCTTGCACTGACGAGAGCCAACACCTCGAAACTGCAGTCTGCAAGTGGTGTGGGACGTCTGGCACGAGAGCTCCTTTAAGTAGGATTGGCCTTTCGGCTGGTGTTTGTTGCAATCGAAGCATTTAGCGTTTTGTTGGTTGCAGTCCGGTTACATTCGTTATAGCAAAATAACTAGAAGCACACTTGAACTATATATATATACATACTTTATGTTATTTTTTAGGTTTTTGCGGGTGTTAAATGATGTATTATTGTACTTCCGGGTGCTCTCCCGCGTCGATGATCGACTCCTCCAGGAGTCACGGTTGTCTGAACGACGTTTCGGCAGCATCTCATCTGCCATCTTCAGATTTTCACTGAAAGCTGCCTACTGCTGCTCCTCGTTGCTCGAACTCCAGTTCAGTTCGTCTCGAAGTTTAGTGCACTGAGTTGAAGTTATGTCACTGCAAAGTGTGATATTGTCTGGTAGTGTTTTTGAATACAAAAACTTATAAAAACCGTCTTCGATTCGTTCAATATTAATTTGTCTCTTTGAGACCAGGTACTGAATTCCTCTAGGGTTATTTTCTTCGAGTTCCTCAAGTGTGTCGGAAGCTATGGTGACTGTACAGTCATCTGCAAACATTGTAACCAATAATTATATGTTCGGGAAAATTGTTAATATATAACATGGATAATAGAGGTCCCAGAACAGAACCCTTAGGTACTCCAAGTACTAAATCTTGTACTTTCGACAAGTCAGTCCCAAGTTTTACCTTCAAAGTTATGCGTTCCATATACGATATTATCCAATTCAATATACTACCCCTAATCCCAATGCTGTGAAGGTTCTGCTTTAGTAGATCATTATTTATAGTATCAAAGGCTTTCGATAAATCAAATAGTAATAAAACTAGGTATTTGCCTTTATCTAAATTCGTGTATACATAGTCTGGCAAATGACAAGTTGCTGTTTCCGTGGACCTATTCTCACGGAAACAAACCATGTTGAGCTACAGTTAATATATTATTTTTTTCCGCAAAAAATTAATTCTATTATACACAGTTCTCTTAAATAATTTTGCAATGACGCTTAAGATAAATTTGCCTATAATTTTCAAGCCCATAAGTTTGACCTCTTTTATGAAGTGGTGTTATTAGTGCCTGTTTGAGTATCTCAGGAAAATATTCCTCATTTATTGATAAATTAAATAAAAAAGTAAAATGTTCAATAATATTATCTTTAACCTGTTTTAGTAAACTCACAGTTAAGCCATCAAACCCCGCAGACTTTTTATTTTTAAAATTTATAATTATTTTATTTATTTCATCTGTAGTAACTGGTACAATATAAATTGATTGTTCGTTATAAAGCGATACTGTACAGGGGAGAGAAAGATTTTAGCCAAAATATCCAGATAACATTTTGGAAGCATTTGTAGAGAAAAAATATAATATATTTTAAGTGAAACTGATTTATTCTCATATTTAAGATTAATTTCATTATTCATTTGGTGTTTCCGACCTAGTTTAGAGTTCACAATACTCCCCAATGTTTTTGATTTATTAGTAGAACTGTTTTTTTTTTGTACAGTAATTTTGTTTGCCATTTTTTATATTTCCTTTGTATTTATTTTTTCTAAATTGTATATTTTTTTAGTTTCACAAGTAAGGTTTTGTGTCCATAGCCAATATAAATTTTTTACATGATAACTTTGATTTATTAAAGCCTGCGTTAGCCATTCTTTTTTGCTCGATTTTTTGTTTGCGTAAACTGTTATTTTTTAAAAAGGGCAACTAACATTATAGCACCATATCATAATTTCCATAAGAAAAAACAGAAAGCCGCATCCACATCTTGTAAGTACATTTCTTGCCAGTTTATCCTACCCAATTCAAATTTAAAATGTGTTATATTGTCATCGCTAATAAGTCGTGTATTAAATGTTACATTTTTCGTATTATTATTTATATGTTCTTTCAAGTTTATACATAGCATTTGTGCCAGATGATCAGCAATGTTTGGATTGAATAATTCACATTTTACATCATTCTTGGGTAGATTTGAAACCATATAATCAATGGCGCTAAAGCTTGTGTGTCCATGAGCATTTGTAAATACACGAGTATAATGGTGGTATTTAATTGGAATGATTCAAAGACGTCAAAAAGTACATCAGTATCTTGACATCTTCACTTCATATCGATGTTGAAATCACCACACAATATCATACTATCTGACGGATTATATGCAATGTTTAATACATTTGTTAAATTACTAATAAATCTATATATATTTCCATTTGGTGGCCTGTAAGCTGAAATAACAATAATTATTTTTTTGTTTACATGAATGCAAACTGCATATATTTCAATATGGCACTCAATGGATTGCTGTTTTATTAATGTGACTTCATTTACTTAAAAAAAAAAGTTTTACTATTATTAAAGAACCACCATATATTTGATTTGTCCTTGAAAAATATGAACTTATTCCATGTTTTGAGAACTGTATGTTAATTAAATTATCAAACATTACAAAATGTTCAGTCAAGCACATAACATCTATATTTAAATAGGTTAATAGTTCGTCGATTTCATCTAATTTACTGATGAGTCGTACATTTACATGAAATATTTTTAACAGAAAAGCTACATTATCAATATTACTACATATCTTAGTGTTATTTTTTAAATTCTTATGAACTTCATTCACGAAAAATATGTATACTTTTTATAAGAGCATCTTTCGGTCTGTTGTCAGTATTAAATGCCTCGTCTAATAAGTCGTAGTCGAATCCTATTTTGATGGCTTCTGTTTTGCCATTTGGGAAGTATTTCGATTACGCAGTAATTCTGAGGAAAAATTAAATCAATATGTTGCTTCATCCCTTTAACTCCAGTACCAGGTGTTACACGAACAACATATAGCCATGTTTTTCTACTTACTTTTATTTCCAGTTCCAAAGACTGCATTTTGTTTCTTTGGTGGATGATTTTGTTTTTGATAATTTAAGAAGTTTTTATTTGATATACTCTTTTCATTTCCAGTGCCATTATCTTTTAATTTAGTTGTAGTTTTTGTTACATTTTTATCCTCAGTTTTTGTTGTGTTTTGTTTTGTATTTGTCGAATAATGCCATTCTTATCATTCCTAATATTTCTGTCAGATGAGATTTTATTAGATTGTTGATTGAAATCTAGAGTGGACCAGTTATTTACTGTTGCCTTATTATTTGTCACATTTGTATTAATATGTTTTTGTTTATCAAAGGGTTCACCATTTGTTAATAAATTTATAAGTTGAACTAGCATAGAATTGCCATTTCATCTTGAAGTTTGGTTACTTTTTCGTCAAGTTCTGAAATCGCTGATTTCACTACATTACTGATTATCGTTTTTATTATGTCATTGCTTAACAGATTCAGATTCTTTATTTGTCTTTTCGGTATAAAAAGATAATATAATTTATAACTACTATTATTATTATATATTTAATTACTATTACTATTATTATTATATATATTATGATTTACTTGTACCGCCCCACGCACAAATATTTTGATATTTTGTGGAGTACCATGTTTATTTATATAGTGGACTGATATCCCATTGTGTATGTATTATCTTATCTTAAATAAACATTATTATTATTATAATAATAATTCTACACAATGATATAAATACACAAATTATACATACATACATACATACATACACACATATATACACATTGTATAAAAAAAGAAAACATGCATATAATTATAAAGCATAGAAACTTGATTATATAATCAAATTACATATCGGCAGATATGGTGTCATACCAAAATTAAAATACATAAAATTCATATTTCAGCATTTAAAAACTCGTCAAAACTATAAAAAGCCTTATCTATAAGAATATTTTTTATGTTGTTTTTAAACTGCTTTAAATTAAGATTTATTATTGTATTTGGCAGTTTGTTAAAAAATAATGGCCAGTAATAATTTTTAGCTCCTCGGCTATGATTTAATCTGACGTAATTAATTTTAACGTGATAATTATTTCTGGTATTATGAGGATGCGTGTCACTTACTAGGCTATATTTATTTAAGTTCATTTTAACAAACAGAAGTCATTCATAAATATAAATAGAGGGTAACATCCTCTCTAAAACCCATAAAACACATAGAACGAATGACGGGGCGTTGTATAGAAAATCAATATGTGCTGAATGACCCCAAGTAATTATTGCATAGCTAATTACCGAGTGAAAGAAAATAAAATAGGCTATTTTTACCACTTGCATAGGTACTACGTGCACAAGATTTCTTTTTTTTATACATTTATTTAACGTCGGCCTATTTCCGCTACTGAGGCCTAACACCGACGCCTGTAGACGAGCTACCCCCAACCAGGAATTTTGCCGAACCTCTTCCCTTAAGAAGAGTAGGGATCTTTTACTTGCCTAACATTTAATAGACAAGGGACCGACGGCTTTACATCCCCCCCGAAGGATGGTATATCTCCTATACAACCCTCGCCTAAGGTTGCATAGCTTCCGCGCATACACTGATATACAAGCCGCTGGAAGATGGGTGAGGCGAGGACGTGGTACAAGATTTCTTATAAGTACAATGTTTTATTCAGTTTTTTAACCATAGAATCTATTTGATGTTCCCAGGTAAGAAGAGGATCTAAGTACACTCCAAGAAACTTTATACACTTCGAGTTATTGGCGTTATCTATATTACGATATGAAAATATCATGTTCATTGTTTTTTCATTGTTTAATAATAATTTGTTTGCTGTGAACCAGTTTTGAAAATCTGCTGTTTTATTTGCCATATCGTGTAGTAAATATTTTAAGTCATTTTCTGTAGTAATTATTGTCGTATCATCAGCATATAGTATAGTACTACAATTTACATTTGCATAGATTAAATCATTTATATAAACAATGAACAGTACTGGTCCCAAGATCGACCCCTGTGGTACGCCATGATTTATTGATAACAAGTCAGAAGTTACTTTATTAAAGGAAGTACTTTGTTTCCTATTTGACAAATAGGATGTTATTAACTTTAAGCTAAGCTCATTAAAACCATAAAACTGTAATTTATGTAATAATATATCGTGGGAAATACAGTCGAATGCTTTACTTAAATCGCAGAAAATAGACCCTACGTAGCGTTTATTTTCGAATCCATCCACGACATTATCTATTAGTTTTAAAACAGCTAAAGAAGTTGAGCGATTTTTCCTAAGACCAAACTGGTTTTCAACTAATAACGCGTTTTTTTCAAAATATTCACAGATTTGCTTTTTTAGCGGAATTTCAAATACTTTCGAAATTACTGGTAATAATGATATTGGTCGGTAGTTCACTAGGTCGTCTACTGCCCCTTTTTTATAGATTGGGATTATTTTGGCAATCTTAAAGTAGTCTGGATACGTGCCTTCTCTAATACACATGTTGAACAATTTGGTTAATGGTACAATTAGGATATCCTTGACGTATTTAATTATTTTGTAATTCATGCCATAAGTATCTTTACTACCATTACTTTTAAGCTTATTTAAAGTTTCCCTTACCTCAATAAATCCTACTTCTCTAAAATTAAATGTATTTAACTTTGAATTTTGTATGGATAAGTAATCTTGTGCTGTGTGATTTATATTTGGTAGCTGTTTAATGATATTTTCTGCAACTTCAACATAATGAATATTGAAGTCGGTTGCATTTAAACTAGTTTTTTTTATTTTTATTATGCCTATTTACATTATTGTTAATAACATTCCACATACCTTTTTGAAGATTTTCACATTTTTTAATATAATTTGCATTCGATTCTTTTTTTATATGGGATAACTCTGCTTTATATGCTTTTCGAGCTGTTTTTATTTCCTGTAGAATACAGTCACTGAGTCTGTTTTTCTTAATTTCTAATAGAAGCCTTAAATTTTCCCGCAGATTGTATAGTCTTTCGCTGTTCCAGTTTATTTTGTGTAAGGGTTTCTTGTTTTTATCATCTACTTGCTTTGAAACAATGGGGCAGGAGACATTTAAATTACGTATAAAGAGTTTTACAAATGTATCGCATTTTTTGTTTACGTCTAACAAGACAACAACGTCGATTTCACAACCAGCACTGTCATTTACATCACTGGATTTGTTTGATCTCAAATGATACATTTTTTAAAATAAATTTCTAAATAAGCAGGTATAAATAATAAAAACGTGTGTATCTCGTGATTACTCAACTACTCTTAGTACTTCAAGTTCCGGTAATTTTACAGTAGTTAAATTTATTATTATGTATAAAGCAGGTTCAAATATTCGTCCCATTTCGACTGTGGCAATAAATTAAATAACCCGTGTTGTTGTTTTCGTTCTTATAGACGGCAAAGATGGATAAAGTTTCATATTATTTCTGTGGTAGAACATGGTGCCGCTTCATTGTTAAAAGGTAACTAAATTCTTTGACGAGTATGCTTCTCATTTTTTGCTCTTGTTGGCCCTAGTATATGATAAGAACTCGAGTCGTGTAGTTAAGAGTTAATATCAGAAGAACGCCATTCATAAATCAACTAGACGAGCATATAAAGGTTTAATTAAAAAATAATCGTAAAATGGGTTTAGCTGCCGACCGGTGAGCTGTTGGAGTAATTAAGTTGAACCGAATTAAAATATAACAGAGAACTTTACGTGAGAAAACATGCTCTTATAATGAATATCGTGCAATTCAGTTCATTTTATGTTTTTTTATTGATCATTAGTTTTTATTTTATTCAAACTGGGGCTCTTTTGGATTTTGATCTTTTAATGCTATCGTGCAAGGTGTCCAATATCTTGTTCTGCAGCGCAAATTATTTTTTACTAATATGCCATTCCAAAAATGGAATATACAAGATGTTCCATTTGGAAATGGATAGATTGTCATGGCGATATCAACTTTCGATTCCGGCAAAATCGAAAGTGGAACATATGTATGTACATGTCAAAATGTGGGAACGTACTTTTGGTATAGGCAATCTATTTTGATTGATAGCCTTATGCAATTCTTGTACACGTTGAATCTTGTAGTGTAGTAATAAATAAATAAATATAATAAATAAACACCGCAGAAATTAGACAACCCCCAATTCCAGAAGCCAGGGTTTGTGCGGAAGGGGGATACACGCGAAAAAACGCGGACATACAACCATTTACTCCGGCAGTGCCGGAGCCAGGATTCGAACCCGGTGGTGCGATGTCCGTGTGATTAATCGCGATTGCCACCTCGCGCCTTAACCCACTCGGCTATCGACCAGATAAGTATCAAAACATTTTTGGTACTACTGAGTTTTCTATATTGAGAGTTAAAATATTTCATAGGCTTGATTCTAAATTTCTAAATATATCTATGTTTCATAAAAGGCCAACAATTCTAGACTCCTTAGTAAGGGATCTTATAACTTTAGTTTTTGACGTATTAAGATATCAAAAGTTGTTATTAACTCATGTCATTAAAGAATTGACATTTTCGTCAATAGTATTTTGCAAGAGTGCATCACATTTATTACTTAACAAAAGAGTAGTATCATCTGCTTCCAGATTAGTTTTTATGTTATTTAAATTTAAAGGAAAATCATTAGTATACATGATAAACGAAATTGGTCCCAGGGTGGATCTTTGAGGAACATTAATTTTGTCAGATTTATACACCACCCCTGGAGTTCTCAATCTCAACTTTCTGATTACTATCATCAAGGTCATTATATGCCTACATATGTAATTATAAGTTGTGCTTAGTGTTTTGATTATTTCCGAGGTTATTTTTAAAATTATTTTAGAAGGTAAGTTCTCTTTTGCATTACATTTATTTAATACTGTTGTTTACATTAAATAAAATATAATTACAGTTTCACATACACAATCAGTATAAAATTGTGAATCGCGCTTTTGCTGCAATTAACTTCTGTAACGAAGCGTTTTTCGTTACCGTACTCTGCACAGAAAAATTATATTTATTAATATTGTTTTATTTGAAACATCCTTTTATTGTGATTATTGTATAAATTTTGTACCACCATAAGCGGGTTAGTTTAAAATTAATATTAAAATTGTAGAAACGCCGAAAAAACATACCAGTTGTAAAGTACAGGTGCACTTAGTGCAAACCCACAGTAGATATTTCAGTATCTAGCCAATAGTACAACTCTACAATCTATAAGGTAATGAAATTATTTTCTAAGTCGATCTGACGTCATCCCTGCGACGTCATTCTTTCAGTACAAGGAAATAATTAAAATATTCGATGGTTCAGCCCACTGGCTCCCTTCACACACAGAACACGTATCCTGCTGCTTACTCCGGTCTACCAAGAAAATAGTCTAAGTTTAAAAATTCAGGTAATTGAATTACTTTACTAAGTTGCGAACCATTCCGAAATATTTTCTAAGTCCGTTTGATGTCGCGCAGATCCATCACGCATCCTTTACCGCCGTTTCCCCTTTTGTAAGTATTCGAAGGAAAGAATTAATTTCATCCCGTGTTGGCAGTCAGCCAGAGCTGCTCATCGAAAGCAGACGTGTCCACTTCTAGATTCAAACCTATGGCACCGTTATTATCATACATTGATTCCGAACCGCGGAATCTTTGCAAAGTCCGTACTACGTCATCATTTAGCTGCACATCCATCTGGCGCCTACACCTTCTTATAAGTAATCGAATAAGACAATTGAATTCGTCTCATATTGGTAGTCAGTCAAAGCAACTCATCGGCAGCAGACGTGTCCACTCCAAGATCAGAACCCAGATGCCATATATCGAGCAGCAGGATTTTAGCCAAACCTGTACCACGTCATCGACCTGCAGCAAATCCACCTGGCGTCTACTCCCACTCCGATAGTAAGTTATTTTATAATTGTTAGTATTTTGCAGCTTGCTATACCTGACATCTGAATCATCTGGTACTACACTTTTCATTGCGTCGCTTGCCCTCATCCCGGTAAATAGTAATTTATAGATTTTTGATAGAAAATAACTAATTAGAAAAACCGAATTGTAAATAGTAGGTTTAATTGAATATACTGATATTATTGAAAATTCTGAGTTTCACTGTTTCTGTGTGAAAGTCTAATTTCCCAAATATTGACCGTCTGGAGTATACTTTCTCCACTTGAGCTACTCAGCCACGCGTACTCGGCTTGGGAATATTGAGCGTAGTGTGTCCTATCATTTAAACTAGGACTGGCGCCCGAGCAAATTGAAAACTCGTTTTCAAAGCTCGAGTGTCAAAGAGTGGCTTTTTCTCCTCGTCTTCTGTGCGTTATTGAGACCAAACTTGTCCAAGTTTAGCGATAACGTAACGCTTTATGTATTCATAAAATTTCCTTATGCTTTAAAATTTGCTTATCCAGTGACAATAGATTACTTTATTGGCCGCAATAGTACACGCATATCGATTGCCCTAAATACGGAATTAATACGTTAGCGTAACTAATTCTTGTAAAAGAATCAGGACAGTGAGCAAATCATTTCGCATGCGATGATATGGCTACTGAATAAAATTCTATTATAGCTCAACATTGTAAATCAGTATTCGGTATTGAAATATGTAAAATCATTTCACTTTCAAATTATACATTCACAGTTTTTATTCTGGAGCACCATGGAAAACAGTACATAAAAATAGTTACTATAAATTTTGCGTTAGGCAAAGTTGGTGATCCAAGAAAATGTAGTACAATGTATTGGACAGCTTTGGGATCCAGACACCTCAACGTTCTGTAGCTAATGCACATTTAAAACTCGAAGGGTAAAATACAATTTTCTTTCAATTTCTATCCAGTTTTCATCCAATATTGCAATAATACACTCAATTTCACAAGAAAATTTGTTCAGCTAAATTGCTTGAGCCGGATAACATACGCATCATCAATTAAATCACTAGTGAAGAACTTGACTTGTCAACTTTTATGAAGATGATGTGGAAATATAACCAATTTTAATTAGGAAGGATGAACGAACAACATTAACATTTTAAAGGTTCTCTATTTTATCCCTTATTTTAAAGCATTACATACGTGTGAGTTAAAGAGGACTTCCCCACAAGATGCTAAAACTTGTACCTTTATGGTTTGTTAAAGTTAAAAGGCACGTTAAAAAATTGTTTTAAATGATATTTATGACCCCTTCCCCTTCCCTTCACCATAAATTTAACATACCATATTTCTGGTTCTTCTGGTAATGAAATACAGATTTCGTCTAAAAACTTAAAGTATCTACATTCTGAAATGAAAATAACAACCAATGTAAACGACATAGCCTTTTACAAACATTACAAACAAGTATATCGGAGAGTGATAAAAGCGACAAAAAACCATTACAATAACTCTTATTATAACAGGGAACTAAACAAAATACAGGCTGTATGGAATATTATTAACAATAGTATAACAAATAAAAGTACCTACCAAAAGAAATATAGAAAACTAGACTTTTCCATGGTATATTTAGCTGATATTAATACGTCATTTAATTATCTATTAGAGTCTTTAACCTGGTGTTTAGAAATTAGCTGTCATATTATTAAAAAGAAAGTACGTAAGGTAAATAAGAAAAATCCATGGTATACCAAAGAATTAAGAACTGAAAGAAATGGGTTAAATAATCTACACTGGTTAGGAAAAACTTTAAATTGTAAGGAAAGCATAGAAACCTACAAAAGAAAAATGCAAGTGTACAAAAAAAACATAAGAATAACTAAATCAAATTACTACAAAAATAAAATAAAACAATCTACAAATAAGGCACGTACAACTTGGATATTAATTAATAAAAAATTAGGTAAACAAAAACCTAAAATAGATACAATCGAATTAAAAATACAAAATGTTTCTATAAACGAACCTGATCAAGTTGCTAATTCATTTGCTCAGTATTTCTCTACTGTTGCACATAAAAAATTAAAACAACATTTGGGAGAAAACCTTTCATTACCTTGCACAACATCAGAAAATTATGTAAATTCATTATTTGTGCCATACATTAGCGAAAGTGATGTGAAAGCTGAAATAAGCAATTTAAAAAATAAAAAATCCACAGGATTAGATGAATTTAGTGTAGTACTGTTAAAATCAATGAGTGATATAATCTGCAAACTGTTGATGTATCTAATTAATAAATCTCTTGCTATTGCTGTGTTTCCTGATGTTCTTAAAATAGCTTGTGTAATTCCACTCTATAAAAAGGAGGATCCTTTAAGTATCGAAAATAACTGGTATATAATATAATAACTAAATATTTAAACGTATCTAACATTATAACACCAAGTCAGCATGGATTTAGAGAAAACATGTCCATAGAAACGGCGTCATATCATATGTTAAATTATATATATCAGGAACTGGATATGAATCAGTATGTAATGTCTTTAATGTTCGACTTGTCATGTGCTTTCGATACAGTTAATGTTGATTTTTTGTGCAAAAAACTTTTATCTATGGGCATTCGTGAAAATTTACTACTTTGGATTAAATCTTACATGACACACAGGAAAATGATAGTAAAATATAATAACACTCATTCAGAAAGATACAATGTTAATATGAGAGTTCCCCAGGGTTCTGTACTGGGTCCCCTTCTTTTTATATTATATGTCAATGACTTGCCACAACATATTTCAACCGGTAAAGTTACGATGTTTGCTGATGATGTAACGATAATAATCTCGGCACAGACTCCTGAGGAACTATCACTTTGTATGACACGTGTCTGCGATGAACTTGTGGCATGGTGTCATTGAAATAGACTAATATTAAACGATAAAAAAACCGTTTATATAAATTTTCACATAAAAAGACCATTGCCTTCAAGTTTCAAAGCTGAAAATAATATTAAACTATCAGAAAGTACTAAATTCTTAGGAACCCATCTTGGCAAAAATCTCGGATGGGATATGCATATTGACTATATCTGCTCCAAGTTAAATTCTGCTTTCTTTGCTATAGTCCAGATGAAATCATCTTTAAATACTGAGGGACTGATGAATATCTACTAGTGTCTTGGTTATAGCCATATTTCGAATAACATTGTTACATGAGGAAGAGGTGCAACAGTAAATAGAGTTTTTGTAGGACAAGAAAGAATTTTAAGGATAATTTATAACATGAAACCAATGGAAATTTGCAGAAACATTTTCAAAAATAAAAATATTCTAACTGTCCTATCTATATTTTTGTTTAAATGCGTCTTATATTCCTTTAAACATAAACACCTCTTCGCATGTGTGGGGGACAGGCATTGTTTTAATACTAGACACGGGGATGTACTACAAATCCCAAAGCATAAAACGACTACATTTAAAAAATCATCTGCTTGTAGTTTCATATATGCGTACAATAAGTTACCAGTAAATTTAAAAGAAATTGCAACTTATAGTATGTTTAAAGGACAAACTAAAATATTTTTTTATTGAAAAGGTTTTTTTACAACGTCAAAGAATTTTTATATTCTTGAATCTCATATTTCAATGTAACGATTTCTCTAAAAAAAATTTTTTCTTTGTTGCAAACACGTTGTACAGAATATTATAGTTATTAGTTGAATATAGATGTGATGTGTTGTATTGTTCCGTTTTTATTTTATTTTTTAAAATTTTATATACTGTATTTTTATATATTTAAGTTTTGTAAATTTTGACATACCATATGTACTATTTGTACCAACAAATGGTGAATAAAGATATTATTATTATTATCATCTGTAATACATACAAATAAAATAATATTCTAAGAGATTCTGCAGAAATAGCTGTTTTTTTTTAAATAATTATTTTATGGATGTACCAGACCAATTAAATAATTAACTAGGCAACAATAACATAGGTCCCCAATTTAAATTAAATAAAGAATATCCGACAATGTTCGTAGGCCTTATCGACGAGGAAATAGTTCACAATATATTAATTGCTCTAAATAACTCTAATTCTATGAGTGTGGATGACATAAGTTCAAATATTTTAAAGTCTGTAGCTCATTTTGTTGTGCAGGGATTTATTTATCTAATAACTCTTTCATTTGAAAAGAGAGAAATTTTAAAAATAGCTAAAGATAAGCTACATTTGGATGGAAATTACAGGCCTGTGTCGCTTCTATCAATATTGTCGAACATATTTGAGAAGATCTTATATAGTAAAATTATTTACTTTGTATCATATTTTAACATTATAAATCCCGCACAGCGTGGTTGCAGGAAGGGAAAATCGACCACATCAGCCATTTTTGATTTCTTGAATATTGTCTATGAGAATATAGATGACAATAAAAGACCGTTGGCTTATTCATGGACTTAAGTAAGGCTTTGATTTGGTAGTTTTTACCCTTTTTTTTACAAAAACTGGAAGCGTATGGTTAAGGAGTAAAGTTAGTGAATTATGAAAGTCATATCTAGTGGGCCGCAAACAATTAGTAGAAATTGATAATATAAAATCGCGTTCTACGGAAATGTCCCACAAGGATCGGTTCTGGGGTCATTATTATTTCTTCTCTTTGTAAACGAAACGGCTTACCATATATAGATAAAAATATAAAAAAATTTAAAATTTCGAAAATAAATCAAACTTAACATGCACCATGTCAAAAGTAATAAAAAAGTCATTACATTACTGAAATTAAGCAAAACGTGTAGTTTTTCAAAAATAATTGTAGAAAAATTCACGTACAACCGATAATTCTCAATTAACATGCATTTATCGTCAAATACCACCAAACACTCAAATTCACTATTTCAGGACTTGAACCCGTTCAAAAATCCATCTTAAAAATATCAGATTCAAATAATCTTAAAATATATCAAAACCACTATTCATATCTATAGTCACAACATTCTAACTCGATTCGTTAATTTTCCATAAACAGATTTTGCATTTAAAATGTCACTACATTTCAACCGCACCTCGTATATATCAAAGTACTCTCCATTTCTGACAACAACGTTCCGACTCGACTCATCAAATTCTACCACCCGCTTCTCATTTCAATGTTTACTACTTTTCGATCGCCCTCGTATACCGCATACCATATCCGCATTATCTTTGCCACAAATATCTTATCTTATTTTCGTTCCACGCGTATTGGGAACATTTTCATATCTTACTATTATTCACCTCGTACCTGTCGGGAACATTGCAACCGTAAAACGTCGGACCTTCGTTTCGCCTTTACGGGGTCATTCCAAAATCATTTAATTTCCAGACAATAATATTTCAATAACTTCTACACCCGAATAGATCCAAATTTCATTCTTATATCAAGAAATTCTCCTTTTCAATTCCGATTTTTCCATATAATTTTAATATCGAAATTTCATAGTTTTACAAAAATGTTCCGCAATGCTGTGCAATATTATGCAATCGTGCCGATCCAGACTACATGGTTCCAAATCCAGCTCTAACTAGGGTGTAAAAACGTTCGTGCCTGACTTACGAGGCACGAAAAACCCAACGGTGGGATAGTATAAATAACCCAGCTCCACGAGCCCAAGTCAAGTTAGTTCCTTCGGTGTTACTCCTGATCTAATACAGTGCCCGCGCTACTTCCAAGGCCGAAGCCTTGTAAAAAGAGTGTTAATTTTTTAAAAGATAATAGTAATCTGCCCTCGCGCATGAATAAATTAAAAGTGAAATAATAAAATTTATTGAAAATATACATTTCTTTAAGAAACAAGTTCTATTGATGCTGATAGACAAAGTATCAGACTACTTGAACGAGAGTTATATGTAGTGACTTAGTAGTGTTTATTATTTTTGTAAGAGGTACTATAATAATAATTATAATAATAATAATAATAAACACCACAGAAATTAGACAACCCCCAATTCCAGAAGCCAGGGCTTGTGCGGTAGGAGGTTACACCTTGAAAAGACTCGTACATACAACCATTTCCTCCGACAGTGCCAGAGCCAGGATTCGAACCCGGTGGTGCGATGTCCGTGTGATTAATCGCGATTGCCATATCGAGCCTTAACCCACTCGGCTATCGGCCAGACTATGTATCTTTTAATTTCGTATATTGTCTACTTTTTAAATATTTTCTGTTATACATGTACATGTTCGCAATTTTGACTTGTCTAAAACCTCTTATTTAATTTTTTCTCAGCCAAATAGAAATAGAAAATTTTTCAGGCTTATAAAGAATATCAAAATTCATCTAATTTTTTTTAATTCAGGAACGCGCGAGCAATTAATAATACGACTGGTATTATACTTAGATTAATCTTATCATACTTCTCTTAGATACGATTTTGGTGTAAAATATTCCCTAAAAGTTTTTGAAAATTTTTGGGGACGATTTTTTTCAAAATTCAAAATAAAAATTGAAAACTGTGTAGATCGTGCGATTGTTGCATGTTTTCGACATTTAATATAGCCGTATTTTTAAGAGGGGTTGATATATTTTAATAAAATTATCTATTTTTCTTAGTCTATATTGAGACTAGTTCTGTGCATCATTTGAACACAATCAGAGATGGTAGGGTTAAATCAGTGTGTAATTTGGCATGGCCCAGGCAGGCCCACAGGTATTACTTTTCTCATAAACTTGAAATGGTCTTTGTCAATCCCGACTTGTTTTGTTTGTTTGTTTAAAATGGAAGCAAATACTTTGCATGACAAAGCTTAGAATAATTAGTATTTAGTGCATGGTGGACTACATGTTGAAAATTAATCTATGCAATGTAAAGCATACATTGTATTCGGGACAAAGAATATGCTATATTTTAATAAATATATTGTTGGAACTTTCCGGTTGCTTGCTTTGGTTTCATAGAAGGATTATTATTTTTTCCCTTTACCTCCGTTTTCGGTTCCTAACTTGATTGAATATGATGAGTAACCTCTGTTAATTATTACAGTATGGAAATTACTTAAGGACTAAATAGATATTTTGGCCAAAGGGTTGTATAAGGCAGTTTTTTTTAATTAGGCTTCATTATTTTCTGACATTGTCCATGTTTAGGCAGTCATATGAAGTTCAATTTAGTAGAATGAGCGTTATCTTTTATTGTTATAAGTACTCTAAACTAAGTTTTCAAGATATGAATTAGAAAATAGCTATAAAAGAAAAATATTTAATGGAAAAGATATATTGCAGTACAGCTATGGAAGGATCATCTAATAAAAATAGTACAGCGTGGCAAATCATAAAAATAATAACAATAATGCTGAAAGTAAACATTTCTCTGACAAAGTTATCAATGGGAATGCTTTTGGTGGAAATACCAACAATGACGCAGTACACGCAGTGATCTATACATGTTAGATTCTCTAAGAACCTCTCCGATAATATGAATATTACTACGCGGCGAGATATACAAAGTAATATGGTGGCATACATTGTGGTTACTGATGTAATATTTTGAAAAAATAACAGAAATCATTCTGCTATTCATGATAATATTCCATGTTCGGTATTTTCTCACATTATAGACTATATAGCTGACCCACTTTGCAAATTAATTAATCTTTCTTTTATCGAAAGTACCTTACCCTCTCCTTGGAAAAAAATATTATTATTATTAATTGTTATTACTATTATTATTATATTTGCAAAGAGTAGAAGTCAAAGGCTTATAATGTTCCGAAACTAGCTAATTTACCTATAAATGCAAACTTGTAAACATTAATTAACAAAAAATGTCAATATTGTAACACAATATGACGTTTCAGTATAAACTGAAAAGATGAGAAAAAAACATTCTAAATAAACATAATAAATAATACCACATTGGGGCCCGATGCTAATATGATGGTTCAAGTGTCCCTTAAAAAATAATTCAGTGAAGGAGCGGAGATGACGTTTTTCAGGAAACGTATTCCATTGATCAAAATCTCAGTTGCATAGGAAGTGTTTTCTAGTCGTAGTTTGTAAAGGCTTCTTACGAAGCTTGGGACTATGTTCTCTCAGTCGATTGCCGTGAGGAATTATGTAGGTGGCAATTACCACGCTGTCGACGACCCTCTAGTGTAAGGTAATTTACCAATAGCCTGGGGCAGTATTTTGGCTCTTCATTGCACACTTTCCAGCCTATTCATATCCTCCTCTGATGAGTACCCATTCATAAGAAAACTACAGAACATTTTTGTTACTCTCCACTTTTTCCAAGGTTTTAGAATTTGCATATGCTGATCATCTCGTCAGTATAGGTTTACGGAATATACTGCATTCAGTGATGCTATCTGTACTTATTACTTGCATCTTGGATAGACTCTAAGAGCATGGTTGACGGTTATTTCACATTCGGTTCATGTCTTGGGTAACCCAAGAACCACAAATCGCTAGCTACGTGACTATATGAAGTTTTTACACCAGATTTGCAAGTACAGCAATATCGAGCGATAGGATTGCCTATATTACTATACTGTATCTACAACTGGTACTTAGCAGCATTTGGGCGCCGTGAATTTATTTTAAGTCTAATCATAGAACGTTGATCCAGTGTCAGATCTATTTGTAAATCGATTACTTCACTCACTTTGTGTCATGTTTTGAAAATAAGACGGAACTACTTTTAGTTGATAGGTGCCAACAGTAACATCCTTTACATATTCTAAAGTATGACGAGCAATATCATGGCTGGACTGCGCTTTGTTTATTGCAGAAGCTATGCAATCTAAGGCGAGGATTGGTACATGGATCATATTATATGGATTATCAGAATAATGCTTCGCCGATGCTGAAAAATGAAATGAAACGAGACAGAAATGGGATCAGAAACTGGTTTTTCGAAAATGACATTTTTGTTGCTATTAGGGGTTACAGAGATGCAGTCCCGTTTCTGGAGAAACTGGGCATGCGCCACAAAATACCTTGTAACATATGTGTTAGAGAAATTCAAGTGAATTTCCTTTAGTGACAAAACAAAATGGATTGCGTAATGACCGTTATTTTAGTAGGAATTTAGTTTTTTATAACAAAATTTGATTTTTCAGAATAAACATTGTTCTTGTCGTTGGATTTTATTCTTGATTTGTGTTTTAATTATAACTAACCAAAGTGAACCGACTTTGAGCCCTGAGTTGTCCCCAAAATACAGTTTCAATAAAATTTTACTTTCTTCTCAAAAATAAAAGTGAGCTTGGTGACGAGAATATCAGCGTAGAGCGTAGATGCGTCTTCACAATATACATACTTTGATTTGCGATGTAAAGCAACGTTAGGCGCGATTAGTACTTGAATGGGCGACCGTTTCAAAGAAGACCGTGTCCTCGCCTCACATATCTTCCAGCGGCTTGTATATCAGTGTATGCGCAGAAGCTATGCAACCTTAGGCAAGGGTTGTGTAGGTGATATACCATCCTTCGCAGGGGATGTAAAGCTGTCGGTCCCTTGTCTATTAAATGTTAGGCAAGTAAAAGATCCCTACTCTTCTTAAGGGAAGAGGTTCGGCAAAATTCCTGGTTGGGAGCAGCTCGCCTACAGGTGTCGGTGATATGTCTCATGCCTGGTCGTAGCAATTTCTTCTTTGGCAACATTATTATCTCTATCAAATCTTGATATTCTGGGTGTAAAAAATAAAATTCATTATATCACAAGTATAAAATCGCCTCCAGTTTGCAGGAAGGACCATAATTCAATTTTAATTCTAGAAAAGCGATTTTGATTATTCATATGAGGTATTTACTTCAAGATATCATCAATAACCAACAAATAATCATAAAATACACAAACAATTGTATATGTAGGTTATAGTACAATCAATAAACCGATTCACCACCGAAATCTGATCAACTCACCCGATTTGTTTGAAATTTTGACAGTAGCTCAAAAATGATGCAAATAACAAACCTGACTTAGTGCTGATATGTGCTTCCCCCCCCGGGGGTGCATGCCACCCTTTCTCGTGGGTGGAAATTTAAAAATTCAAAATGACACCAGGATAGAGGATCAAATTTTAAGAAGAAAATGTAGTATAAAGTTTTTTCTACAACCTAACAATGTCTGAGTTATTAGCGATTGAAAATTCCAATAAAAAACACGTTTTTCAACAGTTCTTTGTGAATATCTCGAAAATTAAACATTTTCTGGAAAAAACTATTCTTATCAAAATTGAAGCTTATAAAAAAACAAAGCGATTCATTTGCTCTTCTTTAACGTTTTAGGTCATATTAAGCGACTTATGAGTCATTGAAGACGAATTTCTGTTTGTCGTAAATTTATCTAAAGATTTAAACTCAAATAACGGAAAAATGAGTAATTTCTCAGAGAAAATGTTCATAGCCTTTTTTAAAGTGCTTTATTGAACCTTTAAAATAAACTTTTACAAAAGCCTCTAACATGAAAATTAAGGAAGTTATGACGAAAATAAATTAAGTCTGGAATTTTTGAAAAAAAATTGAAAATAAAATTGGCGCCATGAGCGGCAAAATTAAAATTAATCGTAGCCCATGAAAAATTAACTTTATTTATGTCCCAATAACACGTTCCAAAAGTTTGAATGATTTAGAGAATGTACATTTTGAAAAAAGTTGTTTTAAGTAAATTTTTTTTTTCAATTTTTCAAAGAATACGTTGTTTTTTCAAAATAACTCAAAATATAATGGTTTTACGAAAAAAAGTGTTCTTAATAAAAATTTAACATTCTTTTTGCTGGAAATTTAGCTTTTTTTAAAATTCATGTAGCTTAAAAATTAAGCGAGATATGGGCATTTGAAGCTTTGATTTCTATGCGAAGGAAACCTCTTTTTAGCCCTTCAACCTTAAAATTCTCTGAACGGAAGGGTGTAGAAATATTGCAATCATCATAACTTTATAGCTTATGAAATTCCCTACAAAATGATGTGTGGGTGAATGCAAAAAGCTTAAAAGGAAGCCGAGTTATCGCTAAAAAACTAAATACATTTTTCTAGAGATAACGTAGGAAAATTACGGAGCGCCTAAATTTTGAACGTTTTGGAGCATTTATTCTTTTGTACATGCTGTGTCTTCTTCATACATACATATCTGGATTTTAACATTTATAAACACATGCATAAAAAGATTGTCTTCCAGTCGACCAAAAATAAAAGGAAGTTGATAGTGAAGAAATGGATGAATTTGAAAATTAAAATTTAATTATTAATATTCACTTTAAAAATCATTTTAATATTGTAAAATAAATATTTTTATTATAATTACAATGTGAAGTTTTAAGAGTTTAATTTCCCTGAAAGGGATGTTCTTAAGAGATGAAAATTTTAGAAAAATTTCATTATATTATAAGCAGCAATTTATTTTCATTTTTTTAAGCATTCCACTACTTTTTTCCTAATTTTTATTGTAAGGGGTGGTTTTTAGTGGTTGAATCATATTGAAAAATGATGTATCAAGTCGTTTACACTTAAAGAATATATTTTTTTTATTCAAGATCCGAAATAAAAAGATTTTATGCTTTTTAAACCGTTTTTTAAATAATTTTGTGAGGGGTAGTTTTTAAGGGTAGCTACATAGTAAAATATCGAAATATTAGTTACATTATAAAAAACAACAAATATTTAACATATTTGAACATGATGATAACCTATCACTGCTTCCATCTATTAGTTTTCAATTTTTCCTAAGTTTTATTGTTAGGGGTGGCTTTTGGGGGTTGCATAATTAAAAAAACGAAGTATCAGATTTCTTGTACTTAAAGGGAAAAATTCTCCTATTACGATCTAAAATAAAAAGGTTTCATGCTTTTTAAACACATTTTTTTATTAATTTTCGTGTGAGGGGTTGTTCTTAAGGGTAGTTAAATAGTAAAATATTGAAATACTACATCCGTGGTTAAAATCAATTGATATTTAACATATTTGAACATAATTATAGCCCATCACTGCGTTAATTTATTAGTTTTCAATTTATTGGAGTAAGGGGTAGTTTTCACCCCTTAAAAACAAAAAGCACACTTTGCGACCAAGTCAGGTTTGAAGAGGATGATAAGATGAACTTAATTCTAAATTTTCAAGAAGATCTGACCAGTACTTCAGATTTCGGAGATTTGGCCCCTTTTTAACGTTGGATAACTGTACTATTAACGTCATTTTTTTACGCATTGACTATCAACTAGATTTGAATTGTTTTAGAAGTAGCTTACTTGATCTAACTATATAAACATAGATACCGGAGATGGTGGCTGTTGTGCAAGAATCGAGGGGCAAAATAGACATAAAAAGATGCAAATAGCACGTAAATGATAATAATTTTTCTGATTTTAAATAAAAACAATCTGTTGTACACATGGTAGGTTTTATAGGTATTAGAGCAACATTTAGCTGCTGTAAAGTATTTTATCATATAATCAAATTTTCGATTTAAAATATATGTGGTGTATTATTTAGTTTGAGTTGACAGGCGATAACATATTCCTAGTTTTTATTTCATCAAACGCAAAGGGAATATATGCAATTATGTCCAAAACCAATAAATAGATAGAAGGTAATTATTTTATTCACACATTAATAACTTGGTGTAATGAAACCGACAAATTACATATCGCCAGTGTAATAACAACATTGTGTACAATGTACACAATTTTACAATAAATGGGTTGTATCTGTCGGCAGCAAGCACACCTTTATTCACAGAGACCAAGCAAACAGACAAACAATACAAAACTAGTCGAAAACACATTACGGGTTTATATTAGTAAAGTTATTGAGTTAAAATAAATCAACTCATTGAGTTTCGGGGTCTACGAGTAAGTTGAAACTTTATTTGTGGTGTGTTCCCTAAATTAATGAATTTTCCTTTGTATAGAGTTAGTTGACTAGAGAATAATGAAAATTGGTTATTAAATACTACTTATAAACCGTCTGCTGGTAATTTTTTTTATGAAATTAATTAGTTTTCCATTTGAATATAATAGCAAAGTTATACAAAATTGAACTAAAATTTATAGTAAAATATATAATTAACTAGTAAATGAGTTTTTGCAATAAAAACAATATTTTGAATAAATTTATCATATTTTATGTTAAAACTTAATAGACTTTACCAAGTTTCAAGTTTACTTACACCGATACCCGTTATTGGAAGGACATAAAATTTAAATTGTATATATCTTTGGGAATATGAAAAAATCGTATGAGTAAAATAGTTGTTTCTAAATTTGGTTTAATTTGTCTTTAAAAATCAAATTTTTTTCCACTTTTTATGTTCTGCGGTTGGAAAATTCATTTAGAAAATCGTCCGCGATTACAAATAGAAACATGTATTGTAGAGGAAAACGATAAATGAAAACGGTCACAGACGTAGTGGGGAATAGAGAGGGTAGTGGCTATGCATAACGCATAGCTGTTTGTATCGCATCATGTTTTACGTCTTTTCTGTCGCGTGCATTAGAATGAGAGAGAAGGTCAGGCTTGTGTTGTTTGCCAACTAGCACGAACGACATGTGAGATATGGTACTTCAGAGGCGGACTTAGTTTACTTTCATATACGGCGGAGTGTACGAGTGTAAGTGCAATTAATACATTAATACATTAGTTTATATTTGTCTTTTTGCTGGTATGTAAATGTGTCGATCGAGTGATTGTGAGTGTGAAAGTGACAGTTATAGTGATTTCAGTGATAAAGAAAATAAAATTCCAAATGAGTTTCAAGGGAGAAAAAAACGGCATTTAAGCAGTGATGGGAAACAAATTTGTTTAAATGTGTATAATACTCTTTTACAGCGACAAACTAATGACTTTAACTTGCGTGATTTAGATATATTAAGGGAAACAGAATCTTTAACCCACGTTCCCTATTCCACATTGTACAAACTAGTGAAAACAGGTGTTACCGAAAGAAAGCAACGTTGCGACGCTGGTATATCGAAAATTTTAGATCCATCAATAGCAAAACTTTAAAAAAATGTAATTTATGATGCATATCAGAAAAATGAAATCCCGACTGTTGACGTGGTAGACAGAAAACTAAAGGAAATGGATTGTCCTTTGAAATATACGACAAGAACTTTAAGGAACTGGCTGAAAAAAATTGGATTTAAATTTAAAACAATTAATAAACGCGTGGCGATTATGGAAATCAGACGAATAGTGGATTGGCGATATTCATATCTAGAGGAGATTAAAAAGTTCAGAACGGAAAATAGAACAATTTATTACCTAGATGAAACTTGGTATGACACTCACGATACCGTAAAAAAAGGAAGGACTGATGGAACTAAAAAATGTCTACCACAGTCATTGCCTCCAAATAAGGGGACTCGATTGGTTATATTACACTGTGGATCAGGTGATGGATGGGTAGATAATGCATTGAAACTATGCGGGAAAAACATGAAGAGTGTAACGTGGATTATCACAAGAATATGGAGGGAGTAATTTTTGAAAAATGGTTTGAAAATACTCTAATTCCAAAATTAAAGACAAATAGTGTTATTGTTGTTGACAATGCGAAGTACCATTCAAGAGAATTATATAAAATTCCTAATAAGAGTTCGACTAAATTTGAGTTGCAAATTTTTTTAACGGATCACGACCTATATTATATGGACAGTTATACTAAAGCAGAATTGTTGGAAGTCCTTCATACGAAAACATTTGAGAAGAATTATGTTATAGACAGTATAGCTGAAAGATTTGGCCACAAAGTTTTAAGATTACCACAATATTATTGTATTTTCAACCCAATAGAATTGATTTGGGGAAAATTGAAAAAAAATATCAGAAAAGGAAATACTTTTCCAAAATTCGACAAAAAAGTGATAGAGTTAATTAAAAACGAAGTGTCCAAAATTACCAAGGAAGATTGGGAAAAGAGAATTGCCAAAGTGATTAGAATTGAGGATGATTATTTGAAACTTTGTGAATTTAATAAAAATGGGGAAAATAAATTCATTATAAATTTAGAAGAGGATAGTTCATCATCTGAAAATGAAGAAGAGGGGGAGAACGCACAGGATTCTGAGGAAGAAGTGATTGTGATGACTTGTGATTGAAGAAGTGGTAGTGATATATATATATATATATATATATATATATATATATAAGTTTATTATTTGTGTCCGTTTTTGTGTTCAATGATAGTGATCGTGATATCAAGCTTATTATTTATGTCATTTTGTGTGTTCGTAAGTATTTTAATCTATTTTTATTTATTTAAAGAATTCAATTATATTTAATTTTCTTTATTTGGAGAATACATATTTTATTTACGAAAATTTACTATTTCGAGTTTTGTTTCTGTTTTTAGAGGTTTATTGTTATTTTTTAATTTATTTTGAGAATACCTATATATTTTTTTACTGTTACTATTTTAAGTTTTTTTTTGTTTTTAGATGTTTATTGTTATTTTTTTTATATTTTGAGGATACCTATATATTTTTTTACTGTTACTATTTTAAATTTTTTTTGTTTTTAGAGGTTTAGTTTTATTTTTTTGTATAATTTTCTTTATCCTGTACTAATATTCTTTACCCATCCTATCATGGCAAGATATGCTCATACCTCCCCGTGGTTCTTGCTAGGTAGTAACAATTTACTCAAATATTAAGTGAACTAGGATACTGTAACTACTGTATAGTCAGTAGTGTAAATTGTTGCCAGCTAAACTGAGCCCACACAACAAAAGCCAACGCAATTTTCTTATGGAAAAGTGACTTCCGTTAAATTAGTTGAATTTTTGATATGTTGTGTATCCTATCTCTGTATCAAATGCATCAATGTCTCAGATTTGTTTAATAGCACCTAAACAGTATAATTGATTGTCTTATCATATCATATGACGTCATAACAGGTCATGTCGTGTCACAGAACCTCATAGTGGTCACTTTGTATTTTATTGTGATCTGAGCACTAGAAGTAAGAGAAAAGAATGTTATTTAAATCATGATGTTCTATGACGCGATATTACATGCTATGACGTCATATGACGTGACGACGTTTGAGATTATATGATGTAATATTTCAATAAATAAACCATGACAGTTATGAGGTGTTTTCAAGCCACTGTGAGACCCTAGAAGCAAAAAAAAGAGTACTAATTTAACCCAGACCCATACACCTCAAATAAACGATAATTCTTACTTTAGCAAGCTTTATCTCAAGACTGTGAAAGTTTATCAATTAGTGCCAATTGAGACATTTGATCAGAGAGATGGGATACACAATATATCAAAATTTCAACCAATTTAACGCAAGTCACTTTTCCGTAAGAAAATTGCGTGGTCCTTTAAAAGCGTAAACAGACATACGTACACAATATAGTTAAGTCCGAGCCTGCCTTCTTAGCGTCTCATCTCGCACCCCCCCCTCTCAATTTCCTCTTTCCCGCACTATACAGTAATTGTATTTTTTTAATTATTTACATTGAATTTTAAATAATCACTTTTATTTATGTTTGTAAATACTAAACTCTAAAGGATAAAATTGTTTTCCTGGATTAGAATAATTAAATTTTTTAACAACAGTTTTAATAACTATCATTTCTCAAAATATTTATTTATAATTATTAGCGTTTTTCAAATCTAAAGTTTGTAATTAATGATTATTACTGCAAACATCCCTGCGCGAATACTAAGAAACATAGGCAACGGAAAGACACTCGACTTTAAGGAAAAAAATGATAAGTTTTCGTTAATTTAATATTAATCCACCGCATTTAGTGAAAAATGAGCCGAATATTCAGATCAATTCATACAAAAGAAAATTATGATTTTCCAGGTAGGTTGTGGTGTCCTGAATAAGGTCTCAAAAGTCCCCGAGGTGAGAGTGTAAGGATAAAATTTGGCAACGCTGCAAAGGGCTAAAATCGTTCTCTGAAACGAATTTTTCGATATATCTCGGTTTTCGTTGCCTCTACGACAAAAATACATCAGGCCAAAAAGAAAGCTATTGAAATTCTCTATTCTCTAAAAAAGATAGAGGGTCTTTTTTCCGTATACGCAATAGTTTTCTGTGTGGTTTTACACTTGGAAGAAGTACAAATGAAAATGTCATGGATAAATGGGTTTTTGGACTATTGACTGCGAGTAACATCAGCGAAGGACTCGGCAACTTTTGTAGGCTTTCTATTCACTCTGGGGAACAACATGTTGATGCAAGGGAATCTCGCATTAAAAGGGATATTGAGGATGTTTATAAACTATTAGATTGGTTCAGTTCTCGTAATCCCTTCCCAATTTTGCAAAAATTATGTCGATTGCAACAGGGGTTACTGGTGATGGAAAAATAACATGTCATGATGCTCATAGGATTGGATCTGCTGCAATGGAGAAAAGAATTGGCAACAATTTCTATGATATTAAATTCTCACGTGAAGATAGAGTGTCTCCACTATTAACTGCCAATAACAATCTTACAGTCAATGATACCACAATGTAATGGCTCCGTATCCGGTGTTACTCTTTGACAAAGTTGGTATGCGCAAGACTAAGAAGTCAACTTTCTATGATAATTTTCGGTCATCTGAATCTGAACCAGATCTCCAAAATGCCACTTATGTCGTTGATGGGAGATTTCTCTTGCACCAAGTTATTTGACATCAACATGAAACCACCTATGGTGCTATTTGCCAAGCATATGTTAATTATGTGCAAAATCACTTGGGCTCGAACTCTATTATTGTTTTTGATGATTGTGGAAATATTAGCAACAGTGTGAAGGCTATGGAACAACTTCGCCGGTCCTCAGAAGCTTCATCTGTTGACATTTACTTTGATGAGCAGACAGTTGCAATTGTAAGCCAAGAGAAGCTCCTTTCCAATAATAAAAATAAAACTGATTTCGATATCGACAGAAAAGTTTCGGGCAAATAATTATATAGTCGAAACAGCGCTTGAGGAATCATGTAAAAATACTACGATTGTGGTTGGGGAAGATGTGGATCTTCTTATAATTTTAAGTGCTCGTATGCCTATTGATATTTTTCTCCTCAAATCAAGTAGAGGGAAGGTCAAACGAAAAATTTATTTTTCACAAAGTTTCTATCGATAATTAACTATCGGTGTTCTTGCTTTATTAAAGCTGTCAGCAAAAGCAAACCAGTGAAATTGAATTCATTACCACCCACTCATGACACAGCTCAGCACCATCTATTCCGTGTTTGTTTTCAAATACCATATTGTTCCCAAAAACAACATACAACTTCCTGCACCTGATTGCCTTTTGAAGATGATTTTCTGCAACTATACGAAAGGCTGTGGACCATTGTGTGGCTGTCGGAGGTTGGGACTAAATTGCTCACCAGTTTGTGGCAACTGCCATTGACAACCTTGCTTGGTTACTGAACCGATTGAAGACTCGTCAGAAATAGAAGCTGCCACTGAAGCAGAGACTCAATGTTCTCAGATTGGTTCGGATTTCCTCGAACAATGAATCGATAAATTTATAAAAGAAGAAAACGGACACGAAAATTATTAATTTGACAACATTATAACCCTTTCAGGATGGCAACAACTGTTGCCATGCTGTACAGACGGCAGCGGACGGCGCTTGCGGATTTGTCCGGTTGCAGCCGCGAACTATACCACGCCTTTTTCGGATACGTACGGCTCCCGCCGTGAACCGTAGATGTATAATTATTTGACAAACTCAACATTTCTATGAATTTAGGGGAAATATCAATAAAAAACACTAATAATAGAAATAAGACTTTTATTTACCAAACATAAAATATAAATATATAGAATAGTGATAAAAAAATTAGAAAAACCAATATTGAAAAAAAATAATAACATAAAAACAAAACGTAAACCAATTAGAACTAACGGTGGGAGGAGTAAGAAAAGGGTTGAACCAATAATGTGTAATAGACAGATGCGTATATTTCCAGTAGTTAACGACACCACTTGTCATGCATAGATATCCGGTTCCTGGCTACACATCGCGAAAAAATTTTGCGGATTCGTCTGTTTCTCAGTGCAAAATGGTTAATAAGCATGACAGTCGAGGATTAGGCCTGCCGGGGAAACCACATAAAAAAACGCACCTCGTACTCAACCTCAAGGGTGGTGTGGAATAGAGTACTTAAATTATTCATAATTATCACATAAGTTCAAATTCAATGCAAGATTTTGGAAAAAATATTGCGGGTACGAAAAAAAGACCCTCTATCTTTGTTATAGAGAATTTCCATAGCTTTCTTTTTGGCCTGATGGTATTCTTATCGCAGAGGAAATTCGATTTTAGCCCTCTACAGCGTTGCCAAATTTTATTCTTACACTGCCACTTCGGTGCCTCTTGAGACCTTATTCAGGACACCACAACCAATCTGGAAAACCATAATTTGCTTTTGCATTAATTCGTCTATAGAAAAATCTTAAATGCAGTGGATTATAATTAGTGTAGCATGAGTTCGACGAGGCATGCTTTCTACTAGGTTTTTAATTGCTATCTAGAGATTCTCTCATTGGTCTAAAGCTGCCTAAATCAGTTGATCTACATTACCAGGAATACATTGATGAGCTTTTGATCATATTCCGCAAGTGCTCTATGGGATTAAGATAAGGTGAATAACTGGACCACTCTAAAACAGCTCACTTTCCATTTCTAAAAAAAATATGGCAACTTTGTTTGTACGTGGAGGTGAATTATTTTGCGTAAATAAAAAAATCGTTCAAAGCATCTCTCGAGTTTCTTACTACGGGTCTTAGAACTAAATAAACACGCCTTGGAGCTATTAAGGTTTGTCTCATTAAAGGAGCATTTTCATCCACCGTGATCCATCCTACCCCAAAACATTACAGTTCTTGCTTTGTATTTGGAGACCAACTTGGTGGCTGTACTTACGGGAGGGTATAGTGAAAAAAACACCACGATCGTGATTCTCGCCCTCAAAAATCCGTGAGAAGTCCGCTCCTAGCCCGTTTCCCGTTTTTAGAGTGATTTCGGTGTGCGAGCAGGGTAGTTTCAACGCCCGGGGGTTACTAAGGTCAACTGTGGTTTAGTAATGTTTAGTTTTCCAGATACTTCCATAAAAACCCCAATCCGACGGATCCTCGGCTTGCCTAGGACTGGCAGTATGGAAAAGGGGAGGTTCTTATATGTTGAAGGTAATTGCAGAAGGGTAGGTGAAAAAAAGACACCAACGTAGTGATTCCCGCCCTCAAAAATCCGTGAGAAGTCCGTTCCGAGACCGTTCTTGCGTTTTTCGAGTGATTTCGTTGTTTCGAGCAGGGCAATTTCAACCCTTGGGGGTTGCTTAGGTCAACTGTGGTTAAGTAGTGTTTAGATTTCCTGATATTCCCATAAGAACTCCGATCCGGCGAATCCACGAATGCCTATTACCGACAGCATAGAAGAAGGAGTGACTTTTATAGTTGCGGGAGCGTAGGTTGAAAAATAACACCACCATCGTGATCCCTGCCCTCAAAAACCCATAAAAAACTTTGTCGAGTTCATATTTTTTTTATATCTTAAAGATATTGCTATTGATTGCGGGGGTAGATTCAACCACGAGGTCGGTCCGGGTATTCTAGTGTAACCTAACTGAATTTATTATTATTTCCCAAAAAAAAACGATCCGACGAGCCCTCGCAAGCCTAAGACCGACAACTCGGAAATTGGGGTGGTTTTTCCTTGAGAGGGGTAGTATGCAAGGGTTTAAGAACTGGAAACCATCACCATCGTTTTTCTCACCCTCGAAAACAGGGGGGGGGGGGAGGAGAAATGTATTGCAAAAGATCCTACAAACTTTTGATGTTTTGGCTTTTTTGGAATCTCGTTAAATGAACTAATATTTAAATATAAAAGTTATTCCTTGTTTCTAAATCAATGATATGAATATTAAACCTTGCCAAAAGTTCATTATAAGGAAAACCAATTAGTGACTAAGCAGCATTTTCCTTGTACCACAAGACTTTATAAATCGCCTCAATTAGCTAGCCAACACATGTATATCATATCCTGGGTCTCATACCGCTGATACATTCTCTAATAGTAACATTATAGTATAAGCATTGTCAAAATGTTTACCATTTATTGTTATGAATCCTGGATAATCCTTTGCAACTATTTTTCATACTTCAATCTGTGTATCTTTACAAATGCCCTGACAGATCCATCGGCGAGAAGGTGGTGTCCATGTTTTCCCCGTTGTTATCTAGTAATAGAAAATTACTATTGTTTGTATTGGTTAGGTTAGCTTTCATTTATGCAACTGGCTTATGGATCATGTCAATGCAATCACAAGAAGAACACATGATATTAACTCGTATTTATTTATGTAGCCTTCAAATCTATTATAAATTACGAAAAAGAAAAAAGGAAGTTCAAGCATGGTTGTCACGTACACAACCATGCAGGATTGTCTAGACTTGTTTATTAATTCAAATTGCATAGTTTCAAGGTATTAGCTCCGCAGGAGTATTGGTAATGGAGTTTTGCGAGAAATTAACGGTTTCATATCATCACAAAACCAGCGCCTAGCTTTTAAACAGAAATTAAGATACCTGAAAGCAATTTTCTCTGCCTTCTCTTAATAATAACTAGTTTAACAAACAACTAATTAATAACTTAAACAACTTTCAAAGTAGTAAATCTGCTGTCACATTAAACAACCCTTACTTTGTTGAAACTTAAGCAGCTCATTCTTTAAAATATAGCAGCGGTTACGAGCTCAGGGAGATTAAAGGATGGATATTTCTCGATGGTAGAAATCGAAAGCGCTCCGTCGGGTATTATATTATTTTTATTTCTACTTATATGCCATTATCTTTATCTTCTTTTCTTTCCTTTCTTCTTCCTATGATCTCATATTCTAATATGCGCTAGTTGAGGTTGTATGAGGTTCTATTTCAGTTTTTATACAATGTTTTGTTTATGAAATGCGAGACTGTAACCTTATACGCATAGCCTTCTCAATAGCTCAATGCTTGCAATCAAAGTGTTCCGGGTTCGGTTCCTGGCTAGAGCATGGATGTTTAGTGGCGTTTTTCATGCTTCACCGATTTGGTAGCAGTAGACTAGATGAGGTTGTGGGAGAGACAACACAATAGTCGCTGCACTAAATACATAAATAAATAAATAAATAAATAAATAAATAAGTAAATAAATAAATAAATGAATGAATGAATGAATGAAGGAACGAACGAACGAACAAACGAACGAACGAATAAATAAATAAATAAATAAATAAATATATAGTATAAAAAATTAATTCAATTTGAAATTCTAAAAATTTTCAACAGTCGATATACAAAATTGTGGTAATATTCTTTTAGAGATATTAGTATTTAATCTCCTGGTATATAAATTCCAAAATTGACTCTTCGGATTTATAAACTCTATGTAATTTCTATCTATAATAGCACCTAAGTACTAATTTCTTTTACGGACTTAATGTAGTTTTTCTAGGGACAATTGTAATTTTTGCAATTATTATTTTCATGCATTCTTGTATTATTTGGTAAATTACCTCCAGCACTTGAAGCATAGGAAGAAAAGAACTTGTTTTTTTGGTGATTTAAAGTTTAAAACTACGGTCGAACCATTTATATAAATTAAGAGCAAAATTGGGCCCAGTATTGTGCCTTGTGGTACACTTATTTCAACCATCTGAAAAATTTTGACAATATGTAATGGGTCTGTAATTAGCAACATTAATGCCTTACCTGACCTATAAATTGAACCAACTACAGATTGTTTAAAATGCGGTACGATACCCGACAAAATATGATATTTATAATATTTTGTTTAGAATGGCATATAAATGTATGTATTTTTTAACACGCAGGTATTTGTACCATGGCATTAAATACCTTATTTAATACTATCCTGCTGTGCGGTCTATTTAGTACTATTCTGCCACATATACACTCCAAATCCAAGATCAGAGATGGAGTATACACAAAGACCATGTAGGCTGAATACTACTTCTGTGTATTGGATTTTTTATATAGTGGCTACCTCCTTGTAATTGGCACAGCCCATTCCCAATTTATTTAACTATTTCGGCACAGTTTGTGAAATGCTGTATTAGTAGGCAGAATTTTATTTTTCGGTTGTTGTAAATTATCTCCTTTCATTTGCTTGCCAAATACTAGATATTTTATATGTTTTCTAATTAAGATACCAAGGATTACATTGTTATTACTATTAATACTTTTATTTCTGTTTCAGGTAAGATTTTCTGTAAAGTTACGTTACCAACCGGTAAGTGGCAATATGCCCTATGATTATGATACAATAAGTTATGTGTATTTTTCATTAGTATTGTTGATAACCTTAGTAGTTCACCCTGTACATGCAGTTAGAGCACTTGGTTTTTGTTAAGGGTTAAAAAAACACTTTTTATGACACGTTACTTCTTGAAACAACACACTAGATTAGAACGGAATTATACTATTTATTTTTTAAACACTTCACAGACTTTAATGTACATAAAATTAACTTAAAATCAGATTGTAGAAATGTTAACTTTTCAACAAAGAAAGTTTTATCATAGAAAACTTAAAAAATTAATTCGTATTTTGAAATTTGAAAAATTCACTTTTTGGCGAAGGTGCCGATTATAATAGTTTGATTAATTCATTTATATTAGATGCGCGAGGGCAGAATAGATTTGTTATTTTTTATTTTGAGCTACCAAGGGAGAACTTGAGATCGGTTTATGAACGCGGATCGGAATTGACTTGCCCGAGATTCGCCGCACGCGACCTTTTATACTATTGCTATGGTTGCGTTTATCGTGCACCGCGAGTTTCGCACGATCGTTTTTTTTATAATCTGGAAAGGTACCGCGGGTTCCGTGCCGGCACGGCCTAAACCTGGATAAGTCCCCGCCCAGTCAGTGCGGGCTAGGCTTGCACAAAATTGCATCATAAAGGAGATTTGATTGAATTCAAAATTGAAAATTATGTTGTCGTTTAGGTCTTCAAATCAGAAAAAATTTGAAATCTTTTGTTGTTTAAATGAAATTCGAATCAGCTTTACTTTAGAAGATACTTAATAAATTTGTCTGAATTTATTGTACAACTTTTCGACTCACCCTCGTAACACGATTCCGCAGGCGAGCGCTTATTGTGGGGCTGCGATGGATGGCGCGATCTGAGCGAAGGGAAATAAGTTTTGATAACATAATTTATTTGTGCTGCGGGCTGTAGATTTGATATAAAAGATTTTTGCTCATACGTATATGTTGAAGGAGCGGAAGTGAATATTGTTGAGGAACTGTAGAATATAATGTATAAAAATGATTGATAATTTATTATCTAAGACGCGGTACCGAATAGATACTTAGATTGAAAGAAGAATGGCTTGTAAAAATTTTATTCAAGCGAATTAGGTTTTTATACGTGTTGAATGTTTCGACGTTATTTTGTGTGACTTTGGGAATTATCGGATTGTAGTGAATTTTTTCAGAAAACATTTTGAAAAATACTAGTTTTTTGATTATCTAAATTATATGGATACTTTTTTTATACTTTGACAAGGCGAGCTGAAGGCAAGGCAAGGCAAATTTTAATATTTTTTTGAGTTAATTTTTTAATGATACGAAGTATATACTATAACAACGGATGTTTGTAATAGTCCAAATAAGGTTTTTAGGAAAAGAAAAATTGAAAAGTTGCCGTGAAAATTGAAAAATTTTGGAAAACCGAAAGTGCTTTTTGTGACAGGCCAACGTCTGTTGGGTCAGCTAGTACACAATAAAATATACCGAACTGAATTTGTGGTTAGTTCCTTGTGAAGTATTTTGCCAATAATTGTTTTTCAGTAAACACTGCTTTTAGATGTATCAAATTATTATGTTTAAAATTCTCTTCAAATGTTTCGTCTTTTTAGGCCTTTATCAAGAGTACAAAGTGTATACTAAAGTAACAGAAGTAGTTATTCTAAATATATACATAAAAATGTTTATAACTTAATATCTTTATGACTTAAACTTTAGTTATTTATTTTTTTCATTTCGACACCCCCAACGAACAAGGCAGTATCTCATTTTAAGCAATTTTACAGGAGATGCAATTAAGCCAAATTTTTTCGTCTTCATGAAAACCACCCTCTAGATTAACTTAGGTGGGGGTGGTGTTTGGGAAAAATCCTAAAATACGTCACCTTTTATCTTTTAAACGGCACATTTTGATGTCAAATTTGACTTTGTCAGGTCAACACCGTAGCTCCAACAACCCCCACCAAAAACAAAAATTACGGCAAGGTGGTCGAGTGATTCCTCTCTATGCGAGTGCGTGATTGTTTCTAGGTTCACACCTCCACCTTAGTTAATCTAGAGGGTGATTTTCATGGGGACGAAAAAAAATTGAAAAAAATTAATTTCGACCATGCTGTTCGCAAATTGCAAATATTCAGGTACAAATTTTTTTGAATGTTCTAAATCAAGTTCAGATGAAAGAGGATACTCAGTTGTAGATGGAATTTTGTCGACTTCTTTTTTATTATTTCAACAGCTCTATGGATAATAATCCTATCACTCAATGGATTTACTGAAATAGTTGTGTCTTGATTTGATTTATCAGTTCTTTTTTTTTTCTTGATTTAATAAATCATACATGCTTATATGTTTCGAACATATGATATCCGAAGTACCATTTTTACTATAAAATACGAATTCATCGTTTGCATTTTGGCGAAGGAATAATTTAATCTGGTAAACAGGCATACTTCGAGCTTCCTCTTCTGGGATACTTTGTTCGATTAAACGCTCAATAAACATCGTATGCAGTTCTGATAAATAAAAGATTTTCCCATCAAGCAAAGCACTTCTTACATCGTTCCAAACATATACTGCTGCATTTTTCATTAATTCGTGTTTATTTAAATTCCAAGAAGAAATGTTCTTCTGAGACTTTAAGAGTGGTGCGTAACACTTTTTATGATATACAGCTTTTACGGCTAATAAATCGTTCTGTACCATAAGTCGCTTAAGACATGATTTCGATACTCCAGAGCTGCAAAGTATATTTTGACGTATTTCTTCACCTTTAGACGTTACTCGAGTAAAATCGTCTTTTTTTTATCACCTTTGCAACAAATGAAACATTGCTCTTGCCAGTTAAACTCTGACTTATCACTCTTTGCAATTTTTCCACTAGCTTGATCTGAAGCATGAAACTCATAACTTGGCCGTTTCAATGCTTTGCGTCTCTTTTTGTTTATATATGAAATTCTGCAGTTTTTATGAAGTTTTACTTTGTCCCATGTGTTGTTCTCTTTAGCGTTGAACAGTTTTAGCACCACTTCATCATTACGATCAGTTGCCGCCTCGAAAAAAGAATTTATACCTTTTTGGCTGATGTTTGTCAATTCGTTGAATGGCATAACACAATTTAAAAAAACGCAAATTACATTTTCATCACTCATATTAAATGTTTTCAAGTAGACCGTGCACAGATACGAACGTCTAGACTTCCGCGCAAGACATAATATGACATGAGCAATCTAGTTCAATCGCGAAAAAACAAACGACTAGTGCGAACGTACCGGCGAACGCCTGAACTACGGCAATCACCACAATGAAACATGCGGCGCACAAACAACATGTCTGCTGCGCGCGGAGACGCTACTTCAAAGTGCGATAACTTTTTATATATACAATATGAATACGTGAAACTTTACAGAAAACTTTTTTAAATATTATACTTTAATATAAGTTTGTCAAAAATTATCGTATTAAAAGTTCGTCACACAACTTTTGTGTTTGAAAAAAAAAATTAGCTTTGACAAAATTTTTTTTTTTTGAAAACACTATTTTCATCTGTGAAATAAGTAAGAGTTGGGACAAATTCCGTATCTTAAAGAATAACTTGAACAATGTCGTGCTGAAATTTCATCTAAAAATATTCATTCTTTGTCGAGATATCGCGAGTTGAAGATGACATTCGAAAAAATTTGCGAAATAAAAAAATTATAGTTTTTTGCAGTTATTTATACAGGGTGTCCCACGACGAACTGCGGCGATCGATATCTCGAAAAGTAGATATCGGAAAATTTTGAAAATTTGGTAGTAAACTAATGTCGATGAGGGCAACTCGGCTAAAATATTTTTCAAGATGGTGGCACTTCCGGTTATACCGGAAGTCGATACCAACTTGCTTATTTCAAATGGAACACCCTATATATTATTACATTTTTGGATTGTGCGCAAAATTCTAGGCCGATTTTGTGTATCATATCCTATACCTAGGTCTCTCCGTTTTTGAGATATTTCAATTTTTATGTCAAAAATCAATCAATTTTTCCTATAAGGAAGCCTTTGTTATCTAATTTGGGTTCGATTCTTTGTTGAAAAAGACCTACTTTAATAGAGTTTATAAAATATTTTGATAAGTATTAATACAGAGTGTTCAAAAAATAAGAATAAAAATGAAATTGAGAAAACTGTCAAAAATCAATTTTTTCAAATGGAAACCCCCAATTTTTATAATCTTATCTTATTCGCCATTAAAAATAAGGGTAAGTTTGTATATGTATGTCTATTCCGAAAATTTTTAGTTTACGAGATATTGCCAATTCAATATTTCTATATGGGTATTTTGTTATGGATATTAAGTTAAATTACTCTTAGTTGGCTATGACGGCGTTGAGTGCTAAACAAATGTATGTAGCTGTCACTAACAATTTGACAAGTATCAATTATCATGCCGGGGCGCCTAAATTACACGCACGAAGATTACTTAAATTTGTTTACAATCTATGGAGAATGTAACAAAGTTTTATCAAGAACGTGTGAAATATTTGCTAATAGATATCCAGATAAACTATAACCGTCTCCGAACAGTATTAAACGAATAATGGAGAATTTCAAAAATTTTGGCATCGTTAAGGCAACAGTTCATAAAATAAAACCAATGACATCCTTAAGACAAGTGGCCTTACAAACAGGAATCTCCAAGAACTCTTATTCATAGAATTCTTTTGAAACACAAATTCCATCCCTATTCCATTTCTATGGTTCAGCACCTAAAGGACACCGATTTAACCAGAAGAGTTCACTTTTGCGAATTTATTTTAACAATGTTACAAGGCGACTTTCTATTTTTGGACAAGATAATTTGGACTGACGAGGCAAAATTTACGAAAAATGGACTTTTCAATAGACATAATTTCCACTTTTGGTGTGATTCAAATCCCCATGCCGTGAGATTGCGAAATTATCAAGAAACCTGGCAATTTAATGTGTACTGTGCTGTGAGAAATGATGGAGTCGTAAAACCTAATTTTTATGAAGAGAACTGAAATGGTAATGAATTAATACTTAAATAGTTTCTGTTTTTCAAATTACGTATCAACTTTTTTTTAGGTGAAAGATATTTGAATATATTACAAGATTTAGATAATGAATATTTGAACAATTTACCGCTAGCTGAACATAGGCAAATATTTTTCCAACACGATGGCGCCCCACCACACAGCAGCTTCATAGTTAACAACTTCTTGGAAGAAACTTTTTACGATAAGTGGATTGCTAACAATGGACCTTTTCTGTGGCTTTCCCGTTCTCCTGATATATCTGTCTTAGACTATTTTATATGGGGAACAATAATAGGTATGGTTTATTTTAATCCAGTCACAGGAAGATTGTCAGGCAAGAGTAAGGAATGCTTTTGAAAGATTATCTCCAGGTTCTATTAGAGCGGCCACCCATGACGAACTAATCAAGAGGTGCGAAAAATGTTTGGAAGTTCAGGGTGGACACTTTGAACACTTATTAAAATAAAATATTTTCCTGAGTATAAGTAGTTATACCGTTAGTATTTTATGTAAGAACCTTTTGTATCTAAGTTACATTTGTTTAATTATTTTATGAACTGTTGCGGTGCCAAATTTTTTGAAATTCTCCATTATTCATTAAATACTGTTCGGAGACGGTTTTTGTTTATCTAGATATCTATTAGCAAATATTTCACATGTTTTTGATAAAACTTTGTAACATTCTCCATAGATTATAAACAAATTTAAGTAATCCTCGTGTGCATAATTTAAGCGCCCCAGCATGATAATTAATACTTGTTAATTGGTAAGTGACAGTTACATACATTTGTTTAGCACTCAACGCCGTCATAGCCAACTAACATTAATTGCACTTAAAATCCATAGCAAAATCCCCATATAGAAATATTGAATTGGGAATATCTCGAAAACTAAAAATTTTCGGAATAGACACCATATACAAACTTATCCTTATTTTTAATGGCGAATAAGATAAGATTATAAAAATTGGGGATTTCTATTTGAAAAAATTGATTATTGACAGTTTTCTCAATTTCATTTTTATTCTTAGTTTTTGAACACTCTGCATTAATACTTATCAAAATATTATAAAAGCTCTATTAAAGTAGGTCTTTTTCAACAAAGAATCGAACCCAAGTTAGATAATAAAGGCTTCCTTATAGGAAAAATTGATAATTCTTTTAGGGCCCGCAAATGTCATTTTTAACATAAAAATTGAAATATCTCAAAAACGGAGAGACCTAGGTATAGGACATGATACACAAAATCGGCCTAGAATTTTGCGTACAATCCAAAAATATAATAATATATAGGTTGTCCCATTTAAGTGCCATCGCTCCCATCGACATTAGTTTATTACCAAATTTTCAAAATTTTCCGATGTCTACTTTTCGAGATATCGATCGCCGCAGTTCGTCGTGGGACACCCTGTATGTTCCGATCAACTAACTTTGGCCAATTTTTTACTGTAATTACTCTTCGATGTCAACTTGAAGAAAAACCAGGTTAGAAGTGGTTACCTCAACCTAACCCGTCAGTTGGTTGAAACGGAGGCGATCTGCATGCCTATATTGGATGGTATATGTAAATAAATAAGTAAATAATATCTTATTAGAGTTTTATCAAAGTAATCGGTTTTTAGATATCGGTGGTAGAAATAAATTCGAGGAGTTCGAAACTGTCCAATAAAACGCCAAAAAATGTTCCCTAGCTCTTCAACTATTACGTACTTCTGTATAGATAAATAGGTGACTTACCTTCGGTTGATTATACAACTTATTAAATATATCAATCTTAAATCCCCACGTCTTGTGTGATTCTGGGTCAGTAAATATACTATCAATTAATAACTTTTAAATTAGCCCGAATCAATATTCGAGATTTATGGAGCGAACATGAATTGAAACAGCCCGTCATTCGCAGGGCCGCTTGATCACCACCAGATTACCATTATTTGATTAGGGTGGTTATTTCGCCATGAGGGCGAAAGCGGATAGGATCTTTACACATTAGAGAAACCATGTTTTATATGAAGTATCTCTTATCTGGGGTGTGAATATTCCAAAACGACAATCCTTCCTCACACCCTCCATGAGGCACAACATAAAACAACCCTTATTTTATGTCATGTAATTCAGTTATACGCGATAATGTTCTCCCGTTCTTTTGTAATTTCCCTCGCAGTTATTGCGGATAAGCCGAATGTTTTAGCTGAAATCTACCCACACAATTGTGAACCAAATTAAAAATAAAATTAAAACAATAAATATCGCCGGGAAGATTTGTTCCAAAATGCCTTTTTCTCTTAACTACTCCCATTATTTCATTTTAATTATTTTGCATTATATTTTGCTGCATAATGATCATTTTATAAAAATTTTCTATTGTTACGGGCATGAATTTAAAAGAGCTTTTATTACTTTCCGGATGATATGGCTGTTATTTTTATTAGGTGCATTTCGTAAAACGCTAGCTGAATTACTCGAATAAAAATTAATTTTATGTACCTATACGCAATTGAAACGTTTTTAAATTAATAAAAGTGTTTAGTATTGTTGTACTGTAATGGAATTTTCTACTAACTGATATTTAACCTAAATGTATCCGCCTTAAATATAAAGCTTGAAGAGACTATGAAAGATATAAAGACCCTACCGCGTTACAAGAACTCCTATTTTTAAGGCAAGTAATAAAACTGATATGGAAAACTCTTATGAAGAATACTGCGGTCGCATCGAAAGTAATATAAAAAATAATCCCAAAGAACTATGGCTGAAACGACGTACTTAATAGTCTTAAAAAAATTGAACCCAAAGGTGCTGTTTTCCCAGACAAAATACCTGTTTTTTTTTTCTATAAGACTGTGCATGTCTTTTTACAATACCACTTACTATAGTATTTAATCTCTCCATTAACACATCTACATATCCCTCTTCCTGGAAGATCTCTATAGTATACGAGAAAGGAGGGAAAAACCAAATTGAAAATCATAGAGTTATTACTATTATCAATAACTTTACTAAGTGTCTTGAAATACTTCTCCATGATTTCCTCTTTTTTCACTTAAAAAATAAAATCACACCTAAACAACACGGTTTCATGACGGGAAGATCCACAACTATGAACTTATTTTGTATAACGCAATTCATAGCTGATACATTTGACACCGGTTTGCAGGTGGACGTCAGATACACTGACTTCTCGAAAACATTCGGAAGCCTCATTCATGGTATTTTTCTTAACAGATTAGATCTTTTTGGGCTGTCAAAATTTTTTTTATGTTTTTTCAAAACATACCTTGAAGATAGAAAATGGTTTGTACAATGTTCCGGTCTACAATCTACTGGGATGTCGGTCACCTTTGGGGTCCTTCAAGGGTCTACACTGGGACCATTATTAATTAATATACATTAATGATATTATAAATGAGGCGGAAGCAAAATGTTTATTATACAAGGATGATATGAAAATATACCTTGCTATTAAGTACTCTGATGACTTTAATAAGCTACAAATAGCATTAGACAAAATTAACAACTGGAATACATTAAACAGTCTAACCTATCCTTTGCTGGCCATATAAATGATATAGTAATAAACTCCTTCAGACCTCTTGGCTTTGTGATACGGAATATACGCGAATTTAATGATATTAATATTTTCAAGTTATTATACTGCGCTCTTGTTAGACCTCGCGTTGAATATGCCTCCGCCATATTATGGTGTGCTCTCTACAATATTCATGTGCAAAATATAGAGAGTTCAGAGACGTTTCTTAAAACATCTCCGCTTCAAGAATAATAATAAAAAAGCAGTTTATTTCCAGCAGGTTACACCCAATTACAGGAAATACTTAAAATAGAAGTAAATAGAGTGAGAAAGGAGCAAAAAATAATACTAATTCATAAAATACTAAGGGGAAACAATTAGTGTAGTAATGAGGAGGCATAGCTAACAAGTAAAACTAAAGTACCTACCTAGACGTTTATATAATAAACTGTTTAACATGCTGCAGAAACAACGTAATTTACATGCGACATGAAGACTAGTTCATCATCTAACAATATACCTAAATCTTTAACCTACTGGCAACGAGTGATTTTAGTTAAGTTTATATGATAAGGATGGTTATAGGCACATATCTTTTTAGACCAAGAGATATTAAATTTGGACATGTTAAGGCTGAGGCGATATTTATTACACCAGTTGACAACAATATTGAAGACTGACTGCAGGTACAAACAATCTTGTACAGTACGAATTAATTTATAAATCTTGAGATTATCCGTTAAAAGAAGTTTTAGATAGTTGATTTGGGTGGCCAGGTCATTAATAAAGATAATGAAAAGTAAATGGCCCAAATTGGAGCCTTGTGGCGCACCTGAGGTTACATTCTTCTCAACAGATTTGACACCTTCATATTCAACGAATTGCTTTCTATCGGCAAGAGAGGAGTTAAAAAGTAACAAGAAATTTTCAGAGAAACCAATATCTTCAAGTTTATGGAGAAGAACGTAGTGATTGATTTGATCAAATGCCTCCTGAAAGTCCATATAAATTACATCAACTTGGACTTGATTATAATAAATCAAATCTCCATAAATCCATACTGGTCTGGAGAAATAACATTTTTGATTGAGACATAAATATAAGTGCAGATAATGGTTTGAAGAACTTTAGCAAAATTACTTAATATGATCAGATATGGTGCTGATAGAAGTATTCGTATTATTGTTAACGGCGTTACTTTCATTGGCTGAAAAATGCTTGTCCGACTTTAAGTATACATTACAGAGATATCTTGCAAAGCCATTTACTATTAATTGTCGACTGTCGTAAGATACACGATTTTCATCTTTAGGCACCCGAGGAATACCCGAATGCCCTTTCTTAGCTTGTATAAAAGACCAAAAATTTACTTGATCGGTTTGAATGTTATTTTTGGCTTTTTTAGGTATGTTTCATAGGCTACTTTAATTTGTCTTTTAACCGTATGTCGTAACGTTTTATATTGGTTATCATAGAAACCTAGTCAGTATTTTTTAAACTTTTTGAGAGCTATTTCTTTATTTCTGATATTATTTATTAGTTTTTTTGTAAACCAACATGGATATCTACGACTTCTATTAATTCTGCGTGGTACTATTTGGTCAAGTATTTGATATATGACGTAATAGAATTTTTGACAAGCCTTATCAACATTGTCATATCTGTACAATAGGTTTCACCAAGAAGTTCACATAAACGTTGATAATTTGCTTTTCTGAAGTTGTAAGATTTGTAATTATTATTTTTCGTAAGACCAAATTAATTATAATGTGATATTTTGCAACAAAAATTAATTATAAGTGATAGATGATGCGCATCCTCCCTAACAAAGGGTTCGCGAACACTAGATCCAAAGTGAGTCCATTTGCGTTGACAACATTATTACGGTGTTGGAGATTTAGAATTTACGTAAAATTGTACAATATTCATTCGTCAAAGTACATAAGAGTCAAATACAAAATACATTCAAATTCTTTATACGTAACATAAGACTCGTAAATTGCCGCCAAAAAAATAAAAATGGAATAACAATAGCTTTCCGCCAACAATGGGCAGATACATTGAAATTTATGTTACAGTACAATTTGCGCTTAGCAAATGTTGGCCAGCACTAAGATCTACGAGTTGCGCTTACCGTAAACAATACCACTCAAGCTCTATGAAGCCTGTGTTTTCATTCACTACCTTTTTAGATAGTTAATTGAGGCTGTAGTTCATAAATCATGCAGTTCTATTTTATAGAAAGCTCCAGAAGTTCGACTAGTTCTTTATGTAGTTTTTGGTTTTGGTAATTACCGAGGAGAATCCTCACAAGAAACTTTATAACGTTTGACTAGTGCGTGTTTCGTTTTCATTTTCTTACTATAAAGCCATCAATACTGAGAAAAATAGCAAGTGGAAGATAAAACAAAGTGAGGAGATTGTCTTGATTCCAGTTGCAATAACAATTGATAATATCACAGGGGTTTGAGAATGTTGATATTATGAATGATCTATGCTTTACTTGTTTCAAGGTCGTTTTGGATCTGTTAGCCGAATTCTTAAATGAATTTGCTGATTTTTTTTAAGCACGCAGTAGTCATCTTCCCGCTAATTTAGTTAAACATAATAATTTCAACAATAATGCGATAATACACATTTCGGAAATTAAAGAGGATGATGTACTGTGACATTCGTCAACATAAATGCGATCGGCAGCTTGTATGTCGTGAGCCAAGGTCATGGATTTTATTTTTGTACTTGACTACTTGATTATGTAAGCTGAGGGCGCTAGCCAATATAAAATTGACGAAGGAAGTTTGAAGGTACAAAACAACACAGACAAGAATCAAGGGACACGATAGGGGCGAGCGTAAGTGCGTCTTTACTATGTACATACTTCGGTATGCAATGTAAAGCAACGACAGGCGCAGTTAGTACTTGGATGGGTGAACATTCCAACGGAAACCGCGTCCTCGTCTCACACATCTTCCAGCGGCTTGTATATCAGTGTATGCGCGGAAGCTATACAACCTTAGGCGAGGGTTGTATAGGAAATATACCATCCTTCGGAGGGGATGTAGGCCGACGTTAAATAAATGTAAAAAAAAGGGACACGATTTTAAAATATATGTAAATATATACCGTGCCTTAAGATTTTAATACTTTAGTGTAATGAGAAGTTTAACAGAATCTGCCGTGATTTAGGCCATCGGCATTTCATGAAATGCCTAGACTTTTCCGACAAACTTATGTCGTAGACACATAGTGCAATACGGCTTTTCGGGAAAAGCCTAGGCAGTTCTTGAAATGCCAGCAGATAGTGTAGAACAATTCGTATCATTTGACTAGACATTTCATGAAGTGCCTTAAAATGTTAGTATTTTCGTGTAATGAGAAGTTTAACATGATCTGCCGTGATCTAGGGCATCGGTATTTCATGAAATGCCGGCAGATAGTGTAAAATCTGCATACTACACGATTGGCCTAGGCTGTTAATGAAGAGCCTGGTTAGTCAGTTAGTTTTATGGTTCGTGCTTTACATGGTCTGCCGGCTTCATCGCCAGGCTCATTCACGATATGACTAAATGACGTCATTTCATGAAATGCCGATGGCTTAAATTACGGTCATGAAGAGCCTGGTTTATTTAGTTTGTTAATGTTATGGTTCGTGCTTTACATGATCTGCCGTGATTTAGGCCATCGGCATTTCATGAAATGACGTGATTTAGTCCTATTGTGAATGATCCTAGCGATGAACCCGGCATATCATGTAAAGCACGAATAAACTGACATTAACTGACTAACCACGCTCTTCATGAACAGCCTAGGCGAATCGTATAGCAAACAGATTTCACTCTATCTGCCGGCATTTCACGAAATACCGATGCCCTAAATCACGGCAGATCATGTTAAACTTCTCATTACACGAAAATACGAACATTTTAAGGCACTTCATGAAAAGCCTTGTTAAATGATATAACATGAGGCGGTACACTATCTGCCGGCATTTCAAGAACTGCCTAGGCTTTTTCTGAAAAGCTGTATTGTACTATGTGTCTACGACATAGGCTTATCGGGAAAAGCCTAGGCAGTTCATGAAATGCCAGCATCGCGTCATTTCATGAAACGCCGATGGCCTAAATCACGGCAGATGCTGTTAACCTTCTCATTACAGCAAAATACTAAAATTTTAAGGCAGTTCATAAAAAGCTTAGTCACATGATGTAACATGAGGTGTGTCACACTATCTGCCGGCATTTCATGAGCTGCCTAGACTTTTCCCGAAAAGCCGTATTTCACCATGTGACTACAACATATACAGTTTTAATTAAATAAGCAAAACAATATTGCTTAGAACATCAAAGTTGATTTGTTATATAATTTTGTACTATTCAGTCTATTAAAACTTGCAATATTCTACTAGGCATAAAGGGGATATAGGTAACATAATATTTTATGTCATTGAAAGGTGGAACCACAATTTAGTATATGTAGAAAAGTACTACTTAAAGAAGGAAAACTGCTTAACTCTCATCTACTATTAACAACAAAGCTTAAATATTTTGTAATCCTGATATTAAGTTGCATAAGATAATTGATTACTCGATAAAACAGCTGTTTTTTTTAAGTTTACATGAGAATATTCTAAATATTTTATTGTGTTTTATAATATGGCCTCAAATACCAAAGGTATGTGAAATTATATTTTATTCTGCAAATGCCTCCAGGATGTTTGAAAAAAAAGCAGGCCTATTTTAAGGTGCGTACGGACTTGACGGGACGCGCGCGCGACAGGTACACGACGCGCTGGCCCCGCGCCTGCTACGCGCACGCGACGGTCGCGGTTCTCTCGCGCGCCTGCTGCGAGCCATGTATAGAGAGACGCGCCCGCCACAGGACCAGCAAGTTGGATCAGTGTAGGTGTGAAAGGCGTAGAAAACATGTCGAACGAGGAGAAAGCTGCAGCATGTTTATTGTTATGCGGTAGTGCGATGTTCATCACATCTCATTTAATATTAAAAAAAAACCTAGATGGTGGCGTAGTGAACTGTACAAAAGAAGAGCCGGTCAGGAGTTAATGAATGATCTATCCACGCGTCTAATTTTTTGTTTTTTTTTTAAATACCCGTTGTCTCTAGAATTCCACAAAACTTGTTTTAATTTATATAAGTCGATAAGCTCTAACTGAACTTCTTCGCTCCACTCCATCTCAACAACTGATTTCTAGCGCGATTGCTACGCTACTACATTGTGTCCGTCCACACTGCGTCACGCTCTTTCTTTGATCTGCCGTCGAAAAACCGACAATAGATGGGTAGCAGCGCGCCTCGGACAGGCGGCGCTAGCGCCGCTCGCGCTCCCCGTTCACACTTAGAAATTTTGGAGTGTCGCGTGCGTGTCTCGCGCGCGTCCCGTCAAGTCCGTACGCACCTTTAGATGTCTGCAGTGCATACGTAAACACAATTAAGATGAAAGGTACTCCATGTATTCCATGATTTGAAACTTTTATTGAAAATTAATTCCATTGATGACTGCATTCGATTGCAAAAAAACTTATAGTGGGGGTCGATCTGGATTTGCAAACGGACTTGTTTTATCGATATATCGTTGATAAAATCTGGTAAATCTTAAAATACAGCGGTTTTGAAAAAAAATTAGATACAACCTCGTTGAAACACTCTGTTTTGCAAAAAATTTTCGCCTTGAAATTTTTCTCGTATCTCTTCAAATAACGGAGATATTTTTTTTCCGCATTTTCGATATTTTCCGCCATAACTCTTAAAGTAGGCCATGGATTTCAAATGTCTTTAAACCATTTGGTAGGTTATATGAATCAGCACAATTTTCGTAAAAATATTTTTTTTTTGTACGACCGATATTAAGTGAGATATTCTCGAGGGCCCTGATGAAATGGACAGCTTGTATATAGTTTGTTTATCTTGCATTTTTTTGATTTTGATGTTAATAATATTTTTAAATATTTATTTTCCACTCGCTTTTCTGGCATTACTATAAAAGATATAGACATGCTATGCTGCGCCAAATAATCTCCATCAGTTTCGTGTATCTTAATATAAAATATCTTCTAGTTAATAATAATATGTCATACCATATTACATTTATATGAACTGTTTTTCAAATTTAATTTACAGGCGATATCATAGAAAGCTCCTGAATTTGTTAGTTGAAATATTGGTAAAAGAGTTAATCTGACAGTAAATTGTTCCGTGGAAGACAATAATAGGTGAATAAAATAGTCTTTTATTATCTACAGAGATTTATTCATGTCTCCGAAGATCTATTATGATCGCCGTTAAAACAGAATACGTTATCATACATTGTCAAAGAAATGATCATGGTAAGCACGTAATTGATAAATAAGGCCGGTTAAGTTAGATACATGGCTAAACAAATGTAATATATTGCTTATTTCTTATAAAGTTCTTAAAAATTATTGTTTGCGTGACTAGATAAGCATGAGAATAATGAAATAGATAAGTTAATATGCTTTATTTATAACTCTCCATTATGACACAATCTGTATGATTATGTAGGCGGTATCTGTTTAAAATCACCTATGTTTGGATAAATCGGGTAGTATGGCAGATTTTCAGTTTAATCGGTCCTAAAAATCATAAGAAGTGATAATTTCACTCTGCGCTAGTTTGAAAACATGGGCGTAATATTTTATTAAACAAAATGTGAAAAAATTCCTAAAAATAACGTTTTTCTCGTCTTATTTTTTCATATATCTCAGTAACTATTGCTTTTAGAGAAAAGTTAAAGAAATGGAAAAGCTTTGTAAGTAAATTTTAAATAAGATGCAGTTGGTTGCGAATCCAAAAATTCATTTTTACTATTGCAAAAGTAGGAAAGATCGAAAAAAAAATTGAAATGACAAGTTATTTGTGAAATTTTTTTCAAATACTTATATCATCCGTAGGACCCTCACACTGGGTTAAAGAAAACTTTTTAATATAATAAATCTTCCCACAAAATTTCTTTAAGATCGGACTTTTAGTTTTTGCATAATAATTTTGCAATCTAAACTTCGCAAAAATTTTTATAAATTTTCAAAATGTTGCTGAGGGTAAACTAAAGTCCATTTAGAAAGTTGAAAATTTTTTGATATATAAAAGAGCAATCAAATTTTCAAATCCATTTCGAGATATTAAAATCCGTTAATTAGGCGAGCCTAGGGAATTGTTTAAAAATTTGACAATTTTTTGCTGAGTGAAGTTATGTTCCCCAGAGGACGCGTTAGGTTATGTCGAAACGGAGCCCACTGATGAGGTTAGAACAATTTGAATTTCTCGCGTTCCCAATATCGCGTCGACCGGCCGGGAGCGCTAGTGCGGGGGCACGCAGAACAAGCGGACATACGGGGCCCTTTGATAGCACGTGGGCCGTGGAGCGCTAAGGGGTCCTGTGGCGAAGCATCATTTTTGACAGCATAGGGGCGGCCCCATTTTTTACTAGAAAGGGCTCCATTTTTTTACGGCATGGGGGAAAATTTTTTTGACAGCACGTGGGTCTGGGGGCGGAGCCCTAACGCGAGTGCCTGGAGCCTTAAGGAGGCCCATTCTGGGGGCGGAGCTCCGGTTCAACTGGGGCCATTTCTACTTCTTGCTAACCAAATTTTTTAAGTCCGGTCTTGATGAAATTTGGTGGTAATATTTATTATATTAAAAAGTTTTTTTTAACCAAGTATGAAGATCCCACGTATAATATAAGTATTTGAAAAAAATTCCACAAATAACTTGCTATTTCAATTTTTTTTTGGATTCGCAACCAGCTGCATCTTATTTAAAATTTAATTACATAACTTTTTCATTTCTATAACTTTTCTCTAAAAGCAATAGTTACTATATACTATGAAGAACGAGGAAGTAAAATTACGAACACGTTTTCAAACCAGCGCAGCGTATAGTGAAATTATCATTTCTTATGATTTTTAGGAGAGGTTAAGCCAAAAATTTGCCATATTACCCGATTCACTCAACCCAAAACAAATGCCGCCTGGGCTAATACTGTTTATTAGTATTTTTTTTATTAGCTATTTTCAACATAGTACATAAATTTATGAAAGAAACACTAAAATATTTTAAATATTTTAAGCAGGATTAATAGTGACTAAATTAAAAACTCCCTCAAAATACAGTTCCGTTTAATTTGCTTGATATTAATTTGGGACTAGGTGCGGTCGTACTTTATATAGAAGCATAATGGTTTACGAAAGTAAGCAGAAATATTCCAAAATTAATAAATCTCCCTAATTGTAATTTTAAAAATTAATATTAATTTACCGCGAAGGGATTCGCTACGAATGCCAATTAAATCGCAATAAAATTGGCTATTAATCACATGTCGAAAAGGGTCGCTACATCCATACATTCAAGTATATGTTAAGGTTCAATTTCGAATTAATTAAATACAAGGGTGGAACTGTGTTATTTAGGTAATATCGGTAAGTACAAGCACCCACGAATCTGATTTAATTCAATTTGTCATTAAAATTTTCTTGCGCTCTACTGAGCAAAGTTGAATTGGTATCAAAATTGCACCCAAGTAATATGTTTGGCTGAATAATATAATTTTTATTGCTTCGGGTAATTGAACTTGAAATTTATCTCAGGGTTACTATAAATTGCTAGTCCTGGATTAGTATTTATGTCTTTATTTTCTAGGCTCGAGAAAAACATTCTAATTTAGTGGACCGCAAAGGGGCAGTTAAGGCTCTACTTGATTACTGAAAGGTAAATAATAAAATACCGATTTTGGCTGAGACATAAATAGTGATTCACGGGAATTTTTCTCACTGTGTTTTTTGTCACATGATTATTTGTTAAGCTTTTGCTGCAGCAAATGAGAACATAACCGTGTAAAACAAAGCCTTAATATTAACTTTAATACTGATAATCCTGAAAGCAATAATAATAATAATAATAATAATAATAATAATAATAATAATCGTTTATTGTCCAACAGGCTCACGCCCAATTACAGGACACTTTGAAGTGTACAAAATATAGTACTACTAACTAATGTAATAGCTAAAAGTATGAGTAGAAAAAAAAAAACAAATATAATAAGAAAAAACACAATAGAGACCACAAATGTAAAGAAGTATAGCGTATATATGACAAGTGTGAGTATAAAAACAGTTAACATAAAAATTATAATTACCTGCATCTAAATATTTGAGGAGCTAAAATATCTGTTTTAATTAATTGTAAGGATACATACATAATGGCATCTAAAAATATTAGTGTGTAGTTAAACCTGATTGTAACATATACTTTTTAGTTTGATTAAATTGCATTGGTTAATGTCGCATAAATGACTAATGCTGTTGAAATTAATGCACATTGTGTGTATTGGTGAATTAAAAAACACATTTGTCCTAGCTGTATCAATATGAAATGTGAGAATCTGCCTCGACTCTTGCCTTGGAACTAAAAAATTTAATGCAGCCAGAAGGTCAGAACAATCGATTTTATTGTGTAACAGTTTGTGAAGGAAAGATAGGGAGTTGTATTTGCGACGAGTTTCTAAGGATTGGAGGTTAAAACATTGGAGTAAATAATTATTATCTATTCCCCGCTCAGGATAATTATCTGTAGTCTTAAAATACAAAAATTTTAAAAATCTTCTTTGCACGTTTTCTAAGGCATATTTGTGGCAATAATAGTAAGGATTTCAAATTAAAGCGCCATATTCCAGTTTAGATCTTACGTATGAGGCATATAGTGTTTTTAAAGCAGCGGTATTAGTAAACGATAAACAATTGCGTATAATAAATCCAAGCATTTTAACTGCTTCAGACGTTTTTGTATTTATATGCTGAATGAAAGTCATTTGTGAATCAAAAATCACCCCTAAGTCTTTTATTGTGTTTTCTCTGACTAAAGTGTTACCATCAATAGTATATTCATAAGTTATATTTAATTGTTTCCTAGAATATGTCATTACTTTACATTTCGAAACATTTAAATGCAGTTTATTGACATCACACCAAACCTTAATACTATTCAAGTCGTTCTGTAGGCGTATACAGTCCTCGATGGTATGGATATTCGTGAAGATTTTTAAGTCGTCGGCAAAACACAATTTATTACAACTAATATTGTTAAATATATCGTTAATAAACAACAGAAAGAACAATGGACCAAGATTGGAGCCTTGGGGGACCCCGGAGGTAGCAATAATCATCTGAGAGTTAAAACTATTGTATGTAACAAACTGTTCACGTCTATAGAAATAGGATTGAAAGAACAAAACTAGTTGATTGCTGAAACCAATATTTAAAAGTTTGTCACACAATAAGTTATGGTCGACCTTATCGAAGGCTTTTGAAAAGTCCGTATATATCACATCCACCTGACTTTTATTATCGAGTTCTTTGCTCACAAAATGAGAGAATGTGGCGAGATTACTAACGGTAGATCTATTACTAACAAATCCATGTTGAAAGGGAGATAAAATGTAATTAGTTGAAAGGTAGATACGATTATATAAGACTATTTCAAAAACCTTTGCAAAGTTAGATAGGATGGATATTCCGCGGTAATTATTAATTTTTGTGACATCACCACTTTTAAATATAGGGCAGAGTTTAGCAAGCTTCCACTTACTGGGAAAAGTAGCTAATCGTAGAGACATGTTAAACAAATGACATAACGGCTCAGCTAAAATATAACCGCAATCTTTGACCATGAACGATGGAATTAAATCGGGACCAGAGGTTAATTTGTTTTTGAGTTTTTTGATCGCATCGTATATTTCGTCTACATTTATCATATCAATATGTACATTATTATTGTATAAGGAAGTTGTTTCATTTCTAAAATTTATATTTATTTGATTATCAGCTGGCGCAAATATATTGCTAAAAAATTCAGCGAATACGTTGACAATGTTTTGCTGGTTATCATACGCTTCATTCTCAAAAAACATTTTACCAGGAATTCTAGAATTACTTTTTTTTGACTGTATGTATGACCAAAAGTTTTGCGGATCTACAATTAGAGACGATTGAACATCCGACAGATAGATATCGTATGCAGCTTTGATTTGATTCTTTATTACAGATCTTAAATGTTTAAATTGTTCCAAATAAAAATTATCCTTTGTTTCTTTATATTTTTTGTAATATTTGTACTTTCTTTTTATATTAGAAATTATCTCCAACGTATACCACTTGGGATATTTTTTGTTTATCTTTTTATAAAGAGGGACATGGGCGTCCAATATTTCATACAATTTGCTGTACAACGCGTCAAGTGCAATATTTACATCCGAGAAGTTATTTACAAAAGACCAATCGACATTAAAAAACGCATCATATAAAGTTGCGAAATTGGCCTTCCTAAAGTTATATGCTTTCTGTGTTAGGTTGGAATGAAAGTTATTAGGTTTTGACACTTTTTCAATTGAGATAAATAGTGCAGGATGGTATGAATCTTCTTTTACAAAAGGAGTATTATTGTGCATAGTCTCACATTTCAAATTCGAGAAAACTAGGTCGAGTATTCTACCATTGACATTGGTTATGTTATTAAACTGGCATAAGTTGAAAAAGCTGGATAAATTATTTATACATATTGTTTTCTTACTGCTGTCATTGTTGCAATAATTTGGATTATTGAAATCCCCTATGATTAAAATATTTTGATTATATAATAAATTCAACAACTCAAGAGTCTCAAAAAATTGCTCATAGCATTGTAATGTGGTGGTAGGAGGTATATATATATAACTACTATAAAAATCACTTTGCCATTCATTGTGCACTTACATCCTATAATGTCTAGAAAAGGAAAATTGGTCTCAAGATGAGATAGATCTAATTTTTCACTTTTTAAAACGTTTTTGCAAGTTAAGAGTACGCCCCCATCTGTAGTAAGATTTGTACGATCCAACTTACGGTCACATCTGTGCACGTTATAGATCGGAGGGAAAAGTTCGCTGTTGCCTACATCATCTTGCAGCCAGGTCTCACTCAGCGCAACAATATCAAATTCAGTTTCCGAAACTGTAGTGTAGAATTTTTGTATTTTGCTTCTTAGTCCTCTTACATTTTGGTAACTAATTAATAAATCACTAGCACTGTCGGACGATATTAGTTTAAATTTGATACTATTTTGGGAACTCCGTTATAATATTTAATTTTACAATCATGTTCTCCTTGGCTACGACGTTCATCTAGTTCAGTTTTAAGGGTTTTATAATATTCAATTTGGCGCTTGGTGCGATCGTACGAAATTGAGATATGACGATATTCTCTGTTGTTACGTAAATTCTTAGCATTTCGTATAACGGAAAGTACTTGCTTGTCGTTGCTAAGTGTCACCTTAATGGGACGTATTTTTGTGCTCTGATATTTGCCTAAACGGGTAAATTCTATGCATTCCGCCTCATTATTTGGACATATGGTATTAATCATATTAATTACCGTATTCTTATCGCCTTCCTTCATTGATGCCTCAGCTCCTGATTGATCCTGTTCCTCAACTCCAAAGACAACGATGTTACACTTGCGACTGTTTCGATCGTTTATCTCAGCTATGACTTAATCAAAATTTATGTTGTTTTTAAATGAACCAACAAATTTCGAATTTTCTTCCTTTAGTGAGTGAATCTCATCCCTCAGGCCTATGATTAACGCTTTCAATTCTTTAAAATCATTGCCAATAGTACGGCAGTCTTTACATGACCAATCGTAGCCTTTATTAGCATTGATAGCTCGCACTTCAGAAGATGTAATATCGACACATGTATTTTTAAATAATTTCTTACAGATTGAGCATTCCACCATTAGGTGTTGTTCAAAGGATTTATTACAACAAGAACATATATTAGTTGGCTTCATACTTGCTTCTTAGCAAAAATTCCGCGAGCTACGCCACTGGACTTATAATAAAAATCGGCAGCTACTGGAAGCGGCTGGAACCTCCCCACTCGGTGGATCTTTGAAGCCAAAAAGAGCATTAAATTGTGTGACAAAACGGCACTAAACGTAATCCGATCTCATCCAAAACCTTTTCAGATCTTCTGGGGTACTAAAGAAACCCTCAACTTAATGAATTTACAATCATTATGCGAGTTATTACCTACATTATCGCTCGTTGATTAATATACTATTAGAATATTAACAACTTTAACATCAATTGAACGACTAAGATAGTCTAGTTATCCTAAATACTACAGATTTGTAAAGCAACAAACTGAAAATTGGTAAAGTGATAATCTATAATAAATTCACCAACGAAGGTACAGAAAGCATATGATATTGATATTGTTACATCTACCTTTAAAGTTTGTGACAATCCACTAAAAGTTACAAATATGCCGAAACCTTATTAACATGACATGACACCAACGTTATCGGATGACAAACGATGACAATGACAGTCGTCAAAATTTGCTCATTGCAATCCGATCGCTCACGGCTGTCTTTGTTAAATGAAACATTAGCATTTCAGTAATTTTACTAGATTTTAGAGGAATATTTGTAGTTTAATTCTTCGATTTGTCTGTATACATGTTTAAAAACGGCACTAAGCGTAATCCGCTCTACTTCTAGAGCAGTGAAGAAACCCTCACACGTGAACTGACACGTGATGTGACGAGTTTCATGACGTAACGGCTACGCGCATCGATCATGTCATGCGAAATGAGATCTATGCTTCATATTTGCTTTGTTTTTCATTTTTTCACGGAAACCAAAATAGAAAGGATGGAAGTCAAAATGGCACTAAACGTAATCCGATCTTAACCAAAACCTTTTCAGATCTTCTGGGGCACTAAAGAAACGCACATGCAAAGTTTCATTCAAATCCGTTCTGTAGTTTCGGCGCTATCGTGTTAACCACATACACACACACAGACATTTTTCAAAAACCCCTTTCTTGGGTTCCTAGGACCTCAAAACGTAAAGATTTGATGTTATCTCAATTTTCGTTTTTTGAATTTTAGTAAACTCTCACAATTTTATTGTGGAGAGGTTAAAATATTCCAGAAGAAAAGGTGGTAGCAAGTATTTGAAAATGAATAGCAAAAATTTCTATAGGTCCTGACAACATGTCCATGTCCATATAGCATCGCGATTCTTTTCTATACTGCCTTTGTCAATTCACGCCTACAATATACTTCCATAGTCCGTCATATACAGTGTACATAAATAACGGAAAATACCCAACACTTTCCAAGGTACATGTACTTTAAAGTTAATGGAGTATACCCTGGTCCATGTTTTTACCTATGATGTACTCTTAAATATATAGTGTGACCCATTTCAAACTTTAACACCCTCATAAAAGTTTTATTTTAATCTATTTTCACCGGTTTTTTTTTAAAGATGCAACACCAACACCAGTGGTCTTGATTTAAATATTCCAAGAGAAACTATTAGAAAATATCTTGTAAAGAACCATTTGAAGCCACACAAACCAAAGTTTTTGAATACTTTAGAGCCCGGAGATGAAGATAGAAGACTGGAATTTTGTTTATGGGCTCAAGGAGAATACCTCAAAAATCCTAATTTCATTAAAGAAATAGTACATAGCGACGAAGCCACTTTCACCACCAACGGTACGATTTCATTCTCGTTTCAATTCTCGCTACTGGTCAGTAGAAAATCCAAACTGGGTTATCAATTGTTATCACTAAAAGTAAATGTTTGGTGTAGGATACTCCATAATAAAAATATTGGTCCGTTCTTCTTTGAAGGAAATTCAAATAGATTTTTTGAGGAATGGATTTTCGGAAGCACTAGACAGTTTATCCATTTGTTACCGAGGTAATTTAAAATTTCAGTTAGATGGATGTCCTGTACATAATGCAGTGATAGTGAGACGGTGGTTAAATAATCATTTTCGAAATCAGTGGATAGGTCCCAACAGCCCTCTATTTGAATTTCCACCTAGATCACCGGAGCTAATGTTAAAGAACGCTATAACCCCGATATACTTTTCGACGTTGTAACAAAATCCGACTTAGGAAATATTTCGTAAGAAAAGCGTGCTTCACGTAAAAACGCCGTGGAGGAGGTTTTTAATTCTTGGAAATATATTTTTGCTCTTCGGAGCGTTTTTTATGCCAAATTTTCGCTAACTCTTCAAGGAGCGTTAATTTGGAAAGTGTAGTGAATGTCGCTGCACAGGGACGTAATGTCACCCCGACCACCCAATTTTAGAAAGTATACTAAAATTGGACTTGAACTTCCAAATTTCCAAGATTAAAAACTCTTTTACGAATCCACGTTGTCAAGCACTGCAACTCTTACGAGGTATTGAATATGAGGACAAGTTAGTCCAACGACTATTCAAAGTATATCGGAAGTTATAGCGAAAATAGCCCTTAGCGACATGGGACCCCCATCATTTCCTAGCAGTCGGATTTGACGGGGAAATGATGAGTTTTGACGGGGTTTGCCCTAAACCGGTTCCTCAGTGATTCGGAGTCAAAAAAGTATCTATACCATGTACTCACACGTGCATGGGATCTGCCTTGCCTGAACGTAAAATTTGTTATTGCATAATACAAACGAAGTAGAAACGCTTCAAGCAATTTTAAGCTCCGAGGAGCGACCAAAATTTATGTGAATTAATAAATACGTTTATAAGACAGGCAAGCATAAGCCCACCAAAATTTCAGTTACATGAAACTTTTCTTGAATCTTTTTGTGCATCGTTAGCTTTTCAAACTGCATATTGGATGGTAGTTGGTACCGTATGAATCGTCCCGTTCCTCACCATGTGTTGTACACGGGTCAGACCATTGTTTGTTAACATTTTCTCTGAAGAAGTTGTTGTAAAAACATAAATTTTTTAAAAGATTTAATATACATATTTTGAACTTTATATTGTCTTTTACTTGTGTTTTCTAACAAAATTCCCTTTCAGATTTAATTTTAAGAGAGTGTGAAACAGACAGTGTTAGATTTATAGTGTTACGACGTCTTCCAATTGATACCATCAGAGCCGCAGTTAAGCATAAACGACAGTAAGTATGATTTATCCATTAATCTCCGTCTGAAACAGTCACGTTGAACCCTAAAAATTTTGTGAACGTAATATTATTTAGAATTTAAGAAAAGGTTGAGGAAAAAGAAAATTAATTTTTCTTTTTCCTATTTTTATAAGTTTTTCGAGCAGAAAATACGTCCTTCAGACTTCCATCAAAGCATGGATCGTTCACACTAACACCGATGGACTTATTTCTTTGGGGGTACTATTAAGAAAAAGGTATATAAATCGAGACCCCAGACAATTGAAGACCTCCGAACTAGAATGAGGAACGCATGTCTAGAAATTACCCCTACACAATTAAGAAGAATGTCAAATAATATTAAAAAAATATATGAAAAATGTATTACATCGAACGGTGGTTTAGTGAAAGCTTCAAAAAATTAGTTGTCTCTTTACAATCTTCTTTTATTACATTACATTTATTGTTGTTGATATTTTCTGTTTAGTATTTCCTCGTTATGTCATTGTTATTGGTTCCATGTTAATTTTGCGGCGTGATTAGCATCATTATATTTTCATTGATTATTAGATTTAACTTTGTTGTCTGTTTTTGATGTTTATTCCATGACTTACTATGTCTGCAATAAAAAATTTGGTACATACACATTTAGGAGGGAGCTGAATGCAGGGATGTATTCAGATTTTACGTAAAAAATCGCTAATATGATTTGCTAAATTTTAGCCCCTAGAAAAATCGCGGTAGGCCATGATTTTTAAAAATAAAATATGACGTTTTGTCCAAAAGTGCAGTTTTTAGTGTTGTATCTTTTTAAAAAATCAGTCAAAATCTGAGGGTATTAAGATTTGAAGTGGGTCACACTGTATACACCTGTATTATAAATAATACTGCTTACGTGCTTCTTTCAACTATACTTGTTTATCTATGTGGGTATTTGTTTATAATTCTATGTATCAAAAAAATTAAATAAAAATAAAACAATTAAAAAGCAATACATTATTAAGGCTGCAAGAAAATATATCTAACCGACTGACTTCTCGCCAGGTTATAATTAATTATTACACATTGTATAAATAGATGAATACTGAAGAACATTTGTACGTGCTGTGGAGTGAGAGAAAATTATGTTATCATGGGTAATTAATCTAGGAACATGAAGTTTAATTTCGTTACATTATCTGGACAATCGATTTTTTTATGAATGATTTTAAACAGAAGTACTGGTGATTGATACTAAGGTCTCTGACTGAGACCTACCATTGAAGATTTTCAAGCAGTTCATTTTGAGGTACGCCAATAGGCGGGTATAGTCGAGGCAAGAATTCAAGCGATGCACGTCACAGATCGATTATATAAATAAGACAATACTGCTAAAAATCATGAAGCTCCATTAAACTGTACCTATTTCTGAAAAAAGCTTAATAACTGGGTGTCAAGAATTACACTTTTTAACGTAATTAATGATTAAAAATTATGTTAATATTAAAATTTCTTTAATGAGATCGCTCGTGACGTGCATCGCTTGAATTCTTGCCTCGACTTTACACGCCATCCGATTTAAAACACAACAGTTTAACAAGTCTACGCTTTGGTTTTTGTTTTACATTTTTTTCAATTTATTTAAATGGAATACCTATATTTTTTACGTGGATGAATAATATACAATTTCTCACATTTTGATATCACACATTTTCTTTTAGTAATTATGAACGGTTTTTGAGAAATAATATTTTTCACGATGTTGAAACTAGCCTAACAGTCGCTCAAAATATCCACCATTTTGATTCACGTAACATTAAAGTCTCTTGATGAATAAGTACCTTACATTATACAACATATCAACATTTTTATGATTGAAACACTGACGAATCCATTACATCATATCGTCTCGAGTCATTGATTCTACTTTATAAATGTTTTTAAAAAATCCATTGAAGTCAGATCGGGTGACCTAGGTGGCCATGCAGTGGGACCTAACGTAATTTAATAAAATAATAAATTAGGCATAATTTAACAGTTTATTAGAATGTCAGACCTCCTCTTCCAATCCACCTTTTAGAAAACTGGTTACTAATGTCCTGACGAACATTCGAATATTTCTACCAAAATTTGGTGGTGCACCATCAAGTTGTAACCACATATTATTTATAATATAATCAGGTATATGCTCAATCATTTGTGGACACACATTTTGCATAAAATCAAAGAAGACTGCTCCATTCATATTTCCCTCAAAAAAGTGACGACCAATAACATACCCATGTACAATTCCTCCCTAAACATTTAAACTCCACTTGTGCTGGTAATGATTTTTTTGTACAATATGAGGATTTTCTCTGACGTGATAATGGAAATTGTGCCTATTCACAAATCCATTGCGGTGAAACATTGATTCATCCGTGAACAACATTCTTCATTTTCTTCAAGTCGGTTTTGAGCCCACTGGCAAAATTTAATCTACGATTTAAATCCACACTAAAAAGCTCTTGATGTAGCTGTACTCGATAGGGGTGAAACTTATTTCTTCGAAAACATAGGGAAACATTGGATATACTGACCTCTTAACTCCCGAACATTTGCCGTAAAATTTTCGAATACCACTAAAGTTATTCACTTAATACATTTCGTCGTCTCGCCTTCTTTTCATATGCCACACTTCCAGTACGTTCAAAACGTTCTTTAAAATTTTCTAGAGACCTCACATCAGGATACCTTCTATCGGGATATTTTTGACGATACACTCTTGATACGAATAAACAATTTCCATCACATTCACCAATGGTATACAGCACGGATATCAAATCTTCTTGACAATAATTATAATTCATATTTTTAAATAATAATAGTAATAATAATAATAATAATAATTTATTTACGGAAATAACATACAGAAAAAATATACAGATATAATTTGTACTATTTATGTAAACAAATTGGATAAATTTACAGTAAGTTAAAACTTAATTGTAAATTATTGGCAATTTCAGAACCTAGATGTACAATATATTTAGTGTATTCTTATTGTTGCATTTTACAAATAGTCTAAGACTTGTGTATAAAAATTCACATAAGGTAATCCGCAGAAGGTCCTGAAGTAACCATTAACCTATATAATTAACAATAAGAAAAAGATATGAAGTAAGCATGACAGGCGAATTATTGAAACTATTGGAACTAAGTGGAATGAGTATTTTTTTGTGTTTATATATTTTTCACATCTATTAGTCGATGTATATCTAGTCTGGGAATGCTTTTAATCCAAGATTTTACTCTATTCTTGAATAAACTATAAGAATTTATAGTTTTTATTTCAATTGGCAATTTATTATAAAGTTTAGGTCCTAGGTATGTATGGCATCTTTGTGCAATTGTTTTTTTAGGTCTAGGTACTTGATTAGGGGCATTTATCATATAACGGGTGCTTTAGGCATGATTGTTTTTATACTGCCTTAGTAAAAGGTTGAAACAGAAGCCGCATATCAAAGATCCCCGTTTCTACATATAGACTTTCAGTTGGGTAGGTCCAATTTCTTTTATATATAATTTTTAATATTAATTTTTGCGTAGTTTCTAAGGTCCTTAAATGATTATTTGAAGTACCTCCCCATGCTATAATTCCATAAGTAAGGTGAGATTCGACTAAAGCATGATAAAGTGTTTTCATATGAACGATTTTAAGAATTTTAGATAAGTATTTAAATTTATATAAGATAGTTCTTAATTTTTTTACTATAAAGTTTCTGTGTATATCCCATTTTAAATACTTATTTATGTAAATTCCCAGATACGTAATTTTATCTGTAGCTGAGATTTCTATATTTGTGCTGCCGATTTTTACACATAATTTTTTATAAGTCGGTAAATATTTCGAATAGGAGGTAAACGATATGTGATAAATATTACTTAACAATATTAATTCAACTTAATGACGATATTAGTTGAAATAATCATACCTCAAGAACCGTTTGAAATAAAAATACAGTGTATGATATTAAAATGTGGGTAATTGAATGCTTTACTCGTCTCAAAAAATTGAGAAGAATATTAAATGAATATCAAGAAATGTTTTTTTTAATTATGATTTTTATTTATTATATTATTGCACAGCCTTTCGAAGGAACACTAACTTGACACCTTGTATATACCATCACGTGTTTATATTATGTCGTCTATTTTTGTTCAATTTTTTTATGTATTATAGTTTTGTGTTTTCCTATCCTGTAATTGGAATTGTATTCTGTAGAATACAGAATATTTAAATAAATAATTAAATACCTGAATGTCCAATCTACGATAAGCCTTTAATAATCGACTACAGATATGTATCTTTTACATATTTATTAAAGAATAAACCGTTTTGCTGGGAGATTAACCCTCTAGCGAGTACAATACGTACCGGTATTTTTTTATTTATACTGAATATACCAGTTATACAAGAATAAACCGGATGTGCCAGTATATGTCCTACTTACGCCGTATAATACTTTCCACTTTTGTTTATGTCTTAATCACCCCATTTGAAAGGACGATTGTCCCTTTTATCTACCTGAAATTAATGTACAAATGGTTATAGAATTTATAAAATCTACTTTGTTCAAAACGAAACTGTCCTCTCTAAACCACTTACAATATATTTGGGTTACGTTAAGTACTCCATAAAATATATAATCTGCCGCTTTTAGAAGCATTCGGTTCGGTTTGGTTGAAAAGTTAATTCGAGTCTATTTTATTTAAATAGAAAGCTGGATTACTAGCGGCAAACACTCTATTCATCGGATAAAACAATTACGGATGATTTGCTGTGGATTCACTCTTTTAGTTCTTTAGTAGTTAATTAGTTACGCTAATTTCTTTGCTGATACGATTAGATTTATTTATATACAGGGTAATCAGAATTAACTGTAAATATTTTTATATAAGTTTGACACTTGAGTCTAGAAATTTTTTCATAAAAATGAATTTGAAAAAATGCTTCCTCTGTTAGTTGGATGTTTGTGTATGATATACCTAATATTACTATATTATATACCGTGGATTACTAAAGGTATTCGTATATCAAGTCAAACCAAACATAGTATTTCTAAAACTGCACATAAAGTAAATAGTGTTATATTAAAAAACTACCTAAACAAATATTCTAAAATATTAAATACCGTTATCACAAACGCAAAAAAACTTCACCTCGAAAGAGAAATTCTGACCTCAAAAAATAAATCAAAAACTATTTGGTCATATATCAATCAAGAAGTAGGTATAAATACGGGTAAAAGAGGGAGAACATTACAGGAAGAGATCGTAATCAGCGATCCAATAGAAACGGCAGTTACTTTTAACAATTTCTTTTTAGGAGTTATCAATAAAAGATCTATTTCCATGAACGAACGAAATCAAGTACTTAGTAACCTAAAAAAGGGAAGAATAGAAAATACTAAAACAATGTTTCTCGTTCCAAACAACTGCAAAAGAAATAATTGAAATAACAAATTCTCTCGCAAACAAAAACTCCAGTGGTTACGATAAAATATCAACTAAATTAATAAAGAAATGCATTGTCTTGCAATCTTTTATTCAAGGCGTGGTACCGGACTGTCTGAAAAAATCACATATAATACCAATTTTCAAAAAGGGAGACATGAATTCGATGAATAATTATAGACCTGTAGCACTTATCACAACAATTTCAAAAATACTAGAGAAACTGGTGTATAACAGACTATTAAACTTTGCAAACAAATCAAAATTACTAAGTAAAACATATCAACTAGTTCTGCTATGACAGATTCAGCGTACAGAATTTATGAAAACTTGGATAAGGGAAACCAAGTGTGCGGTATTGCTTGTGATTTTAGCAAGGCTTTTGATAGTGTGAATTTTGAGGTATTACTGTTAAAACTTAATGTCTACGGCATCAGGGGTGTTGTGCTTGACTGGTTTACATCATATCTAACAAGAAGGAGTCATAGAACAGTAATATCTAGGGACAATAGCTCAGATTGGGGCGAGATAGAGAATGGAGTTCCGCAAGGTTCAATCCTTGGACCATTTCTCTTTTTGCTCTATATCAATGAATTTCCAGATATCGTTGAAGAAACAGAATGCACGTTATATGCTGATGACGCGTTAGTTATAATAAGTGACAAATCCACGGATCACCTTCGAGATAGAGTAAACTTTAATATCCACCTGATTTCTGATTGGTGCAAGTTAAATTAGATTCAATTAAATTTGACTAAAACAAAATGCATGAACTTTTCAATAAACAGAGAGGTAGTACCTTTAGATAAAGCTGAACTTGATATAGAGAACGTTGATAAACTAGAGTCTTTGGGTTTTGTTTTGGATTCTCTTTTGAAATGAAAACTACACGTAGCTACTCTGAACAAGAAGCTGTCAAGCAGCTGTTTTTGCCTTAGAGCAATGGTTAACAAAGCTCTTGATCTGCGAACTATTAGCTTTTTTGCTTGTTTCATGTCCAAGCTGGCTTACGGAATTCGTATATGGGGTAACTCTATTGATGCCCCTTCTTGTTTTATACTACAAAAAAAGGCTATCTAAATTATGCTTGGTTTAAACAAATTTGATTCTTGCGGAAATCATTTCATCAATTTAAAAATTCTTACTATGCCATCTCTATTCACACTTGAGACTTTATTACACGTCGTCAAAAACAAACACTTATATAATTTCGCTAGTTCTGTCACACGAAATCATGGTCACTTAATTATTCAGCCACAGCATAACACCACTTTTTATGAAAAATCTAATTTTTACGTGGGAGCCAAATTATTTGACAAATTGCCAAGTGCCGCTAAGAACCTCTCAATTAACAAATTTAAACGTAAAATAAAATCATTGTTATTATCTAAGGCATATTACTCAGTTGTTTAATTTTTGAATGACGAATTTTCTCTGTAATAAATTTTTCACCTTAAAATCTCTTATAGATATAGCACATTGTTAATTTGAATATTGTTATTTTAGGATTAGATACATTTCAGAGTGGCGATCTATTCTTTCTTAATATGTATTAATTTATGTAAGTGGCCATTCACAATATACTTTTCTATACATGTAAACGTTCAGAAAATAAATTTTCTATTCTATTCTATTCTATTCTATTCTATTCTATTCTATGGAAGAGATGGTTAATTCTTTGAATAAGGCTGTTATAACTATTTTTCATATACACGCACCTTATCGTGCTATTGAACTACGAAAGCCTAATCGGCCATATGTAACAGAAATAATTAAAGAGATTAGTCGACTTAAGAATTAGGCAAGGCTCACAAAGGATACAAGGAATCGGATGTCAAATTTGAACTTCGTAAAGACCTTCGTAACTATTTGTCCTTAGAAATACATAATGACAAAGTAGCTTATATTAGGCATCAAATTAATAAATATAAAAAGCATTCCAAGAAGTCGTGGAAAAACCTTGAAAGGTTCAATGTGCATAGCAATCCAAAAAATATCATTTTATCAGGTATAGACAACCTAATGAAATCAATTACTCCTCTTGTTCAATTATACGCCAGGATATAAACTTAGACACACTTACATATTATCAGAATAATATTTCGCCTCTTATTCAGAATGAGTTAAACGTGTCTCCGGGATCGGTCGACGAGATCGAAAACTACTTAAACATTCTACAGTCAAACGCTTTTGGTGCAGATGGGATTAATCTTAAAATTTTAAAATTAATCTCTCCCCATTATAAATATGCCATTATGCACATTATGAATTACTCACTAGAAGAGGCAACTTTTCCTACAATACGGAAACAGTCAGTTATATGCCACCAGCACTTGGTAGTAGAGAAGATGTTAGGCTGATGTCTGCCTGAGGGGCATTGGCTTGGGGTAGGCAGCAAAAAGGAGGAAAATACTTGACACTACCACACATATGAGCCCCAAAGTAGAGCGTGCGGATAGCTCTGAAGGACCTCAGGGTCTAAGTACGACCAGCGTACTGCCTAGAGCAAATAAAAAAGAATATCCAATATATTACAGTTTATTAGATACAGAACAGGTACTACAAGAGAGATATATATTTATTTTGGTGCGTAGATCTTTCTCTCCTCACACGGAAGCCAATAAAGCAGTGCAGATATTATTATTATTATAAGTAACGGTATTAAACTTACCACTTAGCGATAACAAAAGGTGACATATACTTACAACTTTCCCAGGTGTAGCTACAGGTGGGTTACATCTATAAGGTAAAATTTGTTAAATTTGAAGTTAAGTAAATTAAGTTAAATCACTAAATGAGGCAAAAGATTAATAATAAATGAAACGGTTATCATAAATAGCTGAAGGCTCATCTGCTTGCGTTCCAGGGGTTACGCTCCACAGGTTTCCCAATCGAAATGATGTTACATAAAAAGTTCATCCGGAACCGGATTTTCAGTTTTTGGCCCAAGACAAGAAATTCTGAGCTAGACCAGTACTTAGCCCGAAAGAAGAAATCCCGAGTTCTTGGACCATAAGAAGAAATCCAGGGCTAGATCTCCGGTTCTTATTTAGCCCAAAAGAAAACCCCTAATAATGAGGAACTCACAAAACAGATAGTAGACGCCAGGACATACGTATTACAACCCATGATTAAAATCAATTTACATAGAACCTCGCATAGAACAGCAGTGACTGCAGTGAGCAATTTCAAGTGCCTAAAAGAAAATAATTGTGGCGTTAGGGCTGACTAATGAAGGCGTAGTGGTGGGCATGCCTCTTACCTAAACCATAAAATCCCTCGAGGGTAAGTTTCTCTTCATGTATAAACATTCAAAATTCACCAAGAGCAACACACAATGGTGGAGAATAACTTCTGAAAGGCTATGTACATAAATCTATTGCGGACAATCAAAAAGATGAAGGCTTAAAGTACAGTCAAAATGATTCCAGGGACTTTTACCGATGGTCAGCCGAAAAAAGAAAGATAAGAGCCGCACTCAAGAGAAAAAACGCTCTCTAAAAAAACAAATAGCTTGCGTCGACGCCATGATCACACCAGAAGCTGAATATGACAGCGCAGAAACAATGTTCTCATAGCCGTGCAGGGTTGATTTTCTTGCAACTTGAAATAATAACTAAACCATTGCTGGACAATCCAAAAGCTATTTAACAATATCTTCGGTGTCAATAAAATAATTACAGATATAGATAAACAAACTTGAAAGGATGACTGATGAAATAATTATTTACAATTATACAGAAATTCAGGCACGTCCCTGGATAGCCGCAGATCCGGCAGATCACTGTTGGGACTCCTCTGTTTGATAATGCCCTCGTTAGTGAGTGCGTTGTCGCGTTATTAAACGCTCCTTCTATGTCTAGAGATGTTACTATTGCCATATCCTTTGCTAGTAGTCTATTTAATTCATCCAATGCAATGTCTGCCGACCTTCCAGGGTGGTATGCATATTGACGTTCACTCAGTAATTAGTCTCTAATGTACCTATCTAACAATCTTTCCGTCGTTTTAAGTAGCCAGGAGGATAGGCTTATAGGCCTATATGATTTGTCCGATAATCTACCTATCTTTGGTAGGTATTTGTAAGGTATTAATACTTCTAGCCCTTTTTGGAGCAAGATTGTATATATTCCATCCATCTCAGGAGATTTGACTGGTTGGAACTTATTAATTGCCTATATGATTCTATCAGTTTTTATAACCTCATTGGCCAACCTTCAGTCCGCGACTTTGGGCCGTTCTGGCCTTTGGTCTGGATAATGCCTATCCTCTAGGTCTGTTATTATCAGTGAGACCGGAAAGTGTGCCTCCATGATCAATTTGACACTTTCCGTCATTATTTCCGTATAGGTTTCATCTTCTTTTTTGATAAAACCTACTTCATTTGCAGTACAACCGTCCTTGGCTGGGCCTCTGTGGATTCTGGAAGCTGCGGGGCCATTCACTGACCTCTTTGCAGAATCTCTCCAAAGAGCCTATCTTTGCTTTGCGGACCTCTTTGTTGTACTGCGTGAGTTTTACTTTATAGGTATCTCAGCTTGGTTGGATTTGGTCCTATTAAATAGCCTTCTAATGTTAGCCCTAAGACTCTCTAGGTGATTATTCCACCAGACTGTTTTAACTCTAGTATTCCTTGTTTTCTCCGGACAGTTTTCCTGGTAGGCAGCTATTATCGCCTCGCTAACCTGTTCCACTGCCACTTCAAGGCTCTCTGTGTTTCTTCCCGACGTTATTCCTCCCTCCAGATAGCCCCTGAGGGACTCTAGAGTATATAGGGATAGTATTGTGATCATTAAAAAAATTGACTTTGAGTTTTTGGTGGATTTATGCATTATCAAGTCCCCTGAACCCAAAAAAATGATTCTTAAAAAATGTCTGTCTGTAGTCTATGTCTGTCGCCTGTGGTCGCACCTAGAGCACAAACCACTATATTGACTTTGCTCAAATTTGGCATGCATATTAAGAACGGCCACACCTCGAGGAGAAATCGCAACATTGATCCTAGCTCAAATGTGGAGGGAGTTAGATCCTAAAAATCGGTAAAAAATTATAATATATTTTTTTCTGAAACAGCTCAAACCATTTTGATTAAATTTATCACATAAAGACTTCCTTAATATCAGTATGAAATGCCATGACCATGCTTCTAGAGAATGCAGGGAGGGAGGTTGAGAGGGATAGATTTTAAAGAATTTAACGTTTTTGCGAGCTATTTTATATGCTGTATTATACTGGTATTCGAGGTGGTAATGGCTAAATAACCAGCTCCTCTGTTTATCTATCCATATAGTAGGTATTCCAAGTGACGACCCAAGATAATATAACCTTGGCTGGATTTTAAAATTTTGAAAAATAATTGCACATACAAATTAAAAGCATTGAGACACCTCGGCTATAAAATAATTTTATTGAGATTGGAAATTGAACAAAAATTAATAAGAATAATTTTGGTTTCAAGTAATTACTAGGCCGATCTGTAAGGGGCTTATGTCCTCAAGAAAGTTTGTGTAGGAAGAAGGTTTATCGGATGATTTATTTTATCTTTTATATCTTAATGGAACTGACACTTTCCGCTTCTGCTGATAAATCCATTAGATCAACACATTGATGATTCCTACATGGTCAAGCGGGTCCTTATATAATTATTAATAACATTGCTTTAGCGAATTAAGATAAACATTTTGATAACTAATCTCTACATTGATCTAAGTAAGATGAGCTTCTGCGGCAATAGATAGGTTTGCTGTTGTGTAATTTCACTAAAACAGGAAATATTGCTCCAACATAATATGAGGAAATTGTCTATTATAGCACCAAAACTCCCTGATTTTCATTTAGTACAGTCAAATTGATATTTTATTAGTTTTGGTGACAACATCTGACGATCAACCGGTGCGCTGGCGCTGTAAGTAAAATAGGCCAGTCAAAATTTACTCTCAGACTCGCTCCTAGTTTTTTAAATTGGACACCTCATATTTTTTTAGGTCATTAATCCCCCTGGAAAAGATTAGTACCAAAATGTATAAACAGTAATCTGCTGTTAGGATCTTGGAGGAGTAGCCTATTATGGAATCTTTAAAATATTTTTAACTGTATGATTAGGGTAAATAAAAATTGTTAGCTAGCGAGAAATTAATGGGTTGTCGCACGTAATAATTTCACAGTATTGCAAATCTTCAAATGAGCTAATGAAAGGACTATTCACCCTAATTTCTGCTGTAGATGAGTTCAGCGGCCAGCACTCTGAGGTAATATGGAGGGCTCTACTGCTTCCATAGAATTAATCTAACTCCAAACCAGACAGTATAGGTCCAGAAATTCCACAGAAACAAACACAATAGCGTAAAATGCTTTACAGATGATATATTGACTGAAATCAATAATTGTAAGGGATGAAATTATAACTAAAAGTAGCGGTGTTTATATATTACGGCCAGCATTCTTCCTCCAGGGAAGATAGGGGAATTATAATCGCTCCACACCAATTCATTTGAGAATGCGCAATTATGGGGTTAAAATTATATCTAAATATTAAAATCGAGACTCCCTTTAAGAGCAAACGAACAAAGTTGTTATATGCTTAATGCATATGCAACCCGCAAGACATCTTTCATATCGTCAACAGACGCTAGTGGGTGGTCACGTTTCTTCCAGCTGCGAAGAACGGTCACGTGACTTCCGTCTGGTGTGAAGAGGTAACCGTTAGCTCCTGTGTGTGTGTACGCTGAGCCATCTTTATGGATTTCAGATTATCGGCAACGGTAAAATTTCCTTCGTGTTAACTTGTTACTATTCATCAGAATACTTCGTTGGTACGGAGGGAGTTTAATCCGCATCTGCGGAATTTATGTGTGCACACGCTGGTTGACCACTTTCCCTTGGGAGTATCTTCTCTGTCAATTGAGCTGCACCGTTGTACAGTATTGTGTTGGACTGTATCCCTCAAACAACAAAGAGGTAAATTATTTCGTTTATGGATTATATCTGTTTTAAATTGCTCTCACTAGGCACGTTTTACGTGCATTTCCGAATTACAATTTAAATGGGTATATCTTAGGGTCCACGAACTGGGTTTGAAAGTTCCACGAACTGGGCTAGAACTTCCACGAACTAGGTTAGTACATTCCATACACTAGGTTAGGAAGTTCCACAGACTAGACTGAAAAATTCCACGATTTAGGGAGGCTATAAAACCACCGCCATCGTCTGTCCCCGACGTTACCACTGTAGGGCTGCAGTCTCTTTACTAGTGGACGTCTGGATATCGTTCCAAGTTTCTGATAAATGTTATTGTGTCCTTTACCAAGAAACTACCTTTAGTAGTTCTGCGTAATATTATTTATTTCCTTTTAACTTACGTTTGTATATATTTAAAACCAAGATTTTATTCACTCATATTAATTAAATAAGTTCTATAATATAACCTAATTGCGGCCAAATTCATTTTAATTAACCCTTGTAAACCAAGTGTAGCTACACGAGGGCTATTTACCTTTATTTTATGTTGTAACAAACTTAACAGAATATAGTCACAGAACTGAACATCGCCAGGTTCATATTAGTGAACCAAAAGTGTAAATACTGTAATATAGTATATTTCATGTTGAAAGAAAGTGTCATTATTTCGTCTGCGACCACTATGAATGGAAGCCTCAGTGATTTTATGTTAATTATGCAGAAAAACTTCTAGTAGTTTATGTTATACTTGGGCTTAACGCCCTGAGATTTCTGAGCTAGTGAAATTTTGTCTTGGGCACGTTACATCACTTACCCGGACTAGGTAGTGTCTGCGATCTGCTACGCACAGCAGCCCAAGTGTGTTTTTTATATTATCTAACAACTTCTCATCGTTCATGTAAACGTAGCAAAATATGTATATTTATAGAAATAAATGAATTATTTAACTTAAATAACAACAAATAAACAAATGAAGATGGAACACTGTAAAATGTATACATCTGTCGCCTTTTGTGTTCAGACACAAATATATGTTTGAAAGTAACCATGTAAAAGAATTTCAACTAGTTTTAAAAACATCGTAAACTCATATTAGCATACCAAAGCTTTTATATAAAAAATTCTGTGTGTAACGGGTATATATTTTTTACGTACATAAAACAATTTGTGAATATTAACATTTTAAAGAGAAATATACACAACGTGAATGAAACAAAATGTTATTTTGGGAGGAATATTTTACATAACACTTGTAACTAATTGATATTTTTAGTATTCCTTTCCCTCTGTATCCAAAACGAATCTTGTAAGTAATTTACATTTTACTAACGTTTTCGATCACTTGCTCTATCAAACATATCTGTTTTCCTAACATAATGTTGCCGAGAAATAAAGATTATCTATAATATCCCAATTACATAATTAGTACCTAGAATTAATTATCGACTGTCACTAAAGCAGGTATTGGATTTAAACATTTAAAAATAATATATATGACACTTGTAGAGCCACATATCAGGTATGGTATAATAGGTTGGGCAGGTGTAATGGATATACATTTAAACAAATTCGCATTAACTTAAAAAAGAATAATTAAAATAATCTACACCAAAGAACCTACCTATCCTACCGATTCTTTATACAAGGACACAACAATATTGGATCCACGTCAGTTATTTTTCTTTAGCCTGTTCGTTATGCAATACTTTGAAAGTAAGAAAAATGTACAACATGATTATAACACTAGACATAAAGTAATTTAATACCTGCTAAACAAATATACAAAACAATAGGGCAAAGATCCCATATATTCTTGACACGTAAAGCATTTAACTTTATACCTGAAACATTAAAAGGTAAGTTAAATTAAAAAATAAATAAGAAGTATGTTAAAAAATTCACTTCAGACACACCCAGAATTGAAACACATAAAGTATTAGACTTAAAGAACTCTTAAAAGGAAGCTGAAATAATGTGATACTAAACTAGTTATATTGGTATATGTCCGATCAACCGTCGATGTAACTTAAACTTGTAGATATTAATGAAAAATAAATAATTAGTTAATAATTATGTATATTTACTAACAATTCGATAATAAAATTACAAAACTGTATCTGTTTGAACTTTTGTAGTATGTATGTTAGCATTAATTAATTTTCATATTTTTGTATTGATTTGTAAATTGTTTTTTTTTAAACTTGTAATAGTCACATTCAAGATTCAATTGAATCTTCTGTGATTTATTTTCATGTTTGTTTGTATGAAGATATAACTGCTATTTTGTATTTGTATTTTTATGACAAATAAACATATTATTATTATTATTATTATTATTATATAATATACAAATATATTTGATTTAGCTTTTATCTACTCAAATTTAGTCTAAAATTAGTATTCTAACTTAATCAGGCTATACAATTTTAGTCAGATAGATATTCTACTATAAGTTTTACTTGTTTAATTTGTTGATTATTACAAAAGTTCATTAATTAATTTCCATATTTAATTAATGTTGCCAGCTTAACCCTCAGATCCACTGTGTATTAGTTATAATGGTCTTTCTCTTTACGCGTAATATATTTTATATGCTTTGGGTCTATATAAATTTGAGCCACTAGTTCGTCTACGTAATTTAAGTTCAGTAGTTTCCAACGTTTTGAAGCTTTCAGATATTAAACTACCGATAAAAATGAATCCGTGAATCTACCTCTAAAGCACGTGAGGCTGAGAAATTCATAATAAAGTAATACGACATTAAAACTGTAGAATGGTTGATGTTCATAAAAATTATAACAATTCCAGTTGTTCTTATTGCCCAGCAAAGACCAACGTGGAGGCGTGAGCATATTCCTAGCCGGGAAAGGATGGTGACAGGGTTGTTAATTGGGGAGTAACAGGTTAAAAAAGAAAATAAATAAATAGACGTGCAACTTAAAAATAAATAACTGTTCTAACAACATAAAGAAACTTTCTTGTTAAAATAGAATAATTAGAAACAAAACATACCAAAGTTAAAAATAAATAACTGTTCTATACCAACATAAATAAAGGTTCTTGTTAAAATAATATAATAAAAAACAAAACTTACCAACAATAATTTTCCACAATAAATGATTCATAATATCGCAATCACTACATGATACCATTCCTCAAAAACCTCCGCATTCATGTCCTCATGATGATCGCCATAATTTTTTTCGACACGAACGATAGAAGTTCATCTTCCACGAATCCTGAATCACTTCCTACTTGCGTTATTATTAAGCGTTTTCCTTTTCCTGTTGGCACTTTTAATCCTGTTGACCAATCTTCCATATGGCCTTGACGAACAGTTTTTACATTTCTATCTTGCCAAAATTGCATTACAGAATGTCCTTCATTTAACCATGTCTCATGTGAATAATAGCATTTTCTTCCTCTTTCACGGCCTCACTAATTGCCCGAATATAATTCCTTCGCCAAGAAATAATATCATTCCTCTCAAGTAGGAGGCTATTTCTCTTTCCTGTTGCAAATACAAAGTTCATATCGTGCAAACATGTTTTTAACGTCGATTTGCCCATTTTGGGTGTATGTTCATCATCAGTCAGGGACTGTAAAATTTTCTTACGACCGCACTCTACGTACACTGATTTTAAACCGAGTTATAACGGTTTAATGCACCAAACACCGCTGAATACGTGGAGAATGTTGCCATATTTAAGCATGATGTTTTAAATTCTCTCAATCAACTCAATTCGAGGACTTTCATTCCTTCGAAATTGATGTTAAGGGCTTCTCGAAAATACAATAATATATAGGGTGTTCGTTTTAAAAAAACCTATATTTATTTCGTATCACGTGACCTATAAATGTATGATTTTTTTTTATCGCGTTTCAATAAAATATAGATAAGATACTACAAACTTTTTTAAGAAACTTTTTTTTCTATTTTAGATAATAACAGAAATAAAGGGAGGTCAATATATAGTGAATAATCTCCGCTAAATTATTTGTTACCGATATAGATCATTACAAAATAAGGGTCATACTTGATCCCTTTGTTGATAGCACCCACTCGATCCAAGGGGTTTATTTTCTTGTTTGTTTGTAGTATTTCGTCTCAACTTGTTTCCTTACACTACACATATCCTGCTTCTCTCTCACTTTTCATCTACTTCCGAAAGATTAGCTTCCATTGGTAATGTCTTAACCTCGATAAAGAAACATAAATTCTGATTAAAGTTGATTTCCTTCCAAGATAGAATATCCACTTGTAAGTAGGATCGTGGAATGCATTTTAAACTATTTTAAATCTTCTAAAGGATTCCCTAAAGGAAGACTTTACGTTTGCTAAAATATTTATTAACCGAAAAAATATATTAAAGTGGAATATTCCAGACAGGGAAATAATCTCGCAGAAGGTTCTAAGAATCAACTTCAATTATGTTATTAAGAAATGAATTTGAATGCACGCTTTTGACGGCGTTCCATAATTTTCTTTGTGAAAAACTTGAAACGAAATTGCCGAGGTAATCTAGTTTTTTTGTTAAATTTGGAAACATCAAATATTTGCAGGTCTGTACGCAAGTTTCCAACTGTAAGTTTTTACGATTTGTTTGTTTGATAATACATAGACACAATATATTTGATTTTTTAAAGTTTTTATATTTACTGAACGCTATTCAAACGTAACATGAAGAATTTAAACGAACTTCAATATTAAAAGACTTGAAAAAGTTATCGTTGAGGGAAAACATAATTGGACCCCGAATTTCACAATGTTCCAACATATTTATTTCTTATTCCAAGTTTAATACGGTAAAGCAGGTACCGCCGTTCCAGCTAGCTTAAAATAATTTAATCCAGATATTTTCCGCGTAAATAATTTTATCTGGGGAAGCAAAATAAGCTCATTTGAACAACCCATATTAAATATTCATATAGACCGAATACTAATAAAATGATTTGTTAATTACCGTAACAAGGGTATTTACTGGGTTCGAGGATATTCAATTTAATAATTGAAAGACCTCTGCGGAATACCTAACCATGCCAATGTCCATTAAATATACGAATATAATTCAAACTGAAACTGTGAAGTAGAGATTAAATTGTACCTGGTGGAGTAGGAATTGTGACATGAATAACACGAGTTCAACAAAAATTGCCTACAACTAAAGAAATAACTTAGATCTTATTTATTGTCGGTCCAGCCACTGGAAACAAAAGGGTGGAACAGTAAAAAAAAATATAGTTTAAAAAAACTAAAAAAACACGCTTTAAAAACCGAACTAAAAAGTAAATAATAATAATGTTTAAATATTAAGGTTCTGTTCAAAAGCGTGGGGTGCCTTTTACTATATTTTTATAATTCTCTTTTACCAATATCTACCTATAAAATATTTACAACAATTGATATCAAGCACCCCGCGCTTTTTACAATCTATCGCTGTTGAACAGAATCTTAATATTTAAACATTATTACTTTTTACTTTTTAGTTCGGTTCTTAAAGCGTGTTTTTTAGTTTTTTAAACTATAATTTTTTAAAACTTACTAATAATCACTTGATTAACACGTTTTTATTAATAGCTAGAATATATTGTGACGCTCTTTTTTTGACACTCGAGCTTTATTTGCTACTCGGGCGCCAGTTCAAGTTCAAGTTCAAGTGGTTGAACAACACTACCCAAAAGTCGATGAGCGAGACTAAGCAGCTTAGTGAAGACACAGTTCATTCCAGTGGGTCAATTAAGGAAAGTTAGACTTTCACAAACACAACAGTAAAACGCAGAAGTCCAATAATACTTGTGTATATTACTGTAATCCTATGGTTACAATCCTATACAGAACAGAAAGCAAAATTAACACAAATTTATTTACATGCATTTAGTCAGTAGAGGGAGAGTAGCAAGCAATATAATAATATTAGCGGCAAAAGCGTATAAGCGGTAAAGGTAGCGAGTTTATATATAAAAATGGCTATTAAGCAGACAGTGTACGGATACCAGAAAATGCGATGCAATCAGAATTATTTACAGTGTTAAAAACAAACAGGTTATAAAACAGACCGGAAACTTGGCTAGTGTTTTACGACGTTATCAGTACGTAGAAATAAATATCGACGAGCAAATATTTTGTCACAAGGTTTTAATCCCGGACTCAAGAGATGAAGGCGGACAGAAAAGAAAGAACCTGTTGTCAGGTTAAGAAAACAAAGACCGACAGAACTTGTTGTCGCCGTGAGGCCAGAACCAGGTTAAGAAAAGCCCGAAAGAACCTGTTGTCGCCGTTAGGCCAGAGCCAGGTTAAGAAAAAGACCGATAGAACCTGTTGTCGCCGTAAGGCCAGAGCTAGGTTAAGAAAAAGACCGATAGAACCTGTTGTCGCCGTGAGGCCAGAGCCAGGTTAAGAAAAGACAGAAAGGAAATCCCAGAAATGAGTAATTTAAAGTAAAATATTCAACCAGTACAATAAATAAAATTTCCGAAAAATATCAATCAGAAAATAAGCAGAATAATAGAAAATATTTAAAGGTATACAAAAATTTACTAACAGTTAATCCCGGAATAAAATTTCATTAACAGTAAAATATAATTACACTAGCCAAGTATTTTAAAAAGGTCTTACTTTTTCCAACTTCGGTGGGCACTGGTGCACTAGTAGTGGACTGCTTTCTTCAAGTTGTAGGATAACTAATGAATAAAATACCTGGTGCTGTTTATTTTATAGCCGTTCCCTACCAGGATATCCCGAGGGTCCCCTCTATTTCAGACTCGCGCATGAATCAATATATTGACTACAAGATAGCGAAGACGGCTGCTTTGAATTATTTAATGTGCCGGTGAATTGTTATTACGAGCGTCGGTTAGTATAAACAAAGTATTCTGAATTTTGTAATGTATAAAATCGGCTTCAGACAACTATTCTAACCAACTGCGAAAAAGAAATGGATTTAATCGGCCATAGATAACTAATTATTGAATTAATTACGCCAAACAATAAACAATAATTCCGTTTACAAATATTTGCTGCTTTAAATAAATACTCAGTTATTCAAATAGTGAATATTTTCGGATAATATACAGTAAGTCGCTTAAGGCGGTACCGAAAACGAGAAACATAATTATATAAAGTACAATTAAATATAAATTTTATGCAGATTTCCGTAACGAGAAAAGCTTCGTTACAATATTATTAACAGCGGCGCCTCCACCAAAATCGCGACCATTGTCTATTGGCATAAAAGTGCATCGTCAAAAATATCCCGATAGAAGGTGTCGTGATGTACGGTCTCTATAAAATTTGAAAGAATGTTTTGAATGCACTGGAAGTGTTGCTTATGAAAAGAAGGTGATGAAATATATTATGTAAAGAAAATGAGCTGGCAATAACGTTAGTTGTAACATAAAATCCTACGGTAAGTATTTGGGACTTAAGTAGAGATTTGGAGGTCAGCAAATCCAATGTTTTCTTATGTTTTCGTAAAAATAAGTTTTACCCCTATTGAGTACAGCTACATCAAGAGCTTATGGATGTGGTTTTAAATCGTAGTTTAAATTTGTGCCAGTGGGTTCAAAACCGAATTGGAAAAAATGAAACATTTTTCAAATCTGTGTTGTTTCACGGACGAATCAACACCTCATCGCAGTGGATTTGTAAATAGGCACAATTTTCATTATTACGACAGAGAAAACTCTCATTACATAAAAATCATTACCAGCACAAGTGGAGTTTAAATGTTTGGGGAGGAATGTATACGGTTATGTTATTGGTCCTCACTTTTTTGAGGGAAATGTGATTTCTGATTATATTGATGGTGCACTCGCACATTTTATTAGAAATGTTCGTCAGGCCATTAATAACCAATTCCCTGAAAAGTGGATAGGAAGAGGAGATCTGATACTTTAATAAACTGTTGAATTATTTCTAATTTATTATTATAGTAAATTATGTTAGGTCCCACTGCATGGCCACGACAGACCCTACATAATACCGAGAACGAGGCTGCTGGCGAAGGTGTGATCAACATCTTCACAGACGGATCAAAAAGGAAGGATGGGGCAGGACGTGAAATATACTCCAGAAGTCTGCAAATCCAATATAAATGGGCTATGGATGTGCAAGCCAGCGTAGTACAAACGGAACTGGCGGGCATAACCATAGCTGCAAAAGAGATTATCCGTAGACAAATTACGGGCAAAACAATCAGGATCTATACAGATTGTAGACAATAACTACTAGCCCTGAGAAGTTACAAAATTACCACAGGAGCAGTATGGGAATATCACCAAGCACTTGTGGGTACTTCCAGCATGAATAACATACTGGTATGCTGGGTGAAAGGACACTCACAGTATAGTGGCAACAAAGTAGCCGACAGACTGGCTAAGAAGGCAGCAGGCCTAAGTATTTTTGAACCAGACCCGGCCAGTCTGTTACCGATCACGGCGATAATACAAATAATTAAAGAAAACACCCACAATGAATTAAGAATCTGTGGGATGAAACAAGCAGCTGTTACCTTGCTAGGGAACTACTTAAATATCCCAACAAGAGTACAGCAATGCACTACCTGGCAATGTCCAGAAGGAACCTACGTTTTATAACAGGAATCGAGACTAGATACTGTCCGCTAAGAAAACATCCATATAATATGAAATTAAGCGAAACACCCTTCTGTAGAGTTTGTGAACAAGAAGATGAGACGATTCAATATGTTCTCTGTGACTGTTCTGCTGTCTCATCAATCGGAGAATCCATTTTGGTAGAACGTTGGCCTACTTTTGCCGATGTAAGGGAGATGCCCCTAGGCAGCATCACCACCTATTTCGCAAGATTAGGTTGGTTGGAGGCCTAGGCGAGGGTCTGCCTACAGGGAGGATGTACAAGGGGCCCAATGGGGCCTAAGTGCTGTAGTTCAATAATTTTATTGACCACCCTCCCAACCAATTCCAGATTCCACATATCCAAATAAATTCGATTCCATTGATTATAGATTTCTAATTAAATTTAAAACTGTTTTTTGGTAACTTCGGTGCCCTCTACCGCTCGAAATATTAACTTCTCTGCATCGCGGCAAATACCGAATATATGTAGAATTTTATTTACAACATTTTTTGTTGAATAACTTTTTCCGTTATACGACCAATAGAACACGAAATAGAACGATTCAAAAAGTCACCTTTTTGGTTTTAGACCTTCTAAGTGGTTCTGATAACATTGAGCACGGCGAATTCGGGTGTGCAATTTTTTCCAGGTCATGGAATTTTTTGATACATTTTTACTGTACTAAATATCAATTAATTAAATAACCTGCTTCTAACCTATTAGATAAAACATACATTATCTTGTGCTACAAGAGGAAGAAGACGGGGTCACGCACTTCTCGTCCAGGGGTCCATAAGAGAATTTATTATTATTTTTTTAGTTACACATGCACACAAAGAGAGACCACCGGTAAGTTGGGTAGCTAAACAATAGGGCAGACACATAGGTAACAAGACTAAACCTACCCTAAATATTAATTTTTGTTTTATTAAAGAATAAAATTAAGAAATCCACTACAGTTTTATTATTTAATGCCAGAAGGTGGAGAAGATTAAATGAAGCTTATATACAACTCCCCTGTTTCATGAGAGTATTTTTGACAATTGAAAAATATCATCTAAATCTCCTACTTCATTGAAGAGCTCGCAAAAATTTGACACCACTATTCCCATTTTAGGTAAATGATATGGACAACACCTTCAACTAATGTTAAGGCACCTAAATTCAATCGTTTACATTTCTTTGGGGGTGAACTGCCACCGAACTTGTACTTGGCACGACATGCATAGTTAAGATTCTACGCACTATGGAAACGCCAAGTACTTAGTTCTAAGAAGAACTGTTTTTTTCTTCTATTTCTTATATAAAAAACAGGTAAACTAAGAGTTATTATTAACGTGCAAACTACAAATGCTTCAAAACTTGAATTTTAGTTAACATATACGTAAAAATTTACGACCATTGCCTCGGGTAAAACTGGCGAAGCCGTATCCAATAACAGATGAATGATTTGGTGCGGTAAGTTTGAAACACCGTTTAAAAACGGACTAATAACCAATTAATGTTATTTAAATTCTGTCAGTATTATTTGGCTTTATAACTTAAAATTATTTCTAATTCAGCAACACTTTTTAAAGTTGAAAAATACTACATGTGTTCAAGTGCAGAGATGGTTTTAAAATGTTACACGTTACTCCAACAGGAAGTTAACCGAGACCGATATATTTCATCGTTATCTACGTCAGCTTTTTAACGTTCCCAACTTTTCGTTTTACACAACCGACATGTATTATTTCTGGCGATAATTACTGTACAAAACGCATTCCGATGAGGGTAAAATTGACATGTTGTGGAACTTTGAGTGTTGAGAAAATCGGTTTGTAACGCCGAGGGTGGAGAATATTTCAATCGATAAGTAAAGACCCTACGGCAACATTCTAAATAACTTAACAGCAATAAAAACTGTATTATATTTATGTTTGTTGCCTCAAATGCGCCACAGAATTGTATGAGAGTTTTTTACAGATTGTTCTATGAGTATATAAAAAACTAACGTTATGTTTAATGACACTTCTTATATATATGTATATATGACACTTAGCATAGTTCAAGTGTGCTTCCAGAGGGCAGAAATATTAAAACATAATATAAAGTAAATAAGGATTTTATAGGGGAGCTTGCGACTGAAATATTGTTTCAATATTTCTGCCCTCTACTAGACCCAGTCAAGCTATTTATTTTTCGATTGCAACAGACACTGGACCGCTAGTTGGCGCTTGCTTACTATTTTATATGTCGCTATTGTAAAGAGACCGAGCTGTACCAAATAGTCAAGGGATCCTTGTATCGTTCGTCACATGCCTACCTTGCGCTGACGAGAGCCAATAGCTCGAAACTGCAGTCTGCAGGTGGTATGGGATGACTAGCACGAGAGCTTCTTTAAGTAGGATCAGTTTCCGGCTGGTGTTTGTTGCAATCGAAGCATTAGCATTTTGTTGGTAATATGCGATTATTACACTTAATGTGCCAGGCTTGTAACTTGTAATTCAGCGCTCGGCGGGAGCCCGAAGAATAGCTGTTGGTTGCAGTCTGGTTACATTCCTCATAGTAAAATAAGGATTTTATGAGGAGCTTGCGACTGAAATATTATATTTTAATATTTCTACCCTCTAGAAGCACACTTGAACTGATATATATATATGAAGTGTTATTGTACTTCCGGGTGCTCTCCCGCGTAGATGGTTGACTCCTCCAGGAGTCACGGTTGTCTAAACGACGTTTCGGCAGAATTTCATCTGCCATCTTCAGGTTCTCACTGAGAGCTGCCTACTGCTGCTCCTCGTTGCTCGAACTGAACTGACGGTCCCCGCGTTGTGCGGCTCCTTATATATGCTGCCATCTAGGGCGCGCCTGCGCGTTTGGCTACGTGTTGCCGGTCCCCCACCACCTGTGATAGGTGTAGCGAGCGCCTAAGCCAACCCAACAAGTGGCGTCGCTGAAACGTCACGCTCCACGTGACTTCTCGCTGGTGGTCGGGCATCCTCGTGTCCAATCGGTGCCGCAAAATGCCGTGGTTCTCCTTGACTGGCCAGCGCTCGGCTCTGACTCCTCGTGATAGGTCCATTTCGGGTAGGTTGCTGTGTTCCTTTACTATTTGACAATACTTGAACGTACCTCCTCGTGACTGGTTCGTACACGATTGATCGTCGTGTGTTATCGGTTACGTATCTTCCCACAAGAGCGTGCTTCCAAGAACTGGGCAATCTCTGCGTATCATCTCGTTGATTAAGATTTTGTGGTCTTTTCGTCGATCTCTATGGATGGCGTCTCTGAAAATCCTTGACCTATAATGCTCGATATTAGCTACTATTCTGGTGTTGCCGAAGTCTATTTTATGTCCTGTGGATTTTACATGCTTTGCTAGAAACGATGCTTTCTCCTCTTTTCGTACTGCATTCATATGTTCTTCCTTTCTTACACTAATACGTCTATTAGTCTGCCCTATGTATAATGTGTTGCAATCTTGGCACGGGATTTCGTATACTCCTTGGTTTTCTATAGTAGTTTTTGATTTTGGATTACGGAGGATCGCACTGATTTTTCGGTCTGTTTTAAATATTGTTTCTACGTTAAATAAATGTATAAAAAATAAAATAATAAAAAAACTTCTGATATACTGCCACGTACATAGAATGTTAATTAAATATAACACTAGATTGATCACAATACGTGTGAATATGTTTTACGATACAGTTAAATCTGATAATCAGCGCTAATATACATAGGCGACACACCTCGACATTTTGTTTATGCAATTACAGTGGACTCGCTGTTAGTCAGTTTAATTAATGTTAATTATTTCAGCAATTTATTACATTTGTATTGGTTTATATTTACAGGGATATATCTTTAAATTGCTCCGTCGTTTGGAGTGAGGTTAGGTACGTCCTTACTATAACTCCAGTAAGATCAGCATTCAATATGGAACAAGTTTGTAATAAGCTAATTTTAGGGGGAATATGTAGGGGAAGACGTTCTCTTTATAAGGAAAAAACCCAAAATATCCAGGTGGCCGAACCCATAAAAAATTGTTTACACTGTAGAGCACCGTAAAAAGGAAAATTTGTTTATGTTATGAATTGGTTAAGCGGGAAAATCTGATAAATTAACCAATATAAGCCAACTTCAGTCAATATTACGTGAAACAGTGGTCAAATAGCTATTTATGCCATCAGTTACGAAATGCCTAATTTTGTGTAACGCGTGAGATTTTTGCGGAACGAACGAAGTGAGTTTCGCAAAAATTCACAAGTTACACAAAATTTCAATTCGTAACGGATTGCATACAAGATTTTTTCTAATTTTGAAGAAAGTAATAAAAAAATTAAATTTAATATAATTGATAAAAATTTGGAAAACATAAATTTAGTTTGTTGCTGTTACTTCATGTTAGTTGTCAGTTTGACATTTTGTAAAAAAGTCTAGACGGAAGGTTTTTAGTGAGATTGATATATTTTTAGTTTTATTTTTTTAAAATGAGTAATTCAAGTTCTGAAGAGCTACCAAGCGATATTGAAGAGGCAGCAGGTAATGCTCTATTATCAGTAATTCCCAAAAAGTCAAAGGCAGTTTATGATTTGGCATACGAAAAATTTGTTACGTGGTGTGATGAGAAGAAAATTAAACATGTTAATGAGAAAGTTTTACTTGCATATTTTGAGGGTAAGAAAGATCTAAAAGTTTCCACATTATGGACACTTTACTCAATGTTAAGGTCTGAACTAAATCTGAAAAGGAATATTGATATTAAAAAATATACAAATTTGGTAGCATATATTAAAAGTCAAGCGGACGGGTACAGTGCTAAAAAGTCAAAAGTTTTTATTAAAGAAGATTTTGCCAAATTTTTAGTGGAAGCTGATGACAAAGAATACTTAATGGCTAAGGTTGCAATGATAATTGGAATGGCAGGAGCATGCAGAAAAGCAGAATTAACATTTCTTCCAGTTGAAAATGTTATAGACGAAGGAAGCTATTCTCATGTTGATATCCCACCTTCAAAAACAAAAGTTATACGGCAGTTTGCAATTACCACTGGAGACATTGAAAATACGAATCTTGTTGAAATATTAAGAAAATATATTAAGTTGCGTCCCCAGGTTCTTAAACACAACAGATTTTTTGTAAAATATGCGAATGGAAAATGTACCAGAAATCCTGTTGGAATTAACACATTTAGCAGTCTGCCAAAAGTTATTGCACAATTTCTTCGTCTTTCAAACCCTGTTCTATATACTGGCCACTGCTTTAGAAGAAGCTCTGCCACTTTTCTAGCAGACAGTGGTGCTGATATTTTAAAATTAAAGAGGCACGGAGGTTGGAAATCTAGCTCTGTTGCGGAGGGATATGTCGAAAATTCTATGAATAATAAGAAACTTATAGCGCAAGAAATATTTGGTGAAACATCTAAAGCAATGTGCGCCACTTCCCAAATAACAGCAAGTTCGAGCAATGAAAAAAATATGTCGTCGGGAATTAATTTGAATAATTGCAATAATTGTGTTATCAATATTTATAATAATTAATTAATTTATAATTTATGTTTTTAACTTGTATTATAACAGTTTAATAAATAGAATAATTCTTTTTGTCACTAATTTTGAAATACATTTTTCGTCACCAATTGCATAAAATTTTACTTTATGCAACTAGTTACAAAAAGTAAGACGTTTCATAATGTCAATCAGTTTTAAAAAGTGTCACTTTATATGTCAAAATTAGAAAAAGTATTTTATTCTTACATGCAATTACAGACTGCGACACGTCAGCGTTCTATAAAAAGGAGAAAAAAAACAGCGCCAACCATATTAAAAAATGACATGTAAATCTCAAACCATGCGAAAGATTTTAAATATCCATATTCTAATGTGTCAGATCTTTTAGTGTTGGGTGAGAAATTTATTTTATATTGGTATGGGGGTTATAGAAGCCAAGATTTGGGCTCATTTAGATGCTTTAAATAAAACCAACTTGTTGCCTGTCAAAGTCTATTTAATAATTTTGGATTGGAAGTTTTACACCCGACTGCTGATGCAGCTAAACTTTATATAATACAGGTATATTTTCAAGTTCAAGAGTGGCTAGAAAATAATGTCAATCCTGAAAATTGGGGTTGGATTAAAAATAAAAATTGTCTAGAACCAGAAAAGATGTCACAAAAGTGTGCCCCTGAATTGATATTAAATATCTTGTTTTGTAACTGCAAAACAAACTGTTTAAAGTTATGCAGCTGTAAAAAATATAATTTAAGATGCACAACAGTTGCATTTATTGCATTGGCACATATTGCAAGAATGCAACACCTGTGTCTCTGTTAGAAGACGAAGCAGATATCGATAATTAATTAATTATTTGCATTTGTTTCTGTTTTTACTTTTAATAACCCTTATAATATAATATTTAAATGAAAATGTGTTTTATTTTATCAAATAGTACAAAGTACAAAAGGGTTTTGTCAGCACAAATATAGAAATATATATAAACACATAAAATAATAATACACACATATAAACACATTAATTCGTATTTGCATGGTAGAAAGCAGAAAATTTCTATTAACAATATTTATTCTCCTGAGATAGATATACTTTCAGGTGTGCCGCAGGGATCAATCTTAGGTCCTCTACTTTTTATTATTTATACTTCGAATATTTTAAACTCTGCAAGATCGTGAAAAATCCAAGCATACGCTGACGATACTCAGGTATACTTGCATTTTGATGCAAATGATTATATCGAAGCTACGGACACCATCAATTCGGAACTGCTAACCATTAAGCAACTATCTGAAGAACGTGATTTAAAACTGAATTCAAAGAAATCTAACGTAATTATATTTGCTAATAGAAACAAAAAAATATTCTTAAAAGAGAATATAAAAATTAAGATTGATGGTGCTTCCTTGCCTGTTATTGAACATGCAAAAAATTTTGGAGTAATCATTGACTCTGACTTACGTTTTAAAGAGCATGTAAAAAAACACTACAGAGGGCTTATACGTCCTTGAAATTAATTTACTAGAGACGTGACATTCTAAATTTCAAACTAAAGAAAATGCTCTGTGAATCACTTGTTCTCTCCAATTTCAACTACTGTGATTTTATTTATGGCCCATGTCTTGATAACATGGATAAATATCGTATACAAAAAGTTCAGAATACCTGTTGCCGATCTATGGAATCAGAAAATTTGAACATATTTCGTATAAAATAAACGAGAACAAGTGGTTGAACATGAACAATCGTAGAACACATCACCTGGGGAACTTTGTCCACAAAATTGTAGGCATACACACTTCCTCCTCTCTTTTGAAAAAGAAATTTGTAGCTCGTTCAAATGTACATTCTCGTAACATTCGGAATAAAAATAAATTTACGATGCCACATCATCAGACAGCCTTATACCTTTTTACGTAAAATGCCATCAGATTATATAATTCTCTTCCTGAGGAATTCAAAATTTTCAATATTAATAAATTTAAATATAAATTCAGTATGCAACTCTAATGTATTACCTTTATTATCTTTTTGTACATTCTGTGCCCAGCCTTTTTTGTAATTAACTGTTCTAGAAAAGCTGTAGGTAAGTAATAAACTAGCTTTGTTATGTAGAGTGACGCTTAAATTCTTTATTTCTTTGTCAATTTGTGGGGAAATGTCAGTGTCTTGTGGTTGAGTAGGAGTAACTTACAGCTAGACTTCGCCATACTTCGGCTGCATTTTTACATACAATAGTTTTCATTGTTTTTTCTTTGTATGTATTGTTTGATTGTGTTCATGATTTTTTTTGCTGCAATAAAGCCGATTTATTATTGTTATTATTATAATCAGCCGCATAGAAATTATTAAGAATATCCTGGATCAGCTCTGGATACTTAACAAATATATTTATTAATTTGGATTTACCCATCCGTGTGAACGCAGAAATTGTCGCACCCAGGGAATCACAGCGCGCAAGTACATGAAAATGTATCGAGTTTTTATTATAAAGATTTTTTGAGTCATATCACCCGAAAATACATAAAAAAATATTTTGACGGGAAGAAAATTGTCGTACGATAAACGGCCAAAAAGATACAACGTTATTAAAATTTCGTAAAATTTTCGAAAAAATGGCATTGTAACCAAACTAATGGAGCTCTTGACTTCAAATATGGCAGGCTATTTGTAGGTATTATGAGCCACATTCACTCAAAATTTTATCTGATTCGGGCAAGGTTTGCCCAAGCTATCCCAAAATCAATTTTTGGTTAAGAAAAACGTACATATATATGAATTACAGGAAGGGGGTGAACGTAACGTCACGAAAATTTAAGTGGAGATTGACAATAAAAGGACCACATTTTCGTTGCCTAAGGGGTCAAAAGTAAAAAAAATCGAAAATTGCCCCAAATGAGGGTTAATTTACCCATTTTTCGAGTTTAAAACAACGTTCCGACACTTGCAGAAGTTAGATATTCTAGGAATATCTTATTTTTAAGACAACTAACAACTACCCAAAGTTTGGAATCTGTACGAAAAATTTTATAACACTTCAATTACCGTACTCCACAAACTTTAGATTGTTTGTGGAGTACGGTAATTGAAGTATTATACAATTTTTCGTACAGATTCCAAACAGATTTGTTAAATCAAAAAAAGTCCAGCTACCTATTTGCCTTCATCTAAGTGGTTGTATATTTTTTGAGTGGAATTCTAAACTGGCGAACTCAGTCGATCTGTTTGCCTTATATCCATATTGGCAGTTTGTACATAACATATTCATTTCCAGATAACTATAAATTCTGGTTGCTATGGCTTTTTCGGCAATTTTTTATATGTAGCTGAGTAATATAATTCGCCTATAATTCTGGATAAATTGTGGATAATCTTGTTTATGAAATGGAATTACTTTACCTAGTTTTAATGCATTAGGAAATTGACCTAGTTGAATTGATAAATTATAGTGAATACGACTAGAATTGAAACCGTATAAAAACTAAAAGCCGGCAAGTTAGCGGAACACCCGAAAATTTTTAAAAAATTAACAACGGTAAAATTGTTACTTTCACGATTAATTAGCGGTTAATTAACGGCAAATAATAGGCATATAGTTTTTTTAATTCTGCAAAGTTGTTCTGCTAAGTTCACACAAATGAGTTAACTTTGGTTTCTTTTATAAAGTCTACAATGCAGTTGTATATCTTATTTGATCCTATCACCAACAGGCTAAGTAAATTAAATGAAGCTATGATATCACAATTTTTAATAATATTTTGGACAAATTTCGTACATGCATCTTTATGCCAGCCAAAAAAACACGTGATCTAGGTCTCCTATGACATTACAGTGTTCGCACTTATTCGAAGTAACAATTCCAATTTTAAACAAATGAGCTGGGTAGCAATTGTGGTAGTTATATATTTTCTTTGGGCAGGAAATTCATCGTGAAAAAATTTTGTCGAGATGTCGGTATGAATGGAAGTGTACCTCGAGGGATTTGTGAAACAGAGTTGTTTCCATAAACCAGACCATTTATTTCTTGACTCTAACTTTAACACTTTGAATATGTCACTTATATATAACTTGTCATCCAAAGAATATTCCAAATTGCAGCTTTCCTTAGCCAAGAGGTCAACCTGTGAGTTATGCTCAAGTTCAACATGAGATTCCTGCTATTCTATTATTAATTTTCATCTTATGACTTTTGAATGATCTCATAAGTTCAGGAGAGTCTGATTCCTTTGCTATAAAATATAAGAACTTTAAATTGGATATTTCTTGTGCTATCTGATGATTGATTTGTCTTATTACTATCCTTGTAGCTTTTATTTACCTTTTGGGGCATGTTAGATTTAAACACCACTCGGCAAATTCACTATAACAATCATTTATGTTATAATTTTTTCTACACAGCGATTGTCTACCAAATACTAATTCAAAATTTAACATATTTTGATCGGATTGCACAAATGCAGTTTCCATCGTATTCCTCTTAAAAAAAGGTAGTTTTTTTACCTACAAGCCTTTTTTGGCCGTTTTAGACAAGTTTTCAAGTGGAAATTTCCTAACCTTAAAAAATGAACAAAATTTTAATGATTTAAAAGTTATTTTTTTTTACCCTGGATACTTTAGGGCATAAAAATTAATCTTAGATTGAAGTTTAAGGTATAAACAAGCTATATTTACAAGGATTTTTTTAAATTAGTATTTTATTTAATATTTATGTTTTAATATAGAGTGGAAAAAAATGATAAACCTTAACTTTCTCGTGCAATTTATACGAAATAAAAATTAAAAGTAAGTATGCCCCTGAAATTTTTGCGTTTCAGAGGGTTGCTTTTAACTAGTCTTTCATGAAAAAATTAGCGAGGTAACAATTGATTCTAACTTTTCATCAAAATTAGTCTCTGACAAATGGGATAATAGCTATTTATGCCATCAGTTACAAAATTTCATTTCGTAACGTATTGCATACAAGATTTTTTCTAATTTTGAAGAAAGTAATAAAAAAATTAAATTTAATATAATTGATAAAAATTTGGAAAACATAAATTTAGTTTGTTGCTGTTACTTCATGTTAGTTGTCAGTTTGACATTTTGTAAAAAAGTCTAGACGGAAGGTTTTTAGTGAGATTGATATATTTTTAGTTTTATTTTTTAAAAATGAGTAATTCAAGTTCTGAAGAGCTACCAAGCGATATTGAAGAGGCAGCAGGTAATGCTCTATTATCAGTAATTCCCAAAAAGTCAAAGGCAGTTTATGATTTGGCATACGAAAAATTTGTTACGTGGTGTGATGAGAAGAAAATTAAACATGTTAATGAGAAAGTTTTACTTGCATATTTTGAGGGTAAGAAAGATCTAAAAGTTTCCACATTATGGACACTTTACTCAATGTTAAGGTCTGAACTAAATCTGAAAAGGAATATTGATATTAAAAAATATACAAATTTGGTAGCATATATTAAAAGTCAAGCGGACGGGTACAGTGCTAAAAAGTAAAAAGTTTTTATTAAAGAAGATTTTGCCAAATTTTTAGTGGAAGCTGATGACAAAGAATACTTAATGGCTAAGGTTGCAATGATAATTGGAATGGCAGGAGCATGCAGAAAAGCAGAATTAACATTTCTTCCAGTTGAAAATGTTATAGACGAAGGAAGCTATTTTCATGTTGATATCCCACCTTCAAAAACAAAAGTTATACGGCAGTTTGCAATTACCACTGGAGACATTGAAAATACGAATCTTGTTGAAATATTAAGAAAATATATTAAGTTGCGTCCCCAGGTTCTTAAACACAACAGATTTTTTGTAAAATATGCGAATGGAAAATGTACCAGAAATCCTGTTGGAATTAACACATTTAGCAGTCTGCCAAAAGTTATTGCACAATTTCTTCGTCTTTCAAACCCTGTTCTATATACTGGCCACTGCTTTAGAAGAAGCTCTGCCACTTTTCTAGCAGACAGTGGCGCTGATATTTTAAAATTAAAGAGGCACGGAGGTTGGAAATCTAGCTCTGTTGCGGAGGGATATGTCGAAAATTCTATGAATAATAAGAAACTTATAGCGCAAGAAATATTTGGTGAAACATCTAAAGCAATGTGCGCCACTTCCCAAATAACAGCAAGTTCGAGCAATGAAAAAAATATGTCGTCGGGAATTAATTTGAATAATTGCAATAATTGTGTTATCAATATTTATAATAATTAATTAATTTATAATTTATGTTTTTAACTTGTATTATAACAGTTTAATAAATAGAATAATTCTTTTTGTCACTAATTTTGAAATACATTTTTCGTCACCAATTGCATAAAATTTTACTTTATGCAACTAGTTACAAAAAGTAAGACGTTTCATAATGTCAATCAGTTTTAAAAAGTGTCACTTTATATGTCAACATTAGAAAAAAGTATATGGCGAATTTCGAGATTTTTGGGATTCCCTCCTCTCTCCCCACGCCCCTCGCCCCTCTTCCATTGTCCCTGTTTCCCCCCTCAAATCAAAATCAACTTTGAACAGTTCCGTCAATGAATGTCATCCAAAAATATTTCCATGCGTTGTCTGATTGATTACTGACTACAACTGGAACAATCAGGATCTACGTTTCAATTTTCTGTGTCACTTAATTTTTTTTTTTTTTCGCTTACATCGTAGCAGAATATTTTAAATGAGTTGATAAGTTTATTCTCACAAATTTTACAAATCCCTCAGAAATATTACACTTCAACGAAGCACTGTATAATAAATTGATATGATGGAGGTAAAGTAAAACTTAATTGTATTAAACTTAAAATATAAATGCAATTTTCCCATCACTCTTCACGTTTGCAGCGTCAAGCAAGAGCTTTTTTCAGTTAAGTGGGTATACATTGGAGCACTCATTTTAGACTTTAATCTTATACTGGTAATATACTTTACGAAATTACTTTTACATCCTTTAAATTCCTTTAACGCACTTTCTCGATGTGACGTAAATAACATTGTTTAAAATTAACTTTTATTATGCCTCTCGAACTTTAAGATTTTTCTGTAAATTCGACAAAATATTATAATCCCAACAACGGCAATTAAAATTTACATCTCTTAGAACGCCAAGGGTCTAATTATTTTTCCTCAGCCTTCCAACTCCCTAAGATTTATCACAAAATACATTTTGTTTTCGTGAATAAATTGCCTCAGTGTCGGGAGGACAATAAATATTGATTGTCCCTTATATTTTCCGCCTGACCTAGAAGCAGAGCTGGACTGCACAGAGAGGGGGATTTCGCGAGAGAATATACCTCGCCACTCATCCCATTCACCTCCCATTGTGTAAGGTCGTTAAGAAAAAATTTCAATGAATTAAAATGGGCTTGATACCACTTTCTCAAGCTTGAAATTTTTATCCACCGCCTCATAGGATAGCAACGTTAATGAGATATGCGCTTTATGACATACTCGCATGAGACTTGTTTGTATAAAATATAACAGATTTCTTTCTGGCTCAGAAGTACTTGCTTCATTAATTTCCAATAGGTAGAAAACACCCAATTACAGAAAGCATATATAACAGTTCCTTAATATAAGTAACATATAATTATTATAATATTCCAAAATAATGGAACAAGTACAAATAAGATATACGTAAATACAAAAACGCATATATACGTGCATATACACATGCATATAAATATACAGACATCCACAAAAATAATCAGGTTTATAAAAGCAAAAACACACAAGTGCATTTAAGATGTTAAAATCATACTGATTATGCCAATGTAACTACAAACCAAAATTGACACGATTTCGGATGGCAGCAAACAGATAATGAACTGATGCCGATAAGGACTGATAAAGCTCCTGTTCCTACTAAAACGTTGCTGATGCAAAACCATTGGCGTCACATGCAGCAATTTAAGCCACAATGGAAGGAATACTTTGTGTCAAAATGCAGATAATATTTTTGACGAGCAATTAGAAATTATTATGAAATTTATGATATTGAAGAGTTTGAAGAAGACGATAATTATGAAGAAGATGTATACGATTTTAGCGATGACGGGAGTGACCAAACTCTAGTTGCCGACTCGGAAGTAGACACTTCTTGTAATAGCACATATAGTACTACTGGAAAAAGAAAACATGAATAAAATAAAATATTATGTAAAAAATTTAATAAAAATCAAGTGAATTTTCTAAAAAAAAATTATATCGTACCTTCAAGAGTTTTTTATTATTAATATTGAAATTTTTATAATGAATAATTACTCGTATACTTGTGCGCGCATACGTATAATACTGAAAATGACGGGAAATCACCGCGCGCTTGTATATACCAAAAATGACAAGAAATCGGCTGAATTAAAAAAAAGTTATTTTTTAGTTATATCGTGTGAAAGTTTATAAGAATGCCTTCATTTTCGTAAAATAAAAATTTCCTTCGGTTATTTAGGCAAATTGGGGAACGTTTTAAAAATGTTGTGGAATTTGGACTTAAAATGGAACTGTGGCCAAATTGTTGGTTATTTTTTGATAAAACTTGGCGGGCTATTTTTTGCTTATATAGGTTACTTTCATCTAATATTTCATCAAATTCGGTTTAATTTTGGCTCAGTTAGCCGTAATTAAATTTTTGACGTTTTCTCAGTATATTTATATACATATCATGGGAGGCGGTGAACCGATTTTCATGAAATTTGAATTGAAGGTTCTTTGCCCATCAAGAATAAAAGGACACTATTCTCGTTTCTTAACTAACATTTTAAAGGGCCTAAAATAAATTAAAACTGAAACACCACCCTTAAAAATGACCAATTTACCCCGTTTTTACGGAAGAAAAGGGTTCCCCCACCTACTCGAACCGAAGATCTTTATAATTTATACAGCGTTCGAAAACGATGTTATCAGTTTTATAGTTGTAACTTTCAGGAACATATTTTCTAGCATATGACGTTGCCTTACATTTTGCAATATTAAATTTTAAAAAGTTATTTGAACACCAGTTAAAAATTTTATCAAGTCCAGGCACTTTACTTCCATGAAAACTTTTAAGTCATCTGCAAACAACAACAGTTAATTACAGGTGTTATGTCATTGATGAAAATTAAAAATAGAAGGGGTCCAAGTTTGATCCTTGTGGAACTCCAGAGCTTGCTATACAGGATTGTGATCTATATCCTCCGTATTCAACAAACTGACACCTACTTAATAAATATTACTCGAAAAATACAATCAGATTATGTGAGAAGTTAATGACTCTGAGCTTTGACAGTAATAAAACTTGTCAATTTGATCAAAAGCTTTTTATATATCAGTATAAATAACATCAAGTTGACCTTGAAAATCTAATGTTTCTAATACATACTGAGTGATACGAGCCAAGTTGGTAACTATCGATTTTTTCTCCATAAATCTATGCTGAAATGGTGATATCATATTTTTTGCTAAACAGTGGATGTAGTCGTATAGAACAATTTCCAATAATTTGCCAAAGTTACAAAGTATAGCAATGGGCCTATAATTATTGATACAGGAAGGGTCACCGAATTTGAATATAAGACGTATCCTAGCAGTTTTTCAGATATCCGGATATTTTAAAGTACTTAATTCGAGGTTAAACAGGGCAAGTAAGAGCTGAGTAAAAATTGCGGTGCAGTCTTTTATTAACAAGCTAGGAACATTGCCAAATCCGTTCAATTTGAATCGAAATTATTTCATGAATTTGCAAAGCTTTTGAGGTTCCATATAAGACGTACCACCATATATCATCCCCAGAGTAATGGTATGGTAGAAAGGTTCCATAAAACTCTTAAATATATTAATAGCTAGGGCTAACACGTCACATTATGTATATGAACTTCTTCTTGTATTATTAGCTTTTAGAATTATCCGCGAAGACGATTTACAATGCTCTTCAGCTGAACTCGTATTTGGTCAGAATTTACGGTTACCTGGCGAATTTTTCACTAAATCGTATAATTCATTTTCTCCATACCACCACAGTAGTCAAAAATCATTTGTCAGTCCTGAAGTTTTGCTTATGTTTTTCTTTGGAGAGAAAGTTTCAAACCTACCTTATCTACCTATGTTCTTAATATGGAGGGTATATCTGATCACTGTTCAGTTAAATGTTGCTTAAAAATAAAGAAGTTTCGCCAAGCTACTATTTTTCGTACATTTCGTGAGTTTTCCAAGTTTAAGTACGATTTATTTTTGGAAGACATTAGCTAATATTTATAGCCTTGGAAGTGTTGACGAGATGATTAGTTTTTGGAATGTTAATTTATTAAATTTGTTTGACAAATATGCACCTTTTAAGTCTGTTCGAATAACTAAGCCTCGTGCTCCGTGGCTGACGGATAATTTGAAAATTATGATGAAGGTTAGAGACAAGGCATTTTTAAAATATAAAAAAAAATAAAAGTGATACTACTTGGAGTATTATAAAAACATCAGAAACTTGGTTAACTCCTCGATTAAAGCAGAAAAAGGGCATATTTACAGTTTACACTATCAATTTAAAAAAGACCCTAAAGCATTTTGGAAAACACTAAAAGCTCCAAATATTAGTCCGGATGTCCGCCCTTGCTCGGTGATTGCTAATGCAAATTCATTCAATGATTTTTTCATAAGTAGTTTACCTAGAATAGATGTCAATGTTAATGATAACTTCGTCTCTGAGAATTATGATAATAACAAACATCCTGCAATTTCTGATGAATTCAAGTTTGACACAGTAACGGTTGACAAGGTAGAAAAAATTATATTCACTATGGAGGAGATGGAATTGACCTTAAGATGCTTTCTTTAGTTATCCCCCACTTAAGTGAGCACCTAACCTTCATCATTAATAAATGCCTAGTGAGTCATAATTTTCCACAGCTTTGGAAGTCGGCGATTGTTGTGCCTGTACCCAAAATTAATAATCCCTCACTTGTGTCACACTTTAGACCTATTAGTTTATTGTCTTTAATGTCAAAGATTCTCGAAAAAATTGTTTCTGAACAGCTCCGATCACTCTTGGACAAGAATAAAATCTTACCGCCAAATCAGTCTGACTTTAGGGCACATCACAGTACAACTACTGCCTTGCTGCAGGTCACAGATGATATATTTAGGGCCAATGATTAAAAAAAAATATATTGCTTTAGTTCTGCTGGAATATAGTAAGGCGTTCGATACTCTAGATCATTTGATTCTGTGTTCAAAATTAAAATATTTTGGAGTAAGTGTTGTTTTGCGGTTACATTCTTTGAAAATTACCTTTTAAATAGAAATCAGAAGGTACCTGTAAATAGTGAATTTTCAAATATTGTTAATCTTAATCAAGGGGTTCCACAGGGTAGCATCTTGGGCCCTCTGCTTTTTGCTATTTATACGGCCGATTTTCCACAATTGTTAAAGTATTGTAAGATGCACCAGCACGCAGATGATACGCAAATTCATTTTTCATTTTACTTAAGTGATGTTAGAGACGCTGTCTCTAAAATTAACTTCGATCTGCTTACTATATCTGAGGAGTCTAGGGCGCACAAACTAGTTCTCAATGAATCTAAAACAGAATTATTAGTGTTCGGAACATACAGGGAGAATGTTGTAAGTAATCCTGTTTTTAATATTACTATGTTTAGTTCCTACTAATTCTTGTAAGAATTTGGGTCTATACCTGGATGTTAATCTTAGATTCACTACGCATGTCAACAGTCTACTTCAAAAATCATATTGTAAATTAAAAACACTGTACATCCATAAAAACTTCCTAAGCTCAGATGTAAAATTAAAGCTTTGTGATGCTTTAATACTTAGCAGTCTTTCTTACTGTGATACTGTTTTTTGGCCTGCTTTGTTAGGTAGAGATAAATATAGTTTACAAAAAGTTCAATACTCCTGTTTGAGGTTTATTTATAATCTGCGAAAATTTGACCACATTTCTGATAAATTCATAGAGTTGCATTGGCTAAATTTGGATAAACGTTTTCAACTCCATATGGCATGTCTAATTTACAAATTAAACAGGTTACAACTTCCTGAATACTTATTTGTTAAACTTGTTAAAGGTAGTGTTACTCATGACTGTCCTACGTACTCTCTATACTTGTACACTGTACCTAGACACAGTTCTGCCCAGTTTGAAAGATTTTTTGTGTACAATGCTACTAAGATATATAATAGTCTACCCTCTAATATTAAATCTGCTTCTAGTTTACATAAGTTCAGAGACCTCATCAAATACCTCTTGTTTAATAATAGAAATGATTAGTTATGTATTTCACGTATAATTCTTTGTGTTATAATTATATTTTCAACAATATTTTAACTGGAATGGTTATGTGGAAGAGCAGCGTTGCTCAACATCACCCTTCCTTTTGATATTATTTCTGTATCTGTTTAAAGTCTGAATAAAGTCAATTTATTATTATTATTATCTTCTTTGTACGAAGGCCCATTTAAAGTTTTATGTTGATAAATTAATCACTTTTGATAATGGGTCTACAGTTTTTATTATTTGATAAGTGCTATGTCTCAGCCATTCCTATTAAAAAAGTGCGTTTTGCAAGATTGTTCTTCTGTTTCAACGGGGGAATATATATAGCAGCTCACTTGCTATGCTATGTAGCTAATTTGGCATTATAAATTTATATCATAAATATGATGAAAGCCTTGATGATTTATATAATTATATTGATACTGCTGTAGTGTAAGTTAAATAAATAAATAAATACGTAAGCCATATTTAGACAAAATTTCAATAAAATTTAATGGTTAAAATATGAGCAAAACATTAGAACAATTTATAGATAAAAAGACCATTTCAAATTTCATTTCTTGTAGCATGTAACAAGACAAATAAAAATCGATTGTATACCCCACTATTACCACATTGCTTAAGATTTGCGATCATCACATCTCTTAATTTTGTGGCTACTCTATATATTTCAATTTGATCGGTTTAGATGAGTAACCTTTCCAAGTTTCTGAATCTTAAAATAATTTACAGTGCAATAAAGGAGAGATTCCTTAAAATATTTTCTATGTAAATTTGATCAGAAAAGTAATCCATAAGCTCGCACTCTGTAGTGTTTCATGTCTAGCGACACTTTAAATCCACTACCTAAGCTCTACAGCAAAGATAATCTAAATCTAAGAAACTGATATTGCTTTGTTACTTTCTTTTCAAAGCACGTAAAGATGAAATGTATTCAGAAAAGACTATAATCTATTTTAGTTTAGAAGCAGAAGCCACACAAAGAGTACCTGATAGAACGGTCTATGATGTAATGCTGGAACAATTGCTTTGTAGAAATAATAGTAGATCCTGTGGATATTTTTCCCAGTCACATAATTTTCCTAATTATTCTTACCAACCATGAAATATAATCTGATGAAGCGCTGCAAAAAATGTTACTAAAGGCTTATATTTTTTTGTAAAATTTGACACAAAGCACCATGAAAGAAGGTTGTAATCTTTACAGTACGGTGTGGGGTATATTTCATACCCCAGGCATGATTTGTTCTTATAACTTTTGAAATAAATTTTTTAACAGTTTCAATTTATACGTATTTGCCTAAAACATATTGATACATTTAATTTAAAAATTTCACATAAAAATATCCAATACTCTTAAAAATTTTTGATAATTTTGGACCGAGGTATGAGATATACCCCCCATCGGCTTCCATGTACTGCTTCGCAATTTATGAATTTCTATTATAGGTAAATTTTCGCGACCTTTCCACAACTAACTATGATAAGGTGTAAAAGAGATGGCTATATAAAAATGAGAAGTTGATTGGTTAGGTATGTATAGCTATCTCTTTTACACCTTATTATGGTTAGTTGTGGTAAGGTCGCGAAAATTTACCTATTATAACCTCACTTATTTGACGTTTGTCATTTATTATTTTGTGCAGTGAAGTGTGGTTCAATAGGATCTTTTTCCAAATAGTGTATCTCCATAGTGTATTCCCAAAAAATAGTGTATTTCTAAATAACGTATCCGAAATGGCAGGAAAGTTTTTGTCCGATACAGAATTAGCGAAGATATTAGAAGAAGATTCTGGGGACGAAGGCGGTCAAAATTTATATGCTGATAGTGATTTGGAAGATTTAGAATTTGAGGAATTGGCTGTCGAAGAGCAAGACCATAGCGATGTTGAGGATATCATAGAGAGAGTGGAGGAAGATCTGTGCGACAGATAACGAGGAGAACCTATCGGAAAATAGCTTGGGCGATGATAGTGATGATTATTTCACTATATATAGATCTGAATCTGGATTCTATTGGTCATCAAAGCCACCCAGGCTATCTAAACGTAGAGCATACAATAAGGTGAATGCAAAACCCGGTCTAACAAACACAAGCAAAGATATAACTTCTATTCATGAAGCTTTTGATCTATTCATGCCTTGATCGATGATGGATAAAATATGTGACGAGACAAATCGTCCTTGCCAGAGGTTATTGGAAGGTACTAATAAAAATATTCCTCCTACAACTTCAAACGAATTATATGCTTGTGTGGGTATCTTATTGGCTGCTGGAAAATGTCACGGACGGAAACTTCCATTAGAAGAATTATGGACTTGTGGCATATCCTATAGACAGCCTTTTTTACCGCTGCCATGGCACATGATAGATTCCGTTATTTGCTCAGCAACATCAGGTTTGATGATCGTCAGACTAGTGCTGAACGCATTGAGCAAACTAAAGACAAATTAGCAGCAATCAGAACTGTATTTGATCAGTTTTCGGAAGTTTGTGTAGCTAATTACTCACCAGGATTGAATGTAATAGTTGACGAACGTTTAGCAACATTTAGGGGACACTTCTAATTTTTTTTATTTCTTTTAGGTTTACACTGGCATGGTCAACGGACTCCGAGAGGTAAATCAAGGAAGATGAGTTGTAACGAATTTAGTGAATCAATACTACGGCTCCTGGCGGGGTGTAACCTATGACAACTTCTTCACATCTATTCTGCTGGCAACAGAATTATATGCAAACGAGCTAACAATAACAGGAACACCTAGATCAAATAAGACAGAGATTCCAAAGGCTTTCCTTCCATCCAAATAAAAGAGAAGAGCTTTCAAGCTTGTTTGGATTTACTACAAATTTGACACTTGTTTCACACGTCCCTAAATAAAATCGAACAGTTGCATTGCTTTCAACCCAGTTCAATGATGGGAAAATTGATCATGCAGATGAAAAGAAAAAGTCTGAGATAATAAAGCACTATAATCAAACGAAAGGCGCGGTGTACACTGGGTACAAGATGACTAAAGAATACACTTGTGTCAGAGCTACAAGACGATGGCCGTTCCGGATTTTTATGGAGATGATTGATAGAGTTGAACTGAATGCTTATATTATTTGGACCAAAAAAAATCCAACATGGAGGAATAAGGATCGAAGTCGCCGCAGAGTGTTTTTGAAGGAATTAGGGCTTAGTTTGATACGAGACAACGTTGAGAACAGGAAAGAAAGTGGCACTCATTTCCATAAATATCAAAAAGATGCAATGAATTTTGTTTGCCCAGAAGCCGAAAACCTGACTGGAGAAGCTGGAACCACTGAAGCAGCTAGACAAGACAACAAATTATCAGGGAGATGCAGCTTCTGTACTAGAAGGCAGGACAGAAAGTCAAAATTTATCAACAATTCTCTGTGCAAACTGCAACCCCCAAAATAGAGATAATTGAGTGGTTTTTTATTCAATTGTTGTAATTAGTTAAGTATTTTTTATATTTTTTGTTAATATTAGTATTTTATTAATGAGAGAATTGCAGACAGTTTTATTTGGTTACCTAAAGATTAGAATTTATTGTTTTTGTTGTATTTTTGTATTAAATTTAACTAGCAATAACCTGCTTTACATCTATTTCACCTTATTCCGTAGGCTAAAACCTACATTTAACAAAAATACTGATTGTGGAAGCAAGAAAACCGCATGGGGTATCACTCATACCCCCAATGGAGGATTTGTGCACCAAAAACCCATCGTTCTTGGAAGGTTAAGAACATTTTGATAATATGGCAGCTCGGTAAAGGAAACCTAAAATGAAGGGACAAAGCATTAAAAAATATAATCAAACAGATGCACCTGAACATCGGACGTACCATAAATTATTATGAAACTTGACAAACTCTGCAATAAAAACGGAAAGGGATTGATATTTAAACTGCAAAATTACAGTATTAAAGACAAGTGGAAAGAACTAAAGAAATTGAGTATTATAAAAAATAAATACTTTAATATACCGCTGATAATTAATGAGCAGCATAGTTTTTGTTACGTCAAGTCCACAATAACCAATTTGTTGATTTACCACATAAAAATTTTAGAGGCTTTGGAAAATAGATGTCAAGTAGATGCAGTGTACACTGATTTCTCCAAGGCCTTTGATAGAGTATGCCATGATATACTACTTGGCAAACTGTCTAACTTGTTGTGGGAGACTCATAAAGTGGGTTGGGAGTTTTTTGATGAGACGCAAACAGAGAGTTAAACTGGGGAACTTTTGCTCACATGAAATCGAGGTTTTGTCAGGGGTACCTCAAAAGTCTTACTGTGCTCCTCCTTTATTCAGTTTGTTTGTGAATGACATCGGTGTACCCATTAAGAGCTGTCAATATCTTTTATTTTCGGATAATCTCAAATTATTTAGAACTATTATTTAGAACGTGACTCATTTTTAATTCTGGCGGATCTTAATAATTAATCTGAATGGTGTAGTAGTAATTGTTAATATTTGAACATCGGCAAATGTTGTTACATAACTTTCTTTAAACACTCTAAGGAATTTAACACTTCTTACTTTATTCAAAATTCTCCTCTTAAATCTATAACTTCAGTGAAAGATTTTGGAGTTACTTTTGATGTTAACCTTAATTTTGTGGGTCATATCAGTACCATGTCAGTTGTTTCCTAAAAAATGTTGAGGTTTCTCACAACAAACTTCTATCTATCTCCTCAATTAAAAGTGTAAATATTTCTCTCGTTAGGTCACGTTTGGACAGGACGAGGAGCAGGGTGACCAGGATCCAGTGTTTCGCTGCCATAAGGGTGTGCAGCGCATATAGAACTTTCTTGTACGAGGCGGTATTGGTGGTGGTGGGGATTCCCTCTCTGGATTTGATGGCCAAAGAGCGGCTGGAAGTCTATGAGGGAGTTGCGAAGGCAGAAGCCAAGGACAGGCTGTTTGAAAGGTGGCAGGGGCGATGGGAGGTCGCACACAAGGGAAGGTGGACCAGACGCCTTATCACAGATGTAAGGACGTGGATGGAACGGAGACACGGGGAAGTGGTGTATTATCTTATCCAAGCCCTGAATGGACATGGGTGTTTCATGGAATACTTAAATGATATCGGTAAGATTGATAGCCGAGAGTGGATATATTGTGGGGAGGCCGACAACGCGGAACACACCGTGTTCGTATGAAACAGGTGGAGGAAGAAAGGCGACATGGTGGGTCCCCGGAAGACATGGTAGATAGAATGCTGGATACAGAGGAGGACTGGAGAAAGGTGGAGGAGGCAATAACTCGCATTATCAAAAAGAAGGAAGAGGATGAAAAAGAGATGGGGCTAACCCATGGAGGAATTCATAACGAACTCAAATGATGACCAGCTGGTTTAAAGAAAAGCGAAAGCAGTTCCAAACTAGTCGGAAACACTAAAGAGGCGGTAGACACTAAGCTTAGGTGCTCATGATGAGTTTCCCTTCCCTTCAAAAAAAAAAAACAAATTTCTCAGGTTGTGCGTATTTAAAATGAATTGTCCAAAAAGCGACCATGATTATAATATTTTGTCACAACTAAACATGTCTCCTCTGGTAGCTCACAGAATTGCAACTGACCTCTGTTTTGCGTTTAAGTTGGTAAATCTTTACATATCGTGTCCTGAGTTCTGACTCTTATTAACTTTAACATTCCCAAGCGTTTATTGAGAAATAATAATTAATGTTTTTAATATTAATTTTCTTTAAACTAATTATGGAAAGCATTCGCACAGAACCCTACAAGATATTAATCATTACATTTTGGATTTATTTTATTTGACTAACCGCTAAGTCAATTTAAAAACAAGATTCCATATTAATTCATATTATTATTATTTATATTTGTATTTCTCGTCAGTCTATTAGGTTGTATTATATTTATAGATAATTGCATGAGTGATTCACGGATAATATCAATGGGTGTACCACAGGGAACAGTATTAGGCCCAACTTTTCCTTGTATACATCAACAGTATTTGGCGAATGGTCTTTGTAACCGTAGTCATTAATCCGAGGCACACACACACACATCAACAGTATAAGACCTATTACAAATTTTAATGGACATCTTATCTCATACGCTGATGATACTGTTATTATATGTACAGGTGATACCTGGAATGAAATATACCATACTGCTGAACATAATCTAAAAAATATTCATGTATGGTTAAATATATAACATTTACTTTATCGGAATAGGATCAACTAGCTGAAACAATCTTAAAAATACATAGCGTTGCCTGTTCAAATATAACACACTGCAATACATGTCCGACAATAGAAAAAACTAATAAAATTAAGTCTCTTGGCATTGTAGTAGACCAGCACATGATATGGTATGAACACACTTTCTATATCACAAAAAGACTTAGACAGCTTATTTATAAATTTTACACCTTAAGAGAAATTTTAACCCAAAAAGCATGCTAATCGTTTATTGTTCTTTAGTGGAATCATTATTAAGATACTGTGTTACTGCATGGGGTGGTTTGTTTAATAATGCTTTAAGTAGACTACAATCTATGCAAAATACAATTATTAAAATAATTTTTAACAAGAGTAGGTTACATACAACAGAATCAAGAAGGCGGACTATTTAATATAAGAAGTATTTACACTTACCAATGCTTGATATGGATGTTTTTAAATAAAACAAGGTACGCTCAAGAAGAAACTAGACATCTTCCTTTTCGACCCTAAGTTATAAAACCAATTACCCCCCCCCCCAAGCTAAAAAAATATCAAAAATGAGTAATTATAAGCTAAATATAAAACTATATATCAGAGAAAATCAAAACACACTTACCAATACGTTTTAATCCCACGCCAGACAATATCAATTCAAACGTATATGATATATCGTGTATGTTTATATGTGTAGTTGTGTGTTATTGTACCTCCGGGTGCTTCCCGCGTTGATAGTCGACTCCTCTTGTAGCATTATGATATTATATATTGTAGGTACCTAACCTTTACTTACACATGTATATGTTATTATTTTTTTTTATACATTTATTTAACGTCGGCCTATTTCCGCTACTGAGGCCTAACACCGACGCCTGTAGACGAGCTACCCCCAACCAGGAATTTTGCCGAACCTCTTTCCTTAAGAAGAGTAGGGATCTTTTACTTGCCTTACATTGAATAGACAAGGGACCGACGGCTTTACATCCCCTCCGAAAGAAGGGATGTATATATCCTCTATACAACCTTCGCCTAAGGTTGTATAGCTTCCACGCATACGTTGATATACAAGCCGCTGGAAGGTATGTGGGGCAAGGACGCAGTCTTCGTTGTGAACACGAACGCGACCTCTGTTTCGTTTAAAAATATTATTGATAGTGGTGGGGGTTTAAAGCTGAGACCCCAGAGGCGTCCGTGCACTTATTTTCGGTGGGTTGAGTCTCAGGGTTGGTGTTAGTAAGTGCTGTTTCGGGTCGAATGCTACACCCTGTAAGTCGTAACTTGCACTACTTCCTTTCACTTTTGTTTAAAATGTTCACTGATTTGACTTTTACAGCTATTTTCGGGTTAACGGTTACACCCTGTATGTTGTGATTTGATTGGAATTAAACACTGAGGTTTAAAGGGATTTACAAATTTCTTTTATTGTTTTTAATCGTCTTGAACAGAGTTGAAGAAAGATTATAATTTTTATTTTACAAATTTCTTTTGTAATAATAACTAATCGACAACAGAAATTCTGTCTTAGATTAATTTGAACGTGTGTGAAAAAATGCAACAAAAATATTTAAATCGAAAAAATTCACTTCGTGGTGAACCTCGTATATTGAGGGAAGATTGAAAGGGGGGCCACTTAAGGCGAGAACTTACAAACTAACTCTTTTTAACCAGGTTGCGGCCTGGGAAGCTAGAATCGGACAGATTGTCACAGCGAAAGCACTGGATCTGGGATTAAGAAAACCTATCTACAACATAAGTTAAATAGTAACCGAACCCGTTCAATAGCGTCTGCAGTTATTACATAAAGCTAACTTTGAAACTTATTTCTTCCCAAGAACACTACGCGAGAACTTTACACTAGATTCACTGCCAAAACTGAACTTGGCTACGGCTTGCGATTCACCGGTATTTATACTAAATTAGAAATGTTTCGTTTTTCTCGCCCCATCGAGTCTCGCGGAGAGCTGGAAAGGCGTGAAATCGCTCAGTGCGGGCACGGATGAGTCATTGATTGCATCATGTTGCGCAATACTGAAAATTTTGGAATTTGGAAATAAAACTTATATAGAAAGATCGGCGATGCAAAGGGGAATTTACCAAAATTATGATGAGAGTTGGATCTATTTTGGTTTTGAAGTTATTTTAAGTTTTGTGGGAGAATTCTGGCTCGACCCCGTAAGGTATCACGAAGGTCCGCTGTTAACAAACTGTAACTCCGCTAACAGGTTTCCAGTTAGTGCGTAAGATATTAAGATAAGATAATAACAAGGTACAATACGGGTATGAATCGAGCTGAACTTAGATATAGAATGTGTGTCTGCTATTATACAGGGGTGATTGAAAATGGGGAACGATTTATAATAGCAATGAGATTGTGGGAGTTCGATGAAAGGGTATTTGAGACTCGAGGCATGGAAAGTGATTTGAAGTATACCGGGGTTGATCGAAAAGTTTAAGATTTTGAAATTAAAAGTTTTTATAGAAAATGGGGGGATTGAAGTACGAGGTTGAGAATTTGAGGTTAGATGGTGATTTTGACTAGTTTGATGATTGTGAGGGGGTTGTATTTTTTAGGGGTGGTTTTTCTGAATGTTCCTTTGCAGAATGACTGGGATGAATGTGGGAAGTATGGTTTCGATGAATTTATGTTATTTGAGAATTATGGATGGTTCGTGAATTTTTTCGGATTTATGTGACCTTGAATGTGGTTTTTCAATGTTACTTAGGTCTGGTTGACTTTTTTATCATGGTCTGCCATGATGCTTGGATTGATCTGATTTTTTTATTAATTTTGCATTTTTTATTTTTTGTTTTTTGACTTATAGGGGGAATACCCTATAACAGTTGAAACGGTCACCCATCCAACTGCTAACGGCGCCTTACGTTGCTTTACATCGCATATCGAAGTATGTACATAGTAAAGACACACTCACGCTCGCCCCTATATGTTATAATTATTATTAATATTGTAAATCTTGAATGAAATGAATGGAATAAATTGAATTGAATTGAAATTATAATGTTTTTTTTCTGTATAATAAATAAATAAAAAATAAAATAAACAAAATTGCTTTTGTTAATAAAGAATGAAATTTCATAATATGAAAATCTATCTACATACGTTAGCAATTAGCCACAAAGCATATACTACTATAGCGATGTAAACATCAACAATGAGTAGAGCCTATCCCAATATTCTAGAAGTTCTCAACTAGTTTTGTATATTTTTTCCAAAACTAGAGTATATTGTTGTTGCTGTTACTGTTAGACTATTGGTTTAAATAAGATTCATTGCTATCTCATGGTTTCCATTTACCAGAATTTTTTAGTGACACGAAATTTGTTACTCCTTGTATTTACCCGTATACACTGTTGTAGATAATTCATTAGCGCAAAGAAGGCCCCTCGACTATTATTTGAAACTGAATGTAAGTGATAGCCCACGAACCCTTTCTACAGATATTTTTCTTTTGTGAGAATTCACAGTGAAACCGTTCAAGCTGTTCCCACCCCGAACAATGAAACTAGTGGTTGTCATTGTCAGCTGTGTCTTTATGGCCTCTCTTTGCTCTCTTGAAGAGTAATTAATGCTCGCATCACTCAGATGACGTAAGTATCTCGGTAAAAGTACGGCGCCTCTATTATAATAATTATTGCTCAACTTTACACAATGGAAAATTTGATGTATTTACAATGAAAGCTTACGCTAAGTTATGCGCTCTTTAATTACTCCTACGCAGTGCCGCACTGGGATGAAGTGTTTTCAGAAGGGAAATTTTGTCAGGTGGCCCATAAATATAGGAAACCGTTCCGGAGCATTGGGAAACTATTCACCTTAAGATCAATAACTTTCCGCCACAAAACACGCATCTTGAAAAATATCGAACCCATATAATTAAGAAATAAATTTGAACGAAAAAAGTCTTCGTCTTCGAGTGGTAGGCAGAAAATCACATGTGACCTCGGAAACTAGTCAATATACTCGTTGAATCGCAAAGATATTTTAATTTACTTCGACATCATCATTATTGAATTTAGTTAAAGTTTAGTATTCATTAATGAAATTAATAATGTTATTTAAGCTGAAGCCTTTAACTTAAATATTTTTTATTACCTACACTTGACCGTATAAATACATCAGAGTCGATTTAAGCGTGCGTAAATATTTAGACTTAGAGAGAGAGTATTTGACAACCACGACCTTGCTTTGTCAACGAAAATGGCTGTCTACAGAGCAGTTGTTATTCCAACACTGCTATATGGATGTGAAAGCTGAGTCACTTACTGTCGTCATGTGAAAGAATTAGAACGTTTTCAGCAAAGACACCTCAGAAGTATGATGAAAATCCGTTGGTTCCATCACATATCAAACGTGGAAGTACTCAGGAGAGCAAACAGCCTTCCAATTGAGGTGCTTATTTCAAGAGCACGCCTAAGATGGGCAGGTCACGTTCATCGTATGCATGATAACCGCCTTCCTAAATGTACACTTTATGGTGAATTGCTAAGCGGTAGAAGAAGGCGTGGCGGTCAACGAAAGAGGTTCAAAGACGCTCTCCATGAAAATCTAAAATCCTGCGGTATTGCAGACGAGCAATGGGAACAACTTGCAGCGGACAGAACCGAATGGCGAGGGGTTGTGGCCAGCTATCAAGGAAATGTTGCTGCAAGAAGGCCGAATCCAAGACCTAACCAGGTCTATGTTTGTCCTGACTGCGGTCGACATGTGCTCTCCCGAATTGGCCTCTATAGCCATAGTCGTGTGCACCGTAGATGAATGGGAACTACAAGAGACTACACCTTTTACTTGTTTTTTATTGTACACAATCTATCGACTGTAACATTTTTTTATACTCGGACTCGAGTAACGGCTAATAATAATAAAAAATATTAACAGAGGCAACCATGAATATAGATGACCAATCATACATGAATTTAGTTTTAAAAGAAATGCGGGTCAAATTATCTAAACAATTAGTTAAATTATATTTAGGTAGCAATTCACATGCTACAATACCAGAATATTATAAGTTAACAAGTAGTACAAGAAAAACATCTAAGCTTAGATTCATGGAGGCTTGTGTTTAAAATGTACAACGGAAAGCAGACTCTACCTCCGTGACTATATATGCAGATTTGTAACTCCCACACAGAAAATAACGGGATGGCCTTCTGAGTTTGCGTTTTTTGGTTTAACAACAATGCACAATTATTCTTCTCTGGAGCACCAGACAAAAGTTTGCTGTTTTGTGCAGCAGAAAGGGAATAAATGTGTCTCTTTGTACGCTATTCAATGGTTATTGCTTCCTTGACTTGGGTATCTTATAGTATTTGCTGAACTGCGAAATGTTGAAAATTGAATTCTATAATAAAAGTGTCCCTGTGTATTTAGATTTACTATTTTTATTTCTGTTTTATGGACATTTATATCTTTGGAGAGTTGATATTTAGTACAAAGTATTTTTTATATAGAATGTAACGTACAGTGTTGTTTTGATGACATAATGAATGTTTTGAGTCTACATTTATTCAATTTCCATGGCATACTTAATTGGTGAGCGTGTTTTCTAGATATTTCAATTATTATTATCCACGAACTTAGGCATTTAGGTTAATATCAAACCGATTTTCGATTTGAGGTTAGCAATGGATTTACCGTAGTTAAAATTAGTATTTAACCACAGGGTGTTTTAAAAAGTTCAAAAGTCACCTCACGTTTACATTTTTCTCTTGTCGTTTTAGTTCATTTGATTGATTTGAGTGCATTCACTGCACTCTAGATGCAAAAATGAATATAGCTCTAAAAATATGTTAATCTCAGAGAAATATTTTTATAGCTATGCCATCGTATTTTATCATCTCCGGAATTCAAAATGTAAAAATATAGAGAGTGTTCCACTTAAAATTTCAAATTTGGGATCATTCTCTGGGAAACCGGATGTAAAGGACAGTGTCAAAAAATGAAAAATTTGCTATTTTTTGTATACAGGGTGTCTCACCGGGAACTGAATCCATCGATATAGAGAAAAGCACCTATCAGAAAATTTTTAAAATTTCGATAATTACTAATGTCGGTATGAGCAATCCAACTAAAATAATTACAAGCAGTTGGCGCTTCCGCTTATACCGGAAGTCGATACCAACTTGCTTATTTCAAATAGAACACCCTATATATTTTAAAGTTTTCGAAAAGAGCATTAAAGTCTGAATCGAAACTATGTAGCATATCCTATACCTAAACATAGCCGTTTCAGAGATATTTGACATTTTATAGAAAATTTGACAGGTGCAATGGTTTGCAAGAACCGTTATAACTTTCTTCGTGTAAAAGATCCTCATTTGCTTCTTGTCACATAAAAAGAACACAAGGAGAACTACGCTCTACAACAGAAATAAATTCAATAACATCATACTGAGTGTTCCGTTCATCACAGGATTCAATTAGAAGAGCTAACCATGAGGAACTAATCCGAAAGTGCGAAAAATGTGTCGAGGTTCAAGGGCGGAATTTTGAGCAATTATTAAATTAAAATGAAATCATATTTTAAATTGATCTTATCTCTGCTATTTTAATTCATGCCATATCTTCAATTCGATTAATACGCATGTTACAGTGTTAGTGTTATTTTGCATTTTTGTGGATATCGAGTAGCAAATGTGCTGCAAGTTCCTGATATTACTTTATCACATTCTCCATAAATAATAAACGAATTTAAAAAGTTTTCGTTGGTATAATTTAAACATGCTGGCATTTTTTGACATATTGTTTCTAATCATGGCTATTTTGATGAAATGATTGATTGATGATTACAACAATTCATGAATTTCTAATAAAATCGCAAATATTTCAAAAAGTTGCAACTTTAACCCCCACAATGCTACTATCAGAATAAAGGGAATTCAATTTTACACAACTTGACGTAAAAAAATACAGGGTGTTCGATTTGACCTAAACAAGTTTTCGCGGTTTGAAGTTGACAAAATGTAACGCGAAAAACGGAACACTCAGTATTATGTTATTGAATTTATTTCAGTTGTAGAACGTAGTTCTCCTTGTGTTATTTTTACGTGACAAGAAGCAAATGCGGATCTTTTACATGAAGAAAGTTATAACGGTTCTTGCACCTGTCAAATTCTCTATAAAATGTCAAATATCTCTGAAACGGCTAGGTTTAGGTATAGGATATGCTACATATTTTCGGCTCAGAATTTTATGCTCTTTTCGAAAACCCTAAAATATATAGGGTGTTCTATTTGAAATAAGCAAGTTGGTATCGACTTCCGGTATAAGCGGAAGTTACAGCTGCTTTTAATTATTTTAGTTAGATTGGCCACGCCAACATTAGTAATTATATAAATTTTCAAAATTTTCTGATGCGTACTTTTCTTTATATCGATCGATTCAGTTCCCGGTCCCAGTCCTGCCAAGTTGAAAACTTATATCTTGAACACTCTGGAATCTATATTCACATCACACATTATCACATATTTATAACGACAAAATATAATGTTAAAGGTATTAATCCATTTATGCTACAAAATAAAATAACTAATCATTTTCCAATACTAATTAGACTCACGGTAGAAAATAGTATTAAAAAAAGCACGCAACTTGAAAATAATTTTCGGAAAGTTATAGATAGATATTAATAAATTAGAGATAGAAATAAAAAGTGTAAATTGGCATGACTTTTATAATGCGGATAATATAGAGGATGCAGCAACTATATTCATTAGTTTATTAACAAAGGTAATAAATATATGCACAAATAAAATTAAACTAACTCACAAAAATCGAAAACGAATTTATTAAATTACCACGGGATTAGTTTATTCTGCAAAAAAATTAATATATTTAAAAAAATCTCAAAATTTAAATTTTAAAAGTGAATCTAAACTACAGAAGTAAGTTAAATGAGTTAATTAAAACAACTAAATCTAATTATTATAATTCTGAAATTACAAACAGCAAGGGTAATAGCAAAAATATATGGAACATAATAAATGAAATAAGCAATTGTAAGGAAAAAAGTAATAAGATTAAAGAAGTAAAACTGAATCAGATACAGTAACATCGGATGAAAAGGACATAGCTACCTAATATATTTGTAAATTTCTTTACGAATGTGTGGAAAAATCTTGCCTTGAAAATTAAGAAACCTAAATTCACTACTTCCAGATAATCCAAAACGTATTCATTTTTCTTAACACTTACAAATGAAAAAGGGGTAGAGGAGATTTTAAACTCATTAAAGATTAATAAAGCGCCAGGCTCTGATATGACTAAAGCAGAGATACGAAAGGAAATTTTGGAACAATCTCCGCACAATTGTCATTTTTAATTTGTTTTATTTGACACGGGTACATGCCCTTCTGCCTTTAAAACTGCAATAGTAAAAACTTTATTTAATAATGGTGACAAAACTGAACCGTCTAATTATAGACATATATCTACTATTAGTAATTTGTTAAATGTTTTAAAAACATTATGAAAGTTAGGATAAATAACTACACTAATAAATGTAACCTAACCTCTGATAGAGAGTATGATTTCCAGCAACGTAAATCTACTCAAGCTGCTATTGCATTTTAACATCAAATATTTCTCAAGCTTTGGATAAAAGTAAACCTAATTTGTGTGTGTTTTTGGATCTTGCTAAAACATTTTATACAGTTAGCCACCTGCAATTATTAGATACGTTAGAGAATATGGGTTTTATGGGACCGGCATTAAAACTTTTAAAAGATTACTTAACGAACAGACAGTAAATAGTTAAAGTTAATTCAATCTTTAGTGAAGAATTCATTGTTGAATACGGTGTACCTCAAGATACCGTATTAGGACCGACATTATTTATATTATATTTGAACAATTTACTTACTGTGGGAGGCAAGGGAATAGTAATAAGCTTTGCCGATGGCACCGTAACCTTCTATGAAGACAACACTTGGCAAGATCTAAAAAAAGAGGCAGAGCAAAATTTAAAAAAAATAAAGGATTGCTTTGATTACAATTTACTTACCATAAATTTTGCTAAAACTATATAGCTGCTATAACAAAAGAATACTTAACTTCACCTCCCTAAATATCGATTCTGAAACAGAAATAGAATAAGCAGAATCCATAAAATACCTAAGCATTACCATTGATAGATTTTTTATATAGGATATACACCTTAAAATTTATGTAATATTCTAATAAGCATAGTATTTATATTTAAAATCTTAATTCAAAAGAAAATTTTAAAAGTTATATTGGATAAATCCAAAATATATTCATCGAACAAACTATGTAAGGATGGTAATATTCTTGATATCATACAATTATTCTATTACACTATGACAATAAATCAATTTAATAACAAGCATGCATAAATAGCTGTTAACCATACTTGTCAGACGAAAACAAAAGCGGCCACTTACAGAACTCCATTTTCTTCAAAGTCAATAGGACAGTGAAATGTCTCGCAGCTTTCTCCTATATTTTATAATTAACTTCCAGACGAGTAAAAAATTGAATTGTATTAATTTATTTAAAAGAACTGTAAAGAAATTTATCTTAGAAACTAATAGACTGCACAAAACTTACTGTATATATTTAATTCCTAATTATAATTACTATTAATTTAAATTCTACTCTGATTTTTCTAAAAATGTATGTTTAAACCTGTCTATATAAATTTTGTTCATAAATTTTTTATTATTGTATATGGTTATTATTTTTGATTAGGTACATATATTACATACATTAATTATGAAGATACTATAGTTTTCCTCTTTGACAGTATACGACTTTCTAAGTTTCTTGTTTATTTGTTTGTAGTAGTAGGTATATGTTTGTACGCTTTGTATACTGCATTGTGTAGCTACTTGACTTCAACTAAACTACTCATCTAAAAATAAAAGTACAGAATGATTTAAACAATGTAATAAATCGGTTTGATTATAAGCTATTGACCATTAACTATAAAAAAACCACTTACGTCCCGTTCAGTTACTACACAAACAACTCACTGAACTATAATAAACTTGAAATACATCTTCCTGATGACTTGATTCAAGTAAAAAGTTCAGATTTTGTTGGATATTTAGGTGTCTATATTGACAAACATCTAAGATGAAATATACATACTAATACTGTCACTAAAACACTAAGAAGTTTGTTATATACATTTAAATTTTTAAGTAAACTATTGGATATGAAACAAACGAAAAAAGGCCAAAAAAAATTAAGAGATAGGTATAGTCTAGATACAGCAGGATTATGATTTTATCTGGTTTTGTTTATCACTCGGAGTATATTCCTAAGTTTTGGACCTCGAGAATATACTTCTTAATGTAGTAAAAAGACCCTGAAAAGTTAGTGTCAAAATATTGAACCCATTGGCCAAAATTGCATTTATTATCTAAAATTTGAAATGCCTGCCATTTTATGCCATTAAATAAATAAATAAATAACTTTATTTTCATTGACTTTACAAAAGTATAGAAATATAGTCAGCACAAGATTAATAACAAAAATAAAAGGTCACATATTAAATATTAGGACATTAAAAAATTAAAAACTACAGAACAAGTAAAAATACAATATTAAAAGGAGTGTAGTTGTACACATATACATATAATTAAAATTAAAATGCCTTATGTAAAATCATGGGACTACAGCCCAAATACTCATTAACAGAATAGAAACTATTTTGGATAAGTATGGACCGTACTCTGCATTTAAAAGATTTTATGTTTTGGATCTCTTTCATTTCGAATGGAAGCTTATTATATAATTTAATAGACATAATGTTAGGTCCCTTGGCAACAGTAGTCAACCTATGTTGTGGGACAGTGATGTTCAAGTTATCTCTTAAATAATAAATTGAGTTATTTTCTGGTATATATTGGTTAATATGAGATTTCACATAAGATACACAGTTAAGGATGTATAATGACGGGACAGTTAGAATATCTAGTTCTTTGAATAAAGATTTACAAGAGTTACATGAAGATTTAAATGCCATCGTACGAATTATTTTTTTCTGCATAACAAGAAGTTCCCCTATATGAGAACAATTTCCCCAGCAAAGTATTATTATTATTAGCCGTTACTCGAGTCCGAGTATAAAAATGTTTTACAGTCGATAGATTGTGTACAATAAAAAACAAGTAAAAGGTGTAGTCTATTGTAATTCCCATTCATCTGCGGTGCACACGACTATGGCTATAGAGGCCAATTCGGGAGAGCACATGTCGACCGCAGTCAGGACAAACATAGACTTGGTTAGGTCTTGGATTCGGCCTTCTTGCAGCAACATTTCCTTGATAACTGGCCACAACCCCTCGCCATTCGGTTCTGTCCGCTGCAGTAATTGAGACACGATTGTACATATTCGAAGTAGTAAGTTTTTAAAATGTTTAAGCTAACATGCTTTCTCATTTGCCATAATACAAAACAATGAGTAGACAGTTTTTTTAATAAGACATCTATTTGATTACTCCATGACAGGCAAGGGTCTATTTGAAGTTCAAGATATTTAACAGTTTTAGGATGAGATATAGATCTATTTTAAATTTTTATTAACAAGCTAGCATCTAGGGTCTTAGTGGAAAATGTTAAGAAATTGGTCTTAAGATTGTTTAGGTCAAGACCATTATTAGAACAATATTTTTGCATTAGAGAAACAGTGTTATTTGTTTTACTTGCAAGAATATTTAAGTCATTATCTACGTTGACAGTAGCCGTATCGTTAGCAAAGACAGACATAAATGTTCCTTGCATTTGGGAATTAATGTCGTTGATGAAAATTATAAACAATAATGGTCCTAACGCGCTTCCTTGTGGTACCCCGGTTGGAACATTTTTTAAACCAGAATTGTAAACTGTTATAAATAGTTAAAGAGACTTTCTGACATCTATCTAATAAATATGTTTTAATCCAGTCTAGAGCGGGTCCTCTAATGCCGTATTTTTCTAATTTATCTATAAGAAGGGCGTGATCTACAGTTTCGAATGCGCGTGTTAGATCAAAAAATACACACGCGCATTTCTCTTTCTTTTCAAAGCTGTTAAGTATGAAATTGTATAATGATAAAATGGCATCTTCTATTGAATAACCACTTCTAAACCCAAATTGGCGATCCATCAAAATGTTTTCTTTGTTTAAGAAGTTAATAAGTTGATTATAGTACGCTTTTTCGTAATCTTTAGAAAAACTGATAAGAGCCTCTATAGTTAGATAGAATTGATTTGTCAGACTTCTTACGTATTGGAACAACTACTGCTTGTTTTAATAAAGAAGGAAATATGCCTTCTTGGAAAGACAAATTTACTAGATGGGTAAGTGGTTTTGTTATGCAATCTACAACAGTATTTAATAAAGAGCATGGTATGCCATCTACACCCGATGAATTCTTTAAGGACACAGATTTAATGATTTCAAATGTACTTTTAGAGGGCGGAATATTAAACATAATATTTTTAGTCGCAAACTCCTCTATAAATCCTTATTTTACTATAAGGAAAGTAACCAGACTGCAACCAAAGTTACAAATCTGGCGCGTTAAGTGTAATAATTGCATATTACCATCAAAACGCTAATGCTTCGATTGCAACAAACACCAGCCGAAAGACTGATCCTACTTAAAGGAGCTCCCTTGCCAGTCGTCACACACCACTTGCAGACTGCTCGAAACTGCAGCTTCCTTGGCATTCTTTCACTTTGCCTTTATAATATTTTGCCTATTGACGTAAGACAATCTACATCATTACAACAATTTAAATCTAAATGCAAAGTATGTATTCTAAACTCTGAGAGATATTTTATACATTCATTAATCAATATAGAAAAATAAAAATAGTTATATTCCAAATAAATTACATATTGGTCTTGATTTAAGTAATATATAAGAGAGTAACATTAGTCTATTGTTAATCAACAGGTGCCCATGTACAAACTAGTTCTTGTGGGTTATCTGTTTATTTATAATTTTATCTTAATAAATGATTCTTTTGTATTAAATGTTTGACAACATATGTATATATACAGGTTCGTTCTACAGTATCCAGTCTTTTGTGTGTGACTCAATTTATATCTGAAGTTGTTGATGAGGGAGGTCAGGTAGACGTCATCTACACTGACTTCTCCAAAGCATTTGATAGACTTGATCATGCTCTACTTTTAAACAGTCTCAACAGAGTTGGGCTTTGCACAGGCCTAGTAAGTCTTTTCCAGTTATACCTTACGGAACGCTTTGAATTTATGCAATATCGATGGTTTAGATCTAACTATTTCCCTCAAACGTCAAGCGTTCCCCAAGGATCAATTTTGGGACACCTCTTCTTTATAATATTTATTAACCATATTGCCAAAGATATTAATGTTCACTATTTGCTATACGCCGATGACCTCAAATTATATTGTAGAATTTTTTCCGTCTCTGACTGTGAGAATCTTCAAAATAATGTCACTACACTTGATAATTGGTGCCGTAGTAACAAATTGCCACTTAATCCAAACAAGTGCGATGTTATGTACTTTTTCGTAAAAGGGCACCACTCTTATTTGATTATGAACTTGACGGTCAAATTCTCGAGAGGCCTGACTATATTAAAGATTTATGAGTCTTCTTTGTCTCTGACCTCAGTTTTTCCCATCACATAGATGTATATTTGGCTGGTGCATACAAAAGTCTTGGTTTTGTTTTACGCAATTCTAAGGATTTTAAAAGCATTTCTACTCTGCGCTTGCTATTTATCACTTTCGTAAGATCTTCCAATATACACAACGTACATAACAGTAATTGAAAGAGTTCAACGAAGATTCTTCAAATCAGCTGTTTTTCTTCTAGATGGTGTCTATCCCACCAGAGAGACACCTCATAATCAGTTCCTTGAGCTATTTGACATGCAAAGTCTTGTCATTAGACGCGCACTGCATTCTGTTATTTTTCTGTTTCAATTAATTCACTATAGGATAAAATGTGAGTCAATTATTGCAAAGATTATATATCGAGTCCTTAGAATCAATAGTAGACATAACAGCTTGTTTTTGCTCCTCCAGGCGCGCACTAACCTTCTCTTAAAGTCGCCTTTATATCAAATATTAAATAACTACTCAAATATTGAATATAATTTGGATATTTTATCTTGTAGTCTTAATGATGTCAAAAAATGTTTTATGTAACGTGTTATTTATATAATATCCCCGTTTTTATTTTCATGTATTTTTTTAATATATTTTTTTTTACAATACTTAATGTATGTACTACACTAGGATACTTATCCTGTAATTGGGCACTGCTCGTTGGATGTTTTATAGTTATAAATAAAAATAAATAAAATAAATAAATAAATATGCATATTGTATATTTATGTAGGTATATATAATCATTTATAAATTATAATTCAGAAATGTATCCTGATGATTTATAAATAAACATTATTATTATATTATTATTATATATTATTATTATGGCTTATCTAATGAATCTGTTGACGCCCGGTACAGAGATAATTTCATAAAAATGATCTATTGCAGAATAATTACATCTAAAGTATTCTTCTATAACTTGCATTACATTGTATATAAATACGTTAAACAGTCGTTAGCAAATTTACACTTACAATATTAAATTAACGAAATTAAATGAACGGGAGCTTTTAAGTGCATTTTTAGTGAGCCATACATCAACCTAAGTGTGGCCGCAGGCACGTAATAACTGAATAAGTCGTGGAAATCATTTTATGGAACATGAAACTAAAAGTTCGATAAAGTGTTGTGGCGTGTTACACGTTATTATGAAACAAAGATAAAAATAGAAGAGAACGCGCCTGTTAAAAGTGTCCCATTAAAAAGTCCAACATGCCTCTATTATCGTGAAGAGCTTCCGTATTATATTGCACGAAGCTACACTCCTGAAGTGCTGTGATTTGTATGAAAGACTGCTCGCCTTGAGTGTAGGAACGCATCCTCTGACAATAAATTGATATTGATTTATTTCAGGAATTGTTCTTTATTCGATTATTTGTTCATGACAGATTACAGGATGTTTCAGTTTTAAACACATAACTCGCCTTCAGCCTGTAGAATGAGTTATTCTAAGTAAACCCCTTTTTGACATCATTTTGTTTGACAAGCTGTAACTTTCTACTGAGAAAGTTGATCCCCTTTCTTTGCGCTATATTGATAGTCAATTAAATTTGCTATACGATGATATGGCACGCGAATTAATTGAGGCATTTCGTATCGGACATATTGTCACGCAGTAATTGTAATTTATTTATTATTTATTTGAACCATTCTGTGTTACTTTTTGCGTTAATATCTGTAAAATATAAAATAATGTTTCAAAATATACAAGTGCAATGCCAACTCAGCTAGTAGGTTCAACTGTGTCATCCAGCAACTAGGCCATTGGATAAAAATGCTGAGTGGCGAAAATCGACTAGCAAGAGTAAGGTAACAGCTGGGAGAACTTTGGCGAATGAGTTAGTTAGGTCTTTGAAATGTAATAAAGAAGTTGGATTTTGGATATGTAAAGATCTTTTTTTGGTGCATGGTGCGTGGCCCAACTCCCCTCTGCTAGAGGGCGGCTCCCGGAGTGTTATATTGTAAGTACAATATTTGTTTTTTTTTTAATTTATGTCCTTCAATAAACTTGTACCTTGTTGTTTTTTACCACCTTGTTTTATTTATCTGGTATTCACTTAGCCTCCAATATGACATATAGTGGAGGTGTCTCGCAGCGATTGTAATTTATTTATTATTTATTCCTCCCCTGTACTTTATGTAAATGGATTGGTGAGAAAAAACGGTTATATTGGATTAAAACTAGTCCAGATAGTATATACACCACTAGAAAACTAAAAATTATGAACAATTAACACTCATATTAATTCACACCAGCGAAATAAAAAGAATTATAGATCATTAAAAATCAAATCCAAAGGAATAATAAGTTACTTATCCATGATGATTCGTTTCAAATAAAAGATACTATTAATATAAAAAAAATCACTAGTTCATCTTTTATTTCTAAATCAATTTACATTAATTTAATTTTGTAGTACTTTCTGATTTTCACCACTTTATATTGAATAGCAAAAAAATGTTAAATAAAAATACTACATAAATTTTAAATACGAAATCCACAACGGAACAGAAATTACCAGTGTTCACTTAATATATAGAAAAATTTAACTGTCGAAAATAACTTTCCAAAACTAAGACAAAAATTGAATTCAAATTATGTGAATTAAAATTTACTTAGAAATGAATTACATAATATAAAACTAATTTTGCACGCTATAAATAAAGTCAAATTTGTGGTGATTACAAAGAACCACCCCTAGAATTTAAGCTAGACGCCTCTACCATATGTCACATTAGCGACTATTTACCTCCATCATATGTCACATTGAGGGCTAAGTGAATGCCTGATAAATAAAACAAGGTGGTAGAAAGCAACAAGGTAGAAGTTTATTTAATAACTTAAATAAAACTAAAACAAATGGAGTACTTAAAATATAACCCTCCAGGAGTCACCCTCTTACAGAGGGGAGTTGGGTCCGCACCATGCACCAAAGAAAGATCTTCTTCTTTACATTTCTAAAACCCAACTAACTCATTCGCCAAATTTCTCCCAGCTGTTACCTTACTCTTGCTAGCCCATTTTCGCCACTCAGCATTTTTATCCAGTGGATGAAACAGTTGAACATATTAGCTGATTCGGTATTCTTAACCAGCAAAGTCAAGCCGATCACGATATTATAAATCTTATCCCTCAATATGACACCTTCGAAGACTTAGATAAACCACTAACAACGGAAGAGGTCTTAACCGCCATTGGCAGCTAAAAAATAACAAATCTCCCGGCGCCGACTCACTCCCAGCTGAGATCTTTAAAGCTGTGTCGTCAGAGCTCATACCCTACCTCAACAAACTGTTTGATGTCGTGTGGGAAAGTGGTCAAGCTCCGCAGGAGTTTCGCGATACACTTTTAATCAACCTCTTCAAAAACAAAGGGAGCGCTGCGGACTGTAGAAATTACAGGGGTATAGCTCTCCTGGCTGTTGGAGGGAAGATACTCACTAAAGCGATGGCAAATAGGCTAACACCTGTTATGGAAAAGTTACTTCCTGAAACACAGAGTGGCTTTAGACCAAACCGAGGCATATCGGATTTAATCTTCACACTTAAACAGCTTCAAGAAAAAGCACTCGAACATCAAGGAGAAATTCACATGTCCTTCATTGATTTAACCAAGGCACTTGACTCGATGGACAGGGAAGTGCTCTGGAAAATTATGTTCCGCTTAGGTATCCCTAGAAAATTTGTGGAAATATGTCGCAATCTACATACAAACAACAACGCCCAGGTTATGTATAATAATGAGGCAACCGAACCTTTCCAAACCCTCACTGGAGTTAGGCAGGGATGTGACCTGGCACCCCTACTCTTTAATTTGTTTACCACTGCTCTAACAATTATTGTTGACAACAAACTGACAGTCAGAGGAATATGTCTCAGATACCGTTTTGATGGCGGTCTCTTTAACATAGGGCGCTTTAGAGCTTTCACGAAGACATGCACACGATTCATTTGTGATCTCCAGTATGCGGATGACTGTGCACTTTTAGCCTCTACGCAGGAAGAGCTTCAAGAACTTTTAGATGTGTATGCCCAGAGCTATGATTCCTTGGGACTTAAAATCAACATTGGAAAGACTAAGATTATGTCAACTCCTCATCAAGTGAACCAAATAAACATTACTCTTAACGGAAATTCTCTTGAAGTGGTGTATCAGTTCAATTACTTAGGCAACGTTGTTAATGACAAAGCAAACATGGACAGCGAGATTCGCAATAGAATTAACGCTGCATCTAAAGCACTCTGGGGACTTAGAGAGAGAGTATTTGACAACCATGACCTTGCTTTGTCAACTAAAATGGCTGTCTACAGAGCAGTTGTCATTCCAACACTGCTATATGGATGTGAAAGCTGGGTCACTTACCGTCGTCATGTGAAAGAATTAGAACGTTTTCAGCAAAGACACCTCAGAAGTATGATGAAAATCCGTTGGTTCCATCATATATCAAACGTGGAAGTACTCAGGAGAGCAAACAGCCTTCCAATTGAGGTGTTAATTTCAAGAGCACGCCTAAGATGGGCAGGTCACGTTCACCGTATGCATGATAACCGCCTTCCTAAATGTACACTTTATGGTGAATTGCTAAGCGGTAGAAGAAGGCGTGGCGGACAACGAAAGAGGTTCAAAGACGCTCTCCATGTAAATCTAAAATCCTGCGGTATTCCAGACGAGCAATGGGAACAACTTGCAGCGGACAGAACCGAATGGCGAGGGGTTGTGGCCAGCTATCAAGGAAATGTTGCTGCAAGAAGGCCGAATCCAATACCTAACCAGGTCTATGTTTGTCCTGACTGCGGTCGACATGTGCTCTCCCGAATTGACCTCTATAGCCATAGTCGTGTGCACCGTAGATGAATGGGAATTACAATAGACTACACCTTTTACTTGTTTTTTATTGTACACAATCTATCGACTGTAACATTTTTATCTTCGGACTCGAGTAACGGCTAATAATAATAATAATAATAATGTACATTTTGAAATATTTTTTTATAATTTACAGATATTAATTTCTACGAAAGAATAAAGTAACATATTGGGTTTTTCAAATAAATAATAAATAAATTACAATTACTGCGTGGCACAATGGGCCATCAAAGTCGGAAGTAGGAGGATTTCGTTACTCGGACGACACGCCCGCGCCTAGATGACTCTATCTTCGTCCAAAGTCGTCTATATCTTGTCGTAGAGAATTAAACGAGAAATCGATCGGGAAGGTTTCGTATCTTTTATAGTTTCCGAGATACGAGCCACCAAAGTTGCCGGAAGGAAAAAATTGCACATATCCCGCCGTTCCGAAAGGGATATCTCGAAACGAGGATGAGATAGGCGCGTGTGTAATAAATTCGAGTTTTTTGAAATTTTTTTATTTTCTGATCATTTCATTTAGCAAGCCGTAACTTTTTAAAAATTGACCTACATTTTACGCTAGACTGACAATTAAATTTGCTATACGACGATGTGGCACTCGAATTAATTGATGGATTTCGTATCGAAGATACGAGCCGTCGAAATGCGACGTACAAGAATTTCACCGGATTCTCGAACATCGCCAGATAGAATCGTCATAATCTCGAGTTAGGCAAATAACTCAGTCTTGTATTGCTCGTTGTTCGATGGACAAAAGATCATATAATATGGACCTCGAAAGGCATCATAAGCAAACTCGAGTCGCTCGAGATACGAGCCGCTAAAGTTATCGGAAGGTAAAATTCTTACATATCCTGTTGTTCCTGAAGTGGTATCTCGAAATGGGAACGAAATAGCTACCTGCCGCTTACGGAATTCGAATTTTCTCCTCGGAATATGTACTCCACAGAATTTTGAGACGTTTGTAAAAAAATTTAAGTTTTTTGAAAATGTTCAAAGGGGTAAACCTAGCCATCATATTAATTCATTTTAATAATCCTGACTACTATACAAATGCAATATGCTTAGATTGCTTAGTCTTTGGAGCTCCCGTTGAATAATATTATTCCTGAGAACGTTTGGTTCCAACAGGATACCCTCCATTATTGTGCAACAATAGTTCAACAATATTTAAATACTGTCTTTCCTCGCCGCTGGACGGAAGAAGAGGTGCTATAGAATAGCCTGCGCATTTACCGTATATAACCCCTCTAAATTTTTCTCTGGTGCCTAGAAATTAAAGTTTATCAAGATAGACCCAATAATTTTGCAGATTTAAGACACAGAATATGTCGTAAAGTGATGCAAATACCCCAACATGTTCAGATAAATTCTACATAGTGTCACGCCCAGCCTTTTTAAAGGGCCTCAGAATACAACAGTTTAATTTTATGTAAAGTGAACTACTTACATTATCTCTTCGTTTAATCCTTCAACTTCCTTACTTAACAATTCCCTGCAGCCGCTGCACCTCACTCACTTTTTCTCCAGAACCACAAACCCTTTTTTTTCCCGATATCTCCTAACTACCGTCCTTTCACCGAATGTCCATCGACCTTCCTCTAAACGACCGACTCCGCGTTTTTTCTAATGTGTATTTATTAATTGTGTTATTGAACTTGCCGAGTCGGTTGTCTAGAGTTTCACAATAATTAAGGATTAATCATTCAATATTTGGGTCGATGGACATTATCTTTACATATTTATTTGACAATAACAAATAAATTAAGAACAAGCACTTATGCTAGAGTGAATGCAAGTAAACTTTAAAATAACACGTTTAATAATTGCAATTCATATTTCGCTAACATTCAAAGGGCATTTTTAAATCTTCAAAAGCCACATTGCAAATCATAATATAAACTGAAACTGCAGCGACATTAAAAGAGCAAAATGCATTATTTCCTGTGTATTTTTATAAGCCGGTATTTTCATTTTTATTATTCTTCGAAGTTAAATCTGCATTGCCAGATGAACAAAATGCAATGAAATATAAAAGGAGAGTATATTTCACGTTTATTTGCATTTTAAGAGGAATAAATTCAAATTTACCACTTACTTATTACATACTTATAAAATATTAAATGTTGACTTTTATATAAACGAGCGTAATACGACATTTATTTAATTTCTTTTGTAATATGTCAATTTAATTTATTTTTACTAAATACAAAAGATTTTACAAACTTACAATTTGACATCAATATTTATAACATTAATAATTTTGATTTGCTTATGATTTGTCTAAACCATAAAAGTTTGTTTGCAGTATCGTTAAGAAAACCGAGAACTCATTTAAATAACATTTGAGGATATTGAGGATATAATATATAAAAGAGGATAAAATATATAAAATATTAATTATTATTTTTCAATAATTTAATTTTATTTATTACTTAGATTACTTTGTACGAAAAAAATATTAAATTCATACTTCTTTAAAACCTATCCACAAGAATTAGAGCTACTTACAAATTAAAAAAAAAAAAATAGAAAGTGGATAAGAAAATTGACATCATTTGTTCACTGGCTTAACAAGTATTTTTTATAACTGGTTTTAAATTAGCTGAAAGAAATAAGTTGAGAGGTATCGAGTTATAAAGAGTGGATACTGCATATGTAAATGATTTTTAAAGAATGTCATACTATGCTGAGGAATGTTTAAATTATTAACATGTCTGAGATTACGGTTGTGATAAGCCGATCGTGGTATTAAGCATTCATTTATGTAAGGTGGATTTGAGGTGAGTGTCACTTTATGCTTGAAGCATGCAAGATGAAACATTCTTCTTGTGACCATATTGAGCCATTTTAAACTTTTTAGTTTAACAGACACATGATCTCTTCTGTTTAAATTGAAAATAAATCTTTTTTTTTTATATACATTTATTTAACGTCGGCCTATTTCCGCTACTGAGGCCTAACACCGACGCCTGTAGACGAGCTACCCCCAACCAGGAATTTTGCCGAACCTCTTCCCTTAAGAAGAGTAGGGATCTTTTACTTGCCTAACATTTAATAGACAAGGGACCGACAGCTTTACATCCCCTCCGAAGGATGGTATATCTCCTATACAACCCTCGCCTAAGGTTGTATAGCTTCCGTGCATACACTGATATACAAGCCGCTGGAAGATGTGTGAGGCGAGAACGCGGTTTCCGTTGGAATGGTCACCATCCAAGTACTAACTGCGCCTGTCGTTGCTTTACATCGCATACCGAAGTATGTACATAGTAAAGACGCACCTACGCTCGCCCCATAAGAAAATAAATCTAATACACGTATTTTGTACCTTTTGTATTCTGTACGTATCAACTTGATCAAGGCATGGCCCATAAATAATGTCTCCATAATTGAAAAAAGGCAAGACGAGGGAGTCACAGAGGGTTTTTTTTGAGATTTTGATTTAATATTTCGCGACGAAAATAAATCCTTTTTAAAGCACAATAGTAGATGATTAACATGACAAGTATATTACATTTTTTTAAATCTATAATAAGTCTAAAAATTTTGGTATGAGTCAAGAACGGCAGTTTTTGGTCCTGTACATAAATTCCAAAATTATCCTCAATATGCTTACATAATTTTTCGTTTCCAAAAATAAGTGCAGAAGATTTGCGTGCATTAATTTTAAGGCAATGCTTAAGTGAATCTTCCAGAAGATTTTCAATATCATTATTAATTTTAGTAATTGATTGGTGGACAGCTCCTGGTTCAAATGTTAAGTATAATTGGGTATCATCTGCGTAATAATGTGATTGAAAAGACGTTAAAATATTTTTAAGATCTGCAGTGTATAGTAATAATGACCCCAATAATGAACCTTGAGGTACTCCGGCTTCTAAATATTTTGGTAGTGATATTGACTCACTTAAAACTACACTTTGCTGCCTGTTAGTAAAATATGATTTAATTAAACGAAGAGAATTGTCGGAAAAGCCATAATATCTTAATTTTGATAGAAGTAAAGTGTGATTAATTGTGTCAAATGCTTTAGAGTAGTCAAGCATCATAAGTGCCGTAATTTTACCTTGATCATAACCCCTAACTATGTCATCATTAACTTTTGCTAATGCACTTGTGGTGCTGTGACCCACCCTAAAGCCAGACTGTATATCATGAGAATTAAGGTAAGACATCAGCTGATTAAATAATAAACGTTCTATTATTTTGGACAAAACAGGCAACAAACTTAAGGGTCGAAGGTCGCTGTAGGTTGTTGGGCAGCTTATTTTATTTACCCACGCTTTCTTCCAAATCTCAGGAAAGATACTTTGCTCAATACATTGGTTTATAATATGCGTTAAATAGGAGTTTAAATAAGGCATACAATATAAAAGCATTTTTGTGGAAATACAGTCATTTCCATGGGCATTGGATTTGATAGTAGTTAGTGCCTTATATAACACAATAATAATAATAATAATAATGAGTTTATTCATCCACAAAACAACAATATATATAATTGAGTAAAAGAACAATAATAATCTAACCACTAGTACATAAAACAAATTAGAGACATACAACTTATTGTTAATTAAATAAACAGGAAAAAAAAGGCCACAAGATTAAGTTAATCTGAACGTGGCTTAAACGCAAAACACTATTTACACATGTGTATATGCATATACACGCATACATTTACACAGCTACACAGTACACATGTGGATCTATGTATTTATTTCTATTTATCAGAAGCAAACATTACAACTTCACAAAGACATAGCCAGAACGTGGGTGCTCTGCTTGCTTAGTAATATATTTTACCTATACGTATATACAGACACATATACACACATACATATACTCATACACATAATTGCCATAAAGTTTATTAATGTAAAAATAAAAAAAAATTATACTTTAATTAATAGACAACATACTGATAAGTATTACTACAAAATTGGATTCAAACTAATTTAAGGTTCAATTAATTGATGCAATGTGTTTCTACTCATGGTAAGTATAAATAATTTTGTCCGTTTTTTAAACATAGGTACACTATGTTACATGGCCTATGTCCATTTAACAGTTTTATTTAAAAACTAGTGTTTTGTGGATATTTAGCACGATCTGTATAACATTTTTGATTCAGTTTTTGTAAGTGAAACTGTTTTCAACTAACAGAATTTTACGTGTATAACTGCTAAACCATTTCATACTGTTTATGTACTTAGTTTTATATCTTAGGAACTTGGTCCTGTTTTTCTATTAACTATTATGTAGCTCATTTCCGTTGTAACACAGCATTATTATCCCAGGAAACAATTGCCTACAATACATTTATTTACATCAGATATCTATTTTTCAATTTTTATATTTTTGTTTACTATGGAGTACATATGGTTATATTCCTTACTTTTTCTCATTCTATATATAGTAAATCCTATAAGATGTAATATATTTACTGAGTTATCAATACGATTTACTATTTATTTACATCTGTTCATATTTGTGGTTATGTATAAAATAGAAATTACAAACTGAGGCAAAGACATTGGTATGGAACAAAAACTTTTATTATAGATTCCTTTTATCGATTATATGCCACTAATTTAGTTGTGAGCAAAGGAAATTGTAAAATTGCGACCTGCAAGTTGTTGCGCTTAACTCAACCACTGACAGATGGCCATACTTGTACTTACTATTTTTATATTTTATAGCTTTCAATTTAAATAGGGAATTAGATTTCTCACATTTTTTTGGTAGCATTATTTTCCAGTAACTAGGACATAAAGTTTACCTTATCAGTAAAACTCACCAGGAAGTCATTTGCTTGCAGCTTTTGTACTGATTCAAACGTATATAATTTTTAACTGTGGACTTCAGTAATTGATATTACAATTTTTATATCTAACTAGGACATAAAGTTTACCTTATCAGTAAAACTCACCAGGAAGTCATTTGCTTGCAGCTTTTGTACTGATTCAAACGTATATAATTTTTAACTGTGGACTTCAGTAATTGATATTACAATTTTTATATCCCAGTTAACAAGTGTTGGAAATACTGGTCATTTCATTATTCATTTAAAAATTTAATTAATCTTGAAATTTTGCCTTTGATATAATTTCAATTATTTTTAAAATAAATTTGAATTCAAAGTCAATTCGTAGTTAAAATACTATATGTACCACATGGTTTTAAAAATATTTTTCTCTTTTCTTTTCATTTTTTTGGCAATTTATAATCTATGAAATCAGCTGAAATACATTTCGTGCAGCTAACTTAAATATATTTTATACAGCTAACTTGCTTAAATTTTGTACATGCATTCATGCTTAGATATTTACATGCTTACATGCTTCGATGCTTATATTCTGAGATACTTCTACATTCCTGCATAGTTTTTGCACAGTTTATCTTTCATAGATAAAATTTCGTTGTCTTTTCATTAAACCACATAGTTGGTTAATTTTCCTACAACTTTCACCCCACTTCATTGAGAGACGTAAATTGCAAAGGAAACTTTAGAATTCATTCTTGCAACAAGAGACAATTGTGGGCCTGGATTGCTGTCCCAGAACCAGTCACCTCGACCATAAACATTCTAGGATACTGGTATAAATTTGTTTATATATATATATATATATATATATATATATATATATATATATATATATATATTTAAATTTCAATTTGTCTTTCAAACCGATCTGTCTATTTTTCATGTAATATATTTTAACATTCATTTTAAATTATCTTTTTATTTCTCTTTCCAATAATTTCAGTCTGATCTATAGTAGACTGGTTATTCGAGAAAAAGAGACAATTTTGCTTATTTTACTATAGATGGTGCCCAATTTGACATCAATTTTTCTTTGTCTCCTTTTCTCGAAATAAACAGAAATCTGTCGCTTATGCTGTACATGTCAGAAAGGGTAAGTTTCTCCACTCTTACGAATGCTCTGGACCCACGGCTTTCTGCTCCGACTTAAACCAACTAGTCATTCGCATATGTTGCCTCAATTCTTTCTCAAAAATAAATAATAAGAGAAAGGAGGTAACAACTAGTAATATCTTTTATATGTTTTGGTAAAAAGTTGTATAATCTAGCCGAATTATGTTGATACCCTCTTTGTCCTATTGTCTTAGATGATAAGATAGTTTTAACCTGGACATTGATTTTGTTTCTTGTTGAGTAATTATGATCCACATACAAGAGTCTATTTTTATTTTTATATTGAGTTATAACAATTTTATAAAAATAAATTTGTCTCAAATCCAGAACTTGAGTTTCGGCAAATAACAAATCCGTGGGATAGGTAGCGCTTTTATTAATCATTAGTTTTCTAATTTCTTTTGCAGAATTTCTAATTTTTGTAGGTGACAGTTGGCAGCTCCGCCCCAACCTACTATTCCATATGAGAGACCAGATTCGACTAAATCGTAGTACACTATTTTTATTTGAGGTACATCTAGTATTTTAGTCAAGTATTTGTATTTATATAGTATACTACGAAGAGTTTTTAAAATATTACTTATATGTACATTCCATCTCATATATTTATCTAAGGTTATTCCCAGATATTTAACGTGATCTGCTATTTTTATTTGGATATTATTACCATGATTGTTTATGGTCAGACAGTTATATGCAGGTACATTATTTGCGTAACAGCTAAAAGGCAAAAAATAGGTTTTATTAAAATTTATGGTTAAAAGTCTATTATTGAAGTAATCGATAATTGTATTCACATCTTTCTCGACATTTTGCTTCAATTCACCCCAAGAGGAAGCACTGTAAAAAATAACAGTATCGTCCGCAAAACTTGAAATCGTTCCTATAGATTCCAAACAAAGCAAGCTGTTAATATAAATTATGAACAAAATTGGCCCAAGGACAGTTAATTGAGGTACGCCATATTCTACTATTCGTTTTTCACTTGTTTTGGTATTGATAATGACGCACTGTTCTCTATTGTTTAGGTAGCTCTTTATTAGATTGTAAGCATTTCCCCTAAAACCCATGTCTTGCAGGACTTTGTTAGATGGCTCACAGTGTTGAAAGCCTTTGCAAGTTCAAGAAACACACATAATGAAGGCTTACTGGTATCTAGTGCTTGGTAAATTTTTGAAGTCAACAGACTAATCGTATCCTGTGTAGATCTACCCTCCCTGAATCCGAATAAATTTTCTGAAATAAGCTTATATTTCAAATGTGCTTTTAGAGGGCGGAATATTAAACATAATATTTTTAGTCGCAAACTCCTCTATAAATCCTTATTTTACTATAAGGAAAGTAACCAGACTGCAACCAAAGTTACAAATCTGGCGCGTTAAGTGTAATAATTGCATATTACCATCAAAACGCTAATGCTTCGATTGCAACAAACACCAGCCGAAAGACTGGTCCTACTTAAAGGAGCTCCCTTGCCAGTCGTCACACACCACTTGCAGACTGCAGTTTCGAGCTGTTGGCTCTCGTCAGTGCAAGGTAGGTATGCGACGACCGACATGAGAATCCTTTGACTATAGTACATCCCGGTATTTTCACAATAGCGACATGTAAAACAGCCAGCAGGCGCCATCTAGCGGTCCAGTGTCTGTTGCAATCGAAAAATAATATTCCGCCCTCTAAAAGCACTTTTGAACTATGCTAAGCCAAGTCAGGCTATTTATTTTTCGATTGCAACAGACACTGGACCGCTAGATGGCGCCTGCTGGCTGTTTTACATGTCGCTATTGTAAAAATACCGGGATGTACTATAGTCAAAGGATTCTCATGTTGATCGTCGCATACCTACCTTGCACTGACGAGACCCAACAGCTCGAAACTGCAGTCTGCAAGTGGTGTGTGACGACTGGCAAGGGAGCTCCTTTAAGTAGGATCAGTCTTTCGGCTGGTGTTTGTTGCAATCGAAGCATTAGCGTTTTGATGGTAATATGCAATTATTACACTTAACGCGCCAGATTTGTAACTTTGGTTGCAGTCTGGTTACTTTCCTTATAGTAAAATAAGGATTTATAGAAGAGTTTCCGACTAAAAATATTATGTTTAAGCTTATATTTGTTTAAATATTTCACAATTCTTATCTTTAAAACTTTTCAAAAATTTTTGTTAAATTTGTAATTAGTGATATCGGTTTATAATTTGAGACAATGTTTTTATCACCGTTTTTATATAATGGTTTAATTATTGCTTTTTTGAATTCAAAAGGGCAGAATCCAGTCAATATTACTTTATTTATAAGATGTACAAGTGGTAATGCTATCAGTTCCTTGATTTATTTTAGCGTTTCTGCCTTAATCATGTCCACTCCAGGAGCTTTGTTAGGTTTTAGTGAATTAATAATATCGATTATTTCATTTCGATCTGTAATTTCTAAAAAGATGGAGAATGGTGTAGAAGTTCTTAATGTGGGATCATCCGGGGATATATGTATACGTTCAGCATAGTTTTTTCCTACACTAGAGTAATGATTATTAAAAGTGTTAGCTATTGCTAATTCGTTTTGTGTTATTTTATCATTTTCGTTTCTAATCTATTTTATTGAAACGTCATCTTCAGATACTCTAGAGAAAGAAAATGTTGTGTTCTCCAAATATCTATTGTTGTCATAGTTATTAATTAAACCATCACAAGCATCATCACTTTTACAAATAGATACAAAATAATCATACATTTCCAAAAATTTTTAGTAGAATGGCTGTTTTTTTTTCTCTTTCGCCTTTATAATAATTAATTTTAGACTTTTTGATTATTTGATTCAGTTTGTTGCAATAGTTCTTGATTTAAATTTTTATGTTTATATTGTCTGGATAAATTTTAACTGATTGTTTGATTTCAACAAAATAACATAAATGGCAAAAGGCAATCCAATCTATGTAATGTAAAGTGTGGTGTTCAGCAAAATTAGCTTCCTTAAAATTATAACAAGCTTGATCCCCATGCACATGTAGCAATTCTACTTAAAGTAACACAAGTGGTATGATTATATTCCATTCTTTGTACTGTGAAACTGCCTGTAAGACTATCCCAACAATTAAATATTTTATTTTATTTATACTCAATCATTAAAGTTGTATTCAAAAACACATTATACATTTCCATAAGTTATTTTGAAATACCAAATGATCCATATAAGATATTCCACCGTCCTTCGCAATGGATCCATAAATAATAAAGAGAATAATACATGGAAACCCTCCTACAATTCTCACAAATTGCTGACCGCTAATATTTCTTGTATAAATAAAAAAGGCCTTTGCGTCATTTTTATGAGAAGGATTGGACTACATTACAGCCCTTACCATGAAGAAAGATAGACGGGATAAATATTGCTCGGTAATATACCATGCGACATACGCTTGTAGTTATAGGATCAACCATCAAGCGAGGAAGAATGAAACGTCATAAATCACGCAAGCCATGCATATTGCATTCTCTGGATGGAGCCTCGCCATTATCTACACATATATTTCATACATCATCAGAGCAGCCTGTTCTAATGGAGAATCGCGGCAATTGTTTTACTTTATGTGAATTGTTTGTCCCAAACCGACTCGATCGTACTACATACATGTATATAACTAACTCGACTAGTGCCAACTAGCGACACATAAAATAAAGTTACGAGGAAATATTGTGCATTAAATTTTATGGGTTGTAAACGACCGACATTATATTTTTGCAGACCACGGATCCCGCTTTTCCCTTGAGCAATTCCCTGACAATATTTAGAAGTACATTAGTATAAAACGAAAATTGCCTGGAGTAATTAAATTATTATTAATTGGATGTGGTTTTCCACTGCATGAGAAAAGACTAAATCTTGAACCAAAATTAATAAATAAATGTGTAAAGCAATCTTAGTCTCATACAGTCCGCCTTTTAATTAAAATTTATACAATACTAGACTAGCCTAGACTTTTAGTTGTAATTGCCAACAAAGCTAAATAGGCAGCTTTTGTAGCTTATTAAGGCTATGACGCGTTTAAGTTTTCTTTATTTTAATTTACCTTGAATTATGGCTTCAAGAACAGGTACAAAAATTATCAATTTTATTAATATAGAATTCTTTGCTTTCTACGTGGCACTACATTTCTATATTACCTCCACGTCCAGTGGAAGTATAGTAATGCAAGAAATCTTTATTGAAATAGGCTTAAAATGTCATTTTGACGTCAGGCGCAGTTAGTAGTTAGATGAGTGACCGTTCCAACGAAGACCGCGTCCTCGCCTCACACATCTTCCAGCGGCTTGTATATCAGTGTATGCGCGGAAGCTATACAACCTTAGGCGAGGGTTGTATAGGGGATATACCATCCTTCGGAGGGGATGTAAAGCCGTCAGTCCCTTGTCTATTAAATGTTAGACAAGTAAAAGATCCCTACTCTTCTTAAGGGAAGAGGTTCGGCAAAATTCCTGGTTGGGGGTAGCTCGTCTACAGGCGTCGGTGATAGGCCTCAGCAGCGGAAATAGGCCGACGTTAAATAAATGTATTTAAAAAAAAATGTCATTTTGAGCGAAAAAAATATTTCTGTCGGTCTGTCTGTCTGTCGGTCTGACTGTCTAACTTTTTTGTGCGCACGTTTACTCTGGAACAGTTTAAGATATTGACTTGAAATTTGGTACACTTATGTATTGTAACGAGATCTGCAACTAGATTATATTTTGATCTAATTCCGTTGAATGATTCCGGCGTAAATGGGGTAAACAAGGGAAAATAGGCAAAGCAAGCAGGTAAGAGTCCATAAAATTGCAATTTAGGGCATATACGAAAAGTAAACATTTTTTTGCACCAGCCACCGCCACTATCACCCCCACACTATTATGAAAGGGATTAAAAAAATTTAAAATGTGATTTAGTGTATATACAAGAAAGAAACGTCTCAAAAAAAATTTTTGGCGTTAACCACCCCCTCTACCACCCCCATTGCCACCCCTACCGCATTATTAAAGGGAGTAAAAAATTAAATTGGGATGTAGTGTGTATACGAGGACCAAGGTACTCTAAAATGTTTTGGCATTAGCGACTCCCTTTACCAGCCCCATTGCCACCCCCACCCTATTGTTAAAGGGAGTAAAAATTCAATTTGGATTTAGTGTGTGTACGAGAACCAAGGGACTCTAAAATTTATTTTGGTGTTAGCCACCCCCTCAACCACCCAATTGCCACCTTTATACTAAATCGAAGTTTAATTTTTGCTGTACACGATAGTACATAGTTGCTTGCAAAAAATGGCCACAAGTAGTGATGGCCATGATTTGAATTAATTCCTCACACTGTAGATGAGTGTGAGAAAGAAAGAAGGAAAGCACGCGCCGCTTCGTGTTGTAAACAAGGATCCAATGTGGTGTACTTAAAGTAATTTTGTTTTTTAATTTATTACCTGTGAAGCAACCATTTCTGAGCATAATGGGTGTTACCCATATAAGGAAAAAACCGTGTTCTGTCGAAAAAATCAACTATTAAATGTTCTGAGAATGTCGAAGTCCTGTTATGTGTTCCGAGACCACGGTTTGATGAAATAGATGTGTTACCAGTCACATATTTTTTATGTGTACATCTGTAATTCCAGCGAAAAAAATCCCCTTGTTACATGCCGCTTTCAGGCCATGTAACAGGCTTTTAAATATTCTGAAATTTATGTGAATACTAATGGTATAGGAATTTAGGTTGGCCCGCCACTGGCTGCGTGAACCATCTAGCGAAGGTGCGAACCGTAGCTGGATGAATTCCTGTCGGTAGGTAAGGTGGGAGTTTCCGGTTGTTGAGTGCAGAGGCCAGGGAAGAAAGTTTGAAGGTAACGGGAAAGGAAGATGGTCGTCTAGTAATTTTATTTATTCATCATCCGGGTGGATTTAAGTGTTTTCCATCAACAAATCAAGTTTTCTTATTGTGAAACATTGGGATTTTCGAATGGTATATGTATTTTTATGGAAACTTGAACCCTTGAGGGGATATAGTTGGGACGCCGAGTCGCCGTTTTTTTTCCTGTAAGTAGCACGTTTTCGAACGTTTTCATTTCAAACCATGACCTAATTTTCTTTATTATTCAGTCTCTCCGCACATGAGTAATCGAAAGCCATAGCCATTTAGCAACAAGTTTAGAAGGACCTGAGGCTATTTTCGTGAGTGAGTAGTTGCTCATGATGATATATTGTTTTAGGGTTTTTTCTTAGCTCCGAAACTTTTTATACCGAAGTTTCTCTAACACAGAAGTTTCTCGCAAGAGTTTTTGTAGAACATATTTTTTGCCCACCACAAGTTTTTCCAAGGGCATTCCACAACATTAGCCAATCCTTATCCTGTGGCTGCGAAGAGCTGTGGATGGTGAGACTATTCTTGTTGTTGGTTAAAGTGTCCTCGACTTCTGGGGTCTGGGACTTCATTCGTGCCTCAGCCTTCGGAACCTGCTGCATCTTCTTGGATAGAGCGAGTATCATCCGCCCAGAAAGATATGTGTTTTATATGTGTCTGCGCCAATATTATGGAACTAGTGGACTGGGTTGTCGCTGCCAAATTTTGAACAAACGGCAAACTGCTATTTAGTTTAAATTTATTATAGTCACATTTTTCACAAATTTTGTACTATTAAGTAGTCAGATTCTTCTTTCATACCCCCCTTGTTGCAACCCACGCCCATTTGCTATACGACTAACAAGGCAGTGTCGGCTCCCACGCATCGTCAGGAGGGCACTTTAAATTTTTTTTTAAAAAAGGGTAACATCAAAACACTCTGTGGACCCCTAATCAGGGACCTGTATCACTTTTTTTTATTATTGTTGCATAGGTAGTAGGTCAACGGTTACACCCTATTCAGATATTTAAAAGTTATTATATTTATATCTACTATTTATACAGATATAAAGGATTAAAAATCTACATTAAAGTTGCATGAATTTTGTTATAATGTATAGTTAAATTCATTTAACTCGATTTAAAAAAGTTGTGGCGATTTTACTCCCACAATATTAAGCGATAACCTATATTTTAAAAACAAGCAAAAGAAACTTGGTGGCAAATCAAAGTACGCTTTAATTGTTTCATGCAACACCTGAAACTAAATTTGAAATGTAAATATTTATACTCGAAGTACTCTACGGCTTATTGTGTTTTATCTCGGGCTCTAAAAATAAAAGATGATTTTTGCACTTCTTAACTACAGTTACTTTAGCGAATCCGAGTTTAAGCCCAACACATTAACATGGTTTTACAGCCCACTCAAGACATTAGGAATCCTTTTTATATTTTGTACGGTAAAACGTTGAAATGGGAGTGTAACGCTTTCATTGGTTCTAAAACGTGAAACTATTTACAGTTTTTCTAAGAGGTTATTATCTTTTACTGCTATTACCTCAGTTATACTTTTTAAAGTTCCATTTCTTTCATTGTATTGAGGTGAACTGATCATGTTACGTAAAATGAGATAATATAAAGTAATATGTACTAGGGCCTAAAATAATAATTTATTATTTTATTTAAAATTTAGTAATTATATAAGATTAGTCGTTACTAAAACTAACAATCCATTAGTAAGTAAACGTACACATGCACTGAGGGAAATATGAGGTTTGAAATAAGTAAGAAGCCTTAGTTTTTTCAATTTAGTAAATATTTGTTATTCTTTATTATATTTATTTCCTAGAAATAAATATATCAGCAAAGAGTTAATCATAATACGTGAAGTAAATATTTAGTTCTGTATAGTAAATATTTACTACTCATTAATAAATTTACTTATGAAAACTAAATGTTCAAATGTCGCCCTCTGCCGTCGAAAAATTATACTGTGTGCTTTATCGTTTCCGTTATAGACGCCATTAAATGATCCAAGTTTTCTTCGCGATTCGTGGTGTTTTTAGTCAGTTTATGGTGTTTATTTTTGAGAATGGACAATAGTGATTGAATTGAGTGAATTTAATCTAATCTTGAGGCCTTGGATGCATCCAGCAAATCAAAGCAAAGGTATGAACAGCTCGACTATTTGTGAGGTCGCCATTGTATTCATTCTACTGCGGATATGCATAATTTTATTTATGATGATAAGTACGTTTACGAAAATCGGCCTACTTTGGTAAATTCTATCGCAGTTTTGAGACACAATGGAGTATACTAAATAAGTTAATCAGTGTGTCCGTGTACATTTTAGGTAACCTCAGTCAATTTATGTGATTATAAATTTTCTTGTTCTGTAATTGTTTAAATGCAGAATATATTTTACAATAAAACATTGTAATATAGTATATTTTTTTATTTGTTTGTTTAATGCTTTATTTTAGTATTATTAAATCCAAAAATTTACTCGGTAGTTATTGTATATTAATTGCATTTTCTATAACGTCATGCTATATTTAATTGATTTAAATAAACGGTGAAAGTCATCCTGATAGAGTATAGTGCATTAAAATATAGGTATTACATTTATTAACATTAGAAGCATATAGAGAGGATGGAAAATAAAGAATATATAAAAAAAATGTATAAACCTTTTTTAAGATCAAATACGTTATGGTACTCAAATCAATAGATTCATATCTTCTTCCAATTGATTTAAATATTCGGAAAAAAAGTAGTATCGTATATACAGTGTGTTCCCGGTTTGTTCGTCGAAGAGAAAGATTGTTTTATTTTAATGTTTGAAAAAAAGCACAGTGAGGAAGAAAAGGTTTTATTTATTGAAAGGTAAAGAGTCGCATAATGAAAAGCAAAATTGAATGTTAATTTATTGATTTCTTTGAAAATGTACATATCAAAAAGAAATTAAGAAATGTCTAGCTAGATTACACTATACCTTTGTTTTTCTTTTACGATGAAATGCCAAATAATAAATAAATAATAAATAGACACCACAGAAATTAGACAACCCCCAATTCCAAAAGCCAGAGGCTTGTGCGGAAGGGGTTACACATTGAAAAAACGCGGACACACAACCATTCCGACACTGGCAGTGCCGGAGCCAGGATTCGAACCCGGTGGTGCGATGTCCGTGTAATTAATCGCGATTGCCACCTCGCGCCTTAACCGACTCGGCTATCGAAATATATGTATATATTGGAATGGCAAGACATGGTTAAATACAAAAGTTCATAGATATGCAAAATTTTAAAAAAATATAGAATGTTTAAATTTTTATTATATTTGATTTCAAAATTTTATATAGATGTGACCGTATCTTGCAACTTATTTGACATTTTGGTTTTAAACAAAAGTCAAACTAGTTTGGTTGCTTTCTGTTTCAGTAAATATTAAAATATTTTTCCCCAGTTATTTTTTCCTCGCTCTCAATTAAACTTTTGTAAGAAGCTTTGTTTGTGAGAAATAAATCTTTATTTCTCAGAACTATATATTTTTTACTCGTGAGTATTTGAATTTATTTGACAATATTAAATATTTAGTTTTCATTTTTAAATAAATACTTTAGTATCCTCAACTAAATGTTTAAACGGCCAAATACATATAAATCATTTAGTCGGGGGTAATAAAATTTATTTATCTCAATTAAATCATTCCCTCAATAATAACAAATGGAGGGCTTTTACCAATATCACTGGTGCAGGGAGACCTGTCAGGTTAAGTTAAGTCGCTATCTTTTGATTTAAGAGTATGACTCCTATTACCTTCTTTCTTTGAAGCTTTTATATTAAATTGAAATGCTTACTTAGCAGGCTACATATTGAGAACAAGTTTATATTTATCATTTGATTCCAAATCCAGTGGAAGCGTACAAAAGTACAAGTATATGGAACAATATATAATATGTATCTTATGTATACACATATATGTTACATATTAAAACATAATATTTTTAGTCGCAAACTCCTCTATAAAATCCTTATTTTACTATAAGGAACGTAACCAAACTGCAATCACCAGCTATTCCTCGGGCTATGGGCCCCGCCGAGCGTTGAATTACAAGTTACAAGCCTGGATCGTTAAGTGTAATAATTGCATATTACCATCAAAATACTAATGCTTCGATTGCAACAAACACCAGCCGATAGACTGATAATACATAAAGGAGCTCTCGTGCCGGTCGTCTCACACTAATTGCTGACTGCAGTTTCGAGTATTGGCTCTCGGCAGTGCAAGGTAAGCATGTGACGACCGACACGAGGATCCCTTGACCATTTCGGTATCTTTAGGATAACGACATGTAAAATAGTCAGCTGGCTTATAACTTGTAATTCATCGCTCGGCGGGGCACATAGCCCAGAGAGTAGCTATTTATTGCAGTTTGGTTACGTTCCTTATAGTAAAATAAAGATTTTATAGAGGAATTTACGACTAAAAATATTATGTTTTAATAGTCCGCCCTCTAAAGGCACACTTGAACTATGCTAGGCCCAGTCAGGCTATTTATTTTTCGATTGCAACAGACATTGGACCGCTAGATGGCGCCTGCTGACTATTTTACATGTCGCAATCTTAAAGATACCGAAATGTCAAGGGATCCTCGTGTCGGTCGTCATATGCCTACCTTGCACTGACGAGAGTCAATAGCTCAAAACTGCAGTATGCAAGTGGTATGCGGCACGAGAGCTCCTTTAAGTAGGATCAGTTTCTCGGCTGGCGTTTGTTGCAATCGAAGCATTAGCGTTTTGATGGTAATATGCAATTATTACACTTAATGCGCTAGGCTTGTAACTTGTAATTCAGCGCTGGGCGGGGCACATAGCCCGGAGAGTATTGGTTGCAGTTTGGTTACGTTTCTTATAGTAAAATAAGGATTTTATAGAGGAGTTTGCGACTAAAAATATTGTGTTTAAATATTCCGCCCTCTAAAAGCATATTTGAAATATGGGATTTATCGCCACTTTTGAAAATAGGAACGCATTGGCTTCTTTCCGCCGATTTAGGAACGCTGCTGTTTTTTAGGAGATATTAAACAATATATGCATTGGTGTGACAGGAACGTTTAAACAATCTTTGACAATAAATGATGGTATACTATCAGGACCTGAGGTCATTTTGTTTTTTTGGTTCGTTTGCTGCTAGTATAATTTCAGTTTTAGACACATATTCACTAATAATATTATGTAAGCAATCAACATCATCAACATCAAACACCTCTGGTTCTTCAGATTCAGAAGGCAGAAATGCACTTTAAAGAAATTACCAAATATATTTACAATATCCTGTGGCTTCGTGACGGACTCATTTTCATATAATATAGTTCCAGGAATTCTAGATGTGTTGTTTTTTGATTTTACAGATGACTAAAAGTTCAGAGGATTACTATTGATTGATGCCTGAGCATTTTCAATACAGTTATCATAGGCAGTTTTTATTTGTTCTTTTATCACACGTCTCAATTAGGCTGGGGCCGTTACGGATTTTTAATGCTGAAAAGAAAAAAATTAATAGCAGGCAATGGCCGGCTTGAATATATAGTTGAGGTCATAAACAATGAAAAACAAAACTTTGGAACTTGAGATGAAGGGAAGTAGTGAAATCGGGTGCTATTTAAGGGATGAAAACCGTTTTTCGTGATTTGTGGCGAAACATGACCTCCTAGAGAAAAGTGTTTTATACAAAAGTTGTAGATAATAAAAAAATATAAAACTTTTATTGTATATATTTTTCGACATAACCTCAAAGTTTTGCGACAAAATGACGAAAAACCGATTTTTCTGTTTCTATTCTTTTTCTCGCGTGAAAATTATTTATTTAAATGAAACTTTGCGAAAGAACGCAATTATTTGCATATAATAAGCATGAATTTTTTCAGTTATGGGAAATAAATATTTTTCGAGATTTTACCATTTTTCCGAAAAAACAACCCTATCTTCGGCGAACAACTTTATTGATTTTTTTTGGATTTTGATGTTCTACTAGTCCTCATTTTTTTCGACGAGATGTCTACTTTCAAATGGTACGTCGATGTTAGTGATTTATTGTCATTTAGCAGCATAAAATTAAGAAAAACCGAAAGAAAATTTTTCGAATCTCGAATTTGTCGATTTATTTCATTATTTTCAATTTTTTAGCATATTTATGTTAATAATTCATAATATTTTATTGAAAAAACTTACTTTGGTATAAAATAACTAAAGTTGAATGAATTTAGTTATTGGAAACCACGCTAAAATTGAATACAAACAAAAAAATACTGTTACGTATTCAAACAAAAAAAATAATTTACAAAATTTGAAATTTCTCAGCATACAGGTATTTGAAATGCCCGCCCAAAACGACTGAAGGTTGGGGGTAGAGAGGGGTAGGACAAAGTGAGCCTGCACAAGAGCAGCAGAGCTCGTTCTGCTGTAGTAGTAAATCTCTATTCGTCTAGTTGTGTAAAAGTATTTTTTCAGTTTGTGATGTGTCCTTTGTAAACGCACGTGGTGATTGATTTTTCGACTAAAATTAAACAATTACCCTTTTCACAAGAAAAATTTTTATCAAATCAAAATAATAAAAACAATTTAATTGTCACAATGTCAAATAAATTACACTCCGAGGGCTTTTTGTGTAGGCGAGCTCCTGAAGACGCCGATGCACTGATTGTTAATACTGCGATCCAATTAGCTAAACAAGATGATAAAACTGTAATAATCGTGGGTCAAGACATCGATTTACTAGTTCTTCACTTCACTTTTAAATTGGAAAAACTCCCTCCAACTGAAGAAGCAGCTGCACAACACTCCTACAGAGTCTATTACCAATTACAAACTTGGTTGGGTAATTTTGACAACGATCAGGACAACAAAAAAGCAAAGGAATGGGGCTGGAACGAAAATGTAGGAAGACTCGTGCCGAAATACATCTCTGCAGTTCCGACTTGATTCCCGGAAAGTTGTTAAAAGGTGTTAGCTGTACTTGTGAAAGTGGATGCAATAATCAAAGGTATGGCTGCCGAAAACACGGCTTAAAATGTACCAATCTATGCAATACATGCACTGAGAACTGTTCAAATAGAGACAGAGAAGTATTTGTAGATTTAAGTGATTCTGAAGATATTGATGAAGAGCCAGCAAAGAATAATGACATCAAAATTGATGAATTGAATGATTGAATGATTTTGAAGGTAATATATAATTTGAGAGTTTGATCGAAGAAGAAAACGAACCACAACAAAAAGGCCTAAAATTGATTAGATTTTAAAAATGATTTTATTGATTTTTCTTTTTATAAGCTATACACAACCAATATTAATAAAGTAAATATTTGTAAATAAGTAAAGAATTCGTAGCCAATATAAATAAATTGTATGTTGTATTTTATCATATGTATTTATAATTATTTAATATGCATATAAAGTTTTCGAAACTTAACTGTATCTTAAGAAAATTAATAAAGTACTATTGATTTCCATATAAATGTTAAGTTTCATGAAGTTTTCCCTACCTTTCCGTGATGAAATTCATTCAACTTTATTTATTTTATACCAAAGTAAGTTTTTTCATTAAAATATTATGAAATATTAACATAAATATGCTAAAAAATTGAAAATAATGAAAAAAATCGACAAATTCGAGATTCGAAAAATTTTTTTTTGGTTTTTCTTAATTTTAAGCTGCTAAATGACAATAAATCACTAACATCGACCATTTAAAAGTAGACATCTTGGCGAAAAAAATAAGCGCTAGTAGAATATCAAAGTCAAAATGAAAATCAATAAAGTTGTTCGCCGAAGATAGGGGTGTTTTTTTCGGAAAAATGGTAAAATGTCGAAAAATATTTATTTCCCATAATTGAAAAAATTCCTACTTATTATATGCAAACAATTACGTACTATCACAAAGTTTCATTTAAATTAAATAATTTTCACACGAGAAAAAAAATAAAAACAGAAAAATCGGTTTTTCGTAATTTTCTCACAAACTTTGAGGTTATGTCGAAAAATATATACAATAAAAGTTTTAGATTTTTTATTATCTACAACTTTTGTATAAAACACTTTTCTCTAGGAGGTCACGTTTCGCCACAAATCACGAAAAACGGTTTTCATCCCTTAAATAGCACCCCATTTCACTACTTCCTTTCATCTCAAGTTCCAAAGTTTTTTTTTAAATTTTTTATGACCTCAACTATATATTCCAGCCGGCCGTTGCCTGCTATTAATTTTTTCATCTCAAAAAGGTAACGGCCCCAGCCTAAATGTATTTAGTTCAATCAAATAATTCTCGTTATGATTTACTCTATGCTTTTGAATAGCGTTTCTTTTAATATTTTTAATGATTTCTGACGTCTATCAATTTAGAAATTGACGTTTATGCGTTTTATAAACAAAAATATGTGAGACAAATATTTGATAAAAATTCATGGTCCGCCGAAAGTGTTACTAATAAATACGTTTATCTTAATTCATAACATATAAGTTTTGATTGTTGGTTAACTGTCTGTTTCTATTACACTGTTTGCAAAGTATATGCAAATAAATATAAACTCGTATATCCTGATTAGTTGCCAAAAAATCTGCGTTTGTTCCAAGCTGATCGGAAATCAGTATATTTTCTTTAAGATAAAAATATCACGTATCATCAGGAGCTATTACATCGACTATTTTTAAATCTAAAAAACAAATAAAACTTTACTTAATGTAGCAAACGAAATGTTTCCTCAGAGTTGTGTTGTTTACAGTCATTGTCATTTTGTTTGCTGAAAGTTTCAAAACAACCCTTAAACAGCTATTTCCATTTCTGGAGCAACCTATACGGAACTAGTTAGATTACTGTAAGACTTCTCAAGAGTCGCATGCTCCCAGAATTATGAACCTAGTACGCAATAATGTCTGAATGGTGTAATAATGAACGGATTTCTAAGCTACAAAGTATCGGCCTGCTAATGTTCTACAAGAAAATCCAACTATTGGTACATATTTTAATTAGACAGTGGTATTTTATTTCTTTGTGTAATTTCAAACATAGCAAATTTTAGTTTCTGAAAAGATAATTCTTTATTAATATTTAAACGAATGCATCTAACTAATCAAAAGTTATTTAGAAATGCTATGCTTGGTATGCTCAGAGAGAAAGCTAGGCGCGCCAACTACTGTGCTACCACCCCATTATGGACTGAATAATATGTTTATTTCGAAAATTGTGCAATTCTTAAATTTAATCTTTTCGCCTATTAGTACAATTATTATTCAACGTTAAAAAGGGGCCAAATCTCCGAAATCTGAAGTACTGCGCCGATCTTCTGGAAAATTTAGAATTAAGTTCATCTTACCCTCCTCTTCAAACCTGACTTGGTCGCAAAGTGTGCTTTTTGTTTTTAAGGGGTGAAAACTACCCCTTACTCCAATAAATTGAAAACTAATAAATTAACGCGGTGATGGGCTATAATTATGTTCAAATATGTTAAATATCAATTGTTTTTAATCATGGATCTAATATTTCAATATTTTACTATTTAACTACCCTTAAAAACAACCCCTCACACGAAAATTAATAAAAAAATGTGTTTAAAAAGCATAAAACCTTTTTATTTCGGATCGTAATTTTTCACTTTAAGTATAAGAAATCTGATTTTAATGATGCAACCCCCAAAAGCCACCCCTAACAATAAAACTTAGGAAAAATTGAAGACTAATAGATGGAAGCACTGATAGGTTATCGTTATGTTCAAATATGTTAAATATTTGTTGTTTTTTATAATGTAACTAATATTTCGATATTTTACTATGTAACTACCCTTAAAAACTACCCCTCACACAATTATTAAAGAAAACATAAAATCTTTTTATTTTGGATCTTGAATAGAAAAAACATATTCCTTAAGTGTAAACGACCTGATACATCATTTTTCAATATGATTCAACCACTAAAAACCACCCCTTACAATAAAAATTAGGGAAAAAATCCTTTTGAAAGCTCCAAGTAGTGGAATGCGTAAAAAAATGAAAATAAATTGCTGCTTATGATATAATGAAATTTTTCTAAAATTTTCATCCCTTAAAAACATCCCTTTCAGGGAAATTAAACTCTTAATACTTCACATTGTAATTATAATAAAAATATTTACTTTACAATATTAAGATGATTTTTAAAGTGAATATTAATAGTTTAATTTTAATTTTCAAATTCATCCATTTCTTCACTATCAACTTCCTTTTCTCCTTGGTCGACTGGAGGGCAATTTTGGCAACTGTCACCTGAGCAAGTGCCGCAAGTTTCATTGCAATATAACCCAAGTTTGCGACAAACACAAGTAGAGCCACACCCTTTTTTGCAATTATCTCTAGAAAAATGTATTTAGTTCTTTAACGATAACCCGGCTTCCTTTTAAGCTTCTTGCATTCTCCCACACATCATTTTGTAGGGAATTTCATAAGCTATAAAGTCATGATGATTGTAATATTTCTACACCCTTTCGTTCACAGAATTTTAAGGTTGAAGGGCTAAAAAGAGGTTTCCTTCACATAGAAATCAAAGCTTTAAATATGCCCATATCTTGCTTAATTTTTAAGCTACATGAATTTTAAAAAAAGTATAATTTTCAGTAAAAAGAAAGCAAAATTTTTGTTGAGAACACTTTTTTTCGTAAAACAAAAATTATGTTTTGAGTTATTTTGAAAAAATAACGTATTATTTGAAAAATTGAATAAAAAAATTACTTAAAACAACTTTTTCCAAAATCTACATTCTCTAAACCATTCAAACTTTTGGAAGGTGTTACTGGGACATAAATAAAGTTAATCTTTCAGGGGCTACGATTACTTTTAATTTTGCCGCTCATGGCGCCAATTTTATTGTCAATTTTTTCCAAAAATTTCAGAGACTTAACTTATTTTCGTCATAACTTATTTAATTTTCATGCTAGAGGCTTTTATAAAAGCTTATTTTAAAGGTCTAATAAATCACATTAAAAAAGGTTATGAACATTTTCTCTGAAAAATTACTCATTTCTCCGTTATTTGAGTTTAAATCTTTAGATAAATTTACGACAAACAAAAATTTGTCTTCAATGACTCATAAGTCGCTTAATATGACCTAAAACATTAAAGAAATACGACAGATCGCTTTGGTTTTTTATAAGATTCAATTTTGATAAGAATAGTTTTTTCCAGAAAACATTTAATTTTCGAGTTATTCACGAAAAATTTTTGAAAAACGTGTTTTTATTGAAATTTTCAATCGCGAATAACTCAGAAATTATTAGGTTGTAGAAAAAACTTTATACTACATTTTCTTCTTACAATTTGATCCTCTATCGAAACCCGGTGTCATTTTGAATTTTTATATTTCAACCCCCGAGAAAGGGTGGCATTTACCCCTGGGGTGGAAGCACATATCGGCACTAAGTCAAGTTTGTTATTTGCATCAATTTTGAGCTACTGCTAAAATTTCAAACAAATCGGTTGAGTTCATCAGATTTCGGAGGTGAATCGGTTCATTGATTGTACTATATGTGTGAAATGTACTATGACAAGAAAAACGGTCACCAATCTAGGTACTAACCGCGCCTGACGTTGTTTACATCGCATATCGAAATACGATAGTCCGGGGGACATCAGTCATATACCGGGAAAATTTATTTGGATGAAATATTTTTGTGCCATCTTGTTTAAAATGTGCTCCTTTATAAGAAAGTACAGTTTGTCAGATAGAAATGTGGTCAGGAATTGTTTAAACAGAATTTTTTTAAACAAATTAGAAATATTGACTTTTTCGTTTGGGAATATATATTTTCGTAAAGTTGAGTGATTTCGAGAAAAAAATCTTGATATCTCAAAAAACACGAAATTTGAGATTTTCAAGGCTCAAAAACTATATGAGAATGAACGTTTATTAATGTTAGAAAAATTCGTATCTATTCTTTAATGCTTAAACCACAACATACTGTTGATATATTTTGTTATTCTTTAACTAAAGTGCTTGATTCTTTATTGTTAAGATGTGCATGCACACGAGCCAATCAGCTTAGAAAAACTATATTGTTATTTGCTGCACTCTAACAGAGAAGAGAGTGTAATTACTCCCTGGCGGTGGCGTTATCTGTGGGCCAACTGGCGAACCGCCATTTAGTAGTGCCTAAGAAAACTATAGAGGATTCCAGTACATTCTGGAAGGTTCTCCACTGAGATTCTAGACATCCCAAGTGTGTATATAAATAGGTGAATCCAGCAGATGGGGGAACAGTTCAGTTGAGTATACGGTACAGTTCTGGTATTCAGAGACAGTTTTTGGTTAGATAAGAGTTGACAAGTGATTTAAAACATAATATTTTTAGTCGCAAACTCCTCTATAAATCCTTATTTTACTATAAGGAAAGTAACCAGACTGCAACCAAAGTTACAAATCTGGCGCGTTAAGTGCAATAATTGCATATTACCATCAAAACGCTAATGCTTCGATTGCAACAAACACCAGCCGAAAGACTGATCCTACTTAAAGGAGCTCCCTTGCCAGTCGTCACACACCACTTGCAGACTGCAGTTTCGAGCTGTTGGCTCTCGTCAGTGCAAGGTAGGTATGCGACGACCGACATGGGAATCCTTTGACTATAGTACATCCCGGTATTTTTACAATAGCGACATGTAAAACAGCCAGCAGGCGCCATCTAGCGGTCCAGTGCCTGTTGCAATCGAAAAATAAATAGCCGGACTTGGCTTAGCATAGTTCAAATGTGCTTTTAGAGGGCGGAATATTAAATATAATATTTTTAGTCGCAAACTCCTCTATAAATCCTTGTAAGATTTGTAACTTTGGTTGCAGTCTGGTTACTTTCCTTATAGTAAAATAAGGATTTATAGAGGAGTTTGCGACTAAAAATATTATATTTAATATTCCGCCCTCTAAAAGCACATTTGAACTATGCTAAGCCAAGTCCGGCTATTTATTTTTCGATTGCAACAGGCACTGGACCGCTAGATGGCGCCTGCTGGCTGTTTTACATGTCGCTATTGTAAAAATACCGGGATGTACTATAGTCAAAGGATTCCCATGTCGGTCGTCGCATACCTACCTTGCACTGACGAGAGCCAACAGCTCGAAACTGCAGTCTGCAAGTGGTGTGTGACGACTGGCAAGGGAGCTCCTTTAAGTAGGATCAGTCTTTCGGCTGGTGTTTGTTGCAATCGAAGCATTAGCGTTTTGATGGTAATATGCAATTATTACACTTAACGCGCCAGATTTGTAACTTTGGTTGCAGTCTGGTTACTTTCCTTATAGTAAAATAAGGATTTATAGAGGAGTTTGCGACTAAAAATATTATGTTTAATATTCCGCCCTCTAAAAGCACATTTGAACCAAGTGATTTAAAAGTAAATACAGTTGTATAGTTGTGACCCTGACCAAAATTAGTAAAATCCGTCAACAGTGGCTTTTGACCTATACAATCAGCCACAGTGCAATATAAGTTCCAGAGATCCATATACACAGGGTATAGCATTTGACCCTAACCAAAATTTCAAAAAGTGCTTTTTGACTTCTCCAATCGATAGAAAGTACACGAGGTGCTCCAAGAGTCTCTAACCACGCTCCAAATTATTATTTTTTATATTCCCGGAGTGTCCTTCGTGTTCAATCGGTAATTAAATTAATTATTTTTTTTTAATTTGCAAAATTTCAGAGACATAATCATCAATGTTAACTATTATAATTAGATTCTAGATTTACTGAGTTAAAATGTAATTATAGAGAGGCGTTTAATGTTGAAAGTTTTACTAGATCTTCTTTTTATCTAATAATAAATATGTCTACACGCTATTTGTTCCAACATCATTTAAGTGGTATTGGTTGTTTTAAAGATTAATTTATTTTGTTACTAATTTAAGTATTTTTTCTGATTGTAGCGATTGGAGGTATAAGGTATTAATAATTGCATATTTTCGAATTTTAAACTCAACTCAATAATCACATTTTTATCTCAGTACATTTATTCATTTTAATTCATTTATTATTGTTACAGGTAAGTTCCAGTTCCATCGCTTCATTCAGTGCGCCAATAAAGGATAAAGGTTGAACATATTGCATCATACTTAAGAAAACGTTACGTTACCCATTATTCAAGAAATGAAAAGATTAGTAAGGCTTTAAATTTTATTTGTTTATATTTGTTGAAGGAGTGCATGCGCAAACAATTTTAGAGAATCCAATTCTCCAAAAGTCGTTGTCGAAATTTGAAGGGTGATATATAACCCCAAGTTCTATAATCAAGTATGTCCTAACATATTAGGGAGTTGGACCCACTGGTTTATTTCAGTAGTTGTCGCTTTCCTACGCGAAGTATGCGCACGAGGTTTCTCTTCTAAAATACTATTTTAAGGGAGGTAAAACTGTCAATCATGGGACTAATAAACAAATTCTATAGTATTTAATTTAATTAATTCCAAAATGGTATTAGATTTTCAGTGAAAAAAAATATGTATAGGTATATATTTACGGGATATTCATTCTTATTCTCCATAGCCATCTAAAGGTTCCCAGGTTGAACATAATATTGGGGGGACCGTAGTTCAATATTGGATCAATGAAATTATAAAAAATATTGGATTTGACAATATTGGTGTATCTATGTTGGTGGTGAATTATTTTAAATCATTCTAATTCAGAAATACGCAGATAAAAGTAATAAACAATTTTAAAAATAATTAGTTTTATATTAAAATTAATTGGAGAAAAATTCATCAAGAGTATAACAGATTTTTTCAATAAGTGATGTTTTAAGCCTATTCTTGAAAATGTTTTCAGACTCTTTGACATTAGCTGGTAACGCATTGAATATTTTACACCCCTTAAAGTATATACTTATAACATGTTGTCGAATGTTGGCTAGGGATAAGACTATTTTTAAAACGTATTGAATAATTGTGGTCAGTTTGATATTTCTGAAAAATATTTTTAATTTTTTGAAAGCCGTTTTGCAAGACTTAGAGAATAAAGACACGTTGACAGTAACTACTCATTAATTATACCATATCACATCTGACAATAGAAGTTTGCATAGTATAGACTAGGTATCTTTTGACTATAATGGTTTACCAGTGATCGCAATGCGTAGCAACAATTGCGTAGTTTATTACATAATTCGTCAATGTGGATATGCATCTTATTATGTTATTATTGTATATAGTAAAATTGTACAGCAGACATCAATTGATAAGGAAAAATATTAATTTTAAAATATCGGCATATTCATATTGAGATTATATAGTTAAACTAACATTTAAATTATATTTTTCAACCGATTTATATCTATATTGGCTTGTCATGCTGCATTAAGGCTGATTGCGCATGGCTCTCCTTGCAATATGCCACACATGTACAATCACTAGTTTAGGGACTCTAGCTAGATGTTTGACTAATATGATTCAATTATGACAAAGGAGAAATTCACTGTAGTAACACTCACTTAGCCTGTATAAGCAAAGGCCACTATGCCTTTTAGTAATTCCAGATGGAGTAGTGTACCTGCCATATAGGTGAGATATTTCTGTTGAGGTTTTACCACAATCGCTTTTGAATTTTCTTATTGATTATTTTAAAATAATATGCATTATTCAATGGTACTATGGCTATGGCTCAAATAATAATTTATACTGGAATAAAATATTATACTCTATGATTTTTTAATATTTGTTGAATATAGCTTAACCCATATTGAATGTATATAAAAGAAGGGCCAAATTTTTTATTGGTTTAATACTTTGTTTTTTATATCGAGAAAAATTTTTGTAATATTGAACCAATATTGATTGGTACAATATTAATGTTCTACATGGATTTTTTTTGAAGAGTATTATTAAACACATTTTTTTGAGCAATTGTAGATTAAAAAAATATTTTTGTTCCTCCGTGCATCCCCCACATTCCAAATTCATCCTCTACGTAAATGAAATTTTAAAAATATTTTGGCAAACTTTTTTCATATAATATTTTATAACGGTTCCAGGTGATAAACCTGAACATGAATATTGCTATTATTACTACTGAAATATACAAACAGTTTGAGAACTTTCGTCAGATCCTCATTTGAAGCATTGCATTGAGGGCAAACGAATTTTAATTATATGGCGGAGTCGCCGGTACGAATATGTTTTTAATCTCATTTTCTTTATAGTGGGAAAAAATTAATATTTTGCAGAAGGCGTCTCTTTGAGGAAGGTGGTAAGTGACAGGATATAAGTATTTATACACATATGTATTTATACATGTATTCATAATGCCTGCATGTGCAAAATTTATAAAAACACTTTAATAAACATATTTTTTTTACTATTTTTCAATTATACATGGAAAAAAATTTCCACCCTCTTGAAAGGTGAAAACAAAACCCGGGGTTGGTTACGCAATCCTGGTCACCTCTACCACCTTCCTCAAAGACACCTCCTACAAAGTATTAATTTTTCCCAGAAAGCAAAATTCTACACCTTTGAAGAGTGAAAACAACCCCCGGGGGTGGTTACACAACCCTGGTCACCTACCATCTTATTCAAAGGAACACCTCTTGTGAAATATCATTTTCTTTTTCACAAAAAAAATCAATTTTCCTATCTCCTACAGGAGTGGAAACCTGGGATAGGGGTGGCTGAGGTCAAATCCCTCGAGGAACTTTCCGTTCTACTCAAGGGAACAACAATTAGTCGAAAAATTGGGGAAAATAAATGGGTTCACAAAAAAGGGGGTGGTTTTTGGATAAATTTGAGGAGATTGCCGAGGTGGAAAAATTAGTTTGTCCCCGGGAACCCATTCAGCACCCTCGAAAATGGGAGGGCTCATTGTCTATCCCAGTCGTAAGTATTCGGTAAATTCGTTATAAATCACAACTCTTTAAATGGATTAAAATATAAATCCAAATTCCTCAGCTAACATGAAAAGTTTTATTCGAGCGAGTCAGCTGATTTCGACTAAAGGCGTATAGGTAGGAATAAATATACATGCGAAATTGAAAACCTGTTTATTTTCCAATAGGTTGTAAATAATAGCATATTGTTTAACGAGCATATAATGATGGCTATTATTTACGAGGGTGAAGTTAACAACACGAGCCGCAGGCGAGTGTCGTAAATCACCTGAATTAAATAATATCAATATTTAGTTTTTAGAACAATAGCATTTTTGGAAATTCTCCAATTCATAAAAGGTTTGTATATTGACATATACAACTTTCTTGACTTTTAAGATAATAAATTCAAAGAGGTAATTTCTGGCGGCGTTCAAGACATTTCATTTTCACTATTAGTATTCATATTTTTAATTTTTTAATTGAAATAACTAACCCCTCACTATAACCCATTTTGATTGTCAATGTTAATAATGACGGTTTGAAATGTCAACATTGAAAAAACAATAAAATAATTATTTTCGTGGCCTACCTTGTCATTTTTGTTTCACTTTTGTTTTGACACGCATGGCTCACTCTTCTTGCAATAAAGCAGCGCATTTTGAATGTCAAATATGTCAAGAAGTAGTTAAGGTAGACCTATAGAATATTATATACTTAAAATCAGAGGAAAAGGGCTTCTCGAAAATGCAGTAATATATAGGGTGTTCCGCTGTAAAAGAATATATATATATATATTCACTTACCTCTCACCACTATACCATTTACATTAGTCTGTATAAGACTAGCAGGTTGGCCACTGTCATTTGTCTGTTCCATGACCTATGGCATACTGATGAGAACTAATAAGTTCGAAACCGGTCTATATCTGGTTAGGGAATTGACAAATGACATTGGATACCAATTTTCATGATTTGTAAGGTATAATTCAATGCAGGTCGGGGAATTTGCCCGCTGAGTAGTTGTTTCCTGCAAATCATGTATAATAACTTTTTTTCTATTTTCACTAATAGAAATAAAGGGGATCAATATAATAATAACCCTGTACATATATATTTTTCAAACGCCTCGTATGAAAATCAAATTATAACGAGGCAACACCATCTATGAACTTGAAACGGACATTAAGAATTCTACCCTTCAGATAAGATTTTACAACCAGCAATAAGAAATGGGAATATCAGTGAATATATTGCGGAATGTCGAATACTGTGAGTGGTGTGTGTGACCTCGAGATTGAAAGGCGCTTTCATTGTCCCTCGCACAAAGGCACCGGGCTTATCCGACACGCAACCACCTCACTCTTAATCCCGACAAGTCTAAGGTTTATAATACCATTTAATTCTCCCCATTGTTATTTATAACTTTCAAAGTAACGCTTTTCAGTAACTATAAATTTCTCGGCTATAGCAAGGTAATTAACACGGTACAGCCAATATTAAGGGTTAGGGAACAGAGTTAAATGCCCGTATATTAACTCCATGTGTGGTTAAACGCCGCTAATAAAATATTCAAGCCGATAACTACTCTGCAATTTAGATTATAATTGAGAAATTCTCGGGTCATGAATGCTCTAGCTAACATTTTTATTGGTTATGGGATTTCGGCAACAACATACGAAACAAATTAAGTTTTTATTAACTGATTTTACGGCCCATCCTGGAGAAATACGGATATAACATTAGTAAGGGAAAATCAATACATGTCAGCAAACTGCTTTACATGTAATAAAGCGATAAAGCGTAGTAAGGAATTTCAGATATTATTTTTTGTTTCATATTCGTCTCAAAATATTCATAATAAGTTTTTACGAAATGGTATTTTCTATTCGAGATTCATGTTACAGATATAATCTTAGAACGGCTAATTTTAATATGCTCTATCAAATTCTGTTTAAGATATCCTGATGTCTTCTATCAGAGTACCACGATAGTGGAGTGCTACAATATTAACATTTATTTAACGTCAGCCTATTTCCGCTACTGAGCCCTAACACTGACGCCTGTAGACGAGCTACCCCCAACCAGGAATTTTGCCGAACCTTTCGTCTTTCGATGAGTAGGTATATTACTTGCATAACATTTAATAGATAAGGAACCGATGGCTTTACATCCTCTTCGAAGTATGGTATAGCCACTACACAACCCTCGCCTAAGATTGTACAGCTTCCGCGCTTACACTGATATACGAGCTGCTGGAATATGTGAAGCGATTACGCGGTCTTCCTTCTGAACATGCACGAGCCTTCTGTAGTCTGAAAAAACAAAAAAGTTTTGTGTTGTATTGGATCGGCTGGAAGCCGTGCGATTGGTTTTTAGGATATGGGTTTCTATGCAAGATATTTTAACCACCGGATAGCACTAAGTTATTTATTGGTTCCAGAAACACTAAAATTATAAAAATACATTGATCTTTCATACCCGAAAGTTACAAACAATTAACAACTAATAATTTTACCAAAAGTACATAGACCTAAATAACAATAAAAAAACACTTACCTAATACCAGGTACAATTCACACAATTTATATATAATAACAAATTACTGAAAAATCACACCAAACAGGCTATTATGTTTCTTCCACCGTTCTATCAATAATTCAAAAAAAACTACCTAACTGATTAACCGAATCGCTCTACATTCAATACTGGGCACGGCATCTAGTGGCCTCGCAGAGTACCGGCAATCTGATCGCGAAAAGGATTCTTGATCACCGAGGCCGGTATACCTCGATCGCTATTCAATAAAGGTCCAAGAAATTCTGTTACAGTGTGGAGAGCTTGAGTCAGAAACCGTATGTGTACTTAATTTAAACTTGACAAGAATTGGTGTGGTTTGTTCTTAAATGCTTCGCCCTGTATGTGTTTCAGAGCTACAGTTCATTTGTATTTATTATTTAGAGTATGACTAGCACTTTATTTAAAATTATTTTTATGGCAGGGTCAATGTTTACACCCTTTACATATTTTTCTTGGAATTAAATACTTGGTTTTAAAGGAAAATTTAAAAAAAATTATTAAGAGCTGGGTATTTATTTTAATTTAATTTACATTTGTTTACACGAGATAAGATGGTTAACATATCGATACTTGAAATTTTGCCTTTAAGATGATTTTATTTTTATTTGATTTTATTTAGGTCATTTAAGACTGACAAAATTCACTTTTCATTTTATGCGCGATGGCAGTTTAATTAAATTACTATTTTATACTTGGATTATCCAAGGAAGTAGAATAGCGACTGCAGGAAAATTCAATAAGTGCAAATAAGTGGAACTAGACAGACCGCACCATATTTTAAAACCTGAGATCGAAAGATTTATTAGTATATTACGTCGACCAGATAGACGGAACTAAAATTTTTCCAGGATTTACTGTACTTCTGTTTTAGAACTCGAAAGCTTACTAGTATACGACAACTAGACATATAATAGCCATTTTTTCAAAATTTTGGTAAACCGAATACATATACTAGTACTACGTTTACAATTAATAACTCGCGAACGTACGTAACTTGGATAAGACACTGAAACTGACTTGCTTTGAGCTTTCCATGCTCCTCTAATTATACGGTACGATGGGGACTTGGCTCGCCGAAATCTAGATAAAGCTGGATACGTCCTCGGCCAGTCTATGGGGCTCGATATTGTGAAATATTGCGCAACTGTTTTGAAAAATATGACAGAATATATCATAATTACGTCGATGAAAAATAGGATTTTTCGATATACAGGGTGTTCCACTTGAAACTCCCAACGCCAATTACTCGAAAACTGAAAGAGGTAGTAAATTTATGTAAATGGCAGACAATTGGTGTGATCAAGTGCTATACTTCGACTTGTAATATGCCGGCGCCTTTGACGGTTTAGACGTCGCGACGACCGGAACAAAATTTTCGATGGAAAGAGTTTGAAAAATAAAAGATATCAATAGTACTTTTAATTCTGAAGTTTTTTTATCATTGGAAATTTTTTTATTTTTTCACTCGTTTCGGAGTTATTTGACATTGAATGTGTAAAAATACCATTTATTAAAATTTGACTATTTAATAAATTGTCTACATCTAATAGGCTGTGACTATTCTGATGATAGCGCCTACTGATTATTTTGCATGTCGCTATCGTAATAATACCGAGATATACCAAATAGTCAAGGGATCCTCGTGCCGATCGTTACATGCCTACCCTGCACTGACGAGATCCAACAGCTCGAAACTGCAGTCTGCAAGTGGTGTGGGGTGACTGGCACGAGAGCTCCTTTGAGTTTAGCGTTCTGTTGATAATATGCGGCTATTACACTTAACGCGACAGGCTCGTAACTTATAATTCAGCGGGGCACATAGCCCGGAGAGTAGCTGTTGGTTGCAGTCTGGTTACGTTCCTTATAATAAAATAAGGATTTTACAGAGGAGCTTGCGACAGAAAAATTATGTTTTAATTTTCTGCCCTCTAGAAGCACATTTATACTATGCTAAACCCAGTCAGGCTATTTATTTTGCGATTGCAGCAGACATTGGACCGCTAGATGGCGCCTGCTGACTATTTTGCATGTCGCTATCGTGATAATACCGAGATGTACCAAATAGTCAAGAGATCCTCGTGCCGGTCGTCACATGTCTACCTTGCACTGACGAGAGCCAACAGCTCGAAACTGCAGTCTGCAAGTGGTGTGGGGTGACTGGCACGAGAGCTCCTTTAAGCAGGATTAGTCTTTCGGCTGGTGTTTGTTGCAATCGAAGTATTAGCGTTTTGATGGTAATATGCAATTATATTACACTTACGATCCAGGCTTGTAACTTGTAATTCAGCGCTCGGCGGGGCACATAGCCTGGAGAGTAGCTGTTGGTTGCAGTCTGGTTACGTTTCTTATAGTAAAATAAGGATTTTATGGAGGAGCTTGCGACGGAAAAATTATGTTTTAATTTTCTGCACATTTGAACTATATATATATATTAAAATGTGCGCCTTTTGACACTACACCATTTTCATAAAAAAATAATGTTTCAAAGTCTTCTAATAAATCCGTTATTGGACTTTGAAGCATTATTGGGACACAGTGTATGTATAATAATGGTAATTTTTCACGTTTTCTATAGTTTTTTTAGCCTTTGCTTCTAGCATTATTCAGCTTCATCGGAAGTTTTTGAAAGATTATTAACCTATCGAGCATAATCGCAATTACGTCGCCTTCTGTACGATTTTCAATGATAAGCCGGATACAACTACCTGACTACGAATATTAAATAGTTTTATTTAATTAAAAAACAAAACTGGAGCAGCAGGCATCAAAGGCTTTAGCTCTACGAATAATCTCATTAAACATGAGCTTTTTAACTGAAAGCAGCTGCATTGTCAGTGCAGTTTATCTGGGAGCATCTTAATGTGGATCTCGTGCTCATGGATAAGGAAAGCTGGGATTGAGAATTATATCATCCAAGAGAGCAGAAATAAATCATAAGCAAAGGCTTAGAAACGTCCACATTTCGACAGATATCTCATATTTTCTTTACTCCTCCGCCGTTTGTTACACAGATAAAAATATAAATATGCCTTGTCTTAGGAACGGTGGATGACTCAGTAAACTTATGAATCTCGGGGATTTTCTAAAATAAATCTCTCTTTGAATTGCTGCTTGATGCCCGTCCTTTCAAATGTTTCATGTTTAATTCAGATTGGATATTTTCTTTATGAGCGAAAGTTAGGCACGCCTGCTCCGTGACTTGAAAATATATGTATCGATTATTACTTTATTGGCACCAACTATAAAGCATGAATAAAAAGATTTCATCATAACACTTACAATATATATGGACCTGTAGAGGTTTAGCCCCTACTTAATCATTTACTTTATGTCGAACCATCGATAAATAAAGTTGGGAGCAAACAGCTTTAATAAATATAAATAGCCAGAAGCTACCGCGTAGACGCTTGCCCAAAATCCGTTTATGCTCCTTAAAATAAGATAGAGGTATATCTGTCAGGGAATTTGATGAGTTCGCCCGTATATTTTGCCGCTCCGTTCAATGCCGTTGAATAATATTGCGGCTTATACGAACTACAATATTATACAAAGTGCACTTGCTAAATGGTAGATAAAAATATATTTAATATATTTTATATATATTTTTATAACCAATTGAGATAGTACAATAAGCCAATAGTAGTAACAGTTTAGTAGATATACAAATAAATATTCGGAAACCCACAAGGACAATTCCGCGCGTAACTGAATACATAATGAAAATTACTATATAATGCTGTTAAATAACCGTCGTTATGAAGAAAAAATGGACCTAATTTTCCAAAAAAAGAGATTAGGCAAAGTTTTAACTGTAAAACAATATCATAATCTTATTCGTCGTTATCAAAACCCACCAGTACCGAATTTCAAAAAGATGGTGTATGTGGTATTCGTGTAGTAAGAAAATAAAATTTCACTTTTTAAAGGACCAATAATTATTAGAATTATAACTTTATTTTTGGTAGCAATTAATAGTTAATTAAGATGGAGGAAGACAGGCTTTTGTTACATGGCCTATGTCCATTTAACAGTTTTATATAAAAACTAGTGATTTGGTTACATTTAGCACGATCTGTGTATCATTTTTGATTCAGTTTTTGTAAGTGAAACTGTTTTCAACTAACAGAATTTTATTTGTATAACTGCTAAACCATTTCACACTGTTTTATGTACATATTTTTATATCATAGGAACTCAGCCATGTTTTTCTAAACTATTATGTATCTCTGTTTCGATGTAATACAGCATTATTCCAGGAAACAATTGTCTGCAAAACATTTACTTACATCGGATACCATATTTCAATTTTTATATTTTTGTTTACTATGTAAATACATATGGTTATTTTCCTTACCTTTTCTCATTCTATGTATAGTATATCCTATAAGATGTAATATATTTACTGAGTTCTCACAGTAGTCACAATACTTTTTACTATTTATATTACAGCTGTTCATATTTGTGGTTATGTATTGTATTTAGGAATTGTGAAGCAAAGGCTCTGGTATGGAAGTCATAAAACTATTACTATAGATTTCTTTTATCGATCATATACCACTATTTTAGTCGTGAGTAAAGGAAATTGTAGAATTGCGACCTGCAAGTTGTTGCGCTTAACTCAACCATTGACAGATGGCCATACCTGTACTATTTCTATATTTTTATAGCTTTCAATTTAAATAGGGATTTAGATTTGTCAAGTTTAATTCGGTAACATTATTTTCCAGTAAGTAGGACAAAAAAAGTTTACCTTATCAGTAAAACTCACCAGGAAATCATTTGCTTGCAGCCTTTGTACTGATTAGAACGTATATAAATTTTAACTGTGGACTTCAGTAATTGTTATTACATTTTTTAAATCCGCGTTAACAACATACAGGTAATTTCATTTATTACTCATTTAAAATTTAATTAATCTTCAATTTCTGTCTTTGATGTAATTTCAATTATTTTTAAAATAAATTTGAATTCAAGGTCAATTCCTTTTAATTTAATAAGTAGTTAAAATACTATATGTACCGCATAGTTTAAAAAATATTTTTTTTTCTTTCTTTTTCATTTTTTGGCAATTTATAGTTTTTATGAAATCAGATAACATGCTATAAATTGTTATATAAATTGTAACAGGCTTAGATGCTTATATAATATTTAGATGCTTAGATATTTAAAATCTTATATATTTCAATATATTTGTATGTACTTATGTATTTATATGTTATGCACGTATATACTTATACATTTCTGTATACGTTTCTGCATAGCTTCTTCATTCCTGCATAGCTTTTGCACAGCTTATCTTTCATATAGATAAAATTTCGTCAACTTTTAATAAACCACATATTTGGTTAATTTTTCTATGATTTTCACTCCACTTCATTAAGAGACGTAAATTGCCAAGGAAACTGTAGAATCCATTCTCGCAACAAGAGACAATTGTGGGCCTGGATTGCTGTCCCAGAACCAGTCACCTCGACAATAGTCAATCTAGGATCCTGGTATAAATTTGTTATATATGTATACTTTTTTAATTTCAATTAGTCTTTATAAACCGATTTATCTATTATTCATGTAATACATTTTAACATTCATTTTAAACTATCTTTTTATTTTTATTACCAACAATTTCAATCTGATCTATAGTAGACTGGTTATTCGAGAAAACGAGACAATTTTACTTATTTTACTATAGATGGTGTCTAATTTAACATCAATTTTTCTTTGTATCCTTTCCTCGAACTAAACAGAAATTTGTCGCTTATGCTGTACATATCGAAAATGGTAAGTTTCTCCACTCTTACGAATACTCTGGACCCACGGCTCTCTGCTCCGACTCAAACCAGCTAGTCGTCCGCATATGTTGCCTCAATTATTTCTCAAAAATAAATAACAAGGGAAAGGAGGTAACACTTTCTATTTAGAATTAGTCACGTAACGTTAGCCAGCTTTACTTAATCAAACAATAATTGACGTGGGAGGCAAAAAAAGAGAAATATTAATCAAATTTAATTCATGAACATTCAATACATAGTAAGGGCTACATAGATAACTAAATCACAGTTTGTTCAACATATCCTCCATCCATGTGAATAAATTTTTCTATAACTTTTCTGTTGTGCCACACGACTTTATACAATTCTGCAGGTGTTATTTGTAGGCAAGCTTCTCTTGTTCTATCGCGTAGTTTTTCTGCGCTTTGAAGTCTCTCTTTGTATACTAAATTTTTAATACACCCCCAAAAGTAAAAGTCTTTTGGTGTTAGATCCGGAAACCGGGGTGGCCATTCTCGAAGAGGACTTCTTGGACCTATCCATTTTAGATGGAAAAGTGTGTTAAGCCAGTTACGAACAACGTTCGCATTTTGACTTGGTACTCTGTCCAGATGCAGTATTAAATGCACAATTATTTGAAGAGGCATGTTATCCAAATTATTATTAAAATCCCCTTCAAGAAAGTTTAAAAATATTTCAAAAAAGAAATGTCCTATAATCTGCTCATTTAAAATAGCGCACCAAACAATCACTTTTTCCTAACGTTGACTTTTACAGTTTATAACCAATTAGGATTTTCATCAGTCCAATATCGGATATGTTGACCGCAGACTACACCATTTTCTTTAAAAAATTCATATCATTGAGAATATTTTCTTGTGCCTGAAAACAATAATCTAGCCTTTTCAAATTGTCGCCTTTGAACAAAGTATGCAGGTGCAGGTACTTCCGTTTGAACGCTTTTAATCTGTTTCTTTTTAGGTATCTCCATACTTTAGTTTTGTCAATGTTTAATTAACGCGCTACATTGCTGATACTGGCATGTGGATCTTGCCTAAATGTTGCAATTATCAGTTCGTCATAGAGATATCTAACATTAAGGTTTATAACATAATTGCTTGGTCTAGGTTTTCGAACGTTACCGGTATCGTTGAGCAAAGTTATTAGTAATTGCTACTGTTTTAACGTGGATATTTGCTCGCTCTGGATGTCGTGTATTAAAAATTCTTTTAGCCTCTGCGAATGATATATTTTCGCCTACAATACGAATTATTTCCATTTTTTCACGAACTATTAAACGTACCATTATTAAATACTACAAAATTTCACTTAAATTTGCGTAAACACAAAAATAATAAAATGTAATGTAATTTTGAATTATAATGGCTAACTTATGTTTAAAAGGCAAATATAGAAATTTAGTCCCACAAAAAGTATACTGTATGCTGTTATTTTGTTTACGAACGTCATGTCAATGGTGTGTCAAATTCTAACCTATTTAGTGTGATTTTAGAAAACATAATCAATTAAATATCGGTCAAATTTCGTAAAAGTTGCACATATGGTGTTTATCATTAAAATCGAGAATGTTAAATTGTTTAAAAGTGAAATTTTATTTACTTACCACACTTTCGTTTGGAAATTTGGTACTAAAATTATATTCTTTCAAGCTGGGCGACAGTCCGCTGACAAGAAACATAACATAGATTAGAGCATAATGCCCCATTTCGGATAAAACACATCTTACCATATCAGATGTTACCGATCTTCCGGCAACCTCTGTTGCCAAACTTCACCAACTATAACTTTCGCTTATCCTATCCACTTTCACTGATATTTCATGCCTTTTGAATCTTTAAATCTTTCCTGTCCCCCTCTTCTTTTCTGTTTGTTTCCTTTTATCCCGTTTATTTCTTGTATTCTTTTTGTACATTTTTGTCTAAATTCATTTCCATTCAAAAATTTTCAACAAAAAAACCAAAATTCTCGAAAAACCAAAAATTTTAAAACCACAGTTTAGGCCAGCCTATGCGCAGCCCGGCGATTTCACACCCCGCGGAAAGCTCCTCGTTTATGTTGAGGTGTCAGCGTCAGTGTTAAAATTGCTTGGTGAAAAGTGAAAGTTTTTAAAAAATTTGTAGTTCTTAAGTTTTATAAAATCTGTTTTTTTAGATATATGTAATTTTAATACCTATTTTAATCTGTTTGTTAGCAGAAGGACTATAGATTTTAAGTTTTAACTGTCTTTCTTAGCCAAGCCAGACCCAATCCGCCCGGCCCTGCAATCATCCACCGCGAATCGCGCAGTGGTTGCACGGCCGGACCCGGAGTGGGTTCTGGGGAGGCAACTGTAATTAAAATTGAAAATAAAGTTATATTGAATTGAAGTGGTACTGGTGGACTTTTGACAACGACGTATAAGATTATGATATTTTTTTACAGTTAAAACTTTGCCTAATATATTGTTTTGGAAAATTAGGTCCTTTTTCTTCTTAACGACGAAGGTCACTGGTGTATTTTTAAATATTTTACCGTGGCAGAATCTCCTTGCTGGTAAGTACCTACAAACCAAATTTTAAGAAAATCGCATGGTTAATAAGGGAGCTATCATATGGGAGTGATGAAAAGTGAAACATAGTGTATAGTTAAGATTATTTGTTTGGTGAATTTTTGTAGGTAGGTAGTTAAGTTGATACATTAGAGTGATTAACTACAATACCAGACAGGGATGACTGGAAAAACGGTCCGCCCATAACAGCACAAACAGTCTGGTACACTGATGGCTCCAAGACAGAACAAGGAGTCGGAGCCGGGATTTACGGGACAAGGTCAAAAGCCAGTATCCCGATAAGTCTAGGGAAATACGCAACGGTGTTTCAGGCTGACGTGATCGCCATACACTGTTGCGCAAGCGAGATAATAAGACAAGGCACTGTTAACCAGTCGATTGCCATTTTCTCTGATAGCCAAGCGACAATAAAAGTAATCAGTTCCATGCAAATCAACTGAAGATTGGTGTGACTGCTTGACGGCCCTTACAGAGCTGGGCAATCAGAACAGTGTGACCTTAGCATGAGTACCAGGACACGAGGGACACAGAAGAAACGAAAAGGCTGATCAACTGGCCAAGGAAGGTGCACTTCAAACCCCAATAGGGCCTGAGCCGTTTTGTGGCGTGGCAAAGCCATGCATACGAACAGCCATTAAGGAATGGGTGCAAATAAAACTCTGGAACGGTGGAGGAATCTACCAAGGCAGAAACAGGCCAAAGAGTTCATTAAAGAACGTTCGGCCAAATTTACGGAATATCTACGAAGTTAGAATAGGAAGGCCATCAGAGTAAGAGTAGGCCTTCTAACTGGGCACGGCCGGCTCAATAGACACATGGATCTAATGGGCCTGGCAGAGGACGCAACATGCAGGCTCTGTCAAGAGGAAGAGGAAACCTCAGTTCACGTATTGTGCCACTGTGAAGGCCTGGCGAGACTGGAATTCCAAGTACTCGGAGAAGAAGAACCAAAGGCGGATAGCTATACAAAAAGGCCTTTATCAAAGCTGTGGAGTCTAGTATAAAGAACAACACTGGATAAAATACTAAATCAGCTCCTTTGTTTATCTATCTATCTAGTATAGTACATTCTTCTACTTTTTCTAAATTTTAAATTAAGATCAACTAATGAATTTTTGTATTTATCTAAAACAAACTTTCGCTGGGGTATTTTTCAAACATCAGAAATATTTTCTATCGTTATTAATATTTTCATGAACAAAACGCATTGGCACTCGGTACAAACATTCCGGTGTCAAATTAACCGGGCTCCATGTTCATAGAAGATACCAATAAAAGTATAGATGCAAGTAATTATTGAAGTGGAATTAAACATTTCTAGTGTAATAATAAGAAACGAAAATGCAAATAAATTTAATTTTATGGCGGAGTCGCCAGTTGGAATTCAGCTAAATAATTGTTTCATTAATTTAGGTTGGAGAAATAAAAATAAAGCAGGAGCAGTTTAAGTCATCGGAGTCAAAGTTATTTTTATCTCTGACCGCTTTAACAAAAATCAAAATAGTTGAAGCGCATGTCGCCAATCATATTAGAATCATAAATGGTGACGATTAAGACTATGTCATTTTTAAGACAACCTACTAGTGACTCTACCCCACAGTTTAAAAATAATGTAAGCAATTGATTCGAAGGAATTCCTTCAACTGCTTTTGTCGGAGAATAAAAATTAATGAGAGATTAGCTCTCGAACAACTTTAGTTGTTTGGTGGATGAAGTAAACGAGGAAAACTGATTCCGCTACAAGGATACTAGAATATTGCCGTAAAAAATAAGTTCCACATGTTGAAATAAACATATAAAACCCATCAGCCTAATGAAAACTTTATTTGGTGAATTTCACAGGGATGGTTGTTTATGTTAACAATATTTTGATGTTTGTATGAAATTTAATACCAAGTTGCTCTCGGTCAAAACATAACTTGAAACTTAGTGACTGTATTTTAGGCAAACTAGGTAAATATATATTCTACATTAATAAACATTAGAGAAACGTACAGAAATATGCGAGATGTACATAGATGGATATGGAAATTGTGTTTTAAATGCTTCCGGTATCACCGTTGTATTAAGAATGTTAAGGGGTGCATATTCTGGAAATATTTTAATTTTTACTTATTATGCACGATGTTCGTGAACTTATCTAAGTTATTGAATTAAATGGGTTATTTTAGTAAATATCTCCAGAGACAACACTTTTCTTCCCAAGTGCGATTTCTTTGCTTAAAAATGTGGTACTTTATTTCATTTTATTTATTTATTACTAGAACATTTTTTGTTGTACATTTTCTGTAATTACATAGTTAATACGTTTGTTATTAATTTCCATTCATTAACATTATGTGTTATGACCTCGTGTTGTATCTAGCAGTATTTAACATTTTGTTCATAAGTTAATATACGTTATATTTTCTTGGAATATTACGATTTTATAGTTAAATTTATTACATTTTATTATCTTTACTTTCGACTAGGTTTTTTTTTGACGAGGAGGGGAAACCCTCATGGGCTCCCAACCTGAGCTACGCCAGTGTCAGACTCTTACTGACTAAAATCCCTCCTCACAGTGTCGTCTGTAACACTCCGAGGGCACTGCAGCCTCTTGGGCTTATTGTGCACTCCCTGTTTCGATTTACACTGCCCATTTTAATACTCCTGTGCCACTGATGAGGTGATATAGGTCTGAAAATGGGCGAGTTTTAACGCTTTGCGTGTCTGCTTGTGTTTGCCCGTAAATATTATATCTTCTGCGGGCCAATGCCTCACATTCATATATGATATGGTCTACTGTCTCTAGTACCTTGCCACATAATCTGCAGTCAAGGTCGCCATCGAACTTGCCAATTCTGTGCAGGTGCTTCTTAACAGGAAAATGTCCCGTCAAGAGGACTGTTACAATTTTCAACTGTAACTTGTTCGTTGGGAGCAGTTTTGCAGTTTGTTTTGGGCATGGTCCTTCAATAAGTGTTTTCTCATGTCGATTACCTGGTATGTTCCTCAGGTAATGATTGTGTTTATTCCTGACCCAGTCTTTAATTACCCCTCTAGCTGAGCATTTGGTAATGCCCAGCACGGGTTCTGGGCCATATAATGTGTTAGCAGCTCCTTGTCTAGCAAGTTCATCAGCTTTTTCATTGCCGTCTATTCTGGTGTGTCCCGGCACCCAGAGTAGTTTAACTCTGTTCTGCTCACCCAGAACTTCGAGCTCTTTATGGCAGTCCCATACCAGTCTGAAGGACACTTTATTAGAGGCTAATGCCTTTAGTGCCGCCTGACTGTCAGATACGATGCAGATCTGCTGGCTCACATATCGTCGTTTGGCATTTTCACGTATACACTCAAGTATAGCCAGAATTTCAGTTTGAAATACAGTGGCGTGAAGTTCAAGAGAAAGGCTTATACTTGCCCTCGGTCTCACTCCATGTATTCCTGCTCCAGCTCCTGATTCCATCCTGAACCCGTCAGTATACCAGGCCAGGCCTTTGCGTAGTAACTCAGGAGCTCCTGTTGACCAATCGCCTCTCTCTCCAATAGAGGTGCTGAAGGGCTTGTTAAATGTGATTTTTGGGACCATGTAGTCTGACCACATGCTCAATAGAGGATCTACTACAATGTTGATTATCCTCATATGTCCTGACTCCCCTGTGTGGAAAGCCGCGTCACGTGAGTTTTGCACCCTGTATGACCCCCTTCCTGGAACTCCCTGAATCACTACGTTGAGTGGGGGCAGGTCCAATAGGGTCTCCATGGCTGCTGTGGGGTGCTTTTGATGGCACCCGTGATTCCCAAGCAAGCCAGTCTCTGTACCCGACTTAGCTTCTTGGCTGCAGTTGTTTGAGTAGCTTTAGGCCACCAAACTAAGGCAGCGTATGTAATGGAGGGTCTTATTAAACTGGTATAGAGCCAGTGCACCATACCAGGCTTGAGCCCCCATGTTTTGCCATATAATCGTCTACATGTGGCCAATATGGCCACCGATTTATGTGTTACCCTGTCCAGATGTTGGTTCCAGGTAAGTTTAGAGTCTATGATAACTCCAAGATACTTTACCTCCCCTGTTATCCTCAGTATTGTACCTTGAAGAACCAGAGGACCCAATCCCTCCAGGTTTCTCCTTCTAGTAAATGGAACGATATTGGTCTGTGAGGGACTTATCCACAGCCCCTCTTCATCGGTCCATTTCTTGACCATATTCAGGGCCCTTTGTAAACGGTCCCTAACTAGGTTATTAAACTTTCCTCTTGATATGATGACTATATCTTCAGCATACCCCTGAGCTTCAAACCCCTCATTGGTAAGTTTCATCAATAGGTCGTCAACTACCAGGTTCCATAGCAAGTGAGATAACACACCCCCCTGCGGGCAACCCCCTACAACTGAGGCACCTAAAGTTTTACCCATCATGGTAGTAAATACCATCCTGCCCTTGAGCATGCAGCTAACCCACCTGTTTCGACTAGGTTACTTACAAGAGTAAGTTGTTAACAAGAGAAGGATTTGTTTTGTTGTTAGGCCAATAATTGGAGGAATGTGACATAATTGCTTGTTACATAATTTACATATCCTTTTGAATTTCTTTTATTATAGACTCTAACATATTCAGGTTGTTGGTTCTATAATTCAATTCCACTGAAATTGATTTGTTCCTGACAGATTATTTTGTTGTATTTTGGAGTTTGATACGGCTGAGCCCAAGACACTCATGCCATACCTAATTAAATATTCCGCTAGGCTGTTATGTGTCACTAAGGTCTTTCTATTTAGTATAGTTTCAGGTTATAGAATTTACGTATTAGTTTTCTTAGTTTCTCTTTAAATATAATAGCTTATCCCAGTAGTGGTGTTTAGAATGTAACTATTGGTTTTCCTATCTATAAGAATAAATAGATAGATAAACAGAGGAGCTGGTTATTTAGTCTTTACCACCGCGACCTTTTCAGTTCTATTGTGATGCTCCTAGAATATATTCCTTATAGTACCTCATTCAGCTTTATCCCTTGTACTAGATTCCACAGCTTTGATAAAGGTCTTTTGGTATAGCTGTTCGCCTTTGGTTTTTTGGGCCTTCACAGTGGCTCAATACGTGGACTGAGATTTCCTCTTCCTCTTGACAGAACCTGCATGTTGCATCCTCTGCCAGGCCCATTAGACTCATATGTGTCTATTGAGCCGGCAGTGCCCAGTTAGATAGCCTTCCTATTCTGGCTTAATAGATCTTCCGTGAAATTAGCCGAACATTGTTTTTTAAAATTATGTTCTTTGATTGTTTTCAGGAAATCCTTTTTTTATTGGAATTTTTCCAGGAATATTTATATTTTTAGATCTCATAAATTTTATTGTATGTTCCTTTTTCTATTATTATTTGGTAATTTATTTAATAGTCGCGAATGATAAGAAGCGTTCTCCATAACAATAACTGAATTTGGGGGAGTATCAGGTAACAGTTGTTCAACGAACCATTCTTCAAACAAATCCACGTTCATATTTTCGTGATAGTCAGCAGAACACATTTTTATATTTTTGGCTAACAAGAGCAGTGCGTTGGGTACGAACTCATTTTTACTTCCGGCATGCAGAATCATAATACATTTTTTCCTTGAACAGGGAACATTTAAAGTACAATTTTGAGTCGTGTTTATCCAATCGTAGTTAACAGTATCATGCGCATCAAACTACGTCTCGTCAAGATATATTACCGTCTTATTTGATTCCCGGTACTATTTTATTTTACGCAAACATTCTTGTCGAATTTCCACAACACGGCGTGATTGCATTACTATTAAACGGTTGTTAATGCCTTACATGTAAATCCACACTTTAATAAAATACCTCTTGAAGTTTCCAAAGTACGGGCCTCATTTTCTTGATAAAAACTATAAACTGTTTTTCAGATAACGTCTTAAATAAAATTTTTCATTTTCCGTATTTTTTTAACAGAGTGATCTACTACAACCCCTTTTTTAATAAGATTAATAATAGAAATCGGAATTTTAGTTAATTCAAACATTCCTTTTAATACCTGTAGACGTTATTTGATTATTTTCTCTCTTTAAGCAGTTAAAAGTGTTTAAAAGAAGACGCTGGGTGTGAACGTGTAAATCTTGGTTCTTAAACTCTTAACTCGGTTCGATCGAGTCCGTTACCTCATCTTCAACATTTTCATAATATAAATTTTCTTCTGTATCAAATGGTTTGCAAAAAGTCGTTTTAAAAATATTTAAAAAAAAAATATTACAGTTAATAATATTTATTCTAGGTAAATAAAACAAAAACGATGTTTTTTTTTTCATTAGGAGAAAACCACCGCTCAACATTAAATAAACGTAAGGCACTAGCCGGTTCCACGAAAACAGTCTCGCGCAGCACTTTCTTGTTTTAGAACCGGTCACTCCGAACATCAGCTTGAATTCTTTACCGGCCGCATGCATTGTACCGGAATTGTACACTGCTCAATTACATCTCATATACGAGGGGATAAATTATATAGATAATGCGGCGCTGCCTGCTGTATTCTATTGTAGAGTGGCATAGCAACGGACATCCCTGATAGAGACGCTGAATTTGTATTATTTCAAAGTGACATTGGATAAACACTAATATGATATCAACTTCAACTTGCATCGATGTAAAAAAATATTCATTATAACCTACATACTTATTCAAATTGGGGTACGAACAAAATGGGCTGATATTAATCCTTGGGTGTGAGCTAAAATTAGTCTTGCGTCTACAAAGTTACTGCTCAATGGTTGTCATCAAAAAGTTTAATTTTATTTATTGATCAGTCGTTTCATTTCGAACCGCATCTTAACAAAGTGTTCAAAAGCTGTTGTACACGATGGTGATCAGGCCGGCCATCACATACGTGGCGTTGGTGTGGTACAACATACCGCGCACGACAATGAAAAAACTTCAGGTGCTTGAGCACAAATTTATGCGCCTCGTATGAAACTCTGGCAGGTACACCTCCCTCAGAGATCTAAACACACACTGCAACAACATAATCCCACTAGCAGACTACGTCCAACAGATTTCGCAAAAATTCTACGAATTTAAGCTGGGTGATAGTAGCGGACTATCGCCCAGCTTAGAGACATAACAGGAATTAGACGGCATAATGCCCCATTTCGGATCAAACACAAATTATCATACCAGGCGTTGCCTATTTTCCGGCAACCTCTTTACCCAAACTTCCTTCTACCCTAATCTTTCTCTATCCCACTCTTTCCATTTTCCCCTAAATTCTGTTAATTGACACGTGCAAGTCTATCCTGTCCTCTCCTTCTTTTTGCCTGTATCATTGCTTCTGTTTGTTTCTTCAAAATTATTCCTCGAAGTCTCTATTAAAAACCACAATACGTTAAATGACATCTTTTGTTCTACCGCCGAGCCGGTGGTTGTCTCCGTCCCGTATCAACTGCCAAAATTTATTAGTCTGTGTTGTGGTCCATTTTTCATTGTGCTGTTTTATTTTTTAATTACCTTAAGCTTTTTATTAATCATTTCATAATGTTAATACTGATTTTAATTTGCATTTCCGCAAAAGGAACTTCAGTTTTTTGTCGCCTTTTTATTATGCCGATCCGGGTCCGCCTCGTCCAGCCATGCAATCCCCACGACGCTGCGCACCGTTGAAGTATATAGGTGGCTCCGAGTGGAAACTGGAGGAGCAAATTTTATGTATATTTTAATTGTTAATAAACTTGTTTTGTATTGAATAGAATTAAATTAATTAACAAAGTGTTCAATACCGGGTTCACCAAATAATTTTGGGGCGGGTAAATTTCCGGCAAACCGTAATCCCGATAGAAAAGCGAGCGAAATTGAATTTGGTGGTACGTTGGAACCACAGAGGTAGCTGAGGAAACTTTTTCATCGTAACTTTGATGCCTTCGATAACATTTCTGCAAAATGTTAAAACTTCTTTTTGATACAATGCGATTTTTTGTTTAATTTTCATGAGTTACATGTTAGTTGAAATTTGTACGCCAATTTTAACTAGTCTATTATGTCTATGCAATTATTAAAGTCTGCCATGTGCGGCATTGATAGAACAAACAAACATACAAACGCTGTTTGCCGAAATCCTGATAATATTCTGTATGCTCTTTCAGTTTACGAAGTATTCCACAGGTTAATCTCATTAATTATAAATTCTTTTAATAGTTAACTGTGCTACCTCAAATTTAAATTTGATTCAGCTGAAACATGTCTGTGTGGGTTGGATTTAATTACGACGAGCGTTCACCTGGATTATGTGTTTTTAATCATTTATGTCCTAAAATATTGATGCAACAATTAGATTATGATAACCCTTATATCCGTAATGATATGTTTTAGGACATGTGTGCCCACTAGAGCATCATATCATACATTGATGAGGGCCATGACTAATAATTAATGACTTACATTTTGGGTAGGGTATGGATATGTCTAATGAATGAACGATAACCTGATAAAGTCCAATAAATAATGATTAATTATTTTGCGTCATCCACTCAATACTTTTTCGGCAGCAAATACATAATTTTCTGTAAGGGGATTACTGCTGTAGGGGGTATTTTATACATTTCAATGAGAACTATGTACACTAAATAAATTTGGATATATTTATTTTTTAATAATAATAGATAGATAGATAGATAGAGATTTATTCATTGTAAATACACAATGTTACAATGAAACGTCAACAAAGTCACAGAATACTGTGTAGAAACAAACATAATGTAAAATAGTATAAATCAATACAAACATAATATAAAGTAATACAAAACATTGTATGTATATATAAAATAATACAAATAAAATAATACAGAACACTACACAGATAATGCAAAACGTTACAAATCAGTCAGTGCAGTATATCACAGTTTATATCACATCTTCTAAATATTCTTGTATTGAGTAATAGGCTTTGGCGAGTAGAAGCTTTTTCACCCCATTTGTAAAGGCACTATCACATTTTGTTTTTAAGTCACTGGGGATTTTATTATACAGTTTTGCTCCCCAATTGTCTAAACCTTGTTGGGTTTTGTTTATTCTATGTAGAGGAATTTAAAAGATATTTATGCTTATTACAGTGTACGTATTTCAGACAGTTTAGAATATATAAAGATGGAATCGTAAGTATTGATTGTTCTTTAAAGGCTTCTTTACAGCTGTCTCTATAACCTAGTTGGCATAGTATTCTAATCGCCTTTTTTTGTAAGATCAGTATTCTATGAGCTTCTGTAGCAGTGCCCCAGAATAAAACGCCATATGCTGCTACGCTGTGGAAATGTGCGAAGTATGCTTTTTTGCTGAAAGGTGGGTTGATACTTTTTTTATTGCTCTTATAGTATAAATGGCCTTAGATATTTTTTTACCTAGTTCTTCTAGATGCGCGCTCCAGTTCAATCTACTATGCATAATCATTCCAAGAAATTTTATATTATCTACTTCAGCATTGTTCTTTGTGGATATTGTTACTACTTGGGTTTTCTCTTTATTTATTAGCAGTTTATTGCTAGTGAACCAAACGCTTGCATTTTTTAGTATTGTTTGATTTGTTTCGATAGCGTTATTTTGCTTTTTTGTTAAGATCGAGGTGCCATCTGCATATAAACAAGCTCCGTAAGTTGGCACATTTGGCATTAGGTCATTTGTATATATAATAAATAGTACTGGTCCAAGTACCGACCCCTGGGCTACTCCGTGTTTCATTAGTAGTTTTCTTGATGTTTTGTTTCTCCAACTAACTGTCTGGTGGCGATTTGTTATGTATGTTCTCAGAAGATTGTGTGTATTTCCTCTTATTCCATAATATTATAGTTTGTCTAGTAAAATTCCATGATCAACTGTATCAAATGCTTTACTAAGGTCGCAGCGTATAATGTCTACTTCTTCTTGGTTGTCTAGTGCCTCAGTTACTTTTTCAATTGCTGCCATAAGAGCAGTAATAGTAGATTTCCCCTGTCTATATCCATGTTGATGTTCCGTAAATAGTTTGGATTTTTCAAAAAAACTCACAAGCCTCTTCTTTATTATAATTTCAAATATTTTTGAAATTGCCGGTAATATTGACAGTGGGCGATAGTTGTTAGAGTTATTTATGTCTCCTTTTTTTAGTACAGGTTCGATTCTTGCGTGTTTTAGTTCATCCGGAAATATGCCTTCTTTAATAGATCTGTTAATAAGTTTGGTTAATGGGCTTATAATGTCCTCTATTATTTCCTTCAATAGTTTTGCGGAGAAGCCATAGATGTCCTCTGTTTTCTTGTTTTTTATGTTTTTTATCACGTCCCTTATTTCTTCTAGAGTGACTTCTTCTATATAGATAGATTTTTCATTATTAATTTTACACTCTTTCAACAGTTGTCCTGGAGATCTCTCTACATTACCTAATTGTTCTACGGCACTTTGTCCAACACTTTGGAAAAATTGATTTAATTCATCGGCTATTAACATACTCTCATTCTCTTTGTTAATTTTTTCTGTTTTAGTTTCTGCTTTTATTACATCCTATATTGCTTTTTTTTGCATTAGAAATTCGTTTTGTCTCGTTTATCTTTTCAATGTATTGTTTTTTATACCTTTTATATGCATTTAAAGATTCATCATCTCTTCATATTTCATATATGGTATTGAGAGCATCTAATTTGTTTTTCATTTCCTTTAGTTCCACGGTGTACCAATTCAATTTCTTTGCATTAATTTGTATTTTTTTAACTGTTGTTGGGAAGATGTCATCGAAAATTGCCTTAAGTTGGTAATGGAAGTCGGAAAATGCTTCCTGTGCACTTTTATTTCCTATAATTTCATCCCAATTTGTAGTGGAGATCTTCTTCTTAAACAGGTGTGTATTTATTTCATTTATTTCTCTGTGTTTAATAGATTTGTATGTTTTAGGAACTTTATGATTTAATTTGAGTTCAAGGAGTTACCCTAGATGATCCGAGATATGGAGATTTATGGTTTTAGCATATAATTCACTTCCTTTTTCGGTTATGTTAGTGAACATGTTATCTATACAGCTTTTACTTATATTTGTTATTCTAGAGGGATCATTAGTGGTTCTATATAAGTTGAATTTTGTCTTGCTTTTGATTCTACGAACGTATTGATATTGAAATCCCCTGACAATATAATATTTTCGTTTTTATAATTTTTGTCTATGTATGTTAGTGCTATGTTTAGTTTTTCTAGAAATATGTTTAAATCGCCCAAAGGTGGGCGATTATATTCCAATTGTAATGCTATTCTTTGTTCTTATGCATGCCATCTCTATATGTTTTTCTTCGGAAAGTTTGTTTATTACATTTATTCCATTGAATTTTGTATGATTTTTAACAAGTAGTACTACTCCTCCATGTATATATTTTGTCTTACAAAAATAGCTACCTATAATATAGTTTGTTACTTTTAGATTGTCCATTAGAATTCCATTTAGCCAAAGTTCAGTTATTGTTACTACTTCTATACTTGTGTTCATTAAGCTGGAATTTAATATATCTATTTTGTTATTAATTGATTGAATGTTAATGTTTAAAATTCTCCAACATTTATTGTCTTCTAGTGTATGGTCTTCTATATCCTTTACCTCGAAAAAAATCATAGTCCTTTATTATCAAACCATCTAGCCACATTTCATTTTTCAGTTCCTCACACATATCCAGTTCTACTCCTACCTTATATGCTTTATTCTTGCTCTTATTGATGACGTGTTTTTTTATTTCCTCAGCAATAAACTGTCTGTTTGGGTGGTTTTCTTGTAAATATTCCTTAACGTCATCCGCTGTTGTTTCAGGTTCTGCGTGTCCCATATAAAACCATGCTTTTCTTTCCACTGCTCTAAAACGCATAGATTTTTCTGTTTTAGCCACTCCTATAATTGTCTTCTTTTTATTTCTTTGTATCGTGTGCCATTCATTCTTAGTGATACCAGTAGGATTATCTCCACCTTCATCTGTTTCTACTGCTGTTGTTTCCTTGTCTATTTTTTACTTATATTTGTGACTTCCTGAAATTCGTTGCTTTTCTCTGTTTGTTCTGGATTATCATTTTCACTATTTATAATATTGTTCATTTTGCTTTGTGCTTCTTTCATTTCAGATATTTCAATTTTTTTTGGTCCACCCTGTATTTATTTTGGTATTTGAAATATTATCATCATTGGTATCTTTTAGTGGCATCTGTCTTATTACAGAATTATAGGTTCTATTTATATTTTTTGTTACATTATTTTTATCTATATCTGATATCTTTTTTGTAGTTTTGAATTTTTTCTTCCATAGATTTATTATTTTTATTTAGCAATATATTGCTTTCTTCTAATAAACATTTATTTTCTAATAATTATTTACATTTTTCCTCGTTCTCCTTGAGCAGCTTCTTTAGCAGTTCATTTTCTAATTCCAATTTTTTTATTTCCAGTTGTCCAAGTTTGTTTCCACCTTGGGTTAAGTCACAAAAATTTATTCTTGCATCACCACTTTCACTTATTAAATTAGGGAAATCTCTATTTAGACATGATCTGTGATAAGTATTTCCACAATTCACACATACTACACTTGTAATAACTTTTGTTTTGCAACATTTAAAAATCTTTTTTGGTACTTCCAGTGAATCTGACTCCTCATTAGTCGGCATTTTTACTGTTAATAATAATAATAATAATAATAATGTTAATCAGACAGCACGTGTTTTGGGCCTAATCTTTGACTCGAAACTTACATGGACACATCATATCAAAAATATTGCTGAGAAAGCAAAAAAAGCATTGAACGTTATACGTTGTGTATCTAGTATAAACTGGGGATCAGACAGGGAAATTCTTCTTAAGCTGTATATATCCTTAGTGTTATCCAAGATGGACTACGGATGTATTGTGTATTCATCTGCTCGCAAGTCTCGTCTACATGTTTTAGAATCTATTCATTGTACGGGACTGAGATTATCCACAGGAGCGTTTCGCACAAGCCCATTAGATTCCACCCCTTAAGTTCAGGAGAGACCGGTTACTTCTAAATTATGCAGGAAAGATATGGGCCATGCCTCATCACCCTGTTCATTCTGTACTGTTAACAACAATTTAGAAGAAGTATACGAAGAGAGGCATTATATCACTCGCCCAGTAGGAATAAGAGTTAAAGAATTGCTAAATAAATTGGGAATCACCTTACCTATAGTGCTACCTATGAGATTCTCTGACATACCGCCCTGGAAAATGCCCATCCCTTTATTACGATCCGACCTTTCTATCTATAAGAAAGAAGACACTTCCAGCATATATCTACGACTCAAATTCAATGAAATTTTAAACGAATATACAGATGTAATAAAAATATATACAGATGGATCAAAAACAGACCATGGTGTTGGTAGCGTACTGATCATAGCAGGGGAATGCCATTCGTGATCGCTGCCACCTGCTGACAGTATATATACAGCAGAACTATACGCGATATGGCAAGCACTGAGGTATAGTGAAATGCTTGATCACAATTTATTTCTTATATGTACAGATTCATTAAGCTCTATACAATCCATTGGAGATATAGCTACAATTGATCCATTAGTTTTGAATATCCTTTCATTACTAGATTGGTTAACTAGAATGGATAAACAAATAGTATTTGTATGGTCACCAGGGCATATATGTATCGCAGGCAATGAACTAGCAGATATAGCTGCCAGTGAAGCAACTGATAACGTTGTTGATGACATTGCTATCAGATACCTGGACTTACGAGCACAGTTTGGCAACAAAGTCAATAGTAATTGGCAAACAGAATGGGATAGAGATGATACCAAGCTAAAAGTTATAAAAGGAAATATAAAGAAGTAGACAATGCCTTGTAAACTAACAAGACGAGAGCAAGTGGTACTAACTCCCCTGAGGATAGGCCAGACACATTTCACCTCATTTCATTTGTTGAGAGGGGAAAAACCATCAAGATGTCCAACTTGTTCACCATCGACTAACAGTTCATCATATTCTATTGAACTGTAACAATTTCCAACACAGCAGACAAATGTTAAATATGCCAAATTCTATAAACAAATGCCTTGTCAATAATTGTGAAGGAATTAAGAAAAAAATGGAATACGCGAGAAGAACTAATATTTTTCATAGGATTATAAACCAAAAAATTTTTAAGCATACATCCTCAAATAAATTGTGATTATTTAATAGTCAGAGTGAATACACAAAACACATGAAAGTGAAGAGCTACATACAGCTAATGACCCTAGCAGTCGATGCTGTATAAAAGTAATAATAATAATAATTTTAGCAAAAATAGCTACTCAAAGTTTATAATAATGTCTTAACAATGCAATACGTATCTTTCCAGAATTTATTAGCTAATTACTAAGCAAATGAGACATTATTTTCCTATTAAATAATGTTAAGTTTTTAGCACCATTTGGAGAAATTTGAAGAAGTCAGACAAAAACTTAAAAATCTATTAAAACTGCACATGCGCAATGCCTACGTAACTGGCAGAACTGAGTTTGAGAACGACGGAATTCAGCTCAATTCGAATAAAGAAATAGCAGAAGGTTTTGCTCAATATTTTGAATCAAACTAGGGTGACCCGGCACACATAGTATTCTAAATATTCATATGAATGAGATTGTATCATAGCAAACATCAAATATAGATCAAATTTGTATACAAGAAATAAGAGAATCGATAAAATACTGAATCCCAAAAAGTCCGCAGAGCCTGACGGTATACCACCCTATACAGTAAAAGGAAGTAGTGTTTTGCTTCTTCTTTGTCTGTAGACAGTCAAAAGTCTACAGGTATATGAGAAAAATGGCAAAACTTTCGTTTTTGAAAAAGCTTTCGTTAAAAGATATTTGTCAAAGAAGTTTTTTATGTTCCCTAAGTCTATTTCTGCTTCAGTTTTTAACTCTGCCCAAGAATTAGCTGTGTAAAATAGAGCCGTATCGTCTGAAAAACCAATGACTTTTCTACTGGAATTTAGACAAAGTAACTCATTTACATACAGGGTGAATAGGATTGGCACCACCACGGTCCCTTGTGGAACACCGTATTGAATAAATCTTTCTTTACTTTGAGCTGTATTTATTTGAACGAACTGTTTTCTATCACTTAAGTAACTCTTCATTGGTGTTAATGAGGTACCCCTAAATTCTAAATTTAGCACTCTATGGGTTGAGAATAACAAACAGTGTCAAAAGCTTAAGAGATATCTAAGAAAACAGCAAGTTCTAGTTTGGTTGCCCTGACTGACTGATAAATTTCCTTTATTAAGCATGTAATCGCATTTTGTCTGATAATATTTTGTATTTAGTGAAAAAGTTGTTAGTTCGTTCCTTCAGAATCTTTTCAAAAATGTTATAGATGTTACTCACAAGAGATATTTGTCTGTAGTTAGATACATCGCTCTTTTCTCCACTCTTATATAATGGCTTCACTACTGCCATTTTAAACATATCAGGACATAGTCCTGTAAAAAAGATTCTATTGATTAAATAACGTAAAGGTTGGCTTATAGTTTCTGGAATTTTTTTTAACGTCTCAGATTTGATTTAGTCGACGCCGGGGGCTTTGTGATCTATTAAACATAGAATGGTTTTTCTGATCACTTCTCCATTAGTTTGCGCTAAAAAAATTGAATACGGATTGATGTCTACCGTATTCCTTTTATTTTCATTTACCAACTTGATTTTGCTAGCTAAGTCTTCGCCGATATTTATTAAGAATTTGTTAAAAATTTCGCATATTTCCTCTTCTTGTGTTGTCTGTGTTCCTGCTAAAGAACACGCAAAAACTTTCGATAAAGTTTTCGAAACTGTAACAAAATCCGAAACATTTCGCATGAAATGCCGCTGGAAGAGGTTTTTATATTTTAAATCATATTTTCGCTCTACGGAGCGTTTTTTATGCCAAAATCTTGAAAACTCACCAAGGAGTGTAATTTTAGAAAGTGTAACAAAAATCGACTCTAATTTCGGAAATTTCAAAATTAAAAACCCTTTTACGAATCCACGTTGTGCAGCACTGCAACTCGTGCGTTGTGTTAAATATGAGGACAAGTTAATCCAGTCTCTAGTCAAAGTATTTCGAGAGTTTTAGCAAAAATAGCCTTTAGCGACAAGGTCGACCACTCATTTTCTAGCAGTTGATTTTGATGGGAAAATGATGGATTTTAACGGGATTTGCCCTAAACCGGTTCCTCAGTGATTCGGTGTCAGAAAACCATAGTTACCATGTACTCAGATGTGCATGGGACCGCCTTGCCTGAACGTATGAATATATAATTGCCACAAAATAATTCAAAGTCGTTGCGATTCAAGCATTTTTAAGCTCCGAGGAGCAAACCAAATTATTATTGAACTGATAATACGTAAATAGACAGGCAAGCAAAAGCCCACCAAAAATATATAAACATTGAACTTTTCTTGAATCTTTTTGTGTAATCGTTAGCTATAAACCGCACATTGGATGGTAGTTGGTACATTATGAGTCGTTCCGTTCCTCACTATGTGTTGTACACGGGCCAGACTATAGTTTGTCAATGCATTTTTCTTGAACGTTTTTGTAAAACATGATTTTTTAAAGAGATTGAATATACATTTTTTTGAACTTTATGCCACTGTACAATTTTGGAGAACAACTTTAAGTTAAAAAATAATAAATTGCACTACATCTCTCAGATAAACAATTTACGGAGTATTATCACGCATCTCGATACTTAGTCAGAATTAGTCTTTACTTGTCTTATTATACTTTAGTTGCTTCACATTTCATGACAAACGACAAATTATTTTATTTTCCGCTTTAAATTACTTGTTATTCTAAGGCAACTCGAGTTCCGTAGTTGATAAAGTTTATGGTCTTCATAATAAAATGTCACAGCACAAGATTAAAATAGTGTTACAGTGTACTGCAGAAACAAAGCTTACAGCGTTAAGCGTGCGCTCAGAACTTTGCAAAATAATTTAATACGCCTTTTTGCATTCGCACGAATTACAATTTTGTTGTAGTCGTATTAACAAAATAATTATTAAACTTTGCAGTGCAACATCAAACGAGTTCACTTATCCATTAAATTCTGCTCCATAGTTTCGAATCGAGGCAGCGAGCGCATTGCGTAGTTTTAATTAGGACAAAATAATTACTGAATAACCGCAAGTCTTCTTGCGAAAAGATTCTGGAGCAAAGCGATTTAATTAGTTTTTAAAATTAAACGCGTGTTAAACGGGACCTGTTCCTCAGCGTCGATAGAATAGGAGGAAATTTGCATTCGTTTTGCATTTAATAGATGTCCCTCGTTTTTAACACCGAAATTAAATTTATTAGAGGGTACCTTTTTTTGTCTTTGGCACAAATCAACTGATGCAGAAAATTTTGCGTAAAAATTAGAACAGCAGTTTTTAAAATGAATTACAGCAAAGAAATAATACACATACTTGTAAACCAAACCATGTCACGAAGTAACAGATTATTTCTCTTTAATTACCTATTAGTAAATAAGCAAACGTCATTTTTGTTGGAGATGCAATAGAAGATTATTATTGAATTCAATATAATAACAATGACAATAATAGATACATGAATCCAACAGATATCTATATAACTAATGCAGTACATTTTTGCTATATAAAGAAAAGTGATGATAGACATTGGTGGAAAATATAAACAAATAGAGAAAGTAATAACGAAGACACATTTACGAGATATTTCTTAAGGTATAAGTACGTTGATTAACAGAACAATTAAAAATGTCAATATTATATTGAATTTGGTTATAAGCACGACACATAGAAATAAGTGGAGAAAACAGGTGCTGATTAGCACCAGGCATTTTATAAGTAAACATAAAACAATTACTAGCAGAAAATCTTGGCATATGAAGCTTTATCTGAGAAAAGAAATTTATGTCATCTATCTGACCATGTAACATTCTGTAAAGATAAGTGACCTGACAAGTTCTTCATCTCGTTTCCATGCCAATGATGCCCAATAAACTAATGATTTCACAGTAAGAAACGTCTCTGCCATGGTACAAACCAAATTTGGTATAATATAAATATCTACAAAATTTGCGTTGTATGCGTTCCAGAGACTGGAAGTGAACATTGTAATATGGAGCCCATACAACACAAGCATACTCTAGTTTACTATCCACATAAGCATAATATGTTTTCAAAGTTTTAATGTTATGAAAGTCCTTGAGGATCCTGATTACATAATCTAACATCTTCATCGCCTGGCTAGGAACCTGTTCTATGTGAGAAATAAAAGATAATTTTTGGTCAAATATAACACCCAAATTCTTAAATACGGTTACTCTGGTTACGTTTTGGTCATTAATTTGATAGTAAAACTCAGTACGGGTTAATTTGCGAGCAATAGCATACAGTTCACTTTCCTAAGTTGATTTTCAAGTTATTGTTAGCACACGCTGAACTACTTCATTAAGATCGCTTTGCATGACAGACAGCCCTCGAAGTTTTCTACAATATTATAAATGTTCAGGTTATCTGCATATAATATTTTAGGAACTTCAATAGCCATAACAAGATCAGTTAATCAGGAGGTAAGGTGCTCTCCCGATGCACGCGACAGCGACCAGAGACCGCGTCCGGAGACAGCGACAAGTGTCTCGCAGGACACCGGTTCAGTGAAATTAAATGGGAGCTCTCCCGATGCGGGAGACAAGTGTCTTTGGTCGATGTCGCTCGAGTAGGTTTCTGGACGGGTTCGGTAGCAATGACGCGACACCTTTTTCTGTCGAGTCGAGTTACTGCAGTGTTTATTTGTTAGAGTGTTGACTTTCAAATCCTTTTTTATTAAACTTAAAACAAAATTAAATTGTTATTTATTTAATCTGCAATACATATTTTTTCAATTGTACCCGTTTGCCATTAAATGCTGTCCTATTAGGAATATCCTTCTTCATGTTTTCAAATAGTGGATGTATGGGACCTCTTTTCTTTTTATAAAAATAATGTAGTAGGAGATTGTCATTTTGTTTCTCTTCTAATATATATCTAAAATTGGGTATTCGTTCATCACTCGTACAAGTTCAATAACACACTGAAAACTGTGTGTCGGAAGAGTAGCCCTCCCTGTCGTTAATTTCTGGCTTGTCGCTTGATACATGTCTCCATCTCAGGTCGCGGCCATCTTTAAAGTGCTCTCCTGATGCACGCGATAGCGACCACAGACCTCGCAGATAAGTGTCTCGCAGGGTACCGGTTTAGTGGAATTAAATGGGAGTTATCCCGATGCGAGAGACAAGTGTCTCGGTCTCTGGTCGCCTGAGTAGGTCTCTGAACTGGTTTGCAACGATGACGTGATGCCTTTTTCTGTCGAGTCGCGTCACTGCAGTGAATTTCTAAAAATTGCGTCTTTATTTATCACTCCTACAAGTTCAATAACACTGACAACTGAATATCGCTGTTGCGCGTATTGGGAGAGTAACCCTTTCTCTCATCGGTCTCTAGATTGTCGCGTGATACATGTTTCCGTCTCCGAGCCCAGTCTCTGGTCGCTGTCGCGTACATCGGGGGAGTACCTTTAAAATAAGTTATTAGCTTATCAGAGACACTGTATCCACGCAACTTACATGCATCTGCTCCGAAAGGATCGAAAGTGCGTTCTCCAGTGGTCCCAAGCATAGTACTTATCCATAATAACGCATGCGCAAAAAAGCGCCGGAAAAAAAGCGCGATTATTTAGCGGCGCTCCAAGTCTGGCTGCGGGAGAGACTTCCCCACTACGCGTCACTTCCCCTCCGTTCGAGCGCTCGAACGTCCAAAATTCAGAAATAGCTCGATTTTCAAATGCGTTTTTAAGGTACTAAACGAAACCTTACGAAAATTTAAAGATAATAGGGTTGTAGAGAATTTCATCAGGAACAGATAGCTTTTTGACCATTTCCACGCCGTTTTTCGGAAACACCGTTTTTACATTTTCGCTATTCCCGCTAATAGTTATTAATATTTTTGAATGAAATTTTTATAGTAGGTAGGTACCAACAAAAGCTACAATTTAAGCTCCGAAACAACTTCCTATGCTAATTACAGTAGCTGTAATTAAATGTTTCGAAAAAAAGCACTTTCCTTTGCTATCTGATCTGGACTATAACTGTAAAAGAGAAAATAGAAATTGTACGTCTTGCTGGCGAGAATATGCGTACGACAATAAAAGCTGCAATTGAATTTAATAATAGACACTTAAGTAGACAAGTGAGTCGAAGTAATGTACAACGCATTAATAAAGTTTTCAATGAGACAGGTTGATGTTTCAAATAATTTGCTTAAAATTAGGCATAAGGGATGTTATAACATTTTGAGAAATAATGACCAAATTAATTAATATTAAAACGGCTAGTTTAAACCTTAATATCCCCAGAGAAAGTATTAGAGGATGCCTGAAAATAAATAAATAAATAAATAAAAGCTTTCAGAGTTAAAGTTTTGCATACATTGGTAGTGGGACATCAGGAAGGAAGATTAGAGTTTTGCTATTGGCTACAGGGGGAATATCTAAATACTCCTAATTTTTAGAAAAAGTTTTTATGATTTTGTCAACAGGACTGGAGTTGGGTTGATGTAGACTTCGACCCTATGGCGGACGTCGTCAGGAGCTCGTTACGAATTTCTTAGATAGGAATGTGGACGCCAGTACGGACTCCAGGGGTTTAAGGAAGCACCAGTGTCGAGCTGCGTTGAATCTCAGGGAGTTTTCCGTTTGGATCGGGTTCGTGAGAGAGACCAGGGATATATTTTGTGTAGAGAGAGTTTGTGCCCAGCTTCGGCGTAATCACTCAAATTTTAGATATTGTTTTTAAAATTTGGACGGGGAAGAGGTCCCTGATGGTGCTTACTTTATATTCAGGGAAGTTAGCTCTGCTAGCGTAGGTGTTCCTAGATGTAGACGATTGCCAATGGAATGAAAATCACTTCTTCCACAAGTTAGTATATTAACACTATATTTAAAATGTTTACAAAACTGAAAAACGATTTATTTTCTTTATAGTTAGATTTTAGTAAGCACGTCACTAGTTAGGATGTCGTGGTCGTGGACGACCGCGGTAGACTGGTCGAACTTCACACTTTTTGTTAAATGCGCGATGACAAAATGGTTTAGAGCTTTTTATTTAGTACAGCCAAGGAAGCAATCGCAGTGGCACGGTTATAGAGACAACGTGCGCGACACACGTATGAAACTGGAATTTCTCCTTGAACTTGCTTTGAGTGCGCTGAGCTCGACCTTTTATTATATGTTTCATTGGGGACTTAGGCTAGGCTCGCACTGGTCTGGAAAGGTGTGGAAATATTGCACTAGAAAATGTAAAAATTTGGAAATGAAAATTATATGACTATTTCGGCCTTAAAATGAGAAATTGTTTGATGTATGAACGAAGCTTGAATCGGTTTGATTTTGAAGCTACTCTAATAATAATAATTGTCTGAATAAATTAATTAATTTTGAAACAACCTCGTAAAATCTCGCCGAAGGTTCTACAGGCAATGTTCATATGATATGAGAATGTTCTGGTAAGTCCGCTGTGAACGAAATGGAAGTAAGTTTTGATGACAATCGGGAACGAAAGTACCGGTACTCTATTGGAACATTTTGAATGGAGATTGATTGTATTTTGATATCTAAGATAATAAAAGGTGGAATCGAAAGGAAAGATAATTTATAAAAAAATTGTGCGAGTGAAATAAAATATTTTGGCTGCTGGTATGGAAAGCAGTTTTGATGTATTTTAAGCTCATGTGAGGACGATACTTTTTAGGACGTTATTTGATAATGTTTGAGCTGTAGAATGATTGGTTTGAATGTTTGAGTGATTTCATTGATGGATTTGGGTTATTTGAGAATTGTCTGTGATTCGTGAACTTTTTCTAGATTCAAAATAAATTATGTTTGTTGACAGTCTCAAGTCAAAACTGCTGTCACGGTGAGCTGAGAACCCGAAATTCATCATAAATGCAAAGCGTACATTAGAGGCTATCTTCTTGAACATCCGCGGCAAAGTTTCGAAGAGGACGCTCTGATTCAAGCCACATGTCATGGGTAGTTTGAATGATTTAAATAAGGTACAACATTTATCTAGGACGATGTAAAACCAGTTTAGCTGCCATCTTAGATGATTCGAACCATACGTCAAAACGGTAAAAAACTAAGATAAAAGTGTTGCTGGTGCTAAGGCATAAACTTCTCTTCTCATTGACAAGTTTTCACACTTGATTAAAATAACGTTTTTTCAAAGATGGATGATACACGGTATGCATAGGAGCTATTTATATAAGTGTCAATGAGAGGTATCTCCAGATATTTGCCCCAACAAACTACTTTTTAGATATAATTTTGTTAAACCATATAGATATTATGGAGTCAGACCTGCGCGCAGTTCTTGATATCACGCGTACATTTTTATTTTAAATCGTAGATGATAGTCAAAAGGATATCAAATGATAGATGATAACAAAAAAGGATAATATTTAGGTTGCACGCTTATAACGTTCGTAATTTATTAGTAATATTTATAGTAAATGAGACAGCCAAAGTATCAAAACAAGAAAATAAACCAACAAATGACTATTCACTTTTAATAGTTAACTGCCAACTAATATTTATTTGATTTTTATCAATTGTAAATTATCTTCCCCAATTTGCTCAATCGGTATACAGTTGAGATAATGAAAATTGCATGTTCGTTGGATAGATATTAATTATGACACATGAAAAAATATCCGTTGGTGCGTTGGTGTTCATGAAAATTAATGTATTAGTTCCGAATAACTCAATACAGTTCTGATTATAGTGTTTGGTTAGCAGGCCGTAATTAATTTTTATACTATGATAATAAGCTTGCTTGATAACTTTGTTGTCAAACCTGATTATTGGATATGTGGATCAAAATTCAACTCGATAAAGGGTTGAAATTATGTTTAAATTATTTATAAAAATAATGCCTAATTTATTTTTTCCTTTCTATTTGGGTTTTCTCCCACATGTATTGTCCTCCAAAAACAAATCACCGAATCTACAAAATAATAGAATTATTGGAAAAAAGTCTCTATGCCTGTGACGTTTACGTCAAGGGAACAGTCAGAGGTTATTTTTTAAAATACTACCATACGAAATTTAATGTTACAATAGATTACTAATAACCATTGGTAATGCAACTAGCACCTTTTACTAGAATAAATGGAGAATAAATGTATTTATAGACAGCTCTTAATTCGGAGATGTCGAATTACGATGAATATGACGTTCGTTAATAATATATTTGTAATTGTTTATCAACTGTGACATATAACACTCTGACAGCTGAATTCTGATAACTCTCTGTCACGTTGACAGTTACTTTCACATCTGTCAATTTGACAGTTACTATAATAACTATTGTGACATCTGTCACTTTGACAACTAGTATTTCTATTGTCAGCGTGGTTACACTCACGTGCAGTGCAAGCATAAGATAAAGGATGATAACTATAGCTTCAGGCATGAGGTCGATCTCCCATATCTGAAAGACAAGCCGGGCATTCCTCGGCCATAGTCATAACTACAATTATCACAACCTAATATCCAGCAAGCGTCGCTGATAAAATCAACATCCCATTCAGTAAGTATTAATCATATAATTGCGTACTAATGTTGAGGTTAGGAGAAGGTGTTTCCCGGTCAGGTCTCGGGACTCTTCTCATCAAACTAGGCTCGTGCATCGCTTTATATAGTAGAGGGTTACTAGGCCGTTATGTTTTCTTAATTACAATATTGTCTTGGATACCTACAAATGATGTGTTCGTTACGATGATCCCAATTTATCTTCATTCAGACGTACTCAACTTATTTTAAATTACTAACTAATAAGTAAAATTAGGATTCATCGTTACAATATATTGAAAAACACGGACATACAACCATATAGTAGCGCGATATTCATTCGATTAATCGCGATCGCCACCCCGCCCCTTAACTAACGTGGCTGTTGGCTAGACAATAATAATAATAAGGAATGCGAAATATAATATGTATTTATACATTCGTGTGGAATTGGAATTTGCCTAAAAATTGCATTGGGCATCCTGGTATGTAATAGTAATAATAATTGTTTATTGTGGGAAAGAAAGAACAAATACGCACAAATAGCGAGAGTTCCGCTGTGCCGTTCTTCCACTCTTTCTATGTTAATTACCATCAGGACCGCGACAGCCGGATGTGCGTCGCACAAGGGCGGCTGCGAAAACCCAATTGACACAGATCACAAAAATTCGAATGCTAGATGAAATATAAACATAAATCATTCATAGAATAGTTAAATCAGGATTAAATTTAGGGGCGAGCGTAGATGCGTCTTTACTATGTACGTACTTCGATATGCAATATAAAGCAACGCTAGGCGCGGTTAATACTTGGATGGGTGACCGGTTCAAATGTTATCGTACGTTCTCCATATTAACAAGATGACCGACGAAAAAAGTACTAAAATTTGTCAAATAATTCAATCATTACGGTCAACTTGGCAAAACCCATTAAAAAAGTCACTAAGACACTCATGGAACTCAAAAACCCCAATTTCCAATAAATAATTCTGAGAAAATTGACGCAACATCGATAATTCACAAATAATCCGAATATATTACTAAAATCATTCCAATATCAAAACTCATCAAATTACAGAAAAAACTTTGCTAAATATCGCCCTAAAAAATACAGCCCCCCCCCCCATCAACTCAAAACACTTCTAAATTACTCCCTAAAAATTAAGTCAAATTATTTCAGTTCACTTTCCAAAATTTTCTAGAAGTCCAATTTCCTTCGTTTCAACTCTCAACTCAAATTTTTATTAATATATCAAAACACCCTTCATTTACCTTTCCAGCCAGCCCATAAGATATTCGTCCCAAAATAAGTCCAGTTTACATATTCCGCACGAGTTGTGGGCGACTCGCCGCTATCTTCATTTCATATTCCCTAAAGCTGGATCCCGCTCTGCTCAACGCAGACAATTACATGCCCTCAATATGGCATAACATAACAATCACATATGGATTAACATGACTTAATATAACACCAAATATGGATTAAAGTACAGCCCTCAGTGTTACTTCACGGGACCAATTCAATGTAACAAGTTATTCAGACAGTTATTATCCATATTTCAAAAAAAAAACAAATAGATTCCGCTGACATTTTGATACCAAATTTCTCCATTTTCATAGCCGTTTTAGTGATATAATTTTCAACCCAAAATTTCAGCAAGTATTGCCCAATATTTCATCATTTGAGCAACATATGATGATCTGGCGCCCTTTCCAGCTTCTCCAGCTCTCAGCGAGCGTCGTACCCCAGTATCAGTATAAATAAGGGAACAAGCTAAGTTCCCGGCAAGTTGTGTTTTCGGCGTATCTAGTGACAATTAAATCCAGTGCCCGCGTTACCTCTTTGGAGCCTAAATCCAAGTGTGTCTTCTGGTGTATCTCGCGAATTTAACACAGTGCCCGTACATCTTCCTAGGCCTAAATTGAGGCCTAGTAAGAAAGTACTTTATTAATAATCAGTCCCAGTGCTCCAATTCAAATCGCCTTCGCGGCCCCAATTTTTCAAGTGAATTTGCTCAGTATTAAATAACAAATTTTAATTCAAAACAACCCCCGACTTATTTTAGTGTAAATAAAATTTTCAATATTTTAATACCCAACTCTGCCTTTTAAGCGGAAATAAATAAGCTGTTAATTTTCGTTCTAAACTAAAATGTTTAATTTAAACAACTAGTGCTACTATACTATACAGGGTGTAGCCTTTGACCCTGTCAGCTGAAATAAAATTCAGCGAAGTGTTAAATAAAGTAAATAAAACTAATTTCAAGTGTAAATTAGCTCTGAGAGTATACAGGACGAAGCATTTGGCCCATTACAGCTCTTCAAGTTTAACCACCCCGACTTCGAATCAATCAAAGTAGAGTGCACTAAAGACCTCTAGAGTCTCATATAAAGCTCTCCAGCCAAAAATATTTTATTTTTTCCAAACGAGAGGTACGGTCCGTGTTCACAAAGAAGACCGTGTCCTCGCCTCACATATCTTCAAGCGGCTTGTATATCAGTGTATGCGCGGAAGCTATGCAATCTTAGGCGAGGGTTGTGTAGATGATATACCATCCATCGGAGGGGATGTAAAGCAGTCGGTTCCGTGTCTATTAAATGTTAAGCAAGTAAAAGATCCCTACTCATCTTAAGGGAAGAGGTTCGGCAAAATTCCTGGTTGGGGGTAGCTCGTCTACAGGTGTCGGTGATAGGCCTCAGTAGCGGAAATAGACCGACGTTAAATAAATATTTTTAAAAAAGCATTAAATATCTACATCTGATGAATAAACTATTTTTTATTACTGTTTATTGTAGATTTAGTTCATTTATGTCTTACGATCTCTGGCAAGGACTTTTATTTTCGTTCTGATTCTGAGAATCTATTTAACTAGAGGTAGACGGTACCGGCAGATGTACAAAGACGCAATTATAGAGTCACGGTTCATTTATAAAGTTAATTTCTCACCGAAGTAGTTTGTTTTCAGTGTTTAATCGTGAATATTTCTGAACTATTTTCTGAACTATCAGATGAAGAAATTTTGAAAACTCTGAAGACCTGCGTTTAAAACTTGAAGATATATCGCATGAAGAGTCGGCTATTAAAGGCATACATTTATGTGATGAGATCAAGACATTAAAATTGCATTTAAAACCAGTCATTATCTAACCCGAAATCAGTTTTACCGTATATATTTGAAAACAAACTTCTCATATATTTCTATAGCACTCAGAATATTACCCGTGTCTGTTGCATCTGTAGAGAGAACTTTTCTAAATTAAAAATGATAAAAAATTACTTCAGCCAGCTTAGATCTATCTGTATACCAGATGAGTGACCCTTGTTCCAATCGCAGTGCCTTTATCTTGCTCGTCTTTCAATTAGTACGTCAAACGGGCAGCCAAAATCTTGTTTGATTAGCGCTGAGTCAGTGGGTTTGGTCATGGATTTCAAATCGATTAACTCCAGAATCCTTAAGTAACCAACCAGATCGCCTGGTTTAAGTTTATGTGCCTTGTGCAGTCGTAAGGCACTGAGTGCTGCCTCCTTCCTTACATGGAAGTACAAGGAAAGTAGGTCAAGCATAGTCTCCATAGCTACCGTGGGACACGAGTGCATTGCTTCTGTAGTCCCTATACAGGCAAGGCGTTACAGTTTCTGCAACTTTCCATGTGCTATTTTTTCTTCTGTTTTCGGCCACCATAGGCGTGATACGTAGGTCACCATAGGTCTGACGACCAATGTGTCAAGACCCCAAGTCTTTCCAAACAGCCTACGGTAGGTACGTCCATATTGCAGCTGTTGCTTTAGTAAGAGTTCTTTCTAGATATGAGTTCCAGGTAAGTTTTTGATCCAGGATTACTCCTAGATACTTGACTTCACTGGAAAAATTTATTATCGTTCCATTCAGTACAGGAGTTCTAAGATTGAGCCTTCTACTTTTAGTGAACGGGACAATAATTGTTTTGCTTGGATTGACATTGAGCCCCTCTGATGAGCACCATTTGGATATTATGTTTAACACAATTTGCATGAGGTTGGAGATCATGACCTCATTTTTGCCTCTCACAGTGACGACCAGGTCATCTGCATAGCCCTGGACGTTGAAGCCTGAACTACTTATTTTATGGAGCATACCATCGACCACCATTGACCATAGCAACTTCATACCTCATCTAAGCAACAAATGTTAACATTAGTAGTAGAAAGTATTCGATGAATTTAAAAAATATATTTACATCATTTTTACATATCTCTAAACAATGCTTTTAATCGCATTTTGCGATATTAATGTACACTTTTCCATAGACAGTTATAAAAATATGGCCCCATTTTCAGTCTAGCCAGAACACGAATTTAATTAACTTTTACACACTTTATATAGCTCGATAGTATGTACTAAGAGGGATGTAAGGATCACAAGGCGTGCGAAAGCAGGAAGGATCTAGTAATTTGGGAAAATGAGTGGTTATTCATGTATTATATTGCGCTTTATGTACTTTACTACGTAGTCGTGAATCAAGGGATAACTAGACGAATATGTGGATGCCGAGAATGCAACTTCAATGAACATAATGAACATTTCAAATGCTTACGTGAGAAAGATGTACAGGATCACACTTAAAATGAATAGTGGTGATTGCATCCTGCTCTAAAAGAAATAAAACAAACAATAAATTTTTGTGTGCTTTATTTCGTACAACGAATTAATTTTTTTTGAAACTGAGACTACATGAGATTATATGTGACTACATTTAATTGACCCACTGACTGCATGCCTCAAACTACCGGAAATATACCATTCTGTAACCAGAAATTGATAGTATGTATTACCAATAATAAGACAAGATTATAAAACATGTTTACGATATCATTTTCTTGCTAGCTCCTCTCTCTAAGAAGGACTAACTTACAGAGGCCTCTGTCTGCAAAGGAGTATGGACATATTAACATTGATAACAATTTATTGTTGTCCTTTAGTAAATCTCCTAACGACGATAATAAAGACGAGCTCTACATTAATAGCTTATATAGTGGATCAATGCTTACGTGTTTATAAAGAGTTTTTAATTAGTAATTAATTGGCTTACGTGTTAGGCTTGCAATCATGGAGTCCCGGGTTCGAATCCTGGCGAGGGTATGGATATTTAGTAGCGTTTTTCATGTGTTACTGAGTTGGTAGTAGTAGACTAGACGAGGTTGTGTAAGAGACAACACGTCTAGTCGCTGTACCACTCTTGAGTTCGAGTCTCAGCTGCGGCAGGTGGCAATGTCATAGGGAATGGTCGCTGTATAATTGTCGATGTGTATGTGTATACAACTCTGTAATTAGGAGCATCGTTCCTGTAGAATGGTGATTAATAAATAAAAAAATAAAATAAAATAAAAATAAATAATAAGAAATGGGAAAGATTTAAATTATGAAAATTGGTTAACTCCAAAGTTAAGTGAATATTAAAATAAACAAAAAAAATTACAAATTACAAAAATTACAAACAAATATATTATACGAAAAGTAGAATGACAAAAAGTTATAATATAGATGAATTTTAAGAAAAATTATTAAAACATAATGGAACAGAAATAAAACAGATGCAAATAAAACATCAGGCAAATTCATTGCAGATATTGTAAATGTAGTTGATCAAACTGCATCAATCAAAGAAATAAAAATATACAATGATAGTCATAAAAATGAATGGATTGAAGTGATATAATAGAAAACATTAACACGAGAAACAAATTCAACCGGCAAAAAAAGGAATGGGAAGAATATAAACAAAAAAGAAGTTACAACTATAATAAAAAAAGTAAAGATGAATTCTATATCAAAGCAATTAGAAATAAAAAAAGTACGGAGCTCTGGAGAAAACTTAAAATAATTGTATCTGAATAAAAGGAGAAAATATGTGATAATATAATTTTTGATGATGAAAAAGAAGAAAATGTTATTGCCGAAAATTGTAAGTGTACTTAAGTGAAAGTATAGACACTATAATTAAATGAATTAATATGTAAAGAAGTAACTATATTCTGGGTGATGCAGAAAATATTTTTGAAAAATTTGATATAATAACTATGAAGTGGTTAAGATAAATTATTTATTCATTGTAGGAGACTACAAACTCCGAATATATAATTGATATCAAAGTTGTCAAAGATGCATTTGAAGAATAGGAGATCTAGACCAGGGAAAATAGAACTATTTTGCCCGAAATTCCAGAATTTTGGCAAACAGCTGTTATCGAGATGCGGTTTTCGGCATCGGGTTCGGAAAAATACCAGGAAAAAAGTTTACATATAGTGCACGTGCCAGATCTGTTCTCGAAACCGGCCCGGAACACTCAGAGGTGGCGCGACGGGGGTGGCGAGGGGGTGCCTCGAAACTGACTGGCTTGTGTGATTTATTTATTTGGTATCAACCGACTGGATAGTCCAATATATTATGTTATAATATATATTATATTATGATATTGAAATTAATAAGAAATTCTCGGTGGTCATCGCAAAGAAAGTAATCTTGTACGATCTCGATATTATGTATCGTCGTTGAAAATTGAAAAAAGAGAGCCTCGATACCGATCGGGAGCAGAGAACCATCATATCTATCGGAAGCAGCGGAATTATAGAATGACTATATACATTCAGGTTTATTTACGTATCTGATGTAGGTTTATTTACCGATTGGTGGTTGCTGATTGATTTCATTGTCTCACTGCTTTCTGTAATATTTAGGTTTCGGTTTGAAAGGTATCATCATCGGATGGTTGCTTTTTTCCTATGTTGACGTTTTTTCTACCGATTGGTAATTACTGATTAACTTCATTGTGACACTGCTTTCTGACACATTTCGGTTTCGGTCTCAAAGGAATCATCATCGGGTGGTTGTTTTTTTTTCCTGTTTTGATGTTTTTTATTTACCGATTGATGGTTATTCATTGGTTTGATCGTGTGATTGCTTTTCGACATATTTCGGTTTCGGTCTCAAAGGGATCATCATCGGGTGGTTGTATTTTCCTATTTTGACGTTTAACTTTCATATTTCCACTCAATTTTTTGCGATTGCAGCGACACCTTGCGAGAATCGAAAAAAATGTCCGATATAAAATTCACGTATTTTTGGCCATAGAATCCGAATCCGCTATAAAAAAATAGGAATTTTCATTATAAATTTCAAAGTTGCCTCCGCCCCACCCACTGGGTTAGGGGTGGGAGAGTCGAATCCAATATCATTGGATAGATTTCGTAAAAATAACAAATACGTGTTTTTCAGCTTTTGAATTGGACGTTTTTTTATGGGCACAAGACACTACTCTTGAAACAGTAATGTTTTTTCGTTTTTTGCGATTACAGCGACACCATGCAAGAATCGAAAAAAAATTCCAGAATAAAATTTACGTATTTCTTGCCGTAGAATCTGATTCCGCAATAAAAAATAGAGGTTTCCATTTGAAATTTTAAAGTTGCCCCTCGCCTCACCCACAGGGTGGTGGGTGGGGAGGTCATTTTAGCATCAGTAGATAGTTTTTTGAAAAAATTTTGACACTTATTTTTTTATTTTTCGATTTGATTCAAACTGTTCGAGATTTTCCACCGTTCCCATACTTTTCTAACACCCGGTATATTAACCCATAGAAAATAACTCACCGACCTACCTACTAAACATCTCTAAACAAATAAACTTAACTACATACAAACTCCTTTCTTAACGTACAAAATATATATGAATATATTTTATTATAACTTTCATTATGTGTTGTTACAGTGAATATTTTATCCACGCGCGGAATTTCCCTTATGGGTTTTCCAAATATTTATTTGTGTAACTGCTAAACTGTTATTAATATTGTATTATTATACTATCTTATTGCCGTTTTATATCTTTATGTTGTACAGCTTTACATGAATACAAAAACTTAACTACATATTATATTATATGGGGGTGGGCGTAGGTGCGTCTTTACTATGTACATATTTCGATATGCGATGTAAAGCAACGTTAGGCGCAGTTAGTAGTTGGATGGGTGACCGTCCCAACGAAGACCGCGTCCTCGCCTCACACATCTTCCAGCGGCTTGTATATCAGTGTATGCGGGGAAGCTATACAAGTTTAGGCGAGGGTGGTTGTATAGGGGATATACCATCCTTCGGAGGGGATGTAAAGCCGTCGGTCCCTTGTCTATTAAATGTTAGACAAGTAAAAGATCCCTACTCTTCTTAAGGCAAGAGGTTCGGCAAAATTCCTGGTTGGGGGTAACTCGTCTACAGGCGTCGGTGTTAGGCCGCAGTAGCGGAAATAGGCCGACGTTAAATAAATGTATAAAAAAAATATATTATATTATAATATTATTTTATTTAATTTCAATGTTTCGTATACTAATTGTACTTGTATTTGTTATATTATTTATGTCTAATAAACACTATTATTATTATTATAAAGATTTGCCCTGCCTCGCTTAAATATAATAGATTTCTAGTTACATTTAAATACATTTTTCCGATCTTCATGCATCAGCGTGATTTAAATAATTCAATGACTCCGTAAATTTAAAACTAAATTCCTGCGGGATCCCAAACGTAAATTTCGCCTCTTGACATTAAACTGACAACAAGTGATTATGTGACGGGAATTTGGTAAGGAAAAACAAGGACTTTTATTCGATCTTAGTGAAAAAAGTCACATGCACACAAAATTTATTACAGAGAAGGACAATAACTCTGTCATACTTCTGGCGCATTAACTAGGACACATAATATTTTACTAAGCATAGCTTGTCAAGATGCAGCTATTAATAATGTTTATATTGATCTCTTATGTTACACACATGGGAAAATGATATTTCACTCCAAAAGGACAAGAATAATTTTATTTATTCTCCGCCGCAACTTTGCAAATAAAAGATGAAAATTTAGATTTACGGAGACAACGACAAGGAAATAAGTTTATCCAGGTTTAGGTTGAATTATGAATGAATGTATGGTGCGAGTTCAGAGTGTGAGCCCTTATCATCAAGCATTCCGTATATGATGATATTATTCAACCTGTGCCTCATTTAAGTCTGAGTTTTTGAGCATATGCCCATTACCGCTCTTGCTGTTTTATCTGTTCGCACTTCTTTAACGCATCTTGGCTCGTTTATTATTTCTCTTTATGATAACAGTGTTCTGTTGAAGTGAAGTAGATATTTATACACTGGTTGAATTTAACGCGAATAAAAGTTGTATTCGACAGTTGCTAATATTTTACTAGGGCACACACAAAGTGTACAGAATAAAGGATAAGATTTTACGTTCACCTCAAATCTTTTGTAGGTGTGTGCCACTGCAACGTTTTTTGCAAATCCACGGAACGGGTTTGCATCACTTATGCCTTAACATCTGTTCATTTCCGGTCATCTGGAAACGATCTAACTATGTCCGATTTATAAAAAAGGAGATAAATTTGATATAACTAATTTCAGACCTATTTCAATCATTTGTAATTTCTGTAAAATCCTGGAAATACTGCTGTATGATACAATTTATCCACAAATGTCAGCAATCAGATCTCGCCATACCAGCATGGTTTCATGAAGGAACTTCAACTACTTCTAATTTATTGCACATTACACAATACGTAGCTGAAATTTTGAATCTACAGGCGCAAACTGATATTGTATCTACTGATTTCTCTAAGGCTTTCGACAGGCCGAATCATAACATTCTACTTCGTAAGTTACATGAAATAGGTTTGTCTTATTCACTGCTATAGTCATCTAGATCTTATCTGTCAAATCGAATACAATATGGAGCATATAATGGAGTTAAGACTGTCGAATTCTTGGCGTCATCAGGTGATCCTCAGGGCTCGGTGTTAGGTCCCTCACTCTTCAATATTTTATTGTTCAATTTTTGTCAATTATTTGCATTTACGATTTAATTTCACAATTAAACCTTTCTAGCTCTTGTACATATTGTATATAATAAATTTTCTTTTTGTTGAATTCTGTTTTTTATGCTTGTATCTCTCTGATGATATTTGTGTCGTAATCTATTAGTAGTAAACTTGTCGTCTCTTTTTAAAATGAGTAATTATTAGCTTTTATAATTTTTACTATGTAAGTAAGTATAGTTATACAATTTTATCTACTTGGCTGGACAAAATTGTAAGTGACTTTTCACCAAACAAGTGGCGCTCTCTCATATCCACACTCCTTGTTCGCGCCCTTTGCTCTCACAAAATACAGCCGCTGTACGCAAAAGGGACCTTATTCAAGAAAGCAAATTTGTTGTACTTCAAATTTTCACGTGAACTCCGCCCACTTTCTCACGAAAACGTTGATCACGCAACTCGAGAATAGCTACCCAGTTCATAAGAACAAGCTGGTAAACGTTTTTGAGAAGCATTCATCAGAAATACGTTAATTTTATATAAATATTCTGGCTAATAGTGTTAACTGAAAAATTTATTGTATCTAAAATGCTGTCTGGCCTACGATTGATTTATTCTACGTAAACTACTTAGTTGTCGCTGGGGCAAGTGCTGGTTTATAACGTCAGAAGTAGGGTAAAATTTTTGACAGATAAATATAACTCTAAAATATTACCTTTATTTGTATCATTATTTTGTCGTTATCAATATAAGAAACGATATACATGATTAGAGAGACGATTCTAAAGAAGTAACTTGTATGAAAATATTAATTTTCTAAAGGCGAAAATACAACTTTCTTTTCTTTATTACAAAAATATTAATTATTTCGTCTATATTCAAAAATCATCACTGTATGAGTTTCGTTAACGTCAGCCCCGTAACGATCATTTGACTAATTTTTTAAGACCGGTTTTCACTATTCTTAATGTAGAAAAATACAAATGCTCACTGGTGAAACTAGCAATATCAATAACTTGTAAATATATCCTTGTTGCATCCCCCAGAGCAGATAATTTAAAACAATGTTTTTGTGCCTCCTTTTCCCATTTGATTTGTCTCAGCTGAAATTCTGAAATAACATATTTTACTAACTGTTGCTGTTACATTTTTTACTTGGCGAATTCTCGGAGCATCACTTATGTATAAACTTTAAACACAGAGAAACAGAATGTATGTAAAGTGCCGGGGGATAGTATTTGCTTATTAATATTTGAATACCCCTGAACTTGTTTCTCTAGCAGCTGCTTCATCATATGCTGATCGCTAAGTTTACTGAATTCAGGTTCTAACAAAATAAGCGTTTTCTTGAGCCAGTGATGGCAGAGATGATATGTTCTAGTATACACTATGTATCATTAAAAAATTAACTCGATTAAATTTGTCTTTTAACTCGCTATATCAGAATAGAAAAAAAGTATTCTTAACAATCGGATTAGTAAAAATCTACATTTTCCACAAGTATTTTCTGAAAAAATCCACTACACCTCGATAATTCCTAAATACATCCAAAATAATGTCAAACCCTGTATAACATTCAATATGCCAATTTTACAAGTTAATCTTTTCAAAATGATAAATTTAAAATTGCAGCCCTCGTACAATATCAAACAACGCTTCAAATACTTTGCATACCCCCGGCATAACATTCGAATTCGTTTTGATACATTTTTTTATAAGCTATTATTAGTTCAGGCTAAATGTCTATTCGGTTTTGCGTCTTAAATAATAAATTACCATTTATTTTTGTACACGACATTCCACAGCTTCTCGCTAATATCAATATTTACTTTCGTCCCTGCAACATATGCATGTGTGCACAAATTCCTTTTATATCAACTCTACAGCCTGCAGCACAGTTCAAATATGTTGTCAAAAGTTACTTCCGTTCGTTTAGCTCGCACCATACACAACACCACAACAATACCAGACGTTACCGATCTTCCGGCAACCTCTGTAGCCAAACTTCAACAACTATAACTTCCGCTTACCCTATCCACCTTCACTGATATTTCATACCTTTTGTATCTTTAAATCTTTCCTGTCCCCCTCTCTCTTTATGTTTGTTTCTTTTTGTTCTGTTGGTTTATTTTTGGTTTATTTTCTTTTTGTGCATTTTGGTTTTCTAAATTCATTTCACATAAAAATTTTCACCAAACCAAAATTTCGTAAAACCAAAATTTTTAAAATCAAAGTTTAGGCCAGCCACGCGCAGCCCAGCATTGACATACCTCGCGGAAGGCACCTTGTACAAGTTGAGGTGCCTGCGTCAGAATCAAAATTTGATAAGTGACAGTGCGTGAGTTTTTAAAAGGTGTAGTTTTAAGTTTTATTAAATCTGTTTTCAGATATGTTAATTTTATAACCTAATTTAATCCTTCTGCGATGGAAGGTGTTTGGGTTTAACTTTATTAATTGTCTTTTAGCCGAACCAGTTCCATTCCGCCCAACCCTGCAATCCTCCACAGCGAATAACGCGGTGGTTGCACGGTGGGTCGCGGAGTGAGTTCTGGGGAGGCAGATGTAAATTTTAATTCTTAATAAAGTTGTATTGATTGATTGATACACAACACCGCAGCCCGATAATAAGTGCTCGCCTTGCGGAATCGTTTTACGAGGGCGAGTCGAAAAGTGGTAAATAAATTTGGACAAAATTTATCAAAATTTCATTTAAACAATAAAAGGTGTGACGCGTTTTCCTCCACCTCGCACGGTGACGTGGAGGAAAAGCAGCCACTCTTTGACACTCGAGCTTCGGAAACAAGTTTTGAATTACTCGAGCGTCGGTCCTAATTTAAGTGATAGGGCACACTACCCGCAAACCGAGTACGCGAGGCTGAGTAACTCAAGTGGAGAAAGTATACTCCAGTGGGTCAATATGTGGGAAATAGACGTTCACACACAAACACACAAACAGCAACGAAGACCACATCCTCGCCTCACACATCTTCCAGCGGCTTGTATATCAGTGTATGCGCGGAAACTATACTACCTTAGGCGAGGGTTGTATAGGGAATATACCATGCTTCGGAGGGGATGTAAAGCCGTCGGTCCCTTGTCTATTAAATGTTAGGCAAGTAAAAGTTCTTAAGGGATGAGGCTCGGCAAAATTCCTGGTTGGGGGTAGCTCGTCTACAGGCGTCGGTGTTAGGCTTCAGTAGTGGAAATAGGCCGACGTTTAATAAATGTATTAAGAAAAAACAGAAACAGCAAAACTCAGAGTTTTTCAATAATATTATTATATTCAGTGAATCCTATTATTTACAACTCTATTTTTGTAACTAATTACTATGCCTACTAGGAAAAAATCTACAAATTACTATTTACCGGAAGGGGAGCAAGCGTAGCAATGAAAATACTAGTACTGGATCACTCAGACGACAGGGGTAGCAAGCTGCAAAGTAATAACACAAAATATACGGTAAAGTGTACGGTACTTGGCTGGTATAGCAGGTTACTTACTCCTTCATGGAGTTACTTACTTCCTTTGGTTACGGTCGGGCACGTCTGCTGCGGAGGAGCGATCGTAATGGAATCAATTCGATAGAGCTCCTGAGATCCTTTTCTGAAAACGAAACAACTTATTATGGGAGTGGGAGTAGACGCCAGATGCGCTGCTAGTCGATGACGTAGTACGGACTTGGCCAAAATCCTGCTTATCGAATATAATATATGGTACCTGGGTTCGCTTCTCGGAGTGGACACGTCTGCTCTCGATGAGTCGCCCTAGCTGATTGCCATCACGGGACGAATTCAATTATTTCCTTCAAATACCTTCAAGCGAGTGTAGATTAGATTAGATTAACAAAGAAGCTGGTTGTTTAGCCTTTACCACTGCGACCTTTTCAGGTTTATTGTGATGCTCCCAGAATATCTTCCTTATAGTACCTCATTCAGCTTTGTCCTTTGTACTAGACTCCACAGCTTTGATAAAGGCCCTTTTGTATAGCTGGACCGTTTTTCCAATCCTCCCTCTCTGGTATAACAGTCTGAAAGTTCTTGTTGAAGTTATACCTTGGGAACACGGTATGAATTTAATTACTTCCTTCAAATATGAATAAGTGGGAGAAACAACCGAAACTAGATGCGCGATGGATTAATGTAACGTAAAATGGACTGTATGATTTTCAGTCGGTATGAAATGACTCGTCCCAATGCAGCACTATCTCCCGGACTATTACATCATATACAATGTGTTGCTTAATGACGCGTTAATATTTCGGGGCGTGATTCCTTAGGTCATTATATGAAGAAAAGTTCATATGGACATATGTCAGCAACGGCTTATATTTTTTGCTGAAGGGTGTTTAATTTTTTTTAAACAGCAGTTATTTTATCGCTCCACCAATGGCGTCAGTGTAAACATGGCCTCTGATATTTTTTACAAAAAAAGTGGTAAGCCACTGATATTTTTCCTTGTGGATATTTTTTCTGATTATCACTGATTTAGGGAGGAGCCAGAACCCATTATTTACTTTCTGTAACAATCCAACAATTAGGCATATTTAATGTATTCCACGGATCTCTGTTAGCCAGGAGCGACACTATTACCATTTACCATTTAAAAAGTTTTTATTAATTGATATATACATGTCATTGTTTGTATTTCATTTTCTCATTACTACTTCATTTTACAATGAATAAATAATCCCGGCGCGTTACAAAGTGTCTGGGCACTGCAAGGCGGCGGGCGGCGGGCGGCGGGCGGCGGGCGGCGGGCGGCAGGTGTTATGCCCGAGATATATAGACACAAACTTGTACTTGCTACGGTACCGTACTGCCCTTGCACAAAGATATGGCGTATTCTCTTTATGAATCTCAAATGAGTGTAAAAGTCTAAATTTAAAGTTTATATTAGTTCATTTTTTATGTTATTCTTGTAGGGAAACCAAGGAAAACCCTATTTTAATGTCGCGAAGTTAATAAAAGACAAGTTTATTTCATAATAATAAAAAAAATATATGGCTGTTTATTTAACCGTAATATATATATATATATATATATATATATATATATATATATATATATATATATATATATATATATATATATATACACACATACATACATTTTGTGTGTTTGGGAAGGGGAAAGTGCGGGAAGGAAGAGGGAACGGGAAGGGAAGGAGAGGAGGGATGTTTGTCCGTCAATCTGTCTAAGTATATGTGGTAGTAAGTTCTGTGTGTATTCGTAAGGTTATCTCCTTAGTAGATAGGTAATGTTTGGTGTAGTAATTTATGCGTATGTGTACTATTGTCTTGTTCACGTATGTCTGTCAAGTTCTGAGTCAGGACCGATTGCTGTATTCTATTCTTGAAGAATTTTTGTGCGCATTCTTGTATGTACTCTTTGATTAACATGATAGTACAATTTCTATGAAGGACAGCAATAGGTGTATATCGATCCGCGTCTGTCAGTAGTCGGAGTATTTTGTTTTGTGTCTTTTGTAGTCTTTTATACTGTGCTTCCGAGATTGAATTTCAGGAAGCACAGGCATACGTCAGTATAACTTTGTATATAGCCAGTTTATTGTCAGTCGTTAATTTACTTCTTCGATTTACCAGTGCGTATAATTTACTCAAGTGTCACCAGCGACACCAACCACTCAAGAATTATTCATATTTTGATAATATTTCACTGTGTAAATAGTACTTTATGAAATCACACGTTTTGCTAAAACCATAAATAAATCGCAGCATTTATTATTTCCGTTTAAATTATCATAAAAATAACTGATTATTTTAGCACACCCTTACAAATAAAATAGTGGAAGTCTTAAAGTCTGAAATCATTAATAAATATTTCCGCCTCGTTATCCAAAAGTAATTTGTCTTCTTCAAAAACTACCAGTCCCTTTTGACGTCAGGCAGCCTCGCGCAGGCAAGTAATTAAATATTTTCCAAGGAAACATTAAAAAGCCCATTTAATTCCTTAGCCCATGTGTAAAAACCCATCACAAAGTGAAAATACTAGTGACATGACCCACACTAAAGTTCATCTAACTTGAAATCGATGTCGGGCGAAATCCTCTTCATTTAACAGCGCGACCGTGGCTTAACAAAAACCTTCTCTCTCCGGAGGCGGGCAACCGCGACGCAATTAATTTGGTCTTAGGTCCATTCTAGGGCAGCCGCAACGGTCGCTCCCTTATGTGACGCTCGTCCCGACACTTACTATTTTTATGAGCGGCTGTGATTATAAAAGGCTTCGCCCTGAGTGGATATTTCTGTCTTCTTTTCCATCTGTTTTACTGCGTTTTATTCGGAATGGTTTAATTTGCCATAAATAAAATTTGTAGGAAGAGCGGAGTAAGCTTTTATTCCATCTAAATTAAATTGTAGCCGCGGTCGTGATAATTCAGGATGTATAGGGGAGTCCTAAAATAACACGGACAATTTTAGTCAACTAAAAACAGTTCTATTTAATGTCGACTTGTTAAAACAAAACTATCCGCCGGAAAAAATTATTATGATATTCCAGGGTATTCAACGTTCCTTAAAAAAACTTAGATTGTGCATAAGGGAAAATGGAGGGAACTTCGAACAATTGTTATAATTGATTATTAGCTATTTTTATTTTAAAAATCGAGTGGCTTTAAGTCTGGGAATCTCTACGGCCACTCAATCAAATGATTCTTTCACTCTATGCAACGATTTTTAAAATGTTCATTTTTAAATAATAATAAATAACACCACAGGTAATGACGACCCCCTTTATCCCGGAAGGCTCTAGAAGAGCCTTGTGTGGGAGGGGGCTACATATTTAAAGACAAGGGACACACACCCAGTATCCGTGTATAGTGGAAAAATCCCTCTCACAGTATTTTCCACTGCCACGATCGGGGATCGAATCCGGAACTTTTGGGCGAGGGGCAAGTGCGCTCACCTCTCGACCACCAGTCATACAAAGCTTAGACAGCTTCTTACCAAAACAGCGTTACGAACAGAACTTCCATCGAACTGAAATTTTAAATTAAGGAGACTCTACAGTGATAAATCATATAATATGTTCCAAAACTCCCTACCTTACCCTCAAAGAAAACACGACCAAATATTTTGTTATTTAGTATTCCGCATGAAACGTTATTTTTTGCGAATACTGTCTCTTTTGACTCGAAATCACCCCGTTTGGGGTAAATGTAGCTGTAAGCCTTTATTTCGTTTTTTTTTTCTCAGGCATCTTCTAATACTTACTCTGGGGATATTAAGATTTAAACTAGCCGTTCTAATACTAACCCGGTGGTTGTTGTTAAAATATTCTTAAATTTGTTCATTATTTCTCAAAATATCAGGACGTCCTTTATGCCTGATTCTAAGCAACTTTTTTGACACAAAACCTGTGTCACTGAAAAACTTTATTAATGCTTTATACATTACTTCGACTTACTCGTCTATTTGGGTGTCTATTATTGAATTCAATAGCAGCTTCTCTTGTTGTACGCACATTATCGCTAACAAGACGTATAATTTCTATTTGCTCTCTTAACGGTTAGGCTTTTGATGACTATTAACCCTAGGCACTGTAATAACTTTGCGACACTTTAATTTGTCACTTTTAATAATTAACTGTTTCAATTTCTATCTCTCGGAAAACTTAACTTTTACAAAAAATAGGACAGAAGAAAAGAATATAAAAATGTTACTACTTAAAAATTTTCGACAAAATTTTGTAGAGGTCCTATTGTGTGGTGGTGAATCAGAGTTCTAGAGAACCGAATATTAAAACGTAATATTTCACTCACAATCTCCTCTTAGTATAAAGTCCTTATTTTTAGCATAAGGAACACAGTCAAACCAACAGCTATTCCTCGGGCTATGCGCCCTGCCGAGCGCTGAATTACAAATTACAAGCCTGTCGCGTTAAGTGTAATAGACACATATTACCAATAGAAATCTTAATATTTCCATTGCAACAAACACCACCTGAAAGACTAGTTTTCCTACTTAAATGAGCTCTCGTGCTAGTCGTTTCACGTCTCCTGCAGACCGCAGTTTCTAACTGATGGCTCTCATCAGTGCAATGTAGCTTATAACGACCGATACGAGAATACTTCGACTATTTTGTACATCACGAAATTCATAAGATTGCGAGATGTAACTCAAACGACAGGTGCCATCTAGCGGTTCAGTGTCTGTTGCAATCGAAATAAATAGCCTGACTGGGTTTTAGCATGAGTTCAAGTTTGCTTCCAGAGGACAGAATATTCGTGCCACAATATTAGACAACCACTTTAGATTTATTTTCAGAATAAGCGTATAATTTAGTACATTTTCTTTCTCCTTACTCCCTCTTAGCCTGATATGGTGTATTGGCTCTATACCAGTATAATAAGACCCTCTATTACATACGGTGCCTTAGTTTGATGACCCAAAGCCACTGAAACAACAGCAGCTAACAAGCTAAGCCGAATAAAAAGACTGGTTTCCTTGGGAATCACGGGTGCCATGAAAAGCATCCCCACAGCAGCCATGGAGACCTTATTGGACCTCCCTCCATTCAGCGTGGTGATTCAGGGAAAAGCAAGAATGGGGGCATACAGGATATAAAGCTCACATGACTTCCCTCTCCCTGCCGGGGAGTCGGGATATATGAGGATAATCAACATTGTAGTAGATCGTTTATTAAGCACGAGGTCAGACTACATGGTCCCAAGAATCACATTTAACAAGCTCTTCAGTGTTTCTATTGGAGAGAGAGAGGGGATTGGTCAACAGGAGTTCCTGAGATATTACGCAAAGGCCTGGCCTGGTGTACGGACGGGTTTAGGATGGAATCAGGAGCTGGAGCAGGAATACATGGAGTGAGACCGAGGGCAAATATAAGCCTTTCTCTTGGACTCCACGCCACTTTATTTCAAACTGAAATTCTGGCTATACTTGAGTGTATACGTGAGAATATTAAACGACGATATGTGAACCAGAAGATATTCATCGCATCGGACTTCTTCCAGACTTGTTTGGTACTGCGACAAAAAACTCGAAGTTCTGGGTGAGCAGTGTGTCGGGGTACACCAGAATAGATAGTAAATAAATAATAATAATAAATAACACCACAGGTAATTACGACCCCCTTTATCCCGGAAGGCTCTAGAAGAGCCTTGTGTGGGAGGGGGCTACACATTTAGAGACAAGGGACACACACCCAATATCCGTGTATAGTGAAAAAATCCCTCTCACAGTATTTTCCACTGCCACGGCCGGGGATCGAACCCGGAACTTTTAGGTGAGAGGCAAGTGCGCTCACCTCTCGACCACCAGTCATACGAAACGAAATGGCAACGAAAAAGCTGATGAACTTGTTAAACAAGGGGCAGCTAATACATTCTATGGCTCAGAGCTCATGCTGGGCACTACCAAAGGCTCAGCTAGAGAAGAAGTTAAAGACTGGGTCAGGAATAAACACAATCATTACTGGAGGAACACACCAGGTAATCGGCATGGGAAAACACTTATTAAAGGACCATGCCCCAAACAAACTGTAGAAATCCTGTCAAAGAACAGGTTACAGTTGAGAATTGACGGAACATTTCCCTATTAAGAAGCAAGCACCTGAACAAAATTGGCAAGTTTGGTGGCGGCCCTGATTGCAGATTATGTGGCAGATATAATATTTACGGGCAAACACAAACAGATCCGCAAAGCATTAAACTTGCCCATTGTCAGACCTGTATCACCTTATCGGTGGCGCAGGAGTATTAAAATGGGCAGTGTAGATGGGAACAGGGAGTACACAATAAGCCCAAGAGGCTGCAGTGCTCTCGGGGTGCTTACAAACGACCCTGTGAGGAGGGGTTTTAGTCAGTAAGTGTTTGACACCGTCCCAGCTCAGGTTGGGAGCCCATGAGGATTTCTCCTCCTCGTCAAAAAAAAATATTTTACTCACCTCCAAAAAATAATTGGCCAAAGCGTTTCAAATATATTTACAGTTTGGGATGATAGTTTGTAAAGTTATGAACAAAATTTGTTTTCTTTCCTATACTTTAGTGGCCTGTACTCAATTCAGCAATGAGGACCTGTAGAAAAAACTACGTGGAGTATATTATGTTGACACAATCTACCTTCTCCTGGATGCTTATCCAGAAATCCTAGGACACCATGTATAACAAAACTTCATAACCTGATCTGTTACCATAGACAGTATATAAAAAGTAAAAGCTTTTATTTTGTAATATTTACATAAATTCCCTGATACTGATATAGTTTGCAAAATATTTAAAGAGATGCTATCCCGCAAAATTCAAATAACAATTTTAAAGATTTCTACTTAAAGATGTCACACTGAACCGTTATTTCTGACCCCAATACAAACTTTTCCAGAGTTTTACTTATACTTTATCTTATGCGAAACGGGGAAGTTTCAGGTTAAATGAAAAAAATAAAGGAATGAAATTTATCATAATTGATTGAGACATCTGTATTCCCCAAACGGGTGATGCATTCTGATGAATTGTGTCATTTTACATAAAATCAATGTCCCGGATTTAATTCTCCGCCATATAGTGCGCGAACACAATAATAGTGAGAAGTTATACGAAATGCAATGGCAAATATTTCATTTGAATAATAATAAATACAATTTGGTTCAATTCAGCCATATAATTGTGAATCCAAAAACCACATCATTAAAACTGTGCGAGTCATAACAATGGATATTTCAAATACTATACAGCGTGTTTTATTTCTCTAACGAGGAACAGTATTATAGTGGATAATTAGAAAGGGCAACATTATTGTTTTGTAATCGAAAAGATAATGTGTACTCAATGCATATGTACGCATCCAACGTACCAGACTAACAACAATGTGCGAACGGCTAGCTGATTTTGTGCGGCGCCGGCGGCGTATGGTCGGAGCAGAGAGCCGTGGATCCAGAGTATTCGTAAGAGTGAAGAAACTTACCCTTTTTGAAATGTACAGCATAAGCGACAGATTTCTGTTTATTTCGAGAAAAGGAGACATAGAAAAATTGATGTGCACCATCTATAGTGAAAATAAGTAGAATTGTCTCTTTTTCTCGAATAATCAATCTACTATAGATCAGACTGAAATTGTTGGTAAGAGAAATAAAGAGATAGTTTAAAATTAATGTTAAAATATATTACATGAATAATTTTTTTTTTTTTATACATTTATTTAACGTCGGCCTATTTCCGCTACTGAGGCCTAACACCGACGCCTGACGAGCTACCCCCAACCAGGAATTTTGCCGAACCTCTTCCCTTAAGAAGAGTAGGGATCTTTTACTTGCCTAACATTTAATAGACAAGAGACCGACGGCTTTACATCCCCTCCGAAGGATGATATATCTCCTATACAACCCTCGCCTGAGGTTGTATAGCTTCCACGCATACACTGATATACAAGCCGCTGGAAGATGTGTGAGGCGAGAACGCGGTTTCCGTTGGAATGGTCACCAATCCAAGTACTAACTGCGCCTGTCGTTGCTTTACATCGCATACCGAAGTATGTACATAGTAAAGACGCACCTACGCTCGCCCCTTTACATGAATAATAGATAAATCGGTTTGTAAAGACTAATTGAAATTAAATATATATATATTTAAAATTTTTAAATTTAAACTTGGGTATGCAGTCGTGTGGCACAAAAAATTAAAGAAAACTCTTTATTTCTGTTCAAGCTTTCGAGGCTTTATTGTCTCTTCATCAGGAACGGATATTTTGAGGTTATGTAGAAGTTGCACATGTGAAACAATTTTTTTAAAATATGGACCAACACTTATCGCTAATAGTAGTTAACATACTTACAAGTTAAAAATTATTTAAAACATAGATGGATGTCAATTGATAAAATAAAATTGTTAAAATCATTAAATTTAAAAAGGATTTAAAAAGCATGGTATCCTGAAGGGATCCATCTTGTATTATTGTATAATACAAGACACAGTTAAAATTTATATACATTCGAATCAGTACAAAGGCTGCAAGCAAATGATTTCCTGCTAAATTTTACTAATAAGGTAAACTTTTTGTGTTCTACTTACTGCAACATAATGCTACTCGATAAACTTGACAAATCTATTTCCCCTAATTAGCTAAAATAAATGGTATTTATGGCCATCTGTTAATTGTTGAGTTAAGCGCAACAACCTGCCTGATGTAGATTCCCATACTCAAACAAATTACAGAATCGATAAAGAAATCTGTAATACCACAGCTGACTTAAATTGCAAAAAATTGTAATTTCTGTTTTATACATAATCAAAAATATGAACTGCCGTAATAAATAGTAAATCTTATTGTGAGAACTCAGTAAATATATTACATCTTATAGGATACACTATATACAGTAATGAGAAAAGTAAGGAAAATAACCATATGTACTTACATAGTAAACAAAAATATAAAAATTGAAATATAGGTATATGAGTGTAAATAAATGTTTCCTAGACAATCGTTTCCTGGGATGCCGTATAGAACGGAACGGAGATACATAATAGTGTAAAAAATATAACTGAGTTTCTAAGATATAAAAATATGTACATAAAACAGTGTGAAATGGTTTAGCAGTTATAGAAATAAAATTTTGCTGGTTGAAAACAGTTTCACTTACAAAAACTGAATCAAAATGTTACACAGATTGTTCTAAATATAAACAAAATACTAGTTTTTATATGAAACTGTTAAATGGACATAGGCCATGTAACAACCCTGTTTAGTCTTTAAGGAGAAAGAGGTAATCAATGAGATATTAAAGGGGCGCCATCTATAGGTGATAAAGAAAATAACTTTATCCCCTTTTCCTCACAAACCATGTTTCCCATGCTATTTTCGTGTGATGCGGATAATCACGTGAAAATATTCTTGTTTTCCTATTTGCTAATGCCACAAATAATATAGAATTTTTATGTGAGTCATAACTTTGAGTGGAATTAGTATCCTATTGACATGATTTTGTGGTTGTGCTGCTAAAAAATATTATTATTCTGCCATCAGATGTGACAATGTAGGCAAAACATTGAGGAATTGCGTGAAGGTGGTATCATTTTTCTCACAATAAACTAAGTTTTACTTAAATTGATTCATATTCTGGTAAGTTGTTAATAAAGGCAGAGTTTATTTTGTATTTATCAGAATTCCTCGAAAAAAATATTTCAAACCTACACGCTGTAATAAAATAACGAGTCATATATGTATGTCTCGATACAACAACGATTTTATTCAATTCCTAATTTGTAAGAGAAATACAGAAGAATTGCGTAATTTCTTTTTTTTCAAATGTTGAAAACAGATATCAATGACCAGTTTGAAGATATAGAAGGTGTAAAAGCGTAGGTGGATATAACAAGATAATGACTTTAAAAGGCGCACAGTTTCTTTTCACTAGTTGACAGAATAAATATGAAATATTTCTGGGACAACAAAGTGTTAGCAAAGTAAATTCCACACTACAATTAATTGGATTGAATCTGCGGTAGGTTCTTCATGAAACATATTCAATAGGATACTTATAAATATTCAAAAGAATATTTACAATACGCACTTGGTTTACTGTTTCATTAGTCTTGTTCAGATTTCTCTGACATATGTTTAGGCCTTGCAATCATTATCAAAGAGTCTTAAAAACTGACCTGAAAGTAGTGGTTCACAGTATATATCTTAGAAATCTTCTACCTACTTAGAGGGGGATAATAACTTGATTTGCTATTTCTTTAAATTTAACAATACAGGTCGGAACTACGAACTTAATTTTAATTTTATTATAGAAATAATTTAGGTCGCTTGTTGGTTAATAATAAAGGGAAAACAGAAGATATTAAAAAATCGGTGGTATATGAAATAAAGTGTGATGACTGTGATGCCGTATATATAGGTCAGAGTGGCCGCAGCATAGATGTCAGGTTAAGAGAACACAAACAGTCTATTTTATATAACAAAAAATCAACTGGTTTCGCCGAACATTGCATTGAGCAAAATCACGTTTTTAATGGTAATAGTGTTAAACTTTTGCATAATGCAAACAAAGGAAAAATCCTAGACGTGCTTGAAATTTTAGAAATTAAAAACATCCTAAGAAACTATAAAAACGTTACAAATACACAAACAGAATTTATGAACAATCCTGTACTAGACACAGTAATAAAATTAAAATCACAATAAATTAATTTATATTCAAGGTCAATTCTTTTTAATTTAATAAGTAGTTAAAATACTATATGTACCACATGGTTTTAAAATATGTTTTCTTTCTTTTTAATTTTTTGGCAATTTATAGTTTACGAAATCAGCTTATATATTTCTACATATGTAGTTCTGTACTTATATACTTATGTACTTATATGTTTATACACATATATATTTGTACTTTCTGTATACGTTTCTGCATAGCTTCTACATTTCTGCATAACTTTTGCACAGCTTATCTTTCTGCATAAGATAAAATTTCATTAACTTTTCAAAAACCACATAGTTGGTTAATATTCCTACAATTTTCACTCCATTTCATTAAGAGACGTAAATTGCCAAGGAAACCTTTAGACTCCATTCTTGCAACAAGAGACAATTGTGGGCCTGGATTGCTGTTCCAGTTCCAGTATATATATATATATATATATATATATATATATATATATATATATATATATATATTAAATTTCAATTAGTCTTTACAAACCGATTTGTCTATTATTCATCTAATATATCTTAACATTAATTTTAAACTATCTTTTTATTTCTCTTACCAACAATTTCAGTCTGGTCTGTAGTAGACTGGTTATTCGAGAAAAAGAGACAATTCTACTTATTTTTACTATAGATGGCGCCCAATTTAATATCAATTTTTCTTTGTCTCCTTTTCTCGAAATAAACAGAAATCTGTCATTTATGCCGTACATTTCGAAGAGGGTAAGTTCCTCCACTCTTACGAATACTCTACATCCACGGCTCTTTGCTCCGACTTAAACCAGCTAGTCGTCCGCATATGTCGCCTCAATTCTTTCCCAAAAATAAATAATAAGTTAAAGGAGGTAACAACTAATCATAAACATTTCTCTATGACGAAAACTTATGCAACCTGTGGATGTCTATAGAAACGTTTATATTTTCAAACTCCAGGAATATTGTTGTTTAATCCTCTAAATTACATTTTTATTATGAATTATTTCCGGCAAAAAAGAGAGTTTAATATTATTTCCAATAATACGATTATAATAAATATTCTTAAACTTTTAGAAAGCTAATCTCCCGGAACAGATTACAGAATTAAAACCAAATCAATAAAAAATAATGTTCTATTTTTATTGGGTTCTCTGACATAGGAAGAACTCATCTGAAAGTTTGAATATTATGTTTTAAATTCATTTTCATAATTCCAAGTGACTTCATCAACGACAGGTTTAAAAACAGATTTTGAAGAAATAATGGACTATATCACCTTATGACAATATATCTTAAGGCAACTGAATTTTGATTTTTTTAAATTGTGGTATATTAAAATAATATAAATAATAATAAATAAACACCACAGAAATTAGACAACCCCAAATTCCAGAAGCCAGGGGCTTGTGCGGAAGGGGGTTACACATTGAAAAAACGCGGACATACAACCATTTCCTCCGACAGTGCCAGTACCGGAGCCAGGATTCGAACCCGGTGGTGCGATGTCCGTGTGATTAATGGCGATTGCCATCTCGCGCCTTAACCCATGCGACTATCGACCAGACACGCGATTATCGGCCAGAATATATTTTTCTTCATAAGTAACGCAAATTGTTCATCGACAAACGAAGTATGTACCTAGTTTAAATGTGTTTTTAGAGGGCGGAATATTAAAACATAATATTTTTATTCGCAAACTCCTCTATAAAATCCTTATTTTACTATAAAGAACGTAACCAGCTTGCAACTGACAGCTACTCTCCGGGCTATGTGCCCCGCCGAGCGCTGAATTATAAGTTACAAGCCTGGCGCGTTAAATGTAATAATTGCATATTACCATAAAAACGCGAATGTTTCGATTGCAATAAACACCAGCCGAAACACTGATTCTACTTAAAGGAGCTCTCGTGCTAGTCGTCACACACCACTTGCAGACTGCAGTTTAGAGCTGTTGGCTCTCGTCAGTGCAAGGTTTGTTACATACCTACCTTGTAATTCAGCGCTCGGCGGGGCACATAGCCCGGAGAGTAGCTGTTGGTTGCAGTCTGGTTACGTTCCTTATAGTAAAATAGGGATTTTATAGAGGAGTTCGCGACTAAAAATATTATGTTTTAAGTATGTACCTACTTTGAAAAAATTGACGACACTGGTGTTCTTTTCGACAACGGCTACATATGTAGAGAAAAATAGAATAAAATTGAGATACTTCAGTTTTGTAAATCTATATGCGTGATTCTACCAGAAACGTCATATTTGAGAATTGGTTCAAAAAATTGATTCTATAATTACTATTGCTTAGTTCCAATGAATAAATATGGCGTGCGATATATCGCTGAAAAGGGATGAAGATAGTCTCTCAAGAGAAAATCTCAAAATACGGCGGTTTTGAAAACATTTAAATAAAACCTCGTTGAAATACTCTGTTTTGCAAAAAATTGTCGTCTTAAAATTTTCGTTGTGTCACTTCAAATAACGGAAACATTTGGCTTAGGTGTATTCCGCATTTTTGATATTTTCCGTCATAACCCTTAAAGTAGGCGATGGATTTCTAATGTCTTTAAACCGTTTTGTAGGTTATAAAAATCGACACAATTTTTGTAGCAACAATTTTTTTGAGCGACCGATATTAAGTGGAATATTCTGGAGGGCTCTAATAAAATGGACAACCTGTATAATGCATAAAAATCTTTCGGCATAGTATGTGATCCACCATAACTAGACAACTTTTATGCCCTCTGGCCAAAGTTACCCCTAGGTCACTAACGTAATTTAAGCGAAGATAAATGCTAAGGAGACAGTAATCAAGGTAAGTGTGAAAACCCTTGTAATGGCCGTAGGGAGTGAGAATAGATCCAGAAGGATCCAAAGTAGAAACTTTGACCGCAATAATCCAAATCATTCGTGAAAGTCGATATTTCCTTCTTACAAATTCAACTTATTTTCCATAACTGATAATTTTTAATAATAAAATTGTATTTTGTTGGAAATAAAGTGAATAAAATACATTACAAATCATGAGTAGTTTTTTAGTAATGAATATTCATTTTTTAGTCGTGACGGTTAACATCTATATTTTGGTTGGCTCCATTTCAAAAGTAGCCACACATCAATAACTGTAGATTTAAAGCAGACGCGATTTTGAAAAAACAATTTAGTTTTCGAAAAGGGAGGTTTGAAACCTATGTCGGCTTCATTTTATATTTTATACCCCGTGACCTTAACGTGGGAACATCAAACTGCCAAATTTTAGAAAATCTGGAAAAAAACGCAGAGTAGATAAAGATGTCCAAGAAAGAAGACGCCAAAAAGAAAAAGAAGATATCAAGAAGAAAAAATACAAGAGAGTAGACATCAAGAAGTTAAATAAGGTGTGAAAAGGAAAACATAAATTGGGTAAATATTGGACGATTAGGGGAAGAAACGCCAAGTAGAAAAAGAGAAATAAGAAACACGATGTGAAGAAGACAAAGATTAAATGAGAAAAATCATAGAAGACCGGGTATAATTCAATACGAAAGAAAGCAAATTAAAAAAAATTATACGTGTTCAACAGTACACTAATCTGTTAGTCACCGAAGAAATCAAAATTGAAAATAAAATCAAAGGACAGTAAATTAGGTGAAGAAAAGCTAGTGACGCTGTCGTACATCAAAGACACTGTAGAAGTCAATCAGCCTAGAAGAAATAAAAATTAGTTTTATCCGTGATTTTGTGAATGATCCATCTTTATACGTCTGAAGGACTTTTTTTATATTTTCCAAAGTGGATATTAAACGTTCACAAAGAAGGATTCAAATCGACTGTTTCAGATAGAGAATAATACAAAATCTGTACTTACTGTCTCGTTTTTGCTTAACTGCTTCACTGATGGTACCAATTGGACGTCGTAACACTATAAATCTAACACAGTAATCACTAACACTTTCTTAAATTTAAACCTGAAAAGGAATTTTGAAAACACAAGAAAAAGAATATAACGTTCAAGAATATATATTAAATCTTAAAAAAATTATGTTTTACAAAAACGTTCAAGAAAAATATATTGACATACTATAGTCTGGCTCGTGTACAACACATAGTGAGGAACGGAACGACTCATAATGTACCAACTACCATCCAATGTTTAGTTTTTAGCTAACGATTAAACAAAAGGATTCAGTAAAAAGTTCAAGCTCCCCGGAGCTTAGAAATGCTTGAATCGCAACGACTTTGAATTATATTCTGCAATTATAGATTCATACGTTCAGGCAAGGCGGTTCCGTGCACGTTCTGAGTACATGGTAACTATACTTTTCTGACACGGAATCACTAAGGAACCAGTTTAGGGCAAATACCGTTAAAACCCATCATTTTCCAGTCAAAATCGGCTGCTAGAAAATGATAGTGCACCCTCGACGCTAAGGGCTATTTTTGCTAAACCTCTCGAAATACTTTGACTCGAAACTGGATAACTTGTCATCATATTTAACACAGCGCATGAGTTGCAGTGCTTAACAACGTGGATTCGTAAAACTGTTTTTATTTTCGTTATACTTTCTAAATTTTGTGGTCGGGGCGACATTACGTCCCCGTGCAGCGACATTTAGTATACTTTCTAAAATTACACTCCTTGATGAGTTTCCAAGATTTTGGCATAAAAACGCTCAGTAGAGCGAAAATGTGATTGAATGTATAAAAAGCTCTTCCAACGGCATTTTTACGTGAAGCACGCTTTTCATGGAAAGTCGGATTTTGTTACAGTTTCGAAAAGTTCATCGAAGGTTTTGGCATGTTCTTTAACAATGGCATCGGCCACAGCATATCAAATAAGCAGTCAGTTCTGCCAAATGATTTTTAATTATTTGTTAATACAGTAAGTTTGTTATTCTGAGAAATACATCCAATTGAGAAGAAATTTACAACTATTAAAAAAGAAGAAGTCTGAAACCTCTCCGGAGAAATAATATAAATTATACGAAAGTAACATTAAAGTAAATAAAAAAAAATTACTGTTAGAAGAGATTTTTCGAAATTTTATGTAAATATAGTCAATTTCTTGAGGCACTTGAAACTTTAGAATACTTAAACTCTTATAAAGTTTATTTGTTAGATGCCTTTAATACTAGCGAATACAAGCAATACTTTGAAATGATAATTTTACTGGACATATGTTAGAACTGCACTAATTCCTCAATTTCTATGATGTTAAGCAATATAACACAATACAAAATTCAAACGGACGTATACTAAATTTGATAATGTCTAACAAAACTTGTATAGTAGTTAAATCTGAAGAAGATTTACCTCGTCCTGCTCTAAATATATCATTTTCCATAAACCATCAATCGCGAAACAAAAACTATGTAAATAATTACATTGAATCTTATCACTTTCGTAAGGCAAACTATCACACATTGTACGTCAGTATCAGAAATTATGGCTGAACCATTCTAAATTCATTTAGTGATGTAAACGAACATTTTTATATAGTACTATATGAAATCCTTCTTCCAAACTTAACTTAAATGTTATCTTATTCAAGGAACACAATATGTTCAATATCGGGATGTAAAAGCATTAGAAATATCAGTTACATCAGGGGTTCCCCAGGGCTCTGTTCTGGGACCTCTCTTTTTTATACTATTTATTGATGATATTATAGATGAGTTAGATGTATGTTATCTGCTTTATGCGGATGATATGAAGTTGTTTTGCAATGTTAACTCTGAGGCAGACTGCGAAAAATTGCAAAACGATTTACAAAGGGTGAATGCAATGCGTAATGCAATCTTCTTTTAAAAACTTGGGCTTTATAATCAGAAATTCAACAGGTTTTACTGACGTGAACAGGTTAATATTGCTTTTTAATTCTTTGGTCAGATCAAAACTAGAATATTATGCTTCATTAATATGGAATCCCAGCTATTTGACCTATATCGATATTTCAGAGGCAGTGCAAAGATCGTTTCTTAAGTATTTATCCTTTAAGGAAGATAGGTTATATCCGCCAATTAGAATACCACAAAGCCTTCTACTTGATAGATTCTCATTACCTAGCCTGAATCGAAGAATTAGACAGTCATTAATATTTCTGTATAAAATATTAAATAATAAAATAGACTGCCTTCAGATATTAGAAAAAATACGGTTTCATGTACCAAAAACCGAGGCTCGTAATAATATTACCTTCTATCTTTACAGACCGAGGACTAACTTGTTAAAACATTCACCGCTTCATTTTATGTGCGATAATTATAACAACCTGCAAGACAGAGTTGCTATACTTAATTGTAGTATAAATAAACTTAAAACACTGAACACTATGTAATAGTTCTTATTTTTTTGCATAGTCTCTATTTTCTCTGTTTCCCTGTTTTTTTTCTCTTCCCACGCCTGTTAAAATTATATTATGTATTATGTATTGTTATAGATATTATTCTGTTTGACTTATTAATTTGTAATTAATCGGTTTAAGCGCTGAGACCTCGATCGGCGAAGTTAAGCAGCGTTGGTCGAGTCCGTCACTTGGATGGGTGAACGGCATCTCTGTTATAGGGTATTCCCCCTATAAGTCATAAACAAAAAACAAAAAAATGTAAAATTAGCAAAAAAATCAGATCCATTCAAGCATCATGGCAGACCACGATAAAAAGTCAACCAGACCTACTTTATACCAAAAAACTACATCCAAGGTCACAAAAATCGGAAAAAATTCACGAACACACTATAATTCTCAAGTAATATAAAATCACCCAAAACACACTTCCAACATTCAATCTGGCAGTTTTATAAAAGAATTTTCACGAAAAACATCCCTTAGAAATATAACCCCCTCACAGTCATCAAATTAGTTAAAACCACCATCCGTACCCAAAACAGCAATAGTCCATTTCGTTTCATTCACTTCTTAAACCAATTTTACATTACAAATCTCATTACTTCTTGACGACCCTCGTATACTTCAACTTATCTTAAAACTCCCCATCCAACTTCTATTCATTCAATTCTCGCGTCTGTTTCAATTTTTTAATCTTGTTACTTTTTATACACTTAATCACCTTAAGATCACCAATTAATTTTTCAATTTCCCTTACTTTTCAATCGCCCCTCGTAAATGCATGCAATCTCTCAATTCCCCTTTCAACTGATATCTCCGCTCGATTCGTAACCGGTAGGAGCATTGTCATATCTTATTTCCAGCGACCTCGCACCTATCGGGAGCATTATCGTGTCATTTCAACTGTTAAACGTCTGACCTTCGGGACACGTTTACGGAATCCTTTCATATCATCAAAATTAACCGTCAATCAAACTCAAGTAACTCCAAAACCCGAATCGATTCAAATTTTCTTTTTATATCAAAAAATTCTCTTTTTCGTCGCCGATTTTTCTATCCAAGTTTCATTTCAATATTTCAACTTTTAGTAAACTATTGCGCAATATTGCGTAATGTGTTGCAATCGTGCCGATCCAGACTCGACGGTGCCATTTCCAGACCTAAAAAGGAGGTAAAAACGTCCGTGCTAGGCTCACGGGGCACGATAAACGAAACTTTCTCGAAACAGTATAAATACCGGCGTGCAGCAAGCCCACGCCAAGTTCAGTTTTGACAGTGACTCCAGTGTTAAGTTTTCGCGTAGTGTTCTTCGGAAAATATAAGTTTCAAAAGTGAAGTTTGTGTAATAACTGCTGACGCTATTGAACGGGTCCGGTTACTATTTAACTTATGTTGTAGATACTCCCGTCTAGCTAGGTTTTCTTATTCCGAGTCCCAGCAATCTTTTCGTGACAAGCTGTTCAATTCTAGCTTCCCAGGCCGAAACCTGGTTAAAAAGAGTTAGTTTTTAAGACCTCGCCTTAAGTGGCCCCCTTTAGTATTAGGAACCCTTCGCCTTAAGTGGCACCATTTTTATATTTCAATTTAATACAATTCATCGCCTTAAGTGGTCCCCCTTTCCAATTTTCCCTCAGTCTACGAGGCTTAATCATAAAGTGAATTTTTTCGATTTAATTATTTTTTATTTTTGTAAACATTTTTTAAATATATTTCAAAGCAATCTAAGACAGAATTTTTGTTGTCGATTAGTTACAATTTCAAAAAGAAACTTGTAAAATAAATTACCTTCTATTAAACTCTGTTCAATATCCTTCAATAAATATTTTTGTATTTCGTTTAAACCATAGTGTTAATTTTTTGTTAATAAAAGACAATAGGGTGTAGCCGTTGACCCGAAATAGCTATAAAAGTCAAATCAGTGATAAGTAAAATCAAGTGAATACAAAGTAGTGCAAAATACAATATACAGGGTGTAGCATTCGACCCGAAACAGCACTTACAGAAATCAACCCTGAGACCTTACCCATCGAAATATAAGTGCACGAACGCCTCTGGGGTCTCAGCTCTAAACCCCCAACGTACCAGATTTTTTATTTAAACGAACCAGAGGTGTAATCGGTGTTCATCTCATTTCACCGTCTTGGTTGAGTGGAAGAGTAGCTGTAGCTAAACTCCGCCAGGACATAAATATAAATAAGGCATTAAAATTTAAAAAAAAATTTAAAAAAATAAACCTGTATTTTCCCATCCAGTAATTGGCCTTGGCTGTTGGATGGTGTATGTAAATAAATAAAATAAATAAATAAAGTCTTTCAACAAACTGTTTATTATATCTCTCAAAATTATAAAACATCGATTGCCGCTCATGCCAATGAAATTTGTAAACCACAAATGATATGTTGACATCATTAATTCTGATTTATAGGAGCTGTTATTATTTCAATTGTACCGATATCTGCTTCAATTTTTGAGTAGTTTATATAAAAAAATCTTTCCAATGCAATAATAAGATATAGTGAATTACTACTATATGATGAGCGAAATGGCAGTTCCAAAAAGTAAGAACATGGAATGACTTTTACTGCCGTTCCAGAAAAATTATGGTTGGGTCGTGTAGGATGTCATAAAATGATAAATTAGTTGGGTATATACGCAGAGCTTCTAGAGTTAATCGTTCTGTGATTTTTGCGGTGAAATAATGACCTCGACGTAGACTAGTGCCATTATTTTTTAAAAACAATACTGCATTGTTCTTTTAGATTAATAGTTTCATGATATAAAATAATCACTCACCGTGTACAAGTTAGGGCGATAAAAATATAAGTAAGATATATTTAGAAGTCTATAATCTGAAATAACTTTCGAACACAGGGCGATCCAAGACGATGCGATGTACAGTATCAAGTACCTTTATTGAATGAAATATGATTACATTTGGCGACAACTTTCCAGGATAAATTTTATTGATGATTATTATGTATTTTGACCTCCTTATTACGAAAAAATACATTCTCCAAAAAGTGGCTGAAGCTTCAACAGTTATATGCATTTTTCTAACACAGTTACACGAATTTTCTACGTATCTGCGTAATACTTATATCGGGTTCTAGTAATCGGAATAACAAAATTATCGACTTATTCGCAATGAAATTCTTCAGAAATTTATATACTTGTGAGATATTCAAAGGTTAATCCGCCATCTTGAAAAAAACTCACCGAAAATGACATAATAACAGAAATCTTTTATATATGTTAATGTGACGAAAAGTTTTGTATGATAATGTTACGTATTTATGTCAAAGAAGCCTAAACATATCAAAAATCATCTTGCTGGAAGTTAGCAAAAATCTCCTTCGTCGGGATTTTGCGGCACTGTAACTGAAAACGAAAATATTTTGCATGAACCGCGTGCGACACATAAAAATGTCGTCGGAAGATATTTTTGGATGTACTATGAAAGTTTTCGAGACATGATTACAAAATGAGACTTTGGAAACTATAACGAAAATTTTATTTTTCGGAAACCACAAAAAAACGCCCCACGGGGCATAATTCTTGCGACTGTGTTAAAGAACACGGTAAAACCCTCGGTATACTTTTCGACGTTGTAACAAAATCCGACTTAGGAAATATTTCGTGTGAAAGGCGTGCTTCACGTAAAAATATCGTGGATGAGGTTAATAATATTCTTAATCATATTTTCGCTCTACGGAGCGATTTTTATGCAAACATTTCCATATCTCCTCAAGGAGCGTCATTTTAGAAAGTGTAGTAAATGTCGCTGCACAGGGACGTAATGTCGCCCCGACCACCTAAATTTAGAAACTATAACAAAATTTGACTTCAATTTCGGAAATTTCAGAATTAAAAACCCTTTTACGAATCCACGTTGTTAAGCACTGCAACTCATACGAGGTCTTAAATATGAGGACAAGTTAATCCAACTTCTATCCAAAGTATATCGTGAGTTTTAGCGAAAAAAGCCCTTAGCGACATGGGACCCCCATCATTTCCTAGCAGTCGATATTGACGGGGAAATGATGAGTTTTAACGGGATTTGTCCTAAACCGGTTCCTCAGTGATTCGGTGTCAGAAAAGTATCTTTACCATGTACTCATATGTGTATGAGACCGCCTTGCCTGAACGTATAAAATTGTAATTGCAGAATACAATTCAAAATAGTAGCGATTCAAGCATTTTCAAGCTCTGAGGAACGACCAAAATTGTTATTGAATTAAAAATACGTGAATAAGACAGGCAAGCAAACGCTTACCAAATTTCAGAAACATTAAACTTTTCTTGAATCTTTTTGTGTAATCGTTAGCTGACAAAACTGCATATTGGATGGTGGTTGGTACATTATAAATCGTTCCGTTCCTCACCATGTGTTGTACACGGGCCAGACTAGTGTTTGTTAAAGATATTTCTTAAAAGTTGTTGTAAAAACATAAATTTTTGAAGAGATTCAATATATATTTTTGAACTTTATATTGTCTTTTAATTGTGTTTTCTAACAAAATTCCCTTTCAGGTATAATTTTAAGAAAGTGTTAGTACATCCAGTGTTAGGTTTATAGTGTTACGACGTCCAATAGATACCATTAGAGCAGCAGTTAAGCAAAAACGGACAGTAAGTATAAGTTTTCATATTAATTTTGTGAACGTTAACATATATATATATATATATATATATATATATATATATATATATAATATATAAAGTCCTTCAGACTCTAAAAGATGAATCGTTCACAACTGCAATGAACAACGTCCCATGGGGCGAGATTTTTGCAACTATAACAAAATACGTTCCATGGGAGTTAATTTTTGTAACTATAATGAAAGAGGTCGCACTGGGAGTAAATTACGGAACTTCAAAACATTTTGCACAAAGCGGCAGTTTTAGCAACTATCTCGAAAACTTTTTCCTACGAGCCGACGTTGTGTAGGACTGCTTCTCATGCATGGCATGAACTATGAGAACGAGTTAATAGTCCCGCCATAAAGTCCCTGAAGTGAGATTTTTCAGGGGCGACAAATATTTGTATACCTTTTTTCAAAGTAAGTAGTGTTTCTTGGCGGTAAACTTATATATTTTCCCATGTCGCTCTATTACCATGTAAATAGTATATGGGACCGCCTTGGCTTAACGTATGAATATAAAATACTATTATAATCAGTTGCAATTCAAGCATTATTAAACTCGATAACAGAGTGCATGAAATTACATATGATATTTTACAAATACGTATAAAGACAGGCAAGCTAAACGCCTACAAACTCGTAAATATTATAATAATAATAATAATAATAATAATAATAATGTTTATTTGTAATTGTAATAAGTAATTAAGTAAGTAATTAATGTAAAGTAATATAAATAAATATATATCATAGAACATAGATAAATAGACAAATAGATAATAAATTATAAAGTAATTATAGGTTACTGGGTGAGTAAATGATAATCTTCTATTTACAAATAAACGAAGACCACAAAGCCAAAGGCTGTCTGTGGTGAACAAATTTATCTATAAAACGCGAAAATCAATGAATTTGCAATTCTTATAGACTATGACAAAACGCTATAACTATAAAATACAATACACAAAATACACATTGAAGCATAAAATAGAGCTTCTCACATTTGTTTAATGAATAAATACCTTTTTGACTGCAAGAATTTAAGAATTAAAAAATTTAACAATTTAAAAATAGCTACAAACTAAAAATTTTAAAAATATGTATATTAACATCCAATATACCCATTCATATGTACATATTATGAGTGCATACCTAGAAGTACGTGGCTTTAGTTATTTTTCATTTCAATTAACTCATGAGTCCTTGTCCTATCGAAATCACAGATGAAAGATTTCGAATGCTTTTTAAATATATGGCAGTTTGTCAGATTTCTAATATTTTCGGGAAGTTCACTATATAATTTGGGTGCCAAGAATATAAAACTTCGCTGTCCTATGGACTTATCACAGAAAGGTGATATATATTTTAATTTCTGTCGAGTTGCGTGAGAATGACCTGGTTGAATTAAGGTGTTCCTATTGTGAAATTGGTATAGGACCACGGTATAGAAATATAGCTGTCTTAGGTCTAGAATTCTTGCCTCATTGAAGAGATCATTCGAAGGAAAAAAACAGGGTTTACCAAGTATTATTTTTAAAAATAATTTCTGAATTATTTCTAATTTTTTTAAGTGATCCTTTACAGCACTTCCCCATACAATAATACCATATTTTAGCCGAGAGTCAATCAATGAATAGTAGATGGTTCTTAGTGTGGAGGAATCTAGTATATTCTTTAAGAATTTCATTCTGTAAATTAAGCATCTCAGAGTATTACACACATTATTTATATGGTGATCCCACCTTAGATGTCGATCTATAGTAATGCCTAGATATTTTACTGTGTTTGCACTTTCGATTTTAGTAGTTTGATCAATTGTGAGTGAAGAAAATTTGGGCAGAGTATTTTTATAGCAAGCAAATGGTAGAAATTTGGTTTTATTGAAATTTATTGTTAGCAATTTATAATCGAACCAACTTTTTATTTTTAGTAAGTCTATTTCTGCCTGCAACTTCAAATCTTCCCACGTCTTATTACTATATATAATAGCTGTATCATCAGCAAAGCTTATAACAGTTCCAATGAATGTAGATGTTAATAAATTGTTCAAATAAATTGTAAAAAACAAAGGACCCAGCACAGTGCCTTGCGGGACCCCATATTCAATATTGCGGTATTCACTATTTGTATTGTTTATATTCACATACTGCTTTCTATCTGTCAAATAGCTTTTAAATAAAGTTGAACTAGGACCTCTAAATCCAATATCATCCAAGGCTTCCAATAACTGTGCATGGCTCGCAGTATCAAAAGCCTTGGCAAGGTCAAGGAATACACACAAGCAAGGAGTTCCTTTATCCAAGTATCTAAAAATATCTGAAATCAGGTATTCAATCGCATGTTGTGTTGATTTGTTCTTCTGAAAACCAAATTGACGTTTAGATATTAATTTAAATTTATTTGTGTAATTATTTACTCTAGTTTTTATAAGTTTTTCTAGAATTTTCGCGATGTTAGATAGAATTGAAATGGGTCTGTAATTTGACACATCCGTTTTATCACCGCTTTTAAAAATTGGCTTAACAATGGCAATTTTTAGAGCAGAAGGAAAAATACCTGTATGAAAGATTTTGTTTACTAGATAAGCGATATGAGGTGCTATCTCACCTGCGATTTCTTTGAGCGTTTCTGCTTTTATCAAGTCGACTCCGGGAGATTTATTATTTTTAAGGTCATATATTACATTTTTTACTTCTACTGCATTTGTCGGTTCAAGGTAAAAGGAAAATGGCGTTGAAGATCTCAAAGGTGGAATAGAAGGAGTTTTTATTTTTTCCGCTAAATTCCTTCCTACTTCAGTAAAAAAGTTTACGAATTCATTTGTTATTTTTGAAATATCAGAAGTAAGGTCTCCGGATGCAGTTTTAATTTCCTTAATCGAGTTATTACTATTATTTTTATTTGTTATTTGGTTCACTACATTCCACACACTTTTACTACTTTTACTATTTTTTGAAATTTTTGTTTTATAATAATTAAGCTTGGTTACTTTTATCAAATCATTTAATTTATTCCGAAAAATCAAATACTCATTTTTTAAATTTATATTCTTGGGATCGCATTGTAATTTTTTATACAGAATATCCCTTTTTTTAATAGACTTTAGCAATCCTGCACTTATCCATGGTGTTCTTTTTCTTTGTGAATGTGTTAATTTAATTTTATTCGTGCTTTTAATAGTAATATTAGTAATATTTTTTATTAATACATTTGTGGCTTCATCTACCCCTTCAGCGTTATAAAATTCACTCCAATTTACTTCCTTCATTTCCTTATTTAATTTATTATAATCTATTATAGACATAATTTTTTTTTCAATGTTGGGAGAAGCCGTTTTATCACAATTTAATTTAACCTTTAACATTGTGGGAAAATGATCTGTTATTTTATTTTTCAGTATAAAAGATTCAATATTGTCGTTAATGTTAACATTTGTTTTTAGAAAAATATGATCGATGCAAGACTTACTATTACCTTCCACTCTTGTAAAAGCATTTACCATCGATTCATAGTTAAATTCGCTCATAACAGTAAGATATTCTTCGGTTACTTCGTTACTTATTCTAATATTTATATTAATGTCCCCAGTTATAATATTATAATCACAATTTTCTCTTGCTGTTTCCGTCAAATATTCTTTAAGATCTATTAGGAATTCTTTTTCACTAGTAGAAGGGGGTCTGTACACAGCTGTTATAACGAACGATTTTTTACTAGATACAAATTTTATTTGAATTACCTTGCTTAAATGTATACGTATAATTTTGATAGAATAATTAATTGTATTTTTAATAAATAAAACAACTCCATCGTTTTTGTTAATATCTCCCTCATTGTAAATGAGATCATAGCCTTTAATACCAAACATAGACAAATCACTTATATAATGTGTCTCAGATAGCACTATGCATTCGAAATCGATATCTAGGTATTCTAATAAAACAACGAGCTCATCAAAAATTTTACCTATACTGCGAATGTTTGTATGGAACAAATTTAAATTGTTTTCATTTTTATTATTTAAGTAGGTAGCTATGTTATCTGAATAAATTTCATTAGTTTTAAAAGGGTAATATTCGATGTCTCTTATATATTGATCCATTTTAAGATTATTTAATTAAGAAATTATCGTATTAATAAATATAGTAAAACAGAGTATTGTAAATAATTTAACATAGGTAACAAAATGTGCAAAATACAAGGTGCGCGTAAAGAAATTGATGTAAAAAAAAAAAGAAGAAAAGTATATGTATATGTACTTGACCAACAATATATTTCCACTGGTCACATTTGTTTTTTAACCTTAGTGCGTAGCAGACGACCTGCGTTTGTTTGATTTTTATCTTTAAAGCTTACGTTAGAGCTGCAGCTGCCACTTCTACTGTTTGGTGTATCCACTTGCGAAAATTTACCCTTTTCCTTTTCTCTTACACTTATGAGTTCGTTTGATTCACTGCTGCTGGCTTGTCCTATAAAGACTTCCGTATCAGGCTGGATTGTCGGCGTTCCAGGAGCACTATACGACTTAGGTACGATTTCAATTTCTAGGTCACTGGTATCCAGTATTTGATCATCGGTGTTTTTTAGCTGTTGGATTGTAAAAACTTCTCCATTAACAATTAGTTTATTGTTTTTTATATAGGCATTTTGATTTTTCTGTCTGGCGTTTTTTAATTGTTCGTATAGGAATTTTCGATCCTTTTGGTCTTCTGGACAAAGGTCGTCAGCTATTGTTATGTTTTTGCCTTTTAGATTACTAATATTTTTGAACAATGCCTGTTTCTTTAAATATGATACGAATTCCACAACAATTGTGTTTTTTTTACCAATTTTATAAATATTGTTAATATCATTTTCATTCAAATTAAGTTTAAATGTTTCATTCATGAATTTTAGAGTGTATGCCACTACACCATTTCCATTTACTGGTGAGAGACCAAAAATAATAATGTTGTTTTTCCTAATACGCCTTTCGATTGAAATTATTCTATTTTCGGTCACCCTATATTTATTGTCATACGCTGCACATATCTCCTTTTTAATTTCATCGGTTTTTATATTTATTAACAGTTCCAACTTTTTGTATAACTCGTCGGTAGATAAGTTTTTGTCACTTACATTCATTTCTCAGTAGTGTTATTATAAATTTTGGCCTTTTATTTCGTTATATAATGACACTAATTTCTTGGTAAAAGATCACTAATGTAATTTTGCAGGTTTTAAGTTACACTCAGCACAAAAATTTGGATTAATTACTCTAGTTAAACCACTATATTTTCCACTTAAAGCTGACACATCTGTACGCGTATGTTTGGGTATATATCAATTATCAATTAAATTTTTTTGTTGTCAGTCGATTGCTTCAAAGTAAGGATGGAGGATGGAAACTATATTGTCCGAGTCTTTCTTATCCTCACCATGTGTTATGGACCGACACTTTTGTTAACTTTGTACCAATATACATAAATTATATCTAACAAAATTTTTCCAAAAACCAATATATACCTTTACCTGAATCCTATCGTCTTTCATTGTGTCTTACCAAGTCAATGCTAACAACGTTCCCTTTCAGATTAATTAAGAAGTGAATTTAAAGTGTTAGATATAATACAGTGCAGCGACCTTTCAATTGATACCATTTGGTGAATGCAGTTAAGCAAAATCGAAGTATAAATTTTGTATTTTACGTCTGAATAGGTTGAGTTGAACCCGTCAGGTGAACCTCCTAATAGTCCATTTAGGTAGTGTAAGAAAACGATCCTCAGACAACTAAATCATGGATCGTTCGCATTAAAGAAAAACGGATCAATTATTCGGTATTCTAAAATTCTACAGTATACGTAAATGTTCCTGAATACTGGTCTTTCTATAGTCCAGTATCTACAGTTTTGAGAAAACACCATCCCATTAGTGGTAAATGTAGCCTTATCAGTAAACAAAGTTTTACTTATAAATTTTCTGTCGTCTAAGAAATTTCCCTGGACCCAATAGCAATAATTTAACCTTTTATTCTCATCACCTTCTTTCAAAGCATATAGAAAGTTTGGTTTATAAGACTTGACATTATGACGTCTGAAACGTCTTCCAATTTTCTCCTTGTTCAATTGAGATGCTAAATCTCGTAGACTCAATCTTGGATTTGCTTAATTTGCAGCTAAGATTACCATTATCTTCAGGATGCAGATGTATTCGATGAGGTTTGTTATTCCCAGACATTTTAATAACACTGCCAGTTTCATTGAAAAGATCATTTATTGCGGCTGCTGTTCCATGACTAATATCGACTCGTAAACGATATCTTCGGTTGAATTCTGTGGCTACTTCTCTGCTACTACGAGTCTTATCACCAAATATTCTTATTTTTTACACTTTTCCACTTAAATGCAGACGCATTTTATGATTGTAAACTAAGAACTTCACACAATACAACTCAATAACTTGTCAGATCGGCATTTAATTTAATCTAAGGTGTTTCGTATTCACAAGTTTTGTTAATCTCGTGTGCAGTGGTCGGTTGGGATAATTTCTTAGAAAAAGAAAACTTCACTTTCTCATTAAGTCGACGTTTCGACAAACTTTATTGTCTTCTTCAGGACTACAACAATATAACATAAATCAAATAACTAACAAGAAGTATATAAATTAAAATAAACATGAATAAAAACATTCACCTTTAATCACACAGTATAAGGCTTTTGTTACTCAAAATGATTTAAAAATAAAGCATTATGTAATATATATATATATATATATTATTAAAATTTGGTAAAAAATGAGGAGCAAATGTAATCTTTAAACATGACACTGTTAAAAACCTATACTACTGCTAACAATATTAGCACAAATCATGCTTACCTAATGAGGTATTTGGCTCTCTGTCAACACAATCATCATCGTCAAATCAATAATTAAAAATAACGTCACTTATACAATAGGGTTCCTGTCTTCAATATTTATTCATAGATGACACAACAATATTTTATTTTGAAAATTAGTTAATATGCGAATGCAGTGTCCAATGTAAACGTACAAACAGAAATGGATCTTTAAATTAATACGAATTTCAACACACACCAACTATATTCATCATCATAAAAAACAAACGTACTAAAAAAATAATATTAGCAATCACAAAAAGACAATACCAAATTGTTCTTATTTTCATTTGAAATGTTAATAAAAATTATGTATATTTATGAATCACAACTATTATTGTGATGATTATACAGAGGCTATAATTTTACAAAGTTTGTTATTATATTATTATAAATTCTGCTCAAATTTTCTGTAACTGTTTTATTATTGACAGTATTATTATGTTTATTAATGAATATCATTTCGCTAATCAATCGTTTTTTGTAGTTATGTTCATTGTCCAAAATGCTAACGTTGTCAAAATTAAATACATGATTTAAATCGAAATTATGAGTAGCTAGAGCAGTTTTTTCTTTTTTGTGCTCCGGCGGAGCTCGAGTTTTTGGTTAAAAGTCCAGCCTTCACACGTGTACACTCCCTGGAAACTTGTTTCGATTCTCTCCTTCCTCCAGTCGTTGACAAAGTGGTAAATAACCTCTTCGGGAGAGATCGGATTCGCTCGGGAATGATCGCAATCGATTCCCGATGGTTGGTTTAGTCGGAAATGACACCTCCCTTGGTCAAATGCGTCACCTGGTACTTTTTCGGTTGCTTTCGGTGACTGCCGGATGTGAAAGTCTAATCTAATTTCCCTTTTTATTTTTAACGGTCCCTGCTCGGGCGCCAAGTTTGTGACGCGTTTTTCTCCACCTCGCACGTTGACGTGGAGAAAAGGCGCGGCCACTCTTTGACACACGAGCTTCGGAAACAAGTTTTCGAATTACTCGGGCGCCAGTCCTAGTTTAAGTGATAGGACACACTACCCTCAAGCCGAGTACGCGAGGCTGAGCAGCTCAAGTGGAGAAAGTTTATTCCAGTGGGTCAATACATGGGAAATTAGACGTTCACACACAGACAGTAAAACTCAGAGTTTTCAATAAAATCAGTATATTACGATAGACCTATATGTACAAAGCTAAATATTTATTATGAAAAATCTATAATCTATCAAATACCAGGAGGAGCACGCGTAGCAACGCAAAACCCCAATAGTACCAGATGACTCAGGTGATCAGATTAGCAGGCTGCAACACACAGAATATACGGTTAGCAAGAATAAACAGGGTGCAGAATAGTTACGGACACCAGACGAGTAAAGCAAGACACAAATATATAAAAAAAACCACAGTGAAACAGTTATCCAGTACTTGCTAGTACATCAGTTTACCTACTCCTGCACAGGTCCTCTTCTAGCAGCGAAACCTCTTACCATGGGAGTGGGAGTAGGCGCTAGATGGATGCGCTACTGGTCTCTTATGGACTTAGAAAAATAAGGTCACTACGGATTTGTGGACTTTGAAAAATAATTCGAATACAGATTTGTGAACTTAGAACAATTAACGGTACCTTTAGGTTTTAAATATTTAGCGTGAACACGTCTGCTGGCTCTGAGTCGATCGGGAGGACTAACTGATCGGTGTGAATCTAATTACTGCCTTCAGAGATGAAGGAGTGGGAGAAACAGCGGAAAATAGGTGCGCGGTGTATCACTGTGACGTCAGCTGGACTTGTAAAAATCTTTGAAATGTCTTTGGGGACTTAGAAAAATAACTCCACGATGGATTTGTGGACTTGGAAAAATAATTCAAATATAGATTGTACGGACTTAGAAAAATAAATGTTACCTGAATTCGGGACTTGTGCTATTTTCGCTACAGCACCAGAGCAAACAGCGGACACGTGTATCTCGTGGGACGGCAGCCAGAAGACTAAATGTGGAATAATTAAATTATTCCCGTGTACTGAAGGAGTAACGTCATATGAGTGACGTCGAACAGACTTGTAAAATATTTTAAAATATTTTCGGACTTAGAAAAATAACGCCACGATGAATTTGTGGACTTAGCAAATTTACCACCTTACTCTGGTACTACAGGACGGAGAGCTCTGCACGTCTAACGTGGTCGGTCGCTGGGAAGGCACTGCCTCGTGCGTGGTTTGGCGTGTCTGAAATGTAGAAACTCTTCTCGTCGCTTCCCCATCTGAATTCATCTGTACCTTTACAAGTGAAATATTTTTACGCGGTATTGACAATCACAAATATTAATTATTTTCTAACTAATTCGCTGTTAGCGGTACAATTTATACGGAATAATCGAAATTAAATATAACACGGCAATTTCTATAACATATTTAAGAGATTAAATAAAATAAAACTTGGGCATATCTGGGTAACGAAAAACACTTCGTTACATAATGTGTCTTATGAAAAATATTGGAATGTTCATTAGTTAAAATTCTTTTAATCTGTTGTGAAATGCCTTGTACATACGGTAATTTGAAAAATTGTTTATTATTATTAGCCAGTTGTTGTTGATTTGATGTAACAATATTTATATTACTCAGATTATTATTGTTTATAATAACATTCGCTAATGTACTAGGATAATTGTTATTTAAGAGTTTATGTTTAAAAAACTCCATATTTTGATCATGAAATCTCTCATCGCTTAATTTTAAAGTTCTATTTTTCAAACTTAACAATATATTAAATTTTTATCTGAAGGGGTGTTGTGAGTGATAGTTAATAATTCTTCTAGAACTAATATCTTTCTCATGCCAATCATTAATAATCTTCTGATCATTAGTTCTAATTAATAATAAATCTAAAAAAGGTAATTTACCAACTTCAGTTTCCATAGTGAACTGTATGTCATGGTGGCATTCATTAAAATAATTCAATATATTGTCTACTTCATTACCAGGAATAGCTAAAATTGTGTCGTCCTATATTATTGGCCAATATCGTTATGGAATATATTTTAAATATTATACATTCACTATTACCATTTGAAGTACCTCTATTAAAGATTTATGTTGACGACACAATTTTAGCTATTCCTGGTAAGTAAAAAAGTGGGACATTTATACTCGACAATGAAAGACAAATTAATATTAAATTATAAATCAAATGGAGTATATAAAATTCCGTGCAGTTGTGGAGCAGTATATATTGAACAAACTAAACAATTATTAAAAAATGGAATAAATGAACATATATGCTCGTGCAACATAAGACACATTAACAAAAAAGAAGAAACTGCTCTAGCTACTCATCATTTCGATTTAAATCATGTATTTAATTTTGACAACGTTAGCATTTTGGACAATGAACATAACTACAAAGAACGATTGATTAGCGAAATGATATTCATTAATAAACGTAATAATACTGTCAATAAAAAAACAGATACAGAAAATTTGAGCAGAATTTATAATAACATAATAACAAACTTTGTAAAATTATAGCCCCTGTATAATCATCACAATAATAGTTGTGATTCATAAATATACATAATTTTTATTAACATTTCAAATGAAAAAAAGAATAATTTGGTATTGTCTTTTTGTGATTGCTAATATTATTTTTTTAGGTTTGTTTTTTATGATGAGTGAATATAGTTGGTGTGTGTTGAAATTCGTATTAATTTAAAGATCCATTTCTGTTTGTACGTTTACATTGGACACTGCATTCGCATATTAACTAATTTTCAAAATAAAATATTGTTGTGTCACATATGAATAAATATTGAAGACAGGAACCCTATTGGTATAAGTGAAGTTATTTTTAATTATTGATTTGACGATGATGATTGTATTGACAGAGAGCCAAATACCTCATTAGGTAAGCGTGATTTGTCCTAATATTGTTAGTAATAGTATAGGTTTTTAACAGTGTCATGTTTAAAGATTACATTTATTCCTCATTTTTTACCAAATTTTCGTATATATATTATATAACGCTTTATTTTTAAATAAGTTTGAGTAGCAAAAGCCTTATACTGTGTGATTAAAGGTGAATGTTTTTATTCATGTTTATTTTAATTTATATACTTCTTGTTAGTTGTTTGATTTATGTTATATTGTTGTAGTCCTGAAGAAGACAATAAAGTTTGTCGAAACGTCGACTTAATGAGAAAGTGAGGTTTTCTTTTTCTAAGAAATTATCCAAACCGACTACTGCACACGAGAATTAATTTAATAGTCTCTTAAAATAAAACAACAAAACAAATACTAGCGACCTATGAATTGATATAAAGTAATTATATACCTAAGGTAATAATATGTAAAATAAATAGTTTAGAAAACATCTGCTTAAGAAGGTAAAGTCTTATATTAAATAAATAAAGCATAAAAAGATCTTTTATTCATGCCTCAAAGTCATGCCGCAGACGGAAGAATAATAAGTTTTTAAAAAACATGGGTAGTTGAACGTATACGTAAAAGCTTGAGATGTATTTACCCCGAAAGTTATTTTATTCGGAGCGTCGGGGCTAGAAACCCTGTTAGATATTGTAGACCGTTCCATAAATTTTCACCCTTAAAACGTCGACTTGCTCATCAACATAAACCAATATAAAACCAATATCACCAGGACTAACAATAAATTTTGTCAGTCGGTAAATTGAAATTTATACCGTTCACTTGAAGCTTAACAGAGTGATTCATTAACGTTGGCAGGAATTTTAAAGGGAACATTTTTTCAAATTAGATAACTTAATCGTTTTTTATGAAATATGCTGTCTTATATTTTATGTGCGGTAGTATGTTTGGATTGAAGCGAAGAAAAATCCTTTATTGAGAGCGTTGTTATTACGCTGTTCAGATTTAATGTTATTGTATTTCAAAATAAATTAATAAGAATTTGATTCCACTGGCATTACATATGGATATAAAATGACTAGTCTTCAGGAGTAACTTTTATCTAAAGTCTAAATATAATTATTATTGTTTGCCGAGTTTGCTGATTGTTCAGATCAACGTTTTGTAAAAAACACAATTTTTAATTTGTCGACGTTTCGTCTATTATTATAAATATTCTCAAGGTACTAGAAATATAAAGTATTCTATGGAATTATGCAAATCTAAATTAAAAGTTTTCGTTAAAATAATAAAATTGGTAGCATAACACGTTAAAGTTTCAGTTAAATTTTTTGTGAAAGGTGAATAGATACATACAAAATAGAAAAAACTAATATAAACAACAATTTACACCGTAGTAAAAACCAGTAGTTTCACTCCTCGGCGGTCCCTTTGATGTTTGTTGTACTCGATTTAATTTTTTTTATTCCACTGCGCATTTGCATGTATATTACTGGAGTAAATAATAAACATCAACTCAATAACATCACTGCTGTCCATTACGCATCAGATAATTTAAGCCCAGGAGCATGCTTGCGCACTGAAAATCTTACCCCACTGTTCCGGCCAAGTGGGAGTACTGGTCTATCTCTATTGTGGTAAAAATTTATACATACAATTCAAAAAGGTGGAAATAGACTTACATTTAATTTGTGTCTTGATGTCATATAAAATACGCAACTTCTGGGACATTACTAGATACCGGTTCTTAAAAACATTCAATATTATAAACAAATGAAAGGTATAAAAGTAAGAATAGTCATATATACACATTTTTCATTTTTACTTGACCTTGATGTTTATTTTATAAATTAGCAACTTATTGAAGTAATGAGTCCCACATCAAGGATATTCTATAAAGTTAACGAGTCACCTAAAATTTGAGGCCTCTCACATCCCTTTGCGATAGAAATATGCTAAGTTATGGTGAAAACTTTCTAGAAAATGCATATTCATGAAAATTCAATGTTGTTAAGGTGCTCTCTTATAACGAATCAGGTCAAAAGAATTGATAGAATCTTGGTGCAGTCTGCGGCAATCCATTTAATTTTACAAGCAGCCATTTTCATGTATGTGAATATTGCAAAAAATCAGAATTATACAATTTGCGCAAAAAAGTTTCGTGGTTGAAAAATGCGCTATATGAAGTTGTATTGCAATATTTCAGCTGTATTATATAAACCCGAATTTTGATCTACTTTATGCTGCTCCTTTCTAGTTCCTCGCAAAAACTATATTCGCTTCTTCAGTAACTCTATCCTTCCATCTGTGTTGCGTCCTCTCTCTTTTCCCACCCTCCTCCAATAGTTCCCCTTCAAAGATTCTCTTGGCTACGTTACTGTTATCCGCTATCGTCACATGACCAGCCTGAACCTTCCCAACTTTTTACCCTTACGTCAGTTGTCCCTGTGTCTCCATATGCCATTACCATTTATTGTAACATAGATTTCCCATAAAAATTTTCTTTTGAACACGTTGGTCTATCGCTCATCATTTTTAGAGAAAGTCCTTGCTTTTGAACCATACATCAATGCAATCACAACAAGGGCCTTGTGTATCCTTATATTTGTATTTTTTGATAGTTTCCTACTTCTAATGTATTGGGTGAGGCCAATGTAGCACCTAGTAGTAGTAGAAATCGTATTAATGGCCTGGATTTATTAAAAATCATCAGCTCAGCGCCATGTGGAGGATGAAATTGTTTTAATTTATGTTCAATATATCGCCTCATGTAATTAATCTTAATAATTTTGAGTGTAGATAACTGATTAAATTAATTTAATAAGATTAATCCCAAAAAACCGGAACTGCTAAATAAAGCTTAATCCGAAATATATTTGTATCTATCATGTACTTACAATTATAAATTTTTTTTAATCTTTTTGTTTTTCTTTATTTATTTTTTGGTTTGTTTGGGGATTTACAGGGAGACAATATATCGCCTCATGTAATTAATCTTAATAATTTTGAGTGTAGATAACTGATTAAATTAATTTAATAAGATTAATCCCAAAAAACCGGAACTGCTAAATAAAGCTTAATCCGAAATATATTTGTATCTATCATGTACTTACAATTATAAATTTTTTTTAATCTTTTTGTTTTTCTTTATTTATTTTTTGGTTTGTTTGGGGATTTACAGGGAGACAAATTGTATGCGTCAAGGAGTCATTCATGACGACTTAAGACGTTAAAAGTAGCACCTATTAGCCTCTTTCTTTCTTAAGTAAAAGCGACTAGTGATGGAAATTAAAGACAGTCAAGGTAGCAATAAAATTAAGTTCCCTATATTTAACATTTCTTTAATTTTAATTCCCACCTTAAAGCTGAAATATATCACTAAGGAAAACTGTCTTTTAGCATTTATTCATTGAATATTCTCACAAAGAAAAAAAAATTTAATAGCAACTTTACAGAATCAGAATCAAAGTTTGCGTATAAGATCAGATCGTTCTAATATATTTTCCGATGAAGTTGAAGCGGCCGTTTGACATACCAAATGCGGTAATTTTTTTTTTTTTTGTGTAAGAAGGTACGGTACATATTTTGCGTAACGAATTACACTGGACTTTCTTGAACTTTTTGGGAGGTTTTGACAATATCTTAGCTAATTTCTATCATAAAAGGATATGATACCTAGGGCCTTAAATAAAAGTAATTGAGTAAACATAACTTTATATAGTATATTTGATATAGGACTCATTGTTGCTGGGTAAATTTTGAAAATCAAGCATAAAAATTCGATTTCCTTAAAGTAGTGGGAATAAGTCAGAATTTCGACAAGTTGTACTCAGTCAATTATTATGGAAAATTGATGTGAGAAGTCTAAAATTAACGGATATTTTGTTAAACTTAAAAGAAATTTGGCATTTTTCCCTAAAATTTTTTTTTAATACTTGCAAAAATCGATGATGTATTTACAATCTTACAATGATTAAAATATTTAAGAACTGGTCTGGATTTTATTTGAAATAATTCTGGAAAAGTCAGGGAATTTGTACACCGAAATTTTCTACCCTGTATTCTGTTCCTCTTCCTAAGGTAATATTTATTGTCGTTTTACACATTGGCTTATGTATATTAAATTTTCTATTAATGTGTATCACACACCTAGTGTGATAATTTAAATTGCATACTAGGACGTGTTCTTCTTTTATAATTGGAGCAATATATTGTTTAGGTATAATTATAATGTATATCCTTAATATGGACGTATGTCTGTTAGGCCAATAAATCTATTATCATATAGAGGTCCAAATTTATCCCACATTTTGTCAACACCCACCTCAATTGCGCGAAGTTTATTTCAACTAAATATTAGAACTAGTAATTTCGTCAAAATACATTTTCATCTAGGTGTTTCATAAACGAATTACGTTCAATGTAATATTGTGTAGTTGCATCAACCCTTTTAAAACATCAGCGAGACTTACCTCGAGTCTACTAAGTGATTCCCCTTTAACTTCATAATAATTTATACACATTCTTAAGTATTTAGACTACTGTGATGTCGCTACTGATTATGTTCCTGTATTTTCTAGGAATTGTGTCGTCTTATTCACAAATAGAACAGGAAATACTCTCGAAACACCCGGAAGTAATTAATATTTCTCTGCTCCTTCCAAATAGAATTTACCACATGTAGCTCTGACATCTGCTTTGTTTCGTTAACGCAGCTATAAGTTTAGTTTATCTCAAGAATTAAGCGAATTACAGTCATGTTTATTTTAACTGTTGTTAATATACACGTTACAATTATTAAGTTGGCGTCATTAAAAAAATGGTAATGGGTAATGGTCAGGTAAGGAATAATTTTATGTGACATAAGGTCGAAACCTCATAGTTTTCGATAACATGGAGAACAATTAAACCTAACAAATCTTCTTCGAACAAAATGTTACAGAACTTAATGGTTATACAACAAATTTCTACTTGGTTAACACTTAGGAAGGTTTATATAAAATTTTTATATTCGCAGAAACTACAGCGATAGTGGCCTCCAGCACAATTTTAAATATGTCAAAATAATTTGAGATGGATGAAGATAAACCATCTAAGAGAATTTAGTCGCCTTAGATCTATTAGCTTGTTGCTAAAATAGTTATTTTTGATGCTAGACTACGAAATGCTATTTTTTCCATTCTAGAATTAAAGTAACACATGTATGTCATCTACAATAGGTCTGTTCACAAAAAAAAATACATTAGAAGTACTGAAAAATAAAAATTTTGACCTAATAACAACATATTGGAACTGTGCTTGAAAAAAGTCAATCCGAACTATAACAGCAACCGTAGAAATTGCTTGAGTTATATTAGTTAGATAAACGCGTTCTCATTGGTTTGACGTCACATGCTTGTTGGCTCGGCAGGCGCCAGATCTTCTGTAAACTGCGTTAGGTTTATTTTGTGTCGTTCTCATTAGAACAAAGTTTGGATTCACGGCAGTAACAGTACCTTTACTATTCAGAACGTTAAATAGAGTTTGTTATTGCTGTCAGATATGAAGGAAGGTTTCCATAAAGGAGATTCACATAATTTGCTGAACGTAGACGTGATTATTTTATTCGATTTTCTCTCGTCAGATACTGATATTAACCAGCTTCAAACCAGTGATATCGAACCTAGTTGGTATCTATGTTTGAATCATCACAATATGGCTGGAGTAAGTTTTGTATCACATGTTTTTTAAATGTATTTTGTAGAAGTAATTCTGATTAGCTATGTTTGCTTGAGGTTGAAAATGAAACTTGACTACTCTTACGTATACAATAAGTTAATATTCGGGTTTGATTCGATAGATTACATTTTACTGCCAAGTTAGTTCTACCGTTCTGCAGCTCAATGTCATCTGCATTATGAGAAGTTGATGGTTCCGGCATGTATTCCAAACATTTGGTAGATTTGCGCAGTAAGTCTCCAACTTTTCTTTGACTGACCCTCTTTTCACTAGTTAATCGAGTTGTTTCAGTACTGCTTTATCTGCTTGATGGACTAATATATGAGGCACCACATCATCTTTCATACGTGCCTTTACTTTAGTTTATATTCCAAACAATTTTTCATATCCTGTTCAAACTAAAAAAAAAACTAATATTATATGCAAGTATGTTCAACAACGGGTACCTACTACTTATCTAGATATAAGTTCTATTAATTTGATCCCTTTAGCAATACAAAGTTGATGTCGAAGAAACTTTTTTAACATCCAGTCTTCTTAGTTCGCAAACCATTTTTCTTTATTATTTGCTTTAGGACGCTTACAAATATTTTTGTTGACGTCCTAATTGTTAGTCTCTTGTGGAAAAGACCATTAAGGTACTGGGACGCAGCGAAAGACATCTCCCCCCCCGCTTTCGTTGGTGTAAGGAATACGGCACAAACCACCCCCTTTTCCGGTTTTTCGGATCTTGGCGTGCGAGGCCTTGTCGGATCGAGATTATTTTGCTCAAACAAGTAACACCCCGCCGTCCTCTAGCAGAAGCTAGAAAGGAAAGGACTCCTAATCATTTTATCACGTTCTGGCCGGGTGGAAATTAAACGTTAATAAAAAGCTATCAAGTGGCGAAAAAGATTTTTCCGCCACCGTGCCGAAAAATCTGTTTGGAAAAAACGTGCAATTTTTATTTCGCGCACCAAGCGTTTGTTTGCGAAAAAAATCATTTTATACGAGTGCTATCTTGTAGCACATAAAAAAATATACGTCAGTCTGACCCCGACAGGCCAATTACACGGGGGGTTATCAGCATGTCAAATATTTTCGTTTTCCCCCTCTCTCTCCCCTCCTAATTCTCAAAAGCCGCCGAGTTATATTTGAAAAACCATTTTCCCATACATTTAACATGCCATTTCCCCCTCCCCTCCTTTTACTTTCTCAGCACAAATGTGTGGGAATGTTAGGGGGACTCAACTTTACTCATTGGCAAAAGAAAAAATTACAAAGGGACGTTTCCTTATTCGAGTCTGGTTTCCATCCAGATCTACTCCATTAAATAGCATGTTCTCAGTGTCACAAATAGGTCTTATTTAATGTCTATATTAATTTCCAGTTGGAAAAATTTAATTAACTACACTAATTTCTAAATAGAATGTTCTAGAAATGACCTTACACTAACACAAATAATTCTTAACCAAGGTCTGTGTCACTGTCCAGTTCAAAGCACTTCATCATATGCAGTAGTTTCCAAATAGAACGTTCTGGAACTTCCTCGAATTCTCCAGAAATTTACTTGCAAGTCCGCTTCTAACAACACTTGTTACGTGCTTACACCCCAAGCTTAGGTTCAATAATTACAACACTGAGTGTTACTGACCATTTTATATTTTTTATCATCAAATTCATCATTAAATTTCATACAATAATTAGTCCTTATAATAATACACTAATTATAACTTCTATCTTCTATAGACTTACTACTATAATTCACAACTTGTTACTGTTCTTTAGCTTATCTGATCACTTGACCCATCTCGGAACTATATTGAACTCACTGTCCGTTGCGCTGGTCCCGCTTCTTATATATCCGTGGCGCTTATTCTCGATCAATCTATGTCGCTCCAGACTGTTTCAGACGACTTTTCCTCCCTTCTTGTATATTTCTATGAGGAAGCGCCACCTCTGGGCCGACTGGTGTACTATTCTATGGTAGTTAATTAGGAAGGCTTTCTTTCATTTTGCTACTAGGGATTATAATGAAGCCAAAAAGAGTACATTGTAGAGCAAAAATCAGCTGCATTCTCGTCAAAGGATTTAGTTGTTATTTAATACTGAAGCGGCGCCTCGTTCTACCATAGAAATATATTAAATTTTATCCGTTTTTACCTCCTACCAGAGATAAAAACCTCAACTAGGACATTATGTGTAATTGCCATAGTCGACCAAATGTGTTGAATATGTGAACGTACCGCATATATACCTAATAATATGTTGACTGCTGTGAAATAGGCGGAGCTTTTATAGATGAAGGTCCAATATTCGGGTAGCTCGTCATCCAATGGAGCCACCATAAGGTATATATAAAATAGGTATGTATAAATATAAATAATAGTATTTATATTTTATAAAATAAAACAAGAAATAAATACAATTAAATTTGTGTTTACACTCAACTCAGCAAAAAAGGAAAACTGGAGTTCTTTTAAGAAAATTTTTAATTTTAGGCATAATTTTGTTTAGGAGTCGAATACCTACTAAATTTAACATCAAAACTGTAGAATATTTACACAAACTTCAACCATGCCTGTTGTTCTTTTTGCTCATCAAGAACCAACGTGGAGGTGTGAGCATATCCTTTGTTAGGAAAGGATGGTGACAGAATTGTTAATTAGGGAGTAACATGTTACAACAATACGTAATTTATAAACAACTTATTAATACCGCTCATTTCATAGATAACACACTAGACACAAAGACCACTGATTGTAAACTGAAACTATCAACGGCTACAATGCCAAAGAAGAAATATTTGCAGCTGCGCTGTTATAATACATAGAGAGAAATATCAAGCAACGTATTGCCATATTTAATCAAAATGGGTTAACTTTCTTTTACTATATAGAGTCCATAATATTTTAATTTACGACATGGTAGCTCATGCATAATTAACAAAATCCAAAGGCTTTAAGTTTTTCGAAATATTATGGAATTTACTAAATTCATAGATCCGCACGGCCCTGGCTCTACTATTTACTCTTTTCGGTCAGAATATAAACCTCTTTTTTTTGTATCAGGGTATGGGCACGCACATAACAATTGTTTACATTTAGTTTAGTATTACCTGTATTATTATTTACAACAATGAAAAATTTTATATCTCACTTAAGTAGTTCAAAGAAGTTAAATTATGAATGGGTGTGTACCTTACTAGTATTATAAGTGTGTGACTTGTATGTAGGGAAATCCTCAGAAAACTCATCATTGCTTACGATTCCTGGGCGTGAGATACCAACAGAATTGAAACCTATGCAACCAGTTTTTCACTAAGTGGATTTTTATAGATACATCAATCTCTGTCGGCATTAACTTTCCAATTAGATTAGACTACATTACTCTTCGTTTTCATCGCGAACAGAGATGCGACTCAAAAAGCTCATTTAAATACAAAATTCATTTGTATCTCCAAAAAATCATGCAGACCGAACCGAACGAAAATTATTCTTAGAAAAGAAAAATATATTATATAATTTTTACGAAAAGATACATCTTTCTTTCTGAAAATAAATTTAATTTGCTTCCGTTTCCTTTACGGGCATCACAATATGAATGATCTACATTACGTTCAATTGATGCCTATTCTAATTTCGCTAATGGCTTTCGTATCAACAGTAATCGGATATTTTGCTTTAAATTAGGGTTTTAAAATAAGTTTAAAAGCCTTAAACCTAATCCAGAATAAAAGGTAAAATTTATATTGAAATGTGATATACTATATTTAAATTCAGAATATCACTATAAACCTGTATATTCAGTAAGTTATAAGGTCTACAGTGTGTATCATAAATAAGCTAACAATGAACAATTTACAAAATGACTGACGAAAATCTGTTCAAATTTGTTGCTTTGACAAAAAAAATTCTTCGGTGCGCTATTAGGGTACACAAAATATTTATAAAAGAAGTATTTTTACATAATCATTAAAAATATATAACCATTTATGCATCGTCCAATTTTTTTTTTTAGATTTTTGCCTCTACAAGCCCCACATTGTTATTGCAATAGATGGAATGAGGTGTGCCTTGCTCTATCTTGACATCCTTTGCTCGAAATTACGACTGAAATTGCGGTTTATTTTTGTGGGTGCTGTCTAACTATGCTCTCGGAAACCGCTAGCTTGTTAGCTTTTCCGTTGACTTCGATACCATAGTGTCCTGGAACTCACAATAGAGAATTGACTGTCTATTAATATGCTGATTCATCTGTTTCTATAGGCCCTCAGATTATTTTCTCTCGTACAATACAATATCGCATATATCTGTACCTGAAAAACAAAAGTATATCGTCCAAGTGATATGCTAAACTGTGAGTTTCCCATATCACTATATATTTTATATCACTGGTTTCATAAATGATGTTTTAAAGAGATTTTATTAAATTATTAAGAGTCAACTTTGACCCTTTGGAAATAAAATGGAAATTAAAATTTATAACGTTTAATATGACATGAATATTAGAACTGGATTTACAGACATATAACTTGAAATTTGCATTTACTTTGTCTCGAGGTTCATAATAAAGAAAATGCAGTCGGCGAAAGATAAGGAAGAATTTGTTATCGTCACGTAGTGGTAACATGATATCCTGGGACAAAATGAAATGTAGTAACAATCACGTATAAGTTTTTATACGGTGTCTCAAATATTATATAACAACTTCCCCCTTATTAGAAAAATTAATGTTATGTAGCAACTTTTACAAGTTGACGTTGACACTTTGGAAATAAAATGGAAGTTAAAATGCACAACGTTTAATATGACATGACTATTAGAACCTAATTTACAATCATATAACTTGAAATTTGCATTTGCTTTGTCTCGAGGTTTACAACAAAGGACATGCAGTCGGCGAAAGATAAGAAAGAATTTGTTATCCTCACGTAAACATGATATCCTGGGACAAATTGAAATGTGGTAACAATCACGTATAAGTTTTTAGGCTGAGGTGGCAATCGCGATTAATCACGCGGGTATCGCGCTACCGGGTTCGAATCCCAGCTCCGGCTCCGGCAGTAGCACTGTCGGAGGAAATGGTTGTATATCCGCGTTTTTTTAATATGTAACCTCCTTCCGCGTAAGTTTCTGGCTTCTGGAATTGGGGATTGTCTAACTTCTGTGGTGTTTATAAGTTGTAAAGTTTGCAAATACAATTATATAATTAATATAAAACAAACCATAAGGATTGTACAAAATATAAGATTATAAAATATGGAGTTAAGAAATTAAAGTAATATAAACATATTTAACACCTTAAAGAGAGTTTGCCAAAAATGATTAATTTGGAAAAAAGCAATAAAAGTCTAAGTCAGTCCGACTTCTTCTTCCTCTATTTCTTATTGGATGTTTAGTCTCCCTCTTGGGCATAGAATACTAGTTAATCTTTTGAAGGTTCTAGTGGGCAGCGGTGGAGATGGAGGTGATCCGTGAGATGGGCGAACCGGGGCCAATTTTCGGCTTCTTCTTCTGCACTTACAGAATAGGTCTAGTACGAGTAGGGAAGTAACCAGGATTATGCTAAAATACGTGAACCATGAAATGTGTTTTTTTGAGTAGGGTTCGTTGATGAGGAAGTCTTTGGAATACTACTAATTTATGTTTTGCAATTTCGAGGTCTTCGATATTCAAGTTGTTTAATTTTAATGGTTTCAATTTTGGCAGTTGGATTTTGTCTGGCAGTTCGTTGCAGCACTGGCATAAAATTTGAATTGGATATGTGTTATCCTTAATGTCAATTTTGGTTATGCCAACAAAGGCGTAACAACTGGGTTGTAGTTTAAATAACAGAGTTTTTTATGATCTTTTCTGTTTTTTAATTTCTCTTTAGACAATAATTAATAGTGACATGTAATGGTTCTGCGTTGATGACTAGCCATGTGTTTTCCTGGAGTTTTTGAACGTTGTAGCCTTGACTGAATATGAAGGAAGTTTGACAATTTTCGAGCAGGTGTATAAGATTTTTGAAAAGTTTTGCTTCACAGATACATTATTGTCTATTGGATAGGCAAACAATTTGGAGCACAATTTGGTTCCTATGTAGAGTTGTATTCGTCTAAATCCGGGATGGGTAAGTACATTAGGAATCATCATCCCTCGCGATAAATTTTTAAGATACAGATAAAATGTGATGTAAACCAATTCTATTATCCAAAATAGGGATAGGATATAATTGATATGTTGTGTAAGTTTGTGGGTCTACTAGAGGTATTTTTAAAACGGAAATTAAACTTGAATCGGTTTGAAAAGCTTAGAGTCGGTCTGTAAACCAAGTAAGTTCCCCAGGCCTTTTGCTGTAGCCGTTTTCTTCCCATTCGTTTCGATCTACAGCTTTTACGTCGAAGTTTCTGTTGAAAGCATGCTTAGGAATCAGGTGGTCCATATGATGCTAACTCCCAGTCGGTTCCCAATTTGGATATAATTGCCTCCCCCATTATCATCAAGTAAATAGGAGGGAGGTCCAGCAGGACCTCCATTGCTTCTGTTGGTGTTGTTTTCATAGCTCCGTTATCCTTAAACTCCTTAAACAAGCAAGTCTTTGTACCTTGCTTAGTTCGCGGTACGGTGCGCTGTAGCATCTTTATCCAGGCTACTAAAGATGCATATGTGACATCGGTCTGACCATGATGATATAAATCCAGTACATCATGCTTGGCTTTAACCCCATGTTTTTCCATGAGTGCGTCTCGCCAACATAAGCATTGTTTCCGCTTCTTTTTGACTCTTTGGAGCTTGTGGTTCCAGGTAAATTTAGAATCTAGTATTACTCCTAGATTTCTTACCTCTTCCGACAGCTGTATTTGTTTACCTTTGAGCATTAGTGCTGTAAGCTCCCCTAACCTTTCCCTTCTGGTGAATGCTAAGGTCGACTTGAAAGGACTGATATTTAGTCCCTTCTTATCTGTCCATTTTGTTACAATATTTAAAACCATATGCATATGCTCTTTTACTGCGTTAATGAATTTGTCCTGAGATAGTATTAAATTGCAGTTTGGTTGTATGACATTCAAAGATACACAGCAATCTGATTGAAAAATTACCGAAATCACTAATTTGTAATTATATAAACATTACAAAACATTACATAATTTTTCTTACTACAGAAAAGGGAAAAGGACATAAATATATTTTTAAAAAATGGTATACAAACCGTATACCATTGGTACCAGTGGTTTTGATTGCAGATTAATGTTTCTGTTTTTTATTTTTTATGTGGTTTCCTCATGTCTTAGTAAAATGAAATGTTAGTAAATAAAATATGGTAAAAAATATATTGATTATTTATATTTTTCATACTAGGGCGCAGGGGGATGCTAGTATAAGGTAAGCCATACTGAGAGTGAAGTAAAATTAAAACAAGTTTAGTATCGTTATTTTTATATTCCCTAAGCTCTAGTCGCATAAAAATAATATAGCGAATTAATATTACTCATAATAATTTATTTTGTATACAATTTTTATACTACATTAAATGGAAACAGAGATGAAATTATATTTTCTGTGATTTAAAGTGGTGACATATAATATCGCCTAAAAAAATCGCTAATAGGTAGCCATGGAATCACAAGTGTCTTGGAACATGTCATAAAACTCACTTGTCAATATGAAAGATGTCTTCTAGTTTGTAACTTCAGAAATAGTGGGGTCGATCTGGCATTAAAATTGGCTTGAGATAGACTCGTTTCTTTCGAATTTTTTTTTGTGATATTATGAAGTGGGATCCCCTCTATCATCTAAAAAACTTTCCGGTCGAACTTTTTGCGAGAAGGGGGGCGGGGAAATTTACATGTAAAAATTGGAAAAATCAGTTTTTCGAACATAACAAATTTTTGAAAAATAATAAATTTGAAGCTTATTTTGTATTATTTCGTGTAAATTTACCTTTCTATATTACTTTGATTTAAGTTTTCTATTAACGCGTTTCACAACTAATGAGCAAAAAAATGACTGTAGATGGATAACAGATGATTTACTAGAGTTGAAAAATAGAGTATGTATGTTCTTTGGTTTAGCTCAAAAATATCCTGAGCTACATGTTATTTGTAGAGAACTAAACGACGAATACAAGGTAAAATTAAAACACGCTAAATGTGCATATGATGATAATAAAATAAATGGATCAAATAACAAAATGCAGAGAATGTGGAATGTTATTTCAGAAAGAAAGAATCTACAAGGAAAATTGAACTCCTTGAAAATAATGTTTAGATCAGTGACTTGGAAACTGAAAATAAATTTAACACTCACTTTACTAAAAATGACACAAACAACAGTTTGACTGAAGATATTAATTTCTTAAATTCAAATATTACATTAGCGGATAAAACATTTTTTCTTTCTCCTGTAACCGAGTACGAAGTTATTTCTTTTATTAATAGAATAAAACCATCAAATTCCTGCGGATTTGATGATATTTCAAACAACTTATTAAAAAAATGTAAACTATTCTTCCACATTCCTCTTACTTTTGTTATAAATTTATGTTTTGAGAAGTGAGAATTTCCGAATAAATTAAACTTTGCAAAGGTTTTACCACTATATTGTTAAAAACAAAATTTTAATGCCGTCTCAACATGGTTTTATGAAAACTAAAAATGTAGACACTGCCCTTTTTGAATTTAATACACATATTCTTAATGCTATTGACAAAAAAATTATTCCGCTTGGACTGTTTGTAGACTTTTCTCGTGCTTTCGATTGTGTAGATCATGAACTTCTTTTGCTGAATCTAAATCGATATGGTGTTCGTGGTCACGCTTTAAAAATCATAAGCTCATTTTTAAACAATCGTTATCAAATAATTGAGATTAATGGTCAAAAAACTAATAGTTGTTTAATAAACAGATGTGTTCTGCAAGGTTCTATTCTGGGACCTTTGTTATATTTAATTGTTGCGAACGATCTAGCTTTAACTATCCAAGCAATCCCTAATACACATCTTATCTGTTATGCTGACGACACAAACATGTTAACAGTAGAAAAGGATGCAACGTCAAGTTTCAACACCATGCATATTGTATATGAGAAAATAAAATTTTGTTCAGAAAATTTTTTTGGAATTAAACCACGATAAAACTGTAAGGGTGATATTTTTGCATAATTATAACAACTGTAATGAAAACAATATAATAAATAACACTTATTTTAACTTTAGTCAGTCAGCCAAGAAACTAGGTGTTACCTTCGACCACAACCTAAAGACTAATCATGCTAATCAAAGCTAAGAAAAAATTGCTATGCTCTTCGTTCAATAAAATACCATTGCAGATTACATGTTTTGCTTACGTTGTATTATGAAAATACCCATTCAATTATTAGATATGGAATTCTTAACTGGGGCACCTGTAGTCAAGCTCATAGGGTATATATTTTACAAAATATGCAATTAGAAGGGCTATCTAAAGGAGAATCTTGCAGATATCACTTTAAGAAATTAAGCGTCTTAATTGTGTTCAATGTTTACATTTATGAAATCTGTTGTTTTGTGTTTAAACATAAATATTTATTTCAACGCAACCAAATAAATCATGAACATTAGAAATACCCTAATTCCTGAACAACATGCCACGGCTTTTTATCAGAAAGGGACTATGTATAATGGCTGCAAATTGTTTAACTTCCTACCTGACACGATAAAACAGTCTAACAATATTAACAGTTTTAAGAGAAATATAGGAAAATTCTTAATAGAAAAAAAATTGTTATTCCTTGCAGGAATATTTTGTATGACATTGACTTTTATATACATACATACAATAATATGCTTGTTTGTTTGTTCCATACGATTGTTTGTGTTTTTATTTTTTATTGTTCGTATCTTATACTGTTGTATTTATTGACATTTTTTATAATTTATTACTATCTTTTTTTTAATACATATATATGACCCATATGGATGTTTACTTCCTAATTTTGTAATTACTACTCTGTTCTATCGACGCTTTTCTCAGTCACTTGTGTTATAAAAAATTCTTTTTTTAACATATCGTGATTGAGAAATAAAGATTGTTATCTTTACTGAAAGCTAAAATTATTACATTTGTTTAAAATGCCTATAGAAATAAAAATATGTTTAAATCATATAATCTGAACAATTAACAAATACTAATTCATAATTAATTATTATCATTAACATCGGCACCATAGCTCAGCCGGCTGGAGTGAGTTATGTGGCAAATTTACACTGGTATGACTCTGCTGTGCTCTAGGTTCGATCCCCGGCACCGACACTGGCAATGACGGTGGGTAATGAAAGTTGACTGCATTTTTTCCAATGTATAACCTTCCTTCGGACAGCCTTTGGCTATGAATTTGAAAGTTGTCTACTATATGTGGTGTTTTCGTGTTTATTAGAAACTGTTGATTGCTTATATTATAGTTCTTGTCCTGTTTAAAACAGCGTTTAAATTAGGTATGTCTCTCTAATGTATATATACATTTAAATTTGTATAGCATCAATAAATTTCGTTTTTATCCTATTCTCTAAATGTTTTATTTTCTGTCACATAGTTTAATTTCTATTCTTTCTCATTATATTATTGAACGTTGTATGGAATTTTTACTGGTCCTCTGTCTATATTTGAAGTTATATCCATGTTAGTCTACCCATTCTAATATTTACATAAAATTGTCCGACAATTCCCAATAGTACTTACTCCTTTGCCTTTTAATGAGATTACATACGTAATTATCCTCAATTATCCACCACGCATTCTAATTTAATTATATCCATCATCGTAATTAGCAAAACGCCAATTATATCTATTAACAATGTTTCATTTCGCGCGTTAATTTGAATCAAATTTGACATAAACAAACGGGTGGAGGGCTGATGAAAAATGCTCACTCTGCTTTTTAAAATATATAAAATAGCCGTCAGGTCTTGTTACAGAATAATTCAACGTGTTCAACGATGTGGAACATCCTATTTTCCTAGTAATATATATGGGTATAATATATGGAGGTAAACATTACGAGTGTAACATCTTACGGCCATTTGGTGGTGTTGAAAAATAGTTGTAATTTCTTTAACAAAAGTAACAAGTAGGGAAAATGTACATTTATGTAATTTTAAACTATTTTTGGGGCATAATTTGTGCTAAAGTGTATTCCAGGGAAATGAATTTTATTACTATAGCGTTGTAGGGGCCTAGATATTTTCTTGTTTACGTTTTTGGTAACACTGTCACTTTTAAAATTAATAATAATAATATTTGTTTCATATATTTGGTTACAATTTATGTGTTAACATTTTTTTTTAAGAATTCACGATCTGTACTATTTAGTTCAGCCTTAAAGCACCTAAGTTTTTAGAAAAAACTAGTCTGTGGGTGTTTATGTAAGCATTTATTATCTTTTCTTATAGATATACATCTAAAATATGTTTTATGAAAAATAATAGATAATAAACAAAAGGGATAATTTACATAATTATAGATACAGGGGAAAAAAGGAACAGATACAGAAAGAGTTCACTGTGTTATAGTACATTTCATTCTCTATAATTAAATATAAAAGAAAAATGTCAAAATTAGCTAAAAAATTCAACTATTCAGTCAGAAAGGACCAACCCCGATAAAAAAGTCACCTTCATTTTTATTTTAAGCGAAAATCACATATACGTCACGAAAAATCTGAAAAAATTAACTAAACATTGATAATTTCAAAATATCCTAAAACAATAAAAAAACCCGTTACAATATTCCATTCATCGATTTTACCACATATTTCCAAACCACTCACCTAAAAAATACAGCCCACGCATAATAGCATTCGATACCCAATACACTTTTCGTACCTCCGGTATAAATCATAAATTCGTATCCATAAACTAATTTTCTATTCAATTTAAACCTTCTCTCGAATTGCGTTCGAACTATATTATCTATTTCATTTCAGTCCACATTTCCAAATTGATGTCACAATTTATTCACGTTCCAACGCACTAGCACACTTTCATTTCTTTTCAACTCTATATTTACGCCCTTGAAACATCATCACGTGATACAGCTCAAAGACCATATTACGTGCGTGCGTAAAGTATGACTGTACGAGGACGGTGCAATATATTTAACTTCTTTTCTTTTCTTCTTTCTTTTCCATTTCCCTTTCTATTGCCCAAATAGTCGTGTAATTTTCATTTACAAATTTTTACTTTTTCAAAGATGATGCAATATTGCGCAACCCTCGCCCGCACGGAATGTCGTTATCCAACTTCCTAGAATAAAATGGGTGTAAAAACGTTTGTGCAAGACTCACGGGGCACGACAAACGAAACAATAACAAACAGTATAAAAGACCAGTCTCAACATGCTTTAGGCGAGTCAGTGTCGGTATAACTCGTGTTCGTGCTACTTCCTAGGCTGGAACCTAGTAAAAAGACTTTGTCTAATTAATTTAATCTCCCACAGCGTAATCCACCGAATCAAATCTCTCAAGCCGGAATTTATTCTCTGTCGAAAAGTTACCAACTTGTAACTGTAACAAGAATAATAATTCAATTTTATTTCAGCCTGTGTTCGTTTTAATAATAGATATTATAATTCGTTCTAAATCAAAGTGTTTTAATCTACAACGACTGCATACAGGGTGCTCCAAAATACTTGGATATCTTAATAAAAAAAAATCAATTTAACAAAAGTGCTTCATCTCAACTCTAGTTACTGTATGATAGACTCTACTAGACCATAGTATATTAGTTGATGTTCCTTGAGGATATTGCTCGCTTGTCTAAACGTGTAAAACAAATGCCTCATTTTTTCTGTATATTTTCAATTTGAAGGTCATATTTCAGGTGTGAGTCAAGGATGATTCATAGGTATCTTATGTAAACAACCTGGTCAATTTTTATGTCAGTGTTTTATATTTTTATTTTTTGTAACCAGGGACTGATTTTTGTATGAGCAGAATGGTATATATTTATGCGGTGTCCATAGTAAGTAAACGTTAATCAAATTATTTTTTTATCGTTTCGAGTAATTTAGATGATTATTGGTAGACTTCTTCCCAAGTTGCTCCTTTTTCAAAGATAGCAGTATCATCCGCAGATGATTGTACCATCGATAGGTAATGCAAGTGGATTATTTAAGTATATTATAAATAGCAGGGGAGCTAAGATCGGCCCTTGCGGAAATCCATAAGGATCGATTCTAGTCGCCCTACCTCACACTTTGTGTTCTATTGATTAGATAGCTTTTTAGGATTCTATATATTTGTCTCCTAAATCTCAGATCACAAAGTTTTGCAATATTTGACTGTGACTTATTGTATCAAAGGCCTTCGCCAAGTCTATGAAAATTCCAATCGAAGATTTATTTTATTGTCTATTGAACTATAAATTTTCTCGAGTAAATAGTTTTTTGCATCCTCAGATGACTAATATTTTGTCATGATCAAGGGTTTTTTATGCTTTATTTCTAGTATGTACTTTCGAATTTCTTGTTCAGTGACAACACTAAGATAAAAACTGTTTTCAATTTTTGTGTTTGGAAAGTTTGTATCTGGTTTTAGTATTTTCTTTACCATGTTCTCCCCTACATCAGTGAAAAAGTTACAGAATTCCATAAATACTAATTTTTTGTCTGTTGTTATATCATCATTTCTGTTGAGAGTATTATTTCAGATATTTCATCATGTTGTGTTTTCTTCTTTCTAATTTTATTAATAGATTGCCAAATTTTTTTGGATTTTTTTTTCGTTATTTTTTGCATCATTTTTATAATAATCATTTTTAGCTTTTTTAATAAGACTGTTAATTTCATTTAAGTTGGTCTCGCGTTTTTATGAAATTTATCAAGCCATTCGTTATCCACCATTTTTTCAAATAGTATAATTCGTTTTCATTTTCTTAGATTATTTTTCAATTGCTTGTTGGATAGTTTCCACCAGTATATATTACACCGATCATCTGCATGTTGGAAGATATAGAACTTATCTAATTTTTTTTTAAAGATTTGTCTTTACTTGATCGAAACTTGTTTTAATTATGTAACTAAGTTTTTTCTTTTTTTGTTGTAATTTATTTTAGTTGGTAAAATAATTTTTAATAGTGTACTATACTGATCAGAATAATTTGTTTTCAATATTACAGGTGTAAAGTTATCATTTGCCATATTTCCCTTATAAAAAATATGATCAATATAGCTTTTCGTATTTACTGATTCTCTAGTTGGGCAGTTTACTAAAGATATATAACCATAGTGGTACATAATAACTAGGTATTCTGTGTATAATCAACATGTTCTAGTAAATATATATTTAAGTCGCCTAATAATATATTGTGTTCACTAGAGTTGTTCTGTAGACAATTTGAAAATCCATCAAGACAATTGTTTGATAAAGTTTGTGAATTGTTTGTATACACCTGTTATTAATATTTGTTTGTTTTATACTTAAATTATTAATTACTTTAATTTCGTTCAATCTATATATTTTTATTACATGTTTTAGTGTATTTTTTATGTACATAGCTGTACAATCGTTTTTGTTGATGTCACCATTATTATAACCTTCAAAGTGGAAATTTTCATTATTGTTTATTTGGCAGGTTTCGGTTAAGCAGGTTACATCAAAATAGCATTCACTAAAAGAGAACAGAAAAATTAAGAACTCATCAAAATGTATTCCCAAACTACGGATATTGTTATCATATATTTTTAAATTGCTAATTAGCGTATTTTCATTACTGCTTACATATAGTTTGCATTCATCTATTGCATCTATTTCTTTTGTGACATGATTGATTGGATTGAAATCTCTAACATATAATATGATGATATAAAAATAGTTAATTCTAGATTTATTATTGTGAAAGCAAATATCTGCCTCATTAATCCTCAGGGCAAATTTAATAATTGTTGATATTATTCCATCAACTGGAGTTTGGCGCATAAACAAAAGCCTTACATTAAATTATCTCCACTTCGGTAAACAAATTGAATGTACCTATTAGAAACTTTTAGGATCTACTTCCCCATTGTACTTCATCTATTCTTTTTCAACAGTCCATAGAGCACAATCCCAAGTAAATTTTGTAGCTGGTGCATAACGATTAAGTAAGTTTTTCGAAGTAGTTTCAAGAAATTCCGCGAATTTATACAACTTTAGTTCAGCTTAACGGCGTAATTAGATTAAGCTTGGCTTAACCGCGGAGTATACCGGTGTGATTTGTTGGCTGTAAAGAAAAACCTCGATTGAATGAAATGCTTTTACCAGTCTTAGTAACCCAACGCTCTCGAACACATCATTATAATTATTTAGCCTCGTCAAATATTAAGGAAAGAAAATAATGAACACGGAATATGATCTTGGAATCTACTTACTTTTTTTTGTCAGCTTCTTTGGCAGCCATTAGGTGCCATAATGGGTTCATTGTTCTCTACAAAGTAAATTAGTAATGCGTATAACCATTTCGTGGGGAACATAGACGTAATCATAATAACAATAATGAAAATAAAAGTCATAGTAATAATAATCATCTTTATTGTTTCCCTTAGAGATAACAATAAATATTTCAAACAATGTCAATTTTAAAAAACAGACACATAAATAAGTAAATAAATAAAGAAATAAATAAACACAACAGAAATTAAACAACTCTCAGTTTCAGAAGCCATAGGCTTGTGCGGAAGAGGGTTACACGTTGAAAAACGGGGACATACAACAGTGTCCTCCGACAGTGCAAGTGCCGGAGCCTGGGCTCGAACCCAGTAGCGCGATACCCACTACTAGCAATTGCCACCTCGCGCCTTAACTAACGCAGCTATCGGCATATATATGAATAACATGACTACATACGAAGATTTGGTTAATTTTCTCAATCAAAAAATGATCATTTTTGCATAAAATTTAAATTAAAGTAAGTTGAGGTTTTCTGATAATTTATTTAAAATTATCATTTTTAACCGATATAAAGTTATAATGAACGGTGTACGATGAACGGCTGGAGCTGTACAAGATAATTTGATACAGAATAGTAAATAATCCAAGTGAAATATATAGCATTTTTGTGAATATTTAATGACTATACGGTTTCTAACCCCCTGTCCCAATCAATATTCTTTAGAGACATTGAGCCATACGAGATACATGAGGCATTGAGGAATATAACCAACAGAACATCGATAGAACGTGATGAAATTAATTTTAATATTATTAATTCATTAAAACATAATATTTTTAGTCGCAAACTCCTCTATAAAATCCTTATATTACTATAAGGAACGTAACTAGACTGCAACCAACAGCTACTCTCCGGGCTATGTGCCCCACCGAGCGCTGAATTACAAGTTACAAGCCTGGCGCGTTAAGTGTAATAATTGCATATTACCATCAAAACGCTAATGCTTCGATTGCAACAAACACCAGCCAGGAGCCAGGAGCTCTCGTGCCAGTCGTCACACACCACTTGGAGACTGCAGATTCGAGCTGTTGGTTCTCGTCAGTGCAAGGTAGGCATGTGACGACCGACACGAGGATCCCTTGACTATTTAGTACATTTCGGTATCTTTGGAATAGCGACATGTATAATAGTCAGCAGGCGCCATCTAGCGTTTGACAATTATTTATTAAAAAATTATTGATTGTATACAATGAGTTTTGATGGAGGTAATGCTTTTAAAGTCGGTTGAATACTCCAAACGGCCTGTTATAGATTTTTAAACATGAATATTTTGGAGATCTTTCATATAGAGAGGTATTCTGGTTAGGGATATTTCGTTATGCTGCATCCCTAGTTCGGTAATCTAGATTTTTGTATACAAACGTTGCGCATTCTAAGATGTAGATGGAGGTTAAGGTAAGTATGTTATTGTTTCTGAAAACTGGTTTACATGAATCTAATTCTCCCAAACTAAAACTAAGTCTTATCTTTATCCTTATCCTTATCCTTATCCTTATCCTTATCCTTATCCTTATCCTTATCCTTATCCTTATCCTTATCCTTATCCTTATCCTTATCCTTATCCTTATCCTTATCCTTATCCTTATCCTTATCCTTATCCTTATCCTTATCCTCATCTTTATCCTCATCCTCATCCTCATCCTCATCCTCATCCTCATCCTCATCTTTATCTTTATCTATCTTATTTTTTCTGGATTAAAAACATCCTGTTTACGTCGACTGCTCCCCCCCCCCCAGAGTGTTATGTTGTATTATAAATGGGGGTAGACAAAGGCATAGTATGAGGTAATAAGTGTAATAAGGTCTACGTTATACCTAAGTTTAAGTAATACGTAGTATGCCTTATTAAGTTTTCCACAGATGTGGTCGATTTGATGAGACGTATAATCACGAGTCTAGATAAGATCTTAGTAATCTAGGTTTTTCTGAAAATTATGGGTATGAATTGTCGTATTGGTGTTGTGAAAATTAACAAAGACTGTCTTTGTCTCATTCAGTATTAATTTATTCGTGTAGTACTACTGATTCATTTCCTCTAGTACTTTTTATGTGAACCTGTGCGAGTTCTTGCGAGTCTGCAACCACAGCGGCAGAGGTATCATCAGCAAAATTAATTGTGAAATTAGAGGTACTAGTACAGACCCTTGCGTTGCACCTACTTCTATATCAAATATTTCCGATTTGTAATTGTTCACTTGAACTAAGAGTTTACGTTCGGTATTAACCAAGATAAAACATTACTTCTGATCCCTGCGTTATATAGTTTACTTTCCACAAAATTCAAGTCGAAAGTATCAAATGAAAAGAAAGAAAATGCCTGCAACTACGGGATTTTGATCTAATTGATAGTCTAATAAACTGGGTAAAATAGAACGAGGCACTTTCCGTTGGCTTATCACTTCTGAAGTCATGTTGTTGATTTCAAAATAGTTTCTAATGTTGTAAAAATTCAACAAGTCTGTTATACAAAACACGTTCTAGAATTTTTTAAAACTCACTTAACAGAAAGATTGGTTGGTAGTTTTCAATGTTCGATGTGTTGCCCTTTTTTAACAGTGATATGACTATGGCGGTTTTAATATTGAAAGAAATTTATCGATTAAGAGAGCGAGTGGATCAGCAAATTCTTCACATACCTGTTTTACTATTTTCATCGATACACCATCAGATCCACTAGAGGATATGTTTTTTAAGTTTATTATAAAAGAAATAATCTCCCTTCGATGCACTGAGTCAATAAAACACTAAAGTTTGGGGAGATTGAGCACGTTGTTGATACATATTCTCCGAAATGTTCATTAATTTTTCTTCTGCAACCTGCGAAAAGTATTTGCTGAATTCGTTACACACTTATTTGGGGTCTTCAATTAATTGATCATCCAATTCAATTTTGGATTTTTTTTGGTTTTTCCAAATTTTTTTTTTATACATTTATTTAACGTCGGCCTATTTCCGCTACTGAGGCCTAACACCGACGCCTGTAGACGAGCTACCCCCAACCAGGAATTTTGCTGAACCTCTTCCCTTAAGAAGAGTAGGGATCTTTTACTTGCCTAACATTTAATAGACAAGGGACCGACGGCTTTACATCCCCTCCGAAGGATGGTATATCTCCAATACAACCCTCGCCTAAGGTTGTATAGCTTCCGCGCATACACTGATATACAAGCCGCTGAAAGATGTGTGAGGCGAGGACGCGGTTTCCGTTGGAATGGTCACCCATCCAACTACTAACTGCGCCTGCCGTTGCTTTACATCGCATACCGAAGTATGTACATAGTAAAGACGCACATACGCTCGCCCCTATTTTTTCCTAATTCTTTGTTAATTATTGTCCATATTTCTTTATGTTAAGTGAAAGTCAACGCAGTTTCAGGCCTAAATGTTCAACCATAACAGCAGTATATGAGTTTGTACAATTCATTTACGAATCATTAGATCCAATAATTATGTCCTAAGCATACTATTGTATTTAAGTATAGCTTTCGACAGCCTAATAAGTTTTTAATAAGAAAAATGAATCACTAGGGATTCGAGGAAATCTTAGTAAATGGATTGAATCTTTTATGACAGAGAAATTGTTGTAAAATTTTATAACAATTATTCACATGAAAGGAACATTAACATCGATCGACTTGTCTCAAGACGCAGTCCTCTTTCTTTTGCAATTTATAATCTTTATTGATGATTTGGAAACGCATTTAAGTAAAAACATTAAATTGGTTTTCTATGCTGATGACGTTAGAATTGGACATGTGGCTGATTCACCAGAAGAATTAAATAATACCGCAAACAACCTACTAGAATAATTCTCATCATGGTGTATATGAAATCAGTTGATCCTAAACATAAATAAAACAACTTATATACAGTTTCATAAAAGACGACAACCACATGTTTAATCAAGGTACAATTTCACGATCGGCATCCATCAAATTTCTAGGTCTAACACTAGAAGAAAATCATACAGAATTTGTATGTAAAAAACTATATTCGGCATTTTTTGCAATTCGAAATCTTAAGCCAATATTACCGAATGGGCAACTACTAAATGTATATTATGGGCTCATGTATTTGTATTCTCACATGAAATATTTAATCATTCTCTGGGGTGTAGGTGCAAAAACACAATATGACCTTATTTTACAGAAGAAAATTATTTGCCTCAAGTTATCGCTCATGCCACTAGATTCGCGTCGACCAATGTTTATAGAAAATAACATCTTAATTTTAAATTCAATTTTTGCATTACGAGCAATCGTGTTTGTCTACCAAAATAGAAATAAATTTACATTAGAGTCAAATAAACATACGTATAATACTCCTGTAGCCAATCAAATATCAATTAATATTTATAATCTTTCACTTTTAGAGAAAGCCTGTATGTTTGTTGCGCCAGCATTTTTAATACACTTCCTGTAGACATAAAAAACCAACAGAGTTTTTTGCTTTTAAAAATAAATTAAGAGAATACGTAATAAATAAATGTTTTTATTCCTTTCTTATAGACAGACAACAAATTTAAATAACTGGTTTCTTGCTAACACATTGTCACTAAATGCATCTAAGACGGTCAACATAACTTTTAGCCGTAGACAAATCACGAATGAAGATAATCCTAATGAAACTAAATTTTTGGGGATTTATCTCGTTCCGACACTTAAATTTGACAACCAAATCACCATGTGGCAAATGGACTCTCTAAATAAAAATATCTTCTTACTAAAAAATTTGTCAAAAATTTTGCCGCGTAATATACTTGTCCAAACATTCAATGCAATATTTCAGTCACTATGCTGCTATGGTATTTTAGCTTGGGGCCCTTCCTGTCATGTGGAGCGTATTTTTGCTTTACAGAGCAGGGCTATTTGCGTCATAGCTAACATCAACTATAGAGGTGATGTAAAAATGTATTTACTCAACTAAGAGTTCTAACCATACCCTGCCGGTTTATATATGAATGTCTAGTATTTGCTCATACCAACCAAAGGGCTTACAATAGAAATAACAACTTTCATCAGTATTTCACCAGAGAAGGCGGCGATATTAGGATAGATTACTTCAGACTAGGCAAATCACGATTGGCAACTAATTATTACAGCCCCCCATTCTATAACAAGCTACCAAATTAGTATAAAGTAAATTCAAGGCAAAAGTAAAAGAATCTTTGATTGGTAAAGCTTTCTATAGCACAACTAAATTTCTGCAGTGCAATTCATGGACATAATGTTCTTCTCTCTTTTTTTTTCTTTTCGTCTCTTATGTATTTAGGTGACCTGCTATCATTTTAGTTACAAATTTTATTTTATTATATAACGAAACTGTGTTGTAGTTTTATTTTAATCTTTCTGATGTATCTTCTTTTCAAATTATTAATTGTGTTTTTAAATACTTCTGCAGTAAACTTAGCTCTTAATGTTTTTTTTGACGAATGTAATGATTTTAGTCAATCAAGTAACACGAATAAAGTATTTGTATTTGTATTTGTATCTGTATCTGTATCTGTATCTGTATCTGTATCTGTATCTGTATCTGTATCTGTATCTGTATCTGTATCTGTATCTGTATCTATGTCTGTGTATACGTCTGTGTTTGTGTTTGTGTTTGCGTTTGTCTTTGTATTTGTATTTGTCCATGTATTGTCAGCACTCAAAAAATGCAACAAAAGCTTTACGACATAATTATTATCGCCGTAGGCTAAGCGGTTTGCTTTCGTCAAACATGCCGATACACATTAAAAACCTATAAAGGTAAGCGAGTCAATTTTTAGTCGAGACAGCTGCTGATGCTGATAATACATGAACTGGACTATACTTATATTTTACAGTTTTAATAGTGTGTATTGTTTTGTATTTTATTAATTTTGTTGTATACAATACATTATTTGTAATTTTATTAATTTTTTTATGATTTATTTATTTACGTGTGTTCTAAATCGACTTGGCACATCTGTATAAATGTAAAACAAAAGTGAATAAAAGGTTTATTATTATTATTACACAAACTGATGAAGGCATTACTCATTCTGTCTAGTAAAATACAAGAGTATTCAATTAATTTTCAGTATTTAGGAACCTACCCGTGATATCCACAGTGTCCCATCAGAACGTAAACCTGATTGGTTAAGTTAGTCAAATACGCTTTGTCGATTAATACCTGTTATGTACATGCATAATATCCAGACCATATACTATTACCAGCATTCATTTATAAACGAGATATCCAGTTGTTTACAAATTATTACTAAATTTCATCATACGACTAATGCATATATGCAAAGCTGCAAAGCACCTATTAGCGAGGAATGCTAACTTGTACAAACATTTAATACATAAACATGTAATACAATACTGTACTGTACCTCGTACTAGCGCAGTTCCAAGTTGATATTTGCATTACGATTATATGCTTTACCGTTGGGTATATTAAAATAATAACTCATAATGTCTATTAAAATCCTCGTTAACGTCCGTGCGACATTTTCTTGGATTTATTGTGTGCTTATTATCATTCTGTTAAAGCTGCTATCTTTTTTGTTTTTACGTTGCGGATATTTGTATTTCGATAACTAGACTTTATAAATCATTTTTTTCAACTTTCTGCGGACAAGTCTCAAGATATATCTGAATTTTTATGTAAGTTTGAAATATTGTTTAGTAGAAACATCTACTTTAAATTCACACTGCCATAATGTAAGAGATATAAGGAAGTCAAGAATTAAACTTCAAGTAGGAATTTCAATTTGCTATTCATGCGATTTAGTCAATATCTCGAAATCTATAAGGACTACGATACAAACGAAGAAGATGAAAAATGTCTGTTTTTGGGTTGTATATCAAATATATAATATAAAAATTAAAACTCGCTCCGATTATTATTAATATTTTTAAAAAATATTGCAAAATTAGGTATTTTTTTTAAAATATATTATTTCTCTGAAGAAAATGGGCAAAATCCAATGAAACTTAAGAAAAATGTAAGTCTTATAAAGTACTACTTATAATTAGAATTTAATATCATGCGTTGAAACAGCTTAAACGGTAATTGTTACTAAAATTCTACACCTCTGTGAAATCCTAACATCAAAACTGACAAATGTGTGTGATAGTTCAAACTGGAGAATTTTAAAAGTAATTTAAGATAACTGCATTTTTTATTTCAATTTTATACCAATTTTTTTTATTTCAATAAAATTGGTTATAAAAAAGTTCAATTTTGAGACGCAAAGAGATTTCAAGTATAATGTATTTTTATACGATTTAAAAATATATGAAAAAGTGAGCAATCTGTGAAATTTTATCTATCTTCGCTAACGCTCAGCCTCCAAACATTGCCATCGACCAGTAAACATCCCTTATCGTGCTTGATACTTAATATACTATATTGCTCATTAATAACAGTCTACATTTCAATTTAATAATGGCCTGTATGGCCGCTCCACATTTCCTGCCATTTTCTTAAAAGTGTCTCTCTCTCTCTGTTTTTCACCGCTGGTAAACGGGCATTTTCGATGTGGTACAATCTGTGTCTTTCTTCAATAATCAGAGATATCGGTGGAATTCCTGTGACCACCTGGATGGTGGCACTGGTCGATATTGTTCTGTACCCACTGGCGATTCGTAATAGGACTTTTCTTTGAGTGCTCAGAAGCATATTTTTGTATTTTGTACATTTATGGCCTGATGCCAAACAGGCGCGCCGTATAGAATTTCCGATTATATAACTCCACATAGAATTGCCCTCTTTGGTCCACAAGTTCCCCCATATGTTTGGTAGTAGCCGTGTCAAAGCCGCCATTTTCACTTGAGCTTTCTCAACAGTATATTTGATGTGGTTTCCGAATATCAGCTTCTCATCTAAGATTACTCCCAAATATTTCAGCTGTCTAGCTGGCGTTATTTTTGTGCCCAGAATTTCAAAGACATGCTCTCTCTTACGGGGTCCTTTTAAAATTATCGCTTCTGTTTTCTGGGGGGCCAAGGCCAAGTCACTTTTCTCCATCCAGAAATTTATTCTTTGTTACAGTTCAATTTAACATTTATACATTATTTAAAAAAATTTCTAAATCATTACTTTATCTCTTACGTTTAATGTCTAACGAATTCGTGTTATCCGTCGTCACGCGTAATGTTTATTATTTAGTTGTCTATATGAATTCGTAATTGTAAGGAATCTGTTGTAGGTATAGGCATGGCGTTATACATTTTGTTGTGTAGCGTGTTGCATATACTTAAGCTCTCTATTTCTGTAATTCTTAAGCTAGGAAACCAATAACTTTTAATTAGTTTATAGGTAGATTCCTATAACCGACTGACGATCGGTAACACAGATTTATTTCTTCACAATAGTTTTTGGCTTAGGTTTTGTCTTCCGGTAGTCTGTCACTTTTCACGTGTAATTCGCTCGAACGCTTGGCAATTTATTAAGTGGTATTTTTACGTGCTCGTTGCGATTTTTGAAACAAGTAATTTCACCATTTTGGGATATATTCGCAACGTTTTATTTTTCGGTTATCCATTTATGTTTGGACGAGTGCATATTTTTATGGTATTGGAAATCGATTGTCTTCATTGGAAGGATCTATACGTAAAAGCCATTTTTGCCAAATTTACACGAGGCCAAGGACATCCAAGGTCAACAACATTTTTCTAAGAAAACCCTCCGAAACGAGGTAATTATTTTATTTCTATATTCAAACTAGCAAAATATCACTTGTAGTAAATTGTTCAATAGTAAAAATTTATTTTTAGGGTTTTATTTTCACCTACGGTTTCGTCTAGGAATTCGTAGTTTTTTTCATACGATTTTTTTTTTGTCTCCCCTGATACGAACGAATAACTTTTTTTTCCACTGGTCTACACGTACTTATGTTACTTCTCCTTACTGGACTGGAATTTCTTTTTTGTGGAGAGCCATCCATTTTTTTGGGTTAATTGATAGGCTGGAAGTTGCCCATTCCTGAAAATTGAGCCGAAGCTGAAGCCCTGCTGCCTGCAGTTTGTATCCTTCTTGCGACATATATACATTGAATTTTTTTAAATATATTATAAATTTTACTAAAAAAAATTTCACCACTGTACCTATATATATGTATATATATTTTTTTAAATTTTGCTAAACATTTTATGAAAATATTCTGTCAACTAATTATAACATTTATGATATTTGTTGGGGGTTTAAGCACTTACGTAAGACGCGTATACCCAGTTAGATATATTTTTTTTGTGTGAATTTGTCTACCATACTCTATGTTATTGTATTTTTGAATGTTATAAAGTTAACCTACTTCGTTTATTGTTATTAAAAGATAAAACTGAATTTGAATTTTTCATTATCGTCTCGCTAAGTAATTTATTTAGTAAATTTAAGGTTACATTGTACTTGAGCTGGTATTTGGAGTAAAAAAAAATTTACTTGGCGCCCTGATACATCAAAGTAATTTAGAACCCCGACCATCTCCACTGTTAGTCGGCCGGCAAATACTGTTAGTCAACAGACGACGACCAACTAGTTACGTCAGATTGTAGTTTTGAAATTTGACGTAGCATCTTGCCAATGACTCGTTTATCCGGAATTCGAGTTCGCGGTCATCCGCAGCTTCTACCATGATAGCTAAATCGTCAGCATAAGTTATACTGGCTGCTCCTTCCGTGAGTGGTAATGTGAGTACCCTATCGTACAGTATGTTCCAGAGAAGCGGTCCCAACACTGAGCCCTGCGAAACATCTGCTGTCATCTTTATCGTTTTAGACTTAGATATTACGATTTTTCTATTGCAGAAATAACTTTCCACGATGTTTATCAGGTATTAGGATACCTCTCTACTATAGAGTTCTTCCATTATCTTACTCCAAGTCGCTGTATTGAAGGCGTTTTTAACATCCACGGCAACCACTGCGAACCATCTACTTTGGGTGTTTTTTGCGGAGTTTACTATCATGTTTATCGCTTGTATTGCTGAGCGACCCTTTCTAAACCCGTATTGTCTCTCAGAAAGCCCACCTTTTTGTTCTATTTCCGTTTCGATTCTTCCTTTAATTAATCTTTCGTAGTACTTCTCGGTACTGAGCATGCAAATTGGTCTAAAAGACGAGGGAGAGTCGATTATTTTCCCTTTCCATATCAGACAGACCGAGACTATTTTCCACATTTCCGGGAACTTCTGCCTTACTAACAAGCCATTTAAAATTTCCATTATAGTAAAAGGGATCACCTTTACCCCTAATTTAACTGCCTCCGGAGGTATTCTGTCTGATCCAGGAGCTTTTCCCGGTTTAATCTGTTCTGCCGCTTCGGCCAGTTCGTCTGCAGTGAAGGGTGGGACATCCTGTCGAATTTTCTCCTCTCTAGTAGTAGTAGTAGTAGTAGTAGTAGTAGTAGTAGTAGTAGTAGTAGTAGTAGTACACACACTAAATCCTAATTTAATTTTTTACTCCTTTTAATAACAGGGTGGGGGTGGCAATGGGAGTGGTAGAGGGGGTAGCTAATGCCAACAAAAATATTTCTTGAGACGTTTCGTTCTTGTATACACACTAAATCATATTTTAACTTTTATAACAATAGTGTAAGGATGGTATTGAGGGTGATAATGTGGGGTGGCTGATACCGAAAAAAATTTTGAGACCTCGACTTTTCGTAAATGCCCTAAATTGCAATTCTATGGACTCTTACCTGCTTGCTTTGCCAATTTATCCCATTTACCCCCGAACCCTTCAACGAAATTAGATCAAAATATAATCTAGTTCCAGATCTTGTTATAATACATAAGTGTACCAAATTTCAAGTCAATATCATAAACGTTTCCAGAGTAAACACGCGCACAATCAATAGTTACAGACCGACAGACTGAATTTTATTTTCTCTCAAATTTAAAATCTCGACGTTTCATGACAGTTTAAACCTATTTCAACAAAAAAATTGCGTTATTATACTTCCACTTTACGTGGAAGTAAAATATTTTTTTTGTGTTACCAGTGGACGTGGAAGTAAATAATGTAACACCCTAATGCCTGATTGCTTTCGTGAGATTTACTGTATTTTTCATAAACATTACGAAGGTCTCATTCAAATTTTAAACATCGTTACGAAGCGTGTATGAATGGCATATGACACTTCAATTAACTGCGCATTTTCCACATCGGTGATCAATTTTTAAACATGGCTCAAGTGGAAAGAAATAAAAAGGCTGCCGCTAGTTGATAACCAAACGTGTGTTAATTATTTTTTTGTGAATATGCGCTTTGAAAGGCCACTCACGGACATTAAAATTTATACACATTTTTTTGGACACGCCCGTTGTTCCCCGAAACATCAACGTGTATCCTAGTTTTAAAAGCGTCGGCGGTGCTGTGATGTATTTTACAAACGCATGCAAATTGACAAAAAGCTCCCGTGGTTTCATCGCGATGCATTGCACATTACGGCGACGAAGACGTGGGTTGGTTTTCAGTTCTGAACCTCGACAGCTCGCCGACGGAAATTTACAATTCAGTACACATCTATAATAATTTCCAGCATGAGCCAGATCAGAGGACCTTATTGACATTCTATTGAAGTTAGTAGCAATCACAGGGCAATTTGCCGCACACATCTAAATAATGATAGCAGCTACTAGCTCTTATTAAACGCACCGATTAACAACGAGCTATACCGAACTCGATTTGACCCTGTATTCCTGCGACTCCTTTATTGGTACTGCTAATCAAATTAGATTAGTTTTCAACCTTTGAGGCGTCTCGGAAGTTAGGAGAATTCCAGCGTTTCACGACATATAAAGCATTGTTAGAGGACCAAGAATATCTAGGTTGGTTTGCTCACTACTATTAATAACTGCATTTCATGATGACAACAACAACGGTAATGGCTTTTTATTTTTCATAGTAACAATAAACCGGTAAGTTATAGCTAACGGAATGATTTTATTTTATTTACAGCTTTTATAAAACGCATGGTGAGTGAAAAAAAGTCCTTGTAATAAGAATCGTACAATTAGCGCCCTAACGCGCAATCCTTAACAGCAATGAACAATACAGTTTTCATTTTATCCTGTATGATGCGTTTAATTTATATTAATAGCTGTTGTGTTATAGCACCTCTCAGATATCACTGAAAAATTAAATTAAAAAGTACGATGATGAGTACAAAAATTCACTTTTCGACTTACCTTTGTCATAATATAATAATAAAATCTTCTTGTTTCCAATAATGAATTATTCGAGAGAAGAAATGGTCGATATGGTTTATGTTCTGGGTGCGAGTGATAAAAATTGTTTGCTATCAACTAGAATTTATAAGGAGCGATATCCGGAAAGAAGACAGCCCACTAAAAAATCATTTGGAATGAACAGAAAATGTAGTAAATGAAGAAAACGAAACAGTCATACTTTTGAGCATGATTGAAGATCCTCATCGTAGTATAAGAGAATTGGCAAGAGAAAACGATATAAGTCTATCTTCAGTTCATCGTATCCTACAAAAAAACAAATCTCGTCCCTACCACGTTCAACTAGTACAGGAACCGAATACAATTTTGTCAATAGGCAAAACAAAAAATAGAACAACAAAGAAATTTTTTTGACTTTGTTTCCCAGGTAGAACACTAATATTGAACCAATATTGGTTTAATATTACAAAAACATTGGTTCAATGTAAAGAACCCAACATTGAACCAATAAAAAATGTGAACATTCTCAATATTGGTTAAGCTATATTCAACAAATATTAAAAAATCATATCATATAATATTTTACTCCTATATAAATTATTGTTTGAAATTATATTATTATGAGCACGACTACGCTACTGGAGCCATAGAAAGTTCAAGTACGGCGTCAGAAAAGTCGCGAATGTTACACTGGAATATTCTACTACATTCGACGCCGGTATAAATAGGGACTGGATCGGCGGACTGGAACAGTTTTTAGATAGACTAGCAAGTGATAACATGAAATAAGAAACAGTATCAAGTTGTAAATTAAAGTAGTGAATTCATAGTAGATTAATAGTATAATTAATGTGTTTTAATATAAGGAATAATTATTGTAATTAAGTGATTAATAAATCAGTGGTTTATGAAGATTCTTGTTGCGATTTATTGAACCTACATACAGAGTGGTTACTAGAGATTGCAAACACGTAACAATATATTGGCCCAATATTTAATGAAAATTTAGCCTAATACCCAAGAATGGTAAAGCTATTCTCTGTTCTTTGTTCTACTCGACGCGTGTTTTAGTTAATCATCCAAATAACTGTTTAATTGTTTTTTAAAAAAGAAAAAAAAAAGAATGACACCTAATACTAGACAAAAGACATAGGTGAGTAAACACCCAAACAATATGGCTTTTACAATTGAGGAAGTAAAAACACTAATTCAACAATCTCTACAAGAAAAATAACTCTACTTATTGACGAAATTAAGTTACTAAAACAGGAAATTATCGACCTAAAACAAACAAGTATCGATATGGTAAAACTTCTCAGTGCCGGAAGACTGGTAAAACAAGTTAATGAAAATGCAAATGATCCATTTAATTGTTCAATTGAGTCAACGTCCTCATCAGACACTGTAATTGGGCAACAAACTAGTTCCCAAAAAAGTAATCAAATACGATCTACTTCCAAAAAACGACATACCATAAATACCAGCAATGAACGTAAACAGTAAAAGCAGTGGGGAGAAGAACAGCATTGTAGTGGGGACTGGACCTAGTATCACAAACGGACCCGACGAGTTCGGCGGGTCAGCTTAGTCGACTGTGGATATATGTTGGACGATGCAAGCCCGACTCCAAACCAGAAAATATTAAAACCTATCTAGAGAAACAATCCCCAGGCCATAGCTTCGAAGTCACCAAACTACCCTCTCTAGGGAGACTCTGCTCTTTCAAAATCGAAGCCGACGTAGAGCTGCAGGATACCCTATATACACCATCCCACTGACCCAAAGGAGTTTATGTGAAGAGATTTCAATTTCGTCGATCTCACCAGGAAAACAAAAGCTACACTAACACCCCTTTTAACGTGAAAGTGAACAAAAATGTTGCTAGTGATAACCATTATAAAAATCAAAAAAATTTTAAAATCTATTATTAAAAAAATAAATAGAACTGAAATTTTAACATACAAGGAGGACCCGCATATTTTATGTATTTCGGAGTCGTGGTGTAATAACCTAAATATAAACACTGTACAGATAAAGAACTATACTATTGCCAGCTATTTTGTCAGACAAAACCACATACATGGTGGTGTTCTCATACTGATGAAAAATAACATATCCTACAATCAATGTACTAAACAATATCAATGAATATTGTGTTGAAATGCATGTCGAATTATGTGCAATATCATTCTGTATTAGCCAAACTAAATATTGTCTTATTAATGTCTACAGACCACCTAATGGTCTCTTTGATGTATTTATAGACAGGCTGTCACAAATTTTAACTATCTGTTCTAGGCAATATCACAATATCATAGTATGTGGTGACATAAATATTAATTATCTAATAAATTCAATAAATAGTAATGCACTAAGTGATTTTATGCACAGATTTGATCTAAGCTTTAAACGTACCGAACCCACAAGAATATTCTCAAATAAAAATGGTGTTATTTCGAAAACTAAAGTCGATTATACTCTCACAAATATATCTCAAGAAATGTATGATGAGTCCTTAAAAAATGTCAATATGGCGGATCACTTTGCAAACATCATCGATATAAAAATAGACCATCAAATCACCATTAATACAAAAAATATCGCATTTAGAAACACATGCGAAAATAATTTATTAAATCTACGAAATTGCTTAGCAATGGTGAGTTTTCAGCCTGTCTATGAATGCACCAATGACGTCAATGCTAGTTTTGATGCGCTTAGGAACATACTGCTATAAGCGCTAGAACTACACTGCCCAACTCAAACAAAAATTATACACCCAAAAAATAATAAATCATGGGTTTCTAGCGAAATTGTATGCATGGGCAGGAGATTGAAGAACTTATTTTGGTTAAAAAATAATGTCCATAACGAAGAATATGACAGCCAATATTATGAGCTAAAAAAAGAATATAAAAATAAAATCAATGCCACAAAAAAAGTACTATCAAAATAAACCTGAAAATAAAGAAGTATCTCAAAGACAAAAATATGTATGGGGCCTAGTTAGGGAAAAAACGGGTAGAATAAAAAACATACAACCAATTAAACTCTCTATTGATAACTGCCTTATCGAAGAAACAGAAATCTTAACCAATGCCTTTGCAAGTTACTTTGCTACCTCAATTAAATCAATAATAAACAATCACTTTTCCAATCAAATCTCTACTGAATGTATTGTAACACAACATAATGTAAGCAACACATTATTTTTCTCTAATGTAGAAGATTATGAAGTTGCAAGTATAATTTGTAAACTAAAAAACACTAACTCAATGGGAATAGACTGCATATCGACGAAGGTGATCAAACATATTTGTACGGAATATCTACCCCCCTAGCTTATACAATAAACTTATCCGTAGAACTTGGTATATTCCCTGACAAATTAAAAATTAGTGTTGTTACACCTATATTTAAAAAAAATGACCCCCTGATACTAGAAAATTACAGGGCAATTACTGTCCCGACGGTATTAAGTAAAATAGTTGAAAGAGTCATATACGACAAAATCTTATTGTACCTTAATAAGTACCAGATAATTTCCAGATATCAAAATGGTTCCTATCCAAACAGGTCGACGGAAAGAGCTGCGTATGATTTCGTGGAATATATCTATAAATATTTGGATCAAGGACAATTTGTTGGGGCACTTTTCTTCGACCTGTCGAAGGCTTTTGACAGTTTGGATTTAATGTTCATAAAGGCCAAATTATACAACATTGGTTTTCGCGGTAAATTCTTATCTTGGCTTATGTCATATCTTGAATATAGAAAAATATATGTTAAAATAAATAATAAAACTTCAGATATACATGACGTTGACATAGGAGTTCCCCAAGGTTCTATATTGGGCCCGCTTATATTCTTAATTTTTATTAACGATGTTCCATCTAATGTAAGTACAGAATGCACTATATTATATGCTGATGATGTCACGCTCGTTACAACTGCAAATACACCTGAAGATCTCCAAGAGCACCTTAATGTACTTTCTGCAGAGTTCACCAGATGGTGTTATACAAATGCATTAATGGTGAACTCTGAGAAGACCGTCTGTATGCAGTTCTATGCCAGAAAAAAGATTATTACCCCATTTCAAATTAATGTTCACAACGAAATAATTAAACTGTCAAACTCTACGAAATTTTTGGGCACTTTCGTTGACTCTGACATGAACTGGAAAAGTCATATTGACCATGTAAGTAAAAAGACCAATAGCGGTTACTATGCTCTACTTCAGCTTAGGGATATATTTGACATCAAACAGCTTATGAGTACTTATTATGCACTAATATACCCCCATCTAACTTACAATGTCATTATTTGGGGAAACACAAGCAATGCCGATAGAATATTCATATCTCAAAAAAAAAATACGACTGCTATTCATGCTCGGACCCACAGAAGGAACATAACATACTGACATTTCTCTGCATTTATATTTTCAAATGTATAATGTATACTATAAAAAATATAAACACCATTGTGCGGAATTCAAATACCCACGACTACCCTACAAGACATGGTAATTCTCTTAAAATACCAAGCCATAATACTACCTTATATGAAAGAGCACCTTCCTATATGGGCATCAAGTTATTTAATCTCCTGCCCAATGCAATTAAAGAAGAGAAAATACCAATTCAATAAAAACCAAACTTAAAACTTACCTCACATCAAAAGGTTTTTACTCAATTGCTGAATTTGTTAGGGACAATAGTTGATGTCAATTATATGTATCTTACTGTTCTATTAATTTCTGTGTTTTCTTTTTATAACCTTATTTATTAAGTTGTTCCTGTGCAACCTAGCAAAGAAATGTTGGTAGATCATTCTAAAATCGTAGTGTCTATCAGAATTGCACGATATTTATTATTTTTATCTTATCTTATTTTATCTTGTTTTATATTACTTTGTGTTATTTTACATTATTTTATATTATTTTATTTTATATTATATTTTAATCTTTAGGAGAAATTGTCCAAATGATTTAAAATGTTTCATTTTTCAAACCAAAAGTCACTTTTTGGATTCTTACTTTATTTACAATATGTTGCATTGTGGTAAATGTATGGTAAATATTTATAAGTATATATTTAAATAACGTAGCTTGATGGAAACTTTAATATGTGAATAATAGCTGTTGATGTATCAAGTCCATAATAATAAATAAATAAATAAATAAATAACACCACAGAAATTAGACAACCCCCAATTCCAGAAGCCAGGGCTTGTGCGGAAGGGGGTTACACATTGAAAAAACGCGGACATACAACCATTTCCTCCGACAGTGCCAGTACCGGAGCCAGGATTCGAACCCGGTGGTGCGATGTCCGTGTGAAATTAATCGCGATTGCCACCTCGCGCCTTAACCCACTCGGCTATCGACCAAACGAAATACAAAGCTTTATTGAACGAACCTGGTTTATAAAGGTTATAAGAGGGTGAGTTCTATTAAGCCTTATTATGGACGAGTTGCATACAAAATTTCATGTCCGATTGCCGAAAAAAATTAATTCAATGACATTTTTGACATTTTTATGACAATTGTACATATTAATTTGAAAACATCTAAATCCGACATAATAGTAAAATAAAGTAACTTTATTTTACTAGTATAATAAAGAGGTACTTTATAGCCGCAAAACTATATCACAAAAAGTCCTTTATAACGTGGTCAGACATAAATATTATTTATTATGTTATATTTTTTTTTACAAATATTATATTTATCTAATGTAAACTTACATGCAGTAGTTTCATCTGAGACGCACAATCTTGCGTTAATAATTATTTTTATAGATGGATAGATAGATAGATAGATAGACTTTATTTGACTACATTCATTCACATTTTTTTACAATATTTGTAGATATGTAGAAGTCAACAGATCGGCAAATTAACAGAAACAATCAAATTAAAATAATATCTTAACATTAGGTATATCACAATATTTTTATGTATATGATAAATAAACAAATAATAGTAACAAACATACAAGTATTGAATAAAAACAAAACAAATAAGAGAAGATGAAATAAAACAGCAAATATTCTGCAAGTAAATGCATTCAACATTCATGCTTATAGGGACACTGTATGTATGGAGTTCGTAAATATTCATCAACAGAATAGAAACAGTATTTTAGGTTGATTTTTTAATTTTTTGACTTAAAACCAACTAGATTTAAGTGCTTGATTTGTGTAGGCAAATGATTGTAAAGGTTTAAATTGAGGAAGTTTCTTTACTAACTGCTAAACGGTAACGTGGATTCATAAGAAGGCCTGCAGAACGACTATTGTGTTGGTGGAAATCAGAGTGGGTAGAGAAATTGTAGACGCTCTTATGAATTTTGATCAAGCTGTGATATATGTAGAGTGAAGGAAGAGGCATAATGCCTTCTTTAATAAATATAGGTTTACAGTATTCTCTAAAGTTGACATTTACAAGAATTCTTACAATTTTCTTTTGTTGCCGAAAAGCTTTTATTGCATGTGAGGAATTTCCCCACAAGACAACTGCGTAACATAGTTTTAAATAAAAAAGGGAAAAATAAGTATTTTTCAGTACGTTAAAATCAATAAAAGCTTTTAATTTTCTGAAGAGAAAAGTAGTGCTAGCGAGCCTCATATTAAGTTGCTCTATATGATGTGACCAGTTAAGGTTATCGTCCAGATAAATACCTAGGAGTTTTACATAGGCACCCGTAGTTAGATGTTTGTTTGAAGATATGGTGAGCTTTTGCGTTTTTCCATGGTTGAGCATTAATTTATTTGATGTAAACCAATTTTGAGCTAGTTTATCGTGTGATGATGAGAGATCTAACAAGTTGTTTATGTTTTTATCAGAACACAGGAGCGTGGTATCATCTGCAAACGGAATAATCTTGGTGGGATCCATACATTGAGAAAAGTCATTGACATAAAGTATGAACAGTAGGGGTCCCAAGATAGAACCTTGAGGTACCCCGTGCCTGACATTTAGAAAATCAGAATTATTATTGTTTATGGACACACACTGTTTGCGATTTGTTAAACATGACTCAAAAAGGGTAAGAGGTAATCCTCTAATACCACATAATCGTAACTTTTTTATTAGTATGTCGTGAGAGACACAGTCGAAGGCCTTGGAGAGATCACACAGTGAGATAACTGTGTGAAGACCTGCCTCAAGACCATCAACTATATCGTTCACGACCCTGAGAACAGCTTGGGAGGTCGAACGCTCGGAGCGAAAACCAAACTGAATACCTGAATACCTGTCAAGATAGCTGGTCAATCTCTTTACTAGAATCTTCTCAAATATCTTCCCAAAAATGGGAAGGGCAGATATGGGGCGATAGTTATCAAGGGAGGAGTTATCTCCTTTTTTGTGGACGGTATGACGCGAGAGCATTTGAGTACATCTGGAAGAACCCCTTGTGCGATACAGGCATTAAAAGGCGCCGTTAATGGGGCAGCAATAATATATTCGGCGATTTTTATTAATTTTGCATTGAGTTCATAAATATCAAGAGAACTTGAATTTTTTAATGACCTAATTGCTGTCCTCACTTCTTCCTCGGTGACTGGATGTAGAAAAAATGAAAAATTAGGTGCTTGTAAATTATTCATAAAATCGCTACGAAAATTTTTATTTAATTCAGGCAAGGAATTTATTAAGTTTTCTGCCATAGATGTGAAATGGTTGTTAAAAACGTCATAGGAGATATCAGATTTTATGGTCTTAGCCTGAGAATTGTTTATCTCAGAATTTATGATCCTCCAAGCATCTCTTGCTCTGTTTTCTGAATCACTTATAAATTTGTTGTAAGCCATTTGTTTTTGGCATTTTTTATTTCAGTCAGGTACACTTTTTTTAATGTATTAAAAGTAGAGTAATGTTCGGGATTTCTGGTAACATTACAGATTATTTTTATGGACGATAATATGTCCCTCATATCGCGTAGTGAGTCATTGTACCAGATTTTGGGTATAAATGTTTTGTTATTATAACACTTTTTTAGCGGAAAAATACGTTTTACTAATGAGCTAAATGTGTATACTAGATGTTCAATCAGGTTAGCAGGATCGAGATTTGCGTTATAAAATATACTCCAGTCAGTATCTAGAAAATGAGTTTTAAACTTAGTCAGTCCATTGTTAGTAAAGTGTCTGCGAAATATTTTTTCTGGAATGTCCTTGTCACCGAAGACTTTGATGAACTGTCCAAAGTGATCAGATAAACAGGGGTCTATCAAACCTACCTCATATCCGTCCTGTCCCAGATTTGTCAAAACATTATCGATACAGCTGGCGGAATGGGCCGTAACTCTGGTAAACTCAGAAATAGTGATTGATAGGCCAAAATAATTTAAAAGACATATTAGTTCATTAAGGTTGCCAGAAGCAGCTTTAAAGTTTACATTAAAATCTCCAACCAGCACTACTTTGTTATATTTATTGCTGAGAAATTCCAAGAGCGTCTCAAACCTCTCCATGAACACTCCGAATTTCCCAACACAAGATCTATATATAGTTATAAAAACTGTATTTATACATGAAATTTCAACACCACAGAATTCTGCATTAAGTTCACTGCATAATTTTGAGAGTAGTAAAGGTTTGTATTTAATATCGTGTTTTAAAAACATAGAGACACCTCCATGCATATTTCTAGTTCTGCAAAATGAACTTACCAATTTATAACCAGGTAAATTTATAGTATTTAAGTTTACCTCTGTTTGCCAATGTTCAGATAAGCAGATTATATCATAGGCATTTTTATCAAGATACAATGACAGGCTGTCTACCTTGTTAGAAAGACATTGAATATTAGTATGCATCATACTTACGCAGGATATATTTTTTGTAGAATTTTTTGATAAGGGTAAAACATTTTCTACGTTCCTAGGTCCATCTTCTTCCTCGGGTGAAAAAAAAAAAGGTTTATATGAGCACCTTCGGGCCAGACATCGGGGGACATAGCCTTTGAACGATTTTTTTCATGAATAGTAACTTTAAACGACGAGTAGTATTGTGGATACATAGACCTCATTTCATCCACAATCACTTCTGGGAAAGATATTTTTAGAATGTTTTTTAAGTCATCGGCTTTCATTTCAGGATGCACTTTATATACGTGAAAAAATGCTAGTTTTGGTATAGTTTTAAAAGTAGTAACGTTGCCAGTAACCATTTGACCAATTATAGGTTTATTTGTCCTTCGTTTATTTTTGTTTACAACCTTCGTAGAAGGTTGATCATCATTATCATTAAGTTTAATAATTTCGGCGAATTTTAATTGTGCTTCAGTCTCAGAGATGGCAACTTTGAGATCCTCGTATGTTATTTTCTTTTTGCTGACCGCTTTATTTTCCATGTTTTGCCAGTTATTTTTATTTATATTTATACCAGAACCGCTGGCTCTATGGGCGATTTCAGCTTTCGTAGTGTCATGAATTGACGATGTTTTGTGAGAGAGACTGTTTTTAATTTATACAGTGCTCGGGTAATTTAAAACCTGATTAGTAGATGGCACAGCGACACCTATATTGGAAGATTGTCTGTCAAATTTTTCGTAATCAGTTAAATTATTTAATAATGACACTTGCTCTTTTAGAGAGTTAATAGCCACATGTTGATTGGAGATAACTAAGTCTATTTGTTTTAATAGTTCTATTTCAATTATGTGTCCATTGGTATTAGTGATATCATAATCTTGGATACCACACCATGATTTGTCCTTGTCGACCTTGTTGTCAACTGCGTCCATGTTAACAGGATCATTACAACAATTTATTGTAGTTTCACTAACAAATTCAACATTTTTAAGTCTACCAGCACAACTAGCATGCGTCATGGTACCACATATAATACATTTTACACCACTTAATGCAGGCGTCTTACATCTTTTGCGTGGTTTTACGGAGTTTAAATTATTCACGTCTGTCAATGTTGAAGACATCGTACTACAATCAATGTATATGTATATGTTCTAGTAACATTCTAATAGTTTTGATTTACGAGAATGAAAATGTATACGTTTATAAACAACTAGGACAAATTTTAAGCCAAACCATTGATCTATTTAACAAAATGAAAAATGCAAAGGTTAAAAAATATTCGCAAATATGAATCATAGAAAATTATTTAATAGTTTGGCAAATATTATATTTTCTAATAATTGTTATCTTTTTTACAGGTAAGTTTCCATGAAGTTACTTTGACGTAAATGGTAAGAATTGCATTTAATGTTAATATTAAATAGTGTCAGGAATACCGTACTAAAAATACATTTTAAAATATGTATAGAAGCATTTGAAATGAAGATACCAATTGCTGAATAAAATTTCAGTTGAGTTTAAACATATTATAAAGGCACATGGTGCATAATAAATAATACTTCAAAACAGTCAGAAATTGTTGATTTGAGGAAAGAAATATCAATTTATGCCAACTCTAGTTCGTTCGTGTAGAAAATAAGTGCCACATCAATTTCTACTGAACCGAATATGAAAATATAATTTTAACTATTTGCACCTCTAAACATAAGTAAATTATTGTGTTAATGAAGTCTTATATACAGAGTGTTTCCTAATTAGATACGCTAAGGAAATTTATAAGGTGATTATATGGAAAATGTCAAGCATAAAACTTCTAATTAAGGTATGTTCTAAAATGCTTCATAGGAAAGCTACAGTTCTATAAAAATAGCGCCCAAAACGCAATTTTCAGATAAAATCTCAGCAACACTTAAAGATTTTCGCACCAAATTTCATACAGGCCTTATTGAAAAAAATGTTGTTTTCTGAGATTGTATTGAAACGATCGTATAGAGGGGCTTAGAAAAAGGACGGACTCGTTCATACTATTCGAATATTGAGCCCCGTATATTCTTTCACACATTTCTTCTCAAAATACTATTTGTTTACCAATACTACAAGAAAAGTACCTCATTGAATTGGCGTGGGATCTAAGTCGTTTTGAGAAATAGTAGGCGATCCATGACGTATCTAAAAGTTTTAATGTAGAGATTTTGTACAAATCTTGTCACTGAAAAGAATGTATTACCAAATCGGATTTAAATTTATATTTTTCAGTAAGAATTTCCATTATGAGACGCAAACTGAGAAAATATCTATTAATAAAGTAGGCTTTTAATAACAATAAAACAATTGTTTGAAATCGTCAAAATAAACTAAAGTGAATTATTACTGTCAGACAAAAGTTAGAAATTTGATAAAAATCTCATTCAAAACAGTATGTAGTATTCCAATTCTTATATTACTGATATACACTTTGTGTATGGTATCGACAATGGAAACAAACAACTGAAGGTTTTGGAATATAAGTTTACAAAAAAAATTATTTAGGGTTAGCTTTCCATGCATAAAACTGAGGGATGAAAATTTTTATTTTAGCGCACCCCATTGTATGGGGTATTGTTGAACAGGTCTCTAAAAATGTAATAAAAATTCTTAAGTGACTTTTTTCTTTAGTTGAAAATTTTGCTAGATAGAAACTCCTAAAGTTAATAATGTGCCCCCCCCTCTAACTTTCCTACCACGTGATTTACAAATCTTGAAAAAAATCAAGATAGTAGCACTTTATAAATACGAAAATTATTTTAAAGAAGATACTCTACAAGATACGTTAAATTTTTTTAGATATCCACAATTTTCAACTTTCAATAGCAGCACTTACGGAACCCTTAGTTGATACGTGTACTACACTCACTTGGCCGGTTTTTAATAAATCAGTGAAACCTTCACCTTCTGACAAAAATTTATATATGATTAAATTTTCAAAACCTACTACGATCTTTTTTCAATAACAAAAATTAGCAAATTTTATTCACGATTTTTTGTTGTTGAAATTTTAATTAGAATACTAGATTCAGTAAGCTCTCAAATGGGTAAAGCCCAAGTTCCATGAAGAAATATTGAATATGGACAGATTTAAAGCAAAATGAATCTATCTTTATACAGCGTGTCCCAAAAGAAATGCATAAAATTCATAATTTTTCTTCTATTTTGTGTTCAAAAAAATATTAAAACACATCAATTAGTAATATCAGTTGGAATTTACTCATTTACTGAATTCAGTGGTGTATTTAATATTTAAAATTAAAAAATCGTTATTCAAATTTGTTAATCTTTGACAGTAAAAAAAAGTCATAACGAATTAATAGAATGATTGTCATATAATGTAACTTCAAAATTTAGTACTAACGTAGAAAAAATTAAAGGAAATGAGAAGAAACTAAAGGAAATCAGGAAGAAATCGTACAAGATTTCCAGAAAAAGAGAAATCAGGTGTACAAATTGGACCCAGCACTTTACTTAAGTTTACTTTAGTTTTATTAAAGTCAGAGCGTATTTCGAACCCCCAACATTAGAAAATCTTAGACTTGGCGGCTGGGATACCTCACAGCGGTAGTTATCTCAAATAGGTTTTTTGTTTTGCTTTTTCCCAGTTTGGCAACCAAATTTAATAAACACTGTTCAGTTCGAGCAACGAGAAGCAGCAGTAAGCAGTTTTCAGTGAGAACCTGAAGATGGCAGATGAGATTCTGCCGAAACGTCGTTTAGACAACCGTGACTCCTGGAGGAGTCGATCATCGACGCGGGAGAGCACCCGGAAGTACAACAATACTTCATATATATATATATATATATATATATATATATATATATATATATATATATATATATATATATATATTAAAATATACAGGGCGTCTTATTAGAATGAATCACATGTGTTTTCAACCGTATTTTTGACTCGAACTGTATATCATGTACAATTTACATGGCTTAGCAAAAACCTCAATACACCTGAAATTAAGGAACAGTATTATATTAGTAAAAAAATGTACTCAGATAAAATTCGTTTACATAAACAAAATTATTATCAAAATAAGATAGACAACACACCAAATCCTACAAAAGAGATATGGGATATTGTTAACATTAACTTAGGTAGAACTAAAAAACATGTTGATATTACTCAAATATATCACAGTGATAGGTTTTTATACGATAAATCTTCAATTTATGAGACATTTTGTAATTACTTTTCCGATTTACCAGAACAATTACTAAACTCTGTCTTTAATAACTCAGAAGGTGAAGAATGCACTGTAGGAATGAACTGTTGCTCATCACTATTTTTTGCATATATAACTCCAGAGGAAATTGAAATGACGTTAAATACCATGCCAAATAAACCTAGCAGTGGATATAATGAAGTGTCCATTAAAGTAATAAAGTATATATCCAAATATTTAATTTACCCTCTAAGTTACATTTTTAATTTATGTATTAAAATGGGAGTTTTTCCTGAACAGCTTAAGTTGGCTATAATTATTCCACTGCATAAAAAGGGAAACAGAGAATTAATTGAAAATTACAGACCAATCGCCATTTTGTCTTGCTTTTCAAAGCTGTTTGAAAAAATTGTTCATAATAGAATTTACAAATTTATTAATAATCGCAATCTCTTATCTGTACATCAACATGGTTTTAGACCAGGCCATTCTACAAGTTACGCAGCTTTCGATTTAACAAACTGTATTTACGAAGCACTTGATAATAATAAATTAACTCTAACACTTTTCTTTGATCTAACGAGAGCGTTTGACTGCGTCAATAGAAGTTTCCTTATAAAAAAACTAAACTCACTAGGAATTAGAGAACCTCTAAATAAATTTGTTGACTCCTTTTTATATAATCGAAAAATAACTGTCAAGTTGGACGAACAGCTATCAAACACTTCCACTTTAAAATTTGGAGTTCCCCAGGGAAGCGTACTTTCCCCACTTCTTTTTATCCTATTCATCAACGACCTTGATCATTATATAACAAAAGAGTTGAATGTACTTTTAGTTATGTTTGCAGACGATACAACAATTTGTATTAATGCAGATTCTCCGGAAGATCTCCAAAATAAATCAAATGCATTATTATCAATATTTTATCAGTGGTGTTACTCAAATAAACTAATAATAAACTTTGAAAAAACAAAATATATTATGTTTCATAAAAGAAAAAAAGTAGAAGACATTACCCTCTCTCTTAACAATATTAGGCTAGAAAGAGTTTCGAGTACCAAATTTTTAAGACTGCACATTGATGAAACTTTGACATGGACTGATCATATAGATTACGTGATAAATAAGTTAAAATCTGCTTATTATGCAATAAGAAATCTCCGACATGTAATGGATCGAAAATATTTATTACTCTCTGGCATACTCCCATATAAAATATTTAATCATATACTGGGGACAGTCAACCGAAATAAACAGAGTTTTTATTCAACAAAAAAATTTACTTAGATTAATATTTTCTCTTAATCCCTTAGACACATGTAGATCAATATTTAAAGACAACAACATTTTAACCACTGCTGGGTTATTCATATATGAATCGGCATTATTTGTCAAAAATAATCCAGACAAGTTTCCATTAAACAATGACGTCCATACCTATAATACTCGTTCTTTAAATCATATCCACTTAAAAAACATAAAACTTTCAAATTCTAGAAAAAGCGCATTTCATTCCTGTAGTGATATATATAACCATCTCCCTAGGAATATAAAGCAAATAAATAACTTTAATGGTTATAAAAAAGCTTTATTTTCATTTCTCTGCAAAAATTGTTTTTACAGCCTAAAAGAGTTTTATTCTTCTTTAATTATGTTTTGTTTATGTATTTTTGTGTACATCATTCATACGATTTGATGTTTTAATCATATGTAAATCCATTGTGTATTTTTTTAAATTTATTTACTGTTCACACCATGTTATTTTTAATTATTACTTTTACATTTGATTACATGTTATTTATTTAACTTTAAGCATTTACCTTTTGTTGACTTTCACATCCTGTAAGGCATACATGAATAAATATTATTATTATTATTATTATTAATTTCGAATTTCGGTAATTATGAAACAGTATATTCCAGTTCAAAAATAATTTTTCCAAAATTTTGTTGTTTCGGCATAAACACATCGATTTTAAAAATTCACTTCGTGTTATTGGTGGCTCACCCTGTATATAAGCGCATATTTTTATCACAATATGTTATCTGAAAAAATTAGTCGAATCCTTCAATTGTTACAAGTATATTTTATAAGAATAGCCACTTTTTTAGCTTTAACACCCTGTATCTCAAAAACTAGTCATAGGATTAGATTGGGCCCATATTACTTTTAATCAGGAGATCGAGATCTATAACATACTAAAAATTCAGAAAATTTAACCAAGAACTATTTCATATAAGAAAAAGTGCGGGGTCCTTTATAATTATTATTATTATTTTAATCGACAATCACATCTTCTTTTGTCAGGATATTCTGCATTGAAACTGCGACAGGTTGATAAATATCTTTGGCCATATTGGTTAAAAATCATAAGGGTGTTGAAGAAATCTTCGTTTGTATAACCATTTTCCATTTTCTTTATTTTTTTTTTTGTGAACTGACGCCAAAAAACGTTGAAATGCCAATTTCAAACAAGGCAACGCAAATTTTCATTGACTTGACATGCGCCTACTATGCGTTTTCACGGCAATTTTTATCTACCACAAAATCATTCCATGGGTAACTCGACTTTTAATGCTTCGTACCTGAAACCTTAAAATCGCATTATCTCAAGAACATTCCTCTCTAACCTAATACTTTTTTTACACATTCTAATTCAGAAGAAATCTAGTTTTGAAATCCAAAAGAAAAACTGTAGTGTTTCATTTGAAAATCGAAAGTTGACATCACTTCCGGTTAGACGGGAAACAGCAGAAAAATAAAAACAAAGTGAATTAGATGCAAAAAAGTCTCTAAGTATGCCAGCTAAAAAAATCACCCGGTATATCCGCCACTTTTTCCCTATAGCGTATATTATACGTGAAAGCCTTTTCTTAGTAATGTGATGAAAGGCAACAATTACACTTAGTAACACGTATTCATTTAGCCCCAAACACAATTATAGTGGCGATGTTTTCTGTGCCTCTAAACTCCAATTAACTAAGTTAAACCGTTTCACCTCCTCTGATACGGTGCACCAAACTGTAACGAATTTCTGTGTCTACCCAAATGCGAGTTTTCCAGCATATCACCCAAGCTAAGTACTCCGCTTTCATTATGACCCAACTAGAGCTTTGCAGTTTCCTCAACAATAAGGGATGTGCGGTTTCTTTCCAAATAGTGCCATAATGATGTAATAAGAACCGTTAGGTAAAGTGCCTTAATTTCGCCAGTGAAATGACTGTGATTTCATGCCTTTCATCTCGGTGTTCACGTTCATTTATTGCGAGAACTTTTATAACATATTTCGTTTCACACCCTAATTTTACACCCAATCAGATGTTTCTGGTGTAAGAAATGCGCTGATAGGCACATCTAATAATATGCAAGGATGTATTTACAGTTGTGTGGTAGACGTGCATTCATGAGACTGTTATAATGATTTTATTTCAAAAGAAAATAAATGCTATTTGGTGTACAGTTGGTTTAAAAAAAACTGGTACACTTTCTTTTAGTTATGTAAATCATTCGTTCTTTGATTGATATTAATAATCTTACAAATGTCACTTTGACGTTAATCAGTGGCGTCATTATTGGTTCGACATCTAACAGATATTCAAAAACTTCGAATTGTTTCTAAAATTGAAGATGGTTGGTCCATAAGAAGACTTGCTGCTGAATGCAATGTGAGTAAAACCACGATAATGAGTGTTAAAAAACAATGGTAAACTAACCAAACGGTATCCCGTAAAGTTGGTTCCGGTAGGCCTAGAAAGAGCAATAACCAAGAAGATGAAAATCTTATAAATTACCTAAGAGAAAACCCTTTTCAGACTGCAGTAAATGCAATTTCAGAGACAAATTTCTCTGCTTCGGTACCTAGTGCTTGCAGAAGAATAAAACTAGGAACTAGTTCTATCTCTAAAGTTCTCGGAGATAAATGGGAAGAATGAAAAATGTCAATTATGAGCTGTACAACAAATATATGTAAACTAGAATTTGCTGTGATTATTATTATTTATAAACATGAACTTTTGCAAAATTAGGTGCTTTTAAATAAAGTATTATTTCTCTGAGGAAAATGGGTAAATTTCAGTGAAACTTATGGAAAAGTTTGGTCTTACAAGGCACTATTTTAAATTAGAATCTCAAATCAGAATAGAGATTGAGACAGCTGAAATTGTTACTCAATTTTGCACTCTTGTGAAATAATGTGTGATAGCTCAAACTGTAGCATTTGTACCTTAAGTAAGTTGGTTATCCTTATCTATTATCCTTAATTACCCTTAGTTATCCGTATATTTTACTTAATTTAATTTTTTATTGGTTATCCTTAATTATTTTTAACTACCCTTAAAATTTGGCCATGAGGGACTTGGGAACGGATATGACTTGGCACTTGGAACATGACATGGGAAACATTTTGTAATTGCAGTTTAGATGCCATGTCTCAATAGACATTTCTAGTCCAAGGAAACTTTTATTTATATTTTCGGGTATAGTATCAGCTCCGAATCAAAAACATTTACATTTTAGATTAAAATTATAAGAAAACATTGTCCTGTACACATATTACATATACATATTAAATATACCCCTGTTTTATGTACCTACCACATATTTATTTTATTACATACAATATGTGCCGATATAAAAAAGCCTTTAGTCGCGTCAATTATACGCGTCTCCACTATACGGTATAATCGGTACGTTACTGCAGTGAATAAAATTATCCTTAGTTTTTTTACCTAAATTATCATTCGTTACCCTTAATTATTCTTAACTGTAGTAGGTACGGTGTCGGTTGAGCCTGTGAAAATTTGAATGAGCATGGAGCTTTTTCCACCACGGGGCGGACCACTCCTGTCAGCCTTGAAGGAATACTGATTCTCGGTCACCCCCCACCACATGTCTTAAATCCCTCCCGCACAGCCTATTCCTCTTGAAGTCGCACATTCAGAGTGTGGAGTGGTGAATGAATGTGTTCAAAAATATCGAGTGTAATTTATTTTTATTACTAATTCTAGTGTGTTTTATTGTGATGAACAATGTTTTATACTTTGAATTGGAATATCTTACTTCAAGAGCCATTTCTTAAACCTTACAACGAAAACTTTGATAAATTGTTATTCTATACATTGAGACGGTTAATTTGGTACCAACATCATGGTGGAGCCCTACTTAAGAGCCCCTGGGTGATGGACGGACGAAAGGACGGACGAACAAGTGGTCTCACGGGCAGACGAACAGGCGAACAGATTAGCTGATAGTCGGACGACATAAGCATATTAATAAAAGCACCTTAAATTTACCCCCACCACGCTATTGCGCTCACCGTGTGACTCTTTGACCCCTTGATCCTTTAACCTTGACACTTTGACCTCCGCTTACGTCATTCTCCCACCACTTGACCACCTACTGTGCGAACATTTGTTAACCTGAACCCCCACCACTCCAGTTACCCCCACATCAAATCTGATCACTCAGGATCATGCTCCGAGCTTCTGTCATTTCCATACTACTTATATTATGTACTACCAAAAAGGTTTAAAAAGTGAAAAGTATATTCAGAATATTCATTGATGAGAGAGTACTACTGAGGTGCATCTATCGGAGACCAATTTTTTGGTCTACCTGTTTCCTTTTAACCTAGCCAGACCCGGGCCACCACAATCAGTGTGTCATTATATTTAATAAAGCTGTTTTGAATTGAATTGGCCTAAAATTTAGGTTTTGACGCATGTTTTCTATTAATAATGGATGCACAGTTTTTTGAAACAAAACGCATTTTTTTAAAATTCCATATTTTATCCTTATAAACAAATTAACATTACTTTTGGGCTTTTCAATTAAAATAAAAAACAAGAGTTCATAAAAGCAATTTTGATTACCAAAATTGCGATTGTCCTATAATTGGAAAATGTCATTCAATCAAATATCTTGGTTTCACGATTGACCATTACCTGAGATGGAAGAGGCTGGAACCTCCCCACTCGGTGGATCTTTGAAGCCGAAAAGAGCATTAAATTGTGTGACAAAACGGCACTAAACGTAATCCGATCTCATCCAAAACCTTTTCAGATCTTCTGGGGCACTAAAAAAACCCTCAACTTAATGAATTTACAATCATCTATGCGAGTTATTACCTACATTATCGCTCGTTGAATAATATACTATTAGGATATTAACAACTTTAACATCACTTGAACGACTAAGAAAGTCTAGTTATCCTTAATACTACAGATTTGTAAAGCAACAAACTGAAAATTGGTAAAGTGATAATCTATAATAAATTCACCAACGAAGGTACAGAAAGCGTATGATATTGTTACATCTACCTTTAAAGTTTGTGACAATCCACTAAAAGTTACAAATATGCATCTTATTAACATGACATGACACCAACGTTATCGGATGACAAACGATGACAATGACAATCGTCTAAATTTGCTCATTGCAATCCGATCGCTCGCGGCTGTCTTTGTTAAATGAAACATTAGCATTTCAGTAATTTTACTAGATTTTAGAGGAATATTTGTAGTTTAATTCTTCGATTTGTCTGTATATATATTTAAAAACGGCACTAAACGTAATCCGCTCTACTTCTAGAGCAGTGAAGAAACCCTCACACGTGAATTGACACGTGATGTGACGGGTTTCACGACGTAACGGCTACGCGCATCGATCATGTCATGCGAAATGCGATCTATGCCATTGATATTTGCTTTTTTTAAAATTTTTTTCACGGAAACCAAATCGAAAGGGAGGAAGTGTGATATATCGTTGAAATCAGAATTTTAACTGCTTTTCAATGGTTCCATTGCAAATTGAAAGTAATTATAAAATAAACAACTTGTTGCGTCAAAATAGTACTAAACGTAATCCGATCTTCTGGGGCACTAAAGAAACGCACACGCAAAGTTTCATTCAAATCCGTTCAGTAGTTTCGGCGCTATCGTGCCAACACACATACACACACACAGACATTTTTCAAAAACCACTTTTTTGGGTTCTTAGGACCTCAAAACGTAAAGATTTGATGTTATCTCAATTTTCGTTTTTGAACCAATTTTAGTAACCTCTCACAATTTTATTGTGGAGAGGTTAAAAAGTGAGATATGTAATCTCCAAATTTTACCAATTAAGATATATTCTTACAGGAAAGTGTTTACTTGCTGTATATAATGCATTGGTAGTATCGGTTAAAAGAAATTTTATTACTATATGGAGTTGACTCTTCAATATTACATAAAAAAATTAACAAATTGCCCAAAATACAGTTTTAAAAGTAATTTATGAAATCTATACTACATCAACTAATGCAATGTACACAGAAAGTAGACTACCTGATATAAGGAATCTAAACTCATACAATTGCCTATTATGGATACATAATAACAACAATTATGTACAAAGTGAAAACACTTATAACACCAAGGCAATGGTAAATCGACATGTATTTCTGTTATTATTTAAAAAAACTCATCTCCAATGATTTATTTTCTATCTTGCACCGAAATTCTATAACATTCTTCCACTGGAATTAAAAAATATAAATAACAAAAATAAGTAAAATAAAGTAATTCAATTTTACACAACTTGACGTAAAAAATTACAGAGTGTTCCATTTGACCTAAACAAGTTATCGCGGTTTGAAATGGACAAAATGTAACGCGAAAGACGGAACACTTGGTATGATATTATTGAATTTATTTCAGTTGTAGAACGTATTTCTCCTTGTGTTCTTTTTACGTGACAAGAAGCAAATGGGGATCTTTTGCACGAAGAAAGTTATAACGGTCCTTGCAAACCGCTGCACCTGTCAAATTTTCTATAAAATGTCAAATATCTCTGAAGCGGCTAGGTTTAGGTATAGGATGTACATATTTTCGACTCAGAATTTTATGTTCTTTTCGAAATCCCTAAAATATACAGTGTGTTCCATTTGAATTAAGCAAGTTGGTATCGACTTCCGTATAAGCGGAAGTGTCAGCTGCTTGTAATTATTTTAGTTGGATTGGCCACACCGACATTAATAATTATCTAAATTTTCAAAATTTTCTGTTCCGTACTTTTCTCTATATCGATCGATTCAGTTCCCGGTGAGACAATGTGTTTAGTCTATTGCTGTACCTTTTTCATTTATAGTTATAGTTTTAGTTATAGTAGCTGAATATATACAGTAAGAATCGATAATAATAATGATAGTAATAGTTTTGGTACTTCTAGTTTAGTTAGCTTTAACAAAAACAAATTATTTATTTCTAATTTAAAAAATGTGGTTTTAGTCAGTTGTGTAACGCCAAACAGGCAGGTCATGTCTAAGAGGTTGCACAGCAGACTAACTTCAATGTTCCTCTCATTTCTTTTTAACTGTTTAATAGTTTTAATTGTAACCTAAACATATTACATATGTTATATAGGTATTGTATAACTGTTATTGGAAATATATTGGAATAATGAACTTTTATCACGCTCTATCTTTCTTAAATAGAATATAGCGTTATTATCTCTCCCACAATCCATCTATCCCACTGCTACGACTTGGACAATTCGTGAGAAACGCTACCAAATCTCCATATACTAGCCAGAAGTCAATTGCTCGCCAACGCAAATTTTTATCTTGTAAACACTGTAATTACATATTTTCATTCAAAGGGCTTATATATTTATATCAAAATTGCAATTTCTGTGGCTCGTAATTTTCCACTAATATTCACATAATTTTGATTTCTATTGTTTGCATTGTTCAGCAACAATGCGACTAAAAATATCACATTATTTACCATATTGACTTTAAATTGAATATAAATCAGTAGCGAGAATGTGCAAATAAACTCATATTGTTGTAAAATGTACCAATGGATAGAAAATTTATATTTATCGAATATAGCGCTATAAAATATTAATTATAAATAATAATATAATAAATGAAATGGATTCAATAGACTTATTGACTAGGGTCCTTCGGCTGTGTTAATATAATTTTATAAAATAACTTAATTAAAAATTAATTATATCAGGTTATGTTGTATTATGATTTATTCAAACAATTTTAGGATGTTTATTTAATGCTAGCTAACTTTATTGCTGATTTTATTTGGAAAATAATTAATTAGTTATATAATTAAGGTATGTGTATCGATAGTTAAAGATAGAAATCAGTTTTGGTATACATTGAAGAAACACAGGTTTCTACAGTGAGGATAAATTCGTTCTCTATGTAATTAACAATTTATGAGTAAACTCCTAAATTTTCCAATTTTTAATTCTAAAATGACATTTCTTGAGCATAATCCTATACCTCCCCCTTCAACCCCCTTGGAATGACAGCTACCCCTTTAAAATTCTTAAATGGAAAGAGGCCGCGTGTGATGGCTCATTTGAAAGGATTTTTAATGTTCTATCCAGCAATATAAGATTTTTCGAATTTTTTATTGAAAAATATTACATGTTACTAAGTAAACAAAATAGTTTAAATCAAATGTTCAAACTGGGCGCCCGTAGCTTCTTGACAATAATGGAGGCGTTACTAAAATCCTTCTAAAACACAATTAAAAGACAATATAAAGTTCAAAAATATATATTGAATCTCTTCAAAAATTTATGTTTTTTACAACAACTTTTAAGAAATATGTTTAACAAACACTAGTCTGGCCCGTGTACAACACATGGTGAGGAACGGAACGATTTATAATGTACCAACTACCATCCAATATGCGGTTTTATAAGCTAACGATGCACAAAAAGATTCAAGAAAAGTTCAATGTTACTGAAATTTGGTGGGCTTTTGCTTGCCTGTCTTATAAACGTATTTTTATATCACATTAATTTAGATCGCTCCTCAGAGCTTAAAAATGCTTGAAGCGCTACTACTTCTAATTGTATTCTGCAATTACAACTTTTTACGTTCAGGCAAGGCGGATCCCATGCACGTATGAGTACATGGCAATAATACTTTTCTGACACCGAATCACTAAGGAACCGATTTAGGGCAAACTCCGTCAAAACTCATCGTTTCCCCGTCAAAATCGACTGCTAGGAAACGATGGGGGTCCCATGTCGCTAAGGGCTATTTTCGCTAGAACTCCCGATATACTTTGAATAGAAACTGGTTTAACTTGTCCTCATATTTAATACCTCGTAAGAGTTGCAGTGCTTGACAACGTGGATTCGTAAAAGAGTTTTTAATCTTGAAAATTTCGAAGTTAATGTCAAATTTTATTACAGTTTATAAAATTTTGGTGTCGAGGCGACATTACGTCCCTGTGCAGCGACATTTACTACACTTGCTAAATTGACGCTCCGTAGAGCGAAAATATGATTACAAGTATTAAAAACCTCTTCCACGATATTTTTACGTGAAGCACGCTTTTCATACGAAGTATTTCCTAAGTCGGATTTTGTTACAGCGTCGAAAAGTACATCGGGGTTTTAGCGTGTTCTTTAACAAGAAGTCCGAGGCGATGGTTTTCACGCGTCGCTTTACTGAGAATAAAATTATTACTCCAATTTTGATCAGGGGAAGCAAAACCCCAACCAAAAGATCCGTACTTGGGGGTGAGAGTCGACCAAAGACTGACGTTCAATACGCACATAAATGAGACAATCCGGACGATCTACTCCCTGTCCAGGAGTCCGTATCCGCTCATGGTCAGGGGTAACAGACTTAACAGACAGAGTAAAAAACTGTTGTACACGTTGGTGGTCAGGTCGTCCATCACATACGCGGCGCCGGCTTGGTGCAGCATACTGGCCACGACAATGAGAAAACTTAAAGTGCTAGAACACAAATTTATGCGCCTCATTTCAAATTCTGGAAGGTACACCTCCCTATGTCGTTACAACAACATAACCCCGATAGCGGATTACGACCAGCGGATCTCCCAAAACTTCCACTCGTTCAAACTGGACGATAGTCCGCTAACAAGACATATACCACAAATTAGACAGCATAATGCCCCATTTCGGATTAAACACTCTCTACCATACCAGACGTTACCGATTTTCTGGCAACCATTTTAACCAAATTTCAACAACTATACCTTTCGCTAACACTATCCACCTTTTTCTAGTATTTCATATCTTTCTCTTTGGAATTTGTGGACTGTTTTTCTTTAAAGAAAATGGCTTGACGGTTACTATTAAATCACAACGTTACCAGCAGCTATTGCGTAAGTTTGAACAACAACTTCGTAATGTTGGTGTGGATATTTCGAGAATATGGTTTCAGCAGAACAGAGTCACTTCCCACACTGCTAGGGATTCTATGAAAATTTTGCAAAGAATGTTTCTTAGCCATGTCATTTCGAAATTTTGGGACATCAACTGATCGGCACGGTCAACGGATCACTCAACTTGTGATTTTGTTTATGGGGCTGCTTAAAGTAAAAAGTGTTTACTAATCGACCGTAAACTTTGGAGCAACTAAAATATTCTGGCAGACATTCACACAATTGCAATTGAAATGCTGGAGCGGGTTGATTATGGCTCTATTTAGTAATTGAGAACACTATCTCTCATTTGTACCTTCATAATAATTATTGAAAAATGTGATTGAGATATTTAGTAGTACTCGAGGCAATTTAGCATTTCACAAACGATTCTTAAGCAATAAGACGGATCGGGGTGGGGTTTTTTGCATTCGATTTAGGACGGCATTTATAAAAAATGTTACAACATTTTTGGCAGACCAAAATGCATTTTTAAAACTGCAATTAAAAAAAATCTTATTTTGGAAAATAATGAATAATTTTTATGTTAATAATTTATATTACACAAGTGTTTTATTTTTTTTACTTCCACGTCAAGTGGAAGTATAGTAACGTAAAGAAAAATTCTGTCTGTCGGTCTGTAACTTTTTTTTTTGCGTACCGTTACTCTGGAATTGTTTATGATATTAACTTGAAAATTAGTGTATTTATGTATTATAACGAGATCTAGAACTAGATTTTTATCTAATTCCGTTGAAGGGTTAGGGGTAAATGGGGTAAATAGGCAAATCAAGCAGGTAAAAGTCCATAAAATTGCAATTTAGGGCATCTACAAATAGTCAAGGTCTCAAATTTTTTTTAGCATCGGCCACCCCCCACTGTCACTCCCAATACCACCCCATACTATTATGAAAGAGAGTAAAAAATATTAAAATGTGATTTAGCGTGTATACAAGAACGAAACGTCTCAAAAATTTTTTGGCGTTAGCTACTACCCCCTCTACCACCCTCAGTGCCACCTCCACCCTATTATTAAAGGGACTAAAATATTACATTGGGATTTAGTGTGTATAAGACTTGGATAATTAAAGAAGTGATTGAAATATAATTCAATTTCTTACATTTTGAATTAATGAAAGTGTGAATATCTTTCAACGATAGCAGAATATTTTGATATTGAAAACTTAGGTAAGTCCTTCTAATAATTGTAAATTAAAAAAATTATTTAAAATTCTCTTTAATATTTATTTAAAAACGTTAAAGTAAGTGTTTAAATTTTTATCAAATTTTATGTAATAAAAAGTAAATAATTGCGTATTACACATATGACCACGTGTTATTTAATTCTAGTGTATTTTATGTAATGTAAAGAAAATCCTCGTGCTGTAATAATGTATAATTTTTATTTCATGAAATAATAATTTAAAAAATGAATAGACACACGTGGCAATAAATTATTAATTAACAAATTATTAATTATGTAATTACTACAAAATTCATACATACATGCATATATATATATATATATAGATATATATAGATATATATAGATATATATATAGATATATATATATATATAGATATATATATATATCTATATATATATATATATATATATATATATATAGATATATATATATAGATATATATATATATCTATATCTATATATATATCTATATATATATATATATATATATATATATATATATAGATATATATATATATCTATATCTATATATATATCTATATATATATATATATATATATATATATATATATATATAGATATATATATATAGATATATATATATATATATATAAGTTCCGAGAAGATTCCGCGGTCGTTGGTATGAAAAATACTAGATTCTTGGGTTGAACCGCGTCTGAGATTGTTAATGTCTCGACGTTTCGGCTCCCGTTTTGGAGCCATTTTCAAAATTTCAAGAGAAAAAGTGGGTCGAGGAAAATTGTCAAAGAAAATAATGCTAGGAGTTCGTGGAACTAGTTCGATTCCGGGATCTCAATCTGCCTACTCACCACGATCCGTCTTAGAGCGAACTCGCTCTAAGGAGTAGGCAGATTGAGGCCTTAGAGACGGTGTAACGTTAACCTGGTCTATCATATATGATATTATTTTTATATGATGACAAAAGCACAAGGGTATGTGGTTAGTTAATTTATTATTAATGAGAACCAAGATAAAATCCCACTACCAGTAGCTCAGTAAATCGGAAACCCAGAGAAGCGGATAAGACGCACATGCTCAAGATCTTGATTTTTTTTTTTGTTGTTACAACTTACCCTCCGTACGTAAGAGTCTCTAAATGTTGTTCAAAGGGCGCCAACTATTCTTTACACAGTGTTGTTGGTGAAAATAGAGAATAGTAAATGATTTTCACTTGTGGTTAGGTAATGAAGTTATTATATTACAAAAAAAATATATGTTTAAAGTGACACGATCATATTTGAACCTGTAAGCTCTAGACTTGTGAATAAAAATTCTAATAAAAATTTAAAATCGGTTTTATTATAAATCGATCAAACTAGGTTACCATTTTACGTCTGGAACGACTACAAACATTACAAGACATATACAAAAATTCATGTGACGTGAATAACTATATCTGTTTTTAACAGAAGTATTTGCAAACAATTTATCCTGTATAATATTACCTTTACTTTATGTAGATTCTAATTTAAAAAACAACAGTACATTGTTTAAAGAAGTAGTATACCTTCATAAATATATTAACCCTTATGTAATGGTTAAAATTTTGTGATCACAAAACCCTGTACAACGGTACATAAGAGAGATTACAAATTTATAGACAGTTTGCACATATAAAACAGAATTGTACGATTTTGAAAACCAATTTGAAATTTAATGCAAGTGTATTATAATTCTAAAAAACAGGATGAAGTTACTTATTATTTTTCTTAATGAAGAGAATTTTATTAAATAAAGTATAATCACTCATTTAATGATAATCGCATCTTTTTGGCAAGATTAAAACGATAATATTGTTTTATTAAGAAGAAATATTTCAAATTTATGCATAGGTGTATCCCACTTAGCTGTTATATCGCCGTTCTGATCCAAAAAAGACAGACATTCCTTAGGTTGAAGTAGTAATCCTCAATGTCCATTATTGGGGTCCCAAAGACAAGCAACCATTACAGGAAAGTCCACACCCTTTATCCACCATTCCAGAAATGACGACGATAAGATAAAATGGCGTCAAGTTATCCAAAAAAAAGGCAGTCCATATTTGCTAGTTATTCAAACATGTTTTAAACATCACATAAATTTTTGAATTGGAATTTAAGATTAAGACATTTTTACGACATTCTTAAGACCCTGCAATTCAAAAAAAAACAATAAAATAATTGCCTATTTAGAACTGCAAAAAAAAATAAAAAAACTGGAAATCACTTACGGAAATTTTTCCGGATTTCTAAGAAGTTTTGTAATATGCAAATTGCCACATTTTTCCATAAAACCAGGCAAGATAATTCGAATAATGCTTTCTAACCCACATTCAATCAAGAAACTCGCTATAAATTGAAAACTCGTTGGAACGAAACTACGTGTGACCAAGTTACTTCGAGGATCAGCCAGCAAGTGGCGTACGCACACGGAAATTAACTCTACATCGACACCTGGAAACCTAGTCAATGCAGCAATGAAATTGCGAAGATATATTTTATTTAAACCTTAAGTAATCTTATGTTTATGTAATTTTACTCTCATTAATCTAATTTGATATTTACTAATAGAGTTTGTTGGTCAATTGTGCTGAAGGCTTAAATTAAATATAGGCTGTAATTCTCTCCATGACTACAAATCTGAATATTAATTAGTTGCGGCCTGAACTATAGGTGACTAATCATACATGAAAATTAAATATAGGTCGTATATTTTGACAATGAACTAAATCATAGGCAGGTGGCAATTCACATGCTACAACGGATCGTGGTGAGATCTGGGGAGTAGGCAGATTGAGACCCCGGAATCGAATCAGTTCCACGAACTCCTAGCATTATTTTCTTTTGACAATTTTTCTTGACCCACTTTTTCTCTTGAAAATGGCTCCAAAACGAGAGCCGACACGTCGAGACATTAACAATCTCAGACGCGGTTCAACCCGAGAACCTAGTATTTTTCATATATATATATATATATATATATATAAAATTCGTGGGCAAGCCCGCAGAAATGATAGTGCAACCGTGTACACGTGTTTCGGACTTTTTGGTCCTCATCAGCACGGTGTAGCTAAGTTGAAAGGATAGGCACAACTTAGGAAAAAAACGACACAAATGGAAACCACTGACAGGAAGCCAGTTGCACATTTGTGGCTGCAGTCGGAAGACCTTGAGGTTTCAAGGCAACAACCAACATTGCCACGGAGGCAAACTGTAAGCCGCCTGCGTGGAGTTCCATAGCCCAAGGTAAAATACAAAAGGAAAGGTGTTATCGCGGGAACAGGACAATAAGTCAAGAATAAAATTCGTGGGCAAGCCCGCAGAAATGATAGTGCAACCGTGTACACGTGTTTCGGACTTTTTGGTCCTCATCAGCACGGTGTAGCTAAGTTGAAAGGATAGGCACAACTTAGGAAAAAAACGACACAAATGGAAACCACTGACAGGAAGCCAGTTGCACATTTGTGGCTGCAGTCGGAAGACCTTGAGGTTTCAAGGCAACAACCAACATTGCCACGGAGGCAAACTGTAAGCCGCCTGCGTGGAGTTCCATAGCCCAAGGTAAAATACAAAAGGAAAGGTGTTATCGCGGGAACAGGACAATAAGTCAAGAATAAAATTCGTGGGCAAGCCCGCAGAAATGATAGTGCAACCGTGTACACGTGTTTCGGACTTTTTGGTCCTCATCAGCACGGTGTAGCTAAGTTGAAAGGATAGGCACAACTTAGGAAAAAAACGACACAAATGGAAACCACTGACAGGAAGCCAGTTGCACATTTGTGGCTGCAGTCGGAAGACCTTGAGGTTTCAAGGCAACAACCAACATTGCCACGGAGGCAAACTGTAAGCCGCCTGCGTGGAGTTCCATAGCCCAAGGTAAAATACAAAAGGAAAGGTGTTATCGCGGGAACAGGACAATAAGTCAAGAATAAAATTCGTCGGAAGACCTTGAAACCTCAAGGTCTTCCGACTGCAGCCACAAATGTGCAACTGGCTTCCTGTCAGTGGTTTCCATTTGTGTCGTTTTTTTCCTACGTTGTGCCTATCCTTTCAACTTAGCTACACCGTGCTGATGAGGACCAAAAAGTCCGAAACACGTGTACACGGTTGCACTATCATTTCTGCGGGCTTGCCCACGAATTTTATTCTTGACTTATTGTCCTGTTCCCGCGATAACACCTTTCCTTTTGTATTTTACCTTGGGCTATGGAACTCCACGCAGGCGGCTTACAGTTTGCCTCCGTGGCAATGTTGGTTGTTGCCTTGAAACCTCAAGGTCTTCCGACTGCAGCCACAAATGTGCAACTGGCTTCCTGTCAGTGGTTTCCATTTGTGTCGTTTTTTTCCTAAGTTGTGCCTATCCTTTCAACTTAGCTACACCGTGCTGATGAGGACCAAAAAGTCCGAAACACGTGTACACGGTTGCACTATAATTTCTGCGGGCTTGCCCACGAATTTTATTCTTGACTTATTGTTCTGTTCCCGCGATAACACCTTTCCTTTTGTATATATATATATATATATAATAATTTTTAAAAACACCGAGTAATAGAGTTTATTCATTATTTTCCAAAACAATTTTTTTTAATGAACTCAAAAAATGTACTTTTAAAAATGCATTTTGTTCTGCACAGAATGCATTTCCCATTTGTATAAGATAAAAAGGTGTGACATTTTTTTTATAAATGCCGTTCTAAATCTAATGCAAAAACCCCATCTCGATCCGACTTACTGCTTAAAAATCGTTTGAAAATGGCATTTTAGTGCTAAATTACCTCGGATATAGATACATTTCATACATTCAAAATCTGCAGTGCCCTAGATCGAGAGTTTCGACCAAACTATATTTAAATATCTCAAGGCAACTTCAGTACATGATGATGGTGGTCATTTAACAAAACTAATACTGTAGCCTGTATGCCATTGCAAAGCTCTATGTAAAGCTGCCGCATAGTTTGCAAGGACAGAAAGCATGTACACAACGCAGTTACAACTTGCCGTAATTGGCTGGGAACAAATCTGTGTTTCGAAAGTCAAGTGTCCATTTAGAATGTGCCTTTCAAAACACATACCTAATAGTACTTAGTTTTCGTTGGTCCTTGGTTAATGTGTCTAAAATCAATAAAAAGAATACTGTCAATCCGTGATACAGCTAAAGGGGCTTATTAAGTGTTCAGCATATTAAGAATAAGACGACGTCTTTTAATAATGAAATGTGAAACAATAAGAAATGCTTTATCAAATAAGCTTCAACAGTCAGTAAAATAGTATAATCAGATTTATTTCTACACTCGACAGAAGATTAGAGGATTTAACGCTAAGCGATAAACCAATATACAGGAATAAAATAGGAGTGACAAGGTCAAGAGATATTGCAATGCACTATTCAGTGATGATCGACAGACATGAACTGCTCGTACATCTGCGGAGCTCAAAAAAATTCATCAATGTATGTACCATCTAATAACCCCTCATTTAGTAATAATAAAGTGTATTCGATCAAGTCAGAGGAGGCTCAGTGGAGCATATATTACTTTTATAAATCCTACTTGTCAAATAACATTCGTTAAATATCTGTTTGATGTAAAAGTGATAGGCGTAGATATTATTTTATCTATTACTTTATGCATTATTTATTACGTTTAAAAAATTTTGCAATTTGAAATTTGGCGCAAAATATCTCAAAAAGTAAAATTGCCTAACTTCGTAGCGTTACATTTTTTTGCAAACCAGTATATTACTTTCAGTCTACTAATAATTGTAATACTATGCATAAGTCATATACCTTGTATTAATTACAGGAAATAGGATTATAATTTAAATGATTCGCTGTAAAATGGTAAAAACCGCCATAAAGTTAATATTTACAATAGGAAAAGTCAAACCTCAACGTCTTCAAGTTGTGTTGAAGTTCAGAGAAAAAAATTAGTAGATAGTCTATGCATGAAATAATTTTAGGTAAACATAAGGCAACCAACTAATACATACTTTGCAATGTGTATTACTGCAACTTAATGCAGCCAGATTTATTCTTGTATTAAACAAATACCAACTGAAGTTTCATTTGGTGTGTAAACATTCACCTATGTAAGCATTGTCATAGCATCTAAGTAAATAAGTATGAAAGCAACATATTATGGAAAGCTGTGTTCAGAAATGCATAAAGCAAATAGGTTTTGAAGATATATTAGATCGTAATACAGGATTTTCGTGCTACCATAATCAAAAGAAATGCAATAAACTATGTGCCATTGCTGAGGAATCTCTTATACTTAGAAACATAGCCAGACAAATAACGTTATCCCTATTTGCCTAAGGGAAGTACGTAATACTGAGAAAATCCAGGATTTTAATAAGATTTTCATGTTTCAGATTATGTATAATAACCGTTTAGCAGGTATAGGTTTTGATAGCAATTGTAAGCATTAATTTCAATTGTGTCACGCAGTAATTGTTATCTATTTTATTATTCATTTGAAACACCCAGCATGTTACTTTATTCTTGCGTAGAAATTAATATCTATAGATAGATAGATAGATAATTTTATTGACCAGAGTCATACAAAGATACAGGTCTCGTCTTACTGCTACTTTATATTAACATGATAAGTGTAACAACTAAAAAATCACAAATATATAAGCTAAAATTGAAAATAACTATAAATTATTTGCCGTGTTTTAACACCGATCCTATAAAAACAGACAGCCAAACAAACGTTTATAGAGTTTAAATATTACAACAAAAAAACAGTACTACAGAGACGAGCAGAAAAACAATCATACAATTTAAATTATTATAAAGAAAAATCTGACATGAGATATACTTTGAGTAAATATAGCAGTTAGAACTAGGTATAGATTAATTTTTATATCAATTAATAAGTTGTAGATTTATTAAAATCCTCCACAAACTCACTCATGTTATAAAAACATTTCTTTATTAGGTATTCCCTTAATCGGTTTTTAAATACAGATAAACTTTTTGCATATTTAATTTCTTCTGGCAACATATTGTAGACATTGCTACGTGCACCTTGCGGTGATTTCTTATATTTGCTCAACTTAAATTTTTTTATATAAATATCATTAGCCTTTCTTGTTAGATGAGCATGAATATTTTTATTTAATATAAAATCTTGTAAATGCTCAAAAATATAAATAGATAATTTGTAGATATAAATACTCAACAATGTCATTAATTTTTCAGTTATACAAGTTTTTCTGCATGATTTCCTAAATGGCAAATCCAAAATTATTCTTATTATTCGTTTCTGCATGACAAATACTTTATTAATGTCAGTGGCTTGACCCCGTATTACAATATTGTAGCTTAATTCAGAATAAACTAGTGAGTGAATAATAAGCCGATTTTAAGTTTTCTTTGCTTATAATTTTTTTTAAATTGATTAATGCAAATGTTGATTTAGACAGTTTTCTACAGATATAATTAATGTTAGGACCCCATGTTAATGTTCTAAGAACGTCCCCAAGAATTTAGTAACTTTTGATGTGTCTAGAATATTTGCTGACTGTATATTGAAATGTAAATGGTTGGAATCACTATCCTAGGTGTTATTCATTTTATTTATAAACACACTGTATGCACACTGTTTTCTCAGCATTAATTATTAATGAGTTGCTATAGCACCAGTCTACGAATTGTTTAATCACATTCTCTGCTTTTAATTTAAGCGTTTCAAGCGATTCATCTTGAATAATTACAGAAATATCATCCTCATAAATAGACACTTTACCAGTGCTAATATTTTCTGAAAGGTCATTAATAAAAAGTAGAAAAAGGAGGGGACCCATAATGGAGCCCTGTCCTACCTCTATATTCACATCAAAGACTTCAGATTTAGTTTCTCCAGGGGATACCAAAATTTTGCTATTTTTCATATAAGACTCACCCATTTTAAAAGAATGCCGCGAAACCCTATTCTTTTAAGTTTATACAGTAGAAAACTTATATTAACGGTATCAAAAGCCGCTGATAAATTAAAAAATAATCCCTAGCACTTTAAAATTATCATCAAATTTATTTACAATATATTGAACAAAATCTAAGGTAGCTAACTCCGTTGATCTTTTGGACCGGTATGCATATTGAGATGAGCTAAATATATTATTTTTTTCTAGAAAGGAATATATTTGTATATAAAGCAACTGATTTTCCTAAAATCCTGGCAACGTAACTTAACAACACTATTGATCTATAATTAACCAATTCTATTATATGACTGGTGGCCGAGAGGTGAGCGCCTCTCACCTAAAAGTTCCGGGTTCGATCCCCGGTCGTGGCAGTGGAAAATATTGTGAGAGGGATATTTCCACTATACACGGATATTGGGTGTGTGTCCCTTGCCTCTAAATGTGTAGCCCCCTCCCACACAAGGCTCTCCTAGAGCCTTCCGGGATAAAGAGGGTCGTAATTACTTGTGATGTTATTTATTGGATCACCATTTTTATAGACTGGTACTACTTGACCGATTTTTAACATATATGGAAACTCTCCTAATTCTATAGATTTATTTATTAGAAAAACAATTCAATCTACAAGTATATCTTTACAATATTTTAATATTTTGATAGGCACTTCATCTAAACCAGTACTATTTTTATTAGGCATTTTATTTATAATGTCTATGACATTTGCATCAGCAACTGGCCTTAAAAATATGCTTGGGATTGTATAAGTTGGAGATGTGCAGTTTTGTGAGATGCCATTACCAAAATTAGTTATGAGTTGATTCCTGGCTTTATTAACAAAATACTCAGCAAACAGTGCACATTATTTGATTTTGATGTTCAATAAGATTACCATTTTGCAATATCTTTGTTGGTCTCTGATTTTGTTTATTGCGTCCGAGTTTTTCGTTGAAAATCATCCATAAAGTTTTGGCTTGATTCGATGACTCGCGAATTTTAATTGTGTTAGATTCTATGGTATATTCTGAGATTTTAGCTTGAAAGTTTTTCCTGCTAACCTTGTAGGAATCAATTAAGTTTGGATTTCCTGACGTCTTAGCCATCCAGCCTAAATATTTGAGCTTTTCAATTTATTCTTTGAACAAATTAGTAATTTTTTTATGTTCATTGTTGTTATTGTTGCATATAAAAGGTAATTTAGGGCAAGTTGCATTAAAACATCAATTAAAATATTCATAGAATTTTAAGAAATAGTCATTGACAGTATCAACACTTTGATTTAATAAGTCATAATAATATGAAAACATATTTGCAAAATCAAACACATTTCTCTCTGTTAATTTTCTGTAGAACATTACTTTATTATTATCTGCGGAAATTACCTCTAATTTAGAAGTAAAAACTTGGCAGAAGTGATCTGAAGAATGCAAATTAATGATGTCACAGTCAGTGGCTATACCAAAATTAGAAATGATGTTGCCGCCTTACAACCTATTTCTAGCATAGATTCGCATTGGTGCATTTATAAGTGAGTATAATGAAAAAGATTCCAATATATCATCTAATGATTTAGAATTACTATCATGAGCTAATCCGTCAATATTAATATCTGCTGTGATTACTACATATTTAAACTTCAATATATCATTTAGAACTAACATACATAATATAATATTTTAAAATATTCAAGTAGAATACCGAGTCAGCTCTGGTGCGTTTAACCATGCCATCCAGTAACTAGGCCACTGGATGATGGCTCGCAAAAATCATTTGGCTAGTGTAAAGTAACAGCTGGCAGAAATAATTTAGTTGGGTCTTCGAACTGTAGTAGAGAAGTTGGGTTTTGAAATGTAAAAGAAGCAGATCATTTTTTGGGTGTATGGTGCACGGCCCAACTCCCCTCTGCTAGGGGTGGCTCCCGGAAGGTTACAATATAAGTACTTCATTTGTTTTATTTTTAATCATGCAATTGAATAAACTTTTATCTTGGTGTTTTTCACCACCTTATCTTATTTAAAAAGTATTCACTAACCCCCAACATAAATATGGTAGAGGTAAATTAATTCCAACATGACAATATATTAAACTATTCTGGTTTCCCTCAGTGTTCGGGCTTTTAAAAAGTTGTTTAGAATACGCAAAACGGTGTGAGGCCCCAAGTCTTATTGAAAATTACGACTAACGGTTAAAAGGAAAGATTTCGATTCAAATCCGCCTGGATTTGCCATGGCAGTTGGAAATGCGCGGCAAGTCATAGCAAGATCACCCACCTTGCACATATGAAATTTTAACTGGCACCTCCGGCAAAATCTTGATTCTTTCAGGTTCGTCGCTTGATCAGTGATTTCAACAACGATACTTTCTACACAAAAAAATGTCATTAATCCATTCAGCTCATATCCGATACCTTAATACGAGGTTATATAATAAGAACAAAATAATTTTGTCAAATCGGAAATGCTTTGTAATAGTGGGGAGGTTAGTTAGCAGGCAATCTTGCATTTTATCATTAAAGCAAACAAACCATTTCTTACAAGCATTATACATGCAACCTAAAGTCGAATAAGAGTTGCAGCCACCACCGGTTGTTGTGCGCGGCTCGTATTTTGCGCGTTGTCTACCTCAGGTGCTGAACGAGAAGTAAAGTTTATAATACTAATCCAGCGGCGAATTTGCAACATACTGGAAGCGAAATCGTAAGAATCTTGCATTCTAATAAAGGAATTACCTTTCTGCACTATAAAATACTGATATATAGACAAAAAATTTAAAAAAACATATATTCGTGGTGATTAAAACTGTAAGTTTAAGGCGCTTTATTTTATTGTAAGTTGGCACTACCATTGCGGCCTGTTCGAACTTCGAGGCTTCTTTGGTGCCAGTCGCAGTATGAGCGAGCGCGTTTCGTTGTGTCTTATGTCTGTGTTTTGACAGATATTTTGAAATGTATGAAATATCTCTCGATAGTCAATGAATAACCTAGCTCCTAATAATCACGAATAGGCGGATACGAGGATAATGGTGCATGTAGCAGATGCTGTGCTTGATGGCCATTCCAAAATCATGATCCGCACCGTGGATACTGACGTGGTGGTATTAGCTGTTTCTTGTTTAAATATTTTGGACACATTGGAGGAGTCGCCGTGGGTTCACGTTGGAACAGACAAAAATCATCAGTTTATCTCCTAGCCATAGCTGTCTTTCTTGGTGAGTACAACTAAAAGTGTTGCTCTTGTTTTCGCAACACACTGGTTTAATAGCATCTTTTATTTGGTACAGGGCCTCACAAAGCAACAGCTTTGCTTGTTTTTCACGCATTCACGGGATGCGATACAGTGTCATCTTTCAGTGGTAAAGAGGAGAAGTTGGCTTATCAAACGTGGACAGCCTGTCCAGCTTTAACAGGTGACGTCAATCTCTCTATCCATCTTTGAGAAATTTGTTGTAGCAACGTATGACAGGTACAATAATAAAGAAACTTGTTCTATACGGCTCTCTAAAACCATATCTATACGTTTTGTAATGGCGAATAGACACAACTTATACATTATTATTAGTTGGGTACTTATTCGTCTTTTTTTAGATCCAGTACGTGCACGACAGGAGAACATACCTCCGACACAGGGAGCCCTTCACCAGTATGTTCTGTGCGCTCTATACCAAGGATTTCATGTGTGTGGCCAAGCAACTTTGCTATAACAGAACTTGCCAGATACAGCTTAATGAGGATGGAGAAAAGAAAATAATTTGTGTGAGCCAGTGTGGTCAAAATTGCCTGTAGCTGCTGAGGCGTGTGTAGAATTAGTGTGTTGTATATGTAAACAAAATGTAATTCGAGATGCAGTTGTGTAAAGTGAACTTTGCGCTTGCTCAGAAGACTGCTGCAAAGAATAATAGGCAACGTTGATAAGTGATAAAATTTTAAAATTATAATCTAGTTGTAGGTTTTTTGTATGTATTAGTCAATTGAAGTAAGTTAGTATAATAAATATTTTAGAAATATTTTAATTATTTTTTTCTTAATCATTTATTTAACGTTGACCCATTTACGTTACCAAGGCCAATCACCGACGCCAGGGTATAAGCTCATCAGAGTCTGTGTAGGTGTGAACGGTCCATCTATTCGTGTCTGAAGGACTTCTATTATACTTTCCAAAAATGAATATTAAATGTTCACAAAGAAGGGTTGAAAACGACTGCTTCAGACGGAGAATAATACAAAATCTATACTTACTGTTCGTTTATGCTTAACTTCTTCACTGATGGTACCAATTGGACGTCGTAACACTATAAATCTAACACAGCAAATACTAACACTTTCTTAAGTTTAAACCTGAAAAGGAATTTTGAAAACACAAGAAAAAGACAATATAAAGTTAATATTGAATCTCTTTAAAAAATCATGTTTTACAAAAACGTTCAAGAAAAATGTATTGACAAACTATAGTCTGGCCCGTGTGCAATGCATAGTGAGGAACGAAGCGACTCATAATGTACCAACTACCATCCAATGTGCGGTTTATAGCTAACGATTACACAAATAGATTCAAGAAAAGGTTAATGTTTATAAATTTTAGGTGGGCTTTTACTTGCCCGTCTATTTACATATTATCAGTTCAATAATAATTTGGTTCGCTCCTCAGAGCTTAAAAATGTTTGAATCGTAATGACTATTTTGTGGCAATTATATATTCATACGTTCAGACAAGACGGTCCCATGCACATCTGAGTACATGGTAAAGATATTTTTCTGACACCGAATTACTGAGGAACCGGTTTAGGGCATATCCCGTTAAAATCCATCATTTTTCCGTCAAAATCGACTGCTAGAAAATGAGTGGTCACCCACGTCGCTAAAGACTATTTTTGCTAAAACTCTCGAAATACTTTGACTAGTGACTGGATTAACTTGTCCTCATATTTAACACAACGCATGAGTTGCAGTGCTGCACAACGTGGATTCGTAAAAGGGTTATTTTGAAAGTCGATTTCTGTTACACTTTCTAATGTTTTGTTGTCGGGGCAACATTACGTCCACGCGCAGCGACATTTACTACACTTTCTAAAGTTACACTCCTTGATGCGTTTTTGATATTTTTGCATAAAAAATGCTCCGTAGAGCGAGAATATGATTTAAAGTATAAAAACGTCTTCCAACGGCATTTTTACGTGAAGCACGCTTTTCATGCGAAATGTTGGATTTTGTTACAGTTTCGAAAAGTTTATCGAAGATTTTGGCGTGTTCTTTAACATAGGCACAGGAATCCCTAACTGGGAAATTTAGCCAAACCCCGACAGTTTGTCGTGGGGTAGGGATCTTTAACGTGTTCACATTGTACATATACGGAACCCACAGTTCTACATCTTTTTCGAAAGATGGTGACGCGAGCAAATCCACTCATGCACTATATCTCATCGAGGGTCATCTGCGTGAGAAGATGCGCCACTGTTCATCACACCACCAAGCTGACTATTATGCTTTTATCAACTGTATTAAATATTGGAACTAAATACATTACATACGAGGCTATTTAATAATAAAAATGGAAGTTTACCTACCAGTATCTGAAGAATAATTGAATTTCTTAAGTAAAATATTTTTTTTGCCTTTTCAGATCCATTTTTTCAAGAACTTTTATAAAATAGATCAATAACTGCCAGTTCTTACACGAACTTATACTACAGACACTTGTAAAACAGATTTAGCTCGAAATCACTTATAAAAAAGGATCAGAGATAGAAAAAGGGTCCTTTTTGCTGTAACGCTTATGGGGTAGGCAACCGGCGATACACGAGCCGCCCACAAACTTCTACAACAACTCTTATTCGACTTTAGGAGGCATCTATAACATATGTACGAAGTGATTTGCTTTAATGATAAAATGCGAGTTGTTTCACACTAACCTGCACTCTATAAGTTTATAATGCACATTAATTTAAGACAATTTTCAGAGCGCTTGCGAGAAATGTCAGTTTATCTGTGAATATAAATTGAATTTATTAGGAGAAATTGTTTTAATAAATAGATTAATTAGATTTAATTGATTAAGCATATTATTTTTATCATTAATTTCTTTTTTTGGAGCAGTTTATTCATTATATTTATATGTTGGTCAAATATTCAACGTTCTTTTGCAGTTGAAGCTTTTTTAAAAATAACTATCCTAAATGATCTGCAAAACGACAAGCATTAGCGTTCAATATTTTGCAGTTATCGCCACATTTTGAAAGACTTACTTACACTTCCATCAATATAAAATTCAACTCGTACAAAAGCTCAACGCGTGTTCCAAAATTTTGAGGCAAAAGTGTTTGTATGGCATCTCTTCCCATTAAAATATGCCCCCCTTGACACTTAAGATATTTTCAATATTATTTCCGTTTCTATGCTTCCGTTGTTCTCGTTTTATCGTGTACAAATTCAATTCAATTCGATACATGGAAATGATATTTACGTCGATTTAAGTTTGTATGTATGTCAGTAATATACTAAACCACTTCAAACCAGGCAGGTTGTTGTAATTTTTGTGCGCAGCAGTATATAATTTTAGCAAAATTCTGAGATTTTAATCGAAGTTAAACATCTGTTTCTGAATGAATTTATTCCTTTTTACTATATATAATTCCTCGAATGTAATAACACGTTTCTTGTTGGCCGTCAACTGTGTTTATAATACTCAATTTATGTATATCAAAATGTTTTTAATGTTCCTGTGTATTTTGCTGCTGTTTATGTTTACATTTCATTTTGAATTAACGTGTCCCTACGTGGGTTGCAAAATCTTATCCGCAGCGTGTGTTTGTTGATATTGAGGTGCATATTGTGAATACGTTTTTATCACTGCATGGATATTGATCGTTTATTAAATTATTAAGTTTCGTCTCTTACCGCGATAGAACCACAAAACGTATTACTGATTTTTATTATTTTATCATCATTTGAGTTTAGTGAATGGATACTGAACAGATTTAAACAAGTATGTCGACTCAGTAGCTCAACGCTTACATCTTAAGTTTGCAACTAAGGAGTCCCGGGTTTGAATCGTGGCTAGGGAATGCATGTTTAGTAGTATTTCTCATGTGTTACCCAGTTAATAGTGGTGGACTAGATGAGGTTGTGTGAGAGACAACACGGCTAGCTACTGTACCACTCCTCAGTTCGAGTCTCAGTTGCAGCAGATGGCAATGTCGTAGGGAATGGTCTGTGTATATGTGTCCTGGTTGAGTAGTGGAGTTTAACTAGTGCTAAACTTCTCCAGGACATTAATCTAAATAAGGCGATAAAATAAAAAAGCATATATAAAAATTTATATATATCATAAAATTCTCTTTCATAAATTTTGTATGCCGTCGTAAAATACTTCTTTTTTGCTTCTAGCGTTATATAGGTGAAAATATGATACATATTTTATACAACCGAAAACTCCTCTAAAATAAGGTGTACAAAATTCACTCAATTTTTCATTAGTACTTACAAAGGAGACACATTAAACGTCGAATTATTTTTCCAAAATGCTTGCTGCACTAAATTGGCACTTTACAGGTTTTAATTATTGTTTACAATACCATAAATATACTTATTACCTGGTACAATGCCGCGGCCAAGAGCAAAATAAATACTTTATTTTAACATGGACCTCACATATATTGTATATTTAACGTCGGCCTATTTCCGCTATTGACGCCTAACACCGACGCCTGTAGACGAGCTACCCCCAACCAGGAATTTTACAGAACATCTTCCCTTAAGAAGAGTAGGGATCTTTTACTTGCCTAACATTTAATAGACAAGGGACCGAAGGCTTTACGTCCCCTCCGAAGGATGGTATATCCCCTATACAACCCTCGCCTAAGGTTGTATAGCTTCCGTGCATACACTGATATACAAGCCGCTCGAAAATGTGTGAGGCGAGGACGCGGTATTCGTTGGAACGGTCACCCATCCAACTACTAACCGTGTCTGACGTTGCTTTACATCGCAGTCGAAGTATGTACATAGTAAAGACGCACTTACACTCGCCCATCTAAAAAATTACTAAATTAATAATCTAAATAAAATAGTCTAAATGTACCAAAGGTGAATCTAAAATCATAAAGGAGAGTATAGTCTAATATATTTTAACTTGGCGTGTGTATGTATCAGTTAATATTTCCGTACGATTTCATTTTCTCCCATATTGTACACATTAGCAAAGTTGTGAAAACTGTAGAAAGTATAAGAACAGATACCGTTACCAAAAAACACTAAACTTGAAATAAGTACAAAAACTTTAACGTAATGATGAAAATAGTGAATAATAGTTAAAATACTTATAAAATAAAGAAGCACATCTAGTGTAATCACAAAATCAAGTATAAAAGAGGAGTAAAACAGCTTGAAAATTAGTATAGGTGTCATTATGTGCACAGAACTTTTATAAAAACTGTTAACGTAGTGTAAATTCACCCCATGGCCAATCTAGACGTCATGAGGAACAATTAGTGATAGATTTAAAGTAGGTAAGCTCTTCAATAAAGTCTGGAGATACCAATGTTCTGGAAGTGTCACCTGAAAAATAGAGAAAATGGTATGATTATTAATTTATAACTGAAAATTGAAAGCAAAGTTGTATTATAGCAAAGTTGTATTAGGTATTCACAGAAAGATAAAAATGGTAAATTAAGTAGAAAATATCTAATTATAAAGAAAATTGTAAATTTATCTCGGACAATTTAATGTTTATAAAATTATTTAAAACAAATAGCATATCAAATTAAAGTAGAAATAAAAAGAAACACATTGGTAATATTTATTTTCAGAAAAAGTCAACAATAGCTGTAAAAAGTAAAAATGTAGAAAAATAATTATAGAAATGTCATATTAAGTAGTCAGATTTGCTTAGATACGTCAAATTTACACGATTCTAGGCACAGATCGGCAATTTTAGTGTGTATTTGAATGTCAGCTAAACAGCATCTACAAATTTGAAGAGAAAACAAAAATGTCGACAGAGACAAAGTAAATGTCAAGGCAGTATATCAAAATATCAAAATGTTAGTGAATTTACTTAAATAAGATAAAATATACCAAATTAAAGGAAAAATAAATACTAAATAATCCGAAATAAAACAAAATCGTTGATTGTACAAGTCGGTATACGCTTGTATAATACAATATTGTGATTAAATTGCAAACAAATACTAAAATTTAACCTACCTGTATAATAAACAAAGTGCTTTGAACAATCCAACAAATTCACAACCGTAATGTCAACATTTCAAACAAGAAATAGCAAAACAAACACTATAAACAAAAAAATTTTACTTCGCAAGTTGACAGAAGTAATTGGTATACGTTGAAGTCAGTCCATGTAGTGACGCGAGATTCTACGAGACAACGAGGGAGTATACCAACAACCGGATAGTTATAAAAGGTATATCTTTTCGTAATAGAAATTGTATGCATAAATCTTTCATTTCATTCGTCAATTTGATTAAATAGAAAGGTCTAATTATTATTAAGTCTTTATTGTGATAAAATCATTGACATTTAGAAAAATATTCAATTTTAACTCATTATACCGTTAAAAAACCATTCAAATCTTTAACATATTCATTTCCTATTTCAACTTCCGAGTATTATTATATCTAGTTGGAGCCGAACCTACAAAGATACCCTGAGAACAGAAAAGTTGTTTATAATACATCATTTCTAGCTGGAGCCAAACCCACTATATACCTACTCTGATGAACAATTTCTTAACAAAAATTGTTTAATGAAAAATATAATTTTTGATATTTAAATTATATTATAAATTTGTCATTTACATCCACGGAGATTAAAATAAATATGTATGCGTATTATATTGTCTATACATTAATTGTTGTGTTCTCTTCATATTCTTTTCTTATTTTTATGAGGTTTTCTGCCACGTATTTTCGGAATATTATTTTAAACTGTTTTTTGTTGCAGATTTTGTGATAATCTTCAGGTGATAGACGTGATAGAAAAGCCCATAAAAAAAGAAAATAATACGAAAATTCTCTATTAGCTAAAAGTAAATGAATTCAAAAAAATAACTTTTGTTTTGTTTATATCTGAAAATGAAAAAAATCATGTATTAAAGGATATTTTTTAATCGTTTCTTTGATTACTGAGAACCTAGTATTTACTAGTATTACTAGTATTAAAAGTAGCTTCACAACTTAAGTTGTCGAATATTGAATATTTTATTTAAAATTAGAATTTCAAAACAGTTATATTTGATCTGTTAAATTACTCCTACTCGGCACTTTCTGAGTTTCAGTGAAAAATCAATTAGTTTGATATTTCAGTTTCATCTAAAAGCTAATTAAATCCTTGTACATTAAAGGATATCTACCGACAAAAGTGCCTCCTGCGTTTTATTTCAGCCCCAAATGATATCGATCCATTTGGAATTGTACCTGAGATGCCTTTTAACGGAAGGTAATAATAATGGTTAGAGTACGGATATATTTGGGAGAAGTAATCTCTAATAATGAAAGTGGGTATTAAATTTTGCTAAAAAAACCTTAAGTAGTTATTATAACGAGCTTCAGAGAAGAGAACAGCAAACAAGAATTTATTATTATTTCTTTGATGTTTTCGGGAAAACTAACTAGGGTTAAGTTGGGGATTGGTTCCTCAGTAATAAGTATATGTCTACTTCTATTACTTTTCCACGAGAAATTTTCTTTAATATCCCTGATGTACCGGAGCGGTCTGCAATTTTCGTTATTTTTAGAAACATGGCTTAGATGTATTGAAGTAAATTAATGTTATCTGTCTAGACGTCACTTAGTTGTCGTTCTCGGTTTCGCCGGAAATAATCTAAGCCTCAGTATTTCAAGCGATGTCAAAAAAACGAAGGTTCTCAGTTTCACCTATGCGGTAGGTCTTCTTATTTTTGTTCGCTATAATTCGGCTTGCTAATAACATAATTACTTTCCACTATATAGAAACTAAATAAGAAGCCGTTAAAGAAAATTAAAAACATTTCCCTGGCAGCAAAATGCGTTTAGAAATATCTACTAAGCAAACGTTTATAAATGATAGACAAAACATAAATGCTCAACTTTTGCGTTTGTTTACGGCGTTTATATTTCATCTTTACATAAACTATAAACATACAGAGAACTATAACTCAATACCAGAATATATTAGATTAACTAATAAATACAAATTCAATAATCATGATAAAAATTTAAATGCGGTGAGTTATAGCAAGGTTAACGTATAACAAAATATTCCCATAAAGTTTTTCAATGTTTTTTATAATAACGGCGTTAGGTGAAAGAAAAGAAAACGAGTTATTTTTGATTTTATCGTATATTTTCAGAACCAATCAGGATATTTTCAATGTCCACTTTATTGACCTCCAAAATACGAAGCTTTCTTTCCATTTAACAAACTTTGTAACCGTTATGCATTCCAACATAGTAATACTCTTCAATATAAAAAGTAGCCACCCTGTGTATACAGTGGGGATAAATTCATTATCTACGTAATTAACAATTTATGACTAAAATCCTAAAACAAGCCAATTCTAAAATGACATTTTTTGAGCATAAACCACCACCCTTAAATCACCTTGGAGTTATTACGACCTAAAGTGAGGAGAAGCAAACGAGGTCCCAGATCTTATGAATCCTTGTAGTGAGAGCAGACAATAAAAAAGAGCAAGTAAAAGAATACAATTTATTAACATAATATGCAAGGTACAGTCTAAAAATTTAAAGGTAAAAATCTTACAATGAAATATATAACATATACAGGGTTACTGGTAATTCGATACAATCCTTTGGAGATGTGATGGGGCATGAGCTAAGGAGTAAATCTAGTCCTAACATACATTATGCAAAACTCAATAGTTTTTGAGATATTTCAATTTTTTTATTTTTCTCAAAAAAGTAGATCTTAATGTCCTAAAAGTTAATTTTCGAAAAATCTACTTGACATTTTTAATTTTTTTTTACTGGATTACTTGTCGAATATTATAGATATTCGTTTGGAATGAAAAATATCCGGAAACATTTCGATCATGTGAACATTTAAAATAAAAACTTGTAAACATTTTTTTTTTTAAATCAGTTATGAAATTTACCTATTAGGTTTTTTCAAAAAAATATTAATGTAGCACGCGTACAAATTATTATAAAAACCTCCTTATTTCAATAGCTATCTAACTAGGTAGAAATGTTTAATGTACCCTTGATAGTTCTAATAAAAAGTTAGTAAAGATAATGCTAGTGGCGGAATTTATTAAACGACTAATCGTTCATTTTCATTTAAGTCAGTCAGTCCTTGACTTTGACGTTTGTGCATATATGTCATTAACTGACATTCTTATCTCCGTGTCCCTTAAGTATGTTGGTCTTGTTAAATTAGTTATCGAAGATTTTGATTTTGCTCGTAGTTGTTGTTATTAGTTGTTGTTATTGTATTTTCTGTGCCATGGCCGCGTATGCCAACGCAGAATACGCTGATATCTTGTTTGTCTATGGATACTGTGGCGGCAACGCTGCTGAAGCTCGCCGAGAATATGGTCTTTGGTACCGTAACCGCCGCTTACCAAATGCACGTGTATTCAGTACGGCATATCGAAACATCGCTGAAACTGGCTCCGTGAAATGTAGAAGAAGTGACGCTGGTGCTCCTCCCGTTTATGAACCAGATGATGAGGAAGAAATATTGCGGTATTTTGAGGAAGACCCAACTATTTCAACTAATAAAGTCGCAAGACTAACCGGAGCGTCACAATGGAAAGTTTGGTCTACGATACGTAGAGTTGGATGTCATCCTTACCACTATACCCCTGTCCAAGGCTTGAAGGAAGGTGATCCCGGATAGAGAGTGGAATTCTGCCGCTTTATGGTAAATTCAGATGCAGAAAGTGCAAATTTTTTAACAAGTATTTTATGGACGGACGAGTCGAAATTTAATCGCGAGGGTATAACAAATTTCCACAACCTACATTATTGGGCAGAGGAAAATCCCAAGTTAACACGTGAAATTAGTTTCCAAATGAAGGTTTCTATTAATGTGTGGATGGGAGTCATTGGCCACTATCTAATAGGGCCACACTTTCTTCCTCAAAATTTAAACGGGGAAATCTATGAGAATTTTTTAAGAAATGATCTGGCGGTGATTTTAGAAGATGTTCCTCTCGCCGTCAGACAGCGAATGATGTTTCAAAACGACGGTTGTCCAGCACATTATCGGCTGACAGTACGACAGTTACTTGATCAACGTTTCCCCAACCGTTGGATTGGAAGAGCGGGCCCAATACCTTGGCCAGCGCGAAGCCCTGACTTAACACCCCTTGATTATTACGTATGGGGTCATATGAAGGAGATGGTCTATGCCACACCAGTCAATACTATAGAAAACCTTAGACAAAGGATAGTCGATGCTGCCCAACACATAAGGCATAATCTGACAACCAGAGTAACAAAGACGGAAATAAGAAGACGCTGCCGTGTCTGTATACGGAATAGGGGCTCCCATTTTGAGCAAAACATATAAAAAATGAAGTACAGCTTTGAAATTAATGAAGAATTAAACTCTACTTTTAAAATGTTTTTTACTGTTTATCTAAAAATAAAATTCGTACGACTTGTGTTATTTTTACTAGTATTTTCTTAGAACTATTAAGGGTACATTGAACATTTGTACCTTGTTAGATAGCTATTGAAATAAGGCAGTTTTTATAATAATTTATACGCGTGTTACTTTAATATTTTTTTAAAAAACCTAATAGGTTAATTTCATAGCTGATTTAAAAAAAATTTAAAGTTTTTATTTCAGATGTTCACATGATCGAAATGTTTCCAGATATTTTTCATTTCAAACGGATATCTATAATATTGGACAAGTAATCCAGTAAAAAAAAATTTAAAAATATCAAATAGATTTTTCGAAAATTAACTTTTAGGACATTAAGATCTACTTTTTGAGAAAAACAAAAAAAATTAAATATCTCAAAAACTATTGAGTTTTGCATAATATACGTTAGGGCTAAATTTACTTCTTAGATCATGCCCCATCACATCTCCAAAGGAATGTATCGAATTACCAGTAACCCTGTATATCAAAGTCTAGGGTTTTATCATCTTACGCTAGGGAAAAGAATTATTGATTTAAAAAAATTTACAATAGGAATTATATGTATATACAGTATTTACTTGGCTTTTACAAAATTTTGAGAGTTTCCAGGCGCTCCAGACTTGAAGGTTGTTGATCGAGGTTCTTGCTGGTTGTACAAATCTTCACAACACAATTAAATATGGTTTTTCTCAGTCGTAAAGGGTAAATCAGAGCAAATTCGTGTGCCCAAGAATAGCAAATGATCCAAAAGTCCAAAATCCAAATAATCCAAAAATAGAATGGCTGACGTTTCAAATATGTTTTCCGATTTTAATCAAAATCAGTATCCTGGGGTATATAGAGTTGTTTGATATGAACATGAAATCAGTTTTTACAAATAGCAAATAGCAGATTCAAAATACAGATAATAAAGGGGAATTTAGTTTTCACGGTGCCACCATGGTATATGGTGGCAAAAATGAGACGAAGAAACAGACATGTAGTTGAATATTGATTACAAGGCTAATGCCTAAAAAGTGTAAAATAAAATATTTAGAAAAATTTCTAAATTCAAGGTTTTAGCATATACATTAAAAACTAGGAAGTAATATTTTTGGCTATCACAGTAGATTTAGGCTTATATACAATTAAAATAAAAACATAGGCAATTAAGAAAATGTAAAAGTTTTCTGAACAGAGACAGTAAAATATTCCGTACAACACGCTTGTAATGCCCCATGCATTTATTTTAAACATATAACAGCCTTAAAATGTTCTGATAGTTAAAAATATTATTGTCTATAAATTTTTAGTGAAAGCATTTGTCTTTAAAAAGGTTTTTCAAATATCGTCTGCATCCGATTTCTTTATTAATTATAAATACAGATACGTCAAATAAAAAAATAAAAAAGGTAAACCCACAATAAATAAAACCACGCTAACTATTCAACAGTGTTATATTGTAGAAAATTACAAAACTTTTTAAAACCATCATTGAGGTTCAAAATATGTAAATAATAAATTAAGTCGGTAGATAAAGATTACTTAAAAAATGTAATTAGAAAGTAACGAAGTAATCATTTCAGAATTTTTTAAAATTTTATAAATTTAGCGTCTTTGACATTTATAATGTAATCAGAATTTCTACTTTTCATGTTTCTGATATGTCTGGGATAATTGATTTCAGACAATAAACAATTATAATGAAAACGATTTAGTTTAGGAACCATTTTTGTCTTAAACGATGCAGAAAAATTTTGAATGTTAATAAATTTTTTTGTTGTACACACTCCGAAATAAAGCTTTTTAAAATGCCTCCTATTTTAAACTGTCTGTCATTGAAAAATGTCTTTGCAGTACAGAGCCATCTCCATTCTAACATATTAATAAATGATCTGATCGAAAACTGAAGCAATTTACACATTCCAGCAATTGGCTTCTGGAGAACTCAAACACCTATATTATTTGCCAAAATATTACGCCTGGGAGTTTATATTGGTGCACCCTGTATATTTAGTCAATGCCTATTGTTAGTCTTATTTGGTCTATGTATACGAATCGAAACTACAATTTTCCTTTACTATTGCGGTCGAATTGAAGTAATCGATTTTTTATCAAGTAGTATGTTTTTTCAAAAAAAGTCTGTTGTAGATGGGAATTTTTATATCAGTCATGTCAATTAAATTATTTTAACAAGAAATCATTCATGGGTATCACACAATGACATTGACACTAATAAAAATAATAAAATATATTATGATTGATGCGTCACTGGTCAGAACCATATTTACAACGAGAAAATCAGTCGATTACTTTTTTTTCGGCCGCAAAAGTACGTTTGTAAAATTTCGCCAATTGCTCAAAACTGATTCTCGAGTTACCATACAAACAGAATTATTGCGAGAGAATTTCCAAGAAGATAATAACCGCTGTTAGTCTATACATAATATCGCTTTAATATGTTCTACCTGTTGAATTCATAATATATATTAGACTTTTTTACGTTTAGCTGAAACCACATTCTATATTTTTTCCTCCATAGTTCGATCTAACTACATAACTCAAAAATTAATAAAATGTTCAATTTTAAATATCTGCAATTTCACCACAGTTTTATTAAAATATAACGCACGGAACACCATAACAATAAACTGTATAAATCACATAATAGATAGAAAACAGAAGCCGTTCCTGAAACTGATCACATCACCACAGGTATTTACAAATAGAGTTAGGAGGATGTTAGTAGCTAACGACGTCAATGAGGACACTACTTTCTACTTATAAAATATCTCATATTTTCTAGCAAGACGCCTATAAGTTTGTGTATAGATTAACGGAATACAATAATTTTTTTACTAAAATGTTTTTTTTAAATTACACAAAGCATCAATCTAAACCCGTCTTGTGGCAGAATTAATTCATATTGTCATTAAATATACGTTTTGAAGAGTACAAAATCAGCCATAATCACTTTTTTTCCTAAATTCAATCGTATAAAATAACCAATAACTATGAAAAAAATTTAAAAATGTTACACGGGAGGCATAAAACAATCTTTCTTCTTTCCAGTACTTTCTGTTTGATATTTCTATCTTAGTTATTTACATAGAAATTAAGTATTTTCGGATACTCGTTAATACATCATGTGAACAGGGTAAATATCATCTTAAAATAGTTTAGGATACATTTGATTGTATACATTTCAAATGCATTTCAAAATTTTTATATTTAGTTTTCTTGATGAGAAATATACAAAATTCAAAAAATCTTATTATGCTGAATAGAAAATTAAAAATCCTCTCAAATTAGTTATCACACGCACCTTCGATCCATTTAAAAATTTGAAGGGATAGCTGTCACTCCAAGGGGGTTGAAGGGAAGTATAAAATTATGCTCAAAAAATGACATTTTAGAATTAAAAATGTATGTGTGGATTTTACTCATAAATTGTTAATTATTTAGATAATGAATTTAACCGTTACTTATGGACCTCAATGTATATTAGAGGTATTTGAGAACTTCCTTCAATTCATGCGGTCCTCTGTCCTAAGGATACAAATCAATGCGAGATCCCTATCCGAAACACAGGACGTTTCGTTTACGACACATTTTCCACAAAGCATATATATTTTATAATCAATTACTCAAAGCACCAAAACTCGACGCACACTTCGCTAACCACATTAGAATCATCCTGAGATAGTTATAATAAATTAGTTTTTAATTTTAATAATCACGATGTTATTTACAATAATAAATAACACCACAGAAATTAGACAACCCCCAATTCCAGAAGCCAGGGCTTGTGCGGAAGGGGGTTACACATTGAAAAAACGCGGACATACAACCATTTCCTCCGACAGTGCCAGTGTGAACGATCCATCTTTATGATGTCTGAAGGACTTATATTTCTATCTTAAAAAAGTTAGAAAAAATAAAAAAGATAGGAAAAAGAAAAACAAATTTTTCTTTTTCTTCTAGTCTATTTTTTTATTTCAAAAATGAATATTTACGTTCACAAAATTTTTAGGGTTCAACACGACTGTTTCAGACGGAGAATAATATAAAAAATCATACTTACTGTCGTTTATGCTTAACTGCTGCTTTGATGGTATCAATTGGACGTCGTAACACTATAAACCTAACACTGTCTGTACCACACTTTCTTAAAATTATACCTGAAAGGGAATTTTGTTAGAAAACACAACTAAAAGACAATATAAAGTTCAAAAATATATATATTAAATCTTTAAAAAATTTATGATTTTACAACAACTTTTATTTCAAGAAAAATGTTTAACAAACACTAGTCTGGCTCGTGTACAACACATGGTGAGGAACGGAACGATTTATACTGTACCAACTACCATCCAATATGCGGTTTTATAAGCTAACGATGCACAAAAAGATTCAAGGAAAGTTCAATGTAACTGAAATTTTGGTGGGCTTTTGCTTGCCTCTCTTATAAACGTATTTTTTAATTCACATTAATTCTGGTCGCTCCTCAGAGCTTAGAATTGCTTGAAGCGCTACTACTTCGAATTGTATTTTACAATAACAACTTTTTACGTTCAGGCAAGGCGGATCCCATGCACGTATGAGTACATGGTAATAATACTTTTCTGACACCGAATCACTGAGGAACCGGTTTAGAGCAAACCCCGTTAAAACTCATCATTTCTCCGTCAAAACCGACTGCTAGGAAATGATGGGGGTCCCATGTCGCTAAATGTTATTTTCGCTATAACTTCCGATATACTTTGAATAGTCGTTGGATTAACTTGTCCTCATATTCAATACCTCGTAAGAGTTGCAGTGCTTGACAACGTGGATTCGTAAAAGGGTTTTTAATCTTGAAAATTTCGAAGTTAAATTTTATTATACTTTCTAAATTTAGGGGGTCGGGGCGACATTACGTCCCTGTGCAGCGACATTTGCTACACTTGCTAAATTAACGCCCCTTGAGGAGTTATTGAAAATTTTGCATAAAAAGTCGGATTTTGTTACAACGTCGGAAAGTATATCGGGGTTATAGCGTGTTCTTTAACACCAGCGCCGGAGCCAGGATTCGAAACCGGTGGTGCGATGTCCGTGTTAATCGCGATTGTCACCTCGCGCCTTAACCCACTCGGCTATCGACCAGACTTCTTACAATAACTTCTTACTTCTAAACAATAAGCGGTATCTTATTCACTAAAAATATTTCGCAGTAAATATTAATTTTCATATTTTTGTTCGCACATGAGCCTACAAATATTTAACTAGAAACTATGAAGCCAGTTTTAAAGCATTCTTGCCCCAGCTCACCTCTAAATTTAATTAAATATCTCAGTTTTAGATATCTACAAATAGAGTATATTAAACCAACAATAATATCAGGCAGATTATTGCTGCAGGCACATTCTTCCAGTATTCCGCATTAAACCTCACATTTAGCTGCCTCCACTTTAACTTAACATCCAGTCGGGCGTGAAATAGGACGACCAAAAACAATCAATCTATTCCTTCTAACAGTTTGTCCTTTTTTACGTTGGAAATACCTATGAGAGTAGAGACCCAAGTCGAAATTCTCTTTAGGTAATAAATTATATTTCACGAATGGCATTGTCAGCTGTGGAAATAATTAGATAAAGTTAGGTAGCAAGTGAACTACTGTCATTGAATAAATGTTTGGGAGGCATTTTCTTGAAGGACTTAAAATCTAAATGTAAAATTGAAAATACAACTAAATTAGTATTATCTTCACCATTGTATTCAAATCTTATACAGGATCTCCCAATAGTGCGTCAAAATCCAATATCGGGTATTAGAAGATTTTGGAAAATTATTTTTTATGGTATAGTGTCAAAAGGCCCCTATATTTTAAAAATACTTTGAGATATACAGGGTGACTCGCTACAGCGGAACATCTTCATTTTTTTTTTTAAATGGAACGTCCTATAAATTTTTACATTTATGAGTTCAGACCAAAATTACCTTTCCAGCGATCTCCAGATTTTTTGTTTTTGACGTGGTGTTGCCGAATTATTCGAAAAAATATGAAAATTTTGATCGGAACAAGATTCAACAAATTAATTCGCTGTGTGTGTATTACTATTAATTAAGAAGATTTATTTTGCAATTATGTAAACAAGGGATGTACTACAACGACACGACCACCAAATATTGATTATAATTATATAGAGTGTATTTTATACTAGCGCCAATTCAGGACATTTAAAAGTGAATTTTAACAATTTTCTCAAATGGGGCACTCTGTATATTATTGTATTTTTGAATTGCCACGTTAATTGTCTACGAATTTTGTGAGAGATATTTTTATTTATTCATTAACAACCGTTAATGTATGATACTTTTCATTTCGGACTGATCTAGTAACCTTAATTTTGACATAAAGTGAGAATAATTGAAAGCTGTCTGATATTATTTTTGTATATTTTGTATGGTACACAATTAGTGTCTACATATGTATGTTACATATTTGTAATATACGTCTATGAATAAACAGGCTGTCCATTTTACCAGGGCACTCGAGAATATCTCACTTAATATCGGTCGTACAAAAAAACTTATTTTTACGAAAATTGTGCCAATTTATATAACCTACAAAATGGTTTATAGATATTTGAAATCTATGGTCTACTTTAAGAGTTATGGCGGAAAATATCGAAAATGCGGAAAATGTCTACGCCAAATATCTCTATTATTTGAAGAGATACGAGAAAAATTCTAAGGCGAAAATTTTTTGCAAAACAGAGTGTTTCGACGAGGTTTTATCTAATTTTCTTCAAAACCGCTGTATTTTGAGATTTACTCGTCAGACTATTAAAAAAATTATTTTGAAAAGGGCGGGAAATGGCGCAATTAAATAGAGCATTTTCCTCCTTTTTCAACGATATATCACATGCCATATTTAATCACTGGTACTACGTTAGTAATTATAAATACATTTTTTTAAACCAATAATTTTTTTTAACAAGCATTATACTTGCCGTGGAGAAGTATGATTAAATAAAAAGATAAAATAATTCAATAAGTTGTTCAAATCTATTCTATAATAAAACATTAACATAATTAAGAAGAATAAAGTAAATTCAGGTAACAAGAACAAATTAATAATAAAAAGAATATAGCACACAGAACAATATTTATCTAATCCTCAAAATAATTTTTAAGATATCATATCAAGTGTTCAAAATGTTCAAAATTTGTTAGAATGTGCGCTCTGAATGGTATTTTAGTTACCAATTACTAGAGACGCAATGAAGTGTTTGCAGCAGATACCGGTGAAGGTATCAATTATTGAAACAGAGTAGTTCCGCCGTATCGACAGTGTCCAGAGTCATCTGCAGGTTAGGTCTTGGATTCGGCCTTCTTGCAGCAACATTTCCTTGATAGCTGGCCACAACCCCTCGCCATTCGGTTCTGTCCGCTCCAAGTTGTTCCCATTGCTCGTTTGGAATACCGCAGGATTTTAGATTTTCATGGAGAACGTCTTTGAACCTCTTTCGTTGACCGCCACGCCTTCTTCTACCGCTTAGCAATTCACCATAAAGTGTACATTTAGGAAGGCGGTTATCATGCATACGATGAACGTGACCTGCCCATCTTAGGCGTGCTCTTGAAATAAGCACCTCAATTGGAAGGCTGTTTGCTCTCCTGAGTACTTCCACGTTTGATATGTGATGGAACCAATGGATTTTCATCATACTTCTGATGTGTCTTTGCTGAAAACGCTCTAATTCTTTCACACGACGACGGTAAGTGACCCAGCTTTCACATCCATATAGCAGTGTTGGAATGACAACTGCTCTGTAGACAGCCATTTTCGTTGACAAAGCAAGGTCGTGGTTGTCAAATACTCTCTCTCTAAGTCCCCAGAGTGCTCTAGATGTAGCGTTAATTCTATTGCGAATCTCGCTGTCCATGTTTGCTTTGTCATTAACAACGTTGCCTAAGTAATTGAACTGATCCACCACTTCAAGAGAATTTCCGTTAAGTGTAATGTCTATTTGGTTCACTTGATGAGGAGTTGACATAATCTTAGTCTTTCCAATGTTGATTTTAAGTCCCAAGGAATCATAGCTCTGGGCATACACATCTAAATGTTCTTGAAGCTCTTCCGGCGTAGAGGCTAAAAGTGCACAGTCATCCGCATACTGGAGATCACAAATGAATCGTGTGCGTATCTTCGTGAAAGCTCTAAAGCGCCCTATGTTAAAGAGACCGCCATCAGAACGGTATCTGAGACCTATTCCTCTGACTGTCAGACTGCAACCAACAGCTACTCCAAGTTAAAAGCCTGGCGCGTTAAGTGTAAAAATCGCATATTACCAACAAAATGCTAATGCTTCGATTGCAACAAATACCAGCCGAAAGACTGATCCCACTTAAAGGAGCCCTCGTGCCAGCCGTTCCATACCACTTGCAGACTGCAGTTTCGAGCTCTTGGCTCTCGTCAGTGCAAGGTAGAGGAGCTTGCGATTGAAATATTATGTTTGAATATATATATATATATATATATATATATATATATAAACAGATGTAGTATATCAACATTTATTAAGTTGCTTGCTTGAGGCTGTGGCTAAACATAATTTGTTTATAAGTTGCTAATTTTGAAATAATAAAGAAATTGATATAAATAGTTTTATAACAACTGCTTAAAAGCTTCAAGTTTCGTTTATAATATAGACGTTGATATTGTCTCGGCTGAAAATTCCCTTTTTTGTCCACTTGGTTTGCAAAAATATGCATTTTTAGTGTGTGAATCACAAAATGCTGTGTTCAAACAGTAGTATTTTGTTGGTCACGTGTCGGAAGAGGAACAAAATATTGCGTCAATATAAACACTGTCAATGTTTCAAGATTTTGGTTTGTACTAAACCGAAAATAAAAAAATATAATTTATATGTCGAACAGTGACGACCAACAAGTATAGATAATTTATCAAGCTTCAATAGTTTATTCGTATTTTTTTTTTTAAATGGAGGTATACCATATTCGTTTTACATCTGATATTCCATTGATAGAAACTCTAAAACGCATTTAATTCATAAGCTTCATAAGCTTACAGTTAACCCAATACTATAATATCAATGAATTAATTACATGAATAGCAGAATACATATTGCAAGCAAAATAAATGTAATTTAGTATTAATTTCTACTGAAAATGTCCCGAGTATAAATGTTAACAAATCAATATAATTAGCATGATTTCAAAGCATCACATACGAATAATTTTACTGGCAGGACTAGTTTACTGCCGTGCAATGCAGGAAATATTTTTAATTCATTCACATCAACGCTTGACAGGGACTTTGAGTGATTTATATAGTGCCCTGTTCATATCGCATCAAAGTTTACATTGATTTTGATAGACAGCTGACCTATATCATAGGCCTGCATGGTTGATTTTGTCAATTATTCAAGTTTTTCTCCGAAAATAAAAGCAGTTAGCATTATTCATGTGGAGTTTTAGAATAATATGTGTAATTAAAGCTATTATTTTAATGCGCCGTTCTAGAACCATGATTAATTATGGAATAGGTCGTTTGTAAATATCTACTAACAAATTATATGAAAAAAAAATGAGAGAATAATGCAGAAGGGAACCTTCAGATCATACATTTGGAATTTGAAATTGAGAGGATGGTAAGGAAAAATATTGAATCGCAGTACTCAGGCCGCATTGGGCCCCTTGTACATCCTCCCTGTAGGCATTCCCCCTCGCCTAGGCCTCCAACCAACCTAATCTTGCGGAATAGGTGGTGATGCTGCCTAGGGGCATCTCCTTTACATCTGCCAAAGTAGGCCAACGTTCTCCTAAAATGAATTTTCTGATTATGAAACGGCAGGACGATCACAGAATACATGTTGAACCGTCTCATCATCTTGTTCACAACCTCTACAGGAAGGTGTTTCGCTTAATCTTATGTTTCCTTAACGGACAGTGTCCAGTCTTAATTCCCATTATAAAACGTAGATTCCTTCTGGACATTACCAAGTAGTCCATTGCTATGCTCTTGTTAGGATATCTTAGTTAGCAAGCTGGCAGCTAGGGAGCGTGCGTCTTTACTATGTATATACTTCGATATGCGATATAAAGCAAGGTTAGTACTTAGATGGGTGACCGTTTCATATGGGCATATCACCTACAAGTGAAAAAACAAAAAAAATTCAAAATTCACACAAAAATCACATTGATTCATGCACCATGGCAAACCATGATAAAAGAGTCAACCAGATACCATTTTTACCAAAAAATCACATCCAGGGTCACCGAAAAAATCCGAAAAAATTCACAAACAATTGATAATTCAAAAATAACATAAATTCACCTATACCATACTGTCAAACATTCATTTTAATCATTTTATAAACGAAACATTACAAAAACTCCCCTTAAAAAATACAGCCCCCCCTATAGTCACCAACAAGATCAAAATCACTCTTCGTATCTATAATATCAACATTTTGCTTCGTTTAGTTAATTTTCTACAAGTTTTCTAATGCCCCTCGTATATTACATTCACTTTTCCCCTCTCATAAACAATACTTTTCCGTCGCCCCCATGTACGAAATTTATCACCTTTCTCAATTTTTAATAAAACTTTTTGACTTTGTTTTATTATCGCCCCCGTATAAAAATTTCGGGAACTTTTCAGTTGATAGTTAACTTCTCGATGCTCCCGTATGATATTCATAGGCTTCCTTAATTTTCTGTTCATTCTTATTATCTATTACTTTTTCATCGCATACAACATCTGTAACTTTATTAATTTTTAAAACATAGTTTCCGTTCACTTCATTCAGCCTGCCTGCACCGGTCCGCAAATTGTATCCACTTAATGGCTTTAATGCTACATTACGGGGTGATACAGTATGGTCCCTATTTAAGGAAATATAATACTTTCAATAACTTTTTAATTAAAATAGATTCACACATACATCTTAAATCAAAAGATTCGTCTTTTTAAGTACCATTCGTTAATGTAGTTTTTTTTTTGAAATTTCAGTTTTTTCAGTATTGCGCAATATTTCGCAATCGATGGCTCATCCTCGCCCGCACGGAGCGATATCCAGCCTTTTCCAGATTTTTAAAACGGGACACGAGATTCACGGGGCACGAAAAACGCAACCGTTTCTAAACGTATAAATACCCGAGCACAGCCAAACCAAGGCAATTTCAGACTTTGACAGTGACTCCGTTGTTAAGTATTCGCGAGTGGTTTTGAATATAGTTATTTTAAGTGTAATAAGTTGATTTACTAATGCATCCGGTCCAGTTTCTATTTAACTCAAGTTGTAGTTTCCTACCGTCTAGTTAGGCTTCTTATTTTAGACCCTTGCAATCTTTTCGTGACACATCTGTTAAAATCTAGTAGAATAAATCTATACCAAATTTTCACATCTTTTGGATTTTATATCTCAGGGAATAATTTTATGATCAATCGATGGTGAAGAATGTCAGGAGGTCTTGATTGTTTTGCCCATAGTTTGTCTGCGGACAATCTATTTTGCTTCTAGGGTTTTGTCCACCAGTTCTGTCTGTATTATGGTCGCTCGCTCATCCATAGTCCATTTATATTGGATTTGCAGGTTTCTGAAGTATATTCCACATCCTGCTCCATCTTTCATTTTTAATCTGTCTATGAAGATGTTGATCACAACTTCACCAACAGCCTCGTTTGAACTATTCGTCTGTATTGTGTGGGGTCTGTCCAAGACGAACTGGGGACAAACACCATCTGTACACACCTGTAAAAGAGACGTCTTCCTGGCAGCCTCATTCCACAGGCGACTTCTAGCCTCTCCACAGCTTACATTTGGTTGTATGCCAATAGACTTGAGGCATACCATTGCTGCCAGAGCCACTTCTCCTAGACGTATAATCTAGTGGTGGCAGACACAGCATTCTCTTCATAGCTCTCGTGGGCGTTGTTCGCATAGCTCCGGTTATGCTTAGGCAGGCCACTTTCTGCATTTGACTGAGCTTGACTTTAGCTGTAGTCTGTTCGCTCTTAGGCCACCAGTCTACAGTTTCATAGATTATCATTGGTCTTATGACGGCAGTGTATATCCACATGACCACTTTGGGTTTCATTCCCCAGGTCTTCGCCTCGGTTCTGCGCCATTGCTCATAAGAAATTAAGCCTTCTATCTGAGTGAAGATTCCATGGTAGTTTGGCATCGAAGGTTACCCCAAGGGATTTCACTTCTGATTCGAAACTTAATGTTTTATCCAGGAGGGTAGGTGCCTTCAGTGTTCCTAGTTTTCTATTTCTTATAGAGAGTACCATTTCCGTCTTCCTGCACCATTTCACTCACATTTGCACCTTTCCACTAAACATTATTGTTAGATTATCTGCGTAGGCAATTGTATGGAATTCTTCTGAGTCGAAGCGGCACAAAAGGCTAATGAGGTTCCATAGCAGTGGTGATATTACACCTCCCTGCGGACAGCCTCTCGCGACCATTCCTCGTGCAGAAGCATCTCCCACACTAATTTATACAGCTCCACAATGGCCGCTGTGATTTTTGAAAAGATGGTTTCGTGAAACGTGCCTTCTACATCTATAAAGTCACCTAGGGTGGAGTCTTTATTGTCCAAGGATCTCTCAATCCGATTCGCAACTGCGGTGGGTGTTCCCAGAGTGTATGCGTGCTGGTTAGGATGTAACTGGTTGTTTTTCACTACAACATACCTTATGTATCGTTCACATACCTTCTCCATCATCTTGAGCAGGAACGAGGTTAAGCTGATAGTTCTATACGCTCTTGGACTATACGTTTCTCCGGCCTGCATAATTTTTGGTAGCAAATTTACTTTTGCCACTCATATTGATGCAATAAAATCTATGAATTTTAAGAATCTTGATTTTATCTCACGTAATACAAAAGTTGTTTTTTACAACGTTTGTAAGTTGGCAACTTGAATATGGCTCAATAGCTTGGAATCCTATACATAAAATATTCATTACCAACATTGAGCGAGTTCAGAAAAAAAAATTTAATATAGCAACTTGTATCTTGACGATCAATATCCCCAAGATGGCGCACCGCAAAAGTTTTCTGTGCTAAACGTGTGCTATCTGTCCTTTTTTATATAAAACAACAGTAATATATTTAAGCGTGATTCATTACTTAGTGTTAAACATTCATGTACCGAGAATAAATTCTCGATACAAACAACTATTTTATATAAGAAATCCATAATACAGATGTATACAGGATGTCTCACCGGGAACTGAATCGATCGATATAGAGAAAAGTAGGCATCAGAAAATTTTGAAAATTTAGATAATTATTAAAGTCGATGTGGCTAATCCAACTAAAATAATTACAAGCAGCTGGCACTTTCGCTTATACCGGAAGTCGATACCAACTTGCTTATTTCAAATGGAACACCCTATATATTTTATAGTTTTCAAAAAGAGCATAAAATTCGAGTCGAAAATATGTAGCATATCCTATACCTAAACCTAGCCGTTTCAGAGGTATTTGGCATTTTATAGAAAATTTGACAGGTGCAACGGTTTGCAAGAACCGTTATATTTTGTCAACTTCAAACCGCGAAAACTTGTTTAGGGCAAATGGAACACCCTGTATTTTTTACGTCAAGTTGTGTAAAATTCAATTTCCTTTTATCTGATATTCATTGTGGGGGTTAAAGTTACAACTTTTTGAAATATTTGCGATTTTATTAGAAATTCGTGAATTGTTGTAATCATTTCACCAAAATAGCCATGATTAGAAACAATCAGTCATTATTTTATGTCAAAAAATGCCAGCACGTTTAAATTACACCCACGAAGACTTTTTAAATTTATTTATTATTTATGGAGAATGTGACACATTTGCTACTGGATATCTAGAAAATCGGAAACCGTCACCAAACACTGTAAAACACATACTGGAAAATTTTAAAAATTACGGCTCTGTTAAGGCAAAAATGCAAAGAAGAAAGCCTATTGTTGATGACGAAACATTGAAATAGTCATTCTGGGATATTTTCGTGCATTTCCCGAAGGATGTCATTAAGACAGGTTGATCTGGAATCGGGACTATGCAAGGATTCAATTCACAGAATCTTATTAAAACATAAGTTTCACCCGTTTTCATTCCATATGGTTCAAGGACTAAAAGAAACAGATTTCCTAAGAAGACAGAATTTTTGTGAGTTTATTCTAATAAGATCTGAGGGTCATGATTCTTATTTGGGAAATATTATATGGACAGATGAAGCAACATTTACTAAAAATGGACTATTTAATAGACACAATTCGCATTATTGGAGTTACTCAAATCCTCATATGTTGAGAGCGAAACTTTCGGGAAAGTTGGCAGTTCAATGTTTACTGTGCCATAAGAAAAGATAGAGTGGTGGCTTTACAATTTTATCAGAAAAATTCTAACGGTAAATTAAATTTTCTCTTCTGCTAATATCTATAAGTAAAGTTTTGGTTTTTTTTTTAGGTGAAAGATATCTGAATATCTTACAAAATTTGAATAATGACTATTTAGAAAACTTACCTCTCGCCGAACATAGAAACATATTTTATTAGCACGACGGTGCTCCCCCCCAAAACGCGTATAGTAATGAACCTTCCTTATGGCCTCCTCGCTCGCCCGATTTATCAGTTCTGGATTATTTCATTTGGGGAACTATTAAAAATAAAGTTTATGAGAGCCCATTAATAACCATTGACGATTGTATGCAAAGAGTAAGAAATGCATTTCAAAACATATCACAGGATTCTATTGAAAGAGCTGCCCATGAGGAACTACTCCGAAGGTGTGAAAAATGTGTCCAGGTTCGAGGGCGGAATTTTGAGCAATTATTAAATTAAAATGAAATCATATTTTAAATTGATCTTATCTCTGCTATTTTAATTCATGCCATATCTTCAATTCGATTAATACGCATGTTACAATGTTAGTGTTATTTTGCGTTTTTGTGGATATCGAGTAGCAAATGTGCTGCAAGTTTTTGATATTACTTTATCACATTCTCCATAAATAATAAACAAATTTAAAAAGTTTTCGCTGGTATAATTTAAACGTGCTGGCATTTTTTGACATAAGATAATGACTGATTGTTTCTAATCATGGCTATTTTGATGAAATGATTACAACAATTCATGAATTTCTAATAAAATCGCAAATATTTCAAAAAGTTGTAACTTTAACCCCCACAATGCTAATATCAGAAAAAAGGGAATTCAATTTTACACAACTTGAAGTAAAAAAAATACAGGGTGTTCCATTTGACCTAAGCAAGTTGACAAAATGTAATGCAAAAAACGGAACACTTGGTATGATGTTATTGAATTTATTTCAGTTTTTCGTGACAAGAAGCAAATGGGGATCTTTTATAAGAAGAAAGTTATAACGGTTCTTGCAAACCGATGCACCTGTCAAATTTTCTATAAAATGTCAAATATCTCTGAAACAGCTAGGTAAGTATAGGATATGCTACATATATTCGACTCAGAATTTTGTGCTCTTTTCGAAAACCCTAAAATATATAGGGTGTTCCATTTGAAATAAGCAAGTCGGTATCGGCTTCCGGTATAAGCGGAAGTGCCAGCTACTTGTAATTATTTTAGTTTGATTGGCCACACTGACATTAGTAATTATCTAAATTTTCAAAATTTTCTGATGTGTACTTTTCTCTATATCGATCGATTCAGTTGCCGGTGAGACACCCTGTATAGAATGTCCCCACTATATCATGTTATTGAAAATTATTCACATGCTGAAGGGGATTTACAAATTTTATTCTGTAATAGTGAAACCATTGAATATTTTTATCGACAAGTATGTGATGATATACCATGATCAACTCTGTAATATTAATTGGTAATCAGATCATTTTAATGTTTACAATTACATTTAAATAATCTGTTATATATTTAGTAAGTACTGTTGTTTTCTGTTTGTTCTGTTTTGTATTTTTCTAAATTGTGTCTTGTAATTTGTAAGCTTATCCTGTAATTGGGATTTATCTGTTGGATATTGTAAATAAATAAGTAAATCAAATAAATCTTCATAATAAGATAAAAGTATTGTGTTAAGTTTCAATAAAACTAAGAACATCAATTTTGGCATTTAGAATAAAGGAGGGAACTAAACAGTTTTGTTAAATACTCGCACAATTATTTTAAATATTCTTTCAGTACAATTTAACTATTACCCGTCCCTCTATTTCAAAAGCATAAAATGTAATAAGGCGTTAGGGATAAAATGTTTAAAAAAGTGTATGCAAGCTATAAAAGGTTAATGAAAATAGTTTTTAATTAAAGTATGTTGTAAAATATCAATTTTATTGTATTATTCAAGTTGGCGACTTTTATAAAATATTCGACATTATACCGATATTGGAAAACTTCTTTGAAGTATGACATTTTGGTTCACAAAATTTACAATGCTTACTTTTTAAATTTATTGCTGTATTTGTTTGTGAATTTATTAAAACGATGAAACTTTATGGAAAATAATGAAATAGGTTACGTTTTTCTGCTGAAAGAACGAATTTGATATCACGGTATCGGAAACAAATAAATTTAATGGAATTTAATTTTTTTCTATAATTTTTAAATGTCAAACACTAAATATTTCTAATTCTAATTGAACGTAATTGTTTAACTACATAATTTCCTTTATACAGTGTGTTTTACTTGAGATGGTAAGACTCCAATAACTTTTATATATTTTACCCCTTAATATTAAAAATATACAAAAGATAAGTAAATCTAAAATAGGAATACAGAAAATTATATTTGATAACCAAGATATGATTGATATTTTTTTTGAATTAACAGTTTGTGTAGTAATATTTATTCTAAGCACTGTAGTATAGCCCTGTTTTGATAGGTCAGAATATTATATCCCATTGCTACATTTTCGTTTTATGGTCCAATATACAGGGTGTTCCAATAGTACGTGAAAGTCCAATATCGGCCCTATTAGTCGATAGCCGAGTGGGTTAAGGCGCGAGGTGGCAATCGCGATTAATCACACGGACATCGCACCACCGGGTTCGAATCCTGGCTCCGGCACTGTCGGAGGAAATGATTGTATGTTCGCGTTTTTTTCAATATGTAACCCCATTCTGCATAAGCCCTGGCTTCTGGAATTGGGGGGTTGTCTAATTTCTGTGGTGTTTATTTATTTATTCATTTATTATTTATTAGAAGACTTTGGAAAATTGTTTTTTTATGGAAGTGGTATGGTGCCAAAAGGCACAAATTTTAAAAATATTCTAAAGTAGACAGCGTGACTCGATACAGGGGAGCATCTTCGAAGTCATTTTTTTTTCAATGAAACACCCTATACAGGGTGGCCCGAATTTAATTTGCGTATACAGAGATCTCGTAAACCGCAAGAGATACAAAGTTGGTTAAATGGGGAAAAAGTTTCCTATTTTGATGAGTAATAAAGTGGTTCATAAAAATTCAAGCTATTCCGACGGAGTTTTTGTTGTAAATGAAGTTTCCTATAATCTGCCGTCATAAAATTTTCATTAAGACGTTTCGTCTCATCAGGGCCAACTTCGATTTTTTTTAAATACGGACCTGCTTTTTTTATTTCAAATGTTCACAGCTTGTGTAAGACTAAATGCAATAATATGTTACACTTCCTCATTTTTCTACGTTTCGTCTAAGAGAACATCGTCAGTGTTGTTGCTTCTTATAACACTGTTGTATTCTTAAGTAAAACGAGGTGAGATGGATCGTTTGAAAGCTTATTTAATAATTTTTATACATAGACAATGATTTAGATTGTAACTACAAAATAAATTAAAATTTTTTCATAAACATATACAACATATACTCGAATAAACAGTACTAACAAAGGTCAAAATAGTTGCTCAAAGTGTAGTCCATTCTGTTGAATACATAGGTCAATTCTCCTTGATATTTGGGGAGTAGCTTTAGCAACGATTTCTGGCGTAATTTTCGCAAATGCATCTAATATTCGTTGACGAAGGTCTTGTTGACTAGTTGGCATAGATTTGTGGTAGATTTCATCCTTTAGAAAACCCTATACAAAATAATCCATGGGGTTAAGACAATGTGATTGGGGAGGCCATCTTATTGGTTCATTGGTACCAATCCACTTACCTGGAAAACATTGATTAAGATGCTGTGCATCTCTTCCAGCATTATGTGCACCACAACCGTCTTGCATGAAATATTCAAGATTTTGTCTTACTTCTAATGACATTGCATCGAGTACTTCGTCTAATACATCCAGATATCGGTTCTGATTTAAGGTACCATTCAAGAAAATGGGTCCAACAATCCGGTTATTGATTATACTACATCACAAATTTTGGGAAAAACGGGCTTCTTTGATTAAATGTGGATTAGTAGTTGCATACACATGTTTGTTTCTTGGATTAAATAATCCAGTATTAGTAATTGTGCATTGATCTGTCCATAATATCTTAGTGTATAACAAACGATCAATATGTAGTTTTCTATTATACCAATGATAGAATTCCAATTTTCTATCAGAGTCTCCAGCGTGTAATTTTTGGACTTTTTGAAATTTATAATCGTAGTATTTGTTTCTTCAAAATTCTTTTCACCGTCGAGGGCCCAACTCCGCACTCTTGAGCAATTCGTCTAGTAGAATTTTCAGGGTTTATGTGAATTTGTGCAAGAACATTAATTTCATTAATCGTATTGTATCGATCTCGATATGTAGTTCTACTTTTTTTTGCTGCCAAACTCCATCGTATTTTTTGAAATGTAAGAAAACATCCTTTTAGATGGCTGTTGTCCCTCAGGGTACAGTTGTAAATAAATCTGAGCTGCCCGTGTTTCATTCCTGTAACATCTTATATACATGTCGTACATATATTTCTTCTTTTCTTCGGTATAACGAACCATGTTATTTATTTAATTTTAAATGATTTAAGATAAAAAAAGCACTGCAATACACATTAATATTAATGTGACAGATACATAAATATGAGAGTAGTATTGTTTCTACATGACATACAAAGCTAACGTGATTTTGAGAAGGCTTTATTTATGCAAAAAATGAAAACATTGAAGACAGGGAAAGTAAATACAAAATACGTATTAATGATGTGTAAAAAAGCCTGACGTTGTCTACAACTATGCAAAAACTTTTGCGGGAAATCAGGTGGTACAAATTTTAGATTACTTGATTTAAAACGAGATAAAGAAACAATTCTCAGGAATTATTAAACTACAACTTATAGGTTCTCTTCTATTAGAACATTTAAACTTTGCATCGTGTGTGGATAGGCCTATGTTTATTGATGCCTTCGAGTACTTATTAAATAATCTTTCAAACGATCCGTCTCACCTTGTTTTACTTAAGAACACAACAGTCTTATAAGAAGCAACAACACTGATGATGTTTTCTTAGACGAAGCGTAGAAAAAAGGATCAAGTGTAATATATTATTGTATTTAGTCTTATACAGGCTATGAAAATTTGAAATAAAAAAAGCAGGTCCGTATTTAAAAAAAAACGAAGTTGGCCCTGATGAGACGAAACATCTTAATATCAATTTTATGACGGCAGGTTATAAGAAACTTCATTTGCAACAAAAACTCTTAGAAATTTTTTTTGATATCTTATATACTAATAAAGCTAGACGTAACAAACAAAATTTTCCAAACACCCTGTATATGTAGTTGAAATCTATTGAGGCAGCATATTTGGTAAACTCTAAACTATAAAATCGATATCTATAAGTAATTTCTTGTAGTATATATTTTTATTAACCTTATAGTCTACATTACAGACAATGCAGCTGAAAAAAATGTCACGGCGCATCAACACTGGGTCCCCTGTACAACCTAAATACATATTTTTATTTGGTTCTAATACACTTATTCCTCAAACGTTTGTAATACTAAGTAATTTTACTTACTATTAACATCTATAATAAAATGTCGGTTCGCGTGTACTGCTCGTAAACCCGAAGCCACTTTATAGCTTGGGGGTGGTCCTTCAGGATAACAAGAATCTCTAGGCTTTCCATAAAATGCGTGATACTCTTAGTTCTGCCTAAATGTAATGCCTCGAGGATGGGACAAGGATTTTCCATTGTAGCCGCAACACCCCTATAACCAGCACGCCGAGATATTTACGTCAAGCGGTAGTGTATTGTATTCCGAAACATACCCGACACTCATTTATTATCCAGAATGTTAATTCCCCACGCCAGATACGAGGTAATTAATATGCAAAAAATACACAGGAAAAATAAACTTTTGCAGGGACGTCTTATTCAGTTTTTATTATCATTAATTATGAGGCGAAAGAAGAATAGTAGATATCTGCAAATAGCGTCCTCAAATTCAATTCAATTCAATTTATTAAGCTTTTTCTCATTAATTACATTCAATTTCATAATCTGTATAAATTATTTATGTAGTTTTAGTGATTGTATAGCTGCACCTAGATGACTAAACATCTGTATGGGCAGAGAATAAGTATGCTTTATTGATAATTTGAAATGTTATATAAATATACAATTACTAATAATGAAAATAGACTATAATTTATTTTTTAAATCTATGATTGAGTTAGTAACAGTTAGTAATGATTTAATACACGAACTAGAAAAGTGCCATAAACTTTTGTGAATTCTGTGACATGAATGACCTGCAGATGTAGTGAAATTTTGTTAGATTTTTTATTGATCTAATTTCCATCGGAAGAATAATAAAAATTTTGGGAGCCATTAATTAAGAAATCTTAAGTTTATATTAGATTACTATGGGGAATTTCCAGGTGTTTATTTGTTTTGCTTCTGATTTCATACAAATGGTTTACATATTTCCTTAATTTTATATTTTTTTGTACAAATGAACATATTTAATATATATAAAGAACAAGCATCTAAAATAGTGTCACAATATTGTGCTAGTAGCACACATTTTATTTAAGCGATAGATAATTTTTTAAACATATTTTTGCACAACTTTTAATTTTTGCAGGGAATTTTTGTAGAGCCCACCCCATATAACTGTTGCGTATCTTATTAAGGATACGACTAATGCTTTATAAACACAAATTAGAAGTTCTTTCCTTAATTTCTCCCTTATGATATAAAATTTCCTTATTAGCTTTTGTTGATCCCATTTGAGATTTTCATCGATAATAACACCCAAGTACTTGGTAAAATGTACCTCTTTTATATCTTTGTCCATAGATTCAATATGGATACTATTAAAATCAGGACAATCAACGTTTAGTGTTAACTTAAATGAGTCTAACCCAGTTTTTATTTTTGCAATTCCTACACTGGCTGAGTGTCTTACTTCCTTCCATGTCTTTCCTTTAAAAATAATAGTCGTATCGTCAGCATAAGAGATTACCATATCATTATCAATGACAATATTTGTTAGTGAATTTATGTATGAAATAAATAATAGAGGTCCTAATACAGTACCCTGTGGTATTCCTATTTTGACTTTCAAGGATTTACTGCACGCGTCTCTAATTTTAACCTTCTGTTTTCTATCACTTCTGAAAACATTCAGCACGATGCCACGTACCCCATAAATATTTAAAACATTTAAAAGAGCATCATGGCACCGTGTCAAATGCCTTTGTAAGGTCACGGAAAACAGCTATGCATTTTTTGTTACTGTTAAGGTTATCTGTAATATTTTTTGTAAGTTCACAAAGGGCATCAGTTGTACACAAACCATTGGAAAAGCCAAACTGATTTTTGATCGTATATTATTAGCAAGGAAATTAGCTAATCTTTCCTTTAAGCATTTTTCAAGGATCTTCGCAAACTTGTTAATGACGCTAATAGGACGAAAATTGGTTATCTTGGTTTTGTCTCCAGATTTGTAAATCGGACTGACAATTGAAGTTTTAAAGTAGGAAGGAACGGCGCCTCTTTTGAAAATCAAATTAATAATATATTTTAATGGTTCTAGAAAGTACGAATGAATTTAATTAATTTGGAGGCCACGCCGTCAGGACCAGGTGCGCAATTGTTTTTCAGGGAATTGATTTGCATTATAATTTCTTTATCATTTGCAAGTTTAAGAAACATTGATGCTAGTGAGTTATGTTGAATTTGAAAAGTGTTATTAGAAGTTTTAATATTGTTTAGCATATTTATACCTATGTTGGTGAAAAATTCATTGGAATAGTTACATAAATTTTTAACACTAGGAAATGGTTTATTGTCGTCATCAGTAATCTGAAAAATTATTACCACATCTAGTTGTCGTCTCATCAATCTTATATACATTTTTGAAATTATTTTTATTTTCGTTAATTTGATGTTTTAATAGTCATATTTACATTTATAAATTAATTTGTTCAATTCATTTCTATAATCCTTACACATGATTTCATCGTTTATATTAAAGTTAGTAGTAAGATGTTTTTTCATTTTATCCCGTTTCTTTATTGAGTTGATGATACCATTAGTTATCCAGGGTTTAATTTTTCTATTTGCTTTATATGGGATTGTTCTATATAGTTTGATACAATTTTTCAAAAGTTTTCAGTTGTTATTTCAACACCATTATTTATGCTTAAAACAGAGTTCCAGGTTTCATTACTAATTAATTCCCGAAAGAATTGGTAATTTATTTTTTGAATTGTTTTTGAAACAAACTTAACGACATCTTGAGGTACATTATTATAGAAAGGTTTATCATAATTGGAAAGTGATCAATTAAATCAGAGCTTAGAATAAATGAATTATGATTTAGTGTGTTAGTCTTTAACTTATAACTAATAAATATATGATCGAGACATGATTTCTCTTTCCTTTTGCAAATATAAAGTTCATATCATGCAAACATTTTATTAACGCCGATTTGCCCATTTCGGGTATATGTTCATCATCATTCAGGGACTGTAAAGTTTTCTTAACAATAGGGAGTTCATTATCATAGAAGAATTTGAAAACTTTACGTCGAATTTCATTTTTCTGGAATTTGTCTAATATTATCTTTTTTCTTCTAGACTTCGTTTTAGGTTTCTGAACATCCCTTCATTGTTTCTTCTCTTAAAAGTCTGTAAATGGTCTGCTCACTCAAGCCGGTATACCTTGATGGCATGTTAACTAAACCTGTTGATCCTGATTTCTGTACCATGGGGTATGAACTTTTATATTTCTTTTGAAAAACCGGAAACCCCTTCCATTTTTGCAAACTTAAAAATATTACGATATCCTACAATTACACTTATTTTCCGTAAAGCACTAACAAAATAAAACTTTAAGGCACTGTGGTACAACAAGTAACAAAAATTAATACCGCCCAATTCATAAACAATTCAGACTAAAAATATTTCACACGAAATAAAATTTTAAGGCACTATGATACCACAGATACGTAATTTACAAACAAATTATTACCGCCCAACTGATAAACGACCGCACTCTATGTACACTGATTTTAAACTGAGTTATATCGGTTTAACGCACCAAATACCGCTGAACACGTGAAAAATTTTGCCAGATTTAAGCATAATATTTTAAATTTAAGATATGGTAGTTCATGCATAGTTAACTGAATCCGACGATATTCATTCCTTCGAAATTGATGTTATTCGTCAAAATTCTCCAAACTTAAGGAAAATAAATAGGTAACAGTAAACATATTATATTAGGGAATATATAAATCTCGTAAATCCGCACGCCCCTGGCTCTACTGACTAGAGTTTTCGACCGAAATATAGGTTTAAATATTTTTAATAGGTTACTTATTGAAATTAAGCTCTTTCATTAAGTTTAGTGACTTTTAAACGCCAATTAAATAGTTACCTTCTGGATAAATCTTTTTATAATTTAAGTAAATTTTTTGAAGATAGAGTAAGTTAAGTTGTAGGTAGTACTTAAATAATTGACCATTCCTATACAAATGTAGGGATTTTATTTGTCTCAAATAAAAATAAAGTATTATTATTATATTATTATTATTATTATTATTAATGTGCTCTAGCCGACGGAGCTCAAGTTATATAGTTTGTTCGAGTCTTAACAGGATGTTTTGCAAAAATCGACTTATTAAAACAGTTTTCAAAAAATACTATTTGTAGTTGTTACTACCTGTATTACCGCCCCTTTTGTCCTATATTTATCCATTTCTTTATTTTTAATATACTTTAATAGCGGTTCGTATTAATTTTACGTTATTATCCTACTCTTTAATTGGATTCTTATCTGTATGCACAGCTGCATTCTTAAATAAATAAATAAATGTTGGCATGAAAATCATTTGGTTCAGCTAAAGCCATATCAAATATATATTAATGCACACGAAACGAAAGACCGCTTGCCGCGACCAGTCGTAAACTCATCAATAAACTCCTAACAACACCCAGTAAAATCTAAACTCTATCTTGTATTGAACTAGAAAAAGTATCCCAATTTGCAGCGCAACGTCATACAATTCAATTTATATGAACGCGGAAATTCAAACAACGTATAGAACTGTTTCATAGTTGAATTTGTTCGAAAAAACCAATTAAAACTATCGATGTGCCCATTCAGAATTTCCGAATCATATTTGACCTAGTTCCGATACCCGTTTGTGTGCGTAAAATATTCATAGCATGCTGAACGAGGAACTACTTCACGAAGTTTCAGTGTTTTACAATGTCAATATTATTTTAGGAGGGTTCAGTATCAGTGTTAGCTAAATTACTCCTAAACGAATGAAAACAAATCGACACCAAAGAGCGCTTAACTTCAATACAAAGTTACCCCAAAAATCATTGGGCCTATTTAAATACAGAAATTAATTTACAGTGACGTTTGAAGCTGCCTTTGATAGACAAATTAGCTATTGTGGTACCTAAAGATAAGTTTAAAATAAATAATCCCAGATGTTCAGTAAATGATGTATAGAGAACAGATAAATTTAACCAATCATGGGGTAGTCCAACAAGAAGGATACAGATTCATTTAAGGTTTAAGTTTATTGAGTTTATTAAACCAAAAAGAATACAACAATTAAATTCAAATTAGTTATACACATGCTATAACAGTTCTGGATCAAAATCCCATGTATTTTCTTATGGGGGTTCATCTTGCAGAATTCTCGTTCTGGACAATGAGAACGGGTGGGTTCGGTGTGACGCTCTTTTTCTCGTACGGTGCGAGAACTAAGGCTGTCACTTTGACACTCGAGCATTATTTGGTACTCGGGCGCCAGTTCAAGTTGCAAGTGGTTGAACAACACTACCCAAAAGTCGAATGAGCGAGACTAAACAGCTCAGTAAAACAGTAAAACGCAGAAGTTCAATAATATTTGTGTATATTACTGTAATCCTATGGTTACAATCCTAAACAGAACAGAAAGCAAAATTAACACAAATTTATTTACATATATTTAGTCAGTAGAGGGAGAATAGCAAGCAATATAATAATATTAGCGGCAAAAGCGTATAAGCGGTAAAGTTAGCGAGTTTATATATAAAAATGGCTATTAAGCAGACAGTGTACGGATACCAGAAAATGCGAAGCAAGCAGAATTATTTACAGTGTTACAAACAAACAAGTTATAAATCAGACCGGAAACTTGGCTAGTGTTTTACGACGTTATCAGTACGTAGAAATATATATCGACGAGCAAATATTTTGTCACAAGGTTTTAATCCCGGACTCAAGAGATAAAGATAGACAGAAAAGGAAGAACCTGTTGTCAGGTTAAGAAAACAAAAACCGACAGAACCTGTTGTCGCCGTGAGGCCAGAGCCAGGTTAAGAAAACCCTAAAGAACCTGTTGTCGCCGTGAGGCCAGAGCCAGGTTGAGAAAAACCCGAAAGAACCTGTTGTCGCCGTGAGGCCAGAGCCAGGTTGAGAAAAAGACCGATAGATTCTGTTGTCGCCGTAAGGCCAGAGCCAGGTTAAGAAAAAGACCGATAGAAACAGTACAATAAATAAAATTTCAGAAAAATATCAATCAGAAAATAAGCAGAATAATAGAAAATATTTATAAGTATACAAAATTTACTAACAGTTAATCCCGGAATAAAAATTTCATTAACAGTAAAATATAATTACACTAGCCAAGTATTTTAAAAAGGTCTTACTCTTTCCAACTTCAGTGGGCACTGGTGCACTGGTAGTCGACTGCTTTCTTCAAGTTGTAGGATAACTAATGAATGAAATACCTGGTGCTGTTTAATTTATAGCCGTTCCCTACCAGGATATCGCGAGGGTCCCCTCTATTTCAGACTCGCGCATGAATCAATATATTGACTACAAGATAGCGAGGACGGCTGTATTAACTTACTAATAGTACTGGTAAATTATTATTACGGGCGTTGGTTAGTGTAAATAAAGTTTTCTGACTTTTGTAATATGTTGAATCGGTTTCAAATAATTATTCTAACCAACTACGAAAAAGAAATGGATTTAATCGGCCACAGATAACTAATTATTGAATTAATTACGTCAAGTAATAAACAATAATTCTGTTTACAAATATTTGCCGCTTTAGATAAATATCCCGATATTCAAATAGTGAATATTTTCGGATAATATACAGTAAGTCGCTTAAGGCGGTACAGAAAACAAGAAATATAATTATATAGAGTACAATTAAATATAAATTTTATGCAGATTTCCGTAACGAAAAATGCTTCGTTACACCGGAGCAATGAGAACGCGATAGATTCGGGATTCTGGGAAACTACTCAAATCTCTGACTAACACTAGAGAATTTAATATACAATAATTAGTGATAATTTGAATTAATGGAATTCGGGAAATTAGGAACGGTCATTTTAGTTTTACAATTAATAAAAAAAACTAAGCATGCGGGGGTTGAAATGCAAGCGTGACATGCCATTACATGAAACAACTTTATGAACATTAAAATACAATAAAATTCCTTCCAGGATCCACCTCAGGAAAGGCGCTACAACCGCAATGCGAAGCATTGTGGCGATTGCAGAACAAACACTGGTTGCGTAATTCACTGAATTTAATTTATGAAGTTGGTGCGGGTACCTCAACGTAAACGAGAGAATCCGTCAATAAAGTGCAAAAGTGTCGGGCTACACAAGGGCCTGCCTAATCTATGAGATACTAAAATTTTTGTTTCTGGAAATGTAATGAGGAAATATTTAATTTCAAAAGGAAAGAAATAAAGAGAAACTGAACACAGGAACAACAGAGATAGGAAAGGGGAAAGAGATTTAAACATTTATAGGTATGAAGTTTAGAAAAAGTGGAGAGGGTAAGCGAAAGATATAGTAATTGAAAGTTGGCTACGGAAGTTGCTGGGAAATCGGGAACGTCTGGTAAGGTATGGTCAATACAAGCGTCATATTGTTAAGCCATCGTGGTACTCACTCAATAGTAACACTGTTTTATATGACTGTACTAGGCAGGGGCCTTTGCAGTACAGGTTACATAGGTATAAAAATACGCTTGCTCATACAGACTTTTAGCTATGTATATCGTAAAATGTTGGCAAACTGTGTATTTAAATTAAATGTATTCGAGGATGTCTGGTCGATAACCGAGTGGGTTATGACGCGAGGTGGCAATTGCGATTAATCACACGGACATCGCACCACCGGGTTCGAATCCTGGCTCCGGCACTGTCGGAGGAAATGGTTGTATGTCCGCGTTTTTTCAATGTGTAACCCCCTTCCGCACAAGCTCTGGCTTCTGGAATTGGGGATCGTCTAATTTCTGTGGTATTTGTTTATTTATTTATTTATATGTTTGATACTAGAGAATATATATTAGATTAATATGTTTAATGTGTGGTTATAGCATATAATTTAATCTGATGGGATTGGGGATGCTGTTTTATTTAATATATTTATTTATTTATAGTAGTAATATTGTTAGAATAGAGATATAGACATCAAATATATAAATTTGAAATAATATATAGGTCGTAGGTAGTATGTTTCCCAAAGTTCGATCTCTAGCAGAATAGGAAGTTCGATCAAAACAAAATTTACCCTTAAAACCAATGCAAAAGAGCATAGTAGAAAATACTCTCTATTGAACAAAATGATTACATTATGTAGTTTTTGCGCGAACAATTAGAATCATACATAGTGATAAGGGGCGAAGGGTAATTAGTGTGGTGGGAGGCAATTAGTAGGGAGATGGGTAATTAGAATAGTGGGATGCAATTAGAATGGTGGTGATGGGTAATTAGAGTAGTGGGATGCAATTAAAGTGGTGGAGGTGGGTAATTAGAGTGGTGGAGAAGTGAATTTATGTTGTTTTATTAATGTGCTTATGTCGTCTGTTCATCCATCCATCTATTCGTTTATCCATCCATACGTCTGACCATCTATATGTCCACCTACCTGTCTGACCGTCCGTCCGCAACCCTGTTCGTCCATCCGTCCGTCCGATCACCTGGTCGTCTGGATGTTCGCCCGTCTGTCGGTGCGTATGTTTGCATATCTGTTTGTATGTCCATCTGTTTACCCGTCTATCCGTTTATATATGGGGTGTGACACGATCATGGTATACCCCCTTTTCTCCTCTAGTTTTAAAGATAATTGATTGAAATTTAGGATATGCTACATACATAATAAGCGGCACTTTTTGACATACAATTGATTTTTTTTCACTTCCAGTTTCGCCGGAAGTGACACTAACTTTCTATTTATAAATGAAACAACCTGTATATTATTGCATTTTGAATTCTACATAATTTTCCAAATCCAGCGATGCCAAATAAGTGACATTTCAAACATCAATTTTTTTCATAATACAATATTTAGTTCTCCATTTACGTATGCCATGGCGGCTCCGATTTATTCTAAATGGCCCGTGTAATGCTAGAAAACTCGAAATCCCGTTAAACACACTAAATCACGTGACTTATGAGCAAATACAATTCACCAAAATAGTTTTTGGGACAAAACTCAATTTTTTCAAATGGAACTATATCGGTACCGTGGTACCATTTATTAGTACTATTAATAAAGAATTTATTCATATATCGTATTAAAATGTGCGATAAATACAAATAAAATTACAGCTAAAAGAAAATTCAATTTTATTCTAATTACCTTATTACAGATAAGGTGGTTTTAGAATACAAAAAATTAACACAAAATATTACAACAGTTGTTCAAAATGCTATCCATTAACGTCAATGCACTTCTGAACTCGCATAGCTGTTTCTCGAAGAACGTTCGCCAATTGCTGGGCCGTTATGCTATTAATTGCTCGTCTTACTCGTAGTCCCAGGTGTTCACGGGCTGTAACGGCAGTTACATAGACAATATTTTTTATATGACCCCAAACAAAGAAATCAAGGGGCGTTAAATCAAGTGACCTTGGAGGTCACCTCACAGGACCATTCGTCGAAAATAAGTTTTTTCTGAATCTCCGTTGAAGGTAATCAATTACTATCCTTGAATTATAGGGAGTAGCGCCATCTTGTTGGAAATACATTCCCTGTCCTAAATCTAAAGGTAACTCATCTAAAATGTCCTCAATCTCATTTTCCAGGAATCTCAAGTATCTGACACCAGTCAGAGGTCCTTCAAATATTATTGGACCAATGATTCTACTGCCTGTTATTCCAAGCCAAACATTGAAACCAAACCGCACTTGAAAGTTACCCTCCCGTAATAAATTTTGATTTTCTTGTGACCAATATTTTGTATTTTGTCGGTTAAATAATCCCAGACTTGTAAACCTAGACTCGTCCGAAAATAAAATCAGTCTGTCCAACCTGAAGATATTCTAGTGAGCTTCGATGTAGTGTCACTATTCACTAACGTACCAATAGAGGAGTCACTCGAATTGATCAAACGAAAATATCATCCAGAGGAGCACATTCTTATCCTAACCAAACACTGTTTAAACAACACATACTTTATATACAATGATCAGCGAAACAAGCAAACGGAAGGAGCACCGATGGGTTCACCGTTATGTCTAGTCATCGCTAATCTCTTCATGGAGGACCTAAAAGTTCGTACAATACAAACGGCACCACTCAAACCAAAACTTTGGTTGAGATATGTGGACGACACATTCGTAATCTGGACTCTTGGAAGAGAACAAATAAATAGTCACTTAGACCATCTGAATAGCATTCACGATAAGATCAAATTCACCATGGAGGTAGAAACAGAAGGCAAGCTTCCATTTTTAGACGTATTAGTGAAAAAGAAACAAGACAGGACACTAGGTCACACAGTATACAGAAAGCCCACTCACACGGACAGATATCTAAATGCATCCACCATCACCATCCAGCAAAATTAAATTCAGTAGTAAAGACTCTAATGACACGTTCTCAGAGGTTGGCAGATGTCGACCATATCAATGAAGAGATGTCTTCACTTCAGAAAGCACTAATGGAAAATGGATTATCGAGGTACACAATACAGAAGTCGCTGGGGCCATACAGACAAAAAACCCAGAAGGAATCCGAGAAACCAGTAGCAAAGGCATATCTACCTTACGTGAAAGGGACGACAGATATAATTGGCAAACTTCTACGTAAACATAACATAGAAACAATATTTAAAACAGACCGAAAAATCAGTGCAGTCCTCCGTAATCCAAAATCAAAAACTACCCTAAAAAACCAAGGAGCATACGAAAACCCGTGCCAAGATTGCAACAAGTCATACATAGGACAGACCAACAGACGTATTAGTGTAAGAAAGGAAGAACATATGAATGCAGTACGAAAAGAGGAGAAAACATCGTCCCTAGCACAGCATGTAAAATCCACAGGACACAAAATAGACTTCGACAACACCAGAACAGTAGCTAATATGGAGCATTATAGGTCAAGGATTACCAGAGAGGTCATAGAGATCGAGAAAAGACCACAAAATCTTAATAAACGAGATGATACGCAGAGATTGCCCACTTCCTGGAAGCCCGCTCTTGTGGGAAAATACGTAACCCGAAGACACACGACGATCCACCGTGGACGAACCAATCACGAAGAGGCATGTTCAAGTATTGACAAATAGTGAAGAAGCACAGCAACCTGCCCGAAATGGACCTATCACAAGGAGTCAGAGCCGAGAGCGGACCAGTCAAGGAGAACCACGGCATTCTGCGGCACCGATTGGACAAGCGGATACCCGACCACCAGGAGCGTGACGTTTCAGCGAAGCCACTCGTCGAGTTGGTTCAGGCGCCCGTTACGCCTACCACAGGTGGTGGGGGACCGGTAACACGTAGCCAAACGCGCAGGCGCGCCCTAGACTGGAGCATATATAAGGAGCCGCACAACGCGGGGAACGTCAGTTCAGTTCGAGCAACGAGAAGCAGCAGTAGGCAGCTTTCAGTGAGAACCTGAAGATGGCAGATGAGATTCTGCCGAAATGTCGTTTAGACAACCGTGACTCCTGAAGGAGTCGATCATCGACGCGGGAGAGCGCCCGGAAGTACAACAACACTTCATATGATATATATATATATCATCAACACATTGGCTACCAATCTTTCATGATGTGTAAGGTATAATTCAATGCAGGTCGGGGTATTTGCCCGCTGAGTAGTTGTTTCCTGCAAATCATGTATAATAACAGTATATGGGTTAAGTCCACCAAGGGCTAAAGGTCACCGCTCTCGGTACTTGCAAAATAGCAAGTCGCTATACACCATGGAGACATCTATGATGTCTGGTGTATAGTAGCATTTGACCACATGAGGGTATTCACTTACCTCTCACCGGTACACCATTTACTTAAGTTTGTATAAAACTAACAGGTTGGCCACTGTCATTTGTCTGTTCCATGACCTATGGCATACTGATGAGAACTAATAAGTTCGAAACCGGTCTATGTCTGGTCGGGGAATTGACAAATGACATTGGCTACCAATCTTTCATGATTTGTAAGGTATAATTCAATGCAGGTCGGGGTATTTGCCCGCTGAGTAGTTGTTTCCTGCAAATCATGTATAATAACAATATATATATATATATATATATATATATATATATATATATATATATATTTGAAGGGTATTCACGAATTTACGAATTTTCGACATTTGCTGCTGTAACTCCAAAATAAAAGATTTTCGAGCCTTGGCCCCATTTGAACTTTTCATCAGAAAGGTGTTCACTGCAACATATCTCAATTTTGACCATATTCACCGAGATCCCAAATCACGTGTTTCTGTGTGGGTTTTTTTGTAATACTGTTAATATACATAAAGGATAAAGTTAGACCCAATGCTGTCCCTTGTGGTACGCCTAGGGTGATAGTGAGAGGGTGACTATATAGTTCATCAATTCTTACACATTGTCATTGTTTTCTATTGGTGAGATAATTGAGAATTGATGTGATACGGCATCGAAAGTCTTTGCTAAGTCAAAAAATGTAGTCATATGCTTTTTCGATTTACCTAAATCTAAGAAATTGTTATTTAACATTCACATTTCAGTAGTACTGCAACTACAGTTGTATGATAATAAAAGTTAGTAAGCTCTCCATGTCCTATTTGAAACATTTTGTCTATTAATTTTAAATAAAACTTCGAATTATATCCAATAAACAGTAATACGAAGAACTCCATAAAAATAGTTTATATTCAGAGTTCTAAATGAAAATTCGATATTGCTCCATCTTGAAATGACTGTAATGCTAGCACCATCCCAACGCCTTGCCGCTGTGCTTTATCTCATTACATTTAACTTGAAAACCCTCTCCATCTGGTTTAAGGAGCTCTCGGTTATTTCGACTAGAAGCAGTACATTTTTAGGCCAAGTATGAGTTTGAATTTTCGAGTATTACTTCAATATTGCCCTATTTAAAATAATACTAGTTCATCAACTTTCTGGCGCTGCATTAAAATTTGCTTCGTTTGCATTTGAGGTTTTTAGTAAAAATATGTTCTGACTTGATTAAGCATAAAAAACCTGAAAATAAAATATACAGTTTGGTTGAAACGTTGTAGTGTGATCTGTTCATTATTCATATTTTCAACTTTCATGACTTCTGCCAGCCATCTTTTGATTTATCTTACTAACAAAAGAACATTTTAGTCATTGAAAAAATATATTGCTATGAAATATTTTAATCACGAAAATAATGTTGATGCCACTAGTATATGGAATATTATTGAATAAATTCCAATACAATAAGACAATAAATGGATTGAAAATTCTCTAATAGTCTAAGTCATCTGGGCCTATTATTGTTGAGGACAGTATAACTCCAACTTTCCAGCAAAGTTCTTTAAGCGAAGGTGTGACAGTGGTGCAAAGACTAGTTGCTACTGAAGAACTAGATGAAATAGGAGCTGAGCCCATTACTATATTTCAATTGCCAAAGGGGTATTGAAGGAACTTAATATTCGTTTATGCCCCAATAAATGCGGAAATGACTCTGTCCCTAAAGTACTATCAATTCGATGTGAACAACTAAAATCACTATTGTGGCAATTCATTTAAATTCACCGCAGTACCATCAGTGTCAATTACTATAATAATAATAATAATAATAGTATGCTTTATTTTCATCAAGACTCGTATCAGAAGTATAGAATATTGTCAAATTAAAATCACACGTCAGCAGTGAAATATATAAAACAAATATAAAATAAACAAACATACAGTAATGATTTAGAATATTCGTAAGGAATTATTATTGAGATCTCTATCAAAATATTCGATCGCAAAGTAAAAACTAGATCTTAATAATAAATTCTTTATCGTGGCTTTAAATTCATTTAAATTGTCAAGTTTTTGATATTCGCAGGGAGCTTATTAAAAAGCTTTATATCCATGACAGTGGGGCCATTAACAGTCAGAGATAATCTATGTTAGGTAATACTAATGTTGAACTTCGACCTAAGTGCATTGGGAGCATCCATTACGTTCCCGAATGAAGTTTCCAGGATTTGATTTTATGAACATTACTGAATTGAATATATGCAGCGAGGGTATTGTTAATTATTGTTTAAATAATTCCCTACACTAGATAGTGATAGGCTTAAACAACATCAATCGGATAATATTTTTCTGGGTTCTCACGATTTCATTTCATTAACACTGGAAAAATTACCACAGCATAAAATACCATAGTTAATAGACGAATATATCTGCTAAATAATATGTCTTTATAGTATTTAAGTTAACTTTATTTCACAGTTGCCAGATTACAAAAGAGTTAGTGCTAATTGTTTGAACAAAAAATCAATTTGAGTGCTCCACGTTGAATGGGCATCAAACTGGAGTCATAAAAATTTGACGGAGAAAACTTTGATTGGTTTCTTTAGTTGAAAAACACAGCATTTCAGTTTTTCAATTATTTAATAAGCCATTGTCAAAACAAAATGTTTCCGTGTTGTGTACAGCAACATTTGCATGAGAACTGAGTTCCGTGATACTCGGAGAGGAGACAGCAGCAGATGTGTCATCAGCAAATAAAGACATAAATGATCCGTCAAAACAGTCAACAATATCATTTATAAAAATCAAAAATAACAATGGCCCCAAAACATTCCCTTGGGGGACGCCCACGTTGACTTGGTTAGTGCTGGATGTATAAATAATACTGTTGTTCCTTATAACAACTTCTTGTGACCTATCCACCAGATATATCTTCACCCAGTTTAAGGGTTATCTTTTATCCCATATTTATCAAGTTTCAGTAAGAGTAGATTTAGATCGACTATGCAGAGTGGATCATTAATAATAGGCTATCAAAATGTATGCAGGCGGTATTATTATTTAAGTCAATATTATTTAAGATATAATTGTACAGTAACAAAACGGTATGCTGGCCAAAACAGCCTTTATGAAGCCAAATTGTCTCCCAGTTAGTATATTTTCAACCTTCAAGTAAGCTGAGTGTATAGAAAACCAACCCACACCAACCGTTACCTTAACTCAAAATCACACCACCATCCATCACAAATAAATTCCGTTGTCAACACTCTTGTAACCAGACCCCTCAGACTAACAGACAATCACAACAGACAATCCGAACTACAAACATTACAAGAAGCACTTCTACAAAACGGTTACGACGAAGGACATATAACGCGATCCATACACAAAACAAAAAATCCTTCCCAAATTCAACAGACAGAAACTCTTCCTCAGCAAAAAGCTTTCCTACCCTACATCAAAGGTGTCACAGACAAAATTTCAAAAGTCCTGAAATCCAATAACATAAAAACCATATTCACAACACACCAAACAATTTCCAATTTAATCAGAACCCCAAAATACCAAATACCTAATTATTCCCACGGTGTATACGAAATACCTTGCTCAAACTGTCCGCAAACCTACATTGGACAAACCAACAGACGGATTAACAATAGAATATATGAACATAGTCTTGCAGTTAGAAAATCCGATCCCACATCATCACTTGCCCAACACCGCCTTCTAACAGGCCATAATATAGACTTCGATAACACCAAAACCATAGCACCATCATTTTTCCAGAAACCGCGAATCATCCGCAAAGCAATTGAGATGGAAAAATGTCCCAATTGTCTAAACAAAAGGGATGACGGTCATCGTCTTCTAGTCGCTTGGAAATCATTGATCTCCAGGCTAGCCCCACAATATTCATCCACACCTCATAATCCTGATAGCAACCGTTCTGCTCTGATGCCTCCATCAACAGACCCTCAACCCCCCACCACTCTCCCACCCACAGACAGCTTTCGTATAAATAACACTTCGTCCAATACTGCCAGCGAGTTCGCTCTAAGGAGTAGGCAGATTGAGGCCTTAGAGATGGATCGTGGTGAGATCTGGGGAGTAGGCAGATTGAGACCCCGGAATCGAACCAGTTCCACGAACTCCTAGCATTATTTTCTTTGACAATTTTTACTTGACCCACTTTTTCTCTTGAAAATGGCTTCAAAACGGGAGCCGAAACGTCGAGACATTAACAATCTCAGACGCGGTTCAACCCGAGAACCTAGTATTTTTCATATATATATTCATAGCTTTTTTTAGTATTGTAGGAAATTTGCAATTTGCCCTTTCGAAAAGAGAGATTTATTAATGCAATGAAGGGGTCAATTATATAATTAAAAACCTTACAATGAGCTAAAAATTCCATCAACGCCAGCAGAGTTTATTGAGGAAATGGATAATATTATTTTGGGGACTTCCTCTCAAGTGATAGGTGATAAATTAAAAGTGAAGTCAATAGCAATAATATTGTTTACTAATACTTTCACAATGTTTAGTCATATCAACGCTTGAAAAAATTATTATTATAGCTGTTATATTTTGATATACTATACCTTAGTTGAACGAAATGGCGATATCGTACATTTTATTGTCATTTTCTGCTAGATTAATTTCGTTCACATGCACGTCTCATACAAATCATAATTCCTTCAGCATGCCCATCCATATAATATGAAAAGTTTGACGTGCAGTACGCAATGCATTGCAGGATAATTGGGAAACTATTCCTAAATTATAAGGATTAGACAAAGCTTAGCACAGAGTCTGATTTAAACTAGCTTTCTATTCATGCAGGTAAATAGGAGTGGAACTCATAATGGGGGGTTCGCTTGCAATTAATGGAGCGGCAATGATTAAAGCAGATTCAGACTCATAACGCGGTAGAGATTGCCCATATTGCAACACTCAAGTCCAAGTTGATCGTCGGTCCGAAGCTCACGTGACCAATGGTAGCTCACTTAATGAATGAACGACCGCAGGACTTATCGATCACCGCCGAGAGAATTAGTTTTTATGCCGAGAAAATTAGTTTTAGCGGTTAATTATACTTACATTCGTGAAGAATATAGCGGATAAGCAATAACTAAAATCCCTGCCCCGTTTTTCTGAAATTCGTGTAAAGCATACTGTTAAACAGCTTTTATAAAAATATTTCGTTCAGTAGAAGACATGAAATTGAAGCTAATGTGGGAATGTTTTCGATTTGCTTTTCTATTCTATTAAATTGAAAGCAAATTACTTTTATGGGCCTTTCATAATTCGGCTAATGGGATCATTTACGACTTTTTCTTATTCATCAATTAGAAGTACTCTATTAAAAAGCTTATTATCAAAGAATTTTGCGGTTAAATAACATTATATCTAGAATCTAGTAAACTCTAAACTGGCATGTGTATGAGTTGATAATGCCCGTACGATTTCATTTCTCTCGCACACAAAGTTAAAGTAATAGCCCAAAAACACTGTCGCGTATGTCTGCCAAGCTTCGCTCTCACTTATTTTGAGACAGAAATATTGTGATACACACTGAAGAGAGAGATAAATTTTAATCTACGTTTTCAATAAGTTCAGCGATTCTCAAACTCTGAAGATTTGTCATTGGTTATTTAACAATCGTCTCATATTAGAATTAAATTCATCTTTATATGAAATATATAAACTATTTTTAGTGGCAGTGGATATTCATCCGACAAACGGACATTGCCAAACCACTATACCTAGGACTTGCAATTTTCTAGTATCTACATATTACATGAATTGTACGTCATGGAATAACTCAGTGTGTAAGTAAAGGGAATAAAACATGCGTGTTCAAATCCTGTTGCCTACCGATTTTTTAAAAAAAATTTATTATATTAAAAGTTAAACATTTTTCTTCTAAACATTTTATTTTATTAATCCGCGCCGCAAGTTTTGTTAAAACTTTCTTTTCTTTAAACATTTTTCTTGTATTATTCCGCGTGAGTTTATCCCTTGGTATTTAATGGTCTGGTTATTTATTCACTTGTCAGACGCATATCCACAGCCATTTTTTTTATTTATTATACATTACATAGGCCATAGGCCCTCAATCCTTCGTGTTTTATTTCTTGCTAAATAAATAGTTAGACCGAACAGTTTACCGCGGTGTGCCAAAGCTGTAGTGTTTTTTAAGGTATTTTTTACAGCCCATTCCTATATCACCTGATGACATGGGCGTGGCGTATCTATAATTTTTATCCAATAAACCGACGTACCATCTACAGTTTGCGGTTTGGAAGGTCGCTAAGCCGGTCATTCTATTTATTTAACGTTAAATGTGTCCGGGTTTCTAAATTAGATACGTGTGTAAATATTTATTTCGAGTAACATTAAATTATGAAAATACAATATTTGGTAAATATGGCAACTAAATTAGGCGTCTTAAATGAACAGTCAAAGAAGTTGATATTAAATTTAATAGATTATTTTACAAAAGAAAAGGAAAACAAGGGACCCTTGGTACCTCTTGAACGAATTCATGAAAGAGTTTCTGAAGCCTTAAACATAAGTCTCAGAACAGTTAGCAGAATTAAGCACCAACATATTAATAATGTATCCTTGAAAATTAAAAAACGAACTAAAAAGAAACCAAAAACATTAGATGTACGTGAATGCGTTAAAATGCAAATATGGGAAGTAATTAATAATTTTTATGAATCGAAAACACATTTTGCATTAGATACTTTGAAGGAAATGCTAAAAATAAGGGAATCATTGACGTCTGTAAGGTAAGTCTCTTAAAACTATTAAAACATTGTGGATTTAGGTATAAAAAAGATTGTAACCATCGCTATTTATCTAAACAAATGCAAATAGTTCAGCAAAGGATTGAATTTCTAAGAAAATATATGGAAAACTATGACAGTAACCTTCGAAGGGTTGTATTTATAGATGAAACATGGGCATTTGCCAATGGAAGTGTTCGAAAATCGTTTCAAGATTTATCAAAAAAAAGTGTCAAACTGTAGGAAAGCGATTCATTATTTTGCATGCAGGAACATCAGATGGCTTTATTCCGGGAACAGGCTTAATTTTTTTCTACTACTAATAACAGTATGGATTATCACGATAACATGAATTGTGACAATTTTGAAGAATGGATACAACAGCAACTACTGCTAAATCTTGAAGAACCAAGTTTAATTATAATGGATAATGCTTCGTATCGCACCCGACAATTAAATAAACAACCTACTTGTCAATGGAAAAAGCATGATATTGCAGAATGGTTAACTAAAAACAATATTCTTTTTCCTTCTACAGCATTGAAAGCGGACTTGTTAAATCTTGCTAGGAGTAATAAGAAGGAAAAAATATACTTTGTTGAGGAACTGCTGCGTGAGAATGGGCATGAAGTTCTTCGTTTACCACCTTACCATTGTCAATTTAACGCTATAGAATTAATTTTGGCTAATACGATTCTGATTCTTCTGATAGTGATGATGTCAGTCATAGTGACTGTGATTAAAGTTATACATATTTTTATTTTTTAATGCACCAATGTCAAAACGCGCGTCGAATAAAGTGTTCGAGTGCATAGTGTTCGTTGTTTGTGAAAATGCTTTATTGCTAGTGTTGTTCTGTGAAATTTGTTTCAATTAGAATTTTTATATTTTAATACACGAATGAGGAAAAGCGCATCGAGTAGGTAAATTGTTTAAGTGTAGTGTTTAAGTATTTTTTATTTTAGTGTTTATGAAAATCGCTTCGTCGCTGTGTTCTTCTGTGAGAATTGTTCCACTTTATTTATATTAAAATTAATATCAAATTAACAATAAATGTGTGGTAAAATAATAAAATAAATTACTACAGCATAAGACCCACTAATCCTTGTGAAAGGAATTAACAATTCATTGCCACCGGTTAAGGTACAAAATGGCGTTGCCAAACGACTGAAAATAATGTTACAAACATTGCGACGTACTACACCTTCAATGGGAAAACCGTGCGAAAAACGCAAATAAAACCTGATTGCGTTTTCCGGTTGAACTATAAAAAAAATTGCGGTTACCAAAATGGCGTATTTTTATGCAAAATGACATTCTAAACACTTTCTTTCTGTACATATTCTTCAGTAAAATTAATAGAAACTGTGTAAATCAGTAACTAATTCTTAAAGTCCGCTATGTTAAGTCCGCCATTTTGAATTTTCCAATTTTTATTTCGTAATTAGCAACCCCAAAAATCCCCACGATATTATTTTTAGCCTAAAACTTTGCGAATTATTAAATTGGGAGTGTAAATTGTTAAAGGTATACATTTTATATGTTGCCGAAACTTACTTTTGCTGTGGGTTGTGCAGGAAAATGTAGCCGTAGGAAAGTAGGACTGAATTGTTCAACAGCTTGTGCAGATTTTCACGGTCACTGCTGCTTGAATACCGCACCTATAATTGCTATAAATGAGGAAATACACGACGAAGACGTTTCAGATACCGAAGAAGTCGCAAATATTGACTGATTTAAGATCCGGCATGGATTAGGGCTCCTGGGTAAACCATGTAAAAGAAGCGTACCAAGCCATTCTACATCTAAGGCGGTGCTCTATAACAGCAATATTTAATATTCATTCTGAGACATAGAAAGCAAGATAATTGCGAAGTATGTGGTACAAATGAGATTTAGCGGAACTAAATGCATTTTTCACTTACTCCGCGTCGTATCTCCAAAACGTTTAGGAGTATGAAAAATATGTATAGAATCTTTAAGGTACAGGATTTGCAGATATACAACTTCTATAATAGGTGTTGTTGGTTGGGTCATAAAAACTGAGCTAATCGCGAATTCGCGATTTCCGGGACCTTCCGAAGCGATTTTCACGAATTCCTCCAGGTGTATCGTGGCTCAACTACCAAGTATTATTCTAAAGACGACTAAATAAACACAATAAAAAAAATTGTAGAGCACGAATTTAGCACAAAGGTCAATTTTACGCCTGGAGTATTAGTACATTATAATCCTAATTTAAAGATAAATTTGACTGTTAACAGTTCAGACTATGGAATTGAGGCAGTAATTTCACATGTTTTTGACAATGGAGTTGAAAGACCTATTTGATACGCATCTAGGACTTTGTCAAAAGCCGAACGAGGCTATTCTGCGTTAGATAAAGAAGCGACCGCACTAATTTGAGGAGTAAAAAGATTTTACCAATTTTTATACGGTAGAAGGTTTGATTTAGTTACTGATAATAAAGTTATTGTTTCGATATTTTGGGTCAAGGAAAGGTATTCCAGTAATGGCCTCAAATAGATTACAGCGTTATGCTTATTTCTTAAGCGGATTTGATTTCGATATTAAATATGTACATACAAAAAAAATATTGCAGATTTTTTGAGTAGATTACCTATTAATGACGCACAAGATAATGACAGTGAATTATGCGAGGATATATCAGCAATTATAAATTATCTAACAAATGAATCGAAGTTACCTATCGAGATAAACAATATTCGGGACGAGACACAGTCGGATTCTATTCTTTCCCAAGTTTACACCTATATTTATTTATTTATTTATTTATTTATTGATGTAATACAGACAAGAATATGTTTAGATTTACAATTACATCATTCTATAATACTAAGAAAACTATCTATATATGTTATATTAGAAATATACTATGATATATAATATTATCGAGACAGGCTTAACCTTCTCAAACATATCGTATTACATACTGCGTAACAGCTCTTCTCAATAACCGCTCACGCTGCATGAGCATTATATTTCAATTCTCAGTAATTCTGATTGTGCTGAATCAGCAACACTGTTTCCTTTGTTCTTGAAACATTATAAATATTACTAACAACCTTTTTGTAATCAGTCTTATACTCACTTCAGATTAAACTACTTCAAAATTATTATTGTATCTTATTAAAACGAGTCAACGTTGACTCAAGTGTAATAAATAAAGTTTTTAAAAAGTTATTCAAACAATCCACTATCTAACATTGGCGCAGTCGTGGCGGATCTGAAAAACACGCAGTTCGGGAGCCTAACCAGTAGCAAACATATCCGAGGGAACAAGGAGTCCATCTGAAAAAGGTGCCTAACCGGACGAAAAGAGCTTCTGGAACAAGGAGAACTTCTTAGCTGTAGTGGTGGATCCCAATCCTTTGTTCAGAAGAACCTACATTATTCTCAAACGCACAGAAGCGAAACAATAATAATTATCAAGAAATACAAGCAACATTTCAAATCAACACGATTCAACAATTAGCAAGTAAGAATTTCATCCCGTCCCATCGTTGGTGTCTTCGGCATCAAAGGCAACCCTGTGGAAGGAACACCCAGTGACACCCCTGGCAGAGAGAGACCTTTGGTGAAGCTAAGCTCACGAAGTCGCATTCAACTGGACCACGAGGAATGAAAAATTTAGGGTAAGTCATTTTTGAATCATCTCGCAAACATTTATTTGCAAACAACGACATAATTTTACATCTTATTTTATCAAAATACATTGCATTGCTACATACAGTTCTAATATCTAAGGTAGTAATTTTATTTAAACTCGAAACAAAATATCTTGATTATAATTGTGTGACCTATATAAATAACCGTAATCATACACTGTTCCTATCGTAACATTATTTTTATGGTAATATCATATACTCTTTAAGTGCGAATTTATCTAATTAACTGTAATCACGTACCATTGTTATCTTTGCATTTTTATCGTAATATAATATTGCATACCACATAAAAGGTTAAGGTTAAGGCCGTAAGACAAGCTTGTGTTCTATAATACCGTGTGTGCAAAATATAAAATTATCAGAGATATACTATTTCCAAACTCAAAACGCTTTTTAAACCAAACGCGTTTTTCGAATTAATCTAGCTATTCTATAATATAAATTTTAAATATTACAGAATAAATTCTTGCACATTTCATATTAAAATTTCTTATTAAACACCAGTAGCGTACTAACTTAAATTGGAAAAAGGCGGTTTAAGTTATTTAATCATCTAAATAATATAAATAAAATGGCTACAAACGTAAGCAATTCCAATGCAAACAATTCAATCACGGCGAACGAAACCATAAATATTGAACCTTATAGGTTAAGCGAAATATTTTCCATAGTGCCCGAATTTGACGGCAACCCCATATTCTTGCAAACATTTATTTCAGCTTGCATAACCGCTCAGGGGATCGCTGTTGATGATCAGCGCGTCTTATTAACGCTTCACATAAAAAATAAATTACGCGGAAAAGCCGCAGAATTAATAAATTCCCGAAACCCTGCTACATGGGCAGAAATCAAAAGCTTACTTGAAGCTCATTTTGGCGACTCTCGCGACCTGACAGCTTTGATTCAGGATCTGCAGAGGATTCGTCAGTTACCCAACGAAACCGCACTAATATTTGTATCAAGACTACAAACGCACAACGCGAAAATGCACGCAGCAGTGCAAAAGCAGACTCTAACTCTAGAGGAAAAAACTGCTCAATGTAACCTCATTGAAAATATGACATTGACTACTTTATTAACCGGATTAGAACCCAAATTAGGTCAAATCATTAGGGCTGGTAACCCTGGCGACATGTTAGACGCAATAAACCGCATTAAACGTGAATTGCAATTATCCTATTTTGAATCACAAAAATTTTCTAATAGAGTTCCAAATAAAAATCTCATTCAAAACCCACAAAGACGTCCAAACTCCCCACAATTTTGCACCTTCTGCAAAAGAAGCGGACACCATGTTAATGAATGCCGCACAAGGCAAAACTATCAATCCCCATCTCCCAATTTCACACCAAATGCTTATTCTAATCAAGCACAGCTTCCAAGGCAACATTTCACATCTAATCATAGACCGCAAAATTTCCAAAATTTCTCTAACCAACAGCAAAATTATTCTCAACAGAACCGGCCCTCAGCTATCAGGCCAAATCCAAACTTCAACCAACAAAGACCTTCTGCCATCCAACCAAACCCAAATTTCAACAGGTTTAATCAACAAAAGACACATCACCTAAATCAAGAACCTTATGATAACTACACTGATAGCCCAAACCAATATGAAAGTTATCCTGTAAATTATTCTACCAATTATTCTCCCAATTATTCTAACGAAAATGATTATGATTACGATTTTGGAACCCAACAATGTGAGAATTATACTGCTAATTCTCAACCCCAACAGTACGAGAATTATACTGCTAATTCTCAATCTCAACAGCACGAGGATTATACTGCTAATCCTCCGGATTTTTGCATAGGCCCGGAGTATTCCACGAGTACTCCAACCCAACAAACGGACGAACTAGACCAAATTTCTCGCCAAGTCCAAGCGATAAACCTCCAGGACAGTTTCGACCCAAACCTGAATTTCCCAGAACAATGTTTCATGTAAAATTACCATATAACCCTCCATTTAAAGTAAGTTCAGCAAACCTGTATTTCATGAAAGATCCAACAAACAAATTTAATATTTTAATCAACACAGGTGCAGATATTTCCATTTTCAAACCCAAAACAACGGAAAATTATAATCTAAGACACCCCGAAAATTTAAATATACAAGTAACAGGTCAAAAAATTAACATCACCGAATCTGTTCTCATACCATTCAATTCTAACGACCCATACGAAGTTTATGTACACGATTTAGATACAGACTTTGATGGCTTCGTAGGTAGCGACTTTCTAGAACATTACGAATGCACTATAGACTTCAAAAATAATCAACTAATTACTAATTTTAAAAATATACCATTATTTAAAGTTAACGATTATTTACCTTTACAACAAGTCACAAATTCAAACAAAAATATTAACAATCACATTTCAGGTAACACCATTAATAAAAATCCTATGTTTTTCGAACCAGACACTGAAGAAATATTTGAATTTTATTGTGACACTGACGCTATACCGCTAGCTCAGGAACAAGAAAAAATACGCCTACCTAACACCTCTGCAAAGACAAACGTACAAAGTGAATTTTTCGAGACAACATCTAATGTAAATTATCAAAAATCAGACTTCTATCAAACAGACAAAATTCCTGAACTTTTAGACATGTCCTGTGAAAACAAAAATCAAAGTTCTACTTTTACCGAATCACGTATCAAAAAAATATTTAAAAGCAAAGTACAAGAAACAGAAAAAACTTCAAATGTAACCCCTAACGTTAACCCACAAAAAATAAACCTTTCCAAAACAAAATCATGCCTTATAGATAAATCTAAATGGGTAAACTTAAATTTAAACATTTCAAAAAATAATTCGAAACAAATAAAACCAAAAGCATTAAACAGAAAAACGTTTATTTCGCAAACAGTATTCAAAATTAATAATAAAATACTTAGGAAACCGAAAATTCAAAAGACAAACAAAATAAAGAATAATCCGAGAAACATGCATACGATCTTGCGTAATCAAAGCAAAAGAAAAATTTATACACCCTACACAACCAGGAAAATGTACCAACAAAACCCATTTTTGTTTCCTGAAAAGACAATTCCAAAAATCGTAGAATTTTCGAACTTAAAATTTGAACCAGTGCAAAAATTCAAATCTATATTTAAACTTAATTGATAACCATAATACCGATTCTCGTCTCAACCATATGCCGACCCTGCGAAATAAAACATTTACACAAAAACTTGCAACCCAAAATAATTTTCAAAATTATCTCACAAATTTTTAGTCACCTAATCGAAATCTTTTAGAATATTACTACCTAAAATTACAGTTTATATTAAAGATATTCTCCACTTTTCTCAAATTTTCCTAAATTAATATTACTAGAAAATCTTTAAAAAATAATTGTACGATATATCAACTAACTGCATAGATCAATTATTGATCAAAAACACTTCTTATGTAAATAATTTTATTCCGTTCCTCTATTACTAGGACATTTCGACATTTCTTCTCCTGTAATAAATTCTACAAAACCTTAATCATAAGGAAATACTTTTGTTCATTTAAATAAATGCACATAAAATATTTACATTTAATTCGAAGAAATTCATAATAGTAGTACTACTTTGATAACAGTGCCTTGAACTTTTGCACAGACGCACGTCTTGTATGTTTATGAACTTAAACATTTTAACAAGAAATGCCTGATATCCAACACCTCAATATTGCATTGTACTCATTATGATGTTTCATTACACCAACATAAATGCTTTACAAGCACAAGTAATAACAGCTGTTAATTAATAGCAAGGGCAGAAATTTAAATAATATACATTTAGAAATTTTCAGACTTTAAATTAGAACCTAAATCCAGAACATACCTTTTCAAATTAAAAAAAAATTTGAATCACTCGAAAATCCTGAAAATTCACAAATATACAAAAGAAATTTCAGAAACTGAAAAATCAATCTTTCTTCAAAAATGTTCAGAATTAAATTTGTATGACCCTATGTACAAACGAACAAATTGCCCAAGAATTTGACACATTTTCTTGACTTTACAAAACGAAATCTTTAATAGATTACTCTAAAATACAAATTACAAACAAACCCTACACCTTACACCATTTGACAACTTTTATACTTACATGAGACAAAACTTCTAGTAGATTACGAAAACAAAACGTAAAACTACAAATTTCACACAACTACTATATCGAAAAATTGTGAACTTACTTCCACACAATAATTTCACTAAAACATCTCCCTATAAAAAGAAAACTACGAAATTATTCTGTAGTTTAGTAATAACAAAACCAACATTAACTCAAAAAAAAACACAGACGGACAGAATTATTTCTCTTTAGGATCAATGTTAAGACATTTATTCTCAACATTATTTTAAAAATCAAAACAATTTAGGGATTTCAAAAGAAAAACAATACCTCAAAATTTCCAATACTTATGTTAGACCAATATACAAAATTTATCATACTTCAACTACTAATCAGAACCTAACAAGAACCCCTGATAAATAAGGTTCCGTTTATAAAAATAGGTTACATCAAAAACAAATATAATTGGCAAGAACTAACAAACCACGCCAAAAGTTTTATAAAAAACGCAAAATTTGTCGAAAACCAAATCGCAAGGATCCTAACAATCCTTTAGTAATCACCAAAACCTCAAAAGCACCGTTCGACAAATCAATGTCGACCCATTTCAATTCTCACACAAAACTTACACTGACACCTAAAAAAAATTGACAAATTCCCACAGCTTACACTGTCCTACACAAGATTGCAAAATCAATCGTAAACATCCTTATGTTACAATTTCGACACTATAATCATGTAACAGGAACATTTACATTCTCTCATTCCCTGACCAACGTCTTAAAATAAAAAGAACTTATTTTCTCGTAACATTTACATAGAATTATTATCCGAAAACGTACATCACCCTAATTCTGACAAGTAGTAAACATTTCACGAATTTAATTTCAAACAACTATTCCTTCAAAAAGCTCATTTATAATTTTCCAAATAATTCCATCAGTCAATCTCTTCATTATCTCGGAAATATAATGCGCATAGACTTATGACAATCATTTATGTTCGCATTATAAACTAATAAGTGAATCCTCTTATTCTTATAGTGACAACTCCATATCAAATGAACACGCGGTAACTACCCAACTTCAACGCTACTCCAGAAATTGAAATTCTGTAAGTTTAATTTTCCCACTCAGAAAAATTTGTCATGCAAGAAAAAATATCCCGAAGTTTTCTAACATTCAGATAGTTCAGTCCACCCTATGAAACTCAATCGTAAAGCCCTATGTAATCAAGAGAAATGAATACTTAATTAAATATGACATTAACAATAAATGACAGTAATAAAATCGATAATAATTCATTTTTCTCAACCCACACATTATTCTAGCAATACCATTCTACGCTGTGTTTCACAACAGCAACCCCTCATGGTTATTTTCCAAGTGTACAACCCTGTTAAAACTATTCCACATATGAATAGCAACTATTGTGACATACATTCGAAACGAAATATTAAGATATTTACATTATAAATATGATTATTATCCTAATAAGTTATATACCCGACTACATGACGATCATACAGGAAACTAAATATATGATTGGTACACTATTTTACAAAATAGCGTGTATTAATTACCGTCCGAGACCAAAACAAAAGAAATGTTAAAAATCGTTTCGATAACCACGTTTCAAAAATTGACCAAATACCAAACTGACAATAACACCTATTTCTACAAATAATCTCAGATGACAAAATAAATTGCAAAACAATTTAATGACAACGGTACTTTCAAAAAGTAATGTTCTTTTCAAAATTAATCATTTCAATCAACTCGAAAATCTAATTAAAAACCAAATATCTGTTACAACTTCAGTAATCAAAAATTTCAACGCAACTATTCAAAAATTGCAAGTTGACGAAGAAACTTTCAATAAGGATATTAAAGAATTGAAACCTCAATTTTAGACATGACTAAAGACATAGAAAACATCCATGCAAAACTGAAATTTATCAAAATCTGCGAACAACTTATGGCAAGTTACTTATTTATTGAGGATAACCTAAATGACATCCTAAATTCCATCACTTTCGCGAGGCTTAAAATAATTCACACGTCAATTATAAATCCAAAAGACTTAGTAAATTGTCTACAGGAAATTTCGCAAAACCTACAAAGGAACAATTTACCGCTTCCAATCAAACTATCAAAGGTTGCACAGTACTTAGACATTATAGAACTAAAAGCTTTTCAAACAAATTCGGATCTAATATTTGTGTTAGACATACCTTTAATAGACCCTCAAACATATTCAGTATTTCAATTATACCCTATTCCTATTTTGGATAATAGAACTGGTTTATATCATGTATTATCAACTTCTCAAAAATATATCGCGAGAAATGATGATTCATTAATGTACATACTTATTTCGAACCTTGAAGAATGCAAACCACTTTATTTCAACACCAAATTATGTCCAAATTTATTTGCATATCCTATTGACAACAATGCCATATGCCAAGCCCGTCTCTTCAAGAACCTCAAAACTCTGCCAGAAAACTGCCAGACGTCATTTATCATCAGCCAAGGCTACAACGTCCAAAAAATAGACGAAAACACATGGTTAGTTATTAACGCAGAACCTCTACAAACAACCATCAACTGTCCAGAAAGAAATTCAAAAACTGAAGTCATCTACAAAAATTCAATAGTAAAATTACAACCAAATTGTTACGCCTTCATAGGCATCACAAAAAATTCAAGCCAGTACCAATGAAGTAACCGATGTAAAAGACGACACTCATCCAATCCAAATTCCATTTGAATGTTGTAAACATATTCCAGACAAAATCCGAGCTCCAAATCTTAAACCACTAAAATTAAACAATCTCAATACGGAAGACCTCGAAGTTGCCAAACACAAGTTGGACCAATACTCCAGAGATTTAGATGATTTGATCAACGAACCCTTTATAACAAAACACATATCCTGGTTCACCTATTTTATCATTGTGCTAATATTTGGACTGTTATTTCTGTACCTATTTTGTAAGTGCAGAACAAAAAGACGAAGACTAGCCATCGATGTTTCTGCATCACCCCCATCTCCACCGAGGCCTAGCAAACCCTACAGGACATTTGCTAACCTATTTCCTTCACGAAGACGACCTACCTTAAGAAGAGAAGACAACGAAGCCGAAGACATAGAACTTACATAAAGACAAACTGTTTTGTGCCTTTTTAATGACTTTCAGTGCTGGACTCTTCAGAGAATTTTATTTCATTTGTTTAATCATTATATTTCATTATTTTTCTATCATTTGTTAATTTCAATTTTATTAACATTTTTACGTCATTTTCATTCAAACCCATCATGCTTATATTTTATGCTTTCACAGTAAAGCTATATTTTAACCTTAGGAATATTTTATCCTATTTTACAATTCAAACCTAGTATGTTTGTATTTTACGCTTTCTTGCTAAAGCTATATTTTAACTCTAACATTTTTATGTTATTTTATTTTATGAATCAAGCTTATTGTGCTTGCATTTCATATTTTAGACGCTAAGGTTATATTCTGTATTTTAAACCTTACGATTTAACATTTTTTGTATCTCTTATATTTTTCCAAATTGTACCATTACCTTTTATATACATTTTATATTCATTTCAAAAGTTGCTGCATAAAACACCAACTTTTTTTATAAGGGGGAAGCTGTTATATTAGAAATATACTATGATATATAATATTATCGAGACAGGCTTAACCTTCTCAAACATATCGTATTACATACTGCGTAACAGCTCTTCTCAATAACCGCTCACGCTGCATGAGCATTATATTTCAATTCTCAGTAATTCTGATTGTGCTGAATCAGCAACACTGTTTCCTTTGTTCTTGAAACATTATAAATATTACTAACAACCTTTTTGTAATCAATCTTATACTCACTTCAGATTAAACTACTTCAAAATTATTATTGTATCTTATTAAAACGAGTCAACGTTGACTCAAGTGTAATAAATAAAGTTTTTAAAAAGTTATTCAAACAATCCACTATCTAACATATATACAGAGTATATATAGGGAAAGAAAGATAAAGAGAAAAAAAATAATATATACTACAAAAGAATAATCTGATAATAAATATTACATACATACAGATCACATACAACCGTCATGGGAATAAATAATAACGTAAAATTACAATATATTTGCTTCACCATTGTATCTCATTATTTGAAATCAAATAAAAAATGCTGGGGACTATTTTTATTGAATATCTAAAAATATGTTTTCGATTTTTTTTTAAATTTATTTTGAGTTAGATTAAATATATTAAAATTAGATTGTAGACAGACATAGTTTGTATCAATGCACATCCGTATAATTAGCCTGTTCATTCTTATGTTAGTTTTGTAGTATACTTGAAACATAATTTGTCGAGCTCTAACTCTAGAAGGAATATAAAAATTAAGTTGGGGGCGAGCGTAGGTGCGTCTTTACTATGTACATATTTCGATATGCGATGTAAAGCAACGTTAGGCGCAGTTAGTAGTTGGATGGGTGACCCTCCCAACGAAGGCCGCGTCCTCGCCTCACACATTTTCCAGCGGCTTGTATCAGTGTATGCGCGGAAACTATACAACTTTAGTCGAGGGTTGTATAGGGGATATACCATCCTTCGGAGGGGATGTAAAGCCGTCGGTCTCTTGTCTATTAAATATTAGGCAAGCAAAAGATCCCTACTCTTCTTAAGGGAAGAGGTTCGGCAAAAATTCCTGGTTGGGGGTAGCTCGTCTACAGGCGTCGGTGTTAGGCCTCAGTAGCGGAAATAGGCCGACGTTAAATAAATATATATATAAAAAAAATAAGTTTTGATAAAACATCTTCTGATACTATAATAGCACATTATTCGTTTTCCTTCTAGTAGAGAGCTTTACAATAATTAATTCTTTGCGTATTAAATGATATTCATTGTAATCAGGAAACCGTAAGTTTTTTTTCCTATAAATATAAGATAAGAGTTTATTTTGGATCCCTTCTATTTGCTGTGAGGCCACTGCTGTGCCGGGGTCCCATATTTGCGAAGCAAATTCTAATTTAGACCGTACAAAACTGAAGTACTGAAGTGAAGTTTATTCTAACTCTTTTCCAGCCAAACTCAGATGCATTCCTCATTACAAAACCCAAGTTCCTGTATGCTTGCTTAACGATATTTTCTATATGTTCATTAAAATTTAAATTACAGTTAAACAACACTCCCAGATCTTTATGTTTGCAATCACATTTCAGTGGATTATTATTAATTTTATAAGTATACCGAATATGATTTGATTTCGTTGTGTATGTCATTGCCGAACATTTATTTATATTTAGTGATAGTTTGTCGTTTATGCTCCAACTAAATATGCTATCAATATCCAGTTGAAGTAATAACACATATTTTTCACTTGTTATGTTTCTATACATTTTTAAATCATCCGCATATAACAAGCACTTGGAGTAATTTAGATGTTCAGGAATATCGTTAACAAACAGCAAAAAAAACATAGGTCCAAGGTTACTGCCTTGTGGAACTCAGATTTTACTGGAAAAGGCTCAGACAAAATGTTCATGAATTTTATTTGTTGAGACCTATGACTTAAATAGGAGCTGATAAATTATAATAGATTAGTAGAGAAACCTGATTTCAATAATTTTTTAGCAGAGTGTCATGATCTACTCTGTCAAAGGCCTTAGCAAAATCTGTGTAAATCATATCCACTTGTTGGGAGTTATCGATTGCTGCGCTAATATCATCAGTAAAGATAGATTTGTTACTAAGGATTTTTTTGAAACAAATCCATGCTGATATTCAGTAATATTATTCTTAACATAAAAATAAATTTTGTTATAAATTATTTGCTCAAAGACTTTAGCAACAGTTGATAGGACAGGTATAGGCCTGTAATTACTGATATTTCCTAATGCCCCACTTTTATGTATTGGTGTTACTAAGGAGTTTTTCCACAGACTTGGAAATTTATTTGTTTTTACTGCTAAATTAAAAATTATTAACAGCGGGTATTCAATAAGACTACTACAACCTTTTATTATATAGGGAGGAATACCATCTGGCCCTACAGACTTTTTGGGTTTAAGTTTCTTTATAGAGTCCCTAATATTACTTAAGCAAATTTTGTCTATAATTAGTGGATGCCGCGATACAACTTCATTCGTTCCCATGTTTTTTATATTATATGTTGCCGATTCTCCATATACTGATTCAAAATAATCCTTAAAACCTTTAACTACTTCCTCATTTGTTTTAAACTTAATTCCGTCTTTTTCGTATTCAGTTTGGCTGGTTAAATATGTTCTTTTATTATTTACATAGTTCCAAAAATTATTACTATTATGTCTAATATCCATTTCAATATTACGTATATATTGCATATGTGCATCTTTAATTGCTTTTTTAAGTATTTTCCTAAGTTCCTCAAATTTCTCCAAATGATACTGTGATTGACTTTTGTACTTGTGGTGCGTTCTTTTTCGTTTAATATCACTTATTATTTCTGGTGTATATCAGACAGGATATTTCCTTTTCATAAAATTACTGTTTATTCTCGGCTCAGATATATCGAACACTCTATACATACATTCATAAAAATAATCTACTGCCTGATATTAAAAATGATTGGCCGCAAAATGTGCGTGATGAGATTAAACCACATTTTCGTAGGCAATACGAAATACATATTGAGGAAAATATTTTATTATGGGGGCATAGAGTTATTATTCCTACAAAATTGAGAGGAGCGATGTTAAAAGAACTCCATAGTAGTCATTTCGGTATAGTAAAAATGAAACTATTAGCCAGATCATATATTTGGTGGCCATCATTGAATAGCGACATAGAAAAGATTAGTAAAGGTTGTGATCAATATCAGAAAATACCTTACTTCTTAAATAAACGTATAAGTTGTACGTTACACTTGTAATTATTTTAATTGGATTGCCTACACTCCCATTAGTAGCTCCACAAATTTTCAAAATTTTCTGGTTCGTACTTTTTCATATATCGATCAATTCAATTCAATTCAAAACAACTTTATTCATGGTAAACTGAGTACAAAAAACTGCCTCCCCAGAACCCGTCCCGGGACCGACCCTGCGACCACCGCGTTGACGCGATGGCGCATCGCAAGGTCGGGCCGAGGCGGGGCTGGTTTGGCGTAAGTAAAAAATGTAAATATAAAAACTCAAAACTCCTTTCACCACAAGGTGAATTAAAATAAGTAATATTGTATAAAAAGGCTTAAAAAGTAAAGCTTAACAAAGATTAAAACTATCACTCGGTTTTACCCGTTTGCGCACTGCACTTTGTTTAATTTTGGCACTTTTCGCTGACACCATAACTTGTACGGAGTGCCATCCGCGAATTGTTCCAGCGACGGGCTGCGCAAGGCTGGCCTAAACTGTGATTCTAAATTTTGAATTGTTTTGGTATAAAAAATTTGGAAACTGTTACAAGGTTAATGAGAGAAGAATGAATTTACAGACAAAAAGGTACAAACAGAAACGAAGGAACAACAAACAAAAAGTACAAAAACAAAAGAAGAGGGGGACAGGAAAGAATTAAAGTCGATGAAAGGTATGAAATATCAGTGAAAGGTGGATAGTAACAGGGAAGGTATAGTAGGTGAAAGTTTGGCTAGAGTGGCTGCCGGAAAATCGGTAACGTCTGGTATGGTAAGGGGTGTTTAATCCGAAATGGGGCATTATGCTGTCTAATTTGTGTAATGTGTCTTGTTAGCGGACTATCGCCCAGTTTGAATGAGTAGAAGTTTTGGGAGATGCGCTGGACGTAGTCGGCTATCGGGGTTATGTCGTTGCAGCGTTCGTAGAGGTCTCTGAGGGAGGTGTACCTTCCAGAATTTGAGATGAGGCGCATATATTTTCGTTCGAGGACTTCGAGTTTTTTCATTGTCGTGGCCGGTATGCTGCACCACACCGGCGCCGCGTATGTGATGGACGGCCTGACCACCATTGTGTACAACAATTTTTTGTTCTCTCTGTTTAGTCTGCTACCCCTGACCATGAGCGGATACAGACTCCTGGACAGGGAGTAGACCGTCCGTATGGTTTCGTTGATGTGGGTGTTGAACGTCAGTCTTTTGTCCAGTCGCACCCCCAGGTACTTCACGCATCCCCATCATATATCGATCGATGTAGTTACTGGTGAGACACCCATTATAGCTTGATAATATTTGGCACCTAATTTTCTAGTGATATCGCTGAAATAATCGCACACAAAAGTTACAGATAAAAAACGAATGTCGTCGTAGAATACAGTTTTTCATGTAATTTATCTTTTAACTGGAATATATTTCACGTGAAGACATAAATTGGAACGGTTTTTCTAATTAGGTTGCTGCAACGCTATGCTTTTTATCTAACCTTAGGATGATAGGATAAAATGATATAGGACTCCTTGCTGTATTGATTTTAAGTCTTTCTGGAACATAAATTCGGGAGCAAAAACAAAGCGTTTACCATATTTTACGGTAGAGTACAGAAAATGTTATTTATATCAGGAATAATTGCTTCTGAAATTTCAGTGTTTCTCTTAAGAACAAAGATCAATACTCGGATTATATTTTGCATGAGTTGCTGTTAATTCACAGGTAAATTTATTTTGTAAAAATATACGAACGCCGTGGTAAATGTTAAATACATTTTATTCGGTCGAGTAAGCAATAACTGTATGAATCCTGAAATATTTTACATATTCAACAAAATTACAATAATTTGGTTTGCGCAAAAAAAATAAATGTTCCGAACCGTGAACGTACTTTTTGAAATAGTTGTTTTGGAATTTATCACTCCAATTTAACATCGAGCTGGTAAATAATAATAATATACAGGGTCCCAACTAATGCACTGGGACAGTATTGGTATTTCGTAAAGTATAGAAGATACAGGAAAGTTTAAACAGGGAAAAACTTGCGCAATTTCTGGACAAATAAAACGACTTCTTGAGATTCCTAATATCTTTCATAGTTTTCGAGATATCTTAAAAAATGGAAAATTTAAGACTTTCGTTTTTCACTTTTTTGTTCTTATTTAACAAAATATCAAATAAATCTATTTAGATTTCTTATTATAACTATGTATAACCAGATATTAAATTAAAAGTTTCGTTTAAGCTGGGCCACCAGCAACTTTAAATACGGCCCTGTATTTTTTTGTATGATTTATTGTCACGAGCTGGGGGTGCTTGGCTTGGAGAGGTTAAATTTTATAAATAAAATAAAGATGTAAAACAGAAATATACCTACATTTTATTGAAGGTAAAAATAACAAACAAGTCCATAAAGGAAAATAATTAAAAAAACAATAAAATATAAAATAAAAAGACCTTACCAGTCCATAATAGGGGAGATGCATCAGGTAGATGCTCGTTGACTGATTGATTACCAATGAGTAAAGTGTGCATCAACTCTGGACTATTTATGATTCCCAAATACTTATTCAGCAATATTGATAAAAAGGTAGACTTAAAGTTTATGTCTCAACGCGGTTACAAGCTGAGATTGAAATACGAAACTTTACATCCTTTATGCTTGTTAAATAGCGAATTTATGTTGTAGAAATAAAATATGAATGATAAAATTTTAACTTGGAAAGAATGTAGAATTAATTTATCGATTTAGTTTTGCGGTTTATTTAATTTATTATTGAATAAATAAAAATTATATTTTGTAGAGAATATGCTAAAAAGTATTTTGGTTAGTTTTATAGTGCAGAATAATTATTACGTGACACGCAATTGTCAATACGGCTATCATAAAAAATATTGAAAATAGAGCATTGTGCTGCTTTTAAACCACTAATAACGTATGTGGCTGAATACGGCATTGGATTATCGCAAAAAATATTTTTTAAATAATACTTATTATTAGTCGATGTCAGGAGCCGGGATTTTTTGGGGTTTTTCGTCTTTTTTGCACCAATCTAGAGACTTTCTCCCGCTTTCGAGGTCGCTGAACAGGATGGTGGGGATCCCGCAATGTTTTTTCCTCTGCAACCCTGTCAAATTTGCCAAAAACCACCCCCAAATTGCCTGTTCCGTGAACCCGTTTATTTTCCCCAGTTTTTCAAGTAACTGTTATTCCCTCGAGTAGAACGGAAAGTCCTTCGAGGGATTTGGCCTCAGCCACCCCTACACCAGGCTTCCAACCCTCTAGGGTGTTGAAAAATTGAATTTTTTGTTCTGGAAAGAAAATTGATATTTTACAAGAGGCGTTTCTTTGAGGAAGGTGGTAGGTAACCAGGATTGTGTAACCACCACCGGGGGTTATTTTTATCCTTCAAAGGGGTGGATATTTAAATTTTTTTTTAAAAGAAATTAGTATTTCGTAGGAGATGTTTCTTTCAGGAAGGTAGCATGTGACCATGGTTGTATAACCAACCCCAGGGGTTTTATTCATCCTTCGAAGGGGTGGGAAAGAAATAATATTTTGTAGTAGGCGTACCACTTTCCTCAATGAAACGCCTCCTACAAAATATTATTTTTCTCAAAAATAATTTTCCTTTCCATCCCTTTGAAGGGTAAAAATAACCCCCGGGGATGGTTACACAACCCTGGTCACCTGCCACCTTCCTCACAAAAACACCTCCTGTAAAATATCAATTTTTTTCACAAAGAAATTGAATTTTCCAACCCCTAGAGGGGTGGAAGCCTGGTGTAGGGGTGGCTGAGGTCAAATCCCTCGAGGGATCTTCGTTCTACTCGAGGTAATAACAGTTAGTCGAAAAACTGAGGAAAATAAACGGGTTCACGGAAAAGGGCACTTTGGGGGTGGTGTTTGGCCAACTTGAAGAGATTGCTAAGGAAAAAACGTGTGGGACCCCTACCATTGTGTTCAGCGACCTCGAAAACGGGAGGGGGTTCTCTAGATTGGCGCTCTGCCAAAAACTGTTCAAATTGCCCACCGTTATTTTCGATACACGTGTATTCTCGCTGACATTTGTGCTGTGGCATTAGCTACCATATCTGGAGTTATGTCATTAAAGGCATCAATAATTCTTTGACGCAATTGGTCTACATCGCCTACGGCTTCGTTTTTAAATACTCGCATAAAAAATAGTCCAAGGGGTTTAAACAAGGACAGCGATGTGGCCACCTTACACGTCCATTGGGGCCAAACGACCTTCGATAACTATTGAATTATGTGACCCACATTCATCTTGCATAAACTAATTAGAATTTTGAAAAATGCAAGACGCAATTCGCGAACAACTTCTAATAAATTTACGTATTTTACACTATTTAAATTACCCTCTATGAATTTGGGCTCCACATAAAGTGTTTCCAATTAAACCACATCATACATTGGATTATCGTATCTGAGGTTTCACTTCTTGGGTAAGGTGAGGATTAACGGTGGCATAGAAATGTTTATTCCTTCTATTAAAGACTCCGCAATTTGTAAACATTGTTAGTAGATAAGCTATGACAGTTCTACGCCAAAATTCCATGTTATTTCTTATGGAGGTTCATTCTGGTTTTCAAGGTCGTTCGTGTAAAGAGCCGACTGCGCACCCAAGTCTGTAGCTAACTTCACGAATTTGCGGGAAATTCAAATTGACGGACGCGGGAGTTTCAAATCGGTGATCAAAAATCTGTAAACTTCTTGATCGTGAAGTACGGTTTTCTACTGGTCAGCACGATACAAGCATAGATTTTCTACTGACCCATGTGGTACATGTACGGCTATCAACTGATCTGTACGGTATAGGTACAGCTTTTACTGACTTTACCCTAATTTGTCAGTGCCCGTGTTGTGGGTGTATTCTTCTTTTTGATTTATTCTCTATTTCCTCTACAACACAGACACTGATAAATTGGGGTAAAATCAGTAAAAGCTCTGCTTATACCGTACAGATCAGTAGAAAGTCGTACCTGTACCACATGGGCCAATAGAAAATCTGTACGTGTATCGTGCTGACCAGTAGAAGGCCATACTTCACAATCAAGAATGTTACAGATTTTTGATCACCGATTTGAATTTTCCACGTCCGACAATTTGAATTTCCCGCAAATTTATGAAGTTAGCTACAGACTTGCGTGCGCAGCCGACTCTTTACACGATCGACCTTGAAAACCAGATTGAACCTACATAAGAAATAACATGAGATTTTGGCGTAGAACTGTCATAGCTTATCTACTGTTGTTTTGTTTGACCATAAGATTTTATTATGAAAAAATTGATTGCCATTTAAATTTCTTCTGAACCAATTGCAGAAAGTGAGTCTTCTGTTCTGGTTACCTGGATGTAATGTCTGTATAGTTTTAAATTTAAAGTCATGATATTTATGTTTTTTTAGAATTCTTTGAACACCACTTGCCGTTCTTTCACGTTCAGATGCTATGTTGCTAGAAGAATTTTCCGGATTTAAATAAATTTGTACTAATACATTTATTGTATTCCACCAATGATACTTTCCTCATTTTTTTGCAACGCTGCATGTTTCAGTTAAATTCTTCGACACATTATAAGGAGCATATTCTTGAACAGCCCGGGAAACATTTCTTAAACTTCTGATGTACACATCGTACATATCTTTTTTTTCACCATCAGAAAAACGAACCATATTAAGCAGAAACACTTACAAAATAAAAATGGTGGAAATATGGTAATTGAACAATAATACAGTACCGTATTCAGCCAAATACGTTACTAATGGTTTATAATCAGCACAACGGTTTATTTTCAATATTAAATTCAATTTGCCAATTTAAAGTAATTCCTGGTAAAATCAGAGGTGCTATTAAAAAAATTTCCCACCAGTAAATAATTCTCTTATAGCAGGCAAAAAAGTTACGAAGAAGCTACAAGAACCAAGATTAAAAAAGTTACAGCAGTTAAAAAAAATTACAACGCTTCAAAGTTAGACCACAAAATTAAAATATGTCATAAACTACCGCAGATCTGATTTTTTGGAATAAGGACAATTTTGCTTAAAATTTAATTCTTAATCGCATAGAATATGTTTAAAATCTTCCTTGATCGGAAAATATTTTTAAACTGCAGCGCCATCTCTGGTGATAATGTTACAATAGTAGATTTTAATTCCTGAAGAAGGCATTAACCATAGAAATCTATTACCGTTTACAGAATAACAATATATTTTTTAATTTCCGAGGTATCGGCTGTGCGAATGTTAACTGAAATACCCTGTATATTCAATACAATACAATACAATATTTATTTACCTCAAAGAATCAGTCTTACAGAAGCTAATTAAATGAAAGAGACGTCAGTAAAAGGACTGTATGATATAGTTCAATAAAGTTGTTAAAATAGCCAGACATATAAAAAAGACAACACAATCGAAATACTACACATAATATAGAAATGATACAAACAATAATAATAATTAAAATTCCTTACGTTTGTAATGATATAAGATTAGGTTAAGTGCATATTAAAGTAATCCAATTTTGTTTACTTTTAATGAACTGACACCAAAACAATTAGAACTATTAGACGACATAATACAAATAACCAAAGAAATGCAATTTGTTTGAAAATTTTAAGAAAATGTTTCCATTCATACAGCTATATGATGTTTAACAAATATTTATTTCAGCACGTATTTCCTTACATAAAATTATAACCTTTTGTTAATTGTAATTGGCAATCAAAGGAACTTACCTCTGACATCACATTTCTTTCCGAGCGAAAATTACCCAAGAACTTTGTAGGCGAAGGTTCTAATTGCTATCAGTAATCCCATATTTTCTTTCTTTTTGTATTGGAAGAAATACTATCGATTACGTTCTATATAGAAATTTATATAGGTTTCGGGGCATCTAGCTTAAGAACAAAGCCCAGGTATGATATATTACATATCAGTTTACAAAATTAGATTACTTTGATTTATGGGAAACCACATTGTTCATACATGTCGCCTAGAAAAAATTATTTCCAATATTTACAGGCTTATTTGAAATAAAATTATTTTGCTATTAGGTTTTGTAAAGGAAAATATACAGGGTGCATAATATAATTTAAGCGCATATGAATATTCATGGACATTCTTCGATCTGGATGACGCCCATTAGGAAAGCGATCCGCAAGCAAGCCCATAATAGAAATTCATATATGTCATTTATTCAAAAGTTTAAATTATTTTTGAAGTGCAAATCGACAATTCAGATAAACAAGTTTGACAGAACACTCATAAGCTAAACACTGCTTGAGGGATATTAAAAGATAATATTTTAGTTGCAAACTCCTCTATAAAATCCTTATTTTACTATAAGGAACGTAACCAGACTGCAACCAACAGCTACTCTCCGGGCTATGTGCCCCGCCGAGCGCTGAATTACGAGTTACAAGTCTGGCGCGTTAAGTGTAATAATTGCATATTACCATCAAAACGCTAATACTACGATTGCAACAAACACCAGCCGAAAGACTGATCCTACTTAAACTGCAGTCTGCAAGTGGTGTGTGACGGCTGGCAAGAGAGCTCCTTTAAGTTTGTCTTTCGGCTGGTGTTTGTTGCAATCGTAGCATTAGCGTTTTGATGGTAATATGCAATTATTACACTTAACGCGCCAGACTTGTAACTTGTAATTCAGCGCTCGGCGGGACACATAGCCCTGAGAGTAGCTGTTGGTTGTAGTCTGGTTACGTTCCTTATAGTAAAATAAGGATTTTATAGAGGAGTTTGCGACTAAAAATATTATGTTTAATATTCCGCCCTCTAAAAGCACATTTGAACTACACTAAGCCCAGTCAGGCTATTTATTTTTCGATTGCAATAGACACTGGATCGCTAGATGGCGCCTGCTGACTATTTTACATGTCGCTATTGTAAAAATACCGGGATGTACCAAATAGTCAAAGGATCCTCGTGCCGGTCGTCGCATGCCTACCTTGCACTGACGAGAGCCAACAGTTCGAAACTGCAGTCTGCAAGTGGTGTGTGACGGCTTTCAAGAGAGCTCCTTTAAGTAGGATCAGTCTTTCGGCTGGTGTTTGTTGCAATCGTAGCATTAGAGTTTTGATGATAATATGCAATTATTACACTTAACGAGCCAGACTTGTAACTTGTAATTCAGCGCTCGTCGAGGCACATAGCCCGGAGAGTAGCTGTTGGTTTTAGTCCGGTTACGTTCCTTATAGTAAAATAAGGATTTTATAGAGGAGTTTGCGACTAAAAATGTTTAATAATTTATTTGTACGAAACCATTCCATTACTTCATTTAATTTTTGTTCTGTTTGTGTAGTAAGTGAGGGAAAATTTTTATTATTAACATTATACTTGTATCATCGGCAAACAATGAGAAGTATAGTTCGGGAAAATTGAAGACTAAATGGTTTAAATATATCAAGAAAAGAACTGGACCCAGTATTGATCCTTGCGGTACACCACAATTTATTGCCTCGTGAATTGAACAATCCTTTTTAAGCTTATTATTAGTGTGATCAGTTATTTCGACATATATTTTGCGACCTGTCAAATATGACTCAAATCACTGAAGAGGGAGACCTCTTATAGAATAAAATTGATAGAATAAATGAAGAATATTAGACTATTACAATTGGTTTTTGAACAGACGCGATTTGGATAATAATTTTCATCAACAAATTTTATTCAGATTCATCGTAACATCACCCATTATTGGGCACATGAAAATTCCAGAAATATGAGAGAAAGTGCATATCAGGAGAGATTCAGTTTTAATGTATGGCTAGGGCTGGGAATTATTCGGCCAATAATTTTTGACGGACCATTAAATAGAGCAAGATATTTGGAGTTTTTGCAAAATGAGATTCAAGATGTTTTAGAAGAACTGTCACCTAATATTGAGCCAATAATTTTTCAACAGGTTACGGCTCCAACACATAACTGCAGAGTTGGGAATTATTTCAATGAAAAGTTTAGAAAAAATTAGATGAGAACAAATGGGCTTGTTAGATGGCTTACAAGGTCACCAGACCATACGTCTTTTGTTTTTATATGAGTGCGCCTCAAGAAAAAAGTTTATAGGACTCCACCAACAAATAGAAAAGTCATGGAAATTAGGAGTCAAAAGAACGATTAATGGAATTACTGAATTACAGTTAAATAACATGCTCAGAGCTACCGTCACAAAAATACGATTGTGCAAAGATAATATTGGGCAACATTTTGAACATCTAGATCAAAACATATTTTTTGTGGTTAGTGCTTCAGTAAATCTTTTATTTTAATTTAATTCCTTCGTTGTAAAAATGTATTACATAGTGTAATGGTTTTTCATTAATTTTGTTCAAATGTATTTTACTGTCTGTTATTTATTAAAGAAATTTACCTTGTTTTATTTTATTTTCACCGCCTGCCTTCTAAATATTTTTGTTGCAGTAAGTAGTAATAATTGTTCGTTACTATGCAATAATTTTCGATACTAATTTTAGTGTAAAAAGCAATTGTTTTAGACAAAATCATTTAAATAGGGCAAATAATAAAATGGGTTTCTTATCTTGATTTTTACGATATCATATTTTTTAAATAGGAAAATCTAGTTAGGTTGCTCGGCTACTGATTGTGCTCAAAAGAATCTGAGACACAAAATTGTATACCAGATGTCTTTTTACATCACGGCACACTGAGCATCAATATCTGCCACCTAAACTTAATACGATATAATGGCTATTAATTGTCATTTTAAAAACAAATGTCATGTTGCAATACATGGTTGAAAAGAGAATTTAAAAACAAATCATATAAGTGAAAAATATATACAGGGTACTATTTAAAATAGCAAAGTTTGGGTCACCTTCGCTTAAACCGAAAATTGAAGAAATCGTTTGATAGACTCAAAATAAGGACAATTATGTAATATACAACTTTCTTCTCCCAAATTAAAAATTTCCACTTCTTAGTTGGCAAAGTTACAGAGTGTTACATGTCTCCCTGTATACTAATAAGAAGTGACAATAAATAATACTAGTCAGAAAGTGAATAGAGCTGCTGATTTCATCACCCCTGTTTGGCATACACACAATATTTGCGTGCCCTCCAAACTAAATTGAGCACACTAAACAATTGCAAATCAAACTTGTATACCCTGCCCGTAAAACTTTAATATAATCTAATTATACTATTAAGCGACGCCGAACTAGTTCAAAAACTTCGTTAACGGTTATGCACTGGATGCATAATTCGCCGGAGATTGTGCTCCGTGAACTTATTTAAAGGAAATAGTTGCAGTTCACGAGAATCGTTCAGCTGTATTATTAATTCTAGTTAAATTGAAGTTCTACACTCGTAAAATTGTATAAATTATCCATTATTAAAAAGGAATTGTATGGCTGTTTGATTGAGAGTCAAGCCCACTCGATTCTCACTCAGCAGTCCCGTGCTCGGATCTCGGCCTTGACAGTGGGGTTTTTCTGAAGGAAAAATTGAACCCAGTATACTCTGATGTTGGACGTGTGTTCATTGTCTCTGAACGTGCAGCCCCTGCACAAAGGACTTCCAGAGCCTTCAGGAAATATTAGAGTTGTATTATATAGGTGACGATAAAAAAACCGTTGGCTTATTTATGGACTTAAGTAAGGCCTTTGATTTGGTAGATCACGCCCTTCTTTTACAGAAACTGGAAGCATATGGTTTGAAGGGTAAAGCAAGTGAATTATTAAAGTCGTATCTAGTGGATCGCAAGCAATTAGTAGAAATTGATAATATAAAATCACATACTCAGAAATTAAATATGGTGTCCCACAAGGATCAGTTCTAGGGCCATTATTATTTCTTCTTTTTGTAAACGACTTACCAGATATTGTTAAAGAACACGCCAAAACCCTCGATGAAATTTTCGAAACTGTAACAAAATCCGAAACACTTCGCATGAAAAGCGTGCTTCACGTAAAAATGCCGTTGGAAGGGGTTTTTATATATAAATTCACATTTTCGCTCTACGGAGCGTTTTTTATGCCAAAATCTAGGAAACTGATCAAAGAGTGTAATTTTAGAAAGTGTAGTAAATGTCGCTGCACGGGGACGTAATGTCGTCCCGACCACAAAATTCAGAAAGTATAACGAAACCCTTTCACGAATCCACGTTGTGCAGCACTGCAACAACTCATGCATTGTGTTAAATATGAGGACAAGTTATCCAGTCTTTAGTCAAAGTATTTCGAGAGTTTTAGCGAAAACAGCCTTTAGCGTCGAGGGTGCACTATCATTTTTAGCAGTCGATTTTGACGGGAAAATGATCGGTTTTAAGCATATTTGCCCTAAACCAGTTCCTCAGTGATTCGGTGTCAGAAGAGTATAGTTACCATGAACTCAGAACGTGAATGGGACCGCCTTGACTGAACGTATGAATCTATAATTGCAGAATATAATTCAAACTCGTTGCGATTTAAGCATTTTTAAGCTCCGAACAGCGATCAAAATTGATATTGAGCTGAAAATACGTCAATAGATAGGCAAGCAAAAGCCCACAAAGAATTATAAACATTGAACTTTTTACTGAATCTTTTTGTGTAATCGTTAGTTATAAACCGCACATTGGATGGTAGTTGGAACATTATGAGTCGTTCCGTTCCTTACTATGTGTTGTACTCCAGACTATAGTTTGTCAATACACTTTTCTTGGATGTTTTTGTAAAACAAATTTTTGTATTATTCTGTCTGAAACAGTCGTATTTAACCCTTTTTGTGAACGTTTAATATCCATTTTGGAAAGTATAATAACAGTTCATCAGACGTGTAAATATGGATCGTTCACAATATAAGCAATAATAATTTCAAAAACGAATTGTTAAATGCATCGCACATGTTTACATTTTTACATCATGCAGGCCTATATTTAGAGAGTTAAAAATGGTTATTTTGCCGTGTATCTAAACTGCTGGCCACTCGAACTTACACATAGAGAATTTTAGGCAAAATTTAAAGTTCAATATTTTCAACAGGAATGCAAATTTTTGAACGCGGCTTGCAAATTTTAAGAGCTAGTTTTTTTCGGATTAAGCTGCATGACGTATATTTATCGTAGGACCATAAGTTTATTATATACGGGGTGATCAATGAAGTCATGCAAAAAATCAAAAAGTTTGTATGAGTGAAATTTCCGCAAAAAAATTTTTTTGGTCGTTGCAATATGATTCGTTACTAAGGTAACATCAATATCTCTAGAAAATTTTGTCAGTTTTTGGATTAAGGCCCTTAGGCCTTGTACACACTACTCAACATAAAATTTGGATACCGAAATTTTTAAAATGCTATAACTTGACATTGGATTGACGGTTCTTGATGATTTTTGCGGATTTGGAATCCTTATTTCACGTAGATTTTCTATGGTCTAAGCATTTTATTTGAGGGTTGAAATTTACACATTATGCCGGGTCGATAATAAACAAAAACGTAGCGACAAGAACACGTTTATTACACTATATTCTACAATGTACAAGATTGCTTAACAACGGCCAAAAGTCAATTCTTAAAAAATTTATAATTCTAATTCTGGTAATTTTTAATAATTAAAAAAAAAATTAACTAAAAAACTAAAAATGAATTTAATTTAAACTTAAATTAAAATTACTTAATTAAAATTAGGTACATTAATTAAAAAAAAGAGAAGCTAATATTTTGTTGGTCCTCCTGCTCGTAATATTATTTCCCGACATCGATTTGGTAGAGTATCCACAAGATTATTTATAAAATCTTGTGGAATATTCTCCCATTCTTCACGAATGGCCTCACTGAGCGTTTCTAAGGTTTCAGGGGGTACATCAAGAGATCTTACTTTAAGTTTTAAATAAGACCAAACGTGTTCGATGACATTAACATCCGGAGACTTTGCAGGCCAGTCCATCCTATTGATGTTTTGTGCCTGCAAAAACTCTGTGATCCTTCGCGCTCTGTGAGGTCGAGCGTTGTCATCCACCAATAGAAGTTCTGGGCCGTAATGTCGAGCAAAAGGAACAACAATAGGTTCCAAAATTTCCTCCTGATAAACAGTCGCATTAATGGTTTGGTTGGTAATGAATAGCTCGGTTTTGCCATTTCTTTTGATACCTCCCCACACTGTAACACCTCCGCCACCAAATGCTTCTTGAGGGTCCATATTTTCCTCCAAATATCGCTGATTTGGCCTTCTCCAAACTAAAATTCGGCCATCGGAGTGAAACAAATTAAATCTTGTGTTGTCAGTAAATAAACAATGGCTCCACTCTGCATTACCCCAATTCGCATGCCGATTTGCCCATGCCCGCCTATTCGCTCTATGGTGTTGTAATAACCGCACACATTTTGCTCTGCGACGGGCTCTATAATTTAAAATGTTTGGCATTATGTTATGTTTTTAAAAAAAAATCTCACCTCAAGTTGTTTTTATTTAATGTTCTTCTCACTGTTCTGTCCGAAACTCTCACCCCAGTTTGTTGTCTTAAAGAGTCATTTAGTTTTCTAGAGTTCTTTGTTCTATTCCGCATAGTTTCTCGCATTAAAATTCTTTCGGTTCTTTCGTTTATTTTTTTTTGTATGTCCACCCCCATGCCCATAAATATGATCACCAGTAGTTTCGACGCGGCGGATCAAATTATAAATTGTCTTTCGGCTGACATTGTAAATGTGCGCAATTTGCTGTTTTGACATTCCTCCGTTGAGAAGTCGAATGCAATTTTCCCTTTCTGCCGTGGTTAAACGCCTCATATTAATTAAACTTTACAAAATTATAACATTGAAATGAGTCAGATTATTTCTAAAATAATGTAAACAGCTTTTAATTGCATAGCAACAAATTTGTTTTTCCAATGCCTACTTTGAAATTGACGCGTCGCGTAGAAATTACACCCGATCATAATTATGGGCTTGAGGGTGGACAAAGAACTCTGTAAAACTGAATGACTCTTTAAGACAACAAACTGGGGTGTGAGTTTCGGACAGAACAGTGAGAGGAACATTAAATAAAAACAACTTGAGGTGAGAATTTATTTTTACAAAAACTTAAATAATGCCAAACCTTAGAGCGCGTCGTACCCTACGTTTTTGTTTATTATCGACCCGGCATAATGTGTAAATTTCAACCCTCAAATAAAATGCTTAGACCATAGAAAATCTACGTGAAATAAGGATTCCAAATCCTCAAAAATCATCAAGAACCGTCAATCCAATGTCCAGTTATAGCATTTTAAAAATTTCGGTATCCAAATTTTATGTTGAGTAGTGTGTACAAGGCCTAAGGGCCTTAATCCAAAAACTGACAAAACCGTCTAGAGATATTGATGTTACCTTAGTAACGAACCATATTGCAATGACCAAAAAAAATTTTTGCGGAAATTTCACTCATACAAACTTTTTGATTTTTTGCATGACTTCATTGATCACCCCGTATATAATAAACTTATGGTCCTACGATAAATATACGTCATGTAGCTTAATCCGAAAAAAACTAGCTCTTAAAATTTGCAAGCCGCGTTCAAAAATTTGCATTCCTGTTGAAAATATTGAACTTTAAATTTTGCCTAAAATTCTCTATGTGTAAGTTCGAGTGGCCAGCAGTTTATATCATCGAAATTTCATTATTTGTAAAACATAACTATGATAGATTTATGAAAAATAATCATTATCATACCCGTAACACCAGGAGAGGTCAAGATTTGTGTTTACCAGTTCATAATTAGGCTATTTATGAAAATAACGCTGGATATATTGAGATATAGTCTTGTATACTTTAACTTGGCGTGTGTATGTATATGTTAATATTTCCGTACGATTTCATTTTCTCCCATATTGTACACAAAGTTAAAGCAATACTCCAGAAACATTGTCTAGAGTGGACAATATTTCTGGATCTTTGTGCACAAGAGAAAATGAAATCGTACGGAAATATTAACTCATACATACACACGCCAAGTTAAAGTATACGAGACTATATAACTATTTAATAAGATACCTGATAACATAAAATTTATCGAAAATATACATTTTTTTAAGAAGGAAGCTAGAATGTTGCTGATAGATAAAGTGTTTTGTAATGTATCAGAATACTTGAACGAGAGTGACATGTAGTGACTTTTAATTGCTTATATTGTCATTGTTTTAAGTATTTCCTATTGTACATAATATACATATGCGCACTTTGGACTTGCTTAATATCTCTTTGTAAATTCTCTTAAAATAATAAATTATTATTATTACTATTATTATCTGTGATGTGTCTGGTGTGGTGTTGTATGGTGTGTGACTCTGTCAACATACACAATTAATTAATATTCTATAAATTCACAAGTCTTCAAGATGTTTCTGTATGTTTACATATTTCAGAATGTAGCAGATTAGTTTTTAAGCACTTAAATAATGCACATGTTTTATTTTTTTACCTTTTTCTTAGATGCTGATAATGAGCAGTAGTAAAGTGTATACGACGGGAATTGAAACCGTATAAAAACTAAAAGCCGGCAAAAACAGTCGGTATCTCTTTATTGTACATGGGCGGAGATAAATAGAAATGATTGTCATAATAAAATGTTAAAATTGTATTCATTTTTATTACTTTTTGTTTATTAGGTTCATTTCGCCAATAACATATTTTTGAGGTATTATATCAGTTTTAGATATAAAGTCTAAATATTTAAATTTATTGGTTTTAGTTTTAAAGTTAACCCACATTATATTGAAATATGTTATTGCTCAGCAAGGACCAACGAGAAGGAACATATCTTGCCAGGAGGGGATGGGACAGGTTAAATTAACGAGGGGCAACGATTTTAGTCAAAAATAAAATAAAAATTTAAGTTTCTTCTAAAATAAAAACGTAAGTTTCTTGAACAAAGCAAAGAATTATTATATGATAACAAAAATAAATATTTGTATATATAAAACATAAATAAAAACAAAATTAAAATATTTCTCTAGAATGCAGTAGCTTAAATTAAAATTTCTTGTCAACTAAATAAAATATATTCCACGAAATGTAACAATAAAAAAGTGAATAAAAAAATGAAGAAAAGTTAAATGTTAATTGGCGCGTCAGAATCTTCACTTTCTGAGGAGGAATCATTATCCAGTTGAATTAAAATCGGCGCACTAGGGGGTAGAGTTGGATATCGATTTTCTTCTCCAATTACATGCCTAACGCAATTTTTCCATAAATCAGTATTATTGTCAATGTCATTTATTACTTCTCTTAAATGATCAAATACCATCGCGCTTAACGTTGGAAAGTTATTACATTTCCGTAAATGTACTTTTAGTGTTCCCCAAACCATCTCGATAGGATTAAATATGCAATAGTATGGAGGTAACCGCAAAAGTGTATGACCGTGTATATTGGATAAGTTATCAATAACATATTCCTTTTTGAAATTCTGTTCTTTTATTCTTTTCAGTAATTCGCGTTTTATTGGAACTTTTACAGAAATTTCTATTTTTTTTTTCTCATGAATTTTTAAATGTTTTCCTTTTTTGTGCTGTTATTTGGTATTTTATTTAATATACGCGAGTGATAAGAAGCATTATCTAATACAATTACCGAATTTGGCGGAATATTTGATAGAAGCTGTTGAGAAAACCATTTTACGAATAGATCGGCTGTCATGTCTTCGTGATAGTCTGCAGAAGACTGCGATATTTTCTTGTCCGACAAAAGCAACGCATTGGGTACAAACCAATTTTCACTTCCCGCATGAAGTATGATAACACGTTTTCCTCTAGAACACGGAGCATTTAAAACACAATTGTGCGATCTATTTACCTAACCATACTGTACAACACCATGCGTGTCAAACCACGTCTCGTCCAGATACACTAATATGCCTGTTTAGTTACGATATTCTCTAATTTTTTCCAAATAATCTACTCGAAGTGAAACTATACGTTCCATAATTACCATACGACTGTCAAGTTTTTTTTGTTTAAAACCGCATTCTAATAAGACATTTCGTAGTGTATCTAAAGACCTATAATTATAATCAGGATAATCGCGCAATTTTTCTTGAATCATTTTTAACGTATGAAGTATATTTTCTTCATACATATTATAAATTATATGCCGTATTACATCTCCAGTGGCATCATCAATATTTTTTAATTTCGTATTCTTCCGTTTCCTCTTTGCGCGATCTATAACATCGCCTTCTTGAATTACGCGATAAATTGTTGATTTTGATATTTTAGTTAATTCGTTAATACGTCGTATTATTTCTTTCTCACATTGTTCAGGATTTTCGTTTTTCAAACATTCATGTATATTTAAAATAATACGTTGACTTTGTACGTGTAAATCTTGGTTTTTAAACTATAAACTTATTTCGGTTTTTTCGACAATAACCGGTTAAACTATTTCGGGATTTTCGGGCGTTATTATATTATCCTCTGTTTCAAATGGTCTCCAGAAAGCCATGGTAAATTAGTAAATAATTAAAATATTTTACCTTTTATACAGTAGTAAATATATATAAATATGAACAGTAACTAACTAAACTCCTACGCTTGATATTACAATAGGTATTTATGCACTGAACTGGCACATAGACAGCACGTTGTTAGACTTCCACGTTGACTGATAAGAAACGATTTACGAGTTTTTTTTTGTGCCAGTAGGCCTGTCCGTTTTATTATCTTTAAACCAGTGCAGTCGTAGATGGTTCATTCAGGCTGATTACATTGCCAGTCTCGGACTCGCCTGCACAGTTTCAACTGCCGTTCGAATCTCGATACCATTGCCAAATATATAGGACAAAATATCAAGTTCAGTGCGCACGGTCCTGTGCTTTAAAACTGACCAGTTTCAATTTTGGCTGTATTTACTATATCTCGAACATGTTTAATTTAATATATTTAATGGTTTTATTTTGTAATATTTGTTGCTTTTCAATTTAATACTAAATGTACAATATTACGAATTACAAGAAATACAGAAACATATTCTTTTGTACATGCGGCTTATCAGATACATAAGTTAAAAAAGTTTAATTTTATAAAATTTTCGTCACGTCCAGACCAGCCATAAACTCAACGCTTTACGGCGTGCTGAAATATTTCTCAGACGTCGCACTTTTACTTTCAACCTTAGAGAAGTTTGGGAACTACTTAGCAAATAGCATAAGCCGCATATACTTTTCTGCAGGGAAAGCTGAAACATTTCCTTCTTGCTGTAAAGGGGACGGTATAAAGTATACCTTGATCAAAGGAAAGTAACAGGCTTATTTAGTAGGAGCCAAACTTTTTTAAGACTGTAGGAAGGTATTATTTGTTCAAAAATACTTGTTAAAGGTTTTTCTAATAGCATTAACTTAACATTGACATCCTCTAAAGCTACGACATAATCATAGGAATATATAATGTGCGGAAGAAAGAATCTAAATGTTTTATCAAACTTTTTGTTGTTGCGGGCGATAAACTACCCCCAGGGGCAGAATATCTCTACCAACCATTACTTTCAACTAAACATGTTCGAGATACCACTGCTCATTATCAGCATCTAACAAATAGGTAAAAAAATAAAACATGTGCATTATTTAAGTGCTTAAAAACTAATCTGTGACATTCCAATGCTGCAGTGAGATTAGAGACTTGACTCTGAAATATCTAAACATACAGAAACACCTTGAAGATTCGTGAATTTACAGAATATAACAATTGGTCGATAATTGTGTATGTTGACAACTTCACACACCATAACACACAACACTGAACACATCAGAGGTAATAATACTGGGTGTCCCAACCAAAAGTAGGTACCCTGAATAATTTTGGAGATAAAATTCCAATACCCAGTGGCGTGCATTTTAAATTTTTTAAACGATTTCGATTGTGTGTAATCATCAAAAATAAAATTTATTTTCCTTAAGACCGAATCGATAAAATATATAAAAAATGCACAGTTATGTAGAGAATTGAAAGACCTTTCAACAGATGTATCACTCGACCCCCTTCGTCATATGAATTTTTTGAAGGGGTGGCCGTGTAGAGTAGAGAGATGATGATAGATATGCAGATATTACATTAAAATATGTCCCCCTTTTAAACAAGGTCGATGTGTTTAAGCAGTTTTTCAAAAAAAAATTATCCAAAGTTATTCATGGTGCCTACTTTTGGTTGGGACACCCTGTAATAATAATTCTCTTAATTTAATAAATTATAATTTAATTTATCAACAAATTTACAAAGAAATATCACACATATTTGGTAAAACCATTACGTCATATTATAAATTTAATCTTTCCAACAGCAAAGATACCAATGACGTGGAAAAAGGACTATAATTATACCAGTACACAAATCAGGTGATAAAAATTTATTGACAAATTGCAGACAACCTCTCTCAACAATAACTTTCCAAAAATGTTTGAAAAGTGTCTTAAGAAACGTTTATATATTTATCTAAATAGGAACAAAATAATGAACAATAATCTATTTAGATTTAGACGAAACTTAGCAGCAGTAGATGTTGTTTTAGAGCTTATGGCTTGAAGGATGATAAAAATGCCTTGCTATATTTTTGGATTTCGATACGGTTGATCATGAGATATTAATAGGAGAACTTATAAAAATATGAATCAGGGGACACGGATTAGATATATTTAAAGATTAGTTAGCAAATAGGAAAAAAAGTATAGGTTAATGAAATATATAATGATTCGAAAATTATTACCACTGGCATCCACTAAGGAACCATTTTAGGAACTATTCTATTTTTAATTAATAATGATGTCCCTTTATGCCGATTTATGAGACCTCCTCAAAAGAAAATTGATGACATATTTTGAAGACATTTTGATCAAAATAATTTATTAACTGATCGCATGCAGGGTTGTATTTACATGTTGACGCAAAATATTCAGTTAAATCGTTAGGATTTGAAAGGTGTAGAGGAATTTCGCTTATATTTTTAGAATTAGTAATATTCATGTCCTTTAAAGTTTTCCATAATTCTTTCGAAGGTTTCGAATCCACCATAAAGGAGCTCTCGTGCCAGTCGTCACACACCACTTGGAGACTGCAGTTTCGAGCTGTTGGCTCTCGTCAGTGCATGGCACGAGAGCTCCTTTAAGTAGGATCAGTCTTTCGGTTGGTGTTTGTTGCAATCGAAGCATTAGCGTTTTGATGGTAATATGCAATTATTATACTTAACGCGCCAGGCTTGTAGCATGTAATTCAGCGCTCGGCGGGGCACATAGCCCGGAGAGTAGCTGTTGGTTGCAGTCTGGTTACGTTCCTTATTGTAAAATAAATATTTTATAGAGGAGTTTGCGACTAAAAATATTATGTTTTAATATTCCGCCTTCTAAACGCACATTTCAACTTCCCGTAACTCGAAATATTTGATATGAATCATTTAAAATTTTAGCAGATAATTGTTCAAAACCAGTGAACAGCGATCTAACATTAAGATGTCCGATTCGGAAGTTCATACAATGTTTTGTTCTTACTCTATACATATTATGCTAAAAAATAACTGTATAAGAAATAAATAAATAAATACACCACAGGTAATGACGACCCCTTTATCCCGGAAGGCTCTAGAAGAGCCTTGTGTGGGAGGAGGCTACACATTTAGAGACAAGGGACACACACCCAATCCCAATATCCGTGTATAGTGAAAAAATACCTCTCACAGTATTTTCCACTGCCACGGCCGGGGATCGAACCCGGGACTTTTGGGTGAGAGGCAAGTGCGCTTACCTCTCGACCATATATTTTAATAAAAATACTTGAAAAGAGAAATCAGTTATAAAAGCAGATTATAAGCAGCTAAATAAAAGGTAATAAATACACAGACTACGAGATAAAACAAAGTAAGTTTCAAACCTATATAAGAATATTTATGTGTACAGAATTGAATAAAAAGAGTACCTACTATAAAGTAGGTATGACATATATATTACTGAATATAGAAATGAATACAAGAATATGTTTTATTGTTCTTATTACAATTACATAAATTACATATTTAGTATTCAACAAAAATTAGGTAGACAAAAACAATAAATATAAGGTATATGATTATACTTCATTTTATCACTAGAAGAAAATAATTCATAAATATTCAGCTTGTTTTTCTTTCCATTATCCACCTAAAAAATATTCCGATTTTTGCGCTAAATTTATTTTTGGATGTAACTAACATAACGTGTCTTTCCTTGGGGAGGTCTTCTAATATATGAATACCCGTGTCTTTAAGTTTAACTATATTTTCAAAAGCAGAATGTCTTTTTTATAGGATAAAAATTTCACTAAAAGTCCCCTGGGGTTTGTTCCCTTTTTTCCAATACGATAAAACCATTCCGATGTTATTGTGTATTTTTATATCTAATTTATTGTTAATTAAATCGATAGTTAGATTTTCTACATGTTCACCATCAGTCTCAATCAACCCATAGAAGCGTAAATTATTTTGCTTGGTATGCTGGTTATAAATAAGTACAGACTTTTCATCATTTATAAGATGGTACAAATAACACCATACTTTACGCTGATTATTGGTAAGGTAATCAATCGAATTTATCAATCTAATGGTTTATCATGGTGTCAGTCATTTTCACTACATTCCTTCAAATTTTCTGCGTTAAACATCAATCTCTGGGGAGAGGAAAAATAATATTGTAAATGTCATGTTTTATCCGAAATTATATTGCCATCAATACTAAATACCACAACCCTGTCTCGAACTTAATTATTCCAGTACTGAGTTCTATGATAATTAATTAAATACCTCTCCGTATTATACTACAACTTTGACGGGCTTATAGGAACAAATCTGATATAAATTTTACTATGTCAGAGAACCTTTCTTAACATTGATCGATAGTTTGCGGTTATACATTCATTAGGCGACCCAACGTTGGTCCCTTAAACTGTTCCGGGAGAGCGAACTGCTTGAACACGAGAGCATCTGTTACATTGTAAATAGGCCGGGGCATCCTTAATGTCTTACATTTTTGTGATCCTAATATTTTCGAACGACATCCATTAAATAATGGACAATTTTGTAGGCACACTGTGAGTGATGGGAAATTTTGGAGTGGGGTTAAAGTTGGGATGAGGAGGGCGGTAAAATTTCCAAATCGAGGCTTGGTAAAAAATGTTTGTTGTGTATTTTATATACAGAAATAATATTATATGTAATGTTCCGTTAACTTTACAAGACCTAACTCAGCATATTTCTGAGGCACTTGATGCGGGAAATCAGGTAGATGTTATCTATACTGATTTTTCTAAAGCTTTTGACCGTCTCGACCATGAGCTGTTGATATCAAGACTGGACACATTCGGCATTTTTATTAATTTCTGTAATCTTTTTAGATCGTATCTTAATGACAGGTCAAGTTTGTCCAACATAATGGTTTCAAATCTGGAAAGTTTTAGTAACCACCAGAAGTTCCACAAGGTTCGATTCTGGGGTCGTTTTCATTCGATGAATATATTCGTCTAACCACTGAGTCGGCGTATAAAAGTTTGGGATCTGTTTTGCGTAACAGTAAAGAATTTAACAACGTAAAAAGTTTAAATACAATTTACACCACTTTTGTCCGATGCAAACTGGAATACGCTTCAGTGATTTGAAGTCCTTTATATATAACGTATACGACTCAATTAGAGAAAGTGTAGCGTAGATATCTCAAATCTTTCTTTGTTGCTGATGGAATTTATCCTCCCCGTGGTATACATCAGTATACGCTATTGACCAGGTTTGAACTAAATAGCTTATATCAAAGGCATTCGATTATGTTTCTTCAAAAAATCATAAACAGTTCAGTATGGTCAGAGTCAATTACATCAAGAATTATATATCATTAATGCAGTTACTTAAGCCAAAAAAGAAGGTTAACCTCGGAATGAGAGATAATAAACTGTAAACTTGTATATACCTTTATTTTGGCATTCTAATAGTTGTCTCAAAAGTCTCATAAAATCTCGTATCCGCGTCTTAAGTTATTCAAGATCAAAGGTCACAAAAATCGTTTTTTTTTCGCAAATTTCTCGCTTCCTATGATTTTAATTATAATTTATTATGAAAATTGTAGAGCATAAAATTCTCTATAAATTTTGTTACAAAAATTTTTTTATACGCTTAACTGTTTTAGATAGAGCCCGGAGAGCGAGCAGCGCTTAGCCATACATAGCATAATGCAAGGTCAACCGTAAGTTTCAGTAAATAATACGTCGTTTAAAGTTAATTAATCAGTAAAGAATCCATAATAATGAATAATTTGCATTATTTATTAATTAATATATTATATTTAATAATATTTTTTATTTATCAAATATATTCATTTAATAATACTTACTTACTTCGTGTAATTAAAAAATTGTTAAGTGAAATACTTTAAGTATATTTTAATTATATTCTAATACCGGGTGTCAACGAATCATGGTAGACCCCTTTCTTCTTTATTTTTAAGAATATCGGAATGAAACTTTGTAGATGCATTATATGGCCAAGAAGACACTTTGTGGCATAACTGTCATTTTTTCCCCACTTTCGGTTTCACCAGAAATGACCCCAACTTCTGATTTTCAAATAGAACACCCTGTATGTTATTATATTTTTGGAATCCTTGAAAAATATGGAGTAAAGTGATGCCCCATAAGTGACATTTCGACTCCATGAAAAAAAATTGACTTAAAATAAAGAAAAAACAAAAAAAAATAAAATAAAAAAATGCTTTTGGGCACATCCACCGATTCCTTAAAACATCCGCTATTTTATGGTAGTACTTACTCTACCATTATGGTTCCATTTGGAAAAAGTAAGTTTTGGTAAAAAAGCTGTTCAAGCCAAATTCTCAAATTTTTATGCTCGATTCGATTTTTTTGGCATCATGTGAACGATCCATCTTTTCACGTCTGACGAACTTTTATTACACTTTCCAAAATGAATATTAAACGTTCACAAAGAAGGGTTGAAAGCGAATGTTTCAGACAGAGAATAATACAAAATCTATACTTACTGTTCGTTTTTGCTTAACTGCTTCACTGATGGTACCAATTCGACGTCATAATACTACAAATCTAACACAGTAAATACTAACACTTTTTTAAAATTTACCCCGAAAAGGAATTTTTAAAATACAAGAACAAGACAATATAAAGTTCAAAAATATATATTAAATCTTTAAAAAAAAATTATGTTTTACAAAAACATTCAAGAAAAAATGTATTCAAACTATAGTCTGGCCCGTGTACAACACATAGTGAGGAACGGAACTACTCATAATGTAACCAATTATCATCCAATGTGCGGTTTATAGCTAACGATTACACAAAAAGATTCAAGAAAAGTTTAATGCTTATAATTTTGGTGGGCTTTTGCTTGCCTGTCTATTTACGTATTATCAGTTCAACATTAATTTAGTTCGCTCCTCGGAGCTTAAAAATGCTTGAATTGCAACGACTCTGAATTATATTATTATTATATATAATAGTTTTATATCACAGTCAAGATGAATTAGCTTTTTTAATAGTGATACTTTACAAAGTGCCAAGGATTTCAGTTACAGGTTGTCTTCTAAAAACTCTTATATTGAGTAATATGCTCCTTTAAGTAGTTTGTATTTCACCCAGTTTTTAAATGCTATAGAATTTTTATTTCTAATTCCTGGTGGTATTTTATTATACAGCATGCTCCATAGGCATGTATGTTAGATATTAAATCATTCGTGTATATTATAATCATTATTGGACCTAGTATCGATTCTTGCGCTATTTCATGTCCAATTTCCGTGGCTTTTGGCAATTTTCCTTTCCAACATACTGTTTGTCTTCTGTTGGTGATAAACGATTTTATTAGTTTATGCGCGCTTCCTTTTATGCCATAATAATTAAAATTGTTAATTAGTATTTTGTGGTTAACGGTATCGAATGCTTTACTGAGGTCACAGCATATTATGTCGACTACTTCTTGGTTGTCTAGGGTTGCGTTTATTTTTTGAATTGTCTCATTTAATGCCGTTATAGTAGAATTATTTTTGCGATGTCCGTGTTGGTGTGGGTTAAAGTAGTTAGACTTTTCGAAGTATTAATAATCTATTTTTTATTACTATTTCGAATTAGTATTGATAGTGGTCTATAATTGTTCGCTATATTAATGTCTCCTTTTTTGTATACCGGGATTAATTTTGCGTGTTTTTGTTCTATAGGGAATACTCCTTCATCTATACATTTGTTTACTAATACAGTTAGTGATGTTCCTATTATGTCTGCTATTTCTTTTAAAAGATTCGTTGTGAGTCCGTATATATCTTTGGTTTTCATTTTCTTTATTGCTTTTATTAATAATAATAATAATTTTATTCGTCACAATGATACACCGTAATGCTTGGACAAGTCATAATTACACAAATAAAATAAAAGTGGACATAAACAAATATAAATAGAATATATGTACATAAATAAATATAAATACAAACATACACAGAATAAGTATAAGTACACCTATAATAAAAAAAAAATACGGAAACAACAATAATAGGATAGACAAACAGGGAATTAGCCTGGATTCTCATACCTAAAGTCGTGTATATTGTAGTAAGCATTGGATAAGAGGTGTCGTTTTAGTTTAATTTTAAATTTAGAAATTGGTAACTGTTTCACATTATTTGGCAGGGAGTTAAACAAACCAATACCAAAGTTGTTTCTTTTTGTGGATTCCAGTCTTTGTGATGGTATTTGTAAATGATGCCGATTACGTGTGTTGTATGCATGTGTTTCACCATTTATAATATAATCGCCTAAATGTTACCTTATGTATATCAAATTACAGTAGATTACTTGTGAGGGTAATGTTAATATTTTAAATTTAATGAACCAAGGTTTACAACTTACCAGTTGGTTCACCCCTGCCAAAACTCTTACTGCCCTTTTTTGTACAATGAAGATTCTCTGTATTTGGTTGGACGTACCCCAGTTTAACAAACCATACGCCATTGCATTATGAAATAATGCATGATATGCAATCATTGCGGCATCTTCATTAACCCTGAGTTTAATTTGTCTAATAGCATACACCTTTTTTGACAGTTTAGATGCTAAAATGTCGATATAGGAATGCCACGTTAAACTACAGTCTAAAGTATTGCTTCCCTTATTTCTGTTTCGTCTACTTCTTCTAGATATATTGATTTAGAATTATTTATATTTATTTTGCTTAATAGATTACTGTAGGACTGTACTGGTTTACCGAGCAACTTCATCGTTTTATTTCCCACGCTTCCAAAGAATTGATTTAGTTCTTCCGTTGTCAATTTACTTTCCTCTGTCTTGTCAATTTTATCTTTACCAGTCTCTGATCTTTGTGTTTTCTTTTAGTTTCGTTTAAGTGTGTAATATAATGTTTTTTATATTCTCTATATGCATTTGATGATTCTTCATCTCTCCGCACGTTATATATTGTGTTTAGGGCATTCAAGGAGTTTTTCATATTTTTTAGGTCCTTCGTATACCATTTTATATTCTTTTCTTTATTTTTAAATTTCTTTTTGTGATTTCGGGGAATGTTTCTTCGAAGCATTTTATGATCTGTCTATGGAATTCCGTGAACGCTTGCTGTGCTGTTTTATTTCTTATCGTTTGCCAGTTTGTCAGACTAAGTTTATTTTTAAATAGGTGGATATTTGTTTGACTCATTTCTCTGACCTTGACTGTTTTTAGTGTTTTAGGGCATTCACTTTCACCGCTTACCATAAGAAGTTCACCAAGATGATCGGATATATGTGGGTTAATTGTTTTTGTTTTATAATTATATTCACTTATGTTAGAATATATATTATCAATTATTATCCTATAATCGGGCTTTAGTGCCGCTGGGCATTGTGATTTGAACAAATAAATAAATAAGTATTTTACGGCCCGCAATTACAGACTACAAAAGATAAGTAGCCAACCTTCCTCCTCAATTGAAGCTTCGACAAATGTTATTACTTATTAAAATTGCTTAAAACATTCCACTAATAGAAGTACAATGTACTTAATTTAAAAATACACTGCTTGTAGATTCAAAATATGTGAGCTTTACGTTAATAATAGCTCTCCCTGAAATCGATAAGTAATTTTAATAATTTGCTGTCTGTCAGGAAGGAAATGCTAAAAGTTTTTACATGGAGCTCTCAAATTTATTAAAAAAAAGCATGAGAGAATTGAATTTAAGTTCCGTCGCACTGAAGATAAACAAGTTGAAATCAAAATTTGTAATTTACTTTATATAATTTCTCTAAAGTTAAATTAGTATTGGCGAGAATAAGAGATATATTTTAGACTGTATAGGGATTGAGAATTTACTTACGAGAAAAGTTAGTCTGCGCTTATTTGGCGACACCTTACAGCGAAGTTAAAACTTGTGAAAAAGTTTACTTCAATTCTGAAGTTTGTGGTGTTGCTTTTTACGTAAGACGCGACAACCGAACAACCGATTAACTCTGTTCTCAGTTGAAATATCAGGAAAGTTTTATATTTTCTATCTTCGGAATATTAATTGCAACAAAACAAAATATTCGAGGAAGTTGAAACTTTCGTAGCAAATTCAATGGAATCTTAAATGCGCTTGCAGAGGAATCGAAATATATGCCACATTTATTACTTGTTTAAAGGTGGCCCTGAATACGTCGGAAATGAAAGCCAAGAGGACACTAAATCATTACTCTGAAGAAAATATTGAGACATTTTAGTGGTTTCATATTAGGTATAGTTTATAGCTAAAATAAAAGACGCCAAGTTACTGCTCAATGCTTACGTGTTAACCTTGCAACCAAGGAGTCCCGGGTTCGAATCCTGGCTAGGGTATGGATGTTTAGTGGTATTTTTCATGTGTTACCGAGTTGGTAGCAGACGAGGTTGTGTGAGAGTCTCAGCTGCGGCAGATGGCAATGTCGTAGGGAACGATCGTTGTATAATTGTCTATGTGTATATGTCCTGGTTGAGTGGTGGACTAGCTAATGCTAAACTCCGCCAGAACGTTAATCTAAATAAATCGTTAAAAAAATTCAGTTACAGCAATTCGAAAAATTAAATGGTTATCTCCTGATATACTAGTGTGCGATAATATTTAACTGAAACTTTTCCACAGATATGGGTAGGTCGAATAGGACATATTGAATGACCACCGCGATCTCCAGATTTATGTCCACTAGGCAGTCTTTTGGTTCAATTGAAACCAGTGATGTGGTCAAACATGACTAATTTAAATTCATTACAAGGTCAAAAAAGGATGTTTGGTCAAGAAATATCTCCGCGCGCTGTTCTCAACTCTTTAAATATATTTGTTGTTCGCTTAGTATATGATCAGTAGCTGAGGGTCTTCAGTTTGAATATTCACTTTTAGCAATAAATTTTGAAGAAAACATATGAGATTTTTAACTAGTAAAATAAATTATTTTCCTTAACATCCTGAAAGACAATGTAGTATCCAAACAGAACACGTCGTAAACAAAAGGTATTTAGGAGTTCATATCGACTGCCACTTAAAATGGAACATATATAATAATAGAAAAGCTTATAACTAAATTAAAAGTTTAAGCAATTTTAATTTGTCAAAGAGTTAAAGGTTATGTATCACTTATTTGTAGACTGACACATCAACTACGGAATAATAACAGAGGGTGGAGCTTATCAGAATCAGATAAAACCTTTAGAGATAATTCAAAACTGGATATTTAAAATTATGTTTAAAAAGATATTACTTAACCCACAGATGCTCTGCTTATGTTGGCAAAGGTAGCGAATATAAGACAGCTTTTTTGTATAGCCATCCTTGTTGGACAAAAAAAATAATAATAAAAAAGAAATCAAACATTAATATGAGACACAATACAAACAAGATTCATTTGTAACACTAATAATACAAGATACCCTGTAACGAAGCAATTTTTGTTGCCGAAATATGCACTGGATTTGTATTTTATTTTTGTTACCCTCCGTATAATTGTCCTTTTTACTTTATTGCTGTTAAAATAAATATTAAAATATGTATTGTGCCGCCTTGATCTATCCATATTAAATTAATAATAATTATATTGTATAACACAACATTGCCACGGGGAAAAACAATAGCACCTTGTGTGGATATCCATGATAGCCCAAGGATTATCACACGACAAAAAAATCTTAACACGAGAGGTGAATTATCAACAAGGAAAATTCATGGGTAAGCCCGCAAGGAAAAAAGTGCAAACCGTAGATACATGTTTCGAACTTTTTGGTTCTCATCAGTACGATGTAGTTAAGTTGAAAGGATGGGCTCAACTTAGGAATCACACGACACAAATGAATCAAGGCAGGAAGCCAGCTGCTCATTGTGGCGCCTCTGGAAGACCCTGCTGTTTATTCTGTGTTACCGCTTTACTATGTGATACTGTTTTAATGTTTACTCTGTGTTACCGCTTTGCCGTTTGCTACGCTTGTCATTTGTGTCAACTGTACTACTTTCGATGCACCGTCTACCTGCATTAACTGTTATTTAGTGACCTGTAAAGATTGCTTGGGATAATTAGTTAGTAAGAAGTAGCATTGTATCATAGTAGGCTTAATTGAATAAACTGACATTTTTATTGAATTCTGAGTTTTACTGCTTTTTGCGTGAACGTCTAATTTCCTTAACTGACCCACTGGAGTACCGTTTCTCCACTTGAGCTACTCATCCTCGTGTATCCGGCTTATGGCTAGTGTTGTCTTAACACTTAAAACTGGGACTGGCGCCAAGGCTAAACCGAACACTATCGAATATCCATTTCCGAAACTTGAGTGGCCCTTTTTCTGCTCGTCATCCGCTGACGATGTTGCCCTGCCTCAATTAAAAATGTATTATCTGTACAATGCAAATAAAATATTAGTATAAAAATTTTAATTTTTCTCTTTCTTTTTGTATCAGATTTATAACTTTACATTTTATTCATGTGTATTCACATATACAATGATGTACTATATACTTTTTTTTAATGTCGGCATATTTCCGCTACTGGGGCCTAACACCGACGCCTATAGACGAGCTACCCCCAATCAGGAATTTTTGCCGAACCTCTTCTCTATCGAAGAGTAGGAATCTTTTACTTGCCTAACATTTAATAGATCAGAGACTGATGGCTTTACAATACATCCACTCTGATGGATGATATGCTCACTATACAATCCTCGCCTAAGATTGTATAGCTTCAGCGCATACACTGATATACAAACCGCTGCAAGATGTGAAGCGAGGTCACGGTCTTGTTTCTGAACACGGAAACGCTCCCTAGTTTGGTAAAATAAAAATATTTCGGCATAGATTTGAGCTTAAGAGCTTTATACAGACCCCGGGAGTCTTTCGTGCACTTAATTTTTGAATTGGGAAGAGTGGGGGGGGGGTAACACGTAAAACATTGAATAGGGTCAAATGCTACACCCTGTATAAGCCCTGGAGTAGGTTGCTTTACTTGAAACAGTTTATTAATTATTTTAATTAATTTCATTGTTTATGGCAGGGTCCAAAACTTCACCGTATATATGCTTCTTGAAGTAAAACACTTAGTTTTAACGAACAAGAAATAAATTTATTTATTATAACTGAACAAAATTTAGAATTAGTGGAGTCGATCTGGCATTAAAAATGGCTTGAAACGGACTACCTTCGAATCGCAATATCTCGGGAACCGGTGGATCGATTTCGAAGTGTACAAATTCAGTTTAGGCGCATCCGCGAGCCCTTCATTTTATCCCAATACACTTTTTCGATCCGAATCAAACTAAGCGAGTTATTTCCGAAAAACTGATTTTTCACTATCTTTACATGTAAATCCCCCCTCCTCGCGAAAAGTTCGACCGGAAAATTTTCCGGATGATAAAGGGGGTCCGAATTCATAACATCACAAAAAAAAATCGAAAAAAACGAGTCCGTTTGCAAATCCTGGTCGACCCCACTAAACGGTTAACTTAAAATATTGAATTCACACAAGTTAAAATAAATACTTTTCGGCACTGAAATTCCTTTTAAAATAAAATATATTAACACGATTGGTTTATAAAGTTTTAAAAATTCACTTTTGGTGTGATGCGCGAGGGCAGATTATAATATTTGATTTGAAAACTTTTTTACTAGGTTATGAAAAGGTTAGGAAATTGACTTGCCCGAGCTCATCACGCTCGGTTCTTTTATACGCATCGTCGAGGACCCGACGAGCAGAGATCTGAAAAGGTCTGGATATGTCCCCGCCCATTCCGTGTGGGCTCCGCTTGCGCAATATTGCACAATACTTACAATAATACTACAATATTGCATTATATTTACAAAAATTGAAACGACCCCGTGAAGTCGTCCTGAACATCTGTGCACGAACAGTGGAATATGATATGAAATTGCGCCGAGACATTCATGGTGAATGAATGATGTGAATTCAATTTGATGGAAAGAAAGTGAGATGTTGTGTGTTTTGAATTATGAATGGAAATTTGAATGGGAAGTTGAAATTGAGAGAAAATGTTTTATAAAATTTGGTAGAAGTGAGATATAACATTGCGGCTGGGGGTGTGGAAAGTGGTTATGATGAGATTCGAGATATCGAAGAAGCTGTATTTTTTAGTGCTGTAGTTTGTAACTTTTTGCTGTAAAATGACTATTATGAATATTTGAATGGTGTTGTTGATAAATTCAGAATATTTGTGAATTATCGGTGTTATGTGGATTTTTCTACTTTTCTAGATTTTTTCGTGAGAAGTTGTAGTTTTTTATGAATGCGTTTTAAGGACTTTTTATTATAGTTTGACAAGGTGAGGTGAATGATTTTTTGACAAATTTTGCGACGTTTGCGATTTTGGCTGATAAATAGTTTTCATGTTAGCACCATTTCATCTAATTTCTATTTTTATACTAACGGGGAGATATCTTTATCAGATACCTTTACAGCTTATAAATAATTTGGCCCTTAAGAGTATTAGAGTAATCTTGCCATCCCACAACTAGTAACCTATTGGTTGATTGTATCTAAATAAATAGTTACTTTTATGGTACATCGATTAGATAGGTCCTGTAATGTGCATTATTCTTTCTTGTTTATGTCATTGAATCTGGATGTATAAGGAAAAAATGGTAATTCAAAATTGAATATCTCAAAAATTTTTAACCATTGGAATACAATAGATCTGTTAATACGTTTTTACAATTTAAATTTAAAATATCTTCCAACTGTCTTCTCTTTTTCCCTCACACTCATATCTAGAAAAATGTTGTTATCACTTACTTTAATACTTCTTCTGCTGCAATTTGTAATGCGTCATGTGTCGTGGCATATATTATTCATATTCAAACATTTCCCCAGTGAAAATGTATACATTCATTCATTTAAACAACGGTATATCTGGTCCTGACAATGAAGACAGCTTTGCTTCTACAAAGAATTAATTATTCGCGAATAATATTTGAAAGTAACTTTCTAATAAACAAATTTACATTAAGTAACCCGGAAATATATAATGAAAGTCGTTTGTATAATAAGCTGGTAACTTAATAAATGAATATTGAATGAAACTCCGAGTTTTTTCTGTCGGTTTAAATTAAATTAGAATAATTTTCTGGTGACGGCTTATTAAAAGTTTCCACATTCATCTTATTTAAAAGTAAGAATTTCTATGTATAAGTTAATAAAGTTTCTTTATCTGAAACGTTATTTCTGCTGGTTAATTGAAATATGCAATTTTTAATAAGAGATCCAGGCCGGAAGTTTCGAACCTCAAAACTTAAAGTATTCAGATTATTTTTAATTTTTAAGTATCTGAATAATTTATAGGCCATTATAATAACCGTTAAAGAGATTCTATATGCCACTACGTAAAAAAGGATTCACAGATGTGAATAAAAATCGATCCGAAACAACTCGGACAACATTTTCTATTTAGAAATAAGTAATAGTATTTTATATAACGAGTAGCTAAAATAGTGTTTTTTACAAGTGGGGCGTTTATAGTACGAGTAAAAAAACACATTTTAGTCCCGAGTTATATACAAAATTATTTGCTAGGAAACAATATAATTTTGTAAAAATTGGGCAAAATGTATTTTACAACGGAAGTATATAACCTTTCGATTATTCATTAGAATATAAGAAGCATTAAAGCGAATTTTGAGTGTGAGCATTGCTGAGATCACTAACCTAATCGAAAACCTAGGTATGATTGGTCTAACTGAAACGTGGTCAATAGCAGATGTAAATGATTTCTCTATAGATGGCTAGAAATCTTATTATAATAAGGGCAAATACAATCAAAATGACGGAGTACTTATTTTTCTAAGAAATGACCTACGTCCAGAAGTTACAATGATAAACCTCACGCAGCTAGCAATATTAGAATGCAAATTTATGTATAAAGATATAAATTTTACAGTAATGGGCATTTATAGACCTCCTTCTACTAATGCAAATATTTCTGTAAATGGTATTGACGTCTATGTAGAATCTACAAACAATAGTAATTTGGTTATTTTTTTTATGTAAATATAAACATAGGAAATTTATCGGACGGCACTGCATTAACCTACATAAGTATAATTGAACAAAATGGCTTTCGTTCGCAAATAAATCTACCTACAAGAGAAAATAAAACTACTTCTTCAATAATTGATCATATTTTTGTAAAAATAAAAACAAAACTAAAAATAAACTGTTTATCCATAGTCTTTCAAAATAACATAACAGGTCTTTATCCAATGATATTTAAAATGGAAATCAACAAAACCCTACAGCCTAAACGGTAAAAAAATAGACGACGACAAACTGTTAAGAACGATATCTTTAATAAATTGGGATGAACTCTATAGAGAAAAAAATCCAAACAAAGCAATTAATATATTTTATAAAAATATAAATTATAGTCTCGTTATAGCCTAAGAGAAGCAACCAAGCTAATTAAAATAAAAAACAAAAACGAAAAACTAAAACCGTGGATGACCCAAGACACACCAAACGCCATAAGAAAATGTGATAAACTTAAACAAAAACATCTCAAAAATAAACATAACGTGGAACTAAAATAATATTATTGACAGTATAGGAATATAGCAATGACATTAATTAAGACGAAGAAAGAAATTTCTACAAAGAAAAATCCAGTCGGCTGGAAATTATCACAGAGAATTTTGGGATTATATTAACGAAGCCACAAATCGAAACGGAAATTGCAAAGACAACATAGAACAAATAATTCTAGAAAACAAACTACAAACAAGGAAGAAATAGCAAATGCTTTTAACCAATTTTTTATTGAGATATGTGAAAAAATGTCTAATGAAAGTCTGAAACACACACAAAACATAGAAAAAATCAATATAAACCAAAATCTGAGTTCTATGCTCTTGGAAGATGTAAATGAAACGAAAATAAAAAATATTATACACAGCTTCTAGATTACTTTTATTGTAAAGGAAAAATTCTTTTAAAATGCAACAACATAGGGCCGGTATAAATTGGTGACCCCGACGTGATGTCGTTTCCAGTACAAGTGCTAACCATTTTTGGAACTTTCCAGTTATAAATTGATTCTCCTTTTTGGTTTCGTGTAGTTTTCCGTTTCACAGGTTAATCGTAGAAACGTAGTTAAAAGGACATTCATTCATTCACGGAGCCGCTGGTTATAGAGGAGAATTCCTGTGCAGCTATTTGGAGTTGATTAATCCGAGGTTCCAATCCGATCGACCATCATATCTCAGTGGATCATCAAGTTTGAAGATAGCATCTAGTAGTGTGAGTTCATTATTTATATTCTCCCTGCACTCTTTCAACTTACTGCCAAGGAATCACTTTTTTTTTCTTAATAAATTTCTTATATATACACTAACAATGTTATTATAATGATTTATCAAGACGCAGACTTAGTTCCTAATCAAAACTTTACATCTGCTATCAGATTATCACCTTTTTGGATCTCGCGTCCAGAAATGTGGTTTTCGCAAATTGATTCACAATTCAATTTGGCTCGGATCACAAGTGACCGGAAAAAATATGACGCTGTCATATCCAGTCTTCCGATGGAAGTCGTTGATATCATCAATGCCGTTATGCAAAAAAAACCCAAACAAAATTTATATGCTAATTTACGTTCGACTATTTTGCCTCGATTGTCTTCGAGCGCGGAAAAAAGGCTTGATGACTTGTTAACCGGTCTGCTGATGGGCGAACGCAAACCGTCCGATTTTTATCGCCACATGCTAGGTGTGGTTGGTGGCTCTAAGATAAGATAAGCCAGGATTTGCTTATCAAACTTTGGCAACGTAGACTACCTAAGCGCACCTATATAGTTCTTACAGCTTCTTGGAAAACATAGATTGAAGACATCATTGATATTGCTGACAAAGTCTGGGAAGCTTGTCAAAACTCTGTCATGTCCCAGATTAATAAACAGCTTTCAAACCAAAATTCACCGACTGATCTAAACGATATATTAACCCGCTTGAACTCATTAGGGATTAATTTTAATCACACCTTTAATCAGATTGCCGAAATTAAACAAACATTGGAGATGCAAGTTTCTATGATCAAGACCAATTCTGTCCCTGGTAGAGATTTTTTTAATCACCCATTAACTTCAGCTAGTATTGAAAGAATGCATTATTGTGCAAATTGTCAGAATCGGCCTCGATCACGAAATTCCTCTCCCAATCGCTCCTGTTATAATCCTTCAAATTGGACGAGTTTGCTATTTTCATCAGATGTTTAAGGAAAAAGCACGAAAATAAGTCCGTAGTGTATTTATAATTCAAATTTCACTAGAGAACATAATATGTCAAATCATTTAGACCAGTCAAAAAACTAATAAGCACTAACGTTCCGACAACCAACGTTAGTTCCCAACATAGATCTCGTCTTTTCGTCTGTGACACTGCAAATGAGTTACGTTTCTTGATAGATACTGGTGCTGACATATCAGTTATTCCAAGAAACCATTTTACAGATTTGAAAAGGAACACTGATCTTACCTTAATGGCAGCTAATGGATCAGAAATTTCTACGTACGGTAAAAAGTTACTATAACAGTTAACTTAAGTTTACGCCGTAATTTTTCCTTTGTTTCCAACACTGTTGATGTACAAATACCATTTTTAGGCGCTGATTTTATTAAGCATTTTGATTTAATGATAGATTTGCAAAATAAACGTTTAATCGATAACAAATCTTCTTTATCTATTAATTGTATTATTGATCGTACGAGTACTCCAACTATTATTCTTAACTGCTTTCAATAAATAACTAATACACTAATTTATTATTACAATTTCCAAGTTTAACTAGTTCTCCAAATTATTCATTGCCAGTCAAGCATACAGTTGAGCATCATATCGTAACAGAAGGACGTTACCGTTTTGTCGACCTCGTAGACTTGATAACGTCAAGTTAAGCGTCACTAAAAACGAATTCAGACAGATGGTCGATTTAGGAACTTGCACACCTTCTTCTTCGTCTTTTTCTTCAGCTCTGCATATGGTTGCAAAAAAGGAACCTAACGATTGGAGACCATGCGGTGACTATCGGCAGTTAAATACTGTTACAGTTCCAGATCGATATCCACATATACATGATTTCAACGCAAATTTATTTGGATGCACTATTTTCTCAAAGATAGATCTTATTCGGGCATACCATCAGATACTAGTCGCAAAGGACGATATTAATAAGACTGCAATCATCACCCCCTTTGGTCTTTTTGAATTTCTTAGAATGCGTTTTGGTTTGTGGAATGCTTGTCGAACTTTTCAAAGAGTCATGAATGAAGTTTTGAAGGATCTGTCATTCATTTTCGTTTATTTGGATGACATTCTGATAGTAAGTAGGAGTCATGATGAACATTTGGTTCACTTTCAAACCATTTTTAAACGACTTGAAGATTTTGGCATCAATATCAAATCTTCAAAATCTATTTTTGGTGTACCGTCGTTAGATTTCTTAGGACACCGCGTTTCCTCTGATGGAATTTCACCTATCACTGAGCGAATTAACGTTGTTAATAATTTTCCGAAACCGTCAACGCTTAAACAATTACAACGCTTCATAGGAAAGGTAAATTATTAACCTCTTTTTGTTCCTCATTTCGCAGAAACATTAGCTCCACTTCATACTTTTAGCACTCAATTAGCTAAAGATAAAATTAAGGATATTGACTCTTGGCCAACATAATGTATCAGTAGTTTCATATTGGCTAAGCAAAGCATAGTTAATGCGACTACTCTTTCACATCCAAATTACAATGATAACGACGTGCTTACATTATCCGTAGACTGTTATAACGTAGCTATGGACTCTATTTTGCAACAGCACTCTAGTGATGTTACTACCCCACTAGCATTTTTGTCTCTAAAACTGAATGATGCACAAAGCCGTTATTCTAACTTCGATAAAGAGCTTTATCTCTTTACACAGCTATGAAGCATTTTCGATATTTATTAGGACGTCATTTTATTTGTTTTACAGATCACAAACTTTTAGTTAGGGCACTTTTTACGAGGACAAAGAAAACTGTTCGCCAGACTAGGTACCTGGAATTTATTTCCCAATTTACTAATGACATACGTCATTTATCGGGAAAAGACAATATGTCGCGGATACCTTGTCACGTATTGATGATGTTTCATCGATAAAAGCACATTATTTACCACCTACCTTCGTCTCTGCTATTTCAGAGCATTTCAATTTAAAGTCACTTGTTAATGTGCCCAACTAGAAGATTTTGAGCTTACTTCTTTGATTAATAATAAATCTAATTCAAATAAACAATCTAAATACAATTTGCAACAAATTTTAATTCTCAACTCTGAAGACAAGGTTTGGTGTGATATTTTTAATTCTAAATGCCGGCCTTACGGTCCAAAGTCTTTACGACGTCCAGTTTTCGACACTTTATATATTTTAAACCATCCTTAACCGTGAACTGAATTATGTTAATTTAAAAATAGGTCTCGTATTCTTCATGTACAGTGCATGATCTGCACTTCTATGAAATACCTAGTTTATTTATATGATTGTAATTTTTAATTTACTACCTCGTAGTTTTTTATACATTCTTTTTCTCGTAAATAAACTTATTATTATTATTATTATTATTATCCAAGAATTCGTCCCACCAAAAAACTTGTCACATCCAATTACTTTTAGCCTAAAATGAATGCAAACTGTATTTTATGAACTAGTATTTGTTTCAGTTGTCAAACTTCAAAAGTAAATGGACACACTAAAACTCCAATTTCAGATTTCTCAGTCCCCAAGGCTCGTTTCGAACATATACATATAGATTTGGTTGGTCCATTCCCAGTTTCAAATGGATGCTCTTATATTCTTACTGTTATCGAACGATTCACTCGTTGGCCAGAAGCCTATCCTTTAATCAATATTTCTGCAGAAACCGTCGCTAAAGCATTGTTTCAAAATTACGTTTGCCGTTTTGGCATTTCTTTGACAGTCACTACTGATCAAGAAGCACAATTTGGGTTGAACTTATTTCGCGAATTTTCTAAGTTTTTAGGATTTCATCGAATCCATTCGACTCCGTACCAAGCTAACGGTACGGTGGAGCGTTTTCCACCGAACTCTTAAGACGATATTATTAGCCAGGTCCAATTCGGTTCACTGGTACGATGAATTACCAATCCTTTTACTAGGTTTACGCGCTATGCCTAAAGACGATTTACTTTGTTCATCTGCCGAACTCGTTTACGGTCAGACTTTACGCCTCCCTGGTAATTTTTTTTATTAAATCACATGTAGATACTCCAATTTCTACGTTTATTTCGAAATTGCATACATTTTTTAATTTAAACTTCACTAAACCCAATCATAAAGTTTCACAAAAGTTTTTTATCAGCCCTGATTTATCGGCTTGTGACTACGTTTTTAGTTTGAACTCAAAATTTTGAGTTCAAACTCGAAATTCTTAGATTAAACTCAAAATTCTGACTTTAAACTGGGAATTCTGAGTTTAAACTCGGAATTAAAAATAAATAATTTGTTTAGCCCTTATACGCCTTCGTAGAAATCTGTACGTTCATTTGTGATGAATTTTAAGTTAGTTCCCTCATGCAAATAAATACTAAGACGTGCGCTTATGGAAATCAATTAATAGTAAAAATGATAAGCAATCCGTCGTCGTTAGACGTTATCGTTACAAATTGCCCTAGTTGCAAAGAAGCAGATAATGAGCTATTAAAGTATATTAAACAAGACCACATTAAGCGATGTTTAATCTAATGGAAGAGGGACTTTTGTAAATTCCGTGTCACAGGCGATAACGGCACCCTGATTGCTCCCCTAGCGTAGCCTCCACGTACTAAATTCAGTTTAAAATGTTGTCACGATAAGGCTTTATAAATATCCTCGTTAACGTAATTCTTTGAAGCAAACGAATACCTAACTATTCTCTTTAAAAAGAATCTTTGAAATACTAATGGTCCGCCCATGCAGAAACGACACTTTTAACGCTAGAATTGTGTAGCTTTATCATTAAATTGTTTTGTGTACGTATTTTTAAAGACATTGCCATCACTCGTGCTTGAAAGGGAATAACAAGAATGTTTTGTAGCGACTTGCATTTAGCGGCATTTAGTAGGTAGAAGAACGTCGGGTTTGATAAATGGAGAAAACAGTTTCTAATACTAAAAAATTAATTGGACTTATTCTATTTTATATTTTATTAAAAAGTTGTAATAAGCTTGTTTAAACTATATTCTCAGGGCCAATAACTTTACTATGTTGTTTTTCAAAACTATTTGAGAAAATTGTTCATAATAGGATTATGAAATTTGTCAATAATTTTAGACAACTATCAGAACATCAGCATGGATTCAGAAGTGAACACGAACACGAATAAGAAAAATCGGCCAGTCGGAGAGCTTGTTCTGAGACTCCAGAGGGTATTCGAGCACTTAATTTTGTAAAATTAAATGTTTCAGAGAAATAAGGTTTGTTGCCCAGGGTCAATACTTCATCTTGTATAATATAGTAATATACTTTATTTCTCAATTAGTTGTATAAACGAGTAATTGTAGAGAGCGTCAAAGTACTAAAAAACTAACAATTAAAAATAAGTAAAAATATATAAAAGATAAAAAGTATAAAAGTCTACATTTTGCTGTAAAATTAGTCGTAAAAAGAAGTCATCGAACGAATAACAGGTTTTATCGATAAGAAAAGTCTTGAGTCTTTTTTAAAAAATGTGGATGTTTTTGGATTCTTTTATATCAAATGTAAGAGCATCCCATATTTTGCAACCATTAAAATGAAGGCCTTTTTGATATCCCGCCCTGGGTTGGTCCGGATTAAAGTTATGTTTAAATTTTGTTTCATAACTGTGATCAACTAGATAAACAAAGCAACTAAGTTCATAAATGTAAGTTCCAGATAATGTTAAGATTTTTAAGTTTTTGAAAGTTGGTCTACAAGATTCTCTTCTTGGCAGCTTAGCTAAAATTCTCAAAGCATACTTTTGTAGAATAAGAAACAACTAGTACCTCAGTTAGTAATTCCATACCGCATATGAGAATGGAAATTTGCGTAATACAAACTAATAAGAATGTGCTGACTGCAGTGGTGTATCAGTGACCGTAGTGCATAACAACAGATCCGAGGTTTGTCACAAAGTTTATCTATGTGGATATCCCACTTTAAAGTGCAGTCGAAGGTGATTTCTAATATTTTGCCTGAGTTATTATTACATTAAAGTAATCCGAAGGTCGTGTGCCTAATTCACCCTGGTAATTACGGTTTTTAAAAAGTATCGAAATAGTTTTTTCTTTAAGTTTATAAATTTTTTTCAAACCAAAGTACACATTTTTGTGTAAACATTTTCGGCCGAATTTATTGCTAAACTGGTGATAGTTTCTGAAATTAAGAAATTTGTGTCATCAGCGTAGCATACAGTCCGCAAATTATTAATGTCTTTCAAGAAAAAACTAAATCATTTTCGAGGATTATATATATAGCAGGGGACCCAAAATAGACCCTTGTGGGACACCTTGGGTCACCTTCCGAAGACTACTTGTGGTGTGGTTTATTAGTACAACTTGCTGTCGGTTACTTAAATATGAGTTCATGAAGTCTAATGGTGTTCCTCTAATTCCATATCTACAAAGTTTATCTAGTAGTAACTGATGATCTACACAGTCAAATGCGCGAGAAAAATCAATAAATAGACCAAATGGGCACATTTTTTTGTCAAGGGCATTTGTAATTTCAACATGATAGTTATTTAAAGTTGTATCCACTCCTCTATTTTTTACAAAACCATGTTGAGCTGGAGAAATTATAGTATTACGGATACATAATGTTAGTAACTGGTCATTTAATGCCGATTCATAGAGTTTAGAGAGGATAGACAATAATGTAATAGCCCTGTAATTTCCGTACGCATTTGAGTCACGTTTTTCATATAGTGGACATATTACCGATAGTTTTAATTTTTCTGTTAAAACTCCTTGTTCAAATGACAAATTTATTAAATAAAATAGTGGTTGACAAATTAAATGTTTGCAATGTTTTCGTAAGTTATTTGACACATTGTCATATCCACTGGAATGCGATGGTTTAAGTTTATTTATTAATGAAAGTACATCTTTGTCACTTATAGGGGAAAGAATAAACAAGATATTGCCTAATGGAACATTGGCTTTCAAAAAGCCAAATTTTTTGGTTTGTTATGTGTTATTCTACTGGCAGTTAAAGTGCTTGTTAAAGTTATTTGCAGTTTCACTATCGTTTATCTGAACATTATTTTTATTTCTTTTTTGTATCTCTGTTTGCCTTGTACATCTTATATAATATTCCACGTGGTTTTTGTTTTGTTATTTGACTCTTGAATTTTATTACCGTAATACTTCTGTTTGGCTAAGCTCAATTTTTGTTTATATATATCATTAAGGTTTTTATTATAGTTCCTTAGTTCGGGATATTTTTGAGGAAGATCAGAAAATAGGCATAAATCTTTTTTTAATTTGATTATATCCTCTGTTACCAACTCCTGATTATTTTTTTTCTTTTTATTCACAAAGCGTATCAATGGAAAGCACAAGTCGAAATAATAAGTAATAACATTACTAAATCGAATGCTAAAGTAGAATTACTTTCTAGATAAATATCATTCCAATTTTCTCCCTCTAAGTAATTACAAAATCTTAAAATATTTTCTGAGGTAATTCTTCTGCCATACGTATTATAAGATTTAGATATTAAATTTTCTTAATTTTTATTCAATTGTAATGAAAGAATTTGAGAGAAGATTAAAACACACTTGGTTTAAAAATGAAAATAAAATTTTTATTTATTCATTTTACAATCGTTTAAAATAACAAAAGATATATTCTGGATGGATAACTTTTCAACAGAGAAGTTGCGTCGATATAAAAAAAATTAACTCGATTTTTTTTAGTTTAGTCACTTATTGGCGAAGGAGCCGGTTCAAAAATAATATAAAAAAAACACTAAAAATATTAAAGGTGCACTAGGGCAAAGATTATGGATGTTTTCTACTTGAATCACCAAGAAAGACGAGTACGGTTATAGAACGCTGCAGTGACGGAACTTGTTCGAGCTCCGTCTCGCCCGAGCTTATATACTCTCATGAGATTTCGTTAATCGTACCCCATCGAGTCAGGCGGAAACGTTTTTTGTAATCTGGATTTGACCCCAGACTTCGTAAGGGCTTGGTCTAAAACCGGTTGTCAGCCCCAGCCATTCCGTGCACTCTCGTAACTGCGTAATTATTGGAATCTTCGGAAATCCTACTTAAAAGGTGCATCATTAATTAGAGTTGAAGTTTTGACGCGTTTTAGTTTCTTGAGGAACCCTGTATCATTTTTATTAAGGGAATTATTTGAAGATTTATGAAAACTGGATATTGAAAATTACAATAAGCGACCGTACTGTGTTAATCCTCATGGTGGGGGACGTATGTCTTAGACTGTTACGCGTTGTGGGATTCCTCGTGCCTTTATTGGTCGAGCTGAATGTTTGAGTAGTAAGAGTAGACACTGATACTCTACTGTGTGTAGACGTGCAGAAAAACAAATAAATCGTTTGTTATTTGTTTACTACGCCTGTGACTGACCTCGGAGAGAAACGCATGTAAAAATTTTTACTTAAACGAATTAAAATTTTATATTTGAGGATTGTGGAGAGTATGACTAGCGGAATGAAAATATACGGGGGCAATATTTTTAAAGTCGAAAATTTTAAAAGTTTTTTTCTGTAAAAAGTGGAGTTTGATGGTTTTGGAAGTTTCGGCGATAGTTTAAGCATCCTTGGGAATTATCAGGTTGGGCTGAATTTTATCGGAATTTTTTTACAAAAATTATGGTTTTCTTGATACTTGGAAATAGAAGGGCTCTTTTTTATATCATTTGATAAGTGAGATGGAAAATTCGATTAAGTTGACGGATTCTGGAATCTTTTCGAGTTATTTTTTTCTGATACAAGGTAGGCACTACGACAAGCACTATACAAATACCGCTTTTTAGGAATTTACAATTTTTTTTATATAACGCAATTGACAAAAAAGAGTTAGCTCTTGCTTTATTCTTTGATCTAACTCATGCTTTCAATTACGTTCTAGCCATTTTTTTTTTGTAAAAAACTACAAACTCTAGGTATTAGAGGATCGTTAAATAAGTGGCTTATGTCATGTTTGTAAAATTAGGTAATACCATTTCAAATACCTGCAACCTCAATTTAGGCATTCCGCACTTCCTCCTTTATTTTTTATTTCATTCATCAATGACCTAGAATTTCACATTTCTAATGAACTAAATATCTTTCTAACAATCTTCGCTGATAATACTACCATTTGTATCACTGCCAAATCTCTTGAAATACTTAAAACGAAAATTGTAGATTGTAGTTTGTTTCAAGGGTCGTTTGGCTTTAAGTAGCCTTACATCACTTCGACCTAAAGAGATCTTTTGTGAATAACTTTACATCTAGTTATTGCCCAGGATTCCAAGACTTTTAATAAAGGTAATATCCGACAATGTGTAAAATCTAATGAACTAAATATCTTTCTAGCAAGATTCGCTGATAATATACCATTTGTATCACTGCCAAATCTGTTAAAATACTTGAAACCACTTCCAATAATCTACTATCTAGCTTTTATGCCTGGTGCTCATCAAACAAATTAATCATTAACATTTCTAAAACTAAACATATGATATGCCAAAACAAAAGAGCTACAAAATGTTACACTTCAGCTCGACAACGCTAAAATTGAGAAAGTCGCTAACAATAAATTTCTGGGTCTTCACATAGACGAAAACCTATCAAAAAAACGGCAATAAAATTCATCACATATAAAAAAAAATATTAAAAATTATTATAATAACTATTATGTGTACATGACAAGATTTAATATGTGAAATATCCGAGAATGTGTAAAAATTTTTGAGTGATAAAAATGTTTGCACCTCCTTCTTACATTTTCTTGCGTTATCAATATTTTTAGTTGCGGAAGGTAGGTAACATTTGATACCTATATAGTTTTTTTTTTCAAAAAGAGTACTATTGTGAGCGAGTATTGTTACTTCAGTATTATATCTAGTATTGTAGGTATAGAAATCATGATTTCTCAAAAACTTGTTTTCATTATACTTCATGTAAACTACTAGTTCCAATAAATAAATACACGCAAGACGTAAAAGTTACAATTTAGCAAAAATAGGACGACATCACTGGTAGTTTGACACTCCAACAATGTTTCTTATAATTCTCTTTTGTAATACAAATATTCTACTAAAACGCCTCAAAGAACCCCAAAAAAATTATTCCATATCTTACCCTTGACATAAATTCAGCATAATAAAATTACAACATTACTTTCAGATTTATAATATCACTCAACCTATAAAAAGCAAAACAGACTGAACATAATTTTTTCGACAAGTTATCAATATGATCCTCCCAACTAAGTTTGTATGTTTGTAAATTTACCAATCGATTAAATACAATTTTCTCTAAAATTTTTGGCATAGTGTACAACAATGATATTGGACGATAGTTTTCAATGTTTGTTTTATCTCCTTATTTAAAGAGCTATCACTTAAACCTATTAGGACAGGTTCCGGACTTTAAAGAAAAATTTATCAAAAAAGTTGATATAATATAAAATTGACTGATTTAAAAAAATATATTTGCAGATATATAATTCTATTGAAAACTTCGTATTTAGTAACTGGCTTTAAAAGCATAGTAGGAAAATTCCTAATGCATTTAAAATTGTTATCAACTTTGTAGTTTTTTAATTCTTCGTGTAATTTTTCAGGCGTATTTTTGAAAAATTCATTGAAATTATTTGCAATCTGGACAGGTTCTGTTATCATTTTGGAATTCCAGTAGATGGCGTGCAAAGAGTAATACGTAGTTTAGATCGCTCCGCAAAAGATTATCAAATAGTGCTAGAAAATCAAGTTTTAAAAATACGTAAAGGTTAACAAGTTGCATACAAAGTTATTGTTGTGACATTAATGTAAAAATGGCAAAATCAAGAGGTAATAATGACTTAAAAATCATTGTAAAAGAGACAATAAATGAATTATTCGAGGATGATGAATTTATAAAAAGAATTAACAAAAAGTGTCTGATAAAGTGGAAGAAAAACTGCAAGCAGCCGAAATTAAAATACAATCTTTAGAACGTAAAGTAAATTATTTGGAAGTCCAGACAATAAATTTTCAACAAAAGGAAAAGGTAAACAATGTATGTATATACGGAATTATTGAAAAGGAGCAAGAACATTTAAAAACTGTGGTATGTAAAATGCTAAACAATAAACCTGGGTTGAACATAAAAGAAATGGATATTGCAACATGTTACCGAATTGGGAATGTTACCTCCAATAAAAAGCAACATCGACCGGTTATAATACAATTTATAAATTATGATATCAAGAACTCTGTAATAAAAAATACTAAGATGTTTAAAGGTCAAAAAATATTTATTACTGAGGATTTAACTCAAGCTAGAAGAAATTTGTTAAAAAACGCTCAAGAAAAACTAGGTATAAGAAATGTTTGGCCACGAAATGGATTCATATTTACAAAACTCGACGGGAAAATTATGAAGATCAATTGTATAGAAGATATAAATAACATTGAAAACATACCAATTCACTAAATAGTTGATATGATTTATGTTGTAATTATGATATATATTGATGTATTTTATTATTCTTTTTTTTTCTCTTTTAGGAGTAATCTAATCTAAAATAGAATATTTCTAATATTAATTATTTTATTCTAGATTTTGTTTATGTTTATAGGTAGTAATTTGCATTTGTAGACATGGGTATTTTAGGGAGCGAGGATGAGGGAGAGGAGGTTATAACCGAGGTATATTCGGACATACGCGATGGTCTGGGTGAATTTGGTGGCGAAAGAGTTTTAAATTTAATTCATTTCAATATAAGGAGTTTAAAGAAAAACTTCAATGAATTGCTTATATATTTAGAACAATTTGATTATTTAAATTTAGACTTAATCATTTTATCTGAAAGCTGGAAGCTTGAGGATGTAAGTAATAACCTTCATATACCTAATTTCAAACTATACTATAACCAATCTGAATTTAACAAAAGTGATGGGGTGGCTGTATATATACGTAATAATATAAATAGTAATATTAATATTATAAATTTAAGTCAAACAAAACTTATTAGAATTTTTTGTAAACTAAATAACATAACCTATGGAATCACAGCATCCTATAGACCACCTTCTATTGATGTAATTCAATATATCAATGACATGGAAAATTATTATTCTACATTGCTTAAAAATGATGTTGAAATTTATGTGGGCGATATAAACATAAATTTATTAAATAAAGAGGACAACAACGTAAATTCTTATTTATGTACATTGGGACAATTTGGTTTTATCTCTTATATAAACAAACCAACACGGCAAACAGAAAATAGTAATAGCATATTAGATCACATCTTTATTTGCACTAAATCCAACTTAAATAAAAAACTAAAATTAAACTCTATGATATTCCAGACGTTTTTAACAGATCATTTTGCTATTGCTTTGTCTATTACCCAAAGAAATCACAGTTTAACAGAAACACATACTGTGCAGAAGAATATAAAAATTGTAAATTATCACAAAATTGAAGAGTGGCTTTCTAATGAAACATGGGTAGACGTTCTTCAAACAGACGACCCTGAATTTGCTTATGACAATTTTATTAATAAATTACAAAATAATATTAAAATAAATACTTATACTAAAAAACTAAAAAATAGAAACGTTAGACTTAAGCAATGGATGACAACCGCCATTCTAAATTCCATAAGGTATAGAGACCAGTTAAAAAAAAGATTATTAAGGTCCTACAGTGCTGAATTAAATACTGAATACAATCGCTATAGAAATGTACTAAAAAATATTATTAGGTATACAAAAAATTACTATTATAAAAATGAATTTAAAAATGCAAACAATAATTATAAAAAAGTATGGAAAATTATCGATGATGCGACGAATACTGAACCGAACAAAAAAAATGAACAATACATAATAGCGGACAAAAATAATGTAGAATTAACAAATGATACAGACAAATCAAATTTATTCAATACATTTTTTATTAATATTGCGAATGAATTATCGAATAATATACCAAATGATAACACAATAGAGCCGCAGCTACAAGAACCTATAAGGGATACACTATTTCTTGCGCCGGTAAATAAAAATGAACTAATACAATATATAAATGATTTAAAAAATAATGCTGCGTGTGGGCCAGACGGTATATCTACGATTTTCATAAAAAAGTATCATATATTTCTAGTAAATCCCATAATGCACATATTTAATTTAATATTTCTGAAAGACAAATTACCGAAACAATTTAAGGAATCCATAGTAACCCCTGTATTTAAATCAGGTGATAAAAAATTATTAACCAACTATCGTCCCATATCTGTTATAAATAATTTCACAAAATTGTTTGAGCACTGCTTAAAATATAGATTAATGAACCACCTAACACGACATAAAATCTTATCTACAAATCAATTTGGTTTTAGAAAAAATGTTTCAACAGAAAATGCGATTACACAGTTAACTAATACTATCATAAAAGCGGTAAATGAAAACAAGAAATGTTTATCGGTATTCCTAGACTTACGCAAAGCATTTGATACCATAGACCCTCAGTTATTGTTGTCAAAACTCGAATCAATTGGGGTAAGAGGTGTGCCCCTTGAAGTGTTCAGTAGTTATTTATCAAATAGGCAGCAGCGCGTTAAAATAAATGAAGCTATAAGTGACCCACTAGTTGTCACCAGGGGCGTCCCTCAAGGGACAGTGGTGGGTCCAATATTATTTCTAATCTATATAAATAATTTATTAAAACTACAGATTAATGCTGAAATTATATCTTATGCTGACGATACTGCTGTACTATTTGTGGGTGACTCTTGGAACATGATTTACCAAGATGCAGCAATATCTTTAAAAAAAATTAAAAATTGGCTTAGTTCAAACCTCTTAAGTCTAAATATAGATAAAACAAAATTTCTAACTTTTTCAACCACAGCGGATGGACAACCAAATCAGGATACCCTGGTCATTCATGGGAACTCTTGTGATAAAACTCAAGACTGTAGCTGTCAATCTGTTGAAAAAGCTAATAATATTAAATATCTCGGTGTCATGATTGACCATCACCTAAAGTGGAAAGAGCATGTCACTTATTTGAATATTAGACTTAGGAGGTTGTTTCATAAATTTTATCTATTGCGCGATGTATTAAATAGAAAAAATCTATTAATTGTATATAATGCTTTAGTTGAATCGATATTAAACTATTGTATTGTTGTCTGGGGTGGTATGTATGATCAATTCTTAAATAATCTTAATGTAGCACAGAAAACAATTCTAAAAATAATGTTTAAAAAGGAAAAAAGTTATTCATCGACTTTACTATTTTCAGAAACAAAAGTATTTACAATAAGGAAATTATTTTCCTACCAATGTCTTCTATGGATGTACAAAAACCCGCTATTCCATGCAGAAATAAGTCATAAGCATGACACCAGGACAAAAGAGAATCTGTCTATCAAACTACCTCTTTTCACAAAGTCGCACACCCAACGATTTGTATTTTATTACGGCCCAAAATTATTCAACCTTCTACCTCCAAAACTAAAAAAAATGAAGCAAGCTAATAACTTAAATCTAAAGAAAATAAAGGTGGAGATAAAAGCATTTGTAGACGATAATTTTGAAAATTTTAAAAACATTTATAAACATAAATAAAGCATTAAGTATAAAATAGTATATACACGTATATATGAATGTTTTAGTGGTTTCTATATGTCTTCATCCTTTTGTTGCTTCAAGTGATAACTTTCGCCATCAAACCACCACCTCGTCGTCAGAATATATTGTGTCCTTCTACCCCTATACCTGTATACTCTCGAAAATTTATATCTTGTTTTTCTTATGTATTTCTCATTGTATTATGTAATCAGGCTTTTTAGTACGCACACAGGCAGTCTGTTGCCTAGGCGGCTTATAAAATTACACTTTATAAAGATATTATATATTTAGTATAATACTTTGAGGAAAAAATATTTTGTATTGCATGAACTCTATTTTTGGGATAAATAAATTTGATTTGATTTTGATTTGATTTTATCATCATTTACTATTTTTTGTTTCATTCCTATATCACAATTAATACAATATATGGCCCTACTATTATTTTCAGATTTTTCAAAAAATTTGTTATTCTGCAATTTTTTGGCTGCTGTTAAAACTTTTTATACAGTTTTTATGCTTCTTATAACATTCAATATCTACAAGATTTTTTGTTCTTACATTTGTCTCATATAATTTTTTTAGTTGTTATTATGAAGCTAGCTTATTCGTACAAAATAATTTAGAAATATTCCATAGACACAACAGTATACATAAATATGACACAAGATCCGCTGATAACATATATATATATATATATATATATATATATATATATATATATATATATATATATATATATATATATATATATATATATATATAAATAATTTCAGACTGTCCCTCTATAGGAAGAGTGCACGTTATACCTAGAGCACGATCTATAGTATGCTGTCAGAATCCTTAAAAGAGACTAATAATGAAACTAAAGTTAAAGGGGAATTACGGTCCTTTATAATCAAATTGTTTTAAATTTATGACTGGCTCCTCCTGCAGAAATTTAAAAATAGGCGCAACACCATAAATATTTAATATTTGTACCCAAAAGAATTTTATGAATTTAATATGTAATTTCGTCTAACTTTTTTCTTTTTTTATTTACCCTATTTTACTTGTCATGTTCTGTTTAAGATTTTAAATACCAAATAACTTTGTTGCGATTTATCTTAAATGTAGTAAGCTTTAATATTGTGTAATGATTCATAATAAAATATTTCAATAATATGGTACATCTAAGATTCTAAATATTTGCAGTATGTTATATTTAAAACTGTCTTTATATTATACTACTGATGTTTCAGATGTTCTGTAGAGTTACATGAAATAAAGTTATATTATATAACTCTGATTGAGAAAATGAATGAACAATAAATTTTCTCTAAAATTGTAATAAAAAAATGTTTTTTTACAATACATATTTTTTTATAAATCTTTAGACTTTATATATTAACTTCCAATAAAGAAAATTGTCGATTTTTAAATTCGCTACATGTGTAAAAATTATTTGTTTTTACCCCCGCGTACGTGCCAGCCGTCCTAATTCTCTCCAAGTACTGGAATCTGGAATTGGTTGGGAGGGTAGTCAATAGAAATTATTGAACCATAGCACTTAGGTCCCATTGGGCTCCTTGTACATCCTTCCTGTAGCCAAACCCTCGCCTAGGCCTCCAACCAACCTAATCTTGCGAAATAGGTGGTGATGCTGCCTAGGGGTATCTTCCTTACATCGGCCAAAGTAGGCCAAGGTTCTCCCAAAATGGATTATCTGTTAGATGGGACAGCAGAACAGTCACAGAGTACATGTTGAACCGTCTCATATTCTTGTTCATAACCTCTACAGAGAGGTGTTTCGCTTAATCTCATATTATGGATATGTTTCCTAAACGGACAGTGTCCAGTCTGGATTCCCGTTATAAAACGTAGGTTCCTTCTGAACATTGCCAGGTAGTCCATTGTTGTACTCTTGTTGGGATATTTTAGTAGTTCCCTAGCAAGCTGACAGCTGTTTGTTTCATCCCACAGTTTCTTGAATTCATTGTGGGTGTTCTCTTTAATTATTTGTATTATCGCCGTGATCGGTAACAGACTGACCGGTCCCGATCCAAAGATACTCAGGCCTGCTGCCTTCTTAGCCAGTCTGTCGGCTACTTTATTGCCACTTTACTGTTCGTGTCCTTTCACCCAGTATACCAGTATGTTATTCATGCTTGAGGCACACACAAGTGCTTGGTGACAGTCCCATACTGCTCCTGCGGTACAGCTTTCTTCGAGATCATGTTGGATATCCAGCTTCCCATGATCGTGGGGATATTCTTTTCCACTAGGGCCGCTGAAATTTTTGGAAAGGTGGTTCTGTTGAACCCACCTTCTATGTCCATGAAGACAGCTAGGGTGGACTCTTTATTGCCCAAGGATCTCTCAATCCGACTCACGACTGCATCTCTCGAAGTACTATGTTGCTGTCTTATGCGTATCGTTTGAATTTATAAGAAATGTAGAAAATCAGGATGCTCTTAAATGTTTAGATACCGGTTTAGAATTAAATTCAGAACAGCTGGAGAAGGTGGAAAAATTGATTTACAAATATTAAGGAAACAAGGTAAATATGCAGACGAAGTCAGAGCTGTTATTTTGTCTCGATTTTTGGGACAGGGATAAATTTATCAAAAATTCCACGCACTTCTGTTTTGCGTCTGCATGCATTACGGGCTTCTGCGCAAACATACATTTGGAAGAATGCAATCTATCATCACTATCAAATTCTAGATTATACACGCTTTGTTTATAAAATCGAAACAGGTGCATTATTACATTTTTTCCTGACTAAATCTGCATTGCCTGAAAACTTGCTAAAACCATGTAATTGCCAGAAACCTTGTAAGACAAAAGCACGTTTTTTACACGACCCGATAATATACATTTAGTGTTTGCTCTTTCGATAATATTGGCTTAAAATTTCGAATAGCAAAAATGCAGAATGTAGTGTTTTGCACACAAATTCTATATGATTTGTCCGAGTGAAATTCTCGTCTAGTAGACCAAGAAATTTAATGGATGCCGGTCGTGAAATTTTACCTTGATTAGTTGTTAGATTTAAAATAGGTGGTTGTCGCCTTTTATGAAATTGTATATAAGTTGTTTTATTTACGTTAAGATCAACTGATTTTGTAGACACCATGGTGAGAATGATTCTAGTAAGTTGTTTGTGATATTATTTAATTCGTCTGGTGAATCAGCTACAAGCATAATTGTAATATAATTAGCATATAAAACCAATTTAATATTTTTACTTGAACGCGTTTCTAAGTCATTAATGAAAATTATAAGTAGCAGAGGAGACAGAACAGCGCCTTTAGGCAAGCCGATATTATTGTTCCTTTCATGTAAGTAATTGTTATCAAATATTACAACAATTTTTCTGCCAATAATAAAAGATTCAATCCATTTATTAAGATTTCCTCGAATCCCTGGTGATTCAATTTTATTTATTAAAAACATATGATTTAGGCAGTCGAAAGCTTTGCTTAAATCAAATAGTATGATTAGGACATATTCGTAAATGTACAAACTGATATACTGCTCTTATGGTTAAATATTTAGGCTTGCAACCTTGTTGACTTTTACTTTAACATATTAAATGATGTAAAATATTCATAAATTTGTGGGTGAACAAAGTTTCCGAAATTTTTTGATATATACGAATTTTGTGTTATGCCTCTATGGTTTTCTATCAGTTCTACTTCATCTTTCTTGTGCAATGGCGTAACGTACCCTAATTTTAAATTGATGGGAAATATGCCAGTAGAAATTGATAAGTTGAAGAGGTAACAGAGCGGCTGAGCAATAATATATAAACATGAATTAATAATATTAAAATTAATTTCATCAGATCCTATCGATGATCTGGTTGTTATCTTTCTCAATGCCTTTATGTACCTCATATGGCTCAATGTCTCTAAAGAACATTGATAGGAACGGCGTGTTAGAAACCGTACAGACATTAAAATTTACAGGGAATTGAGAATGGTGAGATTTTCAGCTACAGTTGAAAAATATTCACAACATTTTTTACCTATTTCACTTGGATTATTTACTATAATATATATTATTGACTATAATATTAATAACCCGCAAAATAGAATTTTTTCAGAGATAAGACCTGTTCAAAAGAGAGGGATTTATTTTCAGCATAAAACTGTCAAAATAATTTATAATAAAGGCCGTATTTTTGTTTTTATTTACCAAGTTATGTTCATTTATTTCTCCTTATTCTTTTGTCTTTAATTTTTCTTGAGTGATGATCAATGTGGTATTTTGAATTGATTTATTCAATTTAATATGTGAATAAACTAATAGACTAGACTAGAAATAACAGCTGCTAACCAATTGAGAAATTTTAACTCAAGTCTTTTGTGCTAAACATATGTAGATGAAACTGCGAGTCGTACTTTTCTTGAACTCATTTAAAGCGAATGGGACAATCTGTACATAAAAACAAAATTTTAAACTGTTCACGAATAACAATTATTGACGTACTTTGCTGCAGCACGTGTTGGAAAATAACTACCTACAACGTTTTCGTTTTAACTCAAACGACATCCCCACATACTTTCCCTGAAATCACCGGGAATCGATGAAATTCCAAATAAACGAAATGATTATAAAAATTCGTAATAATCCCTAGTCACGTACATGGGGGATTTGTTAACTTGAAGGTGACTTTCCAACGTTGTTAAGTATAATCGCTACAGTAAAAAATTCTACGCGATACATCACATCAAATCCCTGCTCATTACCACTCAACATGGAGAGCGGTGTGGGTATTTTGATTAATATCAAGGGACAGGCCTTTTTTATGAAGTAAAAACTCGGCAAGCATGTTTAACTTGAGTACTATTACCCTTTTATATTTATGAAATGCCCACGTTACCCGTTTGCGCGATTCGAGAAATTAATTAGATTATATTTTTACCAATTACTTTAAGTGAAAGTAAATGCATGTAGCGTGCAGATTTCAGGGGAGATAATACAATAATATATTTTTTTTTAATCGAATACTCTGTATATTATTGAATTTTGGAAATGTTACCATACCATGTACCGTTTTTGACTTATTAAACGTCGAGTATCTTAGTTAAACAACTTACTTTAAATATGGAAAAGTCAACATTATTAAAGTAAGCTATCAAAATGATAACTATTGTGTTTGATAAGTGACAATTCTATAATGAAATAATCAGGATCGTTTACAGTGCGGAAGAAAAAACCAAATATTTACAGAAAATAGATAACAAAGATTTATTTAGGAAATTTTAATATAAATAAATAATATTTTATTGGCTATTCGAGATACATAAAGTATATATGGCATGTCATAAAAATATGTACATGAAATGTATGTATAGAGTACAAGTCACATGGAATAAAAAAATTAAATAATTATAACTACTAAATATTATAAAAATGTATGGATGTAAGTATACATATTCAATAAATAAAAAGATAATAATAAATATAAAACTATTATTCATTATTAGTATAACAGTACAATGTATAAATATGACACAATCAGGTGACTTTGGGTTGTAGAGAAGTTATGAATTCATTTATAGAATAAAACGAATTGTTGACTAAAAGTTTTTTGAGACTTTTCTTAAAGCTAAATAAAGATATGCTGTTTTTAATTTGGTCCGGTAAAAGATTATACATGCGATAGCCTGAGTTCATAGGTGATTTTTTTGAAACTCATTTTTGTGTTTGTTTAATGAGTTTTTGCCTCTTGTATAGTAATTGTGAACATCTCCATTCTGAATGAATTTGTTTCTGTTCACGTAAATATACGACAGGAGCTTTCTCAAATATATAGATGCCACCGGCAAAATTTTGTATTTGTTAAATACTTCACGACAAGATTGGTTATTAAAACATAATATTTTTAGTCACAAACTCCTCTATAAAATCCTTATTTTACTATAAGGAACGTAACCAGACTGCAACCAACAGCTACTCCCCGGGCTATGTGCCCCGCCGAGCGCTGAATTACAAGTTACAAGCCTGGCGCGTTAAGTGTAATAATTGCATATTACCATCAAAATGCTAATGCTTCGATTGCAACAAACGCCGGCCGAAAGACTGATCCTACTTAAAGGAGCTCTCATGCCAATCATTTTACACTACTTGCAGACTGCAGTTTCGTGCTGTTGGATCTCGTCAGTGCAAGGTAGGCATGTGACGACCGACACGAGGATCCCGTGACTACTTGGCACATTTCGATATCTTTAGGATAGCGACATGTAAAATAGTCAGCAGGCGCCATCTAGCGGCCCTGTGTATGTTGCAATCGAAAAATAAATAGCCTGACTGGGCTTAGAATAGTTCAAATGTGCTTTTAGAGGACGAAATATTAGAACATAATATTTTTTGTCGCAAACTCCTTTATAAAATCTTTATTTTACTATAAGGAACGTAACCAGACTGCAACCAACAGCTACTCTCCAGGCTATGTGCCCCACCGAGCGCTGAATTATAAGTTACAAGCCTGGCGCGTTAAGTACAATAATTGCATATTACCATCAAAACGCTAATACTTCGATTACAACACTTACACTTAACGCGCCAGGCTTGTAACTTGTAATTCAGCGCTCGGCGGGGAACATAGCCCGGAGAGTAGCTGTTGGTTGCAGTTTTGTTTTACATTCCTTATAGTAAAATAAAGATTTTATAGAGAAGTTTGCGACTAAAAATATTGTGCTTTAATATTCCGCCCTCTAAAAGCACATTTGAACTAAGATTGGTTATATTCAAGGTTGAACATTAGTCTTTTTCTCCCTAACAAAAAATATTTTACAAAATTTTTGTTGCGGTGTCAAATGCCCGGGTAAGATCGACGAATACAGTTAGAACACATTGATTATCATCCAACTTATCATTTAAATGCTGTATAAGTTCGACAGTTCCCGTTTCTGTCGAGAGCCCCGGCCTGAATTCGAGTTGGGATTTTGTTAAAATATTATTTTCATTTAAAAAATTCAAAATCCGATTGTAAACAACTTTTTAGATAATTTTTGAAAATATGCTCAACAGTGATATAGGGCGGCAGTTTTCAACATTAAGTTGATCGCCTTTTGCAAATACAGGAATGATAGCAGCATTATTTAAAATTTCAGAAAACTGTCCCAATGAAGTTGATAAATTAATTAAATCAGCAAGAATCGGCAATAATTTTATACATTTCTTAATTAATTTGACGAGTATTTCATCTAAGCTGGTAGATTTTTTATTATTACATTTACATTCAGATTGTTTACTTCAAGTCGAATCCTATCATTAATAACTTGAATACTATTATTATTACTATTATTGACAATATCTTTTAGAAATCCACCCCAAAAAAAGAATCCGTAGGAGCCAAATCCGGACTGTTGGGTGGCTATTTAAATGTTCCATTATTCCATATCCATATTGGGAATACATTATTTAAATGATCTCGAACACTTTGTTCTTCTCCACGGGGAACAATACCTCCGAGACCGTAAAATTCTTAGGCGTGACTCTGGATAGTAGGTTGAATTGGCACGAACATATCAATGTCTTAGCCACAAAATTGTCAAAAACAATATATGCAATTAGACAAATTAAAAATAAGGTGAACCTAGACTCTGCCCTTATGACATATTATGCACTGTTCCATAGTGCAATGACGTATGGTTTGATCAACTGGGGTACATCTAACCACGTCCAAAATGTCTTCATTGTACAAAAAAGAGGCATAAGAACCTTAGCGAACCTTACCGTGGGTCAACTTGAGAGTTGTAAACCATGATTCGTCAAAATTAAAATAATGACCCTACATTTAGATATAATCTACTTCAATTTAATTCATATAAAGGAGCATTTGAGCGAATATACCAATAATGGTGCAACTCACGAATAGAACACTAGTAATCCAGACAAATTACAAACTCCGCAACAACGATTAGAGTACACAAAGCGAAACAACTTTGGATTTAGACTATTTAATTATCTTCCAAATAGTATTAAAGAATTTCTTTAAGACAATTTAAAACAAAAATGAAACTGAACGTTTTTGCCAATGATTACTATGATTTAGCAGATTTTGATTTTATATAAACATATACTATTATATGCTTAGGTCATTTGTTGTGGTGTTGACTATAATCATATATTAATGTTTGTTTTATACAGGGTGGGGCAATAGTGCGTCGGATCTCGATATCTCGAGTTCTACGACAGCTAGATATTTTAAAAAAAAATTGCAAGTAAACTAGATAAAAAAGTCTGTAACTGGAAATTATTTTTGAATACACAGGGCGAACCAAAACGAAATTACAGGACGAAGTGTCCTTTTTTTAAATGGAATGCTATGAATATTAGCACATTTTTTGAAGCCTCTTTCTAGGCTCTATTTATTCCTATATTAGCATTGAATATCTCCCAACCACTTGGATGTAATGAATTTTTTTGTTGAAATAATGCAATCTGCAGATGGATATTAAAAAAATCACCACAGTCACAATTATGGGTTTTAAGAAATACTTATGTGAATACCAGTTACGAGACATCTAATTAATGTTTTTGAATCAATTTTATTTTCTAAAAATGTACAGGGTGGACAAAAATTATTTTTCAATTTAGAACATTTTAAATTGAATTTTATCAATTTTTTCAAATGGAACACCCTGTATATTTTCCGACGATGTGATGTAGAAATAAAACCGAAATTTTTTTTGTAAGTACTTCCCTAGGGCTAATTGCAACCAATTTTGATTCATTGAGCAATAATTACAAAATTCAAAAATAAATTTAAAAAAGAGGTTTCTTCAAATAACTTACTAACAAAAAATTATAATAAATGTTTCACATATTGCCCATTTTGATTGACACACATCTCTATGCGCTTTTGAAATGAGGTTCCCACTGTTCTTAAAACTGCCGGTGTGATAGACGTAAAGGCAGTTATTAGTCTTTCCTTCATATTTTGTACTGTTGTTGGCGTGTCTCTATAAACAATTTTCTTCACGTATCCCCATAAAAAGAAATCCATTTTTGTAAGATCCGAGGATCTAGCAGACCATTTAGTGAGTCCATTTCTTCCAATCCATTGATTAGCGTAAGTATTATTTAAGTGGTCTCTAACTGCATTGAAATAATGTGGTGGAGCACCATCTTGCTGAAACCACATCCTATTTCCAATTCTTTCAGAGAAATTTACCAATAATTGGGGCAGATAGTTTTCCAAAAAATAAAGATAAATAGCTCCAGTCAATATACCATCAAAGAAATGTGACTCTATTACATGTTCTCCAATAATTCCTCCTCAAACGTTTATAGACCATCTGTGTTGGTTTTCAACTTGCATAAAAAAGTGAGGATTTTCCGAAGCAAAATAATGGAAATTGTGCCTATTAATAAATACATTTTAATGAAAAGTTGCCTCATCACTGAATAAGACAGTATTGAAGAAGTTGACATCATTGTTGCATTTCACCTCCCATAATTGCTGGTGCATTTAAATATGTTATGTATGCAATTTATTTGTTTTTAAGATTCGACCCACAGATCGTCTACGTATTCCTACTAATGAGCTCATTTCTCTTTGACTAACATGGGGATTCTCAACCGTTGCCAGCACCACAGAAAACTCATTTTCTTCATTCACAACACGTTTTATTCTTTCACTTTTTTTATATTCGATATTTCTAGTATCCAGAAATCTATCGAGAAGCTTTTGGAAGCTGGTAACATCAGAAATCCTTCTTTCAGAATAACGTTGGTAATAAATTCTATTGGCAAGTAAATAATTTATGCCTGACTCGCCCAAAACAAAAGACATGTCTACAAGCTTGTCGAATAACGAAAACAGCAGGAAAATGTACAAAAAAAACAATACATTAAAGGACCGGTTAAATACTATTTACTCACTTCAATGGATTGGAAGAAATGGTCTCACTAAATGGCCTCATTTCAAAATTGCATAAAGACGTGTGTCAATCAAAATGGGCAACACGTCGAACACCTATTACAAATTTTTCTAATGAATTATTTGAAGGAAGGAAGTTTATTCTTGAATTTGACATTTATTTCTTTATAAAACGAAAATGGTTGCAATCAGCCATAGGGAAGTACTTACAAAAAATGTTCGTTTTTCATTTCTACATCACATCGTCGAAAAATATACAGGATGTTACATTTTAAGAAATTGAAAAAAATCAATTTAAAAAGTTCTTAATTGGAAAATAATTTTTGGCCACCCTGTACATTTTTAGGAAATGAAAATGATTCAAAAACATTAATTAGATGTCTCGGAACTGGTATTCAAATAAGTTTTTCTTAAAACCCATAACTGTGACTGTGGTGATTTTTTTAATATCCATCTGCAGATTGCATTATTTCAACAACAATTCATTACATCCAAGTGGTTGGGAGACATTCAATGCTAATATAGCAATGAATAAAGCCTAGAAAGAGGCTTTAAAAAATGTACTGCTATACATAGCATTCCATTTAAAAAAAAGGCACTTGATCCTGTCATTTCGTCTTGGCTAGCCCTGTATGTTCGAAAATAATTTCCAGTTATAGACTTTTTTATCTAATTTATTTGCAATTTTTTTAAAAAAATTTCTAGGTATCGTAGAACTCGAGATATTGAGGTCCTACGCAATATTGCGCCACCCTGTAAATTTGTGTCTTAATGCATGTTTTTACGCTCATTTACATTTATAATTAACTGTTTATTATCTAAGTTCTTGACTATATATTAGGACTTCATACTGATGTTTATACTATATGTACGTATATGTCTTTTATATATATTTATATCTGTTATATTTTATACATAACATGTCAAAACACTACGGTGTAATTTTTTGACTAATAAATTATTATTATTACTATGCAGAGTTGCCCCATCCTGCATCCAAATCAAGTTCGGCTTCTAGAAAATTTTGCAAAAGAATATTTTTGCTTTTGGGATAATTATTTCCAGATAGGTAACTCCAGTTAAAGTATTATCATAAAATGTAGACCCAACAATTTTGTTTTTGAAAATTCCACACCAAACGCTAACAGTTGTAACGAAGTGTTTTTCGTTACCCAGATATGCCCAAGTTTTATTTTATTTAATCTCTTAAATATGTTATAGAAATTGCCGTGTTATATTTAATTTCGATTATTCCGTATAAATTGTACCGCTAACAGCGAATTAGTTAGAAAATAATTAATATTTGTGATTGTCAATACCGCGTAAAAATATTTCACTTGTAAAGGTACAGATGAACTCAGTTGGGGAAGCGACGAGAAGAGTTTCTACATTTCAGACACGCCAAACCACGCACGAGGCAGTGCCTCCCCAGCGACCGACCACGTTAGACGTGCAGAGCTCTCCGTCCTGTAGTACCAGAGTAAGGTAAATTTGCTAAGTCCACAAATTCATCGTGGCGTTATTTTTCTAAGTCCGAAAATATTTTAAAATATTTTACAAGTCCGTTCGACGTCACTCATATGACGTCACTCCTTCAGTACACGGGAATAATTTAATTATTCCGCATTTAGTCTTCTGGCTGCCGTCCCACGAGGTACACGTGTCCGCTGTTTGCTCTGGTGCTGTAGCGAAAATATCACAAGTCCCGAATTCAGGTAACATTTATTTTTCTAAGTCCGTAAAATATTTATTTGACTTATTTTTCCAAGTCCACAAATCCATCGTGGAGTTATTTTTCTAAGTCCCCAAAGACATTTCAAAGATTTTTACAAGTCCAGCTGACGTCACAGTGATACACCGCGCACCTATTTTCCGCTGTTTCTCCCACTCCTTCATCTCTGAAGGCAGTAATTAGATTCACACCGATCAGTTAGTCCTCCCGATCGACTCAGAGCCAGCAGACGTGTTCACGCTAAATATTTAAAACCTAAAGGTACCGTTAATTGTTCTAAGTTCACAAATCTGTATTCGAATTATTTTTCCACAAATCCGTAGTGGCCTTATTTTTCTAAGTCCATAAGAGACCAGTAGCGCATCCGTCTAGCGCCTACTCCCACTCCCATGGTAAGAGGTTTCGCTGCTAGAAGAGGACCTGTGCAGCCAAGAAGTCAGTCAGCCCAGGCGACTCATTGGGATCAGACGTGTCCATTCCGAGAAGCGAACCTAGGTGCCATCTGTCATATTCGAGGTGTAGGATTTTGGCAAAGTCCAGTCGACCAGCAGCGCATCCATCAGGCGGCTACTCCCACTCCTATCGTAAGTTGTTTCATTTTCAGAAAAGGATCTGAGGAGCTCTGCAGAGAGGGATTCCACTACGATCGCTCCACCGAAGCAGACATGCCCGATCGTACGCACAGGGAGTAAGTAAGTCCACAAGAGGAGTAGGTAAACTGATGTACTAGCAAATACTGGATAACTGTTTCACTGTGGTTTTTATATATTTGTGTCTTCCTTTACTCGTCTGGTGTCCGTAACTATTCTGCACCCTGTTTATTCTTGCTAACCGTATATTCTGTGTGTTGCAGCCTGCTAATCTGATCACCTGAGTCATCTGGTACTATTGGGGTTTTGCGTTGCTACGCGTGCTCCTCCGGGTATTTGATAGATTATAGATTTTCATAATAAATATTTAGCTTTGTACATATAGGTCTATCGTAATATACTGATTTTATTGAAAACTCTGAGTTTTACTGTCTGTGTGTGAACGTCTAATTTCCCATATATTGACCCACTGGAATAAACTTTCTCCACTTGAGCTGCTCAGCCTCGCGTACTCGGCTTGAGGGTAGTGTGTCCTATCACTTAAACTAGGACTGGCGCCCGAGTAATTCGAAAACTTGTTTCCGAAGCTCGTGTGTCAAAGAGTGGCTGCGCCTTTTCTCCACGTCAACGTGCGAGGTGGAGAAAAACGCGTCACACAGTTTTAATTCCTGATGTTTTTATTTGTTTTACCAATATTTTTCTGTTGTGCTTGTTTTCCCACGACCTTCGGTTTTTCCTATTAAAGAAAAGGATGATTCATCAGTTCATAATATTTTAGTTAAAAAAATCGGGATCTTCATCCAACGTTTGTTTCATCTGGTGGCAAAAGTATAGCCTTTTCCTTTTATGAGCCTCTATTACAACTTGTACGGGTAAAATTTTATATGGTATGTAGTTATTATTTTTTTCCGTAATTTGGTTTTTGGAATAACTTTTATCTAATTGATCGACTGCATTTAGAATTTTCTAAAAAAATAATACAATGTTTCAAAAAGTATATTCGCGAATAAATATTGATGAGCTTACCTTCGCAATGAAGCAGTATATCTAGTTTTTCTTCCTGGTTTACTTGAACTACACTCTTTGTTCTACTAAAACTAGAGGAATTAAAAAGGATCATTCTTAAAATTTAATATACATGGTGGGTATCTCATTTAAAAAAATATAATAATTTTTGTATCGCCTGAAATCTGCACGTTACTGTACATTTGATAGCATTCTAAGAAAATTCAGTGATAACCACACAACTTTTATTTAAAACTTTTTTTTCTATAAGCAATAATAATGGTAATGAGGGGTGGGAAAATTATAATGAATAACCCTATACATACACTTATATACAATATTTACACTACTAATTAAATTTGTTTTGTTACAGGTACGTACATCGAAGCAAAAATATTAAGTTTGGTAAGTGTAGTTGAAAATTATACTAACAAATTTTTGAGTGTAAAAAAGTGATGGATGCGTATTAAGACAGTCCATATAGACCAAGGTCTATAATAGCTATAAGAGCCTAGGATGGTTGGTGCTTCCCGTCCTGGGTAAAAGCAAATCGTTTTAATGATACATGGAATAAGTCAAATTAAGGAGATTAGGGGCAGACCTACCTCTGGAACCTGCTAACGCATCTTCACGCATAAAGTTCTAAATAATAATACGAAAAAGGACGATATATTAAAGATTGTGAGATCTACAAATATAAATATTCCTGATAAAATTTCAATAAAAAAGATTTATTGAAAACTATCAAAGAACGAAATTTTAAAAAAAGCATATGTTGTAGACCATATCTGTGAAACACACGGTCCTAGTGTGTTATATTACTGCATATTTAATCCAATAGAATTAATTTGGGACAGTGTAAAATAGCTAAGAAAATGCGATCAGAATCCGACTGCGATGTAATTCTAGATAATATAAGAACAGTAATATGCGATTTAGACAAAACAGATATATAGAAGAAATCCGTGAATCACGTTATACAAAGAAAAAGAGTATCCTATTTTACCGCACGTAGAACCTATTTTAGGAATTTAGGTAGGGAATGATTCTACACGGAAAAAATATAAACTATCTTTAAGACTACTATTCTTAAATTAAGGCATTATTGTACTCATATATCCGCAAGAATACTACACCTGTTTTCATCATGGAAAATGGTATCCTTAAAAATCATAATAAATAAATTTGCTTTTTTTAATCATAACTAATTATTGACTTTAGAATATTAGCCCTACTTCAGCTAAGATAAGATTTCGAACAATATCTAATACTAAGGTATACTTAATCTAAGATTTCATTTATTCAGTTGAAAAGTACAGTTTATTGCGATTTTTATAATTAACACTTGATGTAAGAAGAATTTTATTTCATTCTACAACTGTACTATTTAAATAAAACTTGAAGAATTACTTGAATTAATAAATAATTGATATTGACTGAAGTCTTTTCTTTCTCGATTTAAAAGCTCACGTTAAATGAATAGATATATAAACGTACTGTAAAGTGTACTAAGTTCTCCAACATAGAACTTTAATAAACTTCGTCATAGTGGCATAATAGTGTTTCAAAAAGTGAGTTCTAAAACCCAAGTGAAAAGGAGAAAAAACTGTTCATTAGGAATAAAATTCCAAAATATAAACTAAAAAATTAATAAATTAAAAATGTATAAGTTTAAAGGTAGCAAAAACAATCTAAAATCATATAAGAGACTAATTATGAATCAAAGACCAATTCAAGTATGAAATAAACAATCAAATTAGTAAAATAGTAAAAATTGTAAAAAGTGAGAACGGATACCGTTAGAAAAAAAAACTAAAGTGAAAATAATCACAAAAGCTGTAACGAAATGGTGAACATAGTAAATATTAAGTAGAATACGTGCAAAATAAAGAAATACATCTGGTGTAGGCACTGAATCAAATATAGAAAAACGACTTAAATAACTTGAGAAGGTGGTATAGGCTGGCATTCTATACACAGAACTTTTATAAAAACTTTTAGTGTAGTGTAAATTCATGCCATGTAAAACTATAGGCCATGAGCAAAAATTATTGATAGATTTAAATTAGGTAAGCTCTTCTATAAGGTCGGGAGATACCAATGTTCTGAAGGTTTCACCTGAAAAATAAGAAAAAATGTATAACTATTAAATTGTAATTGAAAATTGAAAACAAAGTTGTATTCTATTCAATATTAAGTGTTCAGAAAAATATTTAAATGGTAAAATGTATAGAAAATAACTAATTATAAAGAAATTTGTAAACTTATATCGGACAATTTAATGTTTAGAAAATTATTTAATAACCTAACAAATTGCATATCATATTAAAGTGGAAATAAAAAGAAACACATTGGTAATATTTATTTTTAAATAAAGTCAATAATAGCTGCAAAAAGTGTAAATGAAAAAAATTATAAAAATTATATATCAAGCAGTCGGATTTGCTTAGAAGCGTCAAATTTAGACGATTTTAGGCACAGATCGGCAAGTTTAGTGTCTATTTAAACGTGAGGCAGGCAATAATTTATACAATTTTAAGCAAAATATAACCTCAAAACATATGAAACAAAATTTTGACAAAGAGAATAGATGTCAAGCCAGTAAACAAAACATTATTGAGTGTAATATAAAAATATAAAATATACCTAGTTACAGGTAAAATTAATAATAAATAATCTGAAATAAATATAATTATTCGTTGATTATCTAAGTCGGTGTACGCTTGGATAATATAAAATTTTGATATAATTGTAAATAAAAAATAACATTTAGCCTACCTGCATATAAAACAAAGTGCTTCGAGTAAACAAGTTAATACAGAAGCATAATTTCAACATTCCAACAAGTAATAGCAAAATAAACATCATTTAAACAAGAAATATTCACTTCACAAGTGAACAGCTGTAACCGGTATAGGATGAAGACAGTCCAGAGAGAAGCGAGGTTCAGAATCGAGTAAGGAAATTTTTGGCAACGCAACGAGGGAGCACACCAACCGGATGGTTATAAAAGGTATACCTTTTCGTTACATACGAGCTCTAATGAAAAATTTTATGCCTAAAACATTTATTCAATTCATCAGTTTATAAAAATAAAAGGGTCTAATATAATCAAGATTCATTATTATTCTAAATCCATTTAAATTCAACTTATATTCATTTTAGTTGTTAAAACCATTTAAATCTTTAATATATTTAAGCATTTCTTATCTCAACTTATGACTTTTATTGATAACTCTCTAAAGCGAACCTACAAGATACCATGAGAACAAACATTGCATAAATCCAAACTCTAAAAAAATAGAACCCATATATACCCTGAGAAAACAATTTTTCTAGGAAAAATAATAAACGATATTTTTTTTCTGATAAATCTTTATATCGCAACATACATATATCTACCTATCATTTCACCACTTTCAGTCATAATTTATTAGTTAATAAGTCTGCAAAATAATATTATTCCTATAATAAACGATTTTTAAAATATCGTAGGGCATATACCGTCTTGAAAACTAAGTTAGGCGCACCTACGACGACGCATTCGAGGTCGGTTTACAAAGGAATGCCGCGCTCTTGTTTTTTATACCGTTTTAAACTGAGATTGGATAAACTGTACATTTAACTGGTTATAAACTCCCGCTTATTTATCTTATGCTGCTAATGCTAGAGTAGTTGATGCGGCTATATTAAATAATAATAATAATGTCGGATTATACAAATTTACACTCCCCGTTAAGTTGATAATCGAAAACAAACTTAATAAACTTTTAATTTGGTTTTCCCTACATCGTAGAACACTTTTAAATTTTTAACTATTTTATTTGGAAAGTTCATAATGAACGTAATTTATTTTAATTATTTCTATTACGAAACTTTTTCTCCCTTTATATCCAACTAGATAAACACGGAACAAACTTCGAATGAAAGTCTGGAAGACGTAAATTTTTGTTAATAAACTCTTTTAGCGGAAGATGTAATTAATTCTACGTACTTCCAGTAATAGAGGGGTGTTCTGAAAAAGTAACTGAAATTATCAGTGGGTTCATTAAAGGTTTTATTTTCTGTTTATTCTAAAGTTATATTGAAGGGCACGAGATAAGTAAGAAGCCTTAGTTTTTTCAATTTATCCAATATTTGTTATACATATATATATATATATATATATATATATATATATATATATATTGGCTACCAATTTTTCATGATTTGTAAGGTGTAATTCAATGCAGGTCGGGGTATTTGCCCGCTGAGTAGTTGTTTCCTGCAAATCATGTATAATAATAGTATATAGGTTAAGTCCACCAAGGGCTGAAGGTCGCCGCTCTCGGTACTTGCAAAATGGCAAGTCGCTATGCACCACGGAGACATCTATGATGTCTGGTGTATAGTAGCATTAGACCACATGAGAGGATTCAATTACCTCTCACAACTATACCATTTACATTAGTCTGTATAAGACTAGCAGGTTGGCCACTGTCATTTGTCTGCTCCATGACCTAAGATATACTGAGGAGAAGTAATAAGTTCGAAACCGGTCTATGTCTGGTCGGGGAGTTGACAAATGACATTGGCTACCAATTTTTCATGATTTGTAAGGTGTAATTCAATGCAGGTCAGGGTATTTGCCCGCTGAGTAGTTGTTTCCTGCAAATCATGTATAATAACACTATATATATATATATATATATATATATATATATATAAAACATAACCTCTGACTATTCCTATGGCGTAAACATCACGGGCGCAGAGGCTTTTTTCCAATAATTCTATTATTTTGTAGATTCGATGATTTGTTTTTGAAGAGGACAATAATACATGTGGTAGAAAACCCAAATAATGGGAAAGAATATTCGTAGAGTGCCACAAATAACTTTCAGACAATATTAAAAAAAATAATAACAAAAGCCCATGTTCGTTCATCATAGCCCTATCCTATTCTAAAATCCGCTTCATTCAATCCTCCTGTACAAATGGTACATCAAACCAAACAGCGAATACTGCAAAAAATTAAAATAAACATTTACACTGAGCCACGAAACTTCCACTATGCACATCAGTAAAATACTTTCATAATGCCAAGGGTTACATTCACTCTAGATGAATTCATATACTCAACAGTTAATTCCAATTTCGCAGAAAACATAGTTAAATACAGTAACCCGCTTCTAAAAGATCTCTTAACAGCCAAATTCGCACAGGCACCCAAATATCCTTTAAATTATATCTATAATCCGTAAACATAAAACACCCCTGTCATACACCCCTATTTTGCGTCAAGTTGTCCTCAACCACACACACCTTTCAACATCTTTTTCAGCGTTCCAACATCTAACAACAACCACACCTCTCTATAAATCATCACTCCTATTTACACCTCCGAGATAGAAAAAAGACCTATATAGTCCACCAAGGGCTGAAGGTCGCCGCTCTCGGTACTTGCAAAATAGCAAGTCGCTATACGCCTTGGAGATATAGTAGTGTATAGTAGCATTTCACCACACGAGAGGATTCACTTACCTCTCACCACTACATCATTTACATTAGTTTGTATAAAACTAGCAGGTTGGCCACTGTCATTTGTCTGTTCCATGACCTATGGCATACTGATGAGAACTAATAAGTTCTAAACCGGTCTATGTCTGGTCAGGAAATTGGCAAATAACATTGGCTACCAAATGATTTGTAAGGTATAATTCAATGCAGGTCAGGGTAATTGCCCGCTGAGTAGTTGTTTCCTGCAAATCATATAAAATAACAGTATAGGTTAAGTCCAGCAAGGGCTGAAGGACGCCGCTCTCGGTACTTGCAAAATAGCAAGTCGCTATACGCCATGGAGACATTTATGATGTCTGGTGTATAGTAGCATTTGACCACACGAGAGGATTTACTTACCTCTCACCACTACACCGTATATATATATATATATATATATATATATATATATACATGTTGTTTTTTAGGTTTTCGCGGGTGTTAAATGAAGTGTTATTGTACTTTCGGGTACTCTCCCGCGTCGATGGTCGACTCCTCCAGGAGTCACGGTTGTCTAAACGACGTTTCGGTAGAATCTCATCTGCCATCTTCAGGTTCTCATTGAAAACTGCCTACTGCTGCTCCTCGTTGCTCAAACTGAAGTGACGTTTCCCGCGTTGTGCGGCTCCTTATATAAGCTGCCGTCTAGTTTGGCTACGTGTTACCGGTCCCCCACTACCTGTGGTAGGCGTAGCGGGCGCCTGAGCCAAGTGGCCTCGCTGAAACGTCACGCTTTACGTGACTTCTCGCTGGAGGTCGGACATCCTCGTGTCCAATCGGTGTCGTAGACAACTGCAAGAACTAGATGACATATACCCCGTTATATAACCAACACAAACAATTCAATATTAGGCATAATATACAAAACTAATGATCGCTTATTCTTTTTAGAGTCGAACATGCCAGTCAAAGCTATACCTTGTCTAAACTAAAACTATTAGTAAACTAGAGTACGACTTCTCAGTAGTTGAATGTATAATAGTTAAACCCTGTCAAGATAAATAAAACGTAAAGAAAAATACATAAGATTTTTTATTAATAATAAAAAAGGGATACGAAATACAAATAATAAACAAACAATGCAAGCTATATTTAATGTGTGAATTAAAATGACAATTATATCCTTTTTTATATTTAGTGTTGGATTATTGTTGAATATGTGATTATTAAAATTTACTGGACTAAATAAAAATAATGAACTGCTACTGATAAGTGAACTTTCTTTTTATCTAAAAAATAAATGCAAAATTCAATACTTATATTCGCCATGACAAAATCAAACGTAACATTACTCGTATCCGCTTTTTGGAGATTGATCTCCATTTGTTAAATAAAGCCTTAGTGTGTTTTACTTTATACTTAAAGCACATTTTCCTATAGCGATTTTCCTTCCTGATAACATTTTTAGTGTACCACAGGGTGGGTCACAGATTTGAGAAAACATAGACAACATCCAGTATCGATGCCAGTACCATAACAGGCATTAGATGACTGAGTTACCGTGCCGGTATTAACAGTAGTAAATTGTTGTTTAAATCAAGAAAATTTTAAAATAAACTTTTAATTTTACGAATTAGGTTATCTTAGCGATTAGCAATGAAATAAAACCAGATCCTAAAGCAAATGCATAATTTTCGCCCTGCAAATTTCATTCTCTTACGCCCTATATTTTAGGTTTCGCTAAATTCGCCCCATACACTTCCCACTCACTCTACTTGAAACAAAGTTCAGAAAAATGCAAAGCCTTTCACCGTGGAGAATTCTTCCTAAATAATATTTCCGCAGAATGATAAATGATTATTGCAGTCATTTAGGATATTTTCTTTCCCTTCGTGCATATATGTTGATAAATGTGAAAGTAACGAATTGCCGACAAGGTCAGCTTGAATAAAACAAAGTAGAACTTAGCGCGTCACTAATGAATATAAATCGGTTCCTCACGTCCTAACTTTATTAAGAAGAAATTCTGTCAACCAACAGATTTTGTCGAATTGAATCACCTTGAGGTTCTCTCACAACGGACAATTATATCAGCGGTAATAAAGGATGCTGCTACCTCATGTTAAAGTTCACACTTTAAATTTTAACGAGAAAAATTATTAAATTTTTAATTCCATACGTACGGTGCTCCATTGTCAAAAGGTATGGGTAGTGTGGATGACTACAAATGATTCAAATTTTTGCCGATTCATTATAGAGTGAGCACATAAAGTGTGGAATATGAATATGAACATATTTTGGAAAAAGACTCGAACAGCTTTTAGCTATGGCGTCATCGCTCCTTAGGTTATAATAATAATAACAGACGATTATTTCGAACAGGTGTAAAACCAAATTACAAGAAAAGCAATACAATACATTCAGTCATATTTCTATGGTATACAGGCTGTCCATTTTATCAGGGCACTCGAGAATATCTCACTTAATATCGGTCGTACAAAAAAAATATTTTTACGAAAATTGTGCCGATTTATATAACCTACAAAATGATTTAAATACATTTGAAATCCATGGCCTACATTAGGAGTTATGGCGGAAAATATCGAAAATGCGGAAAACGTCTAGGCCAAATATCTCCGTTATTTGAAGAGATATGAGAATAATTGTAAGGCGAAAATTTTTTGCGAAACAGAGTGTTTCAACGAGGTTTTATATAATTTTTTCAAAACCGCTTTATTTTGAGATTTACTCTTAAGGGTGTTAAAAAAATTATTTTGAAACGGGCGGGAAATGACGCCATTAAATAGAGTATTTTCCTCCCTTTTCAACGATATATCACATGCCATATTTATTCATTGGTACTACGTTAGTAATTATTAAAACATTTGTTTAAAACCAATAATTTTTTTTCAGCAAGCATTATACTTGCCGTGGAGAACAACGATTAAATAAACCGATAAAATATTCAATAAGTTGTTCAAATCTTTCCCATAATAAAACATTAACACAATTAAGAAGAATAAAGTAAATTCAGGTAACAAAAACAAAATAATAATCAAGAAAGCAACATGAAGCAATTGTGGAAAGAGTATTCGCAATTATACGAATGTATAGAGGTCCACCATAAAAGCGTCACTCCTTGCTGAGAAAGTTAAAATATCTTATCAATTAATTTAAGTATAATATCCATTTGTTTGTATTTCATGATTTCACTATTATTTCAATTATTTTAAAATAGTTGGCTATGAACCAACTTGATAATTTAATTTTTTGACAGATCATCTCAGTTAAAACTTAAACTCTTACTCAATTACACTCGTTTAAGAATTTAGAATTTTCAAAACTGATTTTTACTCACATTGATCATTATAATATGTTCGTTACATATTGCCAATGCAATTTTAACTCTGGATTATTTCAAGTAGAATATAGAAACAGATTTCCACAAACACTACAGCCGAATAAAACTCTGTTCAGAAAATTAGCTACGAAACTGAAAAATAATGGTTCATTTTCAAAGAAGAAGACAAGGTTGAACACTGTAAAAATGCAGAAAGTTTGGAAACATCATTAAGAGAAATTCAAATTGCTTGTCATATAAATAAAACAAGTGGTAGAAAAATTTTAAAGAAAAATGGTTACCGGTGTTATAAAGCCAAAAAAGTTCACAATTTACAAGTGGGGGACAAACCAAGTAGAACGACTTTTTGTAGATGGCTGTTGGAAAAGAAGCGTACCGATCCATTAATATGTAGTAAAATGCTTTGGTCCGACGAGACAAATTTTTCCAATAATGGATTTTTTAATCGCAATATTCATTACAAATGGACTTCTGAAAATACACACTGTCGTAGACCGACTGGGTTTCAAAATCGTTTTTCAATAAATGTGTGGATAGGTATTTTAGGCACCAATTTAATAGGTCCTTATTTTTATGATGGTCACTTCAGTGGTCAAAGGTACCTAAACTTTTTGAGAAATGAATTTAATGAATTCTTAGATGACCTACCTTTAGAGAATCGACACAACTTTTAATTATTTTAACAAGATGGAGCTCCTCCCCACAATTCCCAGATTTGCCTATTTTATTTAGACGAAATTTTGCCTCAACAATGGATAGGTACCAATGGATTTATTCCATGGCCCCCTCGTTCTTCAGATATAACGCCAATGGATTTTTTTCTACGGGAGTATATTAAAGATAAGGTGTTTTCGACGACAACGCAAAATGTAGAGGACCTAAAAGCTCGAATTCAACAGGCATGTATTACAGTTACCCCCGAAATGCTGAGTAATGTTTTAAATGCAGTGCCTCGCTGCGATCGATTGTGCATAAGAAATCGCAGTGGACACTTTGAACACTTGATATGATATCTTAAAATTTATTTTGAGGATTAGATAAATATTAATGTTCCGTGTGCTATATTCTTTTTATTATTAATTTTTTTTGTTACCTGAATTTACTTTATTCTGCATAATTGTGTTAATGTTTTATTATTGCAAAGATTTGAACAACTTATTGAATATTTTATCGGTTTATTTAATCATACTTCTCCACAGCAAGTATAATGCTTGTTAAAAAAAAATTATTGGTTTTAAAAAAATGTTTTTATAATTACTAACATAGTAGCAATGAATAAATATGGCATGTGATATATCATTTAAAAGGGAGCAAAATACTCTATTTAATGGCGCCATTTCCCATCCGTTTCAAAATAATTTTTTTAACAGCCTGAAGAGTAAATCTCAAAATACAGCGATTTTGAAAAAAGAATAGATAAAACCTCGTTGAATCACTGTTTTGCAAAAAATTTTTGCCTTAGAATTTTTCTCGTATGTCTTCAAATAACGGAGATATTTGGCCTAGACGTTTTTCGCCATAACTCTTAAAGTAGGCCATGGATTTCAAATGTCTTTAAACCATTTTGTAGGTTATAGAAATCGGCACAATTTTTGTAAAAATATTTTTTTTGTACGGCCAATATTAAGTGAGATATTCTCGAGGGCCCTGATAACATGGACAGCCTGTATATCAATGGTGAATTTTAAACTGTTAGAATTGATATCACATCGATCTAATATAGTATTAAAAATTCTGCACATGTTTATAATTGGTAATTTATACAATACATTCGTTCATGTAAAGGAACAATATAATGCTTGAGAGTGACGTGACGTAGATCTAGGAACTAATAAGTTTTCTCTGCTTAATAGTGGTGGACAATCAATGATATTATTTAATAAATTATAAAGAAATGAGACAGCAATAACTTTCTTCGATCATACAGAGAAATCATATCAAAATTTTTAAGTAAGATTTTATTGTCGATGCCTCTCGGGGGATAAAAACCATGGCGCTTAAAAAAAAGAAATTTCATGTACTTTCTCTGGATTGTTTCGATGCAGTGAATAGCATTATTATAAATTGGGAACCAAATGAAAGCCGCATATTCCGTTTACTTCGAATAAATTAGTAAAAAAAAGGTTTTAATGCTTTCCATTTTAGAAAAACTCCAGTTCCTCGAAAAAAATACAAGTAGCTTAGACGCTGATTGAGTTACATAGTTAATGTGATGCGAAAAACTTAATTGAGAATCCAAAATAACTCCTAGATCCTTAAATTCCGTACAACGGTCAATAATATTGCCATTTATATTATAATTAAAGCGAGGTAAAAGTTAGATATTTACATTTAGATACATTTAATTTCAATGAATTTTGGTGCAACATGAGACTACTCTGTCGAAGCTCACTTTGTAGATTCATGAAATCTTCCATCCTTATTATTTTTAAATAAATTATGAGGTCATCCATAAAAAGACGATGATTATATTTAATCTCCGATGCGGGGCGAGCGTAGGTGCATCTTTACTATGTACATACTTCGGTATGCGATGTAAAGCAATGACAGGCGCAGTTAGTACTTGGATTTGTGACCGACCATTCCAACGGAAACCGCGTTCTCGCCTCACACATCTTCCAGCGGCTTGTATATCAGTGTATGCGCGGAAGCTACACAACCTTAGGCGAGGGTTGTATAGGAGATATACCATCCTTCGGAGGGGATGTAAAGCCGTCAGTCCCTTGTCTATTAAATGTTAGGCAAGTAAAAGATCCCTACTCTTCTTAAGGGAAGAGGTTCGGCAAAATTCCTGGTTGCTGGTAGCTCGTCTACAGGCGTCGGTGTTAGGCCTCAGTAGCGGAAATAGGCCGACGTTAAATAAATGTATAAAAAAAAAAATAAAAAAAAATCTCCGATGGTAAGTCATTAATGAAGATTAGAAATAGTAGCGGGCCCAAGTTAGACCCCTGCGGACCTCCCAATGTAGCAATATATCTTTGCTGATATGTAACCACAATAATAGACATATTGATTACGCAACGATAAGTATGATGTAAGTAATCAGAGAAGCCAGTAATTTGTAATTTATTTAATAGCAAATTGTGGTGAATTATATCAAAACTTTTCTGATATCTGGGTATATTACATCAACCTAGCCTTAATCACCCAGGATATTGTATGGGTTTTATCCGTGCTTTGGTTATAAATATCCGAAATGATAAATCAACAATAAAATAAGTAAATAAATGGACTGTATTTTTAAGCGAGTGGCATAAAACTCACCTCTGATGTTGGGTGCTCCCGGTTCTGCCAGACGGCTCTTCCTTCGTAGAGGCACGAATTATACACACATATAAATTTTTAAACAAAACAAAATTATAACACTAATTGCGAGAATAATATAAATTTTTGCGATGATCAAGTGAATCTTCTTAACGTATTAGGAAGTTCGTTTATACCACTTAAACAAAAACGCGAAAAATGTAAAAACTATGAAAAGAACTTTAATGATAAGAATTAAATATATGTTTAGGAATGAATTGGATAGGCAACCACTATTACTAGATTAACATAGGGTTTGTAAACATTTCAATATAAAAAAAATCGGCAGCTACTGGAAGCGGCTGGAACCTCCCCACTCAGTGGATCTTTGAAGCCGAAAAGAGCATTAAATTGTGTGACAAAACGACACTAAACGTAATCCGATCTCACCCAAAACCTTTTCAGATCTTCTGGGGCACTAGAAAAACCCTCAACTTAATGAATTTACAATCATCTATGCGAGTTATTACCTACATTATCTCTCGTTGAATAATATACTATTAGGATATTAACAACTTTAACATTACTTGAACGACTAAGAAAGTCTAGTAGTTATCCTATACTACAGATTTGTAAAGCAACAAACTGAAAATTGGTAAAGTGATAATCTATAATAAATTCACCAACGAAGGTACAGAAAGCATATGATATTGATATTGTTACATCTACCTTAAAGTTTGTGACAATCCACTAAAAGTTACAAATATGCCGAAATCTTATTAACATGACATGACACCAATGTTATCAGATGACAAACGATGACAATGACAATCGTCAAAATTTGCTCATTGCAATCCGATCGCTCGCGGCTGTCTTTGTTAAATGAAACATTAGCATTTCAGTAATTTTACTAGATTTTAGAGGAATATTTGTAGTTTAATTCTTCGATTTGTCTGTACATATATTTAAAAACGGCACTAAACGTAATCCGCTCTACTTCTAGAGCAGTGAAGAAACCCTCACACGTAAATTGACACGTGATGTGACGAGTTTCACGACGTAACGGCTACGCCCATCGATCAAGTCATGCGAAATGCGATCTATGCCATATTTGCTTTGTTTTTAATTTTTTTCACGCAAACCAAATCGAAAGGGTGGAAGTGTGATATATCGTTGAAATGAGAATTTTAACTGCTTTTCAATGGTTCCATTGCAAATTGAAAGCAATTATAAAATAAACAACTTGTTGCGTCAAAATAGCACTAAACGTAATCCGATCTCAACCAAAACCTTTTCAGATCTTATGGGGCACTAAAGAAACGCACGTGCAAAGTTTCATTCAAGTCCGTTCAGTAGTTTCAGCTCTATCGTGCTAATACACATACACACACACAGACATTTTTCAAAAACCACTTTTTTGGGTTCCTAGGGCCTTAAAACGTAAAGATTTGATGTTATCTCAATTTTCGTTTTTAAACCAATTTTAGTAACCTCTCACAATTTTATTGTGGAGAGGTTAATACTTAATAACTACGTAACAGGTATTACAAGTAAACTTTATAATGACAGCCAAATTAGTTACGGTTGATTTTTTCGTCATGAAACCATGTTGAATTGGGGACATTAAACTTTTAGTTTTATTATAAATATTTTCATGTAATATTTGAAAATTGGGGAGATTTTAGTAACTTTCTAAATGTATGGGAGCCTAGACGTATCAAGAACAAGACTGAATAAAATATAAAGCGGTTTAACAAATGCCATAGCGCAATCTCCTACAAGAAAACTTTATCTATACCGAAAGTCATTTTATTTTTTAGCTTCTTTATCGCCTTTAGAATGTGATCCTCTGTGAAGTGAATAATATTTACACAATTACTGTGATCTGATACGAGGTTGCTTATCAGGGAATGGTTAGACTGAATATATACCGGGTGTAATAGGATCATGGTATACATCCTTTTCTCCTTTAGTTTTGAAGATAATTGATTGAAATTTAGGATATACTACATACATAATAAGCGGCACTTTTTGACATCAACTGTTTTTTTTTTCACTTCCAATTTCGCCGGAAGTGACACTAACTTTCGATTTTTAAATGGAATATTCTGTATATTATTGCATCTTTGAATTCTGCATAATTTTCTGAATCCAATGATGCCAAATAAGTGACATTTCAAAAATTTTTTTTATAATATAATTTTTAGTTATCCATTTAAGGGTGCCATGACGATTCCGATTTATTCTAAATGACCCATGTAATGATACAAAAATCAAAATCCCGTTAAAAACACTAAATTACGTGATTTATGAGCAAATAAAATTCACCAAAATTGTTTTTGGGGCAAGACTCAATTTTTTCAAATGGAACCATATTGGTACCATTGGTACTATTAATAAGGAACTTATTCATATGTCGTATTAAAATGTGCGATAAATACAAACAAAATTACAGCTAAAAGGAAATAAGAAACTACAATTTTGTTCTAATTAAATATTAAGAAGTAACTAAGGTGGCTTTGAAAACAATGAAATATTTAGCTTGTCAAACATTTGTTGGTTTAACGGTGTTTTTATTGTGTCTTTAAACATTGTTTAAATTCTTGTTAATTGTGTTCAAAATGCCACAAACTTATACAAGAGATGAACAAGTGGACATGTTAATTATTTATGGGGAATATAAAAAAATGAAGTTGCGGCTACCGACCTATGTGCCCAACGATATCCTGATAGACAATCTACAGCCAAAAAACGTGTTGAAAACCAATTTCGAAGAGAGCCCAACAATGATCCCGAACATAACTTCGTTATTGACGAAGGAACGGAAATTAATGTTTTGGCTCGAATAGAAGTTGATAAGACTGTTTCTTTAAGGCAAGTTGGGTTTGAATTGGACACCAAAGTCACCAAATAGTAAGCCGAATTTTGCACAAATACCACTATGAATCTTTTAAATGCCAATTGCATCAGTATTTGTACGAAAGTGATTAGGAACGCAGGATGGAATATTGCAATTTGATTTTGTATAATAACGTGCAGCCAAACAATGATTTTTTGGGACTGATTTTATTTTCGGACCAGTCTAGATTTAAAAATTTGGTATTGTTTAAGCGACAAAATACAAAATATTGATCACAAGAAAATCGAAATTTATTACGGGAGGGTAACTTTCAATTCCGGTTCGGTTTCAATGTTTGCTTTGGAATAATCGGTAGTAGAATCATTTGTCCAATAATATTTGAAGGACCTCTGACTGGTGCCAGATACTTGAAACTCCTGAAAAATGAGGTTGAGGACATTTTAGATGGGTTACTTTTAGATTTAGGACAGGGAATGTATTTCCAACAAGATGGCACTCCTCCCCATAATCCAAGGATAGTAATTGAATACCTTCAACGGAGACTCGGAGAAAACGTAATTTCGACGAATGGTCATGTGAGGTGGCCTCCAAGATCACCTGATGTAGCGTCCCTTGATTTCTTTTTTTGGGGTCATTTAAAAAATATTGTCTATGCAACCGCCCGAGAACCGGAAGTGAAAAAATCAATTGTATGTCAAAAAGTGCCGCTTATTATGTGTGTGGTATATCCTAAATTTCAATCAATTATCTTCGAAACTAAAGGAGAAAGGGGGTATAAAATGAACCAATTACACCCGGTATACTGGAAAAAAATCCGCAAAACCATTAACAATGTTCTGTGGTTTGTCAAAAATTGCATCGTTATATTTTAATATTCCTGGAATTCGAGATTTATTTCCCTTACACTGGACAAAAGACCATAATTTAGGTAGATCACCAAGAATTTCATTTTCAATGTTTGAGATGTATTGTCAATTTGACGTTTAATTGTACTTACTGTAAGTGTTTGAAACTTACGTAGATTGTGGTTATTATTACATTTCTTATACATTTTTAGTGCTACTTCTTTGATGCAAATATTGTTATTTATTTCTTAGTTAAACCAAGGTGACAAGTTCTGATAGTTTTTCTAAATTTTGGTACAGATTCATCAAAAATTGAATGTAGAATTGCATAGAATTTATCACAAGCATCATTGCCGTTACTGTATACTTCTAGGCATGATCAATCGACTCGAAGAAGATTGTTGTAGAGAAGTTTAAAGTTATAGACTTCATCATCTTGATGCCTCGGAAAGTTTTTTTCATATTTAGATTCTAATTTCAAATGAATTGCTAATGATGGGTGGTGTCTGTCCTCACTAAGTAGAGGTACAGTATCTCTAGAGACATTACAGTCAAAATTTGCTAAAATCAAGTCAAGCAGTCTATCATTAACATTAATTATCAAGTTATCAATCTAAATATTGTATAAAGTTGTTACTTAATTTTACTCTAGAATCACTGATTGGAATTGAAACTACGTATATTGAAGTCGCCACAAACTAAAATTTTATGGTTATTTTGGAAAAACGGTAGCCTCTCAGAATTGTCAAAAAATGACTCATATTCCTATATAGTAGACTGAAGGGGAATATAAATCACAAACACAAGAAGAGCAATATTAGGAGTCGTTATCACATATCCAACCATATTTATGCCGGGCACAACACTAATGTTATGACTTCATCTATTTTTTTTAAGTCAGAAATCAATTTTCCATGGGTATTCTAAAAACGAAAAAATATGCAGGGTGTTCCATTTAAACAGAAGTCGACGACGTCATATTCGAAACAACAAATACGCCGTAGTTAAAAAAAAATCAAAGCGGAAGATGCGCAATCCAAAATAGAAATTGACTTGTGCGAGGATTTTTTCAAAATACTTTCGTTTTCAAAAATAATGAATTTATTCCATACTTTATACAGACACTGTATACTGTCTTATTATCCCACCAGCAGTAAAATAATGCTATCTTTTGAGCGAAAATTCACTGCTGCTGAAACAAACTTCACTAAGTAAGTATTTATCTATCACGACTTCTTCAATCAGAGCAACTAATAAACTTAATTCCTAATACAATAACAACTACATCCACTTAAGTGTATGAAGGGAAGGAGAATTTTTGCAATTAAATAATGTAAACTACATTATTTATTTGGATAACCTCGGAAACTAGTAGTAAACAATACTTTTTATGTTCTCTCTATAAACAGAACATAAATCGATTTGTAAGTAAACAAATACTCTTATATATTAATATACTTATCTGTAATACAACCTTCGCAGTTTTTGAAATTGTGTATAGCAGAGTCAGGTGTTGACAGTAAATGCAGGAACGTGAGGTTATAGTGGTTTTGCGGGTTTCGGTTTTGTTGGCTGTTATTCATTTAAAAATGGAAAGTTATATTTTTTATTTAATGTTTGTATCACTATTCACATTGTAAGTTGTTCTATGTACGTTTGTGTAAGCTGAGTTGTCAAGAGCGGGTGCCATGGAAATTAAATAAAAAAGACAATTGTCATAATGACATTAGTAGAAAATTAATAGTTACAGAACAGTCCACAAAATTCAATTTATAAGATAAGATTTTTTGAATTTCTCTAATTTTTTTATTGAAAAATATTGCATTTTTATGATGTTAAGTAAATGAAAGAACACGAAATAGTTTAAATCAAATGTACAAACTGGGCGCCGGTAAATTCTTGATAATAATGAAGGCGTTACTGAAATTCTTCTAAAACATTTTCTATCGTTTCTGGGGTGATTTGGTTAATTACTTGCCTTGTTATGTCCTTTAAATGATACACCTATGGGGAAAAACTTGATTGAGATGGGCTCTTACTTCCAATGCAAAATGTGGTGTATTTCCGTCGTGTGAATACCAAATATTTCTATCAATTTCATTAGGGTTGTCAATTTCATTAGGGAGAAGTATTCTTGATTAGAACTAAAAAATTTTGCAGGAAATCCAAGTAACGCACGCCAGTTAATGCGTTGTCAAAGAAATATGGTCTGATATTTTGTGAAACATTTTTCTTGAGAATCCTTATTCTTGGTGACCTGTCACTTGAATCTACCGCCTCAGCAATTGCTTTAGCAGAAACTATGGAATTGTCATTAACTGCGGCCAAAACCTACGATTCGACTGATTTTGTGCAAGAACGCCTATTTGGATATGTAGTTTGTAATTTGAAATGTTTCCTTAACTGCACGCATTGAACGACCACCATATACCACTTAATTATCTGTATAACCATCCCTTTTATTAAATTGACAATGTAAAGTATTCTACAAAACAAACGTTTATATGCTTTTGCTCAAAGTGTAATAAATGTAAATAACTTCATACAGCATGCGATATGCCGCAACCGTCTCAATCAAGCCTCCACCATTTAAATTACTCTATATACTTGATTGCTGCAGTCTATGTAAAATTATCCGAAATGAGCCATTTTTTCTTTTACTGTTGAAGTAACACCAGAATTTCTTAGAATTATCTGTATGCTTTCTTTTGTTTGGACTAGATAATTTTCTGCCAACTGTCGTTTTTCTTATATCACTATACTCTTTATAAATATTATACTTTTTTATGTTTCGTACAATGTTGTTTGTATGCGACGTTTGCTAGTAACATATTTGAGGGGAGTCTTATCTAGAATTTTTGCTAAATTTGAGTAAAACTCGGAACAACAGGATTTAGTTAATTTAGTATTTAAGTAATTGTAAATTGTAAGGTACTCTATTGAGAAATATACACAAGGTAGTTATTCTATAGATTATTATAGGAACAGCCCTCAACTTTAAAAATTTATGAATATTGCATAACAAGGGTCTACCTACAACGGAGCTATACCTATTTGTGTATAGAATTAGAAATTATCTTTTGACACGTTTGCGTGATCCAAATACAGAATAAGGATGCTTGTATAATGAGGGACATATTCGTAAAACAAATATTGCTAGAAGCGGAAGGAAAGGTCGAGTTCTATAATATCACAAGAAATCTGAATGAATTTTAGCCGAAGTATGTCATGACGTTGTAATTGATATATTCACACATCCGGTGAATTAAAATAGGACAATTATCAATCATTGTCCGCATTGAAAGAAGAGGAAATAAACAATATGGCATATAAGGTTGAAAAGCACTATTTAGGGCGATGTATTTTGCAGAGAGCGATCTAAACTATGATTGTCATCATCAGCGCACACTAAATTTTGTTTCAATCTGTAATAAGATACCTATATTCTTGCTGTAATATACAGCGTGCCTTGCTTGAATGTGGGACAAGATGAATAATTTTTATTTTCAGAGCGCCAAAAATTTTATCTTAGCCGACATTTATTTTGTCTTGCATTGAAATACGTTTTGTCTTGTCTTGTCTCTTGTCTCGTATCTTATCTAGTCTCTTGTCTCATCTCTTGTCTCGTCTCTTGTCTTGTCTCTTGTCTTGACTTGTTTCGTGTCCTTTCCATTCTTTTCTTTTCTATTTCACTTTATTTTACCGACTTATTTATGTTACAGTAATGGCGGAGTTTAGCATTAGCTATTCCACCACTCAATCAGTACACATACATACAGACAATTACACAACGGCCATTCCCTACGACATTGCCATCTGCCGCAGCTGAGGCTCGGTACAGTGACTAGCCGTGTTGCCTTTCACACAACCACGTCTAGTCCACCGTAACTAACGTAACACATGAAAAAGGCTACTACACATCCATACTCCAGTCAGAATTCAAACACTGGATCCCATGATCACAATCCTAACGCGTAAGTAATAAGCCACTAAGCCTCCTGAGGTGCTTTTTTTAGCATCTAAAGCGCGAAATCAAGTTAACAATTTATTTTCAAAAAATAATTGCAAATTCTTCAGCATTTCTTAAAACGTCGAGTAAAACGTAACACAAATGCAATATTCACCTACACGCATTTTAGCAAGTCACTTTCGGCAAATTAAAGAGGTATCTGAATTTAAATTAACATTCGCTGAGACACGTCGATATTTAAATGCATTTCTCAATTATGTTTTTCTACAAATATTTTTTAAAAACTTATGACGTCATCGACAATTTTTTAAATGGTACTTCCCCATTTTTAAATATGTCATTTGATAGAGCACATTCTTCTGCATACAGCATGTTAAATTCTATGGCGTAAAGCATGAGAAAATTATCAAGAAAAGAATCTTAACTACTTATAACTATAATAAAACAAGAATACAAGACTAATTAATATATACAGTAAAAAGAATAAGTAAACAAAATGTTCAAATTGCGTGCCACTTGTTTCTTGACAATGTAAAAGCCGAAACTGAAATTTCCGTAAAACATTAGTAATTGTTTCAAATCCAGTAACTAATTTTGTCTTTTAAGTCAACATTGTTCGGTCTATTAAAATAAACTTTCGATTTAAGGTAACCCCATACAAAATAATTTAGTGGAGTTAGGTCAGAAGATCTAGCTGATCTTTCTACCATAGAGAACATCAGTGGTAATCAGAACCTCCCATAGACATTCTCATTGGGCCGTCACTACGAAGTTACAGGGTTTTATAAATTTTTGTCAAAAAGTTAACTTTGACAAGGAATGGAATAATGGATTCATACTTGGTACAGCTAATACAATAACGATCTTTCAGAAGACATGTAAGACTTGAAAAAAAATCCAGGTCCGGGTCACTAAAATTTATGTTTCTTCTGTACCTCTAAAAAAATACCCGGCAACTGTGATAAGTGTATAAAGTGTATAAAATTTAAACAAAATCCGATCAATAGTAAGGACGTCCTGGCCAAAATAACTTTAGAGCAAAACCAGTTTATCATCCTGTATCTCAGAAATTAAGAGCGACAGGAAAATTTCAATGGTCGTTTCTGAATACCCAAGTGGTCCACTACCCCCTGGAACACATTCTCTTTTGAAAGTTATCTGAAGATCACCTGTACGCGTTATTTTTAAATTACACATGAAGTCACATAAATATTATTGATGTTCCCCCACTATTATTTAGCGTAATCTTAAGGAGCGTACGGTTCGTGCAGAAGTATATTTATTTTATAAAATCCCGTACTTCCAAACCATTCATCGTTTAGACACCAGTAAATTTGTAACAAACTTTAACTCTTTTTCGCTTACGCTGGCTGTGATGTTCATTAAAATAAATAACTTTGAACAAACACATAAACAGCGCAAAATGTTATTTTAAACCCGAAGTTTTAACATTTTAATAACGAAAACAAATGTTAACTTTATACAAATAAATCATAACCGAATCCGATAATATTACTGCGGCATTTTTCCGCTTCGACGAAATTGAATTAGTGCAAATGGCAATAACAGCTACGAAATAATGCTTAATTTTACACAAATTGTATTTCCATAATAATTATTTTAGGTAAACGGGTGCTACAAATTACATTTAGGTTTTTGCTAATTTTATTGCGACAAATTTTATCGGTTATATTATTTTTACAATTTCATAAACAGGGCCATAAAATACAGAATTGACTGAATAGAACATTTTGTATTATTTATTTTTGAAACAAAAAATAAATGTGTGGTATGTGATCCTGTGAACGATCCATCTTTTGCGTCTGAAGGACTTTTACTATATTTATCAAAAATGAATGTTAACGTTCACAAAATAAGGGTTCAAAATGACTGTTTCAGACGGATAATAATACAAAATTTATACTTACTGTTCGTTTTTGCTTAACTGCTTCTCTGATGGTATCTATTGGACGTCGTAACACTATAAATCTAACACAGTAAGTACTAACACTTTCTTAAAATTATACCTGAAAGGGAATTTTGAAAATACAAGTAAAAGACAATATAAAGTTCAAAAATATATATTAAATCATTTCATGTTTTACAGCAGCTTCAAGAAAAATGTTTTTGACAAACTATAGTCTGGCCCGTGTACAACACATGGTGAGGAACGGAACGACTTATAATGTACCAACTACCATCCAATATGCGGTTTTTGAGCTAACGATTACACAAAAAGATTCAAGAAAAGTTCAATGTTTATAAATTTTTGGTGGGCTTTTGCTTTCCTGTCTATTCACGTATTTTTAGTTCAATACGAATTTTGGTCGCTCCTCGGAACTTGAAAATGCTTGAATCGCAACGACTTTGAATTATTGTATTCTGCAATTACGATTTCATACGTTCAGGCAAGGCGGTCCCATGCACATGTGAGTACATGATAAAGATACTTTTCTGACACCGAATCACTGAGGAACCGGTTTAGGGCAAATCCCGTTAAAACCCATCATTTTCCCGTCAAAATCGACTGCTAGGAAATGATGGGGGTCCCATGTCGCTAAGGGCTATTTTCGCTAAAACTCACGATATACTTTGGATAGAAGCTGGATTGACTTGTCCTCATATTTAATAGTTGCAGTGCTTAACAGCGTGGATTCGTAAAAGGGTTTTTAATTTTGAAATTTCCGAAATTGAAGTCAAATTTTGTTAATGTTTCTAAATTTTGGTGGTCGGGGCGACATTACGTCCCTGTGCAGCGACATTTACTACACTTTTTAAAATGACGCTCCTTGATGAGTTATTGAAATTTTGGCATAAGAAACGTTCCGTAGAGCGAAAATATGATTAAAAATATTAAAAACCTCTTCCACGATATTTTTACGTGAAGCACGCTTTTCATGCGATTTTAAGTCGGATTTTGTTACAGTTTCGAAAAGTACACCGAGGGTTTTATCGTGTTCTTTAACAACCCACGGGATATTTTATGCTGTCGATATTGTGGCGGAGGAGCCAGTGATAATTACCTCGTCATCGTAATAAAACCAAGGGCAACTGAATTTTTCAATGAAAGTCCGAGAACCTCCTTCAACTGTTATGGTGTGTAGTCCTGTTTAAGGAGACAATGCTTCGCTAGCTAGGCTCCGGACGGTAGTTGTCTTTTTGCATAAGTGGTGTTTTTCACTTTGGTTTCAAAGCTAGTAGTATCATTAGAACATGAAACCAAAAAAAAAAAACAGTCTTATTCATCTACAACTGAAGTATGGTCTCTTATATTGATTATTATACTGGGTGGCAACGAAGTTAGTCCCGTACAAATGTGTTGGTTTTTAAATAGCGATATTTTTGCATATTTAGATTCAATATAAAATTCTCGTTAAAACGATGTACCACAAGCAGGTAATTGTTTTCAAAATGGCGTCATACATTAAAAAATTTCACCCAGTAGGCCTTGAATCTGGTATTTCGCCTTCATTTTTATTGCTGCATTTCAAAAATATGTTATTTTGAATTAAAAAGAAACTTTCGAAAAAACATAAAGAGCAAATGAATTTTATTCAATTTTTTTAAATGACAACCATATTCTTTTACTTACCAACAAAGTCCAAAACATTAACCGTTCATATGATGTTGAAATTATTGCATTTCTGTAGATGCTACATTTACCAAGGGAAAATAAAGTTACAGCAATATTTCAAAATGCAATCCTTCAATTTCAGCACATTTTTGAGCCTTACTGATGCTTTCCCATACCACCCGTTTTAATAACATATGTGCAGTTATTGCTGCACAAGCTTGGCAAATTCTGGTTTCCAGCTCCTAGAGGTTTCTTGAAGATTATAAATTAACTCGTTCCTTGATGTACTCCACAGGAAAAAATGCATAGGGGTTAGGTCAGGTGATTTGGTAGGCCAATATGTCGAAATGACTCTATTTTCAAATCTGTTTTCTAAATAATTAAAGACATCTCGAAGGTTATGTGGCGGAGCCCCATCTTGTTGATAATAATTGCTTCTTCTCAAATTCGTAGGTAATTCTCCTAAAAAGCCCTCAATTTCATTTACCAAAAGTTCAAGTACCTACCGAATTCCATTTAAAGTCCCCTGAAATAAAATAGGACCTATGATCCTAGTACCCACAATTCCTGCCCATACATTTACCCCAAACACGTCTTGGTGATTTCCTTCTCTAAATTCATGTAAATTTTCCTGAGACCAGTAACGCAAATTAATTCGGTTAAACATGCCATTGTTAGGAAACAGACTTCCATCTATGAACACCATTCTGGGAATAATGTTTCTATTTTCTAGCAACCAATTGCAATAATGATCTCTCCTACCTACATCAGCCTCATATAAATACTGATGATACTGATGATTTATATCCATGTTTTCTCAATATTCTTCTAACAAATTCTCGGTAAATATCAAGAAAATTTCCAATATAACGTTTACTTGCATTTTCATTAATTTTCACGGATGCTAAAACATTAATCTCTGTGGCCTCGCCAATAATTCTGGTTCTCATTTGGCTGGGCCTTAAATTTTTCTTCTAAAATCTTAAGATATTTTCTACAAGGATGATGCCTTCCAGGGTACCGCTCTGCATATAACCTTTCAGTAGATTCCCTATAAATAAATAACATGTCCACCTTTTCTTTTTGGGTAAATACCACCATTTTGTATTTTTTAAAACTTTTAAACAATTATATTAGCAAATAAATCACAAGCAAATTAAAAAGCACTACATAAAGTTTATCAAATAACAACTTAGGCAAATGTTTGAAAAGAAGTGTCTTTTTTTGTCATGGCACGCTTGTAAAATTTAATACATACATCAGTACATACGCAGGGTTTCATTAAATAACTGAAGAATAGCATCTACAGAAGTCCAATGATTTCATTATAAATTAGTACCCAAACTAGACGTATTGTACATCTAATAAAAGATTAATGTTTTTGGCAAGTAGACAAATATGGTTACCATTTTAAAAAATTGTTTTTCTAATCAAAACAGTGGTTTTTTCACGAAATAAATTTTTATTGAAATGCAACAATAAAGATGAAGGCGAAACATTAGACTCAAGGCCTACTGTGCAAATTTTTTGAAAACACGGTCCTGCTGTTCTCAACTTAGCTTTTTCACTTTTTCCATTGTGTGACGCTATTTTGAAAACAATTGCTTTTTGTGTCGCAAATGATATGACAAAATTTCTAAATATTATTCCTAAAAGCAACCGAAAAATCTGAACGGGACTAATCTCGTTGTCACGCGGGATTTTAAAATGAGAGATGTATATTATCATCTTATATATCCTTTGATTTAAATAGTTCCTCAATGTTCTCAAAGACAGATAACTGCCATCTATTGGTTTAAACTGCGACTGTGTAGTTGTTTAAAACTGTTTTGGCTATGTGAGACAAAAAATACAATTTGATTTTTTTTAATTCAGAAGTTCAATATACAAAAATACTCTTTAGGCAGTCCACTAGAGGCATCCATTCACTATGTCATGAACACACCAGATACAGTAAAAGCCTCAATGCAAAAGTTTAGTTTTATTTTTTCTTAAAGTCTGCAAGTGTCTCAGTTGGTACCGTCTCTGGTACTGACTGAGACAGGCATAGGTTTAAAGTGAGACGATTCTTCAGGTAATCAAATAAACGTGCGATATTTTTAAAAATATAATTATTTTCAAAGGAAAACTAGTTATAATTCAAATTAAGCATTTTAATTTAAACCTACAGATTTATTCTTTGGGATAGGTATTGATTATTACACTGAATTTATCAAAAGACGATTTAAAAAAATTTAAATCAGCGCACGTCCATGGTATCGAAACGCAGATCAAATTTTAATATTTGAGATCGCTGCTTCGTCCCTTCCCAGTAACTAGATCAGGCAGTATCATTTTTATGTCATTAAAATCGATTGCAGAAACATCCGGAACATTGGGGAACAAAAAGCTATTTGGGATCGTGGAGCTTTTTCGAAAGAATGACACTTCAGGCTCCTTCTGTAATGAATTGATATTTAGAATTTTGCCGATATAGAAAACACTCTTCTAGAATTTTACAAGAACAAATTTTTCTGGCAATATATTTTCTTCATTTATTTCTTGCATAATATCCACTTGAGGCACTTCGGAAATCCACTCTTCCACTTCAGATTCCTCTACATATTCGACATTTTCATCTTCACTTGTTTCTGAAGGGGGGTGTGGAGGCTTTTTTTTCTTCAATTTTTCTGTCTTTCTCTTTTTGGTCTTTGGTTGGCAATTTTCCTGCAGGAACTGTATATTGACTTTGGCTTTTTTGTTTATTTTCTCCACTTTTAACTTTTGTTCCTCCAGTTTAAGTTTTTCTTTCTCTTCAATCAATATTTTTTCTGGTGTGCTAGTTATGATTGCGCTTCTACCTTTCTGCCTGGTTTTCCTTACTTGCTTTCTGGGTAAGGCTTTTGGAAGGCCTTTTATTTCTTCTGCTGAAACAAATTGCTTTGGGGACTTAAGACCTTGTACACTTATATTGCTGTTATTCAAATTGGGTATGGGTATCACTTGTTTTTCCTCACCGCAATCACTATCGTCATTTGAGTCGTTGATTATGGAAGTACTGCATCTTGGCAAACTATTATTGCTTGTTGTGCCGATGTTCAAGTTTAGAGGCTTTGAAACAGTATCCACCCCCATTTCTGGATCATTGACGTTATCCACAGTGCCTCGTTTTGTAACGGACGATCCGTAACCGATGAGGCAATAAATCAGTGTCACTAAAAACGTCCGGATTATAAGGCATTATTCCACTCTTTCGGAAGCCTGCCATTATATTTGTTGGTGTATAGGCTTTATTAAAGGCTTTAGCAGTGCATCCTGCTATATAATTGATCGTTAAAGGGTGCCCAGGATTGACCAGCATCCAGTCATCGCAAGCTTTATTAAAATAAGCTTTAAATGGACCTAGAACGCCCACATCTAACGGCTGAATTTTGTGACTGCAATGCGGAGGAAGAGTTATAATGTGCACACCAGCATTTCGAGCCCCTTGCACAACCCTGATCGAAATATGACTCTCGTGATGGATTGTTCTGTGATGAGTTTGAATGCTTGACAAAATGTTCAAACACTTTTACAAACAGGTCGTTATTCATCCAACCAGTGGGAGCTACTAAGACCAAGGTACCCGGAGAGGCATCTTTAATATGTGGTCCTTATAAAATTTTTCGCGGAAATATTATAGCTGGAGGCAAAAAAGTACCCATTCCAGATATAGTTGAGCACATAGTAAGTAGTTCGCTCCGCTCCCTACTTGTTGCGTTATGCACTTGTTTGACTCCTTTTGGTGCAATTATTATTTTTTTTTGTGCTTGTTCCGGTTTCATCCAAATTGAATATCCTTGAACCATCAACTAAATTTGGGAAGCGTTGCGAAACTGACTTTAAATTGTCGAAAAATATTTTAACATTATATCTGTTGACCGATGATAATCTCACCAGACTACAGTCTTCTGGTTTTCTGATGCTGAGATCTTAACCCCTTTTTATAAAAGCCCTAAGCCAATCCTTTCCTTCCAATTTAGTCCGTGTCCATGATTCTGGCATGGGCAAACCATTTTCAGCTGCAAGCTCATAAGCAAGTTTTATCAAATCTTCAGTGTTCAGGCCATATGCCATTTTACTGCAGATTTTCAGATATTCAGCGAGATTCCTTTCTTGTTCTTTATTAAATATCGTCCGGTGATCATAATTAGGTCTTATAAGAATTTCATTTTCAGTGCTCTTTTGTTTTTTGACATATCGTGCCAGCATTTGAAATTTTACTTTGCAAATCACAGCAGCTTGTCTTATAGAATACTTTTCTTCTAACACCATCTTAACTGCCATTTTCATCGTTTCCTCTGATGCATTTCCGATGCTGCAAGGTTTCAACTTTCGTGGTACTATGACACGTTGGGTCCCAAAAATATATGACGCGCCTATTTAGTCACTAAACAAAAAGTAATATTGATATGACACAAAGAAATGAAGTGAATATAAACAGAAGCATACGAGTCGCAGAGGCTCGCAACAGGTGTGCCGAGGGCTAGCTCAGCTCTAGTCGGTGAGGGGGTAGGTTAAGGTTCATACACAAAAAAAATAATAAAGCATATACACATTAGTTACTCATGTATATGTATAAAGGGCGCCACTAGCTAATAAAATGACTGCAACCTAGCTAGAAGGCTCCCAAAATTTACAAGGGTACCCAAACGCTACACTATAATTCTTCGAGGTATGAATTTAAAAGAAAACCAGTATGTAAAGATAGAATTTGGATATCAAATTTATTCAATAAAAGGGTATTCACCTGGAATAGATATATATATATTCACAAACAATAAATATATTTGAACCGGTCCTTGGTTATATAATTTAATCTTACCGTGCGTGATATCACGAAGGGTTCACATTAGGTTCACACGAGATAATAAAAGTCGTGCATATGAACTTATTTATACTTATATATCATAACTTATTTAATATACCTCCCCAAATGATAAAAGGTTTGGATTGAATTACCCGACATTACTTATTTACATTTAACATAAAAAAAAATCATATCCAAATACTTAAAATTTTAAATAGCCAAAAAAATTAATTATTTGCCAAAATACAGGCATAATATATTTACAAATCATACACTACATATAAAAGATAACTGTGCTCAAATACTTAAAATTTTCAAATAGTCAAAAGTGAAATCACAAATTATGTATCCCGAACTCATACGCTAAGTATAAAAACCTGTATGGCGAGCTGAGTAGCTGCCTCCCAAGAAGTACCACGAATCATTGTCCAAATTAGTCGCATAAGTTGTCGTTGTTAATTCCCATCCATCAAAATGATCCAGACCACGAATCGTTGTCCTATGTCGAAGCCTGCAGTTGTCAATTCAGTTCCATACCTGTTTTCCAAAACCCCGAATCGTTGCCCAAAGTGAAAGCAAAAGGTTGCCAATAAAATTCCAATTAGGGGTCCACAAGTGGAGAACAAGAGTAGGTGACCGAAACCCAGGCCTCTCTCGCTCAGGAGATGGGTAACGCCGGGCTCAATAATTATGTGGGGGGAATTCGTAAAATTCGGGATTGAACATTACGAAAACAACAAAAAGTAACAAAAAGTTGAATAAAACAGAAAAGAAGAAGAAAAAGAATAAGAAGCCCTAAAAAAATAATTTCATAAGTATACAAAAAAAAAATTAAAAAGATTTTTATCCCTTACTCAAAGGTGTAGGGCGGCTTAAAATCGGCGATCCAAGGGATCAAACTTGGAAGTAATTCCTAGTGGGGCGGTTTTCTACAGTTACCACAGAAAATGCGTGGGAGACATGTGCTTGCTTCACAAAAAAATATAATCTACTTACAACTCAAAATCCGAACTAGTCGAGTAAGGTGTGTCGTTCTAAACAACCATAACGTACACAACCAACCATGAATTTCCAATATCCCATGAAAACATCAAATGGAAAGCCCCATTTACGGCAATTAAAAGGAAAAATTCACAAAGAACGCCAAGCGCACTGCACCTAATGGCTACCGTCTCCAAACTCAACTCCCTACCTTCATCTCGTGACCTTACAAGCCGACAAAAGACGCAACCCCTAATACACCTGCGAGATGCCTACTGTATAGCCAAAGGATTCTAGTCTCAGCTACAAAATTTAACAGCGCGGCAACCCTGGATACACCTCTCAATAAATACCTACTGTCTACCTAAAAGGCATAAATCAGCATTTAGCACGTAACAGTATCTACAACAATTAATTTAGATAACTGACGTTTTTACTTCATTTAACGAATGAATATAGATGGTAGTACGAACTGAGACGCGTCTCACTTGGCAATTTTTTTCAATTCAAGAATTTTAAATTTTGCGAGACTGACTTTAAATAAATCTCCTTGGAGGTTAGAAAGCAAGCCCCATAGAAACATGAACAATATCAAGTAGCATCAAGAAATTTAATGATATGGACTCAGTTCACTCACTGACATTACTATAGAAGTAAAATCTTACCTTGAAAAACCGTTTTTTGCTGTTATTTTGTCAGATATAACCACTCACTCAAAAGTATTCAGCCATAACACTGGGCTAGAACAACAATACTAAACATGAATGGACGTGAAAATATCGCGCGTAATTTAAAAGTTATTCGCCTCTGTCTCACCTAGTACACCATCGCACTTAGTACTACCTTCCCCATACTGTAAATCTTTAATGATAAATCGTGACACCTATTGGTGCCCAGCGTAACTGTTTACATATTTTCTACGATGTAAAAGAGTTTTTAGAAACCATATTTTATTGCTCTAGATCCACTAAATATCGAGTTTTGCTTTAGTTTATTACAGTAATTTTAAGTTATATTGTTTGTAACTACAATAATTGTGCAAGTTTTGTTACCTGTAAATGTGTAATGTATTGAGTGATGTAACTTTAGAGTTGAGTTTCATATTTTCTACGACGTAAAAGAGTTTTTTAAAACCATATTTTATTGCTCTAGATCCACTAAATATCGAGTTTTGCTTTAGTTTATTACAGTAATTTTAAGTTATATTGTTTGTAACTACAATAATTGTGCAAGTTTTGTTAGCTGTAAATGTGTAATGTATTGAGTGATGTAACTTTAGAGTTGAGTTTTATGCTAATAGTAACAGCCTTTTTTATTTTGACGAGTCCGATACCTTTGTAATCATATTATTCATATGGACATTAGAGATATTATTATTATTATTATTATTATTATTATGGGCTTTTCAGTTGTGATTCTTAACAGATTAAAAATATTGAATTTTAGAGTGTTGCAAGGGTCTTTCCATAAATAGCTCGAGTATGTTTAACATATCTTTCTCATTTCAGAAACTCCCATTCCATGGATTTATCTTCTGGTATATAAACTCGTTTATTTAATTAATTTTACTGGATTATTGTTTTCTCCAGTTTCTTTATTCTCAATACTTTTTTATTTACCAGTATTTATGTTAGATATGTTAATTTTATTCAAATTTTTTTCAATTTTTTTTGTTTCGAAATCTGTAAACAATGATCTTACTTTGTAGTAAATAATTTTTTTATTAATTAGTGGCTGGATAATTCGAAATGAATTAAATGTACGTATTCTTGTTTTGCGGAGGGGGACGTGAGAAATGCCAAAACCACTTTTGCGTCATACAGTCATATAGTTATACATGTCAAGATAAGTCTTGCTTCATAACAATACTAATGCCCGTCGTAACATCAATGACGCCCTATAACATGCGGTAGTCCCTTTTGTTCAAAGCCTCGACATCATATATCAACGAGATAATACCCGATCTCATAAGGCCTGCGTTATGGTGGATTACTTTGGCAGAAAAAATGTTCATATCCCACACATTGCACAAGTTTTGAATACGGTCTGTGGATAGGCTTTTCATGTTATTAGATCGTGAACGCAAGTCCTGCGACGTTGTCGATTGATATATGCTGTAAACTATGCAGATTTTATACGGGTAACATTAGAATGTGTTTTGTAATAATTGCTTTCCGATGCACAATGATGCGGCTTTTAACTACAGTTATTATAGTGTTCATGAATATTAAAAATATCGCCTTTGAACAATGAAACTTGATATGAATTTTTATTTCGAGGTGGATGAAAGTTGGATAACTGAAAATTATACCAAAATATTTCACATCTGGCAACCAATGTGCCCCTTTGAATTCAGATAGCACATGGGTAGACGAGTCTAAAAAGCCCGGGCCACAAATTTTACTGGCCCTCTAGTGGTGTTGATGACGTAATCAATATGGCCGCCAAAGTTTTATGACACGCTTTTACATTTCCCTATATAACTCGGATTTGTATTTGATATTAACCTATATTATTATTGATTATTGATCAGAAGAAAACACGGTGCTAAATTACCTTTCGATCGGTATACAGGGTGTCCTGGAAATGGTGGGCAATCTCTCGGATTTGGGTAGAACTAGTGAAAATAAGGTCACAAGTTCGTATATTTTCCTTTCCCCCGAGGTGCCCCTACGAAGATATTCGCTCTTGAAGTTGAAGGTTAAAAATCGATTTTTCGCGATAACTTTTGTATTGTTCAATCGATTTTAATCATTTTTGGATCAGTATCATATTATTTCAATCCAGTTAGGTCAGTGTATTAGAACTTTGGATAACATTCTTTTAGCCTATTTTCTTTTATTTCTAAGATTATTTTCAAATGCTTGAGCCATTTTTACGTAAAAAACGTATACTTGTTTGATGTCGGTAATATGAACCGTTTTTGCACCTCCCAGTGATGGTTCGGCAGATACGTTTGAAGATACCAATCCGCAAGATTTTATATACGAAGGAACAAACCTTTTTGAAGAAATTGATGATAGCGAAACCAAAGCAAACTCAGAAGAAGAATCATTGATCCCGGTAGAAGAGGATGAAGAAGAGGAGTGTTGATTTTCCACCTAGTTTGACTAAGACGTGGATTAGGCCTATTGGGGACACCATGTAAAAAGCACGCCTTACATTCTACCTCGCATGCATCACTATTGCAGCACTGTTCATCTTCTTGCGGCGTATAACGTTGAAACGGTAGCTCCTATGTGGAAAATGTAAAATACTTTTTTATAGAGCGTTTCCGTATCGACAACTTTTGTAACTGCAAAAATTATCGTCTCGCCAATAACAAGCGAGATATTAATGTGAAACCAATTTTTTTACCTTTGACCCCTGTATAACTTTCGAAACGTACACCATATCGATGGGGACTTTTACACATTATTTATTTACTGGTCTATATACTTATGTAATCCATTTAAAGAGTCGGGATTTATTACGAAATTACCGAATGTTTGCGCCTTGGACTAGACAACGTCCCCCTCGTTTGCGAAAGTGCTGAATCAATTCCAGGGTCAAACCAATTTTTCCATCTCGACAATCCCCTCAAATTGGCCAAAAATCAACCCCAAAATCTCCCTTTCTTAAACCCGTTTATTTTCCCCAGTTTTTCGACTGATTGTTGTTCCCTCGAGTAGAGCGGAAGATCTCTCGAGGGATTTTACTTCAGCCACTCCCATCCCAGGCTTCCAGCCCTTGTAGGGGGTGGAAAATTTACATTTGTTTTGTTTGAAAAAAATTGATATTTCATAGGATGTGTTTCTTTGAGGAAGGCTGTATGTAACTAGGGCTGTGTAACCACCCCCGGGGGTTGTTTTCACCCTTCAAAGGGATGAAAAGTTAATTTTTTTTGGGAAAAAATTAATATTTTGTAGCAGGCATTTCTAAATCAATTTACAGAAACGCTTTAATACACTCATTTTTTATATTAATTTTCAATTATAGATGTAAAAAAAATTTCACCCCCTTGAAGAGTGAAAACAACCCTCGGGGATGTTTATATAATTCTGGTCACCTACCAACGCCCCGTACAAAATAATAATTCTTTCTCACAAAAGCAAATATCAGTTTTCCACCCCCTATAAGGGTTGGAAGCTCGGAGTAGGGGTGGCTGAGGTCAAATCCCTCTAGGAACCTTCCATTCCACTCGAGGCAATGACAATTAATAGAAGAACTGGGGAAAACAAACGGGTTCGATTCTTTTTTCTCAACTGTTCAATCATGCCAATTTGAGTATTATAAACTCGTGACTTTGAATAACTCCACGCAGTGAAATCAAGAGGAGTTAGGTCAGGAGACCGAGCAAGCCACTTGATCGGTGCATCCGCATCACGGCCAATTCATCTTTTAGGATAATGGTTGTGTAACCATGTTCTACATGTTCTGATATAAAGCAGTGTAACGTCGTCATGCATAAAGAATACATGTCTTATTCAGTTTATATAAAAGACTACTATTATTTCGGTATGTACTATCAGCTGCAGAAATATCGGCAGGCAATTTTCAACCACTATGTATATGTAGATTAATATGTACTTGACGTTCGGTTGGCTGAACTACATAAAATATATATTTATGTATTTATCATATTCTCAAATAACTTGTCTAAGTATTTGATTGCGCTATTCATAACGTGATGCAACACGAATGTTCCCATCGCGTATTTAACTTCTTCAAATAATATCGTTATACGTATATAGTGGCAGATTTTCGTATTCCGCAAATCCTATGTATTCATAGAGATGTAATTTGTGAAACCCATTTCGAACAATCGAGGCATTAATACGCAAGGCACTAATTGACGTTCATGAACAGCTCTAGTGTATTTTCCAACGCAAACTAATCCTGTGTGAACAATCTTTTTTACTCATAAATGCAGCAGCAGAACGTCTGTCTCTTACATTAACCTTTTTAGACCATTTTTTTCAACCTAAAGGCGTGATAAAATTGTTTATGTTATTTATTTAAAAATAGATTTAAAATGCTTTCAACAAATAACGTAGAAAAGAAATGTATTGCCAGAAGTTGTTTGCAATATTTATTTTACTTAGAATTTCACTATTACCAACCTCTGCCACACGATAGTATGATTTAGAAATAACCATCAAGTGTAAAAAGAGTAACTATAACTTTAAGAATGCCTCATATAATAGTTTGGAAAAATTTTAAAACTGATCATTTGCATCATTTCTACTAATAAATCGTTCAAAGACTTGAAGAAGAAGATAAAATTTCTCTAGGAGCTTTTTGTTGTTTGGTGACAAATCATAGAAGAACAATTTTAAGAGTTTTATCTATTAACGAATCTCGGTTTACGAGAGATGGTAATTATAATAGAAATTTGCACAGAGATATTAATTACTAAATAATATGCATTATTGAATAGGCGAAGTTCAGTGCATGTGTACTGTTCTACCACTTAACCTCTCATACCCACATGACTTACTGTTTATTTAAAATATTAATAAAACTTAACATATTATAGTATACATATATATTTAAACAAACTGCCTACTCTAATATATGATACATTTACTATTATGTATTAACCCTTTCCTATATTATTTACTATTCAATTTGTTGCACATAATAATGATCATTATTGATTCCTTAACAATTGTCCCTTTCAAATGTGCTTTTAGAGGGCGGAATATTAAACATAATATTTTTAGTCGCAAACTCCTCTATAAATCCTTATTTTACTATAAGGAACCTAACCAGACTGCAACCAACAGTTACTCTCTGGGCTATGTGCCCCGCCGAGCGCTGAATTACAAGTTACCATCCTGGCGCGTTAAGTGTAATAATTGCATATTACCATCAAAACGCTAATGCTTCGATTGCAACAAACACCAGCCGAAAGACTGATCCTAATTAAAGGAGCTCCCTTGCCAGTCGTCACACACCACTTGCAGACTGCAGTTTCGAGCTGTTGGCTCTCGTCAGTGCAAGGTAGGTATGCGACGACCGACATGAGAATCCTTTGACTATAGTACATCCCGGTATTTTTACAATAGCGACATGTAAAACAGCCAGCAGGCGCCATCCAGCGGTCCAGTGTCTGTTGCAATCGAAAAATAAATAGCCTGACTTGGCTTAGCATAGTTCAAATGTGCTTTTAGAGGGCGGAATATTAAACATAATATTTTTAGTCGCAAACTCCTCTATAAATCCTTATTTTACTATAAGGAACCTAACCAGACTGCAACCAACAGCTACTCTCCGGGCTATGTGCCTTTCGTGTGTCTTTCGGCTGGTGTTTGTTGCAATCGAAGCATTAGCGTTTTGATGGTAATATGCAATTATTACACTTAACGCACCAGGCTTGTAACTTGTAATTCGGCGCTCGGCGGGGCACATAGCCCGGAGAGTAGCTGTTGGTTGCAGTCTGGTTAGGTTCCTTATAGTAAAAATAAGGATTTATAGAGGAGTTTGCGACTAAAAATATTATGTTTAATTGTCCCTTTAATTCAAATTTAAATTTATTGATACTGCATATCTGCCGAAATTTTTTAGTAATATTGTACAAAAATGACCTCTCATATAGTTTAGTTCTATGAGCTGGTGGTGTAATTAGTGATTTTCTTCTTATATTAATATTATGCACATCTGTGCTGTAGCGAATTTTAAAAAATAAGTAAGGTGGAGTTTTCGTGGTAACAATCTTGTGAAAGAATACTGAAGAGTGAAGTAGGCGTCTGTTAGTCATATTTAACCACCCGATTTCCTTAATTTTATGCGAAATATGTTCTCTCCTTCTAATACCACAAATTAGCCTAGTGCATGAATTTTGTATTCTTTGAACTCTTCTTGATGTCATCATATCCAGACAGGGGCCATATATTACATCGAGATATGAAAAATTTGACAAAACAAGCGTATCACATAATAATTTGATAGTGCCTTTATTTAAAATATTTTTGCATGCATATATATTTTTTAAGTTACAAAAAGCTTTTGCACAAGTATTGATATGCGTTTTAAATCTTAGATCTGTGTCAATAATGAGGTCTAAGTTTTTCGCTTCATCAAGAAATTTCAGTGACGTACCATCAATTTTTAACTCTAAAACAGCAGTATATTCTTCCGTAATACTTTTTTACCAAACAACATTGCTACAGATTTTGTTAGATTTATACATAGTCCATGATCCTTTGATGAATTTACTAATCTATTCAGATTATGTGCATCATCTGCGTAATAGTTCACTTTACATGATTTTAATTTATTGTGGAGTTGGCTTGTGTATATAGAAAAAAGCAGTGGACCAAGAATCGATCCCTGTGGCAAACCACGATCCAAATTTCCTTCCAAAGAGAACTCATTATTATATATTACTATTTGTTTCCTTTTTTTTATACATTTATTTAACGTCGGCCTATTTCCGTTACTGAGGCCTAACACCGACGCCTGTAGACGAGCTACCCCCAACCAGGAATTTTGCCGAACCTCTTCCCTTAAGAAGAGTAGGAATCTTTTACTTGCCTAACATTTAATAGACAAGGGACCGACGGCTTTACATCCCCTCCGAAGGTAGGTATATCTCCTATACAACCCTCGCCTAAGGTTGTATAGCTTCCGCGCATACATTGTTTCCTATTTGATAGATACCTTTTTAACATATTTATAGCATTTGGATCTAATTCTATAAAAAATAATATTGACAACATAATTTCATGGTTGATACAGTCAAATGCTTTTACATAATCTAATAAGATTAACACTGTTAATTTGTCATGATCGGATGCTGTCAAAATGTCATATATGTTAATGTGAGTTTCTAACTGATTTGACATTATTCTCTCTAGAACCTTAGAAAGTGGAGGCAAGATAGATATTGATCTTAAATATTTATACTCAATAGGCTGACTGTTTTTTGGCAGAGGAATAACCAAGGCAGTTTTCCAAATGTTTGGAAAATAATGCTCCAAAATACACGAATTAATTATGTGAGTAATGAAGGGTATAATGTAAGGACAACAATATGTAATCATGTCTATATTAATTTTGTCATAGCCCACAGCATTACTACTTATTGATTTAATTTTATCAAAAATCTCTTTATTGCTTACCAGAGAAAAGGAAAATTTTTGTTCGAAATTAGTAAATAGATGCTCAGAGTAAAACGATTTAGATTCCTCTAAATTGCCACAAGGTATATTTTTAACAGATTCAATAAAAAAACAATTGATTTCATTGACATTAGATACACTAGTTGGTATTTCAATATTTTTCTTTTTATTGGAGTGAATGTTTAAATTATCTAAATCTTTCCATAATGTTTTTGACTTACCAGTTCTAATTCTGCAATTTAAGTATGCTTTTTTTTCATTTTCCACTGCCTTCGTTGTATTATTTCTCAGAATTTTATAGTAGTTATAATGCTCAGTGTTTTTGATTTCTTGTAACGAGATAGTGCTTTATCTCTCAACTTCATCATTAATTTTAAGTTTTCGGTTAGCTAAGGTGCCTTAGGTTTTGTACATCTTACGGTCCTTAACGGTGCATGCTTATCAAATAAGGAAATTATTAACTCGTTAAAATAAATAAGTTTATTTTCTATATCATTAATGTAAAAAATTGAATAAAGCAGAGACTGAAGGTCATTAGAAAAGTTTGCATAATTAAATTTTTTAAATTCTCTAAAAGTTTTCATTGTATGTGGCAATTGTTCTATCGACTTTTAAAGGAACAATATATTAATTCATGATCAGTTAACAAAATATTACAACGTTGTGTGCCACTAGAAATAATATTTATCCCTCCTGAGCATATAATGACATCAATAAGCGACAATTTAATTGCTGATATTCTTGTGGGTTCTATTTGCAAAAGGTCAAGGTCATTTAATAAGTTGGTAAGTATCCTCGAAAGAGTCCAAAAATTAATTCATATTTGTGTTTGGGGGACGGTACAAAACTCCTATGCAATATGTTTTTTTTGACACTTTAATGTTAATCAATAAATGCTCTAAGAAATTATAATGACTTACCTCAATTATTTCAAATGTAATCGATTTATGTATGTACATAAAGATACTTCCTCCTCTCACACCCCCTAATCTATCCTGTCTGACAAGATTGTAACCACGTATTTGTATGAGGCAGAGGAAAATCCTCATGGCATATGCCAAAAAAATTCACAACGCAAATTTTCTATAAATGTTTGGTGTGGACTATTAGATATTAATTTACTTGGGCCCCATTTTTTCGAGAGTACATTGGTACATTGGACACCATTCGGCGAGGGTACATTGTTAAGATACTTTTGGTAATCTACTGAAAATTATTATTTTCCTTGTATATAAATGGAACAAATCTAGGTAGTACTTGAATATCAATTATTTTTTTTTACTTACATTTTTTACCGCAGCATTTTATGTTCTCATGCTGAACCACCATTTGTCCGAATGTGACAGTGAAAACCGCTAGCAGATATCACGTGTGTAATTGTTACCGCATTTTCTTCTACAAAAGTTGGTTTATTCTATATTAAACTCTTCCTACTAGAACCCAGGGACGTTCCTTCAAGAGCTCAAGAGCTGAGTATCATCAAGTAAAGGTAGGCGAGCATTCAGCAATAATTAAAATCATTTTTTTTATTGTTATTTTTTTAAATATCCATTTCTATATCATTTCGAATCCACAAAGAAGCAGATTGCCATATCATTTTACAGTCTAAAATTATAATAGTAGATACATTGAATGGCAAAACGTATGTAATTTTTTTGGGAGTTACCAGAACTATTACAAGGTATAAATATTAGAGGACTTCATTACCAACACGATGGTGCAGGTTCTTACTATTTACGAGAGGTGAGGCAACATTTAGTTGACCTTTGCCCTAATAGGTGGATCGGTGGTCGTAATGGTCCAGTTTCCTGGCCTGCAAGGTCCCCAGACCTGACTCAGGTGGATTACTTTTTATGACCATTTAAAGCAAAAAGTATATGCTACCGAAGTTACAACCCGACAGGAATGAAGAGAACGCATATTACAGGAATTTACTGAAATAAAGAATAACCCACATATGATTAGAAATGCTATAAATAATTTACAGTTTCGCTTAAGAAAATATGTTGAGATTAGAGATTAGAGGAAGATGGCCGAAGCTGAGTCGCCCCCCACCACTTGATCTTCTTCTTGACTGTGCACCTGTGATTTTCGTCTTCATGTCACGGCAACTGGTATGCCGGACGTTGAAGATAACGGCCACAGGTGCTCAGTCAAAGCCAAGGTCTAGTGGTGAGGGGAGACCCAGCTTCGTCTATCATCCTCTACTTTTACTAATGTTTTTATTTGTTAAAAAAATCGTTTGTGTCATTTTCACAGCTTATTTGTTTTCATCAGCTACTTTGAATATTCCGTCGTCAAGATGTGATAATAATTCACAATTTCAAATTTGTTTGCTAATATCTACTGTTAGAAAAAGTAATCAAGTTGCGGTTTTCACTGATATCTGAAGTTCTTAATTCCCTATTCTACCCTGTGAAAATAAATATACCTACCATTCCCTTTAAATTTATTTAGGAAAAGTGCAATATTTGTTGATATGACAAATAACGCCCTCTAGCGACGATTGTAATAATCAAATGAAAAGAGCCCAAAGTGCACTCAATAGATTTAGAAAAGCGCTGTAACGAAAGCAAGTTTGTTAAATTCCTTTAAGGCTACTCGGATTAATCGGCATTTAAAAAATATGTTTCAGCATCTAACCGCCACTTTATTTTTAAAAATACAAAGAAAACCTTTAGTGCATTCTGTAAGTCCGACAGGAATATGAATATTTCTTACACTAATGAGACTATGTTCTCCTCCCGTATTCGAGGATGCTGAACACGTTGGCGGAGGTTAAAACTCTCTCCGAGCTCACCCCAGTTCCCAAAGATTATTGAATATGTACCGAATGCTGATTACAGGTGTCTTGATTCAGCTGAAAAAAATCGATTAGTAGAACTTGATAACTCCAACCGTTTTCGACGAAAGTGCTATTAAACATTTCAATAATTTTTTTAAATACAATTTCAATTTTAATGACAAAGTGTATTGTTACGTGTTTACAATTTTCAGTAAAGACCCTGTAGGTTCAAATAATTTGCAACAAGAATCTCCACTAACCACTATTTTATTAATCACTAAAATTACAATAGTTAATTCTTAAAACTCACAGAACTAATAATAACTTTAATCTAATATAAATTCACTACTTTTAAATCAGAACTGTACTTTACTTTTAAATCACTTGTCAACTCTTATCTAACCTAAAACTCTGTCTTGCCTGCTCAACTTCACTTCCTTTTGTACACCCTTAGAATGTACCAGAATCCTATTCCATAACATTCTAAAACAGGTTGGAATCCTCCAAGGTTTTCTACTACATGCTAGATGGCGGTTCGTTAATCGGCTCAGAGATGGCGCCACCCAACCTACTGGCCATCAACAGAATAACAGGTTTCCCTTCACTTTGACCAGGGACTTAATCACATCTTTCTCCGTTAGAGGGCAGCATATAACAGTATTTATTGAAAAAATTATAAAACGTAAGGGAAAACAACATCGTAATAACAGTGTAAAGTCTTTCTCACTTTCTTATAAACTAATGGATGAATATACAAATCAAAAGATTGTCTAATAAAAGGATCTAATCTTATTAGAAGACCAAAAAATAACGTAATATGTCTTTCAAAAAATTATTGAAATGTTTAACGACACTCGAAAAAGGGGGTAACACGGGTTTGGTCGGTAGGAGACGTCGGATATGCGGTTTACCTCTTTCGGAGATGGTTTTGGCCGTTTTGGGGGTGAGCTGAGCTCGTAGAGAGTTTTAACCACCGCCATTGTGTTCAGCATCCTCGAAAACGGGAGGGGACATAGTCTCGTTAGGTTAAGAAAAATTCATATTTTTTGTGAGACCATCTTAGAAACTCGAAAATATTTTGCAGCTATTTTTCAGGGCCACATTACTTAAGGCTCTTTTTCCCTAAACTTGTGCGATGATTGGTTTCTGAGATATGCTCGGCCTCCACTCATATTTGCCCATCATGTATCTACTTAAGCTCTTAAGCTAAGTTAAAATATGCCTACTATTTTAACATTATAGTTCTCTCCTCACACATCTTCCAGCGGCTTGTATATCAGTGTATGCGCGGAAGCTATACAACCTTAGGCGAGGGTTGTATAGGAGATATACCATCCTTCGGAGGGGATGTAAAGCCGTCGGTCCCTTGTCTATTAAATGTTAGGCAAGTAAAAGATCCCTACTCTTTTTAAGGGAAGAGGTTCGGCAAAATTCCTGGTTGGGGGTAGCTCGTCTACAGGCGTCGGTGTTAGGCCTCAGTAGCAGAAATAGGCCGACGTTAAATAAATGTATAAAAAAAAATTAACATTATATGACTGATCGATGGTCGTGGCAGTGAAAAATACTGTGAGAGGGATTTTTTCACTATATACGAATATTTGGTGTATGTGCCTTGTCTCTAAATGTGTAGCCCCCTCCCACACAAGGCTCTTCTAGAGCCTTCCGGGATAAAGAGGGTCGTCATTACCTGTGGTGTATTTAGTTATTTATTTATTATTCGTTTTATTGTGTTTGCTGCAATGTAAAAGCATTATTTTTAACTTATGTTGAAAATTTCTCTTGACAGTTGAATATGGCCTAATTTTATTAAATCACTTTCCACGAAACCCAAGCAACGCGCGCTTTTATTGTTTTACCTTAAATTAAGGACTTGCGTACAATATCGAAACGAGGAGTGACACATAATTAATGACGGTATGAATTTATATTTATAGATTTTATTACTTACATCGTCCTTCCGTAGAAGGGTTTTCCCAGGTGGCATTTCGCCCTAAAAGTAATATTTGCTGTATAAAATTATGTTGAGTTGAGGGTTCAGGAACTTAGCAAGGGCTAATAGCGAAATGTAAATAAATCGAGGATTCTCACGAATACAGGAAGCACACAAATCCTGCCGTTGTACTCCTAGATTAATTCGCTGAAATTAATGAAAATATATAGGTACTTTAGAGATTTTGAATATAAAAGGGTGGATTTATTAGACTCTAACTTGACATACACGCGAGTTTAAATAAATTTTAAAATATCTAAAAAATAAAACAGTGCAGTGTGTTTTGTATCACCGCAATAATTTTTCAAAATGTTAAAGGTACTATATTTTTGTGGTGTACGAAATGTCTCTTTTACAGTCGAGTATGAAAAGTGGAAAATCTATTCAAATTAGAACAGAAATAATTAGAAGAAAGCAATAGAGCAAATACGGGGACGGGGATGGTAGCACAGTGGTTAGAGCGTCTAGCATTCACTCTGGACATATTTAGTGAAGTGAGATCGAACCCCACCTACTGCAATGTAATTTTCAATTATAAATTACCCCTAAGAAGTGGTTCGGATCCCACTATAAACTGTAGGGATAGATAGTCGTTCACATATGTTGCCTCAATTCTTTCCCAGAAATATATAATAAGGGAAAGGAGGTAACAGTGTTAGCTTGCTGTCTCTACCGATTTCTGAGCTCTAAAACCATGTTGAGAAACTGTAAGTAAGTGATGTATTTCCAGAAAACGAATAACTAAGATATATACAACACGTTTTAGAATTTTTGGAAATTCATCTAACGACGATATCTGTCGATAATTGACAATGTTTGATGTGTCACCTTTATTAAATAATGCAAATACTAGAGCAATTTTCATTAAGTATGGAAATTTGCCGCTCTGCAATGCTATGCTTATGAAACTAGTTGGGTAATAATTATTTAATTGCTCACAGTTTTTCTCAATTTGGAAGAAATAACATCAATTCCACCGCAATTTTTTTTTATGTAATTAATTATATTAAGAAAATCTAACTCAGTGACGTAATTAACAAAAATTAGTCTTGAAGGAAAATTTCTTATTAATGTACAAAGAAAAAACATGTTTTGGCCAAAATGCTCATATATTTTGAGATTGCATACAGTAGAAAAATGGGATGCAAATAATTCAGATAATTCTTGGTTAGATGTGATTATACGATCATTGTTCATTAATGAAATGTCATTGTCTGTCTTTGACATACCTAGATTTTCATTTATAATTTCCCAAGTCACTTTTTCTTGTTGCGGACCTGTTGCATATGCAATAAGCATTTGCGTTTTGTGGACCGCAAAATAGCAATCGCACCAACGAAACGTCCGTACGAATTTTCTTTTATCGTCCGCGAGCGGCGCGAGTCTTCCGGCTGGTTGGTTCAGAGAGAGAGAAAGATGTTTTGCTGGCATGTACACGGTTGGTGATTCCTGAAAGCTTGGGTTATTCAAGGCATCCTTGTGGATTTTGGAGTTATCAACACCAATAAAATTTCCTCCATTTTTTGTTATTCTGTTGAGCAGAATATTTTGTTGTTGGGAGCGAATTTTAACTGCTGGCGCAGGATTTAAGTATATAGGCGAGTTAACCTCATTATCGTCATCTTATCCGATCTCTATCCACGTGTTTCGCAAATTTACAGGCTTTCCTTTGGAAGTATCTCGCTGGTTTGTAAGACGGACTCGACCACATTCATTCAGCTGTAGGCATCTCTAGAAGTTTTGGTGAATTGCTTCCCTTATGATCTAACGTATTTATTTATGCACTTGTAAAACGCAGCATACTGTATTAGAATCTGACTCATTTTTGTTCCTATAAAACCTCCTTTTAACTATTTTAATTTGTGTTTTGTTCTCCTTTTTTAAGTTGATGTATAGTTCCTTAATTGCATTGCAATGCGAGACAGACACATAAAAATGCAGTTTATTTGGAGTGTTTTTAATTTCCAGTAAGTCGTTCGAGTACCAATTTAAGCCCTCTTGTTTCCTGTTTATGGTGATAAATGGGCAACTAACATCTAAGCCTTATGTTTGTCGAAAATTCAGCATACGCTCCATCTGCTTCGTCCTTTAATTAAAACTCATTCCAATCTACTTTACTTAAGAAGTAAATTAAATGATTTATATTTGACTGTATGAGCAAAACAATCGCTTATATTAGGATTCACCACGAAAGAATAGTAGTGTTCTGTTGAAATATTTGTAATAAGGTTGTCTATAGTACTGTTACTTGTTAAGCCATTTATGTTGGTAAATATGCGTGTTGGACTAGCACTAGTCACATAAAGTTGAAATGATTCTAGGATGCCTTTTAGTATTTTAGTAGGCAAATCATTTTGGTTTTCATAATTGATGTTAAGGTCACATGTTAAAACTGTGTATTTAAATTTACTAAAAACATGTTATAGAGCCCAACATACTCTACTTATAAGAATTCCAATATCATTATTTCATGATCTGTATAAATTTATTGCGGCTATATCAACGTTCTTAGTTTTATAGTTTACTCCACACATCTCGAGATGGCATTAAAAAGATAGGTTCCCTATTGTTAAAATATCCTCTCCAATTAATTCATTTTAAGCATAAATAGTAGAATCACCATGTAAGTAAGATATTCTAGAAAAATAGGAAATACGTTTGTATCCGGGCAGAAAAACATATTCAATATCACGATCACAATACCAATGCTCGCAAATACTTATAATATCTATTTTATACTGCTAAGTAAATATTTCAAGTTTGTCTAGTTTGTTATTAAGACATTGTATATTATTATGGATAATATTGTACACTGGAAATGGTTTTTATTCGCACAAATTTGCGTGGTACAATTACAAATTTAAACACTATTATCTCTGTGTATTACATCAGTAAATAAATAAATACGTTACAGAATAAAACATTTTAACGATCTTGACGAAAAACAACTTTCATGATGTACTTAAATATAATGAACAACGAATAATAAAGCATAACTGCGGGGTTTAAATTGTTAGGCTCAACCTACTAGATAATTTGGATATCTAAAATTTCTTCATTACAAGCGATATTATAGAAATATCTCCATACGTCAATGAATTCCATAGACATATGATCCGACGCAGCTGGTCGATTGAATTAATTTGGCTTTAGTTAAATTTACATAGGCGATTTGATCCAGTTAGTATTACCTGGCAAATATAATATTCAAAGTGACATTCCATACATGCAAATGACCGACGGGAAATCACATCAATGGCTTAAACTGTCATATCGAGAAAAACCAATCTGGTGCTGCAAAATGCATAATAATTGTCCCAGTAAATCGTCACATAGAAATTGAATTGTTTATAATTGCCCTGATATATTTACTACTACATTATATTTTAGTATTGAATGCAGCTTTTATTCTATTTTCTAGATAGTCTGATATCAAAACTGGTGTCCCGTACTCTTTATCTTTGAGATAATAATAATAAATAAACGCCACAGAAATTAGACAACCCCCAATTCCAGAAGCCAGAGGTTTGTGCGGAAGGGGGTTACACATTGAAAAACGCGGACGTACAACCATGTCCTCTGATAGTGCCAGCGCCGGAGGCGAAGCTCGAACCTGGTAGCGCGATACCCATTTGATTAATCACGATTGCCACCTTGCGCCTTAACCAACACGGCTCTCATCTGGATAAAGCTAGAGATCTCCATAAATAAAAATCCAAAGAGGTCAAGTCTGGAGACCTGGCAGACCACCTGATGGGACCATGAGTTGAACTCTATGTCTTGTTCACCATAAGTGTCAGTGAAATGATTTAAAACAATTCTGTTATTGTGCGGGGAGCACCATCTTGTTGAAAGAATGTTTCTAAATTGAGCTAATAGCAACTCTGCAAATTCATCCCATATCCCGTTTTGTAAAAACTCCAGATATCTTTCACCCGTTAATGTTCCTTAAAACAAAATAGGCTCAACTATACGCTGTCCATAAATTCCAACTCATACATTCATGAAAAATCGTTCTTTAAAATTATTGGTTCCGGCTAATCGGTGATTTTCTTGAGACCAATATCTATTGTCCTGTCGATTAGATCTTGTTATTTCAAACATGGAGTGTGAAATATTACATCACAATACTCCTCATGTACCTGAAGATGCTCAACACCCAGAACTTTTTATTAAGCCAACCTTGCTTGTTCCCAATTCTGCGAACTTTACTTCAAATATAGAACAAAAGTCATATAATTTAAAAAAAGCCAATTTTCCTGCATTATATAATGCCTTGATAGGTATCGGCTGGTCCTTCTTGAGTCTAACACATGATGTAAACATTGCTACTGATCTTTTCTATTCAAAACTTTATGAACTTTTCGATAATCACGTACCTACATATAGAAATTTCAAACGTACTTATCCGAAATGGTATTCCTCAGAAATAATAAAAAATATACGTTCGAAAGTCAGATATTGGGACAAATATAAGAAAACTCAATCTATCATTTGCAGGAGTTTAAACGCCTAAGGGCAATTATAAAAGTACAGTCTGAATTCACTTACAAAACTTATCTGGATAATGCTCAATCCTCAATTAATTCTGACCCTCGTAATTTCTGGTCATACATTCATACAAAAAGACCTTTTCTAGAATACTAAGAAAAATGGAGTTTGAAGGAAACCACTATGATTGTTCTCAGAATATTGTAAATGCTTTTGGCCTTTTCTTTCAAAGTGTTTATTTACCTAAAAAATGATAACCCCAATATTGCTGATTCCATCGTAAACATATAACTGTTCTATTACTATCGATTACATAACTGAGATAGAAATCCAAAATTCAATTATTAAACTAAAAAACAAGATGACCTCAGGCATTGACTTAATACTCTCTTTTACCCTTTAGTCAAACCTTTATTAATTATATTTAATTTATCTTTGAAAACTTTAACGTTTCCTAGCACGTGGAAAAGAGCTAAAATTTGTCCAGTCTTTAAAACAGGTGGCTCGTTTATTATTAGTAATTATAGAGCGATTGCAATTCTATCGAACTTTGCAAAGGTCTTTGAGATTATCCTTTACGATCACATCTAGATGTCAGTCAGTAAGAGAATACCGCTATACCGGCATGGTTTTGTGTCCCACCGTTCAACAGTTACCAATTTGGCTATCTTATTTACTAAATTAGGCAACTGGGGCTTAAGTTCTTCATTACTATCATTTATGTAATCATACCTTACCAACCGTGAACAATTTGTTTCTTATAATGATTATAATTCTGAGCCGTTTATAGCTACATAAGGGGTTCCCCAGGGCTCTAACTTGAGACCTCTTCTATTTCTACTTTTTATTGACGATATTACCTCAACTATTGACAGTAGTGGTAGGCTATTATTTACTGATGATCTTAAGATAACCTGTGTTTTGCTGCAAAATGATATTAATCAGGTTCAAAACTGGTGCATCAGTAATAGATTACATCTTAATGCCTCTAAATATAAAGTTGAAAATCTTTACTATATCGATGGAATGTCATTATCTAGATCCAATTCTACGAAAAATCTTGGAGTCATATTTGATTCTAGATTATCATTAATCGATCAGATTCATTTAAAAGTGCACTAAAATGATTGGATTCATAATCAGGAACTGCAAAATGTTTACCAGCATTAAATCTCTAAAAATCCTTTGCTTTTCCCATGTGAGGTCTAAACTTGAGTATGGTTCACTTATCTGGTACCCCTATTACATAAATCATAAATTGGCTTTAGAAAATGTGCAGAGAAAGTTTCTTAAATTTTTATCATTTAAAATTGATGCAATTTACCCTGAAAGAGGTATTGAACAAAGCACACTTTTATCTAAGTTTGAAATGAACAGCTTGGAATTAAGAAGAAAGTGCAGTTTTATTTCTTTTTTGCACAATTTACTAAATAACAATATTGACTGTTCTGATTTGTTGGCTCAGTTATGCTTTAATGTACCAAATTATCCCACTAGGCAGAATTACACATTTTACTGTCCTTATGCCAGGAGTAATCTCCTTTTGAAATCGCCCATATATACGATGTGCAGTAATATCAACCAAATTTGTCATATATGTGACAATAATTGTTCAAAAAAAGTAATCTTACATACGGCTGTAAATAATTTTTAACCTTAACCTCAACCAAACATTATTGAATTCTAAATTGTGCATTGTAACTAGCACTATATTCCATATATTTCCTTTTTAAATATTTATTAATTTCCTATCTTTTTATTTCTTTAATACATTCTTCTATGGTTTATTACTGTTATTATTCAAATGCACTTATCTAGATAAGTATTTTTTTGTTTTTGTACTTTTTCTTGTAATTTAATGTAATATTTTTTTTTATACATTTATTTAACGTCGGCCTATTTCCGCTACTGAGGCCTAACACCAACGCCTGTAGACGAGCTACCCCCCCCCCCCAACCAGAAATTTTGCCGAACCTCTTCCCTTAAGAAGGGTAGGGATATTTTACTTGCCTAACATTTAATAGACAAGGGACCGACGGCTTTACATCCCCACCGATGGATGGTATATCTCCTATACAACCCTCGCCTAAGGTTGTATAGCTTCCGCGCATACACTGATATACAAGCCGCTGGAAGATGTGTGAGGCGAGAACGCGGTTTCCGTTGGAATGGTCACCCATCCAACTACTAACTGCGCCTGTCGTTTCTTTACATCGCATACCGAAGTATGTACATAGTAAAGACGCACCTACGCTCGCCCCTAATGTAATGTTATTATGTTAGGAATTTCTTTTGTGAAACATTGTTAAAAAATTGTCCTGTTATTGGGTGTTACCTGTTGGACAATAAAGGTATTGTACAAATGTGCTTTTAGAGGGCAGAATATTAAAACATAATATTTTTAGTTGTAGACTACTCTATAAAATCCTTATTTTGCTATAAGGAACGTAACCAGACTGCAACCAACAGCTACTCTCCGGGCTATGTGCCCCGCCGAGCGCTGAATTACAAGCCTGGCGCGTTAAGTGTAATAATTGCGTATTACCACCAAAACGCTAATGTTTGCACAAAGATGATACTTACTTTATTTACAAAAAAATTGGGAGTAACTGTAAATGAAAGTGACTAAAAGCCTGCTATAGGATTGGAAAGTTCATGTAGGATAAGAATCGTCTTTATCGTATTTATACAACCAAGAAGGTATTGAATGGAAGCGGAACTGTAAGAAGGGAAGACCTTACAGCACAGAGAGTAATAATTGTAAAAGTCTTAATGGAAAAAATGAATGGAACTGATGGTATGGTCTGGACTATAGACGGGAATATTTTTACCAAAGTTGAGGAAAATATTACAAAAATTCACTCCATAGAAAATGTAGAAAAACTGAGTTTAGTATAGTATGTTGGTATTTTCTAAATTTTTATGAGCTACTTATATGTTTTCAGTTTGGATAGTATTTGCTTTCACTTGATATGTTTTTATTTGTAACTTTATAAAAACAGCGTAGACTAAATGAATATTAATAGAAATTTTTTTCTTTCTCTTTTTTGTTATTGTATCTTTTTACATTTCAAATCTTTATCTCACGACTTAAATATATTGAAGAAACACAATATAAAAATACTTCGGCTGTATTCTACGCTGACATTAAAAACAAACTCTAGGTTAATTGTATTTTTTACTAAAGCTTTTCACTGTAGTCACTCATTTCTTTCTTATTATATTTGATATTCTGTTTTAAAATATGTGTCTTTCATCTATTAAAATTGGCAGTATAAATATAAGATCGATTTTACTGTCGTTGAGTGAACTAAATCATTTAATATCATACAATTCATTCGATATTTCTTGTACCTGTTCAACTTAGTTGAACAGTGATATAGATCATACTTTAATTAATATTGATGGTTTTAAACTGTATGGCATGATGGAGGAACCAAAAGTGGTGGGGTGTGCATATATGCCAATAATTCCCTGAATACATCATTAATTTACAAGAATAATGATATTGAGCAACTCTGGACATGTTTGAAGAAAAGAAGGGAAAACATTGTAATTAGCGTCAGCTGTAGGCCACCATCTCAATATGTCGAATATTTTTTATCTCAGTTTGAGGACGCTCTGGGTATTATATCATGTAATGCTACTAATATTATATGTACTGGAGACTTTAATATAAACTTAAACAAATTAAATATTGTACATGTTGAAAATTTTTATTCGACTCTAGATGACTTCAGTTTTTCTCAAATAGTCGACTCTCCGACGAGGATTACAAGTACGTCCCCTACGCTAATTGACCTTATACTTATTTTAAATGCAGAAAATATTTTTGAAAGTGGTGTCACGGATAGTGAAGTATTGGTTCATCAATTGGTATTTTGCAAGGTAAAGATATATGGTAAACATAATGAGCCCAAAATGGTTACGTACAGAAACTTAAAAAAATTTAACTACAATAATTTTGAACGAGATTTATTTGCTATTCCTTTTTACAGAATTTTCGATTTCATTGATATAGACTCAAAAGTTAATTTCCTTGTAGACAGTTTAATGCAATTGTTTGACCATCACGCTCCACTAGTAACATCAAAATATACAAAACAATATGCACCTTGGCTTACCGACGTACTAAAGACAATGATAAAGCTAAGCGACCGGGCATTAAGTAAATATAAACGTACTAAAAATAACGAACACTGGTTGTTTTACAAGCAGTTACGTAAATATACAACTCAAGCGGTACGTAGGGAGAAGAAAGCATATTTCAATTTTAATATTAACAATGTGAACGCCAAAGAGTCTTAGAAAATTTTAAAGTCAAATAATATCATTCCTACTTGCAAAAATAGTAATAGATCATTTAAACGATGCTGGTTAGGGGCGAGCGTAGGTGCGTCTTTACTATGTACATACTTCGGTATGCGATGTAAAGCAACGACAGGCGCGGTTAGTACTTGGATTGGTGACCATTCCAACGGAAACTGCGTTCTCGCCTCACACATCTTCCAGCGGCTTGTATATCAGTGTATGCGCGGAAGCTATACAACCTTAGGCGAGGGTTGTATAGGAGATATACCATCCTTCGGAGGGGATGTAAAGCCGTCGGTCCCTTGTCTATTAAATGTTAGGCAAGTAAAAGATCCCTACTCTTCTTAAGGGAAGAGGTTCGGCAAAATTCCTGGTTGGGGGTAGCTCGTCTACAGGCGTCGGTGTTAGGCCTCAGTAGCGGAAATAGGCCGACGTTAAATAAATGTATAAAAAAAAAAAAAAAAAAAAAAAACGATGCTGGTCAAATTAGTAACTTCTACATCATTATCAAACGTTGTTCTAGACAAATATAAAAATGATACATTAATTGATACCAATTTTAAATTACAAGTAGATGAATTTACTGTATTAAAACTTATTAGTGAAATAAAAACTAATGCTACAGGGTGTGACGGATTAAATATAGAAATGGTTAGTCTCTGCTGCTCACATATCATTCCTTACTTAACACATATAATAAACGTATGTCTGTCTGCTTGATAGCGTTTTTCCGACTCTGTGGAAAAATGCCGTGGTAACCGCATTGCCCAAGAAGCCAAATCCATTGGAACTAAAGGATCTTCGGGCCATCAGTATACTTGCTACCTTGTCAAAAATTGTTGCAAAAATTATGGCTATTCAAATCAGGGAGTATATTTGAGAAATATCTGTACTGCCTCTAACTCAGTCTAGATTTAGGACAGGACATAACTGCACCACGGCACTTCTTCATATCATATCGGGACATCATGAGAGAAACAGATTAAGGTTTATGTACAATCTTGATCTTACTGGACTTTAGTAGGGCTTTTGATACGAATTTTGAAATTTTATTATCAATATTAAAATATATAGGGTTAACAGACGGTGCACTTAAATTAATTCAAAATTATATTGAAAACAGACAACATAAAGTTGTAATTCAAAATAAAGAATCAAATTATCTAACTTTAAAGTCTGGTGTACCACAGGGTTTAATTCTGGGCCCTCTGTTGTTTGCCATATACACCAGCCAATTATTTAAATGTCTTCGTTACTGTATACACCACATATATATACTGATGACACTCAGCATTATATTTCATTTAAGTCTGCTGATGTAGATAGAGCTTGCTACCAAATTAATCAAGACCTCAATGTGTTTGTTGCTTTAGCCAGGGATCACTGCTTGATCTTAAATCCAACTAAAACTAATATTGTTACATTCGGTCCGAAAAATATGCGTAATAATCTAAAACAACATATAAATATAACTATAGACCAAAATAAAATTCATATAGTAGAAGAAGCAAGAGTTATGATTGATAGTGATCTCAGGTTTAACAGTCACATTAGCAAGCTTATGCAAAAATCATATGCAAAAATAAAGTTAATTTATGGTAATAGGCACTATCTCAGAAGGCAAACTAAAGTTATGTTATGCGAAAGCTTAGTGTTGTCATTATTAAATTTTGCAGACGCTGTATACGGACCTAACTTAACCTCTGTGTTTAAACACAAAATACAAAAAAATTCAAAACTCATTCCTGCGTCTAATCTACTGTATTCGTAGGCATGAGAGAATAACTTATAAACTGACTCACACAGGGTGGTTAAAACTGGAGCGTTGGAGAATTTTACACTCAGCGTGCCTATACCATACAATTATTATGCGTAAAGTACCTCATTATTTATATAATAAGATACGGTTTAGAACAGATGTTCATACTATTAATATAAGATTCAAAGGTTTATTAACACCACCTACTCATCAGCATAAATATTTTAAACGGTCCTTCATTTTTTTTTATACATTTATTTAACGTCGGCCTATTTCCGCTACTGAGGCCTAACACCGCGCCTGTAGACGAGCTATCCCCAACCAGAAATTTTGCCGAACCTCTTCCCTTAAGAAGAGTAGGGACCTTTTACATGCCTAACATTTAATAGAAAATGGACCGACGGCTTTACATCCCCTCCGAAGGATGGTATATCCTCTATACAATCCTCGCCTAAGGTTGTATAGCTTCCGCTGATACATTGAAATACAAGCCGCTGGAAAATGTGTGAGGCGAGGACGCGGTCTTCGTTGTGAACACGAACGGCTCCCTATTTTCGGAAAATAAAAAATGGTCGGCAGCGCTTTGAGCCGTAGAACTTTGTTGAGGCTCCGGGAGCCTTTCGTGTACTTATTTTTGGATTGGTAGAGTCTCAGGGTTAGATTTCTGGTGGTGTTGTTAGGGTCGATTGCTACACCCTGTGTATTAGATTTTACACTGCTTTAATTAGAACTTATTTGTCTTTTACAGTTTGTGCAGGGTCAACGGCTACACCCTGTGTGTGGTTTCTTCTTGAAATTAAAACACTTTATGTAAACGACAGTACAAAATTATTTATTCAGTTTTACGGAATAGAGTTAAAACGGGAATTGTTTTATTTGACAAGTTTCATTTTCGGAAATTAGAAACTAATCGACAACAGAAATTCTGTCTTAAAATTGCTATGAAAATATATTTGAAAAAATGTTCAAAAATAAATAAATCGGAAAAAATTCACTTGGAAAATTGAGCCTCGTAGGCGAAGGAAAAAATAGAAAGGGGCCAGTTAAGGCGAAGTATTTTATTATAAGTAAATGGGGCCACTTAAGGCGAAGTGTTTCTTAAAACTAGTTGGGACCACTTAAGGCGAAGACCTAAAAATAACTCTTTTCAACCAGGTTTCGGCCTGGTATCTACAACATTAGTTAAATAGTAACCGGACAAATGCATTAGCATAATCAGCTTATTACACAGAAATCTCTTTTTATAACTTATATTTTCCACTAGACCATGGATTTGACACCATCGAGTCTGGATCGGCGCGATTGCGAAATATTTCACAATATTGCGCAATAGTTTACTAAAAGTTGAAATGAAAGTCATATGAAAAATCGGCGACGAAAGGAGAATTTTTTGATATGAAAAAGAAGTTTGAATCGATTCGGGTTTTGGAAATATTGAAGTTTGACTGACGGAAATTTCAATGATTTGAAAGGACCCCGTAAACTTGTCACGAAGGTCAGACGTTTAACAGTTGAAACGACATGAAAATGTTCCTAATAAGTGCGATGTGGCTGGAAATAAGATATGGCACGAATCCAGTTTGTGCGGAGATATCTGTTGAAAGGGTAATCGAGATATTGTATGTAATTTTACGAGGGGTGATTGAAAAGTAGTGAAATTTGAAATATTGATTGAATCGCTGGAAAATTGATGAAACTAAATTGAATATTAAGACTCAAGGTAGGGAACGTGGTTTGGTGTATACAGGGGATTGTCAAAAAGTAATAAAATTTAAAAAATGAAAGAATTGAATGAACTGAAATAGAATGCTGAGTTTTAAGGTAACGAGGGGTTGTCAAAAAGTGATGAGATTTTAAATGTAAAGTGGTCTAAAAAAAAGTTAAGGAGCGATATAGAATATTGCGGTTATAAGTACGGATAGGGGTTTTTATCTATTTGATGATTATGTGGGGGCTATATTTTTAAGAGTTGTTTTTTGCAAAGTTCCCTTTCTAAAATTACTAGAAGAAATGTTGGAAGTGTGTTTTCGGTGAATTTACGTTACTTTAAAATTATAAAGTGTTTGTGAATTTTTCCTGATTTCTTTGATCTTGAATGTGGGTTTTCCTTGTAAACTGGGTCTGGTTGACTTTTTTTACATCGTTTGCCTTGGTGCATGAATCGATATGAATTTTTTGTTAATTTTGCAATTTTCTGTTTTTGTTTTTTGAGTTATAGGGGAAATACCCTATAACAGTTGCAACGGTCACGCATCCAACTACTAACCGCGCCTTACGTTGCTTTACATCGCATATCGAAGTATGTACATAGTAAAGACGCACCCACGCTGGCCCACTCAACAATAATTAAAATCATTTTTTTTATTATAATTTTTTTAAATATCCATTTCTATATCATTTCGCATGCAATGTTTATAACAAACTTCCCAATTATTTGAAAGAAACGAGCCTGAGTCAGTTTAAATTAAATTATAAAAAGATTTTATTTAAAGAACAATGTGAACAAAATTAGCCCTTTAATATCTATTTTTATCTATATGATTTCATGTATTCTTCTTAATCTTTTAAGTGTACTATTTAAGCACTAAAAAAATGATCAGTACTGTAGCATGCGGTGCAATTTCGGTTAAGTGGTAGAACAAATCTATAATGTATTATAGATTTGAACTTCGCCTTTTATGCCAAATGTATTACATTAATCTGTAAATTTATTTTACAACCAGAGACGTTATTATTATTATTATTATCATATTGAAGTTTTCCAGAAATAAATTGAATTTGAATGTATTCAATTATTTGTTTATTGGCACAAAAATATAGCTGCAAACAACATAAAACTGCGTTGTTTACAGCATGAATTTTTTAAAACATTTAATTTATGTGGCGTCGTTTATATGAAGCCTTTCAAGAGTGTTAAAATAACATTACTTTCCGTAATAGAAATGATTACGTCAAAAACGGCGCAACGCTAACGACCGACGGGCCGTCTACTGGACTCTGTAATACTGTCATATCTGGATTAAGCATGTTTATATACCTCATAACCTAAAACTTTCATAACTGTAATAACCGACACAGTGGTAAATTAGAATTATACCAGTTTAATAATTACGAATGATGTTACCGCATCGTAAAATATATTAGTACAGCACCTCTGAGCGCAATTTCAGAATTCCCGGATTCGCCAAGCCGTTACTTGAGCTCTAACGGTGCTAGTGCGAACGATTGTAATGCACCAGTATAAAATAAATTCTTTGTATCATTACCCCACTTATCTTAATAGCAAGAAATTAAGCGTGTTGCTAAAAGGAATTTACCGAATTGTACCGAATTTAATAAAACGAGACTTTCGAGAAGTTTTCCTCCATTTGTTCTATTATTTTAAATTTCTGTGTATAGTTTTATTCAGAATATTAGAGAATGGAAATTATGGTCCGCTAGAAACATACATTGTGGAAAAGTCTCAAAGACAACAAATTTCGTCTGGTTAAGAGAGTGATGACTTTTAGAGTCATTATCGAATTGATTATTTTTGGCGACAACTTTCCAGGAAAATTTTATTGACGGTTCTTATTATTTTGACTTCCTTGATTACGAAAAAAATGTTTTCTCCAAAAAGTGGGTGGAGTTTCAAAAGTTATATATTATGCGCTTTTCTGATACACCTACATGAATTCTATGCTTACCTGCGTAATACAGATACAGTTGAAATCACGAATGTTGTCGTTCACGTCATCATACTTTGATTTTTTAACCATATCAACTCAAGGTCACGCATGGGCATAGCAATAAACGCAAAAGGAAGTATTTTGTAATGAAAATATATGGACAATAATAAATAAATAATAAATATAAATAACACCACAGGTAATTACGACCCCCTTTATCATGGAATGCTCTAGAAGAGCCTTGTGTGGGAGGGGGCTACACATTTAGAGACAAGGGACACACATCCAATATCCGTGTATAGTGGAAAAGTCCCTCTCACAGTATTTTCCACTGCCACGACCGGGGATCAAACCCGGAACTTTTGGGTGAGAGGCAATTACAATTTACAATTTAAAAATCTTTACTGTGTTTTATATACAAATCATTTTTTCTATTTTATTTATTTCATTCATATTATTATTTTACAACATATAATATAATACCCGACGCGTTACAAATAAGCTGTTTGCTTAGAAACGAGACGGGGGGCCGGTCTTATGCCAATGAAATTAAAATAGAATTAAAAATTAATAAAATAAATAACGTCCTCCTAAACAGTTTGAACTAAATCTCATTCAAAAATACTAAAAGTTTTAGAAAATAAAAAATCAATGATAAACTTTCTGATAAATACAATTAAGTGTTTAATTTGCAGAAAACTTAACCTAAGAGAAAAACCTGCTTAAAAGAAATATATATACAACTAAAAATGCACCGATTATTTCGGTTATATACATAAAATTATAGAAATAAAACAATTATTTAGGTAAAGTAGATAGTTTTTAATATTAAAATAAAAAGAATGGATATAATGTTTCAAAAACAATTCAGATCATCATAGTTCTGCTTATACCTGCAAGAAAATTATATGTAATTAAAATGTTGTTATCTGTCCGAATAAATCGGAAGATTTTCGTGTATGAGCTTATGGGTGTGCTCAAAATTATGATGTTCCCGTATATCTACCATAGGTGTGGTAAGCGGGGAATTATGTATCTTTAATTTAAAGAATTTTTGTGAGGTTTCTATTATATAATCCCTGATTAGAGGGATGTTATACTCTCTATGAAATGTTTCAGTGCGCTCACCTCTCGACCAACATACAATTCAATCAATTTTAACAGAGTGTTTCTTTATATTTGTATTTGTCAAATATACAAAAATAAGAGCTACAGAAAGGGTATTTTTTTGAGAAAAGTTCTAAAACACGGCAGATAAAAATATGTTTGTTCCCCATTCAATATCTTGTTTGCTAGTGAAATTAACATTTTATTTAGAGAATAATTTCTTAGAAACATACATACATTTGGAGAGCATACTTCATGCTAATTATTAAATATAACATGCGGAATGGTAGCTCATTGTGTTAAAGCGGCTGGCTAGCAAACTGAGTTGCCTAGCGAAGTGGGTTCGATTCCCGCAAGGCGAAACAATTTTTCATTAAAAAAATTGCCCCAAGAGTGGTTCGGAGTCCACATTAAACTGTAGGACCTCGTCTCTCTTTACCTAGCACAAGATCCTTGAGATCTTCCAGGGGGTTACTTCGGTAACTCCAGAGGGGGTTAAGAAAACATTTTAAGAATACATTTTTTAAGTATAAAATACAATAATAATAAATGACCCCATTAACTATTGGAACATTACACTAAAGATAAAATTTATTTGGTTTTAGTACTATTTACAGGGACGTGTAAAACTCTTTTACATATAACACAATTTTAATAATTTTTCGCTTTCGAAAACATATGCAATTGATTCTTTTTTTAAATTTTAAATAGTTACATTGATTTATATTCTCAGGAAGTTGATTATATGCAATGAAACCTTTATAAAACACCACCTGAGTAGCCTTTATAAAAAAGTCGTCTACATTTTATGTATTATATGTGTATACATAATAATAATAATAATGTGTCTTTATTTGTGGTGTAAAAACAAATGTACACATTGTTTAAAAGAAGGGCGATGTTGAACTTCGTTCCTCTTCCACATAACCCCTCCATTACCCTAAAATTTACACAAAAATTGATAATACACATAGAAAACTTTAAAAGAATACGAAATGAATAATATTAATAGAATATTTGAAAATAATATGTACATGTAAATGATAAAAAGAATATGGTAAAAGATTTCAACATTACAATCTACTATTAAGTATCCAGAGTTTAACATGCTTTCTGAATATTGACAAGGAACTTGCAGACTTAATTTTACTTGGTAGACTGTTGTACAATTTAGCAGCATTGTATGAGAAAGATCTCTCAAATTGGGCAGAACTATGCACGGGAACGGAATATTGATCACATGCCCTAGTAGTATGACTGAATATCTGAGCCCTTGACCAGTTTTAAGAAAAGATATTTAGGACTTTGTGTCAGATTTATTTTATAAATGAAGGAAGCCATGTGGATAAAATACCTTTCATGTAAATATAACCTATTCATTTCCCTTAATTTGGTGGTAATGTGGTCAAATTTTCTCAAGTTGAAACTGAACCTAATGCACGAATTCTGTAAGTTTTGTAAACTTACTTTATCTTTGTTTAATAAAGCTGGCCAATATACCACATCGCAGTAAGAAAGATTATATAAAATTAGGGTATCACATAATTTAAGCTTAATTTCGGTATTTAGTAATTGTTTGTGAATATACAAAATTTTTACTTTTCCTTAAGCTTTTTCAATTAGCTTATGTTTGGAAAATCTCAAATTACTGTCTAGAAAAACCCCCAGATTCTTACAACATTCAGTGGAATTCAATATCTGATTATTAATAACTATTTTAAATGAGTCATTATTCTTCTATGCTTCTTCCGAACAAGACGTTTCCGTTTTTGATTCATTTAAGACCAAATCAGGAGCATCCGATTTGTTGCCTACCTGACAAATAATCTTGAAAAAATGGATGGTTAGATCACTAAGGCCAAAATAATGTTAATGTAATGTAATAATAAAATATTTTTGTTGCTGTCATTAGCTCGATATACACTACATACATAATAGGCGGCACTTTTTGACATAATATTGATTTTTTTCACTTCCGGTTTTGCCGGAAGTGACATTAACTTTCGATTTTTAAATGGAACACCCTGTATATTATTACATTTTTGATTTCTTTATAACTTTCTGAATTCAACGATGCCAAATAAGTGACATTTCAAACATCAATTTCTTTTAAATATAATTTTTAGTTTTCCATTTAAGTGTGCCATGATGGTTCCGATTTATTCTAAATGACCCGTGTAATGCTACAAAAATCGAAATCCCATTAAACACACTAAATTGCGTAATTTATGGGCAAATAAAATTCACCAAAGTTGTTTTGGGGCAAAACTCAATTTTTTAAATGGAACCATATCGGTACCGTGGTACCAATTATTAGTACTATTAATAAGAAATTTATTCATTTGTCGTATTAAAATGTGCGATAAATACAAACAAAATTACAGCTAAAAGAAAATAAGAAAATACAATTTTGTTCTAATTAAATGTTAAGAAGTAACTAAGGTGGCTTTGAAAACATTGAAATATTTAGCTTGTCAAACATTTGTTGGTTTTTATTCTGTCTTTAAAAATTGTTTAAAATTCTTGTTAACTGTGTTCAAAATGCCGCAAACTTATACAAGAGATGAAAAATTGGACATGTTAATTATTTATGAGGAATGCAAAAGAAATGCAGTTGCGGCTACCGATCTCTATGCTCGACGATATACTGACAGACAATGTCCAGCGAAAAATTATTTTTAACGTGTTGAAAACCAATTCCGAAGAGAGCCCAACAATGATCCCGAAGGAAACTTCATTATTGACGAAGGAACGGAAATTAATGTTTTGGCTCAAATAGAAGTCGATAAGACTATTTCTTTAAGGCAAGTTGGGTTTGAATTGGACATCAGTCACCAAACAGTAAGCCGAATTTTGCACAAATACCACTATAAATCTTTTAAATATCAATTGCAGCAGCATTTGTACGAAAGTGAAATAAAGTTATTTTTTAGTTATTACGATTTTTCAAATAAAGTGGATTTTAAAAACGTCGAATCTTAAAAACAAAATTTTTGTAATTCTTTGTATTCTTCCTAGTAATCAACTAAAGAGTCTAGAAACTGAATTTGTACGGGAAAGTTCATTATAAAATTAATTGTTTATTTAATTGCGTATCGTTTAAAAAACCGCCTTTTGTAGTTTCATCTCTTGTGCAATATACACAAAATGAAATCTTAAACAAATTTCATAATAGTCGCATGTGAAAAACTATCATTTTTCGATAGGCACCTTGTTTAATTAAAATATTCCAATTTAAGCAAGAGTTATGATGTTATAACGAAGCGCGCGCGTTCCTCCACTCACTAGTCTTGCTCCCCAACACATCAGAGTTAAACGTTATAAACATTTAGATTTTCCGCGCTTGTTTTCGCTCCCACAAAAATATATCTGTAATGAAATTTGTGTAGAATTTCCTCAGCTTCAAAATTGAATTCTTGTAAAATTATAACTATGGGCAAAATTAGAAAGATATAAGCAAAAAACTTTTTTTTTCTTTATAATTATTTTCCCCAGGCTCCACTGGCAGATGATTCGACAAAAAACGTTTATATACATTAGAAACAACAACTACTCAAAAGACGAGATCACTTAGATTTAGTTCTTTCAATTCAAACTTTTTTCGACAGTTTTCCTGTACTAATTAGCCAGTAGAGACACATAAAACTTTACAATTTTCGTTACATTGAATTGCCTAATGTGCTAAAATATACACTTTTATTTAGTTTTACTGCCGTAAACTTTAACGCAACAATTTTTATCTTACTAGAAAGGAAGTAAATTATCAGTCTATAAATAAAACGCCATTTATGAAAAGAAATGCTGCAGGAAATTTTATTTATTTATTTAATCTTGTTCTTATTTACCAAGAAGGCGACTAGATACGTTCTAATTCATCGTTTAAAGTTAGTTACTGGAAACAGCTTACCGGATTATAAATTTTTACCTCATGAAATTCGTATTAGTGCGGGTATAACCACCTCTCATTTAAGTTTTCCTAGCCAGAGGCAATTTTAAAGGCAATATTTCTACCCAGTTTAATTTTCAGCTCTACTTCAGCCATATTTTCATTATTTTATGCATCTTGGAGATGTAACTTGTGATATAACTTAAACTATATTATGAAATTTTATGACAATATGGCTATAATGTTTATGTATTTTGCAAATTTGGTAAAACTCTCTTAACACCTGCACTTATTCCCGGGAATACGATTAAAGTTTCATGTAAGTTCTTTAAGTGTGTTTTATTCTACTGGGTACGGCAAATATATGGACTGATTTTTGCCAATACGGAAAGGCCTTCTTATGTGGTGTCTTGCTTATTTGAATTAGAAACATACCAGGCCTGGAAACAAATGTTTAAACGTCATGTCAGTCAAATAACGACAATTTCGGTAGTTGTGTTTTCAGCAATGATGGAAAATAATCAGTACAAGTATACCAGATATAAATAAATTAAATGCTGTTGATATATGGGGAACGAAAAATGCCGTTAATGCTTATGCCCAGTATGCTGTGTGTCTTCCCGAAAGACATCATCCAGACAGGACATACTTTAGAAGAGTAGAGTTTGTTTTTAAAAGGCTTTCGGTCGAAGACCATATTGCCAATCACGATTTGTCCAATTGATAGTTGTTAGATGGAGTTAAATTAATTTATTAAAGGCCATGGATAGGTCTACGAAAGTAGGATATATAATGTACGCGCTTCATCTACGATAGTTGGACATGGCCAATAAAATAGACGGATACCACATATGTAACACGCCGATAATGTAGAACCTACATCTGCTAACATTTTATAACTTTATTTTCGATGTCAATTAAATAATTAAATAGGGTCGTCGACCATAAATTAAAATGCTTGAGCGGAATAAGAAGCAAGATATCCCTCTCGCGTGTTACTTTCTCATATACGTAAAGCAATATTCGTATTACTTATTTCAGTTCGTTAAAATATGTGTCATAAGCAACTATACTATATCAAATAACATTAACCCCATCTTAACATAACCTAACCTAACCTAAGAAAATATTCCTATTATGTATGTTAGTTGCTAATCGAGCTGAAATACATCTCGTACAGAATGTAGAAAAAAAAACTAAAATGTTTGCTCGAATTCTCGACCCCACGCGTGAGAAGCGGACAATTCAATTCAATTCAATTCAACATAGCTTTATTTATATTCAGTACAACAGTTGCCTGGCCATAGTCTGCTCCGGGACCGATCACGCAACCACCATGCTAACGCGGTGGCGGATTGCAGGATTGGGCGGAACAGGTCTAGGTCGGCAAAAGCAACAATGCAAACAACTAACCTAGACACCTTTTGGGTGAACGAATAAAAATAGGTAATAAAATTTTCAACGATATCCAAACAGATTTAACAATACTAAAATTACACAACCTAACCACTACACCACGAATGGCTGTTAAGAAACTCACATACCTCTGGCTATATCAATACGATTTACTAAGCACTCGGATATATAGCGCGTCCGTTGTGGCCAGGCGCGCACTAGCGATTTGTAGTCGCGTGATTGATTAATCGCAGTCGCAAAAATATTCGAACGACAAGAAAAGAGCGCGCACTGCGAGAAATAATCGTAACAACAGTACAGTCTTGAAATGTATTTCGCAGAAACTGCTTGTGTGGTAGCTTTGCTATTGCGTAGAAACTCCAGAAAGCAAGTAAAAAAAAGGTATTGAGTACATCCGACAATTAGTCAATGATTAATAAAAACACGAGAGGTGGGAGTGATCACGATACCCTAGCCATATTTTTGAGTATAGATAAGAGATAGATAGACAATAAATTTTATTCATAAAAACTAGTTTTTTTAAATATATTTCTTGGAAGTTGGTTTATATACTTTAAACGAGGATAATTGAAACTGGTCAGTGTTAAAGCACAGGACCGTGCGCACTGAACTTGATATTTTGTCCTATACATTAAGCAATGGCATCGAGATTCGAATGGTAGTTGAAACTGTGCAGGCGAGTCCAAGACTGGCAATGTAATCAGTCTGAATGAACCATCTACGACTGCACTGGTTTAAAGATAATGAAACGGACAGGCCTACTAGCATAAAAAAATCTCGTAAATCGTTTTTTCGTAGCCAACGGTGGAGTGCTGTCAATGTGCCAGTGCAGTGCGTAAATACCTGTTATAATATCAAGCGTAGGAGTTTAGTTAGTTATTGTTCATATTTATAAATATTTAGTACTATATAAAAGGTAAAATATTTTAATTACCTACAAATTTATCATGGCTTTGTGGAGACCATTTGGAACAGAGGATAATATAATAACGCCCGAAAATCTTATCATTTTCTTATGACAAGCATTTCTATTTACCTCCGTCCATGTACAATAAAGAAATGCCGACTGTTTTTGCCGGCTTTTAGTTTTTATACGGTTTCAATTAAGTTCGTTTATACTTTACCAATAAAAATTGTTGTCTTTTTATATCTTCGTTATAGTTCTTAAGAAGAAATCGTATCTAATAAGAACTAAAAAAAAAGGAAAATTTCGAAGTTCATAAAGTTATAAGGTATTTTTTCTACTCCCTTATGTAAATTTGCTGTTGTCCGTACAGTCTATAGAATGGATAAGTGGGCCATTCCAGTTAACTGAACGGATATATTTCATATACGTTCTAGGATGGATATGAAATCGACCAATCACAGTTCGTGTATTAAGTACATAGGCAACTATTCGTTTTAAAAAATTCAAGTTGGTGCGTAAGCTGTCAAAGTAATTGTCAGTAGTTGTCAGTGTGTATATTCGTGAAGTTTGGGCTAGAAAATAATTTAAAATGAGTGATTCCAGTGAAGAATCGATAAACGGTATACCATCTAAAATTTTATTGAAATTATTATATACAGACAAAATTTTAGAGCTATATTATGACAAAAAAAAGTAGCTATATGGGGGATTGAACCAATTCAATTCAAAATAAATTTATTCAAAATAATGGTAAATTGTATAAGCTGCCTCACCAGCATCCATCCCGGGACCGACCCTGCGACCACCGCGTTGACGCGGTGGCGAATCGCAGAGCCGGGCCGAGACGGGACTGGTTTGGCGAAAGCAAAAATTGTATAAAACATAAAACACTAAAACCTAAACTCCTTTTTAACAAATGAAATAAAATCAGGTGGTATAATAACAAATGCTTGAAAAAGAAAGCTTAAAATAGAACTGTATAAAACTAAAAACACTTAACGAAAACACTTGCGAAGAACTACACTGTTTAATTTTTGCACTGACGCCGACACCATAACTTGTACGAAGTGCCGTCCGCGAGTTGCTTCAACTACGGGTTGCGCAAGGCAGGCCTAAACTGTGATTCTAAGTTTTGATTGTTTTGGTTTAAAAAATTTGGCTACTGTTACAATATTAATGACGGAAGAAAGAATTTACAAACAAAAAAGCACAAACAGAAACGAAGGAGCAAAAACGCGACACAAAAATACACAAAAACAGAAGAAGAGGGGGACAGGAAAGATTTAAAGCGGGTGAAAGGTATGAAATATCATAGTATCAGGGAAAGTATAGTTGATGAAAGTTTGGCTAGAGTGGCTGCCGGAAGATTGGCAACATCTGGTAAGGTAAGGGGTGTTTAATCCGAAATGGGGCATTATGCTATCTAATTTGTGTAATGTGTCTTGTTAGCGGACTATCGCCCAGCTTGAATGAATAGAAGTTTTGAGAGACGTGCTGGACGTAGTCGGCTATCGGGGTTATGTCCTTGCTGCGTTCGTAGAGGTCTCTGAGGGAGGTGTATCTTCCAGAATTTGAAATGAGGCGCATAAATTTGTGTTCAAACACTTGAAGTTTTTTCATTGTCGTGGCAGGTATGCTGCACCACACCGGCGCCGCGTATGTGATGGACGACCTGACCACCATCGTGTACAACAATTTCTTATTTTGTCTGTTTAGTCTGCTACTCCTGACTATGAGCGGATACTGACTCCTGGACAGGGAGTAGACCGTCCGTATGGTTTCGTTTATGTGGGTGTTGAACGTCAGTCTTCTGTCCAGTCGAACCCCCAGATACTTCACGCATCCCCTGTTAGGAATTTGGTTGCCCCTGATCGAGATTGGTGTAATTATGCTGTTCTCTGTGAACAGACGCGTGAAGCATATCGCCTCGGATTTCTCAGCGTTGATCCGAATCTTCCACTGGTCGTAATAAGCCGTGACCGCCTGTGCGTTGTGCGAATTGGGGATTGAACCTATGATCTCTTGCTCTTCGAAGCGTAGATATAACCACTAGGCTACTGCCACTTTTATAAAATGTTTTCACCTAGAGCATAAGATTAAGCAGTAGCTAAGTTTGTATATTAAAATTTGATTAAAACTATTATTTGTAGTTTTTTCTTAATCCGGTCGTAGAAAAAGTATACTGCACAACTTGAGTGGATTATCCAATTATCCATATCGCACTCGAAAGATTGAGGCACTCCGCCTACGGCGTCGTGCTCAGTTTTTTTTCTCGTGCGATATGGCTATCATATCCACTCTTGTTGCACAAACTACTATTATGAGACATTCGAATAATAAATGGATTGCAAGTTCTCTAGCCTTTTAAAGTATAACCATCTTTATATTATATTTAGTAAATGCCAATCTCATAATTTACAGTCCCTAATATAATGTAAGTAATCTTTATTGCTATTGTTTTACAGTTTATATTACTACTATAAAATTCTTATTATATTATACTGCATTAAGAGAATAAAGTTTAAAAATTCTACTTTCAAAAGTTTGAAGCACCGAGTGTACTTCGGAACACAGCGCTCTCTGGTTCATATTGGAAGTCTCATGTCCTCTGCATGTTTTATTTCAATCGACGGCAATCGCGTCGTCGCTAAAATCTCCGAATTTCGTACGCATATTCACTTCCTTTACTAAATATGACAAATACTAAGATACCAACCAATGGGACATACCTATACCTAATTCTAACTTAAAAAATAAAAGAGGAAAGAAGAAAATAGAAAAAAAACAAAAGGAGATATAACAGGGATACACGCTTCTCGTCTTGGGGTCTGACAGGACATTTTAATACAGACAATACAGGGAAGAACACGGTTGACAGGGGAAGAATAACACAGGAAGAACATAAGGTAACCAAAAATAATCTAAAACTTAAAAGTTTTTGAATTTGTTTATTATTTATGGAGAATGTGACAAAGTTATGTCAAGAACTTGTAGTATATTTGTTACTAGATATAATTAGAAATAATTAAATGGTTTAACACATGTATCCATGAAGTAGGAAACAATTTTGAATATTTACTTTAAAAATAAATACATACATATGTACATATTTTATTTAAAAGCCAAAACAAATTATTAAAAAGCTTATTTGACCTTATATTATTTCGATTTATCTCGAAAACCACTGGTTTTAATAGAAAAGTGTATATTACAAAAAGTACTTACAATTAAACAAAATTTAATAATATTATACTTTGAAAGTTCTAGTCGTCGAAAATTTTGAACGGCAAAATAAAGCCATCAAAAATATGTAACGATTGGCCTTTACAGAAATTGAACATCTCTTTTAGTTATTACGGAAACTGCCTGGGGAGTTGTATGTGAATCACCCTGTACATATGTTCGTACCTGAAATGGTTAAATATCTAAATGCTTAAATAAATATTTGCCAGAAATCTAATTTTAATACTTCCATAAGCTCAAAATAAAATTAAAAACCAATCGATGGGGACATTTGAAACAATATTAATAATACCAAAAATTGATTCTCTTGGATTTCTTCAATTCTTCGAGCAATGGGTGAACGTGTTTACTTTAATTTTACACGTGGAAATATTGTCTTATTTTGCACAGATCATTATTACAAAATATTCCGTCCCCTTTTGCAGAATTATTCGTTCACACAAAAATATAATTACAAATTAATCGGATTATGAAACAACTTTGAAGATGGAAAGAGTTTTATTTAAACCGTAATTAACCTAATTTCGGAATGAGATCTGGTAATCAGCTTGATATTTGCTGAAGCTACAGTCTACCTAAGCTGCTGCTTTTGACAGTAAACTTTGGATATTCCACTAACGACGAAAAAGTTGAACTATCAAGATAAAAAGACAAATGTGGAAAAAATAACAGAGTTTGTAAAACGAGATAGACCCTCATTAATCAGTCCCTAAGCTTATGAATATCGCTTCCCTTTCAGGTGTGGTAAAGTGAAATGAAAGAAGGAATATAAATTCGTATAACATACCAATTCGACCGTTTATTTGGTCATTTTTTCTGGAATAGACCCGGAACCGACATATTTCTTAGTTCTTATATTATTTTTATTGACATTATTGTTTGTGTAAAATTGAAAGATGACAATAATAAGTACAGTTGTCTTGAAAAATGATGTTATCGGTGCATATTTTTATGCAAAAACTATCCAATTTTAAAATTCTATAATATTTTTCTGGGTATAGAAAATTTGCCCATTTTTTTGGTTTGATTTTTATTGCATGATTTTTTCTATTCTATTAGTATAGAATAATAGAATAATTGTATGCATAAAAGTACCTACAAGCCTAACAAGAGAAACTTATCCAGCAATTGAGTCATAAGTATGAAGGTAATAAATCAAATTACTTACAAAAAGCAAGAAAATAATATAGCAAAATGTGGGCATACATTTTGCTCGGCCACTTACAATAGCTTTTAATTTATCTTTAAAATTACAAGTATTCCTTGAAATATGGAAATAATAATAATAGTAATCATAAATGAACTTTATTAGGCGAAAGTTTAGTTATAAACTATTCTTACACTATAAGAGCGGCGGTGTCGTATTTAAAAAATGAATTTGTTATTCGAAAATTTCTTCCACATCTCTGAACCTAATCAAAAGAAAAATTGGATAGGCATTTAGAGAAATCAACAATAAAAATTGTTTTTCACGAGAAAAAGGTCCAGCACTATTCTATCGAGTTTTCTCTAAAAGCCCATCAATTTTTTTTTTTTGGTTTAGGGATGCAGATGTAGGAGAAATTGTCGAATAAGGTCAACGGTTCCGCCCACTTTAACCTAAATAATAATAAATGATGCAAAATATATAATGAAACATATTAAAATTATTATTGCATATTAAGATCTGGGAGGGAAAATTCAAAAAGTATTGTGAATACCAACAAATGCTATGAATGAATATATAGTATATGATATAATTAATGATAATTAATGTCCTCTCTTTGTTTAATCAACAGATTTTTTTAAAAAGTTTACTTTAAATGAGTTTACTGACAGCAATTTCAGGTGATTATCAACATTATTGTAAATACGCGGTACTTGAAAAGGGAACGTTTTTTGTTGAGTATGTTACCCCCTTTCCCTTATTAATTTTTGGGAAAGAATTGAGGCAACATATGCGGACGATTAGCTGGTTTAAGTCGGAGCAAAGAGCCGTGGATCCAGAGTATTCGTAAGAGTGGAGAAACTTACCCTTCTTGATATGTATAGCATAAGCGACAGATTTCTGTTTATTTCGAGAAAAGGAGACAAAGAAAAATTGATGTTAAATTTGGCACCATCTATAGTGAAAATAAGTAGAATTGTCTCTTTTTCTCGAATAACCAGTCTACTATAGATCAGACTGAAATTGTTGGTAAGAGAAATAAAAAGATAGATTAAAATGAATGTTAAAATATATTACATGAATAATAGACAAATCGGTTTGTAGACTAATTGAAATTTAATATATATATATATATAACAAATTTATACCCGGATCCTAGATTGACTATTGTTGAGGTGACTGGTTCTGGGACAGCAATCCAGGCCCACAATTGTCTCTTGTTGCAAGAATGGAGTCTAAAGTTTCCTTGGCAATTTACGTCTCTTAATGAAATGGAGTGAAAATCGTAGGAGAATTAACCGACTAGGTGGTTTATGAAAATTTAACGAAATTTTATCTATATGAAAGATAAGCTGTGCAAAAGCTATGCAGAAATGAAGAAGCTAGGCAGAAACGTATACAGAAATTTATAAGTATATATGTGCATAAACATATAAGTACATATAAATATATAGAAATATATAAATATATAAAAGCATATATAAGCATATAAGAATATAAGTATATAAGCTAATTTCGTAAACTATAAATTGCCAAAAAAATGAAAAAGAAAGAAAATATTTTAAAACCATGTGATACATATAGTATTTTAACTACTTATTAAATTAAAAAGAATTGACCTTGAATTTAAATTTATTTTAAAAATAATTGAAATTTACTTGAATGTTAATCACTTGTTAACGCGGGTATAAAAATGTAATGTCAATTACTGAAGTCCACAGTTAAGTTAATATACGTTCGACTCAGTACAAAGGCTGCAAGCAAACTGATTTCTTGGTGAATTTTACTAATAAGGTAAACTTTTTTTGTCCTACTTACTGCAACATAATGCTACCAAATAAACTTGAGAAATCTAATCCCCTAATTAAATTGAAAGCTATAAAATATAGAAATGTACAGGTATGGCCATCTGCCAATGGTTGAATTAAGCGCAACAACTAGCAGGTCGCAAATTATACAATTTCCTTTACTCACAACTAAAATAGTGGCATATGATCGATAAAAGGAATCTATAATAATAGTTTTCATACCACAGCTGATTTAGATTGCAACAATTTGTAAATACATAACCAAAAATAAGAACAGCTGTAATAAATAGTAAAACATATTGTGAGAACTCGGTAAAAATATTACATCTTATAAGATATGCTATACATAGTAATGAGTAAAGGTAAGGAAAATAACCATACGTACTTACATAGTAAATAAAAATATATAAATTGCAGTATAGGTATATGAGTGTAAATAAATGTTTTGTAGACAATTGTTTTCTGGGATAATGTGTAGAAAAACATGACTGAGTTTTTAAGATATGAAAATATGTACATAAAACAGTGTGAAATGATTTAGCAATTATACAAGTAAATTCTGTTAGTTGAATACAGTTTCACTTACAAAAACTGAATCAAAATGTTACACAGATCGTGCCAAATATAAACAAGACACTAGTTTTTATATAAAACTGTTAAATGGACATATGAAATTTTATACAAGGCACACATACTACATCACTAAAATTAAAATGTGGGAGCACAAGTTGCTCGCACAAAGTCTGTTTTAAGTTTTGATTTTAAGTATAAACCGATTTGAATTCAGTAGCTTGAGCGAGCTATGTGCTTTTTGTAAAGACTTGCAGACTGCAAGTGGTGTGGGGCGACTTGCACGAAAGCTCCTTTAAGTAGGATCAGTCTGCCGGCTGGCGTTTGTTGCAATCGAAGCATTAGCGTTATGTTTTTAATATGCGATTACTACACTTAACGCGCCAGGCTTGTAACTTGTAATTCAGCGCTCGGCGGGCCCGGAGAGTAGCTGTTGGTTGCAGTTTGGTTACGTTCCTTATAATAAAATAAGGATTTTATAGAGGAGCTTGCGACAGAAAAATTGTTTTAATTTTCTGCCCTCTAGAAGCACATTTGAACTATACTAAGCCCAGTCAGGCTATTTATTTTTCGATTGCAACAGACACTGGACCGCTAGATGGCGCCTGCTGACTATCTTGCGTGTCGCTATCGTAAAAATACCGAGATGTACCAAATAGTCAAAGGATCCTTGTGCCGATCGTCACATACCTACCTTGCACTGACGAGAGCCAACACCTTGAAACTGCAGTCTGCAAGTGGTGTGAGGTGACTTGCACGAGAGCTCCTTTAAGTAGGATCAGTCTTCCGGCTGGCATTTGTTGCAATCGAAGCATTAGCGTTACATTGGTAATATGCGATTATTACACTTAACGCGCCAGGCTTGTAACTTGTAATTCAGCGCTCGGCGGGGCACATAGCCCGGAGAGTAGCTGTTGGTTGCAGTTTGGTTACGTTCCTTATAGTAAAATAAGGATTTTATAGAGGAGCTTGCGGCAGCAGTACAGTCAGTTATTACCTCCTTTCTCTTATTATTTATTTTTGAGAAAGAATTGAGGCAACATGTGCGGACGACTAGCTGGTTTAAGCCGGAGCAGAGAGCCGTGGGTCCAGAGCATTCGTAAGAGTGGAGAAACTTACCCTTTCTGACATGTACAGCATAAGCGACAGATTTCTGTTTATTTCGAGAAAAGGAGACAAAGAAAAATTGATGTTAAATTGGGCACCATCTATAGTAAAATAAGCAAAATTGTCTCTTTTTCTCGAATAACCAGTCTGCTATAGATCAGACTGAAATTGTTGGTAAGAGAAATAAAAAGATAGTTTAAAATGAATGACAAAAATTACATGAAAAAAATTAAACAAATCGGTTTGAGACAAATTGAAATGTAAAATATATATATATATATATATATATATATATATATAAGACAAATCGATACCAGTATCCTAGATGGTTTATGGTTCAGGTGACTGGTTCTGGGACAGCAATCCAGGCCCACAATTGTCTCTTGTTGCAAGAATGAATCCTAGTTTCTTTGGCAATTTACGTCTCTAAATGAAATGGGATGAAAGTTGTAGGAAAATTAACCAACTATGTGGTTTAATGAAAAGATAACCAAAGTTTATCTATGAAAGATAAACTGTGCAAAAACTATGCAGGAATGTAGAAGATGTATCTCAGAATTTAAATATCTAAGAATATAAGCATCTAAGCAAGTTAGCTCTACAAAATTAAGCAAGTTAGCTATTCAAAACATAAGCAAGTTAGCTGTGCAAAATTAATTAATTAGCTATGCACGAATATATTTAAGTTAGCTGCATGAAATTTATTTAAGCTATACAAAATTTATTTAAGCTATACAAAAGTAAGCTGATTAGCAGTACAAAAGCTGATTTCATAAAAACTGTATGTTAAACACTTTGTAACTGGGATATAAAAATTGTAATATCAATTACTGAAGTCCGCAGTTAAAAATTATAAACGTATGAATCAATACAAAGGCTGCAAGCCAATGACTTCCTGGTGAGTTTTACTGATAAGGTAAACTTATTGTCCTGTTCACTGGAAAACAACGCTACCAACAAAATGTGAGAAATCTAATTCCCTATTGAAATTGAAAGTTACAAAATATAAAAATAGTACCAGTATGGCCATCTGTCAGTGGTTGCGTTAAGCGTACCAACTTGCCTTGTAGATTCCCGTACTCAACTAAAGTAGTGGCATATAATCTATAAAAGTAATCTATAATAATAGTTTATTTTATTATTTCCAAACCAGCTGATTTGCCTTTGCAATTTCTATTTTATACATAACCACAAATATTAACAGATGTAAATAAGTAGTAAAACGTATTGATAAATCAGTAAATATATTACATCTTATAGGATATACTATATATAGAATGAGAAAAGGTAAGGAAAATAACTATATGTACTCCATAGTAAACAAAAATATAAAAATTGAAAAATAGATAGGTATCTGATGTAAATAAATGTTGTAGACAAATTGTTAAATGTTTGTTTCCTGGGATGCTGTCTTACAACGGAAATGAGATACATAATAGTGTAGAAAAGAGTTCCTAAGATATAAAGCTAAGTACATAAAACAGTGTGACATGGTTTAGCAGTTACACATGTAAAATTCTGTTAGTTGAAAACAGTTTCACCTGCAAAAACTGAATCCAAAAAATATACAGGTCGTGCTAACTATCCACAAAACACTAGTTTTTAAATAAAACTGTTAAATGGACATAGGCCATGTAACAGAATGTCAGTTGTAAGTGTTTTTGATAAAGTTTAAAATAAACTACTTCTCAGCTTTAGTATTTGTCTTGTAATGTTCTTGATAAAGGCATAAATTCTAATCTGACACATAAACATTGACTCTAGCGTGCACTCTTCACATTCCGGGCATCTCCGATAGTGTAAATTGTTCGACTATCAGTTCGGTCAGCCATTCATTAATGAAGTTTTCCAAATAGCCTTTAGGCTCAGATACTCGCTGGCATTTCTGATAAACTTTTACAGAATTATAATTAGAGATACGCGATAAAAACGAGAATGGTAGATAAGCTTTGTTAACGTAGGACATAATATATAAATTATATAAATATACAAAAAAAATTTCACATTTACAATATTTCGTATATTTGAACTTAATTTATTATATAACACAGATCCCAAATAGTATGGATTGGATTTATATAACTCTAATATATGCCTATCGTACTGCAAATCGGAGCCATGACGTGTAGAATAATCGTGAAATATATTTTGTGTATTAAATTTATTCATATTTTTTTTTACAAATTTTAATACTTCTAAAATATACAGACTAGGCAATGTTAAAATTTTATTCGGGGCAAATGCTATTCTGCAAGATTCTCTTATATTCATTCCAAACATGCAACGTATGGCTCCTTTTTGTAAAATAAATACTCTAATCGCGGATGCTGAATATCCCCAAAAAATAATACCGTATCGAATTCGTGATTCAAAACTACAAAAATAGTACGTTTTAAGAGTATCTAAACTGGAGATGTGGCGCAATAGTTTTAATGCATAACAAATACTTGCACAATTTTTGCTTATGAACGTAATATATGTGTGTCAATCTAAGTATAGATCTATATTAATTCCTAAAACTTTATGTGATGTTACTTGTTGAATTGATTTTTTATTGTTCTTAATTAGTATACACTCGATGTATATTTTTTACCAATAGGATGAAACTGCATAATAAAAGTTTTATCCTGATTCATTACTAATTTTTAATTTTTGAGATAATCAGATAACGCAAGAAGATCTAAGTTCAATTTGTAGACAGAATCATTTAATAGTTGATCACCTAATAATAGTAATATCATCAGCAAAAGCACCATAGAATGTTGACAAATAGTTATCTAAGTCATTTGTGTTAAAAATAAATAACAGTGGTCCCAAAACACTACCCTGTGGAACGCCTACCTCGACCGGCAACTTCTCAGATTTAGCACCGAGAAAATCTACATACTGTTTCCTGTCTTTTAAGTATGACCTGAAGAGTTTATTACATAAACCACATATACCATAATATTCAATATTTTTCAAAAGAATGTCATGGTCCACAAGGTCAAAAGCCTTAGAGAGATCTATAAATAATGCGATTACCTTATGTCCTTGATCTAAGTTTTTATATATGAAGTCCAAAATGCTTAATAATGATGTTCTCGTTGACCGATGCTCTCTAAAATCATGCTGATCAATATATATTAAAATTGTACAGGTGCGAGCCGCTTGCGTATTGCGATTTTGCACCCGGATATCCTCCGGTTTGCGGCAGAGCCCGAGGTCGGGAGCGGGACGAGCAGAAGCGCGAGGGATACTAGGTCCCAAGTTTATATTGGCCACGTGCGCATTTCGGGATAGGTATTTTTAATTAGGTTAATAATGTCAGCTATCACTTTCCCCACACGTTTTTACGACCCTCAAAACGAATTTGCGTCGCTCCTTTCTTGATGACGTGGACGTGGGCGGATTTCGGGTAAACAATTCGGGGAATGTCGTTTCAATATTTTATAACGTATACGAACTTAAAATATGTGTTCGGTTAATATTGAAAAATGAAATACTGAAAAATGAAATACTGAAAAATAAAAAACTGGAAAAAAAACTGAAGAATGAAAAAGTGAAAAATGAAATGCTGAAAAATGAAATGCTGAAAAATGAAATACTGAAAAATGAAATACTGAAAAATAAAAAACTGGAAAAAAAACTGAAGAATGAAAAAGTGAAAAATGAAATGCTGAAAAATGAAATGCTAAAAAATGAAATACTGAAAAATAAAATAATGAAAAATGAAAAACTGAAAAATGAAATATTGAAAAATGGAATACTGAAAAATGAAACAATGAAAAATGGAAAATTAAAAAATGAAAAACTGAAAAATGAAATGCTGAAGAATGAAATATTGAAAAATGAAATGCTGAAAAATGAAATGCTAAAAAATGAAATATTGAAAAATGAAATACTGAAAAATAAAATAATGAAAAATGAAAAACTGAAAAATGAAATATTGAAAAATGAAATACTGAAAAATGAAACTGAAAAATGAACTAAAAAATGAAGAAGTTGACAATGGAAAACTGAAAAATGGAACATTGAAAAATGGAAAACTAAAAATCTGAAAAATGAAATGCTGAAAAATGAAATATTGAAAAATGAATTACTGAAAAATGAAATAATGAAAAACTGAAAAATGAAATACTGAAAAATGAAATACTGAAAAATGGAAAGCTGAAAAATAATTTTATGACGTACATTCAAAGACAATTTCTTAGAATTTTGACCGTAATCCGAGGACAGATCTTAGAACTTTTGAGCCGCATATAGTGACGCGAGGCCGGAGGCCGAGCTCAGCGATGTCGCAGGCATCGCCGCACTCTGCGGGAGCTAGAAATGGGCGGAGCCCATTTCTAGTTTGGAGATAAAATTTTGCCAGATTCTAGGAATGTTTTTATGCGTTTAGATAATAACTTTTCGAATATCTCGGAGAATACTGATAATATTGCTACTGATCGATAATTACAATTTTTTTTTCGGTCACCCATTTTATATAGGGGAATAACTTTAGATATTTTTAATAAGCTAGGATAAGTGCCCTCCTTAAAGTATTGGTTGATGATATGAGTTAGTGGTGCAGCTATCTGATGGGCACAGAGGTTTATTATTTTAGTACAAATATCATCAGGGCCTAATGAATTTACCACTTAAAAAAAATCACTGAGAGCTGTACCTCAAGGGTGATGTGGAAACGAGCTCAAATTAAATATTTGTGGAGAAAAGGGCAAATAAACGAACGGTTTACGGGGAAAAAGTGAAAAACTAGCCTTAATTTCCCGTTAGGGGTGTTTTTTTGTAAAAAATGGCCTTCCGTTCATGAATAGGATGGTAAATTTTCGGATATCTATTTCTAACCCTATCGAGAGTACACAAATATTATTTCTTTATAAATTATTTCTTCCATTCACTGTTTCTTAAACTAATTTGCGTGTACTCTGAGAGAAAAATTAAATAAAACCTCAATATTACAAAGAACCATATAATTTATTCAATATTTTTTGCATTAAGAAAAATTAAAACAACTTAGTTTTATTAAGGAAACCTTTCATAATGGATGATAATAATGAACTCTATATTTGCTATATATTCCTTGCAAAATACACAGATCCTGAACAGGTAGCTAATGCATAATTATAATAACTACGTTTTAATTGCTTCATTATGAAAACTCACGGTAGCGGCCACTCGCGCGTAACGAGCTCACTGTGAAAACTATCACAATACACAGCTGTGTGGTTGATACCGTAAGGTCGTAAAAATAGAATAATGTGCAGCAAATATGATATGAAATGGATACTATGGCTTAGACGAAGAGTAAACAAAGGTATGATAATTTGAGAACGTAAATTTAAATTTCATTATAGGAGAGAATGGGGTACATTCAGTAATTCACACAATATTGTAAAACGTATTAGTCCGGGCGAAATCAGTCTTCGACCGAGAACATTTTTTCGGATGGAATATTTTTGTGCCATCTTGTTCAAAATGTGCTCCTTTATAAGAAAGCACAGTTTGCCAGATGGAAATATGGTCAGGAATTGTTTAAACAAACTTTTTTAAGTTGGTAGATTTCGAGAAAAAAATTCTTGAAATCTCAGGAAACGCGAAATTTGTGATTTTCAGGGCTCAAGAACTATATGAAAATTAATGTTTTTTAATATAAGAAAAAGTTGTACCTATTCTTTGAAATTTATACCACAATATACTGTAGATATATTCTGTTATTCTTTAGTGTAAGTGCTTGTTTTTTAATTGTTATGATGTGTGCGCTCGTCAGTTTACAATTGCACTATATTTTATTTATTTTTGTCATCCTCATATTTGTAACCAAAACGTGTTAGATCTAGTTCGATGTAAGGGAAATATTGAATTCTGCCAAATATATGTTTGAGGAAATGCCTCACGATATGCAAGTAGGCAAGGCTTCTTACGTGCATGGGATATTATTCAATTCAAGTTTTATTCCAATCGGGCGCGAAATAATACTTATTCTAGCACCATCATCTCTTTCACTTTTTTTTCTCCAACAATTGTAAATACAGTTTTTCTATTGTACTAAATTGATCACCATGTATCTGTAAGCCACTACCTAACGGTTTGAAAATATCGACGCTCTTTTGGAACGTCACTAGATCTAATGCTTTTTTTCGAGCCTATCTGGCTCGTACTATTACCCCAGTAAAATTAGACCAATTTCCCTCCAAACCCGGACATTTATAATTACTAAGCGGGACATTTTGGAACATGTTCAGACACCTTCCAGGAAGACGCTCAAAAAAGTCCCACGATTTCCCTTGTGGGAGAGCCGAGATATCCTGGAAAAACTGGAATTTCCAGGAAATTCCTGGAGCAGGCCTAAAATCGTTATAAATAACGCTACGGGAATAAATTTTTTTTCATTCGGTCGCATTTTTTACGTACAAGACATCTAAGACTTCAGATTTACTCTCCAGTGCATTCCAGTTTAAAAAAACCTGGAAAACTGGAATTTTCCTTGAGAAAGCTATGATGGGTTTAGAGCGATGGCAGGACGCCATTTTTAAATAGTGAACGATAGTTTACGGCACTTTCTATTGTTCTGAATCTGTTGACGTTAAATATTTTCAGTTCCAGGACTGTGACCCTCCGCCCACCGCTGACAAGTTGTGACAAGTAGTGCGTAGTGCCTTTAGCCGAGAATTTTCTTTTTGTTGCACTTACCGTTCCTTCATGGAGAAGTGTGTATTGTGTGATTATGTGAAGTGCGGTGGTGGGAATAGGTTTAACTGTGGACCAAGAGGCATTGAGACAATCATAAAATGCAGTGAAATTCGTAAAGATGGGGCCGGTGAACTATTTAAAGGGAGAACATCGGTAGAGCTACATGTTGAGTGCCGCAAAGTTTACACTAAGCGTGCAAAGGCCCCTACTGTACCTGAACAAGTGCAGAAACCAACTCGCTCATCGATCACGGACTTCGACTTCAAGCTACATTGCTTGTTCTGCGATCGATTGGCGGATGTTCAACATCCAGACCGCATGCCTTTCTGCCAGGTGGGGACTTTAGAAATAATACAGAGTATCCGTGAGTATGCTGTCAAGAGAAATGATCAGTGGGGTGAGAAGGTCAACACAAAGTTAAGCACGGTTTCAAACTTGGTGGCAGCTGAAGGTAGATGCCATAGGGAGTGCTACAATTATTTCAAGCGTGTTGGGTCTTCCCTTCCAGGCTCATCTAGTGTACAGGGCAGAAAAGGCGATGCAGTGAAAAGTGCAGGCTTCGGTAAATTATGCCAAGAGCTTGAAGAGTATTGTGATGACTGCCAGTATAAGTACTCTTGCACACCTAATATTGAAAATGAAGCAGTATGATCCAACCCACGAGACTTACAGTGAAAAGCGCCTTAAGAGGAAACCGAAAGACAAGTACGGAGAGGGAGTTGTGTTCACTGAAATACAGAGACGAAGTTCTGTTGTGTCTTTCACGGGCGCTGCCCATAAGACTTTAAGTGACAAGTGGTACAGTGACAGAAATGCGGACCCTCAAAGTGAGAGGCTGATGATTATCCTGATAGCAGCGCGTCTACTTCGTCAAGACATACTCTCTAAAGCATAAGAGACTTCTTGTTATCCACCTGCACCAGAAATGTCAGGAGGGGGGCAGGACTTACTCCGACTAATCGACTAATTGTCACAACCGCTATATGCTATTCTGAGCAACAGGATGAGACTGTTATTATTGAACAAGACACAGACCTTACTGTTGTTCTTACTGCTCTGCCTCCACCTCAGGTTGATATCAAACTTCTAATACCTGAAATCAAGGATAAACCAGCTAAATTATACAGCAGCAAGAAATGTCAGGAATCTTTGAGAGCAATGAAGGACTGCATACTTTTCCTGCACACTGCAACGGGGTGTGACACAACTAGTGCCATATATAATATTGATAAAGTGAAGCCGTTCAAGAGCTTGCAGAAAGATGAGGCACTACGCCAGCGAGTTGGAGTGTTCAACTTACCAAACGCCGCACCCGACGATATTGCCACTGCTGGAGAGATGTTCGTTATGTCTCTGTATCCAGGGAAAACCTCAGATGATCTTGGAAAGAGAAGGTTTGAGATTTATGTGACAATTATTTCTCGGCTCCCCGCCAACAAGAAATTTGATCTGGCCCAGCTGCCCCCTACATCGTCTTCAAGTAGAGAGCACCCATTACGAGTTTATCTTCAGGTTAGTTTCTTTCAAAAATTCCGTTCATTCCGCATGTTTTTCGAGCATATTTACTGTACGTAGACTGTACCTGCAGGTTCAGGAATGGTTAGGAAACACTCTATCCGAAGTAAGCCGGCTCCACACCGCCTTCTCGAGAATAGATAGTCTCATGCAGCACACAAGGCTGCGAAACCAGAAACTGTTCGTGCAGGAGGCACAAGATGGTATGCTCGAACATCTGCGGGCACTGCGCGGGGCATGGATGTAGTAACACGTTAAGAGAAAAGGATGAGGACAGCGACGACGATCCGGACGGAGATCTTGAGCCGATCCCGTCTAATGGTACGTCACCGAACATATAGTCTCGTCTCTTTCCTCTGTTACGGGATATGTTATTTTTTATTTCTTATATATTCGTTTTAGAAACTAATGATGTCGAACCCAGGCGAAGACTTCTGCTCGCGAACTGATAAAATATTTTTATTATTTTGAATTAGGTGGATCCTTCCCCTATATATTATTTATTTCATTCCAATAAAACATCATATCAGTACATTCCGCCCTCATTTCAGACAAATCATAAGTATCCTGTAATATGAAAAGTTAATGAACATGACAAATTTCAAGGATTTCCAGGAATCCTAATACTGCAATACGCATGGGCCTGAATCTGATGCCATGGTTGCATTGAGCGCAAAAAATGCATACGAATGAAAAAAAAAATATCACCGTAGCTAAACTTTTAACGATTTTATGCTCGTTCTAGGTAAATTCCAGGCACCCTGGAATCCTGGAACTGAAAATATTTAACGTCAATATATTCAGAACAATAGAAAGAGGGGCGAGCGTAGGTGCGTCTTTACTATGTACATACTTCGGTATGCGATGTAAAGCAACGACAGGCGCAGTTAGTACTTGGATGGGTGACCATTCCAACGAAAACCGCATTCTCGCCTCACACATCTTCCAGTGGCTTGTATATCAGAGTATGAGCGGAACCTATACAACCTTAGACGAGGGTTGTATAGGAGATATACCATCCTTCGGAGGGGATGTAAAGCCGTCGGTCCCTTGTCTATTAAATGTTAGGCAAGTAAAAGATCCCTACTCTTCTTAAGGGAAGAGGTTCGGAAAAATTCCTGGTTGGGGGTTGCTCGTCTACAGGCGTCGGCGTTAGGCCTCAGTAGCGGAAATAGGCCGACGTTAAATAAATGTATAAAAAAAAACAATAGAAAGTGCCCTAAACTATCGTTTACTATTTAAAAATGGCGTCCTGCCATCGCTCTAAACCCATCCTAGCTTTTTCAAGGAAAATTCCAGTTTTTCCAGGTTTTTTTACACTGGAATGCACTGCAGAGTAAATCTGAAGTCTTAGATGTCTTGTATGTAAAAAATGCGACCGAGTGAAAAAAAAAATTATCCCCGTAGCGTTATTTGTAACGATTTTAGGCCTGCTTCAGGAATTTCCTGATTTTTCCAGGATATCTCGGCTATCCCACTAGGGAAGTCGTGGGACTTTTTTGAGCGTCATCCTGGAAGGTGTCCGAACATATTCCAAAAGGTCCCGCTTAGTAATTATAAATGTCCGGGTCAAAACCTAATTTTACTGTACTATATCATAGCCAGTCAAGGCATGCAATCCTGGTAAAATATCAGATACGTTAAAGTAGCAACTGCTACGTGACAACCTACGCCGGCTGGCGCACGCGCGCGCATCTTAACAATTAAAAAACAAGCACATAAGCTAAAGAATTATAAAATATATCTACAGTATATTGTGGTATGAGCTTCAAGGAATAGATTCAAATTTTCCTTACATTAAAATACATTAATTTTCGTATAGTTTTTGAGACCTGGAAATCGCAAATTTTGGGCTTTTTGAGATTTCAATAATTTTTTTCTCGAAATTTATCAGGTTTAGGGAAAAGTGTCTAAGAACATTATTTGTTTCTTTTGGTGTGAGAAATACGAAAATATTTTTTTCTAAACGAAAAAATCAATTTTTCAAATTTATTTTAAAAACCTTTGTTTAAACAATTCCTTACCATATTTCCATCTGGCAAACTATACTTTCTTATAATGGAGCACATTTTGAACAAGATGTTTTCAGCAAATAGGGTATACCATGCTTTTATTGTCTCGAAATACATTCCATAAGTTAAAAGTTAGAAATTATTAAAAATGTTATGTTCCTAAAAATACGCATTTTTTTGTAAACAATAATATACGTAATCAATTTTGCGAGATAATTGTTAAAAATGTTTATGCATACATTTTTGAAAGTAAAGTTAAACATAATACATGCATTTTTCTAATATCACACGTTAATATTAAAAAATTTTAACCATTTTGGGAGATTTTAGAGGTTTTGAGGTTTATTTTCCTACGGTGACTGGACTAACTTGATAGAATAATAATGTCGTTAGAAGATATCATTGGACCAGTCTTGACAATTAATAAGTGACTAGAATTTTCAAACAATTACAGAAAATTTATGCACTATTGAATGAGAATTTCTAACAACGTTTACAGAAATTTTACTTAATTACACATTCTTGTAGTGTTTAATTGAAATAATTCGTTTTAGTCAATAAATTTGTTAATTTTATAACAGCCGAGAAACGTAGACACAATTCTGAAATTGAGGACTCCTTCTTATAACTTGACGCTGATTAAATAAGATTAAGAAAGTTTTATAACTCAGACAAACACTTTTATCATCTACATTAATGCGGCTAAAATGGTAATATAAGAAGACAACATTAAATATTTATCCAACGCAGTTTTCAAGCCACATTCTTGTTAAAAAGTTGCCTGAGAGCGTCTGGCCGCCGAACCGCAAACAATGTGTTTTTTTAGATCCCTCATTCATTACATTCCTCTCTCGATCTAGAAATGGAAAAATTTGTCAAATATAAAGCTTATAGATACTTCCACTCTAAATTATTGAAAATTGTTTTTTTATTGAAGAGCTAAAAGCTATTCGATATATATCACAGGAAATAATATTGTTTTTGTGGAACAGGAAATTTACAATAATAGTAATCGATTGTATTTAACTTGTTAATAGATGACATCAACAACTGTATTAAAAAAATTAAATTCCTGAAAATTTTTACATATGTTGTTATGGAAACATTGGAAAAAATAATGCAAAAATTCTAACATATATCGGATGTAACACAACTTACCCCAAAAATGTTAACCACACATCAAATCAAATCAAATGAAATCAATTTATTTCTGGGAAACTTCAATACATCAGCCATATAATAATTTCATAACACATATATAAATAAATAACAAACAACCTCGTCCAATCACCTAGGCATGAGTTTCCTGTATTGTGAAAATAGCAAGTTACATTATACAACTGTCAAATCTACGCATAGTATTGCAATTTATTATTCTATATAAATTTATTACCTATCTTAATTAGATATTATTGGATTTTTAATTTGAACTACTGAGAAAATAGAAAGAACAATGTAATGAACAAATAATGACATTAAGTAAAACTAAATACTGAATTAGAGAATATGATTAGCCTCCAGCAGATTATTATTTAAATTTGGTGGAAAAGAGTGGGCATGCAATTTTTAGACTACAATTTAACAACAAACAAATTCAAAATATAATTACAAAAAAAATAATTAAATATCTACTTATAAAAATGTATTCCACTTGATTGAACTAATATATTTCTTTACTGCTTTTTTAAATGTATTATAGTTTTGTATAGTTTTAATTTCAGGTGAAAATAAGTTAAACAATTTAGGACCTAAATAAAATATAAATCTTTGGGTATGGGTTTTTTACACAGTGTAGTAACAATGTTTTGTGATGAAATGGCTAAAATTATATCTATTAATATTAATATTACTATTTTTGCGCATCCATATTATACATCGGTAAGTATAAATCTATCTAATATTAAATAATCCAGGTTCTTGGTATGAAAGATTTGTAGAATAACGATGATGTTTTTTAAATTAATTTTTAATATTGTATTCTGTGTAACCTCTAGGTTACTTAATGAATGTTTATACAAACTACCCCACGCAATGATGAAATATCTTAATATGGATTCAACCAAGGAATCATACACTGTAATCAATTTCTTTTAATTTAGAATATCTCTCAACTGATAAAATTTGTGTAGTAGTCTTCTAAGTTTCTTAGTAATAAATTCTATATATTCATTCAATTTCAAATGACAATCAACCACAATCCCAAGATATTTTAATGAACCAACTCTGCCAATAAGTGAACAATTACAATTGGAGATGTTGTGTATTTTGAGGGCAACATTTTGTGGTTGATCTGCAGAAGTAGTGGAGAAAGTTGAAAATTTTGTTTTTGATAGGTTTAAACTTAGGAGGATAATATTTAACCAGTTTTGAATTTTTTGCATACCAAATTCTGCATTTGTATATACTTCATTCCAAGAGTCCCCAACGAAGTTTATTACGGTACCATCTGCATAACATATAATTTTACCTTTAATATCTAGATTGCGTAGTAAATTAATATAAATTAAAAACAGAATAGGACCTAACACTGTCCCCTGAGGGACGCCCATGGACATTATTAAAGGGTCACTTAGGCACTTATTAATTTTTACAATTTGCGGTCTGTTGGTTAAGTAATTCCTGAAAATATGCAAAGCTGAACCGCGGACGCCACTGTCCTCTAACCGTTTTAGTAGTATATTGTGATTGACAGTGTGACACCTTTGCTAAATCGAGAAATACAGAAAGACATTTTTTTGTTTTCATTATTATTACTTATGATATCTGTAATTAGTTTATAAATAGCTGTCTCAGTACTAATATTTTTTTGAAAACCAAATTGATTTTTGTTCAGTATATAGTTTTTATTTTGAAAATTCATTAATCGAGTATTAATGCATTGTTCCATCCGATTGTTCCGATATTCCATCAGGCCCAGGGGTGGAGTAGTTTTTTAACTTACTAATATGTGTAATCAATTCATTTTCAGATACCGGATTCAAAAACAAAGCTTCAGTTATATTTATATTAAAGTAGTTAAGTATTTGTATATTTTCATCTATTATGCTAGCCATTTTTTCTCCAATATTGATGAAAAAATTTGCACCTTTAAATAAGAAATCGATTTCTTAAAAAAACTTAATAAGTCCAACACAGAAAAAGGTACAAAATGTTAAAATACATACTATTTCTACAAACACTGTTCAATGTTCTGTCCATTGACGTTCAAGTACGTCTGGGCCCGTCTAATCCAATTTTGTCGCACTAGTTGAATCCCCCTCCTGCTGTTTCCGAAGGCGCAGATTATGGACAGCCGTTGTGATGCGTTCACGTAATATATCGATATTGTCTACTTCGGTTTGGTAGACTTAATTTTTTAAATATCCCCACAAAAATAAGTCAAGTGGATTTAGATTCGGGGACCGCAGAGGCCAAGCTATGAGTCCACCCCGCCCGATCCAACGTATCCCGTTTAATTGGGTCAAATAATCTCAGACAACGAAACGATAATATGGCAGCACACCATCATGCAAAAACCACATCCGACTTCGGACCTTCAAGGACACATCTTCAAGAAGACCAGGAAGAAACTGCAGATATAGCAGATCATCCATCCGATTTAGCAATATAAACGGACCAATTAGGCGTTCTTCAACAAACCCTGCCCGCACGTTTAAAGAGAACTGATGTTGAAAGTTATTTCGAACTACTGCTTGAGGATTCTCAATGGCCCAAACGTGCGTATTATGTAGATTGGTTATTCCATTACTCGTAAAAGTAGCTAACTATTCACAAAATATTGTCCTTTACGTAGTGGTTTGTACAATTGAGCCTCACTGTTTGATACGACGTAACAGAGACCCGTCGGACTAGCTGCATTGTGCTTATTCGCAAATTATCTTCTGCAATATCTAAATTTTCTTGTTCGACGTTTACAACGCGTTATGGGTCGAACTCGATCCCCCTTGTCCATGGGAGGCATAAAATTCCACTTGCATGTCCACGTAAAACCACTGCCGTAAATGTTTCGTGATGAGAGAGCGTCTATTGAGAAATGGCAGGGCATAAAGGTGAGAAGGTGCTAACGAGTTTTGCCCTGCCTCTCCGTACGCTAACAAAATGTCTATCCACTCCTCGTTACTGTAGACGTGTAGACCTGTACTATTTTTTTTTATAAAAAATACTATCACATTTCTAACAATTAACACCCAAGAACTTCTGTCTACATTCGAGCTCTGATGCCAGTGACAACATGTTCAATAAGCACAGTAAACAGGATCTTTTTTGTCGGCTTTTTTATGCAGTGTTTATTTTAAACCAGTCTACCAGATAGTCCAAATACAACAGTCCTTCAATTAAGTAGAGGTAAATAAATTATCATTTTCATTAATTTGTAACTTTAACAATTTGTATCTTTTTGTCTGTTGGACTTTTATTAAGAAATTGATTTCTTATTTAAACGTGCATGTATGTGTAAGCGTTGAGCCACTAAATCGGCTTTTCTTGTGAAGAGGGAAAACCCTTTATGGGCGCCGCACCTTGGTGGGCGGGGCGGTAGTGTGGGAGTTACTGTATGCTCTGTGTACAGCATACCTACTAAAAAAAACCTTCTAAAAAAACCTTCTTTCTTCAGAGTCTCCGCCCGGTAGCGCTTTTCATCAGGCATTTTTTCGGTGGTAGTTTCTACTATTCACCTTCCAACAAGGTACTTGATTTGTTTCATTCAGATTAGCTCTCTTTCTTCCCTTTTCCTATCCGCGATAATTTTTCTCACAAAATCTGCAATTACCTGCCAGGTTTCGGGCGATTCCAGCATTTTCTTCACTATTATTTTTATTTTATTTTATTTTATTTATTTGGTAATGCACTCAACAGGCAAGCCCTATTACAGAGTGATATGGTACATTTGATATTTACATTAACCTAAAACTAACTTAATACTAGCTTAATTTTAACATAATATTAGAAAGCAAGGTTTAAAATAATGAATTTAACATGGTTTTTAGTTTTTTTATACTGATATCAAATATATCACAATTGGCTTGGATCGTATTATAGTTACTACATATTCTGTGGAGAGGGGAATTGATTTGATAATTTGTACCTGCCAGGTCTAAGTGGAAAGTTCTATAAGTTCTAGTAGGATAGTGGGGGACGCTTAAACTTATCATGGACAGGAAACTACTATCGTCTACATTGCCATGTAACAATTTATGTAAGTATACAATATGCATCTGCATCTATTGCCCCCTTAGCTTTTCGTGGCACCTTAGTCTATCATCCCCCTATATATTGCATAGGAAGATAGTATGCTCAGCGTTGTCCCGCTCTCCGCAGTAGACGCACTCATTATTTGATGCCATCTCGATACTGTACAGGTAGTCGCGAAAGTACCCATGCCCAGATAGCGCATGTGTTAGATGGTAACCAATCTCACCATGCTTACCGGGTGTTTCCCACTTTGCCTATCATCTTTTCATAAGGTTACTTCTGGCTGCCTTACGGTCTACCCCATTGTACATTTCCCTCAGTTCAATCACTAGAAGTTCAACTGGGGGTATGCCAGCAATCACAGGTTTCGTAGGAGATGGTTCTATAAGCACTGCACACCCTCATTGCCAAACGTCTCTGCACCCTAACCAGTATCTGCCTGGTGCTTGCTATGTTCAAGGCTTCCGGCCATACATCATAGCAGAGTGGGCTACAACTGAGTCGGCTTGTCAAGATTTAAATTTTGTTTTCCATTTTCACCGGTTTCACTAATGTGTGTTTACAAGGATTTCAGTTTCATGAGAGATTTCATTGCACTCTTGAACATTCTTGTTAATTATTAAACTACCATACTGTTTTGAATTTTACCTTTAATCCATTTTGTTCTCGATCCTCCGTAGCATTTAGTTAACACAACATCGCCTTTATAAAACATGTTCTTTCCTTTTTCTTTATAATATCGTAAAATTAACCCTAGTATGCTTCTAAGTTTCCTACCTATCATAAGTTCTGCCGGCGTTACACCTGTTGTACAATGTGGCATGTTACGATAATGCATTAGAAATCTATCTAACATTAAGTCCAAATCCGAAAAACCGGACCCAACTGATTTAGACAATTTTAATTTTATTGATTTTACCGCATTTTCGGCTTGCCCATTAGTGACAGGATGATAAGGGGGCTACGAGTTATATTTCTCCATTTACTTTAAAAATCGGTAAACTCGGGTGAAACAGACGAAATTCCATTATCCGAAACTATATTATATAACTTCGGTAAACCATACCGCGCAAACAAAGATCTATATTTTTGTTTAATAAACATATTTATATTTTTACATTAAAAAATCTTATAAATTTAAAATTTTATAATTATTAAAATGATAAATTTAGAAATTAATATTAAATATGAATTAATATTAAAATTTAATATCAATTTTATTATTTATTAATATAATTATACTTTTATTGTAAAATTATTGACTATTTAGTATTTTTTAAAATTAATTTTCTAGTTTATATAAATATTTAATATTATTATTAATATATAAACTTAAAATTTTTTTATATTATATATATATATATATATATATATGTATATATGTATATATGTATATATATATACAAAGTATGGGAACGGTGGAAAATCTCGAACAGTTTGCATCAAATCGAAAAATAAAAAAATACTTGTCAAAAATTTTTCAAAGAAACTATCTACTGATATCAAAATGACCTCCCCACCCACCACCCTGTGGGTGGGGCGAGGGACAACTTTAAAATTTCAAATGGACACCCCTATTTCTTATTGCGGAATCGGATTCTACGGCAAGAAATACGTAAATCTTATTCCGGACATTTTTTTCGATTCTTGCATGGTGTCGCTGTAATCGCAAAAAATAATAAAAAAAAAACATTACTGTTTCAAGAATAACGTCTTGTGCCCATAAAAAAACGTCCAATTCAAAAACTGAAAAACACGTATTTGTTATTTTTACGAAATCTATCCAATGACATTGGATTCGACTCTCCCACCCAATTCAGTGAGTGGGGCGGTGGGCAACTTTGAAATTTGTAATGAAAATCCCTATTCTTTATAGCGGATTCGGATTCTACGGCCAAAAATACGTGAATTTTATATCGGGCATTTTTTCGATTCTCGCAAGGTAACGATGCAATTGCACAAAATTGAAATAAACCTTAAGCGTCCATAAGTTTGTAAATATATACAAACTCTAGCTACTTATGTTGAAAAAAAAACATTCAGTTTAAGAAACAATATCTGTGATATCTTGGTTTTTATGAATGTTTTTTTTAAGTGTTCTTAATAACAGTATTTGTTTTGTGAAATTTCTATGAGAACGTTCAGTTCCTTCCAACTTTTGTAGAGGCAGGAGCGCACTTTTGTACGGAAAAAGTTATTTCATTTTTCATTAGTTCTCGCGATTTTTTCTGCATAATGGCCACTTTAACAGAGGAAGAGGGAGTTTCTCTTTTAATGATGCGAGGGTGGGATGATAAAGAAAGGTCCTGTGATGAAGTTGTGATTTTATTCAACGAAACTTTCCGTGTAGATCAAGTGGGAATTTCGAAATCTACTGTGTCCCGTACCATCAAACGATTCCTAGACACAAGACAAATAAAAATCGCCCAAAATCTGGAAGACCAAAATCTGAAACATCGGAAGCTCGACAAATGGAAGTGGCCCAGGCATTTGTTGAAAATCGAAGGTTATCAATCAGAAAAGTCAGTCAACAGCTTGATATGAGTGCATTTTCAGTTCATAAGAATTTGTAACTTTTGAAATTTCATCCTTACAAAATTCACCTTCAACAAGAGTTAAATGAAGATGATTTTGATCGGCGACTTGAATTTAGTGAATTAATGATCAAAAGGAGTAACCAAAACTCAAATTTTTTGTCATCTCTTCTTGTCTTCTCAGATGAAGCAACTTTCGAACTTAGTGGAAAAGTTAATCGCCATAATTTCAGATATTGGAGTGACGAAAACCCACTTTGGATGCTTGAAACACACACGCAGTATCCGCAAAAATTAAATGTTTGAGCAGGGGTTTTCAGGGATCGAATCATAGGACAATTTTTCATAGATGGAAATTTCAATGGAGAAAAATACCTGGAAATGTTGACAAATCAAATAGTTCCCGCAATACAAGAGATTGCTGGTGATGAGTTCGATAATGTTTGGTTCCAGCAAAGATCGCAAAATTTTTGCGTTACAATGAACTTTTGTAGTTTTAGTTTAGTACTTAGCTAACTCTTAGTCTATTACTTTAAGTTATAATTGCACATAATCGTATCTAACTATATTATCTAATACATATTATCTATATTACACAATACAATACGTTACACAGTGTTCTTTTTGTTAAATTGTTTCATAAGAAATGTCATTTTGGCAGCTTTTGCCACACCAAGCCTATTTCTTAGGTCACTGTGCACCAGACCAAATGTGGAAAAGGTTCTTTATACAGATGCTGATGAAGCAATTGCCGTGGTTAATTGCATTACCTCCTCCATTACAATTCTTTTATCTGGGTAAATGTTGAAGTGGCAGGTCCACCAATTAAAGTCTGTTAATCCTTTAGTCGCATTTTTGGACATCATGGGACCTGAAAAAGGTGTAGCTTTGCCAATAAATTTTAGAAGTTGTTGGAAAAATTCCAACGAATAATTATCTTTGGCACACTGAATGCCCTTGTTTTTTTCTTCTGCAGTTAATTCAATTCGATCTGTATATATTCGTTGGACTTATCAAAAAGGCGAGATAATGGTAGGGTGTGACAGCAGTGTTATAGCGAGCAACAATTTTGTCTTTCAACTTTTTGTCTGCGATTACGCCATTCAGCCTGTTTATCATTTTTTTCCAAAAAAATACAGCCATTGCAAGCGTGCATGAGTCTCTTTGCAACTGATCCAAAGCTATTCCGATCGGTTTCATTCTTTCAAGCAGCGTCTCACAACTTCGTTTTAAATTTATATTCGTCACTCTGTTTTTAATGTCAATATCAATCAACCCTCGCTTTTCCTCGTCTTCACAAATACCGATTAAAGTGTTCCAGTTCTTTACATAGGATTCAAGAGAATCACATATGGAATTCCACCGTACTTCGGTTGGAAGCTTCAAAGCTGAACCATTTCTCTTTTGGTGCTCAGCTTTCGCAAGATGGTTGTTCCGGAAATATTTAATAACTGGGAGTACTTGAGATGTTACCTGTTCAATGGTAAGGTCTTTGGCCAAAAGCTCTAATTGGTGTGCCCCACAGCAGTAAGTTATGACATTTATGTTGTTATTATCATTTTCAGCTAATTGCCTACGACACCTCGCCATATTAGCCGCATTGTCAGTAACTACACTCCTTATCTTACAACGATATTCTTCTTCTGTCTCTTTAATTACTGAAGTCGCCAGCTCTTCCAAATAATCACTTGTATGAGGATTTCCAGATGTGTCGATAGTTTTAATTAGAAATACTCCTTGAATTTGGTCAATGACGCAACAACATATAATAGGCTGATTGTTGACGTTAGACCATCCATCAAAACTGAGGCATACAATTCTTTTTTTCAATGATTCAACCAATTTTAGCATTTCCTCTTTATAGATTTCATCTAGAAGAGGACCAGATATTATTGACCGGTCAGGAACACTGTAACCCGGTCTCAACATTTTGAGGAGTTTTTTGCACTCTGGGTGATTTACTGCCCGAAACGTTATTTTTATTATTAGCCGTTACTCGAGTCCGAGTATAAAAATGTTACAGTCGATAAATTGTGTACAATAAAAAACAAGCAAAAGGTGTAGTCCATTGTAATTCCCATTCATCTACGGTGCACACGACTATGGCTATAGAGGCCAATTCGGGAGAGCACATGTCGACCGCAGTCAGGACAAACATAGACCTGGTTAGGTCTTGGATTCGGCCTTCTTGCAGCAACATTTCCTTGATAGCTGGCCACAACCCCTCGCCATTCGGTTCTGTCCGCTGCAAGTTGTTCCCATTGCTCGTCTGCAATACCGCAGGATTTTAGATTTTCATGGAGAGTGTCTTTGAACCTCTTTCGTTGACCGCCACGCCTTCTTCTACCGCTTAGCAATTCACCATAAAGTGTACATTTAGGAAGGCGGTTATCATGCATACGATGAACGTGACCTGCCCATCTTAGGCGTGCTCTTGAAATAAGCACCTCAATTGGAAGGCTGTTTGCTCTCCTGAGTACTTCCACGTTTGATATGTGATGGAACCAACGGATTTTCATCATACTTCTGAGGTGTCTTTGCTGAAAACGTTCTAATTCTTTCACATGACGACGGTAAGTAACCCAGCTTTCACATCCATATAGCAGTGTTGGAATGATAACTGCTCTGTAGACAGCCATTTTCGTTGACAAAGCAAGGTCGTGGTTGTCAAATACTCTCTCTCTAAGTCCCCAGAGTGCTCTAGATGCAGCGTTAATTCTATTGCGAATCTCGCTGTCCATGTTTGCTTTGTCATTAACAACGTTGCCTAAGTAATTGAACTGATCCACCACTTCAAGAGAATTTCCGTTAAGTGTAATGTCTATTTGGTTCACTTGATGAGGAGTTGACATAATCTTAGTCTTTCCAATGTTGATTTTAAGTCGTAGTATTTGTTGCAATTACAAATCTTGCCAACTGTTTATCAATCTCGTTTTTTTTCTTTGGAAGTGGCCTTAATTAAGTAGCTTGACAAACCTACAAAAAAAATAGGAACAATTTAGTTATGCATTTTTATGAATTTTAAAAAGCATAACTTACCAGTACTACAATTACTCGTGACATTAGATTTTAATTTTTTTTTCTTTGGTGGTGATAAGACGACCCCTGACGGTCCTGGTAGGCTTTCGATGTCATCCTCATTTAGGGGCTTTCCCGTATCAGACTCCGATTCATCAGAAGATATAATTTCATTATTTTCTCCGTTGTTATCAGTATTCTTTCTAGTTCCCTCCAAATTTCCTGTACATTTCTGCCTGTGTTGTTTCATCCTTTGTACTAAACCTTGCATGCTCTTATTGCAGCATTTGCATGTTGCTTTTCGATTGTTTGCTTTACCACTTTCAGTAAAATTAACCCAGATACAATCCCGTTTCCTACCGCTTGTCTTTGCACTCATGTCACTCATTATATTAGTCCTTATTCTCGTTTATTTCACTAGCGCAATATTCAAATAGCCGAAAAAAGTAAACTTCAAATCTGTAATCTGTCGTTTGTCGTTTTACATTTGCAGATCTGACAGACTACAAACTTGATTATAATGAGTGCTTTTTGCGTTCGCTTTCCGATTGGACATGGTCGAGTCCGAAACCGCCTACAGAAAATACGTAAAAAGCAAATATTTGAACTAAGCTTCACAAATGTCAAATGTGTGCATTTTGCGCATGCGCCGTGAACCGAGTACTAGCGCGCCGACATTCAAATAATATTGAAATGCCACCATGCCAGCTTGATTTAAATTCTGATTTAAATAAGTGATTTAAATCTTGATTTAAATCGTTGATTTATTCATTTTGATTTAAATCAAATCCACCCTGAATTTTATGAAACCAACATTACAAAATATCGCCGTAACTTCATTAACATCAAACCTGCTTTCCATACCTCGATTGAAACCTTTCAATTTCCTCCCGATAATTTTCTGTTGAATAATATTCCTTTCAAATTCGAGTCCATTTCGCATCATTAATAATCAAACCCAATCAATCTTCATTCATATCCGTCAATCCGTTAAAGTAGCGGTACTAATGTCCCCATTATTATCAATACCTATTTCCAGCCAGTTCTCTTTCATAGTCAAAACTTATTTCCTTTTGTGCATCGCAGACTCATTGGCACAATTTCATATCATATTTAACTCAAGCAGGACTTTAGGGGTCATTCCAAATTTAAGTACACAATTTCTACAACTTATTTTCGTTAATAATTTCCAACTCAAGGTCAATTCGAATTTCATCCATGTACTAAAAAATCTCCCTTTTCAATGCCGAGACGATCATATAATTTTCATCTCAGAATTTTTCAGTTTTAAAATGAATGATGCAATATTGCGAAATGTTGTGCAATATTGCGCAATCGTGCCAGCACGGAATGGCGGGGGACGTTTCCAGGCATATCCAGATCCCGCACGCACCGTCCCCGACGGACCATATAAACAGAAGGAGCTCAGGCTAACTGCGTCCTAGTTCGGTATCTTCAAAATTAGTTCTTGCTTCTTATCAACGTTTTAGTAGTGAATTAAGAGTGGGTGTATATACTAGTAACTCTTTCGGTTCCTAAAATCAATAAAATTTAGTGCCGTCTGTCGAATCCAAGCTTATCAACCCCACCCCCCCCCTCGAACCGCTCAAAAAATAAAATTAAGTGCACTAAAGGCCTAAAGAATCTGTATTGAGCTCTAAAGCTCCAGTCTCAGCTCAAACATTTTTTTTTTCAACAACCCAAGAGGCACTTCCGTGTTTACATCGAAGACTGCGAAAATAAGTTTATATGATAAACTACAATTATTTTTGTATATATTATCAGCCGCAGAAATATCGAGAGATAATTTTATACCTTCTCGTATGTATATCATTTCTACTGATATAACAAATGTATACTTTTCAGTACATAAATGATTACCATTATTATTATCAAAATACAAGTATTAAATTCCTATTGACGTAGTATTTATTAAAATAATATCGGTAACGAGGTAATTCTAATTCTTCAGATAAAATTGAGAGGATTTTTAATATTACTTGATGTTGAAAATGTAAAACCGCTCAGAATTCAATTTAGTACTTCTTCTTTCAGAAAGACGTTGCAAAGTGCCCTTCTGGGTGCTTCTCATTGCCTGAAAATTGCTTTCGCCGCTGTCATTACCTAATCAATTTTCTACTCGATGTTTTTTATTGAACGGATCGATATAAAATCGCACTACGATAAATTACGCCTTAGCTAAAGTAAGAAAATGGAGTACAATTATATGAAATATTCCGATCCTCGTCCGAGAGTAATAGAGACTTCTTTCGAAATTGAAATCTCAAGGACCAAGCAGCTGGAGGAATCCGTTATAAATTTATGTACTATGATATATGTGTCCTATATATGCACAGATATTGAAAATGGCCAATTTTGGACAAGATATATTATGACAGATAAGTGTTTTTTAATACTTTGTCGGAGTTCTGATGCGGCTGAATAAATCAATAAGTGATTTACTCATTTATTCATAATTAAACTACATTTTAAACCATGAATAATAGCACACAGTAAAACTACAAAAGTTCATTGTAACGCAAAAATTTTGCGATCTTTGCTGGAACCAAACATTATCGAACTCATCACCAGCAATCTCTTGTATTGCGGGAACTATTTGATTTGTCAACATTTCCAGGTATTTTTCTCCATTGAAATTTCCATCTATGAAAAATTGTCCTATGATTCGATCCCTGAAAACTCCTGCTCAAACATTTAATTTTTGCGGATACTGCGTGTGTGTTTCAAGCATCCAAAGTGGGTTTGGTTCCAGCAAAGATCGCAAAATTTTTGCGTTACAATGAACTTTTGTAGTTTTACTGTGTGCTATTATTCATGGTTTAAAATGTAGTTTAATTATGAATAAATGAGTAAATCACTTATTGATTTATTCAGCCGCATCAGAACTCCGACAAAGTATTAAAAAACACTTATCTGTCATAATATATCTTGTCCAAAATTGGCCATTTTCAATATCTGTGCATATATAGGACACATATATCATAGTACATAAATTTATAACGGATTCCTCCAGCTGCTTGGTCCTTGAGATTTCAATTTCGAAAGAAGTCTCTATTACTCTCGGACGAGGATCGGAATATTTCATATAATTGTACTCCATTTTCTTACTTTAGCTAAGGCGTAATTTATCGTAGTGCGATTTTATATCGATCCGTTCAATAAAAAACATCGAGTAGAAAATTGATTAGGTAATGACAGCGGCGAAAGCAATTTTCAGGCAATGAGAAGCACCCAGAAGGGCACTTTGCAACGTCTTTCTGAAAGAAGAAGTACTAAATTGAATTCTGAGCGGTTTTACATTTTCAACATCAAGTAATATTAAAAATCCTCTCAATTTTATCTGAAGAATTAGAATTACCTCGTTACCGATATTATTTTAATAAATACTACGTCAATAGGAATTTAATACTTGTATTTTGATAATAATAATGGTAATCATTTATGTACTGAAAAGTATACATTTGTTATATCAGTAGAAATGATATACATACGAGAAGGTATAAAATTATCTCTCGATATTTCTGCGGCTGATAATATATACAAAAATAATTGTAGTTTATCATATAAACTTATTTTCGCAGTCTTCGATGTAAACACGGAAGTGCCTCTTGGGTTGTTGAAAAAAAAAATGTTTGAGCTGAGACTGGAGCTTTAGAGCTCAATACAGATTCTTTAGGCCTTTAGTGCACTTAATTTTATTTTTTGAGCGGTTCGAGGGGGGGGGTGGGGTTGATAAGCTTGGATTCGACAGACGGCACTAAATTTTATTGATTTTAGGAACCGAAAGAGTTACTAGTATATACACCCACTCTTAATTCACTACTAAAACGTTGATAAGAAGCAAGAACTAATTTTGAAGATACCGAACTAGGACGCAGTTAGCCTGAGCTCCTTCTGTTTATATGGTCCGTCGGGGACGGTGCGTGCGGGATCTGGATATGCCTGGAAACGTCCCCCGCCATTCCGTGCTGGCACGATTGCGCAATATTGCACAACATTTCGCAATATTGCATCATTCATTTTAAAACTGAAAAATTCTGAGATGAAAATTATATGATCGTCTCGGCATTGAAAAGGGAGATTTTTTAGTACATGGATGAAATTCGAATTGACCTTGAGTTGGAAATTATTAACGAAAATAAGTTGTAGAAATTGTGTACTTAAATTTGGAATGACCCCTAAAGTCCTGCTTGAGTTAAATATGATATGAAATTGTGCCAATGAGTCTGCGATGCACAAAAGGAAATAAGTTTTGACTATGAAAGAGAACTGGCTGGAAATAGGTATTGATAATAATGGGGACATTAGTACCGCTACTTTAACGGATTGACGGATATGAATGAAGATTGATTGGGTTTGATTATTAATGATGCGAAATGGACTCGAATTTGAAAGGAATATTATTCAACAGAAAATTATCGGGAGGAAATTGAAAGGTTTCAATCGAGGTATGGAAAGCAGGTTTGATGTTAATGAAGTTACGGCGATATTTTGTAATGTTGGTTTCATAAAATTCAGGGTGGATTTGATTTAAATCAAAATGAATAAATCAACGATTTAAATCAAGATTTAAATCACTTATTTAAATCAGAATTTAAATCAAGCTGGCATGGTGGCATTTCAATATTATTTGAATGTCGGCGCGCTAGTACTCGGTTCACGGCGCATGCGCAAAATGCACACATTTGACATTTGTGAAGCTTAGTTCAAATATTTGCTTTTTACGTATTTTCTGTAGGCGGTTTCGGACTCGACCATGTCCAATCGGAAAGCGAACGCAAAAAGCACTCATTATAATCAAGTTTGTAGTCTGTCAGATCTGCAAATGTAAAACGACAAACGACAGATTACAGATTTGAAGTTTACTTTTTTCGGCTATTTGAATATTGCGCTAGTGAAATAAACGAGAATAAGGACTAATATAATGAGTGACATGAGTGCAAAGACAAGCGGTAGGAAACGGGATTGTATCTGGGTTAATTTTACTGAAAGTGGTAAAGCAAACAATCGAAAAGCAACATGCAAATGCTGCAATAAGAGCATGCAAGGTTTAGTACAAAGGATGAAACAACACAGGCAGAAATGTACAGGAAATTTGGAGGGAACTAGAAAGAATACTGATAACAACGGAGAAAATAATGAAATTATATCTTCTGATGAATCGGAGTCTGATACGGGAAAGCCCCTAAATGAGGATGACATCGAAAGCCTACCAGGACCGTCAGGGGTCGTCTTATCACCACCAAAGAAAAAAAAATTAAAATCTAATGTCACGAGTAATTGTAGTACTGGTAAGTTATGCTTTTTAAAATTCATAAAAATGCATAACTAAATTGTTCCTATTTTTTTTGTAGGTTTGTCAAGCTACTTAATTAAGGCCACTTCCAAAGAAAAAAAACGAGATTGATAAACAGTTGGCAAGATTTGTAATTGCAACAAATACTACGACTTAAAATCAACATTGGAAAGACTAAGATTATGTCAACTCCTCATCAAGTGAACCAAATAGACATTACACTTAACGGAAATTCTCTTGAAGTGGTGGATCAGTTCAATTACTTAGGCAACGTTGTTAATGACAAAGCAAACATGGACAGCGAGATTCGCAATAGAATTAACGCTGCATCTAGAGCACTCTGGGGACTTAGAGAGAGAGTATTTGACAACCACGACCTTGCTTTGTCAACGAAAATGGCTGTCTACAGAGCAGTTATCATTCCAACACTGCTATATGGATGTGAAAGCTGGGTTACTTACCGTCGTCATGTGAAAGAATTAGAACGTTTTCAGCAAAGACACCTCAGAAGTATGATGAAAATCCGTTGGTTCCATCACATATCAAACGTGGAAGTACTCAGGAGAGCAAACAGCCTTCCAATTGAGGTGCTTATTTCAAGAGCACGCCTAAGATGGGCAGGTCACGTTCATCGTATGCATGATAACCGCCTTCCTAAATGTACACTTTATGGTGAATTGCTAAGCGGTAGAAGAAGGCGTGGCGGTCAACGAAAGAGGTTCAAAGACACTCTCCATGAAAATCTAAAATCCTGCGGTATTGCAGACGAGCAATGGGAACAACTTGCAGCGGACAGAACCGAATGGCGAGGGGTTGTGGCCAGCTATCAAGGAAATGTTGCTGCAAGAAGGCCGAATCCAAGACCTAACCAGGTCTATGTTTGTCCTGACTGCGGTCGACATGTGCTCTCCCGAATTGGCCTCTATAGCCATAGTCGTGTGCACCGTAGATGAATGGGAATTACAATGGACTACACCTTTTGCTTGTTTTTTATTGTACACAATTTATCGACTGTAACATTTTTATACTCGGACTCGAGTAACGGCTAATAATAAAAATAACGTTTCGGGCAGTAAATCACCCAGAGTGCAAAAAACTCCTCAAAATGTTGAGACCGGGTTACAGTGTTCCTGACCGGTCAATAATATCTGGTCCTCTTCTAGATGAAATCTATAAAGAGGAAATGCTAAAATTGGTTGAATCATTGAAAAAAAGAATTGTATGCCTCAGTTTTGATGGATGGTCTAACGTCAACAATCAGCCTATTATATGTTGTTGCGTCATTGACCAAATTCAAGGAGTATTTCTAATTAAAACTATCGACACATCTGGAAATCCTCATACAAGTGTTTATTTGGAAGAGCTGGCGACTTCAGTAATTAAAGAGACAGAAGAAGAATATCGTTGTAAGATAAGGAGTGTAGTTACTGACAATGCGGCTAATATGGCGAGGTATCGTAGGCAATTAGCTGAAAATGATAATAACAACATAAATGTCATAACTTACTGCTGTGGGGCACACCAATTAGAGCTTTTGGCCAAAGACCTTACCATTGAACAGGTAACATCTCAAGTACTCCCAGTTATTAAATATTTCCGGAACAACCATCTTGCGAAAGCTGAGCACCAAAAGAGAAATGGTTCAGCTTTGAAGCTTCCAACCGAAGTACGGTGGAATTCCATATGTGATTCTCTTGAATCCTATGTAAAGAACTGGAACACTTTAATCGGTATTTGTGAAGACGAGGAAAAGCGAGGGTTGATTGATATTGACATTAAAAACAGAGTGACGAATATAAATTTAAAACGAAGTTGTGAGACGCTGCTTGAAAGAATGAAACCGATCGGAATAGCTTTGGATCAGTTGCAAAGAGACTCATGCACGCTTGCAATGGCTGTATTTTTTTGGAAAAAAATGATAAACAGGCTGAATGGCGTAATCGCAGACAAAAAGTTGAAAGACAAAATTGTTGCTCGCTATAACGCTGCTGTCACACCCTACCATTATCTCGCCTTTTTGATAAGTCCAACGAATATATACAGATCGAATTGAATTAACTGCAGAAGAAAAAAACAAGGGCATTCAGTGTGCCAAAGATAATTATTCGTTGGAATTTTTCCAACAACTTCTAAAATTTATTGGCAAAGCTACACCTTTTTCAGGTCCCATGATGTCCAAAAATGCGACTAAAGGATTAACAGACTTTAATTGGTGGACCTGCCACTTCAACATTTACCCAGATAAAAGAATTGTAATGGAGGAGGTAATGCAATTAACCACGGCAATTGCTTCATCAGCATCTGTATAAAGAACCTTTTCCACATTTGGTCTGGTGCACAGTGACCTAAGAAATAGGCTTGGTGTGGCAAAAGCTGCCAAAATGACATTTCTTATGAAACAATTTAACAAAAAGAACACTGTGTAACGTATTGTATTGTGTAATATAGATAATATGTATTAGATAATATAGTTAGATACGATTATGTGCAATTATAACTTAAAGTAATAGACTAAGAGTTAGCTAAGTAAATTTTAACGTCATTTCGTCGATTTAAAATCAATAATTAATGTAAGTAGTTTTGCTAGGCCCGAAAATGCAAATCTGGATGTGGATGTAAAGCAGTCGGTCTCTTGTCAATTAAATGTTAGTCAAGTAAAAATACCTACTCTTCTATGAGAGAATCAGCAAACTTGCCAGGTTGGGGGTAGCTCGTCTCCTGACGTCGGTGATTGGCTTTAATTGCAGAAATAGGCCGACGTTAAATAGATATGTAAATACAAAAAATTTAAGTTCAACAATTTGCTGTACGATATGACATTAAAATTTACGTAGCAGCTCTCCTTCTATACTGTGTTTTCATTTATATATTTTTTGTAAGGTATATTTTCTTTATTTAATAAAAAGCTTCCAAGGAGTTGAGGCTTATGTACTTATTAATGACTGAAATTAAAACCAATTTTAGGGATCATAGCAGCTTCTCAAAACACCATGTTTTAATGTTTTTTTTTTTAAATAGATATTGAATTTTGATTTAAATCACGATTTTTTTGATTTTTTCAAAAAAAATCATGATCTTTTTCCACACTGATAAAATTAGTAATTTGAATATTTAGTTATATTTGCTGATGGATTGAGGTTAATTATGAATTATCGATGACTCATGAATTTTTTCAGAATTTGTTTTTGAAAATTGTAGTTTGTTTAATGAGTTGGTATTAGATTACTTTTTATCGTGTTCTGGCAAACTGACATGAAAGATTGAATTGCAAATTTTGAGTTTTTTGAAATTTTTTCAATACGTCACATGTGAAATGTATTATAACAGATGTGAACACGCACGAGCCTCCTGCGTTTGAAAAAATAAAAATGTTTGGTGTGGAGAGCTTGAGTCGAGACCCCAGAGACCGTGTGTGCACTTAATTTTGATTTGAAAGGAATTGGGGTGGTTAGTTCTTAAATAGTTGGAACGGGCCAAATGCTTCGCCCTGTATATATGTTTCAGAGCTGTAGATGTATATTATTTAGAATCTGACTAGCACTTTATTTAAATTTAAATTTTATGACAGGGTCAAGAGCTACACCCTGTATATGCTTCTCTCTCTTGAAATTAAACACATGGTTTTAAACGAAAATTAAAAAATTATTTATTGAGCGTAAAGCACAGAGTTGATTATTGTAGTTTGCTGTAATTAAAATTGTATTACACGAACTATATTTAACGTGACAACACTTATTTTAATTTGTTTTATTTAGATTTTCTAAGACTGAGAAAATTCACTGTTTTATTTTATGCGTGACCGTAGTTTAATTAAATTAATATTTATTGCTTGGGTTATCCAAGGGAGTAGAACGGCTACTCGATTTATTGAAATTTAAGGTTAACCGGGAAAGAATTGGTTGATTTAGAGACTCCTCGCGGAACGCAGAGACTAACTTGAGGTACGCCGGAACTGACTTGCTTTGAGCTCATCATGCTCCTCCTCTATTTATACGGTACGTTGCGATGGGGGCTTGACTCGCCGAAGTCTGTATAGAGCTGGATACGTCCCCGGACAGCCTATAGGGCTCGAAATGGTGAAATTTTGTGTAATTATTTTGAAAAATTGGAAGAACTGAAAAGTATATCATAAATTCGACATTGAAAAATAGGATTTTTTGATATATAAACGAAACTTGAATCAAAATTAGTTTTTGAAATATGAGCTATAACTGTCTGAATAAAGTGTTAAAATTGATTTGGTCCCGTAAAGCAATGTTGGAAGTCGTAATTTAATCCATATTAATGCCATGTTACTGTCATATTGAGAATGTTCTATCGCCGGCGTTGAAACGAAATGGAAGTAACTTTTAAGGATTGAAGCGAAGATAGCCGCAAGTTGCTGGCAACGCGTATGGAACATGTGGATGAAAAATGAGTTTTGATATCGGTATTTCGGAAGACGGTTTTGATGAATGTGACAATGGCTTGTTGGAAATTTTAATGAAGGATGTTTTCATGCATACATGGAAGATTGAATAAGAAGTTGATTTGAAGAGACATTTGTTTGTAGAAAGTTCTCGGCAGTGAATTCAAATATTCAGGAGTGGATTTGAAGTGAATCGAGATAATGAGGGGGCGGTATTTTTTAGGGAAGTCGTTTATAAAATTTTTGCTATAAATTGGTTAATTTAGATGTTTGAATGATTCTATTGATACATGTAAGTTGATTGTAAATTATCGATATGGTATGAATTTTCTCAGTATTATTTTTGAAAATTTGTGATTTTTGACTATTTTGAGTGTCTGAAGGACTTTTTTATTGTGTTTTGATTGGGTGACCGATACTTAAAATCAACATTGGAAAGACTAAGATTATGTCAACTCCTCATCAAGTGAACCAAATAGACATTACACTTAACGGAAATTCTCTTGAAGTGGTGGATCAGTTCAATTACTTAGGCAACGTTGTTAATGACAAAGCAAACATGGACAGCGAGATTCGCAATAGAATTAACGCTGCATCTAGAGCACTCTGGGGACTTAGAGAGAGAGTATTTGACAACCACGACCTTGCTTTGTCAACGAAAATGGCTGTCTACAGAGCAGTTGTCATTCCAACACTGCTATATGGATGTGAAAGCTGGGTCACTTACCGTCGTCATGTGAAAGAATTAGAACGTTTTCAGCAAAGACACCTCAGAAGTATGATGAAAATCCGTTGGTTCCATCACATATCAAACGTGGAACTACTCAGGAGAGCAAACAGCCTTCCAATTGAGGTGCTTATTTCAAGAGCACGCCTAAGATGGGCAGGTCACGTTCATCGTATGCATGATAACCGCCTTCCTAAATGTACACTTTATGGTGAATTGCTAAGCGGTAGAAGAAGACGTGGCGGTCAACGAAAGAGGTTCAAAGACGCTCTCCATGAAAATCTAAAATCCTGCGGTATTGCAGACGAGCAATGGGAACAACTTGCAGCGGACAGAACCGAATGGCGAGGGGTTCTGGCCAGCTATCAAGGAAATGTTGCTGCAAGAAGGCCGAATCCAGGACCTAACCAGGTCTATGTTTGTCCTGACTGCGGTCGACATGTGCTCTCCCGAATTGGCCTCTAGAGCCATAGTCGTGTGCACCGTAGATGAATGGGAATTACAATAGACTACACCTTTTACTTGTTTTTTATTGTACACAATTTATCGACTGTAACATTTTTATACTCGGACTCGAGTAACGGCTAATAATAATGATAAAATCGATCTATTTTGCAAATGATAGTACTTTTAACCTTGACTATATCGTTAATGTGTGAGACGTACTATAACAGATGAAACGATCACCCATCTAAGTACTAACCGCGCTTGACATTGCTTTACATCACATCTCGAAATAAGTATATAGTAAAGACGCACTCACGTTCGCTCCTATTAATTTTCTTAACCGATAATTTGCCTCCGGCGGCGTATGGTATATTTGGACAGATATATCCTAAATAAATGAATAAATTGTGAAGTGAAAAAATGAAAAGTTTGGATGCTCCAAGTAAATAATTGAGTTATTCGAAATCGGTCCATTATAGCATATATTTACAATTTCTTGGGGCCGTTAGACGAATGAATATTTTCCTCTTATTAAGTTGAAATTAATTATATAAAGTCTTCCATAAATCGACGAATATTGTCTAGTTTTTTGCATGTTTTTCATTAAATCACGTAACACAAAAAATAAATTTTGCCGTCATAAATTTAGGCAGATGAACATCAAACATTTTTTCAGCTGGCTGGTTGCCTAATATTTCAGAAGTTGGGTTATAAGTTTAAATCAAAAACGTGATCGAAATACAAGTTGAAAAACTAATCACGATAAATTTTAATCTGCCCCTCACTAGGCAACATTCCCCCAATAAACAGGAAGCATTCGCCTCGAATATAGATATAGAATATGCAAAGTTTTGTTGTATAAAACGTTTATAGAATTTTCGTCCTCATAAAGGCTTATATAACCGGTGCCGTAGGTGAAATTCCCACTTTTAAAAATTAAATTAGAATTTAAAAGATTTAGAAGCTTGCGGCCATATGCGAGGAAATTTTTAGAGAGTTATTCTGTGTTTGTACTGAAATGTTAATTCTACAGGTATGAGATCATAAATATTCCGATGAAATGTAGGTAAATATGAAAAAGATATATATATTATACATGTATACCAGGTGATTGAAACTATCAAATATCTCTCTACTAGTGGAGTCAGACAAGTATCAAATTTTAGTGAAAAAGGAATTGTTTCCACTGTCATTTTTTTTGAACTTGTTAGTTACATCGAATACTATACTAAATGGACATTTTCTTCCTCTAGAAACCGCCGCTACGCAAGTTATCGGCCATTTTGTGAAAAATCTACCATTTTGGTCGTTCTTTCTAAATATAGATGAGTATATCTCGGTATGTGTATGTTCAAGAAAAGCGAAAAAAATTGAGGCTGTTCATTGTGATATAGGCTGTCAGCGATTACAATATGAAATTTTTATCTGCACACATAACCTCAAAAATGAAAACTGAAAAACTGCTAAATTTTGTTTTTTTTTGTTACAACTTCGGATGTTTTAAGTTAAATTTGATCAAATTTTCAGAAATTATAATACTTTGTATTATGAACAATAACTGGTTAAAATGTCAAGTCAAAATATCTAATACAAGTCTCAAAAATTGACTTCAAATTGTAAAGTTGATTGGCCAATTACTTTTGTGCATCGCATCGTATGAGGTTCTTTTTTTAAAGAAAATGTAGGTTTTCTTATGCACTTTATGATGGTGAACAAGAAAAAATGTTAAACTTAAAAAAAAGTGGAAAAAATTGGTTTCTTGTATTTTTTCGTCAATTTTTTCGAATAATTTCACTTTCTTTGATAAAACTCAATTTTTTTGTATTATTAACTAATTTTTGACATATTTTTATCTAATATTTCGAAGGAGAATTAAAAAATCATTTATATATAAAGAAATATTAGCATACATATGAGAAGAATCGATTTTTTGTATTTTTTCGTCAATTTTTTCAAAAAATTCCACTTTTTTGATAAAACTCAAATTTTTGTATTAATAATTTATTTTTGACTTATTTTGATCTAATTTTTTGAGAAATTTTTTATATTCTATACAAATAGCATTAAAAAATTAAACAATTAAAAACAAATGAATATTTATCATGATTAAAAATTCAAAATTGTCTGCACTGAACAGCATTTGAAAAATAATTTAAATCAAATAAACCGCCATAACTTAAACATGAGTTATAATGATTTGTCCCACTACGAATCGTTGTATAATTTTTGATGGATTACTGATTGTAATAGCACGAAAAATTCAGAATGATGACTAAATTTAAAAAAAAAAAAAGAACCTCATACGATGCGATGCACAAAAGTAACTGACCAATCAATTTTAAATTTTTTTTTTTAATACATTTATTTAACGTCGGCCTATTTCCGCTACTGAGGCCTAACAGCGACGCCTGTAGACGAGCTACCCCAATCAGGAATTTTGCCGAACCTCTTCCCTTAAGAAGAGTAGGGATCTTTTACTTGCCTAACATTTAATAGACAAGGGACCGACGGCTTTACATCCCCTCCGAAGGATGGTATATCTCCTATACAACCCTCGCCTAAGGTTGTATAGCTTCCGCGCATACACTGATATACAAGCCGCTGGAAGATGTGTGAGGCGAGAACGCGGATTCCGTTGGAATGGTCACCCATCCAAGTACTAACTGCGCCTGTCGTTGCTTTACATCGCATACCGAAGTATGTACATAGTAAAGACGCACCTACGCTCGCCCCATATTTTAAAATTTGAAGTAAATTTTTGAGATTTGTATTAGATATTATGAATTGAAATTTTATCCAGTTATTGAACACATTATAAAGTATAATTTCACAAAATTTCATCAAGTCTCACTTAAAAAGTCCGAAGTTTTAATAAAAAACCAAAATTTAGCAGTTTTTCAGTTTTTATTTTTTTTTGAGGTTATGTGTGCAGATAAAAATTTCATATTGTAACCGCTGACAGCCTATATCACAACAAACAGCCTCAATTTTATTCGCTTTTTTGCACCTACACATATCGAGATATACTCATCTATATTTAGAAAGAACGACCAAAATGATAGATTCTTCACAAAATGGCTGATAACTTGCGTAGAGGCGGTTGCTAAAGGTAGGCGGTGAATTTCGTATAGTATTCGATGTAACTAACATGCTAAAAAAAATTGACAGGGGAAACAATTCCTTATGCTTTGCTTGTCTGACTCCTCTATACGAAAAAAATTACCGTAATCAAAATTTAGTCATTTCGCGGAGGAAATACATTGCTGCTAAAATTAATCTGTTAGTTAGTTAGGCGTAACTTACAAATTTTTAATAGGAAAAGGAAACTCTATTTTTTATTGCAGATTCGGATTCTACGGTTAGAAATTTGTAGGATTTCTTTGAAACATTTTTTTCGATTAATCATAGATGGCGCTGTAATTGACGAAATTCTATTTTTTCGATTTCTCCTACTGAGAATCTTTGCATACGATTCTGCAATACGTTTGCAATAAAAAATACCATGATAAATAGTCAAAATTAATCTTATAACTAATTTTATTTTCCAAATTTTCAATTACTGAAAATTGACTTGTCAAAAAACTACTATTATCGTAACCCAGGAACAGGCGTCCTTTTGGAATACTTAGTCAACGCGATTTTTTATTAATTATTTTGTGAAGAAATATTTGTGCCAAACACTTTCGCCTACGCTGCCCTGCTATGACAAGAAGTCGTAACTGCAAAAAATGATGAGGTTTTAATCGAATTTGTACTGTATTAGTGATTCTCACCACTACACAAAATATGCAAGTCGTATCTAAAGCAGAAATAGTGCAAATACAATTTGATTTAACATAAGTTTAAAAGCATCATGAAAGAACATAAAAACAAAAAGACGTAACTAGCATAAGTCAAGTTTGCACCACAGTCCAAGTAGGTATATAACATTTTGATATATGAATAAATAATAAATAAACACCACAGAAATTAAACATATGGTTGCATTGACAAAAGGAACCCAAATTTAATTGCCAAAAATGCGAAATGTAGATGGCATTCAGAAAACAGTTAATTTGTCCAAAGTTACATTTTCACAGATACGACCTCCTGTCATAGCAAGGCAGTACGGCTCAGACTAACTATTGAGTATTTATGCAGCAAGTCTTCTTGGGGAAAACTTATCGCTGGATAAAAACCTTCTGATTTAAAACTTACGTTGTACTGATTCTAAACTATTAATATGAATATTGTAGTGCGGGGTCCAAACGAGTGAGGAATATTCGAGCTTCGATTTAACATAACAATAATACAGTATCTTGAGTGTATCCAAATTCGAAAAATCACCGGAATATCTGACTATAAGTCCATACATATTATTAGATTTAGTGGCAATGGTATTTATATGTACATTTAGTGATAGAGTTCCATCAAATACAACGCCCAAATCTCGCAGAGTTTGAGGTCTTTCAAGTATGGTACCATTTATGGTATAATCGTAGGAGATTGTATTCAATTTGCGTGCAAATGACATTACATTTTTGGAAATTTAACGGGAGTTTATACTTAATAGTCGTAATTACTTGTGGTGTTATTTATTTATTTATTATTTATTAAATAGTAGTTTTTTGCAATCGAATGCAGTTATCAATGGAATTAATTTTAGAAAAAAGTTTCAAATCATCGTCATACATTAAATAGTTAACATTGTCTAAGCCATCTATAATATCATTGATGAATATAGTAAAAAATAGTGGTTCAAGGACAGATCCTTGCGGTACCCCAGAAGCAGAATACATATTCGGCAGACTTGGAACTATTAAATGCCACGTATTGAGTCCTATTTGGCAAATAGGAATGTAATATTGATAATACACTATGAGTGAGCCCGATATCGTCAAGTTTCATAAGCAACATAGAATATTCAAGTCTGTCGAATGCCTTGGAAAAATTCATATAAATAATATCAGTTTGAGTTTGGTTATCTATTGATTCTGATATTATGTATATAATATTACAACGTCATACCTGATAATCTAAAAGAACCAGTTGACTAGATTTCCATTCCTTTGCACTCAATGTCTTTAGATATAATGTCTTGTGTCTTCAAAAATTAAGCAGTTGGTCATTTGTGTATTTTTAAATAATATTCACAAGTATTAGGTTCGGGTTTAACCCCTCGTAATTTATATCCGGGAGATAATCTCTCTTCTACCATTTGCTTAAATTTATGGGTATTATTGTGCTTATTACAGCTACTTTTTATATTTCTCGACTTCGAAATAGGTATGTTTAACTCAAGTGAATTTAAAGTATTCATTATACCCAATGTGGTTTGTTCAGTAATCCCATTATTCATTATGTTTGAAAGAAATGTCTTTTGACAACATTTATTCAAAATTTCATAATGGTTCATAAGTTCCCACAATTTTCTAGAAAATAATTTGTATAAAGTCCATAAATGGAACTTATTAGTTGAATCGCAATAATATAGCACCATCAAAGAAGGTTCTCTCTTTTATCTTTTGACATTCAACTGAAGCGTTAGTTACTACAAAATCGAGCTGTTAAACTAAAATTGGTACAAGCTATAAAAATATTTGCGAACAATTATAGAGGCGAATCAAATATTTGAAGAGAAACGTTAATCCTTGATCGAACGGAATTTATAAAACAGTCAACTTGTTCGGCTTTATTTAATCTGAAGCCGCTATTTAAACTAACGGAATAGCAAGGTTGTAAAGTAGAAATTAAATGAAGTTGAATGAAACAGAAATTTCCGATCCATATCTACAGATATAGAGATAAATTTTACAGTTATAGAACTTTCGTAAACGATAACTTGACCATATACAGGGTGTCTCACCGGGAACTGAATCGGTCGATATAAAGAAAAGTACGCATCAAAAAATTTTGAAAATTCAGATAATTACTAATGTCGGTGTGGCCAATCCAATTAAAATAATTACAAGCACCTGGCAGTTCCGCATATACATATATTATATTAGGGTTCTCGAAAAGAGCAGAAAAGTCGAAAATATGTAGCATATCCTATACCTAAACCTAGCTGTTTCAGATATATTTGACATTTTATAGAAAATTTGACAAGTGCAACGATTTGTAAGAACCGTTATAACTTTCTTCGTGTAAAAGATCCTCATTTGCTTCTTGTCGCATAAAAAGAATTTAAGAAGAACTACGTTCTACAACTGAAATAAATTCAATAATATCATACCAAGTGTTCCGTTTTTCGCGTTACATTTTGTCAACTTCAAACCGCAAAAACTTGTTTAGGTCAAATGGAACACCCCATATTTTTTTACGTCAAATTGTGTAAAATTGAATTCCCTTTTTTCTGATATTAGCATTGTGGGGGTTAAAGTTACAACTTTTTGAAATATTTGCGATTTTATTAGAAATTCATGAATTGTTGTAATCAGTTCATCAAAATAGTCATGATTAGAAACAATCAAAATACCAGCACGGTTAAATTATGCCAACGAAAACTTTTTAAATTTGTTTATTATTTATGTAGAATGTGTTAAAGTAATATCAAGAACTTGCAGCACATTTGCTACTCGATATCCACAAAAACGCAAAATAACACTAACACTGTAACATGCGTATTAATCGAATTGAAGATATGGCATGAACTAAAATAGCAAAGATAAGATCAATTAAAAATACGATTTCATTTTAATTTAATAATTGCTCAAAATTCCGCCCTCGAACCACGACAAATTTTTCGCACCTTCGGATTAGTTCCTCATGGGTAGCTCTTCTAATTGAATCCTGTGATATGTTTTTAAATGCATTTCTTACTCTTTGCATACAATCTTCAATGGTTGTTAATGGGGTTTTTAATAGTTCCCCAAATGAAATAATCCAGAACTGATAAATCGGGCGAGCGAGGAGGCCACAAGAAAGGTCCACTATTGGCAATCCATTGATCATAAAAAGTTTCTTGTAAATAATTATTAATTAAATATGCGTTATGTGGGGAAGCACCGTCGTGCTGATGAAAAATGTTTCTATGTTCGGCGAGAGGTAAATATTCTAAATAGTTATTATTCAAATTTTGTAAAATATTCAGATAACTTTCACCTAAAAAAAAAAAAAAAAAATTACCTATACATATTAGCAGAGGAGAAAATTTAATTTACCGTTTAAATTTTCCTGACAAAATTGTATGCCATCATTCGGCTATGTTATTTTTTCTTATGACACAGTAAACATTGAACTGCCAACTTTCCTGAAAGTTTCGCTCTCTGAACATATGAGGATTTGAGTCACTCCAATAGTACGAATTGTGTCTATTAAAAAGTCCATTTTTAGTAAATTTTGCTTCATCTGTCCATATAATATTTCAGAAATAAGAATCGTGACCCTCAGACCTTATTAGAATAAACTCACAAAAATTCCGTCTTCTTAGGAAATCTGTTTCTTTTAATCCTTGAACCATATGAAATGAAAACGGGTGAAACTTATGTTTTAATAAGATTCTGTGAGTTGAATCCTTGCATAGTCCCGATTCCAGAGCAGCTTGTCTTAATTACATCCTTGGAAATGCATGAAAATATCCCAGAATGACTATTTCAATGTTTTCGTCATCAACAATAGGCTTTCTTCTTTGCATTTTTGCCTTGACAGAGCCATAATTTTTAAAATTTTACAGTATGCGTTTTACAGTGTTTAGTGACGGTTTCCGTTTTTCTGGATATCGAGTAGCAAATGTGCTGCAAGTTCTTGATAGTACTTTATCACATTCTCCATAAGTAATAAACAAATTTAAAAAGTCTTCGTGGGTGCAATTTAAATGTGCTGGCATTTTTTGACATAAGATAATGACCGATTGTTTCTATCATGGCTATTTTGATGAAATGATTACAACAATTCATGAATTTCTAATAAAATCGCAAATATTTCAAAAAGTTGTAACTTTAACCCCCAGAATGCTAATATCAGAAAAAATGGAATTCAATTTTACACAACTTGACGTAAAAAAAAATAGAGGGTGTTCCATTTGACCTAAACAAGTTTTCGCGGTTTTAAGTTGACAAAATGTAACGCGCAAAACGGAACACTTGGTATGATATTATTGAATTTATTTCAGTTGTAGAACGTAGTTCTCCTTGTGTTCTTTTTATGTGACAAGAAGCAAATGAGGATCTTTTACACGAAGAAAGTTATAACGGTACTGGCAAACCATTGCACCTGTAAAATTTTCTATGAAATGTCAAATATCTCTGAAACGACAAGATTTAGGTATAGGATATGCTACATATTTTCGACTCAGAATTTTATACTCTTTTCGAGAACGCTAAAATAAATAGGGTGTTCTATTTGAAATAAGCAAATTGGTATCGACTTCCGGTATAAGCGAAAGCGCCATCTGCTTGTAATTATTTTAGTTGGATTGGCCACACCGACGTTAGTAATTATTTAAATTTTCAAAATTTTCTGATGCGTACTTTTCTCTATATCGATCGATTCAGTTCCCGGTGAGACACCCTGTATATGTACCACAAGCAATTATATATTGAACGGTATTACACATATAGAAAACGTCTGGACAGTGGCTCAATAATAATAATAATAACGACTGCAGATCAGGTGGAGAAATTCTGGAAAACGCTGTACGAGGAGAGGCTTCCACTCAACCGAGATTCTCCTGCCCTTGCACACTTTGAAGCCTTTTGTCAAAGGCTTCAGCGACCACAGGAAGTGTGCGAACTAATAACCCCAGAAGAGGTTCGTAGGGCTCTTGAGGGCTCTAAGAACTTTGCTGCTCCAGGTCCCGATGGGATAAATAACTTTTGGTGGAAAAAGTTATCGAGCACCCACCACCATTTGGCAAGAATTTTTAATTCCTGGTTAAATGGGGAGCAGCAAATCCCTTCTTGGGTTGTTGAGGGGCGGACAGTGCTGATCCCCAAGAACGGAGATTTGTCCAACCCAAAGAATTACAGACCGATAACCTGTCTAAACGCATGTTACAAGGTGTTTACACGCATTTTGTACATGCGGGTGCTCCACGCAGTTGAACCGGTTTACGAACGGATATATGAGCAACGAGGGTCGAAGAGAGGTGTCGCTGGCTGTAAGGAGATCCTGTTGATTGACAGATGTGTCACACAGGACTCCATGCAGTATAAGCGGAACCTCTCTATGGCCTGGATCGACTACCGCAAGGCATTCGACATGACATCGCATGAGCTCATTGTTCACTTGCTCCGATGTCTTGTGGTACCCGGTCCCGTAGTGAGATGTATTGAAGAACTGATGCCGCTCTGGAGGACTCGCTTTACCATAACATCGGGTAACGATACAGTCCAAACAGAGTCGGTAACATTCAGAAGAGGAGTATTTCAGGGAGATTCCCTCAGCCCCCTTCTGTTTTGCATCTCACTACTGCCATTATCCGTCTCGCTCCGGAAAACCCGTGGCTACAACTGCGGTACCCCCGGCGACAGGAGGCATAAGGTCACCCATCTATTTTATATGGATGACTTTAAACTTTATGCCTCTGGAGAGAGGGATCTCCAACAGTCCCTTAGGGTGGTACAGGAGTATACGCAGGCTGTCGGTATGCAGTTCGGGTTGGACAAATGCGCACTGATCCATCTCAAGAGAGGACGATGCGGTGACTATGGAGAGGACGCGCAGCTCGTGGACGGAAGCATCTTACACCATCTAGATGCCGGAGAGTCGTACGCTTACTTGGGTGTCGAGCAACGCTCCACCCAAGAAGTGAGTGTAGTGAAAAACGCTCTCCGCGGCAAGTATCAGCACCTACTCCGACAGATCTGTCTTCAGAACTGTCGGGGAAGAACAAGGTGTCTGCTACAAATATGCTTGCCGTTCCGATCCTTCTCTACTCTTTCGGAGTAGTGAAGTGGACTAGAGAAGAGCTGCGTCAACTCGATGTAGTAACCCGCAAGAAGATGCATCTCAATAGGAGCTTGCATCCTAAATCGTCCGTTCCACGGTTATATCTCCCACGACATCGGGGAGGCCGTGGACTCTTGAGCTTGGAGAGTCTCCATAGCAGGATGGTTCTGGAGGGAGCATGTAAGGACATCAGGAGTTCGGATCCCCTCCTCTGCATGGTCCGAGACCATGAAAATGCAGAGGTAGGAGCTTTTCTCTTTAAGGCAGCACGGAGAGCAGCCGATGAACTTGGTCTCATCTTCGACGTCGAGCGGGTAAACCCCGACTCTGTCACCGAGTTGGAACCCGTTCGACTAAAAGCCCACATTAGAGCTGCAGAACACAACATCCTTCTGCAGCTCCATAAGGATAAGCCATTGCACGGGATCTTCTATAAAAATATAGAAGACCTCGGCTTATCCGAAAGGCTGACCTTCGCCTTCTTAAGGTCAGCTGGGCTGAAGTCTGAGACCGAGGGATTCATAATGGCTTGCCAGGATGGTGTATTTAACACTCTCGTCTATCGACGTTGTGTCATGGGTATGGAGGTCCCTGATGTCAGCTGCAGGGCCTGCCGCAGGGCGCCGGAGACTGTAATGCACTTACTGTCGGCTTGCCCGACATACGCAGTCTCGGCCTATATTCATAGACACAACGCAGCATTACGAGTGCTTTACTATCATCTAAGGCACTCGTATGGGATAGACGAAACACCAGTGCTGCCTTACGTTCCGGGGGATATTGAGTCCGTTGTGGGGAATGAGAAGTGCCTAATTTATTGGAACTACTCGTTTCCCACCGTCAGGCAAATACAAGCCAACAAGCCTGACATAGTACTCCTCGACCACCAACTCAAGACAATGTATGTCGTGGAATTCTCGGCTCCCGCTGAGAGCAACATTGTCTTGAAAGAGGAGGAAAAACGGACAAAATATCGAGATTTGCTCTTCGAACTCCGCAGGCTTTATCCAGGCCATTCTGTTAAAATAGTGGTACTGATTATAGGAGCCCGGCATGCCGAGATTCGGCAGAGATCTTAGCCGGCAGAATGCAGAAGGCTGTCATCCTCGGTTCATTACGTCTACTCAGGGCACACGATTCGCGGACCCGGTAGTCACTCACCCCACGGGCGTGTGGAGTGGCTATTGGTATTACCAGCTCCCCTCTGTGAGGGTCGGAGCCACAGAGTAGGGTGACTGGTTTTTTGTAAAAAAAAAAAAAATAACAATAATAATAATAAGCTTTATTACTCAACAGAAAAGATTCACTTACAGAGCAAAAGTGTACATAAGTAGGTACACCAGTAGCAATAAATATATTTACAAAATACTTACATTGAGAAAGAAGTTTGTACATATTTTTTAAATGACGATAAGGAAAAATGAAATATATCAATGTGCAAACAGTTATTGTTTTACAAGCTTCATATGCGATATAATGAGGAATGTTTAATGCAATTTGTTTGGGTATTCCAACAAAAAATGGTATATTCTGCCTATCGGCACTCTAAATTGTATATTCCACAGAAATGAAATATCGTCTACCAAATTATTTAACAGTTTATAAAGGTAGGTATGTAACTGATGCAATATTTCTCCTACATTCTAATGTTTCAATATTATAGTCACTATACAAACTAGTTACATCACCAAACATACACTCCCTGTACTCGAATATGAAGACATCTTAAGTAACGTCTTTGAACTTTTTGAATCATATCAGAATTCTTAAAATATCAAAATATTCAAAAGTTGAAGAATCCTTAGGATTTCTTATTATAAACCCATGTGTACGCTGAGCACTTTTAAACTTATCTTCCATATGCTGTGAAAAGTTTAACTGACTATCAAATTTGACACCCAAATCATTACCTACATTATTTCTAGTCATTGATGTTTCTACCACTACGTAATCAAACATAATAGTATTTTGTTTACGAGAAAAAAAAACAACACATCATTCGGTTATGTTAAATTACAAAGCACTGACCAACGACCAATCCGAAAGCATGCAAATATTAATTTGTATTTTCAAGCAATCGCGTATATTATTAATTTGCATAAGAAGCTTCATATAATCTGCATATATAAGGATATTCGACTTAAAAAAGCATGTCACAGCACTGTTTCTATACAATAGCTGCATTTTTAAATTCTACCCATCCAATTTAACTAAATCTTTGTTCTTTTCCGAAATTATTGCTGTCCCATCAGCCTACTGGATTTATGACCTCGCTCGCCACGTTACTGACCCAATGTTTTATATTTACATATTTTTTTATCACTGTATTTATGTATTTTATTTATACACTGTCATCAGGAGTCGGAAGGGGTACCTTTTTTGCCAGAGCGCCAATCTAGAGCCCCCCCCCGTTTTCGAGGTCGCTGAATACGATGGTGGGGTTCCACAATTTTTTTTCCTCGGCAACCTCTTCAAATTGTCCAAGAACCACCCTCAAAGTACTCTTTTCCGCGATTCCGTTTATTTTCCCCATTTTTTCTACTAAACTGTTATTCCCTCGAGTGGAACGGAAGGTCCCTCGAGGGATTTGATCTCAGCCGTCCCTACACCAGGTTTCCACCCTTCTGGGTTGGAAAATTGATATTTTTTTTGTGAAAAAAAAAAAAAGATATTTCACAGGTGTTTCTGTGAGGATGGTGGCAGGTGGCCAGGGTTGTGTAACCATCCCCGGGGCTTGTTTTTACCCTTCGAAAGGGTGGTAAAAAAATTTTTATGAGAAAAAAATTATATTTTGTAGGAGGCGTTTCTTTGAGGAAGGTGGTAGGTGACCAGGATTGTGTAACCACCACCGGGGGTTATTTTCACCCTTCAAAGGGGTGGATATTTAATTTTTTTTTTTAATAAATTATTATTTTGTAGGAGGTGTTTTTTTAAGGAAGGTGGCAGGTGACCAGGGTTGTATAAACAATCCGGGGGGCTGTTTTCATCCTTCGAAATAATATTTTGTAGTAGGCGTACCACCTTCCTCAATGAAACGTTACACAATCCTGGTCACCTGTCACATTCCTCACAGAAACACCTCCTGTAACATGTCAATTTTTTTACACAAAAATAATATCAATTTTTCAACCACCTAGAGGGGTGGAAGCCTAGTGTAGGGGTCGCTGACGTCAAATTCCTCGAGGGAGCATTCGTTCTACTCGAGGGAATAACAGTTAGTTGAAAAACTGGGGAAAATTGGGAGTGGTTCTTAGCCAATTTGAAGGGGTTGCCGAGGAAAATGATTGTGGGACCCCCACCATCGTGTATATACGTAAAATCACGAGGCCGGTTTACTTAATAATTACTAGTTTATTTCACGAAAAAATACATTTTCCACCCCTTCGGAGGGAGTGGAAATCAGGGGTGGGAGTGTTTTGGCTTATCTTCCTGGAAGACCGAACCTCTGTACTCGAGGAAGTCTTAACCAGGCCAAAAAGGGCTTCGAAAATCATTTGTAAGCGGGAGGGTGATTTGGGGGTGGTTATTGGCCAATTTGAAGGGGTTGCCGAAGAAAACTAATTGTGGAACCTTCACCAACCTGTTCAGCGAACCTCTCTAGATTGGCGCTCTGGCAAAAAAAAGCAAAAACCCCAAAAAACCCAGACTCCTGACCTCGACTATCATGTTATTATTTTATTGTGAACCTCAGTGTTTGTTTATATACACTGTTATTTTCTAGTCTTGCTACAAATGTACTTTTTACATAAAGTGGTCAAATAAACGATGCTTCTTCTTCTTCTAGAACATCATTCACGAACAATAAAAATAATAGTGGGCCCAGATTGCTGCCTCGTGGTATGCCACTGGGGCTATAGTAATTTCTTGAGAAGTAATTGTTTACATTCACATATTGATATATATCAGACAAATAGGGTCTTAAATAATCAACAAAATTTTCCGTAAAATCCCATAGCTCTAATTTTCCACATAATAACTGATGATTTAGTTTATCGAATGCTTTTGTCATGTCAATATTCGTGCGTACTACAATGATTATTTGATCATAAATAATACATTCAAGTGCTTTAGCCGGGGTGGAATAATACATATAGGTATGTAGTAACTAGTGTCACTCCGGTCACCATTTTTAAATACTGGACATATCCCACTTTTTTTCCATGCATACGGATATTCACTATTTCTAATACTAAGGTTGAAAATAAACGTAAGCGGTGCGTTAAAGTATTCAATACATCCCTTGTATATATACCCGGGTATGCCATCCGGCCAAATAGCGTAATTCTTAATATTTTTTACTGATTTGACAACTTCATACTCATTAATTTCTTGTATAACAATACAATTATTATTACTTGTAAATACATTTTCATAAAAATCATCAAATTTCTTAAGATCAGAAACATCAGCATTAAAATAAATTGACTCAAAATGGTTAGCAAACTCATTAGAAATATTCCCGCCATTTTTAATTTCAACACCATTATACATCATACAAGATGGCAACCCTGTATAATTTTTCTTCGAGTTGATGAAGTTCCAGAAGAGCTTGGGTGCATTAAAGGTGCCACTTTCACATCTGTTGGCATATGTATCATAAGCTATTTGTTAAATAAAGCCTTCTTAATACGTAAAATCTCGAGCTAAATATTTTAGAGACTAATGTGCCAATGATAGAAAGAAATATCTGCCGTGTAACTACGGGGACATAATGACCAAGCTTACCTTGCTACGGTTTTAGAGTAGTATGTGCAACCCTCTTGCTGATTTAAATTTGCTTGGACTGAATCCTGTAGAGAAAGTTAACTCGCAATTGAAAATAGATACGCCACCAATGAATTAAATCTGGCGTACTGTGGGAAATTCAACACACCCGTGACACAGTCTTGATGGGGATTTTATCTCGAAATAGTAATCATGTTTGGAACAGGATTGGGATACAGCTCAATCGTCACTGTGTTTACTTTTAATGCAATAAACAATCAAACACATTGTATGTTTTTCTGAACTGATTTATATGCTTTAGAGAAAATAGTGAAAGTAGAGATGGACCACGATTGTTTTGCAATAACGTTTAATTTAATAGAACAGAATATTATCCTTGCAACGGTATGAATGCTTACATAAACATTGAATTATAATGATCTGAAACATTAAGATAAATAAATAAAGAAATATAGTAATAGTAATAATAATATACTTTATATCTCAGTTAATTGTATAAACAAGTAATTGTAGAGAGCGTTACAGTACTAAAAAATAAACAGTTAAAAATACGTATAACGTACATACGTAGTCTCTAGTAAAAGTTTTTCGAGAGTTTTAGCGAAAATAGCCCTTAGCGTCGAGGGTGACCTTTCACTTTCCAACCATCAATATTGGCGAAAAAAACTAGGTGTTTTCTGCGTATTTGCCCTAAACCGGTTCCTCAGTGTTTCGGTGTCAGAAAAGTATGTTTACCATGTACTCAGATGTGCATGGGACCGTCTTGCCTGAACGTATGAATATATAATTGCCACAATATAATTCAAAGTCGTTGCGATTCAAGCATTTTTAAGCTCCGAGGAGCGAACTAAATTAATATTGAACTGGAAATATGTGAATAGAAAGGCAAGCAAAAGCCCACCAAAATTATAAACATTGAACTTTTTACTGAATTTTTTTGTGTAATCGTTAGCTATAATTTCCATTCTGGATTAGTTTGTTACATTATAAGTCTTTCCGTTCCTCACTATGTGTTGTACATGGGCCAGACTATAGTTATCATACATCTTGAACTTTTTGTAAAAACGTAATTTTTTAAAAGATTTTATATATATATAAAATGTGTGTGGTGAGCTTTAGAGTAATGTATATATGTGAGAACTGTCCTTTTTATAAGTGAAAATTTGTGTAGTTGTAGTCTGAATTAAATCTCTATTTCTGTGTACTAAGTTAAATAACTGCAAGTACAGCATCACGTAAGTGATTTATTGCAAAGCATTATAAAATTCAGCATCATTATTATTGTGAATAAATCTAATTGCTGGTAAGATTATCTTATCACGACCAGATAATCTCTTATTAAAAGAAAATAAAGTTTAAAAAGTCCAATAAGTTAAAGGAGTCCATACACGCGAAATCCAAAGAAGTATATTGTTGAAACTGTCTGTTATGAAATAATGCCAACAACACCCATTCTAAATGCCTGGCTGTGCGACTTGTGAAATTGACTTCAAACGAAGTGACAAATTAATCACCAAATGTGTTTTATGTCACAAAAGTTACCATAATAAATGCATTGGTATTGATGATGATGGATATAAAACTATTACCAAAATAAAAAATCTTAAGTACTTCTGCGATGATTGTTCTGCACTAAGTAATTACTCTAAAGTAGATAAGCTGTGTGATTCATTAGAAGTGTGTTTACAAACAATTAATCAACAAGCTAAACAAATACAGGCACTTACTGAAAATGTCAACAAACTTATGGATATTTGCAATAGTTTTACACCTAATCAAAATAAATCATATGCAAGCATGGTGCAAAAAAATATTAGTAATGAACCAGTCTTAATAGTAAAACCAACCATGGAAAATCAAGATAGTGCAGTTACCCAAAATGATTTAAAAGACAGTATAGATCCTTCTAAATTAGCAATCGGTATAAAACAATTGAGGACAATTCGAGATGGTGGGGTTGTTATTACTTGCGAAAATTCATCCTCTAGGGAAAAAATGAAAAACTCTATTGCTGAAAAGCTAGGTTCTAGGTATAAAGTTCAAGAAAGCACGTTAAAAAATCCTAAAATCAAAATAATTGGTGTAGAAAATAAAATTATAAATTTAGATAACAAAATCATAATTGAGAAGATTATAGAACAGAACGAAGTGACAGAATTTGACAACATGTACATTGAAGTTGTTCGTAAGTATCAAAAAAACAATATATCTGGTAATGTTATTATTCAAGTAGACCCTAAACTGTTTTCACTATTTATGGAAAAAACTAAAATATTTATCGGATGGAAACGCTGTTATGTTAATGAATATATTGGGTGCATTCGTTGTTACAAGTGTAATCGCAACTCTCATTCAATCAAAGATTGTAAAAATGAAACAACATGCGGGAAATGTGCAGGAAACCATCGTACGAACGAATGCCAATCTCACGAACGCAAATGTATAAACTGCACTTTAAAAAATGAAAACTCTGGTATTAAATTGGATGTAAAACATTATGTAAATGACCCTAACTGTCCGTGCTATCAAATGATTCGAGACCAAGAAAAATGTAGAAGAAATTATACTGTATAGCAATCAATTTATACACCTGTGCCAGTGTCATCAACTATATCTGCTGTTACAAAAGTAAAATGCGATAAAAAGTTACAACTAAAAGTTTGTCATGTTAATATAAGATCCTTAAATTCATGCTTCGATGATTTTTGTAATTTTGTGACAAACAATGATTTTGATCTCATTGGTCTGTCTGAAACATGGCTAACAGATAAGGATTCCTCCACAAACTTTACTATTCAGAATTATTCTTTAGTTAGATCGGACAGGCCTACTAGAGGTGGTGGTGTCTGTTGGTATATTAGTAAAAACATAAAATACAAAAAAATGGAATTGAATTATGCACCTGGTGACCAAATAGAACAATTATGGATTTTGGCTAATATCAATGATAGAAAAGTGGCATTTGGTGTCGTATACAGACCACCTAACCTCAATATCTCTAGCCTTGACACGCTTGAGGAAGTTTTAACTTACGTTGTGGGAGAAAGTGATGATGTTATACTGGTTGGTGACCTTAATGTAGACTTTTTTAAAAAAGATTCTTACAATTTTATCTACCTTCAAAATATCTTAGACTGCTTCAATCTAACACAATTAATTCAAGAGCCTACTAGAATCGCTGAAATTTCATCTACTTTAATTGATGTAATGTGCACTGATCGGCAGGAGAAAGTAGTCGAATGTGGAACAATTGATCTCCTGAATATGACAGATCATTTCTTGACATTTGCCGTTTTTGACTATTCTGTAATCAAACTACCCTTGGAGAAAGTAACATACAGAGATTATCGCTTTTTCGATAAGAAGGAATTTGATAAAGATGCAAGTGCTGTTAATTGGATGTTCGTACAAGACTTGCCAAATATCGAGGAGAAAAATAACTTTTTGAGTAATGCTATTAAAACTATATTTGACATTCACGCACCTTATCGAACTGTTACGCTACGAAAACCATATAAACCTTACGTTACTGAAACAATAAGAGATATTAGTAGATTGAAGCATAAAGCTTACAAAGATTATAAAAAAACCAAATCTGAAGTAAAACTGCAATTGTATAAAGACCTTCGTAATTATTTGTCTTTAGCAATACGTAATGAGAAAATTGCTTATATTAAACAACAAATTAATAGTAATAAAAATCATGCAAGAAAATTATGGCAAAATCTTGAAAAATTTAATGTGCATACTAAACCAAAAAATCTTATATCACCTGATATCGGTCATCCAAATGAAATCAATACGTTCTTTTCTTCTATAACCCAACAAAATGTGAATTTAGATACTTTAGTGTATTACCAGCAAAATGTTTCTCCAAATGTAGAAATGGAATTAACTGTAACTCAGATGTCAGTTGAGGAAATTGAAAATGCACTAAGCTTACTAAAGTCTAACGCGTTTGGTGTAGATGATATTAATCTGAAAATGATAAAATTGATCTTCCCTTTTTGTAAATATGCCATTACACATATTATAAACTCGTCATTTGAATCCGAAGCAATACCTCGAGTTTGGAAACAGTCCATTATTATACCCCTAGCCAAGATTAACGTAGCAACTGAATTTGGCCATCTCAGACCAATCAACATTTTACCTGCAATGTCTAAACTTATAGAAAAAGTAATAAGCATAAGATTAAGCGTACATTTGAAAAATGAGAATATTTTACCTCTACAACAATCAGGATTTCGAAAACAACATAGCACTTCCACATCTCTAATGAAGATATCTGATGATCTCACTTGTGCTATAGATAGATCGAAAGTAACATATTTGGTGCTTCTAGATTACAGCAAGGTATTTGATTTAATAAATCATGAATTACTACTAGCTAAATTGCATTATTACAAAGTCAGTGACCGATTATTAAATTGGTTTAAATGCTATCTGTCTCACCGTTCACAAGTGGTTAAAGTCGACAATTCTTTCTCGTCTGAACTGCAAGTTTCGTGTGGCGTTCCACAGGGAAGTATTTTGGGCCCCTTATTATTTACTATTTTCACGGCAGATCTTCCATCAGTACTTTCTTCCAACTGTAGGATCCATCTTTACGCAGATGACACACAAATTTATATCGCTTGTAACCCATTACATAGTAATGAAGCAGTAACGGAACTAAATGAAAACCTAATTTCTGTAGCTAATTGGTCATGTGATAACGGTCTTACTATTAATCCGTTAAAGTCAACAGCAATGTGTATAGGAACTAGTTCCATGTGTAAGAAAGCCAGTGATAATTTGAATAATGAAGTAATTATGAATCACAATGTGTTAGTTTTAAAGCCATCTGCTAAAAATTTAGGAGTGATCTTCGATGACCGTTTGTGTTTTGAAAATCATGTAACCGCAAAATGTCAACTATCATATGCTAAATTTAGGACTTTATATAAGTTTAAATATGTTCTACCATCAGATGTAAAATGGAAAATTCTAAATTCTATAATTTTAAGCAACTTTGACTATTGCAGTGGCATGTATTATTGGCATTTAACTAAGTCTTTTCAAAATAAAATTCAAATTTTACAAAATAGTTGCCTAAGATATGCATACAACATAGACAAGCGACAACACATTACTCCATACTATAATAGTCACAGTTTATTAAAAATTGATAATCGTTTCATGATGTTGTTCTCTTGTTTACTTTATAATATTGTACAACAACACACACCACCATATTTGTATGATCTTCTTGAACTTAGATCTCAAGCACATGATGTTAATATTAGAGCACTTGATTCTTACAGTATTCCTAAACATTATACTGCAAAATTTGAGTCATGTTTTTCCTATATGGCTCCTAAAATACTTAATAAATTTCACAATATTTTCATAACTAGTTCTTCCATGTATCAATTTAAACAAAAAATAAAACAGACACTTTTAGTACAACAAAATGCTATGTAGTTTATTTATGTATAGGTATTTTATATTTCTTATTTTATATATGTGTGTATGTATGTGTATGTGTGTATATATATTTGTGAATGTATATATATGTGTGTATATATGTATATATGTGTGTATATATATATGTGTATATATGTGTATGTATACAATATATTTTTTGTTTGTTTTTTTTTCGTTTATATACAGCTATGTACTGTCACTTTATGTTTAGCTTTAAATTAGTTATAGATTTATAGGGGAGACTGAAAAATGTCTATGTGCAATGTCTTCCCCTTTTGAAATTATATTTATATATTTTTTCAATAAATATTATTATTATTATTATTATTATATACAGGCTGTCCATTTTATCAGGGCACTCGAGAATATCTCACTTAATATCGGTCGTACAAAAAAAATATTTTTAAGAGAATTGTGCCGATTTATATAATCTACAAAATGGTTTAAAGACATTTGAAATTCATGGCCTATTTTAAGAGTTATGGCGGAAAATATCGAAAATGCGGGAAACGTCTAGGCCAAATATCTCCGTTATTTGAAGAGATACGAGAAAAATGCTAAAACGAAAATTTTTTGCAAAACAGGGTGTTTCAACGAGGTTTTATCTAATTTTTTTCAAAACCGCTGTATTTTGAGTTACTCTTCAGGCTGTTAAAAAAATTATTTTGAAACGGGCGGGAAATGGCGCCATTAAATAGAGTATTTTCCTCCGTTTTCAATGATATATCACATACCATATTTATTCATTGGTACTACGTTAGTAATTATAAAAACATTTTTTTAAAACCAATAAATTTTTTTTCACAAGTATTATACTTGCCGTGGAGAAGTATGATTAAACAAATCGATAAAATAATTCAATAACTTGTTAAAATCTTTGCTATAATAAAACATTAACATAATTAAGAAGAATAAAGAAAATTCAGGTAACAAAAACAAAATAATAATTAAGAAAGCAACATGGAGCAATTATGGAAAGAGTATTCGCAGTTATTCCAATGTATAGAGGTCCTCCATAAAAGCGTCACTCCTTGCTTAGAAAGTTATAATGTCTTTACCAATTAATTGATGTATAATATTCCGAAACGTCAGCAAAATACATTATTTCTGTGTTTATTCCGATTTATATTATTTGCAAAACATAACCTCTGACTTTTCCTTTGGCGTAAACGTCACGGGCGCAGAGGTTTTTTCCAATAATTCTATTATTCTGTAGATTCGGTGATTTGTTTTGAAGAGGATAATAATATATGTGGTAGAAAATCCAAATAATAGGAAAGAATATTCGTAGAATGCCACAAATAACTTTTAGACAATATAATATCCATTTGTTTGTATTTCATGATTTCACTATTATTTCAATTATTTTAAAATAGTTGGCTATGAACAAACTTGATTATTTAATTTTTTGACAGATCATCTCAGTTAGTATTTAAACTCTCACTCAATCACGCTCGTTTAAGAATTTAGAATTTTCAAAAATGTTTTTCACTCACATTGATCGTTATAATATGTTCGTTACATATTGCCAATGCAATTTTAACTCTGGATTAGCTCAAGTAGAATATAGAAACAGATTTCCACAAGCACTGCAGCCGAATAAAACTCTGTTCAGAAAATTAGCTACGAAACTGAAAAATAATGATCCATTTTTAAAGAAGAGGACAAGGTTGAACAGTGTTACTGATAATGTAAATAAGGTAAACCCAGTTATTAATTATGTAAGAAATAAAAATACAGAAAATTTTCAAATATCATTAAGAGAAATTCAAATTGCTTGTCATATAAATGAAAAAAGTGCTAGAAAAATTTTAAAGAAAAATGGTTATGGGTGTTATAAAGCCAAAAAAGTTCACAATTTACAAGCGGGGGATAAACCAAGGAGGACGACTTTTTGTAGGTGGCTGTTGGAAAATGAGCGTTCCGATACATTAATATGTAGTAAAATACTTTGGTCCGACGTGTCAAATTCTTCCAATAATGGATTTTTTAATCGCAATATTCATTACAAATGGACTTCTGAAAATACACACTGGCATAGACCGACCGGGTTTCAAAATCGTTTTTCAATAAATGTGTGGATAGGTATTTTAGGCACCAATTTAATAGATCCTTATTTTTATGATGGACACCTCAGTGGTCAAGGGCACCTAAACTTTTTAAAAAATAGGTACCAAGGGATTTATTCGATGCCCCCCTCGTTCTCCAGATATAACCCCAATTGATTTTTTTCTATGGGGGTATATTAAAGATAAGGCGTTTTCGACGACACCGCAAAATGTAGAGGACCTAAAAGCTCGAATTGAACAGGCATGTATTACAGTTACCCCCGAAATGCTGTGTAATGTTTTAAATTCAGTGCCTCGCCGCGCTCGTGCTATATTCTTTTTATTATTAATTTGTTTTTTTTACCTGAATTTACTTTATTCTTCTTAATTCTGTTAATGTTTTATTATAGCAAAGATTTGAATAAGTTATTGAATTATTTTATGTTTTATTTAATCATACTTCTCCACGGCAAGTATAATGCTTGTTAAAAAACAAAATTATTGGTTTTAAAAATATGCTTTTATAATTACTAACGTAGTATCAATGAATAAATATGGCAAGTGATATATAGTTGAGAAGGGAGAAAAATACTCTATTTAATGGCGTCATTTCCCGCCCGTTTCAAAATTATTTTTTTAACAGCCTGAAGAGTAAATCTCAAAACACAGCCGGTTTTGAAAAAAATTAGATAAAACCTCGGTGAAACACTCTGTTTTGCAAATAATTTTCGCCCTAGAATTTTTCTCGTATCTCTTCAAATAACGGAGATATTTGGCCTAGACATTTTCCGTATTTTCAGTATTTTCCGCCATAACTCTTAAAGTAAGACGATGGATTTCAAATGTCTTTTAACCATTTTATAGGTTATATAAGTCAGAACAATTTTCATAAAAATAATTTTCTTTGTACGACCGATATTAAGTGAGATATTCTCGAGGGCCCTGATAAAATGAACAGCCTGTATTTTGACTTTATATGGTCTTTTTCTTGTGGTTCAAAAATTCCTTTTCAGGTTTAAATTTAAGAAAGTGTTAGTATTGACTGTGTTAGATTTATAGTGTTGCGATGTCCAATTGGTACCATCAGTGAAAAGTTGCAATAACCATTAATATCTAATCAACATAGAGCACATGTTAACTGACCCCTCCCCATATGGAGGGCATTTTCCAAATATGAGTACACAATCCAGCAAGAGCTGTCGACATTTCCAACATCCTATTTACGGCGAAGACCCAATCCCAAAAACTACAAATTGTATGGTGATGATACACCATTGCCAAGATTAATTTGGTTTAAATTATTATTCTGCCAGCACAATGTATAAGACAAATTTTAGGTACGTTTAATTTGTTCAAACAGCAAAAGACGAAAGAGAAAGAAGTTACCAATGAAGACAATATGTGTCTTATTTCAAAATCAAGCGCAAGCGCTAGCAGACAGATATTAAAGGTCTATTCGATTCTTAGCCTGAACGATATTAGGGTCTGTTCGATTAAAAGAATAATGAAAACTAACAAACTATTCAACCTACAATGAACTATTCAAATACTACTCGTTTAATATAAAAAATGAAAAGTTAAAGATTAAATTTTGAAAATACTAGAAGTGAATTTATAGATAACTCTAATTTAAATATCAAATTATCTGATCAGAACAGAATTGAATCCATGGTGTAGTGTGCGACCAATGACTAATTGAATACACTCAGAAAGCAATTTGACAGCCTAGCAACAGAAACTTAACATCCACTAGAAATTGAACATTATACAGAATAAACCATAAGAATTATATACTACTGAATACTAAGGTAAGTACTCGAAGTAATACATTAATTATTCCGACGTTTATAGTGCTACGATGCGGTGGTTATATTATAGTTGCTAACATTCTTCAATATATTAAATACGATAGTGGTTGAGAAATTAAATGTTTACAATATTTTAGTAAGTTACTTGATATATTGCCATAGCAACTGGAATGCGATGGTTTAAGTTTATCTGAAGACGAATAAGACTGGTTTCAGTTCTATTCATCTTCTGATGATGCAAACATGTTTAGCGAAAGCCACGTCAAGTAGTGTATTCGTATGTAGTGTTCAAATGTCGTATTACTCTGGGTATAGGCCAAACTTTAAAATTGTTTCCAAAAGTTGCATAGGACCGAAAGAAAATAGTCTAACTATACCCTGGAACAGTAATTGTTTTATACATCTCTTCACTGGTTTTATTTATGTATATTATATAATAATAATAATAATTTTTATTGGTGCTAATATACAACAAGTATTTACACAAGTCAAATGTATAGGTATAATGATCATAAGTAAATAAGCGGTGTACCTAAAGTATTATAAGTTAAAATAACACATATCATAATATTGTAAATGGACAAAAAACAAACAATCTAGTACAAAAAATGTGCACAAATAAAATTAACATAGAACAAAATGATTAAAATCAGCACATAAAAATTCATCAAATGAATAAAACGCTTTTCCGAGAAGAAAACGTTTCACAGTTTCTTTAAACTTTTTACCGTTCAATTGTTTAATTTGGGAGGGTAATACATTATAAAATTTTATCCCATAATAGTTAATGCTGTTCCTGGATTTTGTTAGTCGGAGAATGTAATTGGCTGTGAGTTGTATATTGAGAATATAAATACAAGGCAGTGTGAGGATTTTGAGTTGTACAAATGTGTTTTTGCAGTCATCTCTATACTTGAGACCAGAAACTACCCTAATTGCTCTTCTTTGTAGCGAGAAAACAGAACTGGCTGATGGCGCATGACCCCAGGCCAGAATTGCGTAAGTGACAGTGGTATGTATCAATTCATGATAAGCAGTTAAGAGGGTTCTTTGTGAGACATTGTATGACAGGTTTCGTAGTAGATATATATTTTTTGAAATTTTGTACAAACATAATTTGTTTGCGGTTCCCACGACAACTTTGGATCTAAGAAAACACCTAAGAATTCAGTTTCATTTCTGAATATGGAGATCTCGTCACTTACGCTTCTCAGGCTAAACATTATCTTTTCAGTTTTAGACTGATTTAAACATAACTGATTTGCCAGGAACCATTTCTCAGCATTTGACTGCGGCGAATTTGCGTTATCTAATAATTCCATCATACTAGAAAAACCATTTGAGATAGTGGTGTCGTCAGCAAATAGTGTAAAATGACTATCAATCATTGAACTGGGTAAGTCATTAATATATATTAAAAATAATATGGGGCCAATTATAGATCCTTGAGGAACGCCATATTTTATAGGTAACAAAGCTGATTTTTCACTTTTGTTGGTAACGAATTGGTAACGATTGCTTAGGTAGGAATTAATTAGATTTCTACTATTTTCATCAAATCCGTAGAACTTTAGTTTGTCTATAAGAATATCATGAGACACACAGTCAAAGGCCTTAGTGAGGTCCAAAAATTGCGAGTAAATGTATAATCCTTTTTCAAATCCGTTGGTAATGAAATCAATTCGGGAGAGGATAGCTAAAGTGGTGGATTTATTATCTATTAGTCCCCTAAGAAATAAAGAACTTTATTTATTTATTTATTTACGATTTAAGTTATGTATTAATACAACTAAAAAATCATGTTTGCATAATAAAGTAGCAACAGCATCTAACTTAACGGATCATTGTAAATAACAAAATATGCATTATAAATATAAAAGGGATTTTATCAGAGCTAATAAAATAAATACGAGCTTAATAATGCTGAGAAAGGCCTAATGTTGAAGTATGTTAGGAAATAAAAGTGGGTAATTACGTGGCAACAAAAAGCCAAATTCTTTAAATTTTCCGTTTTCCTTTCTTATGTAGATTTATATGCTGACAGTGATTGATGCGAACAATAAGAAATAAGAATTCAACGTAAATTACCAGGAGCTTTCTATAATTTATAAATATAATCGTGTATTTCTTTTGTTGAAAACATTTCCAGGCGTCGCGCGACGTACTTTACCATACTTAGTTTTATAATTAGATAAAGCTAATTAGCAGCTGATTTTATTCAGATTCCACGTAAAACCGACACCCCGTTCTAACTTTCTGGTTGGCAGAGATACTTAAAGGATTTATAAAGAGTTAAGACTCTGCTTAAGAAGCGGCATGCTCCAACTACGCAAGGCCGTTACTCACTTTTAAACTCTTATTTATGTATTTTATCTCAATTTATTTGATTATATTTCTTTTCCTTAATTGCAGATAAAGGTCGAATGTAGTTAAATTTATTTTATTAAAATTATAATGGCTGCTACTTTTTGGTTCATTGCAAAATATTATCGATTATTTTTTGCTACAGCTTTCTAGTGGAATTTTTATGACTGATTTTTATATAACTCAATCCCTGATTACGTAGAAAGCGATTAATGGGCCAAAAATTACATGCACCTTTCTAATGTGTTTTCACGAATTTTCTACTTAACTGCGTTATTTGTAATCGAATCGGAAACATACTTAGTGCAGCCATTCAAGCTTTATACCTCAGAAATATTTTACTACGAACCGATTTACATGAAATTTTGGAATTAGGCTTATCTTACCCTTAACTTCAAAAGTGGTATTGACCCGACCTCCGTTCTTACTCTGGGGGTGGTTGCCACCCCTTCTCGTTAGTGAAAATTTTTTTGGTCAAAATAACCTCGGGGATCGATAGAGGACCCAATTATAAGCAAAAAGTGTCCCATAAATTTTTTTCAAAAACTCAATACTTTTCAAGTTATTGGCGATTGAAAACTCCGAATTTTCCCACGTTTTTCAACGGTTTTTGGCAAATATCTCAAAAAATATGCGTTTTAACGATAACGATTATAATAAACAAAATTGTAGAAGGTAAAAAAATGAACAAATTGGTTTTTTAAAGAATGTTCTAAGTGCAATATTAAGCGAGATATTGAAGATAAAAGCCGTTTTCTTTTTGTCTGAACTTTAATCGATGTATTCAATCCCATCTAGCGGACAACGGATACATTTTATCCATATGACAATGAGAAACTTTTTTATAGTGCTTAAAATAATCTTTAAAATGAGCAGTGTTAAAAGTTATTTGCACGTAAAGTGAGTGAGTTGTAATGAAAAAAAGAGGGACATCTAATAATTTTTTTTTAAATCGATGTGTTTCATAAGTGCCATTTCCACCAAAATTAAAATTAATCGTATTCCGTCTAGATTTGACTTTAATATGAATAGTTTATTAGATTCCAGCCGTTCGGCTGCTTTGGAATGCATACTTTTCAAAATAATCACGATTTTAAGAAGAAAAATTTTTTTTCATTTTTTAAAATAACACCTTTTTTTCATAATATTTCAAAAATAATGAAAGGTGCGTAAAAACTGTAATGATAAAAAATGTAGGTCTTTGTTTGACAAAAATTTCCTTTTTTTTTTCTGTCAGACCAAAATTGACGGAGATATGACTGTTTAAAGAGCGCGCGGTAGCGTAATCACAGTCTCTCTCGAGCCCTTTGACACTTCACCGTTTCAAAATGAAGGGTTTAATACTATGTTATAATGAAAAAAGTTGTAGCTCTTTCAATTACCTTTAAAATTGTTTTTTCAAAGTTGTGATAGCTTTAAAATTGAAGGAGTTATGGTCCAAATACTAAACGTTTTTTTTTCTATTTAGTAAAATGAAAATTTCGGAGCGCAAAAATTTGGAATGAACCCAAAACTATTGTATATATATATATATATCCATATATGGCATATATATATCGGAAACATACGCACGAATATATACAAACGTTCATATATGTATATCCAATAAAATCCAATCCAAAAAAAACTGCAGATCCACCTGCACCGCAAGATTTACTTAAAATGATTTTTTGCAACTGCAAAAAAGGTTGCGGAGCCACTTGCGAATGCCGAAGAGTCGGGCTGTTTTGCAATGTAACTTGTGGAACATGCAGTGGAGATAACTGCCAGAATACTCTTCCAATTGAACCAGAAGAAGATCTTGATTACGACAGCAACTCCGATATTGAGTCATGAACGATTGATATATTAGTTTTTTAATGTATTGTAATGCTCTTGTTGCAGAATTTTTTATAATTAATTACTAATTTAATCTAGTACATTTCCAGATAACTTGTAAGTTTATATTGTATTCAATAAAAAGTGTCTGATTACTTACTCTATAATTAAATTATTTTTAATTGTATAAACACATATGTTTTAATTTAGGGGTAGTTTTAAGGGTTGAAAAGCTAAACATATGATAGTCATTTTCGAGAACGTGGAACAACATTTAAATCATTTTGAGTTCATCAAAAGAAATTTTTTTATACAATTTTTAATTGAGGGGTTGTTTTTAAGGGTTGAAAAGGGGTTAAAAATATGATAATTAAAGTAGAGAACGTAAAACAATATTTACTCTATATTTAAATCTTTTTAAGTTATACAAAAGTATTTTTTGTAATTTTCTTCAATTTAGGGATCGTTTGCAGGGGTTGTAAATTTTTTTAGGGTTTGAAAATGGGTTAAACATGAGATAATTGTGTTAGAGAACACTTTACGATTTCACTCCTTATTATTAAATACGTTTTCTAGCGATAAAATGGCTCAATGTCAATTTTTTCATTAAGGGGTCGGTCGTTTTCACCCCTTAAAAATAAAAAACGGAGGTCGAGTCAATATCACTTTTGAAGTTAAGGGTAAGATAAGCCTAATTCCAAAATTTCATGTAAATCGGTTCGTAGTAAAATATTTCGGAGGTAAGACCCTATTTTTCGCTTCAATGACTGCACTAACTAGCTTATTGGCTTATACGTCTCAGAAAATTTAATTTCGGTCAATATTCATAGGTAAATTCACTATCTTGAAAAAAATTTAAAAATAACAAACATGCCTTTTAACATGCTTAAACACAAATGCTATTGAGATAGTGCTCTAAAAATAGTAGTTTGGTGGGGGAATGAGGGCCCTTTCGACTTTGAGCGATTCCGGCTGGTGCGTGGTAGTCGGTGGAGGGGTTGCTGTACCCATTTGTACGATTTGTTGTGAATGCCTCTCGTTGAGGTCCGTTTCTGTTTTGGGCCGAGCTGATCGTGACGTCACAGGCACGGGTTGAGGCCTCATTGATGTTGCTGTTGGGCGAGTTCGATCCCTCATTATCCTGGAAGTAGCTGGTCTGGGGGTAGCATGTGGCCTAACAGCGAACCTGGTCGCCAGATTCCTGGTTGCATCGGAAAGCCTTCTTGCTGCCCTTGGCCATTGACTGGACGATGACTACGCATGCGTCGGCATCTGCTAGGGGAGAAGACGCCTGACGTCGATGATGGACGTCGTGAAGGTTCGTCGACGTCGGAAAAGTTGATGGCTGGCTTGGTGTGGGGCACTTACCCTGCTTCCTGTTGACGAGACGGACGGCACTGGATTGAGAAACGACTTGGGCCTGGTAGCGTGGGGTGAGCTGTCCTGGGCTCATCGCGGCGGTCCGTGCGGACTTCTATCCGGGACTGGTTTCGAAGTATCATGCGTCTGTGGTTCGAATTATCTTAGGGAGTCGTGGATGGGTAGTCGAAATAAAATATGCTTTTTCAGGTTATTCACTATTGCAGAGAAATGTCTTGGTACTGCTGACATGTTTCTTACTTGCCGGTAACCGCCGAACTGATATGTTAGTTATTCGAAGCCGGACGATGAACTACTGATGCCCAGTTACTCCGCATGTATAGTATGTAGCAATGCCTGGGGCTATCCATCGACGTCCAATGCTTATGTGAACGATCCATCTTTTGCGTTTGAAGGACTTTTACTATATTTATCAAAAATGAATGTTAACGTTCATAAAATAAGGGTTCAAAACGATTGTTTCAGACGGAGAATAATATAAAATTTATACTTACTGTTCGTTTTTGCTTAACTGCTGCTCTGATGGTATCTATTGGACGTCGTAACACTATAAACCTAACACTTTCTTAAAATTATACCTGAAAGGGAATTTTGCAAACACAAATAAAAGACAATATAAAGTTCAAAAATATATATTAAATCTTTATTTATGTTTTACAACTTCAAGAAATATGTTTTGACAAACAATAGTCTGGCCCGTGTACAACACATGGTGAGAAACGGAACGATTTATAATGTACCAACTACCATCCAATATGCAGTCTTTGAGCTAACGATTACACAAAGAGATTCAAGAAAAGTTCAATGTTTATAAAATTTTGGTGGGCTTTTGCTTGCCTGTCTATTCTATTATAAATTATGCTCCGCTTAGGTATCCCCAGAAAATTTGTGGAAGTATGTCGCAGTCTACATACAAACAACAACGCCCAGGTTATGTATAATAATGAGGCAACCGAACCTTTCCAAACCCTCACTGGAGTTAGGCAGGGATGTGTCCTGGCACCCCTACTCTTTAATTTGTTTACCACTGCTCTAACAATTATTGTTGACAACAAACTGACAGTCAGAGGAATAGGTCTCAGATACCGTTTTGATGGCGGTCTTTTTAACATAGGGCGCTTCAGAGCTTTCACGAAGACACGCACACGATTCATTTGTGATCTCCAGTATGCGGATGACTGTGCACTTTTAGCCTCTACGCCGGAAGAGCTTCAAGAACTTTTAGATGTGTATGCCCAGAGCTACGATTCCTTAGGACTTAAAATCAACATTGGAAAGACTAAGATTATGTCAACTCCTCATCAAGTGAACCAAATAGACATTACACTTAACGGAAATTCTCTTGAAGTGGTGGATCAGTTCAATTACTTAGGCAACGTTGTTAATGACAAAGCAAACATGGACAGCGAGATTCTCAATAGAATTAACGCTGCATCTAGAGCACTCTGGGGACTTAGAGAGAGAGTATTTGACAACCACGACCTTGCTTTGTCAACAAAAATGGCTGTCTACAGAGCAGTTATCATTCCAACACTGCTATATGGATGTGAAAGCTGGGTTACTTACCGTCGTCATGTGAAAGAATTAGAACGTTTTCAGCAAAGACACCTCAGGAGTATGATGAAAATCCGTTGGTTCCATCACATATCAAACGTGGAAGTACTCAGGAGAGCAAACAGCCTTCCAATTGAGGTGCTTATTTCAAGAGCACGCCTAAGATGGGCAGGTCACGTTCATCGTATGCATGATAACCGCCTTCCTAAATGTACACTTTATGGTGAATTACTAAGCGGTAGAAGAAGGCGTGGCGGTCAACGAAAGAGGTTCAAAGACACTCTCCATGAAAATCTAAAATCCTGCGGTATTGCAGACGAGCAATGGGAACAACTTGTAGCGGATAGAACCGAATGGCGAGGGGTTGTGGCCAGCTATCATGGAAATGTTGCTGCAAGAAGGCCGAATCCAAGACCTAACCAGGTCTATGTTTGTCCTGACTGCGGTCGACATGTGCTCTCCCGAATTGGCCTCTATAGCCATAGTCGTGTGCACCGTAGATGAATGGGAATTACAATGGACTACACCTTTTACTTGTTTTTTATTGTACACAATTTATCGACTGTAACATTTTTATACTCGGACTCGAGTAACGGCTAATAATAATAATAATAATAATAATAATAATAATAATAATAATAATAATAACTATTCACGTATTTGTATTTCAATATCAATTTTGGTCGCTCCTCGGAGCTTGAAAATGCTTGAATCGCGACGACTTATATTTGGGCAATTACAATTTCATACGTTCAGGCAAGGCGGTCCCATGCACAGATGAGTACATGGTAAAGATACTTTTCTGACACCGAATCACTGAGGAACCGGTTTAGGGCAAATCCCTTTAAAACTCATCATTTTCCCGTCAAAATCGACTGCTAGGAAATGATGGGGGTCCCATGTCGCTAAAGGCTATTTTCGCTAAAACTCACGATATACTTTGAATAGAAGCTGGATTAACTTATCCTCATATTTGATACCACGTATGAGTTGCAGTGCTTAACAACGTGGATTCGTAAAAGGGTTTTTAATTTTGAAATTTCCGCAATTGTCAAATTTTGTTACTGTTTCTAAATTTTGGTGGTCGGGGCGACATTACGTCCCTGTGCAGCGACATTTACTACACTTTCTAAAATTACGCTCCTTGAGGAGTTATTGAAATTTTTGCATAAAAATCGCTCTGTAGAGCGAAAATATGATTAAGAATATAAAAACATCTTCCACGATATTTTTACGTGAAGCACGCTTTTCATGCGAAATAAGTCGGATTTTGTTACAGTTTCGAAAAGTACATCGAGCGTTTTATCGTGTTCTTTAACACTTACTCTTAGTTGGTACTTGTTTTAGTATGACGTTGCTCCTTGGCTACTGGACGTAATTGGTGTTTTTCGTGTTTTCTGGTTGTTTTAGTATTGTGTTTATAGTCTCCAGTGACATGTGATAGTAATAGTATTATTTTTTGGTATTTTTTGCGTTATACTTTGAGATTTTTTTGTGTTTTACTTTCTTGTGAATTTTTTTTTGTAATATTTTTTTATTTTTAGATTTTTTGTATTTTCGTTTTTTATGTCATTTTTTTGTATTTTTTATTTTTTCAAACTTCATTTTACAATATTTTTGTTTTTAGGGCGTGTAAATGTAATTGAAGGAGGGATGATGAAGAGCATAAAGGAATTTGGTGGTGAGGGGATTAACAAAGGGAAGATTTGTGGATTGAAAAAGGGAATGTGCGAGGATAGGCAATAGTCTTTTTAGTACCAAGTTGTCGAGCGTCGGTGTTCCTGTTATGTTCGTGTATTAATTGCGCAGGAGTGATAGAAGGAAGTTGGGTAACTATTCTTAGGATTTTGTTCTTATTTTGCTGGGAGGTGGATTTGATGGGTTTTAGAAATGAGGGAGTTCCAGATGGGAGAAGCATAGATGAGGATGGGGCGGATGTAGGACTTGTATATAAGGGTAGCGGTATTTATGGGAGCGTTTTTCAGGATGGGATATAGGGAAGAACACCAGCCCCAACACCTATCTCTCATGGCTTGTACATGTTTATTGAACAACAACTCTCTGTGTAATTCGACACTCAAACATTTAATTTCATTTCTCTATACATATGCTTGATTTTTAATTTTTAATATAATGTTAATGTTATTAATTCTTTTAGAGAAACAGAGTGTTTCGGTTTTATTTATGTTTACAAGAAAACCCCAGCCCTCGTAAAATTTAACTGTCATATCCGTCTGTTGCTGTATGATATCCGTCAGGACTTGTGGATTGTTTGACGTTGTTGATATTGCGATGTTGTTCGCATAAAGGCAAAGAATTGTCCGATGGTCCATCGGGGATGGTGTGCCGTTCGTATATAGGTTAAAGGGCATAGGTCCTAGGGATGGTCCCTGGGGAACTCCAGCTGCCTAATTTTTTGGTTGCCGATAACAATAGTTTATTTATTTATTAATATTGATTATTAGTTTTCTTTGCTCTTGATCTAAGTAGGTTTTGTAAGTCCACTTGAGAAATAAACAAATAAATTATTTTACTTCTTAAATTGGTAAAGAGACCTACACTAATTTTTACGTAAAATCAGGCGTTATCACACTAGTTCCGGTTAATTGAAGTTTATTACCAAGTAAATGGTGAAGTAAAGAGTAACTCGCGGTTAAAGACTAAAAGAGCACCTCGACTTATTCGGATATAATAATTGTCGGCCATAAAGGGGGCTATAAAACGACAGTCACGAATGAAGGATGTTGTAATTTCAGGATTCCACAACTCGGATAAAAGTGCGCTATGAAGCGCTGTTTGGAGCGTGACCTTATCCGCCATTTAATGTGTGTTTATTACTGAGATGGCGATTTACTTTGTTTAATGCCGGCTTTAAATTTTTATTTCCATCCCTCGTTAATTTAGATACTGCGCAAATATATTTGACAAGTAATTACTTTTACACGACGACATCAATTCGTCTGCAAATGCAGTGCAAATGAAGGCTACAAATTGTAATAATAATGTAGGGAAAGTTCGAATATTCAAAGAAGAAGGTAGTTTTATTTTGTCGGGACTACCTACCCCGATTCAATGCAACAATAAATACTGGTATTCTCTACTTTAGATAAAAAAGCTGAAGATTTAAATATTTTTTAATTTATTTATTTTATTTACATCTACCTAACGATAAACCAACTACAGGGCATGAAAATGACAAACTGTATATAAATAATGTATACCTACATAAGAAATAAATAGATATAAACACAAAAAATGTACAAATATAGAAAAACAAGATATTTAGGAGAAGTATCATTATTAAATAGTCAGCATTTCTGTTTTAATATTCGCTACAGATGTATTGAAAATAGCAACGGTGTCTTATATCAATGTGTGAATGCTACGTGTCCTGAATAATGGACCGTTTTACTAATTTTTAAAATCTATATACCGCCGTCAACAATCGTTTTTGAATACGAAGCATTTCTAGATGCATTTGAAAGCATGCCATTACTTGGAAAAGATCACAAATTATTGATTTGTGGCAATTTTAAATGTAAATAAATTTAATTTTGATCAAAACGATGTCAATAGAGTAGTTGATAAAATTATGGGTTTTCTAGATATGACAATATAATACAAAATTAAACAGAAATAGTAAATTGTTGGACCTCAACTTGCTAATTTTAATTGTAAAATTAGTAAATATTTCGTATCTTTAGTTAATGAGGACATGCAGCACCCCCTTTGATCATAGATTTCAATGTAAACAAAAAAATGTAAAAAAAAACTCCTCTGTCAGCAACATAAACGTTACTTATAACTTTAAGGGAGTTAATGTCTTTCCACCATACGACAAACGCTTGGTCTTACTTATAAAATTATAGTGACGTTGATGAGACATGTGATGCTTTTTAAGGAACTTCGAAGTATCTTTGAAGAATGGGTATCAAAATTTAATAAGTCAAGTCGTAATTTCCCGCCTTGATATAATGTTACAAAAATTACAAAAAAAAAAAAACAGAATATTACCGGAACTCGTATAGGCGACTCAGGACCACTATAAAACAACAAATTGAGTCTGCTTATAAAGATTATGTTTCAGTCGTCGAAAATGTAATCACGCACGGTTCCTTAAAATTTTGGTCTTTTGTTCATTACAAAAGATTTAAAAAACTAGAATCCCAGGAACGGTCACTTACAACAATGAAACCGTGGATGCACCGCAGACGATAGTTAGCAAGCTTTTTCTCGACTGTATATTCTGCCTCGGATCCGAGTCACAGAAGACAACATATTATCCCATCAGAATCGACAAATATTAACTGTACCACAGTAAATAAGATCTTTGAAGCAATAATTTTTTTTTTAATAAAATGACAACCGATATTGATGGTGTTCGCTGTTTTGCTTTAATTTGTTGAGTCCTTATTTATACAGGGTTACTGGTAATTCGATACATTCCTTTGGAGATGTGATGGGGCATGAGCTAAGGAGTAAATCTAGCCCTAACATACATTATGCAAAACTCAATAGTTTTTGAGATATTTCAATTTTTTTGTTTTTCTCAAAAAAGTAGATCTTAATGTCTTAAAAGTTAATTTCCGAAAAATCTACTTGACATTTTTAAATTTTTTTTTACTGGATTACTTGTCCAATATTATAGATATCCGTTTGGAATGAAAAATATTCGGAAACATTTCGATCATGTGAACATTTAAAATAAAAACTTGTAAATTTTTTTTTTTTTTAAATCAGTTATGAAATTTACCTATTAGGTTTTTCAAAAAAATATTAATGTAGCACGCGTACAAATTATTATAAAAACTGCTTTATTTCAATAGCTATCTAACTAGGTAGAAATTTTTAATGTAATATTGATAGTTCTAATAAAAAATTAGTGAAGATAATGCTGGTGGCGGAATTTATTAAACGATTAATCGTTCATTTTCATTTAAGTCAGTCAGTCCTTGACTTTGACGTTTGTGCATATATGTCATTAACTGACATTCTTATCTCCGTGTTCCTTAAGTTTGTTGGTCTTGTTAAATTAGTTATCGAAGATTTTGATTTTGCTCGTAGTTGTTGTTATTGTATTTTCTGTGCCATGGCCGTGTATGCCAACGCAGAATACGCTGATATCTTGTTTGTCTATGGCTACTGTGACGGCAACGCTGCTGAAGCTCGCCGAGAATATGGTCTTTGGTACCCTAACCGCCGCTTACCAAATGCACGTGTATTCAGTACGGCATATCGAAATATCGCTGAAACTGACTACGTGAAATGTAGAAGAAGTGACGCTGGTGCTCCTCCCGTTTATGAACCAGATGATGAGGAAGAAATATTGAGGTATTTTGGGGAAAACCCAACTATTTCAACTAATAAAGTCGCAAGACTAACCGGAGCGTTACAATGGAAAGTTTGGTCTACAATACGTAGAGTTGGATGTCATCCTTACCACTATACCCCTGTCCAAGGCTTGGAGGAAGGTGATCCTGGAAGGAGAGTGGAATTCTGCCGCTTTATGTTAAATTCAGATGCAGAAAGTGCAAATTTTTTAACAAGTATTTTATGGACGGACGAGTCGAAATTTAATCGCGAGGGTATAACAAATTTCCACAACTTACATTATTGGGCAGAGGAAAATCCCAAGTTAACACGTGAAACTAGTTTCCAAATGAAGCTTTCTATTAATGTGTGGATGGGAGTCATTGGCCATACTTTCTTCCTCAAAATTTAAACGGGGAAATCTATGAAAATTTTTTAAGAAATGATCTGGCGGTGATTTTAGAAGATGTTCCTCTCGCCGTCAGACAGCGAATGATGTTTCAGAACGACGGTTGTCCAGCACATTATCGGCTGACAATACGACAGTTATTTGATCAACGTTTCCCTAACCGTTGGATTGGAAGAGCGGGCCCAATGCCTTGGCCAGCGCGAAGCCCTGACTTAACACCCCTTGATTATTACGTATGGGGTCATATGAAGGAGATGGTCTATGCCACACCAGTCAATACTATAGAATACCTTAGACAAAGGATAGTCGATGCTGCCCAACACATAAGGCATACTCTGACAACCAGAGTAACAAGGACGGAAATAAGAAGACGCTGCCGTGCCTGTATACGGAATAGGGGCTCCCATTTTGAGCAAGGCATATAAAAAATAAAGTACAACTTTGAAATTAATGAAGAATTAAACTATACTTTTAAAATGTTTTTTACTGTTTATCTAAAAATAAAATTCGTACTACTTGTGTTATTTTTACTAGTATTTTCTTAGAACTATTAAGGGTACATTGAACATTTGTACCTTGTTAGATAGCTATTGAAATAAGGCAGTTTTTATAATAATTTGTACGCGTGCTACATTAATATTTTTTTGAAAAAACCTAATAGGTAAATTTCATAACTGATTTTAAAAAAAAAATTTTTACAAGTTTTTATTTTAAATGTTCACATGATCGAAATGTTTCCGGATATTTTTCATTCCAAACGGATATCTATAATATTGGACAAGTAATCCAGTAAAAAAAAAAATTAAAAATGTCAAGTAAATTTTTCGGAAATTAACTTTTAAGACATTAAGATCTACTTTTTTGAGAAAAACAAAAAAATTGAAATATCTTAAAAACTATTGAGTTTTGCATAATGTATGTTAGGGCTAGATTTACTCCTTAGCTCACACCCCATCACATCTCCAAAGGAATGTATCGAATTACCAGTAACCCTGTATAGGGCACTTGAAGATAGGTTGAAATTGCTTATTCAGTTTTTATATTTGTTTAATTTGTAAAATTAATTTATTTATAAATTTCAATCAATTTTGGAATTGGGCAGACCATATAATTTGAAACAACTTTTTTATTTCACATTTTGTTCCAAAATAAAAAACAGAACCAGTTTACTCTTACACAATTATAAGTTTTTGTAATTTTTAAGCAAACTGTACAAAAAATATAATTTATCTCAACGTCATTACTATTTTTTTTATCAAGCAAAAACCTTTATAAACATTAACATTTTCTTGAAAAGTGAAAAATGTTAATCATTACGCCTAACTGTTAACCCCATCCGCGGACATACTCTATATGTTTGTCTGGGAAGTTGTATTCTTAAATAAATAAGTTCGTGGAGTTTCTAAACGTCACTCAAGAACACCCTGTAAATATTTTATATTTATGCAAATTATAGATATAGTGAAATGTGCATGAGTTCCACTTGCACAAAGTCATATTTACCAACATTATTATTAATTTCACATGTTGCCGAACGGCAAAATTCATATAAATTTTTGTCAGTCCAATAAATACCAAACATTTTATATGCATGCCGAGCTTACAAATTACATTACTATTGCGGCGTTTCCTCCATTGTACGAACACAATATTTTCAGAGATGTGACTAAATAGTATTTTATGCATTCATAACGTAAATATGGTAAACAGAATGCAAAACTGGGTCGAAGTTATAATGTACGGCTTGAATTTGTGTAGTGTAACTCCTAAAGTGGTGAGGTACATTTCATTCTTGAGCTCGGAACTTGTCTAGCGTGAATGCTCTTAACATGGTCGGTACTTTGAAAATTCAAAAGGGCGCATTGTAAATTCCCGGAATTACACTTGAATTTTGTGTAATTAGTTACGTACTATTAATTCCAACCACAAGCTTGCCTTGATGTTATGCACTACCTGGAATTTCCACATCTGTGTTTAACTAACAAGAAACACACAGGTTTAATTTTGTCAAAATATTTTCTGGACTTACTTGAGGATTGTTTCATTAATTATTGTAGTTTATTCGAGGACATTTAATTTATTTGTTCAGAAGGACGTATTTTCATGCTATTAAAAAACTGTCGGCTGGAAATAATTACAAAAAAGTTTGGGATTATATTAATGAAGCCACAAATCGAAACGAAAATTGCAAAGACAACGTAGAACAAATAACTCTAGAAAAAAACACAAAAACCACTAACAAGGAAGAAATAGCAACTTTTTAAATCAATTTTTTATTGAGATGGGCGAACAAATTTTTAATGAAATTCCGAAACACACACCAAAAATCAGTACAAACCAAGATCTGAGTCCTATGGACCTTGGGATTTAATTTATGATACGGATAATATTGATAAAAAAAATTCAATTCTTAACCACAATATTATTCATTTATTTGATATCCATGCACCTATAAAAACATTCAATTCAAAAAAGTACAATTATGCTCCTTGGATAACGGACAACATTAAACTCATGCAAAAATTAAGAATCAAAGCATTACAGAAATTTAAAAAGTCTCGTTTACACGAACATTGGTCATATTACAAAGAACTAAGAAATTTTGCAAATACTACAATCAAATCCGAAAAAAGGGCGTATCTAAAATATAAATTCGAAAACTCAAATTCGAAAGGGAAACGGAAGGAACTTAAAAAATTAAATTTAACAAAAAATAAAATTAGTGACATTCCCGACAAATTAAGTAATGTTAATGAAGTCAACAATTTTTTTATTGACTACCAAAAATAATGTTCAGCCTAATGATGATACGATAAACTTCTACATGTCTAATATTAAAGCAGGTTTAAACGATACTTTTACATTTGAAGAAACTACAGAGGCAGTGATTTCCAACGTAATTTTGAATATAAAATCTAAAGCATTTGGGACCGACAAACTCAATATCACATTAATTCAATTATGCTGTCTTTTTTTAGTCCCATATATTTGTCACATCATTAATAAATGTATTGCCATGTCATATTTTCCCACTAAATGGAAAGAAGCCGAAATTATACCTCTTCCAAAGATAAACCAACCTACGGAATTTAGCCATCTTAGATCAATTAGTTTATTGCCAACTCTATCAAAAGTTCTAGAAAAAATTATGGAACTGCAGATTAGATCATATTTGAATTTTAACAATATATTACCAATAAAACAGTTCTGGGTTCAGGCAAGGTCACAGTTGTGCAACAGCATTAGCAGATGTAATGGATGATATTATTACAGCATATGATAATGACAAAATATCAATATTAATATTATTGGACTATTCGAAGGCATTCGATATGATTAACCATAAAGTACTATTATCCATATTACACTTCGTAGGTTTCAGTGAAAGTGCCAATACATTCTTATCTTCATTTTTAAGTGACAGATTTCAGCAAGTAAAAATAAATAATCAGGTTTCTACTTTACTTAGAGTTACGACTGGCGTTCCGCAGGGAAGCATATTAGGACCCCTCTTATATACAATCTACACATCCAATTTCACAGAGTCTTTAAAATTTTGCAGTTATCATTTCTACGCTGATGACACACAACTTTATTGTTCTTTGAACAGTGAAGAAATGGTACAAGCAAATGTATTAATAAACCGTGATTTAAGCTGCCTTCATACAATTTCGACTGAACATATGTTAAAAATTAACCCTAACGAATCATCAGCTATTTTATTTTGTAAAGAAAACATTAGAAATCATGTAACAAATATTATTAAATTAAAGATAGGCTCTGATAATATATTACTGAAAAATCATTGTAAAAGTTTGGGTTTGATCATCGACACAAAAATTAGATTCAAAGAACATATCACGTACAAACTGCAGAGAGCATACAGCTCTTTGAAATTAATTTATAGTCAAAGACAGTATTTAGATCGTGACGTCAAAAAAATGTTATGTGACTCATTTGTCCTTTCCCATTTTGATCATTGTGATTGCGTTTATGGACCCTGCTTAGACAACGATGATGTCCAGCGTATACAAAAGGCGCAAATTTCATGTACTCGTTTAATTTATGGCATTAGGCGGCGGCAAAAGATATCTCATAAACTCAAAGAATCTTCATGGCTAAATATGTACAATCGGCGGAGACTCCATATGTTATGCTTTTTCTTTAAAATAATTAAATCAAACTCTCCTTATTTATGCAATAAACTAACTTACAGAACAGATGTACATAATGTAAATATTTGTCGAAGAAATTTACTTACTATCCCACGCCACCATAAGGAAATTTTTAAGAGGTCATATTCTTACAATGTTGTTGCTTGCGTTAACGGTTTGATTAGATTAAATTTATTAAATTTCAATTCATCATTTCAGACATTTAAGCTTAATTACAAAAATTATTTACTAAACTCTCAGTAAAATCGTAACTGTGTTATTTTTTGTGCCATAATCATATTCTGTTAATTTATTATATTACAATCTCGAATTTTTTTGTCGATTTTTTTTTTCTATAGCATGTATTGTGTATAATTAGTTTAAACTATTTAGGTTAGAGTACCATTTCCTCTTCTTCGTTTCATTTCCCGCTGAATTCGCTTGGCGGATGATTTCCATGGAAACATCATACTATTTATTTATTTATTTATTAACAAACTGCATCCAGGAATATTGTCAACTAGGTGGATTTGGCAGGGGAGAGAAAGAACGAAGAAACTGATCCGACTTATAATTATTGATTATTGCGACGTCTAGTTGTGGTTATTTATATTATATTGTGTGGGCATTGATGGAAGAACAGAATCTGGATTTATTCAGAATTCTGAACCATTTAGCCCTTTATTTACCTTGTAATTTGTGTTTTTATTCACATATTATTGAATCTATTTTCTTTGGGTAAATAATAAATTTATTATTATTATTATTATTATTAGTATTATAATACCACTACTATCAAATATTTTGGCGTTATTTTTGACAGTCACCGTAAATGGGAAACCATATTAAATATTTAAATGGGAAGTTAATGCTATTAATATACAACTTGTACAACCTGAAAAGTATCCCAAACAGGAAAACTCTCTTAGTGACATATAATAGCCTCGCGGAATCCATAATTATATATGGCATTAGTATTTGGAGCTCTGCGTATAATACAATCCTGTATCTTCTTCAAGTAACACAAACTTATATATTAAGGACAATTTTCAACATGAGAAGTAGAGATAGCTACAGAAATATATTTGTAGAAAACCAATAACTAAATGTAAGAGGTCTATATATGCACGCGGCTGTAATTTATACCCACAATAAGAAACATACGTTCGGTTTGACCCTAAGTCACCAATATGAAACAAGAAATAAAACTTAACATTCATACCAAACTAAAAAATATAGCAAAACAGTCTATCAAAAACAAATCAATTAATCAATCAATTAAAATCAAACTGGATAGTAATAAAACTGTTCATGATGTAGTTCGCTCTGCAAATAAGTTAAAAAGCAATGATTTGTACAAAAAGATCACAATTTCCTTTGATAGAACACCAAGGCAAGTTGCATATTATAAAGATTTAAAGAAACAATTAGAGAACCGTATTGAACAAGGAGAGAATAATCTAAAAATTAAGTATATAAATGGTCTTAATAAAATTGTCTCTTCTTTAAACTAAAATCGCCCGTCAATGTAATTCCATGCAAGCAGAGTTAGCAATTTATTTCCAAAATGTACGTGGTCTCAGATCCGAGGTAGATGAGTTTTATTCATCCACGAGTGAGGCCAAATTTGACTTTATTGGTTTAGTAGAGACTTGGTTGTCTGATGGGGTTCGAGGTTCTGAATATTTTTCTGATGAATACATGTTTTTCGTAGTGATAGGAAATTACATACGACTATCCATTCAACTGGTGGAGGCGCATTGCTAGTAGTCAAAAATGAGGTTTGTGCGGAAAGAATTAATATGACTCATTTGGAAAATAGTTTGCCAGGTGTTGACATTGTCGTCTGTAAGTGCACTTTTAATGGGTTTTTTCGTTTACGTGTATATGTTGTGTACATTTCGCCAAATTTTTCCAATGCTGGTTTGAAATTATTTCTAGATATTTTAGATCAAACTGTTAGCTTAAGCTCAAATCTATTAATTTGTTACGGACCTCTAGCGTATGCGACCCACCATACGCTTTAGCGTTTTGTGGGCCGCATTATAACAACTGCTACACGTCCGAAACACATTTCGCTATTCTCCACGGGAGGGCGACACGTGAACAGCAGAGAGCGAAAGACATGAAGGGAACCATTTTGGTTGGCTTGGCGTGATTGGGGGTAATGAGTGGTTATTCTGTGAACCTTGATTTTATCCAAGGCATCCGGGTGGATTTTAGAATAACCAACTCAAGAAAATTTCCTCAATCTGTTGTTGTTCCGTTTAGCGGAATATTTTGTGTTGTGAGTAAATTTTATCTGCGGAAGCAGGATATTAAATTACACAAGGTAAGCTAACCTCTTCACGCCATCTTGCCCGTTCTCTACCCACGTGTTTCACAAATTTGCAGGCTTTCCTTTGGAAATACCGTGTCAACCTGAAAGGCGGACTCAACCCCATTCATCAGACTGTGGCTTTTGGTGGACTATTCCCTCATCAGTGAGGTAAATTATTTTTCATTTTTAGGTTATATCAGAATTTCTCACATTAAGCACGCTTCACGTGCATTTCTGACTGTGAATTAAATCGTGATATCTTTAGGGTTCCACGGACGGGGCTTCTACACACGTCAGTGAGAGTTCCACGGACGGGGCATCCACACACAGTGGAAGGTTCCAGGGCTGGTGAGGCTACCATCAACCCCATCCTTGGGTCCATGTCTTGTGTCCCGAAGACATCTACGTAGGGCTACAGTTCCTCCACGTCCGGACTCGGTATCGTACCACCCTGAATAAGTGTGTTTGTGTTGTGTTTATTTTTACTTACCGGGGACCACCTTCAGTGGTTCCGCTGGACATCTACTTATACTTTTGGCATTTTAACCTGTACATATTTAAATATTTTATGCATATATTTACATATATTTAAGGAGGTTCTTTAAATCAAACCATTGTGGCAGAATTTATGACAATTTTATGCACATATTGTAAACCGATGTGTAGCTACACGAGGCATTTTATGAATGTTATAACTTATTAATCGTGAAATATTGGCCACAACTGTGAACATCGCCAGGTTATATTCTAGAGAACCAATTTTGTAAATTGCTTAATATAGTGCATTTCATTTTTAAAAGAAAGTGTTATTATTTCGTCTGCGACCACTACATATGGAAAAAACTCAGTGATTTGTTAAGTAAGTAAACTAATAATTTATCATAGTTTATGTAAGCTTGGGCTTAACGCCCTGAGATAGTCTGAGCTAGAGAAATTTTATCGTAGGCACGTACATCACTTTCCGGGTCAAGTTTGCCTACGGTATCTGCTACGCTACAGTAGCCCAAGTGATTTCGTTACGTAATATCTGATAATCATTAAGATCCAACGTATCTTTTTGTTCATGTACGTTCAACTCGTAGCAAATTCTTGGAGATTTCAACATTAGTTGTTTTAGTAATGAACAGATACATGATGCAAAATCTCAATTGAAGTGACGCATATTCAAGTTTCGATCTAACATAGTACTAAAAGAGCATCTTCAGTGTATCAGGGCTTGAAAAGTCACGAGAATTTCTAACTATAACTCATATGTCTTGCTGGTTTTCAAGATTATGGTGTTAATATGTATATTAAAAGCAAGGATATTGTCAAAGATAACGCCTAAGTCACGCAGTGTTTCAGGCCAGCGAGGTATATTATTATTTATGATATAATTGTAGGGAATAGAAGACTCACGTGTAATGAAAATGAAATTTTATTATATGGCGGAGTCGCCGGTATAATTCGCGTATTAAATTAGTTTTTTAAATAAATTATTTTGTAGACTATTTTATATAAATCACTACCGTTAGTGTCTGAGAATCACTTTTAGGAAACGCCAAAGCATTTGATATCATTTACGCTTGTTCAAAGCTGAACGAACAAGTGTTTGAGATCTCATAATTATTAACTTTAACTTTAACTTTATTAATATATAATTCCTAGTACATATATACTTAATTAAGACCAAAAGAATTTAATATATACATTCTCGTATGTCTTATACATACATACATATATATACATATATACATACATTAATCAGAGACAGGTAAAAAATTTACAACTAAAAAAGAGAAAAAATATCAAAGACAGTTTTCTACATATTCTGACACCATCCTGTAATGATACAGTCGCCTAAGCATGCTGTGGCTTGTTTTGCAGAGTATCAACACAGGATAGGTGTATTATCTATATAGACATAATATATTACATATAGTTATCATTATATTGTCTTTTTTTTCTTTTCTCTTTTTTCCTTTTCTTTGTTGGTTGGGACAGCCTGAAACTTAAATTTAAATTTAGAAGGTAGTGGTAGGTGTTTATACTGAATCATAAAATAAGGAAATCGTAGAGATGGCATATAATATTTTGATCTAACTATCAAGACAAGGCTATAACTATATTGGTTGGAGCAAATATTTTTATATAAACTGTTGATTCAAAATAATATCGATCTTATCTTGGTTATCAAGTATAAATTTTTTTAATTCTATTTTATATTTATTTAACTTTTGTATATTTTTAATATTAAGGGGTAGTATGTTATACAATTTTGGACCATAATAGAATATAAATCGTTGTGTGTGTGTTTTTTTATATAATGGTATAACAAGATTTTTATTTCTTAATGATCTTGTTGGGTAATCGTGGGATATATATACGGAATCCCGTACTTTATATACCACAATAAACAATGATAAGCGTAAGCATTTTTTACATTAAAGACTTTTGCCTCCTCGTATAGCAGGGTGGTATTATGTAATCTGTTTCTGTTCAGTATTATTTTTAATATACTGTTTTGTGTAACTTGCAAATTGCTTAGAGAGTTTTTAAACAATCCTCCCCATGCTTCAATACAGTAGCTAATAATCGATGCAACTAAAGAGTCATAAACAATGAATAAATTTTTTCTGTTTAGTATGCCTTTTAATTGGTAGAATTTGTGTATAAGTATTCTAATTTTTTTGTGATATATTCAATATGTTCATTCCATCTTAGATGATGGTCAACCATTACTCCGAGGTATTTTAGTTTGTTAGTTTTTTTTATTTCAGGGCATCCACATTCATTTTTATTTGGGCATTTATTTTGGCAATTTCTTTTATGAACAGTGAGGAATCCCTTTACTGGTTGGTCATCCGCTGAGAGGGTGAAGGTTAAAAATTTGCTCTTATCCACATTTAGGCTGAGCATGTTAATATTTAGATATTGGTAGACTATATTTAGGCTGCTTTCGGCTATAGAATAAACATTTTCCCATGACTCATCCACAAAAATCATAGCTGTGTCGTCAGCGTATGATGTTATATGACCTCGGAAATTTATTAGACTAGCTATGTTGTTAACGTATACAAGGAACAGAATTGGACCCAACACTGTTCACTGTGGTACGCCCATGGTGATGGTCTGTGTTTCACTCAGGGAATTATCGATTTTTACTTTCTGTGTTCGGTTTGTGAGATAGTTCTTTAGAAGATCATAAGCAACGCCTCGTACACCAATATTTTCTAGTCTCATTAATAGGATACGATGTGATACGGTATCAAAGGCTTTAGCTAGATTTAGAAAAACTGCCAGACATTTCTTATTTGCATCTAAATTAGAGACTGTTTTGTAAATTATATCTAGAACTGCATGTTCTGTGCTCTTGTTTTCTTGAAAACCGAATTGCCTATCCGTACTCACATGATGCCTATCAAAAAAACTAGTTAATCTATTTTTCAAGCACTGTTCAAAGATTTTCGTGAAATTGTTTATAACTGATATCGGTCTGTAGTTGCTTACATCTGTTTTATCACCTGATTTGTAGATTGGTGTAACTACCGACTCTTTCCATTGGTATGGTAATATACCTGTTGTGAATGCGAGATTTACTAGATGAATCAAGGGGTTTATTATATACTGGTGTATATTTTTTATTACTTTGCTCGATATGCCATATGGACCTGCAGCAGATTTATTTTTTAGATTTGCGATAATTAATATAATTTCATTTTTTGTGGTAGGGTGGAGAAATAAATTTGGGTCTACTTTTTTATCGTCAAAGATAGTTTCCGGGCTTTCGTTATTTTTTTCGATTTTTGTTGCCATTTTATCACCGATGTTTATGAAATATTCGTTTATATAATTTGCTTTAGCGATATTATTATTTATTTGTTTTCCATTTGCATCGTTTATATTATTATTATTATTTGAAGTTTTAGTTTTACTGTTTGTTGCTTTGTTTATTGTTTCTCAACAATGTAATTTCCATTTGCATCTTTTATTTCATTAGTATAAAAATCATTTTTTGTTTTTCTTATTAAATTATATAGTGCGTTTCTATATTGATTATATTGCGTTTTTAGTTCCTGTGTAAAATTTCTTAATAATTGTTTTTTCATATTATCCCTTTTGCGAATAGAATTTATTAGTCCAAGTGTTATCCACGGTTTTATTTTATTGATTTTATTATTTTTTAAAATTATACTTGTGGTGGACTCATTTATGTAGGATTTTATTTTATTAATGAAAGTGTCATAACTGTTTTGTATATTATTGCAATTTACAACGTCATCCCAGTTTTCTCGCTCTAAGAGATCTTTTAGTTTTTCTAGATTTATTTTGTTACAGACTACATTAGGAGTATGACTTTTTTGTCCATTTTCGCCGACATTTAAACTGAAACAAGTTGCGTAATGATCAGAGAGGTTCGTTTCAAAGATCATTGGTTTTATACTAATATTTGTATCTTTATTATTATCTTTTTTGTTTACAAAAATGTGGTCTATTATGGTTGATGTAGTTTCTGTTACCCTAGTGGCTTTGTTTATATAGGAAATATAACCATTCTCAGCGAGTATATTTAAATAATGATTTACTTCATTATTACTGTTATTTTCTATATTTATGTTTATGTCTCCCAGATAGATTTCAATTTTATTTTTATTAATATTTTTCAACAGTTCATATAGTTCATTTATATATAATTGAGTGTTTGTTGATGGGGGCCTGTAACAGGCTAAAATGCCTATATCAATATTGTTCGCTTTAAAATTTATTTTTAGTAAGTTGGTTTCAGAAAATTTTATTATATTTACATTTGCTGATAAAGATTCTTTTATGTACACTATAAGACCATCATTTTGATTATATTTGGAATTGTTATAGAATATATCATAATCAGGTATAATAAAATACCTTTCACTTTCTATGTTCCATGTTTCAGATAGTACAATTACATCTATATTATTTAACGTTCCCTCCAAATAGATTAAAAGTTCATCAAAATTTTTTTTTAAACTTCGTATGTTAAAATGTATTATGTTCAAGTTATGGCTGTCCCTATTTTCTAAACCTTCAGAAATACATTTAAAAACTAATGTATTCGTCTCATCTTGCGTTTGAATACACTTAAGGAGATCAGTAATCATTTGCAATGTTTGTTTAGAATATTAGTGGTAAGTACATGTAGAGACGAAATACAAATTATATTCTTAATGCTAGATATGGACTAACCGAAAACTAAAATTAACTAATAATAATAACGATTAAAATTAAAACAGTTATACTATTGGATACTACTACTTATACTATTGGATTGGTACAAAAAAAAATTCCTACAATTACCTAGAGATATTATTTATATTTGACTTTGCCCGATGTAGACGCCCCTTTTGTGCTTTTCGCGTTCTTTACCACACTTCGTAGTCCGTAATTGACTTCGTTTCTAAGTTTCGTAGGTGCCTTGTTGGGGGTTTTGTTTATTAATTTTGTTTGTCTATTGGTATTTTGTATCTGCTGTGTTGTTTCTGGTGTTTTAGTTTTCGTGTGTGTTTGATTTTCAGTTATTGTATCCTCTTCCGTCAAGATGTCGCTTTCAGCTTCTTCTTCAAGCCTTTTTAGATCCTCAACTGTATACACAACGTTGTTTGTAGTGAGTTTGTTGTTTCGTATCTTCGCATTTAACTCTTGGTCCCTGGCTTGTTTCTGGTGTTTTTTTAAAGTTTTTTGTATCTCTCTATCCTCTTTTGTTAAGTCGCTTGTTATTGAGACTGAGCTGCCTTTTAATGTGTAACCGTTTTTTAGGACGTCAATTTTCTTATGAAAACTGATGAATTTTACCATAATAGATCTGTTTGTGTGCGACATTATGAGAAGTAAATGAGTTACCATAAAAGTCTGCAAAGTAATTGATCGTTTCTTATTTTTTAAAAAGGCCCAAAATTTCATTGGATCATCTCTAATTCTTTTTTCCACAGCACGAACATAATTTTTATATGCAACGCCTATATTGGTTTTAATTTTACTTCTTAGTTGCCTAAATTGGTTGTAATATAATATATCACTGTTTTTTTAAAACACTTTTAGTTTTTACGCCTTCGTCTTAATTTGTTTTAGTATAGTGGGAGTGAACAATGGAGGATACTTTTTAACAGTTTGTGGTCCGAATTTTGGTACGCCAAAAATATTACTTAGTGTATCATACAAATTAAAGCAGGCCTCTTCTACGTTATCACACTTTTTAAGATCAGACTAATCGGTATCTAGGAGCCTGTCATATAACAGGGGAAAGTTTGCTTTGCGGAAATTAAAACAATTTTTGAAATCAGATGGAAATTTATTTTCAGAACATTTATTTATATACTTCTGTAAACGATATTTAAAGCTGGGTGATGTTCATTGTAGATTGTTTTACAGGGTCGTTTGGCCCCGAACAGCCTTACTTCACTAAAAGATCTTTTGTGATTTACCCTATATCTAGTGGTTATCCAGGATTCTCGGACTTTTTACAAAGCTTGTGATTTTCCTGGGGCTAATTTCCATATGTCTTCAGGCGTTAATTCCGCCCATTCTAGGAACTTTAACCTAGTGCGAACTAACACATTCCATTCGCAAAGTATGTGTTTCGCAGTTTCAATTGCAGAATCGCAATATCTGCATTTTTTTGTCTACCGCCTTGCCCATGTTCTTGAGATGATATCTCAAGGCCTGTAATTAGCCTTAACTTAGAATTCTCAAGTTCGAGAAGCCTTGTAGTATTCTTTGCTGAATAAGTTATAAACTCTTTCGCTTGTCTCTGGCCTGGAGTGTTCCTCCAGTAGGACTTTTTCTGGTCTTTTTCCCATTCTTGGATCTCCTCCACTATATGTCCCTTAGCTAGGCGCCACACAACGGTTCGGGTCCAATGAACGGTGCTTCAGATCCTTTTTTTGCAAGGCTATCAGCAAGCTCGCTTCCTTGTACTCCCTCATACCCTGGCACTCACATCAAGGTAACCTTGTTGTTATTAGCCAGTTGCTTCAGGAATTGTCTACATTCCCAGGCGATACGCAAAGGTATAAGACCTTACAGCCTTTAGCGCTGCCTGAATGTCTGATAGTATATAGATCTTTGCCCTTCGAATGACTTTATTCAGGCAAACCTGGGCACACAAGTCAATAGCATAAATTTCCGCCTAAAAGATGGTTGGGGTGTTACCGAGGGCTTCGGATAATCTGAAATTAGGCCCTGCTACTCCCACTCCTACCCCTTCGGCCATCTTAGATCCATCTGTATACCGAATGAGTTACCTTTGGTCCAATCGCAGTGCCTCTATCTTGCTCGTCTGACGACTTTCAATTAGCACGTCAAACGAGTAGTCAAAGTCTTTTTTGATTAGCATTGAGTCAGTGGGTCATAGACTTCAAATGAATTAACTCCAGAATCCTTAAGTGCCCAACCAATTCGGCTGGTTTATATTTATGTGCCTGGTGTAGTCGTAAGGCACTGAGTGCCGCCTCCTTCCTTACTTGCAAGTGCAAGGGAAGTAGGTCAAGCATAGCCTCCATAGCTGTTGTGGGACACGAGTGCATTGCTCGTGTAGTCCTTAAACAGGCAAGGCAAACAGTTTCTGCAACTTTCCCTGTGCTATTTTTTTCCTCAGTTTTTGGCCACTTTACACATGATGCGTAGGTTACCATAGGTCTGACAACTGAAAGATAAGACCAATGCGCCATTTTCGGTCGGTGATGTTCATACTTCAGTGCCCACAGATCTTCTGATATTTCCACCGTGTACGCATTATTATAAATTACTAGATCAAGAATCCTGTCATTTTTATTACGAATGCGGTTAAATTATATTGTTAATTTCTCCATTATCTATCTAAGAATTGGACATAATCTGTTATATTAAAATCGCCTATAATTATGATGTTATCATTATTAAGCATAAAAGGAAAAGAAATGAGCAATTCAAATAAGTAGTAATAGTAGTAAGCGCGTATACACGCACAAATACGTAATCTTCAAATAAACATTAAAACTATTTTCCTGCACCGAAGACGACTACGTCTCTGCTTAGTAAATAGTACATACAGAATAGCCGTATAACTTCTCATGCTACACTATAGCCTTTAATTATGCAGACCCATATGCTCAAACTCTGATTATTTATTTATGAACTACCATGCAAAGTACTCATCCTAAATCCTATCCTGTTCTATTATGAAAGCAGACGGGTCTTGCATATTTATTTCCACCTAATCGAATACGTTATTTACCCCATATAAAATGGAAATTAAATCTTTTCGCTCGAGCCTCTTAAATAATAGATTTCTCTCCAGAAAACTCGGGTTCACATATATACTTAGTGAGCTTGGTTAGGGCACTGATTAACATTTGTCCGTTACTGATTTGACATTAACTTTTGTCAATTTCTACAGCTAAATATTCTGTGAAGGCGCTACTAATTTCTCTGATAGCCAAGGAGAATTTTTGTTTAAATCCCACCTTTGCAAGTACATCTAATTTGTTTTCATTTATCATTTAATCACATTGGATTAACTATGACCTGTACAGCCGCATAAATTTAAACCGTTAATTCGCAAAGAGTCAGTAGAGAAAACTGTTCCTAAGTTGATCTTATTTATAAATTATATGTCACCTTAATACATTTAAGGAAAATAAATAAATAATATGTTTCAGAAAAGCAAAAAAATACATTCATATGGCTACATAGGCAACCTTTGTAACGATTATTCAAACTTACATTCTTCTTAAATAATGCTTGGTTCAAGCGCCAACATCTGATATGAAGTGAAAAATGCTATATTCCTTATGAACAATATGATAGAGGCACAAATCGCTACAGTGAAGAAACTTTCTTCAGTGGTCTCTTCCTTAGGAATGGACAGCTACTGGTTATAGATCAACTAAATTCTTCAAAAGGCGTCTGAGAATATCTTTCAACTTTTGTAGTGCGCAGTCCTGTTTAAGGAGACAAGCCTTAGCTGGATCCGGGTCTTAACGTTGAGGCGTTTCTGTATGAGGGCTACTTTCCACAAATTGATAGCTTTACTGTTCAAAAACCAGTTTTGCAAAACACCAAAACATTAAAATATTTCACTCGTATATAGTACTCGTCGCGCGTTTCGCTATCTATGGCTACATCATCGGGATACGAATAAGACTGGTTTTAGTTTTAATCAACTCTTGATTATGCTAACGTGGTCAGCGAAACGCGCATCAATTCGTGTTCAACTGTTTTGGCGTTTAGGAAAAATTAATTTTAGACACAAAAGATATGAATTTGTGAAAGATAGTCCGCACCCGGTATAGGTTCGTGCCCTTAAACAGGGTCGCGTACTTTCGTTTGGTTTAGCAGGAACACTTTGTTAACAGGGAGAACACAATGACAAAAAAATGTAATTTAGTCTTCTGATATATACTATTCTAATGGTTTAAAAAATATGGCTTCATGTTCGTTTTATAAAGAGAGCTATATTTTCTGTTTTAGGGTCAAAAATTTTTTTTATTTTTAAATTTTTATAAAATTATTTAAAATCAAATCAAATCATATCAATTCATCAATTAGGTCTGTACATAATAATTACAATTTTTAATTTGTGGCTATATAATTATTTTACATGTAAAATTAATGTTAGAAATGCAAATATAATAAAAATAAATCTTACCATATATATAGGCTGTCCATTTTATCAGGACAGTCGAGAATATCTTACTTAATATCGGTCGTACAAAAAAAAATATTTGTACGAAAATTGTGCCGAATTATATAACCTACAAAATGGTTTAAAGACATTTGAAATCCATGGCCTACTTTAAGAGTTATGGCGGAAAATATCGAAAATGTGGAAAACGTCTAGGCCAAATATCTCCGTTATTTGAAGAGATACGAGAAAAATTCTAAGGCGAACATTTTTTGCAAAACAGTGTTTCAACGAGGTATTATCTAACTTTTTTCAAAACCGCTGTATCTTGAGATTTACTCTTCAGGCTGTTAAAAGAATTCTCTTGAAACGAGCGGGATATGGTGCCATTAAATAGAGTATTTTCCTCCCTTTTCAACGATATATCACATGCCATATTTATTCATTGGTACTACGTTAGTAATTATAAAAACATTTTCTTAAAACTAATAATAAAATGTTTTTATTATTACTAACGTAGTACCAATGAATAAATATGGCATGTGATATATCGTTGGAAAGGGAGGAAAATACTCTATTTAATGGCGCCATTTCCCGTCCGTTTCAAAATAATTTTTTTAACAACCTGAAGAGTAAATCTCAAAATACAGCGGTTTTGAGGAAAAATTAGATATAACCTCGTTGAAACATCCTGTTTTGCAAAAAATTTTCGCCTTAGAATTTTTCTCGTATCTCATCAAATAACGGAGATAGTTGGCCTAGACGTTTTCCGCATTTCCGATATTTTCCGCCATAACTCTTAAAGTAGGCCATGGATTTCAAATGTCTTTAAACCATTTTGTAGGTTAAATAAATCGGCACAATTTTTGTAACAATAATTTTTTTGTACGACCGATATTAAGTGAGATATTCTCGAGGGCCCTGATAAAATGGACAGCCTGTATATAATAACATTATATTTTATTTTAAATGTACACCTAAACACTTAAAGTGTTTGTTTTGTGTACATTTCTCAAATTAATCCTAAACACTATTTTTTTTAATTTTTGCTTTGAGCAGGAGAATATAAATATTTAACGAGCAAAGTTTATAGGTATATAGGTAAAATTATTCTTGTAAGATTGCTAAACTTTTTGATTAATGAATTAGTGGAGGTAATTGATGATTTTCCACTGGCAGTGCTAAGGGATATGTATTTTCAACTGGATAATTGTCCAACGATGGTTAATATTAACTTTCCTCAAAAATGGATAGGGTGAAAGAGTCCTTTAAACGAGTGGCCTCCTAGATCTCCGGATATTACCCCGCTTGATTTTTATTTTTGGGACATCATAAAAAATAGAGTTTAAAAACGGGGCCCCAAACTAGACAAGAGCTTTGTGATAGAATCACGCAAGCTTGTGAAGAAATTAACATTCAAGAACTACAACGAATAGCAAGGAATAATAAAAAAACTCATTGAGAAATGTATTACTATTGATGGTGGTTTAATTGAAAAAGGCTACATATAAGTACTTAAATACTGTGTTAATATTCTTGCATTTAGGGTTATGATTTAGAATTCTTACACAATAAATTGATTTGAGTACTTTTGATTTTCGTTTCCACGACAAACTTTGCTCTAAATTTCTGAATTTGCAAAATTTATAAATAATATCAAAATACGCATATTTTGATGAAACTCAGTATCTAGGGGTATTTTTTTTATTCTGAACAACTTTTCTTAATAATTTGTTGCTGTATCTCTAATGCCTAGTAATGTTTTAAAAATATAGTATGTATGTTAGGACAATTTATTTCAAATAAATTACTTACTTAAAGCAAATTTTGAGTAAGTAACGTTAGTGTCTATATGTTTTAATTATCATATAAAGAAATAAAAAAATTGCTCAAAATTCTCGGAATTCTCTTTTATTTCTTACACTGCCAACTTTGATTGCCGCAAATTAAAAGCTGATACCATCAAATTCAGCAATCTATTAATCTATTAATAATTAATTCCTGTTCTTGAGGTGCAGACGGAAGGAAATATATTGGTTCATTTATATTATAATCTGACGTAATGAGCTTTGTTTGAATCAAACATGTTTGCGGTTGAACTACCTGAAATGTACGTGCAAACGTAAATGTATATTATAATTTAACAGAGCTCGAGGCCACAATAAACCTGAATAATGGGGAGTACATACAGAGAAACAGTAGTAGTTACTATGTGTTTAATGTCTTAGGCGGAGTAGAAAACAACCGGGTTGAGAGAGGAGAATCCAAGAATAATGGGTAATAGATTACTCTTATTACTCTTACCAAAACATATTGAGATATAAGCTGGATGGAAATTGATTGTTTAGTAATAAGGGTTGAAATTCTGAAATAATTTACTGTCAGGTGGGATAGAAGATATTGTTAACATAATTTATGCATTTTAAAAAAATACCGTAATCGAGAATTATACATACCTAATGTACAAGCTAGAGAATTGTGGTTGTCTTCTACATAGCGTTGTTGTGTGTGGGGATACTCTCATCAAATTTTGTTGTAAATAAATAAAACAGTCGGGTATTTTCTTCTAAATAATAGTTCAGTTTTTGTTTCTCATTTTTACAAGTATTTTGGGCAGCTATTCTTTGGTGATGGATTGGCAACATGCTATTAGACGGACAGAGTTTATTCATGAAACAAATATGAACATAAATAGATTTCGATATTTGTCATAATTAGTTTCACTAAAAAAATTCTTAAAATACTAATTTCAGTCCTTTAATAGTAAGAGTTGTCTGATGTTTATTTTCTAAATTTGACTAAAGTTACTTTTTTTATTTCAGGTAAGACCCAAAGGGATTTGCATTCTACGGCTTGGTAAGATTTTTCATTATAACATGTCCGGCATAATGTTGTATCCATTTTGAATTTAGTTGGTTTTATTAATGCTACAAATGACCTCCTCCCGCTGCTGGTAATCTTGAAGCCTAGCACGAAATTATTTCATCATCAGCTCAAACATTTCAATGGGGATTGCGTCAATCTCCGTCCAAATATTATATTTCAGCTGCTCCAAAGTTTACGGTCGATTAAAAAACACTTTTGACTTTAAGTAAACCCATAGAAAGAAATTAAAAGCTGAGATATCCGGTGACCGTGCCGGCTTGTTGATGTCCCCAAATTTTGAAATGACATGACCAGAAAACAATCTTCGTAAAATTGCCATAGAGTTTCTAACACTAAATCAAGTCGAATCGAATCGATTGAAATGAAATGTAACAAATATAAGTTCTTTATTTCATTATTATTTCTGTTATTACAACTCTGGTTGCACTGGAAAAAATGCATGCAACATATTTTTACTTAATATTGTTTAATAAAATACAGGGGCGGGCGCTTTAAAATTATAATAAATTTAATTTCCGGTTTAACTAGAAGTTATAAAAAAACGTTTTATTGATACATTATTCGCATTACCTTTCTATGAAGAATGTTTCAAACTATCATCTAAAATTTAATGTAAGAAAGTTACGGCGATATTAGTTTCTCAATAATTAAATATTTTAAACTAACATTTCTCGAGCTTTAGGTTAGGTTAGGGCGGTATTATTATCTATATTCACATCAAACCACTCTCCAAACCCCAAGTCAAAATATTTTAATTCACTCCCGACAATTTTTTATAAACTATTTTCCTCTTCAAATCAACTTCTAATTCAATCTTCCATTTATACATCAAAACATATTTCATTCACATTTCCAACAAGCTATCATCACATTCATCAACACTTTCTTCCGATATACCGACATCAAAACTTATTTCCCATTCATATGTTCCATACGCGTTGCCAGCAGCTCGCAGTTGTCTTCATTTCAATCATCAAAACTTACTTCCACTTTGTTTCAACGCCGGCGATAGAACATTCTCAATATGACATTAATATGGCATTAATATGGATTAAATTACAACTTCCAACATTACTTTACGAGACCAAATCAATTTTAATACTTCATTCAGACAGCTATAGCTCGTATTTCAAACACTAATTTAGTTTCAATTTTCATTTATATATCAAAAAATCCTATTTTTATTGTCGTATTTATGATATATTTTTCAGTCCTGAACTAGAATTTTTCAAAACAACTGCGCAATATTTCACAATTTCGAGCCCCATAGACTGTCCGGGGACATATCCAGCACTATCCAGACTTCTGTAAGCCAAGTCCCCATCGTACAGTTGATTTAAAAAAAAAAATGGTACAACCCTTGTAATCGAAAATCTTAATAGTTTAGTTGTGTGCATATGTCTGTAAATGGGGCTGGCCAGGCATGTCGAGAGGGGGGTGGAGAAAAGGTGATTTACTCCGGACCTGGGTTTTTAGGAGGAGACCGGTTTTCTTAGTGTTTTTAAACTTATTAAACCTTTCTTTTTAATTTTTATTCAAATGGAATTTTAAAAAATAATTAGATAACTTTTTCAAAACATTTTCAAGCCTGCCATATTATTGTTTAAAAAAATAATATTTGTTACGGATAATTCTACCAATGGTTGTAATTAAAATACTAAATGAATAATGATAATTCTATTTTTAAAATAAGAACACAAAAATACCACTTGAGATTAAAAAAAATGTAAAGAATGCAAACTGAACATAAAAATACAATAAAAAAATAAAATAGATGAACTTCAACTACGTAATACGAATTAACTAACATTTTTTCATTGCTCCATGAGCGTCTAAAACTGCCTGAAGTCTTGTAGGCATGGATAAAATCAGATTTCTTGCAAGGTCAACTTCTTGCGATAAGTTCTCCCAAGCGTCTACAATTATCCCTTCCAATTCTTGGGCATTATCTGGATGGTTATTTGATTTTCTTATATGTTTCACCTTTAGTTCCCAAACATTTTCAATTGGATTTAAATCCGGACTTTTAAATGGCCACGGTATCAACTCTATGTTTTTATTAAGAAACCATTGCCTGACACGATGGGTCGCATGTATGGAGCAGTTGTCTTGTTGAAAAATAACATTATTTTCCGGAAACACCTCTATTACTGACGGCAACATAATATTGTCTAATATTTCAATGTATTTAATGGAATTGAGATGATCACCACGGTTTCAACACACACCTGACCCATTTAGGTTCATCCAAGCCCAGACCTTGACTGAAAAACTTCCTGATATTTGCAGATCGAAAGTATATTTTTCGTCGTATCTAGTGGAAGTAGACCTATATATGCGAACATGTCCATCATTACAGGATGTAAAAACCTATTCGTCAGAAAAGACAACTTGTCCCCAGAAGTTTTCATCATTGATTATCCTACCCTGCTTCTGGAAGTTTGTATTTTTAGCCGCTGAACAACTCTTCAACTCGCTTCCTAGTTTTATTCTTCTGCAAGCAGTAGGTACCGAAGCAGGGAAACTTGTCTCTGAAATTACATTTACTGCAGTCTGAAAAGGGTTTTCTCTGAGGTAATTTATAAGATTTTCATCTTCTTGATTATTGCTCTTTCTGGGCCTACCGGAACCAACTTTACAGGATACCGTTTGGTTAGTTTCCCATTGTTTTTTAACACTCATTATCGTGGTTTTACTCACATTGCACTCAGCAGCAAGTTTTCTTATGGACCAACCATCTTCAATTTTAGAAACAATTCGAAGTTTTTGAATATCTGTTAGATGTCGAACCATTTCTAATAATGACGCCACTGATTAACGTCAAAGTGACATTTGTAAGATTATTAATATCAATCAAAGAACGAATGATTTACATAGCTAAAAGAAAGTGTACCGGTTTTTTTTTTAAATCAACTGTTCCATATAAATAGAGGAGCATGACGAGCTCAAAGCAGGTCCTGGTGTAATATATTAGGTGGTCCGACACATGGCACTTGCCATGTTAATCGAGGGCTTCATAAGTGCTTGGTTTCTATTTAATTCAGTAGATGGCACCTGGAATATACCCCTACAACTACCTAGGCATAGATTATGGCATAGATAGACGGATTTCCTTTGATGAATGTAGTGTTGCATATATACACAATTAAACGGCAAAACTCAGACACAAAGAACGAACTAAAAAGCTCGGTTACATTTTCGAATTTTTCCATATGATGAAATGTAATTGAAATTAAGTTCTCTTTAACATAGATGACATTTCTAAGTTCCTGCCATCCAAAAAACCCTTTGCAGCGCAGCGCTATCTACAGTTTAACGTATTCAAAACTGAGGCCATTTATATGATCTAGCATACTGTATACATTTACTAATAGTAAAGAACATTTATTAAACCAAAATAAATAATTGTACTAGTTTCAGTTTTCAATTTTACTTATTGATACTTATTTTAGTGCTTATTCTGTATTCTGGCTTTTAAAGTACTTTTTATTGTTTTTAAAAACTGTATTAATAGCTTTGTTAAATACAAGATTACTCTTTCTCTGCCTCATCAACAGTTCTATGTAAGTAATAAGTAGCTATGACGTAAAGAAAATCACAAAAATAACCGCTAAGTGTTCTTTTGACATAGACGTCATAGGCGTAAAGGTTTTTTAAATATACTTATTAAATCTGTTATTCTCTGTAGATTTTAGGATAATTTTCAGAAGGTGCATATGGTAGAAAAACCCATAAAAAGATCACAAGAGTATGTTTAAATATACACTTTGCAGATAATTGACTTATTAGAACCGATTCTGTGTAGCGCTTATAGAAAAAATAAAAAATAAAATGGATCTTACGCACTGTTTCAAATTGAGTATTCGCACTGTATGATAAATCAAATAATTTAATTCCATTATATCGGTGTGGACAATGGCTATCCTCTGCGGTTCCTAGGATTTCAACACGAGTATCGATTCCCTGCCAAATCTGTCCGAGCATATTGCTATTGATTTTAGACACTAGGACCAGTAATTCTAATTATTGTAATACGTATCTTGCAACTTGAGCACTGTAATTTTGCAAAATTAACTATTAAATGACTACAAAATAATGAGCATACAAGATGTGTTTTTGGAAGGTCACGTGGCATTAAGTGAATCTCACCGCAGTATCAAAAATTCCTAATTTAATTCAATAAAATGAAGTCATAAAGAAGAAAATGAATGTAGCTTTTACACCGCATCGTTACTTCTTGGACCGGAAAATTAACCAAGTCTTATTTTGCAAAACAAGAAATTGCATTGCATAGACATTAGTTAAAACTAGTTTTCTCAACGTACACACAAAACTGCACTTACATGTTGTAGCCAAATTAGGCTGGCATCAGTGATGTCTAATTCAAACTAAAGTAAGAAATTCTACGCTAACAGGATATCTAGGACAGGGAGCCGAAGTTCGTACTAAATACAGCAGAAAGTATGTCTTACGATATACAGGTATTTTTGAGGCAGCGGAAGTAATATCTCTTATACAGTGTTATTCGCATTAACTGGTAACACACCCATAACTTCTCTATTTTTCGTTAAATTAAAAAAAAATTTATCCTTTTTATATGTAGTTTTTAATGCTTTTAACAGAGTTAAACAGCATTTTAGCTTAAGTAAAAAGGTAGCCTATTGTGATCAAAATTAAAGCGAAAAAATTGGAAAAGTATATTAGGAATTTTTTTCGAAAAAGTTTATTGAGGAAAGTTGTTCCAAAACATCCCAGTACCTCAATTTCCAAGTTTGATTTAAAATAAAGGAACTAAAATGTTCGCCGCATAAAATGAGCAGTAAAAGTAATTTTGTCCGCTTAAACTTCACGCTCGTGAATTGTTATATGGCCTATGTCCATTTAACAATTTTATTATAATAACTGGTATTTTATTTATATTTGGTAAGTGAGATTGTTTCAAACTATCAGAACGCTCTTTATATAACTGCTATATGATTTCACATTGTTTTATATACCTATTTTTATATCTGAGGAACTCAGTCATGTTTTTTAACACTTAATTATGTATCTCTGTTTAAAGCACTTCAGGAAACCAATTGTCGATTTCAAGTCTACAAAAACATTTATTTACATTCATATATATTTAAATTTTTATATTTTGTTTACTATGTAAGTACATCTGGTTATTTTCCTTACTTTTAACTTTCTAATTAACCGTTATGTAGTGTATCTTACTCAATTCTCACAAAACCGTTTGCACACGATGTACTATTTAATACATAGATTACTTAATAGGGCAATTCGTTCTCAGGTTATATTTTCACTGTCAAGTCAAGCTTGATATAGTAATTATAGATTCCCTTTATCAATTTTGTAATTTGCTCGAGTAAGGAAAGTTACCTAAGGAAACCTGCAGATTGTGCGCTTAAGTCGCCCAACAACAGATGGCGATACTTGTATCATATTATGCATTTTACAGCTTTCCATTTTTATTAGTAAAACTGTATTTTTCTAGTTAGCTTGTTAGTATTATTTTACAGAAGCTGAGATAAAAAAGTTTACCTTATTAATTAAAATCGCCAAGAAATCATTTGCCCGCTGATTTTGAACTGATTCAGACTTATCAAACCTTAACTCTGCGACCTCAGTAATTCATATTACATTTTTGTATCCACGTTATAAGTGTTTAACTATTTTTTTAGCCATTTAAATTCTAATAATTTCCAATTAATTCATTAAAGCAATTTTTTAGTTAATTAAATTAATCATTTTTTTTAAAACTTTAATAATTAGTTGAAACACCACATGTGACCACATGGTAGCAAAGTATATAAAATATTTTTCTCTGTTTTGTTTTTAGTAAATTTATAGTTGTTTGACAAATCAGCATCTTAAATCATACTAAGCAAGGAATTAAAATATTTTACGCAAATTAAATCAGATAATAATACGTTTGCAATTTGCGACAATTTAAAGGCGATTAAATCAATCCAATCCACAAGGTTGGATAATATTTCATTACATTTCTTAAGGTATTTAAGTCTTGAATTGCATTAGCTACATGAATCAGATCCATTCGATCAACTCTACAATTTCACACTTAAAGTACATTTCATTCAAACGCTGTTTTGCAACTATAAGTTACCAAAGGTGTGTGGTTGGATATCCTCAAAGACAATTGGATCCCGAACGGCTGCCACACCTCTAAATATTTTCAACTCGGAAACCTAGGACTTTGGTATTATATCCACTATTATTTTATATATTTGACTTTTCCTCTAAGACAATTTATTAAACATAAAATTTCACTTAAAAATTCTATTCAAGTTTCATATATCTTCGTATTCTTCATATTGTAAAAATTTATTTATTACTGTAATATATTTTTTTATACATCTAAATTATTATTTAATTACCAACAATTTCAGTCTAATCTATAGGAGACTGGTTATTCGAGAATAACTAATAACTAATTCAGCGCTCGGCGGAGCACATAGCCGCCCAGAGAGTAGCTGTTGGTTGCAGTCTAGTTACGTTCCTTATAGTAAAATAAGGATTTTATAGAGGAGTTTGCGACTAAAAATTTTATGTTTTAATATTCCGCCCACTAAAAGCACATTTGAACTATGCTAAGCCTAGTCAGGCTATTTATTTTTAGATTGCAATAGACACTGGACCGCTAGATGGCGCCTGCTGACTGTTTTACATGTCGCTATCCCAAAGATACCGAAATGTACTAAATGGTCAAGTGACCCTCGTGTCGGTCGTCACGTGCCTACCTTGCACTGACGTGAGCCAACAGCTCGAAACTGCAGTCTGTAAGTGGTGTGTGACGACTGGTACGAGAGCTCCTTTAAGTAGGATCAGTCTTTCTGCTGGTGTTTTGTTGCAATCGAAGCATTAGCGTTTTGATGGTAATATGCCATTATTACACTTAATGCGCCAGGCTTGTAACTTGAAATTCAGGGCTCGGCGGGGCACATAACCCGGAGAGTAGCTGTTGGTTGCATCTGGTTACGTTCCTTATAGTAAAATAAGGATTTTATAGAGGAGTTTGCGACTAAAAATATTATGTTTTAAATAACATCTGTTTGCCCATACATGTCAACTGAAATTAATAACCCGATGAAAGAATTGTAATGTCTGAATGAAAATCAGCGCACCAAATGATGGTGTTCTTATGAACGTGACACGTTTTGTTGCATGTTCTATATCCATTTAACAACTCATAAAAATATCTGATATTTATTTATATTTAGCACGATCTCTATAGCATTTTGATTTAGTTATTGTAAATGAGACTACTTGAACCCTCCATACACTTGCCCAACCCTGTATAATATATTTACTGGATCATCACAATATAGTTTGAAGACAATTTACTTTATTTGGACAGTTCGTACTTATTTGGGTGTGTTTGCAAGTTACGATGTAATAAACATATCTTATTGAATATTAAAGATTTCTTTATGGATTCAATATCGGTTCTGTACTTTGGTTGTGAATGGAAACTTAACAAGGAAAGTAATCCGATTATTGTGCATTGGTACCATAATTAAAATTGTAATATAAAAAAATTACCTTATCAGTTAAATATGCGAAGTAGCCATTTGCCTTCCAAATGTGTACTGATTAACACCTATACGAACTTTTTTTTTTATACATTTATTTAACGTCGGCCTATTTCCGCTACTGAGGCCTAACACCGACGCCTGTAGACGAGCTACCCCCAACCAGGAATTTTGCCGAACCTCTTCCCTTAAGAAGAGTAGGGATCTTTTACTTGCCTAACATTTAATAGACAAGGGACCGACGGGTTTACATCCCCTCCGAAGGATGGTATATCTCCTATACAACCCTCGCCTAAGGTTGTATAGCTTCCGCGCATACACTGATATACAAGCCGCTGGAAGATGTGTGAGGCGAGGACGCGGTTTCCGTTGGAATGGTCACTCATCCAAGTACTAACTGCGCCTGTCGTTGCTTTACATCGCATACCGAAGTATGTACATAGTAAAGATTTCTATTGTAAGATCCTCGAGTAATTGCATTACATTCATAATCCACATTTCTTTGTTTTTGAAGACCCTACAGGTAAATTTTATTTATTAATTATTTCAATATCAATCCCAATCATTTTCTATTACTTTATTAATGTGCTTTCACTTTTTAGATAAATTAAATTCAATTCCTTTAGTTTTATGCAACTAAAATTCTACATGTGACCACATGGTAAAACATATATTTCTTTTCTATGCCTTTTGTCAATTTAATTCCCAATCAGCAAGCAATTATCTGAATCTTGCTACTTTCATGAATATCTAGCAAACTTTTATGAATATCTAGCAATTTTATAATTGCCTAGCGTTCTAGCTACTTACTTTCATAATACTATTAAATATATCATTTAATCAATCCATTAGATTTGATATTATTTTTTGGCTTACGCTAATATGCTCAAGCCTTTAGGTTTTATAAATCATTGTTGATTAATATCTGATGGTTATCGAAATAAATAAGAATCCACAATACTAAATTAGAAGCTATCCTATAATTTTTCAAATTCGAACTTATCCTTTGGAATCAAGTGCTGTCTAGCGATAGTCTAATTTGCCCAAAACGTTTAGATTTACTGAGAGACAATTGAATCTGTATTGCTGTATCAGGACGTGTCCAGCTTGCAATCACAGGACTACATTGATATTATATCTTTCATTATTATTTTTTTGCATTAAATTTCCTTTTTCTGTGCATTTTTTTTTCGATTTAAAACTTTTCATACAGGTCAAAATTATATTTTAATAAATTTATGTCTTTAAGATTTATTTTTAAATTTCACTTGCACAAAATCACTTTCTAACTTTCTGTTGTAAATTTTTTACTGATTTTAAGGGAAAGGGACAAATCTACTTATTCCTTATTATAGATGGTGCTCACTTAACATCAAATATTTCTTTGTCACTTTAACAAAATAAAACAAAATTTGTCTTATATACCACACACACAAAAGGGCAAGTTTCTTGTAAGTTCTCTGAACCTACGACCATTTGCTCCTATTTAAACCTGCTAGTCGTTCGCATTTGTTACTTTGTTTATTTACCATTCTAACAAAAAAGAAAATAAGCAGGACACAATTTGTTCGTAGCTTTCTGAATGGTCATCAAATTGAATTCGGTTTAACAGAGTTATTAATCGATTTTCAATAATTATTTATAATACTACATTTTAATATTTGAATTATTAATAGCTTACTTCAATAATGTTACATGAAATCATTTTATTATATTGGTTTAATTAAATTCGACCAGGGTATTTAGGTACAGTTAAAAACGAAATTATATTTTAATGGCTCAAGGTATGTAAATATTTAATTGAAACCAAAAACCTTTTAGCTTTTACGCAATAATATCATAATGTAACCAACTAACCACCCACAACAATTATAAAATTAGCGGGTTATGCACCTATAGTTATGAACATATCGGAATAATTCTATTGTTTTAATATATAATTGTTAATAAAATCGGTAAGGAAAAGGGAACTAATTTAATATCAATAGATATTTACGTAACTAGTTATGAAAAGATTTTTCCATTAATTGAATGTAATAATACTTGCCAAAATGAGCGTGCGAAGCGAGAGAGTTTTGCAAACTATATGAGTCAAATGAAAAACCTCTTCTATATGATCATTCTGAGTCATTTAAAAAAGGGATGACGCAATAAGACAATTAGTATCGGCTGTTGGTAAGTGAACTGCCATGTTGAGTCTCGCATTCATTCTAGGCATACGACTATGAGATCCTCCAATATTGATTAAGAGTTTATTGAACGTTTAATTTGTGACGGATTGCAATGGTATGCATGATACGTATCTAAAGTAAATTGCATAATATAAATTTCGCCAATGGGGCATCCTAAGGTACACCTTCGTATACCTGTAGTAGATCTCCGAGGGAATGAATTCCATCCTAAAAACATGCAAACTTTTGAATTATTTATGCTGCATATTCTCTAATTGAATCGTATATATCGTAAGCAAATATTTCTAAATCACAGAAGCGTATATTAGTTTGCAACAAGTAAATCCAGTATAAAAAATATTTAAAGCATGTTTGTATCATGCTATTATGTAGCTATCATGCAATACAAATGGCAAACTATTAATAATAATAATACTTTATTCAACTTTTGTACAAGAAAATTTTCACAGTCACGTCAATACAACAGATTAGTAGGTAAGAAAATAATACATTATGATAAAAATCTTAAGTAGTAATATAAAGTCTTGGAATAAAATACATTAAATTACGCAAATACGTTAGAATACACAAATACATTATAATAAAAACTTAAAACATTGACCATCACAGTTACTCGTATTCATTAAAATATTCTATAGTATATACTATAGTAAGCCTTATCCCAGAAGTAAGCAAGAGTTGCTGTTTTAAAAGAAGCTGATGACTCAATCATTCTTATCGTTTTTGCCAGGGCATTGTATAAGCCCACTCTAATAGTAGTCCAGGGCATTTAGATCAAAATCGCCCGAATAGCGGAAATTTTTAGGCACAGCAGATATCGAGATGCGGTTTTCTGCATTGTGTTCACGAAGGTCCCAGGAAACGGCTCTACATAGTCTGGTTTAGCCATTTTTTGAAAAATGCCTTCTGGGCCGGAAAATGCATTTTCCAATTGCATCATTACTTGCACCATTATAGGAACGACTGGAAGCTCGGAAAAATCGCTCGGAAATCGTTACTCGGGGGTTTTCGGGGCTGCCGAACTCGATTCTGGCATTGGAATTACCCGGGGGCGTTCGAGGGCGGCTCTGCGGGGGTATCCGAGGGCCATTCTGGGGGAGAAATTGCATAGTCCATGAAAATCGCTCCAAACTCGTTACTCGGGCGTTTTCGGGGATGCCGAATTCAATTCTGGCATTGGAATTACCCGGGGGCGCTCGGGGGTCCCTCTGTGGGGTTGTCTGGGGGTCATTCTGGGGGGGAAATGGCATAGTCCATGGGAAGCGCTCCAAACTCGTTACTCGGGGGGTTTTCGGTGATGCCGAATTCAATTCTAGCATTAGATTTCCCCGGGGGCACTCGGGGTCCCTCTGTGGGGTTGTCTGGGGGTGATTGGGGGGGAAATGGCAGCGTCCATGAAAATCTCTCCAAAATCGATACTCGGGGGTTTTCGGGGATGCCGATTTCAATTCCGGCATTAGACTTCCCCGGGGGTGCTCGGGGGTGGCTCTGTGGGAAATGGTAAAGGAGAAAGTGAAAAATCACAAATTATGAAAATAATACTTTATTCAAATAACAAATAGGAGTTTTTATTAATGTTGAATTATTCATTATAAACTTCTATTTTTAACTTAAATACTAAACACCTTGTTCAAACTTTTCTTCTTCTTCTTCCCCTTCTTCATCCCCAGAGAGGGATCCCACAGAGGGACCCCCGAGCGCCCCCGGGGAAATCTAATGCTGGAAATGAATTCGGCATCCCCTAAAACCCCCGAGTAACAAGTTTGGAGCGATTTTCATGGACTATGCAATTTCCCCCCCAGAATGGCCCCCCGGATACCCCCGCAGAGCCGCCCCCGAGCGCCCCCGGGTAATTCCAATGCCAGAATTGAATTCGGCATCCCCGAAAACGCCCGAGTAACGAGTTTGGAGCGATTTTCATGCACGCTGCCATTCCAACTAAAATAATTACAAGCAGCTGGCACTTCCGCTTATACCGGAAGTCGATACCAACTTGCTTACTTCAAATGGAACACCCTATATAGTTTAGGGTTTTCGAAAAGAGCATAAAATTCTGAGTCGAAAATATGTAGCATATCCTATGCCTAAACCTAGCCGTTTCAGAGATATTTGACATTTTATAGAAAATTTGACAGGTGCAACGGTTTGCAAGAACCGCTATAACTTTCTTCGTGTAAAAGATCCTCATTTGCTTCTTGTCACATAACAAGAAAACAAGGAGAACTACGTTCTGCAACTGAAATAAATTCAATAATATCATACCAAGTGTTCCGTTTTTCGCGTTACATTTTGTCAACTTCAAACCGCGAGAACTTGTTTAGGTCAAATGGAACACCCTGTATTTTTTTACGACAAGTTATGTAAAATTGAATTCCCATTTTTCTGATATTAGCATTGTAGGGGTTAAAGTTACAACTTTTTGAAATATTTGCTTGATTTTATTAGAAATTCATGAATTGTTGTAATCATTTCATCAAAATAGCCATGATTAGAAACAATCAGTCATTATCTTATGTCAAAAAATGCCAGCACGTTTAAATTATAGCAACAAAAAGTTTTTAAATTTGTCTATTATTTATGGAGAATGTGATAAATTAATATCAAGAACTTGCAGCACATTTGCTGCTCGATATCCAGAAAAACGGAAACCGTCACCAAAAACTGTAAAACGTATACTGGAAAATTTTCAAAATTATGAAACTTATGTTTTAATAAGATTCTCTGAATTGAATCCTTGCATAGTCCCGATTCCAGAGCAGCTTGTCTTAATGACATCCTTGGAAATGCATGAAAATATCCCACAATGACTATTTCAATGTTTTCGTCATCAACAATAGGCTTTCTCTTTCTTCTTTGCATTTTTGCCTTGATAGAGCCATAATTTTTAAAATTTTCCAGTATGCGTTTTACAGTGTTTGGTGACAGTTTCCGTTTTTCCGGATATCGAGTAGCAAATGTGCTGCAAGTTCTTGATATTACTTTATCACATTCTCCATAAATAATAAACAAATTTAAAAACTTTTTGTTGCTATAATTTAAATGTGCTGGCATTTTTTGACATAAGATAATGACTGATTGTTTCTAATCATGGCTATTTTGATGAAATGATTACAACAATTCATGAATTTCTAATAAAATCGCAAATATTTCAAAAAGTTGTAACTTTAACCAACACAATGCTAATATCAAAAAAATGGGAATTCAATTTTACACAACTTGTCTAAAAAAATACAGGGTGTTCCATTTGATCTAAACAAGTTCTCGCGGTTTGAAGTTGATAAAATGTAACGCGAAAAACGGAACACTTGGTGTGACATTATTGAATTTATTTCAGTTGTAGAACGTAGTTCTCCTTGTTTTCTTTTTATGTGACAAGAAGCAAATGAGGATCTTTTACACGAAGAAAGTTATAACGGTTCTTGCAAACCGTTGCACCTGTCAAATTTTCTATAAAATGTCAAATATCTCTGAAACGGCTAGGTTTAGGTGTAGGATATGCTACATATTTTCGACTCGAATTTTATGCTATTTTCGAAAACTCTGAAATATATAGGGTGTTCTATTTGAAATAAGCAAGTTGATAACGACTTCCGGTATAAGCGGAAGTGCCAGCTGCTTGTAATTATTTTAGTTGGATTGGCCACACCGACATTAGTAATTATCTAAATTTTAAAAATTTTCTGATCCGTACTTTTCTCTATATCGATCTATTCAGTTCCCGGTGAGACACCCTGTATATATACATGGAAAAGTTAGTATTTTGTATTCCCTGAAATACTATTTACATGAAGTATCCCTTTTTAGTTTAAACAAAATTCTACTGCAACTTTTTTGTCTATTGAGCCTTTTTTCAGTTTTATCAGTTTCCTGCACAAATTAAATTAAAATCTTATATCTACTTGAACATATTAAATCTGTTAACAGTTCGAGATGTTATTAAACGTTTTAATAATTAGTATAACAATAATTAAGTGAATTTAAATAAAATAACCGATTATACTTACCATTAAATTATGTTATAAACATCTCTATCTGTTTTAATGGCCGAAATATAAAAATTGGATATTTATAGACAATATCTGTCTTCTGTAAAATACTTTGATATTTTACCAAACGTAACAAATAAAAGAAAACAGAAAACATCCATGCAACTCTCTACTTAGCCTGCATTTTATCCATAATACACAACTCAAATTGACCCAAATGTGTTCTTTAGCTTAAGTACAAATAAAAATCATATCAATGTATTATGTCATCTCATTTATTGTAAAATTTGGGAATTCAAAACTGAGATTCTAATTACACGAATTGGATCACATTCAATGGAACTGATATACGTACAAAAGAGTAATTTTAGTTCCATATAATTAACGAATTTTGTCGATGAGTTGTGCTCCACAGAAATGTGACCGATGAACAAATTCATATTGATCTGGGTGTAATACCAGGAATTAGCATTTTCATCAGTAATTTTGAATTACTGTGGGTGCTTCTATTCAGAACTTTATTAATGGATCAATATGAATGCTAATAACTGAATTCTGCAAAAATCTCGGTCCGTTAAAATAAATTTTATTTAAAAGAATGTGCTTAATATAAAAATGTTGTTGTAGCTAAAATAGTCTTGAATAATGTAATACACCTCAATATATATATCCATCTGTGTGGGAAAATTTCGTTTAAATAATTACGCATTATTACCGAATAATGTGGTGGTGCGCCATGTTGTTGAGATGATATGAAGTTATTTTTTGGAATTTTTTAAATCGAAAGAAACTGCTGCTGAATAAAAAGCTATAAAAAATGTCATTCTATTAAAGAAAATAAGTTGAAATCACTGCCGGTTCGGATAAAAATAATTCAAGTTTACCATGGAAAACTGTAAAAAGTTTAGGTTCGGAAAAAATAAAGAAAAGAATGTAAAAAATGAAAACAATGAAATTATTTAAAATGAAAAGGACATTGTTAACTCATTTGTAGATTTTTTTTACACATATAGGCAAGCATTTAGTAAAAATCATGAAAGAGGAAGCAATAGGTTGTAAACGGAAAATGCGAAATTCTATTTACCTATCAGAAACAACTGAAAAAGAAAGAAGAGAAATTATCCTAAATTTAAAACCTCATAAAGCACCCGAGATTGACGGAATAAAGTCGAGTACTCTGAACGCAATATTAGGTCATATTACCAATCAATCAATCAAAACAACTTTATTCATATTATTACAGAACAAATATCTAACCAGATATCTACAAGTTATCTACCTCGCATTTGACCCTGTAACCAACGTATATTTACAATGTTCAATTTATAGTCTTGTTGATTGTATCTTGAATACATTTAATGATGCATTCGATACACAATCAACATACTCATTCTCCTATTTACAAATAAAATTTAAAATGAGTAATACAATAAATGTACACTACTAAGTAGCTGAAAACAGTTAACAATAAAATTTGATGGTATATCACTTATTTAATTTTGTGGTACTGGTGCGGGTACCCAAGTCAATAATGACGGATCCCGTTGCAAGATTTCCAATGGCGAGCAGACATTGTTACTGCTGAATCTTTTGTACCCTATTATTTCTGGTCTAAATATAATTTTGATTTTACGATGTACTAGAAATAAATTTATATATCAAACGAAATAAACGAGAACAAATAAAACAAAAATATACAAACATATGTGTAATAGGAATCATAATAACAGTTATGAAATATCAGTACAGATAGGTAGGGGAAGAAGAAGTTGTTGGTGAAGGTTTGGCTATAGAGGTTGCCAAATAGACATTACACTTAACGGAAATTCTCTTGAAGTGGTGGATCAGTTCAATTACTTAGGCAACGTTGTTAATGACAAAGCAAACATGGACAGCGAGATTCGCAATAGAATTAACGCTGCATCTAGAGCAATCTGGGGACTTAGAGAGAGAGTATTTGACAACCACGACCTTGCTTTGTCAACGAAAATGGCTGTCTACAGAGCAGTTGTCATTCCAACACTGCTATATGGATGTGAAAGCTGGGTCACTTACCGTCGTTATGTGAAAGAATTACAACGTTTTCAGCAAAGACACCTCAGAAGTATGATGAAAATCCGTTGGTTCCATCACATATCAAACGTGGAAGTACTCAGGAGAGCAAACAGCCTTCCAATTGAGGTGTTTATTTCAAGAGCACCCCTAAGATGGGCAGGTCACGTTCATCGTATGCATGATAACCGCCTTCCTAAATGTACACTTTATGGTGAATTGCTAAGCGGTAGAAGAAGGCGTGGCGGTCAACGAAAGAGGTTCAAAGACGCTCTCCATGAAAATCTAAAATCCTGCGGTATTGCAGACGAGCAATGGGAACAACTTGCAGCGGACAGAACCCAATGGCGAGGGGTTGTGGCCAGCTATCAAGGAAATGTTGCTGCAAGAAGGCCGAATCCAAGACCTAACCAGGTCTATGTCTGTCCTAACTGTGGTCGACATGTGCTCTCCCGAATTGGCCTCTATAGCCATAGTCGTGTGCACCGTAGATGAATGGGAATTACAATAGACTTCACCTTTTACTTGTTTTTTATTGTACACAATTTATCGACTGTAACATTTTTATACTCGGACTCGTGTAACGGCTGATAATAATAATAATAATAGAGGTTGCCGGAAGATGAGCAGCGTCTGGTAAGGTAAGGTGTGTTTTATTCGAAAGGGGGCATTATGCTGTCTAATTTGTATTACACTCTTATATCGTGGCAGCGTGCACAGAGATCTCTGAGGGAGGTGTACCTGTCGGAATTCGAAATGATGTGCATAAATTTGTGTTCTAACACTTTCAATTTGTTCATTGTCGTGCTGCACCACACCGGCGCCGCGTATGTGATTGCCGGCCTGATCACCATTGTGTACAATAATTTTTTATTTGTCTGTGAAGTCTGCTACCCATGACCATGAGCGGATACCAGAGGTTATATTGCACTTTTGCATCGTTAACTATCCTAATGACCTGCTGCACCGTGCTACTGCCCCTTCTGAAGCCACATTGTGACTCATCGTTGGTGTGAAGCTCCTCCTGAACAGTATCGAGCCTGACCAGGACGACCTTCTCCACCAACTTTGAGATCGCCGACAGCAACGAGATGGGCCTGTAGCTGTCGGCGAACTTCGCATTCTTGTTTGGCTTCAGAATAGAAATTATCACAGCGCATTTCCACTGGCTAGACCAGTGCTATAACCGCAGGATCGCATTAACGATATACGTCAACTACACAATACCTTTCCTCGGGAGATATTTGAGTAGCTTGTATTCAACGCCGTCTATACCCGGTGCTTTATTGTTAGGTAAAGTCTTGACAATTTCTGCTATTTCAGAAACTCACGTTGCGTCAATTCTATGTCATGGTCGATGATTTGGTTAATGTCGTTTTCCATACGGTCGTGATCGAGATTGTTCGGTATATTTTTATTGTGTATCTGTTCAAAATGGTCACCTAAGTCATTCGCTTTTTGCGAGTCCGTCATTGCTGTTCTGTTGGCATTTGCCAGCCCAGAAATGGATTCGTAAAGCTCTGGTCAGCTTCCACAGCGAGTTGTCTCGCGGATTCAGTGCTTCCAGTTTGTTCCTCCATTTCTGGTTTCTTGCAGTGTTGATGGAAGTTCTGATCCGCCTTTGCAGCCTGCTCATGTCAATCTTGGCGTTGACATCGCGATTTCGCTGCCAAATCCGTCTCAGCCTATTTTTCTCATGAACGTTTCGTATGACCGCTTCGTCAAGTCGGTCTTTGTAGGGGTTAATTATTATAGTATTGGCAACAATCTGTTTGGCATCCTGCAGCAATTTTGTGAACTCATTCACTACATTTTCCAAATCGGCGGGAGAGTTAATAGTGTTACTAGAATTAATGAACGACTTTTTAAAAATGTTTTATACGCTTTGAAATTTTGTAGATTGCGAGATACTTTTTTCAAACTGACAAAGTATCGGCTGTTTAGCTGGGAAACCCTGGGAATCAAACGTATAATTTTTTTCTTTTAATGAGACGTGCACTTGGGCTGGGGTTGAGCAGATATACTATATTGAGTTAGCTTAGCGCGTATAAACCACTTCGAACAAATCAACCTCCATCTCTTGAACTAGCTGGAAAACCCGTGAGTAATTTGTTCAAAATAGTTTATGTTAGCTACATTTTTTTTACAAAAATAATTACTTCATACCTGAAAAACGTATCAACAGTGTGGCAGGACAACCTGAGTCTGAAGAACACTTTACAGTCTATTTAAAAAACACCATTGAATTTCCTAAATGGAGGAAAATTAAATAACCGTCTTCGTTTAAGTTAGGAAATATGAATTTATATGGGATATATTGAAGTTCAATCAACTCATGCATATTCGAGCCTGAATCTCACTGAACTTAGAAATGGCAAGCGCAAAATATCATATTTCATATTTCACATTATAGAACCAAGAATATTATTACATGCAGCCGCTGACGCTGTAGTGTTGCCAACTTGTAAAAGATAGTTTGAAATCTGAAGCAACATCAAGCTAACTCGGTCGAGAAAAGGCTCAATCTACCTAATGAAGCCAATTGCATATAAAAAAACCTTACAAAACTAATGGATATGTCATTAATGAATGATTAATGATTATCATGAACTGTTTTCTTGTTAATTGTTAATTCTGAATTTATGTGGTATTTTATTAAATTCAGTGAATTTTTGAATTAAGTATATCTTGATATGGAATCATATAGCACAGATATGCACCACACTAAACCAATAATAATGTTTGAAAGTATAAATGAGAAATAGAAAACATAAAAAAAGTTGTACTATTGAATACACAAATTTGATCTTGCAGTTTACACAGAACTCATTTAGCATATAATAAATACTGGAATGGATTAGTTGAAAATACTCTATAATACCGAATAGATACAGATATATTTTTTAAAACTCAGGAAAATTACATTTTTACAGTCTGCCGATAGACAAATTTCTATAAAAATTATAATAAATGAACAAATTTTGGGCCAAAACTATAACAGATTATTAGAATAGCTAGTTGAGATAAAAATGAACTAATAATTATAAAATGGGAGTATCCAATGGTAGAGCGAAGGCCCCATAAATGAACATTTTTGACATTTTAAGAAACCTTATCAAATTTATTTATAAAATTTTATTAATTTATAAAAGTGAAAGTAAACAATCTTAAAACAAACATTCTAGTTTAACCTGCGACTTAAAACAAACTAGAAAAGTGCAAATTTAGTGTATACTGAGAAAGAGTCATGAGGGGTGAAAGAAAAGTGTGAAAACATTAATCAGAAACGTAGAGATGTCATAGTGGTGCCGGGAGAAACAGGAACAGGCAAGGATCAAGAATATTACGGAAAAAAGCAAGCGAATATAGAAAAAAGGGAAAAATTTAAATGCATAAGTTTTGACAAGAAATTCACCCGTGGTAACCAAGGGAAAGGTATAAAAGATATGTCAGATTTGGCACCGAGGAGTGTGAAAAGTGGTTGACGCGTTATTATGGCAAAATTTTTTTAAAATTATTACCTATAAATGATATATTGACAAAACGTGACATTTCATGTCAAATTTGATAAAAAGCAGAAAACAATAATATTTTTATCATTCACCTTTAATTTCACAATATAGTGTATTGTATTGAATATTTAAAAGGATAATATTAATGAATGCAGCATATCTCATTGGAATAGTCGTACGAGACGTGAATGGAGAACCAGTTAGTTGATGGACAACGAATGAAGCACTTTTCACCATAGACGGATCACAGGTTTTTCAAAACAAGACTTTTAAAATTGTAATAAATATTAATCGTTGTTTATTTTACCATAACTTTATTAAAACATCTTCAGATTCTGACATTCATTTATTCTTACAGAAAGTTTTCTTCTGATAGTCCTCCAATGGTTCATCGTTCAATTCCGTATTATATGTTGTTATTAACGCGAAATTTTTTTTTTCTTGAAATAGGCTTAAAATGTCATGAAACGTCGAGAAAAAAAATTCCTGTCTGTCAGTTTGTCTGTAACCTTTTTTGTGCGCACGTTTACTCTGGAACCCTTTATGATATTGACTTGAAATTTGTTACACTTATGTATCGTAACGAGATCTGGAACTAGATTATATTTTGATCTAATTCCGTTGAAGGGTTCGGGGATAAATGGGGTAAATAAGAATAAATAGGCAAAGCAAGCAGGTAAGAGTCCATAAAATTGTAATTTAGGGCATGTACGAAGAGTCAAGGTCTCAAAATTCCTTTTGACATCAGCCACCCCTCCACCCCCACTGCCACCCCTAATACCACCCCACACTATTATGAAATTGAGTAAAAAAATTTAAAATGTAATTTAGTGTGTATACAAGAACGAAACATCTAAAAAAAAATTTCTGGCGTTAGCTACCCCCTTACAACCCCCATTGCCATTAATAAAGAGAGTAATAATAATAACGCCACAGAAATTAGACAACCCCCAATTCCAGAAGCCAGGCTTGTGCGGAAGGGGGTTACACATTGAAAAAACGCGGACATACAATTATTTCCTCCGACAGTGTCGGCGCCGGAGCCAGGTGGTGCGATGTCCGTGTGATTAATCGCGATTGCCACCTCGCGCTTTAACCCACTCGGCTATCGACCCGAGTAAAAAATTAAATTGGGATTTAGTGTGTATACGAGAACCAAGGGACTCTAAAAATTTTTTGGCATCAGCCACCTCCTCTACCACCCCATTGCCACCCCCATCCTATTATTAAAGGGAGTAAAAAGTTAAATTGGGATTTAGTGTATACGAGAACCAAGGCCCTTTAAAATTTATTTTGGCATTACTAACTAAATCAGCTGTCATATCTTCGTGATAGTCAGCAGAATACTGTATTATACTTTTGGCTGACAAGAGCAGTGCGTTGGGTACGAACCCATTTTTACTTCCGGCATGCAGTATTATAATATGTTGTCCCCTTGAACATGGCGCAATTAAAGTACAATTTTGAGACATGTCATGTCAAGGTACTAAGGCACTCGTATGAGATAGGTGAAACACTAGTGCTGCCTTACGCTCCGCGGGATATTGAGTCCGTTCTGGGGAATGAACAGTGTCTAATTTGTTGGAACTACTCGTTTCCCACCGTTAGGCAAATGCAAGTCAACAAGCCTGATATAGTACTCCTCGACCACCAACTCAAGACAATGTATGTCGTGGAATTCTCAGCCCCCGCTGAGAGCAACATTGTCTTGAAAGAGGAGGAAAAACGGACGAAATATCGAGATTTGTTCTTCGAACTCCGCAGGCTTTATCCAGGCCATTCTGTTAAAATAGTGGTACTGATTATAGGAGCCCTCGGAGGAATGAGACATACGCTGCTTTCAGAACTAAAGATCGTACCGGCCGGCATGCCGAGATTCGGCAGAGATCTTAGCCAGTAGAATGCAGAAGGCTGTCATCCTCGGTTCATTGCGTTTACTCAGGGCACACGATTCACGGACCCGATAGTCACTCACCCCACGGGCGTGGGGAGTGGCTATTGGTATTTATTACCATCTCCTCCGTAATGGTCGGAGCCAGAGAGTAGGGTGACTGTTTTTTTGTAAAAATAAACGAATGACATATAACATAACACATTGAGGCGGAGTTCAGCTATGCACACACGGTGTACATCTGTTCTTCCCCTTAACCCGAAAAAAAAGTAGCAGATTTGTATAAAAATAATAGAGTACGGTAGCGTGAAAAAATTAATAATAACTTAATTACCAAATTGACCACAATATAAACAATTTATTATTTTCTGTTAGCTTTTTAACGAAAGCATATTATGTATAACTTAGGCATAAAATTAAAGCCTATATAAGTGATACGGATTTGAAGGATACTCTAAGAGAGTCATAGAAATTTGCGGTGTTATAATTATAAGACCTTTGAAACAGTGCAGTTCTATGAAAAGGTTGAATCAAATTCCCCTTAAACATAATATTTGAATTATGGTCCATGGCCGAGTGGGTTAAGGCGCGAGGTGGCAATCGCGATTAATCACACGGACATCGCACCACCGGGTTCGAATCCTGGCTCCGGCACTGTCGGAGGAAATGGTTGTATGTCCGCGTCTTTTCAATGTGTAACCCCCTTCCGCACAAGCCCTGGCTTCTGGAATTGGGGGATGTCTAATTTATGTGGTGTTTATTTAGTATTTATTTTTATTTTGAACATGTCCGAACAGTCCGAAATCTAATTTTACGGTAGAGATATGAGGGAGTGCAATTTAAAATAATTTTCATATAAAGAGTATCACGATGTAAGAGACGCATATTTTTCATACTTAACCCTAAAGTTTCTTTCAGTTTGTGACTAACAGGATGTTGTCTTCTGATACCATATGTAAACCTTAGACAATAGTTTTGGATCTTTTGTATGCGCTGAGCTGTAGCAACTGTTAAACATGGACCATAAACTGTGTCACCATAATTGAAGGTAGACAAAACCAAAGATTGACATTATTTTAAGCTTAGTGTTGAGAATATGTCTGGAATTATACAAAATTTTTAACCTTGAGATCACTTTCTTTGTTCAGGTTGATATATGTTTATTAAATCTAAGATCTGAATCTACAGGTAAACCTAATACTTTCGTAAAGTGGCGTGATCTGTCAATTTGCCTGCCAAAAAACATTACTGCACACTTGATAGGATTTAATCTGAGAAAATGCTCTAAAGACATTTTATATACTATTTCTAAATCATTATTAATTATTGTGCAACTATTCTGGAGGTCACATCTCATACACGAGGAGATAAATTATATCGATAATGCGACGCTGTCCACTGTATACCATTGTCGAGAGGCATAGCAACGGACAATCCTGTAGTAGAATCAATGAACCGATTCACCTCCGAAATCTGATCAACTCCACCGATTTGTTTGAAATTTTGACAGTAGCTCAAAAATGATGCAAATAACAAACCTGACTTAGTGCCGATATGTGCTTCCACCCAGGGGGTGAATGCCACCCTTTCTCGGGGGTGGAAATTTAAACATTCAAAATCACACCGTGAGTCGATACAGGATCAAATTTTAAGAAGAAAATGTAGTATAAAATTTTTTCTACAACCTAATAATTTCTGAGTTCATCGCGATTGAAAATTCCAATAAAAAACACGTTTTTCAACAGGTTTTCGTGAATAACTCGAAAATTAAACGTTTTCTGGAAAAAACTATTCTTATCAAAATTGAAGATTATAAAAAAACAAAGCGAGTCGTCGGTTTTTCTTTAATGTCTTAGGTCATATTAAGCGACTTATGAGTCTTTGAAAACGAATTTTTGTTTGTCGTAAATTTATCTAAAGATTTAAATTCAAATAACAGAAAAATGAGTAATTTTTCAGAGAAAATGTTCATAACCTTTTTTAAAGTGCTTTATTAGACCTTTAAAATAAGCTTTTATAAAAGCCTCTAGCATGAAAATTAAGGAAGTTATGACGAATATAAGTTAAGTCTCTGGAATAAAAAAAAAAATTGACAATAAAATTGGCGCTATGAGCGGCAAAATTAGAATTAATCGTAGCCCATGAAAAATTAACTTTATTTATATCCCAGTAACGCGTTCCAAAAGTTTGAATGGTTTAGAGAATGTACATTTTGAAAAAAGTTGTTTTAAGTAATTTTTTTTTTTGAATTTTTCAAAAAATACGTTGTTTTTTCAAAATAACTCAAAAAATAATGGTTTTACGAAAAAAAAGTGTTCCCAACAAAAACTTAGCTTTCCTTTTTCTGAAAATTTTGCTTTTTTTTAAATTCATGTAGCTCAAAAATTAAGCGAGATATGGGCATTTAAAGCTTTGATTTCTATGCGAAGGAAACCTCTTTTTAGCCCTTCAACCTTAAAATTCTCTGAACGAGAGGATGTAGAAATATTGCAATCATCATAACTCTATAGCTTATGAAATTCCCTACAAAATGATGTGTGGATGAATGCAATAGCTTAAAAGGAAGCGGAGTTATCGTTAAAAAACTAAATACATTTTTCTAGAGATAACGTAGGAAAATTACGGAGCGCCTAAATTTTGAACGTTTTGGAGCATTTACTCTTTTGTACATGCTGTGTCTTCTTGATACATACATATGAAACTTGCGGCACTTGCTCAGGTGACAGTTGCCAAAATTGTCCTCCAGTCGACCAAGAAGAAAAGGACGTTGATAGTGAAGAAATGGATGAATTTGAAAATTAAAATTAAATTATTAATATTCACTTTAAAAATCATCTTAATATTGTAAAATAAATATTTTTATTATAATTACAATGTGAAGTTTTAAGAGTTTAATTTCCCTGAAATGGATGTTTTTAAGGGATGAAAATTTCAAAAGGATTTTTTCCCTAATTTTTATTGTAAGGGGTGGTTTTAAGGGGTTGAATCATATTGAAAAATGATGTATCAGATCGTTTACACTTAAAGAATATATTTTTTCTATTCAAGATCCAAAATAAAAAGATTTTATGCTTTTTAAACCGTTTTTTTTTATAATTATGTGAGGGGTAGTTTTTAAGGGTAGTTACATAGTAAAATATCTAAATATTAGTTACATTATAAAAAACAACAAATATTTAACATATTTGAACATAATGATAACCTATCACTGCTTCCATCTATTAGTTTTCAATTTTTCCTAAGTTTTATTGTTAGGGGTGGCTTTTGGGGGTTGCATCATTAAAAAAATGAAGTATCAGATTTCTTATACTTAAAAGGAAAAATTCTCCTATTACGATCCAAAATAAAAAGGCTTCATGCTTTTTAAACACATTTTTTTATTAATTTTCGTGTGAGGGGTTGTTTTTAAGGGTAGTTAAATAGTTAAATATTGAAATATTAGATCCATGATTAAAAACAATTGATATTTAACATATTTGAACATAATTACAGCCCATCACTGCGTTAATTTATTAGTTTTCAATTTATTGGGGTAAGGGGTAGTTTTCACCCCTTAAAAACAAAAAGCACAGTTTGCGACCAAGTCAGGTTTGAAGAGGAGGGTAATATGAACTTAATTCTAAGTTTTCAAGAAGATCGGAGCAGTACTTCAGATTTCGGAGATTTGGCCCCTTTTTAACGTTGAATGACTGTATTACTGGTAGAGATGCTGAATTTATAATATTTCAAACTGACATCGGATAAACTATACTATTATTATTAAATAAATCATATTTTTATTTCTATCCGTATGTCTAATAAACCCTGATTTTCAAAGAACACGTAAATCAAAATTACAAACCAAATAAAATAAACTAATAAGACAATTTAAATCCAGAGGACAGCGCCTTCAATGAAAGGCCATAACAAAGAGGGATAAAAAGACGGTCTCATAATAACTAGTCACGTACGACCGAGCGGTTTAAAAAATCTATAAATTGGACCACTTGATTCGGCTTGACATCTGAGTAAATTTCAAACGAATGTTCTTTGGTGAATAAAATATCAGGCTACTTTAGTCCTGCAGTTCAATCACTGTCCGCTATACTACAGAAATGTACCAGTAGGAACGTGACTTGATTATACTAGCTGACACAAAGGACACCTTCCGAGGATACCGGCTCTCGAATTCAATATTCACTGTGCCAAACGATACAAATCCCTGTGGAGCAGAAGACGTTTTATTGGCTATACATGCGAATGGCTATTGAATTAATACCACACAATAAAGATTTTAACAAATGGAGTAAGTGACTCCGGAAAATCATCCGAAAGTATCCTATCACCTTAATAGTATTGTCTTTCATTTACTTTGTAAGAGAAAGTTGCAGAATTTTATTGCCCTCATTTTAACCGTTTTTCAGATTGTTTTATAATAATAGTAGTTTTTATTTTGAATAATTTAAATTCCATTCTGAGAATTTCTGTTGAAAATAAAGACAAGTTTAACCTCGGGCTATTTCACTACACAACCAGGACGCACGATTATATTATAGACAAAGGATACAACACCCTCTACCTGCGGCAATACAATCTGCCGAGACTCGAACTCAGGAGAGGTATAATAATAATAATTATTTTCCTTAATAGACAAAAAATAATTGTATAATAAGAATAGTCCAAAATTACAAATAGAAATTCTTATAATAAAATTCAATTTAATTTAATCTTTTAAATAAGTTTATATTTTTACTAGACTTTATACAGGCTGTTCATTTTATCAGGGCCCTTGAGAATATCTCACTTAATATCGGTCGTAGAAAAAAAATTATTTTTACGAAAATTGTGCCGATTTATATAACCTACAATATGGTTTAAAGACATTTGATATCCATGGCCTACTTTAAGAGTTATGGCGGAAAATATCGAAAATGCTGATAACGTCTAGGCCAAATATCTCCGTTATTTGAAGAGATACGAGAAAAATTCTAAGGAGAATTTTTTTACAAAACCGAGTGTTTCAATGAGGTTTTATCTAATTTTTTTCAAAACCGCTATATTTTGAGATTTACTCTTCAGGCTGTTTAAAATATTATTTTGAAACGGGCGGGAAATAGCGCCATTAAATAGAGTATTTTCCTCCATTTTCAACGATATATCACATGCCATATTTATTCATTGGTACTACGTTAGTAATTATAAAAACATTTTTTTAAAACCAATAATTTTTTTTTAACAAACATTATACTTGCCGTGGAGAAGTATGATTAAATAAAACGATAAAATAATTCAATAAGATGTTCAAATCTTTGCTATAATAAAACATTAACACAATTAGGAAAAATAAAGTAAATTCAGGTAACAAAAATAAATTACTAATAAAGAGAATATAGTACACAGAACATTAATATTTATCTAATCCTCAAAATAATATTTAAGATATCATATCAAGTGTTCAAAGTATCCATCGCGATTTCTTACGCACAATCGAGCGCGGCGAGGTACTGGAAACGTTACTCAGCATTTCGGGGGTAACTGTAATACATGCCTGTTGAATTCGAGCTTTTAGGTCCTCTACATTTTGCGGTGTCGTCGAAAACACCTTATCTTTAATATACTCCCAAAGAAAAAATCCATTGGGGTTATATCTGGAGAACGAGGGGACCATCGAATAAATCCATTGGTACCTATCCAATGTTGAGGCAAAATTTCGTCTAAATAATCAAGGGAAATCTGGGAATCGTGGGGAGGAGCTCCATCTTGTTGAAAATATTGAAAGTTGTGTCGATTCTCTAAAGGTAGGTCATCTAAGAATTCATTAAAGTCATTTCTCAAAAAGCTTAGATACCTTTGACCAATGAGGTGACCATCACAAAAATAAAGACCTATTTAATTAGTGCCTAAAATACCTATCCACACATTTATTGAAAAACGATTTTGAAACCCAGTCGGTCAATGCCAGTGCGTATTTGCAGAAGTCCATTTGTAATGAATATTGCGATTAAATAATCCATTATTGGAAAAATTTGCCTCATCGGACCAAAGTATTTTACTACATATTAATGGATCGGCACGCTTCTCAACAGCCACCTACAAAAAGTCGTCCTCCTTGATTTGTCCCCCGCTTGTAAATTGTGAACTTTTTTGGCTTTATAACACCGGTAACCATTTTTCTTTAAAATTTGTCTAGCACTTGTTTTATTTATATGACAGGCAATTAGAATTTCTCTTAATGATGTTTCCAAATTTTCTGTATTTTTATTTCTTACATAATTAATAACTCGGTTTACCTTATTTACATTATCAGTAACACTGTTCAACCTTGTCTTCATCTTTAAAAATGGACCATTATTTTTCAGTTTCGTAGCTAATTTTCTGAACAGTTTTATTCGGCTGTAGTGCTTGTGGAAATCTGTTTCTATATTCTACTTGAGCTAATCCAGAGTTCAAATTGCATTGGCAATATGTAACGAACATATTATAACGATCAATGTGACACAACCAGACACCATATCGCAACCTAGATTCGACCTGGGCGTGATATATACTTATCAGTTGATGCTAATACAAAACTAATCTTAAGTTTCTAATACGTATAGACTACTTAGCTTGGAAATAAATTGTGTACATTTTCATTTCTAGCTTAAACATTCCTCCATGTACAGACTTAAAATTCTACATCTAATTGTTGATTTTGCAGGATAGTGTTACCGACATTGAATTTAAAAGGTTCAGTCATCTTGTTATAATTATGGAGCCGCAACACTTTTAAAATATAAATCATGCGAATTGAAGAAACTAGAATTTGCAGTTATAACTTGTTCACATTTAACTTTAATGTTTTCAGTATCTTCAGTACAGATAAGTAATGAAACATCGTCCGCATACATAACGAATTGAGAATGAAGTATTTTCGCCTCTAAGTGGTTTATATATAATAGAAATAGAACCGGCCCGAGTATGGAACCTTGTGGGAGACCCATTCGAACCAGTTTAGTTTCGGATAGAGTATTTGAGATTATATTGCCATTTTGATACCTTATGGAAACATATTTCATACGATTTGTCAGGAAAGAAGAAATCCATTTCAAAGAAACACCTCTTAATCCATGCGATTCTAGAATACAAAGCAATTTAACGTGATCTACGCAGTAGAATGTTCTGCTTACATCACAAAATATTACAGCAGGGCACTTGTCTGCATCAATATATTTTATTAGTTCATCGTAAAAGGTGAGTAATGCCACGGATGTTGATTTTCCTGAACGAAAACTATGTTGCTTTGATGTTAAAATGTTTTGATGGTAAAATTTAGAAAACGATCACAAAAAGCGTATTCAAACATTTTAGATAAATTATCTGGGGTAATGTCTGGTCTATAATTTTCCAGTAGAGTCGAATTCTTTTTCTTATAAATAGTTGTGACCTTACCTGTTTTTAAGTTAACAGGAAAGATACCGCATAAAAAAGAAAGGTTGATGAGGAATGTAAGCGGCTCTATTATTATGTGTAACACTTTTTTTAAGATAAAGACGGGAATATCATCAGCACCTGCAGATTTCTTATTTTTCATTTTTATGTTTAGTAAATTGAGGAGCTCCTGTTCAGCAAACGGTTGTAGGTACAGGATAGAGTTAATAATATTTTTTCATTTGATTCGTTTTTTATAATAATTAGTATTCGGTTGTATATTATTTGCTTAATTGAAGAGTGTGTTGGTGAAATAATCATTAAACTCAATAGCGATGATGTTAGGCGTTTCTATAAGTGTATCATCTCTTTTTATTACGAGATTGCCTCTACTTTTACTTTTATTTGTTAATTCAGAAACTACACTACTTTGTTTATTAAAATTGTATGTTTTTTTGCCTTTATATATTTATAGCCCAAGCGTTATTTGTTTTGGGCCGGGTGAATAGGGTAGTGTGGCAGATTTTTTGCTTAATCCCTCCTAAAAATCATAAGAAATGATAATTTCACTATGCGCTAGTTTAAAAACGAGGTCTTAATTTTTTATTAAACAAAAAGTGACAACATTCCTAAAAACTCAGTTTTTTTTTTCCCATTTTTTCATACATCTCAGTAACTATCATCGCTTTTAGAGAAAGCTTATAAAAGTGAAAAAAATTTGTAATTAAATATTGAATAAGATGCAGTTGGTCATTTTTACTATTGCAAAAATAGTAAAAATCGCAAAAAAAAAAATTTAAATAGCAAGTTACTTGTAGAATTTTTTTTAAAACTTATATTACACGTAGTATCTTCATGCTTGGCTAAAGAAATAAATAAATAAACGCCACATAAAGTAGACAACCCCCAATTCCAAAAGCCAGGGGCTTGTGCGGAAGGGGGTTACACATCGAAAAAACACGGACATACAACCATTTCCTCCGACAGTGCCGGAGCCAGGATTTGAAACCGGTGGTGCAATCAATCAACCAATCAATCAACAAGGCTTTATTATAAATTAAAAGTACAATAGTACCTCCCCAGAACCCATCCCGGGACCGACCTTGCAACCACCGCGTTAATCGCGGTAGCTGATTGCAGGATCGGGCAAAATAAAATTTTGGTTAAACAAAAATTGATAAAACTTAACCTAAACACAACACAAAAAGACTTAACACAACTAAAAATACACTTTAAAAACTGGGGCACAAACACTTTTTAAAATTTTGCAGCTGACGCAGGCGCCTCAATCCAAACGAGGAGCATTCTGCGCGATATATGAACGCCGGGCTGCTCAAGGCTGGCCTAAACTATAACTTTAAAAATTTTCGGTACCATAAGGTTTTGATTTTGTGAAAAATTTATGATAAGAAAACGAATTTAGAGACAAAATGTACAAAAGAAACCAATAAAAAACAAACGCTACAAAAAGAATACAAACAGAAAGGAAGAAGGGGGGATAGGAAAAATTTAAAGATACGAAAGTTATGAAATATCAGTAAAGGTGGATAGAATAAGCGGAAGTTATAGTTGGTGAAGTTTGGCTACAGGGGTTGCCGGAAAATCGGTAACGTCTGGTACGGTAAAGGGTATTTAATTCGAAATGGGGCATTTAGCTCTCTAATTTGTGTTATGTGTCTTGTTAACGGACTATCGCCCAGCTTAAAAGAGTAGAAGTTTTGAGAGACCTGCTGGATATAACCCACTATCGGGGTTATATCGTTGCAACGTGCGTATAGGAACCCGGTGGTGCGATGTCCGTGTGATTGATCGCGATTGCCACCTCGCACCTTATCCCACTCGGCTATCGACCAGACAGAAAGCTTTTTAATACAATTAATCTTTCTACTAAATTACATTGATATCAGGCTTTTAATTTTTGCATAATACTTTTGCAATCTAAACTTTTCTAAATTTTCAAAATGTTGCTGAGGCTAAATTCAAGCATTTAGAAAGTTGAAAATTTTTGGACATATAAAAGAGCTCTCAAATTCTCAAATCCATTTGGGATATTAAAATCCGTTAATTAAGAGTTCTTAGGGGATTATTTAAAAATTTTTGGCTTATAAACCAATGCAATAACATTTTTTAAAATTTTTCCTATGCGTTTCAGCAAAAAATGTTTTAAGCAAAAGTTGTAGGGCTAGATGAGCACTAACCAACGATGCATCGCATGTACATATTTGATTCGATACAAAATATTCAAAGTTTTCAAAAAATGGCGGCGGTTCAAAGACTTCAAAAAATTCTCAAAATTTTATTTCGAATCAAGTATGTACATACGATAAATCGTTGGATAGTACACATCTAGACCTACAACTTTTGTCTAAAACATTTTTTGCCGAAGCACATAGAAAAAATAAAAAATATATATTAGAGACCTAAAGCGGCACAAAACAATATTGGACGAAATAAACTGAGTTCTACTTTGGTCTATTATAACACCGGTTCTACTAAACGAATCATCCTGCTTTTTTTTAAATAAAAATCCATTGAAAAGTTATTACATTTGTTATAAGCAAGAAAATTTGCCAAATTTTTAAACAATACCCTAAGCTCTCCTGACTAATGGATTTTAATATCTCAAAATGGATTTGAAAATTTAAGTACTCTTTTATATGTCCAAACATTTTCAACTTTCTAAATGCTTTAGTTTCGTATCGGCAACATTTTGAAAATTTGCAAATTTTCAAAACGAAGTTTAGATTGTAAAATTATTATGCAAAAACTAAAAGTCCCATCTTAGTGAAATTTGGTGGAAAGATTTATTATATTAAAAAGCTTTCTTTAGCCAAGCATGAAGGTTCTACGTATAATATAAGTATTTAAACAAAATTCCACAAGTAACTTGCTATTTCAATTTTTTTTTGCGATTTTTACTATTTTTGCAATAGTAAAAATGAATTTTTGAATTCGTAATCAACTGCATCTTATTTAAAATTTAATTACATAACTTTTCACTTGTATAACTTTTCTCTAAAAGCGATATTTATATGAAAAAATAGGAAAAAAACGGAATTTTTAGAAATTTCTTCACATTTTGTTTAATAATTAAGCCCACGTTTTCAAACTAGCATAGTGAAATTATCATTTCTTATGATTTTTAGGAACGATTAAACCAACAATCTGCCATCATACCCGATTCACTCAAACATAGGTGATTTTAAGCATATATCGCCTGGGCTAATATGCATCCGTTAATAATGGATATAATTTTTTAGATTAAATAGATCTTTCAATGAAGAGCTCGATGCCCTCATCGCGTTGTTTATCCATTTCTTACCTTTCATATTAGTATAAAATCTGCGGTTAGGAAACTGTATTTCAAAATGGCATATTAAAGTATCATAAAAAAGTTTAAATGCCGCACTAAAGTCATTTATGATATAAATGCATGACCAATCCTCATTTTTAAAGAGTTTCCAAGATTAAGCATGTTTGTTTCATTGAAGGATCTTATAATTTCAGTTTTATTTGTTGAAGTATCTTTTTTTTTTTTGATAACATATCCAACTCTATAAAAAATATAGTTCTGTGGTCTGACACTTCATTTTCAAATACATAACAAGTGCCACGATTCCAGAAATTTATGATCATTTGGTCGATTAGTGTACAAGCGGGTCTTGTAGACCAGCTCACCGTAGGGCCAAAGTTAAAACAAGACATTATAGAACATATTGATATAAAATTTTAATTTTTATACAAGTAAAACTTAAAATCCCCACAAATAATAAAATTAATATCTCCAGATGGAGATCTGTAACAAATCAAAAACAAATTGTTACATTCATTGAACACATAAGAAATAGCACATACCTCAAAATGTTGTACGATGCAGAAACTACCTAAATCTAAGGGCTTCGCATTTATACTGTCTCTAGCCCAAATTCCAACACCCCCGCAGTGTTTAGTAGACCTACAATAGAACTTTTCAAACTGAAACCAGTCATATTTATATTCTTCAGATAATCTTCTTTCACACCCATTTCCACTAAACATAGAAAGTTTAAATGCTTGTAGTCACAAATCTCAGTTAATATATAAGTTTGTCGGTATTCATGGTATTTGTATTTTTTTTTTAATTTATTTCATAGCAAATTTACAATCTACTCTAATGTATATACAGAGTATTTAGCAAATATTTTGATTTGTACTTCGCTTGAGTTGGGTACCATCCACTGATGGTTATGGTCCAATTTCACCTAGTCCGTTAGGTCTTCTGGCCACGTTCTTTTTAATCTTCTATTATCAAGATTTGATTTTTGTTTAGACTACTGTGGGCAGTATCTCGCTCTTTTGCTTTATTAGCGTGGACGATAATAATATCCTTTATGTACGAAATTCCAGGATCGTTGTGGAGAGTTGCGTTGGATACGTACCATGGAGCGTCTGCTAACATGCGGAGTGTTTTTGATTGAAAGGTTTGTATTATTTTTGTATTGGAAGGTTTTCTGCAGCCCCAGAGTTCGATCCCGTAAGTCCAGATTGGCTTTAGAATAATCTTACGAATAAGTATTTTGTTTTCCAATGACAATTGCAACTTTTTACCTACCAACCAATACATTTGTTTGACTTTTAAGTTCTGTTGTGTTCTTTTAGCCTTGATGTGGCTTTTCCAAGTAAGCTTCTGATCCAAGTGGAGTCCCACATATTTGATTTCCGATTTCACTGGGATTGAAACATTATTTAAATAAACTTGCGAGCATATAGTCCGTCTCGTAGTAAACGTGACCTGAGTTGATTTCTCATTGTTAGCCTTGATTTTCCAACGTTCTAGCAGCAAGTACAGTTAGTTTTGCAGTTTTCTAGAAGCTCCCTCAGGATTTGGATCTGATGACAGGATTGCTGTTATCGGCAAATCTAGCTATTGTGATATCATCAGTGACGGGTATGTCCGCAATAAACATCAGATTTGGATCAATTAAGTGGTCTGATGGCTGATCTGGGGCGAGGCCGTGAAAAACGGCTTATATAAGATCCATTTGGAGATAAATCAGGATTCATTGCTAACTGAAAATTTCTCTCATATAGTCTTACCTTAAAGAAAGCACAAGAAGGTTTATTCTACAGACATGTAGATCGACAAATTTTAAACTCTTTTTATTCTATTAGTCTTCGTTGCTTCCAATAATTATGCTACGAGTTACACGTACATAAACAAATAGATACGTTGGATCTTAATGATTATCAGATATTACGTAACGAAATCACTTGGGCTACTGTAGCGTAGCAGATACCGTAGGCACTGACTTACCCGGAAAGTGATGTACGTGCCTACGATAAAATTTCTCTAGCTCAGACTATCTCAGGGCGTTAAGCCCAAGCTTACACAAACTATGATAAATTATTAGTTTACTTACTTAACAAATCACTGAGTTTTTCCATATGTAGTGGTCGCAGACGAAATAATGACACTTTCTTTAAAAATGAAATGCACTATATTGAACAATTTACAATATTGGCTCTCTAGAATATAACCTGGCGATGTTCACAGTTGTGGCCAATATTTCACGATTAATCAGTTATAACATTCATAAAATACCTCGTGTAGCTACACATCGGTTTACAATATTATCATGAATTGTCATAAATTCTGCCACAAAGGTTTGATTTAAAGAACCTCCTTAAATATATGTAAATATATGCATAAAATATTTAAAAATGTACAGGTTAAAATGCCAAAAAGTATAAATTGATGTCCAGCGGAACCACTGAAGGTGGTCCCCGGTAAGTAAAAATAAACACAACACAAACACACTTATTCAGGGTGGTACGATACCGAGTCCGGTGGAAGAACTGAAGCCCTGCAGAGATGCCTTCGGGACACAAGAAATGGACCCAAGGATGGGGTTGATCGTGGCCTCACCAGCCCTGGAACCTTCCACTGTTTGTGGATGCCCAATCCGTGGAACTTCACTGACGTGCGTAGAAGCCCCGTCCGTAGAACCCTAAAGATATCACGATTTAATTCACAGTCAGAAATGCACGTGAAGCGTGCTTAATGTGAGAAATTCTGACATAACCTAAAAATGAAAAATAATTTACCTCACTGATGAGGGAACAATCCACCAAAACTCCTGGAAGCCACAGTCGGATAAATGGGGTTGAGTCGCCTTTTAAAGTTGACACTGTATTTCCACAGGAAAGCCTTGTGTAATTTAATATCCTGCTTCCGCAGATAAAATTTACTCACAAACACAAAATATTCCGCTAAACGGAACAACAACGGATTGAGGAAATTTTCTTGAGTTGGTTATTCTAAAATCCATGCGGATGCCTTGGATAAAATCAAGGTTCACAGAATAACAACTAACCAACAAGCCAAGCCAAGCCAACCAAAAATGTCTGCTTCCATTTTCCCTGTTGATCACGTGTCACAAATGTGTCGCCCTCCCATGGAGAATAGCGAAATGTGTTACGGACGTGTAGCAGTTGTTATAATGCGGCCCACAAAACGCTAAAGCGTATGGTGGGTCGCATACGCTAGAGGTCCGTAACAATTATTTTACGCCTATATTTCCTGTTGTAAGCGTGTTTCCATCCCCCTTCTGTTGGAGACGAAGAACCTTTTGCGTCCTTAGTTAAGTTTATATAACGATTTAATGCCGCCTGGGTCTAGGCTTGTAGGATAGCCGCCGATGTATAGTGACTAGCCGGGCTGCCTCTTACGTAACCCGGGAAAATTTAAATTCGAAAACAAATAAAAAATTGGAGGCGTACGAATCGTGGCTACCCTGTATACGCTAAACATTTGTGTAACTTCCTTATTTGCAACGTGCCATAATCACTAAAGGTATCCTTCTCGTAAATTACTGTGCAGTATATTTTCATGCGATTAACAGTACTAATTTTGTTAATTTTTGCATCAAAGATCTTTCCACATCTAACGTACTCGGAAAATATTACCAAGCCGCTATTTATTCACGGTATTTGCACAAAACCCACCAACGCTTGCAAGATATTATAATTACTAGTCTAGACGCGTGGTTCTTCTAATATTAATTGCTTGACATGATGCATAACAACATCGGCACCACCCCACGGGTTTGAATTACGCCATCGATAAAAATCGTAACCTTGGCAACGGTGGATAGTTTGAAACCTGACCCTCGTTGTTTGATTTATATGTGAAGTTGTGAAGTTTAAATTATAGCTGGATATATAGACATAGTTTGATGAGTTTCCACTAACTATATTTCAACGAAATATAATTTTAAAATAAACTATGAGTCCGTTTGAAAATTGTATGGACGACCTATTTTATTAAAAAGACCAAAGAGAAATATCCAAAATTCAAGTAGATATAAATCTAGTTTATAAAATTTGTTTAGATCACTGATAAAAATGAAGCCAGCTATAGTCTAGATTAATTAAATAATACTTCATCTCTCTGATTATTTGGAGTTTATTATTATGATCCACAGTCACAAAAACATATGGGATCCTAGGTTTTAATTCTGGGGGGTTACTGGGGTTGAACATACAGTGATTTCCCAAGAAATACGTTTTTTCCTAAATTTTTACTACAAACTGATGAGAAAAAATATGAAAATATTACTAATTGTGTCTACGTTCATCAAATTATAGTAATACTGGATATGCACTAGGGTGGAACTTGAACTGGCGAAACATATTTTTATTCTAATTCTGTATTCTAATAGCCTTTAGTTGCCTTTAGTTCTCTTGAATACGGACACAAAATTTTAAATTAAAAAAATATATCTTCAGCTGCTCCAAACTGTTTGAAATAAAAAAATAATGGAATTTTAAAAAATTAAATTCAGCATTACTAGGTAGTTCTTTTGCTTATTTTATATCAAAATAACACAGAACTCACCATGTGTAAATGACTGCTAATTGATTTCCACCCCTATCCTTCCCAACCACTCTACCAGTCTTTATTAATTATTGTTCTTAATTGTCTTTGGATGTATCTGCTTTATATTCGGCCTTTGCATGAAAACTAGGCATTAAATTGCGGTATTTCCATCTTACACTTATAAATCCGTCTCTAGCTGTAGCAAGCACCACATACAGAAGTCGATGCTTCTGTTACCACTTGAGTGTGGCATGGCAAGCGTGGAAATTCTAATTTGGGAATAGTTATATCACCCAAGAGTGTTTCCAAGTCTTGGTCACTTATATCTCGTGTTACTAGTGGCTTGGTTACTTCACAATCAGTCCAATTTATCATATCAACGTAGTCTGTAGTACATACCTAGTTCTCTTATATATCTTCTTACATGTGTTATCATACTCAGGATGAGCAAAATATCCATTTCTCTCAATAGCAGGGTCAATGATTGCCTTTAATTCATCTGTTAAATACCAGGAAAGCTTAATTATGGAAAATACGTGTTTAGCGCCGTATTTGCACGAGTGTTTTGATATTCGAAGATTGGTTGATGAGCTTCTAGTACTAACAATATAATCGTAAGATATGATTGGCAGTTGTAAGCCATCTTGCATGTAACAACTTTCCAGGATTCTTCCTCGACAAATCTAACGATCAATTTCCATTAGACATAGCTTGACACATACTTAATAAATACCATTGAACAGTACTTAAATCTTTTTTTTTTTTCGATATTTGTCACTTCGCAGTCAATTTTCTTAAATTTAACTAGCGGAAGATTCTCAAAATATTGCAGTTGTTTACTAATCGGTCCCGACAATCCTACAGGTCCAGTTGTTTGGCTATCTAAATTATGTAATAAATTCCGTAATGCAAATTCATTGAAATGCAAGAGGCGCACTAACCACTGCAAGAGTTTTTCAAAATGTTGATCTAGACGTCTTATAACACCTGCTTTTGTTCCTGTATTGAGAACAGTACCATCACATCCGATAGCTACAAGATGGGAACCATATACGAAATTAAAACATAATATTTTTAGTCGCAAACTCCTCTATAAAATCCTTATTTTACTATAAGGAACGTAACTAGACTGCAACCAATAGCTACTCTCCGGGCCATATGCCCCGCCGAGGGCTGAATTACAAGTTACAAGCCTGGCGCGTTAAGTGTAATAATTGTATATTACCATCAAAACGCTAATGCTTCGATTGCGACAAACACCAGCCGAAAGACTGATCCTACTTAAAGGAGCTCTCTTGCCAGTCGTCGCACACCACTTGCAGACTGCAGCTTCGAGCTGTTGGCTCTCGTCAGAGCAAGGTATGCATGTGGTGAACAGCACGAGGATCCTTTGACTATTTGGTACATCCCGGTATTTTTACAACAGCGACATGTAAAATAGTCAGCAGGCGCCATCTAGCGGTCCAGTGTCTGTTACAATCGAAAAATAAATAGCTTGACAGGGCTTAGCATAGTTCAAATGTGCTTTTAGAGGGCGGAATATTAAAACATAATATTTTTAGTCGCAAACTCCTCTATAAAATTCTTATTTTACTATAAGGAACGTAACCAGACTGCAACTACCGTAAGTAGGATCAGTCTTTCGGCTGGTGTTTGTTGCAATCGAAGCATTAGCATTTTGATGGTAATATGCAATTATTACACTTAACGCGCCAGGCTTGTAACTTGTAATTCAGCGCTCGGCGGGGCCCATAGCCCGGAGAGTAACTAATGCCAAAATAAATTTTTTGAGACTTTTCGTTCTTGCATATACACTAAATCACATTTTAATTTTTTTACTCCCTTTTATAATAGTGCGGAGGTGGTATTTGGGGGCGTAGCTGATGCCAAAATTTTTTTTAAGACTTTGGATTTTCGTACATGCCCTGAATTGCAATTTTATGGACTCTTACCTGCTTGCTTTGCCTATTTACCTTTATTTACCCCCGAACCCTTCAACGGAATTATTTTAAGCCTATTTGAACAACAAAAAAAATAACGAATTTTTTTTTTTTTGCATTAATATAATTCCACTGGTCGTGGAAGTAACATAGAACCAGTTTACTCTCACGGAGTTTTAAGCTTTTGTAATTTTTTAGTATAAAAATTATAATTTTTCTCAGTCATTACTATTTTTTAGGCAAGCAAAAACTTTTTTAAAGAATAACATTTTCTCGAAAAGTTAAACATTTTGGCCATTACACCTATTGTAAACCTCATCCAGGGACATACTGTATAAGTAGAAATACTGATAATTAAGGCATTTCGTCTGGTCGATAGCCGAGTGGGTTAAAGCGCGAGGTGGCAATCGCGATTAATCACACGGACGTCGCACCACCGGGTTCGAATCCTGGCTCCGGCACTGACACTGTCGGAGGAAATGGTTGTATGTCCGCGTTTTTTTAATGTGTAACCCCCTTCCGCACAAGCCCTGGCTTCTGAAATTGGGGGTTGTCTAATTTCTGTGGTGTTTATTTATTATTTTAATTAAAAAAAAAATGTTACACGCAAATTTACTTTCAGTGCATATTTCTAAACGAGGCACAAAGTGCATTTCCATTTGCACTTTCATTTTTTTTACATTTTAACGGAAATACCATAATATGTGACAACTATAAATATTGTAAGCAATTGAAAGAGGCCATCAATATTTATATTAATGAATATTGATGTTTACTATCAATAACTTCCCACAATTTTCAACATTCTCTTGCTAAGTAAAAAATATAGCATTATATGCATGAGCGAAAATATTTATGTATGTAATTATAAGGAAAAGAAATTACATCCAGTGGAAACTCTAATAAAAAGGGAAAAATTCCATCTGCAAACAGTTCGCATTTACGGATGCGGAGGTTGGATTTCGGAAGATAAATCATTTTCTCACAAGATCTAGAGCGTGGCGAAAATACCGAGTCTAAAAACTAATGCCTCATCGTAAGAAAAGCTCGATATATCTGCTGCCACCGAAAATAGTACGGGCATATTAGAATTTAAGGTGGAAATTCTCCAATAACATTTTCTCGTAGAGAAATTAACAACGCTCGGCTTAGCTGATATCCTGCGGAATGTTATGTGTCTTCTTGATTCATATCTAATAGCTTCGTATGGAGCTTTAAAAACAAGCAGAATTTATTCACTTACTCTCTATAAATCGAAAAGATTTATGGTTTTGGGTAAACACGGAAGATGTTTGATATTGCCCAATACCAGCATTTTGTAACTTATTAAGTAGACATTTGAATAAAATCATGTGGAGATAAAGTTTGTGTTTATTCATTTATTAAAATAGAGATAAAAGATTTTTGAACAGCAATAATTTTTATTTACATTCAGCATATTGAAATAAAATAATGGTGAAGCGATTTAATACTATTAGCATACTTGAATGGATGTCAATTATTTGTTTTTGCCAGCAGATTTATAGGCAAAATTTTATATACCATTCCAGAACACGTGACTTCGACAGATCCGCTGTTTTGTCTGGGTGGCACACAGGGCGATTATTTTCCGTGGTTTACATTCGTTTTTGTGTTGTGTTGTGCTGTGGATTGAGTTTATTGTGATTTTTTGCAATTTTTTCGCCAAGAGGTCTCGAAGTGTATATTATGTAATCCTTAGAGGTGATATTAAGTACAAATATGATAAAAAAATAGAGATTATTGACATTGTTAACCACTATGCAACTCCTTCTAAAGAATGCAGGCTTAAAGATTATTGCCATGATGGACTTCGTGAATTATTTAATACCAACTCACATTTATTATATTGGTCACCAATTTAAGACTTAATAAATAAATAATAAAGCTTGCAAACCTAAACGTATTACGAATCTGGCTCTGTTCAAGGAATTTTGGTAAAACAAATCAATAATGAGGCATTTGTTGTCATTGGTAAGGTAAGAAGTCAAACTTAATGCGTAAATTTATATTATAATTAGATTCTATCTATGTTAATGTATATAATTTTGATATGCCACAGAGGTTTTAAACTTGATTAACATTTATTTATCTTTGTTGTAGATAAACACTCTCAATGAAAGAGGAGAAAGTTACTTCAAGTTTGCATTATTATTTTAAAGAACACCAACATTTCCAGTGCCCACTGTACATGTATGTCTGGTTTATCAGAAGTATGCAGTCATATAGACACATTATCGTCCAAATACCGTCGAAAACAGTGGTCCTGGTCCAGCGTCCACTGAAAAAACTTACCGTTTGGCCAGTACATCTCATGAGAAATGTAGAAATGTTGCGAATACGGGATATGGATTGGCCAAAAAAAGTAGAGACAAGATTGTCTCAGAAACATCCTCTTCTTGATAAAAATGAACTTACGTCTATACTGCCCTCCTAACTTAGAGAGCAGTAACACCAGATTTTGTCGATTTGAAATTGTTGCGTTTTTATACCTCTTTGACTACATTAGAAAGCAGTTTTGACCAAAATTTTAATACAACTGAGCTGTAGAGTTTGCAGTATCTACACTTTTTAAAGCATACACCAAACTAAAATGTAGTATGGGCCCTGTACCCAACTAAAATGCAGTAACTCCAAATTTTATTGGAGATACTGCATTTAAGACCAGTAACAGATGGTACTTTCTTTATCTGGCCTAACAATTCTTCAATTTACAAAATTAAACACGCCAATCCAAGGCCATACATGAAGGACATTGTCAAAGTTACTGCTGAAAGAGGAAAATTCGAGTTGACGTACAAGTTTTAACGCAGATAATATATGCAAATCTTTAAATTACCTTAATATGAAAGCAACACGGCAACTCCACTCTCCACCTAATATAGCAAAACCTAGAGGAATATCGACGGAAAGAAAGAAATTTATTGAAAAAAAATTGTGTACACTAATTCCATAAAATTGGAGGCTATTTTGGGAAAATCTACCAGTGAATGACGATGCAGTGAACCTTAGAATTGAATACGATGATTAATGAAAATTGTAATAGCAAGTAGAGTTTACTTTTACTTCCACGTCCAGTGGAAGTATAGTAACGCAAAAAATTATTATTATTTTGTTGTTGTTGAAATAGGCTTAAATGTCATGCAATGTCGAGATTTGAAATTTTAGCAAAAATAATTCTGTCTGTCGGTCTGTCTGTAACTTTTTTTTGTGCACACGTTTACTCTGGTACCGTTTATGATATTGACTTGAAATGTTATACACTTATGTATTATAACGAGTTCTGGAACTGAACTATATTTTAGTATAATTCCGTTGAAGGGTACAGGGGTAAATAGAGTAAATAAGGGTAAATAGGCAAAGCAAGCAGGTAAGATTCCATAAAATTGCAATTTAGGGAATGTACCAAAAGTCAAGGTCTCAAAATTTTTTGGCATCAGCCACCCCCCACTATCACCCCCACACTATTATGAAAGGCAGTAAAAAAAATTAAAATGTGATTTAGTATGTATACAATAACGAAACGTCTCAATTTTTTTTTTATCTTTAGTTACCCCTCTATCACCCCCATTGCCACCACCACCCTATTATTAAAGGGAGTAAAATATTACATTGAGATTTAGTGTGACTTGGATGCAAAATCTGGATGTGGAAGTAGTGATTCCTTGGGCAGCTGTTTTTTAGTTATATCAAAAAGAATTCAAAATCAATTAATGCTATTGAGGGAGGTATATGTAAAACAATAAGTAAGCAATCTGTATAGGATTTAAACTAAAAGTATTAAAATTTTATGTAATTCTAGTTAACTTTTCAATATGTATTTATTGTATAAAATTCTGTAATAATCTTTGCTTTTTCTAACCTGTAATTGGATTTCTTATCTGTCTGGAAAGTTGTATCCTAAATAAATAAGTAAGTTAAGAATACACACTGCGTCAATGGGCGTGTGACGGAAATTCTTTATATTAGTAGTGATTCTCGTAGCGTACTACCGCTTGGCTTGCCCTCAAAGCATTTTTTTATACTTTCTACAGAAGAAAAACATCAATGCCCTATTTTGACGTAAAATTTCATCCTCATTCGAGATAATTTTTTTCAGCAAATTTATAATTCCAATATTGCTCCCAAAAACACACATAATTATAACACAAGTAGTTAATAAAAATATTAGCGAGTAGATTAACTTGGAAAACTTTTTTTACTTGGTGTAAAATCTCGAACAGTTTGCATCAAATCGAAAAATAAAAAAATACGTGTCAAAAATTTTTCAAAAAACTATCTATTGATACCAAAATGACCTCCCCAACCACCACCCTGTGGGAGGGGCAACTTTAAAATTTCAAATAGAAACCCCTATTTTTTATTTCAGAATCGGATTCTACGGCAAAAAATACGTAAATTTTATACCGGACATTTTTTTCGATTCTTGCATGGTGTCGCTGTAATCGCAAAAAATGAAAAGAAAACATTACTGTTTCAAGAGTAGCGTCTTGTGCCCATAAAAAAACGTCCAATTCAAAAACTGAAAAACACGTATTTGTTATTTTTACGAAATCTATCCAATGATATTGGATTCGATCCTCCCACCCCTAACCCAGTGGGTGGGGCGGGGGCAACTTTGAAATTTGTAATGAAAATCCTTATTTTTTTTATAGCAGATTCGGATTCTACGGCCAAAAATACGTGAATTTTATATCGGGCATTTTCTTCGATTCTCGCAAGGTGTCGCTGCAATCGCAAAAAATTGAGTGGAAAAATGAAAGTTTTGAACGCATACTTAAAAAAACACGAAAAGTAAAACTATTGATCTCAGAGTGAATGATTTCCCGAGCTGTTTTGACAACAGTGATTTTACATGGTCGTGCGGAAATTACAACAACTATTAACATTCTGTAAATTTATTAGCAGATAGTAATTTTCAATTTACATTTTTTACAGGGCGATAGAAAACTCGATTTAAAAAAACCTAACAGTGGTTTTACCTCTTAATTCAGCCACTTCAGACAAGTTCTTGATCCCAGCCAGTGAAGGCAAGGAGGTAACTCAGCCATTTAAGGCAAGGTGAGGATTTCGGCCAGTTGAGGTAATTAGTTTACAGCTTAACTGCTACACTAGCTTCATACTTCAATTATCTCGAAAAATAATTACTTTATCGTTGTGAAGTAAGTGTACATTCTTTTCATAAAAAACGTTTAAAAAAAAACTGCACTGAAAAGACGATTCCACCAGTGGCGTAGAATATAGAGGGGGAAACTACTCTTCTGTCCCTGCCGTACGCAATAATAATAGTGAGCAACTATCCATGGTCTGATGTTACCTAAAATACTTGAAGTTTGTGCCAAATATGAAAAAGAAATATTAAACAGTAACAAAATAATTGGCAAAAATAATTTTTTAAATTTTAAATACAACATCCTGTATCTCAGTAAGGAGGAACATTTTATCTAAGTGTTTTGGGTTACATCTTCTTATTTTGGACCAATGATTCTTCAGTTAGCATACGTACAATCATTAATGAAACACCCTGTAGATTATACGGGAATTAAATTGCATAACGTCTTACCTTTATCAATAAAAGACCTAAACTACTTTAAAAAATATAAAAAGAGAATTAAAATATATTTAAATGAAAATATAGATAAATGTAAACAAATTTTGAGAAAATAATATATTTGTTTATCCTTTCTACTCAATTCATTTACTCTCGTACTTACAGTAATTGTCCTTTAGGAAACCCTACACACAATGTTACAGTTCAATTTAACATTTATACGTCATTATAAAAAAAATCTCTAAATAATTAGTTTATCTCTTACATTTAATGTCTAACGAATTCGTGTTATCCGTTGTCACGCGTAATATTTATTATCTAGTTGATTGTATGAACCCGCAATTGTAAGGAATCTGTTGCATTTAGGTGTAGGGTATGGCATTATACATTTTATTGTGTAGCGTGTTGCATATACTCAGGCTTCTATTTCTGTAACTCCTATAAGCTAGGCAACCAATAACTTTTAATTAGTTTATAGGTAGATTCCTATAACCGTACTGACGATCGGACACAGATTTATTTCTTCACGATAGTTGAGGTTTTGGCTTAGGTTTCGTCTTCCGGTATTCTGTCACTTTTTCACGTGTAAGTTCGCTGGAACGCTTGGCAATTATTAACTGGTATTTTACGTGCTCTTTGCGATTTTTGAAACAAGTAATTTCACCATTCTGGGATATATTCGCAACGTTACATTTTTCGATTACGTAAAAGCCATTTTTGCCAAATTTACACGGGGCCAAGGACATCCAAGGTCAACAACATTTTTCTAAGAAAACCCTCCGAAACGAGGTGTTTTATTATTATATTCAAACTAGCAAAATTTTACTTGTAGTAAATTGTTCAATGGTAAAAATTTATTTTTAGGATTTTTTTTCCACTTACGGTTTCGCCTAGAATTTCGTAGTTTTTCCTGCGTTTCTTTTGTCTCCCCCTGATACGAATAACTTTTTTCTTCCACTGGCCTACACGTGCTTATGTTATTTCTCCTTGCTGGATAGGAATTTCTTTTTTTTGTGGAGGGGCCATCCATTTTCTGGATTAATTAATAGGCTGGAAGTTGCCCATTCCTGAAGTTTTAGCCGAACCTGAAGCCCTGCTGCCTGCAAGTTTGTATCCTTCTTGCGCCATCTACATATTGATTTTTTTTAAAATATATTGTATATTTTGCTTAAAAAAATTTCACCACTGTATGTATTTATATTTTTTTTAAATTTTGCTAAACGTTCTATGAAAATATTCTGTTAATTAATTAAAACATCTATATTTGTTGGGGGTTTAAGCACTTACGTAAGACGCGTATACCCAGTTAGATACATTTTTTTTTAGTGTTGAATTTGTCTGCTATACCATACCCTACGTTATTGTACTGTTGAATGTTATATAAGTTAACCTACCTCGTTATTGTCATTAAAAGATAAAACTGAATTTGAATTTTTCATTATCGTCTCACTAAGTAATTTATTTAATAAATTTAAGGTTACATTGTACTTGAGCTGGTATTTGGATAGAAAAAAATTTACTTGGCGCCCTGATACATCAAAGAAGTTTAGAACCCCGACCATCTCCACTGTCAGTCGGCCGGCAAATGCCGTTAGTCAACAGACGACGACCAACTAGGTACGTCAGATTGCAGTTTTAAAATTTTACGTAGCAACAATAACCAATAAATATAAAAAAATATTAGCAACGGAACGAATTTATTTTTATATCTATTAATATTAATAATCCATCCTGACCGAAAGTGAAATTCGCACAATGTTCAATATTTTACCTCAGAATGTACGATCTGTCCATTGAGCGTCGTGAAGACCGATTTCCATTTTGATACATAGTAACAACGTATTTTACAGTCCATTAACTTGATGTGTATTCTTGCTGAGGTGAAGTAACACGGCATAAACAGCTTTACAAGTTCCAATAATAAAATTACAGTAATGAAAAGTGTTCTCGAAAAGACGGGTTATACACTATATAGTGTCATCATGGAGCAGTTTCTCTAATACTTCACTCATAAATGGATCCCAGGTGTACGTAAAAGAAGTGCACCATTAGACCAGGATAGACATAGATATAAAATTACAGCATTAGTTACTGGAAACATCTTTTCTTGCGCATTTCCTCAAATTGGAAGTAAGAAGCTATATAAAATTTGATAAAGCCATTGCAAGATTTTGTTCCATATTTTAGAATGAATTTGCTAGAATGAAGGCACTTCCTCCTTTATTTGAATAAATATCAAATTAGAATCAAAAATCAAAACGATTGTTTACACATTTGTTAAGCAGTTTTTAGTGGCTCTTTCTCAGCCTCTATAATAGTGGTGGCAAAAGTGCTCTCTTTCACGACTCCAACTGCAATCGATTGTTAAAATTTGAGACCCCTCGTAAATTCTTATATAATTCTTAAAATCTACGTAAAATTATCTACCGGTCAATTAAGTTTGAAATTAAAATATTAATTATAGATACAGTAAACTTATTATTTAAAATAACATTTTACATTGCGTCTTACGGAGAAATAAAAATTAAAAGTCGATTTTTTCCAAACATCGAATTTTGTGACTAACTATTTGTATGTTTAACTAGCAATACCTTTAGAACGTTTATGTTTTTCAAAAATATGTCTAAAATAAACATTCTTCATCATTTTATTAGGATCGTATTCATATTTTTATTTTTTAAATTGCTACGATTTACACGTACATAAAGAATTAAATACGTTGGATAGTAATTGTTATAAGATATTACATAAAGAAACTCACTTGGGCTACTGTAGCGTAGCAGATATCGCAGACACAACTTACCCCGGATAAGTGATGTAACGTGCCACGATAAAATTTCACTAGCTCAGACTATCTCAGGGCGTTAAGCCCAAATTCACATAAACTATGACAAATTATTAGTTTACTTACTTACACAAATCACTGAGGGTTCCATACGTAGTGGTTGTAGATGAAATAATGACACTTTCCTTAAACATGAAATGCACTATATTACAGAATTTACAAATATAGGTTCACTAGCATGTAACCGGCGATGTTCAAAAGGTGTGGCAACTTTTTTGATTAATAAGTTACAACATTAATAAAATGCCTCGTGTAGTTACACATCGGTTTACAACGTGAGGATAAATGGTAATAAATTCGGCCACAATGGGTCTGATTTAGACAACCTCCTTAAATAAATATAAATGCATAAAATCTTTAAATATGTACAAGTTACAATACAAAAGTAAGTATGAATGGAATATAACCGCGCAGAACCACTGAGGTAAATAAAAACAACACACTTATCTAGGGTGGTACGATACCGACTTCGACGTTGAAGAAACTGTATCCCTACGGAGGTGTCTTCGAGACGAAAGAAATTGACCCGAGGATGGGGTTGATTATAGCCTCTCCAGCCCTGGAACTTTCTACTGTGTGTGGATGCCCCGTCCGTGGAACCCTAAAGATTTCCCGATTTAATTTGCATGGTCGAAAATGCACGTGAAGCGTGCCTAATGAGAGCAATTTAAATCTGACATAACCCACAAAAGAAATATAATTTACCCCACTGATGAGGGAACAATCCACCAATGTTCCTAGAAAGCCACAGTTGGATGAATGGGGTCGAGTCCGTCTTTCAAGTCGACACGATACTTCCAAAGGAAAGCCTGTAAATTTGTGAAACACGTGGGTAGAGAACAGGTAAGATGGCGTGAAGAGGTTAACTTACCTTGTATATTTAAATATCCTGCTTCCGCAATTAAAATTTACCCACAACAACAAAATATTCCGCTAAACGGAACAACAACAGATGGATAAAATTTTCCTGGGTTGACAATCCCAAAATCCACCAGGATGCCTCGGATAAAACGAGTTCTATGGAATTATCAACCGTATACCGCTATCAAAAATGTCTCTCTCCTTTTCACCAGCTGGAAGTATATCGCGCCTCCCGCGGACAATAGCGAAACTCTGCTACGGACATAGCGGTTGTTATTATGCGGCCCACAAAACACTAAGGCGTATGGTGGGTCGTATACGCTAGAGGTCCGCAACACGTAGGGTACTTGCATGTGTTTGAAAAGAAATTTTTTAAATCTGGAACATGATATAAGTATCGATTTTTTCCGGAGTACAGAAACCGTCAAAATTTTTTAAAAGTATTAATTATCTTGGAAAATAGTAGGTTGAAAGGATGTACCCTTCAACGATACACAAACCCAAGATAAAATTGTATGAGAAATCTAAATATGCAATAATATATAGGGCGCTTTATTTAACATAACAAAATTTGGTGATACTCCCGGTATAAGCGGAAAAGACACAAGGGTGAAAATATTTTTGTTAAATTTGCCATACCCAAAAACTTCCTTATACGAATTTTCAAATTTCTAAACTCGACAGATTCAGAGAAACCTCTAATACCCGCTTTCCATGATAACCCTGTATAAACGGTTATAGTTATAGGCCAAGATGTTACTAAATTTTTCAATATGAGTCTGAGGGCTTCCTTCAACTTTTAGGATGCGTAGTCTGGGTCTGGGTATTGGCGGTGGGGGTGTTTTTGTGTGAACGCGATTTTTCTCAAATCAATAACTTTGGTGTCTAGAAACCACTGTTCCAAAGCGCTAGAATATTTGAAGACTTCATTCAAATACATTACTCAACGTGCGTTTCACTAACCATGTTAACATTATCAGGAAATGATAAAAACTAAAGACCAGTCTTACTCATCTTTCAAGTACAGTAATCAAGTGTTTAAGCCTTTGTCAAAACACTTTTCGCAAACGAGTCCAACTGCTTTCGCAAAAAAAACCCCAGCGACATTTATTGCTTCTTATCACATTTCGAAAATATTGTTAAAGTTCCTCATAAAAACGACAAGACTAACACATTCGTGGCAAGAATTCGCCCATAAATATATAGTTACATAAAGTCAGTTTAATGCTAAAATATACAACGAGAATAATTACTGTTAATAAATACCGTTTTTCCCTTGCAGGTGTCGTGACAAATTACATTAATGGTATTCCTCTAGCATACGGCGTCACGAAACTTCGATTCTGTTTTCATAATATTTCTAAGGAACCAATTTATTTCCAAATCCCTGATAAGTAATAATAGCAAAACTTTGGCCATTATAAAACAATAACCGAGACACCCAGACATTGTTTCACGCAAATATAATAGATTTTTTTGTCCCTCTAACAATTTATCACTATCTAATTCCGGATTTTATAGCAAACCGTTAGTTCCTTCTCAACGTGAAATTATGGTTAGAAAAAGTTACGTTGTAGAAGTGTAATCGCATTTTTATGGTTTACTGCTCAATACTAAAAATAAAATGTCGTAATATATCCTTTAGATACAGTTTTAAGGTCTATAATTCAATTTATGAATGTCCTTAAAATGTGTACGAGAAACCCAAACGATTAATAATTTTAACAAAAAGCGATATTTATAAAATATTGGTTAATTGAAAGGTATATTTATGCTTAAAGGCTTGACATTTCACCTTTTGCATTGTGTTTTTTAAATAACATTCAAACCACTTCCATACTACACCATCAATTCCATACTTGCTTAGCGCATCTAATAAAATCTTTCTCTCAATTATCTCAAATTCTCTTTTCAAATATAAGAATATTACTCCTAATCTATCTAGAGCAGCCTTTGGTAAATTGGGGGATGTCCTTAAGGCAGATATCCCAATGAGCCTTAAATGAAAGGTATATGACCAGTGCGTTTTTCCAGTATTGACCTACGGGGCGGAAACTTTAACGTTGACGAAGAAAGCAATCTGCAAAATACGAGTCGCTCAGGGAGTGATGGAACGATCGATGTTGGGTATATCCCTGTGGGATCGCAGACGTAACAGATGCCATAGAGAGAATAACTTCCCTAAAGTGGAACTGGGCAGGTCATATTGCAAGGTTTAGTGACGGACGATGGACTAAGAGGATCGTGGAGTAGAGACCTAGACAAGAGGCTTATCGAAGTAGAGGCCGATCCCCCACGCGATGGACGGACGACATATAGCGGTTGCAGGGAAATTGGATACTGACTGCACAAGACAGGAATCGATGGAAATACTTACGGGAGCCATATGTCCAGCAGTGGACGTAAATTGCTGGTTGATGATGATGATGATACGCCTGATATTCTTCCTTTGTCCTTAGCTTTTTTCCACTCATTAACAACGTGTTGTAATGCTCTTTCATAACTAAAACCTTCTCTAAAGCCAGACTGATATTCATTAAGTATTTTTTCTCTATTATAAAATCTAAAAATTACAGATATACTTCGTTCTCTGAAATTTTTTCAAACATTGGTAACATATTTATATGTCTACAGTCTTCGGTATTAATGGTTTGTATAAGGTTGTATAGCTTCCGCGCATACACTGATATACAAGCCGCTGGAAGATGTGTGAGGCGAGGACGCGGTTTCCGTTGGAATGGTCACCCATCCGAGTACTAACTGCGCCTGTCGTTGCTTTACATCGCATACCGAAGTATGTACATAGTAAAGACGCACCTACGCTCGCCCCCAGATAGAATGTTAAAATTATCCTTATAGAAACCATATCAACTTCATCCGGACTACTCTTGTTTGCTAGATCAAATACTATTGCTTGTAATTCAGTTTTTGTCAACAATTTAAAATTTCGCATTTTTGCACCTCCTAACTCGACAAGTTCAGACTGATAGTTGCCATGAGGTATACTATGCACTATGCCGTTAATATTAGTTATACAGGGTGTTGCATCATGAGAGGGACATAGCTTAATAGGAGGTAGAGAACATCAGTGGTAATCGGAACCTCCCATAGAAATGTCTCATTGGGCCTTCATTACGAAGTTACAGGGTGTTAAATAATTTTTGGCCAAACCTGCTTTTTGTCATAACTTTGACAGGGAATGAAATAACGGATTCATATTTGGTACGGCTAATGTACTAACGAGCCCCAAGAGGTACATGTATAAAAAAAAATATATCCAGGTCTGGACTCACTATAATTTATGTTTCTTCTTTGCATCAATAAAACATCACCCTGTATATATTTTTTTGAAATTTCGATACGATATTCGAAAAGAGCAAGAAAAAACAAACAAAATGGCCTATTTCATTTTTTTGTTACACCTTCGTGGTTATTTAAATACGTTGTTAAATGTGCAAGAAAATGGATTACAGAACCCTATTAAATGAGAGGCACGTGAAATAAATAGTTTTATAACTAAAATTTGCAAAAATTCTATTGAGCCTAGGTGGTCTGGGTGAATCCTAATTCCGGCACGTTTTAAAGGCCCATTTTGGTAAAAAACTGTGGTCCTAATAAGTAATCGGGTATGAAATAACAAAATTTTTAATCAATCACAGTAGGCTTGTTCAAAGTGACAGATAATAAAAAGAAATCTCCTAAACAGTTGAATAATTGTTTGTTAGTAATTTAATGTGTCAATAATCCGCATTTAGTTAGTGAAAACTTGTGAAAATATTTTAATTATGCCAGTAAAATTTACAAACGTGGAATATGCTGACATAATATTCATCTATGGTTTCTGTAATGGAAATGGTAGGTCGGCAGAAAGAGAATATCGGCTGCGTTTTCCTGGACGTCGAAGCCCTAATCATAAAACCTTTAGTACGGTGTTCCAGTATGCAAGACAACACGGAAAGTTTCCTACTTCTGCAGTTGTGGAGCGTGTTTTACAACAAGGTGTGCAGGAACAAAGCAATATTATAAACGTAGTTCAAGAAAACCCAAATACGAGCACTAGACGAATCAGTTTGGCAACTGGTATTCCTCATTGGCGAGTATGGAGAACCCTAAAAAGAGAACGTTACCATCCATATCATATCCAGCAGGTATCCCCCGCCTGGCATTTTGTCATTGGTTGTCTAACCATCGCCCAGTCATTTACAGAACCTTATTTACGGATGAGGCACAATTTACAAGGGATGGAGTAAACAATTCACGAAATAATCATAAATGGGCACAGGAAAACCCACATGCGGTACGCCAACGCCGTTCGCAACACAGGTTTTCTGTAAATGTTTGGGTCGGACTTGTGAATAAACATTTGATAGGGCCACATTTTTTTGAAGAAAGATTGAATGGTGAAATTTACTTTGATTTTCTTCAAAACATTTTACCGAATATGTTAGAAAATATCGGTATAAGAGGCATGTTGTTTCAGCATGATGGGGCCCCACCACATTTTAACCTTCAAGTAAGAGAACACTTAAACAATGTGTATCCTAATAGATGGATTGGACGCGGGGTTCCACATGAATGGCCACCAAGATCTCCTGATTGTAACCCTTGTGATTACTTTTTATGGGTCCACTTAAAAAACGAGGTTTATAGCATTGAAATTGAAAGTAGACAACATTTAATCCAGCGCATCGTTACAACCTGCGACGAAATACGGAATAATCCAGAAATGATACGTCGAGCAATTGGTGATCTTTCTAAACGCGCAAGAAAATGCACAGAATGTGGGGGAGGACATTTTGAAAATTTACTTTAGTGTCAATTACGTTTTATTTTTAAACACATTTAGTTATTGTTTTGTTATTTATTGTTAATTGAATGGAAAATATTTTATTTATTTAGATTTTAGTTTGTTCTCTTTTCCAATTTTTATTAAGTATAAAATGTTGATGATTTTCTTGATCAAAGTAACTGGTTGCTTAGGCCTAAATGGTTTAAATTATCTGTCACTTTTATTCTTTGAACAAGCCTACTGTGATTGATTAAAAATGTTGTTATTTCATACCCGATTACTTATTAGGACCACAGTTTTTTACCAAAATGGACCTTTATACATGTACCTCTTGGGGCTCGTTAGTACATTAGCCGTACCAAATATGAATCCGTTATTTCATTCCCTGTCAAAGTTATGACAAAAAACAGGTTTGGCCAAAAATTATTTAACACCCTGTAACTTCGTAATGAAAGCCCAATGAGACATTTCTATGGGAGGTTCCGGTTACCACTGATGTTCTCTACCTCCTATTAAGCTATGTCCCTCTCATGATGCAACACCCTGTATAGAAGTCATTAAATTTTTCAGGCAATAGTTTTGGGTTTCTACACGTTTCATTTTCGAATTGAATTTCTTTAAAAGGTTCGTTATGTTTACTTGAAACTAAAGATTTCAGAGACTGGCACATTTTCTTTGGGTCGTTCTTGCATGTATCAATTCTTTCCTCATAATACTTTCATTTTTCTTATCTTTTTATCGTGGCAACATTGTTTCTACTAGTTTTATAGTTTATCCAATCATTTTGATTATTACTTATTTCTTTTGTATTTATATTTCTATCCTTAATAGCTTCTAATAAGTACTGTAGCATTGAACCACGTTTAATACATATTTCGAATTATGACCTATTTTTTTGTCAATGTCATCTAATACTGTCAAAGGACTACCATATTTTTTATCTACATCAGGTTATTATCTATATCAGTTATATGAGAATCCAATATCATTTTGGTGTGTATTAAAATATCATGGTTTATTCACAATGTGACACAGTTGATATGGTGTTGATTACGGGGTATGTCGCATAAATACCCAGGCAGCCCACGACGATTTATATGTAGAGCGCTATCCACTAAGAAATCATCCTGGCAGACAATATTTTCTTAGAGTAGAACGGGAGTTGAGACAAGAGAGAATAGCTTAAGAATACTTTGGTATTCTGCTAATTAACAATGTAGACGCCGAAATTAATGTCAGTGGAAATAAATCCTAGTGTCTCAATAAAAGAAATTGAACGTGAGTGAGAAGGTGTTAGAAAAATTCTTAAAAAACACAAACTTAAGAATTTACAAATACCAGCTTCACTAAGCACTATATTGAAACGATTTCATGCGGAGGTTTCAGTTATGCAGATCACAAAATCCCATTTTGCAAATGATACTATGTTCAATAGAAACAATTTGAGCTACTGGGCGCAACAAAATCCAAGACTTTTGAGGCAAAACAATTGTCAAGAACTGTTTGGCTTTAACGTTTGGACAGGTATTATGTGTAACGGGACCATAGGTTCAATTTTTTTGATGGTTCACTGATGAGAGAAAGATATTTAAGTTTTCTGAGAAATGAAATTAAAGAGTTTTTGGAACATTTACCTTTCAATCAGTACCAATTGAGGTACTTACAGCAGGATAGTACTCCGCCCCATAATGCCAAAGTAATTGAAGTAATCGACCAGTCATGTGGCCAGCATGATCACCTGTTCAATATTCAACAGTATTCAACTTCATTAGAATATTTGAAGGATTGAGTTAGGAGGGAAATAAATTCTATAATAAAGGAGGATCTCACCAATATGATGAGCTATTTGGTAACAGCAAGACGATGTGTCGTGATGTCGGCAGTCAATATTTTGAACAATTGTTATATATTTTTTAGATAATGTGATAAAGTAATTAGTTGTAATTCGTTCGTATCTTAATTCGTTCATTTGTTATCATTTATCATGATTTACATATATTATTTTTACAAAAGAAAATGTAGCTTTTTTTCCAAGTTATTGGCAATAAAATATTTTATTGAAATCATGTAGTGAGCCAATATGGTGTCGTTTAAAGAAATTAATTATTCTGGAATAACGATTTCCGAAATGTTTAGGAGTCTATAACACAAATGTCATATGACATAATGGCTTAATTGTATTTTTCTACGCCTATTATGTAATATAAACATTATGATGTCGATTTCCAATAAGGAATGATCTATATTCCAGTGGCTGATATGTAATATTTATTACATGCCTCTAGAATGTAACAAGCATAGGTGGCACCATCCAGTAGTAGTGCAATTTGTAATACTGTTTGCGTTTCTGTTGATAGTTTATTTATTTATTTATTTCTACAACTATCCAACTGGATAATATCCCAGTTACATGATAGGAAACAACAATATGAAATTAAAAATAATACAATTTTCAAAAAAAGTACAGAGACAATGTGTAAATAGTAATACAGGCATAGGTATATAATAGTGACATGCGAGAAAAAGACAAATATTCCTGACAAACAAGTAAGGTAAATAACAAAACAAGCACTAAACAAAATTAACAGAACTTAAGATACAAAAACTTTTTATATGTGCATTGCTAGAATTATATATATATCAATGCTGTCTTGCACGTTGGAGTAATTGCGGCATATCATATACAGAGGAGAGTAATGCAATATATTTTTTCTACTCTCTTATGTAAATTTGCTGTTTTCTGTACAGTCTGTAGAATAGATAAGTGGGCCATTCCAGTTAACTGAACGGATATATTTCATATACGTTCTAGGATGGATATGAAATTGACCAATCACAGTTCGTGTATTAAGTACATAGGCAACTATTCGTTTTAAAAAATTCACGTTAGTGCGTAAGCTGTCAAAGTAATTGTTAGTGTGTATTCGCGCAGTTTGAGCTAGAAAATAATTTAAAATGAGTGATTCCAGTGAAGAATCGATAAACGGTATACCACCTAAAATTTTATTGAAATTATTATATACAGACAAAATTTTAGAGATATATTATGACAAAAAAAAAGTAGCTATATATGGGGATTGAACCTATGATCTCTTGCATTGAAGCGTGCATATAACCGCTAGGCTACTGAATCTTTTATAAAATGTTTGCACCTAGAGCGTAAGATTCAGCAGAAGCTAAGTTTGTATATTAAAATTTGATTAAAACTATTATTTGTAGTTTTTTCTTAATCTCTTAATTCTCGTGCGATATGGCTATCATATCCACTCTTGTTGCACAAACTACCATATATTTATCTTAGCCGTCTTTATATAAAAAGTTTCATAACGTCGCCTAGTATGTGTTACATTTGTTTATATTAAGTGGCAACTTATTTTCCCTACACCACAAATCAAGCCTATGGAGGTTTTCCTGAAGGATGATGCAATCCTGAGCGCAATTTATTCTAACATAAATTTTCATATCATCGGCGTATAGTAGATGAGGAACATTCAAATAACTAATAGCGTTATTAATGAAGATGTTGAAAAGTAACGGCCCCAGGATCGATCCTTGAGGAACACCAGATAGGACTTCAAACTTAGTTGAAGCAAAGCCCCTGTAGCATACGTATTGTAATCGTGTAACGAAGCATTTTTCGTTACGCAAATCTGTATGAGATTTATATTTATTTGTAATCTGTATAAAATTTTCTGTTAATATAAAATCTATATTGTACCGCCTTAAGCGCACGAGAGTATTTTAGCAAGTAATATTTACAATTTGAGTACTTGAATATTTATTTAAAGTCAAACTATTGGTACATTAGGAATTATTGTGCATACTTTAAAGTAATTAATTCTATAATTAGTTATCTATGGCCGATTAAATTTATTTCTTTTTCGCAGTTGGTTAGAATAATTATCTGAAACCGATTTCATACATTATAAAAGTCAAAATACTTTGTTTATACTAACCGACGCTCGTGATAACAATTCACCGGCACATTAGATAATTCAAAGCAGCAGACTTCGCTATCTTGTAGTCAATGTATTTATTCCTGCGCGAGCCTGAAATAGAGGGGACCCTGGTAGAGAACGACTATAAATTAAACAGCACCGAGAATTTCATTCATTAGTTCTCCTGCAACTTGAAGAAACCAGTCGACCACCAGTGCCCCAGTTGGAAAGAGTAAGACCCTTTTAAATACTTGGCTAGTGTAATTATATTTTACTGTTGATGAAATTTTATTAACTGTTAGTAAATTTTTGTATACTTATAAATATTTTCTATTATTCTGCTTATTTTCTGATTGATATTTTTCTGAAATTTTATTTATTGTACATGTTTGAATATTTTGCTTTCCTTCTTCTCTTTCTGTATTTTCAACCTGGCTCTGGCCCTACGGCGACAACAGGTTCTATCGGTCTTTTTCTTAACCTGGCTCTGGCCTCACGGCGACAACAGGTTCTATCGGCCTTTTCCTAGCCTGGCTCTGGCCTCACGGCGACAACAGGTTCTTCGGGTTTTTCTTAACCTGGCTCTGGCTTCACAGCGACAACAGGTTCTGTCGGTCTTTATTTTTCTTAACCTGACTACAGGTTCTTTCTCATCTGTCTACCTTTTGAGTCCAGGATTAAAATCTTGTGACAAAATATTTGCTCATCGATATTTATTTCTACGTACTGTCAATATCGTAAAACACTAGCCAAGTTTGCGGTTTGTTATATAATTTGCTTGTTTGTAACACTGTAACTAAGTCTGCTTGCTTCGCATTTCCTGGTATCCGTACACTGTTTGCTTAATAGCCATTTTTATATAAACTCGCTAACTTTACCATCTATCCGCTTTTGCCGCTAATATTTTATATTGCTTGCTATTCTTTCTGCTTATATATATATATATATATATCTGTACCTAAATTTGTGTTAATTGTGAGTTTTCTGTTCAATTAGGATTGTAACCACAGGCTTATGTAATATACACAAATATTATTGAACTTCTGCATTTTACTGTTGTGTTTGTGAAAGTCTATTTGCCCTTATTGACCCACTGGAATTAACTGATTCTGCACTGGCGCCCGAGTACTGAATAAAGCTCGAGTGTCAAAGTGACAGCCTTAGTTCTCGCCACGTACGAGAAAAAGAGCGTCACAATCGATCAGAGAGATAGGATTTGAAAAGTCTCAGTGCATTCTGTGACAGACCGCATTTATGTAACTGAAGGACCAATATACTATGAGTGAGCCTATCGAAGGCCTTGGAGAAATCTGCCCAGATGAAAAATGTCAGTCATTAATATTATATATTGAAATCCTAGGTATTTTGAAAATTGTGAAAATATAATAATGTTATAAAAATGATATGCCTTTAGCCAACGAGTAAAAAGTCCAACTACAGTAAAAATGTAACAGCAACCTTCGGAATTAGGTAATGGACCCACAATATCTTAAAAAAAAAATGTTTTCCTAACCGCCTCTCAAGTTACCGAAGTAACCCCCTGGAAGATCTCAAGGATGTTGTGCTAGGCAAAGAGAGACGAGACCCTATAGTTTAATGTGGACTCCGAACCACTCTTGGGGCAATTTTTTTAATGAAAAATTGTTTCGCCTTGTGGGAATCGAACCCACTTCGCTAGGCAACTCATATGAATATATTCAAGATATACTTTAGGGACTTCGATTTACCAATTCTAGTTTCTGTATGTTTATTTATTTTAGCTATCTGACAATTAATACATGTTATTGTCCATAAGGTGCAGTCTGTATTTATATTAGGGCAGACATATTTACTTTTAATTAATTTTTTATTTGCTCGAATTCCTGAATGAGTTAAATTATGAAAAATTTCATCAAATAGCGGGTCTCATTTTGGCGGATATATAAGGTCGAAATTTGGAATTAGAAATATCACACCCACACCAAATCCCACCTTGCAAATTTGGAACTTCAATACATATAATTAATATTATTTTTCTTAGATAAATGATTTTTTACTAATGTTTCTACTTCCACATCTCCAATTTGTTCATCGCTCAGCGATTTTAAATTAAAATCTGGAAAATTTACTTCAGATATATGATCTATTAGTGTATGAGTTTGAGCATTGTCAGGAATACATTGTTCCAGTGAAGATAAATCTATGTATCTATAAAGAAAGGGTAACATCTTGAACATCTGTTGTTGCGCTATAAATTCCGTATAATGTATTTGTCTGGGACTTCTCTCCACTGTGGAGAATAAAGTTGTTGATAAAGGTTGGTGATCCGTAAAATAAATAAATTTCCTTCCCGCCAAAAGATCTGTGAAATATTTAATGTCTAAATAAAGACGTAAGTTCTTTATCAAAAGCAATTAAATTTTCGCTAAAAGAAAGCTAAATGCTTACATTCTCTATCGCATGCTTGTTCTAACACTGCACCCGTTGAAACATTTGAACAATCTGTTGTAAGAGACAAAGTTACATTATTGCCACTGTTAGGGTGCGTAAGAATGGTTGCATTGTTAAGTGTTTCTTTTGCCGTTATAAATGTGCTAAGACATTCAACAGAAAATGATAAACCAGTCGAATAAATTTAGCCGATATTTGCAAATTTGATATTCATATCTTGTAAGATCAGGAAGATAAAGGGGTGATACTAATATGTAATAATCTGTATTCACTATTCTAAAATATTCTTATAACGTCTTACCAATACCTCGTAAACGAATGGTTAAGATTCAAAATAAATTCCTAATTGTATCACAAATTTTGTATCTGCCTGAATCCGCACTGTCGTGTAATATGTCACATGATATTTCTTAGATTATTATATATTACACTGTAGTGCAATGTCTCGTGAAAATGATAGCACGTAATAACTTAATAATACGTTAGAACGAAATGTTATTTATGGGAAAACATCACAGGGAGCATCAGAAAGAGATATTTTGGTACTTGACGGCAACACTTCGATGTCAAATAATACGTCTAAATGTTATTGTTAAGCGGTATTATTAGTTTACGCGGTCCAAAATATATTTGAGAAATTGGATGTCATATTATCACGCCACTTACAGTTTTACGTTCATAAAAAGAATTGACAGCTTTTTCCTTATTTCTGGAACTAAAATATTGAAAAATGATAGTCAATATGACTGGAAAAGCACATTTTCTTGCTTGAAATACTCTCCGAGAAACTTCGAATTTAATAATAATAATAAATAATTTATTTACAATTTATAACAACAAGACATATTATACAACTACAAGAAGGAGAGATGGGTAATAAACTACAAAAGAGAGCTGACAGACAGTAAAACCGATGCAAAGTGCCAGTACTCGAAATAGATACACATAGCCTAAGTAATAAATTTTTAAAGAAAAAAAAACTGAGTGTTACGAAGTAAATAAATAAGTAGAAATGAGTAACACGCCAATAATGGACAAGGGATCGCAAAAAAGAAAGAAAAAGTAAAGTATTCAAGTATATCTTTCATACAACAATTTCTTCTCTTTCCGTTCCTTCGTCAATAATGAAGTTTTGTTCGGATCATTGTTGGGCTCTCTTCGGAATTGGTTTTCAACACGTTTAAAATAATTTTTCTCTGGACATTGTCTATCAGGATATCGTTGGACATAAAAGTCGGTAGCCGCAACTGCATTTCTTTTATATTCCCCATAAATAATTAACATGTCCACTTTTTCATCTCCTGTAGAAATTTGCGGCATTTTGAACACAATTAACAAGAATTTTAGACAATTTTTAAAGGCACAATAAAAACACTGTTAAACCAACAAATATTTGACAAGCTAAATATTTCATTGTTTTCAAAGCCACCTCAGTTACTTCTTAACATTTAATTAAAACAAAATTGTATTTTATTATTTTCTCTTAGCTGTAATTTTGTTTGCATTTATCGCACACTTTAACACGACATATGAATAAATTCCTTATTAATAGTACTAATAAATGGTACCACGGTACCGATATGGTTCCATTTGAAAAAAAATTAGTTTTGCCCCAAAAACAATTTTGGTGAATTTTATTTGCTCATAAATCACGTAATTTAGTGTTTTTAACGGGATTTCAATTTTTGTACCATTACACGGGTCATTTAGAATAAATTGGAACCGTCATAGCACACTTAAATGGAAAACTAAAAATTACATTGTAAAAAAATATATTTGAAATGTCACTTATTTGACATCGTTGGCTTCATAAAATTATGCAGAATTCAAAAATGCAATAATATACAGGGTGTTCATTTTAAAAATCGAAAGAAGAAGAAGAAGAACAATCAATTGTGTGTTTAAAAGTGGTGATTATTATGTATGTAGTATATTCTAAATTTCAAGCAATTATCTTCAAAACCAAAGGAGAAAAGGGGGGTACCCATGACCCTGTTACACCCGGTATATAAAATTATCTACAAATGTTTCGGCTTCTCGGGCCTTGTAGATAATTTGTAGATAATTTTAAACATAGTAATCTGATATATCTATAAGCAGTGTTTACTTAAAAACAAAGATAATTTCAGAGGGTATATTATTATAAAGTAAATAAATGGAGTAAGAGTATGACCTTCTAAATATAGCAGTTTGATGAGTCGGAGCTGAGATCAATCCACGAAAACGAACTTTAGTAAGTATCTCTCTGAAGGAGATATGAAGGGGTTTTGTACCAGATGATATTATGGTAGAGTGTGGCCGAATACAATTCCCATCGAGATTTTAAATCTAGCCAGTTGGCGTCGTTAATTTATGTGAAGTTCTATCAAAGGATCCCGCACAAGGCATGATGATTTTAACCTACCTAGGAAATATATTACCATCATTAATAGGATGAAATTTGGACATGGTTGTTACCCCGCACATCTATATAGAATTGGAATTTCTCCTACCAATGAGTGCGAGATATGTAACGTTGAGAGTGACTTAGATCATATTTTCTTTAACTGTATCAAACACACAGATGCAACAAATGAATTGTATAACAGCCTGTTCAAATTAAATATAGATACACCTTTCAATATATTATCTCTGCTCTGCCTAAATAAAACGGAGATTCTACATTGCTTAATATCATTCCTATATTCCTATATAAAAGTGGCATAAAAATTTAAGTTTAAAGTTGTTAATCCCTTGTTTATCCTCATGTAATCCATCCGTGGCCTTACCTATGATGTTTTTTTTTTAAATGCCTTGACAGGCCCCTAGGCGAGAAGTGTGTGTCCCTGTTATTCCTTATCGTTTTCATCTAGTTATTATTCACGTTAGAATTAGGGTTAGATCTTTAGCCGCTTATAAATTTAACTGTGTATCTGTCTGTATGGACTATGTCCTAATGCCATTAAAAAAAAAAAAAAAAAAAAAAAAGATCCCGCACAAAATGTATGGGTTTGGGTCCTGGTCAAATTGTCTGCACTTGTGATATGCTATACTTCATGATATCCTGGTCAAAAAATTTCATAGGCAAAATGAACAGTTTTCGAGACATCAAGGTCGCAAGGATTGAAAATAGACCGTTTTCTTATCATCAAAGAATCATATTAACTTGAAAAGTAAAACCTTTCGCTAAAAACTCTAATTAAGTTGTAGGTAATTAGATGGGGTACTTGAAAGTGACCTTCAAGGTCATTTTAAGGTCAAACTGATTTTCATAATAGTTTTGCACATTTTTTTATAACACTTTAAAAGATTTAAGGGAGCGGATAGTTGTTTCATGTGAAACGATACGGAATACGCAAGGAATATTTGAATGAATGCGCAATTCGATGCAAAGACGGGCGAAAGCACGCCCATAAGTAAGGATGGCCATTTACAACTATTTTTATAAAACAATATTTATCATCATCAATGTTAATAATAATATTGGTCTCAATTTGAACTGTACGTCTGACGAGAAAAAGGGAAGAGACCGTTTTCATGCAGAATTGACCACGCTAATCATAAAAAATATCCGTATGGAAATATGTCGGTGGCGTACCACTTTTTTGGTAAAAATACCAGAGGACAGCCAACGGTGGAGCGACAATATAACTTTTCTAACCGAAATATATGATTTTATATCCTATTAACACATACCAAGTTTAAAAATAATATCTAAAGTACTTTCTGAAATATTGAAAGATAACCAATTCAACACTGTATCAAAAAGTTTAAGCCGTTGCAGACATAAGTTCATATGAACTATTTTTTCATAAAATGACCTAAAGAATCACACCCTGAAATATTAGCATCCCATTAAGGAACACTCTGTGTGTGCTAAAACATTCAGAACAAATGAAGTAGTTCTATGTTAATGCCGCTACAGATTCGTATTTAAATGCTCGAGGCATATGATCACAGCACTAAATCTGAAAATTAAAATTTATTCACTTGCGTCTACTAGCACATCCACTTTTAATTACCATTAACTGAGAAGGGTATATTTCACATGGCATTGCTGTTAAATCCTAATTGTGTGCAGTTGAACTACTTTTAGTCTGCAGATTATTATGATTACAATTTTAACACCGTTAATAATTCACCTGCTTGCACTGAATTATGAAGTTTAAGGCGCGATGCTAAGTAGAACAGATAAAGTATAATTTTCACAGCGGTTACCACAGTCACCACCAACTTTTTAATATCCCGTGCTAATTTATTGGGGAAATACGTGTCTCTACACATTTAAACGGAATTTAAATGTGTATTAGAATTATGTGCTGCACGCGGTTCTATCGTTGACATTTCTCTTGTTACATATAAACTACCAAATAATCAGTTGTCTATTTGCATTCGTAAATTTAGTTTAGTTAGTACAAACAGCATTATTTGCTGTTTTCGCTTTTTTAAATTATCCATAACATATTTGAAAATGACATATTTTGTAACGAGACAATATTATCTCGGTTACAACCTATTAAATTTTAAAATCTTAGTGGCCTAAAGTCTTGACCAATCCAAATTTCGTCACAATTACGTCTGTACATAGTGTGCTGTCGTCAACAGAATGTCTGCCAATTTTTTAATTTTTCATTCATTTAGAGTTATTTATTTATCTATCTATTGTTTATTTTTATCATTATGATTTAAACCATCAATACGGTCAGCCATTGCCAGCTTTTGGAAGTTTTGAAAAATGTTATATTTCGGGGCACACCGTACGAATTAATGCAGAGCTATCTCACAAATAGGAAGCAATGTGTAGGCATAGACAACACCTTAAGTGATTATAAAACAGTGGAATACGGTGTCCCCCAAGGTACTGTGCTGGGGCCAATTTTGTTTAATACGTATTTGAATGACTTGTTTTTGTTAGAAGCTGAAGGGGATATAACTAGTTTTGCAGGCGATACTGTCATATTCTATGATGATAATGATTGGCATACATTAAAAAAAAATAGAAAAAGACTTACCTGTGATTTTTGAGTGGTTTAACAGCAAACTACTGATAAATTATAATAAAACTCATTATATGCCTTTCACTTCATATTCAAGATATCTGCCCACCTACAATATATTAACTATAAATAATAACTATGAGCTACCAATAGAGAGCCGTTCAGAGCTTGAAGTACTTGAGAATATATCTTGATAATAACCTTAAATGGGATATTCATATAAACTATGTAAGTAAGAAAATAAGAAGCTTGATATATAGATTTAAGTATTACTCCGAGCTGCTTCAAGCTGAACAGATGAAAATCCTCTATTACGCTTTATGCGAAACACATATTATGTACGGACTAATAGTTTGGGGTCGAGCTGCAAATAGCCACCTAAATAATCTACAAATTTTACAAAAATTAATCTTAAAACGGGTATTTAAACTGCATTGGACTTACCCAACAGAAAATTTGTTTAGAGAAACAAAAATATTTGATATCCGCCAACTATTTTGCAATCTATCCTTGTCAGAAAATATTAAAATAAACATGAATTAGTAAATATTGATTATGAATATAATACTCGATTAAAAATATCATCTTCAGTAGTACCTAAAACACAAAACACAGAATCCCAAAAATGTTTTACTTATTTAGGGCCAAAGCTTTTTAATATGTTAAGTCTTAAGTTCATTAAGATTATTTAAAAAACATTTAAAGAAATGGATAAGTGAGCAACCCAGCTCAAAATTTCATCAATTAATAGGATCTTCAAATAGATAATCTCATTGTACACCGTTTCAGTTAGTCAATGAGAGCAAAAAACACATATGTATATGTGTATATATGTGTGTATGTGCGTATATATGTGTACATATGTGTATGTATATATGTATGTGTGTACATATGGTGCGTATAAATATAGTAAAATTTTACTAGTATTCTTTTCCTTGCCTGTAGATGCCTACGTTTTTATTATTATACAGGGTGTTGCATCATGAGAGGGACATAGCTTAATAGGAGGTAGAGAACATAAGTGGTAACCGGAACCTCCCATAGAAATGTCTCATTGGGCCTTCACTACGAAGTTACAGGGCGTTTTATAATTTTTGGCCAAACTTGTTTTTTGTCATAACTTTGACAGGGGATGAAATAACGGATTCATATTTGGTACGGCTAATGTACTAACGAGCCCCAAGAGGTACATATATAAAAAAAATATATCCATATCCGGACTCACTATAATTTATGTTTCTTCTTTGCATCAATAAAACATCACCCTGTATATATTTTTTTGAAATTTCGATACGATATTCGAAAAGAGCAAGAAAAAACAAACAAAATGGCCTATTTCATTTTTTTGTTACACCTTCGTGGTTATTTAAATACGTTGTTAAATGTGCAAGAAAATGGATTACAGAACCCTATTAAATGAGAGGTACGTGAAATAAATAGTTTTATAACTAAAATTTGCAAAAATTCTATTGAGCCTAGGTGGTCTGGGTGAATCCTAATTCTGGCACGTTTTAAAGGTCCATTTTGGTAAAAAACTGTGGTCCTAATAAGTAATCGGGTATGAAATAACAAAATTTTTAATCAATCACAGTAGGCTTGTTCAAAGTGACAGATAATAAAAAGAAATCTCCTAAACAGTTGAATAATTGTTTGTTAGTAATTTAATGTGTCAATAATTTGCATTTAGTTAGTGAAAACTTGTGAAAATATTTTAACTATGCCAGTAAAATTTACAAACGTGGAATATGCTGACATAATATTCATCTATGGTTTCTGCAATGGAAATGGTAGGTCGGCGGAAAGAGAATATCGGCTGCGTTTTCCTGGTCGTCGATGCCCTAATCATAAAACCTTTAGTACGGTGTTCCAGTATGCAAGACAACACGGAAAGTTTCCTAATTCTGCAGTTGTAGAGCGTGTTTTACAACAAGGTGTGCAGGAACAAAACAATATTATAAACGTAGTTCAAGAAAACCCAAATATGAGCACTAGACGAATCAGTTTGGCGACTGGTATCATTGGCGAGTATGGAGAACCCTAAAAAGAGAACGTTACCATCCATATCATATCCAGCAGGTACAGCGTCTTCAACAAGGCGACGATATCCCCCGCCTGGCATTTTGTCATTGGTTGTCTAACCATCGCCCAGTCATTTACAGAACCTTATTTACGGATGAGGCACAATTTACAAGGGATGGAGTAAACAATTCACGGAATAATCATAAATGGGCACAGAAAAACCCACATGCGGTACGCCAACGCCGTTCGCAACACAGGTTTTCTGTAAATGTTTGGGTCAGACTTGTGAATAGACATTTGATAGGGCCACATTTTTTTGAAGAAAGATTGAATGGTGAAATTTACTTTGATTTTCTTCAAAACATTTTACCGGATATGTTAGAAAATATTGGTATAAGAGGCATGTTGTTTCAGCATGATGGGGCCCCACCACATTTTAACCTTCAAGTAAGAGAACACTTAAACAATGTGTATCCTAATAGATGGATTGGACGCGGGGGTCCACATGAATGGCCACCAAGATCTCCTGATTGTAACCCTTGTGGTTACTTTTTATGGGGCCACTTAAAAAACGAGGTTTATAGCATTGAAATTGACAGTAGACAACATTTAATCCAGCGCATCGTTACAACCTGCGTCGAAATACGGAATAATCCAGAAATGATACGTCGAGCAATTGGTGACCTTCCTTAACGCGCAAGAAAATGCACAGAATGTGGGGGAGGACATTTTGAAAATTTACTTTAGTGTCAATTACGTTTTATTTTTAAACACATTTAGTTATTGTTTTGTTATTTATTGTTAATTGAATGGAAAATATTTTATTTATTTAGATTTTAGTTTCTTCTCTTTTCCAATTTTTATTAAGTATAAAATGTTGATGATTTTCTTGATCAAAGTAACTGGTTGCTTAGGCCTAAATGATTTAAATTATCTGTCACTTTTATTCTTTGAACAAGCCTACTGTGATTGATTAAAAATTTTGTTATTTCATACCCGATTACTTATTAGGACCACAGTTTTTTACCAAAATGGACCTTTAAAACGTGCCGGAATTAGGATTCACCCAGACCACCTAGGCTCAATAGAATTTTTGCAAATTTTAGTTATAAAACTATTTATTTCACGTGCCTCTCATTTAATAGGGTTCTCAAATCCATGTTCTTGCACATTTAACAACGTATTTATATAACCACGAAGGTGTAACAAAAAAATGAAATAGGCCATTTTGTTTGTTTTTTCTTGCTCTTTTCGAATATCGTATCGAAATTTCAAAAAAATATATACAGGGTGATGTTTTATTGATGCAAAAAAGAAATATAAATTATAGTGAGTCCGGACCTGGATATATATTTTTTTATACATGTACTTCTTGGGGCTCGTTAGTACATTAGCCGTACCAAATATGAATCCGTTATTTCATTCCCTGTCAAAGTTATGACAAAAAACAGGTTTGGCCAAAAATTATAAAACGCCCTGTAACTTCGTAGTGAAGGCCCAATGAGACATTTCTATGGGAGGTTCCGGTTACCACTGATGTTCTCTACCTCCTATTAAGCTATGTCCCTCTCATGATGCAACACCCTGTATATGTATTTTTATCGTTTTCTATATGTCTATAATAATTAGTTTTTATTAATATGTATATGCAAAAAGTACTTACAATATGTATATATCCATATAGTTACAATATTACATTGTCCTTTTCGCTTTAAATTGAAAGGAATAAATGTAAAATGCTTAACGTTACTTTTATATTGTTAGTTAGACTACCTCGGTACCTGATCACTTAAACTCTGTATAATTGTTTTGCGTGGTACATGTTGTACGATGTTTCATTATGTTAGGTATATAATATTATATTTAACCTTACCTTACTATATAAACCTTAAACGACTCTTACACTTTAGTGCAAGTCTTTGACTTATGTTTTGTGTCGTGTTATTTGAGGTTGAAGTAATCACATGCACATCAAACAAATAATTGCATTTTATGTTTGTTTGTTTTTAACTTGAATATAATAAATGTATTTTTTTACGCAACTACTAACGAGCGTTAGCTTTATGTAGAATCTATGTATTTATTTCAAGTAAATTTATTGTCGATTATTGTATAATTAATGTGAATTGTATGTATTATGTTGAAATAAATATTATTATTATTATTATCAATGTGTATTATGCATGTGCGCCGGTAACCGACCTTTCCTTTGAACAGCTACTCAACATTCTTTTCGGTTGAGAGTCTTGAGCAAAGCCATTTTTTTGAACATCTAAATTTAGTGAAACAGCAGTTCACTTTCAGCCAGCCGGAAAAGTCAAGATTAATAAGCAGCTGACATAGACATAACCCTAGCCAGTTGGTGATTTTACCGACATATCCCAAGATAAGTACCATCTATCAGTAACTTTTACATAACCTGCATGGCAATATAACGGCGCTGCGATTCTTTGCTTGCAATGATAAAACTCACGGGACACCAGGTCCTCGACGAATATTTCATGTAGTATAGTCCCGTTTACACTGTCTGTTTTCCAAGTATGTTGAGATATTTTTTTGTAGCAACTTATCATAGCGCTTACATAAATTTTTCACTATTTAGGTTATACGATACCTTATTTTAATCTGTACTGTATTTTTAGTATTAGTAATCATTGAAAGTTATTTTTTATGTCACGAGGCAACTACGTAAATTAATTTCTGTTCTGGAAATTTTGTTCGTTGTAACGATTTATAATTTCATTTACGTAGAGTTAAACCGTGTTTAGTTTATACAAGGCTGTATTTTGGCTATGGATGTCCATGCGGACTATTATTTTTGTTTTTTTGGAGCTCTTGTGTCGACACTATTTTGTTAGTTTTGTGTTTGATACAGTTTTTAGTTGGTGTCGACATTATTCGCCCATGATAAGGGAGTATATTGTGAAGCTAGCGAGTAAAAAATTAATTTTTAGACCCTTAGTGCGTTTAGGTGTAAGTGTAGTACAATAAGTAAAATATTTACTTAAAAGACTCTCGAGTACACAATAGTTCAGTCCATTTTGTAACTTTGTAATAGTAGATATCGTACCGCTTACGCTACAGATATTTGTTTATTGTTTACTCCTTTTGCTTATTGCTTGTTATGTATGTATAGTATTTTTTTAACCTTGCGCCTGCTTTCGCTATTGTGTATCTTTTATACGAGATTAAGTTTAGAATTTTATTTCGTATGTTTCATTTTCTTTCTTATCTTTCTGGGCTACTATGGCCCTGGCGCCCAAGCAAATTTAAGTTGTTCACAGTAGTGTAGTGCTCTAGTCAGTGGCTTAACCACCCTTACCTACGACCTTGCCTTCTAGAATAGCTGTCTAGTCGTGGTCAGTAAATTTGTATAGATATACATCACCAGCCTAGAGATACTATAAGTTCATCTATACAAAGATGCTGTATCTAAGTTAAGCATTATTTTTCACTGCAGGGTGTACACTGGCGACCAAAGCTTATATTTGTCTTTTTCGCCCTACTCGGTGTAAGGCTATTATTAGAGAAAAAATTAAGAAATTACATAACGTTTTGATAATCTCAAAGTGATAGATTCAAAACGTCATATTTTAGAAAAATCATTTATCGATCCTGACATACAAACATGTCATTATAATTTTATTAGGAAAGAGAAATTATAACCTTTTATCGCCAATGTACGAAGGACCCTTTAAGGTGGTATCTCGTAGTGATAAAATTATTTGTATAAATAAGCATGGGGAAGAGTCTACAATTAGTATAAACAGAGTGAAACCTGCTTATCTTTTACTCAGATGTGGGCAACTCAATTTCTAAAAAAAGTTAGATTCGCAATTGATTGTTTAAATGTTTGACTACTTCATTTTAAAAGAAGAAGCAAAAGAGATACCTGGTATCTAGGTCCGCTGCTAATGGTATCTATGAAAGAAGAGTAGCATTTCAAGATTGATACATGTATAATTATATAGTATGGTACTTATTTGAATACGATAAATTATACCAAATATTCATATGAATAATTATTTTATTGTAGTTGCACCCACGGAAGATATAACATCTAATTTCAGCATGGAAAAATTTTAATTTTAATTTTTTTTTTCTCTTTGGAATAACTTACTTTGAATTTTTTTATATAAACCAATTGTTTTAATAGATTCTGCAGTAATTTGTGTTTTTGTATGTGTTAATAATGTTTTGCATAACTGGCACAATCAGAAAGTGCTCATATAGTAAAATTGAGTTTTATTTAAATAATTCCGAAATAGTTCAAATGTGCTTTTAGAGGGCGGAATATTAAAAAATAATATTTTAGTCGCAATCTCCTCTATAAAATCCTTATTTCACTATAAGGAACATAACCAGACTGCAACCAACAGCTACTCTCCGGGCTATGTGCCCCGCCGAGCGCTGAATTACAAGTTACAAACCTGGCGCATCAAGTGTAATAATTACCATATTACCATCAAAACGCTAATGCTTCGATTGCAACAAACACCAGCCGAAAGACTGATCCTATTTAAAGGAGCTCTCGTGCCAATCGCCACACACCACTTGCAGACTGCAGTTTCGAGCTGTTGGCTCTCGTCAGTGCAAGGTAGGCATATGACGATCGACACGAAGATCACTTGACTATTTCGGTATCTTTGGGTTAGCGACATGTAAAATAGTCAGCAGGCGCCATCTAGCGGTCCAGTGTCTGTTGCAATCGAAAAATAAATAGCCGCACCATTTTTCTATTGCAACAGACACTGGACCTAGATGGCGCCTGCTTACTATTTTACATGTCGCTATCGTAAAGATACCGAGATGTACCAAATAGTCAAGGGATCCTCGTGTCGTTCGTCACATGCTTACCTTGCACTGACGAGAGCTGCCAACAGCTCGAAATTGCAGTCTGCAAGTAGTGGGGTGACTAGCACGACAGCTCCTTTAAGTAGGATCAGTCTTTCGGCTGGTGTTTCTTGCAATCGAAGCATTAGCGTTTTGTTGGTAATATGCGATTATTACACTTAACGTGCCAGGCTTGTAACTTGTAATTCAGCGCGAGGCGGGGCACATAGCCATAGAGTAGCTGTTGGTTGCAGTCTGGTTACACTCCTTATAGTAAAATAAGGATTTTATAGAGGAGTTTGCGACTAAAAATACTATGTTTTAAAATTCCGAAATAATATATTTCTTTAGATATAATACTATGAGAAAATCATTAAGTGAAGTCTAGTGGTTCAATATCTAGCTAAATAAATCCTGTCTTTTGGAGTATTAATTCATATCATTCAATCGATTCCACTTTATGTAAAAATGAAATGTATACCGGTACTTCACGGACTTATCGGATATGAGAATAATCGGTCAATAGAACTGGACGCGGATGAATTTAAATAATCGCATTTCAATATTCGTAGGGCAAATTGCATATTAATCATAATCATTATTATATATTCATATAATGTTTAAAACTAGATACGTACAATATATTTACTATTCATCTGAATAATTTTCAATAAATTTCGCTAATCAAATGAATTCGATTTACATTAATTTCAAATAAAACATAAATCCGGACAATTAAGTTTATGTAAATAAATTTAATAAATTGTGTAGATAGAACTTTTCGTATCCCAGTGAAGATTACTTGAAATAGTGGGATTACTAGGCAAAGATAAGAATATTGTATAATGTTGTATAAATACTTAAATGTTATTATTAAAAGTTTATCTGTTTCTTTATTTAGGAAAAAATTAAATAAATACTCTTAATGATTTGAAAATTTTAATAGCAAATAAAAACCGAATTAATAGATCTGAGTTCAATTCAATTCAAAACTTCTTTATTTACCAGTAACTTATACAATAATTACCTCCCCAAGGCCTAACCCGTGTCCGACCGTGCAACCACTGCGTTATTCGCTGTGGCGGATTGCAGGACCAAGCGGGCTAGGCCTGATTCGGTTTTAAAACAATTAAAACTTATACCTAGGCTCCTTCTGCATAATGCAGATTAAAAAAGGTGATCAAATTTACAAACATCTAAAAAAACAGATTTAACAAAACTTAAAATTACACTTTTATAAGGTAGCTTGCGCATTTCACTGTTTCTAATTTGGTTGTTGACGCTGGTACCTCAATCTGGACGAGGAACCATCTGCGAGACGTGCAAATGCCGGGCTGCGCATAGGCTGGCCTAAACTTTGGTTAAAAAAAAAAATTTTGGTTTTCGGAAAACTTTGATTTTGTTATAAAATTTTGATGGAAAATGAATTTAGAGACAAAAATACAAAAAGAGACAACGAGAAACAAACGAGACAAAAAGAAACAAACAGAAAGGAAGAGGGGGACAGGAAAGATTTAAAGATGTAAAGGTATGAAATATCAGTAAGGTGGATAGGGTAAGCGAAAGTTATAGTTGTTGAAGTTTGGCTACAGAGGTTGCCGGAAGATCGGTAACGTCTGGTACGAGGGTGTGTTTAATCCGAAATGGGGCATTATGCTGTCTAACTTGTGTTATGTTTCTTGTTAGTGGACTATCGCCCAGTTTGAAAGAGTAGAATTTCTGGGAGATATCCTGGACGTAGTCCGCTTCGAACTGCAGGGATCTTCCTATCAAGAACGAAAGTTGTAATCGTGTAGTTTGTAGAGTTTGTAGAGAATCCAGACGGTGTCGAGCGCCTTCTCAATATCGAGGAGCACCATGGTGGTGTTCTTCCCGAGGTTGTATTGCACTTTGACGTCGTTAACTATTCTAACGACTTGCTGAACCGTGCTCCTGCCTCTCCTGAAGCCAAATTGGGTCTCATCGTTGATGTGAAGTTCCTCCTGCACAGTGTGGAGTCTGGTCAGGACAACCTTCTCCACCAACTTGGAGATCGCCGACAGTAACGAAATGGGCCTGTAGCTGCCGGCGAGCTTCGCGTTCTTATTTGACTTAAGAATGGGCACGACCACGGCGCACTTCCAATGACTAGGCCAGTGTTGTAGCCGCAGAATCGCGTTAACGATGTACGTCAACTGCACAATACCTTTCCTTGGGAGATATTTGAGCAGCTTATATTTTTTTCCCGGGGCTTTATTGCTCGGTAAGTTTTTGACAATGTCTGCTATTTCCGAGATCTGAGTTAGATAAGGCAACGAAAGCTGCTAATGACAATTATATCTCCGGAAAAATTAATGATCCAAAGGCATCATGGAACCTAATTAATAAAAACAAGTCTGTTCCACCGCAATTCGAATTACTATCCCCCGATGATTTTAATAATTATTTTGGGACTACTCTCCTTATTTTAATAAATAATAATAATAATAATGTATGTTTATTTCCAATAAAATAACAATAATTACATATTACACCGTTATTAATGAATGGTTTAATTCCATATCGTTATTTTGTAAATAAATCACATAAGCAGTTAAGCACTACTTGTTCGTGATGGGTTAAATACATTTGTCACTTTTGGTTTATAAATGTCGCTATTTGGTAAATTTTTACTTATTCAGGGTTTTCTGTCAAAATCGGTGAATAATAATATTTTATTTAAATATTACACGTAAATATCTAATCCAATAACCAATTTGTTGCTTTTTTTATATTACATTTTGGTTAATAATGTTGTGTACTAGGGATTTAGGATTTTCTTTTAACCATTTTTTAACATTTATCTGAAATATGTGCAATTTATTTGTATTTTTGTTTGTTTGGGTAATCTGTTGTATAATCTTGATAAGAATAGCATTTTTGTCCAATAGTTTTTGTTGCTTTCGAATTTAGATAACTGTTTTCTTTATTTCTTGTTGTATATTGGTGTTGAATAGGTTTGTACAATTTTTTGTTTTTAAAACTGTATAATAAAATTTTTAAAGAAAATAATTGCCTCAAATCGAATATTTCACTTATTTTGTATAAATCTACCGTCTGTATAATTTAGCAGCAACATCTATTTAGATAACACTATTGTGTGCAACCTAGACAATTAATTTGATTTTTCACAAATAACATACATAAATGTTCTAGATATAATTAATAATTTGAAAAATGTACATTATAAAGATCCATATGACATAAATATCAGAATCTTAAATTCCATCAAATACATCATTCTTGTACTTTTAGCAAAACTAATAAACCAATGTATCAAATGCAATGAATTCCCAAAGATAATAAAGTTATCAAAAGTGTTACCTGTACACAAAAAAGGCTATATTGATGATCCTGCTAACCAAAGACCAATTGCCATTATTTCTGTGTTTGCTAAAATATTTGAAATAGTATTGAAATTGCAAATTACGTTTCACTTTGAAAGCTGTAATCTTTTTAGTAACTGCCAGTTTGGCTTTAGAGCATAGAAAAGAACAACGTTGGCAATAAACAGTTTAATAGATTTAATAAACAACCTTCCCTTACATTTCTTTCTTATTATTTATCATTTTATTTTACCGTTTATTTTGTCTTATACGAACTTGCAGAAAACAGCTACTCAGCGGGCAAGTACCCCGATCTGCATTGAATTATACCTTACAAATCATGAATAATCGGTAGCCAATATCATTTGTAGTTGACAAATGACATTGGCTACAAATCTATCATGATTTTTGAGGTATAATTCATTGCAGGTCGGGGTATTTTCCCGGTGAGTAGTTGTTTCCCACATATCATATATTACAACAGTAGGTTACGTCCACCTAGGACTAAAAGGTCGCCGCTCTCAGTATTTGCAGTATTGCAAGTCGCTTTACACCATGGAGACATCTATGACGTATGGTAGCAATTGACCACATGATTGAGAGGATTCACTTACCACTCACCACTGCTAATATAAACTAGGTTAGGAAGAGTTAAGTGTAGGATAGCCTTTAATGGCTAAATTTCGCCCAAATTGTATTTCTAATTTTTTAGAAACCAATAAAGACGTTATTATTACTATTATTATTGTTGTATTAAAAACTTGATGAACCATCAGGACCGAAGGAAACTTTCCATGTTAAATTTATGGTTTGTTAATATTACCTTTCACATCAATATGATAATTCTTAACGTCTGTAGTTGTATTGAAGTTTAAGATATAAAGATAAATAAATAGAAAATCCTATTTCATTCCTTTTCTGTGACAAAATTTTATCTACTAGATCTTATATACCAATTGTAGTAAGCTTAGACAAATAGAAAACGGAGACTTTTACCTGTAATTCTTATAAAGATATCAAGGCTCACCACGTCAACGATAGCTGAAACTTTAACTTACAATGTGCCGTCCTGTCTGCAAGGAACGCATCACATTAATTGGCCTTATCTCAACTTTATTCCCTACCAAGTATCCCATCAAAACAAGCATCCATCAGAAACAAGAAACTTTCCTGGTAACTTACAAAATGTATATTAATCAAGTCAAGTTTTATCTTCTTTTTTATACAGTGACTTTGCGTAATGCTGAGCACGTCAAAAGTATTAAACCAAGGAGTTTAACAATTTGTTAAATAAAATTTATGAATTAATAATTAGATAGATAATAATAGTATCGTCTATAATGTTTTTATTATAATTACATATCGTAATTCTATATAATGTAATCTTAGTTCATACGTCATCTTATATTATTATTTAAGGAGTATGTATGTCCATGTGGTAAATTTGATCAAAGTCGCTAAAACGTTTTGAGAAAAAAAACTATATTACATTTAATTATTATCTTAATTTATTAATCGGGTAACTCCCCCACATTTGAGCTAGGACCGATTATTTCTCGAGGTATAACCGTCTTGATTACGCGTACAAAATCTGAGCAGAATTGATACTATAGTTTGGGTTCTATGTGCGACTATAAGACAACAGATAGGCATTTTTTAAAAAAGCACATTTTACAGGAGATCTTTTTTGCGTTTGAAGGGAACAAATTTTGGTAAGACACTACCTACGGTTATGGCTAAATCGTCTGCGTAGGCTACAACGGTGACACTGCTTTATTATATTTCTCTTTAATATCTCTATGGGATCCCGCACGTGGTTTCCAGGACGTCTTTCTGCTTCCCGTCACCTAAAATAATATAACACCCCTCAAACTACCTACACAGAATATTCCATAGTTATACCTCCATCCCTCTGCCCTCAGTTTGTTAATTATCTATCCCCATGGGGCCAAGTTGAATGTGTTCCTTATGTCGAAGGTTACCGTTATACATAATTTCCAAGTCTAGTCATCCATGTACCAAATTTAGCTCTGTTTGCGATCTCTATAACTATGTCTGCTGCATCTATTGTTGATCAACCAGCTCTGAAATTGTACTGTTCCTGATACTGGCCTACGCTTTCTCTGAGCCTCTTTCCTAGAAGCTGATTTGCAAGCTTTCCCGGACTATCTAGCAGGCATATTGGTCTATGTTTGGTTTTCCCGTGTTTTTTGCCAGTAAGACCAGTTTTCCACGCCTTAGGGTATTCCCCAGTACTCAATATGCTATTCATTATATTACTAATGGTTTCCAGAATCGCCTTCAACCTGACGTCTACTATTACTGCTGGGATTCCGTCTGGTCCCGAGGCTTCTTTTATCTTTGGCTTCTGTGCAGACTTCCACACCCCGCTTTCGTTGAAGATGGGATTATCTCCGCTACATCGCTTTGCCATTCAATCCTTAGCTCTGATAAGACTCACTTTAGCAGGTCCAGCGAATCTCATCTCTTTTATTACGATTTTATATCCTCTTTCTTAGATATCACAGTAGATTTTGTCGCACAGCTGTTTCACAGCTTTGGACTACCTAATAGCGGCCTTTAGTGCTTTTCACACCTTTTTATAGTGCTCCTTGTGCGTCTGCGTTTATGCCCACCCACCCTCTCTTCTCCCTTGTTAACAATCTTCGCCTGTAGGTATTCTCTTCTCTGGTTGCCAATCTTTTTGTTCCACCAGTAAACCGGTTTCCTTCTGCCCTGGCCCTTCTTCCTGCATGCTTTTTCACAGGCCTCTACAACACTTCAATTAGGGGATTTACAAACAAGTTAATTCACCAGAAACCAATTTTTTTGCACGATCTCTAAATCCTAAATACTACGTATATGGGAACATTCGAGAAACTTCCTTTCCATTATAACAATGATAAATTCGTAAATAATGAATCCAAGCACGTTACTGAAGTTACAAACTGTCAATACTAAGGAAATCAATCAATAACATTTTAACGTGAGTCAAATATAAACAAATAACTCTTCACCCCAGACATCGGTGTTGTCATTCACAAGCGGGGTTGCTACGTAGTTCACGTGATAAAGTGACTAATTTAAATTTCAAATGCCTAAACTTTTCTCTTAAATGAAACAGGCATAGTAAATAACTTTATTTTGTTACAAGCGTGCACAGCTTAGGTTCCTAAATGGCCTAATCGAGATTAGCTTTCCTTAGATACGAGGGTTCAGTGAATTTGGTTTTTAAAAATGCATAAAGTTTACGTATAGTTTTGAAAAGTTATTTTACTATAACATATTGGCATAGCTACAGTGAAATCACGATGATAGGAATAAGTTGTATAAAATCTATTACCGGTCAAAATGAAATTAAGACAAAGTAACTGTAAAATAGATTCAAAATATTAAAATTCTGTTAAAAACCTCAACAGTAAGCATGCTTCAAGGAAGAAACTTCAGAGGTGAAATTCGTTTACTTTTATCGACTTTTGATTTTGCAAAAAAATATATAAAGTACCGGGTAAATAATATGGGTCAGTACTTCACTAGTCTCAAGCACTCGTCTGACATGCTGATTAAAAATTATCAAACGCAGTGTCTATTTTGAACAATGTATTAAAACTCGATTAATGAATTTTCTAAATTAAAACAATACACTAAACAAAAATCAATTTGATTTTCAAAAATATATTGGTATCGCACAGCTATTCATGAGCTAATTACAAATATCATAAGTAATAATAATAAAAACAAAAACGTCTTTATGATTTTAGCAAAGGCGTTTGACATTGTCAATCACAATATACTATTAAAACGTTTAAAGGGCAGTGGCGTCCGCGGTTCTGCTTTGCATATTTTCAGGAACTACTTAACCAACAGACCACAAGTCATATAAATTAATAACTGCTTAAGTGACCCTTAAAAAATATCAATGGGCGTCATAATAAATTTCGTTGGGGACACTTGGAATGAAGTGCATACATACAGATGCAGAATTTGGTATTCAAAAAATTCAAAACGGGTTAAATTTTAGTCTCTCTTAGTTTATATCTACCAAAAACAAATTTTTTAACTTTCTATATACAATTCCAGATGGGACAAGATTCCATAGGGTACACGCAGTTGTAGAATTTAATCCTAAATTCGTTTGTGTTGTATAGACAATATATGAAAATATGTCTCTGTACTATTATTTCTAATGTATAGTTGTTCAATATTAATTATTTTCATTTTAAAATTCAAATTAATTTGATTGTTCCGACCACCTACCGAGCGGCCGCGAGTATTGCCGAAGATTCATATCACGTCAGTCTATTTGTTTTCCATCTCCAGCCGCTTTCTTTCGTGTTAAACTTTATGACCAGGACGTAAAATAACTGTGAATTTGTATAAAATAATAGTTTGTAAAACGTGTACGTGTGAAATTATGGCAGAAAAAGACTTTGTTCGAGCAAGTAGCGACAATTTGCCGAACGTGGACGCATTTATGTTGATGGAGTTCATGCGAAGTAGTGATTGTTTTAATGCCAGTGAAATTCGAGGAGTAAAAGCACAGTCGTAAGTCACCTTCTATTTATTATTTTTTTCCACTTAGATTTTTATATATCTACTACAACTACTTACTGTATTTTGTTAAACAAAAACCGATTTACATGTAAGCCTCAAATTTTTAGGTTAGGTTCAATATATTGTTGAAATTTATTTTTTTATAAAACAGCAAGTATACTATTGTTTTAATATACCTATTTAAATATTATTCGTTGGTAATTAAATACTATTGATTAATATAAAATACTGTTATAGCAATAAGCAATAATATGTATATTGTTAGTTTCTTTCTGCAGAATATGCCTACCTAGTAAACATGAAATATTGTGTTTTTGTCATTCAGCAGCCTATAATTTTAGTTGTACCTATGTTAAGACATTTTTTGTTTGTTTATAGGTCAATGAGGGGCAACTACATAAATAATGCCGTTGGATATGTGGAAGTGAAGCGAGAAGGTTCAAATTGCTTCGTAAGGTGTCAAATTTGTCCCGAACATAAAATAAAATCAAAAAATTATAAAATTGAAATGGCTGTTAATGAAGACACTGAGGTGGTAGAAAGTGTAAAATGTTTAAGTTGTGCTGCTTCGGAAGGAGGTTGTAAACATGCACTTGCATTTTTAATGTGGGTTCATGAAAAGAGCTGCCAACCTGCTCCAACATCGGTCGAATGTTATTGGAAAAAACCTCGACTTTCCGGGATAGGATCAACGGTTCCATTTGTAACTGCAGCAAATTTTGGCCAGGTAGTTACACCGCAAAGTGGTTTAACTGAAGACTTTTTCCAGGAGTTTATCGAGGAGGGTAAAAGAGCAGGAAGTAATTGTCAGCTACTGAAACATTTTCAACAAGAAAAAAGTGTTACAAGTGTCGGACTACACCAATTACTTCATTCCTTTCGTTTGCAAGGTGGACACGCTTATCAGGAATTTTTAATTTATGCGAAAGAGGAAATGACTGATAACTTATTAGAACAAGCAGCCCAAGCAACAAGAACACAAAGTTCATCGAATGTCTGGTTCGAATTACGTTATGGCAGAATAACTGCATCAAAAATCTATGATGCTGCTCGTACCAAAAAATTTGATGGCACTTTTGTGAATACCATTATAGGTGCACATAAAATAGTGCAGACCAAAGCGATGAAGCGTGGACTAGACCTAGAAGCGGGGGTACTCCGTGTTTTAGAAAATAAAATAAAAAAGAAAATTCAACCAAGTGGACTATTACTTAATAAAAATTTTCCTGAGTTAGGTGCATCTCCTGATGGAACTGTTGACAACTGTGTAGTTGAAGTGAAGTGTCCCTCTTCAAAAAAAAGTTTTGATCGTTATATATTAAGTAGTGGTTCGATAAGCACAAAATATAATGCTCAAATCCAGACCCAAATGTTTTTTGCCAATGTTAAAAAGGGCCTCTTTTGCGTAGCCGATCCTAATTTTGAAATAAATAAAAATGTATCTATATTACACATTGATTATGATGAAGCATTTGTTACCGATATTTTAGAAAAAGCTAGAGAATTCTGGAAAAGTGTTATTTTCAATAGACTATTAAATGCTGTATAACTAACAGGGTGGAGCTGGGCAAAGTTAAACGTAATGTATGTACAATAGTAAACATTTGACACAATACGCCAGTCTGTAAGTTTGTTAATGATATATTAGTTAGCCATATATTATGCAGTTTAATTTTAGGATAATGTCTCTAAAATTAAACTGCATAATAGGGCTAAAGTCGAGGCAAGAAATCAAGCGATGCACGTCACGAGTGATCTCATTAAATAAATTTTAATTTTTAATCATTAATTACATTAAAAAAGTAATTCTTGACACCCAGTTAATAAGCTTTTTTCAGAAATAGGTACAGTTTAATGGGGTTTAATTTAGTTGAATCCGTCTGTGATGTGCATCGCTTGAATTTTTGCCCCGACTATACTTATTATATATCATTAACAAACTTACAGACAAGTCATTTAGTTAATTTAAACTAAAAAAATTAAAATTTGAACTTTAATTTAGGTAAAAAGCTGTTCTTGCTTAGAGCTATTGTTGATAATTTCTGTTTTTATTTTATTTACTTTTATTATTAGTTTTCAGAACTATATAATTATTGTGTCATTAACATAAAAATATATCACACCTACTTGTTAATGAATTTTTTATCAATCTGTATAGACAATAATAATATATTGTTGCAGTAGGCACCTAAAGTAGAAGTAAGTATATATAGGTACATCACGAATTGAAATGCGAACACCCTGTGTACATTATTGATATAAAATATTTGACTTAAAATTTGTTAAAATAAAAATACTGGTTAAATTTATTCTTAATTTTTAACTATACCAGACTGAAGACATGTAACTTTGAACTTGAAAATAAGTTTGATACTTACATAAATTTTTAGGCAAACTTAGTATATGATTGGGAAAAAAAACACTTTTATCTTTGGGTTATTTTAATAATAATTAAGAAGTTGTGTTTATAATATATATACACTAAAACCTATATTATCAAAATGTGGCAAGTTTTCTGTTAAAAAAAACTAAATACTAAATATAATGTTACATAATATGCAATGTATATTATGATTGTTACTGTGTCATTTTAACACTTTTTCTGTTTAAAAATAAAATATTAAAGTATAGGAATTAAAACATCAATATACATACTGATGCGATATATGATATATACATATTGTTTTCACTTAATAGTGCCTTTTGTTAAAATTATTTATAATAAAATCCAATATAGTTTTAAAGATTGCTATGCTGTTTTTATTATTTTTCAATTCAAATTGCAAACACTTTTTTACAGTTTTATACTTTTTGTAAACCAACAATGTCTAATGTCAATATTTTATAACTGGGAAAACGGAGTTCATGAACCAAATATAACGCTTGTTTAACATTTTTAACATGTAAAAAGTAAAAACACTAAGAATACAAACTTACAGATAATCATAATACAAAAAAATGGCAGTTATTTGTTTAAATGTATAATTACGAATCTTTAACATAAAACATTAATAGAGCTTTTTCAAATTTTTATTACTTTCTTTACTAAAATATATATAATAATAAATAATAATAAGAATTTATTATATACATACATATAATATAGAAATAGGAACTGCATATATAGCCCGGAAAGATGTTGCTTTTAAAAAGAGGCACTATCAGTCTATTTAGCGTGCCACATATTTTCAGGTTATGTGCGCACTGTGCAGTCTGTCTATGCACCCGATAGGTATCAACAACATATTTTACTTAATTTCTAATTATACCAGATTGTAAATTTACCAAAGCACATACTATTATCACAACATGGCCTAAATATTTAATAGTTTTATTATTTATACACGAATGAGGTTTTAGCATTTTAAATTCCCTTATCCTTCTTATGACTCTTTCGATATGAATTCGAAGAGCGGCAATTCTTTTAGTTTCTAACACCTCTTCTTTGGTACTCTTTGTTCCTGCTTTAACACTTGGGGGTCTAATCAGGATGCAGCCTAGCGGTTGTAACAATACATCGATTCTTTTAAAACCTCGATCAGCCATGACGGAACAATTTTTTCTTAGAACAGTCAAGTACTCACTTTTCTCAACAATCATCACATCACTTGTGCGGCCACCAAACCCATTTGATATAAAATTTATTACTCCATCAGGAGTAGAAGAAATAAGATATTTCATGGTATTGGTTTTTTTGTATTCTGACCAAGTTGAGGCTTGTTTTACAGGGTCAGATGGTTTTTCTAACTCTATTTCAAAACAATCTATAATACTTTGCACGTTGAAATAATTAGCTCTAAATGCTATAGGTAAACACTTTTTAATTGTATCGGTAGGTGGCCAAAAAATTAACTTTCTCAGAAAGACGCTTAAGCTGGGAACGCACTTCTGAAAAATTTTAGCTGCTTGACTGCTAGATATGCCAAAATCATCACCAATATGTTGAAAAGGTAAATCTAGTCTTATTTTTTTAAGTGTAATGTATATTTCTGTTAGGCTACAGGTGGAATATCTTTGTAATAAGGATATTATAAAGTGTGAATCTTCTGGTAAGCCCAAATAATATCTGCTTTTATGTAATGCCAAATATTTAGATCGTTCGACTGAAATTGACTTAATCCTATCAGCTTCAATATTATCTCTTAATGTTCTTGAACTACCACTAGTATCACTATTTAAAATTATGGTTGAATCACTTTCAAATACATTTGAATAATTACTATCTTTGCCAGAAGTGACATCCGAGTTAACATCGGATATTTTAGATGGAGAAGGTATGTAATCAAGTTTTGTAACTTTAAAAGGCGAACAAGCTACACTAACAGCTGTAGTAAAATTTAAAAGTTCTGTTTGCACATGTTTACTTCTATAATACGGTCTATACTGGACAGACACTGTTCGCTGTTTACCACTTATTACACTGTTGTCATCAGTTTGTGTATATTTACATGTAGAAGGCTGGGACTTGTATTCTTCATTTGCTGCACTTTTCAATGAAGTCAGTGCTATTTGCGCTGCTTCAGTCTCTGACCCCGTGAGACCTTGTCCCATAAAGGTTTCACTAGTAGCTTCCCCCTCTTGTAGAAGCGTACTCACTAAATTTTTTCTAGCTCTTTTAATTGCACAAACCCTTTCACTGGTCTCTAAAGCTCGTTTTCTGTCTGCCTGACAACTAAAAATATGTGGAACAACATGATCTTTTAAGATGATTTTACCACCAACCATTTTATATCGCAAATAATTTTCCATATCTTCTTCTAGCTGAAAGAAATATATATTTATATATATATATATATATATATATATATATATATATATATATATATATATATATATATATATATATATATAACAAAATAGTATTTCAAAATGGTTATATTATGCACAAAATAAAAGTTTGATATTGATAAAATTTTACGTCTATAGATTAACCTAACCTCTAAAAGCAATCAATTTATTTTGTTGTTTCTTCTATTAGTAACGTTTTGTACTTACGTTGAAATGATCTTCACAAACAAATCCTCTAGTATTCTTGGATATATCACTTTTGTTACGTCTCATAGCTTGTAACCATAAATTTCTTCTTTTTTTCAATTTGTCACTCGACCCTACTGGTAGTGAAATAAATATTTTTCCAGGTGTTCTAATAGATGAAGACTTGCATTGCGGCACCAAACAATATTTATAATTAAGTTTGAGATTTAACGTTTCCATTTATAAATAAAAAGCAGAGCACAATTAATACAGATTAATAAAATTTAATTCAAGTCCGTATGCAAACATAACCAACAAGCTAGAAATCAGATAGAGTGACGTCATACGACAGAGAGGCGCGGCAGTGACGTCAAACGCAGTATGGCGCGAATTTGAATTTGCAGATATAAAAATAATTATAAAAAAAAAACTAACCATTTAACAAGAAAATAATAATTGAAATGTGATAGTACAGCACAAATACTAATAAATTTCATTGATATTAAAATTCATGCGTGTACCCTATTGTCACTGTTATTGGTAGAGGTAATTCAAAAAAGTATGTTGGGATTGTGGTAGACTGTCATTTGAAATGGAATGAACGTATAGAATTTATTACTAAGAAACTTAGAAGATTAATACACAAATTTTATCAGTTGAGAGATATTCTAAATAAAAAAAATTGATTACAGAGGATGAATCCATATTAATATATTGCATTATTGTGTGGGGTGGTCTGTGTAAACATTCATTAAGTGACCAAGAAGTTACACAGAATACAATATTAAAAAACATTTTAAAAAAACGTCGTCAATATTCTACTAATCTTTTATACCAGGAAGCTGGATTAGTTAAATTAGACGTATTTGTATTTACCAATGTATCTTATGGATGCGCAAAAATAATAATATTAATATAAATAGAAATAATTTTAGTCATTATACCAAATCCATTTCATCACAAAACATTGTTACTCCACTTTGTAAAAAACTCATATTCAAAGACTTATATTTTATTTAGGTCCTAAATTATTTAAAATACTATCACCTGGAATTAAAAGTATAGTAAACTATAATAAATTTAAAAAAGCAGCAAAGAAATACATTAGCTCACCTTTTTAAGATCTTTCAAGGTGAAATGCATCTTAATATAGTAGATATTTTATCAGTATAAGTTCATTATCAGTAACGTTATCATAAAGTAATTCAATACCACTATAGGTAAATTCATAAATTATATCATATTCCTTTTTACCATTTTTGTAACATAGTACGTACTTATGCTGTTAAAGCACGTACAGTCTTGAATTACTCTGTGAAATGCAGAATATAGCAATCTGATGCTAATTCAGCATTGATTATAAACATTATAAATACATGGAAAAGGCCTATGCCAGTTAGTTAGCTAATTGTTGTTAAACTCGGTGCTTCTCATTAAAGATCCACATTTTCATTTCAAGTTAAATAATTTCATTCTCAAAAAGTATTAATTTTGTAAGCTTGTATGCTTCATATATCAAACTTAGTTATTTAAGTGAAGAATATAACATAACTAATGAAGTTCAAAGCTAATATATATGTTGTTTTTTAGGTCTTCGCAGGTGTTAAATGAAGTGTTATTGTAATTTCGGGTGCTCTCCTGCGTCGATGGTCGACACCTCCAGGAGTTACGGTTGTCTAAATGACGTTTCGGCAGAATCACATCGGCCATCTTCAGGATCTCACTGAAAGTTGCCTACTGCTGCTCCTCGTTGCTCAAACTGAACTGACGTTTCCCGCGTTGTGCGGCTCCTTATATATGCTGCCGTCTAGGGCGCACCTGCCAGTTTGACTACGTGTTACCGGTCCCCCACCACCTATGGTAAGCGTAGCGGGCGTTTGAGCCAACCCAAGTGGCCTCGCTGAAAAGTCACGCTCCACGTGACTTCTCGCTGGTGGTCGGGCATTCTCGTGTCCAACCGGTACCGCAGAATGCTGTCGTTCTCCTTGATTGGTCAGCGCTTAGCTCTGACTCCTCGTGATAGGTCGGGCAGGTAGCTGTGTTTCTTCACTATTTGTCAATACTTGAACGTACGTCCACGTGATTGGTTCATCCATGGTGAATCGTCGTGTGTTTTCGGTTACGCATATTCCCACAAGAGCGGGCTTCCAAGAACTGGGCAATCTCTGCGTATCATCTCGTTTATTAAGATTTTGTGGTCTTTTTTCGGTTTCTATGGCCTCTCTGGTATCCTTGACCTATAATGCTCGATATTAGCTACTGTTCTGGTGCTGTCGAAGTTTATTTTGTGTCTTGTGGATTTTATTTGCTGTGCTAGGGACGATGTTTTCTCCTCTTTTCGTACTGCATTCATATGTTATTCCTTTCTTACACTAATAAGTCTATTAGTCTGCCCTATGTATGATTTGTTGCAATCTTGGCACGGGATTTCGTATACTCCTTGGTTTTCTAGGGTAGTTTTTGATTTTGGATTACTGAGGACTGCACTGATTTTTAGGTCTGTTTTAAAAATTGTTTTTATGTTATGTTTATGTAGAAGTTTTCCAATTTTATCTATCGTCCTTTTCACGTAAGGTAGATATGCTTTTACCACTGGTTTCTCGGATTCCTCTTGGGCTTTTTGTCTGTATGGCCCATGCGACTTCTGTATTGTGTACCTCGAAAATCCATTTTCCATTAGTGCTTTCTGAAGTGATGACATCTCTTCGTTGATATGGTCGACGTCTGACAACCTCTGAGAATGTGTCACTAGAGTCTTTACTACTGAATTTAGTTGTGCTAGATGTCTGTCCGTGTGAGTGGGTTTTCTGGATACTGTGTGACCTAGTGTCTTGTCTTGTTTGTTTTTCACTAATACGTCTAAAAATGGAAGCTTTCCTTCTATTTCTACCTCCATGGTGAATTTGATATTATCGTGAATGCTATTCAGGTGGTCTAAGAAATTATTTAGTTGTTCTCTTCCATGAGTCCAGATTACGAATGTGTCGTCCACATATCTCAACCAAAGTTTTGGTTTGAGTGGTGCCGTTTGTATTGCACGAACTTCTAGGTCCTCCATGAAGAGATTAGCGATGACTGGAGGTAGCGGTGAACCCATCGGTGCTCCTTTCGTTTGCTTGTAGCGCTGCTCATATATTTATTTGTTGCCTCATATTGTTATTAAAAAATTGCTTGCCCGTTCTTTTACAGCATTCAATTGCATCCGCTGGAGGCTAATCAATTCTCTATTTCAGTATTTGGTTTTACTTAATGTCATTATTTGTTCATTACATTGTACTTTCTATTTTCTCAGTAGTTCAAAATAGTTCAAATTAAAAATACAATAATATCTTATTAAGATAGGAGATATATTTATATAGAATAATAAATTCCAATACTATATGTAGATTTGATAGATGTATAATGTAACTTAATCTATTTCAAAATACAGGCAACTCATGCCTAGGTGATTGGACGGGGTCTTGATATTTATTTATATACGTGTTGTGAAATTATTATATGACTGATGTATTTTGAAGATTTTCCAGAAATAAATTGTTTTTATTTTAAAACTTTGATTAAACAAATAAATTAATACTTAACAAAATATGCAAAAATAGAACAATATATTGTATAAATATTAAAATTGTAAAAGATGAAAGGGAATATAGTGAGTAATAAGAGACCAATTAAGCATACCGCAAAAACAATCAGGTATATCTTATATTTTTCCATGTAATAAATATTATTCTAATATTATGTAATATTTTATATAATTGGATATTTAATTTAATTTACAGTGGGTGTTATTTCAAGATAATATTTGTTCAGAATAAGACTGGAAAATAATAATTATTACTATCAGTTCTATATTTGTACGTGCCCTTATTGAATAAATCGAGGTCAGTTTTTAAACTTTGGTATGGATCAATATATTAGAGATTTTACTCTAAATCCTATTGAAACTTACACATTACCAAATTATATGGAAGCAAAAACAATTTTAAATGTAAATGAGAACGTGAAAAATTTTAAAATATTGCAGAATAACATACGAAGTTTAAATAAGAATTTGGATGAATTCAAAATATTACTAAATAATTTAGAACTTGATTTTGATTGTCTAATTTTAACAGAAACGTGGAGACTTGGTGATCCAAATTTGTTTACCATAAATGGTTACGATATGATTTATAACTATGGAGATTTAAATCAAAATGATGGAGTTGTCGCATATATTAAATCTGATTTAATATATAAATACGAAATAAAACAAATAAACAATATCAAACTCATACAAATAACAGTAAATATTAGCAAAGATAATAATATTAATATAACATCCATATATCGATCACCAACGACAGATATACATGTTTTCAACCAACATTTGCAAAACTACTTTCAGGCCATGAATTTTGAACACAAAGATTATTATATATTCATAGGCGATATAAATATAGATATTTTGCAAACAAATGATTATAGTAATGAATACATGAATATACTGAGTGAATTTGGGTTTGTCTCTACCATAAATAATGCTACTAGGGTTGAACAAAACCATGGGTCATGTATCGATCATATCTTTATTAAAGCTCAATGTAATAATGTTGATTTTTTAATACCAATTATAATTGAAACGGATGTTACTGACCACTATACTACGTTACTACAATTCATATCAAACAATAATACACCCAATAAAAATAATAAACCAAACAATGATCAATCCTTTAGTAAATTTATTAACAACAATAAGTTAAAGATAAAATTAAGTAATGTATCGTGGGATTCAGTATATTCTCAACCAGACATTGATTCTGCAACTAATAAATTTATTCATATTATAAGTCAAGTCGTCAATGATTGTACTAGTTTAAAAAAAAACAAAAGAAGAAACACCAAAAAAAACAAAATGGATCACAAATGCAATTTTGAGGTCAGTAAATAAAAAAAATGAAATGACTAAAAAGTTAAAAAAGACCCTAATAACCTAGAGCTACAAACACAATACAAAAATTATAAGAATGCTTTAACGAAACTTATTAAAAAAAACTAAGCAAAACTATTATAGAGATATTATAAATAATAATAAACAAAATTCAAAAACTCTGTGGAATATAGTGCAAGACATCACAAAATCAAAAAATAGTAATACTGAAATATCATCTATAAAAAATGAGGAGGGAGAGATACTGACAGACTTAAATGAAATATCAAATGAGTTTAATAAAACGTTCGTAAATATGGGGAAAAAACTGGCTGAAAAAATTAATATAAATAATAACACTAAATTCAAAAGAAATTCTAAATTACATTCACTAGTTTTATTGCCTACAGATAAAATTGAAATTAAAAACATTATAAATGACTTGAAAAACAATAAGTCGCCAGGATCGGATAATTTGAGGGCAGAGACTCTAAAATTAACATCTGAGTATATAATAGACCCCTTAGTGTTCATTATAAATTAGTGTATGTCGGTGGGATATTGGCCACAGGCCTTTAAAGATTCTATAGTAATACCTATTTTTAAAAAAGGCGATACCAACATTTCCAGTAACTATAGACCTATTTCGTTAATAACAAGCTTTAGTAAGATTTTTGAAAAAGTGGTAAAGATTAGGTTAATGTCTTACCTAAAAAAGTATGAAATACTCTCTAGCAAACAGTATGGTTTTAAAGAAAAACAGTCTACGCAAGATGCCATGCTAGACTTAATGTCAAATGTACATTCATTCGTGGACAGAGGTACGCCATCTTTATGTACTTTTATTGACCTGTCCAAAGCTTTTGACACAGTCAGCCACTCCCTACTTTTACAAGCATTGAAAGATATTGGAGTAAGAGGAAAATGCTTAAATCTTTTTAAAAGATATATATCAGATAGACGCCAATGTGTAAAGATGGGGGGCGTCTGTAGCAAAAAGCTAAAGGTCGAATATGGCGTGCCGCAGGGTTCAGTTTTGGGGCCTATACTGTTCCTAATTTATATAAATGATCTTTTTAGCTTGCCTAGTAGGGGAAACATTATAGGCTTTGCGGACGACACTGCAGTCATTTATAATGCTAATACTTGGGCTGAATTGAAAAATGTCGTGGAAAAGGATCTCTTATATATAAAAAGCTGGTTTGATCAAAAACTTCTAACGTTAAACCTAGAGAAAACATGTTTCTTACCGTTTAGCTGCAACAAGACTAATTTGCCAACCTTTAATTCTCTAAACATAGAAATTCAAGGAAGTAACTACAGTTTGAAATCAGAAACAAAAGTTAAGTATCTAGGAGTAATTATTGATCGTCATTTAAGATGGGATTTACATATACAATTTATTATACAAAAATTACAATTCATCTTATACAAATTCAGACAACTATACAACCTTTTTGAACAAGAGCAGATGAAATCAATATATCACGCTTTAGTTGAATCCCACTTAAATTATGCTATACTAGCTTGGGGTGGAGCAGCAAAAACACACATAAGGCCACTTGAAATCTTACAAAAAAGATTTTTAAAACTAATATTACACCAACAGTTAACCTATCAAAGTGGTCTGGTCTACAGTGAAACTAAGATGTTTGATATTCGAGAATTGTTTTATTTCACCAGCAACGTTAGATATCATATTATTAAAAGACACTCCATTCAAAATATTCATGACTATAACACAAGAAATAAACACAAATACATATCTCCATTTATGACAAAAACCGTAGGTCAAAGATCCTTTGTCTTCTTAGGTCCTAAATTGTATAATACTGTCCCTGCACACATAAAACAGACGAATATATTTTCGTTTAGAAAGCAATTGAAGTCTTTTATTCTATCATTACCTAGAGTTATGATCCATAATCATATAGATGTTTAAAATTGTTAGTTGTTTAAAAAATCATGTTATATATTGCAATTTACAAATTATTTACGTTTTTATATATTTGTTAATTTGTCCTTAATCGTACCACTTTGATATATTATTCTTCTGAGTGTAATTGGCATTTTTGGCAATAATTTTATCTAGATGTAAAATATAGGCGTACTTCACTGTATCTATGCATCATTTTTGTTTGTTTGTTTTTTGTATCTGTGTAAAATGTTTTTTGCTTGTTTTATTTTTTCTCGAAACAAGTGTATTATAACACTTATCGAGTATATTTATTTATTTACTTTCTGTTTTAATTTCATGTATTATAACTATTTTGGTAAATAAATATTATTATTATTATTATTATTTCTTAATAGGGGCCATACTGCAGTAAAAAATGTTTATAGGACATTGCCTATCGTGGTAAGACGTATACATTTCGTATAATAGGGAAAACTTTTTTACATTAGTTCTGGGGCTATATAAATGGAAATTAGTCCATTCACGTGCCAATAACCTCGGTACATGAAAGTTCAACATTGACAGAATTTGGGGACAATCTACAATGTTGTTTAATAACTTATACAAAAATATAATTTGAGATTTCTGTCTCCTAGTCCGCAGGTTATCTAAGGAAAATCTGTCAAGCAGATCTGAGTTAGGCACACCTACCGGTGGATATGTACTATCTTCTTTATAACAGCAAAATTTTAGAAATGTTCGCTGGACCCTTTCCAAATTTTGAATATGAATATTATAAGGAGGACACCAAATAATTGAGACATACTCAAGTCGTGATCTTACAAATGCCAAGAATAACAACTTTAAGTTATTAGTACTAGTAAAATCAGTTGAGTTTCTGACAATAAACCCAAGAGCTTTAAAGTGATCGGAAGTTAAATTGCTAATATGATTAGTAAAGAATAACTTTTGATCAAAGGTTACACCTAAATCCTGAAAAGTTTCAGGCCTATTTAAAAGTATATTTTCCAGAGAATAGTTCGAGTTAAATACATTAATCTTATGTCATCGCATTGCACTTAGCTGCATTTAATGGTAATTTGTTGGCATAATACCGTTCACAAATTTTTTCAAGATTATTTTGGAGAATTATACAATCCTCATTGTTTTTGATATTGCAATATATTTTTAAATCATCTGCATAAATTATACAATTAACATTTAAGTCATAGGCTATATCATTAATGCATAAATCAGAGAGTAGTGGACCCAGATTTGATTCTTGTGGGACACCGGACGTCGCGATGAACTCTACCGACTGATAACCAGAGCATTCAACAAACTGCTTATGATTATTGAGATATGAAGAGAAAAAATTAAGCATGTTTATCGAAAAACCATCAGCCGTAAGTTTCATATAAGAATGTTATGATCTAGTCTGTTGAAGGCCTTGGAAAAATCAATGTAGTTGACATCAGTCTGGAATCCCAGGCCAATCGAATCTGCAACATTTTGTGTAATACAGAACAAATTCGTAACAGTGAATCTACTCTTAATAAATCCATGTTGATACTGATTATGCATATAATTATATATAAAAAATTATTAATAAATATAATTGGCCTATAATGTTGCATATTTTCACGATCACCTTTTTTGAAACCAGAAATAATTCCGACACTTTTCATAAGTCTGAAAATGTAGATGTACTAATAACTAAATTAAAAAGCTAAAACGGGAAATCTAAAATACATGCACAGTCCTTTACTAAAAATGCAGGTATTTTGTTCAGGCCAGCAGGGAATATAGGTTTAACATTTTTAAGACATTCAAGTACATCTGCTTCAGTAAAACTGTTTACATCTAAACTATTGAATGAATTATTGTTGCTATTATTATATTGTTGTTGATCGGACAGCGTACATGAACTTTCGAAAAACTCAACAAATACTTTAGCAATACTTTTCTGGTCATTGATAACTGTATTCTCATAACTCATACATGTGGGAATACCACATGTATTCCTCTTAATGTTACCAAATCGCCAAAATTTGTTAAGATTTACTGAGGTATAGTATTCAATTCTTATACAGTAGTTTTTGTAAGCATTATTAATTAATATTTTTGTCTCAGCTCTAAACTGTCTGAATTGCTCAAGTGACACCACATCATCCTGATTTTTAAACCTCCTCCATGCACGATGTTTTAATTGTATAATATGTTTGACAAAAACCAACTGGGACAATAATGTTTTGAGCCTTCTTTAGATTTGGGAACAAATCTATCAAGTAGTTCATATAATTTCTCATAGAACATCGCTTAAGCTAGGTTGAAAATTCCAATTTATTTAGCCCATACTCCGATACAAGTCAATACAGGGTGTCTCACCGGGAACTGAATCGATCGATATAGAGAAAAGTACGCATAAGAAAATTTTGAAAATTTAGACAATTATTAATGTTGGTGTAGCCAATCCAACTAAAATAATTACAAGCAGCTGGTGGCATTTAAGCTTATACCGGAAGTCGATACCAACTTGCTTATTTCAAATGGAACACCCTATATATTTTAGGGTTTTCGAAAAGAGCATAAAATTCTGAGTCGAAAATATGTAGCATATCCTATACCTAAACCCAGCCGTTTCAGAGATATTTGACATTTTATAAAAAATTTGACAGGTGCAACGGTTTGCAAGAATCGCTAATGAAAAGAACACAAGGAGAACTCCGTTCTACAACTGAAATAAATTCAATAATATAATACCAAGTGTTCCGTTTCTTGCGTTACATTTAGTCAGTTTCAAACCGCGAAAACTTGTTTAGGTCAAATGGAACACCCTATATTTTTTACGTCATGTTGTGTAGAGTTGAATTCCCTTTTTCCTGATATTAGCATTGTGGGGGTTAAAGTTACAACTTTTTGAAATATTTGCTGGCATTTTTTGACATAAGATAATGACTGATTGTTTCTAATCATGGTTATTTTGATGAAATGATTTCAACAATTCATGAATTTCTAATAAAATCGCAATTTCAAAAAGTTGTAACTATAACGACCACAATGCTAATATCAGAAAAAAGGGAATAAAATTTTACACAGCTGGACTAAAAAAATACAGGGTGTTCCATTTGACCTAAACAAGTTTTCCCGGTTTGAAGTTGACAAAATATAACGCGAAAAACGGAACACTTGGTATGATATTACTGAATTTATTTGTAGAACGTAGTTCTCCTTGTGTTCTTTTAATGTGACAAGAAGCAAATGAGGATCTTTTACACGAAGAAAGTTATAACGGTTCTTGCAAACCGGTGCATCTGTCAAATTTTCTATAGTCAAATATTTCTGAAACGGCTAGGTTTAGGTATAGGATATGCTGCATATTTTCGAAAACCCTAAAATATATAGGGTGTTCCAATTGAAATAAGTAAGTTGGTATCGACTTCCGGTATAAGCTTAAATGCCAGCTGCTTGTAATTATGTTAGTTGGATTGGCCACACCGACATTAGTAATTATCTAAATTTTCAAAATTTTCTGATGCATACTTTTCTTTATATCCATCGATTCAGTTCCCGGTTAGACACCCTGTATAGTTAGCTTTGCGAAAATTGTAAAAAGTGACTTCACCGTTCTGTTCGTTATTTCTTGAATGCGCCAAATTTTTTTGGGAAATAATTAGAGCAGGATGATTAGTGTCCTCATTGAGTAAAACACCAAGAGATTTCTCAACGTCTATCATTTGAGTTTATGATAAAATTTCGTTAATTTAAGTCCACGAAATTCAAAAAATTAATTAACGTAGCTGTACTTACAGTTGATGCAGTACCTTTCAAGATATCAGAATAATCTGGAAGATTAAAATCACCCAGTCTATGATATGAATCGTTGATTAAAAGTATATTCTAGAGAGCTGAGGACATCAAAAATTGAATTATAATCACCAATAGTTACATTGGGGGAAATGTAAATTATAAATAAATACAAAAACTGTTTGTTTAGATCAGTACGAACACCTGCAATATCAATAAAAAACAAATCATTAAAACGCATTTCTAAGGCAATTTGTTTCACTGAGAAATGAGAATTTACTGCGATGAGAACTCCCCCACCCTTGTTGTAACCAGTTCTACCAAAATCTCTATCTGATCTATAAACCGAATATTTATTGTTGAATATTTCTGAATTTTTTATTTTGTGGCCAAGCCAGGTCTCAGTAAAAGTTTTTATGTCAAAATTATAAATAATGGAAGACATGTTAAATAGAGCATTAGTTTTAGTGTTTAGATCTATAACGTTCTAACATATAATATTTGCACAAAATAAAAATATATAAGCAAAGTATCACCCATGTAGCAGATCTGATCCTCTTATGTTGCTTAAGCCCTTATAAATAACAACTTATGGTGACTTATAGAACTTATATTAAAGCTTTAATCAGCGCTAAATTACTTATAATGCAATTCGATGGAATAAGATTACTAGTAAAATGTTCTGGAAGTAACAAATATACAACTGCTTTACAGTTTAATCATTTCTCTAAGGTGGCTTTTACAAAATGCATATTTATAGATAATAATTGATTATCCAGCTGTTTTATCACATAAGGTCGTTCTAGTTAACTTCCTGCTTTACTTAAAAAGTAATTACTGTTTGAAAAACTTCTGATATAGCAGTTCTACCTTTTGCTCGACAAAAAAGTAAATTAGAAACCTTTACTATCTAGATATATATTTAAGTTGTTTTCTAGATAAAGTTTTGTTTTTACGCTTTGAGTGGCCTTTATAACAGGTAAAGGTACAAGAGCAATAGAATTGCACTGACTTTTATTTGTTTTAGAATGTTATTTTGCAATTTATTTCATTTTCCTTTCGGATTTTCACTGCACTAGTCGACTTAAAATATTTTTCATTCGAATATACAACAAATGTACTACAGTGCATTTTCCCATCTCAAACGTTAGCTTAAATTTTTCTCCTGTACAGACGTGTTTAAATATTTAGCAACCAAGTATTAACATAACAAGCTTAAAAGTGCTATATTTTTAATTATTTAATTAATTATGGGAAGCAGAACTGTGGTCTTCGTAAATCTTTCTTTTGGTGGAGTTTGGTTTGTAGATTTTTATCTGTCTTTTCGTTACTTGTTCATGCTCTTTGTCCTCCGTATATTACTGAACGCAATGTATATAGGGTCAGAGTCCCTCTTAATTATATATTTGTATGGTGTTGAAATTTATCAGCTTGGAGCGAAATAGTTTAGAGTAATACTTTTCACACTGCATACCTCATGATATTTTTCTGAAACCGGAGAATATCAAAGATAAGCATCATTTTTAGGACCCCGCTGGTAAATTCCGTAATATCTAAATCAGGGCCGTAATATTCCAGCTCATATGTCATGTGACCAATTAAATTCACCTGTAGAGGTATCAAATTCACAGGGCACTGACACGTAAATGATGCTATCTGTGTCATAATAGAGAACTTTGTCTTCTAAATTTTCTAGATAATAAACAGCTCTGTAATATTAACCACCATTTTAAGCTATGATAACACCAGCGTCTGTCATTGGTTGTATGGATCGCTGCCGAAGAGATATTCATTTAGATCGAGGCGTCTGAATCAGCAACGAAATTTTTTGAAAAGTATTTAGTGCAAGTTTTTAAAAAATATGTAGTTTGTTAGTTTAATGAAGACTGTTTCCAGATATGTTCAATTTTATAACCTAATTTTATCCACCTGCAATAAAAGGTGCTGAGGTTAAGCTGTTTTTTAGAGCCTTTTAGCCGAACCAGTCCCATTCCACCCGACCCTGCAATCCACCACCACGAACAACGTGGTGGTTGCACGATCGATCCCGCTGTGCGTTCTGGGGAGGCAAATGTATATTTCAATTTTTAATATGTGTTTATTGATTAATTGATTGTGTTTACTTTGGGATCCAAAGTGTGTGCGTCTCAATCCTTATGCCTATTCGGAATTTTTATTCTTTATAAATCGGTATTAAACTAAAATCACCGTTCCTAGTATCCCGAAATATATATAGTTTCTAGTGTTAGTCAGAGGCTTGTGTGATTTCTCAAAATCCAGAATTCTCATACCCCCGAATCCACCCCGTTCTCATTATACCGATTTAAAATTTTGCAAAATGAACCTCCATAAGAAGATACATGGGATTTTGTTGTAGAAGTCTCATAGCTTAACTATCGATCTTTTTTATATGTACATCTCTATGGCTATAATATATGATTTGCAGGAAACAACTACTCAGCGGGCAAATACCCCGACCTGCATTGAATTACACCTTACAAATCATGAAGGAATTTTAACCAATATCATTTGTCAATTCCCTGACCAGACATAAACCGGTTTCGAACTTATTAGTTCTCATCAGTATGCCACAGATCAAGGAACAAACAAATGATATTGGCCAACCTGCTAGTTTTATACAATCTATAGTAAATTGAGTAGTGGTGAGAGGTAAGTGAAACCTCTCAAATGGTCAATTGCTACTATACACCATAGATGTCTCCATGGGCGTATAGCGACTTGCGATTCTGCAAGACATGCATACTGATGAGAACTAATAAGTTTGAAACGGGTCTATGTCTGGTCAGGGAATTGACAAATGATATTGGTTACCATTCTTTCATGATTTGTAATGTGTAATTCAATGCAGGTCGGGGTACTTGCCCGCTGAGTAGTTGTTTCCTGCAAATCATATATTATAACAGTAGGTTATATCCACCTAGAACTTAAAGGTCGCCGCTCTCAAATACTTGCAGAATCGCAAGTCGCTATACGCCCATGGAGACATCTATGGTGTATAGTAGCAATTGACCATTTGAGAGGTTTCACTTACCTCTCACCACTACTCAATTTACTATAGTTTGTATAAAACTAGCAGGTTGGCCACTATCATTTGTCTGTTTCATGACCTATGGCACATACTGATGAGAACTAATAAGTTCGAAACCGGTTTATGTCTGGTCAGGGAATTGACAAATGATATTGGTTACCATTTTTTCATGATTTGTAAGGTGTAATTCAATGCAGGTCGTGGTATTTGCCCGCTGAGTAGTTGTTTCCTGCAAATCATATATTATAACAGTAGCTTAAGTCCACCTAGGACTGAAAGGTTGCCGCTATCAGGTATTTGCAGAATCGCAAGTCGCTATACGCCCATGGAGACGTCTATGGTGTATAGTAGCAATTGACCATTTGAGAGGTTTCACTTACCTCTCACTACTATCTCTATGGCTGTTTGCAATTATTTTCGATTAATTGAACAATAAGTACAAAATTAAAAAGTCAACTTAGAAGGTTTTTCAAGTAATTGAACAGAAAAAATTATAAGAAATGCTCCAGATGTTGCCCATTTTGATTGGCATACATCTATCTCTATGTATATTTGAAATGAAGTTTCTACTGTTTTTAAAATTGCCGCTATGATCGATCGTATAGCAACTGTATTATTCTTTCTTTAATATTTTGGATTGTAGAACAACTTCATCCTAATTATTGAGAGATAGTCAATAATAATAAAGGAATGAAAGAAGTCTAGACAGAGGCGTCTAAAAATGTAATTATATTTTGTGACATGCCATCTTCCGCCAGTGTCCGCAAGATCATAAGTAGATCAATTCGTCAAATTTACTTACAGTAGAAATTACCTTTAGCGATAAATGTCACCACGCTTAATATTGAGTGCAAATTACCACTTTAAGTTTTTCTCCAACAGATGGCTCTCCGTAGAAAAGATATAAATTTATTAAATAATGGTGTATTATTGTGTGTATTTTAGGGAATTTACAATATAGATTATTGCAATAATTAGCGTATAAAAATTGTTTACAGAGTAATAGTGTAAAGATGGTTAATGATCAGAAGTCCATAAAAATTGATTCGGTCTTTTACATTTCACAAGTTGGTACCCTGACTGTCGAACTGTCAGCTGTTGTCATTTCCTTTTGTTTTTATGAGTTACCAAAGGTTATAAATCACTCAAATTGCTTAAAACTTCCTCTTTTTAAATCAAGAATTTGAACTGAAAACTCAGCTAAGGATTAATTTAGTTAAAAGGCACGTGATTGCTAATCGGTTTAATACCGGAATCAATAACTAGATTTAACCTAATATTTCAATTTATATTTTGGTTTGTTTAAATTGAAATTTCGAATTATTCGGATAAATAAGCAAGTTATCGTCTAGAAGTAATATTCTAGGTGAGTTTGAATTTCTTTGATTCATTATACACGTGCTCACGTTAGAGGTTAATCTTGAGAATAATTTTGTAACTTTAATTGCAGACGATTTGGGATAGGCCAGATTTTGAGCACAGAACTTGCCTACTGTTCTGTTATTTTCGGATTATTGGATTTTTGGACTTTGGATCATTGCTATTGGTACACGAATTTTGGTACGCGATTTGGCCCTGCATTTTGATTTATACATTACGATTAAGAGAAACTTATCTAACTACTGTGAAGATTTGTGGAACCTATCAAATTGTGTTGTGAAGACTTCTCCTCGATCAACAATCTTCAAGTCTGGAGCGCCAGGAAACTCTCCAATTTTCTTTGTGAAAGTTAAGTAACAACTGTATCTCCTTTTTATTGTCAAATTGTTTCAATTTACTAATAATTTTTCCATAGCGTTAACTTTAAACCCTAGACTTTGCTGTACTGTTTTATTGTAAAATTTTTACCGTTAAATTTTGTGTACTGTCTTTTATTGATTTTTATAATAAATGGTATTTGTTTTTACTTGTTCTTTTATTCTGTCACTTTCACTACAAGGATTTGTAAGATCTGGGACCTCGTTTACTTACCCCGACTATAGGTCGTAATAATTTATAGCATTTCATTTAATAAAGTGACACTTGGTCATGTACAATCGTTTTGGTTCGCCCTGTATATATGCGAAACAAAATCAGTTATAAACCTCTCTGTGTAGTTTGTCTGTATTTTTTTAATTTCCAGCTGTCGTAGAACTCGAGCTAACAGAATCGGATGCACACTGGCCCTACCCTATATATAAACTAAAGTTCGCTCTGATTATTATCATAATTTTATAAAAATTTTGCAAAATTGTGTATTTTTAAATAGATTGTTATTTCTCTGAAGAGAATTGGCAAATTCCTCTTAAACTTAGGAAAAAACGTAGGCCTTACAAAGTATAATATTCAAATCGGAATAATCATTGAAACAGCTGAGAACCGTAATTGTTACAGAATAAATATTAAATTTCAATCCGTACTCATAGCTTTGACATATGTCTACAATGTTGTACCAGTGAACACCGTGTGGCGATAATTAAATATGTCAGTGTTAGTGTGTATACTGTCAGTTTCTTATTAATCTTCTCACATTCGTTCGCTCTCATTGGTATTGAACAGAACAAACTAGCTCTTTATCCATTCTCTGTTGTTATTTATATTATAGGAAGTGGCTGCATAATGTAATTTAAACGGTAATTAATGCTCAATGCAACAATTACTTTATTAAACTGCTATAATGTGTATAAGGGGCAATAAGTCACATTGTGTGAAATTTAATCTACTATCGGCGCATCCGCCAAAATATAGAGTATGCAGAGCCAGCGGCATGACGATTTTTTTGCGAAAAAACGGTACCTCGCAGAAAAAAACTTCCGAGAGGTTTTCATTTACTCCCCCCCTCCCCGATGTATTTTCATGGTGGGACGCAATTTGACCCCAACACTTTTCTATTCCCCTTCCCTTTCCGCACCGTCATTTGAGGGTCTCGTAAGTCTCCCGTCGTAATTTGCGCCTCACACCTCCGGACCGCTCCTCCAAAAAAATTTCGGTGGGTCCAAAATTTGTTGCAGTCCGTCCCACGTACATCCTCCAAGATTCTAATCTACCAAAATTAATAAAGGGTTCTCCGTCGGCCCATTTGTAAACGACATTTTCAATTTTTTCCGGGGAAACGGTACGAGTTGGCAAAAACCGTCATTTGGGTTTTAACCCCCCCTCCCTGCAAACCCTCCTGGGGTCGAAACGGCCGTATTCGCGAACATTTTCCTCTCCCAAATTTTAACTTTGTACGGCCGTACCGCCCAAACCGTACATCTGACGAGATTTTACCCCTATACTTTTCGATTCCCCTCGTCCCTCTCTATCGTCATTTGGGGTCGCCACGTTAGTCCGGCCTATTTTGCAATCTTCACTCCCCCCCACCATCTACACTGAAGCCCGCCTTATGCTGATCCTCACCCCGAACGGACCCCCCAATTTGTAATAATAAAGTCCGGTTCCCCTATCCCGCCAATGGGGAAGGTATAAGCTATCCGAAGACGAGGACCGGAACCAAACCTTAGGACCCTTTAGGAGGGTCTTATAAACTGCCCTTGGAGCGGTGGGGGAGTCGGCGAGTAAAAATTTGGAATATCGCGAAAATGAATTCGCTTTAATATGTTCTAGTGTCATTAAATAATTCTTTAATCAAAAGTCATACCTGGCAGTTGGAATCAGTGAATTTTGGTTCTCTCCAATTCTAATGGATGATATGTTCGAAATAGATGACAATAAATTAATAAGAAGCGACCGCGTATATACAACATGTCAGTGGTAATGATAAAATGTAAACACAAAGAACACATCCTTATAAAGATTAGAAAATTATAGCGTACGAATATTCTAAATTAAAATTCTACATTCATTCCTTAATTAATTAATAGAGTAATTAAAAATATCAATCATCGCACATAACATTTTTCATAAATCATTTAAAAATAAGTAATTTAATTCATTTAATATAGCATAAAATTGTACTCGTCAACCACAGCAGTTTGTCATACATCTGGCCTATAAGGGGCAAATTAATGAAAATTGGATAGAGTAACTTAATAAAAGACATATTCTGTAACGGTGGAAATCTGCCTTCAAAGTCTTTCAAATTTATAACAAATGCTTGGTACATGTCTGGTTGCATGTAGACATTAATCTCAATACCAAATATTAAATAGGACCATCACGTTAAATGGGATACCTACACCTGAAAAATTACCAAAATTATATCATCCAAATTAAGCAGTCTGTAAATAATATTTAAGTAATGAGGTACAATTAAAAATTAGTGTCCTCAGAGATATATCACAGATAAAAATTAGTGAGTAAAAGAAGATTTAAGTCCATCTTAAGTCAAAAAATGCAATTAGAGCATTTATATAGGAGCCTAGATTGTGTATCGTAATAAGATGTATGATATTCTATTCTATTTGTATTACTGTTCTCCATTATATTTTCACACAACTCGACTCAATCCTCGAGAAGTTCTTCAATGATATCCACTTTTCTTTCTTTGACATTTTTAGAACAGTCGTACCATCCTTATTTAAAACCTACTTGCCTTGAGCTTGTGTGAGAATTCTCTTCAGATGTAAGTGGTACGTCCAGTTTCTTATCTTCAGCAGTCTCTCTAAACTTTCTCTCTATTTTGTTCGCCACCTACTGAGAATTGGTTCTTGATCTGGATACTTGTTAAAGAAATTTGTTTTTGCATTCGCATTTTATCTTCACATCCAATTATAATAGAATTTCAATTCTCTCGCTTTTTGTAAGCCTCATTTTATTAGATAATATGCTCAAATACTGTAAATATGCTTAAATGTGTAGATAGTTTTATATTTCTGAGTTAAAGAGCATCATTATTGTTATACTCACTTTTGAAAAAGCTTGTAGTTTTACTGATTGATTTTTCAATGAAAGTATTATATTGTATGGAAATTTATTATCATTGAATTTGCCATGGTTTTAATTTGACTCCTTGTATCTCCAATAAAACAAATTTAAGCCACTTGTTTATATCTCACCTCGTAGATTACATGATCGATGAAACAATGTAGACAACAGCATTGAAAAAGTCGTTTTCTACTTCGGATGTCACGTCCCTGTTGTTTTATATATGTTATACACGTAAGTCTCGAAATCGCTTGTACTGACTGAAATATATTCGATACCCTGAAAAAGGATTTACATAGGATGGAAATATTCACATATTTATGCGTAATACCTCACTCCACTCTCGCAAAGTATTAGAGATTTGCCTGCAAAGTGAAATAATTATTATCAATTCATCACGTCAGAGTAATCTCGCTGAGGGAAATCCACGTTCTGGCTTGGGCTCAAGGCACGCCGCAGCGAACCCGGTAGGCGTATCGTAATGGATGCGTAACGTAGAGCAAAAAACAGGGAGGCAACATGGCCATTTCAATTTGTCAACCCTTCGATTTTACGGGCCTGCTTGAAATACACCCGTAGGAGTTAAGTTGGACTCATAACCTGCGAACTGTTTGAAAGGGATAATCAACGGATAGCTTTTAGAATTCTGGACAGAGCTGCTTAAAAATGGGAATTGATTTTATACTTGCAGCATATTAGGTGTAATTTCAAGAGATACCTTTACCGAAAGTACCTGCAATTCATTTTATTTTGTGCATAATATTATTTCCTCACGTTAGAAATTGTTTTACGTAATGTATGATAAGCGTATACAGGCTGCCCATTTTATCAGGACACTCGAGAATATCTCACTTAATATCGGTCGTAGAAAAAAAATATTTTTACGAAAATTGTGCCAATTTATATAACCTACAAAATGGTTTAAAGACATTTGAAATCCATGGCCTACTTTAAGAGTTATGGCGAAAATTATCGAAAATGCGGAAAACGTCTAGGCCAAATATCTCCATTATTTGAAGAGATACGAGAAAAATTCTAAGGAGAAATTTTTTTGCAAAACTGAGTGTTTCGACGAGGTTTTATTTAATTTTTTTTCAAAACCGCTGTATTTTGAGATTTGCTCTTCAGGCTGTTAAAAAGATTACTTTGAAACGGGCGGGAAATGGCACCATTAAATAGAGTATTTTCCTGCATTTTCAAAAATATATCACATGCCATATTTATTCATTGGTACTACGTTAGTAATTATAAAAACATTTTTTAAAAACCAATCAATTTTTTTTAACAAGAATTATACTTGCCGTGGAGAAGTATGATTAAATAAAACGATAAAATAATTCAATAAGTTGTTCAAATCTTTCCTATAATAAAACATTAACACAATTAAGATGGACAAAGTAAATTCAGGTAACAAGAACAAAATAATAATCAAGAAAGCAACATGGAGCAATTATAGAAAGAGAATTCGCAGTTATGCCAATGTATAGAGGTCCTCCATAAAAGCGTCACTCCTTGCTCAGAAAGTTAAAATGTCTTTACCAATTAATGTAAGTATAATATCCACTTGATTGTATTTCATGATTTCACTATTATTTCAATTATTTTAAAATAGCTGGCTATGAACAAACTTGACAATTTAATTTTTTGACAGATCATCTCAGTTAATACTTAAACTCTCACTCAATCACACTCGTTTAAGAATTTGGAATTTTAAAAAATGGATTTCACTCACATTGATCGTTATAATATGTTCGTTACATATTGTCAACGCAATTTTAACTCTGGATTAGCTCAAGTAGAATATAGAAACAGATTTCCATAAGCACTACAGCCTAATAAAACTCTGTTCAGAAAACTTTCTACGAAACTGAAAAATAATGGTTCATTTTTAAAAAAGAAGACAAGGTTGAACAGTGTTACTGATAATGTAAATAAGGTAAATCGAGTTATTAATTATGTAAGAAATAAAAATACAGAAAATTTGGAAACATCATTAAGAGAAATTCAAATTGCTTGTCATGTAAATAAAACAAGTGCTAGAAAAATTTTAAAGAAAAATGGTTCCCATTGTTATAAAGCCAAAAAAGTTCACATTTTACAATCGGGGGACAAACCAAGGAGGACGACTTTTTGTAGGTGGCTGTTGGAAAAGAAGAGTGCCGATCCATTAATATGCAGTAAAATACTTTGGTCCGACGAGGCAAATTTTTCCAATAATGGATTTTTTAATCGCAATAGTCATTACAAATGGACTTCTGAAAATACACACTGGCATAGACCGAATGGGTTTCAAAATCGTTTTTCAATAAATGTGTGGATAGGTATTTTAGGCATCAATTTAATAGGTCCTTATTTTTATGATGGTCACCTCAGTGGTCAAAGGTACCTAAACTTTTTGAAAAATTAATTTAATGAATTCTTAGATGACCTACTTTTAGAGAATCGATACAACTTCCAATATTTTCAAGAAGATGGAGCTCCTTCCCACAATTCTCAGATTTGCCTAGATTATTTGGACAAAATTTTGCCTCAACATTGGAAAGGTACCTATGGATTTATTCGATGGCACCCTCGTTCTCCAGATATAACCCCAATGGATTTTCTTCTATGGGGATATATTAAAGATAAGGTATTTTCAACGGCACCATAAAATGTAGAAGACCTAAACGCTCGAATTCAACAGGCATGTATTACAGTTACCCCCGAAATGCTGAGTAATATTTTAAATGCAGTGCCTCGCCGCGCTCGATTGTGCATAAGAAATCGCGGTGGGCACTTTGAACACTTGATATGATATCTTAAAAATTATTTTGAGGATTAGATTATCGTTTTATTTAATCATACTTCTCCACGGTTCAAACACTCTGTTTTCCAAAAAATTTTCGCCTTAGAATTTTTTTCGTATCTCTTCAAATAACGGAGATATTTGGCCTAGACGTTTTCCGCATTTTCGATATTTTTCGCCATGACTCTTAAAGTAGGCCATGGATTTCAAATGTCTTCAAACCATTTTGTAGGTTATATAAATAGGCACAATTTTCGTAAAAATATTTTTTTTTTTGTGAGATATTCTCGAGGGCCCTGATAAAATGGACAGCCTGTATGTTAAGTATACCTTTCAATACTATGCTGGTCCTGTGTCAATAGAATTACTGTACATGAATATTTAAAACATTTTTAATGATAAATAATTAATATATTTATATGGCATTTTTAAAAGATCTTACAGAAACTAAATATAGTGGGTTGGGTAAATATATGGAAATACGTTATTTCTCGCTAAATTATAATTTCGAATAAAGAATAGCTTTAACAAAAGTTTTTGTAGTATTTTTATTCTATTCAGTGACGTACTTTGATTTCCAATAGCTACCCTGTTTTTCGAGATATGACGTCATCGGTAAATTTTTAAATGGACGACCCTGTATATTTTTACATTTTTAGATAGACAGTTTTTTTATTAATTATAATAATGTAGGGTTTAGTGGGTGTGTGACTTGTGGTTCTCTAAGCATTAAATAAAATAATAAAAAAAAAGAGATGACTGCTTACTTCTTAATTATCAAGGCTATCCGATAAAAATATTATTTCTTTTGTTACTGTCAGTTGCAGTCAATACTATCAGGTAGTTTCTGTGTGAAATATTAGCATTGTTTTTCAATCATGGGTGAACTAACTGAACGTGAAAAAAATACGTTGATAATGATGGTTGATTTTGGACACAGGCAGTGATCTCTAAGAGAGACATGTGACATTTCTAATGCAATATTGCCTGATAGAAAATTTGAAATTTCTAAATCAACAGTTTCAAAGATTATGCAAAAGTTTCACGAAATGGGAGGTGTAAAGAATCAGCCAAAATCATGTCGACATAAATCGGTTACAAATGAAGATATTTCACTTGATGTTCTTCTTAAACTGCAAGAAGAACCAAAACCTTCAGTACCAAAACTAACATTACATGACAATATTAGCGAGAGATCGGTAAGAAGGATATTGTCCAAAAATAAGTTTCATCCGTATAAAGTACATTTAGTACAAGAATTAAATGGAGAAGGATGCAGTGTTATCAATTTTATCTGGAAATAATGGATACTATTGAGATTAATGGTAAGTTTTTCAATAACATATTTTCCGATGAAGCAATATTTTGCCTGAATAATTTTGTAAATCGACATAACTGTCGTTATTGGGGTGATTCATTGGATGGAAGAAATGCACACCCAATACCCTAAAATTCAATTTATGAGCAGGGATAATCAGAGGACACATAATCGGACCATTCTTTTTTAGAGGATGGAGCTTCGCCTCATTATAGAGTTGGTATGCGTCAATACCTAAATTAAATATTTCTACAAAGATGGATAGGTCGAAGAGGACATATTGTATGGTGATTTACTTCCTTTATACTATTTTCTTTGGGGTCATGTAAAGTCTGTTGTCTATAAGACCAAACCTCAGTCGTTAAAAGAGTTGCAAGATCGAATTAGGATGACCATTCAAGAAATATCACAGCATGCTATTCAAAACTCCTTAAGAGCCTTCGTTGATAGATTAGGCTATTGTCAGGCTGCTGAAGGTCTCTAGCTTGAGCATTTATTATGAGTATTTTCTTTTTTTTCTCACTATTTCAGTGCTCAATATTTTGTAATAACTAATTTCATTTCTATTAAGTAATGAATATTTATTACTCTTTATTTTATTTAATATTTAGAAAACCACAGGTCGAACGCCCACCATACTTTATATCATTATAATCGATGAAAAACTGTCTATCTGATAATGTAAAAATATACTAGGTCATCCAGTTAACAAAACTATCGATGACGTCATATCTCGAAAAATAAGGTAGCTGTTGGAAAGCGCACCCACCACTGAATAGAATAAAAATACTACAAAAACTTTTGTTAAGAGTATATTTTATTAGGAATTATAGTTTAGCGAGAAATCGGTTGTTTCCACATATTTGCCCAACCCTGTATATTCCTGAGAACAAACTAGAACGATTTAGTGACACCTCTAGCGTCCAGAATATATAAAAACAGATATTAATTCAACAATGACCTTCATTATTAATAACAATAATAATAATAGTGCTTTTTTCCACATTAGAGCTGCAGAACACAACATCCTTCTGCAGCTCCATAAGGATGACCCATTGCACGGGGTCTTCTATAAAAATATAGAAGACCTCGGCTTATCCGAAAGGCTGACCTTCGCCTTCTTCAGCCGGGCTGAAGTCTGGGACCGAGGGATTCATAATGGCTTGCCAAGATGGTGTATTTAACACCCTCGTCTATCGACGTCGTGTCATGGGTATGGAGGTCCCAGATGTCAGCTGCAGGGCCTGCCGCTGGGCGCCGGAGACTGTAATGCACTTACTGTCGGCTTGCCCGACATACGCATTCACGGCCTATATTCACAGACACGACGCAGAATTACAAGTGCTTTACTATCATCTAAGGCACTCGTATGGGATAGACGAAACACCAGCGCTGCCTTACGCTCCGGGGGATATTGAGTCCGTTGTGGGGAATGAGAAGTGTCTAATTTATTGGAACTACTCGTTCGTGTCAGGCAAATACAAGCCAACAAGCCTGACATAGTACTCCTCGACCACCAACTCAAGACAATGTATGTCGTGGAATTCTCAGCCCCTGATGAGAGCAACATTGTCTTGGAAAAGGAGGAAAAACGGACAAAATATCGAGATTTGCTCTTCGAACTCCGCAGGCTTTATCCAGGCCATTCTGTTAAAATAGTCGTACTGATTATAGGAGCCTCGATGGAATGAGACAGACGCTGCTTTCAGAACTAAAGATCATAACGACATGCCGAGATTCGGCAGAGATCTTAGCCGGCAGAATGCAGAAGGCTGTCATCCTCGGTTCATTGCGTCTACTCAGGGCACACGATTCACGGACCCGGTAGTCACTCACCCCACGGGCGTGGGGAGTGGCTATTGGTATTTATTACCAGCTCCCCTCTATGAGGGTCGGAGCCACAGTGTAGGATGACCGTTTTTTGTAAAAAAAAACAAACAGTTTTACACAACTCAGAAGGAATAGCTCTCATGGAAATGTACGAAGGAAATAAATTTCACTATTAGATAAACGTATAATCAGGAGTAAAATAACCAATCACATTAATATTATTTTTTAATATTAACACGAAATACCATTGGGCTGGGTGATGACTTAGGTTTATTAGGACATCTCAAAGCAAACGTATCACACATTTTTGTTAATACTTTGTAGAATTCTCCATAAATAGTTAACAAATTTAAATAGTCTCCAAACGAGCCATAAGGCAATTAAATTTATAAGAAACTACTGCTAGCATACCAAAAAATATTAAACAACTAATTTGCTATTATTTTTTGACAATAATTGTCTGCATGACTGACTGACTGAGTCTTTGCATCGAGGTAGTATGGATAATACAGCAAAATATATTTGAAAGATCATATAATGAGCCATTTTCAAAATTATTTAACACGTGTTACGTTGTTAAGTTTAAATGTTTCTTTAAACGTTTTCTTAATCGCCTCTCAAGTTACCGAAGTAAACCCTGGAAGGTCCTAAAGGTCTTGTGCTAGGTAAAGTAAGACAAGGCCCTACAGTTTATTGTGGAGTCCGAACCACTCTTGGGGTAACTTTTTAATAATGAAAAATTGATTCTCCTTGCGGATCTCGAACCCACTTTGCTAGACATACTCAGTTTGCTAGCCAAATTACCTATTACCAATTAAAAATATCTTTATTCAATTATATTCACAATACATGAGCTATTTTATTTATTTCATGTATGGTATATACAATATTAGAGTAACCCGACGCGTAACATGATATAATTGTATCAGAACGACGGAGATTGACCGATGTTATGCCAGATGAAATTATAGTGTTAGCTTTTTAATTTCTTAGGTTATACACTGCTTTTACATATGTTGAAGCGTATTATATATTTATAATACGCTTGGGGAGTGGCTACTGTTTTATATTAATATTTTAGAATTTCTAAATAGCTGATTCTATGTGAGAATATGATTGATAACACAGGACATTTAATAAGAAAAAACCTGTTTAAAAATAATCTATTTACAATTAAAAGTGTATAGACTTCTGTTTGTATTCTTTAGCACACTGAGTTACCGTTCCCGTTGTTAATATCACATATCTTATTTCTTTTTTAGGTTCGTTCACAAATATTGCTTTGTTTATTTGTTCCATATCATATACAAAAGACTCGTACCGGGTTTTAATAGTGTTGTTGTTCAATGTCCGAGGACCGTACTGAATGATTGAATTTTCTCTGGGAATTTAATATGAATGAAGTGGAATCTAAGTGAAGGTATGCATGCAGTGATATTCGATGCAACAGCACTTACAAACCCAACCGAGCTTGTTTTCTCTATAAGTAGAAGCTAGGATAAACTTCCGCTTTAGTTGTCGACACCTCACGCTTGAAATACTGTTAAATAAAGTTTATTTAGAAATTTATTTTATATTAATTAACGATTCGATTATGTATAAACTTCTCTGGTATTTTGCATAAGATTGGACGTAAATTTTACACTGTGTCAGTGGTAGAATTTTTTACTATTGCAACTGAACAGACTAAAGAATCTCTCCATTTAATAGAAATATAATAGTAGAGGAAATTAATGTACAGAAGGTGCCAGTCGTCACACACCACTTGCAGACTGCAGTTTCGAGCTGTTGGCTCTCGTCTGTGCAAGGTAGGCATGAGAGCTGGTGTTTGTTGCAATCGAAGCATTAGCGTTTTGATGGTAATACGCAATTATTACACTTAACGCGCTAGGCTTGTAACTTGTAATTCAGCGCTCAGCGGGGCACATAGTCCGGAGAGTAGCTGTTGGTTGCAGTCTGATTACGTTCCTTATACTAAAATATGGATTTTATAGAGGAGTTTGCGACTAAAAATATTATGTTTTAATATTCCTCCCTCTAAAAGCACATTTGAACTACCCTTAAAAATAGTTGAAATCGTGCTAAAAGGGCGGAAAATCGCACAATTTCGTTTTGAAAAAAAAAGTTTTTGGCTACCAAAGGGGTGAAAATCTTTTTTTTTGGTCCGTAGAGTTTATGTGTAATTTCTGTATTATTGTTGAATATGTCAGGGAATTTCCGACATTTTATTTCATTTTTGCCGCCCAATATAAAACTTTAAATACCTTCCCCTCACTTAGTAAACCTAGGCGATTGATTTTATAAATATCTAAAGGCGTGTATATTTTAATTTTCTTAAATTTCATTGTATATATCTCATAATCTGTAATAAGTTCCATTCCTAGTATATTTGTTTCCTTTTGTAGTTTATCTCACTATAAATGTTTGTAAAATTTGTGGCCTCAAATTAAATCATAATAATTATTTTTAAATGGTTAACAATGGTTTACATGTAAGCGTAGATTTTGATATATTTTATGTTTCAAATAAACAAAATGTGGAAATAAGGGAATTTGTTTTGGAAAAGCCCGTTTAACTTTCGATTATTTGTTAGAATATAATAAAAATTGTTTAAAGTATCGTAGAACTTAAGTATCCCTAAACCTCACAACAAACAGCGTGACCTAAATGTCAAAAGGTTGTTCAGAACTTGAGTATATTTTCGGATGCGTCTAATTTTTTGTGATGTAAATCTATGCAAATTGGTTAAGAGTCTGTTCCCTGGAATCGCATTCAGTGCCAAACCCAAGTTTATTCGACGTCCCAAGCAATAACTATTATTACAGTCGTCATACGCCAACTTGGGTTAAATGTTGACTGCGTTACGTGTTCTTGTTAAAGGTGAACAAATTATTGCGAACTAGAACAGACTGTTATTGCTGGTACTAGGCTGAATAATTTAGGTTGATACCCGCCGGATTTACTTATATAAAGTGAATATAGAATTACGTAAGAACTAGCCCCTCTACCAACTATTATCACGTCTACTTTTATATTATAATATTTGAATTCGACTATCCAAATTATACAATAAAATGCAATACGTTTAATGAACGTACAGAGTTGTTCACTATACGGGGTATCTCACCAGGAACTGAATCGATCGATATAGAGAAAAGTACGCATCAGAAAATTTTGAAAATTTAGATAGTTACTAATGTCGGTGTGGCCAATCGAACTAAAATAATTACAAGTAACTGGCACTTCCGCTTATACCAGAAGTCGATACCAACTTGCTTATTTCAAATGAAACACCCTATACATTTTAGGGTTTTCGAAAAGAACATATAATTCTGAGCTGAAAATATGTAGCATATCCTATACCTAAACCTAGCCGCTTCAGAGATATTTGACATTTTATAGAACATTTGACAGGTGCAATGGTTTGCAAGAACCGTTATAACTTTCTTCCTGTAAAAGATCTTCATTTGCTTCTTGTCACGTAAAAAGAATACAAAGAGAACTACGTTTTACAACTGAAATAAATTCAATAATATCATACCAAGTGTTCCGTTTCACGTTACATTATGTCAATTTCAAACCGCGAAAACTTGTATAGATCAAATGGAACACCCTGTATTTTTTTACGTTAAGTTGTGTAAAATTGAATTCCCTTTTTTCTGATATTGGCATTGTGGGGGTTAAAGTTAAAACTTTATTTTTAATAGTTCCCCAAATGAACTAATCCAGAACTGATAAATCGGGCGAGCGAGGAGGCCATAAGAAAGGTCCATTATTACCAATACATTGATCATAAAAAGTTTCTTGTAAATAATTATTAAATAAATATGCAATATGTGGGGGAGCACCGTCGTGCTGATAAAAAATGTTTCTATGTTCGGCGAGAGGTAAATTTTCTAAGATATTCAGATATCTTTCACCTAAAAAAAAAACAAAAATTTACCTATACATATTAGCAGAAGAGAAAATTTAATTTGCCGTTTAAATTTCCCTGATAAAATTGTAATGCCACCACTTTATCCTTTCTTATGGCACAGTAAACATTGAACTGCCAGCTTTCCTGAAAGTTTCGCTCTCTGAACATATGAGGATTTGAGTCACTCCAATAATGCGAATTGTGTCTATTAAAAAGTCCATTTTTAGTAAATTTTGCTTCATCTGTCCATATAATATTTTCCAAATAAGAATCGTGACCCTCAGACCTTATTAGAATAAACTCACAAAAATTCTGTCTTCTTAGGAAATCTGTTTCTTTTAATCCTTGAACCATTTGGAATGAAAACGGGTGAAACTTATGTTTTAATCCTTAATTTATCCCAGAATAACTATTTCAATGTTTTCGTCATCAACAATAGGCTTTCTTCTTTGCATTTTTGCCTTGACAGAGCCATAATTTTTAAAATTTTCCAGTTTGCGTTTTACAGTGTTTGGTGACGGTTTCCGTTTTTCTGGATATCGAGTAGCAAATGTGCTGCAAGTTTTTGATATTACTTTATCACATTCTCCATGAGTAATAAACAAATTTAAAAAGGCTTTGTGGGTGTAATTTAAACGTGCTAGCATTTTTTGACATAAGATAATGACTGATTGTTTCTAATCATGGCTGTTTTGATGAAATGATTACAACAATTCATGAATTTCTAATAAAATCGCAAATGTTTCAAAAAGTTGTAACTTTAACCCCCACAATGCTAATATCAGAAAAAGGGAATTCAATTTTACACAACTTGACGTAAAAAAATACAGGGTGTTCCATTTGACCTAAACAAGTTTTCGCGGTTTGAAGTTGACAATATGTAACGCGAAAAACGGAACACTTGGTATAATACTATTGAATTTATTTCAGTTGTAGAACGTAGTTCTCCTTGTGTTATTTTTACGTGACAAGAAGTAAATGAGGATCTTTTACACGAAGAAAGTTATAACGGTTCTTGCAAACCATTGTCAAATTTTCTATAAAATGTCAAATATCTCTGAAACCGCTAGGTTTAGGTATAGGATATGCTACATATTTTCGACTGGAAAATTTTATGCTCTTTTCGAAAACCCTAAAATATATAGGGTGTTCCATTTGAAATAAGCAAGTTGGTATCGACTTCCGGTATAAGCGAAAGTGCCAGCTGCTTGCAATTACTTTAGTTGGATTGGTCACACCGACACTAGTAATTATCTAAATTTTCAAAATTTTCTGATGCGTACTTTTCTCTATATCGAGCGATTCAATTCCCGGTGAGACACCCTGTATATTGCCACCTCCTTATTTCTGTTATTATTGAAAATAGAAAAAATATTTCGTATAAAACTTGTACAATGTTATCTATATTTTATTGAAACGTGATAAAAAATAGTACCATGTATAGGTCACGTGATACGAAATAAATATATGTATGTTTTAATGGAATACCCTATATATTATTGCATTGTTTAGAAGCCCTTTTTTTCCTGATTTCAAATATATATAATATTATAAAGGTCTATCTTAAATACTTCTTGACATATTTGACATTCAAAATGCAAATGACCTGCATTTTTGCAAGAAGAGTGTGCCATGCGTGTCAAAACACAAGTGAAACAAAAATAACCAGGTACGCCACGGAAATAATTATTTTATTGTTTATTCAATTTCGATATTTCAAACTCATTATTAACATTTATTTAATCAAAGTGCGTTATAGTGAGGCTGAAAATATCGAAATATTTCCCTTTATCTGAAAACTAACAAAAATAAGTGGGTCGCAAGAAGAGAATACCTGACGTTGTATTTAAATCGAGCGATTCCTAGTGTAAGTACGTTTTTGAATGTTTATCGGCATGTAAATGGACCCATAGTTTTTCAAGAAAACGACGCGATGTAACATTACGAGGAAGGAAAATAGACCAATACCTTATTTTAATATTCGGTTTATAAAATTCGGTTAACGGTTCATTAAATGCTTGTCGCGAAATGGAAAAAAGTTATTTCAACATTCAAAGTACTTTGAAAAAGCATCAATATAGTCCTTACTAAAGAGAACTGAATGAAGGCGAAATACATAGAAGATTGGAGTTTTGTCAGATCATGAATTAGATGAAAATTCTGATTTATTTAAAGAAATTATGTGGACAGATGAGTCAACTTTTTCCACGGCGAGAGTTTTTAATAGTAAAAACTGACGTTCCTGAACAATAAAAACCAAAGACAGAGAAAGGTCAAGCAAATAAAAAAATCGGGTAGAAAATCAATCCACTTTGGTGCGAAATTTTTGAAAACAAAGTAGTTGGACCTATATTTTATGATTTTACATTGACACGACAATAATGTCTCGAAATAATTTTACCTGAGGTAGATCATCTAATTCGAGAATTCCCTATAGACTTATTGTCTTGTCAGTTGGCATCAGGCCGGAGCGACTGCACATAGAGTTCTAGAAGTTACATTGCATACATTGCTTGGGAGTTTTTGGAGTACTCGCAAGCTCTAAGGTACTTGCGAGCTCTTTCGAGTGCTGGCGAACACTAAACTGCTTGCAACTTTTCGAGTGCTTGCAATCACTTCGCGCCATTAATAAGCATTAAGCCCTTCCGTGAAATGCTCGAAACACTAACCACCGATTTTAAAATGCGCTCCTAAGTAAAGTGCTTAGACGAGCACTAAGCACGGTGCGTAAGAACAGTGCATTATTGGGCATTGGAATACCCAAATTCTTCTCGAGGAAATCGCTCTTAATGATAGACAACGTATGTGGTTTTTTCATGATGGTGCTCAAGTACATTTTCAGCAACACGTGGACAACATTTGAATAATGCGTTTGCCGGAAGGTGGATAGGTCGAGCTGGTCCAATTGCCTGGCCTTCTCGCTCGCCCGACCTGAACCTGTCTGATTTTTATTTTTGGGGACACATAAAAACTGTAGTGTTCGTTACCGAAGATAATTAAGGAAAAATTTGTAAATCGCATACAACAACCAGATTTAGGTAGTGTGTGTGGGAGGCAATGGATCCGGCGACCTGAAAAGTGCATTGAAAATGGCGGAAAATAACTTTGAACAGCTGACGTGAATTTATTAATTTTTTAAATTTTTGAATATTTACTGGATTATCTATGTAAATTTTTAAAAAAAGTACTAAACTTGTTTCCATTATTAGACATTATTCATCATAAGCTATCCATAAGTTTATGCGTTCAGGAAAGAATCGCCCTATGCAAGAAGTTATATGGAGGAAATGATAATATTTCTCATTAGTTTTACACTCCGACGTTATATACCGTTACCAGGTAGTGGCAGTCATTTGTGTGGAGCGACCTGATCATCAAAATTAGATATACAAGGTGTACAGTAAATGTTCCCTCGGAAGATTGTGCAAACATGGCTAACTTTATAAAAAAGCTTTCTTAAAAAAACATTCATTGTTTTATCTTTACTACAACATAAAACTTCACTTCATGACATTTCTGTAGGATGTTTGAGATTATCGTGAATTGAGTTAACATTGTTAAGTAATATTTAAAAATTCGAATTATAAATATTGTCAACACGATTTGATATCCAAAGTGCATGTTATTGGTGAACTTGATGGACACTGTTTATTGGCATCAAAAGTGTATTATCAAAAATATAACGATAGAAGGTGTTCTCAAGTAAGGTCTCTAGAGAATTTGAAAGAACGTTTTAAATGGAAGTGTTGCATATGTAAAGAAGGCGAGACGGCAAAATGTGTTAAGTGAAGAGAAAGAGCTGGCAATAACTTCAGCAGTAATCCTACGCCAAGTGTTCGGAAGTTAAGTGGGAAATTAGAGGTCAGTAAATCCAATGTTTCCGTATGTCTTCTTAAAAATAAGTTTCACCCCTGTTGAGTACAGCTGCATCAAGAGCTTTTGGATTTGGATTTAAATCGAAGATTAAATTTTTGCAAGCGGGTTTAAAACAAAATTGGAGAAAATGAAGAATTTTCCATATTTGTATTGTTCATGGATGAATCAACGGTTTCATCCCAATGGATTTGTAAATAGGCACAATTTTCATTATTATGACAGAGAAAACCCTCATGTTGTACAGAAAAACCATTATCAGCACAAGTGAAGTTTAAATGTTTGGGGAGGAATTGTACGTTGGTCCTCACTTTTTTGAGCGAAATATGAATGGAACAGTCTTCTTGCATTTTATGCAAAGTATGTTTCCACAAACGATCGAGCATATTTCTGATTATCTTACAACTTGATGGTGCACCACCATATTTTAGTATAAATGTTCGTTAGGCCATTAGTAACCAGTTTCCTGAAATGTGGATAGGGAGAAGAGGCCTGATATTTTAATAAACTGTAAAATTGTATCTAATTTATTATTTTATTAAATTATGTTAGGTCCCACTGCATGGCCGCCTAGATCACTCGACCTGATTTCAATGGACTTTTTCCTTTGGGGATTTGGGAAGTCAGACGTTTATAATGTAGAACCAACGACTCGAGAAAATGTGATGGAAAGGATTTGTCAGTGTTTCAATAGCATAAATGTTGATATGATATACAATGTAAGGTGTCAATTTATCATAAGATGATATCAAAATATGAGAAATTGTATGAGTTGAGTTATTCTTCTATGTATTCCATTTCAAAAAAATTTAAAAAAATGTGAAACAAAAGACCACAGCCATATTAAATTTTAATGCTAAATGTCACCTTACCTTACCTTAATTTACTCAAAAATTATTTAAAATAATCATATCTCAAAAACCGTTTGAAAAAAATTAAAGTGTGTGATATTAAAATGTGGGGAATTGTTTGCTTTATTCATCCATGTACAAATATTATAGGCATCCCAAATAACACATGTTGCCCTCTTATTAAAGCGTGAAGCTTTATAAATAATCATAATGGCAATTTGTACAGAGAATTGGTTATATTGAAGCTTTACTCAACACTAAACTGCTTATAAAGTTAACTCAGCGGAATAAGATTGCTGGTAAAATGCTTTCACAGCATAAATATAAAGCTTTATTATTAAAGCAACTTATACAGTTTTTTCTAATTTATAAAATTCTTAATAAGGTCAGTTATACAGATACACACCATGTCTGTCTATGACAGGTGTATAAGCTTAGCTTAGCAATATCTCTATAATTGCTTTATAACATTGTGTTTTAAAGGTTTTTAAAGCAAAATTTTACATCAATGTAGTTATTCAAGCCAAAAGCCATTTATAGCATATAGCATAGTTCAAATGTGCTTTTAGAGGGCGGAATATTAAAACATAATATTTTTAGTCGCAAACTCCTCTATCAAATAGAATCGAAGCATTAGCGTTCTGATGGTAATATGCAATTATTACACTTAAGGCGCCAGGCTTGTAACTTGTAATTCAGCGTTCGGTGGGGCACATAGCCCGGAGAGTAACTGTTTGTTGCAGTCTGGTTACGTTCCTTATAATAAAATAAGGATTTTATAGAGGAGTTTGCGACTAAAAATATTATGTTTTAACTTCTTAGCAGGCATATAACATGATAAATAACAACTGGTATGACGATACAAAGAGGATGCATAATGTTACTTTAAGCATTTATGCACCTTTTACTTCATTAATACTGAATATTGTTGTTAACTCTTATTTATAAATTATTAAGCTTTATAAAGTGGTGGAGCAGATATCGTAGTTTTTAAAAAGCAATTTGTGCTGCTTGGGATTCCATTATTTAAAAAAAATTGAGAAAAAATATTAATAAAATATTAAGAAATGTAAACAAATATTTTGGACTCCCGGTATATTAATAAATTATTTCAAAAAATTTTTTCAGAAAATGCATCATTATCAAATAACGTCCTACATTTTAGAAAAAACAATTAATAAATCGAGGAGATATGGCAGTCAAAAAATGTTTGTAAATTGCCAAAAAAAGAAAACCGGAAAAATCATAACTTGGCAGTGCGGCATCCGATTGGTGAAATATTTTAGGGTGTAATACAGGACCTTTGGTGGCTTAACTGGCTCCAAAATACAGGTGTTCAATTTAAAAAAATATACTTTCTTGCGTAATTCGTTTTTGTGACACCGTTGTACCTGTGAACGATTCATCTTTTGGAGTTTGAAGGACTTTTAATATTTTTCAAAAATGAATGTTAATGTTCACAAAATAAGGGTTCAAAACGACTGTTTCAGACGGAGAATAATATGAAAATTTATACTTACTGTTCGTTTTTGCTTAACTGCTGCTGTGATGGTATCTATTGGACGTCGTAACACTATAAACCTAACACTGGAAGTACTATAACACTTTCTTAAAATTATACCTGGAAGGGAATTTTGTTAAAAAAACACAATTAAAAGACAATATAAAGTTCAAAAATATATATTAAATCTCTTCAAAAAATTTATGTTTTACAACAACTTTTAAGAAATATGTCTGGCCCGTGTACAACACATGGTGAGGAACGGAATGATTTATAATGTACCAACTACCATCCAATATGCAGTTTTGTGAGCTAATGATTACACAAAAAGATTCAAGAAAAGTTCAGTGTTCATAAAATTTGGTGGGCTTTTGCTTGCCTGTCTATTCACGTATTTGTATTTCAATATCAATTTTGGTCGCTCCTCGGAGCTTGAAAATACTTGAATCGCAACGACTTTGAATTATATTTGGGCAATTACAATTTCTTACGTTCAGGCAAGGCGGTCCCATGCACATATGAGTATATGGTAAAGGTACTTTTCTGACACCGAATCACTGAGGAACCGGTTTAGGGCAAATCCCGTTAAAACTCATCATTTCCCCGTCAAAATCGACTGCTAGGAAAGGTCCCATGTCGCTAAGGGCTATTTTCGCTAAAACTCACGATATACTTTGAATAGAAGCTGGATTAACTTGTCCTCATATTTAATACCGCGCATGAGTTGTAGTGCTTAACAATGTGGATTCGTAAAAGGGTTTTTAATTTTGAAATTTCCGAGATTAAGTCAAATTTTGTTATAGTTTCTAAGTGGTCGGGGCGACATTACGTCCCTGTGCAGCGACATTTACTACACTTTCTAAAATGACGCTCCTTGATGAGTTATTGAAATTTTCATTTTTGCATAAAAATCGCTCCGTAGAGCGAAAATATGATTAAGAATATTAAAAACTTCTTCCACGATATTTTTACGTGAAGCACGTTTTTCATGCGAAATATTTTTGGATTTTGTTACAACGTCGAAAAGTATATCGAAGGTTTTATCATGTTCTTTAACATACTAAAGATGAAATGTTGATAGTTTTATTAAGAAAGTTTTTTTTATAAAGTTTTTGCAGAATCTTGTGAGGGAACACTAACTTATAATAAATACACCACAGGTAATGACGACCCCCTTTATCCCGGAAGGCTCTAGAAGAGCCTTGTGTGGGAGGGGGCTACATATTTAGAGACAAGGGACACACACCCAGTATCCGTGTATAGTGGAAAAATCCCTCTCACAGTATTTTCCACTGCCACGACCGGGGATCGAACCCGGAACTTTTGGGTGAAAGGCAAGTGCGGTCACCTCTCGACCATAATATCTAGTTAGTATTTAGAAAATTTCGCTGAGAAATGCTAATTTGGAATCAAATCAACTGTAAAATTACGTTAATGTCTTGATCAAGGGCTAAAAACTAGACATGCGTAGGATATTTCCTTTCTCCGGTTTTTTCAGATTTATTCTACCTCCATCTCCCGTATTAAGAATAGCCGTTTTTGAAATGGTTATAATTAATTATCTATTGATAAATTCCGTTGCGTATTTAAACTGTATAAATGGTTTTACTTTTAAATTTATATCAAATCAAACGTTGGAAATATATGAGTTATAAACTTCTTTCAGTCTCACGACATATACATAAACGTAAATTAAAATAGTTCCATAGGAATTATTGATCACAATCTATAGTTCCTTGAGTCAAAACTTTCAGAAATAAATACTCGTTTAGCTATTTACCGAGACAGCTGAAAAGCAGTATATAAATAAGCTCTTTTTTTATAAACCCTGGCATTTTTCTCATCTCAATATATAATGCTCTGGGAAACAAATTTATCGTATAAACCAACATCTTTAAGAAATAGAGATGGGCAGATTTGATAAATTAAGGTCTATTGAGATTTCAGATACAAAATATTCCCAAAAAAGTTATTTATTATATCTATATAACGAAAAACAAAAAGTATATTTTGACCTGTCTAATAGGGACCGAAGCAAATATAATCTCCTTTGGGATTCGAAAAGAATCGAGGCCTAAGATAAGATCATTTGAATTTTAAGGATATTGATTTACATAAGAACGTGACAGCACTATACAAATAAAAATAAGCAAGATGAAATATGTTATATCTACCACGCACATTTTAGTTAATCAAGCATGTATAAGGTGATTACTTAAAACAGAGCCAAACGTAACATTGTTGCTTTTAGTCTAACCAAGAAAAAAAATCCTATACTTTCTTTCACTGCACTCTTATAAATTTTGTTATTTTTGATTAGCCGAGAAGAAGCCATTCTTTACAAAAAGTTTTTCTTGTCTTAGGAAATCACAAATAGTTGCCAAACTTAAGATATATTATACAGGATATTATAATAATAATAATAATAATAATAATAATCATATAAGTTTATTTAAGATAATATACAATACACAATATATAGAATGTACAATATACAATGTATAGATATAAAATACACAATATAATGATATATAAAAAGTAATATATGAATGGCGTATAAAATGTATAAACACCTAAATAAACTAGGGTAATCACAGAAGCAGCAGCAGATTGCTGCTGCTTGTGCGTGATTTTACATATACATAGCAAGTAATTTAAATAGACAATAAACAGAAGCTGACGTGTAATTTTATAATGTTTTCTGTTATTTAATTAGGTATATAGAATTTTTTATTTTTTTACGATTAATATATTATATCAAATGGCATATTTTGGATAATTATTATTTTTTGCTGGGATTATTTCTCTGGTTAACTATATTTTGAAACCTAGTTCGATCAGTATTTAGAAGCCATATTTTTACATTTTTTTTTAATTTTTTGAATTTGTCCATACTTTTAATATTTGTTGGTAGAATTTCATATAGACGAGGTCCTAAGTAGTTACAGTTTCGTTGACCTATGGTTTTGTCACATCGGGGCATGATATGACTGTGTTGTTTTCCTCGTGTATTATGTTGTTTTCCTCGTGTATTATGATTGTGACGAATAGGTTCTATGTTTATTTTATTTTTTCTTATATTCAGTAACATATTTAAACAAAACAGTTGTCGAATATCCAGAACGTTGTTTTTTTATATAGCTTATCACTAGGGTAAGTTCGATTTTTACCAAAAATTGTTTTTAGTATCCATTTTTGTATGGAATTTAGTCTTTCCAGAAGGTTATCGCTTACTCCTCCCCAGCCTACAATACCATATGAAAGCTGTGATTGGACCAACGAGTAATAAAGAATTTTTAGCTGTGGTTCGTTTAAGTATTCTTTAAGAAGTTTAAATCTGGTAAGTAGTCCTCTGACTTTTTTTATAATATTCATTACTTGTAGATCCCACCTTAGATGTCTGTCTACAGTAATGCCTAGGTATTTTATAGACTCAGCTTCTGGTATTTGCACGTCTTCATTAATTTTTAGTGAAGACGTGCAAATACCAGAAGCTGAGTCTATAAAATACCTAGGCATTACTGTAGACAGACATCTAAGGTGGGATCTACAAGTAATGAATATTATAAAAAAAGTCAGAGGACTACTTACCAGATTTAAACTTCTTAAAGAATACTTAAACGAACCACAGCTAAAAATTCTTTATTACTCGTTGGTCCAATCACAGCTTTCATATGGTATTGTAGGCTGGGGAGAAGTAAGCGATAACCATCTGGAAAGACTAAATTCCATACGAATTAGACTTTAGGCAAATGACCTTTCTTTGCATTATTACAGAATGCATTTGTATAAGATAAAAAGTGGTAACATTTTTTATAAATGCCGTAATAAATCGAATGCAAAAAACCCCATCTCGATCTGTCTTACTGCTTAGAAATCATTTGTAAACGGCATTTTAGTGCTAAATTGCCTCAACTAGTTATTCTTGACCAAAAACTTACTTTTGTCGCTTATTTGAACGCCATCGATTTATAGTGCGATATCGGCTTTCCACAACAGGACCTGCTTGCCATAAGCACCATGTTGTTGTCAATTGTTCAATAACTAGAAAAAGAATAAAAAAGCAAAAACTTAACAGAGAATGTACTACTTGCTTATCTATCGGAAATATCAAAGATTGTAAATGCAGATAGATTGTAGATTGTTTTACGTGGTCGTTTGGCTTCGAACAGCCTTACTTCACTTCGACCTAAAAGATCTTTTTTGATTTACCCTACATCAAGTGGTTACCCAGGATTCCCAGACCTTTTACAAAGCTTGTGATTTTCCTGGGAGCTAATTTCCCTATGTCTTCAGGTGTTAATTCCGCCTGTTCTATAAATTTTAACCTAGTGCGGACTAACACCTTGCATTCGCAAAGTATGTATTCCGCAGTTTCAATTGCAGTATCGCAATATCTGCATTTATTGTCTGCCGTCTGCCCATATTCTTGAGATGGTATCTCAAGGGGCAGTGGTCAGTTAGAAAGCCTGCGAGAAGCCTTGTGGCATTCTTTGTCGAATAAGTTATAAACTTTTTCGCTTGTAAATGCAGGTACACTATGTTTTGAATTTTCAGTGTTGAAAACCACTTTTAAATTCAAGGAAAATATTAATTTTGATATTTTTTTATAGCATTTTTGAAACAAAATTCTCTAAATCAAATGCTCAAAAAGCGTAATATTTTGACTCAAGAACAATGCATTATTTTTTTTTAAGGAAGAGATACCTTACGATCAAGGTAAACAAATGAATTAAGATGAATTAAATATATTTCTTTATTAGCATTGCATTGTAGTTTTTCCTTATTATGGGGGGACTATACGAAGCTTGTCGTCGAAATGAGTTATTGAATATGAAACTTAACCACATAGATACTAAAGGAGACGTATTGGTTGTTACAGTTCCAGAAACAAAAAATAATATTACAAGAACGTTTTGTTACATGGCCTATGTCCATTTAACAGTTTTATATAAAAAACTAGTGTTTTGTTTATATTTAGCACGATCTGTGTGACATTTTGATTCAGTTTTTGTAAGTGAAACTGTTTTCAACCAGCAGAATTTTACTTGTATAACTGCTAAACCATTTCACACTATTTTATGTACATATTTCTATATCTTAGGAACTCAGCTATGTTTTTCTACACTATTATGTATCTCTGTGCCGTTCTATACAGCATCCCAGGAAACGATTGTCTAGGAAACATTTATTTACACTCATATACCTATATTTTAATTTTTATATTTTTGTTTTCTATGTAAGTACATATGGTTATTTTCCTTACCTTTCTCATTACTATACAGGGTGTCTCACCGGGAACTGAATTGATCGATATAGACAAAAGTACGCATCATAAAACTTTGAAAATTTAGATAGCTACTAATGTCGATGTGGCCAATCGAATTAAAATAATTACAAGCAGCTGGCACTTCCGCTTATACCGGAAGTCGATACCAACTTGCTTATTTCAACTGGAACACCCTATATATTTTAGGATTTTAGAAAAGCGCATAAAATATGTAGCATATCCTATACCTAAACCTAGCCGTTTCAGAGATATTTGACATTTTATAAAAAATATTACAGGTGCAACAGTTTGCAAGAACCGTTATAACTTTCTTCGTGTAAAAGATCTCCATTTGCTTCTTGCCACATAAAGATAATACAAGGGGAACTACGTTCTACAACTGAAATAAATCATATCATACCAAGTGTTCCGTTTTTCGCGTTACATTTTTTCAACTTCAAACCGCGAAAACTTGTTAGGACAAATGGAACACCCTGTATTTTTTACGCCAAGTTGTGTAAAATTGAATTCCTTTTTCTGGTATTAGCATTGTGGGGGTTAAAGTTACAACTTTTTGAAATATTTGCGATTTTATTAGAAATTCATGAATTGTTGTAGTCGTTTAATCAAAATAGCCATGATTAGAAACAATCAGTCATTATCTTATGTCAAAAAATGCCAGCACGTTTAAATTACACCCACGAAATTTGTTTATTATTTATGGAGAATGTGATAAAGTAATATCAAGAACTTGCAGCACATTTACTGCTCGATATCCAGAAAAACGGAAACCGTCACCAAACATTGTAAAACGCATACTGGAAATTTTTTTAAAATTATGGCTCTGTCAAGGCAAGAATGCAAAGAAGAAAGCCTATTGTTGATGATGAAAACATTGAAATGGTCATTCTGGGATATTTTCAGGCATTTCCAAGGATGTCATTAAGGCAGGCTGCTCTGGAATCGGGACTATGCAAGGATTCAATTCACAGAATCTTATTAAAACATAAGTTTCACCCGTTTTCATTTCATATGTTTCAAGGATTAAAAGAAACAGATTTCCTAAGAAGACAGAATTTTTGTGAGTTTATTCTAGTAAGGTCTGAGGGTCACGATTCTTATTTGGGAAATATTATGTGGACAGATGAAGCATAATTTACTAAAAATGGACTTTTTAATAGACACAATTCGCATTATTGGAGTAACTCAAATCCTCATATGTTCAGAGAGCGAAAGTTTCAGGAAAGTTGGCAGTTCAATGTTTACTGTGCCATAAGAAACGACAGAGTGGTAGCATTACAATTTTATCAGGAAAATTTAAACAGTAAATTAAATTTTCTCTTCTGCTAATATGTATAGGTAAATTTTTGTTTTTTTTTTTAGGTGAAAGTTATCTGAATATCTTACAAAATTTGAATAATAACTATTTAGAAAAATTACCTCTCGCCGAACATAGAAACATTTTTTATCAGCACGGCGGTGCTCTCCCACAATACGCATATTTAATTAATAATTATTTACAAGAAACTTTTTATGATCAATGGATTGCCAATAATGGACCTTTCTTATGGTCTCCTCGCTCGCCCGATTTATCAGTTCTGGATTATTTCCTTTGGGGAACTATTAAAAATAAAGTTTATGAGAGCCCATTAACAACCATTGAAGATTGTATGCAAAGAGTAAGAAATGCATTTCAAAATATTTTATTATCTAAATTTTCAAAATTTTCTGATACGTACTTTTCTCTATATCGATCGATTCAGTTCCCGGTGAGACACCCTGTAGAAATGAGTCACCACACTACTAGCACTTCAAACACTTACCGAATGCCTAAATACTCTGATATTGCGCTATCCATAGTTACATTCAATGGATAGTTGACACTAATTGCTATAATAAATAAATTCGCAAATTGTTATTAATTGAGTTTTTTATTAAATTCTGTTTATAAAATTAAAGATTTTTGTTGTTTTGTTTAATGTTAGACGAAAAACAGCTGTGTGTTACACATGCAGAAAATACATTAGCAGCCCTTAGCTATCAGCTGCCCTCGCTTCAATATACACGTTCGGGTAGCTAATATCGACGGGCTACTAATGCTTATTTTCTGTCCTTATGACACAATGTACTATTTTCCAATAATTTTACCCTTCTGTTCTGTAGTTGGGTTTATTTAACTGCAAGGCATTGTTCCAAATAAATAAATAAATAAATCAAGATATAATACCATCAAAACTAGAAAATATTGTTTTTCAAATGTTCTTAATTACGTTTTTGTAGTTATTTTTATTATTATTCGAGAATTGCTGTGGAAAAATGATAGTTTACAACTAAAATTGTTTCTAGAAATATGTTCTCCGAAACTTGATTGTAAACTTATTATACTTGTATGTTCTCGCCAAGTGACAAAAAAAACTGAAGTAGTACCTTTTTCTGATTTCTTCGGGTCTATCATACTCCTACCATATCTGTACTTCGAATATGAATACGACAAAGAAATATTTTCTATTGTGCTTGTTATCCGCAATCAAGTAGCAGCTAATAAAATTCTCAATCACCCGACTATTGATACAGCAAACGACAAGAGAATGTATTTTATATAAAAAACAACGCTAAATTCTATCGAAATGCACGTACTGCGCAACAACTTGAAAATACAAATCTAATAGTGTCTTTTTACTTTACAGCATCACGTAACCTCTTGGGGACCTCTGAATCGGAGACTGGAATGAAAGCCCGATTCCTAGATTCGATGAAGCCGACGCTTCAGCGACCGTACTTTGACGACATCGGACCTAGGAATGTCACTGCCGTTGTGGGCCAGTCAGCCTTGCTCAACTGTCGCGTAAAACATCCTGGCGACAGAACGGTGAGTAAGCATTCATATTTTATTGCCTTGTTGACAATTTACTGTTGCCATAGAGTCGAATCAGGATTTGACACTTGCAACGTGTTGGCCTATTAAATGACGTGCGCCCAACCTCTGTTAATGTAGTTTGATGAGTAAACGATGCAAATATAACGATTATATGACAATTAGAGTCCGTTCACTACCTTTTATTAAGTATTCTTGACGGCAATTTTCTTGGGTATGATTGAATTCATTATTTTCATAATGATTTTTCTAACAAAAAGAAATAAATGACCACAACAATATGTTGCATTCAAACCAATTTCAGTGAGGCCCAGAAAGAGAAAAAGAAAGTTATGAGTTCCAATACTTTATTACGCAGGTTAATAAATTAAATATTATTATCAAGTGACTGGAGTAATCTTTATCACTTAAATATCTCTGATTTAGACTTCTTCGTAAATACTGTAATTTGGTATTTGAACATACACTGTCCTGTAAGAAAGGTATCTGTGTCCTCGGGTAGAAACAGTAACATATGGATAACAAACATAACATTTTTAGTCGCAAACTCCTCTATAAAATCCTTATTTTACTATAAGGAACTTAACCAGACTGCAACCAACAGCTACTCTCCGGGCTATGTGCCCCGCCGAGTGCTGAATTACAAGTTACAAGTTTTGATGGTAATATGCAATTATTATACTTAACGCGCCAGGCTTGTAACTTGTAATTCAGCGCTCGGCGGGGTACATAGCTCGGAGAGTAGCTGTTGGTTGCAGTCTGGTTAAGTTCCTTATAGTAAGATAAGGATTTTATAGAGGAGTTTGCGACTAAAAATATTATGTTTAATATTCCGCCTTCTAAAAGCACATTTGAACTATGCTAAGCCCAGTCAGGCTATTTATTTTTCGATTGCAACAGACACTGGACCGCTAGATGGAGCCTGCTGACTATTTTACATGTCGCTATCCTAAAGATACTGAAATGTACTAAATAGTAAAATGATCCTCGTGCCGGTCGTCGCATACCTACTGACGAGAGCCAACAACTCGAAACTGCAGTCTGCAAGTGGTGTGTGACGACTGGCACAAGAGCTCCTTTAAGTAGGATCAGTCTTTCGGCTAGTGTTTATTGCAATCGAAGCATTAGCGTTTTGATGGTAATATGCAATTATTACACTTAAGGCGCCAGGTTTGTAACTTGTAATTCAGCGCTCGGCGGGGCACATAGCCCGGAGAGTAGCTGTTGGTTGTAGTCTGGTTAAGCTCTTTATAGTAAGATAAGGATTTTATAGAGGAGTTTGCGACTAAAAATATTATGTTTAATATTCCGTCCTCTAAAAGCACATTTGGAATATGGATAACAAATGAAATAGTTGAACGTAGCACAAGACTAAAAAACTTATATTGGGCAATGGTAAATGTTAACTATTTAGAAATGAAAACTGTATACCATGAGGAAAGCAGCTTATAAAAACGAAATTAAAGAAACTAAACAGAAATATTATAATGATCAAGTCACAAATTCTACTAATAAAACTAGAAAAACATGGAGTATAATAAATAATAACTTGAGGGGTAACAATAAAAATAGTAATATTCCTATAGTTTCAAATTATTGTAATAATGATATGGTTACCAACAGATCGAAAATAGTCAATATCTTTGGTATTTTTTTTTCAGAGCTGCCTCGGATAAAATTCGTGAACATTTTGGTTCTAACCTATCTTTACCTTGCAGCTTATCTGAATATAATACACAGTCCAAGTATTTTGCTCCTGTCATTATTGAAGAAGCCAATGACGTAATAATTACTCTTAAAAATAAAAGTTTCCACCGATAATGATGTTAATAAAACGTCCATATTGCGTCTTCTAAATAATGAAAAATATCACCCACATAAAATTCATTTGGTTCAAGAACTTAAAGACGATCATTCTGATCGCCGATTGGCATTTTGCAAAATCATTACAAATGATGCCAAGATGCTCCATTATTTAAAAACATAATTTTTTCTGATGAAGCAATATTCGTCTTAAATGGGACAATCAACAAACAGAACTGTAGATACTGGAGTACAGAAAATCCACATTAGATGATGGAGGTCAATATTCAATATCCTGAGAAGGTGAAATTTTGTGCTGGAATTATAAATTGTCAAATTACCAGACCCTTATTTCTTTGATAACACATTAACTGGCGCGCGTTACTTATATATCTTGCAAAATTACTCAGTTCGAGAGTTAAGAATACAGATGGTGACAACCCTAATGAAATTGATAGAAATATTTGGTATCAGCAGGACGGAGCTACACTACATTCTACATTGGAAGTAAGATCAAGTTTTTCCTAATAGGTGGATCGGTAGACGCGGTGAAATTGAGGGGCCTACCCGTTCTCCCGATTTGACCCCGTTTGACTATTTTTCATGGGGTTACTTAAAATTGAAAGTCTACTTCAACAGACCAAATAACGTCGATGATTTTAAAGACAGAATAAGGCAAGAAATTAATCAAATCACCCCGGAAATGACACAAAATGTTTTAGAAGAATTTTAGCAACACCTCCATTATTGTCAAGAAGCTACGGGCGCCCAGCTTGAACATTTAATTTAAACTGTTTCATGTTCTTTTGTTTACATAGTAACATTAAAAATATATTATTTTTCAATAAAAAAATTAGAGAAATTTAAAATATCTTATATTGTTGGATAGTGAATTAAGAACCCGTTTAATGGTTAAGGTGGCCGATGAGACAAATTTCGCTGATACATACTCTCTCCAAACTTCGTGTATGGCTTCATTGGACCTAGTCTGACAGCATTTTCCTCTATCATTTTTTTTATTTTTGGGGCGTTTTCCCGCTAGATTTTCCGAAACATGTCATTTTGACGGCATATAAAAATGTATAGATACTGTTATTTTTCCAAGTAAACGTGAATTGAAACGTGAAAAAATAATTGTCTGACAATAAATGTGGGTCATTGGGCGTGTCCGCTATCTCGAACATGTCGGAAAAACGACTATAAGAAAATTTATTAATAACCAGCTGATTTTCGCTGTATTAATTTATTAAAACATACAAAAACAAGTTTTCATATTGTCTGACGAAAATTATTTTCCGATTTCCCAGTCTGACGCGTCAAAGTTGTCGGTTTCATGACAGCAAAAAATTTATTTTTTTGTGTTAGGCATTTTTTTAAATTTTAAACTAATTATATTGTTGATGAAGATAATATAATTATACTATCTTTATCGGTCCCCATAAACTTATTATGAAGATCATTTAGATTCTTAGCCAACAGCTTCCTAGTTGTATGCTGCTTATCCATCACTGCTAAATATTACATAACAGCAATCATACATACATAAACAGGGAAGAGCTCTTTAACCTGTTGTAATCAACGGACAATACAACACCGACGTCCGATTTATGGAATGCGGATGTACTTTAGTATATAATGATGTTATACAGACTAGGGACGTCTGCGAAATGGCAAGTTAGTAATTAGGGGTTAAGGGTTAAGCACACATTAAACTATAGAAGTGCGTAATATAGAATAATTTTCAGGTATGAACAAAGATAACAACAAATACCCAATTAAAACAGAGAAACTTATATAGAGGGTGAGACAATAGTGCGTCTGTTTTCGATAGTTCGAGTTCTGCAATATCTATCAATTTAAAAAGAAATACAGGGAAAGTACACAAATAGGCCTATAACTGGGAATTATTTTCGGATATAAATTGGTGACCACGATGTGATTTGAACACACGACTTTTTGAGGACTGGGGGTGGACTGCTGGAAAATCCTACACTAGCGTGATGGGATGCACCTAATAATACAGACTTTCATAACAATATAACACAAATAGTCCACAAATTCCCAAATCACCACCCCACCTCTCCCAACAAAATTCCGGAAATTATAACAAACCCTACACAAATCAAAAAAATATTAAAAATCCTCCCCAACCTCAAAGCCCCCGAAACATACTTCTAAATTTACCCCAAAAAGCTCTCGTACAACTAATGTACATTATCAGTGCAATTATAATTTTACAGCACTATGCTATCATTATTCCCGTTCTAAAACCGAATAAATCACTACAAGATCCGAATAATTACAGCAGTGCAATGCTAAATACTGAGAGGTTTGAGGGGTATGTGTCTTTATTACACATAAAGTACTGGTCATTTTGTCACCAGTAAATTTATTATTATTATTTATCTGAAGGATAAATAAATAAAATCGGCCATTAACGTGATAATTTACTTTTACTAATTTAGGACCCAAATTTCACTCTGTGTGTAGTAACCCTTTTATTTTACCCCATGTTCTTTTATATAAAGTTTGATATTACTTGTTTCTGGCTGATACTATATACCTGAGAAAATTAATCACTGTTATTTTAAATAAACTGTAAGTTTGCACACACTGTTTATCAATTGAGAAACCTAGCTAATCAGTTATGCTATTTATTTCAGATTTTATTACTCAAGCTTGTACGGTAAATTTATGGTTGGAATTTGTTTGCTATTTTATTTGATTGGAATGAAACCATTTATTTACTTAATTATTTCTATGACTAGGAAGGCAAAGTTGAAAGAAAAGAAACAGTAACTGATAGGAAAAAAAATTATAATAATTGATGCGGCAAAGACATAAAGTCGAACACAATCCAAATATTTTAGATAATTGTCTAAATATTTTATAAGAAAACTTACATCACTATAGTAATAACCATACTATACATGTTTCAGGGTTGCTATGCAATAATAAGAACCAGGTACTACAATCGTGTGCCGTGTTATTTTGTAGTTGTAATTAAAGATGCGGCAAATATGTCAATTAATATGTGATTGAAATTATGGGGTTAGCAATCACTATAATATAATAAACTTAATGCAGAAAGAGGACAAGAATCATGTCATGTTCGCGCATCACAAAATATAAGTGATAAATGAGAATTAAATACTCATGTATAATATCGGAGAATGTATGTTGAGGAAATATCCTTTAATTGATCATACAAAGGGTAACTACCAAATTGTGTATGACTGTTCAATAACGTAACAAGGTATGGGTAGATTTGATTCAAACAGAGAGACAACCCGGTTCAGTACTCGACAAAAAGTAACCAGGATAGTTCACGGGCCAATTGACCCAGCACTGACCCATGACCTGTACAGTTTGTAGTGCGTGAGGTAATTAAGTGGATGAATCGTTATTAAACAGTCATAGAAAATCAAATAGTCACCGGTGAGAAACCTAACACAATAATTTGAAAGGCAAACATTCCTGCGACATTTTACATATCAAGATAGGTACATGGTAGCCCTTGATAGTACACCACTGAAGAATAATGAATGTGAAAGTTTCTTGTCATTGCATAACCGCTGAAAATATATAGTTCTTGAATATATACTTGTTATTTCGCAAACGTAAATCTCTCTAGTAAAATATTCAGCATATGAACTTTTTACCTAAACTCATGATTGAAATAATAACTCAGTAAATTGTAATATAATCTTATCATGTTTACTTGTTAAAAATCAAAGCTAATATTTTATTTTAAAAAATCTAATACTTTTTTAGTACCACAAATATGCAAATTAATACTATTCCATCCTCCCGAAACTAAGATGTGAATTCAATAGTAAATAATAAAGCAGAGTGAATTAAACAAGCTATTAACTTTAGAAATTTATGTCGGCGGAATTACTTGGCGCTCGGTATAGCGTTAAATCGCCGAGCGTCGCTCCGCCAGCTTCCTCATAAGCCATAGTAGAACTGTTAAAATTGCACTTCATCAGGAATTCATTAAAACAGGTGATTTTTGCGGCTGAGATGGAATAGTTGAAAAGAATAGGTAGATCAAAATTCGTTTGGTTCGTAGTTAGGAAAAAACACAAAATAATCCAGTGAGTTCAGCGACATAACTCAGATGTGTTTCAAATGCAATCTCCAGGAGCCCGGCGAACATTTAAGTTCCGCGACGTAGCTCAGGTATGGGTCAAATACTATCTGCCCTCGACACCGTGGTCTCTTTTTATATTGTACGGATACGTCACAGTCTCGGAAACTCCGGGATCTACGCGTTCATGTTGTCCCACGATCGGGATTGTTTATATTACAAAAATTCCACACTGACTCGGTCGTAGTTTCTAGAATCAAAACTTTTATATTTCTGTCCCTTGCATGCTTAAGATAGAAAAAGATAGGCGAATTCACCCTATGTGATGCGACAGAAGTACTTGAAATTTATCTCACCCATTGTAAACAAACACTATTACTTGGGTTGATTTTAGTTAGATTCTTTCGTAAAATTTATGTTGTTATAAAAGGATGTAAATTTAAATGATTTTCTGGCAACTTTAACATGTTCTTTATTTAATAGCTAAGTAAGTGTAAAATGAAATGAATTAAATGCAATAATTTACTTGAATCTGGGAAAATAAATAAGAAAAATTTAAATTTTAAATATTTTGAGTGGTGTGGCTATTGAATTAATACATGATTTTATAAATAAGGGAGAAATCTTGTCAGGTCCAGGACATTTGCTAATGTTTAGTTTTAAAATATGTTCCTTAATTTGATGAAGCGTTATTTTGTTAATAGTAATACAATTTGAGCTGCTATTGTTGGCATTATTTTAGATGAAGTGTTGGATAATTCATATGTAGATCCAAAATAATCTGAAAAAGAGTCACATTTGCTTTGATCGTCACGTTATTCAATGTTATAACCGACGGTATAGTTTGTACTTTTTTCATATTAGAATATATGACCAAAAAGACTTCGTATTGGTTGTCAAATTATCTTCTGTACTCGAAATATAAGTATGATAATCATTTTTGATTCGTTGTTTTATTCGCTTACGTAATGAGTCAAAGTCAATGTAATGTCGGTCATTACTGGTCGATTTCCTTTTTTTGTGGGCTTTATATTTCCGTTTGATTAATAAAATAGTATTTCTTGAAAACCATATAGGATATGATCTATCCCTTTTTTGAAAAGTACATACTGCAAAATTACATTATCAAAAATACGTTGAAGGAAATGTACCGATTCATTGGCTGACAAATTCATTAAAGCATTACCCCAACCAATTTCAGAAATTGCCTGATTTATCGTGTCAAAGCCCCCTCGGTTAAAATAAAATTTTTCATAGCTCACTTTGCCAAGAAATTTTACATTTAATTGAGAAATACTAATTTCTAAGGCAGGATGATGGACATTCTTGACAAAATCAGATTTTCTAGAAATTGTTTATATGTTGTCGCAATTTGAAAAGATTAAGTCAAGAAGTTTACCATTTAGATTATGACAGCCACTGTACTGAGATAATGTTAGCATACTAAACACGTCTACTAAATTCTCCCCACAGTCATCAGAAACTGTGACGGGTATAAAATACTTGAATGTGTCGTCCAGTTCCCATTGGATATTTGGTAAGTATATTATAGTCTCCGATAATGAGAAATTTATCATTAGGATTTCCTTGAATTACATACACACAACAAATATTCAACTTTACATTATTTTCCAATATTGCACTAATCCACAAACCTTCCACAATGCCCTCGCAGGCCCACGAACTACGCACAACAGAACGAAGATTATTCTTGACTGCCATAAGGACTCCGCGACCATTCTTCTTGCCACATTCAATAAAATAACGGCCCTATACTATGTAGTCTGATGCAAACAACTCGCTACTATTTATATAATCATTAAGCCATGTTTCCACAAGACAAATAAAGTGACATTCTGTATCGATCGTCGATAAGAAAAATTCTTTAGTTTTTGTTCTCAGGCCCATTGTGTTTTGGTATGCCATCAAGTGACCAGTGTGGCTAGGTGAACACACCAAATTCATGCTACGTTCGTGATTTTCTTCATACAAGTACTGATGCAATTGGTGTTTATAGGATTCAGTTATATTTATGCAAAATTAAACTTATCACTCTTTGGTGACTGATTTCTAATTCAAACACAATTTATCTCCTTACAGAAACAATTTTTTCAATTTTCACTCGAGCCATAGCACGAATTTCCGATCTTTCAATATTACAATTTTCTTCGGGATCATTATTGGACTCTCTTCGGAATTGATTTTCAACACGATTGAAATAATTTCTCGCAGGATATTGTCTATCAGAATATCGTTGGCTATTCCCTTACCCCCTCTTCCTAAGAAATTTAACTCTTTCCTATCCCCTTCTTCTTTTCTGTTTGATTAGTTTTGTTTACTAAATTGTCCTGTTACGAACCCTATCCTAACCTAATGAAAAAACGCATAGTGATATGTGCCAATCAAAACAACGTGTGGCGCACTTCTATACGGTGAATATTGTTTGCCTTTCCAGAAAACCGCAGGACTGAGTGCCATCATTAGCATATTTAAAGATCAGGATGCAAGACTAGTGCATATCACAGAGGCTGGAGCATGCTTTCTTGTTGCTTTGTATGATGGCAACATGGAAGAGGAAACCTTGCAAGAAGTTCGTTACGAAAATTTCGTTAAATCTACAACAAAAAACAAATTCAATCTTGCTTCTTTGCCACCAACCAAGGTTCGTATCGACAGTGAGGACGAAAGTGATGAAGATTTGTTAATGGAAGAACAATGGACTCTCGGAAAAACCGATGATGATGACGTTGAGGACATTAACCGACCAGGACCATAAAAAAAGTTAAAACACTAATAATATAATTGCGTGGATCAAGCGTCATTTACATCAAAGATCGCGAAGCTGTGAATCCACAGCTTCGCGATCTTTGATGTATCGGGGACACCACAATTTAGAATACCGCGCCACTTACTCTACCTCAAGGTGGTGTGGATATAAGTATACTTTGAACTTACAAAATTAATAAACTGTGTAATAAATAGAGAGAAATAATTGAAAAATCACAAAAATAGGGTTTTACAATTTTTAGGGAAAAATAATCTTCCCGCCAGTGTAACTCGTTACATATTAGACTTACAAAAAAAACTTATACAAAAAACGTGTTAACTTTGTTATAGATATTTTCGTCCTTGGATCAACCGCTGCGAAGTGATTTTCAAAAAACTAATTTCTTGTATCTTTTATTGATGGCGGCTCGAGCGCCCCCCCCCCCCCAAGATCAAATTACTTTGATTTTTTATCACGGCCAAGTCCTTAACAACATATTAAAAAATTGTTATTACTCCATCTTTTACAGGGCAAAACTCCCTAGTGACTGCACTAAATATTTTCGTGATAAAAGCAACAAATCTTAAAAATTTATTCGCTACAAGTTATTTAACATCAAGTGTGCCAAAACTAATTTTTTCTGAAGTACGTTAAAATTGGTGTTTATATTCATAGGTATAAACATGAATGTCGCCTGAAAATGAATACGAATTTATTAGCCTAAATAAATAGAATGGAGTGGGTCTTCTCGAAAAAATTACCTTTTATAATGTACTTATTATTTTTTCGACGAAATTCACGCTATGGATATAATTTCATCAGAAACTCATCACAAAGGGCATAAACTTGCGTAATTTTAAAAAAGTTTTGCCTTTTCATTACGAAATCTAGTTTGTCATATAATTTACTGGTTATATTCAAAATGGAATTATTAAAATATATCTGGAAAAAGGGTAATTATTAAAGCATTAATGTAGAAGCTGTGTATGTGATACAAAGAATAAATTTTGTACCTAAATTGAATGGTATTTTAATACGATATATTAAAACACTTTATTTTGTTCCAATCACTTGAACGTTACTGCAGTTTCGGTACTTAACGTACCATTATCAAATGAATAAAGTAATAAAATTTCAGACCTAGTTATTCTTACATATTGGGAGTAGAGAACTCGCCGGTCCAACCCATCGCTTTTGTAGGACAAGCGCAGCTCCCTGTTTTTTTACACTAACGGGTTGATTTTTACACTATTGTTTAGTGAATATTTTAGAATCTAATGGTCAAATTGTCCTAGAAATTTTCTGGCAGATTTTCCAGTCCTACACCATGAAAATGACAGTTCCACTATCAACATGTTTAGCGGCTGCATAAAACTTTGCATACCTCTATTGACAAGAGAAAAGTTGAGGAACTCGTCAAAACGAAGCTATTCACGAAAATTCAGCCTGTTAGTAATCACCTTAAAAAAGGGGTGTCGGGCTGCAGACCATACATTATTCAACATTTTTGTAAAAAAAAGTTCATTTAAAACAAATACAGTTATTTATTTATTTTTATTTATAACAGTACACTGTTGCAGAGGTAAAAACCCAATTACAGAACAGGAAGATAAGAAAAAACAAAAATCACTAGTAAATAAGCTCAGTACAATAAGAAAGATAAAAAGTTAAAGATAAAATATTGAACATGTCAGATATCAACTATACATTAAGAGAACAAGAATACGGATTATTACGATTATAGATAGCATAAAGACGGTTAAAGAACAAAGCTCATCTTAAGTAATACATTTTAAAATCATTGAGACTGCAACTAAATATATCAAGGCGGCTGCCAATTGCATTACTGATATTGCACACTGTATAAAGCTGGGAGGGGAGTGTTTAAGAACATAAGTACGAGATGTTGACAGATAAAAAGTTAGATTATTCCTTAAGTTTACCCTGGGCACCATAACATTTAATTTAGCCAATAATTCTTGGCAATCAATAATATTATATACCATTTTAAAAAGGAATGCCTGAGAAAAATATCTATGCCTACTCTCAAGACTTGTCATACCGTGTTTATCAAGCAGCTCCTCTTGCGTAATACTTAAGTGGGTAAACACCGTCCGATTTAAAACTAAGGAATTTCAAAAATCGACGTTGGACTAATTCCAAATTATTGACATAAATGATGTAATATGGGGACCATACAAGAGAAGCGTACTCCAGCTTAGATCTAATAAAGGTAAAATAGACAGGTTTAATTGCGTCTAATCGAGTAAAATCACGATAATTTCGCACCAAAAACCCATACGTCTTACTGACTTATAAGATAATGGCGTCAACGTGAGCGGCAAAAGAAAGCTTGGTATCAAAAATTACGCCAAGATCGCGAAAGGTGAAGGGGCGGTTCAGATTGACATTATCTAGGTTGTAATTGAAACTTATATGCATGGATTTTGTAGAAAAAGACATGACATTGCATTTGCTGACATTTAATGACAACTTGTTTTCCTGACACCAAGCGTTTACACTGGCTAAGTTCCTGTGAAGACGGAGACAATCATTGTGGTTGTTAATGGTATCAAATCATCGGCATAAATGAGACAATATACATCCAACACATCTACAATATCGTAATAAATAACAGGGGGCTGAGGATGGACCCCTATGGAACGCCAGATGTTACGGTATATTCAGAAGACTTAGAGCCATTGAATACAACATATTGTGTCTAGTCATATAGATATGACCTAAACAAGTTTAATAGAGAGTCAGTTAAGCCGAATAAATGCAGTTTGTGAAGTAGCATGCTGAAATCGAATCTATCAAATGCTTTCGAAAAATCTGTATATATAACATCAGTTTGTGTCTGCGTATCTATAGATTCTGCTATAAAATGAGTAACATAAATCAGATTTGTTGCAGTAGATCGGTTCTTCATAAAGCCGTGTTGATAGACTGAGATTTTGCTGGACACATGATGGTATAGAAAATCATGTAGCAAGATTTCCAAAATTTTACAATAATTGCAGATAATGGATAGAGGTCTAAAATTGCTAATATCAAACTTATATATATTTCCATAAGACAGGTCTCACAATTACGAATGCACATGTCGAATATGACTTTTAGAGGGTACGGCAGAATGTGAGCACAGTCCTTCAGCAGAAAAAAAGGTATTCCCTCAGGACCAGTAGTCAGTTTAGGTTTGAGTCTTTTTAAAGCAGAAGCAACTTCACTCTTATCAAATTATTGTAGGTTAATAGTCGTGTCTACTATTTGCTCATTCAAGGATTGGTTAGTAGACCTAGATGATGGTAAAAATGAAAATATCTACGAAAGCGTTTGAAACTTCATTAGAATCAACAAGCTGTCTTCTGTTGTAGGACATTTGAGAAGGTATGCTAAGTGATCTCTTTCTACCATTAATAAAAGACCAAAAGGGCCGAATAGTTCAGTATTGTATATGGACGGATCAAGCAACGTCTCGGTGAAAGCGATGGCTGAATATGTAGAAAGAAGTGAGGAATTATATATCGTATGTTTTAGTTCTAAGTCCGCGAGTATTTTGATAATAGATAGTGAAATTTGAATACCGACCATCGCGCACACCAGTTCTGACAGGCTCAGGTGGGGTGCTTGAGCTGTTGGAAATGTAAATGTGTTAGATGCCTCAGATCTTGATTGCTATTAAGCGGAGTTTAATTTCGGAGTTTTTCTCGCGCCCGGATATAAGCCATACGCTTGTCTTTCTCCCAAAGAGCATAATTAGTGGGTACACCAATATCAGTATATTTCAGATATGCACAGTTAGTGCAATGAGATTCTTTGGCTTTACACAGTTTAACGTCGTGATACTGATCACAAAGTGGGCATGAAATAGATTGCCATCCTTAACGACTCTATCGTAAGAAAATGTGTCTAATTGTAAAATATACTGAAATATATTTTTGGTTTTCCTTAGTGGAAAATGTTTAATTAACTTACATTCAACTTTATATAAAAGGTCCGAATTACATTTTTTTATTAAATCGAATAGTTGATTTTCTGGATATTTTTCTGACATTCCAATTATGTGCACCCTGGGACGCACACCATGCAGATTTCTGACTTCATAAGATTGAGACGTCTTTTCCAGAATCATCTTTTTAAATTTCTAGTTGTCATCCTTATTTTTACAGTCAATTAGAACTCCGCCATTCTTTAGATTTTTTACTTTTGACAGCTATATATTTGACTCGGAAGGATTTAAATTAAGCGTAACGTCAGATTTTATTTGTTTGGCGAGTTGTTCAAGATTTTTGGGCTGTAAGCCAATAGCAGGCTGAGTGTTATTCTTCTGGGCTGCTCAGCTATGGCAGGCAACTTAACTTTTGTGGTATTGGCTATATCAGACTGTAATGATGCATTTTTTTATTTACCGCAGATAAAGCGCTCTCAACTTTTCCTCCAACATTTTGCTAACGTGATTAATCGAAATATAATTCTCCAGACATTCGTTATATTTCCAGGAAAGGCCTTTTATGCTGTTTAACAGATGAAGCAAATCGACAGATTCAGTCACACATGTGGAGTGGCCTTGCTTTTTACAAACCGCACAAGAAATGCTGGGTTTTCTTTTTGTGACTCTGGAGCAAAAAATACACACAGACATTGTTTACGGTTGGTGAAATTTTAACATATCACCACAGAATTGTTTCTTAAAAAGAAAAACTCACATATTAATACCACAGTTGAGTTTTTTGCAGAGTATGTTGTATTAGATAACTTCACATTAAACTTCCAGCAAATAAAGCCGGACAAAAACTACTTAAAAACACAATACTTTGGAGAGGTCGAGCATACACATTTACTTAATAAGCGGTAGATAATTTACAACAACTTTGAATTTTTTAAGGTTACAAATTTGCATCAGTTTTCGATCATCTCCGCATACTGAATTATAACGTTTAATTAAACTTCCTATAATTCTTTACGTCAAGTGTTCTACTTTGAAGCAATATGTTAATAGAGGATTTGACTATTCAGTTACCTGTTGTCAACTCTCCAACTGGTATGTTATTCACTAACCAAACAGTTAATGCACTTAAGCTCCCATTGCTAAATGGGCTTCAATAAATTGTAACAGGGTTAGTTTAAACACCTGACACTGTCTCAAATGCGCTATGTCCAAATGCAAGGCAAACATTGTTGGTGCAATTCTGTATTATATTAATTACAGTATGATTAATAGCCAAAAATAATAATAAATATTCATGTTGAATCAGTCTCAAATTCTGTAAGTTCCAAACTGTTCGATTCGGTAAAATAATAATAACAACATCAACTATATATAATTAAATGCATGGTGTAATAGATAATAGTATAATAATAATAATATTTACTTACTGAGAATGATACACATAATATAAATAATAAATTACAGTAAATGTCTATGAATAAATAATAATAATAATAATAGTAATATAATAATAATAATAAGGTTTATTTACAAAAAAAAACATTACATCGTTCAACAGAAAAAACAAACAATTTTAAATATACATAGTAAATATATAAATAGAGATAAAAATCTAAGTACGGTAAACAAATGTGAAAACCATCAAAAGCATAGCTTGTAGTTGAATATTTCATGTCTAATTAACCTAATACAATTGGTGGAGAATATATACCTCTAAGAATAATTTCCACACAAATATAATAATAATGTAAAACTACTTAAAAAAGGATGTAACAATGTATTATATATAATTCCAGAATATGAGAACAATATCAATTATTTTTTATATCTATCATTCTATTTATGGTATGACGATCCATAGAAAAAAGATGTTCTTTTATTTTGCTTCCAAATTATTTCATTGAATTTATAATCTGTATTTCGCGAGGTAGAATATTATACAACCTGGGAGCAATGAAGCTATAATGCCTTTGCCCAATGGTTTTTTCAGCGAACAGTGTTTGAGCAGGATTTTCTGCCCTACTTCTGGTGGAGTACTGATGATCTATTAGACAAAGCGAATTTTTATTTTTAAACAGGTGAGTCAGGGTCTTCACAAACTAAAGTTGTCTCAAGTCGAGGATTTTTGTATCAGTAAATAGTATATCACTCCGGTAAGTCCTTCCTTTACCATACATAATCTTTAGAAAGTATTATTGTACTGTTTCTAGTTTGATTAAGTGACTTTTAACTACACCACCCCAACCCAGAATTACATAAGATAAACAGGATTCAACTAACGCAAAGTATAATATCCTCATACAAGGGACACTAAAATACTTTTTTATATACTTAAATTTATATATTAGACATCTAAGTGTGTTTATAGTGTTATTTAAATGAAAATCCCATTTTAGATGGTTATCGATGTAGATGCCTAGGTATTTAGCTGCATTTGAAGATTTGATAGAAATTTGAGTACCAAGATATAGAATATTTAAAACGTCATAATCAGGTAATTCCTTTTTATTAGAGCTGAATGGTATAAAACAGTTTTTGTAAAATTTATAGTTAGAAGCTTATGATTAAACCAATCTATTATATTTTTTAAATCATTTTCAACTTTCATTCTTAAAGAGCTCTAGGAATTATCTGAGTAAAAAATTACTGTATCATCTACGAAGCTAAATATAGACCCGCTGCTGTTCAAATTCAGTAAATTATTCAAATATATTATAAACCGTATTGGACCCAATACTGTTCCTTGTAGTACCCCGTATAACACCGTTTTTGCAAAGCTTAATACGCGATTAACCATAATATACTGCTTACGATCTAGTAACTTCTTATTAGGTTTAGAGCTGTTCCTCTTATATCAATATCCTCTAAGGTCTCCACCAACTGTTTATGACAAACAGTGTAAAAGGTCTTAGCTAGATCAAGGAAGGCGGAAATTGATGGGATACTTCCATCTAATGATTTATAAATTCTGTCGGTAAGAGAATAGATCGCATCTTCAGTAGATTTACCTTCGCGAAACTCATATTGCCTATCACTAAGTATATTGTATTTATTTGTATGTTTTAATATCCTGTTCTTTAAAATTTTTTGAAAAATTTTTGCTACGTTTCTAGTACGTTTTGCTACGTTTGCTAGTAATTAGTGATATGGGTCTATAGTTAGACATGACCAGCTTGTCCCCACTTTTAAAGAGATGTTTAACAACTGCTAGTTTGAAGTCTGCTGGACAAACAGCTTCCTCTATTATTTTGTTTATTAGATGGACTAATGGAGCTGCGATATCATTACTTATATATTTTCATAATTCTGCACTCACCAGATCGTAGCCAGGCGCCTTTTTTGCTTTTAAGCTATTTATTGTTTTATTATTTCTTCTTTAGTTATAGGTTGTAAGAAAATAGAATGACAATAAATTTTTCTTTCAGGTTTAGGAACAGCAGGAGTTTGGTTATTTATAGCAAGATTTTTTCCAACGTCTGAAAAATAAGAGTTAAAAGAATTTGCATATTAGATTTAAGTACTTCATCTGAAATGTTCTTTATTTCTTTTATTGCATTAGAGTTTACAGTTTCATTATTTAGTTCCTTTACAGTATTTCATAGGAATTTACTATTATTTTTGTTATTGTTCAGTTTATTAGAGTAATAGTTTGATTTAGCTGTTTTAATCAGACAATAAAGTGTGTTTTTGTATCTTTTAAACTTGTTTTTTAGTTGTTCGTTATTAGGATGTTTTTTCATGTTTTTGTACATGTCTTTCTTATTTATATATTTTATAAGACTGTCTGAATTGATTCAGAACCCTGCTGTTTTACGCGATTGGGTCCAAAATGGACAGGAACGGAGATTGGGGTCAGGGTTAAAAAAAAAAAGAATAATCACGTGGAAACCGAATAAAATCACTGAGCTCTTATGGGTATGAAAAATGCCATCCGTGTTCGGTGAAATTCGACTCCATTTTCGCCACCCCAAAAATCATCAAAATTAAAATACTCGATTACGCATCAAAAAATGTTTCGATGTTTAACTATAAATTCTAGCCAAAAATAAACATTCATCAAGATAAATCTCTGTCCATTTACCAGTCACACCCCCACACCCCTATTAACGTTACATCGCGGACGAGGAGGTGGGTTTAAAAAAATAATCAAAAAAAAAACAAATGAACAAACTTGACAATTTAATTTTTTGACAGATCATAATGCTTAAACTTTCACTCAATCACACTCGTTTAAGAATGTAGAATTTTCAAAAATGATTTTCACTCACATTGATCGTTATAATATGTTCGTTACATATTGCCAATGCAATTTTAGCTCTGGATTAGCTCAAGTAGAATATAGAAACAGATTTCCACAAGCACTACAGCCGAATAAAGCTCTGTTCAGAAAATTAGCTACGAAACTGAAAAATAATGGTTCATTTTTAAAGAAGAAGACAAGGTTGAACAATGTTACTGATAATGTAAATAAGGTAAACAGAGTTATTAATTATGTAAGAAATAAAAATACAGAAAATTTGGAAACATCATTAAGGGAAATTCGAATTGCTTGTCATATAAATAAATCAAGTTCTAGAAAAATTTTAAAGAAAAATGGTTACCGGTGTTATAAAGTCAAAAAAGTTCACAATTTACAAGCGGGGGACAAACCAAGGAGGAGGTGGCTGTTGGAAAAGAAGCGTGCCGATCCATTAATATGTAGTAAAATACTTTGGTCCGACGAGGCAAATTTTTCCAATAATGGATTTTTTAATCGCAATATTCATTACAAATGGACTTCTGAAAATACACACTGGCATAGACCGACTGGGTTTCAAAATCGTTTTTCAATAAATGTGTGGATAGGTATTTTAGGCACCAGTTTAATAGGTCCATATTTTTATGATGGTCACCTCAGTGGTCAAATGTACCTAAACTTTTTGAGAAATGAATTTAATGAATTCTTAGATGACCTACGTTTAGAGAATCCACACAACTTTCAATATTTTCAACAAGATGGAGCTCCTCCCCACAATTTCCAGATTTGCCTAGCTTATTGAGACGAAATTTTGCCTCGACATTGGATAGCTACCAATGGATTTATTCGATGGCCCCTCGTTCTCCAGATATAACCCCAACGGATTTTTTTCTATGGGGGGTATATTAAAGATGAGGTGTTTTCGACGACACCGCAAAATGTAGAGGACCTAAAAGCTCGAAGTCAACAGGCATGTATTACAGTTACCCCTGAAATGCTGAGTAATGTTTTAAATTCAGTACCTCGCCGCGATCGATTGTGCTTAAGAAATCGCGGTGGACACTTTCAACACTTGATATGATATATCTTTAAAATTGTTTTGAGGATTAGATAAATATTAATGTTCTGTGTGCTATATTCTTTTTATTATTAATTTGTTTTTGTTACCTGAATTTACTTTATTCTTCTTAATTGTGTTAATGTTTTATTATAGCAGAGATTTGAACAACTTATTGAATTATTATATTGTTTAATTTAATCATACTTGTCCACGACAAGTATAATGCTTGTTAAAAAAAATTTATTGGTATTAAAAAAATGTTTTTATAATTACTAACGTAGTACCAATGAATAAATATGGCATGTGATATATCGGGAGTAAAGTACTCTATTTAATGGCGTCATTTCCCGCCCGTTTCAAAATAGTTTTTTTAACAGCCTGAAGAGTAAATCTCAAAATACAGAGGTTCTGGAAAAAATTAGATATTACCTCGTTGAAACACTCTGTATTTCAAAAAAATTTCGCCTTAGAATTTTTCTCGTATCTCTTCAAATAACGGAGATATTTGGCCTAGACGTTTTCCGCATTTTCGATATTTTCCGCCATAACTCTTAAAGTAGGCCATGGATTTCAATTGTCTTTAAACCATTTTGTAGGATATATAAATCGACACAATTTTCGTAAAAATAATTTTTTTGTACGACCGATATTAAGTGAGATATTATCGAGTGCCTTGATAAAATGGACAGCCATATTGTTATATTATTTATTATATATATATTTATATTAATTTCATCTGTGGACTTATTCTATCCAATTATATGTTGGCACAAAGAATTAATATCCTGCCCTTCCCATCACACACATACTTGAAAAGTGCCTGTTAAAAAATTTAAGCCCCCGCGAGTTTCTAATTGCAGTTTAAAATTTTCAAAAACACACAACTAATCCAACTTAAATATTTATTCAGGAATTAAATTTAATCCCTAACTTCGTACAAAGGCTGAAAGTCGCCACCATGAAACGATTCTATATTAACATTTAATAGAGTGGAAAATTTAAAACACGAGTATTAACGCTCGCTAAAAATTAAAATTTAATTGGTTTAAAGACTAACAACCTACACGAATTTTAATTTTTCACGTACAGGTGCCCTTTGTAACGAATATTTAATTAGCAGTGCTACATAAATTTCAGTGATAAATTATGTTGGGTAATATTTGTTTAATAGTAGCCTTTTGTTGTTTACGATTAAAACTAAATCGCCTCGGGGATAAGAATGTTTAAAAACGTTGGGACGTAAATAATCCTGCTCATTAAATCGGAATTAGGTTTATTTAAAAGAAATAAATTGCGTTTACTTCGGATGTAAAATAAATTTTAACAAAAACATGACGTTACTTCTAACAACTAATCAGCTTGAACCAAACGTTATTTTGGATGGGAATTGTACAAACAAGGGTACAGAAAATTATTAGACAAGTTAAAATTGCAAGAAACTAAATATACAGTATTTCTTTGATGTTTCAGAAACTAAATCTATTTTATTTTTCTAAGTTATGAAGACAATTCCTATATCCTGCGTATGTTATTCACAGCTTCAAGATTATGCTTACGTCAAATCTATAGATACTAACTATTTACACACAGAACTTTTGATAGCCTAAATGAAATTATGATTGTTAAGTTCTTCTTTTAACATTGGTAATCATATCGTGCAAAAATCTGTAGTATAGCTAGAGAGTTATTTATCTTCATGTCATCAATGTCTTTTACTGTTTAGTTGTTATATATAGATCGCCTAGCAGTAATCCATATGAATCAATAGAAAAACTTAAAGATGGTTAGAACCCCACTTTGCTAGCAAAAAAATACAATAATTTTAGGGAACTTTCATATTAATTGGAAAAAGACCGACTCTGTAATGAAAAGTTATGATGAGATGACAAACATATTGACACATAAAGAATTGGAGTATGATAGTATCAACGTGAATGTTGTATCATCACGATTTATTAATAATATTGTTGAGCCTCTTAATACGGTTGCTCCACTTAAACAAATCAAAGTTAAAGAAAAAAAGAATTGATGAATTAACAATGAATATAATTAGGCAATACAAAACAAAAATGCGGCTTATAAAAAATTTCTATATACAAAAGAGGAACAAGGCTGAAATACATATAAACGAAAGAGAAATGCCGTAGTAAAAAGAAATAGAAAATGCTAAATGTAATCATTATGAAAAAAGCATCGATAACACAAAAATAATCCTAGACAAATGTGGACAAATTTAAAGGAATTAATAGGTAATGATAAAAAAGTCCAATCTCGCTAAATACATTAAATTGTAATGGAGTTGAATATAATGATATAGACGAAATTACTAATACACTTATTAAGTAGGCAGCATAGAAAATGTGATCGTTAGCATTGATGTAAATATTGTTGTCGAGGAGAGTGTCTTAGAAACAATCTAAAATGTTCTGCAATATGTGAAGTGAGGTACTGTCATCGCCTTAAGCGCTGAGACCTCGATCGGCGAAGTTCGGCATCTCTGTTGTAGGGTATGTCTCCTACCAGTCATAAACAAAAAACAAAAAATTTTAAAAATAACCAAAAAGTCATCACAAGCACTCGATAGTTCAAAAATAGTATAAATTCATCAATGTCAAACTTCAAACATTCAATCTAGTCCATTCATAGCAGGTTCACTATAGAAAAACGCCACTTAAAAATACAGCCCCCATATATTCATCAACAAGACACAAGTCACTATCTAAACCTAAAATTTCAACGTCTTACTCCATTTCGTAAATTTTCTATAAACCATTTCATATTCAAAATGTTAATACTTACGTTACGTTAAAACTTAACGTTCAAACTCATTTCATAACTTTCTTGCAACCAATTCGCATTTTATTTCTTCTTACTTTTTGATCACCCCCTGTATACATCAAACCACATTCCGTGCCTTGAGTCTTAAAGTTCTAATTTAATTTCATCAATTTCTTGCAAGCCGATTGCTACTTTATTTTTCACCATTTTTGATCGCTCCTCATAATATAGCATACAATATCTCGGTTCAACTTGACTCGTACCCGTTAGGAACATTTTCATGTCTTATTTCCAGACACTATGCACCTATCGGGAATATTCTCATTTCATTTCAACTTTTAAACATCGGACCTCCGTTAATACTTTACGGGGTCGTGTCAGATTTTATTAATTAAACGCTAAACTAAAATAAATCCAAATTTCGTTCTTATCTCAAAAAATTCCTCTTTTCATTGCCAATTTTGCAATATAATATTCATTTTCGAAATCTTAAATCTCCAGTATTGTGCAATATGTTGCAATCAATGACTCCAGCCTTTACAGTCGTTTTAAAACGGGATGCGAGACTCGATGGGGCGCGATAAACGAAACTTTCCCAAACGTATCAATACCCGAGCACAGCCTACCCAAGGCAAGTTCAGTTTTGACGGTGACTTCTATGTTTAGTATTCGCGAAACGATTTAGAGGAAAAAAGTTATTTAAAAGTGATTTTAAGTATAATAAGCTAATTTGCTAGTGCTTCCGGCCCGGTTACTATTTAACTCAAGTTGTAGATACGCACCGTCTAGTTAGGCTTTCTTACTCCCTTGTCCCTGCATATTTTTCGTGACTAACTGTACAGAACTAGCTTCCCAGACCGAAACCTGGTTAAAAAGAGTAGTTTTAGGAAATCGCCTTAAGTGGCCCCATTTAGTTTTAGTCCCTCCTCGCCTTAAGTGGCCACCTTTAATTTTTATCTTGGCCTTAAGTGGCCTCTATTTATCTTTTAGTAAAAACCTTTCGCCTTAAGTGGCCCCATTTTATTTCGCCTTCACGGCCCACATAGTTTTAACTCCAGGACGTAAATATAAACAAGGCATTAAAAAAAATTCTTTTGATTTGATTTTCTTGAAGAATGCAAATAAAATAGGGACTAACCAAACAAGAAAATACAGTGCAGGAATTAATAAAAAACGCTTTTCATGTAATTGGTTATCTCCTACTAAATGTTATCAGCTTAAGTTTTGAAAAAGGTATTTTTTCGGAATGTTTTCAAGACCTCCACAATATTACCAATACCAAAAGTTCCAAATGCTAAGTTAGTAGAGTACTTGAGACCCATAAATATGCATCCCTTTTGTGAGAAATTACTTGAGTTAGTAGTGTTCGATCAAGTAATCCAATAAATAAATTCAAATAATATATTTTGTACTTATGAATAGCGTTTTCGAGGTAAATATTCCTGTGAAACAGCTTTACAGTTCATAATTAGAGACTGGACCGCTACATGGTGCCTGCTGACTATTTTGCATGTCGCTTCCTAACGATACCAAATAATCAAAGGATCCTCGTGTTGTTCTCCCGGCGATTTCCTTTTTGTTAACACCGTCTTAGAAGAATAACTTCTTTGGGCACATGATACTATTGTTCTTTTGGCAAAAAAAACTTCACTTGTCGATAGAAAATAAAATTGAGCAGATAACAAACTGTCACTTTTCACAGAAATATAGTAACAATATGGCGGGGTGATGCTACATTTGACTACGTGACTGTTTCTCCTGTCTATTCTAACTCTATGAGGAAGACTCACAACGATTCAAAATTCATTAGTAAGTTTTGGAAAGACTCCAATAGACTGCAGAGGTCTTCATAATAATGGGATAAACGCATATCCAGTGGAAGTGGTTACCCTCATCGAAACGTATATTAAATGCTTTCAACCAAAACAATCTCATGTACCCAATGAAAAAATCCAGAACGAATATTCCTACCAGAATTTTTGACTGTTAAAGATATGCACGCCATGGTTCTTACAAAATATTTCCTCATAATTCCATACAAAATTTACTGGCAAATTTTCATATAAAAAGAAAAAGGAAATTAGAAAAGCCGAGTTATGGGAAGATTAGAACAAAATCATTATCAGTGCTCGTGAGGAGCCATTACCTTTTAATTTAGTAAAGATGAAAACCTCTCATATATTTGAATTTAGAAAAGCAACAGAATCGTTTTTTCTTAAAACTGCCAAGCCTCCCATAAAAAAAACATACGAGTGTTGAAAATTGAAAAAGGCACTTCTGTTGTTTATATGGGAAATGAGATTCATATCCCGGCCTTTGAAGATCTAGTATTGTTCGTGCTAAAATTCGTATTCCTGTTGGACTTGAATTAGAACGCTTGCATGAGGTACTACATGAAATATTTCCTCTAAAAATATAAACCTTCAAAATTCTTATGGAGTTTTTTGAGAAACCTGAAAATAAAAATTTTTATGACTTACTAAGATGAAATACCAGACATTTATGAAGACGATAATAGTAGTGGGTGTGAGGATTAATAATTATTAAGTATTATATCAGTATTTTATTTAAAATAAAATGTTTTTTACAAAAAAATATTTATTTTCTGGAAAGACATGCATATGTCCAATTCTTTCTCCCAACCAACTTTCTAAAATGATTGAATTATTTCTACAACATTGTATCAGAGAAACATCCTTAATCATTGGGTGAAACTTCAATTTCGTAGATTTACTGGTTATCGGTAAAAACAGATTTTCTTCATTATCTCACAATCAAATTTTTCGACTAGTGCTGTTATATCGCAGTTTTATATTGTTAAGTGTTATTATATTAAGAACCTAATTATTTTATATTAACCTGCTAATGGTTTATTTTCCATTCCCTTTGTGAAAATGTTAAATATATTTAATTAATTGTTATTATTTGAGCAAACAAATTTTTATTATTATTGTATATTTAATATTTTTCACACACTATTTCTCTTTCCAAATGACAGGTAACATTTTCTAAATCCTTAGATGCTGTATACTCAAATAGTTTAAGACGAAGTAAACAGTTTTTCCTCCAGGGTGTGATTACATTGCGCGAGCTACTTTAACTTATGAGAAATATTTATGTTCAGCTGCAAGTTAATGTCAGTCTAGAAGCGTGATACGTCTTATCGATTGAGAAAATACAGTATACCAATAACTAGCTAGGGCCGTATTATGTGTTTATGGTAGTTATTTATTTCACGATCGTGGGTTACTTACTCCATTGGCACCGCAGCTTCAAAATTTACTATTATTTAGGTTACTTAGGGCTATTAAAGCTCACGGCTAAAGTCACCAGTGCATTACTTAGCTTTATTAAATTAAAGCTCACAAGCCACATATGGAGGCTGTACGTTATGAGATCGCCCACGGTGCGCCACTTTGAAGCATCTTACTAACATGCTTACAAAACTAAATTGAGGATCCATAACTAGTTTGTAGAATTCGTAAATTTTATATATCTAAATACTTTCTTAATGTTAACTGTTGTAATCGTTCTTTTTTCCGAAAATCCTAGCAATCTAGAAAACAATAAAATGACCAAGTATATAATTAAACAAATATATAAACACCACTGAAATTAGACAACCCCCAATTCCAGAAGCCAGAGGCTTGTACGGAAGGAGGTTACGCATTGAAAAACGCGGACATACAAACATATCCTCCGACAGTGCTAGTGCCGGGGCTCGAACCCGTTGGATTGATTGCGATTATAACCCCGCACTTTAACCAACGCGACTATCGGCTAGATATAGTAATAATAACAAATGCCTTTATTTTCAATCATATTCTACATAGAGGAAAGAGAACATACGTCAGATATATTTTAGGAAATTTCAAAGGGAAGTTCATAACAAATGTGCTCTACCACTTAACCCTCGATATACATTGAGAAAGAATTACGCACAAACTAAATTGTAGTAGGAAAAACTGAAACACTATATGCGCTGCCCAAGTACTTCCACATCCAGATATTGTATCCAAGTCTTATACACACTAAATTCCAATATTTTATTCCCTTTAATAATAGGGTGGGGGTGGCAATGGGGGTGGTAGAGGCGTTGGCTAATGTAAAAATTTTTTTAGGGGTTCTTGGTTCTCGTATACGCACTAAATCCCGATTTAATTTTGTATTCCCTTAAACAATAGGCTAGGGGTGGCAATGGGGGTGATAGAGGAGGTAACTAATGCCAAAATAAATTTTAGAGGCCCTTGGTTCTCGTACACACACTAAATCTCAATTTAATTTTTTACTCCCTTTAATAATAGGGTAAGGGTGACAATGGGGGTGGTAGAGGGGGTGGCTAACGCCAAAAAATTTTTTGAGGCGTTTCGTTCTTGTACACACACTAAATCACATTTTATTTTATTTACTCCCTTTCACAATAGTGTGGGGTGATATTGGGAGTGATAGGTGGGGTGGCTGATGTCAAAAAAAATGTTGAGACCGTGACTTTTCGTACGTGCCCTAAATTGCAATTTTATGTACGCTTACTTGCTTGCTTTACCTATTTACCCTTATTTACCCCATTTACCCCCGAACCCTCCCCAACGGAATTAGATAAAAATATAATCTAGTTCCAGATCTCGTTATAATACATAAAGTACTAAATTTCAAGTCAATATCATAAACGGTTCCAGAGTTAACGTGCGCACAAGAAAGTTACAGACAGACCGACAGACAGGAAATTTTTTATTCGCTCAAATTTAAAATCTCGACGTTTCATGACATTTAAGTCTATTTCAACAAAAAATATATATATATTTTTGCGTTGCTATACTTCCACTGGACGTGGAAGTAAAAATAAATAATAAAATAAATAGGCACATAAAACTATTCTGACTAACCTAGCAAGGTAGCTTTAAAATATCTTTTAAATTTTGCAACACTAAATGATTTGGCACTAAATGAGACCTGATTATATAATTTGTAAATACAATATCTGAAACCTCTCTCATAGACGAAGTTCTATGCATAGATGGACTAAGTAAACCTTTAGACCTAACAATGAAATTATGAACATTGCTACGAAAAGTTATTTTATTGTAAAGATAAGACGGACCCTTCATTGTGATAATTTTGTGAAAGATACAAGTTGAATAAAAGTTTCACCGATCTTGCATGTTCAACCACATGAGTTCAGGCAGCTTATGTGAAACATGTTTTTATTTACATATACCATAGATAAATCGCATTTATAAGTTTTACACGCGCTGTATACGATTGCTACAATCCCTGTCCAAACAAGGGCCATAAACTGGGGCACAGTATGTGAACTGAGCCAATACCAATGTTTTACAAAGCGTCTTTTTAGTATTTATGCTTAAGTAACTGCTGTGTGGATAAATTAATCTCTCTAAATCTTAAACTTGGGTTTAAAATTAATCCTAAATTTCGAGCATGTTGCGAAAATTCTAAACGACATCCATTTATTTCAATATTAATTAGATATCTGGTCGATAGCCGAGTGGGTTAAGGCGCGAGGTGGTAATCGTTATTAGTCACACGGACATCGCATTACCGGGTTCGAATCCTAGCTCCGGCACTGGCACTGCCGGAGGAAATGGTTGTATGTCCGCGTTTTTCAATGTGTAACCCTCTTTCCGCACAAGCCCTGACTTCTGGAATTGGGGGTTGTCTAATTTCTGTGGTGTGTTTATTTCAAATTAGCACAGTGGGGCTTCTTACCGGATAAATGCATAGCTGATTATAATGGATTTAAAACAAATGAATTCTGCAAAGAAGTGTCCGATAAACTTTTTAAGTCATTGTTGATTTGTTACACAACAGCTTCATAATCCTTAGTATAAAAAGAATAGTAAATTTGAGTATCCTCTGCATACTTATGAACCGAACAGGGTTTAACAAAGTTTACAAATTGAGATGTGTAAATTGCAAACAACAGGGGGCTAAAATAGAACTTTGTGGAATACCTTTATTAATCGCCCTTGACTAGGATATTTTATCGGATATTCTTACCATTTGTGAGCGTCCTTCAAGATATGACTTGAGCAGTTTACAACCTGTATTATTAACACCACATGATTCTAAAATTTTTAAGAGCAATTCGTGATCAACGATATCGAACCCCTTACTAAAATCTAGTAATATCAAAATAGTACATTAACCTTGATCGGTGGCCTCAACAACATCATCCGTTATATGCGTTAAAGCTATAAAGCAACTATAACCAGCTCTAAAACCTGACTGGATTGCTGGCAGTATGTTAAAAGTATCAATGTGTTCTCTAAATTGGATCTCAATTATTTTTTCTGCCAACTTTGATAATCCTGTGAGAACATTAATAGGTCTTAAGTCTGGGAATGCCTTTGGATCATTTTTTTTTTAACTAGAGCAACTTTCCATGCAGAATGAAACTGACATTCAACTATTAATACTATGAGTTAAGAAGTAAAATAAATGCTTAACGAGTCAGATTGGGATGTAGAATTTTTAAGCTACAAAGAACTCAGTGAGTAAGTTGAGTACTAAGCTGAAATTGAACTCTGAATTAGTAATTTTATTTTGGTTATAATAATTCAAAACATCTGCAATAGTGTTGTTATCTTGAGGGATACTCTACATAAAATAATTATTGATAGCATCAGGGTTTAGTAAGTTGCTAGGCATTTATGACGTAATATTTAGTGTCTTAAGCTCACCCCAGAGCTCACTCCAGAGCTTATTACAATTCTTGTTTCTGGCAATATGATTAAAATAAGCACGCTTTTCAGCGGTTTGTGCATAGTTTGTAGAATTTCGAACTTGCAGTTCCGTTCTGCAATTGAAGGATTTCTTTTATATTCAGATTTGCCTTCATAGCCTTGCTTCATCAGCAGCTTTAGATTATTAGTGAGCCAAGGTGCCGTATTTTTACTTTTTAAAAATTGAATTGTAAATCTAAAAGCAATGGAATCGAATTTATTTGGATATGTGTGTATGGTTAAATTTTTACCTAAACAGCTGGTAAGTTGAATTTTATACAACACTGCTTTCAAAAAACTGTTTTTTGGTAACTTTTTGGTAACTTTATTGCTGGAAATATTAACTTCGCGAAAATTACCGAAAATATGTAGAACTTTATTTACAACATTTTTTGTTCAGTAACTTTTTCCGTGTGACCAATAGAACACGAGATGAAACGATTCAAAAATTTTTCAAGATGGCGGCTGAAGCAAAAGGGGGGAGGTCACCTTTTTGGTTTTAGACCTTCTAAGTGGTCCTGATAACATTGAGCATGACAAATTCGAGAGTGCAATTTTTTCTAGCTCGTGGGAATTTTTGGTGCATTTTTACTATACTATAATGATAGATTATTCGAGGTAATATGAGTGAGTCATTGACAATTTGAAGGAGTTCGAGTGATTCAAACATCGATGTAAAATCTGAATTGTACTTAGGTCTATCTTTAGTAAATTACTATTTACGCCTCCAAAACAAAAAATTGTATCTCCATATTGCATAGAGATTGATAGTCCCTCCTCCAATTGATCTGTAAAATATTTAAAAATGTACAATGTTTTCCTCATCATTTGGATGATAATGTTTTTTAACTTGGTGCTTCTAAGATATACTTGTACAATATATTGCGACGATCAGTTTACCACTTCACAGCCTGCTAGGTTTTTTCTGTTATTTTTCGGAAATTCACATTAGCTATTTTTTATCGAAAATCTGTGCCAATGTACCATTGCCCAGCGTCCTCTAAAACCCAATAAAAATTATAAATCACAATAACAATATACTGGAAAATATCAAAAACAAACATGTGCTTCGAAGAAAATCCCGCAAAAAAAATTTTTTCGCCTGTCGCAGAGAGTATGTTTCTCAAGATAATTTCAAATGGACCTAAATAATGTCACTCACCTTTAATAAACAATAGAGAAATCAAAAAGTGACATATTTTTAAGCAATAATAAAACCATTATTTAAAACTAACTGGAAATAAATTATCTATAATAAATTACAGACCTATATCAAACATCGCCAAAATTTTCGAAAAAGCTATAAAATGTAGGATGGAAACTTTTTAAAAAATATTTGACCTGCTTTCCAAAAATCAATTTGTTTTCAGCGAATAAAGTTCTCCAGAAGATGCACTTGCAAATCAAACAATATATAAATCAATAGACCATAAATTAACGAGTTTAGTAGTTTTCATAGATCTAGTAAGAGCGTTCGATACTGTAAGTCACAAGCAAATGCTTAGTAAACTTTGGAACGTGGGCTTTCGCGGATATGGTTATAATTTATTAAAAAGCTATTTTGAGGGCAGAACACAAATTGTAAAAATAGGAAACAAAATTATTCCAAAAAGGTTTCAATTGGCTTACTGCAAGGGACACTATTGGCACCACTATTATTTAACATATTTGTAAATAACCTACTTACCTTAGCAATAGACGGAAAAATGTCTGCCTTTGCAGATGATACTGTAAATCTTTTCTGCTGCCTCGTCGTCCGATTTAAAAACAATAACAAGCACAAATATGAAACAAATTAAAGATTGGCTAGAGTACCACCTCCTAATCATTAACATCGACAAAATTAAATATATGTGTTACGCATCATAAAAAAATACCTTACCTAATTATACAAATATTCCCATTTACAACACATTTATGTCGATAAACGCCACAAAATCCATTCAATACCTAGGAATTATTTTAAACCTGAATCTTAAATGGTATTTACAAATAAATTATATAATAAAACGACTGAGATTGCTCATTTATGAAGCGGCGTAAGCAAAACAAAATATTAATCCACTAGTCCAAACACAGGAAATATTTTTTTAAGTTATATTTGGAAAAAATTATTACTATCCTACGTCACTATACTATCACGGAATCAAGTAGCTTAAATATCAGACAACTGTATGTGAAACTAGGTTAAAAATAAAATACATAATCAAAATATATCACACTTACATAATAGTAGACTTAAAGTTAATAATAAATTAATCAACTTTCGAGCACAAAACACTGTAGCTACAAAATATCTTCTATATCTAGCGCTCAGAATATACAATTCTGGCCCAAGAAAACTTAAAAACACTACTTATACTCGCTTTGTATATAATATAATCAAATGCAAAGATATTAAATATGAAAATCTTGATATATTTATAAACAAGGTCTTTTTCCTGTAACATAAGAATACGAAATCTAAAGGAATAAACCTACAAAACACAATTTAAACATCTATTTCGTACTTGCCTTTATTTGTATTTTTTACGAACATATGATGTCCACATAAATCGGTTATTATTATTATTTTTTAATCCTTATTATATTTATTTAACAAACAATATAATAATATATAATATACAGTAATATTATCATACAGTAATAGGTAATAATACACACATAAAATATATAGTAATATATATATAGTAGTGTATGACTGATGGTCGAGAGGTAAGCGCACTTGCCTCTCACCCAAAAGTCCCGGGTTCGATCCCCGGTCGTGGCAGTGGAAAATACTGTGAGAGGGATTTTTTCACTATACACGGATATTGGGTGTGTGTCCCTTGTCTCTAAATGTGTAGCCCCCTCCCACACAAGGCTCTTCTAGAGCCTTCCGGGATAAAGGGGGTCGTCATTACCTGTGGTGTATTTATTTATTTATATTTATTATCATTGCCCTTAATAGTAAATGGTAATATGTACGATTCTGCGGAGAGCATATAAGTAAAATTTGTGGTATGCCCGCATAGCACAGTATGGGATCGGAATAGCAACAGTATTAGTGATGAGTTATAATTCAGAATTTTACACCTATACCTTCAGCAATTACAATATTTAGCAACTTATATAATATTAGACTATAATAGTACAATTAACTTAACAGAACATGAAATGAATATTGAACCTACATAATATATTTGAATATACCCTACAAATATAATCAGAGCTAATAAACAACTATAATGTGAGACAAAAAGCACGTACAATATGTTAGGAATCTTTTTCTTTTGAGAGGCATTTTTGCACTAATTGATTATTTGGGCTATTATTTGGTGTATTAATAATGTCGTTCGTTTTTCACCAATGTCTATGAAAAAATTATTTAAAAAGTTTGCTTTATCTTTATCACTGCTAAGAATTTCATTATTTTTAATTGTTTTAGTTTAGAGTTAGAGTTATCTCATTTAAAATGTCCCAAATTTTTTTAAAATTATTTCCTGCATCGGTTAATTTTTTAATGTAATAATCATTTTTTACTTTCTTGATAAGAGTATTCAGTGCATTTGTGTATGTTTTGTATCGCCTTTTAGAATATCCCGTTTTCTAATTGATTTAATTAAACCACGTGTGATCTATGGTTTGAGCCTCCTTGTATATTTAATATGTTTGTTGCCTTCTTAATATACGCTTCAAATTTAATTAAAAAGTTATGGGTTTTTTTAGTACATCACTCTCGTTTAAGGTAATATCCCAATTTTCTTTAGTTAATAACTCATTTAATTAAATAATTATAAATATTCAAAAGAATAGTTACAATACGCAGTTGGTTTATTGTTTCATTAGTTTTCTTCAGATTTCTCTAACATATGTTTAGGCCGTGCGACCATTATCAAAGAGTCTTAGAAACCATGATGATAATGGTCGCAAGTCCGAAACATATGTCAGCGAAATCTGAACAAAACTAAAGTGTGTTAAAGCGACTGGCTAGCAAACTGAGTTGCCTAGCGAAGTGGGTTCGATTCCCGCAAGGCGAAACAATTTTTCATTAAAAAAATTGCCCCAAGAGTGGTTCGGAGTCCACATTAAACTGTAGGGCCTCGTCTCTCTTTGCCTAGTACAAGATCCTTGAGATCTTCCAGGGAGTTACTTCAGTAACTTGAGAGGCGGTTAAGAAAACATTTTAAGAAAACATTTTTTAATAAACCAAGTGCGTATTGTAACTATTCTTCTGAATATTTATAATTATTCTATTGAATATGTTCCTAAAGTCGAGGCAAGAATTCAAGCGATGCATGTCACGAGTGATCTAGTTAAAGAAATTCTAATACTGACATAATTTTTAATCATTAATTACGTTAAAAAGAATAGTTCTTGAGACCCAGTTATTAAGCTTTTTTCAGAAATAGGTACAGTTTAATGGGGCTTCATGATTCTCAGCAGTATTGTCTTATTTATAGAATCGATCTGTGACGTGCATCGCTTGAATTCTTGCCTCGACTATACCGCAGATTCCATCCAATTAACTCATGTAATTGCTCACAGTTAATTTTCTGTATTGAAATTTCTTCTACATTCTTTATTACTTGGCTGACCATTGGCAAACAAATATTATGAAAAATAGGGTAACGATCTGTTATATTGTAATATACAGGGTGTTGCATCATGAGAGGGACATAGCTTAATAGGAGGTAGAGAACGTCAGTGGTAACCGGAACCTCCCATAGAAATGTCTCATTGGGCCTTCATTACGAAGTTACAGGGTGTTAAATAATTTTTGGCCAAACCTGTTTTTTGTCATAACTTTGACAGGGAATGAAATAACGGATTCATATTTGGTACGGCTAATGTACTAACGAGCCCCAAGAGGTACATGTATAAAAAAAATATATCCAGGTCCGGACTCACTATAATTTATGTTTCTTCTTTGCATCAATAAAACATCACCCTGTATATATTTTTTTGAAATTTCGATACGATATTCGAAAAGAGCAAGAAAAAACAAACAAAATGGCCTATTTCATTTTTTTGTTACACCTTCGTGGTTATTTAAATACGTTGTTAAATGTGCAAGAAAATGGATTACAGAACCCTATTAAATGAGAGGCACGTGAAATAAATAGTTTTATAACTAAAATTTGCAAAAATTCTATTGAGTCTAGGTGGTCTGGGTGAATCCTAATTCCGGCACGTTTTAAAGGTCCATTTTGGTAAAAAACTGTGGTCCTAATAAGTAATCGGGTATGAAATAAGAAAATGTTTAATCAATCACAGTAGGCTTGTTCAAAGAATAAAAGTGACAGATAATTTAAACCATTTAGGCCTAAGCAACTAGTTACTTTGATCAAGAAAATCATCAGCATTTTATACTTAATAAAAATTGGAAAAGAGAACAAACTAAAATCTAAATAAATAAAACATTTTCCATTCAATTAACAATAAATAACAAAACAATAACTAAATGTGTTTAAAAATAAAACGTAATTGACACTAAAGTAAATTTTCAAAATGTCCTCCCCCGCATTCTGTGCATTTTCTTGCGCGTTTAGAAAGGTCACCAATTGCTCGACGTATCATTTCTGGATTATTCCGTATTTCGTCGCAGGTTGTAACGATGCGCTGGATTAATGTTGTCTACTTTCAATTTCAATGCTATAAACCTCGTTTTTTAAGTGGCCCCATAAAAAGTAATCACAAGGGTTACAATCAGGAGATCTTGGTGGCCATTCATGTGGACCCCCGCGTCCAATCCATCTATTAGGATACACATTGTTTAAGTGTTCTCTTACTTGAAGGTTAAAATGTGGTGGGGCCCCATCATGCTGAAACAACATGCCTCTTAACCGATATTTTCTAACATATTCGGTAAAATGTTTTGAAGAAAATCAAAGTAAATTTCATCATTCAATCTTTCTTCAAAAAAATGTGGCCCTATCAAATGTCTATTCACAAGTCCGACCCAAACATTTACAGAAAACCTGTGTTGCGAACGGCGTTGGCGTACCGCATGTGGGTTTTCCTGTGCCCATTTATGATTATTTCGTGAATTGTTTACTCCATCCCTTGTAAATTGTGCCTCATCCGTAAATAAGGTTCTGTAAATGACTGGGCGATGGTTAGACAACCAATGACAAAATGCCAGGCGGGGGATATCGTCGCCTTGTTGAAGACGCTGTACCTGCTGGATATGATATGGATGGTAACGTTCTCTTTTTAGGGTTCTCCATACTCGCCAATGAGGAATACCAGTTGCCAAACTGATTCGTCTAGTGCTCATATTTGGGTTTTCTTGAACTACGTTTATAATATTGTTTTGTTCCTGCACACCTTGTTGTAAAACACGCTCCACAACTGCAGAAGTAGGAAACTTTCCGTGTTGTCTTGCATACTGGAACACCGTACTAAAGGTTTTATGATTAGGGCATCGACGGCCAGGAAAATGCAGCCGATATTCTCTTTCCGCCGACCTACCATTTCCATTACAGAAACCATAGATGAATATTATGTCAGCATATTCCACGTTTGTAAATTTTACTGGCATAGTTAAAATATTTTCACAAGTTTTCACTAACTAAATGCGGATTATTGACACATTAAATTACGAACAAACAATTATTGAACTGTTTAGGAGATTTCTTTTTATTATCTGTCACTTTGAACAAGCCTACTGTGATTGATTAAAAATTTTGTTATTTCATACCCGATTACTTATTAGGACCACAGTTTTTTTACCAAAATGGACCTTTACAACGTGCTGGAATTAGGATTCACCCAGACCACCTAGGCTCAATAGAATTTTTGCAAATTTTAGTTATAAAACTATTTATTTCACGTGCCTCTCATTTAATAGGGTTCTGTAATCCATTTTCTTGCACATTTAACAACGTATTTAAATAACCACGAAGGTATAACAAAAAAATGAAATAGGCCATTTTGTTTGTTTTTTCTTGCTCTTTTCGAATATCGTATCGAAATTTCAAAAAAATATATACAGGGTGATGTTCTATTGATGCAAAGAAGAAACATAAGTTATAGTGAGTCCGGACCTGGATATATTTTTTTTATACATGTACCTCTTGGGGCTCGTTAGTACATTAGCCGTACCAAATATGAATCCGTTATTTCATTCCCTGTCAAAGTTATGACAAAAAACAGGTTTGGCCAAAAATTATTTAACACCCTGTAACTTCGTAATGAAGGCCCAATGAGACATTTCTATGGGAGGTTCCGGTTACCACTGATATTCTCTACTTCCTATTAAGCTATGTCCCTCTCATGATGCAACACCCTGTATAATGGTTTTATTCTAATTTCATTTATGTTTTTTTGAACTACATTTTTGTTTACTTTAATAAAAGTATAATCGATGGGTGATTCTGATTTTTTGTTTTTCTTGTAATATTATTTATGTAAGAGATATGTCCCTTTTTTTCTAATATACTTAAACATGATACCACGGTTTGGTTGGCCTTGTCACAAATATTAATGTTAGTATCGCCAATAATCTCTATATCTGGTCTATTTTGTTCTATGTACGTTTCATATTCTGAGATATATTCGATTACATTTGTGGATGGAGGTCTATATACACAGGATAAACCAAAGGATAACTTTAACTAGTAAACTGCTACTAATATCTTTCTTTTCCTTTTTAAACTCACCTTATTTCTCTGCTTACTCCAATTTTAGTTTTTGCTTCAAATAAAATCCATGTACTCAAATACTATGCAGCATACTTTCACAGACACTCGAAAACAATTTTCATAACTTCCGCAAGGTTTAACTAACTGTTTCTATATTGATAGATACTCACAAGATGCATGTCATTTTACACAATGCTAAAAAATGCTATTGTAGAATAAGTCCTTTACATATATTTATATCTTTATAATTAACTTTACGTTCACGTATTGTACTTTAAATTCAATCTGCCAATAAACATTACTATTATTATTATTTTGTAAACAAAATATATGCGTGAAAGAAACGGAAAGACATTGAAAATGTAATTTAAAAAGAAAGTTAAATACGTCAACCTCAATTTATTTTATAGATTTTTATATATTAAGTCTCTATTTCATATGTTTCATGCATTTCAAAAGCTCTCTTTAATGACAATACTAAAACGGTGTCTTAAATAATACCTACAACATATTTTCTACAAATAAATGTCGCCGGCAGCTATATCATAAAGATTTTTTGTTCCTACCAAAATATTTTGATAAGAAAACGCTACCTATTGGAGTATAAACTTATCGTAAGTTGCATGCTCTCCGAGAGAGATACCATTTTTGGCACCAGCATTCCGAATTGTGAACGCAGCGTAAAGAGATTATTCTCTAGAGGAAGTAGTAACAATAAATTCTATAAAACTGTATATTTTTGCTAAACCATAAACAGTTATTATTAAAAACACTAACTTTTCCATTATCTTGTATTTTATTATTGTTATTTTTTATTACAAAAATATAATATATTTTGTGTAATAGAAATATAGAATAGAAATAGAAATTTATTTATTCAGATTCGATATTACAACCTAAGCATACTTAGCTTGTGTTGATTACGAAAAATTATTAAAATACAATCTATATTGATAAATAAATACTAAATAATAAATACAACAGAATAAAGACGATGATTATGCTGATATTAGAAAATTTATCCAATAATATGTTTATTATTCTACAAGCACGTAGAAGATATATAAATCAATTTTGCAACTAGAAGATAATTTATTTTCACAAATTATTTTAATTAAACCTTATATTTTTCTTTCTTTTTATATGTTTTATATTTTTAGGTAACATATTCTAAAGCTTTGGCCCATGAAAAAATATAAACCTTTGCGGATGAGATTTACTAAGGAGAGGGATTTCTACTGGAATGTTTTTATTCTACCTAGTATTATAACAATGTTCTAGAGTATGCATTTGAATTTTACACATCCACATTAAGGATTCGTAAAAATACAATGTTTTAATGCTAAGTAGATCCACTTCTTGGTACAGAATTTCGGTAGTAAGGTACAGAGACGAATATTAGATGACTGTCTAAGTTAAAAACAAAAATTTTTAATTTCCACCAGGGATACAGTCACGGGTTCAAAACGCCAAAAACGCCGAACCCAACAGATAAAAAAATTAGTAATTCTCAAATGTGTTGTATAGGGTGTTATTTCTGTGACTGCCATTGGCATGTGAATGCAACAAATATGTGTATAATATACTGAGGCCTTCAATGTCATTTCTGGCATTCATAGCTTCAGGTTCATTAAAAATGTGACACATTTCTAGAAAAGTTCTTTTTTGAACGTTCTTTTCAAAATCTAAAATCTTAACCTCGTTATAATTGAGGTTATGGTATAGTGATAGAGCGTGTTTGGATAACATTGAAGATTCTTTGTTAACCCTCACGTCGCTTCTGTGTGATGTGATCTTATCTTTAATTTTTCTGCTAGTTTGACCAATATACTTTTTTCACAATCATTGCAAGAGATGCAATATACGACATTTGAATAGTTCATTAAGTCGTCTTTGTCTTTCAGTTTAGCAAAAAGATTGTTAATCGTTACCTTATTTTTTAAAGCTAACTTGATGTTAGTAAAACTTGAAAACAGCTTCCTAAATTTAAGAGACACATGCGCTATGTTCGGTATAGAGAAATAAAACATGTTATTACGAACTTCCTGGTTTTCACCCTCACTCGGCACAACCACGTCAGGGCGTTCATTGACAACATTGCCTCGTGCAACAGTTCTATTAGCTATGAGTTTTTTTACTAACGCTGGTGGGTAACCACATTTCATAAATAAATCTGACAAGATTCTTAGGTTGCCTGTTACAAACGAGGTATGTGAGGTGTTCATAACCCTGTTTTTCATTCCCACTAATACATTAATCTTTTGTTGTTCCAAGTGAAACGATTCGTAATATAAATATCGTCCAGATGAACCTGGTTATACATATATTTGTTGCATTCACATGCCAATGGCAGTCGCAGAAATAACACCCTGTACAACACATTTGAGAATTAGTAATTTTTTTATCTGTTGGGTTTGGCGTTTTGTTGGCAACAGACCTGAGGCAGAGAGAGAGGGGGGGTTGACATGACCCCTCTCTCTCTGCTTCAGATTTGTTTTGACAGTTTTTTAAGTTCACATTCCGATGTTATTCGGAGTAATAAGGAATAACGTAGTTGACTGTTATCTGTTCAGTTTTCGAGGGGGCTGAAACTATTTTAGATTAAAGATTTTTGTTGTTAACTTAAATTCAATATAAATGTAGTTCACAAGTGTGATTTATTTTGTAATAGTTGTGTTTGTTCTGTCTTGATGATTTGTCAATTTCAATTTTAACCTCAATTTAGTAAGTACTTTTCACTCGTATTAAATAATTTTTATAATGAGTTCAAGTTTTTGTAGAATTCCTGAGGAAGAAACAATAAAGTTTCGAAAGCTTGAATTTAAAAAAGAGTTGTCTTTTTTGAACCAGTGACTGTATCCCTGGTGGAAATTAAATTTATATATATATATATATATATATATATATATATATATATATATATATATAAAGAAGAAGGGTAGTCTTGACTGACTAGTTAAGAAAACCAAAATTAAACACACGTAGTGTATCTTGAGGTTGCAGTCAGAGGTGAAAAGTTAACGGCCACAGAACAGAAAAAGAAAAACTCTTTTGTTACTTTGTCAAGCTTTCGGAAATTATTTATTCCCTTTATCAAGACATTAACTTGAGGTTAAAAGTTAAGGTCACATGTATTATAAAATAGTCGCATTTTTTAACTTAATGTAGACAAATTCATACACAAATTCCTTTACAGGTACACAATTTAAGGTAAACAATTACTGATTATTTAAAATTAAGGATTAAAACCATGATTAAAATAGATATAACAAAATGAACATGAATAACTATCACATGTGATAGTTATTTTAAATAATCAGTAATTGTTTACCTTAAATTGTGTACCTGTAAAGGAATTTGTGTATGAATTTGTCTACATTAAGTTAAAAAATGCGACTATTTTATAATACATGTGACCTTAACTTTTAACCTCAAGTTAATGTCTTGATAAAGGGAATAAATAATTTCCGAAAGCTTGACAAAGTAACAAAAGAGTTTTTCTTTTTCTGTTTTGTGGCCGTTAACTTTTCACCTCTGACTGCAACCTCAAGATACACTACGTGTGTTTAATTTTGGTTATATATATATATATAGTTCGAGAGTTCAGTTCGAGCAATGAGGAGCAGCAGTAGGCAGCTTTCAGCGAGAACCTGAAGATGGCAGATGAGATTCTGCCGAAACGTCGTTTAGACTACCGTGACTCCTGGAGGAGTCGGCCATCGACGCGGGAGAGCACCCGAGAGTACAACAACACTTCATTTAACACCCGCGAAAACCTAAAAAACAACATATATATATATATGAATCAAGGTTTTCTGTTTAATATGCCCTTAATTAATAAAATCTGAATATGAATCGCCTTATCTTTTTCACGACATACACTATATGTTCGTGCCATCTGAGATATTTATCGATAGCTATCCCTAAATATTTTGTCATTCACTCTACCTATCGATAGACAATCATATGCTTTATTATTGCCTGCCTGGCCGCTAACTGTTAGGGTAAATGTCATAAACATAGTTTTTTTACATTTAAACTAAGACGATTAGCATTCAACCAAATTTTTATTTTCTTAAAGCCGATTTCGGCACTGGCATATATTTCATTCTAAGATTTTCCCTGAAATAGCAGTACCATGTCATCAGTATAGGAGAAAACATTATTATCGGGTCCTATCATATCTGATATTCCATTCCATTTATCTTTAATTTTTGTTTCCTTAGCGAATAAGTAATCTAAAAATATTATTAATTGTTTTCGTCTGCTGCATATCTTCTATTTTTGTTTTTAGTACAGTAGTACTCTGCTCATATGTTTATATTCTATCCTCGCTTTTTCATTACAGTTCCTTTCACCATTTCTTTTTGCTTTATTATTTTTATATATTGTTCATCGGCGAATAACCCACTTATTGTATCCTTTATAAGTGCTCTTAGATCTATCTTTTCTTTTTCCTGCTCTCCTCTGGTAGCCATTTCTTAGTATTTGTAAAGAAATTATTCACCAGGCTATCAACTATGTTTACTGCACAAATTGCACAATTCTAGTTCATGTATTTTATAGAATATTTGTTATAATTTTCGGAGCAATACAAATAACGCATTACTTACTTAACGGCATTGGAAAGAAATTAAATAAGCTGTAATAATTATTAATTATACGTTATATGGTAAATTTTTGCGAAAGTATTATTGTTTTCCAAAATTTAGTACTGAAGTTTTAAGCAAAATGCCTTCGCGACTCTTAGATACTATAACATTCAGAGACCATTGTTTTTCATTTATAAAATATTTTGTCAAAGTAGAAAGATGATATTGAAAACCTACCAAATAGACGTAACATTTCGTCGGCATATTTTCAGATAAGATATTTCCCACGGGTCTCGTTTTCCTTTGAGCACAAACGGATATCGACCTTTGGCTGCAACAACTGCACATGGCGTTTTACACTTTGTGCTTTGCACGGAACTTGCTCTGCTTCGAACCATAATGGGACCTCATCAGGCTTTCGTTTCTACTCACTACTAATACCGTGACTAGGTATTTTTAATGTTGCATAATAATCGCGTTTTGTTGTTATTTTTTATTTTAGTCGGATATATGCTCTATTAATGTCTGCGATAAAAAAGTTTTACGTGATAAACGTTGATGAAAAATTAATTCGTTTTTAGTTGGTAATTTGTCAGTAACACATCATTGTATCCAACTCATAAAGTATTTCTGTCTGATTTAAATCAATTATAAAGTTAATATATGTATCAAAATTCAACAAAACAACAAAATTCGACTGTAGTTTCCACTAATGTAACGGGTGTCTGCATGTAAAATAAGGTAACAGTACATGTCATGGGATCCTTCGCCATTTATTAGAAACAATTAAATGAGATCTAAGAAATGCAACGTTTCATTTGACATTTTCATATTTTGCAATAATGTATTAAAGAATTTTTGTTACACACTCATATATTTTAATCTAAAGAGTCGACCCTTGAAATATGGTTTATTGGTCAATCCTGTAAATCGATTGTAGATAAAGATCTTTAACAAACCAGAACAGAATAATGGGGTGTAGATGAAGGTTGTGGGGCTAGTCTGGAGATCAATGATTTCCAAGTAACTGGAAGGCAAAAACCGTCATCCCTCTTGCATAGACAATTGGGACGTTTTTCGATCTCATTTGCTTCGCGGATGATTCGCGCTTTCTGGAAAAATGAGGGTGCTATAATTTTGAGTTTTCGAAGTCTATATTATGGCATGTTAGGAGGCGGTGCTGGGCAAGTGATGATGTGGGATCGGATTTTCTAACCTCAAGACGATGTTCATATGTTCTATTGTTAATCCGTCCGTTGGTTTGTTCAATGTAGGTTTAAGGACAGTTTGAACAGAGCATTTCGTATAACTATGGGAATCATTAGGCAGGGCGCGTACTGAGATAGTATGATAGTGGCAAGAGTTTGAAATGGTAGGTGACATAGGAGAGGTAGAAGTGTGGCGTGACAATGCAATGACTATGGGGTGTAGTATCAACGTGATTTAACGCGCATTGAAATGGCAGGAGCTATTGCATCATTAATTTACTCCGTGACTTGTTCAGTCGAAATGTGGTCGTCAGGGGATCAAGATGTTCTTGCATATATCCAAGTTGCTAATTTCAACGAGGTGCAAAATAGACGTAATTAAGAAAATGCATTGGGTTCATCCACTGTGACAGAAGAATATAAAATCGGAACTTATAATGTAAAAATGATTTAAATCTTGACAACAAAAAGTTTAAACTTTTTTATCGAATTCAGAAGGGTACCACTTGCAAATTACTTGAAAATTCTGAGTAGTCCCGCATGTCCCTTCAGCCGTTACGTTCGACGTATCGAAACTATTTGCACAAAATTGTAACAAAAGGCAAACTAAAGTAAAGAAAATTTTCTTTACCGATAATTTTCCTCCCGCGTTAATATCTCCTTACATCCTTGAGCTATGTAATTTCGCCTTGGCGGCTTTAGTTTGCCCCCGTAGCAATGCTGTGTTAGTTATCTGGGATGCAGGGTCTTCCAGCGGCGCCACAAATGAGCAACTGACTTCCTGTCTGTGTTCCATTTGTGTCGTTTTTTCCTAAGTTGAGCCCATCCTTTCGACTTATCTACACCGTTCTGATGAGGACCAAGAAGCCTGAAATACGTCTCCATGGTTGCAGTTTCTCCTTTGGGGGCTTGCCCATGAATTTTCTTTAACGATAATTTGCCTACCGCGTTACATCTCCTTTTATATTATATATATTTTTTTATACATTTATTTAACGTCGGCCTATTTCCGCCACTGAGGGCTGTCACCGACACCTCTAGACGAACTACTCCCAACCACGAATTTTGCCGAACCTCTTCATTTAAGAAGAGTAGGGATCTTTTACTTGCCTAACATTTAATAGACAAGGGACCGACGGCTTTACATTCCCTCCGAAGGATGGTATATCTCCTATACAACCCTCGCCTAAGGTTGTATAGCTTCCGCGCATACACTGATATACAAGCCGCTGGAAGATGTGTGAGGCGAGAACGCGGTTTCCGTTGGAATGGTCACCCATCCAAGTACTAACTGCGCCTGTCGTTGCTTTACATCGCATACCGAAGTATGTACATAGTAAAGACGCACCTACACTCGCCCCCTCTTATATTATATTAATATTATATATTTTATATTATATTAATACTATATATTTTATAACAGTTTTCCCTTTACTGCTATTAATTTTATAAAGACAAAGGACTGGTTAACTTTAGGAATAAGGAAATCCTCTGAAAAACTTAAACTTCTGCACCAGATAATCATTCTATAACATCGTCAGCGTTAAAAAACTTAGGGTTCGTAATTAGGAATTGTAAGGGTTTTAATAATACGGACATTACGAAACTGTTATACTTTTCCTTTGTGCGGTCGAAACTGGAATATTGTTCACTGGTATGGTCTCCGGGATATGCTACATACATAAACAATATAGAGAACATCCAGCGTCGTCTGGTTAAGTATTTATGTTTTGTTGAAGATGGCAACTACCCTACAATCGGTTACCCACAAAGCATTATGTTAGAAAGGTTTCACATATCGAGTCTACAAAACAGAAGAATGGCACACTCCGTGGTATTCTTATATAAAATTATTCACAATATCTTTGATTGCTCATCTATTTTGGAACAACTATGTTTTCGGGTACCTCGTATAGAAAGTAGAAATCGTGAAACTTTTTATCTCGTTACCCCTCGGACTAATCTATTAAAAACTTCACCCATATATTTTATGTGTAAAAATTATAATTCGCTGCAAAATGAGCTTGATATATTTAATTGTAGCCTTGCCTCGATAAAAAATCTATTATCTGTGTAACATGAATATTAGTGTATAAAAAGCTTAATACTATTTGTATGATAATTGTATCTTTTCTCTGTCTTTTTCACCTATTCTGTTTTCTATAACTCTACATTCTGTTTGTTGTATTTATTATATTCTACTGATCTGTAATATTTGTACCTTATATACATTATTATTGTAATTGTTCCCACCCTGTAACTGGTTACCTGTTGGGTGGTTGTATCTAATAAATAAATAAATAAATAAATAAATGAATGATATTAACTATTATAAATGGTACAAAAATTTTGTCGTAAAGTTATAAAAGCAGTGAAACGAGTATTTAATGTTACCATATATTTAAACACGACTAATACATCGAGAGCTGCTTGGACAATTATTAACAATACATTAAATAGTAAACAAAATATCAAGGAGGAGTATGAAATACTTATTAACGATAATCTTGAAAGCAACGCTGAAATAATTGCAAATCATTTCAACAAATACTTCACTGATACTTCCAAAATATTATTTTCAAAAAATTGTAATAATACAACTGTTAACAGCCATGAGTTTAAGTTAAATAAAAATTATAGAACCATGTTCATAGAATCTACAACTGAAAATGAAATATTTAATATTGTAATGTCCTTAAAGAATTCAAATTCATCAGGGGTTGACAATGTTAGTCCTAATATTCTCAAATCCCTTGCACACTTTATAAAAGGTCCATTGATATATCTAATTAATTGGTCTCTAAATACAGACGTATTAAAAAGTGATAAAATTGTGCCAATTTACAAAAAGGGAAATCAATGTTGTGTTAAAAACTACCGCCCTGTATCGATGTTATAAGTTGATGGCACGAGATCAAATGTACCAGAATTAACCAATGGGGTACCTCAAGGTTCAATTTTGGGGTCGTTGCTTTTTATTATTTTTGTAAATGACTTTCCCAACAATGTCAATTGTATTAACCTAACCATGTTTGTTGATGACAATTCGTATCTGAGCACGCATTTGAGAATACCGGGTTTAGTTTTTGATACGCAGGAGAAGTTAAATAGTTTTGTGTTATGATTTATTAATAATAGATGACTACTCATAAATGCCAATAAAATAGTTTTTATGCAATTTTCCCCAAAATCTACAAACTTGATGGAAAGCCTATTGCTTAAAATAAATAATAAAACTATTGAACAGGTGCATTCAACAAAGTTTTTAGGTGCTTATATAGATAGTACATTCAACCAGGAAATATATTATGTAGACAATTTATGTAAAAAACTTTCATCCGTTTGCTATGCACTGTACAGAGAATGAGGTTACAAGCATAAATGTGTTTTCATATTAATATGCTCAATTTTATTGTCGGATAGCACATGGTATTATATTTTGGGGTTGTTCACATTTTCAAGATGCAGAAAAAAGCCATCCGTAATTTAGCAGGAGTGTCGATGTTAACTTCTTATAGAGATTTATTTAAAACATATCAAGTGCTAACTCTGGCTTCTTTATATGTATTAGAAACAGTATGTTTTGTGAAACAAAATATTATTAGCCGTTTATTAGCCGTTACTCGAGTCCGAGTATAAAAATGTTACAGTCGATAGATTGTGTACAATAAAAAACTAGTAAAAGATGTAGTCTATTGTAATTCCCAGTCATCTACGGTGCACACGACTATGGCTATAGAGGCCAATTCGGGAGAGCACATGTGACCGCAGTCAGGACAAACATAGACCTGGTTAGGCCCTGGATTCGGCCTTCTTGCAGCAACATTTCCTTGATAGTTGGCCACAACCCCTCGCCATTCGGTTCTGTCCGCTGCAAATTGTTCCCATTGCTCGTCTGCAATACCGCAAAATTTTAGATTTTCATGGAGAGCGTCTTTGAACCTCTTTCGTTGACCGCCACGCCTTCTTCTACCGCTTAGCAATTCACCATAAAGTGTACATTTAGGAAGGCGGTTATCATGCATACAATGAACGTGACCTGCCCATCTTAGACGTGCTCTTGAAATAAGCACCTCAATTGGAAGGCTATTTGCTCTCCTGAAAACTTCCACGTTTGATATGTGATGGAACCAACGGATTTGCATCATACTCCTGAGGTGTCTTTGCTGAAAACGTTCTAATTCTTTCACATGACGACGGTAAGTGACCCAGCTTTCACATCCATATAGCAGTGTTGGAATGACAACTGCTCTGTAGACAGCCATTTTCGTTGACAAAGCAAGGTCGTGGTTGTCAAATACTCTCTCTCTAAGTCCCCAGAGTGCTCTAGATGCAGCGTTAATTCTATTGCGAATCTCGTTGTCCATGTTTGCTTTGTCATTAACAACGTTGCCTAAGTAATTGAACTGATCCACCACTTCAAGAGAATTTCCGTTAAGAGTAATGTCTATTTGGTTCACTTGATGAGGAGTGGACATAATCTTAGTCTTTCCAATGTTGATTTTAAGTCCCAAGGAATCATAGCTCTGGGCATACACATCTAAAAGTTCTTGAAGCTCTTCCGGCGTAGAGGCTAAAAGTGCACAGTCATCCGCATACTGGAGATCACAAATGAATCGCGTGCGTGTCTTCATGAAAGCTCTAAAGCGCCCTATGTTAAAGAGACCGCCATCAAAACGGTATCTGAGACCTATTCCTCTGACTGTCAGTTTGTTGTCAACAATAATTGTTAGAGCAGTGGTAAACAAATTAAAGAGTAGGGGTGCCAGGACACATCCCTGCCTAACTCCAGTGAGGGTTTGGAAAGGTTCGGTTGCCTCATTATTATACATAACCTGGGCGTTGTTGTTTGTATGTAGACTGCGACATACTTCCACAAATTTTCTAGGGATACCTAAGCGGAACATAATTTTCCAGAGCACTTCCCTGTCCACCGAGTCAAACGCCTTGGTTAAATCAATGAAGGCCATGTGAATTTCTCCTTGATGTTCGAGTGCTTTCTCTTGAAGCTGTTTAAGTGTGAAGATTAAATCCGATGTGCCTCGGTTTGGTCTAAAGCCACTCTGGGTTTCAGGAAGTAACTTTTCCATAACAGGTGTTAGCCTATTTGCCATCGCTTTAGTGAGTATCTTCCCTCCAACAGCCAGGAGAGCTATACCCCTGTAATTTCCACAGTCCGCAGCGCTCCATTTGTTTTTGAAGAGGTTGATTAGAAGTGTATCACGAAACTCCTGCGGAAACAAAATATAACATGGTTCTTAAGAACAATTTTCACCATAATTATGACACCGGAGTCCAGGATAAACTTCTGTTACCACTACATTCTCCTACTCATTAAGAACGAAACCCATATTACACCAGTAACCAGTAACCAGTAACTGCGGTTAGATGCAAATTTCTACACTATAAATGAATATTTGAAATATTAAACTTAAACACCTATGTGTATTGTTATGATTTATATATTTTTTATCTTGTCATGTTTTTGTGTTAAGTATTTTTTGTATAAGAAATTATTAGTTGTAAAGTGTCTATGACACTATTTCGATCACGTCTGTCACTTGGACAAGACTAATGCCTTGTAACTGTTGGTCGTAAAGTGAATAAGTATTATTATTATTTATATTATATGTGCCTTTTGATTAGTAACCGAGATGTGCCAAATTTCGTCTTTCTCCGAGTACGTTATTTTTAAATAGAAATAAAAAATCAGTTTTTTGTCACGCCCCTTTAATGGTTATGACTGGACAGGAAGGGGCTATTTTGAAAAATTATATATGAAGAACCCACCTTTATTTTCAATACAAAGTTCAACTTTTTGCACGTTATTACGGGACACCCTGTATATTAGAGGTATTTTACCTGAAATAATTACTGCTGATATTTGTTTTTATTTTAAAAACTAATCATTGTTACATTTTACTACAAGCCAAATATTGACACAAAATTCCAAGACATTGCTTTACTATTTCACGGTGGCGCAATTCTTTTGAAGCTGAGTATAGATCGAACTCCAGCCATCTAGACGTAGAAATTACTGCCTCAAAATGAACAATAGTCTCGACTTATTGATATTTTCTTATTCCTGACTGATTAATAAGTTGTAAGCAAAAACAACCTTTGGGATTCTCATTAATGGATATTCATCAGCGATCTAAGGCACAAGTCCTTGTCTGTATTGTTGTAAATGAACATGGTGTAATCAGAACAGCTTCCTTAATATTAGGACAGTATACAAAATGTAAATATCAATGGTGATAAAAGATTGAGGGGTGTCGATCATTGGGTTTTATTCTCTATGTAATGTGTTATTAGTACATTGTATAACGAGCATGGAATGGTATTCATTCCCCACGAGTATCAAATTTTGCAGCATGAGCCTTAGTGAGTGCTGTAATTTGTATACGACTTAAAAATGAGCATTCCATGTGAGTTTTACACTATGGTTTCTATGCGACTTCCACCCATTATAAATTCAGAAATAATTTGAAATTTTTATTTTATAAATTAGCAGTATTAAATGTATCATTTATCGAGAATTTGCGAAATTTTTTTCTATGTTACATCTATCTTTGAAGCAGACGGAATATTTGCTATTAACGTTAAATAAAATAAAGCTTTAACTCGTTTTGAGATTTTCACAATATTTGCTTATGTATTCTTTCAAATTCATCAATATTTATTTATTTATTTATTCTTTCTTCCATCCTTCTATCCTTCCACTCTTTCACTTTTTCATTCTTTCGTTCTTTCGTTCTTTCGTTCTTTCCTTCCTTCATTCCTTCATTCCTTCATTCCTTCATTCCTTCATTCTTTCATTCCTTCATTCTTTCATTCTTTCATTCTTTCATTCTTTCATTCTTTCATTCTTTCATTCTTTCATTCTTCCATTCTTTCATTCTTTCATTCTTTCATTCTTTCATTCTTTCATTCCTTCATTCCTTCATTCCTTCATTCCTTCATTCCTTCATTCCTTCATTCCTTCATTCCTTCATTCCTTCATTCCTTCATTCCTTCATTCCTTCATTCCTTCATTCCTTCATTCCTTCATTCCTTCATTCCTTCATTCCTTCATTCCTTCATTCCTTCATTCCTTCATTCCTTCATTCCTTCATTCCTTCATTCCTTCATTCCTTCATTCCTTCATTCCTTCATTCCTTCATTCCTTCATTCCTTCATTCCTTCATTCCTTCATTCTTTCATTCCTTCATTCCTTCATTCCTTCATTCCTTCATTCCTTCATTCTTTCATTCTTTCATTCTTTCATTCTTTCATTCTTTCATTCTTTCATTCTTTCATTCTTTCATTCTTTCATTCTTTCATTCTTTCATTCTTTCATTCTTTCATTCTTTCATTCTTTCATTCTTTCATTCTTTCATTCTTTCATTCTTTCATTCTTTCATTCTTTCATTCTTTCATTCTTTCATTCTTTCATTCTTTCATTCTTTCATTCTTTCATTCTTTCATTCTTTCATTCTTTCATTCTTTCATTCTTTCATTCTTTCATTCTTTCATTCTTCCATTCTTCCATTCTTTCATTCTTTCATTCTTTCATTCTTTCATTCTTTCATTCTTTCATTCTTTCATTCTTTCATTCTTTCATTCTTTCATTCTTTCATTCTTTCATTCTTTCATTCTTTCATTCTTTCATTCTTTCATTCTTTCATTCTTTCATTCTTTCATTCTTTCATTCTTTCATTCTTTCATTCTTTCATTCTTTCATTCTTTCATTCTTTCATTCTTTCATTCTTTCATTCTTTCATTCTTTCATTCTTTCATTCTTTCATTCTTTCATTCTTTCATTCTTTCATTCTTTCATTCTTTCATTCTTTCATTCTTTCATTCTTTCATTCTTTCATTCTTTCATTCTTTCATTCTTTCAGTCTTCCACTTTTCCAACGAAAATGTTCGTTTTTCATTTCTACATCACATCAATATACAGGGTGTTCCATTTGAAAAAATTGAGAAAACTCAATTTAAAATGTTCTTAATTAAAGAATTATTTTTGGCCACTGTGTACCTTTTTAGGAAATGAGAATAATTCAAAAACATTAATTAGATGTCTCGTAACTGGTATTCACATAAGTTTTTCTTAAAACCCATAATTGTGACTGTGGGATTTTTTTAATATACATCTGCAGATTGCATTATTTCAACAAAAAATTCATTACATCCAAGTGGTTGGGAGATATTCAATGCTAAATTTCTAGCTATGGTAGAACTCGATATATCGAGGTCTGACGCACTATTACCCCACCCTGTATATGAATGTAAATAAATGTTCTTGCAGACATGAAATCGACAATTGGTTTCCTGAAGTGCTGTAACAGAACGAAGATATATAATAGTGTTAAAAAACATGACTGAGTTCCTAAGATATAAAAGCAGGTGCATAAAACTATGTAAAATTATTAGCAGTTATACAAAGAAAATACTCTCTAAATATAAATAAAATACCAGTTATTATATAAAATTTTTAAATGGACATGGGCCATGTCACAGTAACCGATATACCATACGACTGTAGGCTGCTTGTTTATACTTTGTAGGATACATAGATGTGTTGTGTATTATAGTGTCTGTATGTGAAATATTCTTTATTAGGAGAAAACCACCGCGCAAGTTTAAATAAACGTACGGCACTGCCAGGTTCCACGAAAACAGTTTTGCATTGCATTTTATTTCTTTAGAACTGATCATTCCGAATATCAGCTTGAATTCTTTACCTCGGCAGAGACGCTGACTTTATAGTATTTCAAACTGAGGTTGGTTATACTATACATTGCCGTGTTGCACTGTGCAAGTATAATTGTAATGTATATACTTTATATAAACGTATACCTGTTGGATGCATAAGTCTATTATTATTATTATTATTTTATTTAAATAACTTACATATACAGTGTGTTTCACTTCTCGTGAAGACACCCCTGTATCTCCTTTATTTGTGACCGAATTCATTTCTAATTTCTATCAGATATACAACTCTATAAGGCGACTTTACATGACATGTTGTCTAGATCTAAAACGCCGGCCTACTGCGGTAAAAAGAAAATCGCAATTTTCGAGAAATCATAGTAGGCTTAGAAATAGACAAAAATTTTGTTAATAAAAGTTGTTCAGAATCACGAAATATGCCCCCCTATAAAATTTCGTGAAAACTGGAAAACTTCTAAACACGCTTGCCTTATCCTCTCACAAAGCTGCTCCACATTTTGAGGTCTGGTCTTATAAAGTTTGTTTTTAATGTGACCCCAAAAATAAAAATCCATAGGAGTGAAATCAGGAGATCTGGGTGGCCAATGTATTAGAGGGCTATTTCGTCCTATCCATCTTTGGGGAAAATGTTCATTCATCCATGCTCTTACTACTACGGAATTATGGATAGATGCTCCATCGAGTTGGAAATACAATTGTTCCAAAGGAAAATCGACTATTGCATTCCACAGATCATTATTTAAAAATTGTCGCAAATGTAACGCATTTATATTTTGAAAAAAGAAGAACGGCCCTATTATTGTTTCGTTTAAAATGCCGCACCACACATTTACCTTCTGGGAATATTGCCTTTTACAATTTATTACCCAATCAGGATTTTCTACTGCCCAGTACCTAGAGTTTTGTGATGATACCACCCCGTTGGTGGAGAAAGTTGCTTCATCCGTGAATATTATTTTCTTCGTGAAGTCTCGATTGTATAAATAATTACTTTGGATCCATAAACAATATTCCAGTCTTCTCTCTTCATCATCTTCCTCCAAAGTGTGTAAAAATTTTGGTTTATACGGTTGTAGTTTATGGCGTTTTAAACATCTCCAAATTTTTGACACCGACAAATTCAGGTCACGAGCCATATTTCTAAGGCTGGTAGTGGGATTGGCGTTAAACGCCGCTAATATAACATTATCATCTTCATGCCTTCGATTAAAATGTACTCTCGGTTTAAGCACATTACCAGTTGTATTGAACATGTGACATATTCTTGCTATGGTACCATGGTGTATTGGTTGTCTTAGAGGATGTCTTAGATTAGATTAGATTAGATTAAGAATTAAATTCTTCTGCTGCTTCTCTTGAAGACCGTACATTTTCACCGACTATCTTTATTATTTCTACTTTTTCATCAGCAGTTAAAAGTATTCTAGCCATTATGAGTAAAAAAAATCAAATAAGGAAACTAATAAACTCAACAATAGACAACAACAATCACTTCTGTCATAAAAGTAATAATATTGACAGTTAATTTCACGGCATTCTTAACATTTAAAACAAAAAAACCGCTCCTAAATCTCTGAGCCGATAAGGAGGAAGGATATGATGGAGCGTTACTTCTCAAGAACAGTGACAACAAAAAAACTATATTACATTGTTAACTTGATGTGTAATAATAAGAAGTGACTCTTTTAGCGTTTTATTGAATCATGATTTTTGCTCACAACTTTCATTTGTTGGAAAAAGTTAACTCTATGTGTTGGACAAAGTCGCTTTATGGAGCTGCATAACTCCATGAATTAGTCTTGAAATTCGGCCACAAATAAAGGAGATACAGGGGTGTCGTCACAAGAAGTGAAATAAACATTTTTTTTTTAAAGTTTTCCGATTTTCACCAAATTTTATAGGGGGCATATCTCGTGATTCTGAACAACTTTTATTAACAACATTTTTGTCTATTTCTAAGCCTACTATGATTTCTCCAAAATTGCGATTTTCTTTTTATCGCAGTAGGCCGGCGTTTTAGATCTAGACGACATTTATGTCATATAAAGTCGCCTTATAGAGTTGTATATCTGATAAAAATTAGAAATGAATTCGGCCACAAATAAAGGAGATACAGGGGTATCTTCACGAGAAGTGAAACACACTGTAGGTTATTTACTTTAGGTGGTTTAGGTGATTGTACAATATTCATACTTGATCTACTTCGTAATTGGAGTGTTTTGTTATGTCACACACATAAAATAAAATTACTATATGAAATGAAACCAGAACACTCCAGCTTTTGTGCTAATTAAATTAATATTTCAAATACAAATAGAATATCGATGTATGGCGCAGTTCAACATCAAAGCCATTATAAAAACAAATGCCTGAAGCTGTCTGACCCAGTTTCCTGCGATTCTCTCAGAAAAGGTAATTGTACAAATTGGGGATAAAATTAGTAGAAGATTCCAAAGACTATTGCTATAATTAGATAGTCTAATCCAAAATGTTAGAAACATCAATCCTTACACGCCCTAATAAAGGAACCAGATAGCATGCGATAAATTAGGATTCAGGTCCACAGAACAGAACTAAATCTCGATAATCCAGCAAAAGTTATATTGACCTTAGCTAATCCGCCTTTACTCGAATTTTCCCACCAACCCATGTTCCAGATCACGTTTCTTAGTTTATGCAACTGTTAAATTGGGGCATGTCGTCTATCACCACCGCCACACTTACATGAATAGTGCTTTATCATTTCAGATTTCCAGATTAACGGGTATAAACTTACTTTGCCAGGGATGCATAGTAGTTTACATCACGGCTCTTGACCTCCTGCAGGGTTGTTTTTGGCTTAGCCACAAATTGGGTTTCACCTCATAAGGTGTCTGTTATCCCTTGTTTGACGATGATATTTCCCAAAATATTGTTATAGTCCAGTCATGGTAGCAAAGTTTCAATACGTATGCTGTTTATTTTGTCGGGTAACATAATATAATAGTGAATAATTGAAAAAAGCTTAACGTTTTACTGCATAAAAACTACTTGTACTAGTGCATCTACAGCGCAGTGCATATAGCATAAAAATTTAATATAAATGAACTTTTTGCATAAGCAATTTTATGGTTGGATCCTGTTGGGGAGGCGCTCAGAAGTACCAAAAAATTTGGTACTTAAAAAACCGCTCCAATTGTTATTAACAATTTAATTTTTAGCTAGATTTCTCATCTACCTATTGCATATATACATGCAATAGGTAGATGAGAAACATATATACATGCTGTCCATTTTATCAGAGCCCTCGAGAATATCTCACTTAATATCGGTCGTACAAAAAAAATTATTTTTACTAAAATTGTGCCGATTTATATAACCTACAAAATGGCTTAAATATATTTGAATTCCATGGCCTACTTTAAGAGTTATGACGGAAAATATCGAAAATGCTTAAAACGTCTAGGCCAAATATCTCCGTCATAAGTTTTATCTAATTTTTTTCAAAACTGCTCTATTTTGAGATTTACTCTTTTGAAACGGGCTCCTAATAGAGTCCTTTCCTCCCTTTTCAATGATATATCACATGCCACATGTATTCATTACTACCTTAGTAATTATAAAAACATTTTTTGAAACCAATAAATTATTTTAACAAGCATTATACTTGCCTGGAGAAACATAATTAAATAAAACGATAAAATAATTCAATAAGTTGTTCAAATTTTTGCTATCATAAAACATTAACACATTTAAGAAGAATAAACTAAATTCAGGTAACAAAAACAAAATAATAATCAAGAAAGCAACATGGAGCAATTATGGAAAGAGTATTCGCAGTTATGCCAATGTATAGAGGTCCTCCATAAAAGCGTCACTCCTTGCTCAGAAAGTTAAAATGTCTTTACCAATTAATTTAAGTATAATATCCATTTGTTTGTGTTTCATGATTTCACTATTATTTCAATTATTTTAAAATAGTTGGCTATGAACAAACTTGACAATTTAATTTTTTTGACAGATCATCTCACTTAATACTTAAACTCTCACTCACACTCGTTTAAGAACATCGATCGTTATAATTTGTTGGTTACATATTGCCAATGCAATTTTAACTCTGGATTAGCTCTAGTAGAATATGGAAACAGATTTCCACAAGCACTACAGCCAAATAAAACTCTGTTCAGAAAATTAGCTACGAAACTGAAAAATAATGGTTCATTTTTAAAGAAGACGACAAGGTTGAACAATGTTACTGATAATGTAAATAAGGTAAACCGAGTTATTATTATGTAAGAAATAAAAATACAGAGAATTTGGAAACATCATTAAGAGAAATTCAACTTGCTTGTCATATAAATAAACAAGTGCTAGAAAAATTAAAAAAAAAATGGTTACCGGTGTTATAAAGCCAAGAAGGTTCACAAGTTACAAGTGGGGGACAAACCAAGGAGGATGAACTTTTTGTAGGTAGCTGTTGGAAAAGAAGCGTGCCGATCCATTCATATGTAGTAAAATACTTTGGTCCGACGAGACAAATTTTTCCAATAATGGATTTTTTAATCGCAATATTCATTACAAATGGACTTCTGAAAATACACACTGGCATAGATCGACTGGGTTTCAAAATCGTTTTTCAATAAATGTATGGATAGGTATTTTAGGCACCAATTTAATAGGTCCTTATTTTTATGATGGTCACCTCAGTGGTCAAAGGTACCTAAACTTTTTGAGAAATGAATTTGACGAATTCTTAGATGACCTACCTTTAGAGAATCGACACAACTTTCAATATTTTCAACAAGATGGAGCTCCTCCCCACAATTCCCAGATTTGCCTAGATTATTTATACGAAATTTTTCCTCAACATTGGATAGGCACCAATGGATTTATTCGATGGCCCCCTCGTTCTCCAGATATAACCCCAATAGATTTTTTCTATGGGGGTATATTCAAGATAAGGTGTTTTCGATGACACCGCAAAATGTAGAGGGACCTAACAGCTCGAATTCAACAGGCATGTATTACAGTTACCCCCGAAATGCTGAGTAATGTTTTAAATGCAGTGCCTCGCCGCGCTCGATTGTGCATAAGAAATCGCGGTGGATACTTTGAACACTTGATATGATATCTTAAAAATTATTTTGAGGATTAGATAAATATTAATGTTCTATGTGATATATTCTTTTTATTATTAATTTGTTTTTGTTACCTGAATTTGCTTTATTCTTCTTAATTGTGTTAATGTTTTATTATAGCAAAGTTTTGAACAACTTATTGAATTATTTTATCGTTTTATTTAATCATACTTCTCCACGGCAAGTATAATGCTGGTTAAAAAATAATTTATTGGTTTTAAAAAAAGTTTTTATAATTACTAACGTAGTACCAAAAGGGGCGAGCGTAGGTGCGTCTTTACTATGTACATACTTCGGTATGCGATGTAAAGCAACGACAGGCGCAGTTAGTACTTGGATGGTGATCATCCCAACGGAAACCGCGTTCTCGCCTCACACATCTTCCAGCGGCTTGTATATCAGTGTATGCGTGGAAGCTGTACAACCTTAGGCGAGGGTTGTATAGGAGATATACCATCCTTCGGAGAGGATGTAAAGCCGTCGGTCCCTTGTCTATTAAATGTTAGGCAAGTAAAAGATCCCTACTCTTCTTAAGGGAAGAAGTTCGGCAAAATTCCTGGTTGGGGGTAGCTCGTCTACAGGCGTCGGTGTTAGGCCTCAGTAACGGAAATAGGCCGACGTTAAATAAATGTATAAAAAAAAAACGTAGTACCAATGAATAAATATGGCATGTGATATATCGTTGAAAAGGGAGGAAAATACTCTATTTAATGGCGTCATTTCCTGCCCGTTTAAAAATAATTTTTTTAACGGCCTGAAGACTAAATCTCTCTAATACAGTGGTTTTGAAAACAAATAGATAAAACCTCGTTGAAGCACTTTGTTTTGCAAAAAATTTTCGCCAGGAGTTTTTTCGTATCTCTTCATATAACGGAGATATTTGATCTAGACGTTTTCCGCATTTTCGATATTTTCCGCCATAACTCTTAAAGTAGGCCATGGATTTCAAATGTCTTTAAACCATTTTGTAGGTTATACATATCTGCGCAATTTTCGTAAAAATGATTTTTTTTGTACGACCGATATTAAGTGAGATATTCTCGAGTGCCCTGATAAAATGGACAGCCTGTATATATTAAAATATAATATTTCAGTTGCAAGCTCCTCTACAAAATCGTTATTTTACTATAAGGAATGTAACCAGACTGCAGCCAACAGCTACTCTCCGGGCTATATGTCCCGCCGAGCGCTGAATTACAAGTTACAATCCTGGCGCGTTAAGTGTAATAATCGCATATTACCAACAAAACGCTAATGCTTCGATTGCAAAAAACACCAGCCGAAAGACTGATCCTACTTAAAGGAGCTCTCGTGCCAGTCGTCCCATACCACTTGCGGACTGCAGTCTCAAGCTGTAGGCTCTCGTCAGTGCAATCGAAGCATTAGCGTTTTGTTGATAATATGCAATTATTACACTTAACGTGCCAGGCTTGTAACTTGTAATTCAGCGCTCAGCGGGGCACATAGGGAATCTACGTTTGGGGGTGTTTGTTACAGGGTGCAAGCACGCACAAAACGTTTAAATAATAGTTAGTTAGTTAGTAGTTCTATAATAAAACAGTCAAAAAACTGCTGATGCGGTGAAGTCTAAATAAAATATGAATATAATTTGAAGAAGGCGATTGAGAAGAATTTACCTAAAATAGATATTAACCTCATAGCAATTTTGGTATAGTAACACTTTTTCAATTTTAATTTAAAAACATGTAAATTTCAGAACAATTTTATCTTTTCACTTAATGCATTAAAGAAATTGTAGCCATTATAATAGAAGTTTCTGTGGTAAAAAGATGTGCGACGTGATTGTGGCTGTAATCCTTTAAACCTAGTATTGTGCTTATGGCTGACTTGATTAGTAAGAATTCTCTGCTAATTTTTATAAACAAATCTACAGACCTCCAAAATGTATACACCTACTGCAGTTAGTATTTTTAATTTTTAAAAGTAGTACGATAGCTGTCACGAAAATATAAACACTCTGTTTATATGTGCGATATTACCAAGTACGAATGGAATTCTGTGTAACGCATCAGTACATTACGGTTACAGTGTAATGACATAAACCTTAAACCATAACAGTTCCTTCGTAATTTGTTACATTGTTTATTTATATAATTTCCCCAATCCAAGTATCTCTCAAATGTTACGCCTAGTATTTTGATTGATTCACAGAGAGTAAGAGCAGCGTCACTTCAACTAAAAATGGGTATTTCAAGGTTTCTGTTTAGAGTAAATAGCATCGTATTGGTTTTATTTTTATTTGAGTTAAGCTCAGTCCTATGAACTACCTATGCATATACTAATTCCGTGGTACTTTTAATAACATATAAATCATTACCAATGATTATAACATTTGTGCCACTCGCATAACAGACACAGTGATTATTTGGCACTTATAGTATTAAATCGTTTGCAAAAATATTGAATTGCAGGGGACCCAAAATGGAACCCTGAGGAACGCCAGGTTTGATGTTGCATACAGCACTGTTAATAACATAATTTAATTTAAGGATTTGTATTCTACTGTTAGATATAAAGAAAAGAGGTTTACATTAACTGCTTGCACTCCATAACTGTCTAATTTATTCAACAAAATGGTCTAGTCAAAAACATCAAATGCACGGGAGAAATCAATAAGCAACCCTGAGGCATATTGTTTGTTGTCAAGAGCATTAACAATTAAATCTTAAAACTCGCGGAGTGCTCTTGTTTTGTTTTGCAGAAACCATGTTTACAAGCAGACCGCAAATCATTTTGATACAAGAACGAAGACGATACGCCTGCAATGTCACTAATCACTTCGATGGATGATAATTACGGCGCAAAGTTTGAAGTTAAAGTGTAAAATTTTTATTTCAGAATATCACGTTTGTATCGTATCGTTTATATTAATGATTAAAGGATGCGTTTTAAACAACTGAATATTAAATACGAACGTATGTTAATATTCTGACCATGCATATAATATGTGTACGCCATGCATGTAAATGTAAATGACATAATACAAAACAGGAGTATACATATATTAGATGTATAATGACCATAGTATTAAATGTACAAATTTAATTAAACCGCTAATAACAATTTAATGACTTTTCAAGCAAAAATAGTTATGTCAGTAGACAATTATTGATTAATAACAGATCAGACAGTTTATTAAGATGCACAGGGTGAATCGAAAAGCTGTATATATTTATTTATATACATAGTAAATTATAAGAAATTATACATATACATTGGGGAGAAGATAATGCATGTACCCTCTTAATTCCTGGTGGATGCGGTACTGGGCACGAACGTTCCTCTTAGAAGAAATAAAAAATTTTGGTTGAGCTTTAGAGCTTAATTAAGACTCTGGAGGCCTTCGTGCACTTTATTTTTTGATTTGATGAGGTTCGGGAGGGTTGTGCCTAAAATGCCGGACATGGTCGAATGTTACACCCTGTACAAGACTTTCTGGACCTTGGTTTACACTTTGGCTTGTCTGCGCCGAGAATCACTGGTTTTGATTTTAATAATTCTGGCAGCGGCAATTGCTACACCCAGTATATGAAGCTTTTTGAGCTTTAGGTACACTTGATTTTAAATTTTTAGTTTAAATAGACTTTGATTTTATTAATGTCTGTAACAGGATTATTTGAATACTCCGTATACGAGTCTCTTGAATTAAAACACTTGTTTTAAACGAAATTAAGACTATTGTCTGAAAGTTATTTGCGGCATTCTACGAATATTTTTTCCTATTAGGAGAAATTAGTTTTGTTTAATACGCAAAGGGAAATTCGTTTTATTTAATGCGCAAGGGGAAATTGATTTGTTAGCTTTTTTACTTGAGCAGTCAAGGAAGCATTACTGCCACTCGATTTTATTAATTTAAGCATCGGGGAAGCTATATTAAACACTTCGCAAGCGAAAGCACAAAAACTAACTTGAGGTACACCAGTAACTGACTTAGCCAGAGCATGTTGAGCTCGGCCTTTTACACGGTTCGTTGGAGACGTCATGCGGAAGACTGGAAAAGGTCTGGAAGTGTCCCCGGCCATTCCGTGCGGGTACGATTATGCAATATCGCATCAGAAAATGTAAATATAAAAAGTTCGGACATGAAACTTATATGACCGTATCGCCATTTAAATAATACATTTTTTGATATATGAACGAAGTTCGAATTGATTTGAATTCAGAAATTATTAACGGAAATTAGTCTTGGCCAAAGCAAAAGAAATAATATCACCATCTTGTTTCCCACTTGGCTCTGTCTACGAAAAGTAGGGTGGATGTCTACGATTTTGAGTTGTTGTAAACAATGGGCCCCACGTTGGGCGCCATGTTTACGATTTATGGGTGTGGTTGTGAAAAAATAAAAATGTTTTTTATCGGAGACTGCGAATTTTGAAGTTTATGGGCGCCAGCAGCCTCGATAGTAGTGTTCTCGTAGATCTGGATGTTGGACGAGCTCTCAGGGCCGATTTCTGGGATTTTGTAGACTGATTACGATTTTTTGAAGTGTCGGTGGGTATTGCTACTACCCCCTTGTTGCAACTTGTAAGCTGTCATACACATGCACCGCTTTTGGTGCAAGGTACCCCACTCTGTGCATATGAACAGGCGCTTTTGCCTGGTAAATATCGATGCGAAGAAATAAAAAGTCTGTGTTCCAATGAATAGTAACGTTAAGCAGAACTCTGTCGACGTCGTTGCACAATTTAATTTAGTTTGGTATTTATCCCTAACTTTACTAGCTAACACAAATAAATAATATCATTGAACGGTTGATAGTCGCGTCGCGTTGACGGATATGGTCCTTCTCCTAACGCCAGCAGGGTTCAGATAAAGTGCAGGGACTAGTATCTGAGACGCCGTACTGTGTATCGGTTCGTCGGATGAAATTCTGGAAGAATTGTTGAAGTGTGGCTGAAGTTCTTGTAGACTGCTTGTTGATGTTGACTCGTTGAGTACCGGAACTGGACTGACTGCTGCTGAAACCTCGCCGCGATCCTGTAGACATCGGGGCGGACGGAGCTCTGAGCGTTAGGTCGGCTGGCTTTCTGAACGTCGCGCGCCGAATGAGCGGCTGGGGCCGCCTGCTGCGTCGTGTCGTCCCCGCCCAGTCATGCCGAGGCGGACGGGATCCTAAGCGTTGATATAGTCTTGGAGCGTTTAGTGCGTCGTATTTATTCCGCGCTGTGATGTTAATGTATGAACATGTTAAAAAATATAAATTGTGACTTTTTTAATTAATTTAAAATTATTTTTCCTGGCCTTTTTTGGCTTCGACAACAGTTCCAACCAACTGTTATTTAAAATATTTTGTTACAGAATGCATCGTTTTCGACATATATGGCTGCTTCAAGTTAAATGGCATATCTTATACATAAACTATTCAAACTGCGCACATCACGAAGGTTTCTTGCTATACAACTATAATGTGATATTTAACTGTGTATGGTAATAGTAACGCCACATGCTCCGTGAAGTTAATAATCCGACGAACCCGGTTTCATCATATTTGACCCCCTGTAACTCGGAAATTGTCCATTTTCTCGCTTCTTTAAAACTTTTGATCAGGACATCATAACCTACGTTATAACAAATTTTCATCCAATTTGACTGGGACTCATTTTCCCTTAGATTTTAGATTGTTTTACGGGGTCGTTTGGCTTCGAACAGCCTTACTTCACTTCGACCTAAAAATTTTTTTGTGATTTACCCTACATCTAATGGTTATCCAGGATTCCCAGACTTTTTACAAAGCTTGTGATTTTTCTGAGAGCTAATTTCCCTATGTCTTCAGGCGTTAATTCCGCCTGTTCTAGGAATTTTAGCCTAGTGTGGACTAACACCTTGCCTTCGCAAAGTATGTGTTTTGCAGTATCGCAATATCTGCATTTATTATCTACCGCCTTGCTCATATTCATGAGATGATATCTCAAGAGGCAGTGACCAGGTAGAAGGCCTGTGATTAGAATTAATTCGGACTTTTCAAGTTCGACAAGCCTTATGGCATTCTTTGTCGAATAAGTTATAAACTTTTTCGCTTGTCTATCGCCTGGAGTATTCCTCCCGTAGGACTTCTTATGATCCTTTTCCCATTCTTGGATCTCCCCCGCTATATGTCCCTTGGCTAGGCCACAAAACGTTTCGGGTCCAATGAACGGTGCTTTTTTGCAATGCTATCAGCAAGTTCATTTCCTTGTACTCCCTCGTGCCCTGGCATCCACATCAAGGTAACCTTGTTGTTATTAGCCAGTTGCTTCGGAGATTGTCTACATTCCCAGACAATTTTAGATTCAAAGGTATAGGACCTTAGAGCCTTTAGTGCTGCCTGGCTATCTAATAGTATATAGATCTTTGCCCGGATGCCTTGCCCTTAGGTTTAGTGCGAGATCATTTAAGTGTCTGAAGGACTTTTTTTATTGTGATTTAACTTTCTGAAGTGAAATACTAAATTATTTTGTGATTTTTGAATCTTTTAAAATTATTCCTTTCGCCTATTTATAAAAGGTACTATAACAGTACCGCGCCCTTGTATACTTTGTTATTTTTGATTGCCAATAAAAGTGAAATAATTATGTCGTAGTTACAGAAGAACAGCAATGCCGAACTCTTTTCAATTGTGTACGCTCTTTTCCAAAGTAGATGTACAATTTTATTACTATATTTATATTTTGAAATTCTGTTAGCAATCAAAATGTAATTGAAAGCCTTAAGTACCTATCCAGCCTATCAATGATATTACGCTTTCCATATTTTGCTTTAGAATAAATACTCGTGATACAATAGTCTGAGCATTATATTTATACAATTTGTTCAGAAAAATGTTATTTTGTAAATTTATATCTACCTAATATAGATCACAGACAGCCTAGTAGCTTTCAATGTATCTGGTCAATAAATTTTGTATCACGTATCCCTTTTATTCTCCAATAAAAGTGATACAGCAATATGGGGACCAAAACGAGGAACATAAAAAAAGTAAATAAAATCTCTTTTAATAAAATCAATTCCTTTCTACAAACGCTGGCTATTTCCTTTTCTTTACCAAATATTTGCGTAAAAAAATATTGTAGTGTAATAAGCATTCCATATACAGCGTGTCACACTTTTCAACACTACACCCCAATATCTCGGCTATTTGTTGATCGATTTAGACTAATTTAGTATACTTCTTACGTTTCAGATTGTGATTAAAAAGTTATTTAGAACATTTTTTTTTAATTAAACACGCCTACTACGATCAAAACTACCCAAGTAACACATGATGATTCAATAAACGTTTATTATATGAAATTATGGTTTAAATTTCGTTATCGTATATTTAATCAACGTCTATGAAAAGCGTTTATTTCATAAACGATTTTTCTACTTATATTATAAATGTATCTCTCCGAACATTTTTGGAGTAACGCAGAATATTTGAGAAATAATTAATTGAGAGTTGATATTACTTTTTCCGTCAAATGTTTAAATGGTAAATTGGTGAAATTGACACTACTTGCATTTTTTCAGCCATATTATAGTTTTTAATATACGATTTTTAAATGTATACGATAAATATGTATTTGCGCTACATTTTTTATAAGCATATCATAAATAATTGCAACTAAAAGTTAGAAGATTATAATAATATCTGGAAATATGAGTAAAATATTTACATTAATCAAAATTTGTTATAGATAGATGATGAATGAAAATATTTGTTCAGTAATATTGCAGTTTATAATATACGACTTTTAAACGTATATCAATCTGCATCTTGCGCAGTCGCCAGCAACTGGGTTAGTATTGTTGTCTTTGTTGCAGAATATATAAACATTTCTCATAAATATATGCACATCTCTCATTATCTCAACAGTACAGCTGCATGGTGAGCAACTGCAGATCGTCGTGTTAATTGCTGTTTCTTGTGGTGGTTTAGTAGTTTGGCCTTGTGATCGAGACAAAGAATATTTACTTGTTTGTTTTGCGTGTATATATTATTTTATTGAAATCCAACAAGTTTTATGTTGATGAGCCGCCCTTATCCTTGAGTTATCACGTTGTAGTGCGTTAAAGTTACAAGAATGAATCAACTTGTGATTGGTAAGAATTATTGTTTATCTGAGCGATTTCATAGTAACTGCATTTTTTTATCACAGAAAGTGCAAAACTCTACATGGCTAGCGTTGAAGGCGTGGGTAAGACCAGTGACAATAAAATTAGAAGGACGATTCAAGATTGGTTGAAGCTTACCAAAAGCCGCTATAGTTACAATAATAATAATAATAAATAGACACTATTTTTGGATTTTAGTAAAGAGTAATGAACAATTTGCGTTTCGTTATCGTTGTCAAACATCCTAGGTCCCCAAGAGTGAAATAGTAAATGATAAAATAGTTTTACGTATTTAGCCAATCCCGTAGAATAGGTAAAGCTTAATATAATATAGAAAAGCTAGTACTAAATAATAAATATTTTTAAAAAATTACTATCTGCATACTGTTCATCATTTATGTAAATAATTTACTTACCACTCATAGTACTGGAAAAATAATCAGTTTTGCCGATGATACTACGATTTTCTACGAGTCAGCATCATGGACAGAGCTAAAAGAAAATGTAGAAAGTGATTTAAAAAATATAATAGACTTGCTTAATCACAAATTATTAACCATCAATTTCAAGAAAACTACTTACGTTCCTTTCAGTTGTAATAGAAGTAACTTACCTGATTATAACAAACTGGAAATAAATGCATACATCAGTGTGAATGAAATAAGTGGCTCAGACTTCACAAAATATTTGGGAGTGTATATATATAAATTTATAAGATGGGATGTGCATATAAATAACGTTACACGTACACTTAGAAGTATATTATATAAATTTAAGTTTCTAAATAAAATATTAGACGTAAAACAAATGATAATAATATACCATGCGCCAGTAGAGTCTAGGCTTTCGTATGGTATTCTGGGATGGGGCGGTGCATTATACATTCATTTAAGCAATTTAGAAATAGTACAAAAGAGGTTCATAAAAATAATGCTAAGTAAACAGATTTGTTATTCTCCGAATCCAGATTATTTGATGTTAAGCAACTCTTCTTCCTGCATATCGCCATTAATCAATATAGAAACAAAAATAATTTACAGTTACTCAGTCATGCATATCCTACAAGGGCTAAATCAAATTTGCAAGCAAAAATTCCTGCCGCTGATAAAACCATTGGTCAACGAAGTCATAATTTCCTTTCACCACGCCTTTATAATTTCTTACCCATAGACATAAGACAATCTAATACTATACATCAGTTTAAATATAAATGTAAAGCATTTATCCTAAATACAAAAAGAGATCAGATCCATTGCCTAATTAATATAAAAAATAAATGAGTATGTAGATAATTTCCTATTCTTCTATAAAAATAACTTAACTACACTTACCGCATGTTTAATATAAGTAGGCACACCAATTAATGATAAGCAATTATACCCACGTACAACATTTTTTTTTGTGGGTATGGCAATTGTTTATTTGCAATAGTGTGATTATTTGCGATAATTATTAAAATTGAAAAATACTGTATATTATCATTATATTTTGTATATCTATACACTGTTTATATATATTATAGTAACCATCATTCTGTTTATATATATTATATACTGAATTATTTTTCCTTGATATCAGTAGTTATATATAGATAGGAGGTTTAAAATATGTACTTTTAAAAAATTGGAGATCATTATAATATTAACTTTCGAATTTAAAAACGGTACCTTCTATCTTTTTTATAGTATTGTTGACCGATCAATTTTAAATAATTTTACATAGGGAAATGTATCGCAAGTCAAAAGAAACTTCTAATTCTAATTTTCCTGTTATAATTAAAGAAAAATTAATATATTTTACAAAATAAGGCACTTAGAAATTAATTTGTTTCAATGTCATCTTATTATTCTTATGCAGCAATATATATTAACAATTTTATCATAAGTAGCAAATGATTTCTGATTTAAGACATGATTTGACTTGCAAAGTTATTTGAAATCGATTAGTCGATAATACTGTATAACAGAATTTCCCATTTAAATTCTGAAAGTTAAGGTAATTTTGGTAAAAATAAAATGATTGAAACTATTCAAACATTTATTAAATAAGATCTTAATTTATAAAACAATATAAAAGAAGGTCTAAAGAACTTAGCGTATATTCATTAAAATAGATACAAGGGTCGATTCCCATTAAAAAATCTCTCGATATTTTCTATCTTTTTATTCATTCTAATTTTTTTGAGAAAAACTGAATTCTTCAGAAAAAGTTCAGATTTTCTAAACAAAAAAAATTTAAATAAAAACCATTATAATTTACGATTACATCTAATTTCCTTTTAACTATTATAGTTCACCAGCTTTATGAGGTTTTGAAACTTCTATATTTTTAATTTGAAATACGCACACCTTACGCGAAGTCAGATATTTATATTCTCTGAATATATTACCTAAATTTTGGCATTGCCAAAAAAGTTTGATAAGCTGAAGCAACACTATAAAAAATGAATTTCTCAAAAAATTTAAAATAAAAAAGTTTATAAGTATTAGATATTCCATACAGAAATACCCTATATATGTATGAATTACAGTGGATAATAAGGGTTTATTACACGTATACCAGCAACTGGAGAAAAGGGTTTTCATAACCGTGAGAAAAACCTTTACATCATACGTATTATCGACGTATATGGAATAGTTTATTTGAGGTTCCACATAAAAGTATATATCTCGTATATGATGTGACAACAATATAACGTTTTCTTAAGACTTATATATTTAGAATATGATGTACCATATATATATATATATATATATATATATATATTGCTATGTATTTGCATATTGGACGATTACGAAGATTGCATGTTTGTGTTATTTGCTGAATCAAGGTTTGAATTTGTTTATTTCCTTTAGATGGTTTTCAAAATTTATTTAAATTAGCTAAAGATCCGAAAGATATGTGTTTTAGAATGTTAATACTTATTTAGAGTTGTTTTAATAGTTTTAAAGTTTTCATTTAATGTCAACAGTAAGTTTGATACTGACATCTATGTTAGTAGTTATTAAGTTATTGTTGAAATAATTTCTGACATTTAAGTCATTATGACATTTCTTTTAAGTAGTAAATTTTATTTTTATAGTTGGTAAATGTTTTCCTGAGTTAATAAGTTGTTGTTGAAATAATTTCTGACATTTAAGTCATTATGACATTTCTTTTAAGTAGTAAATTTTATTTTATAGTTGGTAAATCTTTTCCTGGAGAAAGACAAGGAGGTTTAAGTTAGGTTATGTTTGGAATGAAATTAATCAAAATTCATATGGTGTTTTGTTTTGTTTATTTTGGATACTTTGATATTTAGTGAGATAGAGCAATAAACAACAGATAAAAGAGAGGTTGTAAAATTGGAAAAACAAATTTAAGAAAAAAAGAACAAGTTAAAATTAGGTAGTGAAGAAAAAAAATAATAAACAAGGATTAAGAATTTTGAAATTGAATTGAAAGCCAGAAATTGCGGAGATCAGCGAAGAAGAGAAAAATAGACTGTAAATAAGAAGGTAGAGGTGTTATTGTAGTTTGGAGTTGCAGAGGAGATAAGGACGAGATGAGGTGAAGAATTAATGAAAGGGGAATTGTTGGATTTGGAAAGAGAAGTGTGTAGCTACGAAGAAGGAAGGTTTTTGTGTGTTTAATTTTGGACAAGGTCGTATATTAAAATTTAAATAGTGTACTTATTAGATTTTCGAACCTGTTATAAAGCTAAATTATCTAAATATCAAAGAAAATAAATTATTTATATCAGATTAAAAATTTTACTTTAATAAAAATTTCATTTTAAATAGGAACTGAATTTGAACCTGCTCCTGAAGGGAAAGATAAGCTAGCCGGCCCATTAAATATTTTGACATACTTTCGGATCAAAAGGTAAGAGATTTTAATTTGATCTTTTGGTTTTAAAGTTTTTTTTTTATCTATTGGAAATAAGCAAGTTAAGGTTTGATTAGTACTGCAAATTATTAAGTATAATTAAAAGTAGAACAGCACAATATATATATATATATATACGTTTTTTTAAAATGTCTATATTTAATATATGACAAATATATACGTTTGTAGCGCGGACATTCGAATATAGGTTGCGATAAACATTGTATATACCAGTCTTATAAACGAAATCAAAACGTTTATTAAACCATTTGGTGTTGCTTGGGAAATTGGCAAAAATTGACTTGTATTAGCGATAGAGAGAGAGATAGGATTTTTGTGTTTACAGAATCTTGTTCGGCATGAACTAAAATCCCTGTATATTGCATTTCATTAAAAATATTCATTCTTTTACAAAAAAATCAGCTTTAAAATTTCAATAATTATCACCTAATTATTTGAGTTGCTTATTGTCGGATATTTACATAACTTGGTAGTCGTGTAATAGTGACGCTAATTAAGCATTAGGACACATTTTTTCTTTAAAGAAAATATCCTCTCCACAATTCTGTATATAAATAATGGGGCTAAATCATCAATTTTCTGTTAAAGATGTATTGTTAAGAAATTGGCCCGCAATATTAGAACACGTAATGTCTTACCATCTGGGATGAAGAAGACGTCACGTAGCGACAGGTCCACAGTAAAACTTTAATGTTCATTTCATTAGCGTCGATGACTGCAAGTTTAATTGGAGTTCAGTAGCGTCGCTTCTAAAAGTACACCTTTATCTATCAGATATTGTGTAATAGTCTCGTATGCAGTAGTCGGTTTGGATAATTTCTTAGAAAAAGAAAACCTCACTTTCTAATTAAGTCGACGTTTCGACAAACTTTATTGTCTTCTTCAGGACTACAACAATATAACATAAATCAAATAACTAACAAGAAGTATATGAATTAAAATAAACATGAATAAAAACATTCACCTTTAATCACACAGTATAAGGCTTTTGTTATTCAAAATGATTTAAAAATAAAGCGTTGTATAATATATATATGAAAATTTGGTAAAAAAATGAGGAATAAATATAATCTTTAAACATGACACTGTTAAAAACCTATACTACTACTAACAATATTAGGACAAATCACGCTTACCTAATGAGGTATTTGGCTCTCTGTCAACACAATCATCATCATCAAATCAATAAATAAAAATTACGTCACTTATAATACCAATAGGGTTCCTGCCTTCAATATTTATTCATAGGTGACACAACAATATTTTATTTTGAAAATTAATTAATGTGCGAATGCAGTGTCCAATGTAAACATACAAACAGAAATGGATCTTTAAATTAATACGAATTTCAACACACACCAACTATATTCACTTATCATAAAAAAAAACAAAGAAAGAAACCTACTAAAAAAAAAATAATATTAGCAATCACAAAAAGACATACCAAATTGTTGTTATTTTCATTTGAAATGTTAATAAAAATTATGTATATTTATGAATCACAACTATTATTGTGATGATTATAATTTTACAAAGTTTCTTATTATATTATTATAAATTCTGCTCAAATTTTCTGTATCTGTTTTTTTATTGACAATATTATTATGTTTATTAATGAATATTATTTCGCTAATCAATCGTTTTTTGTAGTTATGTTCATTGTCCAAAATGCTAACGTTGTCAAAATTAAATACATGATTTAAATCGAAATGATGAGTAGCTAGAGCAGTTTCTTCTTTTTTGTTAATGTGTCTTATGTTGCACGAGCATATATGTTCATTTATTCTATTTTTTAATAATTGTTTAGTTTGTCCAATATATACTACTCCACAACTGCACGGAATTTTATATACTACATTTGATTTATAATTTAATATTAATTTGTCTTTCATTGTCGAGTATAAATTTCCCACTTTTTTACTGTGATAAAACACAATATTGGAATGTTCATTAGTTAAAATTCTTTTAATCTGTTGTGAAATGCCTTGTACATACAGTAATTTGAAAAATTGTTTATTATTATTAGCCAGTTGTTGTCGATTTGAGGTAACAGTATTTATATTACTCAGATTATTATTTTTTATAATAACATTCGCTAATGTACTAGGATAATTGTTATTTAAGAGTTTATGTTTAAAAATCTCTATATTTTGATCATAAAATCGCTCATCGCTTAATTTTAAAATTATATTTTTCAAACTTAACAATATATTAAATTTTTGTCTGAAGGGGTGTTGTGAGTGATAGTTAATAATTCTACCAGAACTGATATCTTTCTCATGCCAATCATTAATAATCTTCTGATCATTAGTTCTAATCAATAATAAATCTAAAAAAGGTAATTTACCATCAACTTCAGTTTCCATAGTGAACTGTATGTCATGGTGGCATTCATTAAAATAATTCAATATATTGTCTACTTCATTACCAGGAATAGCTAAAATTGTGTCGTCAACATAAATCTTTAATAGAGGTACTTCAAATGGTAATAGTGAATGTATAATATTTAAAATATATTCCATAACGATATTGGCCAATATAGGACTTGCTGGTTTGCCCATTGCTGTGCCTTTCTTTTGTTTATAATAAAGGCCTTGAAATAAAAAATAACTACAGTTAAAGCAATATTTAATCATTAATTGGAAATATTCCAATGAAATGTCAGTGTAGTTTCGGATATTAGGCCATTCTCTACTTATAAAATCAATCACCAATTCTTCAGGGATGTTGGAAAACAAATTAACTACATCCAAACTGACTAAAACATAATTTAGTGGCAACTTTATGTCTCTAACTACATCAATTAATTCGAATGAATTTTTTAATGAGTATTCAAATGTTGGACAAATGTTAATTAAAATACTATTTATATACTTGGCAATTTTGAAAGTGGGGGCTTGTATGTTGTGTGTAATAGTGTTATTAAAAGTGTGTTTTTACCATGTAGAATTTAAGATACTAATAATATAAGCAAATGTGAAATAATTTCATATTGTAGTATCATTCACTGTATTTTAAAAAATGTCTGGTGTCACATCTAGGGCCCAAGGCATAGTATTACTCGAAGTGTTAGTTAAAAATGGCCATGGAATTTGCTAACGGGGCTTAATTGTTGCATAAAATATTATAAAATACAATAATAGAATATTATCATTATGTTTTCCATGATTATTTTGTCTTTCCCGTTTGAGCTGACGATGTTGAAACTACAAAAATCGGTTTTCTCTCCTATATAAAACTGAACTCCGAGCGTTTCTTTATATATACTCTATTCACACCCCTTATCAAGTTTCCATTGGACCACTCTGTACATCCTTATAAGTTTTTTTTCTTACATCATTAGTTCTTTATACATCAACGTCATTTATTACCGTAACTTCTTCTGTTTAACTTCTTAGAGTTTAGTGTGTAAAATCAGCAATTAAATGTAAGTGATCTGTAAAATTATTATCTACAATAACATAATTAATTTTTTCCACTAACTATTGCTTAACACATAAACCCCTTAAAAAATATAATATATATAAGTACTTGACGTTTCTGTTACTCTAGTGTTTTCTTTTATATATTCGCATGTAAATTCTCATAATTTTTTTAATTAATATTGATACCAACCACAAACAATTCAGTTACATCTTTACACAAATACTGGTAGATATACATATTTGACGGTATTTGTGTAAATGACGTGTTAAGCTCTTTCATGTTTTAATATTACATTGTTTTTAAAGGTAGGTAACAGGTCAATTTTACTTCCTACTTTTTTGTGATTATTCTTTTTGATACCAATGGACTCCAAACCCACTCCCTAGCACAGTGTTGTTAAAAAAGGATATTTGCCAGAGTGCTTAAGTTTACTGGGACATTAAAAATACGATACCATTAGGAAGGGACGTTGTAACCATATTTTTGTTATACACTCTGTATATTTATAAACAGCAAATTTTTCTTAATGAACAATTCTGAGAGGCAGCTACTCTTTCCTGGTTTTGTTAAGTTTTTAATAGAACATGGCTAATTTTCTACACTGAGCATGTCTTATAATTAACGCAAAAACAGGAATGATATTTTTTAATATATAATTATTATACACAAGCTAACTGAAAAATCCTTGTTCCAAAACAATATATATAAAAACTATATGTCTCCTTCAAATCTTGAAAACTGTTCACGAACTATTTCACTACCCTTGGTTAAAAAAATATTCACTTTTTGACATTAAAACGTTCGCAGATTTAAACTTGTGACGTGACTATAACGTTATATGGATGCTGAAGCATTTTTGTTAATAAATTCGTCTTATACCACTGAATATCATGAGCGAGAGTCACTAATATAGATAGATTGATAGATAATTTATTCATAGATTGAATGTTACATAATATATATGACAATTAAGTAATAAGGTAAGCTTATTGTATACAATATTTTAGTTTGTAATATATCAAGTAATTGTAAACTCTATTTTTAATAAATAAAACATTTTAATATTCACCGAAATATTTAATAGCCTTTACACCATGCAGTTCATTTTTGCAGTTACAGTTAATATTATTTTCCGAAAAACAGATAATGTTGTGAAATTTTAGGGTTGATAAATTAGATGGGTCTTTGTTATATACTGGGTGTTATAAAAGTATGGGAACGCTGGAAAATCTCGAACAGTTTGCATCAAATCGAAAAATAAAAAAATACGTGTCAAAAATTTTTCAAAAACTATCTACCTACTGATACCAAAATGACCTCCCCACCCACCACCCTGTGGGCGGAGCGAGGGGCAACTTTAAAATTTCAAATGGAAACCTCTATTTTTTATTACAGAATCGGATTCTATGGCAAAAAATACGTAAATTTTATTGCGGACATTTTTTTCTATTCTTGCATGGTGTCGCTGTAATCGCAAGAAATTAAAAGAAAACATGACTGTTTCAAGAGTAGCGTCTTGTGTCCATAAAGAAACATCCAATTCAAAAACTGAAAAACACGTATTTGTTATTTTTACGAAATCTATCCATTGATATTGGATTCGACTCTCCCACCCCTAACCCAGTGGGTGAGGCGGGGGGAAACTTGAAATTTGTAATGAAAATCACTATTTTTTATAGCGGGTTCGGATTCTACGGCCAAAAATACGTGAATTTTATATCGGGCATTTTTTTCGATTCTCGCAAGGTGTCGCTGCAATCGCAAAAAAATTAGTGGAAACATGAAAGTTTTTAACGCATACTTTAAAAAATACGAAATGTAAAACTATTGATCTCAGAGTGAATGATTTCCCGAGCTGTTTTGAGAACAGTGATTTTACACGGTCGTGGGGAAATTACTACAACTATTAACATTCTGTAAATTTATTAGCAGCTAGTAATTTTCAATTCACATTTTTTGCAGGGCAATAAAAAACTCGATTTAAAAAGAAAGCTAACAGTGGTTTTACCTCTTAATTCAGCCACTTCAGACAAGTTATTGATCCCAGCCAGTGAAAGCAAGGAGGTAACTCAGCCATTTAGGGCAAGGTGAAGATTTCGGCCGGTTGAGGCAATTAGTTTACAGCTTAACTGCTACACTAGCAGGTTTCAATTTCAAGATTATAGCAGGTGTTCAAAATGGTGCCCATTAACTTCTTGGCATTGTCCGAGACGAACGTAAAAATTTTCAATAGCACTCATTTGAGGTGGTATTTCTGCAAAAATGTTTATTATGCGTTGCCTCAGTTCTTCCAAATCACGAGGTTTAGTGAAATAAACCTTATCCTTCACGTAACCCCAAACAAAATAATCAAGTGGCGCGAGGTCGGTTGATCTTGCTAGCCATTCAATTGTTCCTCTTCGACCTATCCATCGATTTTCGAAAGTACCGTTCAAATAGTCCCTAACAATATCCCGATAATGTGGAGAAGCTCCATCTTGCTGGAACCAAACATTATCAACCTCATCACTAGCAATCTCTTGTATTGCGGGAACTACTTAATTTGTCAATATTTTCAGGTATTTTTCTCCATTCAAATTTTCATCTATGAAAAATGGTCCTATGATTCGATCTCTGAAAACTCCTGCCCAAACATTTAATTTTTGTGGATACTGCGTGTGTGTTTCAAGCATCCAGTGAGGGTTTTCATCACTCCAATATCTGAAATTATGGCGATTAACTTTCCCACTAAGTCCAAAAGTTGCTTCATCTGAAAAGACAAGTAGAGATAACAAAAAAATTGGGTTTTGGTTACTCCTTTCCATCATTAATTCACTAAATTCAAGTCGCCGATCAAAATCATATTCATTTAACTCTTGGTGAATGTGAATTTTGTAAGGATGAAATTTCAAAAGCTTCAAATTCCTATGAACTGAAAATGCACTCATATCAAGCTGTTGACTGGTTTTTTGCTTGATAACCTTCGATTTTCAACAAATGCCTGCGCCACTTCCATTTGTCGGACTTCCGATGTTTCAGATTTTGGTCTTCCGGATTTTGGGAGATTTTTATTTTAGTTTCGTTGAATAAAATCACAATTTCATCATAGAACCTTTCTTTATCGCGCCACCTTCGCATCATTAAAAGAGAAACTCTCTCTTCCTCCGTTAACGTAGCCATTATGCAGAAAAAAACGTAAGAACTAATGAAAAATGAAATAACTTTTTCCGTACAAAAGTGCGCTCCTGCCTCTTCAAAAGTTGGAAGGAACTGAACGTTCTCGTAGAAATTTCACAAAACAAATACTGTTATTAAGAACACTTTTAAAAAAACATTCATAAAAACCAAAATATAACAGATATTTTTTTAACTGAATGTTTTTTTGTCAACATGAGTAGTTAGAGTTTGTAAATATTTACAAACTTATGGACGCTTAAGGTTTATTTCAATTTTGTGCGATTGCAGCGATACCTTACGAGAATCGAAAAAAATGCCCGATATAAAATTCACGTATTTTTGGCCGTAGAATCCGAATCCGCTATTAAAAATAGGGATTTTCATTACAAATTTCAAAATTGCCCCCCGCCCCACCCACTGGGTTAGGGGTGGGAGAGTCGAATCCAATGTCATTGGATAGATTTCGTAAACATAACAAATACGTGTTTCTCAGTTTTTGAATTGGACGTTTTTTTATGGGCACAAGACGCTACTCTTGAAACAGTAATGTTTTCTTTCCATTTTTTGCGACTACAGCGACACCATGCAAGAATCGAAAAATAGAGGTTTCCGTTTGAAATTTTAAAGTTGCCCCTCGCCCCACCCACAGGGTGGTGGGTGGGGAAGTCATTTTGATATCAGTAGATAGTTTTTTGAAAAATTTTTGACACGTATTCTTTTATTTTTCGATTTGATGTAAACTGTTCGAGATTTTCCACCGTTCCCATACTTTTCTAACACCTGGTATAAGAAAATAACATCCAGTGAACAAATTATCTAGACAAAAGTCTAGTCCTCGAGACGAATTTTTTCAATTCGAATCGAAGAAGAATTTTAACTTCCGTTTCATGGTCCTGTATAAAAGCAGATAAGACAATTTTATGTTATCTCGCTGTGATGGCTTTGGGAGAGTAAGCCAGATTATATTCGGCGGACCCATGATAGCCTCTTAAACCACATCATTTCCTGAGGGACATGTTTTTTAAATTTGCACGTCTTAGTGAAAAGGCACGAACGAGGAAGCCATTTTATCGAAAGCAATTTAGTGTAACTACTATACGCAAACTTAAAATCACTCCTCAGCGTAATCCGGATCAAGATCACGCAGAAACCTAGCGACAAAAATATCGGCGTCCTGGCAGTTACACAAGAAATACGCTATGCTTGTCCTCGGCTTGTTCTACGCCATCTAGCTGCCATAAAACTACAGGAAAACCTGTGTACAACTAGTATAAATTTTAATTTTAGAATGTCACAGGAATGGGATAGTATATAACAGAAATATTATACTCTTCGAACAAATAAATGGTGTGTTATTTCTTTCTAAAACGGTGATTATCGTTTCAAAATGTATATCTCCATATTTATACGTCAATCCAATTGTTGTGTTTCTAGACAGAAACATTCGAGTGAAGTCAAGTTTGGATAGTAAGTTGGTAGTAGCTAGAAGAAAACCCGACGATTAAAATAAAATGTTTCGTTTCGCTTCGCCTCGTTTCGTTTCATTTAGTTCCGTTTCGTTTGGGTCGATTTTTTATTAAAGGTACATTAAACGGTAAAAAATATTTGGAGCTGCTCCAGTAAAACATAATTTCAGGACTTGTCGCACTGTATCCAAATGGCGAAAATCCTAATGCACCGGAAAACTCCATAATATGGTTTCAACGTGATGGCGTACCATCGCATTATTCGTTAATAGTGCGTAATTGTTTAAATAAGATTTTTCCACACATACGGATTGGTAGACGCGGATCAGTAAAATAGCCAGATAGATCTCCGGACCTCACCCCATTGGATATTTTTTATGGGGTTACCTTAAATTGAAAGATTATTTTAATAGACTGAACAATGTTTGTGACTTAAAAGACAGAATTAATTACGAAATTAGAAGAATTGGACCCGAAACGTTTTATGGGAATTTCAGTTTTGGCTTAGACATTGTCACGAAGCAAATGGCATGCAATTTGAGTATTTAATTTATTTTTTTGTTGCATGTATTAATTCTTGTGTTTTTTACTACATTGTTATATGTACTTAAGTTTTCTCGATAATTTCGTCATGCAAGATACCATAGAATTTAACATACTGTATGCAGGAAAATGTGCTCTTTCAAATAACATTTAAAAAAATAAGGGTTGCCATTAAAAATTTTGCTGATAACGTCGTCATAACAAAAAAAAATGTATGCAAAAAGAAATTACATAAAAAACTGAACAAAGTGAGGTAAAGTTGTAGAGGTATAATCTGCTTTTCTTGCATTAATAGTTAGGTACGAACTGGATCTTAAGGACACCAACTTCTTTCTTTCTAGATATTTACTTCCACGTCCAGTGGAGTATAGTAACGCAAAAAAAAAATTTTTTTTTTTTAAATAAGACTTAAAATGTCATGAAATGTCGAGATTTTAAATTTGGGCGAAAAAAAATTCCTGTTTGTCGGCCTGTCGTCTGTCTGTCGGTCTGTCTGTCTGCAACTTTTTTTGTTCGCACGTTTACTCTGGAACCGTTTACGATATTGACTTGAAATTTGGTACACTTATGTATTGTAACGAGATCTGGAACCAGATTGTATTTTCATCTAATTCCGTTAAAGGGTTCGTGGGTAAATAGGCAAAACAAGCAAGGTCCCAAAATTTTTTTGATTTAGTGTATATACAAAAACGAAACGTCTAAAAAAATTTTTTTGTCGTTAGCGGAAAAAATTTCCTCTTTGCCAGTCTGTCTGTCTGTAACTTTGTGGTGCGCACGTTTACTCTGGAACCGTTTATGATATTTACTTGACATTTGGTACACTTATGCATTATAACGAGATTTGGAACTAGATTATATTTTGATCTAATTCTGTTGACGAGTTCTGGGGTAAATGGGGTAAATAAGGGTATATAGGCAAAGCAAGCAGGTAAGAGGCCATAAAATTGCAATATAGGGCATGTACGGAAAGTCAAGGCCTCAAAATTTTTTTTGGCATTAGCCATACCTGCCCCCCACTCTCACCCCCAATACCACCCCCACACTATTACGAAAGGGAGTAAAAAAATTAAAATATGATTTAGTGTGTATTGTTACCTCCTTTCCCTTGTTATTTATTTTTGAGAAAGAATTGAGGCAACATGTGCGGACGACTAGCTGGTTTAAGTCGGAGCAGAGAGCCGTTGATCCAGAGTATTCGTAAGAGTAGAGAAACTTACCCTTCCTGATATGTACAGCATAAGCGACAGATTTATGTTTATTTCGAGGAAAGGAGACAAAGAAAAGTTGATGTTAAATTGGGCACCCTCAATAGTAAAACAAGTAAAATTGTCTCTTTTTCCCGAATAACCAGTCTACTATAGATCAGACTGAAATTGTTGGTAAGAGAAATAAGAAGATTGTTTAAAATAAATGTTAAAATATATTACATGAATAATAGATAAATCGGTTTATAAAGACAAATTGAAATTAATATATATATATATATATATGACAAATTTATACCAGTATCCTAGATTGATTATTGTTGAGGTGACTGGTTCTGGAACAGCAATCCAGGCCCACAATTGTCTCTTGTTGCAGTTATAGGAAAATTAAAGAACTATGTGATTTATGAAAAGATAACGAAATTTTATCTATGAAAGATAAGCTGTGCAAAAGCTATGCAGGAATGAAGAAGCTATGCAGAAACGTATACAGAAATGTATAAGTATATACGTGCATAAACATATAAGTACATAAGTACATATAAATCTATAAGTATTCAAGAATTTAAATATCTAAATATATAAGTATATACAAAAGCTGAATTCTTAGATTGTAAATTGCCAAAAAGTGAAAAAGAAAGGAAAAAAATATTTTTAAAACCTTGTGGTACATATAGTATTTTAACTACTTATTAAATTAAAAAGAATTGACCTTGAATTTAAATTTATTTTAAAAATAATTGAAATTGCATCAAAGACAAAAATTGAAGATTACTTAAATTTTAAATGAGTAATAAATGAAATTACCTGTATGTTAAATACTTGTTAACGTGGATATAAAAATGTAATATCAATTACTGAAGTCCACAGTTAGAATTTATATACGTTCGAATCAGTACAAAGGCTGCAAGCAAATGATTTCCTGTTGAGTTTTACTGATAAGGTAAACTTTTTTGTCCTACTTACTGGAAAATAATGCTACCGAATAAACTTGAGAAATCTAATTCCCTAATTAAATTGAAAGCTATAAAATATAAGAATAGTACAGGTATGGCCATCTGTCAATGGTTGAGTTAAGCGCAACAATTTGCAGGTCGCAAATTCTACAAGTTCCTTTACTCAAAACTAAAGTCGTGGCATATGATCGATAAATCGAATCTATAATAATAGTTTTTATTACTTCCATACCACAGCTGCTTTTCCTTCGCCTCAGTTTGTAATTTCTATTTTGTACATAACCAACAATATGAACAGCTGTAAATAAATATTAAAACGTATTGATTACTGTGAGAACTCAGTAAATATATTACATCTTATAGGATATACTATATATAGTAACGAGAAAATGTAAGAAAAATAACCATATGTACTTACATAGTAAACAAAAATATAAAAATTGAAATATAGGTATCTGATGTAAATAAATGTTTTGTAGACAAATTGTTAATTGTTTCCTGGGATGCTGTATAGAACGGAAATACATGATAGTGTAGAAAAACATTACTGAGTCCCTAAGATATTAAATATGTACATAAAACAGTGTGAAATAGTTTAGCAGTTATACAAATAAAATTCTGTTGGTTGAAAACAGTTTCACTTACAAAAACTGAATCAAAAATGTTATACAGATCGTGCTAAATATAACCAAAATACTAGTTTTTATATAAAACTGTTAAATGGACATAGGCTATGCAACAGAATACAAGAACGAAACGTCTCAAAAAAATTTTTTGGCTACCCCCTCTACCACCCCCATTGCCACCCTCACCATTATTAAAGGGAGTAAAAAATTTAATTTAGATTTAGTGTGTATACAAGAACCAAGGACTTCTAATTTTTTTTTTACATTCGCCACCCCCTCTACCACCTCCACTATATTATTAAAGGATATAAAATATTACATTGGGATTTAGTGTGTATAAGACTTGGATACAAAATCTGGATGTGGAAGTAGTGATTCCTTGGGCAGCGGTTTTTATATATATATTCTCCATGGCATTCAAAATTTAAATTACTATCTACCATAATTCCCAAATATTTCATTTCTGACGTCAATTGCAGATTTACTCTGTATAGACCAAATGACACTTATATCTTTGAACAATTTGAAATTCTGTTGATTTCTTGTAAGCATACGTTTTATTGTTCTTGTTAACTCTCTAGGATTATTATCGTCAATATAGATTATACTGTCGTCAGCAGATAACTGATACTTATAATGTTTGCAGAGCTCTGACATACCATTGATATATATTCCAAATAAGAGAGGCCCAAGTATGCTCTCCTGAGACACTCCCGTATTTGTAGTCAGCTCACTTGAGATCTCATATGAACAACCCACTCTTTGCGTCCTGTCTTTTAAGTATAATTTACGTAAAGCAAATTTTTCAACTGTTATACGGAAAGTTACTTAACATAGATTGGTCTTTTCCGGAATCACTTAATGATGCAGAAGAGACCTGTCTAAGTTTTTACGAGATACTTAATTTAATTTTTGATTCTTCTATTCCGTAATTTAAATGTAATAAACCTATGACATCATTAAAAATACAAGTTGAAGGCGCGAAAACTCGAAGAGTTTAATAAAAGTTGGGACGTAACATGCCACAATGAATTCAAATTTCTTAGAAATAAAATCAAATTGGATGTAGATATTTTCTATAAAATTTATGCTAAGTCTGCTTAAAATAGTATCAGATAATCCATCGAAGTTTTAAATAATAAAAGTATAAGTAATAAAATATAATGATACCAAAATTAACAAGCCTGCTGAAATTTTGTATGCATTTGCTGATTACTTTAGCAAATATTATGCACCTTATGATAACCCACTTGAAAATTAATTGGATATTGAGTCTAATGCCATCAATAACTTTCATGTGTCGCGTTTTTCTGAGGGTCATGTTCATACGGCCTCAAGGAAAATTAAAAACAAAATGACCACGGGTCCTGACGGCATACCTATCATCTTACTAAGAGATTATGCTTGCATATTTGCTTCTCTGTTAACCATACTTTTTAAACTTATTTTAAAATGAGGTCATATTCAATCTTGTGGAGATGCTCGAAAATCTATACAATTTTAAAAGAAAGGCGACAAGTCTGATATTTCGAATTTTTCGTGCTATCTCTATAATAAAAAAAGAGCCGCTCAAGATGCTGTATTATTGTTATGTAAGATCGAAGCTCAGGTACACCTCGGTTGTTTGGACCCAACATTACAATATATACATTAATAATTTAGAATCCATTCAACGCAAATTCTTGAATTTTCTATATTTTAGAACCGAGGGTAGTTATCCAAATGTCGACTTTCCGCAGCAAGACCTGCTTGATAAGTACTCGTTTAATAGTTTGAGCCGTAGATGGGAGTGTATATCTCAACTTTTCTTGCATAACCTAATAAACCACAATATTAATTCACAGGAATAATTGGTATCTAAATTATACTTCCAGATTCCTAGAACAACTTCTCGTCACAGCAATGTGTTCTATCTTACTACATCCCGCACTAAGGCTTTCTCCTGTTCACACAATTTGCGAAAACCATAATCCAATCTGTGGTGAAACCGACATTTTTAATTGCAGTTTTGGTGTAGTCGAGTTCATTTATTACCAGCACTCAAAAAACGCAACAAAAACTTTACGACATAATTATTATCATCACCGTGGGCCAAGCGACTTGCTGTCATCAAACAAGCCGACGCACATTAAAAACCTGTAAAGGTAAGCGAGTCAATTTGCTGTCGATATATAACAAAAAATAATGGTATTTTAATGAGGTAGTAAAGTTTTTGTTGCATTTTTTGTGTGCTGATAATAGATGTACTCGACTATATCTAGAAAACTTATTATGAAGAAGGCTAATTTTACATCCTTGGTTTTCCTCGATATTTGTTTGTTTTCATTAGTTATTTATTTATTGAACTTGCACTAGTTTAGTTATATTACGGTTTTTTTATATATATATACATTTATTTAACGTCGACCTATTTCCGTTACTAAGGCCTAACACCGACGCCTGTAGACGAGCTAACCCCAACCAGGAATTTTGCCGAACCTGTTCCCTTAAGAAGAGTAGGGATATTTTACTTGCATAACATTTAATAGACAAGGGACCGACGGCTTTACATCCCTTCCGAAGGATGGTATATCCCCTATACAACCCTCGGTTGTATAGCTTCCGCGCATACACTGATATACAAGCCGCTGGAAGATGTGTGAGGCGAGGATGCGGTCTTCGTTGTGAACACGAACGGGCTCCCTATTTCCGGGAAATAAAAAATCGTCGGCAGAGCTTAGAGCCTTTGAGCTTCGTAGAGACTTCGGGAGCTTTTCGTTCACTTATTTTTGGATTGGTAGAGTCTCAGGGTTCGATTTCTGATAGTGCTGTTAAGGTCAATTGCTACACCCTGTATATTCGATTTTGCACTATTTTTTAACACTTAATTAAAGCTTGTTTAATTAGCACTGATTTGGCTTTTACAGCTAGTGCAGGGTTAACAGCTACACCCTGTGTATGATTTTTCTTCAAATTGTACACTTTTGTTTAAACGACAATACAAATTATTTATTCAGATGTATTGACAGAGTTAAAAGGGGATTATTTTATTTGACAAGTTTCCTTTTCGGAAATTAGAAATTAATCGACAACAAAATTTCTGTCTTAAAATTGCTTGGAAAATATATTTGAAAATTTTTTAAAAATAAATAAATCGAAAAAATTCACTTAGAGGGTTGAGCCTCGTAGGCGAAGGAAAAATTGAAAGGGACCACTTAAGGCAAAGTATTTGATTATAATTAAAATGCGGCCACTTAAGGCGAAGCGTTTTCTTAAAACTAGTTGGGGCCACTTAAGGCGAAGACCTAAAACTAACTCTTTTTCCCAGGTTTCGGCCTGGGAACCTAGAATTGAACAGTTTGTCACGAAAAGTATGCAGGGACTGGGAATAAGAAAGCCTAGCTAGACGGGGGTATCTACAACATTAGTTGAACTTACATTTTCCACTAGACCACTTCGCGAGTACTTAACACAAGAGTCACTGTCAAAACTGAATTTGTTTTGGGCTTGCTGTATACCGGTATTTATACTGTTAGTTTTCTGCGTTTTTCGTACCCCATGAACCTAGGACGAACGTTTTTACCCCTTATTTAGAGCTGGACTTGACACCATCGATTCTGGATGGGCACGATTGCGAAATATTTCACAATATTGCGCAATAGCTTGCAAAAAGTTGAAATGGAAATTATATGGTAAAATCGGCGACGGAAAGGAGAATTTTTTTGATATGAAAAAGAAGTTTGAATCGATTCAGGTTTCGGAAATATTGAAGTTTGATTGACGGAAATTTTAATGATCTGAAAGGACCCCCGTAAACTGTAACTTATCACGAAGGTCAGACGTTTAACAGTTGAAATTACATGAAAATGTTCCTGACAGGTGTGAGGTGGCTGGAAATAAGATATGATAATTCTCCTAACAGGCACGAATCAAGTTTGAGCGGAGATATCGGTTGAACGGGTGATCGAGATATTGTATGTAGTTTTACGAGCAGAGATTGAAAAGTAGTGAAAGTTGAAATATTAATTGAATCGCTGGAAATTTGATGAAACTAAATTGAATGCTAAGGCTCGAGGTATGGAACGTGGTTTGGTGTATACAGGGGGTTGTCAAAAAGTAATAAGATTTAAAAAATGAAACAGTTGCAAGAAATGATTGAAATGAAATAGAATGTTGAGGTTTAAGGTAAGTTGACGTATACAGGGGTTGTCAAAATGTAATGAGACTGAAACGTAAAGCAGTCTGAAAAAAGTTAACGGAACGATATAAAATATTGCGGTTATAGGTACGGATATTGATGTTGATCTATTTGATGACTATGATGGGGCTGTATTTTTAAGGGGTGATTTTTGTAAAGTTTCCTTTATAAAATTACTAGACTGAATGTTGTAAATGTGTTTTCGGTGATTTTACGTTACTTTAGAATTATAGAGTGTTTATGATTTTTTTCTGATTTTTGTGACCTTGGATGTGGTTTTTTATGTAAACTAGGTCTGGTTGACTTTTTTTTCATAGGTGCATGAATCGATATGAATTTTTGTTAATTTTACAATTTTTTGTTTTTGTTTTATGACTTATAAGGGAAACACCCTATAGCAGTTGGAACGGTCACCCATCCAACTACTAACCACGCCTTACGCTGCTTTAGATCGCATATCGAAGTATGTGCATAGTAAAGACGCACCTACGCTCGCCCCCCGAACTGTTTGTATATTGTTGCACTAGTTTAGTTATACTATTAAGGTTTGTGTCCTGTGTTTCTATATTTTTAACATGTTTTCTCCATTATTTTTTGTTTGTGTTTTTTTTATTCTTTATTGAACTGTATGAAGTTTTATGTTTGCTATAATCTAGTTATACTAAGGTTTTATTTTGTGAACTTACATTATTAGTCAGTTAGTTATATCTCTGATGTTAGTTTCAGTTATACTTTTTTTTTATGCATTTATTTAACGTCGGCCTATTTCCGCTACTGAGGCCTAACACCGACGCCTGTAGATGAGCTACCCCCAACCAGGAATTTTGCCGAACCTCTTCCCTTAAGAAGAGTAGGGATCTTTTACTTGCCTAACATTTAATAGACAAGGGACCGACGGCTTTACATCCCCTCCGAAGGATGGTATATCTCCTATACAACCCTCGCCTAAGGTTGAATAGCTTCCGCGCATACACTGATATACAAGCCGCTGGAAGATGTGTGAGGCGAGAACGCGGTTTCCGTTGGAATGGTCGCCATCCAAGTACTAACTGTTCAGTTATACTTACAATTCCTGTTTGTAAGGTTTGCTATAAAACCACTTTCCTGTAAGTGGGTTTAGGACCTGTTGTACAATGTGGGAAATAAATAAAAAACATCATCCCTGTTACTAATTTGAGAATAATAACTATTCCAAAATTCCACATATCGATATCCAATAAAAATATATCGTGTTAGTAACATAGATTTTAATGTGAATTTAAATTTTTTATAACGTTTATCGCTATTAAAATCAAAGGATTTATACGATACAAACCATAAAAAAACTGAATATTTTAATACGTAAGGAGGAAATATAATTGAGAAGGGTTCCACGAACTATAAAAAACATCACGAGAGGATATTTAAAATTTATAAAGAGTGTTTGCGGTGTGCGAGATGACATGAAATACACAGTATATTTTCAACAGGAAAATGATTCACATTTTCACAGAGATGTTTTGTTCTCCAAGGGTTGTTTTATGTTATAATCTTGCAGCGGAAACTTAGTTACAAGGGTTAAACCTTCCTCTACTTGATGTGCATACGTTCGGCCTCATAAGGCTCCATATAACCATGTGATAAGTTTTCTAATGTCTAAATGAAGCTGGTAGCAGGAAAACGAATTATTTTCCTTATTATAATAAAGCAAATTAAATAGATCAAACGGAGCGATGCCCCTGGGATTCATATAATAAACATCTGTAACTGGCATTTCATTTATAGTTATAAAGGATAAACAAAAGAACTTACATTATTAGTTACTACACTTTAGTGTTACCGTACAAGATGCTTCATAAGTCATGCACAATGTTATGGCTACTATTGGATATATTCCTCATTGATTATGATTATTTTGTAAATTATTATTTATTTTTATTTTATTATGCAACCATTCAACAGGTTTTAACCCAATTACAGAATATGAACAAAAGTAATACAAATATACAGTTTGCATAGCATCGATATTAGATAAACATAAGCATATGTGATAAATTATAAGCGACAATAAAAAATAAAAGATCAACACGAACATTAACTTATCACAGTTTTTTATGGAGGCTACACAATTAATTATATTATACAGCAGTTTAAGATCACTGTGTATACGACGCACTTCAAGAGGATTGATTTGTAGCTCGGTTTCATGAGAAGCATAATATATATCTATATATCTTAGGAATTTATGCTGAACATTTTCTATGTTCCGAATGTGAATGTTATAAAATGGACACCAAACACAGGAAGCGTATTCTTAGTAAGGCTTCACAAGTGAGCAGTACAAGAGCTTAATGGATGAAGTATTGGTAAAGTCTTGAGATGCTCGCTTAATAAAGCCTAGCATTTTCAGTGATTTGGTGATAGTTTGAGAAATATGAGGTGATTAGTGATTGGTCGAATACTACTCCATGATCTTTAATAGTTGAAACGTTGTCTAGGGGCGTATTATTGATGTAGTAAACGTGATGAAGGGGATCCTTCATTTCTTGATAAATATGCATAGTTTGAGAAAAAAAATGAAAACGGAAATTTTTAGTGCCGCGCCAAGATGTAAAGTGTTAAACTGAAAACTGGGAATAGGTGGAAATTTCTGTCGTCGCCTAATGTCCGTTCCGACAATTCTCATTTTCTAAAATTTTTCTACGACTAAAAAATAGTGATAGTATTAGTAGTGACTATTTATCAAGGTCTTGTTATACTACCCTTGATTATTCTAATATTGCATAACACGTCATCACCCAACCCCGGATCAAACGGAATTTTGTAGTATTGAAAATACTACTAAGATCGTGTAGGTAAGTATTTGGGGACCTCACTTACACATTTCGCATCGAATATGCAACAGATTTGTCTACCGGACGATGTCGGCTGCAATGGAGAATTGCTGAAATACGAAGTTCACGTGCAGTTAGCTGCTGGCCATCTGAACGAATGCAGATCTCCCGAATTCTAGAATCGCTTATTGTATTCAATTAAGTATCACTTTTCAACAATATTTTTGTTGAAAAGTCAGTCAGACGAAGTGTCAGAGAAATGACAGTTTAAGTTAAAAAAACTCGTCACCCTCAGATTTAAATAACTATTCCATATCGAGCGAGTCTGACATAAAAATTTTGTCTTACGTGGGAAAGTATTTGAGGTATAGTAGTTTGAGCGAAATTTCGAACTTTATCCTCACTTCTTCCAAATTTTCATCTCTGTCTTCGTGAAAATCATAAATTTGAGATTTCATGTAACACCACAAAAAAAATCATTAGGGGTTAAATCAGACGACCTAGCTGGCCAAGCAATGTCCCATGTACACTTATAACCTGTTCTGGAAGTTCTATTTAAATATTATTAAACCGGTATAAAATTATGAGTCATCTTGCTAAAACCAGATTTCATTAAAATTTCCATCTACAACAAAAGGCCCAACAATATGTTCTCCAATTAGTCCAGCCCAGACATTTAATTTTTGAAGCTACTGTGTCCTAGCGATACAAGTCTTATGTGGATTTTCCGTAGTTCAATATCGTACAACAGATGTGATAGTTTTTTCCATGACGGCCTCACAAAATTCCATCCATCGCATTGGATTATCGGGAAAAGTTCTCTATAAGAAATAGTAGGCATTTCTTGCACAAATCATAAGATTCCTTTCTTCATTGCGAACCTCGCCTGGCTTTTTATGTTTCCCTGAGAAACGCATCCATGTCATTCAAAATTATTTATGATTTCAAAAATTGCTGACAAAGAAAAAATTGGCCTATCCGTGTAAAATACACTGAATAAAACCCCAACTTGCCTTTCCGAGTTACCACTAAAATGACATTTTATTTTTCTCTCACAAATTTCGTAAGAAGTCATTTCGAAATTAATTTGCTTCACGCGGTTAATTGAATAAAATTAAGCCTAATATACGCCAAACGGAAGACGTTTAGCAACTGAGCAGTTGGTTATCGCTACGAGGCTGCAACGCTAGCTAACCTTGGCTCATATGGCCAGTGGTGGGGAACTTTCTTCTTCGTCTTTTTCATTGACCTGCAATTTAAACGCGTTCCACTAACAGAAATCCCTATAATCGGCAACAGATTAGGCGTACTTATTACACTATAGACACTTTGCAGCTTAGTCCTTTTAGACGCCATGGATTTCAATTACTGACATTAAAATTTTACAGTTCAAATTACGTCTTATAACTTCACTTACTTTTCCATAATGAATCCTTTTCGAGCAACTTGGACAATTTTTTAAAAACTTTGCTCGTAAATCATTTAATCGAAATTTGCGTGTAGGTAGAAAGTTTGAAGGTATCAGATAGCTATCGCTATTGACAAAGTTGTATTAACTTTTACTTGTTATATTTTTTAAATAGGTACCCCTCGTAATTACGTTTATCCTATTCTGCATAATAAATCATTTTTTGTTGACAGTATGTAATCCATCTTATACCTTTAATATCATTTTAAAAATCCGCTCACAGCCTAATCAGTTTTTATGGAAGTTTTCACGATCCGCTCATTGTTAGTTTAATGTTCATTGTTTAGTTTTTACACTCATGGATGTAATTATGTAGTAGCTAGTAAAGTTCGGCATGTACAAGGAAATCACGGCTCGAAATGCCACCGTAAAAAGCCTAATTTATATTTCAATTCTGTTTTAACTGGCAGCGAACGCAGTCGAGGTGTAGTAAATTCCTTATCTCATAATTAAATCCACCATTTACGTAAGAAAAATATTAAAATTTTAAACAGATTTTTACAGGTGGAACTTTACAATGGTTTCCACTCTTTGCACACTACTAGTTTAAATTAACTTTGTCTAAATTCAGAGAGGCATTCGATAAACCCCATTCAGGTAGTTTATGTTCTACTATCTGCTGCTTGTTTTCTATTCTCGTTCCCATTTTTAATTTTACGCTCTTACATATTCATAAAGCGCACTTATAAATATTTATACGCAAAAATTATACTAACGACTTCTTTACAATGGGACGCTAAGTATCCATTTTTCTTATAATTTCTTTTGATATGCCGCTGATTTTTGAGTATCTTTCATAGTAGGCCTGAAGAAGACATTATACAGCAAAATTAATGTTTGACTTGAAACAAATTTGGCACAATCCGATTTGTAGGATTGTATTCCTAAGTAGATCCTTTTTTTTTAATATTTATTTAACGTCGGCCTATTTTAGGTACTGAGGCCTAACACCGACGCACTGTAGACGAACTACCTCCAATCAGGAGTTTCACTGAACCTCTTCTCTTTCGAACAATATGGATTCTTTACTTCTCTAACATTTATTAGATAAAGGACCGACAGCTTTTCATCCAATCCGAAGGATGATATATCCACTACACAATCCTCGCCTACGATTGCATGCGCGAATATACAAGCCGCTGGAAAATGCGATGCAAGGACATGGTCTCCCTTATGAACACGAAGGTGCCTCCAAATGTAAAAATAAAGAAAATTGGGCTGGAGAGCTTAAGTTGAGACTCAGGAAGCCTTTCGTCACATCATTTTGATTTATTCGGAGTTGGGGTGTTTAGTTCTTAAACGGTTGGAACGGGCCAAATGTTTCGCCCTGGATATGTTTCAGAGCTGTAGTACACTTATATATGAGTCTGACTAGCACTTTTATTAATTTAATTTTTATTGGCATTGGCTACACCCTGTATATACTTTTCTTGAAACTTGAAATTAAACACTTGGTTTTAAACGAAAATTAAACAATATTTTTTTAAGCGTAAATAACAGAGTTGATTATTTTATTAAATTAAATTTGTTTACACGAATTAAAAGATTTAACGTATCGACACTTTATATTTTGCCTTAAAGAAGATTTTTTTTTAGTTTGATTTAGTTACGTTCTAAAGACTGAGAAAATTCACATATTTATTGTATACGCGACGGCAGTTTGATTACATTGATATTTTTTACTTGGGTTTCCAAGGATGTAGAATTTGTTGAATTTAAAGTTGACTGGGAAAGAATTAAACATTGTGAGCTTAGAGACTTTGCTCGCGGACCGCAGAAACTAACATGAGGTACACCGGAACTGACCGGTACACCGGCTTGGTGTGCTCCTCTATTTATATGGTATGATGGGGACTTGGCTCGCCGAAGTCTGGATAGAGCTGGATATTTCCCCAACCAATATATGGGGCTAGACGTTGTGAAATGTTTGCGCAATCTTTTTGAAAAATTAGAATTCTGAACTGAAATTTATATCATAAAAACGGCGTAGAGGAATAGGATTTTTCGATATTCGACCATTAATAATAGGTCATAATTAAGGGGTAGATTCTTTGAGCCAAAATATGAGGATATAATCAAATATGCATTAGTAAAATGTTGCTGTGGAAAAAGATACAAGATACGGTGTAAAAGTGTAATTATTTTTTCGTTTTCTTTGCAATAACTCAACAGACTCTTGACTGATCTTCGTCAAATTTGCTAGTGAAACTTTTTTATTCTAAGAAGCAATAATTTATGTATTACATCACGTTAGATCATAGAGGGCGCCACAGGACCTGTATCTGATGATGATTTTTTTTCATATTTTTCATATTTGAAGCTGGTCCCGTAAAATAATGTTGGAAGTCATAATTTAATCCATATTGATGCCATATAAATGTCATATTGAGAATGTTCTACTGCCGGCGTTGAACGGGGTGGAAGTAAGTTTTAAGTATTGAAGTGAAAATAGCTGCGAGTTGCTAGCAACGCGTATGGAACATGAATGAGAAAGATGCGTTGATATCGATAGATCGGAATTAAGTTTTGATAAATGTGATGATGGGTTGTTGAAGATGTGAATGGAGTATGATTTGATGTATTAATAGAAGATTGAATTAGAAGTTAATTTGAAGAGAGATTTGTTTGCAGAAAGTTTTCGGAAGTGAATAAAAGTATTTTGACTTGGGGTTTGAAGAGTGGGTTTCATATGAATCGAGATAATGGGGCGCGGAATTTTTTAGTGTAATCGTTTGTAATATTTTGGCTATAATTTGGTGAATTTTGATGTTTGAATCATTTTGTTGATAAATTAGATTGTTTCTGAATTATCGAGGCCTGGATGAATTTTCTCAGAATTATTTTTTGAAAATTTGTGGTTTTTAACTGTTTTGAATGTCCGAAGGACTTTTTTATTGTGTTTTGATTTGGTGACCTTGAAGATTTAATTATTTTGAAAATTTTATTACTTTTGACCTTGACTATATTATTAATATGTGAACCGTACTATAACACTTGAAACGGTCTTCCATCCAAGTACTAACCGCATCCGACGTTGCTTTACATATGTACATAGTAAAGACGTACTTACGCTCGCCCAAAGATAATTTTTAATTGATTAAAAATCACCTAGAATCCTAATGACTCAACTCTCTAATATCAGCCCCTAATTATAGAAATTTTCTATTGAAGAACTACTTTATCAAAAAGTGGTGTAGCACTTTAAGCTAAACAAATTTTTAAAATTGAGAAACTCTCATTTGATTTTCCCAGAAAATATAGTAGGCCAATACCGGTAGACACCAAAATCACCCAATTCGGAAATAATTTCTACAAAAGGTTGTTTTGTTTTAATGGCTTCATTTGTGACTCAGTATTCAATTCTACGTCGATTGAGATTAAGACTGGAGCACTCGCTACCAAACTACACTAGGTCAAAGTTGGACCAATTTTCCACATTTTTTTCCTTCCTTCTACCGAATTGCCGAACTATAAACCCACATTCTCATTTCAATATATGACAGTAACCTTTCGGTGATCAACCTGTTTCCGTGATACAACATGATGGACACGTGTAACGTGTGTGGAGTGACAATAGAGGAGGATGAGGCAGTGACTGTGAAAGGAAGAGAAATCAGAACGTTGGTTGCGTGTAGTTAGAAGCGAGGTGATGGGAAGCATACTCTCTTTCAGAGACTGTAAAACTACGTCTACGTCTCATGTCATCAGATATTTATGACATGTGTAAGATACACCAGGGAGTGAGAGCTGATCAGTCTGTGTTCAATTTCCAAACATTCATCCTTACTGCTTTAGTCACACCATCGGCCAGCATTTATTTCCTCAAACCAGGAAGAGGAACTAGACCACCAAACATGTTCGCCCGCCACAGCTGTAAACTCACCGATGACCTCAGAAAGGCCCTCATCCCTTCACGCCATAAGTGGTTGCGACACCACTTCTGCACTTTACATGCTGGGCAAGAAGAAAATAGTGAAACTTGTAGCCAAGAATGAGCACCTTTTGGAGGACATCAAACCGTTCTTTGATCACAATATATAACCTGAAACAATTGCGGAAGCTGGACAATGATTTTTTGACCACCCTCTATGGAGGTAGAGCAGGGGACAAACAGGACAAGCTGCGGTTTGACCTACTTGCCAAATCCCTTATCAAATGAATATTATTTGGTTTGTTTAATACAATTTGTATATTATTGTCAGTTTATTGATCACCAGTAAGAAATTTTGGCGTATTTTTAAAATTACTGAAAGAAACATTGAACTATTTATTTTCTACAACAAATTTTATGTTTGTAGGAATTTTAGTACTGACTTCAAACCTGATAGTAAGCAGTTAAATGGATCATAACCCCCTCTACGATGCTTAATTTTTTTAATCGATTTTTAAAGATTTTTTCCCCAAGTTGTTTTGCCAAGTGCAACACACGCCGTTCCGCTATGTCGCCTCGGCGACAAAGGTCAGCTGACCAAACGAAAACAACTTGGCAAAAAAATCTTAAAAAATTGATTTTAAGAAAAATAAGCATCGTTAAGGGGTATTTCCCGTATCAAAATTGTAGAGAATTTCCTTCTGTACAACATGATATATCTTGTTTAATTATTAGCAGTGTTTTATGGTCATCGTACCGCGTTAAAGTCGAGCAAGGCCTATTTGTTGACGGTTTTTATTTATTTACAAAATTGCTGCAACACCCAAGTCTCAAACATTTCAATATGTTATTCTTGACGTTTTTCCTCATCGATTGATCATAAAATTATCCCCTGAGAAATAAAATCCGAAATATGTGAAAAATTGGTCCAGATTTACTGTACTACATGTAAATTCTATTACAAGAAATGAAACAAACCCCATGATCGACAATATTTTCAGCAATATTTTATGCCTCCCCCTTCAGCCCCCTTGGAGTGAGAGCTACCCTTTCGGAATTTTTAAACGGAACAAGGGTGCGTGTGATTTTTAATTCACTATCGAGCAATATAAGATTTTTTGAATTTCTCTAATTGTTTATTGAAAAATGTTACATTTTTAAAGTTACTAAGTAAAAAAAAAACATGAAACAGTTTAAATCAAATGTTGAAACTGGGCGCCCGTACCTTCTTGACAATAATGGAGGCGTTGCTGAAATTCCTCTAAAACAATTTGTATCGTTTCCGGGTTGATTTGATTAATTTATTGCCTTATTCTGTCTTTTAAATCATCGACGTTATTTGGTCTGTTAAAGTAGACTGTCGATTTTAAGTAACCCCATAAAGAATTGCCAAGCAGGGTCAAATCGGAGGAACGGGCGGGCCGCTCAATTTCACCGCGTCTACCGTTCCACCTATTGGGAAAAGCTTGATTGAGATAGGCTCTTACTTTCAATACAAAATGTGGTGTAATGTAGTGGTTATGACACAAAATAAATTAGAAAATTCAGATTTGATACATATTTAGTACATAAAATAGTTTAGGATACATATAATTATATGCATTTCAAATACATTTCAAAAATTTCAAATTTAATTTTTTTGATGAAGAATATCCAAAATTCAAAAAACTTTCTATTGCTGGATGGCGAATGAAGAACCCTTTTAAATGAACTACCACACACAGCTTCATAGATGTATGTACAATTTTTTCTTCTATTGCAATTGTTTCCCATTTGCCATACCATATTTACAAGATTTATCTAAATATATGTGTGAATGTTTGTGTTAATTGTTTCTCTTTCTTCACTTTTATTGTTATTATTTTTATTTATATAATTTTATTGTTAGAATTTACAAAAAATAATATTCTTTATTTCAATTTGCCTCCGTTTCTTGTAATCGGACGTATGCCTGTTGGACGTGAATTTCAAATAACTAAATATTTTTTTTTTAGATTGCCACTCAAAATTTGAATAAGGAAACTAATACTTATTTATTATTATTATTCCACTTTTTCCCTATATCCACAGTATTTTCCTGGATGTAAAATAATATGTACTTTGATATTTTAAAGCTTCTTTTTATACGCAGTAAACAATTCATCCCCTATTAGAAATTCACAAGACTCACGACTGTTGGTGAAACCATCCTTATGAGAGACTACATTTTAGACGAATTTGTTACATTATATGCGCCTTAGAGCATTTTGGAATGCCTGCAACCCTTGGTATGAGGAATAGACGACTCGTTAACTAGTGGCTGCTGTTAATTAGAGTCGTAAAAGGAAACACTTGTCTAGTATATCCGCAAACGTTAAAGGTACTTCCATATTTGGTGTTAACAACACGTCAAAGTGGTACGAGACTAAACAAACACATAATTAAATTACTAATCATTAATTCTATAGTTATTAAAATATGGCCAATATAAAGTTGTTAGAGTTGAATTATTTTCAATTGTTTCTTATTTATTTGAGACAAACTCCGTTTTCAATATCCATATGTAAGCTTACAAATTAATAACTGATCTGTCGTCACATTATTAATAAGAATAAGTAGGTAGTTATTTTTTCTTGACTAGTGAATAACTTAGTTCGAAATTTGTCAGGAAAACGCTGTTAAAACTACTTACAATTCATAGAGAAAAACTAAAAACTCAAATAGCTCAGATAACGCAAGATAGCATCTTTCTATGTGAAAAGTATTTTCATCTCAATACCTTTACAACCATTATTATTATTATTATTATTAGCCGTTACTCGAGTCCGAGTATAAAAATGTTACAGTCGATAAATTGTGTACAATAAAAAACAAGTAAAAGGTGTAGTCTATTGTAATTCCCATTCATCTACGGTGCACACGACTATGGCTATAGAGGCCAATTCGGGAGAGCACATGTCGACCGCAGTCAGGACAAACATAGACCTGGTTAGGTCTTGGATTCGGCCTTCTTGCAGCAACATTTGCTTGATAGCTGGCCACAACCCCTCGCCATTCGGTTCTGTCCGCTGCAAGTTGTTCCCATTGCTCGTCTGCAATACCGCAGGATTTTAGATTCTCATGGAGAGCGTCTTTGAACCTCTTTCGTTTACCGCCACGCCTTCTTCTACCGCTTAGCAATTCACCATAAAGTGTACATTTAGGAAGGCGGTTATCATGCATACGATGAACGTGACCTGCCCATCTTAGGCGTGCTCTTGAAATAAGCACCTCAATTGGAAGGCTGTTTGCTCTCCTGAGCACTTCCACGTTTGATATGTGATGGAACCAACGGATTTTCATCATACTTCTGAGGTGTCTTTGCTGAAAATGTTCTAATTCTTTCACATGACGACGGTAAGTGACCCAGCTTTCACATCCATATAGCAGTGTTGGAATGACAACTGCTCTGTAGACAGCCATCTTCGTTGACAAAGCAAGGTCGTGGTTGTCAAATACTCTCTCTCTAAGTCCCCAGAGTGCTCTAGATGCAGCGTTAATTCTATTGCGAATCTCGCTGTCCATGTTTGCTTTGTCATTAACAACGTTGCCTAAGTAATTGAACTGATCCACCACTTCAAGAGAATTTCCGTTAAGTGTAATGTCTATTTGGTTCACTTGATGAGGAGTTGACATAATCTTAGTCTTTCCAATGTTGATTTTAAGTCCCAAGGAATCATAGCTCTGGGCATATACATCTAAAAGTTCTTGAAGCTCTTCCGGCGTAGAGGCTAAAAGTGCACAGTCATCCGCATACTGGAGATCACAAATGAATCGTGTGCGTGTCTTCGTGAAAGCTCTAAAGCGCCCTATGTTAAAGAGACCGCCATCAAAACGGTATCTGAGACCTATTCCTCTGACTGTCAGTTTGTTGTCAACAATAATTGTTAGAGCAGTGGTAAACAAATTAAAGAGTAGGGGTGCCAGGACACATCCCTGCCTAACTCCAGTGAGGGTTTGGAAAGGTTCGGTTGCCTCATTATTATACATAACCTGGGCGTTGTTGTTTGTATGTAGACTGCGACATACTTCCACAAATTTTCTAGGGATACCTAAGCGGAACATAATTTTCCAGAGCACTTCCCTTTCCACCGAGTCAAACGCCTTGGTTAAATCAATGAAGGCCATGTGAATTTCTCCTTGATGTTCGAGTGCTTTTTCTTGAAGCTGTTTAAGTGTGAAGATTAAATCAGATGTGCCTCGGTTTGGTCTAAAGCCACTCTGTGTTTCAGGAAGTAACTTTTCCATAACAGGTGTTAGCCTATTTGCCATCGCTTTAGTGAGTATCTTCCCTCCAACAGCCAGGAGAGCTATACCCCTGTAATTTCCACAGTCCGCAGCGCTCCCTTTGTTTTTGAAGAGGTTGATTAAAAGTGTATCACGAAACTCCTGCGGAGCTTGACCACTTTCCCACACGACATCAAACAGTTTTTTGAGGTAGGGTATGAGCTCTGTCGACACAGCTTTAAAGATCTCAGCTGGGAGTGAGTCGGCGCCGGGAGATTTGTTATTTTTTAGCTGCCCAATGGCGGTTAAGATCTCTTCCGTTGTTAGTGGTTTATCTAAGTCTTCGAAGGTGTCATATTGAGGGATAAGATTTATAATATCGTGATCGGCTTGACTTTGCTTGACAACCATTATATGAAATAATTGAAAAAATTATAAACTTAAATTTAAAAAAGCAACTAAATTTTGTGATTAAAATGTGCACCAACCAAAATTATTTTAAATTTAACTTTGAAATCTATAAATTATTAGATGAATTAACTATGAGTTCGCCTATACGACCGCTATTGGCTGAGATTTTCATGTCAGGCTTTGAAAACAAACTATTTAATTGTAAATACATACAAGTGAATAATGTGTTGTTCTAGACCCGATATGTGTGTGATGTGTTTAGCATTTGGAAAGGTACAAAAAGACAGTTGAAGTAATTTCTAAACCATTTGAATTCTTTTCATTACCAAATATAATTTACATAAGGAATAGAAAATGAGGGAGGTTTAAATTTTTTTAACGTCAACATAAAAAAATTAAACAATAAGTTAGAGTTTTACATCTACCGAAAAACAGCTTGTACAGACACAATAATTCACAAAAACTCTATACAATCACTTCAAATAAAATGGCACCTTTCCACTCTTAAATACATTGCCTGTTAATGTTCCCATTAAGCCAAGAAAATTTTAGAAAATAAATTAATGTCATAAAATTAATAACCAGGAATAATGGCTACAGTGAAAAGCAAGTAGACAAGTTAATAATAAATAAACAGATGAAAAATTTACATAGTTTTATGCCAATTCCTCACAACAAGTTAAAATCTATAAATGTATTAATTATAGGCCTAAGATTAGCAATAAAATTAGTAATAGATTCAATAGATTGTGATATTAAACCATTTCAGTTAATAAGAATAATCTAGAAAAATAGTAATGAATAATGAAAACAAAACAGAAAAACTACATAAAACAGGTGTATACCAACTAAATTGTAACGACTGTGATGCTATTTATATCGGTCAAATTGATCTAGTTTTGAAGAGACGATTAGAGGAACATAAAAATCCATTTTGAGCAGTGTTAACAGGCATGTCAACAAACTGCATAGAAAACAATCATTTTGTAAAATTATATAATGTTGAAGTGTTACACTCAGTGTAGCATTGCATATGCTACATTTTTGATTTGTAATAAATTTAAAAATTAAATTAGTGCATAGTAAGTTAGGCCACCCAGTATGTGGATAAATGTATTACTGGTTGCCGTGAAAAATCTCATGAAAAGGAATTTATTAGACAAATATAAATATTTTTTTATTCTTTCTTTCCTGCAAAAACATGCTTCACATGCAGTTAAATATCTAAATAAATAATAATGAAAATAATGCGGCACCGTTTCAGACAATTAACACTGCAATTATAACGTGTTCATGTTGAAAAGCACTTGACACCTTATTTTGAGTTAACACCGAAATATAGTAAACACACGACGCCTTCTCTTCCTGGCTGGTTTAACATCCTCTTTTTTATGTACTTGTTTTATTTATTCCTTCAGAAACACATAGTAGCACACTCTCTACTTTAAGGTTATGTTGTTATAAATTCCAATTTATTGTCTCCTCTTCTTCTTCTTCTTATCTTTCGATTTTGCCAAGTGCACAAGTCTGTGACTTGTTTGTAATTAAGACCTGCGTGTCGGATCGTTTAGTTTTTTTTTAAATTCGCAAGACCGCGTTAGGAAGCCAAGCCATCTTAGCAGCCCTTTCAGGCGTGATCCATTGAAGGAGCAGGTTGTGCTTAGGCTTGGGGCTGTAGCCTATTTATTAAATTTTGTTAAGCAGCAATTTTTTAATTCACGCCATAAGTTTAGGCTTAATATCGAAACTGAGCCCCCACAGGTCACTTGGGGTAAGTCTTGCGAATTCATGTTTTACATTCATTTTGTAAGGTGTATTTTTTTATATCTTAGGGTTGCCAGTATCCCTCATATGAGGCAATTTTTTTGGTGTGAGATAATTGGTATATTATCTTTCTGATGTAACGGCCACATATGCATGGTCATGTTTTAAGAAGAGAGGTCAATAATTGAAGGAATCTGAGTCGTCAATGTTTTTTTGGACCACGTAGACAGTGGAGACGAATTTGAGAGTGGAGGCAGCGTGTTGCAGAGGGGTCCTTGCAGTAATACCTGATTTTGAAACGAAGCTACACCAGGGCCTTCTGTTTGGTGATATTGTTTATAACATTTTTGGTTGATTTAAAATTTCACTTTTCGTATATTTTTTTAGACTTGTAAGAAATGGTACAATTTTAATTAAATTTAACGTTTTCAAATATTCATATATTTTCACATTAATATTTTTACCTATAATTTTTTTAAATAATACTTGTTAAACCTTGGTCATAATTTAATATATTTTTTTTAATTATCAATCATTCAAATTTTAACTTAACTCAATTTTTTTTACTATTTCTAATGAAATTTATTCCACTGTCCACTGTCCCATAATCAAATATTAAAGTCAACTTATTATTAACATGTGTGTTTCCTTTATTTTACTCATTTAGCTAGATATATATTATTGGTAAGCTTATTACATAACTTAGGTACTCAGTATTGTTTTCCTTAGCTTTCACAATACTCCTGGTTCATATAATAAGTTAAGGTGGCGCCCTGAACATCTATTTTTTTTATGTATATTTATATTCTCTATTTTATATTTTTTTATATACACAGCAAGTTATCAAATTGAGTAAATATCGAACCACGACCTCGCTTTCCCATAACCCAGAGGTGCCGTTCGCACAATTGAAACACTTTCTGGTTTTAAGCCAAGGGGTGTTACATCAGAAATCAATGGCAAAAAATTGGATTTGCTAGAACAATTAGAAATAATTAAAGCAATAAATAATAACAATAATGTAACTAATGAACAACAAATTTTCGTGGATCATAACATTCTAACTATTTAAATCCTAAGGATTCTCGGTTTATTAGCATAAGATTAGTATTTCCTGAATTCTTAAGTACCTAGTTTATTATTATAATATTTGCATAATTTATTAGCCATTTAAGAAATCTATTGTAATTATTGTTATAAAAGTACCAAACAGAAATTTGTAATTTAGTATCTACTTACTCTTGATAAAGGCCTAATAAGTTAAAATAAGTGTATATAATAAAACTTTTCGAAGCAATTAAAAAGCATTCTTTAATTGTATGTAATATGGAATAATGTTTCGAGCCAGCCGCACAATCCATTCAGTTTATTAAAATTAAATTTTGTTGAAATTTTCTGGTCATGGCACTCTAGATGGACCAACAAATTTTGAATTCAATTTTTTCCATGTAGTCGAAATGTCACTTATGGGGTATCACCGTACTCAGAATTTTTCAAGGATCCCAAAAATATAATAATATATAGGGTGTTCCATTAGAAATCAATGTTGAGGTCATTTCCAGTGAAACCGGAAGGCAAAGAAAATGATAGTTATGCCACAAAGCGTCATCTTGGTCATACAATACATCTACCAAATTTCATTCTAATATTCCAAAAAACGAAGAAAAAAAGGGTTCTGCCACGATCCGTTGACACGCGGTATATGGCCGATTATATGACGTTACTGCTAAAGAAAGTAAAATCGCTCATTTATAAGCACATCAATACGCTAGATCAAAAAGCAGCAATCTATATCCATTAACCTCCTGTTGAAATACCAAAAACAGCATCTTCATTCCAGTTTCGATCCGCGGAAGCCAAACTCCAACCAAAAGTTGCGTGAAGTACTTGGGGTCAGATTGGACCAACAACCGATATTTAAGCTGAATATTAATGAGACATTAGGACATTAGAAGTCTGTATCCGCTCATGGTCAGAAGTAACAGACTTTCATCACATACGCTGCGCCGGTATGGTGCAGAATACTGGCCACAACAATGAAAAAACTAAAAATGCTTGAGCACAAATTTATGCGCCTCATTTCGAATTCTGGAAGGTACACCTTCTTCAGAGATGTCAATGCACGTTACAACGACATAACCCCGATGGCGAACTACGTTCAGCATATACCTCAAAATTTCTACTGGTTTAAGCTGGGCGATAGCCCGCTAACAAGACACATTGGACGCAAATTAGGCAGCATAATGCCCCATTTCGGATCAAATACCCCTTACCGATCTTCCGGCAACCTCTGTAGCCAAGTTTCACCAACTATAACTTCCGCTTGCCCTATCCACTTTTATTGACATTTCATACCTTTGTCTACCTTTGAATCCTTCCTGCTCTCTCTTCCTTTCTGTTGCTAACCTTTATGTCGCGTTTGTTTTTCTTGGTTTCTTTTGTAAATTTTTGTTTCTAAATTCATTTCTCACCATTATCTTTTGCCCAATCAAAACCTTTTCGAAATCGTAATTACTAAAATCAAAGGATAGGCTAGCCCTGCACAGCCCAGCATTGACGACTCTCGTGGAAGGAACCTCGTTCAATTTAAGGTGCCTGCGTCAGATAGAAAATTAAAAAGTGTTTTGTGCAAGAGTTTTAAATATAGTGTAGTTTTTAATTTTGTTGAATATTTAGTTATTAGATATTAGTAATTTTAATACATTTTTTATCTGTGTATGCAAAAGGCGTTTAGGTTTTAATTTTTATCCATTTTCGTTTAGTCCAACCATGCCTATTCCGCCCGACCCCGCAATCCGTCACCGCGGTCAACACGGTGGTTGCACGGTCAGTTCCTGGATAGGTTCTGGAGAGGCGTTAATGTTGTTTAACATGAATAAAGTCTTATTGAACTGAATTGTTGAAATACCTATTCGTATGTTCGTATCTTAATCGAATCATCTTTGTTGCAAATATAAAAGGTAACTGTAGATTGACTACAAAAATTAATAAAAAGATATGATTGACAACAAATCGAGTTTATTAAATCTATCAAAATCAGTTTTTATAAATTCAGTCAGTTAAAAACAACAAAAAATGGCCCTTCATACAAAGGGGCGAAGGGTGGTTTCATTCTGTCCTGACCAAAGAAAATGCACTTAGAAGAAGTGATGTCAGGACTGACGAAAATTTTGTGAGTGTAATTTGGCTTAGGGAATTTAAAATGTAAATTGTTGAAATAGGTTCGTCATTTTGTAATAAAGAGTGAAACCTAAGCATCAGTGTACGACCTGATAAAATAATTGACAAGGTTTGTCCGCAAAGAAGCTCCCCAGATGAACAACTTGAGTCTTCTTTGGGCATGGCACGTATACCTAATAAAATGATTGGCAATTCATCATACCAGTGAATTGCTTTAGTCCTGGCTAACAATGCAGTCTTCAGGGTTCTATGGAATCTCTCAACCATACCGTTGCTTTGAGGATGATAGATTGATTAATATTTGTATTATTTTTGGTAACCAAGAAAATATGTGAACAACAAGAAATAACAGGATAATTAATATAACTGACTGAGTTCATAAAAACGGGTGATTTAATAAAATCGATTTATTGTTAATCATATTTTTTAATTATTTTTGTAGTCAACCGATTACAGTAACATAATAATAAATACTTCACAATTCATTTATCGCATTTTGATTCTAAATATCACCAAGTTGAGAAATAACATATGATACGTATGTCCCGAGTTTCAAAACAATTGGCTCATAAACACAGAAATTAAAAGCCTGAGCCACGTCCTGTGGCCAATCAGTAGAGTGTGAAAGAATATAATAAATCTAACGTTCAAAATTAAAACTAAAATCATTCTCATTTATATAACACTTTAACGTATATAAATGCAAAATATTTGATACCACAACACTGTTATGCAATGTAAGTAACAATACGAGCACTAATTTTTTATCGCTCCAGAATTCCCTCGTAAGTGGTAAAGATATATTCATTAAACGTTTGTAGGACATAACAGACCGGAACGAGTAAATCTTTGTGCGCATTTTAAACGGTCAGTACATTAAGCTTGCATTTTACGAGCAAATAAAAATGTTTCTGAAACAAATATACTGTTGAATGTATGGGCGTTTATCAAGCTGACAGTTCGGTCTTGTCCAAATATGGCTGGTTCTGGTTGTTTTTACTTGGTTTAGCATACAAACACGATCAATCCGAGAGATCCTGGACATGTGTGTCTATTTGCATAGCCGACTTGATGTGGGTGTTTGCAGGTTGCTTGTTAACGTAGCTAGGCAACCTCCGCGATGCCATTTACATCTTTGCAACTTTATAACGCCGTATTCGTTCTTTGTGTGGCGGTCCGGTTGTTTGCTTTTATTTTTAATCATGCATGCAAATGGACTGGTATTGTTTTGTTGAAATTTCTGAGCAGTCCAGGAGTTTCGGAGGCTGCGAAATATGTATTTCTGTGTGGGATATAAATTGCTATCGATTTTCGTGTGTAAATTAACAGATGTCGAAATGTCCATTTAAAAAGCGGGTATTGAACAAACAAATAACATGCTTTATTCCTTGATATCTATACATTGATAGGTAAGTTATACAGTATCTCGCGTGTTATTAATATTAAAAGTATGATTGAAACATCTTAGGAATCAGGGAGGATGACAAAACATCTTTCCAGAAGTTCTTTGATTCAAGGCTCGGTTCTTCTGCAAATCGATGAGGAAAGAGGAAGGAGAAAGAAAGTAACATAATGAACTAATTTCAGTAGTACCTCGAACGGAGATATAATAATAATGATAATAATAATAGATCGACTTTGATCAAAGATTGATTACAAGGGATTATAAACAAAGTATACTTTGTCGAATGTCAGTTTAAAACCAAATAAAATCAAGAGCCCGGCGTTCCTTTGTAAACCGACCTAGAATGCGCGCGTAACTTACTTTTGAAGGAAATACATGCCCTTCAATATCTACAATATTTTAAAAATCATTTTTATACAAGTAACACTATTTTGCAGACTTATTAACTAATAGATCATAACTGAAAATGGTGAAATGATAGGTAGGTACGTGTATTGATATGAAATCATATATCATAAATATGTATCACTGTAAACCATTAATATTATTTGAAAATATAAATGAGAAATAGAAAACATAAAAAAATGTACTATTGAATAAACAAATTTGACCTTAGATTTTACACAGAACTTATATGTAATACTGGAATAGACCAACTGAAAATACACTATAATATCAAATAGATACTTATATAATTCTTTAAAACTCGGGAAAATAACATTTTTATAGTCTACCGATAGAAAAATTTCAAATTACAGTCAAAAGTTATTATAAATAAACAATTTATGTGCAGAAACTACAGATCATTAAAATAGCTGGTTTAGATAAAAATACATTAATATTTATTGAACAGAAGTAGCTAATGGTAGAGTGAGGGTCCCATAAATGAACAGTTTTGTCATTTTAAGGAACCTTATCAAATTTATGTATAAAATTTAATTAATTTATAAAAGTGAAAGTGGACAAAGTTAAAGCAAACATTCTAATTTAACCTGGGACTTTAAACAGATTATAAAAAGGTGTTAATCTAGTGTATACAGTAAAAGAGTCATGAGGGATGCAAGAAAAGTGTTAAAACATTAATCAGAGACGTAGAGACATCATATTGGTATCTGGAGAAACAGGAAAATGCAAGGATCAAGAATATTACAGAAAAAAAACAAGCAAACACAGAAAAAAGGGATAAATTGAAATACATAAGTTTTGACAAGAAATTCAAAATGAGATAACCATGGTATCCAAAGAAAAGGTATAAAAGAGATGTCAGATTTGTTACCGGGGTGCGTGAAAAGTTGTTGCTGCGTACTGTGGAATTTTTTTTTAATTATAACCTACAAATGGTATATTGACAAATTGTGACATTTCAACGGCGAAGAGTTGATGTCAGCTTGGACGTAAAGCAAAAAACAATAAGTATTTTGTCACTTACCTTAAATTTCACAATACATCGTATTGCATTGAATATTGAAAATGATATATTAATAATAAATGCAGCATATTTCATCAGAATAGTCGTACGAGACGTGAATGGTGAACCAGTTAGTTGATGGACAACAAGTGAAGCACTTCTCATCATAAACGGATCACAGGTTTTTAAAAACAAGGATTTTAAAAATATAATAAATATTAATCGTTGTTTATTTACGATAATTATTATTAATTATTATTACTATACTATTACAAATTCGAGATTATTTACAAAAAATAATTTTAACAATTTTGTTTACAGTTTGAATAAGGAATCGTGGTTTGATGTCTATAGTGCCAAAACAATAAATGAAGCATATACAGTATTTATAAGTGACTTGTTATTCTATGTTAATCTTGCCTTTCCTTTAACTGCTATTAAAAGTAAAAAAGAGAGAAAAGGTTGGGTAACCTTAGGAATAAAAATATCTCGAGAAAAGCTTAAACTATTGCACAAAAAAATCACGCAAACTAATGATGTCATTGATATCGACTACTATAAAAAATACAAAAAAATCTATCGTAAAGTTATAAAAACAGCCAAACGACTATTTAATGACAAAATATATTTAAATTCGGATAATAAATCGAAAGCGGCTTGGTCCATTATTAATAACAATTTGAAGTCTAACCATAAAGGAAAGATGGAATATGAAATAGCCATTGATGGCAACATTGAAAATAACAGAGAAATTGTTGCTAATCACTTTAATGAATACTACACTGACATTCCTAAAAAACTATCCACAAAAAGTGCTGAGAATAACTTTAAATTCAAATTGAATGAAAACTACCCTACCATCTTTGTAGAACCAGCTACTGAAAATGAAATTTTTAATATTCTGATGTCATTAAAGAACTCTAATTCTTCCGGGACTGACGATATTAGTGCTAGAATTCTCAAATCTGCTGCTCACATTATAAAAGATCCATTGACATATTTAGTTAATTGGTCCCTTAATGCAGGTACTTTTCCAGATGTTTTCAAAATTGCTAAGGTTGTACCACTTTATAAAAAAGGCAACTACAATCTTGTAGAAAACTACCGCCCGATATCGCTGTTATCAGTCATTTCTAAAGTATTAGAAAAAATCGTCTCCAACAGAATGAAGTCATTTATAAAGAGATATGATATATTAAATACGGCACAGCATGGTTTTCGAGAGAGTAGATCGACGCAGACAGCTATACTGGGTTTCCTAAAGAGTCTATATCAAAATTTAGATAAGAACAAGAAATGTCTAGGACTATTCATGGACTTGAGTAAGGCTTTTGATCTAGTTGATCACAATTTACTTACTAAAAAGCTGGAAAAATATGGCTTCAGGGGAATTTTAGGAGACTGGCTAGTGTCGTATCTATCCAATCGAAAACAAATTGTTGATATCAATGGCATACGATCGTATTCACTTGAGGTAACTTGTGGCGTGCCTCAAGGTTCCATTTTAGGGCCGTTGCTCTTTATAATTTTTGTAAATGACCTTCCAACTAATCTTGATTGCACTGAGCTTACTATGTTTGCTGACGATAATTCGTACTTGAGCACCCATTTCACAATACCAGCCTTAGTTTCAGATACACAGCAGAAACTAGATGATTTTGTACAATGGTTTATGCATAATGGACTACTTATAAATGCTACCAAAACAGTTTTTATTCAGTTTTCTCCTAAAAGTTCAAACGTGACTGAGAGCCAATTGATTAAAATAAATAGTAAATCTATTGAACAAGTTTATTCAACAAAGTTTTTAGGTCTATATATCGACAGCGCGTTAAACTGGGAAATTCATATCGATGATCTATGCAAAAAATTATCCTCCATATGCTATGCACTATACAGACTAAAACAGGTCACAAGTAAAAATGTTGTTCTATCATATTATTACGCTCAATTTTATTCTCGGATAGCATATGGAATTATTTTTTGGGGTTCAGCATATACTGTTGACAGAGTTTTTAAAATGCAGAAGAAAGCAATTCGGAATATAGCAGGAGTCTCTATGAGGGCCCCATGTCGAGGTCTATTTAAAAAATATCAAGTGCTAACACTAGCTTCTTTATATATATTAGAAATAGTGTGTTTCGTCAAACAAAATATCAGTGTTTTTTTAAGTAATAATTTTCATCATAGCTATGACACCAGGGGTCAGGATAACCTTTTAACGCCTTTACACTCTCTTACCCTCTATGAGAAGAGCCCCTATTATATTGGTATAGAGCTGTATAATAAACTCCCAAATTTTATAAAGGATGTTCACAGCAAGACAATGTTTAAAAATAAGGTCAGAAAATTGCTTCTTGATGGAAATTTTTACACTATTGACGAATACTTGCAATATTAGTCGTATCCGGTAACATTTTTATTTTCTATGCATTTTGTTTTAATACCTGTATATCACATTTTAGTTTTTTAAGTCATGTTATTTATATTTTATTGTTCTGCAATGTATTTTATATAACATATTTGTCATGTGTTGTTCAAGATATGATCTTTATGAAGTGTGTGTCACTTTGACTAGGCTAATGCCATTTTGTAACTTTTGGTTCTATAGTCAATAAAGTTATTATTATTATTATTATTATTATTATTATTATTAAAACATTTTCGGATTCCATTTTTACTTTTTAGATAAATATACGGGAAAACAACTAAATAAATTTGAATATTACTAAAAATAGAAGTAATATTCGTTACCAACAGTTAAAAATTTAAATTCTAAGATGTTTTTTTTAAATTATTTAGTAAATAAGTTATTTTGCGTAGAAAATATTGCTAGAATAGGATTTTTGTATGTGGTTGCATAATTTGATAATATAAATATTTATATTCAACGAATAAAATTTCAACATTGTTCGATTTAGCTTGGTGCATCATTAAAATTTGTTAAATACGAGGTTATGCAACCAGTAGTACATACAAGTTAAACTTTATAATGATCTTCGCCCACGTGAACCTCACCAAACTCTGATGAACAACTATAAAAGGTAAATATAAATAATAATAAACCATTTTTATCAAAACAATAATATTTTTACCCTAGTAAAATTTCTTATTAAATATTTTATATTCGTTTGTATAAAAAATTATAATATAATAATACTTAGATGCTTTTATATACACTAACAACAAACTCTGATAGTTTTCAATAAATTAATATTTTTTTACGGGAATTTTTCACGAATATTTATTTTTTTAGATCTCAAACATTATTATATCATCCTTTTTCGTATTATTATTTGGTACTTCATTTTACAGTCGCAAATCATAAGAAGCGTTATCTATAACAACAACCGAATTTGGGGGAATATTAGGTAACAGTTGTGCAGCGAACCATTTCTCAAACAAATCCTCGGTTATATCTTCGTGATGGTCAGTGAAGCAGTGTTTTATTTTTTTGGGCTGATAAGAGCAGTGCGTTGGGTACGAATCCATTTTTACTTCCGACATGCGGAATTATAATACGGTTTCCCTTGAACATGGCACATTTAAAGTACAATTTTGAGTCGTACCTAGCCGACTGTAATTAACAGTATATTAAACCACGCCTTGTCAAGATATATTACCGTTGTATTTAATTTCCAAAGGTTGATAATTATAATCAGGGTATTTAGTTCCTTCAAATTTGTCAAAAATGAGACCCGTAAAAAGTTAAGTATAAGTAAGTTTTTGAGAAGTTTATACATATACATCAATTTTAGCGTTTTTCGCCTTTTTCTCTATTATCAGGAAAAACTATACATTTTGATGAAAAATTTTAAGAGAGCAAAGTTATAGAGCATAAAATTTTCTACAATTTTCGTCTGTACTTTTTTACGAATTCAGCATAGTTTCGTCGCTAGAGGGCGCGAAAGAAATATATATACTTTTGCGCTTTTTTTAGATTTTGAACCAAAATTATAATTAAATTTTGAAAAAAATAGTTATCTGTTTAACTAAGCAGCAAAATAGTAGATTGACTGCCGCGACTGATAATTCCTAGTCGAGCGTAGCGAGGGAACCTTGGTTCTTAAGCTTCTAACTCAGTTCGATCGATTCTATTACCTCGTCTTCAACATTTTCATTTAATAAATTTTCTTCTGTATCAAATGGTCCCCAAAAAGCCATTTAAAAAATATTTTTGAGAGAAATATTATAGTTAATAATAATTATTCTAGGTAAATAGAACACAAATTATTAGGAGAAAACTCCGCGCAAAATTAAATAAACGTACGGCACTGCTCGGTTCCACGAAAACAGTTTCGCATAACACTTTTTTGTTCTAGAACTGATCATTCCGAACATCAGCTTAAATTCTTTAAGGGCCGCCCGCATCAACGCAATTGTACATATGCTCGATTACATCTCATATACGAGAGCATAAATTATATCGATAACATAGCGCTACCTGCTGTATCTATTGCAGAGGGGCATAGCAACGGCCATCCCTGGTAGAGACGCTTAATTTATAATGTTTTAAACTGACAATGGATAAACTTTACCGTTAATTCAATCTGTTGAAACAAAACCATAAGCGAATTAAGTTCACATTAAAACCTGACGTTAAATCATAAATAATTGCCGCCATTTGATACTAACCTCAAATTAAAAATGGATTTAAGCCTACGTAAATGTTTGCGTGCATTATCACATTTTGTACTGAATTGACCTATTTCATTAGAAACGACCATTAAGCTGTAAAACTTATGAAAATTTACCATTTGTTTCGTAGGTTCAATTTTTTTGCACGCATGTCGTCTTTATGCCCTGTACTCTCATGCAAAAGGTTTCCAGGTATTGTAATATTATAGGGTGCTTCAGAACATGATGGACTATCCCAGCATTTTTATTTTACCTATTTCATTTAATAAAGTAATAGGCACGATCTTATAGCATGTTTATGAGTTCGTGCAATTTTTGTGGTTATTCAAAACCATATTTTATCACTGTTTTAATCCTACATTTCATAGAAAATACATGCAAAACTTCTGAGATATTAATATTAGCATAGGCTTGAGAAATTTTCGCTTCCAAAATATCAAACGGGAACAACTATGTGAAATATGTTCCTTAGTATAAGTAAATTAAAAGATTGCGACGAAAGGATCTCCAGTGCTCTTTTCCATGTGAAAGTGCCCTTCCTTACTACATTATCTGTTGACGATATTTAGGACTTTTTGCAAATGCTCAGATTTCGTCTTTATAAGTCGCGCCTTGCTAGATCATCAGCGAAATATAGGCAGTAACAGCTCATTAACAAGGTCTGCCCACAGCAGTGGAGATGTTATTTCTCCATTGGAACAGCCAGTCAATAGCCTTTCTAACGTTTTCAGTATGAAAAGAACAGGTCTATGTGACTTTTGTTCTACCCATACTCTACCTATTTTTTTAGGTAGATAATTCTCTCCTTTCGCTATATATGTGGTATGTATTTCCAGGTAAATATAGTATTCTTGCTTGAAACTATCGCACGTAAATGCTAGATCTCTAGTACGATACTTCGGTGACTTTAAAAAATTAGTTCACAATAAATTTGATATTATTACAGTATCTGAAACTTGGTTAAATTCTAATTTATGAGATGATGTAATTGGACTTGACGAGTATATCTTATTTAGACAGGATCGCAGAGATCGAAGGGGTGGGGGATATCTAAAACATAAATCAGAGAGATCTGCAGAAACTTCATAGGGAACAATTGTGGTTGTCATTTAAATACAATAACCAAACCTACGCGTTCGGAGTTCTTTTACAGACCACCAGACTTTCTGTCAAAACAAAAAATTTTTTAGCTGATCTTGAACTCGCCCTTACTATTGTCTCTCCACGATTCGATTATATAATCTTCAGTGAAGATTTAAATGTTGATTGTCTAGATATAAAGGATAATTCATTGCAAAAACTCAATGACATACTAGAGTGTTTTGATCTGAACCAGATTATCGGTGAACCTATGTTAATTGACGTTATTTGCTGCTCACATAGCATTCCAATAAAAAATACTTGTGTCAGCCGCTTCCTCTATATTTTCCCATTATTGCTTGTGTCCTGTACTGTGGGTAAAGGGAAGTATAAATGTGAACCTTTCCGATATACTTTTCGTGATTATAAATATTTTGATCATGTATATAAAAGTATGTAATACGTATGCTACGATTTACACATACATAAACAAATAAATACGTTGGATAGTGATTGTTATAAGATATTACATAAAGAAACTCACTTGGGCTACTGTAGCGTAACAGATATCGCAGACACAACTTACCCCGGATAAGTGATGTAACGTGCCCATAATAAAATTCCACTAGCTCAGTCTGTCTCAGGGCGTTAAGCCCAAGTTTACATAGACTATGACAAATTATTAGTTTACTTACTTACACAAATCACTGAGGGTTTCATAGTGGCCGCAGACGAAATAATGACACTTTCTTTAAACATGAAATGCACTATATTACAGAATTTACAAATATTGGTTCTCTAGCATGTAACCTGGCGATGTTCAAAAGGCGTGGCAAATTTCTTGATTAATAAGTTACAACATTAATAAAATGCCTCGTGTAGCTACACATCAGTTTACAACGTGAAGATAAATGGTAATAAATTCGACCACAATGGGTCTGATTTAGAAAACCTCCTTAAATAAATATAAATGCTTAAAATCTTTAAATATGTACAAGTTACAATACAAAAGTAAGTATGAATGGAATATAACCGCGCAGAACCACTGAAGGTGGTCCCCGGTAAATAAAAACCACTTATCTAGGGTGGTATGATACCGACTTCGACGCTGAAGAAACTGTAACCCTACGGAGGTGTCTTCGGGATGAAAGAAATTGACCCGAGGATGGGGTTGATTATAGCCTCTCCAGCCCTGGAACTTTCTACTGTGCGTGGATGCCCCGTCCGTGGAACTTCACTACTGTGTGTGGAAGCCCCATCCGTGGAACCCTAAAGAGTTCTCGATTTAATTTGCATGGTCGGATATGCACGTGAAGCATGCCTAATGAGAGCAATTTAAATCTGACATAACCCACAAAAGAAATATAATTTACCTCACTGATGAGGGAACAATCCACCAATGTTTCTAGAAAGCCACAGTTGGATGAATGGGGTCGAGTCCGTTTTTCAAGACGACACGATACTTCCAAAGGAAAGCCTGTAAATTTGTGAAACACGTGGATAGAGAACAGGTAAGATGGCATGAAGATGTTAACTTACCTTGTATACTTAACTGCTTCCGCAGTTAAAATTTACTCACAACAAAATATTCTGCTAAACGGAACAACTACAGATGAAGAAAATTGTCCTATGTTGGCAATCCCAAAATCCACCAGGATGCCTCTGATAAAACGAGTTTTGTGAGATTATCAACCGTATACCGCCATCAAAAATGTCTCTCCCCTTTTCACCCGCTGGAAGTATATCGCGCCTCCCGTGGACAATAGCGAAACTCTGCTACGGACGTAGCGGTTGTTATTAGGCGTCCCACAAAACGCTAAGGCGTATGGTGGGTCGCATACGCTAGAAGTCCGCAACACGTAGGTAATATTATATTATGATCCTTTATACAAACAAATATACAATATACATATACCTACCTATTATTTCACCACTTTCTTTGCACCACTTTTTTTTTGTATTGCCTTGAAAAGTAAGTTACGCGCGTTCGATGTCGCTTTACAAAAGAATGCTGCCCTCTTTTTTTAATATCGTTTTAATCTGAGATTGGATAAACCTTACCAGTTGACAGCCGCTAACTATTTTTAATAACTTTCGTTAATATTCTGTATGAATGACGTCAAGAAGTACTAACTGAAGTTATTACCGTCCGAAAAACTTTTCAGTAGTAGTAGCAGCAATAGAACAAATTACGTAAGCTCACACTCCTCAACATCTTACCTTTGAATCTGTCTTTATTATTTCATACGGTCATTTGGTAACTATACCATGAGCTAAATTGCCATATCCCAACAAGAAACCTTTGCGTACGGTGATATATTATTTCAACAGGCAAAAAAGTGCAAACGTCTTCCTAGAGTAATGCCTTCAATTATCCTGCATACCATAAATAATGCAAGATTAATCGTTAGCAATTTTTCATTTCAGGTATCGTGGATGCGTAAGAGAGACCTTCACATACTCACTTCAGGGATACACACGTACACGGGGGATGCCAGATTCAGCGTCAGGCATCCCGAGCACAGCGACGACTGGGATCTGCGTATAGAGTACGTGCAGAAAAGGGATGGCGGGGTTTATGAGTGCCAGGTGAACACTGAACCGAAGATTAATCTGGCAATCACACTTAACGTAGATGGTAAGTACCTCTTTTGCAGTTGTCACAATAGGAAGAGCGCGCGTTAAGTCAGGGATGCACTGTTTTATTTTCAGTGTTCGCAAATAAATATGTACGCTAGCATTATTGATTCTGCCGAGTGCAGTAACGTGTACAGGGTGGCTATGAAAAAATTTCATAAGTAGGGTAAATATAAATAGATTTCGGTCATAGTATAAACTCTCAGATGACATACTTACTACTAGAAATATTTGAGTTCTGTAAAATCCCATTGCTAGAACATATAAATAATAATAATAACAATGTCTTTATTCATCACATTAAACTTATAATTTACAAATAGAGTGCATTTATTTCCAGTGATGAAAGGGCGAACTTCGCTCCTGCAATATCACAGAGCATATTGCATTCGCGCTCTACCACTTAACCCAAATTTAATACAAAATATTATTCAGGAAGAATTATTATGCCGCTAAACTGAATATTTTTAACAAAAACACAAAATTATGGTAATAATTAATAGTAATATAACGTAATATAAGCAACTGTAAATAAATAGGTATAGGTCATAGATTAATCAAATTAAAACTCCTGATTCAGGAAAGGAAAAAAGACTTGTAAGAATTCAGGACAAAAACAGATACAACTACAAAGTAAATAAAAAAATAGTATAGAAGCTATAAGAGAGTCATAAGGAATACAAAAGATGAGAAATAATAAAAAAAAAAGTTGCTAAATAAAGGTTTAACTGATTAATGTTTAATGTTTGCACCTTGTCAATCCACGTTCATTAATCATAGAATTTTGCGAGCTAGTTAAAAATAAGAATTTCATTTATGATGAGATTCTTAAGGTGTTTTTTAAATGTCTGAATAGATTCAGCTACTTTTAAATTTGTTGGTATTAAATTGTAGTATTTATAAATGTTGTAGGAAAACGACCTTTGATACATGGCAGTTCTATGATTAGGTGAGGAAACTAGTGATCGACGTCTAGTATTTAGATTATGCAAGTCACCACGAAATGATATTTTGTTGTAGAGATATATCGGAATTTTGTTTTTTATAACTCTATAATACAAGCAACAGCTATGCACAATTTGTCTCTTGCTCATTGAAAGCCAATTCAAATCCTTAAGTTTTGTGGATACTGAGTCATACCTTTTTATGCCATAAATGAATCTTATACAAGCATTTTGCACACGTTGTATACGTAATTGATCAGCTTTTGTTATACAAGAAAAATAAACAACGTCTGCAAAATTAAATTGCGAAAGGACAATTGAATCACAAAGAATTATTTTAGTTTTTCTATTCAAATACGCTCTACATACATAAAGTAATTTTAAATTACCATAAGCTTTTTTTATACATTTTGTAACATGATTATTGAAACGCAATAAATGATCTACATATAATCCTAAATTACGTGCACAGTCAACAAAAGGTAGTGGCTCACCATCAACACAAATATTTAAGTTTTCTAGAAGAAAAGATCTTTGATTTTTATTACCAAATAAAATCACTTGTGATTTACGAGGATTAATTGACAACGAGTGATTTTTCGAAGTAGTCAATAGAGAATCAAGGTGAGCATTAATTTTTAAATTGTCATTGTGAAGATCTTCTGACTCGAATGGCAAATAAAGTTGCTGATCGTCTGCATAGCAGTGAAGTTCGCAAAAGGTCACATTAGAATAAAAATTAGCTGTAAAGATAGTAAAAAGTGTAGGTCCTAATATTGAACCTTGTGGTACTCCACTATATATGTTTAGCGAATCAGAAAGTTGACCACCTATTCTGACACATTGTTTTCGATTATTTAAGTAACTACGAATCATAACTATAGCACCGGCTCCAAAACTGAAATAGTGAAGAATTGCAAAAAGCAATCGGTGACTTATCGTACCAAATGCTTTGGAATAATCTAGCAAAACTAAAGCAGCCAATTTGTTCGTATCCCTAGCCGACAGAATGTCATCGATTACCTTCAGTAATGCAGTGCCACAACCCTGATTTGGCCTGAATCCTGATTGAATATCGGGTAATATATTATTTTTCTCAAGATGATTTTGAATTTGCAAATTTGAAACTTTTTCTAGTAATTTACTGAGAATGGGTAAAATACTAATTGGGCGTAGATCTTTGTAATCGGAAAGTGTTTTAACTTTTGGTAGTGGTATTATATATGCCAATTTCCAGTTATCAGGGAAATACCTTTTTTCAATACAACAGTTTATAATATGTGTTAGAAATGGCATAAGATAGGGGAAACTGAGTAAAATCATTTTAATATTTATACCATCCGCTCCCTCTGCATTGGTTTTGATAGAAAATAAAATATTTTTAACAGCTTCATACGATGTTAGTGTAAAATTAAATTCAGTTACTCGACTTTTCACGTTATTATTATAGAAATTTTTTTTTTCAGCATTTACAGTATTAAAGTTTTGCAAGGAATTTATAAAATAGCTATTTATTTTATTTGCATCGCACAATTTTTCAGGTATTTCAGTATTTTTACTACTATTAATTACATTCTAGATTTTTAAGTCTTTCCAAAATGTTTTATATTTGTTTGTTTCAATTCTGTGTTGTAAATACGCCTTCTTTTCGTTTTTTTATAGCGGAATTGGTATAGTTTTTTAAATTTTTGTAATACAACCAATCTTCATTTCTTTTCGACTTTTTGTACTTTATTAAAGTTCTATCCCTGAGATTCATTAAATAGCGGATTTTATCTGTAATCCAAGAACTAGGTGCTTTTGTGAATCTTGAAGTTATTATTGGTGCATGGTAATCAAATAAATTAATTCGAATTCCATTTAGAGTTCTAATTTTCTCATCAATATCATCTATATAAAATATTTGATTACGATTAAAATTCTGTAAATCTCTGTAAAAGATATCATGATCAAATTTCCGAAAGTCCCTGTACATACGAAAATTGGGCGTATTTATTTTCTTTCCAACTGATATCGTACATGTGACTAAATTATGATCTGACATATTAGGAATATCAATAACCTGGCAGTCAGTTATTTTTAAATTAGGACTGCAGCAAAATATATCTAGAATCGTAGCACAAGTGGAGCTCACCAAAGTCGGTTCACTAACTATTTGTTTCAAATCAAAACTTTCAAGTACTTCAGACAAAAGCTTATAACTGTTGCTAGTCACATTTAAGCAGTCTATATTGAAGTCTCCACCGAAAATAATATTATCAAATTTGGGCATAAGAACCCCTAAACATCCCTCAAAACATTGAATAAAATAAGTAACGCTTGTCTTAGGTGGTCTATACAAATTACCTATCACATTTTCAATATTTATTGTTACCCATAATTGTTCCGAATTGTTTATTGTAACATAATCTATGACAGAACATTTGAACATAAATCACTAATCCGCCGCCTCTACTTTTTTTTTATACATTTATTTAACGTCGGCCTATTTCCGCTACTGAGGACTAATACCGACGCCTGTAGACGAGCTACCCCCAACCAGGAATTTTGCCGAACCTCTTCCCTTAAGAAGAGTAGGGATCTTTTACTTGCCTAACATTTAATAGACAAGGGACCGACGGCTTTACATCCCCTCCGAAGGATGGTATATCTCCTATACAACCCTCGCCTAAGGTTGTATAGCTTCCGCGCATACACTGATATACAAGCCGCTGGAAGATGTGTGAGGCGAGAACGCGGTTTTCGTTGGAATGGTCACCATCCAAGTACTAACTGCGCCTGTCGTTGCTTTACATCGCATACCGAAGTATGTACATAGTAAAGACGCACCTACGCTCGCCAACCCGCCTCTATTTGCACTTCTATCTAATCTGTGTGTGTGTGTGTTTAAGTTTCATGGCACTGGTCAAAGCCAATTAGCCAGTTTCTAATCTGAAGAGGTGATAATTTACAATAGAAATAGATAAAATATTGTTATTTAACCAACTCTCCGTTATTAAAATTACATCATAATAGTGACTTACTACGCCCTTTTTAAATTCTGCAAATTTAGTTAAAAGAAATCTAATATTATATTGACATATTTTTAAACACGATATAGTTTTTTGTCCCTTGAACGTTAAAGATAAAGTAAAACACCAAATAAAAGTAAGACACGATTATGATAAAATAAATAAAGTAAATTGATAAGATGCAAACATATTCTTACAATTTTACAGCTCTGTAAAACTTCCATCATTTCTAATGAGAACTACCTGAGACTCCTCCGATCTCTTCATGTAAATATTACCATTTTTAGTCCACAGAAACTTTATATTATGCTTTTTTTTGTATTCCTTAGACAACATCAATAGTTTCTTGCTCTCTTGAGTTAAAATTTCATTAATATAAATAACATTAGGTTGATTAACCAAAGATGATAATGATTTTTCAAGCAAATCAGTAGAAAAGTCTCGTTTAATTTTTCTACAACGTAAGAAATCGTCTGTCTCGCTTTTTTTCACAAATTTTAATATAATTTTGGACTAATTATCGGGCAGTCTTAGGCGGTAATAATTGCCCAGCATTGACGCATCGAATGTGTTGTATCCGAGAGCTACAGCTAACATACGTATGGTTACCATTAAATTCTCCCTACCCTTCGGTTCTGGAACGCCAACGATTTCCAAACTGTTTAAATTAAGCACTTTCTCAGTATCATTCAGCATCGATTTTAAATTAAAATTTTCTTCCTCTAGCAACTTACTTGTTTTAGAATTTTCAAGGCTTTTTTCAGTATTTAATTTAATGTTTTCTTTATTAAAAGTCACATTATCATTAAGATTAGCCATCTCCTCTTGAAATTCCTTAAACGAGTTATTAAGAGATTTCTGTTCACCTAATATTTCTTTTACCACTTTATACACTGTCGCCATGGAAGGTACGTTATCATCATGACCGATGTCATAATCAGTTGTTTTGTCAGATTCATTCATAGTTGGTTTGTCCTTACATTTTTCACAGATCCAGATAGAACTGCCACAATTATAATCGGGCAGAAATCTTTCACTAACGCCGGCACAGTTTTGGTGATAGCCATTATTACAGTCATTGCATTTCACCATCTTGGTTTTAGCAGTAAGTTTACCACTACATTTTCCACAGTTGCTGGACATTTTAAGAAACACTGAATTGAAAACTTGTGATGATTGAAATTTTATAGATAGTTTCTTTATATCAAGGCTTACTTTTATATTATAATATTGTTTCCTCAAATAGCTACTTGCTCCTTGTGTGGTTTTTATGATTGTGTTTTTGTTGTTGTAAACTTTTTTCTGGGGTGTTTTTTCACTGTGTACCACATCCAATTTAAAGTCTTAAATGCACTTTTCTCGGTAAGTTCCGAATTATGAACTACGGTTTTCTTTGTGGATATAGAGTAATAAGTGACCTATTCAATTCAGCCGCTTTTCCGTTTTAAACAGTCTTTTTAACTAGTTAAAATTCACAACATTCAGGAGCACTTCAGGATACGTGTTTCAATGTATACGGCAATAGTAAAAATCTGGCTTTGGCTTTGGTTTTAAATACTTAATGGGTAATGACAATTTTCCAAACAGATGGGTAGTATGGAACAGCCCTCTTATTCATAGGTCTCCACGTTCCCCAGATCTAACACTTTTAGATTTTTTGTAGGTAATTTTTAAAGAAAAGGTTTACCGCACAAAACCACAAAATGTTGACAAATTAAGAGAAAGACTTGAACTAGAGTACAGAGAAATAACACCTCAACAATTAATGAGGATTCGTCAAAATTTGAAACGGCGTTATGAAAATGCATAAGGTGTCGACGAAGTTATATTGAAAACACAAAGATTTGAAATACTTTGTTAGATTTTTGAGTTGTTCCATCCGCTTGTTGGGCGAATTCTGATTTTCTCCAATCATTTCTTTATATTATTTAATCATTTTTAAATTAGTGTTGGTTGTTGTTGCATTATTTGATGTTGTCCATGTTATTAAAAACACATACTTTCATACAAGTCCAGTCGAAAATTCGAAAATTTTTAAATTTGGCGATTGAGTAACAAACACCCTATATGAGGTATCGAACTAAACTTTTGCATAAGACTGTTTGAGATAACTGCGAATCAAATACGTTATCCACTTTTCCAATAGTGCCTAATAGTCGATCTTGAAATTTCGACCCATTTAGTAGGCCTTGAAAATATGAAAACGAATTTAAAAAAAATGGTCTAATAGATCGAGTACTATGTCCCAGGAAAAAAAAAATTAAATCGAGCAGCGCATTCCAAATTAACAGGGTGTTGCGGTGTATTAAATCGCGCACAATGTATGTTCGAATTCACAAACACGGACCTGATAATACTGATGCACAAATACACTGAAACTCCTTTCTTTCTTAATTAAAAGCTTTTATTAAACTGCAATGCTTGTTTGTTTGTTTAGGTCAAATCTTGCAATCAAAATTTCGATTAGCTCTTATTAAGCTAGAGCTTTGAAATTTTGCACATGTGGATAAGTCCGGTGACAATAGACTTTAACATTTTCATATAAGAAAAAACAAGATGGCGGCTTCAATATGGCGGACGACTTTACCGTTTATGATCCGATTCGGTTCAAAATCTATATTTGGAGGCTTTCGAGATCGCTAATTATGGATTCTTGGTTAAAATCTAGAAAATCAAAATGGCGGGGCTAATATGGCGGACGACTTTTGTCAGTTATGTTCCAAATTGATCAAAATCGATATCTGGGGATTTTCGGGTTCGCCGATTACGAATTTATAGTCAAAAATTTAGTTCAGGATGGTGATTTCAAGATGGAGGACGACTTTATCCTTTAAGATCCGATTCAATTCAAAATCGACGACTGGGGGTTTTCTAGGTCGCGGATTATGAATTTTTAGTAAAAATTCAGACATCCAAAATAGTGGCGCCAATGTGGCTAACGACTTTTGTTATTTAGATCCAAATCGATCATAATCGATATCTGGGGATTTTCGGGGTTGCGGATTATGAATTTCTAGTAAAAATTTAGTTCAAGATGGCGGACGGCTTTGCTGTTTATGATCCGATTCGTCTCGAAATCGATATCCGGGGATTACAGCATATCTAAAGACTAAAAAGTAAAAAATATAATTATATAAAATAGCAATTTCCTTTACACAGGAAAGTCTTGGGACAAGCTTTTATATCATAAAAAATTATATAATGTAACAAAATGATGGGTTTGATTTGCTTCAAAGTTTATTTTCTACTTTTTAGAGCATTTAAATAAACGCTTGTTTTAAAAACATTTTTTAAACTTATTTTTCTATATTTTCTCCATTTTCTGTAGACTGAAACTTATTATATAAAATTATTTAAAATAATTTTCATATTATATAAAAATAAAACATATAACTACCCCTTATAACATAATTCAATACTATGTAATCGCGACAACATTTTCAGACAATTTCATTTTTCGAATTCCAGAAAAATATATTTTCCAAGAGAAACGTGAATATTGAATGTTATGTTACCCACGCATACTTGTCTGTGGCTTTTGCATAACGCGTCTTGCTGTAGATGTTTTTACTTAGTGTTCATCAGATTTCAAAACGATCCATACTATAAAATGTATTATAAATGTGCATAGGAAAAATACTAAATTTATAGTTACCGGTACGGCTTGCGCTGCCGTTCATGCAACATTTCGTCTAATGTAGTAATCTCACGAACTGGTAAACTAATTTAAGTTGATCGCATAGAACTACGTAAGCCATTGTTAGCTTGCCTTCGTATAAACTCTGTATAAATTAACATTATATTACATTCTATTACATGTTGCTAACTTTTCCAATTACTATTAATTCGATGGCATTCATATTTTTATACACCTGCTTTAAAAATGTTTAGGGTATACGAATGTTTGGTTTAACTAATACTTAATGCACTGAAAATAACTGTTCCACTTCTTTTTACAAATAGATACTTTTGTTATTAACTATTAAAGAATTTTAAATTTGCGATTTAATTTCATTTTATGTTTTAGACTAATAAACATATATACCTGTTCTGTCACCGAATCCTCCGCCATTTCTTAGACTGTTCACAAATACGCGCACACTCGCAAAGTAGTACAGTCATTTGGTATTTTTACCTGAAAAGTTTTCCGGGAGATTTGAAAATTGGTGATTTTGTAGATTTCGATGTGCTCTTTCTGAATTTCTACTTTGCCACCTCGTATCTTTACCGCTCGCGCCGCCATATTGGATGAATGGCGCCTAAAAGCAGTTTTTTGACAATATCTCCTTTTCGACCCATTTTACGATAAGAATAGTTATATAATAAATTATAGTAGAGAAAGTTTCATATAATTTATGTAATAACTTTTTTTTTGTAAAATGAATAGTTTTAGCGTACGAGCACCGCAAAGTCTACTACAATATGCGTTTTGGCCAAAAAATTTATTTCCACACCACCATGAGGTAGAGTAAGTGGCGCGTTTTTTTATCGTGATATCCCCAGAGTGGGATTAGATCGGAAAGTATCCAAATCAGTACCTAAATATGAGCGGATAATTGCGAAGTGATTTTTAATCAGGGGTATCAAAGGTGATATGTACATACTTTCTGGATGAAAATTCGTTTACATTTGTTTATAACAGCACCTTGAATGTTGTAATAAACAGTTTTTTCTTAATAACTTTGAACGTAGCGCTCGGCGAGAAAAAAAGTTTAATATAAAAGATGTAGGTCTTGATAATACGAAAATTTTAAGCCATAGTTTATAAAAATTGGTTCAATAGAGTGTTCAGTTCAGTTAGAGTGTCCCACTTAAAGGCAGCGTCCCCAACTGAGAATTTCGCGGAAAACAACCCCATGAATATACTTTAAAAATGTCAAATAACGGTACGTCTCAGAAGCAGTGCCCCCCCTTAAAGGCAGCGTCCCTGACTGAGAATTATGCGGAAAGTAACCCTGTATAATTGATAATGTTATTATTTTACAGACAATTTTGCTGACAAAAGTTCAAACGTCGAGTTTTAGTTTACTTGATATGAATTTGCCTTGGCTTATTTTTACGATCATGTTTGAAATTAATTTATGACAGGTCGACTCAGGTGGAGTGTCCCACTTAAAGGCAGCGTCCTCTACCGAGCATTTCGCGGAAAAAAGTAATTTATTTGCAAAATTCAAATTAAATCACAGTAAATTGTATCAATATTTCGACATACACCTCTGGAGTATCCCACTTAAAGGCAGCGTCCCTTGAAGATATCATTCACGGTAAAATGTCTTCCTGGATGTACTAGACACGATCGATTAATTGAAAATCACTACAAGTTGCTAAAGGCACAATTTATCACAATATAACAAAGACAAATTAAAATTATTTGCAGAAAATACCGAAGATACCACAAAATAAATATAAATTCAGAGCAGTGAAATATTACCAAAAAGTCGACTAGTCAGGTCGATGTTCATAACCGGTAGAGTCAATTGACCTAAACAATAATTTCTTCTCAATTTAGATGACTGAAATCAATTGCAAATAACTTACTTATATGATTTCAGAAAAATAATGAGTTTAATAGCCCCAGTATTAATAGTTGTTATAATTCTAAATCAAATTATTATATTTGAAGTCGATTTATATTGGTAATTTCGAGCGTTAAATAATTTAAACAATTAACTCTCGCGGTTTAAACTACTTGCAATCAGTTTGAAACTAAAACTTTATCTGGTTACTAAAAAAACCGAATTTAATCGTCCCTGGTTTGATGATTATCAAAAGAAAATAAAAATAAATTATTTCAGACACAAAATTAAACTGAAAACATATACCAAATTTCTCATTTAAAATGAACTTTGGTACGTGTATGGTGTGGTAATGTTTACTTTATTATTCCTTTTATTTGGGGAGCAATTATTAGGGAAAATTATCTGTTAAATGTTAAATTATATGTTAAAAAGAGATAATAATAAGAAACGTTTAAATCGTATTGAATAATAATAAATAAAATGGTGTTTTCATGTGTCGACACACAGACATTTTTCATCTTCAGAGACATTCCATAAAAGTAAACTGAAATAGGATATGAACAGGAAAACAGCCGGCTGAAAAATACGAATATTATTACTTTCTCGTTATTTCATTTGGTATTAAAAAAATATCTTTTCACCCGTACTAATGTCATGTAAATTATGAAGATAATCCCGATCCTGTCCGAACTGAATAGAATGAATCATTTTGTAGACACGTTGTGAGCATTTATGAGATTAATGTTATCAGATAATAAACCATTTATATTCTTTTGAAATAACCGTGTAAGCTTTTTATGAAATATGTTCTTTAATTATTTTTGTTTGCACTAAAACGGAGTGAATATGTTTTTTTGTATTTTATAATATGTATGACCAGTCACAATTCGCTTCGTTTGGTTTCACAAGAAAAATTAATCACATTTATTTGCTAAGGCGATAATAAACGAGGAGAATTCTTTCTAGATAGAATTTATTTCATGGCGCTTATCTTTGAATTAAGGACATTTTTTTACGATTTTAGGAAAAAAATTGTTAGTCAGCCTGACGCGTAATTCTATGCTAAATGGAGAGTATGATTTTGCTAAATATAATATAATACAGTGAGATCCAGAAGTAACGGTTAAATTCATTTGTAAAATCCTAAAACGTGTCAATTTTTAACTCTAATTTTTGAGCATAATTTTATACATCCCCTTGGAGGGGCAGCTACCCTTTAAAATTTTTAATGGAATGAAAGTGCGTGTGATAGCTCATTTGAAAGGGTTTTTAATTCTCTACGCAGCAATGTAAGGTTTTTGAATTTTGTATATTCTTCATCAAGATAATTAAATTTAAAAATTTTGAAATGTATTTGAAATGTATACAATCAAATAATATTCAATTAATACCCGACAAAAAGGAAGGAGTAAAAAGAGTTTCTTTCTACATATCAGAAAAAAATATAATTTCTTTATTTGCTACATCTGTGCCTTATACAACTTATACAACTACAACTTATGATTGTAGTTATTTATTGATGATTATCAAGTTGAACATTGTTTTAACAATGAATCTCTCGGTTACCCAAAGAATTGAAATTTTGATATTATTAGGATGTGGTGAAAAAACAAGATTGGAAAAGCAGGTATGCGAAATCTTCGATACTAAATATCATGATCGTCGTCTACGGTTAGTAGGGTAGAAAACAAATTTCGTGAATTGGGAAATGTCACAGATATTCTTAAATCTGTGGGAAACGCATTTTAGACGATGAAAAGGAATTGGACATATTGTTAAATATTCAAGGCAATCTATCATGGCAAATAGATGCCAAGATGGTCTTTTATTTATAAAAAAAAATTTTTTCTCTGGTGAAGCAACATTCGTCTTAAATGAAATAGTCAACATACAGTATGGAGGGCAATACTCAATATCCTGAGAAGGTGAACGTTTGGGGTGGAATTATAAATTCTCAAATTATCGGACCATATTCCTTTGATGGAACATTAACTGGCGCACCTTACTTGGATTTCTTGCTTCTGAGCTCCAGAGTTAAGAATGCTTCTCCAAGATGATGACGACCCTAATAAAATTGATAGAAATATTTGGTATCAGCAGGACGAAGCTACACCACATTTTGCATTGGAAGTAAGAGTCTATCTCAATCAAGTTTTTCCCAATAGGTGGATCGATAGACGCGATGAAATTGAGTGGCCTGTCCATTCTCCCGATTTAACCTCGCTTGACTATTTTTTATGAGGTTACTTAAAATCGAAAGTCTACTTCAACAGACCAAATTGCGTCGATAATTTAAAAGACAGAATAAGGCAAGAAATTAATCAAATCACCTCGCAAACGATACAAAATGTTTTAGAAGAATTTCAGCAATGCCTCCATTATTATCAAACAGCTACGGGCGCCCAGTTTGAACATTTGATTTAAACTGTTTCGTATTCTTTTGGCCTCGAGCGCCAGTTTCTGTTTTAAATGTAGAAACACCAATTTCTCTATTAACAGTATAATACAGGCCTCAGATAGAATCAGTGAAGACGGTTTATTACCAAGGGTCGAAACGTAGGCTGACTTTCTCAGGGAATGAATAGTTGTAATGATTTTATTACTTACTTTTAATAGACAATAACGGTACAGACTAGAGTATGTTACATCCTTTCCCATATTATTTACTTTTGGGAAAGAATTGAGGCAACATATGCGGACGACTAGCTAGTTTAAGTCGGAGCAGAGAGCCGTAGATCCAGAGTATTCGTAAGAGTGGAAAAACTTACCCTTTTTGATATGTACAGCATAAATGATATGAATTTCTGTTTATTTCGAAAAAAGGAGACAAAGAAAAATTTATGTTAAATTGGGCACCATCTATAGTGAAAATAAGTAGAATTGTCTCTTTTTCTCGAATAACCTGTCTACTATAGATCAGACTGAAATTGTTGGTAAGAGAAATAAAAAGATAGTTTAAAATGAATAATAGATAACTCGGTTTGTAAAGACTAATTGAAATTTGAGAAACATATATATATATAATAATAATTTATACCAGGATCCTAGATTCCAGGATTGAGTATTGTTGAGGTGACTGGTTCTGAAACAGCAATCCAGGCCCACAATTGTCTCTTGCAAGAATGGAGTCTAAAGGTTTTCTTGGCAATTTACGTCTGTTAATAAAATGGAGTGAAAATTGTAGGAAAATTAACCAACTGTGTGGTTTTTTGAAAAGTTAATGAAATTTTATCTATACGCAGAAAGATAGGTTATGCATAAGTTGTGCAAAAGCTATGTAGAAATGTATAAATATATAAGTATATAAATGTAGAAATATATAAATATATATATAGAAATAAAACCAAAATTAAACCCACGTAGGATATCTTTAATTTTCGTTTTCTTAACTAGTCAGTCAAGACTACCCTTCTTCCTTATATAGAAATATATAAGCTGATTTCGTAAACTATAAATTGTCAAAAAATGAAAAAGAAAGAAAAAATATTTTAAAACCATGTGGTACATATAGTATTTTAACTACTTATTAAATTAAAAAGAATTGACCTGAATTTAAATTTATTTTAAAAATAATTGAAATTACTCCAAAGACAAAAATTGAAGATTAATTAAATTTTAAATTAGTAATAAATGAAATTTACCTGGATGTTAAATTCTTGTTAACGCGGATATAAAAATGTAATATCAATTACTGAAGTCCACAGTTAAGTTTATATATGTTCGAATCAGTACAAAGGCTGCAAGCAAATGATTTTCTGGTGAGTTTTACTAATAAGGTAAAGTTTTTTGTCCTACTTACTGCAAAATAATGCTACCCGATAAACTTGAAAAACCTATTTCCCCTAATTAAAGCTATAAAACGTAGAAATGGTACAGGTATGGCCATCTGTCAATTGTTGAGTTAAGCGCAACAACCTGCATGATGTAGATTCCCGTAATTACAGAATCGATAAAAGAAATCTATAATACCACAGCTCACTTAAATTGCAACAATTTGTAATTTCTATTTTATACATAACCAAAAATATGAACTGCCGTAATAAATAGTAAAACGTATTATGAGAACATCTTATAGGATATACTATATATAGTAATGAGAAAGGTAAGGAAAATAACCATATGTACTTACATAGTAAACAAAAATATATAAATTGAACCATAGGTATATGAGTATAAATAAATGTCACCTAGACAATCGTTTCCTGGGATGCTGTAATAGAACGGAGCAGAGATACATAATAGTGTAAAAAAACATGACTGAGTTCGTAAGATATAAAAATATGTACATAAAACAGTGTGAAATGATTTAGCAGTTATACAAGTAAAATTCTGCTGGTTGAAAACAGTTTCACTTACAAAAACTGAATCAAAATGTTACACAGTTCGTACCAAATATAAACAAAATACTATTTTTTATATAAAACTGTTAAATGGACATAGGCCATGTAACAAGTAAGAGACTCAAAATAAAGCACACAAGACATTTTAATAATATATTCAGAATATTTACAGTTCAAAGCGAAAATAAATCAAATTATGATGTGAGAGGTATTTTTAAAATAAATAAATATATGCAGGATAACAGTGAAAATAATACAGATAATCTGGTATTTCAAATATATTAAAATTTTTAATTACCCAAGTTTCTGGAAATGCTCAAATTTTTGTATTTTATAAACTTCCCCATTTTTCTTTCTCTAATTAAAATTTCTACTATGATTGTTAACGAGGTATTTGTACAAAGTGAATGCAAGCAAGTAAATGATATTATGTAAATGTAAAATGAAAAATGAAAGCAAGTGATAGGTATGACAAGGAAAGCAAAACCGACGGTTTGACTCGTGCAACAGTAATGAAATTTGGACTAACATTATGACAAATTATTATTAAAGTTTTAAAATTTCTAACAAGAATAAAGTGGCTTTTTGATATTATGAAACAGTTAAACTTGCGAATTTGACGTGGCGAACCCGGTGATGGAATATTTAATTATTGAATAAAATGGTACGTCTCAGTTGGAGTGTCCCACTTAAAGGCAGCGTCCCCTAAGGGTATTATTCACGGTAAAATATCTTCCCGGATTTACTAGACACGATCGGTTAATTGAAAATTACTACAAGTTGCTGAAGGCACAATTTGTCAAAATATAACAACTTAGGTTGCTTAGGTTAACTGTGGTTGAGTAATAGTTACATTCCCTGATATTCCCATAAAAACCCCGATCCAATGAATCTCCGCATGCTTAAGATCGACAACATGGAAGAGGGGGTGGTTTTATACATTGGGGGTGGTTGCGGTAGAGTGGGGTGAAAAATAGCACCTCCATCATGATCCCTGTCCTCGAAAACGGATCCTACAAACTTTTAATATTTTAGCCTTTTTTGTACCTCGTTAAATGGACTATACCTCTATAGGTTTTTACTGTGCGTCAGTTTGTTTGATGACACTATGCCGCATGGTCCAATGGCTATAATAATGAGGTCGTAAAGTTTTTGTTGCCTTTTTTTGAATTCACCGTAAATCTGAGCTCGAGGATACTTACTTGAACAATCAGAAATGTTGGCGAGGTCGATAAACAGAAAAAAACTTCGTTCCTCGATAAAAATTTTCAATCATGGATAACTTTACATTGCTCAATGTGACTTTAGATACAAACAAAATAGCTTTATTCCTGATGGATAAATATAAAATGTTGTCAAAAAGAGAAGCCTTTTAGGCCTACTACAGAGCTCAAAATGACAACGAGTAAATCCGGATGGTCGCTAGTTTTTCTTACAGACTTAAGAATAATAAGGAGACCTTTTTTGAAGAAATTCGCCTAAACTATATGTACAGTCTATGGATAACTAAAGCACTTATTAAAAAGAAAAATAAAAGACATAAAATGTAGATAGATGTAAACAAACACCCAAATAATATAGAACTGAGAAATGAGTACAAAACATTCAGTACCGACTTGAACAAGCTGATCAAAAAGGGAAAAAAAATATTATAGAGAACAAATCAAGATAAATAAAGCATCATCTAAGAATTTATGGGAGATCACAAATTCAACAAAGCCAAGTCAAATATATCTACCATTAAAGATACAAGCGGAGAAAAGGTTACGGACGATGATGAAAAGGCCAACATTTTTAGCTTCTTTTTCAGTAAAATTGGAAGTTCTCTTGCCAACAAAATCACCGTTAGCAGGGGTGGAAAGCCTATAGCCAAAACTCAAGCTAATTCTATATTCCTGTATCGCACTAATACAACCGAAGTTAAGCAAACTATAAAAGAATTAAAAAACAACATATCTCCCGGCATAGATGGAATAACTGTTACTACCTTAAAAAAAATCTCAGAATTTATCTTAGAATCCTTAACTTCCATAATAAATAGAGCAATGTGTGAGGGTGAATGTCAATCGGCCTTTAAAATTGCTATTATTATTAAACCCATTTTTAAGTGTGGCAGTAAAGAGGAGGTAACAAACTACAGACCGATCTCATTAATTAGCAAACATATCAAAAATTTTTAAAAAAATCATTAAGTCGAGAATAGTGAACTATCTAGATAAATACAAATTATTATCAATTTGGTTTCAGAAAAGGTAAAAACACTCAAGATGCTATCGCTTTTCTAGTAAGTAAAATATATCAGGCTTTAGATAATAATAATAAAAGCTCAGCTGTATTTATTGGTCTAACTAAAGCCTTCGAAACAGTAAGCCGCACTGAATTATTATCGATACTTGAAAATCTGGGTATTAGAAATAATAGTAAACAACTCTTAAAATAATATTTAACAGACAGAATACAATACACGGAAATAAGTTCCGCGAGAAGTAGTCCTGAAACAGTTGAGTATGGAGTGCCACAAGGAACAGTTTTGGGGCACATATTATTTATAGTATATATCAACTCTCTATTTGATTTACAAACTTCTGGCTCCACAGTAAGCTATGCTGACGACACCGCAATCTTTTACACAGCGCCTAACTGGAAAGATTTGAAGAGCATGAAACAGTATTTCGACAGCAAGCTATTAACACTAAACTCAACCAAAACGAAAAACTTACGTTTTTATTTATATGAAACATCCGCCCCGGCATATAATGAACTTAGTATTGACGATAATTTCAAGATAGCATCTACAACTCAAATAAAATATCTGGGGATAATGATTGACTCAAAATTAAAATGGCACGTGAATTTCAAATAAATTAAGAAAACTTACGTGCAGATTTAAATGGTTAAGTGACATTCTAAATTATAAGCAAATAAAAATATTGTACCATTCACTTGTCGAGTCTCATCTAAAATACGTAATTCTTGGTTGGAGAGAAGTACAGGACGCACACTTGAAAAATTTAGAAGTTTTACAAAAAATAATATTAAATCTTATGATAGGTAAAGAACGCACTTACCTCTCAGATATCTTCTTCAAAGACACCAATGTAATGGACATTAGGCAAGAATTATTTTTCAATGTGCCTTATATCAGTGTCAATCTAATATGCCAACCACAGCTCTACAAAACACAAGATGAAGTATAAATAATAACTTGAGACCACCTAAAAACAAAACAACTTGTGGACAACGATATCCAAGCATATAATACGTTGCCAAACGAAATTAAACGCGTATCACTGTTCAGTAAAGTAAAAACTAAAATAAAGCTGTATAACCTACAAAAATCTATGGAAGAAATCCATAATATTATCAACCCTAAGCAATATAGTAATAGGTTATTTTAATTTACTAGATTTCGGTGCCATTATTGTTGTGATTATTATTGTTGTAATTATAATTGTGACTATAATTAAGTTTATATAATTCCATAAGTTCGTAATGTTGTAATATGGTACCATCACAATATGTCGCAATAACGTTATTCGTTTAGAATTGCATATATGTGTTTTATGGTGTGTACACATGATTTATATGTGTACATGATTATATATGTGTATGATATTACATTTTATATTCTACAATCTACATTAGATATTCTTTATTTTACAAGTGTCATATATTTTGCATTACATTTTATATCTTTATTTTGTATATTTCATATATTTTCATATTTTATATGTATTTTAAAATTATATTCACATGCGTCTTCTCTTTCGTGCACAGTGCTTTGATGCACTTATATGAAATACCAAGTTTATTTACATGTTTTATCATTGAATTGTATATTTTATATTTATCTGGTAAATAAATTTTATTCTATTCTATTCTGTGTAACATTTGATGTATTACATATTTCACATAAAAATCCATAACAGTGTTCTTTCACGTAGTATCTTTATTTTCCAATAAACATGTTAAAATTATTGAACCCCTATAAAGCAAACTTAAATTGATACTTAAAAAACTATGTACCTTAAACAATCAGAAAGAAGACAAGAGCCCGGCTCTAGAATGCACTTTCATTCTAAATTACTGCAGTAAACTTATTTTTGTCTTATTTCTCTGTAGGAAATAGACTCGTATCTTAATTAATCAATAAAGCCGAAAGGGTTAGGAGAGTCAGGTATAATCTAAATTGATTTTGAACGAAATTTCCTAAAGTTCAAAACTTTTGTAATAAAGTAGGAGCTAGCACGTACACCATTAATGCGGGGAAGACGACTACTAGTCCATTGTTGGATCGTTTAATATTAACAAACACATCGTAACCTGAGTTTAAAATTTAATTACACCTGAAAGTGCATTAACTATTATGCTATATCAATAACTTGTGAAATCATTATTAAGATGGCATGATCGAATGGGGTGGTATACCAGCTGTCCATTTTACGAGGGCCACACTTTTAGAAACAGTTATCCCATTTTGTGTAAGCTATAATTCAGTAAATCCATAGCCTACTTTGTGAGAGATATTACAAAAACCTGAAAAATAGGAAAACCACAAACGGTTATAGCTTCCTTATTCGAGGAGATACAAAAAAGTTAAAGGGATGAATGTTGACGGCAAAGACAATAAGAATAATAATGTGTATAAAAAATTCGAAAAACGCAGTTGGTTTTAACATACGCTTTTGTGCAAAAATGAAGAGAACAAATCTCAAAGTAGGCCATGACACCATTAATTTGGTTTTTTTGTTTTTCTCATTGCAACGATATAAAACATGTCACAAAAATTTTAACTGATAGTGTCAATATTTAATATTTTACGAATACCACAATTCATATCATTGAATTGTGAAATTCAGCACTGTCATAATAGTAAAAATTTACTTTATAATAATTATAATTCAGTAATTATTTATTATAATTTAATACTAACAAACAAATTTCTCATAAATAAAAATACAAGTACAAAAAAACGAAAAACTATGTATAACAGTACTACCTACTACCATACTGATAAAAAAATGTGCACTTATTTTTCTAACTGCAAATGCTCAAAATGTGCACCATGCATTCTAATACACAAACGCGCTCTACGAGACACCTCTCGCTAAAAGAAACATTTAGTAAAACAAGTATAAAATATAGATCACTTAATAATCCTGATAATATCAATCACTTTTTAACACTGTTATCTAATGGAGATTGGAAAGGAATTTGAAATCCTACATATAATGCTGATGAGAAATTTAATATCTTCATAGAGACTTTCTTACACTACCTTGAAATAGCATTTCCAATTAAAACTATCAAACTGAATACACAGAAAAATAAAAAAAATAATAAGTGGATTACACCTGGTCTAATAATTTCAGCAGCGGTTAAAGGAGTTGTACAATTTAGCATTGACAGGAGATGCGAGGGTAAAAGCATTTTATAAAAAATATAAATTGCTTAACAGAGCTAAAAAAAAGTATAACGAATCACTCTTAGTAAACTCCAACAATAAATCAAAAACAACGTGGAGATTCTTGTTTTTTTGAGATTTCATGATGTAAACCCTCAAAAAAAAACAAGAATATAATAGAATATAAATTATTAAACTCGGATAATGTAATGGTAAATGATCCTGAATATGTGTCTAATGAATATAATAACTATTTCAATAGTATACCATTATTACACTAGGATGCAAATGTGCTAAATAATGATGTAGATAATCTTTTATTTAACAATAACCCTAACTCGTTTTATTTGAGCTTGCTGATGAATCAGATATTCTGGGTATTATAAAGACTCTAACTCTAACTCATCTGGAGGTGACAACATAAGCACAAATTTATTGAAAAAATGTAAGCATCTAATTAGTAAACCATTAACGAAACAAATAAATGCTTCACTTAATGTAGAGATCTTTCCTGAAAAATTGAAAATTGCCAAGATTATACCCCCTGTATAAATCACGTGACAAAACAAAAATTGAGAGTTTTAGGCCGATATGTCTATTAAAAGTTAATTTGCAAAAATTTTTGAGAAATATGTACCCCAATGTCTTCTAAGTTTTTTATAATATAAATAAATATAAATTATTTAGTCATTTTCAATTTGATTTTCGTAAGGGATTGTCAACTATAAGTGCAATCACCGAACTTCTTAATACCTTATATAAAAACCTGGATGAGAAGAAAAAAACAGTAGGTATCTTCCTCGATTTGAGTAAGGCATTTGACTTGGTAGATCAAAAAATCCTCTTAAATAAACTTGAAAAATATGGTGTACGAGGAATACCTTTAATGTGGTTTACTAGTTATCTTCTAAATAGGAAGCATTTTGTAGAAATCGACAGTCATAAATCCAAATTATTACCATCTTCCGTTGGAGTACCACAGGGATCTATTTCAGGCCCACTCTTATATATTATCTATGTAAATGATTTTTGTTTACAAAACTCCGTCATGTACGTTGATGACACCACCATTCTAGTGAGTGAAGGAAATATGATTTCTCTTACTAAGAAAGCCAATTTACAACTTCAAGAAGCTGATACCTGGTTTAGGCAAAATAGGTTAATATTGAACAACAAAAAATCATTAGTTCTAAGATTTAATTTATCCAGAAAGCCATTCGATCATAGCTTGTTAATTAAAACAAACAGTGGGACTATTGAACAAGAAACTGTCACAAAATTCTTAGGAATTAAGATATCAGACAATTGTTCTTGGAGTTCCCATATTGAGAAAACATGTAAAAGTGTTGCACCAGCATGTTATACAATAAATCAGCTGCGAAAAGTGATTGACAGGCAGATATTACTAATGTATTATTTTGCGCATTTTCACTCAGTGATATCTTATGGAATAATAGCATGGGGTCCTTTTCTTGGTAGTATAAGGATCTTCCGACTGCAGAAAAGGTCAATTAGGTATATCATGGGAGTGAGCAAAAGAACTAGTTGTTGGGAAATAGAATAGAATAGAATAGAACAGAATAAAAATTTATTTATTCAGTTTCGATATTACAACTTAATTTTTGCATAACACCTAAGCATACAGGGAGCTTGTGTTGGTTATGCAAAATTATTAAAAATACAGAGTCTATATTGATACATGATTGCAAAATACCAAATACAATAGAATAAGAAAGCTGAATGGATTACCTGATGCTTGTTGGAGAGACGACAGATGAGAGAATATTATCAAAAAAATGCTACGTAAATCATAAAATGCTTAAAACAGTTTTAATAGTAGAAGATAATTTGCATTTACAATTTTTTTTAATTGTACGTTGTATTTTTGTTTCTTTTTTATATGTTTTATATTTTTAGGTTTAAAGAATTAGGAGTGCTACCTCTACCATGTATTTTAATTTATCAGTTGTTACTCTATGCCAAGTCTGAGTTAAGTAGTTTCAATACTTTAAGCAATAATCACTCCTATGAGACCAGAAATAGTTTAACCTTAGAAGTACCCTTTCATAATCTAGTAATATATGAAAAGAGTCCAAAATATCTAGCAGTAACTGTGTACAATAAACTACCTAATAGTTACAAATTACTAAACGGACATAAATATAAAACAACGATAAAACGTCTACTGTTAGGAAAATCATATTACTCTCTAAGAGAATATCTTGAGGACAATTTGCAAAAAAAAACATTCTTTACATTCAATACAAATACATGTTTGTATATTTGGCGTGACTATATGTATTGTATATGACATGCTATTTTTCTATTTTTATTATTTATTTACCATTATTTTATTATTTATTTACGAGTTTATTTATTAAAAAAATTGTATTGTACATTGTATTGTTGTTTTTATTGTATTATTTTGTTGTAATTTATTATTTATTATTTTATTGTAATTCACTTAAGTGTACATAGATTTATGTAATTTACTTAAGTGTGTATATATACACACACTACTTAAATATTAACTGCTGACTTAACATATATACATAATTTGTATCTCAAAATGGTCAATAAAATTATTATTATTATTATTTATTATTACATTTTGGAGCATTTCAGGAGTAATTCCCTCACATGCGTTTCTAATTCTGGTTTTGATGTCCTCAATATCTTCAGAGGCAGTTTGAAATACCTTGTCTTTAATGCACCCAAACGAAAAATCCAAGGGGGTAATATCTGGTGATTGAGCTGGCCATAGAATGGGTCCATAGGTGTTTATCCAGCTACCTAGCACAATTTGATTTAAACAATTTGTACATATTACAGCAGTGTGAGGTGGAGTCCCATCTTGTTGAAAATATGAATAATTTGATCTTTCGGCCACTGTTAATTCATAAAAAAAATCTTGAAATTTGTTTCTCAGGAAATTAAGGTTAATTTGCCATCATAAAAATAAAATCCAATTACTTACCCACCCAAAAATTCATAGAAAATCATCCTTGGAAAGCAGTCTCTATGCACCAATGTGTATTTTCTCGTGTCCACTTATAAGATATATTTCTATTGAAAAATTTATTATTAGAAAAATTTGATTCGTCCAACCAAAGAATTTTGCTACATATCAGCGGGTCAATCTTTTTTTTGTTTAACATCCATCTACAAAATCTTACTCTCCTCGGCTTATCTCCTTCATTTAAATGTTGAACTTTCTTCATTTTGTAGCATCGAAATCCGTTTTTTTAAATATTTTTCTTGCATTGTCTTCTTTTATGCGACAGTTTCTCTGCATTTATCTCAAAGAGGTTTCTTCATTTTGGTTAATATAATTCAATACTCTATTCACTTTTCTTACATTATCCGCAACATGCCCTCGTCTTACTACTTTTTTTTGGAAAATGAACCGTGCGTTTTAGAATTTTGAACTAACTTCCTAAACATAGTTCGTCTTGACTGCGGAGCATCTGGAAACCTATCTCCGTAAACTGTGACTGCCATATCAGCGTCAAAATACACTGACAATAAATGCTAATCATATCGAATTTGTTATTATTGGTATACGCTATAATTACGGATATAAAACTTGTCTTAGAACTCGACAACGCAACATACAACAGTGACAATCTGTCAAATTTGTTAATAACTATAGGTATACATTGTTTTTCAGTAATCATGGCATATCTGATTTTTACGATTCTATGATATGAATTGTGGTTTTCGTAAAATCATTATATCATTTTTTATTTCCTCCATTTTTTAGGATTAGGAAATTTTCACTTGAAAATTTGTCTAAAACGGTCGAAAAAGGCTTGTAGGTAAAAAAGGTAGGTCTACTAGAGGCAAGTGACTAGTACAGTCATATTATTTTTCCGATTTTCCCTGACTTGCTAAGTGCAAGACAATTATTCAAAAATTTAACTTTCAAATTACCTTAAGATATAAAAGAATTGGCAACAAAAATAGATAAACAGTTCGCTTATAAAAATTACGTAATATTACTGTACTGGGCGTAATCAACGTCGATTTTTCATGACTTGCCATTACACAAAATTTTATTAAATCATTTGGATGGTAGATCAGTGGGTTAGCGCGTCTAGCTTTCTTTCGGTGCATACCTATCCAAGGCGGTTCAAGCTCCACTTACTGCGAAGTAATTTTCAAATACAAAATTATCCCCAAAAATTGGTTCGGGTCCTACTATAACCTGTTGGGCCCCGTCTCCTTTCACAGCCAAATCTAGAACTCCTAAGCTTCAGAGGGCCACTTGGGTGACCTGGAAGGCGGTTAACAAACATTTATTTATATATCTGTCTATTATATCTTATATATTTTAATACGATATTGTGCTAATTACACAGCGATGCATTCTCGTTTTCACTTCTTTACTTATTAAATGTACCGTGTCAATAATGGTCAGTAAAAAATTTTTATTGTTATTTGAGGAACTGGGTATGTAACGTGCAAAAGTTCTAGGTGTATGATACTTACGTCTTGTTTAACATTAATAAGAAGTGTAAAATATTGTTAGAATGATAAATAGTAGATGATTGTACCGTGATGGAAGTCAGATGAATTTACTAAGAAACTAATCGACATCCCATCCAACAAACATATGCCGATTAAAACAATGTATGGACCACAAAAGATCTGTCAAGTTAGAAGGAATGAGTTATCAATACCATCATGAACCGGAAACTAGTAATGAAGAGTCTTTAGTTCGCTAGTAAATATTCCACATCTTCCTCATTTCTGTGGTTATTGTGTATGCCAGTCTAGCTTGAGGATATCTTGTGGTGCATCTCAATGATTGTTCTACTTCTCGGTATACATGCACAGAATGAGATTCTAATGAAAATGATATTAACAAAGTTTGCATACATGGTTGTTGTAGCTCGGTGTTAGACATCCCGCTTCTTGATAAAATTGTACGTATTTCATAAATTTCAAACTAAGTATTATGCATAAATGCTTAGAATTCAGTAGACTTTGCATGAATCATCATAGAATATTTAAGTTCAGTCAAACATTATCTACACAAAGGCAAAGGCAAAGTATAAAGTCTTAAAATGCCAATAATGTGCTAGCAATCATTTAGATTGCAAACAAAATTTAAATTCATCTCTTCATTAGTGATAAAATAAACTTTTTCTTCTTCACATAACACATGGTAAGGTATAATGAAGTAATTATGTCTCATAGAAAATTATCTCACCAATAGAAAATAATGCGTAAGAATTCATGAAATATATACAGGGTGGATCATTAATAATAGGCCATAGTTCAGGGGTAGATCTTTGGGCGAAAATATGAGGATATAACCAAATATGCTTTAGTAAAATATTGCTGTGGAAAAAGATACAAAAAAGTACAAAACGTAATGGAAAACAAAATCGTAATAACAGCGTAAACTCTTTCTCACTTTCTTATGAACTAATGGATTATTTTTATGGTATTAAGATAAATACATAAATCAAAAGATTGTCTAAAATAGGAATCTAATCTTATTAGAAGACCTAAAAAATACCATAAAAGTTGACTTAATGATATTATAAACTTTCCCCCTATGCAGAAACCCAATTGCTGCAACTTAGAGTAAATGTTCGATATGGTCTCCACCTACTTTTATGCATTTTCTAATTATATTCATAAAAGATTTTCTTACATTGAAAAATACATTTTACTGTCTAGTATTTGCATGGACTAAGGACATCATATGTCCCCACATCGTAATTTTCAATAATTTTGAAAGTATCATTCAATATCATTTTAATACTGCGTGCCCTGAAAAAATCACCTTATGTAGGGCAAATAATAAAACGTGGGTTACAGAGGAGATAAAGCTAATGTCTCAAGAATTAAAAAACATGTACTGGATTTACACAGAGACTGAAAATTCTGAAGTAAAGTATAAATATGACGAGCTAAAAAGAAATATAAAAAATTAATAAAGGAAACAAAAACAATATTTAATGATACGTACATTTCAAATTCAAATAATATCAGCAAAAGTGCATGGAATTTGTTAAATTCAAACATAAATCAGCCAAAACAAAATCAGCACCCTGTGTTAATTATTAACGGACAACATGAAAAAAATTCAGAAACAATCTGCGAACATTTTAACAATCACTTTTTAAACTCTGTTAATGAACCTGCAGATAAAATACAAAGTAATATTAAAATGATAAACCACAATCATAAAAGTTACTTTGTTTTATATTAAAAAAGTAGCTAATGTAATCGCAATACCTCTAGAAAACATAATCAATACATCTTTTACAGTTGGTGAATTTCCCTCTAAATTAAAGGTAGCCAGAATTGTACCAATCTTTAAGAAAGGTGATTATTCGGACATAAAAAATTACCGACCAGTTTCAAATTTATCTGTGTTTTCTAAGACATTTGAAAAGCTTATGTATGAACGTATTGTAGATTATTTTAATAAATTCAAGCTGTTTTCAAAAACACAGCACGGATTCTTAAAAGGAAAATCTACCGAAACTGCCCTTGTAGAATCCATAAATTTCATAAACAAATGTATAGATGAAAAACTGTTCACTGTAGGGATTTTTTTTGACCTCACGAAAGCCTTTGATGTCATTAATAAATCGGTGTTAGCACATAAATTAAAATGTTATGGTATCACAGGTCCACCTCTAAAATGGCTAATTTGTTATGTATCCGATAGATCACAGTACGTTCAAATAACAGCCGAGTCAAATAACATCGCAAGTTTCAAATTTTCTTCTAAAATATGTCCATTAAAATACGGCGGAATATTATCACCACTTTTATTCCTAATTTTCTCAAACGATCTTAATAACAGTGTATCAAATGACTCTAATTTTCTGATGTGTCAGTTTGCTGATGACACCTCGACCATTATCATTAGTAAAAATTTGGAAAATTCGCAGGAAAGAGCTAATACAATTTCTAATTAAATAACCGAGTGGTGTAATAATAATGCTCTTATGTTAAACACGCAGAAGATGGTCCTTATGACATTCAAAAATACTCGAGTACTAGAGAAAGACCCAAGATCATTGTTAGCTAGATCAGAGCAAAAATCGTTATGTAACGCACCAACAACTAAATTCTTAGGAATTCACGTAGATGATCGATTAGCATGGGGCAACCACATTGCCTCCGTTGCCACTAAATTGTGTAGCGCATATTTTGCCATTGGTAATTTAAAAACTTCCCTAAATATAGAAACTATGTTACTATTCTACAACGCTTACGTACACAGTAGACTGACATATGGGATTATTATCTGGGGATCGACAATGGAGATAGATAGATTGTTTCTGCTGCAGAAGCGCATCGTCCGTTTAATCGAGAACGCTGAATATCGGCAGCACTGTAAGCTTATTTAAAAAATATATAAAATAATGACAGTTTATGCGCTCCACTTCTTTAATTTTATTTTCACAAAGAAAAATATTTTGGACTTCGAAAGAAATTCTGATCTTAATAAAAGTATACAAACAAGGTACGGTAACCAATTGAGCATACCGATACGTAAAACAAGTATGTATGAACGCAGTCCACAACATATGGGAATAAAGGCGTATAACAGTTTGCCTGAACACATAAAAAATATTTCTAATCCAAAAAGTTTAAAAAAAGAATTAAAAAATATTTTGACAGAAAGTGTTTTGTATAGTCACAGTGACTATTTTAATATGTTTTAGACATTTAGAATTCACAAAGTTTTAAGTCAAGTTCTAAAATGTTTCTTTTATTTATATTGTATCTTGTTGTTTATTTTATTTCTGTTAGTTTGTAAGGCTACTTGTGACACATCCAATGTTCTTCGGAATCTTACGGGAATAAATATTATTATTATTATTATCCAAAGGATTATAATCTGGACTGCTTGGTGGCCAAGCAAACTCATTTCCTCGACCGATCCATCTGCGCGGGAAAGTCTCATCAAAATAATTCCTGACTTCAATGGAGAAATGAAGGGGAGCTCCATCTTATATGAACCACATTCTGTGCCGCATGTCTAGCATGAAAGCATGTAATATATCAGCAAGTGTATTTTGAAGAAAAAACAGATAAGACTGTCCATTTAAATTTGGAGGAAGGACAAATGGTTACAATAATTGATCCCTGATGATACCACACCAAACGTTAATCTTAAATTCTTGCTGAAAATGCCTTTCTTTAACCTCATGAGGATTTTCTACTTCCCAGTAATGGGTATTTCTCCAGTTAAAAACGCCTAAGTGAGTAAAAGTTGCTTCGTTGCTAAATAAAATGTTCTTAACAAAATTTCGATCCCTGTTGTGTTTATTTAGAACAAATTGACAAAATGGTATCCTTTGTGGAAGTTTGTGGAGTTTTGTACAGGAGTGAGATGCTATGGGTAGAAGCGTTCCTTACGTAAGACTCTTAGGTTAGTTTGTTTACTCGCCCCTGTTGCCGCTGCTAAACGACTTGAGCTGACTTGAGGATCTTCATCCACACGAACTAAAATTTCTAGTTCTTGAACTGGAGTAATTCGTTTCGGTCGTCCTACATCGTTTTTATAGCGAAATGAACCCGTTTCTCCCAAACAACGCAACAGATCTTTGGAAATCTTATGATCTGGCTGTATTCTATTTGGATATTGCAATGAGTGTCTCCTCGCTGCAGCACGTCCGCTAAAATTATTTTGTGCATAAACACATATCATATACCTCATTTCCCAATTTGAAAAATTATTATTGTAAATAGTGAAGTTAGGTCGAAGAACAGAAGAACAAAATTGAATGATTAAATGACGTAAATGACAGAACTAAAACATAACCAAAGCACACTTTTCAATAAATACACTTTTTTTCATTAAATTTGAATTTCTCTTTCAAAAAATTATTGAGATGTTTAAAAGCACTTTCCTCGAAAACGTTTGAAGTTATCAAGTTCCACCACTCAGACGAATGTAACTTTTAGATAAGTGTATTTGATGAATGATATTTTTTATTTTGAAGATATATGGATTGACTTTGTAGCTGAAGGTGTTTGTATTACTTGATGCATTGGGGACAGACAAGGAATTGGATAAAATAATTATTGCATTGAGGGAGTTGTATTGTTTAATAAATCGTAATGCCTCATATATAGCTATGGCCTCCGCCGTGAAGATAGAGCAATTAGTGTTTAGTTGGAAATAGTTCTCAATATTCAATGATGGAATAAAGTAATCCTCGCCAGTCTGAGAATTAATTTTGGATGTATCTGTGTAAATAAGCAGCGAGTCATCAAATTGATTCAGAAATTTTTTAAAAGTGTTGGAGTTGTTTTTTAATCCAAAACTTATTAGATAAGTCGAAGATGTTTAAGCTTGAAATTTTGCTTAGTATTGGAGTATTGAAATAAAATTGTTTCAGCATAAATTTGTTGCTAAGAAATTCTCTCCTTATATCAAGAGGGGCTCAAGAGCTTCGACATAAAGTGGATTGATAGACAAATCCGAATAGCTTTTCGCTGCATAACTCTAACCTATTTAATATAGACTTATTTGCAGATCCATATATGATACATCCATAATCTATGGCTAGTCTAATATAAGCTCTATAGAAAAGCAATGCAACCTTTACATCTGCGCTCCACCAGATTTTAGTGACTAATTTTAAGAAATTGATTTCTTTGTTGCATCTAGTTATAACTGCTTCAATGAAAGATTTTCACATCAACTTTTTGTTTTTCATTTAATAAACTTATTATTAATAGGTAAAAATATATTTTTATTTAATATGGCAATGACACTGGCAGTAAAACAGTGATATTGTGATTAATGTGTCGTCACTGAATAGACTCGTATTAAATTAAATCGGTCGATTACTTTTTATCAGCCGCGATAGTGCAACTACATTCTTCATCTTATGTAGACAAAAATTGACTGTGCAAATAAATATTTCAATTGTATTTATAACCGCTGTAAAGTAGTTTAAAAAATAATTAATCATCGCCCGAATTATTTTCAGCTTAACTTAAAATCCTTGAGTGCTCCCCTTGAAGATCAATATTACTATGGAAACTAAAGTACTGTTAAGCTAAAATGCATTTTAATTGTTGCTTACCAATTACATGCAAATTAAAATATAAAATATTTAATCACGCTGTTCCGCATGAAATTTTATATTAATTTGATGCATAAGCTGAAACGCTTGACGTTACTATTAATTTTTAATCTACCCATAACCGTTTTAAGTTTCTATCAGTACTCAGTAAAAAATTAACTAAAAATATGTATAATGTGATGGATAATTATGTTACAATTAATATATCTTATTATTACAGTTAGCGAGCTGAAATTACTGGGACAAAACGTTTTTAAGTTAAGTAGGTCATTGAGTTTTCAGCACCTGCTGACACAAGAGTCACAGCATGCTGGAGAGTTGAGAAGCAAACTCAATAGGTATCTAAAGTTCAAGCTTCTATTATTGCTGTTATCGGTATACTAGGTATGAAGCTTAGGTTAATAGGCTGTTTCTTTTTATAAAATGTATAGATTTTTTTAATTTAAAACAAATACTGGATAATTCAACTCTTGTTACTAAGAACTGAGGAACTTTATTAAATATTATGTTAATTCTAGATTGAAAGGAACTGCACAATGTTGTTTAAGAAGGTAACTAGCGCAATCCAGCACTATTTATTATTTTGCACGTTAAGAAACAAAACTATGGTAGGAATATAAATATTCACAATATTACGTAATTTTAAAATTACTAATTTAGAATTATTCGATTTTATTTAATCTTCTTATAGACATAAATCAAATAATCTGAACAAGGAACAAATATTAATACAAAATTAATTATTATAACTATTACAAACATTAAAGGGCACAATTATTGTAAATTATTCGCCTCATGTTTTCGCTCATGTCAATAGATTCGTGTTGATCAGTGTTTGCAGAAAATTCCATGTCAATTTTAATTTCAATTTTTGCATTATAGGCAGCCGTGTTTGTCTACCAAAATAAAAATAAATTTACATTAAACTCAAATAAATATACATATTATTATAACACACTTGTAGCCAATCAAATATCAATTAATAATTATAATCTCTCACCTTTTAGAAAAAGTCCGTATATTCGTTGCGCCAGCATTCTTAATACACTTCTTGTTGACACAGTTTTTCCACTTTTAAAAATAAATAAGAGAATATATAATGTAGGTAACGATTCTGTTGTATATTATTTTAGATATAGTTTTATTCAATGTACATTTTAAAGTTTTAGTAGTAGTAGTAGTATGTAGTGACTGGCTATTACAGCGTCCTGTAATCTTAAACAACTGTTGCTCTGCAGAATGGTTGGTCCATTTGATTTCTCTAGTGTCAATCCCTATAACAGAGGCTGCTGAGTAGTATGGAAGCGATATAACCTCGGAGCAGGAGCAGGTGCATGATCATCAGTGATCAAATTACTGGTGGGGGTAATTAGAGTGAGGGAAGCCAATTAGAGTGGTGGGGGTTAGGGATCGGGCTTAGGAGTAGTGGAGTGGGGAAATTAGAGTGGTGGGAGGTAATTATGTTGGTCGGTCGGAGTAATTAGCGTTGTAGGAAGTAATTAGAGTGATGGGGGTACAGGTCAACAGGTGTTCGCACAGCAGGAGATCTAGTGGTGGGGGGTGATGCGAGCAAAGTTCATGGGATCAAAGTCGAAGGGTCCAGGGATCAAGGTCATGCAGTCGAGGGGCGGGGGCAATTATATAGTTGGTGGTAATTACAGCGGGCGGTCGAACGGTGGAGAATGACATAAACAGAGGTCATGTGAACATGGCGCAGGAATAAAGTGTCATGGTTGATGTGTGAAAATCAAGTGGTGGGGGTAATTTACGTGGCGGGGGTAAATTTAAGATCCGTCCACCTATTCATCTGTCCATCGGTCTATCCGTCCGTCCAATTGTTAATCTGTATGTCAGGCAGTTAAATAATTCTTTATTATGTTGTATTTGCTATTCGATTTAAATAATTCTTGCAATGTTCTTTGTATTTTTATATTATAATGAGGGTAGAAATAAAACAAAAATTAATATAATACATTCATTTCATTCTTGATTATATAACTAAAAGATATACCTATAGAGTTTTATTCCAATTTACATTTGCGATAAAAAATATTTTACCTGCATGGTTTGTCTTATCTACTGAGATTTTTGTCACTGAATTTATGGCTTTTAGTTTATTTCTTATATTATAAAAAGGAGCATTTATATAATTTATGTGGATTTAAAGGAATTTTAAATGCATTTAAGTACACTTTTTATTGTTTGTATTATCTTTAGATTTATGATTGCAGATTAGCCACTTCAAGGGTATCTTATGGTTTGATTTATATTATGAGCGTACCTATCCCACTTTATATGATAAACATATCTTTAACGGATTTATGTATTTACTATTTTGGATCTGGAAACTGTATAGAGGCGTCCTGGCATCATAAATGGGATGTATGTGAATTGCTATAAAGACTACTATTGTGCTGCGAGTTTTTTTAGCTTGGTGCTAATTGACAGTTTGTCTTACTTTTTCTAGATAACTGTAGAGTTTAAGACGACCCTGTGTTATAACATATGCAGCAATAGCGACCTCAACCATCACCAGAGGGTCATCTTCTTCTTCTCTATCTCATAATTGACAATGATAGTGCAATTTTTATTATTTAGGACCACTATTTGTTAACATTGCGTGGTTAGTAAACATATTAAAGAATTTTTCAGGACGTTGTAAGATGTTATGATTGACGCGGCCAAAGACTTTTTACTCGTATATATTATATGTAATGAAATAAATATATGGCAAATAAAACTAAATAGTATATTTAACTTACTATACAGGGCTATGTTTCATTATAATTTCAATGTAAAATATTGATAATATTATTAGGAGCTGATTTTATATTCAAAACTATAAAGAAAAATTTACTTAGACCGAAATGTTTATTGAGGCGTGGCATATAATTAACAGTATGTTTCTCAAGTGATGTCGTTTCCCAAGGCCCCCCATGGTCGAATTTTAAGGATATTTAAAGATAACCAATGGTAATTTGGGTAAAAAATGATGATAGTTAAGAGTAATTTAGGTAAAATTAAGGATACTTAAGGGTAATTATGGGTAATTTAATTAAAGCGAATGATAATTAAGCGTAATAAGTATCAGGATATCCTTATTTATTACTCTTAATTACCCTTAATTATTCTTATTATAACCTTAATTAACCTTAATTATCCCTATTTTTTCCTAAATTACCATTGGTTATCCTAGTTATTTTTAAAATTCGGCCATCGGGGACTTGGGAAACTGACATATTTCGGAACATGACTTGCGAAGCATACCGTATATTGCAGTTTATATGCTATGTTTTAATAAACATTTCCGATCCAAGAAAACGTTTCTTTACTTTTCGGATATAGAATCAACTTCTAATAATATTACCAATATTTTTATTAAAATTATAATGAAACATCGTCCTGTATACTAAATTAAATACACTCACCAGTTTCATTTACCATATATTTATTTCATTACATGCAATACATACAATATATTCAAAATATACAGTATATACCGATATAAGAAAAGATCTTTGGTCGCGTTAATCGAAACATCCTCTTACAACATCCTGAAGAATACTTTAATATGTCTACTAACTAGGCAATATTAATTAATGGTGATCCTAGATGTTAAGGATAGCACTAACATTATCAATTATGAGATAAAGATGAAGTATGCGATCCGCTGACGACGATTGAGGTCGGTATTGCTACATATGTTACAACAAAGTGTAGTCTTAAACTCTGCAGTTATCTAGAAAAAATAAGCAAACCATTAATTAGCACTAAGCTAAAGATCTCGCAGCACAATACTAAGCTTTGTAGCATTTCACACCCACCGCACCTATGATGTCAGGACACCTCTATACAGTTTTCAGAGCCACAACATTAAGTACATAAATCCATTAAAGAGTTGTTTATCATAAACAACAGGGTAAACTTATAATATAAATCAAACCATAAGTACACTTGAAGTAGATAATCTGCAATAATAAATCAAAGATAAGACAAATAATAAGAAGTGTACTCAATTTATTAAAATTCAAACCCTTCAGTATTTGATTTAAAAATTACTAGAAGTTGTTGTTATAAAACAATCCACCAATGCTCCTTTTCATTCATAATATAAGAAATAAACTAAAGACCATAAATTCGGTGACAAAAATCTCATTATGTAAGGCAAATCATGCAGGTAAAACAATTTTTATCGCAAATGTTCATCTGAACAGCACAAGGTATCCATATATTCGATAAATCTAAAGATAAGACACCTACCGCTATACAGTTATCGCACATGTAAATTGGAATAAAAGTCTTTAAGTATAGTTAAGTATATCCTTTAGTTATACAATATCATATATATATATATATAATATCAAAGTATGTGTATATACTTGGCTGCCGTTTTCCCTTTAAGACTCTCATGCATAAAAAATTATAGTTTACAACAATTAAAAAAATTACATTCAATTCTAGAATCCCGTAAAAATTTATTGAATAAATTTTTTTCCAGTAATTTATTTGAAAACAATGTGAAATATCTGCAATCTAATAAACATTGTACAAATATGGAAAAATAGTTTCGTGAAATATTTATTAAAAAAAGTGACAGAAATGTGATTTAAAGCTGCTATGTAAATCACAAAGGGTTTAAATTTTATCAATATTAAATTTCAATATGCCAATCGGATAAATATAAAAGTGATGAATATCGTTGAAATTTTCAATTTGAGCTGAAGAATAATAATTTCAAACAATGTATTATGTACATTTTATATTTTCAAATTTAGAATATATTCAATAAAATCTGTCCCTTTTTAAAGGGAGTGATAATAAATGTGAGGGAAGTTTAAAAAAGCTTATTTTTATATTTGCTTGGTAGCTGTTTCAACAAATAATTAATTATTTTCCTTAAATATTATTATATATATTATGTATTATAAACTATTTAAATCAACAGCCTTAATTATTTGGATAATTACTAATATATCAAATTATTAGGACTGAGATATCAAACTTGAATCATCCCGCACAAACAATGAAACATTTTTAAAACCAGTTAATCTGAAGCGAAACACTAATGTATCTCACGCAAAACCATTATTTGTTAAACCTGAAATATCGTGCAAAAGTTTTTTTCACATTAAGAAATTGTTTCTTTATCACCACATCGTCAATAACTCCTGAGCAATTTAGTAGTTTAATTATAACGATTAAATCAAGTTTCCTCATTTGCTAATGCACTTTGAAATTGTGTATAAAGTACGATTGAAAAAAATATGGTCTATTGCTGCAATTATGGCGGATTTTATTAAGTTAACGACTAAATTATTGCCTGAAAGTACCGAGATAGAGCAAATAAATCATAGATATTTATTTACAGTGTCTCAAACAAAAGAAGCGACTCTCCATAACTGTTAAGATATAAGAACCGTTTTACAAATGTGTCATGTATTTGTTTATTAAGGAATGAATCGATAAAAGCAAAAAAAAAACGTGATCATGAATGTTCTCGTTCACAACTTATTATCCCACTAATTTCTGAATTAAATTGGCTCAAAGTCACACAAAATGGCACGCATGGGCGCATCAATGTTTGCAACAGCAAAGTATTTTGTAATGAAAATATATGGACAATAATAGTATGCAATACAATGAATGAACATCCTCTCGCTTTTTTAATATTGAAATTCACCTCATTGACATTAGCTTTCATTTTAACTGTTGAAAGGTCTACTTTAAAATGGTCTATATATACAGGGTGTCTCACTGGGAATTGAATCGATCGATATAGAGAAAAGTACGCATCAGAAAATTTTGAAAATTTAGATAATTACTAATGTCGGTGTGATCGATAATCGAATAATTACAAGCAGCTGGCACTTCCGCTTATACCGGAAGTCGATACCAACTTGCTTATTTCAAATGGAACACCCTATAGTCGAAAATACGTAGCATATCCTATATCTGAACCTAGCCGTTTCAGAGATATTTGACATTTTATAGAAAATGTGACAGGTGCAATGGTTTTCAAGAACCGTTATAACTTTCTTCGTGTAAAAAATCCTCATTTTTGGTAAGTGCAGAACTTGAGTATTTATTTGTTAAAATAATTATGCCCTCGTTAACAATAGCTATTGGTACATTTTATAGACCGCCAAATACTTATATAAATAATTTTTTAAATGATTTTGATGAGATTTTATCAACTGTTTGCCCTATTGTGGATCATGTCATCTGCACGGGTGATTTCAACGTAAATTTGTTCAATATTGGGAACCCAATTGACTCTTGTTTTCAAGCTTATAATTTTACTCAACTAATATCTGAGCCAACTAGAGTAACTAGTATATCTAACACACTACTTGACCCTTTATTTATATCGGATAATGTGATTGTTAATAATTCTGGTACAATTTCTATGGAAGGCATTTCTGACCATAGAATGGTTTTTTGTGATATAAAAACTAAGTTTTTCAAGATGAAACCTAAATATGTAGTTTTTCGTTGCTATAAAAATTCTATCTATCTTCTATAAAATCTATTTACAGCTGATCTCCATGCCGTCCCTTGGTTCAATATAATTCTTGTGAACAACATTGATGATAAACTAAAATTATTTAATGAATATCTGATTAATCTTTTTGAAAAACATGCACCGGTTAAACAGGTGAGGGTTACTAAACCTCATGCGCCGTGGCTTACCCCTAATTTAAAAATTATTATGAAAGAAAGAGATAGATCTTTACAAAAATATAAACGAACTAGTACTAACAATGATTGGTCTAGATATAAAGAAATTCGTAATTATACTTTGGAAATGGTAAGGAGAGAAAAGAAGGGTTTTTTACAGTCTATTTGCTCGAAAAATAACTCAAAAAATACATGGTCAGCTCTCAAAACTCTTAATGTTCGCTTGAATAAAGACATAAATATTCCAGATAATTTAGCCAATCCTTCTGAAATTAATGATTACTTTGCATCTTTTGTTCAAAATGTTAGTGATAATTGTGACAATAAAATTGATTTTTACAATAATAACTCAAAGGACCCAAATATATCTTTTAGTTTTTCACTTACTTCTGTTGCTGAGGTTAATAAAATTTTGCATAATATTAAAACAAATGCAACAGGCATTGATGGCATTTCGTCAACTATGCTTAAATATTGCAGTCCTTTCATAGATCAATATATAACTCATATTATAAATTGTTGCATTAAGGTGAAATATTTTCCACAATTATGGAAAGTTGCAGTAGGCAAGCCATTACCAAAAAATAATGACCCCTCCACATTTTCCGATTTAAGAGTTATCAGTGTTTTACCGACCATGTCCAAAATTTTTGAAAAAGTTTTATTTTACCAAATATATGATTATTTCATACTCAATAAATTTTTGCCTGATTCGCAATGCGGCTTTAGAAAAGGGTTTAGTACTTCCACTGCATTAGCTGTTGTTACCAACGACATGTTTGAGGCGTTGGATAAGGGGTTGGTGAGTTTGTTGGTATTACTAGATTTTTCTAAAGCATTTGATACTATCAGTCACGAACTTATATGTGCTAAAATGAAATACTATGGTTTTGATCAACCTGCTATTGAACTGATGTCATCTTATTTAAATGGACGCTCACAAAAATTTTTAATTAATAATGCTTCTTCTCCAAGCTTAGATATATTATCAGGTGTACCTCAAGGGTCAATTTTGGGTCCTCTGTTGTTCATCATTTACACGTCTGATATTATTTCCTCTGTTTCAAATTGTCGGATACAAGCCTATGCAGATGACACTGTGCTTTACTCACATTTTCGTATCGAAAGTATGGCAGATGCGTGTGATATCATAAATCATGAGCTCAATAAAGTTATGAGTTTATCAGTCGAGCATGATTTAAAGTTAAACTCCTCTAAATCTAAATTAATGTTATTTGGTAGTAAGAATAAAATCAATGTTCTACGCACCACTCTTGATATTAAAATTGATGGTACGACTTTATCGATTGTTGACGAAGCGAAATGTCTTGGAGTTGTCTTTGATTCTAACCTGCGATTTAAGGGTCATGTAAAAAAATTGATGCAAAAGGCATATTCTTCTCTAAAGCTAATATTTTCAAATCGTCACATTTTAAATTTAAATCTAAAAAAAATGTTATGCGAGTCACTCGTGTTGTCTCATTTTAACTATTGTGATTTTGTATTTGGCTTTTGTCTTGACCAATCTGACAAGAATTGCATTCAAAAAGTTCAAAATTCATATTGTCGCACTATGAATAATCGGAGAATTCATCACTTAAGTAATTTTGTACATAGAACATTGATATCCCCCAACTCCTCCTTTTTTCTAAGAAATAAATTTAATACACGATCCTCTATGCATACAAGAAATGTAAGGTTTAAAAACAAGTTTACAATGCCTCATCACCAGACGGCCATATTTAGAAGAATCTTTCTTTTTAATGCTATATCAACTTATAATATGATTCCTGAAGATTCCCATATTTAATTTAAGGAATTGTTAATGTGCCTCATTATGGTTGAGTATGAGTAGCTTTCAGCTAGACTTCGCCATTTTGTGGTATAATTACTTTTTTCTAGTTTTTTTCTATTAGTTCTCTCTTTTCTTATTTTTCGTTATAATAAAGTAATTTCTTTCCATTTATATCTTTATACATGTTTTGCACAATAAAGCCGATTTATTATTATTATTATTATTATTTGCTTCTTGTCACGTAAAAAGAACACAAGGAGAACTACGTTCTACAACTGAAATAAATTCAATAATATCATACCAAGTATTCCGTTTTTCGCGTTACATTTTGTCAACTTCAAACCTTGAAAACTTGTTTAGGTCAAATAGAACACCCTGTATTTTTTTACGTCAAGTTGTGTAAAATTGAATTCCCTTTTTTCTGATATTAGCATTGTGGGGGTTAAAGTTACAACTTTTTGAAATATTTGCGATTTTATTAGAAATTCATGAATTGTTGTAATCATTTCATCACAATAGCCATGATTGCAAACATCAGTAATTATCTGTGTTAGTGTTATTTTGCGTTTTTGTGGATATCGAGTAGCAAATGTGCTGCAAGTTCTTGATATTACTTTATCACATTCTCCATAAATAATAAACAAATTTAAAAAGTCTTCGTGGGTGTAATTTAAACGTGCTGGCATTTTTTGACATAAGATAATGACTGATTGTTTCTAATCATGGCTATTTTGATGAAATGATTACAACAATTCATGAATTTATAATAGAATCGCAAATATTTCAAGAAGTTGTAATTTTAACCCCCACAATGCTAATATCAGAAAAAAGATAATTAAATTTTACACAACTTGACGTAAAAAATACAGGGTGTTCCATTTGACCTAAACAAGTTTTCGTGGTTTGAAGTTGACAAAATGTAACGCGAAAAACGGAACACTTGGCATGATAATTATTGAATTTATTTCAGTTGTAGAACGTAGTTCTCCTTGTGGTCTTTTTATATGACAAGAAGCAAATGAGGATCTTTTACACGAAGAAAGTTATAACGGTTCTTGCAAACCGTTGCACCTGTCAAATTCTCTATAAAATGATAAAATGTCAAATATCTCTGAAACGGCTAGGTTTAGGTATAAGATATGTTACATATTTTCGACTCAGAATTTCATGATCTTTTCGAAAATCCTAAAATATATAGGGTGCATTTTTATTAATATATATTTTACTATTTCTCCACTAAATAAGTGGTATAACGATGAGTAATCTGTTTTAGGTATATTTGAATAAAATAATTTGAATAAATAACTATTAAGTAAAACAATTAGTTTATTGTTATTTTTTTTAAATTTTGACTAGCTTCGCCTTCTGAAAAATATTGTTTTGTCATGTCTTCATAAAAATAAAAAATGTATGAAAAAGTATAAAATTCTAATGAACTTTGGATCTTTTGCATTGTGGTTATTCTTCTTCTTCATCTAAAAGGTACTATCCCAAATGCTCCCACACAAGTGTATAGATGACTGAATATGTATTACTCCGAAACGAGCTCGGCTGCTCTCTTGGCCGGTCATTCTTATCCCCCCTCCGTCCACTTTAGGCGGACTTTAACCTTTTATAAGCACCTATTCCAAGTACCTTTCTAATATGAATTTCCGAATTCAGAATTTCGTAAATTTTTCTACCACGTTTATATGTATAACTTAAAAGAATTTTTATTAATTTGTTAGTTATTTCAAAGTTTCAGGATGTTTCCGCCGCTTTCTTCAGTTAAATTTGGATCTGAATTTGCTAATTTACGTTGTTATTCTTAATCTTGTTATTAATTATTGGTTAATATGACGAATAATCATTTCATAACATCCCTAACGTGTTATCTATAACCACAGCATTCTTTTTAGATGTTTCAACGTTTTAACAATAACGGCGTGACGCTATAGGTTACGAATGACGCTATTCGTTAGGGATAGGGCGTTTTAATGGCTTTAAATTCTCAGCCGAAATAAAATTATTTTTTCACCCTCAATTTTAACAAAAGAGAAAAAGAAAAAATACGAGGAAACCTATTTTTCTGCCGTCTATCTATCTGTGACAACTTCCTCATTGTATTAGATCAAATTACTGATTTTTTGCCCTCAACTCTTAAAGAAAATAAATAATATGTAAACTTTATCATATCATCATGAAAATCTAAGTTCTTTTGAAAATTCGCACAAAAACTTAGGAGCGTATTTACGTATTCAAGGGGCAAAGCATTCCAATGCTTGCAGCTCTTGGGTGCCATACTGGTGCTTGCTTATAACGCTAAAGTTCATAGTGAAGCCAAGTACACGCCTTATGAATTAATTTGGCCAAGCAGCTAGATTACCGTCAAATCTGAGTGTTGGCATAAATCCTTTATATAGTTTTAATTATTATCCTTTGCAGTTAAAATATCGGTTGCAACAAGCAAGTAACGATGCAAAAAGTAATTTAATTTAATCTAAACTTAAACAAAAATCAACTTACGATAGAAATCAAAAAAATGTAAATTATAATGTAGGAGATAAGATTATGCTAAGAAATATTTCAACAAATAAATTGGAACTATATATCAGGGTCCATATTGTGTTATTGAGAATAAACCTCTAAATGTAGTGATAAGTATAAATGATAAATTAGTTGAAGTGCAGTGAGGATGAAGTAGGGTTAAATTATACCACGACTAAAAATTGATAAAAAATGCATGTCTTTGAGTTAAACGCCAATTTTTCACCTTCACCGAAGGGGATGTAATGCTATAATTTAAATCATATTTTTAGTTGTATTATCATTATTATTAAATTTTATTAACTATTTTATCTAAGTTAATTCATTTGCTTTGTTATGTATTTAAAATTATTTTTATACTTTGCTGTGAAGTGTCGGAAGTAGATTGCTAGCTAGTTGCATTACTTAATAATTTTTCTTGTAAAGTAAAATAGAATAAATGTATATTTTGAAGAGAGAACAGTGATACGAATATTAAATATCCGAGTATTATAAGGTAAAATCTATGTGTGTGTCCACCTTAACATTCAAATTTCATTGAACGGGTAAGGATGTTTTGCTGAGGAGGAGAAAACGGACATCGTTCGATCGGTTGACAGTAGAAGTTAGAAATTAGTATTCGTTTTTCTTGGTTAGCTGTGTCCAGGGACTTTAAACAAATTTCATTTTCTTAATTACTCGTCGAGTACGGATAAGTGTTTAAGTCGAATAGGAGACGTAAAATATTTATTGAAGTTTTTTTGCATTTTACGTCTTTAACCGTAGTATTACGGATGGTTTTTTTTGGGACACATTGAAGCATAAAACGTCTCGGCAATAAGGGTTCTGTGCTAGAGGTGTGTATAAAAATTACCTATTCTTGCTTTTAATGTAAATAGCCAAACAGCTAATTTATTCTTCTGTGAAAGTGCATTTAATATCAATTTACGATATTCCGCGAGTTAATTCTTTTTTTCTTTTATTAGGCGTTTTTTTTTGTACCTCTACTCCGCCAGTTCGTTTTGTTTGGAGTTGGATACACTTTACCGTTTGGCCGCTGTGCAGAGTTGCAGTTTACACCATTCTAGAATAATTTTGGTCTCTTACTTCAACAGGAAGTTGGCATATTCTACACGGGGATCTCACATCTTGACGACTCCACTGCACCGGCAAAATAACACCCGTCGCTGGATAAGATTGAGTATCCCCTCGTGGGAATTTATTATCTTGATAGTTGTCATTTTTACATAATTATCTTTCTTATTATTCATTTTAATAGTTCCATGCCAAAGCCCCAAATATTTAACGTAATTATCTTTACTTAAAATGTTCTGTTAGATCATATATATATATATTGAATTTCTTATTCGTAAATTATGATTTTTTTTGTACTTGCTTAACCAAATTTACTAGTTAGAATAAACAGAATATATACACATCTCTCTCTCTTTTCTTTAATTTTAAAATTATTTGGCTAATACCTCCAAGGGAGACAGTTTAGTAATTTTATTTCTCGATAGACTAATTCGTGTGTATAGGGATAAAAAAAAATTATTAAATTACTTGGCGCCCCTTTAAAAGAAAAACTATGTCCCACGCCCTACCGCAACCGGTGAGCGAAGCCTAGGGCCTATACATACTCTGTTATCGTATATTTTAGTCGAATACACGTAACAACAGCATTTTTATCCAAGTAAAGAGCTTACATTACAAAGTATACTTTCACATAATTTCATGTAAATTGAATTATTTTTACGAGAGAAAAAATAAAAAACCGAGAATTCGGATTTCTGCCAATTTGTCGGAAAATATGAGGTTATATTAAAAAATGCCTTATATAAACGTTTTATATTTTTTCATTATCTACAACGTTTATGCGGGTCGTTTTCCGCTAGGAGGCCATGTCTCGCCGAAAATCGTAAAAAAACACATTCAACCCCTAAAGAGCACCCCTATTTTACAATATCACTTTATCTCGTGTTAAATTTTTGTTTTTTCTCTTAATTATAACCTTAACAAAATTTTCCGGCTGGTCCTTGCCTAAAAATGATTTTCTTTTTTTTAGCCTTCAAAACTCGCATTGGCACCATAGTCCAGTGGAATCAGCTCCAAAAGTACCCAAATCAATACCTAAATCTGAATGGATAATTGTGAAGTGATTCATGAACAGAGGGAGTATCAAAGGTGAAACGTACATACTTTCTGGATGAAAATTCGGTGGCATTTGTTTATAACAGCACCTTGAATGTTGTAATAAACAGTTTTTTCTTAACAACTTTGATCGTAGCGCTCGGCGAGAAAAAAGTTTAATAAAAAAAATATAGGTAATGACAATCCGAACATTTTAAGCCATAGTTTATCAAGATCGGTTCAATAGTTTATTCGTAATTCGCAAAAAACCGTTGAAAATCAATGATTTTTCGATTGTTATTATTCAACAGAAAAATAAACAATATCCGGGTGTAAACTATTTTAAAGTTTAGTCTGTGGTACGCTTAAACTACGCTTCAAATTTGATTAAAAAATATTCAATAGCTTCCGAGATAATTTAATTTGTTTATATAATTACGTTGACTTTAACGTAAAATAACGGTCAATTTTTCAATCATACGATTATCAAAATGGGCTTATTTTAAAGATAAAGGTACTTTTTAATACAATTGTTACCCAGTCAAGTAATAACTTTTTTGAGTGTTTAAAATGGTTTTAAAAATGGCATTATATTTTCCGCGTAAAGAAATTGAATTACTCGCTGAATTTTTAACACAACGTATTGTCAAATGAATCAAATAAAAACTAGGGCCTTGAACTTTACGTTGCGCCGAACTAGAATTTTCCAAATTGATTGGGAGCAAAGATACATTTTCTTTTTCAAAAAATTATAGCTCCCATGTTTATTTATAAGAAACTATGAAATGTGACCCGTATGAAGAGGTTTAGTTGAATTATATTTGCAGAGTATTTTCAACTTCCTTCGAATAAATATATTACTAATAATTCAAGGGAAAGTATAGCGTTGATGTGCGTCACTAGAGAGGGGGCAGGAGAGGGGATAGACGCGCTCCTGGGCTCGCGCTGGTGTAATTGATAGAAAGAGGATGGTTGTGCAATAGTCGCGCGTATGTACAGTACAAAAAAGACAAAGAATCTTTGCATAAAATTCGTTTCATTAATTAAAAAAAGTCTAGGTCGGCTTTTAAATTGGAATCACTTCCTCCAATAGAAGGAGCAACGATCCAGATTCATTTCGCGCATATCGCGTTGCAACAACATAACTTCGATAGCGGACTACGTCCAACGCATCTCTCAAAACTTCTATTCATTCAAGCTGGGCGATAGTCCACTAACGAGACACAGAACACAAATTAGACAGCATAATGCCCCATTTCGGATTAAACACCCCTTACCATACCAGACGTTACCGATTATCCGGCAACCTCTGTAGCCAAGCTTCACCAACTATAACTTCCGCTTACCCTATCCACCTTTACTAATATTTCATACCTTTTGACTATCTTTAAATCTTTCTTGCTCCCCTCTTCTGTTTGTGTCCCTTTTGTTTGTTGTTTTTCTTGTTTTCTGTTTGTACATTTTTGTTTTTCTAAATTCACTTCTCATCACGAATATCAAATAAATTAAACATTCTGAAAATCAAAATTATTAAAGCCAAAAATTTAGGTCAGCCATGTGCAGCTCGGCGTTCATGAATTTCGCAGAAGGTGCCTCGTTTAGATTAAGGTATCTGCGTCAACTACAAAATTTTTAAAAAAGTGTTACAGTGAGTCAGTTATTAAAAATATGTGTAGTTTTAAGTTGTTTTTAAAATTCTTTATTGTTTTATGTTGAAATAGTATTACCTAATTTTATTTGCTTGTTGCAAAAGGTGCTTAGGTTAGTTATTCATTTTTGTTTTCGCGTGAGCGCGGTGGTTGCATGATCGGTCCCGGGGCAGGCTCTGGTTAGGCAACTGTTTGTATGCTTTTAATTTTAATAAATCTTTGTTGAATTGAATTGAATTTCGCGCATATCAACAAATTGAGAAGTGGTTAGGAAATGAAATAGATCCAAAACAATGGGGTTGAGAGAAGAGTCAGTATGGCTTGAGGCCTATTAAGTGTGAAGAGCCTCTTGTACCGGAAAATATTTTAAAACTAATAACTTGCCGGTGTACGACAGGTTGTTTGAGAGCATGTGGATGTAGGAAGCATGGATTACAATGTTCAAATTTGTGTACTAATTGCGAAGGGAAGAACTGTTCAAATGCAAATGCAGTTACGATTAATAATATGTAGAATGAAAACGATGGTATGGATGATGATCTTTCGACTGACTCGTATGGAGAAATTGTTAGTAATTTAAATATCGAAAAAGAGATAGAAAATGAAGATAATATAAATAATATTGATGATGACAATGAGTACGATGAGCGTGATGAATGTGATGAGTCTGAGGATGATGAGAATGAATATGTAAATACAATAAAAAAGCGTAGATTATAATATATTTATGTATTGTTTAATAAAATAGGAAATAAAATTGAATTTTCCAAATACTCTTCTATTTTCTCCATTTTACAGTGAATTTTAAAAAATGGCGTTATATTTTCCGCATATAAAAATTGAATTATTCGCTGAATTTGTAACGCAACGTATTGTCAAACGAATCAAATTAAAACTAAGACCTTGAACTTTATGTTGTGCCGAACTAGAATTTTCCAAATCGATTTGGAGCAAAAATACTTTTTTTTTCAAAAAACCATAGCTCCCATGTTTATTTATACGAAGCTATGAAATTTGATCCGTATGTAGAGGTTTAGTTGAATTATACTTGGACAGTATTTTCAACTTCCTTAGAATAAATATATTACTAGTAATGCAAGAGAAAACATTACGTTGATGCACGTCACTGGAGAGGAAGCAGGAGAGGGGATAGACGCGCTCCTGGGCTCGCGCTGGTGTAATTGACAGAAAGAGGATTGGCGGAAATGGTTGTGCAATAGTCGGGCGTATGTACAGTACAAAAAAAGACAAAGGATCTTTGCGTTTCATTAATTACGAAAAGTCTATAACTTGGTCGGCTTTTAAATCGGAATCACTTCCTCCGCATATCAACAAATTGGGAAGTGGTTAGGAAATGAAATAGATCCGAAACAATGGGGTTGGGAGAAGAGTCAGTAGAGAGTGAGAAGAGTGCCGGTGTACGATAGGTTATTTGAGAGCATGTGGATGTAGGAAACATGGATTACAATGTTCAAATTTGTGTACTAATTGCGATGGTATGGATGATGATGTTTCGACTGACTCATATGGAGAAATTGTTAGTAATTTAAATATCGAAAAAGAGATAGGAAATGAAGATAATATAAATAATATTGATGATGATGATGAGTACGTTGAGCGTGATGAGTCTGAAGATGATGAGAATGAATATGTAAATACAATAAAAAGGCGTAGATTATAATATATTTGTGTAGTGTTTAATAAAATATGAAATAAAATTGAATTTTCCAAATACTCTTCTATTTTCTCCATTTTACAGTGAATTTTGTAATTTCTTTTTAATAAATTTGGAATGGGCTCGTCGAGCTAGTGAGAATAAAAAAAATCATCGAAGTCGGATGATTAGAAGCCGAGATATCGACGATTCATACAACGAAAAACAGTTGGAGCAAATTTTGAATGAGCGCGAGCCCAGGAGCGCGTCTATTCTTTCTCCTGCCCCCTCTCCAATGATGCGCATCAACGTCATATTTTCTATTGCGTTATTAGTAACATATTTATTCGAGGGAAATTAAAAATACTGTCCAAGTAAAACTCAACTAAACCTCTACATATCCGTCAAATTTCATGGCTTCATATAAATAAACATGGGAGCTATGCTTTTTTGAAAAAAAAAATGTATCTTCGCTCCAAATCGATTTGGAAAATTCTAGTTTTGCGCAATATAAAGTTCAAGGCCTCACTTTTAATTTGATTCATTTGGCAATACATTGGTTTAAAAATTCAGCGAGTAATTCAATTTGTTTATGAGGAAAATATAACGCCATTTTTAAAGCCATTTTAAATACTCAAAAAGGTTATTATTTGACTGGGTAACAATTGCATTGAGAAGTAGCAACCTTTATTTTTAAAATTAGCCCATTTTTATAATCGGATGATTGAAAAATTGACCGTTAGTGTACGTTAACGTCATCGTAAAGTATATACGATTGGAATTGAAACCGTATAAAAACTAAAAGCCGGCAAAAACAGTCGGCATCTCTTTATTGCACATGGGCGGAGGTAAATAGAAATGCTTGTCATAACAAAATGATAAGATTTTCGGGCGTTATTATATTATCCTCTGTTTCAAATGGGTCTCCAGAAAGCCATGGTAAATTAGTAAATAATTAAAATATTTTACCTTTTATACAGTAGTAAATATTTATAAATATGAACAGTAACTAACTAAACTCCTACGCTTGATATTATAATAGGTATTTATGCGCTGCACTGGCATATAGACAGCACGATATTAGACTTCCACGTTCCAAGATAAAGAAACGATTTACGAGTTTTTTGTACTAGTAGGTCCGCTTTATTACCTTTAAACCAGTGCAGTCGTAGATGGTTCATTCAGGCTGATTACATTGCCAGTCTCGGACTCGCCTGTACAGTTTCAACTACCGTTCGAACCTCAATACCATTGCCAAATATATAGGACAAAATATCAAGTTCAGTACGCACGGTCCTGTGCTTTAAAACTGACCAGTTTCAATTCCAATCGTATATACTTTAATTCCATAAACAAATTAAATTATCTCGGAAACTATTGAATATTTTTTTATCAAATTTGAAGCGCAGATTAAGCATACCACAGACTAAACTTTCAAGTAGTTTACACGCGGATATTATTTATTTTTCTATTAAATAATAACAATCGAAAAATCATAGATTTTCAACGGTTTCTTACGAATTGCGAATAAACTATTGAACCGATTTTGATAAGCTATAGCTTAAAATGTTCGTATTGTTAATACCTACATCTTTTATATCAAACTTTTTTCTCGCCGAGCGCTACGATCAAAGTTATTAAGAAGAAACTGTTTACTACGACATTCAAGGTACTGTTATAAACAAATGCCATCGAATTTTCATCCAGAAAGTATGTACATATCACCTTTGATACTCCCTGTTTATGAATCATTTCACAATTATCCACTCAGATTTAGGTGCTGACAAAATGCTAATTCCACTGGACTACCAGCCTATATTGAAAAATAGAACTTAGAATTATACTATTAATAACAACACTGGTTATTATTATTATGCATAGCAGTAACTAATCATATCGAATTCAAACGCACTCGGTTTGTCCGCTAGCTAAAACGTTGATTTATCATCAATAGCCTCTGGTAATTTATGGTACATATATAATTGTAACAAAAACGAGTTAATCGAGTTTCCAATTTGCCTAAAGTTCTTGAAAATCGCACATTATACCAGGGCAAGAGCGGTCTGCTCTTATCAACAATCACTGGCTATCATTGTTTCACTATGAGACTTGTGTTTTTGCTAAGAGCCCTAGCAATTGTCGCATGCATGCCGCTGTGCTTACTAATAGCAATCAGTGGGATAACAACGAGGACAAATTAGTGTTTTTGTTCCTTTGTTCCAGACTTGTCCTCCCTTGCCGCCACGCATCCAGGCCCTCGCCCTAAAGGTACCTTCATCCTGTCACGCATCACACTATACCATAAGATTTATTGCATCTCTCACTTTTCATTCATCTCCACACACACAGAATAATTACTGTTATCTCATAGTTACTTGTATAGTTGGGTTTTGCGGCTCTCCGCGTTATAGAAACGATTTATCGCTGGTAGAGGTATCGATTAATGTTCACATGGATGCCCAATTCTTTCTTTCATAGAGCTACTGTACAAATAACTATGAATTTTAATGTAGAAATGGCGATTGATAGTTTAAAAAATTATTATATAGTCATATAGATAGACTAAATGTTAAGACTTCTTTTGTTCACAGTGATTTTATTACCTTTAGTTTCTTTTGGCTTGAAGAGGAAATTAATAATATACCGTATTGATGGACTTAATTAGTGTGACGTCACGTATTAGGCAACCCAACATACTACTGTCATAATGGTAATTTCGTGAAATGAATGCATTGGAACTTGACTCTTAATGCATTAGTTAATACAGACTATTATCAAGACGGCTAAAATATGGCTTAGAATTTCATGTTATTTGTATCTCACAGACAATATTTAAGAATTTTCAGTAACTAACTTACATTCACAAAGTATGTGAAATTATACAGGGTCGGGCAAATGTGTGGAAACATCTTACTTCTCGGTAATCTACAATTTTGAATAGAAATACCCTTAACAAAAGTCTTATTCAGTAACGTACTTTGATTTCCAACAGCTACTCTATTTTTAGAGATATGACATCGTCGGTAGTTTTTCAAATGGTTGACATTGTACATTTTTACATTTTCAGATAGACACTTTTTCATTAATTATAATGATATAGGTTTGGTTTATGTGCGACTTGTGGTTTTCGAAATATTAAATAAAATAATAAATAGCTGTTAACAGCTTAACTATCAAGGCTATCTGATAAGAAATATTCTTTTTGTGTTGAGTATAATAATAGCCTTGTTATTGTATAGGGGTTGTGTTAATGGGAATAGGTCAATAAATTATGGAAACCAATTTCTGATAATTTTCGACTTTTCGGTTTACTATTAAATCAACCTCAGGACTCTGTAAATACAATATATAGTACATAATTAATGTAACTTATGGTCTGTACATTAAAAATCTATCTAAAAATTTTAAAATCGACTAAAATTTGATTAGAATTTTAGTAAATAAATTTACATTTCGTATTGAAATTTTGAACTAAAAATGGTTAAAACAATTAATAAATAATCACAATGATTGTAAAAGAGAACTTATATGCCATTGTTTTTATAAAAAATATAACACACTACAAAACAAGAACATAATAATATAAGCTACTCACATTCAAGTTTTCCGTGTTAATATTAAATAAATAAATTTACAGACAAACAAACAGACGGATACCAGTAGAGTATTAAATGGTAAAATTCAGAATGACAAGGGTATTTCGTTATTTGTATGATGTTTTTTGCAACGATAGAATGTTGGAAAAACAACTGGAAAAATTATGGGTTATGAAAAAATAATAACAGTAGGTTATTTCTATTTTATCAATTTATTTAAAATAACTTGACTTTAAATTCTCCACATCCGATCTTATATTCACTGAATTGTTGTATTTTTTTTATAGATATCATTTCATCTAACAATCTTTTTTTTAATATTTGTTGTCTACCTATAATTTCTGTTTCATCAAAATCAAACTGGTGAAGATTGTTTAGGCTATGTTCTGCCAATGCCGTAGGATTAGTTTTTTCTTAAGAGGGTTATGTATATTCTATTCATCATTCCTATGTTCCTTTATCCTTGTATTTAAATATCTACCCATTTGACCAATATATACCTTTTTACATTTGCTACATGGTATTTTATAAACAATGCCCGGTTCCAATTCTTGTGGTGTCTTAGCTTTCAACAACAAAAAAATTTTGTTCGTGTTTTCACTTTTTAGTGTAATTTCAATATTATTATTTAATGTCCTACATACTTTTTCCGAAAGATTTCTTATGTATGGTATTTTGTAAATTTTTTTAAATTTATATATTTTATTTGTCTGGTTCACTCTTTTGTTTAATTATCAATAAAGGGTTGCACAACATTGGAAAGAGGGATTTACTTCTTCCCTCAAATTTTTTAATATGAATATTCTGTGATTGTCTCATCGGAATATGATTCCTTGACTAGAAATATACGGAAAAGGTTGTCTTGTTGCAACGCCGTAAGACCAACCGGTTCCGAGAAATATGAACCTAGACGAATTTTTCCAGTCTTCTTGCGTAAACAGAATTTCTTTAATGAATTCATCATTTTCACAGTCTTTAATAGAATATTTCAATTTTTATTTCGTATGAGTTATACTTTCGAAGAACAGGTCAATATTTTACGGTCGAACAAGAAGATTGTACGAAGAGCTTTCCAAAATAGAAGAGTACCTTGCAAAAGATTTTTTGTAAGTGTAGATCGTTCGTTTCCCAGAAAAGGGCAAGTTCGATTTAGACAAGGAAAATTCTGGCCCAAATCGTTATGTTAGGACCCCCTGAAACAGAAGAAGCAATATTAAGTGCAGTAGATATGAATCCCAAATCAGAACGAGAAGGCTAGCGTTACAATAGGGTGCGTCAGCATCGTCGAAGGGTGTAACATGAAGAATTACTGTGGATCAACCCTAAATCTCAAGTTCCGGTTAAATAACATTTTCGCTGCCGTCCAATATTGATTACTAGGTTCATTAGTAAATTGAGCTAGCCTTGATACAGCATTTGCAATATCTGGCCTAGTTCCTACTGCAAGATATATAAGAACTCTAATTAGTTTCCGATACGGCCAATTGCAATCTTTTGGTTCTTCTGTGGTTCTACTCACCTTCTCAGCTTGTTTCTGCTGGATTACACTCGTTCATTCTATACTTCTTAAGTTTAGAATGTGTGGTTTGTGCTAACATAATGAAGTCACTTCCTAGGTTAATCACGAATCCCAAACAATAGTTAGTTCTTCTGGTAGCTTAAATTTGATTTCTTTAATTCATTCAAGTTCTGTTGACGCCATCAATATGTTCCTTTGAGCTTCGCGTGATACAAATAATGCTCCCACTTTGTCCAATTCTGTCTAATTTGTTCGAAATACATGCGTGCCACTGTCACCCTGCTTGACGTAATCCATAAAGGACCTTTTGCAATCAACAGGCATTTCCACTTCGTTCTAACTTTAACAGTATTTCTGTAGCTCGTTTCTTTACTTCTTAAATTGCCCGTTTATCTTTGCCTAATCCCTTGGGCATCTCTTGAAGCATCTTTGGAATCTCTATGAATACTTTGACTTCGAGATTTCCATTTAAATATGCGGTTACTACATCAAACTGTCGAATTTCCATTCCAAGTTTTGGTGCAAGAGCCAACATGAGTCGTATGGACTCCAATCTTGCTACTGGGGCGAAAGTTTGGTTATAGTCGACGCCATATTGTTGATTGTATCCTTTTGCAACTATTCGTGCTTTTCGTCTCTCAATGGATCCATCTGGCTTATACTTTTTGGTCAACACAATGCGACTTCCAATTACATTTTGACCTTGTGGCTTTTCAACAATCTGCCAAGTATTATTTTTTTTACCAGACTCCTAACTTCCAATTGAATAGCCCTTTTCCATTCCTCACTTTCAGGAGACACGATTGCTTCTTTTAGAGTAAATTTCTACAACTTCAGGAAACATTTCATCGTTTTCGTCTTTATTATCTTGAATCATTGGAATATCTTGTTGCTCTCCATCAATTCCAATGAAAATAATCTCCTAGAATGACCTCTGGATCCAGTACGAATTATCTTTGGTCTGCCTTTTCCTCTTCGATTTTTTTTATACAAATTCAGGATCCGAAATTGGTATAGTCTGTGGAAATTTCTGTTGTACCGGTGAATCTTTTAAAGACCTATTACTCACATCAGAATCATTTGTTATTATTTCAATTTAAATCTCCTCTTAAGGCCTTTGAATGTCATCGTCGATTAAGGAAATATCCTCTTGATCCTTTGCGACAACAAATTTTCTGGTTTCTGGCAACCATACTCTATAATCTCTTGTCTCATGTGGGTATTCAACAAACACCCCTTTAATAGATCTTTCGATGGATCTTTATCTAAGACATATACAGTTGATCCAAATGTCCTCAAATAATTCCGTGCCATCTTTCTGCCTGTCCACTTCTCATATGGTATACCTCTACTCAGGCTACTAGACGGACATCTATTTCTAATATGGCTTGCAGTTGCAATTGCTTCTGCCCAAAACATCAGTGTAATAATCGCATATTACCAACAGAACGCTAATGCTTTGATTGCAACAAACACCAGCCGAAGTAAGGATCAGTCTTTCGGCTGGTGTTTGTTGCAATCGAAACATTAGCGTTCTGTTGGTAATATGCGATTATTACACTCAACGCGCCAAGCTTATAACTTGTAATTCAGCGCTCGGCGGGGCACATAGCCCGGAGAGTAGCTGCTGGTTGCAGTCTGGTTACGTTCCTTATAGTAAAATAAGAATTTTATAGAGGAGCTTGCGACGGAAAAATTATATATATACAAATTGTCACACATTTATAGTAATTTGAATAATCTACAGTACACAATACAAGCAAGAATCACACAATACAAGCAAGAAACACGTTATTAAAATAATAAACGTCCTCTTCGGGGAGTTGTTTTGCTTCCTTAGAAGACATTCCCAAACAAATTTTTATTTGAATTTTTGTCATCTTCATATAGAATCAGCACGAAAATGTTCGACGGCAATGCTATTATTTAGTTACATATAGTTTACAGCAATTATCAGAATCAATCTTAGTTGTGCCGGAAGGTAAATATTTTGCTAATAAATGCTCAGCAGTCAATAGAATGTCCAAATATTATCAGATAATAAAAAGGGACAACAGATTGAGTCGATGAAGTTCTCAGTTGGCATTCTTGTCTGGGCCACTTAATAAAAGGATACAATAATTAAATCCTGTGTGTTACAGTGAAGTTGCAGGAGATGAGTAGGGTCTGACAACATTCCAAATATGACAAAATATCGATTTAATACAACATAATTCTGTACTGATACCATAATTTACTTCACGTTATTGGGTAACAAATATTTCCTTCCCTGTTGTCATTTTCTGTACAGGGCTAGTAAAAATGAAAACAAATATGGTAAGAGCATACTTATGAGCAAAGAAATTATGCACGAATACTTATTTATTAATTAGAAGAAATTTATGCTATAGAGCAAATCAATATTTAACAACAATAATAATAATCGACATTATTGAGGTAGCAAATATTTAGAGCATAGGGCGAAGTTTAGATAATATTACACTGAACCTGAGAATTTACACGAAACAAAATATATCAGATAGCGGGAATCAAGCACGTACCCTTCTGCGCAATGAAATCTTGTATACCTATTTTTGGCTACACTAAATCAGTCTTTATTTATTTGTCAGTCACAGTGTCATATTTTCGCAATGCCAAAATTAACTGAACATGAAAACATTTTAATTCTTACTACAATTGAAGAGGGATGGTCTATCAGAGCAGTTGTACTTTTATGAGTATGAAGAAAAGGTTCGTTCAAGATGAAGAGCTCTTTGGCTATTTGAGGGAAAATCGGTTTCAAACAGCAGGAGACGCTGTGTTCATGATACATTTTTCAGCACCGAGGTCAACACGAAATTAAAAAACTGTACAAGTGCCAAGAAGACCATATTAACAGAAGAACAGAAGAAACCTGCATTATGTTTTGTTTAAATTATGTCTATTGCCAGTTGGAGTTTTGGAACAATGTTGTGTTTACCAATGAAAAAGTTTCTCGGTCTTGTAATGACGTACATATTCGGGTGTACCGAAGATTTCACGAACGTGACGTGTCTCTGCGGAACAGGTCCGGATTATTTTCTGGTAATGTTTGGGCATAGACAAGCGTGCATGGCCCTGGTGTAGCTTGTCGTATTACGGTTAATGGTAGATTTAATGGACAGGTTAATAGGGATATTTTGGAAAACATTATGTTTCCTTCGGTGAAGCAATTATATCCAAAAAAACTCTTTCATTTATCAACAAAACAACTGCCCTATTACTACTGCCAGGATAATTACTCAATGGTTTGGGAACAATAATATAAAATTATTACTGTGGCCTTTGCACAGTCCCGATCTGAGCCCAATTGAGAACGTCTGGGATTTGCTAGTAAAAAAAATTATGGATGAAATTTTAGACCAAGAAATGAAGAAGAATTGTGGTTGAGGACTGGGAGGAGCTAAGAGAAAAAGAAAACTATTGTCGTAAACCAATTGCTTTTATGCCAGTAAGGTTTAATCACATCGTGGAAGAAAACAAAGCCACGACAAAATATTAGGTTACATTATTTACATAATAAATACAATCGTAGTTATATGCAGTTATATCTGTGAATTTTTTACCACCAATTTTTACATTTGTTATAAATCGAAATCATTCCCATCGAAGGGTGTAAAAAACACAAAAATACGTATGTTTTCTTCTGGGTTAACATTATTCAGATACCTTACTCATGCCGTTTCACAATCAATGTCAGTTTTTTATAACCCATATGATAATAAAAAAATCTAAATTCCAAAAAGACTTATTCACACCACACAATATTAGTAAAAACTGGATTACTTTATTTCTCAAGTGAACGGGATTTCATTGCACATGTATACGTATTAATTTATTCATGTATGTACAGCAAATTGAATGCTTAAGTTGAGATTGAATGGTGGGGGCTTGATTCAGTCTGGAAACCTATCGTGATATTGCGACCAAATGAAAATAATCGATTTTTTCTCAAGCAGTATGTTTTTTTTTTCAAAAAAAGTCTTTGTAAATAAGAATTATTATCTGTTATGCCAATTAAATTATTTTGACAAGTAATCATTGGTGGGTATTACAATGGCATTGACACTAATTAAAAGAATAAAATATATTATGATTAATACGTCATTGGTGAGAACCATACTGACAACGGGAAAATCAGTCGATACTTTTTTTCGGCCATAATACTACAAGTACGCACATTCTTTATTCCGCTATGAGTAACTGAAATATATAGAAGTTTATTTTTATGGCAGAAAATATTATTAATCTAATGGATAATTATAGGGTAATGTTATAGTACCTTTCAGTCATAAGCGAAAAAATAAAATTCAAAAGTTTCATAATTTTCAAAATAAACATCACTTAACAAAATTCTGAAAAATTTACGACACTTGATACTTCTCTAACAAACTAAAACTATCGATGATAACTTTCGAACTTTCAAAATAACAATTTTACAGACAAATTATCCTCCTAAAAAATACCAGCTCCACATGAACTTCAGTCACATCAAAACTACTTTCCAAATCCAAATTCCCAATATATTATTTTCATTTCTATTAATTATCTGTTAATTCTCTTTCATATTATTCAACATCTAAATTTATTTTAAATTCTTTCAAATTATCTTATTTCCATAGTCATTTCATAAAAAGTGGCCGTTCCCAAAGATTAACTCCTTTCATCAAAACTTATTTCCGCTTCAACGAATGTAGACTACCTACCTATACGCTAAAGCTCTCGCGTTAACTTCAAAAGCTCACGTTAACTGCAAAGGCTCTCTAATGCGCAAAGCCAGCTAACTCGAAGTAGAGACCTTCGCGATACATTATCGGGTCATTTCAGAATCAGTGTTTCTGCATGGCAGGTAATGTTAAATGAATCCTGAATCTTTCTTCAAAAGATGATCAATGCCTCATTTTCCATATTAATCCCAATTTTAATTTCAAAATAATCCCTTTTCTATGTAAAAATCGCTCCCTCGCCGAAAAGATTAGGCGGTGCACGATAAACGAAGCAAAAAGTTGGGATCAACGTCTCGGCGAGGCACTGTCCCCGTCTAAATTGAAAGCTAAGTGATGTATGCAAAGTAATTTCAACGCGACAGCATTGCCTACGGACTTACCACCAAGTCCAGTTATGGAGTGGGGTTAAAAAAATACAGTAGGTATGGTAGGCTGTAAATTCAAAAATCAAATCAACCACAAATTTATTAAACATTTATATAAATGATCCTCCCCGAGACCTGATCCGGAGCCAGCCAAATATCCACGGTGTATGGCGCCTTGGCTAGTGCTGGACGGATCAGCTCTGGTTGGGCGAAAAACAAATATAAATAAAAACCTAGCTGCTTTTGTCAGAGCGGCAAATTAAATAGATAATAGTGTTCAAAAAAGTACAAAAAAGAATCAAAACAATTAAAACTTAGTATATAGTAAAAGTAAGCGAAATACTTAATTAAAACGGGAAAAACCTCAACGAAAAAACCCGTTCGGGATAACTATTGCAACTACAAACAGACGTCCCAGCTGCCTAATCTATAATTTTCTAACGCTCTAGTCTAAAATAAGTTTTGAGTCTAATGAAAGGTAGAGTTAGTTACGAAGAAGAAAAATAGAAACGAAAAGTGGGACAAGAATTAAAAATATGTAAGTTGTGGTAAATGAAAGGTTGGCTAGAACGGTTGCCGGAAAATAGGCAACGCGTGGTAAAGTAGGGTGTGTTTTATCTTGAATGGGGCATTATGCTGTCTAATTTGCATAATATTCTGGGTTAGCGGGCTGTCACCCACTTTGAGAGTATAACATTTATGTGAAATTTCCTGGATGTAGTCCCCTATTGGTCTTATGTCATGGCTAAGTGCATAGAGATCTCTGAGGGAGGTATATCTGCCAGAACATGACATGAGGCGCATAAATTTATATTCCAAACCTTTGAGTTTTCTCATTGTTGTCACCGGTATGCTGTATCACAAGCGTAGTAATGGCCGGCCTAGTCATAACGGTGTAAATCAATTTTTTATCCTGTCTGTTAAGACTACTACCCCTGACCAGCAGCGGAAAACCCAGACAGGACTCGAGGTTGTGCGAAACACTAAATAACCTGCTCCGGATTCCCTGCTTAAAAATATTTCATGCAAGTGCAGAACGGGCTGTGGAAGAGCATGTGGTTGCCGCAAAACGGGCCTAAAATATTCCGCCATTTGCTATTATTGCCATGGATCTTCCTACGAAAACAATCCCGAAGTGCTTGGGGAGGGCGAGGTGAATACAGAAGTGAGAAGTCTCTTACAAATATCAGATGAAAATGGTATGGAAAGTGACTATAACGATGTAGAAGATTCAGTCGACAATGCACTAGTCCTTTTACAACCAAAACATACTTAGAAACTGGAATGGGTGATGTGTAAACGAGTTACAAAATGAAATAATAAATATCTTGCCCATTAAGGAAGTAGGCGTTCCCTACAAAATATAATGCAGAAAACTGTGTCAATGCGGTTGAGAATAATAGATATTTATGTTGAAATTACTTTGCATATATCACTTAGCTCACATTTAAGGAGACAGGTGCAAAAACTCAACACCCACCCATCCATTGTCATTATTTGCTTGCGTTCTGCACGCTGTGTCTTAATAACTGTTGGTCTGACGAAAGAAATGCATTTTATGTAGAATTTAATGTTCTTCAGTTTATTAATTTACTTTTTTCCTAGGACCAATAGGAACGAAGATATTTGTAAAAACTTATTTTGTGCGCCATCTTTCCAAGATGGCGGCGTGAGCGATCTTCCCCCAATGTCGCAAACTCAGAGCTATTATCAAGGCGGTAAATTTTACGATCCCACCAAATTTTATCTCCTTACGATCTTTTGCGTGGTAGACCCCTTTTTTCTCCCCATTGCTTGTATTATAACTAGTCTTAGCAAATTTGCTTTTCACCCTTAGTCTTTAACAATCACAAATAGTTCTTATTTTCGTATAAAGCCATATTATTATTTCATACTGAAGAGCACTATTTCAAGTATTAAATATTACATATATGTTCCTGCAATACAATGGTTTGCTATTTACTTATGAACGGATATGTTTGGAGCTATGTAGACCAATATATTTCATATCTGGCAATATCTCCCTGTATTTACACTTCTTAAGTGCACTTAACAAGTTAAACGTAATTAGAAAACAGTAAAATACCGCAAACTCACAACACAGACAATTTTTTATCCGACTATATAGATGTAGAGAATTGTAGCTACGAGTTTGCAAGTACGAATTTAAATGTACAAAAATTTTGACTCACAATCTTGCAACTTGGCAAATACAATTTCCATGCATCTTAATGAGATGAAAGTGGACAAAATAATTAACCTTGGGAATAATAAAACAATATTTCAAACGGCAAAAATAAAAGTAACCAGGAATATAGACCTACAAAATTCAATTAACAACTAAATTAAAGTTTGCAAGACGTTTTCGCGGAGTAAAAAATTAATTTCGTTCAGAATGAAAAAAGTTTCGGTTTAAAATTAGCTAACTGAAAAAGTTTGCATTATTAATTAATGTGATAATAATTAATATTAAATCGGAAAGGAAACAAGCCGAAGACTGCTGGTGATGCAAGCAGATTCTGTCATTTAAAATGTAGACGGTAGCTCAGTGCATACTGCATAGTGTTTTAGTTTGACTACCGAAGTAGGTTCGAGACCTATCTTGTAGAAATAATTTAATAATAAAATAAGTGTTCCGAGTTTCACTATAAACTGTAGAGCCTCGTCTCATTTCACACATAAAAGATCTAGTTCATTGTGAAGAACTTTAAAGTTGTTAGAAAACATTGTCAAAAGATAATATAGAAACTAATAGTTAAATTTTGTTTATCCGGTTCGACGATACTCTCTTAGAATGAGGTTGATTAAAAGTGTATCACGAAACTCCTGCGGAGCTTGACCACTTTCCCACACGACATCAAACAGTTTTTTGAGGTAGGGTATGAGCTCTGACGACACAGCTTTAAAGATCTCAGCTGGGAGTGAGTCGGCGCCGGGAGATTTGTTATTTTTTAGCTGCCCAATGGCGGTTAAGATCTCTTCCGTTGTTAGTGGTTTATCTAAGTTTTCGAAGGTGTCATATTGGGGGATAAGATTTATAATATCTCTTCTTCTCTTCAAAAACAAAGGGAGCGCTGCGGACTGTGGAAATTACAGGGTATAGCTCTCCTGGCTGTTGGAGGGAAGATACTCACTAAAGCGATGGCAAATAGGCTAACACCTGTTATGGAAAAGTTACTTCCTGAAACACAGAGTGGCTTTAGACCAAACCGAGGCACATCGGATTTAATCTTCACACTTAAACAGCTTCAAGAAAAAGCACTCGAACATCAAGGAGAAATTCACATGGCCTTCATTGATTTAACCAAGGCGTTTGACTCGGTGGACAGGGAAGTGCTCTGGAAAATTATGTTCCGCTTAGGTATCCCTAGAAAATTTGTGGAAGTATGTCGCAGTCTACATACAACAACAACGCCCAGGTTATGTATAATAATGAGGCAACCGAACCTTTCCAAACCCTCACTGGAGTTAGGCAGGGATGTGTCCTGGCACCCCTACTCTTTAATTTGTTTACCACTGCTCTAACAATTATTGTTGACAACAAACTGACAGTCAGAGGAATAGGTCTCAGATACCGTTTTGATGGCGGTCTCTTTAACATAGGACGCTTTAGAGCTTTCACGAAGACACGCACACGATTCATTTGTGATCTCCAGTATGCGGATGACTGTACACTTTTAGCCTCTACGCCGGAAGAGCTTCAAGAACTTTTAGATGTGTATGCCCAGAGCTATGATTCCTTGGGTCTTAAAATCAACATTGGAAAGACTAAGATTATGTCAACTCCTCATCAAGTGAGCCAAATAGACATTACACTTAACGGAAATTCTCTTGAAGTGGTGGATCAGTTCAATTACTTAGGCAACGTTGTTAATGACAAAGCAAACATGGACAGCGAGATTCGCAATAGAATTAACGCTGCATCTAGAGCACTCTGGGAACTTAGAGAGAGAGTATTTGACAATCACGACCTTGCTTTGTCGACGAAAATGGCTGTCTACAGAGCAGTTATCATTCCAACACTGCTATATGGATGTGAAAGCTGGGTCACTTACCGTCGTCATGTGAAAGAATTAGAACGTTTTCAGCAAAGACACCTCAGAAGTATGATGAAAATCCGTTGGTTCCATCACATAACAAACGTGGAAGTACTCAGGAGAGCAAATAGCCTTCCAATTGAGGTGCTTATTTCAAGAGCACGCCTAAGATGGGCAGGTCACGTTCATCGTATGCATGATAACCGCCTTCCTAAATGTACACTTTATGGTGAATTGCTAAGCGGTAGAAGAAGGCGTGGAGGTCAACGAAAGAGGTTCAAAGACGCTCTCCATAAAAATCTAAAATCCTGCGGTATTGCAGACGAGCAATGGGAACAACTTGCAGCGGACAGAACCGAATGGCGAGGGGTTGTGGCCAGCTATCCAGGAAATGTCGCTGCAAGAAGGCCGAATCCAAGACCTAACCAGGTCTATGTTTGACCTGACTGCGGTCGACATGTGCTCTCCCGAATTGGCCTCTATAGCCATAGTCGTATGCACCGTAGATGAATGGGAATTACAATAGACTACACCTTTTACTTGTTTTTTATTGTACACAATCTATCGACTGTAACATTTTTATACTCGGACTCGAGTAACGGCTAATAATAATAAGAATGAGACAGTGTTTGATTAGTAACAATCATTTATTTTTAAATTCATCGAATCACTTGTAGATGTAGTAAATAGCATAGTTAAGCAAAATGCTAATATTATTTTATATGCAGGTTTTAATGTTGATTTGTATAACAATTTGAAATATTTTGATTCATTGTGACATAACCTGTTTGAATTTAAAAAGTGTAGTAATATGGCCTACTCGAGTAACAGATTCCACCATTATCACAATTGATCACATTTTTGTTCATTTCAAATCTGACACTTTGTGTGTTTGATATTATTTATTTTTTTATTTAAAACGGCCATCCCCCCATTGACATTGCCATCTGCCATAGCTGAGACTCGAACTCAGGAGTGATACAGCAACTAACCGTGTTGTCCCTCGCACAATCTCATCTGGTCCACTACTACCAGCTGAGTAACACATGAAATAGGGCACTAAACATCCATACCCTAGCAAGGATTCGAAACCAGGACTTCTTGGTTGCAAGCCTAACACATAAGCGTTAAGCCATTGAGTCGGTCATCCGAACTGATTATGCAACTGTTATTCTGTATTTAAATAGTGGAAATGGTCAACAACAAAAGCATTTTTTTAACATTTATTAGTGTCGGCCTATTTCCACTACTGAGGCCTAATACCGACGCCTTGCCGAACCTCTTCTTTTTCGAGGAGTAGAGATCTTTTTATTTAATTTATTGCCTATATTAGTCCAAAGTTTCACTTTGTATATGCTTTTCTTGGATTAAAATACTTTGTTTTAAAACGAACAAGAATAATTTATTAAATATAACTGAACAAAGTTAATAAAATGGTTTTAAATTAAGTAATTAATTTACACAGATTGTAAAACAATAACTTTTCGTACACTAAAATTCCGGCTTGGGAATATTAATTAATGAATTATTAATGAGAAAATTGATTAAGACGATTTAGAGGGTCGGAAAAAATTCACTTTTTTATTAAATGCGCGATGGCAGAATATAATTGAGCTCTTTTACTTGGTACAGCCAAGAAAGTAGCTTCAGTAGTACAGTTGTAGATTCAAGTTTTGCGTTCAAACTGGACTTGTTCGAGCTTGCTGGGCTGGGCTTTTTATATGTTTCGGTAAGTTTCGTTTGAATGGGGACTCGCACGAATGCTTTTTGGCCATTTTTATGAGGTCTGGAAAGGTCCCTCGGCATTCATCTCGGCTCAATTGCGCAATATTGCACAATATTGCATCAGAAAATGTGAAAATGTGAATAGTCGGAAATGAAAATTATATGACTGTTTCGGCATTATAATGAGGACTTGTCTGATGTACAAATGAAGTTTGAAGTTATTGATGATAATTGTCTGAATAAATTAATTAATTTTGAAACCACTGACCTCTTAAAGTCGTGCCGAAGGTCCCGCACGTAAAGAGTTGACATGATATGGGAATGTTCCGATAGGTCCGCGATGAATGAAGTGAAAATAAGTTTTGATGGCAGGTAATTGAAAGTACCGGTATTCTATTGCATCATTATGAATGGAGATTGATTGTATTTTGATATCTTTTGATATTCGTGAAATTAAGTGCCTGAGGGGCTTTTTATTATAGTTTGACTGTGTGAGGTGAAAGAGTTGATTTTTTGGCATATCTTGAGACTGTTGCAATTTTTTTCTGTCTCCCGCGAATGAATATATTATAACACTTGAAACGGTCACCCACCTACTAACCGCGCTTGACGTTGCTTTACATCGCATAACGAAATATTTATATAATAAAGACGCACTTACGCTAGCCCCCTAATAAAAGCATAAGTAATATACCATTTGAGAAAAAAATGTTTTAATGAAACGCTACTTTGAATTTTGATAATTTGATTCATAATGAGATATGGGAAGTGATCTATAGCAAAAATTGGTATAGTAACCTCCAGAATTACGGTGTAGATAGAAAAAGACAATAAAAACTTTACGAGCTCTTTATTAATGTCGGTGAATCATCATTAATTTTTAAAAAGTTGTGTTGTTACTAGATCTAGTCATCACCTCTAACAATGTTACTAAATTTCAATCTTTCTTAAGTTCTCCCACCTTTTTTCGACACACTGTATATGAAGAATATTATAAAACTTCCCGCAGATTGTGGGCAAATAAATTTGTTTTCTCCTAAACATTTTTTCTTGTATCCACAAATAGTATTTTCCACATTTGAGATAAGTAATAAAATATATAACACAGAAATTGCTTAACCGGCATCCTATACCGAAATTGGTATAATAATACGAATTCCTATGGCACAAATATAGGCAACGCTTTGGTGATAAACTGATCAATAGGGTACACTCACCCTCAACAATATTACTACGACTTTTTTCCCCAAATTCGTTTCCATATATCACGTTCTACTACCTATAACTATGTAAATTTTAGAAACATATATCAATAACGTATATGATTGTAAAGCGATTTAAATCTAATGTCGAAATTTTAATACTTTTATTGGTTATCCAAGACTAGACATAAAAATTTATTAGCTACAGGCGCCGTAGTAAGTCACACGTGTTATCCCTTACAAGGGGTTGCGTGATGTAAGGGCTGCGAACACGTGTTCTTATTTACTTTTTCCGAGGCTAAATAGGGGAAATATGATTTAAGATTATTTGTTTGGGAATTATTAAATTAGCAATTGTAAACTCATTACACAAAAAGGCCGATACAATTATAATTTCTAACTATAGATCTATTAGTTTTCTCTCGAGCTTCTTCAAAGTTCTAGAAGTTGCAATAAATGATCAGTACTCTTTTTATCTTTATGCTCGTGGAATAATTTCCCCCAATCAACATGGATAAATTAAAAACAAACATTTATAGAAGTCGCAATTGCTTCATTAAGGCATGGTGAAATAGTGCATATTTTTAATGAATACTACGTTAACTTGCCCATATCATTAGCGAATAATTTTAATGAAGCAAAGTTGAATAATGTTGGTACAAATAAATTTTATCCCACAATATTTGTTGAACTTGTATCAGAAGACGAAATATTTAATATTATTATGGAATTGAAAAAATCTAATTCTTCTGGTATTGACAAAATAAGTACAAACATGTTGAAATCGGTTGTTAACTATATTGCAAAACCACTAACATTTTTAATAAACTGGTCTTGGCCAGAAGATGTGTTCCCTGAAGAAGTTAAAATTGCCAAAGTAGTTCCACTTTATAAAAAAGGAAAAAGAGAATTCATTGAAAATTACAGGCCTATTTCTTTATTATCATGTGTTTCAACGATTTTTAAAAGAGTGGTATTTAATAGGATAACTAAATTTTGTGTCGATAATAAAATATTATGTGACCAACAGCATAGTTTCCGAAAAGGCAGGTCAACTTAATCGGCAATACTAGAATTTCTCAGTGAATTATATAATAACTAAATAAAACAAGATATGTTTTGGGGTTTTTATGAATCTAAGTAAAGCGTTCGATTTGGTAGACCACGCTTTACTATTGGAAAAACTAAATAAATATGGTCTTCGCGGAAAATTGGGTGATTGGTTAAGCTCATATCTGTCAAATCGCAAACAACTTGTAGAATTAAATGGTACTTCATACTTTTTGTTAATGACTTGCCTGATACTGATATTGTCAATAAATCTTCATTATTTATGTTCGCTGATGATAATTCACTGTTAAATTCAAATGTTCACTTGGAAAATTTACTTCAAGATACACAATTTAAATTAAATCGATTTGTAACTAAATTTCAAAATAAAAAATCGTTACTAAACGAACAAAAAACTGTTTTTATTCAGTTTACTCCTAGACTCTCGAAGTATAGAGAATCCATCTATTGAGAATAAATGGAAAATCCTAGGAACAAGTTCTAGCAACCAAATTTCTAAGTATTTATATCGACAAAGCTTTAAATTGGGAAACGCACATTAGCGAACTGTGTAAAAAACTATCCACTATATGTTTCGCGCTGTATAGACTAAGAAATATAACAGATAATAATGTTTTATTATCTTATTATTACGCAAAGTTTTATTCAAGGGTTAAGTATGGTATAATTTTTTGGGGCTGTTCTCATCATACAGACAGAGTTTTTAAACTACAAAAACATGCAATTAGAAATATAATTGGAATTCCTCGACGCACTTCTTGCAGGCAGTATTTCAAAGAATTGCAAATTTTACCGATAGCATGCATATTTATCTGGGAAATAGTATTATTTGCTAAATCGAACATGGATAATTTTCTATTAAATAATTTTAATCATAATTATGAAACTCGCACCCGAAATAATTTAGTAATTTCAATAAATAATTCGTCAATTTATGAGAACAGTCCTAAGTATATGGCAATAAAATTGTATAATAAGCTACCCAACAATATACGGCAAACTAGCAATTTCAATAGATTTAAAAGTTCTTTGCGTATATTTTTAGTAGACCATATGTTTTACAGTGTAGAGGAATTTTTACAGTACACATCTTAAACTTGTCTATAAATCGTTTGTCTTTTCTCTGTTATTAATATGTACTCTAGTATTTATTTAGTTTTTACTTGTTCAGATTTTACACTTGTTTGTATTTTTACTATTTTAGCTGATTGTTCCAACCAATTATGTCTATACTTTGTTTTTTATTTATACTTCCTAGCATTTTTTAATATGTAACTGTTTATGTTTTACAATGAAGACGAATTTTTTGTAGATCACATTTTAAATTTGTATTTATATTGGTTGTCGCTTTAATTTATGTTAAATTTATAATTGTAACATTTCCATTTTCTTGTATATTTTCTGACGAGTCCCATACCATCGTAACTTGGTCTAATGGACAACAAATATTATTATGATTATTATGATTATTATTATTGAAAATGAACCTGGCTAACTTTCAAGTCTGACATGAAATTTATAAAATCTGAAAAATGTACAAGATAAAAATAAAGAAAAGTTTTAAAAATTCTCACACTTTTATTAAGTTTCGGACAGAAAAGTACAAAAGTTATACATATTCAAGCACTGTGAAAAATACACATACTGGACAATACAGTGGAATACGATAAACTTAAAGCTAAAAAATACAAAATAATACAAAAATGTAAACACAAACATATATTTTTTACAATTTCGAAAAAAATGACAACATCACATGAAGTCGTGAAATTACCAATCGTCTGTACGAATCGCTGGGACACCGACACGGCCGCAGTATTTGCCTTTTTTCTGTGACGTACCCGTTTTTTCGGCATTATTTTCATCGTCTGATGACGAGGAAGACGATTCTACTGTAGTATGGAACAATTTTCAGCGCCCTTTCATCGCCGTAGCGCATCCAAATAGCGCTCCACATGGACGATATCGATTGGAGCATAAGCGAATCTTTCAAGAGACATGTCCAATGAGACGCCCGATTTAGTAATATGGAAGCCTCTTATTTTCAAGAGAAGCGTAGCGTGCAAATACGAAGGTTGCAAGAGATTCTGCCACTTGCAAGTTTTGATAGTTAAGTTAATCTTCAGCCAGTAACACCACTTTAAATTTCAGAAAAATACAATCCGACAGTTGCCCATATCGTTAGTATATTACGATATTTCGCATCTACCGGCAAATTCATTTTTATAAACGGCCAAAATTAAAAAAAAATGCACAAATATTATTTTTAAAAATTGAGAAAATAAACGAAAAAATTACAAAACAAATTTTTCGTTATTTATATCCTAAAGACTCGCCACATATCGATTTTGAAGCGATTCACAACAAAACTTCACCACAAAAAAATAGATTCTCACAAATGCATCCCGATTTCTCTTAAAAATTACAGTCGATCCATAAAAAGCCTCAAAACACCGAATTTTACTCAAATATTAATTTTCAGTTTTTTCCGGTAATTATAACTTTTTTCCTATTTTTCAACCCCCAAATTCAACTCGACCAGAAAATTCTTTAAAACCCACAGATTCGTCATTATAATGCCAAAACGCAATTCGACATTCTTTGGTTATCAAAACATCAACAACAAAACCCCCGACCACCCCCACAACCGTATCCTAGATTCTCTTAAAAATTACAATCGATCGATCCGTAATCTCAAAGCGCCAAATTTCACACAAATATATATTTTCAGTTTTTTCTGATAAATATAATTTTTTTCCCATTTTCATCCCCCAAATCCCACTTGGCCAAAAAATTCTTATAAACTAATATATTCGTCCACATACTACCAACACGACTTCTTTCTCACCAAAACTTCGGCATGACAATTTTTTCACATCCTAAATTCTCTTAAAAATTACAATCCACCCGTATCCGATAATTATAACGAAATTTGCTAAAAACGTACTTCAATTTTACACCTCTGTAACATCACCCCTGTGCATCATAGACTTCAAAGCCAACCCACACGATGAGCACCTCCTCTTTCTAACTAAACCAAAATCAAATTTGGATGTTTCAAAAAGTATGCGATATAACAGCACCGAACGCTTACGTGTTCAAAATAACATATTTTCACCCCCTCAATCTTAAATGTTTCAAACCACTCCTAAAAGTTTGCATTTGACGAGATCTTCAAAGTGATAATAAAAACATCCACCTAGCATACGTAGAACTTGCAAAAATTCGCAAAAACTGCGAAATTTCCAAGCGCTACAGATTTGTTTAACATTTCCAATGTTAAAACATTGATTCAGCGATTGATAACTTTGACTTTGAAATATTTAAAACAATTGATAACAAATTATCGGCTTTGGGACTTTTTATTGATTTCAGTAAAGCATTTGATAATGTTGATACATGATATTAGAGGCGTAATATTATAGTCCCTTAAATCATACCTTCAAGGACGCAGACGAAAAGTTCAATTGCCAAATGGCAAAATTAGCTCAGCATGCGACATATTAGCTGGTGCGCCTCAGGGCACAATCTTGAGTCCCATACTTTTGTAATTTTTGCAAACGATTTATACATCTATTTAAGTAAGATATCCCCAACAATTATACTATATGCTGATTGCTGATGGCACGAACATCTTGATAACAACTAAAAGTGTAGAAATTCTTATGACACTTTCTTGTAGAGTGTATGGGTCATAAAATGGGCTCATGAATATTACTTGCTTATAAACCAAGACAAAACATACTGTGTACTATTCAAATCGTAAAGATTCATATATACTTTGAACAATAACTTCCCTTTGCAAACTAGTGATAATGTTAAGATTTTGGATTTGCATTGGAATTCACACATTCACATTTTTTGTGGAAAATTAACTGGAACCTGTTAGGCTCTATGATTCCTTAAACAACTTCTGTAGTATCCATATTCTCACAACCAACCAATTTTACTTAATTTCACTCTCATTTAAGAAACGATATTATAAACCGGGGAAGCACCTCGCAGAACCAACTTACTTTCATTTCACAGAAAGTTGCCGTTAGGATATTAGCAAATTTGGGTTATAGCGATTCCTGTAGAGATGCTTTTCGCCATCTTCTATTCTAACTGTTGCTGGCACACATTTGTGAGGTATGTTTCTTTGTTTTTAAAAACAGATCTATATTTACACAGAATGCAGCTTCTCACGATCATAATACTCGTCATAAATCAGAACTTCGACCTGACCCTCATCTTTATACCAAAGAAGTGTTCGATATAATGGCTGTAAATTATATAACAACTTACTGCAATAAATTAGAGAATCACCAAACCAGTATATCTTCAAAAGAAAACTTTGATAGAGAATTCTTGTTATACATTAAATTAATTCTTTTTTCTGTATAGCAGTTTTGGCTTTGTGACCCATTTTATATTCACTTTTGTTTTAATTTTTTTTTTAAACTTTGTATTGACGTATTTCTTCAAATATATATGTGTGTTTTCTTTCTGATGTATGAGTTGAAATAAAGTTATCTACCTATCTATCTATTATTGTTTAAGACTTATTTAATTTATTTATTCAATTCGCATTATCAAGAAAACCAGTTAGAAGATATTGTGAATTATTTGGGATATTGAAGTAGAAGTTTCTTTCTACCGTGACGTTGTAGCCGATCAGGAAACATGTTAATGCCTGTTTTAAAAGAGACAAAAACAATATTGTCATACAAGTAAATTAATTCCGATTTGTAACGAAAATTTTATGTCAATCATTATTAGCCAACCGGACTCGTTTATTTTGTCATTGTTGCTATGACGAATTTTTTGGAAATGTTACTTACCCATGAGCACATTTTTTTTAATTCGGACCTCAAAAAAATTTCCGAAAATAATTCAAGCACTAGGAAATTACAAGTGAAAATTCCTTGGGTCGTTGAATATGTACAATACAGGCTGTCCATTTTATCAGGGCCCTCGAGAATATCTCACTTAATATCGGTCGTACAAAAAAAAATATTTTTACGAAAATTGTGCCGATTTAAATGACCTACAAAATGGTTTAAATACATTTGAAATCCATGGCATACTGTAAGAGTTATGGCGGAAAATATCGAAAATTCGGAAAACGTCTAGGCCAAATAATATCTCCGTTATTTGAAGAAATATGAGAAAAATTCTAAGACGAAATTTTTTTGCAAAACAGAGTGTTTCAACGGGGTTTTATCTAGTTATTTTCAAAACCGCTGTATTTTGAGATTTACTCTTCAGGCTGTTAAAAAAATATTTTGAAACGGGCGGGAAATGGCGCCATTAAATAGAGTGTTTTCCTCCCTTTTCAACGATATAACACATGTCATATTTATTCATTGGTACTACGTTAGTAATTATAGAAACATTTTTTTTAAAACCAATAAATTTTTTTAAACAAAAGTTATACTTGCCGTGGAGAAGTATGATTAAATAAAACGATAAAATAATTCAATAAGTTGTTCAAATCTTTGCTATAATATAACATTAACGCAATTAAGAAGAATAGAGTGAATTCACTTAGCAAAAACAAATTAATAATAAAAAGAATATAGCACACAGAACACTAATATTTATCTAATCCTCAACATAATTTTTAAGATATCATATTAAGTACTAAAGTGTCCACCACGATTTCTTATGCACAATCGAGCTCGGCGGGGCACTGCATTTAAAACATTACTCAGCATTTCGGGAGTAACTGTAATACATGCCTGTCGAATTTGAGCTTTTAGGACCTCTACATTTTGCGATGTCGTCGAAAACACTTTATTTTTAATATACCCCCCATAGAAAAGAATCCATTGGGGTTATATCTGGAGCACGAGGAGGCCATCGAATAAATCCATTGGTACCTATCCAATGTCGAGGCAAAATTTCGTCTAAATAATCTAGGCAAATCTGGGGATTGTGAGGAGGAGCTCCATCTTGTTGAAAATATTGAAATTTGTGTCGATTTTCTAAAGGTAGGTCATCTAAGAATTCATTAAATTCATTTCTGAAAAAGTTTAGGTACCTTTGACCACTGAGGTGACCATCATAAAAATAAGGACCTTTTAAATTGGTGCCTAAAATACCTATCTATACATTTATTGAAAAACGATTTTGAAACCCAGTCGTTCTATGCCAGTGTGTATTTTCAGAAGTCCATTTGTAATGAATATTGCGATTAAAAAATCCATTATTGGAAAAATTTGCCTCGTCGGACCAAAGTATTTTACTACATATTAATAGATCGACACGCTTCTTTTCCAACAGCCACCTTCAAAAAGTCGTCCTCCTTGGTTTGTCCCCCGCTTGTAAATTGTGAACTTTTTGGCTTTATAACACCGGTAACCATTTTTCTTTAAATTTTTTTTAGCAATTCGAATTTCTCTTAGTGATGTTTCCAAATTTTCTGTATTTTTATTTCTTACATAATTAATAACTCGGTTTACCTTATTTACATTATCAGTAACACTGTTCAATCTTGTCTTCTTCTTTAAAAACGAACCATTGTTTTTCAGCTTCGTAGCTAGTTTTCTGAACATAGTTTTATTCGGCTGTAGTGCTTGTGAAAATCTGTTTCTATATTCTACTTGAGCTAATCCAGAGTTAAAATTGCATTGGCAATATGTAACGAACATATTGTAACGATCAATGTGAGTGAAAATCATTTTTGAAAATTCTAAATTCTTAAACGAGTGTGATTGAGTGAGAGTTTAAGTATTAACTGAGATGATCTGTCAAAAAATTAAATTGCCAAGTTTGTTCATAGCCAACTAGTTTAAAATAATTGAAATAATAGTGAAATCATGAAATACAAACAAATAGATATTATACTTAAATTAATTGGTAAAGACATTTTAACTTTCTGAGCAAGGAGTGACGCTTTTATGGAGGACCTCTATACATTGGCATAACTGCGAATACTCTTTCCATAATTGCTCCATGTTGCTTTCTTGATTGTGTTAATGTTTCATTATGGCAAAGATTTGAACAACTTATTGAATTATTTAATCATACTTCTCCACGGCAAGTATAATGCTTGTTAAAAGAAAATTATCGGTTTTAAAAAAATTTTTAATAATCACTAACGTAATGTCAATGAATAAACATGGCATGTGATATATCGTTGAAAAGGCAGGAAAATACTCTATTTAATGGCGCTATTTCCCGCCCGTTTCAAAATAATTTTTTTAACAGCCTGAAGAGTAAATCACAAAATACAGCGGTTTTGAAAAAAATTAGATAAAACCTCGTCTTGTAAAAAATTTTCGCTTTAGAATTTTTCTCGTATCTCTTCAAATAACGGAGATATTTGGCCTAGACGTTTTCGGCATTTTCGACATTTTCCGCCATAACTCTTAAAGTAGGCTATGGATTTCCAATGTCTTTAAACCATTTTGTAGGTTATATATTAATCGGCACAATTTTCGTAAAAATATTTTTTTTTGTACGACCGATATTAAGTGAAATATTCTCGAGTGCCATGATAAATTGGACAGCCTGTATATGATAACAAAATACCAACTTTTAGCAATATTTTTGTTAATCAAATGTTGCCAGATTGCATCGTTTTTCCAAACATGTTATCTGGCTTTGGTGGCGTATCTGAATTCACGCGTCAACTTCCCAAAACAAGATGGCTCTCAATTAAACAAATATTTTTTATACCGTGTATTATAATTTTCTATAAAAATTAATTTCATTTCCTAGAAGTTACGAGAATTTTTAGTAACTCGCTTAAATATCAGTCCATTATTTTCTTGTGGAACAACCTGAATATACAAACTTGTGAAAGATGACAAGGAATTCCGTCTAAATTAGATTTCTACATTTTTAACTATTGTAATTTTCATGGCCGCAAATAATTTATGTTCACCACGGAAAGTGGCTTGCGTGTTATAATTTATTTATAAGCAGAAACCTTTCACTTTGGAACTTTCAAACAAAGGAACGGTGGATTTGGATTTAATATCGTGAGGTAATCACAGTTTTGCACTGTTTTATACAACAAATTTACTTAATAATATTTCAGGGCATTTGCTCTGCTTATCTGGAGTAGACATCAACCATTTAAATGAGAAAATTATTCAAGAAATAAAAATAAAGTTAATGTACAAAAATTGCATTTGTATCTACAGGAAACAGAGGCTTTTAACTAAAAAGTCCTGTTTATTAATTCCTTTAATGATAATTAGTATTTTGTAGATTATCTCGAACAAGGTTATGAATATTAAAATAAAAATTTTTTGGCATTTGGTTGAAATTCCAGCGGTTCAAACTATTCTATAAAAATTTGCGTTAAAAATAAGTATACAGGGTGATTCACATAAAATTCCCCAGGCAGTTTCCGTAATAACGAAAAGAGGTATTCAGTTTCTGTAAAGGCCAGTCGTTACATATTATTGGTGGCTTTATTTTGTCATTCAAATGTCGCCAATGACAGTGGCGCCCGCGACGTCGGAAAGAAAATTTTCGATGATTGGAACTTTTAACGTATAATATTATTAAAGTTTGTTAATTCTGAGTACTTTTTGTAGTATACACTTTTCGGTTTCGGAAATAACCCAAACTTTTGATTTTTAAATCGAACACCCTGTATATTACTATATTTTTGGAATGCTTGCAAAATTCTGAGTACGGTGATGCCCCATAAATGGCATTTCGACTCCATGAAAAAAAAATTGACTCGAAATTTGTTGGTACCGGTGTGATGTCGGAAAAATTTAAGAATGTGTATTTTGTGGGCCATCAAATTTGGCCTGAACAGTTTTTTTTACCAAAACTTAATTTTTTCAAATGGAACCATAATGGTAGACTGCTACCATAAAATAGCGGATGTTCTAAGGTATCGGTGGATGTGCCCAAAATCAATTTTTTATTTTAATTTTTTTCGTTTTTTTTCTTAAATTTTAAGCCAATCTTTTTTCATGGGGTCGAAATGTCACTTATGGAGCATCAACATACTTTGAATTTTTCAAGGATTCCAAAAATATAATAACATACAGGGTGTTCCATTTAAAAATCAAAATTTGGGGTAATTTCCGGTGAAACCGGAAGTGGGAAAAAATTTAAGTTACGCCACAAAGTGTCTTCTTGGCCATATAATACATCTACCAGGTTTCATTCCGATATTCTTAAAAATAAGGAAGAAAGAGGTCTACCATGATTCGTTGACACGCGGTATATACATACATATATATATATATATATATATATATATATATATATGGTATAGTGGTGAGAGGTAATTGAATCCTCTCATGTGGTCTAATGCTACTATACACCAGACATCATAGATGTCTCCGTGGTGCATAGCGACTTGCCATTTTGCAAGTACCTTCAGCCCTTGGTGGACTTAACCTACATACTGTTATTATACATGATTTGCAGGAAACAACTACTCAGCGGGCAAATACCCCGACCTGCATTGAATTACACCTTACAAATCATGAAAAATTGCTAGCCAATGTCATTTGTCAACTCCCTGACCAGACATAGACCGGTTTCGAACTTATTAGTTCTCCTCAGTATGCCATAGGTCATGGAGCAGACAAATGACAGTGGCCAACCTGCTAGTCTTATACAGACTACTGTAAATGGTATAGTGGTGAGAGGTAATTGAATCCTCTCATGTGGTCTAATGCTACTATACATATGACATTGGCTAGCAATTTTTCATGATTTGTAAGGTGTAATTCAATGCAGGTCGGGGTATTTGCCCGCTGAGTAGTTGTTTCCTGCAAATCATGTATAATAACAGTATGTAGGTTAAGTCCACCAAGGGCTGAAGGTTGCCGCTCTCGGTACTTGCAAAATGGCAAGTCGCTATGCACCACGGAGACATCTATGATGTCTGGTGTATAGTAGCATTAGACCACATGAGAGGATTCAATTACCTCTCACCACTATACCATTTACATTAGTCTGTATAAGACTAGCAGGTTGGCCACTGTCATTTGTCTGCTCCATGACCTATGGCATACTGAGGAGAACTAATAAGTTCGAAACCGGTCTATGTCTGATCAGGGAGTTGACAAATGACATTGGCTAGCAATTTTTCATGATTTGTAAGGTGTAATTGAATGCAGGTCGGGGTATTTGCCCGCTGAGTAGTTGTTTCCTGCAAATCATGTATAATAACAGCATGTAGGTTAAGTCCACCAAGGGCTGAAGGTCGCCGCTCTCGGTACTTGCAAAATGGCAAGTCGCTATGCACCACGGAGACATCTATGATGTCTGGTGTATAGTAGCATTAGACCACATAAGAGGATTCAATTACCTCTCACCACTATACCATTTACATTAGTCTGTATAAGACTAGCAGGTTGGCCACTGTCATTTGTCTGCTCCATGACCTATGGCATACTGAGGAGAACTAATAAGTTCGAAACCGGTCTATGTCTGGTTAGGGAGTTGACAAATGACATTGGCTAGCAATTTTTCATGATTTGTAAGGTGTAATTCAATGCAGGTCGGGGTATTTGCCCGCTGAGTAGTTGTTTCCTGCAAATCATGTATAATAACAATATATATATATATATATATATATATATATATATATATATATATATTAAAATTCAAAATTTGGGGTAATTTCCGGTGAAACCGGAAGTGGGAACAAAATTTCAGTTACGCCACAAAGTGTCTTCTTGGTCATATAATACATCTACCAGGTTTCATTCCTATATTCTTAAAAATAAGGAAGAAAGGGGTCTACCATGATTCGTTGACACGCGGTATATACATATATATATATATATATACTGTTATTATACATGATTTGCAGGAAACAACTACTCAGCGGGCAAATACCCCGACCTGCATTGAATTACACCTTACAAATCATGAAAAATTGGTAGCCAATGTCATTCGTCAACTCCCTGACCAAACATAGACCGGTTTCGAACTTATTAGTTCTCCTCAGTATGCCATAGGTCATGGAGCAGACAAATGACAGTGGCCAACCTGCTAGTCTTATACAGACTAATGTAAATGGTGTAGTGGTGAGAGGTAAGTGAATCCTCTCATGTGGTCTAATGCTACTATACACCAGACATCATAGATGTCTCCATGGTGCATAGCGACTTGCCATTTTGCAAGTACCGAGAGCGGCGACCTTCAGCCCTTGGTGGACTTAACCTATATACTGTTATTATACATGATTTGCAGGAAACAACTACTCAGCGGGCAAATACCCCGACCTGCATTGAATTACACCTTACAAATCATGAAAAATTGGTAGCCAATGTCATTCGTCAACTCCCTGACCAAACATAGACCGGTTTCGAACTTATTAGTTCTCCTCAGTATGCCATAGGTCATGGAGCAGACAAATGACAGTGGCCAACCTGCTAGTCTTATACAGACTAATGTAAATGGTGGGGTACCGGTAACACGTAGTCAAGCACGCAGGCGCACCCTAGACGGCAGCATATATAAAGAGCTGCACAACGCGAGGACGTCAGTTTAGTTCGAGCAACGAGGGGTAGCAGTAGGCAGCTTTCAGTGAGAATCTGAAGGTGGCAGATAAGATCCTGCCGAAACATCGTTTAGACAACCGTGACTCCTGGATGAGTCGGCCATCGACGCGGGAGAGCACCCGGAACTACAATAGCACTTCATATATATATTTGTAAAAGTCTTTATATTGGAACAAAATCTTACTTTATGTTTAATTGTTGAAGTACTAATATATTTACTTACTTTATCTATATATTCATGGGTTTGTTTCTTATACGTCTTGTTTGTTATTTATGACATATTTATAAGTTTACCTATTATGTTTTTATACTATAGTTGTATATTTTGTATTTTTCTTGGTTCTACACTTCTGACAAAAAACACAAATATTGTCCATTTTATGTAACAAATTTATGGTGATTAAATTTATTATATTCTATTCTGTAGCCAAATTTTCAGATCATTTTTCTTCCATATTATTCTAGTAGACGATCAACATTAATCACCCTGTACATCGTCTAAAGTTCAATATTATAATTTCGTTAAATATTGTTTCAGAATTTGATGAAATTCAAGTCGCCCTAAAAGAAAATTCTTTGAATATCAAATACGCAATAACTTTACTGCTTTATGTAATTTCAGTGTTGTAAATTTACAGTCACAAAACTTGTATAATTATGAGGAAATTGGATCGTTATGAAATCATTATTATTTGAAAAATAAGAATCAATATGATGTTCATTACTCTTTATATATTTCAACAGTTTTGGAGTTTATGTAATTTGATGATGATGAGTTGGTATAAAGTTTCACAATTTTGCTTTGTTAGCTAAGATTTCAGAAAAATAGGGTAAAAGTGCCTTTATATTCCTAATTTAAATAACAACTTGTATAAGTTCATAACTATATTTGTTGTACATAAATCGGAATAACTTGTGCACATAGTTTAAAGCACTTATAAATTATGTTTAACCAAGCTATTATCCTATGTGTGGATCTATATTTCACAGCAAAATATAATTTCTGGGATTACTTGGAAAAAAAAAATTATAGTCCGTGTACTGAATAAATAGTTCATTATAAACGTGCTCCTAGTTTTAAGTAAGACTTACGGGAAAAATGCATAGACATAAATGAACACAGTTTTCCTGCCCAAATATATACCGGGTGTCAGCAGATCATGGTACACCCCCTTTTCCCATATTTTTAAAAAATATATGAATGAAATATGGTAGATATATTATAAGACCAAGAAAAATATTATTTTACCAGCACAGCATGGTTTTATTGAAGGACGCTCCACTGTCACTAATTTAATATGTAAGACACAATTTATTAACGAAATCCTTGATCGAAGAAGTCAGGTAGATGTTATCTACACTGACTTCTCCAAAGCATTTGGCAGACTTGACCATGGTTTACTGTTGAGCAAGCTGGAGAATATCGGTTTCAGTGGGGCCTGACTGCCATGTTTAGGTCCTGCTTGATCGGTAGAACCCAGTTTGTTCAATGCCATGGTCATCGCTCTGCTGATTTTGCCCAGACATCTGGAGTTCCCCAGGGTTCGATTTTGGGGCCTCTTTTGTTTGTGATATTTATTAACGATATTGCTACTAAATTGGAAGTGAGGTTTCTTCTATATGCAAATGATTTAAAGATACTTTGTGAGATAAATTCGTTCCACGATTGTATTAGGTTGCAGAGAAATTTAAATTTAATAAACTTCTGGTGTATTGATAATCATCTCCCTCTCAATATCAGCAAATGCAATGTAATGTCGTACTGTCGTAAAAAAGACTTGCTAATACACGATTATTCCCTTGATGGTTCCAACCTTAGTCGGCCAGACTTAATAGTCAACCTTGGTGTTACCTTTGACTCCAAACTATCTTTCAATTACCATATTGGTACCACTGTAGCTGCTGCATATAAGAGTCTCGATTTTATAATTCGCAATATGAAGGACTTTGAATCTATCCACATATTACGCCTGTTGTTTGTAACATTTGTAAGGTCCAAACTAGAATATGCATCGGTGGTATGGAGTCCAATATACTCTGTACACATCGCCTCCATCGAGAAAGTTCAACGACGTTTTTTTAATTCAGCCACGTTCGTCCTAGATAGTTCTTATCCTCTCAGAGGCACTCCACAAGAAATATTTTATGAGCGGTTTCAAATGAGTAGCATAATTAGCAGGCGAGCTATGCACTCGGCCATCGTATTATACAAAGTAATCCATAACAAACTGGACTGCGACTTTATAGTTTCACGACTTGATTTTCATGTCCCTAGAACTAATGCTAGAAGCAACCACCTGTTTTATATCCACACCCACAGAACAAACATCTACAAATGCTCTCCATTGTATCAGATGGTACGTAACTACTGGGATATTGAGCTCCAGCTTGATATACTTTGCTGTAATATAAAAGATATTAAGCGATTATTTATATAGCCACTTTATTAATTTTTAAAATTTTATGTTATAGTTACATTTATATTTATATTTTTCTTTCCTCTCTTTTATTTGTCATTAGATTAGATTATTCCTTTCGCGTCACTTTTTCACTTGTTTATTCGTGCTTTGTTATTCTATTTATGCTGTCTATTTAGTTTTATGTTATGTATTGTGTTCATCGTGTATTTTACACCTCTTTGTTTTACTTTACAGTTTGCTGTTATACTTATCCTGTAATTTGGGTTGATACCCGCTGGATATTTTATAGAAATAAATAAATAAATAAAAGACACCTTGTGGCATAACTGTCATTATTGACCCCCTTCCGGTTTCACCGGAAATGAATCTAACTTTTGATCTAACTGGATTAAAAGTGTACATTTTTATCTCGTTCTTAGCACAAGTTGCAAATTTTATTGTCATATTGTTATAGTATCTAATAAAACGTTTAAGAATTTATAGTCCGCCGTACTTTTAACTATAAAACTGAAAAAACTTTGAACATTGCACAATCTCTTACAACCTGAAATAGCTTAAAATCAGAATACTCACAGAAAATGGAGCTTTTTCTAGGACGACTTGGGTATAGAACTTTTGCTATTCAATTCAAATGCAGTCATTAAGTTTTCGCAACACGTCCTCTATACATAAAATACAATGACAGTATTGAAGTGCAGTTTGCTCCGTTCGAAACTTCGCCAGTTCCCCAAACATGGCGAATGTATTACTTTGAAACATTAAAAGCTATTAGCTAGTTCGATAACTCTAATTAACACTTAATGCAATAATTCAAAGTTATCAGGAGTTAGTGACTAATCAATAGCTGAACTGTCCGCCCTTTCAAGATGGCCCTGCGATATTAGTATAACGCTTTCTGTTATAGGAAGTTGTACGTGGTTTGCAGAAGTCAAGAGTTATAGAAATAATATCTTTTGTGAACAGTTTAGTGTTATACAGGGTGGATTACTGAATGCGAAACGAATAGGTTTTCGAGTTATTCAAGTTGATTTTTTAAGTAACGCTTAAATCGAAGTTGCGGTCAGGTTCTGGAGTTGTTCTTGTGAAAATTGTCATATATTTCTTTCCTGAGCTCACGGATAAACTTTCGTGTATAATCGTAAAACTTACTATTCTTCTATTATAAATATGTCAATAAAAAAATTATGACTTTTAACGTTTCAGAAAGTTTCATTAAAACTCGACGTGTATATCAGCATCTTTAGGCCCTTTTCGAAAGTAAAAGCAATACTGAGTTTTAAGTTTCTGTTACGTACCAATTTATATATTAGCTATAATTTATGCAAAATATGTTGCGATGGTAATAACCTAAACTTTTATAATTCTACCTGGAAGATCTTTAAATACTAATATAAAATTCCTAGTGTATAGTTTATCCAATATCAGTTTAAAATTTTATTCAGCGTCTCTACCAGGAATGTCCGTTGCTATGCCTCTCTACCAGGCAGCGCCGTGTTATCGATATAACTTATCTCCTCCTATATGAAATGTAGTCGAGCAGATGTACAATTGCGCTGATGCGGGCAGTGAACACGCAGAAGAATCGCCTTTTATGTAAAATAAAAATATTCGGCAGAGCTTGGAGCCTTAGAGCTTGAGAGACCCTAGGAGCCTGCGTGCACTTAATTGTTTAAATTTGTGAAGAGTGGATGGGTCATATGTAAAACGTTGGATAGGGTCAAATGCTACACCCTGTATAGCATTGGAGTATGTTGCTTCACTTAGAATCGTCTATTTGTCACTTTAGTTAATTTTTATTGTCTTTGGCAGGGTCCAAAACTTCGCCCTGTATACGGTGATAATTGTATTTATTAGAACTAAACAAAGTTTTAAAACAATTTAAATTAAAATATTATAATAATAATAATAATAATTTATTGGTCATTTAAAAATACACCGTAGTGTTTTGACACGTCAACATAAGTTTGTATAAAATGAAGTAGAAACAAAAAATATAAATGTAAATATAAATATAAATGTAAGTATGAAAAATAAACAAAAATATAGCTGTATAAAACACTAGGACATAATACTAGTATAGTCAAAGTAATTGTAAATAACAAACAAACAAACAACTAAACAAACAAACGAACAAACGAAATATTGTATAAAACACTAGAACATAATCTTAGTATAGTCAATGTAAATAAAATATATATATGTAAATGACATAATCCTAATTCAGTTTGTGTAATATAGTACATGACACTTCAAGTAAACTAACAAAGAACAAACATTAATCTAAATTTATTCATATTTAAAATCTGACACATTGTAGTAAGCACTGGCCAACAGATGCTTTCTTAACTTTGCTTTAAATTGTCTGTTTGGTAAAGATTTCAATTCTTGAGGCAAAGAGTTAAATAGAGCAATACCAAAATTATTTCTTTTTGTTGACTCTAATCTCTGATATGGTGTCTGTATATCATTGCGATTACGAGTATTATATTCATGATTTCCGCCATTTCTTGCATATTCGCTCAAATTCTCCTTTATGTGAAGTAAATTACAGCAAATAATTTCGGAAGGCAAAGTTAATATATTGTATGTTACGAACCAGGATTTACAACTTACAAGTTGACTCAAACCAGCCAGAGCTCTAATTGCTCTTTTTTGAATAATAAAAATCCTAGGTACTTGGTTGGATGTACCCCAGTTTATCAAACCATATACCATGGCACTATGGAACAAAGCATGATATGCAATAAGTGCTGCGTCTAGATTAACTCTGTTTTTTATTTGTCTGATGGCATATACTTTTTTGGATAATTTAGTTGTTAGGTCATTAATATGTGGATGCCAACTTAATCTATTATCTAATGTTAGTCCTAAAAATTTTATAGTCTGGGGGTTATTTCTCTTGGTGGAAAAAAGTAATGTATGCGTTTTATTGGTATTTAAACATAATTTATTAGCATTAAACCAGTCAGAAGACTTTGTTAAAATGTTGGTTTGCAAATCAGCAGCATTGGTACCAGTATCTCTCAAATGCTCCGCGAAAGTAGTGTCGTCTGCAAAAAGGACTGTTAATGCTGAATGAGCATTAGGTAAATCATTAATATAAATTAAAAATAGCAGCGGTCCCAGTACACTACCCTGCGGCACACCGTGATCCACTGCTAACATGTTGCTAAATTTATCATTGTAACACACACATTGATATCTGTCTGATAAATACGATGACATCAATTCATGCACTACACCCTTAAAACCATAAAAATCTAATTTATTTAATAAAATTTCTTTGGACACGCAATCGAATGCTTTGCTTAGGTCTAGAAAAATGGCTAATGTTGAATTAAAATTTTCAAAGCCCTCACTAATGAAATTAACAAGCTCCCAAACAGCTTGTGAGGTATTTTTGCCTTTCCTGAACCCAAACTGTTTGTTTGTAAGAATATCATTTGATTCGAGATAATTAATTATTCTCAAGGCAATAATTTTTTCAAATATTTTGGCTAGAATAGGGAGTAAAGCAATTGGCCTATAGCAGGATACGTCCTCAATATCACCTGCCTTAAACAGGGGAATAATTTTTGCCTGTTTTAATTTACTTGGGAACGTACCTGTTACAAACATGATATTAATTATATAAGTTAGTGGTCCAGATAAATATATATATTTTCTTTATACATATCTACCGATTGATTGTATAGGTCGGTAGCCTTGGAATTTTTCAAGGACCGTAATACATTTTGTACTTCTGTTTCCAAAACCGGATAAAGGAAAATTGAGTGATTATACATTTTTTTACCATTCTGCAGATATTCCATATGAGTAGCATGGGATTTAGGTATCTGATTAACTAATTCCTTCGCTATTTGAGTAAAAAAAATATTATAACTTTCAGGTGATATTGAGGTTGCTTCGTTTTTATTGCTTTTTTTGTGCATTTATTAATAATATTCCAAATAGTTTTTTGTTTATTATTTGACTCAAGAATCTCCCTGTTTATTTGATCTTTTTTTAATTTAATAATGAGTTGTTCATATTCGTATTTTTTTTGTTTCAATTCAGTTTTTATTACATCACTATTTGGCATTAGTTCTATAATATTATTCAATCGAGCAACTTCTGCTTTTTTTGCAATCACTTCTGGATTTGTATAAATTACTTTTAAATTATTGTTAGCCTTTATTCTCACTGAAATTTGAGGGAAAGATAATGCATGGTAATAGTTTATCACGTTGTAAAAAATATCAATGGCCTTAACTGGGTTTGGTTCATTATATAATTCCGACCAATTTTCACATGCTAGATAATTAGAAAATTGTATTTTGTTTTCCGTACTTTTATTAAAAATTGTTTTATATAGTGGGTTTACGTTCTTTAAGTCAACGGTAAATTTGATAATTTGGGACTTATGGTCAGAAAGATGAAAATCTCTTACAATAGCCTCACTAATTTCAAAATTGACAAAAATATTATCAATGCATGTTTGTGAATTACCATGTACTCTGGTGGGTTCTGAAATACATTTTTCTAGACCAAATGAATAGAAAATATCAATTATTTCTCTGGCGCCCTTCGAGTCACTTTGAAAATTGATATTAAAATCGCCACCTACAATAACTCTACTAGATTTGTATGTTTCACATAAAATTTGGAGAGACTGATATAGGTTATCTTTGAAGATATTTATATCACCACATGGCGAGCGATACAACGTTACCACAATGCAATTTAAATTTGGTATTTTGATACTTGAACTTTCAAAATGTTTTTCACTATTAACATGATTTAGATCATTTACTTGTGAACAAATTATATCATTTCGTGCAAAGATACACACACCACCATGTATATGCATTGATCTACTAAAACTAGAGACTAAGTTATAATTATTTAAATGATATATATCTTTTTCTTCATCTTTTAACCAATGCTCACTAATCATTACAACATTAAAATTTTGACTGATTAAAATTGACTCCAGAGTATTACATTTATTTTTCAAACATTGTATGTTTACGTGCATTATTTTAAATAAATTTTTATCCACCTTCACTCGGCAAATGTTGTCTGAGAGAGTCTTGGGTATAAAAAACATTGATCACTATTACACTGATTTTGCTCGTTAAAATCTGTTTGTAATAGAAGAGTACTTACAATTTCTTCTGCTAAAGACACATTTTTAATAGTATTTGACTCTTTTTGAACCGTGGTATCCACAATTAAAGGTACATCTTCATGTTCCACAGAATCACACAAGTTTATAAATATTTCATCCTCCACTGGCACCGGTAGAACTAATTCGCTGGAAGATGACTTGGTTGACGGTACTCCTTCGGTGGTAGCGTGGATAAATATTAAATTCTTTTTAGGCAGAAACTTAGCCTGACATATGGTGTTCTTTAAATTTAGAGCCAACAACTCCTTATTATATTTCTGAGGGTCTGTACAGTTATTAATTTTCAGATACGAGATGTTACCTTCAGAATACTTATTAAATTTAGTTAAAAAATCGTTTAGCTTGGAGTTGTATTTGCTGATGTGTTTGATTTTTAAGATGCTGTTTATTTTGTTATGGTTTTTATGTGGGACAGAAGTAATTAATATGTTTGTATGAGTACACAACTTCAGCTTTTTGCTAATATACCTAAAAGAAGGAGTGTGATTTTTATTTATATCATTTGTTCCAGCAATTACAATAATAAAGTCATTTAATGTGAAGCTTCTGCTTAGTGTGTCTATGTTTTCAATTGTTTGGTATAAAAGTGCTCCAGGTTTTATTAGAGACATTATTTCATAGGAATCTAACTCTCCATATTTTCTTAATAACATGTTTAGCTTACTTCCATGTTCGTCACCTAGTATCAGTACTTTATTTTTCTTTATTTTATTTTTAGATATGCCCTGTATATTTAGTATTGGGTCTTTCAATGTTTGCTTTTCCTTAGTATCAGTATTGCTTGGACACACTATTTTAATTTGTTTATTTTTAAGTGATTTCTTTGGTGCATCCTGTATGATGGTTCCTCGTTCATTACAACTTTCTGTACGAATTATTGATGTGGATTTATTATTTAGGTTTGTTAATGTTTGCTCTGTGATTGTGGAAACATTTTTATTGTTTTTATCAGTTTGTGTACTGTTTGTTTTTGTGTCTTTTTTGGTTGCTTTTATGCTGTTTTTTAGCTCCCAGATATATTCTTTTAATTCCTGTATTGTTTTTTCGTGTTTACGTATCTGCATATTCATTTCTTCTTCTGTTTTTATTGCATCCTCCACAAATAATTTGTTGTCACTTTTTAATTTGCGAATGTAATTATTTTTAATTTCACTGTCCTCCATCATTTCATTTATTGTTTTTTCCAAGATACTTTTCTCATCGTCGTCACTTAAATATGGTTCCTCGTCTTGTTTGCAACATATAATTTTATTTTCTTTAATGATTCGTATATTTTTTATATATTTTGGCAAACAACTTTTATGAATTATGTTACAACACTTTACACAAACATAATGTATAAATGGTTTGCTTTTACAACATTTATAGTTAACAAAGGACGGACAGCGAGAAGAGCTGCTGCTAGCCATGATAATTACTCACTTTTATTGTTATGTTATTTTAATATTTTACTTTGAGGTAACAAAAGCATTATACTGAGGGAAGTATGTGGCTTGAAATAAGTAAGAAGCCTCAGTTTTTCAATTTGGTAAATATTTGTTATCCTTTATTATATTTAATATAGAGAAACAATAATTTTTAAATTCAATTAGTTGACAAAACTAATTGATTTACTGATTTATTTCTACCATATTTATTCTCCCTAAGTAAATTACTGTATGAAAATAATGGATTTAGTTGAGAGAAAGATTTTAAATTTATTACAATATTTCATTTATTTATTAGAAATAAATGTATCAGCAAAGAGTTAATCATAACACGTGAGGTAAATATTTAGTTCTGTATTTTACACTGATTAAAATATTATTTTCGACACTGAAATTCTGTTATTTTAAGATAAAAATGTATTAACACGATGGTTTTATGTTTGAAAAATTCACTTCTAATTTGTTGCGCAAGATACACCGAAGAAACTGACTTGCCCGAATTCATCGCGTTCGGCTTTTCTATACGCTTCGTCGGGAATCCGATAGAGCTGGAAAGGTCTGGAAAAGGCTGTATACAAACGTCCCCGCCCATTCCGTGCGGGCGAGGATGACTCATCGATTTCGCGTTATTTTACAACATTTCGCAATATTGCATAAGAAGCTAAAAAACGTGAAATTCGGGAATGAAAATTATATTACCGCATCGGTCTCAAAAAGGGGAACATTTTGATATACGAACGAAGTCTGAATTAATTCAGGTTTAAGAGTTACTAACGAAAATTTGCACGAAAATTGGAATGGCCTCGTAAAGTGGTTAAGGTATGTGCGTTGGAGAGTTAAAATGATATGAAAGTGTGCCGATATGCGCTCCATGAATGGACTAATGTGGATTCAATTTAATTTGAAACATAACTTATATTTTAGGAAGTAAGTTTTGATATGAAAATGAATGAACAATGAAATTTGAAAGAAGGGTAATTTATAAGAAGTTTGTTTGATCGAAGTTGAATATTATACAGGGGCGTATGAACAATAGCATTGAAATTTATGAGCCAGCTAGCGAAACAAATGAAATGGGGATAATTTTGTCATCGACGAGAACACGTGAAATGGAAAGGAAGTTGAATAAATGACTAGCTGACGTTTCAGTGAACGAAGTGCGTTTTGAGTGATAATGAAACCTTGAATGGCACGTTGAAATTGAGAGAAAAAGTCTTATAAAATTTGATGGTATTGAAATATAACCTTGCGGTTCGGGCTGTGTGAAGTCAATGTGATATAGATCGGGTTAATGAGGGGGCTGTATTTTTTATGGCTTTCTTTGCTGTGAAATGACTAATATGAATGTTTGAGCTGTGTTTTTGATAAATTTAGATTATTTATGAATTATCGAGACTACGTGAATTTTTTTAGATTTTTGTCTTAAAGAATTGTGGTTTTTTGCTAATTTAAATGTCTTAAGTGCTGCTTTGTCGTAGTCTGTCAAGTTTAGAGGAAATAATTGATTTTTTGACAAATTTTGCGACTTTGCCATTTGTTCTGGCTTCTGTTTGAGGAATATACCAATTCTAAAATAAGAAAGTGCTGTACGACACTGTCTTCGTGGAACCGGGCAGTGCCGTAAGTTTATTTAACGTTGCGCGGTGGTTTCCTCCTAATAAAAGAAAACATAAGTTAAACATAATATTTTTAGTCGCAAACTCCTCTATAAAATCCTTATTTTGCTATAAGGAACGTAACCAGACTGCAACCAACAGCTACTCTCTGGGCTATGTGCCCCGCCGAGCGCTGAATTACAAGTTACAAGCCTGGCGCGTTACGTGTAATAATTGCATATTACCATCAAAACGCTAATGCTTCGATTGCAACAAACACCAGCCGACAGACTGATCCTACTTAAAGGAGCTCTCTTGCCAGCCGTCACACACCACTTGCAGACTGCAGTTTCGAGCTGTTGGCTCTCGTCAGTGCAAGGTAGGCATGTGACGACCGGCACGAAGATCCTTTGACTATTTGGTACGTTCCGGTATTTTTTCAATAGCGACATGTAAAACAGTCAGCAGGTGCCATCTAACGGTCCAGTGTCTGTTGCAATCGAAAAATAAATAGACTGACTGGGCTTAGCATAGTTCAGATGTGCTCTTAGAGGGCGGAATATTAAACATAATATTTTTAGTCGCAAACTCCTCTATAAAATTCTTATTTTACTATAAGGAACGTAACCAGACTGCAACCAACAGCTACTCTCCGGGCTATGTAATAATTGCATATTACCATCAAAACGCTAATGCTTCGATTGCAACAAACACCAGCCTAAAGACTGATCCTACTTAAAGGAGCTCTCTTGCCAGCCGTCACACACCACTTGCAGATTGCAGTTTCGAGCTGTTGGCTCTCGTCAGTGCAAATAGTCAAAGGATCCTCGGGCCGGTGCCTAATAATCAAATGACGAATACAAGTATTACAAAAAGAATGTTTCAATTAACTAAGATTCCGATTTCTACTATTAATGTTGTTATCAAAAAGGGGTTGTTGTAGAATACTCTATTAAAATAAAATACGGAAAAATCAAAAATCTTGAAAAATTTAAAATTTGTTTAAAAGACGTTGTCCGAAGAACTATTTATAATTTTAGTCAAGAAAATGAAGTCCGTAATTTAGAATTGATTTCGAATAAATTGGTCGAATACTCTGATTATAATTGTCAATATTTGGAAACTTTAAGACGTATTTTATTAGAGTGCGGATTTAAATATAAAAAAATTAATAACAATTTAATGGAATCACTCTGTATTGTGGATATTCGACAGAAATATTTCCTTAAAATAAAAGAGTACCGCGAACCAAATAGAACGGTAATATATCTTGACGAGACATGGTTTGATACTTATGATACTGTAAATTACGTAGTAAATTACGGTTGGTTAGACGCGACTCAAAATTGTACTTGAAATGCGCCATGTTCAAGTGGAAAACGTATTATAATTCTGCATGCCGGAAGTAAAAATGGATTCGTACCCAACGCACTGCTCTTGTCAGCCAATAATATAAAACAGTGTACTGCTGACTATCACTAAGATATGAGCGCGGATTTGTTTGAAAAATGGTTAGCTGAACAGTGCTACCTAATATTTTCCCAAATTCAGTTATTGTTATGGATAACGCTTCTTATCATTCGCGACTATTAAATAAATAATAATACGAAAAAGAATGATATAACAAAGTTCATGAGATCTAAAAATATTAATATTCCTAATATAAAAATTCCAGAAGAAAAATATTTATTGAAAACTATCAAAGAACATAATTTAAAAAAGAACATTTTGTAGAGCATATCCGTGAAACTATACCGCCATAGCACAGACTAGACAGACGTCCATCTCATTATTTTCATGTACTAGATTTTATTTTTTATGCTGCATGACGCATAAGTTGAAAGACTACGTCGCGCCGATAACAGATTTGGATGGACCAATAAGCGCATCAAAACTGAGAACACGTTCTGGCGCATTAAATAAAGACAAAATAACCGTACAAATAACTTCAAAGCGTTCCGACAGAGTTAGTTATCTGATTTGTTCTTGATCTGTGGCCATGGTTTGTTACGTTTACCGCCATATTACTGCATATTTAATCCAATAGAATTAATTTAGGGCAGTGTAAAACACGAGTTGTAAAAATGGAATCAGAATTCCACTGAGCACTGTAATCTAGATAATATAAGAACTGCAATATCCGACTTAGACAAAACCGACATATGAAGAAAATCCATGAATTGCATTATAAACAAAGAAACAGAGTATACCATTTTGCCGCTCGTAAAGTCTATTGTTATTCAGGTAGAGAACGATTCTACTAGTAAGCTTACTATTGACTCCGTTACCATGTGACCATTTTTTCTCTCTCGAAATTATGAAAATTTCTTTTATTATTCTATCAACTTGCTACGGAAACGCCGTCTAAACCTTATTGTAGAGTTTTCACAACTAATTATCGCATAATAATACAATGACAGTCTTCAAAAAACATGCTTTATAGCCTTCTGTATCTCTCGCGTTCTGAAATTTCAAAATCGATTTTCTTGATAGCTAGTGAACACATTCGAAAAAAATTGATATTGCTACATAGATAATGAAATATATCTTTCAAATGAGTTACCATAAGCACCCTCTTGCAGTTTAAAAAAAACTGGAGTTGTAAGGAGCAGGGGAATTGTGTTGAAGTGAGAGGTGAAAATTTTGCGCCAAAGTGTAATTATAGATGCAAAAATTGACTTGTATCGAAATTTTGCATAACGTAGAAAATGAATTTATACGCTACATGTGGACCACACTGTATAGTTATTTTCATCTAACTAATGATTGCCAATTGTAGTTTTCTTTCGAAAATAAATATTATTATACGAAGAAAAATTTTATAATACCGCATGTAAATGACTGTAATTAATGCTTCGTATACTTTTAGTTGTAATGTAATTTTTGATAATTTTGATAGCAGTTTTTATTATGAACCTTAAAACGTAATAATACTTAATGTACACAAAACAATATAATAACGATCTAGCAATTAATGCGTCGTTTATCGCTGGTTATACGAATTAAATTTGAAAATAAAATGTTCACTGGGTTATATAATTTTCTTCAATTTTTTTTATTGAGGTGCTAGGAACAAATTTCAAGTATATAATATAAACTTATTATTCGGAGAAGATTTAAAGAAATAGAAATAATTTGTATCCATTAATGTTTAACAAAATTGTCAATTGTGAAGCAGATATTGCACCTTCACATGGAATTTCAGATCATGACCTAGTATATTGTGAGTTTCCAAAACATAAAAACAAAATTGTCAAATATGACATTATCACAATTTATACACAGATTATTCAAAATTCGATGATCACGAATATTCTTTCCTATTATTTGGGTTTTCTACCACATGTACTATTATCCTCTTCAAAACAAATCACCGAATCTACAAAATAATAGAATTATTGGAAAAAAGAGCCTCTGCGCCCGTGACGTTTACGCCAAAGGAAAAGTCAGAGGTTATGTTTTGCAAATAATATAAATCGGAATAAACACAAAAATAATGTATTTTGCTGACGTTTCGGAAAGTAATCTCTTTCCGTTTTCAAAGCTATTTTTTGAAGAACCTCGATCACGAATTTCTTAATGGCCTCAATAAATTCGACTATTTTGTGAACTTATCAACAAATAATGTGTCAGACTGTAAAAACAGTATTACATATTACAATAATAATTTAATAATAGTTGTCTCTAAAATGAAAATTGTTATGAGACCCAAACACCGAAGAACTCAAGTAAAACGTAGACTCCGTCTCTGTATTAGTAAATTGCGTAACCAACAAACCGTCGAACAGCTAAAGCAAAAAGTTCAAGAGAATTTGAGTGCACTAGAAGAAACCAATTCTGTAGATGTCGCTGCTACCTGGACACAAATTAAAGACAGTTTAAAAAGTGCGAGTGAGGAAATTCTTGGCACTGCAGCAAGTAAAAAACAGGAGGACTGGTTCAATGATAATGAAGCTTTTATACAAGAACTTCTTGACCGCAAACATACTGCCTTCCAAAACGCTATCAACTACCCCAACGACTCATCAAAAGCAGAAGCTTTTACCCAATCTAAGTATGAAACGCAACGCGAAATCAGAAGAATAAAGAACGAGTGGTGGGCAAGCAAGGCCAGAGAAATTCAAAGGTACGCCGATTCACACGACTACAGGAATTTCTTTCAAGGAGTAAAAGCAGTGTACGGCCTCAGTCGAAAAAATATGTGCCCTATTAAAGATTTAAATGGAAATCTCCTCAAAGAAGACCAGGAAATAAGAGCCCGATGGAAAGAACACTACTCTAACATTCTTAACCAGCAAAGTCAAGCCGATCACGATATTATAAATCTTATCCCTCAATATAACACCTTCGAAGACTTAGATAAACCACTAACAACGGAAGAGATCTTAACCGCCATTGGGCAGCTAAAAAATAACAAATCTCCCGGCGCCGACTCACTCCCAGCTGAGATCTTTAAAGCTGTGTCGTCAGAGCTCATACCCTACCTCAAAAAACTGTTTGATATCGTGTGGGAAAGTGGTCAAGCTCCGCAGGAGTTTCGTGATACACTTTTAATCAACCTCTTCAAAAACAAAGGGAGCGCTGCGGACTGTGTAAATTACAGGGGTATAGCTCTCCTGGCTGTTGGAGGGAAGATACTCACTAAAGCGATGGCAAATAGGCTAACACCTGTTATGGAAAAGTTACTTCCTGAAACACAGAGTGGCTTTAGACCAAACCGAGGCACATCGAATTTAATCTTCACACTTAAACAGCTTCAAGAAAAAGCAGTCGAACATCAAGGAGAAATTCACATAGCCTTCATTGATTTAACCAAGGCGTTTGACTCGGTGGACAGGGAAGTGCTCTGGAAAATTATGTTCCGCTTAGGTATCCCTAGAAAATTTGTGGAAGTATGTCGCAGTCTACATACAAACAACAACGCTCAGGTTATGTATAATAATGAGGCAACCGAGCCTTTCCAAACCCTCACTGGAGTTAGGCAGGGATGTGTCCTGGCACCCCTACTCTTTAATTTGTTTACCACTGCTCTAACAATTATTGTTGACAACAAACAGTCAGAGGAATAGGTCTCAGATACCGTTTTGATGGCGGTCTCTTTAACATAGGGCGCTTTAGAGCTTTCACGAAGACACGCACATGATTCATTTGTGATCTCCAGTATGCGGATGACTGTGCACTTTTAGCCTCTACGCCGGAAGAGCTTCAAGAACTTTTAGATGTGTATGCCCAGAGCTATGATTCCTTGGGACTTAAAATCAACATTGGAAAGACTAAGATTATGTCAACTCCTCATCAAGTGAACCAAATAGACATTACACTTAACGGAAATTCTCTTGAAGTGGTGGATCAGTTCAATTACTTAGGCAACGTTGTTAATGACAAAGCAAACATGGACAGCGAGATTCGCAATAGAATTAACGCTGCATCTAGAGCACTCTGGGGACTTAGAGAGAGAGTATTTGACAACCACGACCTTGCTTTGTCAACGAAAATGGCTGTCTACAGAGCAGTTGTCATTCCAACACTGCTATATGGATGTGAAAGCTGGGTCACTTACCGTCGTCATGTGGAAGAATTAGAACGTTTTCAGCAAAGACACCTCAGAAGTATGATGAAAATCCGTTGGTTCCATCACATATCAAACGTGGAAGTACTCAGGAGAGCAAACAGCCTTCCAATTGAGGTGCTTATTTCAAGAGCACGCCTAAGATGGGCAGGTCACGTTCATCGTATGCATGATAACCGCCTTCCTAAATGTACACTTTATGGTGAATTGCTAAGCGGTAGAAGAAGGCGTGGCGGTCAACGAAAGAGGTTCAAAGACGCTCTCCATGAAAATCTAAAATCCTGCGGTATTGCAGACGAGCAATGGGAACAACTTGCAGCGGACAGAACCGAATGGCGAGGGGTTGTGGCCAGCTATCAAGGAAATGTTGCTGCAAGAAGGCCGAATCCAAGACCTAACCAGGTCTATGTTTGTCCTGACTGCGGTCGACAGGTGCTCTCCCGAATTGGCCTCTATAGCCATAGTCGTGTGCACCGTAGATGAATGGGAATTACAATAGACTACACCTTTTACTTGTTTTTTATTGTACACAATTTATCGACTGTAACATTTTTATACTCGGACTCGAGTAACGGCTAATAATAATAATAATAGAAAAAACATTTTGCCTCCAATTGGCCTCAGTAGAATATGTAATAAATTCACTTAATAGCATTAAATCACACACCACTGGATTAGATGAAATACATATAAATTATGATAAGACATTGCCTGCCTAACTTATTATCCCAATTAGTACATCTAGTGAATTCATATATAGAACAAAAAGTTTTTCCTGATAAATGGAAAGAAGCTTATAATCAACCTCTACAGAAAACCACTAAGCCAGAGACTTTTTCTGACCTTCGTCCGATAAGCATTCTACCAGTTTTATCAAAAGTACCAGAGATGAATTGCTTTATGCCAAATTGCATTACATTGGGTTTGATGAGGGTGCAATAAAATTCTTGACAAGTTATTTAGGAAGGATAAGACAAAAGTGGTCTTAAACAACTGTGTGTCGAACAGTTTTTTTACGAACAAAAGAGTACCCCAAGGTTCCATTTTGGGACAGTTACTTTATAACTTATTTACATTTGATTTTAACAATACAACTCATTTGAATGCTCACTTTTATGCTGATGATACACAGTTACACACTTCTCGTTAAATATCTCATCTCTATTGTGTTATTTGTTATATCATATTTGTCACCTACTTAGTTTATTAATGATAAAACTTCGTCACTATATTTGTTATTGTTGTTGTATTATTATTATTAATTATAACTATATTACACAGTTGTATTTGTAATATGCACTTGATAAAGTAAGGGTTAAGTCTAAGAATGTCGTATAGGCAAACTTCGCCCTCAAAATAAAGACGTTTATTATTATTATTATTATAAATATACTTTGTGTGGATATTATACCAAAACGTTAAACCTAAATTAAATGGATAAAATATCTCTTTGGCGGAGAGCTAAATAAATTAGGTTGCGTGACCACGGTCTCAAACAAAGCATTTCCAACATATCATTTAACGAAATAAAATTATCATTTTACACAGTATTTCTCCCGCACACAAGTGATCCTTGTTTGTAATTAACTTTATGCCACCCATAGTTAAGCACGAAAGAACCTGCGTGGATTATTATTTCATTCTGCTTTCTTCTCAAATTCATTTATTAAAGAGGCGGATGATGTTACACGGCGCTCTCTTGAGGAGGTAATTTGATTTAGGTATTTCTAAATTAATTTCGGGGTAGGAAATGTTGACACGAATATGCGGGGTCAATTAACAAGTATTACTTCAGTTGCTTCGTTTATTTACTAAGTGTAAATGTTGTTTTGTCATAGACTGGCAAGTAAGTATAATCGTTTGAATCCCGCAACAAAAACTTTGTCAATACTATAAAAATAATTTTTAAAAGCTGAGGTAACGAATTTGCTGGATAAAATAAACCATTGTTTTAATAAAGGCAAACCACATTCGTTAACTTGCCGAGGTCTGATATTTTATACAGTTTCTTGTTTTTGATTCTCTAATTTTCTGTTATCAATTGGGCTGTAGAGCGGATAAACCTATAGTTACTAATTTGGCGTTATATATTTTATTACTAGTACCTGGGAACTGTTACATATCCTGTGTTCAGTTAACAACTTTATAAAAATAACTGAAATTTATCTATATTTAGCACGATCTGCATAGGATTTGACTTAGTTTCCGTAAGCGAGACTACTTCAAACTAAAAGAATTGTCTTTGTATCACTGCTAAATTTCTTCACAATTTTCATAGATTTATTTTTCTATCTCAGGAACTCAGTCATGTTTTTTTCTTACACTAAATTATGTACTTCTGTTAACAGCACTTCAGGACACCAGTTGTCTCTCACATACCTGAAATACATTTACATTCATTTAAAATTTTCATGTTTACTTTGTTTACTCTGTATAATATGTAGTTATTTTTCTTACCTCTAAAACTTCTTTCAGGCACACAATATTCAAGATTTCTTTATCGATTCTGTAACAAGGAAATGAATTCGATTATATTACACTCCTGTACTAATTGATTAAGTCGCTCATCAACAGATGGTGTGACGCTCGTAAAATTTTGCAGTATTCATTTTTTATGGGAAATAAAGTTTGTACATTGGTACGATAATTAAGATTGTAATAAAAATAGTTTGACTTATTAGTTAAACATCCGAGGTAGCCATTCGCCTTTCAAATTTGTACTGATTGACATCCTAAAAACTTTTGTACTGTGAGATCCTTGAGTAATACTTATTACCTTCTTTATCCACATTTTTTTCTGTATTAGGACACTATACAAGTACATTTAATGTAATAATTATTTCAATTCTAATTCAATTTCAATCATTTTCTATTATTTTATTATTGTGCTTTTACTACTTAAGTAAAATTCAAAATTCAAATTTCTGTAATTATATATAATTAAAATTCTACACGTGACCACATGGTAATAAAATATTTTTTTTCTATTTTTTTTCTCAATTTATTTCACAATCAGCATTCAGCAATTATCTACATTCTTGTAATTAACAGTTTTTGCAATTTTGCCATTCTTATAATTAGAAATACGGTAATTAGCAATTTTGCAATTATCTAGAATTTTGTAATTATCTAGAAACTTTTGCAATTATCAAACATTTTGTAATCAAACATTTTCATAATTATCTAATAATAATAAATATGAAATAGTTTCTTCCGGGTCTTGCCGTGGTCGTCTAACTTGAGTTGACGTTTCGCTGATCATTCTGCTTCTTCAGAAGGATTCTAAAGACTGAATTTGTTTGTGTTACACTCCTCGTTATATACCTAGGTGCCGCTTCGCTTTGCTGGTCATTGGTCGTGCTTGGTTCGCTTCGCTGCTCATTCGTCGTGTTTGGTTGACCGTGACTACGGTGCTGATACTTGGCAATACCAGTCTCTACGTGTTACTAAGTCGATACCCATTCTCTCTGTTAAAATTGTTCACATTTTTCATAATTTCCAGTGATTCCCTAATGATTCGCGGATAATAGCGCGTATTGCTGTTTAATATATTGACGTCATTGTAGTCGATTTTATGGTTCTCGTTATTATGGACATATTCTGCTATTGCTGACCTATCCGTTTATCCAAATCTGGCATTTCTCTGGTGGTCTTTGATTCTGCACTGGATACTCCGTCCTGTTTGTCCGATGTAGCTCTTACCACATGTTCACTTCAACTGGTAAACCCCTTTTGATAACAGTTTGTGGACAGGGTATTTGATTGAGGGAAGCATCTGCTGTATTTTCTTCACTGTTCGAAACCGTACATCTACTTTCTTTTTGAATAAAATCTTCTTCAGCCTATCTGTGACTCCTGCGACGTAGGGTAGGCATGCATATGTTATTGGTTGTTGCTGTTCTTCTTCTGTAGTTCTCCTCTAGTTATTTACTATTCGTTGTATATTGCTTTGACTGTATCCGTTCTTCTCTAAAGCTTGTTGGACATTCTGTAGTTCCTCGGGTTTGTTATCGTCGTCGCATATTGTGTTGGCTCTGTGGACCAAGGTTCTAATTATCGCTCTCTTATGTTGTGGATGGTGGTGAGATGTCGCATATAGGTAACGATCGGTGTGTGTTTTCTTTCTGTAGACACCGTGGGCCAGCTTGCCATTGTGTGACCTTTTCACTAATACATCTAAGAAAGATAAAGCTCCATCTTGCTCGGTCTCCATTGTAAATTTGATGATACTTGGATGCTGTTTATTCAAACGGTGGAAGAAAACAGATAAAGATAATTCTCCATGTGGCCATATGATGAAGGTATCGTCTACATAGCGTAGCCAGCACTTTGGTTTATTCTCACTGCAGCGTATAGCTTCCTCTTCAAAAGCTTCCATGAATAGGTTTGTTATCACAGGTGAAAGTGGTGATCCCATGGCTGCTCCTTGTTTCTGCTCGTAGAAGTCTCCATTCCATAGAAAGTATGTTGTAGACAGGCACAGTCGATCCAGATCAGGTATGTCTTATCTTAATCATTTAGGTATAAGTTGTTGGCGAATCAGGTTAACTGTTTCCTCAATTGGTACATTGGTGAACAAAGATTCGACGTCAAAACTAACCATGATATCATTACTCGTTATTTCCAAGTTTTCCAAAATTTCTACGAAGTGTCCTGAGTTCTTTACGTGGCTAAAACCTGCATTCTACTAATAATAAATATATTATTTAATCGAACCATTAGGATTGATAACTTATTTTTTGTTTATGCTAATATGTCTTTAGTTTTTTTTATTAATTTTTATTAATTAATAATAGGTTATTGAAATAACCAAAAATCTATAATATTGTATTAGAAGCTATTCTACATTCCTTAAAATCCACAAGAGACCATCCATTGGAATCATGACTGTAAAGTTATAGAACTAAATTGTTCAACATTGTTTAGATTACCTGTAAGACAATTGTAGCCCGGATTTGCTGCACCAGGACTTGTCCAAATTCTCACACATCCAGTTGTAATCTTTGAACTACGTTGGTAATTTTTTTGTGTTAATTTCTGTTCTGTACAATTTTTTCTGATTACATCAAAATTATATTTTTATAAATTTATATTTTTTAAGATTTACTTTTAGATTCCACTCATTCAAAATTACTTTTTAAAGTTCTATTGTAAACTTTGATTATTTTAAATATAATTTAGTCTCATCTACAGGAAACTGGTTTAAAAAAAAAGAAACATATTTACTCATTGTTTACTATAGATGGTACCATCATAACATCAAATATTTCATTGTTTCTTTTTCCCAAACAGAACAAAATTGTTCTGTTATACCACACACAAAAGGGTAAGTTTCAACCCTCTTTTAAGTTCTCTGAACCTACGACCATTTGCTGCGACTTAAACCAGCTAGTAGTTCGCATTTGTTGCTTTGTTTAGTGGCCATTTCAACAAAAAGGAAACTAAGCTGGGGGTTAATTAGATTCAATCGTACAATCATCTCAAAACCATTTGACAAACTGCATCATGGTCTTCAATTGCAAAAATATTTACTTTAAATTTTCTGTTCTTTTCGACTACAATCTGGCAGTAAGTAATAAGTAATATAAATGAAAAGTTGATATTTGGTGGAAAATATTTTCACATAGACAGCAAAAAAATTAGCTCGATTGAAACGAGAGCACATTTACCTCGGCTATTCTGCTATGGAATTTACAATGCATTATTCTTTATACTCTTAACAAGTGACTGAACAGTTGGTATGAGAAATACTAGGTTCTCGGGTTGAACCGCGTCTGAGATTGTTAATGTCTCGACGTTTCGGCTCCCGTTTTGGAGCCATTTTGAAGAGAAGAAAGGGGGTCAAGAGAAAATTCTCAATGCTAGGAGTTTGTGGACCTGGTTCGATTCTGGGGACTCAATCTGCCTACTCCCCAGATCTTAGCACGATCCGTCTCTAAGGCCTCAATCCGCCTACTCCTTAGAGCGAACTCGCTGGCAGTATCGGACGAAAAATCTTGAACAAAACCTGCCATTTCTATCAGTTTTTTATGTAAAACTATTGTCTAAACATTTTGTTTACCAAATGTCCGAACTTAAACGGTTAATCAAAGTTGCCTTATTTGATATTATATTGAAATTACCATTTTGCATCACTATCAACACTTCACCTCAATAAACAATATAGAAATCGTGATAATTACGGAAAAATCGATCTTGAAAAATCTTTGTCTTGGTTTTTCTCATTTTTGACAATGTTTTTCACAGCAATGTTATGATTTTTTACACCATCTTAAAGTAGATATTTCAACGAAAAAAATTACGCCTTGAAATTTTCAAAAATCAAAATTTCATTCATCAACTCTTTTGACTGAACACTAGGCCTTTTTTTCGAACTAAATTCGCATAAAATCATAAAATAAATATTTCGCTTATTTGAAACATAACAATGTCTATTTTGAACAAATTTTGTTAAAATCGAATCATTTCTGTGGGAGATAGAAATAAAAAATGAAAAAATTGGTTTTTGAAGTTCCTTTCAATAATTTTGAAGTTATGTTGAAAAATAAGAGAAATAATATAAAAATAAAACCCTAAAAGCACTAATACAGTGTAATAGAATGACATATTCCAATATAATTTTTAGTTGTGGAATGTGTATTTTCTGAAATAGTGTTAGGGAAAGAGAATTTTAATAATGAATTAATATTTATAACATTCCATTTTAAAAAATTGGCACTTCGTCCTGTCCTATCATCTTGGTTCGCCCTGTGTATTCGAAAATAATTTTCAGTTAATAACTTTTTATGTAGTTACCCGTATTTTCTAAATTTCTTCTTCATCTTTCCATGCATTCTATATATTTAACAAAATAAATAAATGTTTTAGTTACACCCCTTATGTGCTATATTCTAGTCCTCTTATATTTGTTAGTTCCTTGACCCTCACGTTAAGAAGAATTATATCATTAGCAAAACGGTATACAATCAATAACTCTCTTGTCTCTTACAGATGCCCAAGCCACGATATCAGGCCCTACAGAAGTCTACGTCAAGAAGGGCAGCACAATATCCCTGACGTGCACAGTTAATGTCCATTCTACACCCCCATCATCTGTGCTTTGGTATCACGGACGTTCCGTGGTCGACTTTGACTCGTCAAGGGGTGGAATTAGTCTGGAAACCGAGAAGACGGAGGCCGGTACCACCAGTAAATTACTGGTCACTAAAGCTCTGCTCTCTGACTCCGGGAATTACACTTGCATGCCGTCCAATGCCAGCCCGGCTTCTACTATGGTTCACGTTCTCAACGGTAAGGCAAATTTATTATTTCAGGGTATTATCTTGTGCAGCCATAAGATCAGCGCAGATTGCACACTATTCAGCGGGGTCAGTCTGTACGGGGCTATATAACGTTTATGTTCTCGAATTATTTCTCAATAGAAGATTATAACTTAGCCTCTGTCCGTGGATATTAAATATATGATAGTTTAAATCTGTGTTTATAATGGAGTTAAATTTGGACTTAAAAAATACAAAATGTGAATTGTCTGATTAGGGCTGTTTTTTGTTCTAACTTTTTCAGAGGGCCAAGTTGACTTCACAATTCAGTTTTGTAGAGTCGACAAGGCCGGCCAGTGTAAAAATGAAATATTGTAAAATTAGGCGTTTTTAAACAAATTACTATTTCTATGATCAAAACGGACAAATTCCAAAGATATTTTCAGCTATTTCAATGCCTATTCTGATTTGAAATTTTAAATGAAAATAGTGCTTTATAAGATATATTTTTCCTAAATTTTATTAGAATTTAAGTAATAAATAAGGATATCCCGACACTTAGCATCCTTAATTACCCTCAATTGTCTTGATTTCTTACCAAAATTACCGTTAGTTACCCTTATTTTTACCTAAATTACTATTAATTACTCTTAGTTATCCTCATTCTTTACATAAATTACCATTGGTGATTTTAAAATTCGGCCATGTGGATGGGCAGACTGAAATACAAAGTTACTATAATTGTGCAGTAAGACATTATCTAATAATAAATACAACATAATGTCTGTATCACTATCATCGGACTAGTCGAGTTGATATTTTTCAAGAAGTTTCTTACCTAGGTACTGCATCATCCTTATTTCTTCAATGCGTCCAACTTCTTCAACATCGTAGCAGACAGTTGTATCATAAACTAGTGAATGATTAAGTCACTTAGTTCACAAGACAACCTCTCAATGGTCGATCTATCGTTGACACCCACCGTTGAGCTGCAATTTGCAACACGAAAAACAAAGTTCCCCGAGCAAACACGAGTATATGCGTTTATACTTGTCGATGTTTATTTAACTTACAGCGCATTGGACGGTTCGGTACCGAACGGCTAACTAGAAGACTATAATATAGTGTATGCACTTCTTACTATGATCATTGACTTGACACTATCAATACTGACTATCAATATAATTTACTATTAAATGATTTTATAATACTATGCAAAAGTGTGATGAAGAAGAATTATCTAATATGGTATAATACTTGTCATTGTGCTCTCGCAAATGTTTATTTTCTATACAAGTGTATTGTAGATTATATAAATGTATTTAGTTATGTAATCAAGAATAGGTAATAAAATGAATGTATTAAGTATACTAATTTTGTTTTATTTATAACTTCTTATAATATAAAAAAGACAAACGTAGTCTTTTTAGCATTTCCACTCGCCTCACTTGTGATGTCAGGATGCTTCTATATAAGTGCACAAAGCCCTTAAAGAGGGTACGTTCAAGCCAAAAGAGACTGCAGTAGATAAAAGTGTAGTGAAATTCACTGCTATATACGAAATACGAAAAAATAACAATATAAATGCTCCCTTTCGTAATATAAAAAATAAAGTCAAAACCATAAATTCAGTGATAAAAATCTCGGTAGATAAGACAGACAGGTAAAATAATTTTTAACGTAAATATTCATCTCATAAATGAGCACAAGATATTCGTGAAAATAAGGCAGGTAAAATAACTTGCCAGGTAAATGTAACTTTAGATTTATAATCAAGAGTAAGTAATAAAATGAATATTTGTTATCTCATTGTAAAAAAATACAGAGATACTATAATTGTGCAATAGGACAATATTTAATAATAAATACAACATAATAGAGAATTATTTAACTGTCTGTATATGGACGAATAGACGAACAGATAGACATACGGATGAACAGACACACGATCAGGTGGATAAATAGACGAATAGGTGCGCAGATTGACAGACGGACAGACTGATGGACCATACTTGCCTTAATTACCCTTATGTTTTTCTAAATTGCCCTTAATTATCTTTATTTTTAACTTAAATTACACTTATTTGTACCTAAATTACCTTTAATTATCCTTAATTACACCTATTTTTACCTAAATTAACCATTAATTACTCGCTCAATGCCTCCCACCACTTTGCCATTTAACCTTGACCCGTGACCTCTGCCCCCACCGCTCTAATTGCCTCCCACTACTCTAATTATCACGTCACTCTAATTACCTCCCATCACACTAATTACTCCCACCACTACAATTTCTCCCCACCACCACTCCTAGATCCCGCCCTCCTACGTCCCCCCCCCCTAAATCTCCCTCCACTCTAATTACCCCTCACTCCTAATCTGATCACAGATCATGATCATGCTTCGGCTCCGGCTGTGAGGTCCTCTCTGAGGTCCTCTCATTAGACTTATATGTATATTTCGTTAGTTTCTTTTATGTGAAACATACTGACAACAAAAAACTATTATTTGTTATTATTTGTAACTTTTAGTAGCTTAAATTGGTGCAAACATAAAACAAAATTTAAGAAACTTTACTCGTAGGTATATCTTATTATTATATTATTATAAAAAAAAACAATTCCATTTTAAAATACGTTATGTAGCAATAAATTTTGCCTATTATAAATTTATGAAATTCTTCATAAAAAATGTGAAAAGTTTTCACAATTGTGCTCCCAGTAGTTGTTTCCGACGCTTGTTCCCTTCTCTTACAGTCAAGCTAAGCCCTTACGACAATTTCATTAATGAAAAAATTAAAAAGTGATGTAATTAAATCCGCGACAATCTGAGATAACGCCGGGCAACTTAATACTGAAAACGTTGCCAAAGGAGAATATTAATTAAATAAAAGACATTTAAAAGGATGCAACGTTTCAAAGGATATCATTTCAAAAGGGTCTAAGATTGGGAGCAAAATAAAAAGTGAATGCTTGGCTAGCTAATACTGTATGCGTCCGTGGAAAATCTCAAGGATAAAATGCAGATTCTGAATAAATGAGAATTCTGATGTACATAATTGGATGGAATTCTACAAAAACGTTACAATGAAACTTAGTTCCCCTAACTTTATGTTGTATACTAATTACGGAAAATATTTCATCCACATAAGTCGTAAGAATAAACTAAACCGGAGACTGAAATGATTCAAAGTGCTTGAGTTGTTGAGGGTTTTTTTGATACTTGGGAAATAGGAAGATTTATATAGGTTAGTGTCACATAATGCGAGCAACTTTGCCCTTACGTATATTTTTACGGGCGAGAGGAGCTTTTTTATTACATTTCAGTATATCATTTATATTGTGGTGTGAAATAAATTGATTTAGGTCAATGAGTTGCCTCTCGTTTATATTGCACTAACAATTTTTTTATCTATTGATTATTTATTTATTTCCATGCTTTGCCCGATAGAAAATTCGTTTACAGGACAGGAAAAATTGCTCTGCTTTAAATACAACATCTGTCATTGATTGAAAGAAAATCACGTAAACTATGAATTTGAAAATATTTTCTTTTATTTTAACTTGCCAGAGATCTCTAAGTAGTGATGATCTGATTCCGGTAATTTAAATACGTAGTATTTTTTATCATATAAAAATATAATATGTTTGAATTTGGCGAAGAAAGAGAAAAAATTAACCTTCGTAGTACCGTGCTAAAAAAAATACACGAAATACTGTGCGGGGTACAAATGTACCCCAAGCTACAATTTATTTTTTTTGTGAAAATTATGTCAAAAATTTTGGGAAACCAGCCAGAAATATATTAAGCAGGTGTTAATTGAGGATAACTTAGATGGACGAATCAAAATATTCAAATTTTCCAAAAATATCCTGAAAATTATGACTCTGGGGTGCGTTTGTACCCAGCTCGGTACGACGAAGGTTAAATTTAAAAAAATCAAAATCTTTCAGTATTAATAATAATAATATTTATTCCAGTACACTATGTTACACAGTATAGGAAAAGCCAGTAAAACTACAAGCTATAAACTTCCATAATATAACAATCGTAAAACATAGATAACAATCTTACAAATAAAATTAATATCAAGAGTCCCTTATATAAACTTATACATTACAATAATACTAAGTTACACTCATAATACAGATGCACACATAAAAGAGAATGCATAAGTAGAAATAGAAGAACAGATACATACTTTACTCATTTATATATGCCTGAACACTGCAGTAACATTTGTTAATTAACATTTTTTTTTTTTTTAAGAAAAGTATTTCTAATATTTTTTATTTCATTAGGCAATTTGTTGTACAATTTTATACCAATATATGTATATATTTTCAAGCTATGGATAGGTAAGTTATAATTTTCGTCTCTCGGGGTATTGTAAACATGTTAATGATTATTATCACTTAATAAGCAATTTTATAGCAGAAGGAAATTTTATAAAAATATAAAATATAGGATTTATAATATTTCAACCCATCTGCAAGTGCCTTATATAAATAAGGACTCAACAAACTAAACTAAAACAGCTATTCCCCTTTACGAGGCTGAATTATATGGTAAAATTTGCGTATTTTATCTAAACGCAGTTAGCACTAAAATACAATGACTTGAAATGCTCGAATGCTACGAGGAAAATGCGAGGCGTCCGTTATCTCAGGATGTCACTAACTGCAGACCAGTTTTTACAAAATTTCTTTCTGCTATAAAATTGTTTATTCAGTGATAAATATCAATTTTATTTTCGATTTGGATTGTTTCGAGACTACTGAGAGATGGCGCTAGTTACGCTCTACTGCGATGGAACTTAACAGTGTCTATGAGATGCGAACTCCGGGTACTGAAGGCATCACTTGCACTACACTGACGAGACTCTACACTAGGTCGAAACCGGTCTGCAGTTACTGACATCCTGAGATGAAGGAGGCCTCGCATCTTCCTCGTAGCATTCGAGCATTCCTAGTCATTATATTTTAGTGCTGACTGTGTTTAGACGAAATGCGCAATTTTTATCATATAATTCAGCGCACGTAAGGGGAATATCTGTTTTGGTTTAATTTGTTGAATCCTTATTTATATAAGGCACTTGCAGATAGGTTGGAAGATTATAATTATTCCTATATTTTATATTTTTATAAGGATTATTCTTTACAAATTTTTCATGATATGATTTTACAAGCATTAAAGTTTCCATTATATAAATATATATAGCATGGTTAATAAATTGTATTCCTTAGAAGTAGTTCGACATGATGTGAGTTTAGCAACACCAGCAATTATTCGAATAAATCTTTTTTGTAGACGATAGATTCTTATGGTGTGATGTAAACACTGAACAACCCCAAAATATTATTGTATATTTAATTCTAGAGTACACAGCTATGTAATAATAAGATATTATAATATTCCTATTACATACTTATTTCAGTCTATATGAGCAAAGCAAACTGAAGACATATTTTTAGAAAGTTTATCTATATGATATTCCCAGCTGAGGACATTGTCGATGTATAAACCTAAAAATTTGGTATCAGTCACTTGCTCGATAGTTTTACCATTACATTTTAGAAGATAGCTATTATCAAGATGCTTTAGCTTAAGTGTAAATTGAATAAAAACAGTTTTAGTGGTATTTAAAAAAAGTTTGTTGCACCTGAACCATTCTACAAATTTATCCAAAACAGTTTCATTGTTCCTTACAGTATCCAAAATTTTGTTACTACAAATACATCAGCTATTTTCATCAGCAAACATAACTATATTTTTGTTTTCATTGGCAATTGGAAAATCATTTACAAATAAAAATGAATAAAAATGGTCCAATGACAGAACCTTGTGGAACCCCTTGCTTAACATCTTCTGAATGAGATCTTATTTTATTAGTTTCTATTATTTGTGCTCTGCCCCGTAAATACAATTTTATGTACTCATTCACTTTGCCTCTCAGTCCATAAGCTTTAAATTTGTTCAAAAGTAAGCAGTGATCCACCAGTCCATAAATAACCCAATAATCTTTTTATTGTAATCTAGATTTTCGTAAACACTATTTAGGAATTCAAAAATAGCTAAATTTGTAGATATGGTTTTCGTAAAACAATGTTAAGCCTTATTTAATATACTAAATCTTGATAAAAAACAAACGGCCTGTAATTTTCAATGAGTGTCTCCTTTTTTAAATAGTGGAATCACCTTAGCTATTTTTAGTATATATCGGGAAATACTGCGTGTTTTAGGTGTATCCACAAAATAATTATTAAAAAAATGAGCAACTTGTTTAATGTTTGTTATTTGTCCATTACAGTTATTTTATTTTTGTTATTTTCATTCATAACATTGTTATTTATTATGTGCCATACTGATTTTATTTTGTTTTCAACTGCATAATAATAATGCCTACTAAAAATTTTCAAATGAAATGATCACTTTCATACTACGGTTAAATGTGACTTTTCAATTGAGTAACTCCAAAAAAATGGTTTTTTGAACTTTGGACCTTTCTGTAACACAAATAAACAACAAAAAATCCAACATATAATGTTCAATTATTTTTGAACGATAGAACAATTTTTAGTGGAAAGCAACGTTAGACGCGGTTAGTACTTGGATGGGCGACCGTTTCAAGTGTTATCGTATATTCTACATTTAAACAAGATGGCCGATAAAAAATTACTAAAATTCATCAAATAATTCAATCGTCAAGGTCAACTAGGCAAACCCCATAAAAAGTCGTTAAGACATTCGTGGAATTAAAAGACCACAATTTTCAATAAGTAAATCTGAGAAAAATCCAGTAGCAGCGATAATTCACGAATAGTCCGAATCTACCAGTAAAATCATTCAATTATCAAACTTCACCAAAATATACTCAAAACTTTACAAAAAAATGCCCTTAAAAATATAGCCCCCTCAATAACTCGATTCATCTTCAATTTATTCCCCAAACACTACATCAAAATATTTTATTTCACTTTCCAAATATTTCTACAAGCCCATTTCTCTTCAATTCAACTTCAAATTCAATTTTCCACTAATATATCAAAACATCTTTCATTCACACTTCCAGCCAGCCCATAAAACATTCGCCCCAAAATAAGTCCAGTTTACATGTTCCCCACGAGTTGCTGGCAACTTGTTACTATCTTCGTTTCAATTAACCTTCGATTGGCTCCACTCCGTTAAAAAACCATAAGTCCAATTTACATGTTCCCCATCGCATGCTAGCAACTCGCAACTATCTCCACGCTATTACCCTAAAATTGACCCTCGCTCCGTTCAACACCGCGGTACATTACCCTCAATATGGATTAATATGGCATAATATAACATTAAGATACGGATTAACATGACTTAATATAACATCACATATGGATTAAAAAGTCTTGCAGCAGTACTTCACTGGGACCAATTCAATTTACCATATTATTCAGACAGTTATCATTCATAATTCTAAAACAAAAATAGATTCCACTGACATTCTTATATCAAATTGTTCCATTTTTCATAGCCGTTTTAATGATATAATTTTCAACCTAAAAATCCAAAATTTCAACATTTATTGTGCAATATTTCGCATTACGAGCCTGTTGGAGCGGCTGGAGTCGATCCGGCTTTCATCCAGACTTCCGCAACCCAGGTCCCCATCATCAGTATAAATAAAGGAGCTCGCCAAGTCCCCGGCAAGTTGTGTTTTCGGCGTATTCAGTGACAAGTAATTCCAGTGCCCGCGTTACCTCTTCGGTTGCCACAGCTCATAATACCAAGTGTCTCTTCCTGTGTAACTCGATAGTTTAAACTAGTGCCCGTGCCATCTTCCTAGGCAAACCCTAGTAAAATTTAATTATAAATAATCAGCTCCAGTGCTCCAATTCAAATCGCCTTCGCGGCCCCAGTTTTAAGTGAATTCTCTCAGATTATTCAACTTAATTTTAATCAAATGCGAATCGAACCTGACTTAAGTAAAAGCCGTTTAAGGACAAACCACCCCAACTTCGATTCTTACAAAATAAAGTGCACTGCAGGCCTCCAGGGTCTCACCTAAAGCTCTCCAGCCGAAAAAAATGTTATTTTTCCAATCATAGAGGTACTGTTTGTGTTCACAAGAAAGACCGTGTCCTCGCCTCACATATCTTCCAGCGGCTTGTATATCAGTGTATGTGCGGAAGCTATGCAACCTTAGGCGAGAGTTATGTAGGTGTTATACCATCCTTCGGAGGGGATGTAAAGCCGTCGGTCCCTTGTCTATTAAATGTTAGGCAAGTAAAACATCCTTATTCTTCTTCAGGGAAGAGGTTCGGCAAAATTCCTGGTTGGGGGTAGCTCGTCTACAGGCGTCGGTGATAGGCCTCAGTAGCGGAAATATACTGACGTTAAATAAATGTTAAAAAAAATTAGTACAGTCATATTAACATATGACCCGTGCCAAATTTCATCTCGATACGTCGCGTCGATAAATAAAGATATTTTGACGAAAAGTGATTTCTTTGACATCTGGTATAACAAGATATTGCCCAGATTCCTAAATGGTGGAGTAAATTCTACATTATTACAATATTTGCTTAATCTTAATTAATAGATGCAACTTTTCTTTCCTAATAGTAGCAGCGATAGACATGGGAATTATACGTTGCAGCCTATTTTTTCAAGCTTTACAAATTACGTAACTTCTAAAATTGTTTTCTACTTACTTAGAATGCATGTATTAAAACGTAATTTTCCAGCTCTTACGTTATGACAGACATTAATTCACTACTCCGTTACTCTAAAGTTTTTAGAGTGTATAAATTAAGTCGTCATAAAGTTCTCCGACAAAACTGAACTTTAAAGTCAACAAAAGTTCTTGTTTATGTTATATTATAATGTCTTTAAAGCGCGGAAGTTAGGGATGCACCAACTTACCTTTAATAAAAAAATAAAGACGAACATTTAGCGAGCAATCCAGACGAAGTTTTTAATAACCATACTTTTAATGATAATACGATGCGTGAGGACGCCCAGGGGACGGTACCGTCTCAGCTAGATTTGTTGGCGAAGAGAAAATTCAATTTTGGTGACTAATACGTAAAAGTTTCCCTGCTGAGGAGTTTTCTCATTTCTTTTTGTGAACATCTTTCGAAATGTGTTTAAATTTTATGTGCCATCCGTGCTAAGAATAAATTAAAATGACTCTATTGCAGCACTGCTTGCCGTTTCATTAAGATAAATAATGAACTCTTAATAAAGGAAATGCTGAATGTGTCCATAAAATTAACTAATCAGAATTTGTAACGGACGAAATTGAAGAAATATTATCAATGATGTTTTTTATGTATTAGTAAGTAAGTAAACATTTATTTCCCACCATTATTACAATATGTACAATCAATTCTGGAATAAACTTAATTTATTATGTAATAATAAATAAACCTACCTAAAGGTGTAGAGAAAGACATAGTTGTAACATTTAATAATTATATATATTTAATACGCTAACGAGAATAATCCTTAATAATATTTAGTTATAGCTATTAAATATGTTTAGACATGCACACATTGATATACAGGCTGTCCATTTTATCAGGGCACTTTGGAATATCTCACTTAATATCGGTCGTACAAAAAAAAAATATTTTTACGAAAATTGTGCCGATTTATATAACCTACAAAATGGTTTAAAGACATTTGAAATCCATGACCTACTTTAAGAGTTATGGCGGAAAATATCGAAAATGTGGAAAACGTCTAGGCCAAATATCTCCGTTATTTGAAGAGATACGAGAAAAATTCTAAGGCGAAAATTCTTTGCAAAACAGGGCGTTTCAACGAGGTTTTATCTAATTTTTTTTCAAAACCGCTGTATTTTGAGATTTACTCTTCAGGCTATTAAAAAAATTATTTTGAAACGGGCGGGAAATGGCGCCATTAAATAGAGTATTTTCCTCCATTTTCAACGATATATCACATGCCATATTTATTCATTGGTACTACGTTAGTAATTATAAAAACATTTTTTAAAACCAATAATTTTTTTTAACAAGCATTATACTTGTCATAGAGAAGTATGATTAAATAAAACGGTAAAATAATTCAAAAAGTTGTTCAAATCTTTGCTATAATAAAACATTAACACAATTAAGAAGAATAAAGTATATTCAGGTAACAAAAACAAATTAATAATAAAAAGAATATAGCACACAGAACATTAATATTTATCTAATCCTCAAAATAATTTTTAGGGTATCATATCAAGTGTTCAAAGTGTTCACAGCGATTTCTTATGCACAAGCGAGGGCGGCGAGGCACTGCATTTAAAACATTACTCAGCGTTTCGGAGGTAACTTTAACACATGCCTGTTGAATTTGAGCTTTTAGGTCCTCTACATTTTGCGGTGTCGTCGAAAACACATTATCTTTAATATACCCCATAGAAAAAATCCATTGGGGTTATATCTGGAGAACGAGGGGGCCATCGAATAAATCTATTGGTACCTATCCAATGTTGAGGCAAAATTTCGTCTAAATAATCTAGGCAAATCTGGGAATTGTGGGGAGGAGCTCCATCTTGTTGAAAATATTGAAAGTTATGTCGATTATCTAAAGATAGGTCATCTAAGAATTCATTAAATTCATTTCTCAAAAAGTTTAAGTACCTTTGACCACTGAGGTGACCATCATAAAAATAAGGACCTATTAAATTAGTGCCTAAAATACCTATCCACACATTTATTGAAAAACGATTTTGAAACCCAGTCAGTCTATACCAGTGTGTATTTTCAGAAGTCCATTTGTAATGAATATTGCGATTAAAAAATCCATTATTGGAAAAATTTGCCTCGTCGGACCAAAGAATTTTATTACATATTAATGGATCGCCACGCTTCTTTTCCAACAGCCACCTCCTTGGTTTGTCCCCCGCTTTTAAATTGTGAACTTTTTTGACTTTATAACACCGGTAACCATTTTTCTTTAAAATTTTTCTAGCGCTTGTTTTATTTATATGACAAGCAATTTGAATTTCTCTTAATGATGTTTCCAAATTTTCTATATTTTTATTTCTTACAACTACTCGGTTTACCTTATTTACATTATCAGTAACACTGTTCAACCATGTCTTCTTCTTTAAAAATGAACCATTATTTTTCAGTTTCGTAGCTAATTTTCTGAACAGAGTTTTATTCGGTTGTAGTGCTTGTGGAAATCTGTTTCTATATTCTACTTGAGCGAATCCAGAGTTAAAATTGCATTGGCTCTATGTAACGAATATATTATAACGATCAATGTGAGTGAAAATCATTTTTGAAAATTCTAAATTCTTAAACGAGTGTGATTGAGTGAGAGTTTAAGTATTAACTGAAATCATCTGTAAAAAAATTAAATGGTCAAGTTTGTTCATAGCCAACTATTTTAAAATAATTGAAATAATAATGAAATCATGAAATACAAACAAATGGATATTATACTTAAATTAATTGGTAAAGCAATTTAAGTTTCTGAGCAAGAAGTGACGCTTTTATGGAGGACCTCTATACATTGGCATAACTGCGAATACTCTCCATAATTGCTCCATTTGTTTCCTTAATTATATATAATATATCGTTGAAAAGGGAGGAAAATACTCTATTTAGTGGCGTCATTTCACGCCCGTTTCAAAATAATTTTTTTAACAGCCTGAAGAATAAATCTCAAAATACAGCGGTTTTGAAAAAAATTAGATAAAACCTCGTTGAAACACTCTGTTTTGCAAACAATTTTCGCCTTAGATTTTTTCTCGTATCTCTTCAAATAACAGAGATATTTGGCCTAGACGTTTTCCGAATTTTTGATATTTTCCGCCATAACTCTTAAAGTAGCCCATGGATTTCAAATGTCGTTAAACCATTTTGTAGGTTATATAAATTGGCAAAATATTTTTTTGTACGACCGATATTAAGTGAGATATTCTCGAGTGCCTTAATGGACAGCCTGTATACGGATATCCACACATATATACTCCTCTATACAAATATATACAAACATAAACCATGCGTGTTTATGTTTGTGTACATGTTTAAAGCACAACATATTGATTAGAAAACAATAAATTTTAAAAATCCATGGTAATCTCTTCCAATTTTAAAGCGGAGCTGTAAAATATTCAATTAAGTTGTAGAATACATGCTTATGCAAAAATATTTTTATATTGCGTTTAAAAACTTTACAATTCAATGATTTTGGGTGTGCAGGAAGTTTATTGTAAATTTTTATTCCAGAATATGAGGGACCCTTTCTAGTTCTGGTGTAATTATATTTTGGTAGCAAGTAATCTTGATGTGTTATCGGTTAATTACGAATGTTACTTGGTGTATTTAGAGAATCTTTATTTTTGTGAATTGAAGTACAGAGTCTGTAAATTTATAAATTTGTTAAGGTAAATCTTTTTATCTTTTTAGAATAATTTCTACAAGACTCTAGGGGATAAATCACATAATACTATAGTTGTTTTTTTTTTGTACCAAAAATAGCTGCTCTTAGTTGCTACGCCCCATCCCAAAATTCAATTCTATATTGTAGCAAACTTTGAAAGTAGGCGAAGCATATTATTTTTGCTGTCAAAATCAAAATTTTTTTATATAGTTAATATGGCATATATAGCTTTGCTTAATTTCGCTTTCAAGTTAGTTATTTGTACCAACCAAGTCAGTTGTGAGTCAATGTAGATTCCGAGGAATTTAGAAACGCTGGCCGGTTGTATTTCTTTATTATTTAACTTAAGAATAATATCGCCCTGTAACTGGAAACTTACGTTACTTGTTTTACTGCAATTGAGTGTAAGTTTATTTGAAAGAAACCAATAAGATATTGACTCTAATAAAGTTTGTGCTTTAATTATTAAATTATTTTTTATGTATTATTATGCTGTATCAACTGCAAATATTGAAAAATTTATTTCTCGGAAATTTTTTACTGTGTCACTGATGTATATTAAGAATAATGTTGGACCGAGAATAGATCCTTGTGGAGTTCCACGCTCAACTGCAGCAAAATCAGAATAATTTGTTTTTGATCCGTTATTATTTGTCTTGGTTATTGCAACGCACACCTGTCGTTCGTGTTAATATGATTTGATCCAGTTATTTTCGCTATTTTGTTTGCCATAATATTCTTTTTTTAAAGTAATATTTGATGATAAACACAATCAAATGCCTCGGATAAGTCACAGAAAATACCTAGCCGTGTTTCTTTATTCTCCAAGCATTCGTTAATATTTTCTTATTGTTAAAAGCTGGATCTGCTATGTTACAATTTTCTCGAAAGCCAAACTGAAAATTGTTTAAAATCTTATTACTATTCAAATATAATGTTAGTTGATCTTTTACTATATATTCTAAAATTTTAGAAAAGGATGGTAATAAAGATATACCTCGGTAGTTAGTGGTAACTTACCTCCATTTTTATAAAGACGCCTTGTTACTGCAAATTTTAAAGATTGTGGAAAAAATCCATTTGTCAAAGATAGGTTAATTGTATCTGACTATATATTTCTTGCTTCTGAAAAATCTTAAGAGATTAAAAAATGAAATGGATGTCATACGATAGAAGGTGCAATTGTGTATAAGAATCTTCTGGAATTTGGAATTGGAATTGGTTGGGAGGGTGGTCAATAAAAATTATTGAATTACAGCACTTAGGCGCCATTGGGCCCCTTGTTCATCCTCTCTGTAAGCAGACCCTCGTGTAGGCCTCCAACCAACCTAATCTTACGAAATAGGTGGTGATGCTACCTAGGGACATCTACCTTGCATCGGCCAAAGTAAGTCAACGTTTTCCGAAAAAGGATTCTCTGATTGATGAGACAGTAGAACAGTCACAGAATACCGTCATTATCTTCTTATTCACAAATTGTACAGAGGGGTGTTTCGCTTAATCTCATATTATGGAGGTGTTTCCTTAACGGACAGTGTCCAGTCTGGATTTCCATTATACAACGTAGGTTCCTTCTGGACATTGCCAGGTAGTCCATTGCTGTACTCTTGTTGGGATATTTTGGTAATACTCTAGCAAGCTGACAGCTGTTTGTTTCATCAGACAGTTTCTTGAATTCATTGTGGGTGTCTCTTTAATTATTTGTATTATAGCGGTGATCGGTAACAAACTGGTCGGGCCTGGTCCAAAGATACTTAGGCCTTCTGCCACATTGTGCGTGTCCTTTCACCCAGAATACCAGTATGTTTTTCATGCTGGAAGCACCCACAAGTGCTTGGTGACATTCTCATACTGCTCCTGTGGTAATTTTGTAATTTCTCAGGGCTAGTAATGATTGTCTACAATCTGTGTAGACCCTGATTGTTTTGCCCGTAGTTTGTCTACGGACAATCTGTTTTGCAGCTATGGTTATGCCCGCCAGTTCCGTTTGTACTACGCTGGCTCGCACATCCATAGCCCATTTATATTGGATTTGCAGACTTCTGGAGTATATTCCACATCCAGCCCCATCCTTTTTTTTATCCGTCTGTGAAGATGCTCGTTGGTGTTGTTCGCATAGCTCCGGTTATGCTTAGGCAGGCAACTCTCTGCACTTGGCTGAACTTGACCTTAGCTGTAGTCGGTTTGCTCTTAGGCCACCAAACTACAGCTCCATGACCACTTTGGGTTTCATTCCCCAAATTTCTCAACGGTCCTGCGGCACTGCTCATAAGAGATGTAAGCCTTCTTTAGTCTTCTATCTATGTGAAGATTCCATGTTAGTTTGGCATCGAAGGTTACTCCAAGGTATTTCACTTCTGATACGAAACTTAGTGTTGTATCCAGGACGCAGGCGCCTTCAATGCGCCTAGTTTCCGTTTCCTTGTGAAGAGAATCATCTCCGTCTTCCTGGGATTGATAGACAGACAGGTGCTCTCTGCACCATTTTTCAATTATTGTTAGGGCCCCCTGCATTCTTTCACCAAGGACTCCATCGAATTTTCCGCTAAGCATGATTGTTAAATCATCTGCGTAGGCAATTGTGTAGAATCCTTCTGAATTGAAGCGGCACAAGAGACTATCAAGAACGAGGTTCCATAGTAGTGGTGATATTGTACCTTCCTGCTGACAGCCTCTCGCGCCCATTCCTCGTACAGAAGTATCTCCCAAACTGATTTGTACGGTTCTCTTCGAAATCATGTTGGATATCCAGCTTCGTATGATCGTGGGGACATTCTTCTCCACTAGGGCCGCTGTAATGTTTGGTAAGGTGGTTCTTTCGAGCGCACCTTCTATGTCTATGAAGACACCTATGGTGGACTCTTTATTGTCCAAGGATCTTTCAATCCAACTCGCGACTTCATGGAGGGCGGTGTCGGTGGATCTTCTCAGGGTGAATGCGTGCCGGTTAGGATGTAAAAGATTGTCTTTTACTACAACATCCTTTATGTATCGTTCACATAGCTTCTCCATCGTCTTGAGTAAGGACGAGGTTAAGCTAATAGGTCTATAGGCTTTGGGGGTGGTGGAGTCCATCCGCCCTGCCTTTTGGATGAACATAAGATGCAGTTAACAAGATGTCCAAAAAAGGGAATATAGAATAAACTGAGACTCGGCAAAAATTGTAACATAAGGCAGATAACAAAAAAAGAAAAATTAAAGGATCATCAATAATATTATTAAATGAAGATAAATGCGTATCGAATTGTATATAATCGTCACACATGGGCTCAAGAAAATCCATTTACCATCGAAATGTTTAGATGTCAAAGATTTTCTGTAAATATTTGGGTAGGAACTTTGGATGAAAACTTGATTGGTTCACTTTTTTTAGATGGTAGAGTCAATGGAGAACAATACCTAAATTTTTGCCGAAGAAGCATGATCGGGCCTCGATCCATAATGTAATTTCAATATTTCAATAAGAAGTTATTTGGATAAGACATTTCCCGGAAGGTGGGTGGGAAGAGTACCTCATGCTCGTGTACAATGACCACTCAGAAATCCAGAGGTCACTCAACTGGACTTTTCCTTTTGGGGCCGTATGAAAGAAATTGTATATTGACCAGTCGCGGCACTCAATTCTAGATGCCGCAAATACAATCAGAAATGAGCATAATGTTTTTCCAAGAATACTGTTTAATTTACTCAAACGACTTAACCTTTGTGTAGAACGGGGGGAAGAATATTTTGAGCAGTTTGTTCGTTGATAATTTTTAAATTTTTCTTAGCACTAATTATATAAATAATAATAAATAAATTAACACCACAGAAATTAGACAACCCTCAATTCCAGAAGCCAGAGGCTTGTGCGGAAGGGAGTTACACATTGAAAAAACGCGGACACACAACCATTTCCTCCGACAGTGTCAGTGTTGGAGCCGGGATTCGAACCCGGTGGCGTGATACCCGTGTGATTAATCATGATTGCCACCTCGCGCCTTAACCCACGCGGCTATCGGCAAGACAATGTTATCAAAGTCAATGTTCAATTATTTTGTGTATTATTTTGTTAACCCACTTCCTATTTGAATACAAAATAATAATTTTGTATATTGACCTTGAACATTACCGGACCACCCTTTATAGGACACATCTTGCATGTCAGTACGAACTTGCTCTAATGAGCATGTAGTCCATCAAAATAAAGAGCCGGATCCACAATTTGATCATCGTACGTCAATCCACTTAAAGGTTATTATACTTCGGCCGAAATCTCTAGTCAGTAGAGCCAGGTGCGTGCGAATTTACAAGTTTTGTAAATTCCCTAATGTAATATGTTTACGCTATTACCTATTTATTTTCCGTAAGTTTGGAAAATTTTGACGAATAACATCAATTTAGAAAGAATGAAAGTTCTCGGATTGAATTAGCTATGCATAAACTACAATATCTTAAATTTAAAATATTATGCTTAAATTTGGCAACATTCTACACGTATTTAACGGTGTTTGATGCGTTAAATCGTTATAACTCAGTTTAAAATCAGTGTGCACATAGAGTGCGGTCATTTATCAGTTGGGCGGTATTAATTTGTTGTTTATAAATTACATATTTGTGGTAATCATAGTGCCTTAAAATTTTACTTCATGCGAAATATTTATACTGTGAATTGTTTATGAATTGGGCGGCATTGATTTTTCTTTATAAATTACATATTTGCTGTATCACAGTGTTTTAAAGTTTTATTTTGTTAGTGATTTAGTGAAAATAAGTGTAATTGTGGGATATCGTAATATTTTTATATGTGCAGAAATGGAAGCAGTTCCCGATTATTCAAAAGAAGTGGTAAAAGTTCATGCCCCTAGAAAGTCTCCATTAAGCTTCAAGGAGAAGAAAGTTATTTTGAATGTATATCATGCATTGGAAAAAGACCATCCCATGGTACAGAAATCAGGATCAACAGGTTTAGTTAACATGACTTCAAGGTATACCGTCGTAAGTGAGCGGATCACTTACAGAATTTTAAGAGAAGAAAAAATGAAGGGGATGTTCAGAAACCTAAAGCGAAGTCTGGAAGAAAAAAAATAATATTAGACAAATTCCAGAAAAATGGAATTCGACATAAAGTTCATAAATTCTTCTATGATGATGAAATCCCTACTGTTAAGAAAATTTTACAGTCCCTGAATAATGATGAACATATACATATACACATAAAATGGGCAAATCGATGTTAAAAAAATGTTTGCATGATATGAACTTTATATTTGCAAAAGGAAAGAGAAATAGCCCCCTATTTGAGAGAAATGATATTATTTGTTGGCGAAAGGAATTATATTCGGGCAATTAGAACTGCCCGTGAAAGAGGAAGAAAATGTTATTATTTAGATGAGACGTGGTTAAATGGAGAAACATACTGTAAGTTCATTTTGGCGTTAAGAATTTTTGATCAAAATGTCTTTAACTTTCCTTAGAAATTCTTTCTAACCAAACTGTTTGATTCTATCTGGTAACTTGTTGTATAGTACCATACCTATGTAATATGGATTTGATTTATATAATTCTATGATGTTCAAAATATGATGTAGATTGTATCCATGTCTTATATCCTATTGAGGTATTAATACACAAGAGGTCGATTTTTTACCGGGTAATTTTTTTTTTTTGGACAAAACCTATTTTCCCATGTAAATTATTCGAGAATGAAGAGTATGGAAAAATCTCGACACGAAGCGGAGCGATTATTGCGTGATCTGGTTAAATCCTTCTAAGGCAAAGTATTATTTAGCAATTCAGCAAATGGGGACCATTACCGATATTTTGCTTCGTGTTGTAGTTATCGAAAAAGTTATTAGAAAAAGTTGTTTGGAATCTAATTATGAGCCTCACTACCAAATTCCTTTAAGATATACGCGTATTTTAATTTTTCTCTGCCAGAATTTAGGTAAAAAAATTGAAACAATAGAATTATTTGGTGATGAGGCTCGTAATAGCAGAGAAGTGGCCGCAGAATTGAATCGAAAATATCCTTACGAGACGATATCAGTCATGGAACTGCAGACTCAATAAATGCTCTTTTCAATGAAACTAACAGTGTTATTAGAAGATTTCAGAATGACCAACCTCATCGAGTACATCCGCATCCTAAAGATAACGTAATCTTAGCTCCAAATCAAGCGAATACAAGATTGAGTCTGTGAGATTTAGCGTCTTAACCGAACATGGAAAAGGATACAACTAGAAGATGTTTCAGACGTCATAGTATTAAGCCTTATAAACTAAAATTTCTAAATACTTTGAAGGAAGGTGATGAAAATGAAAGGTTAAATTATTGCTATTGGGTCCGGAGAAATATTTTGACGATCGAAAATTTATAAGTAAGGTTTCGTTTCGTTTCGATTAGGCAACATTTACCATTAATGTTGTGGTATCTTCTTAAAACCGTACATACTGGGCTACAGAAAATCCTCATTGGTTTATTAATTGTAACGGCCAGTATTCAGAGAAAATTTAACATATGCGTGGAATTTTAGATAACCGATTAATTGGTTCGTTTTTTTTTTTTAATAACATACATAATACGAAAATGCTACTGAGATTTATTTTTGTAAATTTATTATTTTAAAAAAATTTTATTCTGTATAGTAGTTTTGTAGTGAACATGGCAATAGAGGTGTTGACTTGTTTATTTATGCATTTATTTCTAAAGTTGAAAATATCTAAAACAACTTTATTAACACCTAATGGGATTTAAGAAAACCAATTCAATTTTTGAGACAGTATTCAAAGTACTGAAATTTTATATAAAGTATTTACAGAATAAATCAAAACGTGTGGGCAAATGTGTGTGTACTGTGTATATTCAAGTTGTATAACACAAAACCAAATGGAAAATAACAGATTTGCTGAGTTTTCGGTATTTTCCGCTACCGCTACATGATAAATGCTTTTCAATGTATAATATGTTTATTGTTGTGTTTGGAAAGTAAGTGTTGCTATTTATATTCAGTACAACGCCTTGATCAAAACACTCACAAAGTTTTACACAAGTTCGCTTCAACTTTAGATTCTTGTAAAATTGTCCGTGAAGATGATACCAACTACTGACAGTGATAAAATGCGGAACAATTCACTGAGACGTCTTGGAATGAAATTATACTCGAGTATAACCAAGATAGACACCGAACAATATTTTTATGCAAAACCCAAACAAAATATATACCGGGTGCCCACGAGTCAGCCTATAAATTTCTTTTAAAAAAAGATATTGATTTCAAATTTTAGGATGTTGTATGGTTGAATACAGTGCACAGCTTGGTTGCTCCATGATCTGATTTTCATTTCCGATTTAACCGGAAACAGTATAAACTTTAAAACATAATATTCTTAGTCGCAAACTCCTCTGTAAAATCCTTATTTTACTACAAGGAATGTAACCAGACTGCAACCAACAGCTACCCTCTGGGCTATGTGCCCCGCCGAGCGCTGAATTACAAGTTACAAGCCTGGCGCGTTAAGTGTAATAATTGCATATTACCATCAAAACGCTAATGCTTCGATTGCAACAAGCAGCAGCCGAAAGACTGATCCCAGTAAACTCCCTAAAGTTCCAAGCCATTATTGTAGAGTATCTACTAAAAAAGTTTACGTTGAGTCCAGATTTAGGTCACTACTACACATGTGAAATGTATACAAAGAATGGTGTATTGGTAATAACTATAAAAATGCCGGTAGAACTTTATTCGAAAAAATTTTAGATGATGAAAATAATCGTATTCACAAGCCGCGCAAAGACCAATGTGATGTTTGTATTGGACATCAAGTGGGTTCTGTAATTGAAGAGGATTATACTATTCACTGTACAAAACAAAATGAAACTCGGGCAGCCAAAAACGCAGCCAAGAACAGTGCAAGTAATGAAAAGTTAGTTGTAACAATGGGCGTACAAAGTGTTCTCTTATGTCCAAAATCAAATGCGTCCCAGGTATATTACAAACAGAAGCTTCAAGTTCACAATTCTACTGTGTACGATTTGAGAATTAGTAATGTAACTATTTACGTTTGGCATGAAGGTAATGGAGGCGTATCAAGTAACGAGTTCACGTCGTGCACTACAGATTATATTTCTGATATTCCCGGTACAGTAAAATATGTAATTCTCATTTCCAATGGCTGCAATTATCAAAATCGCAATAAGATTTTGGGTAGCAGTATGAGAGATTTAGCCAAAAAGAAATCGATAACAATTGAACAATTGTTTTTGGCAAAAAGGTCACACGATGATGGAAGTTGATAGCGTACATGCTACTCTAGAAAGTTACTTTAAACCTACAATTAATTCACCGTCTGATTATGTTGCCTTAATGAGGATAGCTAGGCCCCAAGATCCATATAAAGTTAAAGTCTTGGATTATAAATTTTTTCGCAACTTTGAAATGCAAGATACGAACTTTAGTCAATAAGACCAGGTAATAAAGTTGGTGATCCGGTAGTAGTGCGTTGCTATACAAACCTGATGGTTCGATAATGTACAAACTAAGATACACAGATAAATATAAAGCATTATCCGAATATATAAAAACTAGGAGAAACATAGTTGTCCAAAAAACGAATCCTGATGCCAATTCCCAATTCCATCATTCCCGATTTATTTAAGGGCCCAGTGCCAATAAATGAATCCAAGTACCGTCATCTCCAAAAAATGAAGGCTATAATAGAAGAACCGCATCATGCCTTTTATGATAGCCTTGTTTTTAAACCAGATAATAAAAAGTATAAAAGTAAGTATAAGTAGTATAAGTATAAAATCTTGTTTTACTACCTAGCAATAATTTATCCTATGTAACCAAAATAAGCAATGAATACATCCTATGTACATATAGAAGCATTAAGATCAATTTTTCTTCCAAAGTAACATGAAAATAATACAGATATTTAGAAAAATATGTGTGAATAGTAAAATACGAGAAATTATAATATCCAAAATGTAAACCTAAAAAGGGTTTTTCTCGTTTTTCTCAAAACTATATATCATGCGCATAGGATGTATTAAAACGACAACGATGATATATTGAACCTTAATTTTACATTCTACTAACCTTTCTGGATATTTTTTGTTTCTGATGTCCTCTGTCTAAACCTAATAGTTTATGAGATATCGGCGACTAAATGTTCACCTGCACTGTAAATACGTCAGAAATCTGTTCAAAGCAGAAAAATAAAATAAGTATCAAAAGTGAAACACTAAAAGTTACAGGCAGGTATAATTTATTTTAACGATAATTTAAATGTTTAAAATGTACACCGTTGACTTCTCGGTAAGAAATAATCCTTTCTTTAAATTCCCGAAAAACCTTTACCATCTGAATTGGAGTAATAGAGTTTATCAGTTGCGTAATTTATATTTCTAAGGTCTCCTATGTTATGTGGTTGTGTGTGATACTTTAACCCAATAAAATGGGACAAAATTTATCGATTTGGATGAAATAATTCAGAACCGCTGAATTTGTATTTTTTAAACTGATATTAGACAAGCTATAGTAACCATAATTTCCTGGAATTAGCCCTCATGATTCAAACACGGCTTCGAATTCGAATGTATGGAATAACATTTTAGTTTCAGAAACTTTAATTTGCTGCTGAAATCTAACCAGCAAATGCAAACGAACATTAAATATGCAAAATAAGGAGATGGATTTATAGTATAGTTGCTATGGATAAATTAGGTCAAATCTAATTAGATTTCAAATCTTTGGGGATACTTACAGGAATATCACGAAAATGTGCAATGTCAACTATTATCATCATATTTTAGGCTAACCACCAAGAAAATTGTGTGAACACTGAAAATAATCACGACAATGTAAATACAACCGAAATGCAGAGGAAAATATGCCTCGCTTGACAATGAATTTTTTAAAACGTACGTTTTGTTGATTCAAGGAATTTTTTCACTAAGAGACTGGCTAATTATTTTTATCTGTTTGCTTTACCGGATTAAAAAATAGACTTAAGGGATTTTAGAAGGCTGTAGTAATTCTGGTGTGTATTTTGTACAATTTATGCATAAAATAATTTAGCTTGCATCAATAAAATTCACTCATATTTGAAAATACAGTAGGCACACTAAACTTGTCAAGAAATGTCTTAGAATGGGCACTTAATAGGTTTAAAATAACAAACGGTGTTCCAACAATTTTAATATTTCTCCACTTCCAGATTTGGTATCCAAGCCTTATACACACTAAATCTCAATGTAATATTTTACTACCTTTAATAATAGGATGGGGGTGGTGGAGGGGTTGGCTAATGTAAAAAAAAAATGGAGGCTCTTGGTTCTTGTATTCACACTAAATCCCAATTTAATTTTTTACTTTACGTTACTACACATAACTATGAAAGTAAATATAAAAACCGCTGCCCAATGAATCACTACTTCCACATCCTGATTTTGTATCCAAGGCTTATATACACTAAATCCCAATGTAATATTTTACTCCCTTTAATAATAGGGTGGGACTGGCATTGGGGGTGGTAGAGGGGGTGGCTAATGCCAAAAAAAATTTGAGGCTCTTGGTTCTCTTATACACACCAAATCCCAATTTAATTTTTTACTCCCTTTAATAATAGGGCGGGGGAGGCCAAATCCAAAAATTTTTTTAAGAGTCCGTTGGTTCTCGTAAACACGCTAAATCCCAGTTTAATTTTGTACTATATTTAATAATAGGGTGGGGGTGACAATGGGGGTGGTCGTTCTTGTATATACACTAAGCCACATTTTAATTTTTTTTACTGTCTTTCATAATAGTATGGGGGGTGGTGTTGGGGGTGATAGTGGCGGGGGTGATGCCAAAAAATTTTTGAGACCTTGACTTTTCGTACATGCCCTAAATTGCAATTTTATGGACTCTTACCTTCTTTCTTTGCCTATTTACCCTTATTTACCCTTATTTACCCTTATTTACCCTTATTTACCCTTATTTACCCTTATTTACCCTTATTTAAACTATAATCTAGTTCCAGATCTCGTCATAATACATAAGTGTGCCCAATTTCAAGTCAATGTCACAAACCGTTCCGGAGTAAACGTGCGCAGAAAAAAGTTACAGGCGCGGGTGTTAAATGAAGTGTTATTGTACTTCCTGGTGCTCTCCCGCGTCGATGGTCGACTCCTCCGGGAGTCACGGTTGTCTAAACGACGTTTCGGCAGAATCTCGTCTGCCATCTTCAGGTTCTCACTGAAAGCTGCCTACTACTGCTCCTCGTCCCTCCAACGGCATCTGCCACAAACACTTTAAGAAGCCTCGACTAAGGCAAATGTGACAAATAAAGCCAACTGAGGGGGATGATAGATATTAAAATGTACAAAGGTAGCTTTTGTCGAGCTGAAATTCTAGAAACAGGTTTATATTGTGGTACTTTTTAACGTGTCAAAAGTCTCCACCCGCAGACGGGGGGAAGATTAGGGGGGAGAAGATAGGTAAAAAATATCGGTTTTTCGCAAAAAACTCTCCAAGTATCAATTTTACTGTAAAATATGTACACATGACGATTTTGTGTATACAATATATTCAAAATTTGATTCCTTTTAATTGTCATTAGATACACTACATGCGTACGATCTATGGTTTTCGAGTTCTTCTCGATTTTATCATAAACCAAGTGTTCTGATAGCATATTATAAAGATGTTTAAAAAGTCATACCTCTACCAATATTGATCGAATGGAAATGAAAAATAAAAGGAGATTGTTCGTAATTGAATTCTTTACAACTTTCATTTGAAACATTTTGGGATTCGAACCACCATTTTTGAGGTTTTAGCGAAGAACGCGCTCCAATAGGTCGTACGAACTTAAAAAAAACGAAATTGTGCGGATTTTTATTAACTATAATTTTCACGTGTACATATTTTACAGTAAAATTGATACTTTCCGAGTTTCTTGCAAAAAACTGATTTTTTTAAAACTATTTTCTCTCCCCTTCCCCTCCGCCAGCGTTTACGGGTGGGGACTTTTCAATACGTTAAAAAGTACCACAAAATAAGCCCGTTCTCAAAATTTTAGCCCGCTCTGAATTATTCCAAATCCAAATTTTCCCATTCTATTGGGCCCAGTAAAAAAATCCAAAGGTATAAGGTTTGGCGATCTCGGATTTTATGTATCATTAGTGTGGATATATATGATTGTATATGTGTCTATATGTACGTGCATATATTTATACTTAGTATTAGTTAGTATTAATTGTACTGTACCTACTTGCAGCTATTGTTCAATATATTATATTCTGCTAGTGCACATTCCCACGCTTAAGTATCCCTCATATTTTGTGGAGTATTATGTTTATTTATAATTATGTTTATATCTCTTTCTTGTATAATTGAATTTCGTTTACTAAACGCTTAAAGAAATTGCGGATAATATAGCAGGTCACGTTACTTATTTAATAAATAAAATTTTTCACACTGGTATTGCCCCTCGGCTTTAAAAATTGCTGTTATCAAGCCCATTTTTAGAAGCGGAGATAAGACGGGCATCTCTAATTATAGACCTATTTCAATTCTCTCAAACATAGCAAAAATATTAGAAAAAATAATAAAAAACCGAATAAATAGTTATACAAAAAAATTCAAATTAATATCAGAACGGCAGCTTGGCTTCCAGCAGAACAGATACACGCAAAACGCAATTGAATATCTAACTGCAGAGATATATAGGTACTTAGATAACGGAACTCCTTGCATGTGCATATTTCTTGACCTTGCTTTGGGCTTTCGATACTGTGAGTCATACACAGCTATTGGAAGCATTGGGTGATATCGGTTTTCACGGCCCTAGTATAGGACTATTCAAAAGCTACTTGACAGGCAGAAAACAGTTTGTGAAAATAGGCAGTGAAAATAGTGAACATCGCAGTATTGAATATGGCGTCCCGCAAGGTACCGTACTAGGTCCTCTGTTATTCACGATATATCTGAACAACTTATTAACAACAAAAATCACTGGAATAGTTATAAGTTTTGCTGACGACACAGTTATTTTATACAGCAATAAGACATGAGATGAGTTGAAACCGCAGGCAGAATTAGACTTAAAAAAAAATAAAAGAGTGGTTTGACTATAAATCATTAACAATAAATTTCAATAAAACAAAATTTCTACCATTTGCTTGTTATAAAAATACGTTGTCCAAATTTTCCTCCCTTACAATAGATCCCACTACTAAAATCGAAAGTGCACTCATAGTATAATATTTGGGTATTACCATAGGTCGACATCTAAGGTGGGATCATCATATCATTAATGTGTAACACTCTAAGAAGCCTAATATATAGAATGAAGTGTTTAAAAAATATACTAGATACTTCCACTTTAAAAACAATCTACTATGCACTGATTGAATCCCAACTACAGTACGGTATTATTGCGTAGGGAAGTGCTGTTGAAGATCACTTGAAGAAATTGGAAATTATGCAGAAAATATTCTTAAAAATTATACTCAATAAACCGAATATATACCGAAACCGAATATATATGCGAGCGTAGGTGCGTCTTTACTATGTACATACTTCGGTATGAGATGTAAAGCAACGACAGGCGCAGTTAGTAGTTGGATGGGTGACCATTCCAACGGAAACCGCGTCCTCGCCTCACACATCTTCCAGCGGCTTGTATATCAGTGTATGCGCGGAAGCTATACAACCTTAGGCGAGGGTTGTATAGGAGATATACGATCCTTCGGAGGGGATGTAAAGCCGTCGGTCCCTTGTCTATTAAATGTTAGGCAAGTAAAAGATCCCTACTCTTCTTAAGGGAAGAGGTTCGGCAAAATTCCTGGTTGGGGCTAGCTCGCCCACAGGCGTCGGTGTTAAGCCTCAGTAGCGGAAATAGGCCGACGTTAAATAAAATGTATTAAAAAAAAATACCCTTTTGATGATCTCTTCAAAGATGCCAAAATTCTAGATTTAAAACAATTGTATTTCTATACTGTTACTTTGTACCAGTTCAATAATAAGGATACCTTAACTCAACCATACCACTCCCATGCAACCAGACAGAGATTAAAATATATAACACCCTTTTGCGAGAAGTCAATAGGACAAAGAAGTTTTATATTTCTCGCACCAAAATTGTATAATGAACTTCCCGATAAAATTAGAAACCTGACCAACAAACGAATTTTTAAAAAACACTCCATATCCTTCATCTCCAATTCAAATAAAATAAGTATTCGTGATCTAATAGAAATGAAAACTAACTAATATAAGAACATCCTGAAGCCTTACTACAATAAAATTGGTACTCCATATATAGTTGAAAATATGTCCCACATTTGTATGTACCCACAAGTGGAATTAGTGTCTATTATGTGTATTGGTTATAATTTATATCCACATTATAATTATGTTTTATATCTACCTACTATATACCTAAATTATAGATGCCTCACATCTATTATTATACATAATTTACACCTATTTATGCATAACTATATCTATTCCAACATACAATAAGACAAGCAATAACAAACCTAATTATCCCAAATGGTATACTAGAGAAATAAAAAATAACATAACATTGAAAAATATATACCGTTTAAAATACAAAAAAGAAAAAAACGAGCGCCATCTTCACGAATTTAGAAGATTGAGATCCGAAATTAAGTCCCAGATAAACATTGCTTATAGAAATTACTTAAATGACGTCCAAAATTCTGTAACAACTGATCCTACAAACTTTTGGACTTTTATACAAAACAAAAAAGGCACAACCAGGATCCCTGGTTTAATGACATATGAAGAACATACTTATGATAGCCCTGGATCAATAGTTAATAATTTTGGTAACTTTTTCAGTAGTGTTTATCTGCCCTCTAGTACCAGAGTAACTAATAATACCTACAGGGATGTGTCATGCCTTAACATTTCTTACATAACCGAGGATGAAATTATATCCGCCACTAGAAAGCTTAAGAATAAGATGACATCAGGCCATGATAAAATTCCTTCTTTTCTGGTTCGAGATTGTGCATGTGCTCTGGTTCAACCACTTCATATTATCTACAACCTATCTTTAAAAACAGCCGTATTTCCTGATTGTTGGAAACTAACTAGATTATGCCCTATTTTTAAATCCGGAAATGCAGCGGAAATAAGCAACTACAGAGCCATAGCAATTCTCTGCAACTTTGCCAAAGTGTTCGAGATATCATTGTATGCTCGCATCTACCCTTCAGTAAAATCTCTAATATCAACCTCTCAGCATGGTTTCATGGAAATGCGATCCACTGCTTCTAACTTATGTCTGATAACTCAGTTTATAGCAAGGACACTTGACTCACAAGGTCAAGTAGATGTGATATATACTGATTTCTCGAAGGCGTTCGATCGGATTGATCACGAACTTCTATTAGGTAAATTGAATATGTTCGGGTTTAGTTGCCATTTCATAACATTTTTGAGGTCATATTTATATAACAGAAAACAATACGTAGTGTATTATGGACATGAATCTGAACTATTTACGGCAACTTCAGGTGTACCTCAAGGTTCCAATCTCGGACCACTGCTTTTTCTATTGTTTATAAATGATCTCACAAACATAGTACAATGTGACAAACTACTGTTTGCCGATGATATGAAGATCTTCGCAGAAATAAGCAGTATAGATGATTGTGAAAACGTTCTAGCACAGCTAGAAATAGTAGAAAACTGGTGCAATCAAAACAATCTTCATTTGAATGCATCAAAATGTAAGGTTGTTTCTTTTACAAGAAAATCTAACCCAGTGGTATTTCATTACTCATTAAATTCGCAAGTACTTGAACGTTCTGCAACAATAAAAGATTTAGGGGTAATATTTGATCAGAAATTTAATTTCTCGAACCATGTAGCACTAGTAACATCATCAGCCATGAAAATGTTAGGTTTTATAGTTAGAAACTGTCACTCGTTCTCTAATGAGTTTGCTCTAAAAACACTCTACTATTCATATGTTAGATCCAAACTTGAATACTGCTCAATAGTTTGGTACCCGCACTATACCTGTTATAAAAACGCCATCGAAAGTGTGCAGAGAAAGTTTCTGAAATTTTTATCCTTGAAAATTGATGGTTTTTATCCAGAAAGAGGCTACCAATACTCCCTTTTACTAGAGAGATTTAATCTTAATTCTTTGGAATTGCGACGTGCATTAAATAGTCTGAAAATGTTACATAATCTATTTCACAGCAAATTAGACAGTCCGGTGCCCTTAGGCATGTTTTCTTTTTTCTTTTCATGTTCCTCGAATAACCTCACGTCAAACTCACACGTTTTACTGCGAGACATCTCGAACTAATGTGCTTCTTAGATCCCCACTTCATGTTATGTGCAATAACTTCAATAAAATATCAGATGTATGTGATATCAACTGTAGTACGATTTCGGAAATTACCAATGCATTTATCATAACTTTCACAACCAATAGTACTTAACTGTCACTACACCTACGTATTGCCCTAGGCCCTAGGCTTTGTGGTTTTAGTTTATTTGTGAATAAATTTAGTAATTATGTACGTAAAATGTAAAAAATTGTAATGCTGCTAAACGAATAAACATTATCATTATAATTATTAAACCAATAAAGCTTTCGAATTACTTATACTGAAATCAAATTATTTCTCAGGATCCCTTACAACAAAATTAGGTAATAAATAATCTGCTTAAAGCGAATCGATGAAAAGACATATTAAATAAACTCACCACTTCCCATTAAAAATTTCCCCCAACCAGTTTTTCTTCCATAAAATTCAAGATTCAGCCGTTATTATTGACGGTTTAATGTTGGATTTCTCAATCTTGCGACGTAATAATTTATTAACGGATTAATAAATTGGAGTAATTTGTTCCAGGGGAGCACCCAGCGGCGATGCAGACGAGCCAGGCGGGAGTCCCTCACCAGATGGCGCTGCTGGCATCACTTTCGCTGCTGGCGGTCGCCGCAGCCAGATGATTACATCTCCAATAAACATCCATCAACTTCGTGCTCATCTCGGTGTGGCGGAAATGTTAAGTTCGGTGTACATATAAAAATGTCGAGACACTTTTATCGGTGACGGAACAATAAATTCTCATTTAAGTTTTGGTGCTAAACTGTTTATGTGTTTACATATAGTCCCGAGGCTAGGCGAGCCCCGTGTCGAATTTTGAGCGCGCTCGTTCTGTTGCGTGATGAGTTTGTAATAGTTTTTGTTTAGGAGCCAGATCTAAGTCTGCCAAGGTGACTGACATCTTAATAAAATGGCCGAGATAGTACTAGCGGGAGCAATATTGTTGTGTGCGTGTGTGGTTAGAAAGTAAATGGAAACAGAGAAAAATTTACCTTCTTTGCAATAATTCTTGTAGTTTTGAAACTTTCATTATTTAATGTGGTTATTTCCTCTGAATAATACTTTAAATTTGCGACCTAGTAGTGCAGACGATTGCTTCGCCATATTGAAAAAAAGTTCCCTAATACAGTTTTCCTGATCATGCTATTTCAAATACCTCCTAAGATAAAAAAAGTTATTACAAAATTTATACAGTAGGGGAGAGCTTGGGTACAGTAGTCACCTTTTCATAAAATCCTTAATAAAAAAATTACGAAGCACTATATTTAAATTCTTTTTGTCACAGAGAAAATTATTGATATAGGTGCGTTGTAATCACACTTAGTGAAATGTATAAATTAAGAGAATATGGTACTGTCGTGAGCAGAAAAAAATAGGACAACTTGTTTTTCTAATGTAAATCTGTCTCTATTTGAATATGTAATGAGTAGCCGAAATAAAACAGATAGCACTTTTAATTTATTTTTTATTTTTAGTTATTAATATAGTAAATAATGGATGGTTAATGAGACAAATTGCATTGCGTTATAACATTAACAAAAATTTGGTGTGTAACATTTTAAGAAAGTGAAGAATAAACGGTACGATTAGTAGAAATCCTGGATCAAAGGACAAAGGATATCCTACTTAACAAGAAACTAACTATTAATATTTCATTATAGCACCATTTCTATTTATAACTTCTACAAGTCTGTTTGGCATATAATTAAATAACCTTATACAATAACCATTAGTAATAATATTTGCCCATGCATTATTTACTATTTCCAGTAATTCTTCGACATTCTGTGGTCTTACACCTCATTTTTGGATACTTCTTACGAGTAGTCCCCATTCTTCTTCCACAGGGTTAAGATCTGGACTATGACTGGGTCAGTTAAGAACATTGATGTTGTTATCTTGAAACCAGTTAGTTACGGTATGAGCAGTATGAACGGAACAATTGTCTTGTTGAAATATGAACTCATTATTAGGAAATAATTGTAACACAGAAGGAAGCATAATATTGTCTAAAATTCTAATATACGTTTCACTATTAAATCGTTCCTCAAACACCACGCCACAAAACACCAGGACCACGTGCCGATATCCAAGCCCACATATTGACGGAAAATCTATCACTTTTATCATTGTTAGATATATATTTCTCATCGAATCGAGTATTCGGAGGGCGGTAAACATGAATACGACCGCTGTGTCTTGACTGGAAAGTTTTTTCGTCTGTAAAGATTACATTGTTCCAAAAATTTACATCATGCGCTAAAAATTCAAGCGAAAATCCAACTCGAGCTTCTTTATGTTCAACTTTAAGTAAGTATTTCTGTGCTGCTGCATGACAGCATAGCTCCGATTCTCTTACCCGCCGGCGACCAGTACTACTCGATCCAGGAAAATTCGTTTCTTCAGCAGCCTGAATAACTGAGTAAAATGGATTTTCTACTAAAGCATTTAAAAATTGCAAATCTTGTTGTTGAGTTGATATCCTTCATCGCCCGGATCCAGGATTTCTACTAATCGTACCGTTTACTCTCCACTCAAATGTTACACACCGAATTTTTGTCAATATTATAACGCAGTGCAATTTGTCTCATTGACCATCCATCTTCTGCTTTAGCAACAATTCCAGATTTAACTATATCCTTATATGAAGCATATTAGTTTTTTGCACATTTGCATTAATTTATGACAACTAACTGACAATGTCACAAAAATTAAAGTTAGATGTACACAACTAGATTTTAGCAAAATACCGTTATAAGACTTGTCTTATTTTTTTTTGCTCACGACCGTACCAATTCTTTTTTTGTCTGCAAAATAGGCACTCTACCCATCTGTGAAGTAAAGTGGCCAGCGAAGTAAGGTACTGTGGCCACTGGGCTTCAAAATAATTTTACAATAGAATATTATCTAAGTTGAAAATTTCATTACAAAATGTATCTTAGCAAATATTGTATAAAGATAAATTCATTGGAAAACAGAATAAATTTACTCTTCTATTAGTTCCACGTGGTTGAGGTAAGCGGAGAACTATATCTTGTTTTGATACTGTGGCTTAATCTGGAATAATTGGATATGAAATAGTATATTCTGTAATACGTTTGGAATGAAGCATATTCTGCAGAATATGTCATTCCAAACGAATTACACTCACTCACTCTTTGGATTTAGACCATGGTGCAGTTTTGTCATTGTTTGTAGGTAAATAGTAAGTTCCGTTTGTTCTTCTGTAGAAAAAATTTGTTTGACAGAATAATTAGGAGTCAGAGCGCCAGTCTATGTCGTCTTTCTTATCCTGACATTTTATTAGGTATCTTCTGATGGTAGTGCGGGAATTGTACCTCGAAGTAGCAGTTTTTGTGACAATCCACATTCCATAGCATCATATATGGCTTTTTTCACAGTTTTGGGAAGAAGTTTTCCCAATACCCAGACTTTTGGGTTTTGAGCGCAGCATATTTTCGTCTGTAAAAATTAACAAACATAAGGAACAATGGCCACCCCGTTTTGTATATGAAAAGCAGTGACCAATGTTTCTGCAAAAGACGTGGCCACTATACCAAAAATCACATGTTTGAGGAACATAACCTTCAACCAATTATAGGAAATACTGATTTGATTCAAGTATCAGAATTATTATTCTTAAAACTGTTACAAACAACATTATGTTAAAACACTTAATAAATTAGCTTTCGTTGAGTTGTAAAAATACTTAAACTTAGTAGTAGTGAGAGGTAAGTGAAACCTCTCAAATGGTTAATTGCTACTATACACCATAGATGTCTTAATGGGCGTATAGCGACTTGCGATTCTGCAAGTACCTGAGAGCGGCGAACCTCTCACCACTACTCAATTTACTATAGTTTGTATAAAACTAGCAGGTTGGCCACTATCATTTGTCTGTTCCATGACCTATGGCATACTGATGAGAACTAATAAGTTCGAAACCGGTCTATGTCTGGTCAGGGAATTGACAAATGATATTGGTTAGTATTCTTTTATGATTTGTAAGGTGTAATTCAATGCAGGTCGGGGTGTTTGCCCGCTGAGTAGTTTTTTCCTGCAAATCATATATTATACTTAAACTTGCCTGAATTATATACACAGAGTACTTTTGCAAACGATTTTTTTGATAAACTGTTAGAAGTTAACAGTGGACTTTACACTTTACCGACAATGTATTCTGACAATGTATTCTGATAGTTACTAACTTTTTCAATAGATGGCGATGTTGTATCTATTTAGGATCAAATGAAATATAGCTGTGGCTACTGTACCTAACTGACCACTGTACCAAGCTCTCCTCTACTAAATTGCCTATAACTTCGAGTTTTGTGTAATGTGGTTAATTCAGTCAAATTAAACATGAAAAGGGGGTGAGCGCTGCGTTAAAACTGGCTTTTTTGGTATGTTATTTATCATAAAAGAATAATGTTAAATCCAAGTTTTCGACCTCGGCAGACGACCGGGTGATTGTCAAAAATCAAGAAAACCTCGAATTTTTTTTACCGTTTTTCTGTTTTTGTCGATTTTGACCCAGAAGGATTGGCATTTCATCAAAGACCGTTATAATCATCTTTGAGGTAGATTAAATTTGCAACAACAAATTTGAGATTTGAGCGGCTATCGTAGGTCAAATAGTTTCGGAAAAATTTACACTAAATGATTAAATTGTGAAAAACTGAAAATGAACAAATACAGAGTTGATATTTTGTTCAATTAAAGTGCTCTAAGTTCAGTCCACTGCTATCAATATATTCACGCACTATTTAAACACAACAGTATATCTAGAAAGGCTTTGCTTCACCAGGGATGCGCATATTAGCCGCTATTGGTAATGTACAAAAACCTGGCCTGAAAAATATGGCAAACGGTTTTGGTTACATAAATAACAAAGGATGATGTAAAAGCAATAATCCGCTATTAACTCAGCGAGGGCTGTAAACATACCAGCTGGCAGTGCAAGCAATGCATAGACTCATAAGTTCAAGGTTACCGGAACGTCGGCGTCGACCGCAATGACCACTACGTTAAATGTCTTACTTTTCTATTTATGTTTATGTATGCTGCCCTCAGAGTACAGACTCGATCGAGGTTAACGTAATCAAATTTTTCGCGAGGCTCTGGTAGAAAACCGTTACTGCTGACTTTTATCCGTTGCTGGTTATTTTTTGCCGGTCATAGCAAGAACCATGTGCATTTTTACAGCATGCTCGCCATGTCTGGTCGATAGCCGAGTGGGTTAAGGCGCGAGGTGGCAATCGCGATTAATCACACGGACATCGCACCACCGGGTTCGAATCCTGGCTCCGGCACTGGCACTGTCGGAGGAAATGGTTGTATGTCCGCGTTTTTTTCAATGTGTAACCTCCTGCACAAGCCCTGGCTTCTGGAATTGGGAGTTGTCTAATTTCTGTGGTGTTTATTTATTATTTATTTATTTATTTACTTGTCGATGTCATCGGCATACATGGCCAATTGATCGGCGTATATAGTCATGGTGTCGGCGTACACAGTCATAGCTACTTTTGCAGTCAAAATACGCGGGAACTTAGAAACTTGCGAATTGATTCATTTTAATGTCCCGCTCCATGGACAATTTTTTCTTTAATCACATTTTCTGATATTTATCTGTCAAATATGAGTGTAAAAGTTTCATAATTCTTTTTCAAGATGCTCAGCAACCGGTCAAACTTAATGGCTCCTAAGCATATGGTATTAAAACATGTAAAGTATCGAATTTTCTTCCTCAAAAGCGACACAAGACTCTATGGCCGCCGGTCGGGCTAACTGGTTGTGAGTGTGAACAAGAAGAGCGAACGTCCAAAAAAGAGACTTACTAATGTATATAGAAATTTGTTTTGTATTTTTAGGAAGCACTTTAGGAAATCCTATAGAATTAAATTCATTGTAATTATTAATACATGTTGATTATATGTAGATATATTGTTATAATAATCAAAATATCATTTGTTGTGTTACTACTACACTTAAGTTTCCACGCCCTTTGCCTTTATACATAACTTGGTGTGATTTCATTTGCCGGTCACTGAAATAATTCATATTCATTCGAATTCATTTTAATACATAGTAAACTGATTAACTGTAAAGTCCATTTAAATATCGGCTGAATAAAAATACACATCGTTACATTGTTGTAATAATTACACACAATTTTTGAATCGGCCGGAAAATTATTTTCATTTCTTTTTTAAAACGAATCATATAACTGATATTCCTAAAAAAAAATTACCACCTGCAATCGATAATGGTATATTGTTTTATGTGGATGGAAAATTACATTCTTCCGTTCGAGAATGTACTTGAAGCAGCCAAGACACAAAAAATTACTTTTTCTCCACGTCAGTAAATCATGGCATTTCTTTCTCACTTCATGACATTAAAGTTTGGCATTTCAGACAGCTGTGCGTTGCCATTAGCAACCAAAGTAAAAGTACTTTTTTTCCGCTCGAGTGGACTTTTACTTCCGTTGCTGACGACAACGCACAGATACATTTTTTATCTTTATTCTTTTTTATAGGTAATCGACGCTTGAAGAAAAAATAACTTTTCTTATTCGGAGTAAAGGCCGCTTTTATTCCTAGTAAAATAATATAGTATTACTGTACATATAACTTTTAGTGCCGCTCGTGGATGGCAGTAAAGGACCTTTACTGCCACCCACCAACACGAACTAAAACGAGTTCATTTTTCAAGATGGCGGCTGAAGGAAAAGGGGGTATAGGTCACCTTTTTGGTTTAGACCTTCTAAGTTGTCCTGATAACATGGAGCAAGACAAATTCGAATGTGCAATTTTTTCCAGGTTAAAGTACTATTTGACTAAATTACTCGCGTCTTAAGTATATAAATTATTGTAACAAAGTATAAATACAGTATAAAATAATTGCAGCTATATTGTAATACAATATTTGCTCCTAATTAACGGCCCGTTAAAATTAAGTCCGCAAAAGCGGAATAAGCCGATTCTCTTTGTCAAGTGATAAATGATCACTATATTTCACAGTACTGCTTCTGCAGATTGTCCACATTGATTTGCATTAACGTTCAACCATTTTAACTTAAACCTCTTAGAACGGTTAAAACTTGTATCTCATCTCTTTACGCTTGTCACATTGATGCTCCTAGAGCAGAAAAATACCTCTTTCATATAAACTGTTTTATACTTAAAATTGAAATTTCTACGCAGCAAAGCACTTTTCCTAGATTTAATATTCGTTCCTTATTTTACTCTTTTCTACAAAGTCGAGTTCAGATACAACACTTTACGTTTGAAACGCAATTACTTTAATATTTCGAAAGTATTTAGCTTTAAGCTAGTCCGCTTTGTTATCTCTGTGAAATAACTAGCGTTTCAAACATAGCAGAAATAATCATCTCACTGGTGTGTTGAAACAGTTGAGACCATATTTTTAGAGTAATAAAAATAAGGAATTGTTTAGAGAACTACTTTAATGGAATTGGATGTTGCTTCATGCTACATTGTACCTTTCTGCATCACTTGTAGCGTCGCATCAAATGAATTTTGATTTCACGTAAAGAAAGGTATAGAATTCGGGGACGTGTGATGTAAAATTTTATACTGATTAGACGTTGATGTTATTAAAACTAACTAATAGTCCAATGTCTATAGCACTTTTCTATAGACGGGACTAAAGATTCGAATAAAGAGTTGATGAATCGCATTTCACGTTGTATGAAATGGTAAAATAAGTTTAAGTCCAAGTTTGTCTTGTGTCATCGTATTAGAAAAATGGTTTCATAAAATATCTCAGCTCCCGCTGGTCGATTTTCAAAAAATATTTTGAAGGTCTTAAAATTATATACAAATATTTTCTTAATTACAGCAATTTTTTTGCATTTTCTTAAGCATACGTTATTAGCTATGCGGCTGCAAGTTCGAACTAGCTAGGCATTTTTATATTGCAGCATAATTTTGACTATATCTCCTGTAATGCCTGGCTGTTTATAAACAAATCGTCCATCAGTTCCTGTTTACTTAATTGATGTGTATATTCTTGGGATTTCGTTCATTAAATTAAAGCTTATTATGTTTTCTTACGTTTCGGTTTTATTAACCATCGTCAAAGAACTACAAATTAGATAAATAAACGGTATAAAATATTTTTTCATTCTATGCAACATTGATTTTATTCTAACTTAATTGATTCTATTGAATGGTTTTTACATTATTTTTTCCTTCTAGATCTGGTGTTTGGATGCACCTAAACCCAGGTACTTAACTGCTTGCTTTCATTTCTATTAGATTTTGTAATTTGTTTATTTATTTATTTATTTATATACACAAACCCAACAGAATTTACATTCCATTTACAGGGCCGGAAACTAACGTACATATATATTATCAAAACTGGTGATATAAATTAAAACTAGAATACACGCTAGTGTTATATATTATGGCTTACTATAACCTAAATCTTAATACTAATATAATTATTGCAAAATTCTACAAATAAATTAGGTGAACATATGACCATTCAATATATACATATTTATCTATACACGTACATATACAATTATATACAATAATAAAGGAAAAGTGAATAGGGAAAGACATTAAAAAAGAAAAAAGAAACAAACAAAAACTGTTAATCTAAGAGAATCTTGACTTGATTTGGCTTAATCTAGTGTTAAAAATGTCGACATCATGTGCAATAATTTCGAAGCTACGACAGATACATTGTAGTGGTGAAAACATTAAAGCATTTATGTGTGTCTTAGAAAGTAGAAAATTAAAACAAGGATGTAGATCTGGTTGACCTGGTAGGTGCTCTAAAGTTGATTTGTTCAAGTAATTGCGGACAGTTGATCATGTTGTTTAGAAGTTTGTATAAAAGTATAACACTTTGCATCTCTCTCCGCTGCTTCATAGAATTGTATGAACAACGATTCAGTAGTAATGAGTGATCATAACCTATAGGGGGATATTGATGATCGATTGTTAATGCCAGGAATTTTAAGAAACGTGTTTGAATGCCTTCAATATTGTTAATATGTACGTCGTAGTGGGGGTTCTATATCACGCTCGCGTATTCTAGTCGGGGTCGCACCAAGGTATTATATAGAGTTTTTATGGTACGCATATTTTGAAAATCTTGAGCATTTCGTATGAGAAACCCTAACATTTTAAAAGATGATGTCACTGTGTTGCTTATGTGTTCTCTAAACGAAAGATGTGAGTCAAATGTTACTCCTAGATCTTTAAAGCTATCATGACGTGTCAGATTTGCCTTATTAATAGTATACTCATATTGTATTTTATTTCATTTCCTCGTAAACGATACTACGTTGCATTTATTTATGTTCAGAGACAATCTGAATTTGTTACACCACTCGTGAATTGTACTTAAGTCTGTCTGGAGCTTTTCGCAGTCTGATTCGTCGTTGATCTTACAGTATATCTTCAAGTCGTCAGCATATAAGAGAGATTTACAACTGAGATCGATGACGATATCGTTAATGAAAATGATAAACAGTAAAGGGCCTAATACCGACCCTTGTGGAACTCCTTATTGAGATATAAAGTCGATAGACCTATGACCATGATATTGTACAAACTGACTTCTATTAACCAGATAGGATTCAAAAAAAGTTATTAGACTAAGGTTAAAACCAAACGAGACTAATTTCGTTAGCAAAACATCATGGTCCAGCCTATCAAAGGCCTTAGAGAAGTCCATAAAAATAACATCGACTTGTCCACCATCATCCATAACTTCAGCTAAGTATTGTGTTATACAAAGTAGGTTTGTTGTTGTCGATCGTTGAGAGACAAAACCATGTTGGTTGTTGCATATACGTTGATGAATCTGGGGATAAAATGCAGTATGCATGACGAGTTCAATACTTTTCAAATACTTAAAGTTATTTATGATTGTAATAGGGCGGTAATTTTCTATATCCGATTTGTTGCCTTTTTTGTGTATGGGACAAATTTTAGATGCTTTCCATTTATCAGGATATGCACAAGCTTGTAAGGACAGGTTAAAAATATGTGCCAACGGCGCAGCCAATATACCTGAGCAGTATTTTAAGAAGAAAGCTGGTAAACCATCGGGCCCGGCCGTAAATTTTGGTTTAATTTTTTTGAAGGCATTAATCACATCCATCTCAGTTATCTTAGGCATTGCTATATTAATATTATCACTAGTTACTGCTGACAAGTTTATATTGCGACTTGCGGGGATGTACGCTGAACTAAAGAAGTCAGCAAAAGAATTCGCTGTATCTTCGGGATTATCTAAAATACTGTCATTATTAGTGAAGGCATTCGGCATTGAACTGGATTTTTTTTACTGTTGACATATGCCCAGAAACTTTTTGGATTTGAGGACAGATTGTTTTCAATTGAGTGTAAGTAATTTTTGTAAGATGTGTCGATATCTCTTTTCAACTTAGCTCTTAAAAGTTTAAAGTTCTCAAGATCGACAGTGTTACTAGATTTTTTATAGATACGCCAAGCCATCTCTTTATGCCTTATATCGGTAATTATATGTTTTGTGAACCAGGGAGGAAATGTTTTTTTGGACGTTTTTTTCATTGGAACAAATTTTGATACGCTAGTACTGATAATATTATACAAGTGATCCGCTGCATCGTTAACATTATTTATTTTATAAATATCTCTCCAGCTTGTGTTACACAATTCTGAATAGAGTGGTATAAAGTCAGCTTTTTTGAAGTTGTACGTCATTGCGTGATTTTTGGGAACCTTATTGTGGCAAGAGCTAAAGTTTAAATCAATATTAAGTGGTGGGTGATGCACATCTTCTTTGAAGACACAGCAATCGGATTTACTGACACTGCACAGTTTATTGTAAAAGATAAGATCTAATAATTTATTATTGGAGTTAGTTACGAAATTGAATTGAGTGAGGCCAAAGAAGTTAATAAAATTATTTAGTTCAGTTACTTTAACGGTCCTAGTCGAGTTATTAAGAAAGCATTCATAATATTCCGGAATATTAAAGTCACCTAAAATTAGTATGTCCGTGCCGTAAATACCATGTAGGTTAGCAAAACAGTCAAAAATCGAGTTGTATATTTGGATATTTGCATTAGGTGGCACGTAAATTAAGAATACTGAAAGTGTTGTAGTTCCCATATTCAACATACAGTGGGGCTATATGTGTGGAGGTCAATTAATTTATATATTTCAATGCAACTTTTATTATTTTTAATCCACTCCTTAATTTTTGATTTGAATAACTTTAATGAGTATCAGTTTCATGTTTGGTGATATAACTTGATACAATTTGGGGCTTACAAAATAGTATCTTTTTTGTGTGATCGTCTGTAATGTTTTGGACACCCTTGTTGAATGCATTTTATGACGAGTTTCATAATTGTGTTCTATATTTATTAATTCTGATTTATTGTCATGCTTTCTCGCCAACAAAAAGAGGCAATAGAACTGCCTGATGCTAAGTGCATTTCTATTTCGTTGAACGAATTTTCAGTTGTATAATAAAAATGTTTGTTATATATAATCTTTAAGAACCACTTTTGTATCTTTTCCAAGCTGTCCATGCGATTTTTTGTTCTGCCTTCCCAGGCTACAATCCCATATTGTAGATGTGGTTGTATTAGAGCGTATAGAGGAATTTGTAAATGCTTTATATCAAATACTATTTTAAAATATTTAAATTTATGTAGTAATGATAGTAATTTTTTAGTTACATAATTTAACTGGTTGTCTATAAAAATCCCAAATATTTGAGGCTGGAAACACAATAAGCAACCGCACTGATTTAGAAAACTTAAGCGAAACATATTTCAGTATATTAAAAATAAAATATATAGCCTATTTATGCATCTTGCCATAAATTTTGCAAACAAATTTAAAATAAATTGACCATAATAATTTGCACAATACATTCAGCAAAAGCTACAAATCTATATACACATATGCGGAAACTTATCAAGTATAACGTAAACAAACTGCAAAATCTAACAGTAATGAAAACAGGTAGTTAAGCACTTTAGTTTAGTTGCATCCAAACCCCAAACCTAGAAAGAAATGAAATATAAAAACCAGTATTTAATAGATTTATTTAAATTAAAAATTGTAAGTACCCAAAATCAGTATTGCAGAAGAAGAAACATTTTTTTAATACTATTTATTTGTCTAATTTGTAGTTTTTTGACGATGTATTATGATCAAGAAAATAAAAGGATCTGTATATTCCTGGTAACTTAATTTATTTTTGACATTAAACGTGGATCAATAATTTTACTGTTCTATGCTTTATCAATATGTAAAGTTACAGAAAACATTTTTACACAACAGCTGTGAGTTTTGATGTAACAATCGCGAGTAACATAAACTTTTCTCACTTTTTAAATTATTTCGTATCCAGAATCTACTAGACAGAATTGAACATCGACGGATAAGTATTCTCGGTCTAAATCCTTCGTAATATTCATTATTGCAATGCTCCTTTGAGGCCAGATATTGTCCCGTTGGAAACAGATGCCTTTAAGTTTGGACGCTATTGTGAATTTTAGTGGTTGAAGTACCTAATATCTGAATTGATCGTCCCACATAGCTTGAGAGAATCAGCAAGAACAATAATTTGAACATTTAGGATTTAGGTCAATGAACGACATTTATTGGTTTGAGATTAATACACGTATCCTTATTGTTTGTACCTAGTTTGAAAAAATATTAAGGCCCTTTTGGAGTTGGACAGAGGAAGCCACCATGCTTTGTCGGATGACTCTGTTTGAAAATATATTTATTTTTGCTTGTTCTATGCATGCATGATAATTTATTTAACTGGAAAATGGAAGAATAGAGGCATCTTTGAGCAGCAAGTCTTTTTGCTATTATAATAAAACCTGACTAAAGCTGTGGATCTATGTAAAGGTCATGAATGCGCGAGCGAGATGACATTTTCAATAATAATTTAAAAATAAATAACAAATAAAGGTTATCTTGTGCAAGGAATCTGTGTTTTAATGAACGTATTAATATTAAAATTTTTCAGTATTCAAATTAAAAACTTTATCATTATTTCATTTAAGATATCTAATAAATGAAATAGTTGATAAGATTAATGACATGTTTAATTTATTCCTATATAGAATCAATAAAAACTACAGAAATACAACATGTATATATTCGATTCATTTGTAATGCTCCTTATTGAAATCATGTTAACTCCTAGTATTCACACGTTGTTTGTTAGAAATAAAAAAGGAATCACTACTTCTACATCCAGATTTTGTATCCAAGTCTTATACACACTAAACCCCAATGTAATGTTTTATTCCTTTTAATTATAGAGTGGGGGTGGGAGAGGGGGTGGCTAATGCAAAAAAACATTTAGAAGCCTTTTGTTCTCATATACACACTAAATCCCAATCTAATTTTTTATTCCCTTAAACAATAGGGTGGGGGTGGCAACGGGGGTAGTAGAGGGGATAACTAATGCCAAAATAAATTTTAGAGGCCCTTGGTTCTCTTACACACACTAAATCCCAATTTAATTTTTTAGTCCCTTTAATTAATAGGGTTAAGGTAGCAATGGTGGTGGTAGAGGGGGTGGCTAATGCCAGAATCCAAGACCTAACCAGGTCTATGTTTGTCCTGACTGCGATCGACATGTGCTCTCCCGAATTGGCCTCTATAGCCATAGTCGTGTGCATCCTAGATGAATGGGAATTACAATAGACTACACCTTTTACTTGTTTTTTATTACACACAATCTATCGACTGTAACATTTTTTTTTTTATACTCGGACTCGAGTAAAGGCTAATAAATAATAAATAAATAAATGCCAAAAAAATTAGGGTCCCTTGGTTCTCGTATAAACACTAAATTTCATTTCTTACTCCCTTTAATAATTGGGTGGGAGTGGTAGAGGGGGTAGCTAGCGACAAAAAAATTTTTTGAGATGTTTCTTTCTTGTATACACACTAAATCACATTTTAATTTTTTCTAATCCCTTTCGTAATAGTATGGGGGTGGTATTTGGGGGTAATAGTGGGGGCGGTGAGGGTGGCCGATTCCAAAAAAAAAATTTGAATTTTCGTACATGCCCTAAATTGCAATTTTATGAACTCTTACCTGCTTGCTTTGCCTATTTACCCTTATTTACCCCATTTACCCCCGAACCCTTCAACGGAACTAGATCAAAATATAATCTAGTTCGAGATCTCGTTATAATACATAAGTGTACCAAATTTCAATTCAATATCATAAACGGTTCCAGAGTAAATGTACCCACAAAAAATGTTACGGACAGACACCGACAGACAGACAGACCGACAGATAGGAATTTTTTTCGCTCAAATTTAAAATCTCGACGTTTCATGACATTTTAGGCCTATTTCAACAAAATGAAATTAATATTTTTTTTCGCGTTACTATACTTCCGTCCACTCTATGCGGAAGTAATTAATACTTAATGTATGTTTTTATATATTTAAATGTGAACTACAATATAAACTACAAGGCAAATATTTTTGCCTTGACAGAGCCATAATTTTTAAAATTTTCCAGTATGCGTTTACAATGTTTGGTGACGGTTTCCATTTTTCTGGATATCGAGTAGCAAATGTGCTGCAAGTTCTTGATATTACTTTATCACATTCTCCATAAATAATAACCAAATTTAAAAAGTCTTCGTGAGTGTAATTTAAACATGCTGGCATTTTTTGACACAAGATAAGGACTGATTGTTTCTAATCATGGCTATTTTGATGATGTGATTACAACAATTCATGAATTTCTAATAAAATCGCAAATACTTCAAAAAGTTGTAACTTTAACCCCCACAATGCATATCAGAAAAAAAGGGAATTCAATTTTACACAACTTGACGTAAAAAAATATAGGGTGTTCTATTTGACCTAAACAAGTTTTCGCGGTTTGAAGTTGACAATATGTAACGCGAAAAACGGAACACTTTGCATGATATTATTGAATTTATTTCAATTGTAGAACGGGGTTCTCCTTGTATTCTTTTTACGTGATAAGAAGCAAATGAAGATCTTTTACACGAAGAAAGTTATAACGGTTCTTGTAAACCGTTGCACCTGTCAAATTTTCTATAAAATGTCAAATATCTCTGAAACGGCTAGGTTTAGGTATAGGATATGCTAGACATTTTCGACTTAGAATTTTATGTTCTTTTCGAAAACCCTAAAATATATAGGGTATTCCATTTGTAATAAGCAAGTTGGTATCGACTTCCGGTGTAAGCGGAAGTGCCAGCTGCTTGTAATTACTTTAGTTGGATTGGCCACACCGACATTAGTAACTACCTAAATTTTCAAAATTTTTTGATGCGTACTTTTCTCTATATCGATCGATTCATTTCCCGGTGAGAAACCCTGTATAAAAGTAAAAGTTTTTTTACTTTATTAGTGGTTAATTGTCACAGATTTTAATCGCTCATCATTTAGGCAATCACTCACTGAATAATAAGATTTATTAATCAAAGATAATTGCAGTTTTTTTCTTGAACTAGTGCAAAGGAATTGTTAACATATCTTCAGGAAAATGGTTATATAATTTGCTTCCAGCATAAAATCGGGTCTTTTCATATAAAGATTGATGTTTAGGTAGTTTTATAAGAGAACCATGTCTCGTACCATAATTATGATTAGCTGCATTATCTTGAGACTTTCCAATATTCTTTTTTTATGTACAGAATATAATTATAAATATATAGACACGGAGAGGTTAATATCTTGTGCTCTCGAAATAATGGTTGGCACGAATCTGTAAGTTTTAGTGAAAAATGAGGCTTATAATTCTTTTTCATTATACGAAAGCACCGAGTTAACAAGTGCATGGTAAGTATTGTTTAAAGTTTTTGTATCGACAACGTTTTTTAAATGCAATATAGCATAGTAACTAACCATAATTTTTTTACACACGTGTTCGACGTGGCCATTATAACTTAAGTCAGCATTAAGATAAATTCCTAAGAATTTATTTGAAAATGAAGTGTCCACTGTCACATTATTAACTTTTATATCGAAATGATAATTACTTATTTTCCTGTTGCAAAAATTTATGGCAACTGTTTTTTCTGCATTGACAATTAAACCGTTTTTCCAGCAGTAGTTTGTAAACTGACTGGAAATAAAGTTAAATTTATTTTGAAGTTCTGCTGGATCATCTGCATCAAATCCTAGTGTGATATCATCTGTATACATTATAATGTAATTTGCAGAAACATGTGTTTTTAGGTTATTAATAAGTAATAAAAATATGGGAGAACCTAGCACAGATCCCTGTGGAACACCAAGTTGAATTTCAAATTTGTCAGAAGAAATATTTCCAATTTTAACTGATATTTTCCGATACTTTCAATCAATTAAAAATCAAGACAGTCAGAAGCTCCTAACATGTTAATAAAGAGCGCACCAACTAACTGATTTCCTATTTTCAATGCATCCATAATCTTTTTTATTTTTGAAATTTTCGAATAGCTATGAAGTCGGTGGAAAGCAGCAATGGCTTAGCCAAATTTCTACTCTTTGTGTTGTATATTTGTTGACTGACTAAAGTTGTAATTATTTATTTTTACTTTATTTATTCCCAACTTTCAATGTCATCAGTTTCATTCGTTATGAATATTAGCCAAAAAATTCGCTGCATTTCTTCATAAAGAAAAAAAATACTAATTTGTACATCACACAGTTTGTTGAAATTCCTGCAGATGAATCCGGAAAATATTAATGTCATTCCAACAAATCGATAAAATATATCTTTAGAATGAAATACAGTTTTATCTACAGTTTTATCACATATAAAATATGTATAAAGGCAACTGGGACAACTATATATTCCACTAAAGAACTTTTATAAAAATCAAATCTTGGCAATATTACTTCAAATACTATCTATTTTATAACTTTATTGATATTTTTATAAAAGTACAATGTATTAAACATTTCAGACACTTGTAATTATCACTGTAAATATTATAATTAATAAGGAAATAAACATAGTTCGTATAAATTGTTTTTTATTATGGAATGTCGGTTAAGTCACTTTTTATATTTTACTGTTATCAGCTACCTAATATTAGTACATAACCTATGGTCGTATGCTGACAAAATTCCATGTTATTTCTTATGGAGGTTCATTCTGGTCTTTTAAAGTCGTTCGTGTAAAGGGCCGGCTGGCGGGAAATTCAAACTGTCAGAGGTAGGAAATTCAAATCAGTGATCAAAAATCTGTAACCTGATTACCGCAATTACCTCTGTACGACTGTGGATAATTGTGGATAAAAATGTGGATAATTTTAGTTGTGTATAATTGTGGATATAAATTTAGATAGTTGTGGGTAATTGCGATAATCAGGTTACATATTTTTGATCACCGATTTGAATTTCCCCCGTCGGACAGTTTGAATTTCCCGCCAATTTATGAAGTTAGCTACAGACCTGCGCGCGCAGCCGACTCTTTACACGAACGACCTTGAAAACCAGAATGAACCTCCATAAGATATAACATCGGATTTTGTCGCCGTACGCCCATAGAGTTGAGGCAACAATTCAAGCGATGCATGTCACCGATCGATTCTATAAATAAGACAATACCGCTAAGAATCAATAAACCCCATTAAACTGTACCTACTTCTGAAAAAAGCTTAATAACTGGGTGTCAAGAATTATTCTTTTTAACGTAATTAATGATTAAAAATTATGTTAGTATTAAAAGTTCTTTAATGAGATCACTCGTGACGTGCATCGCTTGAATTCTTGCCTCGACTTTACTAACATTCCTCTGGTAACAGTAACCCATATTCAGATTTGGCCATTTGTTGGTAACAAATATTGGAACATAGCCTACATTTGCTGAGATGATACGCCTTTCTGCATCCTGTTTCATAGCCACAAAGAACTGAATCAACGACATTTTTTGCTGCAGAGAATTGGAGATAAAATAGGTAGGTATAGTAGGTACCATACACAATACAGCGATACAAAAAAGCTCGCAAAAAACGTAAAGGAGAACGAGCGCATCAGTATCATTTTCAGAAAGGCTTCTTTTAAACCATCCCAAAAATGGTCATACATATTTTCCAACAAGTTGAGGACGTAGCCCAACCCCACTCCTATGGACTTCCAGGGGTGGACTAACTGTGTCCTTGCCATATAAGTTTAATGAAAAACTTATTGAATCTTCATATCATTGTTGAAGTAAATAGTTTATCTTGAAATTGAACAGTAAAATTAAAGTTTACAAGAAGATCAAATCTCAAAAATCGGCCCCACACAACTTGAACAAACTTTTCTATTTAGGAGTAAGAACAGCTTCGGAGAAAATAATTTTTTAATTCTATAAATCCTACCCTCTACAGCCTTTCTCCCTATTCTATTGGCAACTAGTTATACCATGGTTCACTGATACTGAGGGAATGTTCAAGCGTTACATTTAATCAAAATTGTTAAGGCCAAAAAATAATCCTTTAAACCTTACCCCCGCAGACCTCCCCCCAGCATTTTCTAGGTAAATCTTGTTATGCCATCTTGTACTGCCACTATGAAAGTATCTGTACGTTGAGTCAAAATTGGTTCAGCCGTTACAGACAAAAAAAATATTAAATTCTTTAAAACTCACCCCCTCGTCACCTCCCTCACTACATTTTCTAGGTCCATGGTTACGTCTTTTCATACTGAATTAAGGAAGTATTTATGTGATAAATTTGTTCAAAATCGTTTGAGCTGTTTTAAAGAAAAAATATTTTAATTTAGTTTTACCGATTTTCAGGGGCTAACTCCCTTCACATTTGAGCGGCTTTGTCAATGCAATTTTGCCTTTTCTGAATATTGCAGACACAGTCCAAGAATGCGTTAGGAAACAAGGCTTTTAAGGCTTCATCATCGATGCTGTAGAAGAAGTAAGAATATCTGTAAAGAAGGCAGCTTAAACTGAATACATAAGCAAGTCAATATTGCATACTTTAACGCTTCCGAATCCTTGGGAAGTTTCTAAAGGAGTTCCTTTTTAAATAAAGGTACAAACAGCTTGTTGAAAATTATCACCTAATCAATGTTATGCGTCATTTTGATAAACTACTTGAATTACTACTCTATAAAGTCATTCATATAAGCGCATATAAAGTATTATTAACTTTAGAGCTTCTCACTGAAATTAGCAAAAATTCAGAGATATATACCAATTCTCCTACGAAATTCACTGTCATTACTAGAAAACCGCCTTTGCTCACGAAATTTTAATATCAATCATTTTATAGCAAATCCATAAGAAAAATATATACCGGGTGTTAGAAAAGTATGGGAACGGTGGAAAATCTCGAACAGTTTGTGCCCATAAAAAAACGTCCAATTCAAAAACTGAAAAACACGTAGTTGTTATTTTTACGAAATCTATCTAACAACATTGGATTCGACTCTCCCACCCCTAACCCAGTGGGTGGGGCGGGGGCAACTTTGAAATTTGTAATGAAAATCCCTATTTTTTATAGCGGATACGGATTCTACGGCCAAAAATACGTGAATTTTATATCGGACATTTTTTCAATTCTCGCAAGGTGTCACTGCAATCGCAAAAAATTGAGTGGAAACATGAAAGTTTTGAACGCATGCTTAAAAAAATACGAAAAGTAACTACTGATCTCGGAGTGAATGATTTCCCGAGCTGTTTTGAGAACAGTGATTTTACACGGTCGTGCGGAAATTACAAAAACTATTAACATTCTGTAAATTTATTAGCAGCTAATAATTTTCAATTTACATTTTTTACAGGGCAATAAAAAACTTGATTTAAAAAAAACTAACAGTGGTTTTACCTCTTAATTCAGCCACTTCAGACAAGTTCTTGATCTCAGCCAGTGAATGCAAGGAGGTAACTCGGCCATTTAAGGCAAGGTGAGGATTTCGGCCAGCTGAGGCCATTAGTTTACAACCTAACTGCTCATTGCCCATTGACTTCTTGGCATTGTCCGAGACGAACGTAAAAATTTTCAATAGCACTTCTTATCATTTGAGGTAGTATTTCTGCAAAAATGTTTATTATGCGTTGCCTCAGCTCTTCCAAATCACGAAGTTTGCTGAAATAAACCTTACCCTTCACGTAGTTCCAAACAAATTAACCAAGTGGCGCGAGGTCGGGAGATCTTGCTGGCCATTCAATAGTTCCTCTTCGACCTATCCATCGATTTTCAAATAGTTTCTAACAATATCCCGATAGTGTGGAGGAGCCCCATCTTGCTGGAACCAAACATTATCGAACTCATCACCAGCAATCTCTTGTATTGCGGGAACTATTTGATTTGTCAACATTTCCAGGTATTTTTCTCCTTTCAAATTTCCATCTATGAAAAACGGTCCTATGATTCGATCCCTGAAAACTCCTGCCCAAACATTTAATTTTTGTGGATACTGCGTGTGTGTTTCAAGCATCCAGTGGGGGTTTTCGTCACTCCAATATCTGAAATTATGGGGATTAACTTTTCCACTGAGTTCGAAAGTTGCTTCATCTGAGAAGACAAATAGAGGTGACAAATAATTTGAGTTTTGGTTACTCATTTCCATTATTAATTCACTAAATTCAAGTCGCCGATCAAAATCATCTTCATTTAACTCTTGATGAAGGTGAATTTTGTAAGGATGAAATTTTAAAAGTTTCAAATTCTTATGAACTGAAAATGCACTCATATCAAGCTGTTGACTGGCTTTTCTGATTGATAACCTTCGATTTTCAACAAATACCTGGGCCACTTTCATTTGTCGAGCTTCCGATGTTTCAGATTTTGGTCTTCCAGATTTTGGTCGATTTTTATTTGTCCTTGTGTCTAGGAATCGTTTGATGGTACGGGACACAGTAGATTTCGAAATTCTCACTTGATCTACACGGATCTTTCGTTGAATAAAATCACAACTTCATCATGGGTCCTTTCTTTATCGCCCCACCCTCGCATCATTAAAAGAGAAACTCTCTCTTCCTCTGTTAAAGTAGCCATTATGCAAAAAAAAACACGAGAACTAATGAAAAATGAAATAACTTTTTCCGTACAAAACAACAAAGGCAGGAGCGCAGCCTCTACAAAAGTTGGAAGCAACTTAACGTTATCGTAGAAATTTCACAAAACAAATACTGTTATTATGAACACTTTTAAAAAAACATTCATGAAAACCAAGATATCACAGATATTGTTTTTTAAACTTAATATTTTGTTGTCAACACGAGTAGCTAGAATTTGTAAATATTTACAAACTTATGGACGCTTAAGGTTTATTTCGATTTTGTGCGATTGCAGCGACACATTGCGAGAATCGAAAAAAATGCCCGATATAAAATTCACGTATTTTTGGCCGTAGAATTCGAATCCGCTATAAAAATAGGGATTTTCATTACAAATTTCAAAGTTGCCCCCCGCCCCAACCACTGGGTTGGGGGTGGGAGAGTCGAATCCAATATCATTAGATAGATTTCGTAAAAATAACAAATACGTGTTTTTCAGTTTTTGAATTGGACGTTTTTTTATGGGCACAAGACGGTACTCTTGAAACAGTAATGTTTTCTTTTCATTTTTTGCGATTACAGCGACACCATGCAAGAATCGAAAGAAATGTCCGGAATAAAATTTACGTATTTTTTGCCGTAGAATCCGATTCCGCAATAAAAAAATAGGAGTTTCCATTTGGAATATTAAAGTTGCCCCTCGCCCCACCCACAGGGTGGAGGGTGGGGAGGTCATTTTGGTATCAGTAGATAGTTTTTTGAAAAATTTTTGACACGTATTTTTTTATTTTTCGATTTGATGCAAACTGTTCGAGATTTTCCACCGTTTCCATACTTTTCTAACACCCGGTATAATAAGAACATTGATATCATATAAAGATACATTTATTATTGAATTATTAACAAGGAATGATGTTTACAACATAATTAATAATAGTAGTTTTGATGGAAATATGCAATTATTACACTTAACACGCCAGGCTTGTAACTTGTAATTCAGTACTCGGCGGGGAACATTAGTTGTAGTCTGGTTACGTTCCTTATAGTAAAATAAGGATTTTATAGAGGAGTTTGCGACTCAAAATATTATGTTTTAATATTCCACCCTCTAAAAGCACATTTGAACTATAATTAGTAATATTAGAACTCGCAGTGTTGAAGCAGATGGTATTTCTGTTAAACACCTTAAACTATGTTACCCATTTTGTATAAATCATCTCATAAATATTTTAAACACTTGTATATTTGATGGGGTTTTCCCATACTCCTGGAAAAATGCAATAGTTAAGCCTCTTGTAACAATAGCTAATCCTATAGAACTACTAGACCTCAGACCAATTAGTATTTTATCTTTCACTTCTAAAATTTTGAAAAGACATATTCTCAACAACCAAATTTTTTCTTATTTCAATCAAAATTATTTGACTTCCTCGACATAATCAGGCTTTCGTAAAAATCATAGCACTTCCACTGTATTTATAAAAGTAACTGATGTCATTTGTCAAAATTCAGATAACAATAAAGCGGCTTGCCTAGTTCTATTTGATTTTAGTAAAGCGATCGCGATCGATACTTTGAATTCACAATGCGTAACTTTTACAATAGATAATAAGATCGTAAAATCCAAATCTGCTTCATTACATCAAGGTGTACGTCAAGGGTTCATCTTAGGACTCCTGTTATTTTTAATATATGTTGCAAACATGAATTTCGAAGTTCAATATTCTAGCATAATGTAATATTCAGATGATTCTCAACTAATTCTCGATGTTTGTCCAAATAATAAAATATTTGCACAAGATTGCATCAGATATACAGAAAATTAAAGAATTTCTTTGTATGATACCTTAAAAAATATTGCTTCTAAGTCTGTTTTGTTGATAGCAGGTTTATAACATTCTAGAAATGAACTGTCTAATATTGTTGTCAAAACTGATAATGATGAAGTACCTAAATTGAGTGAAGCAAAAAATTTTGGCGTAGATATGGATGGCGCACCTCCATTTCAATCACATGTTTCCACTAAAATAAGATTGGCTTTCAGCCGTCTAAAAAGTTTATACCCTTATAACATTTTCATGTTACCTGCTGCTAAATGTCGTTTATGTAACAGCCTCGTTCGCTCTATTCTTGACTATGGTGATATAGTATATCATAGTTTTATCGGTGTCGCTTTCTGCCGTCTAGTACAATATTCCCTTTAGAAATCACATCACTCCTTACTTAAATCAAAGTTCTATCCTAAATATGAAAAATAGGCGGATACTACACACATACGGTCTTATTTATAAAGTGATGACTACTGGTGAGCTTAGTTACCTATGAAGCAAGTTCTCTTCTTATAATCACGATCAAAACACAGGGTACATGCGAGATTTTAGAATACCTAAGACAAATCGCCGGCTTTTCAGAAATCATTCACATTTAATGCAATCCATTGGTGAAATAAGGTTGACTCGAGCACTAAAAAATTGTCTCCAAAAACATTTAATTGTAGGATAAAAAGTATGCTGCTTGCTAATAAAAACGTTGCCACTTAAAGTCAACAAAACTCTAAGCATGTATGCACCTCTTAACCACCTATTTGTATTATTTTTGTTTATTTTCATTGATTCCCCACCCTGCACCTTTAGCGTTACATCGTTTCATAGTTTTTCTTGTTGTTATTGGGTTTAGAACTAAGTAAATTAACTTTATTTTTGTCTTGGGGACACTGGAAAGCCACCATCTATGTGAAATGGTAGCTATTTACCTATGTATTGATTTTTACAGTAAATAAAGATTTATTTATTTAAATTTTATTATCTTTCAATAATGAATCCGACAATTTATCAAAAAATTCATCAATTAATTCAAAAATCACGAAATTCTTTAAGCACACTTACCAAAACCACTTTTTATTGCAGTTTCTATTCCCTCCCCCTCCCCTCCTTGTAAGTCGGAAGGGAGGTAATTTTGAAATCTTAAATAGAAACCCCTATTTTTTATTGCAGGATTTTACGGCGGATTTGTCTGAAAGTAGTAGTTTTCTGTTTCCTACTGGACCTCTATTCTGTAAAGGCGTGAAAGCACATTCCCGTGAGAAGTGGGAGGAGTTCACTTGAAAATGTATAAAAGTCTATTCTGTAACTACGGAAGTGATCACATCGTGCCAAAAATGCGTGACTTCTACTGGTAAATCGTGAGGAAATTCGCCAGTTCCCCGGGAGAACGGCGATCCTAACCGTACTTTTATGGCTGTTTCGTCGGCCAAAAATTATTGTCATCAAATCCGTGAATCAGAATGGGCATTGCAGATTTGCTCATCGCCAATGGGGTAATAACAATATAATTCTTAGCGAATATTACAATTACTCTTTTAGTTTATTATAGTCATATTTTTAAAAATATATATTACCAATAACGAGGCTATATCCTTACGGAATTTTTGATCAATAAAAATTTATTCTGTCACCTTTTACTTAATTTAATTAATGACATGTGACATGATAATGACAACAACTGAGCACTGAACAGCTGACGCTATTGCGTCAACCTAATTGCTTGTAAACTCGGCTAGTCTTGCTGAATCCCTTCACGTTCACCATCTATTCACTGCACTTACAGAATACAGTTTAGGACGGTCGGGTGAGATGCGTGTGATGTGAGCTCTCGCTTCGCGCGATGCATGCACACTCTCCCATAATTACAGAATAGAGGTCCAGGGAGCTTGATTAAGGTGAGTCCCCTCGCCTCTCACCTATACGTGTGCTTGATTTATTTGAGTTCCTTTGCCTCTCACTTATCAGAATGATTGAGGTATCTAGCTTCAGAGGATAACATTAAATAGTAATAAGTAATGTCAGGCATTGAATTCAATGTTTATAGCAGTGTTTAAAGTAGTGTAAAACGATTTACATAAGTACCTTCGCCTCAACATCTTTCAGTTAAAGTAAGTGCTCAAAATGGTGGCCCTCGAATTCAATGCACTTATTAATCCGCATTTGAAATGACTGTAAACAATTGAGAAGTACGTCTGCACGAGTTTTGGTACAAGCATTTCTGATTCCCTTAATCACACCCCCACGTGTTGTTGGTGATTATTTGTAAACTTTGTCTTTGAGATAGCACCACAAAAAGAAATCTGGCGAAGTAAGATCTGTTGATCTAGCAGACCAATTTACCATATCAGCTCCACCAATCACTTCACGTGCTACCACTGAAAAGTGTGCTGGACGACCATCATGTTGAAACCACATGTTCTGTCTCACTTTTATGTCAAGGTTTCAAGTAGTGTTGGCAGTTTATTTTACAAAATACCTCGGTACATTAATTTTACCATTCAAGTTGCCTTCAAGAATGGGAGCGCCGGCGCCTATGAGTTTGTTGCCAATTATTCCACACCACACGTTGACAGTCCAAGGATGCTTATATTCAACTTGGCAAAACCAGTACGGATTTTCAACACTCCAGTAATGCATGTTATGTCGGTTAACCGTTCCGTGGTTTGTAAAAGACAACTCGTCGGAGAACAATACGTAACGAAGAAAATTTGAGGTTTCGATGTATTTGTTCAAGTGCCCACTGACAAAATGTTACCCGATTTTGGAAATCAACACCACGAAGACCTTGGTGTAAAGACATATGATACGGATGATATTTATTACGTTTTAAAATTTTCCAAACTGAGTTTGATACCTCTGGTAGCAACAGGAAAATTGACGAAAATCACATTAAATTATACTTGATACTTTGCACATTGTATTGCGCATGACATCTTTCAGATTATTTATTATCATATTATTTTTGAATTTTATTGTGAAAATCTTCTGGGGTTAAGTTGAAGTGAATTAAAGAAAACAACTTTATTAATTAGCCCACGTTTCGATATTTTTAATACCATCCTCAGCACTGAAGGACATAAAATCATAAAATAGTACATATTATACAACCATTCAATATAACCAGCATATGCATTATATGTATATGTAATGAAGTGGTATTGTACTTCCGGGTGCTCTCCCGCGTCGATGGTCGACTTCTCCAGGAGTCACGGTTGTCTGAACGACGTTTCGGTAAATTCGCATCTGCCATCTTCAGGTTCTCACTGAAAGCTGTCTACTGCTGCCCCTCCGTTGCTCGAACTGTTGCTGTATATGTAATATGTATACTTATGTTTGTTTGTTGTTATATTGAATGGTTGTATACGAATTATTTTATGATTTTATGTATTTCAGTGCCCCGAGGATGATATTAAAAACATCGAAACGTCGACTAATTAATAAAGTAGTAAAGTTTTATTTCATTCCCTTGGACTTAACCTCAAAAGATTTTCACCGTGGTCTAGAAACATTCTATTAATTTGATTTTATTGCTATTCTATGTAATAAAGAGAGTGTTTTTTTAAAGATTTAATACGGACTTATCACTTTCTTATACTACGACAAATGCGATCGGTACGAGCGATATAATACTAAATATGAATTCTTGCGCTTAGATCAAAGACATCTTTTGAACTTACCTTGTAAACATAAAAACGCTTTGATGTCATGAAAAGGTAAATGTCTGATACAGTAAACGACAGTCATCAAAAGCAATTCTGTAATCAACAAGGTTTCCTAAATTCAATATATGATTTAGAGATTTCCGGAAAATGGTCTCTCGAATTTGTAAAATACGTACAATAAATATATTTTAACGTCCTAGATAACAGTCGAAGCATGATAAGTAGCTTATAGCGTCTTACATCATAGAATTCCTGCATTGCCTGCAGCTGTAGCAAAGGAACAAACGTATGTTTAGAGGGATATTAATTAGTCGTGTTCAAGCAGGTGCATCTTATGTTTAAAATGGTTTAGTTTACGCATTACGTTACACAAAGGGCATACATTTGAATAAAAAAATAAGTGTAATGTCAAAATTAGACGTTAGTTTATTCTTAAGTTTCTTAATAATATCAGTTATCTCAGAAACTGAAGCAGAATTTATATTTAAGATGTCACACTTATTGATAATGACATCAGTGTGTTCAGAATTACGTCACATTCATCAGGATTCTGATACATAATACTAAACTATTTGTAGAAGAATTTGGGACGAAAATATAGAACTTTTTAAATTTCAATTGTTTATAAATAAACAAACTGATTTTTCAACGTAAAATTACAATAGATTACTTTATAGGTCTTGTATTAATATAAGAATCATAAAGAATTGGAATAGTGTTCTTTTTGGTATTTATTTACCCATATACACATGCATACATACACACAAGACATAAATATAATAAATCTAAGTAAAAAAGTTCAAAAAAGAGAGTAAAAAGATAAATATGCAATCAAATACTAAGAAAGTAATATAGATATAAATGCACATGATATGTGTTATGACAATATAAATGAAAAGTACATAAAATATAAAACGTATGTTATGACAATATAAGCGAAATGATATGATAAATTGCCGTCTTAAGAAATATCCATGCCAAAAACAGCTTTTCTAATTGCACTCCGGCTACAGAAAAATATATCAATAATATGTTCCATTTTAGAATATTTGGCATACGTTCGATAGATTGATGATGATTTAAGGATATTTGTTCGTACTGTACGCCCTGCAGGTACGTGGTTATGTGGAGAATTATTCTAGGTACTATATAATTAATTTGCTTTGATAGGTTAATACAGTCCAGATCATTTACTATTTTAAAGAGGAAAATTATGGAGTTAGCTGTTCTTAGATTGCTGAGACTTTTTAATGTAGACATTTCCAGCAATTCTGTTTGTGGAAATTTTATGGGTGGATACAGTGGAGTAAATATAGATTTGTAGAGAAAATTTTACATGGAGCAACGCCACATAGAAAAATAAGTTTGCTTTTGTGATACTAAGAATACTCTTGAGTTTTCTACTTCGAGTATTTGAGGGAAACCTTTTTTTTTCGAGGAAAAGGGGTAAATTGGTCATTTTTAAAGGTGGTTTTTCAGTTATAATTTATTTTGGACCCTTTAAAATGCTAGTTAAGATATAAAAACATTACCACTTTACTGTAGATGTTCTAAGAACCTTCAGTTAAATTTTTGTGAAAATCGGTTCATCGCCTCCCACGATATGAATATAAATATACTGAGAAAACGTAAACAATAGAATTATGGCTAACTTGGCCAAAGTTAAACCACATTTGATGAAATTTTAGATGGAAGTAATCTACAGGGTGTTGCGTCATGAGAGGGACATAGCTTAATAGGAGGTAGAGAACATCAGTGGTAACCGGAACCTCCCATAGAAATGTCTCATTGGGCCTTCACTACGAAGTTACAGGGCGTTTTATAATTTTTGGCCAAACCTGTTTTTTGTCATAACTTTGACAGGGAATGAAATAACGGATTCATATTTGGTACGGCTAATGTACTAACGAGCCCCAAGAGGTACATGTATAAAAAAAATATATCCAGGTCCGGACTCGCTATAATTTATATTTCTTCTTTGCATCAATAAAACATCACCCCGTATATATTTTTTGAAATTTCGATACGATATTCGAAAAGAGCAAGAAAAAACAAACAAAATGGCCTATTTCATTTTTTTGTTACACCTTCGTGGTTATTTAAATACGTTGTTAAATGTGCAAGAAAATGGATTACAGAACCCTATTAAATGAGAGGCACGTGAAATAAATAGTTTTATAACTAAAATTTGCAAAAATTCTATTGAGCCTAGGTGGTCTGGGTGAATCCTAATTCCGGCACGTTTTAAAGGTCCATTTTGGTAAAAAACTGTGGTCCTAATAAGTAATCGGGTATGAAATAACAAAATTTTTAATCAATCACAGTAGGCTTGTTCAAAGAATAAAAGTGACAGATAATTTAGACCATTTAGGCCTAAGCAACCAGTTACTTTGATCAAGAAAATCATCAACATTTTATACTTAATAAAAATTGGAAAAGAGATCAAACTAAAATCTAAATAAATAAAATATTTTCCATTCAATTAACAATAAATAACAAAACAATAACTAAATGTGTTTAAAAATAAAACATAATTGACACTAAAGTAAATTTTCAAAATGTCCTCCCCCACATTCTGTGCATTTTCTTGCGCGTTTAGAAAGGTCACCAATTGCTCGACGTATCATTTCTGGATTATTCCGTATTTCGTCACAGGTTGTAACGATGCGCTGGATTAAATGTTGTCTACTTTCAATTTCAATGCTATAAACCTCGTTTTTTAAGTGGCCCCATAAAAAGTAATCACAAGGGTTACAATCAGGAGATCTTGGTGGCCATTCATGTGGACCCCCGCGTCCAATCCATCTATTAGGATACACATTGTTTAAGTGTTCTCTTACTTGAAGGTTAAAATGTGGTGGGGCCCCATCATGCTGAAACAACATGCCTCTTATACCGATATTTTCTAACATATTCGGTAAAATGTTTTGAAGAAAATCAAAGTAAATTTCACCATTCAATCTTTCTTAAAAAAAATGTGGCCCTATCAAATATCTATTCACAAGTCCGACCCAAACATTTACAGAAAACCTGTGTTGCGAACGGCGTTGGCGTACCGCATGTGGGTTTTCCTGTGCCCATTTATGATTATTTCGTGAATTGTTTACTCCATCCCTTGTAAATTGTGCCTCATCCGTAAATAAGGTTCTGTAAATGACTGGGCGATGGTTAGACAACCAATGACAATATGCCAGGCGGGGGATATCATCGCCTTGTCGTTCACTTTTTAGGGTTCTCCATACTCGCCAATGAGGAATACCAGTTGCCAAACTGATTCGTCTAGTGCTCATATTTGGGTTTTCTTGAACTACGTTTATAATATTGTTTTGTTCCTGCACACCTTGTTGTAAAACACGCTCCACAACTGCAGAATTAGGAAACTTTCCGTGTTGTCTTGCATACTGGAACACCGTACTAAAGGTTTTATGATTAGGGCATCGACGACCAGGAAAACGCAGCCGATATTCTCTTTCCGCCGACCTACCATTTCCATTACAGAAACCATAGATGAATATTATGTCAGCATATTCCACGTTTGTAAATTTTACTGGCATAGTTAAAATATTTTCACAAGTTTTCACTAACTAAATGCGGATTATTGACGCATTAAATTACTAACAAACAATTATTCAACTGTTTAGGAGATTTCTTTTTATTATCTGTCACTTTGAACAAGCCTACTGTGATTGATTAAAAATTTTGTTATTTCATACCCGATTACTTATTAGGACCACAGTTTTTTACCAAAATGGACCTTTAAAACGTGCCGGAATTAGGATTCACCCAGACCACCTAGGCTCAATAGAATTTTTGCAAATGTTAGTTATAAAACTATTTATTTCACGTGCCTCTCATTTAATAGGGTTCTGTAATCCATTTTCTTGCACATTTAACAACGTATTTAAATAACCACGAAGGTGTAACAAAAAAATGAAATAGGCCATTTTGTTTGTTTTTTCTTGCTCTTTTCGAATATCGTATCGAAATTTCAAAAAAATATATACGGGGTGATGTTTTATTGATGCAAAAAAGAAACATAAATTATAGTGAGTCCGGACCTGGATATATTTTTTTTTATACATGTACCTCTTGGGGCTCGTTAGTACATTAGCCGTACCAAATATGAATCCGTTATTTCATTCCCTGTCAAAGTTATGACAAAAAACAGGTTTGGCCAAAAATTATAAAACGCCCTGTAACTTCGTAGTGAAGGCCCAATGAGACATTTCTATGGGAGGTTTCGGTTACCACTGATGTTCTCTACCTCCTATTAAGCTATGTCCCTCTCATGATGCAACACCCTGTATATAACCAAGAAATAGCCTTCCTAATTTCAGCAACACAACAAAGAGAAGTTGATCAAGAATAGAATAGAATAGAATAGAATAGAATAGAATAGAATAGAATAGAATAGAATAGAATAGAATAGAATAGAATAGAATAGAATAGAATAGAATAGAATAGAATAGAATAGAATAGAATAGAATAGAATAGAATAGTTTATTTGACTACTTTATGTAAAAAGTACATTTGTAGCAAGTCTAGATAACAGTGTATATAAACAAACACTGAGGTTCACAAAAAAATAAAACATGACAGTGTATAAATAAAATACATGGAGCTGCATCCTAATGAACAAAATCAAGATGTGCCGTGACACAGGAATACATAACAATAACGAAGTCATAAAAAAATAAGTAAATATAAAATATTGGGTCAGTAACGTGGCGAGCGAGGTCATAAATCCAGTAGGCTGATGGGACAGTAATAATTTCGAAAAAGAAAAAAGATTTAGTTACATTGGATGGGTAGAATTTAGAAATTCATCTATTGTATAGAAACAGTGCTGTAACATGTAGTTTTTAATATATTTTTTTTAAATTGGTGGTCATTTAAAGATTTAATGTGTGACGGTAATTTATTATAAAGCTTTAAGTTTAACAAGTTCTTTTGCGTCTTGGACAGTTTAAAGCAAGGAGCTCTTAATAGATTTGCATTCCTAGTATTATAATTGTGTAAATTTGATTGTTTTGTGTAATGATTATTATTTTTGTGAATTTCAAACAATACATAATAAATATAAAGTGATGTTAGGGACATAATTTCTAACATAATAAACAAAGGCCGACAATATTCTCAATGTCAATGTCAGCTTTAGCTATTATTCTAACCACTTTCTTTTGCTGTCTAAAAATTCTTACTGTAAAACTAGAGTTTCCCCATAACAAAATGCTATAACTTATTTGAGAATGGAAAAGTGAAAAATAAGTAATTCTTAAAGTGTCTATATGAAGTGTGACTTTCAGTTGTCTAATTAAAAAGGTTATATTGCATAATTTGTATCTTAATTTATCTACGTGACAACTCCAATTCAGTATATCATCAATGACTATGCCAAGCAAATTAACATTATCTCCATTAACAAATTTATTATTGATAGAAAGGAATAGCTTTTGAGTCTTGTCCTCATTTAACATAAGCCTATTTCTTGAAAACCACTCTTGGGCTCGTTTTTCACAGGCTTTCGATGTGTCTTTTAAATCATTAAAATTATTATCTGAACAAGTTAATGTTGTGTCGGCTGCAAATAGAACACAATTACTAGGTAAAAGGAAGTTACATATATCATTGATATAAATGATGAACAGTAATGGCCCCAAGGTTGAACACTGGGGGACACCATGCTTTACAACCTCAAAATTAGACGAGACATTATCAAAACTGACGCACTGAACCCTGTTTGATAAGTACGAACTAAAAAGAGCGAGGACTAAACCTATTATACCGTAATAATTTAATTTTTGTAGAAGAATATCATGAGAGGCACACTCGAAGGCCCTGGAGACGTCACACAGTGTTACGGCTGTATGCTGGCCCTGTTCAAGGCCTTCGACTATGTCACTCACTACTTTCAGCGCTGCTTGTGAGGTCGAGTGTTTTGCCCTAAATCCGAATTGAAAATTATTTAAAATTTGATTAGATATACCTAGTATGCCCAAGTTTTAATATCGTTTGAACAATCTTCGCAAATATCGAGATGATGGAGATTGGTCGGTAATTTCCCTCCTTTATTGAAGATAGGTATGATTTTTGAGTATTTGAATATATCAGGAAAAACTCCGGTTTCAAAAATTAAATTTATTAGGTACGTTAAGGGTTTCGTTAATTATTTTACAATTTAGATCATCGATATCAAAAGAGTGTGTGTTTTTTAATGAATTTATTGCATCGAGTACATCCTCTGATGTAACAGAAAACAGGAAAAATGAGCAAGAGGGAGCTGGAGTGCATTTATAATTGTTTAAAATATGCGAATTTATGTCAGGAAGTGTCTTTATTATGGTATCAGCAATATTCACAAAATAAGTATTTAAGCTGTCTTGTGATAATTCAATATTGAGATTAGGAACATTTTTATTACGTTCAATATTAATTAATTGCCAACTAGACTTAGACTTATTTTCCGATTTGATAATGAAGTCGTTATATGCTGCTTTTTTTGTATTTATTACTTGTTGTTTATATTATTTTTTATCAAATTGTATGTGTGTAAATCTTCAGGAGCTTTAGTAACATTACTTATCAACTTTAGAGTAGAGAGTTTGTCCCTGAAATTTTTTAAGTAGTCATTGTACCATCTAACTGGTGCTTTACCAGTTCTTGAAAACGATTTTTTTAAGGGAAATTGCTTATACACCAATGATTGGTAGGTACTGACAAGCAATTTTGCTAGAAAATTTACATCTTTTTCTTTATTATTAAATACACTCCAATCAACCTCCGACAGGGAGTTACGTAATGCATCAATACCAGTTTTATTAAGATGTCTCCTAATAACCTGAAGCGGTTTTTTATCAACCTTTGTATTTATGATAATATAATATAGTATTGATCCCTGTGGCATACCGGATTTTTGTAAGAGGCTACCAGATTTATGCCATCGCTACTGAACAAATTAATATCGACATTGTAGATAGAATTCAATTAATTGTAATAACGAATAAGAAAGACAGAATGTGTACAGTTTACTAATCAAAGTACTATGATCTAGCTTACCAAAAGCCTTGGAGAAATCCGCTTAGATAATATCAACTTGATCACTTCTATCCAGACTTTGAAAAGAAATTGCGTTTTTGCACACGAAGTGTGTGACAGTTGACCTACCATTCATAAAACCATGTTGACCGATAGATATTGTGCCAGAAACATGAGAATATATGGAGGAGTGAAGAATACTAAAATGTTTCCAAAGTGTAAATGATAGTAATTGGTATATAGTCTTTAGTACTCATTTACATGGGAAAAAGTTTACTTCTTGAAGCACTTTTGAATACTTATATAACTATTAATTTTCTCCCTTATCTATTAACGTAGAAGAACATATTTTCATTTCGAGTGAGGAATGTTTTCTGGTCTTTTCGATTCTCTTATCAAATTTTACTTCCAGCCAATCAGAACCTATGTACTACTGCAATTTTTTTGGAGGCAATTATCAAGGTTTTACCACATACAGAATTGTCCGGTTAGGAAAGGTAAATTTTATTATTGAAGTGAATACTCCGAGTAAGTGGAAAGTTGTTGAAAAATATTTTATTTAACGGAACGTTCCACTTTTAAACAATTTATTTTTTGGATCACGTTCTGTGTTCCTTTTTGGTGGATATCTCCAGTTGTTTTTATGGTACCTCATAAAACTTGACCATTAAAAGTTGTTTCTGTTAATTTTTTAAGCTGAAAAATTAAAATAATTTCCAAAATGGTTTGAATAAACCAACCACGTATCTAATGTGACTTTTTCCTTTGTATTTATTTAATAATTAATCAGGAAACGCAGTCTTTTTATTACAATTATAATATAAATTAAGCGATGAATTGCACTTTGTTTATGAGACAAATAATGAAACTACAAACTGTAGAAATAAAGTACTTTCATCCTATTCGATGTATCTTTATTACGGAGCTTTACGAGACAATGGGGAGACATTGTAGTTTGTCCAGATTATTTTTCAGTGAACAAGCAATTTTAACGCTGCTATTATCACAATCCATCTAAATTACTCGAAAGTAAACCGGTCCTTTGAAACTAAAATTAATTCTCGGGAGTTTTTAGCATTTAAATAGGAACTTGTTGTTTTATTGCTTTTAATTTAGCGGTAAATTAATAACGTAATTTAATATGAACATACTTTAATTCTAGCGTAGTTTCAGCAAACACCATAACAATTGAACACTATACTCGGATACACTACTTGAAGCGCGTTTCACTAACTATACTAGAATCATCGGGAGATGATACAAAAATTCACCATTTTGAATTTATTTTGTAAAATAGGTTTTTGGGGCTATTTCACATGTCGCTATTATAAAAATACCGGGATGTACCAAATAGTCAAAGGGTCCTCGTGCCGGTCGTCACATGCTTGCCCTACACTGACGAGAGCCAACAGCTCGAAACTGCAGTCTGCAAATGGTGTGTGACGGCTGGCAAGAGAGCTCCTTTAAGTAGGATCAGTCTTTCGGCTGGTGTTTGTTGCAATCGAAGCATTAGTGTTTTGATGGTAATATGCAATTATTACACTTCATGCGCCAGACTTGTAACTTGTAATTCAGCGCTCGGCGGGGCACATAGCCCGGAGAGTAGCTGTTGGTTACAGTCTGGTTACGTTCCTTATAGTAAAATAAGGACTTTATAGAGGAGTTTGCGACTAAAAATATTATGTTTAATATTCCGTCCTCTAAAAGCACATTTGAACTACATCAAACTAGTTTTTAAATTAAAAAGCCAGCTCAAGTATTCTACACGAAATAAAATTTAAACTATATTTAAGACTATAATTCTTGAAATAAGAAGTAATTAATTATACCGGGTATCAGCCGATCACGGTACACCCCCCTTTTTCCTTATTTTTTAGATTATCAGAATGAAACTTGGTAGACGAGGGGTAAACCGTGAGGGTAATTTTGGTGTACAGACCGGGCCATTAGGCGAACATTTGGGGACATTAGGGGCATTATTGAGACACTACTGGGCCATTAGTAGAGGGACTTAAAGTATTATGAAAGCATTGTGCACGAACTTTTCAACGAGAAGACCAGATATCTAAATAGGCTCGAGAAAAATACCAAAAATCGGAAAGAACAAGACGAGAAAGACAATCTAAAAATTAATCGTTAATTTCTAGTTACTTTTTCATTGGCGAACTGTTGCAAAATTTGTCGAACACTAATAATGAAACTAAACAAAGACTTTTGAAAACTTTCAGGGAATACAAATCAGATATACCCGAGGCTTCACCAAAAGGAATTGGCGATAAAACTGAAGAACAAATAATACCACGATTTTTACAATCTTTATTGGATTTATCTTTAAAAAACACAAAATACAAAATAGCAATAAGTATAGTGAGGCTATAAAAAAATTTGCACTAGATCATCTTCACAAACTAGTGGCAGAAGTTGGTAAGGGCAAAGATCTTCTAAGACCTTCCCACCTGAAGTTACGAGACAAAATGACAAAATGAATTTTTCATCTCCGCAGAAAATGTGCTAAAAACATTAGAGTACCTGAAGATAACTCCTGGAAATGAAGGCACTGTTGCATATTTAAAATTGATGTAGTTTATTTCATCTTAATTTTTAGAATCTAAGGTCACTTTAGAGACTAGATTGTATAAGATCTAATACGTGGTATATTATCTACGTGTGTGGTGTTCCTGGATAAAAAATAACAAACTTTGGACCATCAGAGCTAATTTTTTCTCAAATAACTCATGCCTTTGCATCGAACTTAATGCACATGCGTTAATTAAACTTATCCTGCACCTCAAAGATGGTGATCTTTCTCCCAGAAATGTTTAATATACTCCATTTTAGCAGTCAGCCTTGTGAGGCTTTATTTCGCGCCGCTCGTTCAATGGCGTCGACTCACTCTACCATCATCAACTTTAATATTAAGGTTTTTCTTTACAGAATTGTGAGAATTAGGACTGTCATTGATATAATCAGTGGCCTGCAGGACGAGTTTTCATTTCCACGGAAGGAAAGTCGACTAAAAAGTAGAACCAAAATAGTAAAACCACCCACTGTTAAAGAGACAAACGAGTTAGACATAAAGAAGGTAGTTTCTGATTTAAAAAAACTAGGTATTACTGGAAAAAAATGACTATTTCTTCGTGGACATTCCTCTAAAAGAACCAGAAAAATCCGAGTCAGGCCAACGAAAACGTAAAAATGGGATCAGATGAGGAAACTGAAACTACAGATGAAGTCCACGAACACAGTAAAGTGGAAATCGATGAGGATCAGCCTCGGGGTCAACCAGATACGAACACAAACGTGAATGATATTGACTGCGTCGCGGAATTAATTTTCGATATGGGTACACCTCAAACTGAAAAACTCAGTGAACTTAATTTGAAGGATTACTCTGCAAAAATCCACGGGAATACTTTATCAGAAAAATCCCAGTTTCTGAAAATTGATCTCGCGAATAAGATCATCTTATTGTTGGCTACTAGACGAGTTTAATGGTAGAGTTAGCACGGACAGGTTACGCAAATTCGTGAATACCAGCAAAAACACAAAGACTAAAGAGACCCCCACTGGTACTAAAACATCAAAGCAAGTAGCAAAGAATAGAGGAAATAAACAGAAAAGAAAGAGGTCAAGTAGTTCTAGTGAAGAAGACATTCTCGAAGAGACTACTACAGACGAGAATACAGATGAAGAATATGAGTCTGAAGCTGAAGATGTTTCAATGACCAATTCAGCGGATGAATCCCAAAATGAACTCCCGAGTGAAGTCCTTAGTGAACTCATTAGTGAAATAAATCTAGAAAACTACTACGCCATATATTACGATATAAATTGGTACTTAGGTCGTGTAATAGAGAAGTGTGATGAAGACTCATATAAAGTAAAATTTTTAAAATCAAAATTTTACAGATTTATTTGGCCAAAGAAAGGGAAATACAAACTGTGTAGGGAAAATTTATACTTTATGACCCTGTCAAATTGATCGGTACTGAACCATTGAAATTAAAACGAAATGATTTGCTTGACATACGGCAAAAATATAAAACTTTTAAGCGAAAATAATTTATTTGAATAAGTACCTCCAAGATTACTTTTGTACCTTGATTTTCGTTTATTTTAACAATAAGGGAAAATGCTTTGTCATGAATATTTGTTGTTTTTGTTTCGTTTTTATGTTGTTTATTTTTTAATACTCATATCCATATAATTAGGTACTGCCTTATAATGGATATAGTTTTTGTTATTTTTGTTTAACAGTAAAGTATTTTTTTTACAGTAGAATCTTATAATTATTAATTATAATCATTATTATTATAATACAGCGGTACAAAATTAAGGGAGTAATAGTTAAAGATGAGGCCATTATTGGTGACAATTTTGGGGGCACTAGTGGGAGTTTTGAGGGCATTAGTAGACATTTTGGAGGCATTAGTGGAAATTTTGGGGACATTAGTGAGAATTTAGGAACATTAATGGTAATTTTGAGGGCATTAATGAGAAATTTACGGGACATTAATGGGCATTACTAAGCAAATGAGGAATTAGTGTACATACATTTTGATGGCGGTTTACCCCTCATTGATAGATGTATTATATGACCAAGAAGGCAATTTGTGACATGACTGTCATTTTTGCTCCTTTCGGTTTCGCCGGAAATTACTCCAACTTTTGTTTTTTAAATGGAACAGCCTTATATTACTATATTTTTGGAATCTTTGAAAACTCTTATTACGGTGATAACTGACATTTCAACTCCATGAAAAAAATTTACTCGAAATTTGTTGGTGCATCTAGAGTGCCATGACCAGAAAAAATTGCTTCTAATGGACAGGTACGGTTTCAGAAAAATCAAATCGAGCACAAAAATTTCCCAAAAGCAATATTTTCTTAAAAACCATTCATTAAAATTCTTTCGTGTAGTCGAAATGTCACTTATGGGGTATCACCGTACTCAGAATTTTTCAAAGATTCCAATAATATAATAATATACAGGGTGTTCATTTATAAATGAAAAGTTGGAGTCATTTTCGGTGAACCCGGAAGGGGAAAAATAACAGTTATGTCATAAATCGTCTTCTTGGTCATATAATACACCTACCAAGTTTCATTCTGATGTTCTAAAAAATAAGGATCAAAAGGGAGGATCTAACAGGATCCGTTGAAACACGGTATATACGCAAGAATATATTTCTTTCCATCAAGGAAAATATTATTCTTAAAAATCATAACATTAGATTGCTTATTTTAATGATAACTAAAAGAAAGTTTCGAATAATATCCAATGCTAACATATAATCCTTAATCGAAGATTTGATTTATTCTATTGTAAAATACAGACTATTGCAATCTGTTACATTTAACACTTGTAAGAAGAGTTTCCTTTCGTTTTCAAAATGCAATTTTATTTTTCATTTTTAAAATGAAATTTAGCAGTTTAAACAAAAATTCTAAATAACATTCTATGGTATTCGGTTTCATCTTCTATTTTTTTAAGAGAACAATATGAAGAATATAGAAAATTATTCAGTCGATTTATTAAACTGCTAATATTTTTTCTTAATTTGAAATATATAAAGGGGCATTGCATTTTGAAAATTGCCAATTTTAAGTAGTAGCGTGTGGAGTTTTAAGAAAGTTTAGAATATTTCAAGTTTTCTCTAAATATGAATATGTGGCTTTAAAAAATATGACAAAAACAAACAGTGTTGTCGTCAACTAAGTAACAGTATTTTTGTATTTTATATATGAAAAACTGAAACATTCACTGCACAGGGTATTAAAAGGAGCTAAATATGTTACATCTTAGATCCAATAAGGTTGCCATCTGGGTGATAAGAAAGAATATTAAAAATAAAAATTTGTTAAAAATTTAACAGATCCCGGCAAGGCCACCATCTGAATAGCTAACAGTAAACTACAAACACAGGAACATTCGAGATCCCCCACCATACCTCTACAAAAAAATTAAATTTAGAACGGATGTGCGTACCATTAATATAGTCTAGTATACTTTAACTTGACATGTGTATGTATGAGTTAATATTTCCGTACGATTTCATTTTCTCTTGTACACAAAGATCCAGAAATATTGTCCACGTAGACAATGCTTCTGGACTATTGCTTTAACTTTGTGTACAATATGGGAGAAAATTAAATCGTACGGAAATATTAACTCATACATACACACGCCAAGTTAAAGTATACTAGACTATATTAGATTTAAAAGAGCTTTAATGCCTCAATTTGTAACGATCTATTCTGATCGCTACAACGGACATAGCCAAATTTACGAGTATTAGCGTTCCCTGATTTATAAATTAAATTTAGGAAAATGCTGACATCTCATCAAACACGCTAACTGTTAATTGGGTTGCCTATATGATATATAGACCAGATTTGTAGAACCATATAGTACTTCTTATCAACTTACTTTTTTTTGTGGAACGTTAATTTTTGTTAGAATGAAAAAGCAACGAATTATCTTTTTCGAGCATTCCAGAAAACGACAGTAGAAAAAGGATATTGGGTGTTGGCCATTTTGCTTTATGAATTTTGACCTAGCGAGTTACAATATATTTAATTGTGCCATACTTTTGGGATTTTCTCGTTAAAACTAAAGTAAATCAGTTTCCATTTTTTTGGAGTTGCTGTGGAGCATTTGGATAGTGTCTTTTGGAAACTGTGTCTTTGATAGAGGATTTTTCTGCTAGGCCATATTCCCTCTGGCATTTCTTTGACCGTACCACCGGGTCTGAAAAACGATAAGATTCATTTTGTTGTGTAGGAAACCCTCGAAAGAGGTAAGTTTTGACTATTTCGTGTCCTTTTCTTCTGTTTCGTAACAGATTATTATTTTATTTTAGGGTTTTTGGTATCAGTTTGGTATCCACCAATTGTTTTTAAGTACTAGTTAAGATATTGGAAGTGTACTCACAAATTACTAGTCGTATTATTTGGATTCCATCCACCAGTTTTGTAATAGTCCGAGCATTTGAGCTCAAGTATAGATTGTATGAGAAAATATTTCAACCCTTAATTCCTGGCTGCTGTGCTCCTGAGAGAATTTTCCTGCCTGTTTCACCCCGGAGTATCCACGATTTGGAAGGAGATTCGACAATTTTACATCCACACGTAGCTTCAGATAAGATTATTACATGTTTTATTTACCTATCTATTTTTCTTTATGATCAGTAAATTAGCATATTGTTTTTGCATAATATTTTTTTGCTGCTTAATCATACAAGCGATACATGTGTTACAGTGGGTAGTAACCACCATTTATAGGGCACCAACCCTATACATATTTACTTTTTATTATTTGCAAGTGAAAATATTCATTCTTGTTTTAGTACAAAACTAGATTTTGCACAAAAAAAAAAACATATTACTACCAATAGTTTATTTTTCTTTTTGGCGTAAGCATTTTCGTTTAACTACGTAATCAGTGAAAATAAATAAAAATATGTAAACTTTAGGCGTACACGTACGGTAATTACGTTTATGGGGTTGTATATATATATCTAATTTCTCCTTATTTTCTATAAATTATTATACACTGCTTACACGAATTTTATGTAATATACTGCTCGCCAAAGAAAAGTTATATTTTACACAAATTTTCTACCTTACGTCATTTAAATTTTTAACAATAGTAAATAAATAAATCAGATATCATTTGCAGAAACATTTCATTTCTGATTGACTGTTATTTATCATCAGTAGGTAAATAAATATTTTCTTAAATTTTAATGGTGACTTATTTATGAATAAAGACGCTGAAAAGATCATAACTTATTGAAGCTACCAATACATTGTCCTTTTTTTTGAGCAAGGACTCCTCGAAATCAAGAAGATAAGGTAATTTAACATTGTTGTATATATATATTTTGTTTCGTCTAAAGGTATATATATGTATATATATATATATATATATATGTTCCGAGAAGCTTCCGCGGTCGTTGGTATGAAAAATACTAGGTTCTCGGGTTGAACCGCGTCTGAGATTGTTAATGTCTCGACGTTTCGGCTCCCGTTTTGGAGCCATTTTCAAGAGAAAAAGTGAGTCAAGTAAAAATTGTCAAAGAAAATAATGCTAGGAGTTCGTGGAACTGGTTCGATTCCGGGGTCTCAATCTGCCTACTCCCCAGATCTCACCGCGATCCGTCTCTAAGGTCTCAACCTGCCTACTCCTTAGAGCGAACTCGCTGGCAGTATCGGATGAAGTGTTATTTATACGAAAGCTGTCTGTGGGTGGGAGAGTGGTGGGGGGTTGAGGGTCTGTTGATGAAGGCATCAGAGCAGAACGGCTGCTATCAGGATTATGAGGTGTGGATGAATATTGTGGGGCTAGCCTGGAGATCAATGATTTCCAAGCGACTGGAAGACGATGACCGTCATCCCTTTTGTTTAGACAATTGGGACGTTTTTCAATCTCAATTGCTTCGCGGATGATTCGCGGTTTCTGGAAAAATGATGGTGCTATGGTTTTGGTGTTATCGAAGTCTATATTATTGCCTGTTAGAAGGCGGTGTTGGGCAAGTGATGATGTGGGATCGGATTTTCTAACTGCAAGACGATGTTCATATATTCTATTGTTAATCCGTCTGTTGGTTCGTCCAATGTAGATTTGGGGACAGTTTGAGCAAGGTATTTCGTATACACTCAAACTGTCCCCAAACCTATTTTTCATATATATATATATATATATATATATATATATATATATTTTTATATATATAGCCTAGTTCACTATTTGAGTTTTGCCACTTAGATTGATATATATATAGGTATATATATATTTTTTTTGGAACGGATTCCTATAAGAACAGGGGCTTTTCTAGTTTAAAGTGGAAATAAACTAGTGGCGCCCTTAATTTATTTTTTTTAACCCACCCCACTCTCTGACTGAGCTCGGGTAACAATTTTTTGTGCCGCGCTATCACCAATCCGTGTCCAATTAAATGGCATTGTAAGAAAGGAGCGTCGCACAGTACATCAACTGGAACTATTTAAACGGTCATACAGCTACCAGATTTACAAGGTTTAGAATGTCATCGAAGATAATTAAAAGAAAATAAGTACCCGTTAATTTAAAATAAAATATAAAAAGGATCTACTTTACGGTCAAATTTAATATAAAGTTCACTCCTTTGTCTCGTGATATATATTTATTTATTTAATTTACACCATTCAACAGTATAACACCAGGCTATAATACAGAGTTGTGATATTTATAACAATACTAGCTAACAATACTCAATAATTAGTAACAAGAGAAATACTAAGAATGAGGATATCAAAAGTGCTAAAAACTATGTGCCGCTAAATTATTAGAAAATCAGGTATAATAAACGTCGACACACAATATAGTTTTTCTGCTCCCTTATGTAAATTTGCTGTTTTCCGTACAGTCTGTAGAATGGATAAGTGGGCCATTCCAGTTAACTGAACGGATATATTTCATATACGTTCTAGGATGGATATGAAATCGACCAATCACAGTTCGTGTATTAAGTACATAGGCAACTATTCGTTTAAAAAAATTCAAGTTGGTGCGTAAGCTGTCAAAGTAATTGTCAGTAGTTATCAGTGTGTATATTCGTGCAGTTTGGGCTAGAAAATAATTTAAAATGAGTGATTCCAGTGAAGAATCGATAAACGGTATACCACCTAAAATTTTATTGAAATTATTATATACAGACAAAATTTTAGAGGTATATTATGACAAAAACAAAAAAGTAGCTATATGGGGGGATTGAACCTATGATCTCAGCGTAGATATAACCACTAGGCTACTGCCGCTTTTATAAAATGTTTTCACCTAGAACATAAGATTAAGCAGTAGCTAAGTTTGTATATTAAAATTTGATTAAAACTATTATTTGTAGTTTTTTCTTAATCCGGTCGTAGAAAAAGTATACTTTACAACTCGAGTGGATTATCCATATCGCACTCGAAATATTGAGGCACGCCGCCTACGGCGTCGTGCTCAATTTTCTTTCTCGTGGGATATGGCTATCATATCCACTCTTGTTGCGCAAACTACTATTTAGGTTTTCTTATCAAGGTTATATTGCAGTTGAGCGGATCAAACTTCGCCATTTATTTTTCGTACTGCTCAGATTATATATAATTTTTGTTTGTTTGTTTGCTTTCTCTTTGAAATATTGCATAATGTATGTATGAAAAATAATAAAGATGTTTATTATTATTATTATCCCTCAACTAATATTCAATAATTTCTTTGCATTGGCTGTAGAAAGTGGAGCGAAATCACCGGATTTCCCTGAACGTGACCCATCCGAAAACTAGCCGCGATTTACTTTTCGTGTAGACGAGTGACGTAAAGACAGACCATTATGCAATTGAAAAAAAAAACATGATGTTCATGAAATAGGTTTTCGCTGTCGGCTACGTCCGATCGTAACTAATTAATGTTGTTATAAAATATTGTTAATTTATGCCTTATTTTATATCGAACCTTGTATATTTAATGGTTTGCCGACAATTACGTGTAGTATGTCATATATTTAGAATTTAAGATAATGCAGACGCTGCCACTCTATTTTCCTTTCCATGCATTTTCGTAATACCGTTGAAGATGATTAATATCTGCAACGTGCATTATTCACTTCAATGACTTGAATCAAAATTTAAGCCGAACACATCAAGAGGCTTTTCATGAAACTGAAATGTATTTACCTATGTACTATTACTAAAATAACGGTTTTAAATTAAGTTTAGTCAACCCGCGTTTATCGAAGTAATGAACCGACATCAACTGAAATTAATTTCTCTTTTTCCCCAAATGCAATTTTAGAAGATCGAGGTGTATTAACGATAATATTCAAATTGAAAAATGTGGAAGCAGGAACTATCACGCATTGTTTTCAAATATTTTATATACGGTAATAAAAAAAATTCCCAATATACATTTACAACTTGTTGTATATAAATTAATTCTTTTACATGCTGTGAAATAAAATTAAACGTAGAAAATAGCTAATTATCAATTACAAAAATTGTTCGAAATGTGCACCATTTTCCCTTATCTTTTTTAAGGAACGTTGAATACCCTGTAAAGTTTCTTCATCATACTGTAGCATTGTAAACTATTGATCGATTTTTTCTCTGAACTGTTCAATCGTGTCGATTTAAGTATTAGAAAGTCATGATTTTAGATAACTCCACACAGTGAAATCAAGAGGAGTTAGGTCAGGGGACCGAGCAGACCACGTGCATATGTATCAAGCCAATCCATCTATTGGGATACTAGTTGTGTAACCAGATTTTGCATGTTCTTATATAATGGGGTGTTGCGTGTTGAGTTCATAAAAAACATATTTCTTCTCCGTCTCGCAGTAAAATGTTTCCTAATATTTCATACAAGGTGTTTTTCAAAACTCATAATACATATCGCCTTTTAAATTTCCTGGAGATGTATGGTATCTGGTAACTGATTCCCTAGAGTTGCTGCCCATACATTTATTTTGAAATTATGTTGAAAATGGGTTTGTATTTTTTCATTAGGATTTTCCTCAGCCCAGATATGCATATTCCGAGTATTAAACATGGCTTGTCGTGTGAATATATAGTACAAGAGAACTGTTGAAAGCAGTCTGAATTCAAAGAACTAAATCTAAGTAATGTGATCTTTTGAGGAGTTGTTGTTTATAATGTATGTAAACGTTTTTTGTCGAATCACCTGCCAGTGGTGCCTGGGAAAAATAGTTATATACAAAAAAAAGTTCAGTATTTTTGCTCTAATTTTGCCCATAGCCATAATTTTACAAGAATTCAATTTTGAAGCTGAGGAAATTCTACACAGATTCTATGCTTGTTTTTGCTCCCACAAAAATATTTCTGTAGAATTTCCTCATCTTCAAAATTGAACTCTTGTAAAATTATGGCTATGGATAAAATTAGAGAGATATGAGCAAAGAACTGAACTTTTTTTTTGTTTATAACTATTTTTCCCATGCACCACTGAAAAAAATTTTTTCTACTCTCTACATAAAAAATTCTATTTTACTCCCTCATTTCAGGAAGCAAAGTAGTACTTTTCGGGAAGAAAATACTTTGCCTCCCTAGGGAGGAAAATACTTTGGCTCCTTCTGGAAGCTAACAAGTAGAAACAACATTTAAATAGCTGGTACTCGTTTTCATATTTTTCACGAAATAGATTTAACGGAACCACGTTTGCTTCTTCCAGAATATCTTGAGGAACTTCATCTTCACATTCGGAATACATCATTATAAACTTTTTGGAAGTTTGTTTATTTTGTAAACAAGAAGCAACCTTAGCAACGTTCCATGTACTTTGATTTTTAACAATATTTACGTATCTAAATACCTATTATGACATTTTGACATATTTGGTTTTTGATTGTCATGCATAAGAAAATATAATAAAATATATGTAAAACCAATATAAAACACTGTATGTAAATGGTCGTAGAAAAAATCATATGTATTAGACAGGAGCAAAGTGCCATTTCCTCCCTTGGATATTTATCTATCCGCTGGAGGAAATTATGCACTTTTCTCCCTTGTAATACAAATAGCTATTACTTAAAAAATCTGGAACATTTTCCGTTCGTTCAAGCAGCAAATTCAACTATTATTGGCATATCCTCAGGTAATAATTCTTGAGTTTTTCGCTAATGGAATGGGTGCAATTGTTGCTCATGTAGCACTCTTAAGGCTCTTTGGTAAGATATATCCATTCTTAAGCTTAATCTTCTAGTACTGTAGAATTTTTCATTATAATATCTAATATTTTTTCTTCAACGTCAACAGTTTTTGCGTTTCTGGGACGGCCAGCGTCTCTGTTTTTCAATTGAAGACTTCCTGTTTCCCTAAGTCGACGTTCTGTACTTAAAAAAGATTTGGCATCAGGAGTATTTCTGTTCGGGAATCTACCTTTATAGCATTTCACAGTTTCAGCAGCATTACCAAACCATTCTGCCAAAGTTAAATCTACGTCTGTTAATTCAGAGAACGTGTAATCACACATGTTTAAGTAATATTAATAATTAAACTGGAATTATTAAAAAAAAAAAGAAATAGCCAAAATCTAATAAATTACAGAAATCATCACTGAATAAGCAATTTTAAAGCAGAAGGAAATTTTATAAAATACAAAATATAGGAAGTATAATATTCCAACCTATCTGCAAGTACCTTATATAAATACGGACTCAACAAATTAAACCAAAACAGCATTCCAAGTCACTGTATTTTAGTGCTAACTGTGTTTAGACAAAATACGGCAAATTTTCTGGCACATTTTGTATCTCATCATCTTCATCCTCATCTTCAGATATATCGTCAATGCTATTGGCAATAGATTCAATACTATCAAAATAATATTTGTTAAAGTTTCCTTTAATAAGCGCTATGTTACAAAAATTACATTGGTTCCTTCAAAATCCCTTTTACTATTACACAATAAAGTTTTTATTGTCTGCCACATCTGTTTATTGTCACCCCTATACATATTTTCTTTTCTTCTCTAATTATTTGTTAGACTTTATTTCTTTTGTGCTTATAATCCGTCCAGTCTTCTTCGAATTGACTAAATCGGTATTTTTCGTATGCTTTGTCACGTTCTTCCTGAAATAAATTTTATAGTTATACCACTTATTTTTTGTGTACCCTGTTTTATTTTGAATCAGCGAAATTTTATTTACTGTGGCTGTAATATTATTTACAAAACTATTATATAGTGTATCCACAGCGGTACTGTCATAGGCCCAGTCCTTATTAATTAAATCTATTTTTATGTTGTCAATATTTTTCTGGATTAAATTTGTAAAGCAGCATAGTTTTTTTTTAAATTTGGAATATGGATGTCTAAATTCGCGCTGATTATGAAATGCTCCGAGATATTTGAATGCACTGTTGGTACCAGTTCTAATTTGTATATATTAGTTATAATAAAATCTATCGTTATTGAAGAGATATTTGTAATCCTAGCGTCACTTTTTATTATTTGCTTATAATCAGAATCTTATATTAAACTTTTAATAATTTTATTCTTGAGTGACTTTTCTTGTAATTAAAATTTATATCAAAATCCCCCATTATTAAAATATTATTTTTACATATGTCTTCCCTTTTAAGTTTTGTCCTAAAAATCTAAGAATTTCTCATATATTCCATTTCGCGAACGGTACACTGCTCCTAAAATATAAGATTTTAATAAACTATACAATAGTTTATTTTTACACAACATTCCATGGCCTTTGTTAATTCATTATACTAGTTTTTTAATCTCCTGAATTAAATATTACTTTACCTTGTCACTATACTTTAACGTTTCGTTATCCTTTCTTCGTTGCTTTACTTCTTCCCTTCCCTTCATTTCTGTGGATCAGACTAATAAGTACAATTCACTTCATAAATTAGAGAAGGGCCTCATGCGAACATTAATAAATCTTTTCATAGAAAAATGAGGGATCCCTTATTGAAAGTAAATGACGGTTAGTCCTCGATAATTGGGCCAAAGTGAAAGTTCTTTTCCCTCCAACGCACACGATTACCCCTTATTATTGCATTTTGATTCACCAACTGTGGTCAATCATAGTATATTGTTGATTGCAAGCTATTGAGCGAGGCTTTTAAGGCAAAAAGACGCAATTAAATTTAATGAATCATTCATAAGAAGCCATTAAATAGCCAGGTTCCGTATAATTATTGATATAACATGGACGATATGAGGTAAAAGGGACATATACTTTGTTTGGTGAATAAACACAGAAACAAAGGGTATATGCAGTATGCACATGGTGATATAAAGAGGAACAATGGAAGAATAATATTTCGTATATAATTTTTTAAGTTAAATCACAAGCAGTGCTAAATACTCTCGATATTTATTTTGATAGTACAGTCAATCCGGCAAGATACCGTGCATAATAATAATAATACTAGTTTATTGGTGTTATTGTTAAAGAACACGCTATAACCCCGATATACTTTTCGACGTTGTAACAAAATCCGACTTAGGAAATACTTCGTACGAAAAGCGTGCTTCACGTAAAAACGCCGTGGAAGAGGTTTTTAATTCTTGTAAACATATTTCTGCTCTTCGGAGCATTTTTTATGCCAAATTTTCGCTAACTCTTCAAGGAGCGTTAATTTAGAAAGTGTAGCAAATGTCGCTGCACAAGGACGTAATGTCGCCCCGACCACCTAATTTTAGAAAGTATACTAAAATTAGACTTGAACTTCAAAATTTCCAAGATTAAAAACCCTTTTACGAATCCACGTTGTCAAGCACTGCAACTCTTACGAGGTATTGAATATGAGGACAAGTTAGTCCAACGATTATTCAAAGTATATCGGAAGTTATAGCGAAAATAGCCCTTAGCGACATGGGACCCCCATCATTTCCTAGCAGTCGGATTTGACGGGGAAATGATGTGTTTTGACGGGGTTTGCCCTAAACCGGTTCCTCAGTGATTCGGAGTTAAAAAAGTATTATTACCATGTACTCATACGTGCATGGGATCCGCCTTGCCTGAACGTAAAAAGTTGTTATTGTAGAATACAATCGAAGTAGAGACGCTTCAAGCAATTTTAAGCTCCGAGGAGCGACCAAAATTAATGTGCATTTAATAATACGTTTATAAGGCAGGCAAGCAAAAGCCCACCAAAATTTCAGTTACATGAAACTTTTCTTGAATCTTTTTGTGCATCGTTAGCTTATAAAACCGCATATTGGATGGTAGTTGGTACCGTATGAATCGTCCCGTTCCTCACCATGTGTTGTACACGGGTCAGATCATTGTTTGTTAACATTTTCTCTTGAAAAAAGTTGTTGTAAAAACATGATTTTTTAAAGATTTAATATATATATATATATTTTGAACTTTATATTGTCTTTTAGTTGTGTTTTCAGTGTTAGATTTATAGTGTTACGACGTCGTCCAATTGATACCATCAGAGCAGCAGTTAAGCATAAACGATAGTAAGCATGATTTTTTACATTATTCTCAGTCTGAAACAGTCGTGTTGAACCCTAAAAAATTTTGTGAACGTAATATTTATTATTTAGAGTTAAGAAAAGGTTGAGGAAAAAGAAAATAAATTTTTTCTTTTTCCTATTTTTTCAAAGCAGAAAATACGTCCTTTAGACATCCATAAAACATGGATCGTTCACATTATCACAGAATAGTTTACACAAGTCAAAGGTTAATAGCTCCCGTGGGATAAAATTAAACTATACAGAGCAAACGATTAAAAATAAAATATAAAAACTAAAAGCAGACATAACACTACGTACAAATTAAAATATATTAAATAAACATGCATACCTTAAAATTACTATGAGAGCATGCCTGAGAAATTATTTTGGAAGTATTCTTCGAAAGTATAGAAAGCCTTTGTTTTTAAATAATTTTTTATTTTAGATTTGAAGGCTGTAAAATTCAGGGACTTTATATGGTGAGGCAGTTTATTAAAGAATTTAATACAGAAGTAACCCATGCCGTCTCTGGATCTCGTTAAACGTAAATAATTCTGCTGTATGTTATTTCTATGTCTAGTTTGGTATGTATGATTCTGGGAGTGCGTGGAGAATTTATCAAGGTTAACTTTAATGTAAATGAGACATTCTAGAATAACACATGGTAGCGTAAGAATTTTCAGACTAATAAAATGATTTCTGCGCTCGTTTCTATAAAGTTTTGCGCTAAAATTTTAATACATTTGCATTGGAGACCGAAGATTTTAGTACTGCAAGGTGCATGCCCCCAATTTAACACTGCATACGTTATACTGGCATGGAATAGTCCATAGTAGGCCGTAATCAAAGTATTATGAGAGACACACTTGGAGAGATTAGGTACGAGGAAAATTTTTTTAGATAATTTTTGTGAAAGATTATCAATGTGTATCTCCCAGGTTAAAACTGAATCCAGATCTACACCAAGAAATTTAACAGAGGTCCTTTTCTTGGAATTATCATTGTTAGCATGTCGCAGAGAAAATATAATACGTTGTGTTTTGCTTACATTTAAGTTTAAGCTGTTTGCGAGAAACCATTGCTTAATGTTGTTTTGGGTAATTTCAACATTTTTTGCTAAAATTTCAAGTACTCTATCGCTGTTCACGACCGTGGTATCGTCGGCAAATAAAATTATATTAGAATTTTTATTACAGTTCGCTAAGTCATTAATATATACAAGAAAGAGTATAGGGCCAATTACTGATCCTTGAGGTACTCCGTGTCTGATTAGTGACATGTCAGATGTGTTCTTATTATAGGAAACATATTGCTTCCTGTCAGATAAAATTTTATTAAGGCTGTACTGTTAACATCAAAGTTGTAATAACTGAACTTTTCTATCAAGGTATCATGATTAATACAGTCATGCTTTTGTGAGGTCGTACAGTGAACCATAACTGAAATTACAATTTTCAAAATTATTTAATACAAGATTCGTTAAGTTATTAATAGCTAAGTTAGTGGATTTGTTGTTACGAAAACCGTATTGAGAGGTATGAAAAAGATAGTTTTGCTCAAAAACTGACAAACTTGTTTTCTTAAGATTTTTTCGAATATCTTTGCTATGATGGGCAATAGCTAAATAGGTCTGTAATTCGAAGCAACATCTATATCTCATTTTATATATATAGGTATAACTTTAGCTACCTTTATAAAAGATTATTGTAAATAACTTATATCAACAAAAGATAAAGCCATATTATTATTATAGAGTTCGATTCACTTCCTCAGTTTATCTACTGGGAACCATTCACCTATCCCTGGCGATTAACGGGATTAGGCTCTGCTGGGGGTTTGGTGCCCCATTGATGGTCATGTTGGTGTATTTCCAGTATCTGTTGGGAAGGGTACATCACCTTCATTCCAGATCTCTACCTGGGATCTCAGGAATGTTGGTCCTAGATGGTCAAAAATTTCCGAAGTATGTGCGCTGTTCCAAGAAGGCCTAATTTTTAGACCTGATTAACTTTGCATGGGAAATCTTCTAAATATCTGCAATGGTCTTTTTGCACTGTTCCTAATGCTCCCACGACGACAGGGATAACCTTAGTTTTAGTGATCCACATTCTAGCTATTTCTATTTCTAAGTCTTTATATTTACTCCGTTTTTCAATATCTTTTGTAGCAACATTATTGTCATCGGGAACGGAAACATCGATGAGCAGGCACATTTTGGTCCTCTTGTTGTGGTATATAATGTCCGGCCTGTTTGCTCTAATGGTGCGGTCTGTCCTTACAGCCATGTCATACATGATTGTGATATCGTTCTTTTCTATCACTTTCTGTGGTTGGTGTTCATACCACTTTTTATCTTCGTCCATTTCTAATTCGTTTAGCATTGCCCAGTGAATATATCCAGCTACTTTATTATGGCGTTGTGTGTATTCTGTCGCCGCTAGTAATTGGCATCCGGCAACAATGCGGCTGATGTGCTCTTCTTGTTGGTGACATAATCTGCATCTGCTGTCTACATCTCTTTTAAGAATGCGCTTTTGATGATACCGCGGGCATGGTCTTGGGCCGCCACAATTAGACTTTCCGTTTCTCCTTTGAGATCAGGGCTATTTAGCCATGCAAATGTTGATTTTTGGTCAGCACGGTTGCCTTCCAGATTGTTGAAGAACTGCCCATGTAGGGGCTTTGTTTTAAGGTTACTTATTTTCTCTTCTATTAACGACTTATTATTATTATTAATTGATGGAAAAGTGCTGTTTCTGATACATTGATTTATTAGATTTGTTAGAGGGATAACCATTATACTTTTCAGAGCTTTTATGATTCGTGTGTCTATGTCATAGGGATCTTTACTTTTACAATCTTTTAGATCATTTATTGTATCTCTAACCTCATTGTATGGCACTTCTTCAAATTTAAAAGTTAAATTGAAGTCGATAGACTCAGTGTAATCATAGAAGTGTTTAATTAGCTGTTGGAAGATTATTTACAATGTTTGCAGCAACATTTATAAAAAAGTTATTAAAAGAGTATGCATTCAAGAAGTCAGTGGATGGAGTGTTTAAGTTAGGATTATTGTTTTTAATAACATTTCAAATAGCTGCTTGTGAATTAGTGGAGCCTTGGATATATTTGTCATTGGCCGCTTATTTTGCTTTGAAAATGTGATGCTTGTACTTTTCTCTGAAAGCCTCAACTCGTTCATTGGAGATAAGTGTAGAATCTTGCTTGTTAACAACTCGTAAAAAATTTAATTCGTCACGCATATTTTTTAGGTCATCATTAAACCACGTGTCCTTAGAAGAACTAAAATTTTTTGAAGTTTCGATTTGATTAGAAGGTTAATTTCAATTGCATCGGTTATTTTTTCTAAAAAACATTTCCGATGAAAGTTTTGTAGCAGTTGTCAACCAATTTTTATTGTTTCATTAATGATCAATATTCTTTGTTACAATTTTAAAACTGTTAAAAATTCCTTGTAATTTATAATATTCGTGGTAATTGTACATTTTATAATTAATCTCCTTGCGTTTTATTAAAACATACAGCAATTTTACCGACAGCGACAGGACTAATAGCGGTCTTTAATGATGCAAAATCTATGCATAAAATACTTTGTATGTAGTGCTGCGTGCTAGATAAAATAAACATGAACGTTTTTAATCGCCATATATTTTAGAATTGTATTTTGATAAATGATGTCATAAATTACACGGTTTTATTCTTCTGCATTTCCATCGCAATGGTTCCATTGATTTTGCGGTTAGTATGGTAGAATAAATTGCTTAAAATTCAATTTTTTCAAATGTCGAACAATGGGGTATTTCGAAAAACAACTACACGCATAACAAATATTATCTGGGACATATTTACATAATAATATAACTTATTACCTACACGACACGTCAAATTAAATATAACAAATATTATCTAGACATTTTCACATAGTATTATACATTTTTATTTTATGACACTGGATGGGAAAATAATTAAAAAATCTATATAAATCAGTCGTAGCCCAGTCATTTTATACCTGAACTTCTAAAAGAATCCAACTGAAGATTTTCCAATGAGATTCTCTTTATTTTGGCGTCACAAATAATTTGTCAAAAGTCCATAAAGCCAACTGGACGGCTGCAAAAGTTATAGAAGATAAAAGGTCATGAAAATCAGTTTTTCTGAAATATCTCGTAAATTATCTGTTTTACGTTAATTTTGGTTATAATAAAAATTGTGCGTGAGATAAGTCTGCATAAAAAAGGTCCAATATAGAATTTATGAAGAACCAATAGTCTTCGAAGTATTGGACTGAGAAAACTTCAGAGCAAAGCGCATGCGCCACTATTCTATGCCTATAGTGGTGTAATATATTGAATGCCGCGTCGTACGTTTTAAATTCAGTTTAACGCTACATTTTGTAGAATTCTAACGTTTCGTTCATCTCGTAATATTTTGTAATTGATTACAATGGCAGATAACACTTATAATATATGATTTGCAGGAAACAACTACTCAGCTGGCAAATACCCCGACCTGCATTGAATTACACCTTGTTTGTATAAAACTAGCAGGTTGGCTACTATCGTTTGTCTTTTCCATGACCTATGGCATACTGATGAGAACTAATAAGTTCGAAACCAGTCTATGTCTGGTCAGGGAACTGACAAATGATATTGGTTAGCGTTCTTTCATGATCTGTAAGGTGTGATTCAATGCAGGTCGGGGTATTTGCCCGCTGAGTAGTTGTTTCCTACAAATCATATATTATAACATTAGCTTAAGTCCACCTAGGATTGAAAGGTCGCCGCTCACAGGTACTTGCAGAATCGCAACTCACTATACGCCCATGGAGACATCTATGGTGTATAGTAGCAATTCATCATTTGAGAGGTTTCACTTACCTCTCACCACTACTAGATAACACTTGCTTGTAATGAATCTTTGTCAAATGACACGATTCTGATTGTTATTCGCGGTTTAGTAACTGTTAGAAATGCGAGTGTTGAAAGCGGCGACAATCATAAAGACTTTGTGATCGTCGATGCTTATTAGACTCCTTCTGCTTTTCCTGTTTTTCACTGGCTGGTTCGCCACAAATAATACGCAAGGTATCAAAATTGAAAGGGGTTGATCTCTTTCTACGAGGGGAGCACTTAGATGCTGATGACGATTCACTCAAATATCTTGATATTTAGATCAATTATTAGATTAAAAATATATGTTATTTTCTAATGAATAATTAATTATATCAGTCAGTATACACCTACATTGGTACAATGTTAATTTGGTGGCTTATATAAAACTCCTATAACACACAATTTGTTTTATAGTAACTTTTGCAATTATATGCACAATATCATAGATCCCCCCTGCTGGTATATAAAACACTGTGCAAGATTTAGAGATAGAATAATTTATATAAAGAGCGACACCCCAGCTTCTTGTTGCACGGTCGCTTCTTATTAAGTTATAGTTAGGTATTTCGAACATAATATCCATTAAATCAGGAGGGAACCATTTAAGTGATTCTAAGTACTATGTGTGATTTTTTATTTACAAAAGATTTAATGTCATTAAATTTATTCACAACATGTGGAACAAAATTAATGAAGTTACTAATTCTAGGAAAGATTACCTGTATGAAAAATGGTATGGTGATAATATTCAATATGAATGATAAACTTGGTTTTCAAGGCGATGCATGCCCTACAATATTGTAAAAATCGTTAATTAAACACTTATCACTGTTTTGCAGACTTATAAATGGAAAAAGAACGGTCAATAAACTTTTTAGATATTACGCTGACACGTAAAGAACATGGGCTGGAACTTGATATTTACAGAAAGTCAACTTTTACTGACACTCTTACACATGCAAATTGTAATCAATCTTGGAAGATAAAAATGTCACCGTTGCATAGCTATTTACACAGACTATTACCTTTAAACTTAAATAGGGTTAACTTTGAAAAAGAAATTAGACTTCTTAAAACGCTAGCAAAAAACAATAATAATAATAATAATAATAATAATAATAATAATAATAATAATAATAATATTTATTGTCCATTAGACCAAGTTACAATGGTATGGGACTCGTCAGAAAGTATACAAAAAATGGTAAAACGTTACAAGTATAAATTTAACAAAGTAGTACAACATAAATAAAAGAGACAACCAGTATAAATTCAAATTTAAAATGTGCTCTACAAAAAATTCGTCTTCATTGTAAAACATAAACAGTTAAATATTAAAAAATGCTAGGAAGTATAAATAAAAAACAAAGTATACACATAATTAGTTGGAACAATCACTTAAAATAGTAAAAAACAAACAAGTGTAAAATCTGAACAAATAAAAGCTAAATAAATACTAGAAGACATATTAATAACAGAGAAAAGACAAACGATTTATATACAAGTTTAAGATGTGTATTGTAAAAATTCCTCTACACTGTAAAACTAAACTACTAAACTACTACTACTACTACTATAACTACTAACTACTAAAAATGTACGCAAAGAACTTTTAAATCTATTGAAATTGCTAAGTTGCCGGATGTTGTTGGGTAGCTTATTATACAATTTTATTGCCATATACTTAGGACTGCTCTCATAAATTGACAAATTATGTATTGGAATTACTAAATTATTTCGGGTGCGAGTTTCATAATTATGATTAAAATTATTTAATAGAAAGTTATTCATGTTCGATTTAGCAAATAATACTATTTCCCAGATAAATATGCATGCTATCGGTAAAATTTGCAATTCTTTGAAATACTGCCTGCAAGAAGTGCGTCTAGGAATTACAATTATATTTCTAATTGCATGTTTTTGTAGTTTGGAAACTCTCTCTGTATGATGAGAACAGCCCCAAAAAAATATACCATACTTAACCCTCGAATAAAACTTTGCGTAATAATAAGATAATAAAACATTCTTATCTGTTATATTTCTTAGTCTATACAGCGCGAAACATATAGTGGAGAGTTTTTTACACAGTTCGCTAATGTGCGTTTCCCAATTTAAAGCGTTGTCGATATAAATACCCAGAAATTTGGTTGCTGGGACTTGTTCCAAGGATTTTCCATTTATTCTCAATAGATGCGATTCTTTATAGTTTGAGAGTCTAGGAGTAAACTGAATAAAAACAGTTTTTTGTTCGTTTAGTAACAATTTTTTATTTTGAAATTTAGTTACAAATCGATTTAATTTAAATTGTGTATCTTGGAGTAAATTTTCCAAGTGAATATTTGAATTTAACAGTGAATTATCATCAGCGAACATAAGTAATGCAGATTTATTGACAATATCAGTATCAGGCAAGTCATTAACAAAAAGTATGAAAAGAAGCGGCCCCAGTACAGAACCTTGGGGGACACCAATGGTTATGATTAGTCACTAATTGACAAATTAATGAAAAATAAACCGAGAAAATTATTACAAAAACATTTTTATAACGTACCAAATATAGAAAACAAAAAGTGGTATAGTATAAATTATGTAAATAAGGTTAGCAACTCAGTATGTAATAGATTAAATAAATTAGGTATTAATACAACATCAACGAATAGAAATAATTTAGGTCGCTTGTTGGTTAATAATAAAGAAAAGACAGAACATATTAAAAAATCGGGGGTATATGAAATAAAGTGTGATGACTGTGATGCCGTATATATAGGTCAGAGTGGCCGTAGCATAGATGTGAGATTAAGAAAACACAAACAGTCTATTTCATATAATAAAAAATCAACTGGATTCGCCGAACATTGCATTGAGCAAAATCACGTTCTTAACGGTAGTAGTGTTAAACTTTTGCATAATGCAAAGAAAGGAAAAATCCTAGTCATGCTTGAAATTTTAGAAATTAAGAAGGCCCTAAGAAACCATAAAAACGTTACAAATACCAAACAGAATTTATAAACAATCCTGTACTAGACACAGTAATAAAATTAAGTTTGTAGTTCCGGCCTGTATTGTTGAATTTTAAGAAATAGCAAATCAGCTTATTATCCCTCTCTAGATGGCTAGAGGATTTGTAAGGTATATATTATGAACCACCACTTTTAGGTCAGTTTTTAAGACTCTTTGATATTGGTCGCAAGACCGAAACATATGTCAGAGAAATTTGAGAAAAAAACTAATGAAACAATAAACCAAGTGCGTATTGTAACTATTCTTTTGAATATTTATAATTATTCTATTAATAAATATTTTTAGAAATAAATAATTATAGTTAATAATAATTATTTTAGGTAAATATAACACACACAACTTTCGTTTTTTTATTAGGAAAAAACCACCGCGCAACGTTAAATAAATGTACGGCACTGTCCGGTTCCCCGAAAACAGTCTCGCATTTTCTTGCTTTTTGAACTATTCGTGCCGAACATCAGCTTGAGTTCTTTACCGACCGCCCGCATCGGCGCAATTATACATCTGCTCGACTATGACTATATCTCATGTGCGAGGGAATAAATTATATCGACAACGCTTCTCTGTAAACCATTGTTGAAAGGCATAACAACGTACGTATACTTTATACGGGAAAAATTGAAACTGGTCAGTGTTAAAGCACAGGACCGTGCGCACTGAACTTAATATTTTGTCCTATATATTTAGCAATGATTCGAGATTCGAATGGTTGTTGAAACTGTGCATGAGTTCGAGACTTGTAATGTAATCAGTCTGTATGAACCATCTATGACTGCACTGGTTTAAAGATAATAAAACGGACAGGCCTACTAGCATAAAAAACCTCGTAAATCGTTTCTCAGAAGTCGATGATGTGTGCTGTCAATGTGCCAGTGCAGTGCATAAACACCTATTATAATATCAAGCGTAGGAGTTTAGTTAGTTCTTGTTCATATTTATAAATATTTCCTACTATATAAAATGGGAAATATTTTAATTATTTACTAATTTGCCATGGCTTTCTGGAGACCATTTGTAACAGAGGATAATATAATAACGCCCGAAAATCTGATCATTTACTTATGACAAGCATTTCTATTTACCTCCGCCCGTGTACAATAAAGAGATGCCGACTGTTTTTGCCGGCTTTTAGTTTTTATACGGTTTCAATTAAGTTCGTATACACTTTACACCCCTGATAGAGACGCTGAATTTATATTCTTTTAAACTGATATTGGACTAAATACTAACAATCATTTCCTGGAATTAGCCCTCATGACACGACTTCGAATTCGAATGTATGGAATAACATTTTAGTTTCAGAAACTTTAATTTGCTACTAAAATCTAGCCAGCAAATGCAAACGAACATTAAATATGCAAAATAAGGAGATGGATTTATAGTATAGATACTATGGATAAATTAGGTCAAATTTAATTAGATTTCAAATCTTTGGGGATACCGACAGGAATATCACGAAAATGTGCAATGTCAACTGTTATCATCATATTTTACGCTAACCGCCAAGAAAATTGTGTAAACACTGAAAATAATCACGACAATGTAAATACAACCGAAATGCAGAGGAAAATATGCCTCGCTTGACAATGAATTTTTTAAAACGTACGTATTGTTGATTCAAGGAATTTTTTCCCTAAGAGACTGGTTAATTATTTTTACCTGTTTGCTTTACCGGATTAAAAAATAGAGTTAAGGGATTTTAGAAGGCTGTAGTAATTCTGGTGTGTATTTTGTACAATTTATGCATAAAATAATTTAGTTTACATCAATAAAATTTATTCATATTTGAAAATACAGTAGGCACACTAAACTTGTCAAGAAATGTCTTAGAATGGGCACTTAATAGGTTTAAAATAATAAACCGTGTTCCAACTATTTTAATATTTTTCCACTTCCAGATTTTGTATCCAAGCCTTATACACACTAAATCTCAATGCAATATTTTACTACCTTTAATAATAGGATGGGGATGGTGGAGGGGGTGGCTAATGATAAAAAAAAATTTGGAGGCTCTTGGTTCCTGTATACACACTAAATCCCAATTTAATTTTTTACTTCCTTTAATAATAGGGTGGGGGTGGTAGAGGGGATAGCTAACGCCAAAAAAATTTTTTGAGACGTTTAATTTTTTTTTTTACTCCCTTTCATAATAGAGTGGGGGTGGCATTGGGAGTGATATGGGGGAAAATTTTGAGACGTCGACTTTTTGTACATGCCCTAAATTGCAATTTTATGAACTATTACCTGCTTGCTTTGCCTGTTTACCCTTATTTACCCCATTTACCCCCTCAACGGAATTAGATTAAAATATAATCTAGTTCCAGATCTCGTTATAATACACAAGTGTACCAAATTTCAAGTCAATATCATGAACGGTTTCAGAGTAAACGCGCGCAAAAAAGTTACAGACCGACAGACAGACGGAAAGTTTTTCTCTCAAATTTAAAATGTCGACGTTTCATGACGTTGAAGCCTATTTCAACAAAAAAAAAATATTTTTTTTGCGTTCTATATATAAAAATAATAATAATAATGATACATCTTTATTAGCTAAAAAAGCTACAATTAAATCTTAACAATATATAGAACAGAAGCCCATTAACTATTCACTAACTTGTCTTAAATCTATTCATATAGTAATAATTATAAAATAACTACCAATCTCTTTGTATTCTAATATAGTTTATGTTAATATCACGTAACCTATTTACAAAAAAAAATCAATATTATTTTCTAACATGACTAACACATAATTTGATGAAAGTATTGTATTTTTCACAATATTTTATTTCCTTTGGTAAATTGTTAAATAACTCAATGCCCTTACAGAACAAAGATTTCGATTCCATTAAATTGTCATGCCTCTCTACCACTATGTCATTTACATTGCGAGTATTATATCCATGAGTCTCTCGTACAAAACTCAATTTATCACACAAATACCTTGGACCCATAGTATGTTTTATTTTAAATATAAATTGTAGTGATTTTAAAACTATACATTGTCTAACGTTTAAAAAATTTAAAACATTTAACATTGTGCCTATGGGCGTATATTTGTTACATTTTAATATTATCCTCATAGCTTTGTTTTGCATTTTTTGTAACTTTTGTATATCACTGTTATTTAAATATAGCTGTAGACTTGCACAATATTCAAAATGTGGAGCTATTATAGATTTATATACTAATATTCTTGAGAACATTGATAAATAATTTGAAATTCTACATAAAAAATAAATCTTTTTTGCAACTTTCTTTATTATATAGTCAGTATTATATTTGAAATTCAAGCACTCATCTATTATAAACCCAAGGTATTTAATTTCCGAGACTTTTTCTAAATTTTTATTATCTAATACAATACTTTGTCCAACTTGTTGATGATTTAGAATATGTTTTTTGCCCAGAACCATGTATTTGCATTTATCCGTGTTTACTTTTAAACTATTATCACACAACCAAACACACATCTTTTAAATCTTGATTGATAATATTAATAACATCATTTACATTTTCTCCATAAAAGTAAATTAACGTGTCATCTGCAAATAAATGTACCTTGCAATTTTTTATTGATTTCACTATGTCATTTATAAACAGCACAAATAATAAAGGTCCTAGCACTGATCCTTGTGGTACTCCGAAGTCATTGTCTATTACGTTAGATGCACTATTTACACATCTTGTTCTTTGTTTTCTGGCAGTTAGGTAAGATTCAATCCATTTAAGTACAGTTCCCCAATACCCATATTTTTCAATTTTGATACCAATAATTGCCAATTTACCGTCTCAAATGCACGTTTAAAGTCTAAGAAAACTGCAACTATTATTTTATTTTTACTCACTGTCTTAACCCAGTCCGATATAATGAATTGAAGTGCCGTCTCACAAGAATGACTTTGCCTAAATCTAAATTCTCTATTAAAATGTTATTATCCATACAGTGTGTAATCAATTGTTCTCTTACTACCAATTCTAGAGTTTTTTCATACACTGGTAAAGTATTAACAGGTCTAAATTCTTCAGATATTATTGTATTCGGGATTTTTGGAATGGGTGTAACTATCGATATTTTCCAGTTATTAGGACAAATTCCTTTCTGTAAGGAGCTATTAATAACATCTAAAAATCTATTACCAATTACCTCAAAAGCAGTCTTTATAATTCTTGTGGATATACCATCAATATCTGATTTATTAGGTAAGTCAGATATAATTTTTCTCAGATTGTGCATTTCAATAGGTTTAAATTCTGTTAATTTATTTTTTACTTCTAAAGAATGTAACCCATACCCATTTTGTTTCGGAATACTTTCAATAATTTCATTAATACTCCTACAAAATATTCATTAAACTTCTCCGCTATTATAAAGTCATTTTCAATTACTTCATTCCTAAACTGAATTTTTTTTGGTGCCGAGTGGCTATTGTTTTGACATTTCTTTCAATGTTTTCCACATATTTTTTGAGTCCTTTTTATTACCGTCGATTTTTCGTTCATAATAGTCCCTTTTTTGTCTTCTTAGTAAAAATGTTACCTCGTTTCGTTTTTTCTTATATATTTCCCAGTCTTCATTTGTATTACTTATTGTTGCAGCTGCATATAACTGATCCCTTTCTCGCATGCATTCCAGATTCTCTTGATTTATCCACTTCTTCTCTGCATATTTCATTTGCACTTTCGTTACTTTTACAGGATAAATTTTATCTAGTGACTTAGATATAGTGTTCACAAAATTATCAGCTAATATATCTTTATCTGATATTGTATTATCCTAGGCCACATTGCGTAATAAATTCTGGAATATTTCTTCGTTAAAGTTCTTATAACACCTTTTCTTTATTTCTACTTCTTGCCACCGTTTTTGTTTAATTGCCAAATTTACTAAAATATTTGCATGATCTGATATTCTCGGAGTGTGATTAACTTGGTAAGTCATATGCTCACAGTTAGTTATAACTAAATCTATTATTGTTGCCGATTTATTTATTATTGGCGTAGGTTCTTTAGCCAATTGACTAAACCTATTTTGTAATAAAATCTGTTGCAATTTATTAGCATAAAATGTGTTCTGCGACATATCTATATTAAACAAATATTACCATTATCATTAATCAACTCTATATTAAACAACCAAGAAAACTACTATTAAATATGATTACACGCTTGAAAACAGTGTACTTTCTAGACCTAATACATTCACTAATTTAGGTGTAGTATTTGATGAAAAGCTATCATTCACTGACCACATTAATCGAATAATTGAAAAATCCTATAAGTCGCTTGGTTTTCTTATTAGAAATACTCTTCACTTCAGTAACGCCACTGGTTTTAAACTACTGCATTTCTCGATTGTGAGGTCTAACCTGGAATATGCGTCATTGATATGGTCTCCTTATTACAGGACATATATAGACAACTTAGAAAACATTAAACGTAGGTTCTTAAAATACTCATCATTTAAAATTGATGGGATATATCCACCTATTGGCTACCCCCATTCGGAATTATTATCGAGATTCTCAGTAGTATCGTTAGAAGATCGTCGTAAAGTTTCTTACCTTACATTTCTTTACAGATTGATACATAATATCACCGACAGCACTACTATAATGAATATGCTGCCCTTTCATGCTCACAGAACTGGTTCACGCCAGACAGATCTATTTAAACTGATCACGCCCAGAACAAATATAAAAAATTTTTCCTCGCTTCAAACCATGTGCTCTATTTATAATAACATTCATGAACGTACCGATATTTTCAGCTGCAACATTGCTTCCCTAAAAGCATGCATCTCTTATCAATAATCATCATTAATCACTAAATCAATGATTGTTACGTGTTTTGTAAATCCTGTATTAGATTATATTATACCATATTAAACATCTTAGTTATTATATCATACCTTAGCTATATATTATCTTAGTTACTTTATATCTTAGATTAGTGTTAATTTGCCTGTGTGTATGCACAATTATTGTTTATGTATAGATTCATGTTCTTCTGTGGTTATAATCTTTGCTCCCTATTCAGTAATTGGGTCCTTCGACCTGTTGGATAGTGTATGTAAAAATAAAATAAAAATAAAAAATAAATAAAATAAAAAAAATCGCCCATTAAAAGTAACCGCTTATCGTTAAAGTCATCGAGGAGTTCCTCCATTACGTTCAGAAAATCTGCATGGCTCGAATTAGGTGAGTGATATAAACCAATCAGTGTATAATTAACAGCACTTATTTCGAATGTAATTGCAAGAGCCCATAAATTTCTTTCTGTTGTAATATTCTTTACTAGTTTAAAAGGTAACTCTTTTTTCAGATATAAAATAACGCCTCCAGTATGGACACTATCTGTGTAACAGATTTCATGGTAATAGCCTTCAATTTTTATTTCATTTCCATTAAAGTCTTTTGTTACATGTGTTTCCGTCACACATACTATCAGTGGTTTAACAGAATGTATTAACATTTCAATTTCATCTTTGTTATGTAGTAAATCTTGTACATTTAAAGTTAAGATCTGGTAATACTTATCTGTTCTTCCTGTATATACCTCTAATTACTACTCATGAGAATAATTAACTTTGTTCTTTACGTTATTTAAAATGCGTTTATAACAAGTACAATTACTATCATATGCCTTTTGAACTATGAAACTAGATATAAAAACCGCTGCCCAATGAATCACTACTTCCACATCTAAATTTTGTATCCACGACATATACACACTAAATCCCAATATAATATTTTACTCCCTTTAATAATAGGGTACATTTAGAGACTAGGGAATATCCGTGTTTAGTGGAAAAATCCCTCTCACAATATTTTCCACTGCCACGACCGGGGATCAAACCCGGAACTTTTGAATGAGAGAGTGCGCTCACCTCTCGACTACCAGTCATACAATACTCTCTATTATATTTCCTTTGTTTTCTTATATACGTTAAAAGTATAGTATTTATTTAGTGCCGAGATAAAGATTATATTATTATTCTAACAGAATGTACCAAATAATTATTTCTCAGAATTAAATACGTGAGGCGACATTATGTATTTCTTAACTGAAAAAACTAAGGCTTATAAGTATTTCAAGCCAGATATTTCCCTAAGTATAACGATATTGTCTCGGAGACAGCATTTCCATTTAAAATTGTATCCTCCTGAACGTTATACGTGTATAAATATACAAGTCAGGAAATATTTTTTCATGAATCTTCAAAGGAAATTTTAATCAGCGTATTATTCATCTCTTATTTAAACGTAGAGAATTATTCCAGCAATATTTCAACATTATTTATTTTTCCAGTTATGTAAGGGGATTAATTTGTGAATCTTTTTACGGTTCACCACAAAAGAAGGCATTTGTATCCTGTCCTCAGTAATATCGCTAAGAGATTTTCTTTTGAGGTTCTTTTTGGTTTCTTTCCGTTTATAAATCTTTTTATTAAGCGTAGTGTTTTCTTCGGCAATTCCAGCCTTTAAAACTATTTAGGAGGAATTCGGAAACATTCGCATATATATTGGTTCACTGGCCTACATTTTATGTAGTTATACTATTCTGTTGACGTCGATATAACAATATTACTTGCTTGGCGTTATATTTAGCTTCTAAATAGGCAATATATCAAGATATAGATATGCTAGTGATATTCAGAAAATATCTCCGAATTATTTTTGCATCGTACTTTTGAAAAATGATTAATTTTCAAAGCTATTGAATCATATTACACAAGAGTAGGCTTCGTTTATATATGTTAATATTGGATATAATATTGGAAAATAAGTTTCGTATAAAAGTTGTATATTTGTACATAACTGTTTTAGATCTTTTCTCTTGATCTCAAATATATAAAAAGCAATTTAAGTAAAGAAAAGGATAATTTAGGTAAAAAATCGGGACAATTAAGGGTAATTAAGAGTAATAAATAAGGATATCCTCACACTTAGCATCCTTAAATACCCGTAATTATTCTTAACTACCCTTAATTGTCCTGATTTATTACCCAAATTACCGATAATTATCCGGATTTTTTACCTAAATTACTCTTAATTATCCTTATCTTTACTTAAATTACTCTTAATTACCATTAATTATTCTTATTTTTTTACGTATATTATTATTGGTTCTCCTTAAAATTCACTCATGGGGACTTGGGGAGACTGACATAACTTGGACAATATCTAATATCTAATAATAAATGCAACATAATGTCTGTATCAATATCATCGAACTGGTCGAGTCGATATTATTTTCTTAGGTAGATATATCATCATCGTCATAGTCGCATCGTAATCCTTTTCAACGCGTCCAACTTCTTCAACATCGTAGCAGACATTTGTATTATAACAAGTTCACAAGACAACCTTTCAATGGTCGATCCACCGTTGACATCCACCATTAATTGCAATTTGAAACACGGACGACGAAATTCCCCTAGCAAACACAAGTATATGCGCTTATACTTCACGATGTTTGTTTAACGTACAGCGCATTGGATGGTCCAGTCCAGATAGTACAGTCATTCAACGTTAAAAAGGGGCCAAATCTCCGAAATCTGAAGTACTACTCCGATCTTCTTGAAAATTTAGAATCAAGTTCGTCTTACCTTCCTCTTCAAACCTGACTTGGTCGCAAAGTGTGCTTTTTGTTTTTAAGGTGTGAAAACTACCCCTTACTCCAATAAATTGAAAACTAATAAATTAACGCAGTGATGGGCTATAATTATGTTCAAATATGTTAAATATCAATTGTTTTTAATCATGTATCTAATATTTCAATATTTAACTATTTAACTACCCTTAAAAACAACCCCTCACACGAAAATTATTAAAAAAATGTGTTTAAAAAGCATGAAACCTTTTTATTTTGGATCGTAATAAGAGAATTTTTCCCTTTAAGTATAAGAAATCTGATACTTCATTTTTTAATGATGCAACCCCCAAAAGGGGTTAGGAAAAATTGAAAACTAATAGATGGAAGCAGTGATAGGTTATCATTATGTTCAAATATGTTAAATATTTGTTGTATTTTATAATGTAACTAATATTTCGATATTTTACTATGTAACTACCCTTAAAAACTACCCCTCACACAATTATTAAAAAAAAACGGTTTAAAAAGCATAAAATCTTTTTATTTTGGATTTTGAATAGAAAAAATATATTCTTTAAGTGTAAACGACCTGATACATCATTTTTCAATATGATTCAACCCCTAAAACCACCCCTTACAATAAAAATTAGGGAAAAATGGGGAATAAATGCTCCAAAACTTTCAAAATTTAGGCGCTCCGTAATTTTCCTACGTTATCTCTAGAAAAATGTATTTAGTTTTTTAACGATAACTCAGCTTCCTTTCAAGCTTTTTGCATTCACTTACACATCATTTTGTAGGTAATTTCATAAGCCATAAAGTCATGATGATTGCAATATTTCTACACCCTTTCGTTTAGAGAATTTTAAGGTTGAATGGCTAAAAAGAGGTTTCCTTCGCATAGAAATCAAAGCTTTAAATGCCCATATCTCGCTTAATTTTCAAGCTGCATGAATTTTAAAAAAAGCAAAATTTTCAGTAAGAAGAAAACAAAATTTTTGTTGAGAGCCCTTTTTTTCGGGAAACCATTATTTTTTGAGTTATTTTGAAAAAAAAACAACGCATTCTTTGAAAAATTGAAAAAAAAAATTACTTAAAACAACTTTTTTCAAAATCTACATTTTCTAAACCATTCAAACTTTTGCAACGTGTTATTGGGACATAAATAAAGTTAATTTTTCTTGGGCTAGGATTAATTTTAATTTTGCCGCTCATGGCGCCAATTTTATTTTCAATTTTTTTTCAAAAATTCCAGAGACTTAATTTATTTGTGTCATAACTTCCTTAATTTTCATGCTAGAGGCTTTTATAAAAGCTTATTTTAAAGGTCTAATAAAGCACTTTAAAAAAGGTTATGAACATTTTCTCTGAAAAATTACTCATTTTTCCGTTATTTGAGTTTAAATCTTTAGATAAATTTACGACAAACAAAAATTCGTCTTCAATGACTCATAGGTCGCTTAATATGACCTAAAACATTAAGGAAAAATCAACGAATCGCTTTGTTTTTTTATTAGCTTCAACTTTGATAACAATAGTTTTTGCAGAAAACGTTTAATTTTCGAGTTATTCACGAAAAACTGTTGAAAAACGTGTTTTTCATTGGACTTTTCAATCGCGAATAACTCAGAAATTATTAGGTAGCAGAAAAAACTTTATACTACATTTTTTTCTTAAAATTTAATTTCATTTTGAATTTTTAAATTGCCACCCCGAGAAAGGGTGGCATTCACCCCTGGGGTGGAAGCACATATCGGCACTAAGTCAGGTTTGTTATTTACATCATTTTTGAGCTACTGTCCAAATGTCAAACAAATCGCTTGAGTTGATCAGATTTCGGAGGTGAATCGGTTCATTGATTGTACTAAGAGCGGTTTTGCTGATTCTAAGTGAAAAATGGTGCATACCTTTCCTACTTTGATCATTGAGTTACAAAGTTTTCAATATAAGGACAATGAGTTTATAGTGAAAGAATTGGCTGCTCTCTGCTGTAACACTAAACAACAAACACATTATATTTTCAAACCACCATATCCATTATCATCATTAACAAATGTGAAAAGGCACAATATCAATAGTTGGAGAAGAATTATCATGGCTTAAAATGTAGTCATGGATATATTCAACTTAAAGAATTGCTACTAATTTTTGAGCAACTTTGTCAAAATACTGTTGACAACTATCAGTATAATTTACCATTAAATGGTATTATAATACTATGCAAGGGTGCGATGAAGAAGAAATTCATACTACAATATCCACAGTCGAATAAGTTATAGGTATTAACGATTGTTCACAGCTTCTACCCAGCCTTAAATCATTGACTATGCCAGAATGTCGGGAACATTATCAGTATAATAATTGGCATTGTGCTCTCAGAGATGTTTAGTGTCTATAGTTATGTAATCAAGAATAGGTAATAAAATGAACGTATTATACTAATCATAATAATATAAAAAATACAGTGGACAGTAGGCTATATAGCATCTCACACTCACCTCACTTGTGATGTCAGGATGTTAAGTACATAAAAGCCTTAAAGAGGGTACGTTCACGTCAAAGGAGACTTTGAAGTAGATAAAAGGGTACTGAAAATCACTGCAATATTTCACAAAAAATGACAATCCAATGCTTCTTTTCATAAACTAAAAACCATAAACATTTCGGTAGATAAGACAGGCTGATCGCAAATGTTCATCTCATAAATCAGCATAAGATATCCCTAAAGATAAGGCAGGTAAAATAATTTCTATCGCAATTGTTCTTCGACATGAAGATAAGGCAAATAAAATAACTAGGCAGGCTTTAGATATATAATCAAGAATCTGTAATAAAATTATTTTTTGTTGTCTCATCATAATACAGAATACAAAGTAATAGTAATAGAATTATTTAACCGCCTGTATACAAATGGATAGACGAACGGGTTTATGGAACTTATATGTAATTACCATTATTTGTATCTAAGTTATCCTTAATTATTTTGTAACTACCGCCCACCACTTTAATTACCTTCCACTACTCTAATTACCACAGCACTACAATTGCCTCCCACCCATGCCACTTTAGTTGCCCCTCACCACCACAATTACCCCCACCACACTAATTACCGCACCACCCTATAATTTACCACCACCACACTAATTGCCTCCACCACTCTACTTACCACGCCGCTACAATTTCCCGCCCCACCTCCACATCCACAAAAAGTTAACTTGTGGGCTGGAATTGTGTGGACTATAATTTTGGGTCTGTTTCTTATTGAAGGTTCATTGATTGGTGAAAAACATTTGGTGCTGCTCGAAGAAAACATAATTCCAGGACTTTCCGCACCGTATCCAAATGGCGAAAACCCTAAGTACCTGAAAACCTTCATGTGGTTTCAACATGATGTCGCACCACTGCATTATTCGGTGAAAATGTTCCCCAGATGGATTAGTAGACGCGGATCAGTAGGATGGCCAGCTAAATCTCCGGACTTAACTCCATTGGATTATTTTTATAAGTTTACCTTAAATTGTAACACCCCTTGGCTTAAAACCAGGAAGTGTTTCAATTATGCGAACGGCAGCTCTGGGTTATGGGAAAGCGAGGTCGTGGTTCGATATTTACTCGTTTGTTAACTTGCAAAAAAAAATATATAAAATAGTGAATATATATATAAACAAAAAAAAAATAGATGTTCAGGGCGCCACCTTAACTTACTATATGAACCATGAGTATTGTGAAAGCTAAGGAAAACAATACTGAGTACCTAAGTTATGTAATAAGCTCACCAATAATATATATCCAGCTAAATGAGTAGAAGAAAGGAAACACACATGTTAATAATAAGTTGACTTTAATATTTGACAATGGGACAGTTGAATAATTTATTTAGCAATAGCAAAAAAATTTAGTTAAGTTGAAATTTGAATGATTGATAAAAAAAATATTAAATTATGACAAGGTTTAACAAGTATTATTTAAGAAAATTATATGTAAAAATATTTATGTGAAAATGTATGAATATTTGAAAAATGTTAAAATTTAATTAAAATGGTACCATTTCTTACAAGTAAAAAAATATATGAAAAGTAATAATTTAAATCAAACAAAATGTTATAAATAATACCACAAAACAGAAGGCCCTGGTGTAACTTTGTTCCAGAATCAGGTATGACTGCAGGGACCCCTCTACAACACGCTGCCTCCACTCTCAAATTGTCTCCACTGTCTACGTGGTGCAAAAAAAAAAAAATCGACGACTCGGATTCTTTCGCTTATTGACCTCTTGCTTCTTAAAATAATACCATCTGTGTGTGGCCGTTACATCGGAAAGATGATATACCAATAATGATATCACACCAAAGAAAATTGCCTCATATGAGGGATACTGGCAACCCTAAGATATAAAAAAATACACCTTACAAAATGAAATTCAAACGAATTCGCAAGACTTACCCCAAGTGACCTGTGGGGGCTCAGTATCGAGTATAAGCCTAAGCTTATGGCGTGAATAAAAATTATGGCTTGCCCAAATTTACTAGTTAGGCTACTGCCCCAAGCCTAAGCACTACCGGCTCCTTCAATGGATCACGCTTAAAAGGCTGCTAAGATGGCTTAGCTCTCTAACGCGGTCTTGCGAATTTAAAAAAACTAACGATCCCTACACGCAGGTCTTAATTACCAACTCAAATCACAGAATTGTGCTCTTGGCAAAATCGAACTATAAGAAGAAGAAGATGAATTTAAAATATCCCAAATTTAACCTTAAAATAGAGAGTGTGCTACTATGTGCTTCTGAAGAAATAAATAAAACAAGTCCATAAGAAACATGCTGTTAAACCAGCCAGGAAGAGAAGACGTCGTGTGTTTACTATATTTTGGTGTTAACTCAAAATGAGGTGTCAAGTGCTTTTCAACCTGAACAAGTTATAATTGCAGTGTTAATTGTCTGAAACGGTGCCGCATTATTTTCATTATTATTTACTTATATATTTAACTGCATGTGGAGCATGTTTTTGCAGGAAAGAAAGAATAAAAAAAATATTTATATTTGTCTAATAAATTCCTTTTCAGGAGATTTTTCACTGCAACCAGTAATACATTTATCCACATACTGGGTGGCCTAACTCACTATGCACCAGTTTACTTTTTAAATTAATTACTATGAAAAATGTAGCATATGCAATGCTACAAAATCTGAAGTTTATTTTAATAGACCGAACAATGTTGAGGACTTAAAAGACAGAATTAGTTGCGGAATTGGAAGAATTGGACCCGAAACAATTGTTAACCTATTGCCAGAATGTCAGTTTCAGCTTGGACATAGTGAAGAAGCAAATAGCACCCAATTTGAATATTGACTAAATAACAGAAATAAAGAGGGGTAGGGGTAAAATATTGTGAATAACCCTGTATATTGTTGATTTATTGCACAGTAATGCACCTCTTATGTTTTCTCTGTTATTTAATTATTTAAAAATCGGTTAAACTTCGCCATGTAAATCGCTACGTATAATGTGATTGTAAATGTACTTTTATATTTATGTATATTCTCAATGAAACCGTTCATTATTTATGTTACAATCTTAAATATAGAATTAGCCACAATTAATTGACTTGCCTTAAGTAATTATATATCGAAGAAAATTTCAGTAGAGAAACGCCTGTTAGACAGTTTTTCCTTTACCTCGACTGGATTGATATTCTTTATTTTACATCCCTAAGTATTACTATCCCTGTCCTGCAAAGCTTCATTGAATAAGCTAATAATTGTCTTTGACAAACCTTAAAATATACTAGGAGTAAGAAATATAGTCTGTTTTCAAATGCGAAATTCATCAGCTAACAAGCAGTAGCTACATCTAGCCTTATTAAACCAAATAATTTGCATTTTTTAGTCCGTAATTACGTTAATTTGCAGCAATAAGCTGTCTAGACGTAAACGATTAAAATATATAAATTTATAGAGTCTAATTAGAGTACGATTTTCTACAACTCAGTTCGCCTGATTTGCTAACTAATGGAGATTGAATATTCAAACAGCTAACCGTTTGACCGTATCATAATTGATTACATTTGCCCAACGAAGCATATGCGCATTTACTTGTGTTTGGGTTAAATGTTACTTGTCATTGTACTTTAAACATGCTATATGTAATTAATAGGATGCAATTTTTGTCTTTTGGCTTGCACTTGGTATTAAAGTTGAAAAAAACTGGTGTTGTCTGAGATTTTGATAGATGGTTGCATCTTATCTGTTGGCAATAGAAGAAATATATCCTCGACGCAACCGAGGATACACTTACAAGTGGACTCAAGTAGTAGTTAAAAGTAAACATTTTTAAATACAAAGTATAGAAATTACATAAGAAAATAAAATAAACTTTAATACTATTTTGAGACATTCTCAGAAATTTTGTCGGGAACATTAGTTAGTGGTTCAATTAGGGTATTTATATTCTTCTTCTTCTTCTTCTGTTACCATGCAATTATGAGTAGGTGACTATCTCAGAGTGAGGGTTCTTTCCTTGGCCGCGTGACATAGTTCGCCGGTGTTGGTCATTCCAGTCCATTGTTTAATGTTCCGTAACCAGGACATTTGTTCACGCTCTACTCCTCTCTTGCCTTCAATTTTTCCTTGTAGGATTAGTTGTGGTATTCTGTATTACGGTCCTCTTAAGATGTGTCCTAGGTAGTTTATCTTGCATTTTTTAATCAAGGTAAAGAGCTGCCTCTCCACATTTGCTCTTTGCAGTACGTCGTCGTTACGAATTCTATCTACCCAGGATATGCGGAGCATTCTTTTCAGTAACCATATTTCAAAAGCTTCCAATCTATTAATTGATGTGAATTAAAGTGTCCAGGTTTCCATTCCATAGAGTAAGATTGACCACACATAGCATTTGACCGTTCTGTACCGGATCAAAAAGGACGGACTATGGTTGCATAGGAAGGGCCTCAATTTAGTGAATGCCTGCCTTGCTTGCTGTATGCGGCATTTTATTTCATGTTGTGGATCCCATTCGTCATTTAAAAAGGTACCCAGATATTTAAATGTATGTACTCGTTCTATGGGCGCATTATCGATATTATGGCGACATTTTGCAGGGGTAAGAGATTTCTGCTCACAGTCATGGGTTTTGTTTTCTGAGCATTAATTTTCAGGCCATTATCCCTACCCACTATGTTTATTTTATTTACCAGCCGTTGCAGATCTTCGTGGTTATCAGTAATAATTACTGTATCGTCGGCATACCTTATATCTGATATCACTGTACCGTTTACTTTTATCCCGCCTGCTTCGCCTTCCAGAGCGCTAGAAAATATGTTTTCAACGTAAAGGGTTAATAGCATCGGTGTCAAAATGCATCCTTGACGGACACCCTTCCTCACTTCTTATTCGTCTGTGTTGATTGAATGATCCAATTTGACACGCGCCTTCTGATCCCAGTACAAATTCTGTATGATCCTGATGTCTTTTTGGTCGATGTTAGCGTTATGCAACAATGTCAGGAGGGTGTCGTGCCTGACATTGTCGAAGGTCTCAATGCCATAAACACATCTTCTCGTTGATCTAGACAATTTTGGACTAAGGTGTTCACGCAGAATAGCGCCTCTCGTATTCCCATTCCACCTTTGGAGCCAAATTGCGTATCTCCGCTTAGTTCGTCTAGCTTTTTGAACATTCTTGTATGTAGTATACGTAAGAATATTTTTAGTAGGTGACTCATTAGGCTAATTAGGCGATGATATTTATATTTTGAAGCATTTACCTTTTTCGGGAGCATTATGAAAGTGGACTGCAACCAGTCAGATGGAATATGACCAGTATCATAAATATTGTTGAATAGTTTGATAAGTATTTCAGTGTTCTCTTCCTCTAACAGTTTTATTGCCTCTATATTGATTTCGTCTGGACCAGGTGCTTTATGAGTTTTTGCTATTTTTATTGCATATAGTATTTCACTCCGCAATATTGGTGGTCCGTATAAACTGTCGTCTGGGAGTGTACAAGATGGTTGAGGGGGACGCTGATCATTGAAGAGATTTGTTGCATACTCCGTCCAGGTCTTCGTCAGTTCTTCTACGGTTGTTATTGGTTCATTCTGTTCGTTTCTTAACAGAACTTTATGCTGTTTCCTATGAACTTTTGAAATTTCTTTGACTCCTTTTTCCTGAAGTTCTTCAATTTCTATGCATCCTTCTACCATCCAACATTCTTTCGCCTCTATGATCTTTTCCGAATTTCTTTGTGCGTTTCTGTATATTTCCGCTATGATCTCTTTGTATTTTGTATTGTCTGCGCTGCTCCATTAGGTCCAATATTTCAGCCCTCATTCACTCGTTCTTTTTCTTTTTTCTAATTCTTCCCTTAATATCTGCATTAGCCTTTCTAATAGCCTCTTTTATATTCGTGCAAATTTTTTCGATATTTTTCGTTTGATTAATCTTCCTAAAACGTTCATTAACCGATTCATCGTATGTCTTTTTAAGGGTGTCGTCTCTCATTACTTCTCTGGTATTTAAGTAAGTATTTGGGGAGGGTTTTTTCCTCCTTGCCAATTTAAGTTTCACATTGGCTATGAGTGGATTATGGTCCGACGATATATTCGCCTCCGGATATGCAGCGACTCTCTTTATTACATAAGGTTTCTTTATATACGTAAGGTTTTATTCTAAAATGATAAATTGCATCTGAGTAATGAGAAACAAGAGACAGTTAGGGGAGCGTCCTAAATTTTATTTATATTATTAATTTAGCGAAGGCCTTTGATACTATAAATCACAGTCAAATATCGCAAAAACTTTGAGATCTGGAATTTAGGGGACAAATATATAAAATTCTAAAAAGCTATCTAATGAATAGAATACAAAGTGCGATGTTGAGCGACACTAAAAGTGGGACTAGAATCGTTACACATGGATTACCGCAAGGGACGGTCTTAGCTCCCCTATTATTTATTATATACTCAAATGATCTCTTTACATTACCTATCGGTACAATTATCTGATTTACAGATGATACTGCTATCTTTGTAGAAAGAGAAAATTAGGAAGAAGTCTACCAAACATCATCTAAAGTACTCGAAACGATAAAAAATGATTCAATCAACATTTACTTACTATAAACATCGCTAAAACTTACCATTCTGCTTATATAAAATTCTACTACCTGCTTACACACTGACATAGAAATTGACCAGGCCATTTATATAAAATGCCTAGGAATCATCCTTGACTCGCAGCTGAATGCAGACAAGCGAGCAATATCTTCAAAGCACATCAGTTACTCATAATATGTGTAGTCTAGTAGAGTCTGTCATACAGTATTGTATAACAGCCTGGGGAGGATTGCACCAAACGTATCCCTCTCCATTAATACGGGCACAGAAAAGAATAATTAAAATTATGTTCAAAAAAGATTTCAGATATCCAAGTAAATGCTTATTTAAAAAATATAAAATTCTCAATATCAAATTTATTGCAAACAAATACTAAATTATGCAATTACAAAACAAAAACAAAAAACAAAAATTACCTAAAAAAATTACTTATATATTACAAGAACAGGAACTAATGTAATCATACCTAGGGCTAAAAAATCAATCTTCATAAAAAGTTCAAGATATCTAGGCCCAAGACTGTTAATCCAATTCCAGATCACCCAAGAAATGCCAATAATAAAAAACAAAGAGAAAACATCATTCAGATCGTAAGTACAGGACAATTGTACACAAAATTTGATATGATATCAGTTTTGTGTCAGTTTCTTCTTTTTCTTAGTATTTCCCTTTCCTTTTATCTATTATTATATGAATTACCCCTTTTGCTTATTATCCATTATTTTCATAAAACATATTTTAATATACTTATACATATATAAAAGGAAATTAAATGTTTACATAAACACCCAGAGACAAGTTTTTCTGTAAAGTTATTTAAATTATGGCGTGGTTTCAGTAATCTAATACCCGTTGGACGAGTTGCAGTTAAACGAAGGTTGAACCTATTACACAAGCTAGAGTGAAAACATATTCCATGATTTATATTTATTGGATTAGCCCATACTTTCGCACTGCAGGATAGGAGCAACTGATTCCTTCTGAATTTAAATGGTGGAAGATCCGATTCACAACGGATACTTGGGGTAGGACTTGTTCAAAACGCTCCTGTTCAGTAATAATAATAATAATAATGTTTATTCATTCCAGTAGACTATGCACATAGTATAGGAAAAAAACAAACAAATAAAATTAAAATATTCAATAGTGACAAAGAAATAACCCAAAATAAATATAAAATACAACAAGAAGCACACTATATAGTGTTACATAAAAGTTAAAAATAAAATGTTTGAGGTAGGTGTATTAGTAATTAAGATGTTCAAAATATTATAGAAAACATCTCACAAAACTATTTTCAGTTTTGCCCCAAATAGAAAAGTAAAGGTATAGAATATAAATGACAAGTGAACAAAATAAAATTAAAATGTACAAGGAAATCAAAGCAAGCTCATTATAATAATAGAAAACAGCAAGAAAGAGCATTATGAATTTGTTAAATAAAAAATATGAAATAGGTATATCAGTTATTAAGATACTCAGAAATACTATAAAAAACATTCTCCTGTAAAAATATTTGCAGTTTTTTCTTAAACAATTTAATATTCTCTAAATCTTTAATATCAGGCATTAACTTGTTATATAATTTAATACCTATATAACTAGGACTTTTTTCGTACAATGACAAGTTATGACGTGGAATTGACAATAAGGATCCCGATCTTGTTTCATAGCTGTGGAAATTACTGTTCAGTGCGAACTCATCTAGATTACTCTTTACATAAATCAATATTTTATAGATAAATATAGACGGCAGAGTTAGAAGTTTTAACTTTTTAAAAAATGGTTTACATTCTCTGGGATATACCGACCAAAATTCTAAGTGCTCTTTTCTGTATTTTAAAAACTCTGTTTAAATGACTAGATCCGCCCCAAAACAATAAACCATACCGTAAACGTGATACGAATTGAGCATGATAAAATGACAACAAAGTTGACTCATTGCTAATATCTTTTAGCCTAAGAAGTACATAACATAAGGATGAAAGTTTACTGCAAAGATTTTCGATATGTATATCCCAATTTAGCATGTTGTCTATGTGTAATCCAAGAAATTTATTGTCTTGCACTTGAGCTATCGACTTATTGCCAATACGTAACCAATGACTTTCATTAATTGTATATGTTCTAGGTGTAAAATATATATAGACTGTTTTTGAAATATTAAGATACAATTTATTTTTAGTAAACCAGTTATTAAACCTAATAATCATACTTTTCAACTCAGTGACTGCGTCTGTAATAGACGATTCGATTCTCAAATAGTTGTTATCGTCAGCGAGCATGGTTAGATTACTTGCACAGACTATATCCGGGAGATCGTTCACAAATATCAAAAACAACAAATGCCCTAAAATGGATCCTTGGGGAACACCAACACCACTACTTTTAGTTTCTTTAGACTGCACGCCATTTATCACTACAATTTGCTTCCTATCATAAAGATAAGAAGTTAACCAATCATATACCCTTCCCCTAAGGCCATAGTTCTGAAGTTTTTCCTTAAGCAAGTTATAGTTGACTAAGTCAAATGCCTTGCTCAAGTCCATAAATAATCCTATGCATTTTTTATTATCATCTAAAAATTAATATAATTTTTCGATGAACCGTGTTATAGCTGTCTGCGTATTTCTGCTTTTCATAAAGCCATGTTGCGCGTTATGTAATATATTATTGTATTTTAAAAAATGTACTATTTTCATAATTTTTTCCAATACCTTGGGATGGAACTAAGCAGCGAAATAGGACGATAATTTTCAATATTGGCCTTATCCTCGTTTTTTATGCAGCGGAACAATTCGTGCTGTTTTAAATATTTGTGGAAAAATACCCTTTTCAAAGGACAAATTAATAAGAAAAGTTAAAGGATACGTAATGTAGTTCACAGCAACTTTTACAAGATTAGAGGAAATCATATCTGTCCCAGTTGAATTTGAATTTTTTAAATTCATTATTGCATTAAATACAATGTTTTCAGATACGGGACCTAAGAACATCGTAGTAACTTCTGCCTGCATGATGTATTGTATCAAGAGGTTTAAGAGTAGAGTTTCTGGTAGAAGAATATACAAACTGGGCGTAGTCCATTTTAGAGAGAATTAGGGATTTATAAAGTCGTAATAGTGTTTCTTTGTCTGCTCCCCAATTTATACTCGATACGCATTTCAGTATATTTGGAGTTTGCCTACATCTTGTGGTGATATCTTCGATATGCGGTTTCCAGTTAAGTTTTCTATCAAATATAACACCTAATAATTAAATTATTTCAACATTTTCTATGGGTGTACCCTTGATGAATAAAGATGGTTCTCGGTAAGGTTTTCTGAGCCTACAGAAACGTATACAAAGCGTCCTTGCCTCTAAAAACCGGAAACCTTGTATTTAAGCTTTCTCAACAATAGTGTTTATGCTACTTTGAAGTTTTCTGTTTATGGTTTACATGGAATTACCACTTATAAATATGATGATGTCGTCAACTTAAAAACATTTGCATACGAGTAAAATATTTAATAACAATATTTTTTGTTGCCAATTCTATAATCTTCAATTATCTATATAAAGTTATCTTTTGCATAATGCATATAAATAAACACCACAGAAATTAGACAACCCCCCAATTCTATAACCCAGGGCTTATACGGAAGGGGGTTACACTGCAGGGTCCCCCGATGCTAATTTATGTATAGGTGTCAATCTATATACAAAAATTTCTTTTGGGGGGGATGGTAACCCTCACTTGCGCGCGGCAGCCCTTCGACGGTAGAGCGTCGTGAGTAAGGAAGTATTTTATGCTAAAATAAAAGAAGATACCTGGGCGCCACGTGACTTAAGAAGAATTATTTTGTAAAGTCACGGAAGACAAAACGCAATACTCAGCCTCTGGTTGTTAAATTGAGATAGGTAGAGAGAGAGAGAGAGAGAGAGAGAGAGCTGATGAACAAAAGATAATAATTACATATATTTGACAATAGAATATTTATTAAAAATAATTAATATATGTACAAAATGGAAAAGAGATAATTTACGTATGCGATCTCACATTGTTTTAGCAACAACGACCATGATGTTTAAGGCTTGGATAAAGCGCCTCCCCCTAGTATACTAGGCTATGGCTTCACAAAAACAAAACAAAATTATAATTTGATAGTATGTAGATTAAATTTGATAATAATATGTAAAAAAAAAATTCATAATAAGTATATATATGAATATTAAAAAAAAATGATGAATAATAAAATATCTGGCCTGTTGGTTATGCTTATCTGATGGAATGGTGATGCTAATGGAGCCCAGTGGCAACCAAAATGGCGGCGATTGAGTTACGTCGGGTTGATGGATGAACCTAAGAATGGGGCTCTTTTCCAGACTCTCCAAGCCCTGCAGCACGACGGACCGCGTTCCCAAATCAACAAAAAAAATTATGGATAATCTCTTACAGAAAGAATCCTCCTATCCCAAGAAAAAACTCTGAAATAAAATAAAAAACACTAACTATCGGCATATAATTAGAAGGGAGAAATATACATAAAAAAGGCAACTCACCTTCCTTAGACGGGTTTTCTATTTAAGGTAATAGTGGAACTGAGTGAAGTTCCTTATCACTCGGCACGAAACTAAAAATAAAAAAGGAGAGAAAACCTTAGTATGGCTGAGCAATTGAGCGAAAGTAAAGTGTACTCGCTCAGAGAGAATGTCGAATCCACCTGGGGTTTCATTAAATCGGACGAAATTTTTTCATGGGAAAACCACTCCTAAACCACGGCGTGGGGTGTAGATCCTTATTTTCCGAAATTTTATATTCAAGTCCCCCGTAGAAAGGGTAGTGCAGAACCACAAATCCACAAGTGACCTTATCACTCCTAAAGTTTAGTCCGGAATGTTCTCGAAATTCAAAAAAATAGAAAAAAACCAAGTCTCTGATAAGAATTCTCGGTCGGTATCCTGGACAACTTATGCTGTCAAAAATATGTCAGCGAAACAATACTAAGGAATTCAAGGAATAACTCACAACAGTACAGGAAAAATACCCAAACATATGAGGAGAAGATCATAAACAAGAGGACGGAAGAAAACATATAATAGGAGGAGTCAGGAGACAGACGATTATGAGGTAATTGATCTATTGACACTAGTTTGTACCATACTATTTTCTAGGTACCTTTCGGCGGATGATACACATTAGAGAAAGAAGATTGAAATAAATTACCACCCAGGGTGTAAATTAAATCACACTAATTGTGCTAAGCTATAATAACGAATGTTTGGTGTCTTCGAGGAATTAGACTTTGTAGGATGCAGAAACAAAGTAGGATGCAGAAACAAATCTCAATTCTATTCTGCTTAACTACACGTTAGTAAACTAAACCATTATAATGTTCCCTAAATAAGGTGAAGTAGATTTTTATGCATGTTAAGTAAGATTTAGTCATTAATGTTGTTATAAGAGTAGAAAAAAATACACATCATCAACAAATCACACCACATGTTTTATTTCTAAGCAACCAGTAATACATATCAATGCCGTGTGTGTGGTGTCATGCCATAATTAATTGTAATACAATCTCCTTATTTTTTTAAAAAAAAGGTAGTAAATAAAAATGCTACAACACATTGAAAAAACGCGGACATACAACCATTTCCTCCGACAGTGCCAGTGCCGGAGCCAGGATTCGAACCCTGTGGTGCGATGTCCATGTGATTAATATCGATTGCCACCTCGCGCTTTAACACACTCGGCTATCGACCAGATGTTAACGGAGATAATTGGGAAAATTTAAATTTTCGAATCTTTCCGCTGTTTTTTCCTTACATTCCAATAAATCTGAAAATTATAACTTTTTTATTTTAATTCCAGCCGATTAATTTTTGCTTTATCATCTTGAATTTGCTCTGGTGCCTGAGCTATTGCCATTAAGCAATTCTGGAAAAATATAATTTATCAAAGTATTATAAACTTCACTGGCCGCATACTTCGGTCAGTAGCCAGTAATAAAATGCGGTTTGCATCGATCAAACCTAATGGCTGGTTGGTCGTAGTGGTTATCTTTAATTAACAATAACAGTAAGTTACAAGATGCTGATCCTCAAATTTAATTATAACGGGGTTAACGCGTGTATCCCAGCTCATGGATTATGGAGAACCGTTAAACACGTCTACTTCTCGTAACAATTCATACACGCACTTATTTATAGCTTATGATATAACCGTAGACGGACACTGGCTTAAGTAATCCGAGGATTACCTTAAGCCGTGAAATTTATTAATAATGCAGACGATTAAGTGACCTAACTGAACGTGACAAATTAAAATGCAAGTAATGGAGAATTCTTCAATTCATGTATTATAATTTTGATGTTTGAACAATGATGTTTTTGTTTCGCAGCTCTTGTTGTTGGAAAAGTCTGATGTTCAAAACTATACATTATATATTAATATTAATTAGGAATCAGAAATAAATAACAGGAGCGGACAAAGTTGTACCTAATTTCTAGAAGAGGGGCTTAAGTTCTTTAAAAGGTCAAGAAATATTATTATCTACAGCAATGCTATGCAGCATATTGTGTAAAAAACTGTTGAATTTCATGTAGAACTTACTTAATTTAATTTAAGTAACTTATAATAAAGTAATATTGCTTCCAAAAATAGTGGCAAGTTATTGATAATATGAAAATCTGTTGGATTTTGTGAACTCTGTGCAGGATCCTTTCACAAATAATAATCAAATGGATGTGATCTATGCTGACTTTGCTAAAGCATTTGATAAAGTTGACCATTGCATGTTGTTAAGTAGGCTTAGAAATTTCTCCATCTCTACTGAATTAATAACATTTATGTCTACCTACCTAACAAATCAGCAATAGTATATAGTGATAAAAACTTTCGAGTAGGACTACTACATATCAGAATAAGGAGTTCCACAGGGTTTAAATCTAGGACTACTTTTATTTCTAATTTTTATAAATGATATTGTGGATACCGTAAAATGTTCATCAGTTAGCCTATTTAAATATTTAAACAAATAGGGAATCACCAAGACTGCTGGCAATACAATAACAAGATGAGATCAAAGATATATTTAATTGGTGCGTTGAAAATAAATTGGCCCTTAATATTGATAAATGCAAGGTAATAACAAACATTTAGAAAGGGCGTATATAAAACTGATTTGGGTGTAGTATTATACTCCAAATTGACAATTAATGATATTCCCCAAATGAAATAATCCAGAACTGATAAATCAGGCGAGTGAGGAGGCCATAAGAAAGGTCCATTATTGGCAATCCATTGATCATAAAAAGTTTCTTGCAAATAATTATTAATTAAATATGCGTTACGTGGGGGAGCACCGTCGTGCTGATAAAAAATGTGTCTATGCTCGGCGAGAGGTAAATTTTCTAAATAGTTGTTATTCAAATTTTGTAAGATATTCAGATATCTTTCACCTAAAAAAAAAAACAAAAATTTACCTATACATAAAATATAATATATACATATATATATATATATATATATATATATATAAGGTTAAAATTTTAAAAATTTAAACTTGGGTATGCAGTCGCACACGACTGCATACCCAAGTTCAAATTTTTAAAATTTTAACCTTAAATAGCCAGTCGAGCTAATTTTATCTTAAAAAAAAAATATATATATATAAATTTAATTTACCGTTTAAATTTTCCTTAAAAAAATGGTAATGCCACCACTCTATCGTTTCTTATGGCACAGTAAACATTGAACTGCCAACTTTCCTGAAAGTTTCGCTCTCTGAATATATGAGGATTTGAGTCACTCCAATAATGCGAATTGTGTCTATTAAAAAGTCCATTTTTAGTAAATTTTGCTTCATCTGTCCATATAATATTTCCCAAATAAGAATCGTGACCCTCAGACCTTATCAGAATAAACTCACAGGTATTCTGTCTTCTTAGGAAATCTGTTTCTTTTAATCCTTGAACCATATGGAATGAAAACGGGTGAAACTTATGTTTTAATAAGATTCTGTGAATTGAATCCTTGCATAGTCCCGATTTCAGAGCAGCTTGTCTTAATGATATCCTTGAAAATGCATGAAAATATTCCAGAATGACTATTTCAATGTTTTCGTCATCAACAATAGGCTTTCTTCTTTGCATTTTTACCTTGACAGACCCATAATTTTTAAAATTTTCCAATATGCGTTTTACAGTGTTTGGTGTCGGTTTCCGTCTTTCTGGATATCGAGTAGCAAATGTGCTGCAAGTTCTTGATATTACTTTATCTATCTCTCCATAAATAATAAACAAATTTAAAAAGTCTTCGTGGGTGTAATTTAAACGTGCTGGCATTTTTTTAACATAAGATAATGACTGATTGTTTCTAATCATGGCTATTTTGATGAAATGATTACAACAATTCATGAATTTCCAATAAAATCGCAAATATTTCAAAAAGTTATGACTTTAACCCCCACAATGCTAATATCAGAAAAAAGGGAATTCAATTTTACACAACTTGACGTAAAAAAATATAGGGTGTTCCATTTGACCTAAACAAGTTTTCGCGGTTTGAAGTTGACAAAATGTAACGCGAAAAACGGAACACTTGGTATTTATTTCAGTTGTAGAACGTAGTTCTCCTCGTGTTCTTTTTATGTGACAAGAAGCAAATGAGGGTCTTTTACACGAAAAAAGTTATAACGGCTCTTGCAAACCGTTGCACCTGTCAAATTCTCTATAAAATGTCAAATATCTCTGAAACGGCTAGGTTTAGGTATACGATATGTTACATATTTTATGCTCTTTCGAAAATCCTAAAATATATAGGGTGTTCCATTTGAAATAGGCAAGTTGGTATCGACTTCCGGTATAAGCGGAAGTGCCAGCTGCTTGTAATTATTTTAGTTGAATTGGCCACGCCGACATTAGTAATTATCTAAATTTTCAAAAATTTTTTATGCGTATTTTTCTCTATATCGATCGATTCAGTTTCCGGTGAGGCACCCTGTATAGTAAGTACTTAATATAAATCATAGAGGTAGAAAACGAAAATGTATACATTACTTTAATAGAGATGATTTGAATGTTTTAGGGCTGGTGTGAAAAATATCAATACTCGAACGAAAATTATCAAAATTGTGACATATTTTAGAAAAGTTCATGGCATTAGTACATGACATTTATTAAGGTCATCATCTAAACCTTCCATTAGTTCAATTGAAATATTTAACATTATAAAACATATTTAAGCAAAGAATTCATCATAAACAATTATAGATATTAAATTGTATTAGACCTGAAGAATAATCTTGATTTACAATTCCTTTTCTTCTATTATTCACTTTAATTCGGACATTGTTGAATAACCCAATGTAAGAAACCTATTTATTTTATACTGAAGGATTTGTACTCAGTTCGGCTGTTGTCAAACAGAAATCACCCTTTAAGATTAAGATTAAGACGTAGCCAGGGGTGAAAGCCGAATTCTCCTAACCATTAGATGCAATCAAAGAAAAGATCAATCATTGTATTAGTGTAACAGCTTGCTAGAGAAATAGGCTCGCACCTGGGGGCATTCTTTTAATCAATTTCACGAGCGGATTACTGTTTTTAGGTGATATTATTTTGCACGTAATTATTTCTTACACTGTTGTCAAAAAATTTCAAGAAGTATAGTTAATTTTACCGCATCATATTAAATAATAGTATTTTATCTACGGAGGTTGTATGCCATGATGACAAATTTGCCATAGAATTCAGTGCAAAGTACAGAATTAAACTTAAATGACATCTCAATCTCAGGAACAAAAGTTTCGAAAATACTGAATTTATTTTAAGGCGGCATACGGGGTTTATTTTTTACAAATAACTATGGTAATGAAATAAATATATATATTTTTGTTATTTCAAAACGCTGAGGATTCTACTACTTTTGTTACATAACAGGCAGTATTCAACATATCTCGGTCCACTAACTATAATCTGTAAATTTAAATATTTACTCTATTTACTCAATTTACTCTATTTATTCTAATGTTAAAAATATCATTATCAGTCAGTAACACAGATTTATGAAAGATCGCTCTACTACTACCAATCTCATATATGCTACACAATTCGCATCTGAGTCCATGGAGATGCAGATGCAAACAGATTTTACGAAAGCTTTTGATAGGCTTAATCATAATATATCGATTGCAAAACTTTCCAATTTACGCCGCGTATAATGGGTTTAAGTCATATGGTTATGGCTCATCCTCAGATGTTCCCCAGGGCTCTGTTTTTGGGGCGCTGCTTTTCGGTATATATACAGGCTGTCCATTTTATCAGGACATTCGAGAATATCTCACTTAATATCGGTCGTACAAAAAAAATAATTTTAACGAAAATTGTGCCGATTTATATAACCTACAAAATGGTTGAAATTCATGGCCTACTTTAAGAGTTCTAGCGGAAAACGTCTAGGCCAAATATTTCCGTTATTTGAAGAGATACGAGAAAAATTGTAAGGCGAAAATTTTTTGCAAAACAGACTGTTTCAACGAGATTTTATCTAATTTTTTTCAAAACCGCTGTATTTTGAGATTTACTCTTCAAGATGTTAAAACAATTATTTTGAAACGGGCGGGAAATAGCGCCATTAAATAGAGTATTTTCCCGCCTTTTCAACGATATATCATATGCCATATTTATTCATTGGTACTACGTTAGTAATTATAAAAACATTTCTTAAAAACCAATAAATTTTTTTTTAACAAGCATTATACTTGCCGTGAAAAAGTATGATTAAATAAAACGATAAAATAATTCAAAAAGTTGTTCAAATCTTTGCTATAATAAAATATTAACACATTTACGAAGAATAAAGTTAATTCATGTAACAAAAAGAAAATAATAATCAAGAAATCAACATGGAGCAATTATGGACAGAGTAATCGCAGTTATGTCAATATATAGAGGTCCTCCATAAAAGTGTCACTCCTTGCTCAGGAAGTTAAAATGCCTTTATCAGTTAATTTAAGTATAATATCCATTTGTTTGTATTTCATGATTTCACTATTATTTCAATTATTTTAAAATAGTTGGCTATTAACAAACTTGACAATTTAATTTTTTGACAGATCATCTCAGTTAATACTTAAACTCTCACTCACTCACACTCGTTTAAGAATTTAGAATTTTCAAAAATGATTTTCACTCACATTGAGCGTTATCGTATGTTCGTTACATATTGGCAATGCAATTTTAACTCTGGATTAGCTCAAGCAGAATATAGAAACAGATTTCTACAAGCACTACGATTAGCTACAAAACTGAAAAATAATGGTTCATTTTTAAAAAAAGAAGTCAAGGTTGAACAGTGTTACTGATAATGTAAATAAGGTAAACCGAGTTATTAATTATGTAAGAAATAAAAATACAGAAAATTTTGAAACATCATTAAGAGAAATTCAAATTTCTTGTCATATAAATAAAATAAGTGCTAGAAAAATTGAAACCAAAAAAGTTCACAATTTACAAGCGGGGGACAAACCAAGGAGGACGACATTTTGTAGGTGGCTGTTGGAAAAGATGCGTGCCGATCCGTTAATACTTTGGTCCGACGAGGCAAATTTTTCCAATAATGGATTTTTTAATCGCAATATTCATTACAAATAAAAAAAATAAAACAAGTGCTAGAAAATATTTAAAGAAAAATGGTTACCGTTGTTATAAAGCCAAAAAAGTTCACAATTTACAAGCGGGGGATAAACCAAAGAGGAGGTAGGTGGCTGTTGGAAAAGAAGCGGATCCATTAATATGTAGTAAAATACTTTGGTGCGACGAGGCAAATTTTTCCAATAATTTATTTTTTAATCGCAATATTCATTACAAATGTACTTCTGAAAATACATACTGGCATAGACCGACTGGGTATCAAAATCGTTTTTCAATAATTGTGTGGATAGGTACTTTAGGCACCAATTTAATTGGTCCTTATTTTTATGACGGTCACCTCAGTGATCAAAAGTATCTAAACTTTTTAAGAAATGAATTTAATGAATTCTTTAGAGTATCGACATAACTTTCCATATTTTCAAGAAGATGGAGCTACTCCTTACAATTCTCAGATTTGCCTAGATTATTTAGACGAAATTTTGCCTCAACATTGGATAGGTACTAATGGATTTATTCGATGGCCACCTCGTTCTCCAGATATAACCCAAATGGATTTTTTTCTATTGGGGGTATATTAGATAAAGTGTTTTCGGCGACACCGCAAAATGTAGAGGACCTAAAAGCTCGAATTCAATAGGCATGTATTACAGTTACCCTCGAAATGCTGAGTAATGTTTTAAATGCAGTGCCTCGCCGCGCTCGATTGTGCTTAAGAAATCGCGGTAGACACTCTGAAACTTGATATGATATCTTAAAAATTATTTTGAGGATTAGATAAATATTAATGTTCTGTGTGCTATATCCTCTTTATCATTAGTTTGTTTTTGTTACCTGAAATTACTTTATTCTTCTTAATTGTGTTAATGTTTTATTATAGCAAAGATTTGAACAACTTATTGAGTTATTTTATCGTTGTATATAATCATGCTTCTCCATGGCAAAAAATTATTGATTTAAAAAAAAATGTTTTTATAGTTACTAACGTAGTACCAATGAATAAATATGGCATGTGATACATCTTTAAAAAGGAGGAAAATACTCTATTTAATGGCGCCATTTCCCGCCCGCTTTAGAGTATTTTTTTTAACAGCCTGAAGAGTAAATCTCAAAATACAGCGGCTTTGAAAAAAAATTAGATAAATCCTCGTTGAAACACTCCGTTTTCAAAAAATGTTCGCATTAGAATTTTTCTCGTATCTCTTCAAATAACGGAGATATTTGGCCTAGACCTTTTCCGCATTTTCGATATTTTCCGCCATAACTCTTAAAGTAGGCCATGGATTTCAAATATCTTTAAACCATTTTGTAGATCATATAAATCGGCAATATTTTGTTTGTACGACCGATATTAAGTGAGATATTCTCGAGGGCCCTGATAAAATGGACAGCTTGTATATAAATGACATAGGCAAGCAATACTTTAGAAGTGCACTGTTTGATGTATGCAAAAAACTTCTATACAGAATCTTTGGTTTAAACGATTGCATTATAATTCAATATAGTATCTCTAATCTTAATTCTTGATGTGTTGAAAACAATCTATCGTTAGTCGTTAAAAGTGCAATGTAATGTCATTTACAGCTAGAGAAATTATTTCATATACTAAAAAAATTCAGTTTTCTGAATATCTGTAGATCCAATAGTTTCATTTCAATATGTTCGAAAATAAAAAAATTATAGGGAAGAGGCACTACTTTGTGGAATCCGGTATACCAACTTTTCAAATCTCTTCGATCGCGTCGAACATGATATAGCATTGATTAAACTAAACAACTTTTGATTTTGGAAATCTCTTACAACTTATTGGATCCTACTTAAGCAAAATTCAATATACATCCTATAGTGGGTTTGATTTTAAACAGTTGATTTCTATTTCTTGAGTACTCCAAGGGTGGAATCTTGGCCCCTTACAATCTTGCTCTTCATTAATGACTTGGTACATACTATAGACTGTGAAAAAATTATTTGCTGACAATCTCAAAATTTACCGCGCTATCTATAGATGTTAATGACTGCTTATTTATCCAAAACTATCGCCAATTATTCAGATACGTAAATGCTTAACTTTTACACTAAAGAAGCGACACATTGATTTTAACTATGAATTAGAATCTAAATAAAGGTCAATCAAGACTGTCTTTTAATGATCATATTAATCGATTTACAAGTTCTGCATCAAATATTTTTTTATAATAATTCTAGACTCGACCTGTGAAAGGTCGCTCTACTACTACCAATCTGATATGCACTACACAATTCGTATCTGAGCCCATCGAAATGCAGATGTAAACGGATGTAATATATTTCGACTTTACGAAAGCTTTTGATAAGCTTAATCATAATATATTGATTGCAAAATTTTTCAACTTTGGTAATTCGGACCTGCTCATAACTTTCTTTAGATCTCTTCTAACTGATAGACTTCAATATGTTGCGTATAATGGGTTTAAGTCATACGATTATGGTTGATTCCCAAGTGTTCTACAGGGCTCTGTTCTTGGACCACTACTTTTCAATATATTTATAAATGACATAGGCAATACTTTAGATGTGCACTTCTTAATGTATGCTGATGACATAAAACTTTTACATAGAATCTCTGGTTTAAACGATTGCATTATAATGCAAAATTATATGACTTATGGTTGAGTGGTGAGCGCACTTGTCTCTCACACAAAAGTTCCGGGTTCGGTCCCCGGTCGTGGCAATGGAAAATACTGTAAGAGGGATTTGTAAATGTGTAGCCCCCTCCCACACAAGGCTCTTCTAAAGCCTTCAGGGATAATGGGGTTCATCATTATCTGTGGTGTATTTATTTGTTTATTTATTAATAGTATCTCTAACTGAATTCCTGGAGTGTTAAAAACAATCCATCGTTAAACGTGCAATAGTGCAATATAATGTCATTTACAGCTAGAGATTTTGAATATACCTAGGAGTATACGCTTAACGACGAGCAACCAACGAGACCGTCTACGTTTAAAGACCTTAGTGTAACTTTTGATAAAAGATTAATGTAGCCTCCTGCCTATGTTCGCCTATAAATGTTCGTCATTATATTTTATATATTTCTTATGTACAAAAATCTAGCTATTTTTTCCATGCACTATAGTATACAGTTCTTCTTAGCTGTCTTTTATATCTTTTTTGCTTCTCTAATACTTGTAAGTTTAGATTTTAGGTTCACGTTAATTCTTTCTCTCCCACTTTATTATATGTATTTAAGCTACTCATTATGTGTACTTTATATTAGATATGTGTTGTTTTTCGTTTTGTAAATGACATTTGTACTGTTAAATGGTTTATAAATAAATAAACAATGGAAAAAACAAATAAATATCTCAGATAAAGATAAATATTGAGCTAATGCTATAGCAAACCTGGTGTAAGGATAGTCTCCTCAATGTATAATAAAATATTTTTTATTAACACTGCCTCGCATTAGTATGTATATGTTGTTTAAAAAATAAGCACATGTTCATAACACTATACACGAATACAGAAGTTATAGACCAGGGCTCGTCGTTAACCTGTGTATTTGAGAACGATCCATCTTACGAATTTTACTACCCTTCCTAAAATGGACATTAAAGTGTTTGCCTGGAGGGTTCGAAGCTGCTGGTTCAGACGAAAAATACAAAATTTATACTTACTTTTCTTTTGCTTAATTTCTGGTAGTGAATGGTATCAAGTGGACATCTTGGCACGGTCTTAAATCTACACTCTAAATAGCTAACACTGTAAATACTAATTCTGTCTTAAGTAATCTGAAAGGGGAATTTTCAACACAAGAAACAGATAATATTATGGTTCAAAAATATATATTGGTCTTTTCAAAAATATGTTTTGCAAAATTTCATGGGTATAAGGTTAACAAAATGTATAATTCTAAAGAATTTTGATCCTCATACCACACAGGACGAGGAAGAGGACGACTCAGTCTACCTCTCCAAGTACCATCCATTGTTGTGGTTTATAGCAACCGATTACACAAAAATATTCAATCTAAAAAGTGTTTATGATTAGGTGGGTTTTTGCTTTCCAGCCTATTTACGTATCTCAAATTATCACAATGGTTTCGGGCGCTCTTCTAGAGCTTAAAAGTGTTTGAATTGCAACTGCTTTGAATAATAATGTGGCAGTTATGTTTTCATACGTTCAGGCAAGGCGGTCCCGTGTACATGTGAGTACGTGGTAATAACACTTTTTTGGCACCGAAAAATGAAAATACACCCTCGACGCTTTTAGCGTACTTGCCAAAATCTCCCTTGAAACTTTCAACTCGAAACTTTCAACTTGTCCTTATAACTAACATAGCGCATGCGTTGTCGGGCCACGTAAGCAAAGTTCATAAAAATATTTTTTATTTTCAAAAATTCTGAAATATCGAGTCGGTTTTTATAGTAATTTCTAATTTTGGTGGTCGGAGCGACATTACGCCCTCATACAGCGACATTTAGTATACGAAATATTTCGTCATAGTTTCGAAAATTTCATCGGGCCGGCGTGCGTTCGTTAACATATTATGTGACCGGCGCCTCCGGCAAAACATAGAATCCAAATGTTGGGTGTAGCAACTCCCTCAAAACTGGTCAGTCAGAGAGAAAAATTGATTTCAATATATTGGTTCAGGGGCCCAAAATATGACATTCAAAAAAGCAGAGAGGACAAGAGTTTTCAAAGTGCATAACATACTAAATTAAAACACTCGCACACTGATCAGTTTTAATTTCGTATATGACGCTAGCACCTCTAGTTGAACGAGGTGCCTTACGCGAGAGCAGTCAATGCTGGACTGTGCATGGTTGGCCTAAACTTTGATTTTAAAAATTTGCATAGTACACAATGTTTTGATTTCCGAACATTTGTGAGGCTAAATAAATTTAAAGACAAAAATGTATGAAAAGAAAACGAGAGAAAACAGACGCGACAAAAAGATTAGGTTATAAACAGAAAGGACCGGGGAGGGGACATGAAAGATTTAAAGATACAAAAGGTATGAAGAAATATCAGCAAAGGTGGATAGGGTAAACGGAAGTTATAGTTGGTGAAGTTTAGCTACAGGGGTTGTCGGAAAATCGGTAACATCTGGTACGGTAACGGGTTTTTTATTCGAAATGTAGCATTATGCTGTCTAATTTGTGTTATGTGTCTTATTAGTGGACTATCGCTCAGCTTGAAAGAGTAGAAGCTTTGGGAGATCTACTGGCCGTAATTCCCTATCGGTGTTATGTCGTTGGAACGTGTGTAAGTCTGTGAGGGAGGTGTACCTTCCTGAATTTGAAATGAGGGGCATATATTTGTACTCGAGCACTGTTAGTTTTTTCATTGTCGTGCCCGGTATATTGCACCACACCGACACCGTGTACGTGATGGATGGCCTGACCACCACTGTGTATAACATTTTTAATTTTGTTTGTTGAGTCTTCTACCCCTGATCATGAGCGGATACAGACTCCTGGATGGGGAGTAAATCGTCCGTACAGTCTCATTTATGTGGGTGTTGAACGTCAGCCGTTGGTCCAGTCTAACCCCCAAGTACTTCAGTTGGAATTTTCTTTCTTCAGACCGAAATGAGCGTTATGATTTTGTTTTCTGTAAACCGACGCGTGATACTATCGCCTCGGACTTCTCAGCGTTTACCCGAATCTTCCGCTGGTCACAAAAATACCGTGCACGCACATGGTTGTGTCATCCGCGTACTTGTCCAGCTCCGTATTCGGGAACCCTGGAAAGTCGGAGACGTACAGGTTGTACAACTTTTGTGAATGTCCCGCCAGCGCCTTGTTATGAGTTTGTTATTCGCTCGAACCTGCAGGGATCTGCCCGTCAAGAACGAGTGAATGAGCTTGATGAAGTAAGTAGGAAAGTTGTAGTGGTGTAGTTTGTAAAGTAACCCCGAGATCCAGACGGTGTCGAACGCCTTCTCAGTATAAATAATAATAATAAATAAACACCACAGAAATTAGACAATAATATAATGATGATTTTCTTTTTTTTAATTGTTAAGCCGACCTAGAATCATTTAGTATAATTATTCTTAACCTACATTAATCAGGAATCAAACATATCACCTTTTTTTCACTCCTTGGCAGTAATTAATGCTTTTGTAAAAATAATGGAACTGTTTATATATACAAGCTGTCTATTTTATCAGGGCCCTCGAGAATATCTCACTTAATATCGGTAATATTTCCGTTATTTGAAGAGATACGAGACAAATTTTAAGGCGAAAATTTTTTGAAAAACAGAGTGTTTCAACGGGGTTTTATCTAATTTTTTTCAAAACCGCTGTATTTTGAGATTTACTCTTCGGGCTGTTAAAAAAATTATTTTGAAAGGGGCCGGAAATGGCGCCAATAAATAGAGTGTTTTCCTCCCTATTCAACGATATATCACATGCCATATTTATTCATTGGTACTACGTTAGTAATTAAAAAAACATTTTTTTAAAACCAATAAATTTTTTTTTAACAACCATTATACTTGCCGTGGAGAAGTATAATTAAATAAGACGATAAAATAATTCAATAAGTTGTTCAAATTTTTGCTATAATAAAACATTAATACAATTAGGAAGAATAAAGTAAATTCAGGTAACAAAAACAAATTAATAATAAAAAGAATATAGCACACAGAAAATCAATATTTATCTAATCCTCAAAATAATTTTTAAGATATCATATCAAGTGTTCAAAGTGTCCACCGCGATTTCTTATGCACAAGGGAGCGCGGCGAGGCACTGCATTTAAAACATTACTCAGCATTTCGGGAATAACTGTAATACATGCCTGTTGAATTCGAGTTTTAGGTCATCTACATTTTGCGGTGTCGTCGAAAACACCTTATCTTTAATATACCCCATAGAAAAGATCCATTGGGGTTATATCTGGAGAACGAGGGGGCCATCGAATAAATCCATTGGTACATATCCAATGTTGAGGCAAAATTTCGTCTAAATAATCTAGGCAAATCTGGGAATTGTGGGGAGGAGCTCCATCTTGTCGAAAATATTCAAAGTTGTGTCGATTCTCTAAAGGTAGGTCATCTAAGAATTCAATAAATTCATTTCTCAAAAAGTTTAGGTACCACTGAGGTGACAATCATAAAAATAAGGACCTATTAAATTGGTGCCTAAAATACCTATCCACACATTTATTCAAAAACGGTTTTGAAACCCAGTCGGTCTATGTCAGTGTGTATTTTCAGAAGTCCATTTGTAATGAATATTGCGATTAAAAAATCCATTATTCGAAAAATTTGCCTCGTCGGACCAAAGTATTAACGGATCGGCACGCATCTTTTCCAACAGCCACCTACAAAATGTCGTCCTCCTTGGTTTTTCCCCCGCTTGTAAATTGTGAACTTTTTTGGCTTCAATTTTTCTAGCACTTGTTTTATTTATATGACAAGCAATTCGAATTTCTCTTAATGATGTTTCCAAATTTTCTTTATTTTTATTTCTTACGTAATTAATAACTCGGTTTACCTTATTTACATTATCAGTAACACTGTTCAACCTTGTCTTTTTCTTTAAAAATGAACCGTTATTTTTCAGTTTCGTAGCTAATTTTCGGAATAGAGTTTTATTCGGCTGTAGTGCTTGTTGAAATCTGTTTCCATATTCTACTTGAACTAATCCAGAGTTAAAATGGCATTGGCAATATGTAACGAACATATATCGATCAACGTGAGTGAAAATTGTTTTTGAAAATTCTAAATTCTTAAACGAGTGTGATTGACTGAGAGTTTAAGTATTAACTGAGATGATCTGTCAAAGAATTAAATTGTCAAGTTTGTTCATAGCCAACTATTTAAAAATAATTGAAATAATAATGAAATCATGAAATACAAACAAATGGATATTATACTTAAATTAATTGGTAAAGACATTTGAACTTTATGAGCAAGGAGTGACGCTTTTATGGAGGACCTCTATTCATTGGCATAACTCCAAATACTCTTTCCATAATTGCTCCATGTTGCTTTCTTCATTATTATTTTGTTTTTGTTACCTGAATTTATTTTATTCTTCTTAATTGTGTTAATGTTTTATTATAGCAAACATTTGAACAACTTATTGGATTATTTTATCGTTTTATTTAATCATACTTCTTCACGGCAAGTATAATGCTTGTTAAAAAAATTTATTGGTTTTAAAAAAATGTTTTTATAATTACTAACGTAGTACCAATGAATAAATATGGCATGTGATATAAGCTGAAAAGGGAGGAAAAGACTCTATTTAATAGCGCCATTTCCCGCCCGTTTCTATATAATTTTTTTAAAAGCCTGAAGAGTAAATCTCAAAATACAGCGGTTTTGAAAAAAATTAGATAAAACCTCGTTAAAACACTCCGTTTTGCAAAAAATTTTCGCCTTAGAATTTGTCTCGTATCTCTTCAAATAACGGAGATATTTGGCCTAGACGTTTTCCGCATTTTCGATATTTTCCGCCATAACTCTTAAAGTAGGCCATGGATTTCAAATATCTTTAAACCATTTTGTAGGTTATATAAATCGGCACAATTTTCGTAAAAATATTTTTTTTTATGACCGATATTAAGTGAGATATTCTCGAGTGCCCTGATAAAATGGACAGTCTGTATATATTAAAACATATTTCAGTCGCAAGCTCCTCTACAAAATCCTTATTTTACTATAAGGAATGTAACCAGACTGTAACCAACAGCCACTTTCCGGGCTATGTGCCCCGCCGAGCGCTGAATGACAAGTTACAAGCCTGAAGCGTTAAGTGTAATAATCGCATATTACTAACAAAACGCTAATGCTTCGATTGCAACAAACACCAGCCGAAAGACTGATCCTACTTAAAGCACCTCTCGTGCCAGTCGTCCCATACCATTTGCAGACTGCAATTTCGGGCTGTTGGCTCTCGTCAGTGCAAGGTAGGCATGTGACGAACGACAAGAGGATCCCTTGACTATTTGGTACATCTCGGTATCTTAACGATAGCGACATGTAAAATAGTAAGCAGGCGCCATCTAGCAGTCCATTGTCTGTTGCAATCGAAATATATATAAAAACAATAATAAAAAATACCTTATACTCCAAGGACAGCATATAAATACTGGTGGTAGTCAGAGTGGAAACAAGAATAGAACAATGGAACACCTAGTGTTTTCAACCTGAAATATATTGACCTGCACAACAAAATACCGATTTCTATAGTTATTATACTATATATTTTTGGCTGGAAATGCATACATATCATTATGTCGCTGTTGAAATCTGAACGCTAAATAGTTTACAAAAATATACAGGGGTGTCTCAATAATAGTAGGTATAGGATATTATTCACAAAAATCGTAGAGAATTAACGTGTCAATTTAAAAATTCAATAATATACAATGCGTTCAATTTGAAAAAATTGAGAAAATTCACTTTGAAATGTCCTGAATTAGCGCTAGTATAAAATATACCCTGTATAATTATAATCAATATTTGGTAGTTGTGTCGTTGTAGTACATCCCTTGTCTAGTTGCAAAATAAATCTTCTTAATTAATGGTAATACACACACAGCGAATTAATTTGTTAAACCTTGTTCCGACCAAAAATTTACATATTCTTTCGAATAATTCGACAACGCCACGTCAAAAACAAAAAACCCGGTGGCCGTTGGAAAGGTAATTTTACGCTGAATTCAAAAATGTAAAAATATATAGGTTGTTTAATTTAAAAAAAATTACCTCGAAGATGCTCCGCTGTAACGAGTCATCCTGTACACTTTAAAATATTTTTTAAATATGCGCAGTTTGACACTATACCACTTCCATAAAAAAATAATTCTCCAAAGTTTTCTTATAGCCCGATATTAGACTTTGACGCATTACTGGGACACTCTATGGAAGTAATTGAATATTAATATTTTTCAATGAAAATTTTGTTGTTTTTATATTCAAATATGTTTTATTTTATTGAGTACTTTAAAAAATTCACCTTCCATTAAATAACTTGGAGAAAGGAAGGAAATTAATTATAATTATTTAAACAATATACGTAAAAACTTGAGTCAGTCCCCGTCTTAATGTTTAAAATTTCAAATTATCTATTATAAGAAAAAGTTCTTTAACAAGTGATTCCAAATTCGACATGTCTTTGAAAATTCCTAAGTGAGAACCTTCATCGATTCGGCTACAAACCCATACGTCGATATAGGGCATAAAATTACACTAATACCAATGAATATAAAATCTACCGACTATAGTCATTATTCCATTGAAATAAACATATTCTATTGACATAACTGAGTTGTATTTTATGTACCATGCATTCACGATATTTTACCAAATTAATCAATGCAAACAATCACGAGATGGACCTCCCACATACATCTCAATAAAATAAACAAAGTTCCGAAGTTGTTGACAACACGGTAAACAGTAATCATCAATAGGGGCAGCGCAGCGGCCAAACGATGACAAACCAGGCTATTGTAGTCGCAAACAACGGAGCGGTCTTGGTATGAATACGATCTGTTTTCGCGATGACAGATCCAATCTCCGCCACAACACATGCAAAACAATGAAACGCTGATTGGAACACACCCGCAAGTATTTAACAAAAAAAAATGTATCTATGATCTTTTTGCTAACAAGGAAATAGTATTTCAAAAATAATAAAGAATACAAAGAATAGAATATTAGCGTTTCATACATTGTATAGTGTATGTACACAAAATACAACTGAATTGTTTTTAAATTTGCTAAAAATATAAAAAAATGTGTTCAAAGCATATGATGTTAAAGGTATGGTGATGCTAATGGGAGCTTTGTAGTTCAGCAATGATGCTTTATTATTATACGTTATATTAATGGGCAGAATGACGTTTTCGACCATATTCAATGATAAAGGAGATGTCATAATAAAATAAAATGTAAAACATAAAACATGAAAATACTAATGCTACACATGCATAGATATATATAGTATTACAAGTAGCATATGCATAGCATATATTTTTACTCCCAATTTTGGCTAAGCAATTTGAATAATAATAACAATTAATTAATTCTGTACAAATAAGTATCTGTGGTAAGTTAATATATAAATAAAAAAAATTACATAGTAATAGATTACAGGGCGTTATACAAACAAAGCAATATATTAAAAACAAACAAGCAAATAAAAAAAACATATTAAAAACGAACAAATAAATGTATTAAAATATATGATAAAGGATCCAGAAAATATGCTACGATTTACACGTACGTAAACAAATAAATACGTTGGATATTAATGGTTATAATATATTACATAAAGAAACTCACTTGGACTACTGTAGCGTAGCAGATATCGCAGGCACAAACTTAACCCGGATAAGTGATGAACGTGCCCACGATAAAATTTCTCTAGCTCAGACTATCTCAGGGTGTTAAGCCCAAGTTTACATAAACTATGACAAATTATTAGTTTACTTACTTAACAAATCACTGAGGTTTCCATACGTAGTGGTCGCAGATGAAATAATGACACTTTCTTTAACAATGAAATGCACTATATTACACAATTTACAGATATTGATTCTCTAGCATGTAACCTGGCGATGTTCAAAAGGTGTGGCAGATTTCTCGATTAATAAGTTACAACATTAATAAAATGCCTCGTGTAGCTGCATATCGGTTTACAGCGTGAGGATAAATGGTAATAAATTCTGCCACAATGGGTCTGATTTAGAGAACCTCCTTAAATAAATATAAATGCATAAAATCTTTAAATATGTACAAGTTAAAATACAAAAGTATGAATCGAATATAACCGCACAGAACCACTGAAGGTGGTCCCCGGTAAATAAAAACAACAACACACTTATCTAGGGTGGTACGATACCGACTTCGACGTGGAAGAACCTGTAGCCCTATGAAGGTGTCTTCGGGTCAAAAGAAATTGACCCAAGGATGGGGTTGATTGTAGCCTCTTCAGCCCTGAAACTTTCTACTGTGTGTGGATGCCCCGTCCGTGGAACTTCACTGATGTGTGTAGAAGCCCCATCCGTGGAACCCAAAGATATCACGATTTAATTTGCAAAGTCAGAAATGCACGTGAAGCGTGCCTAATGTAGGCAATTCAAATCTGACATAACCTACAAAAGAAATATAATTTACCTCACTGATGAGGGAACAATCCGCCAATATTCCTAGAAAGCCACAGTTGGATGAATGGGTCGAGTCTGCCTTTTAAGTCGACACGATACTTCCAGAGGAAAGCCTGCAAATTTGCGAAACACGTGGGTAGAGAACGGGTAAGATGTCGTGAAGAGGCTAGCTTACCTTGTATACTTAAATAGCCTGCTTCCGCAGTTAAAATTTACTCACAACAACAAAATATTCCGCTAAGCGGAACAACAACAGATTGAGAAAATTTTCCTGTGTTGATAATCCCAAAATCCACCAGGATGCCTTGAATAAACCGAGGTTGTAGGATTATCAACTGTATACGCCAACAAAAATGGTTTCCTTCCGTCTCTCTGCTTTTCACGAGCTGCAAGTATATCACCCTCTCGTGGAGAATAGCTAAACTGTGCTACGGACGTAGCGGTTGTTATTATGGGGCCCACAAAACGCTAAGGCGTATGGTGGGTTGCATACGCTAGAGGTCGGCAACAAATACATATAAATCTACATTGTTGTAGTAAAATCACATATATGTAAAATTGACGTACACGCAAGTTCACATGCAGATATATATGACAGTAATATTAGCTAGAATATAAAACTCATTAATTGAGTAACAACTCTTTCCTATTATTTGGGTTTTCTACCACATGTATTATTATCCTCTTCAAAAACAAATCACCGAATCTACAAAATAATAGAATTATTGGAAAAAGCCTCTGCGCCCGTGACGTTTACGTCAAAAGAACAGTCAGAGGTTATGTTTTACAAATAATATAAATCGGAATAAACACAGAATGTATTTTGCTGACATTTCGGAAAGTAGTCTCTTTCCGTTTTCAAATCTTTTTTTGAAAGAACTCTTATTTTGCTGTGTATGTCAAATACACAGCCTTAAGATTCTGTTTATGTTATTTCCATATATACTTACTCTTACACAGAATACAGAACTGATGATATTTTCTTTTAGATAATGTTGAGTTTGTCAAGTTCTTCTTCTAACATTGGTAGCCAGGTTGTACAAATATCTACAAAACAAATCGATACGCACTTCTCTTCATTTAATAAGATTATTGCTGATTCTTTAATTTTTCTTTTTTTGGTATCTGCTTCTTTTGTTAAAATTTTTGCCGAGTCAAAGTTTATTCTATGTCCACTTTCCCAAGCATGTTCACAAATCTTTGATTTCTGAATTTCATTCTTTCTAATGGAAGTCTTGTGCTCATCCAACCTCACACTGAAAGGTCTGGATGACTCACCCACATAACATTTATCACATTCGCACGGAATATTGTAAATACAGTTTTTTGAATTCTGCTCCCTGTTTATCGGTTTTATTTTTGTTAAAATAGATCTTAAAGTGTTCCCCATTTGAAATATCGTCCTAACATCAAGCTTGTCACCTATACGGCGTAGCTTCTCCGATAGTCCGTATACGTAACGAATTATTGCTGTATAATGACGTTCAGGTTTTTGTCGTACCTAATTATCCCTATTTTCAACATTTATGAAAGCTCTATCAACACAGGCTTAAGGGTATAATATTTCATTATTAGATGAAACTATTTTGGCCCTATCGTATAAACATTTTACAATACCCCTTTTAACATTTATTGACTGATTTGAGTTAAAATTTAAATATCTATGAGTATGTGTATCTAAACTGTAATTCATTCCTACTTTCTACTTCTAATGTGAATTTAATAGACGGTTCGTTACTATTTATATTTTCTAAAAAACTATCTACTAAGTCGACACCATGAGGTAAAATTGCAATATCTCCACCAGACAACCGGTTTGTTTATACAATTTTGAACACGTGTGTTTTCAAAGTTCTCCATAAATATGTTGCTTAAAATTGGTGATACTAGAGACCCCATAGCCATACCAAAATCCTGCTGATAGAACTCATTTTCCAACTGAAAATAGGTTGCTTTTATACACATTGTTAAGAGTTCCATTATGCTATTTACAATTAATTTAGTTCTAGTTTCCAAATTATTATCATTTAGTAACCTATTTTTAACTATTTTTAAGGTTTCAGACAAAATTAAGACTTCTCTGCTAAGTTTTCTTACCATTTTTTTTTGCATATAAACTACCATTTCTCATAGTATAACTACTATGAGTTGTATGTAGCGTGTCAAATAATGCCATATTATCCCTACAAAAAGCAAACAATTGTAAATATAAACGCTGTGTACTGTAAGGATTTGATTATCTTTAAACACTGTTCTACACGTATCATTGTATTTCATATTGAATATGAGTCTTAGTATCCTCTTCTTCAATATAAATAGTCTGTTATTGTCCGTGGATATACCCCACAGAATTATATTAGAAGAAATGTTGGAGTAGGCCAACGCATAGAAAATATTTAACAAACCTGATTGTCCGGGCGTATTTTTCATTTATAATATAGCGTAATAAGCTTTATTAAATTGTTTGCAAACATGATCGACAAGGCATATCCAACCGAGGTGTCAAATCTTGAATCAAGGGCCTTCGAAGATTAAAATTAATATATTTAGTTTTTTCTCATTTAAAATAAGTTTGTTACGTTGACACCATGCACTTATGGTCTCACAGGCATAGCCAATCTTTATGTAGACTTCCGCAGGAGTTGAAGCACAAATTGATACCGCTGTATCATCTGCATACTTTGTGATATTACCTTCATTGATATATTTAAGAACATCATTTATATATAAAGAAAATACAGCAGACCCAATACAATTAATTTTGTCATGGTGTAAGTATTTTTTATTTTTTACGACTCGAGATGTAATTTTTTCCAACAGCTTAGAAAATATATTTAATAAATGTATTTGCCGATGGTTTTCAGTGTCTTTGTTATTCCCATTTTTAAAGACTGGTATTACTGAAGCTATTTTTAAACGGTCAGGGAAAATAGCATTAGTCAGTGATAAACTAAATAAACATAATAGCGGGGTCTTTAAGTGCTGGAATATGCGTTTAAGCATTTGGGTCAATTCCAAATGATTTCTTATTTTTAAGATTCCTAAAGTCAAGATTAATATTGTCTTTGTTTCTAGTGGAATATATATGTATTTGTCAGAGTGAAGTGTACAGTTTAATATTACTTTATAGGGAGACTTGTAAAACAGATACAGGCAATGCTAGCATTCTTAGTTTTTTACAAGCATCTTCACAGTCATCTCTGCAAATTAACCATGCTACAATTCTTATCGCTCCCTTTTCTATGTGGAGGCAGAAATCAGATCCACTGTGGGTAGAGTTCAAAATAGTCTGTAGTTAAAGTTGTTTGTAATACCTGATTTACCAGATTATGTAACAAGTATGTATTCCCGGAAACATTCTTGCAAACGAAGCGCAATTTTTTTCTATTACATATGGTATGTGTTTTGTGCTGCTGCTATTCTTGCATAATTCAATGGATATCTTAGCGAGCAAAAAAAGGTGCCTTTACTACTGTATTACTACTAGCAGTAAAGGCAAAATAGAAATTCAAGTAAAGTAATCAATTATTTACCTACGTTTGGAAAATAAAGCTTTTCTCCGACAAGTCCCGTGTTAGATTCCAAGTGTGGAATCCATCTTCAGATTTTTGGTCATATTGTTATGAAAACAATGTTGAAACATTAACTGTATATGATTTCAACAATAATAACGTGCAATATCATTATGTATTTAAAAAAATGTATTTCACAATAAATCAGGTTTAAAATAAGCTCTACAGGATTTTAGAAGTTTCTGATCGGTATGTTTTATTCCTTACCATCAATAACTATACACGGTTACTGGTAATTCGATACATTCCTTTGGAGATGCAATGGGGCATGACCTAAGAAGTAAATTTAGCCCTAACATATATTATGCAAAACTCAATAGTTTTTGAGATATTTAATTTTTTTTGTGTTTCTCAAAAAGTAGATCTTAATGTCCTAAAAGTTAATTTTCGAAAAATCTATTTGACATTTTTAAATTTTTTTTTCTGGATTACTTGTCCAATATTATAGATATCCGTTTGGAGTGAAAAATATCTGGAAACATTTCGATCATGTGAACATCTGAAATAAAAACTTAATTTTTTTTTTAAATCAGCTATGAAATTTACCTATTAGGTTTTTTCAAAAAAATATTAACGTAGCACGCGTATAAATTATTATAAAAACTGCTTTAGTTCAATAGCTATCTAACAAGGTACAAATGTTCAATGTACCCTTAATAGTTCTAAGAAAATACTAGTAAAAATAACACAAGTAGTACGAATTTTATTTTTAGATAAACAGTAAAAAACATTTTGAAAGTAGAGTATAATTCTTCATTAATTTCAAAGTTGTACTTTATTTTTTATATGTCTTGCTCAAAATGGGAGCCCCTATTACGCATACAGACACGGCAGCGTCTTCTTATTTCCGTCCTTGTTACTCTGGTTGTCAGATTATGCCTTATGTGTTGGGCAGCATCGACTATCCTTTGTCTAAGGTTTTCTATAGTATTGACTGGTGTGGCATAGACCATCTCCTTCATATGACCCCATACGTAATAATCAAGGGGTGTTAAGTCAGGGCTTCGCGCTGGCCAAGGTATTGGGCCCGCTCTTCCAATCCAACGGTTAGGGAAACGTTGATCAAGTAACTGTCGTACTGTCAGCCGATAATGTGCTGGACAACCGTCGTTCTGAAACATCATTCGCTGTCTGACGGCGAGAGGAACATCTTCTAAAATCACCGCCAGATCATTTCTTAAAAAATTTTCATAGATTTCCCCGTTTAAATTTTGAGGAAGAAAGTGTGGCCCTATTAAATAGTGGCCAATGACTCCCATCCACACATTAACAGAAAACTTCATTTGGAAACTAGTTTCACGTGTTAACTTGGGATTTTCCTCTGCCCAATAATGTAGGTTGTGGAAATTTGTTATACCCTCGCGATTAAATTTCGACTCGTCCGTCCATAAAATACTTGTTAAAAAATTTGCACTTTCTGCATCTGAATTTAACATAAAGCGGCAGAATTCCATTCTCCTTTCAGGATCACTTTCCTCCAAGCCTTGGACAGGGGTATAGTGGTAAGAATGACATCCAACTCTACGTATCGTAGACCAAACTTTCCATTGTGACGCTCCGGTTAGTCTTGCGACTTTATTAGTTGAAATAGTTGGGTCTTCCTCAAAATACCTCAATATTTCTTCCTCATCGTCTGATTCATAAACGGGAGGAGCACCAGAGCCACTTCGTCTACATTTCACGGAGCCAGTTTCAGCGATATTTTGATATGCCGTACTGAATACACGTGCATTTGGTAAGCGGCGGTTAGGGTATCAAAGACCATATTCTCGGCGAGCTTCGGCAGCGTTGCCGCCACAGTATCCATAGATAAACAAGATATCAGCGTATTCTGCGTTGGCATACGCGGCCTTGGCACAGAAAATACAATAACAACAACTAATAAGAACAACTACGAGCAAAATCAAAATCTTCGATAACTAATTTAACAAGACCAACAAACTTAAGGGACACGGAGATAAGAATGTCAGTTAATGACATATATGCACAAACGTCAAAGTCAAGGACTGGCTGACTTAAATGAAAATGAACGATTAGTCGTTTAATAAATTCCGCCACCAGCATTATCTTTACTAATTTTTTATTAGAACTATCAAGGGTATATTAAACATCTCTACCTAGTTAGATAGCTATTGAAATAAGGAAGCTTTTATAATAATTTGTACGCGTGCTTCAATAATATTTTTTTGAAAAAACCTGATGGGTAAATTTCATAACTGATTTGAAAAAATTTTTTTTTTAATTTAAATGTTCACATGATCGAAATGTTTCCGGATATTTTTCATTCCAAACGGATATCTATAATATTGGACAAGTAATCCAGTAAAAAAAAATTTAAAAACGTCAAGTAGATTTTTCGGAAATTAACTTTGAAGACATTAAGATCTACTTTTTTGAGAAAAACAAAAAAAATTAAATATCTCAAAAACTATTGAGTTTTGCAAAATATATGTTAGGGCTAGATTTACTCCTTAGCTCATGCCCATCACATCTCCAAAGGACTGTATCGAATTACCAGTAACCCTGTATATTAATAAGAACGATAGAAAAAAATTAGTCTGTTAAAATGAATAAGGGTAAAAGGAGAAATTTTAGTCTGTTAAAATAAAATAAATAAGGGTAAAAATATCCATGATTTCATATATTTTTAATCTGTATCAGAAAGTAGACTGGTTAGAAAGTGCAGGGGACTACGATAACGGTAAAGCGCTTTTTGTTATTGTCTTCCAGTTTGGTTTAAGCAAAGGTTACGTTGCTGATCAGGGGGTGCGAGGAAACCACTTATAAAATTAGCTTGAAGTATATATTGCCAGTGCTGTGGGGTGGACGGGGGTTTGATTTCACTTATTTTTTCATAAATATAAACAATGCGACCATCATAATAACTACATGTCCAATGACTTAGACGATGCAAAAATTGTGTATGGTCTTTTCCAGGTGGAGTAGGTTGAATCGCATCATAATTTTCCTCATAATTTGTAATTTGTATTTCGTAATGAGCATTTGTACGTAAAATGTTCGAAAAAAGAAAAAAGAAAAGTGAGAATCTTCGAGCCACTGACATTCTTTGGTAATTTTGATATCTGTTTTCGTTAATTCTCTGCACACAAATTCTTTATCTGTACTGACACTGAAAAAGAAATCCGAATGTAAGAAGAACTGAAAATTTACACTGACGCACTTACGTAAATGCCTGGTGCAAACATAATGTCTACCGGCAGTAATCTACAAATCTGTAAAACAATATGTGTAGTACTTAGAAAACATCTATTTCATAACCTATCCGGCACGTAATCCGACACGATACTCAATATGTTTTGCGATTAAACATTTCCATTTTTCACGTCAGATAATTACAAATTTGTTATTTTGGATAATTTTTGAAGTTAACACAATTCGTATTTTGGTGTTTGACTGAGCCAAAAATCCGAAATCAAATCTGCACAAATGTGGTTAATAATTCGTGTTACTTTGACAGAACTCAAAATTCAAACATCAATAGCAACGCCGTAATAAGATGACAAGTTAAAGACAAGTATTTATTTGAAAGATGAAATGACAAACAACTCATTTCGCATGTAATTACCAATGTTAAATGATTACATTTTTTATAAAAGAACAGAAACATTCACTTGTATTTATTTATCCATAAATATGTCGACTGTTTGAATTAAGCGACTTAACTTCCGTATCCGTCGACCGACGTCACTTCCGTCTAGTAGACTTCTATAACTGGAGTAATAGATCTCAAAATTCAAACATCGTTTCTTGATAGCACTTATTATAATAATAATAATAATAAATGGTCATTTATTAGGCGAAGTTTAGCTATTACAACTATTCTTACACTTAACCTAAAAAACGTATATAAAAAAAACTACTTAAAACAACATACTTATTGTAAATCTTCAATAACAAAGCAAGGACAAAAAAAAAACACAAATACAAAACAGGTGAGGTAGTAAATAAAAAAAAAAATGAACCACAAGATCACTCATCAAATACGCGTGTCTGTAGCAATTCAATAATAATTTTTTTTTTTAATTGTTAATTTAACAGATTTTTTTTAAGATTTCTTTTAAAGCTAGTAATACCAAGTGTTTTAAAACTTTCTTTGATACCATTAAAAACATTTGGGGCCTGATATGAAAAACAAGACTGAAATTTGGTTGTCGAATGTTGAGGAATAGTAAGTTGATTTGGGGTGCGAATATTGACACCATGCAAGGTACCACGATAAATCAATTTATCATATAAATATGAAGGAGACTTAAATTTAACTATTTTGAAAACAAGTGTAGACAGATGAAGTAATCGCCGATTAACCATATTCAACCAATTAAGTGCAGCTAGTTTGGATGATACGTGATCAAATTTCCGCAAATTGAATATAAAGCGAATACAATTATTTTGCATCTTTTGTATCCTAAGGCAATCGAAAGAGTCAATGCAAGGACCATACATGACATCACAATAACTAAAATGTGATAATACTAGATGTTCACAAAGATATTGTCGCATATAACTGTCCAAAACAGATTTATTGCTGTATAAAATTTTGAGTGAACAAAAGGCCTTTTGGAGACAACTAGTAACATGAGGCGTGAATTTAAATTTACTGTCAACATGCAATCCAAGATTTTTTGCAGAATCTACAATAAGCAAGGTATGTTCTTCAATTTTTATATTAATATGTTCTGCTACTTGCAATCTATAGCTAATGTTACCAAATAGTAGTAATTTAGATTTTACAGGATTTATGTGTAAATTATGATTTTTAGATCTTAATATAATGTTTCTCAAATCTAAATTAATTGCATGATTTGCGGGCTCGACGTCTCTTGGAGAAAAACTCTTATAAACCTGGGAATCATCAGCATAAAAGTGATAATTACAGTGACTAATAGAGTTAGATATATCTGCCGTATATAATATAAAAAGTAATGGCCCTAGTATTGACCCCTGAGGAACACCTTTGGTTAGAAGACGCGATTGTGAGGAGATGTTGTTGACAACTACTCTTTGCTTGCGAGAAGCTAAAAAATTTTTGAAAAAAGATACACTTATATCATTAAAACCGTAATAAGTTAATTTAGAAATCAATAATTCGTGATTAATCGTATCAAACGCCTTTGAGAAGTCCAGCAGGATAAGCGCTGTAACTTGTTTATTATCCCATGCCTTCAAAATTTCATCACCAACCTCCAGTAGGGCGGTGGCGGTACTGTACCCTCTTCTAAAACCTGACTGATAACGTGGCAAAATAGAATAGTCATTAACATAAGCATACACTTGCTCATAGACAACTCTTTCCAAAACTTTTGAAAGTACGGGTAGTATACTTATGGGCCTTAACTCAGAAAAGCCTTTAGGGTTTAGATTTTTTGGCAGAGGGCGCACTACCGCCTCCCTCCAAGAAATTGGGAAGTATCCCTTCTCCAGGCAGGTATTAATTATATGTGTAATAGGTAATATAAGCGTTGGTAGACAATACTTAAGCATGTTTAATGATATACCTTACCCAGTGTCACAACATTCTGACAATAATCGAAGATAATTAAACCGTAGCTTATGTCTTATCTAATTGTATTTCTTTTATGTCTGCGCTAAGTAAAATTGGGTCACTAACTTAACTACATTCGTACAGCTCATTTCGCTTCCGCAAAGATGTCCAAACTTCCAAAATTCATTATTATTACTACCACTGTAATATCTGAATAAGTTTAAATAATTCATAAGTTGATGTTCCAAAGGAATTACCTGTCCTTGTATAAAATTCTCATCATGCTTAAGTTAATTTAATAATGGAAACTTTTGGCGTATTGTGTAACAAATATTTTGTCGTCTGACTTTGATGGACGGTAAAGATTTCAGAAATGTCTAGAACTTTATATTTAACTTTTAACGATGGTGTGATACATTCGATAGCAATTAAAAAAGTTGAAAACTAATGTTTTTGGAAAAATCAATTTTTTGTCATCTATAATATATTATTTAACAAAATATATATAGACCAGGGCCAAACCGTTTAAAATATCGTAATAGAAGATAAATTCTTAGCAGTATACGAATGGTCGGAAAATATAGTTAATGACGTAAATAATTAAGGAAAAATCGTCCAGACTGAGTAAAAGTTCTGGAAGGGGGGGTTGGGGTGGTAATATATATGTTTTTAGGGGTTGGTACTGGTTTTTTGCGATTTGCGTGTAAACTATGCATTCTATCGAAAAATATTGAATATAAAAGTTGTAGATAATGAAAAAATCTAAAACTTTCTAATTGATCATTATTGACCATAACCTCAAAATTATCGAGAAAAATGAAAAAACCGTTTTTTCGGTTTTTAATTTATAACTATCGCAAAAATATTCATATTTTCATTAAAATAGGTGAAAATGTTCTTTTTTGTGTTTCAAACAAGCCCAAATTTGTTCAAAGCCAAATATTCAATTTTAGATGTTTCATGAAGAAAATAAGAAAAAAAGACCTAATTTTCAATCGAAAAATTTGGTTAGCAAATTTTCGATTAATGAACTTTACTAGTGCTCATTTTTTTCGTTGAAATCTCAGCTTTAATATAGAATTAAAACATAATATTCTTTATATACAAAAATATCGTTAAAAAAGCGAAAAACCGAAAAAACTACTTTTTAAAACCGAGTTTTCAGTGAAAATCACGAATTTATTTTTCTTTATTGTAAATAAACGTTTACATTCATAAAAAGTGTTAATTCTCATACAATACTATGTTATACAAGTAATTTACATGTACCTAACTATTCTCGGCTTTCAAAGTCTCGAAAACATTGTTTAAACTGCAATGGGAATTTTAAACAATTTTGTCTGCAAACAAGCCGAGGAAGATGCAGATTTCCTAATTATCAATACATCCCTTGAAGTAGCAAAAAACTACGATAAAATAGTGGTAGTTGTTGGTCAAGACATAGATCTTTTAGTTCTTTTAAATCAATTCAGTTCACATGAATTGAGTATCTATTTCCACAAACCTGATACTGGAAATATTAAAGATACTTATTACACCTCTAATAGTTTTAAACATAAATCACATAACCATATTGTAGCATTTTTGCATTGCTTTTTTGGCTGCGATACAACTTCCAGTTTTGCTGGGAAAGGAAAAAAACAATTATAAAATCATTATTGGCCGATAAACATTTACCTAATCTTGCAGAAATTTTTTACAATACAAATGCAGGCAAACAAACGATTACAGAAAATGGATTAAAAATAATAGCTTCGATTTATAAAAGTAAATGTATATATATACATCTCTACACGATTTAAGATTTGAACTCTACCGAACGGCTACTGCTAAATCCTCATTTCATTTGAAAAAATTACCTCCAACTGAAGGGGCAGCTAAGCAACATTGTTACAGGGTGTATTTTCAAATACAAAGTTGGCTTGGTAATCAATTAACAGCTACAGATTGGGGATGGAAACATCACGTTAATGGCATAGTACCTATATTTACAGAACAAGAATTAATTCCCGAAAATTTATTGAAAATTATCTGCTGCAGCTGCGGAACAGGATGCGGTAATAAAAAATGTGGGTGTCGCAAGCATGGATTAAAGTGCACAAATTTGTGCTCAAATTGTCACGGTTCTGATAAATGTTCTAATACCGAAAAATCGTTGTACGACAAAAATTGTAATCTCGAGGACATCGAAGACGAAGACAGTATCCACTGTCTAATAATTACTGAACTGGACAATGTAGAAGAAGTCCAAGAAATTGAAGATATAGAAAAAATGAACGTGAAGAAATCGAAAGTTTGATCGATTCTGGCGATGAAGAATTGCCCACGAAGAAAAAAAGATTTCAATAAAATTATTTTACTTTTAATTTTTGTATTTTATAATCAAATATAAGACTTTGACGTGATAATTTGTAAATACTTACGAATCATAAGAAATAATTAACAAATTTTCTCAGATCACAGCCTTTGTGTTTTTTGAATTTTTACCTATTTAATTGCAGTTTAAATAATGTTTTCGGGACTTTGAAAGCCGAGAATAGTTAGGTACATGTACATTACTTATATAACATAGTATTGTATGAGAATTAACGCTTTTTATGAATGTAAACGTTTATTTACAATAAAGAAAAAGAAATTCATGATTTTCACCGAAAACTCGATTTTTAAAAAGTAGTTTTTTCGGTTTTTCGCTTTTTTAACGACATTTTTGTATATAACCAATTTTATATTTCAATTCTATATTAAAGTTGAGATTTCAACGAAAACAATGAGCACTAGTAAAGTTCATTAATCGAAAATTTGCTAACCAAATTTTTCGATTGAATATTAGGTCTTTTTTTCTTATTTTCTTCATAGAACATCGAAAATTAAATATTTCGCTTTGAAAAAATTTGGGCTTGTTTGAAACACAAGAAAGAACATTCTTACCGATTTTCATAAAAATCTAAAAATGTTTGCGATAGTTATAAATTAAAAACCGAAAAAACGGTTTTTTGTATTTTTATCGATAATTTTGAGGTTATGGTCAATAATGTTTAATAAGAAAGTTTTAGATTTTGTTATTATCTACAACTTTTATATTCAACATTTTTCGATAGGATGCATAGTTTAGCCGCAAATCGCAAAAAACAGTTACCAACCCCTAAAAACATATATATTACCAGCCCAACCCCCCTTCCAGAACTTTTACTCAGTCTGGACGATTTTTCCTTAATTATTTACACCATTAACTACATTTTCCGACCATTCATATACTGCTAAGAATTTTTATTGCCTTAAACAGGATTGGCCCTGGTCAAATAATCCAACACAAAGCATAAATTATTACAAAAATAATAAAAGTGTAGTAAAGTAAAAACATACCTACTACGACAGTCCAGCATTCCACTATTTCCTATGAAAGGAAAACGATTCATTACCACCAATCAAGGTGCACAATGTGCGTTTCCAAATCAATTGAAAATAATGTCCTATAACTTGCGACATATTACATCTTCAATCGGAAAACGCAAAATAAAATCTGATTGCAATAAGCCCCCAGCAGGCAGACTTCCAGTGCAGTGTTGCTGGGCATCGCCAGCCGCAGACTAGTTTCGAGCTTGTTAGCTCTCATCAGTACGACATAGGCAAATTCACAACAACACTTCACTAGCCTTCTATAGTCATCAAATTACAGACACGAGGTGTCTGCAACTTGCAAACAGCTCCACCTGGTGACGACTTACTACAATCAAGTTGGCGACAAACTCGGACTAAGTTATATTTAACAAGATATATAAGCCAACACAAAGTGGATAAATTATTACAAAAATAATAAAAGTGTAATAAAGTAAAAATATACCTACTACGACAGTCCAGTATTCCATTAATTCCTATGAAAGGAAATCGATTCATTAATGTCCTATAACTTACGACATATTACATCTTTTATTTTGCGTTTTCCGATTGAAGACGTAATATGTCGCAAGTTATAAGACATTATTTTCAATTGATTTAGAAACGCACATTGTGCACCTTGATTGGTGGCAGTGAATCGATTTCCTTTTATAGGAAATAGTGGAATACTGGACTGTCGTAGTAGGTATATTTTTACTTTACTACACTTTTATTATTTTTGTAATATATTATTTTTCACGACCAAACCTGTAATAGTCCCTTTTTTAATTTGTGGGATAGAAAATTTATTCTAGTGTATTTATTTTTAGTATAAAACTACAAGAACAGTAATTTTGCCCAAATAGGTGCTCTATTAATTACAAATTATTTTATAAGTAGATACATATTTCTTAGTTTATATAAAAATTCATGTACAAAAGAGGAAGTTTTTTATTTCTGATTTCTTAACCATTAATAATTTTGTGTAATTTTGTATTAATATGTTCTGATGTCCTTGTACTATATGAGTGTATATCAGATTTTTTATAGAGGAAATTACGCAAATACTATGGTAAAATATTATATTAGTTCCTTCAAATTAGAAAAAAGTAAAAAGTTAAGCATTTGGGTTGTCAAAACATGATTTTTACTCCCTGCAGTTCCAAAAAAGAGTTGTTTTTGAGAAATATATACATATATACGAATTTTAGCGGGAATTTAAAACAAAAATTTAAAAGAAAAACAAAGCGCTAGTCTATCTCAGATGATTGTAAATCATAGAATATCTGAAATTTGAAGAAAGTTGTGCTATTTTTCATTCTTGTTAATTGAAATTGCAAAAAGCATTAAATAATTTTAAGCAATTGGTATTTCGCAAAGATGATGAAGAAATATTGTTTATGCATATGGATTTAAGGAATTTGAAGGGGACACTAATTTTTTCTGATTAAATAAAATACAACATTGAAAAAAAAATTATATTATAACAAAATCGTTTGTAATCTGTAATAATCTTATTAATAATAATAATACTAATAATAAAAATAATAATACTAATAATCATTACATTGAAAATATTAGATTAATTACAAAATCTTGCTCTTTTCGATAATAAGAATTCATCTTGCTAGAACTAGATACAGAAATTTTTTATATTAATAATAAGTATATGATAAAATTATTAAAAATTAAACTTTATAAATGATACTTTATTTTGTTTAAAAATATACCCACTCTACACAGGAATAGAATTAACTTTTTTGCCAAAATTTAATTATAATTAAAAAAGTATATATTCATATATATATATAATATATATTACAATTAAAAAAGTATGTGTATATATATGTTGCTTTTAGGTTTTCGCGGGTGTTAAATGAAGTGTTGTTGTACTTCCGGGTGCTCTCCCGCGTCAATGGTCGATTCCTCCAGGAGTCACGGTTGTCTAAACGACGTTTCGGCAGAATCTCATCTGCCATCTTCAGGTTCTAACTGAAAGTTGCCTGTTCGTTGACAAATAGTGAAGAAGCACAGCAACCTGCCCGAAATGGACCTATCACGAGGAGTCAGAGCCGAGCGCGGACCAATCAAGGAGAACCACGGCGTTCTGCGGCACCGATTGGACACGAGGATGCTCGACCACCGGCGAGAAGTCACGTGGAGCGTGAAATTTCAGCGAGGCCACTTGTCGGGTTGGCTCAGGCGCCAGCCACGTCTACCACAGGTGGTGGGGGGTCGGTAACACGTAGCCAAACGCGCAGGCGCGCCCTAGACCACAGCCTATATAAGGAGCCGCACAACGCGGAGAACGTCAGTTCAGTTCGAGCAACGAGGAGCAGCAGTAGGCAGCTTTCAGTGAGAACCTGAAGATGGCAGATGAGATTCTGCCGAAACGTCGATTAGACAACCGTAACTCCTGGAGGAGTCGACCATTGATGCGGGAGAGCACCCGGAAGTACAACAACACTTCATATAGGAACAAAACTTGTAGGAAATTTTATGCTCTACAACTTTGTTCTCTTGATATTTTACACCAATATGCATAGTTCTTCCTGAAATCAGAGAAAAAGCTAAAAACCGCTAAAATTCGTATATATGTATATATTTCTCAAAAACCACTCTTTTTTGGAACTGCGGGGAGTGAGAATCATGTTCAGATAACCCAAATGCTTAATTTTTTGCAGGTCTCATAACTGTCGGAAAATTATCCATAAAACTGCGATTTTTTGTTTAATTTGAAGGGACTATTTGTAGTTTTACTTCCACGTCCAGTGGAAGTATAGTAAAGCAAAAAAAAATAATTTTTTTGTTGAAATAGGCTTAAAATGTCATGAAACGTCGAGATTTTAAATTTGAGCGAAAAAAATTTCCTGTCTGTCTTTTTTTGGGGCATCAGTCCACCACCCCCCACACCATTATGAAATAGAGTAAAAAAAATATATGTTATTTAGTGTATATTCAAGAACGAAAGGTCTAATAAAATTTTCTTGGCCTTAGCTACCCCCTATAGCACGCCCATTGCCATCCCCACCGTATTATTGAAGGGAGTAAAAAAATTAAAATATGATTTAGTATGTATACAAGAACGAAACGTCTAAAAAACTTTTCTTGGCGTTAGCTATCTCCTCTACTATCCCCATTACCATCCCCACCCTATTATTAAAGAGAGTAAAAAATTAAATTGAGATTTGAACCAAAGTTCTTATTTTATCGTTAGGACCCCTCTACCACCCCCATTTCCACCCCCACCCTATTGTTTAAGGGAATAAAAGATTAAATTGGGATTTAGTGTGTATACGAGAACCAAGGACTTCTACATTTTTAAATATTTAGAGGTAACATGTTGATGTCAGACCATTTGTAGATTTTATCGTTGTTATATCATTCATAAAGAGAATAAACAAGAATGGGCCCAAATTAGAACCTTGCGGCATATCTGATGTAGGAGCATATATTGATGAACTATAACCATTGTAAAATACTATTTGTTGACGATGACGTAAGTATGATTCTATAAACAAATGCATTTTATCATATTGTACCTTTAGTTTATGTAATATTATATTGTGACCTACTGTATTGAACGCCTTTTGAAAATCCGTATATATAAGCATCAACCTGAGATTTATCAACAAATGCTTCATGCGTATATTCTACAAAATTTAGTAAATTACTTGTTGTACATTTTTTACTAACAAATCTATGTTGATGCTGCGATGTGCTCGATTTTACGTGATTATAAATTTATTTATATAAGACTCTTTCAAGAATTTTACTTATGCATGATAATATAGATATAGGACGACAGTTTCTACAATCACATTTATCAGATGCTTTAAAGAGTGGACAAACTCTAAACAATTTTAACTAAAAATGGTATGCGTTAATGACAAGTTTAATAAATAACACAGTGGATGCTCCAAAACGTCACTGCAGCTTATAATAACATACGCTGGAATATTATCCGGACCTGGAGCAGCTTTCGGTTTCAGTTTTTTGCTGGCATCTTGCATGTCAGATTCAAGCACTTTAGGTATATTTACGGTACTGTTGTTAGTAAAATCTTATAATCCACAATTAGTTAATAACCCCCAAAGATGATTATAAAACAAATATAGATGCCATGATGATATTACGGGAACCGTACGCCTGAATAACTTATCAAATTATCCTTTCCTGTCGATGTCGGTTCAAATTAACCATCATTTATCAGTAAGGACTTCAAATAAATATTGATTTTTTAAACCACCTAAAGCTACATAATCCGCTTCTTAAAAGATATAAAAATGTAACGGTGAAATAATTTGTCTACAGTCGGCATGTAATAAAATCCTCGATTGTGTCTCCCTAATCCAAGAGCATTCCGCCTGGTCTGCTGCGATGTGATTAATGACGCTAGTAGAGCTTAACTTCCAACATTCGCAAATCCTCTTACCGGTTTGATATTTTTAACTAATATTTTATATTGCAATGGTCGGAAAGTCCACTGAATAAATATTAGATGTCAATAAAGAACCCGTCATGGACTGCTCGATTATCTATGTGTAGTCGTATCGTAGTATTTACAGCCTACTATAAAGAGGATTTAACTTTACTTTCAATATGAATTTAAATTATGTTCTTGTTTTATACATCTAGATCATGATGAAAGGAATATTAAAGAAATACTTTATTTAGGAATTGTTCAAGGAAAATTTCCAGCTCGATAAGGAATTACCCAATTTTTATATTTATGGAGACTGAACATGCCATATAAAAGCTAATAGCCAGGGAGGTAGGGACAGTTTTCGTGAAATCATTTCTATAAAGCCAGATTTTTTCCAAAAAAGTTTAGATAGGATCTCTGATGAAGGTACAATAATTCTACCAGTCTGTAAGTGTTGCAAAAATGAGTAAATGATGATGGATTCTCTAACTTAAAAATCGAATATTTAAGTAGAATTTTATGCAACCACCCCCCCCCCCCCCGGCCGGGGATACATAACCTCGAAGAGGATTAGAACACTTTTTATAGAAAGACGGTCGGTGTCTTTCGAGTACAGGACGCGACATTATCTACGGAGATCCGAAGGCGTACAAGGTCGGGTGGGGTACCATATTCGACTATACCGACCACGAGAAATCGATTACGATGGTTATCGATTCGATCCGATCACTTCCGAGGGCGTTATTCACCGTCTTATCAACAACTTCGGTTATAGATAAACCGAAACAAGTTTCAGGCCAATTAACGCGTATGGACCATTGCCGAATCGATCCGATCAACAGTTCCGGGAAGCGTGCTGTGGCCAAACTAAAGGTCAGAAATAAGTTACTGGAGGTTAATTAGGACCTCGATACACCTTCTTCACCACTTATGATCGACCGGCCAAATTTTGATCGGGATAGTTAGTGACCCTTTCAGGAAGCCGTAACTGATGGCCACTTGGCTTGTGAGAGAGGGAGATTGGGTAGTCAAAGTAGAAGACGAGTTTAAAAGAAATATAATTTATTAACAAAATAACAACAGTGTTACAGTATCAACAGGCACAACAATAATAGTAACAATTGGGGGGCTCTTACCAATATCACTGATGTGGGGAAACGCGTCGGGATAAGGAGTCGCACTTCTTAACACTTAAGAGTAGGACTGTCTTAAGAATTCGACTGACGCCCGCGTTAACAAAATTCGTATTTATAATTTTACTACATGTTTATTTAGCAGGTTACCTATTGAGTACAAGTTCGTATTTATTGTTTGTCTTTAATAATTCAACGTCAGGTCTCGTTCCCAATATTTGTTTAATATTATTGCAAAGTACATCAATTTAGAATTTGGAAAAATAATTTGTATCAATATGTAACCTACTAAAGCTGTTTTATAGCTTTCTCTTCAAATATGAATACTCCTTACGTAACAGTATAATACTACAAGCTAATTTTCTATGTGGCTTCCCTGCACGCCCTGACCATCCATCATGTTTATCTTTTTGACTATATACTTCATGATATATATAACCTTTGTTCAAAAGTGCCTTTAGAGGGCGGAATATTAAACATAATATTTTTAGTCGCAAACTCCTCTATAAAATCCTTATTTTACTATAAGGAACGTAACCAGACTGCAACTAACAGCTACTCTTCGGGCTATGTGCCCCGCCGAGCGCTGAATTACAAGTTACAAGTCTGGCGCGGTAAGTGTAATAATTTTTATGTGATTTTATAAAGATATATTAATATTATTTTAGCGCATACTTGTCTTGGATACAATATTTTAATAATTGTTCTGAGCTGTATCTAATATTCTATATTATTAATAACGCCATAAAAGTATTGGTTCCACGATCAACATGTTTATCGGCTGCGTAGAACTTTGCATACCTGTACCGAGAATTTTCGCAGAGAGAAAAGTTGGAAGATTCGTCCAAAATGAAGCCACTCACCAAAATTCAGTCTGTTAGTCATCACTTTAAAAAAGGGGCGTCAGACACCGGACCAGGGATAGCTCTAGTCGTAATCCTTTAATTCCAAGATTTTCCAATTTTTCTAACAAAATCTTATGATTCACCATGTCAAAAGCCTTGGCTAGATCCACGAAGACACATCTGGCTGGTTTACTTCGGTCAAGTGCGTTATATAAGTTCGAGGGCAGTGTGGTTATTGCATCTTGTGTAGATTTATTTATACGGAAACCGAACTGCTTGTTAGGAAGTAATTTATTTGCATCCATATAATTACATAACGTCGTCTTTATTACTTTCTCAAATATTATAGGTAACGTAGAGACCAACGATATGGGTCTGTAGTTCAATATTTTTGTTTTGTCGCCACTTTTAAAAATAGGTTTAATGACAGCAGTTTCGAAGTGAGATGGTACCTGCCCTACATACACTGATTTATTATATATGTAAGAGGTTCTATAATCATACTTTAGCAGATTTAAAGATTTAGAAAAGCAACAATATTCCATTTAAAAGTCAAAAGTTAGTTTCATTTCCGGTGGAAAGTGGAAAAACAACAATTTTTATGTCACAAAGTGACGTTTATTAAGTATATGCTTAAGATTTAAAACAGCGGTAGTTCCACGCACTACCATCTGACCTTCTATATTCTAATTATTTTTTAATTTCCAAAATCAATATTTTTATTGTCGATTTAAAAATGTCTTTGTATCCTGCAACCAATAGACTTTATTTAATGCTAAAAAGAAGAAAAATATAGTAGGTTTGAAGTACTCTTTAAAAGAAAATTAAATTGATCTATTCAGTCATAGAGTTTCTTAAGTTGGTAATAAATTTTGTTTATTTTAGACAACAGGGATCAACACTTCTCAGGGAGTTCAATTGACCACTATATTGACTCAATTCATTATTATATTTCTAATTATGTATATTTCTCATTTAAGACTCATTTACAATACGTATATATTACAAGTTGCAAGCAAAACGTACAGACAAAAGCAACAAGGAGGAAATAATAACGTAATGTATCACGGTTTTCTATTTCGTCCCTCAATACTTAATCTGAATTTGGCGTCAGGCCTTAATCAACTGCAGTAATGTACAGCTCGATCCCCATTATATCTTTTCTTTCTTTATGTGCACTTAAAGTTAATGAGTTAGAATGAAATAGATTTCGGCTGTCGTAAAACGGTTATAGGAAAATACTTAGGGAGGACAGATCTTATCCCTTTATCCGGCTTATAGAGCAGATAAGTAAATTTGCCGTTCTAAAATCGTTTTAGATATTTAAACACATACATTAATTACCGTAGATAGAACTATTTTATAGACACAACGGTGGGCTGATGCCCAGCTAACTTGATTACACTTTAGATAAGGTATATCATGAAAATGTTTAATGAGCGATTGACCTAAAATATCGACATATGTATCTCCCTCAATTAGTACGCGGATAGGTTCTTAAGAACAAAAACCCTTCAGTAGCAACAGAAGCAGATATTAGATGCGTTATAATTGTATAACTAATTATACATTCTGAATGCTACGTATTTAATTGACTTTTACAGTTCAATTTTATTTACTAGTGATCTTCCTAGTGGTTGAATTAGTGCCGGAAATTTTTCAAATGCACGAAGTAGTCTGTGCACTGTATAGAAAGGATGAGTTGATCTGTCAGTTCTGTTAGCTGGCATTAAATTGTTTGATTGTGTGGGTAGTGTGTAACGTTAAATTTTTCGTTAGGGAAATTGAATCAAAGTGATATCCGGGAAGAAATTCAAAATTTAATGCCGAGAGTTACCAAGAAGTCTTTTTTTAACATTTATTTAACATACCGAGCCTGTAGACGAGTTACACCCATTCATGAATGTTGTCAAACCTCTTCTTTTTGAGGCGTAGAGAGCATTCACTTGCCTAACATTTAATACATAAGGGACTGACAGCTTTACGCTCTCTTCGAAGGATGGTATAATAGCCACTACAAAATCCTCGTTTAAGGTAGCATAACTTCCGCGTATACAGTGATATACAAGTCGCTAGAAGATATGTGGCGAGAACATGCATTCCCTTGTGGTCACTAATAACACTCTTTCGTTAGTGAAATAAAAAATTTTCGGAGCTTAAGACTGTTTATAGTCAACTCGTGCCAGAAATGGGTTAATTTAATTTTTTTGGTGGTTCTGATTTTTTGAATCACCCTGTACATGGTATTTTTCTTTTTGTAAATAATACCTCTGCATCAAATATATTTATTTTCTACCATTTACACAATTATTTTAAAAGAAAATTGTTTAGAATTATTTAACACGAAAAATTTTACAGTTTTTTATTTATAACTACACACGGCAGTAGAAATTTACGTAGAACTTGCTTTATAATTCATAGCTTGAAGATTAAGACGTGAAAAAATTAAAAGGATTTTCTGTTTAAACGTAAACGCAAAAACTCACCTTTTATTTTAGAAAATCGATTAAAAGTCTGATTGTTATTTGAACTTCAAGGAAGTTTCGGTTTCCGACTGACGCATTCAATGCACCGATCAAAAGACTTGCTGCACAAATTTGCTTTAGCTTTTATAATCAAAATATGGCTGGTTCACTAACTCAAACCGTTGCGTTTATAGGATCCGAGAGTCTCGTCGAAAAGTTTTTCATATTCGTTTGTCTGGCCCCGTCCATTCATCTCGGCACGTTATTTCAAGGTATTTTATATAAATGGTAATTTCGTAACTAAATCATGAAATGTACTAATCGGAACTTATTAATATACTAAGATAATGATGATAGGCATGTTTGTGCAAAATTTCATTGACTAATTGTCATTGATTGGCCGGATGTTTAATATTTAATTTGAAAATTGACATCAGAAAGACCTGTAGCCCATAGAGCTTAGACATTAAGGCTTCCGATATGCTCTGTTAGAAATGAAAAACTTCGAGCTTGTTACTATGGTTTCTTATGTGTAAATTTTAGTACGGTCGCTCAATTATAAATCATGACTGAAATTTAAATGACTGAAATTGCACAGAAGCTTAAACTGAAAAAGTGATAATATCGAATTTAGATGTTACGCAAATTGACAATTAAATGTTTTTGAACTAGTAGCTATATGTAAACTTTGTTTCTATACAGAATTTCATGATTTCGGTTGCTTGACCGCTTTTGAAATTGTTGGCTCTACGGCATGACATTAAAGTAGAGTTAATGATTTCATTGTTTAGATTAAATTTTAACTATTAATTTTCTGTAAAATGGTAGAAGACTTTTGTTCCTGAATTTATTATTATTTAGGTTAATGCTGTATTTTAGTTACGATTTCTATTTTTTTTTTTTCAGAAGTTTTATAAGTAGTTATGGAATATTGCATCTCAGGTAAGTTGTAAAGTGAATTTTTACTCTAATTTTAGCATTATTTATTTTAATATTTTCAGTGATATCTGCAAGGTACTACAGCACTTGATGAATGCGAATGAGACTCTCTTGTTAAAGAAATCAAAAAATTTCTAAGGTTGAGACTCTTTGAAAGGCGCCCAAATCGGGTTCGAGAATTATTTGTAGGCGGCTTGAGTTTGTTGAATCACCCTGTATTTAAAATTTTCTTGACGGTTCTAAATAATAACGCAGAATTAAAAATAAAACTTGAAATGTTTATTTAGCACTCATTACACTTGATCTTATTGCTAATTTATTGACTATGATATTTTATTTTACAACGGGTTTTTGTTTTGTGGAGGAAGTGGAAGAATAATTGTGGTTTTGTTTTAGGTTTTCTTGTGTCCTTACGGTATATAATCTTGAAGAAAATCGTCAGGGTAAGACAGGGTTAAAAAATCAATTAGTTCGTTAGCTAACGTTTCGACTTTATTATATTAAGTCTTCTTCAGAGCTCTACAACAATTAGATATAATGACAAATCCGAATAAACCACTTTCACAATTGAAAATGGTCATTTTGAATTCATACGAATGCCTTTTGGACTCAAAAATGCCCCATCAATATTTCAAAGGGTGATGGACAACATTTTAGTAGGAATCTAAAACGAAAGGTGTCTCGTCTTTATGGACGATATCATTATCTACTCCCCTACTATCCATGAACACATTTTTCGGTTAACAGAAGTCTTCAAACGTTTACAAAGAGCCAACCCAATATTCAACCAGATAAATACGAATTCCTTCGCAAAGAAGTATTTAGGGCATCTTATTACAAAGAATGGCGTAAAACCGAACCCCGCCGAAGCAATTCTAAATTTTCCTCAACCCAAAATTAGAATGAAATTATATTCTTTCTAGGTCTAGCAGCCTATTATAGACGCTTCATTTCTAATTTTTCCAAAATTTCAAAACCCTTGACTAAATTGCTACAATAAGACATACCTTTCAATTTCAACAATGACTGTACAAATTCATTCGAAACCCTATAACAAACTTTGACAACTACCCCGATATTGATCTACCCCAACTTCGATGAAATTTTGTCCTAACTACAGGCGCTAGTGCATTTGCAATAGGTTCTGTACTATCACAAGGAAGTATAGGAAAAGATTTGCCAATCGCATACGCACCTCGAACTTTTTGCGGCGCGGAAACCAAGTACTCAACCATTGAGCGTGAACTTTTATCTTTGGCCTGGTCCGTAAAGCATTTTAGGCCATATCTATTTGTACTAAGAAAAATAAATTTTTCATATGCATATACAATTAATTAAAATAAGATAAACGTTACGCATATCTTTATAACTAATTAATCATTATTGACATAAAACATCCTACATGAACCATAAGCTTTTAATAGCACTCTTGTTGAGACATTTCTTTAGCCTTAGATATGATAAAAGATATTTTGAAATATACAGATTTTAAATTCGCGTGTAGTTTTTTAAACCACTTATTTAATGCACATCTGTTTGCTTGTTTCCATATTAATGATATGTATATAGGCATAAAATTCATTCCGAGGGTTCTTTTGTTTTTTATTATATATAAATCTATTATTTAAAATTTCTATATAGTACCGGGGTCTGATTATTAACATATATACGATATTTACACATAATAATAATTGTCATAGTGTCACATATTACTGAATTTTATGAGGTTTTTGAAAATTATGCTAAGGTTATTAATATCTATTTTCAAGTTAATACAATTATTAAATTTCTTTATATATAACATTTCTAAGATCAACCTCTTGTTTAAATTTATTTCTTGATCTAAAATAGTGACATTACTAAAATTAAACCTGTGACCAGTAGTAAAAGAATGTGTAGCGAGGGTGGTTTTATTCTGTTTACCTATATTTATTATTTTACAGTCATTTTTGTGATTAAAAATCCGGTTCTTAAGTTTTCGTTTAGTGTGTCCTATGTAACAGCCAGAATATCCGAAAAGATCTATCTTATAAATTAAATTAAATTGATTTAATAATGGTATTGGATTCTTAAGTGGCGTGTAAAGAGAATTAATAGTTTTTATTGGATAAAACACCATCTTGAAATTCTCACTTTTTAGTAAATCTTTTAAATTTTGACTCAGGCCCTCTACATTAGGTAATTTGAAGTATTTGATTGTATCATTATTAATATTTCGTATAGTACATAACATTTGGACTTTGTGTGAATAGAATGTTGCTTATTATATTATTCGGGTATTTGTTATTTGAAGCTATAGTTTTAATAATGTTGAGATTTTTCCTTATGGATCTTGGGTAGGCCATATAATTTGGGACATCTTGAAAATTTTTCTCACGGTATAATTTGATTTTTCACTTGATCGTCGATAGGGCTGGCTTTATTATTATAATATTAGTATAGCAGTAGTAGTAGTAGTATAGTGTTAGTATAAGGAAGAACATATGAATGCAGTACGAAAAGAGGAGAGAACATAGTTCCTAGCATAGCATGTAAAATCCACAGGGCACAAAATAGACTTCGACAACACCAGATCAGTAGCTAACATCGAGCATTATAGGTCAAGGATACCAGAGAGGCTATAGAGATTGAAAAAGACCACAAAATCTTAATAAACGAGATGATACGCAGAGATTAACCAGTTCTTGGAAGCCCGCTATTGTAGGAAGATACGTAACGGAAAACACACGACGATCCACCGTGGACAAACTAATCATAAGGAGGTATGTTCAAGCATTGACAAGTAGTGAAGAAACATAGCAACCTGCCCGAAGTGAACCTATCACGAGGAGTCAGAGCCGAGCACTGACCAATCAGAGAGAACCTCGGCATTCTACGGCAACGATTGGACACGAGGATGCCCAACCACTAACGAGAAGTCACGTGGAGCATGACGTTTCAGCGAGGATACTTGTCGGGTTGGCTCAGGTGCCCGCTACGCCTCCTACAAGTAGTAGGGGACCAGTGATACATAGACAGTCGCGCAGGCTCGCCCTAGACCACAGCCTATATAAGGAGCTGCACAACGCGGAGAACATCAGTTCAGTTCGAGCAACGAGGAGCAGCAGTAGGCAGCATTCAGTTAGAACCTGAAGATGGCAGATGAGAATCTGCCGAAACGTCGTTTAGACAACTGTGACCCCTGGAGGAGTCATATCTAAATATCTAATGCTAAACAAATTGTCCCCTACAAGAGTGCTACTAAAAGTTTGTGGTTCAGGTAGGACGTTTTATGTCAATAATGATTAATTAGTTATAAATATATGTGTAACGTTTGTTATATTTTAATTAATTGTGTAATATGTTCCAGTTATATTTACATTTTAAATTGTTAGTTTTCAGTTATTGTAATTATGTCTTTTGAAATAATTTTAGTTATATATTATCCAATAGATATTTAAAAAAATTCCTTTTTCTGAGCACATTGGATTTGTCATTATATCTAATTGTTGTAGAGCACTGAAGAGGACTTGATATAATGAAGTCGAAACGTTAGCTTGAATTGATTGAGTTTTTAACCATGTCCTACCCCGGCGACTTGCTTCAAGATTGTGCTTTTGGTTTAGTTTATACTAAAATAAAAAAAATAGCTAAAATCAAGACGTTTCATTTTGCATAAACAGCATTGTGTAAGTTTCGACTAAGGCGAAAATTCTGTGAAATATCGTATTCAAAATTTTTAAAATAGTGTAAGTAAATATCACTTCTACAAAATAAGTTTATATAAATAAATACTTTCCTAATCAACTATAAGGAATTCTTAATAGATTTTCCTTTTACGACACACCAGAAAAGTCGAAGAGTACCAAAGTATAATATTTCTATTATGCTAAGTACACTGCTCCCCAAACACAATCCGAGAATACCTCCCACTTGTACTGAAACATAAAAAGTAACATATTAAATCTATGTACTGTTGGAAATATCAGAAAATTGTAAACCATTATCTTAAGAGCGATATTAATAACATCAGTAAAAATGTGGCAGGGGAATCTCTTGTTTAATAGAATGGCCCAGTGCTAAAAATTAAGAAATTTGTAATATTTAACTATACGCAACCTAAAATTTTTCAAGTGTGGTACGTGTTCCGTCTTCTTGACTAGCAACTGCATACAAGACTTCTAAACTTTCTTAGTATCTCACTTAGGGCCATGTAATGAAAATACTAGTATCGCATCTCAAAGATCATCAGAATTTTACTTACTTAATAAATCTATTCTTGTATAGATCAATTTCCTAATATATCTGATATCGGGAACCTCAGCTATTTCAGTGATCAAAACAGTGTTTACCACCGCATCTGCTGCTGTATATTTAGTTATAAAAATTAAATCATCGTCACAATTTTGCAAGCAATTACATAAAGACTCGTTAGTTTCTCTACTTTGCAGATACACCAGTTCAGCTGAAATAAGTCGGGCTATTATCAATAATATATCTTTATTTAGTTTAAATATAGGTACGTTTCTTTTTATTCTAGGGTAGAATAGTAATGATCCAGTCAATAAGTTTCTCTATAAATCTTTATTTTCTATAAAGAATAAGCTTACTGCAAGTAACAGCTATTCTCCGGTTTATGTGCTCACGCTGAGCTATGAATTGCAAACCTGGAGCTTAAAGTGCAATAATTACATATCTCTGTTGCAATAAGCACCAGTCGAAAGCCTTATTTTTACTTAAATGAGCTCTGATGCTACTTTCGGACTGCAGTTTCGAGTTGTTGGCTCTCACCAGTGCAAAGTAAACCTGTAGCGATCAATAATTGGGCCTCTGACTATGGCTCATGACGAAATTCTTAAGACTTTGAAATGTAACACCCTCGATGGGTGCCATCTAGTGGACAGTGTCTGTTGCAGCCGAAATAATAGTCTGACTGGGCTTAGCATGAATTTAAATATAGGGTGAGGTCCATAAGTAACGGATAAATTCTTTAGCTACGTAATTATCCATTTATGAGTAAAATCCTAAAACACGTTAATTTTTAATTGTAATATGACATTTTTGAGTACAATTTTATACTTCCCGCTTCAACTCCAATGAAATAAGTTCAAATTATGTGGGTCAAAGCACATATTGATATAATGTAAAATGCAAGGGGCATTCGTTCTAAGGCGGCAGATCTCTTTAATGCCACAGCCAGTGTTCACCAATATGACATTATTGCACTCACTGAAACATGGTTGAATGAGAGTTGCTACAGCTCGAGTTTTTCGATGTCAATAGGTATAATGTATTTAGATGTGATCGAGACTTTGTTACCATTAGGTCTCTCCATTTTTGAGATATTTCAATTTTTATGTCAAAAATGACGTTTGCGGGCCCTAAAAGAATTATCAATTTTTCCTATAAGGAAGCCTTTATTATCTAATTTGGGTTCGATTCTTTGTTGAAAAGACTTACTTTAATAGAGTTTTTATAATATTTTGATAAGTATTAATACAGAGTGTTCAAAAAATAAAAATTAAGATGAAATTGAGAAAACTGTCAAAAATCATTTTTTTCAAATGGAAACCCCCAATTTTTATAATCTTATCTTATTCGCCATTAAAAACAAGGGTAAGTTTGTGTATGGATGTCTATTCCGGAAATTTTTAGTTTTCGAGACATTCCCAATTCAATATTTATATATGGGTATTTTGTTATGGATATTAAGTTAAATTACTCTTAGTTGGCTATGACGGCATTGAGTGCTAAACAAATGTATGTATAATCTAGTATACTTTAATCTGGCGTGTGTATGTATGAGTTAATATTTCCGTACGATTTCATTTTCTCCCATATTGTACACAAAGTTAAAGCAATAGTCCAGAAACATTGTCTACGTGGACAATATTTCAGGATCTTTGTGTACAAGAGAAAATGAAATCGTACGGAAATATTAACTCATACATACACACGCCAAGTTAAAGTATACTAGTCTTTAGTTGTCACTTACCATTTGACAAGTATTAATTATCATGCTGGGGCGCTTAAATTATGCACACGAGGATTACTTAAATTTGTTTATAATCTATGTAGAATGTTACAAAGTTTTATCAAAAACATGTGAAATATTTGCTAATAGATATCCAGAGAAACAAAAACCGTCTCCGAACAGTATTTAATGAATAATGGAGAATTTCAGAAAATTTGGCACTGCAACAGTTTATAAAATAATTAAACAAATGTAACTTAGATACAAAAGGTTCTTACATAAAATACTAACAGTATAACTACTTATACTCAGGAAAATATTTTATTTTAATGTGTTCAAAGTGTCCACCCTGAACTTCCAAACATTTTTCGCACCTCTTGATTAGTTCGTCATGGGTGGCCGCTCTAATAAAACCTGGAGATAATCTTTCAAAAGCATTCCTTACTCTTGCCTGACAATCTTCTATTATTGTGACTGGATTAAAATAAACCATATCTTTTATTGTTCTCCATATAAAATAGCCTAAGACAGACAGATCGGGAGAACGGGGAGGCCACAGAAAAGGTCCATTGTTAGCAATCCACTTATCGTAAAAAGTTTCTTCCAAGAAGTTGCTAGCTATGAAGCTGCTGTGGGGTGGAGCGCCATCGTGTTGGTAAAATATTTTAAATATATGTTCAGCTAGTGGTAAATTGTTCAAATATTCATTATTTAAATGTTGTAATATATTCAAATATCTTTCACATAAAAAAAAATTGATACATAATTTGAAAAACAGAAACTATTTAAGTATTAATTCATTACCATTTAAGTTTTCTTCATAAAAATTAAGTTTCACGACTCCATCATTTCTCACAGCGCAGTACACATTAAATTGACAAGTTTCTTGATAATTTTGCAATCTCACGGTATGGGGATTTGAATCACACCAAAAGTGGGAATTATGTCTGTTGAAAAGTCCATTTTTCGTAAATTTTGCCTCGTCAGTCCAAATCATGTTGTCCAAATATCGAAAGTCGCCTTGTAACATTGTTAAAATAAATTCGCAAAAGTGAACTTTTCTGGTCAAATCGGTGTCCTTTAGGTGTTGAACAATAGAAATGGAATAGGGATGGAATTTGTGTTTCAAAAGAATTCTATGAATAGAGTTCTTGGAGATTCCTGTTTGTAAGGCCACTTGTCTTAAGGATGTCATAGGATATGCCGCAAAATATCCCAAAATAGCAATTTCGATATTTTCATCATCGACAATTGGTTTTATTTTATGAACTGTTGCCTTAACGGTGCCAAAATTTTTGAAATTCTCCATTATTGATTTAATACTGTTCGGAGACGGTTTTTGTTTATCTGGATATCTATTAGCAAATATTTCACAGGTTCTTGATAAAACTTTGTTACATTCTCCATAGATTATAAACAAATTTAAGTAATCCTCGTGAGTATTATTTAAGCGCCCCGGCATGATAATTGATATTTGTCAAATGGTAAGTGACAGCTTCATACATTTGTTTAGCTATTTACAGTTTTTCTAAGTTCTTCGAACTGAGCCAATATAATCATGTTTCAAATACAGATGGTAGAATTCTTGATCTCATTTTCTGCTGTAGCAACTGTTCCGTTCACAAAGCATCTGAAATTCTGCTTAAAGAGGATAGCTGTAATTCTGCTATATTAATCGAGGCCAACTTTCAAAACTCAAAAAAAAAAGTAATTTTTTTCCTCAAAAAAACAACTTTGACTTTTAAAAAGGCAAACTTTGTGAAATTGTATAGGGACTTGCAGCTCACTGATTGGTCATTTATTGAACATTTTAGTGATGTGGATTCAGCAGTGGACGCAATGTACTTCAAATTGTATGATATTTTTCTAATACATGTACCCAAGAAACAAAAAAGTTTCGGTCCTTACCCCGCATGGTTTAACGGTCAAATAATACACGATATTAAGCAAAAAGAAAAAGTGCTAAAAAGATACAAGTTACATGGCACTTCTGATAATGAAAACGATTTAGAAGGTTAAGGTCCAACATCAAATCAGATATCGATAATGCATATAAATTATATTTAGCCAATATTGAAAATAACATTCAGGTCAACCCAAACAACTGGAGTTTTATTAAAGCAAAAAATAATTCTACATCCATCCCTTCATCTTTGAAATATGAAAATCAAATTATCGAAGACCCGCAATTAATAGTTGATAGTTTTGCTGACTGATTGTTTTGACGATACACCTAAGAATAATTCCAATGTCTTAAATCCGTCTGTTATTACTGAGGAAGAGATCATTGAGGCCATTAAAAAACTAAAGCCACTATGACCATGGGTCTCAATCTAATTCCTGCATTTCTTATTAAAGATTGTGCGACTGTATTTGCCAAAGCACTATTAATTATGTATAATCTAATATTAAGAAGTGCAAGTTTTACTCAGAAGTGGAAATCTTCAAGTGTGTGTCCTGTATTCAAAAAGGTGATTTGAAAGAGATTATAAACTTTAGACCAATTACCATCATTTGTAACTTTGGAAAAATTTTTGATGTAATTCTCCACTCCTCCATATATTCTCTGGCACAATATCTATCGATCAACATGGTTTTATGAAATGTAGGTCAACTATCACAAACCTTGTGTGCAAAACACAATTTCTTTGTGAGAGTCTGGATAGAGGTGGTCAAGTTGATATTATCTACACGGACTTCTTCAAGGCTTTTGACAAGCTAGATCATAGTACCTTGATTAGTAAACTGGACACCTTCGGTCTTTCTTATTAGTTATTACAATTAATCTGCAGAATTGATATCAATTTGTTCAGTACCGCGGTTATAAATCTGGCAGTTTCTGACAAAAATCCGGTATGCCACAGGGGTCTATACTTACACGCAGATGATCTAAATATATATCGATTGATTGACAATAGATGACTGTGTTAATCTTCAAAACCGCTTAAATACCATTAATACATGGTGCATTGACAACTATTTACCTCTTAATGCCAGCAAATAAAATGTAATGTCATTTGGCAGAAAACCAACATGTACATGTTTAATTATAACATTGACAACGAAAGTTTACAAAGGCCTGAATTCATCGAAGACCTTGGAGTTTATTTTGATCCAAAATTATCTTTTAATAAACATGTAGAAATGGCAACTGCTTCCGCTTTTAAAAGCCTTGGTTTCGTGATACGTAACTGTAAAGGTTTTAAAAATATTTCTACCCAGCGGCTACTTTATAACTTTGGTTAGATCTCGCCTTGAATATGCTGCTATTGTAGAGCGTGGGTGCGTCTTTACTTGTATGTACATACTTTGATATGCGATGTAAAGCAACGTAAGGCGCGGTTAGTAGTTGGATGGGTGACCGTTCCAACGAAGACCGCGTCCACGCCTCACACGTCTTCCAGCGGCTTGTATATCAGCGTATGCGCGGAAGCTATACAACCTTAGGCGAGGGTTGTATAGGGGATATACCATCCATCGGAGAGGATGTAAAGCCGTAGGTCCCTTGTCTATTAAATGTTAGGCAAGTAAAAGATCCCTACTCTTCTTAAGGGAAGAGGTTCGGTAAAATTTCTGGTTGGGGATAGCTCGTCTACAGGCATCGGTATTCAGTAGCGGAAATAGGCCGACGTTAAATAAATGTATATATAAAAAAAATTAGGTTAAGTAGAAAAGTCAATGAATTATCTACTCACCTTGGTAATCATAATTGTTATAAAGTATTAACAGTAATTCCTAAATGTAAATAGTTTGAGTAAAGACATCATCTGTGACATCACCATCTGTAAAACCATCAGTTATTTTTATCTTTGACAATTTTGGCATTCACTTCCTGGTACATCATGGCAAAGTTAGCTTACGGCTGTCTAGATAATTCTTATTTTCAATCGTCCTTTGTGGGAATAAGTCTAGAACAGTGCCATAGTTATTTCCAGTTTATTATCTCGACGAAGAGTTATTGTGTAATTAGATTTTGGAGGAAATCACACCCAAACGAGGATTATTGCGACTTATCTGTCACCACGCCGTGTTTCCAAATAAGACCTTAGAGTATCCTTGAATACCGGAACAAAACTCTTCATAGAAGGTGAGTGTATGAGTAAAGCAATTTATCCTTTAATGTTTCCTGAGAGTAATTGTAGTTTTGCCCATCACATTTTACAAGACGTTACAGAAATATTATCTGTCTAGGGTTTTAGTTGGAGTTTCAGTACCAAATTTCAGTCTCAAGTTTCAAGTTTTACTTCGAGATCTCAATGTCAGATTTTGAACACGGTCTTCAGTTTTGAATCCTGATTTTGTACTTTGTTACCTACCATTTGTCCTGTGTGTATCGCCGAATCACCACCACCTACTAACCATATCAACCCCACGTCGACATAAAAATTTTCAACATAAATAGTCACGCAAGTTGAAGAATTTATTTGTTTTTTTTTTTAGAGTAGCTTATGAATATGTATTTATTTTTCTCTGCCTATGAACCAAATATAGCTATATCGCGGGGCGTTTTGCATTTATAACGGTTATAAGGGTGTATATTACCATACCTAGCAGTTTTGTTGTTTAATTTTATCGTTTTTCTTTTATTGATTCAATATAATTATACATTTCAATTTTCATTGATTAAATTATTTATCTGCTAGTATGGGATAAGACTTACTAACTCTCTTGCAGTAGATTTCATGGTTTACGATATTATAGAGACAAGATCGCACGCTGACTGGCTTAAATCATGTGGCGCTCTCTATATTACCTTTGATAAACCTGCCCCAACCTCCTACTTCTAGCTAGTAGGCAGTCAGATCAGTGATATACCTCGTACAAGGGGGAATATTTGTTGGGTTTATTCCATTATTATTATTAGTATTTTGTATTTAGGTGAATAACAAATGGTGAACATTCCAAAATTTTCAAATATAATGTACACGATAAAAAATATACAAAATTCAAAAAATCTTATATTGCTGGATAGAGACTTAGAAAAACTTTAAACTGAGCTATCACACTCACCGTTGTTCCATTTAAAAATTTTAAAGGGATAGCTGTAACTCCAAGTAGGTTGAAGGGAAATTTTGGTAAAAAAAAACATTTTAGAATCAAAAATTGACGTGGTCTTAGGATTATACTCAATGGACCTGACTCTATGTTCCTAGAGGAGAGAATATTATCTAAACTTACCATTTCAGTCCATAAGCTCCTCAAAAAATCCTTGTTTTTCACAAGTCAGACTATTATTTCAATTGTAACATACATTGTCCACTAAATAGCACCTATCGATGGTGTTACATTACGAAAGATTAAGGATTCCATAATATACCATAATCGCAAACACCTGTGTTATTCACTACAGGCCAACCTTGAAGGTCAACCTGAAGATTGAAACTACAGTTTGCAAGTGATGTGGAAACACAAATAAAATCATTACAAAGTAATAAGTAGTTTGTAGTTGCGCATAATAAAAGCATCTAGTCATGTCAATACACGCGAAACTCCTGTATGATTGAAACCTGTAACGTCCGAAACTCGAGATTAATTAGAGCATTACCTTTATATTTTGATAAACAGTACATTCCAGCCATGTTGCATATTTCTTCACCAGCTGAAAATAACGTGAATTAAATTACAGGTCCAGAAGCAAGCAAGGCCTGTCGTGCCTTACTAACATGAAGCTAGAATTTTGCGAATGTGTTAATTTATTTATTTATTTATTATACAGAAATAAGAGCAGGGGAAATATACCCATTATGCTTAACAACAAAAGACATTAGGTCAAACAGCAATACATTAAATTACAAGAGAAAAAAATACAAATTAAATGATTAAAAACAAATCAATTCGACTCATGTCTGTCGTATCTATATTTAAACGAATTTACACTGGGTGCGGATACAACACAAGATGGGAGATTGTTCCACGCATCGAATACGCGCACTGAAAGGAAGCATTCGCGAGCAGAGTTTCTGAAGGGGTCTCTGGTGGTCTTATGTGGAGGTCCACGTAACCTGTTGTTATTAGCGAGGGTACATAAGTTATGAATTAGAGATAATTCATTTCGTATTTCTTTGAAGGTAGTGATAAGGTCGCCCCGGCGTCTTCTGGCAGCCAGTGAGGAAAGTTTAAACTGTGCAAGCCGACCTTCGTAACATGGGCGGATGCGTCCAAATGGTATCCGGGTTACGCGGCGTTGAACGTTCTCTAAAAGGTTTGAATCGCGTACCACCATAGGAAACCATACATTGCTTGCGAATTCGAGTACTGGACGAACATATGTTTTATAAAGTTTGGATAAAATGGTGGGATTCGGGTGGACGAAAATTCTATTCAGAAGATATACTTTGGTGTTGGCTTTTTTAACTTGTCGGGCAATATGGTTGGACCAGAAAATATTGTGCGTAATGATTATTCCCAGATCGTCATGAGAATCGGATGAACTCAGTTGTTTGCTCTTAATATTGTACCACAAGCGTGGATTGTGCTTTCCTAAATGGAGTACTGCACACTTAACCATGTTTCACTCCACTTCTGAATGAAATCTAGATCTTCTTGCAACTGTATGTGATCAGCTAGTGGGTTGCAGTAGATTTTTGTGTCGTCTGCGTAGAAAAAACACTAAGACTTGATACATTGCCGCAAATCGGATGTATATGCGATAATAGTGTTGGCTTTTTTAACTTGTCGGGCAATATGGTTGGACCAGAAAATATTGTGCATAATGATTATTCCCAGATCGTCATGAGAATCGGATGAACTCAGTTGTTTGCTCTTAATATTGTACCACAAGCGTGGTTTCTGCTTTCCTAAATGGAGTACTGCACACTTAACCATGTTTCACTCCACTTCTGAATGAAATCTAGATCTTCTTGCAACTGTATGTGATCAGCTAGTGGGTTGTAGTAGATTTATGTGTCGTCTGCGTAGAAAAAACACTAAGACTTGATACATTGCCGCAAATCGGATGTATATGCGATAAACAGCAGGGTCCTAAGACAGATCCCTGGGGGACCCCACTGAACATGTTTCTGCTGTCACTCACTGCAGTACCAACTTTAACAGATAACATTCGATCCATAGGGAAATCTTGAATCCACATGTGCAATCTCCCAATTTGACCAAGTCCGCCATATAGTGCATTCTGTGAGTCGGATGGAACCTCGAAAAATATGAATTTTTCTTAGCCTAACGAGACTATGCCCCCCCCCCCGTTTTCGAGGATACTGAATTAGATGGCGGTGGTTAAAACTCTTTCCGAGCTTACCTCATCCCCCAAATGGCAAAAAACACCCCTGAAAGGAGTAAACCGCGTATCTGCCGTCTCCTATCAGCCAAACCTGTGTTACCGTCGTTTACGTATTCAATGATCTGTGAACAAATGATTTATTTTCTCTTATCCGGTGTACTTACTTCATAAAACCGAGTATCAAGGGGATAGTTTTTGTCCGTTTGAGGGGTCGGTTCACCTCGGGGAGAAGATCCAATATCACCATCGTGCTCAACATCCTCGAAAACGGAGGTAACACGGGTTTGGCCTGTAGAAGATGGCAGATACGGGTTGGTTTCTGGCTGTTTGCGGGTTGGCGGGGGTCGAGGAGGGGTCTCGACATCACCGTCATACTCAATATCCTCGAAACCGGGAATAACACAGGTTTGGCTGGTATGAGACGGCGGATACGCAGTTTACCCCTTTCGGGAGTGGTTTTTGACGTTTGGGGGATGAGTTGAGCTCGGAGAGAGTTTTAACCACCGCTATCGTATCCAGTATCCTCGAAAACGGGAGGGGGGGGGGGACATAGTCTCGTTAGGCTAAGAAAAATTCATAGTAGTTCATGAATAAACAAAAACAGCCGAGACGACGCCGATCTTATTGCGTTAGACACTTGTGTTTTTGTAATTTTTATTCTGAGTAACCCGTATCACGCGGATGAATTCTCTCGGCTAGCTAAGTATGGCAATAGTTATTTTTCGCCGATTAACAGCAAAGTACTAACTTTGCTGACTAATATCAATCAGCAAAGTGTCACATTCCCTGCCTAGGCAGGGAAAGTGACACTTAGTTTCCATGGTAACCAACTAGTAACGACTGTGATTTTTAATGAATTTTTATTGAATTTATTACAACAAAAATAGAGAGATTGAGAATTGTAATAATTTCATTATTTTGGAATATATTTAAATAATTGACAAAAAAATTATATGTTCAACTCAGCAGCAAAATAGATTGACTGCCGCGGCTGATAATTTCTCAGCCAAGGCAGTCAATCTATTTTGCTGCTGAGTTGAACATATATTTTTTCCGCGGATTGTTTAAATGTATTCTAAAATAATTAATTAAAATAATTCAAGTCAATCAGCGAAGTGTCACTTTCTCTGCCAAGGCAGGAAAGTGCTCATTTTCCTGTCCGGATGAGAACTTTCCTACCTAGGCAGGGGAAGTGACAGTTTGCTAATTGACTTTAGTCAGAAAAGTTAGTACTTTGCTATCAATCGGCGAAAAACAAATTATCACATTCTAGTTAGTTGACGTTAGTAAGACATGAGGGAGCCTGTTAAACTCTAGATTATTTTTGTTTCAGAGAAGATGCAAAAATGTTCGAAAAATGTCTGTTAATAAGAACATTACAATTAGGAACGTTTGTCGACATTAAATAACGGAAATAGTATGTCGTCAATTTTCAAAATTTTACCGCTTTAAACTTGTGCTAAGTTTCTTGAATAAAGCAAAGAATTATTATATGAAAACATAAATAAATGTTTGTATATATAAAACATAAATAAAAACAAAATTAAAATATTTCTCTAGAATGAAGTAACTTAAATTAAAATTTCATGTCAACTAAATAAAATATATTCCACGAAATGTAACAATAAAAAAGTGAATGAAAAAAATTAGGAAAAGTTAAATGTTAATTGATACGTCCGAATCTTCACTTTCTGAGGAGGAATCATTATCCAGTTGAATTAAAATCGGCGCACTAGGGGGTAACGTTGGATATCGATTTTCTTCTCCAATTACATGCCTAACGCAATTTTTCCATAAATCAGTATTATTGTCAATGTCACTTATTACTTCTCTTATATGATCAACTTACTATCGCGCTCAACGTTGGAGAATTATTACATTTTCGTAAACGTGTTCCCCAAACCATCTCGATAGGATTAAATATGCAATAGTATGGAGATAACCGCAAAAGTGTATGACCGTGTATATTGGATAAGTTATCAATAACATATTTCTTTTGAAATTCTGTTCGTTTATTCTTTTCAGTAATTCGCGATTTATTGAAACTTTTACAGGAATTTCCATTTTTTTCTCATGAATTTTAAAATGTTTTCCTTTTTTGTGCTGTTATGTGGTATTTTACTACTATCTAATAAAAATGAATTTGGCGGAATATTTGGTAGAAACTGTTGAGAAAACCATTTTTCGAATAGATCGGCTGTCATGTCTTCGTGATAGTCTGCAAAAGACTGCGATATTTTTTTGGCCGACAAGAGCAACGCATTGGGTACAAACCCATTTTCACTTCCCGCATGAAGTATGATAACGAGTTTTCCTCTAGAACACGGACTATTTAAAACACAATTGTGCGAACTATCTACCCAACCATACTGAACAACATCATGCGTGTCAAACCACGTCTCGTCTAGATACACTATATGCCTCTTTAGTTTACGATATTCTCTAATTTTTTCCAAAACAATCTACTCGAAGTAAAACTATACGTCGCGATTCCATAATTACCATACGACTGTCAAGTTTTTTATGTATAAAATCGCATTTTAAGACATTTCGTAGTGTATCTAAAGACCTATATTTATAATAAGGATAATCGCTCAATTTTTCTTGAATCGTTTTTAACGTAGGAACTATATTTTCTTCATACATATTATAAATTATACGCCGTATTACATCTCTAGTGGCATCATCAATATTTTTTAATTTCATATTTTTCCGTTTCCTCTTTGCGCTGTGATCTATAACATCGCCTTCTTGAATTACGCGATAAATTGTTGATTTTGATATTTTAGTTAATTCGTTAATACGTCGTATTATTTCTTTCTCACATTGTTCAGGATTTTCGCTTTTTAAACATTCATGTATATTTAAAATAATACGTTGACTTTGTACGTGTAAATCTTGGTTTTTAAACTCTAAATTTATTTCGGCTTTTTCGACAATAACCGGTTCAACTATTTCGGGATTTTCGGGCGATATTATATTATCCTCTGTTTCGAATGGTCTCCAAAAAGCCATGGTAAATTAGTAAATAATTAAAATGTTTTACCTTTTATACAATAGTAAATATTTATAAATATGAACAGTAATTAACTAAACTCCTACGCTTGATATTATAATAGGTATTTATGCACTGCACTGGCACATAGACAGCACGTTGTTAGACTTCCACGTTGACTGATAAGAAACGATTTACGAGTTTTTTTGTGCTAGTAGGCCTGTCCGTTTTATTACCTTTAAACCAGTGCAGTCGTAGATGGTTCATTCAGGTTGATTACATTGCCAGTCTCGGACTCGCCTGCACAGTTTCAACTACCGCTCGAATCTCGATACCATTGCCAAATATATAGGACAAAATATTAAGTTCAGTGCGCACGGTTCTGTGCTTTAAAACTGACCAGTTTCAATTTTAGCCGTATTTACTATACTGTTATCTATTTGTTTTTCATATTTTCCCCTACGGAAATTTTAAAATGTAAATATCTGTATTTTAAAATGTAAATAATTGTTACTATTATTAATAACAGTTATTTACTGTTTTTAATAATTTTTAACAATTTGTCGCAAAGCACATTTACACGAGGGATACGAAAATTGTTTATGCCAAAAAACATTACAAATATAACTGAAATTAATCGATAAAAGTTGTAAATTACTAGAAAAACTGTCAACTACAGAAATTAATATTTATTTTCATTAGTAATTGATATACGAGAATACCGTAAATAACTGAAAAAAAATGAAGTTTTATGGCAAAAAAACTTATTAATGCACTATATATTCGATCGAATGACATTTATTTAAAATTCACTATTTTGAAATGTTGTACCAAAAGTCGCCATATTGAATCAGAAACTTTCAAGATTATATTCTTTTTCCGTGACCTCGAAATCACCCTTAATAATAATTTAAGCGAAATTTATTTGAAATTTTTTAGGAAATATTTTACATAAAGTCGGCCATATTGGATCAGCCATTTTGAATATTTATTTTTCAGCATTATATTCTTATATTATTTCAATTTGAATATAATTGCTTTGAGATTCATTGTGTTATTGTGTTTTTCAATTGATTAAACAATTAATAAACAATTTGCGGGCGAATATAACAGTATAACTTTTATTTTAAACTATTTCAAGTGTCTATCAAAAGGTTTTACCGAAATCCAAGCCTCCCGCACTTATTCCGAAACATAGCGCATTTATGAGCTAATTTGACTCCACTAATAAGAAAGCAGAAGTTAAGCGTCGCGGCGTCTAGCATCAAAATGATAATAACGGAAATTTAGAAAGTTTTACATAAGCAACCGAACACCACTGACATGACGTTTTACTAAAATTATTCCATTAGCAAAAATAGAAAATGACAATTTTAGTATTTTCACGTTATCCCTGAAACTACTTAGATATAATTTACGTATTTACTAACGGTTCCTTCTGTAATAATATGGGGTACAATTGCAGTATCTCAGACAAAGTTTAATGCGGCATTCGATCCTACACAAGACATACGAGTACGTCGGGCTGTGATCCAAACCATCAACATCACGGCTCAATTTACATTGTCTTTGTTTAATATCTAATTCCTTGACGTCGTCTGTTGTCCACACACTATTACAACCGAAGGTTACTGTTGTCTTCGTTACAAACCTAGCATTTATAAATCTAGAAGTGATGTCTATCATTTCATGTGGCGAATGAATTATCACCTGAAACAATTCGGAGAGTTAGTTTCGTTGCATTTTAGAGTGGCTTCAAGGGAAAGGAACGTCTCACGGCCGTGTTGTGAGATCTACTTTATGGTGGCAAATATTTCGGAAATAGATCTGGAAATTTGATGGTAATATACAGAATGCCTCATTTAAAAGCGGGGCACATTTTTATTTGTTTCCTGATTTAAATGATTTTTTTTTAATGATATAGCTTCAATAGGTCTACCATGGTGCAAAATTTCAGATCGATATTCAAATATCGATTTTTTTCAAAGCTAAAAATCAAAAAAAAAAAGTGTTAGCAACTTTTTTACCTCAAATTTGACTACGCCACTGGATTTAGGACAAACGTATATGACCGGAATTTAACAAAATAATTTTGATATTTCACTAAAATATAGCATAATTAAAATTTATGCTATGTTACTGAAATTATTCGAATATTCATCATGTAATTCACAATTGTTTAAATAATATTGTTTATAATGCACCGGGCCTTGATGTTATTCGTGTAAAAATAATCAAAGAGTCACTGATTTATATATTAAGACCATTGCAACACATTATAAATTTGATATTCCAACAAGGTTATTTTCCACAAGCATTAAAAAAAGTATTATAAAGCCGTTATTTAAACAAGGCAACGCAAATGTTATCTCTAACTATCGTCCGATATCTCTTATTAGTAATATTGCAAAAATTATAGAAAAATGCATTAAGAAGCGGCTTTTAGAACATATCGATAAATATAATATAATATCAAATTTCCAATTTGGATTTAGAGAAGGAGTGTCCATTGTCGATGCAATGTATAATGTGACAAGTTATTTATATCAAAAGCTAAATAATAACCAAAAGCCACTGGCAATATTTTTAGATCTAGCAAAGGCTTTTGAAACGATTTCTCATCAAAATCTACTAAAGAAATTAGATATATATGGTTTCAAAAGCATATGCGGTGATTTACTCAGAAACTATTTAACAAATCGGAAACAGATTGTCAGTATAAACTCGGAGAAAAGTGAAGAAAAACTAGTTACGTATGGAATACCTCAAGGAACAGTTATAGGTTCAATTCTTTTTCAAATTTACTTAAATGACATGCTTAATTTAGATATTTCAGGGGAAATCATATCTTATGCCGATGACACAGACTTATTATTTTCCGATGTCAGCTGGGAGGAAGTTAAAACTAAAGCGGAAAAGGGACTTCACAACGTAAAAATTTGGTTAACAAGAAATTTATTAACTCTAAATAAAACAAAAACAAAATTTCTAACATTTTCTTTAAATTCAGCAGGAAAATCCCATATTAATAAACTAAAATTGCATAAATGTAAAAACCTCAATCTCATTACTTGCGACAGTTGTGAAGATTATATCGAATCAACCGAAAACATCAAATACTTAGGCTTATATATTGATCAGATTTTGAAATGGGATAAGCACGTGGAAATATTAACAGGAAAAATTCGAAATTTAGTATATAAATTTCATCAGCTTAGACAATACATGGATTTACATTCTCTCATAAATATTTATAAAGCCTTAGTAGAGTCTATAATTAAGTATGGTTTAATAATTTGGGGCGTGGCATATGACAGTACTCTAAATACCCCTAAAATAATTCAAAAATATATTTTAAAAATTATTTTGAACAAACCTAGACATTCAACACAATCATTATTTGAAAATATTAAAGTATTGGATATTGACAGTTTATACATTATAGATATTCTGAATTATGTACAAAAAAACCCAAAATAAAAAAATAAATCAGACCATAACTACTTAACTCGCTCGATGACAGATAAAGAAAATATAAGACCAAAACCAACAAATACAACCTTCGCAAAGTATATAGATTATACGGGAATTAAATTGCATAACGTCTTATCTGTATCAATAAAAGACATAAAATACTTTAAAAAATATAAGGGAATAACTAAAACATATGTAAATGAAAATATTGATAAATTTATGCAAATTTTGAGAAAATGATATATTTGGTTACCCTCTGTACTCGATTCATTCTACTAATATAGATACGTTTTATTTTATTTCTCTTTATTTTCTTCTATTGTATTTAGATTTATTAATTAATATGATGTATAAATATATATATTTTTAGCGCTCGGTAATTAAATACATTAAATAATTAGGAATAGATAGACACAAGACAAACTCCCTGTGAGCTTAGGTGTCACATTTGAACCTTTTAGTTTTAGTATATAAGTGCTATACTTAATAAATAACAATATTTAAATGTTTTTTTATGAATAAGTTACCAATACAATAATTATAAGAGCTGGCACAATATTTAAACTAATAATATGTACTATTATGTCAATTAATTTCAAATAAATTTATTATTTTTTTTTTACAAAAAACCAGTCACCCTACTCTGTGGCTCCGATTCTCACAGAGGTAAGCTGGTATTATTATTAATGCTCGTTTAGATCGTTATCAGTTGAATTTTAAAAATTATTGACAATATTTGTTTTCTTTAAACATGCTCCATATTAAGGATAATAATTATTTTTATTTGTAAGTCTTGCAATTTCTTTTTGCGACTTCGACTGCAGAGGTCATTAGTCGCATTCTTCGCCTTCTTCACATTGGTTAAGAGGTATGGTGACCATATCTGGACAGTTAGTAGCATCTAAGTACAACGATAGTAGTTACACGTGATGTAGGAATGGTCCTTCCTCCTGGACGCAGATTTCGGGTCCGAATAGGAGACTGTCAACATTAAGTGTAACCCTCACCCTCTTCGCGATTGCAGTTAATAACATCACTTCATCATTGGCCCCTTTGGTCGGTAAATGTCTATATGTTAACGATCTGACAATATTTCTCTCTGGAAAAACCATGGCTGACATTAATACTACATTGCAAAGGTGCAATTGACCAAGTAGATATCAACGCTAAAGCTATAGGATTTAAGTTATCTCAACTGAAAACAACATGTGTACATTTCTGCAGTCTGCGGCGGCCTCACGACGGACCACGGTTATCTCTTAACGGTTTCCGAATTATATGCAATCCGACTGTCAGATTTTTAGGCCTGATCTTTGACAGTAAGGTTACTTGGGCCGATCATATAGCAGACTTACCAGAAAGCCCTAAATGCAATTAAATGTGTAGCCCACATTAAATGGGATGCAGATGTAGAAGTCATACTAAGAATGTACAAGTCTTCGGTCCTATCAAAGATCGACATAACTCCAATTTTTCATATAGTACCCTGTATGTTTTATTTTTTATCAGACATAATGGTAAATTTGCTGCAGACTGGTTTTTCCCGATTAAAAATTGAATATACATTAAAATAAATATTAAGCTTTTTGTAGAAGTGCTTCGAATTGTGCGTCCATATCTTGCAGTAAGCTATGAAAAACAGATGAGTTATTTGTAATTAGATAAAATTTATTTTGATAAATATAACAAAAATTTTGATGAATCAAAAGCAAATATTCACACAATCAAAACCAATTTATAAGTTATGATACCTATCTGAACAGCAACTTATTAAATCTATAAATATTATAATTAGAATACAATACAACTAAATACCAAACATATAACAGATGCTCAAAATGACACCCACCCTATGGATTCAAAGGCATTTAAAATTGTATTTTGTAGTTCCTCTAATGTTGCAGACGGCGCCTGCGTTGAGTATACTTTGTCCTCCAGATAACTCCAAAGAAAAAAATCAAGTGGAGTTAAGTCTGATGACCTAGCAGGCTACCTAATAGTTCCGTTAGTAGATATTACCCGGTCGTCAAACTTTGCACTAAGGTAATTTCCCACAAAACCAGTATTATGCGGCGGTGTTCCATCTTGTATTTCTGAATTCTTCCAAGAAAAGTTCGTTTAGTTCGTTTTCTATTTCATTTTGCAAAAAGTTTAAGTAACGCGCGCCGGTTAGTGTTTATTGAAATAGTAGGGGACCAATAATTTTTGTACCGAATATTACAGTCCACACATTCACTCCAAATCTATCTTGATGGTTACCTTCAAATATTTCCTGTAAATTTTCTTTAGACCAATAATGTAGATTGTCTATTGTATATGCCATTATTCGTAAAACGAGATTCATCACTAAATAAAATTTTATTGTTATACGTGTTGAGTAAACCAATTACAAAAGATCAATCTTCCGTTTCCGTCGTTTTCATATAATTTTTGATACAATTGGCATTCGTATCATTTTTTTTTAATTAGGTGGGAAGAAATGGCTGGGGAATGTAGACATTCCATTCGCTCAGTGAAGTCCACTATTTTTTTTATGTTACTTGTTTACTATATCATTTGTTCTCATGCTTTCTATTCAGGAGGCAAACTTACATACTGGGTCCTACGTATTTATATATATTTTTCATGTTTACTAATCTACCTTTTATTTGATTATTTTATTTTTATCCTGGATTTATTATTATTATATTTATTGATTTAGATTTTTCTTTTCTTTTTTTTCTTTTTTTTTTCTTTCATTGCTTGGGGATAATCACAGGGACACTTCTTTGACTATGGGTCCGTCTAGTCTCATTTACATACAAGCGGACCTCGGAATGGTTTGGGTAACATATAGATAAACGAGGGGATATCTTAAACCTATATTACATCACTATTGTAATATACTAATGTGATTTATAATACAGTTTTATTTCTAGTTTTTTTATACGATCACAAAGTAATTTATATAATTCAAGTCTCCTAGAACATAGCAGTTGTGAAAGGTTAAAAGGCTGGCATATTTTTGTTTTGTATATTTTATAGACAAATTCTTTAATTTTTTCCGAGTTTAATTCACAATTGAGAAGTACATGTTCTGCGTCACCTAACTGACCACAATCACAATGTGGACTGTCTTTAAAATTGATTTTATACAAGTATATTGGACCTGGACCTTGCACATGGTACAATCTGAGTCTAAAGTATTTTTAACATCGTTTTTATTACGTTTACTATTTTTGAACCAAGGCACTTGGGAATAGTAGGTTTAATATTTTTATAATATGAGCCTTTTATTTCTTGCCTGAAGGCTTTTTCCCATTCCTTAAAACATGTTTTTTTATACAGGGGAAAATATCTTCGTAGGTGTAAAGGTATTCTTCGACATTTGTATTTTTAAGAGCTTCTTTTGCCAGAATGTCTACTTTTTCATTGTTGATAGTATTGCAATGACCTTTTACCCAAACTAGAGTCACCTTTTTTATGCATCTTGAAGATTTTTCATTAAATTCACAGTTTTATTTATTAAATAATTAGTGTTTGTTTTAGAAATCAATAAAATCTCTTGTTCTTCTAGGGTTAAACTGTATTGTAGTGCTTCTATAATTGCAATAATTTCTGCAGAAAAAATACTAAAACTTGGGCTTAATTTTATTTTTTATAACAATTATTTTGTTCATCAAATATTACACAATCCGTATTTATCTCGTTTTTTGATCCATCCGTATATAAACAGTAAGGTTTGGAGGATAGTAGACTTAAGTCATATTTAAATAAAGAATTTCTAGTGGTTTTAGGAAAAGGACTATAATCTTGTAAGAATGATACTGGGATGTTAATATTACACATCAAGTTATTTAGTTCATAGACTGGGGCAATGAAGTTCTTGCTCTTTCTAAGTTATTTTCGACGTGGTAGGTTTTGGAAAGGTCTAATTTGTTTCGATGTTTGTACAGAGTTAAAAATAGGTGTTCTACCACAGACTCTGGGTCGAAGGGTAGAGCGATAATGTAATAGTTTCTTTGTCGGGTCGATTTACTGGAAACGATATTGATTGTATTGTTATAGACTCGGGGTTTTCCTCGAAAATATCCTCGATCATTTGATGGCGAAGGTCTGTCAAGTTGTTTTGTTGGAAAAACGCTATGATGTTTTTATTTTCTCGTCTAATAGTTCTTTATTTGTGATCTGAATTTTGGAATAATCTATTAGAGATTTGGTTTTGTAAAGTCGAGAAAATGTGTCAAATTCTTGGGCGAGTTGTTCGTCGGTAATCTCGTCGTCGTTGTCTGAAATTTCGCCTTAAATCATCTGAGTCTTCGTTTGCGGCTAGAATTTTTGAATAAAATTTGTAACATTCCGAAAAGTGATTGATTTTTATTCTGGACAGTGCGTCCGCGTTTTTATTGATCTTTCCCGGTTTGTATATTATTTCGCACTCATATTCTTCGAGTTTTAAGCGCCAACGCGCTAGTCTACTACCTGGGTCTTTTATGGAAAATAGCCAAGTGAGTGGTCGGCGACGAGCTTGAACTTCCTTCCGAATAGATATGGCTTCAAATGCTTTACGGACCAGACCAAAGATAAAAGTTCTTGAGGTTGAGTACTTGGTTTCCGCGCCGCATAAATTTCGTGATGCGTATGCGATTAGCAAATCTTTTCCTATACTTTCTTGTGAGAGTACAGAACCTATTGCAAATGCAATAGCTTCTATAGTTAGGACAAAAGGTTCATCGAAGTTGGGGTAGATCAATATCGGGGAAGTTGTCAAAGTTTGTTTTAGGGTTTCGAATGAAATTGTACAGTCATTGTCGAAGTTGAAAGGTATATCCTTTTGTAACAATTTAGTCAAGGGTTTCGAAATTTTGGAAAAATTAGGAATGAAGCGTCTATAGTAGCCTGCTAGACCTAGAAGAGATTTAATTTCTCTCTGATTTTTGGGTTGAGGAAAATTTAGAATTGCTTCGACTGGTAGGGTTCGGTTTTACACCATCCTTTGTAATAAGATGCCCTAAATAGGCGACTTCTTTGTGAAGGAATTCGCATTTGTCTGGCTGAGTTTTGAGGTTAGCTTTTTGTAGACGTTTGAAGACTTCTGTTAACCAAAAATGTGTTAATTGATGGTAGGGAGTAGATAATGATACCGTCTATATAAATGAGACACCTTTCGTTTTGGATTCCTAGTAACATGTTGTCCATCACCCTGAAATGTTGATGGAGCATTTTTGAGTCCAATAGGCATTCGTATGAATTCAAAATGACCATTTTCAACTGTGAAAGCAGTTTTTTGAACGTCTTTGAGATGATTTCAATTCTATGTGAGGTAATAGTTCCATATATATATTTCTACTAATAATATGTATTTCTTTTTTGCCAGTATTTATTTGATGTCTAAAATAAATAATTTGTGATTATTTTGAATTAAATTTGTAGCATTTAATACCATGTTTTATTAACAAACGTCTTACTGTCTCACGACTAATATCTATCTCTTTTGCTACCTCCCTTGTAGAAACACTTGGGTACATATGTGTGTAAGCCAATGCATTTGTCTCAATTTCTTCGCTTACTATAAATCTGTCCTCTTCCACCTCAATATTTTGTGCATTTCGGAATGACTCTTCTAGAATTTTAAAATACTGGCGGTATGGCTGACGACGACGAGCAGGATATCTTTCATAAAATAGACGTGCGGCCGCATGGTCATTTTTCTGCCATTCGCCGTAAATTACTAAATGTACCTTTTCATTTTGTGTATATTGCATCGTAAATTGTATCTTATTTTGAATAAAGTGCCTAATTATAAATTAACAAATAATAAATAGGACTCTATTTCATTCAACAATAACATTTTGACAGATCCTGTGGGAATTTTTCATCTGTTTGTCATGACTTACTGCAAGATATGGACACAATTCGAGACGCTTTTACAAAAAAGCTTAATATTTGTTTTAATTTATATTCATTTTATGAGGGGGAAAAATCAGTTTAAATCAAATTTACCACTCTATCTGATAAAAACATAAAACATACAGAGTACTGTTTGAAACATTGGTGTTATGACAAATTGAATTTCCATAATAAATAAATAACACCACAGAAATTAGACAACCCCCAATTCCAGAAGCCAGGGCTTGTGCGGAAGGGGGTTACACATTTAAAAAACGCGGACATACAACCATTTCCTCCGACAGTGCCAGTACCGGAGCCAGGATTCGAACCCGGTGGTGCGATGTCCGTGTGAGATTAATCGCGATTGCCACCTCGCGCCTTAACCCACTCGGCTATCGACCAGACCATGAAATGAAAAAATGAGAAAAACATTTCTAAATGAACAAAATAGGCCAATTTTACAATTAATTTGTTGAGAAATACCCTTTTATTCAAATTCAAAATCTACTTAGAAATTTTTAAATTATTTCATGAATTCCAAAGCCCAGTAGAAATAGCAAATAAATGCCATTTCCAAGGTTATTTTTCACGCGATTTTATAATCTGAAAAAAGCGGTTGAAAGGGAAATTACAGCTTTATGAGAAAAGTGACTTAAATATACAGGGTGCTATTTAATATAATAAAGTTGTGGTAATTGCCGGCCATACCGGAAGTGACTTTTTTATCACCGAATTGTCAAAATAAGGTCATTGATACCTATATTTCCCAAATTTCAGAATTTTATTTATAAACTGTAGAAAAAAGTGGGGGGGGGGGGTAGATATTTTCCGGACTCCCGTTATAGGTTATTACTACTTTACTATTGTCACGCCATCTCTGTTGTTGGGCGACTTAAGTGCACAATCGGATTCCTTTAGATTTATTCACAATTAAATTACTGACAGATATAGAATCGATTAGAGAAATCTTTAATAATCATTGAGGAATGCTTCAAACAATAAATTGCAAACATAACAACTACCTAAGTATAAACTAACCAAATTATTTTCAAGCTGTATTGTGATGATCCAGTAAATACATTACACTATATAGGATACATTATATAATAGGCGTAAATGAAAGAAAATTTAGAGGTAAGAAAAATAACTACATGTTCTTCAGAGTAAATAAATTAAAAAATAAAATTTAATTGAATCTAAATGTTTTGCAGGCATGGTATCGACAATTGGAGACTGAAGTGCTATAATAGAAATACATATTACATCAATGACTTCAGAATAGGATAGACAAAGCATCCTTTTGGTTTGTTGTGTATCATTTATTTGTTTACATTCTTTAAAAATAAATACTGGAACTCAGCAGTCTATTGGCAGTTCCTATTAACATGTTTTGTTTACATTCCAGTTGCAGCGTTGACCGCCATTAAAGTGTTTGTGATAAACCGAAGTTAAACGTTGTAATTACAGTGGTTTTGTAGTGTTGTTGAAGACAGAATTTGCTATTATGAATAAACAATGGGAAAATATTGTGTTGTATGTAGATGTCTCTTTAAAATTGGAGTTAATCGATCTTTTTACAGATAGGTGAAATTATCTCATAAGCGTAACCTCGGGTTGGAACGGCAAATAAGCAAAATTGTAAATGTTCAGTGCAATAATATTGGAAGTATAGAAAATGTTTTATGTTTTAAAATTGAGTAATATAGTTAAATGAAAATAAAGTTGATGGGCAAAATGAAAAGATATTATTTAAAAGTGCAATATTATATTATTTGTAGAATTCCAAGGAATATTAAACGCCGAAAAATATGGGTCTGTCATATTTTGAAACATTTGGGAAATGAAAATATCCCTGAAGATAGTGTTGTGTGCTCAGATCACTACTCATCTGATGATTTCACAATAAGTCCCAGTGGCCGAGTTGATTTTAAAGAATTTGCAGTACCTGATTTACCAAGTTCATCTAAGGAAAATGTACAAGTTGGGTAAGCTATAATTTAAAAAAAGTAATACATGATGGGAATAATTATAACATTAAAACATAATATTTCTAGTTGCAAACTCCTCTATAAAATCCTTATTTTACTATAAGGAGCGTAACCAGACTGCAACCAACAGCTACCCTTCGGGCTATGTGCTCCGCCGAGCGCTGAATTACAAGTTACAAGCCTGGTGCGTTAAGTGTAATAATTGCATATTTACCATCAAAACGCTAATGTTTCTTTAAGTAGGATCTGTCTTTCGGCTGATGTTTGTTGCAATCGAAGCAGAATGATACAAAGATAATTCTGCCATTTTAATATTTTTAGTCGCAAACTCCTCTATAAATCCTTATTTTACTATAAGGAAAGTAACCAGACTGCAACCAAAGTTACAAATCTGGCGCGTTAAGTGTAATAATTGCATATTACCATCAAAACGCTAATGCTTCGATTGCAACAAACACCAGCCGAAAGACTGATCCTACTTAAAGGAGCTCCCTTGCCAGTCGTCACACACCACTTGCAGACTGCAGTTTCGAGCTGTTGGCTCTCGTCAGTGCAAGGTAGGTATGCAACGACCGACATGAGAATCCTTTGACTATAGTACATCCCGGTATTTTTACAATAGCGACATGTAAAACAGCCAGCAGGCGCCATCCAGCGGTCCAGTGTCTGTTGCAATCGAAAAATAAATAGCCTGACTTGGCTTAGCATAGTTCAAATGTGCTTTTAGAGGGCGGAATATTAAACATAATATTTTTAGTCGCAAACTCCTCTATAAATCCTTATTTTACTATAAGGAAAGTAACCAGACTGCATGTCGCTATTGTAAAAATACCGGGATGTACTATAGTCAAAGGATTCTCATGTCGGTCGTTGCATACCTACCTTGCACTGACGAGAGCCAACAGCTCGAAACTGCAGTCTGCAAGTGGTGTGTGACGACTGGCAAGGGAGCTCCTTTAAGTAGGATCAGTCAGTCAGGCTGGTGTTTGTTGCAATCGAAGCATTAGCATTTTGATGGTAATATGCAATTATTACACTTATTGCGCCAGATTTGTAACTTTGGTTGCAGTCTGGTTACTTTCCTTATAGTAAAATAAGGATTTATAGAGGAGTTTGCGACTAAAAATATTATGTTTAAGGAAGTGGCTCATCACAAACGGTTTTGAATTATCACAAGAGAAATCGATTTTCACAATATTTTCCAGACACAATACTCCAAATATTTTGGATATCCAGTTGGGAGGTTATAAATTCCCATATCAGTCAGAGGTAAAGTATTTAGGTGTGGTGCTAGACAAAAAGTTGACGTAAAAATCTTTCATTGAATCGATTATAACAAGATGTAACACAGGAATCAATTTCTTAAAATTAGTCACTAAAACCTGGTGGGGCGCAGATGTAAAGGTTGCATTGCTTTTCTATAGAGCTTATATTAGATCAGTCATAGATTATGGATGTGTCATATATGGATCTGCAAATAAGTCTATACTAAATAGGTTAGATATTACGCAGCGAAAAACTATTCGGATTTGTCTTGGTGCGATGAATTCCACTCCTATCAATCCACTTTATGTCGAAGCTCTTGAGCCCCCTCTTGATATAAGGAGAGAATTTCTTAGCAATAAATTTATGCTGAAACAATTTTATTTCAATACTCTACTACTAAGAGAAATTTCAAGCTTAAACATCTTCGACTTATGTAATAAGTTTTGGATTAAAAAACCCTCACCTAGCTTGACTATAACTTTTCGATACTGTTCTGAACCTACAGACCTTGAGCGATTTTCTATTGACAATTTTAATTTCTTTGATTTATTCACCGATACGGATTTCATCATACCATCTTATACGGAAAATTATTTAATCAACTCCAACACTCTTAAAAATTTGCTGAATCAATTTGATGACCCGCTGCTTATTTACACAGATGCATCCAAAATTAATTCTCAGACTGGTGGGGCTTACTTCATTCCATCATTGAATATTGAGAACTATTTCCAACTTAACACTAATTGCTCTATCTTCACGGCGAAGGTCATAGCTATATATGAGGCATTACAATTTATTAAACAATACAACCCCCCCAATGCAATAATTATTTTATCCGAATCCTTGTCTGTAATTAATGCATTAAGTAATACAAACACCTTCAGCTACAAAGTTAATCCATATATCTTCAAAATAAAAAATATCATTCATCAAATACACTTATCTGGGAAAAAAGTTACATTCGTCTGGGTCAAAGCACATATAGGAATTAAACACAACGAGCACGTAGATACATTAGCTAAAAAAGGAGCTTCATCAAGACACATTCTAGAACATAAAATCGGTTTAGCAGACGCGTATAGTGTTCTTAAACTAAATTTGAGAGTCGAATGGAATTACCAATGGAAAGAGTATTGCTTTACCAACCCTACCAGGTACACGATGATTCATTCCAGTATACCTAATAAACTTTGGCATGAAGACCTTCAGGCATCGAGAAAATACGTAATATCTCTTATCAAATTAAAATTTGGTCACGCATGTTATCCCGCACACCTATACAAAATTGGTATATATACCTCACCAAATTGTGATCAATGCAACATCATAGCAGATCTCGACCATATATTTTTTGGATGTGTGAAATATCAAAATGCCTCTAATGCATTAATCACTAATATTGCACAAAACTGCAATATATTGGCTCCCTTTAATATGCTCTTCTTATTGTCCTTAGGATCTCGTAAGGTTTATACGTATATTTTTGATTTCGTAAAAGAAACATGTATTAAGCTTTAGGTTATGCTGGCTACCGTATGTTTTCCCTCTGTTGTTTTTCCCCTATCAACCGTAGTCCTCCCTGTATTGTCTATTTTTAAATGTCCTGACAGACCCCAGGACGGGAAGCGTGTGTCCCTGTTGTATCCTTGTTTGTTGTCTTCAATTTATTTTCCCTTTTTTTTTCTTCGTTTTTAGGTTAGAATTAGGTATATGATTTTTTTTTGTCATACTATTCGCTACCATTATCAGGATATTTAATAAATTAATTTAACGTTAATCTGACGATCAATTAGATATTTTGTGACTGGCAGTATGGTCTTCGACCGAAAGCCATTAAAAAAAAAAAAAAAGATTTACTTTTTCTTTTCACCCAATTAGCGACTAAAAACCTACTGAATAAAATGTGTTTAATATTATAATATGCTTACCATATAGTCTCCCCGAATGTCTGATGTATAATATTTTAGATTGGTAGATGAATAATTATACAAGATTGGCTTATATTGGTAAGGTTTGGACGAGTTAAGATATCTGGAAAAAAGTGAAAAGTATATTGCAAGTTTTATTATAAATGTCAAAAAAGTATTGTTTGAAGAAAAATAAATTAAGTGTTACACTCTAATCAAATAAATAATAAATATAATTATAGCCTTACTCAATTGTATAATATATTCCAATCGACGGGTTTAATGTTGTGCAAACTCCATGTTCGCTGAGGCTAGTGAAAATTGGCCTGAGCTCACCAAGTGGAAATTTCGTCGAGACAAATTCGTTTGTTGAAAATACTGGCGACATCGTTGCTACTACCTTTAGCAACACAGGGATATATTCTTCAGGTTCTAAGTATTCCCTTTGTGAACCGTTTGCGTACTTTTGTAAATCTTCATAAGTGTAATAATTTGAAAATGCCAAGTCCTCTAGATACTCTTTAACGCTCTCGTTATATGGAATGTCCAGATTGCTACGTGAAAATAATTATAAATGAAAAAATCAGTTTGAATCAATATTCTTTAAGAAATCGTATTACAGTAAAATTGATAGGCATGTTATCCATTACACACCGGCATTGTCATTGTCGGGTATTGAACCTATACGATGGCAGCGTTTGATCAGGCGTGTTCGCAATACAACGTGCTCTCTACTTCCATAAACTCATACCCTTGTTGTTTGGAGTAAATTTTATACACTATATCATATCAGATTCATACAATGAAAAATGCATCCGAGTTTGTGATCTATGGGCCGATAGTAATGGAACATTCAGCAAATCATAACTTGACACACGTTGATATTTGTTTACATTGTATTGTTATAAATGTAGGCTTTCATATTATTTATACTTACTTAAAGACTTCCTCAACATCAGCTATAAGTGTCTTCTGACAAATGGTAACTGAGGGAAATTGAATTGTCCAGTTTTTGTTGCCAATTTCCACATCTACTGAGAATGGTCTCTCATAGTAGTGCATAAAAACCTCGTAACCTTTTAGAAGACCAAAGACAAGTGAACCGAAGACAATGCATATCCAAAGTATTCTAAAATATTCAATATGAGGTTACAATGCTGCCAAATGGTATATGCAGATTTCTGAAATTAACTTCTTATACTTATGAAAAACACATTTATTTTCTTTCCTCTTATTTGGATAGTAGTCTCTTTCCGTTTTCAAAGCTTTTTTGGGAGAATTCTTATTGAAAACGGAAAGAAATTACTTTCCGAAACGTCAACAAAATACATTCTTTCTGTGTTTATTCGGATTTATATTATTTGTAAAATATAACTTCTGACTGTCCCTTTGACATAATCGTCACGGGCGCAGAGGTTTTTTTCCAATAATTCTATTATTTTGTAGATTCGGTGATTTGTTTTTGAAGAGGTAAAAATGCATGTGGTAGAAAACCCAAATAATAGGAATGCCACAAATAACTTGCAGCCAATATATATTTATTTTATTTTATTTCCACGTCCAGTGGAAGTATAGTAACGCAATTTTTTTTTTATTTTTTCTTGAAATAGGCTTAAAATGTCATGAAACGTCGATATTTTAAATTTGAATGGAAATTTTTTTTTTCTGTCTGTCTCTCGGTCTGTCTGTAACTTTTTTGTGGGCTCGTTTACTCAGGAACCGTTTATGATATTAACTTGCAATTTGATACACTTATGTATTATAACGAGATCTGGAACCAGATTATATTTTGGTTTAAAGTCTAGTAAACTCTAAACTGGTATGTGTATGAGTTGATAATGCGCGTACGATTTAATTTCTCTCGCTTTCATTTCAGTAATTGCCCAAAAACACTGTCGCGTATGTCTGCCAAGCTTCTCTCTCACCTATTTTGAGTCAGAAATATTGCGATACACACTGAAGAGAGAGATACATTTTAATCTACGTTTTCAATAAGTTCAGCGATTCTCAAACTCTGAAGATTTGTCATTGGTTATTTAACAATCGTCTCATATTAGAATTAAATTCATCTTATATGAAATATATAAGCTATTTTTAGTGGTAGTGGATATTCATCCGACAAACGGACATTGCCAAACCACTATACAATTACTTACAATTTTCTAGTATCTACATATTACATGAATTGTACGCCGTGGAATAGCTCAGTGTGTAAGTAAAGGGAAGTGTGTCGATCGGTGTGTTTTTAGTTCTGTAAATAGTCGTTATCTCAAACAGGTTTTGTTTATTTTCCTGTGCTCAAACTTTTAATTTGTAAACAATATTCATTTTTTAGAAACATTTATTTTAGTTTATTAACCTTTTGGATATTTAATTTAAAACTTGTCAGATCTGTATAGGATGGCAACTGCACTAGCATAACGCTTAATTTTGTTCATTTCTCATATTGGTATTAGATCCGCCGACTGGCATGATTCGTTTTTTTGCTAAAAATTTGTATCAAGCCGGGTTCAAGAAAAATTATAAACTGTGAAATGAGATAAATGAAATATTCAAAATGACATGTTAAACCACAGATAAACAAAATAAAGTATTTTTAATGGTTAATGGTAATGGGAAGTGTGTAAGTAAAAGGAATAAAACACCCAGGTTCAAATCCTGTTGCCTACTGATTTTATTAAAAATTTTATTACATTAAAAGTTAAACATTTTTCTTCTAAACATTTTATTTCATTAATCCGCGCCGCAGGTTTTGTTAAAACTTTCTTTTTGTTAAACATTTTTCTTGTATTATTCCGCGCGAGTTTATCCCTTGGTATTTAATGGTCTGGTTATTTATTCGCTTGTCAGACGAATATCCACAGCCATTTTTTTTATTTATTATACATTATATAGGCCATAGGCCCTCAATCTTCTAATAACTAAGATTGTAACCATCGCTATTTATGTGAACAAATGCAAATAGTTCAGCAAAGGGTTGTATTTTTAAGAAAATATATGGAAAACTATAACAGTAACCGTCGAAGGGTTGTATTTATAGATGAAACATGGGTATTTGCCAATGGAAGTGTTCGAAAATCGTGGCAAGATTTATCAAAAAATGTGTCAAACACAATAAATCAACTGTAGGAAAGCGATTCATTATTTTGCATGCAGGAACATCATATGGATTATCACGATAACATGAATTGTGACAATTTTGAAGAATAGATACAACAGCAACTACTGCCAAATCTTGAAGAACCAAGTTTAATTGTAATGGATAATGCTTCGTATCACACCCGACAATTAAATAAACAACCTACTTGTCAATGGAAAAAGCATGATATTGCAGAATGGTCAACTAAAAATAATATTCCTTTTCCTTCTACAGCATTGAAAGCGGACTTGTTAAATCTTGCTAGGAGTAATAAGAAGGAAAAAATGTACTTTGTTGACGAACTGCTGCGTGAGAATGGGCATGAAGTTCTTTGTTTACCACCTTACCATTGTCAATTTAACGCTATAGAATTAACTTGGGCTAATACAAAACAATATTGTGATAAACATTTAAAAATTGATGGAACTGATAAGGACGTTTTAGAAACTTGGGAAAAAGCATTAGAACAGTGTACAAAAGAAGACTGGAAGAAGTGTATCAATCATACAGAGGAATTAATGATGCGATGGTGGCAAAGAGAAAAATTTTTGGATATTCAAGTCGAACCATTAATTATTACTTTTGAAGATTCTGATTCTTCTGATAGTGATAATGTCAGTCATAGTGAAAGTGATTAAAGTTATACATATTTTTATTTTTTAATACACCAATATCAAAACGCGCGTTGAATAAAGTGTTCGAGTGCATAGTGTTCGTTGTTTGTGAAAATGCTTTATTGCTAGTGTTGTTCTGTGAAATTTGTTTCAATTAGAATTTTTATATTTTAATACACGAATGGGGAAAAGTAGGTAAATTGTTTAAGTGTAGTGTTCAAGTATTTTGTATTTTAGTGTTTATGAAAATCGCTTCATCGCTGTGTTCTTCTGTGAGAATTATTCTACTTTATTTATATTAAAATTAATATCAAATTAACAATAAATGTGTAGTAAAATAATAAAATAAATTACTACAGCATAAGACCCACTAATTCTTGTGAAAGGAATTAAAAATTCATTGCCACCGGTTAAGGTACACAATGGCGTTTCCAAACGACTGAAAATAATGTTACAAACATTGCGACGTACTACATCTTCAATGGGAAAACCTTGCGAAAAACGAAGATAAAATCTGATTGCGTTTTCCGATTGAAGATGTAGTACGTCGCAATGTTTGTAACATTATTTCCAGTCGTTTGGAAACGCCATTGTATACCTTAACCGGTGGCAATGCATTTTTAATTCCTTTTATAGGAATTAGTGGTTTTTATGCTGTAGTAATTTATTTTACTATTTTACTACACATTTATTGTTAATTTGATAATTATTGACCCTCTGTTGTTAGTTTTTTATTTTTATATTAAAATTATTGTTAATTTATTGTTTAGTATCTAAGAATATTCCTTTATTTTGTTTTACCATAGAAATCGATATATTTTTTAATATTTTCTCAAGCAGAATTTACACAATTTATTTTTATTACTTCTAATGGACATTTCAGATTTATTTTTGCTATTACATGAAATATTTTATTTTACTAACATCCTTTCCCCTATTAATATTACCATCCTCTCCTTTCCTGGCAAGAAATGTCCATACCTTCCCGTGGTTCTTGCTGAACTGTAACAATATTAGTTTTCGAACAATATTAGTTTTCTGTTATTTTTTTTTCTTCTAATAACTAACATTGTTATTGACTGAACCGGACAATTCATTTTTTGTTATCGGTTTCAGTTCTGCCCGAGCCTATATCGGTATAATCAGAATTACACTAAAACAACGAAATTAGTAAATTCATATTTCCTAATATTTTATGATAACACCTTTAATATTTTTGTATAATTATTTAGCGATTGCATTACAGTTACAGACATATAATCATTTGTAAATTGTTGTTAAACTGTTTGAGAACCACTGTCATACCTGAGCTATCGAGTAAATAGTTTCTTACTTCATACGATGAAGCGACCTTTGGATACGTCAAGTTAAGAGTATACTCGACTTTAATTCCGTTGAAGGGTTCGGGGGTACATGGGGTAAATAAGGGTAAATAGGCAAAGCAAGCAGGTAAGAGTCCACAAAATTGCAATTTAGGGCATGAACGAAAAGTCAAATTCTCAAAATTATTATGAAACGGAGTAAGAAAAAAATTAAAATGTGATTTAGCGTGTATACAAGAACGAAACGTCTCAAAAAAATATTTTTCGTCAGCTACCCGTTCTACCACCCCCATTGCCATCCTCATCTTATTATTAAAGGGAGTAAAAATTAAATTGGAATTCGGTGTATATAAGAACCAAGGGCCTTTATAAATTTTTTGGCATCTCATTTGGATTCCCTCCAAATTATCAATATATGTTAGGTAGTCAGGACACAAAATAATAGAAGCATATTCTAAATTAGGTCGAACAAAGGTAGTATATAATAGCTAAGTGTGAAAATATTCTGAAAGTTGCGGCTGTCTCTGATAATAAATCCTCAATCTTGGTAAGTCTTCATGGCAATGTACGTGATATGATTTTTAAAAGACACTTTTTTATCAAAGATAACATCCAGATCACAAAATGCTTCGGGTCTTGAAAGCGTGTTATTATCAATGGAGTAATCAAAGAGGATCGATGATCAATATGATAAAGAAACAAAGTCCTAAAACTGATCCTTGTGGTATATCCGACGTAGTAGATATCTGGATAGAATTGCAAGTGCGGCATACAACATGCTGGATCCTATCTGAGAAATGGGATTTTAAGAACGTCAAAAAGTCTATAGAGAAACCGAAATTAGTCAGTTTCTTTAATAGAACAACGTGGTTAATTCTGTCAAATGCCTTTGAAAAATCGGTATAGATCGCGCCTGCTTGGAGTTCCTCATCGATGGCATCAGTTAAGAATTCTGTCATACAAAATGAGTTGGTAACAGTGAACCTACCTTTAACAAAATCATGTTGCACATCAGGGATCAAATGTATGCAGTAAATAAAGCATGATCAAATAATTACATTTCAAAACATTTGGCAAAGTTACAAATTATGACAACTGGACGATAGTTGCAGATATCGAACCGATCACTTTTCTTGAAACTGAAGCTCTTAGAAAATTTCCACCGAGAGGGAAAGCATTGGATTTTAAGGATAAATTGGACAGTTTAGAGAGTGGCTCTGTGAATATTGAGGCACAATCACGTGGTAGGAAAGCAGGAATTTCATCAGGCCCGCTCATAAGCTTAGGCATAAATTTCTTTAAAAAAGTTATAACATCATTTTCAGATATAAAGGGTGCATTAAGTTGATGACAATTATTATTACAATCTTGCACAAAGTGCTGGTTGATGTTGGAAGGCATGTCATAAGATTACGGGAAAAAGTTTACAATACCATCCATTGTCAAATTGTTAAGTATATCAGCGTAGGAGCACTTATTATGGGTAAATTTCCAAAAGTTAGAGGGATCAAGGTCAATATTGTTTTCTACGTTGAATATATAGTCTTTAAATTATTTTTCACAGTCAGTTTTACCTTTCCATAGTGAATGGTTCCTGTTGATTGATCTTATCAGGTATGACTGATGGTCGAGAGGTGAGCGCACTTGCCTCTCATCCAAAAGTTCCGGGTTCGATTCCCGGTCGTGGCAGTGGAAAATACTGTGAGAGGGATTTTTCCACTATATACGGATATTGGGTGGGTGTTCCTTATATCTAAATATGTAGCCTTCTCCCACACAAGGCTCTTCTAGAGCTTTCCGGGATAAAGGGGGTCGTCATTGCCTGTGGTGTATTTATTTTAAAATACGCTATCAAAAGAAGCGTAATAGAAAAAACTGACATGTTCAAGGATGTGTAATTATCAGGAGACGAATAATCGTCAGTTTTAATCATCTCCTGATGATGCTAACACAGTTAGCGAAACGGAGGTCGAGCAGTTTATTCGAGTGTAATATATTTCGAATGTCATCATATATTCATAGTAACCAAGGATAAACAAAACGAGCATTTACCTTACCTTTCAATGAGACATCTTCTACTACGCACAATATGATTCAAACCATGTATGGAAACAACACTTAAAAAATATTCAATGTGTCCAACGATCAACTGCTTGTAATTTTTCTTCTTTTGTTTCTTTCTTTTTACCTCTACATACCTTGGTCTATTAAGTTTATCCATTCTTACTGTAGAATTGTTTTAGTTAAGCTGGTCGTTGAAAACTGTATAGACAATTAGTTTGCGTTTACAAATATAATAGTTTTTATTAGATTTTAACAAAACATTTATACTAATTATGGCACGCTACATTAACAATTTATTATTAATCACTAGTTATATTTCACATGGAAAATTGTATAATAAAATTAATTATTAATTGTTAGGTTCATAATAAAATGCTTATGTTTGTAACAAATAAAGATAATTTTGATATATTTTTATACCTTTTTCAATAGCAATGTTTTATGAAGGTAAACATCTAATGACGTTGTGATATTGCGGGAATATTAATTGCTTAAACACTGAATATTCTATGAGAAATGTTGATATCGAAATCGGTGTTTAGACTTTTTAAACATGACAATTTTCCTGTCTATGTTTTTTTTAAATCTACTGGCTTTCCTTAATTTGACATTAGTGGTTTCTCTCATCAACATTGCTACCTGTGAGGTCAGAATTGTTAACTATGTATTTTATCTAGATCAATATTATTCGTTAACATACTTTGGATACTCATTTTTTTATTTGTTAATAAATTATTGAAGATAATTCCAAGACTCAAGATCCGACGTCCGCAAAGTTTGAACGTTTGTATGATAATCATATTTGATAGGGTTATATATTTTTAAAAAATCTGAGTATCTTACATTTGAAGAAACATCAACAGCCCCAATACGGATCCCTGGAGAACACTGAGAAGGTCAAGACGTTAGTCGACTTGTAACCACTTTATTCCACATAGTGATGGCTATTTAATAGATATGAAGAGAACAAATCTAAATACATCACTGACAACCTAAATTTACTCTTATTTTTATAATAGGATACCAAAGGACCGGCGAGGATTGGGTATGTTTATTGATAAAGATAGAAATATTATCTGCATCTTTAGTAAACGTAGGAACTATTACTGGTTTCTCTGTAAAAATTATATTTATGTCCGTTATTATCAGGTTTTTAACAGGCGGTTTGAAAGAAGACATTGCCATTATCTTGTGGATTTATATGTAATATGTCATTATGTCCAATATCGTATACTATAACGGGCAGATGGACGGACGGTCGGATGGACAGACAAACAAATAAAGTAGTTAAATCTGATGATCTCTTAGTTAAAGAATTATATTGTTTAAATCATCCTGCTCTAAATACATCATCTTCCATAAACCATCGATCGCGAAACAACAACTATGTAAATAATTACGTTGAATCTTATAACTTCCATAAGGGAAACTATCACACATTATACCATAGTCTTAGAAATTATGACGGACCGTTATAAATTCATTTAGTGAAGTAAATTATACAGGGTGGGGCAACAGTGCGTCGGACATCGATATGTCAAGTTCTACGATAGCTAGAATTTTTTTAAAAAATTTCAAGTAAACTAGCTTCACTTATGTGAATACCAGTTACAAGACATTTAATTAATATTTTTGAATCATTTTCATTTCCTAAAAATGTACAGGGTGGCCAATAATTATTTTTCAATTAAGAACATTTTACATTGAATTTTTTCAATTTTTTTCAAAAGGTACACCCTGTATATTTTTCGACGATGTGATATAGAGATAAAAAATGAACATTTTTTGTAAGTATTTCCCTATGGCTAATTGCAACCACTTTCGTTTTATAAATAAATGTCAAATTGAAGCATAAACTTTAAAAAAGAAGTTCCCTCAAATAATTCATTAGAAAAATTTATAAAAGGTGTTCGACGTATTGCCAATTTTGATTGACACACGTCCTTATTGAAATGAGGCAGGCCATTTAGATTGACCATTTCTTTCAATCCATTGAAATTAGTAAATAGTATTTAACTGGTCCTTTGCTGTAATATTTTTTGTACATTTTTTTGCTGTTTTCGTTACTCGACAAGCAATAAAACCTCAGTTTGGTATAAATTGTCGTGTACAAGTAGCATTTATCACAATTATCGGTCGTTACAATTTATATTGAATTTCAAATATTTGGAATTTTACAATATGAATTTTAAAGCGAAACTTGTAGACATGGCTTTTGTTTTGAGCGAGTCAGACAGAAATTGTTTATTTGCCAACAGAAATGATCACCAACGTTATCCTGAAAGAATGATTCCTGATGTTAGCAGCTTCCGAAACCTTCTCGATAGATTTCTGGAAACTGGAAATGTCGAATATAAAAAAGTGAAAGAATAAAACGTGTTGTAAACGTAGAAAATGAGTTTTCTACGGTGCTGGCAACGGTTGAGAAGAAGTGAGCTCATTAGTAGGGATAAGTCGACGGTCTGTGGGTCGAATCTTAAAAACAAATAAGTTGCATGCATATCATATTCAAATGCATCAGGAATTAATTATTTGATGACGATTTTTAAAAGCGCCTACAATTTTGTAATTGGGACAGAGGTGAAATGCAACATGATGTCAACTTCCTCAATACTGTTTTATTCAGTGATGATGCAACTTTTCTTGAAAATGGATTTGTTAATAGGCGCAATTTCCATTATTATGCTTCGGGAAATACTCACTTTTTTATGCAAGTTGATAACCAACACAGATGGTCTATAAACGTTTGGGGAGTAATTATTGGAGAATATGTAATAGGGCCACATTTCTTTGATAGTACATTGAGATATTTATCTTCATTTTTTGGAAAACTATCTGCCACAATTATTGTGCTACGATTTACACGTACATAAACAAATAAATACGTTGGATATTAATGGTTATAAGATATTACATAAAAAAACTTACTTGGGCTACTGTAGATATCGTAGGGCACAACCTAACCCGGATAAGTGATGTACGTGCCTACGATAAAATTTCACTAGCTCAGACTATCTCAGAGCGTTAAGCCCAAGTTTACATAAACTATGACAAATTATTAGTTTACTTACTTAACAAATCACTGAGGCTTCCATACGTAGTGGTTGCAGACGAAATAATGACACTTTCTTTAAAAATGAAATGCACTATATTACACAATTTACAAATATTGGTTCTCTAGCATGTAATCTGGCGATGTTCAAAAGGTGTGGCAAATTTCTCGATTAATAAGTTACAACATTAATAAAAAGCCTCGTGTAGCTACACATCGGTTTACAACGTGAGGATAAATGGTCATAAATTCTGCCATAATGGGTCTGATTTAGAGAACCTCCTTAAATAAATATAAATGCATAAAATCTTTAAATATGTACAAGTTAAAATACAAAAGTATGAATCGAATATAACCGCACAGAACCACTGAAGGTGGTCCCCGGTAAATAAAAACAACAACACACTTATCTAGGGTGGTACGATACCGACTTCGACGTGGAAGAACCTGTAGCCCTACGGAGGTGTCTTCGGGACAAAAGAAATTGACCCAAGGATGGGGTTGATTATAGCCTCTCCAGCCCTGGAACTTTCTACTGTGTGCTGATGCCCCGTACGTGGAACTTCACTGATGTGTGTAGAAGCCATGGAACCCTAAAGATGTCACGATTTAATTTGCATTTGGAAATGCAAGTGAAGCGTGCCTAATGTGAGCAATTCAAATCTGACATAACCTACAAAAGAAACATAATTTACCTCACTGATGAGGGAACATTCCACCAATGTTCCTAGAAAGCCACAGTTGGATGAATGGGGTCGAGTCCGCCTTTTAAGTCGACACGTTACTTCCAAAGGAAAGCCTGCAAATTTGCGAAACACGTGGGTAGAGAACGGGTAAGATGGCGTGAAGAGGTTAAGCTAACCTTGTATACTTAAATATCCTGCTTCTGCAGTTAAAATTTACTCACAACAACAAAATATTCCGCTAAACGGAACAACAACAGATTGAGAAAATTTTCCTGTGTTGATAATCCCAAAATCCACCGGGATGCCTTGGATAAACCGAGGTTGTAGGATTATCAACTATATATCGCCATTAAAAATACTTGCCTTCCATCTATCTGCTTTTTACGAGCCGCAAGTATCTCGCCCCCGTGGAGAATAGCGAAACTGTGCTATGGGCGTAGCGGTTGTTATTATGCGGCCCACAAAACGCTAAGGCTTATGGTGGGACGCATACGCTAGAGGCCCGCAACAATTGGTAAATCTTCTTGAAAGAATTCGAATTACGATGTGGTTTCAGCAAGATGGTGCTCCACCAAATTATTTAAATGCAGTTAGAGACCACTTATATAATACCTACTCTAATCAATGGATTGGAAGAAATAGGCCCACTAAATGGCCTGCTAGATCTCCAGACCTTACAAAAATGGATTTCTTTTTATGGGGATACGTAAAGGAAATTTTTATAGAGACACACCAAATACAGTACATAATATGAAGGAAAGAATAATAACTGCCTTTACATCTGTCACACCGGCAGTTTTAGGAACAGTGGCAACGTCATTTCAAAAGCGCATAGAGATGTCTGTCAATCAAAATGGGCAACATGTAGAACATTTATTATAATTTTTTCTACCGAGTTATTTGAAAAGACCTCTTTTTAATTTTGTTTTTGAATGTTGTAATTATTGCTCAATAACACGAAATTGGTTGCAATTAGCCCTTGGGAAGTACTTACAAAAAATGTTCTTGTTTCATTTCTTACATCACATCGTCGAAAAATATACACGGTGTCCCATTTGGAAAAATTGAGAAAATTCTATTCAAAACATTGAATTGAAAAATAATTTTCGGCCACCCTGTACATTTTTAGGAAACTAAAATGATTCTAAAGCATTAATTAGATGTCTCGGAACTGTTATTCACATAAGTTTTTCTTAAAACCCATAATTTTGACTATGGTGATTTTTTAAATATCCATCTGCAGATTGCATTACTTCAATAAAACAATTCATTACATCCAAGTGGTTGGGAGATATTCAATGCTAAAATAGGAATGAATAGAGCCTAGAAAGAGGCTTCAAAAAATGTACTGATATACATAGCACTCCATTTAAAAAAAGGCACTTAGTCCTGTAATTTCGTCTTGACTCGCCCTGTATGTTCTAAAATAATTTCCAGTTATAGACTTTTTTATCTAGTTTACTTGCAATATGCTAAAAAATTTCTAGCTACCGCAGAATTCGAGATATCGAGGTCCGACGCACTTTTGCCCCACCCTGTATATTGTCACATATATTATTCTACTTGATTTAATCAATTTGTAATTTGTGATATTTGTTCATAATCTGTATTTTCCCATCCAGAAATTGGCCATGTCTGTTGGATGGTGTATATAAATAAATAATTAAAACGACTTGGCTGTACGCCATTTCACAAGAAAATGCATTGCATTACTTAAACGCTAGGAAAAGACACTGACGGTATTACATCTGCACCCTGAAGACACAGTACAGTATTTACCCAGGTAGAAATCAGAACATATTTCACCATACTATTCTAACGTTTTTTCTTACCCCGATTCCTACCTTGAAATGCTGAAAGAACTTATTACAGAATATCACATATTTGCAAAGAGTTTCTCAGAAGATTTATGAACTGAATTTATTCTATTAGGCTGAAAGAAGTTCCTATGAGATTCGCATTTTCTCATCATGGGCTGAACCTGAATAATTCTACATTATTTCTGCACTCTACGTTTGCAAGAGAAATGTTTCCATCCAACTAAACATTAACAGACTCATAAACATTTGTATTTTCGGCTATTTATCTAAGCGACAGGCGTTAATGGGGTTGGGGAATGCTCATGTAAGAGGGAACTGAATCTTTACTATTAGTATTATTCAGAAACATTTATATGTGTACCTAGTGAAATCCTTCTAGAGACTTAAGATATATTTTGTGTGTATACAGGGTGTCTCACCGGGAACTGAATCGATCTATATAGAGAAAAGTACGCATCAGAAAATTTTGAAGATTTAGATATTTACTAATGTTGGTCTGGCCAATCCATCTAAAATAATTACAAGTAGCTGGCACTTCCGCTTATACCGGAAGTCGATACCAACTTGCTTATTTCAAATGGAAGTCGAAGATATGTAGCATATCCTATACCTAAACCTAGTCGTTTCAGAGATATTTGACATTTTATAGAAAATTTGACAGGTGCAACGGTTTGCAAGAATCGCTATAACTTTCTTCGAGTAAAAGATCCTCATTTGCTTCTTTTCACGTAAAAAGAACACAAGGAGAACTACGTTCCGCAACTCAAATAAATTCAATAATATCATACCAAGTGTCCCGTTTTTCGCGTTACATTTTGTCAAATTCAAACCGCGAAAACTTCTTTAGGTCAAATGGAACACCCTGTATTTTTTACGTCAAGTTGTGTAAAATTGAATTCCCTTTTTTCTGATATTAGCGGGGGGGTTGAAATTACAACTTTTTGTAATATTTGCGATTTTATTATACATTCATGAATTGTTATAATCATTTCATCTAAATAACCATAATTGGAAACAATCAGTCATTATCTTATGTCAAAAAATGCCAGAACGTTTAAATTATACCAACAAAACTATTTAAATTTGTTTATTATTTATGGAGAATGTAATAAAGTAATATCAAGAACTTGCAGCACATTTGCTACTCGATATCCACAAAAACGCAAAATAACACTAAGACTGTAACATGCGTATTAATCGAATTGAAGATATGACATGAACTAAAATAGCAGCGATAAGATCAATTTAAAATATGATTTCATTTTAATTTAATAATTGCTCAAAATTCCGCCCTCGAATCTCGACACATGTTTCACACCTTCGGATTAGTTTCTCATGGGTAGCTCTTCTAATTGAAACCTGTGATATGTTTTGAGATGCATTTCTTACTCTTTGCATACAATCTTCAATGATTGTTAATGGGCTCTCATAAACTTTATTTTTAATAGTTCCCCAAATTTAATAATCCAGAACTGATAAATCGGGCGAGCGAGGAGGTCATAAGAAAGGTCCATTATTGGCAATCCATTGATCATAAAAAGTTTGTTGTGAATAATTATTAATTAAATATGCGTTATGTGGGAGCACCGTCGTGCTGATAAAAAATGTTTCTATGTTCGGCGAGAGGCAAATTTTCTAAATAGTTATTATTCAAATTTTGTAAGATATTCAGATATCTTTCACCTAAAAAAAAACTCAACATTTACCTATACATATTAGCAGAAGAGAAAATTAAATTTTCCTGATAAAATTGTAATGCCACCACTTATCGTTTCTTATGGCACAGTAAACATTGAACTGCCAACATTCCTGAATGTTTCGCTCTCTGAACATATGAGGATTTGAGTCACTCCAATAATGCGAATTGTGTCTATTAAAAAGTCCATCTTTAGTAAATTTTTGCTTCATCTGTCCATATAATATTTCCCAAATAAGAATCGTGACCCTCAGACCTCATTAGAATAAACTCACAAAAATTCTGTCTTCTTAGAAAATCTGTTTCATTTAATCCTTGAACCATATGGAATGAAAACGAATGAAACTTATGTTTTAATAGGATTCTGTGAATTGAATCCTTGCATAGTCCCGATTCCAGAGCAACTTGTCTTAATGACATCCTTGGAAATGCATGAAAATATCTCAGAGTGACTATTTCAATGTTTTCGTCATCAACAATAGGCTTTCGTCTTTGCAGTTTTGCCTTGACAGAGCCATAATTTTTAAAATTTTACAGTATGCATTTTACAGTGTTTGGTGACGGTTTCCGTTTTTTTGGATATCGAGTAGCTCTATTTTGTATTTTTTGAAATTGTTGCATGTGCCCTTGGTCTAGATTAAATCATACTGTAGAACAAAATTCGAAGTGAGGTGCAATTAAACTTTTATATAGTAAAATTTTTGTTTATAAACTAAGAGAAGCACTAATTCTTTTAAGGAAATTAACTTTTTTTGACATTTTATTCATAATATAATTGGCATGTTTTTTAAAATTAAGGTTCTCATCTAATATAACACCAAGGTACTTCATTACAGAAACTCTTTCTAATTCGATGTTATTAATTTGTACCTTAAAATGTATATTTTCTATGTTCTTTAAATTATTGCTACTTGCTATTAACATATATTTACATTTATTTATATTTACACATAAACTGTTATCACATAGCCATTCAAAAATAACATTTAGTTCTAAATTAATAAACGTAATCATTTCAGTTATATTTTTTCCTGTAATGTAAATCATCGTATCATCCGCGAATATATTTATTTTACACTTCTTAACACACACAATTATATCATTGACATAAAGCATAAATAAAATGGGTCCTAAGACCGTACCTTGAGGTACTCCATATTTGACATAACATAATGACTGATTGTTTCTAATCATGGCTATTTTGATTCCAACAATTCATGAATTTCTAATATAATCGCAAATATTTCAAAAGGTTGTAACTTTAACCCCCACAATGCTATATATCAAAAAAAAGGGAATTCAATTTTACACAACTTGACTTAAAAAGACCTAAACAAGTTTTCGCGGTTTGAAGTTGACAAAATGCAACGCGAAAAACGGAACATTTGGTATGATATTATTAATTTATTTCAGTTGTAGAACGTAGTTCTTCTTGTGTTCTTTTTATGTGATAAGAAGCAAATGAGGATCTTTTACACGTAGAAAGTTATAACAGTTCTTGCAAACCGTTGCACCTGTCAAATTTTCTATAAAATGTCAAGTATCTCTGAAACGGCTAGGTTTAGGTATAGGATATGCTACATATTTTCGACTGAGAATTTTATGCTCTTTTCAAAAACCATAAAATATATAGGGTATTCCATTTGAAATAAGCAAGTTGGTATCGACTTCCGGTAGAAGCGGAAGTGCCATCTGCTTGTAATTATTTTAGTTGAATTGGCCACACCGACATTAGTAATTATATAAATATTCAAAATTTTATGATGCGTACTTTTCTCTATATCGATCGATTCAGTTCCCGGTGAGACACCCTGTATTAACAACACATTGTATCTGCTTTTAATGTAAGTTTTGACATAGATCGGTTAAAACTAATATAACTATGTTAGAATTATTTTAAGTTAGATAATGTTAATATACAAAATGGTTATATACAGGGTGTTTGTCGTGTGGTTTGCCGAATGGAAAGTGTGGATAGGTGGGGTCATTTGGGACATATTTAACCCCAATGACCTCTATACAAATTCTCATGGATTTCCAGATATTATTTTTATTTGTTAATTTTGAAAATTTACCAAAATCCAGCATTTCAGCTGTTATCACTAACTTTTTTATGGTTCTAACATAAAAAATAATTTTTATCTGTATCATTAATGTATCCCTGCTCCAATGAGATCGATAAGTAACGCTGATAAAGAATGAAAAAACAATTGAGCTTACAAAGTCCCGACACTGGGTAGAATTAAAAAAAAAAAACGATCAAGATGTTCAAATATTTTTAAAATGTTCTTTAGTTTACGCGCTTCCTAAGGGTATATCACATTCCGTACAAACTTTTAAATAACTTAAGTAAATCGGTGATATTTGTTTACAATCAACTCTGAGCTACGCTAACAATAATTACAGTGGAAGTAAACTGATTTGTAGGATAAACATGCAGTGAATATACGAAAAAATTTTTTTCACCTCTTGCGCAAGTAAAATCGTTCTCATGTCTCTTTCTTTCATGTCTTTACCGTTTCAGAGCCGGCTGTGCTACGGGCCGTGAGGCGTTAATCTCAATTTTTGAGATAAATAATATAAACACTTTGTCTTATATTGCACCAAAGCTTTATTGCTTAATTCGCGGAAAATTCTAAAAATATTATTAAAAATTTTGTACTCAATTCAATTATTTGACATATGTCATATTACTATGATATTTACTTGCTTGTATCGTTCGTTATAATAATTGTATTCCAAAATGACGAATGCCGGCATTTGAATGTTACAGACACGCCCGTGTTCGGCAATTTTCGTGGATATGTGTCTTAAATGTTATGTGTCTCTAAAGCTGAGTACAGACTACAGCTGCAACGTGCAATGTAACGTGTAATGCAACATGTAATGCAACATGGACGCATTTTGCATACCTCTGTTTGCAGTTCTTTCGAATCGTATCGTAACTAAATATTTCTTTGTATTCGCGTTAGAAACCAACAACTGATGAATCTCCAGCGAGCATGCAACGTGCAACTCGTGTCCACACAGGTTGCATTACATGTTACATTACACGTTGCAGTTGTAGTGTGTACCCGGCTTAACATGTCAGTGACATTAGTGACCAGCGATCATTTATTTATTTACCTTGTAATTTGGATGGTCACTATTGTATGTTTAAATTGTTAGAGAAAATACAACATATTCTAATTGCTAATTATTATTCCCAATAAAACAATATCAATTTCAACTAAAAACTTGCCAAAATACTGAAACAGAAAAAGAATGTGAAATGAACTAAATAAGAATTATGAAGGAATTATTACTTATATTTATTCGATCCTAATCTAACGTTTCTATTGACACAATACATATGGAGAGCGAATGTGGAGCATTAGGATTTGATTTTTTCTTTTGATTTTTCAATTTGCGCCATACTTGTCTCTTCTTGCCACCCGCTGCAACTTTTCTTCTTCCCAAGGAGGTCGGTTGAACACCAATACATTTTCTTTTCTTCTGAATTCTTGTTTTACTGTTTGTTTTTAATTTTGAAGTTATGCATTTGTATTTAAAAGCGGTATGTAATCTACTTAGCAGAGCGTTATTGTTAGATGGATATTTAGTTTTGTCTTCCATTAAGTGGTCGACGATTTCTTTACTGTGTATTTCCCAAGCTATTTTTATATTTTCTATTTCTTTCTTTTCTATTAACCGATAAATTACAATTTGCAAAACGTTGGTCTATTGCATTATTAGTTACTGACTCTTGGTCTACGCTATTATTAATTTGTGGTGAATTATTCATATGTTGCTCAGTATCAGGACTACTGCTTTTTTTAGCAAAGGCAAAAACAAATTACTGTCTGGTTTTTCCCTGTTGCTACCTCATGCAAATGATTTTTGCAGGCAGTAGAGAGTGTATTAATGTTAAAGAACACGCCAAAACCCTCGATGAACTTTTCGAAACTGTAACAAAATCCGACGAAACATTTCGCAAGAAAAGCGTGCTTCACGTAAAAATGACGTTGGAAGAGGTCTTTATATATAAATTCACATTTTTGCTCTACGGAGCGTTTTTTATGCCAAAATCTTGGAAACTCATCAAGGAGTATAACTTTAGAAGTGTAGTAAATGTCGCTGCACTGAGACGTAATGTCACCCCGACCACAGAATTTAGGGAGTATAACGAAAACCGAAATTTTGAAAATAAAAACCCTTTTACGAATCCACGTTGTGCAGCACTGCAACTCATGCGTTGTGTTAAATATGAGGACAAGTTATTCAGTCTTTAGTCAAAGCATTTCGAGAGTTTTAGCGAAAATAGCCTTTAATGTAGAGGGTGCTTTATCATTTTCTAGCAGTCGATTTTGACGGGAAAATGGGTTTTAAGCGTATTTGCACTAAACCGGTTCCTCAGTGATTCAGTGTCAGAAAAGTATAGTTACCATATACGTGCATGAGACCGCCTTGCCTGAACGTATGAATTTATAATTGCAGAATATAATTGTTGCGATTCAAGCATTTTTAAGCTTCGAGGAGCGAACTAAATTGATATTGAACTGAAAATACGTCAAATTATAAAAATTGAATTTTTTACTGAATTGTGTAATCGTTAGCTATACACCGCATATTGGATGGTAGTTGGTTACATTATGAGTCGTTCCGTTCCTCACTATGTGTTGTACACGGGCCAGACTATAGTTTGTCAATACATTTTTCTTGAACGTTTTCGTAAAACATAATTTTTTAAAAGATTTAATATATATTTGTGAACTTTATATTGTCCTTTTCTTGTGTTTTCAAAATTCCTTTTCAAGTTTAAATTTAAGAAAGTGTTAGTATTTACTGTGTTAGATTTATAGTGTTACGACGTCCAATTGGTACCATTAGTGAAGCAGTTAAGCAAATCGAAACAGTATACATTTTGTATTATTCTCTGTATGAAACAGTCGATTTGGACCCTTCTTTTTGAACGTTTAATATCCACTTTGGAAAATATAATAAAAGTCCTTAAGACTTGTAAAGAAGGATCGTTCACATTAACACTGGTTAGTAAATCGAACTTTTTTATAAAAGTAGCTTGATGCGTGCAATATTTACCATTATACCTTATTGGGCATATACATTTACAGATTGACATATCCACATAGTAGAATATATCTTCTTCGTTATACCATTCTGATATTATGATTTATCAGTACTCTATTCTTCATTGATATGACACCAATATCGGCCTAGGCCGAAAAAAATTATCAGCCAAGGCCGTTATTGTTTTGACAGTTTGACATTTTTTTAAAATCAATTTTTATTCATATTTTTACAAAAATTACAACAATTTAATTAAAGGGATAACAATTTAGCATGCGAACAATAACTAAAATTAAAAGTGCAACTGGTATTGCCTGAAATTATGAATTTCTTGATTTCTCCGTTCTTATCAATGTTGTTACGGTAAAGGCACCGATGACTAGTAAATTTAATTATTTGAATTTAAGAAAAATGCGAGGCTTACAAATCATCGTCAAATATTAAAGTATATATATTATTATTATTATTAGCCGTTACTCGAGTCCGAGTATAAAAATGTTACAGTCGATAAATTGTGTACAATAAAAAACAAGTAAAAGGTGTAGTCTATTGTAATTCCCATTCATCTACGGTGCACACGACTATGGCTATAGAGGCCAATTCGGGAGAGCACATGTCGACCGCAGTCAGGACAAACATAGACCTGGTTAGGTCTTGGATTCGGCCTTCTTGCAGCAACATTTGCTTGATAGCTGGCCACAACCCCTCGCCATTCGGTTCTGTCCGCTGCAAGTTGTTCCCATTGCTCGTCTGCAATACCGCAGGATTTTAGATTCTCATGGAGAGCGTCTTTGAACCTCTTTCGTTGACCGCCACGCCTTCTTCTACCGCTTAGCAATTCACCATAAAGTGTACATTTAGGAAGGCGGTTATCATGCATACGATGAACGTGACCTGCCCATCTTAGGCGTGCTCTTGAAATAAGCACCTCAATTGGAAGGCTGTTTGCTCTCCTGAGTACTTCCACGTTTGATATGTGATGGAACCAACGGATTTTCATCATACTTCTGAGGTGTCTTTGCTGAAAATGTTCTAATTCTTTCACATGACGACGGTAAGTGACCCAGCTTTCACATCCATATAGCAGTGTTGGAATGACAACTGCTCTGTAGACAGCCATTTTCGTTGACAAAGCAAGGTCGTGGTTGTCAAATACTCTCTCTCTAAGTCCCCAGAGTGCTCTAGATGCAGCGTTAATTCTATTGCGAATCTCGCTGTCCATGTTTGCTTTGTCATTAACAACGTTGCCTAAGTAATTGAACTGATCCACCACTTCAAGAGAATTTCCGTTAAGTGTAATGTCTATTTGGTTCACTTGATGAGGAGTTGACATAATCTTAGTCTTTCCAATGTTGATTTTAAGTCCCAAGGAATCATAGCTCTGGGCATACACATCTAAAAGTTCTTGAAGCTCTTCCGGCGTAGAGGCTAAAAGTGCACAGTCATCCGCATACTGGAGATCACAAATGAATCGTGTGCGTGTCTTCGTGAAAGCTCTAAAGCGCCCTATGTTAAAGAGACCGCCATCAAAACGGTATCTGAGACTTATTCCTCTGACTGTCAGTTTGTTGTCAACAATAATTGTTAGAGCAGTGGTAAACAAATTAAAAAGTAGGGGTGCCAGGACACATCCCTGCCTAACTCCAGTGAGGGTTTGGAAAGGTTCGGTTGCCTCATTATTATACATAACCTGGGCGTTGTTGTTTGTATGTAGACTGCGACATACTTCCACAAATTTTCTAGGGATACCTAAGCGGAACATAATTTTCCAGAGCACTTCCCTGTCCACCGAGTCAAACGCCTTGGTTAAATCAATGAAGGCCATGTGAATTTCTCCTTGATGTTCGAGTGCTTTTTCTTGAAGCTGTTTAAGTGTGAAGATTAAATCCGATGTGCCTCGGTTTGGTCTAAAGCCACTCTGTGTTTCAGGAAGTAACTTTTCCATAACAGGTGTTAGCCTATTTGCCATCGCTTTAGTGAGTATCTTCCCTCCAACAGCCAGGAGAGCTATACCCCTGTAATTTCCACAGTCCGCAGCGCTCCCTTTGTTTTTGAAGAGGTTGATTAAAAGTGTATCACGAAACTTCTGCGGAGCTTGACCACTTTCCCACACGACATCAAACAGTTTTTTGAGGTAGGGTATGAGCTCTGTCGACACAGCTTTAAAGATCTCAGCTGGGAGTGAGTCGGCGCCGGGAGATTTGTTATTTTTTAGCTGCCCAATGGCGGTTAAGATCTCTTCCGTTGTTAGTGGTTTATCTAAGTCTTCGAAGGTGTCATATTGAGGGATAAGATTTATAATATCGTGATCGGCTTGACTTTGCTGGTTAAGAATGTTAGAGTAGTGTTCCTTCCATCGGGCTCTTATTTCCTGGTCTTCTTTGAGGAGATTTCCATTTAAATCTTTAATAGGGCACATATTTTTCCGACTGGGGCCGTACACTGCTTTTACTCCTTGAAAGAAATTCCTGTAGTCGTGTGAATCGGCATACCTTTGAATTTCTCTGGCCTTGCTTGCCCACCACTCGTTCTTTATTCTTCTGATTTCGCGTTGCGTTTCATACTTAGATTGGGTAAAAGCTTCTGCTTTTGATGAGTCGTTGGGGTGGTTGACAGCGTTTTGGAAGGCAATATGTTTGCGGTCAAGAAGTTCTTGTATAAAAGCTTCATTATCATTGAACCAGTCCTCCTGTTTTTTACTTGCTGCAGTGCCAAGAATTTCCTCACTCGCACTTTTTAAACTGTCTTTAATTTGTGTCCAGGTAGTAGCGACATCTACAGAATTGGTTTCTTCTAGTGCACTCAAATTCTCTTGAACTTTTTGCTTTAGCTGTTCGACGGTTTGTTGGTCACGCAATTTACTAATACAGAGACGGGGTCTAAGTATATATATATGGTATAATGAAAAATACTGAACGACACACGACCGATACGCAAATAACAGACGCAATTGATAGTATATTATATGGTAAAATTTGCGTATTTTGTCTAAACATAGTTAGCACTAAAATATAATGACTTGGAATGCTCGAATGCAACGAAGAAGATGCGAGGCCTCCTTCATATCGCAGGATTGTATTGTCATTTTTATTTTACCACATAATTCAGCGCCCGTAAGAGGGAATAGCTATTTTGGTTTAATTTGTTGAGTCCTTATTTATATAAGGCACTTGCAGATAGGTTGGAATATTATAATTCCTATATTTTATATTTTTATAAAATTTCCTTCTGCTATAAAATTGATTATCCAGTGATGATTATCAATTTTATTCTCGATTTGAATTGTTTCGAGACTACTGAGAGATGGCGCTAGTTACGCTCTACTGCGGTAGAACTTAACAGTGTCTATGAGATGCTCCGGGGTATTGAAGATTTCACTTGCACTGTACTGACGAGATCCAAAACTAGACCGAAACCGGTCTGCAGTTAGTGATATCCTGCGACATGAAGGAGGCCTCGCATCTTCCTCGTAGCATTCGAGCATTCCAAGTTATTGTATTCTAGTGCTAACTGTATTTAGACAAAATACGCAAATTTTACCATATAAGCGCTCGTAAGGGGGAATAGCTGTTTGGGTTTAATTTTTTGAGTCCTTATTTATATAAGGCACTTGCAGATAAGTTGGAATATTATAATTCCTATTCTTTATATTTTTATAAAATTTCCTTCTGCAATAAAATTATTATCACTTATTCAGTGATAAAGTACATACTATACAGCTACAAATAAAATAATATGGAGAGGTTCAACGATAATAGATTTTTCTATAAAATGGTTCAGTTTAAATTAAATATAAATATGGTGTTACACAATTTTTGGCACTTAGCTGTGTTATTTTATATGGTAAGGACACGGCACGCCAAATCTTGGATTGGAAACGTACAGTCCTACCTTCGGTTTCAAACTCTCAGGTCAGCTGTTCCAGATACGTTTCTTACATAAGTCCACCAGTTACAAAATAGAGCACCAATTGACCAAGAAAATAGGAAAGAAGAAAAGGGGAGAAAGAACCCTGAAATAAATAAATAAAAAAATAGCATTACATAACGAAAATCACAAGAAACAACAGTACTCACTTCTACACCCTGTAGAAGGTTCCTTTACATAAACTTGTCTGAGGGCTGATGATTTCGGTATACCATAGGTACTGAAACAGGGTAAAGGGAATCATTTAAAAATCTTCCACTTAAGATGACGGATAAGAAAAACTTACCACGCAAATTGCAGGAGCCCGAAGATGCAGACTCTCTCACAGAATATTACTCCCAAATTAATGGAACTTCATAACAACTACAAAATAATTCAGCTCGAAACCTGCCTATTCAACACTTCAGACGAAACAGAAAGACTGAAAGTGGGCACGGATTTCAGCGGGACCACAAAGAAACATTATTAAAACAAAAAGAAGTTAAAGAAGCCAGAAAAAAAAACAGCAATAAAATAATCGCAAAATACAAGTAGCATAACATCGTCTTGTACCATCAAGTTATAAACGCATAAATATTTAGGAATTAAATTTCGCAGCCGCGAAACGGCGAGGGGTTCTCGACTACAGTCACTGTCAGCATCAAATTCGTCAGTGGATAGGCAACCAATCTCTCGGCTTATGTTTACCATATTAATTTTTAAATAATTTTTATTTTGGGCGAATTTAAACCGTAACAATCGTTATTTTTGGTTCCGTTTTGAGTTTATTAAAATCTACTATCTAAATGACTACTATCACAGAAATATAAAATAGAAATAGAATTTATTGATGTTAAGAACTACAGCAGTTTTACACAAGTCAAATTAATCATATTACAGATTAGTTGTAATAATATGGAATATTGATGATTAGCAATATTCGGTTTATAAAAACAAATAACAGTTAAAACAGTTCAGTTGAATATTCAGTCAATAAAAATGTTGAAAATTATAGAAAGTCCCGTTTATTAGTAACTTTTTAATCTGGTTACAAAACTGGTTATATGGTAAAGAGGTAATATGTAGCGGGAGTTTATTGAAGAAAAAGGGGCCAAAGTAGTTGTCTCCATTTCTATTTTTTTTTCTAGTCGTAGATATCCCAAGGATATCTTATTACTAAACCTTGTATTGCGGCCATGTACATCCCCATGAACGGTATAATTAATGACTTTATGTCTTACGTCATGTCTATATCTAAGACCAGATATCGATCTCACAACACGTCTCTGTAAACTAAATATTCTATTTAAATGAGCTGTATGCCCCCATGTTAGAATTGCATAAGAAAATGTGCTTGGGAATAGCAGAATAGAATAGGAATCTTGCCAGTTTTTTCGGAACATAATCCTTATGTTGATCCCAACACAGTTTGGGATCAAGTACTACACCCAAAAATTTTACATTATCCGGATTTTCTTAATTTTCAATGCTATGAGTAGAAAATACCATAATAGCTGTTTTGGTATCGTTTAAGCATAAAATATTGGCTTGGAACCACTCGGAATCCGTCGACTGTGTTCGCAGCATAATACTCTCCAACTCCTTCTGGTTCTCATTAGAATTTACTTTAGTTGCATCATCTGCATACAATGCGAATTTGGAATTTGAGACATATTGCGGTAAGTCGTTAACGTAGATCAAGAATAGCAGGGGTCCGAGGACGGACCCTTGAGGTACTCCATGATTTATACCCGCTATTGATGACATCGCACCATTATAAACAGTGATTTGGTTTCTATTCTCCAAATAATTTTGAAGCATGTGACCCACAAGATTAGATCTTAAACTATATTTGTCACATAAAGAGCTCACGGCAGCTCTAACAGTCGGAGAGGATTGTTGGTCTTCTAGAGACTCGCTAAGGGTTAAAATAAATACCTATGCACCAGCCAGTAGCCCTAACTGGCTACTAACAATTAAATTTAAAAAAAAATTATAAAAAAAATTGACTAAAAATTAGATGAGGCAGGTTATTAAGATGACGAAATTAAACCAAGGTGGCATTAGCTTTACACTTTAATAACTGGTATATGAATATATGTATATATATATATATATATATAAAAATTTGCTGAAAAATGTAATAATGTAAATATTATATAAAAAACAAGTAAATAACTATACTACTAAATGTATAAATATAACACTAAAATTATGTTATGTTGGCCCTACTCGCCAGAATGTCTTTCGGGATTATGCAAGTTAGTGCAAATGGACTTAATAGCGCTCTTTACCTCTATAACATCAGCGACTAGATATAACCCTAAAATATGTTCAATGCAATATGCAATGCCTCGTATTATGCTAGATTATATAAGAAGCTTACACCTATAAGTAAGATGATAACTACGGACAGAAAATTTGTCTCAGGTAGGTAAGTGTTTATCGCTAATATTATGTAAACTATAGGTAAATGATATAATCTATGTATTTTAGCACAAGTTGATTGGTAGTGGTACTACCGCAACAGCTGTTAGGAGTTCACATACTCAGATCATTTTCCACATGTGAGACAGGTAACGTCCCTTTATAATAACATTTATATTATATTCTTTATAAAAGAAACTACAAAGTTAGGCATAAATAAGTGACTGCCTAAATCTACTCTAAAATAATATAATGTTACTTCTGTGTCGTTGAGGCGCACTTTATATTGTCTTTCTCTTTTAGGTGGTGATAAACAAAGAATTATTACTATTGAGCGAACCTTCCTTTTTTTTTTCTTGAATTAAGCATAAACTTCTCGCAGAGGCTTCCGCTAGGTATCGCGTAGTTCTGGTATACATACAACGATGACAAGAAAATACAAATATTGTACTTACAGTATCTATGACGATTACGCTTAACTGCTTGTAGTGAAATTCTGTGATACTTCACCGACATCCGACGAATATGGCTTTGGCAACTACCAATAAGGGCACGGAACAGGACAAATCACCTGTAGGTAGGTATTATCTCAACACCAGAGTTCCAACTTAAATCTCCAGTACATTAACAATGTATGTCTCCAATCATAAATTTCATTACAAAACATTCAAGATGTAGATTTTCTGCCCTGGCATCCGAACACTGATAATTTTTAACGTATAAAAAAAACCTGAAATATTAATTTCACCTCAGTTATGGGAAATTTTTACAAGGATATTTTATTATTTACCTTAGTTGTTCTGAGGTTTTTCTTTTCCACAATTCGTGAAATTACTAAAAATTTACTGCAGCATGATCAAGTCTACATATGGCCGCTTTGGTTGGACCAAAAAAGGCTCTTTCCTGTATTATACTTTTTTTCTATAACCCTGTGTACAGGGCTACCAATCAATTTTATCACATAAAATTTACTCTCATGGAGATTTAAATTTGAACTGATATTAGTAGTACCCAACTAGCATCCACAAATAAATGCTAAAGCATTTTCATTGTTTCAGGGAATGGACCAAAGGCGATTGTGCAACTTTAGGCCTGAAGTATATTCAGTATTACTTGAAGTAATAAATGTAATATATATTTCAGAGACTAAAATGTAGTTTGTGTTGCATACCTTACTGCTTCATTCTGTGGAAAGATGTAATTTATACAGAGTGAGCCCAAAACTTACTTGCACACAGTGGCCCAAAGAAAGTAACCGCTACAAGCAATGTTAATGATGTTGATTTCAAGCCATATCTTTTTAATTTTTCGAGTATTATATTATGCCGAGCACAGTCGAATGCCTTCGAGAGGTCACAAAAAGTACACCCTGCGTAATCCTTGTTTTCGTATGCATCAGTGATATAACTCAAGGCTACACTTATAGCATCCATCTGTCATTGATTTCTTTGTTCTGAAACTAAACTGTCCACTGAAAAATAGGTCATTCATTTCAAAATTAGATGTTTGTGTAACAGTTTTTCAAAAATCTTACCTAGAATGGGAATAATTGATGTGGGGCGATAATTGGACATATCATCTAGATCACCCTTTTTGAATATTGGGACAACTTTGGACATTCTTAGGCAATTAGGGAATATACCTTCGTTTATACACTCATTAAATAGTTTAGCGAGAGGGCCAGTAAGTATATCCATGAAGAATTTTATGATTATAATGTTTATTTCATAATATTCTTTCCTTGCTTTATGAGTGGTTATATAAAGAGTTCTTATGACAGTCCTCTAGGGATTTAAAAAACTTAAATTGTTGCCGGAGTTAAACTAGTTATAGTTATGAAAAAAGATGATTTACGCAATAACGAATTAAATGCATGATCCTACGTCTGCTGCTATTGCATCATGTTATGAAAACCATTACAAACCATTAGTATAATAATAACCATTTTAAAAATGACCATATAACTTTATATAATATGTTAAAATGATATTTTAAGATTTGGACGTTATATCACACAAAATTTCAAGAACTTTTAATTTTGATGAAATTTTGGGCTCAAGGTGTTTTGAAAACCTTTATTTACAAAAATGTTCGATAAATAGTGCCTATTACGATTGTTTTAGTTTATTTTAATATTGTAGGTGGCTTTGCATTTGTAGAGAGCGAATATCTTTTTGGCCATATGTAGATCCCACTTTGAGTAAAATTTGATTTAAATCGGAAAGAAAAAGAAAATAGTTATAAGGGTGTTGCACTCTTAAGTGCGACATACTGTAGATAAATTCATTCCATCCTTTATTCTAACTGAGTCTTGCTGGGCGGTGATAGAAATAATATACGTACTTCACTCATTCAATAAAATACCAAATCGTAAAGCATTTATTGTTCATTTTATCCAGCAGTAAAGTTATTATTCAAAGAGATCCGCCAATATAATTTATCTGTTTAAAGGGGTACTAAAAGTTAAGCTGAATAGTGGGATCGATCTAAATTGTTCTCAAGAGTGCCGTGTAGACCGTAGCCGTCCTTATTGAGTATATCACATATTATAGGTGCACAATGTTCGCATAGCTTTGTTTAATTCCGAGACGTTCCAAGCATATTATAAAGTCACTTAGCTTACAACACAGCTGGCCAAATCTAATTACCAGGTTTTGTAGTGGCGATGTAATTAAAAGCATTTACTGGCATACTGTATCGATATAAGCGTTGAATATCTATGCATGTTTTGTATCTAGTAAACACAATATCTCTAAAGTGTCGCAGGATGGATTGAGTACTGTTATTTTGAAGTATCACGAAACTAGACATATAGAGAGGAATCAGGTTTGCATCTCAGATAGAAGGAAACTAAACATTTAGTAACAATGGATTGCCTTACCAATAAGCGACCTGTCGTCTGTACATGCAATTTTATAACACCACCAATAATTTACATTTGCTAGAACAGATTATATTTATTTTATTTATTTATAAAAGTACAATACATCACATTAAATTCATCAGATATATTCAAGACAATAAGTCGTGGGCAATGAATAATAGAACAAGTCTTATAGCCCATTTTTGCTAAAATCTTAAAATAAAGTTATTCACATGTACCTTTTGAATTATGAAATTATCTTTATATTTGTCAAAAATATTTAGCGTGCAAAGAAAAGAATATGGTCAGTATCAGCAACTTTGTTAAAGCTATAATTATTGTTAAAAAAAATTTTCTTAGCATTTTAACATATTTCTTACATATTGAAAATTAAAATTGAAATTATTCCAATAATTGGTTTGTTTGGGCTTCCTCCTACATATTATAATTAATGAGGATATACATCACCCTGCCTTGGTCACATCAATTATTGAGATGAACGCCACTAAAAACCTTACTAATAATTTTCCACATAATAATAATATTAATTATAATTTTCGTGATTTATCTAAATCATATGTTAACCTCCTTAATGTTGACTGGTCTTTTCTTTCCTCTCTCAATGACGTCAACAGTATATGCACTCAGTTCTATGATAGACTCGATTTGGAGTTTGAATTGTGTGTACCAAAGAAATCGCCCTCGCGGAATAATAAGTACCCCCCCCTTGATTTAATGGTAGTATTATTATTAGAAAAATGTGTTCGTAAACCGATGATCTTTTTGAGGAGTTTAAAAGGGTCAGTAAAGAGGGATATTAATATTGCATACAAAAACTACTAAATACCGAATATAATATAAAAAGCGATCCTAACAAATTCTGGGCGTTCATTAATGACAAGAAAGTGTCAACCGATGTTTCAGATGAAATATTCTATGACGGTGCTTCAGTTAATAGTCCGCATAATATTTTAGATGCATTTTCCAGATTTTTTAGCCAGTCATATTTTTTAGCCAGTCATATTCTGATTCCTCATTAGACGCCGTGAATAATTCTATTGATAACGGTTGTCCAAATAATAACCCTACTGTTAATATACATTTTTCTCATGCGGAAGAAGTTCTCCAGGCCTCAAAACGCATTAAACCTAAAATGACTGCAGGTCCCGACTCCATACCAGCATTTTTATTGAAAGACTGTGCTATTATTTTTGCATATCCTCTAACCTTAATTTTTAACCTTATTTAAAAAAAAATTAATTTCCGGACTTATGGAGACTTCCCAAAGTCTGCCCTATTTAAACCTATTACATATTCAAAACTTCTGGCCTATTTCTGTAATCTGTAATTTTTGCAAAGTTGTAGAAATCCAACTTCATGACAGTATTTTATTGTTCAATTAAGTCTAAGATATCTATTCACCAACATGGATTCATGAAGGGGCGTTCAACGACGACTAACTTATTCTGTATCTCAGTATATTTCTGAATCCTTAGATGAATATCGCCAGACTGATGTCATATATACGGATTTCTCCAAAGCATTTGACAGGTTAGATTATCAGTTACTGTTAATCAAATTAGAGAAAATTGGCCTTTTATACTCATTATTCAAGTCTTATTTAACAAATAGGTTTCAGAATGTTACTCTTAACGGATTCAAGTCAATTGAGTTTGCTGCTACCTCTGGTGTTCCCCAGGGATCCATCTTGGGGCCCTTATTTTTTTATATATTTATCAATGACATAACGAACGAAATTGATTTCCCTTGCCTGTTATATGCTGATGATCTTAAAATTTTCTCAGTTATAAACCATATTGATGATTGTTTTCAACTTCAAGCTTGTCTTAGTAAAGTAAACAATTGGTGCTTAGTAAATAAACTACTCTTGAATGCTAGTAAATGCAACATAATGTCATTCTCATTGAAAACATCTCCGATTATTTTTGACTATTATTTGGTTAGTGATACTCTTCAGAGGCATACAACTTTTCGCGACCTTGGCGTAATCGTAATTTACCAACCACATTGATACCGTAGCCTCTGAAGCCTTTAAGGCTCTTGGATTCATAGCTCGCATCAGTCGTGAATTTACTAATACGGATACATTGAAAATCCTTTACCAATCATTTGTGAGGTCGAAACTTGAATATGCATCACTTATTTGGTGTCCCAGTTATGAAGTTTATAAGAGCAACCTGGAAGCAGTTCAAAGCCGGTTTGTTAAACTACTTTGGTTTAAGTCTGATGGTATCTATCCAGCTATTGGCTTTCCGCAGAGTCAATTGCTTGAAAGGTTCTCGTTGTCTACTCTGGAAGACAGACGAATATACGTCTCTCAAGTATTCTTATTCAAAACACTACACAATGGTCTTGATGTTCCTGGAATAATTTGCAAAGTAAATCTTCACGTCCCTAGATTAAATTCTCGTAATGACCAAGTTTCTTATTTACCCACTCCACATACAAATTTATTAAAAAATTCGCCTTTATTCACTATCTGTAACAATTTTAATAAACTGTGCAGCAACCTCGATATTTTTAATTGCAGCCTTAATGATATAATAGCTGAAGTTTTTAATTAATTTAAATGCTTTCAAATTACTTTTGTTTTTCTTACACTGAATTTTAATCTTTATATCCCTCTGTCTTTCTCTATAATACTGCACATGTACCTCATTAAACTTGTTTTTAGTTATCTGTAATTTAGACTTTGTATTTATTGATGTTCTTGTTAGTTTATATTATTCTTTATCCTTATTTTTTTTTTGTTTTTTGTCTTATATCGATTTTTAATGTTTTATATTGTACTCTACTTTTATGATTTATTTTTATAACTTTCTATCCTGTTCTATAATTGGGTATTTTACCTGTTGAGCAGTGTATGCAATAAATAAATAAATAAAAAAAGAAATATTCAAGGACAGATAAATTTACACTAGAGTAAAGTAGTGGTCCTATTATTTTCAGTTCAAGAGTGTTAGTCCGTGAGTCAGTCAGGATGTCACTACTATTAGGTGGGACTAAGCGGCATCTGCCTTTTTAGATTGTTCTAAATACGAGTTAAAAGGAATCACCTTCTGGACATTTCAGGTTTCCAGTTAAACACATTTTTCAGCTGCTACGGTGTTTTGAACATTTCTCACCTTTTTGATACAATTATGCGTGTATCTCAAAATCCGTTGATCCTAGCTGAAAAATGCCTCTTAATAATGTTGTTCAGAATAAAGTTTTACCCATAACTGTGAAATTTTTATACCGGTTCAAGACAGTCTAAGACAGTAACTGTAAATAAAATGATTTTTTTAATGTTGTGTTCTGGTTTCGTAATAATAAATTAAAATTATGATTCCCCATTATTTGACTTCATTTCAGATTTACAGAAATTTGCTGAGAAACTAGTTTGAAGTGTAAGAAAAATGAAAAGAACAAAGCTAGAGGAAAAATTGATGGGAAGCTGTATTATATTACTACCAAAAGATGCGTGAAATACTTGGGGTCAGACTGGACCAATAACTGACGTTTAACAAAGATATCAATGATACAGTCAGATGGTCTACTCTCTATCTACATGATGATGGTCAGGCCGTCCTTCACATACGCGGTGCCGGTTTGGTGCAACATACCGACCACAACAAGGAAAAAGCTAAAAGTGATTGAACACAAATTTAGGTACACCTTCCTCAAAGACCTCTGAAAAATTGATAATATGTTTGAACATAGAATATGTTACGTGATAAAAAAATTAAAAAGATATAGTTTATAAATAGATTTAAAAACATATAAGTAAACACAATACTCATATTTAAACAACATAGTCACAGTATAAGAAATATAAACAGTGAATTGTAAAGTTTTCACAAAATTGGTTGGGGGATAAACACAAATAAGTATGGCTACAAGATTCTCTATTAAAAAAATCACGAACACTATAAAAACTACCTTCAAGTAAGATATTTTTCACTGCGGTTTTGCAGGCTCTGTAGTTTTGCATATTTCGGATATCAGCCGGGAGACTATTGAAAAGTAAAACACAGTTGTAATATGACGAATATTTATAATTTGAAGTATGATGTAGAAGTATACTAAGTAGATCACCACGTCTTGTGTTATATGTGACAATTATTTCTTTGTGTGAATGAATCTATATTTTTTTGGTATACGTAAACATTTTAGTATAAATACAGATGGAGTCGTTAGTACTTTTTTATTTTAAATACATTTTTACAGCTCTCTCTGTAACTCATCTGTAATATACGTCTAATGAGTATTTTTTGGCTAAAAAAGACTTTCTTCTGGATGTGGTGGCCAAGGTTATTCTTTGACTGTTCCTTTTATTTGGTTTCGCAAAAGCAAGGGAACATTACTAATCACAGATTTTTATTTTTGTTGTTCAGCGTGAGCCTCAAGCTTCTTCTGCAATAGTATACATTCGGTGGCGATTACTTTGGCCCCCAAGTTATCAGAAATTACATAAACTCGGCGTGATACGGTGTGAAATGCAATGACTCGTTGAACTCTGACTCTGTATTTTTCGAAAGTGATTCTTAGTCGAATCTGATGAAATGTCTCGAATGTCCTTGGATTACAAAAACGATACGAGTTGAAAAATCAGTTCTGCAAGTGAAATATTTCGAGAATTTGAAAAAAGTTCATGTCGAATTGTATCAAAAATCATATTAAAAGCGTCTTTCTCGGTTATTGTTAACAAGTTGTCCACGTCGCGGGCATCTTTATCAGGCCATGCAAGCGTGTAGTATTTGTAATAGGTTTTATGATAATATGCTTCAGCTGCCACGATATCTCTTGAAGTTACAGACAATATTCTGTTATCTCTTTTTTTTTTGAAGGGAAAACTCATCATGAGCACCTCAGCTAGAACCCCTCCCCCTCTTTAGTGTTTCCGACTAGTTTGGAACTGCTTTCGCTTATCTTCAAACCAGCTGGTCATTTGAGTCCGTTGTTAGGAATTCCTCCTTGGAGTCAGCCCCATCTCTTCACATCATCTTGCCATCGCAATCGGAAGACATTATCAAACTAATGTTACACAATGTCCTTTCTGGATCAGGACGGCCCTAGCCTTCCTCCATCTGCTCGGGAAATCCCCCTCTCTAGAGCGCGCTTCATTACCCTTAAGATCTCTCGCGAATACTCTTCCGTAACCAGCTTAACTATTTCAGGCGGGATCTCATCTAAGCCTGCCGCCTTCCCACTTTTGAGCCTGGCACGTGCTGCCTCGAGTTCTTCCGCCGTAAACGGGGGGACCGCATTTACCTCTACCGCCCCCCACCTAACTATGGCCCTTTCTGGGAACAGGGCGCTCACCACTTCAGCCATCTTTTCCGTTAGCAAAGCTGGAGGGGATTTCTCATTTGTCGGGTAGCAATCTTATAGCCGTCTCCGCAGACATCCGTATCCACACTCTCACATAGTCCTCTCCACCTCACTCTCTTTTAGTAGCCTCTCTCATGTTTCTTCTGGCATTTCGATACTCCTCAAGATACGGCTTATCCCCAGGCGCTTCTGCTCTCCTATTATACCTTGTACCCTGCCGACGGATCGCGATGCACTCTCTTCTGAGAGCTGCGATCTATACCGTCCACTAATAGACCTCCTTCCTCAATTTCCTGATTCTCCTTCTGGGCATTGCTGCATCGCAGGCTCTAGTAACCGCATCGGTGAGGGTTTCCTCCGTTTCATTCACGGTTTCTCGGAAGGACTCCGCCAAACTCCTTTTGAATGCTTCCTTGTTTAACCTGCCCAACTTCCAGCCTCTGCCTTTCACCACCTGAGTGACTCGACTCTGCCCTATATCGTAAGTAATATAGAGATGATCACTTAATGTCTCTTCCGTTGTTAAAACTCTCCATCCAGTAATTCTTCTGGCAGCCCCTTCCGAGCCTCAGATCTAGAATGGAACCAATATCTCCTCTTACGAAGGTATAGGCCGTGCCCTGGTTTAGCATATGCAGGTCTTCTCTGGCCATCCACTCGCTGATTGCTATTCCTCTCTCGTTAGTTTGGTCCATGTCCAATTCTGGAGACCAACCATTAAAATTACCAGCAACTCTCACCTCTCTCCTCCCTTTCCCATTCGCTCTCATGGCCCTTCCGAGCTCCTCCAATGAGTTACCCAGTTCCGCCTACGCCAGCGTAGCCGTAAATAGCTAAATATAATCACTTCATTCGGCTCCACCCAGACGAGTCTTCTCATAAACTCTGGATTGCACAGCAACATTTTGAGCTTGCCTCGTGGAGTACCTTGATTCCGGAGTGAAAAGTTTAAAAAAAATTAAATTCAAAAGTTATAAAATATAATGGATATAGTTAACGATGAAGACGAATATATAAGATATTGCACATCTAAATATTTTGACGTGTATCGTTTAAGACTTTTCAAGTTCAATGTTTTCAAAAGAAAAACAAAAACAAATGGTTCAAGACTTTTCATGTCTTAAGTATTTTTAATATTCACGCCCGCGTACGCCAATGATAAAACAAAAGCATCATCACATTATTAAAATTAAAGGCCAACACATGAAGATTTTATCATTTTATACAATAATTTTCATATATTTAGGGCCAGGTTATTTCAGGTCCAGGTTATTCAATAAAAAAAGTTAACCAATGTTTGTGATAATCGTTGATGAAAAAATAATTCACCGTCGTCGGTAAAGCTCGACTGCAACCTTCACTTCTTATGTTTTTAGAGCCGATAACTTACACATCTTTGCTGATTTAACCCATGTAATAATAAAACTTCATCTAATTCGCTTAATAGATCAAATTAATTTCATCACTTGAAATTCTGTGCAGAATGAGCAATAACTCAATGAGTCCAATTATTGCATACAAGAGTATCTGTTAAATTAGCTACCAATCTCTTTGATTAAGATTGATTTTATTCTACAAGGAAATGGTGAAAAGAGAATGAATGGGTAATGTATTTGGTTGCTTATGCTGCAGATAATTGAACCAGACAGACAGGTGCAATAATTATTAGATTATCGCTAATTAAGACGTAACATATCTGCATGAATCCATACAATTAATTATTCCAGTCTGTAGTACTGTCAAACTGAATAATATTCTAATTTACAATGTTCATCTAATTTGTCGTAATAATACCCTGCGGTATTTTAGCTCAAGGCAATTTGTTTTAAATTTATACAAGTTTATTTTAGAGTGCCAAATAGACATTTTTAATTTACCAATGGCTAGAACCAACTTACTGCTCCGTTCATCCATGTATATTTAATGACGACCCCCTTTATCGCGGAAGGCTCTAGAAGAGCCTTGTATGGGAGGGAGCTACACATTTAGAGACAAGGGACACACACCTAATATCCGTGTCTAGTGAAAAAATCCCTCTCACAGTATTTTCCACTGCCACGGCCGGGGATCGAACCCGGGACTTTTGGGTGTGCGCTTACCTCTCGACCATCAATTTACCAATTACCAATTAAAACTTTTTTATTGCATATTATATGTGACATTTCATTTCATTCATATCATTTTTCTAGCTATCTAGTTTTTGTTACAATCCTATGGTTGTTAACATCAATACCCTAACCTATCTAGAGGCTCCTCTTCAAGGTATAGGGCGGCCGATGGATGCCGAATGATACGCTATAGAATTTATTGCTTATTATATTATTGTGATAGTTCCTAAAAGTTTTTATCATTTATGTGTATGTATTCTGAAAGATTTATAAATTACATGCTTATGATTTTATTGTGGTGTTAAATTTTTATGATATTTTTTATATAGGAAACAAAATGAAAAACCTACTTCAGAGATGTGTTTATGTAAAAAAAAACTAAAATTTTATCCGGTAAAAAATTATATACAAGAAAAGGAATTATAGCTATTCTAACGGTTATCAAATAAAAATGAATGAAAAAAAAAGGGACTATTCTAATAATATATACATATGTACAAGGGTGTATAAGGGTAAGAGGGATAGGGGAGTCTGAAGGTCTGTTATGGTATATGTAGCGTTCAAGTTATATGTGAAAATCTAATGTCAGTCTCTGGTATTGTATATAGGAAGTCTCTGGTGTAACAGTCTATGTGCGTGTGGTGGGTCATTGTGGCTTCGTCTTGTTGCGATGTCTCTGGTCAACTCCGATTGTTGAATTTTTGTAGTAAAAAATTTTTGGGCTGTGTCATCTATATAATTTCGTATGAATGGAACCCCGGCCTTCTCGTGTAATTCAACAACCGGAGTGTATCTGTCTGCGTTAAGTAGTAAGCGTAGTATCTTGTTTTGCGTCGTCTGTAGTCTTTGGCACTGTGCGTCCGAGATGCAGTTCCAGGACGCATAGGCATATGTTAGAGTTGGTCTGAAAATCACTTTGTATAAAGTCAGTTTATTGTCGATAGTCAGTCTGCTGCGCCGGTTCACCAACGGATACAGCTTGCTCAGCGTGGCGTAAGTTTTTTGCAAGATGTTGGTGATATGGGGTCCAAAGCAGAGTCTCGTATCCAGGGTTATCTCTAGATACTTGACCCTGCCTTTTTCTCCTATCTGTTTGCCATCGATCATCAGGCATATTATACGTAGTAATTTAAATAAACTAAGTACGCTTTGTGGTATATTCAACATAAACTTAAAAGAGTTACATAGTATCACTATGGAATATAAGGACAATTTTTAGAACTTTTCAATTGCACAATCTGCAGATTTGCAACTATGTTATAAGCTCATATACTTATTATTATTATTATTTGCTCGCAATTTGGTTATAAACTATTTGTCCTGTAATTGGATTCTTGTAATCTGTTTTGCAATAAAGACTGTTATTATTATTATTTTAATTAATAACTTATATTTCTAGTAGTAGTTTTGAATTTCAAACATTTTTTTAGTGGAGCAAATCTACCAGATATTTATAACCAATTAGGAAATTTGTTAGGGTTAAATCACTTTTTTTAACTTCAAGCATCAAAAACAACCAAAAAACAAGATTTATTTTACAACGATTATATACGAATGCGGCAGAAGCAGTTTTATATTACAAACACCACAAAAATTAGACAACCTTCAATTCCAGAAGCCAGATCCTGGCGCATTGAAAAACTCGGACCTTGAAGTAAACGTGTATGAGAAATAAAACGAAAATTGGGAACAGAAAATCGGATATACTACTCTCAGCAGGCTTCACACTTCGTGAACTCTTATCACCTTGTCAAATTTTTTGGTTACCAAGATAATCGGGTATGATCTCTACAACTAAAATATTTTCGAAAGTGCGGTGTTGTCACTTATACGTAAAACTGGCAACATCTTCGTTATTTTAAACGGAATACTCTGTATATTTTAATATTTTTTGGATCGTCGTTCTGAGTAACTTTTGTTCGTGTTTCCGTGCTTCCCTATGCTTATCTCAAGCCGTTTTCGAGACAATAAATCTTTTCTGAATTTATTGCCAAAAATTTGACTTTCAGTAAATCTTGTTTTCTCCTACCTACGCAGCAATTAAAAGATAATTTTTTAGTTGCGGCTAGGCAAGGCCTGGAGGCATCTCTCCATTAATCACATGTTTCGAATATCATACAGGGTGAGTTAGAGAACGCTTTCTATAAATGACTGAAAAAAATGCACGAAAGATAATTTTTTTAAATGGAATACCCTGTATATTATTACTGATTCGGAAAGGTGATACATTTACCTATTTAAAAAGGTAAATATTCTATACCTAATGCACACCGTTTTCGATTTATGGGCACTTTTTGTTACCTTACCAAGAATATTAGTCTTTTGGTATATCATAACGGGTGGGCCATGAAATTTTTATTCTGTCATTTTGTAATCACGACTAAATAAATTTGACGTTAGTGATATTTGCACTTAATTTGAATAGCTTAGGGTAATCGTGGAATTGGCACTTTCAGAACGTAGGACTGGAAAGCCCTACCAGACAATTTGTAGGACAATTTGACCATTTGGTTTCAAAAATATTAATTAAACAATAGTGTAAAAATTAACCCTTTTGCACTAAAATTTCAGACCTCGTTCTTTTTACGTATAGGGGACGGAAGACTCGCCTGTCCAACACATCACTTTTGTAGGATATGCGTAGCTCCCTGTTTTTAATAAATTATCTATCAATTTAACTAAAAAAACAAAGTTTATAAAATTTAAAAACCACCTCATCACTTGTTTAGAAGCTGCGTACAACTTTGCATACTGCTACTAAAAATTTTCGCAGAGAGAAAAGCTGGGGGACTTGTCAAAACTAATCCACTTACGAAAATTCAACCTTTTAGTAATCACTTTAAGAAAGGGGAGCTGTGCACTGGGCTACTCCTGAAGCAAAAAAAATTGTTTTTTAGCCCAAACTACTGGATCGATTTTGTTAATATTTTTTATGCCTAATCATAACTCTCATATTTGGAGAGGGAAGAGGAGTTACCTTTCGCATGTCAACTGTTTTTAGCGTTCTCAGGCCCCATATAGAGCACCGTATAAGTATATTCTGTAAAAAAATATATCTGTTCTTACCTTAAACGTTTTGAGCTTCCCAACTTTGTTTAGTATATTTTTTAGGATAAGGAAACATAAACACCAGGATAAATAAAAATAAATATACTTATATTTACAAGTAATTAACCCCTTCTTCATACTAGCATCAAATTAAATATAAAAATAAAACTTATATGCACTATATGAAGCGAAGCTCCCCCACTTGACATTACTGGGAAGTCCCTCTGCATTGCTTCGGAATGTTCTCCTGTAAAAGAAACAAAATATTATACCTTTGTCTGAGATGGCATGATGGCGTATTCAAGTTAGAGACCATTTTCATATCAAGGTGTAGATGATTTTGTCTACCTCTCTAAATTTATCATTTAAGCTTCCACTTTCTTTCAACTGCTTTGGAAATCTCAGTCAAAATCTATAGGTACGTAATTCTAAAAATGACACAACAACAAATCATTTAATAACCTACAACACTTTGTTTGGATACTTAGATGAGATTGTACCGGATGTTTGAAAGCTTCCACTCGTAAAGGCTCAACAGGTGTGGATTCCATGGCATCTAGATATAACCTCAGTGCTCTATTTTCAATTACATTAGCTACTGTAGTGTTGCTTGATGATCTATAATGCGTCCGTAATATGTGATGGGTCGAATATACGATCTATAAAAAATTATGGCCATTTCTGGATCATGTCCTCACTAAGTTCCCATTATCAGTCTTTAAACATTTAAACCGTTGTACCATACAGGCCCAGTTGCACAAATCAAGCTTAAGTCTAGCTTTATGTTAAGCTGATATTAAACTAAGAATTCAGTTGTTGCACAATCAAAGTTTTTGACAATCTACACCCAATAATGTGTCTTTTCTGCATGTGTCTTTATATCAAACTTTGTATTTTTATTTAAATTCGAAAGTCTGAATAGCATTTAAATCTAGAACTGTCAGAAATTGATATAAAGAACAACTGTGAGTATTACCAATATTATATTTTCTCAAATATTTCAGTTTTGTGAAACTGAAAACACTAACCGTTGCACGACGCAAATGGATAGTTTGTATAACTGACAAACTTAGTTAAACTACACATAAGCCGATATTTGTACAATTGGGCCTTAATGATCTTGTGGCTTATAAAAGGTTTTCATGCGAATTTCTGATCGAGAGCAATGTCTACACACGTTACCTGCTTTTGCACAGGAAATGCTATGTACCGATAGTCTCTATTGGGAATATTATATCTCGTAAAAAAGACTAGATGACTTATCTGATGACAATGAGGCAGATGCATGAATTTCAAAATTGCTTAAATTTATTTTTCCATAATACGTACTATACCGGGTGTCTTATTGAATGATGTAATCATAGTGGTGATTTCAACCTTCCTGAGTACATTAATATTGAGCCCTAAAAAGCAATTGTTAGAACATTTCGCGTTGATTGGAAATTTAAGTCAATATAACTTAGTCTTAAATCAAAATCTGGTAGTTCTTGATCTTGTTCTGAGTAATTTAGTCTTACAGGTAAAAAATTGCAGTGATCCTATTGCTAGGGAAGATATTCACCACCCTAGTATTGTGGTAAAATTCGATGGTAATCTGATCAATAAGGGATTAAAAAGAGCCCCTCAGCCGTTTTATAACTTTAAAAAAGCGGATTTTTTTATCCATGTATAACTTATTGCTGAATGTTGACTGGTCCTTCCTACAGAATTTCACTGTAGTGGATGATCTTGTTACAAACTTTTACGAAAAACTTTATTCAGTCCTGGACTTTAGTATCCCTAAGCATTCTCCAAAATCTTCAAAATATCCAGTCCGGTACAATAGTGCTATCATAAAATTATCAAAAGAAAAAGAATGGTATAGGAATCAGATTAGAAAAGGTAATCACTTATTAAATCCACATTTTGTCGAAATTAGACAAATCAGACTAGCTTACTAGTTTTACGTAAATCAAATTCAAAATAACTTAATTGTAAACCCTAACCAATTTTGGCCGTTCCTGCATTCCAAAACTGGCCACACTAACTTTCCTAATGAAATGTCATATAATGAACATACGTTTAAGGGTGGGCAAGATATAACAGAGGGCTTCTCTAAATATTTTGCCTCAGTATACCGACCTGAAACGCTTGATTGTCCTGTTGAAAAATCGAATATGTTTCCTAGCAAAGTGATAACCTGTGAAGATATAAGCAGAGCTGCTAAAAAATTAAAACCTAAAAGAGCTGCAGGGTCTGATGGTATACCGGCATACCTGGTACAGGTCTGTGCATAACTCATGCTAGAACCATTTGGCCCTAAAAAATGCCTATTATCCTTCCAAATGGAAGTTGGGACGACTGTTGCCAATACATAAATCGGCCGATAAAAAAAATATAACGAATTACAGACCAATCATTATTTTGTGTGCATTTTCCAAGTTATTTGAGACGGGTATCTACGAAATTATCTATAGCTCAGTAAAACCGGAAATCTCCGTTTGTCAACATGGCTTCCTGCCTACAAAATCTACCAATACTAATTTATTAAATATTGTTCAGGATGCTAAAATCGCCATTGAAGATAATATACAGCTGGATGTTATATACACAGACTTAGCTAAAGCCTTTGACAGGCTGGATCATCAGACTCTCATTACTAAATTAAAAAACTATGAAATAAACTCTGATATAATTTGCCTGATATGTTTTTATCTCTATAAGAGACAAGTTTATATAAATTTAAATGGCTACCAGTCATCCAACATTGTAATCAGTTCTGGTGTACCGCATGGAAGCAATCTGGGTCCTTTGCTATTTCACATTTTTATCAATGATTTGCCTGATGTTTTGAGTCACTCAACTTGCCTTCTTTTGCAGATGACTGTAAAATATACCGAAGAATCGAATATACCAATGACTGTAACTTACTGCAACAAGACTTAAGTAATATTTCTATGTGGTGCAATAATCATTGCACAAAGTTCATCTTAACATTAAAAAGTGTGTAGCTATGAGGTTTTCTAACAAAAATCAAACCATAGATTTCCCCTATACTATTGATAATACTGAACTTTGCCGTGTTAATGAATTTAAAAATCTGGGTGTTCTTTTTGACAAATCCCTATCTTTTAATAGTCATATAAGGCACATAAGCAATGCTAGTCTGAAAAAACTGGGTTTCCTCATTAGAAATACTAAAGGCTTTTCTAATATAGAGTGTATCAAGGTACTATATAACAGCCTTGTGAGATCTAACCTTGATTATTGTCAAATTATTTGGTCACCGTTCTATCGTAATTCTATTGATCTTGTAGAAAGTACACAAAAAAATGTCTTAAGTATCTGTTATTTAAAGAAACTGGTTTGTATGATCATTTCGCTCATTACAATGAACTGTTGCTCAGATATAACTATGAATCTCTTGAGCTGAGGCTTGTACATGCCTCGTTAATTTATATCTACAAACTCCTAAACCACTACTCTGTTAACTCAGAGTTTCTTTCAAGATTGCCATTTAATGTACCATACCGAATAGGTAGAAATTATAACTTTTTTTATATTCCTCAGTTTAAAACTGATATGTACCTGTCTAGTCCTCTAGTGAGATTATGTATATTAGGTAACATTGCCCATTCGAAATTTGATTTATTTACTTACCCTCAGCCCTTCCAATTATATGAAAAATACCAAATCGATCACTCTTAATGATATTTGAGCTTTAAGTTTGTTACTTATTTTTGTATTTTAGACATATTATCCTCTTACTTTGTATATATACCTAATTACTGTAACTTTTAAACGGTGCTTGCTCTATTCTGGTGGCATGACTGTATGTTATTTAAGGTTTTATATTTGTGTATAGTGGATATCTTTTATATTTCTTGTAATTCTGTTTTATTGTTAGATCTCCTATGCTTGATTGTGTTGTTTAATGTCTCATGTAAATGTTCTTATTATTACAACTTTGTAATTGGGCTTCGCCTGTAAAGTTGTTGTTGAATAAATAAATAAATAAGTAAATAAATCTTGGTACATGTGTTATATGACCAAGAAGACACTTTGTGACATAGCTGTCATTTTCTTTCATCTTCCGGTTTCACCGGAAATAACCCCAACTTTTGAAATATAATAATATACAGAGTGTTCTATTTAAAAATCAAAAGTAGGGGTCATTTCCTGTGAAACCGGAAGTGGAAGAAAAATGACAGTTGTTACAAAGTGTTTTCTTGGTCATATAATACAATTTCCAAGTAACGGGTAATAAAGGTATAAATATTTGTCCAAAGCAATCATTTCCCCTATCGCTTTATGGAATGCTTTGGCTCTTTTATCATTAAATATCCATTTTCTATTAGTATAGCTGGTGGTTTTCAATTGTTTGTATGTACTGGCACTGGTACTACTGCAATAAGCAGGAATTTCTTTTTGCGATGAAATGGTTTTTTTTCTCAGTCTCTTTTAAGTATTCACGGTATTCCACCGCACAAAGCGTAAATGTTGGATGACCCAGACTTTCCTGTATCACCTCGAGAAATTTTCGTCTTACATAAAAGACATATTGTCTTAGTGTTGTCACCACCTTTAGATAATCATAACATTCCCAAACTACACTTTTCCCTTTAACACTCATCATTTACTATTTAATACTATTTAGAACATCAGAAATCAATTAAAACGGGTTATTACTAATCGCCGGCGAGTGTGATAACTGTCGAGCCGACTCGAGTTAGGCTATGTTACTTTTTGCAAGGGGCAATTCCTTAGTGAATACCCGGTACCCGGTTAATACTCGGTACCCGGAACCCGGCCTAATGATACCCGGTACCCGCTGTAGAAATTTCAGGTTAAACCTGGTGTTTATAAAAACAACTGCCCTATGCATCAATAGACATTAAACTGGCAAAGTCTATGAGGTTTGTATGCACTTTTACTTTTCATAAATATTGTTTTAATTATTGTGCAAACTAAAAGTTTTCATATTAAAGTGTTTTAACCTTGCAGAATTTGACGTTTATCAACGAACTAATTTTGGAGAATCTTAGGGGAGTATAACTACATGATATGTTATATTTTAAAGATTGTTGCTTAGCGAAAATATTATGGGCTGTAGTGTATTGGAATTATTTGTATATTATATAATAATAAAGTATTACCGAATAACTTTCTGAAATATTTCAGGGGCACACGAGATGCCAAACATTAGCCTTTTGTATCTGTATAGACCTTTGCTACTGATGAATGTTGTAATGTTTCGGTAGCTAGGAGATATTCCACTTGATGAAATGCATTTTTTATGTCAAGTTTCGAAAATATTTTCGATTTCCTGAATTGGGGTAGTAGCTCATCCATTGTCGGTAAGGGATGGTTTTCTCGAAGAACTGCTATGTTCGCCCTTCTCATGTCAGTGCAGATTCTAATATCTTCGTTATCTTTTCAAATGGGTATCATGGACGAGACCCATTTGGAGGGTTCGTTAACTTCTTCAATGATGTCCGAGTTGACCAATTCTTTTAGCTTCTCATTCACTTTGTGCTATGGATTCTAATGGATTTAACAGATTCATCAATAGGAATGTCAACCATAATGTTCTTAAATTTTGGAAACTCAGATTTTGAGAATCAAGTGAATTAATCCATACTCCAGTTTTTAGAACGCCGAGTGCTATTGCCGTTGTTTTTCCTAGCAGGTTTTTCGAACCATTTTTTATTACGTATATGTTTGCAGTTTCGAATTTGACTCCAATATTCATTTTTGTTTCAAATGATCCTAATACTTTAAGTGAACTATTACTCGCATAAGCCATGAACGTTTTATTAAAATTTTTCTCTTGATTCCAGATTTTTACTTGGAAATATTTTAGATGTGTTCAAGTTTCTTCATTTATTAGGTTACATTTGCTTCCAAAGTCAATAATCATATCAATCTAAATACCTCCAACTGTGATAGATATTAAACTGTCGTCACCTAAATGGAAAACATAGCCAACTTCATTTTTTGTGTTGTCGTTTCGCGGTCTTCTTTTATTTTTGTTTTTCCACTCTTTGTTCGTGTTATTCTGCATTGTTTTTCAAAATGCCCCTTTAACCCACATTTTCGGCAGTCTTTGACACTTGCTGGACATTTTGTATCTTAGGATGAATGATGCTTTCCTCCATAATATGTGCAGTATCTTACATGCATTATTCTCTTCGTCGCTTTCACTTTATTTACTTCTTGCATAACGTGCCTCTCTTTATCATGATTGAATTTCTCTATATGTCTAGTAATTATTTCCAGGGTACTTGCTGCCGATATTATAGTATTAAGGGTAATGGAATCGCGTACTACTGGCAATATTTTTTTTCTCAACTCTCTTGAGCTGCATTTATCGACTATTTGATCAATGAGGCTTTCTTCTTTATTGCGAATTATGATCTTATGAGAAATTTTTCAAATCTCTCGCCTTCCTCTTTCTTCATAAGGCGGAAAATATGGCGCTCATAGATGTTCCTTTGCTTGGGTGCAAAATATTCGTCGAGTATATTTAGGGCTGCAGCATGTACGTCCACTTCTTCATTATCACTTTGATCTATACGGGCAGCCGGTAAGTTATAATAAATTTCTTGGAGGCCCAAGCCCCCTGCGTGAAGTAGAGCAGCTCTTTTCCTCATAGGCTGGTCTATACTTGATGCTTCTAGATATATGTGGAATGCTCTTTTCCACCTTTCCCATCTTAACCCTACTAAGAACGCCTCGCCTTCACCATCAAAATTTTCCAAAGATTTTCATTATTTTTACTTTTTTATATCAGCTGTAATAGTCAATTATGACAAATATGTTGTCGTTTGATGGTAGGGGGCCCATAAAATCAATCGCTACGTCTATCCGAGGTTCTGTTGGCAATTCTCGCTTTTTTATTGGGTTTGGTGGATTTGGAGTTATGTTAGATTAGGTTAAGTTGAAATGTGAGTGGGTCTATACCAGACCCTCCACCGCGACCAATCGGTCAATTGTGGCTCAATCCTAATTTATATTTCACCCAATAGGTTCAGCCTTTTAATAAAGCTGATAACTTTGTTGAGTGATAGATTGTCCAAGTCCTCAGGCAAAAGCTGACCTTTGCCAGATAATGAGAACCAGGTTCTTTCTGCAGCGAGGCAAGTGCACAAGACATGCCTTGCCGTTTCATCTTCCTCTAGGCACAGACGGCATTCGGTGTTTTCCACCAGTCCAAGTCTGTATAAGTGATGATTTAATCTGCAGTGCCCAGTATATAGGCCGATTAGAGTGCTTAGGTGTAACCTATTCAACTTTAGCGGTTTTTTAGCTCTTAATTTCAAAGGATTTGTAATGAGTTTCTTCGAATGAGCTAATCCTGGTAGTTCCTGCCAGTGATAGAGATTCTTGGTCTCGGCCCAGTCTAGGATATTTGTTTTGGCAGTGCTTGAAGATATGCCGAGAACTGGTTCTGGTCCTATAAATTTTGATGCCGCATCCTCTCTAGCTAGGCAATCGGCAATTTCATTGCCCTCCAGCCCATAGTGGCCAGGCACCCAGACCAGAGTCAGTTTGTTGTTCTTACCCAATTGGATTAGAGCTTCTTGGCAGTTCCACACTGTTTTAGAATTACAGCGATAAGATCCAAGAGCTTTAAGGACTGCTTGGCTGTCTGAGAAGATTTTTATTGATCTGTGTCTAGGGTGCGTTGATTCCAGCCTCCATACACACAGTTCAATGGCATATATTTCAGCCTGAAAAATTGTCGCGGTATCGCCCAGGCTCGAGCATACTCTTACCTTTGGACAGCGACTATAAACTCCAGCTTCTGTTCCTTCAGGAGTTTTGGAACCATCTGTATATCAACAGCTGCCTGCCTTATTTCGTCTCTACCCATCTCTTTTAGGAAATAGGATGTTGAAAGGCAGCTCATGGTTGGTTCTGGTAGACATCACATCAGAAGGCATACCTAGGATGCTGTGACTGTTTAGGTCATCAATGGAATTATGTTACTCACTAGATTAGTAACCAAATAACAACAACACAAACAAGAAATTGAAGTAGATTGACCTAGTAAACATTACACAAATTGTGTGTGACGTCATAGTTATTGGCGCCAAATAACCGCCGATTTGCAAAATTCAAATTCGTCGCCAAAGAAAATATATTTTTTTCACTTTATTATTAAAATTTGGAAATTAATGAATTTTACATTTTTATAAATGTTTTTAATGCTGTATCGATTTTCATTGTAAAAAAAATCATGCAATTTCCTCATTGAAATCTAAAACTATTTACGATGTTTAATATGACAGACGTGTCCGCGCCCAGGAGTATATTTTACTTGGTGTTTGCCAGATGGAAATAGGGCAGTACACATAGAGCTCGTTGTACTGATTGCTCTCATTTTCATTTGAGACCCTAAATGTGGCACATAAAGTATGAAGGTACAGATGGAGTACTGTGCACTGTACTTTCCGACCTTTGTTGGTTTTGCTCGATTTATAAGATATATTCGCTAAGCTACGCTACGCTGATGAGGAGCAATAACTCCGAAACACGTGTCCGTAGCTGCATTGTTGTTTCTCTTGAGGTATAAGGCAATAACAATAGCAGCGATCATTATTATTATTAATAAACATTGTACTAAAAAATATTATTCAATTTATATTCCCATTATTCTGTTATAGCAGCAATAAACACGATTTTGTTACGTTCGTCCCACAAAAAGTTCCACAACGAGTAACTAAGAAGCAACATTTCAAAAGTATCAAGTTAAAATAAACATAATGCCGGCAAACGAAGCGGCATATTAAATTCCTTTTAGCGGATTTAATTTAAGCATGTTACATAATACCATACCTTCAACCACAATAAGCTTTACACGGTCTGGTTTCGTGGAAGGTTGCATACAGGTGTATTGTCCGCTATCTTTCCATGAAACTGTAGGCAGATGGAGTTTGCTGTGTATTCTTTGATCGTTATCCCCGTATTTGGTCTCGACGGAAACGTTATTCCTTTTTAACTGAAAAAGATGTCTTGATGTAAGTATTATCCACCCTCAAAAATAAAGCAGCAGAGTTATTATTTTATTATTTATACAGTGATGTTCATAAGTAACGGATAAATTCATTATCTACGTAATTAACAATTTATGAGTAAAATGAGTTTTTCAACCACATGTATTATTATCCTCTTCCAAAAACAAATCACCGAATCTACAAAATAATAGAATTATTGGAAAAAAAAGAAAATATCATCAGTTCTTTGTTGGTTCTGTGTAAGTAGTAAGTATCTATAGAAATAACATAAACAGAATCTTAAAGCCGTGTATTTGACATATACAGCAAAATAACAGTTCTTCCAAAAAAAAAAGCTTTGAAAACAGAAAGAGATTACTTTCCGAAACGTCAGCAAAATACATAATTTCTGTGTTTATTTCGATTTATATTATTTGCAAAACATAACCTCTGACTATTCCTTATAAACCGATAAACAGGGAGCAGGGTTCAAAAAACTGTATTTACTATTGCCGTGCGAATGTGATAAAAATGTTATGTGGGTGAGTCATCCAGACCTTTCAGTGTGAGGTTGGATGAGCACAAGAATTACATTAGAAATTCAGAAATCAAAGATTTATGAACATGCTTGGAAAAATGGACATAGAATAAACTGGGACTCGGCAAAAATGTTAACAAAAGAAGCAGATACCAAAAAAAGAAAAATAACTTAACCTCTGACTATTCCTTTGGCGTAAACGTCACGGGCGCAGAGGCTTTTTTTTCCAATAATCCTATTATTTTGTAGATTCGGTGATTTGTTTTTAAAAAGGACAATAATACATGTGGTAGAAAAACCCAAATAATAGGAAAGAATATTCGTCAGCTATGTTGGCTCCGCAATTCTTAATTTCTGTATTACGACTAAAAATTCATAATCCGCGATTTAGAAAACCCCCAGATATCGATTTTGGGTTGAATCGGATCTTAAACGGTAAAGTCGTCCGCCATCTTGAAGTCGCCATCCTGAACTAAATTTTTGACTAGAAATTCGTAATCGGCGAACCCGAAAGCCCCTAGATATCGATTTTGATCGATTTGGACATACTTATGGACATCACTGTATAATTTGGTAGGGGTATATTCAATGTACAAAATGTTCGGGCGTTATTTTGAAACTACCTTTCTACGATACTACTAATCTTGCAGAAATTAAAAAGAAGCACATTCAGTGTCATTTTATGAGCATTTTGATTGACATTTTACTACTTATTCGCCGAAAAGCTTTAAATTCTTTCTAAAAGGTAAAATTGCTATTAGTACAATAAAATTAATCTATCGTTTGAATTTTATTTCTCAGGGGATAATTTTATGATCAATCGATGGGGAAAAATATCAGGAATAATATATTAAAATGTTTAAGACTTGGGTGTTTTAGCAATTTTGTAAATAAATAAAAACTATCAACAAATTGGCCTCACTCGACTTTAGCATGGTACGACGGCCATAAAATGCTTCTAATAATTAAAAAAATATATATCATGTTGTAGAGCAAGAAATTTTCCACAAGTCTGATATAGAAAATATCCCTCTACGATGCTTATTTTTTTATCAATTTTTAAGAGTTTTTTGCCAAGTTGTTTTGCCAAGTGCAGCACGCGCTGTTCCGTCATGTCGCCAGGGCGACAAAGGTCAGCTGACCAAACGAAAACAACTTGGCAAAAAATCTTAAATAATTGATTTAAAAAAGTTAAGCATCGTAAAGGGGTATTTCCCGTATCAAAATTTTAGAGAATTTCTTTCTCTACAAAGTGACATTTCTTTTATAATTATTAGAATTATTTTATGGCCCTCGTACCGCGTTAAAGTTGAGCAAGGCCAATTTGTTAATAGTTTTTATTTACAAAGTTGCAAGTCATAAAAATGTCAATATGTTGTTCTTGACATTTTTTCCCATCGATTGATCATAAAATTATCCCCTGAGAAATAAATTCCAAAAGATGTGAAAAACTGGTCTTGATTTATTGTACTATATACTCTAACAACTATTCACTTAATGAAATGGCTATATATTTTTCGTGCATTATTCCCAAAGAGGGGTGGAATTCCCGTCCCAGAAAAAGCAAACCCAAATAGGTGTTTTGAGGATTCTGCCACAGCTCAGGATTTATTAAATACACGGGAACCATCTTACGGCCAGCTAGATCTCCTGACCTGGCTTCAAATCATTTCTTTTTATCGTGACACGTAAAAATATCAAATTTATAGCTTCCAGGAGACCAGGGCTAATAATACCAAGGATAATTGGCTCTACACTATTTAAGAAATGAAATTAAATTTGTGAGAAATGTATAGTCTCCAATAATAACGATGATAAAGGTTGGCCTAAATATAATGCGTAACCCTGTACAAACATACAAGAAACGTGAATAACATTTTTATAGATACTCCTTGACCGAACAGATCAGTCAAAACGTTGTCTTATTTTATTTTTATTTTAACGCCTTATTTAGATTTACGGTCTGGCGGAGTTTAGCATTAGCTATTCCACCACTCAACCAGGACACATACACATCGACGATTATACAATGATCATTCCCTACCACATTGCCATCTGCCGCAGCTGATACTCGAACTCAGGATTAGTACAGCAACTAGCCGTGTTGCCTCTCACACAACCTAGTCTAGTCCACTGTTACCTGCTCGGTAGCACATGAAAAACACCACTAAACATCCATACCCTAGCCAGGACTCGAACCCGGGACTCCTTGGTTGCAAGCCTAACACGTAAGCTGAGGCACTGAATAGCTAAAGGTCTCATTGAATTCAATTAACTTCCCGAGAATACAGGGTGTCTCACCGGGAAGTGAATCGATCGATATAGAGAAAAGTACGCATCAGAAAATTTTGAAAATTTAGATAATTACTAATGTCGTGTGGCTAATCCAACTAAAATAATAAGCAGCTGGCACTTCCGCTTATACCGGAAGTCGACACCACCTTGCTTATTTCAAATGGAGTACCCTATATATTTTAGGGTTTTCGAAAAGAGCATAAAATTCTGAGTCGAGAATGTGTAGCTTATCCTATACCTAAACCTAGCCGTTTCAGAGATATTTGACATTTTATAGAAAATTTGACAGGTGCAACGGTTTGCAAGAACCGTTATAACTTTTTTCGTATAAAAGATCCTCATTTACTCTTGTCGCGTAAAAAGAACACAAGGAGAACTACGTTCTACAACTGAAATAAATTCAATAATATCATACCAAGTGTTCCGTTTTTCGCGTTACATTTTGTCAAATTCAAACCGCAAAAACTTGTTTAGGTCAAATGGAACACCCTGTATTTTTTACGTCAAGTTGTGTAAAATTGAATTCCCTTTTTTCTGGTATTAGCATTGTTGGGGTTAAAGTTACAACTTTTTGAAATATTTGCGATTTTATTAGAAATTCATGAATTGTTGTCATCATTTCATCAAAATAGCCATGATTAGAAACAATCAGTCATTATCTTATGTCAAAAAATGTCAGCACGTTTAAATTACACCCACGAAGACTTTTTAAATTTGTTTATTATATATGGAGAATGTGATAAAGTAATATCAAGAACTTGCAGCACATTTGCTACTCGATATCCAGAAAAACACAAACCGTCACCAAACACTGTAAAACGCATACTGGAAAATCTTAAAAATTATGGCTCTGTCAAAGCAAAAATGCAAAGAAGAAAGCCTATTGTTGATGACGAAAACATTGAAATAGTCGTTCTGTGATATTTTCATGCATTTTCAAGGATGTCATTAAGACAAGCTGCTCTGGAATTGGGACTATGCAATTCACAAAATCTTATTAAAACATAAATTTCACCCGTTTTCATTCCATATGGTTCAAGGATTAAAAGAAACAGATTTAGTAAGAAGACAGAATTTTTGTGAGTTTATTGTAATAAGGTCTGAGGATCACGATTCTTATTTGGGAAATATTATATGGACAGATGAAGCAAAATTTACTAAAAGTGGACTTTTTAATAGACACAATTCGCATTATTGGAGTGACTCAAATCCTCATATGTTCAGAGAGCGAAACTTTCAGGAAAGTTGGCAGTTCAATGTTTACTGTGCCATAAGAAACGATAGAGTGGTGGCATTACCATTTTATCAGGAAAATTTAAACGATAAATTAAATTTTCTCTTCTGCTAATATGTATACGTAAATTCTTGTTTTTTTTTTAGGTGAAAGATATCTGAATATCTTACAAAATTTGAATAATAACTATTTAGAGAATTTACCTCTAGCCGAACATTTTTTATCGGCACGACGGTGCTCCCCCATATAACCCATATTTAATTAATAATTATTTACAAGAAACTTTTTGTGATCAATGGATTGCCAATAATGGACCTTTCTTATGGCCTCCTCGCTCGCCCGATTTATCAGTTCTGGATTATTTCATTTCGGGAACTATTAAAAATAAAGTTTATGAGAGCCCATTAACAACCATTGAAGATTGTATGCAAAGAATAAGAAATGCATTTCAAAACATATCACAGGATTCAATTAGAAGAGCTACCCATGAGGAACTAATCCGAAGGTGCGAAAAATGTGTCGAGGTTCGAGGGCGGAATGTTGAGCAATTATTAAATTAAAATGAAATCATATTTTAAATTGATCTTATCTCTGCTATTTTAGTTCATGCCATATCTTCAATTCGATTAATATGCATGTTACAGTGTTAGTGTTATTTTGCGTTTTTGTGGATATCGAGTAGCAAATGTGCTGCAAGTTCTTGATATTACTTTATCACATTCTCCATAAATAATAAACAAATTTAAAAATTTTCGTTGGTAGAATTTAAACGTGTTGGCATTTTTTGACATAAGATAATGACTGATTGTTTCTAATCATGGCTATTTTGATGAAATGATTACAACAATTCATGAATTTCTAATAAAATCGCAAATATTTCAAAAAATTGTAACTTTAACCCCCACAATGCTAATATCAGAAAAAAGGGAATTAAATTTTACACAACTTGACGTAAAAAATACAGGGTGTTCCAAAAATAGAGGACGTTCCATTTGACCTAAACAAGTTTTCGCGGTTTGAAGTTGACAAAATGTAATGCGAGAAACGGAACACTTGATATGATTTTATTGAATTTATTTCAGTTGTAGAACGTAGTTGTCCTTGTGTTCTTTTTACGCGAGAAGAAGCAAATGAGGATCTTTTATACGAAAAAAGTTATAACGGTTCTTGCAAACCGTTGCACCTGTCAAATATTCTATAAAATGTCAAATATCTCTGAAACGGCTAGGTTTAGGTGATATGCTACATATTTTTGACTCAGAATTTTATGCTCTTTTCGAAAACCCTAAAATACATAGGGTGTTCCGTTTGAAATAAGCAAGTTGGTATCGACTTCCGGTATAAGCGGAAGCGCCAGCTGCTTGTAATTATTTTTGTTGGATTGGCGACACCGACATTAGTAAGTATCTAAATTTTCAAAATTTTCTGATGCGTACTTTTCTCTATATCGATCGATTCATTTCCCGGTGAGACACACTGTATAAATCAATATAATAAATATTTAAAATTTAAAAAAGACAAATATCTTTAATATTTTTCGAAACACCCTATATATATTTTAATTAGCTAAAGAGTAATAAGTAAAAAGTTGATATTTGGCACAGAGATTCCTCGTATAGAGAGGTAATTACAAAAAAATCGGATCAACAGGAGCAGGAACACACTTGCCTCTTTTATCTAATTTCTATTTTTTATCATGTAGACATTTCTCAATATTGAGCCGAGGCTTTGAACTAATGCAGTTTGTCTTTTCCTGTTAGTTGCATCAATAACTCCAGTCCAGCCTCGCACATACTAACAAGTCTAACTTTAAATTTCTCTAAATCGAGTTATGGCTCCATATTATTTACGATGAAAGCATTTTCGCTTCAAACCGCGGGCAGATAAGCCTGGCAACATGCATGAAAGTTAAAATATCCATATAGAATTCACGAATAGTTTCAAGCTCTGACACATTTCAACATCAACAGTAAAACATCAAAGACATTTAAAATGGAGTAGAAAGAATGAGTTAGTGCTAGATAGTACTTTGTATTTACCTCAAAGGAAACTTCTTTGCCGTCGTGCAGCCACCGAACCGGTGGCTTCGTGGTAAAGAAAAGTCCGTGCGCTCCAGATTGCAAAGATAAAGGCGATATTTCACATGTGAAGGTCACTGGGGACCCATTCTGAACGTAAACTGCGCTTGGACCTTTTATTAGAGCCTGGCTGACCCATTTTGAATTAGAAACATCTGAGCTGTGGTCACTTGAATCTGGAACAAGCAAGTTTTTAAGAGACATGATCAGACTGCATAGTTTGTGTTAATCAGGTTTGGATAGGGGCGGGTCTATTTTAAAATGTATTTTCTGTAAATTAATTACTTTACAGGATGTATGTAAATGAATAGTATGGGATAGTTACAGGACCAAAAAAAAATATTTTATTTCACGCACAATTTTTCTATGTGAAAATACGCTGCATAAAGTGCCTTTTAAAGCAAAAAATTGCTATTCTTAGCGAAAATAAACTTATACTGGTTATTTTCAAATTAATAGGTTGTAAATTAGAAGGTCCTTTATCTCTATATTTAGCTATTTAGCTTTCGTAGTATAATGTACATCAAGTAATACCACATCTTCAGACATCAATACTATTTTTTTTCTTTTTTAAGTTTACTTATTAGTATTCTTTCCTATTATTTGGGTTTTCTACCACATGTATTATTATCATCTTCAAAAACAAATCACCGAATCTACAAAATAATAGAATTATTGGAAAAAGCCTATGCGCCCGTAACGTCAAAGGAAAAGTCAGAGGTTATGTTTTGCAAATAATATAAATCGGAATAAACACAGAAATAATGTATCTTGCTGACGTTTCCGTTTTCAAAGCTTTTTTTGGAAGAACTCTTATTTTGCTTATGCCTTATATCAGCTTGAGTTATGAAAAATATTTTAATCTGCAAAAAAGTACGTATTTTTACATAAATTTAGAAACTTAATAAGGGCACAACAGATTAGGCAATTACAAAATATAAATAATAATCCTTTAATTGACAGGACTGTCATTAACATGTCAAAAAGATTTTTGTCCATTTCAGACAGGCTTGTCTTATCAAAAGGTTTAAATTTTGCAATAAATCCGAAATCTGTTCCAAAATTTGATATAGTAGCGGCAATAGAAAAAACGCCTCAAAATTTACCAACAGATAATGAGAATGAATATCGCATACGGGCAAAAATTGCTTTAGAGGAGCAATACAAAATTAAAGATAATTTAACGCCAGAAGAAATGTTATCGATAAGTTCTTTAAAACGCGATGAAAGTATAAAAATATTGCCAGCAGACAAAGGTAATGCCACATTCATTATAGATAAAGATATATATAACACAAAAATCATGACTCTTGTAAATGAGGGACCCTACTCAATACTAAACAAAGATCCAACAAAATTAATAGAGAGCAAAATTTACAGAACTTTGTTTAAATACAAACATGAATTTAATGATTTTGAACGAAGGAAACTTACACCACATCATAGTAAGCCTCCTCATTTTTATGGCTTACCAAAGACACATAAACAAAATATTCCTTTAAGACCAATTGTTAGTTCTATTAACTCACCATGTCATAATTTGGCAAAATTTTTACTTAAAATTATTGATCCATTATCTGGAAATACCGATTCATATATTAAAAATAGTAAACATTTTATAGAAAAAATTTATGAAAACGATATTCATGAATCACACCTGATGGTTAGTTTTGATGTAGTTAGTCTTTTTACCAATGTTCCGGTAGATGAAACCTTAAAAATAGTTAGAGACAGGTTGCTAAATGATAATAATTTGGAAACTAGAACTAAATTAAGTGTAAATAGCATAATGGAACTCTTAACACTGTGTATAAAAACAACCTATTTTCAATTGAACAATGAGTTCTATCAGCAGGATTTTGGTATGGCTATGGGGTCCTCACCAATTTTAAGCAACATATTTATGGAGAACTTTGAGAACACACATGTTCAAAATTCTAAACAAACCGGTTGTCTGGTGGAGATATGTTGACGACATCTTTGCAATTTGGCCCCATGGTGTCGATTTACTAGATAGTTTTTGTAAAATATAAATAGGAAGGAACCGTCTATTAAATTCACATTAGAAGTAGAAAGTAGGAATGAACTACCGTTTTTAGATGTTTTAATTAGAAGGGTAAATAACACAATTGAACCAAGCGTTTATAGAAAACCAACACATACTAATAGATATCAAAATGTTAACTCAAATCAGTCAATAAATGTTAAAAGGGGTGTTGTAAAATGTTTATACGATAGGGCCAAAATAATTTCATCTAATAATGAAATATTAAATAACGAGAAAGAATTTATCAAAGAGGTTCTAGTACCAAATCAATATCCTGAAGCCTTTCTTGATAAGAGTTTTCATAAATGTTGAAAATAGGGACAATCATATACGACAAAAACCTGAACGTCATTATACAGCAATAATTCCTTATGTATACGGACTATCGGAAAAGCTACGCCGTATAGGTGACAAATTTGATGTTAGGACGATATTTCAAACGGTGAACACTTTAATATATATTTTAACAAAAACAAAACCGATAAACAGGGAGCAGAATTCAAAAAACTGTATTTACAATATCCCGTGCGAATGTGATAAATGTTATGTGGGTGAGTCATCCAGATCTTTCAGTGTGAGGTTGGATGAGCACAAGAATTACATTAGAAGGAATGAAATTCAGAAATAAAAGATTTGTGAACATGCTTGGGAAAACGGACATAGAATAAACTGGAACTCGGCAAAAATTTTAACAAAAGAAGCAGATACCAAAAAGAAAAATTAAAGAATCAGCAATAATCTTATTGAATGAAGATAAGTGCGTATCGAATTGTTCTGTAGATATTTGTACAACCTGGCTACCAATATTAAAAGAAGAACTTAACAAACCCAACATTATCTAAAATATCATCAGTTCTGTGTTCTGTGTAAGTAGTAAGTATCTATGGAAATAACATAAACAGAATCTTAAAGCTGTGTAATTGATATACACAGCAAAGTAAGAGTTGTTCCAAAAAAAGCTTTGAAAACGGAAAGAGACTTCTTTCCGAAACGTCAGCAAAATGCATTATTTCTGTGTTTATTCCGATTTATCTTATTTGCAAAACATAATAAATAAATAAATAATAAATACACCACAGGTAATGACAACCCCCTTTATCCCGGAAAGCTCTAGAAGAGCCTTGTGTGGGAGGGGGCTACACATTTAGAGACAAGGGACACACACCCAATATCCGTGTATAGTGGAAAAATCCCCCTCACAGTATTTTCCACTGCCACGACCGGGGATCGAACCCGGAACTTTTTGGTTGAGAGGCAAGTGCCCTCATCTCTCGACCATCAGTCATACAACATAACCTCTGACTTTTCCTTTGACGTAAACGTCACGGGCATAGAGGCTTTTTTCCAATAATTCTATTATTTTGTAGAATCGGTTATTTGTTTTTGAAGAGGATAATAATACATGTGGTAGAAAACCCAAATAATAGGAAATAATATTCGTAGAATCCCACAAACAACTTTCAGACAATATTTATTTATTAGCAATCAGATATATCTTTTAGCTAATATGTTGTCTCGTGCAAGTGTTTGTGGTTGCTTGCACTGGTGGCGTGAAGAGGTGAAAATCCAACGAAATCACCTCAGTGCCCATTTAAGTCTGATGACCAGCATCTCTTCAGCCTTCTGTTATGCATCAACGGTTGTAGTAGCGTCTCCAGTAGTGGGTTGGTGTGAACTTCTAGTTTATTGTGATGCTTGTGAATTTTGCCCTGGATGACTTCCCTTATGTAGGGAATGTTCAAGTCTGTATGTAATGTGTGGTTAGATACATACCATGGTGCATCTGTTATGATACGGAGGATTTTTGATTGGGCCCTTTGCATAATGGCAATGTGAGACTTAGCCGCACAGCCCCAAAGTTCTATTCCATAGGTCCAAATGGGTCTAATAATAGTTTTATATAATAGCAATTTATTTTCTATGGATACTTTTGATTTACGTTCGATAAGTCAATATATTTCTTTCACTTTTAGATCAATTTGTTTTCTCTTATTGGTTATATGTTCTTTCCAATTAAGTTTACTATCTAGGTGGAGTCCAAGGTATTTTACTATTTCCGCTTGTGGCATTGTCTCTTGATTAAGAGTGACTGTAGGGCAGCGTTCTTTTCCAAGAGTAAAAGTTATGTGCGTTGATTTTGATTCATTTACCTTTATCTTCCATTTTTTTAATCAGATTTCAAGTGTTCTTGAAGATTATGTGATGCGGTAATTGGGTCTGTATTTGTTAATATCAACGCTGTGTCGTCTGCGAATGTACCTGTAGTTATATCTTCTGATGTTGGTAAGTCAGATATATATAATATATACAAGAGTGGGCCAAGTATACTTCCCTGGGGCACTCTAGAAAGGATAGGAAAACAGTTGGAAGTTTCTCCATTGACTTTGGTTAGGAATTCTCGTTGATTTAGGTACGATTTCAGAAGGTTTAAGTATTTATTGGGGAGGTTCCTTTTGATCTTAAATAGCAGACCTAGGTGCCAGACTTTCTCGACAGCCTGGCTGACATCTAGTAATGTAGGGGTGCAGTAGTGACGATTCTCCATGGATTTGTTTATTACGTCTACAATTCTATGGCATTGTTGAATCGTGGAGTGTGACTGTCTAAATCCAAATTGATGATCTGGCATCCAGTCCTGTGTATCAATATCTCTTAATTCGTTTAAGGATTATTTTCTCAAGCAACTTTGATAGTGTTGATAACAAGCTTATTGGGCGATAGGATGCAACATTAGTAGCGTCTTTACCAGGCTTAGGGATCATAATTAGTTGTGCAATATTTAGTGCTTAATACTCCAATCTTATTATTGCATTATATAAATACATAAGTAGTCTTAAGCCTTCTTCTTGTAGTTCTTTAAGCATTTCAGCGGTAATAAGATCGTGTCCTGGTGAATTTTTTGGATTCAGTGTTTTCATTTCTTCTTTGATTTCACTTAAAGAGATTGCTTTAATGCGTTGTTGCGCATGGGCGGCTGCATTTACTTGGTCTTCTATTTCTAGATCTTGATCGTCATCATGTGGGGTGAAAACTTTTGATAAATATTCTGCAAATAGATCAGTTTTTGCCCAAGGTCCAGGGGGAGTACAATATTTACGGATTGGAGATGTTGTTTTTGGCTTTTTGGCATTCTTTATAGGTTTCCAGATTGAATTGTCTTGTCTAGTGAGATTTGATACGTATATTTCGAAGGACCTGTTTCTCTTTTCGTTGAGTTTGGATTTTAGTGCTTTACTTTTTTGCGTGTATTTTCTTCTGTCTACCGATGTGTGAGTTCGTTGCCATGTTGACCTTGCCTTTCTTTTTTTGGCAATTAGTTTTTGATTTTAACTGGTATTTGATTATTTGTTGTTAGAGGGGTACTATTTGGAGTAGCTTCTTTGGCAGCGAACTGAAGTAATTTGATGTAATTGTTTGTTTCGATTTCTATATCTGCTTGTTTCTGGAGTCTGATTGATAGATTTACGTGACTTTGAATTATTACTCTGTATCTATCCCAATCTGTTTTTGAATTGTGTTGACGAGGTGTTGGTTTTTTCATTATTATAGATGTGCTCATTGTGGCTATTATTGGAGAGTGGTCAGATGTTAGATCATAACTAGCTGTTATGTTTGTATATGTTGAGGGGATACCTTTGGTGACAAAGAAATCTAGCAGATGAGGGATCTTATTAGTATCCGTAGGCCAGTATGTTGGTGTCCCAGTTGACAGAAATGACAGATTGTCTTCTTGGATAATATGTGCTAGTATATTTCCTGTTGTAATCTCCGCCAGCGATGAATGTTGGTCCCAACGTATCAAAGAATTCATCAAATCGTTCTCGCTTTATATTGTGTCGAGGTGGACAATAAACAGCTGATATGGACGTTTCGTGTGGAAATCTTTTCACTTTTATCGATGTAGCTTGGATATGGTTTTTTCGTACTTAGGCAACTCATAATGCTCTATGTTTTCCATGCGCAGTACCATTGGGATGGTTTGTTTGATACAGTTTGCATTTTATATTAAAATAGTTTTTGTCGGTAAAATGCGTTTCGCTGATTAGTAGTATATCAATAAAATTTTGAACAAGAAATAGTTTTATTTCTTCTTTATGGCTTTGCAATTAATTTGCATTCCATTGAGCAATTCGTATAAACTTAGTCATTAGCTTAGTTTGTTCATTAACATGGTTAGCATGTTTAACACAATGCTGTTTTGTTGTAGTAGTTGATTAAATAGGCCTTTGAATTCTTCTAGGAATTTTGATAGTAAAGTGGCTCTATAGTCTCTGTATTTAGCTATTTAGCTTTCGTGAAATAATGTACAACAAGCAATACCACATCTTCAGGCATCAATACTAAAATGAATATAAAAATGTTTCTAAATAAGATATTCATAATAGGAAAGGGATAATTTAAAATTTAGAATATAATGACTTAGGTTACACGAAAGTTAAAAGATTGTCCATAGAATAAAAATACAATGCCAATAAATAATACATTAACAAATTAAAAATAATTAAGAAAGACAACAGCGAACCAAAACCACACGTTATGTTCAATAGACGAGCCCGGAATGCCACTTATATGAGACTTCTGTTGGAGAGTTAGCGTTAAGTATTATGAATTTAAGTTGTAAATATAAACCACGGATATATAAATATGTGATAGAAAGTATACAATTGAACTAGAATCATTAATAAATCCCAAGTTAAGAATTTTTATCTACAACAAAATATGAAAATAGATATCTACAAAATATGAAACAAGGGAGTGAAAAACTCAATAGAGCATAATGAACATATATGAAAATAAACCAATTTCAAAATAATACAAAGAAAGTATATGTAGAATCAAATTGTAATTGGGTGATTATTAGATTTGCGAGTGTCAGAAGACATAAGAATTTGTAACGACTCTAAATTATTGAATAAATCCCCTCTTTTCGCAAAATACAAAACTTCTAAACCAGTTTTTTGATCAAAGGTTTAGTTTTCATTTAAGAGGTGATCCGGAAAACATGAAAAACCTGAATTTAATCCGAGACATTTCAGATGTTCTTTTAATCTCATTTTGAAATTTATAGAAGTTCTACTTATATACTTTTAAGTTTATAGATTTCACATTTGACTTGTACAAAAAACTGATTTAGAGAATTAGATGATTTAAATGCTATATTACAGTGAGTATTAAATACTCACTGTAATATAGCCTTTAAATCTAATTTTCTAAATCAGTTCTATGGGCATAGATGATGAAGGTGGCCAACAACTTATGTTGCAAACTCGAAAATATCGAATGCCCTTTTGTACAGAACAACTTTCGTTCAAATTTGAATTCCAACTATTAGTACACAGAAACTAGGCAAATTTATGTGGACTAGAAAAAAAATATATAATAAGCTGAAATGTCTATAACAGTTAACTTATGTGTGTAAGAATACTTATCAAAAAAGTTCCCACCCCTAAGGGGTAAGCTTCATCCCTATCTCATCTCCTTTAGAGACACCGCACTAGTGTTTTTAAATATCTTTTAAACGCTATATCTTACGGAAAAAATATACGTATACAAAAAGGTTTGCCACAAAATTCTCTACAAAAAAGGTTCTGTGTTATGTATCGATATTTCTATTACTTTTTATGTTATTAAATCTAAAGATTTACAGTTGTCAAATGTTCTTAAGAACACAAGAAAAACAGTTCTTTTTGCTCATGCATTTAGTGGTAGTGACACGTCTGCTTTTTTTGGAAAAAGCAAACTCCAAACTATAAATTTATTAAACTCGAAAACAAATTTACAAGAAATTGTTAAAACCTTTAACAAACCAAATGCTACAAAACAAGATGTTACTGAGGATGGGGAAATATTTGCTCTTGCACTATACAGGGTTACTGGTAATTCGATACGTTCCTTTGGAGATGTGATGGGGCACGATCTAAGAAGTAAATTTAGCCCTAACATATATTATGCAAAACTCAATAGTTTTTGAGATATTTAATTTTTTTTGTTTTTCTCAAAAAGTAGATCTTAATGTCCTAAAAGTTAATTTTCGAAAAATCTATTTGACATTTTTAAATTTTTTTTTACTGGATTACTTGTCCAATATTATAGATATCCGTTTGGAATGAAAAATATCTGGAAACATTTCGATCATGTGAACATCTGAAATAAAAACTTTTACCTATTAGGTTTTTTCAAAAAAATATTAACGTAACACGCGTATAAATTAAAACCTGCCTTATTTCAGTAGCTATCTAACAAGGTACAAATGTTCAATGTACCCTTAATAGTTCTAAGAAAATACTGGTAAAAATAACACAAGTTAGTACGAATTTTATTTTTAGATAAACAGTAAAAAACATTTTAAAAGTAGAGTTTAATTCTTCACTAATTTCAAAGTTGTACTTTATTTTTTATATGTCTTGCTCAAAATGGAAGCCCCTATTCCGTATACAGAGACGGCTGCGTCTTCTTATTTCCGTCTTTGTTACTCTGGTTGTCAGATTATGCCCTATGTGTTGGGCAGCATCGACTATCCTTTGTCTAAGGTTTTCTATAGTATTGACTGGTGTGGCATAGACCATCTCCTTCATATGACCCCATACGTAATAATCAAGGGGTGTTAAGTCAGGGCTTCGCGATGGCCAAGGTATTGGGCCCGCTCTTCCAATCCACCGGTTAAAGAAACGTTGATCAAGTAACTGTCGTACTGTCAGCCGATAATGTGCTGGACAACCGTCGTTCTGAAACATCATTCGCTGTCTGACGGCGAGAGGAACATCTTCTAAAATCACCACCAGATCATTTCTTAAAAATTTTTCATAGATTTCCCCGTTTAAATTTTGAGGAAGAAAGTGTGGCCCTATTAAATAGTGGCCAATGACTCCCATCCACACATTAATAGAAAACTTCATTTGGAAACTAGTTTCACGTGTTAACTTGGGATTTTCCTCTGCCCAATAATGTAGGTTGTGGAAATTTGTTATACCCTCGCGATTAAATTTCAACTTGTCCGTCCATAAAATACTTGTTAAAAAATTTGCACTTTCTGCATTATGAATTTAACATAAAGCGGCAGAATTCCACTCTCCTTCCAGGATCACCTTCCTCCAAGCCTTGGACAGGGGTATAGTGGTAAGGATGACATCCAACTCTACGTATCGTACACCAAACTTTCCATTGTGACGCTCCGGTTAGTCTTGCGACTTTATTAGTTGAAATAGTTGGGTCTTCCTCAAAATACCTCAATATTTCTTCCTCATCATCTGGTTCATAAACGGGAGGTGCACCAGCGTCACTTCTTCTACATTTCACGGAGCCAGTTTCAGCGATATTTCGATATGCCGTACTGAATACACGTGCATTTGGTAAGCGGCGGTTAGGGTACCAAAAAGACCATATTCTCGGCGAGCTTCAGCAGCATTGCCGCCACAGTATCCATAGACAAACAAGATATCAGCGTATTCTGCGTTGGCATACGCGGCCATGGCACAGAAAATACAATAACAACAAATAATAACAAGAACTACGAGCAAAATCAAAATCTTCGATAACTAATTTAACAAGACCAACAAACTTAAGGGACACGGAGATAAGAATGTCAGTTAATGACATATATGCACAAACGTCAAAGTCAAGGACTGACTGACTTAAATGAAAATGAACGATTAGTCGTTTAATAAATTCCGCCACCAGCATTATCTTTACTAATTTTTTATTAGAACTATCAAGGGTACATTAAACATTTCTACCTAGTTAGATAGCTATTGAAATAAGGAAGTGTTTATAATAATTTGTACGCGTGCTACATTAATATTTTTTTGAAAAAACCTAATAGGTAAATTTCATAACTGATTTAAAAAAATTTTTTTTTACAAGTTTCTATTTTAAATGTTCACATGATCGAAATGTTTCCGGATATTTTTCATTCCAAACGGATATCTATAATATTGGATAAGTAATCCAGTAAAAAATTTTTTTAAAATGTCAAGTAGATTTTTCGGAAATTAACTTTTAAGACATTAAGATCTGCTTTTTTGAGAAAAACAAAAAAATTGAAATATCTCAAAAACTATTGAGTTTTGCATAATGTATATTAGAGCTAGATTTACTCCTTAGCTCATGCCCCATCACATCTCCAAAAGAATGTATCAAATTACCAGTAACCCTGTATAATAAGCTGAAATGTCTATAATAGTTAGCTTATGTGTGTAAGAATACATATCAAAAAAGTTCACACCCCCTAAAGGGTAACCTTCATCCCTATCTCATCCCCTTTAGGGACACCGCACTGGTGTTTTTACAATATTTTTTAAACGCTATATCATAGGGAAAAAATATAAGTATAGAAAAAGGTTTGCCACATAATTCTCTAAAAAAAGGGTTCTGTTATATATCGATATTTCTATTACTTTTTATGTTATTAAATTTAAAGATTTACAGTTGTTAAATGTTCTTAAGAACCCAAGAAAAACAGTGCTTTTTGCTCATGCATTTAGTGGTAGTGACACAACGTCTGCTTTTTTTGGGAAAGGCAAACTCCAAACTATAAATTTATTAAACTCGAAAACAAATTTACAAGAAATTGTAGTTATATATTTGTAGAAATAGTATTTTCATGTTTTATGTTTTACATATTTATTATTATTGATTCTTGTTTTGACTCGTCCTATGTCATTGTCTATGATCTAATGGATAAATAAAGATTATTATTATTATTATTATTACAAGGCTGGACAATATTGTGTTTCCATCCAAAAGCGCTTTTGTTACCTACCCCTAAGTTTGCCGTCGATTAACATAAACACCCTTAATAATCTGCAAACGGCCTATAGGACATGTTTTATAGAAAATTTAATTCTAAATATTTTTCAGTACCTCTATTTTTGTCGTAGAACATCACATTTCCAAAATATTATTGAAAAACCAGCACGGTGTCATTATAAGGGTGAAAAAGGGATGTAGCTCACCAGCTAGGGATAGGAACTTTTTGATCCTGAATTCCTACTCCTATCAACTGTCGATTCAGAAAATATCAGCTTATTATAATTTTCTTCTTCTATTTTTGCTGATTTCCGTGTACTATATTTAGGGCTTTAACTTTTGATTTTGCCGAATGCCAGCTTTTAGCATTTTAATACCCATTAATGGAACAGTGCTATATTGTAGGATGTGTAATACTGCCCTAAGTTAGATGTAGTATTCTTTGCATCAATGCTAATTATTAAATTGAAATATATCAAAATCACTTTTTGAACCACTATACATAGTGTATTGATTTCGTAGAATAATCCCAATAACTATTGAATCAATTGAAATGAGGAATACTAATTAAATATTTTAATTAAAATTGCTCATGTAGCAGACATATTTAACGAATAGATGTTTAATTTAATTAATGTTACAAACCAATTGCATGGATTATAGTTATTTTAAATAGTAAGTTTTTGAATTTACGTTTGACTTTCAATTCTGTGTCCGAAGCAAGATTTAATTTCGTAATTAATATTCAAATCTAAAATATTAATAGGATACAAAATATTTTATAATAATTGTTCAAAATTTTCTCTAGTTGCTCGGACACCAATCTGCAATTCTTATTACTTATTTTATTTAAAGCAATATAAGGTGCAATGTGTCTACCTCGGTGATCCGCCATATCTCAATGGACTCTATATACACAGTGTATTTCAAGTGGCACCAAAAGAAAATTCTAGAGGAGTCAAATCCGGTGACCGTGGCCATTGTAGTAGATCGTATGCCCCAAAAAATTGACTTCTTGGTTTACCTCAAATAGCATTTTGTTGTAACATGACGTCTAAACTTTGCACGATGGTAACCTGAAGTCGGAAACTTTTCATTTGTCATAGTTTGAATATCACACCTCAACCGACGTTTGTAGTACGTTATAATATGTGTATTTATTATATTGCAACGTCGGTCGGTCCGACGTCGGTAACTTCCCACTAATCTTAGTTAGGCTACTCGACCACAACCAACGTTGGTTCGAGGTAGTCGTCTCTCCTTGCCTAACTTGTGGTGATCACAAGGTCAGCTGGATATAAGGCACTTGCAAATAGGTTTAAATATTATAATTCCCATATTTTATATTTTTATAAAATTTCCTTCTGCAATAAAATTGTTTATTCAGTGATGATTTATTTTCGATTTGGATTGTTTAGAGACTACTGAGAGATGGCGCTAGTTACGCTCTACTGCGGTGGAACTTAACGGTGTCTATGGGATGCGAAATTCAGTATTGAAGATATCACTTGCACTGCAATGATGAGACCCAAAAATAAGTCGAAACCGATCTGCAGTTAGTGACATCCTGAGATGAAGGAGGCCTCGCATCTTCCTCGTAGCATTCGAGCATTTCAAGTCATTATATTTTAGTTCTAACTGTGTTTAGACAAATATGCAAATTTTACGATATAATTCAACGCTTGTAAGGGGGAATAGCTGTTTCGGTTTAATTTGTTGAGTCCGTATTTATATAAGGCACTTGCAGATAGGTTGGAATATTATAATTCCCGTATTTTACAGTCTTATAAAGTTTCCTTCTGCTATAAAGTGATGACTATTCAGTGATGATTACTGACACTATTTTTTTGTCATTTTTGAAGTAAAATTGGACTTAAACTAGGGATTTTATTTAAATATCGACGTTATAATACGTTTTTATATTGAATTTTATACTCCTCAGAGAGTTACACAGTTTTAAAACCGTAAACAAAATATTAACAACAAATTATTAAATGTGCTCGAATTTTGTGGGAATCGAATATTTTTCGAACTACCTCAGTCATATTTATCAGTAAAGTGTAATGCTTTTGTCCTTGTTGAGCATCTTTCACTAGCTACGTGAATTTATTTTATCTTTGTAAAACACAACAAAATAAAACGCTATACATCATTTTATTGCTTTAGTTGCCGTAAGGAAACTAAAGATCTAAGATTGGCCAAAATTCAGAAAGAGGGAGTAAGTATTTATACAATATTATACAGGCTGTCCATTTTATCAGGGCCCTCGAGAATATCTCACTTAATATCGGTCGGATAAAAAAATAACATTTATGAAAACTGTGCCAATTTATATAACTTATAAAATGGTTTAAAGACATTTGAAATCTTTGGACTACTTTAAGAGTTACGGCGGAAAATATCGAAAATGCGGAAAACGTCTAGGCCAAATATCTCCGTTATTTGAAGAGATACGAGGGAAATTCTAAGACGAAAATTTTTTGCAAAACAGAGTGTTTCAACGAGGTTTTTTTTTTCAAAACAGCTATATTTTGAGATTTACTCTTCAGGCCGTTAAAAAAATTATTTTGAAACGGGCGGGAAATGGCGCCATTAAATGGAGTATTTTCCTGCCTTTTCAACGATATATCACATGCCATATTTTTTCATTGGTACTACGTTAGTAATTATAAAAACATTTTTCTTAAAACCAATAATTTTTTTTTAACAAGCATTATACTTGCCGTGGAGAAGTATGATTAAATAAAACGATGAAATAATTCAAAGTTGTTCGTTCAATTCTTTGCTATAATAAAACATTAACACAATGAAGAAGAATAAAGTAAATTCACGTAACAAAGACAAATTAATAATAGAAAGAACATAGCACACACAACATTAATATTTATCTAATCCTCAGAATAATATTTAAGATATCATATCAAGTGTTCAAAGTGTCCACCGTGATTTCTTATGCACAATCGAGTGCGGCGAGGCACTGCGTTTAAAACATTACTCAGCATTTCGGGGGTAACTGTAATACATGCCTGTCGAATTCCAGCTTTTAGGTCCTCTACATTATGCGGTGTCATCGAAAACACCTTACTTTTAATATACCCCCATTGAAAAAATCCATTGGGGTTATATCTGGAGAACGAGGGGACCAACGAATAAATCCATTGGTACCTATCCAAAGTTGAGGCAAAATTTCGTCTAAATAATCTAGGCAAATCTGGGAATTGTGGGGAGGAGCTCCATCTTGTTGAAAATATTGAAAGTTGTGTCGATTCTCTAAAGGTAGGTCACCTAAGAATTTATAAAATTCATTTCTCAAAAAGTTTAGGTACCTTTGACCACTGAGGTGACTATCATAAAAATAAGGACCTATTAAATTGGTGCCTAAAATGCCTATCCACACATTTATTGGAAAACGATTTTGAAACCCAGTCGGTCTATGCCAGTGTGCATTTTCAGAAGTCCATTTGTAATGAATACTGCGATTAAAAAATCCATTATTGGAAAAATTTGCCTCGTCGGACCAAAGTATTTTACTACATATTAATGGATCGGCACGTTTCTTTTCCAACAGCCACCTCCTTGGTTTGTCCCCCACTTGAAAATTGTGAACTTGTTTGGCTTTATAACACCTGTAACCATTATTCTTTAAAATTTTTCTAACACTTGTTTTATTTATATGACAAGCAATTTGAATTTCTCTTAATGATGTTTCCGAATTTTCTGTATTTTTATTTCTTACATAATTAATAACTCGGTTTACCTTATTTACATTATCAGTAACACTGTTCAACCTTGTCTTCTTCTTTAAAAATGAACCATACTTTTTCAATTTCGTAGCTAATTTTCTGAATAGTTTCATTTGGCTGTAGTGCTTGTGGAAATCTGTTTCTATATTCTACTTGAGCTAATCCAGAGTTAAAATTGCATTAGCAATATGTAACGAACATATTATAACGATCAATGTGAGTGAAAATTATTTTTGAAAATTCTAAATTCTTAAACGAGTGTGATTGAGTGAGAGTTTAAGTATTAACTGAGATGATCTGTCAAAAAATTAAATTGTCAAGTTTGTTCATAGCCAACTATTTTAAAATAATTGAAATAATAGTGAAATCATGAAATACAAACAAATGGATATTATACTTAAATTAACTGGTAAAGACATTTTAACTTTCTGAGCAAGGAGTGACGCTTTAATAGATTACCTCTATACATTGGCATAACTGCGAATACTCTTTTCATAATTGCTCCATGTTGCTTTTTGATTATTATTTTGTTTTTGCTACCTGAATTTACTTTATTCTTCTTAATTGTGTTAATGTTTTATTATAGCAAAGATTTGAACAACTTATTGAATTATTTTGCCGTTTTATTTAATCATACTTCTCCACGGCAAGTATAATGCTTGTTAAAAAAAATTTATTGGTTTTAAAAGAATGTTTTTATAATTACTAACGTAGTACCAATGAATAAATATGGCATGTGATGAAAAGGGAGGAAAATACTCTATTTAATGGCACCATTTCCCGCCCGTTTCAAATCAATTTTTTTAACAGCCTGAAGAGTAAATCTCAAAATACAGCAGTTTTTGAATTAGATAAAACGTCGTTGAAACACTCTGTTTTGTAAAAAATTTTTGCCTTAGAATTTTTCTCGTATCTCTTCAAATAACGGAGATATTTGGCCTAGACCTTTTCCGCATTTTCGATATATTCCGCCATAACTCTTAAAGTAGGCTATGGATTTCAAATGTCTTTAAACCATTTTGTAGGTTATATAAATCGGCACAATTTTCGTAAAAATAATTTTTTTTGTACGGCCGATATTAAGTGAGATATTCTCGAGTGCCCTAATAAAATGGACAGCCTGTATACTATATTCGAGCTCATTGCATAAAAATCAGTATTATGCACTACAGATGACGTCACGCTAAGTACACAAATGTCTAGGAAGTCGGTGACCAACATCTGACCGACTCGAATTTTTAGTCTCCATTTTGGTGCAAAAACGGGCCAGAAAGTGGTTGCGTGGAGGACATTGCTCGCCGACGTCAGGTCGTTTACCCGACGCGACGTCCAAATGCTATTTGGGAATAAACTTTGTGTAAGTTTTAAGTGCAATTTTATTTTATCAATGAAACCTGTTTCAATATTATGTTAATAAATAATACGAAACATAGTTAAATCAAATTTAAATAAAACAGGTTGTTATTTTTTCATAATTTTACGAGATGTCAATTCTTGTTAAAACATCCTCAATACAACCATATAAAAGCATTGCGCCCTCAAGCAAGACAAACTAAAATAAAATTATACACATCGAATAGTACTAAATTATTTTGGGGAGTGTATACATTATAAAATTAACATTTTAAAGTGTTTATTGTCGTTGGTAAGTATATCGAATACATTGTTGAAATTCATCTAAAAATTATTAAAAAATTAAGTAGCTTCTTTCTTATAATATTTCAAAGACGGGGACCCCTTTGTTGAAGTGATTAATTATACACTCCGCCAAATATTCCTGCAGCAAGTAGGAAGAAGTGATATTTTATCAGGGAATCTACATTGTATCTTTCTTAAAAAGCACAAGACAATGCATGTTTTTGTAAACAAATTCTGAAATAAATCTAAAAACAACAAAACACTGTGGTACTGGCAAAAAGCTCCATATCATACATCAACGTCAAAATATGAACTTTAAAACATTTATTTAATCCCTCCGTACATTTTAGGTTTATTGGATTAGAGTAGGCTTTGATTTATCTACTTTTTTACGAGACTGAATTAGCACAGTTTATTTCTCCTGATTGCAAATTTTGTGAAATATTTGTATTGAATTGTTGCGACTTACCGAAATGATTTAAATATTATTTTATATATACCGTATGTCTATTTTACGAGGGCCACATCAAATACCTCGCTTAATATCTATCGAAGAAGAATAAAGATTTAGAAACAGTGATCCCATTTTTTGTGAACCATATTTCAGTAAAAAGGAGTTTGAAATCAAGTTTTATATCAGTAATTATGGTGTACACCAATAATAATAAATTCGATATGATTAGCATTTACTATCAGCGCAATTTTGACGCTGAAATAGCAGTAACGATTTACTGAGATCGATTTCCAGATGCTCCGCAGCCAAATCGAACTATGTTTAGGAAGCTGGTTCAAAATCTAAAAACGCACGGTACATATAAAAAAAAAGTAGTAATGCGAGGGCATGTTGCATAATGTAAGAAAACCTTGAACTTCGAAGCGATGTGTATAATTTTATTGAATTATGTTAACCAAAATGAAGAAACCTCTTTGGGACAAATTCAGAGAAACTGTGCAAGAAAAATATTTTTATAAAAAAAGGATTTCGATGCTACAAATGAGGAAAGTTCAACATTTAAATGAGGGAGTTAAGCCGAGGGTTGTTAAAAAATGTGGTGAAAAAAAATTATTACCTCAGTATAGTTTTTCATTATAAACACAAGTTTTCTTTATTTTAAAAAAGAAAAACATTATGTTGGAAAAATGTATTGGGTCGTTTGACGCACACCCCCAACATGGGGAAGTTATAAAAAAAATTATTACCTCACAGTTGATTTTTTCAGAATTGTTTATTGAAAATATACATATGATTATCTGCAAATCAAAGTTATTTTATTTATTTATTTATTTATTTATTTATTTACATACACAAACCCAACAGAATTTACATTCCGTTTACAGGGCCGGAAACTAACATACATATATATTATCAAAACGTGTGACATAAATTAAAACTAGATTACACGTTATTGTTATATATTATGGCTTACTATAACCTAAATCTTAATACTAATATAACTATTACAAATTTCTATAAATGAATTTGGTGAACATATGACTTAATGATTATGTACAATATAAAGGAAAAGTGAATAAGTAAAAGCATTAAATAAGAAAAAAGAAACAAACAAAAACTGTTAATCTAAGAGAATCTTGACTTAATTTGACTTAATCTAGTGTTAAAAATGTCGACATCATGTGCAATAATTTCGTAGCTACGGTGAGAACATTAAAGCATTTGTGTGTGTGTATTAGAAAAATAAAACAAGGATGTAGATCTGGTTGACCTGGTAGGTGCTATAAAGTTGATTTGTTCAAGTAATTGCGGACAGTCGATCATGTTGTTTAGAAGTTTGTATAAAAGTATAACACTTTGCATCTCTCTCCGCTGCTTCATAGAATTGTATGAAAAACGATTAAGTAGTAATGATTGATCATAACCTATAGGGGGATATTGATGATCGATTGTAAATGCCAGGAATTTTAAGAAACGTCTTTGAATGCCTTCAATATTGTTAATATGTACGTCGTAGTGGGGGTTTCATATCACGCTCGCGTATTCTAGTCGGGGTCGCACCAAGGTATTATATATAGTTTTTATGGTACGCGCATTTTGAAAATCTCGAGCATTTCGTATGAGAAATCCTAACATTTTAAAAGATGATGTCACTGTGTTGCTTATATGTTCTCTGCACGAAAGATGTGGGTCAAATGTTACTCCTATATATTTAAAGCTATCATGACGTGTCAGATTTTCCTTATTAATAGTATACTCATATTGTGTTTTATTTAATTTCCTCGTAAACGAGACTACATTGCATTTATTTATGTTCAGAGACAATCTGAATTTGTTACACCACTCGTGAATTGTGCTTAAGTCTGTCTACGGCTTTTCGCAGTCTGATTCGTCGTTGATCTTATAGTATATCTTCAAGTCGTCAGCATATAAGAGAGATTTACAACTGATATCGATGACGATATCGTTAATGAAAATGATAAACAGTAAATGGCCTAAGACCGACCCTTGTGGAACTCCTGATTTTGATATAAATTCGATAGACCTATGACCATGATATTGTACAAACTGACTTCTATTAACCAGATAGGATTCAAAAAAAGTTATTAGACTAAGGTTAAAACCAAACGAGACTAATTTCGTTAGCAAAACACCATGGTCCAACCTCTCAAAGGCCTTAGAGAAGTCCATATAAATAACATCGACTTGCCCACCGTCATCCATAACTTCAGCTAAGTATTGTGTTATACAAAGTAGGTTTGTTGTTGTCGATCGTTGAGAGACAAAACCATGTTGGTTGTTGCATATAGGTTGATGAATCTGGGGATAAAGTGCAGTATGCATGACGATTTCAAATACTTTGCCAAAGTTATTTATGATTATAATAGGGCGGTAATTTTCTATATCCGATTTGTTGCCTTTTTTGTGTATGGGACAAATTTTAGGTGCTTTCCATTTATCAGGATATGCACAAGCTTGTAAGGACAGGTTAAAAATATGTGCCAGCGGCGCAGCCAATATACCTGAGCAGTCTTTTAAGAAGAAAGCTGGTAAACCATCGGGTCCGGCCGTAAATTTTGGTTTAATTTTTTTGAAGGCATTAATCACATCCATCTCAGTTATCTTAGGCATTGCTATATGAATATTATCACTAGTTACTGCCGACAAGATTATATTGCGACTTGAGGGGATGTACGCTGAACTAAAGAAGTCAGCAGAGGAATTCGCTATATCTTCGGGATTATCTAAGATACTGTCATTATTAGTGAAGGCATTCGGCATTGAATTTTTACTGTTGACGTATGCCCAGAAACTTTTTGGACTTGAGTATAGATTGTTTTCAAGCGAGTGTAAGTAATTTTTGTAAGATGTGTCGATATCTCTTTTCAACTTAGCTCTTAAAAGTTTAAAGTTCTCAAAATCGACAGTGTTATTAGATTTTTTATAGGTACGCCAAGACATCTCTTTATGCCTTATATCGGTAATTATATGTTTTGTGAACCAGGGAGGAAATGTTTTTTGGACGTCTTTTTCATGGGAACAAATTTTGATACGTTAGTACTGATAATATTATACAAGTGATCCGCTGCATCGTTAACGTTGTTTATTTTATAGATAGCTCCCCAGCTTGTGTTACACAATTCTGAATAGAGTGGTATAAAGTCAGCTTTTTTGAAGTTGTACGTCATTGCGTGATTTTTGGGAACCTTATTCACAGACTAGTCCTATATTAGCATATTGCTTAAAACAGACAGGTAAAATATTATAACATTTTGGACTGTAATACGTTATAAATTTTTGTGTTGTGTATCAAATTTGAGGTATTGTGGCATTTAAATCTTATATTTGTTTTGTATTGTGTACATGTTGTATTGTACCTAGTAAGTATTAATTTATGTTTATGTGTAAATGTTAGAACAGACTAGGTATAACGTGTTGCAGATTAAATGTATTCATTTGTTTGAACAGTAGTTCAGTGGAGTAGTATTTATTTTTCTTAAGATAATTTTTATTATATGTTTTTACGACGAAGAAAATTTGTCGAATATTCACTTCCCCATGTTATTATTCCATAACTAAGCCTGGTACAATTACATTCAAGTGTTAAAAGGCAAAGTGTATTTTAGGTCGTAGAATTTACAACCTAATTTGTGTATTTTGTTATTCAATTGTTGAATGTACTCTGTTTATTTTAAATTTTGATCTATGATAATTCCGAGATATTTATTATTCTTTCTTTGGTGCAGTTTCATAGCACCTATCACTACAGTCACGCTTTCGTTTATTTATACATGAGTATGTATGTAACATAGATGTATTTATCATAGATATGTCTGTCATATGTACTAAAGCACATAAATTTAGTCTTATCTAGGTTAACTGTTAGGTAATTTTCCGATAACCACTGTTGTAATTTTGAAAACTCTACCACTGCTTTATTGGCAACATTTTACCAGGAGCCATAGTCAACCAGAAGAACAGTGTCATCGGCATATGCTACTACCTTTCCATTAATTCGAAGTTGAAGTAATTCATTGATATACATTTTAAAAGAATTGGCCCTAGGAGCGTTCCTTGAGGAATGCCATATTTTATTATTTTTAAATTGCTTCTGCTTTCCTCTTACCAATTATTATACCATATTTCTTGAGTTGGTTAAGTAAAATGTCACGCTACACCGTTTCGAAGACGTTGGTCAAATCAAGAACTATTGTGAATTGTTTCTAATTATTATTTGCAGAATTATATATAGTTTTTACAACCTCATACATATCATCATCAGTACTCATACCTTCCTTAAAGCCATATTGACTAGAAGAAAGGATTTTATTATAATTTAAATGTTCTATTACTCTATTTTTCATATATTTTTCGAGAACTTTTGCAATATTATTGATTATCGAGATGGCTCCGTAGCTACTTACTATTGTCTTATCACTTGTTTTGGTGCCACAGTTGATATTTTCAGCATGTTTCTTTGCCATGTTTTCTCCAATATTTATAAAAAAAATATATTAAAATTGTCACTAATTTCCTTATCAGTAAATGGTGATTTCGGCATTATTTTGATTTATAAAGATGTTTTGCTAGACTTTTGCTCGTTAAGATTCTCATTTACTATTTCCCAGACTATTTTTTATGGTATTGCTATTTTCTAAGATTGTGCTAAAAATCTCTATTTACTTTTTTATTAAATTCTTTGTTAAATTTTTATATTGATCTAGATATTCCAATTATTAACTTTTAATAACCAACGATATCATTTACGCTATTTACGAAAAATTATAAGTGACAGTGGCCCTAAATTGAAACCCTGCGATAACATAGACATATTTGTATAGTAACTGAAGTGACAAACTTAACCTACGGTCTAATAAATACGATATAACTAATTTGAAATTCCATCTTCACCTTTGTATATGTTTACCTGTTACTCTATCAAACCTACGGGATAGAATACTAAACAGCTTACGTACTTGTTTGATGTGTAATATTTACATGAATTAATGTATTAATAGCTGAATTACTGGGTAATTTTTTGTTAAGATAATGATTTTCCTGCAAATACTAACTGCTTATACAGCGGTCTATAGTTTTCTGAGAGTTACGACATCAAATTTTCCTGCGGTCATGCATGTTATTTGTTCGGGCCACTAAATAATTTCAGATGTTAGTCTTTTAAACGTGATATAAATATTCGCAGCGGCTAACGTAATATCGAAAGTTTTAACTAGCTTCTCTTGTAATATCCCGTTTTTGTTGATAGATATGGTATACATACGACAAATCTCTGCATTTAAATTTACTCTAAGAAAGCAAAGCTAGCTAAAGTTTATTCCGAACAAAGCTTTAAAGCTTAGACTTTGGAATTCTATGTCTTCCAATGGTGGAAAGTTTCCTTCTGCAAAAGTACGTAAGCGTTACTAATGGACTATAGTAGTTAGTAATACCTAGATCATTTTATTGTATTCGCTTTGAACATACAAGCATTTAAAACAGAATACTTAAACTTAAAAAGAGGTTCATACTTTCTATTGTTAATTTTGGATCAACTTTTAGAGTGACCGTGGTATACGTATGTTTAATTACTGTTCTCTACATGGGCATTTTAGAAAGTATCCTAACAATATACTTATTAAAATATCGCTAGTCGTTAAATTAGACAGATACACGAAGTTTCTGAAAATGCACATTATAAGTTTGTTGAAAATATCTCGAAAACGGTGAAACAGTTATAATATTCCTTAAAAATGTTCCTTTTTTAGCAGTTTCTCTAACTGTAAATAACAACCAAGATAATAATGCAATTTGGGACACCAAACATTGATTATAATTATACAGGGTATATTTTATACTAGCGCTAATTCAGGACATTTCAAGGTGAATTTTCTAAATTTTTTCAAATAGAATACTCTGTATAATATTGTATTTTTGAATTGTCACGCTAATTCTCTACAATTTTTGTGAATAATATCCTATACCTAAAATCGATATTTCCAGAGATATTTTTACTTTTTCATTAAAAACCGTTAAATTATAATACTATGCATTTCGAACTGATCTAGTAGGCATGATTTTGGCAAGTGAGAATAATTGAAATTAGTGTTCATTTTTGTTCTGGGTGCGTCTTCGTTTGCCTCAGTAATATTTTTCACAGTTTAATATTGCAAATAAGTTGACGTAAATAATAAGAACAGAAAATACGGTAATAGGTAATACAAAAATTGGTACCATTTTAAAAATTCAAAGTTCTCTTGAAACTAATTTAATTAAATAAATAATCCCTGGCGTTTATAGGAACGGTTCAAAGCGGCCTCCCAGTCCGTCTGTGCATTTCTGTAGACGATTTTTGAATGATCTACCGACATTTCCTACAATATCTACAGCAATTTTCTGTAAACTTCCCTCATACACTCTATCATATATATTTTTTCTAGTTATAGGAGCTTTCTGCACTTGCTCCTTAACATAGCCTCACAAAAGGAAGTCTATTTTGATCAAATCAGGGCTTCTGACAGCCCAACTATGAGGTCCTCCTCTTCCTATCTAACCATTTGGAAAAGCGTCGTTTAAATGTTCGTGAATATTTGCAGTGTGATGTACAGATGCTCCATCATAGAGGTACCACGTTATCTCCCTAATATCCTTGAGGATATCGTCCAGTAAGTTGTCTAGCAAAAATTCCAAATAAATTTGACCATTCACACATCCATCAAAAAATGCGGTCCTATCAACGTTCAACGACCATCTTCTTTGGCTCTTTGTTCGTAAGTAATGGTTGTGTCTAATAATGAAAATTGTGACGATTAATATGTCAATTCTTATGAAACATTCAGCAAACAAAACAAAGTAAAAAAAATTTTTTGTTGTCCTATTTTTTGTTTTGTTCATTGACGAAATTGTATTAGGTATTCATAATCCCTATCAATTAGTTACTGCACTAGTTGAGCGTGGTAGGCATGAAATTTGTTTTTGTAGGATTCGATGGACTGAAGAACGGCTAAAATCCTTTTCTCAATTCTCTTATACTGCGATAAGGATTTTCAATCACGCTCAAAATTATGACCTTCTCGTTTTCTTCATTTACTAAATTTTTGTTCATTCCTCGTATTGTCAAATTATTTCATCAACCTCTCAAATGATTCTTTAGAGGACTGTCTGTCTTCTTTCCGAATATCGCTCCTTACAAATTCGAACATGATACATATCGACCATTTCTTCTATCGAAAATTCATTATTGGAAAGTGCGAATTTTGAACTAGTTTATAACTTAAAATAAGTGTAAATACTTTGTCACAATAGTTAATAATTAAAGGTCAATAAAATAACTTTCAATTTTTCTCACTTTATGTCAAAATCATGGCTACTGGATCAGTTTTAAATTAAAAGTATTATGATTTTACGGTTTTTAATGAAAAAGTAAAAATATCTCTGGAAATATCTATTTTAGATATAGGATATTATTCACAAAACTTGCAAAGAATTGACGTGCTAATTCAAAAATATGATAATATACAGAGTGTTCCATTTGAAAAAATTGAGAAAATTTACTTTGAAATGTCCTGAATTAGCGCTAGTATAAAATATACCCTGTATAATTACAATCTATATTTAGTGGTTGTGTCGTTGTAGTCCATCCCTTGTCTATATAATTTCAAAATAAATCTTCTTAATTAATAGTAATACACACAGCGAATTAATTTGTTAAACCTTGTTGACCAAAATTTTCATATTTTTTCGAATAATTCGGCAACGCCACGTCAAAAAACAAAAATTTGGAGGTCGTTGGAAGGGTAGTTTTTCGCTGAATTCATAAATGTAATAATATTCCATTTGTTTGATGTTCCATTTAAAAAAAATTACATCGAAGATGCTCCGCTGTTGCGAGTCGCCCTGTATATTTAAAAATATTTTTAAAATGCGCGCTTTTTGACACTATACCATTTCTTTCAAAAATTAATTTTCCAAAGTCTTTTTTATTAGATATTGCCGATATTGAACTTTGGCGTACTATTGGGACATTCTGTATTTACTGATATTTACTATCGATACTAGCGTCCAAAACCCAGTTATTTTAAACTCTAAAGCAAATGAGTTACGGGAGTTTAAATATAATGAGCAACCCTGTATATACGAAGTTGGTCATTCAATTGTATATAAAACACATCAAAAATTCCACTACCCTATTTCACCATGCTGTAAAGTGGACATGGCTAATATTATCTTGACCCAAATTGTACGGTTCATTTATTGTGTGCGTAAGTCAATATGTGTGAATATGAAAGCTCTTAAGTGGACATGATTGTATAAACAACATCACGGTGTAATAAGGTGGAATGTTTACATTCGTATATTTGTGTACTAACAACATAGTGAATTATTATGCACACATGAGAATTGAGAATAAACAGAAGAAGTAAAGAGTGTTTTCATTTGCTTCTGGTAAATATACTAGGCAGTTCTGAATATTAGATCATAATCGAACCTAACACAGCCAAATACGCACTTAGATTTTATCAAAACGCTTTCAAATGAATTCATAGCAAGTATATACTATAATATTCACTACTTATACCTATCTGTAAATATTGACTACCTATCAAATAGTGCCTCGAAACTTTTTTTATATGATCTTCTCAACGTATCATATTAAAAGGCCAACTAGATTCACTATTGATTCATCAACTTGTATTGACTTACATGTTGCAACCTATTAAGTAATACTAATAGTGAATTAGACTGTAAAGTTCTACCGAATAATAATATCTTTATTGATCTTTTCAGCTATAATAAATTATAGATAAGACATGTCAAAATACTGCCATGTTAATGGCTTACATAAGTAATATACTATATACATATACATGTAAAAAAGAGTAAATACAGACATATACAGGGTATAACAAAATTTACAATAAATAATGAATAGTGACATTAAAAGCATAGTATATCCGAAGATATATAGTTAATGTAATGTTAATGTAATGTTAATGTAATGTTAATGTAATGTTAATGTAATGTTAATGTAATGTTAATGTAATGTTAATGTAATGTTAATGTAATGTTAATGTAATGTTAATGTAATGTTAATGTAATGTTAATGTAATGTTAATGTAATGTTAATGTAATGTTAATGTAATGTTAATGTAATGTCAATGTAATGTCAATGTAATGTTAATGTAATGTTAATGTAATGTTAATGTAATAAGTCATTTGGCTTGTAAAAAAAGTGTAAACTCACTTAGTGAATAAAATGAGTTTTTTATTAATTTTTTTTTTTTTAGATTGTTTTTAACACTGACCAAAGACACGCGGTCTTTTATTTCTTTTGGTAGAAGGTTATAAATGCGACAACCCGAATTAATAAGCGACTTTTTATAAAATTCGTGTTTATGTTTACTTAAGGAAATTAATTTTCCTCCTCTTGTATCATAATTATGATAATCTCCGTTAAGTATAAATTTGTTTTTATTTACATGGATATATGTCAACAGTTTCATCAGATATATAGACGTCACAGTAAGAATTTTAAACTTTTTAAATATTTCGCGGCACGATTCGTTATAGCCAAGACTAAACAGAAGCCTGAATATTCTTTTCTGAAGTATAAATATTCTGCAAATGTCACTAGCTTGTCCCCAGTCTATAATATTGTATGCAATAGGGAAATAGACGAAAGCGTATACGTTTAAATGGGTTTGGTTGTTTAAAGAATTTTTGAGAGAACTTATTACATAAAAACTTTTATTCAATTTTGCAGATAGAGTTTCAATATGGTGACTCCAATCTAAATGGTTATCTAGAGTTATTTCCAGAAAAGAAGCTGAGTTTTCTGTTTTGATGTCATGGTTATTAAATGAAAAGGTGAAATCGTGATCTATCATTCTGTACCTGTTTTTAAATTCAATGCAAACTGTTTTTGAGTAATTAATTATTAAACGGTTTTTATGGCACCAGTCGCTAAATTGTTTTAAAAGTTCGTTAACTTTATTTTTAAGATTTAAAGGATCTGCATCAGATACTACAATCATAGTATCATCTGCATACATGAAAACTTTACCACCAGTTATATAATTAGGGAGATCGTTCACAAATAATAACAAAATTAATGGACGCAATACGCTCCCCTGCGGGGTTCCAATGTTTATGTCATACATGCCAGATTCGACATCTTTTATTTTAACAATTATTCTTCTCTCCAATAAGAAATATTTTATCCCTGTATTTATAGGCCCAAATTCTATAAATCATTTTAATAGGAGAAATGTAGAGGAAGATCAAAGGCGTAATGATGTATCGCATTATTCAGTATTGAGAGCATTAATAGAACAATTACTATTACCATTTCATACCGGGTGTTAGTAAAGTATGGAAACGGTGGGAACTATCTTCTGATACCAAAATGACTTCCCTACCCACCACCTTGTGTGTGGGGCGAGGGGCAACTTTAAAATTTCAAATGGAAACCCCTATTTTTTATTGCGGAATCGGATTCTACGGCAAAAAATACGTGAATTTTATACCGGATATTTTTTTTCGATTCTTGCATGGTGTCGCTGTAATTGCAAAAAGTGAAAATAAAATATTACTGTTTCAAGAGTAGCGTCTTGTGCCCATAAAAAAACGTCCAATTCAAAAACTGAAAACACTTATTTGTTATTTTTACGAATTCTATCCAATGACATTGGATTCGACTCTCCCATCCCTAACCCAGTGTGTGGGGCGGGCCGCAACTTTGAAATTTGTAATTAAAATTCCTATTTTTTATAGCGGATTCGGCTTCTATGGCCAAAATTACGTGAATTTTATATCGGGCATTGTTTCGATTCTCGCAATGTGTCACTGCAATCGCAAAAAATTGAGTGGAAACATGAAAGTTTTGAACGCATACTTAAAAAAATACGAAAGTAATACTACTGATCTCAGAGTGAATGATTTCCCGAGCAGTTTTGAGAACAGTCATTTTACACGGTCGTGCGGAAATTACAACAACTATTAATATTCTGTAAATTTATTAGCAGCTAGTAATTTTCAATTTACATTTTTTACAGGGCAATAAAAAAGTCTATTTTAATAAAAAACTAACAGTGGTTTTACCTCTTAATTCAGCCACTTCAGACAAGTTCTTGATCCCAGCCAGTGAAGGCAAGGAGGTAACTCAGCCATTTAAGGCAAGATGAGGATTTCGGCCAGTTGAGGCAATTTCTTTACAGCTTAATTGCTACACTAGCAGGTTTTAATTTCAAGATTATAACAGGTGTTCAAAATGGTGCCCATTGACTTCTTGGCATTGTCCGAGACGAACGTAAAAATTTTCAATAGCACTTCTTATCATTTGAGGTGGTATTTCTGCAAAAATGTCTATTATGCGTTCCCTCAGCTCTTCCAAATCACGAGGTTTAGTGAAATAAACCTTACCCTTCACGTAGCCCCAAACAGAATAATCAGGTTCCTCTTCGACCTATCCATCGATTTTCGAAAGTACCATTCAAATAGTCCCTAACAATATCCCGATAGTGTGGAGGAGCCCCATCTTGCTGGATCCAAACATTATCGAACTCATCACCAGCAATCTCTTGTATTGCGGGAACTATTTGATTTGTCAACATTTCCAGGTATTTTTCTCCATTCAAATTTCCATCTATGAAAAACGGTCGTATGATTCGATCCCTGAAAACTCCTGCCCAAACATTTAATTTTTGTGGATACTGTGTGTGTGTTTTCGTCACTCTAGTATCTGAAATTATGGCGATTAACTTTTCCACTGAGTTCGAAAGTTGCTTCATCTGAGAAGACAAGTAGAGATGACAAAAAATTTGGGTTTTGGTTACTCCTTTCCATCATTAACTCACTAAATTCAAGTCGCCGATCAAAATCATCTTCATTTAACTCTTGGTGAAGGTGAATTTTGTAAGGATGAAATTTCAATAGTATCAAATTCTTATGAACTGAAAATGCACTCATATCAAACTGTTGACTGGCTTTTCTGATTGATAACCTTCGATTTTCAACAAATGCCTGGGCCACTTCCATTTGTCGAGCTTCCGATGTTTCAGATTTTGGTCTTCCAGATTTTGGGCGATTTTTATTTGTCCTTGTGTCTAGGAATCGTTTGATGGTACGGGACACAGTAGATTTCGAAATTCCCACTTGATTTACACGGAAAATTTCGTTGAATAAAATCACAACTTCATCATAGGACCTATCTTTATCGCCCCACTCTCGCATCATTAAAAGAGAAACTCTCTCTTCCTCTGTTAATGTAGCCATTATGTAGAAAAAAAGGCGAGAACTAATGAAAAATGAAATAACTTTTTCCGTACAAAAGTGTCCTCCTGCCTCTATAAAAGTTGGAAGGAACTGAACGTTCTCGTAGAAATTTCACAAAACAAATACTGTTATTAAGAACACTTTTAAAAAAACATTCATAAAAACCAAGATATCACAGATATTGTTTTTTAAACTGAATTTTTTTTTGTCAACACGAATAGCTAGAGTTTGTAAATATTTACAAACTTATGGACGCTTAAGGTTTATTTCAATTTTGTACGATTGCAGCGACACCTTGCGGGGATTGAAAAAAATGCCCGATATAAAATTCACGTATTTTTGGCCGTAGAATCAGATTCCGCAATAAAAAATAATGGATTCCATTTGAAATTTTAAAGTTGCCCCTCGCCCCACCCACAGGGTGGTGGGTGGGGAGGTCATATTGGTATCAATAAAAAAAATTTTTGAAAAATTTTGAACATATTTTTTTAGTTTTCGATTTCATGCAAACTGTTCGAGATTTTCCAACGTTCCCATACTTTTCTAACACCCGGTATACAGACTATTCAAGCATTGGAATCCCAAGATCATGGCTCAGCTATTTTGTAACTGTCTTCTCAAAGAAAACGGAAGAAATTTAAGTTTTGTAAACACTAATTTTGTCAACTAATGAGGCCTCATTTTATAGAAATGGTAATAAAAATCATCATAACTATCACATTTGGCCCGAAGAAAATCCTAAAGTAAAGATAAAAACTTGTTTTCGGCGTAATTTTTCGGTCAATGTTTGGGCAGGAATTGTTTATAACAATCTAATCAGTCCTGTTTTCTTTCCACATCTTTTAAATGGAGCTGACTATCTACATTTTCTGGAAAATGAATTGTTTGAACAATTAGATATTGCTAATCTTGATATTAGAGAAAACATTAATACATGGTATTTACAAGACAGTACTACACACAATTATAGCCTGCAAGTCAGGCGATGTTTGTCACGGTTTTTTTACATTGACTTCTGTCTTTGGGAAGCCATAAAAGACAAAGTTCACTCTGTTCCAATAGAGAGCGTTGAGTATCTGCGACAAAGAAATTAGCAATTAGCTGGGGAATTTAGAATTTTAGAATGTGAGATTTTCACTTATAAAGGGGGCGAGATATTGTGTATGAGAAAATGGAAATCATTTCGAGTACATTCTGAAATAAACTTGTACTAATGTGTATGACCGGCAACTTCGCCACAAATTAGAAAATTCGTATGCGTGCAAGGTTTTGTAGACAGAACGTCAAGATAGACATATATCTACAATCTTCCAATAAATGTAGCATCAGAATATTTCAAATAACCAAAGTAATAACATATTGGAGAAAAAATCATAGACTAAGTTTTGCTATTGGTTATATATTTATGTTTTTATGTTAAACTGGTAACGATGAATATTATGTCTGATTTTAATGACTGACACTTATCACCTCATCTAAGTCCTGAAGAAGACAATAAAAATTGTTTAAACGTCGACTTTAAGAGGAAATAAGGTTTGCTTTTCTTTCTTTTTTTTATTCAATTAGCGACTAAAAACCTATTTAATAAAGTATCATGTCTGAAACGGCAAGATTTACATGTATCATTACTATGACAACTTTGTAAGTTGACAAACAATTTAAGAACATATGGTTGGACTTTGCGAGCTTGTAACATTCCTTATGAGGAAATTCCAAAAACATTGGACAATTTACAATCAATTACGAGTAATATTTGCAAATTATACACAATGATCTACTATTGCCTTGAATATTTAACGAAAGATACACCTTAGAGTTACTTTGTGATTACCGTAACAGGCATATTGTCTAATGGCACAACAAATGATTCACATTGATGAGACTTTTTCATATAGATAACAGCCCATTGTTTTTGCTACAGATGCCTTCATCATAAAATATATTATGAGTTTCTATATTTACAGAGATAAGTGAAATGTTTTACTGGTTTAGGTTAGTAAGATGCGATTGAAACCCTCTTAAATTGTGACAAATGTACAACAAATTCATTACGGTCTTTTGGATGCTTCTTATGTTATTGTGCAATACAGAAAATTCAATGGTGCAATTAACGTCAGCGTTTTTAATTATATCACTATATTCAAGGGTAATATAACAAAACCTTGAAATAGTCGATATTCTCATCAATTTTTCGAGAGTGTAATGGTTGTCAATTTGACGAGACCAAATTTGACGTTATAATCTGACTAAAGCTCGAGAGCCATAGCTCGAGGGATTTAGTCTTTGATTATTAACGCACGATGGGGTCGAGGCAAATTGGAGAGCACTCGAGAAAAATTGTGACAAAATAATAGCTGCAAACTTATCAAGGTTGAGTTATATTTTATTAGATTATTTTTTGAATGAGTTAATAATTGGAGATATATACATTTAATTTCTACCTTTGATTATTTATTGTATCATTCGAAACATTACCAAATGGGTTCATTTTGACACTAATCAACTAATGTGATGTGATATTTGTACCACAGCAGCATGCCTACTTATTATAAGTTAATAAATTAAATATCAGCGACTGCTTTCAGATTCTTTGTTTTTGACGTGGTGTTGCCAAGTTATTCGAAAAAATATGAAAATTTTGATCAGGAACAAGGTTTAACAAATTAATTCGCCGTGTGTGTATTACTATTAATTAATACCTGTATAACCTGCTAGTCTTATACAGTCTTAAGACTGTATAAGACTAGCAGGTTGGCCACTGTCATTTGTCTACTCCATGACCTATGGCATACTGAGGAGAACTAATAAGTTCGAAACCGATCTATGTCTGGTCAGAGAGTTGACAAATGACATTGGCTACCAATTTTTCATGATTTGTAAAATGTAATTCAATGCAGCTCGGGGTATTTGCCCGCTGAGTAGTTGTTTCCTGCAAATCATGTATAATAACAGTATATAGGTTAAGTCCACCAAGGGCTAAAGGTCGCCGCTCTCGGTACTTGCAAAATGGCAAGTCGCTATGCACCACGGAGACATCTATGATGTCTGGTGTATAGTAGCATTAGACCACATGAGAGGATTCAATTACCTCTCACCACTATACCATTTACATTAGTCTGTATAAGACTAGCAGGTTGGCCACTGTCATTTGTCTGCTCCATGACCTATGGCATACTGAGGAGAACTAATAAGTTCGAAACCGGTCTATGTCTGGTCAGGGAGTTGACAAATGACATTGGCTACCAATTTTTCATGATTTGTAAGGTGTAATTCAATGCAGGTCGGGGTATTTGCCCGCTGGGTAGTTGTTTCCTGCAAATAATGTATAATAACAATATATATATATTATATATATATATATATATATATATATATATATATATATATATATATATATATATATATATATATATGAACTGTTGCTGGAACTGCAACGAGGAGCAGCAGTAGGCAGCTTTCAGTGGAAACCTGAATATGGCAGATGAGGTTCTGCCGAAACGTCGTTCACACAACCGTGACTCCTGGAGGAGTCGACCATCGACGCTGAATTCATAAATATAGAAATGTATACGGTGTTCCATTTAAAAAAATGACCTCGAAGATGCTCCGCAGTAGCGAGTCACCCTGTATATTTCAAAATGTTTTTTAAATGTGCGCCGTTTGACAACACAAAAAATAATCTTCTATTAAGGCCGATATTGAACTTTGAGACACCCTGTATACATTTATTTAACTATCAGTGAATTACCCGTTGCTTACAGACTCTAACGAGCATAAACGATCACCTCTTTAATTATTTATATAATTATACCTATTGTCATTTAAATTAATTATTATATTTCTCCTTTAATCATTGCAAATAATACTCTACTCTACTCTAATAAAATTGTTTACATAAAATATAGAAAATGTCATTTTTATATAAAAAATAATATCTACATAATTCAGATCGAGCAGTAATTCATAGAATATTAACACATGAAGGAAGATAAGACACATTTGTAAAATATATTTCACAGTATTCGCTATTTTTTCAGGCTTATCAAAATCCTCGAAACGAATCTAAAAATATTGAAATTCTGTTTCATATGTATAAGAAATTTGTTGACATTATGTCACCTCAACACCGGGGTTACATACCCGTGACGGCGAGGCTGATCGCCAGACTCATCTTGGGATCGGTGTTAACTTGGCACTCATATTGGCCTGTGTCAGACACGTGAACGCCGCGTATCCGTAATCCCCAGAAATCCCCAGAGCTATCGGAGTGCACGGACTCAAACCGACTATCGCTGGAGAATGTGTGGCGGCCCGACGTCAGGATATGCAAGTCTTTACTTCTTATCCAGGACACCTGCAACAAACAATCAATATTCAGAGCAGCACTTCGTTTTTTGTGTCAGGGAAAATGGGAAAATACGTATCAGTGGTTCATTTTCTTTTGTCATTGTGTATTGATAAAGAAGCTTTTGTAAATGTGTGTTACGTTCTATGTCTCATCGATTGCTATTTTGCGTATTGAAAAGAATAGGATTAGTATTAATATCGTGTAGGAAACTAAAGGATAAGCTAGCTATTTTGTTACTAATAAATGATAATAATTTATTTACGAAAAATGACAAAAAATATATAGATATAATTTGTACTATCTATAAATAAATCTGATAAATTTACAGTAAGTTTAGAACTTGTTTGTAAATTATTAGCAATTTTGGAACCTATACAGGGTGTCTAACCGTGAACTGAATCGATCGATACAGAGAAAAGTACTCATCAGATAATTTTGAAAATTTAGATAATTACTATCGTCTGTGTGGCCAATCCAACTAAAATAATTACATGCAGCTGGCACTTCCGCTTATATCGGAAGTCGATACCACCTTGCTTATTTCAAATGGCACACCCTACATATTTTATGGTTTTCGAGAAGAGCATAAAATTCTGAGTCGAAAATATGTAGCATATCCTATACTTAAACCTAGCCGTTTCAGAGATATTTGATATTCTATAGAAAATTTAACAGGTGCAACGGTTTACAAGAACCGTATAAAAGACCTCATTTGCTTTTTGTCACGTAAAAAGAATACAAGGAGAACTACGTTCTACAACTGAAATAAATTTAATATCATACCAAGTATTCCGCTTTTCGCGTTACATTTTGTCAAATTCAAACCGCGAAAACTTGTTTACGTCAAATGGAACACCCTGTATTTTTTTACGTCGAGTTGTGTAAAACTGAATTCCCTTCTTTCTGATACCAGCATTGTGGGGGTTAAAGTCACAACTTTTTGAAATATTTGCAATTTTATTAGAAATTCATGAATTGTTGTAATCATTTCATCAAAATAGCCATGATTAGAAACAATCAGTCATTATCTTATGTCAAAAAATGCCAGCACGTTCAAATTATACCAACGAAAACTTTTTAAATTTGTTTATTATTTATGGAGAATGTGATAAAGTAATATCAAGAACTTACAGCATATTTGCTACTCGATATCCACAAAAACGCAAAATAACACTAACACTGTAACATGCGTATTAATCGAATGGAAGATATGGCATGAACTGAAATAGCAGAGGTAAGATCAATTTAAAATATGATTTCATTTTAATTTAATAATTGCTCAAAATTCCGCCCTCGAACCTCGACACATTTTTCGTACCTTCGGATTAGTTCCTCAATGGTAGCTCTTCTAATTGAATCCTGTGATATGTTTTGAAATACATTGGGGCTCTCATAAACTTTATTTTTAATAGTTCCCCAAATGAAATAATCCAGAACTGATAAATCGGGCGTGCGAGGAGGCCATAAGAAAGGTCCATTATTGACAATCCATTGATCATAAAAAGTTTCCTGTAAATAATTATTAATTAAATATGCGTTATGTGGGGGAGCACCGTCGTGCTGATAAAAATTTTTTCTATGTTCGGCGAGAGGTAAATTTTCTAAATAGTTGTTATTCAAATTTTGTAAGATATTCAGATACCTTTCACCTAAAAAAAAAAAAAAAACTAAAATTTACCTATACATATTAACAGAAGAGAAAATGTAATTTACCGTTTAAATTTTCCTGATAAAATTGTAATGCCACCACTCTATCGTTTCTTATGGCACAGTAAACATTGAACTGCCAACTTTCCTGAAAGTTTCGCTCTCTGAACATATGAGGATTTGAGTGGCTCCAATAATGCGAATTGTGTCTACTAAAAAAAACATTTTTAGTAAATTTTGCTTCATCTGTCCATATAATATATCCCAAATAAGAATCGTGACCCTCAGACCTTATTAGAATAAACTCACAAAAATTCTGTCATCTTAGGAAATCTGTTTCTTATAATCCTTGAACAATATGGAATGAGAACGGGTGAAACTTATGTTTTAATAAGATTCTGTGAATTGAATTCTTGCGTAGTCCCGATTCCAGAGCAGCTTGTCTTAATGACTTCCTTGGAAATGTATGAAAATATACCAGAATGACTATTTCAATGTTTTCATCATCTACAACAAGCTTTTTTCTTTGCATTTTTGCCTTGACAGAGCCATAATTTTTAAAATTTTCCAGTATGCGTTTTACAATGTTTGATGACGGTTTCCGTTTTTCTGGATATCGAGTAGCAAATGTGCTGCAAGTTCTTGATATTACTTTATCATATTCTCCATAAATAATAAACAAATTTAGGAAGTCTTCGTGGATGTAATTTAAACGTGCTGGCATTTTTTGACATAAGATAATGACTGATTGTTTCTAATCATGGCTATTTTGATGAAATGATTACAATTCATGAATTTCTAATAGAATCGCAAATATTTCAAAAAGTTGTAACTTTAACCCCCACAATGCTAATATCAGAAAATAGGAAATTCAATTCTACACAACTTATCGTAAAAAAATACATGGTGTTCCATTTGACCTAAACAAGTTTTCGCGGTTTAAAGTTGATAAAATGTAACGCGGAAAACGGAACACTTGGTATGGTATTATTGAATTTATTTCAGTTGCAGAACGTAGTTCTCCTTGTGTTATTTTTATGTGACAAGAAGCAAATGAGGATCTTTTATACGAAGAAAGTTATAACTGTTCTTGCAAACCGTTGCACCTGTCAAATTTTCTATAAAATGTCAAATATCTCTGAAACGGCTAGGTTTAGGTATAGGATATGCTACATATTTTCGACTTAGAATTTTATGCTCTATTCGAAACCCTAAAACATATAGAGTATTCCGTTTCAAATAAGCAAGTTGGTATCGACTTCTGGTATAAGCGGAAGTGCCAGCTACTTGTAATTATTTTAATTGGATTGGCCACACCGACATTAGTAATTATCTAAATTTTCAAAATTTTCCGATGCGTACTTTTCTCTACATCGATCGATTCAGTTCCCGGTGAGACACCCTGTATAATACATAAGAAAGTTCTACAATCTTCTTTCAATCCCAGAAATTTACAAAAGATTTGTTCTCTTTTATTTCTGCTAACAATTAAAATTTATAAACCGGGACCCACATAAAAGCCAGCTAAGTTTATTCCAGAAATTTGATTATCATAACTTATATCGGAAATACCATTTGAACGTATGTTCACATTGTGAATTTGCAGAACGTGGATACATAAATGCCTTGATACTGATCTCTTTACAAATTCAAATGTGGGTTAAATGTTTTAGCACACTAAAATCATAAAGTACGTGATACACTTCAGGCATTGTTACTTTATGACGTGTCTGAAATACTGAAAATCACGTCCGTTTACTTCTGCACATGGTATAGGAAATATCAAAGTGTTGTATGAAAGTACAATACTTTATTATAGTTATGATGTTATTTTAAATTCATTAATGTCCTTCTTTTCTTGCAGTTAAAATAGAGAATATTCGGTGATAACACTAGGGAATAAAATTTTAACTAATCAGACATAAAGACGTAACGAAATACTATAATTTCAAGACAATTTCTTAAATTTTGTGAAATTCTTGCAATTAGATTTATTTCCTCTGTTCTAATTAAAAACTGAACGGCATGTCTGTAAGTTGGCTGTTTTTACTGTAACCCATTTTCTGTACAACTAGTGTTTTCGTGAAGGTCAGTTTCTAATTTCGAATGTATAAACACCACTGTTTTTGCGAGCAGGGTGACAGAGGCACAGACAGCTACAGTGAAGAACGGTCGTATCCAAGAAAATATGACCATTCTAAAGGAATGGAAAACTGCTGGTATACATAATGCTATTTATACAGTGTGTTATGAAGTCAACTTTAAGGAAATTATCTTCATACATTTTTAATGAAAATTTTATTTAACAAAGATGAAAACCAGTTAAAAAAATTACATTTTATTCATCTAAGTCGAACACTACTCTACATGTTTGTAGACCTCCTACCAGTACACATTTTTCTAATTTTTTTCTGACTTCTTCATACACAGATGAGATCACATATTCATTTCAGATTCAATTCTCTTAGTTCAATAAAATGTTTTTTTAAAGACTACATATATTGAACTCGAGGTGCTACAAACATCTGTTGGCTATTAACATTTATAAGCTGGAGCTATTTAAACGTCGATCCCTCGAAAACAATTTCATTCAAGATGGATTCAAAACTCTGTTTCGGTTTGTCCAATAGCAAAATTTCGAGCGCGTATCTTATTATTAAGTCGCTTTAATTTAACGAACGTAAGTGAAGAGATCAATAGATCCTAATCAATCGAATGCAAAACTTATGAAGTACAAACATGAATTTAACGAAAAAACCTTACGCCACATCATAGTAAGCCTGATGTTATTGGTTTACCAAAGATATATAAGCAAAATATTCCTTTAAGACCAATAATCTGATAAGTTGGCAAAATTTTTACTTAAAATTTTATATAACAGTTATTTGGAAATAGCGACTCATATAAAAAATAATAAACAGTTTATTGAAATAATTTATGAAAACGATATTCATGAATTTCACCTGATGGTTAGTTTCAATGTCGTTTATCTTTTTACCAATGATGTTCCAATATATAAAACCTGGAAGAAATTTAAAGATAGATTGCTAAATAATATTATTAATGTGTAAATCTCTAACGAGATCAGTTATAGATTATGGCTTAATATTTTATGGAGCAGTCAGCAGCTATTCACCGTTTGGATATTTTACAGAACAAAGCTCTTCGTATTTGCCTAGGTTTAATGAAATCCATTCCAATAGAAATTAGAAAATTTAGAAGACAACTTCTTAGTGATAGTCCATTTAACGAGGTCCCAACCATCAAAAGTTTGTAGGATCTTTTGCAATGCATTCCCCCCCCCCTCTGTTATCGAGGGAGAAAAATCCGGTGGTGATGGTTTCGAGTACTAAAACCCTTGCGTACTACCCCTAACAAGGAAAAACCATCCCAATTTCCAGTTTCTCGGTCTTGGGCTTGCGAGGGATCTTCGGATCGGGTTTTTTTGGAGAATAGTAATAAATTCAGTTAATTCACATTAGAGTGTCCTGAACTGACCTCAGGGGGTTGAATCCACCACAGCCTGTAATAGCAACATCCCCAAAATATAAAAATATACGAACTCGACCATATTATTTATGAGTGTTCGAGGGCAGGGATCGTGATGGGGTGCTATTTTTCACCCTACCCTCCAGCAATTCAATATCAGGGGAAACCAACCATTACTAAACCACAGTTGACTTAAGCAACCTCCGGGGGTTGAAACTACCCTGCTCGTAGGAAAAACAGGAAAACGGGCTTCTCAAGTGTTTTTGAGGGCGGTAATCACGATGGTGGTATTTTTTCACTCTACCTGCTCGAAACTACCCCATATGTATAAGATCCATGCTATCGGTCCTAAGTATGCGAGGATTCATCGGATTGGGGTTTCTATGAGAATATTAGGTAAACTAATCATTACTCAACCATAATTGACCTAAGTAACCCTCGGGAGTTTAAACTGCCCTGCTTCCAACACCTAAATCATTCACGGGTTCTCAAGGGCGGCAATCAATTATGTTGCACCCTACTTTATATATTAACTACACATATAATTTATAGAAAACGGACTATTTTTATACATTGAGTGTAGTTGCGGGGGGGGTTTCGGTTTATTTTTCTTATGAAATTTTATAACTTGTTCGACCCTCTTGGCTCTTGGATTTGCAAACCAAATTAAAATAAATATTTTATCATTTGTTATTTATTCGATCTAATAATAACTTAATCAAATTACTACAGTTTGGTTTATAATTTTTATCTAAATTTTAGTAACCATCAAACTTGAAAGCTTCCAGCCATGTATTTGAAAGTACAGGCACTTGTGACAACTGACATTACCATGTACGACTGTTAACTAACGTTAGTTGGTAAGTTCAGGAATACGCGGTCTGCTAGAGGCACTTTAACAAGCTCAACTTGCACCGATTTCAGTAAGCTCCAAAATATATGAGTTTAAATTGATTTCATGAATATGTAGAATTTCAAATCCTTTGCCGACACGAAAATATAATAATAATTGTTGCAAATATTTATTTGTTAATTTAATTCATCTGATCTGGAGTGATATAATAATAATAATTTATATAGATTAATTAAATAAAAATGTATTTAATTGAGGAAAAGATTCACAGGTAATAAACCAGTTAGTTTAAATAAAACAACTTTCTCAAATTGTCAACGTCTCGCCAAAATTTATTGCCACTCCCAGGACCACTTACATAATATGTTTTCCTCTAAACATAAAAAACATTAATTAACTGTTACAAAAATGTTACAATGCAACTTCGCAATGTAGTCCATGAGTAGACAAAATATTAAGTATATAAATATTTATATAACTGTACAATCATTTTATGATGGTGACAAACGTATAATTTCTTACTTTTATTACAGATAACACTTTATTATGTATCATTTAAACATTATATAAATGAGCATCTTACGTTGAAATAACATTTCTAAGATTTGTAAAATATATAGTTATTTTATACTCCTTAATTGTTTTATTAGGTATAAATATCTAAGAGAAAAGATAATGTGTAATAGACTAAGAATAATACTGATATACTTCTGCAGCACCAAGAGTTGCAGACAGTTCTAGCCATAGAAAACATACACACATGCCTAATTTTAGAGACTCATTTCACCAAGGAATTGTAACTTATAATTCAGCGCTCGGCGGCACACATAGCCCTGTGATGCTTGTTTTGCTCGGGTAGCTGGTTTGGAGATTATTCCAGGGTTCAATGTTAATATTAATTAAAATCCAGATCCAAAATAAGACATTTATTTTCCTAATAATTATATGTACAGTGTGGCCATATCTTTTATGGCTTAGGTTGCGACAATCTTGTTATTACATAAGTACATCATAGTAATCGGAGAGAGAGAGAGAAAGAGAGAGTGTAACATATTTCCTCTATGTACGTCGTCGTAACCCCAATTCCCTAATCGAAGTTCCAGGACATAACACACAGACGCGACTAAGAAATCTGTTTCAGGAGAGATCCAGTTCAACACACTCGAATCAATCTGACAAGAGGTACAGTTCACCGCACTCGGATCCTCCCTAACAGATACTTGGCCAGCGGCTGCCACGACGCCGGAGAAACTTGAGCTTCCGGTTATCTCAGTTCAACACACTCGAGAAAGGTGAAAGTCAAGCTCTGAATTTACTGGTTTCTGGCTAGCTATTTTATACCCAAAAATCACGGTCACGTGGTTTTGCACCCGGCACGAAATGCACACGGCACGCAAGTTGCGGCCTGGTAAAGTTAGAATTAAAAGTTAACAAAAGAACTAATCAGGTATTGAACTAATCTAAAACTGAACTACTTGATCCATGCATGATTAAAATAAGTTAAACTGGAATGAAAGTATACAGTATTCCTGTAGTATTGTATATTTCATTACAGCCCGGAGAGTAGTTGTTGGTTGTAGTCTGGTTACGTTCCTTATAGTAAAATAAGGATTTTACAGAGGAGTTTTGCGTCGTAAAAAAACATCCCACCCCTAAAAGCACACTTTTTCCACCCCCACCCAACTTCCGGTAATTTGTTGGGGTCCAATCGATTTTTCCCCATTTCTATACCATTCATCCTCAATTTTTCGATCACTCGCATACTGCTAAGAATTTTTTTTAGTTATCGGCACTGCGTAACGCGAACTATATTCTCTATGCCATTGTATTGAAATAATCAGATTTATTAACAAACTAATATAGTCTCTATCTTTCTCTCATCTCTATTAAACTTTCAGATGGCTTTATTTATCAAAGTTCCTCTACTAATACGATATAACATGCCCCTTAATAAATGGGTGTATAAGTTAATAATTCAACATAATATCAGCAATGCAGGTTATTTTACACTAGTGTTAATAATTGTTTAATGGATGGATTCAGTTATACGACCAATTCGGTGTAAACGTGCAAAATGTTAATTATCATCAGCTAGTGAACTTTACTGAGTATATTGTTCAGGATAGCGTCGGTAGAATTATGACCTAGCTGCATAACTCATGAAAATTAAGGTTTTACCGTGGTACTTCATTAAAAGAACATAAAATAAATTGCTTAATGTATTTTATATATCTTTTAGTGAGTTGCTAATTAAAAAAAATTGTGGTGCATTTGTAAGGAATATTGTTGGTCAGATTGACTCCTATTTTGAAATATACCAATTCGGGCTCTACTTATCAGTACATAGATCCTATACATTATTATTGCTCGACCTTTTGTGTTAAAATACATATCTAGATATACTTGGTTAATGTAACCAAGCATTTTACAAAAAAATAAAAAAAAAACAACAATTTAATTTTTTTGAGAAGTGAAAATAACAAAAACTTTGTTTTTTATTTGTAAATTCACGGGTATCTAAATCTATTGAAATTGATTTTGAATGTATACTAGTACATTGGCATTACAGTTCAAAACAGAATTAATGATGGTAGTAACAATACGTGCAATATTCATGATTTTAGTAAAGTGTTTAATACATTAAACCATTCTATTTTACACAAAAAACTGAATACTTTGGGCTGAGTAACATTGAGTTAACGTTTTTTCTTAACTATTTAAGTAACCGTCCATGTCAAGGCGGTGAGTGATCCGTTCAGCCCCTTAACTGGCATCACCGGGGTGGATCGACTCACACCAGGGACAGTTAATGCGAACACAGCGCTACGGCCCTAGCCTCTCACCGTCGAGGACAATCCGCCAGCCCCATACCATTGCACTACCGGGTATGATGAAGGGCGTGTGGTGAAGAACCACATCCTGCACGAGGTGACACTGCTTTAACAAAAGGCGGCGGATCTAGACCGGGAGGTCAGTAAATACTCCCCAAGCTAAGGTATAAGCTATCGTGCTAGGGCTAAATGGTACCAGGGTAATGATGCCAATAACGATACCTATGGGATACCGGGCGACCTCCCATAGTATTTAGCCTTACCCTTGCAACAGGCTCTGCGGGAACGGACCCTTTTTCCAGTATACTCGTAGGAACACTATGAATAAACCTTTTTTAAAAAAAACATAAATCTCCTGAGGAGAGCTCTGTCGCCAGAGCCTCCTCTTCCTCACCTTCCAGGGAGTGTTCCTTAACAGGGACCTTCACACTCCTTAAAGTGGAAAGCTGCACTTCACACCCTTCTGGGAAAGGTTTCGTAAAAGGAGTCTCCCATTTCAATCCAACCCCACTTCCCACATTAGAGGGGAGCTCCGCTCACGGGGCACCCTCGCTTTCAGTCGCTGAGCCCCAATCCACAGAACGGGGCTCATAGGCGACGCAATCGCACTGGAGCACAACGCTGCATGGTGAAAAAGACGAGGGCGGAGAGACCAGACCTGACCTAACTTACAGTCAGGTCGCAGGCAATGTGGTTAGGGTAGCGGTGGCTGCGGCGGGTTTTCTAACCACGCAGCTGACATTTGTCCTAACAAAAAACTGCAAGATGCTCTCGACTCGAGAATGGCCCCTGATAGGGTGCTCCTAAATTGGCTGAAGGAGGTCTTGCGTGGCATCTCTCCCATAGACGGTGTAGAGCTCAGGCTCTTGGAAGGGCATACTCTCCCCAGATATAGGAAGATGGTGGCAACGGTCCCGAGAAAACCAGCGGATCAGGCCACCATCCTCAACAGACTCAAACGGCACAACCCAGAACTCCTAACTGAGTTGTGGAGGGTTCGTGATACCCAGGTGGTAGAGGCCCGAGGGCTTCGAATTATACTGGGTGTCGACGAGGCCTCTGCGGCGAAGTTGGAAAGTCTAGGCTACCGTGCTCAGGCCGGAATGGTGAAAGTCCTCTTCTGGGACCCCAAACAATCCATTGAGGAGGCGGACCACCCTAGCGGCGAAACCGAGCCGGACATGACAGTCACGGCCTTGGAGGGGCTGTCTGTCACGGATAAGTAGGAGTTAGTTTTCAGTTTAAAAAAAAATGCCGCCCTCAGATATTGTGAGTTGGCAGGCCGCCGTGGGACAGGTACATATAGCACTGATTCAGGGGCTTTAGGTTAGCCATGGCTCCACTCAAGGTTTAGACAAAGGAAGGGGACCATATACTCCTCCACACATAGCACCTCTAAGAATATACAAGCAATGGCAATCTCTGACCTTTGCTCCAGGGATGCAGTTGCGATCAAAGTGAGTCTTAGGAGGGAAAGAGACAGGATATAAATCGTCTTAGGTCCTGCCTATCTCCCCATACGGCTTTCCAATACCACCACCTTCAACTGAGCTTGAGGAGTTGGTTCAATTCTGTAGCAAAGAAGAGTTGTCTCTCATCATAGGATGTGACGTCAATGCACACCACACTTGCTTGGGCAGCACTAGAATCAATCCTAAAGGGCGCAGCTTGGTACAGTATTTGTATACCACCGATTTAGAATTGCTAAATCGGGATAATTCGCCCAAGAGTAATCGATATCACGCTGAGATCTCAGTCAGTGATTCCACTGGTTAAAAACTGGTTGGCGTCTACGGAACCTTCGCTTTCGGACCACCGTCACATCAGATTTAAACTGGACCTTGCTCCCTACTTAGAGGAGAGCTGGTACAGAAATCCCAGAAACACGATTGGGACGCCTACAGGCGGACTCTCTCAGATAAAATAACGAGGACAGTTCAACTCAGGAACACATAGGATAGAGACGCCTCCTCCAAGTAGCTCCTTAGAGCGATTACTGCCACATGTGAAAGCAGCTGCCCTCTCGGGAGGACGAAAGAAAAGAGCAACGTTCCCTGGTGGAACAGAGAACAGAAAAACTTATGCAGAGAAACACGCAGGTTCTTCAATTCAGCTTCCAGAGAATTGGGAATATCATAAGGGATCCCAACGCCTCTATAAGAGTCACATTCGAGATAGCAAAAGGACTACTTGGAAGGACTTCTGTGAAAGTACAGAATACCTCCCACAGGACGCAAAGCTTTGTAAAACTCTCAAAAAAGACAGTCCAATGCGAATAGAATATTTGAGGCTCTTCTCTGGTAGACTTACCGTTACCACTGCGGAGTGTCTCAAGCACTTATTAGAAACTTATTACTCCGAATCTGTGGTGGAGATAGAGGAAAAACCAGCCTCAGTGTCGTTCCGCGCGGTCGTCACAAGAGCGGACTGAAGAACGGCCTCAAGGATAGTGACAGCAGAGAGAGTCAAATAGACTATTTCCACATTTGATCCTTATAAAAATCCAGGGACGGATGGAGTGTACTTGGCACTTCTTCAAGAAGGCCTGAAGAACTCATGCGTCCAATTTGTCACCTGTTAAGAACTTGTCTGGACCTAGGATATGTTCCTATACCTTGGGGAACTGTCAGAGTGATTTTCATTCCAAGAGCAGTATATACTTCATACGACACTGCCAAATCCTACAGAGCAATCAGCCTTACATCCTTCCTGCACAAAACATTAGAGAGGTTGGTCGAAAGATAAGTTAAAGACGGAGCATTGGTCTTGGAACTTTTGCATCCATAAAAACATGCTTACCAGGCTGGACAGTCGGCGGAGAGCCTGTCTTGTTTACAAAATTGATAAATATCAAACACCTGACTAATTGTATTCAAAACTTTTAAAAGCTAGCGATACAACGAGAGCGAATTCCTAAAATATCTCATTTACCTAATCGATGGCAAAACCCTAACAAAAGTTGTGACAACCAGTATTTATTAAATAGACTTACTTTCAATTCGTTAGAATTTAAGACATTTTAACGGATTAAAGTTTTTACACATACTATTACATAATACTCATTTTCTCGTTTTAAGTGTCTCTATAATGTCCCAAGCATAATTTTTAACAATTTACCCTTGAACATCAAACTTCATTTAGCAAACAAGTCAAAGCCTGGTTGCTGTCGAATAAATAATTTGTGTATTGTACCAGTCTTATAATTTTTTTGTGCATAGTTTTATATTATTTCGCTAGGTTCTCTCAGTTGGTTGTATGGAAGAGCTACCCGAGGTCGAATACCGCCAACCCATTCAATATGTATTTTGGTTTATTTTACTGTAAATTCATAAATAAATGTGATTTAAAAATCGACATTTTCGAACAGTAACCAATATGTATAGCCAATTCTCCATTCATTTCCTCTCCTGTATCCCCAAGGGTCATATCTTGTTCCTCATATTTCATCTTTACTCAAATGACATTACACCCTCGTTAGAAGAGAGCACAATGCTGGCCATTTATGCAGATTACAACGAAATTCTATACACATCCAAACCACTAGACATTATGATAGAATTAGTACAAATGAAAATTGAAAAGACTGCCAGATTCTACGATTTGATTTGATTGGATTAGAGATCCAATTTCTTTATTTTACTGAAGATACACGCATCAATATCGGAAGGAACAAGAGATAGAAGAATAGATAATTTTTAATCAATAAATACATTAGCAACACCGGTAAGTTCTGGCATTGCACGTCTTCTTTCGGCTGACAGAAACTCATCTTCCAATATAGTCACTTTTATTTACTAGTCACACATTAAATCCATTCAAACCCCTGCATCCTGTAGCGGATCCATTCTCGCCTGTTCTACCTACCAAACTGAAATTCGGACCATACAATACAATTTTCTACACAGCTACCAAACTTTCTCTTATGATTACTCACGATATAGCTATATCCTTATTAATCATCTAACTCAAAAAAAAAAAAAAAAATTACCTCTTTAGCTCTATGTAAAGATGTTCTTTAGTCCGTTAACATTGTAAATGTTGCTAGAAAAAATATTTAAAAATTGAAGAATGCAAAAGAAAACAAATTTTTTTATTGCTCTTTTCCCAAATTTTACTGGGGTTTCGATCGGAGCGTCACGATGCACGTTTTTATTCCCAAACTGACTTCCAATTGACAGAAGCAGCAGCCATAATATGAACAACCTCAAAAGACTGATTACCATTCATATAGTCAACGATATGAATAAACCCAGAGCAAGTATTAGATGGAGAACCTCATGTGTTAATACCAACTTTCCAAGGTAACGATCGATATCTTCCGAAATTTATGTCCTATATTTGACCTGATGTTGCTATTCAACATAGTAAAGTTAAGCTTATAATTCAGCACTATTTTTAAGGTTGTATGTTTAATGATACTTGATCGCCAGCTCTGTAATGCACGAGTATGCTGGAAATTATTAATACTTTTATAAGTACTTCAAAATATAGCGTCATTAATGGACTAACATCTCAAGACTGTAATATCCCATGGGAAGGTCCGCTTGCCCATCTATGGTTCAAATTGAATTGTTTAATCTTTCATGTAATACGACTGCTGAATTTCATGCAAATTTTATTTAGTTTACCATAGTTCTCTAATATGTTTAAAAGAAAAATTGTTCCGCTGGTCTGGTAGAAACCGCAAATTAGCTAGAATTAAACAAGTGTTCCATCAGCGTTCTCTCCTACTCCGAGTAAAATGATCTAGGGATAGCACAATGCTTGACATAGCCCTATACCGCTAAATTGGACGTTATCAATCAACCGTTCGGCCGGATGACTTTTACTGTTAAAAGTGGAGAACTGTTATGGAGTCAAATGTATAATAGATGATGATATTGCGTTTAATAAAAGCTTTATTAAATTAAATTTGAAGTGTACTTTCTATAGCTTTTCCATAGACATCCATAGCTCGTTTGCAAATGCCTAATGGGTAAAATAGAACTAAGTTATTTTTACATGAATTTATATAAATATTTTTTAAACAGAAAGACATTCTTAGCTTGCTTTATGAATTCTGGTAATTTGTTAAATTCGGCCGCCCCCTTGTCGTATATGGAGGATTTTGTTTTCATTAAATTTGAGTAATTAATATTTATATGATCTCTTTGCCTTGTGTTGTTATTATGAATATCCTTACGATGTTGTACATTTGTTGACAAATATGTTGGTAGCAAGTTACTGTGAAGCTTGTATAAGAATATTAATGTCCTGTATTTTATATTGTCTTTTACTGAAAATCAGTTAAGTGTACGTTGCATTGTATTTATATTAGCATATCTATTACATTTTAAAATAAAACGCATACATCTATTTTGAAGTAGCTGCAGTTTAACACGATAGGCGTATCCCAGTTTTTTTTATATCTTTTTACATACGTAGTTTATATGATCGTTAAATATTAGTTTGTTATTTATGGTTATCCCTAAATATCACAGAGTTATTACCTTTTCAAGATACTCTCCGTTGTATTTTGCACACATATTGTCAATATTTTGATTTAAATATTTCTTGGAACCTATTATCATATATTTGGATTTGGCGTTTACCATTAATCCGTTCGTTGTAAACCATTCATTAATTAATTCCAGTGACATATTATTTTTTTGATAACTTGCTTCACATTAGTTCCAGATAAATATATTATAGTATCGTCTGCAAAGTGATGTATTTTGCACTTCTCTGAATTGATTAGAAGTAAGTCATTAATAAATAGCGTGAAAAGCATAGGCTCTAGTACTCTACCTTGTGGAACTCCATCATTATTAAAAAGTTTTTCAGATTTAATTTTATTTATTTTGGTTTGCTGACTCCTTTCATATAGATACGACTTAAATCATTGGTACGCCACCGCCGTGTTAATAATCCCGAAATATTGTCAGAGTTTTTTTAATAAAAGCTCTCTGTTGACAACTTCGAATGCTCTTTTTAAATCGAGGAAGACGGCTACCACAACTTCACCTTTATCTATGGAATACTTGAAATCATTGATTGTTTTTTGCAAATCCGTTTCACACGAATGATTTTCTCTAAATCCTGATTGATCTTCATGTAACAATTTGTTATTGCTTGTAAAGTTGATCATGAACTACTGCTTCTAAAATTTTTTCCAGTGAAGGCAATGTATTTATGGGTCTGTTCTCTTCCGCTAATTCTGTACCTAGAACTTTTGATACAGGAGTTATTAATGATGTTTTCAAAATTTCTGGAACTGTTCCGCTATTTAGCAATGTATTAATAATATGTAATAATGGATAACTAATAACATCAAACGTATCTACTAATTTAAAATCAATTTCATCATCAGAAAATTTATTTTACTGTTTAAAGACAATTTTACGTAATTTAGTCAGATTTATAATATTAAATTCTCTAAAATATATATCTGGCTGCAATGCCCTGTTCTCTAAAGCATATCTGTTAGGGTAATAGCCATTATTTTTTAACCTATCCACAATTAGATCAACACTAGAAATAAAATATATATTAAATTCTATTTCTAAATGCTCATTTCCTTCAACTCCTTCTATTATAACAGAAGATATATTATGATTGTCTTTGGATTGTGGGGGTCCGATTATACTTTAAATTATCTGTTTTATTTTCATAATAAATAAATAAATATTTGTATGTGATAGTCGAGAGGTGAGCGCACTTGCATCTCACCCAAAAGTTCCGGGTTCGATCCCCGGTCCTGGCGGTGCAAAATACTGTGGGAGGGATTTTTCCACTATACACAGGTATTGGGTATGTGTTTCTTGTCTCTAAATGTGTAGGTAGCACCCTCCCACACAAGGCTCTTCTAGAGCCCTCCGGGATAAAAGGGGTCGTAATTACCTGTGGTGTAATAATTTTGTTTCTGCTTTCTTAACATTTTACAACCTCATTACGATTATTAGTATAGGTTCGCCAGCTTTCATCATTTTTGTTTATTTTAAACTGTTTATATGCTAGATTTCTTTTTTTGTTTCTTTAATAGTATCATTTCAATATTTCATTGCTCGTTTTTTGATAATCACAATTATTAAATAAAAAGAAGACATAAAAACATCAAAATTCTTCATATCCGACATTACCAATTTTATTGAAAACGCCGCAGTGATTGACAGCAATAAATAGTTGTCATTGTTCTTAATAAATGGTTGTCAGTGTTTTGCGTATTGTATGAGCTTTGCTAACTGCACTTTCTAAACATGGTTTATTTAAAAAAATGCATAGAATAATAATTTTACAGATTGTTAGTTACAGAGAGAGAATACGATCAGAACGTTGCTCGACAATTTCAAGAAAAATTTCCTGATTTGCCGCCTATATCCTAAGGTATAATTAGCAAAATTGAACAGCAATTTCGAGAAAATGGACATGTAAGGCAAGTAGAAAAAGAAGCTTCCAATGTAACGATGCCAAATTAGATATACTGCTTGAGTTTGAAGAAAACTCACATAATTCAAGTCGACTAGCAGCTCTAGCATTGAATGTTTCCCATTCTTTAATTACTCGCATATTAAAAGAAAGTAAAATACATTCCTATAAACTGACCCCAACCCAGGAGCTTAGTGAAGACGATTTTGGTAGAAGAACGTATTTTTGTGAACAAATGATGCGAAGGTTAGATAACAATGTTATCCAACTGGGAAATGTTTTGTTTTCGGATGAATCCACTTTTACTCTTCATAGCCATGTTAATCCTCAAAACTATTACTACTGAGCTAATGAAAAGGCTCACTGGATAAGAGAATTATATGCGCAAAATCGTAAAAGTTCATTGGTTAATTTTGCATTGATGGCAATTTGAATGGAGATAATTATTGATTATAAGATAATCGATGTCCGGCAATACCTCGGCTTAATATTTCCAAATCCGTGAATAGGGACGCGAGGATCCCTAGAATGGACAGCACGTTCTCCTGATCTTACACCCTTAGATTTCTTATAAAACTAAGCCACGCGATATAGCTGACTTAAGAAGAGGAATAACGGATGTGGTTAGGTCGGTCACGCCTCAGATGTTCTAAAACGTTAGAAGGTATTTTTATTTACGATTAGGATGCTGCTAAGGCGTTCAAGGAACTCATTTTGAACATTTACTACAATAGTTTGCTATTGTGAATAATTATGTCAAGCACATAAATTAATTTTGTTACCGTTAATTTTTGCAATAAATATTAAAACCGCTTTTGGGAGGAGGTTTAATTTAAGGATGAAATTTGTATGTTGCAGGTTGTCATTTCAAAATCAAAACTCGACGTGACTGGGGATTCTTTTATAAATATGCACAATAATGGAGCTACTGAATTTATTCCATTTGGCTGTTCCGCACTCTATACAGGCTGTCTCACCGGGAACTGAATTGTTGTAATCATTTCATCAAAATAGCCATGATTAGAAACAATCAGTCATTATCTTATGTCAAATAATGCCAGCACGTTTAAATTACACCCACGAAGACTTTTTAAATTTGTTTATTATTTATGGAGAATGTGATAAAGTCATATCAAGAACTTGCAGCACATTTGCTACTCGATATCTAGAAAAACGGAATCCGTCACCAAACACTGTAAAACGCATACTGGAAAATTTTAAAAATTATGGCTGTGTCAATGCAAAAATGCAAAGAAGGAAGCCTATTGTTGATGACGAAAACATTGAAATAGTCATTCTGGGATATTTTCATGCATTTCCAAGGATGTCATTAGGACAAGCTGCTCTGGAATCGGGACCATGCAAGGATTAAAAGAAACAGATTTCCTAAGAAGACAGAATTTTTGTCAGTTTATTCTAATGTCTGAGGGTCACGACTCTTATTTGGGAAATATTATATGGACAGATGAAGCAAAATTTACTAAAAATGGACTTTTTAATAGACACAATTCGCATTATTCGAGTGACTCAAATCCTCATATGTTCAGAGAACGAAACTTTCAGGAAAGTTGGCAGTTCAATATTTACTGTGCCATAAGAAAAGATAGAGTGGTGGCACTACAATTTTATCAGGAAAATTCAAACGGTAAATTAAATTTTCTCTTCTGCTAATATGTATAGGTAATTTTTTTTTTTTTAGGTGAAAGATATCTGAATATCTTACAAAATTTGAATAATAACTATTTAGAAAATTTACCTCTTGCCGAACATAGAAACATTTTTTATCAGCACGACGGTGCTCACCCACATAACGCATATTTAATTAATAATTATTTACAAGAAATTTTTTATGATCAATGGATTGCCAATAATGAACCTTTCTTATGGCCTCCTCGCTAGCCCGATTTATCAGTTCTGGATTATTTCATTTGGGGAACTATTAAGAATAAAGTTTATGAAAGCCAATTAACAACCATTGAAGATTGTATGCAAAGAGTAAGAAATGAACTTCAAAACATATCACAGGATTCAATTAGAAGAGCTACCCATGAGGAACTAATCGGAAGGTGCGAAAAATGTGTCGACGTTCGAGGGCGGAATTTTGAGCAACTATTAAATTAAAATGAAATCATATTTTAAATTGATCTTATCTCTGCTATTTTAGTTCATGCCATATCTTCAATTCGATTAATACGCATGTTACAGTGTTAGTGTTATTTTGCGTTTTTGTGGATATCGAGTAGCAAATGTGCTGCAAGTTCTTGATATTACTTTATCACATTCTCCATAAATAATAAACAAATTTAAAAAGTTTTCGTTGGTATAATTTAAACCTGCTGGCACTTTTTGACATAAGATAATGACTGATTGTTTCTAATAATGGCTATTTTGATGAAATGATTACAACAATTCATGAATTTCTAATAAAATCGGAAATATTTCAAAAAGTTGTAACTTTAACCCCCACAATAATAATATCAGAAAAAAAGGAATTTAATTTTACACAACCTGACGTAAAAAAATATAGGGTGTTCTATTTGACCTAAACAAGTTTTCGCGGTTTGAAGTTGACAAAATGCAACGCGAAAAACGGAACACTTGGTATGATATTATTGAATTTATTTCAGTTGTAGAACGTAGTTCTCCATGTGTTCTTTTTACGTGACAAGAAGCAAATGAGGATATCGAAGAAAGTTATAACGGTTCTTGCAAACCGTTGCACCTGTCAAATTTTCTATAAAATATCAAGTATCTCTGAAACGGCTAGGTTTAGGTATAGGATATGCTACATATTTTCGACTCAGAATTTTATGCTCTTTTTGAAAATCCTAAAATATATAGGGTGTTCCATTTGAAATAAGCAAGTTGGTATCGACTTCCTGTATAGGAGGAAGTGCCAGCTGCTTGTAATTATTTTAGTTGGATTGGCCATACCGACATTAGTAATTATCTAAATTTTCAAAATATTCTGATGCGTACTTTTCTCTATATCGATCGATTCAGTTCCCGGTGAGACACCCACCCTGTATAAGTATGTTTAAATTATAAACCGATCGAATATGGGGATTAGATCGTAAAATTTGTCCCAAACTAACTACCAACATGCGAGGCTGAATAAAAGCTTATAATAAAGGCGTTTGACTTGTAAAACCGTATAATATAAATAAATAACATAACAAAAAATTATAAATTTTATAAAATCAATTAACTTGATTCACCTAGACATAATGATAGTTACTACATTTACAGATACTTTGTGCATATACTCACCACTTTATTTCCAAGATTCTTTACAGTACAAGGTAGGAGAAGGGTTTGGCCCACACGAGCGTTGACTTCCCTTATCAAGATATCGTCAAATGCCGGCGCCAAATTGTGGTCCACAGTATTGGTTTTTGCTGCAGCCGAGTGCTCCCAGTTGTATCCTGTAATATACGATTTATATAAGCTGATTTAATTCTATCAGTTGCAAAGAATAATTTGTTGTTTTAAATGCTTGGAACTCTGCCAAATATTTTGCTATGTATCTGGTAAAAATACGAATATTGTATGTATATATTACACACGATATTGGATATATGTGACAACGCTTAATAAAGTTTTGTGTGTGCACTGCATTGCTGATAGAATATTTATATAATTTTGGGTATTATAATATATACATAATTTGTTATTTTATTTGTCGAGTACGAAAATTGTGTAGTATTTTAACTATCGTATTTTGTACAATTTGTTTTTGGTTCTATCCAGAGACTGGAGGATTTTTAACAGCCATTCATTATAGGATCGTTTGTATTTGAAACTACGAAAACACATAAAAGTCATCGAAGCGAACGCAAGAAGTGTAAAACAGCGAGCGAAACTACTGACTGTGTCAGTAGGAGCTGTTCTACTTTGGTGACAGGAATGTATTTAGAAGATATACTACGTACCAATCTACCACACTTGTATAAACATAGACCTCAAGCCTGAAAATAAAGACCCATTACTTATATTAGCATAGACCATTCCAATCGGATAAGACTGTAGGCCATAACCATCCTAGTGATAATAATAATAATAATTAAACACGTGTGGAGATTAGAGGAGGTTCGAATTATCCCGGTCATAATTTTGGTTACAGGCATGGTGACGAAGAAGTTCTTGAATTATTTGGAACAACTTAATCTACCTAGAGGCCTCGCGAAGATTATCCAGAGGAAGATGATTCTCCAGACATACCATATTACCAGAAAGTTTTTGAAGGATAGAAAATCGAAATATCCACCGGATTAATGGGACGTGATGAATTTCATCCCCGTTAGTTTAGCCCATCTCCAACAGCAATGGGCCCTGGCCCCACAGAGCCGAACCCCAACGGCGCGCACGAGGAGTCGGTGAATTTTTTCCGGCTTCGGCCGAGAAATTGCACGACTTAAGTCCATAATAGGGGCGAGCGTAGGTGCGTCTTTACCATGTACATATTTTGATATGCGATGTAAAGCAACGTTAGGCGCAGTTAGTAGTTGGATGGATGACCGTCCCAACGAAGACCGCGTCCTCGCCTCACACATCTTCCAGCGGCTTGTATATCAGTGTATGCGCGGAAGCTATACAACTTTAGGCGAGGGTTGTATAGGGGATATATCATCCTTCGGAGGGGATGTAAAGCCGTAGGTCCCTTGTCTATTAAATGTTAGGCAAGTAAAAGATCCCTACGCTTCTTAAGGGAAGAGGTTCGGCGTAATTCCTGGTTGAGGGTAGCTCGTCTACAGGCGTCGGTGTTAGGCCTCAGTAGCGGAAATAGGCCGACGTTAAATAAATGTATATAAAAGTCCATAATAATAATATTTATTTATAATTCCTTGATATAGATGAATAAGACTGTTACAGAATAATGCACCAAGGTTTAAAAGGCCTTGTTTTGTGCGCTTTATATATGATTCACATATCACAACTTACAATACAGTCTCCAAAAGAAGATATTATACTTTTATAGATTCCCTTTAGAAATCTCTATAAAGAAAGGTAGATAAATTATTTTACGAGCCATTATAAAACTTTTTTGTTATGTAAATATTTAAATTATCTAACACATTACAGTAATAGTTGAGTCAAACAGAAGGTTATATTATATGTTAGTAATTAGATATATTTACATTTTTAATGTATTTTTAGAACTATCAATATTTTCAGAAACTTATTTAATCTTGTTCTTTTTAAACAGTTTGTAACTATTTGATTCGTCTATACAAGGCAGCAGTAGATTAAATAATTTTATTCCACTATAATCTATAAATTTAACATATGCAATTTTAGAGGGTTTTGGTGTTAAGTAGTTTTTATTTGTTTGAGAGCGAGTGTTACAATTAGCTGTCCTTAAGGTTCGTAATTTTTTATTTTTTCTTATATAGTTTAATAACGAGATTATATATATAGTATCAATATCCTGCAATTTCGATTCTTCAAATAATAATTTAGTACTATATTGTTCAAAGGTGCTTTTAGAGAGCGGAATATTAAAACATAATATTTTTAGTCGCAAACTCCTCTATAAAATCCTTATTTTACTATAAGGAACGTAACGAGACTGCAACCAATAGCTACTCTCCGGGATATGTGCCCCGCCGAGCGCTGAATTACAAGTTACAAGCCAGGCGCGTTAAGTGTAAAAATTGCATATTACCATCAAAACGCTAATGCTTCGATTGCAACAAACACCAGCCGAAAGACTAATCCTACTTAAAGCAGCTCTCGTGCCAGTCGCGTTTTTCGATTGCAATAGACACTAGACCGCTAGATGGCGCCTGCTGACTGTTTTACATGTCGCTATCCCAAAGATACCGAAATGTACTAAATAGTCAAGTGATCCTCGTATCGGTCGTCACATGCCTACCTTGCACTGACGAGAGCCAACAGGTCCAAACTGCAGTCTGCTAGTGGTGTGTGACGACTGGCATGAGAGCTCCTTTAAGTAGGATGAGCCTTTCGGCTAGTGTTTGTTGCAATCGAAGCATTAACGTTTTGATGGTAATATGCAATTATTACACTTTGCCAGGCTTGTAACTTGTAATTCAGCACTCGGCTGGGCACATAGCCCGGAGAGTAGCTGTTGGTTGCAGTCTGGTTACGTTCCTTATAGTAAAATAAGGATTTTATAGAGGAGTTTGCGACTAAAAATATTATGTTTTAGTACTATATTGTTTAGGTTTTTTGAAAATTATCTTAATAAAATGTTTCTTGACTATTATAAATTTTTTTAGTATGGTATCGTACGCTGACCCCCAGATTACTATACCACATTTTATTAATGATTCAGTTAGCACTTTGAAAACATTGACTGAGACTTTCACATTTAGTATTTTCCGGAGTTGGTAGAATTTATATTAAAATTTTCGTAATTTGCCACCTAACATTTTAACATGATTGTTCCATTTTAAATATTGATTTGCATAGATCCCCAGGTACTTTATTTGTTTAGGTCTATCTATAACCCTATACAGGAACAAGTTGTTACATTATTACATTCATGATATTTGATATTTAGATTTGTTTGACCAACTGCATTTAGGGAAAAGGTGATAAATTTAGTTTTTGATTGATTTAATGTTAATAGATTGGCGCCTAACCAGTTTTATTTTGAAAAGACCACGTTTTGCTTTAACTTTGACATTTTGCCAATTAGAGTCTGAAAATATTAATACGGTATCATCAGCATATGAAATTGATTGATGTATAATATAAATATGATAGGTCATAACATAGTTCCTTGTGAAACTCCATACTCAATAATTCTTTCTTATATATTTCCCTAAATTTGGAAATTAAATTACGAAATGCTTATATAATTTCTGGTTAATTGTAGTTGTAAAAGCAAATGTTTCCCTGAATTTAAAACAAGCATAAGACTATTTTGTTAAGTAGAATGGCCCCAGGAGCGGTCCCGCTTCAATATATAAAAAGTTTAATAAAAATCAAGTGAATTTTCGAAAAAAAAATTATATCTTACCTTCAAGAGTTTATCTTAATATTTAAAACCTGCTCACGATCACTTTTTTATTATTACTTAATATTGAAATTTTTCTAATGAATAATTACACGTGTTATACTTGTGCGCGCATACGTATAATACCGAAAATGACGGGAAATTGCAGTGCGCATGTATATACCAAAAAATCGGCTGAATTAGAAAAAGTTATTTCTTAGTTACATCACGTGAAAGTACACAAACTTACCTTCATTTTGGTAAACAAAAAACTCGTTCGACCGTTTAGACAAATTGGGGAACTTTTTGAAAATTTTGTGGAATTTGGACTAAAAATGGAATTGCGGCCAAACTATTGGATGTTTTTTGCTAAAATTTGGCACTCTATTTCTTGGTTACATAGGTTATTTTCGCCAAGTTAGCCGTAATTCAATTTTTTACGTTTTTTCTGTATATTTATATACATTTCGTGGGATGAGTAGGTATGGCGACGGTTGAGACAGGGCTCCGCGCCCCAAAATGGGGCCCCTCTTTTTGGGGCCCCGTACTGTCAAACGGTCCCCTCGCTGTCAAAGAGCCCCCTTGGGCCCCCGTACAGCCTTGTGCCCCAGTGCTACCAACATAACCTCACTAGACTCCCCATGCTGTCAAGGAGCCCCATAAAGCTTTGCACCTTTCCCTAGGCCCCCGTAGTGCTCCTCCCTTTCCTGTGGCGGGAAATTCGAATGATTAAGGATATTCAAATTTAGTTGGGAAATCTTACTATGTACATATTCAAACTGGCGGGAATTTTAAATCCTCAGGAAATTCAAATTTAGCGGGGACATTCATATAGTTAAGGATATTCAAATTTAGGCGGGAAATCCTACTACTTACATCAGACCTAGGAGATTATTAATTAGTGACCTTGAATAACCTTTGAAGACTTTACAGTATGTTATTATTAGGAAGATCTGGGATATATAAGTATTAACACCTCAGCGCCATCTGTCGGCCAACTTACAAACTTTTAATATATCTATATTGTAATTACTAAATTTGCCCCTTTTCCGCGAAGAAAAGGGTTTCCCCACCTACTCGAACTATAAAACTCAGGGTGTTCTTAGTTTCACCAGAAGAAACTTATTTTTCTGTCACGTTGCTCTGTGTAAAATTTTCTCTATCGCCTTATTTTTGACTATTTTTACGCCACTATTACACGTTTCAGAAATTATTTATTTTTGTTTTATTATAGTGAAAACTTTTATATGAGATGATATTTCAAGTATTAACAACAACAACTTCGCTTATTAGGACAATACATTTATCACAGACGTAAAATATTGAAGATTCCGCCATGTATTTATAGCAAGTGAGTAAGTGAAGGTAATTTGCTTTCTTTACATTAACTTGCGTGAACTTACACATTTATAAGCGGTTGCATGTCCGTTTCAATAAATGAATGAGAAAAATAAACAATTAATTTAGTTTATTAAGGAAAATTACAATTACTAAACTTAATTTTATGTTCAAACTACTGGAGGCGCCAACTTCCAGTGTCATAAACTATTCCTTCAGCGTTAAGTTAATTGGTTTTATAACACTATATTTTACGAAATTTGCATAACGGTGTGGTCTCTGAGAATATTTTAGGTGAGGTGTAAAGAAAAAATAAAACTGGTGACGCCACAAGCTGTAAATAAATCAACTTTGAAATTAATGCAAGAACTGCTATTAAGTTAATAATAAAAATTTTATTTTTGTAAATATAAATAGGAAGGAAATTGTATATTTCTATTTTTTTGGTGAAATAATTTATATTGTCCTATAAATTTTCATTCTATATTATGTATACTGCTACAGAGGTGCTGTACAGAGTTATTTAAAATATATTATTATATAATTATATATTATATTATTGTATGACTGATGGCGAGAGGTAAGCGCACTTGTCTCTCACCTAAAAGTCCCGGGTTCGATCCCCGGCCGTGGCAGTGGAAAATACTGTGAGAGGGATTTTTTCACTATACACGGAAATTGGGTGTGTGTCCCGTGTCTCTAAATGTGTAGCCCCCTCCCACACAAGGCTCCTCTAGAGCCTTCCGGGATAAAGGGGGTCGTCATTACCTGTGGTGTATTTATATATTTATTTATTTATTATTTATAATTTCAGCAATAATAAAAACAAATATTACATACTCAGTCATCTCAAAAATCAATTATAAAGAAACAAGTAATTGTGTTAAACAATATTGTGGTGAGTCATATAAAAAAATTAATAATGAAAAACTGATACAGCTGTTAACTAGTGTGTCCTGGGATCAGGTGTATAGCTGCCTGGATCCAAATGAGGATTTTGACAATTTTTTTGAAATATTCTCAAAATGTATCTCGGAATCAACACAAATTATAAAATTGAACCCAATAAAAAGGAAAAAACCATGAATTACGCAGGGATTTGTTATTTCAATCAAAAACAGAGATAAATTGTTTCAAAAACATATAAGGCATCCCCAAAATGAACAATTTAAACAGGACTATATAACTTATAGAAACAAAATTAACTGTTTAATAAAAAAAGCAAAATATAACTATTTTAAATCCAAAATTGACATTAATAAAAATTGTACTAAAACACTTTGGAATGTCGTAAGAGACTTTTCGAATAACTACAAAAATGAAGACAAAAATATAGATAAAATCATAACAGAAAACGAAGATGAAGTGATAGATCCTGAAGAAATAAGTAACAAATTTAACACCCATTTTTCTCAAGTAGGTGAAAAACTTGCTTCTAAAATAGTGCAGATACCGATGTTAAATGAAATTGTGAACTTTCCCCATTCTATAATTACACAAATGTAATAGAAATTAAGCAAATTGTACTAGAACTAAAAAAATAATAAGGCACCAGGTCCAGATGGTGTAAAAAATGAATTATTAAAGTCAACAATTGATACAATTGTGGATCCACTATGTTTTATTATAAATAAATGCATTGAATGTGGAGAATTTCCTACGCATTTTAAAAAGGCAATCATTAGGCCAGTTTTCAAAGGAGGAAGTAAAACAGGTGTATCAAATTATCGTCCAATTTCTTTAACCTCTTCTTTCGCAAAATTATTTGAAAAATTATAAAGTCACGTTTAGTTGATTATCTAAATAAAAATAAAATTTTATCTGATATGCAGTTTGGATTTCAAAAAGACCTCTCAACCCAAGATGCAATAGCAAAAGTGGCATCTATAATATACGATGCTTTGGATAACAAGAAGGCATGTCTGGGTGTTTTTGTTGATTTAGCAAAAGCCTTTGACACCGTCAGTCATGGACTTTTGCTAGAAAAACTTGAAAATTTTGGAATTAGAGGTAATGTCTTAAAATTATTTAAAAGTTTTTTGGAGCAAAGGAAACAAAAACTTGAAATAAAAAATGTCTTAAGCAAAGAGCAAACTGTAACCTATGGAGTACCACAGGGTACAGTTCTAGGGCCTGTGTTGTTTACTATATATTTAAATAGCTTACTTATATTGAATGCTTCTGGAACAATAATATCATTTGCTGATGATACAGTTATTTTGTATACTGGGCATACCTGGGATGACGTGAGACATTTGGCTGAAAGGGATTTAAAGAAAGTTTTTGATTGGTTTAGTGCGAATTTGCTAACAATAAATGTAGATAAAACTAAAATTATTCCCTTTACGTCTTACGAGAAATATCTACCTGACTACAGCACCATATCAGTAAATAATCTTTTAATTTCACTAACTCGATCTATTAAATACCTCGGTATTTTTATTGACTCGCATTTAAGATGGAATATACATGTAAACAATACAATAACAAAAATTCGGGGCTTAATCTTTAAATTTTATCAATGTCGACAGATACTACCCTTGAATCATCTTAAAATATTATACTATGCTTTTATCGAATCCATTATTCAGTATGGCATAATTGGTTGGGGAGGAGTAAGGAAGGCCTATCTGATACCTCTGGAAATTATTCAGAAAAAAATTCTAAAAATCATATATTTTAAACCCTTCCTATACCCCACGGAACAATTATTTTCGGAACTTAATATACTAGATTTGCGGCAGCTTTACGCTAAGAATATCCTGTTATTTTTGTTCCGAAATAAACAGTACATTAGTAGGATAAATCACGAACGTAATACCAGAGAACTAGAAGAGGCTCACTTTATTATACCCAGGACTCATAGAAATATTGGTCAAAGATACTTTGTTTACATTGGGCCGAAATTGCTTAATATTTTGCCGATATCTCTAATAAACATAAAAACAAAACATCTTTTCAAAAGTATTAGCGTGGATGACTTCAAATGATGGAAATATGCTCTATAAGATTATTGATCCCATGTAGTTACTAAATTAACTATACTTTGATTATGTATATCTCCTTGTGAATATTAATTTCGATATTTTCTGTTTTCTTAGTGCAGTAGTTGTATAGTGTCTAATCAAATTATTAAAGAATTAATACAGTTATATGTACCATTTAGTTTCTGTTCTCTCTTTTGTTTTAAAATCACTGTTGTTCAGTTATTTTTCAGTTTATTTACTCTTTCTTTGCATCTTAAGGAGGTGTAACCCATAGACAGGCTTAAATAAGCCTAAATGGGTCTTCCATATTTATTTGCAAACGAAACCTCAAAATTGCGTATAAAAATAATTTCTATATTGTATAATATTGTAATACATTGTATAAACATAAATGGTTAACACGTTAGTAGTGTGCTTATACCGGACCTCACTCCTCCCCCTACCACTTTTCTGTGACGTCACAGGGGCCGGGGGCCGGGGGCCGGGGGGCGGGGCGCGGGGGGGCGGGGCGCGGGTAATTAGGGTGGTGGGGGGTAATTAGGGTGGTGGGGGGCAATTAGTGTGGTGGGAGGTAATTAGGGTGGCGGGAGGTAATTAGTGTGGTGGGAGGTAATTATTGTGGTGGGAGGTAATTAGAATGTTGTGATGTAATTGTAGTGGTGGGGGGCAATTAGTGTGGTGGGAGGTAATTAGGGTGGTGGGAGGTAATTAGTGTGGTGGGAGGTAATTAGTGTGGTGGGAGGTAATTAGGGTGGTGGGAGGTAATTATGGTGGTGGGGGGCAATTAGTGTGGTGGGAGGTAATTATTGTGGTGGGAGGTAATTATGGTGGTGGGGGGTAATTAGGGTGGTGGGGGGTAATTAGGGTGGTGGGAGGTAATTAGAGTGGTGGGAGGGGGGTAATTAGTGTGGTGGGGATAACTCCACTAATATAAATAGAATGCTTCTGCATTACACAATTAAAACCTATCGCTGGTAAGTCAAGGGCTAGCAAATGAGTGTTGTGTAACCATCCGACAGTAAACAATAATAAATTGACAATATATTTTCTGTAAGTCAATAAAAAAAGATTTATCCTTTCTAAATATGTATGTTTAATATGTTTGTTTTATTTTTAGTTTAACGCAACCGACAAAATATGTCGATGCAATATTCAGCGCAACGGTGGGTACCGACAGAAGACATTAGATCGGCCATTGAAAGTTTGTCTTGTAAACTTAATCACTTAATCAAAAATTCAAAGCATTCATTGGTTTATGATACAACTGTCTGCTACGATGTTGAAGAAACTAAACGCATTGAAAAAGATTGCAGGACGTATGCTCTTGGTGCAAATCTATGTTACAGTTATTTCTTTGGCTTTTTAAATTTGGGTGAATTTTTGTGAACATATGGTTACAATAGAATTAAGACACTTTCTATATGACTTAGTGAAGTACCTGCCTAAGAAACTTATTGAAAAATATCAACTCGACCAGTCTGATGGTGATACGGGCAGTTAAATAATTCTTTATGTTGTATTTATTATTAGATATAAATAATTATTATATTGTCCTATTACACAATTATAATATCTTTAAAAAAATTCTTTGTATTTTCATATATTATGGTGAGGTTAGAAATAAAACAAATATTAAAATAATACATGTATTTTATTACCTATCTTGATTACATAACTAAAAGATATATCTTAATAAACCTAAAGTTTTTATTCCAATTTTACATTTAAATCTACAATATATTTTGTAAAGAGAGTGAACATTGCAAGAGCATAATGACTAATTATTATTAACAAGCCAGTATACCGTACCGAAGATGGTAACTCGGGTAATACCGTCACCGTCTATTAGTTCCTATAGTGCGCCTAAAACAGTGTGTACTTTAAGCAGAAATTCGCCTTACTTTAAATTTTCCTCATCATATGTAGTTTCAAAACCTCATGAGCTTTGCCTTCATATGCAAAGATACATAACTTCGGCCATCGCGTCGGTCGACTCAATTACACGAAAAAACATTAGATTTATTGTGTATCCCGAGACCTCGCTGAATACTCATCTCCGTTTTTGCATTGTTTTAAATATTGTTTGAAGACTATATACCTACTACTATATTACTAATAAGTGTGTACTTTAAGCAGAAATTCGCCTTACTTTAAATTTTCCTCATCATATGTAGTTTCAAAACCTCATGAGCTTTGCCTTCATATGCAAAGATACATAACTTCGGCCATCGCGTCGGTCGACTCAATTACACGAAAAAACATTAGATTTATTGTGTATCCCGAGACCTCGCTGAATACTCATCTCCGTTTTTGCATTGTTTTAAATATTGTTTGAAGACTATATACCTACTACTATATTACTAATAATCACTGTAATTGAAACATATATGTAATTTATTTTGCCAAACTTATGTAACGAGGTATATGGTAGATAACTGAGTAAATGTTTTCAAAATGTACCCATAACGGGCGCATTTCATGGGGTTTTGAAAGTTCTCTACTACATCACTAAACAAATCACGTTCAAACAAAAGTCAGGAATTAGAAAAGAATATATTTATGCCATTTTGTTTGATACCTGGTAGACGATGCATAAAGGGTTATGGTGTATGTGGTGTATATTGTCTTGGACTATGTTTTCAATACGTCGAAGTCTAGAAAATAAATTATTAAAGGTTTTAAGTGTCAACTAAATTCGTATACATCAAGGCAATTGAAATGGCGAAGAAAATAATGGGGTTCCATAAGCCCCTCCTATCTATTGAAAACAAAGAAAATATATGTTTACAATAAAACATTGTATCAGCGTAAACAATAACTAAACGTAGTTTTTTTTTAAAGAATGATATTTTTATAATTTTCAATAGATCCCACTGGATAATTGTGCAATTTAGCTCTTAACTAAGGAAGGTGATTAAGATAGGTAGGTACTTGATTTTTTGTCTATTTTATACATTATAACGCTAGTAAAAACTTTACTGATACGCTTGCGACAAAAATAAGTGAAAAGTACTGAGCTAGAATGCACACGTGCAGAAATTTAAGTACCTCTGCTGTACTTTAGGCTAGAATTATAAGGACAATAGCCATAACAAGCAATAATTGCAAGGCGGCTCTCTACGGTCTGGTAAAAAAGTTGAAGTTTTGCATTTAACGAGTAAAGAGAATTTACTCAATAACTCCAAATCTAAAATGTTATACTTTACTTAACACCCATTTACAATTTGATTTTGTATGTACTTCTTTATATTTACTATTTAAATTCATAATTAGAGGGCAATAGGTATATATCTAACTCGCCAACAGAGGTATCTCATATTAATGGCATTTCAAAGCCATCCATGACTACAACGCATGGTTTTGGTTCGCTGAAGTCTTTTCAATTTGTTAATGTATTACATTGTACTATATCTTTATCATATGGACAAATCTTTTTACTTTCGTAAAGATGTGGTAGTACTTTATACCACGAAACCAGTAGCCGCCTATTATAGAGTTTGTGAGATAAAGGACCTTTAAATTTTTCTAATTTCCAACCTATAAAAAAATTGTACCTACCCGTAATTTAATAATAATAATAATAATAATTGACTTTATTGATAGATAACCAAATATACAAAGTAAAAATTAATAAAAAATTATAATAGTGGATCTATCAAAGGGCAGCATTTCGTTTTGAGTTGCATTTAAAATCGCATATAATGACAGATAACACAGTAACAGTTGGGGTTCTCTGCTGTTAAATCCTAACATATAAGACCTGTTTACTGCCAGACGATAAATAGAATCACCCTTGAAATCAATAACAATGTTTTTACCTACCTGTTTTTTGCGGACAAAAATTTACTATTGCAAATAACACGTCAACACTAGAGATTTAGCTGTAATGTGAATTCGCAACAAAACGTTACATTTATGTCAAATTACACATTTACAAGCATAGAAAACGCAAGTGTTTAGAAATAATATATTTAAGAAAATGAAGTTCTAAACAAATGAAGTATGAAGTCCTGAAAAGCGTGTGTTATAATTTTAGATTAGAATAGATTTTTTATTTAGCATAAGCTATTCACAATAGTAATATAATTTTGTACGTAGTCATTATTGTGTTGTAATATCTATTGTATATAGTTTTGTAAAACGTTGTACGAGCGTAAAAAATCAGTAAAAGTTGACAATTTTTATCTCATCGGATAATTGTGCAATTTAGCTAGGTAGGCACTAGATTTGTATCTATTTTATATATTAAAACGCAGAAGCCAGGGCTTGTGCGGAAGGGGGTTACACATTGAAAAAAAAACGCGTACATACAACCATTTCCTCCGACAGTACCAGTGCCGGAGCCAGGATTCGTATCCGGTGGTCCGATGTCCGTGTGATTATTCGCGATTGCCACCTCGCGCCTTAACCCACTCGGCTGTCGACCAGACCAGACAACTACATTTATATATATAGAACGAAAAGAAAAAAAAAGGAGTTAAATCCTAAAGACCTAGTAAATAAAATAATATTTATACAGATATGTCTTAAACAGAAGGACAATTTATTGAATTAGATATAATAGAAGAGAAAAAGTTCTTGTAAATATTGTTATTTATTACAATTAGATAATAATTTATTAGTGTCAGTATTACAAGCGTATTTCACACGGGTCAATAAATAGAAGTTGCATTGTATGTAATACACAAAAAGCGCGACATAAATGACGCAATTTCCCCCGAATTCTTTGTTCATGGGTGGAATCAATATTTTTAATAATCCGTATATTCACGTAATCAAAAAGTCGTGAGTACTTTTTTAATGCCCTCTTGGAACCATAAGTTAAAAAGTTCTTCTATGGTAAAACGATACATGTCTATAAAAGATGTGTATTTGTAGATAATATCGCAAATATGCACAGATAAAAGGTATGGTCTTAAATGCGCATCTAAATTACAGATTATCATCTAAGGGTTTACTAAAGATGACACCATTGTACTTTTAAATGGATGAGCCCGGTTGTCAAAGGTAGACAATTAAAGAATTTTATGGCATACAAATTTATGACTTTACGTGATTTTAGAAGTCGTAAAGATTAAACAAACAATGGTTAATTTTCAAAGCGGTGGTACAGAATTTAAGTCCTTTTGTAAGAAAATAGATAAAATTTGGAACAAAGCATGCTTTTGTAGACCTACATTTGAATATAAATATGTGTTTGGCTGTTTTCTTCGGCGAACGCGTAAGCTTTGTGATGTAGTCCAATTGTTTTGTATAGGATGGATATAAAAACGAGCCGCTGGGAATTTATGAAAAAACCAATAATTAACGTCAGCCATTCTGTCATGTCAAAAATGCCAAGACGTTTAAATTACACGCTTGTTTTGTGTGAGCTAATATAAATTACACAATGTGAAGAGGCAATAAGGTAAAATAGTCGTAAATAAAAGAAAAAAAGATTGGTTTTACAACATACATTTTGAATATGGAGGTAGACATAATATGAATGTTTTTATTTATAATAGTTTTAAATTTTTACAATATTTTCTCAAACAGATATATAGATATTTCTTTTTACTATTTAGTTTTATTTATGCACTCCGGGTAACATATTAAATAATGTTATTCCAGTGTAGTCTATAAACTGAACAAATGCTGTTTTAGTAGATTTCGGGGTTTTACTTGTCTGAGATCGACTTTTATATAAATGTGGATGGACATTTCGCAATTTTTTTTTATAGTTCAAAGATAAGATTATATATGGCGTCAATATCTAACTGACTCTTCAAATAGTAATTTTGTACTATATTGTTTCGGTTATTTGTGAATAATTTTAATAAAGCGCTTTTGAATTATGTTTTAATTTATCTAAAGTCGTATCATAGGTCGATCCCCCAAATCACTATTCCATCTTTTATTATTGATTCAATCAATGCCTTGTGAACGTTAATTGTAGTTTTTGTATTAAAGATGTTTCGGAGCTGATAAAATTTATGTAATAATTTGTTATTCAGAAATCTATGTGTTGATTATATAATAAGCTGGACAACTCATTGACTTGTCAATTTGTGCACATCGACCTATTAATTACTTCTTTTGTCATTTTTACGTTTTTTTTTAAATTATACTGTACATGTTTCTTCTACTTGTATATAATAATTTGTAAGTTTCAGTTTGTAATTTTAAACCAATGAGGATGTACCACACCCATCCCCCACGCTCATCCCCACTCCTCGAATGGGGGTATGCCTGGTTAGCAAAGCCGAAAGACTCTGCCAAACATTCTCTTTGCCTTTCATCGTCGTCGACTGTAGTTCGTTCTCCGTACTCTCCGTGCTTTCTGTGCCTCACCGGTTTTTTTTAAATTCTTTTCGACTTGTGCTCTATTCGACTTGTGTTCTTTTAATTTGAATTTTCTTGTATATTGTCGCGAAATGATGGCCAGAGGTAACAAAAAATCATCTGAAGATGGTCGTCGTGCCAATAAGGCCAGAAACGCCAACGCCAATGCCGAAGCAGCAAATGCTTCAAATGTATTGTCCGGTTTGACATGGCTGTCAACATTTATGCCAGCCCCCGAAAATAATTTACCGGTGCCAGTGTTCGGACCAATAATCCAAGCGGTTAATCCGATATCTGCAAATCCACCACACACAGCTCCAGATCTTGCACCCACAGGGTCTGGGGCATCAAGTTCGGGGGTTGCAGGACCAGCAAATGTGGGTAAAATTAATTTAATTGAAAATATCTGTCTGGTACCACCGGCAAACTCGACATCGGCACCGGCAAACTCGGCACCGGCAAATGACGACCAGCAACAGATTATTGATTTTGATTTCGATTTTTCTGTGGCTCCTATAGTCGAGGGCGACGATCACGGGGTTCACTCCGATGCAACCGTCGTCGTCGACTATGAAGACATAAAGAAAAAGAAGAAAAAAAATCAAGATGCGCGTCGCGTTCGCGGAAACGCCAATACCTCCAGCTTCGAGAAACTTGTCTCATTCATTATTAGTGACTCCGAGGACGATTTTGTATCGCCACCTGCACTAAAAAAACGGAAAATCGCAAAATCGTCTTCGAGGAGTAAACAGAAGATGGCTACCCAGGTAATGCCGGGAACAAGTACTCCGGCGTTAAATGGTGTAGGTGACAACATCACATTAGAACAACCTAGCTGTTCTAACGCGATGATGCCACCGCTAACAACGCCCATTCCGGTGGCGTTGGAAGTGCCACCCACGGAGCCGGTCCCCGGGTGCAGCCAGAGCTCCGATGATTCTTCTGACGCAGAAATTGATTTTTTGAAGGACGCGGAGGACAGGGAGCTCATGCGGGTGGCTCTTATGTCCCTATCAGGAATATTCAAAAAATATAGCGATTTACATGAGGCAAATGTTGCGGCCTGTCAAAACGATCGCGAGGAAGACGTTAGAGCTAGGGCGATGATAGAAGAGGGTGAGGCCATGATTGCAAGAGCTAATGCAATGGTAACAGAGGCTGGCGCAATTTTGGCCAATAACCAGACGCGTCGCGCCGATTTGGCAGAGTCGCAAGCGATGGTGGATGGTATTGTCCGGAAAATAAAAAAATTTAAATTAAGGCGCGATAAACGGTGAAAGGCAAGGTGAACTTTTTTATGTTTTTTTTGTATGTATGTCCTTTCATTTTTTGTATGTATTTTTTAGTATTGTTAATTTTTTTTGCATATAATTTTTTAAATTCTTTAGTACTAAGTTTATTTTTATACATCTCTTTTCTATATAATTTTTTACATTTTTTTTACATGTTTTTTTTTTGCATATAATTTTTTACATACTTTAGTACTAAGTTTATTTTTATACATCTCTTTTCTATATAATTTTTTATATTTTTTTAGTACTAAGTTTATTTTGTACATCTTTTTTCTATATAATTTTTTAGTATTAAGTTTATTTTTTTACATGTTTTTTTCCATACAATTTTTAATATTAAGTGTTTACTTTTTCCTTTTTAGTTGTATGTATGATATTTCTATCATTTTATTTATTTTTTGTATGTAATAACTTCAAAATAATGTAATAAAAATAATAATTGAAACGTTTATTTTATTGCAAGATCTCTACCCCAAAGATTTAATATACAAAAAAATGATTTCTAGATTAAGAAAGTGTTAGTTATGTAAGAGTGTTAGCTTTAAGACAGTGCCATGACGTGCAAGCAGTTAAGCAAATTAAAGAGTAAGTATAAATTTTGTAATTTTTGTCTGAATCAGTCGTATTAAACCCTTCAGGTGAACATCCTATCAATAAAACTTATGTATGCCGCTATGCGGGCGATGGGCGCAAAAGTAAGAAATTATGAAATTTTTAATCATTCAAGACAAAATGAAAATTATTTATATACAAACTACGTATTCCTATCCTATCCTAAAAAATTTCGCAAGAGAATGTGTTATTTGACTAAAAATTTCATAATTTCTTACTTTTGCGCTCATCGCCCGCGTAGCGGCATACATATTTGAAATAAAAATTTTGTGTAACTGAAAAAGAATAAAGAAGTTTAATAGATATTGATGATTAATTCATTTTCAAATATTTAATTCATTAAAAGTCATCTCATTCTTTTATTTGATTCATAAAGTATATGTGCAATTACACCTGTGCATGCAGCTCTGAAAATTGGGAATATTTATTCGCTTTATAATGACAGGCGTTACTGGCAATAAACATTTTTTAATTTCCTCTATTTAACAAAAACTACAACTGTTACAAAATTCGAATATTCCACTTACTTAAATAAGTCTTATAGCCAATATATTTTTTTATTCTTCACTTTACTACAACTACGTTGTTCACTTGTTATTCATTGTATATGAAATGAAATAAAAAAATTAACTCTTAATAAATTTATTTATATATAAGAAAAAATTACATATGTGGAAGAGGAAATATAAAATTCAATTGTTTGCCGCATCTGATTCACCATCGGACTCCCCCGCCATGTACATAAAATTTTCGACCAACTCGAAATCCGACCCATCATTGGACACCGTGTCCATCGACCAAATTGATGGTGACCTTTCCAGGGGTTGAGGATGCGGCTGCGGTTGGTCTTCAGGTGATGTAGTACTATCGGCTACACCATCACTTGTCGCCTCTTTATAACGTAAATACGATTGGTACATCTCGCTCAAGATGTACCAAGCCTGGTCGGAGGTGGACGAGACCGTATTATCCTGAATTGATGAATTCATGTTGACTGATGCAAAAAAGTAAACTGGAGAACGCTTTTATACATTTGCCATTATCCCCACCATTAAATAACACATGACATTGCGTATAAATTGGTTTTTATTTCTTTCAAATATAAATTCTTACAAATAATACTTATAAATAATTTATATTCATACACATAAATATATACACTTCATAAATACACGCACAATTACGTCTGCTAATCGTACATATTTTACTTATGCATGTGTGTTCATCTCCCAATTTTTCAGAGTTGCATGCACAGTGGTAATTGCACTTATACTTTATGAATCAAATAAAAAAAATAAATTTGACACCCAAAGGTCATGTTTTTCTAAAATTTTCAGCCAGCTTAGTTTGGGGTCAGCAGTGTCCTATATTTATAGATGTTGTTTGAAAAGCGCATCTCGAATAATGATTGTAAGTCTAAATATTATAGGTACCTAAATTAACTATATTGTATTATGTAAAAATAATGTGTTATTTGTTAGGTGTCAAATGGCAATGCTTATAGTAATTACCATACATAGTTAATAAGCTCTTACGTGAGCTATTTCAATTAGTGACAAAAGCATAAATTTAAACGAGATTTGTATTAATTTTTATTTTTATTCATTTAGTTTACTTTATTTGTGGTTGATTTCATCTAACAACCACTTTACGACAACCATCTTATTCACTGTATATGAAATAAAAAAAATGAACTCTTAATACATTTATTTACATATGAAAAAAGTTTATATATTTATATACAAGAAAGATATTACATATAAATACTCTTACAACTAATACTTAAAAATAATTTCTATAACTACACTTACAAATAATATATATACACTTACAAATAATATATATACACTTACAATTAATATAATAATATACAATTCCATCACCCATTGCAAATGTTGCACACTTCCACTCTAACAAATAAATATAGAGGTAAGTCGCAACATCTGCACCTGCGAGCGTCCCGCTGAAGTTCCTCAGCCAACAAAGACATCGTCTGGTGTGTGTTTTTGTGGCTGTGTTCCCCTCGCACCATCGTTGAATAACTATGGTAATACAGCTCACAAAGACGAAACTCCTTGCCGTAAACAGACCAGACACGAACGTATGAAGAAACCAAACAGTACCTGGGTTCCGTTAACGAAAAAAGAGTGTTGTCTATGTCCTTAGATTTTTCGAGGACATCCCCAGGACTGTCAGTTTCAATGCCTTCGTCCTCGTCTCCTTCGGCGGGAACTTCATCCTCCACGTCATCAGCGGCCAGCAGGTCGACGTTGCCAGCGGGGACTTCTGCCTCTATTGGTTCAGGAACGACTCCATCCTCCACGTCGTCGGCGGCCAGCAGGTCTACGCCGTCAGCGGGATCTTCTACCTCTCTGGGTTCAGGAACGACCCAACCATCGCCCTCTGCGTCCACTTGGACCAACCACCTTAAAAATTCCTCTCCTGATAATTCTGCCATTTTTTTTCTTTCTATTTTATTGGGGTAGCGTAGCGTACGTTTAAAATCAAGTGATTTGGTAAAAAACTGCTTCCGCTTTTATATAATATGGCGTCGCCCCTTCTACATTCTTTCTTATGTTGATATTTACTGAGGCGTGGCCTTAGAATAAATTCGGTTATCAAATTATCCCACCCCTAACCAATTCAATGCTTTACCGTACATTTCATAAATATACACAATTACATGTTCTTACTTAAACAATTAGATTTTTTCTCAAACTTGTCTACTCCCTAATCAAAAGACCAATGCAACGTAAGTAACATAAATTTAACTTTTACTTAAACAATTAGATTTCATTGCATGCAATATTAAGGACATAAGTAAAACAAACATTAATGGAGTGCACATTTATTATTCATTTTCTTATATATAAGTAAATGCATCAATTGCTATAACTTTTCTTTTCAGATTCAAATTGGGAAGCTGTTAAAATTAAAGCAATGATAATGGCCAAATTCGAACTTATTGTCCTTAAATACAAAAAAAAAAAACAAAATATATCACTTTCTCGCAGAATACAATGGGTCAAATCAATATAAATATCACATGTCATGACTGCAACAACATATTAATTTGTAATTGCGGCAAATTTATAGAGAAAACAAGTCAAGTATTTAGGTATTCACTTCCATCAGTTTTTAAAGTGGCATCAACACATAGATTTCTGAATAACAGATTATTACATAAATTTTATCAGCTCCGAAACATCTTTAATACAAAAACTACAATTAACGTTCACAAGGCATTGATTGAATCAATAATAAAAGATGGAATAGTGATTTGGGGGATCGACCTATGATACGACTTTAGATAAATTAAAACATAATTCAAAAGCGCTTTATTAAAATTATTCACAAATAACCGAAACAATATAGTACAAAATTACTATTTGAAGAGTCAGTTAGATATTGACGCCATATATAATCTTATCTTTGAACTATAAAAAAAAATTGCGAAATGTCCATCCACATTTATATAAAAGTCGATCTCAGACAAGTAAAACCCCGAAATCTACTAAAACAGCATTTGTTCAGTTTATAGACTACACTGGAATAACATTATTTAATATGTTACCCGGAGTGCATAAATAAAACTAAATAGTAAAAAGAAATATCTATATATCTGTTTGAGAAAATATTGTAAAAATTTAAAACTATTATAAATAAAAACATTCATATTATGTCTACCTCCATATTCAAAATGTATGTTGTAAAACCAATCTTTTTTTCTTTTATTTACGACTATTTTACCTTATTGCCTCTTCACATTGTGTAATTTATATTAGCTCACACAAAACAAGCGTGTAATTTAAACGTCTTGGCATTTTTGACATGACAGAATGGCTGACGTTAATTATTGGTTTTTTCATAAATTCCCAGCGGCTCGTTTTTATATCCATCCTATACAAAACAATTGGACTACATCACAAAGCTTACGCGTTCGCCGAAGAAAACAGCCAAACACATATTTATATTCAAATGTAGGTCTACAAAAGCATGCTTTGTTCCAAATTTTATCTATTTTCTTACAAAAGGACTTAAATTCTGTACCACCGCTTTGAAAATTAACCATTGTTTGTTTAATCTTTACGACTTCTAAAATCACGTAAAGTCATAAATTTGTATGCCATAAAATTCTTTAATTGTCTACCTTTGACAACCGGGCTCATCCATTTAAAAGTACAATGGTGTCATCTTTAGTAAACCCTTAGATGATAATCTGTAATTTAGATGCGCATTTAAGACCATACCTTTTATCTGTGCATATTTGCGATATTATCTACAAATACACATCTTTTATAGACATGTATCGTTTTACCATAGAAGAACTTTTTAACTTATGGTTCCAAGAGGGCATTAAAAAAGTACTCACGACTTTTTGATTACGTGAATATACGGATTATTAAAAATATTGATTCCACCCATGAACAAAGAATTCGGGGGAAATTGCGTCATTTATGTCGCGCTTTTTGTGTATTACATACAATGCAACTTCTATTTATTGACCCGTGTGAAATACGCTTGTAATACTGACACTAATAAATTATTATCTAATTGTAATAAATAACAATATTTACAAGAACTTTTTCTCTTCTATTATATCTAATTCAATAAATTGTCCTTCTGTTTAAGACATATCTGTATAAATATTATTTTATTTACTAGGTCTTTAGGATTTAACTCCTTTTTTTTTCTTTTCGTTCTATATATATAAATGTAGTTGTCTGGTCTGGTCGACAGCCGAGTGGGTTAAGGCGCGAGGTGGCAATCGCGAATAATCACACGGACATCGGACCACCGGATACGAATCCTGGCTCCGGCACTGGCACTGTCGGAGGAAATGGTTGTATGTACGCGTTTTTTTTTCAATGTGTAACCCCCTTCCGCACAAGCCCTGGCTTCTGCGTTTTAATATATAAAATAGATACAAATCTAGTGCCTACCTAGCTAAATTGCACAATTATCCGATGAGATAAAAATTGTCAACTTTTACTGATTTTTTACGCTCGTACAACGTTTTACAAAACTATATACAATAGATATTACAACACAATAATGACTACGTACAAAATTATATTACTATTGTGAATAGCTTATGCTAAATAAAAAATCTATTCTAATCTAAAATTATAACACACGCTTTTCAGGACTTCATACTTCATTTGTTTAGAACTTCATTTTCTTAAATATATTATTTCTAAACACTTGCGTTTTCTATGCTTGTAAATGTGTAATTTGACATAAATGTAACGTTTTGTTGCGAATTCACATTACAGCTAAATCTCTAGTGTTGACGTGTTATTTGCAATAGTAAATTTTTGTCCGCAAAAAACAGGTAGGTAAAAACATTGTTATTGATTTCAAGGGTGATTCTATTTATCGTCTGGCAGTAAACAGGTCTTATATGTTAGGATTTAACAGCAGAGAACCCCAACTGTTACTGTGTTATCTGTCATTATATGCGATTTTAAATGCAACTCAAAACGAAATGCTGCCCTTTGATAGATCCACTATTATAATTTTTTATTAATTTTTACTTTGTATATTTGGTTATCTATCAATAAAGTCAATTATTATTATTATTATTATTAAATTACGGGTAGGTACAATTTTTTTATAGGTTGGAAATTAGAAAAATTTAAAGGTCCTTTATCTCACAAACTCTATAATAGGCGGCTACTGGTTTCGTGGTATAAAGTACTACCACATCTTTACGAAAGTAAAAAGATTTGTCCATATGATAAAGATATAGTACAATGTAATACATTAACAAATTGAAAAGACTTCAGCGAACCAAAACCATGCGTTGTAGTCATGGATGGCTTTGAAATGCCATTAATATGAGATACCTCTGTTGGCGAGTTAGATATATACCTATTGCCCTCTAATTATGAATTTAAATAGTAAATATAAAGAAGTACATACAAAATCAAATTGTAAATGGGTGTTAAGTAAAGTATAACATTTTAGATTTGGAGTTATTGAGTAAATTCTCTTTACTCGTTAAATGCAAAACTTCAACTTTTTTACCAGACCGTAGAGAGCCGCCTTGCAATTATTGCTTGTTATGGCTATTGTCCTTATAATTCTAGCCTAAAGTACAGCAGAGGTACTTAAATTTCTGCACGTGTGCATTCTAGCTCAGTACTTTTCACTTATTTTTGTCGCAAGCGTATCAGTAAAGTTTTTACTAGCGTTATAATGTATAAAATAGACAAAAAATCAAGTACCTACCTATCTTAATCACCTTCCTTAGTTAAGAGCTAAATTGCACAATTATCCAGTGGGATCTATTGAAAATTATAAAAATATCATTCTTTAAAAAAAAACTACGTTTAGTTATTGTTTACGCTGATACAATGTTTTATTGTAAACATATATTTTCTTTGTTTTCAATAGATAGGAGGGGCTTATGGAACCCCATTATTTTCTTCGCCATTTCAATTGCCTTGATGTATACGAATTTAGTTGACACTTAAAACCTTTAATAATTTATTTTCTAGACTTCGACGTATTGAAAACATAGTCCAAGACAATATACACCACATACACCATAACCCTTTATGCATCGTCTACCAAGTATCAAACAAAATGGCATAAATATATTCTTTTCTAATTCCTGACTTTTGTTTGAACGTGATTTGTTTAGTGATGTAGTAGAGAACTTTCAAAACCCCATGAAATGCGCCCGTTATGGGTACATTTTGAAAACATTTACTCAGTTATCTACCATATACCTCGTTACATAAGTTTGGCAAAATAAATTACATATATGTTTCAATTACAGTGATTATTAGTAATATAGTAGTAGGTATATAGTCTTCAAACAATATTTAAAACAATGCAAAAACGGAGATGAGTATTCAGCGAGGTCTCGGGATACACAATAAATCTAATGTTTTTTCGTGTAATTGAGTCGACCGACGCGATGGCCGAAGTTATGTATCTTTGCATATGAAGGCAAAGCTCATGAGGTTTTGAAACTACATATGATGAGGAAAATTTAAAGTAAGGCGAATTTCTGCTTAAAGTACACACTTATTAGTAATATAGTAGTAGGTATATAGTCTTCAAACAATATTTAAAACAATGCAAAAACGGAGATGAGTATTCAGCGAGGTCTCGGGATACACAATAAATCTAATGTTTTTTCGTGTAATTGAGTCGACCGACGCGATGGCCGAAGTTATGTATCTTTGCATATGAAGGCAAAGCTCATGAGGTTTTGAAACTACATATGATGAGGAAAATTTAAAGTAAGGCGAATTTCTGCTTAAAGTACACACTGTTTTAGGCGCACTATAGGAACTAATAGACGGTGACGGTATTACCCGAGTTACCATCTTCGGTACGGTATACTGGCTTGTTAATAATAATTAGTCATTATGCTCTTGCAATGTTCACTCTCTTTACAAAATATATTGTAGATTTAAATGTAAAATTGGAATAAAAACTTTAGGTTTATTAAGATATATCTTTTAGTTATGTAATCAAGATAGGTAATAAAATACATGTATTATTTTAATATTTGTTTTATTTCTAACCTCACCATAATATATGAAAATACAAAGAATTTTTTTAAAGATATTATAATTGTGTAATAGGACAATATAATAATTATTTATATCTAATAATAAATACAACATAAAGAATTATTTAACTGCCCGTATCACCATCAGACTGGTCGAGTTGATATTTTTCAATAAGTTTCTTAGGCAGGTACTTCACTAAGTCATATAGAAAGTGTCTTAATTCTATTGTAACCATATGTTCACAAAAATTCACCCAAATTTAAAAAGCCAAAGAAATAACTGTAACATAGATTTGCACCAAGAGCATACGTCCTGCAATCTTTTTCAATGCGTTTAGTTTCTTCAACATCGTAGCAGACAGTTGTATCATAAACCAATGAATGCTTTGAATTTTTGATTAAGTGATTAAGTTTACAAGACAAACTTTCAATGGCCGATCTAATGTCTTCTGTCGGTACCCACCGTTGCGCTGAATATTGCATCGACATATTTTGTCGGTTGCGTTAAACTAAAAATAAAACAAACATATTAAACATACATATTTAGAAAGGATAAATCTTTTTTTATTGACTTACAGAAAATATATTGTCAATTTATTATTGTTTACTGTCGGATGGTTACACAACACTCATTTGCTAGCCCTTGACTTACCAGCGATAGGTTTTAATTGTGTAATGCAGAAGCATTCTATTTATATTAGTGGAGTTATCCCCACCACACTAATTACCCCCCTCCCACCACTCTAATTACCTCCCACCACCCTAATTACCCCCCACCACCCTAATTACCCCCCACCACCATAATTACCTCCCACCACAATAATTACCTCCCACCACACTAATTGCCCCCCACCACCATAATTACCTCCCACCACCCTAATTACCTCCCACCACACTAATTACCTCCCACCACACTAATTACCTCCCACCACCCTAATTACCTCCCACCACACTAATTGCCCCCCACCACTACAATTACATCACAACATTCTAATTACCTCCCACCACAATAATTACCTCCCACCACACTAATTACCTCCCGCCACCCTAATTACCTCCCACCACACTAATTGCCCCCCACCACCCTAATTACCCCCCACCACCCTAATTACCCGCGCCCCGCCCCCCCGCGCCCCGCCCCCCCGCGCCCCGCCCCCCGGCCCCCGGCCCCCGGCCCCTGTGACGTCACAGAAAAGTGGTAGGGGGAGGAGTGAGGTCCGGTATAAGCACACTACTCACGTTGTACTCAAAATAAAATTTTAGTTAAGATAACTTATTGATTATACATACCTGTAATTTTGGTGTGTACTTATTTGTGAATAAATAAATTATTATTATTATTATAAAATTATTATTATTATTATTATTATCATTGACCCCCCTTTATTTCTGTTATTATTGAAAATAGAAAAAATAATTTTGTATAAAAGTTGTAGGATTTTACCTACGTTTTGTTGAAACGTCATAAAAAAAACAATATCATATATAGGTCACGTGATACGACAAATATATATTTTATAAACGGAACACCCTATATATTATTGTATTTTCAAGAAGCCCTTTTACCCCCAACTTCAAATACATAATATTGTATAAGTCTATCTTAAATACTTCTTGACATATTTGACATTTAAAATTAAAATGAGCTGCTTTACTGCAAAAAGAGTGAACCATGCATGTCAAAACACAAGTGAAACAAAAATAACGAAGTAGGCCACGAAAATAATTATTTTATTGTTTATTCAATTTTGACATTTCAAACCGTCATTATTCAGTACACAGCAACAACAGTAAATAGATGTTTATTCACTAGTAAAATAATTTTTTTTTCTACGACTGCTTTGAAAAGTGCTACTAACTAAGCACTACTAATTACGCTTGAAAATTATTGATTTCATATAGCGTATGATACATCTTTAATGCACTCTAACAGTACGTGGAAACGCTTTCATGTATGAAAGTGCTATTTTCAACATGTCAATTATATGTGACCTAACTATAACCATGTGTAAATAATTAATATGATATTAGAATTAGCTTCATATTTAATTTATTAAAAACAGATTTAATAAAGCAAGAGAAAACTCTTTTAATGAAATAATACTACATAAGTAATCATTTAAATAAATTACTCAAAATGGCCACCATTATTTTCAATGCAAAACTCATAGCGCCCTCTTAAATTTAGGAAAATTATGGCTTCCGTTTAAGTTGTTAATTTTTTCTTGAATTTTTGCTTTAATGGCCTGAAGATTGTTGTAATGGTTAAAATTGATTTTGCCTTTTAAAAAATCTCCATAAAAAGCTATCTAATAGCGTCAAATCAAGGCTATTTAATGGCCATCGAATGGTCCCGGTATTGCCTATCCAAATAGGAAATTGATTATTTAAATGTTCCCGAAATTCTAAAACGCTATGTGGATTCGCTCCGTCCTGATGTCAAATCATTCTTGACAATACGTCCATACGGAATTTTTGAATTAGACGATCTACCTCTAGTAAAATCATTTCGAGATATGTTTGTCGTGTCAAAGTAAAATCATAAAATATAGGCCCAACTACTTTCTTTTGAAAAATTCAGCACCAAACGTGGATTGATTTTCTACCCGATTTTTTTATTTGCTTGGCTTTTCTGTCTTTGGTTTTTATTCTCCCAGGAACGTCTGTTTTCTCTATTAAAAACTCTCGCCGTGGAAAAACTTGACTCATCTGTCCACATAATGTCTTTAAAAAATCAGGATTTTTAGCCAATTCATGAACAAATCTGACAAAACTCCAATCTTCTACGTTTTTGGTCTTCATTCAGCTCCTGGACAGGTAATACTTTGTAAGGCCTATATTGATGCTTTTTCAAAGTTCTTTGAATGTTGAAATAACTTTTTCCCATTTCACGACAAGCATTTAATAAACTATTTTCTTTTCTTAGATATTAATATAAGGTACTATTTTTATAATAAATTATTTTACGTCGTTGTCTAGAAAAACTAAGCGTCCTATTAACACGACGATAAACATTCAAAAACGTGTTTACAATAGGAATCGCTCGATTCGGATATAACGTCATGTATTCTCTTCTTGCGACACTTATTTTTATTATTTTTCACATAAAGGGAAAATATTTTCGCCTCTTCAGCCTCATTATAACCTATTTTGATTAAATAAATGTTAATAATGACGGTTTGAAATGTCAAAATTGAATAAACAATAAAATAATTATATTCGTGTCCTATCTTGTTATTTTTGTCACACTTGTGTTTTGATATGCATGGCTCACTCTTCTTGCAATAAAGCAGCTCATTTGCATTTTGAGTGTCAAATATGTCAAGAAGCATTTAAGATAAATTATAATATTATATATTTGAAGTCAGGTGAAAAAGTGTTTTTCGAAAATGCAACAATATATAGTGTGTTGCATTAAAAAAAACATATATTTATTTCGCGCCACATGACCTATACATGATATTGTTTTTCATCACGTTTCAATAAAATATAGGTAAGATCACAACTTTTATACGAAACTTTTTTTTCTATTTTCAATAATAACGGAATTAGATCAAAATATAATCTAGTTTCAGATCTCGTTACAATACACAACTGTACCAAATTTCAAGCCAATATCACAAACGGTTCCAGAGTAAACGTGGGCACAAGAAAAGTTTCAGATAGACCAACAGACCGACAGACAGGAAATTTTTTTCGCTCAAATTTAAAATCTCGACGTTTCATGACATTTTAAGCTTATTTCAACAAAAAAATAAAAAAAAATTTTTGTTACTATAATTCCACTGGGCGTGGAAATAAAAGAGGTTCCCTCAAATAATTCATTAGAAAAATTTATAACAGGTGTTCGACATGTTGTCCATTTTGATTGACACACGCCTTTATGCATTTTTTAAATGAGGCCATTTAGTGGGACCATTTCTTCCAATCTATTGAAATAAGTAAATAGTATTTAACCGGTATTTTACTGTAATTTTTTTGCTGTTTTCGTTATTCAACAAGCAATAAAATCTCAGTTTGGTATAAATTGTCGTGTATAAGGGAGCATTTATCACACTTATCGATCGTTATAATTTGTATTGAATTTAAAGTATTTGGAATTTTACAATATGAATTTTAATAAAGCGGAACTTTGTTTTGGGTGAGTCAGACAGAAATTATTTACTAGCCAATAGAATTTATCAGCAACGTTATCCTGGAAGAAAGATTTCTGATGTTAGCAGCTTCCAAAACCTTCTCGATAGATTTCTGGAAACTGGAAATGTCGAATATAAAAAAAAGTGAAACAATAAAACGTGTTGTGAACGAAGAAAATGAGTTTTCTGTGGTGCTAGCAACGGTTAAGAATCCCCATGTCATTCAAAGAGAAGTGAGCTCATTAGTAGGAATAAGTAGACGGTCTGTGGGTCGAATCTTAAAAACAAATAAGTTGCATGCATATCATATTCAAATGCACCAGGAATTATCTGATGGCGATTTTCAAAACCGCCTGCAATTTTGTAATTGGGCTAGAGGTAAAATGCAACATGATGTCAACTTCTTCATACTGTTCTATTCAGTGATGAGTGATGAGGCAACTTTTCATAAAAATGGATTTGTTAATAGGCACAATTTCCATTATTATGCTTAAAAAAATCCTCCCTTTTTTATGTAAATTGATAACCAACACAAATGGTCTATAAACGTTTGAGGAGGAATTATTGGAGAACATGTAATAGGGCCACATTTCTTTGATGGTATATTGACTGAAGCTATTTATCTTAATTTTTTGGGAAACTATCTGCCACAATTATTGGTAAATCTCCCTGAAAGAATTCGAAATGGGATGTGGTTTCAGCAAGATACTGCTCCACCACATTATTTAAATGCAGTTAGAGACCACTTAAATAATACCTACCCTAATCAATGTACCCAATAAATGGCCTGCTAGATCCCCAGATCTTACAAAAATGGATTTCTTTTTATGGGGATACGTGAAGGAAATTGTTTATAGAGACACACCAACAACAGTACAAAATATGAAGGAAAGAATAATAACTGCCTTTACATCTGTTACACCGGCAGTTTTAGGAACATTGGGAACCTCATTTCAAAAGCGCATAGAGATGTGTGTCAATCAAAATGGGCAACATTTAATTGTAATTTTTTCTGCTGTTATTTGAGGTTTGTAATTATTGCTCAATAAAACGAAATTGGTTGCAATTAGCCAGGGAAGTACTTACAAAAAATATTCGTTTTTCGTGTGTTCCATTTGAAAAAATTAAGAAAATTCCATTTAAAGTGTTCTTAATTGAAAAATAATTTTTGGCCACTCTGTACATTCTTAGTAAATGAAAATGATTCAAAAACATTAATCAGATGTCTCGAACTGGTATTCACATAAATTTTTCTTAAAACCCATAATTGTGACTGTGGTGATTTTTTTAATATCCATCTGCAGATTGCATTATTTCAGCAAAAAAATTCATTACATCCAAGTGGTTGGGAGATATTCAATGTTAATATAGGAACGAATAGAACCTAGAAAGAGGCTTAAAAAACGTACTGATATACATTCCACTAAAAAAGGCACTTAGTCCTGTAATTTCGTCTTGGCTCGCTCTGTATGTTCGAAAATAATTTACAGTTATAGACTTTTTTATCTAGTTTACTTGCAATTTTTTTAAAAATTAACTAACCATTGTAGAACTCGAGATATCGAGGTCCGACGAACTATTGCCTCACCCTGTATAGCGAATAAATCTGTACAAACATATTACCAGGGAAAGAAAAACATTAAGTTAAATAAACAACTTTAAAATTTCAAATTAAATTTCTTGCTACGTTATTATCAAAATTATAAAAATAATAATCCTTGAGTATGAATCACTTAAATTATTAAAAATCTTTAGTTGACACAAGAGCTATACTCTGCTGGGAAAAAAGGAATAATAAAAGCTTTTTATAGATAAAAATCCTATGAAAAGTTTTTGATGTTGCAATTTATATTTTCGGGAGCATTGCAGTCACCGGAACTTATTATTCTAGTTTGTCATTATCTTTACCATAACAAGTATAGTATCTTGTCCTCTTGCAATAATTTGTACAACCCCATCATTATTATTATTATTATTATTAGCCTTTACTCGAGTCCGAGTATAAAAAAAAATGTTACAGTCGATAGATTGTGTGTAATAAAAAACAAGTAAAAGGTGTAGTCTATTGTAATTCCCATTCATCTACGGTGCACACGACTATGGCTATAGAGGCCAATTCGGGAGAGCACATGTCGACCGCAGTCAGGACAAACATAGACCTGGTTAGGTCTTGGATTCGGCCTTCTTGCAGCAACATTTCCTTGATAGCTGGCCACAACCCCTCGCCATTCGGTTCTGTCCGCTGCAAGTTGTTCCCATTGCTCGTCTGGAATACCGCAGGATTTTAGATTTTCATGGAGAACGTCTTTGAACCTCTTTCGTTGACCGCCACGCCTTCTTCTACCGCTTAGCAATTCACCATAAAGCGTACATTTAGGAAGGCGGTTATCATGCATACGATGAACGTGACCTGCCCATCTTAGGCGTGCTCTTGAAATAAGCACCTCAATTGGAAGGCTGTTTGCTCTCCTGAGTACTTCCACGTTTGATATGTGATGGAACCAACGTATTTTCATCATACTTCTGAGGCGTCTTTGCTGAAAACGTTCTAATTCTTTCACATGACGACGGTAAGTGACCCAGCTTTCACATCCATATAGCAGTGTTGGAATGACAACTGCTCTGTAGACAGCCATTTTCGTTGACAAAGCAAGGTCGTGGTTGTCAAATACTCTCTCTCTCTCTAAGTCCCCAGAGTGCTCTAGATGCAGCGTTAATTCTATTGCGAATCTCGCTGTCCATGTTTGCTTTGTCATTAACAACGTTGCCTAATTAATTGAACTGATCCACCACTTCAAGAGAATTTCCGTTAAGTGTAATGTCTATTTGGTTCACTTGATGAGGAGTTGACATAATCTTAATCTTTCCAATGTTGATTTTAAGTCCCAAGGAATCATAGCTCTGGGCATACACATCTAAAAGTTCTTGAAGCTCTTCCGGCGTAGAGGCTAAAAGTGCACAGTCATCCGCATACTAGAGATCACACATGAATCGTGTGCGCGTCTTCGTGAAAGCTCTAAAGCGCCCTATGTTAAAGAGACCGCCATCAGAACGGTATCTGAGACCTATTCCTCTGACTGTCAGTTTGTTGTCAACAATAATTGTTAGAGCAGTGGTGAACAAATTAAAAAGTAGGGGTGCCAGGACACATCCCTGCCTAACTCCAGTGAGGGTTTGGAAAGGTTCGGTTGCCTCATTATTATACATAACCTGGGCGTTGTTGTTTGTATGTAGACTGCGACATACTTCCACAAATTTTCTAGGGATACCTAAGCGGAGCATAATTTTCCAGAGCACTTCCCTGTCCACCGAGTCAAACGTCTTGGTTAAATCAATGAAGGCCATGTGAATTTCTCCTTGATGTTCGAGTGCTTTTTCTTGAAGCTGTTTAAGCCTATCATTGATTGAATGTCATAGTCTTTTGAGTACAGTTTTGCTGATCCATAAAGAGCTTAGTCAACTATCAAGTATAGCTTAAATTACTTTAACTTAACCTATTGTGCTAAATAGTTTGTCCATGGCATCTACCGATCCACCTATTAGGAAAAATATGATTGGGATAGGCTCTTACTTCCAATGCAAAATGTGGTGTAGCTCCGTCTTGCTGATACCAAATATTTCTATTTATTTCAGCGTTAAAATAATAATCAGCTTGACAATCAGCGGTAAATAACTAGAATCATAGCACAGATGCAGTAAATAAAGAAATTATAATTTTTATCTGATATGTAAAAATAAACTCTTTTTACTTCTTTCATTTTGTTGGGAATGTTGCCACCTGCTATCAGAAAAACTATACATTTAAATTGAATGTCACGACACAAAGTTGATTAGAATAGATTTGACAGATATTTGGTACATAGAATAGTTTAGGATACATTTGATTGTATACATTTCAAATTACATTTCGAAATTTTCAAATTTAATTTTCTTGATGAAGAATACACAAAATTCAAAAAATCCTATATTGCTGGTTAGAAAATTAAAAACCCTTTCAAATGAGCCATCACATGCATCCTCGTTCCATTTAATAATATTAAAGGGGTAGCTGCCACTCCGAAGGGGTTGAAGAGGGAGGTATAAAATTATGCTCAAAAATGGCAGTTTAGAAATAAAGATTGACGTGAAACTGAGACTTTCATGGCCTGTTAGTAATCACTTTAAAAAAGGGGCGTCGAATCCCAGATTAAATCTTATATTATCAACTGACCTGCCTTTGTATTTTAGCGTACGCAAAACAGAACAAAATAATGAACTTTATGTGTTTCTTTGGGGAACCGCTGTATTTTAAATAATTTTATTATTTGGGGACCACATCAATTTGACAAATTGAACTAGATATACTTTACTATATTTGTCTACAAATGCTACAAATTAGTATATAAGAGTATAGCAATCTATCGGATATGAATAATTATAACTAATCAATATATCCAATTAATGCTACACTACGATCATATCGTCGTTAATTCAGATATCATTCGTATAATCAGCAAAGCTTTAGTGGAAATATATGAAAATTGAAACAATTGATTGTTTAGTAATTAACGTTATTGTTGATTTATCAAAGTACAAACAGTCCATGCTGCAATTACGATGTCAACGTTAATGCTGAACGTAACTGAGAATGTTATTGTTGTATACAAGCTCAATTATTTTATAGCGTATAGGTCATATAATGTCCTGTACTAATTATGTGCAACACTATTCCAACCGCTCGTTTATAAAGGATGTAGCTCGTGTTTTAGAGTTGATTCGAACTAAATTGTGTTGTTTTTTAAACTTATTTGTATGAAATAATTCACAAACCTATAAATGCACTGAAATACATAGGTATATAACAATCGGTTAAAAACGTTAAATACAGTGTCTGGGGATCCAAAACAAAGTATTTTGGAAACATGAGATGGATGCTGAACTAACTTGATAGTATTTTCTAGGTGGTGAGTTCCATCCCTTTTAAAGAAAGTAACTCACCAAATAAAAATATAGTTAGTTCATCATGACATTTCAGTGTCAAGAGTTGGTGGTAGCTTTATGAACTAATGTTCCACACACACTGTGAAGAGCATGTTATTGAAATTAACACAATAATATATTGATTGATTCGATCAACGGTGTGGTATACACAAGTATAGTCTGTATCGATTCTTAAATTCTGTTTAATGTCCAGTAATAATTGTAAGTAACTGTATATAATTGTGTCTGTTGTGATTTAAGTTTTAGTGATTCCTGACATAAGAAGGTGGGAGTTTTTAATGACTTTTGGGTGGATTTATCCTACTTTAAGAACAGCATAAAATAGCGAATTTAGTCTGTTTCCACCATCTGATAATCTTCTGATAAACTTTATTGTATCGATGCTGAATTTTTTTTAAATTTCTATTGGGTCAATTAAAGGTAAAATTACGAGTAAAAGTGATGAATTGTTTAACAATGAGCTGTACAATAAACTCCTAACTACTTTCAAAACGGAAAACCACTCTATAAAAAGCTACATAAAGGATTGAGTTGAAAAAGATTAATAATAACATTCTGTCAAAATTAGAACATAATAAGAAGTGTAAGAATTTGGAACTAAATTTTATTTCTATAGAAAGAAGGCGCAGAGAGAATAATATCCTTATATTTGAGTTAGAAGTCAACAATGAAAGTGATATGTAGGCCTCGTAATTACCCACTTTAAAGATGCATTAGACGTTGATGTAGCCGAGTCCGATCTTAGCAAAAGTTATATAACTAAAAATGAAAACGAAACTCCTGTGAAAGTAGATTTTGTCTCCTTTTTGAAGAAGTCTGCTATCCTAAAGAATCTACATAAACTTAAAGAAGTCGCATTTTCATATTGCAAGATTTATGTATTGAGGACTAGGGGTAAAAACATTTTTAAGTGAATAAAGGGTAATAAGTTGTTAGTAGTAGTAATTGTTGGGGGAGGCCTTATGCCTGGCAAGTAGGCCACAAATGAACCCTTTTTACCTGTCCCCTGACGTCCCCTCAACCGTTCACTCAAACTCGACCTCCTAATGCCTCTTGAAACCTTCCTGATCTACTAATGAAAGTCAGGACATGTTTCCATTCGAGAGAGTCCATTTTCTCTTTTGAGAGCGTTGTGGCACCGAAGAGTTCATACCTCAGGCGCCCGAACGCTTCACATTGTCCCAAGAAGTGAAACGATGTTTCTTCATCACTTGCGCATCTTGGGCAGGTGGGGTCTTCCTCAACCCCTATCGGTGATAGGTTTCTTCTGAGCCTGCAGTGACCAGTTAGGACTCCGACCAATTCGTTCAGAGTCCTCCGGCTTCTGCCTAGCAACCAGGCCGCCCTTGACTTGTTCGGCCCCGTTACGAAGTCTCGAGCCTGTCTGCAGCCACTGCTCAGCCTCCAATGTTTCCTCAATAATGCATGTGCCCACTCATTAAGGGTCGTAGCGACATGTTTCCTTGTAATTCCCAACATGGGCTCCGGGCCTAGCCAATTCAACAGCTCTCTCGTTTCCTGGGATCCCGGTATGTCCCGGAATCCATATCAGGCTCACTTCCTTGTGCCTGGCAAGTTCCTCTTGTGCATCTCCACACTCCTGGACGAGGGGGACGACCGCCCGAAGTACTGCCTGGCTGTCGGAACAGATATAAATATTTTGATCCTTACCGTTCCTCGTTTCTTCTTTATATGCCACTTTTAGGATGGCATATACCTCTGCCTGAAAGACTATAGTGTACGATCCTAGGGCAAGGCTCTCCTGTACTTCCCTGCCTTCCAGGAATATTCCTGCCCCCGATAACTGCCTCTGTCCATCTACTAGAAGGGAACCATCTGTGTAGCACACCAGGGAGTTCGGGGGAAAATTAATCTTTCCTTCTGCCCACTCTTCTCTACTAGGTAGGATTAGAGTGTACTTTATTTCTAATCTCAAGCGGTCAGTTGCCTCCCTCACCTTAAGGGCGGAGATTGGAATTTCCTCCTTCGCCAATCTGGCGATGGCTGCATGACCCTACATCGCCAGCTACCTGAGTCTCGCATTCTTAGATGGGCCGCCATGGCTTCCTTCTTGATCCAGGCTGGAAGCGTTGGCAGCCCTAACATTACTTCCAAGGCAGCTGTAGGTGTCGTCCTCATTGCGCGTGTTATCCCAAGACAGGCAAGTCTTTGAACTTTTGAAGTTATTGGTAAATGATGATATTAATAATTAATTTGTGATCAATTCACGGCCTACTAGCGTATCCTCTTCACCATCAACATTGTTCGTTCACCTTTTGAAACCAGCGTTAATAACCACTCAATTCAAGTAAACGATCTAGGAATACCAGATCGTATACCTCCACTTGAAGCGTTGGCTCGACTGGCTGCGCGCAACAACGGTGATCAAAGGGCTGTGTCAGAATCTCGAGATTCGCCTGTGGTCTCTAAAATTGTCACTCGACAGAAGCTGAAAAAGTAGTCTGACATATTTTTACATATATGTCTATATATATTTACTTGTTCTATAGTGTCAGTTTTTTCCAAAAATTTTCTAGTTACGAAGTGTTGTTGGCTTGTTTTCATTTCTTTCTACTGTAGTCATTGTATTTGACATATCCTACAATCATTTTAATTAAGCAATTATAGTTTAATATATTCTTTTATTATTAGTTGATTACTTGCGCATTTTTTGACGGAATTTTTAAGTACCTATAACATAGTCATGAATTTTAATAATGCTTATCTTAACATTATAGATCTTTAGTAGCCAATTTTATGACCTTTAAAAACTAATTCTTAAACAGTCATTATGACATAATAGCGCTCTCTGAAACATAGCTCTCTAATGAACTTGTACATGACTATGATTTGCCAGGTTACTCCATATTCTATAACTTCGTGTTGGCAGGGGCGGGGATGAAGCATTATACATGAAAAACAGGTATTACTGTAATATCTTAGGTTGTCAACGTATGAATTGTAGCACTTATGGGTAACTGCAAATATCAACAATGCAAAATATTCTATCGGTGTGATGTACAAGCCACCGAAATTTCATAATACTAATTTATTCGTAGACTTTGGAGATATTCTAAATGTGGTTATTCCTCAGTATGATTACATTATTCTCACAGAAGATTTGACCTCCTTTCTGTTGACAGACCTGAAATAAACCGATTTTACAGTATTTTGGAGAGTTATGATTTACAGCAGACCATACATAAACCTACACGACAGGCTACACCCTATTAGATGTAATAATCTGCTCTGTCGACCTTAAAGTTTTAAATATTACAGTCCCTGATGCGCCGTACATTGCTGATCATTGTCCAGTTTCCTGTAATATTGGCAATTTAATTTTACCTAAGGAACCCATATCAGGATTTTAAGAATTTTAATTATCCGAATTTTCTTAAAGATCTACACATTGTCTCATTTCGGAAAATTTATAAGATATATAAATGATTTAATATGATCGCATTAATAGACATTTCTATGCATTTACTTCTTGGATTTGGTTTATAATTTATATAGAAATAAATAAAGGGAGAAGAAATCAATAGCAACCCATTTGGTCACTACTAGTTACTTAACTTCAGTTAATCCTTAAGAAATGAAGACCTAGTATAGGCTCACTATGATTCTTATTAAAACGCGTGTATTTAATTTCTTGTCATAACTTCTGTAACCTTGTGATGTTATTTTTTTATTTTTCTTAATATGTATGTTTATGTTTATTTGTTATATTGAATGGTTGTATATGTACTATTAGATGATTTTATATCTTTCAGTGCCCTGAGGATGATATTAAAAAATATCAAAACGCCGGCAAATTAATAAAGTAGTTTTCTTTAATGCACTTGGGCCTAACCCCAAAAGATTTTCACACAATCTATTAAGTGGTCTAGAAACTTTCTATTAAATTATCTATAATGTTCATATATCTGTAAATAACACTAGCTGAAATACGTACGAGGGTACTGGCCTCATTGTATTTGTTATGTGTTAGAATAATAGCACTTGGCAAGCTATGTATTTAATTTTTATTTAACCTGACAGAATCTCTCGTAAATGACTCATTCACAGCTGAAATTCAAAGTTAGATACGAGTTGACTTACTTGTAAGCCAAAACTTATATGATAAAGGTTAATGTTACACAGTGTGTCCATAACGAAATTATAATCTCAACATACCAGTCACACCCTATCCACCGTTGCAAAAGGTCCCAAATTAATGTCTGTATCTTTTACATTATTCTGTATCTAATTTATATTTTTAATGACAAATTTATATATGTATATGTCTTGTGTAACTTGACCAATTTGACTATATTCTAATGCTTTTAAAAGTCTATGCAAATAAAGGTATTATTATTATTAAAAATGAATAAATTCGTTGACATGATTACCTGTTTTTTTTCTGTTCAACACAACGCTCAAATTCGTCTATTTCTATTTCATAAATAGCATTTTTGGCCTGTACGGCCACTCAATATTACTTCGTTTCCGCGGAAGTCGCACCAACTTTGTTGTGTTAAACACAACACCCCTTATATTTCTACAGAAGCATATTCTACATAAAATATTTTATGCGCAAAGTAAATTAATTCAATTTTAAATTCCTTGTTTTCATAGCAAGTCGATTAATTATCTTTTGAGTATGTGTGTGTATTTTTCAACAAAAGAATTAAATTATTTGCATAGAAAAACTTTGGAAGTTATGACAAGAAATTAAATACACGCGTTTTAATAAGAATCATAGTGAGCCTATACTAGATCTTCAGTTCTTCAAGATTACCTGAACTTAAGTAACTAGTAGTGACCAAATGGGTTTCTATTGATTTCTCTCTTCATTTATTTCTATATAAATTATAAACCAAATCCAAGAAGTAAATATATAGAAATGTCTATTAATGTAATTATATTAAATCTTTTATGAACCAGACTTCTAGATCTCTGATCATAACAGGGGAAGATATAGTCCTATGCAACGATTTGTACTTGAAAACTTAGGAATTGCAACTAATGAGGTACGTGAAAGGAAATGATTTATCCTGGGACCTGTAAGAGAGTTCGCAAATGTGTTGTATAATAATGAAACTGAGATACAAAGGCTATATTTTATCTTCTCTGCACATATTTCAGTGTGCCTAAAAGTTATAACTTTCCTATTCCAAGAGTGTCCTACTCCATTCATAAATAGTACACACATAAAGGCTAGTCTAATTGTAGCACCAGATGGATTTGTGTTGGATGCACATAGTCCAAACTTCTCGGACAGCCAAAATAAAGATGGTGCTATTTTAATTCATGATAGAATTAGGTTCAGGAAAATCTAAGACGATTTGTTCGACAGGACGACATTTTTGTTACCGGTCGAGGTTATACGGACGCACTTTTGTTTCTTTATCATGAGATTTGAACGACATATTTAAATTCTTTCGAGACATTATTCCAATACAACATTGCACTAACTTTGGAGTTTCTAAAAATTGCTTGTGCCACAGTTAATTTGTTTCACGTACTAAAGGCTGATCCAAAATGCAGATAATGCTCATAACTCATAAATGCTTCAACTAGCTCAAACTGAGGACTTCTTACAAATTAGGGTAAATCAAGAACGTTTGCATTTGAAACGAGTCTACGGTGTGTGGAATAGAAATGGATCAAAATCAGCTTCCTCAATTTCCCAGACTGCCGCTACAGTATATTTTTTACAGAGCTTTCGGTACATATCAAGTTTGTTTGACACCAGCTTATGTCGCTAATTTATTTTTTAGACACAGTAGTTTGAACTGGGATTAATAAGAAAACGATTGTATCTCGATTTATCCAGGCAAGAAAGCATATTTTGTACATATCTTACAATGAATATCCTTTAAATAATTGTAACTAATGACCAAATGAAGAACTATAAACGGTAGTGATTGCACTTATAACGTAGTAGTAGTTTTAAGGTACGAAGGAATACAATAACAACTCCTTATTGATAAATATAATAATAATATTTAATAATAATAATTTTGACGAGAAAATACAGAAAGTACTTAAAAATAGAAGTATCCAACATAACAACGAAATAAATATAGCGAGGAGAGCCCATTTAGGTCCTTAGTTGGACCTGTCTATGGGCATCTAGAGGTATCGTTCCTATCCTGCACTGCATTTCCTCTCTAAGGCAAAGCCCTCTAAGTGCAGCTTTGCAGCAAAGGAATGGAACAGTTGTTAGGGGGATTTAAATACATATATAATAATGTTAAGGTGAAACTATATCCTAATGAAAACAAAGGAAAAAAAGTGAAGATATAATATCCTAGTTTCATATGTGAAAATACTAAATACAATATTATATAGACATATATGTACTGTATACACATATGCACATACATATCATACCTACATACACACCCACACACATAACATACACATACATTATTACGTATTTTTTGAATAGATGTTTAACATCTAAATGTTTGCAGACATCCGGCAAAATATTATACAACCTCGGACTAATATAAGAGAAGCACCTTTGTCCAATCGTTTTTTGAGCCCGAGGTAAAAATAGGTTAGCTGCTTCGTTGGCCCTAGTGATATATAAATCACTTACCACCGTTACGTGTTGTGGGTTATTAAAAAAGAATATTAATGTAATGTTCGAAAATAATTGTCTAATATCCAATAAATTTAATTCTTAATGATTTATTATATATAACTTTCAATATTCTCTTTTCTAATTTTTCTAGGGTAGCAAATATGTTTTTTAGACCACCCCCTCCAATTATGCCGTATTGTATAATAGACTCAACCAAGCCACAATAGAGTATCTTTAATTTATCCAAGGGAAGAGTTTGACGTAATTGGTACATTTTAGGGATTATATCTCGCCGTTTGTTGATAACATTTTTTATGTGAACATCCCACCTTGAAAATGAATCGATATAAATACCAAGATATTTAATGGATGAAACAATTGAGATAATTTGTATTCCTATAGATACATTAATGTAATTTGGTAAGTATTTTTCAAAAGAAGTTAATGGAATAACATTTGCTTTTGTGACGTTGACCATTAACAGATTAGCATTAATCTAATCCATTATATTTTTCAGATCTTTTTCCGCTTTCGCTCTAACATCTGTCCAACTAGATCCATAATAAAGAATAACTGTGTCGTCTGCGTATGAAATGATAGTTCCAGTTGAATTTAGGGTAAGTAATTGATTCAAATATATAGTGAAAAGGACTGGACCTAGCACAGTTCCCTGTGGTACTCCATAGGACACGGTTTCTTCGCGATTGCGTACTTGATTTATTTCTACTAACTGTTATCTTTCTTCCAAGTAGCTTTTAAATAAATTCAACGCATTACCCCTTATACCAATGTGTTCCAGATTATCCAACAAAAGCTTATAACTGACGGTGTCAAAGGCCTTAGTAAGATCCACAAAAACACCTAAACATGATTTTCTATCATCTACAGCATTATATACTAACGATGTTAATTTAGCTATCGCATCTTGCGTTGATATATTTTTAAATAATAAATAAATAATATTTTCACATAATGTCCTAGATTCTACGGAAAGGGAAATTGAAAATGTGTTAATGTGTGTGTGTTAATTATAAAAAATTAACTTGTCGTTTTAAAGGTTGCATTATTAATATATTTTAATATAAATTCTAGTATTAAGATTGAGGATTTTTTTTTATTATATCTATTTTCTTCAAATGATTATTTAGAATTCATCCGCAACCGATAATGTATAAGATATATGCGACTTTACAAGTGCATGGTAAGCTATTTCTAAGTTCTTTTGGTCTAAGTATTGCTTTAATTGCTTGAATAAGTAAAGAATCGATCAAAGTTTATTCACCACAAAGTTTACATGTTCATTCCAAGCAAGGTGTTGGTCGATAATAATGCCTAGGTATTTCATTTTTGAATATATCGCAATATAGTCTGTCTCATCTATTTTCAGATGTTTAAATTTTGGCAAGGATGTTTGATTGGAGCAGAAAGGAACAAAATAAGTTTTCTCATAACTGATGGTTAATAATTTTCGATCGAATCATTCTTTTATATTCACTAGGTCATTTTCAGCTTTGATTTTTAGCCCAGTTTTCAGCAGAATAGAATATGTCTGTGTCGTCTGCGAAGCTAATAATGGATCCAATTGTTTCTATACCAATATTGAAATATAAAATAAAAAGTAGGGGACCCAATATTGTTCCCCGCGGCACACCATACTTAATATTAATAAAATAACTGCAGTTCTTACCTATCTTGACGCATTGTTTTCGGTTTGATAGGTAACTTTCCATTAGGTCGAGTGGCTCATTTTTTATTCTTATATGTTCTAGGGAGTGTAATAATTGATGATGTGAGATCGTATCAAAGGTTTTGTATAAATCTAAAAATACGCAAATTGGGGGATTTTTACGGTCGACGCCGACGGTCGAATAACTTTTGCCTGTAAGACTTAATATAGCATCTTGTGTATATATATCTTTTTGGAATCCAAATTGATTTTTACTTATTATATTTGTTGTAAAGCTTGAGTTTTTAAGTATAATTTCAAAAACTTTTGAGATACTGGTTATCAGTGATATCGGTCGGTAATTTAGAGGATCAGATTTATCTCATTTTTTATATATAGGAACTATAATGGCTTCACCAAGAGCACTTGGAAATATCGATGTTTCAAAAATTTATTTATTAAATAGTAGAGTGGTTCAGATATTTTTATTACAATCCGTTTTAAAGTTACAGCACTTATAGGGTCAATGCCTATAGATTTTTTAGTTTTTAGTTGAAGTACGGATTTTATTACTTTTTCTGGACAGGTTGTACTCAGAAACGTAGACCTAAGATTTGTTTTTAGCTCTTCTTTAGCCTGATTGGGCTTAGCATAGTTCAAATGTGCTTTTAGGGCACAGAATATTAAAACATTATATTTTTAGTCGCAAACTCCTCTATAAAATCCTTATTTTACAATAAGGAACGTAACCAAACTGCTCAACAGCTACTCTCTGGGCTATGTGCTGTGTGGTTGCAGTCTGGTTACGTTCCTTATAGTAAATTAAGGATTTTATAGAGGAGTTTGTGATTAAAAATATTATGTTTAAATATTCTGCCCTCTAAAAGTACATTTTAACTATGCTACGCCCAATCAGGCTATTTACTTTTCGATTGCAATAGACAATGGGCCGCTAGATGGTGCCTGCTGATTATTTTGCATGTCGCTATCCTAGCAATAATGAGATGTACCAAATAATCCAAGGATCCTCGTGTCGGTCGTCACATGCCTACCTTGCACTGACGAGAGCCAACAGCTCGAAACTGCAGTCTGCAAGTGGTGTGGGACGACCGGCACGAGAGCTCCTTTAAGGAGGATCAGTCCTTCGGCTGGTGTTTGTTGCAATCGAAGTATTAGCTTTCTGTTGGTAATATACAATTATTATACTTGTAATTTGTAATCCAGCGCTTGGTGGGGCACATAGCTCGGAGAGTAGCTGTTAGTTGCAGTTTCGTTACGTTCCTTAAAGTAAATTAAGGATTTTATAGAGGAGTTTGCGACTAAAAATATTATATTTTAATATCGCCTTTATGTTGAATTTTTGAGAAATATGGAGATTCCATTACACCCGGTATATCAACTAAAGCAATCGGTATTACGTTAGCGTAGAATACAATTATTAACCTAATATACCTTAGGTGTAACCTCTCATGTATCATCGAGTTATAATTTAGTTGTAATTCAAATTTCCGAAAAAATTGAATCACATATGGCCAAGGCGAGATTTGCAACCTACTTCTGAAAATTGTGAACATAACTACGAACAAAAATTCGCTAAACAATTACAAATAAGGTAAAACATTGTATAGCGATTAAATACATCTGTTTGCATCAATTACTTGAGATTCTATTTCCACACCAACACGGGTGTTTAAATAGTGCGGTGCTTTAAAGCCGCGATATTTTTCTTATTTCTCATCTAAAAATACTTGTAGTTCCTTTTTTAGACACCGGGTAATTGAAGTTGGGCCAAGTACGTAGTGTTTGTGGCCTTATAGAAATTTCGTGCGTAGTGCAGCTGGGCCGGCGTTATGTGACGGATATGTTGGCATTGTCTCGCTGGCCCTCTGGCGACTTACCAACTATTTAGATTGTGTTATAGGTCGTCGTGTTGTAATAGACATACTGCGGTCCAAGTACTTTGCTATTGTGTACCTACGCTTCATTATCACGTAATTTAATGATCCATTTTGGGTATTCAGTTTGTCCTTAGAAGTTCTGAGTGTTGTTTGCGCAAAACGATTATTTAATGGCTCACATAGGTATTTATTTGGAAGAACTGTGGGTTGCGATGTTTTTATTCATATCTTGCAATGTACGGTAGCTTTATATACAGGATGATAACACAAATTTGTCTTATTCTACTCTTACTAATCAATCTATATTATTATGCGATCGAGTACGTATTACTAGTAGTAACAACGATCTATTAAAAACAACAATGATCTTCAGAGTGACGCAAGGCTTAATTTTAGGCCCATTTCTCTAAACTATACAGAACGGATCCTCATTTGCTTCTTGTCGTATAAAAACAACACAAGAAGAACTACGTTCTACAACTGAAATAAATTCAATAATATCATACCAAGTGTTCCGTTTTTCGCGTTACATTTTGTCAACTTCAAACCGCGAAAACTTGTTTAGGTCAAATGGAACACCCTGTATTTTTTACATCAAGTTGTGCAAAATTGAATTCCCTTTCTCCTGATATTAGCATTGTGGGGATTAAAGTTACAAAGTTTTGAAATATTTGCGATTTTATTAGAAATTCATAAATTGTTGTAATCATTTCATCAAAATAGCCATGATTAGAAACAATCAGTCATTATCTTATGTAAAAAAATGCCAGCACGTTTAAATTACACCCACGTGGACTTTTTAAATTTGTTTATTATTTATGGAGAATGTGATAAAGTAATATCAAGAACTTGTAGCACGTTTGCTACTCGATATCCAGAAAAATGGAAACCGTCACCAAACACTGTAAAACCCATACTGGAAAATTTTTAAAAATTACGGCTCTGCCAAGGAAAAAATGCAAAGTAGAAAGCCTATTGTTGATGACGAAAACATTGAAATACTCATTCTGGAATATTTTCATGCATTTCCAATAGGATGTCATTAAGACAAGCTGCTCTGGAATCGGGACTATGCAAGGATTCAATTCACAGAATCTTATTAAAACATAAGTTTCACCCGTTTTCATTCCATATGGTTCAAGGATTAGAAGAAACAGATTTCCTAAGAAGACAGAATCTTTGTGAGTTTATTCTAATAAGGTCTGAGGGTCACGATTCTTATTTGGGAAATATTATATGGATAGATGAAGCAAAATTTACTAAAAGTGGACTTTTTAATAGACACAATTCGCATTATTGGAGTGACCCAAATCCACATATGTTCAGAGAGCGAAACTTTCAGGAAAGTTAGCAGTTCAACGTTTACTGTGCCATAAGAAACGATAGAGTGGTGGCATTACAATTTTATTAGGAAAATTTAAACGATAAATTAAATTTTCTCTTCTGCTAATATGTATAGGTAAATTTTTGTTATTTTTTTAGGTGAAATATATCTGAATATCTTACAAAATTTGAATAATAACTATTTAGAAAATTTACCTCTCGCCGAACATTTTTTATCAGCACGACGGTGCCCCCCCACATAACGCATATTTAATTAATAATTATTTACAAGAAACTTTTTATAATCAATGGATTTCCAGTAATGGTCCTTTCTTATGGCCTCCTCGCTTACCCGATTTATCAGTTCTGGATTATTTCATTTGGGGAACTATTAAAAATAGAGTTTATGAGAGCCCATTAACAACCATTGAAGATTGTATGCAAAGAGTATACATATCACAGGATTCAATTAGAAGAGCTGCCCATGAGGAACTAATCCGAAGGTGCGAAAAATATGTCGAGGTTCGAGGGCAGAATTTCGAGCAATTATTAAATTAAAATGAAATCATTTTTTAATTGATCTTATCTCTGCTATTTTAGTTCATGCCATATCTTCAATTCGATTAATACGCATGTTACAGTGCGTTTTTGTGGATATCGAGTAGCAAATGTGCTGCAAGTTCTTGATATTATTTTATCACATTCTCTATAAATAATAAACAAATTTAAAAAGTTTTCATTGGTATAATTTAAACGTGCTGGTATTTTTTGACATAAGGTAATGACTGATTGTTTCTGATCATGGCTATTTTGATGAAATGATTACAACAATTCATGAATTTCTAATGAAATCGCAAATATTTCAAAAAGTTGTAACTTTAACCGCCATAATGATAATATCAGAAAAAAGAGAATTCAATTTTACACAACTTGACGTAAAAAAAAACAGAGTGTTCCGTTTGACCTAAACAAGTTTTCGCGGTTTGAAGTTGACAAAATTTAACGCGAAAAACGGAACACTTGATATAATATTATTGAATTTTTTTCAGTTGTAGAACGTAGTTCTTCTTGTGTTCTTTTTACGTGACAAGAAGCAAATGAGGATCTTTTACATGAAGAAAGTTATAACGGTTCTTGCAAACCGTTGCACCTGTCAAATTTTCTATAAAATGTCAAATATCTCTGAAACGGCTAGGTTTAGGTATAGGATATGCTACATATTTTCGACTTAGAATTTTATGCTCTTTTCGAAAACTCTAAAATATATAGGGTGTTCCATTTGAAATAAGCACACGGACAGGCATACCATACCGTAAAATGAGATTTAAAAGTTACTATTTATGAACATGGATTGCTGGTGTCAAGATTTGGTAGCGAAATTGTCGGAACAGCGGGCTGAAAATAGGTGTATCTAAAATTGAAAAATTATTTTCAACTGAGATGTTATTAAGAACCAAAAGAACGATCTATTCCCTAAAAAGGGCAATCATAGATTTTATTCGGGTAGCAGTGATATCGCGGTAGATTAATTTATAAGTTGCAGTGTACTGCACGGCGCCTATGATCGGGTACTGTATCGCAGATCTTAGCAGAATTTGCCGGTAGGACTCTGTAGTGTTTGAAGGATTGATATCGTCACCCATTGAATCAAACTAACTAGGCAACCCACAAAATACCGAATAGTTACTTTTGGCAATCTAATTTAGAACCTAATTGTTACCTTTAAGTCCGAATGATTAATATCCTCATTGTGCGATGTGGAACCGTTACACCATATTTTTCATTTTACCTGGTATTCTGGTTTGTTTCTATTTTGAATGTAGAAATGACCAAAATTATTTAGAATTTGAAGATTAATTTAGAGTTCTGTATTTCGCAATTTTCCTACTCTGTAATTGGAGCACTGTTTGCCTAGTGTATCACTAAATAAATAAATAAATAAATAAACGTTTAAAGTGAATGACTATTGTCACTGTCCGTATTTATCCAGCCATATATTTTACAGTCGATGCATTATTCACCATTATTGACATGCATAGGAAACTTATATACGGAGATTTTGTGATCAAACACGAGAGAAAAGCAAATAGGCGGTTCATTCTAAGTGTTTACCATAGTCTCTATGTGTGAAGTTGTAGAAAAAATACCTCACAATTTCCAAAGATATTCCAGATGCCTACGGCTTCCTGTGCAAATTTTACATGAAATATTCACGTATGCTGCCTCATGAAGGAACTCTAGATGGAAATGCTTTGAACGCTTTGAATAACTATGATTTTATTTACATTGTAATTACTTATTGATATCTGTACAGCGATAACTCAAGCTATAGAGGAAATAGATATTCTTGAAACATTAATATCGCTAAAATGTTAAGCTGTAATGCTCCTAAGTATAAATAACTTATATTTTCTTGTAATATTAGAACGATACCAGTTGCAGTTGATCATAACAGCATTAAAAAAAAGTATTTTAAGCACGTTAAGAACTCATTTTGTGTATAGTACGCAATCTCAAGTCAGCGGGAGGACACATTATTAACGACTTTAGGAGTTTATATCTCGCGAAATATTCACATAAGGAAAAAAGTCACTCAAGAATATTTATTGCATTTTTAAAGACGTGGTCAACGACAATCCAACACCATGAGGTGCGCCAAAATAAATGGCTATTTGTATGACAAGGGAGAAATGCATAATTCCCTCCCGTGGATAGTTTGATGCTCGTCGCGAAGCGGAGGGCATCAATATCCAAGGGGCACTTTGCTCCTATGTAATACATATGATTTTTTCTACGACCATTTAGTGTTTTACATATATTTTATTATATTTTCTTATGCATGACAATCAAAAAACCAAATATGTCAAAATGTCATAATAGGTATTTAGATAAGTAAATATTATTAAAAATCAAAGTACATGGAACGTTGCTAAGGTTGCTTCTTGTTTACAAAATAAACAAACTTCCAAAAAGTTTATAATAATGTATTCCAAATATGAAGATGAAGTTCCTCAAGATATTCTGGAAGAAGCAAACGTGGTTTCGTTAAATCTATTACCGTTAAAGTCTCGTGAAAAATATGAAAAAGAGTACCAGCTATTTAAATGTTGGATGGAGACTAGGCGAATAAGAAAAATATGTGAAGAAGTGGTCCTATTTTACTTCTCAAAAAAATGCATCGATTTGAATCCTTCAGCATTATGGAGCAAATACAGCATGTTGCGATCTTCACTCCAAATTAAAGAAAATATCGACATTAAGTTTCCTAAATTAGTCAATATATATTAAAATTGTGTTGGTGCGAGCCTCTTGCACTTTCACATTTCGTTTGCGGATATTCTCCGGTTTGCGGCGGAGCCCGAGGTCGGGAGCGGGACGAGCGGAAGCGGGAGGCGGAACTACGTCCTAATTTTATATTAGCGACGCGCGCCTTTCAGGGTAGATATTTTTAATTAGGCTAATAATGTCGGCTATCTCTTTCCCCTCATGTTTTTACGACCCTCAAAATGAATTTGCGTCGCTCCTTTTTGATGACGTAGACGCCCGGCTTATTTTGGTAAACGTAAAAAATTTCCATTTTTTCCCCGTTCCTGGTGGCCTTAAAATTCGATTTTGCCGGTGGGATTTACGATTTGCTTTCATCGCCATTTATGTCCTTTCCGTATCGACATCGTGCGGCCGTCTACGTGGTGTTTTTCGCCAGATATGAGCGTTTAAAGATTGCGTGTTTGGTGTTTTTTCGCGATTCCGGCGAAATACCCACATTTTCGGTTTTCCTTGAATAACTTCTAAACGGCTGGAAATTTCTCAAAAATAAAACCTCCCAGAGGACAAGATTATTTAATGAGGAATCGTTTCGATTTTTCAGATCTCACTTTCGACGAGCCGTTTTCGAGCTAGAGCGTTTTTGAAGGAAACGATGTCGGGTGGCCAAAATACGTTGCGTTTTCGTTAAAAGCGGAATATCTCGGCAAATAGGCCGTTTTCGGCGAAAATGTAGCTAAATAAATTATCTACCGCTATGTAGAGTTTCATTTCTCTACTATAAATATTAAGAAAGTTGTGGTGGCCTTTAGAAAATGCGACTTTATAGTAAAACCGAACATTTTGTGCCGTCAAATAATATATTCTGAATCTCATCATGTACGTGAAACATTTCGTTAAGGCGACAGGTGGTCGGGCCGTTAGTCGACGCGTTCCAAGCGATAGGTCCCCAAATGGAAAATTCAAATTAACCTAGAAAAAACAGAATTGATAAATTTCAACAGAAAATTTACTAACAATAAAATCTTTGATAAACTTAAAATTAAAAATAAAGTTATAGGGGAAAAGAGTGCGGTCAAATATCTGGGGGTAACCCTAGATAAGAGACTGCGCTTTGGACCCCATAGTGATGCTATGTTTCATCCCTGTAAAAGAATGTGTGTTTTAAGCCTTTTTTGCAACTTTTTCGTTTTATGCACATACTATATTTTAACAAAATGGCAATAGATTTCCCCCTGATTTCCGCTGATTTCTTCCGATTTGTACACCTGATTTTCCCAGCGGCCTGCCCCTCGTAACGGCATTTTATTTTTATAATATATCAAACTTTTCTGCTTCTGTGTAACCCATTTTGATGTAATAATAATACAGAATGTCAAATAGTAAGCATGTTGTCACAATATCATCAGTCACAGACTACTGCGCAGTAACTAATTACTGCGCTTCCATGAGAAATACTAAAATACCCGCATGTATTGGTGGCTAGACTCTTATATGTTTGAAATCGAGGAAAAAGGATCAAAAAGTTTATGTGAAAATATAACGGGTTTTCCATTTAGAAAACAACCTTCATTGTTATATCACACAACATATGCAAGCAATTTTTTTAATTGCAAATATTTATCGTACTTTTTTTATCTTCAATAGGAACAGACATAAGAGGGACTCAAACTATAGTACATCACTGTACATCTAGTTTTTCTAAGTATCACTCGAATTCTAGACATGACAGAAATGAAAACAATAAAAAAAGAAGATAAATTTACAAATATTAACAAACCACAAAGCAAGATATTAATGACTACACCTGACATGAACAACAATACAAAAAAGTATTATTACGACACTACTTGTATTTCTGTTGGAAAAATTCGAAAATATTTCGAATGCCGAGCTATTTAAATATATATCGGTGTCAGAATAGCATCAGTTACTATTTATATATACGCACCCATTTAAATTGTACGCATTGTTTTTATTCATCTGGTAGCTATCATTTACTTCAACATAGTTTTTAACCTGTCAGTTTGTTTATTTTTCTTCCTTTTTATTTACATCTCTTTAACTTAGTTAAATGAGAGTTGTACCGCCGGGCCTGTTGATAGTAATAAAGGTTTTCAAACAACCACAAATCCAATTAAAAAAGAACGAAGAATTATATGTGAAAATTTATGATTTATAAAAAAAAACTATGAATTTTATTTACGCGGTTCTAATTAATGGGGAAACTTAATGGGACAAAAACTCAATTGTTGATGTTTGCCAATAACACTCCTGACCATAGCTTATTGGTAAAAATAGATAATTTATCAATAAAAAATAGCAACTCTCTTAAATTATTAGGTATAACTGTGGATTATAACTTAAACTGGTTTGAACACATTGAAGACTTGTCAAAAAAAATTCTACTAGATGCTATGTCATTTGGCAGCTTCGTTCTTGTGTGAGTTTAGAAATATTAAAAACTTATTACTTTGCACAAGTACAGTCACTATTAAATTACGGTATTCTCTGCTGGGGCAACTCCAGCAAAATTAATGATCTCTTCATCGTGCAAAAAAAAAAAAAAAATTAGGACTCTGTTATTCAAACAATCTACCGATTCGTGCAGGGATTTATTTGTATTATTTAGAATACTAACGCTGCCCGCTTAATATTTTTTTTTTCATGTTGTCTATTTATCAAGTCTAATATTAACCAATTTATTCAACATTCCGATCGAAATATACCATACAGTTTCAGACACACATGTTGCCTAAACACAAGCTTTCTGTGGTTAGTAATGGTGTGACAGTTATGCCCATTAAGATATACAATCATCTCCCTAATTATCTGAAAGAAATATCTGGCTTAAAACTGTTTAAATCAAAATTAAAAGAGTTACTTTTAAAAAGACCATTTACATTGTCGAAGAATATTTTAGTGTTAACCTTTAACACTGGTATCTAGTGTTACGTAATTGTTTCAATTACTTCTTCTTATATTGTTTGTTTTTTTTTTTAAGAAATTTGTTGACCAAGTTTTCAAATAGATTTTGAACACCATTGTTTTTCTATTTTTAATTTCTTTTTTAACTGTGACGCGTTTGCATATGTATTTATGTATATATAGTCTAGTATACTTTAACTTGGCGTGTGTATGTATGAGTCATTATTTCTGTACGATTTTATTTTCTCCCATATTGTGCACAAAGTTAAAGCAATAGTCGCAAAAAAGTAGCAAAATTGTCTACGTGGACAAAATTTCTGGATCTTTGTGTACAAGAGAAAATTAAATCGTACGGAAATATTAACTCATACATACACACGCCAAGTTAAAGTATACTAGACTATAATATATGCGTGTAAAGACTACTTTTCTCATTTTTATCTATTTGTTTTTTAAATTTTTTAATTTATTTGTTTATATATCTGTTTATAGTAAATGTTGTCTGTCTTTGACTTGTTAAGCTGTTTGTTATATTTACTTCTTTTATCTATTTATTCATTACTTTTGCTATTTTTATTGTATTCTTATCTTGACTTACCATAATATATACTTTGTATCATTACATATGGTGAATAAATAATAATAATAATAATTATTAATAAATTAAAGCTGGATACGAATACTTTTTGTAATTACATATAATATGTCAGAATTGTTATTGGGCTAGGGGTTTTGCACATAAAATACAAAAGTGACATTTTTTACATTTAGCACAGAAATTGTAGACAGAATTATAGTGGATTTTGTGAGTCGGTCGAACATCTAAGTATTTTCTGACACGACCAGACCACCTCGCCTCCCCATTTTCGAGGATGCTGAAAACGATGGTGGTGGGCAAAATTCTTTTTAGACATGTACAACTCCCCAAGCGGCCAAAAAACACCTCCAAATTAGAGTGAAACGCAAAGGAGCGCGCTTCCGTCGGACAAACACCGGATACGAGAAAAATTCTAAAGCGAAAACTTTATTGCAAAACAGAGTGTTTCAACGAGGTTTTATCTAATTTTTTTTCAAAATCGCTGTATTTTGAGATTGACCCTTCAGGCTGTTAAAAAAATTATTTTGAAATGGCGCCATTAAATAGAGTATTTTCCTCCCTTTTCAACGATATATCACATGCCATATTTATTCATTGGTCCTACGCTAGTAATTATAAAAACATTTATTTTAAATCGATAATTTTTTTTAACAAGCATTATACTTGCCGTGGAGAAGTATGATTAAATAAAACGATAAAATAATTCAATAAGTTGTTCAAATCTTTGTTATAATAAAACATTAACACAATTAAGAAGAATAAAGTAAATTCAGGTAACAAAAATAAATTAATAACAAAAAGAATATAGCACACAGAACATTAATATTTATCTAATCCTCAAAATAATTTTTAAGATATCATATCAAGTATTCAAAGTGTCCACGGCGATTTCTTAGCGCAACCGAGTGCGGCGAGGCATTGCATTTAAAACATTACTCAGCATTTCGGGGGTAACTGTAATACATACCTGTTGAATTCGAACTCTTAGGTCCTCTACATTTTGCATTGTCGTCGAAAACACCTTATTTTTAATATACCCCCATATAAAATATCCATTGGGGTTATATCTGGAGAACGAGGGGGCCATCGAATAAATCCATTGGTACCTATCCAATGTTGAGGCAAAATTTCATCTAAATAATCTAGGCAAATCTGGGAATTGTGGGGAGGAGCTCCATCTTGTTGAAAATATTGAAAGTTGTGTCGATTCTCTAAAGGTACTAAGAATTCATTAAATTCATTTATCAAAATGTTTAGGTACCTTTGACCACTGAGGTGACCATCATAGAAATAAGGACCTATTAAATTGGTGCCTAAAATACCTATCCACACTTTTATTGAAAAACGATTTTGAAACCCAGTCGGCCTATGCCAGTATGTATTTTCACAAGTCCATTTGTAATGAATATTGCGATTAAAAAATCCATTATTGGAAAAATTTTCCTCGTCGGACCAATGTATTTTACTACATATTAATGGATCGGCAGGCTTCTTTTCCAACAGCCACCTACAAAAAGTCGTCCTCCTTGGTTTGTCCCCCGCTTGTAAATTGTGAACTTTTTTGGCTTTATAACACCAGTAACCATTTTTTTAAAAATTTTCTAGCATTTGTTTTATTTATGTGACAAGCAATTTGAATTTCTCTTAATGATGTTTCCAAATTTTCTGTATTTTTATTTCTTACATAATTAATAACTCGGTTTACCTTATTTACATTATCAGTAACACTGTTCAACCTTGTCTTCTTCTTTAAAAATGAACCATTATTTTTCAGTTTCGTAGCTAATTTTCTGAAAAGAGTTTTATTCGACTGTAGCGCTTGTGGAATCTGTTTCTATATTCTACTTGAGCTAATCCAGAGTTAAAATTGCATTGGCAATATATAACGAACATATTATAACGATCAATGTCAGTGAAAATCATTTTTAATAATTCTAAATTCTTAAACGAGTGTGATTGAGTGAGAGTTTAAGTATTAACTGAGATGATCTGTCAAAAAATTAAATTTTCAAGTTTGTTCATAGCCAACTATTTTAAAATAATTGAAATAATAGTGAAATCATGAAATACAAACAAATGGATATTATACTTAAATTAACTGGTAAAGACAGTTTAACTTTCTGAGCAAGGAATGACGCTTTTATGGAGGACTTATATACATTGGCATAACTGCGAATACTCTTTCCATAATTGCTCCATGTTGCTCTTTTGATTATTATTTTGTTTTTATTACCTGAATTTACTTTATTCTTCTTAATTGTGTTAATGTTTTATTATAGCAAAGATTTGAACAACTTATTGAATTGTTTTATCGTTTTATTTAAACATACTTCTCCACGGCAAGTATAATGCTTGCAATAAATAAATATGGCATGTGATATATCATTGAAAAGGGAGGAATATACTCTATTTAATGGCGTCATTTTCCGCCCGTTTCAAAATAATGTTTTTAACAGCCTGAAGAGTAAATCTCAAAATACAGCGGTTTTGAAAAAAATTAGATAAAACCTCGTTGAAACACTCTGTTTTGCAAAAAATTCTCCTTAGAATTTTTCTCGTATCTCTTCAAATAACGGAGATATTTGGCCTAGACGTTTTCCGCGTTTTCGATATTTTCCGCCATAACTTTTAAAGCAGGCCATGGATTTCAAATGTCTTTAAACCATTTTGTAGGTTGTATTAATCGGCACAATTTTCATAAAAATAATATTTTTTGTACGACCTATATTAAGTGAGATATTCTCGAGTGCCCTGATAAAATGGACAGCCTGTACATAATAAGCGGCACTTTTTGACATACAATTGATTGTTTTTCACTTCCGGTTTCGATTTGTAAATGAAACATCCTGTATATTATTGTATTTTTGAATTCTGTATAATTTCCTGAATCGCCAAGTAAGTGACATTTCAAACATTAATTTTTTTTAAAATATAATTTTTAGTTTGCCATTTAAGTGTGCCATGACGGTTCCGATTTATTCTAAATGACCCGTGTAATGCTACAAAAATCGAAATCCCGTTAAAAACACTAAATTACGTGATTTATGAGCAAATAAAATTCACCAAAATTGTTTTTGGGGCAAAACTAATTTTTTTGGAATGGAACCATATCGGTAACGTGGTACCATTTATTAGTACTATTAATAAGGAATTTATTCATATATCGTATTAAAATGTGCGATAAATACAAACAAAATTGCAGCTAAAAGAAAATGAGAAAGTACAATTTTTTTCTAATTACCTTGTTACACATAAGGCGGTTTTGGAATACAAAAAATTATGGCAATTTGGTGTTGCCAGATACTTTCCTTCGAATCCCCTCATCTCTTTTTTCCCGGAGAGAATCCTTTAAACTGGAATGTATGTGTCCCAAACAACGTCTAGCCTTTGGGCATTTTCCAGCTGCTTATGAAGATAAAGTAGAAATATCTTATTAGCATAGTGATAGAAGGTGTCGACATTAGTAGTAGGCAATCAGTTGACGAGGACGGCACCGTATAGAAATTTAGAGTCATATGTTGAAGGGGATTCTGATTGACCTGGCTTCTCAAGGCATTGCAGTATTCCTGCCTTAATGGTTGGCAAATTAAGGAAGAAATGTCTGTATTTCATGCACAAAATAGTCATCCAAATCAGATTTCCGGTTCTGCGTAGATATATACAGGGTGTAATATAATGGAATATCATAAATGAAGGAGCGTATACCTCGTACAAATTTAAAAATATTTTGTCATACAAACAATTGTCATTAGAGCCTTTTTTTACAAGATACAGGGCGTTGTAGTTTTCAAAAATACAATTATTTCCCGAAATATCTTTTGAACAAATGTAGATATTTACCTGAAATTTTGTGTGTAGAATACACGATTAGTATTGTATTTAAATTTAAAAAAATGAAGCCCCAGCTTTAACCAGTGTCGTAGATTTGGGGTATGTCGGATACCTTTTTTCATGAAGTTATGGCACGCCACTGGGCCAAATTTTTTTTGTGCATATTTTGGATTTCAAATTTAATTTTGAACAAGAATGTTCTCTTAACATTTTTGCGCATATTTTATCGTTTTAAAATTATTAAAGTTTAACCGTAGTGATGTATTGTTAGATAAAATAATGGGCCAATTGTATCTTTCAAAAACAAGTGGGCATCTGTCAAGCAGTGTTTAGCTGATTAGCGTCCAGTCAAATTTATTGATCTGAATTGTCAATTTAAATTTAAAAAATGATTTACTCTTTTGTAGAATTGACAGACATGCATTTCTGTTATGGGCTTTCTAATGGTAATAATATAGAGCGCTTTCCCAACCGACGTCATCCAGATCGAAGAATGTTTATGAATATTCATATGCACCTACGACAATCAAAAAATTTGAAACCTAATCATGGTGGTGGAAGAATGGCGATGCTAACAACGATCCAACGGGAGGAAATAATACTAGAAACAGTTGAGTAGAATCCTAGTATTAGCACAAGAAGAATTGTGGCAATGGAACGTGTGAGTCACATGACTGTTCATCGCATTTTAAGAACCAATTTATTGTATCCATATCATTTACTTTACAAAGGGTTCAGGGGCTGAATTCTGAGGATGCAGTACCGCGTATGAGATTCTGCGAGTGGTTTACATGAAAATGTATTCGAAATCTTTTATTTCATTCTTCTGTATTATTTACGGATGAAGCTGGATTTAGCAGGGATGGAATTATAAATTTTCACAATAACCACTTATGGACTGATGAAAATCCTCACGGAATAATTGAGTCGAGGCAACAACAACGTTTTTCAATTAATGTCTAGGCTGGAATTGTTGACGAGTTTTTAATGGGTCCATTTGTTTTACCTCGAAAAGTTAATGGACGATCCTACCTAAATTTTCTTCGAGATAATTTGTCACTTCTAATGGAGATGGTTTAGCCGTAAGGTAATGTATTTTTTTATGCATGATGGTGCTCCACCCTATTTCTCCTTGCTCGTACGAGTACATCTCAATGAAATTTATCACAACAAATAGATAGGTCGTGGAGGACCTACAGCATGGCCAGCCCGCTCCCCAGACCTGACTCCACTAGATTATTATTTATAGGGTCATTTAAAACAATATGTTTATTCTGTTCCTATTCCCAATGAACAAACTCTTCTTCATTGGATAGAAGAAGGATGCCGGCAAATTCGTCAGAATCCTGGAATATTTGGTAGAGTAAGGACATCTATGAGACAACGTACCCAAAAGTGTATTGAGACACACGGACGTCACTTCGAACATCTCTTGTAAAGTTATCGCATTAATTTCTTGTTTCGTTTATTTTTGCTAATTTTTGTTTAAATTAAAAATTAAAATTTCTGATGAGTGTGTTTTTCATCAATTTGGCACGGTATTAGTTAGAAAATATTATGACAATAACAACATTAGTTGTGCAAAAATGTCAAGAGAACATTGTTATTCAAAATTAAATTTGAAATCCAAAATATACACAAAAAAAATTGTCTCAGTGTCGTGCCATATTTTCATGAAAAAGGTACCTACATACCCCAAATCTACGTCACTGGCTAAAACTGGGGCCTCATTTTTAAATTTAAATACAATACTAATCATGTATTCTACACATTTCAGATAAATATCTACATTTGTTCAAAAGATATTTAGGGAAATAATTGTATTTTTGAAAACTACAACGCCCTTTATCTCTAATGACAATTATTTATATGACAAAACATTCTTAAATTTGTACGAGGAATACGCACCTTCATTTATGATATTCCATTATATTACACCCTGTATAGTTGGATAAATAGTTTCACATTGTTCTGAAGCTTGTTCCCTTCTGAGATGTTGCTTTATGCTTTGGTCTCTTGAAGTGTGCAAGAGAATTTGTCTTGATTTTTAATAAATAAATAATAAATAACACCACAGGTAATTACGACCCCCTTTATTCCGGAAGGCTCTAGAAGAGCCTTGTGTAGGAGGGGGCTACACATTTAGAGACAAGGGACACACACCCAATATCCGTGTATAGTGGAAAAATCCCTCTCACAGTATTTTCCACTGCCACGACCGGGGATCGAACCCGGAACTTTTGGGTGAGAGGCAAGTGCGCTCACCTCTCGACCACCAGTCATACATTGGGTCATGTATAAAGAGGGTGCGCTCATCAAGCACATTATTGACAAAGTCCTTATACTGCAGTTTGCCTATGTCCACTAAGTGCGTAAAGGTACAACCATCGACTAATTTGTGCAGATACCAGATTAGTTAAATCATCCAAGAAGGGATTGCCCGTTTCATGGATGGTTTTACATAGACTAACAACCTGTTGCTGAAAGTTCTTCTGTGAAGAAGGTCCCTGCTGATGTTGGAAAGTCTTAGAACTATCTGTATCATTTATTATCCAAAATGTATTAATCTTCAAAGTGTTTGACCATTCTGGTAATCTCAGGCCCTGATAGCATCCATTGTCGGAAAGCAACAGGGTTCTCTGTGGTCCCAACAACACTCAAACTGCTCCTTGGTAAAGTCAGGCAATGACTTCATATCCCTGATGTGGACAGGCATCCATCTTAACTACATGATCCAAGGCAAAGAATGTGTAAGTTCCTCTAAGGCAGCAACATAAAGACTAAAGTTTTTTTCTCTGTGATAAACAGGAATGAAATCCAAAATTACCAACATCTGCAACAGAACATCACAAATTTTTATGGCTTTTGCAGTGGTGGTGCCTCGAAAAGGAAGACTAACATGTGATCTTTTGTCGTATTTGTCGTTTATTTTAGTGCTGTACGTGAAATATTTTAGAAATTTCAGAGGGCTCCTATGCTAACATTTATATCGACAATGAAATAATAAATTTATAATAATGGACATCGAATTTTAACAAGCTGCAAAAAGTAGAAAAGTGTACTCTTTCAAAAGAAAGAAGGGATGATAAAAATCAACAGCTCCAAAGGCCTTCATCGTGATGCATTGCAGATGTAACATTATTTATCCCCTAGTATCACTATTTCTAATATTTAAGAAACAATTTTAAATGATATTTAAATTCTTGTTAAAAAGAGTTGTTAAATGTTCAATCTATTACCGACAAATGTGATGAAAGATCTAATAATTAACGAACAAATTGAGAAACCTTAATTTAATTATTAACACAAACATTAAAAACAACTTTCAGCTCTTCTAACAAACTTCATGCCAATATTTTGTATTATATCGAATGAAATATGTGAATCTACCATTTGGAAAAAAGCCAAAAGTTGAAAGTATGCTAACAATAAACGTTTTTAATTAGCTTACGTTCTTTTTAATTTAATAAATAATGCGTCAATTTGTTCGGTTTAATAAATTAATATTTTCAAGTTTCTTCAAAAGAATATTTATTGCCTGTAAACTAATATATTTATTTTCTTGTTTTAGATATACGAGGACAGTTTAGACTTAATTTTGTGAATGTGAATCGTACAGTAGATAAAGGTTTTGACATTTTAATTAATGAGGATCTTCATCTGTGCTCTTGATATTATTTGATATCCGTAAAAAATAGCGACAAAAATATTACTGTTAATCTGGCCTATTATCACTCGTAAAGACAGTTTAGTTGACTTTTATAAAAATTATCGATTGGTCTTTTCTATTCAATGTTCTGAATGTAAATAATGCCTTTGAATAATTTTATAAAAAATTTATACCATTTTCTTTGAAATTGTTTCTAGAACTGTAATCAAACGCAGGGTTACCACCTTATAATTTTAATATAGCTAAAAGAATTAAATTGAAACATACAGCGTGGTGTGACCATACGTCTGTGAGGATCTGCTTGCAATTGAAAAGTTTGAATTATTAACAACCGTATAGGTTTTTAAGGGCAGATTGATGTTGATTGTTGAGCATAAAAAATACTAATACGAAATTAAAATGTCGGTCTCAGGTTGATTCACATCGACAGTACTCTAGTTTAAAAGAAATTTTAAAAGTTGGCATCCCTGGTCTTTATTTCTTTATTGAAAAATTCACTGCCCTACAGAATATTCAATATTAACCTGCTCTTTGATATAGGTTCTTAATAACTTAAATTCTTCCAGTGCAAGGGGATCTTCAAAGTTTTTGAAATCACGCCACGCTCTACATTTCAATCTAATACTCCTAATTATATTGGAATTACACCAGAGAGTATAGCGCCTGCCTTTGATTCTCGTAAAATAGTAAAAATAAGCACTAATAACACTAATAATTTAGATTTTCAGTATTTCAATATGTATGAAATATGCCTTATTTGCATAAATGTTCATTTAATATATGCAGTCTTAGATATGTTATAGGTCAATATTGATATAGAATATAAAAGGTTAAGTAGTAGTAATTTCCATTTACCAGTATTAATGGCCAAATGTGCTTTTAGAGGGCGGAATATTAAAACATAATATTTTTAGTCGCAAACTCCTCTATAAAATCCTCATTTTACTATAAGGAACGTAACCAGACTGCAACCAACAGCTACTCTCCGGGATATGTGCTCCGCCGAGCGCTGAATTACAAGTTACAAGCCTGGCGCGTTAAGTGTAATAATTGCATATTACCATCAAAACGCTAATGCTTCGATTGCAACAAACACCAGCCGAAAAACTGATCCTACTTAAAGGAGCTCACGTGCCAGTCGTCACACACCACTTGCAGACTGCAGTTTCGAGCTGTTGGCTCTCGTTAGTGCAAGGTAGGCATGCGACGATCGATACGAGGATCACTTGACTATTTAGTACACTTCGGTATCCTTGGGACAGCGACATATAAAATAGTCAGCAGGCGCCATCGAAATCGTATTTTTCGATTACAATAGACACTGGACCGCTAGTCCTACTTAAAGGAGCTCTCGTGCCAGCTCCTTGTACAATACTTGTAATGCTGTGCAATTTCTCCTTATTTCAAGCGAATTTAAACCGAATGAATTTAGTAATATATTGTTATTGAAGCCTCTTTCGAGACAGAATCCATTCTGTTTAAAAAACATGTATTTCAGAAGTTTTCTTTGTACGGACTCCACTTATATTTTGCTATTTTGATATTTAGGTGACTAAATGATAAGCTTGCTTCTTTTAAATGACACGTATATTAATTTGTTGTGTTGATGTCTGTAAAACTACCCCAATCCCTAATACTATATCGTACGTACGTATATTAATTTGTTGTGTTGATGTCTGTAAAACTACCCCAATCCCTAATACTATATCCGAGTACTTCAGATGCTGAATTAACAATGGTGCTAATATGACCAAAAAAACTGAACGTGGAGTCGAATGTTACTCCAAGATCCTTAAAGTCTGAGCATCTTTCTAGTATTGCATTGTTAATTGTATATGCAAATAGGACTGGTTTCTTGTTGTAGTAAAAAGACATGACTTTACATTTAGACATATTTAACTTTAAGACACTGCTTTCGCATCAATCATCAAGCGAGTCTAGTGCGTTCTGTAAAAAGAACAGTCCTCAAGTTTGATTTTTTTTAATAGATTTACAAGTCGTCTGTAAAGGTGGATGTGTTTTATAAGAGATTAATATCTATTGCTATTGAATTTGATATTTTCTGGCAATATTACTAATTCCCTGCAAAAATGGTACATAGAAACACCTCCAAAGTAATTCAAAATGTAATGATAATAGTTTTACCTATGAGTTTCTGTGATATTCTATTGCAGTTAATTGCACAACGACTTTTCATCGTATTGAGGAGGGGGAGGGTATCTCTTGGAACTTTTATAGTTATTGATACGACTGTAACATTCCTTTCACAAACTGACATCAATCTCATAGAACCTCATAGCTTTATTTTTATGTTTTTATGAGCAGTTTTTGGCAGGGTTGTATTTCAAGTTCAAAAATTTCTGATGAGTTTATATTGATTAATATGATTATTTCATTTCTATTTATTAAACAAATGGGTAATTTCGCGAAAAATAATCCGGAACCAAGTTCCAATGGTACGTCTCAATTGGAGTATCCCACTTAAAGGCAGCGTCCCCAAAGGGTATTATTTACGAAAATATGTTCCCACGGTATTACCAAAAACGATCGGAAATGGATTAAGCCGCTAAAGGCAGAATTTATCAAAACATAGCAAAGATAAATTAAATCAATCAATCAAATACAGCCAAATACTACAAGTGCCAAAATTACCATAACAATAAATGAGAATTTATAGGGAGCCCTTACCAAACGGTCGACTGACTACTTCGGGTACTGGAACCAAAAGGTATCTCAGCAGCGAGCCCTTTCAGCGTATATCCGTGCTTGGGCTAGAATTCAACCTGTCCAGCGCATGTTGCGCGGCCACATATGAGTCAAGCAGTCATGAGCACCCAATCAACACGCTTTCAGCAGTCTCTATGACTAAATTATCTCGGTATTATCAATGTTCTAGGTGTATACCATACAGGTGATATGTTTTTACTAAATATATTAACCAATCAAAATTTTGCATTTCAAGTCATGTGTCAAAATTTTATTATCAGCCAAGGCGCAAATGATTTGTTCAAATGTCAGATTGAAATTCAACAAAAATGTTAAATTGAAAATCAATTTAGAATAATGTCACAAAGTTTTGGTAATGTTTCAAACAATTCAATTAATTAGATTGTATTAGAAACTGCAGCATTTTTAAATACTACATGTGGTGCCAAGGGTATGCAACCAGGCACACACATAAGTGTACTTAATATTGCATTTCCCATGGAGTCATAAAATTAATCCACAGAGAATTTTCCAAGAACTATTTCATTTTCAGATTATTTATTTTGTAACTTTCATTAAATTTTTGGACAATAGAGGTTGTTTTCTATTTTATGTAAATATATTTCTTTATAATTTCATGGTTGGGGAAGTTTTTTAGTCAAAGTTGGCAGCACTGAGTGAGTCATCAAATTTTCGAAGGTAAAAATGACGATCCTTCTCTCCTCACCTGTGCACGTGGAAGGAAGCAATTTCCTCGTTTTGATGGGCTTTAGACAATTTAGTTTAGAGATTTTGATTGAGAAATTTTGCATTGCCGTTGTGTGGAAGCTTTCTCAGCTGTTGCACGAAAAATTACTTTCGTTTTCGTCAAGGAGAAGCCTCCTGTTTTTTTTGGGTTATTTTTTATCAAGTTCACGTGTTACTCTCCACTTATAGGGGTGTTTTACTTTTATTTTATGTCAGATTTTTCTCATGCTTTTGAAACTTCCAGAGTGTTTGGGACTGACCATTATTTTGGATTGTTTATATTTTTTTGGCTATATAACTTTTGTGACCTGCCGATGTACCTACACCTGTATTTGCCTATGCTGAGATACCCGTACCAGCTATCAGATATGAAGTCAAGTCGTGTCAATGTAGTACCAGCCACAAGTCCAGGGTCCATCGTCATGGCAGCCTTACTCAGACGTCCAAGTCAGATATTCTAGGATAGTGATTGAACTGTCCAGACAGGTGGAGCTGTTTTGTTGGAGCAGGTTTACTTTATCTAATTCATTTTTTAAAGATCTTCAATCTGTGTAACGTCTAAATTTAATCATGCATGTTTAATACAACTTTCATAAATTTTTCACATATTTCTCATATAAGCCTGTAAGGCAGCGCATGATCATGCAACGCTAGTTATCATTTTATATTGTAGACAGACAATACTGTTGGATGCACATCACTTCCAAGTCTACATGTTTGTTCACTTTTTGTTTAATTTTTTTAAAAACTTTGCTTTATAACTTTAAATACATAACTTCGTAATTTGATTTCAAATATAACATCTTACTGAACCTCTCCAACCTGTATATATCTTGTGCAAATAATAAATGTCTTTTTGTCTAACGTTTATTTTCAATACTTGCATCGCCTTTGGTGAACTTATCTTATGAGTTGATTATAGTACCATTATAGTTTTCTCTTAGATAAATAATCATTAATCGTTTAATCAATCTATAAATTTCAATTCAGTAGTAAAATATAGTCGAAACCATTTTGCTTCTTGGTTGGGCAGAATTGGGAGTGACTTTTAACAACCAAGTGGCGCCCTCTCATATCCACACTCCTGACTTGCAACCCTATGCTCTCCCCCAAAAAACAGCTGTTGTATGCAATGGGGACCATTTTAATACAAGCGTACATAAGTGGTTGCAAAACTACCCCCAACAACTTAAAAGTAAAAAGTATAAATGGAGAATGTTTTTAGAATTTTGTTCGATCCAAACGTATAAATTGAATGGATAACGCAGTTTGAATAAGCTAGCTTTGATATTGAACATGAGAAAAGCTGATGGAACAGAATATAAAGAAGCAACTACTGTTAAGACAATTTGGAATGTTACAAGTAAGCTACTACAAGAAAAATATTTCAATTATTTTAAAACAGTGTTTGATCCGTTTACTAGTGTTATATTCAAAAATGCTCTTGATACGAGAGATGCTACCCGCAAAAGATTACAAATGGATGTAATTAAGTAAAATAAGTTTGAACGATTTGACTGAAATCATTAAATTATGGGATGAAAATACTCCAGAAGGTTTATAAAAAAAATTACTATATTATAGCTATTGAGTTAACTTGGCGCGGTGGACAAGCTGCTGCTTACCTAATAGATTATTTTAGTATTCAGAAAAACAATCATGGAAGGCCGACCAATCGAATCGAATATAATCCAGTTTTCAGAAAAACTTGCCAAGGGGTTCAAAGAATTGTACAAATAGTAAATGGCTTGTGCCAAATGTTGAAAACGAAAATGTATGTCCTGGTAGATTGTTTCATAAGTTATCTTAACGAGGTAAAAATATTACTGACAATCGCCTTTTTTTAAGATCAATCGGCTTCTGAAAATTTGAAAATGATAGGCAGGAATATGATTAACGAGTAGATTAAATCATCAGCACAAGCTATTAGATTGAATACCAAAAAACAAGATAACTAATCATTCTAATCGCTTAACCGCAGTGAGCCATTTGGCGAAAAGAGGGGTCCCAGAGCAGCAACTAATAAAAATTACGTGTCACAATAACTCAGTTTTCATAAAGCCCTATCTTACCATTGATGGAGATGGTGAAATAATCAACAGTATGCGATGTAATACATCTGCAGTAGGAACCAACAATACATTAAGTTCCGCTTCAACTTATATCTTTAATAATTGTACGTTCAGTAACTGCAGTTTTTTAAATATATTTATTTAATATAGGCGTAACGCAACGTCAGGTGCGGTTAGTACTTAAATGGGACCGTTTCAAGGAAGACCGCGTCCTCTTAGGCGAGGATTGTGTAGTGGATATACCATCTCTCGGAGGAGATGTAAAGCCGTCGGTCGGTCCCTTTCTTTTAAATGTTAGGCAAGTAAAATATCCCTAATCGTTACCCCGCAATAACCTAAATTTCATCTTTCATAACCACCCCCTCCGCCCCCACTGCTTCGACCGACACATAAGACACCAAACACCCTCCTAAAACTCAAACTATCAATCCAATGAAACCTTCTACCCTAAAATCCACCACTCCGCTCTAAATTATTGAAATGGAGTATACTGAAAAGAGCCGAATTAAGTCGTCTTCGGCTATTAAATAAATAAAAAAATAAAAATATATTAATTCAGACACAAAATTATACTGAAAATATATACAAAATTTTCCATTTAAAATTAGCTTCATTACAAGGCTAGACACGCCAACCCACTGAGCTGCCGTCCCCTCATTGTAATTGAAATTAACCTTACCTATCACCCCTTTTCTTTTTATTCATACTTTTTGGGACATCCTGTATATTTATAATGTATTTTCTTCATGTAAATACTTTTTATTATTATTATTATTACTGTTGTTATTTGTTCATAGATTTGTTATATTCCAATGAAGCCCAAACTACTATAAAACAAGAAAAGGGATCCCCTGTTGGAAATTTCACAGATCTTTAAACTGCGGTGCAGTTAAAATTTGATCAGATACAGAAAATTTATATTCATGGGTGCCATTACTTTGCGAATGCAGTTCCCGTGTATTATCTACAGTTAACAATAATTTAATGGTGTTTACAGACCAATTTAGACCCAAAATTGATAGCATGCGGCGAGGCTATGAGCTCCAGAGAGAGTCTATTAGATGTATTAATATTCCCACATATGGGGTAAATGAGGTGTAGCTCTGACAGTTGAAGAGTCAAACAGCTGAATTTGATGTGCCGTGGCTTGCGTAAACAATGAAGCGGAGACAACGTTCTCCCACTCGTCTCTTTGAGAACTCAATTTCGGGTATTTCTATTTTGGTATAATGATATAGAAATTAATCGACATATTTAGATGGAGACGATGTATAAATAGTTAGTTTAAGTTTAACCGTATTTGGCGCTCCCAAATCGTCTCATTAATATAGGAATTACAATTATAATCTAAAAGAAAGGTATTAAAACCAAACAATTTCCTACAATTTTTAATAGAATGTGGTCATATAATAATAATAATGATAATAGACGTTTATTTCCAACAGGTGTAAAATTACATTACCGGAAAAGCAATACAATAAAGAAATAATAACAATATTAAGAAAAAAACTAGCATAAAGAATAATTAATACATACAGTACTTAATATTGTTAGTGTACTAGTACATCAGTAACAAATAATTAGTTATTGCATAGATGATACATTACATACAACTGCATTCATTCAGTTATATTTCTATGGTATATATCAATGATGAATTTCAAGCTGTTAGAATCACATCGATCTGATATAGTATTAAAAATTCGGCGCATGTTAATTGGTGTTTTATGCATTACCTACATTCGTTCATGCAATAGAACAATAGAATACTTGAGAGTGCCGTGACGTAGGTCTAGAAACTAAAAAGTTTACTCGGCTTAATACTGTTGGACAATCAATGATATTATTCAATAAATTATAAAGAAATGAGATAGCAACAACTTGTCTTCAATCATACAGGGAAATCATATTAAAATTATTAAGTAAAATTTTATTGTCTAGGCCTCTCGAGGGATAAAAGCCGTGGAGCTTAACAAAGAAATTTCATACACTTTCTCTTGGTTGATTCGATGAAGTGGATAGCATTATTATAAATAGACAACCAAATGAGACTTTCATATTCCAGTTTACTTTCGATCTTAGAAAAACAGCTCCAGTGTCTCAAAAAAAATCCAAGTAGCTTAGATGATGATTGAGTTACATAGTTAACAAACTTAATTGAGAATCAAAAATAACTCCTAGATTTTTAAGTTCCCTACAACGGTCAATAATATTGCCATTTATATTATAATTAAAGCGAACAATGTTTAATTTGCGAGTAAAAGTTAAATATTTGCATTTAGATACACTCAATTTCAATGAGTTGTTGGTTCACCATGAGACTACTCTGTCGAGCTCATTTTGTAAGTTAATGCAATCTTCCATCCTTGTTATTTTTAGATAAATTTTGAGGTCATTCGCAAACAGAAGATGATCACATTTAATTTCTGATGGTAAGTCGTTCATAAAGACTAGAAGTTAGCAGCGGGTCCAAGTTAGACCCCTGAGGAACTCCCGATGTAGAAATATATCTTTGAAATATGTGACTACCATAATAGACATATATTGAACATCGAACCCACTATATTGTTTTTTAAATATATCACCATAAGAACATATTAATTTAACATATTCCGATGCAGTGGGTCGTTAGTGACCCAGGTAATGTTTCATGATTTTCTTAGTATGATTAACTCAAAAACTAATAGTCCACATCGTTAGAGGTTTGTTGTAATACAGCTATTTAAAATTTTAGAGAGTGAATGACATTTTTCCAACCGCATTTCGAGAGGAAGAAAATACCAGAGAGGCGATGTGTTTAGTGATCGTTTGTGTTATTCTAATTGTTAGACTGAGAAATTGAGTGTCCACATGAATTTGGAACCTAGGCACAGTCAGTATACTGACATATTTAATAATCAAATTGGGAAGAATTAGAAAATTCACTACTGATAAAATCAGGCTCCTTAAAGGTACAGTAAAAACAAGGACGACCGACGTGATCAAGGCTTGCACAAATTAAACCTATTCCGATATTATATTCGCTTCAGGCAAAACAAAATACAACATTTTTTTTACACGAAGTTATAATTGAATTAAACGATTTAAAATCCAATGGAATCGTAAACAAAAGAATTAAGACCATCCGAGGAGTCCGTATAACATTCGATAATAATTTCTTCATCGAAGATGCTTGTTACCCGGAGCTTATTATTAGATCAAAATTTGCAAAACCGAATAGAGAAACATTTCCCTTGGGTTCTTAATATGACCTTAATTACAACAAATGTAACTTCAATTTGCTTTATAACAACTATGTTATTATGTGTATCGATTGGTCGGCACATTCTAATTTTTCCAATGTAAAAGAAATGCTTAGTGAATTTTATAATATATTAAACCCATTGCTTGATAAGCATGTTCCTAGAAAAAAGCAGCATCCTCTGAGGTTTGACAAAAATATTATTAATAAAATAAACTTGAAAGGTAAATTGGTAGGCAAGTACAGAAAATCGAACAATGAAGAAGATTATAGTAATTTTTAAAATGTCAGATCCTATCAAAGCAGCTTTATAAAAATTATTTGAAATCCATTGAAGACGAACTGTGCACTAATCCTAAAAATATTGGTCTCACATAAACTCGAAATCTAACTCTACGACTTGCCATCCAGTACGAATTATAATGAAACTCAATTAAATGAACCGACTGAAATTGTCAACGCTTTCGCTAGTTACTTTTCTGATGTCTTCTTAAACACAAAGAACAAAAGCAATGCTCCATGTAGTCAACTTCTAGACAATCAAAACAGCAATACTATATATTTATCAGAAGTTAATGGGAATGAAATAATTAATGCGATCAAGAAAATTAATGGTAATGAGCCAAATTTAATACCTGCATTTTATATAAAAAATTGTGCAATGATCCTCACCAAACCGCTCTACACTATATTCAATTTAATAATAACATCCTGTGAGTTTCCCCAATTGTGGAAAGAAAGCAGAATATGCCCCGTATATAAATAAAAGCTCTAGAAACGAAATTAGCAACTACCGACCAATTTCTATTATTTGTAATTTTTGCAAAATTTTTGAAATTATCAGCATGGATTTATGTCTAGACACTCTACTACCTCGAACTTTGTTAAGATAACTTAGCATATTTCTGAGTTACTTGATGAGCGAAATCAGGTAGATGTTATCTATACTGATTTCTCTAAAGCTTTTGACCGTCTCGACCATGACCTGTTGATATCAAAACTGGATACATTCAGTGTTTCTGTTAATTTGCTTAATCTCTTTAGATCGTATCTTAATGGTAGATCACAGTTTGTTCAATAACGTGGTTTCAAACCTGGATAGTTTTGGCAATCGTTACGGGTTCCACAAGGTTCTATTCTGGGGCCGTTACTTTTCGTTATATTTATCAACGATATAACACAGCTGTTTAATGTCAACTATTTACTATATGAACATGATCTTACAATTTACATTGAAATTAATTCTATTTCAGACTTTTCGAAATGACTGGATAATTTGGTCAAATTATATGATTGAAAAAGGCAAACAAAAATTTGATTGCAACAAGCCCACAGCAGACAGATTAATCCTATAGAAAGGACCACAGCACAGAGCTGTCGTGTATCACCAGCCGCAGGCTAGTTTCGAGCTTGTTAGCTCTCATCAGTACGGCACAAGTGAATACATGACAACCCTACACCATTCTCCAATCTATCAAATTACAAACGATAACGTCCTGAATTTGTGAATGGTTTTTCAATCGCTTTGGAAACGCATGTTTGTGCACTTTGATGAGTGGTAATGAGTTAAATTCCTTTTATAGGAATTAGTGGTATTTTTGGTCTATCGTAGTATTTAATTTACTGCATTATTATCCTAGTTTACAAATATTCTTACTTATAAGGCACCAGATACCTTCTGATAACGCCTAATAATTCGCTGAAGGCGGTAGCATATATATAATTTATTTAACAGTAAATAAGAAGATTCTTATATAAAGGATACAATTCAGTACTATATGGATGTGAAAGCTGGGTCACTTACCGTCGTAATGTGAAAGAATTAGAACGTTTTCAGCAAAGACACCTCAGAAGTATGATGAAAATCCGTTGGTTCCATCACATATCAAACGTGGAAGTACTCAGGAGAGCAAACAGCCTTCCAATTGAGGTGCTTATTTCAAGAGCACGCCTAAGATGGGCAGGTCACGTTCATCGTATGCATGATAACCGCCTTCCTAAATGTACACTTTATGGTGAATTGCTAAGCGGTAGAAGAAGGCGTGGCGGTCAACGAAAGAGGTTCAAAGACGCTCTCCATGAAAATCTAAAATCCTGCGGTATTGCAGACGAGCAATGGGAACAACTTGCAGCGGACAGAACCGAATGGCGAGGGGTTGTGGCCAGCTATCAAGGAAATGTTGCTGTAAGAAGGCCGAATCCAAGACCTAACCAGGTTTATGTTTGTCCTGACTGCGGTCGACATGTGCTCTCCCGAATTGGCCTCTATAGCCATAGTCGTGTGCACCGTAGATGAATGGGAATTACAATAGACTACACCTTTTACTTGTTTTTTATTGTACACAATCTATCGACTGTAACATTTTTATACTCGGACTCGAGTAACGGCTAATAAAAATAAATAACAATTCAGTATAAATCATGAGCATAATGAATTCTAAAATCAAGTTTTTGCAACGAATTATCAGAATGTTCGCGATCTAAGAATAAACACAAATCAAGTATTTAAACACACTCAACTCAACTCAAATTTAGATATTATAATCTTCGCCGAAACCTGGTTAAATGAAAACCACGAAAATTCTTATTTACTTAGCTAGAAATATAGTGTATAAAGCTGATAGAACTAACAGAAATAGCGCATTTAGTCTAGGTGGATATACATACATGACATATACAACCGATGATATTCAACAAATAGTGAGAAAAAACGTGTTCTGATTACCCGAACTATTAGTAAAATTCACCTTCACAAACAATTTCATATGCGGCAAAAATATGGATATATTGTCCCCCCTGTAAATTATTTGTTAAAAATCCATGTTATTAAATTCATCTATTGGGTTTGAAAACAGCTCGCGCGATATGATATTTCAGCCGCTAATAATGGAGCATTGCTTCATATTTTTAGAATACGTCAAACGAACTATTAATTTCAAACTGCCTATTATCAGAACATAAATTGGCAGCTGAAGAACATTTGTCATTCGTACTTGAAATTACGCTTCAATTACAAAACAGATGTAAATAAGTTGTTTCCTATAAATTATCAATTATTTTAATTAAACTATGGGTTCTGCAACTTCTATTAATAGACAAAGACACTTAAGGGACAAAAGTTTTCTTCTCAAATTAGAAGCCCATTTCCATAGTTTACTGATACACTTCCTCAGCGATTTCTGTTCGTTTTAAATCGTAGTCATCTCAAAGTACCTACTATTAGGACAAGTTTTTACTAGTTTTTACAAGTTTTACTAGCTCTCAAGTAAATCATAAGTTTATTAAAAAGTCTGGGAAGCCTGGACAACAATTAGTCGTGGTGTAATTCACAAAAAATCTTTCAAGACGAAGTGAAGCACGGCTACGGAAAGCGACATCTTAAACAATCTACAATCTAATAAGAAAAAGCTTTTCATTATTATTATATACAGGGTGTCCCACGACGAACTGCGGCGATCGATATCTCGAAAAGTAGACATCGGAAAATTTTGAAAATTTGGTAGTAAACTAATGTCGATGGGGGCAACTCGGTTAAAATATTTTCAAGATGGTGGCACTTCCGGTTATACCGGAAGTCGATACCAACTTGCTTATTTTAAATGGGACACTCTACATATTATTACATTCTTGGATTGTACGAAAAATTCTAGGCCGATTTTGTGTATCATGTCCTATACCTAGGTCTCTCCGTTTTTGAGATATTTCAATTTTTTTGTCAAAAATGACGTTTGCGGGCCCTAAAAGAATTATCAATTTTTCCTATAAGGAAGCCTTTATTATCTAATTTGGGTTCGATTCTTCGTTGAAAAAGACCTACTTTAATAGAGTTTTTATAATATTTTGATAAGTATTAATACAGAGTGTTCAAAAAATAAGAATAAAAATGAAATTGAGAAAACTGTCAAAAATCAATTTTTTCAAATGGAAACCCCCAATTTTTATAATCTTATTTTATTCGCCATTAAAAATAAGGGTAAGTTTGTATATGGATGTCTATTCCGAAGATTTTTAGTTTTCGAGATATTCCCAATTCAATATTTCTATATGGGTATTTTGTTATGGATATTAAGTTAAATTACTTTTAGTAAGTGTACATGTCACGCGCACACCGAATACCTTCACCGTCACAAATGTGTTGCCAAAATTGTACATTTAAAACTTGCATCTCTCCACCATCTCACTGAGAGCATCAACCCATATTACCAATACAATCCTGAGAGTGTGTTATAAAATGATAATTTCCGGCTCTATTGGGATAGGACAATACTTACTGACAGAACTATAACATCAGAACTATAACATCAAAGAGGCCAGATATAATCTACTGGAGTAGATAAGTTTCAGTGATAAAAACGCCTGTTGTAGTAATGATTTCATATGCTGTCTAAATCTAAAATCAGTTTCTAAAATCACGCCCAGATTTTTCGCGGAATTAACTATTGGTAATCTAACACCAGAAATATTAATGTTCATGTTATTTTTCAAAGCATTAATATGATTTCTATTAGCAAACAACATCACAAATGACTTCCGTGAGTTAAGTTTCAAATTGTGTTCACTAGAAATTTGTTTATAATATGCAAGTCACCATTAATAATATTAACCGCATGGAGATGATTTTTAAAAGATAAGTGCAAATAACATTGTATGTCATCGGCATATGCTTGAAGTTTACAATGCTTCACTGATATTAAAATATCTGACGTGTAAATTAAAAATAATAACGGACCCAATATAATACCTTGCGGCACGCCAGATAAAATTTTAATGCTAGATGACGTTTTTTTATTGCACTGAATTTTCTGAAACCTTTCAGTTAGGTATGAAATTAATAAATTTGTGCTTGACGGATTAAAACCATAATATTTAAGTTTTGCACAAAGCAACTGATGACTTATTGTATCGAAAGCCTTAAAAAAGTCCAATAACACTAACACACTGTCCTCACCACCACCCATGCTTCCATAATGTCACTAGTTACGTTTGCAAGAGCTGTCGCAGTGCTGAATCCTTTCCTGAAGCCACATTGAGTATTTGGGATAATTTTATTACTTACAATATAACTATAAATTTGACTATACATTATTTTTTCTAGAATCTTTGACATTGCTGGCAGTATACTAATTAATCTAAGGTGGGCAAATGTTTCGGGATTTGAATTTTTTGGTAAAGGCTTAGCAATTGCAACTTTTCATTGTTTAGGAAAACAATTTTGTTCCAAACAGCAATTTACGATGGGCAAAATATACTTATCTATAAACGGACTACACAACTTCAACATTGCCGCTGAGATTCCATCTACTCCAATAGCATTGGACTTAAGGTTACTTAAAGCACTACGAACATCTTCAACTGTTACAAAGGTGAAATTAAAATTATTATTAATGTTAAATATATTGTTATTATAGAAATTTATTTTATTGTCACAAATATTAGAGATAGTTTGCAACATTTCTCTAAAGTGATTATTTAATTTGTCCGGATCAGACAAAGCAACTGGAATATTTATGGACTCGTTAGACCGAACATTCAAATTTTTTAAAGCACTCCAAATTTTTTTAGAGTCATTTTCTGAGCTTACAGTATTCAAATATTTCCGTTTTTCCCATCTAATCATGGCCAATGTACTGTTACGTAAATGCTTGCAGTTAATCCAATCATTATCTGCTCGTGTTCTTTTATATGTTTGTAGTGCCCTTTCACGTTCCTTCATAGAGTTTTTTACAGTCTCATTCAGCCAAGGCGCTTTGGGTTTTGTAACCCTACCCACTCTATTCGGAGCACGTTTGTCAAAAACCGTCAAAATCGTGTTATTAAATAAACCAACTTTGGTATATATATTATGTTCTCGCAGAATTATATGAAATGAGACTTTTTCCAAGTCCTCCAAAAATTTATTAATGTTAAATTTAGTAAAATCTCGACATGTAACTAGTTTCGGCTCCATTTTATTTTTTTGAATGTTTATGTCACAGAACATCATTCTATGATCAGATTTGTTATCAGCTGGTAAAGTTCCAGACAAGTTCACCAGAGCAGGGTTCGTAACAAGAATAGGATCAAACAGTGTACTAGACTGATCGGATATTCTAGTAGGCTCATTAAGCAATTGTGTAAAATTATATGATTCAAAACACGTACTAGCAGGATTGTCAATATTTAAAAAATTTATATGAAAGTCTCCAAGAGAAATTACATCATCAACAATGGGATAATGGAGTATTTTTTGTTTATCAGAAATTCTTTAATAAATTGCTTCTAATAATTTAGCTCCATCATATAAATATTTTGTTATGCCCCTCTTAACATTTATTTACTAATCTCAGATAAAATTTAAATATTAGTTTGTATGGATTAAATTTCATAAATTCTTGTTTCAATTGTATTATTTACTCTTTTCATTAAAACATCTGAAAACATTTTTTATTTCTAAAGTAAATTTAATAGATGGTTCTTTGCTATTTATATTTAAAAAAAATATCATCCCTAAAAACCCTAGCATTATAACTTTTAATTTATGTGGCTTATACATTTTCAGTTAATATAATTACACGGGGGTTTACACACAAATTAAAAATAGTAAGGATTTCAAAAGGCGTTTGCCGTTGATGAGGACAAGCCGTAAATAGTGTTGTGACGCCTACTGTCGTTCCAATAAAAGTGTCCAATTAGCCACAATTTGTGTCTCATATAAATAACTTCAGATCGGCGATTAAAATTAATTTGAACATAACCTCCTCGCTATCCGTGAAATTAGGTACGAGAGTCAAATTTGAATAATCCCGTATTGTACCTTTTATACTGTAGTTGACTATTCAGAAATTAAATTTTAATATCCACGATATTTACGAATACTTCGAAGAAGAAAGAAATTTAATATGAAAGTATTAAGCAGACGTTTGTAATATATGCCGGGGATCTCCATAAAATATTAACATAAATATGCGGTATTTTAGTGTGGTATTACGATGGGAAGTAGTGCACCACATGTTACTTTTATGCCTTTTTGATACAACCTTTGTTCTCCCCATCCAAGACATATAAAATTTATTAAAAAGGATTGTTGAAAATATTACAGCATTCATAAAGCTTGCATGTAAAATTTATTAACTATTATTATTGGATCTGATTTATTATCTGGTACTTGGATAGTAGAATATAATTTAATACGTTTACATGCAGTTTACAACCTGTTAGACCAGTCAATAATAGCCCAAGACTTTAAAGTTCTGAGCTGGAAAATAATATTTTAAATCTAAAATAAAAAGTAAAAAAACAAGCTGCTGTGTGGGTACAACTAATTAAATGTTCTTCAGAAGGAATCATTTATTAAACAAAACTTTAACAAAAAGTGGTTACGAATCTTAAGTTTAAATATACGAAGTGAATGGTTTGAGAACAGAAATATGACTGACCTCTTTTACCTGCATTTCGGCGGTCTCTTCGATACCTCTCGAGGGATGGGTAAAAGAGCGTAATTTCCAAATTACGGTTGGCTATTGTAGTTGACCATTACTGCCTCCAGCCTGTCGGCATTTTTGCCTTAAACGTATAACCTTTGTTAGTTTTACGATTATGGTACTTCCGTGCTTAATTGTGGGAAAGCTTTCATTTAAATGCTCTAAATAGAAGAAAATAAACTTTGAAGTAAATCAAACCCGTCATTTTGTTACATTATATATATTTTTTTATGATATAAAAGCTTGTCACGACATTTTCCTATGTAAATGAGATTACCCAGATTTGTATGGAGAAAAGGCCCCAATTTTTTCATTTGTTCATTTAGGAAATACGATAATTTTTACAAGTATGGTAAAAGTAACCACGTAGCAATTATTTAGATCTATCGCGGCAACTACGAATCTTTTTTTTTTTTCAAATCACCTAATTTGGTTGATTTTCTGAACAAAGTACCCAACATTTTTGAATAAAATTGATAACATAGCTTTCTTTGGGACTTTCTTTCTTTATAATACTATTAATTTAAAGATACTGCGACTTCATCTAGTTTTAAATAGAATATAAGTAATTAAAAAAATTGTTGTATTATAACGGATTTATTTTGGACAATCTCCTTTCTTTTAACTACTTGTGCCAAGATATAATCTCAGATTTGTATCACAAAAAAATTATATAATGTAACAAAATTATGGGTTTGATTTACTTCTAAGTTTATTTTCTTCCTTTTAGAGCATTTAAATAAAGCTTGTTTTAAAAAATATTTTTTACTATTTATTTATCATTTTTTTTTCATTTCATGTTCCAAAGTCTGTTCATTTCAATTAATGCCTCATTGTTGCGGTCGCTTGCCTGTTAATTTACTGCAGTCTAGTTCTTTAATAAGGAGATCTTATAGTGACTTGACCCTACGTAAAGTCACATATGTTTGGCAAGCAGCGAAGAGTTTTGAGCTTAAATAGACAACGGTATGGTCGACAGTACTACCCTGCATTTTGTGTACTGTGCAACCCCAGCATAATATAATTGGCAACATTCTTCGTTCAGCAGTGCCGTGACTATTTTTCGCCGGACCATGGAGCAGTTCCCTCGTCGGGAGCCAACATTGAGTGCAGCAGCCATGTCATGGTGGCACATAGAACGGGCTATCACAATTGAATGCGTATACAAAATTTCGTATCTGAGCTGTTAGCCGTTGAAAATGTAATCCGCCATCTTGGAGCGGCGCCCATATTGAATTTAGTGTGGTGTCGCTCACTTTATTGTTTTCTACTCCTCAAGCCCCTTCATTTGATACCTATATTAAGGAGGTTGACAAAAAATGTATTCCGCCATCTTGTGGTCGCGGCCATTTTAAAATGACGTCACTCATTTTTATCGTTTCCTACTCTTTCATTTGATATCAATATTGGGTTGACAAAATGTACATCATCCGCCATCTTATGGCGGAGACCGTTTTAAAAATATTACAATATTGAGTATTGAATATTGTATTGTCACCAGAACTAAAGGTGCATGCAAAATTTCAGCAAAATCGGTTAGGAGGAACTGCTTCTATTTTAGCTTGCAATATTTGACTAAACAAACTCGCAAACATTGCAAGTTAAATAAAAGCTTGTAAATATAAAACAATACGACTTAAAGAAGAAAGTAGTTGTAATATTCCAAATTCGAACATACTGTAACGTGAACTATTTAATCAAAATGATGGCCTGTTAATATATCTAAAAACTAATTTAAATGCAGATACTATTTCAAATGAGCTTACTAAGGGCTGCATTTGGAAAAAATAATGCTACATTTGGTGTCGCGGCGACATATCCATGGCTCTCTGCCAATTTAAGCCAATATATAATAATATATATAAGAATAATTTTTTTACAGCATTAAAAAAAGGAAAAATATACATATTTTTTTATACATTTATTTAACGTCGGCCTATTTCCGCTACTGATGCCTTACTTGCCTAACATTTAATAGACAAGGGACCGACGGCTTTACATCCCCTCCGAAGGATGGTATATCCCCTATACAACTCTCGCCTAAGGATGTATAGCTTCCGCGCATACACTGATATACAAGCCGCTGGAAGATGTGTGAGGCGAGGACGCGGTCTTCGTTGGAACGGTCACCCATCCAACTACCAACCGCACCTTACTTTGCTTTACATCGCGTATCGAAGTATGTACATAGTAAAGACGCACTCACGCTCTTCCCCTTAATAGACATATTTAAAAGAGATATAAATGTAAATGTCTTAGTTAATAATGCTATTAATTATTTTAAATTTATTTATTACTAAAACATTTTTTTCACAATATTGAAAGTAGCTTAACAATTGCTCAAAATGTCTCTTGATGATTGAACGCCTTACATAGTATAATATATCAATATTTATACGATTGAAACCACTGACTTCAGAAGAGGATAGACAAAGCATCCTCTGTCTTGGTTTGTTGTGTATCATTCATCTGTTTATATCGCTTTAAAAATAAATGTTGGTAAAAAAACTCCGTCCTTTTTTTGTAATAGAATGTATGAGATAGTAGGGGAACAAAACAACTCCTGTGTTAATGTATGGGACATGCTTTGCCTATCCTATTCTGAAGTCACTGATTGAAACACTGACCACCATATCTTTTCGAGTCGTTGGTTCTACTTTATAAACGCCTGACATCACAAACTCCCAAAGAAAAAATCCATTGAAGTTAGGTCGGGCGATCTAGGCGGCCATGCACTTTATTTAATAAAATAATAAATTAGATACAATTTAACAGTTTATTAATATATCATACCTCCTCTTCCTATCCACCTTTCAGGAAAAAAAAATGTGGCGGTGCACCATCAAGGTGTAACCACATTTTATTTGTAATATAATCAGGAATATGCTCGATCATTTGCGGAAACGTATTTTGCATAAAATCTAGGAAGACTGCTCCATTCACGTTTCCCTCAAAAAAGTGAGGACCAGTAATATAATCATGTACAATTCCTCCTTAAACATTTAATCTCCACTTGTGCTGGTAATGATGTTTCTATACAGCATGAGGGTTTTTTCTGTCATAATAATTGAAATTGTACCTATTTCCATTGTCCATTGCGATGAAACTTCGATCCATCCAAGACAAATTTGAAAAATTCTTAATTTTCTTCAATTCGGTTTTGAGCCCACTGGCAAAAATTTAATGTACGATGTAAGTCCACATCCAAAAGATCTTGATACAGCTGTACTTGATAGGAGTCAAACTTATTTTTATGAGGACTAGTAACGGATTTGCTGACTTCCAAATGCCAATTTAACTTCCGAACACTTGCTGTGGGTTTTCGATTATCGTTAAAGTTATTGTTACCTCATTTTCTTCATTTAACATATTTCGCCGTCTCGCTTTCTTTTCATATGCAACACTTCCAGTAGGTTCAAAACGGTCGTTCAAATTTTATAAAGACCTCACAAAAGGACACCTTCTATTATTATATTTTTGACGATACACTCTTGATGAAAATTTCCATCACATTCACCAATAACATACACCGCAGATATCAAATTTTGTTGACAATAATTATGGTTCATATTTTTAAATATTAATAATATTAATTCAACTTAATCAGGATAATCTTAAACACCTTACAGGGATGTCATGAAGTGAAAAACAGACGCAAAACAAACAACCAAAGCCAGATTAGATTTTAATGCCAAAATAAAGAGGACCTTAGTAGTGGTGAGAGGTAAGTGAATCATCATGTGGTCAATTATTACTATACATCATAGATGTATCCATGGTGTATAGCGACTTGCGATACTGCAAGTACGGAGAGCGGCGACCTTTTAGCCCTAGGTGGACGTAAGCTACTGTTGTAATATATGATTTGCAGGAAACAACTACTCACCAGGCAAATACCCCGACCTGTATTGAATTATGCCTTACAAATCATGAAAGATTGGTAGCCAGTGTCATTTGTCAGTTCCCCGACCAGACATAGACCGGTTTCAAACTTATTAGATCTCATCAGTATGCCATAGGTCGTGGAATAGACAAATGACAGTAGCCAACCTAGTAGTTTTATTGGAGTAGTGGTGAGAGGTAAGTGAATCCTCTCATGTGGTCGATTGCTACTATACATCATAGATGTTTCCATGGTGTATAGCGCTCGGTACTTACAATATCGTAAGTCGTTTTATAACATGAGGACATCTATGATGCATAGTAGCAATTGGCCACATGAGAGGATTCACTTACGTCTCAACACTGCTCCATTTACTATAGTTTGTATAAAACTAGCAGGTTGGCCGCTGTCATTTGTCTGTTCCATGACCTATAGCATACTGATGAGAACTAATAATTTCGAAACCGATCTATGTTTGGTCGGGGAATTGACAAATGACATTGGCTACCAATCTTTCATGATTTGTAAGATATAATTCAATACAGGTCGGGGTATTTGTCCGCTGACTAGTTGTTTCCTGCAAATCATATATTACAAATGGCACCTTAATTTACGCAAAAAATATTTGAAATAATCATGTCTCAAAAACAGTTTGAAATAAAAGTAAAGTATATAATATTAAAATGTGGAGAATTGTATGCTTTATTCATCCATGTAAAAAATATATAAGCATTCCATTTAAAGAAATCGAGAAAAATATTAATTAAATATCAATAAATGTAAATAAATATTTTACACTACCAGTATAATAACAATTTATTTTAAAAATGTTTTTCAGTAAATACATCATTGTCAAATAACGTCCTACATTTTTAGAAAAAAACAAATAATAAATCGCAGAGATATGGCAGTTAAAAGAATGTTTGTAAATTGCCAAGAAAAACAGCGAAAAAAATCATAACTTTGCAAGGCGGCACCCGATTGGCGAAATATTTTAGGGTGTAATACAGGACGGAGGCTTAACTGGCGCCAAAAAATACAGGGTTTCCATTTAAAAAAAAATACTTTCTTGTGTAACTCGTTATTGTGACACCTTGTATAACTGAAAATAATTTTACGTTGTAGTAAAGATGAAAGTTTTATTGAGAAAGTTTTTTTATAAAGTTAGTCATATTTGCACAATCTTCCTAGGGACAACCTGTATATAATTAATTGTTTTATATTAAAACATGCTGATTTTATGAGTTGTGATATCTGAGAGGACTTCATGCTGTACCTAGCAGTATTAACATCATTCATCGTTGAAGGACAACAAAATTGTTGTTGCCTTTTTTATAAATGCCAACTGAATTATATTTTTTTGGTATCTATATTTTTATATCTGTGTTGAAAACGTTTAAATTTACCTACCTCTTTTAAATTTTATGCTTATGTAAGAATTTTTAGATAAACTTCACTTTAACTAAATTGAATTCAGTCAGTGTTTATAAACCTGTCACCGATAAAGTGCCCGGAAAACAATAGAATAAAAATAGACTTGTATTTAATCCTGCTATAATTAATATCTGATTTAACCTAAACTTGCCAACTATACGAGATGGGTAAAGGGCAGGCATATTTCACAATATAAGCAATTTAACTACACTAGTACAAAGTTATAATACTCTTAAATGTATTATATAGTGATAAATTCCTTAAAATCCTTATAAAATCAGTGACAGAAATTACTATTGTAAAAATAGTTAAAATGGAAAAAAAAATTGAAATAGCAAGTTATTTGCGGAAGTTTTTTCCAATACTTATATTATACGTAGGACTTTCGGTTTCTGCATAATAACTTTTGAAATGTAAACTTCGGCAAGAATTTGCAAATTTTCAAAATGTTGCTGAGGCTAAACTAAAGCATTTAGAAAGTTGAAAATTTTTTGACATATAAAAAAGTACTCAAATTTTCAAATCCAGTCCAATGAGATATTAAAATCCGTTAATTAGGAGAGCCTAGGGAATTGTTTAAAAATTTGACAATTTTTTTTCACTGAGTGTAGTTATGTTCTCCAGATGAGACGTTAAGTTACGTCGAAACTTGGCCCACTGGTGAGGTTACACTAGTTTGAATTCCCTGCGTTATCAAAATTGCGTCGGCCGGCCAGGGACCCAATTCAGGGGCATGCAGAATACGGGGGCACACAGGGTTCTTTGACAGCACGGGGGCCGCGGAGCGCTATGGGGGTCCTGGGGTGGGGTTCCATTTTTGACAGTCCGGGGATCCCATTTTTTTGACACCACGGGAGTCTAGCGCGGGGGCCCCGGAGTCCTAAGGGGGCCACTCAGAGGAGGCGGAGCTTCGGCTCAACTAAGGCCATTTCTACGTTTTGCTAACCATATTTTGAAACAGTTCCCTAGGCTCTCCTAATTAACGAATTTTAATATCACAAAATGGATTTGAAAATTTGAGCGCACTTTTATATGTCAAAATAATTTTCAACTTTCTAAATGCTTTAGTTAGCCTCAGCAACATTTTGAAAATTTGCAAATTTTTTTGCGAAGTTTAGATTGCAAAATTATTATGCAAAAACTATTGGTAGTAGAGAAATAATGTTGGTTTTGTGAATTCTAGGAAGACCGTATATTCTAGGAGTTGTAGAAAATTTATCTCGAGAAGTGAGGGATTTTTTAATATCTGAATGGAGGTCAGAATTGTTGATGATGATTTTTGTTCTCTTTTAATAAGTATGTGGTGGCCACCACAAAAAACCAATGCTAAACTAAAGTCAAAACTAAAAGTCTGATCTTGATGAAATTTGGTGGAAAGATTTATTATATTAAAAAGTTTCCTTTAGCCTAGTATGAAGGTCCTACGTATAATATAAGTATTGGAAAAAATCCCACATATAACTTGCTATTTCAATTTTTTTTTCGATTTGTACTACTTTTGCAATAGTAAAAATGAATTTTTGGATTCGCAACTAACTGCATTTTGCTTATAATTTAATTGCAAAAATTATCATTTCTATAACTTTTCTCTAAAAGCAATAGTTACTGAGATATATGAAAAAATAGGAAGAAAATAACGGAAATTTTAGTAATTTTTTCACTTTTTGTTGAATAAAAAATTACGCCCGCGTTTTCAAACTAGCATAGTGAAATTGTCATTTTTATTGATTTTTAGGAGCGATTAAGCCAAACATCTGCCATATTACCCGATTCACCCAACCCAAACCAAATACCACCCGGGCTAGTAAGACTTTAATTTTAAATAAAAGTTTGACAAGTACTTAAAAGCTGAAGTTAATAGATATCAGTCTACTCCACTGCTAAATTTTATATTTAGAATTTGCACTTAGTGGCAATATCTGTTGCACCTGACGACGTTTAAAGAATAAGAAGGCAGTAGACATGTGCATTGTACAACTAAATCCATCCAGTTAGACAAAACAACGAATATAATATTTCGAATTCTTGTTTGTCTGGAAGTTGAAAGGGTAGCAACTAGTTTCTCCATTATAGTATAAGTATTTTTAGAAGTAACGATAATTACATTCTACTGCGTTACCGCAAATAATAAGAGAGATACTAGGTGAACTAATTGGTAAATACGTTTTTATGTCCACAATGATTTTCACTAAACAGCTAAAAATAGTATTGACGCAATGAAATATTTCATAGCCCCAGGCTTCTTGAAAAATAGAACAATTTTAATGAAATAAAACTTCAATTCAGTTTTAGCGTCGACCAATATTCATATTTTCTATTTAAAATATCAAATTAGTCTCTGTGCTATAATACTCTGATTCAAAACAACTCAATATAATGTATTAACACCACTTATTCACAATTGCAGTTTTATAGACAAAATTGACAATGTTTCAAAATATTCACGTAGACACTGCATTTTAATAAAAGAAATTAAATGTTTCTTTTATACAAATTAAAGTTAACATAGCCCAAGAAGAAAGAGGGGTAGGGGAAAGAGAGGCACGTAAAAGGAAAGAAAGAAGAAATGAGTAATTCTTATTCGTTTGTGAAATACTTAACTTTTCCATTTTCCGCCTTTAAAATTTTCTTTTCTCTCAACTTAAATTTATATATACCAGGTGGTCTGAAATTGACTCCCGACATTACACTTACTGTTACGGTAATTACCCTTAATTATCCTTATTGTTACTTTGATTACCCTTAATTATGCTTATTGTTACTGCAATTACCCTTAATGACTGTAAATATTCTCATTGTTAACTTAATTACCCTTATTTTGAACTAAATTATCTGTAATTACCCTTATTTGTACCTAAATTACCCTTAATTACTCTCTAATTGCCTCCTACCACGCTAATTACTGCACCACTCTAATTACCTCCACCACAGTAATTGCCATCCAACAGTCTATTTACCACGCCACTCTAATACTCACCGCAACAATTGCCCCACCACTTTAAATGCCCCCCACCACACTAATTGATTCCCACCACTCTAATTACCTCCCACTGCTCTAATTACCCCCACCCCTAATTTGAACACAAATGTTCACTGCTCCCGCTCCTGTGTCGACGCTCTGTCATTTCCATAGATAAGTAAATAATCTGTACAAGGAAAGATATAAACTTAAATAATTTATCTCGTTTCCTCCGGTATATTGCTATTAAAGACTTGCTTCTGTTTTTTTTTTTAATGCCAAACGCCGCAAAAAGATATATTATCCTGAAAAGTCTGCAGTAGATCAAATAGTAAGTCCATACAATTTAACAGCTTAAGTAACTCAAGAACGAAATATTCCCCAAACCTTTATTGATACTAGACATTTGTTTTTCTTTAAATGCAAAGAGAAAACAAATTAACCTATTGGAGGGAGTAACCCGAGGCGGTTTCTTTGAGAAACCGCTCCGGAAACTGTAAATTTAGCAAAGTGGCCAAAGGGAATTGTTAAAGATGGAACGTTTATGTTGAAAAAATGTTAAATGAAAAACTCTCGGAGAGATAAAGCTTTCTGCTCTCCGCCGGAAGGCTTTACAGATAACACTGGAATATAAAATAAAACGTGCGAGAAATTGCAGTGTTCAACAAAAGTGTAAACACTATCTCTATTCTATATATTTACTTTTTGCTGAAGGTATCACCCTAAAGAAGGTGTGTAAATTACCTTTTTTATTATTTAATAGTAATATTATTTTCATTTGCTGAAGTCAAATGAGCAAGTAGATGCGTGTGACAAGGAAAGTCATTTCAATGAGATATTTAATAAGAATCAGAGAAAACATCTCAGGTACCCAAAAGAAATCTGCTATAGAAATTTAATCAAATCATTTAATGTACATTGTATGAATATTACAGCTTTTTTTACTTTTGTTCATTCTATAAGAAATTATTTAAATTGAATTTGAAATTAGAAACCTGAGAACAGACGAGAGGAAATATCCCAAATACAACGGAAATCATTAGAATAATGATTTCGTTTCTGAAATAATTCTGAATCATTATTTTAAATATAACATCTGAAAGAAAAATAATTTAAATTGTGTCAGAAATTGCAGTTTTATTCTCATTTGTATTAGAGCTCAAGCTACCCAAATTGTTTTACCGTGTAACCAAACAGATAAGATAAATAATAATAATAATAAAAATAAAAACATGTTTATTTTCCCGATAATAAAAAATTGTTGAAAATACAGAAAACCATTATAAAACATATAAATTAACCCGGATATAAGCCGGACAGACGGTGCAAATTACTCTCATATAAATCATTATTTTAAAAAACGGCTTTCACTAAAAGATATTAAAAACATGTTACAACGTGGGACGATGAGAGAAAAAAAAGTATATATAAAATATTTTTTTTTTCTTCTATTGTCGATTTGCAAAAATAATTTTTATCGTCCCGCATAGGTATCATTAAAATAAACATTTTCCCTTTTGTAAAACTAAAATAAAATTAGCCCTAATGTCCTCAAACGCACAGAGAAATTTAAAGATTAGGTATAATAAATTTGTCCAATGTCATATTCTACTACATCTCTATCTCCCGCCTTCCAAGCACACCGTACATTCAACTGCGTCATTTTATTGACGTGAAGTCATTTACAATTAAAATTGGAAGCATGGATGACTAATACACTCCGACCAACTCTTAAGAAATAGATTCACAAACATCTTTACATTGATTGAAAAAGAGGGAGGGCATTTTGACAAACGCCTGCTTTAATCAAATGCGGGCATAGTCGAGCTCAGATTTACGGTGTACTCAAAAAAGGCAACAAAAGCTTTACGACCACATTAAAATACCTTTAAACTAGTTGCAAAGGTAATTGTGCCCAGACACGCATTTGAAATAATTATATCAGCAATTTAGTCGTCCAATTTTAACAGCGCGTTACGGTCCAGTATTATTAATATGTATATTCTAATACATATGAATTTTGAGTTCGGCTCTATACTATTTCGTTTGCAAATTGACTCGCTTACCTTTATAGGTTTTTAATGCGAGTCAGCTTGCTTGATGACACCATGTCGTATGGTCCAACGGAGATAATAATAATATTTGTGTTATCACAAGTTCTGATTGGCTGATTCATTAAATAACATAAGCTAACACTAAACAATTCCTATCGGGGCTCTTATGCAGCCGCTTATAGATATAAAAATAATTCTTATGGGATCTTCCACAATTAGATGTTTGCATTTGCATTCTGCTGATTTTCGCCGTTTTATACAGTATCATCAACACAAAAATTGTAAGCAGTCCAGACAGCCCATCTAGTTATACATATTTAATGGGAGCATTTATTTTATATTTTACTCGTTGCCAATATGGAACAAAATGGCGGAAACTCCCAGAATGAAAATTCAGACATCTGAGTGTAGAAGATCGCTGTTCATCGACGTTCACAATTCTTACCTTTAATAATACTAATAATATAATAACAATATTTACTTGCCCATTTGGTGTGTATATTTTTTTATATATAAAATTAAATAAAGAAATAAAAAAGCAAACAAACAGAAGAGAACTCCAAAAAATGAACTTTGTCTCTGATCATTCTTACTACATTCTCTATAGCTTAGTAGTCATCGAAAGGGCGTGATAGTTACATTAAATTTCGCTTCGAATGAGTATCTCAAAGTTGAAATTTCCTTAAGAGGGATGGGCGTAATGGGCAGTCGAATAACAACAATTTTTACCAACTTGTAAAAAATTCACACTAGGTAACTTTCTAAACGTCTTCGGCTCTGAAACGGCTAATCTAAATGAAAAAATCCATTGAATGAAAATTGTAGACCATATAATTTCAAGTTCACAGATTACCTGGTTTTCCAATTTCGATCAATTTTGAGCAAAATACACTCAAAATCCGATATGTCCTACACATAAATATATTTATTATTTTTATTCCGTTTTATTTAATTTTTCGACATTAATTTGAGAAAATGAGTTGTCCAATTAAAAGCATAATGTAAAGAAAGGTCCAAAGTTTATTAACCAAATATAAAAATTTAAAATATAAATAAATTAAACAAATACAAAGTGCAAGAACAATAGAAGGTGTAAGAAAAAACTGAAATGAAGTAAAGACGAGTTTAGGAAAAGAACAAATTATTTGCGTGTAGTGGTTATAGTAGTCGAATCCGTTTAGATTTGGACTGGCTAATGTCCTCGTACTGCAATACTGCATCCTATCTTCGTCGTCTTCATCTTCACCCAACTCAATCACAGGAGCGTTCTGACATGGGAGGCTAGAATATACAGGTCAAAGAGCAGTTCAGGCCTGATTTCCGACAGCTGCATGCTGCAGTGCAACTTTTTTTACATGTACACGAAACCGTTTTTAGCAGCATGTCGGGTCCAGCATCCTTTGTGATTGTTATAGGAAATAATTCTGACGAGCCTTTCTTCCAACTCCATCGGCATGGGTTTGTTACGTTTCCCAGCCAAATTTGTACTTGGTGGTATGTGCGCATTGAGTGCCACCTTGCTGCATCCTGCAGCTTGGTTATTTTCAAAAGCGTGGATACTTATTTGGTTACGAAAGACACTGAGATGTTGAAATGTGGATTTTCTAGGATTAGGAATTTTTCATACACTTCACCAAACGACCATATTTAGACGTATTCCTTACCAGTTTTTCTTTGCTTGTAGTCTGGCAAACAACACAATTTGTAAAATTCACTTCAGCACTCATTTTAATATGTAATTAAAGTCCATTACAGGTACAAAATCGGCAGCTACTGGAAGCGGCTGGAACCTCCCCACTCGGTGGATCTTTGAAGCCGAAAAGAACATTAAATTATATGACAAAACGGCACTAAACGTAATCCGATCTCATCCAAAACCTTTTCAGATCTTCTGGGGCACTAAAAAAACCCTCAACTTAATGAATTTACAATCATCTATGTGAGTTATTACCTACATTATCGCGCGTTGAATAATATACTATTAGGATATTAACAACTTCAACATCACTTGAACGACTAAGAAAGTCTAGTTATCCTAAATACTACAGATTTGTAAAGCAACAAACTGAAAATTGGTAAAGTGATAATCTATAATAAATTCACCAACGAAGGTACAGAAAGCATATGATATTGATATTGTTACATCTACCTTTAAAGTTTATGACAATCCACTAAAAGTTACAAATATGCCGAAATCTTATTAACATGACATGACACCAACGTTATCGGATGACAAACGATGACAATGACAATTGTCAAAATTTGCTCATTGCAATGCGATCGCTCGCAGCTGTCTTTGTTAAATGAAACATTAACATTTCAGTAATTTTACTAGATTTTAGAGGAATATTTGTAGTTTAATTCTTCGATTTGTCTGTATATATATTTAAAAATGGCACTAAACGTAATCCACTCTACTTCTAGAGCAGTGAAGAAACCCTCACACGTGAATTGACACGTGATGTGACGAGTTTCACGACGTAACGGCTACGCGCATCGATCATGTCATGCGAAATGCGATCTATGCCATATCTGCTTTGTTTTTAATTTTTTTCACGGAAACCAAATCGAAAGGGTGGAAATGTGATATATCGTTGAAACCAGAATTTTAACTGCTTTTCAATGGTTTGATTGCAAATTGAAAGTGATTATAAAATAAACAACTTGTTGCGTCAAAATGGCACTAAACGTAATCCGATCTCAACCAAAACCTTTTCAGATCTTCTGGGGCACTAAAGAAACGCACACGCAAAGTTTCATTCAAATCCGTTCAGTAGTTTCGACGCTATCGTGCTAACACACATACACACACAAACATTTTTCAAAAACCACTTTTTTGGGTTCCTGGGACCTCAAAACGTAAAGATTTGATGTTATCTCAATTTTCATTTTTGAACCAATTTTAGTAACCTCTCACAATTTTATTGTGGAGAGGTTAAAAAAATTAAAAATAAGAATTAGTTTAAAAGAAGTATAAATTTCCACGTTTAGGCCGTTTAGTTTTTGAAATATGGAATAAAGCAATATAGCATCTTTTAGTGTTTGATGTCTTCTAGACAACGATGAAAAATTTTTTTCTACGTGTTTCAGTTGCTCAGATGTGACCGATATAATTTTTTTATAAAAACGGGTGGTGGGGGTAAACGACGCGGGGGTGGGGGTGGCAAGATGGGTTTTCGTGAATAGGAAGTCAATCTTATTAACTCCATATAGGTTGCCAATCATCGGCACTTTGGTGCAAGCGAACCCATTTTTTTCGTCCTAGAACCACCTACTATATTGCTTTCTCTTTTTCTTTTATGTTTTTGCTAAATTCTTGCCTATATCTGTAAAGAAATTTACAAACGAGTTAGCCATGTACTTTACATTTGAAATAATTTCATCGTTTATATATTGTTTTCGTTTATTTCCTTTTTTTTTTTCGACCTTAAACTTCTTACAGTGGTCCATAATATATTTGGATTATTTTTATTTTTTCTTACTTTGCTTTTTTAAAGTTTTCGAGTATTTTTAAATTGTATCTTTTGTTTTTCCATCTTCATTAAACCTCTCGTTTTGCATGTTTTTTTTCTTATATCCTTAATGAATAATTTATTTTGCATACTGTTTTTATGGTAAATTGAAAAAGTTTTGAAACGTAATCTGACAAATGAGTTTTTAGCAGCAACGACTAGGTTAAAACGTTATATGTTTTATTAGATGATGATATATACAAATCCCTGAATTCTAGTGTGCACATTTATACAAGAAATAAGGGTTTCTTCATTTTGTATGTTTAAATAGGATTGGCTGTCATTTGAATCATTTAATATATCCATATTCATATTTCCAAGTAAATGAAAATATTTTGACAATTATTATTATTAGCGTGTTCTTTCAAATACATAAATGGTTAATGAACACTTTAATCTGTGGTGAAAGTAATCTATACCCGTTTTTATTAAGGTAGAACCATTGTAATCCTTTATCATTAATTTGATACAGTTATCCATAGCACTTTAAAATTACAGCACTATAGTTATTACTCCAGTCACTGAATACAATTGATCTTGCAAAAGGTCGGGAAGTTTTGAAACTTATCACATACCTAGATCATGAAGTCCTTAACGACCGCCTGATTTTGCGAACACAGCGTCGCGCCGCTCGTGACGCCATCTTGAAGAAATGGCGCGTGAAATTGGAAAATTAGCCATATCTTCCTTACCAAACGTTTTATTGGAAAAATACTTCTATTCAAAATTATTCCTTATAAAATTATCTACAATTTAGCTCTTCACTATTTTTTTGTACGATTGATATTTACAGAGATATAGCTTCTCAAATTCGGAAAAAAAGAGTTTTCCCGTCGTGTAATAAATATAAAGCAATTGTTTCATCAACTATTGGCAACGTTTGAAAGACGTTAGCGAGACAATGTTTTATCATCTATAGCGACGCTATATGTGAAAAAAATTGTAGGTTGTGATATACAGGTTGTCCATTTTATCAAGGCCTTCGAGAATATCTCACTTAATATCGGTCGTACAAAAAAAATTATTTTTACGAAAATTATGCCGATTTATATAACCTACAAAATGGTTTAAAGACATTTGAAATCCACGGCCTACTTTAAGAGTTATGGCGGAAAATATCGAAAATGCGGAAAACGTCTAGGCCAAATATCTCCGTTATTTGAAGAGATACGAGAAAAATTCTAAGGCGAAAATTTTTTTCAAAAGAGTTTTTCAACGAGGTTTTATCTAATTGTTTTCAAAACTGCTGTATTTTGAGATTTACTCTTTACAGGCTGCTAAAAAAATTATTTTGAAACGGAAGGGAAATGGCGCCATTAAATAGAGTATTTTCCTCAATTTACAACGATATATCACATGCCATATTTATTCATTGGTACTATGTTAGTAATTATAAAAACATTTTCTTAAAACCCAATAATTTTTTTTTTAACAAACATTATACTTGCCGTGGAGAAGTATGATTACATAAAACGATAAAATAATTCAATAAGTTGTTCAAATCTTTGCTATAATAAAACATTAACACAATTAAGAAGAATGAAGTAAATTCAGGTAACAAAAACAAATTAATAATAAAAAGAATATAGCACACAGAACATTAATATTTATCTAATCCTCAAAATAATTTTTAAGGTATCATGTCAAGTGTTCAAAGTGTCCACCGCGATTTCTTATGCACAATCGAGCGCGGCGAGGCACTGCATTTAAAACATTACTCAGCATTTCGAGGGTAACTGTAATACACGCCTGTTGAATTCCAGCTTTTAGGTCCTCTACATTTTGCGGTGTCGTCGAAAACACCTTATCTTTAATATATTCCCATAGAAAAAATCCATTGCGGTTATATCTGGAGAACGAGGGGGCCATCGAATAAATCCATTGGTACCTATCCAATGTTGAGGCAAAATTTCGTCTAAATAATCTAGGCAAATCTGAGAATTGTGGGGAGGGGCTCCATCTTGTTGGAAATATTGAAAGTTGTGTCGATTCTCTAAAGGTAGGTCATCTAAGAATTCATTAAATTCATTTCTCAAAAAGTTTAGGTACCTTTGACCACTGAGGAGACCATCATAAAAATAAGGACCTATTAAATTGGTGCCTAAAATACCTATCCACACATTTATTAAAAAACGATTTTGAAACCCAGTCGGTCTATGCCAGTATGTATTTTCAGAAGTCCATTTGTAATGAATATTGCGATTAAAAAATCAATTATTGGAAAAATTTGCCTCGTCGGACCAAAGTAGTTTACTACATATTAATGGATCGGTACGCTTCTTTTCCAACAGCCACCTACCTCCTTGGTTTGTCCCCCGCTTGTAAATTGTGAACTTTTTGGCTTTATAACACGGGTAACCATTTTTCTTTAAAATTTTTCTAGCACTTGTTTTATTTATATGACAAGCAATTTCAATTTCTCTTAATGATATTTCCAAATTTTCTGTATTTTTTACATAATTAATAACTCGGTTTACCTTATTTACATTATCAGTAACACTGTTCAACATTGTCTTCTTCTTTACAAATGAACCTTTATTTTTCAGTTTCGTAGCTAATTTTCTGAACAGAGTTTTATTCGGCTGTAGCTTATGGAAATCTGTTTCCACCTTCTACTTGAGCTAACCAGAGTTAAAATTGCATTGGCAATATGTAACGAACATATTATAATGATCAATGTGAGTGAAAATCATTTTTGAAAGTTCTTAAGCGAGTGTGATTGAGTGAGAGTTTAAGTATTAACTGAGATAATCTGTCAAAAAATTAAATTGTCAAGTTTTGTTCATAGCCAACTATTTTAAAATAATTTAAATAATAGTGAAATCATGAAATACAAACAAATGGATATTATACTTAAATTAATTGGTAAAGACATTTAACTTTCTATACATTGGCATAACTGCGAATACTCTTTCCATAATTGCTCTATGTTGCTTTCTTGATTATTATTTGGTTTTTGTTACCTGAATTTACTTTATTCTTCTTAATTGTGTTAATGTTTTATTATAGCACATATTTGAACAACTGATTGAATTATTTTATCGTTTCATTCAATCATACTTTTCCAAGGCAAGTATAATGCTTGTTAAAAAAAAATTATTGGTTTAAAAAAAATGTTTTTATAATTACTAACGTAGTACCAATGAATAAATATGACATGTGATATATCGTTGAAAGGGATGGAAAATACTCTATTTAATGGCGCCATTTCCCGCCCGTTTCAAAATATTTTTTTTACAGCCTGAATAGTAAATCTCAAAATAAAGCGGTTTTGAAAAAAATTAGATAAATCCTCGTTGAAACACTCTGTCTTGCAAAAAATTTTCGCAAAATTTTTCTCATGTCTCTTCAAATAATGGAGATATTTGGCCTAGACGTTTTCCGCATTTTCGATATTTTCCGCCATAACTCTTAAAGTGGGCCATGGATTTCAAATGTCTTCAAACCATTTTGTAGGTTATATAAATCGGCATAATTTTCGTAAAAATAATTTTTTTTATACGACAGATATTAAGTGAGATATTCTCGAGTGCCCTATTAAAATCGACGGCCTGTATATAGTTATATATTTGCTATGTAAATAAACTACTACCCCATCGTGTTTGTTGATTTGCCCATTACTATAGATATCATTATATCCCTTTAATTTGATTAAAACTAAATAAAAAAATTTTAAAGTCTCAGTAAGTAAATACAGTCAATATTACTCTACTCGATATTTAATTCATACCATAGTGTCTGGAAGGCCTCAAAAGTTTTCTGAATGCTGCTAATATTGTTATGGAATATTTTTTAAGTGTCTCAAAGTTGCACTACTTGATTTTTGTTGGAACTATGAAGGTATGATAGTCTCTAGTAGCCAAAATAGTCAATATAGAGGATATTGCCAATGGAATCTTTTGTTCAGGGTGAGAAAAGCTACAACATATAAAAAATTCAGACCATGTCACTGAAACTCAATCCCCATAAGACTATGGCGGGGTTTTTTCTATGGTAAATCAACCTGATCATTAAAAATTGTGCAGATATAAGCAAGTATTACAAGGTTATAATAGCATTGTTAAAACGAAAATATGAAAAAAGTCTTACATTTGAACAAGTTGAGAAGTGTACAAACAAGGCTACAAATTGAGTAGTGGTGAGAGGTAAGTGAAACCTCTCAAATGGTCAATTGCTACTATACACCATAGATGTCTCTATGGGCGTATAGCGACTTGCGATTCTGCAAGTACCTGAGAGCGGCGACCTTTCAGTCCTAGGTGGACTTAACCTACTGTTATAATATATGATTTGCAGGAAACAACTACTCAGCGGGCAAATACCCCGACCTGAATTGAATTACACCTTACAAATCATTAAAGAATGATAACCAATATCATTTGTCAACTCCCTGACCAGACATAGACCGGTTTCGAACTTATTAGTTCTCATCAGTATGCCATAGGTCATGGAGCAGACAAATGATAGTGGCCAACCTGCTAGTTTTATACAAACTATAGTAAATTGAGTAGTGGTGAGAGGTAAGTGAAATTTACTATAGTTTGTATAAAACTAGCAGGTTGGCCACTATCATTTGTCTGCTCCATGACCTATGGCATACTGATGAGAACTAATAAGTTCGAAACCGGTCTATGTCTGGTCAGAGAGTTGACAAATGATATTGGTTACCATTCTTTAATGATTTGTAAGGTGTAATTCAATGCAGGTCCCGCTGAGTAGTTGTTTCCTGCAAATCATATATTATAACAGTAGGTTAAGTCCACCTATGACTGAAAGGTCGCCGCTCTCAGGTACTTGCAGAATCGCAAGTCGCTATACGCCCATAGAGACATCTATGGTGTATAGTAGCAATTGACCATTTGAGAGGTTTCACTTACCTCTCACCACTACTCAATTTACTATAGTTTGTATAAAACTAGCAGGTTGGCCACTATCATTTGTCTGCTCCATGACCTATGGCATACTGATGAGAACTAATAAGTTCGAAACCGGTCTATGTCTGGTCAGGGAGTTGACAAATGATATTGGTTACCATTCTTTAATGATTTGTAAGGTGTAATTCAATGCAGGTCGGGGTATTTTCCCGCTGAGTAGTTGTTTCCTGCAAATCATATATTATAACAGTAGGTTAAGTCCACCTAGGACTGAAAGGTCGCCGCTCTCAGGTACTTGCAGAATCGCAAGTCGCTATACGCCCATAGAGACATCTATGGTGTATAGTAGCAATTGACCATTTGAGAGGTTTCACTTACCTCTCACCACTACTCAATTTACTATAGTTTGTATAAAACTAGCAGGTTGGCCACTATCATTTGTCTGCTCCATGACCTATGGCATACTGATGAGAACTAATAAGTTCGAAACCGGTCTATGTCTGGTCAGGGAGTTGACAAATGATATTGGTTACCATTCTTTAATGATTTGTAAGGTGTAATTCAATGCAGGTCGGGGTATTTGCCCGCTGAGTAGTTGTTTCCTGCAAATCATATATTATAAGGCTACAAATGATAAATATTTGGCGGTTAAAGTTGCAATCATTCTTGGATGACTTAAGGTGGGCATATCCAAGAGAGAGAGAGAGAGAGAGATCTGATAAGGAAATATTTATTATTCTTGGCCACAGCTTTTTTTTAATACATATTTGTTAAAAAAATTATAATACTACCTAAGTAAAACTATAACAGTTGTAGTGATATGAATTATCATTCAATAATTTCAGTTGTTTGCAAAATTAGTTAATTAAAATTAAAAGGTCAATCTTCATATCTTGTAGTAGTAAATTCACTAATTTTACAAACAACTTAAATTATTGAGTGAAAACTCATATCACTACACTTGCCATAGTTCTACTTAGGTAGTCTTATACTTTTTTTTTTACCAATATATGTATTTAAAAAAAGTTATGACCAAAAATAATAAATATTTGCTTATCGGATCTCTCTCTCTCTCTTGGATATGCACACCTTAAAGTCTGCCCCTATGTCTCGAATCCAATTTGAACATAATGCGTTTTCATTCATCATTCCTAATTTAAACCAACAATTTGTTTGCATTTACTTTACTATGACTTAATTACAATTTTCCATTAAGTCGGGATTTGAATGAAATTAAATGAGCAATCTATTTTTACATGTTTTTTATGGATGGTTAATAACTCAATTATCTGGCATCCGGCGTACCGTTCTAAAAAATTTTCCATAAAAATAGAAACATATTTTCACAATCAAAATAAAATTTTAATCTCTCCTAGCCATTAGGCTTTATTATCGCCGTTTAAAATTCAAAAGAATAAAATTTTAATGGGTTCAATTATAGAACTTTCGGTCCACAACAATAAACAATTAGGTAGTTAACTATTGTGCTAAAAATAACTAACGATGGTTCTTCAGCCTATTAGTAAGCACTGTTTGTCGTCCCGTGTATATTTACGCGCGCCCACAGATTGGTTATGGTCGCAGGAATTGAGACCAAATATAGCGTTGACTTTCTGTGAATGTCGCCATTGTAATGCAACTATAACATTGACGATTTAGTGTGAGCAACATTATAAAATTATAATTAAAAAAGAAAAAAAACTAAAAATATACAAAAATAAATATGGAATGTAAAAGGGATCGATCATCTCCTCGCGGTGTATTCTGGAAAACAAGAAAGTGGCTAATTGATTCTATGATCGTCCATCATCTAAATTAAAACCAAATAACAAACTAGGACATAATCCAATCTAAATCATTTGTATTACATAAAAATCTTTGAACTGCGCATTCTACAACCAAAAATTCCTATGAACATGGCCTGAAAAATGCTAAAAAATATATATATCCTATTGTATGAAACAAATTGTCAATATCACAGTTACAATACAAGAAAAAGGGATGAATTTGACACAGTGAATCACAACACATCTATGTGACGTCCCTGAAATTAGCTTCAGATTTAAATGTACTTTTTCCTCAGATTCATTTTATTACAGCCGACCAATCAAATAATTATGAAAAATATAAAACAACGGTATTTATATTCCCAAACTATATAGTTACGAAAAATAATATATAAAATGAAACAAAAACACCTGGAGTAACAAATCAAAACAATGAATTAATAAACAAATATAAAACATTGGCTCCTATTCAAGTAGTTCCATCAACAATCTGCTGTTTGTTCAGTATATTGCCAATTGAACAGTAGGACATGGTTAGAAGAATAATTTAGCGAGGGAATTCAATGCTTATAAAACATATATTTTTTTAATTACATAGATTATAACTAGTTAATTGTTAGAATAACGCCCTGGTCTTAGAGTGAGTTATGGGGGCTTCGTTGCTCATGCATTCATAAGTATTTATATCGATATATTTGTGTCCTTGAACTACTATGATAATGTAATATATTCCATAGTTAGTCTATTTACGGCTTGCTAAAGTAAACTAAATGTGTCTTGGTTTACCGAATGCGCCAAAATTCGGGGAGTGATTTTATACTTATAAAAATACAAACTCATAAAAACAAGCCCAAAAATTAAGTTGATTTAAAAAAATTTCCTTTCGTGGTCCACCATTCTGACTAACAGCTGATAATTGTAATAGATATACTTAATTTACTGTATTCATGGCATATCCCAAATAAATGTCAGGGCGGAAATGTCGATTTGAATTTTTATTATTAACGTATCACCAGATCCTCCGCCATTTTTAAAAAATAATTTGAAAACAACCAACGCAATAAAATCGATTAAAAAAGTTTCTTTTTGTTGTCCACCATTCTGACTAGCAGCGGCTAATTGTACTAGATATACTTAATTTACTATATCCATGGTATATTCCAAATAACCGTCAGGGCGGAAATATCGCCCACTACACAATTTAGTAATGAAGTTGATTTAAAAAACTTTATTTTCGTTGTCCACCATTCTGACTAACAGCTGCTAATTGTAATAGATATACTTAATTTACTATATCCATGGAAATATCGATTTAAAATTTTTATTATTGACATATCACCAGATCCTCCGCCATTTTTTTTAATATTTGAAAACTACCAACAAATTTAGAAATGAAATCTATTAAAAAATTTCTCTTTCGTTGTCCACTATTCTGGCTAGCAGGTGCTAATTGTAATAGATATACTTAATTTAATGTATCAATGGCATATCCCAAATAACCGTCAGGGCAGAAATATCGACCACTATACAATTTAGAAATGAAATTGAGTTAAAAAATTCCCCTTTCGTTGTCCACTATTCTGACTAGCAGTTACTAACTGTAATGGATATGCTTGCTTTTCAGTAACGATGGCATATCCCAAATAATCGTGAGGGCGGAAATATCGACCACTATACAATTTAGAAATGAAATTGATTAAAAAAAATTCCCCTTTCGTTGTCCACTATTCTGACTACCAGCTGATAATTGTAATAGATATACTTACTTTACAGTAACCATGGCATATCTCAAATAATCGTCAGGGCGGAAATATCGACCACTATATGATTTAGAAATGAAATTGACTTAAAAAATTCCCCTTTCGTTGTCCTATACTTTTCCTATACTACACCTAGTCCTGTCCTATACTAGTATATTCGTTGTCGATATACTTACTTGTGTGAATATTCGCCTTTATATGTGGAAGTAAAAGATTTTAAGGCGTAAAAAGCACATCTCCAATTTAAATAAACATCTTGTTCATTATGACTATAAAGGAGAAGCAGCTTTATTCTGTACAGTGTACAGTTTTTCTATCTCCGCCGAGAAACCATCAATTCCGCTGGATTTTTATTTTTCTCATAATTTCATTAACACATCAGCTGAAAACATGAACTTAATTTTTTTTGTACGCATGACCATTTTTGTCTTACTGCTCTATTTTAATTCCATTCATACTTTTGGAGCTGATGTTTCGAGAAGCTCTTCGACATTCAAGAGCTAGTATAGAATTGCAGAAACGTGCATAAGGATGTATTTTTATGCCTTATCGATTATTAAAAGGCATTTAATAAAAGTTAACGTTATATGTGAGCCAAATATTAGAACGAAAATATTCGTGATCGTGATGAATTGGACTGAATACAGTAAGAAATTATTGACATTTTTTCCGTTCCAATAAAATTAATAAAATATCAAATAAATGTAAGTAATCAATTACTTGGAGAAAACCAAGGTAATGAACTTCATATGATGTGTGATGAGTGCAGTCGAATAAATATATAATCTGATTTCCACGTGGGTTGTTTTAGTTAGCGCCTTGACTATAAGGATCGCTCTAGTTGTTTTTCCTTGTGAATTAAGCAAGTAAATAGTTATAGAGTGTAGCAGCAACACCACCTCGCAGGAAAAACTAATTTAATGACAAAACTTTCAGGCAATTGTGACGTTTCCTTCCTAGCCCTGCAGTGTTTAAATATTTTTTATCTCGTTAACTTTATCGTCTGTCAGCACAGAAAACTAACGATGCTAATTTTAAACAAATTAATTCATAAAGGTATTGCACTTCCTTAGACAGTCGCCTGCAAATAATTGATTTTCGTTAATTAGGCCATTACTTAACCAAGACGCTTAAAGTTTGCATAATCCTAAGTTTAATTATAACAGTCCCTATTAATTGCTAAGTCTTTATCAGTAATAATTAATGTGGTTGTTAATTAATAGCGGATAGTGCAGGCTGTTAATATTTATAACTAATGCCTCTGCAGAAGAATGGATTAAGAGATTCTCGTGACATCAAAAAGGTATACAACATATTTTAAGTAGAAGTGATACAAATTAATTAATGATTATTAATAATGTTGCCTATTTAACAGAGTCATATTTGATTTTTGATTTGATTTGATTTGATTTGATACGGTCGGTATACACGCAGCTGGACCGACAGAATACTCCCTTATAGTCTTGAAGAAAGAGCCTTCGGATTGTGTTAATTATGCGTGAGCACCATATCTTAAATTAAAATACTATGGATTCTTTATGTAGTAAAAAAAAATGTTGACACATTTTGCTTACCAAAGTAATACGGCTACTTGTAATTTGGGGATGCCGACGTTTTTATAACTATAAAAAGTTATTTGGCTATAGTGACCTTCCATAATCTGGCATTAAAGACCTTTTGAAAACATTGTCACTTCCAATAATTACCAACCAGTGCATGGCGAAAAGTGCAAGTTCAAGAATGGTTAGATGGCAAAGGTATCCCATTCGATTGTGCTTCGGTTAAAGCCGAACTGCTAACCCTAGCGAAACAGCATTCACCGAAACATATTGCGGATGAAATGGCTAAAGCTGCAGGTATTGAGGTATTACGATTGCCGCCTTACCACTGTGAACTGAACCCCATTGTGCTTATGTGGGCTGAAGTAAAGGGGAATGTTGCATGAGAAAATAGAACCTTTAAATTAGTACACGTAAAGGGCCTTCTATCTAGTGCATTACAAAGAGTTACAGCTGATTATTGGCGAAAATGCATAGAGCACGTTAGAGAAGATGAAAAAAAGTGGGATAGGGATATTCGGCAGTAATTGAGCCAATGATTATACATGTAGGAGCCAGCAGCGATAGTGACAGTAATGAGTGAGTGGTAAACTGTGATAGTGTTATGTATTAATTGTGATAAGATGAATTATTTATTCTGGAGAATTATTGTTGGTAAGGGTCGTCAAGCAGTCCCACACCAATCTTGAGTTGATGTGCATGGGACTGATTGCTTTTATGGTCGCTTGGCTATCAGAGAAAATGGCAATCGACTGGTTAACAGTGCCTTGTCCTATTATCTCCCTTACGCAACAGTGTATAGCGATCACTTCAGCCTGAAAGACCGTTGCGTATTTCCCTAGACTTAGCGGGATACTGGATTTTGACTTTGTCGCGTAAATCCCGGCTCCAACTTATTGTTCTATCTTTGAGCCGTCAGTGTGCCAGACTGTTTGTGCTGTTATGGGAGGACCATTTTTCCAGTCCTCACTGGCTGCTATTACAGTCTGAATGTTCTTGTTGAAGTTATACCTTCGGACCATTACGTTCGTGGGCATGCCTAGAATGAGATCTGCCCTCATCTCCGAGTATAATTTCTGGTACTCCGTCCCGTGTTGCTGGCTAATTGGCGTTTGGTCTTGCATTAACCTGTGTACCACTGATCGAGTTTCACCTTGTATGAATATGTATAATGGTGGCAGGTTGAAGAGAACCTCAAGTGCAGCCGTAGGAGCAGTTTTTATAGCCCCCGTGGCGCACAGGCAGGCAGGCCTCTTTACGCCACTTAACAGCCTTATTGCTCCCGACTGCACCGTCTTAGTCCACCATACCACTGATCCATAGGTTATCATGGGTCTCACTACCCTGGTGCCTAACCACAAGTTCATTTTGGGATTTAGCCTCCACACATTTGCCTACACCTTCCCAGGGCGATTGTGGCTTTGTGTGTAACTTTTGAATGTGAGAGTTCCATGTTAATTTTTGGTCAAAAATTACTCCTAAATAAAAAAAGAATGGAATTTCCACTTCGTTGTGCCTTAGGAGCTTTAGGCTTTGCAGTGCTGTTCTCCGTGTAAAATTGATGACTGTGGTTTTGTGGGGAGGTCATTCCTTACAACACAATTTGTCGACAACATTTAGGGCTCTGCGGACGCTCCGTTGTTGTATTCGCTAATCGTCCCTTAACAACTATTGCTAGATCAGCATATCCTAAGCAATAGAAGCCTTCTGTGGAAAGTTTCAGGAGGAGTTCGTCAACCAGGGTTGCTCACCGTAATGGAGATAGTACACCTCCCTGGGGGGCTCACTTTCGCCTGAATGGAGAAGAAATTTCCTGTCTGTCGGTCTGTCTGTCGGTCTGTCTGTCTGTCGGTCTATCTGTAACTTTTTTTGGCGCACGTTTACTCTGGAACCGTTTATGATATTTATTTGAAATTTGGTACACTTAGGTATTGTAACGAGATCTGAAACTAGATTATATTTTGATCTAATTTAATTCCGTTGAAGGGTTCGGGGGTAAATAAGGGTAAATAGGCAAAACAAGCAAGTAAGAGTCCACAAAATTGCAATTTGGGGCATGTACGAAAAGTTAAGGTTTCAAAATATTTTTTGCAAAAATTAAATTGGGATTTAGTGCGTATACGAGAACCAAGGACTTCTAATTTTTTTTTTACATTAGCCACCCCATCTACCACCCTCACTCTATTATTAAAGGGAATAAAATATTACATTGGGATTTAGTGTGCATAAGACTTGGATACAAAATCTGGATGTAGAAGTAGTGATTCCTTGGGCAGCGCTTTTAGATATGAAACACGTATTTATGTTTACATGGATAATAGATAAATTTTGTCCATAGAAATCATATCACGGCTAGTTAATACCAAATATACTAAGTTAAATTGTAGTAGCGACTTTAAGCAAATAACTTTCGTGATTATTTAAGATTTGTGTACATTATTTATTCACTAAATGATTACGTCTCCTCCTTTAATCGCGTACTTAAGTCAATCAAACAAACCTGTTTATTGAAATCCTGTAAAATGGCTCAACACTTTATGGCCCACCGCAAATGAAAATAAATAGGTTAAATTTTCCAAACATACACTATTTATTTCTTCATGTCTTATAAAACTGTGTGGGTTTTTCATTACACAATAGTCTTGCAGTAAAATAAATGCTGAATACCAAGTCGCAATTTAACATGGTTCGTGCTGGGTGCGCGTAGATGTGCCTTTACTGTACACATCTGAAGATATGTAAAGTAAAGCAACATCAGGTGCGTTTAGTGCTTGGATGGGTGACCGGTTCAATTGTTATAGTACGCTGCGCATATTAACGATATAGAATCAAGGTCAAAATTACTAAAATCTTCAAAATAAATCATTCTTCAAGATCACCAAATCAAAATATAATAAAAAGGTCATTCAGTCACTCACAATAGTCAAAAACTACAAATTTTCAAAAATAATTCTGGGAAAATTCATGCAACCTCAATAATTCACGAACAATCCAAACTTATCAACAAAATCATTCAAACACCAAAATTCACCAAATTACAACCAAAACATTACAAGCGACTACCCTAAAAAAATGCCGCCCCTTCATTATCTCAATTCACTTCTAAACAACTTTCGAAATCTTAGGTCAGAATATTTAATTCACTTCCGAAAACTTTCTACAAACAAATTTCTCTTCAAATTAAAGCCAATCTTCTATTCATGGCTCAAAACATCCTTCATTTAACGTTTCCAATAAGTCCGTAACACTTTCATCCAAGCATATGTCCAATTTACATGTTCAATATGAGTTGCTAGCAACTCGCAGCTATCTTCATTTCAATACTCAAAACTTACTTCCACTCCGTTCAACACCGGCGATGGAACATCCACAATATAACATTAATATGGCATCAATATGGATTAAATTACGACTTCCATCGCTGCTTTGCGAGACCAGTTCAATTTTAGCCATATATTCAGATACCTATCATTCATAATTCTAAAAATAATTTAGATTCAACTTTCATTCATATATCGAAAAATCTCATTTTTCATTGCCGTTCTATTGATATAAATTTCAGTCCTGAATTTCAATTTTACAAAAAGATTGCGCAATATTTCACCACTTCGATACTCATAGACAGGCTGGGGAAAGATCCAGCTTTATCCAGATTTCGGCGAGCCAAGTCCGCATCATCTGTATAAATAGAGGAGCACGCCAAGTTCAAAGCAAGTCAGTTTCGGTGTACCCCAAGTTAGCTTCTTCGTTCCGCGTGCAAAGTCTCTAAGCCCACAATGTTTAATTCTTTCCCGGTTCCGTAAATTCAACAAATCGAGTGGCCATTCTACTTCCTTATGAAACGCAAGTAAAATTATTAAAATAATCAAACTGCCGTCATGCATAAAATAAATACGTGAATTTTCTCAAACTTTAAACATAACTAAATTTAAAAAATCGTCGTTAAGGCAAAATTTCAAGTGTCGATAAGTTAACAATCTTATCTCGTGTAAACAATATTTTAATTTAAATAAAATAATCTACTGTTATTTTACGCTTAATAAAATAATTTTTAATTTCTGTTTGAAACAAAGTATTTTAATTTCAAAAACAGTATACACAGGGTGTAGCCATTGACCCTGCCAATAAAAATAAAAGTGCTAGTCAGACTCAAATAAAGAAATATAAGTGTACTACAGCTCTGAAATTTATACAGGGCGAAGCACTTGGCCCGTTCCAATCGTTTAAGAACTAACCACCCCAACATCTGTAATCAAAAAAATAAGTGCGCGAAAAGCCTCAATAGTCTCAACTTACGCTCTCCATCCCAAACTTTTTTATTTTTAACGCCAAAAGAGGCACCTTCGTGTCCAAAAGTGTTAAGTATAGTACATTTCAGTCATCAACGACAGAAATAATTTAAAAAGTTTCATAATTTGCTAAATAACTAACTCTTTAAGGTCATATAGTCAAATTATAATAAAAAGTAATTAGGTACTTAATTTAACAAAAAATTACAATTTTTCTTAAAAAAAACTGAAAAAAATTACAAACTTCAAAATGCTACCAAGTGTTCCTTTTATACGTGGAAATGACGCCCTCATCAGATTTTCTGGTTAGAAGTACCACAACGTTCCGTCAAAAAAAATATGAAAAAATTCATCATCAGATGTAATACATAAATTATTGTTTCTTAGAATAGAAAAAGTTCCTCCAGCAAATTTGACGAAGATTTTGACACTCTATATCTTTTTCCACAGCAACATTTTACTAAAGCATATTTGGTTATATACTCATATTTTGGCCCAAAGCATCTACCCCTGAACTATGGCCTATTATTAATGGTCCACCCTGTATAAGGTCGAGCTCGGCTCATTCGAACCAAGTTATATCCTGTCAGCAAGTACGTTACGTCAAGTTATACATTTTCGCGAGTCTTTAATAGTTCTTTAAAGTGTTTTAAATATAATAAGTGATTATACTAGTGTTTATTTCTGTCAGGTTTCTAAATAGCTAAATTTTAGTACCGTCGGTCTAGTTAGGTTTCCTACTTCAGCCACTGCTTAATTTCCTATAACCGAGTTACTGTGATTTCTTCCTTGTGAGACAGAGCCAAGAGAAAATCCTTAAAACTCTATCGCTGTCGCGCAAAATTCACTAGGTTGATTTTTTGAGTATTTTAATACTCATGTTACGTGTTTACAGTCTTCAGTAAATACTCTGTGGGTTCAAATAACTTGCAACAAGAATCTTCACAAACCACTATTTTATTAATCACTTAAAATACACAACTAATAATAACAATCTAATATAAATTCACTACTTTTAAATCACAACTGTACTTTACTTTTCTTCTTAAACTTGCCAACTCTTATCTAATCTAAAAACTGTCTCTCTGTATACCAGAACCGTACTGTATACTTCAATGAACTGAACTGTTCCGCGATCTGCTGGATTCACCTCTTTATATACATCCATAGAATGTACCAGAATCCTATTCCATAACATTCTAGAATCCTTCAGAGTTTCCTACTATGTGCTAGATGACTGTTCGACAATTGGCTCATAGATGGCGCCACCCTACTAGCAAGGGAGTAATTACACTCTCCTCTCCGTTAGAGGGCAGCACATAACACTCATTTTGACTTTCAAATTATTTTCTCACACATTATTAAACTACATCCAAGTCGGGATTTGCGTCGGCGAAAAGTTATCTATTTCTCAACTTATTAAATAAAATATTAAGTTAAAACGTTTTTAAAACTGTTAAAATATTATAAATAAATAGTTTCATTTCGTTTTAAACTAAAGTGCTCTTATTTCAAGGAAGGCATATATACAGGGTGTAGTTTTCGACCCTGACAAGGACATTAAAAAACATTCAAGTGTTAATTAAAACTATACAATTAAAAACAGTGCATACCAAGATCCAGGAAACACATACACAGTGTGTAGCAATTGACCATTACAATAAGTATCCAAAAACCAAAAAGTAATTTGCGGTTTCTCTAACAACAATAAGTGCTCGAGGTACTCCAAGAGTCTCTATCTATGCTCTCAATTTTTATTTTTTCAATCACCGGAGTATCCTTCGAGTTCATGTTAAAGAACACGCCAAAGCCCTCGATAAATTTTTCGAAACTATAACAACATCCGTAATATTTCGCATGAAAAGCATGCTCCACGTAACATTTCCGCTCTACGGAGCGTTTCTTATGCAAAAATCTCAGAAAATCATCAAGGAGTGTAATTTTGGAAAGTATACTAAATGTCGCTGCATAGGGACGTAACGTCGCCCCGACCACAAAATTTTAGAAAATATCATGAAAACCGAAACTTCGGAAATTTCGAAAATTCTTGCGTTATGTTAAATAAAAGGACGAGTTAAAAAAGTTTCTAGTCAAAATTTTTCGAGAGTTTTAGCGAAAATAGCCCTAAGCGTCGAGGGTGCCCTCAGTGATTCGGTGGGAGAAAAGTATCTTTACCATGTACTCAGATGTGCATGGGACCGCCTTGCCTGAACGTATGAATCTATAATTGCTGCAATATAATTCAAAGTCGTTGCGATTCAAGCATTTTTAAGCTCTGATGAGCATCCTAAATTATTATTGAACTGAAGAAATACGTAAATAGACAGGCAAGCAAAAGCCCAAGCAAATTATAAACATTGAACTTTTTACTGAATCTTTTTGTGTAATCGCTTGCTATAAACTAAGCATTGGATGACAGTTGGTTACATGTAAGTCGTTCCGTTCCTCATCATGTGTTGTACATGGGCCAGACTATAGTTATCATGCATTTTCTTGAATTCTTTGTAAAAACTTATTTTTTAAAAGATTAATATACATTTTTGAATTTTATTTCGTTTTTTTCTTGTGTTTCAAAATTCGTTTTTAGGTTAATTTAAGAAAGTGTTAGTATTTACTGTGTTAGATTTACAGTGTTACATAGCCCAATTGATACTATCAGTGAAGCAGTTAAGTAAAAACAACAGTAAGTATAGATTTCTGTATTTTTCGTCTGAAATAGTCGCTTCGAACCCTTCAGGTGAACATTATAATACCCGCTTAAGGAAGGGTAATAAAAAGTTCTTCAGACGTGTTAAGATGGATCGTTCACATTCACAAGGACCCGCCGCACCTTCTAGCCACCTGTATATCAATGTATACGAAGAAGCTATGCAATCTTAGGCGAGAGTTGCGTAGTGGATATACCATCCTTCGAAAGGACTAGTAGTACAGTGAGTAACGGCATTTTAATGAGGTAATAAAGTTTTTATTGTCTTTTTTTATCTGCAGCGTAAGTCTGCAATTTGCTATACCACTGTACCAATATCCATCCATTTAAAAAAATTCTATGTTGTCCAACAAACGATATTTTATGACCTTTATTTTCTGTTTTCGACGGGATTTCGATTTTTCTGTAATTAAATTAAAACATCAAATGAAAATAAATATTGACGTTTGAATGTCACTTATGTGACATCATTGTATTCAGAAAAATGTGCAGAATTCAACATGCTATAATATACAGGGTGTCCATTTGAAAAGCAAAAGTTAGAGTCCGGTGGAATCGGAATTCGATAATTTTTATATGTCAAACAGTAACGGATATAAGGTATATAGGATGCTCCAAATTTCAATCGTGTATTTTTAAACCTAACTAATACCAACTTGGAAGAATGCATTTGTTGTCATTTCTTACATCAAGAGTATGGTCTTTTATTTTTCTTTTATTTTATATATGTATATCACTGATGAGACTAATACTATTTCATTTTGCTGGTTTAATGAAAAGTAAAAATTATGAAATTATATTATGGTAATAGAAAATTTGTTAGAAAAGTTGTTAAAAGTCCCGGAGCTTCTGTACCAACACGGAACACTACGCCACTTTTTATAGTAAACGTTAAACTTAGTACATATAACTGTCAGTTCCAACTGATCAAAGAATCGTTAAATACACACATTGGCTGAGGAAACGTCAATCTGGTATTGTGAAGAGAGTTACGTTTCAAATAAATGAATAATAAAACGCCACTCCACGGCTAGTAATTAAATTTATTTTCGTTCACTCAAAATGTAGATTGTATGTTCTGCATTTGTTTTCCATGGTACTTTTACACTTTTACACAAGATAGGTCGAAAAACAGTTATTAGAAGACTAGAGATTAGAGGAAAATGTCATACGAATTAAATTTCGGTTTTTGATTGCCAATTTAATAGTAAATGCATCAACAAGTATCTTTTCTATATTATAAGGGAGCTTGTTATTTTTTAGATAGTTGGATACAAGCCTTTGAGATGTGGCACTTAACAATAATAATAAAAATCAGTGGAATTGATAGAGAACCAAATTTTCAGCAAAGAAGACTTCATACAATTTTATTTACACGTTACTAGTTTTAGCAAGTTATAACAACTGTAAAATTGATATTTTAGCATGAACAACCGGTATCTCAAAACGGGTCTAGTCGATCGCATTTTTTAGTGCAAAATATCTAAAAAACAAAAGGAAAACTTGTAAACTGACAACAAATGGTTTTTATTTCTGTAGAATTATTAGTTCCGATGATATGGAAGTTTAAAACTGACCTACCAACCTTTATAAGATGTACCATTTAGAATTAACGTTAAAATCACAGAAAGATGACATTTATGCGATGATACCTCAAAGTACCTCAAAGAATACCTCGATGAAAAACAGTTAAAAATTCTCTATTATTCGCTAGTCCAGTCACAGATCTCCTATGGTATCGCGGGCTGGGGAGGAGTAAGTGACAACCACCTCGAAAAACTCAATACTGTACAAAAATGGATTTTGAAAATAATTTATAATAAAAAGCGCACTTATCCTAGTGACACTTTATTTAAAGAAACCAACATTCTTGACATTAGGCAACTATTTTGTTTAAATATGTTACTAAACATAAAAAGAAATAAAATAAACATAGGTCCAATTAACCACCATTACCACACAAGAAAAAAACGAAGCCAGTATAACAGGCCCCGAAGTGATAAGACTATAGGCCAACGCAACTGTAATTACCTAGGACCCCGCCTATATGGAACCTTGCCAAGCTATATTAAGAATATTAAAAAATTCTGAAAGAACTGAAAGAATGCCTTCCAGATAATGAACGTATTCGATTTCGTGATATAATCTATCAAAGAAATAAGTAAAATCGAAAAATATTTTTTCCAAAAAATAAATTACTTTTTTATTTTTTCTTACTACTTAGTATATTCGATATAATCTCATCTAGATATCACCTTCAAATATGTATGCTATTTATTTTTTACATGTATCCTATATGTGTATATATCCTATATGTATCCTATTTTTCTTCCTTCAGTCACACACGAGCAGTACTCAGATACTGTTTCAGTGACTGTAACTTTTTGTTTATCTCCAGTAACTATATCTATATATACTCTTATTATGTAGCACTTGTTTGTTGAAAATTTACAGTCTTTGTTGGATATCCTATGCTTTTATTATATATTGTATACTGTAAAATAAACAAATGTTGTGACATTGTATATTGTAATACTGTATTATAATATTGTGTATATTCTATTGTAATAATTACTGTTAAATAAACTATATTATTATTATTATACGGTGAATATTCACTCAAATCTAATTTCACATTTTTAAATGACTGTGTTCAACTGTATAGGACCAAAATTGTTTTTGCCCAAATTTAAGGAAATGCTATTGATCATTACCAGAGTACTTCACCATTTTTAGCACCACATATTTTCCAACAATCTAGAAATAGTGATGTATATACTGATAAATTAATATAGTCAGTCAATGATTTAATAAATATTCCAAAGCAGGCCTTGTATGCGAGTTAAAGGAGCACTATTAAGATAATTTTCAAGTTTACGCACAGAATAAAATGTCGTCGAAATACATGTTGCCATATTTCAAATGAACTTCTAGAGGGCAGAATATTAAAACATAATATTTAGATCGCAAACTCTATAAACTCCTTATTTTACTATAAGGAACATAACTAGACTACAACGAACAGCTATTCTCCAGGCTATGCGCCCCGTCGAGCGCTGAATTACAAGTTACAAGCCCAAATAGTCGAGGGGTCCTCGTGTTGGTCGTCACATGCCTACTTTACACTTACGAGAGCCAACAGCTCGAAACTGCAGTCTGCAAGCGTTGTGGGACGACACAAAGATTTGGGAAAACGGACATAGAATAAACTGGGACTCGGCAAAAATTTTAACAAAAGAAGCAGATACCAAAAAAGAAAAATTAAAGAATCAGCAATAATCTTATTAAATGAAGATAAGTGCGTATCGAGTTATTCTGTAGATATTTGTACAACCTGGCTACCAATTTTAAAAGAAGAACTTAACAAACTCAACATAATCTAAAAGAAAATATCATCAGTTCTATGTTCTGTGTAAGTAGTAAGTATCTATGGAAATAACATAAACAGAATCTTAAAGCTGTGTATTTGGCATACACAGCAAAATAAGAGAGATTACTTTCCGAAACTTCAGCAAAATACATTATTTCTGTATTTATTCCGATTTATATTATTTGCAAAACATAGATTGTAGATTGTTTTACGGGGTCGTTTGGCTTCGAACAGCCTTACTTCACTTCGACCTAAAAGATCTTTTGTGATTTACCCTACATCTAGTGGTTATCCCAGGATTCCCAGACTTTTTACAAAGCTTGTGATTTTCCTGGGGGCTAATTTCCCTATGTCTTCCGGCGTTAATTCCGCCTGTTCTAGGAATTTTAGCCTAGTGCGGACTAACACCTTGCATTCACAAAGTATATGTTCCGCAGTTTCAATTGCAGTATCGCAATATCTGCATTTATTATCTACCGCCTTGCCCATATTCTTGAGATGGTATCTCAAGGGGCAGTGGCCAGTTAGAAGGTCTGTGATTAGCCTTAATTCGGACTTTTCCAGTTGGAGAAGCCTTGTGGCATTCTTTGTCGAATAAGTTATAAACTTTTTCGCTTGTCTTTGGCCTGGAGTATTCCTCCAGTAGGACTTTTTTTGATCCTTTTCCCATTCTTGGATCTCCTCCGCTATGTGTCCCTTGGCTAGGCCACAAAACGGTTCGGGTCCAATGAACGGTGCTTCAGCTCCTTTTTTTGCAAGGCTATCAGCAAGTTTGTTTCCTTGTACTCTCTCATGCCCTGGCACCCACATCAAGGTAACCATGTTGTTAATAGCCAGTTGCTTCAGGGATTGTCTACATTCCCAGGCAATTTTAGATTCAAAGGTATAGGACCTTAGGGCCTTTAGTGCTGCCTGGCTGTCTGATAATATATAGATCTTTGCCCTTCTGATGCCTTTATTTAGGCATACTTGGGCACACAGGTCTATGGCATAAATTTCTGCCTAAAAGATGGTAAAACATAACCTCTGTCTATTCCTTTGGCGTAAACGTCAGGGGCGCAGAGGCTTTTTTCCGATAATTCTATTATTTTGCAGATTCGGTGATTTATTTTTGAAGAGGATAATAATACATGTGGCAGAAAACCCAAATAATAGGAAAGAATATTTAATCAAGGCTTCTTTGAAACTTATTAAATAATAATGATATACGATTAACACCAAGCCGAGAAAAATATTTAACCCCACAGCAGAGAGAAAGTGTTTATTATTATTCGTTTTTTAGAGTCAGACCTATCTTCTTTACATTTAACCCAATATATATATTTCCTTAAGATACAGGGATGGCGGTTGTGTAAATACACAGTCCCCGGGGCCTTACTGTACACAGAAATCATTCTACTTCAGCAGATATAACTACAAAGCAAATATATTTAACAAGAAAAACTGTTTTAGTCGTGGTAAAATCAAACAAAATACTATTATAGAGATGTATGTTTAACTGAAAATACTGTCACAATAATACACAAGGGTTGCGGTAGTTTCCTTCCTCGGTTTTTAAATTTCCAGTTTATTTACTCGCCAAGATTATGTTTCTGGTTTTATATATTTGTAGTAGCTGCGTCGCAACATCAAATAAGTGTTTACAATTAACTGAACATGTGTGCGAGGGAGGTTGGAAGTTATATCAGTGTTGTGGGATAGTCTGTTCCCATTGTGTACTTATTATGTCGACTATCGGAGGACTGGAAATAATGGTGTCATAAATTAGCGTTCTCTATAATTTATTTGTGCTATTTCTCTGTAATTTCGAATGATTATAACAACGTTGAATGTAAGTTTGATCCTGAATATGACCTTTTTGTGTAGAAGATAAGTGATATGGAAAATAGCATGGCACAAAATTTATAAATAATAATAATAATAATAACACAGAAATTGTTTTATAGTCGTCAAAATGATACAGAAAAATAGTACACAGAAAAATTTACACAAAATACATATGCAGTCAATGAAGTAAATAGAAAATTCATACCTACATACACATTGTATAGAAAACGAAATGACAAAAAATATAGAGAACAAATTAAATTATAATAAAAAAATAACCACTGACCCATATTATTAATACGTCATTAGAACTAGGTGTTCTTCCTCCTCAATGGAGAACGTCCTGTATCAAGTCTATACCTAAGAAAATAAATCCTGAACAACTTAGTGATCCACGTCCTATTAGCATGCTTTCTGTCCCACTAAAAATTGCAGAATCAGATATGAATGAACAACTTTCTGAATATGTCTTTTAAAATGTCTTCTAATTAGTCCAGATTACGAAAAGGCTTCAGTAGTTCTACATATATAACAATATAACTGACGAAATTTCGCTAATAACACGAAAGCCACCTCTTTGACATTACTGGATATGATTAAAGCTTTTGATTCCTTAGATATTAATTGCCTAATTGCAATACTAAGTTATTATGGCATATCTGGAAATAGCTTTTTCTGGTTTTAAAATTCACAGTCAGTGACAAACAACAGTATACTAGTATTAGTATAGGAAAGTCGATACTTATATCACAAAATAGATCAGTTTCATACGGTGTTCCTCATGGGTCTATTCTTGGACCACTTCTTTTTAATATATTTATTGCAGTTATCTCGAGACTTCCACTAAATTCAATACTATACATGTACGTTGACGATATTCAGCTAATATATAGTTTATCTCCTTCCGAAATTCAAATGGCAGAATTTTACATCAATAATGACTTAAGTCCTATATACCAGTGAATGCTCCAAAATACTCTTGTACTTAATGCTAGCAAAAATCAAAATATTGTTTTTAGAACTTCTCAACAGTTACACAATTTTACAGAGCTGAATATTCAAATCAATAATGAGATCATTACGTGAACTAATAATGTGAAAAATCTTGGCATTAACTTTGATCCTTTACTAAGCTTTTCTGGCCGAGTTAGTATTACTTGTTAAAAAGCTTTCTATGAGTTCAAATGTGCTTTTAGAGAGCGGAATATTAAAATATAATATTTTTAGTCGCAAACTCCTCTATAAAATTCTTATTTTACTATAAGGAAGGTAACCAGACTGCAACCAACAGCTACTCTCCGGGCTATGTGCCCCGCCGAGCGCTGAATTACAAGTGACAAGCCTGGCGCGTTAAGTGTAATAATTGCATATTACCATCAAAACGCCAATGCTTCGATTGCAACAAACACCAATCGAAAGACTGATCCCACTTAAAGGAGCTCTCGTGCCAGTCGTCACACACCACTTGCAGACTGCAGTTTCGACCTGTTGGCTCTCGTCAGTGCAAGGTAGGCATGTGACGACCGATACGAGGATCATTTGACCATTTAATAGATTTCGGTATCTTTGGGATAGCGACATGTAAAATAGTCAGCAGGCGCCATCTAGCAGTCCAGTGTGTGTTGCAATCGAAAAACAAATTGCCTGACTGTGCTTAGCATAGTTCAAATGTGCTTTTAGATGGCGGAGTATTAAAACATAATATTTTTAGTCGCAAACGCCTCTATAAAATCATTATTTTACTATAAGGAACGTAACCAGACACTCTCCGGGCTATGTGCCCCGCCCACGGGAGCTCCTTTAAGAAGGATCAGTCTTTCGGCTGGTGTTTATTGCAATCGAAGCATTAGCGTTTTGATGGTAATATGCAATTATTACTTCGTAACTTGTAATTCAGCGCTCGGCGGTGTACATAGCCCGGAGAGTAGCTGTTGGTTGCAGTCTGGTTACGTTCCTTATAGTAAAATAAGGATTTTATAGAAAAGTTTGCCACTAAAAATATTATGCTTTAAGCTTTCTATTGTTTAAGTCAGTTATAGGTATACCTTTAAAAAGTATCTGGATACAAATACTAAAATACTGCTTTCGGAAACTATGGTTCTATCGCACTTAAATTACGCAGACATTGTATACGGTCCCTGTCTTACTCAAGAAAAAATTGAAAACTGCTGTATAAGATATTTTACAACTGTGCCTCAATATGGTCTTATACTCCACATTTTTTCAAAATATTTTGACGAAATCATCAGTTTCAAAACATTTTTCTTTCCAATATTGGCCAGTGCAATTGCGAATTTGTATATGGTGTAGCTGGAAAAAGTCCCACAAACCTGAATGTTGCAGAATTTTTAAATACTTGCGGTTCTTTTTAACGTACTAAAATAACCTAGATATCCGGGTGTCAGAACATCTCCAAAACCACCCCTAAAAATGCAATTTCTTAGATTTTTTAAATTATCTTGGTTAGGATTCACTTTGTCGAAAAATGTGGAGAGAAAAAAAGGAAGATCATAAAAGTTTTTATAAAAATGTATATTCAAAGTTAAAATTTGGTTAACCCAGTGGCGTATAGCACAAGTTTAATTAATTAAAGTAAGGTACGATGTTTTAGTTTTTTCAAGTTGCTTTAGAGACAAAGTGTAAGGAAAAATCATGAAATTTGCTATATAAAATGGTTTATTGGATATCATAATTTAGTTAACTCAGTTCCATACAGCATGATTACAATTAAACATATACATATCAGCCATAAGATACAATTTTTTGTTTCTTTAATTCATTTTATTAATATTGACTATAGAGTTTTTATGATAAGTGTTACTATATAAAATGACGCTAGACTATAATACCTCCAACAAAAAAAGTTAAAATGTTTGTTTGATATTCAATTCTGCAACAGGCCCTATGGTATTAGAGTGGGCGCCTTTAAACTGATGATATACAGGGTGTCCCAATAGATTTCCAATAACGAAGAGTGATAGAAGACATCAAGATCAATAATAGTGACAATTACATATGGGGTCGGATTCTGAACCGTTTGAAACTTACGAAATTTTTAAATATTTATGTATTTATATTAGTTTTGATTTGTTTTAATTAACTTAAAACTTAAATGAAAAATTCATGTTTTCTACCTTTTCGTTTTAATATTACATTATGTCCGGTATGGTATTCACAGGTCCATTGTGTTTACGAATTTAAATTGGGGGCCATAATCAAGTAGTTTTTAAAGTAGCAACCTTCCTCTTATTACATACTATTTTTTAAATTGCTTGTGAAGTATGAATTATAATACAAAACACAAAATTTTGTAATTTTTTTAAATATACTATTGTAACAGTAAGTGAATAAATAGTGCTTCGTCAGACTACTACGCTAATGAACTATTCCAGGTAAAAAAATCCGATGGCTGTACCAGTTATTTTCATCACATTTTCACATTGTCTGATTTGCTGATGAGGTTCCGCAAACTATCTTTTCAATATACTCTATAAAACATAATCAGTCAAATATTTACATTTATACTTTTGTAACTAAGAGTACATGTCAGCAGATATTTCTAGCCTTCCAAACTATCTTCGTATGTACTTTGAAGATACGAATTTTAACACCTGAAATTGACAGTGTCTATAGTACTGTGTCAGTACGGCATTTTTACTTATGGGTTGAATAGTTATAAATAACTGCCCCAAGGAAATAAAAAACAAACTTTCCAAAATGTAATTAAGAATATTCCCATGTGTAAGCGATGAAAAAATTAATTAGTAAAATTAGCTATTAAACTGCTGTTAGTTCCTTTGGTGTACTTGAAACTAATTTTATGATATATGTGTATAGCTTTCCACTTTCAAATTCGTTAATAAACGTACGGAAGTTAAAATTGGTGGTGGTCTCAATATATAAGGCCATGTGGTCCATAAAGCTTCATTACGTGCCTAGTTAGGGCTAAACATGCACACATAACACACCCTGGTACAAAACAATAAATTTCGTAACAGCAGGATAATCTTTGTAATGTAAATTTCATAAAATGATTATGTTTCAGATTTACTGGTACATATATAATTTTTTTAAATGACTTTGAAAGGACCAATAGAGTAAAATATCTCAGATGCTTTTGCATATAATTATAATAATACATTTTATCTACGAAAAGGACGTAAGTACACAACGATAATACTCACACCTTGTAAATAAATTAGATGCAGTCGCAAGGTTACGTCAGATTTATCATCCATGTTGAAACATATCATTTATTTATTTGGAAGTTCACAGGTATTCCGTTAAAAAAGTCTATATAATAAATTGAAATTCGATGAAGTAGATTCTTCCGGGTCTTGCCGTGGTCGTCGAACTTGACTTGACGTTTCGCTGATCATCCTGTCAGCTTCTTCAGAAGGATTCTAAAGACTGAATCTGTTGTGTTACACTCCTCGTTATATACCTAGGCGCCGCTTCGCTTCGTTGGTCATTGGTCGCGCTTGGTTCGCTTCGCTGCTCATTCGTCGTGTTTGGTTGACCGTGACTTACTACGGTGCTGGTACTTGGCAATACCAGTCTCCACGTGTTACTAAGTCGATACCCATCCTCTCTGTTAAAGTTGTTCACGTTTTTGATTGAATGATTCGCGGATAATAGCGCGTATTCCTGTCTAATATATTGACGTCCTCGTAGTCGATTTTATGGTTCTCGTTACTATGGACATGTTCTGCTATCGCCGACCTATCCGTGTATCCAAATCTGGTATTTCTCTGGTGTTCTTTGATTCTGCACTGGATACTCCGTCCTGTTTGTCCGATGTAGCTCTTACCACATATGCACTTTAACTGGTAAACACCTTTTGATAACAGTTTGGGGACAGAGTCTTTGACTGAGGGAAGCATCTGCTGTATTTTCTTCACTGTTCGAAACCGTACACCTATTTTCTTTTTGAATGAAATCTTCTTCAGCCTATCTGTGACTCCCGCGACGTAGGGTAGGCATGCATACGTTGTTGGTTGTTGCTGTTCTTCTTCTGTAGTTCTCCTCTGGTTATTTACTACCCGTTGTATATTGCTTTGACTGTATCCGTTCTTCTCTAAAGCTTGTTGGACATTCTGTAGTTCCTCGGGTTTGTTCTCGTCGTCGCATATTGTGTTGGCTCTGTGGATCAAGGTTCTATTTAATGCTCTCTTCTGTTGTGGGTGGTGGTGAGATGTCGCACAGATGGGCTGAAGAAGATTTTATTCAAAAAGAAAATAGGTGTACGGTGTCGAACAGTGAAGAAAATACAGCAGATGCTTCCCTCAGTCAAAGACCCTGTCCCCAAACTGTTATCAAAAGGTGTTTACCAGTTGAAGTGCACATGTGGTAAGAGCTACATCGGACAAACAGGACGGAGTATCCAGTGCAAAATCAAAGAACACCAGAGAAATACCAGATTTGGATACACGGATAGGTCGGCGATAGCAGAACATGTCCATAATAACGAGAACTATAAAATCGACTACGAGGACGTCAATATATTAGACAGGAATACGCGCTATTATCCGCGAATCATTAGGGAATCACTGGAAATTATGAAAAACGTGAACAACTTTAACAGAGAGGATGGGTATCGACTTAGTAACACGTGGAGACTCGTATTGCCAAGTACCAGCACCGTAGTAAGTCACGGTCAACCAAACACGACGAATGAGCAGCGAAGCGAACCAAGCGCGACCAATGACCAACGAAGCGAAGCGGCGCCTAGGTATATAACGAGGAGTGTAACACAACAGATTCAGTCTTTAGAATCCTTCTGAAGAAGCTGACAGGATGATCAGCGAAACGTCAAGTCAAGTTCGACGACCACGGCAAGACCCGGAAGAATCTACTTCATTAGACAACGGCCGTGAAAACCTGCATTCTACTAAATTGAAATTCGTTTGAAATGAGCATGCGCTAAATTACCGATGGTTAAGTTAATAACTGGGATCATTATTTCCAGCAATTCAAAGTATCTGTTTAGGTTCCGCCTATATATTAAATTAACGTTAGCAACTAACGTTTCTAACGTCGCGACATTTGGATCAGTGGCAATAAAAAATGAATTTGAACATTTGCGATTTACTTTGTGTAGCGTTATTTCTTGCAATGTGCTATTTAAAATAATATCTTCTAGTTCTTCAGCGTTAATGCCACCCAATACATCAACCATTAAAAGGTCTTCCGTTGTTTAATAAACTTAAAATATTACCACAATATGCTATATTGTTACTTTAAGAAGAAATGTTTTGTGTTATGTTTCGAATCGAGAAGCTGCTAAAAGTACAGTCTCATAACAGGACACACCATCTTCCTTATAGCTTAAAATATTTTTTCTTATGCTTTGATTTAATGTAGATGTACTTCCAATAATGAGGTTTATCACCGACGCCTGTAGACGAGCTACTCTCAATTATGAATTTTGCCAAACCTCTCCTCTTTCGAAGAGTTGGGATCTTTTACTTGCTTACCAGTTAATAGACAAGGCGACAGCTTTAAATCCCCTCCGAAGGATGGTATGTCCATTATGCAATTTTCGTCTAAGTAATCGTTAAGAAGCATCTTCAAAGGTTCTGTTTTGTATATGTATATTATAATGTGAAAAACAAGTAATTAACGAATATTCGAATCTCGATCAACCAAAAGATTGATATAGTTATTCCAGTGGATAAAATTCGATAAAATTGTCACTATAAATTGTAGTGTTCCAAAGCCTTCATTGGTGTTTATAGCCCGTGTTTATATGACAATTAGAAGATAGTTTACTATCAAGTGTCGATTAATGTTGGTGGAAGTGTTAAGACCGAATCTTCTAAGCAACAATTAAATTAAATATACTGATGTTTGTTAGTAAATTTGACAATATTAAATTTTCTTATGTTTAACTGTAATTTGTTTAAATCACACCACTCTTTAATTTTATCAAAGGCGGTTTGTCATATCACAGAATTATTAACGTCATTCATTTTATTATGAAACTTCATGTCTTCAGCTTACAGTCTCACCGGAAACTGAATCGATCGATATAGAGAAAAGTACACATCAAGAAATTTTGAAAATTTAGATAATTACTAATATTGGTGTGGCCAATCCAACTAAAGTAATTACAAGTAGCTGGCACTTCCGCTTATACCGGAAGTCGATACCAACTTGCTTATTTCAAATAGAATACTCTATATATTTTAGGGTTCTCGAAAAGAGCATACAATTCTGAGTCGAAAATATGTAGCATATTCTATACCTAAACCTAGCCGTTTCAGAGATATTTGACATTTTATAGAAAGTTTGACAGCTGCAACGGTTTGCAAGAACCGTTATAACTTTCTTCGTGTAAAAGATCCTCATTTACTTCTTGTCACGTAAAAATAACACAAGAAGAACTACGTTCTACAACTGAAATAAATTCAATAATATCATACCAAGTGTTCCGTTTTTCGCGTTACATTTTGTCAACTTCAAATCGCGAGAACTTGTTTAGGTCAAATGGAACACCCTGTATTTCTTTACGTCAAGTTGTGTAAAATTGAATTCCCTTTTTTATGACATTAGCATTGTAGGGGTTAAAGTTACAACTTTTTGAAATATTTGCGATTTTATTAGAAATTCACGAATTGTTGTAATCATTTCATCAAAATAGCCATGATTAGAAACAATCAGTCATTACTTTATGTCAAAAAATGCCAGCACGTTTAAATTACACCCACAAAGACTTTTTAAATTTGTTTATTATTTATGGAGAATGTGATAAAGTAATATCAAGAACTTGCAGCACATTTGGTACTCGATATGCAGAAAAACGGAAACCGTCACCAAACACTGTAAAACGCATACTGGAAAATTTTAAAAATTATGGCTCTGTCAAGGCAAAAATTCAAAGCAGAAAGCCTATTGTTGATGACGAAAACATTGAATTAGTCATTCTGGGATATTTTCATGCATTTCCAAGGATGTCATTAGGACAAGCTACTCTGGAATCGGGAATATGCAAGGATTCAATTCACAGAATCTTATTAAAACATAAGTTTCACCCGTTTTCATTCCATATGGTTCAAGGATTAAAAGATACAAATTTCCTAAGAAGGCAGAATTTTTATGAGTTTATTCTAATAAGGTCTGAGGGTCACGATTCTTATTTGGGAAATATTATATGGACAGATGAAGCAAAATTTACTAAAAATGGACTTTTTAATAGACACAATTCGCATTATTGGAGTGACTCAAATTCTCATATGTTCAAAGAACGAAACTTTTAGGAAAGTTGGCAGTTCAATGGTTACTGTGCCATAAGAAACGATTGGTGGCATTACAATTTTATCAGGAAAATTTAAACATTAAATTAAATTTTCTCTTCTGCTAATATGTATGGGTAAATTTTTGTTTTTTTTTTAGGTGAAAGATATCTGAATATCCTACAAAATTTGAATAATAACTATTTAGAAAATTTACCTCTCGCCGAACATAGAAACATATTTTATCAGCACGACGGTGCTCCTCCACATAACGCATATTTAATTAATAATTATTTACAAGAAACTTTTTATGATCAATGGATTGCCAATAATGGACGTTTCTTATCATATTTTTAATTGATCTTATCTCTGCTATTTTAGTTCATACCATATCTTCAATTCGATTAATACTGTTACAGTGTTAGTATTATTTTGCGTTTTTGTGGATATCGAGTAGCAAATGTGCTGCAAGTTTTTGATATTACTTTATCACATTCTCCATAAATAATAAACAAATTTAAAAAGTTTTCGTTGGAGTAATTTAAACCTGCTGGCATTTTTTGACATAAGATAATGACTAATTGATTCTAATCATGGCTATTTTGATGAAATGATTACAACAATTCGTGAATTTCTAATAAAATCGCAAATATTTCAAAAGTTGTCACTTTAACCCCCACAATGCTAATATCAGAAAAAAGGGAATTCAATTTTACACAACTTGACGTAAAGAAATACAGGATGTTCCATTTGACCTAAACAAGTTTTCTCGGTTTGAAGCTGACAAAATGCAACGCGGAAAACGGAACGTTTGGTATAATATTGTTGAATTTATTTCAGTTGTAGAACGTAGTTCTCCTTGTGTTATTTTTACGTGATAAGAAGCAAATGAATATCTTTTACACGAAGAAAGTTATAACGGTTCTTGCAAACCGTTGCAGCTGTCAAGTTTTCTATAAAATGTCAAATATCTCTGAAACGGCTAGGATTAGCTATAGGATATGCTACATATTTTCGACTCAGAATTTTATGCTCTTTTCGAGAACCCTAAAATATATAGGGTGTTCTATTTGAAATCAGCAAGTTGGTATCGACTTCCGGTAGAAGCAAAAGTGCCAATTGCTTGTAATTATTTTAGTTGGATTGGCAACACCGACATTAGTAATTATCTAAATTTTCCAAATTTTCTGATGCGTATTTTTCTCTATATCGATCGATTCAGTTCCCGGTGAGACATGTATAAAAGACAACTGACAACCCATTCGACTGGAATATATTAATAAAAATGTTGAAGAATAAGGGACCTAACACAAAAGCCTGAAATGCTCCAGAAGTAGATATAAATGCCACAGACCGTGAGCTATAGTATTCAAATAGTGATATGCAAGATAAGATTTGAAGAAAAATTTTTTGGTAGCGACAATCTAAGTACTCAAAAATCGTATCGAATGGTAAGGAATCGTTAGGATAGGGTTCTTCTTAACAAACTGGGGCCTCCATAGGTAAGCACACGTAGGACTCAGCCAAAGGCCCATTCCTGCGGAGTCCCTTGTAGACCTACTATAAATCATCTATTCTGTGATTCTTCGTAGTGTTCCGCTACGCCTTCATCACTGGCTCCTGCTGTCAAAAATTACCTGGAATCAAATCATTAATTCCATCTATTTCTCAGGTGCGATCAAGAGAGACGTAGAAGTAACCTCTGGTCATTGTCGCTATACCAGAAAATTTATTACATCAACCGAAGAGCTTAAGAAGTGACAGTTTCTGATTAATGTTGACCCCAGTCGACAAAGATGGATGGTATAGAGAAACGAAGATAGCTCATTATAAAAAACGACGAAAATGGTGACTGACAGAAAAAATACGAGAAATATAATTGTGGAAGCGCCCTATTTATTTCCAGTGCTTAGACTTGCTACTAACAAATTCATTAAACTACAAAGAAACCGTAATATCGGCTGTGATAATTGGCCGAATTAGATAACTAGTTAGGGAGATCGAAGTTCGTAGTGGCAAGGACAAGAACAATTTGCAAGGGATTACATTTTTTTGGTCCAAGTGGGTGTATTTTACCCAAGAACTGTCTTAGTACGGATATTTACAATTAATTTTTTCTAAAAATACAAATTACAAAGTTACTTATAAGTACCGTGTTTTTAGACCTAGTTGAAGTTTCCGAAATCGACGCGACGAAAAATTAACAAAATAAAAATTGCGTTATTGAGATCGCAATGACGTCGAACGCGTTTTATGTGGTCTTACCGACACCGTAAACGAATACAAGTAAATTTGAAACCCACAAAACAACCCCAAAAATTCTTAGTATTGTAACTGCTACAATAATAAATAAATAATAATAATAAATAAAATTTGGTTTGATAGGCCGAAAGGTGTCACAACCGTTAACTAGCCGTAAACCACCCGTAGCCCCCACCATGCCAATAAAACAATCTTCAAAAAAATCGCGCAACAATTTTTGTGTTTTTGAGAGGTCCCTCTACACTTTCATAAAGTTTTATGGCAATCCATGTGACGGTAGTCACACCTACCTACCCCTCGTATAAGTAATTTTCAAAAATTCATAGAAACAAAACGAGGCGAAACAGTAGAGTTGCCGAACGATTTTTCTGCTTCTGACAGGTCTCTCTACATCTCCATAAAGTTTCGTGGCACTCCATATGTCGGAAGCCACCCCTTAGCTCTATCCTCCCATATACATTATTTTTTTTTATATATACATTTATTTAACGTCGTTCTATTTCCGCTACTGAGGCCTAACACCGACGCCTGTAGACGAGCTACACCCAACCAGGAATTTTGCCGAACCTATTCCCTTAAGAAGAGTAGGGATCTTTTCCTTACCTACCATTTAATAGACAAGGGACCGACGGCTGTACATCCCCTCCGAAGAATGGTATATCCCCTGTACAACCCTCGCCTAAGGTTGTATAGCTTCCGCGCATACACTGTTATACAAGCCGCTGGAAGATGTGTGAGGCGAGGACGCGGTCTTCGTTGTGAACACGAACGGTACCTCAGGTTTGGGAAAAATAAAATTATTTCAGCTAGAAATCTTTATATGAGACTCTTGAGGTCTTCGTGCACTTAATTTTAATTGGTTCGAGTTCGGGGTGGATAAACTTGAAAAGGCTGAAAAGGGCCAACTGCTTCGCCCTGTATATTGTCAGAGCTTTATTCGTACTTGAATCCAGTCTAATTCAATTTGATTAACAATTTACTGAATTTTATTTTAGTTGGCAGGGTCGAAAGCTACACCCTGTATAGTATGGTAGCTCGATTTAAATTAAACACTTTAGTTTAGAACGAAATTAACAAATGATTTATTTTGGTTTGCACACAGAGTTGAATATTTAAATAGTAAAATCAAATTTTTATTCACAAAAATTTCTTTTAACGTATCGACACTTGAAATTTGCCTGAGTAGGGTTTGTTGTATTTTATTTAATTAAATTTATTATTTATTATTTGAGAAAATTCACTTAAAAACTAGGGCCGCGAAGGTGATTTTATTTCACTTAAAAAACTAGGGCCGCGAAAGCGATTTAAAATGTAGCACTGGGGCTGAACAATAATACTAAAAAACTATTTTTTACTAGGGGTTGCCTAGGAAAGGGCGCGGACGCTAGAATGTTTATCGCGAACTGGAAGTAATTATTACTAGATATACTATATATACCGGAACACACAACTTGCCGGGGGCTTGGCACGCTCCCGTATTTATACTAGTGATGGGGCACGACGCTCGCTGAGAGCTAGAAAAGCCGGAAAGGGAGCCAGACCATCATATCGCGCTCGAGTTATGAAATATTGTGCAATAGTTGTTGAAATTTTGGAAAATGGGGTCGAAACTTATATCATTAAATGAGCTGTAAAAAATGTAATAATTTGATATGAAAATGTCAGCGGAATCTAATTCGATATTAGAAATATGAGCGATAACTGTCTGAATAATTGGTTAAAATTTGAATTGGTCCCGTGAAGTGGCGTTGCTAGTCTTAACTTTAATCCATATTTAATGTTATATTTAGCCATATTTAGGGTATGAGATTGTCTGCGTCGAGCAGAGCGGGATCCAGATTTAGGGTAATATGAGTGAAGATAGGGACGAGTTGCTAGCAATGAGTGGGAACACGTAAACTGGATTTATTTTTTTTAATGAGCGTTTGATGGGCTGACTGGGGAGATAAATGAGAGACGTTTTGAGATATTTTTGGAAATTGAAATTGGAATTGAAGCGAAAGGGACGTGTAGAATTTTTTGGAAAGCGAAATAAATTAATATAATTGAAGATTTGGGGAGTCATTTGAAAGTAAATTAAGATGATGAGGGGGCTGTATTTTTAGGACGATCCTTTGTAAGTTTCTTGCTGTATTTTAATATTATTTAAAAATTGGGGCTTTTGAGTTCCCCAGGTGCTTTAATGACTTTTTTTTTTAAATTTGGCCAAGTGGACCATAATGGTTTAATTATTTGTCAAATTTTAGTGATTTTTTCGTCGGCCATCTTGGTAACATGGAGAACGTACGGTAACAGTTAGAACGGTCATCCATCCAACTACTAACCGCGCCTTACGTTGCTTTACATCGCGTATCGAAATATGTATATAGTGAAGACGCACCCACACTCGCCCCTATACGTTATTTTCAAATACACTATAGTTGAAACTTTGCTGCGAACAAAATGTTATATTTCAAATGTTTTTCATTAATTCTCATTCAAACAAATATATTACAGAGTAAATAATGATAATGTCGGATGGGTGGATTTTCTTTATTATTAATCGATGAAATGGTGTGCCCTTTTACAACTAATATCAAAGTCTTATAAATAAAGAAAACATAAAGAAAATGGCTTATGCTCACACCACGGGTCAACTACGTAATAAACATAATAAGAAATCAGTTTGACCCAAATATATGCCCCGCGTATATATAACCATAGGCAGAGCCATATAAAAATTCAGTCTCACCCCATACCGCGACCCTTATTCTCGCCCTTACGCCAGCTTTAAGGTTTTGATATGTAAATTTGATATTATTTTACGACGAATTTGAAACGTCTCAAATGCCATTACCGGAAGCAATCTTCGAACAATACCACACGTTAAAATTATTGGATGCTGACTGCGAAGTATTTCTCTATTGTTGTCGCTGTCGTCGCCGTTTGAGTATTGAGTTATTGTCGAACGAATTTGGCGACCCAATTACACTTTCATTTAAACATTTATATGAACGAAAATAATTTATGAATATAGTAACTACGGTAAAACTATGAAAATAAATAATAAAAACAATAATAAATAAATTGGCTTTACTGCAGCAAATAAAATCTTGAACCACATCAAACATTACATATGAAGAAAAATACAACAATGAAAAACTTTGTATGGAAAAATGCAGGCGAAGTATGGCGAAGTCTAGCTGTAAGCTACTCCTACTCAACCACAAGACGGTGGCATTTATCCACAAATCAAGAAAAAAATAAAGAATTTAAGCGCCACTCTACATAACAAAACTAGTTTTTTACTTACCTACCGCTTTTCTAGAACAGTTAATTACAAAAAAGGCTGGGCACAGAATGTACAAAAAGATAATAAATGTAATATATTTATTTAAGTTCTATTGCATATTGAATAAATAAGTTTTAAATTTATATTTAAATTTTATAATATTAAAAATTTTAAATGCCTCAGGAAGAGAATTATATAATTTAATGGGGCATTGCACGTAAAACTTCTTCTAAATAAGGCTGTCTGATGATGTGGCATCGTAAATGTATTTTTATTCCGAATGTTACGAGGATGAACATTTGAACGACCTACGAATTTCTTTTTCAAAAGAGACGAGGAAGTGTGTATGCTTACAATTTTGTGAACAAAATCCCCCAGGTGATGTGTTCTACGATTGTTCACGTTCAACCACTTATTATCCTTTATTTTATGCGAAATATGTTAACATTTCCTGATTCCATAGATAAGTCTGCAACAGGTATTCTGAACTTTTTGTATACGATAATTATCCATGTTATCCATAAATAAAGTCCAATAGTTGAAGTTGGAGAGAACAGGTGATTCACAAAACATTTTTTTTAGTTTGAAATTTGTAATGTCACGTCTGGAGTAAATTAATTTCAAGGACGTATAAGACCTCTGTAGTAATTTTTCTACGTGCTCTTTATAGCGTAAGTCAGAGTTAATGACTACTCCCAAATATTTTGCATGGTCAATAACAGGCAAGGACGCACCATCAATATTAATTTTTATGTTCTCTTTTAAGAATGTTTGTTGTTTCTATTAGCAAATATAATTACGTTAGATTTCTTTGAATTCAGTTTTAAAATCATGTTCCTCAGATAGTTGCTTAATGGTCAGCAGTTCCGAATTGATGGTGTCCGTAGCTTCGATATAATCATTTGCATCAAAATGCAAGTATACTTGAGTATCATCAGCATATGCTTGGATTTTACACGATCTTTCAGAGTTTAAAATATTCGAAGTATAAATAATAAAAGGTAGAGTACCTAAGATCCCTGCGGTACACCTGAAAGTATATCGATCTCAGGAGAATAAACATTGTCAATATAAATTTTCTGCAGTCTACTCTGCAAATACGAATTAGTAAGTGAAACTGAAAAATTGTGAAAGCCAAAATATTGAACTTTAGAACAAATTAGATTAGGGTTAATCATATCAAAGGCTTTCGAAGAATCTAACGACACCAACTCGCTGACCATTCCCTTATCATGAGTCTTAATCCAGTCTGAGTAACAGTAGCCAAGGCTGTAGCAGTGCTATATCCCTTTCTAAATCCACTCTGGGAATCAAGCAGTAAATTATTAGAAATAAAATAATGATAAATTTGGTCACAAAATTTTTTCAGACTTTAGATAAAGCTGGCAAAATACTAATAATTCTGAAAGAGAAATAGGATTACTATTTTTAGGTAAAGGAATTTCAGCTGAAATTTTCCACGCTTGAGGGAAATAGCTTTGCTCGATACAACAATTGATTATATGAGTAATAAAAGGATCAATAAACAGATTACAGTATTTTAACATTCATAGTAGATGAAATATCAGTGCCATACGCTTCAGTCTTAATATTATTTAAAATTTTATTAACTTCATCTATAGTAGTGAGTGTAAACGTGAAAGTAATATTTTCATCATACTTATGATTGTTATAAAAAATTATTTGATTATTGCACACATTAGATACATGTTGAACAAATGAAGCAAAGTATTTATTTAATTTAGATTAGCAAGTCCATTGAGTAGTAAAAATTCTTTGTTCAAGCGTACATTGAGACTGCTAAGAGCCGGCCATGTTTTTTAGAGCTCTTTTGGGAAGCTACATACTCTAGATAACTTTTTTTCTCGTCTAACCATGGATAAAGTGTAGTTATGTAAATTTTTATAATGTAGCCTACCAGTATCGAATCGTGTACGCTTGTGCTTCTGAAGTGCTTTGTCTCTCTCCTTCATAATTAACTTTAAATTTGGAGTAAGCCGCCTTAGGCTTAGTAACTCTAACTTGTCTGATGGGAGCATGTATATCAAAAAGTGAAATAATGAATTCATTAAATTTAATTTTATCGTCAATGTTATTTTGCAGAATTATATTGTATTGTTGGGAGGTTATGTAAATCGACTAAAAAATTATTTACATCGAAATTTTGATAACTACAGAAAGTTACAAACTTTCATTTTACTTACACTAATTTTTAAATTGGATAAAATCATTAAGTGATCAGATATTCCATCAGTAGAAATTGTGCCAAACGAGTTAACAAGATTATTATTTGAAATAAGCTCAAGGTCGAGTAGCGTGCTACTAGTGATTCTAGCAGGCTCATTAATAAGTTGAGTAAAGTTATAAGATTGAAAGCCATGTTCCACAGGAATAGATAAATTTAAAAAATAAACATAAATATCACCTACACAAATAAATTCATCAGCTGTAGAACATATATAATAGAGGCATTATACAAATAATTCAACTTCTAATTCTAATATTCTAATTTAATAAGAACCAATTTTTACCAAATATAATGAAGGTTGGCTTGAAACAATTTAAGATACAACCATTTTTAAAAATACTTTTTTCTCATTTTTGCAACTTGTCTTACCAAATTAACAGAAATAATTTTTACTGCACTAGTTGATAAGAAATTTAATTGTGAAGAAGCTCTTATTTATATTTTCGCGATATAACAAATAGAGCCGGAGATATTCAACAAAAAAGAAGAAAAATAAATTCTTTAAAAATGAGATGTTCCATAGTGTCTGCATTGCACAAACTATTTTTCCATAACTTCCTGAAATCCAAACTATTCATTCCGTTAATTAAATTTACATAATCGAGCACATGATTGATCAAAACCATGAAATATATAGAGAAGAACAAGTATTTCATTTAAAAGTAATGAGAAAAATAAAAAATGATAAATACCCTAGGACCTTCTCATTAATTACACAAACTGACCCAATAACACACCACAAGTTGACCGAAAAAGAAAGAGTCAATATAGGCTGGTCAAGAGGTAGAATTTATGATTTTGTTAACATAATCATAAATGCTTAAGGTTCAATCACTTTGCAAGCGATTGTAGAAATAATTCTACTGATGCAAATGTGGCTCTGAGCATGACAGTGCTAGATGTAATGCAGCAGTAAAAGAGTATATAAATTATATGAAGCAATAAAGAAACGCTATATAAATATAGGAGATAATCATGAGGCATATAATATAAATGCTTAACTAACTTAAAGCATAAAATTAATTATTCCCATGAATAGCAACTAAGGCAATATCAGTTCTTAACTTTAAATGTGCAACACTTACTACATAATAAAAATTAAATTGAAATGTAATAGATTCTGTTAAACCACTGATAGTATGTGTTATCGAAACACATGTAACCGAAGATATTAATTGAAATGAAATAAACATTGAAGGCTATTCTCACGGAATCTGCCCACATATAGTGTCCATATCGCGGGAGTAATTTTATATGTTAATAAAATTTTATAAAAAAAATATTTTTAAAAAAGCTTTTATATAAATGCTCTAAAAAGTAGAAAATAAACTTTGAAGTAAATCAAACCCACCATTTTAAATAATAAGAACAGTACAGGTAATTACGACCCCCTTTATCCCGGAAGGCTCTAGAAGAGCCTTGTGTGGGAGGGAGCTACACATTTAGAGGCAAGGGACACACACCCAATATCCGTGTTTTCCACTGTCATGACCGGGGATCGAACCCGGAACTTTTGGGGTAAGTGTGCTCACCTCTCGACCACCAGTCATACATGATTTTGTTGCATTATATTTTTTTATGATATAAAAGCTTATCGCGAGATTTTCCTGAGTAAAGAAGATTGCTCGCGACAAGCTTTTATATCATAAAAAAAATATATAATGTAAAATGATGGGTTTGATTTACTTTCTACTTTTTAGAGCATTTAAATAAGTTTTTTTTTAAGTATTTTTTTATATAATTTTATTTTTTACTTTTTATCTTTTGATATGCAGTAATTCCCAAACATCGATTTTGAGACGAATCGGATCATAAACGGTAAAGTCGTCCGCCATCTTGAACTAAATTTTTTACTAGAAATTCGTAATCCGCGACCCCGAAAACCCCCAGATATCGATTTTCATCGATTTTGATCAATTTGGACCATAAATGACAAAATTCGTCAGCCATATTGGCGCCGCCATTTTGAACTTCTAAATTTTGACTAAGAAATCATAATTGGCGGTCCCCCCAGATACCGGTTTTGACTCGAATCGGATCATAAACGGTAAAGTCGTCCGTCATCTTGAAGCCTCCATGTTGTTTTCTTCTTATATGAAAATTTTAAAATGTATTGTCACAGGATTTATACATATGTGCAAAATTTCAAAATTCTAACTTAATTAGAACTAACCGAAATTTTGATTTGACCTAAATAAACAAACAAAGAAACAAACAAACATTGCAAGTTAAATAAAAGCTTTTAAAAAAGAACTATCTTTTAGACTAATAAAGCATATTACAATAGAAAAAAATTATGGACACTTGCAATTACATTTGTTACATTTGGTTTGGAAATTCTGCCGCCTAAGGATATCTAGCCTTTTATCACTTTAAAGTCATTGTATCATGCTTTGGTCGAATGAATTCTTAGATATGGAATAATAACATGAGAAAGTGCATATTCGACAAATTTGGAGTCTTTAAATATATATAAACATAATAAAAATTATCTTAGGAAAAAATAAATGCTACTCCACATAATCTTCAACTTCTATATACCAAGTATGTTCTAATATTTACACATGAACAATATAACATGTACACAACACAGGACAAAAATATAATTTAAATGTCACAATACCTATACACAACAATACAGAGATTTATAACGTATTATGGTCCAGAGTTTTATAATATTTTACCTCTTATATGTTATAATATTTTAAACACTTTTTAATTATTGAATTGTAATTGAAAAAAAGCAATAAGTTTGAATGATTGATTGATATAGGAATCAATTAGTCACATACAAATAATACAGACAACAGCATTTTAACTACCACCAAAACTTAAACTCTTAAAATGATTAGTGGCATTATACCCTAGTAAAATAATAGAATTTGGATGAAATAATTCAGAGTGGGCTGAAATTTTGGGAGCAGGCTTATTTTGTGGTACTTTTTAATATATCGAAAGCCCTCACCCGTAAACGCCGGTGAAGGGGAGGGGGGGAGAGAATAAGAACAAAAAATCGGTTTTTCGCAAAAAAACTCGAAAGGTATTATCAATTTTACTATAAAATATGTACACATGAAAACTATATGTAATAAAAATCCACACAATTTCGTTTTTTTTATAACTTCGTACGACCTATTGGAACCGAGATAGATTTTTTTGAAATTTTGACAGTTTTGCGACGCAACGGAAACGCGCGCATTTTTCGCTAAAATCTCGAAAATGGTCATTTGGATCGCAAAATATTTCAAATGAAAATCATAATTTGTTTCATGATAAAACCGATAAAAACTTGAAAACGATACATCGTACGCATATAGTGTATCCAATGAAAGTTAAAGACAATCAAATTCTGAATATGTTGGTGTATGTATAAAATCGTTTTGATAACGAGTGAATGGAGATAAAAGGGAAAAAACCTGAAAAATTGTCATTTTCAAATGCATTTCGACAATTAGCTATTTTTTTTTATTGGCTTTAGGAAATAATGACACTGAAGGTTTTTTAAAGAGAATTAAATTATCTGTAAGATGAGCTCCAAGTCACCCTCATATGATGAATGATTTACGAGTTACAGCTGTTTAAAGTTATAAACAAATTTTTTTTTATTAGTTTATATACATATGAAAGTCGTCCGCAAGGTATATTTTCTTAAAAAAAAGGTTCTTGTTCAGAAAAATTGAACCAATATTATTTTTTAATTCCTTTTTTGTGTATATCATTGTTTCTTTTGACTTTACGACAAAGTGTCATAATACCTAAATGAAAGCTTACAAAATTTCATACAAAAAACACTTTTTCGTGTATAATTTTCAATAAGTAGCGACAAGAAACTGACGATTGAAAATGAGGTTGTATTTAATTTTTAGCATACAGGCAATTTTCGTCACGTTTGATGTGCAAAAAAGTACATTGAATAATATTTTATCTACGATAGTGTAAGAAGTAACAGTTTTCTACATCATTTCCAGTGTAAAAAGTGGCCTTTTATAGGAAACTGTGCAATAATTTTTTTTATTGCACGATTTCTAAAAAGTTAAAAAACTACGCCAGTTTATTTATAATAGCATTTCTTTAGTTACTATCATCACAGATTTTCAGTCACGACCATGAAGTAACATAATTAGAAAGGAGACTTCAACTACAACTCGAATAATACTAACCGTCACAGTGACATTCACAAAAAGCTGATACAGTTTTACAAATATTCATGAAAAATTGCTTATTTCTTATAATAATTGGACACACTTGTAAAAAGCTTCTGTAGTGCACTCATCTAGCCATTCGTGCAATAGAGAATGGCTTTTTACACTTTAACTGTTTTCGCATTTTGACTGATAATAAGCTATTTTCCTAAATTCCAAATCGTTTAATAAAGTGGCACTTTACCACATGTTACTTTACTACATAATAATGTCAGTGTTAATGAAAACAGAGAATCGTTAATTTACATATTGGAAACATTGTTATATTAAAACTACAATTATTTATATGTGACAGTTAACCACACGATATTTATTCAATTCCACTTGTTCTCCATGAAAACTATTATGATTCTCTATCTGTATTCTTGAATGATAAACAGAAGCGGGTAAATAGAGCAACTCGTGCCGAGACACGTCACTCATAAATGACAAGTGCAAGGGAAATTATCTATCATAAGCAACTATTCTACATCAAATAATATTAACATATTAGTTAACTTAACGAACTAACCTAAAGAAATACTCGTGTTACGTATTTTAGTTAACAAAATGTAGTAAAAAAAAACTGTAACAAAAGGATTCGAACCCTCATCACGGTACGAGATGCTCTATTTATTCGCTTTTTGATAAACAAAGCTGTGTCAGGTACTAGGTTATGAAATCCTCCACAAATACCTACTATGAAATTTTTTAAATTTCAAACTTTGTAATGCTTCCATATCTATCATTATTTGCTTATAGTTAAGGTGCCCGTCGGAAAAATTTTGCTGATACATACTTTCTCCAAACTTTGTGTATGGCTTCATTAGGCCTAGTCTGACAGCATTTTCCTCTATCATTTTTTTTGTTTTTGGGGCGTTTTCCCGCTAGATTTTCCGAAACATGTCATTTTGACGGCATATAAAAAATGTATAGATACTGTTATTTTTCCAAGTAGAATAGCTTAAAAACATAAATTGAAACGTGAAAAAATAATTGTCTGACAAATGTGGGTCATTGGGCGTGTCCGCTATCTCGGACATGTCGGAAAAACGACTATAAGAAAATTTATTAATAATCAGCTGATTTTCGCTGTATTAATTTATTAAAACATACAAAAACAAGTTTTCGTATTGTCTGACGAAAATTATTTTCCGATTTCCCAGTCTGACGCGTCAAAGTTGTCGGTTTCATGACAGCAAAAAATTTATTCATAACCTTCAGACATTGGAAAATTATATGCAGAAAACAGGTATTTAATTTGTGGTATAAGTGTCTGACAAACACAGTGGGGCATAACGAGAGTCTGATGAAGAAACATAATTTTCCAATAGCGGCCGTCGAAGTTAGGGCGATAAAAAAATGAAATTTCGTTTAGTCGAGAAGACGGTTAAAAAAGATACGGTATTTCAACTCACTTATTTTATAATCTTTATTTTGAATTTTTTGAACTCTTTTAGACTATCTAAATTCGACTTACCCAAGTTTTAAGTTCGATAATATTGAAAAATACGTAAAACTTTTTGTAGAAAAAAATAGCGAAAAATTGTCTTTTAGTACGTTTAAAATCGCTATATTTCCGGTACTACTAGTCCGAAAATTTTCATCCAGGGCCCAAATTAAAGGTCTTGAAACAAGCTATAAGAAAACACTTTACAATATTAGTTATAACAAAGTACCTTTTATAAATGAAAAAACAATTAATCCATTTTCGGTAAATATATGAATTCAATTTAAGTGTGCAATTTTGCATCAAAAATATATGAAGTATGCAGGGAATAAAAAAAAATAAACATTATGCACCAAAAAAATTTTTAGGGCGATGCTAAAAATTATCCTATTACATGAAAAACGAATTTCTGAAGCAGAAAAACGACATATTTCCAAAATTGAAAAACTAATTTTCCTGGCATCGCCCTAAAAATTTTGTTCAGTCCGCACTTTATTAAATTATACGATTTATTTTATTGTAAAAATCTTTTTAAAAAAAGGTATAGAATAAAATAATTTCAAGTACTATAAAACAATTATTATAAAATAATTATTATAAAAAATTATTTTCTTATTCTTATTGACACTGTAAAAATGATTTTTCAATGATTAGTATGAGATAATCATGACAATTTGAAGGAAATTACAACATTAAAAAATTGTATTTTCCAGGCGTCAGAATGAAAAACTGGAAAACACCTTTTGTCAGACAGTTAAAAAATTGGATTTGATTTAGTTTTATTAAGCTATATTAAAGAAATCAGCTTGTTATTTATAAATATAGCCTCAATAATTACATATGAATGTAACATCCAAGCGTAGCTTGACAACCACATAGAAAAACCTTTTATTTAACATTTACAGCTAAAAGGCTTTATTTCACCGTCAGACAATTTTTTAATCGTATTATAAATTTTATTTCAAAATCAAAAAAATTTGTAATAAAATGTTATGAATAAATTTTTTGCTGTTATGAAACCGACAACTTTGACGCGTCAGACTGGGAAATCGGAAAATAATTTTCGTCAGGCAATACGAAAACTTGTTTTTGTATGTTTTAATAAATTAATGCAGCGAAAATCAGCTGGTTATTAATAAATTTTGTTATAGTCGTTTTTCCGGCATGCTCGAGATAGCCACATTTATTGTCAGACAATTATTTTTTCACGTTTCAATTCACGTTTTTAAGCTATTCTACTTGGAAAAATAACAGTATCTATACATTTTTTTATGCCGTCAAAATGACATGTTTCGGAAAATCTAGCGGGAAAACGCCCCAAAAACAAAAAAAATGATAGGGGAAAATGCTGTCAGACTAGGTCCAATGAAGCCATATACGAAGTTTGGAGAGAGTATGTATCAGCAAAATTTTTCCCGGCACTAACACAAAATGCGAAAAAATAGTATAAATCAAATCTCGTAAGAAAAGCAGTATTGCCTTTCTAAACTTGTTGTTTAATGTACTATTTTCGCATTTTGACTGATAATAAGCTATTTTACTAATTTCAAAATCATTTAATAAAGTGGCACTTTATCACATAAAAGTGTCACTTTACCATATAGTAATGTCAGTGTTAATAAAAACAGTAGAATGCAGGAAAAGGTCACACAATGGCAAGCTGGCCCATGGTGTCTACAGAAAGAAAACGCACACCGATCGTTACCTACATGCGACATCTCACCACCACCCACAACAGAAGAGAGCATTAATTAGGACCTTGATCCACAGAGCCAACACAATATGCGACGACGAGAACAAACCCCGAGGAACTACAGAATGTCCAACAAGCTTTAGAGAAGAACGGATACAGTCAAAGCAATATACAACGGGTAGTAAATAACCAGAGGAGAACTACAGAAGAAGAACAGCAACAACCAACAACGTATGCATGCCTACCCTACGTCGCGGGAGTCACAGATATGCTGAAGAAGATTTTATTCAAAAAGAAAATAGGTGTACGGTTTCGAACAGTGAAGAAAATACAGCAGATGCTTCCCTCAGTCAAAGACCCTGTCCCCGAACTGTTATCAAAAGGTGTTTACCGGTTGAAGTGCACATGTGGTAAGAGCTATATCGGACAAACAGGACGGAGTATCCAGTGCGGAATCAAAGAACACCAGAGAAATACCAGATTTGGATACACGGATAGGTCGGCGATAGCAGAACATGTCCATAATAACGAGAACCATAAAATCGACTACGAGGACGTCAATATATTAGACAGGAATACGCGCTATTATCCGCGAATCATTAGGGAATCACTGGAAATTATGAAAAACGTGAACAACTTTAACAGAGAGGATGGATATCGACTTAGTAACACGTGGAGACTGGTATTGCCAAGTACCAGCACCATAGTAAGTCACGGTCAACCAAACACGACGAATGAGCGCGACCAATGACCAACGAAGCGAAGCGGCGCCTAGGTATATAACGAGGAGTGTAACACAACAGATTCAGTCTTTAGAATCCTTCTGAAGAAGCTGACAGGATGATCAGCGAAACGTCAAGTCAAGTTCGACGACCACGGCAAGACCCGGAAGAATCTACTTCATTAATAAAAACAGTTTGGCAGAAAATTATTTATTTAAATATTGGAAACACTGTTACATATTTTATATACCTTCTAGTATTTTCCTTGGATTTTAAAGGAAGTAAGCTCGAAGATGCATCTCGAGAAGTTTTCAGTGGCATTAATACATAAATTAGAATTAATTCGACTCACAAAAATTATAGCTAATAGTTATTATATAAATAAACAAAGCCGTGTCAGTTACCAGGTTACGCAAATCCTACACAAGTACCTCAGTTACTAGGTTACGGAAATCCAATACAAGTACCTACTATGAAATTTTTTTAATTTAAAACTTTGTAATACTTTCATATCTATCACTATTTGCTTATAATTACCTACTAACACAAAATGCGAAAAAATAGTATATATAAATCTCGTAAGAAAAACTGTTTACTAAACTCACTATATTCGTTTAGTAAAGCTTTGCTTTTCTAAACTTGATGTTTAATATACTATTTTAATTTTTTTTCTGTATGTTTTTCTTTTCTGTATGCATTTCTGAGTTGTTTCATACTGGGCTCATATTTTTTAAAAAATTGTTATGCACAGTTCTTGCAGGAAAATCTTAGTTTATAATAAACAGGAAATTTTGCTCGTGAAGCACTGATCGTATGAAGGTCACTTGAAGTTCATTTTACAGATAATTTAATTCTCTTCAAAAAACATTTCATTATTGCTTAAATTCAATAAAAAAATAGCTACTTGTCAAAATGCACTTGAAAATGACAATTTTTCATGTTTTTCCCTGTTATCTTCATACACTCGTTATCAAAACGATTTGTATATACACCAGCATATTCAAAATTTGATTCTTTTTAACTTTCATTGCACATACTATATGCATACGATCTATCGGTTTCGATAAATTTTATCATAAAACAAATGTTCTAATAGCGCGCTATAAAAATGTATCAACATTCATATCTCTGCCAATATTGATCGAATGGAAATGAAAAATAAAAGGAAGTTGTTCGTAATCGAATTCTCTACAACTTTTATTTGAAACATTCTGCGATCCGAAACAATATTTTCGAGATTTTAGCGAATAACGCGCGCGTTTCCGTTGCGTCGCAAAACTGTCAAATTTTCAAAGAAATCTATCTCTGCTCCAATAGGTCATACAAAGTTTAAAAAAAACGAAATTGTGCACTGAGGGAAATAGGAGGAAGTAAGAAGCCTTAGTTTTTTCAATTTAGTAAATATTTGTTATCCTTTATTATATTTAATACAGACAAATAATTATTTTAAAAAGTTTTGTTCCGACAAGAATAAACCAAATATTCAATTAGTTGACAAAACCAAATGATTTATTTCCGCCGTATTTGTTCTTCCTAAGTAAATTACTGTACGAAAATGATAGATTTGGTTGAGAGAAAGATATTTGCTTCTCCCAAATCTATTGCAATATTACATTTATTTCCAGAAATAAATATATCAGCAAAGAGTTAATCATAATACGTGAAGTAAATATTAAGTTCTGTATAGTAAATATTTACTACTCATTAATAAATTTACTTATGAAAACTAAACGTTCAAATGTCGCCCTCTGCCGTCGAAAAATTATACTGTGGTACTTTATCGTTTTCGTTATAGACGCCATTAAGTGATCCCAGTTTTTTCGCGGTTCGTGGTGTTTTTAGTCACTTTACGGTATTTATTTTTGAGAATGGATAATAGTGATTGAATTGCATGAATTTAATGTAATCTTGAGGCCTTAGATGCATCCAGCAAATCTTTAAATGTATATGAACTAGTCTAGCTCGACTATTTATGAGATCGCCATTATATTCATTCTACTATTAGTAAAAGTAAAGTTATCATGCACGTGCATTATTAAATTTTCTATATTATATGTGCATTATATCATATCTGATTGTCCTAGAATGCGAATATGCATAATTTTATTTATGATGATAAGTATGTTTACGAAAATCGGCCTACTTGGGTAAATTCTATCGCAGTCTTGGGGCACAATGAAGTATACTAAAAAAGTTAAAAGTTAATAAGTACTATGTGTCCGTGTACATTTTAGATAACCTCAGTCTACTTATGTGATTATAAATTTTCTTGTTCTGTAATTTTTTAAATGCAGATATTTTACAATAAAACATTGTAATATAGTATATTGTTTTATTTGTTTGTTTAATGCTTTATTTTAGTATTATTAAATCCAAAAATTTACTAGTACTTATTGTATATTAATTTCATTTTCTAACGTCATGCCATTTTTAATTGATTTAAATAAACGGTGAAAGTCATCCTGATAGAGTATAGTGCATTAAAATACAGGTATTACATTTATTAACATTAGAAGCATAGACAGGGTGAAAAATAAAGAATATATAAAAAAATGTATAAACCTTTTTTAAGATCAAACACGTTATGATACTCAAATCAATAGATTCATATTTTCTTCCAATTGATTTAAATATTTGTAAAAAAAGTGGTTTAAATATTCCAAGATGAACTTTTATATACACATCAGGTATGCTGAAATATAAATCCTTATTTTTAAGTTAGCAATATTTGTTTATCGCATATATAGTGTGCTCCCGGTTTGTGCGTCGAAGAAGATTGTTTTATTTTAATGTTTGAAAAAAATGACAGTGCGGAAGAAAAGGTTTTATTTATTGAAAGGTAAAGAGTCGCATAATGAAAAGCAGAATTTAATGTTAATTTATTGATTTGTTTGAAAATGTACATATCCAAAAAAAAAATTAAGAAATGTCTAGCTAGATTACACTATACCGTTCGTTTTTCGTTTACGACCAAATGCCAAATATATGTATATATTGGAATGGCAAGACATAGTTAAATACAAAAGTTCATAGATATGCAAAATTTTTAAAAAATATGGAATATTTAAATTTTTGTTGTTATATTTGATTTCAAAATTTTATTTAGATGTGACCGTATCTTGCAACTTATTTAACATTTTGCTTTTAAACAAAAGCCAAACTGTTTCAGTAAATATTAAAACATTTTTCCCCAGTTATTTTTTCAATTGTTGAAATTAACGCAATTTTTCCTGTCTGACAGATAATCCGGGGACATACTGTATATTAACATAAAATAAATATTTCTATATTGCAACTAAATCGAAAATTACACATTTATTAACCACAAGTAAGCATATTTACTACCAACAAATTTAGAGAGTACTCAGTAAAAATGATTTTTGTTAAGGAAGAAATATTTTTTTATTACGCATAAATTGAAAGGCAAATTCACTTACATGAAACAAACTTTGTTAATTACTAATAAATCAATGAAACTTTTGTAAGAAGCTTTGTCTATGAGAAATACATCTTTATTTCTCAGAACTATATATTTTTTACTCGTGAGTATTTGAATTTATTTGACAATACTAAATATTTAGTTTTCATTTTTAAATAAGTGCTTTAGTATCCCCAGCTAAATGTTTAATCGGCCAAATACGAATAAATCATTTAGTTGGGGGTAATAAAATTTATTTATCTCAATTAAATCATTCTCTCAGTGTGCGGATTTTTATTACCTATAATTTTCATGTGTGCATATTTTACAGTAAAATTGATAATTTCCGAGTTTTTCCGCCGGCGTTTACGGGTGAGGACTTTAGATATGTTAAAATTTACCACAAAATAAGCCTGTTCCCAAAATTTCAACCCCCTGTGAATTATTTCATACAAACCGACAAATTGCGTCCCATTTTATTGAGCTATAAAATAATTTGACCTACATCTACATAAGGAGAAAAAACAAACCTGACATAACTGGTCTAAAAACGAGCACAATAATCCACACTTGTAAAAGTTTCTGCAAACTAAAAGGCACTTTACTGCGAACTCCACTCATATTTAAACTGTTCAAACACTGCTCCATGCACGGCAATGAAATTTCATTTACACTTGAGTTTTAGTTCGCCATCTAACAATCTCTTGCTTCGGAAAACATAACTTATTATTATCAAACGGTGAACTTCCATTAAAGTCCTTTTATAGGTACGTGTAAATATTATTACACCAGTATGGTATTCGAAATGAACTGAACTTCCCCTTTGTTGAGCAGCACATCGTTAATATCGGCGACAATATTAATGGGGGAAACAATATCCTAAGGGTGAACACACAATACAGAAATTAAACGCACATTATCATTATTGACATGTTTTAAAGCTTTATAATGTATTAATTGTGGGGGGTTCCATGGCACCATGTGTTCCAAATTAGAATGCGTAATTAATGACGTAAAGAAAAACAGTATAGGTAGTAGATTTTTTGCGGAACATACATTTGATTATTTCAGATATTTAGGCCAGTCGGATAAAGCGATGAGGGAAGGGCTATAATATACTGTGACTACTGAGACAAGTAAATTTATTACCCTGTTAGTTACTCACCCTTAAAGCTTCCAAAATTAACGCAGGGCGGTAAACTGACCTTGTCTTACATTGACAATATTGTCATTATTAGTTTCAACATCTTAAATACAATGCATTATTGTTTATTGTTTATTGCTATAATTTGTAACGAAGCATTTTTCGTTACGGAAATCTGCATAAAATTTATATTTAATTGTACTCTATATAATTATGTTCCTTGTTTTCTGTACCGCCTTAAGCGACTTACTAAACAGAATTATTGTTTATTATTTGACGTAATTAATTCAATACTTAGTTATCTGTGGCCGATTAAATCCGTTTCTTTTTCGTAGTTGGTTAGAATAATTATTTGAAACCGATTCCATACATTACAAAAGTCAGAATACTTTATCTATACTAACCAACGAACGTAATAATAACTGACCAGTACGTTTAATAACTTAATACAGCCGTCCTCGCTGGCTTGTATTCAATACAGTGGGCCATGCGCGATATTAAAGCACGTGGGGTTCCTCTCGATACCCTGAGTGGGAATCTGGCTATAAAACCGACCGTAATGACCTGTAAAATCAGAATTTGTTCCAATTCTCGAAGCTACCAGACGTATACCATCTGCCCAGGGTCCGCCGCTGCAATTGTAAAGAGTAAGAAAACTTAGATATATATTTGGCTAGTGCATTTATTATTCCGTATTTACTGATTGAAATTTTTATCCTGACTGAATATTTTTGATATTTATTTCATATTTACTGATTGATAATTTTATACTTAGTTACCGAAATTTTACTATCTATATTCTGATTGAAATTTTTACACTGTTTGAATATTCTTGATATTTATTTTATTACTTCATATTTACTGATTGAAATTTTTATACTTAGCATATTAAATTTCAGTGTTTATTTTATGATTTAAAATTTTATACTGCGCATCCAAAAGTCTGTTACGTATAATTCGCTTTCAATTCATATTTAACTGTTTGAATGTTTTACTTTAATATTTTCAACTTATGACTACCTCTTACCCTTACTTGTATTTTTAAGGACTTGTGTCCTTACAAGTTCCTAATTACTTTGCATTAGGACCTGTGCCCGGCTGTTCCCTTACTTGTATTTAGGACTCGTGTCCCTATAAGTTCCTACTTTCTCCCTGTATTTTAAGATCTGTGTCCCTACAAGGTTCTCACCTTTTTTTTATATAGTCACCTTATTGTTTGTTCTGGGCTTAACCTTAGTAAAAGGACAGATTCAATTAAGCTTTTTTTTGCACAGTATACTGAGTTCATGACAAGAATATTTGCTCATTTTGCCGATACTTAATTCCCTGTACGATTAACATAAAACACTAGCCAAATTTCCGGTTTGTTTTATAACCTGTTTTTATTGCTGTAAATAATTCTGCTTGCTTCACATTTTTTGGTATCCGTACACTGTCTGCTTAACAATCGTTTTGTCATAAACTTGCTAATTTCGCCACTTATACGCTTTTGCCGCTAATATTACAATATTTCTTGCTACTCTCCCTCTACTGCCTAAACCTATGTATATAAATTTGTGTTAATTTTGATTTTCTGTTTTATTTAGGACTGTTAACCATAGGACTACTGTAATATACTTAAATATTATCAATTTCTGCGTTTTACTGTTGTGTTTGTGAAAGTCTAAGTTCGTTTATTGACCCACTGGAATTGACTGTGTCTTCACTGAGCTGCTCAGTCTCGCTTATCGACTTTTGGGTAGTGTTGTTCAAATACTGGGAACTTGAACTGGCGCCCGAGTAACAAGTAAGGAAGCTCGAATGTCAAACTGACAGCCTTAGTTCTCGCACTGTACGAGAAAAAGGGCGTCACAAATTGTATATAATTGAAAATAGTCAAATAAAAATTGCCCTAAATGAGGATTGTGTGCGCACTCATAACTTAATATAACATTAACATTATACTAAATTTTAATATTAAGAAAACAAAGATGAACATGTAAGTTAATGACAGCATATCCATTCATAGTACAAAAAATCTAGACCAATTTTTCACATATTTTGAATATTATTTCTCAGGGGATAGTTTTATGATCAATCGATGGGGAAAAATGTCAGGAACAACATATTGAAACGTTTAAGACTTGGGTGTTGTAGCGATTTGGTAAATAAATAAAAATTATCAACAAATTGCCCTTACTCGGCTTTAACGCGGTCCGACGGCCATAAAATACTTCTAATAATTAAAGAAGAAATATCACCTTGTTGAGAAAGAAATTCTCTACAATTTTGATACGGGAAATGTCTCTCTACCTCCTTTCCCTCGTTATTTATTTTTGAGAAAGAATTGAGGCAACATATGCGGACGACTAGCTGGTTTAAGTCGGGGCAGAGAGCCGTGGATCCAGAGTATTCGTAAGAGTGGAGAAACTTACCCCTTTTGAAATGTACGGCATAAATGATAGATTTCTGTTTATTTTGAGAAAAGGAGACAAAGAAAAATTGATGTTAAATTGGGCACCATCTATAGTGAAAATAAGTAGAATTGTCTCTTTTCCTCGAATAACCAGTCTACTATAGATCAGACTGAAATTGTTGGTAAGAGAAATAAAAAGATTGTTTAAAATGAATGTTAAAATATATTACATGAATAATAGACAAATCGGTTTGTAAAGACTAATTGAAATTAAAAAAAAAAATGTGTATATAACAATTTATACCAGGATCCTAGATTGACTATTGTTGAGGTGACTGGTTCTGGGACAGCAATCCAGACCCACAATTGTCTCTTGTTGCGAGAATGGATTCTAAAGTTTCCTTGGCAATTTACGTCTCTTAATGAAATGGAGTGAAAATCGTAGGAAAATTAACCAACTAGGTGGTTTATGAAAAAAAATAGATAAGCTGTGCAAAAGCTATGCAGGAATGAAGAAGCTATGCAGTAACGTATACAGAAATGTATAAGTATATACGTGCATTAACATATAAGTACATATAAATATATAGAAATATATAAGTATTTAAGAATTTAAATATCCAAGCATCTAAGCTGATTTCATAAACTCTAAATTGCCAAAAAAATGAAAAAGAATGGAAAAAATATTTAAAAACCATGTGGTACATATAGTATTTTAACTACTTATTAAATTAAAAAGAATTGACCTTGAATTTAAATTTATTTTAAAAACAATTGAAATTACATCAAAGACAAAAATTGAAGATAACTTAAATTTTAAATGAGTAATAAATGAAATTACCTGTATGTTAAACACTTGTGAACGCGGGTATAAAAATGTAATATCAATTACTGAAGTCCACAGTTAAAAATTATATACGTTTGAATCAGTACAAAGGCTGCAAGCAAATGATTTCCTGGTGTGTTTTACTGATAAGGTAAACTTTTTTCGTCCTATTTACTGCAAGATAGCGCTACCAAATAAGCGTGAGAAATCTATTTCCCCTAATTAAATTGAAAGCTATAAAATATGAAAATAGTACAGGTATGGCCATCTGTCAATTGTTCAGTTAAACGCAACAACTTGCAGGTCGCAAATTTTACAAGTTCCTTTACTCACAACTAAAATAGTGGCATATGATCGATAAAAGGAATCTATAATAAAAGTTTTTATTACTTCCATACCACAGCTGATTTGCCTTTGCCTCACAATTCGTAAATACAATACATAACCAACAATATGAACAGCTGTGAATAAATAGTAAAACGTATTGTGATAACTCAGTAAATATATTACATCTTATAGTATATATTATGCATAGTAACGAGAAAAGGTAAGGAAAATAACCATATGTACTTACATAGTAAACAAAAATATAAAAATTTGAAATATAGGTATCTGATGTAAATAAATGTTTTGTAGACAATTGTTAATTGTTTCCTGGGATGCTGTATAGAACGGAAATACATAATAGTGTAGAAAAACATGACTGAGTTCCTAAGATATAAAATATGTACATAAAACAGTGTGAAATGGTTTAGCAGTTATACAAGTAAAATTCTGTTAGTTGAAAATAGTTTCACTTACAAAAACTGAATCAAAATATTACACAGATCGTGCTAAATATAAACAAAACACTAGTTTTTATATAAAACTGTAACACTTTGTCGTCATGGCGACATGGCGGAGCGGCGCGTGCCGCACTTGGCAATACAACTTGGCAAAAAGATCTTTAAAAATTAACAAAAAAAAATAAGCATCGTAGAGTGGTATTTCCCGTATCAAAATTTCCAGTTTTCCGTGGTGATGAAAAGAGATATATTCAAATTCTGGCAGTCGTTAGATATTCTTGGTGACTTTATTTTTTCTCTCAAATGCTGTTGTCAATGTCAGTGGTGTCTGCGTAACTAGCAAGGAAATTGAAATTCACTAAAAGGCAATGTCGGACTGGCCTCATTTGGCCCAGTTGTCGGCGACAAATATAATTTGGCCCATACCCTACGCCTTACCTATCCTTCCAAAAAAACAGTAATTTTCAAGATCAAGAATCATATACTTAAATAAACACAAATTAAAAATCAATATTTTTGTTTTCGTGTTGTTTATCTACGCATATCAAGGATCCGAAATGCTTGATACGAAGTATTTGTTACTAGGAGAGATATGAAGCACCTATTATTTGTTTATAAAAATACTCGTTACTCGTTTTGGATTTTGTATTTTCAATATTAACGATGAAAATCCTTCAGTAACATCCCCGCCCCCACTTTCATATTTTTAAACGATGAAAATATAATATCCCCCTCCCAGTTCTGCACATTGTATTGTTTTCACAATAATATGAATAAAGTCATCTCAAGTACAGTAACAAAGAATCGTGTACTATGTATAAACTAACGATTAGTTTCGGATACGCAAAGTACCCAGTATTCAAATCACTAGACTTGATTAATCGAATTTTAATGAGAAATAAGTACCGTCCATATAAAGTTCATTATGCTTATTATTGAGGACCTGTTGATTTTGAGCGTTAGATGTTAAATTGTTAAATTTATAATTTTTTACATCACTTTTAAACAAATATTTCTCATGATGTTTTAGTCTAATATGAGTTTAGTAAGAAGTATATTTGAGAAATTTAATTGCGAGGAAGTCCGTCACAACCGGAGGTACCCAACATTAAGTGAGAGGAAACGTGGTACAAGAAATACATTGTTTAAAAAAAAGATATTTCGTATGATCAGATTGAGCAAAACATTTTTCTACAATCGTCGCCTGTCCGAACTATTCACTAAAAAATAATTAATAAAATTTACCTTTCTAGATAATTTCATTCAAAATGTAGATTGAGTATTATTGCTTATTTTTCAAAGAAGTCCAATTTTATCAGTATCAAAATTAATACTACGAAAAATTAAATTTTCATTATATGTTATTAGTAACTGTTGATAAATATTCAATTATTCTAGAGTGCCAATAACAAAAGTTTTATGTGTAATAAAATGAAAATGGAGAAATAAATATAATTTGTAATACAATTCACAATAACTCTTCCTTTATTAATGTTTTAATTTCCATCTGGAAATGCCTCAAATCAGTAATTGGATAAGTCTGGTATATAAAACGCCACATTGGACATTTTTAAGCAGTTCTATGTTTCACTACGACTTATAGAACGATATACAACACAATGCAATGCAAAACTTATTCGTTTTAGACGAAACCATATATAAAATGTAAACTATTTATTCATTCTGATCCTTAGATTTCCATATCCTAAATTGAAATGCAATGCTTACTTCCGTGAAAGTATCTCCCTTAATATAAAATCTTCGAAACAGGGAGAGAAAGAATAATAAAAACTTCTGTGTGTATGTTTTATTTGATTTTATCTAAGATTTTTTGGAGATTAATAATAAAAGTTCCAGATCATGAAGATAGAGACGGCCACTATAGCACGCATATGTGCCTAAGTTTTGTCGTCAATAATTCTACTAATAAGTCAAATATTTCAATATACCTCTGTTAAGGTTTCCAGCTACTTTGTTTATAGTTTGAAACTAGGTACATTAATTTTTAAAGCAATTATTTATGAATAATACACCTAAATCATATTGTACCGATTTTAATGTGCACTGTACAACTCTTGAAGAATTTCCCGAGTTAGTAAGAGACCATAATTTTTTTATATTAACTCTTAACGAAACTTACTTCTATCTTGTTTTTGTTATAATTTATATTCATTGGCAAAGTATCCTATGTCTGTTCCTCTGACATAAACATCAGAGGTGAAGAAGTTTTTTCCAATATTCCGGTAAATTGTCTTATTTTTGCAGATTCTGTGATCATATTTACAAGAAGAAACATGTAATAGAAAAACTCAAAAAGAGAAGAGAAAACCTTGCGTGAATCACGTATTGCCTACGTTTAACTATTGTAATAGATTATACTCGCCATGCTCAGATCAAGTTACAATAAATCGTTTACAAATCGTCCAGAACACATGTAATTTTATGTTCAACCTACGAGAATACGATCATGTATCAAAATAATATATTTAATTGAAGTGGTTAAAATGGAAAATTCCGTAAAATTTGGTTACCTCAGTTTTTTTATTCCTCAATTCACTCTTCCATTCTGCTGTAGGTATCCTAGAGAATAACTTATCTTTAGAATTGTCATATATAAATGCAATAATAGCCAACAATACACCTACACTCACAATGTCTTCCTATCGGGTTTACTTCGTGGAGTGGAAATTCCATTGCCCGTGATACAAAATATCTAGGAGTCATGTTTCTCCAAAAACTAACATCATCCTGTGAAGGTGTAGGCAAATGTGTGGAAAAAATTGGGGGTTAAATTCCAAAATGAACCTGTGGTTATACACCAAGCTAGTGCGACCCATTATATAATACGGATATGATATATTCCTCGTCTATTTGAGGCTAATTTGGCACCAAATGGAATACTGAAATTTCTGCAGTCGCTTTGCCCTTGTCTAAATAGAAAATTTAAGCCAATTTGTATTTGAGAAATTTCAACAATGAAAATGGTAAAATAACAAGTTCTGCTTTTTTGAATTCATCTATATTTATAAAACTTTCAGTAATCTTCACCGCACGCTACTATAGAGGGTGTCTCACCGGGAACTGAATCGATCGATATAGAGAAAAGTACGAATCAGAAAATTTTGAAAATTTAGATAATTACTAATGTCGGTGTGGCCAATCTAACTAAAATAATTACAAGCAGCTGGCACTTCCGCTTATACCGGAAGTCGATACCAACTTGCTTATTTCAAATAGAACATCCTATATACTTTAGGATTCTCGAAATTAGCATGAAATTTTGAGTTGAAAATATGCAGCATATCCTATACCTAAACCTAGCCGTTTCAGAGATATTTGACATTTTATAAAAAAAATTACAGGTGCAATGGTTTGCAAGAACCCTTATAACTTTCTTCGTGTAAAAGATCCTCATTTGCTTCTTGTCATGTAAAAAGAACACAAGGAGAACTACGTTCTACAATTGAAATAAATTCAATAATATCATACCAAGTGTTCCGTTTTTCGCGTTACATCTTGTCAACTTCAAACCGCGAAAACTTGTTTAAGTCAAATGGAACACTCTGTATTTTTTTACGTCAAGTTGTGTAAAATTGAATTCCCTTTTTTGCTGATATTGGCATTGCGGGGGTTAAAGTTACAACTTTTTGAAATATTTTCGATTTTATTAGAAATTCATGAATTGTTGTAATCATTTCATCGAAATAGCCATGATTAGAAACAATCAGTCATTATCTTATGTCAAAAAATGCCAGCACGTTTAAATTATACCAACGAAAACTTTTTAAATTTGTTTATTATTTATGGAGAATGTGATAAGGTAATATCAAGAACTTGCAGCACATTTGCTACTCGATATCCACAAAAACGGAAACCGTCACCAAACACTGTAAAACGCATACTGGATCATTTTAAAAATTATGGCCCTGTCAAGGCAAAAATGCAAAGAAGAAGGCCTATTGTTGATGACGAAAACATTGAAATAGTCATTCTGGGATATTTTCATGCATTTCCAAGGATGTCATTAAGACAAGCTGCTCTGGAATCGGGACTATGCAAGGATTCAATTCACAGAATCTTATTAAAACATAAGTTTCACCCGTTCTCATTCTATATGGTTCAAGGATTAAAAGAAACAGATTTCTTAAGAAGACAGAATTTTTGTGAGTTTATTCTAATAAGGTCTGAGGGTCACGATTCTTATTTGGGAAATATTATATGGACAGATGAAGCAAAATTTACTAAAAATGGACTTTTTAATATACACAATTCGCATTATTGGAGTGAATCAAATCCTCATATATTCAGAGAGCGAAACTTTCAGGAAAGTTGGCACTTCAATATTTACTGTGCCATAAGGAACGATAGAGTGGTGGCATTACAATTTTATCAGGAAAATTTAAACGGTAAATTAAATTTTCTCTTCTGCTAATATATATAGGTAAATTTTTGTTCTTTCTTTTAGGTGAAAGATATCTGAATATCTTACAAAATTTGAATAATAACTATTTAGAAAATTTACCTCTCGCTGAACATAGAAACATTTTTTATCAGCACGACGGTGCTCCCCCACATAATGCATATTTAATAATTAATTATTTACAAGAAACTTTTTATGATCAACGGATTGCTAATAATGGACCTTTCTTATGGCCTCCTCGCTCGCCCGATATATCAGTTCTGAATTATTTCATTTGGGGAACTATTAAAAATAAATTTTATGAGAGCCCATTAACAACCATTGAAGATTGTATGCAAAGAGTAAGAAATGCATTTCAAAACATATCACAGGATTCAATTGGAAGAGCCACCCATGAGGAACTAATCCGAAGGTGCGAAAAATGTGTCGAGGTTCGAGGGCGGAATTTTGAGCAATTATTAAATTAAAATGAAATCATATTTTAAATTGATCTTATCTCTGCTATTTTAGCTCATGCAATATCTTCATTTCGATTAATACGCATGTTGTTAGTGTTATTTTGCGTTTTTGTGGATATCGAGTAGCAAATGTGCTGCAAGTTCTCGAATCGTGGTTTGAAGTTGACAAAATGTAACGCGAAAAACGGAACACTTGGTATGATATTATTGAATTTATTTCAGTTGTAGAACGTAGTTCTCCTTGTGTTCTTTTTACATGACAAGAAGCAAATGAGGATCTTTTACACGAAGAAAGTTATAGGGATTCTTGCAAACCGTTGCACCTGTCAATTTTTTTATAAAATGTCAAATATCTCTGAAACGGCTAGGTTCAGGTATAGAATATGCTACATATTTTCGACTCAGAATTTTATGCTCTTTTAGAAAACCCTAAAATATGTAGGGTATTCCATTTGAAGCTGCTTGTAATTATTTTAGTTAGATTGGCCACACCAACATTAGTAATTATCTAAATTTTCAAAGTTTTCCGATGCGTACTTTTCTCTATATCGATCGATTCAATTCCCGGTGAGACACCCTGTATAGTAAAGAATTCGTTATTCCACATTAAACTCACTTTTATTTTAAGTTACGTTATTCTAATGGGGACTAAGTCCCCATTAGAATAACGTAACAGCACATAACGTCAAAATTAATTAGACAAACACAAATCCATGTGAGAAATACAAATAGGGCAAATTAAACCCTGCCATTTATTAAGGAAATCCCCGACATGGGAATGGGTTCTTAAATTGACAAATGTAAGGTTAAATAAGTAGCATTTATTTTTATTAATTCTGTTTCACGAGAAACTTTCAACTTATACTGTTACGCAATAAAGATTTATCGAAATTTAGACATGAAAGAAGAAGAATTTTATTACAAAATGTCATCACATTTTTTCTATAATGCTATGCGTTTTTAAACAACGAAGCTGAAAAAGCATCTATGAAGTATCAATATTTCTGCAGATCTAATGGCATGTTAAGTTGAAATAAAGGAATAAACCGTTTGATCATTTGTCCGTCCCCAGTCCGTGTGACACAAAGATAAAACAATTTTAATACGACATTAGTAAAAATTTAAAAAAAACACTATTTTTTTGTTATTACATTCATTACAATATATCTAATACCATTCAAAATGTATGTCTGTCCATCTATCACGTTCCTTGTTCTTGGATAAATACTAAATAAAGTAAATAAAATTGATATTAAGTTAAAGTTGCTTAGTTGGTCAATTTTATTATTTCTGAAGAAATCTATCAATTCATATAGGCGAGCAGGAAGCACCCCTAAAATGATCCCATAGTGACCATGGCAGTCCTAATGGCTGAATCCAGTTCTTTCTTATCTTTTCGAGGTCACTGAGTAATATTAATTATAAAGTCTTTATTGGGAAAGATGTTATAAAGTATACATACATACATTCGCAAAGGCGAAGTCTAGCCAAGGCTATTCTACGAATCTAAAGTTAGTTTTGCAAACAAAATGGGGCGTCCATGTATAAAATCATATTTTTTGTGAAAAATTAAAGCAAAAAAATGTCATGCTCTTCCGCATTTAACTCGCTATATCTCCGTCAGTTTCATTTTGAAATTTGATGCACTTATTGCTCAAAATATGAGCTTGAAAATAAGACCTGTCCGAATTCCTTCAACATTTATTCATTTTGTAACAAATTTTCAAAGTAGCACTGCCAGGTTCTGCAAATTTTTAGATACCATGGCAAAAGTTGTAACACCCCTTGGCTTAAAACTAGGAAGTGTTTCAATTATGCGAACGGCAGCTCTGGGTTATGGGAAAGCGAGGTCGTGGTTCGATATTTACTCAATTTGTTAACTTGCTGTATATATATAAAAAAATATATAAAATAGTGAATATAAATATACAAAAAAAAAAATAGATGTTCCGGCCCCACCTTAACTTATTATATGAACCAGGAGTATTGTGAGAGCTAAGGAAAACAATACTGAGTACCTAAGTTATGTAATAAGCTCACCAATAATATATATCTAGCTAAATGAGTAAAAGAAAGGAAACACACATGTTAATAATAAGTTGACTTTAATATTTGATAATGGGGCAGTTGAATAAATTTAATAAGCAATAGTAAAAAAATTGATTTAAGTTAAAATTTGAATGATTGATAATTAAAAAAATATTAAATTATGACAAGGTTTAACAAGTATTATTTAAGAAAATTGTAGGTAAAGATATTTATGTGAAAATGTATGAATATTTGAAAACGTTAAATTTAATTAAAATGGTAACATTTCTTACAAGTCTAAAAAAATATATGAAAAGTGAAATTTTAAATCAAACAAAATGTTATAAATAATACTACCAAACAGAAGGCAAGGCCCTGGTGTAGCTTTGTTTCAAAATCAGGTATTACTGCAAGGACCCCTCTCCAACACGCTGCCTCCACTCTCAAATTCGTCTCCACTGTCTACGTGGTCCAAAAAAATCGACGACTCAAATTCCTTCACTTATTGACCTCCCTCTTCTTAAAACATGACCATACATATGTGGCCGTTACATCAGAAAAATGATATAGGTACCAATAATTATATCACACCAAAAAAAATTGCCTCATATGAGGGATACTGGCAACCCCCAAGTGACCTGTGGGGGCTCAGTTTCGATTATAAGCCTAAGCTTATGGCGTGACTAAAAATTACGGCTTGACAAAATTTAATAAATAGGCTACAGCCCCAAGCCTAAGCACAACCTGCTCCTTTAATGGATCACGCCTGAAAGGGCTGCTAAGATGGCTTGGCTTCCTAACGCGGTCTTGCGAATTTAAAAAAAACTGAACGATCCGACACGCAGGTCTTAATTACAAACCCAAGTCACGGACTTGTGCACTTGGCAAAAATCAAAAGATAAGGAGAAGAAGAGGAATTGAAATTTCTACAATATAACCTTAAAATAGAGAGTGTGCTACTAGGTGTTTCTGAAGGGATAAATAATACAAATGCATAAAACACAGGCTGTTAAACCAGCCAGGAAGAGAAGACGTCGTGTGTTTACTATAGTTCGGTGTTAACTCAAAATAAGGTGTCAAGTGCTTTTCAACCTGAACAAGTTATAATTGCAGTGTTAATTGTCTGAAACTGTGCCGCATTATTTTCATTATTATTTATTTGGATATTTAACTGCATGGGGAGCATGTTTTTGCAGGAAAGAAAGAATGAAAAAATATTTATATTTGTCTAATAAATTCCTTTTCAGGAGATTTTTCACGGCAACCAGTAATACATTTATCCACATACTGGGTGGCCTAACTTACTATGCACCAGTTTAATTTTTAAATTTATTACAAATCAAAAATGTAGCATATGCAATGCTACAAAGTTGAGTTAGGAAGTTTCGAGTTTCAAATAAATAATTATCTAACATTAAAATACAATACATTATGTAGTTTTGTGGAAAGTTTCAGCCTTTTATATTTAAACTAAAAAAAGATATGCGTGTTCAAAATTCAGCGTCGAGTCAGAGCGCACGTGCTCCAACTACATTGGATGGTAGTTTGATTGGATTGTCTTTGTCGTCCTGTCCCTCACTATGTGTGGTATACGGACCAAACTTTGTTGATCTTATACACATTTCTTGGATTTTTTTTACAAACATTTTTTGAAAGAACAATATATTTTCTGCTATAAATATATCTTTGTCTTTTGTTTCAAATTTCCCTTTCAGGATAATTAAGAACGTGTTAGTATTTACAGTGTTAGATTTAAGACACTCCCATGACGTCCAATTCAGTGACAGCAGTTAAGCAAAAGAAACAGTAAGTATAAATTTTGTATTTTTCGTCTGGATCAGTCGTTTCGAACCTTCAGGTGAACACTTTAATATCCGTTTTAGGAAATGTAGTAAAAAGTCCTCCAGACACGTTAAGATGGATCGTTGATATTATCACTGGCTCCAACATATACCCTGACAGCTTTGTTTTGAAGCCAAAGTTGTTTTGGGGCGGGCCATACGTTGCTTCATACAATTATACCGTAAGAAATCATAGAATGAGAAAGAGCAATATGTGCTGAGAGGACAGTGTTTGCGCATACCTGATTAGTCCCAATTGGTGTGATAAATAAATTCTACTCAGAAATGATTTCATCAGACGATCGATGTGACCAAACCAACTCAGTATTATATCCAATACGACTCGTAGCAACTTTACACCATCTCCCTTACTGATACTGAGGTTGGATGATGCGACTTATCACTGTTAAGTTTAAGTTTATTAGTGATGAACCATCTACTAGCATCTTTTTCAAATTGATCAAAGCTACTTAGTAAACTTGACTAATCTAGGTTCAAAGCAATTAAAGTTGTATCGTTTGCAAAAAGGATACACTAACTTAGACAGATGAAAAAAATATTCTATATCATTTGTAAATAATATAAACAACAACGGCCCCGAAACAGATGCTTGTGGTACTCCATCTTTAATATTACTGAGAGTAGAATTAATATTATTTGTATTAGCACATTGTCTACTATTTAGGTATGATTCAAATAAAGATAGAGGTGCACCTCTTATGCTATATTAGCTCTTGGTCTTGGTCTTGTGATTTTTATTTTTTTGGGGCATCCGGTTTTTTATGTTCTCTAAGTTGTGGACGAAATGTTACATGATTTGCCTACACTTTCGATAAAAAGAGCCTTTTTAAAGTAAGTCGTCCAGACCATATGTTCTTTCTATAAAGCGTAATATTTTCTATTATGAATTATGATAAAGATAATGTGTAGATGCCTCTCTCGTTTCGCTAACTAGCTTAAAGATGAATATTCAATATTTAGAAAATTGCTTGTTGTAAAAAATAAATTGCTAAGTAGTCATTTTATCCAATACAAAATTTATTGCAAAAATCCACTACCAAATACCGTGCAAATTGTGATATTGGAGCTAATTTGAAAAAAGCTAAATGCTTAAAGCTATTTAGAATTTCGCAGAACAAAGACACTAACGGGATTGTAGAGAATTAAATTTCTACAAAAGTCGGGAGAATATACAGCGTCTTGAATAGCTGAACTGAAAAGCGCATTCACAGATACAGCAAAGGAAAGCTTATCCTAGCGAAACTCGTTTTTGTTTTAAAATTCCAAAGCAAAAATTTGGTGGAAATTGAAAATTTGGTAGTAGCGATTTTTTTTAAATGATTGTAATTTTGACGGATGCGTAATATTATTATCGCTGTGTTAATATTTAGTGACCCATATACCTCATACACCCAAGTTATTTGTCATGAAAAAACTTATTCTTTATAAGAAGTTTTGCTTAGCTTAGGAAGTCATTAACAGCTGTCAGGAAGGGAGAGAGATTCAATAAGGAAATATTTATTATTTTTGGCCATAACTTTTTTTTAATGCATATATTGGTAAAAAAAGCATAAGATTACAGAAGTAGAACTATGACAGGTGCAGTGATATGAATTTTCACTCAATAATTTCAGTTGTTTGCAAAATTAGTTAATTTAAATTAAAAACTAGTGGCAATCTTCATATCTTGCAGTTTTAAATTAACTAATCTTGCAAACAAAAGAAATTATTGAGTGTCATAGTTCTAATTTAGATAGTCTTATACTTTTTTACAAATATATGTATTAAAAAAATAGTTATATCCAAAAATAATAAATATTTCCATATCGGATCCCTCTCTCTTGGACACGCGCACCTTAACATAAACTACACAGGATGTTTGAAAAATTATAAACCATGAAATCAGCTTAATTACCTTTTCTACATTTTTTATGAAAATCTTGTTTACAAAAGTTTTTCAATTACGAAGGAACGTTTAAATTCGGAGTTCAGTTGCAAAATACGGAGAAACCTACTTAAAAAAATACGTTTTATTCAACTAGGTTGAACACTCTACTGCATGCAGGCCTCCTACTAGTAAACATTTTTCTATTTTTTTCTTCATACACTGATGGAATCATACCAAGTAATGCTATAAATTAATGTCAACGTCAGAGCAACATATATTTATCATACTTTGTATTTTTATGACAATATTAATTACTGATTGAATAATGCTAACCTAGGAACAAACGAATTTACTTGGTCAAGTGCTATGGAATCAGAAATGTTTCATGTAACTGCGCAATAGAAGTTTTCAATGACATGTATTCAGATGTTAAAGTGACTTGCAAATAAATAACAACTCAAGAAGTTGACGCTGCTATCCTTGTAGTTTTAGATTCTGCACAAGAACACACAACATTGTCGTTAAGGGAAGATCAATAAATTTAGGTATTGGCAAATCTCATATTCAGACTTAAATTTATTCGCAAACTTCAAGTTTCAGATGACGTTCGACATTTGTACTTTTGTTTAACTATGGGTGAGAAAATTTTAGTAAATATATAATAATAATAATAATAAAATTCTTTATTAATGAAATAACGTAATACATTTTTATTCAAAGCAATGGTTAAGGGGAATGGTAGCTCAGTGTGTTAAAGCGACTGGCTAGCAAACTGAGTTGCCTAGCGAAGTGGGTCCGATTCCCGCAAGGCGAAACAATTTTTCATTGAAAAAAATTGCCCCAAGAGTAGTTCGGAGTCCACATTAAACTGTAGGGCCTCGTCTCTCTTTGCCTAGCACAAGATCCTTGAGATCTTCCAGGGAGTTACTTCGATAATTTGAGAGACGGTTAAGAAAACATTTTTTCAATGGCGCGTAGATGTCGCCCTCGAGAGGCAACCGGATGGCTCTTGGTACTTGGGGTCCTGAATTGATTTAGAACCCTACTGCATTACCAATGCCATCCGTTTTCGATAAAATTCCACCCCATTTTAGCCATCCCAAAAATCGTTAAAATTAAAATACTCGATCATGCGTCAAAAAATGTTTCGAAGTCAATATTATATAACGATGAATTCTAGCCAAAATAAACATTTATCAAGATAATTTTCTCTCCATTTACCAGTCATACCCCCCACAACCCCTGTTAAGGCACGTTACGTCTCGGAGGACTGGGTGGGTCTCAAAAAATGTCAACACGAAACAAATCGCGTCTCATAAAATGTACTTTAATATTTAGAAAATAAAAGGCATAATGAAAAATATTTTAGGGTATCATATATCATTTTCAAGAAAAAAGATCGCTCTCTTCGCTATTCAGTAGACGTTCGTAATCGAGGTCTTCGGGCTCATCCAAGGCATCTTTGTCAGTTGTATCTTCTGGCCGCATTGCCCTTTCACAGCTGTTTAACGCTGAAACACGATTATTGAACAATTTGTGAAAATAAGGGAATAATAATCACATTAACTTTGAAATTCATTTTAATAGAAAAAATTGATGTGCTAGTTAATTTGTTTTCATCATTTTCTTCAGCATAAGCATGTGCATTATACACATATCCTTCTTAACCTCGATTAATTTCACTTTTGAATATCTTGATTATTGTTTCTCTTAATCACCTAATTGTTTTAAAGATACTATTAAATCATATTTTGTCAACAACAATTTTTCAAAAGCATAACCTAATATTCTAATGCTTGCTGAAATCCAATTGAAACCATCGACATTCAAAGATTTACAAATCACCCGCCCTAAACAAACCACGTGATCAGTCTAAGCTAATCGAATCTCCAATAAATATGCTTCATCACGTGACCCATCAATCTATTAAGAAGGATCATTTTCTAAATATTAAAGTGCATTTTATGAGACGTGATTTGTTTTCTTGTTGACTTTTTGAAACCCACCCCCTTCTCCATGACGTAACGTGTCTTAACAGGGGTTGTGGGGGTGTAACTGCTAAATGGACAGAGAATTATCTTGATGAATGTTTATTTTGGCTAGAATTCATCGTTAATATTGACTTCGAAACATCTTTTTGACGCGGAATCGAGTATTTTAATTTTGACGATTTTTGGGGTGGCGAAAATGGGGTCGAATTTCATCGAAAATGAATGGCATTGATACATATCATTTCTTATACCTATAAGAGCTCAAAGTGTGAATGCTATCCGATTTTAACCGTATTTAACAGAATTTAAAAAAAAAAAATCAAAAAATGCGATTTTTGGACTACTTTAAACGGTTATTTCTCGCAAACTGTCCGGCAAACACGAATGGCAATTTTTTGACAATGAGTGGAAGTGCAGATCAGTAAACTCTGAAATTTTCAAGAGGTTGCCTGATAACTTCTTTTTTTTTTAACTCGCGTGTGCCAAAACGGCCCATATGTATCGGATGGCATTAAAATTTTATCATATAATCTGGATATGAATTTCAGACAGCCGCATTTTTTTTCTGTTGCCACGTGATCATTTTTTAACCCCTACACCAATCTCCGCCCCTGTCCATTTCGGGCCCAATCGGGTAATACAGCAGGGTTTTGGAGTCAATTCAGGACCCTAAATACCGAGAGCCATCCGGTTGCCTCTCGAACGCGTCATTGCTTTGACAATTCATTAAGGGCGCAGTTTGTAGATTATTGTCTATACTCTTCCACTTAACCCTTGAATTTAAGGATTTTAACGACATAATAATACCATATGTATGGTCCACTCAAATCCAACCCGACCCCTGCACGAAACGTCAACCTGTGCGCGATTACATCCGTGTCGCGCACAAAGCTGCTATGACAATGCCGAAAAACCTATAGCTATGTTTAAGGTCCCAACACAGCCGCAACAGTCATGCGCGCAACACAACGGAAACCACACGCGAATCAACAGCCCGCACAGAGGGCAAACCAGACTACAGCAGACCACACATATTACCCACGCAATATGCACAATATGACAAAATTGCTGTTTTGTAATAAATTAGTTGTCATCCTAGTTTTAAAAGTGTTTAAGCTAAATTTATTTAAACCGTATTCAACATTATTATACATATGAACAGCATTATAGTAAAAATACCTTCTAAATATTTCTATAAAGTGATTTGGCATTGTGAGAGTTTAACAATGCCTAATATTGCTATTATGAATTTCGTCCCGAAATAACAACTTCTTTCGCAAATATACGGGTACAGAAGTTAATAAAAAAAAGGTAAGTAAGTGATATTCGTAATTATTATTCATGTCTAACCACTTCAAGTGACGAAATTTATCTGTTATATGATCCTATTTTCCATGGTTCTTAACGAACCGATAGCAGGTGTACTTCTCTTTTTGAATGCGATTTTTTGTGATCAAGTTCAAGATGGATAGCATACAATATCAGCACAGAAGAAAATTGGCAACACAAATGATTCAGACAGTTTTTTTTCCTGCTTTTATAATTAAGAATATGTTTACTTGCATAGAGTAGCTTTAAACTTGCACGACCCCTTTATTAAATTGACCATTGAATCTTAATTATTACAACCACTAAGTTTTATACTCTGTCAATAAATGATAACCTTTCATCATTTATTATAACATTTAAGTTAGATTTAAGATTTTCATATTCATTTTTTGGACAAAATAATATGATAGCCGTTTTTTGTGAGTTAATTTTTTATTTATGTTTTTACAATTAGAAACTATTTTACTAAGATCTTCGTTAATATTTTTCAATCCTGACTCATACTCTTGGTGACTAAAGTTAGTGTAAATAAACTATCATCTGCATAGCAATGAACTTTTGAATATTTAGTAACGTTATATACATTAGATGTATATGCTAGAAAGAAAAACGGACCAAATATGGAGCCTTGCGGAACTCCAGATGTGACTATCTTAGAAGAAGGCTTACCTAAGTTCGTGCGGATAATTTGATGGCGATTTTCCAAACATGAACGGAAAAACATTAACGACATAATATCTAAACCGTAATATTGCAATTTTACTATCAGTAAACTATAATCCACTGAGTCACAAGCCTCTAAAAGAACCAGTATGCTCGCCAGTTCCCCATCAAAATCTCTGACTAGTGTATCTAAAATATTTACTAATGCCGTACTCGTAGCCCAGGCGGTATTTGTTTTGGTTTGGGTGAATCGGGTAGTATGGCAGATTTTTGGCTTAATCGCTCCTAAAAATCATAAGAAATGATAATTTCACTATGCGCTAGTTTGAAAACGTGGGCGTAATTTTTTATTAAACAAAATGTGAAAAAATTACTAAAAACTCCGTTTTCCTCTTATTTTCTCATATATCTCAGTAATTTTACTTTTAGGGAAACTTATACAAATGAAAAAGTTTTGTAATTAAATTTTAAATGAGATGCAGTCGGTTACGAATCCAAAAATTCATTTTCGCTATTGCAAAATTTTAAAAATCGCAAACAAAATTGTGAAATAGCAAGTTATTTGTGGAATTTTTTTCAAATGCTTATATTATACTTAGGACCTTCATACTTGGCTAAAGAAAATCTTTTATATAATAAACATTTCCACCAAATTTCATCAAGATCGGACTTTTAGTTTTTGCATAATAATTTTGCCATCTAAACTGGGCAAAAAAATTTGCAAATTTTCAAAATGTTGCTGAGGCTAAACCAAATCATTTAGAAAATTGAAAATATTTTGAAATATAAAAGAGCAATCAAATTTTCAAATCCATTTTGAGATATCAAAATCCGTTAATTAGGAGAGCCTAGGGAATACCCAAATATAGGTGATTTTAAGCAGATACCGCCTGGGCTATCGTGCTGTGTCCGGCTCTGAAACCTCATTGATTTTCTGGTAGCAGCTTATATTTATTAAAGTAGTGCGTTAATTGAAAATTGATGACTTTTTCTAAAAGTTTACTTAAAATAGAAAGTAAGCTAATAGGACGTAAATCACCAAGTGTTTTAGGGCTATTTGTCTTAGGAATAGGGGATATAATAGAAATTATCCATTGTGCCGGAAAAAATCGTATTTTCAAGAAGCAGTTAATCCGCATGCATAGCATTGACGTTGCAAGCTTATTTCATGTCCAGAAGCATTTTTTAAGAAACATTTGATTTAAATTTAGAAATCATTTTTTCCATCTCCTCCGAGGTAACAAGTTGGAATGAAAATTTTATGTCCGTATTAAATTAAATTAATTAAAAATTTTATATCAATATTATTTTATTATTTCGTCGAAATATTTTATGCTCCGACGAATCTACTTTTACTATTAATAGAGTAATTAGTCTTATCTTGAAATTGTAAGTACTGGGCTTAGAAAAATCTCAATTTCCGAATTACCACTAATAGCAAATATTTAAAAAAAGTGGATATTTGGTACGGCATAATGCATCACAGATTAATCGGTCCTTATTTTCTGGATGAAAATTTAAATCAAAACACTTAATTAGAAATTTTGTATTGAGCGAACCGAGCAATAAATATTTAGAATTCAGGAAAAAAAAATTTTCAACAAGACGGATGTACACCACATTCTACAATTTTAGTTAAGCAATGGTTAGAACATCACTTCCTCGAAAGGTGGATTGGCCGATATGGACAAACAGCATGGCCAGCCTGGTCGCCAGATCTAACGCTGTTAGATTATTTCTTATGGGGATATTTCAAACAGAAAGTATGCCTAAACGATTTGCAACCATAAATGAAGATGTGATCTCATCTGTGTATGAAGAAAGAATTCACAAAAATATTAGAAAAATTTGTGCCTACTAGTAGGAGGGACGGGGACATACTACATAAAGTGTGTTTTTTTAATTGGGACATCCTATAATATGCAAATAATTTCAACGTTCCATCGCAATTTAAATTTTCATAAAACATGTAAAACAAACAATCCTTCTGATTATTTTGCAAGTAATTCAAACTTTTATGACTTTCAACATTACTAGCAAAAGTCTGTAATTTTTAACAGATTTTATTTATCATTCTTATATCAGCTCTCGACATTTTTCAATTACCATTTCTTAAAATCCGTTAGATCCACTATATTTTACGATGTGCGTGTACTCAACAATAATCGTTTGATTCAGCGGCTAAATTTTATTCGATTGGCCTACATGGTGCCATTCAAGTAAAACTGTATTAGATACGGCAAATAATCGTAATAACGTATGCAAAGCACTGATCCTGGCACTAAGAAACCATTAGAGCAACACAGGGATGAACAGAAACATGAACTAGATGCCTAATTGTTTTATCTGGCACACTATAACGATTTCCGTTTACTATGCGGGCCGACACGTGCTTCAAACGCGGGTTTGTAACCGCCACTGCCTATTCTCTGACAGCTTGTGTATACCTACACGTATGAGAATAGCTCTTTCAAGACGTTACCGCCTGTAGCTCGACTGCTAACTCGAATAATTAAATATATCGACTAGGATTCTTCGGAAGGAAAAGGATCAGGAACTTTCGCATAGTTTTCGCACTAAAAGCGGTTGGGTTGTCACCAAGTCGTGGATCTCGCATATCTTAAATAATTAATTGAGTTAAAGAGCTCGAGATGATAGAGATAATTTTTTTTTCTTAGTAAGTACATGTATAGACGAATCGGCAATCGTAAAATATATCACGACATCGAAAACAAGTATATACAGGGGTATTTCGGAAACTAAGAGAACAGCTTAGGTTCTACGGTCAATTAATAGTAATAATAATAATGTTTATTTACAGAGAATGATAGACACAATATAAATAATAAGTTACAGTAGATATATACGGGTAAATAAGCTAGGAATTTTATAACTGAGAGTACACTTATTTCGAAATACAAAGTAATAATATGTCACTAAGATATCTACAAAAATAACGAAAAAAAAAATAGATATTAGCATGTACCTACATATTTTTATGTTTAATGTAATCGATATACCATACCTGGAGGTTCCGGATCAGTATAAGAGATAGAATTAGCTTTACACAAGTGGGTGTAAGAATTCATGAATAAACGTATAGTTAATTATAAGCTTAAACCTATACATATACAGGCTGTTCATTTTATCAGGGCACTCGAGAATATCTCACTTAATAACGGTCGTACAAAAAAAATTATTTTTACCAAAATTGTGAAGATTTATATAACCTACAAAATGGTTTAAAGGCATTTGAAATCCATGGCCTACTTTAAGAGTTTTGGTGGAAAATATCGAAAATGTGGAAAACGTCTAGGCCAAATATCACCGTTATTTGAAGAGATACGAAAAAAATTCTTAAGGCGAAATTTTTTTGCAAAAGAGAGTGTTTCAACCAGGTTTTATCTATTATTTTACAGAACCACTGTATTTTGAGATTTACTCTTCAGGCTGTTAAAAGAATTATTTTGAAACGGACGCGAAATGGCGCCACTAAATAGAGTATTTTCCTCTCTTTTCAACGATATATCTCATGCCATATTTATTCATTGGTACTACGTTAGTAATTATAAAAACATTTTTTTTAAACTAATAAAAATTTTTTTAACAAGCATTATACTTGCCGTGGAGAAGTATGATTAAATAAAACAATAAAATAATTCAATAAGTTGTTCAAATCTTTGCTATAATAAAACATTAACACAATTAAGAAGAATAAAGTAAATTCAGGTAACAAGAACAAAATAATAATCAAGAAGGCAACATGGAGCAATTATGGAAAGAGTATTCGCAGTTATGCCAATGTATAGAGGTCCTCCATAAAAGCGCCACTCTTTGCTCAGAAAGTTAAAATGTATTTACCAATTAATTTAAGCATAATATCCATTTGTTTGTACTTCATGATTTCAATATTATTTCAATTATTTTAAAATAGTTGACTATGAACAAACTTGACAATTTAATTTTTTGACAGATCATCTCAGTTAATACTTAAACTCTCACTCAATCACACTCGGTTAAGAATTTAGAATTTTCAAAAATGATTTTCACTCACATTGATCGTTATAATATATTCGTTACATATTGCCAATGCAATTTTAACTCTGGATTAGCTAAGTAGAATATAGAAACAGATTTTCACAAACACTACAGCCGAATAAAACTCTGTTCAGAAAACTAGCTACGAAACTGAAAAATATTGGTTCATTTTTAAAGAAGAAGACAAGGCTGAACAGTGTTACTGATAATGTAAATAAGGTAAACCAAGTTATTAATTATGTAAGAAATAAAAATACAGAAAATTTGGAAACAACATTAAGAAAAATTCAAATTGCTTATCATATAAATAAAACAAGTGCTAAAAAATTTTTAAAGAAAAATGGTTACCGGTGTTAAAAATCCAAAAAAGTTCACAATTTACAAGCGGGGAACAAACCAAGGAGGACGACTTTTTGTAGGTGGCTGATGGAAAAGAAGCGTGCCGTTCCATTAATATGTAGTAAAATACTTTGGTCCGACGAGATAAATTTTTCCAATAATGGATTTTTTAATCGCAATATTCATTACAAATGGACTTCTGAAAATACGCACTGGCATAGACCGACTGGGTTTCAAAATCGTTTTTCAATAAATGTATAGATAGGTATTTTAGGCACCAATTTAATAGGTCCTTATTTTTATTATGGTCACCACAGTGATCAAAGGTACCTAAACTTTTTGAGAAATGAATTTAATGAATTCTTAGATGACCTACCTTTAGAGAATCGACACAACTTTCAAAATTTTCAACAAGATGGAGCTCTTCCTCGCAATTCCTAGATTTGCCTAGATTATTTAGACGAAATTTTGCCTCAACATTGGATAGGTATCAATGGATTTATTCGATGGCCCCATCGTTCTCCAGATATAACACCAATGGATTTTTTCTATGGTGGTATATTAAAGATAAGGTATTTTTGACGACACCGCAAAATGTAGAGTACCTAGAAGCTCGACATTCAACAGGCATGTATTACAGTTACCCCCGAGATGCTGAGGAATGTTTTAAATGCAGTGCCTCGCCGCACTCGATTGTGCATAAGAAATCGCGGTGGACACTTTGAACACTTGATATGATATCTTAAAAATTATTTTGAGGATTAGATAAATATTAATATTCTGTGTGCTATATTCTTTTTATTATTAATTTTTTTTGTTACCTGAATTTACTTTATTCTTCTTAATTGTGTTAATGTTTTATTATAGCAAAGATTTGAACAACTTGTTGAATTATTTTGTCGTTTTATTTAATCATACTTCACCACGGCAAGTATAATGCTTGTTAAAAAAAAATTATTGGCTTTCAAAAATGTTTTTATAATTACTAACGTAGTACCAATGAATAAATATGGCATGTAATATATCGTTGAAAAGAGACGAAACACTCTATTTAATGGCGCCATTTCCCGCCCGTTTCAAAATAATTTTTTTAACAGCCTGAAAAGTAAATCTCAAAATACAGCGGTTTTGAAAAAAATTAGATAAAACCTCGTTGAAACACTCTGTTTTGCAAAAAATTTTCGGCTCAGAATTTTTCTCGTATCTCTCCAAATAATGCAGATATTTGGGCTAGACGTTTTCCGCATTTTCGATATTTTCCGCCATAACCCTTAAAGTAGGCCATGGATTTCAAACCATTTTATAGGTTATATAAATCGGCACAATTTTCGTTAAAATATTTTTTTTTTGTACGACCGATATTAAGTGAGATATTCTCTGTCCTAAAATTTAAATTCCTAACTTTTTAATAGCGAAATTGATTTTATGTCTTTAATAGTGTCAAGGACTAAGTTATATAATTTGGGAGCTAGAAAGTACTTTTTTGCCTTGTATATCGGATGTCTAATCGTATTTCTTTCTTGATGTCGCTTCACATTTGTAAAAAAGTAAAAAAAAATTCTTATGTCGCAAACCTTAGATTCTAAAACTAGAAGATCACTGGGACATCTATTATATTTATGAAGCATTATTCTAAGAAAGCGTTTCTGCAACGTTTTTAGTGCATAATTCAAATGGGTTTCTACTAAACTGTGGCAAATAGTCCTTATTTGTTGAGTGTTTACCATATAATTATATATTAATCCCATCGTTATTGTTGATCTATGATAATACCTAAGTAATTTATTTCTGTTTTTGATAGAATAATCTGTTGAATTCCCACTGTATTAATATTAATTTGATTAAATGATGAAAGCCTTGCTCTGGTACAGCTAAAAGTTTAGTAAAAAATCTTTTCAAAATTAAGCATCAACAATTTATGATCAAACCAATTTTTTATAGTGGTTAAATGAGTTTCTACTATGTTCTTTACTTCATCCCACGTGACAGCTTTATAAAACATTCCAGTATCACCGGCAAAGCTGATTGTTTTATCTGTGCTTTGCAAGGAAATTATTCCATTTACATAAACCGAAAATAGTAGCGGTCCTAACACCGTACCTTGTGGTACTCCGTACTCGATGTTTAGTGACTTGCATTTTAAGCAGGTGCCACTGATTCTAATATTTTTAAGCGTCTGTAAGAGTAATTCATGGCTGACTGTGTCAATTGTCTTACTAAGATCAATAAATTTACCTAGACAAGATTTTCCTTTATCTCACACCAAATAAACATTAGTTGTGAGATTTATTATTGCATCTTGTGTGGAGACTCCTTCCTTGAAACCATGTTGGTTATCAGACAATAGGTTAAATTTCAGGTATGAGTTTAGTCTCTCTTTAATTACTTTTTCAAATTTGTTAGATTAGGTTATTAGGGATATTGGTCTATAATTTTATATAAAAGATTTATCAGTTTTATAGATTGGTATTATGGACTTTATGAAAGCAATCGGCCATAATCCTTCTTCCAAACATTTATTTATTATATACACTAGGGGGTCAGTGATATAAAATGAGACAACTTTTAGAGATTCCGCCTTTATATGCTCTACTCCGGTAGATTTATTATTTTTTAATTCGGAAATTAAGTTTTTGATTTCAATTTTATCTGTTGGGGGCCAAATAAATAACTGGATGCTTTGAGACCTTTGAGGTGAAAAGGTTGGGTCTTTTTTGAATAGTCTGCTAATATTTTCCCCATTTCTGAAAAAGCCTTCACCAATTCGCTTGCTATCTGTTTAGTTTCAGTTACTATTTCCCTATCTCCATATTTTATGGATTCGATGGGTGCTTTTTTGATTCACTTTTTTATATTCTGTACTATTTTGAAAAAGTGTTTAGAATCAGAGACATATTTATGTATTCTTTTGTAATATTATTTTATATACCATACTTCAAGTCGAAGATTTACGTTTTAGATGGTATTCATTATTTTTTTTCTAAATGGTTTACATGATATTAGTTGAGAAATACCGATCAAAGTTCTAAGTGCTCTTTATGTATTTTAAAAACTCTATTTAAATGACTAGATGAGCTTCAAAACAATAACTCATACCTAAACGTGATATGAATTGAGCATGATAAAGTGACAACAGAGTTGATTCTTTACTTTCTTTTAGCCTTAGAGGTGCACAATATAAAGATGAAAGTTTACTGTAAAGATTTCCGATATGTACTGCTATGTATTCGCATATTGGACGATTATGAAGATTGCATGTTTGTGTTATTTGCTGAATCAGGGTTTGAATTTGTTTGTTTCCTTTAGATGGTTTTCAAAATTTATTTAAATTAGCTAAAGATCCGAAAGGTATGTGTTTTAGAATGTTAATACTTGTTTAGAGTTGTTTTAATAGTTTTAAAGTTTTTATTTGACGTCAACAGTAAGTTTGATACTGAGATCTATGTTAGTGGTTATTAAGTTGTAGTTGAAATAATTTCTGATATTTAAGTCATTATGACATTTCCTTTAAGTAGGAAATTTTATTTTTATAGTTGGTAAATGTTTTCCTGGAGAAAGACAAAGAGGTTTAAGTTAGGTTATGTTTGGAATGAAATTAATCAAAATTCATATGGTGTTTTGTTTTGTTTATTTTGGGTACTTTGATATTTAGTGAGATAGAAGAAAACAACAGAAAAAAAGAGAGGTTGTAAAATTGGAAAAACAAATTCAAAGGAAAAAAAGGAACAAGTGAAAATTAGGGACTGAAGGAAAGAAATAAAAACAAAAAAGAAAATAATTTGAAATTGAATTAAAAAGTCAGAAATTGTGGAGATCAGCGAAGAAGAGTAAAAATAGACTGTAAATAAGAAGGAAGAGGTGTTATTGTGGATAGGAATTGCAGAGGAGATAAGGACGAGATAAGGTGAAGAATTAATGAAAGGAGAATTGTTGGATTTGGAAAGAGCAGAGTGTAGCTACGAAGAAGAAAGGTTTTTGTGTGTTTAATTTTGCACAAGGTTGTATACTAAAATTTAAATAGTGTATTAGACTTTCGAACCTGTTAAAAAACTGCTAAATTATCTAAATATCAAGGAAAATAAATTACTTATATCAGATTAAAAATTTTACTTTAATAAAATTTCAATTTAAAACAGGAACTGAATTTGAACCTGCTCCTGAAGGAAAAGATAAGCTAGCCGGCCCATTAAATAAATTTGACGTACTTTCGGATCAAAAGGTAAGAGATTTTAATTTGATCTTTTTGGTTTTAAAGTTTTTTTTGGGGTTTATCTATTGGAAATAAACAAGTTAAAGTCTGATTAGTACTGAAAATTATTAAGTTCAATAATAGTAGAACAGTACAGTATATTCCATCTCAACTTAGTATGTTTTCTACGAGCAATTCAAGAAATTTAGTATTTTGCACTTAAGCTATCGACTTATTGCCAATATGTAACCATTGACTTTCATCAATTGAATATGTTCTAAATGTAAAATATTTAAATACTGTTTTGGATGTATCGAGGCACAATTTATTAGTAAACCAATTTTTAAAATGAATAATCATTCTTTGCAAATCTGTGATTGCATCTGTAATAGACAATCCGTGCTTAAATAGATGTTATCACTAGCGATACTTACTTGCACAGTTCCTTGTATCAGAGAGATCGTTCACAAATGTCAAAAACAATAAAAGACCTAAAATGGATCCTTGAGGAACACTAATACTACTTCTGGGTTCTTTAGACTGAACGCCATTTATCACTACAACCTTCTACCTTTTATGAAGATAAGAAGTTATAGTCGTCTGCATTTTACTCTGCAGATAAAAAAGGCGACAAAAACTTTACGACCTCATTAAAATATTGTTACCCTCTGTAGTATTTCGTCCGCAAATTGAGTCACATACCTTTATAGGTTTTTAATACGTCGGATTGTTTCATGACACCATACCGAATGGTTCAACGGCGTTAGTTTTTTGTGACCTATTTTATCTGTAGAGTAAAATTGCAGACGACTTACCTAACTCTGGACCTTTTTTAATGTTGAGTAGAGTGTGCTTAAGCTCACTTGCCTTTTATGTTGCAATCCCAATGTTTTCGTGATAATTATACCTACCCCTTATTTTCCTATAAGTCGCAGTATAAGTTAAATTACGTAACTGTTTGCAGCTTTTCCAACGTCCTGGTAGTTTGGTTTCTCTAATGGGAGCATGTACATCAAAAACGTGTAGTATATTATTATGAAAGAAGATACTTTATCATCTGTCAATATGTATAAGTATTTTTAACCTATAAAAACATATTGCGTGAGTTAAGTTATAGGAAGTTACTGATCATTAACACTCTAGATGCACTTAAGGTCGAAAATGTATTTGACGTTCAAGTGAAATACTCGGCACCAGCAGCAGCGTATAATATTAATAATATAAACGGTAATATGATATACTAGATGAAGTAAGTAAAAAAACTAGTAACACTTTAATTAACCCGTCCCCTTTCTAGTGCAAAGTAAAGTGGTTATATAACTCATAAAGACAATTTTATATACAGTGTGTCTCACTTTTCAACACTCCACCCTAATATCTCGGCCATTAGTTGACCGATTTAGATCAAATTTGGTATACTTCTTTTGTTTCAGATTGTGATTGAAAATTTTTTTTTTTTTTTAGAAATTAAATCGTAAATTAGGAATTTATATTAGCGATTGAGAGCGAGAGCGATTATTGTTTTTACAGAATCTTGTTCGGCATGACTTAAAACCCCTGTATATCAAATTTCGCAAAAAAATTCATAACTTTACAAAAAATCATATCTAAGATTTCAATAATAACCACCCTCCTATTCGAGTTATTTGTTGTCCGATCTTTACATAACTTGGTAGTCGTGTAATAATGACGCCAATTAAGCATTAGGACACATTTTTTCTTTAAAGAACATGTAAAATAACTAAACTTATATTTTTGTAAAGTCATTGTAACCTAAACAACACTTTAAATTATTACTTAAACAGAAATATAATTTTAAAAGATAAATGTCAAATATAATTTTTCTCCACTAGTCCTGCATCAATTCTGATACATTTTTCAAATCTCTTCTTATTATTTTTAACAACTTTTCTTAATTCTTCAACTATTACTTCATTACATGCTTGTCTAATTCTGTCACGTTGTTCCGTTCTATTTCGTGGCATATTTTTATAGACTTTAGTTTTTATGGTACCCTAAAAATAAAAATCCATAGGGGTGATGTCTGGCGATCTAGTTGGCCACGAAATTGAAGAACCATTTCTTCCAATCCAGCGCATAAGGAAGTTGTTATTCAGCCAATTTTGAACTATTATTGCATTATGAATATAAGCCCCATCTAGTTGGAAATAGAGATTTTATTGTACGGCTAAAGTTAAATTTCGAATGGTATCGCGAAATTAATGTGTTAAAAAATTTAGGAATCTCACACTATTTAAAGTGTCATCAAAGAAAAATGGTCCAATCAAGGTCTTATTTAAAATTCCATACCACCAGACTTTTACTTTTTCGGAATATTGCCGTTTACAATTTATAATAGTGTGGGTTTACCGTTGACCAATACTTTGAGTTTTGCGATGAGACGACGCCATTTGTTGTAAAGTAGCGTCATCATTGAAAATAATTTTTTTCAAAAAATTTGTGTCGTTTAAAAACAAACCATGTGCCCAGAAGATTTATTTATTTATTTATTTATTTAGCTGCAAGCTAACAACATATTACAACAGTTGACACATATTATAACATATGACACATATTTGAAAATATCTAATATAAAGATTTACAAAAGATAAACTAAATAAATAAATAAATAAATAAAAAATAAAAAAATACAAAAACCAAACATGACCATGAACATACAATTCACTAATTATACTTTCATTTAATAATCTGATTTATATTAAAATTGTATTTATTACAGTTCATGGTATTCAATACAAAATTTTCTACACATGTTTTTAAATGCTGTTAGATTGGCAATTTTTTACTTCTGCTGGTAGACTATTGTATTCAATTAATCCTTTATGAAATAAGTTGTTTTGGCTATATGAAGTTTTCACAGTTGTGACATAAAAATTTCCTCTTGATCTTGTTTCATAGTTGTGTATATCCTCAACAAAACATAACTCTTCAAGCAGGTGCTTTGGGAATAATCTGTGCTTTATTTTATAAATAACGATCATAGAGTTCAGAAATATAGTTTGTCTGACACTTAATAATTGGGTTCTCTCTAGCATATATTTTATACTGGTGAATCTATTACATCTCAGAATGATCCTTAAAGCTTGATTTTGCCTTTTTTGCAACAAAATAGTTGCACAGTAATTAAGATGAGGAAGTATTATCGTTTTATATATCAATAATTTTGACCAACTGCTGAGAAAATTTCCTATTCTACCTAGGTTGTTCACTTTTTTTGCTATCTTACTAGTTATATATGTAGAATGTTTGGAAAATGTTAAATCCTCGTCAATCATTATTCCTAAATATTTGCATTCTTTTACTTGCTCCACTTTTTTGCCATTGATATAAATACCTCTATTACTTATTGTATCTGCCGAGTACCTACTTTTTATTATCATGACTTTTGTTTTCTCCGTGTTTACACTTAAACTATTGCTATTTAGCCATTCTTGTATTACTATGAGTTAAATATTTATTCTGTTTATAATTTCATCCACATCTTCCTCAATAAAATACAATAAAGTGTCATCAGCAAAAAGTTGGATTTTACATTTATGCACGTATTGCACTATATCATTAATATACAATATAAATAAAGTAGGTCCCAGAACCGTGTCCTGTGGGACTCCATTACGCTATCTTTAGAAGATGATACACTATTATTATATTTTACTATTTGATATCGATCCTCAAGGTATTCTTTTAATAAATTTATAACCGAAGGTCCCATTCCATAATTTTTTAACTTTAATGATAACAGGTTTCTATCAATGGTCTCAAATGCACGGCGAAAGTCCAGAAAAACTACACCCACTAATTGCTTCTTTCTATGGCATTTTTCCAGCTGCCCAATACTGTTTGCATCGCATTTTCACTAGATTTCTGCTTCCTAAATCCTGCCTGGTATTTTGTTAATAGCTTATTTGACTCAACATATTCCACAATTTGTTTATTTATCACCAATTCAAGCAATTTCTCATATGTTGGTACCATATTAAGAGGACTGTGTTCTTCACATTTTACAGTATTAGTTTTCTTTTCCAATGGAATTAGTCTTCCAATTTTGTGGAAAATGGCCACTCTCTATACTGTTGTTTATTAATTGTAAGAACCGATTACCTATTACTTCAAATGAAAATCTATTGTTGCGAATCTTTCCAATTTACACTCAGTGTTGTCCATTTTACTTAGGACATTCTCAATTTGTTGTTCATCTGGTTGCGTTACTATCTCATTTATACTCTGCAAAAAATATGTATTAAATTTGTTAGCAATTTCATTGTCATCTTTTATTATAACGTTGTTGAATATAATACCATCTTTGTTAGACATTATCCTGTCACTTTTAACTATTTGTTTTAGGTTCTTTCACATTTCTACAGTATCCCCTTCTACCTCATCAATTTTCTCATTATAGTATGTCTCCTTCTGTTTCCTTATTATCGTAACTACTTTATTTCTTTGCTTTCCATAATTTGCCCAATCAGCTCCATCATTTGTTATAACAGCTCTCCGGTACAAATGGTCCCTCTGTTTTATATTTTCACCTATTATTGATGTCCACCATTTTTTGTTTGCCCAATCGATGTTAACAAGTTTTTCTTTTACTGGTGCATGCTTATCTAATGTGGTTTTGATACCACTTATTAATTTTTCTGCTAAGCTATTAATATCCGTACTATTTATCCACTCCGTGTCCATAAGATCTAACTAGAAGTGTACCTCATTGAAATTCGTGAAGTCTCTATATACTTTTTTATATGATCTTTTTGTCTCATGTTTAGACAGTTCTGCAGTCAATATAGAATGATCTGATATTTTCGGTGTATGATGAACTTGATGTTGAATCTCTTTTTAATTAGATATTTGTGTGATCCTAGTGTGTAAGAACTTGGGCTTATATCAGGCGCGGATTCTGACCCAAATTAAGGGAGGGGGGGGCATACATAATATTGAGAGAAACATTTAAATATAATAATAATAATGGGTCAAAAGCCTTATTAAAACAATTTTTAGGAAGAATAACATAATATGTGTTTTTATTTGCTTCATAAAATAAAATATAATTTTCTCTTATTAAAAATTTTTTTTTTAAAGTTGGCCATATAGTACCAGACCTCAACAAAACATAAACTAATACTAAAGAAACAAAAATATAGATTATAATTGTAAGTGTTATAACAAATTAATTTCAATAGGTACCTGCCTACGTAATTTAAAGGGGAACTTCTATCCTCCGCATGTTCTTGTTTGTAAATCGTTTAATTACACTGGTAATTTCAATGTCATCAAATGCATCTCGGTGAATGTGCATCAAAGCCAATCCATTTAAACGATCTTTAAATATTCTAGATCTAATCCATGTTTTTCATCTTAGAGTAGAAAGACTCCTTCTGAACTAGCAACGCTTATAGGTAGCGCAGATACAAATTTTTAATAATTTACAAATTACGCAGAATATGGTTTATTGCACAGTTGTAAAGTACGGAAAAGTACTACACCTTCTATTGGAAAGGTCTTCCCACCAATTCAAGAAGACAACATGGAGTAGGATTTGCCGTTCGGAATCAACTTTTATCCAACTTAACACAAGTACCACAAGGCCTATCCGAGCGTCTAATGCTGCTACGCTATGAGCTATCAGATGGCAACGCGGTAAATCTAATAAGCGCCTACGCTCCCACTCTAGATGCTAGTCACGAAACCAAGGAAAGCTTCTATCAACAGCTGGAAGAAACCCTCTGTAGAATACCTAAAACGGAACGACTCGTTATTCTTGGCGATTTTAACGCTAGAGTAGGGAGAGATGCAGACACCTGGCCAGGCATCATAGGCAAGAACGGTTTGGGCAACATGAACGCTAACGGTCAACTACTCCTAACTAAATGCGCCGAACATAATCTAGTTATAACAAACACCATTTTCCGACAAAAGGATAAATTTAAAGGCACCTGGCGTCACCCCAGATCAGGTCACTGGCATCTACTGGACTATGTTATCGTACTTAGGAAGCATCTCAAGGACGTCCAAATTACAAAGCAGCGCATTGATAGCGAATGTTGGACCGATCATCGTCCTGTTGTCTCTAAAATGGAAATTGTTATGAGACCCAAACACCGAAGAACTCAAGTAAAACGTAGACTCCGTCTCTGTATTAGTAAATTGCGTGACCAACAAACCGTCGAACAGCTAAAGCAAAAAGTTCAAGAGAATTTGAGTGCACTAGAAGAAACCAATTCTGTAGATGTCGCTGCTACCTGGACACAAATTAAAGACAGTTTAAAAAGTGCGAGTGAGGAAATACTTGGCACTGCAGCAAGTAAAAAACAGGAGGACTGGTTCAATGATAATGAAGCTTTTATACAAGAACTTCTTGACCGCAAACATATTGCCTTCCAAAACGCTATCAACCACCCCAACGACTCATCAAAAGCAGAAGCTTTTACCCAATCTAAGTATGAAACGCAACGCGAAATCAGAAGAATAAAGAACGAGTGGTGGGCAAGCAAGGCCAGAGAAATTCAAAGGTACGCCGATTCACACGACTACAGGAATTTCTTTCAAAGAGTAAAAGCAGTGTACGGCCCCAGTCGGAAAAATATGTACCCTATTAAAGATTTAAATGGAAATCTCCTCAAAGAAGACCAGGGAATAAGAGCCCGATGGAAAGAACACTACTCTAACATTCTTAACCAGCAAAGTCAAGCCGATCACGATATTATAAATCTTATCCCTCAATATGACACCTTCGAAGGTTTAGATAAACCACTAACAGCGGAAGAGATCTCAACCGCCATTGAGCAGCTAAAAAATAACAAATCTCCCGGCGCCGACTCACTCCCAGCTGAGATCTTTAAAGCTGTGTCGTCAGAGCTCATACCCTACCTCAAAAAACTATTTGATGTTGTGTGGGAAAGTGGTCAAGCTCCGCAGGAGTTTCGTGATACACTTTTAATCAACCTCTTCAAAAACAAAGGGAGCGCTGCGGACTGTGGAAATTACAGGGGTATAGCTCTCCTGGCTGTTGGAGAGAAGATACTCACTAAAGCGATGGCAAATAGGCTAACACCTGTTATGGAAAAGTTACTTCCTGAAACACAGGGTGGCTTTAGACCAAACCGAGGCACATCGGATTTAATCTTCACACTTAAACAGCTTCAAGAAAAAGCACTCGAACATCAAGGAGAAATTCACATGGCCTTCATTGATTTAACCAAGGCGTTTGATTCGGTGGACAGGGAAGTGCTCTGGAAAATTATGTTCCGCTTAGGTATCCCTAGAAAATTTGTGGAAGTATGTCGCAGTCTACATACAAACAACAACGCCCAGGTTATGTATAATAATGAGGCAACCGAACCTTTCCAAACCCTCACTGGAGTTAGGCAGGGATGTGTCCTGGCACCCCTACTCTTTAATTTGTTTACCACTGCTCTAACAATTATTGTTGACAACAAACTGACAGTCAGAGGAATAGGTCTCAGATACCGTTTTGATGGCGGTCTCTTTAACATAGGGCGCTTTAGAGCTTTCACGAAGACACGCACACGATTCATTTGTGATCTCCAGTATGCGGATGACTGTGCACTTTTAGCCACTACGCCGGAAGAGCTTCAAGAACTTTTAGATGTGTATGCCCAGAGCTATGATTCCTTGGGACTTAAAATCAACATTGGAAAGACTAAGATTATGCCAACTCCTCATCAAGTGAACCAAATAGACATTAAACTTAACGGAAATTCTCTTGAAGTGGTGGATCAGTTCAATTACTTAGGCAACGTTGTTAATGACAAAGCGAACATGGACAGCGAGATCCGCAATAGAATTAACGCTGCATCTAGAGCACTCTGGGGACTTAGAGAGAGAGTATTTGACAACCACGACCTTGCTTTGTCAACGAAAATGGCTGTCTACAGAGCAGTTGTCATTCCAACACTGCTATATGGATGTGAAAGCTGGGTCACTTACCGTCGTCATGTGAAAGAATTAGAACGTTTTCAGCAAAGACACCTCAGAAGTATGATGAAAATCCTTCCAATTGAGGTGCTTATTTCAAGAGCACGCCTCAGATGGGCAGGTCACGTTCATCGTATGCATGATAACCGCCTTCCTAAATGCACACTTTATGGTGAATTGCTAAGCGGTAGAAGAAGGCGTGGCGGTCAACGAAAGAGGTTCAAAGACGCTCCCCATGAAAATCTAAAATCCTGCGGTATTGCAGACGAGCAATGGGAACAACTTGCAGCGGACAGGACCAAATGGCGAGGGGTTGTGGCCAGCTATCAAGGAAATGTTGCTGCAAGAAGGCCGAACCCAAGACCTAACCAGGTCTATGTTTGTCCTGACTGCGGTCGACATGTGCTCTCCCGAATTGGCCTCTATAGCCATAGTCGTGTGCACCGTAGATGAATGGAAATTACAATAGACTACACCTTTTACTTGTTTTTTATTATGCACAATTTATCGACTGTAACATTTTTGTACTCGGACTCGAGTAACGGCTAATAATAATAAAAGTTTCCAAACCGTCAGCAGGTAAGTCTTTTTGTGGAGTTTGAGCAAGCACTCCATTTCAACTTCCAAATATCAAATTCTCGTTTAAATTTGTCCAAAACTATTTTTGTATCATCTTTTCCAAATATAACTGTGTACATATCTGTCAGCATATTCCCAGCTGTCATAATTTCTGTTTCAGTTGCTTTCATTGCACTTATTGGCAAACAAATATTTAAGCTAAATAGATTGAGTGTTTCCACTAGAAACCTGCTTCCTAAATCATTTATAACATAATTCAGCAGAGAGATAAATAGGGAAATTCTGTAATGATCTTCAGGAGAATTTGATTTGATTTCTCATTTCTAATATTTTTGCGATGTAGGGGGCCATGGCCCCTCCTTGGATCCGCGCCTGGCTCTTATGGTTTTAAATTATGACCTTTAAGGCACCTCCAAATTTTATTTTTAACCTCACCACAATAAAATTGTGAGTAGTTACTAAAATTGGTTCAAAAATGAAAAATTGAGATAACATCAAATCTTTACGTTTTGAGGTCCTAGGAACCCAAAAAAGTGGTTTTTGAAAAATACCTGTGTGTGTGTATGTGTGTTAGCACGATAGCGCCGAAACTACTGAACGGATTTGAATGAAACTTTGCATGTGCGTTTGATTAGTGCTCCAGAAGAACTGAAAAGGTTTTGGTTGAGATCGGATTACGTTTAGTGCCGTTTTGGCGCAACAAGTTGTTTATTTTGTAATTACTTACAATGTTCAATCGAATCATTGAAAAGCAATTAAAATTCCAATTTCAACGATATATCACACTTCCACCCTTTCGATTTTGTTTCCGTGAAAAAAATTAAAAATAGAGCAAATGTGATGCATAGATCGCATTTCGCGTGACATGATGGATGAGCGTAGCCGTTGTCGTGAAACTGGTCACGTCACGTGTATTCCTATTCAACAACAACTATACAGCTTTACTGTCACATTTAATTTCAAATATTTTGAATTGGAGAACGGATTTGGATAAAAGTTTGCATGGGGGTTTCATCAATGTTCTAGAAGATCTGAAAAGATTTTGGTTGAGATCGGATTAGGTTTAGTGCCGTTTTCTTAAATATATACAGAGATAAATCGAAGAATTGCACTGCAAATATTCCTCTAAAAGCTAGTAAAATTATTAAAGCTAACAATGTTTATTTAACAAAGAGTCATGAGCGATCGGTTTGCAATGAGTCGATTGTCATTTGTTCCCCTCGCCATGTTTTAGTAGTTTGTCATCCGATACGTTGGTATCATGTCACATATAAGATTTCGGCATATTTGCAACTTTTAGTGACTGTGTACAAGTGGATTGTCACAAACTTTAAAGGTAGGTGTAACAATAGCAATATCATATTCTTTTTTATAGATTATCACTTCACCAATTTTCAGTTTGTTACTTTACGAATCTGTAATGTTTATGGTACCTAACTAGACTTTCTTAGTTGTTCAAGTGATGTTAAACTTGTTAATAGGTTAATAGTATATTATTCAACGAGCGATAATGTAGCAAATTAAATACTATACTTTATCTACGATTATAACAATTAATATTAAATTGCAAATATACAGAAGCATTATTTACAAAATAATGTCAACAGTTAAACGTCAAAACTAATCAAACATGTCAAATCACCTTCCTTTCCTCAATAATAATAATGGACCTTTCCATTTCTATCGGAAAGGTGATTGGCTGTATCTAGTGAATTATAATATGTAACTCTCGTTTATAATCCACGCTATTTGTTTGTGGATACTATTACTTGTTCAAAACCAGTTGCTTAAGTTGATTATTGAATATATTATAATCTTATATGAGTAGATATAATAGTTTCAAATAGATTATAGCCATATTAGAAACTAAATCAGTTATTAACTTCTGGATGTGTGTTAAAGTTGGAAATTTAATTACATATAACTTAAAATTTCAAATTTTATTTTTTTCATTTTTAGTTTTTCTAAAAAATCAAACACAGAAAATGATACGTTTCAAGTATTATTTTCTCGAATATTGCAAATTACTTTTTGGGGAATTTACTTACGTTACTTTGCAAATAAGATCTGTTCTTATTTTTAGTTTATTTAGTTCATGCACTGAAGAAGTTTAGTGGAAATTTATTTCAGTAATTGGGAAAATTATCTTAACATAATATCTTGATATCTTTTGATCATTCTTGGATCAAAGTAAATAATTTGGTTACATTCTGCTTGTAATTTTGTTATTTTTTTATTATTTTTTCTCGCAATATTTGCCTTGTTGTGCGGTTAGCAACACAAAGTTTACATATTTTCTCTTTCTTTTGTTGTAAAAGATATTTGACTGATAACATTTATTTTCCTATGCACGAGACCACGAAGAGGGTTCAACTTAGGAAGATTTCTGTTATATAAGATCTGACAGAAATACAACTTCCATCAGCAATAATCACCTTGTCTAAAGGAGTAGAGGTCATCAATATCTTCTATATTAGGAAAATATTCCAGGACAGCCATTAGCTAATGTGCTAATATGTTGTCCTTAAAACCACTTTGGAGATTATACCTACCACCTCAACTACCAGCATAGGAAAGGTATATGTTCATCTATCTTAGTACATTTCATTTGATCTTAATTTTTCATTAGAGCTAAATTGCATTTACTCATTCAACTAATTAAAATAATAGTAATTTTGTTTTTTATAAAAAACTTTTGTTTTTAATATAGGTACATACTTTAAACTGCTGTGATATTTGTTCCACATTTGATTGTGATAATATATTGTTTGTTTTGAGACAGACTAGTTTTATTTCTCTGCTTGTGAGTCTGAAATTTCAGAGTTTAAACCATCAATCATATTCAAATTACTTTCATCTTGATTTGTTTGATTTGTTGAATTTAGCAGTTTAAATTCGCAGCTAATATTTATATTGGTTGCGTGGCATCCAACGCTATCTTATAGCGTTATTTTTGTGTTAACTGCTAGAACCAATCAAATTAAAAGGTTTCAATTTTTTTGTCAAATTGCTCACTGAAAGTGTCCTGTTAGCAAATAGTAAGTCATAAACCAATTTCTTTTGGTTTGTTAACTTTCAAAATATATACTTATTCACACCCACCGTATAAACTTGAACAGCCGACAGACACGATAGCGCCGAAACTACTGAAAGGATTTGGATAAAAATTGTTAGTGCTCCAGAAGATCTGAAAAGGTTTTGGTTGAGATCAGATTACGTTTAGTGCCGTTTTGGCATACAGTCTAATGCCCTTTTTGGCAAAAATCCACCGGGTGGGGAGGTTCCAGCGGCTTCCAGTAGCTGCCGATTTTTTCTGTCTACATTCAATTTTAGAAATAAATCTCTGACACTAACACGTAATTCAGCATTAACAGCATCTAATACTACTTGATCCAATGGACGATCAGCAAAGTTGTATTTTTTGGCTCTAAGTTTGGATACATCTCCGGTTCTATTAAATATTTTATTAATTGATCCAACCGTGGTGTAGTGAATCTGTTGGCATTCTGGATGTCTCAAATTGAAGATACAGGCTGCATCTCGATAAGAGTGTATAATGTCACCAACAATTCTTATTGTTTCAATTTTATCAGCAATACTTAATTGTTGTGCAGCTATATTTAAGTTTAATTTGGCATTCGATACAATTTTTAAATTCGTTCCAAAGCACCTATGTTAACAAAGATATTGGTATGCCGAGTTCTAAGTATTTACATAATAGTGTTTTGGATAAGAGATGTGTCCTAATATTTAATTAGTGTCATTATCACACGACTACCAAGTTATGTAAATATCCGACAATAAGTATGGTGATTATTATTGAAATCTTAGATATAATTTTTTTTTTGTAAAGGAATGAATATTTTTGACGCAATTTGGTATAGAAAAGATTTAGGTCAAACCGATCAAGATTCTGTAAAAACAAAAACCCTATCTCAATCGCTAATAGCGTTCTCGCTTCACACATCTTCCAGCGGCTTGTATATCAGTGTATGCGCGGAAGCTATACAACCTTAGGCGAGGGTTGTATAGGAGATATACCATCCTTCGGAGGGGATGTAAAGCCGTCGGTCCCTTGTCTATTAAATGTTAGGCAAGTAAAAGATCCCTACTCTTCTTAAGGGAAGAGGTTCGGCAAAATTCCTGGTTGGGGGTAGCTTGTCTACAGGCGTCGGTGTTAGGCCTCAGTAGCGGAAATAGGCCGACGTTAAATAAATGTATAAAAAAAAAATCGCTAATATAAATTCCTAATTTTTACCAATTTCTTTTGATCATAGTAGTGACACACTGTTTATTCTTTCTGCTTTGTTTTGTGCTTGAAGGTTTTTCTAAACGAAGGGGTTAGATTTGTTGTACTTATATTTAGTATTTGCTATATTATTGTATTTTTTATGTCTTTGTATTCGTTTACATTTACTGTATTTACATATTTGTACTCGTAATAGCTTTTTGCTAAAGAATTATTTCACTCAAACGTCTTTACATTCCATATCTGAAATCAGAAAATGGTACACAGTATAAAAAGATATTTAAAATATTTAGACATCGCCTGCTAACTGTTCACCTATTTTTATTTTCCTAGCGCAAAGCGAGGAAGTGGTCGCAGAGACGAATATCGAACAAGACACAAAATCTTTGTCCTGATGTCATGAAATTATATCAATGGGAACGTTGAGATGCAATTAAATTCTTCTTAAATTCATGAATTAAAATAAAAAGCCTGTGAGTGCATGTAATTTAATTCCATCCAACTAATTTTATAAAAGAGGTCTTTTCCCAGACTGGCTATTAACTTCAATTTAAATCTTGCAGAGTAATTAGATTCTTAAAACATTTAAAATTCTTGATCGGCCTTAACTGCATTGGCACGCTTGAAAATAATCACAAAATGGAAATTAAAAATTACGGGACGTTTATATTCATTACTGCGGTTATGGCTAAAATTAGTCGGAGAGAATATGAAATTATTACAGGAATAAAATGCATTCGCATCCATAAGATCTAAAATGTGTTGCTTCTGACCCGATATATATTAAATATTTGTAGATATGTAAGCATTAATGTACTTTACAAGTAGAAGTAGAGATATGGAAAAATGTATCATTTTTATAAAGATTAAAAATAATAAAAATCATTTAAGTAATAATAATATTTATTGACCATTTTAGATACAGAATGTATATATGGTAAGCCATTTGTAAAATTCATATTATGTATAAACATAGAATATGTTACATGATAAAAAAAATTAAAAAGATATAGTTTATAAATAGAATTAAAAACATATAAGTAAACACTATACTCATATTTAAACAACATAGCCATAGTATAACAAATATAAACAGTGAATTGTAAAGTTTTCGCAAAATTGGTTGGAGGATAAAAACAAATAAATATGGCCTCAAGATCCTCTATTCAAAAAATCACGAACGTTGTAAAAATTACCTTCAAATAAAATATTTTTGACTGCGGTTTTGTGGGCTCTGTAGTTTTGTATATTTCGGTTATCAGCCGAGAGACTATTGAAATGTAAAACACAGTTGTAATAGGGCGAATGTTTATAATTTGAAGTATGATGTAGAGGTATACTAAGTAGATCACCACGCCTTGTACTATAAGAATGACAATTATTTCTTTGTGCGAATGAATCTATATTTTTTTTTGGTATACGTTCAACATTTTAATATAAGTATACATAGAGTCGTTAGTACTTTTTTTATTTTAAATACATTTTTACAGCTCTCTCTGTAACTCATCTGAAATACAAGCCTAATGAGCCTTTTTTGGTTATCAAAGACTCTATCTCTATCTCTTGAACTTCCCCAGGCAATGATATTGTACGAAATATGTGCGTATGCAAGAGCACAATAAACGCTCAATAGCCCTGCTAAGTTGTGAACATGTATATATTAGTATCTATGCCTTTTTTAATTCAATTCATAAAAGATTTTCATACACAGACAAATACATTTTCCTGTCCTCTAATAAAATTCCCTGCCTTTTGTATTTTGTCCCACAGTTCTTCTCTTGAGTTGATAGTATTTGCATAGACTAAGGACTTCATATTTCCCCACACATAATAATCCAAAGGATTATAATCAGGACTCCTTGGTGGCCAAGTAAGCTCACTTCGTCGACCGATCCATCTGCGTGGGAAAGTCTCATCAAAATAATTCCTGACTTCGATGGAGAAATGAGGGAGAGATTCATCTTGCACGAACTATATTCTGTTCCGTATGTCTAGCATGAAAGCATGTAATATATCAGTAAGAGTATTTTGAAGAAAATACAGATAGGACTGTCCATTTAAATTTGGAGGAAGGACAAATGGTCCCAATAATTGATCGCCGATGATACCACACCAAACGTTAATCTTAATTTTTTGCTGAAAATGCCTTTCTTTAACAGTATGAGGATTTTCTACTTCCCCGTATTTCTCCAGTTAAAAACGCCTCGGTGAGTAACAGTTGCTTCGTCGGTAAATAAAGTGTTCTTAACAAAATTTCGATCCCTGTTGTGTTTAGAACAAATTGACAAAATTGTAGCCTTTGTGGAAGATCCCTTCGAAGTAAGTTTTGTACAGGAGTGAGATGATATGGGTGGAAGCGTTCTTTACGTAAGACTCCTAGGACAGATTGTTTACTCATCCCTGTTGCCGCTGCTAAACGACTTTAGCTGACTTGAAGATCTTCATCCACACGAACTAAAATTTCTAGTTATTGATCTGGAGTAATTTGTTTCGGTCGTCCTACATCGTTTTTATGGCGAAATTAACCCGTTTCTCCCAAGGGACGACACAGATCTTTCAAAATCTTATGGTCTGGCTGTATTCCATTTCGATATTGCAATGAATATCTCCTCGCTGCAGCACGTCCGCTAAAATTATTTTGTGCGTAAACACATATCATATCCCTCCTTTCCCTATTTGAAAAATTAAGCATTGTAAATAAAAAAGTCAAAGAAATTAGCTCGAGGAACACAAGAACAAAATAAAATGATTAAATGACGTAAATGACAGGACAAAAACGTAACGAAAGTACGCTTTTCAATAAATACACTTTGTTTCGTTAAATCTGAATTCATCTTTCAAAAAATTATTGAAATGTTTAACGGCACTTTCCTCAAAAACGATTAGAGTCATCAAGTTCTAACAAGTGTAACTTTTATACGTGGATGTGACGCCCTCATCAGATTTTCTGGTCAGAGGTACCACAACGTTTCGTCAAACAAAACTATGAAAACAATTCATCATCACATACAGGTCCTGCGGCGCCCTCTACGACCTAACGTGATGTAATACATAAATTATCGTTTCTTAGAATAAAAAAAGTTTCCGCGATCGTTGGTATAAAATTTGACATCCTGTATCTTATTCCACAGCAACATTTTACTAAAGCATATTTACTTATATCCTCATATTTTGGGCCAAAGAATCTACCCCTGAGCTATGGCCTATTATTAATGGTCCACCCTGTATATTGAATTCTCCTTAACATAGTTATTTTGTTTTAAAAATGAAATGGTGAAAAAACCTTTTTTTATTTGACTTTTATCTTCTTAGATGCCATTTTAAATTTTAATGTCAAATATTTAATAAACTATATACAGTATGTTAGTTTCTGTAAACAATAAAAATATTTTCCCTATATTTTCAAAAAAGGGCCCCCTTCAGTCATTATTATTTAGGAATTTAAGATCATCTCAATGTTTTCTATCTGTCAGTAAAGTACGACCCTTTCCTCACGAGTCACCCTGTGTAGTAGAATTCATAGCATTCTGAAGTAAAAAAATGTCTTAAACGGAAATGTAAAAACTTGTTGGAAAACTTGCACCTTCAAGGTCGGATTTAAATCATCAACAATGAAAAGAAACCCAATATAAGCTATAAGCTTTCAATATATTTCTTAATTATGATTTGTATACAGTTAGATAAAAATTCAAAGATGACAAAACCCAATCGAGGTGCATTTTTTATGTCTAATAATCACAGTACCTAGAGAAAAAATTGAAAAAATTATAAAGATGACTTATATATCTTGAATTCTTAGACTTCCATGCAATAAATTCGCCATCCTGCATGAAGACACGTGCTTTTATGTTCTTTGACTACATCTCCCTCTATTCTTTTTGTCAACAATGTAGATCATACGTTACAATTTCTTGTGGTGTTCCTTTGAAGCGATTTAATGTCCCTAAAGGCTCTCTGTTTGTTTATGCAATTACTCATCAACACAATTATAACATTTTTGAAGATAACACAAAGCAAAGGATTCTTTTAAGTTCTAATTAGTACCCTCTATTTCAAGTTATATCGTAAATGAGTGCAGATATAGGAAGCAAATTTCATCAAAGTATGATTATTACTTTGTAACAAAAAGTGATGAGCTTGACAGTAAAAAAATCCTATAAAAGTGAGAATTAACGAGGCAGAACCGTCAATGCGAAAATACATGTAAAATGTATTTACTGCAGTTGTCGGCATATTTATACATTCTATAACAGAGATGAAATCAATTATTGACGCATTTTGCTGTTCCATTCTACTGGGATAATATAAAAATGTATACGGCGATCAGCAAAAACAGTATAATATTGCTATATCCGTAGATTTATTAGCTCTATTACCAAATTGACTATTAGTAAATAAATTATTCGATTGTAAGTACAAGTAAATTCTATTGGACACTGCCTTTTCAGAAATTTTAGATAAATAGCTCACTAGGTTTATGTGTCTATTATTTTAAATTAATTACGGATCATATTTCTTGTATAAGAGAATTATTTTACAGAGTTTCAACCGGGAACTGCACAAGATTAATTTATAAATTAATTAAGTATGCAATAGAATTCGCCAGAATATATTTACACGGCTTTAATAGTAGTTTGTGCAACAAGAGTGGATGGATATGATAGATTGAGGCACTCCGCCTACGGCGCCGTGCTCAAACTTCTTTCTCGTGCGATATGGCTAATCCACTCGAGTTGTACAGTATATTTTTTCTACGACCGGATTAAGAAAAAACTACAAATAATGGTTTTAATCAAATTTTAATATACAAACTTAGCTTCTGCTAAATCTTATGCTCTAGGTGCAAACATTCTGTAAAAGCTTCAGTAGCCTAGCAGTTATATGCACGCTTCGAAATGCAAGAGATCATAGGATCAATCCCCACATATAGTTACTTTTTTTTGTCATAATATATCTCTAAAATTTTGTCTGTATACAATAATTTCAATAAAATTTTAGGTGGTATACCGTTTATCGATCCTTCACTGGAATCACTCATTTTAAATTATTTTCTAGCTCAAACTGCGCGAATACCCACTGACAATTACTTTGACAGCTTACGCACTAACTTGAATTTTTTAAAACATATAGTTGCCTATGTACTTAATACACGAACTGTGATTGGTCGATTTCATATCCATCCTAGAACGTATATGAAATATATCCGTTCAGTTAACTGGAATGGTCCACTTATCCATTCTACAGACTGTACGGAAAACAGCAAATTTACATAAGGGAGTGGAAAAAACATTATAGATATCTCGTCAGAACCTACTGAATTTTTGTTTTCTATTATGGTGATAGGTCCAAGAGCAATTGTTGTGTCAATTTTTTCGACAGCTGGCGCTGTACAGTTATTTGACCGGCTATCCCCAAAACGATTATTGAATTTATCTTTAGCACATGTAGTAAAGTAGTTAACAAATATGTCACACATTTTTTTCATCGTTTATGACGCTCCATATCATTATAAACTTGCCGTAAGAAACTATCTCAGCGAAATATTTCCAGAAAAATAAATGGGCAGAAGAGAGTCTATTGAGTGGCCGGCACGTTCACCTGATTTAATCCCACTGAATTTCTTTTATGGTGTATTCTTAAAAACGCACTGTACGTAAATAAGGTACAATGGATGGATTAAAATAACGAATCTGAGATGAAATACAAAACAACACCATAATTGAAAATGTAACTATACTTCGCCCGAAAACTTGAGTCAGTAACGTAAAAAATAAGCGGCACTCTCGTCAAAGGATAGTAGCTCTTATTTGATACTAAAGCGGCATCTCGTTCTAACATATAATACCACTGAATCGATATTAAGTTTTAGCCGTCTAGTAGAAATGGAAACCACGACTACCACAAACAATTAATTACCTAGTCGACCACATAGAGTAAATGATTTCATGTGCCACCTTTATGCCTAATAATTTGCTCGATTAAGCATTCAGTCGTAAACAAACTTGGAAAGAAATCGTATATCCCGGGCACTTAGTGGCGCCACAACGTATGTATATATAAAATAATAAATAAATAAACACTACAGAAATTAGACAACCCCCAATTCTAGATACCAGGGCTTGTGTGGAAGAGGGTTACACATTGAAAAAAACGCGGACATACAACTATTTCCTCCGACAGTGCCGGAGTCAGGATTCGAACCCGGTGGTGCGATGTCCGTGTGATTAACCGCGATTGCCACCTCGCGCCTTAACCCACTCGGCTATCGACCAGACATAATATTTTATAAAATGAAAAATAAGTATAATTAAATTTATTTTCACGCTCAACTCAGCCAAAAAGAAAAGCTGGAGTTATTTTAAGAACATTTTTAATGGCAGGCATAATTTTATTAGAAGTGGAATACTTACGTAATCCCACATCAAAACTGTAGAATGGTTTATGTTTATAAAAATTTTAACCATGCCAGTTGTTCATATTGCCCTGCAAGGACTAACGTGGAGGTGTGAGCATATTCCTTGCCAGGAAAAGATGCTGACAGCGTCGTTAATTAGGGAGTAACAGATTAAAAAAGAAAATAAATAATAGACTTATAACTTAAAAATAAATAACTGTTCTAACAACATAAATAAACTTTCTTGTTAAAATAGAATAATTAAAAGCAAAACATATCAAAGTTAAAAATAAATAACTGTTCTATATCAACATAAATAAACGTTCTTGTTAAAATAATATAATAAAAAACAAAACTTCCCAACAATAATTTTCCATAATAAATAGTTCATAATATCACAATCACTACATGACATTATCACAGATAATCACTCACTCACCACTGTCACTATCACAGCTGGCTCCTACATTTATTATAATTGGCTCAATCACCGCGTATTCCACATTTTTTCGTCAACTTTAGCCATATGCATTTTTGCCAATAATCAGCTGTAACTCTTTTTAATGCACCGGATAGAAGGGTTTTTACATTTTCCAATTAAAAAGTTCGATTTTCTCTTGCAACATTCCCATTTACTTCAGCCCAAATAAGCTCAATGGGATTGAGTTTACAGTGGTAAGATAGCAGCCGTAATACCTCAATATCTCTAGCTTGAGCCATTTCATCCACAATATATTTCTTATATATCCGCGAATGCTGTTTCGGTAGGGTTAGCAATTCGGCTTTCAGCGAAGCACGATCGAATAGGATACCTTTACCATCTAACCATTCTTGAATTTCCGCTTTTCGCCATGCACTGGTTGGTAACTTTTCCAGTAATCGACAGTGGTACGGGGCGTTATCCATAATAACGACAGATCCGGGTTCAATCTTAGCGAAAATTTTTGCAAACCATTCCTTGAAAACATCCGCATTCATGTCCTCATGATAATCGCCACTTTTTTTCGACATGAACGATAGAAGTCTATCTTCCACGAATCCTGAATCACTTCCTATGTGCGTTATTATTAAGCGTTTTCCTTTTCCTATTGGAATTTTTAACCCTGTTGATCAATCTTCCATACGGCCTTGACGAACACTTTCTACATTTCTATCTTGCCGAAATTGCGTTACAGTATGTCCCTCATTTAACCACGTCTCATTTAAATAATAGTATTTTCTTCCTCTTTCATGGGCAGCTCTAATTGCCCGAATATAATTCCTTCGCCAACAAATAATATCATTTCTCACAAGTGGGATGCTATTTTTCTTTCCTTTTGCAAATACCATGTTCATAACATGGAAACTTTTTTTTAACGTCGATTTGCCCATTTGGGGAATATGTTCATCATCATTCAGGGACTGTAAAATGTTCTTAACAATAGGGATGTCAATATCTACTACTATTCTTTTTCTTCCAGACTTCGCATTAGGTTTCTGAACATCCCATTAATTTTTTTCTTCTCTTAAAACAATTTTCTTCTCCTTGAAGGTTAATGGAGATTTTCTAGGGGTATGAACTTTTACCACTTCTTTTGAACAACCGGGAACCGCTTCCATTTTTGCACATATTACGATATCCCACAATTACACAAAGCACTAACAAAATAAAACTTTAATTCACTGTGATACAAGCACGTAATTTATAAACAAAAATTAATGCCGCAAAATTCATAAACAATGCACACTATAAATATTTCACACTAAATAAAATTTTAAGGCACTATGATACCCACAAATACGTAATTTATAAACAACAAATTAATACCGCCCAACTGTTAAACGACCGCACTCTACGTACATTGATTTTAAGCTGAGTTATAACGGTTTAACGCACCAAACACCGCTGAATACGTGGAGAATGTTACCAGATTTAAACATAATATTTTAAATTTAAGATATGGTAGTTCATGCATAGTTAACTCAATCTGAGGACTTTCATTCTTTCGAAATTGATGCTATTCGTCAAAATTCTCCAAACTTAAGGAAAATAAATAGATAACACTGGGCTCTACTGACTAGTTTTCGGCCGAAGTATAATAGTTTCTAACACCGTATTGGTCATTGTTAAGTCGTTAACCGTATACATTTTGAACATATATTGTAATAAAAATTAAGTTCTTGCATATTTTATTTAATGTTCTACATATCACGTTTTGTAAAGAAAATATTATCTTTCCTAGGTTGTGTTTACAGAAATAAATATTACTTCACTGAATTTCTTTGTAAAAGGGCTATCAACTTTTAAAATAGCACACACAGTGTCCCATTTAAAAAACATAGTCGATAACTTAATAAGATGTGTAAAAAGTGTAATTTTTTTTTATTGCGTAGAAATATAGCAATCTGATATTAATAACTGACGCGTTTTCGAATTTTTGCGAACGTAAAACAGAAGAGAAATTATGAATTTTATGCGTTTCTTTGGGTAGAATTATGAAAAATATACTTAAGTGTTGTCACAGTTTATAGTCAATAGTTATCGAAATATATCTACTATAGTCTAGCAGATAGCCGTGTTGGTTTAGACGCAAGGTGGCAATCGCGATTAATCGAACGGGTATCGCGCTACCGGGTTCGAGCCCCAGCCCTGACACTGCCACTGTCGAAGGATATGGTTGCATGTCCGCGTTTTTCAATGTGTAACTCCCTTCCGCACAAACTCCTGGCTTCTGGAATTGGGGGTTGTCTAATTTCTGTGGTGTTTGTTCATTATTTATTATTTATAGTCGTCTGCAATTTTACTCTGCAGATAAAAAAGAAAACAAAAACTTTACGAGCTTGTTATTAACGCCGTTGAACCATTCGGTATGGTATCATCAAACAATCCGACGTATTAAAAATCTATAAAGTTAAGTGGTTCAATTTACGAACGCAATAGTACATGAAGTAAAGGTATTTTAATGAGGTCGTAAAGTCTTTGTTTCCTTTTTTATCTGCAGAGTAAAATTGCAGACGACAAATATACAGATCTGTAAATTATGCATTAACTGAATTTTTTGTTACTAATTAAATAGGTCTTATTTCCACGGGTTAGTGTTCAATAATGAACACAATACACTATTTCTTAAAAATAAATCAGATTCGCAGGAATTCGAACAATTTCATCTTAAACATCGACGTACAACATGGAACCTACTCTTCTGGAAATATGATAACTGGAATGTTACGCATAGATAATGTTCATAACTACAAAAGCGAACTTGGCAGTTCAGTGGTTTCACGTCGGTAGACATTCGCGAAACAACTGAGGATAGATCAAGAACACTGACAGAAAATATTCAATACTCTCATTATGAAATATAGCAGGATGCCACATGTTCAATCCCGATTTGCAAGGGAAAACCTAAATAGAAGCTAGTCGTATCTGAATTATTGTTATATATTTATTACAAACAGATGCAATATTAAAAAATGGTCATTTATTTTTAATCTCTACAACAAAATCCAACAGACAGAAATTCAATTACAGAATATGGAGGTAAATTGAATTGAAAAGTAAATACGTTTTCACTTACTTTCAATTAATTTAACGATATTTCCAAAATATTTAAAGCGATATTCAAAATATATCCTTTATATTGTGGCTTAATATGAAATAACACTTAAAATATAGTATATTTAAATTATATACAGTGTGTCCAACTAAATCAGCACCATATGAGAAACTTTTTTATTATTGGTTTTATGAAAAAAGTTGTTCTAGATGAAAAGTTTTGCAGGGCCTAAAACCCAAAATAAAATAATCAGATATCAATTTTTTGCAGTCGTATACGAGGTTTGTCGAAAAATGTAAATTTTGCTCTACAAATAATTCATAATATTATAACTTTATTTATTACAATCTCGACAATCGTTATTAAGGAAAGTTTATCCTAATTGAAAAAACGATCTTTAATAATTTTTGGGTATACACTATACATAATTTAATTTTGCAGATAATAAAACATTGATTGTATTGGAAAACATGATAATATTGGATACACGACAGTAGTTTTCAATTAGGATCAACTTCTCTTAATAACGGCTGTCGATATTGTAATAAATAAAGGTAATTTACTCTTGAGCAAAATTTATATTTTTCGACACAACTCGTACACGACTGCAAAAAATTGATATCTGATTATTTCATTTTCGGTTTTAGGTCAAGCAAAACTTTTTATCAAGAATAACTTTTTTTCATAAAACCAATAATAAAAAAGTTTCCCATATGGTGCCGACTTAGTTGGACACACTGTATATATGTATAAGTACTTTTTATTAAAAGTCACTATTTTATTTATAGATATGTAAGTTTTAATTAAAAATTTCTTAAACAAAATATAAAGATTGATATGAATCTCTGTGTAGGTGCAACGCAATCTCGATTAAATTATACCAAATAAGAAATAAACAAATATAGATGTACTAAGCTAAAAGAGAAACATTCAAAGTATTAATTTTTCCTATTATCATAAGAAAATTTTAATACTTACCTATATGTTAGGTTATCTCAACATAAAACAAAACCATAATCATACAGAGTGGGGCAATAGTGCGTCGGACGTCGATATCTCGAGTTCTACGATAACTAGAAATTTTATTAAATGTTGCAAGTAAACTAGATAACTAGTCTATAACTGGACGAGGGCGAGCTAAGACGAAATTAAAGGACCAAGTGCGTTTTTTTTTAATGGAATGCTATGTATATCAGTACATTTTTTGAAGCCCCTTTCTACGCTCTATTCATTCCTATATTAGCATTGAATATCTCCCAAGCACTTGGATGTAATGAATTTTTTGTTGAAATAATGCAATCTGCAGATGGATATTAAAGAAATCACCGCAGTCACAATTATGAGTTTTAAGAATGCCAGTTACGAAATATCTGATTAATGTTTTAAATCATTTTTATTTCCTAAAAATGTACAGAGTGGCCAAAAATTATTTTTCAATTAAAAACTTTTTAAATTGAATTTTCTCATTTTTTTCAAATGGAACACCCCGTATATTTTTCGACGATGTGATGTAGAAATCAAAAACGAAAATTTTTTGTAAGTACTTCCCTATGGCTAATTGCAACCATTTTCGTTTTATAAATAAATGTCAATTTCAAGAATAAACTTTAAAAAAAAGGTTCCCTCAAATAATTCATTAGAAAAATTTATAATAGGTGTTCAACGTGTTGCCCATTTTGATTGACACACGTCTTTATGTAATTTTGAAATGAGGCCATTTAGTGCGACGATTTCTTCCAATCCATTGAAATGAGTAAATGGTATTTAACCGGTCCTTTACTGTAATGTTTTTTTGTACACTTTTTTGCTGTTTTAGTTATTCGACAAGCAATAAAACATCAGTTTGGTATAAGTGCTCGTGTACAGAGGAGCATTTATCACGCTTATCGGTCGTTACAATTTGTATTAAATTTAAAGTATTTGGAATTTTACAATATGAATTTTAATAAAGTAGAACTTGTAGACATGGCGAGTCAGACATAAATTATTTACTTGCCAATAGAATTTATCACCAACGTTATCCTGAAAGAGGGATTCCTGATGTTAGCAGCTTCCAAAACTTTCTCAATAGTTTTCTGGAAACTGGAAATATCGAATATAAAAAAAGTGAAAGAATAAAATGGGTTGTGAACGAAGAAAATGAGGTTGAGAATCCCCATGTTAGTCAAAGAGAAGTGAGCTCATTAGTAAGAATACGTAGACGGTCTGTGGGTCGAATCTTAAAAACAAATAAGTTGCATGCATATCATATTCAAATGCACTAGAAGTTATCTGATGATGATTTTCAAAAGCGCCTACAATTTTGTAATTGGGCCAGAGGTGAAATGCAACATGATGGCAACTTCTTCAATACTGTTTTATTCAGTGATTAGGCAACTTTTCATAATAATGGATTTGTTAATAGTGTTACCTCCTTTCTCTTATTATTTATTTTTTGAGAAAGAATTGAGGCAACATGTGCGGACGACTAGCTGGTTTAAGCCGGAGCAGAGAGCCGTGGGTCCAGAGCATTGGTAAGAGTGGAGAAACTTACCCTTTCTGACATGTACAGCATAAGCGACAGATTTCTGTTTATTTCGAGAAAAGGAGACAAAGAAAAATTGATGTTAAATTGGGCACCATCTATAGTGAAATAAGTAAAATAGTCTCTTTTTCTCGAATAACCAGTCTGCTATAGATCGGACTGAAATTGTTGGTAAGAGAAATAAAAAGATAGTTTAAAATGAATGACAAAATATATTACAAAAAAATTAGACAAATCGGTTTGAGACAAATTGAAATGTGAAAAAAATATATATATATAAAAAAACAAATTGATACCAGTATCCTAGGTGGTTTATGGCTCAGGTGGCTGGTTCTGGGACAGCAATCCAGGCCCACAATTGTCTCTTATTGCAAGAATTCTAAATTTTTCTTGGCAATTTACGTCTCTCAATGAATGGGGTGAAAATTGTAGGAAATTTAACCAAATATAAGCACATACAAAGTTTATGCAAGTTATTTATGCAAAATTTAAGCAATGTTAGCTATGCAAATATAAGCTAGTTAGCTGTACAAAATATATTTGAATTAGCTGCACGAAACATTAAGCTAGCTATACAAAGCTGCAGGAAATTAATTTAAGCTATACAAAAGTAATCTGATTAGCAGTACAAAAGTAATTTTAGCTATGCAATAGTAATTATATTAGCTATGCACGAGTTATTATTAGCTATGCACGAATTATTATTAGCTATGCACGAGTAAGCTGATTTCTTAGACTATAAATTGCCAAAAAAATTAAAAGGAAAGAGAAAAATATTTTTAAAACCATGTGGTACATATAGCATTTTAACTACTTGTTAAATTAAGAAGAATTGACTTTGAATTTATTTTAAAAATAATTGAAATTATATCAAAGGCAAAATTTGAAGATTAATTACATTTTAAATAAGTATAATGAAATTACCTGTATGTTAAACACTTTGTAACTGGGATATAAAAATTGTAATATAAATTACTGAAGTCCGCAGTTAAAAATTATAATGTTTGAATCAGTACAAAGGCTGCAAGCAAATGACTTCCTGGTGAGTTTTACTGATAAGGTAAACTTTTTGTCCTGTTTACTGGAAAACAACGCTACCAAAAAAATGTGAGAAATCTAATTCCCTATTGAAATTGAAAGCTATAAAATATAAAAATCGTACAAGTATGGCCATCTGTCAGTGGTTAATTTAAGCGCACCAACTTGCCTTGTAGATTCCCATACTCAACTAAAGTAGTGGCATATAATCGATAAAAGGAATCTATAATAACAGTTTATTTTCCATGCCAGCTGATTTGCCTTTGCAATTTCTATTTTATACATAACAACAAATATTAACAGATATAAATAAGTAGTAAAACGTATTGATATTATTGATAAATCAGTAACATATTACATGTTATAGGATTTACTATATATAGAATGAGAGAAGGTAAGGAAAATAACCATATGTACTCCATAGTAAACAAAAATATAAAAATTGAAAAATAGATATCTGATGTAACTAAATTTTGTAGACAAATTGTTTCCTGGGATAATAATGCTGTATTACAACGGATATGAGATACATAATAGTGTTAGTAGAAAAACAGGACTAAGTTCCTAAGATATAAAATTAAGTACATAAAACAGTGTGACATGGTTTAGCAGTTATACATGTAAAATTCTGTTAGTTGAAAACAGTTTCACCTGCAAGAACTGAATCCAAAAAATATACAGGTCGTGCTAACTATCCACAAAACACTAGTTTTTAAATAAACTGTTAAATGGACATAGGCCATGTAACAGAATGCCTCCCTTCTGGCGAAAAAAAATTTTTTTTTTAAGGTACGTATAAAAATTTTTGCTTTGCTTTACTCGTAAACATATTATGAAAGTAAACAATACTTTAATATTATTAATTCCTTGTAGGAAACATAAAATACAAAATTGAGAAAGCGAGCGAAGGATGAGTGACAAAATACATTCTCTACCAGAAGTTCTACGTACAGGGAGCAAGTGTTTGACCTAAACTGGAGAAATCTTCGGAACTAAGTAATGAAAAAAAATGTGAAAAGTTGTGTTGTGAAATTTAAAAATTGACAAAAAAAATGGATAAAATTAATTTTAAGGAGACGACTTAATGTCGAAATCCTACAGACATTATAACGTCTGAGCAACTGTGAAGCCGTTGCTAGTACTAAAATTGGTAGAGTTTTATAAAACTAATACCACAATACATATAATGTAATATTATATGCCAATATAGGTTAGCAAGAAGTGAAAACTTGTGGTATTGTTAACCTACAATTCAAGTGTATAGCCGTTGAGTGCTAAAACTGATAGTTCAAAACAAATCAGATAGTGCATGTAAGATGTACTATAGTTAAATGAGAAAAATTGTTCTCAAAAATCAAAGCTAAAATCGTGATGCGAAGTAGAGAAGCTAGAAAAAAAATTAAATTTACCTAGGTAGGAGAATTTTATTAATTACGGTAAATAGAAGAAACATAAACAAGAAAGAAAAGAAAGAGGAAAGTACTGAATACCCATAAGGCTGGTTTTCAGAAAGGTAATTAAAGTAATATAGTAAAAATATAAAACTTATGGTTTTAAATTTTTAGTTGTCAAAGTTTTGGGGTTATGGCTTCTTATCCAAGGTGACAGGAAAAGAATAAACCAAATTGAAGTAAAGAATCGTATAGGGATTCACAGAAAGCACAAAAAGAAAGAAGAAAAATACAAACACAAAAGAAGAGAAGAGACGGTGTTGTTGTCTATCGTTATGAGAATCCACAAGTAAAATTATAAGTAGAGGTAAGTACTCCTGTTCAGAAAGTTGAACAAAGGAAAAAGAAATAATTATAATATTTTTACATTTGTAGGTTCTCATCATCTGGTAACGTAAGCTACCGGATGTTATTTTGTTCCCACCCCTGAACCTTCGTGGATCTGAAGAAAGTAGAAATAGAAAGTTATAGATCCAGCCGGAAAATACATAAAAGACAAATAACTTTTTACTAAAGTTACCGCTGTACGATAATAATGAATACTGTACGTTATGCAAAAGATTGACTCGCGTATTCTCATTGGAGAAAAAGTCTGGCTAGCAAGCGATGGTGAAGAAACGTACTTATTAAAGGTTAGTATTTGAGAAAATTTTCTCAACGTTAAAGAAATATTTACATAATAACAATTTAGAGCAGTGTATATCTCACAAGTAAGATAACTTATAGGTAAGATATGAAAAAGAAATCTTTTTGATAAACAGATCTCAAAAAAATTGTTAATGGAAGAAATATTTTTAGAAAATATTTCCAGAAAAATATAGCTAAATATTTTTACTAATTTACAACTTAATTAAACTAATATTTACAATATGTACAGTACTTAAGTAATGAATGATAAACATATGTGATATGTAGATAATTCAGTGATACTAAAATTAAGGAGTGCATGAATTATTAGTGAATAAAATGCACGAAGGACTTAATGAATAATGGCCATTTTATATACAAAATTTACAAGAGAATCATCCTCGAAAGAGGAGCGGGAGGAAATTTTTTTTAATTTCCGGATGAGTGAAACAATTCACTCAAAATATAGTTAACTTTGAAAGTTAATCAGATAAATCCCATCGTTAGAGATTTACGAAGCAAAAAATTATCGACACGCGATGGTACGTACTAGTACCAAAAAGAAATTGCGTAAGCTTTGCTTACTGGTATACCAAAAAAATTGTTTTTGGTGGCTTTGCACCAAAAAAAATTATTATACTTATTGTATAATTTAAGGAAATTTGCCAAAAATAGACACTCAAAAAAATCAAGAGACATAAGATAGGTATTCAAGTGAATCGTTATGTTTATCTAGTTTTGATGATCCGATTTAAAAAAAACATTCATTTCCTTATTCTGGCATCACTGAAATATTAGAGTTTGAACCAAAGTATGGTTTCAACTTTGAAATATGGTAATTTCCAGCGGGACTACCATCCATATGTTCCAATTCATATGAAACATTGGAAATGACGTTTCGGACTGTACATAAAACATAACGATTAGCTAATTTTGCAGAAAAATCATTTTCTTTATCGCTTTTCACAAAGTTGCGCCTCCAGACTATGTCACCAATTTGAAAAACGCGATCTTTTCGTCTTAAGTTATAGTAGTTACTACTTCTTTGGTAAGCTTTGTTAAGTCTTTCTTGGACCAATTTATAAATTTCTGGCAATTTGTCCAGCTCATTGGCAAAAAGTTTGCGATTATTATCTAGATCTGGTAAAGTTATATCGGAATCTTTATCACCATAGCTGCCTCGAATAGGTAGCTTTCTACCAAAATTAAGAAATGCTGGCGTGAAACCAGTAACCTCGTGTACAGCTGTATTGATGGCAAATTGAATTTCAGGAATTTGTAAATCCCATTTTTTATGTGAGTCTTTAATGAAACACCTTATAGCTGTACCGATCGTCCTGTTTACACGCTCGACTGGGTTAACTTGGGGGTGGTAGAATAGGTTGAAAAATACCTGAGGAATACTAAATTTCGCTACAAACTTATCGAATTCTTTGCTTTTATGAGCTGAAGCATTGTCTAAAAGTAATGTCCTTGGGACACCATATGTTAAAAATACTGATTCCAAGAAAGAAACAATAGCTTGAGACGTTGCACGCCGTACAGGCTTCATTATAACGTACTTAGTAAAATAATCTACCGCAACTAATAAAAATCGGTTACCTTTCGAACTAGGCGGAAAAGGACCTTTTGTGTCGTAACAAACAAGTTCAAAGGGAAACGTAGCTTTTTTCTCAGCACCCATTAAACCACATTTTTGATCGTTCGGAGGTTTTTCTCGTCCGCAAATATGACACTTACGAACATATTTTAAAATATCTTGACGCATCTTAGGCCAATAAAAACTTTCTGCGACTTTTTTAAGCGTTTTATAAAAACCCATGTGTGCACTTGTAGGTACATCATGGCTATCTTGAATTACTTGACGTCGCTGGTCAAGAGGAACTACTAATTTCCAGTCAGAAATATTAGTTTTTAAAATTAATTTCCTTTGCGTATGTTTAAAAATATACCCATCTTTAACCATCCACTGTGGATATTTTTCTGGCCTCTTATTGATGTTCTCTCGCATTTTTATGTACCAAGGTTCAAGATTATCGAGTGAAATATCTAACAGGTTGATATCTGCATCAGGTATATTTACTAATGTAGGTGAAATTTCAGAAAAGTTATTTTTATAAAATTTACGAACTGTATTTTTCCAATTCTCCCAATCAAAAATGTCCGTTTTGGGTTTAACTTTGAAATTTGAGAAAATATGTTTATTTGAGTCATTTCTGGAAAGCTTTTTAAACTTAGAATTAAAAATTACTCGGCCTCTAGGGTTATTTTTCTGCTGTGGGCCTGATAAAACAGCAGAAAACCTTTCTAGTTTTTTGGATTGCACTCTGGGCAAGTCTTAGAAGTAAAATTAGGCTTTCCACATCGGAAACAAAACCTATTTCGAGCTTGTCTACACTCGTGAAAGCTATGACCTTTCTTTTGACAATTCCAACAAGAAATAGAAAATTTATTATTATTTGATGTACCCGGAACAGCATTTTCTTGATTCGAATTATTATTTAGACTAATATTTTTGTTACTTTTGCTTTTAGAATTGAAATTATTTTTATTTTTAGGTGATGGAGGATTTTCTACATATGCCAAGTCAGTTTCGAGGACACATGCTTTAGGAGTTGGAGAATAATAATTATTTTTCATTTGTGTGGCCAAATCTATTTTCTTGCATAAAGTTAATAGTTCGGCTGTATTTTTAATATCTGTTAAAGCTAATGCATGAATATATTTAGGCAAAATGTTACGTCTAATTATTTTTAACTTCTCCTCTTCACTTAAAACAGTATCTAAACGATTAAATAAATTTTGCATTGTAGCAACAAAAATATTTATGGACTCTGACTGTCCCTGTCTACGAGATTTTATCTCATCTAACAATTTTTCATCATAATCGCATACTAAAAAAGCGATTTTAAGCTGTTCTTCAAGCTCTTGCCAATTGGATACAATAGATCTGATTGACCGATAAACAATTAAGGCCTTGTCAGTAAATAAATCAATACTAGACTCAAATAATTGTTGTTCCGATACATTCCTAGCGGCAGCAAGTTCCTTGACTCGTTCGAGAAAAGCTTTTAAATTTGACTTTCCGTCAAACTGAATTCCCCATTTATAAACTGGGACATATTTCTTGTCAATTGGGTAATTAATAGGTGAAATATTTTCTAATTTAGGAATAATTTTAATTTCTAACCTTGCATCAATTTCTTCGCAAGATGCGACTGAGTCATCTTTAAATTCCTGCAGGTTAATATTTAACTCTGTTGGTTCTTCCGGAACCACGAATCTATGCACTCGATTTGTTAGGCATATTAAACGATTTGAAATTATTAAATAGGATGTGTCCTCTTTGCATGCTGAAAAATCGTGAACTAAAGCAGTTAGTTCAGCGATAGTGTTGGTGATTGCAGTTTTTTCTGTTTCGACATTGAAGCTAGGATCTTTTAATGATTGAAATTCGCGTTTTTGCTTTTTTAATAAATTGTCTAATATCATCCGTTTTATATCTAAAGTTTTATTAGATGCCTTAACATTTCGAATACGTAGTTCATAATCTACCTCAGATTCCGTTAAATATCTTACACAAAATGGAAGTTCCATGTTAACAAGAAATGTAAAGAAGTAAATTAAAAGTTTTTATTAAGAACCCAACTGGCAATAAATTGTATGTTTTAAATAGCAAATGAATGTAGTTTTATCTGTTGTCAAGAGATAAAAAAACACAAACAATTTTATCTATCAAATAAAAAACTGTTGTTTCAATTTTAACTTTCCAGAAATAAATCAAATTAAACACTTTAAGCAGCAAAATAATATTTCAGGTAGGTATAATTCCACAACTTCACTTTCACTAATAAAGAATATTTTAAGAAAATATTTGGACTTGTAAAATATTTGATATTTAAGGACGCAAATTTTCTGTATACCATAGAATTCAATTGTTGTAAGCAAAAATATATGCAAAAATATATAATAAAAATTTTTAGACAAAATGAAATATAAGCAAAAATATGACTCGACTTGAGAAAAAATTATTTTCTTACCAAAAATTTAAAAATTTGTCTCATATACAATACATTCAAAAATTGGGGTTTCACCTCTCTTACTACTCTTACTATATAAATATGTTTATTGAATTGAGCCCTACACATTTGTCGCCAATTATATTGTTTCGGGCCCCACACGTTGGTCGCCAATTATGTTACCTCCTTTCTCTTATTATTTATTTTTTTGAGAAAGAATTGAGGCAACATGTGCGGACGACTAGCTGGTTTAAGCCGGAGCAGAGAGCCGTGGGTCCAGAGCATTGGTAAGAGTGGAGAAACTTACCCTTTCTGACATGTACAGCATAAGCGACAGATTTCTGTTTATTTCGAGAAAAGGAGACAAAGAAAAATTGATGTTAAATTGGGCACCATCTATAGTGAAATAAGTAAAATAGTCTCTTTTTCTCGAATAACCAGTCTGCTATAGATCGGACTGAAATTGTTGGTAAGAGAAATAAAAAGATAGTTTAAAATGAATGACAAAATATATTACAAAAAAATTAGACAAATCGGTTTGAGACAAATTGAAATGTGAAAAAAATATATATATATAAAAAAACAAATTGATACCAGTATCCTAGGTGGTTTATGGCTCAGGTGGCTGGTTCTGGGACAGCAATCCAGGCCCACAATTGTCTCTTATTGCAAGAATTCTAAATTTTTCTTGGCAATTTACGTCTCTCAATGAATGGGGTGAAAATTGTAGGAAATTTAACCAAATATAAGCACATACAAAGTTTATGCAAGTTATTTATGCAAAATTTAAGCAATGTTAGCTATGCAAATATAAGCTAGTTAGCTGTACAAAATATATTTGAATTAGCTGCACGAAACATTAAGCTAGCTATACAAAGCTGCAGGAAATTAATTTAAGCTATACAAAAGTAATCTGATTAGCAGTACAAAAGTAATTTTAGCTATGCAATAGTAATTATATTAGCTATGCACGAGTTATTATTAGCTATGCACGAATTATTATTAGCTATGCACGAGTAAGCTGATTTCTTAGACTATAAATTGCCAAAAAAATTAAAAGGAAAGAGAAAAATATTTTTAAAACCATGTGGTACATATAGCATTTTAACTACTTGTTAAATTAAGAAGAATTGACTTTGAATTTATTTTAAAAATAATTGAAATTATATCAAAGGCAAAATTTGAAGATTAATTACATTTTAAATAAGTATAATGAAATTACCTGTATGTTAAACACTTTGTAACTGGGATATAAAAATTGTAATATAAATTACTGAAGTCCGCAGTTAAAAATTATAATGTTTGAATCAGTACAAAGGCTGCAAGCAAATGACTTCCTGGTGAGTTTTACTGATAAGGTAAACTTTTTGTCCTGTTTACTGGAAAACAACGCTACCAAAAAAATGTGAGAAATCTAATTCCCTATTGAAATTGAAAGCTATAAAATATAAAAATCGTACAAGTATGGCCATCTGTCAGTGGTTAATTTAAGCGCACCAACTTGCCTTGTAGATTCCCATACTCAACTAAAGTAGTGGCATATAATCGATAAAAGGAATCTATAATAACAGTTTATTTTCCATGCCAGCTGATTTGCCTTTGCAATTTCTATTTTATACATAACAACAAATATTAACAGATATAAATAAGTAGTAAAACGTATTGATATTATTGATAAATCAGTAACATATTACATGTTATAGGATTTACTATATATAGAATGAGAGAAGGTAAGGAAAATAACCATATGTACTCCATAGTAAACAAAAATATAAAAATTGAAAAATAGATATCTGATGTAACTAAATTTTGTAGACAAATTGTTTCCTGGGATAATAATGCTGTATTACAACGGATATGAGATACATAATAGTGTTAGTAGAAAAACAGGACTAAGTTCCTAAGATATAAAATTAAGTACATAAAACAGTGTGACATGGTTTAGCAGTTATACATGTAAAATTCTGTTAGTTGAAAACAGTTTCACCTGCAAGAACTGAATCCAAAAAATATACAGGTCGTGCTAACTATCCACAAAACACTAGTTTTTAAATAAACTGTTAAATGGACATAGGCCATGTAACAATAGGCACAATTTCCATTATTATGCTTAGGAAAATCCTCACTTTTTTATACAAGTTGATAACCAACACAGATTGTCCATAAACGTTTGGGGAGAAATTATTGGACGACATGAAATAGGGCCACATTTCTTTGATGGTGCATTGACTGGAGCTATTTATCTTCATTTTTTAGAAAACTACCTGCCACAGTTACTGGTAAATCTCTCTAAAAGAATTCGAAATAGAATGTGGTTTCAGTAAGTTGGTGCTCCACCACATTATTAAAATGCAGTTAGAGACCACTTAAATAATACCTACCATAATCAATGGATTGGAAGAAATGGACCCACAAAATGGGCTGCTAGATCCTCAGATCTTACAAAAATGGATTTCTTTTTATGGGGATACGTGAAGGAAATTGTTTATAGAGACACACCAACAACAGTAGAAAATATGAAGGAAAAAATAATAACTGCCTTTACATCTATCGCAGCGGCAGATTTAGGAACAGTGGAAACCTCGTTTCAAAAGCATGTGTATCAATCAAAATGGGCATTGTTACGTTTCTTTCTAACCTCAAGCAACTCAAGAAACCTCAGGTCACTAACCTACCCTGATACCCTTCACACACCTCGGCTAGTCTCGTCGTACTCCCAGGTTTTGGGTTCCAGGTTCACACGTGACCTGGCCTATCAGTAGGTGACCTAGGTTAAACAAAAGCAAATTAATAAAAGGATCAGATTAAGTTTCCTTATCCAGTGGTTTAAATTTTGTTGAAAATAAACAAACTCACATCGAGTAAATAATTTATTCAGCAGGACGACATAAATTATTAATTGTAGGAAATAATCAAATGTACCAGACGTGATACAAACATTGACGTATGTACAATATTTAAACCCCAAATTTATTAAACAAACAACAACAAAAAATTACCAAATCGGTTACCAAATGCAATTGCACGTAGTTTACATAACCCTTATTTACTATAGATATATTCCCATGAGTTATTTACACTGTAACATACTAACTGTACAATCTGTTACATCAACTTCAAATAATTACTTAGACTGGACTATATCCTTTAACTAAGTATTAATAAAAAAATATATAGTAGGTTAAAATTATGATATCACTATACCATACATGACAATAAAAAAAAAAATTAATTAAATGAATTTTGAAATTTAAAATTTTGACAACAGAAACTTATCTTTACTCCGAGAGTGGCGGTTAAGGTGTAGGTGCTTGTAACCTCACTATGAACTGTGACTCCATGAATTTTTAGCGTGGTGTGCTCCTTAAAACTTTAGCAATTTTGGCATCCCCTGATCTCCAACAATTATTCCTTAGACCATTATTTACTCGAGAAGAAAAAAATATGATAACTCCTACTCCACTAACAAATTGACCCAGTCATGAAAACAGCATATCTACGCCAACAAAACCCAACGTAAATTCAAGGTACATCATGACGTACGTCCAACATAAATGTAACATAAATCGCCTAAAAGTTTTAAGAATAATTAATACAAGGTGGACGTATGAACACGTTTTTTAACTTACCCTCCATGTGTAGGGCATTTTCTCAAAGATTATATTATCCAGCATTAAGCTGTCGATATTCAAAATATCTAATCGAGGCTGAAGAATTTATTCCCGCAACATACCAATTATAAAGTGATGATTCACCTTTAACAAAATTAATTCGGATTTAAATTATTCTTCAGTCCACACATCCAGGAGAAAAAGCAAGGACGTCTAACACGTGAGAGCTATCAACCGGGAAGAAGGAAATTATCACCAAATTACCACAGGTTATTAAACAGCACATGCGCTACGATAGAATACCAACGTTCGACAACCAACACCCAGTTAAGGTGTGTTCCATTAATTTTCTAGCTTCTCACCAATTCACTAAACTCCACTAAATGAAATAAATACGAGAGAACCGATCTATTGTCTCACCTTTATTTGTTAAACTGATATACTCTTCCAGTCAAAGTCGAAGAAAAGACTTCCAAACTAAAATAAGTAACATCAAGTTAACAGATCAGAACAGAACTGAACCAACGGTGTTACAACCAATAACTAATTGAATATACTTAGAAAGCAATGACAGCTAGGTTGACAACAGAAACTTAACCTCCACTAGAAATTGAACATTACAAAGAATAAACCATATAATTGTATACTACTGAATACTACAGTAAGTGCTCGAAGTAATACGTTAATTATCCCTACATTTACAGTGCTACGATTGTGGTTATGTTGTAGTTGCTAACATTTTTCAATGTTCCAGGTACTCTAGACAAGACAACGAAACTGCAAGAACTAGATAACGTAATACCCCATTATATAACCGACACAAACCTAATTCAATATTAGGCATGTATAATGTACAGGTAGGATACTCTTTGTTTATGATATACAAAACTAATGTTCGCTTAATCTTTTCAGAGCCAAACATGCCAGTCAAAGCTATACCTTGTATAAACTAGAAGCTATTAGTAAACTAGGGTACGACTTCTCAGTAGTTTAATGTTTAATAATTAAACTCTGTCAAGACAAATACAGCGTAAAGTAAAATACAGAAGGTTTTCTATTAATAATGGAAAATGGATACGAAATACAAATAATAAAACAAACAGTGCAAGCTACATTTAATGTGTGAATTAAAGTGACAATTATATCCTTTTATTTTTAGTGTTGACCACTGTTGAATATGATTAATAAAATTTAAAAATTACAAGAAGCGTTAAGAACAAATTTACTTGACTAACAAAATATAATTAACGAAAATGATATTGATAAGTGAACTTTATATTAAATGTACAAAACAAATGTAGAATTCAGTACTTGTCCCTTCCACGACAAAATCAAACGTAACAGCATGTGGAATATTTATTATAATTTTTTCTACTGAGTTATTTAAAGAAATCTCTTTTTTCTTACCTGTCTCTCTCTTATTTTTGAATTTTGTAAATATTGTTCAATAAAACGAAATTGGTTGCAATTAGCCCTAGGGAAGTACTTAGAAAAAATGTTCGTTTTTCATTTCTGCATCAAATCGTCAAAAAATATACAGGATGTTCCATTTGAAAAAATTGAGAAAATTCAATTTAAAATGTTCTTTCTTAATTGAAAAATAATTTTTGGCCACCCTGTACATCTTTAGGAAATTAAAATGATTCAAAAACATTAATTAGATGTCACGCAACTGGTATTCATATAAGTTTTTCTTAAAACCCATAATTGTGACTGTAGTGATTTTTTTAATATCCATCTGCAGATTGCATTATTTCAACAAAAAAGTTATTACATCCAAGTGGTTGGGAAATATTCAATGCTAATATAGGAGTGAATAGAGCCTAGAAAGAGGCTTCAAAAAATGTAATAATATACATGGCATTCCATTTTAAAAAGAGGCACTTGGTCCTGTAATTTCGTCTTGGCTCGCCCTGTATGTTCGAAAATGTTTTCCAGTTATAGACATTGCTACGAGTTACACGTACATGAACAACTAAATACGTTGGATCTTAATGATTATCAGATATTACGTAACGAAATCACTTGGGCTACTGTGGCGTAGCAGATATCGTAGGCAAACTTGACCCGGAAAGTGATGTACGTGCCTACGATAAAATTTCTCTAGCTCAGACTATCTCAGGGCGTTAAGCCCAAGCTTACACAAACTATGATAAATTATTAGTTTACTTACTTAACAAATCACTGAGTTTTTCCATATGTAGTGGTCGCAGACGAAATAATGACACTTTCTTTAAAAATGAAATGCACTATACTAAACAATTTACAAAATTGGGTCTTTAGCATGTAACCTGGTGATGTTCACAAGGTGTGGCAAATTTCTCGCTTAAAAAGTTATAACATTCGCAAAATGCCTCGTGTAGCTACACATCGGTTTACGATATGATCATGAATTGTCATAAATTCTGCCACAAAGGTTTGATTTAAAGAACCTCCTTAAATATATGCATAAAATATTTAAATATGTACAGGTTAAAATGCCAAAAGTATGAATTGAAAATCCAGCCGAACCACTGAAGGTGATCCCCGGTAAGTAAAAATAATAAACACACAACACTTATTCAGGGTGGTACGATACCGAGTCCGGACGTGGAGGAACTGTAGCCCTACGGAGTTGCCTTCGGGACACAAGAAATGGACCCAAGGATGGGGTTGATGGCAGCCTCACCAGCCCTGGCACCTTCCACTGTGTGTGGATGCCCTGCCAGTGGAACTCTCACTGACGTGTGTAGAAGCCCCGTCCGTAGAACCCTAAAGATATCACGATTTAATTCACAGTCAGAAATGCACGTGAAGCGTGCTTAATGTGAGTAATTCTGACATAACCTACAAATGAAACATCATTTACCTCACTGATGAGGGAACAATCCACCAATACTCCTGGAAGCCACAGTCGGATAAATGGGGTCGCTTTTCAGGTTGACACGGTATTTCCAAAGGAAAGCCTGCAAATTTGCGAACCACGTGGGTAGAGAACGGGCAAGATGGCGTGAAGAGGTTAGCTTACCTTGTGTAATTTAATATCCTGCTTCCGCAGATAAAATTTCCTCACAAACACAAAATATTCCGCTAAACGGAACAACAACAGATTGAGGAAATTTTCTTGAGTTGATTATTCTAAAATCCACGAGGATGCCTTGGATAAAACTAAGGTTCACAGAATAACAACTAATTACTCCCAATCACGCCAAGCCAACAAAAATGGTTGCCTACCCGTTTGTCTTTGCTGATCGCGTGTCAAAAATGTGTCGCCCTCCCGTGGAGAATAGCGAAATGTGTAAAGCGCATGGTGGGTCGCTTACGCTAGAGGTCCGTAACAACATTTTTATCTACTTTACTTGCAATTTTTTTTTAAATTTCTGGCTATCGTAGAACTAGAGACATCGAGGTCAGACGCACTATTTCTACATCCTGAATATTACAAAATAAAAGATTACCCTTGAAACAACCACCAGTTAAGTACAAGTTTGTTGTTATTGGGCTAACGAATCATAAACTTTAGAGAAAATACAATTGTTTGGCAATTAGCGGGCCATCAAAGTATATTTATCATCGCATTCTAGTTACTTATAAGACATAAGGCCAATATCATAATACCGTAAGCGACAATTTACCGGCAATAACTATAAGGGCCCGGCGCTCTGCCTGACTTGCTCTGGGAGTTAATAAAATGGATGAAATGTGGCAGTTGTCTCTCAGTACCGATCCATATGCAAAACATATCGTCAACATATCTTACCCAAAAATGTATGTATTTAAGGAGATTATAATTTGTGGTAAAAAGTTTGTTTTGAAAATTCAATTCAATTCATAAACTTTTTATCCTGTATACTGAATTGTGCACTCTTACCTAATTTCTTTTACAATATTACTTTCATTTAAAATCACGAGAAGAATGGTGCACTATTTATGCCCCTGAGTGTATATTCAAACACATATTGAATGCGATGAGGTGTCTTAATGAATGAAAGTTGAATAAGCGATACCCCATATCCGTTCGAAATAATTATTGCCATGCACCACTTAGACACTTCCAAAACGCAATATATCATTGTGCTATATCCCCAATCCAAATACTCGAAGCCCTTTGCTCTGTAAATAAATTGTTTGTTGTCATAAAATATCCAAATTGTAAATATTTTAAGCTGCTACAGGCTCAAGAGCATCCTCCGCCGTTGTTTACTCTTCCCACTATGGGTAACTACGGTGACAGCGATGATTTGAACTTTTGTACAGGATGGACTGCCTATAGTAATGGTTTCTAATTGATAGCTTAATGTCGGAATATATTATGGGAAGGTATATACAGGGAGTCCCGTAATAATGTGCAAAAAATTTAACTGTAAATTCCCTGTCTAAAATTAAGACGGGTTCTTCGTATAAAATTTTTCAAAATAACTCTTTCCTGTCAAACTACACCCCTTTAAAGGGGCGTGCCAAAAAAAATGGTTTTTAATTTCTATTTTAAAATAACGTAAAGAAAATGTTTTAGCGGCAAAATAACGATATCGTTGTAAGTTCCCTACTCGTACTCTGCCAAATAAATAATAATAAATAAAATAAATAAATACTCCACAGGTAGTGACGACCCCCTTTATCCCGGAAGGCTCTAGAAGAGCCTTGTGTGGGAGGGTGCTACACATTTAGAGACAAGGGACATACACCCAATATCCGTGTATAGTGGAAAAATCCCTCTCGCAATTTTCCACTGCCACGACCGGGGATCGAACCCGGAACTTTTAGATGAGGGGCAAGTGCGCTCACCTCTCGACCATCAGTCATACGATATGTTCGTACTTTTTCTAATACTCACTTGAGGTTAAGAGAAAGGGTGTTTTAAAAAAAGAAGTCATGATTGTGGCCGTCGATAATCCTCACGCTGTTGTAAATGGAACTTTTACTACTATTACCACTACTACTACAACTTTCAATAAATGTTTGGGCCGGAATTATAGGCAATAAATTAATAGGGCCTTTTGAATTACCAAACGGATTCAATGGTCCAGCTTATTTAATTTTTTTATAAAATGACCTGTATCAACTTATCTCAATCAATAAGGCTTTTAGGAAGATATGAGTACTAATGATGGTATGTATGAGATTGTAAAATTATACTTACATAATTCTGTAAATAATAATAAGAAACAAATCCCAATATTTCTTCGATACGGTGTCGCATAACATTTTATTCATCGAATATGATATAAGGGGTATAGTTAATGGCTTGTTCAGAAGTTATCTTCAAAATAGGAAACAATGCATAAAAATTGGTGAAAGCAGAAGTAATTTAAGAATAATAAAATAGAGCATTCCTCAAGGAACTGCCATACGGCCAATTATTTTTAATATTTATGCCAATAAATTACTTCAACTTCCAATTAATGGAAAAGTAATAGCATATACAGGGTGTCTCACGGGGAACTGAATCGATCGATATAGAGAAAAGTACGCGCCAGAAAATTTTTAAAATTTAGATAATTACTAATGTCGGTGTGGCCAATCCAACTAAAATAATTACAAGCAGCTGGCACTTCCGTTTATACCGGAAGTCGATACCAACTTGCTTATTTCAAATGGAACACCCTATTTATTTTAGGGTTTTCGAAAATAGCATAAAATTCTGAGCATATGTAGCATATCCTATACCTAAACCTAGCCGTTTCAGAGATATTTGACATTTTATAGAAAATTTGACAGGTGCAACGGTTTGCAAGAACCGTTATAACTTTGTTCGTGTAAAAGATCCTCATTTGCTTCTTGTCACGTAAAAAGAACACAAGGAGAACTACGTTCTACAGCTGAAATAAATTCAATAATATCATACTATGTGTTCCGTTTTTCGCGTTACATTTTGTCAACTTCAAACCGCGAAAACTTGTTTTGGCCAAATGGAACACTCTGTATTTTTTACGTCAAGTTGTGTAAAATTGAATTCCCTTTTTTCTGATATTGTGGGGGTTAAAGTTACAATTTTTTGAAATATTTGCGATTTTATTAGAAATTCATGAATTGTTGTAATCATTTCATCAAAATAGCCATGATTACAAACAATCAGTCATTATCTTATGTCAAAAAATGCCAGCATGTTTAAATTACACCCACGAAGACTTTTTAAATTTGTTTATTATTTATGAAGAATGTGATAAAGTAATATCAAGAACTTGCAGCACATTTGCTACTCGATATCCAGAAAAACGGAAACCGTCACCAAACATTGTAAAACGCATACTGGAAAATTTTAAAAATTATTGCTCTATCAAGCCAAAAATGCAAAGAAGAAAGCCTATTGTTGATGACGAAAACATTGAAATAGTCATTCTGGGATATTTTCATGCATTTCCAAGGATGTCATTAAAACAAGCTTCTCTGGAATCGGGACTATGCAAGGATTCAATTCACAGAATCTTATTAAAACATAAGTTTCACCCGTTTTCATTCCATATGGTTCAAGGATTAAGTGAATTAAACAGATTTCCTAAGAAGACAGGATTTCTGTGAGTTTATTATAATATTGAAATGCATTATGATGGTCACGATTCTTATTTGGGAAATATTATATGGACAGATGAAGCAAAATTTACTAAAAATGGAATTTTTAATAGACACAATTCGCATTATTGGAGTGACTCAAATCCTCATATGTTCAGAGAGCGAAACTTTCAGGAAAGGTGGCAGTTCAATGTTTACTGTGCCATAAGAAACGATAGAGTGGTGGCATTACAATTTTATCAGGAAAATTTAAACGGTAAATTAAATTTTCTCTTCTGGTAATATGTATAGATTATTGTTTTTTTTTTTATTTGAAAGATATCTGAATATCTTACAAAATTTGAATAATAACTATTTAGAAAATTTACCTCTCGCCGAAAATAGAAAAATTTTTTATCAGCACGACTGTGCTCCCCCACATAACGCATATTTAATTAATAATTATTTACAAGAAACTTTTTATGATCAATGGATTGCCAATAATGGACCTTTCTTATGGCCTCCTCGCTCGCCCGATTTATCAGTTCTGGATTATTTCATTTGGGGAACTATTAAAAATAAAGTTTATCAGAGCCCATTAACAACATTGAAGATTGTATGCAAAGAGTAAGAAATGCATTTCAAAACATATCACAGGATTCAATTAAAAGAGCTACCCATGAGGAACTAATCCGAAGGTGCGAAAAATGTGTCGAGGTTCGAGGGCGGAATTTTGAGACATCATATTTTAAATTAATCTTATCTCTGCTATTTTAGTTCATGCCATATCTTCAATTCGATTAATACGCATGTTACAGTGTTAGTGTTATTTTGCGTTTTTGTGGATATCGAGTAGCTAATGTGCTGCAAGTTCTTGATATTACTTTATCACATTCTCCATAAATAATAGACAAATTTAAAAAGTTTTCGTTGGTATAATTTAAACGTGCTGGCATTTTTTGACATAAGATAATGACTGATTGTTTCTAATCATGGCTATTTTGATGAAATGATTACAACAATTCACGAATTTCTAATAAAATCGCAAATATTTCAAAAAGTTGTAACTTTAACCCCCACAATGCTAATATCAGAAAAAAGGGAACTCAATTTTACACAACTTGGCGTAAAAAAATACACCCTGTACTGATGACACTATTCTTCTGGTTGAGGATGTCTCCTGGGAAAATATTACCAATAAAGCGGTGGTAGAGTTTTCAAAACTACAACAGTGGCTATCGGAAAATTACCTAACAGTTAACCTGGATAAGACTAAATTTATGTGCTTTAGTATATAAGACAGAAACGTACTTAAGCTAGTTACACTCGTTGCATACATACTCATGTATAAATAAACGAAAGTGTGACTGTATATTTGTTATGAAACTGCAGCAAATGAAGAACTTTAAGTATCTCGGAATTATCATAGATCAAAATTTAAAAATGCTTAGATTAGAGCATATTCAAAAATTAAGCAATATAATGCTTAAGTTGATTTGAAAATTAAGTGCATAATCGAAAAATTTGGACTCTTTAAATATATCGCAGAAGCATATAATGAAAATTACCTTGGGGAAAAAATAAATACTAATCTACTGAACTACTATTCAAACAATTTAATGTATTTAATCTGCAATTCCTACATAACAAGTTTGTAATAAAAAATTATTGGTAGGTGGTTAAAATATTGAATATAGAAATAATGTAATGTCATCTACTGATCGTATATTTCGTTTGCGATCATTGTATAGGGAATAAGGTTATACAACATAATTAAGTTGTTACTGTTTATGCAATCTAGGTGTACTACATAACATTAACGATTAATATGCATCAAAATAGATGCTCAATATATATTGTTATTATTTCTTAAATACTTTATAATTATTGTAAAATATTTTATAATATACACAGTACACACACACAGGTACAGGATACTTCATATCTAGGTGCATTCTAATAATTATTATAAATATTTATAAAACTATGTATGAATGTAAATGTGGTCAAAATTTTGATTTGATTTGAGTCGATTCGATTTGATTTGATCAGTTAGGCGTTAACATGTTTTAGTATCCTGAGTACAACGTTACTGATAAATCCCTACAGACGGGATCTTATATTATTTAACTTTATAAGCATCAATAAACGGTTACAAACACAGTTCTCACTGCATGAAATTGATTGATAAAAAACGATACAAACCATAAATAAATGTAATGACCAACATAAAAGACTTCTAAAAAGTAGTGTTTTGATTAATCTGACTGGTGGTCAACACTTATTTTATTATAAAAATTTATTGTCGTCTCGTTCTGCCTCGACGTTCGGTGACCAAGATTTATTTAAGCTGTCTTTCATTGGGGTTGTTGTCAGATTCGGTGCCGTGATTAATTCTTATCGCGAGAATTATCAGAAAATTAACTTTTTTAAGACCATTTGACCGTGAATTTTTTGTTTCAGTACTTAGTTTCAGGCTGATTACTTTATAACTCAGAATCTTTTAGCAATCTGTAAATTAGCAAATTTGGTACTAGTTGAATAATATAGGCCGGCAACTCTGCAAAATATTTACAAACAGCGAAGGAGGTTTCCGTATCACTTGTCATTATCCACATCGTTTAATTGATAGTAATAATTAATGACACATTATGTACTACTTAAAAAGGTAAAAAGAACAAAAAAGATAAAAACCAGAGTTAGATTTTTGAGATATTCGATTTCAAAGAAACGCCTATTGCTCACATTATTAATTTTATGTTTAAAAATTCTATAATACAAGAAATTTTTAAAGAAAGTACTGTGGTACCAATATATGAAAATGGCAGTCAAAATGACAAGACGAACTATAGCCCGATATCGCAATAAATAATATTGTGTTATTTGGGCTTTCTACCACATGTATTATCCTCTTCAAAAACAAATCGCCGAATCTACAAAAGAATAGAATTATTGGAAAAAGCCTCTGCGCCTGTGACATTTACGTCAAAGGAACAATCAGAGGTTATTTTTACAAATAATATAAATCGGAGTAAACACAGAAATAATGTATTTTGCTGACGTTCGGAAAGTAGTTTTTTCCGTTTTCAAAGAACTTGTGACGCGTTTTTCTCCACCTCGCACGATGACATGGAGAAAAAGGCGCGACCACTCTTTGACACACGAGCTCCGGAAACAAGTGTTCGGTTTGTTCGGGCGCCAGTCCTAGTTTAAGTGATAGAACGCACTACCCTCAAGTCGAGTACGCGAGGCTGAGTAGCTCAAGTGGAGAAATTTTTACTCCAGAGGGTCAATGTATGGGAAATTAGACGTTCATAAACAAACAGTCAAACTCAGAGTTTGTCAATAAAATCAGTATACTACGATAACCTAAAATTACAACTCTAAGTACTTATTATGAAAAAAAATTATAAGTTATTAAGGACCGGGAGGGAGGCAAGTGTAGCAATGGATATACCAACAGCACCAGGCGACCAAGACAGCAGGCTGTAACACACAGAAAATACGGTTAGCAAGAATAAACAGGGCGCAGACTAGACACTAGACAAGTGAAACAAGACCACACAAATATATAAACTACAGTGCAACAGTTTAGCAAATACTTAGCTAGTGTGTGCAGATTAAGTTGTCCTAAAAAGTTAAGGTATGATTAGTATATACAAACGCAACTTTTCAGTACTCTAAGAACCCCAGCGGGTGGTATCGAGAGTACCTACAAGGAGCAAGCGGCTGAAAAGCTAACGTATGATTAGTCCACAATGTTGCAACATTTCAATACTCTGAGAACCCCAGTGGGTGGTATCGTGAATACCTACAAGATGCAATTCGAATGAAAAGGCAAGGTATGATTAATTCCTAGTGTTTGCAACTTTTCAATACTCTGAGAACCCCAGCAGGTAGTATCGGGAGTATCTACAAGATGTAATTCCTCGTGGCAAAGACAAGATATGATTAGTAAACACAAATGCAACTTTTCAGTACTCTGAGAACCCTTGCGGGTGGTATCGAGAGTACCTACAAGATGCAAAACGGCTGAGAAGGTAAAGTATGATTAGTAATATGATTAGTAAACAGGTAAACACAAATGCAACTTTTCAGTACACTGAAAATCCCAGCGGGTAGTATCGAGAGTAAATACAGTCGTGAGCAAAAAAAAAAAATAGGACAAGTCTTATAACGGTATTTTGCTAAAATCTAGTTGTGTACATCTAACTTTAATTTTTGTGACATTGTCAGTTAGTTGTCATAATTTATTACAAGTGTGCAAAAAACTAATATGACTCATATAAACGATTTAGTTAAATCTGAAGTTATTGCTAAAGCAAAAGATGGATGGTCAATGAGACAAATTGCACTGCGTTATAATATTGACAAAAATTCTGTGTGTAACATTTTAAGAAAGTTGAGAATAAATGGTACGATTAGTAGAAATCCTGGATCAGGGCGACAAAGGATATCAACTCAACAACAAGATTTGCAATTGGTAAATACTTAGTAGAAAATCCATTTTAACCAGTTATTCAGGCTATTTAAAACAAATTTTCCTTGATCGAGTAGTACTGGTCGCCGGCGAGTAAGAGAATTGGAGCTACGCTGTCATGCAGCAGAACAGAAATACTTACTTAAAGCTGAACATAAAGAAGCTCGAGTAGGATTTGCGCTTGAATTTTTAGCGCATGATGTACATTTTTGTAACAATGTAATCTTTACAAACGAAAAACTTTCCAGTCAACACACAGCGGTCGTATTCGTGTTTACCGCCCTCTGAATACTCGATTCGATGAGAAATATATATCTAACAATGATCAAAGTGGTAGATATTCCGTCAATATGTGGGCTTGGATATCGGCACGTGGTCCTTGTGTTTTGTGGCATATTGAGGAGCGATTTAATAGTGAAAAATATACTAGGATTTTAGATAATATTATGCTCCCTTCTGAGTCACAATTATTTCCTAACAATGAGTTAGTTCATATTTCATCAAGACAATTGTTCCGTTCATACTGTTCATACCGTAACTAACTGGTTTCAAGATAGCAACATCAATGTTCTTAACTGGCCCAGTCATAGTCCAGATCTTAACCCTGTGGAAGAAGTATGGGGTCTACTCGTAAGAAGTATCCAAAAACGGAATGTGAGACCACGGAATGCCGAAGAATTACTGGAAATAGTAAATATTGCATGGGAAAATATTATTACTAATGATTATTGTATAAGGTTATTTAATTCTATGCCAATCAGACTTATAGAAGTTATAAATAGAAATAGTGAAATAATATATAATAACATTAATAGTTTCTTGTTAAGTAGGATATTCTTTGTCCTTTGATCCAGGATTTCTACTGATCGTACCGTTTATTCTCCACTTTCTTAAAATGTTACACATCAAATTTTTGTTAATGTTATAACGCATTGCAATTTGTCTCATTAACCATCCATAATTTACTATAGCAATAACTACAGCATTAAAATAAAAAATAAACTAAAAGTGATATCTGTTTTATATCGGCTACACATTACATGTTCAAATAGAGACAGATTTACATTAGAAAAAAAAAGTTGTCCTATTTTTTTTTTCTGCGCTCACGACAGTACACGGACTAATCAATGCAGTTATATTAATCATACATAATTTTGAAATAATGCACAACTAAATTCCTATAAATTTTTTAAACTGAAATAAATGAGATTTTTTTCAACGCACCCGCAATTCATTGAAATTTCCGTATAATTGTAAAATAATAATTAAACTAATTGGTTTAGGTATGTAATTAATTTAACAATACATTATGTTCAACGAATATAATTTAATTTGATTATAAAGCGTTTCGATTTGTCAATTCAAAAACAGAAATATGTATATTATTTATTGCATTCTTTGGACTGAATATATTTTAATTAATATTTCTGGTGATGTTTTGTAATTGTCATTTTAATCATTTTACAAAAGATTACCTGTAATGTTAATCCACTGATCTGTGCTATTTATTCAATATACGTTTACATATTGTGTTTGTAAATTTAATTATATTATTTTATGGGTAAATGAATTTCGAGTTGCTTTGTTCAAATAACTTCACGCGTATAGGGTGAATCACTTTTTAGCTCAATTAATAATACTTACATTATAATGATTGTAAATAAGTTTCTATAAAACTTATTTTTTTTTAAATTTATTACATGAAACGAATAGGTTTCAAAATTGATAATTCAGATTTTAGCTCAAAATATGCGTTTGGTAATTATAATAATAATAATAATAATAACGTCAACTCGATGTAGGAACCCGGAGAAAGATGCACCTCAATAGGAGCCTGCATCCTAAATAGTCCGTTCCACGGTTATATCTCCCACGCCATCGGGGAGGCCGTGGACTCTTGAACTTGGAGAGTCTACACAGCAGGATGGTGCTGGATGGAGCCTGTAAGGTCGTCAGGAGTTCGGATCCCCTCCTCTGCATGGTCCGAGACCATGAAAATGCAGGGGTAGGAGCTTTTCTGTTTGATGCAGCACGCAGAGCAGCCGATGAACTCGGTCTCATCTTCGACGTTGAGCAGGATAATCCCGACCCTGTCACCGAGTTGGGCGGAAAGCCCAAATAAAAGCTGCAGAACAAACCATCTTTCTGCAGCTCCATTCGGATAAGCCACTGCATGGTGTCTTCTATAGAAATATAGAAGAACTTGGCTTATCCGAAAGGCTGACTTTCGCCTTCTTAAGGTCAGCCGGGCTGAAGTCTGAGACCGAGGGATTTATATTGGCTTGCCAGGACGGTGTATTCAACACCCTCGTCTATCGAAGTCGTGTCAAGTGTGTGGAGGTCGCTGACGTCAGCTGCAGGGCCTGCCGCAGAGCGCCGGAGACGCTTATGCACTTGTTGTCGGCCTGCCCGACATATGCAGTCTCCGCCTATATCCAAAGGCACGACGGAGCACTACGAGTGCTTTACTACCATCTGAGGCACTCGTATGAGATAGACGAGACACCAGTGCTGCCTTATGCTCCGGGGGATATTGAGTCCGTTGTGAGGAATGAGAGGTGTCTAATTTATTGGAACTACTCGTTTCCCACGGTCAGGCAAATACAGGCAAACAAGCCTGACATAGTCCTCATAGACCACCAACTCAAGACAATGTTCGTCATAGAGTTCTCGGCTCCCGCGGAGAACAACATTGTCTTGAAGGAGGAAGAAAAGCGGACAAAATATCGAGACCTACTCTTCGAACTCCGCAGACTATATCCAGACCATACTGACAAGCTGGTGGTACTGATTATAGGAGCTCTCTGTGGAACGAGACACACGCTGCTTTCAGAATTGAACATCATACCGGCATGCCGACAATCGGCAGAAGTCCTAGCCGGGAGAATGCAGAAGGCTGTCATTCTTGGTTCATTGCGTCTGCTCAGGGCACACGAGTCACGGAACCAGTGATCACTGACTCTACGGTGTAGAGAGTGGTTAAGTGGTTACTGGCGCTCCCAGCGTACCCTCTCTGGTATCGGAGGCACAAAATCTGCGTGACTATGTATCCCACCTTCGTAGTAGGGGCTACGTGAGGGCTGCTCCTGGACTGGTGAATGAGGTGGCCGAAGAGCCGCCACATTCACCGGTTGAGGACGTAGCTCTCCTCGTTCCGCCAATACCAGAGGGCCTCAGTACCAGAAGGGGGTTACACCGTCTGAAAACCCCCGGGCCACAAGACCTGGCCAGAGTGGACGCTGAACTCCGTACAGCGCTACCAGAAGAGGCTGACATCTGGCACATAAATTGTGCCGTGTATGCCGCTGCTCAACGCTCGTCTCAGGTGGAGAGGCGAAATACCTCTTCCCCACAGGAGAGAGCGCAGCGGCGCATACAAAAGATGGAAGCCAAGATCCGGTCGGCGAGGCAACACGCATCCCATATCCAATGTGTGACGGACTATATGGCGGCCAACAGGCCTTTCACGCCTAAAGTGCGTCGATTAGCCGCCAACTTAAGACGCGTCCATCACACACTCAATGAGGCAGTGCTGCGAACCACCAAACAGCACTGTCTCGACAGGATACGGATGCTAGTGACTTGCAGAAAGTCACTAGTGGGGCGGGCGAGGGGGCTTGCGAAAAATAAACTGTTCCGCGAGAAGCCCTCGCGCCTTTTCCAGCCGCCTCCGCGTGTTGTAGACAATCCGCCGACTGCAGATCAGGTGGAGAACTTCTGGAAAACGCTGTACGAGGTGAAGCTTCCACTCAACCGAGATTCTCCTGCCCTTGCACACTTTGAAGCCTTTTGTCAAAGGCTTCAGCAACCACAGGAAGTGTGCGAACCAATAACCCCAGAAGAGGTTCGTAGGGCTCTTGAGGGCTCTAAGAACTTTGCTGCTCCAGGTCCCGATGAGATAAATAACTTTTGGTGGAAAAAGTTATCGAGCACCCACCACCATTTGGCCAGAATTTTTAATTCCTGGTTAAATGGGGAGCAGCAAATCCCTTCTTGGGTTGTTGAGGGGCGGACAGTGCTGATCCCCAAGAACGGAGATTTGTCCAACCCAAAGAATTACAGACCGATAACCTGCCTAAACGCATGTTACAAGGTGTATACACGCATTTTGTACATGCGGGTGCTCCACGCAGTTGAACCGGTTTACGAACGGATATATGAGCAACGAGGGTCGAAGAGAGGTGTCGCTGGCTGCAAGGAGAACCTGTTGATCGACAGATGTGTCACGCAGGACTCCATGCAGTATAAGCGGAACCTCTCTATAGCCTGGATCGACTACCGCAAGGCATTTGACATGACATCGCATGAGCTCATTGTTCACTTGCTCCGATGTCTTGTGGTACCCGGTCCCGTAGTGAGATGTATTGAAGAACTGATGCCGCTCTGGAGGACTCGCTTTACCATAACATCGGGTAACGATAGAGTCCAAACAGAGTCGGTAACATTCAGAAGAGGAGTATTTCAGGGAGATTCCCTCAGCCCCCTTCTGTTTTGCATCTCACTACTGCCATTATCCGTCTCGCTCCGGAAAACCCGTGACTACAACTGCGGTACCCCCGGCGACAGGAGGCATAAGGTCACCCATCTATTTTATATGGATGACCTTAAACTTTATGTACAGTATACGCAGGCTGTCGGTATGCAGTTCGGGTTGGACAAATGCGCACTAATCCATCTCAAGAGAGGACGATGCGGTGACTATGGAGAGGACACGCAGCTCGTAGACGGAAGCATCTTACACCATCTAGATGCCGGAGAGTCGTACACTTACTTGGGTGTCGAGCAACGCTCCACCCAAGAAGTGAGTGTAGTGAAAAACGCTCTCCGCGGCAAGTATCAGCACCTACTCCGACAGATCTGGTCTTCAGAACTGTCGAGGAAGAACAAGGTGTCTGCTACAAATATGCTTGCCGTTCCGATCCTTTTTTACTCTTTCGCAGTAGTGAAGTGGACTAGAGAAGAGCTGCGTCAACTTGATGTAGTAACCCGCAAGAAGATGCATCTCAATAGGAGCTTGCATCCTAAATCGTCCGTTCCACGGTTATATCTCCCACGACTTCGGGGAGACCGTGGACTCTTGAGCTTGGAGAGTCTCCATAGCAGGATGGTTCTGGATGGAGCATGTAAGGTCATCACGAGTTCGGATCCCCTCCTCTGCATGGTCCGAGACCATGAAAATGCAGAGGTAGGAGCTTTTCTCTTTAAGGCAGCACGGAAAGCAGCCGATGAACTTGGTCTCATCTTCGACGTCGAGCGGGTAAACCCCGACTCTGTCACCGAGTTGGAACTCGTTCGACTAAAAGCCCACATTAGAGCTGCAGAACACAACATCCTTCTGCAGCTCCATAAGGATAAGGTTGCACGGGATCTTCTATAAAAATATAGAAGACCTCGGCTTATCCGAAAGGCTGACCTTCGCCTTCTTAAGGTCAGCTGGACTGAAGTCTGAGACCGAGGGATTCATAATGGCTTGCCAGAATGGTGTATTTAACACTCTCGTCTATCGACGTCGTGTCATGGGTATGGAGGTCCCTGATGTCAGCTGCAGGGCCTGCCGTAGGGCGCCGGAGACTGTAATGCACTTACTGTCGGCTTGCCCGATATACGCAGTCTCGGCCTATATTCATAGACACAACGCAGCATTACGAGTGCTTTACTATCATCTAAGGCACTCGTATGGGATAGACGAAACACCAGTGCTGCCTTACGTTCCGGGGGATATTGAGTCCGTTGTGGGGAATGAGAAGTGCCTAATTTATTGGAACTACTCGTTTCCCACCGTCAGGCAAATACAAGCCAACAAGCCTGACATAGTACTCCTCGACCACCAACTCAAGACAATGTATGTCGTGGAATTCTCAGCTCCCGCTGAGAGCAACATTGTCTTGAAAGAGGAGGAAAAACGGACAAAATATCGAGATTTGCTCTTCGAACTCCGCAGGCTTTATCCAGCCCATTCTGTTAAAATAGTGGTACTGATTATAGGAGCCCTCGGTGGAATGAGACAGACGCTGCTTTCAGAAATAAAGATCATACCGGCATGCCGAGATTCGGCAGAGATCTTAGTCTTTAGAATGCAGAAGGCTGTCATCCTCTGTTCATTGCGTCTACTCAGGGCACACGATTCGCGGACCCGGTAGTCACTCACCCCACGAGCGTGGGGAGTGGCTATTGGTATTACCAGCTCCCCTCTGTGAGGGTCGGATAATAATTTTATTGACCATTTTGAGATACAAATTATGTATATATGGTAAGTCAGCAGTTAATATTTAAGTAGACAGTGTGTGTATATATATATATATATATATATATATATATATATATATTGTTATTATACATGATTTGCAGGAAACAACTACTCAGCGGGCAAATACCCCGACCTGCATTGAATTACACCTTACAAATCATGAAAAATTGGTAGCCAATGTCATTTGTCAACTCCCTGACCAGACATAGACCGGTTTCGAACTTATTAGTTCTCCTCAGTATGCCATAGGTCATGGAGCAGACAAATGACAGTGGCCAACCTGCTAGTCTTATACAGACTAATGTAAATGGTGTAGTGGTGAGAGGTAAGTGAATCCTCTCATGTGGTCTAATGCTACTACACACCAGACATCACAGATGTCTCCATGGTGTATAGCGACTTGCCATTTTGCAAGTACCGAGAGCGGCGACCTTCAGCCCTTGGTGGACTTAACCTATATACTGTTATTATACATGATTTGCAGGAAACAACTACTCAGCGGGCAAATACCCCGACCTGCATTGAATTACACCTTACAAATCATGAAAAATTGGTAGCCAATGTCATTTGTCAACTCCCTGACCAGACATAGACCGGTTTCGAACTTATTAGTTCTCCTCAGTATGCCATAGGTCATGGAGCAGACAAATGACAGTGGCCAACCTGCTAGTCTTATACAGACTAATGTAAATGGTGTAGTGGTGAGAGGTAAGTGAATCCTCTCATGTGGCCTAATGCTACTACACTATATATATATATATATATATATATATATATATATATATATATTTACACTTAAGTAAATTACATAAATCTATATATACTTAAGTGAATTACAATAAAATAATAGATAATAAATTACAACAAAAATAATAATGTAAAATCAACAATACAATTTACAATACAATTTTTTTTAAAATAAATAAACTCGTCAATAAATAATAAAATAACAGTAAATAAATAATAAAAATATAAAAATAGCATGTTATATACAATACATATAGTCACGCCAAATATACAAACATGTATTTATAATGAATGTAAAGAATGTTTTTTTTACAAATTGTCCTCAAGATATTCTCTTAGAGAGTAATATGATTTTCCTAACAGTAGACGTTTTATCATTGTTTTATATTTATGTCCGTTTAGTAATTTGTAACTATTGAGTAAAGAATGTTTTTTTTACAAATTGTCCTCAAGATATTCTCTTAGAGAGTAATATGATTTTCCTAACAGTAGACGTTTTATCATTGTTTTATATTTATGTCCGTTTAGTAATTTGTAACTATTGGGTAGTTACTGCTAGATATTTTGGACTCTTTTCATATATTACTAGATTATGAAAGGGTACTTCTAAGGTTAAACTATTTCTGGTCTCATAGGAGTGATTATTGCTTAAAGTATTGAAACTACTTAACTCAGACTTGGCATAGAGTAACAACTGATAAATTAAAATACATGGTAGAGGTAGCACTCCTAATTTTTTAAACATTTCCCGACAACTAGTTCTTTTACTCACTCCCATGATATACCTAATTGCCTTTTTCTGCAGTCGGAAGACCCTTATACTACCATGAAAAGGACCCCATGCTATTATTCCACAAGATATCACTGAGTGAAAATGCGCAAAATAATACATTAGTAATATCTGTCTGTCAATCACTTTTCGCAGCTGATTTATTACATAACATGCTGTGCAACACATTGACATGTCTTCTCAATATGGGAACTCCAAGAACAATTGTCTAATATCTTAATTCCTAAAAATTTTGTGACATTTTCTTGTTTAATAGTCCCACTGTTTGTTTTAATTAACAAGTTATGATCGAATGGCTTTCTGGATAAATTAAGTCTTAAAACTAATGATTTTTTGTTGTTCAATATTAACCTATTTTGCCTAAACTAGGTATCAGCTTCTTGAAGTTGTTAATTGGCTTTCTTAGAAAGAGAAATCATATTTCTTTCACTCACAAGAATGGTGGTGTCATCAGCGTACATGACGGAGTTTTGTAAACAAAAATCATTTACATAGATAATATATAAGAGTGTGCCTAAAATAGATCCCTGTGGTACTCCAATGAAAGATGGTAATAATTTGGATTTATGACTGTCGATTCCTACATAATGCTTCCTATTTTGAAGATAACTAGTAAACCACATTAAAGGTAGTCCTCGTACACCATATTTTTCAAGTTCATTTAAGAGGATTTTATGATCTACCAAGTCAAATGCCTTACTCAAATCGAGGAAGATACCTACTGTTTTTTTCTTCTCATCCAGGTTTTAATATAGGGTATTAAGAAGTTCGGTGATTGCACTTATAGTTGATAAGCCCTTACGAAACCCAAATTGAAAATGGCTAAATAATTTATATTTATTAAAAAAACTTAGAAGACATTGGGATACATATTTCTCAAAAAATTTTGCAAAAGAACTTAATAGACATATCGGCCTAAAACTCTCAATTTTTTTTGTCGCCTGATTTATACAAGGGTATAATCTTGGCAATTTTCAATTTTTCAGGAAAGATCCCTCCATTAATTGAGGCATTTATTAGTTTCGTTAATGGTTTACTAAGTAGATGCTTACATTTCTTCAATAAATTTGTGCTTATGTTGTCATCTCCAGATGAGTTAGAATTTTTCAAAGTCTTTATAATACCCAGAATATCTGATTCATCAGCAAGTTCCGAATAAAACGAGTTAGGATTATTGTTAAATAAAAGATTAGGTACATCATTTTTTAGCATATTTGCATCCAAGAGTAATGATGGTATACTATTGAAATAGTTATTATATTCATTAGACACATATTCAGGATCATTTACAATTAATTAATTAATTAATTAATTTAATTAACAATTAGCCAAAATGCAAAAGGTTAAATATCTCCAGTTCACGTTAACAAAAATGAGCTTTTTTTTAAATTAAAGGTCCCAAAATTCTCTACCAGATCTAATAAAAAAATTTTTATTTCTTTCAAGATGGCCGAAGAAATGCAATTGATATTATTTGAGTTATAAAAAAAATGTAAAAAGTAACCAAAATTACATTAAAAAGTTTCTTTTTAATTGCATTCGAAAGCTGGCGTCGAGATATACATTTTGAAAAAATAATTTTTCATTTTGTACTTAATGGCATAAAAAGGTGGGCATTTCAAATTTTAGGTAACAAATGCAATTTTGGCCGATGGGTTCAATATTTTGACACCAACTTTTGAGGTTTTTTTTTATTACATCGAAAAGTATATTTTCTGAAAATTTGGTGCAAATTAGTCTAGTTGACGGTCTTGGGCACTAAAATAAAGAAAATACTGGTTTTCTTCTAATTTTTTCAGTTGTGTAGGTTATGTATGTACTTCAGAGACTTGAAACCAACGAGGATTTATTGGCAATTTTATTACAAAGAGAGTGGTTTTAGATTGCCCCGATTCGACTTACATAACCGAAGTTATTCACATTTTAAGCTCGAAAAACGTGGTAAAAAAACTTTAATTGTTTATAAAAAAAGTAGCAAGATTTTCGAGGTCCAAAACTTAGGAATATACTTCCTGTGATACTTAAAACAGGATAGAATCATAATCTTGTTGTATCCAGACTGTGCAAATTAAAATGCACTATTAGGAGGAATTATTTAGGTTTCAGTTCCCAGATGGATCTTCATACACACCATTTTGGAACCACATCAAGTCTCATGTATTCCATTGTGGTTTCACGTACATTGTTATGGTATCTTATATATATTCATGAAGGTAACTTATACAATTGCATAGATATAGATCATTCAGGTTTTAATTGCCAGATGGATTCTCATACATCATTCTGAAATCACATCAAGCATATATATCATATTCTACTGTAGTTTCACGTATATTTTCACGGTATCTTATAGATAGATAGATATATAGTTTATTCCAATAGACTAAATTAGAACAGTATAAGAAAAGTCAAAGGAGGTTCCTCTGGTTGAATAAACACGTTTCAGATACATGGTTTAGAGTAATAAAAATAACAAATATTTACAACAAATTTAAAATAATAAATACCTAATTATGACAAATTGAAGACAAAAATTAAAACAAGATATGACTATAACAATTTAAAAGTGCTTAGGAATGATGTAACACCACCATGGTGCTTCTCGATATTGAGAAGGCATTTGACACCGTCTGGATCCCGGGGTTACTCTACAAGCTACACTACTATAACTTCCCGACTTATTTCATCAAACTCGTTCACTCGTTCTTGACGGGCAGATCCCTGCAGGTTCGAGTGAATAATAAACTTTCAACACTGCGGGACATTCGCGCGGGGGTCCCGCAAGGATCGTGCCTGTCACCAAAGTTATACAATCTATATGTCTCCGATTTCCCAGAGTTCCCGAATACCAAACTGGCCAAGTACGCCGATGACACAGCCATGTATGCGCATTCACATAATGCCCAAGCAGCGAACATGCTACTCAAGGCGCACATGGCTCGTGCCACGGCTTATTACGACCAGTGGAAGATTCAGATAAACGCTGAAAAGTCGGAGGCGATAGTCTTCACGCGCTGTTTCACCGAAAACAAAATCATAACACCAATCTCGATCCGGGGAAACAAAATTCCAACCAAGAGGTGCGTGAAGTATTTGGGGGTCAGACTGGACCAGCGACTGACGTTTAACACGCACATTAATGAGACAGTACGGACGGTCTACTCTCTGTCCAGGAGTCTGTATCCGCTTATGGTCAGGGGTAGCAGACTTAATAGACAAAATAAAAAATTGTTGTACACAATGGTGCTCAGGCCGTCTATCACATACGCGGCGCCGGTGTGGTGCAGCATACCGGTCACGACAATGAAAAAACTAAAAGTTCTTGAACACAAATTTATGCGCCTCATTTCTAATTCTGTAAGGTACACCTCCCTCAGAGATCTATACGCACGTTGCCACGACATAATCCCAATAGCGGACTACGTCCAGGACATCTCTCAAAAATTCTACTCTTTCAAGCTGGGCGATAGCCCGCTAACAAGAAACATAACACAAATTAGACAGCATAATGCCCCATTTCGGATAAACCACACCCTACCATACCAGACGTTACCGATCTTCCGGCAACCTCTGTAGCCAAACTTCATCAACTATAACTTCCGCTTACCCTATCCACCTTTACTGATATTTCATACCTGTTGTATCTTTAAATCTTGCCTGTCTCTTCCTTTCTGTTTGTAACCTTTTTGTCGCGTTTGTTTTTTCGTTTTCTTTTTGTACATGTTTGTCTCTAAATTCATTTTCATTCAAGTTTTTCAAAAATCATAATTTTTCGAAATCAAAATTTTTTAAAACTAAAGTTTAGGCCAGCCTACGCGCAGCCCAGCATTTTCACACCTCGCGGAAGGCCCTTCGTTTAGATTGAGGTGTCTGCGTCAGTATCAAAATTAAAAAAGTGTTTAGTGCAAAAGTTTTTAAAAATGTGTAGTTTGTAAGTTCAGTTAAGTCTGTTTTAGATATATATAATTTTATCACCTAATTTTATCCATCTGCGATGGAAGGAGTTTAGGTTAACTTGTTTTTAATTGTCTTTAAGCCGAACCAGTCCGTCTCAACCTGAGGAATAAGCTCACGCTTATCAAAACCCTCATCAGGCCGCAGCTGACGTACGCCTCGGTAGCGTGGGGTTACCAGGCAAAGTCCTACATGAAGAAAATCCAGGCAGTGGAAAACATCGCCCTCAGGACGGCGGTCGACGCACCATGGTACGTGAGAAACGCAGACATCGTCAGAGGCCTGGAGTACACCACGGTCACTGAAGTCATCCGGGAACGAGCGAAGAAGCTGTACGCCCAAGCAGAGGAGCACGGGAACCCGCTAATCAGACAGGCCACTGATTACGACCCTGCCGACGCCCCGAGGCACAAACGGCTGAGGGTACAGCTTCTGGACAACGGGTGAGTATAACTTATATTTCCCGCTAACCGATCTGTTTCAGATACCCCAGGACGGACCACCACTACCAGAGACATGACGTTTTTCTACCCAAACCCAACCTCCTTGCGGGCGTCGGACAACATACCGTCTAACGCCCGTTGTCCTACCTGCTCCGTGGAGTCCGAAAGTGCTAAAAAAGCACTTAGGGTCTCCACACTCCCGAGCTACACAGCTCATATCCTTACCTTTCCGATGATCCGGGGTAGGACACACCTTTACTGTGTCCTACGTACCGGCAGTCAATCCCAGCCAAAACTTCCTAAAACCCAACTAGACCGATGACTACCCATGGGGGTGACAAGCTGGCGAAGAAAGAAAATATCAAGACAAGAAGAGCGCCAGAAGAGACCTCTGCCAGCGAGGTTGAAGAGCCAGGACCAGGGGAGGTCCGCAGAAAATACCACGACACATCTCGCATTTGCGGGCTGGGTCTGGTAGAAGTAAGCGGGCCCACCTATCACGAAGGCCGGTCCAGGTCTACAGAGATAATCTAGGAGCAAAGAGTAGTAGTCCTACTCGGCCCTAGTTATCGTGACCGCCATCAAGCCAATGGATATTGGCGCGCGCCGAACCAGTCCCATTCCGCCCGACCTTGCAATCCGCCACCACGAACAGCGCGCGGTGGTTGCACGGTCGGTCCCTGGGTGGGTTCTGGGGAGGCAGATGCAAATTTTAATTATTAATAAAGTAGTATTGATTGATTGATTAGAATGATGTAAACACATATTTAATCTAAAATGATGAACAAGTATACCGAAATTAATAGAAGATATAATATACTAATATAGGGACATATTAAAATACAATATATAAACTATACGTTGAAATTCATATATTCAGAAAGACTATAAAACACATTGTCAAGTAACATATTATAGATGGTATTTTTGAATGCTTTTAGGTTGTTTATTTGCCTGATTTCTGGATTTAGTTTGTTATATAATTTGATTCCTACATACATAGGGTTTTTTTCATATATTGACAAACTATGTGAAGGAATTGACAGTCAAAGATTGTGTCTGGTTTCATATTCGTGGAAGTCACCATTAGTTCTCAACTTATTTAAGTTTAATTTAACATATATTAAAATTTCCAAGATATGTATGCAAGATAATGTTAGTAATCGTAATTTTTTAAAATATGGCCTTCATGGTGTTCGAACTGATACATCTGCTATATTCCTTATGGCCTTTATTTGTAGTTTAAATACCCTGTTTAAGTGGCTTGATGATCACCAGAATAAGATGCCGTATCGTAGTCCTGAGACAAATTGAGCGTGATAGAAGGAGAGAAGAATATTATTGCTAGTGATATTTTTTAATCAAAAGAGGGCGAAACATAAGGACGGAAGTTTATTACAGAGAATATCTGTGTGCATTTTCCAATTTAACGCATTGACTTTCGTTAATGTTACAATTTCTAGGTGTAAAATTTATAAAAACTGTTTTAGATGTGAAAAGATGCAATTCATTAGTTTTTAACCAATCTAGAAATTTATTTATCATTATCTGTAACTTAGTAACAGCATCTACCAGGGTTACATCATCACACAAATAAGTGTTGTCATCTGCAAACATTATGAATATACTTACAGAGTTTGTTATTTCAGGAAGGTCGTCAACAAAAATCAAAAACAACAGGGGACCTAAAATGGAACCCTGAGGGACACCTACAGTAACATATGACTTGTTACAATAGGTACCATTGATATCTACAATTTGTTTTCTATTATATAAGTAGGATGTCAGACAATCGTTTATTTTTCTTCGGAGTCCAGAGGTATTTAATTTCTCCTTAAGCAGGGCGTGGTTCACTAGGTCAAATGCTTTGCTTAAGTCCATAAAAGACTTAAAGTTTTTTGTTATCATCCAGAGACCCATATAATTGACTGACAAATTGTATTACTGCATTGTCATACTTTTGTTTTTCCTAAATCCGTGCTGAACACTAGTTAATATATTAAACGTTGTTAAAAAATTATTTATTTCATCAAACACGATTCTCTCAAGGACTTTAGAAATAGAACTAAGCAATGAAATGGGTCTATGATTCTCAATATTGATTATTTCGCCTTTTTTATATAAGGGAACAACCCGTGCTATTTTAAATATTTCCGGAAAAACTCCTTGTTCTAATGATACATTTACGAGACACGTTAATGGATAAGTAATATAATTCGCAATCAACCTTAGTCAATGTGATGAAATTGTGTCAACTCCTGCCGAATAAGTTTTCTTAAGATTTAGTATAGCATTATACACTGTATTTTCATTGACTGGTCTTACAAACATAGTATAACGCATTCTTAAAGTGTAAAGTTATCATTTTTATCAGTGTCTTAACTTCGTTCATTAGGCAGTTTGTGAGGTAATTCAACAAAATAATCATTAAAAGAATTAGCTATAATTTTATCATCTTGTATAATGGTATTTTCTAATTTAATTTCAAATGTTTCTTATCTGCTTTTATTTTTACTAATAGATTTATTAATTATTGTCCATGCGGCCTTTCCTTTATATATACCTATAAAGGAACTTATATAATTGCTTAAATATAGATCATTCGGTTTCAGGACCCAGATATATCCTCATACACATCATTTTGGAACCACATCTAGGGTCATTTATTCCATTGGAGTTTCACGTACATTCTTATAGTGTTTTATATATACTCACAAAGGTAACTTATATACAATGAGGATATTTTTTCATATCACAGATAGATAGCCGACAGAAAAACATGCTTCCTGTATTTTTCCTTTTTTTTTTTTTTTTGTTAAAATTGAGGGCGAATAAAATTATGTATTTTGGGTGAATATAAAACCATTGAAACGCTCTGTCCCTGCCGAGTGACGTCACGTTATTATTGTTGAAACATCTAAAAGGAATGCTGTTGCTATAGATTAATATGCTAACCATCTTATGAAATCATTATCCGTCTATTAACCAATAGTTAATAAGAAGATTAAAGATAACAATGTGACTTAGCAAATTCAGGGCAAATCAGTGATGTCAAAATGACGTCAAGGCAATATCATAACATTTTCAGTTACATTTTTTCGTTTACATAAAAGCTCTAAATGTCGAATATTTACGAAATGAAATTTTTCTGAGTTTATTTCATTATATCATCAACTTATATAGCACACATTATGGAAAAATAATAAATTCAAGCATTTTTAAAATTCATTTCATTGCAAATATTATGCAGACTATATAGAATATAAAATAATTCATTCCCAAATAGGACCAAAGTGTGGTATGTTCATATTAAGTAATCAAGTGATCTAATATTACGGTGCCACATGTTTTAAGTTTGTTAGTTTTCATAATGAAATGAATTCCCAATTCTATTGGCTTGTTTTTAAGAATTCTGTATAATACATAGAAAATGAGGATATTTAACCATTCAGAAATAACGTAAATTCACTAATATCCAACTTCAAACATACATTCAAATCCATTCATAACAGATTCGCTACGAAAAAACGTCACTTAAAAATACAGCCCCCGTATATTCATCAACCTGACACAAATCACTATCTAAACCCAAATTTTCAACGTCTTACTTCAATCCGTAAATTTTCTATAAACAATTTCATTTTCAAAATTTTAATACTTTTTGCCCAACCCTCGTATACGTAACTACGTTAAAACTTAACATTCGAACTCATTTCATAACTTTCCTGCAACCACTTCGCATTTTATTCTTCTTACTTTTTGATCACCCCTTGTATACTTCAAACCACGTTCCGTGCCTCGAGTCTTAAAGTTCAAATTTAATTTCATCAATTTCTCGCAACCCGATTGCTATTTGAAATTTCACCATTTTTGATCACTCCTCGTAATATAGCATACAATATCTCGGTTCAACTTGACCCGTACCCGTTAGGAACATTTTAATATCTTATTTCCAGACACTACGCATCTATCGGGAAGATTATCATTTCATTTCAACTTTTAAACATCGGACCTCCGTTAATACCTTACGGGGTCGTGTCAGATTTTGCTAATTAAACGCTAATAACTTCTAAACAAAAATAGATCCAAATGTCATTCTTATTTCAATAAATTCCTCTTTTCATTGCCGATTTTTCTATGTAATTTTCATTTCCAAAATCTTAAATTTCCAGTGTTGCGCTATATGTTGCAATCAATGACTCATCCTCGCCCGCACGTAGCGATATCCAGCCTTTTCAGACAATTTAAAACGAAATGCGAGACTCGATGGGGCGCGATAAACGAAACTTTCACAAACGTATAAATACCCAAGCATAGCCTACCCGGGGCAAGTTCAGTTTTGGCAGTGACTCCTATGTTTAATACTCGCGAAGTGATTCAGTGGAAAAAGTTATTTAAAAGTAATTTTAAGTGTAATAAGCTCATTTGCTAGTGCTTCCGGTCCGGTTACTATTTAACTTAAGTTGTAAATACCCACCGTCTAGTTAGTCTTTCTTACCCCCTGTCCTAGCATACTTCTCGTGACTAGCTGTTCCGAACTAGCTTCCCAGGCCAAAACCTGGTTAAAAAAAGTAGTTTTAAGAAATCGCCTTAAGTGGCCCCATCTAGTTTTAATATCTCTGCGCCTTAAGTTTATCTTTCGTCTTAAGTGACCCCATTTTATTTCGTCTTAAGTGACCCCATTTTTATTTCGTCTTAAGTGACCCCATTTTGACTCGCCTTTACGGCCCACACAATCTCAAACCAAAGTGAATTTCTTCAGATTAAATCAAATCAACTATTTCAATAAACAATTTTTGCTAAATTCCACAGTCCGAATTTATGCTGTCGAATAGTTATATCGAACAAAGAAGAAAATTTTGTTAAATAAAAAATTACCCCTTATTTTTTAAACTCTGTTCAAAAAATCTTAAATAAATAATTGTTCGTTCCGCTTTAAAAATAAGTGTTGTTCTTTCAAGAATATTATATACAGGGTGTAGCCGTTAACCCTGTCAGAACTCAAAGACTATACAGAGCTAAATAAAAATAAAATTGAAACCGCAGTGCTACAACGGCTCCAGACCACAATATACAGGGTGTAGTATTTGACCCTAACAATCACTACAGAAATCATACCAAACGGCTTCTCACATCAAAATAACCCCCACCACTCCAGATTTTTTATTTCACCACTCAGAGTTCTTAAGAGTGTTCACCCTTATCTATTTTGACCACCTCCCAATCGAATTCCTTTTGGAAAACCGGCAAGCAAATTTAGGGGGGGGCTGTGATCCCTGCAGCGGGTAGTTTGCACCCTCTTGACTGGAATTAAGAGGTGGGTGGTTGATTTTACCTCTCTCCGAACAGCGCGAAAATCAGTTACGACCGTTTTTTGCTTCAAAGGGGTGACTTTCACCCCCTTTAATCAACCGCACAAAAACTGCGCCTCTACTTGCTACACCTTTTGGGGGTGGTTAATGGCCAATAGGGGATGAAGGCCAGTGTTTTTCATCATCAGCCACCATAGCGAATGGTTAATCGGGGTTAATAATAAGCTCGTAAAGCTTTTATTGTCTTTCTTATCTGCACTGTAAATCTTCAGGTTACTATAAGTACTAATCGAAAATTAGCAACTGATTATTTTTAACACCTCCAGTAAATTATCTACTATGTAGGCAAACATTCTTTCCATGGATAAATATATCGTCAAGCATTTTTAATGCAGAAAATACATTATACGGAACTAACTGAATTTATTAAGGTGCTGTGGTTATTTAGAGCAGTGTACTTAATCCAAGTATTTTTAACATCACTTTTAGATTGCTTCTAGATCACTGTCTATATCACAGGCTATTACAAATAAAAATCGTTTTTATGGTGAATGCCCTCTAGCCAATCTTATCAAAATAAAACAGCACAAGGGGATGAATGATTCCCTTAATATACGTAATTTATGACATGGAAGAAGAGGGAGCGGGTAATTTTGTTGAAAGTTCATTTGAAATATTATCTTCGGGATAAGATCTAAATGTACGTGAAAGTAAATCAAATTATAGCATGCACTTAAAGGCAAGAAAGTTGAGAAGCTTATTTGAAAATAAATTGAAAAAGGAAACACATAATTTATATAGGTAGCCGAATGCTAGCGTGTATTTGGGGAAATATTGAAGTGGATGTTAAAACAATGATGCCTGAGTCAGTCGTTATTATTATAGTTTATACAATGTCAGTATAAAACGATAAAAAACCGACCTTGAACGTGTGGCATCCATAGCCGCACGTAGCTTACTTTTCAAGACAATACATGCCCTACAATTTATTAAAAATCGTTTATTATGCACATAACACCGTTTTGAAGATATTATTATTATTAACTAATAAATTATAACTGAAAGTGGTGAAACGATAGCTAAGTATATGTATATTGTATGTTTGTTTGTATGAAGGGTCATAATATAATAATACCTATATACTTTTATGTAAACTAAGCACAAACTTTACTAACTTAGTCAATGACATTATCTGCAGAACGTAAAAATTTCAAGGACTCTTATTGTAGGAAACCAGAAAACTTGATATTATAGAAAATGCCATCGTCCAGCAAAAATAACGGACTTGTTGGACCAGGAAAGATTGTGCGTAATGATAACTCCCAGATCGTCATGAGAGTCGAATGAACTCAGTTGTTTGCTGTTAATATTGTACCCCAAGCATGGATTGTGCTTTCCTAAATGGAGTACTGCACATTTATCGATGTTTAATGGAAGTAACCATATTTCACTCCACTTCTAAATGATATCTAGGATCCTCTTGCAACTGCACGTGATCCGCTAGTGGGTTGCAGTAGATTTTTGTGTCGTCTACGTAGAAAGAACACTGGGATTTGATACATTGCCGCAGATCGTATGTGTATACGATAAACAGCAGGGGTCCTAAGACAGATCCTTGGGGGACCCCACTGAGCACGTTTCTGCTGTCACTCACTGCAGTACCAACTTTAACAGAAAACATTCGATCGGTAAGGAAATCTTGAATCCACATGTGCAAACTCTCACGTATGCCAAACTGTTCCAGTTTCTGTAATAAGCGATTTTTAGGCACTTTATCAAAGGTTTTGCGGAAATCTAGGTATATGATGTCAACACATTCACAACGATCTAACCTGAGAGACCGGTCTGATATACAACACAGCAAATTAGTGTCAACTGAGCGATCTCGGATGAACCCGTGTTGTTCGGCAGGGATAATTTGATGTGCAAGGAGAAAAGGTCGCATACTGTCCTTAATGATTGATTCCATCATCTTGACAACGGAAGTAAGACTAATTGGACGAAAATTGTTAGAGCTGAACTTATTCCCTTTCTTAAGAATGGCCTTAACACATGCTTGTTTCCACTCGGAAGGTAATATCCCAGAAGCGAAGGACAGTTTCATTATTACATTGAGTGGTTTGCAGATGGAGTTAATGCAAGCTTTAAGTAACATGGTGGATATTTCATCTATGCCAGGTGCAGCCGACGGGTCTAGTGTACGAATTTTCTCAGCAATTTGTTCTTCTTGGAAATCAATATTTGTCAGATCAGCGAGCACTCGAGGAAGATGATGAATGTTGGGCAAAGCATCAGAAGATTCCCCTGTATAGGCCTGAGAGAAAGTGTTGGCAAACAAATTAGCTACTTCGCTGTGATTATTAGAAATGGATCCATCCGCCCTTCTGAGCTGAGGCATAGCAACTGTCGAGTCTAGTTAACAGCGAACATACTTGTACAGTCTCTTGGGATCATTGCTAACTGCCAACCTTTGTTCAAATTCATTCCTGACACGTGAGCATGGAAGTCCTCATCACTTCTGCTGCGTCTAAATCTTTGCCATAGTGCTATTTTATGCCTAATCATTGTCATGGTATCCTCATTAATCCAGGGTTTTGACGGAACAGTTACAACAGTTTTGTAATGGGAATTCTTATTGACAGCGTTAAAGAAGTTCTGTTTAAGAATATTCCAACAAAGTTCGATATCGTCCATATTTAAAAGCGCATCCCAGTCAACTGCTAATAAGTCGCTATTAAGAATTGCAAAATTTGTGTATTTCCTTTTTACAGACTATTTTCGAGATTTGATTTCAACACGAATTTGAATGCTAGACCCCAGGGCAACATGATCGGAATTCAAAATCGGTGAAAGATATGTGAGGTACCGTAGTAGGTTTCTATTAGGGGTCATAATTAAATCTAAGAGGGAGGGTCTCTGGTTTTGACGAAATCTGGTTGGTTCAGATACAATCTGAGAGACATGTTCTCTGGCTTCATCCGCATTATTACCTTGTTTCCCTAATATTTTTAAATAAAGTTTTTCCACTTTTTCCAGCTGTTCTGAATTCAATTCAAAACCTGTATCTAGGCATCTAAGAGCTTCCTGATTTTCTACATTTCTTATTAATTCTAATGCCTACTTTTTCGTACCAATCTTACTGGTTGAATCACACAATGGTAAAAGCATGCAATACTGATAAAGTCTCGCAAATAGAATATGTCAATAACATTGCTGCTATATGACATGACAATAGTCGTAGTTTTTAAATATGTATTGAAATTCCTGCACAGCCTTTTAATTCGAATAGTGGCAAAAAATGAATGGCCAAGATGAAGACATCCGTATCAACACTATTATCACTATATTTAATGGAATATTATATATTGCTTGACCAAGAATTCTCTTATCTGCTTCTAGATGGTTTGTTTGTAGCTCCGGTACCTCAGATATAGTTGATCTTGAACTTGGTAATTAATTAAATAAATTTATGATAGTTAATTAACAATAATAAAATTAATAATAAATTAACGATCATAATAGGTATGTCGTAGACACGCCGTGCAATACGGCTTTTCGGGAAAAGCCTAGGCAGTTCATGAAATGCCGGCAGATAATGTGAAATCTGTATGCTACACGATTCGCCTAGGCTGTTCATGAAGAGCCTCGTTTATTTAGTCAGTTAATGTTATGATTCGTGCTTTACATGATCTGCCGTGATTTAGGCTATCGGCATTTCATGAAATGACGTGATTTAGTCATATCGTGAATGAGCCTAGCGATGAAGGCGGCAGATCATGCAAAGCACGAATCATAACATTAACTGACTAACCAGGCTCTTCATGACCAGCCTAGGCGAATCGTGTAGCATACAGATTTCACAATATCTGCCGGCATTTCATGAAATACCGATGCCCTAAATCACAGCAGATTATGTTAAAATTCTCATTACACGAAATACTAACATTTTAAGGCACTTCATGAAAAGCTTAGTCAAATGATATAACATGAGATGTTTTACTCTATCTGCCGGCATTTCAAGAACTGCCTAGGCTTTTTCCGAAAAGCCGTATCGTATTATGTGTCTACGACATAGGTTTTTCAGGAAATGCCTAGGCAGTTCAAGAAATGCCGGCATCACGTCATTTCATGAAATGCCGATGGCCTAAATCACGGCAGATCCTGTTAAACTTCTCCTACACCAAAATACTAAAATTTTAAGGCACTTCGTGAAAAGCCTAGTCACATGATGTAACATGAGGTGTTTCACTGGCCTAGGTTTTTCCCGAAATGCCGTATTTCACCATGTGACCATGACTGGTACATAAACAACAGAAATCGCACGATACGCATAAGACAGTAACACAGTACTTGGAGAAAATTAGGACGGCTGGCACGTGCGCGCAGGCAAAAACAAATAATTTTTACATATATGAAGAATTAAATATCGACAACATTCTTTATTGGAAGTTAATATACAACGTCTAAAGATATTACAAAAATTATATATTATAAAAAAGAAATTTTTTATGATACTTTTAGAGCGTTATAAACGGGAAATTGGCTATTTTTCAATTTTTTTTTCAACTTTATGAAAAAAAATTATTGAACATTTCTTGTTGGAAATCGATCAAAAACTTGTTTGATGAAAACAAATTTTTTTGTTCTATTTGTCATAAATAAAATTATTTAAAAAATAATGATTCAGATTACGGTCTGGTAACATGGATTTGCATATTGTCTGAAAGTTATGTGTGGCATTCTACGAATATTCTTTCCTATTATATAGGTTTTCTACCACATGTATTATTATCCAAAAACAAATCACCGAATCTACAAAATAATAGAATTATTGGAAAAAAGCCTCTGCGCCCGTGACGTGACCTTTACGCTAAAGGAATAATCAGAGGTTATGTTTTGCAAATAGTATAAATCGGAATAAAAACAGAAATAATGTATTTTGCCGACGTTTCGGAAAGTAATCTCTTTCCGTTTTCAAAGCTTTTTTGGAAGAACTCTATTTTGCTGTGTATGTCAAATACACAGCTTTAAGATTCTGTTTATGTTATTTCCATAGCCGACACACAGAATATAGAACTGATGATATTTTCTTTTAGATAATGTTGAGTTAGTTAAGTTCTTCTTTTAACATTGGTAGCCAAGTTGTACAAATATCTACAGAACAATTCGATACACATTTACCTTCATTTAATAAGATTATTACCGATTCTTTATTTTTGTCGTACCTGATGAATAATAATGAAATATTAAATAACGAGAAAAAATTTATCAAAGAGGTTCTAGTAGAATATCAATATCCTGAAGCCTTTGTTGATAAATTTTTCATAAATGTTGAAAATAGGGACAGTCAAGTACGACAAAAACCTGAACGTCATTATACAGCGATAATTTCTTATGTATACGGATTACCGGTTATGTTAGGACGATATTTCAAACGGGGACCACTTTAACATCTATTTTAACAAAAACAAAACCGATAAACAAGGAGCAGAATTCAAAAAACTGTATTCACAATATCCCGTGCGAATGTGATAAATGTTATGTGGGTGAGTCATCCAGATCTTTCAGTGTTAGGTTGGATGAGCACAAGAATTACATTAGAAAGAATGAAATTTAGAAATCAAAGATTTGTGAACATGCTTGTGAAAATTGACATAGAATAAACTGGGACTCGGCAAACATTTTAAGAAAAGAAGCAGATACAAAAAAAAGAAAAATTAAAGAATCAGCAACAATCTTATTAAATGAAGATAAGTGCGTATCGAATTGTTCTGTAGATATTTGTACAACCTGGCTACCAATGTTAAAAGAAGAACTTAATAAATTCAACATTATCTAAAAGAAAATATCATCAGTTCTATGTTCTGTGTAAGTAGTAAGTATCTATGGAAATAACACAAACAGAATCTTAAAGCTTTCACATACACAGCAAAATAAGAGTTCTTCCAAAAAAGCTTTGAAAACGGAAAGAGATTACTTTCCAAAACGTCAGCAAAATACATTATTTCTGTGTATATTCCGATTTATATTATTTGCAAAACATAACCTCTGACTATTCCTTTGGTGTAAACGTCACGTCACGGGCGCAAAGGCTTTTTTCCAATAATTTTATCATTTTGTAGATTCGGTGATTTGTTTTTGAAGAGGATAATAATACATGTAGTAGAAAACCCAAATAATGGGAAAGAATATGGATTTTCATAATTGGTACTATCTCCTGAACTGATTCCAGCAAAAAAATCGAATACAATTTTAATTCGAAACGACATAGCCCATACCACCTAGTCTAGAAATAGTAAGAGGTACTTTTTACCAGTGTATTGTTATTCAAATAAATAAATATATCTAATGTACATATGAATTAATAATAGTTTCTCGACGCACAGAAATATATTAACGTTTTATAGATGTACATAATTAAATCTTCCTCTCACTCATATTATAAAGATGCACAGCAGATAACAATCTGATGGAACTTGCCTTACTACAAATAACATTATCAACTACATCTTCACGCTGAACACAACTTATTGTCCACCCTTGGAGGCAATTTCCAATTTAAATAATATTACATTTATTATTTCACATCAATTTGTTGGACAGACGTGACTCATATCTACCGCACCACCTTTCAGGACACAAATTATATTTCTATAATGATTTATCGTGGAGGAATGAGGGATGACGTGCCGGTAGGGGCGCCAGACAGAACGTGGCCGCAAACACACAAAGCTTTTCTCTTCACCACCTCAAATGTCTAAGCGAGGTGCAACTTGGCTTCGGGGCTTTTTAATACCTGTTAACATGACTTTTGACCATCTCGGTAAAATACAATACGACTTGTTAAACACAACAATGAGATGAATATTAAAACTATTGCCGCATAGTGCCTCACGACTCTTGCATAATTTAAATATAAATTCTCAACACTCAACAACTAACTTTGTTTTCTGTAAACGTATATGTGGTAAAATATCTGGAAACACATTTTAGCGTTTTTATTAACATTAAACTGTTTCTAGAGAAGTTTTCGTTATGTTAATTTCAGTTATATAATAATTAATAGGTTTAATGAATACCCATATACCTATTCATCTTTTATAAATTATTTTGTACCATATAGTCTGCTTTTAATAAATTCTGTCTAGCTGTTTGGTGGTCCTCTGAAGTATCTCTCTAGTTGCTTAAACATCGTACATTGTTGTTTCTTCTAGTTTTTCAGGTGTCGGAAGGTTTATTCCAGTCGTTATCATCTTGAGAACGTTTCTATGTTTTCAAACAATGTCGTTTTGCATTTTTTCTCCTCGCGGGGAGGAAATATTAAAAAGGTACAGCGTTATGACCTCAACTTTTGATTTTCAATTAGAACACCCTGTATAGTATTACATTTTTGGATTCAGGATGAATTTTTGAACACGTGTGCCGATTTTATAAATTTCTGACCAGTTGTTATTTCTTTAATAGCATTTGCTATAAATTTTGATATAGACTGCTATGAAATAAAAGAACACGTCCTGTGTCATTTTAGTTTCTACAGAAAAAATATTTAGACAGTTACTATTATTAACCATTTTGTAGGCGTTTTAATACAAGTAATTTAGTTTTTTTTTAAATAACTCTTTTTTTTTATTAAATGGGACAGTGGTAGCTCCTTGTGTCCATTAAATTACCCCTTTTCTATGAATCTATTGATACCACTCTGGTTGGGTTTTGTGGACATTTATTTAAAAGAAACTGGAAAAACCGCTTGTACTTGTAATATTTAAAATCTACAGTTATCATTATATAGCTATCGAAAAATTTCGCATCAAGTCACCTTAGCATTTTAAAAGAGAAACAAAATAATCAAAGCTAGCTAACGCCAAAAATTTTTTTTCTTGTATACCTACTAAATCACATTTTATTTTTTTACCCCCTTTTTACACTTTTTTTGACGTTTTGTTTTTGTATACACACTAAATCACATTTTTTTTTACCCTCTTTAATAATAGGGTGGGTGTGGCAATGGGGTGGTAGAGGGGGTAGCTAACGCCAAAAAATTTTTTTTACACGTTTCGTTTTTGCATATACACTAAATTACATTTTTATTTTTTTTACTCCCTTTCATAATAGTGTGGGGGTGGTATTGGGGGTGATAGTGGGGGGGGGGGGGTGACTGATGCCAAAAAAAAATTTGAGACCTTAACTTTTCGTACATGCCCTAAATTGCAATTTTATGGACTCTTACTTGCTTGTTTTGCCTATTTACTTTTATTTACCCCATTTACCTCCGAACCCTTCAACGGAATTAGATCACAATATAATCTAGTTCCAAATCTCGTTATAATACATAAGTGTACCAAATTTCAAGCCAATATCATAAACTGTTCCAGAGTAAACGTACGCACAAAATAGACAGACAGACAGACAGACAGACAGACAGACAGACAGACAGACAGACAGACAGACAGACAGACAGACAGACAGACAGACCGACAGACAGACTGACAAACAGTACATTTTTTTCACTCATATTTAAAATCTCATGACATTTTAAGCCTATTTCAGCAAAAAAAAAATTAATTTTTGTTTGCGTTACTATACTTCCACTGGACGTGGAAGTAAAATCGAACCGAGTTAAAAACGAAACTACGTATTTATTAATTCAATCAAAAACTTTATTTTCTACAATAAAATTTAAAACTAAAATGACAAAAAAATATTACACTAAAATGCATTAATTTTAAATAATTTACATACGTTTACACAAATATTTGAAGTTAAAGAAAAATAAGTTCATAATAGTCAATGCAGACATATTTCTATTTGATATACTTAAATAAAGCTTAGTTTGTCAAAACGCTTTGTGCTACGAAAACAAATCATTTTTAGTCTTTAATAACTAATATCCGTTTGTACTTTAGGTTTGAAGCTGTATACACTTTTCAATTTAAATAAATAAATTAAATCTCTTATTTTATGAAAATAAACACACTAGAACATTTTTTTTTTTAATATTCATTCTACAAATCAATACTATATACGTACTTAGAGATGGGCAATTATGATCTCTACAAATGGAAGAGTACTGTAGCATTAAGTACTACAGATACAGCTAATAACTATTCTGCACTATATGCCAACCACGTATACCTGACCTGTATTATAAATCATTTTTTTAACTGACGGACTTTACTGATAAGGCCATTATCAATACCAACAGAGTCTAGCTCTTCTGTAGAATATCTTCACTGCACCTAGACCATAATGTTGCTTTAGGATATTTAAAAAAATTATGAAGTCCTTTCTATACGTCGAAGAAATGCTATATCAGTATGTCAATAATATTGAGATAAATATGATTGCTCCATCTAATGTAGATGGTTTATTATAATTTGAATGGACCGACAAGGTAAGTCAACTAAGAAACATTTAATTTGTATTCTAATTCTGAGTGACTACCTCTTTGTTGCCTTCAGATGAGCATATAGATTAAAACAGCTATAAAGCTTCTAGCTATAATTGCTATGTCTTGAGCTTTTCAATTTATTTGTATAATTATTTTAACAGTACGTAAAATCCCTTATATATTATGCGTTAAAATTTGCTATGAAATTATGCCTACGTCAAATCAAGGGTTAATAATTTGTTAAGCCCTACAAATTGGCTGTAAAATATCTTTTTAGCACAAGTCAGTACGAACCATTTGTTACTAACAACGTTAATCAAAATGGCTATTTTAGTCATTGATTCCAATCCTGAGAATATCACATTTAAAAATTGAATTTAACTAATGTCATGTTATATACACCCCATTTAATTGTCATATTTAGATTATAAAGAATCGTTGTTTCAAGAATCAAGTTCGTTACTTCTTAATGTTCTCCTTTCTTCATCTACTTCAAACCTTGCTTCGCGTACATTTTTTCCAATATTAACAGCCTCTTCAATGGTATCTGGCAGCTTAATATTGAGTGTCTCTGGGAATAACAACGCCATGACACCTGCAATACAAGCGAGTGACGCAAACATCAGCAGAGGTAACATTTTGGATACCCTCGCCTGCAACAGAAAGATAAGGTATTATAAATACAAGCTAATGCATATACCGGGTGTTAGAAAAGTATGGGAACGGTGGTGAATCTCGAACAGATTGCATCAAATCGAAAAATAAAAAAATACGTGTCAAAAATTTTTCAAAAAACTATCTACTGACACCAAAATGACCCCTCCACCCACCACCCTGTGGGTGGGGTGAGGGGCAACTTTAAAATTTCAAATAGAAATCCCTATTTTTTATTGCGGAATCGGATTCTACGGCAAAAAATACGTAAATTTTATTCCGGACATTTTTTTCGATTCTTGCATGGTGTCGCTGTAATTACAAAAAATTGAGAGGAAACATGAAAGTTTTGAACGCATACTTAAAAAAATGCAAAAAGTAAAACTACTGATCTCAGACTGAATTATTTCCCGAGCTGTTTTGAGAACAGTGATTTTACACGGTCGTGCGGAAATTACAACAACTATTAACATTCAGTAAATTTATTAGCAGCTAGTAATTTTCAATTTACATTTTTTACAGGGCAATAAAAACTCGATTTTAAAAAAACACTAACAGCGGTTTTACCTCTTAATTCAGCCACTTCAGACAAGTTCTTGATCCCAGCCAATGAAGGCAAGGAGGTAACTCAGCCATTTAAGGCAATGTGAGGATTTCGGCCAGTTGAGGCAATTAGTTTACAGCTTAACTGCTACACTAGCAGGTTTTAATTTCAAGATTATTGCAGGTGTTCAAAATGGTACCCATGACTTCTTGGCACTGTCCGAGACGAACGTAAAAATTTTCAATAGCACTTCTTATCATTTGAGGTGGTATTTTTGTAAAAATGTTTATTATGCGTTGCCTCAGCTCTTCCAAATTACGAGGTTTAGTGAAATAAACCTTAACCTTCACGTAGCCCCAAACAAAATAATCAAGTGGCGCGAGGTCGGGAGATCTTGCTGGTTCCTCTTCGACCTATCCATCGATTTTCGAAAGTACCATTCAAATAGTCCCTAACAATATCCCGACAGTATGGAGGAGCCCTATCTTGCTGGAACCAAACATTATCGAACTCATCACCAGCAATCTCTTGTATTGCGGGAACTATTTGATTTGTCAACATTTCCAGGTATTTTTCTGCATTCAAATTTTCATCTATGAAAAACGGTCCTATGATTCGATCCCTGAAAACTCCTGCCCAAACATTTATTATTTGTGGATACTGCGTGTGTGTTTCAAGCATCCAGTGAGGGTTTTCGTCACTCCAATATCTGAAATTATGGCGATTAAGTTTTCCACTGATTCGAAAGTTGCTTCATCTAAGGAGACAAGTAGAGATGACAAAAAAATTGGGTTTTGGTTACTCCTTTCCATCATTAATTCACTAAATTCAAGTCGCCGATCAAAATCATCTTCATTTAACTTTTGGTGAAGGTGAATTTTGTAAGGATGAAATTTCAAAAGTTTCAAATTCTTATGAACTGAAAATGCACTCATATCAAGCTGTTGACTGGCTTTTCTGATTGATAACCTTCGATTTTCAACAAATGCCTGGGCCACTTCCATTTGTCGAGCTTCCGATGTTTCAGATTTTGGTCTTCCAGATTTTGGGCGATTTTTATTTGTCCTGGTGTCTAGGAATCGTTTGATGGTACGGGACACAGTAGATTTCGAAATCCCCACTTGATCTACACGGAAAGTTTCGTTGAATAAAATCACAACTTCATCATAGGACCTTTCTTTATCGCCCCACCCTCGCATCATTAAAAGAGAAACTCTCTCTTCCTCCGTTAAAGTAGCCATTATGCAGAAAAAAACGCGAGAACTAATGAAACATGAAATAACTTTTTCCGTACAAAACTGCGCTCCTGCCTCTACAAAAGCTGGAAGGAACTGAACGTTCTCGTAGAAATTTCACAAAACAAATACTGTTATTAAGAACACTTGAAAAAAAACATTCATAAAAATCAAGATATCACAGATATTGCTTTTTAAACTGAATGTTTTTTTGTCAACACAAGTAGCTAGGTTTTGTAAATATTTACAAACTTATGGACGCTTAAGGTTTATTTCAATTTTGTGCGATTACAGCGACACCTTGCGAGAATCGAAAAATATACCCGAATTCTTAAAGTCCGCCATTTTAGGTCCGGCATTTTGAATTTTCCCATTTTGTCTTCGGAGTCATAATCAGCAACCCCAAAAATCCTCGTAATATGAATTTTAGCCTATTTCGTTGAAAACTTTGTGAATTATTGAATTGGGGGTGTAAAATGGGGGCTGCAACCCCTTCAAGGTGAGTGGACTAATTTTCAAAAGCATACATTTCATATGTTGCCGAAACTTAACATAATGTAAAAGGTTTCAAGCCTTTACAACGAAGTAGAAACGATTAAGGGCGAAATGCATTCATTTTCTGTACTAATTGCACTAGCCTAAGGTAACAGGGCGACCTAGAGTGGATGGATGAAATTTAACGACCGGCTGGTTTGGTGGAGGCGTCTTTCAGAAGATTTTTGACATGCATTCAAATATTATCGACATTAAAAATTATATTAACCTAATTTAAAAGGTAGACATTATTACGTACCAATAGAGGAACCTGGGGTGCAACCATGCCTCCAATACGTCCAATCATTGAGCAAATACAGAAAGTAGAATGTCTTGAAGTTGTAGGAAACATCTCTGTAGTATAAACGTACAGCACTGTGTATGCTACTGTGGAACAGCATTTTCCTAGTAGAAATACACATAGTTTGATCCAGTCGTAATCTGGAATAATTGAATGGTTTTAACAAAAACATAAATATAATTATAACAAAAGATATCTATTTGATAGATAGAGATTCGTTAGTAATCGTTGATGGATTGTTTTTAAGATATGGACCTTCAGGGATTAAGGAGGTAAATTTATTTATTTTGGTTACGACTGCCCAGACAGAAATCCAATTATAGGGCAGGAATTTTACAAACATAAAAAGAAAACTAAATAACTAAAACTAAATAACTTAACTAAAGGTAAACAATTAAATGATAATAAAAATTAACAAAATAAGTCTATGATTAGTATAGTCCTAAGAGTTGTAATCTAATAGTTTAGAAGCTACAGTTGTTGTGCAGAATTGAGAACCAAATTTCGCATTTTGGATATACTAGTATTAAAAATATCTATATTATTATACAAAGAATCATAGTTGGAACACATACGGTGCAGAGGAGAAAATAATGGCAAATTTGTTCTTGGTGCAGGCAAATCGAATAGAGCCGAATGCGAGCGAGTCTGCAAATTAGGAACATGAAATCTAATGCAACTAAGAATTTCAGGGCAGTCAATAGTGCCATTTAAAATCTTAAAAAGGAATACGTCCGACGTAGTTGAAGATCACTCGTGTTGAATCTATGTAATAAGTCACAATGTGGACAACCTCTCTCTGGATAATTTCCAGAACTTTTGAACCAGAGGTATTTAAGAAAATGCCTCTGAGGTTTTTCAATGCTATATTTATGATTTTCATAACCAGAACTTCAGACTATTGAAGCATATTCAAGTCTTGTCCTCACAAATGAATTAAAGAGAAGTTTCAGTGTATTTTCGTTAAATTCTTTACAATTACGGATAATGTAGCCTAAATTTTTGAAAGAATTAGCGGTGATTTGATTGATATGGCTAATAAAAGATAACTTTGAATCGAATATTACTCCTAGATCTTTGAAATGACCACAGCTCTTCAGTTCTTCATCATTAATTGTATAGATAAATTTTATTGGATTTTGTGCACGAGTGTATGTCATAAAGCTACACTTTGAGATATTTAACTTAACTTGTTTACGCTACACCAAGACCATGGTTGTACAAGATCGTCTGTACTAGTGATAGATGTAAAAATCTTTAGGTCATCGGCATAAAGTAATGTTTTGCAGTGTAGGCCATTCATAAAAATGTTAAAGAGCAATGGCCCAAGCACAGAACCTTGGGGAACACCTGATGTCGCTGAGATATCCATACACAAGATCCACGGCATTGTACATTTAGTCGTTTATTTACCAAGTAGAATTCAAAAAAGTTTAGGAAGTGCTCAGTTAGTCCAAATTCGGATAATCTGTTCAGCAAAATTCCGTGGTCCAGTCTGTCGAAGGCGTTAGAAAAATCTGTATGAATGACATCTACTTGGCCTCCAGCACCCAACTGTTCAGCTATGAACTGAGCGATGCACACCAATGCACACGATGCTGGTGGTAGAGCAATTTGGCATGAATCCGTGTTGATCGAGGCAAATTTGAGATTTAACGTGGTTAAAGAGAATATCGTATATTACGTTTTCAAATAATTTACTAAAATTGCACAATATTACTATTGGCCTATAATTTTCAATAGCACATCTAGAATTTTTTTTCAATACCGGACAGATCTTAGATATTTTCCAGACTTCTGGAAAAGTGGCAGTTTTAATAGACAAATTAAAAATACTAGCTAGCGGTTTTGCAAACAAAATGGTACAATCTTTAAGAAAGGCCGAATACCATCAGGACCCGTAGTGGCTTTGAGTTTAATTTTCTTAAGTGCCTTAAGTACGTTATTTTTGGTAATATAGGGAATGCATAAATTGTTAGTATTACAATGAGTGCTATTTATATCATAAACAAAGTTTGTAGATGCGGAATATGACTCTTGAAAGTAATTAGCAAATGCGTCAACTATTACTTGTGGTTCGTTTAATATGGAGTCATTATAGGTGATAACGCTAGGAATACTGGATATATTTGATCTGATTTGACAGGTCGCTGTGTTTTATGTTTATCGACCTTTACTCTCTTTTACATGTTCAATTAGAATCGGTCAAGGGCAAATTCTTACCATTACCAGTGGAAACAAGCTAATATTTGTTGGTGCAATGATGTTTTGTATGTCAACTATTCTAAAGAAATGGCTTCTATCGTATAATATTAGACGGCGAAACATTTTCAGCAAGCTTTGACAAAAAGTTAACCACGTTTTCTATCTTTATTTCCAAAAAATTGTAAAGTGTGCCCTTTATATGAATATAAATGTAAATTCTGATGACCGTTTGGCTTGCTCGAAGCTATGTACGTATCGAATTTTCAATTCACTTACACTAGGATCCCAACTTCCGCTTTTTTTACTATTGGCATTCCAGTGTCGTTCAAGAGAAATAATTATGCTTGATTGTAAATTTCTATGCATGTATTTTTGTTTTAAACACAACGAGCGTCAAAAGTATGTAAATAGTCGACAAAATTCTAGCAAAAAGTAGTTAAAACATATCGAATAGTATCTTGAAATTAATTCTTGTTTTTGGTTGCTAAGTAAACTTTATTATTCTTAAAATAATCATAATAAAATATATTTATTTAATCGTACACGCAAATTAGATTAAAAAACACCGAATAGAAGAAATAATGTATAAAGAAATAATATTTGAGATCCATACTCTCGATAGGGTTAGGAATAGATACCCGAAGAGTTCTCATCCCATTCAGGAACGAAAAGTTCTTTCTTTTGCAAAAAAACACCCCTAACGGGGACTTAACGCTGGTTTTTCAACTTTATCTTGTAAAGCGTTCACTGGAAGAAAAAAGTATAGGAAATAAAAATTGGTTATTAAATTCTGTATAAAAAATATCGTATTGACCTTGTAGCTTATCCCCACCTATTTTGCAGTAACAGTATCCAAACTGAGGAGTAGTTTGGAGCGCTCAAGTAAAAATCTATTTTACACGAAGTGTCACAGCGAATATGTCAAAACCGGTTGATTTAATGAGAAAAATGCCCAAGAATGAATTTATAGAGCGGAATTTTCTCTATAAGATGCATGTCTAGCGTATGTTGACGTTATTTTTCCCTTTTTTCCACAAACATGTCTTTGTGCGTTTTTTAAAAGTGGTTTACCCTGTAGGCCTATTTCACTAAAATTCTATCCAATTTTACTCATTAGAGGGTTCCTCATCGACGAACAGTTCTTCAAACTTGGAATTTAAACCTTTCCCATGGCAATTAGAGCATATTGTTGAGCAGCGCGATCGAACCTTAACACAGGTACATCGTTTTCCGCAACCCTTTTTGTAGCTACATGATATTAGTTGAAGGGTGTAAATTGGTGCCGGTAACTTGGTGGTGTAAATGAGCGCTAATTGCCCACTTTCTCTCAACCCGTTCCGTTGGTTCCAACCTTTCTCCTCGCCAAGATTGAATTTGATATATATAGCCATAATATTTTGAAGCTGCATATATTTATCGTCCTGTTGAGCGTTGCTAAAGGCTATTAAATTCACTAAGCCACTTTCAACACGCACAGTTTCACATTCTTGAAGCAAATGAAACAATCACCTATTGTCTCCATATCTACAGAAACACTTTCACGCACATTTAAGTCTATGTAGTAATAACGTACCTGCATATATTTTTATATATTTTTTAGTCTTTCTTTACGGAATTTCATAAACGTTTTCTATCGTACTGAAGGATCGAGGTAAAATGCACTCTCAGGCTTAACAATGAATCTATTCTGACCTTCGCTTTTTCCTTCTCCTACATATGACAATGCTTCAAACATCTGCTCTGAATGTCGCCTACAATGAACGGTTTACACAAATTAGTGAGGTACATGTGCAGGTACGTTATTACTACATAGACTTAAATGTGCGTGAAATTATTTCTGTAAATATGGAGAAAATAGGTGAATATTTTATTTGCGAAAAGAGGTTTTAAGAAAGTGAAACTGCGCATGTTGAAGGAGGCCTGGTGAATTTAATAACCGTTAGCAAAACTCGACAGAACGATAAATATACACAGCTTCAAAGTATTACGGATATATAATATATCAAAATTCAATCTTGGTGAGGAGAAAACTTGGAACCAACGAAATGAGACTGAATGAAAGTGGGCAATATCTTAGCTCCCATTTGCACCACCAAGTTACCAGCAAGAATTTCCATCCTTCAGCTAGTATCCTGCAGATACAATAAGGGTTGCGGAAAACGATGCACCTGTGTTAAGATTCGATTGAGCTGCTCAATAATATGCTCTAATTGCCATGAGAAAGGATATATAAATTCCGAATTTGAGGAACCGTTCGTCAATGAAGAACCCTCTAACCAGTAAAATTGGACAGAATTTTAATGGAATAGGCCTACAAGGTAAACCACTTAAAAAACGCACAGAGCGAGAGCTCAAATAAAAAAACGCATCATTGTGGAAAAAGGGGGAAAATAAATAAAAATCACCTGCGTCAACAACCACTAGACATTTTATGAAGAAAATTCCGCTCTATAAATTAATTCTTGAGCATTTTTCTTGATAAATCATCCGGTTTTGAGATATTCGCTGTGAAACTTCGCGTAAGATCGATTTTTACCTGTGCGCTCCACACTACCCCTCAGTTTATAGATGGACATAAGCTACAAGGTCAATAGAACATTTTTTATACAGAATTTAATGACAATTTTTAATTCCTACACTTTTCTCTCTTTCAACGAACAATTTATAAGATAAGAGCGAAAAACTAGCGTTAAATCCCGGTTCTTTGCAAAAAAAGGAACTTTCCGTTCCTAAATGGGGTGGGAATTTTTCGGGTATGTATTCCTAACCCTATCGAGAGTACGTATCTCAAATATTATTTCTTTGTAAATTATTTCCTCTAAAATATCTAATTTGCGTAGGCTATAAAGAAAGTTTACAAAAATAAAACCTTGAAATTTGGCGAAGTCCAGCCAAGGTGCTACGCACTTAACTGCAGCGACGGATGACAAATTATGTAAAATATAACTTAAGTAGGCATACAATAAAAATGTAGAACGTGTAAAATACACATACAAAACACAAATTTTTTGCAAGGTAAGGAGGTGAGTTAGTAATATATTTCGCAAAATACTGCTAAATGATGAGTAAAATATCTCGCCAGGTGAGTTGGTTATTTTATATCTACTCAAAGCACTGTCCCCGCGTTCCATTAGTACCTTTAAGTCCATCGGTTAACCATGGTGCTTTAGGTTTTAGGTTTTTACCAGCTTTCAAACTTTACCCTGTGCCTCTGCAAGTTTATTTTTATAGTAGGTACTGATTTTTGACACAAGCATGTTTCTATATTCTGTACATTCTTCTTTAAGGTGAGTAGTTTTTCAAGGTTTGTTTCAAGTAGTCCCCATGTCTTATGGAGTTCATTAATGCATCAGTTATTCATGGCTTTAATTTCTTCTTCTCTTCTCTCCTTATGGCGCTACAGCCAAATCGGGCCCTGGCCTCCTCTAACTTCTGCCTCCATGCCTGTCTGTCTCCTGCTGCTCTTTTCCAGAAGGTCGCGTGCATCCTCTTGGACTTTGTCTTCCCATCGTCTCCGGGGTCTCCCCTCTGGCCTCTTTTCGTGCATTCGGCTGTTTAAAGTTCTTTTTGGCAACCTCCTATCCTCCATTCTAACCACATGCCCTACCCACTGTAACCGTTGTAGTCTGATGAATTCTGAGAGTGGGGGTCCTTAAAGAGATCATATATTTCGTAGTTATATCTGGATCTCCAGATATTATCTTCCTTAACTGGTCCCAATATCTTTCTCAGTACCTTCCTTTCGAAGACATTGAGCTTGCTTTCTATTTTTTCCGTCATGGTCCATGCTTCGCTACCATAACTTGCGATAGGTCTTATTATTGTCTTGAACACACTCGATTTATTGTTACGGTGGCTTTAATTTAGAGAATTTATTTTTAATTAAATGCGTTTTGTTGATTTTTTAAAGCTTTTAACTTGCAATGTTTGTTTGTTTGTTTAGATTGTATAGGTCAAATTTTGCAATCAAAATTTCTATTAGTTCTAATTAAGCTAGAGCATTGTAATTTTGCACATGTATATAAGTCCGGTAACAATACACTTTAATATTTTCATATAAGAAACAATAAGAAGGCGGACAACTTTACTGTTTATGATCCGATTCGATCTGGGGATTACAGCATATCAAAAGACTAAAAAGTAAAAAATAAAATTATATAAAAATATATTTTTAAAAAAGCTTTTATTTATTAAATGCTCTAAAAAGTCGAAAATAAACTTTGAAGTAAATCAAACCCATAATTTTGTTATATTAAACAATTTTTTATGGCATAAAAGCTTGTCGCGAGCAATCTCCTTTACACAGGAAAATCTCACGACAAGCTTTTATATCATAAAAAAAGTTATATAATGTAACAAAACGATGGACTTGATTTACTTCAAAGTTTATTTTCTACTTTTTAGAGCATTTCAATAAAAGCTTTTCTAAAAATATTTTTTTGTATAATTGTTCATTTATCAGTTTAAAATATCCGCTACCGCCTACCCAGCTATACATATTGGCCGGGTTATATTATAAGTATAAAGTTCAGACGGGTTTCACGTTCTCAAATATATTTTTGAACCATGCTGTATGATTTGCTTTTAACAGTAGTAGTTGAGCATGGCACAGCCTCTCTAATAAACCAATCATGAGTGAATATAAGCCATATTATTCATCACAAAACGACATAAAGCACTTAATTAAGTTTAATTCCAGCAATTCCTCCTTATCAATTTTAAAAAATGTCATGTACAAATAATTTATAACCTCAAACTTATGAAAAAGTCGTTTTTAATTAAAGGCCTTAATGTCGTTTTTCATTTTCATAAAGAGATAAAATGACATTTACAAATTTAAAATATAATTAGAATCTTATACAAACCTTCTGGGATGAATCCCACTGCGGCACAAGAAATTCCGCCTAATATTAAAGTAAAAGACATCATCAATCTCCGTCCAATTTTTTCATTTACGTAGTAATACATGATGTTCGCCGGTATTTCAATAACAACCGTGAAAATAAAGCTGAGATAAATATTCTCCGATATCGCGACTGAGTGTATAGTCAAACCGTAATAGACAAATATGCAGCACATCCAAGTAAATGAGCAATGAATCGTCCGGAACAGTAAAGGTTTACATTTTACTGACTCCCAAAAAGATTCGGTTTTTATTGTCTCTAGAGCTTGTCCGTCTCTCTGCTCGATCAATATTAACTTAGCCATAGTTTCCTTGGGTATATATTTTTTGTTTGTTTTGGCTATTTGTAAAACAACAGCTCGAGCGTCTTCCTTTCTGTTCATAGACAGTAGCCACCTTATAGATTCAGGAACGGTCCAGAAAAACACCAGGGATATTATTCCGGGAACGTATAAGATACGTAGCATAATTCTCCAAGTAGGCGATAGCCACGCCGTAATTCCCAATATTGCCTGGCCCATAGCGAAAACACAACTGATGATTGTGTTAGCTACGTCCCTTTCTTTTGATCCGACGATTTCCATCGCTGAAAGGAAATAAAAATGAAAATAATCTATGATAAAGTTACATCCGATAAATAAGATTATTAAATTCTCTTTTGTGTTTGTTTTGTTTGGGAAGGAAAAATGTTGCAGCAGTTAGTCGGGTAACAATGTTCCAGAAAATAATCTTTAAAAAAATAATTTAATGTTTGTAAATGATGATATTTGTCAAATTAGGATTTAGAATTGTCCCGGGAGGGAAGTTTTTTGTTTAACCCTGCAGTGGTGGCGGCGGGTCTGTCAGACCCGAACGTATCTTCTATCACGTGATTCTAGGTGGGGCAACAACACATGAATTCTGTCTTCCGTCTATGTTTCTAATTTTACTAATAGTACTCTCTCAATGCTAGAGAAGTGATCTACGCCTTTTGTATTTCTGGGAATTACGTGTTTTGGATTTAGGAGACCCGGTGCCACCAAACGTGCAAATATTTTATTTGTAAGTACTTTTTTGTTTTCTTATGATTTTAAAATTTTTATTGTCTGTGAACAGTTCGTAAGTTCTGCAGTGGCAAAATATATTCAAATATAAATTTTGAATATCAATTACAGATAATGGATTACGAAGCAGAGCAAGAAAGACTCCTTCGTCTGTTGGAGAAAGTACCATCTGACGATGACATCGAAATGGAGGCTGCAGATGACATAATGGAGGCTGAGAGTTCAAAACATGATAAAGATTACCTCGAAGCACAATCTGAAGCATCCGATACAGAACAGAATGTATCTTCTTTCGATTCTGATGACGAGGATACTGAATCAATCAGATGTCGGTTTCTCTGTTTCATAGACCCGGATAAAACAGTTTGGCGGAAACATTCGTTGGAACCCAAAATGAGAAAAACTCGCAGAGAAAATATAATTACTCATCTACCTGGTATCGCACAATCAGCAAAACAAGCAAAATTTCCTATAGAATGTTGGGAATTGTTTTTTCCAAAAGCATACTAGGGACAATACTTGAACGTACTAATAAGTATATTAAAAAAATTACTCCGAAGTATAAAAGAGAAAGAGCAGCACGATCTACCGATATAATTGTGATAAAAACTTTTTTAGGACTATTATATCTGTCAGGATACTTGAAGGGTGCTAGATTAAACCTTGAAGAATTGTGGTATAGAAAAGGATGTGGGGTAGAAATGTTCTGGTTGACAATGTCCCAGGCTAGATTTCGTTTTCTTCTTAGAATGTTGAGATTTGATGATTGGGAAACCCGAGATTTGAGAAAACACTTGATAAGCTAGCTCCTATAAGATCTGCTTTTGATAAATTCGTCACTAATTGTATAAACCATTATGCAGTTGGAGAATATGTGACAATTGGTGAAAAATTAGAGGCCTTCAGAGGTAGGCGCTGCAGGGTTAAATGTGTAAAAAAATGAATTCATGAATCACACTTGATGGTTAGTTTCGATGTAGTTAGTCTTTTTACCAATGTTCCGGTAGATGAAACCTTAAAAATAGTTTAAAGATAGGTTACTGAATGATAATAATTTGGAAACTTAAACTAAATTAAGTGTAAATTAATAATGGAACTATTGACAATGTGTATAAAAACAATATATTTTCAATTGGAAAATGAGTTCTAGCAGCATGGTGTTGATTTACTAGATAGTTTTTTAGAAAATAGTAAGGAACCGTCTATTAAATTCACATTAGAAATAGAAAGTAGGAATGAACTACCGCTTTTAGATGTTTTAATTAAAAGGATAAATAATACAATTGAAACAAACGTTTATAGGAAACCAACACATACTAATAGATATCTAAATTTTAACTCAAATCAATCAATAAATTTCATCTAATAATAAAATATTAAATAACGAGAAAAAATTTATCAAAGAGGTTCTAGTACAAAATCAGTACCCTGAAACATTTGTTGATAGAATTTTCATAAATATTGAAAATAGGGTCAATCAGGTACGACAAAAACCTAAACGACATTATACAGCAAAAATTCTTTATGTATACGGACTATCAGAGAAGCTACGCCGTATTTATAGGTGACAAATTTGATGTTAGGACGGTATTTCAAACACTTTGAGATCTATTTTAACAAAAACAAAACCGATAAACCGAGAGCAGAATTCAAAAAACTGTATTTACAATATCCCGTGCGAATGTGATAAATGTTATGTGGATGAATCATCCAGCACCTTTCAGTGTGAGGTTGGATGAGCACAAGAATTACATTAGAAATAATGAAATTCAGAAATCAATGATTTGTGAACATGCTTGGGAAAACGGACATAGAATATACTGGGATTCGGCAAAAATTTTAACAAAAGAGGCAGATACCGAAAAAGGACAAATTAAAGGATCAGCAATAATCTTATTAAATGAAGATAAATGTGTATCGAATTGTTCTGTAGAGATTTGTACAACCTGGCTACCAATGTTAAAAGAAGAACTTAACAAACTCAACATTATCTAAAAGAAAATATTATCAGTTCTGTGTAAGCGGCAAGTTTCTATGGAAATAACATAAATAGAATCTTAAAGCTGTGTATTTAACATACACAACAAATAAGAGTTTTTCGAAAAAAGCTTTGAAAACGGAAAGAGACTACTTTCCGAATTGTCAGCAAAATACATTATTTCCGTGTTTATTCTGATTTATATTGTTTGTAAAAAGTAACCTTTGACGTAAACGTCACGGGCGCAGAGGCTTTTTTCCAATAATTCTATTATTTTGTACATTCGGTGATTTGTGTTGGAAGAGGATAATACATGTAGTAGAAAACCCACTAAAAAGAAAGAATATTCGTGGAATGCCATAACTTTCAGACGATATTGGGTGTAAAGTATAAAAACTTATACTGAAAAAACTATTAGATAGATATTAGATTGCGAGGGAGAAAACAATATGTTATGGACTGTTGAATTTCTGAAATTAAAAGTGCCTCTCAATAAATATTAGAAAAATGAAGACAAGTAGAGAAATAAACACACTGTAATTATAGGAATGACTTTATTCATTTTAGCTTCATATCTGCAGATGAATTCTTTGACACCATGTGCACTTGCCTCCCCTCTGTCAAGCTGCGCAAAGTTGATTAATGGATATGTAAATAAATTATGACAGAGATATGCTTTCAGTGAATGCAAATTGGGTAAACGAATTGATAGTGTTAAGTAAGGACCATTTCACTTGAAGGGATAAGCAAATAAACAGAATATAATACATTGCCTTGCGTGGTGAAACAGAATTCAGCAGTATCAGCCCCTATTCGTTGATGATTTGGGGCTGAAAAATATTTCAAAGAGGACCTTATATCCTCGTAGTTCATGTAACGTGGGAGAAATATCCGAAATATTGGCTGTAAAAATGCCAATTTCTGTTTTAAAACTAAAATTCTTATTCGCTATTCAAATGTGCTTTTAGAGGGCAGAATATTAAAACATAACATTTTTAGTCGCAAACTCCTCAATAAAATCCTTATTTTACTATAAGGAACGTAACCAGACTGCAACCAACAGCTACTCTCCGGGCTATGTGCCCCGCCGAGCGCTGAATTACAAGTTACAAGTCTGGCACGTTAAGTGTAATGATTGTATATTACCATCAAAACGCTAATGCTTCGATTGCAACAAACACCAGCCGAAAGACTGATCCTACTTAAAGGAGCTCTTAGCGTTTTGATGGTAATATGCAATTATTACACTTAACGCGCCAGACTTGTAACTTGTAATTCAGCGCTCGGCGGGGTACATAGCCCGGAGAGTAGCTGTTGGTTGCAGTCTGGTTACGTTCCTTATAGTAAAATAAGGATTTTATAGAGGTGCTTGCGACTAAAAATGTTATGTTTTAACATTGCTAATTGTCAAACTACAACATTTTTTTGTTACACACTACATAGAAATTTTCATAATAATATAAAATAAATGATTCTGCATTACTATGCACGCATTCCATTTTATGTAAAACTTCATAAACCTACTGCTTTACAAAATTTGTTTAACAACAGTGAATGTTACAAACTTTTTCACATTAATCATTGACATTTCTATATTAAACATCACATAACATACCTAGGATAAATGAAGTTCCGTACATCTCTCCTCCTAGAGCAGCATCTAGAAATTCTAACATAACATACATTAAGTAATTTGGTGAAAATGATCTTACTATTCCAAAGCAGGTACTTAATAAAATGCTCATCATCATAACTGCTTTCCGGCCATACCTAAAATTAAAGAAATTAGTCTGCGGAGTTAAATATATTTAGGACTAGCTTTAAACAAACAGGCACATATAAGTTTAAAAAATTCCATTCACTTTTAAATCGCCCAAAAACCCCAAAAGGCAAAATTTATTGACAAAAACAAAAAAATAAATAATAATTTTTCAATCTTGATTAAAAAATAATATGCTCTAAAATAAATAATGAACAGAAACTAAAATAAGTGAGGGGTTAATAAAATCTATACAAAAACAGGGACAAATTAAATAGTGGTGAGAGGAAACCTCTCAAATGGTCAATTGCTACTATACACCATAGAAGTCTCCATGGGTATAGCGACTTTCGATTCTGCAAGTACCTGAGAGCGGCGACCTTTCAGTCCTAGGTGGACTTAACCTATTGTTATAATATATGATTTGCAGGAAACAACTACTCAGCGGGCAAATACCCCGACCTGCATTGAATTGCACCTTACAAATCATGAAAGAATGGCAACCAATATCATTTATCAATTCCCTGACCAGACATAGACCGGTTTCGAACTTATTAGTTCTCATCAGTATGCCATAGGTTATGGAACAGACGAATGATAGTGGTCAACTTGCTAGTTTTATACAAACTATAGTAAATTGAGTAGTGGTGAGAGGTAAGTGAAATCTCTCAAATGGCCAATTGCTACTATACACCATGGATGTCTCCATGGGCGTATAGCGACTTGCGATTCTGCAAGTACGTGAGAGCGGCGACCTTTCAGTCCTAGGTGGACGTAACCTACTGTTGTAATATATGATTTGCAGGAAACAACTACTCAGCAGGCAAATACCCCGACCCCTCTCACCACTACTACGTGCGAAATCGGTGGTGAACCAGTGATAGTGAAATATAGTAGATTATTAATTGTTTTGCGTATAATATTCTTTTTATACCAAGTGCTAATGACAGTGTAAATAATTGGTGATGTTTCCCTCCCCGGAAGGGGGAGGTAATGCCCTTGGGACGATTAATATCGCCCAAGTTGTTCTGTCAGATGAGGAAGAGTTTTATAGTAAATCAAATAATCAAAAGGAGGCGGATACGAAAGCAATGGATGTTCATGTTCTAACAACACAGACGACATGAGCCGCTCCGACAAGATACCGGCAGGCGCTAAAGTGAAAAACAATCCCACTAAACTTTTTAATCTGTTCTCAGATAAGTATAACCCTAACAACTTTTATGTGTATATAGAAAAAACTAATGATCAGCATATTGGCCGTTTGCATCCTCTATTAGTAGGACATATCCTTCATAAAAAATTACTTGTCAAAAATATTATGTCCATTAAGAGCTCTAGTAAAAATAGAATAAAAGTTCAAGTTAAATCGGCCAAGGATGCGAATGAACTAGTAAATAATAAGTTACCAGAATCCGAAAACCTTAGGGCATTCATACTAAATCACATTTTGGAAAAAAAAGGTCCCATAAGAGGGGTTGATATATTTTTTGATACTGATTATCTAAAGAAAAATATAATATCTGATTATAAAGTTTTTGATATTTATAGAATGCAACGAAAAGTAGAAAGGGACGGTAAAATTGTTTTTATACCAAAACAGACAGTCATTATAACCTTTGAGGGTAATGTTTTGCCAAATAAAATAGAAATTAATAGTGTAATTTTTCCAGTGGAACCATTCGTTGGCAGAGTTACACAATGTTTCAAGTGTTTGAGATACGGCCATGTCTCCGGACAGTGCCGTGCTACCAACACATTATGTATTAATTGTGGCAAAATAAAATCTGACGATCATACATGTTCGGAAGCAGAATCGCATTGCATAGACTGTAAAACAAATGGGCATAAATATAATTCACGCAATTGTTCATTTTATGAAGAGCAAAAAAAAAATTTTAAAAATCATGGCTGAAAACAATATTACTTTTACTGAGGCTAAAGACTATTGTAAAAATTCATTTGCGAATTGCGTAACTTCTAACAAATTTAGTGTGTTATCCAACGATAATTAAGAATCGAATTTTCCTAGGTTACCTAATAGTAAAACATTCTTATCTCAGCCCTGTGAACAGTATAGACGCACAAACAGCACAATTTCTACCACTCTGTCTCAGCCCAGCACAAGTCATAGGAATGACTTGTTCTTCAAAAGTAAGAAAAGAAAAATTGATCCATCTATTTGTTCTACCCCTCTCCCTATGTTCCCCTTTAGATTTAGTGCTTCTTCCTGCAGCAGTGCGTATACAAATACCCCCATGTATCATTTAGAGACGCAAAAAGTAAAATTCTCGAATCAGTTTCATGTTGCCTCTTCGAGTTTGTGCAAAAGATTAAAACATTAGACGATATTAAAAAATTTAACATAGAGTCTATCAAACGAGAAATAAATATGGTACTGGAGGATACCTTATCTAATAAATAACATTCACTTATATAAACAATAAAATAAACATTATACAGTGGAATGCTCGTTCCGCTGTAAGTAATAAACATAGTCTATATGTCTTTTTATCCCATTACAAAATTGATATCGCGCTTATAAACGAAACATGGTTTGAACCAAATTTAAACATTAACTTTAACGATTATAATATAGTAAGAAAAGATAGGTTTGATGGTAAAGCCGGCGTTGCAATTTTCATCAGGTAAAAATTCTCTTTTAAAGAGATTAACATAGTAAATAATTTTAATGGGGATATTTGTGTCCGTGGGGCAAATGTTCTTATAGGTAAAAATAACGTATCATTTCTGTCGGTTTACAGACCCCCTAACGTGGTCACCAGTCCCAACGACTGGAATAATATATTTAATCAGATATCATCCTCGTGTATTATAGGAGGCGACTTTAACGCCCACAATAGCCTGTGGAGTCCGTCCAAAAATGATAATGTTGGTCGCGAAATTTTAAATGTCATAGATGACCTTGAATTAATAATATTGAATAACGGTTCCTCTACAAGAAGAGAGTGTCCAAGGCAAAATAAATCTGTTGTAGATATAACTTTATGCTCTAGTGATGTTGCTAGTAAAGTGTCATGGTCTGTAATCACAGACACCTTTGGATCAGATCATTTTCCAATAGTCATGGATCTACTCACTTGCAGCCAGAATAATGAAAAAGTCCAAGTGGAATCTTTTAAAATCCATAAATAATGCTGCCAACGCAGAGCATTCCTACTTACAAACCTTTTAAAAAAAATACACGTCCTCCTCCGCCTTGGTGGGATGCCAAATGCGAAAATGCAGTCAGTGAACGAAGACAAGCACTCCAAAATTATAAACTAAGTCCAACTGAAGAGAATTATCTAATATGTAAACAAACTGATGCGCGTAAAAAAAATATTTAAAATAAACAGCCAAAAATAATTGGATTAATTGGTGTTCTAACCTTAATAAAAACACTCCGTCCACCATTCTATGGAGACAAGCCAAAAAAATGCAGAATCCCTATCAGCCAGTCAATAGCTGAAAATGAATTATGGCTTCATGACTTTTTCGATGAGGTAGCGCCCCCTTCTGTGAACAACAGGTCGGATGTTAACATTGAACCATTATTGGATCATACCCACCAACTATAACTTCCGCTTACCCTATCCACCTTTGCTGACATTTCATACCTATTATATCTTTAAATCTTTCCTGTCTCTTCGTTTTTATTTGTAATCTAATCGTCGCGTTTGTTTCTTGTTTTCTTTTTGTACATTTTTGTCCCTAAATTCATTTCCATTAAAATTTTTCAAAAATCAAAATTTTTCGAAATCAAAATTTTTAAAACCACATTTTAGGCTAGCCTATGCGCAGCCCGGCGTTTTCACACCTCGCGGAAGGCTCCTCGTTTATGCTGAGGTGTCTGCGTCAGTACCAAAATTTTAAAAATGTGTTTAGTGCAAAAGTTTCTTAAAAGTGTGTAGTTTGTAAGTTTAGTTAAGTCTATTTTTTTAGATATGTCCCACTTTATGACCTAATTTTATCCATCTGCGATGGAAGGTGTTTAGGTTAAGCTGTTTTTTTTTTTTAATTGCCTTTTAGCTGAACCAGGCCCATTCCACCTGACATTGCAATCCGCCATCACGAGCAACGTGTTGGTTGCACGGTCGGTCCCGGAGTGGGTTCTGGGGAGGCAAATGTAAATTTTAATTTTTAATAAAGTTGTATTGATTGATTGATTGATTGATCATACCCATTTTTTATGCAATCCTTTTAGCATAAATGAACTTGAATCATCTCTTAAAAACTCTCCTAATACAGCCCCTGGTTATGATGATATTAAATACTCTATGCTCGCCTACTTACCTATTAATGCTAAAACATTCTTGCTACAAATATACAATGATATTTATATTTCTGGTTATGATATAGATCAACTCAAGAAGGTAATCATTGTCCCAATACCTAAACCTGGTAAAGACCCCAACACCTCCGACTCATATCATATCATACTCATATCGAGTAGCAAATGTGCTGCAAGTTCTTGATATTACTTTATCATATTCTTCATAAATAATAAACAAATTTAAAAAGTTTTCGTTGGTATAATTTAAGCGTGCTGGCATTATTTGACATAAGATAATGACTGATTGTTTCTAATCATGGCTATTTTGATGAAATGATTACAACAATTCATGAATTTCTAATAAAATCGCAAATATTTCAAAAAGTTGTAACTTTAACCCCCACAATGCTAATATCAGAAAAAATGGAATTCAATTTTACACAACTTGTTGTAAAAAAATACAGAGTGTTACATTTGACCTAAACAAGTTTTCGCGGTTTGAAGTTGACAAAATGTAACACGAAAAACGGAACGCTTGATATGATATTATTGAATTTACTTCAGTTGTAGAACGTAGTTCTCCTTGTGTTCTTTTTACGTGACAAGAAGTAAACGAGGATCTTTTACACGAAGAAAGTTATAACGGTTCTTGCAAACCGTTGCACCTGTCAAATTTTCTATAAAATGTCAAATATCTCTGAAACGGCTAGGTTTAGGATATGCTACATATGCTCTTTTCAAAAACCCTAAAATATATAGGGTGTTCCGTTTGAAATAAGCAAGTTGGTATCGACTTCCGGTATAAGCGGAAGTGCCAGCTGCTTGTAATTATTTTAGTTGGATTGGCCACACCGACATTAGTAATTATTTATATTTTCAAAATTTTCTGTTTCGTACTTTTCTCTATATTGATCGATCCAGTTCTCAGCATACAAGATACTGTTAATATTTTTCATATCGCTCATAGTAGACTAAGACATGTATTAGGGAGGTTATCTAATATTTATGATATGTAGGCTTCTACATATGTATTTATGTGAGTATGAATATTCATTATATAGATACCCTAAAGCACCTTTCCAGGTGTACTCGAGTTCTTTAAAAAAGGTCTTTTGGCATTTTTTCGAAAAATCTATGGTTTCCAACATATTTGCAAAAAACTTAAAAAAAAACATGGCGGCCATATTTTTCCAACTTGCCGTATCCGAATCTCATGGGGCTTCTAAGAGGTTATTCAAAATATATTTACCTATAAATTTCCACTGAGAACAGCTTGTAAAAAATGTTATCCACCCTAGCCCTTTTCTCGAGCTAACTTTCTTGCACTATTACGATAAACGGGATTAATAAAGTGATTAAGATCATTGTGATTTAAGATAGACATCTATCTTTTTGGCAGTAAAAATAAAATTGTCTTTTTCTTTTAATTTTTTCGTGTATGATTAATTGTATTAGAATCAGTTTGTTAAACCTATTACCAAATCAGTAACATTAAATAAACATATTAATATGTTTTTTTCTCTAAATATTCTTTATACCTACCTATCAGAAACAAATCCCATATAAGCCCGACACACAAATTCCCCAATTTCGGCTATCGTGCCGATTATTGTTAATTTCCACACATTTTCTTCGCATGTGATATTAAACTGCAACAGATAATTTGTTGATAATGTACAAACAAAAGCGTCGGCGTCGAGGGAAACTTACGTCGTGCACAATGGTGGTTTCTTGTCTTTGATATACAAATGTATCACACTTGACTGTTTCGTTCTTTATAACAACTGTGTTTGTACACGTATTGTTTGCCAAAGCATAACGTAGACAGCTGCTGGGAGATTCTTCTTTATAGGGAACAAATTCTACAAGCCACTTGGGGTTATACGTCGTGTCAGAGATGTTTTCACATTCTGGAATATAACATCTAAAATAAAGATGAAATACGTTACATGGAAGCTTTTTCTGTTCAATTATATTTAAGTTAATCTTTGCCACTGCCCTTGAAATGCCAAGAGGTAGCTTAAAATAATATTTGGGTTAATAAATGGTAGATTTGATAAATATTTGAACATAATAAAATACATTGTAGCAAACAATAGTTATTGTCATGGACATACAGTAAGCACTTAAAAGTTGAAATAGATTTCTTAAAGTAGTTACAAAGCAAGTGAGAAAAAATCGCTTCGACACGTCGATTTTTAAATGCATTTTCGATTGTTTATATGTAAATTTGAAAAAACTTCTAACGTCCCCTGTAATGGCATAATTCAAATCATATTTTTAGAGATATTATTATTACTATTATTAAATTTTATAAATTATTTTGTTTAGGTTAAGTCATTTGCTTGTTATATTATTTATAATTATTATATTTGTTATGCTTAGTTGCGATATGTTGTAAGTAGGCCGCAAGCTAGTTGCGATCATTACTATTTTATTGTAAATTAAAGATAGAAAAAAAAGTATTAATTGAAGAGAGAACGGCGTTTTTAATTTCAAGCAAAAAGCCAATACATTACATTACATGGTTTAATGGTTTCGGTTTAATAAAACCGCCGCCTAAGGAATCACTACTTCCACATACAGATTGTGTACCGCAATGTAATATTTTGCTCACTTTAATAATAGGAAGGGGGTGACAAGGGGGGTAGCAGAGGGGGTGGCTAATGCCACCAAAATTTTAGAGTCCTTTGGTTCTCGAATACACACTAAAACACTAAATCCCAATTTAACTTTTACTACCTTTAATAATAGGGTGGGGCGGCAATGGTGGTAGCTAACGCCAAAAAAATTTTTTCAGACGTTTCGTTCTTGCATACATATTAAATCACATTTTGGGGGCGAGCGTAGGTGCTTCTTTACTATGTACATACTTCGGTATGCGATGTAAAGCAACGACAGGCGCAGTTAGTACTTGGATTGGTGACCATTCCAACGGAAACCGCGTTCTCGCCTCACACATCTTCCAGCGGCTTGTATATCAGTGTATGCGCGGAAGCTATACAACCTTAGGCGAGGGTTTTATAGGAGATATACCATCCCTTGGAGGGGATGTAAAGCCGTCGGTCCCTTGTCTATTAAATGTTAGGCAAGTAAAAGAATCCCTACTCTTCTTAAGGGAAGAAGTTCGGTAAAATTTCTGGTTGAGGGCAGCTCGTCTACAGGCGTTGGTGTTAGGCCTCAGTAGCGGAAATAGGCCGACGTTAAATAAATGTATATATAAACAAAAATCACATTTTAATTTTTTTAGTCCCTTTCATAATAGTGTGGGGGTGGTGGTAGAGGTGATAGTGATTTTTAAAGCCTTCTATGAATTATTTTCAATGCCGAAAATGGGCAAATTTGATTAGCGATTTTTTTATTGAAATTTTAACTACACGACTGGATTCAGTAACCTCTCAAATGGGTAAATCCCAAGTTTCATGAAAAAAATATTGAAAAATGACAGAGCTATGACAAAATTAATGTAGACACTTGTGCGACCCATTTTGAATGGAAACACCGCTGTAAAAAATGTGTCTATTATCTGATTTTGACGGGACTTTTTTTAAAAGATACATCATCAAAAACTCCACTTTATGACAAAAATTTAGAGATAAATTTCAATTTTCAACGCTTTCTATGATTTATTTTCAATGACGTAAATGGACAAATTTGATTAGTGATTTTTTTATTGAAATTTTAACTACACCACTGGATTCAGTAACCTCTCAAATGGGTAAATCCCAAGTTCCATTAAAAAATATTGAAAAATAATTATGACAAAATCAATGTAGGCTCATAGTAACTTTTACTTGATTTTTTCTAAAAATCGAAGTAGCCCATGAAAAATAAACAAAAGAAAGATGAATTAAGTGAATAGTTTTAATAAATATTACATTTTTATTGAGTAATGGCAGATAATAATAGGGTGCCATGGAAAACAAATTTTATAGTCAAATGTCAAATCTTTAAAATTCGCATATTCTCATATTCATTGTTATTGAATTATAAAATTAATCGATAGTTATTATCAAGTATTAGTTTATTAGTTTGTAGTTAATTATGGATAATCTAAATGTACAGGAAAAAATTGAATTTGTGCGCCTTAGAGGAGATAATGACAGAACTTTGAAAGAGGTATGCGAGATATTCAACAACAGGCAACCGAATAGGCCCAACATTACTAAAAGTACTGTTTATAAAATAAACAAAATTTTTAATGAGTAAGGCGCTGTGACACGGCGTATTATAAGAACAGATAATATACAAAGAAGAACCAGGTACGAACAGACAGTTTTAAATTATTTTAACAACAATCCAAACGCCAGTGTAAGAGTAGCTAGCTTAGATTTGAATTTACCTAGAGAAAATATTCGCCGATGCCTTAAGAAGAATTTGGTAAAACCATTCAAACCCAAATTTTTACACACGTTGGAACCTGGTGATGATAACAGACGGATGGAGTTTTCATTGTGGGCTCAAGGAGAGTATCTTAATAACAGAAATTTTAATAAAAATATTTTATTCAGCGATGAAGCAACTTTTACAACAAACGGGGTAGTATCGTCACAAAATTCTAGGTTTTGGGCTATAGAAAACCCACAGTTTGTCATTAATTGTAAAAGATAATATTCCCAAAAAGTTAGTGTTTGGTGTGGGTTGCTCAATGAAACAATTATTGGCCCTTTCTTTTTTGAAGGTAATATGAATAGCATGCAGTTTTTACAGTTCTTAAGAAATGAATTTTGGAATATTCTACATGAACTTCCAATACAAGAAAGAGTAAATCTACATTTTCAATTAGATGGAAGCCCTGTCCATAATGCCAGAGTGGTTACCAGATGGCTGAAGGCTAACTTTCCTAATCGATGGATAGGTCGTGGTAGCCGGTTAATTGAATGGCCACCCCGATCCCCGGACTTAACACCGATGGACTTCTTTTAATGGGGTTTAATAAAATCTAAAGTTTACACGTCACGCCCGAGTAATAGAGAAGATTTTTGTGCAAGAATAAGACAAGCTTGTGCAGAAGTTACCCGGCAACAATTACGGAATGTCGTAAAAAATATTAAAAAACGATTCGACAAGTGCATCGAAATAAACGGCGGCCCTGTAGATGTTACAAAAATTTAAGAAGTTTTAGTGTAATGTTCTACAATGTGTTATTTCTTTTATTTAATATGTACCTATCTAATTATTCTTACTTTTAATTGTTCATACTTTAAGTTTGCTTAAATGACAATATTTATTAAAACTATTCACTTAATTTATCTTTCTTTTGTTTATTTTTCATGGGCTACTTCGATTTTTATAAAAAATCAAGTAAAAGTTATTATGAGCCTACATTAATTTTGACATAAATCTGTCATTTTTCAATATTTTTTCATGAAACTTGGGATTTACCCATTTGAGAGGTTACTAAATCCAAGTGTAGTTAAAATTTCAATAAAAAAATCGCAAATTAAATTTGTCCATTTTCGACATTGAAAATAAATCATAGAAGGCTTTGAAAATTGAAATTTATCTCTAAATTTTTGTCATAAAGTGGAGTTTTCGATGGTTTATCATTAAAAAAAAAGCATTAACATAGGACTATAAATGCATTTTTTACAAAGAGGTTTCCATTTGAAATGGGTCACACTATATATGAACTTAACAAACACAATAATTATATCGCTGACTATCAACGTAACAGATGTTCAAAATACAGACCTCACTCTATGTTCTACACAATATCTTCTTCTGAAAATGGTATTTTGTATAACTTCCTCAAATAGTAATAGTTTCAAACGCTTAATTCTTTTTTCCAGAATTGCCAACGTTGCTGGGAATGCATAATTATACACTTTCTTTTAGATAAACCTATAGCACAAAATTGAGAGATGTGAGGTCTGAAGAACGTGGCGCCAACATATAGGACTATTAGTTGCAATAAATCGTTTATTAAATCTCTCAAATTATTCAGTACTTGGGCAGCATCATGGGGACCTATCTTGTTAAAAGTATAGTCTCTTCAAAACCTCAAGGGGTAACTCTTCTAGAAATCTCATTTTGTAGAAAATCTATACACCATTGACCATTGAGACGTCCTTGAAAAAATGTTGGTTCGATAATCCTATTTTCAGTTATCCCTGCCCATATGTAGACAATCTTTCCTCACAATTGCCCTGCCTCATTAAATGTCGATTTCCTTGAGCCCCATATTTAGTATTTTGTCTATTGAACATACCATTATTCATGAGTCGCGACTCATGTGAGAAAATTCTAGTAATCATCATAATTAAAACATACTATTTTAGTCGCAAACTCCTTTATAAAATCTTTATTTTACTATAAGGAACGTAACCAGACTGCAACCAACAGTTACTCTTCAGGCTATGTGCTCCGCCGAGCGTTGAACTACAAGTTACAAGCCTGACGCGTTAAGTGTAATAATTACATGTTACCAACAAAACGCTAATACTTCGATTGTAACAAACACCAGCTGAAAGACTGATCCTACTTAAAGAAACTCTCGTGCCAGTCGTCCCACACCACTTGCAGACCGCAGTTTCGAGTTGTTGGCTCTCCTTAGTTATCAGAAATTTGTTGGTTAAAAGTTAAATTTGTATTTTCCCATTATATTTTGTCATTTATGGTTAATCGCAACACTCTAGATACAAAGTTGGTCCTAAAAAGAAAACCGGTCGGCGTAAAAACTCACCAAAATAGTTCAGAAATTTTCCCAGAATTCTGAAAAAGTAATAATATACATGGTAAAAATCAAGAATTTTCACTTGGTGGCGGATTGAAGAGTCGAGAAATAGATCTGGGTCGACGAAAATAATGATAAACACCTTTTGCGTAAAAACAAATAAAAAATAGGTAATACAATTTAAAATATCTAAAAAACAGATTTCATAAAACTTATTCTACACATTGTTTAAAGACTTTTCACTTTGCACTTTTTAAATTTTAACAGTTGATGCAGGCACCTTAGTCCAAACGCGGTACCCGCTTTGCCTAAACTTTAATGGTAAGAATTTTGAGTTTAAAAGTTTTTTTTGATTTACCAAAGATTTGTTACGAAAAATGAATTTGGAGACAAAAATGTATAAAAATAAACCAAGAAAAAACAAACGCGACAAAAAGTTACAGCTGGAAGTCCGAAAAAAATCGTCAGATATGCCAAAATATGTCATTTTACGCCTATTTAACTGTGTCAAATTTAATTTTGATATCTTGAAAAACAAGGATAGTGATATCGTTGTCACCCGATGTACGTATATCAAAGAATGCCATGGATTATTTAATTATATCTTATTTAACAACCTCCCCCTGTAGGTATATTTTAGGAATACGAATTGCAATATATCAAAACACGCTCGTTAAGTTCAGTTTTCTATATATCGAACGTAAATTATGGAAATGAGAACTCTCAACAACTTTTTGCAGCGATAATACGTGTTCTCATTTTATTCATCACTTTAAGTGATGTTATATGAATGTGAATTACGTTGTAACTTCGGAAATATCTTAAGAAACATCTAATACTTCCATAAAAATGCGTCCAGAATAACGAATTCAAGAAGCCATACATGATTGACGTTATTATATTAAAACATAAAATTTTGGTATGCTAAAAAATATTCTGCACTTCCTTGACAAATAGTCTGAAGGTTTTACTAGTATTCGTACAACTGTATCAATGTTTGTTTAACGGTGATATCTGACAATTAGAAAATTAAGAAAACAAATAATTTAAATAATGAGACATTGTCATAAGGTAATAATGTAATCCTCTTAGTTTCCTTGTTTTTTTAGATTTTCTACCACACCTATGTAAGAAATGGAATCTACAAAAGAACAAATTTAACCTCTACGCATGAGACATTTACATCAATGAACAGCCAGACGGAGGCTAACAATAAAAATAACGTGTTTGGCTTATGACTTCGAAATGAAAGCCCCAGTGAAAATTCTTATTTGAATATTACATAACCAACTTTAAAATTCTGTTTATATTATACCCATAGATATGTACTACTTACAGTTGATATTCAAGGTGTATAGATAAGTAGGTTTCCTAGTTACCATTAACAGCGATAAACAAATTTTTTTTTTTATACATTTATTTAACGTCGGCCTATTTCCGCTACTGAGGCCTATCACAGACGCCTGTAGACGAGCTACCCCCAACCAGGAATTTTGCCAAACCTCTTCCCTTAAGAAGAGTAGGGATCTTTTACTTGCCTAACATTTAATAGACAAGGGACCGACGGCTTTACATCCCCTCCGAAGGATGGTATATCCCCTATACAACCCTCGCCTAAGGTTGTATAGCTTCCGTGCATACACTGATATACAAGCCGCTGGAAGATGTGTTAAGCGAGGACGCGGTCTTTGTTGGAACGGTCACCCATCCAACTACTAACTGCGCCTGACGTTGCTTTACATCGCATATCAAAGTACGTACATAGTAAAGATGCATCTACGCTCGCCCCGCGATAAACTAATTCATACTGCCTTTTTGCGCATTTTTCAGACGAGAAAAATTATTAGTATTTGATTCTTGTCTGCTTTTAATCAAACTTTTTCAGCTTGCCTTTTTTTTATGATTGTATTATACTTAGTATGTCAGTAGAGTATTATTAGTATGTCAGTAGAGTATTATAAGATGAACAAGTAGACTCATTAGAAGGTGCATTCGTTTTGCTTTTAACCTAAATCGCGAAATTAATATGCTTATTGTTTATAATAATATTTATTGTTTATTAAGAATTGAAATATATTATACAAAGGCTACTATCATCTCGTGGAAGAAACTTTTCTTTGGTAAATGGAACAGCCTGAAACTCATTTGATTTTATTTTTTTTTAATAAAAGAAGTAATTGGTACATATTCTGAACCATAAAAAAGGAAATGTAGAAATTGTATATAATATTATGATCTAACTATCAAATCAGGGTTGTACGTATATTATTTAATGTTTCCTCCAAATAGGTTAGAAGTTTTTCAAAATTCTTTTTGCTCCGTATACTAAAATATACTATATATAAGTTTACTTCATATACTTTACGGTGCTTCATGTATATTTCACTATAATTTATCATTCTTCACTGATATTTTATATACCATACAGTGCTTCACGTATAACTCGCATCCTGCGCCTTACGCATCCTCCCAAAGAAGATCAATAAGTTTCAAGATAAAAATTATGTACTCAAATAAACAATAAAGAATAAAAAATAATATGTTTGTTTCAACATTGTTTATCTGCGTATATGGTAGCACAGCAGCGGTTAACATAAAATACAGGAATCGATTCCCAGCTTCTACACTAGCGGCATTAGTGGACAGTGGATAACGTATATGTCTACGTTTTTTTATAAATATAACCCCCTTCCACGGTGTATACACAAAAGCTGTGCAATCTTAGGCGAGGATTGCGTGGTGGATTACTATCCTTCGGAGGGCTTATCATCACGCGCCGACGTTAAGTAAGTGTTAATACACTCGAGACAGTCTTACGTTTAGATTTTATAGAGAAAATGTTGCATCGAGCTACTTTTCGTACTTCTGGAAATATTATCCATGACCTACGAAAAATATTGTAGTAGAAAGTTGAAACTCAGTTTTGGTGAAAGAATTCTTACAATAGTATTCTGGTAATAGACATTAGCTATTTTATATCAGGGAACAATGCTCCCAGCTCGATTGCAGAGGCATGTAGTGCGGAATGTCTGAAAATTACGGTAAAACACTGTGGAAGTCTGAAATCATTCGAATAGTACACGTAAATAAAAACTTAAATGTGCACAAATATGATAGAGAAAGTACTCCATTTCAAATTTGTTATAAGTTAGTTGCATTTTGCATAATATTAACCTAATTTAAAAAAAATTATATTCAATGATTCAAATAACGGGAATAATAGATTCTTTTAGGGAAACTCATTCAATAATTTTATAACAGTAAATTTCTCTTTAAGTTAAACATTGCATATTAATTTATAGAAAACGGGTTATTATTACCCAAAATTTTGTATGCATTGTTCTACAAACATATGGTCAATGTTAATATTTAATTACTTTGACATTTCTTTTATGGCCGTTCTGTTACAAGAAAATTGGCTGTAATTCGGGTTCTTTTTATCGAATCTGAAGGCCGAAAAAGATGAATTTCCTTATGGAGACGTGGAAAAAGTTACCTTTCCCTTTCAAGAAATAAAGTTGTTTGATGTGGATTAACCGGAAATAGAAAAAAAAAGTATGGCAAAAGTAGCGGATTTATACTTTAATAAACACATCCAAATCTAAAAATTATATTTTGAAAAATAAAAAGTTAGGCACATGGTGTTACATGCTCTTGTGTCACCTGGTATACGCAATACGCATATTGTGTTCTCTCAATACCTCAAAGATATAGTGTTATGAGCCCAAATATGCATTTTCAGATATATTTATGCATAATTATGGTGTCTTCCTTGTAAAGAAACAATTATGCAAAATTTAAAAGTTCTTTTTTTACTTCTAAAAGATTAAAACAATATCTCAGTCGCAAATTCCTCAAAAAATTCTTATTTTACTGTAAGGAACGTAACCAGACTGCAGACAGATACTCTCCGGGTTATGTGCCCCGCCGAGCGCAGAATTACAAGTTACAAGCCTGGCGCGTTAAGTGTTATAATTGCATATTACCAACAGAACGCTAATATTGCAACAAACACCAGCCGAAAGACTGATTTTACTTAAAGGAGCTCTCGTGCCAGTCGCCCACACCACTTACATACTGCAACTTGTAATTCCTTATAATAAAATAAGGATTTTATAGAGGAGTTTGTGACTGAAATATTGTTTTAATATTCTGCCCTCTAGAAGCACATTGAAATTATTCTAGAAGATTAATTCCAGTTTTCTAAAAAATACATCAACAGCATTATTAACATTGTTTGGGTTTGTGGTTTGGTCTCCAAAAGTATTTGGCCCGTCGGCAAATGCCGACCTGCCGATCGGGCCAGTCCGACCCTGATTGGCCATTATCGTTCATGCTTGTTTTATTTTGCAATAAAACAAGTTCGCCGAAACATAACTTTAAACTGAGTTAAAAACTACGTAAAATGCTATTGCGGACGCTCCCAGGTAGAAACTGACCCATAAGATAACAATGGAATCGGGACAGCTGGAACTTAAAGGTTCTTCCTTATTGATTTTCTTTCTGTTAACTACTCCGCTCATCATTTACGCACTATAAAAATGTTTTAGATGTATACAGGCTGTCTATTTTATCAGAGCACCCGAGAATACCTCACTTAATATCGGTCGTACAAAAAAAATTATTTTTACAAAAATTGTGCCGATTTATATAACCTACAAAATGATTTAAAGACATTGGGAATCCATGGCATACTTTAAGAGTTATGGCGGAAAATATCGAAAATGGGGAAAGCGCCTAGGCCAAATATCTCCGTTATTTGAAGAGATACGAGAAAAATTTTAAGGTGAAAATTTTTTGTAAATCAATGTGTTTCAACGAGGTTTTATCTAATTTTGTTCAAAACCACTGTATTTTGAGATTTACTCTTCAGGCTGTTAAAAGAATTATTTTGAAACGGGCGGGAAATGGCACCATTACATAGAGTATTTTCCTCCCTTTTCAATGATATATCACATGCCATATTTATTCATTGGTACTACGTTAGTAATTATAAAAACATTTTTTTTAAATAAATTTTATTAACAAGCATTATACTTGCCCGTGGAGAAGTATAGTCTAGTATACTTTAACTTGGCGTGTGTATGTATGAGTTAATATTTCCGTACGATTTCATTTTCTCTTGTACATAAAGATCCAGAAATATTGTCCACATAGACAATGTTTCTGGACTATTGCTTTAACTTTGTGTACAATATGGGAGAAAATGAAATCGTACCGAAATATTAATTCATACATACACACGCCAAGTTAAAGTATACTAGACTATATGATTAATAAAACGATAAAATAATTCAATAATACGTTCAAATCTTTGCTATAATAAAACATTAACACAATTAAGAAGAATAAAGTAAATTCACGTAACAAAAACAAAATAATAATCAAGAAAGCAACATGGAGCAATTATGGAAAGAGTATTTGCAGTTATGCCAATGTCTAGAGGTCCTCCATAAAAGCGTCACTCCTTGCTCAGAAAGTTAAAATGTTATAAAAAAATACCTATTAATTTAATTATAATATCCATTTGTTTATATTTCATGATTTCACTATTATTTCAATTATTTTAAAATAGTTGGCTATGAACAAACTTGACAATTTAATTTTTTGACAGATCATTTCAGTTAATACTTAAACTCTCACTCAATCACACTCGTTTAAGAATTTAGAATTTTCAAAAATGATTTTCACTCACATTGATCGCTATATGTTCGTTACATATTGCCAATGCAATTTTAACTCTGGATTAGCTCAAGTAGAATATAGAAACAGATTTCCACAAGCACTACAGCCGAATAAAACTCTGTTCAGAAAATTAGCTACGAAACTGAAAAATATTGGTTCATTTTTAAACAAGAAGACAAAGTTGAACAGTATTACTGATAATGTAAAGGTAAACCGAGTTATTAATTATGTAAGAAATAAAAATACAGAAAATTTGGAAACATCATTAAGAGAAATTCAAATTGCTTGTCATATAAATAAAACAAGTGCTAGAAAAATTTTAAAGAAAAATGGTGACAGGTGTTATAAAGCCAAAAAAGTTCACAATTTACAAGCGGGGGACAAACCAAGGAGGACGATTTTTTGTAGGTGGCTGTTGGAAAAGAAGCGTGCCGATCCATTAATATGTAGTAAAATACTTTGGTCCGACGAGGCAAATTTTTGCAACAATTTATTCTTTAATCACAATATTCATTACAAATGCACTACACACTGGCATAGACCGACTGGGTTTCAAAATCGTTTTTCAATAAATGTGTGGATAGGTATTTTAGGCACCAATTTAATAAGTCCTTATTTTTATGATGGTCACCTCAGTGGTCAAAGGTACCCAAACTTTTTGAGAAATGAATTTAATGAATTCTTAGATGACATACCTTTAGAAAATCGACACAACTTTCAATATTCTCAACAAGATGGAGCTCCTCCCCACAGTTTTCCTCCCCAGATTTGCCTAGATTATTTAGACGAAATTTTGCCTCAACATTGGTTAGGTACCAATGGATTTATTCGATGGCCCCCTCGTTCTCCAGATATAACCCCAATGGATTTTTTCTATGGGGGTATATTAAACGTAAGGTGTTTTCGACGACATCGCAAAATGTAGAGGACCTAAAAGCTCGAATTCAACAGGCATGTATTACAGTTACCCCCGAAATGCTGAGTAATGTTTTAATTGCAGTGCCTCGCCGCGCTCGATTGTGTCACGGTAGACAGTTTGAACACTTGATATGGTATCTTAGAAATTATTTTGAGGATTAGATAAATATTAATGTTTTTCGTGCTATATTCTTTTTATTATTAATTTGTTTTTGTTACCTGAATTTACTTTATTCTTCTTAATTGTGTTCATGTTTTATTATAGCAAAGATTTGAACAACTCATTGAATTATTTTATCGTTCTATTTAATCATACTTCTCCACGGCAAGTATAATGCTTGTTAAAAAAAATATTGGTTTTAAAAAATGTTTTTATAATTACTAACGTAGTACCAATGAACAAATATGGCATGTGATATATCGTTGAAAAGGGAGGAAAATATTCTATTTAATGGCGCCATTTCCCGCCTGTTTAAAAATAATTTTTTTAACAGCCTGAAGAGTAAATCTCAAAATACAGCTTTTTTGAAAAAAATTAGATAAAACTTTGTTGAAACACTCTGTTTTGCAAAAAATTTTCGCCTTAGAATTTGTCTCGTATCTCTTCAAATAACGGAGATATTTGGCCTAGACGTTTTCCGCATTTTCGATATTTTCCGCCATGACTCTTAAAGTAGACCATGGATTTCAAATGTTTTTAAGCCATTTTTTAGATTATATAAATCGGCACAATTTTCATAAAAAATATTTTTTTGTACGACCGATATTAAGTGAGATGTTCTCGAGAGCTCTGATAAAATGGACAGCCTGTATTTTCTACTTTTTATTTCTTATTTCTTGGCGATGTACGGTGGAGTATGCGCCTTGTTCGGCAGTTTAGCAGTGAGGTATTTTAAGTAACGTTGGTCGCTGGTACATTAAAAAGGTAAACAGAATTTGTTTTGTACAGATTATCTTACAATAACCGCCACTGGCGTTCGACCAACAAGAACCGATTTTCTTGTTCTTTAACCTCAAATAACTTGCGATGCCTGGACCATATCAACGGCGATTTTTTACACGACCTTTAATACCAAAAAGTACAGTTATATACTACAATTCAGCTCCCCTTTTTGGTAGATTGGCCGAAATTATGCATAAAATTACTGGGCTATTTCTAATAATCTAATCTATTATAACAACTCACTTTGTCAATAACTGAGAGTAAAAATTTTCTACATCACCCTGTATATAAAATTATCAATTTATGTTTTAATATTTAGTAAGCAATAAAAATACTTAGATAGGTAAAAAATGTGATATCTAGATTTAAAAATAATGCCTAGACTATTGTTTTAAGACCTCGTCTGCAGATAAGCATAAACCAGGTAATTTTGCTTGTTTATATATTTTTATAATAAAAACGAATGGACTATAAAATTACTTCCTAAAAAACCAATTTCTTATCAAAACGGTTCAAGTGGTAAAAACGGTAAATTTTTATGACTGCAGTTAACTCACCTGTACTTAATATCGCGCGCTGTAAAGATATAACTCATGGGGAACACAGAAAATATAACAACAAATCCAAGACAAAAATAACAGGTTATCTGATATTTGCCCCATCTGCCAGCTTTTTCTAAAACTTCTTCGACAACGTCACACATCGTGTTACATAAAATTGCACAGGCTGCGACAAATATCGCTTTCTAATAAATAACTGTTTACGATGTTCACTAGATTACCGATATCCACTACTATCTAAATACCTAACAAATATTCGTACATATTGAACGGTACATTGCAAACGCTTGCAAAAACGGAAACAGCTTGGGTATTGCTTATATAGAGCTCTAGATGACTGGCAACATAAAATCGATAGATACTGCTTACAGGAATAGGGAGGGTATTTCGGGACCATTGTGAGAATCTGTACAGTCACCAGTCAAAGAGGTAAATCGGCGAGCGTTTAACCTTCAACCACTTCACAACAGATGGCGAAGTGATCTTTATACTTTTTAAATTCATTAATGCATACAGTGAGATATTGTTTCTACTCTTCTTGGAATTCATATTTTCACGTAGTACGCTATATGCTGTTTTCTTTTTTTAAATATATTACGAGTGTACAGAATATGCTATAACAGTTGATTCTAAATTAACCACCTTTTACTATCAGATAATAGATGTCAGACGTAGTGGAGGTATTATGTTTTATTTGGTTTTTGTGAATGGACGATTGATTATTCTGCTCGGCAAAAGATGTCAGGAATAGCATCAAAACAGTATTACTATAACTAATAGACCAGGAGCTCGCGTTAAAACTTTTACTAATAATTATTTATCGACAATACGATGTGTTTTTGTGTTGTCAAGTACAGTTGATTTAAAAAAAACCTGGTACAACTCTTGTAATCGAAAATCTTAATAGTTTAGTTGTGTGCATGTCTGTAAATAGGGCTGGCCAGGCATGTCGAGAGGGGGGTGGAGAAGAGGTGATTTACCCCGAACCTGGGTTTTTTTGGAGGAGACCGGTTTTCTTAGTGTTTTCAAACTTATTAAACCTTTCTTTTTAATTTTACTCAAATGGAATTTAAAAAAATAATTAGAATATAACTGTTTCAAAACATTTTCAAGCCTGCCATATTACTGTTTAAAAAAATAATATTTGTTACAGATAATTCTACTAATGGTTATAATTAAAATACTAACTGAATAATGATAATTCTATTTTTAAAATAAGAACACAAAAATACCACTTGAGGTTAAAAAAATGTAAACAATGCAAACTGAACATAAAAATACAATAAAAAAATAAAATAAATGAACTTCAACTACTTAATACAGAATTAACTAATATTTTGTCTTTGCTCCATTAGCGTCTAAAACTGCCTGAAGTCTTGCAGGTATGGACAAAGTCAGATTTCTCCCAAGCGTCTTCAATTATTCCTTCCAATACTTGGGCATTATTTGGATGGTTATTTAATTTTCTTATATGTTTCACCATTAGTCCCCAAATATTTTCAATTGGATTTAAATCCGGACTTTTAGATGGTCACGGTATCAACTTTGTTTTTATTAAGAAAACATTGCCTGACACGATGGGCCGTATGTATGGAGCAGTTGTCTTGTCGGAAAATAAAATTATTTTCCGGAAACACCTCTGTTACTGACGGCAACATAATATTATCTAATATTTCAATATATTTAATGGAATTGAGATGACCACCACTGTTCCAACACGCACCTAACCCATTTAGGCTCATCCAAGCCCAGAGATTGACTGAAAACCTTCCTGATATTTGTGGATCGAAAGTATATTTTCGTCGTATCTAGTGGTAGGAGGCCTATATACGCGAACAAGCCCATCGTTACAGGATTTAAAAACATTTTAGTCAGAAAAGACAACTTGTCCCTAGAAGTTTTCATCATTGATTATATAGTTCAGTGCAAAAATAATCCTACCCTGCTTGTTTTCTTCTGAAAGTTTGTAATTTTTAGCCGCTGAACAACTCTTCAATTCGCTTCCTAGTTTTATTCTTCTGTAAGCAGTTGGTACCGAAGCAGGGAAATTTGTCTCTGAAATTGCATTTACTGCAGTCTGAAAAGTGTTTTCTCTTAGGTAATTTACAAGATTTTCATCTTCTTGATTATTGCACTTTCTGGGCCTACCGGAACCAACTTTACAGGATACCGTTTGGTTAGTTTCCCATTGTTTTTTAACACTCATTATCGTGGTTTTACTCACATTGCATTCAGCAGCAAGACCTCTTATGGACCGACCATCTTCCATTTTAGAAACAATTCGAAGTTTTTCAATATCTGTTAGATGTCGAACCGTTTTTACTAATGACGCCACTGATTAACGTCAAAGTGACGTTTGTAGGATTATTAATATCAATAAAAGAACGAATGATTTACATAGCTAAAAGAAAGTGTACCAGTTTTTTTTAAATCAACTGTACGTTCAAGATTTATACAAAAAGAAGATTTATTTTATACAATATGTACACACAAGCTAGAGAGGTTTAGTTTAATTATGATGTTAAATAAATACTAATAGTAGTGGAGTGGGTCGGACTGAAAAAAAATCCTCAATTCGTAGTCCTCAAATTGAAAATTTCTTTGTCCCAATCGACTAAATCGGCTCTCGGCATTGTTTCCCCACTTATGTTCCACATATCTGAGGGTCGCGAGGAGGGGGGGGGAGGGGATCATTTAAAAATATGGGAAACCGGTTTCTCATCAATAAGTCGGCGGGTGTTGATTCCACAAAAAACATATACTTCCCAAAAATTAAGAAATTGACAAAACACGCAATTTTGGTTCTCATCCTCTTCGATGTCGGGTCATTATTTAGCGAGCTATCGGGAATTAACGTTACAGGAAAAAAAATTTTTCAATTCATCTTTTCTCGACTCGATATGCATGTAGGTCTTTTATTATATTTTTCATAGAAGGGTACTGTGACCCATTTTAAGAGGCCGGAGGCTGGGGGTGGTGGGACAATTAGGAGGAGAGGGAGGGCAAATTTCTTTTAAACCCCGATAACTCGTGGCCGAAGAGGTGGATCGCAAAAATGAAAGTGACATTTCTTCAGTTTTTCACGTAGAACTCAATAAAATTGGCAGAAATCGACTTTTGCAAGAAACACGCGGCTGGCGCACGAAAGAAGTTTTGACCTTTTTTCCAAAAAATGTTTTTGTCATGAAGAAAAGGGATGGGGGAATATTTTTTATGTCAGTCCATGACTTTATTTTTTATCTTCAATATCCGCCCAACTAGACCGCAATCCGATAATTAGGAAGGGAGAGAGGAGACTGCAAAGTTTTTGCTGTATAGCGGGAGAACGGAGAGGAGTGGGGGTTCTAGCAGGGCTCAAAACAGAGGGAAAACATTTCTCTTTCTATATACCTACTTATTAATTTTGCCCTGTTCGTATCTTGCCCGCCAGCGCGAATGGAAACGGGCGATCGAGCGGAACTTACTCTCTCCTCTTACACACACACGCGTTCACTTACTCCGATTACCATAATCCTCCTGTTATTAATTGAGAGTCACTTGAGAGTCACTTGAAAACCAGATAGAGTCGCTTTTTCCTAACATTCTAACAAGTAGCAATCTGGCACGCTCTTTTTGCAGAATTACTGGTATATGGTTATACACCTTACAATAAACGGAAAGAAATTTGTCAAAGTGCTGGTCTTTCCATTGCCGTATTTGTTGGTAGTTCCAGTCCGGCACTTGAAATTAAAATGTGAGTATGCACCATTGTTAATTTCTTTAACACTCTCCGTGGACGCAATATAGTTTGCGAGTAACACGTCTCCATTTAACGAATTTTTGGATAAGGCATCGCAGCTCCGGATTTTAATTTCTGAGTAGAGAGTAGCACATGAATTACATAAGAAATACCAACAAACTCAGGAGGCCTCTCATTGACCAACTCGAAAATAAAATTTTCATGCAACATCTGACCAAGTTTCCAGACAAAACAAATAAAAAGAACTTAAATTTTGTCTCAGAAGACTTTCTGTTGCCAACCAATGAGGAAATATATTTTCATAAAAAAGAAGAGAGTCCTTGCCGCCAAAAAAATTTAATGATACTAAAGAAATAAACAACGTGAAATTGAATGAATTGTTATAAAACTCTTATCGGTTTATCGTGTCGTTTCATGAGTAATACACCAATAGGTACACTTGAGTGTGCCTGGTTGTATAATCATGGCCTCACAAATTTCACAGTAGTATTTTAGTACTTAGATGGGTGACCGTTTTAAGGAAGACTGCGTCCTCTCCTAACACCTTCCAGAGGTTTGCATATCAGTGTAGGCGTGGAAGCTATACAATTTTAGGCGAGGATTGTATAGGGGATATACCATCCTCCGGAAGGGATGTAAAGCCGCCGGTCCCTTGTCTATTAAATGTCAGGCAAGTAAAAGTTCCCTACTCTTCGAAAGAGAAGAGGTTCGGCAAAATTTCTGGTTGGGGGTAGCTCGTCTACAGGCGTCGGTGTTAGGTCTCAGTAGCGGAAATAAGTCGAAGTTAAATAAATGAAAAAAAAGTAGTATTTGAAAATGCTACACTCAATAGAAATAGAAATAGATATTCTGCAATTGCAAGAAAAGCTGTGGTTTGAATTGGGGATGTAGAAAAGTAGGGTTGTAATACTCCTCCAGTTTGTGGTCATGCCTCGTCATATCCAAATGATCTTGATGAAGAAAGTGAATATGTAAGTCCTTGAAGCTTTAGAGCCGAATATAACAGACAACGAGGATGATGATACTGAATCGGAAATTCAAACTGAGCGACCAGAAGAGGAAAAGGATGACGAAAAAGAGGAATATCAAGCTGCATCCTTGATATTAATAATCAAAATAACAGGAAAAAATCCTCCTCACATTTAAACTTGAATATTAATAGATTTACCATAAACTGACGGTAAATAAAAATATAATTAAAATGTTCTTAAACTATTTCATTTTAATGTATTACTATTAATATAAATTAACTAAATATTATTAAACAGATGTCTTATTAATGAATAATATCTATAAATATCATTTATTAATTAGTAAATAAACCAAATAATTAACTATCTAAGTTATGAAAATAGGCTTCGAACATTCCAAGCTAGCTGTGCAGGGACTAAATATATCGAATTCTACTGTACTTTTTTTCATTACTATAATATATGTTTCCCACTAACTAAAAAACAAGCCAGAACTCCATCAAACTGGATCACAAATGAAGTTGGGAAGGCGAGAGATCTTCGGTTGTTTCTAAACTCTGTGTCCAAACAGAGTCTTACAAATGAAAATAATCTCATTTATAAAGAGTACAAAAAAGAATATAATCGAATTTTAAGGCAAGCTAAATAAAATCATATATATATATATATATATATATATATATACGGCTCACTGAATCGGACAATCTAAATAAAACAGTGTGGCACATTATAAACACAGAAACTGGTCGTACTATGCAACCTACGGTACATCCGGAAAAATTATCTGCTGATAATTTAAATGAGTTCTTCACAAATAAAGCAAATAATTTAGTGGAAGATATGTCTAAACATGATCAGAATTTAAATAGAGACTGTCCTCTAATCAATAATATCTCATTAACTAATTCAATGTTTTTAGACCTGTAACTACAGATGACGTTCGAACAGCCATAATGTCTATCAAAAATAAAAAACTGAAGATCTTGACGGAATTAATATATTTATAATAAAAAAATGTGCAATGTATGATTGAACCCCTAACGAATATTATAAATGCAAGCCTTGAGCAAGGTCATTTCGCATCTACACTCAAATCTGGAAAGATTGTGCCTGTGTATAAGAAGGGTGACCAGTCGTATCCTGAAAATTACAGACAGATCTCTATCCTTCCAACTTTCTCAAACATTTTGGAAATAATTGTTTACAACAACTTAACCAACTATTTAAATCTGAATAAAGTTATAAACCCAAACTAATTCGGTTTCCAAAAAGGCCTATCAACCATAGATGCCATAATGTCACTCACCAAATATATAATTGAAAACAGTTTTGAAGGGAAAAAAATGATTGTTTAGGAATTTTTACTGATTTGTCGGCAGCCTCCGACTGTGTGAATCACTCGATTATTCTACAAAAACTATTTTTCTATGGTGTACGAGGCAAATGTCTGGATCTATTTGATTCATACCTAAGAAACAGATCTCAAATGGTAGTAAGTGGTAATGAAAGTAGTAAACCATTGGAGGTTCTTAGAGGTGTGCCTCAAGGTTCTGTCCTGGGGCGTCTTCTATTCCTTGTATATATAAATGATATGCCATAGAATATAATATGCAAAAATTCATTAACGATATTATTTGCTGATGATACAACATTTGGTATCAGTATAAACAAGAAAGAGGCCTCTAGTGTTATCTATGAAAACATTATCCGGCAAGCAAAACAATGGTTTACCAAAAAAATTATCCATTTTTAAATAAAACCGCTTCCATAAATTTTAATATCAAACCAAACTTAAATGAATTTTTGGGAATCCATATAGATGCTCAATTATTATTATTAATATGAGATGATCATATCAACTTTCTCTGTACTAAATTAGCTAAAGGGTATTTGCTGTAAGAAAAATTAGACACTTATCAAATCAGTCAGTAGCGCTAACTACCTACTACGGGCTGTTCCATTAGCTCCCCCGGTATGGAATTCTGGTATGGGGCTGCAAATATTCATCTTCAAAAAGTTTTTATTTTACAAAAAGCGGCAGTAAGAGCCATTGTAAAAGCAAACTGGGATGTAAGTTGTACACCAGTTTTATCATCACTAAAAATAATGACTCTTTATGCTATTATTGTGTATGAAAATTTTAAATGTCAAACAACATTGTGAGGACTATATAACTCATGAAGATATTCACAATCACAACACTCGATTTAGATATAATCTAGTAACACCTCACCAAAGGTTAAAAAAAAACATAAAATCGGAATTCAACTTTTCAATAAACTTCCCCTGTCACTTAGAAACTTACCGTTCAATAAATTCAAAAACTATATGAAATTAATTCTGTCATCAAACAGTGTCCACAGTATTGAGGACTTTGACGGACTATGTATGAAAAATGGAGACATCCCAAATATATTATAATATATTAATAATTATATTTGTTAATCTAAACTACTTTCAACTGGGTAATTATTCTGTTATTCTTATATTGTACGTTTATTATTGTTATTTAAATTGTGTTGGTTATATACAAAAATAATTTTATTGTCTGAAAGAATGTCTATTGTAATGTTTTTTCTGTATAAAATTCTAAATATTTATTGACATGTGTAAACATTTTACAATGTATTAACACGAATAAATGAATTGAATTCAATTGAAATAATAAGGTTCCAAACAATGGATGATAAACATTTATGCCTATTTTTTATATAAAAAAGAACAACTCCCAAGACTGAATCTTTCAAAAGAGAACATATTTTCTATAGGTATAAGGGAATTACTGACATTTTTAAAACAGCTATTTAACAACACGGGCAGTGGACAAAATGACACGTAATTGGTTTTCACTAATTTTAAGTCGTTACGATATCAACAAATTTCTTGGTTTTCTAAAATAATTAGCTCAATGTGACTTTTTCCCTTTTTGAAAACTTGCTTCACAATTTAGATTCTTAAATTTTACTACATGGAGAATTAATAGAGCTCACAATTGATCTGGGAAATTTCAAATATGTTTCACGTTCATTAAACATAAAAAATACAATTTAGAGTGCAAATTTAATCAATGAAATACGTTCACTTCATAAATGATTTATTCATGCATCCAAATTTCATAAAATATTCTTAAAAATTACTAAGAAAACCTCCTTGCAGGATATTAAATTTTCCCGTTTCCATGGTGAGCTTAATCGATAGGTCACAGTCTTCAAGTCACATTTTGACGTTTGTCGGTTGCTAAAATTGTATCGTATCGAATCGTTTTCCATCTGGAATTTAATATTAAGCGACATCTGAAAGATTTCAAGCTTTAGAAGATGGATTGCCCGGATCCCGAAGGCCGTCGCATAGAAAACCTGAAAACCTCGGACTTTTACCGAACTTGCCAACTGCCGAAAAGATTTGAATATCCCTCTTGGTTTTACGGATATGGAATTCAGCGGAGGCCACCCAATCATCCCTTTTACAGAACTACTTCTGGTGATTACGGAAGGTAAATAAATAAAAATTTAGACAGGGTTGGATTATCCTTGGCGCGCAAATACAAATTAAGGCAAATAAATGATCGGGTTGTCACAAAGATAATTAAACCTCCAATGTTAACACATTATGTACATTTTATATACTGTTAAAATAATGAATAATAGTGGATAAACTTTATTGCCAAATTATTGTATAATGAAACTATACAATAATATGTCATATTATATAGTTAGTAAACATAATTAAACACAATGGATGAATTGCTACTCAACTTAACCCTATATCAAAAACTAAGCAATATACAGGGTGGATCATTAATAATAGGCCATAGTTCAGGGGTAGATCCTTTGGGCCAAAATATGAGGATATAACCAGATATACTTTACTTATGTTGATGCGGATGCGGGTGTCAAAGTTCAAACTATTTTTTCGTTTTTTTTGCTCAAGAGCCTCTTGGCTGATCTTCACCAAATTTGCTAGAGGAACTTTTTTTATTCTCGGAAACAATAATTTATGCATTTATATCACGTTAGATCATAGAGAGCGCCGCAGGACCTGTATCTGATGATGAATTTTTTCATATTTTTTTTGACGAAACATTGTGGTACTTCTGATGGGAAAACGTAATGAAATAAAAGGTACACTTGGTAGAACTTGATAACCCCAACCGTTTTCGAAAAAAGTGCCGTTAAACATTTCAAAATTTTTTTTAAAGAAATTCAAATTTAATGAAACAAAGTGTATTTATTGAAAAAAGTACAAAACGTAAGAGAAAACAAAATCGTAATAACAGCGTAAACTCTTTCTCACTTTCTTAAAACTAATGGAGTATTTTCATGGTATTGGGATAAATATAAGGATCTAATATTATTAGAAGACCAAAAATAACGTATAAGTTGACTTAATGACATTATTAACTTTCCCCCCATGCAAAAGCCCCATTGCTGCAACTTAGGGTAAATATTCGATATTTGAAAAAACTGGCCAAAGTTTTTTATTTATTTTTTTAATTTTGCTACCCAGAGCCGGTGAACCGGGGATAATTTTCTTTGAAAAGTTAGGTCTTGACGCCAGCTTTTTGATGCTGTTAAAAAAGCTTATTTTGGCCATTTTTTGCTTTTGTTTAAAACCTAATTATTTAACAAAAAATTTATTTTAATAAAATAAGTTTATTTTGGTCAAACTAGACTCAAGACATTCAACTTTTTGCTTTTTAGTCAATTGTTAATTAACAAATGCATATTTTTGCCCAAAATTTTCACTGTATCATTTTGAAACATATTCAGTTCATAAACATATTTAAAAAAAATGTCTTTTCATAAAAACAAATTTGCGTGCATTTAAGTGTATGTTGTTAAAGTATAAACGAATTTAATTGAAACCATATAAATACTAAAAGCCGGCAAAAACAGTCGGCATCTCTTTATTGTACATGGGCGGAGGTAAATAAAAATGCTTGTCATAAGAGAATGATAAGATTTTCGGGCGTTATTATATTATCCTCTGTTTCAAATGGTCTCCAGAAAGCCATGATAAATTAGTAAATAATTAAAATATTTTAACTATTATATAGTAGTAAATATTTATATATATGAACAATAACTAACTAAACTCCTACGCTTGATATTATAACAGGTATTTACGCACTGCACTGTCACAAACAGCACATCTCTAAGTCCGCCGTTGAAACGATTTACGAGTTTTATTATGCTAGTAGGCCAGTCCGTTTTATTATCTTTAAACCAGTGCAGTAGATGGTTCATTCAGGCTGATTACATTGCCAGTCTCGGGCTCGCCTGCACAGTTTCAACTACCTTTCGAATCTCGATACCATTGCTAAATATATAGGACAAAATATCAAGTTCAGTGCGCACGGACCTGTGCTTTAACACTGGCCAGTTTCAATTATCCTCGTTTATACTATAATTTGCCTGAATAGAACATTTTTCATTTATCTATCGATCTTAGTTGCATAATGCAAAAACTTTCTTGTTTTTGAACTTCTTTACAACTTTTTTTAAAATATGTTATTTTTCCCAAGCAATGCATTGAGCAACTTACTTTTTTGTTATGTAAAATAATATCAAGTAGATCGCTTTCTCTAGGCAAACTGGCATAAGATGATACAGAACCATAACTATTGACAGATATACCAAGTTATATAACTGTTGTTCATTTTTCCAGGTACCCACCCACTATTCATACAGTTCCCACATCGTTTTTCCCTAACAACCAAGAATTCAGTACGGCGTTGGCCCATACGGGAATGTACAGAAATTACTCACTTAATACTGGAATCGATCCCACTACGTATTAATCTCACTGGATGTTTAGAAAACAACGAAAAAGTATATCATGCTTCAAATGTGTTAATGTCATATGTACAAGAAGGAGTAACCCTTATAAAATATTGAAATAAATTTTAGTGCATATATAATATCTATGTATTATTATTTAGTATTGTAGTCAGGTGTAGCCTTTTTGTACTACAGTAACCAAACATGCGTTAAAATTCTGTTAGAATTCATTTTAGATTACTTCAGACATGTTTTCTTTTCAAAAATTCAGATGCAACATAAATTACCAATCACAGTAAGTAGTAATTTGTAACAGTTAATGTCATAAAATATTTTTTTATATTTCACTTGTATTATTGCTTGGATACGAGATACATAAATGAGGTCATTATACCCTAGGGCCAAAAAGTGCGGGAGTAATGATTACGCCCGCTTATTATACCTTCCAATACCCACTTTAGCCATCAGAACTGTCTCGCTGGCAGTTACAGAGTATCTGTTAGTCCATTGTTGAAATTTTTCATATTCTTTATCATACAGTGGATCGGGATTTTTTTTGGTAGCGGTGCCTCATTTGCTTCTCTGGCACATAATAATATATATAAAATTCAAGCTTTATAACGTAGGTATCCCAATTTTTTTTCCAGCCTTACAGCGTCTGGCGGAAGTCTTGGCCCACGGACATCATCTGGCAATAATAAATATTGCTTCTTAATAATATTGTGTAAAACATATATAAAAAACTTAAAAAACATGCTTTAATAGCAAACCGAACTAAAAAGTAAAAATCAAATATTAAGATTTTGTTCAACTTTTGTTCAATTCATTTTATTGTGAAAAGCTGTGGTGCTTGATATGAATAGTTATAAATATTTTATTGGTAGTTATCGATAAAAGTAGAATTATAAAAATATACTAAAAAGCACCTCATGAATTGAACAAAAGTTCAACAAAATCTTAATATTTAAACATTATTTTTTACTTTTTATTTCGGTTTGCTATTAAAGCGTATTTTTCTAGTTCTTTTAACTATAGCTTATAAAATATATACTATTAACAGCGGCGCTTCTGACGAAATCTCGACAATAGATTAGAAATTTTTTATTTTATTTTATTCTGATGATACTGGTTATCAAAGTTATCAAATTATTGTATTGTCATCGGTTCTCGATAAGTGTGCAAAGATTGAGTTTAATCTGACGTTTTGAAGTGGGTGAGAATCACGTTCAAAAATTCCGTTACAAACAAACAAACATACAGGCGAAGCTAATAAAAGCGTGTTAAAAACCAGCTATGCTACTTTAACGTAGAAGTGTAATTAAGATTTTTATTCACCTTCAGTATCTGTTATCTGGAAATCTTAGCTTTGCTAAAATGACGTCCGTCTGGAGGCTCTCTATGAAGAAATATTCATATTAGGTATTTTAGTTGCTAATCGATCCGAAATACATCCAGTACAAAATGAATTAAAAAAAACTGTAAAGAATTGATTCGAACCTTCAACTACATGCGTGAGAATCGGGCAACACAGCCACTACATCACGGACGACTTTTAATGAACTTACATACTTTTTGATATATGAAGGCAAGAGTAAGATTTTATATTAACCTTCAATACCTATTATTTATTTATTTATTTCAATACAGATTCAACAGGCAAACGCCCAGTTTCAGGATAGGGTAGAGAAAGAGAGTATACAATAATTTACATAAAAAGAGTATACAGTAATATACAACAACAAACAAAATGCTATGTATTTGCATATTGGACGATTACGAACATTGCATGTTTGTGTTATTTGCTGAATCAGGGTTTGAATTTGTTTGTTTCCTTTAGATGGTTTTCAAAATTTATTTAAATTAGCTAAAGATCCGAAAGGTATGTGTTTTAGAATGTTAATACTTGTTTAGAGTTGTTTTAATAGTTTTTAAGTTTCTATTTGATGTCAATAGTAAGTTTGATACTGACATCTATGTTAGTAATTATTAAGTTGTTGTTGAAATAATTTCTGACATTTAAGTCATTATGACATTTCTTTTAAGTAGGAAATTTTATTTTTATAGTTAGTAAATGTTTTCCTGGAGAAAGACAAGGAGGTTTAAGTTAGGTTATGTTTGGAATGAAATTAATCAAAATTCATATGGTGTTTTGTTTTGTTTATTTTGAGTACTTTGATATTTAGTGATATAGAACAACAAACAACAGATAAAAGAGAGGTTGTAAAATTGGAAAAACAAATTTAAGAAAAAAAAGAACAAGTGAAAATTAGGGAGTGAAGAAGAAAAATAATAAACAAGAATTAATAATTTGAAATTGAATTGAAAGTCAGAAATTGTGGAGATCAACGAAGAAGAGTAAAAATAGACTGTAAATAAGAAGGTAGAGGTGTTATTGTGGATAGGACTTGCAGAGGAGATAAGGACGAGATAAGGTGAAGAATTAATGAAAGGAGAATTGTTGGATTTGGAAAGAGAAGAGCTACGAAGAAGGAAGGTTTTGTGTGTTTAATTTTTGGACAAGGTTGTATATTAAAATTTAAATAGTGTATTAGACTTTCAAACCTGTTATAAAGCTAAATTATCTAAATATCAAAGAAAATAAATTATTTATATCAGATTAAAAATTTTACTTTAATAAAATTTCATTTTAAATAGGAACTGAATTTGAACCTGCTCCTGAAGGAAAAGATAAGCTAGCCGGCCCATTAAATATTTTGACATACTTTCGGATCAAAAGGTAAGAGATTTTAATTTGATCTTTTGGTTTTTAAAGTTTTTTTTATCTATTGGAAATAAACAAGTTAAAGTTTGATTAGTACTGCATATTATTAAGTTCAATAAAAGTAGAACAGCACAATACATAGGTATACGTAAATAAATTTAAGTGAATATAACCATTTACACTACATAGGTACAGTACAAATTTTAAAAATTTTAAACTAAATAAATTAAAACAGAATTCAGCTATTTAAGAAAGCTCTTAATTTGATATATGCTGGAATGGAATATATCAATACTGTCCTCGAGGCTACTGTAGTTTGTAATCATTTGATAGATTGGCGAAGCAATTAATATATTGGTTCGAGGAATAGAAAATTTTATTATGGCGTGAAAACACTCTTGGGACACGATACGTGATTAGATTCAGTAGGACTGTAAAGTCCAGCTTATTATTGTCAAGTTTATAAAGAAATACAACTGACTGCATACACCTTCTAGTCTCAAGACTAGTCAGATTAAAACGACTTAGCAATGTTTCTTGAGAAATACCTCTGGGTGGATATTCATCATCCAGGGTATATACCTGACTTTAAGAAACGTCTCTGAATTTTTTCTAAGGATGCCATGTGTACATTATAGATAGGATTGCAAATTATTGATGCATACTCCAAGCGAGATCTTACAAGAGACATAAGTGTATGCATATCAGTGAAGCCTTTAAGATTACGTATAACAAAACTTAGTCTTATAAACGCAGCTAACTTGGTGGCCTCAATATGATTAGTAACGGTCAGTTTTTTGTCAAAAATGACCCCGAAATCCTTGACAGTATCCGGTCGCTGCAAAAGCGAATCACCCAAGTTATATTCAAAAATTTCAGGACTAGATTTTCTGCAGAATGATAGGCTATTACTGCTACACCAAGATTTAATCAAATTTAAGGCACCTTGAAGATGCTCGCAGTCTGCTAAAGATGTTATTTCGGTGTACAATTTCAAGTCATCCGCATACATCAAGCAATGTACATCCAAGTCAGATATAAAATATTACATATTTATAAAATTTGTTGCATGTAATTTTCGCACTAGGCACTCTGGTGTTATAAACTTTGTTTTGTTAATTATTTAGCGAAGTTCGGCCGCATTTAAATAGAATCTTTAAGCCTAAGGCTTGTCACAAAATAATCACTGTTTTAAAATCTCCCTCAATAGTGATTAAGGTAACAGAGAATATATTATTTTTATGGTGGACGAATGCCCAAAAGTTTTTCGGATTATTTCTTAAGTCGCCCTGAATGGTACGCAAGTATGTAGCATAGGATAAGTCCGAATATCATTTTTTATTTGGGCTTGTAATACTTTAAATTCTTCAAGACATTCAAGATTACCAGTACTCTTATATTTATTAAAGGCTTTGACTTTTTGTTTTATTTTGTGGATAATTGGGAATTGAACCATGGTGGATATGACTTAGAGGTTGGTTTTTTCCTAGTTACACTCCTCCCAAATGTGGTATTTAGTTCGTTATAAAGAACACCTACAGCCACATTAACCTCACTATAATTTCCAAGGAAGATTCAATCAATACTCGCTAAGTCATTATATAATTGTACAAGATTGGCTTTGCGAAAGTTGAAATCTGAACTAAAGCGGAAAATTTTTCTTGGGAATTTTATCGATGTCTAACTCAACCTGTAGAGCAGGATGATAAGAGTCTTCCGTCAAAGTTACTTTAGGAGCGGCAATCACAGCACACTCCCTGTTACTATAAACCAAATCTAACAATCTGCCACGTTAATTTAAAATATTATCTGTAAAAGGGCCCCGCCTTCAAGCTAGCGAGTACGCATATTACACATATTACACATATTACACATATTACACATATTACACATATTACACATATTACACATATTACACTTATTACACATATTACACATATTACACATATTACATATATTACACATATTACACATTTATTGTGAAAATCTTGGCTTTGCTAAAATGGCATAGGTCTGGCGGCTCTGGGGTTTTACTCTATAGAGTTTGGTTTAAATAAGAGTCAAATTAAAATGTGTTTTATTAGATTAACATAAAATGATCGCTTCCAATATTCAATAGCTCGCGACCTAATCTCAGACTATTAAAGCTTCCCGTGGCTTTATGCAGATTTACGTCACAATTTCCACTGTTTATCTGATAATTCCGAACAAATTAAAGAAGTGAGAATCCTCGTGTAAAATGGTCCTGACAATATTGGACAATGTAAGGGTAGTCGCGTGTAAAGCAGTTCATTAACGAAGATAGAATGGAACAGTAAATTTATAGCCAGGTGATTTATCAGGAGGAATTGCAGATGAGACACTTTAGTGGCAGTTACCGTTACCTGAATCGCCGTGGTTTTAGGAACAAGAGCTCTAATTCTTTATCTTGCTGGCTCAATTCCAGCCTGGACGCATTTATGTCACCTTCACCAGTTATCAGGGTAAGTGAGACCGATAGGCCACCATGCGGGGCACTTGGACATCGAAGTGACCTAAATGAACCGGCCACGTCGCCGGTATAACCTTCGGTAATATTACTTTTGGGATTTATGACACTGGTGTCTAATTACCTAGAGGCGATGATTAATTGCCATCCTCGTAAAGATTTCATTATGTTTTTAAGCTGAAATTCTTTATATTTCTCTTTTCCAATATAAATCGTTTTATATGGAACGGTTAGGACGAGATAAATTGGAAATTTCTTACATTTAAATCTCAATTCATCGCTGACTTTAAATTATCTCATTAGTTCATTGTTCATCTGCCCGCATAATATATTTGCTGCGAACTGCAACAGAAGTCGCAAGTTTTTACACCCCAGTTGAGATGCTAGGCACTTGAACTTAAACCTTTGTAAACATAAAACAATCCTTTGTTTATTTGTAACGATTTTAATATTAACTTGGATCCCATGAAAATCTTGTTGATTTATTGAACGTGGTCTGATTTACCAATGCGTGTGTCAGGATACAAGGTAACTATAAGTTGCAGCAAATTACTTGATAAGAAAGTCAGTGAGTTACCTACTGGAGGAATAGTCCAGGCCAAAGGCAAGCGAAAATATAGTCTAAGAGCTGGCAGCCACCTAGACTAACATGTGAGGTATAAGGCTAAAATTTTGTGTATACTAAATTTAATACTAGTAAAGCAAGAAAGTCGTACTCTGACAGAATTGGCGCGGTTGCAATAGTACCCCCTAAATTTTTTAAAATGCAACGTAACTATAGAAATTAATATATTCGTACAAGTCTGGCGTTCAAATATATCTTAATTTATAAATCACTTACCGTCGTCATGTGAAAGAATTAGAACGTTTTCAGCAAAGACACCTCAGAAGTATGATGAAAATCCGTTGGTTCCATCACATATCAAATGTGGAAGTACTCAGGAGAGCAAACAGCCTTCCAATTGTGGTGCTTATTTCAAGAGCACGCCTAAGATGGGCAGGTCACGTTCATCGTATGCATGATAACCGCCTTCCTAAATGTACACTTTATGGTGAATTGCTAAGCGGTAGAAGAAGGCGTGGCGGTCAACGAAAGAGGTTCAAAGACGCTCTCCATGAAAATCTAAAATCCTGTGGTATTGCAGACGAGCAATGGGAACAACTTGCAGCGGACAGAACCGAATGGCGAGGGGTTGTGGCCAGCTATCAAGGAAATGTTGCTGCAAGAAGGCCGAATCCAAGACCTAACCAGGTCTATGTTTGTCCTGACTGCGGTCGACATGTGCTCTCCCGAATTGGCCTCTATAGCCATAGTCGTGTGGACCGTAGATGAATGGGAATTACAATAGACTACACCTTTTACTTGTTTTTTATTGTACACAATTTATCGACTGTAACATTTTTATACTCGGACTCGAGTAACGGCTAACAAAAAAATTTATAAATTGTTAAATATAGAAAAAAAATTGCCAGATGATTCCCTTGGTTACAAATACCTATCAGATGAGCCTAAAGGATAGTAGTGTACTTTTACAAGGCTGATATTTGGAGGAAATATTCTTGGAGATACCTTAAGAAAGATTATTGATAGACAGACGATTTGGGAGTTACAAATATTCGCCAGGTCAGTTCATTGTTCACCATATTCAATGGGAGTATAGAGGAGATAGAAGAATGTGAATGCCTACGCAAGAAATAAATAGTCAATAGAAATCATAACTACAGTATTATAGAAAGTAAAACAAATCATACGACATATATAAATTTTTATTAAAATAATATAATTTTTATACGCTGATAGCAGAAGAGTTTTTATTATATTTTTAATTAATTGCCCGTTCGTTTCTTCATCGTAGGTAATCTCATCTTCTCAATTTAACCGATCGTTTCTTCATTCTCTAAAAACGAAAAGTTTATAATTTTCTTTTACAGACGTATGTGTATATACAGGGTGTCTCACCGGGAACTGAATCGATCGATATAGAGAAAAGTACGCATCAGCAAATTTTAAAAATTTAGATAATGACTAATGTTGGTATGGACAATCCAACTAAAATAATTACAAGCAGCTGGCACTTCCGCTTATACCGGAAGTTGATACCAACTTGCTTATTTCAAAGGGAATACCCTATATATTTTAGAGTTTTCGAAAAGAGCATAAAATTCTGAGTCGAGACTATGTAGCATATCCTATACCTAAACATAGCCGTTTCTGAGATATTTGGCATTTTATAGCAAATTTGACAGGTGCAACCATTTGCAAGAACCGTTATAACTTTCTTCGTGTAAAAGATCCTCATTTGTTTCTTGTCACATAAAAAGAACATAAGGAGTACTACGTTATGTAACTGAAATAAATTCAATAATATCATACCAAGTGTTCCGTTACATTCTGTCAATTTCAAACCGCGAAAACTTGTTTAGGTCAAATGGAACACCCTGTATTTTTTACGCCAAGTTGTGTAAAATTGAATTCCCTTTTTACTGATATTAATATTGTGAGGGTTAAAGTTACAACTTTTGGAAACATTTGCGATTTTATTAGAAATTCATGAATTGTTCATGATGAAAACATTGAAATAGTCATTCTGGGATATTTTCATGCATTTCCAAGGATGTCATTAAGACAAGCTGCTCTGGAGTCAGGACTATGCAAAGATTTAATTCACAGAATCTTATTAAAACATAAGTTTCACCTATTTTTATTCCATATGGTTCAATGATTAAAAGAAACAGATTTCCTAAGAAGACAGAATTTTTGTGAGTTTATTCTAATAAGGTCTGAGGGTCACGATTCTTATTTGGGAAATATTATATGGACAGATGAAGCAAAATTTACTAAAAATGGACTTTTTAATAGACACAATTCGCATTATTGGAGTGACTCAAATTCTTATATGTTCAGAGAGCGAAACTTTCAGGAAAGTTGGCAGTTCAATGTTTACTGTACCATAAGAAACGATAAAGTGGTGGCATTACAATTTTATCAGGAAAATTTAAACGGTAAATTAAATTTTCTCTTCTGCTAATATGTATAGGTAAATTTTTGTTTTTATTTTTTTAAGTGAGAGATATCTGAATATCTTACAAAATTCGAATAATAACTATTTCGAAAATTTACCTCTCCGAACATAGGAACATTTTTTTTATCAGCACGACGGTGCTCCCCCACATAACGCATATTTAATTAATAACTATTTACAAGAAACTTTTTATGATCAATGGATTGCCAATAATGGACCTTCCTTATTAAAATTTAAAAAGTTTTCGTTGGTATAATTTAAACGTGCTGGCATTTCTTGACATAAGATAATGACTGATTGTTTCTAATCATGGCTATTTTGTTGAAATCATTACAACAATTCATGAATTTCTAATAAAATCGCGAATATTTCAAAAAGTTGTAACTTTAACCCCCACAATGCTAATATCAAAAAAAGGGAATTCTATTTTACACAACTTGACGTAAAAAAATATAGGGTGTTCCATTTGACCTAAGCAATTTTCGCGGTTTGAAGTTGACAAAATGTAACGCGAAAAACGGAACACTTGGTATGATATTATTGAATTTATTTCAGTTGTAAAACGTAGTTCTCCTTATGTTCTTTTTATGTGACAAGAAGCAAATGAGAATCTTTTACACGAAGAAAGTTATAAGGGTTCTTGCAAACCGTTGCACCTGTAAAGTTCTCTATAAAATGTCAAATATCTCTGAAACGGCTAGGTTTAGGTATATATTTTCGACTCAGAATTATATGCTCTTTTCGAAAACCCTAAAATATATAGGATATTCCATTTGAAATAAGCAAGTTGGTATCGACTTCCGGTATAAGCGGAAGCGCCAGCTGCTTGTAATTATTTTAGTTTTATTGGCCACACCGACAATAGTAATTATCTAATTTTTCAAAATTTTCTCTATATCGATCGATTCAGTTCCCGGTGAGACACCCTGTATAGATGCCAATCAAATACATCAAGTTAATTTTAAAAATTCTGTACCTGGCACGGAGTCATCTGATTAACTTGATATTAATAAAACATCATATATAGATGATGGTACAAAATTTCCCTTTTGCCACTTTATGTCATCTTCTATTACCCATCCGTAATCTTCTGGTTTTAGGGTTGTAGGGCATTTTAAATTCACGTGACGCCATATATATTGTGTCCAAGAAGTTGATTTTCATTATTTGAATTATATGCTGATATAATTGATATTCTGAGTTAATTGATATTCTGCTTTTATTCTGTAAATTTGACAAATTAATGTTTCTATAATTTTGAATATTTCGAATTGATAGAGGAATTTAGTTTGATTTAATTTTTATCGTGTATCTTTACACCGTCGCGCATCGACAGAAATGCTGTTCTTATCATCATTAATAAATTTTAATTCTATATACTACATTGTATTTGTTTCCTTTTGGGTATATTTTAATTTATACAGGCGGTAAGTTTGTCACAAAAATAAAAAAAATATTATTTCAGTTGAATGTCAACAATGTCATATAGATAACCTTAATAGGAAATTCCATATATACATTCTTTCTATTCGCAATGATAATCTATTTGACCTCGCCCGAGATAGGATTCTTTTCTGATTAAACTGACTAAACATTTTAAACATACTATCTACAGGTATTCAGCTAGCGCAATTTTTTATAGCTTCTATGTATGAATCCAGAGGTTGAGGGATCGATTCCCTAGCGGAGCTGCGATTTTTTTATTAAAACATTATTTATAATAATTATATAATAGTACATTATACACTAAGGGAGAGAAATGTTTTATTTTTCCTGAGGTGTAATTGAGGCCCGAGGGCAACAAATACATCGAGGGAAAATGGCGGTCTCTCCCGAGGTGTATATACTATTTTTTCCACGATCGGGAGTAGAAACATTTATTTCATAAATAAAGAATTATAATAAATTGGAGCGAAATTGTGACAGAAGTAAAGCATTTACTCCCTAGGGACGAAATAAGACAATAATTTCCCTAGGGAAGTTTTTATTTCATGCCCAATAGTTAAACAAAATGTAATAAAACTCCCCTAGGGAAATTATTGTCTTATTTCGTCCCTAGGGAGTAAACGTTTTACTTCTGTCACAATTTTGATGCCATAGAAATCGATTTCTACTCTCGTTCGTGGAAAAATATTTTCACGTGATCAAATGACGTCATATATTAATGATTACTAAAATTTGTGAGTTAGACGATAGGTAGCGCCGTGTTATTAAAAATCATATTTCCAAGGGCCGGTTTATCAATATAAGGTTAACACTTAACTATAGGATAAATGTCAAACGAAACAATGGGTATCTATTGTTTTGTTTGGCATTTATCCTTTGGTTACAGGTTAATGTTGCATTGATAAACCGGCCCTAAGTCTTATATAAAGGTACTTCTCATGGGAGGCGAGGTCCCATGCTCAAAATGGGTGAAAATAAGTAAAAAATAAAACGTAGTAGTGGTGGGCCAATATAAGTGGGTCATTTCCCGAATATTCCGAGATGGGCCCATGAGGAAGATGCATGGATTTTGAAAATGCTTGAATTTATTATTTTTTCATAATGTGTACTATATAAGTTGATAATATAATAAAAGGAAAATCTCATTTCTTATATATTTGACATTAAAAGTTGAGCTTTTATGTAAACGAAACCACGTGACTGCAAACGTCATGATATAGCCTTGACTTCATCTTGACGGCACTGATTTGCTCTGAATTTGCTAATTCACGTTGTTATCCTTAATCTTGTTATTAACTATGGGTTAATATGACGGATAATGATTTCATAAGATACTTATATTAATCTATAGCCACAGCATTCCTTTTAGATGCTTCAACATTTTAACAATAATTACGTGACGTCACCTAGTACGTATGACGTCACTCGGCATCAACAGAGCGTTTCAATGGTTTTATATTCAAACGAAATAAATAATTTAAAAAAAAAAGGAAAACTACAAAGAAGCATATTTTTCTGTCATCTATCTATCTGTGATATAAAAAATAAACCGAAGTGGGTCAATTATTCCGAAGTGGGCCAGTTGCCAAAGTATTTCGAAGTGGGTCAGTTGCCAAAAATTCCTAGATGGGTCAGTTGCCAAAATATTCCGAAGTAGGTCAGTTGTCAAAAATTGCGAAATGGGCGAATTGTCAAATATTACATGGTGGATTGCCAAAAAGTTGATTGATTGAATACACCTGGCGACATCCAATTAACACCTCCGTCGGCTTCCTTTGATGTATTTTGACAACAGCTTCCTATGATCTACTTTTTTTGTGTTTTAGATAAAAACGCAATTTTCCTGCGGTCATCAAAATTTTCCCAGGCTCAACATACCCCATACCTACTTTACTTGCATTGTAATTATTGAATCGACGCCTGGGGGTGTTTACCATGGCGTTATTACCAGTGTAATCGTTTTATTGGGTTGTCTCTGTTCCCCAAATACAATTTACTACCTGTAGTACTAGATTTATTGTTTATAGAAGTATTTTATCCTTTTCATTTCGATATAATTTGCAAACATGCCATTGTTAATTACTTTGTAACAAAAACGCCAATTTCAATTATATTCTTCTGTTTCTGGCCGACGAGAAATTCATTTTGTTGATTTAACATAGAGCTAATTAAAATAAAATTCGATGAAATAAATAAAGACTATTATTATAAATGCTCTCTGAAATTCAGAAATGAAATATGTACATATTCGTAGTATATTTAAATAACATTTTCGGTAGAAGCAAATTACACTAATAATTCTTATGAATATAAACAAAATGAGGTAGTTATGGAAACAATACAAAATTATTGCTACGCTCATAATAATGTCATATGGCAATATTTATATATTAATTAATAACATATATTATGAAGCAACTGTATTATTGTATGCAGCATTATATTTATTATCGGACATAATTAAATAAAGAATGATTACAGAGCACATATTGTTGATTTTTTTATGAAAGACAGTGGCAAGTATTTAGAATGTTTCATTCAGGAAGGACCAGCTAGCACAGGGTGATTGAGGACCTCAATATGCATAGTTTTGACCCCCATATATGAGTCCACTAGAAGCAAAACCGCGCATTTGATTGAAACGTCATTCTGAGGTAACCACAAAAAACTCTTTGTAGTTTTATAACGGAAACGGAATTAATGAGTTTAAGGCAAAAATGTCATTTTCTGCATAACTAGGCGTGAAAACAAACAAGAATATTTCAAATAACAATGATCCGAGTATAACAATAACCCCAATCGAAACCACTGCCTCTTCACCAACTCATATCATAAACATATATTATCAAAATGTACGCGGGCTGAACACAAAATTAAAAGACTTATTTCTTGCCTCTATGGCATGCCATTATGATATATATGCTTTCACAGAGACTTGGCTAAACTCGCAAGTACTGAATACAGAAATATTGTCCTCTAATTATAATATCATACGGTGTGACCGGAACTTTACGGAAACTAATAAAAATAAAGGCGGCGGTGTACTAATTGCGCTAAATATTAAGTATATTTATGAGGAACTTAATGTCAGTCTTATACGTGAGACATTTCCTCAAATAGATATCGTTGGTGTTAAAGTGACCTTTCATTTTCAAAATATTTTCATTTTCATCCTTTATATCCCCCCAAATTTACCGTATGCATCCTACCAAGGTCTTTTTGAATATATTGAGTCTCTGGACTATTTAAACGATGAAAATATTTATTTTATAGGAGATTTTAATGTCCCAGAGTATAACAATCAAAATATTGCACCAAGCAGTCGTGTAGCTGCTGTACAACACCTTTCTGAGTACCTTGACCTCAAACAATTTAATAATGTACTAAATACTAATGAGACTACTCTTGATTTGATACTGTCAAATGCAAATTGTGACGTAAACAGATCATTAGAGTGTCTATTAATAGAGGATTTACATCATCCCCCCTTAGAAATATCACTAAAAATTACTAATTCTCATCCTGAAAAGTTCCCATGTAATTCAACGGAAATATATAACTTTAAAAAAGCCAATTACCCTCTCTTATATGAAAATCTATTTCAGATAAACTGGTCATTTCTAACTGAACTAAATGACGTTAACATGGCTTGCACTGTTTTTTACTCCAAACTAACTGAAATTTTTGATCAATTTGTGCCTAAATCTATTCCCAAACAACCCAAATATCCAACTTGGTACACAAATGATATTGTAAGAGATATAAAGCAAAAAAAATATTCAGAGGAGAAAGTATAAACAAACAAAAAGTGAAGATGATTATAATAAATTAAGGAACATGAGAGAGAAAATAAAGCAGGACGTAAAACAATCATATGAAAATTATTTATTGAATATTCAAAATAATATAAAAAATGATCCAAAAAAATTTTGGTCATATGTAAACAGTAAAAGGAATAGTAACGCCATTCCTGATAATATTACATATAATAACATTCGACACACAAATCCTCAAAATATTGTTGATGCTTTTGGAACCGTTTTTCAATCGGCTTATCTTAATCCTAATAATAACAGCAATAAATATGCCCCCTGTGGTGATGTAAACAGTAATAATTTATGCATAACGACGTTTTCGGAATCGGACGTGCTAAAATCGCTTAAGAAGATAAAACCCAAATTTACTAAAGGTCCAGACAATATACCTGCATTTATAGTTAAGGACTGTGCACATGTCTTCGCCCTGCCCCTTAAAATAATTTTTAATCTGTCCCTGAAGTTACAGGTATTCCCTGATGTATGGAAATACTCTCGTTTATGTCCTGTTTATAAGAAAGATAACAAATATAATGCTGAGAATTATAGGCCAATAACAATAATTTGCAATTTTGCAAAAGCCTTTGAGTTTACCTTGAATGCGTCATTATCCAGGCACGTACAAAATCAGATCGTAACAAATCAACATGGATTTGTACCAGGTAGATCCACTGAAACTAATCTAACCTGTGTTACACAATATCTTTCCGAAAAACTGGATGACAACAAACAGGTTGACATTATCTATACTGATTTTTCCGAAGCTTTTGATCGCTTAGACCACGGTATTCTGATACAGAAACTAAATAATTTCGGATTATCGTTAGCATTATTAGATTTAATCACTTCATATTTAACAAACAGGCGACAGTATGTAGAATACCGTGGTTTCAGGTCTTTTGATATTATAGCTAGCTCAGGTGTTCCTCAGGGATCGGTACTGGGACCACTACTGTTTAATATTTTTATTAACGATATTGTTATAGACCTGGATGTTTCAAGTCTATTATACGCAGATGACTTGAAAATCTATCATGTAATTGAAACTGAGGCAGATTGTGATAAGCTGCAGAATAACTTGGATAAGATAAATCATTGGTGTATATTAAATCAATTGCCTCTTAATGTATCTAAATGCAACGCGTTTACATTTTGTAGAGCCCGCACTCATGTCACCTACAATTACCATTTAAATAACCAAGAGTTACAAAGACCTGATATCATTAAAGATCTTGGTGTTACTTTTGACAGAAATCTAAGTTTCAATGAGCATATGAACTTAACTGTATCGTCAGCGTTAAAAAACTTAGGGTTCATAATTAGGAATTGTAAGGGTTTTAATAATACGGACATTACGAAACTGTTATATTTTTCCTTTGTGCGATCGAAACTGGAATATTGTTCACTGGTATGGTCTCCGGGATATGCTACATACATAAACAATATAGAGAACATCCAGCGTCGTCTGGTTAAGTATTTATGTTTTGTTGAAGATGGCAACTATCCTACAATCGGTTACCCACAAAGCATTATGTTAGAAAGGTTTCACATATCGAGTCTACAAAACAGAAGAATAGCACACTCCGTGGTATTCTTATATAAAGTTATTCACAATATCTTTGATTGCTCATCTATTTTGGAACAACTATGTTTTCGGGTACCTCGTATAGAAAGTAGAAATCGTGAAACTTTTTATCTCGTTACCCCTCGGACTAATCTATTAAAAACTTCACCCATATATTTTATGTGTAAAAATTATAATTCGCTGCAAAGTGAGCTTGATATATTTAATTGTAGCCTTGCCTCGATAAAAAATCTATTATATGTGTAACATGAATATTAGTGTATAATAAGCTTAATACTATTTGTATGATAATTGTATCTTTTCTCTGTCTTTTTCACCTATTCTGTTTTCTATAACTCTACATTCTGTTTGTTGTATTTATTATATTCTACTGATCTGTAATATTTGTACCTTATATACATTATTATTGTAATTGTTCCCACCCTGTAACTGGTTACCTGTTGGGTGGTGGTATCTAATAAATAAAAATAAAATAAATAAATAAATAAATAAAATTTAGTTCGGACTCGGTCTCAAAAGGTGGAGTTAGTTACCAAAAATATAATACATAAAAAAATCGTGATCTGGTTGACCTATTTTGGGAGATAATGAAGAATTAAAAATGCAAACGCTTGGTTTTGCAACTGGCAACAAGAAACATGCTTGGTTTTGCAACTGGCAATAAGACACATGCTTGGTTTTGCCTCTGGCAACAAGGAACATGATAGAATTAAGGAACTGAAAACTCGTAATGCATTTTTTATTTAAAAAATAAATATGACAAAAGAACTAACCGAACTATTAATATTATATATTATACAAAAAATGAAAAATAGTTTTTAAATTGTAAGATTTGAATCCTGAGCACAAACACCATCATGTTCAGACTGGTAATCCCTGTCATTCTCTTGTTGATTATTCTGATTACTGGAATCGATTATTTTATAGAATTGTAATGCAGGATCGTCTCTCCATTCCTCATCATAATGTTTTTTAACTAAAGAGTCAATGGAAGACTTGTCTCCTTTTAATGAGTTCAGTATTAGGACTACACGAGGTTTACAGAGTGAGAATTTTTTATTTTTCTTACACACTGACTTTTATACCCCAGTATCCACCAGGTAATTAACTTCTCCCTGAATTTCGGCAATATTGTTTTTTCATAATTATTGACCATAGTAAACCTCTTACATTGATTGAACTGAAAGTGCCAATCTCCAGGAGGTTTAATATAGTTTTTGGTTTCCATATTCCAATTCAATATTTTTCAATCTATTCCTAGCTTTCGAATAGTAGAAAATTCGTCTATAATGTTTTCATACTGTTTTCTATCAATAATTACAGTTTGTTTTTTAAGTTTCCTTTCTATCAGCCCAAAAACTCGGTCAGATGTTGGGAAGGAATGTCCGACCATAGGAAAAATGATTACAACAGACTGAATTTGCTGTGGAGCCTCAAAATTCAACCAATATAATAGCATAGTTATAACAATTGAATTTTTGTTTTGACCCCCACAGCCATCAGCAAAAAGCCTTACTTTTGAAGCAGTCTGAGGGAAAACCATTTTCTTTAGTGCATCATGGACAGCAGATGCAATGGCATTTGAATTTTTTTTTGCTTCCGTTTCTAACCATACATAAGAAAATACATTATTTGGATTCAGATTTGTCTTAGAGTTTCCACAAACTAAAGTAAAATTATAGAAATTAATTTGTTGGCTGAAATAAGCAGCCTGGTCGGGAAGTTTGGGCAGGGCTAAATTTTTCTTACAATCAAACGAGATTGTGACGCATCCCTCGTCATTAGAACCTAATAAATTATAAAACGCTTTTGCTTTGAGTTTGTGTACTCTCAACCCTGTTATTATAATTTGTTTATCTTTCCCATTCTTATTTCTTTCAATTTTTCATCTTCACAAAGGCAAAATGAGCATATAGCAGATTTTTCCAAATGCTAGATTATACGTTGAATTAACATAAGTTATAAAATAATTTAACTTTACAATCAAATTTGGGTTTTCTGAACAGAAAATCTTATAAAAGCTTTGTGAAATTTAGATCACATGGCAAATACATCCGTTCTGCCGTTTTGCTGCGGCAGTAGTGTGATTCCACACATCGTAATTTTGCAATAAAATTTTTAATAGCATTTTTAGGCTGTACAAATTTATCTTTCATTCGATCTCCTTCCCGATTTTCTGTAGGCATTCTGTTATGCAAAAAGAAGTTTTTCATAATATTTTCATTCTCCAAGAGGAAACGCCTGTTATACCTAGGAATACCTAGGGCCTGTTATACCTAGGGGGTCTAATTTATGTGATGTTTATTTATTTATTTGTTTATTTAAAACATTTTTACATACTCTGATTCTCCCATTCTCAATGGGAACAAAATATTTATAGATACACTATTTTTATTTTTTATACCTCTTTTTGGTTTTTCACTTTCGCAATTTTTGAAGAGATACGAGTCTTGAGTCAATTTGCTTGTGGTGGCATAAAGAATTGAATGAAATTTTTTTATGTCCTTAATTTTTAACGATTTACAAAAGAATGGACATTTTTGTCCATTATGATGGCATGATGGATATTCAGGCAAATTCTTGGCTTTATACCTACAAGGGGTGAAAAATTAAACAATACAGTTAAATTAACCAAGAAAGTTTAACTAACCTTAATCTTTTACTAACATTTCTTTTCCAGGTTTCTCTCTGTATGGGACGTTTTCTGGTTTTGCTTAGTGGACTAGGTGTAAATAGTTTCTCAAGATCCAAAGTTATTTCTACCACTATCACTTTGTAAATATTAATCATTTTAAGAAACCAGGGTTCCTTGTATACTAACAATACAACAATATGAGGACACGGTCTCCTTTGAAACGGCCGCCCATCCAAGTAGGAGGGTCGTCCTGATCCAGAAAGGAGGCAAGCCGCCGGAGGAATCGTCATCTTACCGACCGCTATGTTTATTAAATTCAATGGGCAACTTCTCGAGTACTTGTTACTTGAGAGACTAGAAAAGGAAATAGCTGAGAAGGGGGGCTTATCTGAAAGCCAATTCGGTTTCCGGAAAGGACGATCGACGGTCGGCGCCATTAGACTACTAAAGGAGACGGCGGAGGAAACCCTAGCCGCGAAGAGCATATGCGCCGTCGTGACTCTGGACATCAAAAATGCCTTTAAATCGGCAGAATGGGCGATAATTGTCAGGAAGATGCAGAGTATGGGGATAGCCCCGTACCTCGTAAGAGTTACTATGAGCTACTTCCAGGATAGGATGATCGGGTATGAGACGGAGGGACAGATTGTTTGGAAAAATATCACGTGTGGGGTTTCGCAGGGCTCGGTGCTTGGGCCGACCTTGTGGAACATTATGTTTGATGATGTCTTCAGATTGCGATGGCGAGATGGTGTGAAAGTCATCGGTTTTGCGGACGATCTGGCCATAACTGTGACTGGAAAGTGGACAGTCCACATAATGGAGGCGGCCAATGAGGCCATCAGAACGATCGAGGGATGACTAGCAAGGATGCAGCTCGAGCTAGCTGCTGAGAAAACGGAGTTCCTAGTTATTACCAGGAAGAGAAACTTACCGCTCATGAAAGTTAGGGTGGGACGAGTGGAGATAGGTCCAGGTGACCATCTGAAGTACCTAGGGGTTTGGCTGGACTCTAACTTGAATTTTGGCGTTCACGCCACAAAAGCGGCCGAAAAAGCGGGAAAGGCAGCCACAGCCATCAGAAGACTTATGGCCAACACTCACGGACCGAGATCTAGCAAGAGGAGATTGATGTTCAGCTTCGTGCACTCTACCCTCTTGTATGCGGCACCGGTCTGGGAAAGTATGATGAAAGTGGACAGGACGAGGAACAGGATGACCAGGATCCAGCGTTGCGCTGCGATAAGGTGTGCAGCGCATATAAAACTATTTCGTACGAGGCGGTATTGATGGTGGCGGGGATTCCCCCTCTGGATTTGATGGCCAAAAAGTGGCTCGAAGTCTATGAGGGAGTTGCGAAGGCAGAAGCCAGGGACAGGTTGTTTGAAAGGTGGCAGGGGCGATGGGAGGTCGCATACAAGGGAAGGTGGACTAGACACCTTATCACAAATGTAAGGACGTGGATGGAACGGAGACATGGGGAAGTGGGGTATTATCTTACCCAAGCCCTGAGTGGACATGGGTGTTTCATGGAATACTTAAATGATATTGGTAAGATTGATAGCCGAGAGTGTATATATTGTGGGGAGGCCGACAACGCGGAACACACCGTGTTCGTATGCTACATGTGGAGGGAAGAGAGACGACACGGTGGTTCGCCGTTACTGTCCCCGGATGACATGGTAGAGATAATGCTGGAGACAGAGGAGAACTGGAGAAAGGCGGAAGAGGTAATTACTCGCATTATCAAAAAGAAGGAAGAGGATGAAAGAGAGATGGGGCTGACCTCATGGGGCATTCATAACAACGAACTCAAACGACCGGCTGGTTTGAAGATAGGTGAAAGCAGAAACTAGTCGGAAACACTAAAGAGGCGGAGGGGTTGAAGTCAATGTCAACCAACAGTATCGTTGTCGACAACAGAAGGAGAATACATTTTTTTGTCATTAAGTGTGAAAAAAGTATCACGGTTGCAATGTTTGCTTTATGACATTTGTGATTTTCAAGTGATACCAACAACAATGTTTATTGACAATCAATATGAAATTAGGTTGTGTCATAATTCTGAATTTCACAAACGCACAACAAAATGATATTTAATATCAATAAATATCATTTTGTTAGAGAGAAATTCCAAGAAGGGTTTATAAATGTCGATTACGTTTCTACAAAAGACCAGTTAGAAGATATATTGAAAAAAGCATTGGCAAAAGTCACCTTTGAATATTTAAGAAAGAAAATTGGCATGATTAAGATTAATAATTGATTTTTCGGTTATTTTATTTTATTATTTCTTGTAAACGTTTATGTTGCTCAGTACTCAATTAGTGGGAGCATTAAAAATGATGAAATTCGTACTTTGTAACATAGATGGCTATAAGAATTGTAGGTTGCGATGTGAAGTAAATAAGTGGCAAGTATATTAGATTGAAATGATTGTAATTGATTTCAGTAAATAATTTCTTTTTACAACCGTCTTCCACATATAACCCTCTTTATAAATAGAATAAAAGATAGAATAAAGGGTGCCACCTGCAATAAATATGCCTTACTACGTATATGGGAAAATAAAAAATGTAACACTATACAATTTTCAAGCGATCCTTTGAAAATTTTTGCGTAGAATAACTGGATTATAAAAACTTGTCAACATTTATATTTCTAAAATGAAAGAAAAATAAATAATAATTTAAAAAGAACAATCCCCTTTATTATCTATGTTTATCCAACAAATTACAAAAATGGTGATAAGTTATAAGTAAACAAGTTGACTAAAAGTATATATCTATTAATACTAGACAGATCAGATGCATCAGATTTCTTGAAAAATTTAACGACCCTCCTAAACAGAGACTCAGTTTCGTTAACGCTTTTACCAGCATCTCCGAGCCTCCCTAATTTAATAAGTTCCAGGGCCCCGCTAGGAGTACAAACCTTCGTCTTTGAACTCCAGATATGTCCCCATTTACAAGCGCATCTGAAACTTCCTGCCAAATTAACACACGCCTGTAATTTCGGATCGCAATTATGGGTTCCAGCCGCACATTCATCCACATCGACACACATTCCGTAGAGGGAATTCCATTCGTAGCCGGCCTTTGGACATCTGCAAGTCACGTTCCATCTGTTCAGGACAATATCCCTGAAATTAGTTGATTACATATCACCTTCATAATCGGGAGTGTATAAAGGAATCTTGAACCGTAATAAGGAAGATGGGTGGTTTTACTGCTGTGGGTGTTCATAAAACTGCGACCTGACACGCGTCGTATAGCAATTTCTGATAACTGAACTAGAGTAGTTATACTAATTATATCGTAATGAGCCTCTATCGCATAACTATATCTACACAAAGTCCAATATTGGCCTTATTAAAAGACTTCGGAAAACATTTTTTTTATGGAAGTGATGTAGTGTCATAAGACGCACGTTTTAAAAATATTTTCAAATATACAGGGTGACTCGCGGTGACTCGCTACAGGAAAGTGTCTTCGAGGTCATTTTTTTAAAATGGAACACCCAATATATTTTTACATTTATGAATTTAGCGTAAAATTACTTTTAAAATAATAATAATAATAATGCGCTAACGTTTTAAATACAAGGAAACAAAAGCATAAAATATAACATAAAATATAATATCACTAATTAATTCAATTGTTATTTAGTAAATCCTAACTTAGCGGATAATTTTGGTCACTTATCTTGTATTAAAGTCAATTTTAGTAACGCCCGGAAAGAGAAAAAGGAAATTAAGAACTCTAATACTTTGTTGTGTAGGTCAATAAATTATAACAATTTAAGTCAACTAAATTCAATATTATTATCTATTGACTGGAGTAATCATTATCACTTAAATATTTCTGATGCTTTTAAATTCTATAATTTGGTACATGATCATTATTATTATTAGCCGTTACTCGAGTCCGAGTATAAAAACGTTACAGTTGATAGATTGTGTACAATAAAAAACAAGTAAAAGGTGTAGTCTATTGTAATTCCCATTTATCTACGGTGTACACGACTATGGCTATAAAGGCCAATTTGGGAGAGCACATGTCGACCGCAGTCAGGACAAACATAGACCTGGTTAGGTCTTGGATTCGGCCTTCTTGCAGCAACATTTCCTTGATAGCTGGCCACAACCCCTCGCCATTCGGTTCTGTCCGCTGCAAGTTGTTCCCATTGCTCGTCTGCAATACCGCAGGATTTTAGATTTTCATGGAGAGCGTCTTTGAACCTCTTTCGTTGACCGCCACGCCTTCTTTTACCGCTTAGTAATTCACCATAAAGTGTACATTTAGGAAGGCGGTTATCATGCATACGATGAACGTGACCTGCCCATCTTAGGCGTGCTCTTGAAATAAGCACCTCAATTGGAAGGCTTTTTGCTCTCCTGAGTACTTCCACGTTTGATATGTGATGGAACCAACGGATTTTCATCATACTTCTGAGGTGTCTTTGCTGAAAACGTTCTAATTCTTTCACATGACGACGGTAAGTGACCCAGCTTTCACATCCATATAGCTGTGTTGGAATGACAACTGCTCTGTAGGCAGCCATTTTCGTTGACAAAGCAAGGTCGTGGTTGTCAAATACTCTCTCTCTAAGTCCCCAGAGTGCTCTAGATGCAGCGCTAATTCTATTGCGAATCTCGCTGTCCATGTTTACTTTGTCATTAACAACGTTGCCTAAGTAATTGAACTGATCCACCACTTCAAGAGAATTTCCGTTAAGTGTAATGTCTATTTGGTTCACTTGATGAGGAGTTGACATAATCTTAGTTTTTCCAATGTTGATTTTAAGTCCCAAGGAATCATAGCTCTGGGCATACACATCTAAAAGTTCTTGAAGCTCTTCCGGCGTAGAGGCTAAAAGTGCACAGTCATCCGCATACTGGAGATCACAAATGAATCGTGTGCGTGTCTTCGTGAAAGCTCTAAAGCGCACTATGTTAAAGAGACCGCCATAAAAAGGGTATCTGAGACCTATTCCTCTGACTGTCAGTTTGTTGTCAACAATAATTGTTAGAGCAGTGGTAAACAAATTAAAAAGTAGGGGTGCCAGGACACATCCCTGCCTAACTCCAGTGAGGGTTTGGAAAGGTTCGGTTGCCTCATTATTATACATAACCTGGGCGTTGTTGTTTGTATGTAGACTGCGACATACTTCCACAAATTTTCTAGGGATACCTAAGCGGAACATAATTTTCCAGAGCACTTCCCTGTCCACCGAGTCAAACGCCTTGGTTAAATCAATGAAGGTCATGTGAATTTCTTCTTGATGTTCGAGTGCTTTTTCTTGAAGCTGTTTAAGTGTGAAGATTAAATCCGATGTGCCTCGGTTTGGTCTAAAGCCACTCTGTGTATCAGGAAGTAACTTTTCCATAACAGGTGTTAGCCTATTTGCCATCGCTTTAGTGAGTATCTTCCCTCCAACAGCCAGAAGAGCTATACCCCTGTAATTTCCACAGTCCGTAGCGCTCCCTTTGTTTTTGAAGAGGTTGATTAAAAGTGTATCATGAAACTCCTGCGGAGCTTGACCACCTGATCATACACTGTCCTATAAGAAAGGTATCTGTGTCCTCGGGTAGAAACAGTAACATGTGGATAATAAATGAAATAGTTGAACACAGCACGAGACTAACAAATTTATACTGGGTAATGGTAAATGTTAACTCATTAGAAACTAAAACTATATACCGAGAGGAAAAAGCAGCATATAAAACCAAAATTAAAGAAACTAAACAGAAATATTATAATGATCAATAAAACTAAAAAAAACATGGAGTATAATAAATAATAACTTGGGGCGTAATAATAGAAATAATAATATTCTTATAATTTTAAATTGTAATAATGGTATGGTTACGAATAAATTGGAAATAGTCAATATTTTTGGTAATTTTTTTTTCCACAGCTGCCTCGGATAAAATTCGTGAACATTTTGGTTCTAGTTTTTCTTTATCTTGCACCTTATCTGAATATAATACGCAGTCAATGTATTTTACTCCTGTTACTATTGAAGAAGTCAATAATAACTCTAAAAATAAAAATTCTGTAGGATTTGATGGTCCTACATCTAATATTATAAAACATATTAAAGATAGCACATTGATTCATTTAGTATATTTAATAAATAAGTCGATTGCACATGGGCAGTTCCCTAACGTATTAAAATTAGCTTCTGTTATACCTTTATTTAAAAAAGGTTGTCCTGAAGATGTAGACAATTACAGACAAATCTCTGTACTAAGTATATTTTCCAAAATGATTGAAAAAGTTGTTTATAATAGCATTTAAAATTACATCGAACATAAAAATATTTTAACGGGATCCCAACATGGGTTTAGGTCTGGAAAATCTATTGAAACGGCTAGTTTGCATCTTTTGGAATATGTATAAACACATATGGATCAGGGTCATTATGTAGTATCACTGTTCTTCGACTTATCCAAAGCTTTTGATACCGTTGATAAAAATATGCTTAAAGAAAAACTGTCCTATTTAGGAATTAGATCCTGGTTAATTTCCTTTATGAGTGACAAATCTATGATGATTAAACTGCAGGAGACAAATTCGGAGATTTTTGACGTATTAATGGGTGTTCCGCAGGGATCGGTTTTGGGCCTCTACTATTCATGTTGTATGTCAATGAACTTAAAAACATTTTTAATGAAAAATTGCTTCGCCTTGTGGGAATCGAACCCACTTCGCTGGGCAACTCAGTTTGCTAGCCAGTCGCTTTAACACACTGAGCCACATTAGCCACGGCAGAGTAACTATGTTTGCCGACCATAATTATGGAATTCAACTCTTGGTGTAAAAGAAGCAGACTGATTCTCAATAATAACAAAACGGTATGTTTAAATTTTAATATACATAAATCAATACCTCCCACTTTAAGTCTGAATGACAACCTGACTATCTCTGATTCGGCTAAATTTCTACTTACCTCGATTCACAACTGACATGGTCATTGCATACTGGATATATCTGCAATAAATTAAATTCTGCATATTTTGCAATTTTACAAATGAAAAGTTCACTGGATGTAAATAACATAACCAAGTATAATATATTATATTCAGTAAATGGTTATAAATGAACTCCAGAGTTTTTGTTTTTGACGTGGTGTTACCGAGTTATTCGAAAAAATATGAAAATTTTGATCGGAACAAGGTTTAACAAATTAATTCGCTGTGTATGTATTACTATTAATTAAGAAGATTTATTTTGCAATTATGTAGACAAGGGATGTACTACAACGACACAACCACTAAATATTGATTATAATTATACAGGTTGTACTTATAGTTCCAATTCAGGACATTTCAAAGTGAATTTTCTCAAATTTTTCAAATGGAACACTCTATATATTATTGTGTTTTTGAATTGGCACGTTAATTCTCTACGGGTTTTGTGAATGATATCCTATATCTGAAATCGATATTTCCAGAGATATTTTTACTTTTTCATTAAAAACCGTTATATTATAATACTTTTCATTTCGAACTGATCTAGTAGCCATGATTTTGACATAAAGTGAGAATAATTGAAATTTACCTTGTTGACGTTTAATTATTAACTATTGTGATAAAGTATTTACACTTATTTCAAGTTCCAATAATGAATTTTTCCAGAGAAGAAATGGTCGATATGGTTTATGCTCTGGGTGCGAATGATAAAAATCGTTTGCTATCAACTCGAATTTATAAGGGGCGATATCCGAAAAGAAGACGGCCCTCTAAAAAATCAGTTCAGGGGTTGATGGAACGATTTGACAATACGGAAAAAGTGGAATATGAGAAAAAGGAATGAACACGAGACAGTTACACTTTTGAGCGTGATTGAAGGTCCTCATCGCAAGAGAAAACGATATAAGCTGATCTTCAGTCCATCGAATCCCACAAAAAAAAACAAATTTCATCGCTACCACGTTCAACTAATGCAGGAATTGATTGATAGGGATTATGAAAATTCAATACAATTTTGTCAATGGACAAAATAAAAAATAGAACAACAAAAAAAATTTCTTGACTTTGTTTTGTTTGCCGATGAAGCAACATTTCATAAAAATTAATATTTTAATCGTCATAATTTTCACTATTACGACAATCAATCCTTACATCTCACGAACCATTAGCCAAAGAAGATGGTCGTTGAAGTTTGAGGAGGAATTGTTGGGGATTATAATATAAGACCAGATTTTTTTTAATGGAAGTGTGAATAGTCAAATTTATTTCGAATTTTTGCAAAACAGCTTGGAAGAATTCATGGAGGATGTCCCCGAGGATATTAGGGAGAGAATCTGGGTGGATAGAAAGAGGAGGACCTCATAGTTGGCCTGCCAGAAGCTCTGATTTGAACAAAATAGACTTCCTTTTGTAGGGCTATGTTAAGGAGCAAGCGTATAAAGCTTCTATAACTACAAAAGAAGATATGAAAGAAACAATAAGGGGAGTTTTTCAGGAAATTGCTGTATATATTTTAAAAAATGTCGCTAGAACATTCGAAAATCGTCTACAGAAATCCAAAGACGTACTGGGAGTCCACTTTGAATAGTTCCTATAAACACTAGGTATTATTTATTTAATTAAATTATGTTCAAAATGACTTTAAATTTTTAAAATAGTGAAAATTTTTGTATTACCTAATACCGTATTATCCATACTTTTAAACAATTATTTATATATTTGTAAGACTGACTCAATGTCCGCCATTAATGGTACTCTATTAGACCACAAACTATGTCTAACGGATTGCTGCAATTTATATAAAGTTCTATTAAGAAATAAGTGGGAACAATTTTTAAACAGCTTAACAATGTATTGTAAAATACAGCCAACTATCCCACTACAGTTCCTGGCATGACAGTTTAAACGTTCCACGAAAATATATTACCGCAATCATTAGACTAAGATTTGGTTTTGCCTGCTTTCCCGCCCATTTATATCAAATTGGTGTAGTCACATCGCAACTTTATGATCTATGTCGTATTATCGGCGATCTTGATCACCTTTTCTCCGCCTTGCGATAAGTACAAGACAAGAGTACAGATTCACTTGTTAAAAATATCTCTTCATGCTTTAATATGATGGCTCCGTTCCAACATCGTTTACTTGCTAATATTAAAATATATGAACAAATCATTGGTTTTTTGGTAGATGTTGATATCACACTATAGGTTAGTATTGTTTTCCTCTTGTTTTAACCTTATGTTTTACCTACCCTACTGTGGTCTTTTTTTATGTCAAACTCAAGAGACTCCTGGACGAGAAGCGTGTTTCCCTGTGTTTTCCTTCGTTGCTCTTCTTCACTCTTTTTCTCCATTTTGTTTAGGTTAGATAATTTTAACATAGCGTGGGGTTTATCCCACGCTTTTTACAATAAAATGAATCTTAATATTTAAACATTATTTTTTACTTTTTAGTTCGGTTTGATTAAATCGTGTTTTTTTAGTTTTTTTTTAACTATATTTTATTAAAACTTACTAAAAATCATTTAACTAACACGTTTTCTAATATTATTGTATTTTGAGTTCGTTAGAATATATATTAATAACAGCGGCTCCTCCGGAAAAATCTAGAGAGATTTTTTTAATTTTTACTTTATCCTTATGATCCTGGTGAGGACATTAGGATAAAGTTGTCAAATTATTGTATTGTCATCGGGCCTTGATAATTGTGCAAAGTTTCAGTTTATTCTGACGTTTTGAAGTGGGTCAGAATCACGTTCAAAGATTTCATCACAAACAAACTAACAAACTAACAAACTAACAAACTAACAAACTAACAAACTAACAAACTAACAAACTAACAAACTAACAAACTAACAAACTAACAAACTAACAAACTAACAAACTAACAAACTAACAAACTAACAAACTAACAAACTAACAAACTAACAAACTAACAAACTAACAAACTAACAAACTAACAAACTAACAAACTAACAAACTAACAAACTAACAAACTAACAAACTAACAAACTAACAAACTAACAAACTAACAAACTAACAAACTAACAAACTAACAAACTAACAAACTAACAAACTAACAAACTAACAAACTAACAAACTAACAAACTAACAAACTAACAAACTAACAAACTAACAAACTAACAAACTAACAAGCTAACAAGCTAATGTTAAAGATCACGATAAAATCCTCGGTGTACTTTTCGAAACTGTAACAAAATCCTAAAATATTTCGCATGAAAAGCGTGCTTCACGTAATAATATCGTGGAAGAGGTTATTAATATTCTTAATCATATTCTCGCTCTACGGAGCGATTTTTATGCAAAAATTCCAATAACTCCTCAAGGAGCGTCATTTTAGAAAGTGTAGTAAATGTCGTTGCACAGGGACGTAATGTCGCCCCGACCACCAAAATTTAGAAAGTATAACAAAATTTCAAAATTAAAAACCCTTTTACGAATCCACGTTGTTAAGCACTGCAACTCATGCGTGGTATTAAATATGAGGACAAGTTAATCTAGCTTCTATTCAAAGTATATCGTGAATTTTAGCGAAAATAGCCCTTAGCGACACGGGACCCCCATCATTTCCTAGCAGTCGAATTTGACGGGAAAATGATCAGTTTTAACGGGATTTGCCCTAAACCGGTTCCTCAATGATCCGGTGTCAGAAAAGTATCTTTACCATGTACTCATATGCGCATGGGACCGCCTTGCAAATTTTTATAGTAACAACTCTTTGGAAAATATACCCGAATTCATTTTCAGATTAGTAACTTGTTCTGGTATATACAAAATTGTGAATACCTTAAAAACAAATGCAACAGGAATTAATGATATTGCCATAAAAATAATACAAATAATATAGCCATATATAATAGATCATCTCGTTCATATAATTAATACTTCATTAACCCAGGAATCTAAATTCTATACTTCCAAGCAGTAGCGTTGAGTGCGGATCCACAGGACATGCGGTAAGCGGGATCCGCTTTCACAAGTTGCTTGCAAAGACTCTAACTAGTAAAAATATATTTTCTTTTGCACTTGAAATATCAAATTCTTAGGTACTTAACCAAGACCAAGAACTCCAAAAAGCAATAATGGGTAGGGCGAATTTAACAGTAAATAATGGTTGATTGTGAAAATAATGAAAGCCTTTTCAGTCTTGTAACTCGCAGTAGTCAAGAGAACGAATCGAAAGGATAAAATGTTGTTTCTCCATATGCTAAGGATATTGATGATGAAAGTTTTCAACCAATCGAGATAATTATTAATGACAGAGTTGATAAAGAGGAAAAAATATCACCTAAAATAAGTCTATTATTGACCCAAGTTCAAGGTTGAAGTTAGGGACTAGTAGCCAACTGAATGAAAAAACTGTCAGTGTTCCTTGAAAAAATTAACGGGTATAATATTGACAATTTGACAATATTTATTAGATAATTGCTGTTAGGCCTTTACAAAGACGAATGTTTATAACACAAATGCCCATGTGCGTAGTATTTTACACAATTCGAAAAGAGAAGGAAATTGAATACTTCGGAAAATATTGGATATATAAATACTTTCGAATATAACAATTTTAAAAAATGATGGGAATAGTCTGATCAATTATATTAGCTGTTTTAATTGAACTCCAGTCTGAACTACAAATATTAACTAATTTGTTTATTTTTACTGTGCAGGTACACTCTATAGGTCATTCAACGTGTAAGTTTCAAACTGGAGTAGTTCCTGAAAGAATGAAAACTAATTATTAGAAAACAGACCGAAATTCCAACTCGATTGTGACAGCGATAACCGTATTCGGAGGGACATACACAAAAATATATGACATTCACTTGTATATTGGCGAGTAGTATATCACTTTTATTTTCCACTTTTTAATCGTCTCACTTTCCAGCTAATGCTTCTAAATACTAAAAGACTTTATTAAATTGAATTTTATCTCATATTACAGAAACTTCTATCCTAGATTATATATTTTTCTCATCTCAAATTAATTAAGGTATTACTATATAAAGGGGAACCATATTTCATTAAAGCAATGTAATATAACATCTGAAATAGGTTGGATTTCTGAAATTGAAGCCATTAGAGATGTGTGCCATCTTGATTACTTGATTAAAATTAATATCATATCCATTTCAGAGCTATAGGACGGATTTACGATTATGATATTTACATCATGATATACCGTAGCATGGATTGAGATAATGTATTTCATTCATAAATTGTTTTAACACAACTACGATTTATGTAAAATTATGTTAACTGTACTTATAATATTATAATCTGATTGCTGATCAATTGTAGTGATCACTGGCCTATCATGCAGTCGGAGACGTGCTCATTAAATCAACTTCAAATTATCGTTTGTCAAGTTTTTGCTGATCTTGTACGCATCACGTGTTTCTATTATTATATTTTTTGCGAAATCATTATATACGTAAACAAATCCATCAATTGCACAGCTACACGCAAAAGAAAAAAGGAAATTTGGCCCTGAAGTAAAGTATATCATTTTATACAAATTATTGGACGTTGAACATTGATCAGTAGCTACAATAGTAGTCCAGTCAGGTACAAAAAAGGGGGTTACCTGGACAAAATTCGAGGTTAATGAAATTTTAGGGTATTTTGTTGGGATGGTTGAGGATGTTAAATGCGAGAACCCTGTGCTAATTTGAGGGGAGCCGAAGAACCTCGAAATTTTTGTATTTTCTTCAGTTTTTCGCTTATAACTCATAAACTATGCGTTTTTCGGGTTCTATCGTTCGATACAAAGCTGTAGAGCATTTCCTTCACATTTCACCGGCCAAATGTATTTTGATTCAATAATGACTGAGATAGAGCCGATCAAAATAGAACAAATTTGTCAAAATGTAAAACACATCAGAAAAAATCAGATTCTTGCTCCATAACTTTAATTTTTCAACATATCCTTGTATACTACACATAGTATGTATAGCCCCTACCTCTCTCTGAAGCCAGTTTTCCAATAGCATAGACAAGGATTAAGAGGAACAGTCAAATAATGGTCTGGTAGATAAAAATATGTATTAGTACGCAAGAAACTATGAACGTGTTATGCACGCTCGCTTGGTCAAGGTCCAGCCCCATGCTGATGTTAGCTTGCGTTGAGTCTCTTAATTTCTCAGCCAAGTCTGCACTTGGAGGTAGGTCCTGTAGGAGGGATATCTGGCGGCATCTCGTTTAGGTGGCAACCTGGCCAGTTGGAATTTCGGCTATGCCACCGCAGTTGAAAAGATGCGGTATCTCAGGTTATCCAGTTTGCCAGCGTCCACATTCCCACCGTACAATGTCACCAAGAACCTCTCCACAACTTCAGCGATTTGATGCGGCGTTGTATCTGGGTCATTGAAGATAGTGACTTCGTCTGACAGCCACGAGTTTTTCTGGTACACGTGCATTACTTTCTTCTTTCCAATGCCGAAGGGTGTTGAAACTTCCAAGAGTGGGATATAAAACGCTTGGAACATTACCTCTCCCACTCTTTTGGAAGTAGATGTTGTCATTCGAAAAGGCTAAAGCTGTCAGCAATACCGAAAGGTCGATATCTTCTCCCGTCATGGTGATACTATCAAAGTGCCCTGCTTGTGAGATGGCTGTTTCTACTATTAAGACATCGGCATCTTCTGTTGCCTGCTTAACCTGAATTCATTTTGCTTCCCTTTCAGTCACCAGCAGTGCAATGAAATTTTTCTTCTTGGTGCCATTAGCAAGAAATTTTGCTTGTGAAATTGTACCGTAGGGTGTTGTCTTTGTAAGCACAAATTTCGTGGATGGGTGCACCAATACCCGTCGATACAGCTGCTTTGGTGCTCTGGTAGTTGAGGCCAACAAGATACCCATCAAAAACTACTATGGCATTACTCCTAAAGTGTCGCTGCACGTGATAATATCATTTGTCAATTCCCTGATCAAACATAGACCGGTTTCGAACTTATTAGTTCTCATCAGTATGCCATAGGTATGATATTGGCTACCACTCTTTCATGATTTGTAAGGTGTAATTCAATGCAGGTCGGGGTATTTGCCCGCTGAGTAGTTGTTTCCTGCAAATCATATATTATAAAAGTAAGTAATTGTTTTCAAAATGGCGTCATACATTCAAAAAAATGAAAAAGCTAAATTGGCAACTACAAGACTGTGTTCTCAAAAAATTCACCTAGTAGGCCTTGAATCTGATGTATCACATTAATTTTTATTGTCACGTTCATGGTCAAATTTTCTAATGCCGTATATAAAACGTATGCACGAGTTTTGAACACGCTGTATTCTATTTGTACAGTCTTCTTCTAAACAGGGCCCATAGACAGGGGCACAATAAGTAAATTTTAATATTTTCATTAATCTAGCAGATTTCTTTAATGGATTTTCGGAGTCTGTTGGTTGTTCCTTCCTATTGTTGATCCTGGATTCTAGATTTATAAGGCCCTTGAAATTTTTATTTTCTCCAGCCTTGTCAACGTTTATGCCGCTGTTAGGGGGTTTATGTTTTATTTGGCGTCGTCTGAACTTGTATTTGAGGAGGTATGTTATTTCCAATCTCAGGCTCCGCGCCTTCGATAGACCCAATTATTGGATGGATTTTAAGGTCCTCATACGTATATATGTCGCCATTTATAATTAGTACATTGTTTTTTATTTGAGCTTCATAGTTATTTTCTCTGGCGATTTTAAGGCTTTTCCGTAACAGTTCTTATTGGACGTATTCTTCTGGAATAGAATCTTTTGAAATAGAAATGCCTGTAACTTTTAGATGTTTGGCATTATTTAATATTTCTAACCTTAACTGATAATTGACAAATTCAATTACTACGGATCTATTTGTATCCTGTGTTTTTTTGCCTATTCTGTGAATATCTCTGAAATCATTAAAACGACAATCCACACTGAGCTTTTCGTTAATCAGATTTAATATAAAGCTAATTTCATCAACTCTATTTTCAATTTCTTTGAGTCCATAGATTATCAAATTATATTTTTTCAGCTTCTTCTCAACAGTTAGTAACGAGTTTTTAAGTGTTCATTTTCCTTTTTAATTTCAATATTTTCATGTTCGAGAGCATCCAATTCTTGCTGTAATTCCGTATTTAGACTTCGTATTTCATTTTTCAATTCTTCAGTATTTATTGTTAGCTGGTTTTCAATATTTAAGTATGTTTTGGAGCAAGTCGTAGATGGTTTTATTGCTTACTTCATTATCTCCCATAGTCTTTTTCAAAATACTAAATGTAAGTGGCTTTACAATTAACTTTCATAAGAATAATGGAACAAGTTTTAAATTGGCCACACTGTATATTGATATAAAATCCAACAAGACATGCATGTCGAATATTTTTTTATCGCCCGCCCTTTTGTTCATAAACCTGTATTTTCCCATCCAGTAATTGGTCTTTGCTGTTGGATGGTGTATGTAAATAAATAAATAAATAAATAAATATTGTTTTACTATAACTATTTACTACTATTTTACGATTGTTCTAGAAACCGTGCAAATATCAGTTGTAAAGTGGAATTCCGGCAAATTAATGGACAGATCGTTAAATGTTTAAAGTCTACTACTAAGGAGGGTTAAAGAGTTTACAACAGTGAATCGATTTGGAATACACAAACCTAAAATCAGTATTGAGGGAACGATTCACGGCACATTCTCGCTGACCAGCAGGATTACTTTGAAAACAAGGGTTATCAGGCGAATTCCAGCAGTTTTCTAGCCGAGTCAGATGCTTGTTAGGACAACAGGGATCTGGACAGAAGCTGTAGAGGGCACAGCTGTAAGAGCGGCCGTCGTTCGCACGTTGATCCTGGTTGTTCGGTCCGAGATCAGTATCTAGGCAGTCGGCGAAATTATCGCAACTTTCGGAGATGTGCTCCATTTCCTGAGTCTGCATCATCGTGTACCAGCACATGTAGTAACTGGCGGTAGCTCTCCATTGGAAGCGCTCCAAAGGACCTATTGTAAAATGTTTTTGTATTTTTATTGGATTAAACATATCGAGTGGGGAGATTACTTTCTAATTGCCTTTTTTATTATTCTCCATAAGCTCATGTTGATATCTGTATTGAACTTAGTTGATAGATTGGACCTTTACCTGGTGAAAATCTATGTTACAAGAACACAAAATACAAATTTAATTGTTTTTCACAAATTGATTTTAACTTAAAAACATAACTTAAAACATTACAATTGTTTCGCCATGCTATGGCTTTTGCAGATGTTGAGTATGATACTAAAATTACTAAGTATAGCACAAGTTATTTATAGTCTAAAACAAGTAATAATATAAGAAATATATAAATAGCTAAAGACCTTAATTTACAAATAATTTAAAAGTGTATTTATAGTCTAAAACCGATAATCTTCTAAGAAATATACCGGGTGTTAGAAAAGTATGGGAACGGTGGAAAATCTCGAACAGATTGCATCAAATCGAAAAATAAAAAAAATACTTGTCAAAAATTTTTCAAAAAACTATCTACTGATACCAATATGACCTCCCCACCCACCACCCTGTGGGTGGGGCAAATGGAAACCCCTATCTTTTATTGCGGAATCGGATTCTACGGCAAAAGATACGTAAATTTTATTCCGGACATTTTTTCGATTCTCGCAAGGTGTCGCTGCAATCGCACACAATTGAAATAAACCTTAAGCGTCCATAAGTTTGTAAATATTTACAAACTCTAGCTACTCGTGTTGACAATAAAACATTCAGTTTAAAAAACAATATCTGTGATATCTTGGTTTTTATGAATGTTTTTTTAAAAGTGTTCTTAATAACAGTATTTGTTTTGTGAAATTTCTACGAGAACGTTCAGTTCCAACTTTTGTAGAGGCAGGAGGGCACTTTTGTACGGAAAAAGTTATTTCGTTTTTCATTAATTTTCGCGTTTTTTCTGCATAATGGCTTCTTTAACAAAGGAAGAGAGAGTTTCTCTTTTAATGATGCGAGTGTGGGGCGATAAAGAAAGGTCCTATAATGAAGTTGTGATTTTATTCAACGAAACTTTCCGTGTAAATCAAGTGGGAATTGCGAAATCTAATGTGTTCCGTACCATCAACCGATTCCTAGACACAAGGATAAATAAAAGTCCTGCAAAATCTGGAAGACCAAAATCTGAAACATTGGAAGCTCGACAAATGGAAGTCGCCCATGCATTTGTTGAAAATTGAAGGTTATCAATCAGAAAAGCCAGTCAACAGCTTGATATGAGTGCATTTTCAGTTCATAAGAATTTGAAACTTTTGAAATTTCATCCTTACACAATTCACCTTCACCAAGAGTTAAATGAAGATGATTTTGATCGGCGACTTGAATTTTGTGATGGAAAGGAGTAACCCAAACCCAAATTTTTTGTCATCTCTACTTGTCTTCTCAGATGAAGCAACTTTCGAACTCAGTGGAAAAGTTAATCGCCATAATTTCAGATATTGGAGTGACGAAAAACCTCACTGGATACTAGAAACACACACGCAGTATCCACAAAAATTAAATGTTTGGGCAGGAGCTGTCAGGGATCGAATCATAGGACCGTTTTTCATAGATGGAAATTTGAATGGAGAAAAATACCTGGAAATGTTGACAAATCAAATAGTTCCCGCAATACAAGTGATTGCTGGTGATGAGTTCGATAATGTTTGGTTCCAGCAAGATGGGGCTCCTCCACACTATCGGGATATTGTTAGGGACTATTTGAATGGTACTTTCGAATATTGATGGATAGGTCGAAGAGGAACTATTGAATGGCCAGCAAGATCTCCCGACCTCGCGCCACTTGATTATTTTGTTTGGGGCTACGTGAAGGGTAAGGTTTATATCACTAAACCTCGTGATTTGGAAGAGCTGAGGCAACACATAATAAACATTTTTGCAAAAATATCACCTCAAATGTTAAGAAGTGCTATTCAAAATTTTTACACTCGTCTCGGACAATGCCAAGAAGTCAATGGGCACCATTTTGAACACCTGCTAGCAGTTAAGCTGTAAACTAATTACCTCAACTGGCCGAAATCCTCACCTTGCCTTAAATAGCTGAGTTACCTCCTTGCGTTCACTGGCTGGGATCAAGAACTTGTCTGAAGTGGCTGAATTAAGAGGTAAAACCACTGTTAGTTTTTTTTTAGTCGAGTTTTTTATTGCCCTGTAAAAAATGTAAATTGAAAATTACTAGCTGCTAATAAATTTACAGAATGTTAATAGTTGTAATTTCCGCACGACCGTGTAAAATCATGTTCTCAAAGCAGCAGGAAATCATTCACTCTGAGATCAGTAGTTTTACTTTTCGTATTTTTTTAAGTATGCGTTCAAAACTTTCATGTTTCCACTCAATTTTTTGCGATTGCAGCGACACCTTGCGAGAATCGAAGAAAATGCCCGATGTAAAATTCACATATTTTTGGCAGCAGAATCCGAATCCGCTATAAAAAATAAGGATTCTCATTACAAATTTCAAAGTTGCTCCCGCCTCACCCACTGGGTTAGGGGTGGGGAGGTCATTATGATATCAGTAGATAGTTTTTTGAAAAATTTTTGACACCTATTTTTTTATTTTTCGATTTGATGCAAACTGTGAGATTTTCCACCGTTCCCATACTTTTCTAACACCCGGTATAATACCTGAAGGCTTCAAATTTAGAACGAATTTATAAGTGGTGAACGATTTAAATCCAACTGATCATTCAATATGGCATCTGTATTTTAAATTTACTGATTTCTAAATGTTCTAATAATGTGAATTTTAGTCCTTTATTTTGTTGATGAAAAATTTCGAAATTATTATTAAAACTATGGTTTTCTTCAATTAAATGGTTTGCGTATTAGCCCAATTGTCAGAGACTAACTTTGATGAAAAGTTAGAATTAATTGTTACCCCGCTAATATTTTCATGAAAGGGTAGTAATTTGTTAGTCGAAAGTGGTTCAAAAAAGTTTACCAAAATTTACCCCCGCAAACCCTTATATACAACGCTCTGAAACGGAAAAATTCAGTTTTATGCTAATATCTCTAAAAATAATAATAATAAAAAAACGGATAGCACTAAGTGAAAGAGCGGGAAATTTTACATAAAAATAATATAAAAGTTTCCGACGACGAAACAAATCTTTGAAAATCTTATTGTCTGGCTGTATTCTATTTGGATATTGCACTGAGTATCTCCTCGATGCAGCACGTCCTTTAAAACTATTTTGTGCGTAAACACATCATGTCCCTCATTTCCCTATTTGAAAAATTACTTTTCAATAAATACAGTTTGTTTCATTAAATTTGAATTTGTCTGTCAAAAAATCATTGGAATGTTTAACGGCACTTTCCTCGAAAACGGTTGGAGTTATCAAGTTCTACCAAGTGTACCTTTTATACGTGGAAATGACGCCCTAAACAGATTTTATAGTCAGAAGTACTACAACATTTCGTAAAAAAAAAAATTAAAGAATTTCATCTCTCTATCTGGTCGATATCCAAGTGGGTTAAGGTGCGAGGTGGCAATCGCGATTAATTACACGGACATCGCACCACCGGGTTCGAATCCTGGCTTCAGCACTGTTGGAGAAAATGGTTGTATGTCCGCGTTCTTTCAATGTGTAACCCCCTTCCGCACAAGCCCTGGCTTCTGGAATTGAGGGTTGTCTAATTTCTGTGGTGTTTATTTATTTATTTGTATATATTATATTTAAACTATGTTTATGTACATGTTATATTTTTTTGTATTTCTATACTCAAGAAGTGTTGAAAAACAACATTGTTGACCCACTTCCCTTTGAGAAAATTTGTAGTTCTACTACTTATTTTTTCAATAAACATATTTTGTATTGTATAGTTTTGTGACAGTTGTTTATGAGAAGTTTTTGACTTATTTTGATAAATATTACAAGCTGTAGAAATTGTAGAGTCCGATTTTAGCAACACCCAGTATATTGCATAATTCTTTGGCGCAGAGCTTATGAATAATTCCTATACCTTACCCTCGAACGGATCGGCAATAGTGTTATCAATGTCTCTCAGCTTCTTGCACTCCTCATCAATCTGGTTGATTTGTTCGGTGTTGTTTGCAAAAGTCCAATGCTGTTCCTGCATTACTACTGCAGTATCATCGACCCTCTTCAGCGACGTGTATCTTATTCGTTTTCTCAAATAATCGATGCATTCTGGAAAAGATGGTTCGCAGTATTTGTGCACTTCCCAGTGAAGGGAGCGTAACGGTGGACGGGGGAATTCTTTGTAGTATCTTCTAGAATTAAAATATAATTGTTTATGTGTTCTTATTAGTAAATGATTTATTCATTTAAAATGCACACATTCTGATGAAATGTTAGAATTTTGGGATAACAACTTATTATATTTATTTAACATTCATGCACCTTTCAAAACTGTGAAAGTAACTAAACAACCTGCGCCCTGGCCAATGGAAAATATTAAATATATGATTAAACGAAGAAGTACAGACTATAATATAAACTAAACACCGATATCTCGTGGAATGAATACCCAGTAAACATTCATGTAACTTTACCTCTCTCAGAAGTAAGATTAAAATAACATATTTGCGTAAAATATGTTTATATAATATACATAAATAATATGTAAGGAATAAGTTATTTTGGACAAAATTTGTTAATGTATGTGTTACATAAATTTACATATTTTTTTCACTATGAATATGTAAAATTTTATGTAAAACTGTTACATAAATAATACATCATGTTACATAACGCATACGTAAAATAATATTTTTTAGGTCAATATTAACTTTATGTTTACATATTCTTTACACAATTATACTTATTAAACACGTATAGATATTTACATCATCTTATGATATACAGGATGTAAGCAACTTATCCGAAACATTTTAACCATACATGCACCTTTAAATAAGAAGTCGGTTTCTTGGAAAAAAAAGTAATAAAAGTCCAACACAGAAAAAGATGCAAATTGTTAAAGTTACAAATTAATGAAAATTTGTCGATGTCTTGGTCACTGATGAAGCTATTTTTATGCGTAATGGTATAACCAATCTACATAATATGCACGTTTGGGCCATTGAGAATCCTCACCCCGTAGTTCGGAATCACTTTGAACATCGATGAACACCTAATTGGACCGTTCATATTGCCAAATCAGATGGATGGTCAGCAATATCTGCAGTTTCTACGTAATGATCTTCCTGGTCTTCTTGAAGATGTGCCCTTGGAGTTCCGAAGTCGGATGTGGTTTTTACATGATGGTGCGCCCACAAATTATCGTTTAGTAGTCCGAGGTTACTAGACTCAATTAAAAGGAATACATTGGATCGGACGGGGTGGACCTGTTAGCTTGGCCTTCGCGGTCCCCGGATCTAAATCCTCTTGACTTCCTTTTGTGGGATATTTAAAAAATGAAGTCTAAATAACCGAAGTTGACAATATCGATGTATTACGTGGACGTAGCCGACAGCTGTCCATAATCTGCATCTTCGGGAACAGCAGGAAGGGACAACACTTCAGCTAGTGTGACAAAATTGGATTAGACGGGTTCAGGCGTGCTTGAATGTCAATGGACAGAACTTTAAACAGTTTTTATAGAAATAATATGTTATTTTAACATTTCCATTAATTTGTAATTTTAACAATTTGTATATTTTTCTGTGTTGGACTTTTATTAAAAAAAATTTTAAAAATCGACTTCTTATTTAAGGTGCATGTATGGTTAAAATTTTTCGGGTAAGTTGCGATACACCCTGTATAATATATTTAAATCTACCGCCATTTTTTGGTAAATATTCTAGTGGTATTTATTTTTATTTGACTTACGGGTACAGCTTAGATTGGGTACAGTTTGTATCTACGCCATTTCTGTATGTGGACGCGTGGGTCGATTGTGTATAGAATTTTATGTTATTTATTGCTGGTTTTTCTTCTGATGAAAATTAAGTATGTCGTTTTAATTAATTATAGTTTATGAAAATATAACCTATAACATTTTAGAATGCCGCAAGAACGCCGAAAATTTACATGTCTTTCGGGAAGGCAGAAAAGACGTGTCCTCATTAAAAAGTTTACTGAAAAACAATATTTAAAAAAAAATATAATTGAAAAAATGAGTATTCCAATACTAATATTAATAACAATTATGCATCTGTACGGTTGATAACGCCGTGATCTCGGCCAAGTTCATCTAAATCCTTGTCTAAATCTACATGCAAATTCTGTTGATGATTTTCTGCCGGATGATCAATTGCCGAGAGAAATTTTTGGCAACAATAATCAATCTGCTATTGACAATGACATAAGTTTACATTTTTATTAAATTATTAATGAAAATTAGATTGAGGTATGATTTAAAATATTAACTAAATTTGTGCCAGCGGTTGCGGTTATACAAATAATATTATTTAATTTTTTGAGTTATAATTAATTTATTAATTAATTAGATTTTAATTCTTTAATTAATAGGTGAAGTTTTAATTTAAATAAAGATTTAATATTGTTAATGAAGTTGAAAAATTTAATGAATAGACTAACTAGGATTAGATACCCAATTATTAAAAATATAAATTTATTATTACTGAATTATTATTAGCTTATGATCTTCTTTTTCTCCCCTATCTCCAGGTCTGCCGTCTCCTGTATAAAGGATTTGAAGGATGCATTAAATAATAGTTGTAAATGCTAAACCTCTAGGTGCGTGTAGTAGTAGCTGTCTAGTGTAATAAAACGTTTTTGAATCAGTGTGTTTTATATTGATTTTCGATATTTGTTGGCAATTTAATAATTCTCAGTAAACCATGAAAAAAATGTGTGAATCACTTGTGTTGCCTGTTTTTAACTACTGCAATATACTATACTACCCATGTCTAGATCAATCTTAAAAAAATCATTTACAAATTGTCCAAAACACATGTTGCCGCTTTATTTTCAGCCTACGAAAGTATGATCATGTATGGGAAAAATGTATACAATTGAGATGGTTAAAGATGGACAATACAGTAAAATTACATTACCTCACATTTTTGTACCGCTTATTCCATTCGTCAATCCCACTGTACCTTAGAGAAAAACTGGTCTTCAGAAATATCGTACACAACTGTAATATTAGGCATCAATATACACTCACAATGCCTCACCACTCGACTACACTTTTCCAACGAAGTTTCAGTTACTTCGCTACAATGCTGTACAATTCTGTAAAACCTAATACGGGTTTAAGCCTTTATGCCTTTCGTCGCTAAACGAAGCATATGCTAATCGATCGACAGTTAGAAATAATTTCTTAAAAATAACAAATGTATTTATCTTTAGTCATATACAATTTTTCAATCCATTATAAATTATAATTTAGTAGATAACGTTTAAATACTCTGATATAATACGACTCTTGATTACTTGTAGAATAGGTTAAGTGTAAGAATAGCCACTTGGCTAAACTTTGCCTGCTCTATGAGCATATAAATGTCTAAATATATATTATTATATTATGCATTTTTTTAAACAAAGACGATATTATTATATCTAATTTAATAAATTTTGTTTAATCTTAATTGTTAATGTATATAGCTTTCAATAGACCGATTATTTTAGATTATGTTACGTTGTAGGCTAGAAACATTAAAATTAGTTTTAAGTATTTAATTTTACTAATTTTGTTAGATTAATTTAATTTTTGTTATAGGTAGATTTCTGTAAAATATTCTATAAAATGTATTTTTTTCGTACTATATAAGTTTTTTTTTACCTAGAAACTTAAAACCCACTAAGATCACAAGCAATATTTAAAACTATCCGACTAGCTAAAACTATACAAGGGATTTAAAAATAAAAGTGGTTATTTTCAGAAGCGAACATATTTTTTTATATATTTTATAAATAATTTAAATTCATATCTAATTCCAAAAATTCAAACTTTCTAGTATGAATATTTAAAAAGCGAGGCATATTGTAGGTATTTAAAATAAATACATACTACATCATAAAGAGATAAAAGTGTACAGGTATATTAGTTACATAATGTAAGGTTATTGTTAAGTGGTTGAATATATATATACGCTACGTCATAAAGAGATAAAAAAATATACATATCAATTACACATATAATCAATAGTGTGAGGTCACAGTGGGACTTCTTTTCTATGTAAAAATCATGTTCACATGTTGCTGACATTTCATAGAGTACACATATACAGGGTGTCTCACCGGTAAGTGAATCGATCGATATAGAAAAAAGTACGCATCGGAAAATTTTTAAAATTTAGATAATTACTAATGTCGGTGTGACCAATTCAACTAAAACAATTACAAGCAGCTGGCACTTCCGCTTATACCAGAAGTCGATACAACTTGCTTGTTTCAAATGGAACACCCTATATATTTGAGGGGTTAGTCGAAAATATGTAGCATATCCTATACCTAAACCTAGCCGTTTCAGAGATAGATATTTGACATTTTATAGAAAATTTGACAGGTACAACGGTTTGCAAGAACCGTTATAAATTTCTTCGTGTAAAAGATCCTCAATTGCTTCTTGTCACGTAAAAAGAACACAAGGAGAACTACGTTCTGTAACTGAAATAAATTCAATAATATCATACCAAGTGTTCCGTTTTTCGCGTTACATTTTGTCAACTTTAAACCGCGAAAACTTGTTTAGGTCAAATGGAACACCCTGTATTTTTTTACGTCAAGTTGAGTAAAATTGAATTCCCTTTTTTCTGATATTAGCAGTGTGGGGGTTAAAGTTACAAATTTTTGAAATATTTGCGATTTTATTAGAAATTCATGAATTGTTGTAATCATTTCATCAATCATTATCTTATGTCAAAAAATGCCAGCACGTTTAAATTACACCCACGAAGGCTTTTTAAATTTGTTTATTATTTATGGAGAATGTGATAAAGTAATATCAAAAAATTGCAGCACATTTGCTACTCGATATCCAGAAAAACGGAAACCGTCACCAAACACTGTAAAACGCATACTGGAAAATTTTAAAAATTATAGCTCTGTCAAGGCAAAAATGCAAAGAAGAAAGTCTATTGTTGATGACGAAAACATTGACATAGTCATTCTGGGATATTTTCATGCATTTGCAAGGATGTTATTAAGACAAGCTGCTCTGGAATCGGGACTATGCAAGGATTCAATTCACAAAATCTTATTAAAACATAAGTTTCACCCGTATTCATTCCATATGGTTCAAGGATTAAAAGAAACAGATTTCCTAAGAAGACAGAATTTTTGTGAGTTTATTCTAATAAGGTCTGAAGGTCACGATTCTTATTTGGGAAATATTATATGGACAGATGAAGCAAAATTTACTAAAAATGGACTTTTTAATAGACACAATTCGCATTATTGGAGTGACTCAAATCCTCATATGTTCAGAGAGCGAAATTTTCAAGAAAGTTGGCAGTTCAATGTTTACTGTGTCATAAGAAACGATAGAATGGTGGCCCTTGTCTCTAAATGTGTAGCCCCCTCCCACACAAGGCTCTTCTAGAGCCTTCCGGGATAAAGGGAGTCGTCATTACCTGTGGTGTATATTACAATTTTATCAGGAAAATTTAAACGGTAAATTAAATTTTCTCTTCTGCTAATATGTATAGGTAAATTTTTGTTTTTTTTTTTTTAGGTGAAAGATATCTGAATATCTTACAAAATTTGAATAATAACTATTTAGAAAATTTGCCTCTCGCCGAACATAGAAACATTTTTTATCAACACGACGGTGCTCCCCCACATAACGCATATTTAATTAATAATCATTTACAATTACAAGAAACTTTTTATGATCAATGGATTGCCAATAATGGACCTTTCTTATGGCCTCCTCGCTCGCCCGATTTATCAGTTCTGGATTATTTCATTTGGGGAACTATTAAACATTAAGTTTATTGGAGCCCATTAACAACCATTGAAGATTGTATGCAAAGAGTAAGAAATGCATTTCAAAACGTATCACAGGATTCAATTAGAAGAGCTACCCATGAGGAACTAATCCGAAGTTGCGAAAAATGTGTCGAGGTTCGAAGGCGGAATTTTGAGCAATTATTAAATTAAAATGAAATCATATTTTAAATTGATCTTATCTCTGCTATTTTAGTTTATGCCATATCTTCAATTCGATTAATACGCATGTTACAGTGTTAGTGTTATTTTGCGTTTTTGTGGATATCGAGTAGCATATGTGCTGCAAGTTCTTGATCTTACTTTATCACATTCTCCATAAATAATAAACAAATTTAAAAAGTTTTCGTTGGTATGATTTAAACGTGCTGTCATTTTTTGACATGACATGACTGATTGTTTCTAATCATGTCTATTTTGATGAAATGATTACAACAATTCATGAATTTCTAATAAAATCGCAAATATTTCAAAAAGTTGTAACTATAACCCCCACAATGCTATATCAGAAAAAAGGGAACTCAATTTTACACAACTTGACGTAAAAAATACAGGGTGTTCCATTTGTCCTAAACAAGTTTTCGCGGTTTGAAGTTGACAAAATGTAACGGAACACTTGGTATGGTGTTATTGAATTTATTTCAGTTGTAGAACTCCTTGTGTTTTTTTAGGTGACAAGAAGCAAATGAGGACCTTTTACAAGAAGAAAGTTATAACGGTTCTTGCAAACCGTTGCATCTGTCAAATTTTCTATAAAATGTCAAATATCTCTGAAACGGCTCCCGGTGAGACACCCTGTATAATTATACGTCACATTTTGCATAGCATGTTACTTCTGCGAAATTAAGTTTATGTAGCATTTACGTATATGCTATATATTTGTATTTGCTGGGTAAAAAGAAATGCGTAGTTTTGTTAACAGATTAATTAAATTTGAAAAGCGGGCATACCTACAGCTTAAATACAAATCGGACACTAAAATATTCTGACGTACTTTGAAATCATTTAATGTTAATAAATGCAACGACATTTCGCCTGACTACCGATCCTAATTTAATCAACAACTTTGCTATTAACAACTTACCACAAGCAGAGGATTATGATGATGTAATCGCCGAGAAATATAATAATTTAAAACTACCAAATTTGAAGAGCGAGTTTTCTTTTTCAACTGTTACCGTAGAAACGATTATTAGATTAGTTATGGTCTATTAAATCTCCAGCCATGGGTTCTGATGGTATCAATATTAAAATTTTATCTTTAGTTTTTCCTCAACTTAGCGCATATTTTACATTTACCATTAATTGCTGTTTATTAAAAGGTTGCTTTCCAAATGCTTGGAAAGATGTACAATATGTATATTTCATTCCTGTCCCAAAAAGTGTCAACGCCATATTTTCGTCCTATTATTATCTTAGTCTTTAACTCTCTCCCATCTTGCTTATTACGATATCGTGTATTGGCCTGTTCTATTAGGTAGAGACAAAAGCACTCTCCAAAAAATAGAAAATGCTTGTAACTATAAAATTTAGTTTCAACTTGCACAAGTTTGACCATATTAGTGAACGTTTTTTGGAAAGTAAATGGTTAAATTTAGATGAAAGATTTAAACACCATTTAGCCTGTCTTGTTCACAAAATTGATAAATATCTAACACCTGACTATTTGTATCCAAAACATAACTTTTAACAGGAAGCGATACACATGAACGTTCTACTCGTTTTAAGTACCTTATATTGTCCCAAAACATAATACCGCGCAGTTTCAGAGAAGTTTCACATATAACGCCGTCAAAATTTTTTACAAATTGCCCTTGAACCTGAAACTTTTTCCTATATTACTTCATTTAGCAAACAAATCAAAGCCTGGTTGCTGTCGAAGAGATAATTTGTATATTGTATTAGTCTTGTTATTATTTTTTTTGTGTATAGTTTTATCTTATTTCTCTAATTTCTCTCGGTTGGTTGTATGGAAGAGCGACCCGAGGTCGAATACCTTCAACCCGTTTATTATGTATATTTGTTTATTTTACTGTAAGTTATAAATATAGATGATTTATTATTATTTTGATGTGTATATTTTTCTACTGCTATAATTAAAATAGAGTTTATATCGTGTCCAAATTATGACATAAGTAAAGCATTCAATGGGATTTTTACCGAAAAGGATCAAAATTAAAATTGGATATTTTGCAAAAATGTTAAATTATTTACCTTGGAGCTGTCAAAGGATTTGTCTCGTATCTTCTATCATACTCGTTGAATTTGTACGACCTTAAATAATAGGCAATATCTTTAAGGGCATCGGAAAACCAATGCTCCTTTCCTATATTTTCTGTAGTACTCTGCATAGTACTTTGTATTGAGGCTATGGAAGTTGTGGATGTCTTTGTTGTATTAACTGATAAAATCTCGTATGAACATACTGATATTAGAATGCATAAAATGGTAATATACCTTTTAATATTTAACATATCTGTCAGTATGACACCTGCCTTTTACATCATTGTGAATATCTACAATTTGATGAATGTACATGAAGGCTGAGAGCTTAATTTTTATGTACAGTAATACCAACACAGTTAATAAACTTCCAAGTATTATATATCAGGATATTTAAATTACCAAAAGGGATCGTCATTACCACCTACTACAAGTCATATAATTTTTTTTCGTGCCTATTTTTAAACGATACATTTCATTTAACCCTCTGAGTTCTAAAAGTTAGTTAACAAAATAATTTAAGGGGTGGTAGTGTAATTGTTATTTACGACTTACGTAAATTTATTGTTATATTAGAAAATTACGCATATTAAACATGTAAACATTCGTAAATATATTCGTTTTGAAAAGCAAGAGTATTTAAACAGTATGCTTTGTCCCATATACCGGCGGATCCATGGCTCAATGCTTACGTATTAGGCTTGCAACCATGGAGTCCCGGGCTTGAATCCTGGCTATGGTATGAATGTTTAGTGGCGTTTTCATGTGTTGATAGCAGAGGATTAAAGGAGAATGTGTGAGAGACAACATGTCTAGTCGCTGCACCACTCCTGAGTTCGAGTCCCAGCTGCGAATGATGCCATCAAAATAAACAAAAATGAATGATAAATCTTTAAGAACTTAATCATTGGAAGGGCAGTCCAGCATTTCGAACTCCAGGGCATCCTAAATAAGTTAAAGAGGCCGAAAGGGGTAATTATCGCTGTCTTATACACGAACGGGATCTGGTGATATGCACGGACCAAACCGATTTTTGAAAAAATGGTGATCTTGTCGTGAGCAAAATGAAGAGAGGACAACTATTATATTCTAATATAAATCTGTATTTATTTGAATATGTAATGAGTAGCCGAAAATGACAATGAGAATGTCACAAAAATTAAAGTTAAAATATGTTATAAGACTTGTCCCAATTTTTTTGCGCACAACATTACCAATGTAAGTGATGAATATGAGGTAAATGATATCGATCGGGAATAGTGGCCGTATTAAGTTGTCGATAGTCACCACAAGGTCGCCAATCGTTAGGTTCTTTCTTGGCAACCATGTGCAAAGGCGAGAAAATTGACGCTGATGATGATTCACAAATTTCCAAATAAATTATTTGTTTAAATTCATTTTTAGCAGTATTAAATTTAATAGAATCAAGCTTACGTCGGAGTAATCAATTTATGATGCTTGAACCATAAAATAAATAGATGAGCTAGAAATGAAGTGGTTTATTTAATCTAGCACAATTAATATACAAAATTCTGGTTGTTATTCTTCTTCATACATCAAATTCAGAAATTGTTGTTCTATATTTTTTGTTGTTGTTCATCATCAAGTTACCGGAAAAAAATATAATTTTATGGTAGGACGTCAAGTGGCTACTGTTGTGAAGTACACTTTCGCTGGTTTCCGCAAGATAACAGTATATCAATTCACCCATCTATAGTAATAAATGACACATTTAGCGATAGATGTCACCACGCTGTAATTCTCTATCCAAATTTCCACCTTTAAGCTTTTCGTCTAGAAATGGCTCCTAGGCAAAGTTTTAACAAGTTTTAAAATAATTTTGCATACCATGGAAATCTAAAACATAACCTAATATTATAATTTGTGCATAAAAATTGTATATAAACTAATAGTGTAACGATAGTAGTAATGATCGAAAAGTTCTTATCAATTGATTTAGTTTTTAAAATTCCTCAAGTTGGTGCTCTGACTGTCGATTGTTGAACTGACAGTTGAAGTGACGTCCTCTTGTTTTTGTGTGTTAAAATGGTTATAAATATTACCCAAGAACCGTCAAACTTCCTTTTTGGATCAAGAAATTAAGCTGAAAACTTTGCTAAGTGATTAATTCAGTTTAAAACGCACGTGGTTCCTACTTGATTTGGTACCGGATCAAAAACTAGATTTCACACATATTTTCCATTAATGTTTTAATTTATTTTAACTGAAATTTCGATTTGTTCGGATTTAATTAGCGAGTATCGTTCAGAAATATTATTCTGGGTAAGTTTGGATTTCTTAGATTATTATAGACACATGCTCACATTAGAGGTTCTTTTTGAGAATAATTTTGTAAATTTAACTATAGACAACTTTGGTAAGGCCAGATTTTGATTTGGTATAGCTAGATTTTGGGTACAGAACTTACCAACTATTCTGTTTTTGATTATTGGATATGGACTTTTGGATCATATTATATTCTTTGGTACTGTCGTGAGCAGAAAAAAATAGGACAACTTTTTTTTTCTAATATAAATCTGTCTACATTTGAATATATAATGAGTAGCCGAAATAAAACAGATATCACTTTTAATTTATTTTTTATTTTAATGCTGTAGTTGTTGCTATAGTAAATGATGGATGGTTAATGACACAAATTGTACTGCGTTATAACATTAACAAAAAATTGGTGGTAACATTTTAAAAAAGCGGAGAATAAATGGTATGATTAGCAGAAATCCTGAATCAAAGGACAACGGATATCCTACTTAACAAGAAACTAACTATTAATATTTCGTTATTGCACCATTTCTGTTTATAACTTGTATAAGTCTGCTTGGCATAAAATTAAATAACCTTATACAATAATCATTAGTAATAATATTTTCACATGCATTATTTACTATTTCCATTAATTCTTCGGCATTCCGTGGTCTCACATTTTGTTTTTGGATATTTCTTACGAGTAGTCCCCATATTTTTTCCACAGGGTTAAGATCTGGACTAGGACTGGGCCAGTTAAGAACATTGATGTTGTTATCTTGAAACCAGTTAGTTACGGTATGAGCATTATGAACGGAACAATTGTCTTGTTGAAATATGAACTCATTATTAGGAAATAATTGTGACACAGAAGGGAGCGTAATATCTAAAATCCTAATATATGTTTCACTATTAAATCGTTCCTCAATATGTTACAAAACACCAGGACCACGTGCCGTATCCAAGCCCACATATTGACGGAAAATCTACCACTTTTATCATTGTTAGATATATATTTCTCATCGAATCGAGTATTCGGAGGGCGGTAAACACGAACACGACCACCGTGTGTTGTCTGGAAAGTTTTTTCGTCTGTAAAAATTACATTGTTCCAAAAATTAACATCATGCGCTAAAAATTCAAGCGCAAATCCTACTCGAGCTTCTTTATGTTCAGCTTTAAGTAAGTATTTCTGTGCTGCTGCATGACAGCGTAGCTTCGATTCTCTTACTCGCCGGCAACCGGTACTACTCGATCCAGGAAAATTCGTTTCTTTAGCAGCCTGAATAACTGAGTAAAATGGATTTTCTACTAAAGTATTTACCAATTGCAAATCTTGTTGTTGAGTTGATATTCTTCGTCGCCCTGATCCAAGGTTTCTACTAATCGTACCGTTTATTCTACACTTTCTTAAAATGTTTTGTCAATATTATAACGCAGTGCAATTTGTCTCATTGACCATCCATGTTCTACTTTAGCAATAACTCCAGATTTAACTAAATCGCTTATATGAGGCATATTAGTTTTTTGCACACTTGCAATAAATTATCACAACTAACTGATAATGTCACAAAAATTAAAGTTAGATGTACACAACTAGATTTTAGCAAAATACCGTTATAATTTCTTTTTTCTCACGACCGTACACGACTTTTGGTATACGAATTCGCCCTGATTTACACTTTACGATTGAGAAAAACACCTACTATTCAATCATTGCGAGGATTTATACAACCAGCAAGGACCTTGATCAACAACCTTCAAGTCTGGAGTGCCTGGAAACTCTCCAAAATATTTTGTAAAAATTAAATAACTACTGTATATCATTTTCCTTGTTTGTAAGTGTTCTTTGTATTGTACATTGCATACTTATTGTTAGAATAAATTGTATTCTTTTACTTGTTCTGTTTATTGTTCGCTCTCACTATAAGGATTCGTTTGGTTGACCTGACTTTAGATCGTAGCACTGCGGCTCGGTGAATACGCCACATACCACTCGCATTTTTTTTAGTAGCATTTACAATTATTTCGCGACCAGTATAAGCGGCATTTTTGTTCTGTTATAAAACCTTTCTTTACCCACAAATTTCTTGTTATTATTTTATTATGCATTGATGCTTGTAAAATTTTCTACCGCTTTGTTAGATGTGGTTTTCTTGTCTAAATGCTGATTACCCTCAGTTAACAACCGTACAAGATCAATATTCTTGCATATTTTAAATTTCTGCTTGAATATTTGCATGGCCCGATTTAAAATTAAAATCTCAGTTTTTAAGTAAACTGACTACATTGTTAGACAACTCATCACTCTGTTGATTTAATTTACCTCTCATAAAAGTCATGAGGTTTATAATACTTGAATATTTTTATTATTAAACACGGAACAATTTAAAACATGTTCACACTTCTACTTGCTGCTGATGCTGTTAATTTGCCTGATCTACATACGTATCAGTATCCACATTCTCCAATAACCACAGAAAGAAAATGACAAACGTCGCCACCCTGTTGCTACAAATTAATTGATGTGGATTAGGACCTTTCAGAAAACCATCTCCCCTGTGATTTTTTCCACCATTTAAACTAGTTAAACATTAAGAAAACAAATTATCTCCTGCTAAAATACTTGTATATTAGATAACAAGCTAACTCAACAGTATTCTGTTACTGAATTCTGAAATGTTATAGGTCACGAGTATAATTGCACCTATCACCCTTGTTCCATATATATGAAGTCTGTGTGAGGAATTTATATATGTTTCAGTTGCGCAAGTATTCTCTTTGAAATAATATATTCCCCGGTTTAACAAATGGATGAACGTAGAGGTGTTATTAAAGTGTCGGGAATGGTCACGATCAATCCTGTTAGCCACATCCACTAATCATGTGTCAGAATTGAAAACATGCAAAGGGAGGAGATGTACAGAAATCGATCCGCAACCGTCATTCATTGCCAATGTATTCAAGTTTATTTAAGGTTTATTTTTTTTGTTAAGAGGATACATGAAAAAATTATTGAGTCTGAAAGCTGTTTTTGCAAAGAGGAGTTGCGCAAAATATTTAGAGTTGTTTGATTTAGTCGAGGATCTACGTGCTTCTAACAAGACAAAATAAATTGAAAAATTATTTACTTATTGTGGTGGGAGAAAACTAAATTTTGAGTATTTTGTAGCCCTTATTGAGAGAAGAATTTAAAATAAACCTTTTTCTTGTGAGTTATTATGTTCTCTGTTTTTCACCTTAATAATTTTTGCAAATTCTAAATTATCAGCAATATCCAAACCAAATTTAGAACACTTATTTGTCAATCTTGAAAGTATATTTTGCCTCAGGATTGAATACTCTCACTTAAAAATGAAAGTACTAAACTTAATTTTGGCTGAACTACCTTTTTGCTGTAATGATCTGACACACATTATAAATTACCATTAACTAGCGGTACTGTACTGGAACGTTGGAAATATGATTTAATTATACCTATTCCTAAAAAGACCTCTAAAGATAACGAACTTCGACCCATAAGTATACTCTCTATTTTATCCAAAATATTAGAAACGATTGTATACGAACCACTTAAAAGTCATATAGATAAATTTAATATATTACCTGCTAGGCAATTTGGTTTCTGTTTTGGCTATAGTACAGTTACATCATTATAAAATGTTACTGACTATATGCTAAGGGCTATTGATAAATCTAAAGTTACAGCTCTTGTAATATTGAATTGCTCTAAGGCTTGTGATTGCTCAGATCATAAGCTACTATTAGCTAAGCTAAAATATTATGGGATATCGAATATCCAACTCCAACTTTTAAGAGTAGAACTGTATACAATAAGCAATGGATTAATAAGTAAACGACACGATATATATCTTTAAAAAGGAAGGCGATGTGGCAACGGTATACACCCTCAAATTCTCCAGAAGATTATCAACTCCACCGATCTATATCCAATCATCTCACAGGATTTCTTCGTATTGCTAGAACAGCTTTAGGGAACCAACTAGTTTAGAAGCCGATACAGTTAACCTCTTATTTTTGTCCAGATGCGCTAATAGCCTATGCGAATCACTTTGTCAAATCATGATTAAATCCATGGATGGTGGTATAGTTCCTGGTGATGAAAAAACGCCTGTGTGGCGCCTATTTATATAAAAGGTGACAAACTTTCCAGCTGCAATTATCGACCAATTAGCCTATCTTCAGTTTCATGTAAGTTACTAGAACGTATTATCTGCGAGAAGCCGATGCCTTTTTTACTAAATAGTAAGATTATCCTCTGTCATCAGCATGGATTTTTGCCAAACCGCTCGGTAGTTTCTAACCTGCTCCAGGAGGTTAATGCGTGGACTTCACACATCGACGATGGGCAATCGCTAGATGTGGTTTACTTGGACTTTTCACGTGCCTTCGACAAAATGCCGGCAACCAGACTACTGTACATATTTGAATATTTCGGAGTGCGTGGAAAACTTTTAACATGGATTGAATCATTCTTGAGTGATCGTGAGTTCTTTGTGCGTGTAAGAAACTGTTCCTCTGACAAGCGTAAAGTTTTAAGTGGCGTACCTCAACGCTCGATACTAGCTCCGATCCTGCTCTTTATATACGCGTCAGACCTAACGTAGAATTGCACATCATCTACTCTTTCCTACGCTGACGATTTTAAGCTGGTTTCTTCACCGTCATCTGATATTCAACACGACCTTGACCTTATCGTGCGTTGGTGTTCTAATTGGTTGACTTCTCTGAACAATGCAAAATGCTGGCTGCGTACTGCATATGCCTAAACATAATCCAAGATTGAACTACATCGTTAACGGAAATGAACTTATGATCGTGCCAGAACAAAGTGACTTTGGTGTTGTAGTGACAGACTCATTATCCTGGAATGCCCATGTTACTAAAGTGCTTGAGAAAGGCAATCAGTTAATTTATATGGTTAGAAAGTCGTTCCAAGGTCTTACAACCGACTCATCACTTAAAATTTATAACTCGTATATCCACCTACATCTCGAGTTTGCTGTAGCCGTATGGTCTCCTGTTTTAAGACAAGACTTCAATAGGCTCAAAGTTGTCGAAAGATGTGCAATCAAGCTCCTCCGAGTTTTACAAAATCTTCCTTACAAAACTCGTCTCAGGATTCTCAAACTTCAGCCACTGGAAACAACACGAATGCGTGGTGATCTCATTACCACATACAGGTTACTCCATAGAGAAATGTATTGTCCAATTTTTACACTTAATGTGGATCCCCGCCTACGTGACCACGCCTTGAAGTTAAAAAAGGAGAATTTTTACGTGTGCAGTAGGCAAACATTTTTGTCTAATAGAGTGTTTGAAAAATGGACCGCGTTGCCAGATAGTGTTGTCTCTGCTCTGTCTCTGAATTCATTTAAAAGTATATTTCATAATTTTTTGAATACTGTGCCTGTTATTATTATTATTATTAGCCGTTACTCGAGTCCGAGTATAAAAATGTTACAGTCGATAAATTGTGTACAATAAAAAACAAGTAAAATGTAGTCTATTGTAATTCCCATTCATCTACGGTGCACACGACTATGGCTAAAGAGGCCAATTCGGGAGAGCACATGTCGACCGCAGTCAGGACAAACATAGACCTGGTTAGGTCTTGGATTCGGCCTTCTTGCAGCAACATTTCCTTGATAGCTGGCCACAACCCCTCGCCATTCGGTTCTGTCCGCTGCAAGTTGTTCCCATTGCTCGTCTGCAATACCGCAGGATTTTAGATTTTCATGAAGAGCGTCTTTGAACCTCTTTCGTTGACCGCCACGCCTTCTTCTACCGCTTAGCAATTCACCATAAAGTGTACATTTAGGAAGGCGGTTATCATGCATACGATGAACGTGACCTGCCCATCGGTTGCCTCATTATTATACATAACCTGGGCGTTGTTGTTTGTATGTAGACTGCGACATACTTCCACAAATTTTCTAGGGATACCTAAGCGGAGCATAATTTTCCAGAGCACTTCCCTGTCCACCGAGTCAAACGCCTTGGTTAAATCAATGAAGGCCATGTGAATTTCTCCTTGATGTTCGAGTGCTTTTTCTTGAAGCTGTTTAAGTGTGAAGATTAAGTCCGATGTGCCTCGGTTTGGTCTAAAGCCACTCTGTGTTTCAGGAAGTAACTTTTCCATAACAGGTGTTAGCCTATTTGCCATCGCTTTAGTGAGTATCTTCCCTCCAACAGCCAGGAGAGCTATACCCCTGTAATTTCCACAGTCCGCAGCGCTCCCTTTGTTTTTGAAGAGGTTGATTAAAAGTGTATCACGAAACTCTTGCGGAGCTTGACCACTTTCCCACACGACATCAAACAGTTTTTTGAGGTAGGGTATGAGCTCTGACGACACAGCTTTAAAGATCTCAGCTGGGAGTGAGTCGGCGCCGGGAGATTCGTTATTTTTTAGCTGCCCAATGGCGGTTAAGATCTCTTCCGTTGTTAGTGGTTTATCTAAGTCTTCGAAGATGTCATATTGAGGGATAAGATTTATAATATCGTGATCGGCTTGACTTTGCTGTTTAAGAATGTTAGAGTAGTGTTCTTTCCATCGGGCTCTTATTTCCTGGTCTTCTTTGAGGAGATTTCCATTTAAATCTCTAATAGGGCACATATTTTTCCGACTGGGGCCGTACTCCTTGAAAGAAATTACTGTAGTCGTGTGAATCGGCGTACCTTTGAATTTCTCTGGCCTTGCTTGCCCACCACTCGTTCTTTATTCTTCTGATTTCGCATTGCGTTTCATACTTAGATTGGATTGGGTGCCTGTATAATGTTAATGCTAACAAGATTTTTATCTGCAAATTACAGTATTTAAAACAGATGATCATTTGTCAATACTTTATCTAAATATGTGGTCATTTTAGTTTATAGGAGATTATTTAATTTTTATATTATGAGCTTAACAAGATTTCAAGCTTCAGCTCTTATTTTTTCTAATAATAACAATAATAATACTGGAGTGGTTCAGACTAAATTGTGCGTGTCGGCTGCAACAGGTCCAAGTTCCATTGAACGGCGATTATATATTATCAAACTCTTTAGAACTTTGTAAGGGGGTATCCCAAGGATCGATTTTGGATCCACTGATTTTTGTAATTTATACCGCTGATGTATCCTTAATTGTAAAGTCAAAACTCACCCCTTTGCTGGTGACTTCCAACTATATTTACCATTTTTATCTGAAAAGCAAGAGGTTGCAATCGAACAATTAAATAATGATCTGGATAAAATACACACTTGGTTGAAAAAATGTTCTTATATTAAATCCAATAAAAACGACTGATTTTCTAGTTGGTACTGAAAGGAAACATTCGCAAGTAGATTTAGATGTTAAAATCATTCTAAATATTATAAATGCACAAATCAAATAAAATGGTAAAACCTTGGTGTGACACTTGATCAAATTTATGCTTTCCTCCTGCTTGAACTTGCTGATAGCTTTGCAAAAAAAGGAGCTGAAGCACCGTTCATTGGACCAGAACCGTTTTGTGGCCTAGCCAAGGGACATATAGCGGAGGTGATCCAAGAATGGGAAAAGATCAGAAAAAGTCCTACTGGAGGAACACTCCAGGCCAAAAGGCAAGCGAAAAAGTTTATAATTTATTCGACAAAGAATGCCACAAGGCTTCTCGAACTTGAAAAGTCCGAATTAAGGCTAATCACACGCCTTCTAACTGGCCACTGCCCTTTGAGATATCATCTCAAGAATATGGGCAAGGCGGTAGACAATAAATGCAGATATTGCGATACTGCAATTGAAACTACGGAACACGTACTTTGCGAATGCGAGGTATTAGTCCGCTCTTGGCTAAAGTTCCTAGAACAGGCGGAATTAGCACCTGAAGACATAGGGAAATTAACTCCCAGGAAAATCACAAGCTTTGTAAAAAGTCTGGAAATCCTTGGTAACCACTAGATGTAGGGTAAATCATAAAAGATCTTTTAAGTCGAAGCGAAGTAAAGCTGTTCGAAGACAAACGACCCCGTAAAACAATCTACAATCTATGATTTTACTATCATGTTGATAACATAGTCAAAGTCGCTTGTGCAAGACTGATAAGTTTATATAAATTTAAATACGTAATCAGTATATCAGTCAAGATGAAATTAACTGAATCGCTTGACTATTGTGATTTTGTTTATGGACTATGTTTATCAGTACATATGTTCCAGCTTTAGTACAATATAAAATTGCTATTTGGAATGAATGTGCAACAATAAGAGGTATAAAGGGGATTTTTTTAAAAGTAAGAAGATCAATGCGGACTCGTGTCAATCGTTATGCTAAAATAAACGGTAGTCAGGTAGTTTAGTAGTTAATTTACTTTAAATGTTATAAACGTTATATTTGAACAATGTCTTAAAAAGTTTAAAGATTTAAGGCGTGTAGTAAAATCCGATATTGAAACTGCACACAGAAATTACAACAAGCATGTAGAAGAAAATATTGCACTAAATCCTTCGGAATTCTGGCGCTATGTTAACATGAAAAGAAATGTCGCAGATCTTTTCAAAAATATTAAATATAATGATGATATTATTTTCGATCCAAAGTAATTAACAATTCATTTGCTGCATATTTTCAACAATCGTACACTGCACCGGAACAATGTAATGTTGATAATGAACATAATATATTTAATAACTCGTACTCGTACTTAACAGTTCGTAATTTCACTGAAGATGAAATTTTTAAAGCACTGAAGAAGTTAAAGCCAAAACTAACTAGTGGCCCTGATAATACTCCGTCTTTCGTAGTCCGTGACTGTACCGCAGTCTTTGCATTATGTTTAATTTTCAGTCTATCTCTCCAAACCTCAATATTTCCATAATGTTGGAAACAGTCCAAAATACCCATCTTTAAGAAAGGTGATAGAACCCCTTAATTACTAATTAAGAGCCCATTGTAATTATGAATAATTTTGCTAAAGTACTTGAAATGCTATTGTATGATAACTTATTTTGCCACGTGAAACACTAAATAATATAATTTCAATACGGTTTTTATAGAGGCCGATCTACAGTTACCAACTTATTCTGCTTAACAGAATACTTGTCTGATGCGATCGATGATGGTAGTCAAGTTGACATAATCTATGCAGACTTCTCGAAGTCCTCCTACAAGCTAAACCATAGTATCTTACTGTAAAAATTACACATATTTGGATTTTCAGCTGACCTTGGTAAATATTTTTCATCTCACCTCAACAACAGAACCCAATATGTTTTATATTGTGGTTATAAGTCGGTCGAAGTTTTGCCAACCTCACGTATCCCACAGGGGTCTAATTTGGGCCCACTTTTGTTCATTATGTTTATCAACGACATTGTTGCTGACATTACCCTGAACTCTCTTTTATATGCTGACGATCTTAAAATATTTTGTAGAATTACATTCATCGAAGACTGTTTAATTATGCAACATTCTTTATATACAATAAATAATTGGCGTGTAAAAAATAAATTGCACCATTCTTATCAATAAAAACGAAGAAAAATGCTATAAAATATGATCACTCGCTTGAAAACAATGTAGTACTTGATGAAAACCAATCATTCATTCACCATATTAACCAAATGATTGAAAAATCCTATAATATGCTAGATTTTCTTATTAGACATACTTTTCATTTCGGTAATGCCACTGGTCTTAAACTACTGTATTTCTATATTGCGAGGTCTAACCTGGAATATGCGTCATTGATATGAAATGAAATGAAGCGAAGCGAAGAGTAGTGAAGTAAAGTGAAGTGAAGTGAAGTGAAGTGAAGTGAAGTGAAGTGAAGTTAAATAAAATTATTTTCCCATTGTAAGGACCAACTATGATAATAATAATAATAATAATAATATTTATTGGTGTATAAAACAGAAATTGTTCTACACAAGTCAAACATACAAATATCAAACATATTACATAAAGAGTATATATATAAAAAAACAATAAAAGAAATATTTTGTCAAAAAAACAAAACATTCAATTATAACATATACTAAGTCAATAATAGAGGAAATACATACATAAAAAGTATATACACTAAAAAAAAAAAAATTGGCTAAAATATAGATAAAAGGTTAAAAACTGCGGGTGCAGCGAAGTATTAATAAAAAACACATAAAATTAAGGGTACCTAATCGAACCAGTACTTATTTAAAGAAAGAAATCATCAACATCATAATAATTTTTTTCCAGTATTAATTTTTTCAATTTTAATTTAAAAACATATAAATTTGGAGAAAGTTTTATCTCCTCGCTTTGAGCATTAAAAAATTTGTAACCATTGTAATAAAAGCTTCTTTGGTACAAAGCTGTTCGGTGATATTGTGGCTGTAATAGTCCTTTAAACCTTGTATTGTGGTTATGGCTGACTTGATTGGCAAAAAACCTATGCTGATTCTTGTAAACAAATGTACAGACCTCCAAAATATAGATACCTGCTACAGTTAATAAGTTTTTGAAAAAATTACGACAGCTCTCACGAAAACCTAAGCCAGCAATAATTCGTATAGCATATTTCTGCAAAATGAATACTCGACTTATATGCACACTGTTGCCCCAGTTCGTTATACTATATCTCAAATGTGAGTGGAAATTTGCATAATAGAGGCTCATAAGTACATCACGACTGCAGTGTAATGACATAAACCTCAAACCATAACAGTTGCTTCGCAATTTATTACACAAAATATCTATATGGTTTTCCCAATCCAAGTATCTATCAAATGTTATGCCTAGCATTTTGACCGATTCACAGAAAGTTATATCACTTCCATTAAAAATTGACATGTCCAGATTTCTGTGTAAAGTAAACAGCAGCATATTAGTTTTATCTTTATTTAAATTAAGCTCGTTTTCCTTAGACCAATGAACTACCTGTGAGTACGCTAACTCAGCGGAGTTTTTAATAACATTTAAGTCATTATCAATGATTAAGATATTTGTATCATCCGCATAACAGACACAGTGAATATTTGGCATTTTATTTAAATATGTTATTAAATCATTAGCAAATATATTAAAAAGTAGAGGCCCCAAAACAGATCCCTGAGGAACTCCATGCGTTATGTTGCATACTGCACTGGTTATATCATAATTTAATTTTACGATCTGTGTTCTATTGTTTAGGTAAGAGGAAAAGAGGTTTAAAGCAACTCCTCTGACTCCGTACCTGTCTAGCTTTTTCAATAAAATTTCATGGTCAACAACATCAAAAGCACGGGAGAAATCGATAAATAACCCTAAGGCATATTGCTTGTTATCGAGGGCATTAACAATTAAGTCTTGGAACTCACAGTGTGCTGATTCGGTGCTCTTGTTTTTAGAGAAACCATGTTGACAGACAGATAGTAAATTATTCTGATACAAAAATGAAGACAACTGATCTTTGATAGCAAGTTCAAAAAGTTTAGAAAAACTGCAAAGCAAACTGATGGCTCCGTAATTTCCGTAGTCATTAGGATCACCTTTTTTATATAAAGGTTGGACAATAGCTAACTTGAAAATGTCTGGAAAATTTCCGGTGTTAAAAGATAGGTTTATCAAAAAAGCCAATGGCTGACAGATACTCAATTTAGAACGTTTCATTAAATTATTGGAAATATTATCGTATCCACAAGAGTTAGACGATTTCAGTTTATTTATTAAAGATAATATATCAGATGATAAAACTGTTTTTAAAAAAAGTGATCGTTCAAAAAAAGGCACATTGGAGCTTAAGAAGACTGGATCAAAAACAGAATTTTTACTTATTACTATATATATATATATTACTATAGTTATATTTGACTTATTTGATTTGCCTTTTATTTTATTTATTGTGTTCCACATTGCCTATGTTTTGTTATGAGCTTCTTGAATTTGCCTCTCATGATAGTTTCTTTTAGCTATTACAAGTGCTTTGCAGTATCGTTTCTGCAAAAGTATACTAATATTCCTATAAGCTTGATTCATTTTCGCAAGGTCGCTAAAAAGTGTAACTCTGTGTTTTAATTCCCTTAATTCATCAGTCGTCCAATTATCTTTCCGTGTTTTTTTAAACAGTGATACCCGTCTTAATGGAAAATAAAGCTGAAAATAATACATTATGGTATCATTAAAAATGTTACAAGCCTTATTTACACAATCTTGAGCATACATTTCTTGCCAATCTACCCTCTCTAAAAAATTACAGAACTGTACAATGTTCTCTTTGCAAAAATTTCTACGCTGAACGAACTTATTTTCTTTATTTTCAGGAAAAACTGTGTTTATATATATTGATTGAGAAAGATGATCAGATAAGTAGAGGTTAATAACATTAGTTTTAAAGTTGTTAATATTAGAATTGATCAGAAAATTATCAATGCATGTGCTAGATGAAGCGGTTATTCTTGTAGGCATTTTGATGGTAATTGTAATGTCATAACATCCAAGTAAATCGGTCGAAAGTGCCAAATTAGTACTGCAGGAATTAAAATTTACATTAAAATCACCACCTATAACCAAAAGCTTATCCTTTACAGACAATGTCTGTAATGATATAGTTAAAATGCTATTCATGTTTATAAATGTTCTTGGCTAATGCTTTTTTAAATTATGTGGAATATAGCTTGCGTTATTATCATTATCATTATGCCTAAAAATTACATCGTGGTAAATCGAAGAATTCCTGAGATATTAGCTAAAAATCAGTTCTTGGGTGCGATTTTCAAAACGCCATAATTGCATTAGCAAGCATTTGCAGACAAATATCTGTATGAATTTTTTCCATGTAAAATCTCTATCAGAAGATTGTAACCGGTATTTGCGGACATCTTGTATAGATGCTTTAAAAAATATTTATAAATACAAACCCTTCAAAGTCGTTAAAAATGTATGAAGTTTTATATTTCACTTTAATAATTTCTGCCAGGCACGTTTGATCCTTCATCAAAAAAAATCCGACATTTCACGGAACACAATGACATCGTTTAATTTCAAAGAAAACCTTCTCCTCCCCTGTTTCCTACAAATAATCTCAGGCACTTCTTTTTTTAAAACGACGCATTTACAGCCACGGACATGTTACTCTAGAGACAAAGCAGGAAATCGTCGTGCAATAGCTGGAAGTGTGAGTTTGGAGTGGATGTAATAAAGCAGTGAACACATCTTCAAGCACCGCCCTTAATCCGTGAAGCTGCATTTCAAGCATGGGGTGTTACTAATGGCATTTTCGCCAAATCTACAGTGTACTTGCATTTTACTGATAGATTGGTTTACTAGGAATCGATATTTTTGCCATTACTGCGGCGTAGGTTTCCAACAAACTTAAATAAACATGAGCCGTGACTTTTTTTTTCAGGTTGATTTGGGTAGGGCAGTTTCGTTAAGCGAAGTTGGATGTAAAGGTTAAAATACTCCATCAAATATAGAAGGTGTGATTATAAATTTATTTTTGAATAATAAAGTTCATACAGGTTATAAGTTGTTGAGGACCCCTGGGTAATAACGTAAGTGAAAAGTTTTTAATAGTTCAGGTCGTTGTGATTTTCATGTACCCAATTCAAAGTTAAATACAAGGTGTCTCACCGGAAAATGAATCGATCGATATAGGGAAAAGTACGCATCAGAAAATTTTGAAAATTTAGATAATTACTAATGTCGGTGTGGCCAATCCAACTAAAATAATTACAAGCAGCTGGCACTTCCGCTTATACTGAAAGTGGATACCAACTTGCTTATTTCAAATGGAATACCCTATATATTTTAGGGTTTTCGAAAAGAGCATAAAATTCTGAAATACCTAGCCGTTTCAGAGATATTTGACATTTTATAGAAAATTTGACAGGTGCAACGGTTTGCAAGAACCATTATAACTTTCTTCGTGTAAAAGATCCTCATTTGCTTCATGCCACGTAAAAAGAATACAAGTAGAACTACGTTCTACAACTGAAATACATTCAATAATATCATACCAAATGTTCTGTTTTTCGCGTTATATTTTGTCAACTTCAAACCGCGAAAACTTGTTTAGGTCAAATGGAACATCCTGTAGTTTTTTTACGTCAAGTTGTGTAAAATTGAATTCCCTTTTTTCTGATATTAGCATTGTGGGGGTTAAAGTTACAACTTTTTTAAATATTTGCGATTTTATTAGAAATTCATGAATTGTTGTAATCATTTCATCAAAATAGCCATGATTAGAAACAATCAGTCATTATCTTATGTCAAAAAATGCCAGCACGTTTAAATTATACCAACGAAAACTTTTTAAATTTGTTTATTATTTATGGAGAATGTGATAAAGTAATATCAAGAACTTGCAGCACATTTGCTACTTGACATCCACAAAAACGCAAAATAACACTAACACCGTAACATGCGTATTAATCGAATTGAAGATATGGCATGAACTAAAATAGCAGAGATAAGATAAATTTAAAATATGATTTCATCTTAATTTAATGATTGTTCAAAATTCCGCCCTCGAACGTCGACACATTTTTCGCACCTTAGGATTAGTTCTTCATGGATAGCTCTTCTAATTGAATCCTGTGATATGTTTTGAAATGCATTTCTTACTCTTTGCATACAATCTTCAATGGTTGTTAATGGGCTCTCATAAACTTTATTTTTAATAGTTCCCCAAATGAGATAATCCAGAACTCATAAATCGGGCGACCGAGGAGGCCATAAGAAAGGTCCATTATTGACAATCCATTGATCATAAAAAGTTTCTTGTAAACAATTATTAATTAAATATGCGTTATGTGGGGGAGCACCGTTGGTCGTGCTGATAAAAAATGTTTCTATGTTCGGCGAGAGGTAAATTTTCTAAATAGTTATTATTCAAATTTTGTAAGATATTCAGATATCTTTCACCTAAACAAAAAAAAAACAAAAATTTACCTATACATATTAGCAGAAGAGAAAATTTTATTTACCGTTTAAATTTTCCTGATAAAATTGTAATGCAACCACTCTATCGCTTCTTATGGCACAGTAAACATTGAACTGCCAACTTTCCTGAAAGTTTCGCTTTCTGCACATATGAGGATTTGAGTCACTCCAATAATGCGAATTGTGTCTATTAAAAAATCCATTTTTAGTTAATTTTGCTTCATCTGTCCATATAATATTTCCCAAATAAGAATCGTGACCCTCAGACCTTATTTGAATAAACTCACAGAAATTATGTATTCTTAGGAAATCTGTTTCTTTCAATCCTTGAACCACATGGACTTAAAACGGGTGAAACTTATGTTTTAATAAAATTCTGTGAATTGAATCCTTGCACAGTCCCGATTCCAGAGCAGCTTGTCTTAATGACATCCTTGGAAATGCATGAAAATATCCCAGAATGACTATTTCAATGTTTTTGGCATCAATAATAGGCTTTCTTCTTTGCATTTTTGCCTTGACAGAGCCATAATTTTTAAAATTTTCCAGCATGCGTTTTACAGTATTTGGTGATGGTTTCCGTTTTTCTGGATATCGAGTAGCAAATGTGTTGCAAGTTCTTGATATTACTTTATCACATTCTCCATAAATAATAAACAAATTTAAAATGTCTTCGTAGGTGTAATTTAAACGTGCTGGCATTTTTTGACATAAAATAATGACTGATTGTTTCTAATCATGGCTATTTTGATGAAATGATTACAACAATTCATAAATTTCTAATAAAATCGCAAATATTTAAAAAAGTTGTAACTTTAACCCCCACAATGCTAATATAATATCAGAAAAAAGGGAATTCAATTTTACACAACTTGACGTAAAAAAATACAGGGTGTTCCATTTGACCTAAACAAGTTCTCGCGGTTTGAAGTTCATAAAATGCAACGCGAAAAACGGAACGCTTGATATGATATTATTGAATTTATTTTAGTTGTAGATCGTAGTTCTCCTTATGTTCTTTTTATGTGACAAGAAGCAAATGAGGATCTTTTACACGAAGAAAGTTATAACGGTTCTTGCAAACCGTTGCACCTGTCAAATTTTCTATAAAATGTCAAATATCTCTTAAACGGCTAGGTTTAGGTATAAAATATGCTACATATTTTCTCAGACTCAGAATTTTATGCTCTTTTCAAAAACCCTAAAATATGTAGGGTGTTCCATTTGAAATAAGCAAGTTGATATCGACTTCCGGTATAAGCGGAAGTACCAGCTGCTTGTAATTATTTTATTTGGATTGGCCACACTGACATTAGTAATGATCTAAATTTTCAAAATTTTCCGACGCGTACTTTTCTCTATATCGATCGATTCATTTCCCGATGAGACACCCTGTATAGCTCATTCTACAGAGATTTTCGTTAAATAAAAATTGGAGAAATTTTGAGTTTTGTGTACTGTGCCATATAAATTTAATTTATGGAAAATTATCTCGACATAAAATCCTTAAAAACAGTATACTACGGATGAATAGAACCGATGCTAAGATTTGGTATCATTGGATGGGGTAGCACCACTTATAACCACATGATAGAACAACAACAAAGCTTTATTAAAATTAAAATAGTACAACAGCTGCCTAACCAGAGCCTGCTCCGGGACCGACCGTGCAACCACCGCGCTGACGCGATGACGGATTGCAGGACCGGGCGGAACAGGTCTGGTCGGCGAAAAACGAAAATGAATAACAACTAACCTAAGCACCTTTTGCAATAAGCAAATAAAATTAGGTGATACCATTTGAACGAAACGGTAAAGATTTTTAAAAATAACTTAAAACTGCACATACAACAGAACAGCTTCTAAAAATATTCTAGGAAGGAAAAGATTTACCCCTCTAACAATCTCTTCCGAGAAACACAAATTTTAGATCTACAACAATTCTACTTTTTAATTGTAGTTTCAAGACAATATACTTATCTCAATCATCTATATTAGAAAATGTCTTATTTCATTATTAAGAATTAATAACAGTAACTTTATTTTAACCTTATTTTTAACCTTTTTACAGTAGTTATTTTTTTATAGTATAAATTCACCTGATTTCACAGGGAAATTGTTTTGTGTCTTAACATTTGACTGAAATTTTATTTAATGTAATTTTCTATAGTATCCTCCGTATTAACAATTAACAATGTGGATTTTATTTAAGTGTTACTAACTGACAACTAAAACTAAGAAATAAAATATTTTTATAATTTTTTCATACATTTATTTAACGTCGGCCTATTTCCGCTACTGAGGCCTAACACCGACGCCTATAGACGAGCTATCCCCAACCAGGAATTTTGCCGAGCCTCTTCCCTTAAGAAGAGTAGGGATCTTTTACTTGCGTAACATTTAATAGACAAGGGACCAACGGCTTTATATCGTCTCCGAAGGATGGTATATCCTCAATACAACCCTCGACTAAGGTTGCATAGCTTCCGCGCATACACTGAAATACAAGCCGCTTGACGATGTGTGAGGCGAGGATGCGATCTTTGTTGTGAACATGAACGGACTCCCTGGTTTTGAAAAATAAAAAATTGTTAGCAGAGCTTGGAACTTGGAGCTTCTGAGAGACTCCGGGAGCTTTTCGTGCACTTAATTTTGGTTAGATAGAGTCTCAGGGTTCGATTTCTTGTAGTGGTGGTTAGGGTCAATTGGTACACCCTGTATATTGTCTCTTGCACTGTTTTTTAACGCTTATATTTAAAGTCTGTTTTATTTAGCACTGATTAGTCTTTTATAGTTGTGGCAGGGTCAACGACTACACCCTGTTTATGGTTTTCTTCAAATTAAAACACTGTGTTCTAAACTTCGTTTTTAATGATTGAGACTTAACAGATTATTGCCCATTCGTCGTTTAATTTTATAGTCCCTTTTCGCTTTTTTTTGTGAACTTAGGCCAATTTGTGGAATGTTAGAGCAGTATCATCAGCATCGCATGATATCCCCACTCATATCTAGTTCTACGATGTCATTTATGTAGAAAGAGAATATTCCTCTTCTACATAAACCTAAAAATGTGCCTTGTGGAACACCATATTTCACATTTTCTGGACTACTTAATAATTTATCAAATTTTTAGTAAACCTTTTCTATTTGATAAGTAGCTTTTTAATCAATCTAATGCTACTTCTCTAATTCCGTATTTCTCCATTTTTTCCAACAATCGTTTTTGTGATATACTATCGAAAGCTTTAGCCAGATCTAAATATATGGCAACGGATTTTTCATTTTTGTTATGATGTTTATGTGTCTTCGTTGTAAAATTAAATAAGGCGTTTTTCGTGGAGCAGTTCTGTCTAAATCGAATTGTTTTGGCGATATTATGTTGTGAGACAGTGAGTGGTTATGGATTCGAGAGATCTTGCGTTTTTTCAAATATTTTGGCTATCTACCGATATTGGTCTATAGTCGATTGTTTATCGCCACTTTTAAATATAGGTGTAATAATACCTTGTTTTAGTGAGTCTGGAAATTGTCCATTTTGGAGTGGGAAGTTAATCAAATTTCCATTATTTCAAATCGAAACAAGTGTTAAGTCACTTTCTGAATCTATATTTATTTGCAATATGTTACATTAAGAACTTCTAGGAAAATTTGCAAAGCATTTGCGCACACAAAAAAAACAAGTATCCAGTAGCTCCATTTCTAGACCTTTCTAGAAGTTCCACAACAAATATAATCGGCTTCAAACAGCTCACCATCCAAAAAGGCACTTCTAAATTTCAGATTTCCAGGATAATCCCCAAAACTACAAGGAGTTTGCTCTAAAAGCATTGAACAAGAAAAATCTCGTATTAACGGTGAAACGACGCGACGCTGAAAAACCAAATGCTTGTTGTTTTTTTTTCCTCAACCACATGTTCTCGAGCACCATCTGAAATTACCTAAAATCCTAAAAACGCGCGCACTTACTTTTAAAATTATAACGGCAAAGAAAATAATTCCTGCCATGGAAATATTAAAACAAACATTAAAATGAAATTCCGTAAGTATAACTCCCAATCTTAAACAATGTTTTTCCATAAAGTAAATAAACCCCAGAATTAATAAATAAAATGACAACAGAAACAGTCTCTTCTCTTAATGTTGGTAACAATAGTTTTCCCCAGTGAAATATGACAGCTAACAAAAAAAAATGAATAAAGGATTCGCCAAGCTTATTTATTTAAAAATAAGATCTTCCTTCATCCAAGTAAGAGAATATTGTTTGTATGAATAAAATGTATTATAAACAAGCATGTTTCTAGATTACTTTTATTTAAACCAACAATATTAAATACATAAGCACTTACTCCATCCTAATGCCACCAACAAAATTAGATGAGTACCAGAACATTTTTTTCTCTGAGGTACCTTACTGCAATCATTCAAAAAAACAAAATATAGCCTTATTTACTGTTAAGTTTTCTTATATACAAAAATATATGATTGAATTCTAACTCAACGTTACTCTGGAATCCGTCTGGAAATGTCTATAGTTTTCAAGGTGCAAAATGGCGGTTCGTCAGTTAGCCCACAAATGCCGCTGTAATAATTATTAAAGTAGTCTATGAAAGCTATAAGTATTCTGTATTACGAACTTTGGTTAACACACAAAAATTACCGCCAGAAGTTTGAAATAATATCTCATAGAAGCTATATTAGAAAATATATAACAGTACCTATTCATAAATAATTATCTTCACAAAACGAAATTTACCTTTACTACTGAATTTATATTAAAGACCAATATACTACTGTAAGCTCCTTGATATAGAATTTAATCGCCCAAAAAGGAATCCGATCCCACCCCTGATAATATCCCCAATAAGATTTTATGTACTCTAAAGCATTGGTAAGGATCTCGTTAAGCAAGATTATTCTGTTATCAGAATCCACTGAACAGATATAGATAAGTGGTATAGCTGCCTCAAGTTCATTTGTCGTACTCTCTATCAATTCCCAGATTCAACCATAAAAATTTAGTAACCCATTTAGGAATACTGTATAAGATTAATCAATGCATCCAGTACTTCAGAAAATTATATTGAATTTGTACTTCTATTGTAGGGCTGGAATACTAAAGGCAACACGAATCATATCATACACAGGGTGTAGGTGAAAAGAAGTGATAGCTGAGGTATTCTATAACTTGTGTAATGATAATAATAAAAAACGTCTTTATTTTGAGGCGAAGTTTGTCTATACGACATTCTTCCACTTAACTCTCACTTTATCAACTAGATATTACAAATACAACTGTTTAATATAGTTATAATTTATTGAGAAAGGAGAGGGAAGAAAAAATTAAAAATAAAATAAAAAATGCTCACCAATATTATTTACCAATGACTTTGTAGATGAGTTCGGATGGAATTTCTGAATGCAGCGCTACAAACAAAGATTTTAAATCTTGTGGTAATTCACTATATAAATGATATGCTGCATAAGTAAATGATCTTTTAAAAAACATACTATTAAACTGGGCTATACAGGTTGTTATTTAAGTACGTGGCCAAACTTCAAGGGGTAATTTCTTGAGCGATTCTAAGACGAAAAGTTTATATAAACATAGGTTCGGTAATGCTTCGTTTTCAAGATACAGGGTGTCAAACTTTCTTTAAAAAATCTTTTTTTTCCTAAAAATGTTAATAATCCTTTAGCCGATTTTGTTGAAATTTGGCAGTGTTATTTATGGTAGAAAGGGACTAATTTTGCCCTAAGTAGATTAAAATTACTAAGTCCAGTGGCGTCCAGGGGGGCACGTTAACCTACTTTTCACAAAAAAATGTGCGCCACTGATTTTGCTAAAACTGTTATAATTTTTATCGCATTAAGCAAGTAAAAATAAAACTTTTTTGTCTCTTGAATTTTTATCGTATCTTGCTTCGTTTTCGAGAAAAAAATTAAAATCTCTTTATTACATGTCCCTGGGATAACATAATAAGGAACTAAAACTACCAACTATCAGAAAGTGGGGTGTACCTGTTATTTGTTTCTATATCTATTCTAGTGTTAGAAATTGTTATAAAAATTGCTAAAAAATTTTTTTTTTGTTTTATTAATTAAGTATTAAAACCACACTTGAGCAAATGGTATGCAATTTTTTTATTAAAAAAACATTTAACAATAAGTAACACAAAACTTACAAGAGTTGCTGAGAATGTCCTCCTTCGACTTGAATGCAAGCATTAGCTCGTCTTAACATAGATTGCCGGACACGTTGAAATATTCCCGGCGTATATCTTATCTGATTACAGGAATCCCGTATCCGTTGGATTAATTCTTCTCAAGTGTTGATCAGAGTTCTATAAACGAGAGTTTCTTAATGCCCCCAAAGGAAAAAATCTAACGGATTTAAATCCGGCGACCTAGGTGGCCATGACTGTGGACCCGCGCGAGCGATCCAGTTTTCTCCATAAGTTTCATTCAGAAATTGACGTGCTACTATGTTAAAGTGAGGTGGGGCCCCATTGTGCATGAACCACATTGTTCCTCTTTCTGCCAGTGGGAGAGTTCAGGTAACACATATTCCAAAAAATGACGATACTCTTGACCATTTAATCTCTGGAGTAAAAAATGAGGTCCAATGATATAATCACCTACAATACCAACCCAAACATTCACGGAAAACTGTTGATGATAATTGTTTTCCATAATCGCATGGGGATTTTCGTCAGCCCAGATATGATTATTATGAAAGTTCATAATTGAATTTCGGGAAAAACACGCTTCATCGGTAAACAAAATACGAGTTAGAAATGTCGGAGATGCTACCTGTTGTTGCGAAAGCCAAGTACAGTAAACAACTCGAAAATCGGCAGGTAATAACGCTTGAACACGTTGTACGTGGTAAGGATACAGTTGATTCTCCCTTAAAGTCTGCCATACAGTAAAGTGAGAAATGCCTAATTGTAGTGAAATTCTGCATGTACTTGTGTCGGGGCTACGCTCAACTTCAAGTAAAACTACTTCCTCTACCTCCACTGTTCTCACTGTTGTAGGTCTCCCAATAACAGCCGATCTTTGAAAAGTGCCTGATTCTCTCTCTCTTGATAAATTCGTCTAACCGCTCTGGAATTGCCTTGGGCCATTCCATAAACAAAATGTATATCGGCCATTTCCGCGTTTGAAAATTAATCCATTTTCTAATATCAGTAACAAATTCTATAGCTTAAAACTCTTAAAAATACTTCAAATAATTACTGTCAAATAATTACATACGCACTGTTTAAATTTATGACAGTTATGTCAAAGTCAAATTTGTTTGATCAATTATTTTCCCTCTACGGCAATCTTACTTTTTGTTACTTTCAAATATTGTAGTAGTAAATAAAGTTATGCATATTATGTTTATTTGTATTATCTAAGCGAAAAAAATCAAAAGGTGACTGGTGTAATTTTAATTGCTTAATCAGAAATAAAAATCAGTTCATTGTATGTCCACGGACAACAAAAAAAAAAAATTAATTAAGCAGAAAATTTTTTTTAGCTAGCATTAATATTTATAACAATTTCTAAGATTAGAATAGACTATTGATATGGAAACAAATAACACCCCACTTTCTGATACTTGGTAGTTTTAGTGCCTTATTATGTTATCCCAGGGACAGGGCATAATGCTATAAAAATTATAACAGTTTTAATAAATTCAGTGGCGCACATGTTTTGTGTCAAAAATAGGTTAAGGTGCCCCTCTGGACGCTACTGGACTTCGTAATTTTAATCTGCTTAGGGTAAAATTAATCCCTTTCCACCATAAATAACACTGCCAAATTTCAACAAAATCGGCTAAAGGATTATTAACATATTTAGGAAAAGAAAGATTCTTTAAAGAAAGTTTAACACCCTGTATCTTGAAAACGAAGCATTACCGGACCTATGTTTATATAAACTTTTCGTCTTAGAATCGCTCAAGGAATCACTCCTTGAAGTTTGGCCGCGTACTTAAATAACACCGTGTATAGAGCGCGCTCTGGGCTCTGATATTTCCAGAATGCAAATGCGATCGGAAAACGAGTTTATTTTTTAAATGTTTAGCGGACTCCGTTTTCATAACCTTATATACAGAATTAGCTAAATGTATTTGTCATCTTTGTTCCATAGTTAACCAGTTTAGATCTTTTAATTTGTGGATAACATGATCGTATTTACGTATGTTAAAAACGTAACGTAAACAGGATATTTGAACTGTTTCAATTTTGGCACTCACGGCTTTATTTATATATAGCAGGCCCATATACTACATAAACGTACTGTTTACATGATGGTCAAATTTAAGGTTGTCATCTATTATCAGGCGTGTTTTATTTCTAAAGGAATATCCATAACATTTATTGGTATGTTAGTCTCAGTAACTTTAAGTGTGTTTCCTTTATTTCCAAAATACATTACAGAGGATTTGCCGATATTTATATTTAAATTATGATTTTTCGCTACTGTTACTGTTTATTGAGGTTGTTGTTAATGAAATTGAGTGAATTTACGATGTCAGTTATAGGAAGTGACTTATACAACTGTATATCATCAGCATAAAGGTGAACATTCATATTAGTTGTATTGTTAAAATCAAATGTATATAAGTTATAAAGTAACGGTCCTAAAATGGAACCCTGCGGTACTCCTTTGTTCGTAAATAAACTGTTCGTCACACAGTTGTTTAAAACCACTTGTTGTCTTTTCCTTCCTAAATAACTTGTCAAAATTTTTATTGCATCCTTATCAAAGCCTATGTAATGCAATTGGGCACAAAGCAATTCATGGTTGATTGTGTTAAACGTTTTATTAAAATCAAGTAATATTAATTGTCACTTCACTTTTATCTATAGCTCTTATAATAACGTCAATGATTTTAGTCAAAGCAGTGGTAGTGGATTTACTCTGGCCAGGTAAGATATTGTTGGTATTTAGATATTTGCTTATTCATAATTTTTTCTAGTATTTTTGACAAGACTGGTAGAATGCTTATTTGACGAAGATCAGAAAAAGTGTTTGGCTTAGTAGATTTCGGGAGGAGTCGTGTATGTTTCTCTCTATTTATCAGGAAAAAATTTTTGTTCTATGAATGAATTTACTAGATGTACCAATTGGGGTAATAAGTTAGGTAGGCAATGTCTTATCATTTTTATATTGATTTCATCTGATCCGTATGCCTCCTTATGCAGTATCACGGACCAAGATTATATTTTTCTAAACGTTTTTTTTTTCGATGACAAGAATTTTGTGAGTATAATATTATTAAAGGATTGTTTCGTGTTCACACCCTCCAATAAACACCCCCAAACGTAGGTCCAATAATTGCAACAAAACTTCACAAACCGCTGATTTATTAATCACTTAAATTACAATACAATAATTGATACTTATAATAACACACTAATCATAACTTCAATCTTCTATAGATTCACTACTTTAATTCACAACTTGTTACTGTTCGTTATCTTATCTGATCACTTGCTCATCTAATACATAACTGACTTGCGTGCGTTAGATCCGTTTCTTATATATCTGTGGCGCTTATTATCGATTTGTCCGTTTTCCTCCAAACTGTTCCGTTCCGGACAACTTCTAGATCCTTCTAATTTGTTATTCCAGATGTTTCTACCGTTTTCTACTCCATCTGTGGTAATGGTAGTTCACGAGTTGGCCCAGAGATGGCGCCGTATACTGGTAGCTAACTAGAGAGCCCTTCTTTTACTCTGCTCCTAGGGATTAGGGATTGCTGAAGTTGCAGCAATTTTAATTTCATTTACGTTTACCCTTCCCCTTACCCTTCCCCTTCCTCTCCCCCTTCCCCTTCTAATCAACCTAGTGACTTGAAATTTGGACACAGTACTTAGGTCCTGAATGTCTATCGGGGGAAGAAAAAAAAAGTCGTCAAATTACTTTGTTCCCCGAAAAAAAAAACGCGAAAACGGTTCTCGGTACGTTCCCGCTGCAGCGAAAAATCTGTATACAAATCCGTACTTTTAAATCGCAGTATCTCGGGAACCGCTAGACCGATTTCGGCGAGTCAAAATTCAGTTTACGCGTATTCGCTAGCCCTTCATTTTATCCCTATACACATTTTCGATCTGAATCGAACTAAACGGGTTATGTCCGAAAAACTGATTTTCCCTATCTTTACATGTAAATCACCTTCGCCCCCTCCTCGCGAAAAGTTCGGCCGAAAAATTATCCTGGGTGATAGAGGGAAGGAAGCCCAACTTCGTAACATCACAAAAGAAATTCGAAAAAAACGAGTGCGTTTGAAAGTCCAAATCGACCCCACTACAAGAATAAAGCAACTTACTGGGTGTTTCAAATGAATAATAAAATAAATAACAATTACTGTGTGACAATATACGCGCCATCTTCATTTAAGGTCAAGTACTGAAAAAAATACATATACAGAGTGTCCCGAAACTCCCGCCTTCCCGTTTAGGTGCTAATTCTCTATGTAAAAATAGTAAGAAAAGCTCCTATAAACTTGTGTCAGAAAATGCTTCCTAAGGGAGCTACGGCCCTCTAAGGACGGCTATTTTTCAAAGTAAGCGTTTATAATTTAAAAAACAACCTGAATTAAGATTATTATTATTACAAAATATGCTCAAAATGCCTTCCTTCCGGCTCCATGCAGGTCTCAGCACGGCGAACAATATTATTTGTAGCTCTTTGCGCGATTTCCCTGGTTATAGTTTCAAATCCCGCAATTATGTCGGCTTGCATGTCGTCCTCACTAATTGTCTCATTGAAATGAACCAAATTTCTTATTTGACCCCATTAAAATAATCCATGGGATTTAAATCCGGCGATCGAGGAGACTAACTTATCTGGCCACTTCTTCCTATCCAGCACCCTCGAAAAACTCGGTTCAATTGACGCCTTGCTACCCTACTAAAGTGCGCCGGAGCTCCATCGTGCATAAAAATCAGATTCAAGCGAGAAAGCAGTGAGATTTCATTCAGTAAACTAGGTAGTTGTCTCCGGTCCATTAAGTCGTGCGGGAAGAAATATGGGACCAATCTCCAATTTTGGTGAGAAATATTGTTTTCAAGCTTTACTTAACATATAGTAGTAGTAGTAGTAGTCTAGCAGCTCACCTAGTACTCAACCTTGGCTGATCAGCAAATGCATCAAGAATCATCTCTTCTCCAGCTACTGGAATCCCTCTAATTAGTAAAAACACCTATTTTTGCGCCATCCTTAGAGGGCCGTAGCTCCCTTAGGAAGAATTTCCGGACACATATTTATAGGAACTTTTCTTACTATTTTTGCATGGAGAATTAGCACCTAAAGGCGAAGGCGGGAGTTCCGGGACACCCTGTATAACCACCTTTGCTTTAGTTGAAAGGAATTAATTAAAAGTGAATTATTTACCTAATTATTTTATTAACTTTATTACTACTGCTAATGGTGGATGATCGTTACATTTGAAAAGATGCTCAAAATAATGTTTAATTAATTCCTAATTTATCTACATTGATCTTTTTCAGTTTGGTACAATAATCAATTTTGTGTTTAACACAACAAAAATTATGGTTTTTGTTTTCAACAAACTTGTTTAATTGAAACTAGATACAATCGTTTAAATTGAAAACACGATTCAACAAGATATTAATTAAAATGCTGTACATCAGTGTTTTCCCATTGTCTGTTATGTGTCACATAAAGTAGATAAACATTTTAATTTACAATTATTACCGAATATTGTTTCAACTCTAATTCCTTTATTATATTAATTACATGGCATACATTGTAGAGATAAAGCGTTTTAGCATATAGAAATAGGAAACTGTTTATTTTTCCACAAGTACATATACAAATCAATGATCATCTAAGACTGTACAGCTTCTGCGTGTATGCCAATATATTAGTAAAGTCATTCAACGTTAAAAAGGGGCCAAATCTCCGAAATCTGAAGTACTGCTGCGATCTTCTTGAAAATTTAGTTCATCTTACCCTCCTCTTCAAACCTGACTTGGTCGCAAAGTGTGCTTTTTGTTTTTAAGGGGTGAAAACTACCCCTTACTCCAATAAAAAAAACTAATAAATTAACGCAGTGATGGGCTATAATTATGTTCAAATATGTTAAATATCAATTGTTTTTAATAATGGATCTAATATTTCAATATTTTACTATTTAAATACCCTTAAAAACAACCCCCCACACGAAAATTAATTAAAAAAATGTGTTTAAAAAGCATGAAACCTTTTTATTTTGGATCGTAATAGGAGAATTTTTTCCTTTAAGTATAAGAAGTCTGATACTTCATTTTTTTAATGATGCAACCCCCAAAAGCCACCCCTAATAATAAAACTTAGGAAAAATTGAAACCTAATAGATGGAAGCAGTGATAGGTTATCATTATGTTCAAATATGTTAAATATTTGTTATTTTTTATAACATAACTAATATTTCGATATTTTACTATGTAATTACCCTTAAAAACTACCCCTCACACAATTATTAAAAAAACAGTTTAAAAAGCATAAAATCTTTTTATTTTGGATCTTGAATAGAAAAAATTAATTCTTTAAGTGTAACCGACCTGATACATCATTTTTCAATATGATTCAACCCCTAAAAACTACCCCTTACAATAAAAATTAGGGAAAAAATCCTTTTGAAAGCTCCAAGTAGTGGAATGCGTAAAAAAATGAAAATAAATTGCCGCTTATGATATAGTGATATTTTTCTAAAATTTTCATCCTTAAAAACATCCCTTTCAGGGAAATTAAACTCTTAAAACTTCACATTGTAATTATAATAAAAATATTTATTTTACAGTATTAAGATGATTTTTAAAGCGAATATTAATAATTTAATTTTAATTTTCAAATTCATCCATTTCTTCACTATCAACTTCCTTTTCTTCTTGGTCGTCTGGAGGACAATTTTTGTAACTGTCACCTGAGCAAGTGCCGCAAGTTTCATTGCAATATAACCCTTCAGAGGAATTTCGCCTAGAGAAGCGCACCGTTCCTTTTCTATCTTTTACTAATATTATCTCTATAACATCTTTTTATGCATGTGTTTATACACATGGGAATCCAGATATGTATGTATCAAGAAGACCACCATGTACAAAAGAATAAATGCTCCAAAACGTTCAAAATCTAGGCGCTCCGTAATTTTCCTACGTTATCTTTAGAAAAATATATTTAGTTTTTTAACGATAACTCGGCTTCCTTTTAAGCTTTTTGCATTCGCCCACACATCAGTTTGTGGGAAATTTCATAAGCTAGACAGTCATGATGATTGCAATATTTCTACACCCTTTCGTTGAGAGAATTTTAAGGTTGAAGGGCTAAAAAGAGGTTTCTTTTGCATAGAAATCAAAGCTTTAAATGCCCATATCTCGCTTAATATTTAAGCTACGTGAATATAAGAAAAGCAAAATTTTCAGTAAAAAGAAAGCTAAATTTTTGTTGAGAGAACTTTTTTTCGTAAAACCATTATTTTTTGAGTTATTTTGAAAGAACGTATTTTTTGAAAAATTGAAAAAAAAATACTTAAAACAACTTTTTTCAAAATGTACATTCTCTAAACCATTAAAACTTTTGGAACGTGTTATTGGGACATAAATAAAATTAATTTTTCATGGGCTACGATTAATTTTAATTTTGCTGCTCATGGCACCAATTTTATTGTCAATTTTTTTTTCAAAAATTCCAGAGACTAAATTTATTTTCGTCATAACTTCCTTAGTTTTCATGCTAGAGGCTTTTGTAAAAGCTTATTATAAAGGTCTAATAAAGAACTTTAAAAAAGGTTATGAACATTTTCTCTGAAAAATTACTCATTTTTCTGTTATTTGAGTTTAATTAAATCTTTAGATAAATTTACGACAAACAAAATTCGTCTTCAATGATTCATAAGTCGCTTAATATGACCTAAAACATTAAAGAAAAACGACGAATCGCTTTATTCTTTTATAAGCTTCAATTTTGATAAGAATAGTTTTTCCAGAAAACGTTTAATTTTCGAGTTATTCACGAAAAACTGTTGAAAAACGTGTTTCTTATTGGAATTTTCAATCGCGAATAACTCAGAAATTATTAGGTTATAGAAAAAATTTTATACTACATTTTCTTCTTAAAATTCCTGTCGATTCTTGGTGTCATTTTGAATTTTTAAATTTTCACCCCCGAGAAAGGGTGGCATTCACCCCCGGGGTGGAAGCACATATCGGCACTAAGTCAGGTTTTTTACTTGCATCATTTTTGAGCTACTGTCAAAATTTTAAACAAATCAGTTGAGTTGATCAGATTTCGGTGGTGAATCGGTTCATTGATTGATCGGTTGATTCATTGTAAGTTAGAAGATAGGGTGTGTTAAAAAACCTACCAAATTATATCCAAAATCATCACCTTGAAATCGGTAAAAAATTTCCTTCGAAGGAATTTTGCGGAACTGTAACGAAATATTTTACATGAATCGAATTTTCAACAAAAATTTAATTTAAATGTTGTCTGAAAGTTATTTGTGGCATTCTACGAACATTCTTTCCTTTTATTTGGGTGCAAAATTGTACGAGTGTTGCCATTTGTTGATGAGCGACTTAAGCTTACAACCTGGTTTCTTTTCTAGTTAGGTTTCCTTACTCATGCAAATTACAGAACCGATTAATAGAATCCATAAAAGGAATCTATTATACAGGGTATCCCACGACGAAATGCGGCGATCGATAACTCGAAAAGTAGACATCGGAAAATTTTGAAAATTTGGTAGTAAACTAATGTCGATGGGGGCAACTCGGCTAAAATATTTTCAAGATGGTGGCCCTTCCGGTTATACCGGAAGTCGATACCAACTTGCTTATTTTAAATGGGACATCCTATATATTATTACATTTTTGGATTTTACATAAAATTCTAGGTCGATTTTGTGTATCATGTCCTATACCTAGGTCTCTCCGTTTTTGAGATATTTCAATTTTTATGTCAAAAATGACGCTTGCGGGCCCTAAAAGAATTATCAATTTTTCCTATAAAGAAGCCTTTATTATGTAATTTGGGTTTGATTCCTTGTTGAAAAAGACCTACTTTAACAGAGTTTTTATAATATTTTGATAAGTATTAATACAGAGTGTTCAAAAAATCAGAATAAAGATGAAATTGAGAAAACTGTCAGAAATCAATTTTTTTCAAATGGAAACCCCCAATTTTTATAATCTTATCTTATTCGCCATTAAAAATAAGGGTAAGTTTGTATATGGATGTCTATTCCGAAAATTTTTAGTTTTCGAGATATTCCCAATTCAATATTTCTATATGGGTATTTTGTTATAGATATAAGTTAAATTACTCTTAGTTGGCTATGACGGCGTTGAGTGCTAAACAAATGTATGTAGCTGTCACTTACCATTTGACAAATATCAATTATCATGCCGGGGCGCTTAAATTATACGCACGAAGATTATTTAAATTTGTTTATGATCTATGGAGAATGTAACAAAGTTTTATCAAGAACATGTGAAATATTTGCTAATAGATATCCAGAGAAACAAAAACCGTCTCCGAAAAGTATTTAATGAATAATGGATAATTTCAAAAAAAATTTCACTGCAACAGTTCATAAAATAATTAAACAAATGTAACTTAGATACAAAAGGTTCTTACACAAAAAAAACTAACAGTATAACTACTTATACTCAGGAAAATATTTTATTTTAATAAGTGTTCAAAGTGTCCACCCTGAACTTCCAAACATTTTTCGCACCTCTTGATTAGTTCGTCATGGGTGGCCGCTCTAATAGAACCTGGAAATAATCTTTCAAAAGCATTCCTTACTCTTGCCTGACAATCTTCCATTGTTGTGACTGGATTAAAATAAACCATATCTTTTATTGTTCCCCATATAAAATAGTCTAAGACAGACAGATCAGGTGAACGGGGAGGCCACAAAAAAGGTCCATTGTTAGCAATCCACTTATCGTAAAAAGTTTCTTCCAAGAAGTTGTTAACTATGAAGCTGCTGTGTGGTGGCGCGCCATCGTGTTGGTAAAATATTTGCCTATGTTCAGCTAGCGGTAAAGTGTTCAAATATTCATTATCTAAATCTTGTAATATATTCAAATATCTTTCACCTAAAAAAAAGTTGATATGTAATTTGGAAAACAGACACTATTTAAGTATTACCATTTAAGTTTTCTTCATAAAAATTAAGTTTTACAACTCCATCATTTCTGACAGCACAGTACACATTAAATTGCCAGGTTTCTTGACAATTTCGCAATCTCACGGCATGGGGATTTGAATCACACCAAAAGTGGCAATTATGTCTGTTGAAAAGTCCATTTTTCATAAATTTTGCCTCGTCAGCCCAAATTAAGTTCTGGTCAAATCGGTGTCCTTTAGGTGTTGGACCATAGAAATGGAATAGAGATGGAATTTGTGTTTCAAAAGAATTCTATGAATAGAGTTCTTGGAGATTCCTGTTTGTAAGGCCACTTGTCTTAAGGATGTCATAGGATATGCCGCAAAATATCCCAAAATAGCAATTTCGATATTTTCATCATCGAAAATTGGTTTTATTTTATGAACTATTGCCTTAACGGTGCCAAAATGTTTAAAATTCTCCATTATTGGTTTAATACTGTTCGGAGACGGTTTTTGTTTATCTGGATATCTATTAGCAAATATTTCACACGTTCTTGATAAAACCTTGTTACATTCTCCATACATTATAAACAAATTTAAGTAATCCTCGTGCGTATAATTTAAGCTCCCCGGCATGATAATTGATATTTGTCAAATGGTAAGTGACAGCTACATACATTTGTTTAGCACTCAACGCCGTCATAGCCAACTAAGAGTAATTTAACTTAATATCTATAACAAAATACCCATATAGAAATATTGCATTGGGAATATCTTGAAAACTAAAAATTTTCGGAATAGACATCCATATACAAACTTACCATTATTCTTAATGGCGAATAAGATAAGATTATAAAAATGGGGGGTTTCCATTTGAAAAAATTGATTTTTGACAGTTCTCAATTTCATCTTTATTCTTATTTTTTCAACACTCTGTATTAATACGTATCAAAATATTATAAAAACTCTATTAAAGTAGGTCTTTTTCAACAAAGAATCGAACCCAAATTAGATAATAAAAGCTTCCTTATAGGAAAAATTGATAATTCTTTTAGGGCCCGCATGCGTCATTTTTGACATATAAATTGAAATATCTCAAAAACGGAGAGACCTAGGTATAGGACATGATACACAAAATCGGCCTAGAATTTTGCGTACAATCTAAAAATGTAATAATATATAGGATGTCCCATTTAAAATAAGCAAGTTGGTATCGACTTCCAGTATAACCGGAAGTGCCACCATCTTGAAAATATTTTAGCCGAGTTGCCCCCATCGACATTAGTTTACTACCAAATTTTCAAAATTTTCCGATGTCTACTTTTCGAGATATCGATCGCCGCAGTTCGTCGTGGGACACCCTGTATGTACATAAAAGCTTGACAGTAAGTAAATGGTATTTATTACATATAACCTAAGAGCGAACTGTCCTAATAAATATTAAATTGTTTATAACTATTTCGTGAGGGTCCAGTAAACACATTACATTATATAGGATATACTATATAACAGGTGAATGAAAAAGTTTTAGATGTAAAGAAAATAATTACATGTGCATAGTAAACAAAATATAGAAAAGAAATATAAATGCATGTAAATGTTTTGTAGGCTTGGCATAGACAATGGTTCTCAAGTGCTGCAACAGAGATACATAATAATGTCAAAAAAACATAACTGAGTTTCTAAGATACAAAAATAGGTACATAAAACAATGTGAAATAATTTAGCAGTTATTCAAAGAAAATTCTTTTTTTTTTTATACATTTATTTAACGTCGGCCTATTTCCGCTACTGAGGCCTAACACCGACGCCTGTAGACGAGCTAAACCAGGAATTTTGCCGAACCTCTTCCCTTAAGAAGAGTAGGGATCTTTTACTTGCCTAACATTTAATAGACAAGGGACCGACGGCTTTACATCCCCTCCGAAGGATGGTATATCTCCTATACAACCCTCGCCTAAGGTTGTATAGCTTCCACGCATACACTGATATACAAGCCGCTGGAAGATGTGTGAGGCGAGAACGCGGTTTTCGTTGGAATGGTCACCATCCAAGTACTAACTGCGCCTGTCGTTGCTTTACATCACATACCGAAGTATGTACATAGTAAAGACGCACCTACGCTCGCCCCCAAGAAAATTCCTGATAGTTGAAACACTCTTTTACAAAAACTGATTCAAAATGCTATACAGATCGTGCTAAATATAAGTAAAATACCAGTTATTATATAAAATTGTTAAATGAACGTAGGCCATGTAACAGTTTACAAGACAGTGGGTTTATTTTGGACTTACTTTGATACTTGACCTTAATTTTGCATACATTGATATCAAGTATATCTAAATACATCATCGTCATCATCTTTGAAAGAAGTAGACATATTATCTATAAATAAACACTTAATCTACAACTACATGATATCTAATATGAATCTGGGTCACAGGCGAAACGCCAGCCTCGCAAGGAAGCTGTGAGCAATGCATATTGTCTACTTTATACGATAATTACTAAAAGAAAGTGACTTTGTTGTTCTTTATAATAGAAATTTTACGATTACTCTGATAACATCATCACCTTAAGAAATTCGCAAGACATTAACTAACCCCGATTTTACAGCGCAAGTAAAAGATACATCAAAATAAATTTCACCGCATTCAAATTAAATTTTGGAGCAAGACGTAAAAGGCTAATTAAATTTTGTTCTAAAATAAACAGTAAAGTAAATTCTTTATGAGGTGTGAACTAGTACTAAAACAAATAAATTGGTTTAAAATAAAAAGGATTGGCGAATTGGTCTATTATCTGTATATCATTTCCTTATTTATTTGTTCTCCTTAAATAGGAAAGTATTATGCCGTTAGTTAAATATGCTTCCTAAGAAAATATCCCATTCAATCAATTTTTATCCATAAGATCATTTACATGCTATAAGATATGTTAAAATGATATCTGAAGATGAGATAAACTATAATAATACACAATAAATAAATACAATTATGCAAAATAAATAAATATAAATAATAAATTCCTTATTAATAGTACTAATAAATGGCACCGCGGTACCGATATGATTCCATTTGAAGGAACTGAGTTTTGCCCCAAAAATAATTTTGGTAAATTTTATTTGCTCATAAACCACGTAATTTAGTGTTTTTAATAGGATTTTTGCAACATTACACGGGTCATTTAGAATAAATCGGAACCGTCATGGCACATTTAAATGGAAAACTAAAAACTATATTATAAAAAAATTGATGTTTGAAATGTCACTTATTTGGCATCGTTGGATTCAAACAATTATGCAAAATTCAAAAATGCAATAATATATAATGTGTTCCATTTAAAAATCGAAAGTTAGTGTCACTTCCGGCGAATCCGGAAGTGAAAAAAAATCAACGGTATGCCAAAAAGTGCCGCTTAATATGTATGTAATATATTATCCTAAATTTCAATGAATTATCTTCAAAACTATGTTCCAAAGATTGAAAAAAAAATTTTATTGATAAATGTCTGTCAATATGAAATACCCAAAGTTTCGATGGTAGAAAAGATGAAAAAGAATGTGATAGACTATTTGAGTAATCTCAAGTAAGCGGCACATGCCACCAAACGTATCATCAAGTGGTATATACGTTGGTTAAATAATAAAAGTTTGAAATTAATTTTGGTACTACTACTACCAACCTGTTCTCACCTTCGCCTCAATAGAGGCCTCGCCTAGATTGGATATTATAATCCTGTTGTCTAGGCTGGCCTTGATCCACTGGCAGATCACTGTTGGGACTCCTCTGTTTGATAGTGCCCTTGTTAGTGAGTGCGTTGTCTTTGCTCCTTCTATATCTGGAAGTGTTGTCACTGCCATTTCTTTGTCGTCCAAAGATTTTGCTAGTAGTCTATTTAACTCATTCGGCGCAAGGCCTATCGATCTCCCCGGCTGGCATGCATATTGACGGTTTTCCCTTAGTACTTCGTCTCTAATGTATCTATCCACCAGTCTTTCCAGCATTTTAAATAGGAAAGAGGATAGGCTTTTATGACTTGGGCGTTTGGTCCGATAATCTACCTATTTTTGGTAGGTAGATGACTCTCACCTTTCGCCATATGTTTGGTATGTATCCCCAGAAAAAGCAAGCTGGTTTTACTACCTAGGCTATCGAATAATTCTGTCAAGAAAGCTAAGATGATTATTATTAACCATATTAGATAATGATTAATTCTATTCCAATATTTATATTTGTACTTTATATACCTCCAAATCAGCAAGCATCTTTGTATAACCAGCTCTTCGAACTTCTAGAAACTCTAGATTGTATGCTGAGTGATCACATTTATTTTGTTGGAGATTTTAACATACCTGAGTTTAATAACTTTAGTGAATATATATATCCTCAGACAAACTATGCATTTAAACATGTTCTGCAGTTTTTTTGAACTTGATCAATATAATAGCATATCAAACGTTAATGGTAGATTTTTAGATTTAATTTTAAGTAACAAATCTTGCACTGTTGCCAAAGCTCATGACATTTTTTGCCTGAAGACCCTCATCACCCTGCACTGTATATAGCTGCCACAGAGATCTCATTTAAGCGTGCCAAAAGTTTAGCGGTTAACATTGAAAGTACTTACAATTTTCGTAAAGCTAATTTCTTTCTTCTATATGAACAGTTAAGTTTAATTGATTGGTCATTTTTAGATGAACTTACTGACTGTAATGAGGCTTGTGAGCAATTTTATAAAATAATTAATAATATTTTTGATGTGCATTCCTAAAAAAATTTCTAGGCCTAGCAAATATCCGCCTTGGTTTTCTAAAAACATTATTCACGATATAAAAATTAAGGAAAAGTTATGGAGAGCATACAAACATAGCATGGATATATATGAATTTGTACAACGATTTTAAAATATTACGGGCTAAAATTAAAAAAGATATTTCTACCGCATATAAACTTTTCCTAAGCAACGTCCAAAATAATATTCGTTCTGATCCTAAAAAGCTATGGTCATATGTTAAAGGGAAGAAAGGTGTGAATTCCACACCTGACTCACTGACATTTGAAAATTCGGAGTTTCACCAGCCAGCTGATATTGCAAATGTTTTTGCTTTGTTTTTTAAGTCAGGTTTTTCTATTAGTTCCGTAAACGGCTTGTCAGATAATAGCAGTGCAATAAATACTTTTTCTATTAGGTGTATTTCTGAATACGATGTTTACGAGGCTTTGAGAAAAATGAAACCTAAATTTACTGCTGGCCCCGATGGTATACCTGCTTTTCTGCTACGTGACTGTGCTGTAGTATTTGCCCTCCCGCTCATGAAAATATTTAGCATCTGTTTAAATTCTAGTTCATTTCCGGATATGTGGAAAATATCTCGAATATGCCAAGTTTTCAAGAAGGGCGATAAAAATTATGTGATTAATTATAGGCCAATAACAATTATTTGCAATTGCTCCAGGGCTTTCGAAATAGTATTACACAAAATAATTTATTCTAACACTCGCGGGCTAATTAGCGACTCTCAACATGGTTTTATGCAAGGACGATCAACCACTACCAATCTGTTTTGTATGACTCAATACATCTCAGAATCTCTGGATTCTGGAGGTCAAGTTGACGTCATCTATACTGATTTTAGTAAGGCATTTGACAGATTAGATCATAGTATTCTACTGTGTAAACTTCGTCAATTTGGATTATCAGATAAACTGTCAGATTTGTTTGCATCGTACCTACAATGCAGACAACAATACGTAGAGTACCGTGGTTTTAGTTCTGATGAATTTATAGCCTCTTCTGGGGTGCCCCAGGGCTCAATTCTTGGCTCTCTTCTTTTCGTTATTTTTATTAATTATATTAACTCTTTTGCGGATTGTCTTAAATTGCAAATGAATCTTAATCGTGTCAATAATTGGTGTATTGCAAATAACTTGCCATTAAATGTGCAAAAGTGCCATGTACTTTCTTTTACCAGAAGAAATGAGCAGTTACATTATGACTATACACTCAATAATACGTCCCTGAATAGAGTAACTGAATTTAAAGATCTAGGAGTTATTTTTGACTCTAAACTTAGTTTTAACCAGCACATTCTTTCGGTTGTACTTGCTAGTTACAAAAGTCTTGGTTTTGTCATAAGAAACTCTCACGGATTTAATGATATTAGTCTAATGTTCCTGTTATTTAACACATTCGTTTTGTCTAAACTTGAATACTCAAGCATAATATTTAATCCAGGGTATCAAACTTACAGACACAATTTGGAAAATATCCAACGTAAATTTTTAAAATATGTATCCTTCATGGCTGATGGTGTTTACCCCGCTGTCGGTGCTGATCATTATCAATTATTTGCCAGGTATGATGTATTAAGTTTATCTGATAGAAAGGATATGCATTCTCTATCTTTTTATTTAAAACTATCCATAATAAATTAAACTGCCCATCGATTTTAAGTCAATTGAATTTCAATGTTCCGGTAGTCGCTACTAGACATACCAATACATTTTATTTGTTAACTCCGAGGACCAACTTACTCATATTTTCACCTCTCTTCTGTTTGTGCAATATTGATCATCGTGTGCAGCACAATTTGGATATATTTTATTGTACCATTAACTCTCTTTTCTATTTTTCTGTAAATTTATCTACTATTTTTTTTTTTGTAAATGTATATTTTTCCCATCCTTTAATTGGTATGTAAATACTGTTGGATGGTGTATTGTAATAAATAAATGAATGAATGAATGAATGAATGAATAAAAAACAAACAAACAAACAAACAAATAAATAAATAACTATTACATTTATCAAATAAATTTACTCATTTGTTCGATACACATTTTTCAAACGATGTAGAGAAATGGAAATAGGCCTATAATTTTCAACTTTGTTTTAAATCCTGTTTTAAAAAAGCGGCCTAATTTTTGCAATTTTAAGTCTGTCTCGAAATATGCCCTTAAAAAAGATGAATGAATTTCATACATAAGAGTTTAACAACTACCGGTAGATATTTTTTCAGCAAATTAACACCTTTTATTATATTGGACGTTTCTAGATCATCGGCTGGTTTGAAAAAGAATATTTAATTTTATCTGTACAAATTCATGTATTAGCAGAAATTAATAGGACGTGCTACTTTTAACCATTGTTGGATTCCTGTATATGTATTAATACCAAAATGTATTTTTCTATTAGAGTCTCAATTTCCCCCAACGTCTTATTGAAATATTAATGGAACCATCCATCAACTTAGAAAAAAGTCTTTTGCTTTAACGATTCGACGAGTAACTTATAAGTTATGGGTGCTTAAAGCGTTCTATTTTACATTAAACTTATACCAATATGTACTTCAATATACAAACACCCTGATTGATCGGTAAAATTTGAATATTTTAATTTATAGCGCTATACACGGGCTTCGTATCCATTTTCTCATACCTTCCTGGATAAATGTGAATATATTACGAAGCAGGTATTGCCTGCAGTTTAAGTTAATGTCCAAGATACACGAGCATTTTAATTATCGATGGGTGCTTCGTTGCAATAGGTCCCATGAAAAATTGGATTTGAATAATTTCCATATTGGTACATCGATACATGCTGGCCTATGTCAATATTTTCAATTAAAGTAAATAATAAATAGAAAGCTACCGATGTAACCGAGGTAACAGTAGAAGTTACAGTAAAGACTATCAGAAATATGGAACATAGGTTCGGTAGGCGACTTCTGGATTCCAAATTTTAGTTGCCTTTATAATAACTCAAAGATAAATTAAAATTATGGGCTTATTATATACATAAAAAAATATATTACCGCGGAAGTAAATGTGCACATAGTCAAAGATAATAAACTTTTAGACGTTTCCATGGAAATAAACCTTCTCAAATCAACTTAAATCAGAGTACGCTGAATATAGAAACTTATCAAGAAAGCTAATTAAAAATATAAAAAATCGGTATTATAAAAACGAACTTGCAAATGTGAACGGAAATTATAAAAAAGTTTGGGAAATTATAAATGAAGCATCAAATAGTACTCCAAAGCAAAATCAAACTGACAATATGGATGTCTTCAATGAAAAGGGGGAGTTAGTTAAAGACGGTCAACAAAAAGCTAATATTTTTAATATATTTCTCATTAACATCAGGAAAAAATGTCATAAAAATTTGAAAAAAATAATAAACTTAATAATCACTTACCAAACACTATTTTTGCCAACAAAGATCTACAACTTTCCTCAGGCGTGTAACTGAGAAGGAAATAATATTAATAAAAAAAACTAAAAAATAGAGCTGTGGCAGGTCCTTATAATATTACAAACAGTCTAATTAGAGCTGTTCATCTTAACCTAATTAAACCTTTTAAATATATTAAAAGTCCCATTATTAAAACTGGAAAACGCCAACTGAATGGAAAGAATCGATATTTTCCCCAGTATTTAAAGCAGGAGATCCAAAAAATCCAAATAATTATAGGCCCAAATCCCTTACAAATAATTTTGCGAAAATATTTGAACATTCTATTAAAGATCTATTAATGGAGTTCTTCGGTAGTTTTAATGTGATTGGGGAAAGAATTTGGTTTTAAAAAGGAAACTAGTACGGAAGATGCTGTTACTGACTTAATAAAGAAATTGTATATAACATAAATGAAAACTAAAAATGTATTGCGGTATTCCTTGACTTAGCCAAAGCGTTTGATACCGCCTCACATAATGACCTGCTACAATGCTTACAGCACTGAGGCATAAGAGGATCTGCTTTTAATATCCTGGAAAACTACCTGTCAAATATAGTACAACAGGTACGTTTAAAAAAATGTAAAAATGCGAAACTGAAAATTAATACGGACGTACCACAAGGGACAGTTTTAGGCCCAATCTTGTTTCTTGTACACATAAACTCAATTGTTAATGTTTTAAATTTTGATGGACATACAGAATCATATGCAGATGATACTGCCATGATATTTAAAGGAGACACATGGACAAAGGCATTTTTAAGGGCTGAAAATTGGAAAAAAATTATCTTGTTTTTTTTTGCAGAAGTGCGCCGCTTATGAGTAACAAATCTGACGTAATACGATGCAACGAAAACACTTCCTTTCTTATGCGGTATGGGTAAAAACGATTCTCGCTTATAGGGTACTTATTGAAGGGTCTTGTTCTAGTAGTTCTAGAACTTCTTCGTCTACTTCAACAGGATGATTTACTACACATTTTCTGTCGCCTAGTAAACAAAACCCGGTGTCACGAACTCGTTGCACTGCACTTAAATATTTTCTCTCATTAGGTTTGCGCCTATCGGGAAATTTCCTCCCGTATTTTCGTATAGCAAGACTTTCATTCACTGCACCATAGGTTAATATCATGTCGCAGTAGTTTTACGACGTGAACTCTGGCATAATCGATATTTGCAAATACAGTTTAAAATTTAACAAAAATGGGAATGATCTAAACTGAAGTCGAAGAGTCACTGAACTGAACAGTGAACGCGTGCCGTACTGACCCTAGACAGCTAAGACAGCTGATATTACCTGCTAAACAAACAAGCGACACATGTGTGAACGCATCGAGATAGCATAACTCACCCGTTCAGAAGCGTATCTTGTAGGTTTTAATGCAAAGAAATATAATAAATTACCTCGGATCGCTTTAAAATTTTACAGGGGCTTTCCGACATAACAGACTTGTATACCATTTTATTTTCCACATATTTACATAAATCACCTTGTATTTATGCATAAAAACTGATAAATTAAAATATTTTAGAGCCATACTAGATCGGCATTTAAGATGGAATGACCACATTACCTATATAAATAAACATATGAGACAATTAATATCTAAATTTTATTCTCTAAGATTAAAATTAAAGGATCTGTTAATAGTCTACAACTCTCTTGTGGACTCTATTTTACGATACTGTATTTTAACCTGGAGTGGCCTTCAGGATTCGAACCCGGTGGTGCGATGTCCGTGTAATTAATCGCGATTGCCACCTCGCGCCTTATAGTCCAATCAAAAGGGAACGGCCCAATGTTAAATTTATCAAAAATCCTAACAGCAAACAAAAAATATGATCGTATAGAATAAAATATTCTAAAAAATATAGCTTCAAAAGACCGTGGTTCCTCGATGTCCTTCATAACCTAAAAAATTCGAAAAGTTGAAAAAAACGGTTTTTCACGTAAAGAAAACTAAAGGTCGTAGGGAAAAAAGTTAAATGAGAAAGTTGTAGGTATTAAAAAGATCTAATCGATTCACTTTTTGTCGATGTCGATCGGTGCATTAGATTTCAAGATAAATCCAAAAAAAAACGTCAAAAATGGACTTTTTTGTTTTTAGTATATCTTATTCATATTAACGTTTTTAAACTTGTTACTAGTTGATAATGTAGCTTGTGGCAAGCCAAATAAGTGCTTCTCTTCAAAATTTAATTTTAGAGAGATATATCGATTTTTCGAAAAAAGAAAAGGTCTTCTAGGAATTCGGCTCCTCTTGCACGACGGATAGTCCTACAGAAACGATTTTGGGGTTGTTTTTTTCTTCAAGAGTTGTACTATGACGGTAAAAAAATTAAAACAATTTTTCAAATTAAAAAAAAGTTTTTTTTCAAATATCTTTTCCAGTTTTCATTTCTCGATGACGGCTATTATGGCAATCGATTGCTGACATTTCTATACGAATTTAAAAAAAAAAAAAATTATACGACCCTCTGGAGCCGAGATAATTTTTTTTTATTCCAGAGGGCGCTATTTACGTGCTACATCGCCCATTTTTTCGGAGATTACAGTTGAACACTTATATTTTCAATGAAAAAATAGAGCAGCTTATTTCATCGACCTTTAACATTATTAAACAAATACCAAAGTGAAGCGTGTGAGCGCGGCGCGAGCGGGTCGCGGAGTGGGAATAATCTCGCGCGGCCAATCTGTAAACTGGATTCGCGCGTTCAAAATCGTTCGCGCCTCTAAAATATTTAATATCTCGACTTCTTGACCACGTACAAAAATCCTTTTGCACTTAATCTGGGGTAGCTAGAAGAGATAAACACGAATTTGATGATTTGTATGCTATGCAAAAGAGACTCAGAAAAATTTTTGTTTAATTTTTATTTTATTACCTGAATTTTTTGGTTTTTTTTTTAATTATTCATATTAGAACAACTAAAACTCAATAAAACCCGATTCATTTCTTTTTAGTTACAAAAGTAGTTACAATATATCAAAAGGTAATGGGCCGATTCAATTTTATTGTCTTATTGGCTTAGATTCTTCTTTATTTAGATTTTTTAGTTTCTTGAGATGCACTGTTTTCTTCTTTTTCGTCTTTTTCCTTCTTGTGCGTTTATATTCGTGTATAGTGTAGTATCGTTGTCTTCACCATTATTTACTTCCACGTTTTTTTCAAGAAGTACTTCCAAAAGACTTTCTGGATCAGCGTCTATTTGTATTTCAGGAGTATATTGTCGCTCTGCGTAAGCAAACGCTTGTGCATTTAACAAAGTTCTTTTTACATTCACAGATTTTACTTTTACAGCCACTCGTACAGCTACATGATATTTTTTTAAATATTTCCTCTGGTGTCAAAGGTTCCTTTGTGTACACTGGCATTAGCATATTTTCAGCAGTTTTCCACCCCCATTGAGTTACGACGTTGTTATTTCCTAACAATTTTTGCAATTGCAAATAAACTCTGAGGGCGTGTTGTCTTGCGGCTCCTTCAGTAAGTGGTAGATTTTCTAATTGAAACGATGCTCAAATCTAAGATGAACTCAATAAGACAATAAAATTTAATCGATCCATTACTTTTTTATATTTTCTTATATTGTAATGTAACATATACTAAGTGTCTAAATATTGTAACAACCCCAAAATCGTTTCTGTAGGACTATCCGTCGTGCAAGAGGAGCCGAATTCCTAGAAGACCTTTTCTTTTTTCGAAAAATCGATATATCTCGAAAAATAAAAAATAAAAAATTTTGAAGAAAAGCACTTATTTGGCTTGCCACAGGCTACATTTTCACCTAGTAACAAGTTAAAAACGTTAATTTGAAAAAGATACACGAAAAACAAAAAAAGTCGATTTTTGACGGTTTTTTTCGATTTATCTCAAAATCTAATGCACCGATCGACATCGACAAAAAGTGAATCGATGATCTTTTTAATACCTACAACTTTCTCATTTAACTTTTTTCTCTACGAGCTTTAGTTTTTTTACGTGAAAAACCGTTTTTTTCAACTTTACGAATTTTTTAAGTTATGAAGGACGTCGAGGATCCACGGGCTATGTTTCTTAGAATATTTTATTCAATACAACCATATTTTTTTGTTTGCTGTTAGGATTTTTGATGCCCTCTCATAGCTATTGATTGGACTATTAACCCACTCAGCTATCGACCAGATAAGTTAGGACGCATATTTAAAAAAAATAAGCATATATTACATTAACAATATTAGGTAGAAATCCTAGTAGAAGTACAAATCTCTACTTACCTCTGTATGCGTGCATACACGCGTATGTAGGTGTGCATACAGGTCGTATAGTTTTTCTAACGCATCTCAATATTATATTGTATTTTCAAACACAAAACATACTATATCAATTTTTTCCCCCGTTATTTTTTATATACTTTTTATTACCTTACCAAAATTTCATGCAACCTCCCCTAGTAACAAAACTTTCTTACATACGCAGGTAACATATAGATATGTGTTTTATAGATATGTGTATACCTGTACAGGAGTATGTCACTCTATATTTAAAAAATTGTTGTATTACGACTAGGTAATGTTGTAATGAAATTTTTACAAACAAACACATCTTGTGCTTAGGTAAGTTCTTTGCGAAATAATATGAAAATTTGAAATGAAATATTATTCTTATTAAAATATGATGGGGGTTTATGAGACTAAATAATTAAATAAAGAAACAAGTTATTGCCTTATACCTCAAGAGAAACAACAATGCAGCTACGGACACGTATTTCGGAGTTATTGCTCCTCATCAGCGTAGCGTAACTTAGCGAATATATCTTATAATCGAGCAACCCCCATCATATTTTACTTAGTGATTGCCAGGTGGAAATAGAGCAATACAGATAGAGCTCGTCGTACTGATTACTCTCATTTGAGGCCCTAAATGTGGCACATGAAGTTTGAAAGTACAAATCGAGTACTGTGCACTGTACTTTCCGACCTTTGTTGGTTTTACTCATTTATAAGATATATTCGCTAAGCTACGATACGCTGATGAGGAGCAATAACTCCGAAACACGTGTCCGTAGCTGCATTGTTGTTTCTCTTGAGGCATAAGGCAATAACTTGTTTCTTTATTATTCTTATTACTTTAGATACAACTTGTAATTTCTGAAATAGTTATAGATAACAATAAACTTTACTAATAATAGAGTTATTTTGTTAATTACTTGTAAGTTTATATTTTAAGGCGGTCGCAACATATTGCAGAAAAATTGATATTCATTATTGCGCACCTATTATTCATTTTTAAAAATAATTTCATATAAACCGTTACCTTTATTTTCGTATTAGCCGTAGAAATATTAGGAGACTTTGGGCCATTGAACATAAGTGATATTAAATTTATATTGCTTTCTCTTTGCAAGTGATCAATTGGTAAGTGTCACGTTAAATAATAAAGCAGGTGGACTTTTGTATCAAACACAAACCCTTTGCCACTTACTCATTTTAACAGTCTTCATATTTCTGCCAATTAAAACGTAAAATTTTTACCGCAGCAATGAATAAAATTTTATAGCCGGAATAAATTTAAGGTGCTAGTTTTATTATCAAATCCAAAGAGGGATTACCGTAAATGGGAACAATTATTTTAATCGAGCACTGCGTTATAGAACGGTTCAATTTGCCTTTTAAACCTTGACATCCCACGGACTAGCTGCTAAATGTCCTTTCCTGCTGTTTCCTGCTATTTGAAGCTTACATTTCCCAGAACGGGGCCGGATATCAAGGGAAATTTACTGGGAAGGGTTATTTAAATACTGAGGCATGATATATTGTTCATCGTACCACCGTAGCGATAAAAGAGGATAATTAAAATTAATTGGGAAAAAATTAGCGGGAGTTTTATTGAACGATGCAGATTCCAGTTGAAACCGTCGTAACCAAATATTATGATTTGCATAACTAAATAGCTCGGCAATAGTTCGATAAATACTAACTAGAAGGAATGTGCGATATTTAATTGAAACCGGATTGGAAATAAGTTTTAACGATATCGTTTAACAGAGGGATGTAATTTTCAGCTACATATTCATAGGAAGCATTAACTTGATAATATTTGAAATTTTTAATTTATAGTTACTATACAGAATGTAATTCCATTGCCACACTTTAACGAGCGATTGGTCACAAAAATATAAAAAATTTCTTATTATTATGGCACCCTCTATACTGCGATAGGTGTAATATATAGAAAGAAATAGTACATTATGCACTAAGGGAGAGAAACGTCTTATTTTTCCTGTGGTGTAATTTGAAGCCCGAGGACAACAAATACATCGAGGGAAATTGGCGGTCTCTCCCGAGGTGTATATACTATTTTTTCCACGATCGGGAGTAGAAACATTTATTTCATAAATAAAGAATTATAATAAATTGGAGCGAAATTGCAATATTTAGAAGCCTTTGGGATATTTCCATTCAACGTATCATGGCAACATATATTTGTTTACAAATACATTTGTCAAGTGCAAAACTTGAGTTTTGGCATTTTTGGTATGGAAAACCAAGAAGAACCGCAAGATATTGTTGAAGCTGCCGGTGCGGCAGTTTTAAACTTATTACCTACAAAATCAAGAAATTTTTATGATAAAGCGTACAATGAGTTCAGAGAATGGTGTAAGAAAAAGACAAACGTACACGGAAAATGTTATGCTGGCCTATCTTCATGAAAAATCAAATGAATATAAATCTTCCACGGTATGAACCCAATATTCTATGTTAAAATCGTGTATGATTGTGTACGATAACAGATATAAGTAAATATGCATAGCTGATGGCATTTTTGAAAAGAAATTCCGATGGTTATAAAGCAAAAAAATCAAAAATTTTGACAAGGGACCAAATTGACTCTTTTTTATCACAAGCAAATGACTACGAATATTTAGTGATAAAGGTAAGATTATATTAGTGTTTATTAAGGTATGATTATGCATTAATGTTTTGTTACATTTTCAGATTGCGTTGATCTTCGGTATTTCAGGCGCATGCCGTGGAGACGAATTAACTAACCTAAAAGTGATGATATTTCAGATGTAGTATCATCTTTAATAATAACAATACCTAATACCAAAACTAAAATATCTCGAACCTTTGTAGTAACCAGAAATGAAGGAAACATAAATTTACTCGATCTATATCGTAAATATGCCGCATTGCGTCCCTCTCACACCAGTCATGGTCGATTTTTTGTATTTTCTAAATTAGGAAAATGTACTACACAGCCAGTAGACAAAAACACTTCCTTTTGTATGTATTTTTAACACAATAAAGATTTATTTATTTATAATAGTGCCCCATCTATGTTACTGCATAATTCGACCCATCTTCTAAATCTCTTTTAACTTCTTCTAATTTCTTCAAGAGATATGATCACATCAATAATTTTGTTTTTTAATCCTTCCAATTCATTGTTGTCGGTACAAACTTGTTGTTTTAGTTTCATCCAAAAGTAAAAGTCCATAATTGTCAAATCCGAACTTCTTGGTGGACATTGCTGTGGTTCAAATCTACCAATCCATTTTCCCCTAAATAATCCCCCGTCAAAAGAGTAGAGTGGGAACTGCAATCGTCTTGTTGACAATAAATAGATTTGAGTGAAATGATCAATAAATTGACCATTTTAAATTATTTACCTCAAATAGTTATTTGTGTAACTAGTGCAAAAAGTGTATATTTATTGCACGAAATATGAAGTTTGCAGCTCGAGACGAAGTCAAGAACGGAATGGTTCAGTGGAAGTATAGTAACGCAAAAAAAAATAATTTTTTTTTTTAAATACGCTTAAAATGTCATGAAACGTCGATATTTTAAATTTAAGCGAAAAAAAGTCCTGTCTGTCGGTCTGTCTGTCTGTCTGTCGGTGTATACAAAAACGAAACGTTTAAAAAAATTTGTTGGCGTTAGCTACCCCCTCTACCACCCCCATTGCCTCCCCCACCCTATTATTAAAAGGGGTAAAAAAATTAAAATATGATTTAGTGTGTATACAAGAACGAAGTCTAAAAAAATTTTTTTGCGTTAGCTACCCCTTCTACTACCCCCATTGCCACCCCCACCCTATTATTAAAAGGGGTAAAAAAATTAAAATGTGATTTAGTATGAATACGAGAACGAAACGTCTCAATTTTTTTTTTTTGGCATTAGCTACCCCCTCTACCACCCCCATTGCTACCCCCACCCTATTATTAAAGGGAGTAAAAGTTAAATTGGGATTTAGCGTCTGTACGAGAACCAAGGATCTCTAAAATTTATTTTGGTATTAATTATCCCCTTAACACAAAAATAACGTTATAAGATAGCGTTGGGCGCCACGCAACCAATAAAAATATTAGCTGGAATTTAAACTGCTAAATTCAATAAATCAAGATTAAAGTGATTTGAATATGATTGGTGGTTTAAACTCTGAAATTACAGGCTCACAAGCAGATAAATAAAACTAGACTGTCTTAAAACAAACAATATATTATGTGACGCGTTTTTCTCCACCTCGCACGTTGACGTGGAGAAAAGGCGCGGCCACTCTTTGACACACGAGCTTCGGAAACAAGTTTTCGAATTACTCGGGCGCCAGTCCTAGTTTAAGTGATAGGACACACTACCCTCAAGCCGAGTACGCGAGGCTGAGCAGCTCAAGTGGAGAAAGTTTATTCCAGTGGGTCAATATATGGGAAATTAGACGTTCACACACAGACAGTAAAACTCAGAGTTTTCAATAAAATCAATATATTACGAGAATCCTACTATGTACAATTCTAAGTTATCTCTAACTACTTAGTTACTATTAAAATTTACTAATTACTGGATACCGGGAGGAGCAAGCAAAAGTCTAGTACCAAATGACTCAGGCGACAAGGATAGCAAGCATAAAACTACTATTTAAAACTTCAGCACCAAGCAAACGGCAAAGTGTTAGCACAAAGTAAGCGGCGTTACGTGGGCAATTTAATAAAGCGATACCAGGGTGCAGACTAGATACGGATACCAGGCAGAATGAAGCAAGACCACAATCATAAAAATAAATCTACAGTATAACAGTATATGAGGAAATACAGAATACTTGGCTAGTGTGTGCAGTGACAGTTCCTTGGTATATGCTAAAACATAGTATTATTAGTTCCCTGTAAAGGTAAGGTATGGTTAAGAGAACAGATCCGTTACTTTTCAGTACTCCCAGAGATCCGAAGATACATGGTGAGTACCTACGAGTAACAGTAACGAGTTGTAGAACGGCTTCCCTCGAGACGGAATACTGGAAAGGTAAAGTATGATTAGGAACAGATCTGTTACTTTTCAGTACTCCCAGAGATCCGAAGATACATGGTGAGCACCTACAAGCAACAGTGACAATGCTGAAAGGTAAAGTATGATTAGGAACAGATCTGTTACTTTTCAGTACTCCCAGAGATCCGAAGATACATGGTGAGCACCTACGAGCAACAGTGACAATGCTGAAAGGTAAAGTATGATTAGGAACAGACCTGTTACTTTTCAGTACTCCCAGAGATCCGAAGATACATGGTGAGCACCTACAAGCAACAGTGACAATTTGCAGAACGGCTTCCTTCGAGACGGAATACTGGAAAGGTAAAGTATGATTAGGAACAGACCTGTTACTTTTCAGTACTCCCAGAGATCCGAAGATACATGGTGAGCACCTACGAGCAACAGTGACAATGCTGAAAGGTAAAGTATGATTAGGAACAGACCTGTTACTTTTCAGTACTCCCAGAGATCCGAAGATACATGGTGAGCACCTACGAGCAACAGTGACAATGCTGAAAGGTAAAGTATGATTAGGAACAGGTCTGTTACTTTTCAGTACTCCCAGAGATCCGAAGATACATGGTGAGCACCTACGAGTAACAGTGACGATTTGCAGAACGGCTTCCCTCGAGACGGAATACTGGAAAGGTAAAGTATGATTAGGAACAGATCTGTTACTTTTCAGTACTCCCAGAGATCCGAAGATACATGGTGAGCACCTACGAGCAACAGTGACAATGCTGAAAGGTAAAGTATGATTAGGAACAGGTCTGTTACTTTTCAGTACTCCCAGAGATCCGAAGATACATGGTGAGCACCTACGAGTAACAGTGACGATTTGCAGAACGGCTTCCCTCGAGACGGAATACTGGAAAGGTAAAGTATGATTAGGAACAGATCTGTTACTTTTCAGTACTCCCAGAGATCCGAAGATACATGGTGAGCACCTACGAGCAACAGTGACAATGCTGAAAGGTAAAGTATGATTAGGAACAGGTCTGTTACTTTTCAGTACTCCCAGAGATCCGAAGATACATGGTGAGCACCTACGAGTAACAGTGACGATTTGCAGAACGGCTTCCCTCGAGACGGAATACTGGAAAGGTAAAGTATGATTAGGAACAGGTCTGTTACTTTTCAGTACTCCCAGAGATCCGAAGATACATGGTGAGCACCTACGAGCAACAGTGACGATTTGCAGAACGGCTTCCCTCGAGACGGAATACTGGAAAGGTAAAGTATGATTAGAGAGCAGTAGTTGCACTAGCCAAGTTTCTCCATTCCGTTATTTCTCTCCTATGGTCGTACTTACTTCTGGGACTGGATTCAGGCACGTCTGCTGGGGAAGGTGGTCAGATCGGAGTGACACACTTGCTTGGTACACCGGGACTTTTCTATAATCAAACAGCTTATTAGAGTAGCGGGAGAAATGCGCCAATTGGATGCGCGGTTACTCTTGTGGAAACACTCGGCGCGCTCTTGTTTCAGGAACTCACCCAACCGTCTCGTGTGCGTGTCGGCAGACTACTGCCGTGCCCTGCTGGTAATTTGTGAGCTTAGACTCTTTCTATTCAACGCGCTGCTTCCTTAACCTGAGTGCATCTGTACTTTATAAATGAAATATTTTACGTGGTATTGACAATTACCAGTATTAATTATTTTCTAACTAATTCGCCGTCAGCGGTACAATTTATACGGAATAATTGAAATTAAATATAACACAGCAATTTCTATAAAATATTTAAGAGATGAAATAAAATAAAACTTTGAACATATTTGGGTAACGAAAAACACTTCGTTACATCCCCCTCTTACTTCGCCTAAAAAAAAAATTAATGAAATGATTTTTTTTTTTCTTAGCTTCCTCCATCGGCTTTTTTTTTCCAACAAGGATAATATGAAATAAATGAAAAATTTACGGTTCAGGTCCCTATCTGAGCAGAGATGCTTACCCCCTCTATTAAGTACATTTATTGGTGAATAAGTACATCTTTTTACAAGTATAAATCAAAACAAGGTGACTCTATGTACAAACAGTATATATATTAAAAAAAACTAAAATTCTTACAGATTCCTTACGGTCAGATTATTGTTCGGACCAAAATTTAACCATTGGTTCCCTAAAAGAGAAGAAATTTGTACAGATGTCTTCTTGTTAGGTTCCCCTTATGTATAGAACGGCGACGCTGAGTTTCCAAGATTTCCTCATACTGTACTTAGTCCGGTGATTCCTATTTTAAGCAAACAGAGTATGGGAATGATATTTTATTTTTCGACCCAGGTCTACAACAGAAATCAAAATTAACATCAATTCAACAAAAATAAACTGCAATATAGACAGTTGTTTAATAGGAAGTACGACGCCTACATTTTAGGCAGGGAGCCGCATCGGTTTGCGTAACTCGTGATTTTGTCCGGCGGTATCCGGAGTCATTCGGGTTTTGTCGGGAGGTGGAGGTTGCTTGTCTGTAAGGAGGGAATAAGTAGCACTGGGTTCCTCGTGATACTAGGAAAGGTTCTGTAGGAGGGGCTAACGGGGTATGGCGGGAAGGACGGCTAACTAGTGAAAGTGGCTGCGACGGAGCGCATCGGCAATCTTTGGACATAACTCCGTATAACCCACATCTGGAACAGAATATCCTTGATTTTTCTTTGCAAGAGCGTCTACTATGCCCAGGGTAACCGCATCTCCAACATAACTTCCATCGGTCGACAGGTAAGTAAATTGGTACATCAGGAAAAGGTGGTCGGGTTTCCATTGACACGGATAATATAATACTTAAAGAAATTTATTGAGTTCAGAAGTATTGGAAAAATAAATAAAAAAAATAGTATGTTCATAAAATATTTTAGGAGGGAAACGAAAACATTAGTGGATTTAGGCGGCTCCCCTAGATCCAATCAGCAACAAGTAGAAGAGTGTGGTACTGGATCGGTTTGACTAGCATGGGATATCATCAGAGGTTTCCTAGATGGATCATTTGGATTTTTGGTCGGATGGTCACAGGGACAGTCCCGAGATAGAGTCCCTCGGAGGCCACATCTAGAACAGAATGGGGGTACCGGTGATCGCTTGCATGCATTTCGCTTATGTCCGCCGAAACCACACCTCCAACAGATTTCTCTAGGCGCAGGGTGGTAGAATTTGACATCCTTGTATTTCACACAACGGCGATGTTTAGAGCCGGGGGTAATGCAACCGGAGCTATCGGAGTCGGACATGTTGATGTAACTTCTGGAACAAAATCAAAAAAAAAATAATTATTATTTTATCTTTTTTTTTTATAAATCTAGAAGGCAGGTTTCAAGTCTTTGATATGGATCCTTACTAGCTTCGTCCCAGTATCCGATTTGAGGTTGTATACAACGGGGGAAATAACCTTGGTGATGGTATATGGACCGGAGAATTTCGGGGCTAGTTTAGAAGCAAAACCCTTAATGGCAGAAGAGAGGGGATGTTCGCGTTTCATGACGCGATTGCCCACGTGATAGCGTTTTTCCCGGCGACGTAGGTTGTAATATCGGCTTTGATTAGTGAAGGCTTGCGCCAATTTTACTCGCACTAGTTCAAACACTTCTTGCAGTTTCTGCATTCGTTCATTATGGGCCGGTGGGATGGTATTATCCTCTTCTCTAGGAGTGGTTTCTTCGTCGGTGATTTCCTCAGTTTTGGTTTGGTAAATGGCATTTGGAAGAGCCAATTCTCGGCCAAAGTTCAGAAAAGCGGGTGTGAATCCAGTTGATTCATGTTTTGAGCTGTTGATGGCCATCTGCACGGCGTTCAAGTTTTGGTCCCATTTTCTATGGTCTTGTTCGCAGTACTGTGCGATCATAGTTTTGACTGTTCGGTTGGCTCTTTCAACTGGATTTGCTTGAGGTGTGTATGGAGGGGTACATCGGTGATGGATACCAAACTCTTTCAGCAATCCTCGGAAAATCTTGCTGTCATATTGGCTGCCATTGTCGGTGATCACGGTGCGTGGACAACCAAAACGGGTGATGATTTCATCATAAAGGGCTTGGCTCACATTCTTAGCGGTGGCCGTTCGTAGGGGCCGGCATTGGATCCATTTTGTAAATCGATCTTGGAAGACTACTAAATAGTTGTGTCCTTTACTGGATCGGGGTAGTGGTCCTACTAAATCAGTACTGACCGTTTCCCATGGTTGTTTGACGGGAGATGGTTGCATGGTTCCTGGTGTCTGTTGTTGAGGAATTTTGTATCGTTGGCACTGCATACAACTCCTTACGTATTTGGCAACATCACGGAACATCCCAGGCCAATAGTACTTATGTGTGATACGGGCTATGGTTTTGGCGATTCCCATATGACCAGCGTATGGAGCATCATGATTTTCTTGCAACACATTTTGACGGAGTGGCGTTGGTATACACAGTTTCCATGGATCAGAGAGATCTGGTTCAGTCAAGTCACTTGAATCCCAAAAGTGACGGTACAGCCGGTTATTACGAATACAGTAATCCGGAAAGGCTTCTGGGTTGCGCTCGACTTCCGTCTTCTTTCGATGGTACCAAGAACAGTTTGGCGTCTCATTCAGGACGCATAATTCTTCGGTCCCCTTTTCGGAAGAAGGCCCCTCTAATGGTTGGCGAGACAGTGCATCCGCTATTCGGTTCAGGCTTCCTTTACGATATTTAATCTCGAAGTCGTATTGTTGCAGAAAAATGCTCCACCTAGCTAATCGGCCTGCTGGACTTTTTATAGAGTGTAACCATCTCAAGGATTGATGATCGGTCAGAACAGTAAAATGATATCCTTCCAGATAGGGTCTCATTTTCTCTATACCCCAAACAATGGCAAGGCATTCTTTCTCGGTAACGGAGTAGTTCTTCTCTGCTGGGGAGAGGGTGCGACTTGCATAAGCTATCACTCGATCACGGCCATCGACTTCCTGTGTCAAAGCTATGCCAAGTCCTTGTTCCGAGGCATCCGTTTGGAGGACAAATGGTTTGTCGAAATCCGGGCAGGTAAGAACTGGGGCTTCGGTCAGACAAGTCTTCAGTTTCTTAAATGCTTCTTCTTGCTCAGTGTCCCATTTAAATCGATAGTTCTTTTTCAGCAGTCGTGTTAATGGTGCCACAATTCGAGAAAAATCTGGTACAAATCGGCGGTACCATGAGGCAACACCCAAGAAACGACGGAGGTCTCTGATGTTTCTTGGAGTGGGAAATTTCTCAATTGCCTCTATTTTTTCAGGATCGGTGTTAATACCTTCCGCGGTAACTACATGACCCAGATATTTTAGAGATTTTCTGCAAAACTGGCATTTTTCTGGGTTCAGCTGCAGGTTTGCCATTCGCAATCGGCGAAAGACTTCTTGGAGATTCCTCAAATGCTCGTCAAAGGTTTCACCTAGCACTATAATATCATCTAGATAGGCAAATGCGTGAGGTTCCATTTCCGGTCCAATGATTCTATCTAGGAGACGTTGAAATGTGGCTGGAGCTGAGTGAAGTCCAAAAGGCATTACTCGAAAATGGAATAATCCTCGTCCTGGTACTGTAAATGCAGTGATTGGTCGGCTTTCAGCGGTGAGTGGTATTTGCCAGTATCCCTGCTTAAGGTCGATACTGGAGATGTACCGGGCTTTTCGTAGTTTATCCAAGATGGCATTTATGTATGGCAATGGATAAGCGTCTTTCTCGGTAACCTCGTTTACTTTCCGGAAGTCTATGCAGAATCGAGGCTTTCCATCCTTTTTCCGGACTATGACCACTGGAGAACTCCATGGGCTATTTGATGGCTCGATGATTCCATTCGCTAGCATGTCGTCTACTTCCTTGTTGATAATTTCTTGCATTTTGGGGTTCTGTGGTCGGTATCGTTGCTTGATAGGTTCTGGTTGCGAGAGCCGGATGTGATGGTGGGCTAGTTTTGTGGTTCCAGTGATATCTTGAAAACTTGGTAACTCCTCATCCAGAAAAGTCTGCAGTTGTTCTTCCTCGTTGTTGGCGAGAGCTAGAGCGATTCCTCCCATTGGGTTCGCCACCTCCGGTGGTGGGACTGGATGGTAGTTCAGGTATACCGTCGGGGTGGTTAGGTCTATATGGAAAGATTTCTTTCTGAGTATGTCCATTCCTAGCACAATGTCGGAAGATAGGTTTGCAAAATATAGAACTCGTTCCTGGAAATGATTCCCATTTATTTCGAATTCCAAATCATAGGCAGTCGAGATGGACACTATGGTCCCATTGGCTAGTTGGGCAGATGGTGAGGATACGGTGATTGGTTTTTGTCCTCGTTGGGTGATGAAATCCTGGACTCGGTTCCCTAGGTAGGAACGAACAGATCCGGTGTCTACCAGGGCCGAAAATTGTTGGTTATACATCTTTAGTTGAACATGAGGTCGGACGTCTTTAGGGCTGCTGTCTTGTGAGGCCGTAGTACCACGGAACCATACTGGCCTCGTGTCGGTATAGTTCCGGTCTAGTTTCCCGATCTGGGGCATGGACAATCCCGGGTCATTATACCCTGTCGGCCACATTTGGAGCAGAAAAGTTTAGGTGGGAAACGACATTGTTGGCGAAAATGTCCCGATCTGCCACATCTCCAACATATAATGCCTTGTTCGGTAGTATTGGTGCTACTTGTGGAAGTCGTCGGCGGACTTCCGGAATTGGTCCCTCGTCGTGGTGTTGGTGGCTGGGTATTAGTGGCGGTGGTTAGATTTCTGGCCAAGGGCTGCTGCGGGGTATGGTTCTGTGCAGTTGATGGTACCGGAGAACTGTTTTGTGGTGAAAGGTTCCTGATAACAGCGGTGGCATTGGTAGTTCGCGGCCGTAGCTCCTTCTGTAAGGCTTCGTAATAATCTCGGCCGGACTCTCCTGGTTGTTGTCGGCGTTGGTAGATTTGTTCCTCCAAAAAGGATTGGTAGTTCGTGGGTAGGTAGAACTGCTTGAAGTCTGTCACAAAGTCTTCCCAGGTATTCCACAGATTCCGCGTGTTGCGATACCAGGCTAAAGCATTCCCTTGGAATATTTCGTGCCGGTAGTAGTGAGGCGTTAGGTATATCGCTGTGTTCTTGGAACTCCGTCAATTTTTCTAGAAATTCTATGGCATCAGTTCTGCCATTGAAATGCAGGTTCCACTTGCGAACTTTCTCGCATATAGTGCTTATTGGCATTTGGGTGAAGGGTTCGCCCGCTGGTGGAGGTACGGCGTCTTGGGTTGGTGGTGGAATTACGAAAGAGAGTGGTGGTTGATCCACTCTAATTCGTGGGGAAGCTCTCCCTTCTTTTAGGAATCGAACTAGACGGAGCTTTTTCTGATCGACGGTTCCGGTTACGCTTAAGCCAAACTTCTGTAATTCGACATCTATTTCCTCCTTCCTTAATTTGTAGATCCAGCTCAGTCGTACTTCTCCCCATTCTGAACTAAGGGTTTCTCCTTGCACGCTTTCTGGGGGTATCTCTGAATCTCCTCCGGTAGCCATTTGGTTGTGTATGGATGCTTCTGGTAACACGTTATATGATTTCTTCAAATGTTCTGTGTGGGTTGGAGGTTTCGGATGAACTCCTCAGTATGGTGATACTTAACAGGAAACGATGCGCTTACACGGAGTGTAATCGATGTTGGAACTGGTGGGGACGGCTATCTTGAAATAGACCTCTCTGCTCGAAGTCTTCTGGCGAAGTGTTTCCTGCGGCGAGGAACGACAATAATATAGAACGATGCGGTACACAGAGTGTAACCGATACTGGAACTGGTGGGGACGGCTGACTTGAAGTGAACCTCTCTGCTTGAAGTCTTCTGGTGAAGTGTTTCCTGCGGCGAGGAACGACAGTAATATAGAACGGGAAACGATGCGGTACACGGAGTGTAACCGATACTGGAACTGGTGGGGATTGTTGTCTTGAAGTGTTTCCTGCGGCGAGGAACGACAATAATAGAGAACGATGCGGCACACGGAGTGTAACCGATACTGGAACTGGTGGGGACGGCTGTCTTGAAGTGAACCTCTCTGCTTGAAGTCTTCTGGCGAAGTCTTTCCTGCGGCGAGGAACGACAACAATACAGAACGATGGAGTGTAACGATACTGGAACTGGTGGGGACGGCTGTTTTGAAGTGAACCACTCTGCTCGAAGTCTTCTAGCGAAGTGTTTCCTGCGGCGAGGAACGACAATAATATAGAACGGGAAACGATGCGGTACACGGAGTGTAACCGATACTGGAACTGATGGGGACTGTTGTCTTGAAGTGAACTGCGCAGGTCGACGGCTTCAGATTCAACTCTCCTGTTGAAATGGTGCAGTCAGCTGACAGGTAGAGCTGATATCTTGAAGTGAACTGCACAGATCGACGGCTTCAGACCAACTATCCGGTGGACACAGTAGATGGTGAGATTAAGCTGGAACTGCTGTCTTGAAATGAACCACTCTGCTCGAAGTCTTCTAGCGAAGTGTTTCCTGCGGCGAGGAACGACAATAATATAGAACGATGCGGTACACGGAGTATAACCGATACTGGAACTTGGTGGGGACCGTTGTCTTGAAGTGAACTGCGCAGATCGACGGCTTCAGACCCAACTCTCCTGTTGAAACGGTGCAGTCAGATGACAGGTAGAACTGATATCTTGAAGTGAACTGCACAGATCGACGGCTTCAGACCAACTATCCTCTTCCTGACCAGGCGCTTCGTTTTACTTCCTCATAGCTATGCGTGGTTGATCCTGCGTCCCAGGCTTGATATATTAAACTTGCTTACTCACAATCTCTTCCTTTGCTGAATCCTCTTGACTTGTTGGGTACCGGTATTCAGAAAACGGTGGATACCCAATTACTGGTCTTGACGGGGTCTAGGGACTCGTTTCTTACAGTCTCAGCAATATTTTTCCTCCCAGGCCACTCTTGTACACGTCTTTTCACAACGGTTGGTCGGAGCCAACTGAAACTAGTGGTAATCAATTCTACGTCCTCAAGTTACTCGAAAACGAGGGGTCGCTTCGACTATACCTTCTGGTTACAGTGGTGCCAAGTATTCCGGTCAAAATTTTGGCAGTTGGTCAAAAGCGGTGCAAAAGGTGTATCTTGGTCCTAGTTATCCTTCAGTGCCTGTATCACTCACTTCTGACCTCTAGTTTGACTACAGCACACTTCTTCCCAGAACGGTGGGTCGGACTCAACTGAAACCGGTGGCAATCAATTCCTTGTGGTCGTTTTAGTCCAAAACGACACCATCCGTGACTTCGTGTGTCTTCGGGAGTCTTCGGGAATCTTCGGAAGTGCTCCGGCGGAGCTCGAATTTTTTGTTAAAAGTCCAGCCTCCACACGTGTAAACTCCCTGAAAACTTCTTTTGATTCTCTCCTTCCTCCAGTCGTTGACAAAATGGTAAATACCCTCTTCGGAGGAGGTCGGATTTGCTCGGGAATGATCGCAATCGATTCCCGATGGTTGGTTTAGTCGGAAATGACACCTTCCTTGGTCAAATGCGTCACCTGGTACTTTTTCGGTTGCTTTCGGTGACTGCCGAATGTGAAAGTCTAATCTAATTTCCCTTTTTTTATTTTTAACGGTCCCTGTTCGGGCGCCAAGTTTGTGACGCGTTTTTCTCCACCTCGCACGTTGACGTGGAGAAAAGGCGCGGCCACTCTTTGACACACGAGCTTCGGAAACAAGTTTTCGAATTACTCGGGCGCCAGTCCTAGTTTAAGTGATAGGACACACTACCCTCAAGCCGAGTACGCGAGGCTGAGCAGCTCAAGTGGAGAAAGTTTATTCCAGTGGGTCAATATATGGGAAATTAGACGTTCACACACAGACAGTAAAACTCAGAGTTTTCAATAAAATCAATATATTACGAGAATCCTACTATGTACAATTCTAAGTTATCTCTAACTACTTAGTTACTATTAAAATTTACTAATTACTGGATACCGGGAGGAGCAAGCAAAAGTCTAGTACCAAATGACTCAGGCGACAAGGATAGCAAGCATAAAACTACTATTTAAAACTTCAGCACCAAGCAAACGGCAAAGTGTTAGCACAAAGTAAGCGGCGTTACGTGGGCAATTTAATAAAGCGATACCAGGGTGCAGACTAGATACGGATACCAGGCAGAATGAAGCAAGACCACAATCATAAAAATAAATCTACAGTATAACAGTATATGAGGAAATACAGAATACTTGGCTAGTGTGTGCAGTGACAGTTCCTTGGTATATGCTAAAACATAGTATTATTAGTTCCCTGTAAAGGTAAGGTATGGTTAAGAGAACAGATCCGTTACTTTTCAGTACTCCCAGAGATCCGAAGATACATGGTGAGTACCTACGAGTAACAGTAACGAGTTGTAGAACGGCTTCCCTCGAGACGGAATACTGGAAAGGTAAAGTATGATTAGGAACAGATCTGTTACTTTTCAGTACTCCCAGAGATCCGAAGATACATGGTGAGCACCTACAAGCAACAGTGACAATGCTGAAAGGTAAAGTATGATTAGGAACAGATCTGTTACTTTTCAGTACTCCCAGAGATCCGAAGATACATGGTGAGCACCTACGAGCAACAGTGACAATGCTGAAAGGTAAAGTATGATTAGGAACAGACCTGTTACTTTTCAGTACTCCCAGAGATCCGAAGATACATGGTGAGCACCTACAAGCAACAGTGACAATTTGCAGAACGGCTTCCTTCGAGACGGAATACTGGAAAGGTAAAGTATGATTAGGAACAGACCTGTTACTTTTCAGTACTCCCAGAGATCCGAAGATACATGGTGAGCACCTACGAGCAACAGTGACAATGCTGAAAGGTAAAGTATGATTAGGAACAGACCTGTTACTTTTCAGTACTCCCAGAGATCCGAAGATACATGGTGAGCACCTACGAGCAACAGTGACAATGCTGAAAGGTAAAGTATGATTAGGAACAGGTCTGTTACTTTTCAGTACTCCCAGAGATCCGAAGATACATGGTGAGCACCTACGAGTAACAGTGACGATTTGCAGAACGGCTTCCCTCGAGACGGAATACTGGAAAGGTAAAGTATGATTAGGAACAGATCTGTTACTTTTCAGTACTCCCAGAGATCCGAAGATACATGGTGAGCACCTACGAGCAACAGTGACAATGCTGAAAGGTAAAGTATGATTAGGAACAGGTCTGTTACTTTTCAGTACTCCCAGAGATCCGAAGATACATGGTGAGCACCTACGAGTAACAGTGACGATTTGCAGAACGGCTTCCCTCGAGACGGAATACTGGAAAGGTAAAGTATGATTAGGAACAGATCTGTTACTTTTCAGTACTCCCAGAGATCCGAAGATACATGGTGAGCACCTACGAGCAACAGTGACAATGCTGAAAGGTAAAGTATGATTAGGAACAGGTCTGTTACTTTTCAGTACTCCCAGAGATCCGAAGATACATGGTGAGCACCTACGAGTAACAGTGACGATTTGCAGAACGGCTTCCCTCGAGACGGAATACTGGAAAGGTAAAGTATGATTAGGAACAGGTCTGTTACTTTTCAGTACTCCCAGAGATCCGAAGATACATGGTGAGCACCTACGAGCAACAGTGACGATTTGCAGAACGGCTTCCCTCGAGACGGAATACTGGAAAGGTAAAGTATGATTAGAGAGCAGTAGTTGCACTAGCCAAGTTTCTCCATTCCGTTATTACTCTCCTATGGTCGTACTTACTTCTGGGACTGGATTCAGGCACGTCTGCTGGGGAAGGTGGTCAGATCGGAGTGACACACTTGCTTGGTACACCGGGACTTTTCTATAATCAAACAGCTTATTAGAGTAGCGGGAGAAATGCGCCAATTGGATGCGCGGTTACAAAATTGTGGACTTAGAAAAATTCCGCGGCTGGGAATTAATATAAGACAAGTATTTGTGCCTGGTGTTTCAGACTGGGAGGAAACACGTCTAGTTGCTTTGAGTCGATCGGAGCGACTGCCTACACGGTATGAATTTAATTTCTTCCTTCAGATATGAAGGAGTGGGAGAAACAGCAGAAAACAGATGCGTGATGGATCAAGGTGACGTCAGACGGACTTAGAAAAATAATTCAGAATCAGATTTGGACTTTGAAGAATAATTCCACGAAGGTTTTGTGGACTTAGAAAATACAGATTTTATGGACTTAGAAAAATTGATGTTACCTGGCGGCTTCAAATATTTAGTGTGAACACGTCTGCTGGCTCTGAGTCGATCGGGAAGACTAACTGGTCGGTGTGAACTAAATTACTGCCTTCAGAGATGAAGGAGTGGGAGAAACAGCGGAAATTATGTGCGCGGTGGATCACTGTGACGTCAGCTGGACTTGTAAAAATATTTGAAATGTCTTTTCGGACTTAGAAAAATAATGATACAGAAGTTATGAACTTAGAAAAGTTATTGTTACCTGATTTGTAGACTTGTAATATTTTCAGGACAGTACCAGGGCCAACAGCAGGCACGTGTATCTCGTGGGACGGCAGCCGGAAGACTAAATGCGGAATAATTAAATTATTCCCATGTACTGAATGGCTACGTCACATAAGTGACGTCGGGCGGACTTGTAAAATATTTTAAAATATCTTCGGACTTAGAAAAGTAATGCCACGATGAATTTGTGGACTTAGCAAATTTACCTTTACTCTTGTGGAAACACTCGGCGCGCTCTTGTTTCAGGAACTCACCCAACCGTCTCGTGTGCGTGTCGGCAGACTACTGCCGTGCCCTGCTGGTAATTTGTGAGCTTAGACTCTTTCTATTCAACGCGCTGCTTCCTTAACCTGAGTGCATCTGTACTTTATAAATGAAATATTTTACGTGGTATTGACAATTACCAGTATTAATTATTTTCTAACTAATTCGCCGTCAGCGGTACAATTTATACGGAATAATTGAAATTAAATATAACACAGCAATTTCTATAAAATATTTAAGAGATGAAATAAAATAAAACTTTGAACATATTTGGGTAACGAAAAACACTTCGTTACAATTATCACAATCAAATGTGGAAAAATATCATAGCAGTTTAAAGTATGTACCTATATTAAAAATAAAAGTTTGACAAAAGCACATTTTTTATAAAAAACAAAATTATTACTATTTTAATTAGTTGAATGAGTGAATGCAATTTAACTCTAATGAAAAATTAAGATCAAATGAAATGTACTAAGACCTGTTGAGTTCGAAGACAATTTAGAGACAGACAGACGAACACATACCTTTCATATGCTGGTAGTTGAGATGGTAGGTATAATCTCCAAAGTGGTTTTCCGGGCAACATGGTGGCACATTAGCTAATGGCTGTCCTGGAATATTTTCCAAATATAGAAGATATTGATGACCTCAACTCCTCTAGACAAGGTGATTATTACGGATGGAATTTGTATTGCTGTCAGATCTTATATAACAGAAATCTTCCTAAGTTGAACCCTCTTCGTGGTCTTGTGCATAGGAAAATAAATGTTATCAGTCAAATACCTTTTACAACAAAAGAAAGGGGGCGAGCATAGATGCGTCTTTATTATGTACATACTCCAATATGCGATGTAAAGCAACATTAGGCGCGGTTAGTACTTGGGCGACCGTTTCAAGAAAAACTGTGTCCTCGCTTCACATATCTTCTAGCGGCTTGTATGTCAGTGTATGCGCGGAAATTATGCAACCTTAGGCGAGGGTTGTATAGAAGATATACCATCCTTCGGAGGGGATGTAAAGCCGCCAGTCCCTTGTCTATTAAATGTTAGGCAAGTAAAAGATCCCTACTCTTCTTAAGGGAAGAGATTCGGCAAAAATTCCTGGTTGGTAGTAGCTCGTCTACAGACGTCGGTGATAGGCCTCAGTAGCGGAAATATACCGACGTTAAATAAATGTTAAAAAAAACAAAAGAAAGAGAAAATATGTAAACTTTGTGTTGCTAACCGGACAACAAAGCAAATATTGCAAAAATAATAAAAAAAGTAACAAAATTACAAGTAGAACGTAACCAAAACATTTACTTTGATCTAAGAATAATCAAAAGATATCAAGATACTATGTTAAGATAATTTTCCCAATTACTGAAATAAATTTCCGCTAAACTTATTATTATAAACGAGAGTTACATATTATAATTCACTAGATATAGCCAATCACCTTTCCAATACGGTGAAATGGAATGGTCCATTATTATTATTGAGAAAAGGAAGGTAATTGATATGTTTGATTAGTTTTGACGTTTAACTGTTGACATTATTTTGTAAATAATCTTTCTGTATACTTGCAATTTAATATTAATTGTTATAATCGTAGATAAAATATAGTATTCAATTTGCTATATTATCGGTCATTGAATAATATACTATTACCATATTAACAAGTTTAACATCACTTGAACAACTAAGAAAGTCTAGTTAGGTACCATAAACATTACAGATTCGTAGAGTAACAACCTGAAAATTGGTAAAATGATAATCTATAAAAAAACATATGATATTGCTATTGTTACACCTACCTTTAAAGTTTGTGACAATCCACTTGTATACAGTCACAAAAAGTTGCAAATATGCAGAAATCTTATATGTGGCATGACACCAACGTATCGGATGACAAACTACTAAAACATAGCGCGGGGAGCAAACGATAAGCGACAAAATTTGCCCATTGCAAACCGATCGTTCATGACTCTTTGTTAAATAAACATTAGTTAGCTTGCATTTCAGTAATTTTACTAGATTTTAGAGGAATATTTGTAGTGTACTTCTGCGATTTGTCTCTGTATATATTTAAAATAACGGCACCAAACCTAATCCTAACTCAACCAAAACCTTTTCAGATCTTCTAGAACATTGATGAAACCCTCATGCAAACTTTTATCCAAATCCGTTCCCCAATTCAAAATATTTGAAATTAAATGCGACAGTAAAGCTGTATAGTTGTTGTTGAATAGGGATACACGTGACGTGACCAGTTTCACGACGTAACGGCTACGCGCTTCGATCATGTCACGCGAAATGCGATCTATGCTTCACATTTGCTTTGTTTTTAATTTTTTTCACGGAAACCAAATCGAAAGGGTGGAAGTGTGATATATCGTTGAAATTGGAATTTTAATTGCTTTTCAATGATTCGATTGAACTTTGTAAGTAATTACAAAGTAAACAACTTGTTGCGCCATAACGGCACTAAGCATAATCCGATCTCAACCAAAATCTTTTCAGATCTTCTGGAGCACTAAAGAAACGCACATGCAAAGTTTCATTCAAATCCGTTCAGTAGTTTCGGCGCTATCGTGCTAACACACATACACACATACATGTTCAAAAACGAATTTTTTGGGTTCCTAGGACCTCAGAACGTAAAGATTTGATGTTATCTCAATTTTCGTTTTTGAACCAATTTTAGTAACCTCTCACAATTTTATTGTGGTGAAGTTAAAATTATAATTAAATAATACCTACATGTTTTTGTAATATCAAGCAATAAAATTTAGCGGAATATTTATTAGTATAGTTGCTTACCATGTTCATACGTATACTCAAATTACAAGAAAAACGTTACGTTTCAGATCGAATTGGTATTCAATAGAATATCTAAGTACTTTTTGCACTAGTGCAAAAATTGAAACTTTTGGCACTGTAAATAGTGCCAAATGTATTAACATTTTTCACCATCGTAGAAAAAACAATTTTTAACTGCTACAATGTTCTCATTCTTTGAAGCGCTTCTACTCGTATACGAATGTTCTGTTTTCTAATCTTTCATTTTGACCTTTCAAACGAAACCTCATTTGGATGGAGCAATTTTTTCTAAAGTTGTATACTTTAGCCAATAAAAGAGCCGCGTGCGGACGCCAAACTGGTCATAGGTCTAGTTTATAGCGAGAAATTTAAAACTATTATTACGTGTTTACACCCTATAATAAACACTCCGAACATAGGTTCAATAGTTGCAACACGGATTGTCACTAACTGCTGATTAATTTATCACTTAATTTACAATAATTAGTCCTTATAATAACACATTAATTGTAACTATTATCTACTATAGACTTACTACTGTAATTCACAACTACTATTATTGATTTTCGAAACAAATACTTTTCTACTTTTTTTATTTCATTTTGTTATGAATACAAAGAAAACCGAAAAATATTTTATTATTTATACTTAATGATTTTCGATTGATAGCTTTTCTTATTCGATTTTCTACATACGGTTGGCTATATACAATTTCATTTCCAATATTTCATGGTAGAATTCGATAGATATTTCAACACGTATTTCATGTTATGAGGGAGGAATCCAAATTCATGTAGCGTACAAAATATTTATCATTGGTTTTTGTAATTAAAGCTTTTATTGTCACGTCGCGTAATTCATGTCAATAGTCAGATAATAAATCATCTCATATGAGTATATAGTCTACAAATGTTTCGCTGTTATAAATGTTAACGGTGTGAGTAAAACTTGTGTCAAAATTCACGTTTAATTTATTCATCTATTATTGATTAGCTGGTTTTATAAATGGCAATTAATTAATTTTATCAAATTAAAAGCCTATTATCGCATCAGTTTTCTATAATCAGTATGGTATTACAGTCATTACGCAAGAAGGACAATCTGTTATTAAATTTAGTTTCATCATTATTATAAAATTTATAAGTATTGCTATTTCAAAGGGATACATTCCATTGCACATGATTTGCGACTAAACAGAGTGAATTAACTATGATGAAATTAAAAAAGCTTGCACATACGTGAATGGTTATAAAATTGTATTGATCCTCAGACTCCATATAGGAATTCACAATATAACTAAAATATTAAATGAAGACTGTCCAATGCAATCTTAAATAGTGTGCCTATCCAAATGTTGCGGAGGGGGCGAGCGTAGGTGCGTCTTTACTATGTACATACTTCGGTATGCGATGTAAAGCAACGACAGGCGCAGTTAGTACTTGGATTGGTGACCATTCCAACGGAAACCGCGTTCTCGCCTCACACATCTTCCAGCGGCTTGTATATCAGTGTATGCGCGGAAGCTATACAACCTTAGGCGAGGGTTGTATAGGAGATATACCATCCTTCGGAGGGGATGTAAAGCCGTCGGTCCCTTGTCTATTAAATGTTAGGCAAGTAAAAGATCCCTACTCTTCTTAAGGGAAGAGGTTCGGCAAAATTCCTGGTTGGGGGTCGTCTACAGGCGTCGGTGTTAGGCCTCAGTAGCGGAAATAGGCCGACGTTAAATAAATGTATAAAAAAAAAAAAAAAAAAAAAAAAATGTTGCGGACCTCTAACGTATACGACCACCATACGCTTTAACGTTTGTGGGCCGCATAATAAAAACCGCTACGTCCGTAGCAGAGTTTGGCTATTGTCCTCAGGAGGCGCGATATACTTCCAGCTGGTGAAAGGCAGAGAGACATTTTTTGTTGGCGTATACGGTTGATAATCTCACAAAACTCGTTTTTTTCCGAGGCATCCTGGTGGATTTTGGGATTGTCAACACAGGAAAGTTTTCTCCATCTGTTGTTGTTCCGTTTAGCGGAATATTTTGTTGTTGTGAGTAAATTTTAACTGCGGAAGCAGGATAATTAAGTATACAAGGTAAGCTAACCTCTTCACGCCATCTTACCTGTTCTCTACCCACGTGTTTCACAAATTTGCAGGCTTTCCTTTGGAAGTATCGTGTCGACTTGAAATGCGGACTCGACCCCATTCATCCAACTGTGACTTTCTAGGAACATTGGTGGGTTGTTCCCTCATCAGTGAAGTAAATTATATTTCTTTTGTGGGTTATGTCAGATTTGAATTGCTCACATTAGGCACGTTTCACGTGCATTTCCGACCATGCAAATTAAATCGTGATATCTTTAGGGTTCTACGGACGGGGCTTTCACACACAGTAGTGAAGTTCCACGGACGAGGCATCCACACACAGTAGAAAGTTCCAGGGCTGGAGAGGCTATAATCAACCCCCATCCTCGGATCAATTTCTTTCGTCCCGAAGACCGTCGAAGTCGGTAACGTACCACCCTAGATAAGTGTGTCGTTTTTATTTACCGGGGACCACCTTCAGTGGTTCTGCGCGGTTATATTATTCATACTTACTTTTGTATTGTAACTTGTACATATTTAAAGACTTTATGCATTTATATTTATTTAAGGACGTTCTCTAAATCAGACCCATTGTGGCCGAATTTATTACCATTTATCCTCACCTTGTAAACCGATGTGTAGCTACACGAGGCATTTTATTAATGTTGTAACTTATTAATCAAGAAATTTGCCACACCTTTTGAATATCGCCAGGTTACGTGCTAGAGAACCAATATTTGTAAATTCTGTAATATAGTGCATTTCAAGTTTAAAGGAAATGTCATTATTTCGTCTGCGACCACTACGTATGGAACCCTCAGTGATTTGTGTAAGTAAGTAAACTAATAATTTGTCATAGTTTATGTAAACTTGGGCTTAACGCTAGTGAAATTTTATCGTGGGCACGTTACATCACTTATCCGGGGTAAGTTGTGTCTGCGATATCTGCTACGCTGCAGTAGCCCAAGTGAGTTTCTTTGTGTAATATCCTATAACCATTAATATCCAACGTATTTAATTGTTTATGTACGTGTAAATCGTAGCACAAAGTACCGTCAAATTAAAGTCTGCATAAAAGAAGGTATTAGTTATGAACAGACCTTTAAATACTTCGTCCCATTTCACAGATAGATTTAATGTTTCATATACAGAGTATGCCAATAACAACTCCCAGGTTAAATATTTCGGAAACTGCTAGAGATATTTGAGTTCTGTAAAAGTCCATTACTAGAACTTGTAAATGGCTTTGTTACATGGCGTATGTCCATTTAACAACTTTATGAAAACAACTGATATTTATTTATATTTAGCGCGATCTGTATAACATTTTAATATAGTTTTTTAAGTGAAGCTACTTCAAACTAACATAAATTTCTTTGTATAATTGCTAAATTACTTCAAATTGTTTTATATAGTTATTATTTGTATCTTAGGATCTCAGCCATGTTTTTTACACTAATACCAGATAACCAATTGTCTCTACCATGCCTGCAAACCATTTACATTCCTTTAAAATTTCATTTGTTTACTCTGATTACTCTGTGCTGTAGTTATTTTTCTTACCTCTAAAACTTCTTACAGGTGCACCTGTTATATAGTGTATGTTATGTAATGTATTTACTGGATCATCACAATACAGTTTGAAAACAATTTGCTTTAGTTGGACAGTTCGTACTTATTAGTTTATATTTTATTTTACCCTTGGAGCCTATACTCGAAGATTGTACCTATTCATTATTAAATATTAAAGATTTTTATATCGATTATAAATCGGTTCTGTAATTTGGTTGTGAAAGGAAATCTAACTAGAAAAGGAACCAGACACTGCTATATTAATTAATTAAGCCGCTCATAAGCAGATGGCGTAACGCTAATAAAATATTGCAGTTTCATTTCACTTAGTAAAAATATATTTTTAAAGTTTGTACATTGGTATTATAGTTAAAATAGTGATATAAATAGAATAGAATAGAATAGAATAGAATAGAATAGAATAAACTTTATTGCTATAGATCTTACAAAAAAGACATTAGCATTGTCAGGGTAATTAAATATTAAAAGTTATTACAATACATTAAAATATAAAACATTAGAATACAAAATATATAACATATATAAAATATATAAAAACAAGGAGAGCAGCAAAAAGAAAACACACAACTAAAACAACCCTAAAACTAAAACTGTAGAAAACATTATAATCAGTTGCACTATTGAAGTTACTAACAAAAGTTTTATGCATTTAAAAAATCACTGTAAGAGTAAAATGTATTTTCAAGTAAATACAATTTAAGTTGATTTTTGAAGGTATGAATGTTATTAATAGATTTTAATTCTTGTGGTAAGGCATTGTAGGCTTTGATAGCGTTATAACATGGACTTTTTTCATAAAAACTATGATGGTGTACTGGTATTCTGAGATCATTCCCATGTCTTGTTGTCATCAATCTGTACACATCAATATTTCTTGTAAATTCACCAGTATTTTTTTTAACGAACAAAACTAATTTATAAATATAAAGAGACGGGATGGTAAGTATTTTCAATTCTTTAAACAAAGGTCTACATGAATCTCTGCAAGAGACCTTCATCATACACCTAATTATGCGTTTTTGACAAACAAATACTTTCTGCCAATGTAGGGAGGAACCCCAGAATATTATCGCATATTCTAGAATACTTTGTACGTATGAAAAATAAAACATTCTTAGAGAGTCTACTGATAGTTGGTATCTCATGAATCGTATTAGGTGTACTTTATTAATTTATCATCCGAAGTGGCCATTCGCCTTCCAAATCTGAACTGAATGACACCTATATGAACTTTTCGATTGTGAGATCCTCGAGTAATTAATTACTATTACATTTATAGTTCACATTTCTTTATGTTTGAATACTACTTATTTATTGTCTGAAAGTTATTTGAGGTATTCTACGAATATTCTTTCCTTTTATTTCTTGTTTCTATATTTTTATAGAAGACTCCGTGCAATGGCTTATCCTTATGGAGCTGCAGATTATTATTATTATTATTTACATTGAAGTAGTAACGATTACGACCTGAATGTGTTCATTTCCTCTACTATTTGTCATGTTGACTTTTGTAGATAAATAAATAAATTGCCATGTTCACCGCATTAGTCACCCACTTTTACATATTTTTATATCACACGATATTTTGAGGTCCCAATACCGACTTCTTAATTTCCTTTATTATTTTCCCGTTTCGTTAACTCAGAATAGGTAAAATAAATACTACAGTTACTACTAGTGTCATTGTCCGGCTTTAGAGTACAAAATAGAATAGATAATACAAACGTGAACTGCAAAATTTAATGTATGTGTTTCATATTCTAAGTTTAAGTTAATATTTGTTCGTGAAGACGGTGCCCTGTTCTAAGTGTAAAACTAAATATTTGAGTACATGTGACATCGTCAGTCAAAGTGGTAATTTACGTCTAGGTATAATGCCGACTGAGACAGAGCCAAATTGTAAAACATACAATTTAATTCGATTATATAGATCATGGTACGTTAAATATAGAGAGTAATGTTGTGTATTGGATTTAAACTTCTTAAATTGCAGATTGCTATATTTTTATTTTTATTATTTGGCTTACTACAGCAAGTGTCTTGTGAGAATATACTACACCGTAGTAAAAGGTTCTTAGTTTTTCCAATGGGGGGAACTTTCAAGGTAAGGTTTAAAACATTTTTATAACATTAATTAAACATTTTATTGTGACGAGGTCGGTTTGTACTTACGGTGCACTATACCAGAGACAGTAGACAAGCAGTAAGTTTTTCTCGGATTCTCTAGTTAAGGAAATAGTTATTTGTTTAACTAGGCAGCAAAATGGTAGATTGACTGCCGTGGCTGATAACGCAGCCAAGACAGTCAATCTACAGGGTGTCCCACGACGAAATGCGGCGATCGATATCTCGAACGTAGGCATCGGAAAATTTCGAAAAATTGGTAATAAACTAATGTCGATGGGGGCAACTCGGTTAAAATATTTTCAAGATGGTGGCACTTCCGGTTATACTGGATTAGATAATAAAGGCTTCCTTATAGGAAAGATTGATAATTCTTTTAGGGCCCGCAAACGCCATTTTTGACATAAAAATTGAAATATCTCAAAAACGGAGAGACCGTTTCTTCTACAAAATCGCCCTTTAAAATATTGCAACGGAATTTCCGGACACCCAGTATAATGAATTATTATTTTTGCTTTCAGTTAGTAATTGGAATGTCTACTCCATTAAAAGTAGCGCCGAAACAATCCATGGCAATCGGCTGGAATTTTCAATTTCAATATCCAGTTCCAAGTAATATAACTCAGCTGCAGAACTATCCTCCTATAGTTTCCTCACGTTCCAGGGAGAAAAGGGAAATGCAGAAAAGCGATCGCTCGTTATTTTATGAGAGCGTCGAAGGTATACTAAACAGGTGAGGGAACATTCCGTAGCATATTCCTGCTCCACGGAATATTGAAGGGTTTCTGAATGTACCTACAACTTGAAAAAGTATGTATAAATTTAACTATTAAATATTGAAGCTTCAGGAAGTACACAACAGCTTTATGAAGTATCAGTTAGTATTTTAGATAAATGATCTATCAGAGCAAATGTTTATTTATTCGGTGCAAGTAGACATTTTAATTTACTATAATTCGCAACAGCTGAATATTGGTATGGGTCTTAGGTGCAGTATTACAAATAAAATATCAAAAATCCCCACCGATTCTACGTCTGCTAAACAATTTATTCAAGATCAAAAATACCGTTCTTGCATTTTTCTGGTTCTGTACGTATTAGAAAAATATGTCGGACAAAAGTTGCACATCATACAATTATCTTAAAAAATTGTTCTTATATTTTTTCTCCTACGAATCACCATCCCTGAGATATCGCGATTACAAAAGTTGAAGAAGTAGTATTCTACATAATATGCACACATTTCCGCATCACCTGTGAGGTAGTGCACTTGACGCATTTTCTTTAACGTGGTTTCCCCGGTAGGCATACTTCACGATATACTGTGATTCAGTTTTATTAAATAATATTCTATTAACTAAAAAATGGTACTATTGGAAATGAATAAAGTGGCACGAATTATTGTTGATTTCGGGAAAATTTTAGTCTGCCTGATAATCTTCAAATGCTACTTCAACAATAATGTCTTCTTCGCTTTCTTCTTCTTCTTGCTGGATATCTGTAAATTGTTCTAAGAAAGAGACATCAGTTGTCTCCTCATCGATGTCATAAAAATCCCCATCTGTTGTATTTGATTCAATATTGGAGCAAGACTGGCCTTGACAATTGGTAAATGCCGGTGAACAAAATAACCCGACTTTTTTACAGCTACCCAGTTTGTACTACAACACTTTTTGCAATTGAAAAAATTGGTGTTAAGAAGTTTTACTGAAGCAGGTGGGAGTAAAGTTTGCATTGGCTCCAAAGTATTATCTATTTATTGCCAACCCCCAGTTATCTGGGTCCAGTTGATTGCCTTGGCACACTTGAACTTGATAGTATACTTGATATAAGAGTTGATAAGCAGAAGCAGATGTTGGAGGATGATATAAGTATTTAATTTTCTCACGCAGCGATCCTTTTGTATGTAAATAGGTAGGCAACCCACAACTTAGAATATCTGTTTAATATTTTGTCTAGTAGCGTGGTCGCTTAGGTATAGTTGGGGCAGGGTCGTCTTTTTTAATTAGTAATATCCTAGCCGGCCACCATGACAATTCCGTTCCGTTCATTTTACTTGAATCCCGTCTTAGAGACACAGCGGAGCAATGTTTTCGCAAATTTCAACCCTGTGTGCTAGAGTTTTCCAGTTCTCCAAGACTCCACTTCCATCCAGGTAACAATCCTAACTCAATTAATTATACAAGGGTATAATAAAAAGGGATCGTTGTTGTTTTTTTTTTTTGAATACTTTCATAAGAATACGTTTCTTTTTAGGCTTTAAAAAACCAGTTAGACATACTTAACATTACCAATTTGAATTCGTAATATCAATTTATTTCAACTTGAAATAAAAACTTGAGTCAAACGTTGGATCAAACTATCTTTTGGGGGCTCCTGTAATTCGTTTGGACACCATCGAATCTCTGGAAATTTAATGGTAAAATCATACATGACGTACTTAAGCTTCGAGACCGCCATTTTGTCAGTGCCAGGGCACGTGGGATTTGGTAATCCTGTTTTCTTTTATTGTTCGCTGCCGAGGTGATTCTGTGATAATCCAGGGAGACGGAAACCACATACAGTTTGGACACCCAAGCACGAGTAATTTGGTAACACCTTTATGTCGTTACGTAACATCTGCAATTTTATTTGGTAGAAAGGTTTTACATAATTGTTTGAAATTAACAAGTATTTAATAAAGAATCGCATTCAGTACTATTATTCAACATATTAATCTTTTTTCCTCTACACATGAACTTTTAGTATTATAAAACATATTTTTGGGGGCGAGCGTAGGTGCGTCTTTACTATGTACATACTTCGATATGCGATGTAAAGCAACGTCAGGCGCAGTTAGTAGTTGGAAGGGTGATCGTTCCAACGAAGACCGCGTCCTCGCCTCACACATCTTCCAGCGGTTTGTATATCAGTGTATGCACGGAAGCTATACAACCTTAGGCGAGGGTTGTATAGGGGATACACCATCCTTCGGAGGGGATCTAAAGCCGTCGGTCCCTTGTCTATTAAATGTTAGGCAAGTAAAAGGTCCCTACTCTTCTTAAGGGAAGAGGTTCGGCAAAATTCCTGGTTGGGGGTAGCTCGTCTACAGGCGTCGGTGATAGGCCTCAGTAGCGGAAATAGGCCGACGTTAAATAAATGTAATAAAAAAAAAACATATTTTTGGTATCATTATTTCATAGTTTAATTTAAAATCTAAGACAAAGTTATTTTTATTAGTTTCATGTACAGCATCGATATATCTGGCCATTTATGCGAAGGGTTAATTTTTTTATAAACATTCTATAATATTTTAATCATATCCTTGACTTGGTATATTATTTCCTTGTTTTTTCTCATATTTGCTTCATCAAAAATTGATAGACCAATGTACAGAATATGCGATTATATAATCAGTCTATATAAATAAATATATATTATTATGTGATAAATCTGAATTTATTACGTATTTAAACTCTGTACATAAAATTTATTTTGTCATAAGTTGGGACTTATAATTTATTATCTCTTACCAATATATTTTTCTTTTAACTTTTCTTTTTTTTAAAATCAGTATTATTAAACCAAATATCCTTCCTGGCTTAAGGTCGCCTAGGAAAAGTTGTATAATAAAAAGTCAGTGGCGCCCTGGACAAGTAAAATAGCCTGATCAATGATTAAACAACATCTTACATCAAAACATACATTTATAACACACCAAACTCACCCATTCTCTCCAAACAAAAGAGCTATCATTCGCCTTGCGTGCAAAAAGGTAAGTGTGGCCTTTGTAGACATTACAACAAAATTTAAATATCTATACTTGTCTATACAATCAATTTTTTTGGAGCTCCATATGTAGCAAGAAGAAAGCGAAGCCCGTTTGTGATGACGACTTGTGGAGAAGAGTCAATCTTTTTAAATACTTTTGCTCAATCAATTAAATCATGTTTTTCAAACATTTTAAATACTGTTCAAATGTGCTTTTAGAGGGCGGAATATTAAACATAATATTTTTAGTCGCAAACTCCTCTATAAATCCTTATTTTACTGTAAGGAAAGTAACCAGACTGCAACCAAAGTTACAAATCTGGCGCGATAAGTGTAAAATTGCATATTACCATCAAAACGCTAATGCTTCGATTGCAACAAACACCAGCCGAAAGACTGATCCTACTTAAAGGAGCTCCCTTGCCAGTCGTCACACACCACTTGCAGACTGCAGCTTCGAGCTGTTGGCTCTCGTCAGTGCAAGGTAGGTATGCGACGACCGACATGAGAATCCTTTGACTATAGTACATCCCGGTATTTTCACAATAGCGACATGTAAAACAGCCAGCAGGCGCCATCTAGCGGTCCAGTGTCTGTTGCAATCGAAAAATAAATAGCCTGACTTGGCTTAGCATAGTTCAAATGTGCTTTTAGAGGGCGGAATATTAAACATAATATTTTTAGTCGCAAACTCCTCTATAAATCCTTATTTTACTATAAGGAAAGTAACCAGACTGCAACCAAAGTTACAAATCTGGGGCGTTAAGTGCGCGAAGCATTAGCGTTTTGATGGTAATATGCAATTATTACACTTAACGCGCCAGATTTGTAACTTTGGTTGCAGTCTGGTTACTTTCCTTATAGTAAAATAAGGATTTATAGAGGAGTTTGCGACTAAAGATATTATGTTTAATATTTCGCCCTCCAAAAACCACATTTGAACTATGCTAAGCCAAGTTAGGCTATTTATTTTTCGATTGCAACAGACACTGGACCGCTAGATGGCGCCTGCTGGCTGTTTTACATGTCGCTATTGTGAAAATACCGGGATGTACTATAGTCAAAGGATTCTCATGTCGGTCATCGCATACCTACCTTGCACTGACGAGAGCCAACAGCTCGAAACTGCAGTCTGCAAGTGGTGTGTGACGACTGGCAAGGGAGCTCCTTTAAGTAGGATCAGTCTTTCGGCTGGTGTTTGTTGCAATCGAAGCATCAGCGTTTTGATGGTAATATGTAATTATTACACTTAACGCGCCAGATTTGTAACTTTGGTTGCAGTCTGGTTACTTTCCTTATAGTAAAATAAGGATTTATAGAGGAGTTTGCGACTAAAAATATTATGTTTAATATTCCGCCCTCTAAAAGCACATTTGAACTATGCTAAGCCAAGTCAGGCTATTTATTTTTCGATTGCAACAGACACTGGACCGCTAGATGGCGCCTGCTGGCTGTTTTACATGTCGCTATTGTGAAAATACCGGGATGTACTATAGTCAAAGGATTCTCATGTCGGTCATCGCATACCTACCTTGCACTGACGAGAGCCAACAGCTCGAAACTGCAGTCTGCAAGTGGTGTGTGACGACTGGCAAGGGAGCTCCTTTAAGTAGGATCAGTCTTTCGGCTGGTGTTTGTTGCAATCGAAGCATTAGCGTTTTGATGGTAATATGCAATTATTACACTTAACGCGCCAGATTTGTAACTTTGGTTGCAGTCTGGTTACTTTCCTTATAGTAAAATAAGGATTTATAGAGGAGTTTGCGACTAAAAATATTATGTTTAATATTCCGCCCTCTAAAAGCACATTTGAACTATGCTAAGCCAAGTCAGGCTATTTATTTTTCGATTGCAACAGACACTGGACCGCTAGATGGCGCCTGCTGGCTGTTTTACATGTCGCTATTGTGAAAATACCGGGATGTACTATAGTCAAAGGATTCTCATGTCGGTCATCGCATACCTACCTTGCACTGACGAGAGCCAACAGCTCGAAACTGCAGTCTGCAAGTGGTGTGTGACGACTGGCAAGGGAGCTCCTTTAAGTAGGATCAGTCTTTCGGCTGGTGTTTGTTGCAATCGAAGCATTAGCGTTTTGATGGTAATATGCAATTATTACACTTAACGCGCCAGATTTGTAACTTTGGTTGCAGTCTGGTTACTTTCCTTATAGTAAAATAAGGATTTATAGAGGAGTTTGCGACTAAAAATATTATGTTTAATATTCCGCCCTCTAAAAGCACATTTGAACTATGCTAAGCCAAGTCAGGCTATTTATTTTTCGATTGCAACAGACACTGGACCGCTAGATGGCGCCTGCTGGCTGTTTTACATGTCGCTATTGTGAAAATACCGGGATGTACTATAGTCAAAGGATTCTCATGTCGGTCATCGCATACCTACCTTGCACTGACGAGAGCCAACAGCTCGAAACTGCAGTCTGCAAGTGGTGTGTGACGACTGGCAAGGGAGCTCCTTTAAGTAGGATCAGTCTTTCCGCTGGTGTTTGTTGCAATCGAAGCATTAGCGTTTTGATGGTAATATGCAATTATTACACTTAACGCGCCAGATTTGTAACTTTGGTTGCAGTCTGGTTACTTTCCTTATAGTAAAATAAGGATTTATAGAGGAGTTTGCGACTAAAAATATTATGTTTAATTTTAAATACTGTTTTTTCACCCCTTTAAAATTTGCTGATGTAGTGTCACAGCCAGGTATTCAAGAAACCCATCATTTCTTTCAGCACTTGAATCAATCAATCAGTGTTGATTTCACGATCAGCAATACAATTTCACTTTCAGTCAAAGGTTTACTACAAATAAAGTAAAATTGTGACATGTTTACTTTCCCATAACGTAATATATAAGGAAAGTATTGTGATCATGCAAAAATTCGAATTTGAGTTTTTGATGGATTTACACGTTTTCAAGTCCCCTGAACCCAAAAAAGTTGTTTTTGAAAAATGTCTGTCTGCCGTCTGTAGTCTGTCGTCTACTGTTGGTGGTCGCACCTAGAGCCCAAACTACTGGATCGATTTTGTTTAAATTTTACAAGTGTATTCAAGACGGCCACACCTCGAGGCGAAATCGCAAAATCGATCCTAGCTCAAATGTGGGGAGAGTAAATCCCTAAAAACAGGAAAAAAAATTAGAACCCGGTTTCGCACCCAAGATCTCAGTCTTACGAGGCAAAACACTTAGCATTGCGCCAGTATCGGTCAAAGTGTCGATCGGTAAAGTGAGTAGAAAACATTATTTATGCATTATGTAAATCACAAGCTTTTTATTTAATACGGAATTACCTACTTTAAGTGTATTAGAATCTCAATCTAGTCACGCTAATATACTAGTTAGACAAATACTTATGGAAAGGTTTGTCTGAGTTGTGTCAGACCAATTTTTTAAAAACTATTCAACGGCAGAAATTGTAATAAGAAATATTAGCAATAAGCACGTGTATTCACTGCAAAGGCACGTTCAACACTAAAAGTATTTCATTTACATCCTTCAAAAAAATCAGGTATATGACCGTTTCTACTCGAACAAGAGCAGCAGACAGATGTTGCTCAAGGTTATACGCAAATGAAATTAGGGACTGAGTTTCTTTTAAGTGTATATTCTCAAAATCGAATAATTTGCATATATAAGTTACACAGACCAATATTTTTACTTATATTGAACGTCCGATGATGTGTATAGGCGGCGTAGGCGTGCATATTAATATTTTCGATGTTTTAAATGGTGATATCTCAGGAATGGCGACTCATAGGAAAAAAAGTATTAGAACAGTTTTTGTAGATAATTACATAATCTACAATTTTTTCCTGACACATTTTTATGATAACACTTACCGTTTACGAGGAAAATGCAAAAAACCGATACTTTTTACCTTTGACCTTATTTAATTTTTTTTACAGACGTAGGATCGGTGGGGATTTTCGATGTTTTATTTGTAATAGTGTACCTAAGACATGTACCAATATTCAGCTCTATGCGAATTATTGTACACTTACCACTATTTTTTTGTGTACTTTTACCGGATTATATGTTAAATGTTTCTTTGTTTAATGTATGAAAATGAAAGGGCATGTGTAATGTGATTTACCGTGAAAATAAGAAGAATAATGAAAACTTTACGAGCTCAATATTAACGCCGCGCCGGTAAACCATTCGGTATGGTGTCATCAAACAAGCCGATGTAACTATAAAGGTAAGTGAATCAAATTGCCGGCTAAATAGTATAGAGTAATGGTATTTCAATGAAGTTGGACAGTTTTTGTTGCGCTTTTTATGCGCACGGTTAAATTGTAAACGACTATACCTCTCACATATTCTGAAAAATAGTATTATAATTGTCTCCAAAAAATCTCCTTTCACAAGAGAATCTCAAATTATGGAGATATTTTTACCAAAAGCTTTTGAAATTTTAATGAATGTTGGCAACAGTTATAGTGGAATCTTCTGGGTTATGTGCGTCTCTAAATAGTGTATGGGCCTCTAGATTAGTCCAGTTCTTAATGGTTTTGAGCCATGAATATTTCTTCCTACCTACATATTGAGAAAAAGAGACTAAAGTACTACAAGTGACACAAATGCATGCTGATCGAATATTATATACAGCTTTATATGTCAACACCCCTTGACTTTCAGCTGAAATTAAAACCTCAACGCCATAGTAATAGATGAGTTAACGTTACTTATTCTCGCGGAACACCACATTTCAGCCTTTTTGTCATTCTGTTTTGAATTGTAAATAGTCTTTAAAAAATGCTTTGCGTTGTAATTGTTTTCTGCTTTTGAAAACTGTTTTTCTGGACGGGAAAAGTTAAGTGGCGCAGTCGTGTGGATTTACGGAGAAGTCCTTTGTGAACCCAGAACACAGTCAAGCGAATTTGCTAAAAAACGCGCCCTAGCCAACTGAAATACCTTGCCGGTACGCTGGAATGGCTATATATTTGGACTTGTTTTTTTTTATGTGGCTAATACCTCATTTGCATTCAAAATCGGCACAGACAAACTTAATTGCGCAGTGTAATTAACCTGAAAGTATTTTGCAAAAGCGTTCATAATTTATTGAGAATTATATTAAAGTGGCACCTATATAGATTGTTATGGTGTGCAGTTTACTTTACTAAAATTGAAATAAACTTAAAAGCGAAAACATTGTTCTATTTGACTAGTTTAGAAAGCGCGACATTGTCTTAAAGTAGATAAATGATACTTAACAAAGTAAGAGTCCTATTTATGATCAAAATAAATTAATTATTCATTTACTAACACCCCTATTATTTTTCAGTGAAGGAATTAATGGCAGAGCGTGCATTCTTCGAAGTATATGTGAAAATGCTGCTGATACTACATTCCACGAAGCTAATGGCCTTTATGGCCATCTACTTCATATTGCTTTAACGTAAGTTCCTGGATAGGATTTTAATTAAAAATGTGTAATAAATTTTACACTTTGCAGGAGTGAGTCTAGGTGTTCTATACTGTAAAATCGTAAATATAAGTATCAAAATTTATGAACATCTAGTCTGGTTCATACACAGTTTATCACTTGAAATTAAAAGTTTGCGGAACTTATATTTTATTGGTGTGAGTTGCAAAATAGTGAAGCAAAAATTAAAATAAATTAACAGTATACACACATTTAATACAGTTGAGGCAGATGTTTGATTATATAGTAATTATTAAAAATGTGGCTGGAGTTCTTTTAGTTACAATTTGCTGGTGACATATTTCCAGATGTAGTTTCTTCTCTCATTTCTCTTCTTTTTTTTTAACCTGTAAAATAGAAATTTCAGAATAAAATCTGGACCAATTTCTTCAGTTTCTTGTAACTTCTAACACGCAATCATTTTCATTTAACCACAACCTCCTCAGTTTAACTCTGCCCATCCACAGCCCTATATGAAAGTAAACTATCTTAATATGAAATTAAGTTGTTTAACTTGCGAATTTTTAAATGTTAGAAGTTGCTTGGAAATAGCTGTATTATTTTTCAGAATTGTTAATGCTGTATTTGCCTGTTTTTAAAAATGCTGACATGTCACAACCAAACATAACAGATAACATTGTACTGCCAATTCCAGAGAGATTTTTGAAAGAATATCAATGAAACAGAAATATTATATCTCTGGGGATGGTTTGAGGTAGTTAGGCCATATTTACAGAACTTATATATCCCTATTCTAATCCCAAAAATAATAGCTTTCTTGCATTTTGTCACAAATTATACATAAAAGTAATAATAAAACTTCTATTTCTATAAAATGATTTTAAATATGATATTACTGAAAGTCTCAGCTTAACTAGAAAATAAACCATTAGAGAATGATACTCTGTAAATAATTTCCATGGTATATTTCTCTTGTTATTATAGTCACTTCATTAATTTTCCAGGCCTACTTACGGAGATGGTGAAATTGACCCTGACCTAGATCCCATTTACTTGGAAGCTCAGAAAGCAGGAGAATTTGGTGTTGAATGTCATACTTTGTATACAGAATGCAGTTATGATAACGGTTTGCTCGATTCATTTTCAGTTATAGAGAATGATTTAGAGCAATATCAATATCTCTTGTAATTTAAACTGGATGAATTATAATTATAGCAAAATAAATATAATATGACACTTATTAATAAAATAATATTAAGTTCTCCATAAAAGGGCGGAATGTAGGTCAAGCAACTGAGAAAAATAGAACAGGGTAAGGTGAGGTAAGGTGAGGGAAGGTAGAATAGTGTAGGGTAGAAGAGAGTAGAGTAAAGTATAGTAGGTAAGGTAAGTAAGGTAAGGTAGCGTAGGGTTTTCGAAAACAATATTTGTTTCCTTTTTTAAATCTATAAAAACAATTATTTGCTGTGTATGTTAAATACGCAGTTTTAAGATTCTGTTTATGTCGTATCCATAGATAGATTAAAAATTGCAATGGAATTTTTATCGAATAAATATGGATAGCAGAATTACAGTGGATCCTAAGACGCTGCCTTGGGATGCACCGGATTTATTATTTTCTTTAAGCCAAGAGCGTTGTCTATTGTTTCAATAAATAATTGTAAATATTATCCCGTTGTCTAATGGCTGCACACAGTGTCAAAGGCTTTTTTAAATCCAAGGAAATAGCTAAAACTTTTTCACTCCTCAAATTTTATACTGTCTACCAGTAATTATAACAACAAATAATAAATCCTTTATTCACTTTTGCTATACATTTTTATAGATGCGGTATGTCGATTTTGAACGCACGTAAATAAATAAATAATAAAAGAAGTTAATAAAATCACAAATAATAAACTGTATTATTTAATTCTTCTGGTGAATCAGCCGCAAGCCCAATTGTAAAGTCATCAGCATATAGAACCAACTTAATATTTTTACTTAAATGAGTTTCCAAATCGTTAATAAAAATTATAAATAGTATAGGAGAGAGGACTGTCCTTTGAGGTAAGCCTGTCAATAATAAAAGATTCAATCCACTTACTAATATGTCTTCGAATCCCTGTGATTCAATAGTTTTTATTAAAAATGTGATTTAGAGAGTCGAAAGCTCTACATAAATCATAAAGTATGCCGACATATTTACCTATCCCAAACTATCACAGCAAAGTGTGATTCCAGAAAATACACACGTACGGGGTTTAAATATAAAAAACGATTTTTTTCCGATCGAAACATACAAGGAATTGTATAAACGAAGTGAGTCATTAAAATTTACGGGGAATTGAGAATTGATGAGATGTTCAGCTACAGTTGAAAAATATTCACAAAAAATTTTACCTATTTCATTTGGATTATTTACTATTGTGATGTCGTGCAGATAATTTAATGTGTCAATATTATGATTTTTGTTACTGTTGGTAATGTCTTTCACAATTTTCCAACTAGCTTTATTAATTTTTAGTGAGTATCTCGCTATATACTATCACAAAAACATTTTTTTCAAATCTTTAATGTTTAAATTGACATTCTTCTTTTCCTCGAAATAAGCGTGTCGCTTGCTCTGATTTGGCTTTTTTGTTCAGCCAAACCATATTCTTCAGATGTTCGCTGTCTTCTAGAATATCTCTGTTGATCCAACATTTTTGGTTTTTGTGATGACATCATTTTAATTTTTGGGCAACTCACATCAAAGCAAAAATAAAATGTACTCCAAAAGTAATTATAAGTTTCTTGATGATCGCTTAAATGATAAAGTTGGCTAAATTCTATATTTAAGAAATCTATATACAACCAATTATGTCTCAATACAAGACATACATAGTAAACGTAAAACAGTCAGGTATAGAGTCCCACAGGGGACTCTACCGGGTCCAATGGTATTTTCTGTGTATATCCAATAATCTATTAAACTGTTTAGGGAAAATAACAAGCTTTGCTGATGTGAATGTTATTTTATATAAAGGTAAAAATCTTGGAATGCTCTACTGTTCAGCATATAAAAAGACTTTTGTAAAATAATAGTGGTCTCTTAACATTGAATTCGGATAAAACAATATATGTGGCATCCAGTTCTTACAAAGGCGGACTACCTCCGTACAAATCCATATCGATCCAAATAAATGATGACATCATAAATCTAAAGGAATTTGATACCGTCAAATACCTAGGTGTTATCATAGAATGCCATTTTAGATGGGATAAACAAATAAATTACATTGTTAAAAAGATCAGTGGCATTATTTTAATATTAAAATATCTAACCGACTCCTTAGATTTTTGTGACCTTAAAACAATATATCTCTCACTAAGTCAAGGCCACATAAAATTTTAGCTTGGGGGAATTAATAACAACTACCTATATTCACTAAATACGATACAAAAGTGGAGTTTAAAAATAATTTCCAAAAGAAACTATAGATTTCCATCTGATTTATTATATAGAGAGCAAGGGTGCTGGATATACGCCAGTTATTTAGCCTAGACATGTGTAAGGAAGTATTTAACAACAAAAAACTCCTTAATTTTACCGGACATCATTACGTCACGAGGGCAAAACTTCATCAACCCTTAGAAACATAAAATGCACTAAAACCGTTGGTCAGAGATGTTATACCTACCTGTGCTCTAAAATGTACTCTATATTACCACAAATTATTATAAAATTAAATACAATTCATTCGTTAAGATGTCACATTAAGAAATGGATGTTTGATATTCCCAGAAATGCAATACACGCGATAATAGATAAAACATAACTAAACTTAACGTGCAACTGTGATGGATGTTGCGGTGATAAATGATAGGAAAATCTACCATAATATTATGCTCATCGAAATCCACAAAAATAAATATTGTTTGCATAGTTAAGAAACTATGTAGGTAATTAAGTGATAAGAAATTGAGTTCTATTATTAGAAAAGGTCTTATTATAAATATAATATATAATAAATAACTATTTTGGTATATGAATTGTAACTAACAAACAAGCACTCACAGTCCAGGACGAGTGTTATTGTATATTTCCTTATTTTTATAATTTTTTTTTTTTACAAAAAGCCAGTCACCCTACTCTGTGACTCCGATCCTCACACAGGGGAGCCGGTAATACCGATAACCACTCCCCACGCCCGTGGGGTGGGTGACTACCGGGTCCGTGACTCGTGTGCCCTGAGTAGACGCAATGAACCGAGGATGACAGCCTTCTGCATTCTGGCGGGTAAGATCTCTGTCAATTTTCAGTACAGTATGATCTTTAGTTCTGAAAGCAGTGTCTGTCTCGTTCCACCGAGGGTTCCTATTATTAGTACCACCATTTTAACAATATGGCCTGAATAAAGCCTGCGGAGCTTGAAGAGTGAATCTCGATATTTCCTCCGTTTTTCCTTGTTTTTGAAGACAATGGTGTTCTCAGCGGGGGTTAGCGAGGACTACTATGTCAGGCTTGTTGGCTTGTATTTGCCTGACGGTGGGAAACGAGTAGTTCCAATAAATTAGACACTTCTCATTCTCCACAACATACTCAATATCCTCCGGGCCGTAAGGCAGCACTGGTGTTTCGTCTATCCCATACGAGTGCCATAGATGATAATAAAGCACTCGTAACGCGGGTCTGTGAATATAGGCCGAGACTGCGTATATCGGGCAAGCCGACAGTAAATGCATTACAGTCTCCGGCATCCTGACTTTTTTTTGTATCTCCGTTACTCGGGTAATATAGCTCCGAAGCCAAGCCAAGCTTCAAATCTCTCTAACAATGTTCACGGATTGCAGCAGTGTGGCTTTTTCCATCATCAGGTGAGTATAGTCTGGTAGATTTAGCGTTTTAAGGGTTTTCTGTAATGTTTTAGGGACGAGTCAGTAGGAGAAATTATTAGAGGTACTACAGAAACAGTTTCCAGATTCCAAAGACGTTCCACTTTGTGGGCCAAGGCCTTGTACATTTCTATCTTTACTTCGTATTTTTTGTAGAGATTATGGTTGTTAGAGACAGATATATTAATGAGGTAAGCTCTTATTTAGCTATATCTATAAAGGTTATATCGGACCTATTATTTATAATGGTCCGGTCTGTTAAGATTCCTTTGTCCCAGTATATTTTATAGTTGTTATTTTCTTCAACTGGGTTTGGTACTGGCAATTATCAAACCTCAGTTGTATTACTCTCAGGTATGCATTTTTTCAAAAGTTATAGATGTATTATATTTGCAATTTGATTGTGTCTGTCGATATTTAGTTTTTGAAAGTTTCTCACAGCCTGATGTTATATGATCAATATTTTCAAGTTGCATGTGAAACCTTCTGCATTTATCTATGGTAACTTGTTCCTGGATTATATATTTCTGATAATTCCGGATATTTATCACTTGGTCTTGTATTGCGACCATGAAACCCTCTGTCTCTGGGTATAGGCTCCCTTGAGTCAACGATGAGAGTGTGAAGCTCGAGCATCAGTGTCAATCTTGGAGAATATTGCAGAATCTTCCATGCAATTATTTTCTCTTCCAGTTCTCAAGTTTCTGTTGCACGCTATTGAAGTGAGCTATCTGTTGTCTGTCTCAAAGATTGAGCGATGTGTAATTTGCGTCAGCGTTTATGTTTATCCGATGAAGTGGGCTGTTTTCTTCTGCAAAATATATTTCTTCATTTTTTCTATTTGTTCATGACAGGCGTCTTTTATACCCCTTTCCCCATTAGCTCTAGGTAAGTGAACTCTCTCATTACTAGTTCTCGGATGGTGCATACAAAACTTGGTTAGTTGACATAAATTGTTTTCTGACGAATCTCTTTTCCAAATTGCTTGAGGTTTTTGTAATACCGTTTGACAACTAAGATTAAATACACATATCTATATTTTATGATCTGAAAGTGGATACCTACATTTGATCTTTTTGTATATTCTACATCAAATAAAATATAGTCAATTGCTCTATCTCCATTATTGAGTAAACCTGTGGGCTTTAAAAGGAGGCACGATGTTATATTAGATCTATCAAAAGGATATTGATTAATGACTTATGGACATTTAGTTTACATTAAGGTCATCACGCAAAATAATTTTTGGAAAGTTATTTGCGATCGTGCGCAAAATACTATTTAGAAGTGTTATGAGATGTTGAAAATCACCACTAGATGAACGATAAATTGTAAACAAAGCTATTTTTATTTAAGTTAGTACTTACAGTACAGCACTCATATTTTTCTTCTAGCACACTTTTTGGTATATTGATTACTTTGTAGTCAGTCAGCCTGTTGTCGTAGATTGCTACACCTCCATATAAGTGGATACCCAAACAAATGTCTCATTAGTTTATATCCCTGGATGAATATTACTTTCGCCTGGTTTTCAGACATTTAGTGTTCGGGCAAGCACAGAGAGTGTAATTTCTCCTGTTTTAACATGATTTGTATTTCGTTGATCTAGTTAGAAATAGACTGTATGTGTATATGAATTCTTTTTAAATTAATGACTTGATTCATTTAAACTGGATCCTGACAGATGTTTTTGCTTCCGATTGGAATGACATCTCTGTAGCAAGAAAGGAACTGTTTTAATTCAACCACATACGGCCAGTAATTATAATTGTACAATTTATCCAAGGATTTATATATAATATCTAGATTAAAGTATTTTTGATTTATTGTAGAGAATCTTCTCTACTTAAATCCTAATTACATTTAAATCGCTCTCCGTTACATTATAATGTTTGAGTTTATCCAACAATATCTCATGATACTCTGTAAATATTTTTTGATTATGAATCGTATAAAACGATTATACACGTTTTTCTAATATTTAAAACTCCCTGTCAGTAATTTTTGACATTATTTTTACAACTTTGCTAAAGAGTAAATGATTGTGAATCCATTATATAAATGACTCACATATACTTCACTAACAAATGCTTTATGTTAATTTCCCTAAAGTATCAAATTTATGTTGCTCTGTTGCGAACCTAATACCATTTCGATTTTTCTGTCGCTCATAAATAAAAAAATGTGTTCAAATTACCAATTGTTCGAGGTTAAACAATGACTGGACATACCAAACAGGTAAACGATGTATATTTTATTTTCCTGGACAAATGGTCATCAGAGCTATTGAGATAGCTTGTATTCAAGGGCTTATCGGTATGCGGGGCGCCATAAACTGTACACGTGAGCCACATATCAACTGAATAACCACACAGCCTACGGCAGAGGTTCTTTAACTGGATTACATTCAGAAGCCCCCATCTTTTTTTACCTCTACAGAACATCGGTATCTTTTTACGTGGAATATTTAAGGACGAAAATGTCGATTATTTATGCAGATGGAAGCCTTAGATTTTAAAGGACTTTTAAATATCAGTGCGGAGATTGATAGGAAAATAAGTAGTATTATATTTTTGTTCTTTCCTAGTTGATCATATAAGATATCATGAGGCTGTAAATTTACAAAAATCAGCTCTTGTTGACAAATTTTTAGTCAATTTTTCAATAATAGATATTTAACTGTGTTATATTAGAAATGCGATGCAACTCATTTCTTTTCTAAGCGGTGTTACTATAAAAAATATCAAAATATTTAATCCTTATTGGTATGTCCTCTTCCGTCAGTTTCGGTGATTTACCGTATGTGAATTTTTCATGTGTAAAGGTTGTACCTGACTGGTTTCTAATTTATATTGCGGTATTCTGTATTCCACCAAACTCTACAGTTACGGAAGATGTTTTGAGACCCTTGAATCTCTAGCGTGTCTGTTTGGATGTGACTTACTTATTATTGGTGATTTTAACATCTAAATATGTAGTTATCTGGAGGCCCCCCAGAGGGACCGACAAATTTTTGCAAATTAATTAAATTGTTTCAATCTCACTCGACATAACTTCATATTCAATGACAACAGCAAACTTATTGATTGAGTTCTTTATGACAAATATTGCAGTGTTGATCGGTTCACCGATCCGTTTGTTAATGAATCGTCAACCTTTACATATCATATTAACAAGAAAAATAAATCACTCTTATAAAATAGTGATTACTGTTATTATTTTCGTAAAGTAAATTTTCCGTTGCTATTCAAATTAATTGCTGGTATAGACTGGCAATCTCTTGTAAGTAACTTGCTCCAGTCTTGAAGATATGACTCCTCACTTCTATGACAAATTCTACTATATTTTTGACTTATGTGTACCCGAATTTTCCGCTGCTAAAAATAATAGGTATACTCTTCGGTATAACTCTCAGAAAAAAAAATATTAAGCTAAAACCCAAACACGATGATAATAGGTAAGGTAATTAGTATAGAGGGCATTGAATAGTTTTAAAACATTGAGATCTAAATTACATCTCACAAGGACTATAGGAACAGCTGAAATAAATATTATAACTTATCCCATCAAATTATGGTCTTTATCAATAGTAAAAAGGGATCATCTGGCATACCCTCTCACATGTTCTACAACAGGAGACAGCTTGTTGATGCTAATGAAGTAAACTTTTGATCAATTGGCTAAATACTGCACCATACTAAAATTTCAGCAAAATTCACCGAAAGCTCTATGTACAAAGTGTCCCATAAGTAATGGTACAGAGAGTAATTATTAATAGCGGATATCAACAGATATTCAGGTGTAAAATTTTTATTTTGGTTTCTTTTAAATAATGTTGACAAAATTGAAATATTTTAACAAAATTTGATGGTTTGGAGTATTTTGAGGCGAGGGATTCAAATCAATTCATAGTTTTGCTGTTATTTGTAGAATTTGTAGTTTTCGTGCCGTTTATACGTCATATATTTTTGGTGATTTAAAAAAAAATTTAAGTTACAAATTCATATTTTCCTATTTATTTCACGTAAAAAAGGTATACCTACTGTATGTCGCTACGAGCAACCGTTTTCGAGATAGTCGGTTTTAAAGTATTCCATGAAACCAATTTAAATTACGATTTAGGGATGTAAAATTTTTCAAGGTAGGATTTTTTAAAACAAAAACAATAAGAGACGCTTTCAAAATTAGTATCTGTCAAACCTACTTGTTGTTTGTCAGTATTTTATGTGTTGCTAAAAAATATCTAATAAAATTTCCGTCGCGCCCAGCAAAAAAGAGATCCAATGTTTTTAAATAAAGTGTTGGAAGCCACCTTTAGACGTAGAGGTGTATTTACCTTTAGAAATAAACATGTTTGGGACATAAAAAATCCGCACTTAGTAACTGAACCCCACTTTCAACACGAATTTAAAATAAATACTTGGTGTGGATTTTTTAATAATTATTTTTTGGGGACCGTATGAACTACTGTTGCCTCCTTTCCATTATTGTTTATTTTTTGGAAACAAATCGCATATGTTGCCTATATGCGAACGACTAGCTGGTTTTAGTCGGAGCAAGGAGTCGTGAATCCAGATCATTTGTAAGGTATGTGAAACTTACTCTCTTTGAATATGTGACATAAAAGAAAAATTTTGGTTTTGTTCGAGAAAAGGAGACAATGGAAAAAATTGATATTGTGTGGGCACCATCTATAGTTGATAATTAGTTGAGTTGTCTCTTTTTCCCGTAACACCAGTCTCCTATAGACGAGACCGAAATTAATAGTAAGGGAAATAAAAATATGAATAAAATATATTACATAAATAAATAAATTTTATAATATGATGTTACATATAAAACAGTAAAATTTGATTTCAACTACTACTACTATGTTATTTGAAATAAATGAAAATGCATAAAAATCAATTAATGCATAGAAATAAATTAATGCTTACAGGCAAATTAATTTATTAATCAATTAAGTGATCAATCAATCAATTAGTTAATTAACTAATTCTGATTTGTAAACTATAAATTGTCAAAAATGAAAGAGAAAAGAATATTTTATTACCATGTGGTGACATGTAGTATTTAATTACTTATTGAATTTAAAAACATCAATTAAAAAAATTGAAATTGCAATAAGGAAAATATTGAAAATTATTGAAATTTAAATTACCAATAAATAAAATGTACCTGGCTGTGTTAAACACACGAAACGTGGATATGATTGTAACATAAATTATTGGGGAATCTCACAGTTGAACGTTTTGAAGTGCAGATCAGATCAAAATCGGCATGCAAATGATACCTTCGTGAGTTAAAGTAATAAGGTAAACTTTTTTATATTATAATCTACAATATAGTACCAATATACAAACTTGAAAAATATAGTTTTACTAAATTGAAAGCTGCAAAAATTGTGTCGGTGTTGTCATCTGTTGACGGGTGATTTAAGTGTATAAGCTTGTTCTTTTTTAGTTAGGCTTTCAACCTAGCATGTCACTAAACCGATTAATAGAATCGATAAGGGGAATCTATAATTTCTACGCAAAAGGTTGACTATGTTTAATAAAGGAATTGATTGCACATAACATAAAAGCGCAGTCCCCTAATAAATAGTAACTTGTTTACAACTGTTTTGTGAGCATTCAGTAAATATATTACATCATATAGGATACAATATATAACACTAGAATGAGAAAGTTCCACAGGTAAGGAAATAACTACATGTACATAGTAAACAAAGTATAAAAATGAAATATAAATGAATATATACTGTAACGGAGATACGTAATAATTTAGTGTTAAAAAACTTGACTGATTTCCTAAGATACATAAATAGGTACATAAAACAATGTGAAATAGTTTAGCAGTTATACAAAGAAAATTTCTGATAGTTGAAACAGTCTCACTTAAAAAAGTTATTATATAAAATTGTCAATTGGACATAGGCCATGTAACATTACCAGCTAATTTAAACGGTGCATTATACTTAAATTTTCTACAAATTCAGCTAGGCGAGCTCTTGGATGATGTACCATTAAATTTAAGAGAAAATATTTTTTTATGCAAGATAGAGCTTCACGGCTTTTTTTATACAGATGAGAAACTACTTAAATGTACATTTTTCTGGTGGCTGAATAGGTCGTGGCAGCAATATGCCTTGACCTGTGCGGAGTCCTGAGTTTAATCCGTTGGATTTTTGCGTATGCGGGCACGTGAAATCTCTTGTGTATCAGGCCGTAATAAATTATCGAGAATAATTAGAGAATTAGAAATGCAATCGAATCATTTTAAAACTAATACTTATTATTTTTAAAATAAGGCGGCTGATTCATAAACGGGTCGCCAAATGTATTGGAGTATACGGAAGTCACTCCAACATTTGTTACCGAAGACGGATCTCTTTTTTCGTTAATTATTGTTATTTATTGTTTAAAATGAAATTAGTATTAAAACAACAACTGTTTCTCAAATTTTAAGTTTATTTATTTGAAAGTGATTGTTCATCGTACTTTTTGCTAGTGTTGGAATGTGATAAATTTAAAAAATCTGAAAAAAGAAAATTTAACTTTATACCTCTTCACTACAATTACTCTGTAATCAAATAATAATATATATTTTATTTAATTTAAATTGGTTGCATTGAATAATTGAAAATCGAATAATATATTTCGAAATCGATTACTCGTAGCGACATTTAGAAGGTATAATCCACGTCAGATAGCAAAGGAGAATGCATTTTTTCCATGATTTTGCGAACGTGATAATTAAGAGAAAAATGGTGGGAATTAGATGTATATGTTTTGGAAAGCAAATGTTATTTGGAACCTGTTGAAAAAAGGGCATAAAAGTGCCGAAAACAGATTTTTCACGGTTTCGATGCAAAAAAAAATTATACAAAAAATACTACGAAATAGCTGGTAAAAAGATGAAAGAAAATGAGTTTTTGACAATTGAAATCGGTCAATAACTTTTTGTACAAAAAATTAAAAATCGCAGAATATGGCCATTTTTGCCATTTAATTACAGGAACTGTAATTATCGTAAGAAGTTATTTCGGAGCTTAAATTGTAGCTTTTGTTGGTACCTACTTTAAAATTTCATGCAAAAATATTAATAACTTTTTGCGGAAATAGCGAAAATGTAAAAAAGGTGTTTCCGAAAAACGGCGTGGAAATGGTTAAAAATGGTCATGGAATAATTTTTCAAAAAGCTATTTCTTCCTGATGAAATTCTCTACAAACCTATTAACTTTAAATTTTCGTAAGGTTTCGTTTAGTACCTTAAAAATGCATTTGAAAATCAGACTATTTCTGAATTTTAGACGTTCGGGCGCTCGAGCGTAGGGGAAGTGAGCCGTGGTGACTATGCGTCACTTCCCCTCCACTCGAGCGTCCAAACGTCCAAAATTCAGAAATATGCTTTTAAGGTACTAAACGAAATCTTACGAAAATTTAAAGATAATAAGGTTGTAGCGAACAAATAGCTTTTTGAAAAATGGTTCTATGTCCATTCTTGACCATTTCCACGCCTCTTTTTACATTTTCGCTATTTCGCTAAACATTATTAATATTTTTGCATGAAAGTTTTATAGTAAGTAGGTACCAATAAAAGCTACAATTTAAGCTCCGGAAAAGCTTCCTACGATAATTACAGTCCCTGTAATTAAATGGCAATAAATTGCCATATTTAGCGAATTTTAATTTTTTGTTCAAAAAGATATTTGCCGATTTCAATTGTCAAAAACTAATTTTTTTCGTTTTTTTCGAACTATTTCGTAGTATTTTTTGCATAAAAATAAATTTTTTTCGCATAAAAAACGTGAAAAAGCCTGTTTCAAAAGCACGTTCATGTCCTTTTCCAGCAGTTTCCAAATAAAATATGTTTTCCAAAAGATATTCATCTAATTTCCACAATTTTTCTCCTAATTATCACATTTACAAAATGCACTGACGAATTTTTTGAAAATAATAAACTATCTGACCTGGATTAATATACCTTTAAAAAATAAATAAAATTCGCCAAAAATATATGATGCATAAACGGCACGCAAACCACCGTAAGTGGCGCCCTCTATAGATAACAGCAAACTATGAATAGATTTGAATCCCTCGTCTCAAAAATTCGCCAATCACCAAATTTTGTTAAAATATTTCAATTTTGAAAGAAATTATTTAAAGAAAACCAGAAAACAAATTAATTTTAACACCCTATATCTCTGTTGATATCATCTTTTGGACAAAGGTAAGTTTAGTTAAAACTCTTTAACGGATATTGGTCGATATTTAAATCGGGAAAGAATAAAATATTTCCGAAAGAGACAGCGGTCTAGCGGATTAGTAAAAAACAATGTTTTTATGTGTTTCTGTTCAAGCCTACTGTTTTTATGCCTGTTTACTGTGTTTAATTTAGGAAAAGAATGCGAAAAGTTTCAGGTAGATTCTTAAATAGTGCAAGATACGCATGCCGTAATATTCATGCAGTTTACTAATTGCACTGAGATGTTATAACTGATTTCCACATAAACCTAACTAAAACCTTCACGACTTCGTCATTTCAAAAATCGGATACGGAGAAAAAACCTAAAAGATCATCAATTAGTGCATGAAGTGTGAAATCGCACTATTTTTACTGTGCTTCGCGCATTTCCATAATTAATAACCGTTTAAAAAAAATAATGATAATGATTATGATTGTGGCCATGATAATGGTATGGCAATGATAGTGGTAATGGTAATGATAATGCTAATGATAATGGTAATGATAATGGTAATGATAATGGTAATGATAATGGTAATGATAATGGTAATGATAAAGATAATGATGAAGGTAATAATAATGGTAATGATAACGGTAATGATAATGATAATAGAGAAAATTTCTTAGAGTATTTAGACTAATCGGCGGGCCATTGAGCCCGAAGGGCGAATGCCGTCCGCAATGCCTATCCTATTATATATTAGTTATATCAGGTTTTAGCTGTTGGTAAGAATAGACTGTGGTTAAATATTTAATCAGTTAAAAAGAATATGTCGTATGACAAAAAAATTAAAATTCTTACAATGATGTATTTTTTAGTTAGTGTTGCGGACCTCTAGCGTATGCGACCCACCATACGCCTTAGCGTTTTGTGGGCCGCATAATAACAACCGCTAAGTCCTTAGCACAGTTTCGCTATTCTCCACGAGAGGGCGATATACTTGCGGTTCGTGAAAAGCAGGGACGGAAGGCAACCATTTTTGTTGGCGTATATAGATGATAATCCTACGAACCTCGGTTTATCCAAGGCATCCTGGTGGATTTTGGGATTATCAACACAGGAAAATTTTCTCAATCTGTTATTGTTCCCTTTAGCGGAATATTTTGTTGTTGTGATTAAATTTTAACTGCGGAAGTAGGATATTTAAGTATACAAGGTAAGCTAACCTCTTCACGCCATCTTACCCGTTCTCTACCCACGTGTTTCGCAAATTATCAGGCTTTCCTTTGGAAGTATCGTGTCGACTTGAAAGGCGGACTCGACTCCATTCATCCAACTGTGGCTTTCTAGGAACATTGGTGGATTGTTCCTTCATCAGTGAGGTAAATTATATTTCTTTTGTGGGTTATCTCAGATTTGAACTGCCCACATTAAGCACGCTTCACGTGCATTTCCGACTTTGCAAATTAAATCGTCATATCTTTAGGGTTCCACGGACGGGGCTTCTACACACATCGGTGAAGTTCCACAGACGGGGCATCCATACAGTAGAAAGTTCCAGGGCTGGAGGGGCTATAATCGACCCCGTCCTTGGGTCAATTTCTTTTGTTCCGAAGACATCTCCGTAGGGCTACAGGATCTTCCACGTCAAAGTCGGTATCGTACCACCCTAGATAAGTGTGTTGTTGTTTTTATTTACCGGGGACCACCTTCAGTGGTTCTGTGCGGTTATATTTGATTCATACTTTTGTATTCTAACTTGTACATATTTAAAGATTTTATGCATTTATATTTAATTAAGGAGGTTCTCTAAATCAGACCCATTGTGGCAGAATTTATGACCATTTATCCCCACATTGTGAACCGATGTGTAGCTACACGAGGCATTTTATTAATGTTGTAACTTTTAATCGAGAAATTTGCCACACTTTTACATGCTAGAGAACCAATATCTGTAAATTGTGTGACATAGTGCATTTCATTTTTAAAGAAAGTGTCATTATTTCGCCTGCGAGCACTACGTATGGAACCCTCAGTGATTTGTTAAGTAAGTAAACTAATAATTTGTCATAGTTTATGCAAACTTGGGCATAACGCCCTGAGATAGTCTGAGCTAGAGAAATTTTATGGTGGGCACGTTCATCACTTATCCGGGTTAAGTTTGTGCCTGCGATATCTGCTACGCTACAGTATATATATATACGTGTAAATCGTAGCATTAGAAATAAATATATTTTTATGTAGAATGTTTTTCTATCTTGATCGTAGTACTATGTCCGTTAAAGGGTTAAATCGTAATATTTTCACGTAAGGAATAACTTATGGGACGCCTTGTATATAATCTGTGCAGATGTTTAGTACAAGCATACTAATAATCACTTCACTTTTAATATTTCCGTTTCGACTTAAACTAATAATAAATAACTTTATTAGAAAGTTGAAATTTATTCTTCAATATTTTCCTGAAACAAATAAATTACATATCGCATTTCTCATCTGCTTTTCTTAAACAACTTGCTTTATTTCTGCCTGTGAAACATTACTTAAATTTTAAAAGACGCTATTGTGGATGAGGAAAAGTAATGTGAGGCAAGAGGGCAAATCTACACGGAAACCATAACACACAGATCTCTCCATCAATCAACATCATCGTACGCGCCTGCTTTATATGGTAGGCCTGGAATGACGACACGGTGGTCTCTTGAATTGCACAGACTGGAAAGGTAAAGTGGCAGCGTGTTCTCTTTGATTATCCAGAAAGTCAGAAGTCAGTAGGGAGTTTCACTTCATGGAAACAAACTTCAGGCACGTCGGTCCCTTCCTTTACTTATTTAAATTTGTATATGTTGCTGCATATCAACCGTCGCAGCATTATATTTTTTATCACATATTAAACTGGAGGAAAAAATAAAAAGTAAATAAAGTCGGCGATATATTGCCAAGGAGCTTAGGTAAATGAGGCGAAACTAAATTTAAACGTGGCGGACCAGGCAAATGTATTTATCCTGGATGATCACATTCAAATTTCAAGTGAGGATACGCGGATACGTTTCTCTCACGAAAATAACACTTTGATGAAAATTATTCACATGAAGGAAGTACATTTTGTCTCGAAATTAATGAATTCATTTTTGACTCACCAAATTGATTGGTTCTTATAGTACGAAAGCTAGCAATGTCGCCAAAACGACAATTTTAATAAGAAAAATAATAAAAGTGTAGTATAGTAAAAATATACCCACTACGACAGTCCAGCATTCCAATATTTCCTATGAAAGGAAATCGATTCATTGTCAAATTTTAAAATCAATTGAAAATAATGTCCTATAACTTGCGACATATTACGTCTTCAGTCGGAAAACGAAAAATAAAATCTGTATGCAATAAGCCCACAGCAGGTAGATTTCCAGTGCAGTGCTGCTGTGCATCGTCAGCTGTAGACTAGTTTCGAGCTTGTTAGCTCTCATTAGTACGACATAGGTAATGCACAACAACACTTCACTGGCCTTCTATAGTCATCAAACCACAGACACGAGGTGTCTGCAACTTGCGGACAGCTCCACCTGTTGGCTTATATATTTTGTTAAATATAACTTAGTTCGAGTTTGTCGCCAACTTGATTGCAATAAGTGACGATTTACAGCTGAATTAAGCACTTTCGGATGAGAATTTGAATAATAGATTGAATTTTTTCAGCGTACTCAAAACCGAATTGGAGAAAATGGAGAATTTTTCAATTTTGTGTTGTTCACGGATGAATCAACGTTCCATCGCAATGGATTTGCGAATAGGCGCAATATCCATTATTATGACAGAGAAAACCCTCATATTGCACAGAAAAATCATTATCAGCACAAGTGAAGTTTAAATGTTTGGGGAGGAATTGTACATGATTATGTTATTGGTCCTCATTTTTTTGAGGGAAACGTGAATGGAGCAGTCTTCTTGGATTTTATGCAAAATACGTTTCCACAGATGATCGAGCATATTCCTGATTATATTACAAATAATATGTGGTTACAACTTGATGGTGCAACACCACATTTTAGTTGAAATGTTCGTCAGGAAATTAGTAGTCTGATATTTTAATTAACTGTTAAATTATATCTAATTTATTATTTTATAAAATTATGCTAGGTCCTACTGCATAGCTACCTAGATCGCCCGACCTGACTTCAATGCATTTATTCCTTTGGGGATTTGTGAAGTTAGATGTTTATAAGGCGACCAACGACTCGAAAAGATATGATGAAAAGGATTCGTCAATGTTTCAATCGTATAAATGTCGATATGTTATACAATATAAGGCATTCATTTATCAAGAGACTTCAATGTTGCGCGAGTTAAAATGGTGGACATTTTGAGCAATTGTTAGGCTAGTTCAATATCGTGAAAAAATTATTTCTCGAAAACAGTTCATAGTTCTTTAAAGAGAGTGTTTGATATGAAAATGTGAGAAATTGTATACGGTATTTACCCGTATAAAAAATTATAGGTATTTGAAATAATTGAAAAAAATGTCAAACATAAGACCAAAGCCATATCAGATTTTAATGCTAAAATTTACGCAAAAATTATTTAAAATAATCATATCTCAAAAACTGTTTGAAATAAAAATAAAATGTAAGATATTAAAATGTGGATTATTGTATGTTTTATTCATCCATGTAGAAAAATTATACGCATTCTATTTTAAAAAATGTAGAAAAATATTAATTAAACATAAAAAATATAAACAAATATTTTGGACTCCCTGTATAATAATGAAATAAAATCAAAAAGTGTTTCAGTAAATACATCATTATCAAATAATGTCTTAAACTTGTCTTCGAACTCGACAACATACAACAGTGACAATCTCTCAAATTTATTAATACCTATATACATTGTTTTTCACTAATAATGGCATAGGTGATTTTTACAATTCATTGATATGAATTGTGGTTTTCGTAAAATATTAAATATTGACACTATCAGTTAAAATTTTCGTGACATGTTTTATATCGTTGAAAAAAGAAAAAAAACAGAATTAATGGTGTCATGGCCTACTTTGAGATTTGTTCTTTTCATTTTTGCACAGGAACATATGTTGAAGCCAACTACGTTTTTCGATTTTGTTTACACACATTATTATTCTTATTGTCTTTGCCGTTTCATCCCTTTAACTTTTTTCGTATCTCCTCAAATAAGGAAGCTATAACCGTTTGTGTTTCCTATTTTTCAGGTTCTTGTAATATATCTCACAAAGTAGGCTATAGCTATTAAATTTCTTTTTACTGAAATGTAGCTCACAAAAAATGGGACAACTGTTTTTAAAACTTTATTCTTCTACATTAGATATTACGCGAGATATTTGTTGTGACCCTCGTAAAATAGAGAGACGGTGTATAATAGTTTAATAATAATTTAAATTAGGCAAAATTGTGGTTACAGGTTTTTTAAATCTGTAATTTATTCTACTTCATACGAGATTTTGTACTTCTTTAAGTTAATAATAAACAATAAAAGTATTATCACCGAAATTAATTGGATGGAGTCTGCGGTAGGTTCTTGATGAAACATATTCAATAGAATAATTATAAATATTCAAAAGAATAGCTACAATACGCACTTGGTTTATTGTTCCATTAGTTTTTTCTCAGAATTCTCTGACATATGCGTATTGTAACTATTCTTTTGAATATGATGGGGGTTTATGAGTCTAAATAATTAAATAAAGAAAGAAGTTATTGCCTTATACCTCAAGAGAAACAACAATGCAGCTACAGATACGTGTTTCGGAGTTATTGCTCCTCATCAGCGTAGCGTGGCTTAACGAATATATCTTAAATCGAGCAAAACCAACAAAGGTCGGAAAGTACAGTACACAGTACAAGATATTCGTTAAGCTACACTACGCTGATGAGGAGCAAAAACTCAGAAAACACCTGTCCGTAGCCGCTTTGTTGTTTCTCCTTGAGGTATAAGGCAATAACTTATTTCTCTATTTAATTATTTAGCCTCATAACCCTCCATAATCTTTTACTTAATATTTACCAGGTGGAAATAGAGCTCCTCGTACTGGTTGCTCTCATTTGAGGCCCTAAATGTGGCACATGAAGTATGAAAGTATAAATGAAGTACTGTGCACTGTACTTTCCGAACTTTGTTGGTTTTGATCGATTTAAGATATATTCGTTAAGCTACGCTACGCTGATGAGGAGCAATAACTCCGAGACACGTGTCTGTAGCTGCATTGTTGTTTCTCTTGATGTATAAGTCAATAACTTCTTTCTTTATTTAATTATTTAGCCTCATAAACCCCCATCATATTTTACTTAGTTTTTGCCAGGTAGAAATAGAGCAGTACACATAGAGCTCGTCGTACTGATTGCTCTCATTTGAGGCCCTAAATGTGGCACATGAAGTATGAAAGTACAAATGAAGTACTGTGCACTGTACTTTCCGAACTTTGTTGGTTTTGATCGATTTAAGATATATTCGTTAAGCTACGCTATGCTGATGAGGAGCAATAACTCCGAAACACGTACCCGTAGCTACATTGTTGTTTCTCTTGAGGTATAAGGCAATAACTTCTTTCTTTATTCTTTTGAATATTTATAATTATTCTACTATCACCGAATCCTTCGCCATTTTTTTAAACTGTCTACAAATTCTATTATACTAACGAAATAAAACTACACTACTCCTTTACTAGGAACCTTCTCGAATTTTTTAAGTAAAGAAATTCGCGTAAAAATGGGATCCCCTATTGAAGAGACAGACAGACGTGCAGACATAAAAGTGCGCATCACTTATAGCATCCGCTTTGTGGCATGGTAAAAAATAGGATCAATCCAGTAAAATCAGCTTATCCAAAATGTGTTCTAGGTACGGGTTAAATAGTATATTATACAACGATGCTATAATGAATACAGTATTCATTATAGTAAGTTGTATACTATACTTCTCTATCTACGACTAATTTTTAGAAATAAAAAATGATGGAATTTTTTTACTTTGCAGCAAAATGTATATTAATGTTGTCACAATTGATAAATTGAACAGATGATGGAATGTTAACATGATTAGAACGACTATTTGCAAAAGTAATATTTTTATCATCAATTATAATAGAGTCAAGGTGGAGGTTTCGGTTTTGTACACCGGTCTTGAAATGGTGTCAGTTGTGGTCAACTTATTTTTTAGAGATTGGTCGATGTATCCTTCGGCTACCTGTGTCAATTTCCAGCCTCCATATTAGGCCGGTTATATCGCCACCCCCGTCAATGTACAATGTAACCGAAGATCTTCGATAACAGTGGCCTGTATATCTATCAGGATTTGGTTTTCCTATGATGGCAAATTTATTTTTACCAATTCGTTGTATAGTGCATTTAGATTTTTGGTAATTAAAAAAAAAAAAAATTATTACTACATGAGATGGGCGAAGATTCATATACGTTTTCACAATATTATAAAAATGATCACTAATGGTGAATTTTCTTATAACCTTAGTTTTTGTTTTAGGCATAATTATTAATAACGTACTACCGAGATCATTCACATCCTTTATTTACATTTCATAGAGTTCATTAGAGCGACAGACACCCATAGTTCCGGTAATTATTATAGCCTTTAATAAATTTTAATGTTAGATTAGAAATATTGTAATTTACGATAATTATTATCTTATGTAAAAGACAAACTTCATCAGGTGCTTCTGAGATTTTCTTAACTTCTTCAGGGGCTAATGATTCAGATTTCTTTGCTTGGTAGCTTTCTGATTTTCTTTTCAAAAAAGAACACAGTTTACTATATTTTTTCATATTCACGTTATGATTTAACACGTTCCGCGCCTATGAGAGATGGCCCAGCAGACCACGGCTGGTCCTGCGAACCGTTAGTTAGCAAAGTTGTATATATTGCCATATACGCCAGAGAACCGCTAATAAAGCAGATCTATCTTATATGAGGGCAAGCTGTGGCTCTGGAAGCTTGTCAGTTATAGCAATTTTTTAAATTTTATTCATCATAAAGAAATTATGGCAAAAATACATATAAAAAGGAAAAAACTTTATTGTAATGGAGAAACAACATAATAAAGATTGATTTGTGATATATTAGATATTATATTATTATTTGTATAAACAGCAAAACAATCTAAACCGAAATGTGGTCCGCTAACCAGACCGTTGTGGCCTGGAAGTTACAATAAAATCTACTGCTGGAAGGACCGCTGTGGCGCAATAGGAAAATGTTTCCATACACGCCACGGTGGGCCCTGGAGCGGCTAAATTTTTGTTTTAAAAAACATGAATAAACATTGTATTGAGCTTTCTTGCATGTTGTACTCTACTATATATGCCTGGTAGAGTACAAAACTACAAAAAAAACCAGTTGGCCCAATGGACCAATTCTGTTATATCCTTATAGCGCGGAAAGTGTTTTAATACTAAAACAATTTTCAACATTGAGTAACATGACCACAATGAAGAAGATTTATATGTTTCTCCTGATTTGGAAAAATAGGCCAGTAATACGTTTTTCGAAAATGAAGCTGTCTTCTTTTGAATACGCCACTCCATGGAGCCTCTGTACAATTTGTCGTAAAAACGTTTTGACATTTCTGGCAGTAATGTAGATGCTGTTGCTTTCGCTTTTTGAAGGATATTTGGTGGTGTACAAGAAAATGCTTCTTCAATATCACTATCCACTATGTTTTTCACACTTTTCTTCTTAAAATCGCACAATAAATAAACACGAACCGCTTTTTAACAATTATTTATTTAAGTTTTCATTTTGTTTTGAAATGGTTTCCATGTCTGTTTTAATTTCCAAAGATATTACATTATGATTTAAGTACTGTTTTTTGATTGTTCTACGAAAGGGAATAATGACCCATTATTCCCTTATCATTAATCCCTGCGGGAATAATATGTATAGCAAAATTGATGCATATAAAACATGTATTATATATTAGTCGTAGATAAAGTCTTTAATTTTATTGACCTATTTATGTACTTGTACTTACGTTAAAATATAGTCAATAAATAGCTAAATTATTTATTAACTCTAAGAAAATGCATTAAAATAAACTTTAAACTATCACATTCCCTAAAAAGGTACCTACACAGTGCATATAAATCTTCAATCAACTGTTAACTCTAGTCATTAAATACACATTAATGCAGGAAACGCGCGACATGTTACAGTCGAGGTGAAATATTTGGAATGGAAATCATGTCCCTGATTTGATTACGTTCGTTAAGTTTTGTCACAACATTATCCATAATGACGTCTACAAGCAGGGCTTTAAATTTACAGCTGGAAAGCTTACACGGCTCTCATTTTGGGCAGGAGATAATGCTTCTGTAAATTTAGTCAACTTGTGTTACATATTATACGATACTTTGTGCATAATGCAGGATTCGTGTCTTATATATTTTCTCGAATTAATAATTGAAATATGTGAAAATAAAGTGTGAATTATGTGAATAAGGAACATAATAGAAATGTAATTAATCGAAGGATGCGGCTAGAAATATTAATAATAATATAAATATTTGTTCAAATATGCTTCTAGAGGGCAGGATATTAAAACACAATATTTTTAGTCGCATACTCCTCTATAAAGTCCTTATTTTACTATAAGGAACGTAACCAGACTGCAACCAACAGCCACACTCCGGGCTATATGCCCCGCCGAGCGCTCAATTATAAGTTACAAGCCTGGCGCGTTAAGTGTAATAACTATGTATTTTGTTGGTAATACACAGTTATTAACGCGCCAGGCTTGTAACTTGTAATTAAGCGCTTTGCGGGGCATATAATCCGGAGAGTAGCTATTGGTTGCAGTCTGGTTACGTTCCTTATAGTAAAATAAGGACTTTATAGAGGAGTATGCGACTAAAAATATTATGTTTTAAATATTTGTTTCAAGCTGTTAGTAAAGTAAATACACATATTTTTGTAAACAATTTTTACTTGCCTAGGCAAGGAAAGTGACGCTTTGCTGATTGATATTAGTCAGCAAAGTTAGTACTTTGCTGTTAACCGGCGAAAAAGATATTTTCTCCAATTTCGCAATTCCGAATGAATTGGTGAACTCGAAATTCTGACCTGGTAGAAAATTTTACGTAAGAAACTGGCTTTTATATATACTTTAGTCGAACCCCTCCCTCTCACCTTTAAATGCATCATACGGCACCCTAGATTATTTGCTAAAAAATAATTCCAATTTTAGAAGGGTAGCCCTCTTCCAAAATTTCGAGTAATAACGACAAGGCCAAATTCTTGAAAAATGGTTAGTTTCAATAAAAATAAACAACTTTTTTCCTTGCACCAGTGTCCCAAAATGTTGCGGAAGAAGTGAAAATTTATTTTCAATCGGTCAAAAAAATCGATATCATTAGTTACAACGACCCATTAGTTCTTGATGAAATCTTGTTAAACAAGTAAAATAGTTGGGGCGAGCGTGGGAGCGTCTTTACTATGTACATACTTCGATATGCGATGTAAAGCAACGTTAGGCGTGGTTAGTAGTTGGATTAGTGACCGTTCCAACGAAGACCACGTCCTCGCCTCACCCATCTTCCAGCGGCTTGTATATCAGTGTATGCGCGGAAGCTATACAACCTTAGGCGAGGGTTGTATAGGAGATATACCATCCTTCGGAGGGGATGTAAAGCCGTCGGTCCCTTGTCTATTAAATGTTAGGCAAGTAAAAGAAGCCTACTCTTCTTAAGGGAAGAGGTTCGGCAAAATTCCTGGTTGGGGGTAGCTCGTCTACAGGCGTCGGTGTTAGGCCTCAGTAGCGGAAATAGGCCGACGTTAAATAAATGTATAAAAAAAAAAAAAAGTAAAATAGTTAACGAATTCATAAAAAAACTGACATTTTTGCAGATCATTTATAACATCTTTTTCATTTGCTCGATGGAGTTACAGTAGCACGAATAAAACTTTCACCAAATGATTCCTTAGATTCTCAAACTTTCATTAAGAATAATAGCTGATGTTTGCGGCGTTTCATCACTGATGAAGAAGATTCCGATAATAATTTTTTGACGAAATAGAAATCCAATAAAATCCGTCCATTTTTAGTCATATGTCAAAATTCATCCAATTATTAAAGGATTACACTTGTACTCAGTGTAATCCTAATGGGAGATTATTACTTATGTCATTATTTTGCTATGCAACGGAAAATTATTGACAGTTTTATAATTTATCTAAAATGTCAGATTCACGATTTGACATATTATTAGAATTTCAAAAAAATATCTCACCGAACTTAGCACGTGCACTGATAAGTCCTTATAATTTTTCTAATAATGACCCTCAAGCTTATTGCTTTAAGTAGTTACTAAGCAACAAGCTTTCGGTTCATTATTAGAAAAAATTATCGCGTGATTATCGGTACCCTTGGTAAATTACAGCTGAAAATGTTTTTGGCAGTTCTAACAACCAATTAAATTTCGTTATTTCTTGTCATGTGACACAAAACACCCAATCATTTTAAAATTACACTGATAAAAACATTCAAGAAAATTTTCAATTACTATGACAACAAAATTACTTAACTTTGACAACTTCATAATAACTTCCAAATAAATTTTAAAATGTCACGTTTTGACAACGCGAATTATCAATCTGTAAACGCGCTAATCAAAGAAATAATTCCAATAAATATCACAAAAACTTACAAACACACGCTAGGAATATTTATGGAGTTTTTTCAGTTTTTTTTTTAATTTTCTGACCGAATATCCCTCTGACAAATGCCTTATAATTTTATGACAAATTTTTCAAGCACCTTACTTTGTAATAGCTCTCCGCCTTCGGCGTCAGGCTATTACCAGGCAACGTGCTTTCGATTGTCAAAAAATTATCTCGTACATTATCAATGCCCTAGGGATATTATAGCTGAAAATTTCACACCACCTTTTTTAAACCAATCAGAGGCTTGCTTTTTGTTAAGTCACCATAGTAACCCAAAAAATTTCTGGAAATGTTTAACATTGTGTGAAATTAATAAGTGCAAATTCTTCTGTCATTTAAAATGTCAAATAAAGATGCGCTTTTAGAATTAAATTTATTTGGGGATACAAAGGATAATTTTCACGAGGATATTATTATTAAGTACACAAATTAATATGTTATAATATATGATATGCAGGAAACAACTACTCAGCGGGCAAATACCCCGTCCTGCATTGAATTACACCTTACAAATCATGAAAGAATGGAAGCCAATATCATTTGTCAATTCCCTGATCAGACATAGACCGGTTTCGAACTTATTAGTTCTCATCAGTATGCCATAGGTCATGGAAAAGACAAATGATAGTGGCCAACCTGCTAGTTCTATACAAACTGTAGTAAATTGAGTACTGGTGAGAGGTAAGCGAATCCTCTCATATGATCAATTGTTACTATACACCATAGACGTCTCCTCATAAGAATGTAGAAATTAATCTTACTGACGGCTGTAAGTGCGGCAGCTATTACTATCTTACCTTTTATTATTCCATGGCCGCCTAGAAGTTGTTCATTATTTCTTGGCGAAAAGAATGAATATATTTCCTATGACCGGATTTAACTAATATTATTAGAAATAAATGATGTTTCACCAGAATTAGTTGATCAGAGTTAATAAGAAACGAAAATATAATATTTAAGTTCTTTATAAAAAGTTCATGTAACTAAATTTAGAAAATTGTAAGAACTAAGTAATTTCATATTTTATTAAATATATAAATCTTGAAGTAGGTAGGTACTTCAGAATAATTATCAAAATTATCATTTTTAATAGATTAACGTTAATAGCGGATAAAAATGCCTATAAGATATCTTTAAGTTATTTATAAAAGTTTCATACAACTAAAGTAAGGAAATCCAATGTTATTAAACTAAGAAATTGTACCTTAAAAATCATGGTAGAGTGGTATTTTTTAAAGTTAAATCTAGAAATAGATCTATTTTATTCAAAATCTTTGTTAACATATTTAAATAAAACAAATATTAATATGGATATTGATATTAATATTTCATAATTAGAGGTAAGTTGTATTAATAAAAAGGTACTTTAATTGATTTGTTTTTGACAACACAATATTTGAGAAAACTTATTCTCTAATTATTGACATAATTATTAGTAATATTAGAGGTACAATTATTATAAACGTTACTTTGCTGATTAGAACTAGTACTTTCATCAAGACTTATTGATTTACTGGAAATGGTGCCCCTCATCGTTTCAATTATGTTCTGATGGTGTGTACTATCCAGTTGCAAATAGGGCTTAATTGACTGGCTATTGCTATGTCCCGTAATTTTTATAAGCTGTCGTTCACCAATTCTAGCTTTAGCCAGATTTGAAACAGCAATATCTCTTCCTTAATGGTTTATGACTTTGATTTTTTTAGTACCAATACCTATTTTACCAACTTACGTCTATATTCTTCTGTTACACTATGTGATTTAAGTAAAGCATTTGATTACATTTCTCACTAAATATTAATCCAGAAACTTGAGTTTAATGGTGTTCGAGGATTACCTTTATCATTATTTAAATCATATCTCGAAACAGAAGACAGTGTGTTTATCTAAATAATAAAACCTCTGATAATAAACACCACAGAAATTAGACACGAATACAATACAATATTATTATTACAATTATTAAGCATGGAGTTCCTCAAGGCTACGTATTAAGCCCAATCTTGTTCATTATGTATATTAATGACTTAGTTATATTTCTAGACTTTTTTAAGTTCACTCTGTTTGCTGTTGACCTAACCCTAAGAAACTTCTCCAAAAATATTATAGAATAATTATAAATATTCAATAGAATAGTTACAATACGCACTTGGTTTATTGTTTCATTAGTCTTGTTCAGATTTCTCTGACATATGTTTCAACCTTGCGACCATTATCAAAGAGTCTTAAAAACTGACCTGAAAGTTGTGGTTCACAGTATATATCTTAGAAATCTTCTACCTACTTAGAGGGGGATAATAACTTGATTTGCTATTTCTTTAAATTTAACAATACAGGCCGGAACTACGAACTTAATTTTAATTTTATTACTGTGTCTAGTACAGGGTTGTTCATAAATTCTGTTTGTGTATTTGTAACGTTTTTATGGTTTCTTAGGGTCTTCTTAATTTCTAAAATTTCAAGCATGTCTAGGATTTTTCCTTTGTTTGCATTATGCAAAAGTTTAACATTACTACCGTTAAAAACGTGATTTTGCTCAAGGCAATGTTCGGCAAAACCAGTTGATTTTTTATTTTATGAAATTGACTGTTTGTGTTCTTTTAACCTCACATCTATGCTCCGGCCACTCTGACCTATATATACGGCATCACAGTAATCACAGTTTATTTCATATACCCCGTCTTTCCTTTATTATTAACCAACAAGGGACCAAAATTATTTCTATTCGTTGATATTATATTAATACCTAATTTATTTAATATTACCTATTACATACTGCGTTGCTAACCATATTTACATAATTTATACTATGCCACTTTTTCCACTGCCACTTTTGCCACTATGTTTTTGTTTTTTATATTTGGCACGTTATAAAAATGTTTCTGTAATAATTTTCTCTGTTTATTTTTATTAATTTGTCAATAAGTAACTCATCATAGCCTTTGTTTTTTGCTAGTGTTTTAAGAATTCTAACTTCTGAAACGGTGACATTTTTATCTTCCAAGATTGATTACAATTTGCATGTGTAAGAGTGTCAGTAAAAGTTGGCTTTCTGTAAATATCACATTGCATTGAGCAAAATCACATTTTTAACGGTTGTAGTGTTAAACTGAACAACCCTGTACTAGACACAGTAATAGAATTAAAATTAAGTTCGTAGTTCCGGCCTGTATTGTTAAATTTAAAGAAATAGCAAATCAAGTTATTATCCCCCTCTAAGTAGGTAGAAGATTTCTAAGACATATACTGTGAACCACCACTTTCAGGTCAGTTTTTAAGACTCTTTGATAATGGTCGCAAAGCCGAAACATGTCGGAGAAATCTGAACAAAACAAATGAAACAATAAACCAAGCGCGTATTGTAACTATTCTTTTGAATATTTATAATTATCCTATTGAATATGTTTCATCAAGAATCTACCGCAGATTAAATCCAATTAATGAATATTATAGAACTTGAAGAACAATCAGTCGTAGCTATAGAAAAATCTGAACTGTGGTTCTCTACGAATAAACCTAAAGTTTATTCATCAGCACTGACACGACTACTACTAAAGGGACTAGTGTTAAATTATTAGGCATAACTTTAGAGGACGGTTTAAAATGGGATGTGCATATACAGGGTGTTGCATCATGAGAGGGACATAGCTTAATAGGAGGTAGAGAACATCAGTGGTAACCGGAACCTCCCATAGAAATGTCTCATTGGGCCTTCATTACGAGGTTACTGGGTGTTAAATAATTTTTGGCCAAACCTGTTTTTTGTCATAACTTTGACAAGGAATGAAATAACGGATTCATATTTGGTACGGCTAATGTACTAACGAGTCCCAAGAGGTACATGTATAAAAAAAAATATATCCAGGTCCGGACTCACTATAATTTATGTTTCTTCTTTGCATCAATAAAACATCACCCTGTATATATTTTTTTGAAATTTCGATACGATATTCGAAAAGAGCAAGAAAAAACAAACAAAATGGCTTATTTAATTTTTTTGTTACACCTTCGTGGTTATTTAAACACGTTGTTAAATGTGCAAGAAAATGGATTACAGAACCCTATTAAATGAGAGGCACGTGAAATAAATAGTTTTATAACTAAAATTTGCAAAAATTCTATTGAGCCTAGGTGGTCTGGGTGAATCCTAATTCCGGCACGTTTTAAAGGTCCATTTTGGTAAAAAACTGTGGTCCTAATAAGTAATCGGGTATGAAATAACAAAATTTTTAATCAATCACAGTAGGCTTGTTCAAAGTGACAGATAATAAAAAGGAATCTCCTAAACAGTTGAATAATTGTTTGTTAGTAATTTAATGTGTCAATAATCCGCATTTAGTTAGTGAAAACTTGTGAAAATATTTTAACTATGCCAGTAAAATTTACAAACGTGGAATATGCTGACATAATATTCATCTATGGTTTCTGTAATGGAAATGGTAGGTCGGCGGAAAGAGAATATTGGCTGCGTTTTCCTGGTCGTCGATGCCCTAATCAAAAACCTTTAGTACGGTGTTCCAGTATGCAAGACAACACGGAAAGTTTCCTACTTCTGCAGTTGTGGAGCGTGTTTTACAACAAGGTGTGCAGGAACAAAACAATATTATAAACGTAGTTCAAGAAAACCCAAATATGAGCACTAGACAGAGAGACAGAGAATCAGTTTGGCAACTGGTATTCCTCATTGGCGAGTATGGAGAACCCTAAATAGAGAACGTTACCATCCATATCATATCCAGCAGGTACAGCGTCTTCAACAAGGCGACGATATCCCCCGCCTGGCATTTTGTCATTGGTTGTCTAACCATCGCCCAGTCATTTACAGAACCTTATTTACGGATGAGGCACAATTTACAAGGGATGGAGTAAACAATTCACGAAATAATCATAAATGGGCACAGGAAAACCCACATGCGGTACGCCAACGCCGTTCGCAACACAGGTTTTCTGTAAATGTTTGGGTCGGACTTGTGAATAAACATTTGATAGGGCCACATTTTTTTGAAGAAAGATTGAATGGTGAAATTTACTTTGATTTTCTTCAAAACATTTTACCGAATATGTTAGAAAATATCGGTATAAGAGGCATGTTGTTTCAGCATGATGGGGCCCCACCACATTTTAACCTTCAAATAAGAGAACACTTAAACAATGTGTATCCTAATAGATGGATTGGACGCGGGGGTCCACGTGAATGGCCACCAAGATCTCCTGATTGTAACCCTTGTGATTACTTTTTATGGGGCCACTTAAAAAACGAGGTTTATAGCATTGAAATTGAAAGTAGACAACATTTAATCCAGCGCATCGTTACAACCTGCGACGAAATACGGAATAATCCAGAAATGATACGTCGAGCAATTGGTGACCTTTCTAAACGCGCAAGAGAATGCACAGAATGTTGTTGAAAATTTACTTTAGTGTCAATTACGTTTTATTTTTAAACACATTTAGTTATTGTTTTGTTATTTATTGTTAATTGAATGGAAAATATTTTATTTATTTAGATTTTAGTTTGTTCTCTTTTCCAATTTTTATTAAGTATAAAATGTTGATGATTTTCTTGATCAAAGTAACTGGTTGCTTAGGCCTAAATGGTTTAAATTATCTGTCACTTTTATTCTTTGAACAAGCCTACTGTGATTGATTAAAAATTTTGTTATTTCATACCCGATTACTTATTAGGACCACAGTTTTTTACCAAAATGGACCTTTAAAACGTGCCGGAATTAGGATTCACCCAGACCACCTAGGCTCAATAGAATTTTTGCAAATTTTAGTTATAAAACTATTTATTTCACGTGCCTCTCATTTAATAGGGTTCTGTAATCCATTTTCTTGCACATTTAACAACGTATTTAAATAACCACCAAGGTGTAACAAAAAAATGAAATAGGCCATTTTGTTTGTTTTTTCTTGCTCTTTTCGAATATCGTATCGAAATTTCAAAAAAATATATACAGGGTGATATTTTATTGATGCAAAGAAGAAACATAAATTATAGTGAGTCCGGACCTGGATATATTTTTTTTATACATGTACCTCTTGGGGCTCGTTAGTACATTAGCCGTACCAAATATGAATCCGTTATTTCATTCCCTGTCAAAGTTATGACAAAAACAGGTTTGGCCAAAAATTATTTAACACCCAGCAACCTCGTAATGAAGGCCCAATGAGACATTTCTATAGAAGGTTCCGGTTACCACTGATGTTCTCTACCTCCTATTAAGCTATGTCCCTCTCATGATGCAACATCCTGTAGATCAACTTTATAAAAAATTATCCAGCACAATCTTTGTCATCAGGAGAATAACTAAATTAGTATAGAAAGATACTTTGCTTACAGTTTACTTCGGCTTATTTCATTCTCACTTAAATTACGGAGTAATACTTTGGAGTGACTCTAGTCATTTCCAAAGAGTTTTCATATTACAAAAAAGAATCATAAGAATTCTTGCATTGTAAGCCATTGTTCATTAATTTAATGATAATGTCACTGCCCAACCTGTACATTTACAATAGCATATTAGAAATACATAATAAAAAAAGTCAACTGCAAACGCATTCCGATATGCATTCACAAAATATTAGCATAAAAATAATCTCTATATCCCTAGGTATAGATTGTCGAGGTCTAAAGAGAATTCAATGGACCTCAACTTATATAACAAACTGCCTAGTGATTGGAAAACTCTGAATAATATGCAGTTTAAGCTCAAATATAACCATTTTTATTAAATAACTGTTTTTAAAACGTGGATGAATATTTTGACGCAAATATAATGTAATTTTATTATTTTTAATATTATGTTTTTATATTTTTATGGTATATAAGTAATGTCTATATTATGTATGTTATACAGGCTGTCCATTTTATCAGGACCCTCGAGAATATCTCACTTAATATCGGTCGTACAAACAAAATTATTTTTACGAAAATTGTGCCGATTTATATAACCTACAAAACGGTTTAAAGATATTTGAAATCAATGGCCTACTTTAAGAGTTATGGCAGAAAATATCGAAAATGCGGCAAATGTCTAGGCCAAATGTCTCTGTTATTTGAAGTGATACGAGAAAATTCTAAAGCGAACATTTTTTGCAAAACAGAGTGTTTCAACGAGGGTTTATCTAATTTTTTTCAAAACCGCATTATACTTGCCGTGGAGAAGTATGATTAATAAAACGATAAAATAATTCAATAAGTTGTTCAAATCTTTGCTATAATAAAACACAATTAAGAAGAATAAAATAAAATCAGGTAACAAAAATAAAATAATAATCAAGAAAGCAACATGGAAGAATTATGGAAAGAGTATTCGCAGTTATGACAATGTATATAGGTCCTCCATAAAAGCATCACTCCTTGCTCAGAAAGTTAAAATGTCTTTAGCAATTAATTTAAGTATAATATCCCTTTGTCTGTATTTCATGATTTCACTATTATTTCAATTATTTTAAAATAGTTGGCTATGAACAAACTTGACAATTTAATTTTTTGACAGATCGTCTCAGTTAATACTTAAACTCTCACTCAATTACACTCGTTTAAGAATTTAGAATTTTCAAAAATGATTTTCACTCGCATTAATCGTTATAATATGTTCGTTACATATTGCCAATGCAATTTTAACTCTGGATTAGCTCAAGTAGAATATAGTAACAGATTTCCACAAGCACTACAGCCGAATAAAATTCAGAAAATTAGCTACGAAACTGAAAAATAATGGTTCATTTTTAAAGAAGAAGACAAGGTTGAACAGTGTTACTGATAATGTAAATAAGGTAAACCTAGTTATTAATTATGTAAGAAATAATAATATAGAACATTTGGAAACATCATTAAGAGAAATTCAAATTGCTTGTCATATAAATAAAGCAAGTGCTAGAAAAATTTTAAAGAAAAATGGTTACCGGTGTTATAAAGCAAAAAAAGTTCACAATGTACAAGCGGGGGACAAACCAAGAAGGACGACTTTTTGTAGGTGGCTGTTGGAAAAGAAGCGTGCCGATCCATTAATATGTAGTAAAATACTTTGGTCCGACGAGGCAAATTTTTCCAATAATGGATTTTTGAATCGCAATATTCATTACAAATGGACTTCTGTAAATACACACTGGCATAGACCGACTGGGTTTCAAAATCGTTTTTCAATAAATGTGTGTATAGGTATTTTAGGCACCAATTTAATAGGTCCTTATTTTTATGATGGTCACCTCAGTGGTCAAAAGTACCTAAGCTTTTTGAGAAATGAATTTAATGAATTCTTAGATGAGGCCTACCTTTAGTAAATCGACACAACTTTCAATATTTTCAACAAGATGGAGCTCCTCCCCACATTTTCCAGATTTGCCTAGATTATTTAGACGAAATTTTGCCTCAATTTTGGATAGGTACCAATGGATTTATTCGATGGCCCCCGCGTTCTCCATATATAACCCCAATAGATTTTTTCTGTGGGGTATATTAAAGATAAGGTGTTTTCGACGACGCCGCAAAATGTAGAGGACCTAAAAGCTCGAATTCAACAGACATGTATTACAGCTACCCCCGAAATGCTGAGTAATGTTTTAAATGCAGTGCCTCGCCGCGCTCGATTGTGCATAAGAAATCGCGGTAGACACTTTGAACACTTGACATGATATCAAAAAATTACTTTCAGATAAATATTTATGTTCTGTGTGCTATACTCTGTTTATTGTTAATTTGTTTTTGTTGCCTGAATTTGCTTTATTCTTCTTAATTGTGTGAATGTTTTATTATAGCAAAGATTTGAAGAACTTATTGAATTATTTTATCGTTTTATTTAATCATACTTCTCCACGGAAAGTATAATGCTTGTTAAAAAAAAATTTATTGGTTTTAAAAAAATGTTTTTATAATTACTAACGTAGTACCAATGAATAAATTTAGCATGTGATATATCGTTGAAAAGGGAGGAAAATACTCTATTTAATGGCGCCATTTCCCGCCCGTTTCAAAATAATTTTTTTAACAGCCTGAAGAGTAAATCTCAAAATACAGCGGTTTTGAAAAAAAATAGATAAAACCTCGTTGAAACACTCCATTTTTTAAAAAAATTTCGCCTTAGAATTTTTCTCGTATCGCTTCAAATAACGGAGATATTTGGCCTAGACATTTTCCGCATTTTCGTTATTGTCCGCCATAACTCTTAAAGTAGGCCATGAATTTCAAATGTCGTTAAACAATTTTGTACGTTATATAAATCGGCACGATTTTCGTAAAAATAATTTTTTTTGTACGACCGATATTAAATGAGATATTCTCGAGTGCCCTGATAACATGGACAGCCTGTATATTTTTTATATACGTCTGTGATTATATGTATTATATATCTTCATTAACTTCCATATATTTATAATATTTATATTTTATATTATCTGTAGACTAGTAATCTCTGACTTGCCACAAATGTAACCTTGTATCTAAAGTGGTCAAATAAAGATATCTATCTATCTATACATTTGATAGACCCAGCAATGCAGGCGTTATCTGCGAGATTTTTCTCTATTTGTGCTTTAACACTGTCCGAGAATGATTTACTTATCACGACTCAGAGGGACATCCGTGGACTTCTGATATGTCGCATTCGGAATCGGTGTGGTGCAACTTCACTGATTTATTATAGACCCAAAACTACCGCAAACACAAATCAAACGCCTAGATTTATGTTTCCAATAACGTATATCTTCATTACGAAGAAGAAGTACGCGTTTGCCATTACAACTTTCTGAGTATTTCATTACCTGACTAACATACTGTAGGAAAAAGTTTAGTCGTTTTTCATTTTATTGTGTGTAATATTTTAGGAAAGTATGTGAAAAATTTGTTGTTTTCTTATATATAAGGCCACGTCTGAAACTAACAAGCCGTTTTATTAAATACGCCCGGTTACAGTGGGTCTAAATGAATGAAAGTCCCTGAAATATACAGAGGAAGGAGAACTTATCAACTACGTATAGAAGGTAGCTGCAAATTGTAAAATTACTAAAAAAAAAAAAAGCAAAATAGAGATTACCGGAAGAAACATCAATTTTTACTGCTGAAGCTTTTGCCATACTGAAATCCTTAGAATATGTAAAATACAATAAATCGAGTGATACTTTTAAATGACTCTCTACCTGTTTTATTAGCTTTGAAAAATTTGTCCAACCCAAATAATAAAAAAAAACAACCGCATATCTTAATAATAAAAAACAATTATATAATTTGAAATCAAATGATAGCGAAGTTCAAATTATGTGGGTCAAAGCTCATAATGAAAAATTAATTCAGAGCGGACTGAAATTTTGGTAACAGGCTTATTTTGTGGTACTTTTTACCATATCAAAAGTCCCTATCCGTAGACGCCGGCGAATGGGAGTTGTGGGGGGGAGGAAATAAGTAAAAAAAATCGGTTTTTCGCAAATAACTTGGAAAGTATCAATTTTACTGTAAAATATGTACACATAAAATGAGCTCCAAGTGACCTTATACATACGATGAATGGTTCACGAGTTACAGCTTTTCAAAGCCATGAGCAAAAATTCCTTTTTTCTTATATATTAAAATTCTCCTGCAATAACTGTTCATAACAATTGTTTTAAAATTGTTTTTGACATATTTTTATTAGTTTATATACATATGAAAGTAATGCAATAGAATAAATCATTTGCAAGGTATATTTTCTTTTAAAAAAAGGTACTTGAAAACCGTTTTTGTTCAGAGGAATTGAACCTATATTATGTTCAAACTCCTTTTTCTGTAGATATTGTTAAAGAACACGATAAAACCCTCGATGTACTTTTCGAAACTGTAACAAAATCCGACTTTTCGACATTTCGCATGAAAAACGTGCTTCACGTAAAAATATCGTTGGAAGAGGTTTTTATATTTTTAATCATATTCTCGCTCTACGGAGCGTTTTTTATGCAAAAATTTCAATAACTCATCAAGGAGTGTAACTTTAGAAAGTGTAGTAAATATCGCTGCACGGGGACGTAATGTCGCCCAGACCACCAAAATTTAGAAACAGTAACAAAATTTGACTTCGGAAATTTCAAAATTAAAAACCCTTTTACGAATCCGCGTTGTTAAGTATTGCAACTCATGCGTTGTGTTAAATATGAGGACAAGTTAATCCAGCTTATATTCAAAGTATATCAAGAGTTTTAGTGAAAATAGCCTTTAGCGACAAGGGACCCCCATCATTTCCTAGCAGTCGATTTTGACGGGAAAATGATGGGTTTTAACGGGATTTGCCCTAAACTGATTCCTCAGTGATTCGGTGTCAGAAAAATAGAGTTACCATGTACTCATATGTGCATGGGACCGCCTTGCCTGAACGTATGAATTTATAATTGCTATAATATAATTCAAAGTCGTTGCGATTCAAGCATTTTTAGCTCCGAGGAGCGATCAAAATTGATATTGAACTGTAAATACGTAAATAGACAGGCAAGCAAAAGCCCACCAAAAATGTATAAACATTGAACTTTTCTTGAATCTTTTTGTGTAATCGTTAGCTCAAAAACCGCATATTAGATGGTAGTTGGTACATTATAAGTCGTTCCGTTCCTCACCATGTGTTGTACACGGGCCAGACTATAGTTGGTCAAAAACATTTTTTTTGAAGTTGTTGTAAAACATGAATTTTTTAAAGAGATTTAATATATATTTTTGAACTTTATATTGTCTTTTTCTTGTGTTTTCAAAATTCCCCTTCAGGTTTAATTTTAAGAAAGTGTTAGTACTTACTGTGTTAGATTTATAGTGTTACGACGTCCAATTGATACCATCAGAGAAGCAGTTAAGCAAAAACGAACAGTAAGTATAAATTTTGTATCTGAAATAGTCGTCTTGAACCCTTATTTGTGAACGTTAATATTCATTTTTGGAAAATATATAAGAAGTCCCTCAGATTCAAAAGATGGATCATTCACAATATCACCGTTTCTTTTGACTTTACGACAAAATTTCATAAGACCTAAATGAAAGCTTGCAAAATTTTATAGAAAAACACTTTTTCGTGTATGTTTTTCAGAAAGTAGTGACCAGGAACTGATTGAAAATGTGGTATGATTTTTAATTTTTAGCAAACAGGCAATTTTCGTCACGTTTGAAGTACAAAAAAGTACTTTTTGAAATATCAGAAGTTATTTTGTGAGCTTTTCCGAGTCGTTTCATACTGGGCCCATATTTTTTAAAAAATTGTTATGCACAGTTCTTGCAAGAAAATTATTAATTAATAAAAAAAAATTACTCATGGCTTTAAACAGCTGTAACTCGTGAACCATTCATATTATGAAGGTAACTTGGAGCTTATTTCACAGAAATTTTTTTGACAGTTCTAATAACCAATAAAATTTCGTTATTTCTTGTCATGTGACACAAATCACCCAATCATTTTAACATTACACTGATAACACCATTCAGGGTAATTTTCAATCACTGACAACAAAATTATTTAACTTTGACAACTGCATAATAACTTCCAAATAAATTTCAAAATGTCACGTTTTGACAATTCCAATTCTCAATCTATAAACGCTCTAATCAAAGAAAAAATTCCAATAAAAACCACAAAAGTCACAAATACACATAGGGAATATTTATGGAGTTATTTTCAGTTTTTTTTTTTTAAAAATATTTTCACCGAATATACCTCTGATATTGACAAATGCCTTCGACCTCGGGCTATTATCAAGCGACGCGCTTTCGATAGTCATAAAATTATCTCGTATATTATCAATGTTCTAGGGATATTATAGCCGATAATTTATCTTCAAAAAACCTTTAGTGTCATTATTGCCTAAAGCTAATCAAAAATAGGTATTTGTCAAAATGCACTGGAAAATTACAATTTTTCATGTTTTCCCCTTTATTTTCATTCATGCACCTACGGGTGGGGACTTTTGATATGTTAAAAAATACCACAAAATAAGCTTGTTCCCAAAATTTCAGTCCATTATGAATTATTTCATCCAAATCGACAAAGTCGAAAACAATTTTATTAGGCTAATATTGACATTGCTTTAGACAGTATTTCAGTTTTTGACTGTCAAATGATGTGTGTCTAGTTCTTGTACTTTGTTAAATTGTTATAAAACATGTACTTCATACAAACTGGTATAAATTAAACATGGTTTTAATTTATAAAGGATGCCATAAAAATTTGTCTGCAGTTGGAAGACGTTTTCCTGAAAGACCAAGGCCTGATCGAAAAACTTTATATTTTATGTGCTAATTTAGATATTTATGGAAGTTTTAATAAAACAAAAACATTTAGTAGAAGGAGAGCTACGGCAGATGAAAATACAGTGTTAATGTTAGAGACAATAGAAAATAATCCCCACACGTCATTACGTAAGTTCAATGAGCAAACAAATATCTCGGTACCTGCCCATAGGGAAGGTTGAGCAACCTACCAGGCGCATCTTCGAGGTGGCGGATAGGAGAACGGCCAGACTCCGCAGGGAGTAGGGTTAACGTCGGTCATACTGCTGGGAGGTAGGGTTAACAGGTCAGTCCATGCCCAGCTAAGGCCACGTCGCGGATCAGCTCGTGACACACACCGTAAACCGCCTGGGGCGACAACGACCCTCCGATCTAGGTCGGAGGTATGCTAGTCCAGGGGGCACGGGGGTCTTGGCTTAATTGCCTGGACGGCGTGGATGAAGTACCACTATAATAACTTCCACAATCCCAAGGTATTGTGCGCGCTGAAGGGTGCATGGTCAGGGGGGGGGGTCCGGGCGATAGCGACTAACCTCGTGGCACATGGCGCATCCCGTTGTATTAATGCCTCTAAACCTGCAGTACAGGAAGCAATGGACTGTACTGTGACCGAGAGAGCAAGCTTCAGCCAAGTAGCCCAGGCAAACTTGGCGGGGAACGGCTTAAACACAAAACGACTTTCGGGAGCTCAAAGAAAGAAGCTCACGAAAGCGCAGAAAATGGCTGCGAGGACGCGGACAGTGGAGAAGCCACGGCGACCGAAGCCAACAAAAAATCTGGGAGCAGCTCCGGCAAAACCCTCTAAGAGGCCAATGTCGGAGTCTCCCAGGAAACCAGATCCCAAAATGGTGAGAGGTGCTACTGCACAGACTCACTCCTACAGGCATGCGATCACAGGTATCAGGATGGCTGTAATTTATATCAACCATCCTGTCACCTTACTGGATCAGGAGCAGTCAGACCTGATTCAGAAAAAACTGGTGAAGGCGAAAGATGCCATTCCTCACGGGGGGTCTCCGCGTTTCCAGCAGTTCCCGAGATACGAAAGGGGGTGCTCAGCATCACATGCGCGGACCCCTCTACAGAAAACTGGCTTGGGAGCACAGTTCGGGGGATGGGGGGGCTGGGGGAGGGGGTGACAGTGACCGCTGTCAACACCAAAGACCTCCTGGGCGTCCTAAGTTCCTCTTCTGGTCTCCCGAGTCAGTGGGCAAGTTCGATGGCGACTTTGACTGCAGATTATGTGGCAAGGTACCAGAGACAGTAGATCATATTATATATGAATGTGAGGCATTGGCCCGCACAAGATATAATATTTACGGGCAAACACAAACAGACCCGCAAAGCGTTAAAACTCGCCCATTCTCAGACCTGTATCACCTCATCAGTGGCACAGGAATATTAAAATGGGCTGTGTAAATCGGAACAGGGAGTACACAATAAGCCCAAGAGGCTGCAGTGCCCTCGGAGTGTTACAGACGACCCTGTGAGGAGGGGTTTTAGTCAGTAAGAGTCTGACACTGACCCAGCTCAGGTTGGGAGCCCATGAGGGTTTCCCCTCCTCGTCAAAAAAAAAAACTCTGTAACTTCGTATAGAAGGATTCTAAAAAAATAGTAAACTTTATTTATGTTAAATTCATTTGATGCACCGCTTAAGACCGGGAGATAATCAGCGCACGCTAGATTTTTTCATATACTGTTCCATTATCTTAATGGAAAATTCTAATTTGCTAAATAAAGTTATGTGGAGTGACGAATCTAGATTCCACAACAACTGAATAATAACCAGACATATCCGTTGATACTGATCTAAAACAAATCCTAAATGGATGAGGCAACCTGGATTCCAGACAAGATTTGTGGTAAATGTTTGATGTGGTATTGTAAATGGATACCTTTTTGGTCCATATCTTTATCAAGAAAATTTAGATGGTGAACATTATTTACACTTCACACAGAATGATTTACCTGTGCTATTGAATAATTTACGCATTCAATTAGATACCATGTAGTTTCACCAAGAGGGCACTGGCCCAGATAATAGCAATATCGTGGTTAAATTATTTAAACCAAACATATCCAGGAAAATGGATTGGTACAAATGTGGTACTCAGCTGGCTAGCTATATCTCGTGATATTACACCGTTAAATTTCTATTTGTGGGGTTACTTGAAAACTGAGGTTTATAAAGAACCAATCATAGATATGGCTGACCTTTATAATGAAATGTGTGCAAGTGTTGGAGCCATCAACAGGAATATACTACTTAAAGTTTGTGGAGTCGAGCTATTGATAGATTCTGCATGTATTACTTATTGGGTACATGATATTTGGCAAAGAAATACATTTTTTATTTAACCAGACCTAAATATTTACTTCTGGTTTAACTGGAAGTATTACGAACTTTCTTATGCCTGCTAATGTGTCATTAAATACATATTTCTTTAAAATTAAAGTATCACACCTTATTCCTGTTTTCAGATATACTTAGGCATAATATAGTAATAATGACACATTCATTATCTGTTAATGTTTGATAGGAACAGCTATAAATACTTATGAAGTGAAATACGAGAAATTAATCTACTTGCAGTATTTATTCTGAAAAATTGGTAAGCTAATTTTGAATATGTATTACGCTAGATGTAAATATTATGTTGCTCCATGACTTTTTGCGGTATTTATATAATTGTTGAAAAGCCTGTATGATAATTTTTGAAATTTTTAACAATAATCCCTCTGAGGATAATAGCTTGAGCGGCGAAGAATTCATCGGTATATTATGCAATTTTCTTAAAGACTATTATCACAGTTTTAACGCAGATTTTCTTCATTTCGTGACTTTTACGTTTACCGAATTTTTCTCAACAATTTTTTTCTGCGATAGGTTGTAAGCTGAAATATAATCTGATTAGTTCTATCAAGAGCCAAGTTCCTAGTTTGAATCATTGCTCGTAAGGAAAATTACATAGAATTCTATGTGTAACAATAATATTACCAATGAATAAGAAAATTTTTTTGGATCAACAACTATTTCGCGAGAAAATGCTATAAACTCAGGTTATTCTTATTTTCACTAAAACAAACTTATTTTTGTATGTCGCATTGCTTCATGGAAAATCTTCTCTATCCCCTCATTTTTGGCTATTTTTACACCTCTAAATCTGCTAATTTTATTTATAAAGGGAGTTTATTAAATATGTAACTACCGGCGTAATATGGAGATGTCTTGTACTTACTTAAATGATAACTTTTAATATGCAATTCTCGCGCTTTCCTAGTGAGGTAATTATGAATGTTGTTATTCGCATTTAATTTATTCACATTTTTATACAGGGTGTCCGGAAATAATGTAGAAAAAAATTAACCGTAGATTCCTTAGCCCAAATTAATTGGGGTTCTTCATATAACATTTTTCGAGATACCCCTTCGTTTTTAAGTTAGAGCCCCTTTAAAGAGGTACGTTAAAAATTATTTTAATTTTTTTAATGAAAAAATAAAATTCCAAAAAACAAAATATTTGGCTTATCTACTACACTTATTGAAAGGCATTTTGTGAATTTTTTTTAATTCCTTTGAGTGATCGATGGAATGGGCAACCCCTAATATATGGTCGAGAGGTGAGCGCACTTGCCTCTCACACAAAAGTCCCGGGTTCGATCCCCGGTCGTGGCAGTGAAAAATACTGTGAGAGGGATTTTTCCACTACATGGATATTGGGTGTGTGTCCCTTGTCTCTAAATGTGTAGCCCCCTCCCACACAAGGCTCTTTAGAGCCTTCCGGGATAAAGGGGGTCGTCATTATCTGTGGTGTATTTAAATTTAAATAAAATATTTTTTTAATCCATTCATTTTACATTTCAGAGTAAAATATTTTTTGATTCCCTTGTTGATTCTAAAACTTTTTCTTCTCTTTATAAAATGTGTTAACAACCGTTTTCGTGATAAAAAAAACTTATTTTAAAAAATATATTAGGGGTTGCCCATTCCACCCCTTGGTGAAGCACTCAAGGGGATGAAAAAAATCACAAAATGCTTTTCAATAAGTGTAGTAGATACGCTAAATATTTTATTTTTTGGAATTTTATTTTTTGAGTAAAAAAATGAAAATAGTTTTTAACGTACCCCTTTAAAGGGGCTATAACTTGAAAACGAAGTACTTTGAAAAATTTTATATGAAGAACCCCAATTTATTTGGGCTAAGAAATCTACAGTTAATTTTTTTCTGCTTTGTTTCCGGACACCCTGTATATGAAACACGAGATTTTAAATATGTAAATACGTGTTAGTTACCACCATTAGCTTTTTTGTTTTAAACATATCTCTACATGCCTGTCTATAACTTAAGTTGAATAAAATGCGAATGATTCTTTTTTGCATTATAGAAACTCTGTTTACCTCGACTGACTGTCCCCATATGCTGATGTTATAGCTGATAACTGAGTATGCTAGACTCTCAACGAATAGGCGTCCCTATATTTTAATAACATTTTTAAATGCAAAATGAACCTAAGAATCAACTTGAAATAAACGCGGCAGTAAAAAAACATGATAAAGAAAAACATACTGAAAGATAATTTCCTTGTAAGCCATTTAATAAGTTAAATTGCACATCTTTATTCCAACAAAACTATTAAATTGAATAAGGAAAGAAAAAGCTAACTTGTAATTAATCCAGTAGGCAGAAAATGATGTAGACAATGTCATACTGAAATACGATTCTTTTGCGAGAAAGCGAAATACACGTTTTTATTCTAATAAAATATCTTTCAAGGTGTCTCTGATTATCGGGTTTTCTGACTGCTGTATTAAACTGATCGAGGCTTTCAGTTTCCTTGTTGCTCATTACTGTTAAAGTTAATTCCATAGACTGGCTGCTATAGTCACGCCTATGTATTAGCGTTGCTTAAGAATCGGTGCAACATTGATTTAAAGTACTTTTGTTTCAGATTAATCCTTAGATAGCTATGGCACTTGAAAGATTTGTATTGCTCATCGTCTTCTCATTTCTCGCACTTCTTCAAATTACGATTGCCTGTGATGGTCAAGGCAAGGTCTGTACTGTACTGAGTGGAAACTGTTGTTCATATTGCTTGCCAATAGGGGGTATTGCTGGTATATGTGGTTAAATATTTTTATGTAATATTTCTGTAATCATGAAATTTTAATAAAACATAATTACTGTAACTTGTCTTTCCTAGCTTACCCTAAATTTTCTCTGTATAGATATAGATATTTTGGCATAATATATCTTATTTCAGACGTTACAAAAGGATAAATATGGTGACATATACAGGGTCCGCCACTTAAAACTCCCCAGACCAGTAACTTATTTATTTTTTAAGCGACGGCCGTGTCCAACTTCAAATTGTAGGTATTTTTAAATTCTTTACGTGCACATACAGAGAGATGGTTTCAGTGGAAAAACACTTTTAAAAAAATTATAGGCTGGTGTATCAATTAGTATCAATTTTAATAAAAATTAAAAATATTGTGCAAAATTATTTAAAAAAGAACAAACAACATAATTCTTAATTATGCTAACAAGAATACTAAAATAACCGCTGCCTAAGGAATCACTACTTCCACATCCAGATTTTATATCCAAATCTTATATCCACTAAATCCCAAGGTAGTATTTTATTCCCTTTAATAATAGAGTGGGGGTGGTGGAGGGGGTGGCTAATGTAAACAAAATTTAGAAATCCTTTATTCTCGTATATACACTAAATCCCAATTAAATTTTTTATTCTCTTAAACAATAGGGTGGGGGCGAAAATGGGGGTGGTAGAGGGGGTAAATAATGCCAAAATAAATTTTAGATGCCCTTGGTTCAAATCCCAATTTCATTTTTTACACCCTGTAATAATAGGGTGGGCTGGTAGCTAACGCCAACAAATTTTTTTAGACGTTTCGTTCTTATATACACACTAAATCACATTTTAATTTGTTTTACCCCTTTCAATAATAGGGTGGGGATGGCAATGGGGGTGGTAGAGGGGTAGAGGGCTAACGCCAAACAAATTTTTTTAGACGTTTCGTTCTTGTATACACACTGAGTCACATTTTTTTTACCCCCTTCAATAACAGGGTGAGGATGGCGATGGGGGTGGCAGAGGGGGTAACTAACGCCAAAAAAATATTTTTAGACGTTTCGTTCTTGTATACACACTAAATCACATTTCAATTTTTTTTTAGCCCCTTTAATAATAAGGTAAGGGTGACAATGGGGGTGGTAGAGGGGGTAGCTAACGCCAAACAAGTTTTTCTAGACGTTTTATTCTTTTATATACACCAAATCATATTTTGATTTTTGTTTACTCCCTTTCATAATAGTGTGGAGGTGGTATTGGGGGTGATAGTGGGTGGGTGGCTGATGCCAAAAAAAGATTTAGAGACCTTATCTTTTCGTACATGCCCTAAATTGCAATTTTATGGACTCTTACCTGCTTGTTTTGCCTATTTATCCTTATTTACCCCATTTACCCCCGAACCCTTTAACGGAATTGGATCAAAATATAATCTAGTTCCAGATATTATTACAATACATAAATGTACCAAATTTCAAGTCAATATCATAAACGGTTCCAGAGTAAACGCGTGCACAAAAAAAAGTTACACATAGACAGACCGACAGACAGACAGATAGACAGACCAACATACAGGAAATTTTGAGGCTATTTCAACAAAAAAAATATTTTTTTTGCGTTACTTGACTTCCACTGGACGTCAAAGTAATAAAACAATGTTAATTTTGCAATAAACATTAATGTTTTCTTTAAAATTTTTATCAGATAAGGACAGAATTAAAAGTTTTTTACAAATATTGTTCAGAATTTTGCCCATTAAAGTGAATGCAGTAATTAAATCTTTTGGGTGTTGGGTGTGCTACACAAATGCCTTAAGCTAACCTCTCAAAAAGAAATCCAGCGGATTTAAATCTGGTGATCCAGCTGGCTATCGCACAGGTCCGATATTCAAAAAGTTCAGAACACATGTTGTCGGTTTATTTTTGGCTTGCGTAAATACGACCACGTCAGTGTTAAAATTAAAGAGCTTCATTGGCTGAAGATCAACAATATCTGGAAACTTCATTTCTTGCTATTTGTACACCGTTTGCTGACTACATCTATACCGAAGTACCTGAGAGACAAACTGGTGCCACGTAACGCATTGCATTCGCGCGATATCAGATACGTTAACAATTTTACAATGCCTCAACACTCAACAACTTTTTTTCAAAAATCTTTCACTTACAACGCTGTTAAACACTACAATAATATGGATACTAACTTGAAACATTTTTCTGTAGCTAAACTTCGCAATAGTTTAAGATCTCAACTATTAGTTAACGAATAATATGTGGATACACATTTTTATTTTCCGTCTTTTATCATTAATTTTAGGATTTTAGATTTACACTTCTACTGTTTTAGTTTTCTTCTTTTAACTTCACTTTTATATTTTAAATAAATTGTATTGTTGTTATTATTATTATTATTATTATTATTATTATTATTATAGGTATTAGTTATAGCTTAAGTAGACATAGGTTAAGTGTTAGAGTAGCCAATGGCTAAACTTCGCCTATGTAAATTAAAATGTATGATTATGCATTTTCCTGAATAAAGACGATTTATTATTATTATTATTATTATATTGCCTATCCACTGGTTTCCAAAAATCGTGTTTAAATAATCAGGAACATTACGGGAATTATGTGGAGGGGCACCATCTTGATGGAACCAGATACTTTTTCTAACTTGCAGGGGAATTTCTTCTAAATAAGTAGGTTAGTCATTTCGTATAAAATCTAGGTAAATTTCGCTGCTTAAATTATTTTTAAAGAATGTGGCCTTATTAATCCAAGCCTCCAGGCATACCTATCCACACGTTAACTTTATATTTGACCTGAAAATTTCGTTCGCACTCCAATAGTGTATACTATGCCTGTTTACAAACACAAACTGCTTTACACTGTCGCCTCGTCGCTCCAAATAATTTTATAAAGGAAATTGTGTTTTTGCTTCAGTATGGACATTTGTGCTATAAAATTTAGTCGCCATTCATAATCTCCTTGGCGAAGTTGTATTAAAATCATTTTATAAGCATGATAACTTCTGTGTTTAAATTCTCCACAAATCAATAAAAACTGTTTTTTCCAAAAGTTGAAAACTGAACCATGTCGAATTGTTAGTCAGTTGACAAGCGAATTAATGTTCAACAGAAAATAACTACTCTGATTTGTTTGAATTTGACATTTAAAACTTTCGTGGCTAACTTAGAAAATGTAAAATATTACTAATAACAAAGCTATTATTGATTTATTAAATCTGAAATAAATAGTACAGAACAACTTAAAAGTCAAAAGAATAAAATAAAATGAATAAAAGTAAGGAAGTTAATAAAAATGAATCAGATTTTAAAAATTTTTAGTTAAATATCTGTAGAGCCATTAGAAGAGCAACCAAATTTTATTAGTAAGAAATGTGTATTACATGAAAAGATGCATTTATTAGCAATGAGTTCTTAAAGTAATATCACAAAAGAGGAAAAATTACAATAACTCAATTGTGCAAAAACATACAGGATGTCTTAAAAAATACCGGTCGGCTTATTAGTTAAGAATCGAAAACAGTGTTTTTTCACTAAAACCAAAAATAATCTCGAATAACACAAATTGATACAAATTAAAACTTTTATCAAACACCTATAATAAAATTCATATACAGTGTGAGGTAAAAAAATATTCACTGAAATTACGTTTATTTTCGTAACGATTTTTTATTATTTCTCTCTGTATGTATACTTAAAGAACTTAAAAATACATACAATTTGATATATTGGACACGGTCGTCGCTTAAAAAATAAAAAGGTTACTGGTCTGGGGAGTTTTAAGTGGCGGACTCTGTATAGATTTTTAGAAATACTTTGTCCATGTCGCTCTATTATCAAGTACATGGTACATGGGACCGTCTTGCCTGGCTGGCTATTCTCGACTTCATGTGTTGCGATGAATTTGCAATTGACGAGATGTGATCGCGCCACACGACGTTCCTTTGACAGACAAAATGATTCTTGAACAAATGTCATGTCTGGTGTTTGGACCAATTAGAATCAGATTTAATAATAAACAAATTAAGTTGTCATGAGTTTTACTGAGTAAGTCAATCTATTAATAATAATAATAATAGTATATAATTTATTTACAAAAAACCAGAATACATATAATATAAAAATCAAATAAGTACATATGTAAATAAATTTAGTGAGGAATCCATTTAGGCTCATTTAAGAGCCTGTCTACGGATGGGACAGTGACACCCAGTCATGGCCAGTGTTTTGTGCTAATTGGGTATCATGTATGCAAGTGTAGTGCCATGAGTGAGTGTGGAGAGTTCTTACATGTATGTATAACTTAATAAAGGATGAACTCAGTGTATGATGATACAAAATTAGCAGAAATATTGGTTGCATCTATGAGCCCTTGCAAGGGTGTGAACATAATTAAACTATAGGTTTAGTGTACATTAGAGAAGAAAGTTGTGATATGAACATATATACACATATACATTTCAAATGTGTGTTATATTAGACGAGTTCTAGGATACATACAGAAAATAATTATAAATTACATGTATTTGCATATAATGTGGTTATAGCTTGTGTGGGTCGATAATGTTATGGAAAAAGCATCAATTCTTTGAGAGAATCCATTTCTTTATTTTAGTTTTGAAAAGACGTTTATTATTTAACTGTTTGAGGAATCCTGGCATGCTGTTATATAATCTCGGTCCAATGTATGTAAAGGATCTTTGCCCAACTGTTTTTTGGGCTCTGAGTAATATTAGATGGGCGGCTGTTATTGCTCTTGTGTTGTATGTATGATTAAGTTCATTTAGATATTTTTTGTTATTGGTTATAAATATTAGAACCGCCTTAGTATATAATTGTCTGATATCTAATGCTTTTAGCTCATCGTATAGATTATTAGAGGAATATCGCATTGGTTTAAAATACATAATTTTTAAAATTCGTTTTTGCATCTTTTCTAGCGATTCCATTAAAGTTTTATTTAGCCCCCCCCCCCCCAGCCAACAATACCATATTGTAGTATAGACTCCAATAGGACATAATACATTATCTTGAGTTGGTTTAGTGAAAGTATGTGTCGACATAGATAGAATTTGAATATGATGCCCCGAAGTTTATTGTTCACGTGTTTGCGTGTTCGTCCCATCTCAAAAACGAGTCAATGAAAATGCCGAGATACTTCGTTGAGGTAGCTATAGTAACATCATGACTTTCTACGGATATATTATTATAGTCGGGTAGGTATTTTTCATATGAGGTAAATGGAACTATTTTTGTTTTGTTTATATTGACGGTTAACAAATTAGCGTTAAACCAATTTGTTATTTTTTTTAAATCCCTTTTTACCATTTTTCTTGCCTCTGTCCAGGTATTTGCTGTGTATAATATCACGGTGTCGTCTGCAAATGATATTATTGTACCAGAGGATTCTGAGGTAAGTAATTGATTAAGATATATGGTAAATAATATAGGACCAAGTACAGTTCCTTGTGGTACTCCACAGGTCACTGTTTTCTGTTCACTTGTAACACCCCTTGGCTTAAAACCAGGAAGTGTTTCAATTATGCGAACGGCAGCTCTGGGTTATGGGAAAGCGAGGTCGTGGTTCGATATTTACTCAATTGTTAACTTGCAAAAAAAAAATATAAAATAGTGAATATATATATAAACAAAAAAATAGAGGTTCAGGGCGCCATCTTAACTTACTATATGAACCATGAGTATTGTGAAAGCTAAGGAAACCAATACTGAGTACCTAAGTTATGTAATAAGCTCACCAATAATATGTATCCAGCTAAATGAGCAGAAGAAAGGAAACACACATGTTAATAATAAGTTGACTTTAATATTTGACAATGGGACAGTTGAATAATTTATTTAGCAATAGCAAAAAAAATTAGTTAAGTTGTAATTTGAATGATTGATAAAAAAATATTAAATTATGACAAGGTTTAACAAGTATTATTTAAGAAAATTTTATGTAAAAATATTTATGTGAAAATGTATGAATATTTGAAAAATGTTAAAATTTAATTAAAATGGTACCATTTCTTACAAGTAAAAAAAATATATGAAAAGTAGAAATTTAAATCAAACAAAATGTTATAAATAATACCACCCAACAGAAGGCCCTGGTGTAACTTTGTTCCAGAATCAGGTATGACTGCAGGGACCCCTCTACAACATGCTGCCTCCACTCTCAAATTGTCTCCACTGCCTACGTGGTCCAAAAAAAAAATCGACGACTCGGATTCCTTCGCTTATTGACCTCTTGCTTCTTAAAATAATACCATCTGTGTGTGGCCGTTACATCGGAAAGATGATATACCAATAATGATATCACACCAAAGAAAATTGCCTCATATGAGGGATACTGGCAACCCTAAGATATAAAAAAAATACACCTTACAAAATGAAATTCAAACGAATTCGCAAGACTTACCCCAAGTGACCTGTGGGGGCTCAGTATCGATTATAAGCCTAAGCTTATGGCGTGAATAAAAATTATGGCTTGACCAAATTTACTAGTTAGGCTACTGCCCCAAGCATAAGCACTACCGGCTCCTTCAATGGATCAGGCTTAAAAGGGCTGCTAAGATGGCTTAGCTTTCTAACGCGGTCTTGCGAATTTAGAAAAACTAACGATCCCTACACGCAGGTCTTAATTACCAACTCAAATCACAGACTTGTGCTCTTGGCAAAATCGAACGATAAGAAGAAGAAGAGGAATTTAAAATATCTAAAATATAACCTTAAAATAGAGAGTGTGCTATGTGCTTCTGAAGAAATAAATAAAACAAGTTCATAAGAAACATACTGTTAAACCAGCCAGGAAGAGAAGACGTCGTGTGTTTACTATATTTCGGTGTTAACTCAAAATGAGGTGTCAAGTGCTTTTCAACCTGAACAAGTTATAATTGCAGTGTTAATTGTCTGAAACGGTGCCGCATTATTTTCATTATTATTTACTTATATATTTAACTGCATGTGAAGCATGTTTTTGCAGGAAAGAAAGAATAAAAAAAATATTTATATTTGTCTAATGAATTCCTTTTCAGGAGATTTTTCACTGCAACCAGTAATACATTTATCCACATACTGGGTGGCCTAACTCACTATGCACCAGTTTACTTTTTAAATTGATTACTATGAAAAATGTAGCATATGCAATGCTACAAGTTGGTTTAGTGAAAGTATGTGTCGACATAGATAGAATTTGAATATGATGCCCCGAAGTTTATTGTTCACGTGTTTGCGTGTTCGTCCCATCTCAAAAACGAGTCAATGAAAATGCCGAGATACTTCGTTGAGGTAGCTATAGTAACATCATGACTTTCTACGGATATATTATTATAGTCGGGTAGGTATTTTTCATATGAGGTAAATGGAACTATTTTTGTTTTGTTTATATTGACGGTTAACAAATTAGCGTTAAACCAATTTATTATTTTTTTAAAATCCCTTTTTACCATTTCTCTTGCTTCTGTCCAGGTACTTGCTGTGTATAATATCACGGTGTCGTCTGCAAATGATATTATTGTACCAGAGGATTCTGAGGTAAGTAATTGATTAAGATATATGGTAAATAATATAGGACCAAGTACAGTTCCTTGTGGTACTCCACAAGTCACTGTTTTCTGTTCACTGAGAATTTGATTTATTTCCACTCTTTGGGTACGGTCGCATAGGTAATTTTTGAAGAGGTGTTAACCCCAGGCGTTCAAGTTTATCCAGCAAAAGCTCATGACGCACCGTGTCAAAGGCCTTTGCCAAATCAACAAAACACCCAGGCATGGCTTTTTACTATCCACTGCACTGTATACAAGTGATGTCAATTTTGCTATTGCGTCCTGTGCGGAACGATTTTCTCGGAATCCATACTGCATATCCGAAACTGATGGTCGAGAGGTAAGCGCACTTGCCTCTCACCCAAAAGTTCCGGGTTCGATCCCCGGCCGTGGCAGTGGAAAATACTGTGAGAGGGATTTTTTCACTATACACGGATATTGGGTGTGTGTCCCTTGTCTCTAAATGTGTAGCTCCCTCCCACACAAGGCTCTTCTAGAGCCTTCTGGGATAAAGGGGGTTGTCATTACCTGTGGTGTATTTATTATTTATTATTATTATTTAAGTATTTAGCCAGACGTATTTTTATGATTTTTTCAAGCAATTTCCCAATGGTAGATGTCAGAAAAATAGGTCGGTAGATGGATATATTAGTCTTATCCCCCCCTTTGAAAAACGGTATGATTGTTGCTGTTTTTAGTTGCTTGGGAAACTTTCCGTGTTCTATGCACTTATTAAATATGTAGCCATAACGGTTCAGTAATGTAATGTACAGTTTGTTTAAGCATTTCATTCGTTATACCATCCGGCCCTGGTGCTTTATTGTTTTTTAGTTCCATTATAACTTTACTGACTTCTGTTGTGTCTGTTAATTCTAAGTACATAGAATGGGGGGTATTTTCATTTATGTTATTTATGGCTACTGGCTTTATTTTACTTGCAAGGTTATTACCTGTGTTAGAGAAATATGTGTTAAAATTATTAGCTATTTCCTTTGGGGTGTATACCTCCTCTCCATTTTCCGTAATAATCTTATCTATGCTTTCATTTTCCGTTTTATAATTATTAGTAAGATCTTTTATAGTATTCCAAAGATTTTTTGAGGAGTTTTTATTTTCTTGTATTTTAGCTTTGAAGTATTTGTATTTTGTTTTCTTTATCAAACTGTTTAATTTGTTTCTGTAGTGTAATAGTCTTTCTTAATGTTTTGATTGTGTGGGTGAGCTAGATGTTTCTGATGCAATTTGTCCCTTGTTTTGATAGAAGTCACTAGACCTATGGATATCCAGGGTTTTTTCTTTTAATTTTACTAATTCTAATAATATGTGTGGCTTTTTTTAAATGAATTTATGAATTTAGTGTGAAATATGTCAAGAGCGGTTTTCGGTTCATCGCAATTATAAACATCACCCCAGGACTCCCTTGCAATACTTTTAACAAACATCTTTTCATTGAACTTTTTGTAAGAATTATCTATTTGTTGTGCATCGTTTTTTATATATTTTTTACAATTTATCTTAGCCACTACTACTGGGTAATGGTCTGTAATATTTGTTATGATTATTGCTGGAAGTATGTCCTCCTGAATGGAGCTTCTGGTTTTAATAAATATATGGTCTATACATGATGATCTATTACAGGTAACCCTTGTATTTTTGTTTATGAGTGGTATAAAGCCATTTTCTTATAGTGAATTTAGATACTCATCAATATAATCAATGCCCTCCCTATTATCTCTAATGTTTATATTAATATCTCCCTCTATAAAGATATGATCATACAGTTTATAATTGTGATTACTTAAGATGTTTGACAAATTACTTACAAAGTCGTTTTCGTTTGTTGAGGTTTGTTTGTTGTTTGTTCCATTATAAAAAAAAAAAAATCACTGTTGCTGGTACCCAGTCACCATTTTCATATTCCTACGATATAATATGCATATTCCAAAATAAAATTAGCATATTGCATAAATGTTTGAAACTAATTCAAAATAAGTTGTATACATGTTATGAATGAATGAATGCATTATTGTTATTGTCTTTGCTGTCAACTTCATTCCTTTAACTTTTTTGGATTTCCTCAAATAAGGAAGTTATAACGTTTGTGGTTTTCCTATTTTTCAAGTTTTTGTAATATGTCACAAAGTAGGCTATGGATTTCAAATTTCTTTTCACTGAAATATAGCTCACAAAAAATGGGATAACTGTTTCTGAAACTTCATTATTCTCCCGTAAAATAGACAGACGGTATCAGAATATTGAGGTATTCGCCATCGGTTGCACCCACTCGCTACTTCCACTACCCTTTATTTATTCATAAATATACTTAATACCAAGCTATAATTTTATTAAACAAAATAAGAATAGTAAAACAAACTAGGTATATGCTGGCAGATGCCCCAGAGAAAGCATTATTTCCATTTCTAGCCATATATATTGCAATAGTATAATAAATTATTTGTATTTGCAAAAAGTGCAATTTACATAACAAAGCTTTTGTATGAATGAAATGGAAACAGAGGATTAGCCTAGGTATAGGGTTTACTTTTATTTCTCATTCTTCTAATTTAAATTCCATGTGAAAAACATTTCACGGGGATTTCCTCTTCCGGAATATTCACTGCAAAACTCATTACTACTAATAAATCTTGAGCTCTAGAAAAATATATTAATGTTGGTTTTATAAATTCATACGAATGTATTATTTCCTCTAGTGTTTGTTTAATGTTTCAAATAGATGGATTGATGCGTATTTTCTTTTTATTTCGCCTTTTTTACATTTATGTTCCTAGGATTTCTGCGATTAAATAAAAAGTTATTTTATTTTCTTACTTTAGGTTTATTCTTGAAACGTCGATTCAAGCACTACAAATTAGAAAAATTAAACAGTTTTTAAACTTGTTATCTTTTATACAAGGTGATCTAAAATTGTCACCCGATATTCCTGCGGCTAATAGTATATCCAAAAATACTGGCAGTCCTTTATATAAACTTATTTCCGAAAATGATTTCGATTTCTTATGCACAATCGAGCGGTGCGAGGCATTGCATTTAAAACATTACTCAGCACTTCGCGGGTAACTGTAATACATGCTTGTTGAATTCGAGCTTTCAGGTCCTCTACATTTTGCTGTGTCATCAAAAACACCTTATCTTTAATATACCCACATAGAAAACAATCCATTGGGGTTATATCTGGAGAAGAAGGGGGCCATCGAATAAATTCATTGGTACCAATCCAATGTTGAGGCAAAATTTTGTCTAAATAATCTAGGCAAATCTGGGAATTGTGTGGAGGAACTCCATCTTGTTGAAAATATTGAAAGTTGTGTCGATTCTCTAATGCTAGGTCATCTAAGAATTCATTGACCATCATAAAAATAAGGACGTATTAAATTAGTGCCTAAAATACACATTTATTGAAAAACGATTTTCAAATCCAGCCGGTCTATACCAGTGTGTATTTTCAGAAGTCCATTTGTAATGAATATTGCGATTAAAAAATCCATTATTGGAAAAATTTGCCTCGTCGGACCAAAGTATTTTACTACATATTAATGAATCGGCACGATTCTTTTCCAACAGCCACCGACAAAAAGTTGTTCTCCTTGGTTTGTCCCCCGCTTGTAAATTGTGAACTTTTTTGGCTTTACAATACCGGTAACCATTTTTCTTTAAAATTTTTCTAGCACTTGTTTTATTTATATGACAAGCAATTTGAATTTCTCTTAATGATGTTTCCAAATTTTCTGTATTTTTTTTTCTTACATAATTAATAACTCGGTTTACCTTATTTACATTATCAGTAACACTGTTCAACTTTGTCTTCTTTAAAAATGAACCATTATTTTTCAGTTTCGTAGCTAATTTTCTGAACAGACTTTTATTCGGCTGTAGTTCTTGTGAAAATCTGTTTCCATATTCTACTTGAGCTAATCCAGAGTTAAAATTGCATTGGTAATATGTAACGAACATATTATAACGATCAATGTGAGTGAAAATCATTTTCGAAAATTCTAAATTCTTAAACGAGTGTGAATGAGTGAGAGTTTAAGTATTAACTGAGATGATCTGTCAAAAAATTAAATTGTCAAGTTTGTTCATAGCCACCTATTTTAAAATAATTGAAATAATAGTGAAATCATGAAATACAAACAAATGGATATTATACTTAAATTAATTGCTAAAGACATTTTAACTTTCTGAGCAAGGAGTGACGCTTTCACGGAGGACCTCTATACATTGGCATAACTGCGAATACTCTTTCCATAATTGCTACATGTTGCCTTCTTGATGATTATTTTGTTTTGTTACCTGAATTTACATTATTCTTCTTAATTGTGTTAATGTTTTATTATAGCAGAAATTTGAACAACTTATTGAATTATTTTATCGTTTTATTTAATCATACTTCTCCACGGCAAGTATATAATACTTATTAAAAAAAAATTTATTGGTTTTTAAGAAATGTCTTTATAATTACTAACGTAGTACCAATGAATAATTATGACACGATATATCGTTGAAAAGGGAGGAAAATACTCTCTTTAATAGTGCCATTTTCCTCCCGTTTCAAAATAATTTTTTAAGAGTCTGAAGAGTAAATCTCAAAATACAGCGGTTTTAAAAAAAGTTAGATAAAACCTCGTTGAAACACTATGTTTTGCAAAAATATTTTTGCCTAAGAATTTCTCTCGTATCTCTTCAAATAACGGAGATATTCGGCCTAGACCTTTTCCGCATTTTCGATATTTTCCGCCATAACTCTTAAAGTAGGCCATGGATTTCAAATATCTTTAAACCATTTTGTAGGTTATATAAATCGGCACAGTTTTCGTAAAGATAATTTTTTTTGTACGACCGATATTCAGTGAGATATTCTCGAGGGCCCTGATAAAATAGACAGCCTGTATATAATTTTCTTTTTTGTTCAGCCCTTTGCCTTCCTTCTCCATACGTGGGGTAGTATTGCCGACAATAGCGCTCAGAGTAAATTTGCACTTATTTATTATTGCTGCTAGTCTAGGGTTGGGCACAATTTGGATAGTTTTCTCATTTCGTCGCCCCTCATATTCCTTCTTTGTGTGCCTGAGTTACTAGGACATCAAAACTGGCATATGTTTCGGCTGTTTCCTCAGTGTCTTTCCAAATAGTTTCCTTTTCTATATCTTTACCGTATAGCACTTATCACTAACATGTAGTATGTAGTCTTTAATACGTGCTGTGTAGTTTAGTTCACGAGCTTTTTAAAATTTATTATAAGGAATTTATTTAATTAAATACTTCCACGTCCAGTGGAAGTATAGTAACGCAAAAAATTTTTTTGTTGAAGTAGGCTTAAAATGTCATGAAACACTGAGATTTTAAATTTGAGCTAAAAAAATTCCGTCTGTCGGTCTGTCTGTAACTTATTTGTGCGCATGTTTACTCTAGAACCGTTTATGGTATTGACTTGAAATTTGGTACACTTATGTATTATAATGAGATCTGGAACTAGATTATATTTTGATCTAATTCCGTTGAAGGGTTCGGGGGTAAATGGAGTAAACAATGGTAAATAGGCAAAGCAGGTATGTAAGAGTCCATAAAATTGAAATTTAGCGCATGTACGAAAAGTTAAGTTCTCAACATTCTGACATCAGACTATCACCCTCATTGCAACTTCCACGCCTTTATTAAAGGGAGTAAAAAAATTAAATTGGAATTCAGTTTATAGATGACTTGGATACAAAATTTGGATGTGAAGTAGTTTTGTTATTTTTGTTGTATGGACGATGAAAACGAGTTATTTTAATTTTGTAGAATAATTATAAATATTCAAAAGAATAGTTACAATACGCACTTTGCTTATTGGTTTATGAGTTTTGTTCAGTTTCGGCCTTGCGACCATTATCAAAGAGTCTTAAAAAGTTTTTAAGGCTCTTTGCTAATGGGCACAAGGCCGAAACATATATCAGACAAAACTGAACAAAACTCAAAACAAAACAAAACAAACAATAAACCAAGTGCGTATTGTAAGTATTCTTTTGAATATTTATAATTATTCTATTGAATATATTTCATTAAGAACCTACCGTAGATTCAATCCAATTAATTTTAATCTTGTTTGTGAAGTTTAAAGAAAGATTTAGTATACCTCACATATACCAAACTCTCAAAACTGACGTAAACAAATCACAATTTAAATACTTCCAATGTCTAGCTCCCTAACGGTTGTTTGAAGAATAAACAGGAACATAAGGAATTAAGATAAGTTTTTAATTAGTGATGGAGATTCACACATTAATTAATTTTATATCCGCGGTCAATATAATGTGTATAAATAGATAAATATATTTTATTGCTTATTTTCAGTAAATTATTACTCCAATGAGAATATTATCTACAACATTATGCATGACTATGTATATTTTATCAATGCAAATTTAAAGTGTCACTTGCTAGCAGAGATTTATAAAGCATCGCGTAGTGTCATCGATATCCACTAAGCCTGTGATGGCAGTTGTCAAAAGCTGCTTTATAATGATGGATACTTCAAGAGTCCATTTGCTGTTATGTGCGTTCCGATATGTGTCGATACTTAATTTAGAAAAATGACAAATTATTATTCTTCTAATATACAAGTCGAAAAAGTGTATATTAAAATTATTCAAATGCGCACACACTATTTAATTGTTAGAAACTGATTAATGAATAGTTATTATGATGTAAGCAACAAGCATATGAAACATCTTTCATCCTAAAACCATGTAAGATAAAGAAAAATAGCATTAAATACACTGATAAAACTAGAATCATGAAAAATAATCTAATAATGTTACACGATTTCAAAAAATATAATAGCCGTTTTAAAGAAGACGATCGGACATATATGATGTGACTCTGGGTGTTCCAAAACGCTCGATTTTGGGGCCCCTGTTGTTTCTGTTATACATAAATGATTTACCAGATCACATCAAATATGGGATTGCCACAATGTATGCAGACGATACCACTGTTTCGGTGCCAGCTGCTACACACGAGGAACTAAGTCTGAAAATTTATACGACACTTGAAGATATGCATGTTTGGTGTCAGAAAAACAAGCTTATATTAAATGATGATAAAACGGTTTTTGTAAACTTTAACTACAGGAGAGCCTTAACTTTGGATAGCCTAAAATTTTCCAAATCAATCAAGTTCCATTCATTGGCATTAGTTAAGATGGGGACCACACACTGATTATGTATGTAAGTTGCTTAGTAAAGCCTATTTTGCAATTTTACAGTTAAAAGACACAATTGCTGAGACTGGTCTGCTAAGCGTTTATTATGCTTTGGTTTACTCACATATTTCCTTGAATATACTAGCTTGGGGGAGATCGACTCATTTGCAGCGAGTCTTTGTTCCCTAAAAAAGGTTACTCAGATTAATTTATAATTTAAAGAAAAGAGAAAGTTGTAGAGGCATTTATATAAGCAAAAATATTTTTACTATTCCTTGTATTTACGTTTACAATTGTCTAATTTTTGCAAAAAATAATTTACATACCTTCCCTATCTCAGCCGATAATCATATGTGTAATACAAGAAATAAAGAATTATTTTCTATTCCGGCTTATAAACCAGCCAATTTCAAAAACTCTTTACGCTATAATTGTATTGTCTTATTTAATGCTTTGCCTCAATCAATTAAAGATATGAATTTACCATCGTATAAAAAAGAAGTAAAGAACTTACTGCTACGAAATGCCTTTTATAGTGTTGACGAGTTTTTGAATAGGAAGGTGTAGCTTTCTCATGATGCTATCTGTTTATAAAATGGAAAACTTTGAGTCGATTGGTGAATACATATGTATGAAACATTCATATGGCATGTATAGGTATATGTTTATGCATGTTATAATATATGTTGCTTATGTAAGTGTTTTATTTACAATTATTGTTTTATTTTGAATAAAATATCTTATGTTATGTTATATTCACCTGTTAAATATGCCTACTAATTAATGTTTTACTGCTATATTTGTAAGATATCTATCGTGATGTGCCAAATGTACATAAATATGTATCAGAAAAATTGGTAAAATAAATTCTAATTCTATTCTATTCTATTCTATCACAAACTTAGAAAGTAATACAAGCTGGCTTTAAAATCTGAAACAATTAATTATAATACTAATCTAATTATTAATGCCAGGAACAAACAAAAAGCGGTGTGGTCCATCATTAATCAAAATCAAAACAAATTCAATAACCTTTCTGAAGTTTCTGTCGAAGATCTAAACACTTTCTTTGTAAATGTGGTTGGTGAAGTCTTAGTAGATATGAAAAATGATAACTCTGAATATCTAAATATATGCTATCTAGTAACCAAGTTTCTTTCTCCTTTTATCTAAAACCATTTACGGAAAGTAAAGTAAATAACCTAATAGATATGGTTAGTGCGTCAAAATGCAGAGAATACTAGGCGATTTGTTACAGCTAGATTGCAATTGCTTGATTGCAATTGGCTAAAGATGGACAGTACATGGAAATTGCATTTTTTAGTTTTTATACATAGAATTTGTATCACGTCTTCTCCTGCCTATCTTAGCGACTAATAACTCGTAACTAGACGCGCGATCTAAATATTCGTCACATCGACAATTTCACCATGCCGCATCACTCTACCGCAATGTTTCAGAAATCTTTTACATATAACGCTGTTAAATTGTACAATTCATTAAATTCAGAGACAAAAAAATAAAACATTTTTACCTTCCGCAAATATTTAAAGTTACTTTTAGCAGCGCAATGATGAAACGGTTTTCATTGTTACTTATTAGTGTCATATGATTATTATTGTTACTACTTATCATTACTTTTTCAATATTACTTTCTAATGGCCACTGTTTTCACCTTTTCTTTTTTCTCTTTTATATTATTTTCCTTTGTTTATATCTACATACTTAACTTGTAATTACAGGGTTAACTGGAGGAATAGCCTTTGGCTAAACTTCGCCCTTTAAATAAAGACATTTTATTATTATTATTATTATTATGATTATATAGGGAAACCGCTAATAAAAATATATCTTAATTCATTTTGCCAGATTAAAGAATTTTCAACATACAAAATACTTAATTGTTGAAACTTCATGAGGTTAAAACAAAGATCCCCTTTTTAAAATCTATAAACACAACTGTTGTATTTTCCAGACGCTATGCAATTAAAGTATATAACGCGAAAATTATACGAGAAAATTCCGCCGAACCAATATTTTAAGGAAGATTTGAATATCTCGACAGTCTCACAAATAGCAGCCCGTAAAATTCAAAGTACGTTTAGGATCGTAGAAATAGTCAACAGGACGTTAGGAACCTCGTAGAGCCTGGTATATGGGGCGTCATATATCCGATGATAATACCCATAAAATATCAAAGTCACATTTCACATAACCTCAACGGTGCGATCAATTCACTCGATGTGCAACATGCCGATCGGTGAATGTTCCTACATGGGGCACGTTTTGAATTCAAATGGAGCAACCGGGAAACAGCCAGTAAATCACAGGGCAGCGTCTGTCTGCACCGCCAGCGCTAACAAAAGTTTGTCATAGAGTGGCTGATTTGCCCAAGGGAACCTCTGACTAAAACATAAATTACACAATTTTTCTATACTTTTTTAATAGTCATTCGAATTTATGATAATAGCGCCCCGGTGGGCGATATACTCATCATAGCGCTATTATTATCTGAATTATACTAATTACACTGCAAGAACTTTATAATATATTAGGCTGGTGCCAAAGCGGATTTTGAAGGCTAAAAAATAAAAATTATTAACGGTCAAGGACTAGCTAGAAAATTTAGTTGAGGTTATAATTAAGAGAAGAAACAAAAATTTAACACGAGATAAAGTGAAATTGTAAAATGGAGGTGCTGTTTAAGGGTTGAAAATGGTTTTTTGTGATTTTCGACGAAACATGACCTCTTAGCGGAAAATGTCTTTCATAAAAGTTGTAGAAAATAAAAGATTCTAAAACTTTTATGAACGGCATTTTTCAACATAACCTCACATTTACCGTAAAAATGGCGGAAAATCTATTTTTCGGTTTTTCATTTTTCTTCTCTCGTAAAAATAATTGAATTTACATGAAATTATTTTTTGAAAGTATGCCTCCTTTTGCATTGAATAAGCACGAATTTTTTGGAATCTGGGAAACAAGTTGTGTCCGAAATATTTACATTTTTCAAAAAAAACAAAGTCTTCCACGGAAAACTTGGTGTTCTTTTTTAAATTTAAATATTCTATCTGGGCTCATTTTAACCGTTGAAATCTCTACTTTAAAGTGACCTTACAAGTTGATGGTTTATTTTTCATGAAACTGCTTAAAATTGAGAAAAACCAAAACTTACTTCGAATCACTAATTTTTCAATATTTTTAATTATATTCAGTTTTTTTAAATATTTATGTAAAGAATGGATTAATTTTCAATGGCAGAATTTACTCAATGTAATATTACCAAAGTTGATTGAATTTAATTGAAGACAGTGGCGGAAACCGTTCTGAAAATGTTAAATAAATAACATATTAATTTTTACATAATTAAGTTTTGCATATAAACGTGATAGAAAAATTTACAATATTGTGAATTCGAAAATTGAAGTGAGGTACCGTCATCGGTTTAAGCGCTGAGACCTCGATCAGCGAAGTTAAGCAGCGTTGATCGAGGACGTCACTTGGATGTGTGAACGGCATCTCATTTCGCCGTCCTGGTTGAGTGGAAGAGTAGCTGTAGCTAAACTCCGCCAGCAGCGCTATTCTTGACATCCTTCGCAGTTGCGCGTATACGTGTTAATGCGAGCGGTGTATTTGCGAACACTTCCAACAAATGGTATTCTCGACGGCACTTCGCATATGTATACGAATGAAATCAATCGCACGTAAAATAACACTCGGCAACAACGCAGTTTCGAAAAATATTCAATTTCACGCTGTTTGGGATGACAGTTTGTCGGCTGACAGTTCTTGATTGTTAGTTTGTTGTAGGTTATATTTGTATTCACAAAGAAAAATATTTTTTGCGAATAATTTATTGTGTAATGGAGACTCCACGCAGAACTGTTAATGCTTCTACTGAACAAAAGCGGTTAATACTGGAATTTATAAAGAAAAATCCCAATCTGGTAAATTTTACTCAAATCGGTAGCTCTCCTTTGATTTACTTTTTAATTTATACCATATCACGAACGTAATAAATTTAAAGATTTTGAAATAAAAACTTAGGTTATGTCATCATTCGCATATTTACCGATTGTCAAAATCCACTCGCTGTTTAATGCGAATACTCGAATGTCTTGCGAATGATCAAGAATATCTAGTATGAGTTTTCGTTCGCATTATAATGGTATGCGAGTGACTTTTAAAAATGCGAACAGTCAAGAATAGCGCTGCTGGACGTAAATATAAACAAGGCATTAAAAAAAATCATGTTAGAAAGGTACTTGGAATAGGTGCTTATAAAAGGTAGGAGGGGGAGGGAGGGAGGAAGGGGGTAAGAGAGCAATCGAGCTCGTTTTGGAGTAGTACCTATTCAATCATCTAGTTGTGTGGAAGCATTTGGGATAGCCTCTTTTAAATGAAGAAGAAGAACAGCCACAATACGAAAGATCTAAAATTCACTCGAATTTTATAATTTTTCATAATTTTTTATCTCTATAAAAAAAATGGCACAACAATATTTTTCTGAAGACGAAGCGAGTCAAAATTGGAAAAAAATATCAATAAATCAATGACTTAATATTTATTAAAATTATTTTATTCAAATATACCTAAAACAGATTACTCATCGTTATACCATTTCTTTAGTGAAAAATAGTAAAATATACATTAATAAAAATGGACGCTGGACCAGTGAGACTTAGCTCTAGCTTGCGAGTTCCAGCACGGTACGGTTCATTGCCATGAAAAACTTAAGTTTCAGAATGATTTCCTCCTCTTTCTTCATTTAAATTCACTCGACTTTAGTAATATTACATTGAAGTAAATTCTGTCATTGAGATTTAATCCATTATTTACATAAATATTAAAAAAAATTGAAAAATAATTAAAAATATTGCAAAATTCGTGATTCGAAAAGTCATTTTTTGGCTTTTCATGAAAAATAAGCTATAAACATATATACCGGGTGTTAGAAAAGTATGGAAACGGTTCCACCGAACAGTCTGCATTAAATCGAAAAATAAAAAAATACATGCCAAAAATTTTTCAAAAAACTATCTACTGATACCAAAATGATCTCCCCACCCACCACCCTAGGTGGGGCGAGGGGCAACTTGAAAATTTCAAACGGAAACCCCTATTTTTTATTGCGGAATCGGATTCTACGTCAAAAAATACGTAAATTTTATTTCGGACATTTTTTTAGATTCTTGCATGGTGTCGCTGTAATCTCAAAAATGAAACAAAACATTACTGTTTCAAGAGTAGCGTCTTGTGCCCATAAAAAAACGTCCAATTCAAAAACTGAAAAACACTTATTTGTTATTTTTACGAAATCAATCCAATGACGTTGGATTCGACTCTCCCACCCCTAACCCAGTGGGTGGGGCGGGGGCAACTTTGAAATTTGTAATGAAAATCCCTATTTTTTATAGCGGATTCGGATTCCAAAAATACGTGAATTTTATATCGGGCATTTTTTTCGATTCTCGCAAGGTGTCGCTACAATGGAACGGGTTTTAAGAAAAACTTATCTAAATACCAGTTACGAGACATCTAATTAATGTTTCTGAATCATTTTCATTTCTTAAAAATGTACAGGGTGGCCAAAGATTATTGTTCAATTAAGAACATTTTAAATTGAATTTTCTCAATTTTTTCAAATACACTGTATATTTTTCGACGATGTGACGTAGAAATGAAAAACGAACATTTTGTAAGTACTTCCCTACGGCGAATTGCAACCAATTTCGTTTTATAAATAAATAAGTGTTTATTTTTCAATTAAGAAGTTTTTAAATTGAATTTTCTCAATTTTTTCATATGGAAATGAAAATCGACTATTTTTTGTAAGTGCTTCCCTATGGCTAATTGCAACTATTTTCATTTTATAAATAAATATGTGTCAAATTCAAGAATAAACTTAAAAAAGAGATTCCCTCAAATAATTCATTAGAAAAATTTATAATAGGTGTTCAATTGACACACGTCTTTATGCGATTTTGAAATAAGGCCATTTAGTGGGATCATTTTTTCCAATCCATTGAAATGAGTAAAAGTATTTAACCGGCCCTTTACTGTAATGTTTTTTTGTAAATTTTTTTGCTGTTTTCGTTATTCGACAAGCAATAACAACTCAGTTTGGTATAAATAGACGTATACAAAGGAGCATTTATCACACTTATCGGTCGTTACAATTTGTATTGAATTTAAAATATTTGGAATTTTACAATACGAATTTCAATACAGCGGAACTTGTAGACATGACTTTTGTTTTGGGCGAGTCAAACAGAAATTGTTTACTTACCAATAGAGTTTATCACCAACGTTATCCTGAAATGAGGATTCCCGATGTTAGCAGCTTCCAAAACTTTATCGATAGATTTCTGGAAACTGGAAATGTCGAATATAAAAAAAGTGAAAGAATAAAACGTGTTGTGAACGAAGAAAATGAGATTTCTGTGGTGCTGACAACGGTTGAGAATCCCCATGTTACTCAAAAAGAAGTGAGCTCATTAGTAGGAAGAAGTAGACGGTCTGTGGGTCGAATTTTAAAAATAAATAAGTTGCATGCATATCATATTCAAATGCACCAGGAATTATATGATGACGATTTTCAAAAGCGCATACAATTTTGTAATTGGGCCAGAGGTAAAATGCAACATGATGTCAACTTCTTCAATACTGTTTTATTCAGTGATGAGGCAACTTTTCATAAAGATGGATTTGTGAATAGGCACAATTTCCATTGTTATGCTTCGGAAAATCCTCACGTTTTTATGCAAATTGATAACCAACACAGATGGTCCATAAACGATTGGGGGGCAACTATTGGAGAACATGTGATAGGGCCACATTTCTTTGATGGTACATTGACTGTAGCTATTTATCTTCATTTTTTGTAAAACTATCTGCCACAATTATTAATAAATCCACCACTTAAATAATACCTACCCTAGTCAATGTATTGGAAGAAATGGACCCACTAAATGACCTGCTAGATCCTCAGATCTTACAAAATATTTATTTAATTTCTTTTTATGGGGATACGTTGTGAAGGAATTTGTTTATAGAGACACACCAATAACAGTACAAAATCCAAATGGGCAACATATGGAACATTTATTCTAATTTTTTCTACTGAGTTATTTGAAGAAACCTATTTTTTTAAGTTCATTTTTGAATTTTGTAATCATTGTTCAATAAAACGAAATTGGTTGCAATTAGCCCTAGGGAAGTACTTACAAGAAATGTTCGTTTTTCATTTTTACATCACATCGTCGAAAAGTACACAGGATGTTCCATTTGAAAAAATTGAGAAAATTCAATTTAAAATGTGAAAAATAATTTTTGGCGACCCTGTACATTTTTAGGAAATGAAAATGATTCTAAAACATTAATTAGATGTCTCGTAACTGGTATTCATACATAGCATTCCATTAAAAAAATACACTTGCTCCTGTAATTTCATCTTGGCTTGTCCTGTACGTTCGAAAATAATTTCCAGTTATAGACTTTTTTAGCTAGTTTACTTGCAATTTTTTAAAAAAATTCTAGCTATCGTATAATTCCAGATATCGATGTCAGACGCACTATTGCCCCACCCTGTATATGAGACATTATTTAAATGTTTGATTTAAAAAAAGTATATAGTATATATACGGAGCATTATGCTCAGTTGTTTGAGTTGGTTTACTAATTTGAGGGTAAAACCCTTTTTCACATAGAGCATTTATGTACAGTTGTGTTATATTATTGTTTTCTTCGATATATCTAAATTTATATCTCCCATCAATATTTCTATTTCATTTGAATTGTGTGATTTAATTATATTTTTTATATACTCTCTGAAGATTTCAGGATTGGTTGAGGGAGGTCTGTATGTGACTAGAATCTTGTAAGTTTTACTTTTTATATTTAATATTGTTAAAATTACCTCATTTATTTTAATATTACTAATATTCAGAACTGATACTGAATTATGTACCTAAATTATAGCCCCATCATATAGATTGAGGTCATCTTTATTGTAATAGCAAGACTATTGTGGTAACTGAAAATTTTAGATTTAAGTTGATATGTTTCAGTTAACACTACAATACGGATTATATGTTTGTTACTTTGAAGTATTATTATTGTTAGTATTTCCTAAAAAAATTTTTGCATACTTTTAATATTCAAATGGCATATATTTAGATAAATCATTACTTGTACTTCCTACTTCTATGTCTTCTAATAAATTTACATAAATAAACTTGAAACGCATACCGTTTCAGTAATAAATATTATTATGTAATTTTGTCACCCTTCTTGATATTGGGACTTATCAAAGATTTACTAGAATACAAAGACAAGGAAAACTGGCATAAATCATATCATTCATAGCAACTGTTTACAAAATTGCATATTAAAATTTACTACTCTAGCATCTAGCATGCTCTAAAATTTTATTATTATTTAAGGCATTAAATCAGGACGTGGTTAAAAGTAATGGTATCGTGTGCGGGCTGCTATCTAAAACCTTATCTTTCTTCGCTTAAATTAACGACGACTGCATGTTCTCTAGCATAGGGCAAAATTTCCAGTTTCCGCTAGTTGCAATTCTGTTACAATGTTCACATCGACGGAGCAATAGCAAATGTGTATTTTCGGTACAAACATCACTTTACTAATATACAGAGCGATTCAGCTTTAACCGGCATAACTTTGAAATGCGATGGAACTAGTAATAACAATAATAATCTTTAGTTCTCCACTGAAAAAACATATGTACCCAAAAAGGTATATATAAGGTCGATGAAGGAAAGTCACATAAATAATTAAAAAAACAGTACCAAAAATAGAAAACAATACACTAAATATAAATGTGGATAAAATACATAAGACATTTTTGGACTTAGTCAGACCCTAAAATAATTATAAAAATAGATTATATTTATGTCATATGAATTTAAAAAGAGGAAAAAAAACAATAATATGGAAAAAGGAGATATTAAAATACAATTAATTAAAAAATTCATTGACTGTGTAACAGTTTTTGTTTAGCAACAGTTTTTTAAGTTTCCCTTTAAAAACATATATACTATCAGAGGATTTAATATCTTCGTCTAATAAATTATAGAATTTACACCCTTGATGCAGAAAACTTCTCTAATACATAGTAGTTCGATGACAGTCAGGCAGTAGGAGATATTTAGATCGAGTATCATGTGAATGTCCAACTTGATTATTTAAAAAGTGGATTTGTGTTTGTGGAAATATGAACATATTTCCAGAATGTATAGGCTAGCAACAGTCAAAATTTTTAAAACTATAAAAGCATCTCTACAAGTTTCTCTGTAGCTCAAATTTAACAGTATACGAATTGGCATATTTTTGCAGTAAAAATACCCTGGCTACATTAGTACTATACCCCAGTTTATAATTCCATACCTCAGATGAGAATGAAAATTGGCAAAATAACGGGATTTAAGGATATCCTGGCTACAATGCTTAGATATAAATTTTAGAGCAAAACAACTTTTTCGTAGCTTTATACACAGATTTTCAATGTGATGGGCCCATTGTAGGTGTTTGTCAAAAGTGACACCTAACAAATTATTAGCATTACAGGTATTTAACTCAAGATCAGTACCATTAAAAAATGTCAGGCCTTCGGAATTGTTATTTAATGTAAATTCTATGGAAACGGTTTTAGTTTTATTTAAATTTAGATTACTCTTATTAGACCAGCATATAATTTCCTGATAAATTATTTCAGTGGTTGTTTTTACTGAGTTATTTCCTGTAATTAGAACATTTGTATCATCTGCGTAGCACACGACATGTACATTTAATGCTCTTTGCAAGTAATCGATAATGTCATTGGCAAACAAAATATACAATAGTGGTCCCAAAATTGAACCCTATGGAACTCCTTGCTTGACGCAGCAAGTCTCGCTTTCAGCTCCACAGGCCATTTTTACAGTTTGAGCTCTGTTGTCAAGATATGAAGAGAATATTTCCAAAGCTTTCCGTCAAACGCCATATCGTGCGAATTTAGCTTTGAGCAACTGGTGATCTACCATATCAAAAGCTCCCGAGAAATCTAGAAAAAGACCTAGAGCAAATTTTTTATTGTCCAGCGCCTTAATAATTTGGTGATGGAAATCACATAATGCCGACTCAGTGCTTTTATTAGTAGTGAAACCATGATGAGCAGGAGAAAGCAGATTATTTTTTTGCAGAAAGTTGAATAACTGCTCTTTAAGATGGAGTTCGAAAAGTTTTGAAAAACTACATAATAAACTAATGGCTCTGTAATTGCTATACTCATTTGGATCTCCTTTCTTATAAAGGGGATGGCCGATAGCCCTTTTAAATTTGCTGGGAAAAATACCATTCTCTATGGAGAGATTTATTATGTAAGCTAATGGATAACTAATGACACATTCGCATTTTTTAATTAAATAATTAGAAATATTATCATGTCCGCTAGAATTTGAGGATTTCAGTTTATCTATGAATAATTCAACATCAGTAGTAGAAACTGCAGATATATATATAGATCTATGTAAATTAGGTACATTAGATTCTAAGAAATTAAAATCGCGCAAGGCATTTATATTTGTGGTACTTGTGAAATGAATATTAAAGCCATTAGCTACATCTTCAATCCATATTTCATCGCCATCTTTTTTAAAACATGTATCTTTAGAAATTGAACCTGACCCCTGAATTTTTTATTTATGTTCCACATAGTTTCAGCCCTGTTACTTGAATTGCAGATTTCACGATCATGATACTCCCGTTTAGCGGTCTGTAGTTTATTACGATATAAATTATTCAGACGTGTACTAACGCCCTTATAATTATTATCTATTTTTGCTATGTCACTGTATAAGTTTACTTGGTTTCTTAGTCTAATTATTTCACGTGTCATATATTTGTTTTCATATAGTTTTCTATTCTTAATATTAAAACGCTTTATAGGGAAACTTGCTTCAAAATAATACAAAATTATGTTATAAAACTTGTCCACGGCAGTATTAGGGCAATATTGGGTAAGAACATCTTGCCAATTTTCATTCTGCAATTAATCATGGAACCGTGTAATACTTTCTGTGCTGAAATTTCTACGGTATATATATTTGGTTTAATTTTTACATTTATTTTTTACTTTAATGGAAAGAAACTGAGAAAAATGATCCGATAAATACAGATCAACAACACTGACTTTAAAATTATTAATATTTGTTGTGACTAAAAAATTGTCTATACATGTACTGGAAACCGAAGTTACTCTTGTTGGTGAGTTAACATTAATGTGAAGATCAAAGCAACAGAGAAAGTCTTTAAACAGTGACAAATTCATACTACGACTTAAAAAATTAATGTTAAAATCCCCGCCAATAATTATTGACTTTTCAGTACAATAAAGATGGTTCAGTAAACCGTTACATAAATTTAAAAATGTGTTAAAGTCTCCAGAAGGAGGTTTGTACATTACCACAATAATAATTTTATAATATATAAGTTCAACACAGCAACACTCCAAAATACCTTCCTCACAGAAATCATTTATAGAATGAACAATAATATCCGAGTTGAAAATAACAGGGGAGCTTTATAGTAAAAAATGTCTTGGAATAAAATAAAATTTTCCAATTTTATTTGCAGTCCTTCTTACTTAACTACCTATCAAAATTTCGATATATTGCGCATTTTAAAGTTATTAAGAAGAATTAAGTGCTCATACTATTAATAAGCCAGTCACAGTAGACACAAAAATCGCGTTAGGTCGCAAAAAGTTGCACTGTTCTGATTTTTGAGAAGTTGTTTGGATAGATACCGATAGTGTAAAATCAAGTTTGCAGCTTCGAAAGACCTGTGCTATCTGTGTGGTTCTCGAAAAACCTGGAAATTTTCGGACTTTTCTCAGTTTTTGGCTTATATCCTCCGAAAGGTGTATCGTACGGAAAAAGTCATCCTGTATACTCTAAAGTAGACTATGACCTGACGAATTGCAGGACTTTTGTAAAGGATAAGAAGGATATAACTCAGTGGAAAATGGTTTATATCATGCAAAAGTAAGTTGAGTACATTTAATAATAAGATATACAAAAATTATATAAAATTGTATAAAAATTATTTTGACAGTTTGGTGGACCTGAGACGTGAAATGTTGAACGTGAAGTGATGGCGGGACCTCGGCTGACTCCTGCGGCAGAAATAGACAACACAATGTAAATAAGTATTTATGAAATGCGCAATCAATTTTATAATAAATTACAACGAAGGATATATTAGACTTTCCTTTACGCACTTAGTGAGACAGTCGTGTTCTTTTGGAAGGCCCAGGTTCGTCAGACGACTCTTCTTGGGCCTCCGGAAACTCCTCTGTTGTCGGATTAGATCTACTACTAGATACTAGTGATAAAGGGTCGTCGATGTCGTCTTCTTCATCCAACTCAGCCATAGCTAAGGGAGGAGTATTCAGGCAGATCATCCCCTGACAAACTTTGCAGAGAGCAGAGCATTTCAGCCCTGTTCGCTGGCAGGAGCAGCTTCCTCCTCCGCACCCTTTCTTGCAGCTGCATGACAGGAATTTCAGCAGGGTTAGCGGCGCTGGTTCCTTGGTTGAAGTCACCGGTGCCAGCTCATGCTGGCTCCTTGTCCACCCCCAGTTGTTGGGCTCTTTCCCTACTTTCAACCACTTCTGCAGCTGATGATAGGTTTTGTAGGAATGTTGGGTAGAGCAGTCTCTTCGGTTGGGGGCAGACGAGCGAGGTGGACTTTGACGTTGACAGCAGATTGGACAAATATCCTGTAACGCGGGGCGTGGAGAGAGTCAATTTATCTGCCACCATAGAACGCCATGAGACATTTGCTGCCAGCATAGGCTATTTCCTCATGAGTGGTGTCATGGTTCAGAAACGTGGTAGCCGCGTCAAGAAGATCTGGCTGTTTTGAAAGGATGCCCAATATCTTCGTTTTCTCTTGCCAGAAAAGGGCATAGGTAGTGTCGCAACCAGTGAAGGAAGGAATGAATGAGAACTCTCCTTGAATGAATGATGTTGAAGAGAACAGCTTACAACCTGTTCCACCCTTGTCACTTTTGGAAAAATACATTTTATATCCTAGAGTCCAATCTATTAAGAAGCACCAAGAGGTCGACATCGTCTCCAACGATTATGGCATGCTCGTACTCCTCGCCCTTTTCCAATGCTGTCCTCACAATGAGACAGTCGGCGTCCTTTGGGGCTTGTTTTGTTTCGATCACTTGGCTATCCAGTCCAATGCAGATGAAGTTGATCAAGCGCTACTTGTTTTTTGGTTGGACAATAACTTTTCTTGGTGCACTTTGATCAGTGTCGATTCTTCAAAAATGATGTGACTACAAGTTGAGGTTGCATAACGATGTTGCCGCTCTGCTGTCTTTGTGCCCTTTCTGGGTAGCCATCGAATACAACTGACGCATTTTTTCCAAAATGGTTGAACGTGTAAGTAATGTAAGCAGTTACTATTTCCCTCACTGAGCTGCTCCATTGCCATATAACCTTGTGAGGCAAGTCTACTACAACAAACATGCTTTCCTCAACAGTGACATGTTCTGGGTGGAGCGTGAAGGCAGAGTAGAATGATGATTTTGGGATTTGGTAATTAATTTTTGATAATAAACACCACCACCACTACAAAAGTACTAATGTAGTGTGGGTCTTTCTATTTTCTATAGATGTCAAGTGTAGTTTACAGATTTTGTTTCAGAATTAACTACTACAGAACAATTGCAGAGTGTTTGAACACGTGAGAGTTTTTCGATGCTTCAAGTGTGGAGGCTTTAACTCGTTTTGGTCGTATTACATTGTTTTTATGGTGAAATGAACCCGTTTCTCCCAATCGATGAAACAGAGCTTTGAAAATCTTTTGGTCTGGCTGTATTCTATTTGGATATTGCAATGAGTATCTCCTCGATGCAGCACGTCCATTAAAATTATTTTGTGTGCAAACACATATCATATCCCTCATTTCCCTATTTGAAAAATTATTTGTCTAGGCATTGTAAATAGAGCAGTTAAAGAAATTAGCTCGAGTAACCCAAAAACAAACCAAAACGATTAAATGACGTAAATGACAGAACTTAAACGTAACCAAAGCACACTTTTCAATAAATACACTTTGTTTCATGAAATTTGAATTTGTCTTTCAAAAAATTATTGAAATGTTTAACCGCACTCTCCTCGAAAACGGTTGGAGTTATCAAGTTCTACCAAATGTGTCTTTTATACGTGTAAATGACGCCCTCGTCAAATTTTCTGGTCATAAGTATCACAAAGTTTCGTCAAAAAAAATATGAAAAAAATTCACCATCAGGTACAGGTCCTGCGGCGTCATCTATGATCTAACGTAATACATAAATTATTGTTTCTTAAAATAAAAAAAATTCTGGTAGCAAATTTGGCGAAGATAAGTCAAGAGGCTGTTGAGTTATTGCAAAAAAAAACGAAAAAATAATTTGAACTTTGACATCCTGTATCCTTTTCCACAACAACATTTTACTAAAGCATATTTGGTTATATCCTCATATTTCGGCCCAAAAAATCTATCCCTGAACTATGGCCTATTATTAACAGTCCACCCTGTATACATGATTCGTCTTGCCCTGTACTGCAAAGAAAAATTAAAAAAAGAGCGGTAAAATCACAGAATAGCAATAGAAGTATGCGTTTTTGTCTTAAATTCGCAGTTTGATTAAACATTACGATGATATAAAATATTTTGTATCTGTAAATAATCCATTGGTTATGTGCTTAACTGAAACTCATGTTAACACCAGACATAGATGATTTTGAAATAGCCATTACAAATTATAATATTGAAAGAGTAAATTCTGCAAATAGACACACTGGGGGTAATTTTTTATATTCATTCAGATATTAAATATACCGTAAGCCAGAATTACTTTGCTCCACCTTACGGCAAAATTTGAGAACTGTTTAAAAAATAAATTAAAAGCGTAGATAAAAAATTAATTTTTTTACAGCGCATAAAGCAATACTTGGGCAATATTTCTGTAGTGTCATTAAATCTAAAATCAATCGGTAAATATTTTATTTTTTTAGTTAAAAAGTGGAACAATGTCTACCAATGGACGGGGTTACTTTGCGCCAGTTTAAAACAGCCTTTGTAATGCACGTCCTAGACTATGTGGAGTAAAGTAGGGACTGCTATTTGATAAATACTTCACCAAACGATCATATCCATATCTAAAAATTTTTTAAAAACTGCGTTTTACTATTTTTAAAATAAAAAAGCGTAAACTACATTTCAAAATGATAGGATTATAAAAATATATTCTTATAAATGTAAACATAAATGCTTAAAGAGAAAAATTATTTAAAAAAATGGTTTTCCAGCTCAGGAACAGCAAAGAGGCATCTTGAAGAAATTTTTTTTCGGTGGTTTTATGCCACCCAAAATGTCGGACCAGGGGTAGGACAAGACATCGCTCTTTGCGGGCCATTTCCACATTTTTATAGACTTCTCCACGGCGTTAATTGTTACTTCATTTTTGTTGAAGCTTACAATTTATCCAGGATATAACTCTCCTTCATATGAGAAAACCACAATACTTCCTATTTCTTTTACAACGCTTGCAAAGGATTTATTCTATGGTAACTTGCCTTCCAGATATTCTACAAACTGACTTTTTTTTTTGTTGCTTCTCAGCTAGCTCATGAAGATCAATATCATTAGATTAGTTGTCATCAAAGATCATTTCGTTTTCCTGTCTAGAAGTAGTAGGTTCATCTTCCTACATCTCTTCATTTACTATGATATATTCGCTAATCATCTCTTCATTGATCAATGTATTTACAGCACAAACACTTTTACCAGCGGGAACATAATTTTTTTTCTGCGCTTCTTGATTGTCGTGGATTCTGTCCTTTTATTTTGGAGACTCTACAGGGACACGGACTCTACGACATCTGGATTGCATTCAGACCTTCGTATACGATTTAAAAGTTCTTCTACATTTGTAGGAACTATGCCACATTTTCGAAAGCCGGATTTTAAATTATCTTCAATATTTGATGTAAGAATGTTCATCACTTTTAGTGGCGGATAGTTCTGCTTTTGAATATTAATGTTACGGAAACCTTCTTCTGTATCTTTTCAGTCAGATAATACTTTTCTGCACGCTATTTTTACGGGCCGGAAGAATGCCACGTCTAGTGGCTGTGTTAAGTGTAAGCTAGTCGGCGGCAAACAGATTAGGCTTATTTGAATTTTACGGCGTAATTCCAGCGTAATCATGGTTATATGAGAGGAAAGATTATCACAAAGTATCACTTTTTTCCCTTCCAATTTTTTAAATCGTGGCAGCATTTGAGGTTCAAACCAGTCACTAAAAATTTGCGCATCAAACCATCCAGAACTACTGGAATTGTACCGACATCCTCTTGGTCCCTTTTCTGTCCATGTCGACCACATTTTAGTGGCTCGGTAAACCACAGGTGGAAGGAGTTTACCCAGCGGCATTCCTGGAAAACATAACAGAAATTGATGTTTTTGAGGCATTGCGGATAACCTCAGGGTACTTGCACCCCCTTTTGACAAGAATTTTTTTCTTTCCCGGATCATCCGTCAAATTTGTCTCGTCAAAGTTCCAAATGTTTGCAGCAGGAACGTCTTTTAGCTCTTTCTCCAAATTTTTAATGAAACTTTTTAGCACTGGCTCATCGACCGCAGCTCGCGTTCGTTTAACGTTTTCGGCAAAACGTGGTGAAAGTTCATGGTGCCTGGTTGTAAAAGCTTTTATCCACTCGTTACCAGGTAAGTTATCTTTAAATATGTTAACTGTCCTTCCGTTTCGGCTTAAATAGTTTTTTATAATATGCCTCAATTCTCTTTCGTTTACAGGGAACCCATATTCACCTAAAGAAATTATGCAATTAACAAATTGATTTTTTTCGGCTGAAGTGAATATGGGTTGTTTTCCTGGTGTTCCAGTGTGCCTGTTTTTAATTTATTCAGAATTGTTCGCCTAGGGATATTATTATTTTTTTCGGCATTTCTGTACGAGAATTTGCCACATTTAATTTCCTTTAAACATTCTTCTAAATTTTCTTTTGAGTAATCTGCATATTTTCTTGAACCTAATTGCCTTTGGCACTTTCTCGGCATTTCTATATATTGGTATATATATAATTGGTATATAATATTATTATATTACTTCATTTTAATTATTGTAGCACCGTTCTGTATCGTGCAATCGATGGTGACTTGGGTCATTTTCAAAAGTTGCAAAATAGGGCCATGAGGGTTATATTGAAATACAGATTCAGATGATATGCTGAAAGTTTTAGATTGGATGAATGTACAAAATTATGTTGAATTCAATGTACCAGTTTTCATACATAAAATAAGAATGCATGTAGTATCTCCTCATTTGCAAGACAATGTGCAAATATTTGAAGATTTGCATGATTAAATCACGAGAGGTAACCGCTGCCTAAAGATCAATCTTCGCCAAAGGACTAAATACGTACAATAACCTCAGTAATATAACTTAATATTAATAATTATAATTAATAATTAAAAATATATACATACGATAGAGTAATGAGAAACTGTGTTAGTTATTTTAAGTGTAAATTAGAATGTGTAAATTTATATTATTTTTTCTTTTCTCTTTTGGCAGTATTTTGTAAAGTGTATAGCAAAGTGATAAATTATTATTATATTATTAAGAAATTCACTTACTGTTATTTTCTTTGAGAAACCTTTATTCCTGGAGATTTTTTATTATTTTCTGCTTGATTTCTGTCTTAAGGCCTTTGGCAATTTTTCCAGCCACGTCTCCAGTATATGTTTAAAATAGGAAACGAACTTAAACATTAGGAAATGACTTTCGTGACCTCGTACTAAACTTTATGGAATGCGTTTTTAACTATATTAGTTATAAATGCACACAAATAAATGCAAATGTCTACAATCGTAATAGTATTTAATATAATTTATGAAAATGGCATCTTACAAATGTGAAATATGTCAATTAGTGCAGCCGACGCAACCTTTACGTTCCATAGATTACTACAAAATATATAAAGAAGCATATTTACATACCGCTTAATTTCAATTTTGATCTAATAGATCTATCTAATCACCAACATTGTTTTGGAAGGAATTTCAATACTATTAATAAATATTTCCTGCTTCTCATGATTATTGATTTTACATTTGTTTTCGTTTGACTGAAACTACTTATAAACGTTGTTTACACCATGTAATTTTGAATTACGCAACAAATTACTTCTACAGGGTGTCCCAATATTGTGTCAAAGTCCAATATCTGCCTTATTAGAAGACTTTGGGAAACTATTTTTTATGAAAGTGGGACAGTATCAAAAGGCGCACATTTTAAAAATATTTTGTAATATACAGGGTGACTCGCTACAGCGGAGCATCTTCAAGGTAATTTTTTTTAAATGGAACACCATATATATTTTTAAATTTATGAATTCAGCATAATATTGCTTTTCCAATGACCTCCAGAATTTTTATTTTTGACGTGGCGTTGCCAAGTTATTCGAAAAAATATGAATTGGAAGGTTTGTAATAATAATAATAATCTTTTTTATCCAGTAGAACATAAAACAAAGAAAAACATTTTTTTTACAATGAAATGGTATAGGACAAGTCAAATAATTCAGTTTACAAACAAACAAAACAAAAACGTTATAGTGTAGCCAGCCTTATTTTCGCAAGCTACTGTGTAGCCCGAGTGCTATCTTGCTATCTGCCTAGGGGTCGACACACTAGAATTAATGAGTTACTTAATTATTTTAGTCTTAAAAGTAAAAAAAAACACGCGGAAAAACTGACAGCCCGTCATGTATTATTTCTGCCTTGATTATTTTTAAAGTTCTCAGCGTCGACCCCTAGGCAGATAGCAAGGGTAGCACTGGGGCTACACAGTAGCTTGCGAAAATAAGGCTCGCTACAATAGTAAATTCCTAACATAATATTATGCTGTTGTTCAGAAACAATAGGAGAAACACAGACGTATAAAACATGTATAAAATATAAATAACAGATCGACTTAAAAGTGAAAGATTAAAATACTCAGGTAAGTTATAAAAGCTTTTCTCTAATAAAAAATTTTTTAGTTCATGTTTAAATTGTCTTATATTTTGTATATCTTTAATTATCGATGGTAAATGATTGTAGCATTTAATACCTATATAATTAGAACTTTTTTCGTATAGAGTGCTACTAATTCTGCATTGTTTCTAGTGTTATAACTATGAAAATCACTATTTTTAATAAATTTGCCTACGTTAGATTTTACATATATTACTAATTCTGATATACAGCCTGTCCACTTTATCAGGGCCCTCGAGAGTATCTCACTTAATATCGGTCGTACAAAAGAAATTATTTTTACGAAAATTGTGCCGATTTATATAACCTACAAAATGGTTTAAAGACATTTGAAATCCATGGCCTACTTTAAGAATTATGGCGACAAATATCGAAAATGCGGAAAAGGTCTAGGCCAAATATCCCCGTTATTTGAGGAGATACGAGAAAAATTCTAGGGTGAAATTTTTTTGCATAACAGAATGCTTCAACGAGGTTTTATCTAATTTTTTTCAAAACCGCTGTATTTTGAGATTTACTCTTCAGGCTGTTAAAAAAATTATATTGAAATAGACGGAAAATGGCGCCATTAAATAGAGTATTTCCTCCCTTTTCAACGATATATCACATGTCATATTTATTCATTGGTACTACGTTATTAAATGTAAAAACATGTTTTTAAACCAATAATTTTTTTTAACAAGCATTATACTTACTGTGGAGAAGTATGATTGAATAAAGCTCTAAAATAATACAATAACTTGTTCAAATCATTGCTATAATAAAACATTAACATAATTAAGAAGATTAAAGTAAATTCAGATAACAAAAGCAAAATAATAACCAAGAAAGCAACATGGAGCAGTTATGGAAAGAGTATTCGCAGTTATGCCAATGTATAGAGGTCCTCCACAAAAGCGTCACTCCTTGCTCAGAGACATTCTCGAGTGCTCTGATAAAATGGACAGCCTGTATAAATACAGACAAGTGGTGAAAGTTGCAATTTTTTGAAAATCGGACGACAAGACTGACGATTTGATGCGCCTATTATGTTTCTTAAAACTTTATTTTGTATAACAAAAATTCTATCAAAATGCCTGGAAGAACCCCAAAAAATTAATCCATATCTTACTCTTGATAAAAATTCCGCATGATAAAAAGATAGCATCACCTCCATGTTTACAATATTTCTCAATCTATAAAAGGCAAAACAAATAGAACATAATTGACAAATGACAAATGTTTTGTATGAATGTCCCAGTTAAACAATAAATGTCATTATTCACACCTAAAAATCGTGTTTTATTTACTTGTTCTATCGATTTATGATCTATTTTTAAGAGATAACTCTCTTGCATTGCGGAGCTCTTAGGAGTGAAGTTGATAAACATAGTTTTCGACGTATTCAAATGTAACTTGTTTGCTTTAAACCAGGACATGGATTTGTTGATTATCTTTTTTGTATCACTTCGATATTAGACAGGCCAGTACATAGAAGCGTGTTATCATCAGCAAACATTGCTAGGTTTTACTGAGGATCCAGTTCTCGTAAATCGTTCATAAAAATCAGAAATAATAAAGGGCCCAAGATGGACCACTGTGGTACATTAATTTTAATATTCAATTTATCAGATCTAGCCCCGTTTACTTCGACTACTTGATTTCTATTCGAAAGGTAGGAAGACAACCAATCACCAATTTTTCCTAAAACCATACACCATAAGCTTCTTCTTGAGCAAGTTATGACCCACCAAGTCAAATGCCTTGCTCAGGTCAATAAATAAGCCCATGAATTTGTTGTTTGAATCGAGGCTTTTATACAAATTAGTGAGGAAAGCTAAAATAGATGTCTGAGTACTTTTCCCTTTTATAAAACCGTGTTGAGCTGGATTTAATATGTTATGCTTAGATATAAAAGATTTTAGTTGGTTGTATACAATTTTTTCTAATATTTTGGATACAGCATATAGCAAAGGTATTGGATGATAATTTGCAATATTATTATTGTCTCCTTTTTTATATAAAGGTATGACCTTTGCTGTTTTATATATACTAGGAAAAATTCCAGATTCCACAGACAAACTTATTAAAAATGTAAGCGGATATACTATAAAATTCTTCTTCTTCTTTAAAATGTTTGCTGATGTGCCATCAGTTGCATTCGAATTTTTCATGTCCATAATTGCGTTAAGAACTGTATTTTCTGTAACTGGTTCTAAAAACATTGTTGGATAATTTTTATTATTATTAAGAGTATTATCAAGATCATAAATATTTATTTTCTAGTGTAGCTGCTCAGGAGTTCTTACAAAAAATTCATTAAAACTCTTTGCAATTGAGATAGCTTCTGATATCACTTGACGATACCCTCGGTGCCAATAAACAATTTCCATCACATTCACGAAGAACATACAGCATGGATATTAAATCTTGTCGACAATAATTATAATTCATGTTTTTAAATATTACTTAAAAGTCTTAATTCAGCTTAAGCATGATAATCTTAGACACCTTACAGAAATATCGTTAAGTGAAAAATAGATTCAAACCAAAAGACCAAAGCCATATCAGATTTTAATGCTAAAATAAAGAACACCTTAATTTACGCAAGAATTATTTGAAATCATTATATCTCAAAAATTGTTTGAAATAAAAATAAAGTGTATATATTAAAATGTGGGAAATTGTGTGCTTTATTCATCCATGTATAGGCATTACATTTGAAAAAAATTGAGAAAAATATCAATTAAATATCAGGAAATGTAAACCAATATTTTGGACTTCCGGCATAATAATAATAATTTATTTTAAACACGTTTTTCAGTTATTACATCATTATCAAATAACATTCTGTATTTTTACAAAAAAACAATTAATTGCAGAGATATGGCAGTGAAAGTAAAACTTGTACAATGAAAAAAAAAAGAGGAAAACAAATCATAACTAGGCAACGCGACATCTGATTTTCGAAATATTTTAAGGTGTAATATATCTCAGAGGCTTAATTGGCGCAAGAAAATATACGGTGTTTCATTTAAAAAAATTATACTTTCTTATGTAATTCGTGTTTGTGACACCTTGTATAATTGAAAATAATATTACATTGTGCTAAACATGAAACACTGAAAGTGTTGTTGAGAAAGTTTTTCGACCATATGATGTAGGATTTATGTTATAGACTTTCTTATGTAGTTTACCAATTTTTTTAATTTCTAGTTATTGTAGAACTCGAGTTAGCAAAATCAGACGCGCTATTGCCCCACCCTGTCTATTGGTTCCATATTATTTTCAATACATGGACAACCAAGACAACCTTAAAGTTATAAAATATATCAAAATAATTATTCCATTTTTACTTGCTTTGAATGTAAAAGACGAAATAAATATATATCTTTGATAAAGGGAAGTATAACATAAGTTATATTTTTTCATCAAAAGTTAGAGAGGTAGTCAAAAGCAATTTCGTCAGTAGGTCCCAAAGGAAAGCTTCCAACTTTTAAGAATTTTGTTTACTGCCTATATGTCGGGCTACACCAAAAGCATTCTCAATGCCTCTGCACTACACAGTTTCAATATATTTACTTCTTGAGATAGCTTTTTGATTGATCTTGCATTTAAGTGCCCTCTTTATGTTCGCTAGATGCACTAACATTTTAATTGATTTTATTTTCCTTTGGAGGAAAATTTACTGGATTTTTACTTGGAATCATATTATTCAAGTTGAATTATTAAAAAAATAATAATACCGCAAAAATTTTTCTTACCTAATCTGTTCATTTGAGCAAAAATACTTCGGATATACAGAATGTCAAACTAAAAATTTTATCTATAACTAAAAGAGGTATTTGAATTCTGTGAAAGGCATTCATTAGATAGATTATATAAATGACAAATGACTTCAGTCATGAGTAAAACAGTTTTTTGTTATACATTTATTTAACATCGGCCTATTTCCGCTACTGAGGCCTAACACCGACACCTATAGACGAGCTACCCCCAACCAGGAATTTTGCCGAACCTCTTCCCTTAAGAAGAATAGGGATCTTTTACTTTTACTTTACTTTAATAAAATTTAATAGACAAGGGACCGATAGCTTTACATCCCCTCCGAAGGATGGTATATCCCCTATACAACCCTCGCCTAAGGTTGTATAGCTTCCGCGCATACACTGATATACAAGCCGCTGGAAGATGTGTGAGGTCTTCGTTGGAACGGTCACCCATCCAACTACTAAGCGCGCCTTACGTTGCTTTACATCGCATATCGAAGTATGTACAATGTACATAGTAAAGACGTACCCACGCTCGCCCCAAATAAAACAGTATTTGTACCAAAGGAGTGCATATGATCACTGGTTTTTGGCCTGGTTTGGCCCTATCAGCGACAAACGTAAGTTGGCCATGTTATAGTACATTCCATTCCTTATAAGAATTCAATATTCCGGTCCAAAAGGACAAACTCTAATAAAAAAGTATCTATCATTTTCATTTAGAGCAAAAACTTCAATTTCATCACAAGAAATTTGAAAAAATTCACGGAACTCCGTTAATTCTAAAATATCTCAAAACAATCGAAAAAACCATTATAACGTTCCATTAATCTAAAAAAAAATAAAAATTTTCAAATTACTCACCTAAAAAATACCGCCCCCGTATAATAGCATTCAGACCCACTTTTTATACCCCCGGTATAAAGTTTAAATTCGTATTCATAAACTTTTTATAAATTATTTTCTATTCCATTTTAACGTTCACTCAATCTCACGCTCCAATTATTTTATATATTTCATAACAGTCTACATTTCCTAATTAATGTCACCACTTATTCTCGTTCCAATGCATCTGCACACTTTCATTTCACTTCAAATCCATATTTACCCCCGTTCAAACATCGACACGCGAGATAACCACAGTCCATATTTACGTGCATGCGTAAATAACGATACTACGAGGACGAATCAATATATTCAACTTCTATTTTGTTCAATATCTTCTAAACGAAAACAGATTCAAGTTTCATTTAGGTACCAAACGATTTCTTATTCTATTGCCTAAACAATCATGTAATCTTCATTTTTGAATTTCAACTTTTTACAAAGATGATGCAACCTTGTGCAATATTACGCAGCCCTCGCCCGCACGGACTGGCTGGGGACGACTTTCTAGAATAAAACTGGTGTAAAAACGATCGTGCAAGACTCTCGGGGCACAATGAACAAAATGATAGCAAAAAGTATAAAAGGCCGAGCTTAACACGCTTTAGGCAAGTCAGTCTCTTCGGTGATTATCTAAATCCAGCGCCCGCGTTGCACTTCCTTGACGGGAACCAAGTACAAAAGACTTTTTAATCTTAAATTTTCAGGTGAATAATAATAAATAAATAAACACCACAGAAATTAGACAACCCCCAATTCCAGAAGCCAGGACTTGAGTGGAAGTGGGTTACACATTGAAAAACGCGGACATACAACCATTTTCTCGGACAGTGCCGGAGCCAGGATTCGAACCCGGTGGTACGATGTTCGTGTGATTAATCGCGATTTTTAGTAAGAATTTAATTTTAGATCAAAATTACAGCTAAAAATCAAAAGTCCGAATCGACAGATTGATAGAGAATTTAAAAGCGAACATTTAAGAAAAGAAGTTTCTGATAAAATTATCTTGATCGTAGACTGTAGGTGATGAGAATCTGTCAAGAAAATGTATTAAATATCTGTGTTAAACATAAACCTTTTTTAATTTATGTTAGAAGAATTTCAGGTATTGTGAAATAATTTGTTTTTGGTATCTACATTCCGCATTTTTTAATGCCATTTGTGTAAGTTTAAGACGAATTATTCAAAAATTATCAGTTACTGACATTCCGTTTGTCACCTAAATTATAATAGAATGTATTGCACATACCAGGTAGCACAATTTACATGTAAATAACTTAAATTGCAAATAATCAATAAATAAATGATAGTGACACCAAGCAAACATATAATTTAGGTTTGCCACAATTTACTTCCATTGCTGTTTTGGCATTGTAAACATGATGTTACCTCAATACTATTTATTTTATGTGCTTTTGGGTTGTAGTTCAGCCTTAGTTTCTCTAACTTCAGGTGCATCATCATCGAGCTCTGGAGGTAAATATATTGAGATAATGATGGAAAATATAATCTAATAATAATATCTAATGTAATATTAAAAGTAGAAGAGTATGTTTTGAATATAAAGTTACTTAATATATGCATTAACTGATTCATCAGAAATTAGTATTAATAAATACTTTCGAAAAAGTGATTAGATTTGAGTAAGTTGTAAACTTATATTACAGCAAAGTTGCATGCAGAAATTTTTGAAATAAGAACAATCCCTAAACTGCGCCCGAAAGGAAAACTTTCTGTATATAGAAACATATAGTATCATTTTCTCCTTTAGTTTTGAAGATAATTGATTGAAATTTAGGATATACTACATACATAATAAGCGGCACTTTTTGACATACAATTGATTTTTTTTTCACTTTCGGTTTTGCTGGAAATGACACTAACTTTCGATTTTTAAATGGAAATGTAATTTTTTAATTCTGCATAATTTTTTGAGTACAACGATGCTAAATAAGTGACATTTCAAACATCAATTTTTTATAATATAATTTTTAGTTTTCCATTTAAGTGTGCCATGACGGTTCCGATTTATTCTAACTGGCCCGTGTAATGCTACAAAAATCGAAATTAGGTTAAAAACAGTAAATTACCTGATTTATCAGCAAGTAAAATTCACCAAAATGGTTTTTGGGGCAAAACTCAATTTTTTCAAATGGAACTATATTGGTACCGTGGTACTATTTATTAGTAATATTAATAAGAAATTTATTTATATGTCGTATTAAAATGTGCGATAATACAAATAAAATTGCAGCTAAAAGAAAATAAGGAAATACAATTTTATTCTAATTGAATATTAAGCAGTAACTAAGGTGGCTTTAAAAATAATGAAATATTTAGCTCGTCAAACATTTGTTGGTTTAACGGTGTTTTTATTGTGTCTTTAAAAATTATGTAAAATTCATGTTAATTGTGTTCAAAATGCCGCAAATTTGTACAAGAGGTGAAAAAATGAACAATGTCCAGCGAAAAATTATTTTAAATGTGTTGAAAGCCAATTCCAAAGAGAGCCCAACAATGATCCGAAGAAAACTTCATTATTGACGAAGGAACAGAAATTAATGTTTCGGCTCGAATAGAAGTTGATAAGACTGTTTCCTTAAGGCAACTTGGGTTTGAATTGGACATCAGTCAACAAACAGTAAGCCGAATTTTGCACAAATACCACTATAAATATTTTAAATACCAATTGCACCAGCATTTGTACGAAAGTGATTACGAACGTAGGATGGAATATTGCAATTGGATTTTGTATAATAACGTGAAGTCAAAAAATGATTTTTTGGGACTGATTTTATTTTCGGACGAATTTGGGATTACTTAACCGACAAAATACAAATGTTGGTCACAAGAAAATCAAAATTTATTATGGGAGGGTAACTTTCAAGTGTGGTTCGGTTTGAATGTTTGGCTTGGAATAATCGGCAGTAGAATCATTGGGCCAATAATATTTGAAGGACCTCTGACTGGTGCGAGATACTTAAGATTCCTGGAAAATGAGATTGAGGACATTTTAGACGAGTTACGTGTAGATTTAGGACAGGGAATGTATTTCCAACAAGATGGCGCACCTCCCCATAATTCAAGGATAGTAATTGATTACCTTTAACGGAGATTCGGAGAAAACGTAATTTTGACGAATGGTCCTGTGAGGTGGCCTCCAAGGTCACCTGATTTAACGCCCTTTGATTTCTTTGTTTGGGTTCAGTTAAAAAATATTGTCTATGCAACCGCCGTTACAACCCGTTAATACCTGGAGCTACGAGTAAGACGAGCAATTAATAGCATAACGGCCCACAATTGGCGAACGTTCTTCGAGAAACAGTTACGTGTGTTCAGAAGTGCATTGACGACAATACATGTCCAACAAACGAAAAAACAGACAAAATTAACTATCTTGGTGTTGTAGTGGATCAGCGTTGGCGATGGGATGAACATGCTTTCTACAACAGAAAGATACTTAGACAACTTACTTATAAATTTTGCAAATTCTGATGCAAAATATAGTCATTCTTTACTATTCTTTAATGAAATGGGTATTAAGATACTCTATTAGTGCATGAGGTTGTTTGTATAATAACTTACTGAACAGACTGCAATGTGTGCAAAGTGCAATTATTAAAATAATTTGAAAAAAGTCAATTGTATACAACTGAACTCTTCTACAGGGTGGACCATTAATAATATGCCATAGTTCAGAGGCAGATTCATTGGGCCAAAATATGAGGATATAACCAAATATGTTTTAGTAAAATGTTGATGTGGAAAAAGATAGACGGTGTCAAAGTACAAATTATTTTTTCATTTTTTTTGCTCAACAGCCTCTTGACTGATCTTCGCCAAATTTGCCAGAGGAACTTTTTTTATTCTAAGAAACAATAATTTATGTATTACATCACGTTAGGGCGCCGCATGACCTATATCTGATAATGAATTATTTTCATATTTTTTTTTGACGAAACGTTGTGGTATCTGACCAGAAAATCTGATGAGGGCGTCATTTCCACGTATAAAAGGTACAATTGGTAAACTTTGATAACTCCAACCGTTTTCGAGGAAAGTGCCCGTTAAACATTTCAATAATTTTTTAAAAGACAAATTCAAATTTAATGAAGCAAAGTGTATTTATTGAAAAAAGTACAAACGTTAGGGACAACAAAATCGTAAAAAAAGCAGCTAAACTCTTTCTCGATTTCTTATGAGGTAATGGATTATTTTCATAGTATTGAGATAAATACATAAATCAAAAGATTTTGTAAAATAAGGATCTAATCTTATTAGAAGACCAAAAAATAACGTAAAAGTTGACTTAATGACATTATAAATTTTCCCCCCATGCAAAACCCCATTGCTGCAACTTGGAGTAAATGATCGGTATGGTCTACACCTACTTTTATGCCTTTTCTAATTCTATTCATAAAAGATTTTCTTACATCGAAATAATTCGCTGCATTTTGTATTTTGTCCCACGGTTCTTCTCTTGAGTTGATAGTATTTGCATAGACTAAGAACTTTATATGTCCCCACGCATAATAATCCAAATGATCTAATCAGGACTCGTTGGTGGCCAAGCAAACTCACTTCCTCGACCAATCCATCTAATTGGGATAGTCTCATCAAGATAATTTCTGACTTCAATGGAGAAATGAGAGGGAGCTACATCTTGCGTGAACCACATTCTGTTCCGCATGCCTAGCATGAAAGTATCAGCAAGAGCATTTTGAATAAAAAACAGATAAGATTGTTGATTTAAATTTGGAGGAAGGACAAATGGTTTCAATAATGGATCGCCGACGATACCACATCATACGTTAATCTTAAATTCTTGCTGAAAATTCCTTTCTTTAACGGTATGAGGATTTTTTACTTCCCAGTAAAGGGTATTTCTCCAGTTAAAAACGCCTCGGCGAGTAAAAGTTGCTTCGTCGGTAAATAAAGTGTTCTTAACAAAATTTCGACCCTTGTTGTGTTTATTTAGAACAAATTGACAAAATTGTAGCCTTTGTTGAAGATTCCTTTGAAGTATGTACAGAAGTGAGATGATATGAGTAGAAGCGTTCTTTACGTAAGACTCTTAAGACAGACTGTTTACTCGCCCCTGTCGCATTGCTAAACGACTTGAGCCGACTTGAGAATCTTCATTCACACGAACTATAATTTCTACTTCTTCTAGTAATTCGTTTCGGTCGTTCTTCATCGTTTTTATGGCGAAATGAACCCGTTTCTCCCAAACGATGAAACAGATCTTTGAAAATCTTATGGTCTGGCTGTATTCTATTTGGATTGCAATGAGTATCTCCTCGTTGCAGCACGTCCGCTAAAATTATTTTGTGCGTAAACACATATCATATCCCTCATTTCCCTATTTGAAAAATTATTATGTCTAGGCATTGTAAATAAAGAAGTTAAGAAATTAGCTCGAGGAACACAAGAACAAAATAAAATGATTAAATGACGTAAATGACAGAATTAAAACGTAACCAAAGCAAAAACGAAAAAATAATTTGAACTTTGACACCCTGTATCTTTTACCAAAGGATATTTGGTTATATCCTCATATTTTGGCCCAAAGAATCTACCCCTGAACTATGGCCTATTGTTAATGGCCCAGCCTGTATAATAAAATCGTCCTATTTAACATAAGAAGTATCTCACTTGTCAATGCCATATAGATATTCTTACATAAAACAAGCTATAACACTTCATTAGAAACGAAGCAAGCTTGGTTTGTTGAGAAGTTGTCCGCTAATTTACCTCTTTTTTTTCGCCCCTAACCTGTACAATCAGTTACTCTCTGATCTAAAAAAAAAAATAATAACAAAGTTAAGTAAGTATACCTAAGCATAAAAAATATCACTAAACAAAATCACGACATACTTACCAGGGTGCTTTAGTCATATTTTTGATAGTATTAGTTCATATTTACGTTCTGTCCTTTCTACTTCCTCTATGCTTTTTTCAATTTTAAATAGTTTTATAACGCTGCTTTACTGTGTTTGTTCCACGTCCAGTGGAAGTATAGTAACAGAAAAAGAAATTGCTGAAATACTCTTAAAACTACGTGAAACGTCAAGATTTCTGTCTGTCTGTAACTTTTTTGTGCCACGTTTACTCTGGAACCGTTTATGATATTGACTTGAAATTTGGTATATATTATAACGAGATCTGGAATTAGATTATATTTTGATCTAATTCCGTTGAAGGGTTCGGGGGTAAATGAGATAAATAAGAGTAAATAGGCAAGGCAAGCAGGTAAGAGGCTATAAAATTGCAATTTAGGGCATATACGAAAAGCCAAGGTCTCAAATTTTTTTTTCCATCAGCCACACGCCACCATCACCCTCAATATCACCCCCACCCTATTATGAAAGGGAGTAAAAAAAATTAAAATATGATTTAGTGTATACAAGAACGAAACGTCTCAAAAATTTGTTTGGCGTTAGCTACCCGCTCTACCACCCCCATCGCCACCCCCCCACCCCAATATTAAAGGGAGTAAAAATTAAATCGGGATTTAGTGTTTTAGTGTGTATACGAGAACCAGGGATCCTAAAAATTTTCTAGTATTAGCCACCCCCTCTACCACCCCATTGTTTAAAATATATTTTGGCATTAGCCACTCCCTCTACCATCCTTACTGCCACCCCCACCATATTATTAAAGGGAGTAAAATATTACGTTTGGATTTAGTGTATAAGACTTGGATACAAAATCTGGACGTGGAAGTAGTGATTCCTTGGACAGCGGTTTTTTCTTAACCGTATTTAATAATGATAATAATGTTTATCAGACATAAATAATATAACAAATACAAGTACAATTAGTATATAAAACATTGAATATAAAAATCCAACAAACATGATATGCTCACAAAATACAAGTACCGTGCGTGAGAGACATTTGGAATAAAATAATATTATAGGTATTTATAATATGCAGTTGTTTACTTGTTTAGAGACGTTTAGTAGATAGGTCGATGGGTTATTTTCTATAGGCTAATACATAATTACTACCCTAGTTTTATTAATATGTTTGAGTTTTTGGTATTTTTGACAATTTGCTATGAGATATTTCTCATCAAAACTAATATGAAGTTTTTTATAGGTAAGTGTTTTTTATGCCAATCATACTGTTAATGTCTTTCCTTGTTTGTCGTTTTATCCACAAATTAATTTCTGTTTTTAAATGTTTACAATTAGATATATGTCTTACTTTAGTTCTGAGAGTGATGAATATTTTTGTGGAAAGATAATTGTGACATCTCTGTCCAATAGTTTTAAATATTATAGTTAACCCTAATGCCCCTTCCTTGTATCTTGTATTGTGAAAGTGTTTAATTATATTTTTCTTGTGTTCATTTCTGAAACAGTGTAATAGAAAGGCTTGGCAAAATAGTTGTTTAATATCAAATATTCCCATTTCGTTGTATAGTAGATTGATGAATAAGTTCTACATTTGTTAAATATGATTTTTAATATCCATTTTTGGATAACCTCAAGTTTCTTGCAATAGTTATTGGTTATGCTACCCCATGCTATTAGACCGTAAGTGAGATGTGATTGAACTAGTGCATAATATACTGAGGTTAATTGTTTCTCGTCTAAAAAACTTTTTAATAGCTTTATTCTTGATAGTACGCACCTCAGTTTTTTCACTAATTTCTCAGTGTGGGCTTCCCATCTCATGTAGCTGTCCAATATTACCCCTAAATATTTGATATTTTACCTTGACTGAATCAGAATCTCAGTATTGGCATCACCTATTGCTAGTGAAGTAAAATTTGGCAAACTATTTTCGTAACTGGCGAAAGGAAGATAAAATGTTTTCTGAAAATTCATGGATAATAGTTTTTTATTGAAAAAGTAAATCACCACAAGCAGATTTAGCTCCACTTCATTTTTTAATGCGTCCCATGGTTCATCCTCAAAGAATATTGCGGTATCGTCGGCAAAGCTTATGATTTTACTAGCATAAGGTATTTCAAATAACTTATTTATATAGATAGTAGAGGGTAGTGGACCAAGCACAGTTCCTTGTGGTACACCATACTTTACAGTTTAGTTGATATAATTATTAAAGGAAGGACTGCAGTGCAGGTAGTGTCCTGCACTGTAGCTTGTTAGCTCTCATCAGTACGACATAGGCGAATGCAAAACATCCCTTCACTGTTGCTCTAGTCATCAATTTACAGACAAGAGGTGTCCGCAGCTGATGAGAACTAAAAAGCTCGAAACTAATCTACGGTTGGCGATGCACAGCAGTCCTGCACTGTAGTCCTTTCGTTAGGATTAATCTACCTGCTGGGGGCTTATTACAATCAGATTTTATTTTGTGTTTTCGGATTGAAGACGTAGTATGTCGCAAGTTATAGGACATTATTTTCAGTTGATTTGGAAACGCACATTTGTGCACTACTGACATTTTTCCATATGGTTATTTTTTCTGATTAACCCGGCAAATTTTACATGAAAACGGTCTCTTGATTAATAAGTTTCCCAGGGATTTTCCACAACTTGTGAACTTCTGTCAGTGGTACCTTCAAAATGTTATACTAAATCCGCAGTTTAAGCCACAAATTAAGTTCACAGACGAAGCAAATTTTTCCAGGAATGTTCTTCAAAATTTACATAATAATCACCTCCACGTCATAATTGAAACCCATTTTCAAGGGCAACTTTCGGTGAACATATGGATATGGGATCACTCGCAGTTAAAAAACATTCCTGTATCATATTTTCGCAGTATACGTGTGCTACCGGATGTGCGTAGAAAATATTGCTACACAGTGTGGTATATGCCTTTGTGTTAATAGCCTAAGCCCTTAATTTTTGTTTCAGGTTGGGAAAATGTATACGCAAATAATTCATCAACTATAGTACCACTGATTACGTATGTAGACAAGATTTACTATCTGGGCAATCATTTTAGGGTAAGTAATTGGGGGTAGGTACAATAATTACTCAAAAAAGAAACGGTGTACAGTGGTTAGGTCCTGAGATCTAGCTGGCCATTCTAATGATCTACGTCGACCAATCCATCCGTGTGGGAAAATTTCGTTTAAATAAACTGATGACATTTTCTAGTTTCAATAAGCCATATCTTAAAACTCGCTCATTATTTAATGTTATGGTCAATAGCCGCGTGGGTTAACGCGCGAGGTGGCAATCGCGATTAATCATACGGGTATCGCACCACCGGGTTCGAATCCTGGCCCCGGCACTGTCGGAGGAAATGGCTGTATGTCCGCGTTTTTTCAATGTGTAACCCCCTTCCGCACAAGCCTCCAGCTTCTGGAATTGGGGGTTGTCTAATTTCTGTGGTGTTTATTTATTCATTATTTATTATTAAATTTTTATTTAGGAGGTGAACGCCTTCAACGCATCAAAAGTTTAGATAATTTCAATAAACACGGAATGAGGTTCTTTAGTATTTATGTTTTTAATTTTAGGGCACATACCTCCAAGCGGACCAATTTTGTAAAGACATTCACATGGATTTAATAAGTATAAAATCAAAAGAGGAAAATGATTTCATTCATCAGTATTTATCGAAAAGTGAGTATTTCTATTTTATGCTCTTTGTAACTGTTTTTTATCACTAATCAATGACGATTGTCCAGGTTAAGATAATTTACACTCTGATGTAGACAAAGTAAAAACAAATTTGCATATCTTGTAGTTGAAAATACTCTCAGCCAGCACCTACATTAATACTGAAATTTTTTAAAAATATGTTCATGACTTTATAAGCTTTGATTAACCAAGATTACTAAAATACCAGGTCGAATGGAAACTCAGGTGCGACAGACGCAAGGAGAAAGCTCTGACGTCATCTGTTGAAAGCGACCCATGTACGCCATACTAATGTCATTATTTGTTGTGTTTATTTTCGTGCTTATTGAACTATTGTAAATGTTGTTGCCAAAATGAAAGCATTAAAAAGAAATCAAAAGCTCAGGATGATTCTGGAAGAAAGAAATATAGAAAAATGTTAAAAACATCCACTGTAAGGGTTTGTATGTATACCTGCAATATTTATAAATGTATGTTAAATAAGTATGTACCATAATATTAAAAAAATATACATTATTTGTAGTTCATTATTAAGAAAAATAAAATATATTAATTAAAATTAAACAATAACTAATAATAGTTGTTATGCCAAAATTAAACCACATTTTTACTGAATGGTTTGCAAATTTTTTCAATGTCTACATTCCTTTAAGGCAACGCAATAAAGTTTTTTCATCCTTAAAAGTACTTTCGTTTTTAAAATTTTTAGGTCTGCCTATTCAAACTTTATGTTTATTCAGGAATATATAATTTTATGGCAAATGAATAATAAAAAAAAAAAAGATTTATAATGTCTAGTTTCATATATTGCCGCGTATTTGCTTTCACCACTTGACGTCACAAGGTCGGAGGAACATTAACCGTTCAACCTATCCTTTAGTGACTTTGTTGATTAACAGCTTCAGTCATCCGACACATTTGTAGACCTACTGTTCAAATATTTTCCTCATTTTACAGATACCCCAGATGAACTGTACTGGACTGCAGGTTCTCGCTTATTAGATGGCAGAAATTGGATATGGCTGACAAACGGAGAACCAGTGGATTATACAAATTGGAGGCCTGGACAACCGTCCGGTACAACCGAGCTGTGTCTTAATATGTATCAAATAAAAAACCAAGGGCTTCTCTGGAACGACCTCGATTGCAACTCACAAACTTATTTTCTTTGTGAAAGATACAAAGGAAAAAGTGAAAAAGAAAAACAAGATACGAAAGTTTCATGTAAGGAAAGATATGAAAGATTTATATCACTGAAAGCAAAAGAGTGAATTATTAAAATCATTTTATTTCGCCTTGAGAAATAATACAATTTGTTACTTAACATTCTATTTCCATATGCTTGTGTGTGTGTGTTCGACCTTTCCTGGAGCCACCTCTGGTGCTCTAGCAAGAAAATTGGAAAAACCTTTTCGATAAAATTTTCTGTCTTACGATGTAGCGTTTTGCCTTTAGTACAGTCATTCAACGTCAAAAAGGGGCCAAATCTCCGAAATCTGAAGTACTGCTCCGATCTTCTTCAAAATTTAGAATTAAGTTCACCTTACCCTCCACTTCAAACCTGACTTGGTCGCAAAGTGTGCTTTTTGTTTTTAAGGGGTGAAAACTACCCCTTACTCCAATAAATTGAAAACTAATAAATTAACGCAGTGATGGGCTATAATTATGTTCAAATATGTTAAACATCAATTGTTTTTAATCATGGATCTAATATTTCAATATTTTACTATTTAACTACCCTTAAAAACAACCCCTCACAAGAAAATTAATAAAAAAATATGTTTAAAAAGCATGAAACCTTTTTATTTTGGATCGTAATAGGAGAATTTTTCCCTTTAAGTATAAGAAATCTGATACTTCATTTTTTTAATGATGCAACCCCCAAAAGCCACTCCTAACAATAAACCTTAAGAAAAATTGAAAACTAATAGATGGAAGCAGTGATTGGTTATCGTTATGTTCAAATATGTTAAATATTTGCTGTTTTTTATAATGTAACTAATATTTCGATATTTTACAATGTAACTACTCTTAAAAACTACCCCTCACACAATTATTAAAAAAAAAAACGGTTTAAAAAGCATAAAATCTTTTTATTTTGGATCTTGAATAGAAAAAATATATTCTTTAAGTGTAAACAACCCGATACATCATTTTTCAATATTATTCAACCCCTAAAAATCACCCCTTACAATAAAAATTAGGGAAAAAATCCTTTTGAAAGCTTCAAGTAGTGGAATGCGTAAAAAAATTAAAATAAATTGCTGCTTATGATATAATGAAATTTTTCTAAAATTTTCATCCCTTAAAAACATCCCTTTCAGAGAAATTAAACTCTTAAAACGTCACATTGTAATTATAATAAAAATATTTTTTAAATATTTATTATTTATTTAATTAGGCGCTCCGTAATTTTCCTACGTTATCTCTAGAAAAATGTATTTAGTTTCTTAACGATAACTCGGCTTCCTTTTAAGCTTTATGCATTCACCCACACACCATTTTGTAGGGAATTTCTTAAGCTATAAAATCATGATGATTGCAATATTTCTACACCCTTTCTTCAGAGAATTTTAAGGTTGATGGGCAAAAAAGAGGTTTCCTTCGCATAGAAATCAAAGCTTTAAATGCCCATATCTCGCTTAATTTTTAAGCAATTTAAAAATTTTTATTAAGAACACTTTTTTTCGTAAAACCATTATTTTTTTGTTATTTTGAAAAAACAACGTATTTTTTGAAAAATTGAAAAAAAAGGTTTACTTAAAACAACTTTTTTCAAAATGTACATTCTCTAAACCATTCAAACTTTGGGAACGTGTTACTGGGACATAAGTAAAGTAAATTTTTCATGGGCTACGATTAATTTTAATTTTGCCGCTCATGGCGACAATTTTGTTGTCAATTTTTTTTTTAAATTTCAGAGACGTAACTTATTTTCGTCATAACTTTCTTAATTTTCATGCTAGAGGCTCTCGTAAAAGCTTATTTTAAGGGTCTAATAAAGCACTTTAAAAAAGGTTACAGATATTTTCTCTGAAAAATTACTCATTTTTCCGTTATTTGAGTTTAAATCTTTAGATAAATTTACGACAAATAAAAATTCGTCTTCAATGACTCATAAGTCGCTTAACATGACCTAAAACATTAACGGAAAACTAACAAATCGCTTTGTTTTTTTATAAGCTTCAATTTTGATAAGAATAGTTTTTTCCAGAAAACATTTAATTTTCGAGTTATTCACAAAAAACTGTTAAAAAACGTGTTTTTTATTGGAATTTTCAATCGCGAATAACTCAGAAATTATTAAAAAAACTTTATACTACATTTTCTTCTTAAAATTTGATCCTCTATCGATTCCCGGTGTCATTTTGAATTTTTAAATTTCCACCCCCGAGAAAGGGTGGCATTCACCCTCGGGGTGGAAGCACATATCGGCACTAAGTCAGGTTTGTTAATTGCATCATTTTTGAGCTACTGTTAAAATTTCAAACAAATCGGTTGAGTTGGTCAGATTTCGGAGGTGAATCGGTTCATTGATTGTACTACTTGGACTTCTTAGAAATCATATCTAAAGTTTCAGGTTTTTTTACACTGAACCGCCGGTACAGCCGAGAAAATATATCAGGGATAATCATATCGACAGACAGACGTATAGATAGACAGACACATGGTATACAGATGAGGATCATCAAAATCATATATTAATATTTCGATTATTTCACGACTCCGTCTATCTTTAGACGAGAAAGCAAAGAATTATATTTTTTACACTCAAACCTATTTTGAAGCAGGTACCTCATATACAGTGTGCCTCACCTAAGAGTGTAACAGCGTAATAATTCTTTTGTTTTTGTCTGATTTAAATCAATCTGATTTCAAAAGGTAGAGGTCATCAACGTCTAATTAAGACCACAAAATTGTGGTCTTAAATAGACCTTAGTGATCTCTATCTTTTGAGATCAGCTTGATTTAAATCGAACAAAAAACAAAAGGATTATTACACTGTTACACTGTTACAAACTTTTTAAATAAAATACCACTCGCTCGTGGAGCTTCAAGTTGTTTAATTTTAATGAAAAGTCAAAACCTCTAATATTTTCTGAATCGTTAAACTAAATAATAAGTAATTTATTTATTTTACAGTATGGTCAAACTTGTTTCAAAATCCAATATTGACGCCAAGCATCCCTCTATATCACTTTAATGGAAAGAGCTACTACTTTGGTACCACTTTCAAAGTAAGTATAATCCAGGCTTACCAATAGCCGATAGTTAATAACGTTCCACTATGCTGCTAGCTGGTATCCACAAGAAAGCTATTAAGATCATGCTATAACTCATGGAAAAGTTGCAGAAAAAGGCTTAACACACAAAAGTTCTGGATACATGGATCTGCCCGTTTTCGAGGACATTGAAGACAATGGTGATATCTTTCCCACCCCTGAGCAACTACCCCTAAACTCGAAGAACTATCCCTATTTCGCGTTTTTTTCCATCGTAGGCATGCGGATCGCCGCATAAAATTTTACCATACAACGTCTTACCCACCTCCGGGGTTAAAATTACCAGCCCCTATTACTAAAATGTCCCCCAAAAAATCAAAATGTGCATGAAAATTTATTTATCCCTGTTTTAAAAGGTGCTCAATACAATAGTAATATTCATTTCTCCCCCACCCTCCACCTACCACCGCTAGAACCACCCCATTTTCATATTTCTTGACACTGGACATGTGGGAACTCGTTGGATCGGGGTTCTTAAGGGGATTTCGACATTGCAAATATTAAAAACTTCGATCCAGCGAGTCCCCACATGCCCAATTAAAAAGAAATATGAAAAGGGGGTGGTGGTGGGTGATTAGTAGAAAGTGGGGGAGAAGTAAATATTGCCAACGTGTTGAGCGCCTTCGAAAACGGGGATAAACAAATTTCCATGCATTTTGATTTTTTTCGGGATATTTAGTAGTAGGGGAGGGGGTAGTTTTATCCCCGGGGATGGATAAGATGTTCTATGGTTAAATTTCGTACGGCCTACCCAAATTTTGCCCAAGAAACCGATCCGCATGTCTACGATGGAAAAAACGTGAAATAGGGGTAGTTTTTCAAGTTTAGGTAGTTGCTGAGGAGTGAGAACCTTAAAAATATCACCATCATATTCAGCGTCCTCGAAAACGGGGGTGTCCATATTTTATCCCTCTCAAAGAGCTTTTGGTCAAACTTGTTTCAAAATCCAATATTGACGCCAAGCATCCCTCTATATCACTTTAATGGAAAGAGCTACTACTTTGGTACCACTTTCAAAGTAAGTATAAGCCAGGCATACCAATAGCCGATAATTAATAACGTTCCACTATGCTGCTAGCTGGTATCCACAAGAAAGCTATTAAGATCATGCTATAACTCATGGAAAAGTTGCAGAAAAAGGCTTAACACACAAAAGTTCTGGATACATGGATCTGCCCGTTTTCGAGGACATTGAAGACAATGGTGATATCTTTCCCACCCCTGAGCAACTACCCCTAAACTCGAAGAACTATCCCTATTTCGCGTTTTTTTCCATCGTAGGCATGCGGATCGCCGCATAAAATTTTACCATACAACGTCTTACCCACCTCCGGGGTTAAAATTACCAGCCCCTATTACTAAAATGTCCCCCAAAAAATCAAAATGTGCATGAAAATTTATTTATCCCTGTTTTAAAAGGTGCTCAATACAATAGTAATATTCATTTCTCCCCCACCCTCCACCTACCACCGCTAGAACCACCCCATTTTCATATTTCTTGACACTGGACATGTGGGAACTCGTTGGATCGGGGTTCTTAAGGGGATTTCGACATTGCAAATATTAAAAACTTCGATCCAGCGAGTCCCCACATGCCCAATTAAAAAGAAATATGAAAAGGGGGTGGTGGTGGGTGATTAGTAGAAAGTGGGGGAGAAGTAAATATTGCCAACGTGTTGAGCGCCTTCGAAAACGGGGATAAACAAATTTCCATGCATTTTGATTTTTTTCGGGATATTTAGTAGTAGGGGAGGGGGTAGTTTTATCCCCGGGGATGGATAAGATGTTCTATGGTTAAATTTCGTACGGCCTACCCAAATTTTGCCCAAGAAACCGATCCGCATGTCTACGATGGAAAAAACGTGAAATAGGGGTAGTTTTTCAAGTTTAGGTAGTTGCTGAGGAGTGAGAACCTTAAAAATATCACCATCATATTCAGCGTCCTCGAAAACGGGGGTGTCCATATTTTATCCCTCTCAAAGAGCTTTTAGCGTTTTTCAACTTTTTCATGGACTATAGTGCTAACATTGGATATGCGGCATCACAGCAATTTATCCATAGAAATAATGTATTTCTCAGATTACAAATTTCAAATGGTTGGGAGCAATAGAAGTGGGTTTTCTAAAGTGCACCTGGAGCCTATATTCCATATACTTCCAGATACCGCACGCAAACAAACATGTATGGCAATTACAGAGCTATTGCATTATTATCTAGCTTCTCTAAACTCTATCAATCGGCATTAAATGAACAGTAGTAACATTCTGTATCCGTAATACTATAATTTCTCCAGCCCAACATAGCTTTGTGAAAAATAGAGGTGTGGTTACGTCTTTAAGTAACTTTCATGTTCAAATTGTAAATGCCTGTGATAAAAAAATGCATGCATTCGATCTATTTAGATCTAGATTATCAATTACTTCTAGAGAAACTTTGTAGATATGAAATTAGAGGGCCACCATTAAACCACCATTCATTAAATCATATTTAAGTAATCGGGAGAAAGTTGTGCTAATAAATCATACCACAAGTAATCCTAGGAAGGTGACCCAAGGTGTTCCACAAGGGTGTATTTTAGGTCTCTTGTTATATGTAATTTTCGCTGATGATTTATTTCTTTCCTTGAAAGAATTGGAGAATTTGCAGACTGTGTACTGCGCCGCGCCGATGACATAAATTTCTTAATTTCAGAAGCTAACACCACTTTAGCAATAAATGTATACTTTGGTCTGAAAAAAATTTTTATAAACTTAAAAAAACTATTTCCCTATTATATAAAAAACTCAAAAACATCCACATTTAAAAAAAAAAACTAAAAACCTTTCTTATAGATAAAACCTTTTATTCACTCGTTGATTTCTTTTTATGACTAATTTTACAGCAAGATGTAATGACTTTTATATTTTTTTTCTACTCCCTTATGTAAATTTGCTGTTTTCCGTACAGTCTGTAGAATGGATAAGTAGGCCATTCCAGTTAACTGAACGGATATATTTCATATACGTTCTAGGATGGATATGAAATCGACCAATCACAGTTCGTGTATTAAGTACATAGGCAACTATTCGTTTTAAAAAACTAAAGTTAGTGCGTAAGCTGTCAAAGTAATTGTCAGTGTGTATTCGCGCAGTTTGAGCTAGAAAATAATTTAAAATGTGCGATTCCAGTGAAGAATCGATAAACGGCATACCACCTAAAATTTTATTGAAATTATTATATACAGACAAAATTTTAGAGATATATGGCAAAAAAAAGTAGCCATATGTGGGGATTGAACCTATGATCTCTTGCATTTCGAAGCGTGCCAATTGCCAATTGAAGATTTTTTATTCATTGTTCTAATTTACATTTTATTCCATTTATGTTGTTTTTCCCTAGTTTAAAAGTTGTTATAACATCCCTGCACAGCGTGCTTATAATAACAAATTGTCCCTAGTTTAAAGTTGACTATCATCTTCTTATGCTAGGCTGGCCGATGGACGCCGAAAAAAAAACAACTGCTCCTTGAATTTCAGTTAATCTATTTATATATTACCTCCCAGAGGTTTGATAAATTTTTAAGTATTTGAACCTGCTTAGCAGTTAAAGAAATGTATAAGATATCGGTCTGGAATCATTTTCTATTTATATATATTTGTGTAGGAAAAGAATTTTGATAAAAATCTACTTTAATTTTGGATCCTTTTTTAAAATTAAAAATACTTCTGTTAAAAACTATATACATAAAGAATTAAAACTTAAATTTATAAATTAAACCAATGTTCAGATAACCATGTACATATTTACAATAGGGGGATTATGTGGGGAAAAGGGGTAGGTAGATATATCCGTGTTATTTGTGGTTTGTCCGTCGTTAGTCTCTCGTGTCGTGAATAGGTAAATTTTGGTGGAGGAGACGATGGGCGTGGGGAGGATCATTATGTCTGCGTCTCTTTGTCAAGTCTCTGGTCAGCTCCGATTGCTGAATTTTCAGCGTATATAACCGCTAGGCTACTGAAGCTTTCATAAAATGTTTGCACCTAGAGCATAAGATTTAACAGAAGCTATGTTTGTATATTAAAATTTGATTAAAACTATTATTTGTAGTTTTATCTTAATCCGGTCGTAGAAAAAGTATACTGTACAACTCGAGTGGATAATCCATATCGCACTCGAAAGATTGAGGCACTCCGCCTACGGTGTCGCGCTCAAACTTCTTTCTCGTGCGATATGGCTATCATATCCACTCTTGTTGCACAAACTACTATTACTTTTTATATATTTATATGGATTTTTAATTGTTAGTTTTTTAGTACTAGTCAGCTTTATAGTGTTTAATGTCATAAGGCAAAATTGAAGTTTGTAAAATCGAGGTGACGCCGAGATTTTACTATCAATCGCGTCTGTTATTTACGTATCGGCCCTGTGTCGTTCAGTATTTTTCATTATACCATAAATACTTTAATATTTAACGATAAGTAAGCCTTGCATTTTTCTTCAATTCGAATAATTAAATTTACTAGTTACCCGTGCCCTTTAGCAGCACATACATTGATAAGAACGAAGAAATCAAGAAATTCGTAATTTCGGGCAATACCAGTTGCACTTTTAATTTTACTTATTGTTCTCATGCTAAATAGTTATCATTTTAATTACAATATAATTTTTGTAAAAATATGAATAAAAATTGATTTTAAAAAAGTGTCAAAACTGTCAAAACAATAAGGGCCTTGGCTGGCAAATTTTTTCGGCCTAGGCCGATATTGGTGTCATATCAATACATAATAGATTACTGATAAATCATAATATCAGAATGGTATAATGAAAAATTTGTATTCCGTGTGCAACTTTATAAAGCAATATCCATGGTATGCATTAAAATTTTCGAAAAAATATGTAGATTACGAATCTCGATGGGGCGTACCTCTCAGGGCTGGCTGAAGGGAGAAAATTACCCTAAACAACCTCAATATAAAAATAAATGTCACGGTAATAAAAATTGCTGGAAATATTTTTTATATATTTATTATATATTTGTATAGTTTTAACGAAACAAAATTATGTCAAAATATACAGCTTTTTCGCATTTTACAAATAGATTGAATCATTACTCCGGAATTGCTGTCCAGTGCATCATCAGAGTCATTATAATATGTTTTTTTTTCATCTCTTCTAATGTCTCGCTTTCACACATTTCCGTGCAACGTATTTTTCGGGTCGAACATTTGCATCTTTGAGTACAATTATTTTTTTTACAAGAACATTTTATTAGATTCAGTATTTCTTCAGGTCCGCAAGGAAGAGTACACATAATGGGTTCTGCTCGAGTGGGGGGCATATTATCAGTAGAAACTTGCCTCTGTGCAAACAACCACCATCTTAATTCTGATAGACTTTTAAAACATTTTCTGGATGCTAAATATAAAGAACAGATAAAGATCGTTCTGTTCAAAATCAGAGTAACTTAGTGTTTCGTTGTTGCCCAAAGAGGCCAATGCCTGAAGCGTAGATGGAAACCTAATTTTAGCTTTACCCTTAAAATCTCCTGTGATCCTGAAAGGGCATGAAGACCTGGAAGTGTTTCAGCTCTTAGTGGCCCAAGAGCATCGTAAATTGGTTGCAAAGATATTTCACGACCGCTAGAATCAATACAAATGAACATAGTATCCTTAGGTAATAAAGGAGCTCGCCTTACAGCCAGTACCAAACAATCTGTATCTGGCGAAAAAAATCTTAATGTTTGCTCCCCTTTTAGATGCATCTAAGGGATGGAAAATTATCCTGGTATCGGCCTCTTCGTGACAACTCTTTAAATGATTCACATCGCCGCATATCGAATTACAAAGTGCTACGATTTACACGTACATAGATAAATAAATACGTTGGATATTAATGGTTATAAGATATTACATAAAGAAACTCACTTGAGCTACTGTAGCGTAGCAGATATCGTAGACACAATTTACCCCGGATAAGTGATGTAACGTGCCCACGATAAAATTTCACTAGCTCAGACTATCTCAAGACGTTAAGCCCAAGTTTACATAAACTATGACAAATTATTAGTTTACTTACTTACACAAATCACTGAGGGTTCCATACGTAGTGGACGCAGACGAAATAATGACACTTTCTTTAAACATGAAATGCACTATATTACGGAATTTACAAATATTGGTTCTCTAGCCTGTAACCTGGCGATGTTCAAAAGGTGTGGCAAATTTCTAGATTAATAAGTTACAACATAAATAAAATGCCCGTGTAGCTACACATCGGTTTACAATGTGAGGATAAATATAAATTCGGCCACAAAGGGTCTGATTTAGAGAACCTCCTTAAATAAATATAAATGCATAAAATCTTTAAATATGTACAAGTTAAAATACAAAAGTAAGTATGAATGGATATAACCGCGCAGAATCACTGAAGGTGGTCCCCGGTAAACAAAAACAACACACTTATCTAGGGTGGTACGATACCGACTTCGACGTTGAGGATACTGTAACCCTACGGTGGTGTCTTCGGGACGAAAGAAATTGACCCCAGGATGGGTTGATTATAGCCTCTCCAGCCCTGGAACTTTCTACTGTGCGTGGATGCCCCGTCCGTGGAACTTCACTACTGTGTGTGGAAGCCCCGTCCGTGGAACCCTAAAGATGTCCTGATTTAATTTGCATGGTCGGAAATGCACGTGAAGCGTGCCTCATGAGAGCAATTTAAATTTGACATAACCTACAAAAAGAAATATAATTTACCTCACTGATGAGGGAACAATCCATCAATGTTCCTAAAAAGCCACAGTTCGATGAATGGGGTCGAGTCCGCCTTTCAAGTCGACACGATACTTCCAAAGGAAAGGCTGTAAATTTGTGAAACGCGTGGGTAGAGAACGGGTAAGATGGCGTGAAGAGGTTAGCTTACCTTGTATACTTAAATATTCTGCTTCCGCTGTTAAAATTTACTCACAACAACAAAATATTCCGCTAAACGGAACAACAACAGATGGAGAAAATTTTCCTGTGTTGACAATCCCAAAATCCACCGGGATGCCTCGGATAAAACGAGTTTTGTAGGATTATCAACCATATACCGCCATCCAAAAAATGTCTCTCCGCTTTTCACGAGCCGGAAGTATATCGCCCTCCCGTGGACAATAGCGAAATTCTGCTACGGACGTAGGGGTTGTTATTATGTGGTCTACAAAACGCTCAGGCGTATGGTGGGTCGCATACGCTAGAGGTCCGCAACAAAAGCACTGTATCTTTATAAGAGCAAACAATCTTTGTTGTATTCTTTATATTAGTTTTTTCGTCAACATGGTAACGTATAAGGTCTGTACCATTTTGCCTTCTGATTCTTTCTGAGAACTTAAAGGAGCCAATATTATATTGAAAACTGCTCAGACAAATCAGAAAGATAGACGCAATCTTTTAGCAGAAGCGTCTGTACTTCTGCCATACCATCAATAACTGCAATGCTGAAAACAGAATCCGAATAGTTTTATTCACGTTACCAAAAATTGGTTCGTTGCTTCCAATTTCTTCTAGAAGTTGCAATTAATTTACTTTTCCCTGTAGATGAATCATGGAACCGTCAGGGCGAAAAAGTGTTCGTGGTATTGGAGTAAGTTCGAAATTATTATAAATTAAAAATATAAAATAACAAAAATTCCACCCCTACCGACGGGGATGGGACTTCGTAATATTAGTTTTTTAGTAAAACACGTTATTTTTTAAATTATTTTAAGTAAGATCGGGTCAAGTTAATCAAGAAACGCAATTTTATTTATTATATATTTAAAAGGATAATATAGGGGTAGTTTTCACCCCTCTGCCACATTAGCGAGATGCGCCCTATGCAAACTCGTAATCTACACATTTTTCCGAAAATTTTGATGTATCGCATAATATTTCTTCACTAATTTGCACACGGGACCTAATATTTGTACAATTGAAAACTGACTATACTGTGACGCTCTCTACAATAATTACTCGTTTAAAGTATTTTATTATTAATCAAACAAATAATCATCAAACGTAAAATGGACATTTATTAGTAATAATAAACAGAAATATATTTGCCAATTCAAACATCATTATCGATTCCCGCTACTCCCTGACATAGTCAAAACAATGAGGAAAACACATCGCTCCCAAGAGTTCATGTAACCCATGCCTGCTTATACTAATTAGCATCTACAGATAATGGCGAAGAAATCAAATTTTTGGAATTATGCACCTCCAAAAAACACTTTATTTTTATTTTGCAGGCCACGTTTCTTCAGGCTGCCCAATTTTGCCAAATGATTCAAATGCAACTTGTGACGATAACTACCAACGAAGAGAATAGAAAATTATACAATTATATTCGAGATACTCGTAAGTAATAATGAGTGTAGAAATAGATACAAGACAATTAAGATGTAACCAATTTTCGTATATGGGCATAACCCATGCAAATTATTTCTTGTATATTACAGATCAATAGAGGTCATAAATAGTATATTGTGTATCTAGTACTACAAGCAATACATTCCCGGACGACGATGTAAATTGCATTGAAGTCCGGGAATGTGCTTTTACTACGAAGTACACATACTATTTTTTTCTGAAATCGCAATCATATTATTATAAATTAAGGAATTTTTCCGTCGACCGAATCGTTTATTAATGACCCCTATTAATGCATGATTTTATCATTAATAAACGATTTTGGTATAAACACATATAAAATCAAGTATCCAAATTAAGACGTCATGTCATCAAACTCTATTACACAAAATGAGATACGTGATGCTGTAAAGAGACTAAAGTCAAACAAAGCAGTTGGACCCGACAGGTTACCCTCTTACATCGTTAAAGGTTGTATCGACTTTCTTGTATACCCGCTTCACTACTTGTTTAACCTAAGTTTAAAAACCAAAGTATTTCCTGAAATCTGGAAAGAAGTCCGTCTTTGCCCAGTACACAAGAAAGATGATAAAACCAACATTAAGAATTATAAGCCTATTGCTATACTATCAGTCCCAGCAAAACTTTATGAATCGATTATCTATGACGATATCTATAGATCAGTCTCCAATAGCATATCCATTCACCAGCATGGTTTTATGAGACAAAGGTCAACTGCTAGTAACCTGATTAATATCACTCAGTTCATATCCCAAGAAATACACGAAGGAAATCAGGTGGATGTTGTTTATACCGACTTTCAAAAGGCGTTTGACTCGGTGTCGCATAATTTCCTGTAGGTGGTTATACATTCGAAACAGTTTCTTGCCATGTCCGGAGTCCCTCAGGGTTCCAATCTTGGACCACTGTTATTTCTCATGTTCATAAATAGTCTTACTGAAATAATTAGAGCCTCCAAATATCTGTTATTTGCAGATGGTTTAAAGATTTACATTAAAATTGAAAGTAATATGGACTGCTTCCTGCTCCAAAATGACATTAATAATTTATATCAATGGACACTTCAAAATAAATTGTATCTTAACATTAATAAATGCTTCATTATGACCTATACTAGAAGAAAAACTCCAATTATATTCAATTACAAAATGAATAATACAGATTTGGCTAGGGTTGAAACCGTGAGGGACCTAGGCGTAACATTTGACACCCAGCTCACATTTAGTAACCATATTTACACCATGATAAATAAGGCTAATAAAATGTATGGATTCATAGTACGCAATACGAAGATGTTTAACAATACAGGAGCTATTAGGCGGTTATATATTTCGTATGTAAGATCTCAGTTGAAATATTGCTCAATTGTCTGGAATCCATTTTATCAAATACACAAAAATAGCGTAGAAACAATACAAAATAAAGTTTTAAGGTTTTTAAATTATAAAGAGACTGGTTTATATGATTTCGATATAGATAAAGATATATTAAGGGAAAGATATAATCTCAAAACACTGGAGAATCGACGAAAATACGGGTATATTGTATACTTACATAAATTGTTACATGACAATGTAGACGATAGTAGTTTCCTGTCCATGATAAGTTTAAGCGTCCCCCACTATCCTACTAGAACTTATAGAACTTTCCACTTAGACCTGGCAGGTACAAATTATCAAATCAATTCCCCTCTCCACAGAATATGTAGTAACTATAATACGATCCAAGCCAACTGTGATATATTTGATATCAGTATAAAAAAACTAAAAACCATGTTAAATTCATTGTTTTAAACCATTGCTTTCTAATATTATGTTAAAATTAAGCTAGTATTAAGTTAGTTTTAGGTTAATGTAAATATCAAATGTACCATATCACTCTGTAATAGGACTTGCCTGTTGAGTGCATTACCAAATAAATAAATATAACTGTCACTGTCAAGCTTATAATTTTTGAAATCTGTGTTATAAATATTTACAAACACAAATCATGTAATACTAATTAATGAATAATAGAATTGTATTTGGTGATGAAAATCCCCAACCGTTGCCGAAGGATGTATAAACGAATCTTTTACAAATAAAGTAGACATAGCAGATAAAACATTTAGAGGGAGAAGTGATAAAGAGAAATCTGCTAATAATAGTAATATTGTTGTCGAGGAAGAAACAACAATTAACAGCAATAACGTCGCTGTACAGTTCAGCCAATGTTTATTAGTTGTACAAACTGCAACACCAAATAGTTATAATAAACGTTCCATATGTGTAATAATATGTACAATAAATATTTTATTTACAAAAAATGCATTTTTCAAATGTGAGTTGGTTATCTGCGTGTATTTATTTACTTTCTAAAATGTATATTAACAAAAACAGTACGGGAAAGTTACCTACTTTCCCGGTTAGGATAGAAAAAACAGTTTTTTGATGGTTGCTTAGTAAAGAACTAAAATACTAGGGTATTTTGGGATCTGAAATTGCGCCGACAATAGGCGTTCTTGATCGATTTCAGAAAAAAATCTTTACTAGCCTATAGGTAGCTAATATCTGAGTATTGCTAATTTTATTTCAAAAATACTTTACTTATACTTTATTTCAAATTTTCTTAGAAGCTGGAAATCATTTTTGGACTTCGGGAAATAAGCAAATTGATGGTAAAACTTGGATCTGGTTCTCAACTGGCCAAACTGTAGAATATACCAACTGGAAATCTGGCCAGCCAGACAATCCTACGTCGGAGTTATGCATTGAGGTCTTAAGCGAAGGCGGCGGTCTTCCATGGAACAACCTACCATGTGACAATCAGCTCTATTTCATTTGCGAGAACCATTCGACTGGAAATACCCATCCAGTGTCACCAGGCGGATGTTGCCAACAGGGTGAGTTCTTCCTTAATGCATGGATTTTCCAATAACATATAATTATTATACTGGGTGACAACGAGATAGGTCCTGTTCCAATTTCTAGGTAGATTTTAGGAATACAATTTTGAAATTCTGGCATATTGTTTGTGACACAAAAAGTCACATTTTGCATTTATTAAGTAAAAAATATGTATATGTATGTGTATAGATTGTGTTTTCAAAAAAATTACCCAATATGCCATGAATCTGATGCATAACCTTAATTTTTATTGTCATTATTTTTATTTCGTGAAAAAATCACTATTTTCAATTCAAAAAAAATTTGTTGAAGAAACGTAAAATGGATTTTATTCAATTGTTTTAAATAGTAATCTTATTTTTTTCCTTGCACCAACGAAGCCCAAAACATTAACCTTTCATTTGACGTACAATACGTCTAGTTTCGATGCTAATTTACTTTGAAATTATTGGATTTCTGTAGATGCTACATTTATCAATTAGTATTGTAAATTGTAAATAAAATTTACAGAGTATATTGATAATTACTCATAAGATAGGGAAAATAAAACAACTGCAACAGTAGCAATTGTTCAAACTGTATTCCTTCAACTTCAGTACATTTTTGAGCCCTACCGATGGTTTCCCTTACTACCCGTTCTAATATTTGCGCAGTTATTGTTGCAAAAGCTTGATGAGTCTTGGTTTCCAACTCCTGGAGGTTTCTTGAAGATGATAAATAAACCCGTTCTTTGACGCATCCCCACAGGAACAAATCTATAGGGGTTAGGTCAGGTGATCTGGCAGGCCATCTTGGGCGCCCATATGTTGAAATGACTCTATTTTGAAATATATTTTCTAAATAATTAGACATCTCGAAGGTTATGTGGCGGAGACTCATCCCGTTGGTAATAAATGCTTCTCCTCAAATTCATAGATAATTCTTCTAAAAAGCCTTCAATTTCATTTTCCAAGAAGTTCAGGTACCTAATTCTATTTAAAGTTCCCTGAAATAGAATAGGACCTATGATTCTAGTACCCACAATTCCTCCCCAAATAATTACCTCAAACACTTCTTGAAGATTTCCTTCTCTAAATTCATGTACATTTTGCTAAGACCAGTAATGCAAATTGATTCGGTTAAATATGCCATTGTTAGTGAACCGAAGTGAACAATGTTTCTATTTTCTAGTAACCAATTCCAATAATGAACCCTATCTGCATCAGCTTCATATAAATGCTGATGGAGTTGATATTTATATGACTTATATCTATGTTTTCTTTCTCAATATTCCAATCTCACGTGTACTTGCATTTTTATTAATTTTCACAGACGCTAAAACATTAATCTCCATGGCTTCGTCAATAATAACTGTATTTTGTTCTTTTTCATTTGGCTGGAGCCTAAATTTTTCTTTTAGATTCCCCATAAATAAGTAACATGTCCACCTTTTCATTTTGGGTAAATACCACAATTTTGTACTTTTTTAAAGCTTTTAAATAGTTATATTAGCAATTAAATCACAAGCAAATTAAAAAAGCACTACACAAACTTTATCTAATAATAACTTGGGCAAATGTTTGAAAATATAATAAAGGCAGTTCATTATTTTTATTATTATTTTGTCATGGCACCCTTGAAAAACATTAGTACATACGGTTTCGTTAAGTAACTGAAGTATAGCGTCTGTAGAAATCCAATAATTTTGGTTCTAAGGCTTTCGCGGAGCTGATGATGATCGATAGTTAGGTTTTCGGGTTCTCTTCCACCTTGATAGTTTTAAATACTTGACGTTTCGATCCTCTTGTCGTGGTCTTTTTCTGAAACGAAGTGAGCTCCTCTATATATATATGCATCGTGAGGGAGCGTGGCTTGGTTCCAGTGATGTCGCATGGCAAGTGGACCGGAACATTGATTTCCATTTCAACGATAGCTGTAGTCCGGCGTCACGGTTGAAATTATTTTGCTTTTTGTGTATTTTTATGGCCTCTCTGTACCTTCTGGGCAAGTAGTTTCTCGTGCTCGTCAATCTTTTGGTCTCCTCAAATTTTATCCAGTGGCCGGTTACCTTTGAGTGTTCCGCAACAGCAGACGTTTTCCTTTTTTGTGTGCCTGATATGTTCTTTAAGCCTGGTATTAATATGTCTCTTGGTCTCTCCTATGTAAACTTCTCCACACGAGCATGAAATGCTATAAACTCCTGGTGAGTCAAGCTCCTCTGGTGGCTCATGTTTAGGAAAATGTTATCCGTTGTTTTGCGTTGGTCCGTACAAGGTAGGTAACTGGTCGCTGTATATTTCTTTTCTTCTTTCTTATTACAGCGACCACTTACCTACCATATATACAAGGTTGTACGGATAGAATTGGAAGAGTGCTAGCAAAGAAGAACATCAAAAAAGAAAACAAAAAATTGAACATTTGACAATTGACAACGGGACTAATTTCGTTATCACCCTGTATAACTATAAATACCAGCTACACAACTTTCTGATTAATATTCTATTTTCAGATTCAGCTAAAACAAATCAAACTAGTGGGCTACCTGTGACATATCTTGATGGAAAACGTTATGTGATAAGTACAAATAAAGTAAGTCATATAATAACTCTAATTGTCAGCCAAGAGGGTATAAATGTATTAATATACAGAAAATAGTTAATATTATAGTCACTTTACCAACCAGTACAAGTTTTAAAAAGTACAAAATAATTAAGGGATTTTTTAACTAACAATCACTGTAACAGAGAATAAATACCTACACTGGCACCAGTCCTTGGACAATGAAAATCAATAATACCATATTGCTTTAAAGTTATTATGGAAGATAATTACCTGAAACATGATATTTTACGCTATTTTAGCGAGATCCTGTTTGACTCATATGCCTCAGGTGTAATAACAAGGTTTACTAAATTTTGATTCACTTATCCAGTTTTAGTTAATAAATAAATAAAAATTTATAAACTTTATAGAGAAGAATATGTAGGTAAGTGAGGAAGTAAGTTTATGGTTTGCACAAAGCTATTTATAAAGACATATGTGTATGACTGGTGGTCGAGAGGTGAGCGCACTTGCCTTTCACCCAAAAGTTCCGGGTTCGATCCCCAGTCGTGGCAGTAGGAGAGGGATTTTTCCACTATACACGAATATTGGGTGTATGTCCCTTGTCTCTAAATGTATAGCCCCCTCCCACACAAGGCTCTTCTGAGCCTTCCGGGATCAAGGGGGTCGCAATTGCTTGGGTGTTATTTATTTATTTATTATATGAAAAACCGCTGCCCAAGAAATCATTACTTCCACATTCAGATTTTGTATGCAAGTCTTATACACATTAATTCCCAATTTAATTTAATTTTATTCCCTTAAACAATATGGTGGGGGTGGCAATGGGGGTGGTGTAGGGGGTAGCTAATGCCAAAATAAATTTTAGAGGCCCTTGGTTCTCATACACACTCTAAATCCCAATTTAATTTTTTACTTCCTTTAATAATAGAGTGGGGGTGGCAATGGGGATGGTAGAGGGAGTGGCTAATGCTAAAAAATTTTTAGAGTCCCTTGGTTTCCGTATACACACCAAATCCAAATTAAATTTTTTACTTCCTTTAATAATAGGGGGTGGCAATGGGGGCGGTAGAGGGCTCGCTAACGCCAAAAATTTTTTTTGAGACGTTTCGTTTCGTTTCACTGTATACACACTTAATCACATTTTGATTTTTTACTCCTTTTCATAATAGTATGGGGGTGGGCATCGACTTCATTGACTAAGGAGTGGGGGGCAGTTGAACCATGAGCCGGCCAGTGGCGGCACGGGCGGTCAGTACGCCACGATATAGCGCACCGTGAGCAATATTGCGTATTTTGTCGTACCGAGGGCCGGCGAGTGGCGAAAATTTTCAGAAAACTCAAGGTCATTTTGTTTTTCTAGCCATTTAAAAATGTCTACCATTACACAGATGTATGTAATTTTCTCTTCATGTTAGTCGGTTTAATTCTCGTGATATTCTCTACAGAGGATCATAACTAAGGGAACTAAATCAATTTAACAACAAATAATTCACCACATCTGGACAACAAAAGACGTCGAAAAAATTTTCACATTTTTCGACCGCCTGTTAAATATTTTATATATGTTTAAGCCGCAATTCTAATACTAATAACCGTTCATTCTCTTGTGAAAGAGATGGGATGCCAGAGACTAGCTGCGGTACTGTCATATGCAGCATACCACTTTAGAGAACGCGCCAAGTATTCAAGGTCACTTATCACATAAAGATAACGTATTGAAATGGAAGATAAGCTTCTCTTAGCCTCCGGCTTATCTGACCAAACACGATCCACAATGAGAGGCGCGCCGGGAAATATACATACGCGGACTATCCAGACTGCAACGTAACTACGTTACATGTTTATGGAAAAGAAATTTCAAAATTTTTTGTACACTGAAAATTCAACAATCAAAAACATTGAGAATTGAGATAAAGCTGCGTAGACATTTCTACTTGTAAAAAATATTAGTTTGGAGATATTCTGCTTTTCACGAAATTGTAGAGGAGGTTCAGCCTCCCCAGCCTCCCCCGACGCGTCGCCCCTGGATACCACATAAAAAAACGTGCCGAATATTCTACCTCGTGTAGGTGATGTGGAAATGAATATTAAATCAGTAGCACTGAACTTATCCATAAAAACTAATATAGAAACAAGTAAAAGCTATTGTAGATGCACAAAAGTGGTAAATAAATACAAGCGATAACATACATGCCTGCAATGAATCGCCTCCCAGGTAGAACATAATATTGGCTGCACCGCGGTTCAATATTGGATCAATATAGATCATTGAAATTGTAATAAAAATATTGAACTAATATTAATTACACTGGTATTAAAATACAGACCAGGGCAAATCCTGTTTAAGGCAATAAAAATTCTTAGCAGTATACGAATGGTCGGAAAATGTAGTTAATGGTGTAAATAATTAAGGAAAAATCGTCCAGACTGAATAAAAGTTCCGGAAGGGGGGTTGGGGTGGTAATATATACATTTTTAGGGGTTGGTACTCGTTTTTTGCGATTCGCGGCTAAACTATGCGTCCTATCGAAAAATGTTGAATCATCATTGACCATAATCTCAAAATTATCGAGAAAAATGCAATAAACCGTTTTCTCTGTTTTTAATTTATAACTATCGCAAAAATGTTTATATTTTCAAAAAAATTGGTGAGAATGTTCTCTTTTGTGTTTCAAACAAGCCCAAATTTTTTCAAAGTGAAATATTTAATATTCGATGTTTTATGAACAAAATAAAGAAAAAAGACCTAATTTTCAATCGAAAAATTTGGTTAGCAAATTTTGGATTAATGAACTTCACTAGTGCTCATTTTTTTCGTTGAAATCTCAAATTTAATATAGAATTAAAATATAATATTGTTTATATACAAAAATATCGTTAAAAAAGCGAAAAACTGAAAAACTACTTTTTAAAAATCGAGTTTTCCGTGAAAATCATGAATTTCTTTTTCTTTATTGTAAATAAACGTTTACATTCATAAAAAGCGTTAATTCTCATATAATACTATGTTATACAAGCAATGTACATGTAACTTTTCTCGGCTTTCAAAGTCCCGAAAACATTATTTAAATTTAAACTGCAATTAAATAAGTAAAAATTCAAAAAACACAAAGCCTGTCAACTAAGAAAATTTGTTAATTATCTTGTGATTCGTACGTATTTACAAATTATCACGTCAAAGTCTTATATTTGATTATAAAATACAAAAATTAAAAGTAAAATAATTTTATTGAAATCTTTTTTTCTTCGTGGGCAATTCTTCATCGCCAGAATTCAGTATCATTATTTTTATTATTATTTATTAGACAGTGGGTACTGTCTTCGTCTTCGATGCCCTCGAGACTACAATTTTATTCGTACAACGATTTTTCGGCATTAGAACATTTATCAGAACCGTGACAATTTGAGCACAAATTTGTGCACTTTAAGCGATGCTTGCGGCACCCACGTTTGCTATTACCGCATCCTGTTTCACAGCTGCAGCAGATAATTTTCAATAAATTTTCAGGAATTAATTCTTATTCTGTAAATATAGGTACGGTGCCATTAACGTGATGTTTCCATCCCCAATCTGTAGCTGTTAATTGATTACCAAGCCAACTTTGTATTTGAAAATACACCCTGTAACAATGTTGCTTAGCTGCTCCTTCAGTTGGAGGTAATTTTTTCAAATGAAATGAGGATTTAACAGTAGCCGTTCGGTAGAGTTCAAATCTTTTGTAAATAGAAGCTATTATTTTTAATCCATTTTTGGTAATCGTTTGTTTGTCTGCATTTGTATTGTAAAAAATTTCTGCAAGATTAGGTAAATGTTTATCTGCCAATAATGATTTTATAATTGTTTTTTTTCCTTTCTCAGCAAAACTGGAAGTTGTATCGCAGCCAGAAAAACAATGCAAAAATGCTACAATATGTTTATGTGATTTATGTTTAAAACTATTAGAGGTGTAATAAGTATCATTAATATTTCCTGCATCAGGTTTGTGAAAATGGATATTCAATTCATGTGAACTGAATTGATTTAAAAGAACTATAAGATCTATGTCTTGACCAACAACTACCACTATTTTATCGGAGATTTTTGCTACTTCAAGGAATGTATTGATAATTAGGGAATCTGCATCTTCTTCATATAACTATTTTTTGCCTAGTTGTTTTGTATATAATGTAAATATTTGTATGTTATTTCATTAATTGTATCGTTTTTTTGCCAGATTACTTTGTGTAAGAGAAACCCGCCATCAACAACGTGTACAATATTGCTCGAAGTTGGTAACGAATCGATGCTCGCTAATTCGGTATATAAATGTGACTTAACATTTTTTCTGAAGCCATTCTCTGTAGACAACGACATAGGAAATGGAGCAAGCTCGTACTGTAAATAATTTTTCATATCATCTGTGCTGCTGATATTTCGCGAAATTCTCTGAAATAATAGTAATGGATCAATTGTAAGAGTCTCGCCTCGGTTAGGTACATGTACATTACTTGTATAACATAGTATTGTATGAGAATTAACGCTTTTTATGAATGTAAACGTTTATTTACAATAAAGAAAAAGAAATTCATGATTTTCACCGAGAACTCGATTTTTAAAAAGTAGTTTTTCAGTTTTTCACTTTTTTAACGATATTTTTGTATATAAACAATATTATATTTTAATTCTATATTAAAGTTGAGATTTCAACGAAAAAATTAAGCACTAGTGAAGTTCATTAATCGAAAATTTGCTAACCAAATTTTTTGATTGAAAATTAGGTAGGTTTTTTGCATTTTATCGATAATTTTGAGGTTATGGTCAATAATGATCAATTAGAAAGTTTTAGATTTTTTCATTATCTACAACTTTTACATTAAACGTTTTTCGATAGGATGCATAGTTTAGCCGCAAATCGCAAAAAACCAGTACCAACCCCTAAAAATGTATATATTACCACCCCAACCCCCCTTCCCGAACTTTTACTCAGTCTGGACGATTTTTCCTTAATTATTTACACCATTAACTACATTTTCCGACCATTCGTATACTGCTAAGAACTTATCATCTATTACGATATTTTAAACAGTTTGGCCCTGGTCTAATATAGGTATGCAAATGTTGGCAGTATATTGTTTTAACATATTCCAATCCAGACATACGCAGACAATATTGATAAATATCTATTAATATTAATTTTACAACATTGAAAAGTTTATATTCGCGTTATGTTGTTATCACATTTCTTGTTAATATTGTACAAAAAATATCGATTAATAAAGATAAATATTGATTCTAAAATATTGGAAAACTCATATTTAATTCATATCTGTCAACTATCTGTATAATTATATTGTTTAGGCAATATTTTCTAATACAAATAAATATTGATTTTCCAATATTGGAAACTGTGTATGTTATTATGTTGTTATTGTAATTTTTAGTAATATTACACAACAAACATCGACTGATAACAACAAATATTAATTTGAAAATACCGGGATATTCATATTGAGGTTATATTGTGAAGCTCCCTTTTAAATAATATTATTTAACGTATTTATATCTAGACTGCATAGTCATGCTGCGCCTAGGCTGATTGCAATAAGTTGCAGTAGATAGCACTCCTTGCAATATGCTTGTACATATGTAAAATTTCTGACTTAGGGTCTCCAGGCAATGTGATTCAATAATGACAAAGAGAGATTCATTGCGGTGATGCTCACCTAATCTGTACTAATAAAGGCCCAAGATGCCTTCAGTAATTTACAGATGATGTAGTTGTACCTACCATACACAGGTTAAATATTTCAGCTGGGGGTTTTACTACAATCACTTCTAGATTTTGTTAGTGATGATTTTAAAAATAATAATCATTATTCAATAATAATTGTACTTTATGAATATTACAAGAAATAGCTTTACCATTTTTGGGCATTAGGCTAAATTTTCATTAAATATTGGGCCAATATATGATTGCAAATAACAATTTATATTGGAATAAAATATATGATATGAGTTTTTAATATTTGTTGAATATTGCTTAACCAATATTGAGTGTATATACAAAGATGTTCACATTTTTTATTGGTTCAATGTTATGTTTCTTTACATTGAGCCAGCGTTTTTGTAATATTAAATCAATATTGGTTCAATATTAGTGTTCTACCTGGGGGCCTGTAGCGCCTAAACTATCAAGCTTATAAGAAAAATGCATAGAACATTTCTCATAGCAAATTTCCTCTTCTTTAATATTTATAATAACTATTTTGGCACTAGACGGCACCGCAAGCGAGATATTTTGAAAAAATAGTTTCGGGCGCCATCTTGGTAATATGGCGGCGCGAGTGGCAAAGATACTAAGGGGAAAATCTAGTATGTTAAATAGGACGCTAAAATCTATCGTTTCCAAAAAAATCAAAACTTCCCCACTTATTCGGACCAAACCCCTTTTTTCGACCTGGCTACTAGGCTATTTACCCATATTTATCACATTTACCCCCGAACCCTTCAACGGAATTAGATCAAAATATAATCTACTTCCAGACCTCATTATAATACTTAAGTGTACCAAATTTCAAGTGAATATCATAAACGGTTCCAGAGTAAATGTGCGAACAAAAAAGTTACAGACAGACAGACAGGAAATTGTTTCCGTTCAAATTTAAAATTTCGACGTTTCATGACATTTTAACCCTATTTCAACAAAAAAATCTATTTTTTTTTTGTGTTACTATACTTCCACTCGACGTGGAAGTAAAATATAGGCAATACAGAGGGTACAAATATTTAAGAATACTCCTTTTCTCAGAAGTCATTGTCATTATACAGAAGAATACTATTAACCGTAGCTTTGACATACATAATTACCCCATCGGTGTGCCTGCTATCAGGTTAATAAACAAAGTGTTTATAGCCATGTATTTTTATTTGATCTTCATGTGTTCCTTCATTTATTTACAGGTAAATTATTATGAGGCGAGTGAGCTTTGCTATGGATATGGAATGCAACTACTTAGCATTACTGATAAGAAAAAGAACGATGCTGTTCGCAAATTATTGGAGCACAGTAAGTAATTTTAAATAAGTTGTTTGCAAGAATCGAGTTTCACATAACTTTTACATTTTCCATAGTTTTCTAAATGTTTCTCTTACATGTAATAATATAATGGTAATAATAATAATAATAACAACTTTATTTTAACACAATTTTACAATATCATTTTACAGCAGTGATTTTAATAGTATAAATGCACCTGATTTAACAATGAAACCATTTTGTGCCTTAACATTTTACTAAGATATTATTTTATATGTACTGTTATAGAATATCAGTATTAACAATAAAAATGTGGATTCTATTTAAGTGTTACTAACAACTAAAAGTAACTAATAAAATACTAATACTAATTATTACTAATAATTATTACTTATGGAAATTAAATGCAATAATAGAAATAAAAGTTAGGAGAATATTTGTTCGAATAAATGTAACTTATGCATAATAAATTTTGACAAGATTTTACAGAATAATTTGTATTTTTTTATTGCTTTTATGTATTCAAGTATAATATTATATATTTTTGGACCCGTGAAGCCAATAGATTTTTTGTATAAATTAGAATTTGTTCTAGGAGTAAAAAGAGCATTGCGTTCATCTTGCCTTGTATTGTGTATGGGGTTTGTTGGTACTGTAAGTTCCCTCTATATATTTTTTAATTGCTTTGGGTTAGAGACCTTGCAGCCAGTCACACTGTGTTAAAATTATCTAATCTAAACAAAATGGAGAAAAAGAGCGAAGAAGAGCAACGAAGGAAAATGCAGGGAAACACGCTTCTCGTCTAGGGGTCTATCAGGACATTAAGTTTGACATCACAAAAAAAAGACCACGGTAGGGTAGATAAAAACATAAGGTTTAAACATGAAGAAAGTAAAGCTAACCTATATTGTGATATTAATATTTATCAAAAACCAATGATTAGTTCATAGATTTTCTTACTACCTATAGCAAGAAAACTAGTTACGTTGATCGGAGCGATCATATTGCAGCATGAAGAGATGTTTTTTTAACAAGTGAATCTGTAGCTGTTTTGTATTTATCGCAAGCGAAGAAAAGGTGATCAAGATCGCCCATAACACCACATAGATTATAAAGTTGCGATGTGACTACACAAATTTTATACAAATGGTTGGAAAAGCAGGCATGACCAAATCTTAGTCTAATTGTAGTAATATATTTTCGTGGAAGGTTTAAACTGTCATGCCAGAACTGTAGCGGGATAGTTGGCTGTATTTTACAATACATTGGTGAGGTGTTTAAAATGTATTGTTTCCGGGTGTAAATCCATTTATTTCTTAATAGAATTTTATATAAATTGGAGCAATCCGTTAGACATAGTTTGTGATCTAATAGAGTCCCATTAATGACAGCGTCTTTGACCAAAATATTAACATGTTCATTATGTTTTAAGCCTATATGGGCTTTGAAAGGAGTCAGTATATTTAATGTCTGAGAAAACCGAAAGAGAGTCAGATAGAATTATTATTTCCTTTGAGTTTCTTTCCTTGATATAACTTAAAGCTTTGTAAATGGCAATTGCCTCCCCAATGTAAAAATAGAGCAGTTTATGTCAAGTTTTAACTTAATTTCTTTGTGTTCAAAAGGAATGAACAAAGCGCATCCATTGTCTTTGGATTTTGAGGCATCGGTGTAAATAAATGTTGGATTAATAAACCGTTCAAGGACATTAAGAAGTATTTTCTCACTAAAAATGGAATTTCCGTTGTAGACGGGGATGGTAACACTAGGTTTTAAACAGTATGACCCCCAAATACTTAATCTCAGAACGAAACGGGAAATGATAGTCAGCTAACTGAATTTCAGATGTTTGTAAGAGGTTATGTGTGTTATGTCTTGTAAAAACGTAAAATATTATTCATCATCCGCATACTGTACGATATTTAAATTTGCGATCTTTGTATTATAGATGTCGCCTGTATACAAATTGAAAAGCAGTGGTTCCAATACAGAACCCTGCGGAACCCCAATGTTGACTAGTCTTTTCCCTATTCTTTCATTCCTACTTTTTCTAATGTATAGTAACCTATTTGAGATTTATGATTTTTAGCAATAGCCTTAGGTATGAGATAGAGATTACTCAATTTTTCCTTTAAAATATTCAAGTTTACTGACTCGTATGCGCATTTTAAATCTATGAAGAGTGAACTCAGGTAGTTATTAGAAAAGCTCATTTGAATATCATTAATCACTGTTAGAACAGCGTCGAGCGTGCCGACTCCTTTCTTATAGCCAAACTGATTTGAAGGAAGAAAGTTTTGACTCGTCAGCCACCATTCTAATCTTGACTTGATCATACGTTCAAGAGTTTTGAGAATACAGGACATAAGAGAAATCGGGCGATATGAGTCAAAGCAGTTAGGGTCTTTACCCGCCTTAAGGATGGGTATGATGATGACGTTTTTAAGGTTAGCAATATTGCAGCCTGTAAAATATATACTATTAAAAAGTTTCAATAAAGCCTTCTTTGCATTACTAGGAAGACGCATAAGCACAAGGTATTTTATGTCATCGTAATATGCCCAAGAATTTCTTACATTATTTAGAGCTGTTTCTAATTCGTGAAGTTGAAGTGGGAGATATAGAAAATTATTATTGACTGTAGATTTATTATGAGGACAGTCAAGATTATTAACAATTGAGGGGGGGCTACTCTATCAAAAAAACCGTCAATCCAATTGTCGTTTCCCTATTTTTGTAGATAAATTTTGCTACGTTAAGGATATATAATCCATTTAAATTGAGGACATTACTATCTAGAAAAAGTTGTTCTATAGAACATCTTCGAATTTTCTACAACATTAATTTAAGTATCCATTTTTGAGTTATATTTTTCAATTGGCTGTTATATGTCCCATCCTATATTATGATGTAGTCGTATGAATTCTACCAACGATTTATATGTAATTTTTTAAAGATTTTAATTGGAAGAATGTTGCGAAGATTATAGAATACATGGGCAAGTTTTCTTAGTATTGTATTAAGATATCCGGTATGGTGATTCCATCTCATTGTCTTGAACCTTGGACTATTGCTGAAAATAATAAACTTTGTTTTTGCATGATGGAGCCTTAACAAATTATTGTCCATCCAGCATTTAATTTTATACAATCCCTTTTCGCTTTTTTTAGTGACCTCAGACTAATCTGTACCAAGGAATGTTAGAGCAGTATTGTCAGCATATGCGATGATATCCCCACGTATATCTAGTTCCAGCATGTCATTTATGTAGAATAGAAATAATTGCGGACTTAAAACTGTTCCTTGTGGAACACCATATGTCACATTTTCCAGATTGCTTAATGTTTTATTAATTTTCACTAAGGCTTTTCTATTTGATAAATAGATTTTTAACCAATCTAATGATACTCCTCTAATTCCGTATTTCTCCATTTTTCCAACAATAGTTTGTGTGATATACTATCGAAAGCTTTAGCGAGTCCTAAAATATGGCGATTTTTTTTTTTCATTTTTGTTAAGATGTTCTTTTATTTTGTTTGTAAAATGAAATAAGATATCTTTCGTGGAGCAGTTCTGTTTAAATTCGAATTGTTTTGGCGATATTATGTTGTGAGATAGTGAGTGGCTATGAAGTCGAGAGACCATGCATTTTTCAAATATTTTGGCTATGTTACTAACTACCGATATTGGTCAGTTGTTTGGAACAAGTTTATCGCCACTTTTAAATAGTGTTGTTTGATGACCGCACACCTGGAGCCAACAAGAAAACTAAATCGTGGCTGGAAAAAAATATGAAGATCCTGTAAACTTTAAATATTCCACACTACAATGTACAGTGTATGAGAAACAAAATAAACGAACTCAATATAATTCTTAGTGAAAACAATATTGATATACTATGCATAAATGAACACTGGCTTGTTAGCGAGGAAATTCATCATGTAAATAATAAATAAATAAATAAATAACACCACAGAAATTAGACAACCCCCAATTCCAGAAGCCAGGGCTTGTGCGGAAGGGGGTTACACATTGAAAAAACGCGGACATACAACCATTTCCTCCGACAGTGCCAGTACCGGAGCCAGGATTCGAACCCGGTGGTGCGATGTCCGTGTGAGATTAATCGCGATTGCCACCTCGCGCCTTAACCCACTCGGCTATCGACCAGACTAAATGCTAAAGCTGTAAAGCTAAATGATTATATTTTAACTTCGAACTTTGCTAGAAAAGACACCATTCATGGGGGTGTAGCTATTCTCTCTTCAAATAAATATAACTTTCATCCTGCTATACAGGTAAATAAACTATGTATGTGATAACGATTATCAGACTATAACAGTTTACAGATCGCCGACAAAAGGAGCAATGAACATTTTTTTACAGCAACTTTCAAATGCCTTAACTATACTTTCTCAAAAAAGTATGAACACAGTTGTCACGGGAGATTTTAATACCCATTTTCACAACTCAGATAAAAACACTCATGAGCTTCTAAACTTATTTAGGTCTTTCAGATTTTCGTATCTAATAAATTCTCCAACTCGCAACAGTAGCTGTATCAACAACAAATATGTAAATTTTTCGAAAGATACTTTCAAAACGAATATTATTGATTCTGTGTTACCTGACCATAGCGCTGTTAAATTAAGTATCAATCAATCCACGCCCCCAAAACTACTCAAACGACGTAATTACAAACCTATTAACGATTCCTGCTTATTTGAATTAAATAACTTTTTATCTGGTGCTGACTGGAGCTTTATTGATAACCTAAGTCTAGATGTCAATATTAAATTTGAGCTTTTTATTTCCAACATCTCATATGTGCTCTGCATGCTACTTTAAATCTAAAGTAGTAATTCATATTAATAAAACTAAAATAAACTGGTTCAAAATCGAATTCAGGCAGATGAGAGTCTTACTTTACTTCTTACAACGTGCATATCCATCAAATGATCTAAAATGTTTAATAGTTAATAAAAACGAATTTATAGATTGGAATTAAATAAAGCTAGGAAAACTGTTAATGATAATTATGTATTCACAAATAACAATTCTCCAAAGGCGATGTGGAATTAACCTAATCTGTCATTTTTATATTAATTTTTGCATTTGATTTAGGTGTGAAATTTTGAAATCTCTCGAATTTTTTAAGAAAATTCGTGCACTCGAAAAATTTCTAAGTAACTAGGCAAATTACTAGTCGAAATTTTCGAAAGTCATTGAACATCAAGCAATAAATGCTATTTTGATAACATTTTCATTTAAAACTCTCTGGTTTTCAGTATGCGATTTATAATTCGCAAATATATTTTTATTTATTATTATTATTAAAACATAATATTCTCCTCTATAAAATCCTTATTTTTACTATAAGGAACATAACCAAACCGCAACCAACAGCTACTCTCCGAGCTATGTGCCCCGCCGAGCGCTGAATTACAAGTTAGAAGCCTGGCGCGTTAAGTGTAATAATTGCATATTACCATCAAAACGCTAATGCTTCGATTGCAACAAACACAAGCCGAAAGACTGATCCTACTTAAAGGAACTCTCGTGCCAGTCGTCACACTCCACTTGCAGACTGCAGTATCGAGCTATTGGCTCTCGTCAGTGCAAGGTAGGTATGTGACGACCGACACGAGGATCATTTGACCATTTAGTATATTTCGGTATCTTTGGGATAGCGACATGTAAAATAATCAGCAGGCGCCATCTAGCGGTTGCAATCGAAAAATAAATAGCCTGACTGGTCTTAGCAAAGTTCAAATTTGCTTTTAGAGGGCGGAATATTAAATATTTAATTATTTTAAATTACTTTACTTAAATTTAATTTTTAATAAATTTAATTATTTTATTATTAAATATTTAATATTCCGCCCTCTAAAAGCATATTTGAACTTTGCTAAACCCAGTCATGCTATTTATTTTTCTATTGCAACAGACACTGGACCGCTAGATGGCGCCTGCTGACTATTTTACATGTCGTTATCCCAAAGATACCGAAATGTACTAAATGGTCAAGTGATCCTCGTGTCGGTCGTCACTTGCCTATCTTGCACTGACGAGAGCCAACAGCTCGAAACTGCAGTCTGCAAGTGGAGTGTGACGACTGACACGAGAGCTTCTTTAAGTAGGATCAGTCTTTCGGCTGGTGTTTGTTGCAATCGAAGCATTAGCATTTTGATGGTGATATGCAATTATTACACTTAACGCGCCAGGGTTGTAACTTGTAATTCAGCGCTCGGCGGGGCACATAACCCGGAGAGTAGCTGTTGGTTGCAGTCTGGTTATGTTCCTTATAGTAAAAATAAGGATTTTAAAGAGGAGTTTGCGACTAAAAATATTATGTTTTAATATTCCACACTGTAAAAGCACATTTGAACTATGTATTATTATTGTTTGGTTGAAGTTATACCTTATTATTTCTAACCAAAGTTTTGCATTAATGTTGTATTATACTTTAAGAAATTAAATTTACTTCAGGTACAAATGATAGCATGTACTGGACGTCTGGAAACAAGTTATCCGATGCGAAGACTTGGACATGGTCGAACGGAGATGCGATAACGTATTTCAATTGGGCGGCTGGTGAACCTAATAACAAGAGACTTAACGAATACTGTCTCGACATATATAAAAATGGTGAATGGAACGATCAACCTTGCATGGCTGATATGTACTTTGTTTGTGAAGATGTTGACAAGCAGCTTTATTGTGATTAACAGCCAACTGTTAATATACTTATAACTTGTTTACATTCAAAAGCGTATATTTAGATAAGTCACTGTAGACCAAGAAAATTAAGTAAATATCCAAGTAAAAGTAATACTTTAATTAATAGAATCATTCTAAATTGCCTTTGTGATACACAACACATGAAATTGCCATCATTTATCCCAATCCTCGGTGTCCACAGTGTCCGAGATATACACATGCATTTATTTAAATTATCGACTTTTTAAACTTATTAAACTAAAATGCTTTCGTAACCATATAATAAGAGAAGAATTAAAAATTCTGTAATATTTGCAGAAACTTTTGACCTATTGTTGCAACTGAATCAATCTATTAATTATTATTCAAGGTATGTGACGTTTAGCAAACCAAGTTATATTAATTAAAAACTAGTTAGTGGTTTGCAGTACTTGTAATTCTTGGGTCACCCAAAACGGAATAGTTTTAAAATTTCTAGTTAACCTTAAGTTTTCAAGAGCAAGCTGGGCAATATTTTTTGAGGACAGTATGTCACTTAAATCTAGGTAACATTGCATGTTTCGTTTGTCCATCATAACTGAACAATTGTTGATATTTATTAGCTGATCAAACAAAGCTCTTTCTTAAAAAAAAATAACGCTCTACATAGCTCATAGCTGTAATACTCTAGTTCAGCGTGTTCAAAATTCAGCTACCGAATGAGGGTAATTTTTATTTTTTTAAGGACACTTGACTGAAGATAATCGAGGCCATTTCAATATTTTTATGAGTCACTTCAATTGATAAAGCAATATTGCACTTATTCAATTTTTAAATCTTCTTGGTCGAAATGCGAAAACATCAACTATCAATATAACCCCAGGTAAAATAACAAAAGCTTTAATACGATATGAAAACAATGTAAACATAGTAGCATTACTAAATAATAATTCTTTGAGCACATCAGATTTTACTTTCCCTTTTACTTTTTTACAAACAATGTTATTGCTAATAAACTTAGTGGATAATATTGTTGAAGTACAATATACTAATATAATAAAATGTGATAAAAATCTAAAAAAATACATAAAAAGCACCAAGGATTTAAAAAAATAATAATTCTTATTAACCATAATGAGCAAATAATGATGCAAAAAAGTAGTTGGATTTGCCAGGATAAGAAAGAATAAATTGCCAAAAATTAAGATGTCAGTCAACACAAAGGAATTTAAAATAGTTCTTGAGAATAATTTTCAAAATTAAGACTACAATAGGGTAGTTTCCTTCAACAAAATTTATAAAATATTGTTAAATGATCAAAAAGTATATTAAATATACATTTTATATATCATATTTAAAAAAGTCCTAATCATCACATGCAAGAACAAATTCGCTTTGAAAATAAAAGGGCGGTAAATAATGATAGGCCAGTCGTCAATGATCAAATCTGGGGGTACCTTAGAAAAATTCCGAACTTAATGAAACTTTGGGATGTTGTTTGTGAGTGTTCAGTGGTGCTACACACAATTTATCTAACAAAGAAACCCTGTGGAATTTTGAGAAGGGGCGAAAACCCCAAAATTTCGAAATATTTCGAAAACGGTTGAATTTAGCGGACAACTTCAAATTAGTAAGTTGTAAAGGATTAAATTTCCTGCAATTTGCACAGAATAAAACGTATTTTTTTGACCCCACAGGTACCGAGATACAGAATTTCCAAAAACTGCTGAAAAGGCTGGTTTTCGATATTTATTTTCCATTTTTCAACATATTTAATGGGCCTGTGGTATCAACTTCCATTTCCCCACAATCACCACGACCTCCTCCTCCTTTGATGAGATGTTCATACTATACAGGTTACTTGTAAGGTTTGAAAGAATATAAAATAACCCAGCTCGTCTTTTCACTAGTAGATGTTCATTAGGTTGAAAAAAAGAATAATAAAACACAGTATTTTTATATGTAGTATATTATAGCGTTTCTTACTGTCTAATAAAGTAAATTTGTAAGCAAAATTTTAAAGTAGTGAAATGTAAAGTAAATGTTAATGAAGTAAAGTTAATATTTTAGGCATTTAGCACCGTACGGAGTTTCATCTCCTTCACGCTCTTCTTCATCGTCTAGTAGTGCGTCTATAATCATTTCTTCTTCATGCTCTCCTTCTGCTTCTTCGTCCTGGAGATCAAGCTCTGACGAATTTTCGCATGCATGCCCCGAGCAGTTCTTGCAATGGGTGGAACACCGCAGTCATGCTTTCTTGCAGCTGCAGGCTACATTGCAACACTCTTTCTTGCATTCACAAAAGACGATCTTCAGTATGTTGTCTGGGGCTGCATTACGTGTGGTCCTGATGGGGACGATCCTTCGTCTCGGCAGTGACCACCCCCAAACTGACGGTACAATGTCGTTACCCAGCTATGTTTAGACCTGGAGATATGTTCGGAAAACATAGTGGGTGGCCGCGTCTTTGGTAGGTGGCAGTCTGACCAACTGGAATTTAGGTTTGGCCACCGACTTAGTAAAAAGTTGGTATCGGGTATTAGATCGGGGGAATCTGTTTCCATGTTCCCTTCATACAGTGTCATCAGAAACCTCTCGCCTACCTCGGAAATCTGGTAGGGGGTGGCTTCCAGGTTTTTGAACACAGCTACTAGGTCATGTAGGGAAGTGTTCTTCTCGTAAATTCCGTAGATCATCTTCCTCCCTTGTACGAAGGGGATTGAAGTGGTGTTCAACGGCTAGGACACAACTGAATTGCGTGAAGTGGGTGACTCAATTCACCATGGTGAGAGGGGAGGGGTAGCTGAACCTGTGCAAATGGAAGTGGATACCACAACTCCATTAAATATGTTGAAAAATGGAAAATAAATATCGAAAACCAGCCTTTTCAGCAGTTTTTTACGATTTTAAAAAATTTTGTACTTTTTCGAAACTCTGTATCTCGATGCCTATAGGGTCAAAAAATACGTTTTACCATGCCAATTGCAGGAAATTTAATTAGTTATAATTTATTAATGTGAAGTTGTCCGCTAATATCAACCGTTTTCGAAATATAAAGAAAAAGAACGAAAAAAGTGCAAGGATTTTGGGAATTTTCGTCACTCCCCAAAATTCCACAGGATTTTTTTATTGGATAAATTGGTTGTAGCACTACTGCACACCCACAAATAACGTCCTAAAGTTTCATTAATTTCGAAGTTTTTCGAAGGTCTCTATTTGAATATGTAAATAGTAGCCGAAATAAAACAGATATCACTTTTAATTTATTTTTAATTTTAATGCTGTAGTTATTGTGCTATAGTAAATGATGGATGGTTAGTGAGACAAATTGCACTGCATTATAACATTAACAAAAATTTGGTGTGTAACATTTTAAGAAAGTGGAGAATAAACGGTACGATTAGTAGAAATCCTGGATCAAAGGACAAAGGATATCCTACTTAACAAGAAACTAACTATTAATATGTCGTTATTGCACGATTTCTATTTATCACTTATATAAGTCTGTTTGGCATAGTTTTAAATTAATAACCTTATAAAATAATCATTAGTAATAATATTTTCCTATGCATTTTTTACTATTTCCAGTAATTCTTCGGCATTCCGTGGCCTCACATTTCGTTTTTGGATACTTCTTACGAGTAGTCCCCATACTTCTTCCACACAGGGTTAAGATCTGGACTATGAATGGGCCAGTTAAGAACATTGATGTTATCTTGAAACCAGTTAGTTATGGTATGAGCAGTATGAACGGAACAATTCTCTTGTTGAAATATGAACTCATTATTAGGAAATAATTGTGACACAGAAGGGAGCATAATATTGTCTAAAATCCTAATACACGTTTCACTATTAAATCGTTCCTCAATATGCCACAAAACAGCAGGACCACGTGCCGATTTCCAAGCCCACATATTGACGGAAAATCTACCACTTTTATCATTGCTAGATATATATTTCTCATCGAATCGAGTATTCGAAGGGCGGGAAACACGAATACAACCGCTGTGTGTTGACTGGAATGTTTGTTCGTCTGTAAAGATTACATTGTTCCAAAAATTTACATCATGCGCTAAAAATTCAAACGCAAATCCTCTTCTTCTCTTCTTTATGTTCAGCTTTAAGTAAGTATTTCTGTGCTGCTGCATGACAACGTAGCTCCGATTCTCTTACTCGCCGGCGGCCAGTATTACTCGATCCAGGAAAATTTGTTTCTTCAGCAGCCTGAATAACTGAGTAAAACGGATTTCTACTAAAGCATTTACCAATTGCAAATCTTGTTATTGAGTTGATATAATGACTCACGTAAACGAACGACGCCTGTCGATTATTCCTTTATCTGTTAACTGCGCATGCTCTCACATCTGATGTCACCACAGTCGCCAATTCAAAATTTCTTAACTTAAATGATTTCACTATAGTAAATTGAATTTAGAATGTCAAATAAAAAAAATCGGCAGCTACTGGAAGCGGCTGGAACCTCCTCACTCAGTGGATTTTTGAAGCCGAAAAGAGCATTAAATTGTGTGACAAAACGGCACTAAACGTAATCCGATCTCATCCAAAACCTTTTCAGATCTTCTGGGGCACTAAGAAAACCCTCAACTTAATGAATTCACAATCATCTATGCGAGTTATTACCTACATTATCGCTCGTTGAAAAATATACTATTAGGATATTAACAACTTTAACATCACTTGAACGACTAAGAAAGTCTAGTTATCCTAAATACTACAGATTTGTAGAGCAACAAACTGAAATCTGTTAAAGTGATAATCTATAATAAATTCACCAACGAAGGTACAGAAAGCATATGATATTAATATTGTTACATCTACCTTTAAAGTTTGTGACAATCCACTAAAAATTACAAATATGCCGAAATCTTATTAACCTGACATGACACCAACGTTATCGGATGACAAACGATGACAATGACAATCGTCAAAATTTTCTCATTGCAATCCGATCGCTCGCGGCTGCCTTTGTTAAATGAAACATTAGCATTTCAGTAATTTTACTAGATTTTAGAGGAATATTTGTAGTTTATTTCTTCGATTTGTCTGTATATATATTTAAAAACGGCACTAAACGTAATCTGCTCTACTTCTAGAGCAGTGAAGAAACCCTCACACATGAACTGACACGTGATGTGACGAGTTTCCCGACGTAACGGCTACGCGCATCGATCATGTCATGCGAAATGCGATCTATGCCATATTTGCTTTGTTTTTCCACGGAAACCAAATCGAAAGGGTGGAATTGTGATATATCGTTGAAATCAGAATTTTAACTGCTTTTCAATGGTTCTATTGCAAATTTAAAGTAATTATAAAATAAACAACTTGTTGCGTCAAAATGGCACTAAACGTAATCCGATCTTAACCAAAACCTTTTCAGATTTTCTGGGGCACTAAAGAAACGCACACGCAAAGCTTTATTCAAATCCGTTCAGTAGTTTCGGCGCTATCGTGCTAACACACATACACACACACAGACATTTTTCAAAAACCACTTTTTTGGGTTCCTAGGACCTCAAAACGTAAAGATTTGATGTCTTTGATCTCAATTTTCGTTTTTGAACCAATTTTAGTAACGTCTCACAATTTTATTATGAAGAGGTTAAAATACAATCCAAATAAAATTTAATAAAGTACTAGAATATATATATTTTTTAAAATAGTCAAGGACCCTATTCTTGCGTATTGCATTGTATATGGTTAGCAGCTATACCAATATTGAATTTTGTTACTATAATCAATTTCAACAACCACCATAATAAGTTTTTGTACAGAATTTTTTTTCATAACACTATGAACTGAAATACCGAATAAGAAATGTCCGTACATGTGTGCATTAGCTTAAGAAGCCATAACTAATTTCATGACCGAAACCATACGACCGAATCTTGCATCGTATGTAGAGATGGGATCGGTAATCGCAACTGGTCTGCCAGAGCAAAGGTGCTGAGTTGGAATGTTCATGGATGGGACATGGGATATGAATTTGACGAAATTTGCATGATTAAATTGTACGTGGTAGGCAGAGTATTAGTCACTAATGTGAATGTCGGCGGACTGCCGTGACTTAATTGATGTTTCATTTGAAACTGACCGCTTCAAACTTGCTAGGTGGACTAAAATTTAGACTAAGCGAGCAAATAGCTGAAAATTGTACAGCATATAGGAGACTGATTCTGCATCAAAGTCAACCAAAAGTATTTAAGGAAATATTGAGTGCATAAACGACTGTAAAAAAGTGTTGTTAATAGCCTAACAGATCGAGCCATGCAGTTATCACACCCTAAATACAGTCTTAAAATTTCAGAAAATTAAAACACTTTTAGAAACAAATTAAACAAAAAATGAGATATCTGAATTCATCCAGTCTCTTATATTCTTATGTATAGTGTATACGACCAGAATTGAAACCGTATAAAAACTAAAAGCCGGCAAAAACAGTTGGCATCTCTTGCGGAGGTAAATAGAAATGCTTGTCATAAGAAAAACAATAAAGAGATGCCGACTGTTATTGCCGACTTTTAGTTTTTATACGGTTTCAATTCTGGTGGTATACACTATACTAATACGGACATAATAATATAGATACATTTATTATCTTTAATATTCATTCTGTATTTCCCACAATCTCTATAGAGTGGGGGACACAAAAAACTTATAACTTGTTGGTATGTACTTTGGTATGTAATTCACGACAACCGTTTTTTGAATTTATTTTCCCTAATTTCCAAATTTATTTTCTAAGAAAGCATAAAGGTTTCAAATTTATATATATATATATATATAAATGTTGTAATATAACAGGTTTTCTATTTTAACAATATCGAGAAAAAATATTTGCATACATATTGAAAACACCTAGTGATATTCAAATTTAATAAATTGTCTATATCTTATGTTATGTTACTGCATCAACAACTTAATTATAATAATCAACGTGTTTAATTTAATTGTTTCTTTTATTATAATTCATATTGTCCATGAAATTTGGCCTTCTTACCATAAATATGTGATAAACGTAAAATAAGGCAACAGTCGTTCACCTCTTATAACAAACATGGATATATTTATTTGTATAAAGCGAGTGGCACGTATAGTTCAAATAGGAATATCTCGAAACATAAAAAACGCAACAAATCATCTCGCTTACCTTTATAGGTTTTTAATGTGCGACGAGTCGTTTGATCGTTTGATGCAGGCATGCCGCCGTGGCCCGCGGCGAAAATAATTATGTCGTAAAGTTTTTGTTTCGTTTTTTATGTCTCAGAAAGCCCTTACTTGGACTATAATATATAGAAAACGTAAATAAGTAAAATTATAGTACAGTGGAACAATGTGATATTCGAATGTCAAGAAATTTACAAATAAGCAATAAAGGACGATGTGTTATTTATTTAAAGATCTAAACGCACACTAGATTTACATCTGTATCTGGTTTAAGAACTAGCGTATTAGGCCAAGAAACGAAAACATGAATTATTATAGTATTTACAAGGTCATACCAAGTAATGGTCGAGTTCATCGTCAAGATCACCATCGTCGTCGTTACCGTTGATGCTGACGATTGGAGGGCCGTTGGTACACGAAGAGCGGCAAGTGTTGCACACAAGCGAACAGGGTATGCTTAGTTTGCGGCACCCGCAACGGCCCCCGCAACCAGTTGTGCACCCATAAAATATGTTATTTAGGACGGATTCTGGCGCAACAGTGTCCATGTTTCTGACAGGGGTGAGGAAATCACCCGACCCTTCCATCCATCCCCAAGCAGTTGGCTCCTGCTGCTGATCTCCATATAGCCATTGCTGAATCTGCAAACAATAATTAGTCCGTTGTAGTTTAAATAAATGTGACACAATCTTGTCTAAGCAGTCAATACAAAACATAAGTTAATGCAAACAAGTATATATTGATACAAACCTGCAAATTAACTCTAAGGGAGTGTGGCGAGCAGCCCCTCTGGTGAGTGGAAGTGCCACAAAATCAGGCTTTGGCTTTATTGAGGCTTTAACAAAGGCCTGGTGTCGTACCCGGTTCGAATCTGCTCCTTCTGGGGTCTGGTACAATGCTAAGAAAAGCTGCTTTCCTGCATCAGCTACCATGTCCTGTGTTGCTGAGGGATTACAGAAGACTTTGTAGATGTCTGTGACCACCTGCTCCTCGGCCTTCAAAAATACTTTCACCACACCTCCTTTGCTCTTGTTGTAAATAGCGGAGGCATAGTATCACAATAATATCTTATTGATCTTATTTTAATAATAAATTTTATTTCATTTGGTATTTTTTTATTATTTAGATTATACGCCTTATTAATTAGAAAAGAGATAGGTGTAAGTGAGATTAAATTTTTTTCATAGTTTTAGTACAGAAATTTATTAATAAAATGCCGCCCAAGGAATCACTACTTCCACGTCCAGATTTTGTATCCAAGTCTTATACACACTAAATCCTAATGTAATATTTTATTCCCTTTATATAATAGAGTGGAGGTGGTAGAGAGGTTGGCTAATGTAAAAAAAAAATTAGAAGCTCTTGGTTCTCGTATGCACACTAAATCCCAGTTAAATTTTTTATTCCCTTAAACAATATGGTGGGGGTGACAATGGGGTATTAGAGGGGTAGCTAACGCCAAAATAAATTTTAGAGGCCCTTGGTTCTCGTACACACACTAAATTCTAATTTAATTTTTTACTCTCTTTAATAATAGGGGGTGGGGCAATGGGTGGTATTGGAGGTAATAGTGCGGGGGGGGGGCTGATGCCAAAAATAAATTTTGAGACCTTGACTTTTCGTACATCCCTAAACTGCAATTTTATGGACTCTTACCTGCTTGCTTTGCCTATTTACCCTTAACCCATTTACCTCCGAACCCTTCAACAGAATTAGATCAAAATATAATCTAGTTCCAGATCTCGTTACAATACATAACTTTACCAAATTTGAAGTAAATATCATAAACGGTTCCAGAGTAAACGTGCGCACAAAAAGAATTTATTTTTGCGTTACTACTGGATGTGGCAGTAAAATAATATGGTTTACTTTCGATTAATTTTACATCAGCTTATAATTTTACAACATACTGTATATAAACTAATAATGCAAATTTTGGTTCAGACAATCACAAATGCGATAACTACATAACTATAAATAACTAACTTGATATAATACCATTCACCTGTACTCACAATTGTGTCAGCAAATTTAATTAGAGCATTGAAGGCGCCATCTAGAATTTTTGAGTGAAACTACAACTGAATGCTTAAAGCAATCTGTATTATCTGACAATGTGTCTAGTTAGCTTTTCTCCGCAAGATATCACTCAAAATGCAAACTTTCATTTTTCGTTGAAATTAGGTGATATGATCAATTGACATGAACTTTGAACGGCAAAAATATGGTATTTTCATACTTTTCGGATTTTCAAAGTATCATACACCCTTAACTACTACTCCTAGCGAAAAAATGAATAGGACCTTTTTTATTGACAATTTAATTTGCTTCTATTTTGTATAGAATGATCTTTTTGGCTGGGGCTGGGGCTGGGTTTTCGAGATAAGAACGAAAAACCTACAAACCGATCCATTCCGTCCTCCACCCGCCTAACGCATGAGGTCCATGGCTGAGGATTTTTGGTATGTTGCTCCTAAGGGTCAACCCTATAACTTAAAATAATAATCCGTTGAGCACTGCTTATTTGTGAATTGGGGGATTTTTCGGTCTTTGTTTATAAATACACCGCAAGTAATGACGACACCCTTTATCCCGGAAGGCTCTAAAAGAGCCTTGTGTGGGAGGGGGCTACACATTTAGAGGCAAGTGAAAAAATCCCTCTCACAGTATTTTTCACTGCCACGACCGGGGATCGAACCCGGAACTTTTGGGTGAGAGGCAAGTGCGCTTACCTCTCGACCATCAGTCATATTAAAAAATACGAAGTTAGAATCGAATCGGGTTTTGGAAATATTGAAGTTTGATTGACGGAAATTTTAATGATCTGAAGGGACCCTGTAAACTTGTCACGAAGGTCAGACGTTTAACAGTTGAAATGATATGAGAATGTTCCTGATAGATGCGAGGTGGCTGGAAATAAGATATGAGAATGCTCCTAACAAGCACGAATCGAGTTTGATCGGTTGAAAGAGTAATCGAGATATTGTATGTAGTTTTACGAGCGGTGATTAAAAATTACTGAAACTTGAATTTAGTAAACGGATAGAAATTAACTTATGAACCGACTCAAAACGTTGAGGTTTAAGATAAGGTAAGTAGTTTTTGATGTATAATACGAGGGATGGTTGAAAAGTAGTGAAATTTGAAATATTAATTGAGTTGCTAGAAATTAATGAAACTAAATTGAATGTTAAGACTCGAGGTACGGAACGTGGTTTGGGGTATACGTGGGGTTGTCGAAAAGTAATAAGATTTGAAATGTGAAACGGTTGCAAGAAATGAATGAAATAAAATAGAACGTTAAGTTTTAAGGTAAGTTGACTTATACGAGGGGTTGTCAAAAATTAATGAATTTTGAAACGTAAAGTGGTTTATAAAAAGTTAATGAAACGATATAAAATGTTGTGGTTATAGGTACGGATAGTGGTTTTAATCTATTTGATGGATATGAAGGGGCTGTATTTTTAAGGGGTGTTTTTTGTAAACTTTATTTTCTAAAATGACTAGAATGAATGTTGGAAGTGTGTTATTGGAGAATTTACGTTACTTTAGAATTATCGAGTGTTTGTGAAATTTTCTGATTTTTGTGACCTTCGATGTGGTTTTTTGGTGTAAACTGGGTCTGGTTGACTTTTTTTCCATGGTTTGCCATGGTGTATGAATAGATATGATTTTTTTGTTGATTATTCAATTTCTTGTTTTTGTTTTTTGACTTATAGAAGAAATAATCTATAACACTTGAAACGGTCGCCTATCAAGTACTAACCCCGCCTAACGTTGCTTTACATCGCATATCGAAGTATGTACATAGTAAAGACGCATCTACGCTCGCCCACAACTATCATTTTCTTATTAACTTATTAACCAATTTCTTAAAAATAAACACAATCTTACTATTCCTAATATTCAAAGTCAGTTGATTATACAACCTTTTATGTTCTTTTTTTCGAGTACAGTAGTGATGGTCTAATTAATACAAGTAACTTTTGTTATATATTAATATATGTATATATATTATTGAATGCAATATTTCTGATTCACGGATGTATCTGATATTTTTATTTAGCATTATTTTTATAATTTTCTTTTGCAGTATTTCTAAAGACGTAAGTCTTTCTTACACCACCCCGTGCTATTATACAATATTGAATTATCGATTCTACAAGAGTATAATAAATTATTTTGAATTGTTTAAGAATCAGGAAATTATTTAATAATTTAAATTTGTATATTAAATATCCAAGCTTTTTAGTGACATTACTGACTTGGGCATCCCATCTTAGATGACTATCAATCATCATCCCTTATTATTTAATACTTGTGGCAGAAAATATTTCTCGATCATCATCAAACCACATTTTAATTTTTCTGGCCCGTAGAAACTGAATATCGTAAATCCAGCCTATTATCACCTTATGCAGTACCATCTGCATAGAGATTATATTTCCTTTTGTGGATCAAGTAAGTGAATCATTAATATATATGTTGTAAACAGGACAGGTCCTAGAACCGTACGTTATGATACTCCACAGGTCACTTTTTTCCTCACTAGTTATATCATGAATTGTAATTTTTGTTTCCTATTTGTTAAATAACTAGACACGGCTTCAAAGTATTGCAGGGAGTCCCAAGATTTTCCAATTTAGCTAACAAATTTTATTATCCACCGTGACAAAAGCCTTGGCTAGATCCAGAAAGACACATATGGTTGGTTTACTTCGGTCAAGTGCACTATGTAAGTTCGAGGTCAGTGTTTTTATTGCATCTTGTGTAGACTTATTTACACGAAAACTGAATTGCATATCATGAGGTAATTTATTTGTATCCATATAATTACATAACATAGTCTTTATTACGTTCTCAAATATTTTAGCCAATGCAGAAACCAGCGATATGTCTATAGTTCGACATTGTTGTTTTGTCATCATTTTTAAAAGTAGGTTTAATAACAGCTGTATTGAAGTGAGACCTGCTTTGGTTGAACACATTGATTTATTATATATGTATGTAAGAGGTTCTATAATGTAATTGACACATGTATTGAAAATCTGTTTACTAATTTGATCCTAGCCTACAGTTTTACCATTTTTTAGATTAATAATTAGTAATAATTTAATAATTAAATTAATAATAACAAATGATTTCCAATAATCATTAGCAAATCGTATTTCTAATGACTTCAGCACACACATTGACAGCAAATATTTCCTGACAATTTCATTGCCTCATAAATGTCGATTCTCTTGAGCTCAATATCTATTGAACATATTATTAGTAAATCGCAACACATCAGAAGGTAGGATATATTTCACAACATTCTGGGTTTCATCATAATTCCGAAGCAAAAGTTGCAGTAATCTAGCTTTCGATAAGCATCATCTCAGTGGTTCAACGCTTACGTGTTAGGCTTGCATCCAAGGAGTCCCGGGTTCGAATTCTGGCTAGGATATGGATATTTAGTGGTATTTTTCTTATGTTACCGGGTAGGTGGCAGTGGACTAGACGAGGTTGTGTGGGAGACAACACGGCTAGTTGCTGTATCACTCCTGAGTTCGAATCTCAGCTGCGGCAGATGGCAATGTCGTAGGTAATGGTCGTTGTATAATTGTTTGTATATGTGTCCTGGTTGACTGGTGGAATAGCTAATGCTAAACTCCGCCAAGACGTTACTCTAAGCAAGGCGACAAGAATAAATAAAAATACAAATATAAATATTGATGCAACAAGTATTTATATGAATAAAAACCATGATATTGTCATTGAATTCTCGCATGGGGGACGTTTTTACATAATTTTCGTTGACTTAGATCTATTAGTATTCTAGCGTCATCAGAATTAAATCAACAGTATATGTAGAGAATTTGCATGTTAGATTTTGAATGTATAACAGTTATCTGCTAATGGTTAAGGTGCCCGTCGGGAAAAATTTTGCTGATACATACTCTCTCCAAACTTCGTGTATGGCTTCATTGGACCTTGTCTGACAGCATTTTCCTCTATCATTTTTTTTTGTTTTTGGGGCGTTTTCCCGCTAGATTTTCCGAAACATGTCATTTTAACGGCATATAAAAAATGTATAGATACTGTTATTTTTCCAAGTAGAACGTGAATTGAAACGTGAAAAAATAATTGTCTGACAATAAATGTGGGTCATTGGGCGTGTCCGCTATCTCGAACATGTCGGAAAAACGACTATAAGAAAATTTATTAATAACCAGCTGATTTTCGCTGTATTAATTTATTAAAACATACAAAACAAGTTTTCGTATTGTCTGACGAAAATTATTTTCCGATTTCCCAGTCTGACGCGTCAAAGTTGTCGGTTTCATGACAGCAAAAAATTTATTCATAACACTTTTTTACAAATTTTTTTGATTTTTAAAAAAGATTTATAATACGATTAAAAAATTGTCTGACGGCGAAATAAAGCCTTTTAGCTGGAAATGTTAAATAAAAGGTTTTTCTATGTGGTTGTCAAGCTACGCTTGGATGTTACATTCATATGTATATATGGAGGCTGTATTAATAAATAACAAGCTGATTTTTTCAATATAGCTTAATAAAAATAAATCAAATCCAATTTCTTAACTGTCTGACAAAAAGTGTTTTTCAGTCTGACACCTGGAAAATACAATATTTTAATGTTGTAATTTCGTTCAAATTGTCATGATTATCTCATACTAATCATTGAAAAATCATTTTTACAGTGTCAAAAATCATTAAAAAATTACTTGAATTTCGTGCTTGAAAATATATCGTTTTATGCAAGTTCACCTGTGTACATCTGTTTAGTACGCAGGCTCTATAATAGAACATAGGAGTGTGGAACGTCTTTCTACACTCCGTATTGTATTCTATAGTAGTAGTATAGTACACGTGTAGTAGTAGAGAATTGTAACGGTTTATCTGATGCACGTGGTATATAATTTTTATAATTTTATTTATTCCCTGCATACTTCATATATTTTTGATGCAAAATTACACACAAATTGAATTCATATATTTACCGAAAATGGATTAATTGTTTTTTCATTTATAAAATGTACTTTGTTATAACTAATATTATAAAGTGTTATCTTATAGCTTGTTTCAAGACCTTTAATTTGGGCCCTGGATGAAAATTTTCCGACTAGTAGTACCGGAGATACAGCGATTTTAAACATACTAAAAGACAATTTTTCGCTACTTTTTTCTACAAAAAGTTTTATGTATTTTTCAATATTATCGAACTTAAAACTTGGGTAAGTCGAATTCAGATAGTCTAAAAGAGTTCAAAAAATTCAAAATAAAGTATATAAAATAAGTAAGTTGAAATACCGTATCTTTTTTAACCGTCTTCTCGACTAAACGAAATTTCATTTTTTTATCTCCCTAACTTCGACGGCCGCTATTGGAAAATTATGTTTTTTCGTCAGACTCTCGTTATGCCCCACTGTATTTGTCAGACACTTATACCACAAATTAAATACCTATTTTCTGCGTATAATTTTCCAGTGTCTGAAGGTTATGAATACATTTTTTGCTGTCATGAAACCGACAAGTTTGACGCGTCAGACTGGGAAATCGGAAAATAATTTTCGTCAGACAACACGATAACTTGTTTTTGTATGTTTTAATAAATTAATACAGCGAAAATCAACTGGTTATTAATAAATTTTCGTCGTTTTCCGACATGTTCGAGATAGCGGACACGCCCAATGACCCACATTTATTGTCAGACAATTATTTTTTCACGTTTCAATTCACGTTTTTAAGCTATTCTACTTGGGAACATAACAGTATCTATACATTTTTTATATGCCGTCAAAATGACATGTTTCGGAAAATCTAGCGGGAAAACGCCCCAAAAACAAAAAAAAAAATGATAGAGGAAAATGCTGTCAGACTAGGTCCAATGAAGCCATACACGAAGTTTGGAGAGATTATGTATCAGCAAAATTTTTCCCGACGGGCACCTTAACCATAAATATCCAAACATCATTTTTTACAATGGTTTCCTTATACACTGGGTATATACGAAAATAAAAATGTAGTAAGTATAAAAATGCACAAAAACGAACAAAAATAATTCAAATTTATAATTAATGTAAATAATCATACACAAAACACGCATAAATTTGGATTTTTTATCTGATATTAGAAAAACAACTATGAATAAACCCGTTCGAGGCTGAATGGCATAATAACCTTCACACTGCAGACAAACCCCACCTGTCCTTAATCATTGGTGAATCTTTTACTTATAAACTTTATACAACTTGTTTCCATTGCTGCTTTGGCATCTTCAGCGCGATGTTTCTTAAATATACTCCATTATCTGTGTTAGCATTTTTAGCGTGTAGTTTCGATTTACTCCCTTTGATTTCAAGTGAAGCATCTTCTTCTAAAGGTAAATAAACTAAAATAATTTTATACAATACAGTGTAAAATTTTATGTGTAAAGACTATCTTAGAAATTTGTGGTATATAAGATATAATTTTATACTTATCTAAATTTGTTGTAAAAGTTTTATAAATTATTTATTTATTTAGCGTAGATAAATTAAGGGGGTTGGTTAAGTTTGTTAGCACCAATAGCAATAATTAAAAAAAAAATTATTTTAACATTTAAAAACCGAAAGCCTTCTGGCTTACTCATAACTTAAAGCTGCTAATAAGGGAAAGAGACCTTGCTACAGTATGTAACGCAAATAACTCTCGAAGCACATGGCCCTCCTTAAAAAATCTAAGTATTCGATCTGATAAGAACATTACAATTCCTGAACAATTTTCCAATCCCGATGAAGTAAACAATTATTTTGCAACATTTTTTCGGTCAGCGCCCAACATTTGTGATATTACAATCGAATTTTATAACAATAATGTATTTGATATTAATAATAAATTTTACTTTTGGCTAATTACAATTAATGAAGTTAATGAAATTATAAATAAATTAAAGTCTATTGATTATGGTATAGATGGCATTTCTGCTTCAGTGTGAAAATATTGCAGCCCTTATATTGATAAGTTGTTGTAATTGTAATTGTTGTATTGGGAAACATTACTTTCCTGCTCAATGGAAATTGTCAATAGGCAGGCCCTTACTTAAAAAAGTAAATGTTATGTCTTATTCAGATCTTAGAATAATAAGTATATTACCTACAATGTCAAAAATATTTGAAAAGTTGCTACATGATCAGACTTACGAGTACTTCATATCAAACAGACTTATTCCTGACTACCAATGCGGATTTAGAAAAGGCTATAGTACCTTAACTGCTGTAGCAAATGTTACAGATGATATAGTACATGCCTATGATAATAAATTAGTTAGTGTGCTCGTGCTTCGTGATTTCTCCAAAGCTTTTAGCACAATTAACCATTAACTTATATAGCGAAAATTAAATATTTTGGTTTTAATAACGAAGCTGTGTATTAATTCTTATTTAGCAGACAGATCTCAAAGAAATTCATTTAACGAATCGCTCTCTTCAAGCTTAGATATACTATCAGGAGTGCCTCAGGGATCAGTCTTGGGTCCTGTTTTATTTATTATCTATACATCTGATATCTTAACTTCTGTTAAACATTACAAAATACAAGCTTACGCTGATGACACTCATATGTATATGCATTTTAATCACACAAATCACACTGAGGCATATGAAAATATTAATAGTGACAACTTTCATTAATAAGTGTCAAAGAAACATAACCTTAAACTTAATTCTAGTAAATCTTACATTATAGTGGAGTGGATCAGGCAAGATCCTCAATTCATAGTCCTCAAATTGAAGAATTTTTTTCCCAGTCGACTAAGTCGGATCTCGGCATTGTTTTCCCACTTACGTTTCACAGATCTGAGGGTCGAGAAGGGGGACGGGACCATTTAAAAATACGGGAAACCGGTTTTTCGTTAATAAGTCGGCGGGTGTTGATTCCACAAAAAAATATACACTTTCCAAAAATGAAGAACTTGACAAAACACGTAATTTTATTTCTTGGCCTCATCGACGTCGGACCATTATTTAGCGAAATATCGCGAATTAACGTTACAGGAAGGAAAATTTTTCAATTAATTTTTTCTCGGCTCGACACGCACGTAGGACTTTTATTATATTTTTCATAGAAGGGTATAAGAGGCCGGAGGCTGGCGGTGGTGGGACAATTAGGAGAGAAGGGAGGGAGGTAGGGCGAATTTCTTTTAAACCCCGATAACTCGTGACCGGAGAAGTGGATGGCAAAAAATCAAAGTGACATTTCTTCAGTTTTTCACGTAGAACTCAATAAAATTGGCGGAAATCCACTTTATTCGCCCACTTTATAATTTTGCCCTGTCCGGGGACTTTTGCAGAATTACTGGTATATGGTTAAGCATCCATTTATAGCTTTGGAATGTAATCGGAAAGAAGTTTGTCAAAGTGCTGGTCTTTCCATTGCCGTGTTTTTTAATAGTTGCAGTCCGGCACTTGAAACTAAAATGTGACAATGCTATTTGTTATTAATCGTCAACTCTACTGTGGTAGAGGGGGTAACTAATGTCAAAATACATTTTAGAGGCCCTTGGTTCTTGTACACACACTACGGCAATGAAAAGGCCAGAACTTTGACAAACTTCTTTCCATTTACATTCCAAAACTGTAAATGGATGCTTAACCATATACCAGTAATTCTGCAAGAGGAGCGTGCCAGATTGCTATTTGATAAAATATTAGAAAACTGCGATTCTATCTGGTCCTCAAACGACTCTCAATTAATGACAGGAGAATTATGACAATCGGAGTAATTTCATACGCGTGTGAGTCAGACAGGAGAATGAGAGAGAAGTGGAGAGAATAAGCTCCACACCCGGATGCTCGTCGCTTCGTCGACTGACTCGATCGCCCGTTTCCATTTGTTTTTTTAACTGTAACTCGCGCGGACGGGCAAGATACGGACAGGGCAAAATTAAAAAGTGGATAATTAAAAAGAAAACTATTTTCCCTCTGTTCTGAGCCCTGCGAGAACTCACACTCCTCTCCGTTCTCCCGTTACACAGCAAACACTTTGCACTCTCCTCTCTCCATTAATAATTATCGGATTGCGGTCTAATTGGGCGGAAATTGAAGATAAAATACAAAGCAATCGATTGGCATAAAAATTATTCCCTCCACCCCTTCCCTTCGCGATAAAAACATTTTTTGAAAAAAATTTGCCCTACCTCCCTCCCTCCCCTCCTAATTGTCACACCTCCCCAAGCCAATGGCCTCTAAAAATGGATGACATTACCCTTCTATGAAAAATATAATAAAAGTCCTACGTGCATGTCGAGCGAGAAAAAATTAATTGAAAAATTTTCCTTCCTGTATCTTTAATTCGCGATAACTCGCTAAATAATGGTCCGACGTCGATGAGGCCGAGAACCAAAATTACGTGTTTTGACAAGTTCTTCATTTTTGGGAAGTATATATTTCTTTGTGTAATCAACACATATGAACGAAAAACCGGTTTCCCGTATTTTTAAACGGTCCCCTCCCCCCTCTCGACCCTCAGGCGTGTGGAACGCAAGTGCGGAAACAATGCCGAGACCCGACAGTCGATTGGGAAAAAAAATTCTTGAATTTAAGGACTACGAATTGAAATCTCGATCGACCCCACTATTATGTAATTTGGTAATAAAAATAATATTAACAATTTAAAACACAACATAAATATTACTATTGATGGTGTGTTTTTGCCTTTAGTTAATACGATTTGCAGTTCAGGTATTATTTTAGATAGTAATTTACGTTTTGACGGACATCAAAAAATTAATACAAAAGTCGTATTCATCTTTAAAACTCATTTGTGCCAATTGTCATGTATTAAATTTTAATCTAAAAATGCTGTTATGTGAGACATTGGTTTTGTCTCATTTTAATTATGCTGACTTCATATACGGACGCCTTACTATATTAGATAAAAATCGGGCGCAAAAAATTCAGAACTCTTGCTGTAGACTAATTTTTGGACTAGGAAGATTTGATTCGGTTTCTGAAAAAATTAATAACCTTAAATCCTTGAAAATATCAAATAGTGTACTACATCATCTTGGTACGTTCATACAAAATTTGTTAAATAGCCCCCGCTCCTCCTCTGTCCTTAAAGATAAAATTATAGCTATATCGGCTGTTCACTCCAGGGATGTTCGATATAAATTAAAATTAACTATGCTTCATCATCACACAGGCATATATAAGAGAGAATTCTTATTTCATTCTATAAAGCTCTATAATTCATTACCTGATAACTTAAAAAACGTGAAACCAAGAAAATTCAAACTCAAGTACAAAAGTTATTTGCTAAGTAAGCAGATTCTATAATAATTTTAAGTACTTTATTTTTAGCCTATATATGTGTACCAAACAAAGAATTTTATTAACTATTTTTTTTCTTTGTGGAGTGGCTTTCGGGTTCTCTTCCGCGTTGACTGTCTTGAGTGCTTGATTTTGACCGCCTTGTCATGGCTTTCTTCAAAAGAGAACTAAAGCTTCTTAAGAGTGGTGATCGGAGCGTCACATATTTGAGAATTATCCCGCAAATTATCAGCTCCTGAAAGAAACTTAAATATTTCAATAAATTATTTGAACGGTTTTTTATATTATTGCCATGCACTAATTATGTTCAAGGGTTTAATTGTGTGGTGTTAACCGCGCCTGAAGTTGCTTTACACCATATATTGAAATACGAAAAAATGAAAAAATCCATTTTAAAAACGTTCTCACTTAAAAAATAATTTTTGACTATCCTGTACATTTATAGTAAGTAAAAATGATTCAAAAACTAGTACTAGTAGTAACTAGTATTCACAGTTTTTCTTAAAACCCATAATTGTCACTTTTTCTTTTCAATATACATCTGCAGTTGGCATTATTTCAATAAAAAAATTCATTACATTCAACTGCTTAGGAGGTAGTCAGTTATTATGGCTCTAAAACATAATTGCTTTGCACAAAATGACATAGTAATAACCTAAAAATTACGTTAGGTTCAACACGTAATTTATGGACTGTTATATGACTTAAACTTGAAAAGAAAATGCTTACTGGGCCATTATTCATTTACATACAGCATAATATTTTTAAATAAAAAACACTTAAACATCATATTTTCTATATTACATATAATATTTTTAATAATGTATCGATAATTTGTATCTTTCTCTAAGATTCTTTTGAAGATGGATAATATTTTAGATAATTAAAATTAGTCATTCTTTCTTGTGATGTTCTTCGTGACGAACTTTGCCTTTTTCCAAACTGAACGCGATCTAATCGTAGTATTTCTCCAGATATTATTTAAACACTGTTTCCTTTTTCATTTAAAAATATTTCTGTAACGGCTCCATCTAAATTTGCGCAAAGTTTTACTCTATTCACAAGACAATTACCAGCACCCAAATTTCCATTTATTTTGAGAATCAACGGAGATTTTGTTGTTTGTTTTCCTCTGATGACTGAACTTGTATTTCACTATGTAATTTATTTATTTTGCAGTATGGTCAAACTTGTTTGAAACTTCGGCAGTGTCACCAAAAATTCCTCTACTTAATTTTAATGGAAAAAGTTATTACCTCGGCAACTCTTTCAAAGTAAGTATACAATTGATAAGCTTTTTTAATCTAAATTTTGTGTAGCAATTTTTTTTAAATATAGATTGTTCATTACTGAATTTAATAATTTAAAAATTGCCTTAATTTACTGCCTAAATTTAACCCCTTCGAGGGACAGTTGCAACCCCTAAATTGTTAAATGGGAAGTATGGGCTTGTGGTACCTAATTCGAAAGATATTTTCATTCTATATTCAAAAATGTTATGGTTTTAATATTTATTACAAAAATTAACGGTAAAAAAATTAATTCATGTACTTGACGTAATTCACAACATCAAACTAAGAAAAAAACCTTAATTTAAATGTAGTAACTGTTCGAAATTAATTCCTTGTACGTCTTGGCAGCTTCCTAATCGTAAACATCCAAGGTGTGACCGACCTAACCTTATTCTTCTTCTCGAATCAGCTATATCGTGTGGCTTAGTTTTGTATACCATGCTTTTCACGTATTCCTATAGAAAGAAATTTAATGGAGTAAAATCAAGAGAACGTGCTGCCACTCTAGCGGCGTCCTCGCCTCCCTATTCAACGATTTGGAAATATTAAATCGAGTTATTTCCGGATATCGGTTCGGTAATGTGGGGGTGCTCCATCTTGCTGGAACCATATTATATCCGCTGAAACTTGTGGTTCGTTTGAGCAGGATATAAGTTTCCTAAAGTTTGCCCGATATTATTTTGAAGGAGAGCTAAATATTTATCTCCATTCAAATTGCCATCAATGAAAAAGAGACCAATGACATGGTTTCCAATTTTATTTCCTATTATTTGGGTTTTCTACCACATGTATTATTATCATCCTCTTCAAAAGCAAATTACCGAATCTACAAAATAATAGAATTATTGGAAAAAAGCCTCTGCGTCCGTGACGTTTACGTCAAAGGAACAGACAGAGGTTATGTTTTGCAAATAATATAAATCGGAATAAACACAGAAATATTGTATTTTGCTGACATTTCGGAAAGTAGTATCGTTCCGTTTTCAAAGCTTTTTTTGGAAGAACTCTTATTTTGCTGTGTATGTCAAATACACAGCTTTAACATTCTGTTTATGTTATTTCCATAGATACTTACTACTTACACAGAACACAGAACTGATGATATCTTCTTTTAGATAATTTTGAGTTTGTTAAGTTCTTCTTTTAACATTGGTAGCCAGGTTGTGCAAATATCTACAGAACAATTCGATACGCACTTATCTTCATTTAATAAGATTATTGCTGATTCTTTAATTTTTCTTTTTTTGGTATCCGCTTCTTTTGTTAAAATTTTTGCCGAGTCCCAGTTTATTCTATGTCCGTTTTCCCAAGCATGTTCACAAATCTTTGATTTCTAAATTTCATTCTTTCTAATGTATCTTGTGCTCATCTAACCTTACACTGAAAGGTCTGGATGACTCACTCACATAACATGTATCACATTCACACGGGATATTGTAAAAAGAGTTTTCTGCGGACTATCGGAGAAGCTAGGGTCTATAGCTGATAAATTTGATGTTAGGACGATATTTCAAACGGGGAACACTTTAAGATCTATTTTAATAAAAACAAAACCGATAAACAGGGAGCAGAATTCAAAATACTAAAATAATTTCTTGATCCATTGGACAAAATTTTATCGTGAGTACTTTCCACATTATCACTTGTCGCAAAAGATCTAGACGCCTGTTCACTGAAACTGGCTGTAGCAATCACATTATTTTGTTTTCCAATAACATTTTTTGTAATTCCTTAAAAAATATGACTAAAAAATATAATTTTTTTTAAAACTTGCTGTTTTGTAAAAAGTCGTACTAAAAAGTAAAAAATAAAAAAATGCTAATGTACCAATGCAATAAAAGCACTTGTGCACTTTATATATAGGTATATGTATCATCTTTATATACGCATGACTGAAGTCACTATGTATACAATGATTCCACCCCTTTCATACAATCATGCGTACAATCATACAAAGTGCTCACGGATTGCTTTTTTAATATCTACCTACCGTAGAACTCGAGCTATCAAAGTTGGATGTACTATGCCCAACATTGTATATCATACATTATCAACTAATATGAAGAAACTTTACTAATTTAAGTTTATATTGTGCAGGCGACCTTTCTACAAGCTGCCCAATTTTGTCAACTGATGCAAATGCAACTTGTCACGATAAATAGTGACGAAGAAAATAACAAACTATTCAACTATATTCATGATTCTCGTAAGTACTATTGCATATAAGAATCATCAGATACAACCAATTTGTTTGCATACCGAGTAACCCAGAAAGTACTCCCACTTTTTTCTCCAGTTTTAAAAATAAAATTCTGAAATTTGGGAAATCAAATATAGGTATCAATGGCCACATTTTGACCATTCGGTAGTAAAAGAATCACTTCCGGTATATCCATAAATTGCCACAACTTTCTGATCTTCAATAGCACCCTGTATATTTATGTCACTTTTCTCATAAAGCTGCAATTTATCTTTTCAACGCTTTCAGATTTAAAATTTGATGAAAAATAACCTTGGAAATGGCATTTATTTAATATTTCTAGTTGGCTTTGGAAATCAGCAATAAATTTTAAAAATTTCGAAGTAGATTTTGAATTTGAATAAAAGGCTATTTCTCAGCAAATCAAATGTGAAATTGACCTATTTTGTTCATTTGCTTGGATTTAGAAATGTTTCTCCCAATTTTCCATTTCAATGAAATTCAATTTGTCATGTCAACTCCAATTTTTCAAATAGTACCCTATATGTTATATTTTTTTATTAGATAGAGTGCTAAATTTGCTTTAGACAAATTTTTCCAGATTAAAAATTGAATATAAATTTAAATAAATATTAAACTTCTTGTACAAGCGTTTCGAATTGTGTCCATATCTTGCAGTAAGCAAGATATGGAAAACAGATGAAGAAGTGCACACGGTATCTGTCAAAACATTATTGTTGAGTAAAATAGAGGCGTATTTATTATTTGCAAATTTATTATTCAAATTATTCAAAATAAGATACGATTAAGATGCAATATGCACAAAAATAAAAGGTAGATTTACTTTTAATTTGCGGCGAATGTCAGAAAAATACCTATGCGGCAGCACGTCTATATTATGAAAAATATTCCGATCGTCGTCAGCCATACCGGCAGTATTTTAAAATTCTAGAACAGTCATTCCGAAATGCAGAAAATATTGAGGTGACAGACGACAGATTTATAGTAAGAGAAGAAATTGTGACATATTGGCTTACACACATGTGTACCGAAATGTTTCTACAAGAGAGGTGGCAAAAGAGACAGATATTGGTCGTGAGACATTAAGACATTTATATTTAAAAAACACGGTTTTAAATGCTATAAATATCAGTTGCATCAAGAACTATATGATAGCGTCGGAAACAGAGGATTGATCTTTTGTAATTGGTTTACTCAACACGTATACTTCGTTTTTTTGTATGGACCCCGTATTTTGTATGGACCCCGGATTTTTTGTATGTCAATGGTGACCTTAATTTGCCTTTCAATGATGTATCACAATGTCAGGAAAAATTATTTACTGGTATAAAATATGAAGAAATTATGTTTTATAAGTATGCTATGAAGAAAATTTATTTTAAAATAATCCGATTTTATTAGCTTCAATTTAAAATTAAAACAAATTAATTAAAAACTTAAGGATATTGCTCAATATGTCGTCCTTGTTCATTAATCCACTTTTGACATCGCTTTAATATTGAAGTACACGCTCTCCTTAAAGTATTTCTGTTAACAGCAGCCAAAGTATTTCTTACACGTTCTTCTAAAATTTCAGTATTTTCTGGTGGTTCAAATGAATAAACTTCGTGTTTTGTATGCCCGCAAAGAAAATAGTCCAACGGAGTGAGATCAGGAGACCTGGCTGGCCATAGAATGTTGCCATTACTTGCAATTATTTTATTAACAATAGTTTCTCTTAACAGTTGTGTTACTATGCCCGCTATTATGTGGTGGACAACCATCGTGATCAAACCAAATCTAGTTAATATCTTCAACAGCAAGTCTATGAGCTGTATTATTTGTTCTTGTAACATTCGCAAATAATTTGCATCGTTCAAATTAACATGATAAATAAATGGTCCCTTAATGCGATTACCCGGAAAGTATTTTTTTATAATGAATTATTATCAATGAAAGATTTAAACAAGTTTACCTATGATGCCACATCAGACATTGAATCCAAATTTGATTTGAAACCTTCTTTGGCTAAATATATGAGGGTTCTGGATCTAGTCTCGTCTGTCCATAATACTTTTGAATGAAAGTCTGGGTTCTGTAGACATTTTTGTACAAAACAATTATAGTATGTTACTCTTCTCTCATAGCCATTTTCTTGTAAACCTTGAACGATGGTTGGTTTGTATGGGTGATAATGATTTCGTTTGTTGTTTTGGGAACATTTACCTGATTTAAAATTTGTCTTACAAATCCTGTAGCATTGTCTCGTACGTATTCTAATACAACGTTATTTCGCTCTTCGTTATCTATCTCAAAAGTATCATTTCTTTTTCCACTAAACCGTCCATAATTTAATAAATTAATAACAAGGCCCCTAAAATACCTTTGATTTGGTTGCGCACATTCTGGAAAGTTATCCTCATAAATTATTGATGCTTCATCAGTATTTCTATTTGATTTAAAATAAATCTCTAGCATATCTAACTTTTCTTCGTTTATACCTACAATGTGACCTATTTCAAATGGAAACCTCTCTCTAAGAAATGTATTTATAATCCTATGTTAGCGCTTTTTTTTTAAATGATAAAGCATCGAAAACTCCACTTTATGACAAAAATTTTGAGATAAATTTCAATTTTCAAAGCCTTCTATGATTTATTTTCAATGTCGAAAATGGACAAATTTGATTAGCGATTTTTTTATTGAAATTTTAACTACACCACTGGATTCAGTAACCTCTCAAATGGGTAAATCCCAAGTTTCATGAAAAAATATTGAAAAATGACAGATTTATGACAAAATTAATGTAGGCTCATAGTAACTTTTACTTGATTTTTTTCTAAAAATCGAAGTAGCCCATGAAAAATAAACAAAAGAAAGATAAATTAAGTGAATAGTTTTAATAAATATTCTCATTTAAACAAACTTAATCATATTGGACTTAAAAACATAAGTATGAACAATTAAAAGTAATAATAATTAGATACCTATTAAATAAAAAAAATAACACATTGTACAACATTACACTAAAACTTTTTAAATTTTTGTAGCCTCTACAAGGCCACCGTTTATTTCGATGCACTTGTCGAATCGTTTTTTAATATTTTTTTCCGACATTCTGTAATTGTTACCGGGTAACTTCTGCACAAGCTTGCCTTTTTCTCTATTACTCGGGCGTGACCTGTAAACTTTAGATTTTATTAAACCCCATAAAAGAAGTCCATCGGTGTTAAGTCCGGGGATCGGGGTGGCCATTCAATTAACGGGCTACCACGACCTATCCAACGATTAGGAAAGTTAGCATTCAGCCATCTGGTAACCACTCTGGCATTATGGACAGGGCTTCCATCTAATTGAAAATGTAGATTTACTCTTTCTTGTATTGGAAGTTCATGTATAATATTCCAAAATTCATTTCTTAGGAACTGTAAAAACTGCATGCTATTCATATTACCTTCAAAAAAGAAAGGGCCACTGATTGTTTCATTGAGTAACCCACACCAAACATTAAATTTTTGGGAATATTGTCTTTTACAATTAATGACAAACTGTGGGTTTTCTATAGCCCAAAACGTAGAATTTTGTGACCAGGTTCCAACGTGTGTAAAAATTTGGGTATGAATGGTTTTACCAAATTCTTCTTAAGGCATTGGCGAATGTTTTCTCTAGGTAAATTCAAATCTAAGCTAGCTACTCTTACACTGGCGTTTGGATTGTTGTTAAAATAATTTAAAACTGTCTGCTCGTACCTGCTTCTTATTTGTACATTATCTGTTCTTATAATATGCCGTGTCACAGCACCACACTCATTAAAAATTTTGTTTATTTTATAAACAATACTTTTAGTAATGTTGGGCCTATTCGGATGCCTGTTGTTGAATATCTCACATACCTCTTTCAAAGTTCTGTCATTATCTCCTCTAAGGCGCACAAGTTCAATTTTTTCCTGTACACTTAGATTATCCATAATTAACTACAAACTAATAAACTAATACTTGATAATAACTATCGATTAATTTTATAATTCAATAACAATGAATATGAGAATATGCGAATTTTAAAGATTTGACGTTTGACTATAAAATTTGTTTTCCATGGCACCCTATTATTATCTGCCATTACTCAATAAAAATGTAATATTTATTAAAACTATTCACTTAATTTATCTTTCTTTTTTTTATTTTTCATGGGCTACTTCGATTTTTAGAAAAAATCAAGTATAAGTTACTATGAGCCTACATTGATTTTGTCATAAATCTGTCATTTTTCAATATTCTTTTATGGAACTTGGGATTTACCCATTTGAGAGGTTACTGAATCCAGTGGTGTAGTTAAAATTTCAATAAAAAAATCGCTAATCAAATTTGTCCATTTTCGACATTGAAAATAATTCATACAAGGCTTTGAAAATTGAAATTTATCTCTAAATTTTTGTCATAAAGTGGAGTTTTCGATGGTTTATCATTTAAAAAAAAGCGTTAACATAGGATTATAAATATATTTTTTTTACAGAGAGGTTTCCATTTGAAATGGGTTAAACTGTATATCTCAAAGCCATAATAAATTTAAAAAAAGAACTCAATAAAAGAAACGCACAAAATTAGTTATTACAAAGTAATGGTAGATCACAGTGAAGCACTAATAACAAGAAAAACAGCAATTATGACAACAAGAAGTGTCAATTAAACATTCTTTTGTCCATGCCATGGTAATAAGATCGATGGCACCTACTATTAGAAAAATTAATACCATTATTTTCTTTTATTTGGACGGTGCGAATCAGTTCAACAACTCATTTGAATGTGTTTTAATTTTTCGTTTTAATTTGAAGTTTAAGCTAATAAAATCGAATTATTTTAAAATAAATTTTCTTCATAGCCTACTTAAAAAACTTAATTTTTTCATATTTTACACCAGTAAATATTTTTCCTGACATTGTGATACATCATTAAAAGGGGAATTAAGAGCACTATTGAACATGCAAAAAATTCAATATGGCGTCCATAAGGCATTAACTGAGGAACAAATGACGGTGGAAATTTGTTGGTAACGTCAACGAAAGCAGCTTAAATAACAATGTACTTATTAAAATATCACCAGTCATCAAATTAGGCAGATATGGGAAGTTTTTTAAAATGCACCTTTTCAGTTTATTGAAAATATTTCTGAAATGAAGATAGCTAGGCTAAATTTAAAAACGCTATCGAAACGGTCACAAAATTCTTCAAAATGTTCCCATTTAACCATTTCTCTATCTCTAATAATAACAGAGATAACAATGCATGCACCCCAATTTGCCCCATCTTCCGACAACCTCTGTACTGATATTTCATAACTGTTAAATCTTTGCATCTTTTCTGTCCCCTCTCGTCCATGTTTGTTTCATTTTGTATTGTCTGTTTTCCGTGTGTTATTGGCCCGTTCTAAATCCTTCGTTTGAAACCCCACAACATTATTTAAGCCCAACATTAGAAACTAAAAGATTAGGCAGCTTCAACGCAGCCTGCTGTTGGAATTCCTCTAACGGGTTCTCATTTGGATTGGAGTACCCGCATCAACAGCCAAATTTTATTAGTGTTTCGTGCCATTAGTTTTTATAGTGTTTTAATTGTTTTTAGCCATTGTTGGCATCCATGAATTTTATTTCTTTTATACAAAAGGTGTGCAGGTTAAGTTTTATTATTTTTTTGCCGAACCAGCCTCGCGTCACCCGATACTGCAACCACCATCACGTATTGCGTGTTGGATGCAGAGTCGATCCCGAGGTGAGATTTGGGGAGGATATACAGTAGAACTAGTTTACTCTTGCGGAATTTTAAGTTTTTATAATTTTTAAACAACCTGTATAAAAAATATAGTTTTTCCCAGTCATTATTATTTTTTTATCAAGCAAAAACTTTTATAAAGAATAACATTTTCTCGAAATGTGAAAAATTTTAGCCATTACACCTATTGTCAACCCCATCCGCGGACATACTGTATATATTCTGTAATAATGATTGATTGATTGTGGGATGAAATATGCGGTACAAAAATTATTGGTCATTTAGTATTTCAAGGACCACTAACCGGCGGGCGTTACTTAAGCTTTTTCGAAATGAAATAGAAAAGGAGTGGATCAACTTTCCTTGGAAGATTTCAAAAATATGTACTTCCAACAAGATGGAGCACCACCGCATAATGCTCGTTTTGTGAGAAATTACCTTGGTACAAAGTTTGACAACCGGGTAATATCTACTAAAGGAACTATTAGGTGGCCTGCTAGATCACCAAACCTAACTCCACTTGATTTTTTCTTTGGAATTATCTAACGGACAAAGTATACTCAACGCCGTCTGCAACATTAGAAGAAATCCAAAATAAAATTTTAAATGCCTTTGAATCCATAACTCCAGTTATGTTACAAAACGTTATGAGAGAAACTATTCGAAGAGTGAACAAGTGTTCTGAAATGGATGGGTGTCATTTTGAGCACCTATTACTGGTTTGGTATTTAGTTGTGTTGTATTGTTCTAATTATAATATTTATAAATTAGTAAGTTGCTGTCCAGATAGGTATCTAACTAGAAAAGTGACTTAAATACACAGGGTGCTATTTATAATGAGAAATTTGTGGCAATTTCCGGCCTTACCGGAAGTGATTTTTCACCACCGAATAGTCAAAATGTGGCCATTGATACCTATACTTGATTTTCCAAATTTCAGAATATTATTTTTGAAACTGTAGCAAAAAGTGGGGGGTAGGTACTATCTGGGTCACCCGATATACCACAATATTTACGACTGATCCCACAGATCAATCAAAATTATGCATATTCCTTTGTAGCCAAGGCGCGGTACAAAATCATTTGTTGTGCATGCCTGTAGCTAATATCAAAATTTGCTCCGAAAATATTTGATTTCAATTTTCTTAGGAGCTGGTGACCGTTTTTGGACATCAGGAAATAAACTAATAGATACAAGAACTTGGATTTGGTTTTCAACTGGCAAACCTATAGAATATACCCATTGGAATGTTTTCCAGCATCAACCAGACAATCCCACAACTGAGCTATGTATGGAGGTTGTAGATCAGGGAAGCGATCTTCTGTGGAACGACCTGTCATGTGACGATCCGCACTTTTTCATTTGCGAGAAACAGTTTCGTAGCTAGGATTTTTGAGTCCCTATGCAAAACTCAAAATGGGCCTCTCTTTTTAATACAAGTGGGGGGTAGGGGTACGAAAAATATTACAATTATCATAGATACAAATAAGCATAAACAAAGATTTTGTTATGAGATTCTTAGGAAGCGGTACTAAAATTTTTGCCTGCATTTTATAGATGCTGTTTTTTATAGAAAATTAACTTGTAATGCAAATGCTTGCGAGAAATCTTCGATTGGAAATATTGGTTCAGCGTCACCAACTGAACACTGCTGTTCCCAATCGGGTGGGTTATCTCTTGGTTAATTTGATCATAATAAATAAGCATTATATTACTTTTTGCAATATTTTTTTTATAAATCGCAAAATAAAATAAATGCTTCATGAACTGTGTATTTTAATTATATTTCAATACTAGCATGACACCTGTGAACGAATGTATAAAGCCTCTATTTTATTTTCATTTTAATTCTACAACATGTAAGAAATCGTAGGAAAAAAACAGATATTTTAAAAATTCGGGCGTTCGAGAAAGTTTCGTGAAGAAGCAAGGTACCAAAATTGAGGAAGTTTAATAATTTTCTTTCGTAATTTACGAATAAAAGCATCCCTATTGCCACTAAGAGGGAATTACATTAATATATACAGGGTTGGTTATCTTTTACATAGCTCTACAGCCGATCTTTGTTTGGTTGAATATCAAAATCCTTGCATAAATGCGCAGACGTCTCCTGTTTGTGTTAGATAAAAATCTGCAAAAGGAGGTAAGCGTTTAAATTAATGAATTGATTAATTAATTAATAATAATAGTTATTGGTGTTTTATCCATGAGGTATTTACACAAGTCGAAAAAATTGCAGGAATGAAAATGGCTAGAATTTTGGTTTAGTTGCTTGACATTTTAAATAAACACCCTGTATATTATTGCGTATCTGGCCTGAGATAATTAATTTATTTTGAAAATGTTCACAGTTTCTATCGTTCGGTAAAAATCGATATCCTCTATCATGTTCCAGATTAAAAAATTTGTTTTCCAAAGTCATACAAGTATCCTACTTTAACTAAAAATGTAATTATAGTTTCACACTTTTATACAGGATGTTTTATTTTCACAGTTAAACATTATTTTAGTTCAAAGGTCAAGAAGTCATTTGTTTAAATGAAACCCCCGTCAGCAGCAGCGTCACTTACGCGAATTATTAGTGAAAAATAACGGCAAACGTTTATTTAAATTACACACCAACTACCACCAATGACAAACAATAAATTCCGAAGAATCAGGTTAAATTTTCTAAAATTTGGCAAAGCTAAAGCTGTAAAGACAATAACGAAGCCAGTTACAGATAATGAAGAAAATTGAGATTAATGTTCTGGCTTACTTTTATGCAAATCCGCAGGAATCTATTCGTGGTTCTAGTTGGGATTTAGGACTTTCATATTCGTCTATACAATATGAATTCTAAAGAAGCACAAGATGCATAACTTTCTGTATCAAAAAGTACAATAATTGAAGCCAGAAGATTTTCAAAAAAGAACAGATTTCTGCGAGTAAGTGATCGTACGTCTCCAAGAAAATCCAGATTTTTTAAAAAGGATTATTTGGACTGACGAGACTAAATTTTCCAAAGAAGGAATTTCTAACAGACGAAACTTGTGCCACTGGGCACAACAAAATCCTCATGTGACACGGGAATCGAATTTCCAGACCAAATTAAATTTTAAGGTTTTCTGCTTATTAGTAGATAACACTTTTAAGTATCATATCTACGAGGAGTATTTAATTAGTAATAAATACATGGAAATCTTGAGAACAGTAGTTGACACGTTTATTGATAGTTTGTCCCTAAATATTTATAATTCTATGTATTATGAAATGGATGGGAGCGGCTTACGCAATACACAGTCATACAAGTATATGATGGTGGCATTGTTCGAAGATAGGTAGTTTGGATACCGAGGACCTTGGATATGGCCAGCAATATCCCCTGATTTGACTTAGACTTTTACTTTTGGGGTAAAATCAAAAATATTTTACATATGTGCCACGCCGTGTACTTCCAAAGAAGATCTAAAGTACAGAGTACGAGCTGCATGTCATCAATTAGATCCCCATGAAATTCGCCGAACCACGGTAAAGTGTATACGACCAGAATTGAAACCGTATAAAAGCTAAAATCCGGTAAAACAGCCGGCATCTCTTTATTGTTTTTCTTATGACAAGCATTTCTGTTAACCCCCTTAAGAGATGCCGACTGTTATTGCCGGCTTTTAGTTTTTATACGGTTTCAATTCTGGTCGTATACACTATAAGTGCCGTAAATCGCAGATTATTGGCTCGTTTGGAGTAAAATGGAAGTCATTTTGAGCAGTAGCCGCAAATATTTATTCAATGTTTGTTAATGTTGTAATTTTTTTTTGAAAAGTATTTTTTATAAATTTAATAATAAAATGATCTATTTTTTATGTTTATTTATTTTATTTTCTCGATAACTAACAAATAGGTAATTATCAACTATCCACATGATTATACTCCTTTATGTTAAGAAATGAATAACTTGTATTGCTTAGTAACAAACAATACTGATGTATGTACATTTTACAAATATTCGTCTATGATGAGAAAACCAAGAGAGACACTTTTAGTTAGGCCGTAGGTTACTTGTATGAGTTTGAAAAACAAAATTTCTTAATCTGGAACATGGAAAAAGATATCAATTTTTTTCCGAAGGAAAACGGTAGGTTCAAGGGTACATTATGGTACACCAACCCAAGCTAAAATTATATGAGGTATGCAATAATATATTTAAAGTAACAAAGTGTGGTGATACCATGAACGATCCATCTTAACGTGTCTGAAAGACTTTTCACTACCATTCTTAAAACGAATATTAATGTGTTCACCTGAAAGGTTCGAGGCGACTTATTCAGATGAAAAATACAAAATTTGTACTTACTGTTTCTTTTGCTTAACTGAATAGTATCAATTGGATGCCGTGACACTGTCTCAAATTTAACACTGTAAATACCAACACTCTCTCAATTAACCTGAAAGGGAAATTTGACACACAAGAAAAATATTATATTTATAGTTCAACAAATATATTGTTCTTTCAAAAAATGTTTCTACAGACATCCAAGAAATGTGTGTAACATTAACAAAGATTAACAAATTTTGGTCCGTATACCACACATGGTGAGGAACAGGACGACTCAGACAATGTCTCCAACTACCATCCAATGTTTAGTTTTTAGCAAACGATTGACACAAACAGATTCAATGTAAAAATTTGATATTTACAAATATGTAAGCTCGTTCTAGAACTTAAATATGCTTGAATCGCAACAGTTCAGACTTATAATATTACTTATATGTTCATACGTTTAGGCAAGGCGGTCCCATGTACATGTGAGTACATGATAATTAAACTTTTTTGCCACCGAATCACTGAGGGACCAGTTAAGGGCAAACACGCGGAGAATCTATAGTTTTTTCTCCAAAATTGATTGCAAAAAGTGGAAACGTACATTCAAAAAGTTGTCTTTCTTGCCAAATATCCCCTTACAATTTTGAATTAGGAACTTTCAACTTGTCCTCATATTTAATACAACGCATGAGTTGCAGTGCCACACAACGTCGGTTCGTAAAAAGATGATTTATTTGGAAGTATAAGTCGGATTTCATGACGTTACTCCCCGTGCAGTGAAACCGTATAAAAACTAAAAGCCGGCAAAAACAATCGGTATCTCTTTATTGTACATGGGCGGAGGTAAATGGAAATTATTGTCATAAGAAAATAATGAGATTTTCGGAAGTTATTATATTATCCTCTGTTTCAAATGGTCTCCAGAAAGCCATGGTAAATTAGTAAATAATTAAAATATTTTACCTTTTATACAATAGTAAATATTTATAAATATGAACAGTAACTAACTAAACTCCTACCCTTGATATTATAATAGGTATTTATGCGCTGCACTGGCACATAGACAGCACGATATTAGACTTCTACGTTCCAAGATAAAGAAACGATTTACGAGTTTTTTTGTGCTAGTAGGCCTGTCCGTTTTATTACCTTTAAACCAGTGCAGTCATAGATGGTTCATTCAGGCTGATTACATTGCCAGTCTCGGACTCGCCTGCACAGTTTCAACTACCGTTCGAATCTCAATACCATTGCCAAATATATGGGACGGTCCTGTGCTTTAAAACTGACCAGTTTCAATTCCAATCGTATATACTATAAGTCATTTATATAGACCAGGAAAATTTTGGATCTAACACCGAGCCCTGGGGAATACCGTATGTTACGGGCAGAGGTTTTGAGTTTAAATTTTGAGACGACACTAGAATAACGAATTCTAAGACAAGAATTTACTAGGTCAGAACTATTCAGATTGTAATCAAAACAAAAACAGCAAAACGTAATAAAAAATGCATAGTTGTTAAATAGGGCTCATATATTGAACGAGAAGACCGGTTATCAATTTCTTTTAAGCGTCATTTTGTCCCTGTTCGTATTTGGCTTGGGCACTGTTAAAACAATTTTGGAATAGTCGGTTGCAGATCTAGGAAAAATTTTGGTATGTAACTTGTCCGATGGAATCCCGAAATCGATTCAATTTATCAAGAGATATTACCAGCTAATAGACAAATTTGGTATTGAATAAGCACCTCGATCGAATATACATTACATTATACATTTTAATATCAGAGTAATGTAGGCCTTCTAACTGGCCACTGACGGCTCAATGGACACATGAGTCTAATGGACCTGGCAGAGGACGCGACATGCAGATTCTGCCAAGAGGAAGAGGAAACCTCAGTTCGCGTATTGTGCCAATGTGAGGGCCTGGTGAGGCTGAGATTCCAAGTACTCGGAGAAGAAAAACCAAGGGCGGACAGCTATACAAAAGGGCCTTTATCAAAGCTGTAGAGTCTAGTACAAAGGACAAAGCTGGATGAGGTGCTATAAGGAAGATATTCTGGGAGCATCACAATAGAACTGAAAAGGTCGCGGTGGTAAAGGCTAAACAACCAGCTCCTGTGTTAATCTAATCTAAATCTAATACATTTTAATAATATATATCATAATCACGGCGTTGAAATTTTGCAATCCAATTAATTTCATTCGGTAAAGCCTGCAGAAACTAAATTTTTTTAAAATGTATTCTCAGACAATTCTCATAGATATACTGGGTAACGCTCCTTGATACAGGCGATATGTCACATAAATCTATCTACAACTGGATATCTGGTTTGTCGGGCATATTTTGAAATTACGTTTATTAGTATGTATTTACTGAAGAGACGATATCTGTTAATTTTGGTGTTATATTTTACTATATCGCAATACTTGTTACCAATTTAAATATATGCATAAGTTATGCGTTACTATGAATCCAGTGAAGTTAAAAAAATCGACCCTTTTATTAAAAAGAATAACACTTCATGCAACTGCAGATATTCTCGTCTAGTGTATTTTAAGTTTATTGATAGATATCTGCGTCATACACAAAAGGACGAAATTTTTTTTTTTTTGAAGAAGTTAATATTTTGTAATAAAAATATTGTTTATTTTTAAGATTTTCTTTATCTAATTTGAAATATAAATACAAAGTATTGTAAAATTAAATATATTAAGAAAAGTTGTAAATTACTAATATAATGTAGAGTGTAGAGACAAATAACATGTAAACATAAAAATACTAATAAACATGCTGAACTGAATTTGTGGTTGGCTCCTAATGAAACATCTTGACAATATTTTTTTTAAGTAAACACTGCTTTTAGATAGTTCAAATGTGCTTTTAGAGGACAGAATATTAAAACGTAATAGTTCTAGTCGCAAACTCCTCCATAAAATTCTTATTTTACTATTAAGGAACGTAACCAGACTGCAACCAACAGCAACTCTCCGGGTCGTCACATACCTACCTTGCACTGACGAGAGCCAACAGCTCGAAACTGCAGTCTGCAAGTGGTGTGGGACGATTGGCACGAGAGCTCGTTTAAGTAGGATTAGCCGTTCGGCAATCGAAGCATTAGCGTCTTGATGATAATATGAAATTATTATACTTAATGCGCCAGACCTGTAACTTGTAATTCAGCGCTCGGCGGAGCACATAGCCCGGAAAGCAGCTGTTGGTTGCAGTCTGGTTACGTTCCTGATAGTAAAATAAGAATTTTTATAGAGGAGAAATTAGAAAACATATAATCAGTTAAAATTCAGTATTTACCGTAAACCTACTATCACAGATACAGTCATTCATTATAATTCACAATAATCGTGGCAAATTAAGCTCTCACCTTTTCATAAATACATAGATTTTTTTTTAGAGGATAACGATTTTGTTAAGACATTGAATACAATTAAACAAATTGCAAGAAATAACGGATACAGCGAATCGTTAACAGATAATATGATTAAAAACAAACAACGCAAAATGCTTCAAAAGGAATTTTTCAACAGACCTAACAAATCAACAAAATATAGTTTTATTAATTATGTCCCAAAATATAGTGACAGAATTTCTAGTTGAATAATTTAGGTATCTCTACAATAAGTGTGAATAAAACGAATTTAGGAAAAATATTGGTCAATAATAAAGAAAAATTAACTAAACCTTAATAATCAAGTGTATATGAAATCAAATGTAAACATTGTAATGCCATCTATATAGCTCAATTTTAAATAATAGTAAAAGTACGGGAGTATCAACACACTGCATTGAAAATAACCATTTCACACAGTTAACATAAATTTGTTTCATACAGAAGGAAAAGATGAAGGTCTAAATCTTCTTGAACAATTAGAAATTAAAAAATCCCTTAAAAACAATCCTTTTACCACGAATTACTAGCAAAATTTCTTAAATACTCCTATACTAGATAAAATGCTGACAATTATTCATCGATTTACACTATTACGTTAGATCTACCCGAACAATTTCCTTAATTAAAGTTTAAATCATAAAGATTTTGTCATAAATATTTTTAGACATATATTTGGAATAACCACTTTTATTACTTTAGTATACACTGTACTCTTGATAAAGGCCTGAAAAGTCGAAACACTTGTGGATAATTTTTAACACAGTAATTTTATAAATCTAAAAGCAGTGTTTACTTAAAAGCAATTACAGTAATTATTTGAGTTGTTCAGATTGAACTTCTTTATTTATTCTATAACAAACACAACACTGTTGACGAATTTAATGGATAATTCAATTGGTAAAGAATATCTGAAAAGAAATTAGACTGAAAAATCAATTATTAAAAACATTGTAAAATAAAGTACAATATTCCTAAGATTTTAATACATCATCTTGAGGGTTCTTTACCATATATCTCCTCCTCTGGAAATAATCAAAGAATTTGTAACATAACAAAATGAATCCCGAAAGTATGATAACCTGTAGACAATCGTATCTTATAATGTTTCACCATAATTATAGTAATTGAAATCTTTAATTGAATTATTTAATTTGTCTCTTTATCTCTGTTGATGATATATTAAAGCTCTTATCACAAAATATATAATAAATATAAACATGTGAAGGCCAGTGCGTTCGCATCTTATTAACGCATATAAATGTTTTTTTTTTTATATAAATTAAGTGATAGAAAAAACAATCTTTAATAAATATAACGGCCTGACCTTCAACATTTATTTAAAAAAAAAATTAAAACGTACTGGTGAAATCTCTTTAAAAATTCATGTTTTACAACAACTTCAAAAGAAATGTTTTTGACAAACTATAGTCTGGCCCGTGAGGAACGGAACGACTTATAATGTACCAACTACCATCCAATATGCGGTTTTTGAGCTAACGATTACACAAAAAGATTCAAGAAAAGTTCAATGTGGGCTTTTGCTTGCCTGTCTATTTACGTATTTTTAGTTCAACATCAATTTTGGTCGCTCCTTGGAGCTTAAAAATGCTTGAATCGCAACGAATTATAAATTCATACGTTCAGGCAATGCGGTCCTATGCACATATGATTACATGGTAACTATACTTTTCTGACACCGAATCACTGAGGAACCGGTTAAGGGCAAATCTCGTTAAAACTCATCATTTTCCCGTCAAAATCGACTGCTAGGAAATGATGGGGGTCAAGTCAAATTTTGTTACTGTTTCTAAATTTTGGTGGTGGGGGCGACATTACGTCCCCGTGCAGCGACATTTACTACACTTTCTAAAATTACACTCCTTGATGAGTTATCGACATTTTTGCATAAAAAACGCTTCGTAGAGCGAAAATATGACTAGAAATATAAAAACCTCTTCCACGATATTTTTACGTGAAGCACGCTTTTCATGCGAAATATTTCGGATTTTGTTACAGTTTCGAAAAGTATATCGAGGGGTTTATCGTGTTCTTTAACAGTACCACTGTATATAATGTAAATAAAGTTTTCAATGACACAGGTGCCGTATCAAAACATATTATCAGAGACAGAAATCACGAACATTTTATAGGTAGACATAATGATCAAATTTTGGAATATTTCCATAATATTCCTAATTCCAGCTTAAGAAGTGCCAGTAAATATTCCAAGAGAAACTATTAGAAGATGTCTTGTAAAGAACCATTTGAAGACATACAAACCAAAGCTTTTAAATACCTTAGAGCCCGGAGATGAAGATATAAGACTAGAATTTTGTTTATGGGCTCAAGGAGAATAACTCAATAATTCTAATTTTATTAAGAAATATTATATACCGACGAAGCCACTTTCACTGTCAGTAGAAAATCCAAACTGGATTATCAATTGTAAAAGACAATATTCATTAAAAGTACATGTTTGGTGCGGGATACTCCATAATTGGTCCGTTCCTCTTTGAAGGAATTTCAAATAGATTTCTTTTTTGGATTTTTTGAGGCATGAATTTTCGGAAGCACTAGATAGTTTACCCATTCGTGACCGAGTTAATTTAGAATTTCAGTTAGATGGGTGTCCTGTACATAATGCAGCGATAGTAAGGCAGTGGTTAAATAATCCTTTTCGAAATCAGTGGATAGATCCCAACAGCCCTCCAATTGAATGTCCATCTAGCTCACAGAATCTAACACCAATGAACTTTTTTCTTTGGGGTACTATTAAGGAAAAGGGATATAAATCGAGACCCCAGACAAATGAAGACTAGCCGAGCTAGAATAAGGAATGCATGTCTAGACGTTGCCCCTACGCAATTAAAAAGAGTGTCAAATAATATTTAAAAAAGATATAAAAAATGTATTACATTGAACGGTGTATTGGTAGAAGCTTCAAAAATTTAGTTGTTTCTTTACAATCTTCATTTATTACATTGTATTTATTGTTGTTAATAAATTTTTTTTAGTGTTTCCTTGTTACAATTATTTCATGTCATTGTTATTGGTGCCATGTTAATTTTGCAGCGTGATTAGCGTCAATAGGTTTTCATTGCTTATTAGATTTAACTTTGTTGTCTCTTTTTAATGTTTATTCCACAAATGCGTACTAACATTTTGATTTTAAATTTATCTACAAAAAATTTATTAATTCGTATTTTTTATGAAATTTGGTACCATGCCTATTTAGGAGGGAGTTGAATACCCTCCGCTTTGCGCCGCGCCCTTAAACTAGTTGCGGGTGCTTTAGGGTACTTGAGAACGGATTTAGCATCCAAAACCCCAGCACTTTAACACCGTCACAATACATTCCCTGTATACTCCATATACGGCAAAGCCGTTAACTTGTTGGCGACACAGGTTGCAAGATGCAAGGCGAAGTGCTCATTCACAAGAAATCCTAGTGCCAGCTTCGGTCATTACTGACTAATTCTACTTCTACTGCAGTCAGTACTTAGTTATTAAATGGCAGTTACGCGAACTACAAGAATGATGAGACTTTTTTTTATACATTTATTTAACGTCGGCCTATTTCCGCTACTGAGGCCTAATACCGACGTCTGTAGACGAGCTACCCCCAACCAGGAATTTTGCCGAACCTCTTCCTTTAAGAAGAGTAGGGATCTTTTACTTACCTAACATTTAATAGACAAGGGACCGACGGCTTTACATCCCCTCCGAAAGATGGTATATCCTCTATACAACCCTCGCCTAAGGTTGTATAGCTTCCGCGCTTACTCTGCGCATACAAGCCGCTGGAAGATGTGTGAGGCGATGACGCGGTCTTCGTTGTGAACACGGATTAAGCCTCACGTCGTTTGAAATAAAAAATTGGTAGTGGTGGAAGTTTAGAGTTGAGACCCCAGAGGCTTCCGTGCACTTATTTTCGATGGGTTGAGTCTCAGGGTTGGTTTTAGTAAGTGCTGTTTCGGGTCGAATGTTACACCCTGTATGTCGTAACTTGCACTACTTTTATCACTTCTGTTTAAAATATTCACTGATTTGACTTTCACAGCTATTTTCGGGTTAACGGTTACACCCTGTATGTTGTGATTTGATTGGAATTAAACACTGAGGTTTAAAGGGATTTACAATTTTCTTTTATTGTTTTAATCGTCTTGAACAGAGTTGAAGAAAGATTATATTTTTATTTTACAAATTTCTTTTGTAATAATAACTAATCGACAACAGAAATTCTGTCTTAGATTAATTTGAACGTGTGTGAAAAAATGCAACAAAAATATTTAAATCGAAAAAATTCACTTTGTGATTGAACCTCGTATATTGAGGGAAGATTGAAAAGGGGGCCACTTAAGGCGAGGAATTTTTTATAAAGAAATACAAAAAGGGGGCCACTTAAGGCGAGAACTTACAAACTAACTCTTTTTAACCAGGTTGCGGCCTGGGAAGCTAGAATCGGACAGATTGTCACAGCGAAAGCACTGGATCTGGGATTAAGAAAACCTAGCTAGACGGGAGTATCTACAACATAAGTTAAATAGTAACCGAACCCGTTCAATAGCGTCAGCAGTTATTACACAAAGCTAACTTTGAAACTTATTTCTTCCCAAGAACACTACGCGAGAACTTTACATTAGATTCACTGCCAAAACTGAACTTGGCTACGGCTTGCGATTCACCGGTATTTATACTAAATTAGAAACGTTTCGTTATTCTCGCCTCATCGAGTCTCGCGGAGAGCTGGAAAGGCATGAAATCGCTCAGTGCGGGCACGGATGAGTCATCGATTGCATCATGTTGCGCAATACTGAAAATTTTGGAATTTGGAAATAAAACTTATATAGAAAGATCGGCGATGCAAAGGGGAATTTACCAAAATTATGATGAGAGTCGGATCTATTTTGGTTTTGAAGTTATTTTAAGTTTTGTGGGAGAATTCTGGCTCGATCCCGTAAGGTATCACGAAGGTCCGCTGTTAACAAGCTGTAACTCCGTTAACAGGTTTCCAGTTAGTGCGTAAGATATTAAGATAAGATAATAACAAGGTACAATACGGGTATGAATCGAGCTGAACTTAGATATAGAATGTGTGTCTGCTATTATACAGGGGTGATTGAAAATGGGGAACGATTTATAATAGCAATGAGATTGTGGGAGTTCGATGAACGGGTATTTGGACTTTTGAGACTCGAGGCATGGAAAGTGATTTGAAGCATACAGGGTTGATCGAAAAGTTGAAGATTTTGAAAATGAAATTATTTATAGAAAATGGGGGGATTGAAGTACGAAGTTGAGAATTTGAGGTTAGATGGTGATTCTGACTAATTTGATGATTGTGATGGGGTTGTATTTTTAAGGGGCGGTTTTTCTGAAGTTTCTTTCGCAGAATGACTGGGATGAATGTGGGAAGTATGTTTCCGATGAATTTATGTTATTTGAGAATTATGGATGGTTCGTGAATTTTTTCGGATTTATTTGACCTTGAATGTGGTTTTTCAATGTTACTTAGGTCTGGTTGACTTTTTTATCATGGTCTGCCATGATGCTTGGATTGATCTGAATTTTTTACTAATTTTGCATTTTTTATTTTTTGTTTTTTGACTTATAGGGGGAATACCCTATAACAGTTGGAACGGTCACCCATCCAACTGCTAACCGCGCCTTACGTTGCTTTACATCGCATATCGACGTATGTACTTATTAAAGACGCACCCACGCTCGCCCCAATGATGAGACTTGGTGTGAATAAAAATGATTAAGAACTTTCAAAGCTACACCACTGGCCTCTGAACTTATACCACGATAAACTTATTTGTGATTCATTATATATTAAATTTTATACAATTTATTTCCATTGCTACTTTGCTGTCGTTAACATCATGTTTCTTAAATATATCTCATATTCTGTGTTTGCATTTTTAGGGTATACTCTCGTCTTACTTTCTCTAACAACAAGTACATCATCTCACCTAACAGGTGAACAAATTGAAATAATATAATTTAGAGGTATATTTTAAGATGATTTCACGCAAAATTGCATTATTCAAGTCAAATTATTTATTTTAATATCCAGAAATAGTGTAGGAAAATTAACTTTTTTTAGAAGAAAAAATTTATAGTTTTTAAATTTTGGTTATAAACTCTCAGTAGGAACCCAAATACAGATCATCCCCTTTTGCCCAAAAAACTACCCCCAATCGTGACCTCGCGATCTTTTTCGGCATTTTGATCGTAAACCGCAACTTCTACGAAAAAATGTTATAGGACTTTTTATATTCTCTATGAAATTCTCTATGAAAATGTTTCTTACTGTTTTTTGCGTATCTCCCACCCAACGCTCGTAAATGACCTTGAAAAATAAGCATAGTTCTCAGCGCGAAGAGAAAAATGAGCCCAGCGCCGTTTTTTGAGGCGATTATTTTGAAAAGTGTTAGTCTGAGTAAAAAATTGTATAGAATTAAAGAGCAGTTTTTTCTCTACAAGGTGCATATAAAATAAGATATTTATGAACAAGTGTTAGTGTTCATATGATGATTTTTTTATATTTGTGCATTCTGTACTTTGAGCCCATTTCCACACCACCTTTGAGGTAGAGCTCTCGGCGCGTTATTTTTTACGTGGTTTCCCCCTTAGGCCTATTCCACTAATAAAATATATCTATCATTAATTTTCCTCTAAAAAGTCGCCCTCCTCGTCCGAATTGAAACAACTTTGCCCAACAACTAGAGCACATTGGGGTGCAGCGCAAACCAACTTTTACACAGCTACATCGCTTTCCACACCCCTTTTTACAGCCGCAGGATATAAGCTGAAGAATTGAAGTTGGAGCTGGCGCTTCAGTCATAACCACTGGCATTAGAATGTTTTTAGTTTCTCTCCAGCCCCATTCAGTTGTAGTTAAAGTTTTTCCTCGCCACGTATGAATTGAATGAAAAACCTGATATGAATGTTGTGCTAATGCAGGATGTCTGGGCAAAATTACTGCGTGACTGGATTGGCCAACCAAATTATTAAATGAAATGAACCGGTAATGATTCAAATATGTCTCATTTCGGGGTGCCTTGTATAAGGCAAGCGTAAATTTGTCACCAGCTCTTGCTATGTCATCTTTCGCCGATGAAGGATTATTGAATATTTCAACCACTTCTTGTAAATCCTTTCTTGAATTTATTAAGTTTATAGTCTGCGATTTTCCTTTCCCAAAAAAGGTAGAAGTGGTGTCACAGCCACTAAAGGCATGGGCAAATAAAATATTATCTTTGCAGCCAACAATTATGAAAAACCTGTTGTTGTTGGGTAAGATATTGATTTGCTAACACTTCTCATCGCTCTTTCTCCATCGGACAAAGACATTCGCTTTTTGAGAGATGCTCAAGGAAATATTAAGAAAAGGGCGTATAGTTCCCATGACTTACAAATTGGAAGTTTTAAAGGGTTGCAAAGATAATATTTTATTTGCCCATGCGTTTAGTGGCCGCAACATCACTTCTGCCTTTTTTGGGAAAGAAAAATCGCAGACTATAAACTTAATAAATTCAAGAAAGGATTTACAAGAAGTTGTTGAAATATTCAATAATCCTTCATCGGCGAAAGATGACATAGCAAAGCTGGTGACAAATTTACGCTTGCCTTATACAAGGCACCCCGAAATGAGACATCTTTGAATCATTACCGGTTCATTTCATTTAACAAGTTAGTTGGCCAATCCAGTCACGCAGTAATTTTGCCCAGACTACCACCTACATCTACTGCATTAGCACAACATTCATATCGGATTTTTCATCAAATTCATACGTGGCGAGGAAAAACTTTAACTACAACTGAATGGGGCTGGAGAAAAACTAAAAACATTCTAATGCCAGTGGTTATGACTGAAGCGCCAGCTCCAACTTCAATTCTTCAACTTATATCTTGCGGCTGTAAAAGGGGTATGGAAAGCGATGTAGCTCTACCTCAAAGTGGTGTGGAAATGGGCTCAAAGTACAGAATGCACAAATATAAAAAAATCATCATATGAACACTAACACTTGTTCATAAATATGTTATTTTATATGCACCTTGTAGAGAAAAAACTGCTCTTTAATTTCGATTCTATACATTTTTTTGCTCAGACTAACACTTTTCAAAATAATCGCCTAAAAAAACGGTACTGGGCTCATTTTTCTCTTCACGCTGAGAACTATGCTTGTTTTCCAAGGTCATTTACGAGCGTTGGGTAGGAGATACGCAAAAAATAGTAAGAAACATTATTATAGAGAATTTCATGTAGAATATAAAAAGTCCTATAACATTTTTTCGTAAAAGTTGCAGTTTACGATCAAAACGCCGAGAAAGATCGCGAGGTCACAATTGCGGGTGGTTTTTTGGGCAAAAGAGGGTGAAGCTCCCACCGGAGAGGTGGGAACTCTTCGGATTTGTATTTGGATCCCTACTGAGAGTTCATAACCAAAATTTAAAAACTTTATAAATTTTTTCTTCTATTCCTTGTTTTTCGAACTAACTTGTTTACACTAAAATAAACAGAGGCCTGCAATGCTCTGCTCTCTAAATCCTGCACTGGCAATAAATAGAATAGGTTGATGTATTATATGTATACCAATAAAATGAGACGAAATTTGTCGATTTGGACAAAATAATTCAGAACGGGCTTATTTTGTTTTTTTAATATATCAAAAGTCCCCACTCCGGCGGAGGGGAGGGGGAGACAAAATATGTAAAAAAATGGGTTTTTCGCAAAAACTCAGAAAATATCAATTTTGCTGTAAAATATGTAGACATGAAAATAGGTAATAAAATCCGCATTAATTTCGTTTTTGTTTTAACTTCGTACGATCTATTGCAGCCGAGACAATTTTGACAGTTTTACGACGCAACGGAAACGCGCGCGTTCCTCGCTAAAATTTCAAAAAAGTTGTAGAGAATTCGATTACGAATAATTTCCTCTTATTTTTCATTTCCATTCGATCACTATTGGCAGAGATATGAATTTTTAAACATCTATATAGCGCTCTATCAGAACACTTGTTTCATGATAAAATCGATAACAACTCGAAAACGAAAAAGTGTCATTTTCAAGTGCATTTAGACAAATACCTATTTTTTGATTGGCTTTACAGTTTTTTGCAAAAAACCAAATTTTTTACCTATTTTCTCCCCACTCAAGGACATAAACAACCCCATCAAGAAACAGAGCATAGTCAATACGAATGGAGAAAAGAAACATACAGCGACCATTTATCTACCATATATATATATATATATATACAAAGGTTACACGGACAGGATTGGAAGAGTACTAACAAATAAGAACGATACATATAAATAGAGGAGCTCAGGCCAAAAGAGCACACTTCGCTTCACAAGAAGACCACGGCAAGATGATCGAAACGTCAAGTATTTAAAACTGTCAACGCGGAAGAGAACCAGGAAATCTAACTATGGATCATACCTTAAACAGTTTCATACCATATTTATGTCGTTTTGATTTTATGTACCGCCTAAAACCTAATCTCTAAATGGTAAGAGTGTCTCATCAATGCAAATATATTGATTTGGAACTTATAGTAACTTAAAAGTTGCTACTAGAATGTTTATTAGAGGCTTTAGTTTGTATAATTTTTCAGTTTGATCTGCTAACGAACTATCAGCAAAATGTATAATCCTCATCAAAATCCATGATCTTCTTTGCAAAATTATTAGTGAAAATTTCATCATTGCTTCAGTAGTCTGCAATTTTTGGCATTTTCACCAAACCCATCCATGCAACCAAGCCCAAAAAATTTCTTATTTCAGTATTTGTTGTTGGAAGCCATGTAAACGACAGTTTGGTTTTGCATCTGTACTAATAAGGCTCTGGGTTGCATACAGATTTGTTTGATTATAGATCATACTGATTACTTTGTCGTCGACTACTGCGTCAAAGAAATCTGCTGGTTTAGCATTTGCCAGTAATGCTGCTGCTGCCGGATTTACTCCTGATTCGACAGAAAGATATGGTATTTTTTTATAATTACTTACTGCGGGGTCCCAGTCCGATGAAATAGACATGTTTATATTCTATTGTGGATTTGCGTTCAATTTCAGATCTAAGTTCGGGTCTAAGTCTAAGTTTGCCTCTGGATCTAAATTCGCTGCTGGATCTTGGATGTATACTGCACCTAAGTTCGGTTGTATATTAGATGAATTCTGTTTTGGATTTACTTTTGCTTTTTTTCTCATTATAAACTTACGTATATTTTTCACAGTTTTCGATCTGATGTTGAGTCCGAACTTGATTTTGAGCTACAAGCATAACCGCTATCAGAAGCTTCAAATGGCTACCAATCATCTTCATCGGATAGTTCCCAGAAATTCTGAACAACTTCCTGCAGTTCATCTACAGACAGGGGTTTAGAAATTTTACGCTTAGACATCCAAAAATTATAAAACTTAAAACATGTATTTTGAAACATTATACAATACTTACAGCTATTCACACTGCTTAGTTTAGAAACATATAAATACTACATAAAATAATTGTACAGCATTCCTTGTTTGTTTATGTTTGTAATATAGGTTATGTTGTATTGCACTGGACCAACGGCGCACAACAGCACTAATGTACCGTGCAGGGCTGTGTTGCTCCGATGGGACCAGCACATTTTTTAAATGGTGGCCCACTAGTGGTCAATGCTATAAAATAAGGTTGGCCCAGTGGATTGCATATTTAAAAATTATATCTGGCGGCCAACGTCTAACATGTAATTTATTTCAAATGTACTTTTAGAGGGCGGAATATTAAATATAATATTTTTAGTCGCAAACTCCTCTATAAAATCCTTATTTTACTATAAGGAACGTAACCAGACTGCAACCAATAGCTACTCTCCGAGCTATGTGCCCCGCCAAGCGCTGAAGTACAAGTTGCAAGTCTGGCGCGTTAAGTGTAATAATTGCATATTACCATCAAAACGCTAATGCTTCGATTGCAACAAACACCAGCCGAAAGACTGATCCTACTTAAAGGAGCTCTCTTGCCAGTCGCCATACACCACTTGCAGACTGCAGTTTCGAGCTGTTGGCTCTCGTCACTGCAAGGTAGGCATTTGACGACCGGCACGAGAATCCTTTGACTATTTGGTACATCCCGGTATTTTTGCAATAGCGACATGTAAAATAGTCAGCAGGCGCCATCTAGCGGTCCAATGTCTGTTGCAATCGAAAAATAAATAGCCTGGACTGGGCTTAGCATAGTTCAAATGTGCTTTTAGAGGGCGGAATATTAAACATAATATTTTTAGTCGCAAACCAACAGCTACTCTCCGGGCTATGTGCCCCGCCGAGCGCTGAATTACGAGTTACAAATCTGGCGCATTAAGTGTAATAATTGCATATTACCATCAAAACGCTAATGCTTTGATTGCAACAAACACCAGCCGAAAGACTGATCCTACTTAAAGGAGCTCTATTACATCTCTCTCTAAATGCCAGCCTTGCACTGACGAGGGCCAACAGCTCGAAACTGCAGTCTGCAAGTGGTGTATGACGACTCGCAAGAGAGCTCCTTTAAGTAGGATCAGTCTTTCGGCTGGTGTTTGTTGCAATCGAAGCATTAGCGTTTTGATGGTAATATGCAATTATTACACTTAACGCGCCAGACTTGTAACCTGTAATTCAGCGCTCGGCGGGGCACATAGCCCGTAGAGTAGCTGTTGGTTGCAGTCTGGTTACGTTCCTTATAGTAAAATAAGGATTTTATAGAGGAGTTTGCGACTAAAAATATTATGTTTAATATTCCGCCCTCTAAAAGCACATTTGAACTATGGTAAGTCCAGTCCAGGCTATTTATTTTTCGATTGCAACAGACAGTGGACCGCTAGATGGCATCTGCTGACTACTTTACATGTCGCTATTGTAAAAATACAGGGATGTACCAAATAGTCAAAGGATCCTCGTGCCGGTCGTCAAATGCCTACCTTGCACTGACGAGAGCCAACAGCTCGAAACTGCAGTCTGTAAGTGGTGTAAGACGACTGGCAAGAGAGCTCCTTTAAGTAGGATCAGTCTTTCGGCTGGTGTTTGTTGCAATCGAAGCATTAGCGTTTTGATGGTAATATGCAATTATTACACTTAACGCGCCAGACTTGTAACTTGTAATTCAGCGCTCGGCGGGGCACATAGCTCGGAGAGTAGCTGTTGGTTGCAATCTGGTTACGTTCCTTACAGTAAAATAAGGATTTTATAGAGGAGTTTGCAACTAAAAATATTATGTTTAATGTAATTTATTTATTTCACAGATTCAGTCTCGTTTCAAAATTCGCCTTGGTCACGGATCGTTCCTATAGTTTATTTAGATGGAAGGGGCTATTTCTTTGGTGTCAGTTTCAGAGTAAGTATAAATAACTTTTTTTCCTTATATGGGGTAGTCAGCTTATAGCGTCGTGGAATTATTTTTCTAGATTACATATAAAGAATTAAGAGCAATTTTGTCCTTGAAATTTGTTTGTGGTGGAAATAAAGAAAAAAATTTATAACCCGCAGTCGCTTCATATGGAAAAGTTTTAACAAGGCTATTTTTCTTTGCAAGAAATCATCATAATCATAATGTTACATTTTTCAGAAAATTTAATAATTTGGGAGAATTTTTATTTTATGCGGCGATTCAGCTAAGACGAATTCTGGGAAACTAAAAATAAAATGCAATTACTGCAATAGATGCCACTAAAGACTAAAATTTTAAGCTCAAACGATGAGAACGATTACGGTTTGCGCGCCGCAACGATTTTTAGATGACAGTAAGTTTCAAACTACTACTACTCCTGTAGTAATTTAAGTTTTAAGACTTTTTTTGGTGCTTCACTCATTACCATTTAAATAAGTAGTCCTGTGGGCCGGAACAACTACCTACCGAAATTATCAAGGCAATAAATAAAGGAATTCCTGAAGAAAATCCTCAAAATGATGGGCTATCACCTGAAAGAGGTGACATTCCCAAATACTTGGAAGACAGCTAAACTGGTGCTGATAGGAAAACTTAGGAAAGAAAGCGAATCAGAAATAAAATACAGACCCATATGCCTACTGGATATAATGAGAAAAGTACTGGGGTAACTGAAAGTAGCAAGACTTCTTGGCGAGGTGGAAGGGCATTTGGCAAACAACCAATATAGTTTCGGGAAGAAGAGATCGACCATAGATGCCATGAAACGAGTCCTGCAGGCAGCAGAAAATGCCAAGAATAAGAAGTATGGAGTATCAATAACGATCGATATTAAAGACGTATTTAACACGGCGCCATGGAAGGGAATCATGCAAGCATTTACCCAGATGAGGGTCAGTAGATACCTCACAAAAGTAATAGGTAGCTATCCAGAGGATAGATGGATCCTGGTTGGGAAACATCGTATGCAAGCAACCAGTGATATTTCACAGGGGTCAGTTCTGGGCCCCATATTGTGAGACATCTACTACGACGATATGCTTAAAACACACCAACCAGAAGAAGTCAAAGTTTGCAGATGATACGGCCATAACAGTTGAGACTCAAACAGAAGAGTTGCTAACAACAAACGCAAATATGGCCCTACATAGGACAGACCAAAGAATCAGAATAAAACAGCAGCATCTTGCACAAGTAAAATGGAAGTCCTGATTCTGTATGCAGGGAGAAAGTAAATTAAAATAACACTGGAAAATCCAATCCAAAGAAAAACTAAAATATCTAGACGTCCACTTCGGCAAGGAGACCAAAATGAACGTACGCATCAATGATATTATCAAAAAATCGGAAAAAACGGCTATGGCCCTAAGTAAACTGATGTCAAACATCAAAGGATCGTCGGCAAGCAAGAGCAGGACACTGGCGTCTATGAGGCATTCAATTATGCTATATGCCGCACTCGAACATCGAGGGAAAATTCACATGGCCTTCATTGATTTAACCAAGGCGTTTGACTCGGTGGACAGGGAAGTGCTCTGGAAAATTCCTAAAAAATTTGTGAAAGTATGTCGCAGTCTACATACAAACAACAACGCCCAGGTTATGTATAATAATGAGGCAACCGAACCTTTCCAAACCCTCACTGGAGTTAGGCAGGGATGTGTCCTGGCACCCCTACTTTTTAATTTGTTTACCACTGCTCTAACAATTATTGTTGACAACAAACTGACAGTCAGAGGAATAGGTCTCAGATACCGTTCTGATGACGGCCTCTTTAACATAGGGCGCTTTAGAGCTTTCACGAAAACATGCACACGATTCATTTGTGATCTCCAGTATGCGGATGACTGTGCACTTTTAGCCTCTACGCCGGAAGAGCTTCAAGAACTTTTAGATGTGTATGCCCAGAGCTATGATTCCTTGGGACTTAAAATCAATATTGGAAAGACTAAGATTATGTCAATTCCTCATCAATGGAACCAAATAGACATTACACTTAACGGAAATTCTCTTGAAGTGGTGGATCAGTTCAATTACTTAGGCAACGTTGTTAACGACAAAGCAAACATGGACAGCGAGATTCGCAATAGAATTAACGCTGCATCTAGAGCACTCTGGGGACTTAGAGAGAGAGAGAGTATTTGACAACCACGACCTTGCTTTGTCAACGAAAATGGCTGTCTACAGAGCAGTTTTCATTCCAACACTGCTATATGGATGTGAAAGCTGGGCCACTTACCGTCGTCATGTGAAAGAATTAGAACGTTTTCAGCAAAGACACCTCAGAAGTATGATGAAAATCCGTTGGTTCCATCACATATCAAACGTGGAAGTACTCAGGAGAGCAAACAGTCTTCCAATTGAGGTGATTATTTCAAGGGCACGCCTAACATGGGCAGGTCACGTTCATCGTATGCATGATAACCGCCTTCCTAAATGTACAACAAGTTATGGTGAATTGCTAAGCGGTAGAAGAAGACGTGGCGGTCAACGAAAGAGGTTCAAAGATGTTCTCCATGAAAATCTAAAATCCTGCGGTATTCCAGACGAGCAATGGGAACAACTTGCAGCGGACAGAACCGAATGGCGAGGGGTTGTGGCCAGCTATCAAGGAAATGTTGCTGCAAGAAGGCCGAATCCAAGACCTAACCGACCTGACTGCGGTCGACATGTGCTCTCCCGAATTGGTCCCTATAGCCATAGTCGTGTGCACCGTAGATGAATGGGAATTACAATAGACTACACCTTTTACTTGTTTTTTATTACACACAATATATCGACTGTAATATTTTTTTTTTATACTCGGACTTTAGTAAAGGCTAATAATAATAAAATAATAATAATAATAATAATGCCGCACCAATCTGGGCGAAAGCCATCCGGAGTAGGAGACAGGAATATGCTCATGAGTTTGCAGAGGAGATTAGCAATTCGTGTAAGTAGCGCATATCGCACTATATCGACAGAAGCAATCCAGGTCTTAACGGGGATCAAGCCAATAGAAATTATGATCCCAGAACGAAGTAAACTTTATGAAGTAGGCAAAGAAGGCAAGAGGCAAATTCAGGAAGAATTTGGCCAGGAGTGGCATCCGAGATGGGAAACAGATACTGGAGAAGAGAGATGGACCAAACGGTTAATAAAAAACATAGAAGCATGGAACCAACGCCGACGTAAGTACGGGGAAATTGGATAATACCTGACACAATTCCTTGGGGGGCATGGATGCTTTAATAATTATCTAAAAAGATTTGGACTTGGAAACTCGGAGAAATGCTGGTACTGCGAGGCGAAGATTCACCAGAACACATCTTCGCATGCAAAAAATGAATGACGCAAAGGGAAGAAATGTGCCAAAATATTGGGGAAATTTTAACGGCGATCGCAGAATTAATGTTAATAAATGAAGAAAACTGGCGAACAATCCACACCTTTATAAAGAAAGTGCTTAAGAATAAAGAACTAGATGAAAGGAGAAGAAAAGCAAAGAAATAGAAATGGTGACTAGAAGAAAAAAGGGGCTGTCCATAAAATACGCCACGTTACATTTTTTTGTTAATTTCGACCCCCACCCTCCCCCTTGTCTCACTTTGTCACATGTTTCTGAAGTCAATCTAGCAAGGACCCCCCAACATTAAAGCTAGAGAATTTGTAAAATTCAAAACAAAATAAATTTTCTTCACAACATAACATTTTATATTTATTATAAAAAAAAACAAAAACTCTTTTTATAATCATTGTACTACAAAGCTCGATGTCAATGGTAAAGCGTGCTGCTTAACAAGAAATAAATTAATAGCCGAAATACCGAATAAGAAGGTTGAGGTGCACGGTGAAATTGAAAACTACGCGACTAACGTGTTCGTCGGACGGATCCGCGTGTATCCATCCACGCGCTCGACGTAGATGTTTGCTCGCCGTCGCGTCCGTGGTCCTAGATGACGAGCACTAACAACGTGCCAGACACATGCGCAATAAGCATACGTGTAGTCATGTTCAAAGGATTGCTTGCCGCAAGGTTTGTAAAGTGAGATAGGTAGCATGGTAACTTGAACGGAATGGAGGGGTTACGATGAAGGCGGCCATCTTGCGCGTCATCGTGCCTGCTGAAACTTAATTGTACGTATGCATTTTTTGAGATTTTGCGCTTATTTGTTGAGTTATTTCGAAATACTTGTTGTTTTTGTGTTTATAATCGTGCAGTTATAGTTATTTATTTAGTGTATAATCTAATTGACAATTACTGTTAAAGAGAAAAGACTCATAGTATATAGAAGTTTGTAACCTATGTATTTACAGAAATAATTTTAAAGTAAACAGTTTTTATTATTTTCCGTTCATAATAATAACAAATAACAATGTTACATACAATTATTAGATGACGGGTTGTCAAAATAATTTAATTGACATAACTGACGTAAGAAGCCCTATTTGCAACAGACTTTTTTGAAAAAACATACTAGATAAAAAATCGATTACTTTAATTCGACCGCAACAGTACATGTAAAAATATAGGTATGTGTATATTTTGCATTTTGTTGTGTAAATACTTATCTAATATAAAAGTTTTGTTGTAAAAATAGTAGTAAATATGTATACATAAATAATGTATTGTAATATTTTTAGAAATAAATTAATTAATACAGGAAATAAAATTTATTTTCATATGATACAAAGAAATATTAAAACCAATGAGTGATTTTTTCTTATTAATTGCTGACATGATAAAATTTAATGGCACTCTTGTTAAATTTTATTAATAAATTATTGTATGCACATCTAATTCTAATAAAAAATTTGCATTAAAATTTTTTAATACTACATAATTATAAAGGTTGGCCTGGGGAAAAATTTCTACTCAGTACGTCATAAAATAAGAAACTTTTCTAAGTAACTCTTTTAGTTAGGGCGAAAATTAGTATCATGTATGTTTCTTCATCTATCTTATAACTTATTAAATTCGCTAAGAATTATTATATAAAGCAATTAAATCAAAACTGAAGTCTTGGGCAAGAAACTGCACACAAGATTAAAACAACCTACTTCAGTCCCTTGATATAAAATGTACTTCTTTAACTGCATACATTAATTAGTTATAAATTTGATATATAATAATGTCAATTTTAAATTCCAAGGAAAACGTTATCGATGTTAATAATCATTAATCAAAAAAGTCGATTTATTAATTTATGGTTGTATGTTAAAAAATACAAAATACGGAATTCAAATTCATAACTAATTATACTTCTACACTAATGGTTTGAATGCCAGAAATTCGAATGAGCAGGCAGAGTGACGCGTTCCCGCATTTTAAATAGTGATCTCTGATTGGTCGAAAGTTACCATGTTACCTACCTTACTTTACAAACCTTGTGCTTGCCGGACGTAAAATTAAAATTGCATGCCTCAATTGTTTCTAGGCAACTGACTCATAAATGACGTTTATCGGATCTGACAGAATTCATAAAGTGCTCTTTGTACTCGTTTATTAATCTTATTTTTTTAGCCGCTTTTACTTCACAGCCGCATTTACTTCATGGTCTCATGTATTAATTCATCACCATTGTTTGAAATGGATTTAAGCTTAAAGAAAAACTATAAGTAAGCAGAAGTTTCAAAGCTTTATTATGTATATTGAAATTAATAAACTGAGATACAGAAAAATAACATATAACATATGTGTAGCAGCGACAGATCTGTCTGCAGAAAAATCCGCCTATATGTAGCTCACCATAGAATCTACCTGTCGGACAAATCCTCTGAACATATTCGCATATGAATAGGCTGCTTAATGCATCAAGTCATAGTAATACATACAGAGTATTTTGTTATTTGTGTCTAAATGCAGCAATTTTCAAGTGAATGCTTGCCTGCGTATCATGTTTTGCGATATTGTTACTCTAATCATGTTTATTTTTTACTAAATAAGCTTGACATTAATTTAAATTTAATCAGTAACACCAAACCTTAGCAGTGGTGTCAAATTTTATAAAATGAATTGAAAGAATAGAGCAATGTTTAATTTCAGTGCATAATAGGTATGCTTTCCTTTGAAGTGTAAACAAATCTTAGATAACTCCAGATGTTTTTATTAAAATAATACTTTTCAAAAATTTCTGTGATGTCGTGTTTTAACTGATCCCCTATATCATCAGACATTGTTACGCTAGCTACTACCCCCTCTCCCTCCCCCCCCCCCCCCCCGTATTGCGTACGTATTTTATGGACAGTCCCCAAAGTAAAATAAATTCAATTTGATGGAATGCTCTGCGGTTCCAAATTGAAGGTGGTGAAAGGTGGAGTGGTTTTAGCTGGAACCTGTCAACACATGGGTTGCAAGAGTTCCTCTCCTCCACAAAAAAGGGAATAGTCGTTGTATAATCGTCTATGTTATGTGTATGTGTCCTAGTTAAGTTGTGAAATAGCCATTACTATAATAAGGAGATGAAAAAAATAAGCGGTGGAATAGCCATTAGCTATTCCACCAGGACGTTAATCTAAATAAGGAGATGAAAAAAAATAGAATAAAAAGTTCCACGGTTATAAATATTAAACGTGTTAGTGTGCAAACAGAACCAATATAATAGAACAAAATATTTTATTTCAAAAACATGTTTACATGTACGGAAGTATAATAAATAAATAATAGCTTTATTGTCCAACAGAGAACCCCATTTACAGGACAATGCATTACGGTGAAGTTGTCACCAGATGACCAAAAATAAATCCAATATTGTACAATCTGCATAAATGTAAGATAATTTGCGTTTTACGTTTTAGAGCTTACAAAGTATTTTGGACATGCCTAAGGTCGAGATGCTGCATAGCAACTTCTATTAATTTATTCAATAAACTGTAATGAATATCGCATATGTGACATATGTTATTATAGTTTTGACACATAACATGCAGAGGTGATTTCGACAAGATATTAATTCTAAGTGTTTTACATCTAAACGTTAGACTATGCCTCATGTTAATTCTAGGTCAAAATGGAACTTGTTTCAGGAACTATGTGGGAATGGGACTTGGTGACTTCGAATATCTGTTGCAAAAAGTCGCACCATATATACTGAAAAAAGATACAAATACCTTCGTGTATATGCCTCGAACTTTTGCGTCTTTATACTGCTTACTCCTTACATCCCAAACATTGGATTACCTTGCCTTTTCAGTGAGTAACAGGGTTTTTTTCTTTCGTAAACGATGACATTTTTCATATGTCACGGCATCCAAAACTAACACAAATTATAAAAGTATGCGTTGATTTGTCATGCATGTTGAATTAATTCCATAAACAGAATGTATGAGGAGCAATCGGTGCATTAGTGGTGAGAGGTAAGTGAAACCTCTCAAATGGTCAATTGCTACTATGCACCATAGATGTCTCCATGGGCGTATAGCGACTGGCGATTCTGCAAGTACCTGAGAGCGGCGACCTTACAGTCCTAGGTGGACTTAACCTACTGTTACAATAAATGATTTGCAGGAAACAACTACTCAGTGGGCAAATACCCCGACCTGCATTGAATTACACCTTACAAATTTTGAATATCAAATACACAGATATAAGATTCTGTTTATGCTATTTGCATAGATAGTTACTAACACAGAACACAGAACTGAAGATATTTTCTTTTAAATAATGTTGAGTTTGTTAAGTTCTCCTTTTAACATTGGTAGCCAGGTTGTTCAAATATCTACAGAACAATTCGATACGCACTTATCTTAATTTAATAAGATTATTGCTGATTCTTTAATTTTTCTTTTTTTTGGTATCTGCTTCTTTTGTTAAAATTTTTGCCGAGTACCAGTTTATTCTATGTCCGTTTTCCCAAGCATGTTCACAAATCTTTGATTTCTGAATTTAATTATTTCTAATGTAATTCTTGTGCTCATCCAACCTCACACCGAAAGGTCTGGATGACTCACCCACATAACATTTATCAAATTCACACGGGATATTGTAAATACAGTTTTTTGAGTTCTGCTCCCTGTTTATCGGTTTTGTTTTTGTTAAAATAGATCTTAAAGTGTTCCCAGCTTGAAATATCGTCACTTTGTCACTTGTTTTGTTTGTGTTTGTGTTTGTTTTGTCAAATTTGTCACCTACACGGCGTAGCTTCTCCGATAGTCCGTATACATAAGGAATTATTGCTGTATAATGACGTTCAGGTTTTTGTCGTACCTGATTGTACCTATTTTCAATATTTATGAAAACTCTATCAACAGAGGCTTCAGTATATTGATTTTGTAGAACCTCTTTGATAAATTTTTTCTCGTTATTTAATATTTCATTATTAGATGAAATTATTTTGGCCCTATCGTATAAACATTTTACAATACCCCTTTTAACATTTATTGACTGATTTGAGTTAAAATTTAGATATCTATTAGTATGTGTTGGTTTTCTATAAACGCTTGTTTCAATTGTATTATTTACCCTTCTAATTAAAACATCTAAAAACGGTAGTTCATTCCTACTTTCTACTTCTAATGTGAATTTAATAGACGGTTCCTTACTATTTATATTTTCCAAAAAACTATCTAGTAAATCGACACCATGAGGCCAAATTGCAAAGATGTCGTCCACATATCTCCACCAGACAATCGGTTTGTTTATACAATTTTGAACATGTTTGTTCTCAAAGTCCTCCATAAATATGTTGCTTAAAATTAGTGATAATGCAGACCCCATAGCTATACCAAAATCCTGCTGATAGAACTCATTGTCTAATTGAAAATATATTGTTTTTATACACATTGTTAAGAGTTCCACTATGCCATTTACACATACTTTAGTTTAGTTCTAGTTTCCAAACTATTATCATTTAGCAACCTGTCTTTAACTATTTTTAAGATTTCATCTACCGGAACATTGGTAAAAAGACTAACTGCATCAAAACTAACCATCAGGTGTGATTCATGAACATCGTTTTCATAAATTTTTTCTATACTTAAAATGTTTACTATTTTAAATATATGAATCGGTATTTCCAGATAATGGATCAATAGTTTTTAGTAAAAATTTTGCCAAATTATGACATGGTGAATTAATAGAACTAACAATTGGTCTTAAAAGAATATTTTGCTTATGTGTCTTTGGTAAGCCATAAAAATGAAGAGGCTTACTATGATGTTTTGTAAGGTTCCTTCGTTCAAAATCATTAAATTCATGTTTGTATTTAAACAGAGTTCTGTACATTTTGCTCTCTATTGATTTTGTTGGATCTTTATTTAGTTTTGAGTAGGGTCCCTCATTTACAAGAGTCATGATTTTTGTGTTATATATATATATCTTTATCTATAATGACTGTGGCATTACCGTTGTCTGCTGGCAATATTTTTACACTTTCATCGCGTTTTAAAGAATTTATCGATAACTTTTCTTCTGGAGTTAAATTATCTTTAATTTTATATTGCTTCTCTAAAGCAATTTTTGCCCGTATGCGATATTCATTCCCATTATCTGTTGGTAAATTTTGAGCCGTTTTTTCTATTGCCGCTGTTATATCAAATTTTGGAACAGATTTTGGGTTTATTGCAAAATTTAAACCTTTTGATAAGACAAACCTGTCTGAAATGGAGAAAATTTTTTTTGACATATTAATGACAGTCCTATCAATTAAAGGATTATTATTTATATTTTGTAATTGCCTAATCTGTTTTTCCCTTATTAAGTTTCTAAATTTATGTAAATGCGTACCTTTTTGCAGATTAAAATATTTTTCATAACTCAACCTGACATTCCGACAGTCCTGTTACGAATAGTACATCTACGTCTAATCTGCGGGTCGAAGTATAAATTTAATTCTAACGTCTTATTTTCAAACATTTTTCTTTTGTTGGAGTTTTGAAAATTATACTAGTTTTAGGTTTAGTTCCAGTATTTAGCAGAGACTTAGCTTGTGATATAGAAGTGGGACTGACAGCGGGAGAGCTGGTCTATAGGTGGGGTATCTCTTTTCGACTAGATGCAGCCGTTGTGATTCAGATGCGGTGGCGCACTGTGTATATTTACTGGGATGGACTCGAGATTCTTTGGGTCATTTAATGTACACCTGGTATTATCTACCGTTATGCTGTTTTTATTGAGGACTACTGTGTAGCATTGCCAAGTAGCTTCCATTTTATGGAACCATAAAGGCTTTTCATTGGCTCGGTCTTCTGGTGATGTATCATGTTTTGCATAATTTTCCTTCACCTTCACCTTCACCTTTACCTTCACCATCATCATCACCATCACCATTACTCTTATTATTATTTTACAGGCAACATTTTTTGAGGCCGCTCAGTTTTGCCAAATGATTCAAATGCAACTTGTCACGATAACTTCCCCCCAAGAAACTGCCAGATTATACAACTATATTCAGAATACTCGTAAGTTATAATAAATTTAAGTAGACATCAGATAGAACCAGCTTTTTTATAGCTATATGGCATTTTGCAAGGGATTCCATATAACTGAATTATAGATCAATCGAAATCATTAAAAAGACACTGAATTGGACATTTCATGTAGTTGATTTCGGACTATTAGATACACTTCTTTATTTTAAATTTTCTCAGGAATTGGAGACGGAAATTTTTGGACTTCAGGCAGCAAAGTATTAGATGGAAGAAATTGGATTTGGCTTTCAATTGGACAACCTATATCTTACACCAATTGGAGACGTAATCAGCCAGACAGTCCTCAGCATGAGCTATGTATTGAAGTTATACGCGAGGGCAATAGTTTTAGGTGGAACGATGTAAGATGTGAGCGTGAGCGTAATTTCATTTGCGAGACCCCTTCGGCTGTAAATACTTTACCAGTACCACCAACCCAACAATGCTGTTGTCACTTGGGTGAGTTATGTATTGGTGGATTTTCCTGTAATAGATCAATTGCGGTATATTTAAATACTTATTCTTACAATATTTAGTATTATATTTAAATAAAACTTATATTAATGTTATGTTAAATTTTACAAAACATAATACGTAGCCGACTATGGTTTTTTCCGGTCAAAAAATGGTGGAATCTTACTAGCGATTTTTTTTATTTCAAATCTAAGTGCGCCACTGGATTCAGCAACCTCCCAAATGTGTTTGTACCAAATTTTTTGAAAAACTCGTATTTTTTAATTTTTCCTGAGAGAAATAAAAACTCAGAAATTGCCGAAGAAATTTAACTGCTGTATGGGATTGTGTATTTATGAAAGAGTGCCTTGACTGAAATAACTGTCAAATGAATGATACATTGTTGATGAGTAGATATTGCTTATTTTTATTCCTTATTCAACGAAATTTGGTAAAAACGCATTTGGGGGTTGCTGAATTCAGTGGCGCACTCTGATTTGAAATTAAAAAAATGCTAATAAGATTATACCATTTTCTGACCCGAAACAAATCATAACAGGCCACGCTATTATGTTTTGTAAAATTTAATATAATACAAAGATGCGCTTTTCAAAGATCTTATTTAAAAAATATATACCTAAATCGGATATTAAATAAACTTTTTATAGGGGTGGTTCCAAGCAAAATGGGACACGCTGTATAAGAGTACTGCCGGTAATAAGTGTATCTTCGTCTATATCTGCAAATTGTAAACGCATTTTGTAGTTTAGATCATATAAATAGTAGTGATAAGATATGAAATGCTGTGAGCTAATTCTCTAAAGAAGATAATAGTTGGCCAAGAGTTGGTACAAATTTACTCATGGATAATAGGGATGTTGACAAAAAAAATTAAATCCTGTTTAAACATGATAAAATGGTTAAAAATAGTCTTACAATAATATCTACAAAGTTTTACAAAAATCAACAAATCCGTTCTATGGGAAAACCCCTAAAGAAATATGAATATTCATTTGAATGCGCGAAACACTTTCTGATTGGTGTGACGTCAGCTCGCCCGAAGTTAAGCGCGCGCAAGTATACTGGCTAGGGTTGCATGCACGTTTCATATGAGAATTAGTAGTAGTCTGCGTTTACTGACTTCTGCAAACACTTGTGTCCGTGTACTTCTTCGTTTCGTGACTTTTAATTTTAATTAAGGCATGCTATAAAAATGGAGGCAGATTTTCAAAAGGCGGACTCGCATAATCTACCAACTGTGGACGTTACCATGGTTTCAGAATTTTTGGCCATAGCGAAAGACTTCAATCAGCCTCAATCTAGTGGTGTAAAAGCTCTTTTCTCGCTACTTTGACGAGGATAATAATTAATTTTTTATCCGGTTGGCTAGTAAAAATATGCGTTACTCCGTCAGGTTTCATGCGAATATTAACTTTGCTTAATCTATACTCCCATTAATTTTCTATGTCTTCTTCTAGCTGAAACAAATATTTTATTATAAATACTGTTAAACAAATACCACAATCAAATTAGATATTACCTAATAAATAAATATCAATATAAATATACAAGGTAACCAAATAAATGGTCTACTTTAACATAAACTATACGATAAGTTATTTATGGTACTACTGCTACGTATAAGTTACACGAGAAAAGTTTTCTCAAGTGACTTATAGAACATAACACATGAGTACCATACAAAATTCTATCCAACACCTGCATTTATCATATTTTAAAAGATATAAAAATTTTGATTTCATTGTGTGGGACAGTTATTTTTACAACATCTTATTTTTGTTCATCTCAATTATGGTTTTATTTATACCCCTCCTCATTTTTGTCAATCTAAGTTATGAGTATGATTTGGTCAAGAAGGCGTGTTGCGTTCTTTTATAATAAATAAACTTATAACTCACTATTGTGTTAATAAGTACTGCAGTAGTCTACAACCAAATAAATAATGGCTCTATAAATAGTGACTGTTAGATAAAATAATAAAATTATGTAGGTATATATAATCAATATAATAAAACTTGTTATTCTTATCTTACATTAATATGGTCTTCGCAGCAATCAAAATGGGTTTTAATTGAAACGTTTTTATGTTCTCGTCTAGCTGCATTAAACCAAAGCTTCCTTCTTTTTACATTTTGTGGCACAGACATAAACACCTTTTCTGCGTTATTCACTGATGTATTTGTACATCCAGGAACAAAACTATACTTATTGTTATTAACTTTCACACTTTTTGAGTCTCCCATCATTAGAAAAACACGGATAAAACAATAATGAAACAAACAATCCATATCACGTAGGCATATGAGTTCCGCTGTCACCGCGCGCTACTCTCACTGCCGGGATCGTTTGCTAGCCTCGTTATTTCGGAGTTTTTATTTTTAGTTTATTTTCAAGAAAAAAGTTTTTAAGCGTTTTAATGATTATTATGTGTTTCTGTAGCCTTAGGACTATCATTCTTTATTACAATTAAAAAATAGTGAACATCCCTATTGTGGAAAGTGCAACATTATTTTAACTGCAGTCGAAGACTTCATAAGATGCCCCGGAAAATGAGAAAAGTGCTATCATCCAAAATATCAGAGCTAAAAAGTTACAAATAGTGGAAAACAGTCCAGGAATTAAGTGTTTCTGCGATACTTATGTTAAGTACGTTGTTGATGTCTTCATGCAGTTAAATAATAAAATAGATGATATTAAGGAAAGTAAATAAGGTATATAAGCAGACAAATAAGAAGATTAATTAATTGAGCCAAATTGGATTTACATTCTATAAGAAAATTTACACTCGGTATCTAAATTTTATTCTCGAGGGTCCGGTTCAACAAGTTGACAGATATTGGCAAACAAGATATTTCTAAAATAAGTTTAATAAGTGAATCAGACAATAACATTGAATGATCTAATTCTATACAATAATTAAAGTCAATAAAGTATACCTAAACCGTTAATAATTAAAAAGTTATAAGGATACAACTATTTATTTTACGTTTACATACATAATAATGTATGACAATTGCAATGAAAAAAAAAAAAAGGTAATCCACGGAACTGACTATATTGCTGAAACACCACAATTCAAACAATATCTGTTTTACTTTGGAATTAGAAATGGATTTGTCTATAATAACACCTTGATCATATTTGTATTCCTTAACGAGGAATGTGATATTTTATGTATTCTATTTTTCGTCGCTGATAAATAAATTTTCATTTTTTCAGTGTGATGAGAGTTATAATTGAGGTATCTTCCAGAACTTGTTGGTTTAATGTACCAGTCTAAGTTCGGGAAGATACCTCAATTATAAATATCATTACACTGAAAAAATTAATATTAATTTGGTACTAGCTATGAAAAACAGAATAAATAAAATGTCACATCCCTCGTTTTTTTATTGTATAATGGATACCCACCAAGGTTATTAAAAATATTATTGTATAATACAGTTAATAATGACATTTTGGGTAATGTCGGAGAAACAGAAACACAAAATACAGAATCCGCTACATATAATTCAATCCCATGAATTGAAGAACTTTCACCTAGAATAGTTAATATTTTCAAACATGACAAAAATATTGAAATAGCTCAAAAGGATACTAAACACATTGGTCAGTTATATACTAGGTTAAAAGACAAAAATATCCCTTTAAAAACATCAAATGTAGTATATAGTATACCTTGTCAAAATTGTGAATTAAAATATGTTATCCAAACATCTATAATGTTGAATACACGTATCAGTTTACACAAAAGTGATTGCAGAACACAATTACTTACACGTGCACTGTCAGAACATGCAATGGATATAGGTCATCATTTAGACTTTAATAATTGTAAAATATTATATATTGAAAAAAATACGACCAAAAAACTTTTCCTTGAAATGGTAGAAATTAATAATGAAAGTAATAATATGAATAAATAAACTGATATAAGTGGTCTGAGCAACATCTACTCGTACGTTCTAAAGTTGGATAATTCAAAGCAAAATATAAATGATAATAACAGTAGCAATTCTACAGATTAAAAAAATTACCAAACAAGATAACTTGGTTTCAATTACTTATTACATATAATGCACTAGCAATTCTTGGAAAAATCTTAATAAACTAATTTTCATAAAATATAAACATAAAAAATGCAGGTGGACATGAATAAGTAAATTTAAATATCATAAAATAATATTTTACAAGTATAGTTAAATGATAACAAGTTAGATATTAAATAGTATATTATACACTAAGGGAGAGAAACGTCTTATTTTTCTTGAGGTGTAATTTGAGGCCCGAGGGCAACAAATACATCAAGGGAAAAATGGCGGTCTCTCCCGAGGTGTATATACTATTTTTTCCACGATCGGGAATAGAAACATTTATTTCATAAAAGTAGTGTCTTAATGACAGAGGTTCGGAGCGGAGGAGCGGAGCAGTGATCAGTGATCAGTGATCAGTTTAGGGGTGGGGGGCAATTAGTGTGGTGGGGGTAAATATGGTGGTGGGGGGCAATTAGTGTGGTGGGGGTAATTAGAATGGTGGGGGGTAATTAGATTAGTGAGAAGTAATTAGAGTGATGGGGATATAAGTATGGTGGTGGGAGGTAATTAGACTGATATGATGTAATTAGAGTGGTGGGAGGTAATTAAGGGGCGGGGCTTAAGGGATGGGACGTGAAGGGCAGGGGCCTATGAGAGGTGGTGGGGGGGGGTGATTAGAATGGTGGGTAATTAGGGTGGTAATTCGTGAAGTGATGTAATTATGGTGGTGGGGGGTAACTAGAGTGGCCTGATGTAATTGTAGTGGTGGGGGGCAATTAGTGGAATGATGGGTAATTAGAGTAATTGCATGATGGATAATTATTGTGGTGGGAGGTAATTAGAATGTTGTGATGTAATTGTGGTGGTGGGGGGGCAATTAGATTAGTAAGAAGTAATTAAAGTGGTGTAATGTAATTGTAGTGGTGGGAGGTAATTAGGGTGATGTGATGTAATTGTGGTGGTGGTGGTGGGGGGGCAATTAGGATGGTAATTAGATTAGTGAGAAGTAATTAAAGTGGCGTGATGTAATTGTGGTGGTGGGGGGCAATTAGATTAGTAAGAAGTAATTAAAGTGGTGTAATGTAATTGTAGTGGTGGGAGGTAATTAGGGTGATGTGATGTAATTGTAGTGGTGGGAGGTAATTAAAGTGGTGTGATGTAATTGTGGTGGTGGAGGGCAATTAGTGGATTGATGGGTAATTAGAGTAGTTGGATGATGGGTAATTATTGTGGTGGGGGTGACTCAATTAGGGTGGTGGGAGGTAATTAGACTGGTGGGAGGTAATTAGAGCGGTGTGATGTAATTGTAGTGGTGTGATGTAATTGTGGTGGTGGAGGGCAATTGCAGTGGTGGAAAGTAATTGAAGTGGCGGGGCGTTAGAGGGCGAGGCCTAGGAGTGGTGTGGTAATTAGAGTGATGGGATGTAAATAGAGTGGTGGGAGGTAAATAAAGTGCTGTGGTAATTAGAGGACAGTTACAGGTAATTTAAGTAAAAATAAAGGTAATTGTAGTAAAAATAATGGTGATTAAAGCAATTATGGTCAATCCATCCGTCTAGCCGTTCGTATGCAGACAGTTAAATAATTATCTATTATGTTGTATTGTCCTATTGCACTTTGTATTTTTTTACGATGAGATAACAAACATTCATTCTTGATTATATACCTACCACTTTATTTACCTGCCTTATCCTTATGCCGATAAACAATTGCGACCTATCTGTCTTATCTTTATGTCGATCAACAATTATTTTACCTGTCTTATCTTTAGGGACATCTGTCTTATCCTATGCTGATTTATGAGATATACATTTACGACCTGCCTGTCTTATCCACCGAGATTTTTATCAATGAATTTGTGAAAGGGAACATTTACATTGTTATTTCAGTACCTCCAGAGTACCCTCTTTATGGCTTTTGTGTACTTAACATCTTGACATCACAAGTGAGGAGAACGTGTAGCTGTTTATTTTAGTTTTTATTTTTTTAGAATTGAAACACATGATTTACATTTTCATATATTATTTATTACCTATTCTGTCACATTACTATTTTCATACTATTTATTACCTATTCTAATACATTACTAACTAATTGTCTTTTTATTTTATCTTGCACCAAAAAATCCACCTTGAACTGATCCATCCAATGCATTATAGGTCAAGTAGGCATCGTGAAGTATAAGTTCAGGAACTTTGTTTTTTGTGTCTCAAACTCTATTAGTATGTCAACTCTATGGTGTGGTAATAATTAGAATGGTGGGAGATAATTGCATTCTTCTGATCCATATTTATTATTTATGTCTAAACAGTTAATGAATATATATTACAAATCAAAATTATCGCGTTCTGATTCAGACTCATCCAAATCAACACTATCCCATCCCGCTTCAGGCTCCTCCATGTTCAAACGTCTAGCGTATTTTAGTAAAATGTCCAACCTCTTTTCACTATTATCTTCATCAAGTCGATGATGCCCCCAAGCCAAAGTATATACATCATCGGGTATAACATACCTCTTGTCATCAGCAGACGATAGGGCTACTTTATTTTTGAGTTCAGTGTGAATGGTATGTAAATCAGATTTAAATATGGACATTTTACGGAATATTAATCCGCCATTTTCAACAACTTGAACATAATCAGAAAAATTAATTTGATGTTTTACTACACTTTTGGAAACACCTTTTGCCTTTTTCGTAATGTCGTCAGCTTTAACACAGTAGGCTTTCGCACCAGTTCCATAAAAGCATTCTATTGGTCTTCCAGCATACTCATCTTTCATTTTCCCTACTACAGATATAGTTTTAGGCATGTTATGATTGTTGTATGCACCATAATTTGAAGTGTCGAAGAAGTGAATGTTTTTCTTGATATCATCATAAACGTTTTCTGTGAATATTTCTAAAATTAAACTATCAGTGTCTGTGTATAAAACAGTCGCGTCATCTCCATACATGGGTTTAATGTAACCATATAAAAATTCGTAGATTATGGTTTTGGAAATATCTAAAATTGAAAAACATGCATAAAGTGGTTTATCGTAAACAACTTTTAATTTTTCCAATTGCACTGCCACTAGATTTTCATCAAATACTGAGCAAGACTTAAAATACGGCCTGGCTATTAACGCCCTGGCGCCCAAAGTACCTTTTCTGTTTTCCCAGCACGAACAGAGTTTAATATTTTGTCTTTTATCGACGTTTTCCATCGTTTTGCCGAAAATTGAATTCACCATGAGCTTAAATAGGTCCTTTTCAAACTCGTTTCGAGCGGAATTACGAAGTGTTGTATTTAAGTCAATATATGATCCAAGCCAGGCGGACTGAGAGAATTCTATTATCCTATGCACGTTCTTTAATATCAGGCCATATTTCAAACATTGTTTCAGATTTTTGTAGTGAATGATATATTTATGTTTATCTCGTAAGTTTGGAATTAATTTTGGAGCTTTACTTTTGGGAGGAATCATACTCTCTGGGCAAAACGGCAGTTCGTTATGGTCATCGTGCAAGTGTAGAGGATATTCCAAGTCGACTTCTAAAACGTATCCTTTGGGTGAATCTTTTCCAATCAGGGAACAATCAAATTTTTTGATTTCCTCTCTCTCAAGCCATCTGAAGTCACTAGTCGGTAGCATTTCTTTCATAGCTGCTCCGTACAGATTTGTAGCATCAAGATAGACGATGTACGACGATTCTTTGGTGGAGTCATAGTTTGATAGATATTTGTTGTTCGCTATAGACTTTCTCTTTGAACATTGCGATACACCGCCACGAATACCTTTTCTAAAGAAGTGCACAGTATCCACATCAGTCAGAAGTTCCAGTTCGATCTGTGTATATCGCAACATGGCATCCCAGCTCAAAGAAGGTGCTGTTAAATAATGAGCAGGATCTAACTTGTAGTGCTTCAAACATACCTTTCTAAAATTTTCAAACACATCTGCTAATAAAAATATATCTGATTTCAGATAGATATCTGCGTATTCTCCCAATGTATTGCATTTAAAGACACTCCACACTTTATTGGCTCGTTCATAATCCTTATCAGAAAGAGATTCGTTGGTTAAGTAGTTGTAAAATAGGTCTTTGGACGGTAACTGGGTTTCTTCCAATTTTTCAAAAGAGCTCATATAATTGTAAGGAAAAACCCCCTTCTGTCTTATTAAATCGAATTCCTCATCGTTTTGAAAATACTTTCTAGTTTCAACACATTGATCGGATACTAAACTCTGACTCAATTTATCGAGGGATCTTGATAAAAATCGAAAAGAGTCCACAAATTTCAACCTCAGGTATATGTGCGGTATATTGGGATTCGCAGATTTCTCTACAATGATTGACTTTGAGAACGAAATGTATTTCTCCTTGGTTTGGGCTATTACGGAAACATGCTCTTTTTGGGATGCTAACTTCTTAATGAATAAATGACTATCATAGTTTGTCAAATTGTGGAAGAACACAGGTATAAATTTCGGCACTTTATAGTTTAAATTACAAATAGAGTGTGCAGCCGCGCGGAAGCGTCCTGTTAAATGGCAGTGATCACGCACTTTTTTGTCCTCAGGCTTGAAGGGTTTTGTGCAAATATGGCAGCATACCGCATTTTCATATTCGACTTCTTCTTGGGCTGAAAGAGGGAACATCTTTTTCACATGCTTTAAATGATTCTCATACAAGTTTAGAGCCGTTTCATCCAACCTTTTAATGAACACTTCAGCGGCATCAGGTCCTCTGTATGTTACAAATTTTGAGTACTTATCATCGAAATTACATTTTACATAAAAGCCGAAAGAATAGGGTTGGTGTTCACATACTTTAACTGTGAATGACTTATCATCACAAGGTTCATTATGGTCGATGGGTTTCAGTAAACTTTCGAAATCGGCATAAATCACAAATGGCACTGGTAATTGTCTTTCAAAGTTTATAAACTTAAGAACATTTTCAGGTACTGATTCACCATATTTATTAATTTTTATGTCAGTAGATGGTAGTTTCGTATAGGTATGATTGCAGTCATTTTTTTCATGCATTTTTAGATGTTCTTCTTTTCTAAACGGCTGCAAACACCCATCACAGATATGTAATCGACCATCGTGGTTTGATATTTGTTTTGAAACCAATTTTGATAAATTTTGTATAAGACAATAATGATTGTTACCCACATCATCCGATATAAGTAACAGATTAACGTGTTTGGCTTGGCGATGTGAAGTAAAATGTAATGGTCCCACAACTTCAGTAATAGTATTACCATCTTTGAATTCTGATTCAAGGCCAAACACATTCACGGAGATGTTATTAATTTTTTCAAACTTCGCAATGTCCTTCAATTTGACAGGAAATTCAATGTCTCTAAAACACAACATGGTATCATAATGTGGATATGAGCATGTCATCGTTGGAGCATGCTTTACAGGGGAAATGGCTGCAATTACTGACCAAGCAAAGCATGCATTGTCCCTATTTTGTATATTTAAAACAGCGCTCTTTTGTTCTATGTCTTTGGGTAGCCTGATATAAGATGACGCCGACATTGATGCAAGCTTATTTATGTTTACATCGAGGAACATTATATGTTTCAGCGTCCACCCCGAATCTTTCTCTTGGAATTCAGAGGCTTGTGTAGTCATCTCATCGCCAAACTCTTCGAAAATCTGATGTAGATCTGTAGAAATGGTGATTATTTTATTTTTGGTATTAAACGATTTGATATCGGATAACTCCTTTTCAGGTATTTCATAAAGCCCAAATATTTCAAAATTTATCTTGAGGGTCTGGTATTTCTGCAAGTATTCCTCGATTATATTCAACACTTTTTGCTCCACTTCTTTCAAAAAATCAGTATAATCGATATGGTTTCTTGGACTGTTAAAACGGTAGCTAGCTATTCTGTCTTTGAAAGCACTATGTAGTTTATCGACACCATTTCCTAAACTGTTATCAATAGGGCGGTTAATTTTTTTTCTGTTAATTAATAACGTATTTTTCTGACCGTTGCATCTATTATTAATATGACGTTTTAAGTTGAAAGATGATGAAAAGTTCTTTCTACAATATTCACAAGTTTTTGAACCACTCGGAGAATTTTGTTTTCTGTTCATTACAAACATCTCATTCGGCACGGCACATCTGTTATTATTAATATGTCATTTTAAGTTAAAAGATGATGAAAAGTTCTTTCCACAATAATCACAAGTTTTTGAACAATTAATACCGCTTGTCGAAGGCACACTATTAAACTTTTGCTTCTTGCTTGGTGGTTCACATCCAATCTCTCGCACTTTACTATCTTTTACAATGGTACAGTATTGGCGAATATGTCGAACTAAATTGCTTTTTGTTGAAAAAACTTTCTCGCAGTAACTACACTTCATTGTTGTATAAGAATTTACACGATACTGATGAATGTGTCTAATCGACCGCATTATATAGCATCCGGAGAACAGAGTGGAGGTGGTGGAGGGCAATTGCAGTGGGGGAAGGTAATTGAAGTGGCGGGACGTTAGAGGGCGGGGCCTAGGACTGGTAGTGGGGGTTAATTGAAGTGGCGGGGATAGATAGGCGTTAGTTGAATATACTAATAAGCCACACCTCCTCTACAATTGTATTAACAATAGATGAAGTATTTTATTGTATTATTTTTAGAGGACTTTATATTTCTAAACGTATATTATGTATTACTTTAGAGAATATAAGATTAAAACCAGTCACTTGTGTTTTTATTATTTATTTCATCATACTACTCATAAACATTTAAAGCTATAAAAAAATTACACAAATTCATGAAAATATTATACTATAGAAGTTTTATCGATCCAAGTATTATGGCTATTTGGGAGTCCAAGCCATTTCACAAAAATCTTCTTTCCTCTCTTTTTAAAACCTTCCCCCCCCCCCCCAGGTACACATCCGGATACTTAGCTTTTTGCAATTCCATTCCATAAAAGCCTCCCTTTATCGGTTGACCCTGCATATCTTCGATTAAATAAGTCCTGGGGTAGGTTACATATACTTTAAAGACTTTGAACAGTTCAGTTGAAAAGTTAGGTGTATGGTTTGCTACGATAGGTTAGATTGGTTAAGTGCGCGCGCACCCCAGGACTTATTTAATCGAAGATATGCAGGGTCAACCGATAAAGGGAGGCTTTTATGGAATGGAATTGCAAAAAGCTAAGTATCCGGATGTGTACCTGGGGGGGGGGGGGGAAGGTTTTAAAAAGAGAGGAAAGAAGATTTTTGTGAAATGGCTTGGACTCCCAAATAGCCATAATACTTGGATCGATAAAACTTCTATAGTATAATATTTTCATGAATTTGTGTAATTTTTTTATAGCTTTAAATGTTTATGAGTAGTATGATGAAATAAATAATAAAAACACAAGTGACTGGTTTTAATCTTATATTCTCTAAAGTAATACATAATATACGTTTAGAAATATAAAGTCCTCTAAAAATAATACAATAAAATACTTCATCTATTGTTAATACAATTGTAGAGGAGGTGTGGCTTATTAGTATATTCAACTAACGCCTATCTATCCCCGCCACTTCAATTAACCCCCACTACCAGTCCTAGGCCCCGCCCTCTAACGTCCCGCCACTTCAATTACCTTCCCCCACTGCAATTGCCCTCCACCACCTCCACTCTGTTCTCCGGATGCTATATAATGCGGTCGATTAGACACATTCATCAGTATCGTGTAAATTCTTATACAACAATGAAGTGTAGTTACTGCGAGAAAGTTTTTTCAACAAAAAGCAATTTAGTTCGACATATTCGCCAATACTGTACCATTGTAAAAGATAGTAAAGTGCGAGAGATTGGATGTGAACCACCAAGCAAGAAGCAAAAGTTTAATAGTGTGCCTTCGACAAGCGGTATTAATTGTTCAAAAACTTGTGATTATTGTGGAAAGAACTTTTCATCATCTTTTAACTTAAAATGACATATTAATAATAACAGATGTGCCGTGCCGAATGAGATGTTTGTAATGAACAGAAAACAAAATTCTCCGAGTGGTTCAAAAACTTGTGAATATTGTAGAAAGAACTTTTCATCATCTTTCAACTTAAAACGTCATATTAATAATAGATGCAACGGTCAGAAAAATACGTTATTAATTAACAGAAAAAAAATTAACCGCCCTATTGATAACAGTTTAGGAAATGGTGTCGATAAACTACATAGTGCTTTCAAAGACAGAATAGCTAGCTACCGTTTTAACAGTCCAAGAAACCATATCGATTATACTGATTTTTTGAAAGAAGTGGAGCAAAAAGTGTTGAATATAATCGAGGAATACTTGCAGAAATACCAGACCCTCAAGATAAATTTTGAAATATTTGGGCTTTATGAAATACCTGAAAAGGAGTTATCCGATATCAAATCGTTTAATACCAAAAATAAAATAATCACCATTTCTACAGATCTACATCAGATTTTCGAAGAGTTTGGCGATGAGATGACTACACAAGCCTCTGAATTCCAAGAGAAAGATTCGGGGTGGACGCTGAAACATATAATGTTCCTCGATGTAAACATAAATAAGCTTGCATCAATGTCGGCGTCATCTTATATCAGGCTACCCAAAGACATAGAACAAAAGAGCGCTGTTTTAAATATACAAAATAGGGACAATGCATGCTTTGCTTGGTCAGTAATTGCAGCCATTTCCCCTGTAAAGCATGCTCCAACGATGACATGCTCATATCCACATTATGATACCATGTTGTGTTTTAGAGACATTGAATTTCCTGTCAAATTGAAGGACATTGCGAAGTTTGAAAAAATTAATAACATCTCCGTGAATGTGTTTGGCCTTGAATCAGAATTCAAAGATGGTAATACTATTACTGAAGTTGTGGGACCATTACATTTTACTTCACATCGCCAAGCCAAACACGTTAATCTGTTACTTATATCGGATGATGTGGGTAACAATCATTATTGTCTTATACAAAATTTATCAAAATTGGTTTCAAAACAAATATCAAACCACGATGGTCGATTACATATCTGTGATGGGTGTTTGCAGCCGTTTAGAAAAGAAGAACATCTAAAAATGCATGAAAAAAATGACTGCAATCATACCTATACGAAACTACCATCTACTGACATAAAAATTAATAAATATGGTGAATCAGTACCTGAAAATGTTCTTAAGTTTATAAACTTTGAAAGACAATTACCAGTGCCATTTGTGATTTATGCCGATTTCGAAAGTTTACTGAAACCCATCGACCATAATGAACCTTGTGATGATAAGTCATTCACAGTTAAAGTATGTGAACACCAACCCTATTCTTTCGGCTTTTATGTAAAATGTAATTTCGATGATAAGTACTCAAAATTTGTAACATACAGAGGACCTGATGCCGCTGAAGTGTTCATTAAAAGGTTGGATGAAACGGCTCTAAACTTGTATGAGAATCATTTAAAGCATGTGAAAAAGATGTTCCCTCTTTCAGCCCAAGAACAGCCCTACAACTACTATACTGTGCACTTCTTTAGAAAAGGTATTCGTGGCGGTGTATCGCAATGTTCAAAGAGAAAGTCTATAGCGAACAACAAATATCTATCAAACTATGACTCCACCAAAGAATCGTCGTACATCGTCTATCTTGATGCTACAAATCTGTACGGAGCAGCTATGAAAGAAATGCTACCGACTAGTGACTTCAGATGGCTTGAGAGAGAGGAAATCAAAAAATTTGATTGTTCCCTGATTGGAAAAGATTCACCCAAAGGATACGTTTTAGAAGTCGACTTGGAATATCCTCTACACTTGCACGATGACCATAACGAACTGCCGTTTTGCCCAGAGAGTATGATTCCTCCCAAAAGTAAAGCTCCAAAATTAATTCCAAACTTACGAGATAAACATAAATATATCATTCACTACAAAAATCTGAAACAATGTTTGAAATATGGCCTGATATTAAAGAACGTGCATAGGATAATAGAATTCTCTCAGTCCGCCTGGCTTGGATCATATATTGACTTAAATACAACACTTCGTAATTCCGCTCGAAACGAGTTTGAAAAGGACCTATTTAAGCTCATGGTGAATTCAATTTTCGGCAAAACGATGGAAAACGTCGATAAAAGACAAAATATTAAACTCTGTTCGTGCTGGGAAAACAGAAAAGGTACTTTGGGCGCCAGGGCGTTAATAGCCAGGCCGTATTTTAAGTCTTGCTCAGTATTTGATGAAAATCTAGTGGCAGTGCAATTGGAAAAATTAAAAGTTGTTTACGATAAACCACTTTATGCATGTTTTTCAATTTTAGATATTTCCAAAACCATAATCTACGAATTTTTATATGGTTACATTAAACCCATGTATGGAGATGACGCGACTGTTTTATACACAGACACTGATAGTTTAATTTTAGAAATATTCACAGAAAACGTTTATGATGATATCAAGAAAAACATTCACTTCTTCGACACTTCAAATTATGGTGCATACAACAATCATAACATGCCTAAAACTATATCTGTAGTAGGGAAAATGAAAGATGAGTATGCTGGAAGACCAATAGAATGCTTTTATGGAACTGGTGCGAAAGCCTACTGTGTTAAAGCTGACGACATTACGAAAAAGGCAAAAGGTGTTTCCAAAAGTGTAGTAAAACATCAAATTAATTTTTCTGATTATGTTCAAGTTGTTGAAAATGGCGGATTAATATTCCGTAAAATGTCCATATTTAAATCTGATTTACATACCATTCACACTGAACTCAAAAATAAAGTAGCCCTATCGTCTGCTGATGACAAGAGGTATGTTATACCCGATGATGTATATACTTTGGCTTGGGGGCATCATCGACTTGATGAAGATAATAGTGAAAAGAGGTTGGACATTTTACTAAAATACGCTAGACGTTTGAACATGGAGGAGCCTGAAGCGGGATGGGATAGTGTTGATTTGGATGAGTCTGAATCAGAACGCGATAATTTTGATTTGTAATATATATTCATTAACTGTTTAGACATAAATAATAAATATGGATCAGAAGAATGCAATTATCTCCCACCATTCTAATTATTACCACACCATAGAGTTGACATACTAATAGAGTTTGAGACACAAAAAACAAAGTTCCTGAACTTATACTTCACGATGCCTACTTGACCTATAATGCATTGGATGGATCAGTTCAAGGTGGATTTTTTGGTGCAAGATAAAATAAAAAGACAATTAGTTAGTAATGTATTAGAATAGGTAATAAATAGTATGAAAATAGTAATGTGACAGAATAGGTAATAAATAATATATGAAAATGTAAATCATGTGTTTCAATTCTAAAAAAATAAAAACTAAAATAAACAGCTACACGTTCTCCTCACTTGTGATGTCAAGATGTTAAGTACACAAAAGCCATAAAGAGGGTACTCTGGAGGTACTGAAATAACAATGTAAATGTTCCCTTTCACAAATTCATTGATAAAAATCTCGGTGGATAAGACAGGCAGGTCGTAAATGTATATCTCATAAATCAGCATAGGATAAGACAGATGTCCCTAAAGATAAGACAGGTAAAATAATTGTTGATCGACATAAAGATAAGACAGATAGGTCGCAATTGTTTATCGGCATAAGGATAAGGCAGGTAAATAAAGTGGTAGGTATATAATCAAGAATGAATGTTTGTTATCTCATCGTAAAAAAATACAAAGTGCAATAGGACAATACAACATAATAGATAATTATTTAACTGTCTGCATACGAACGGCTAGACGGATGGATTGACCATAATTGCTTTAATCACCATTATTTTTACTACAATTACCTTTATTTTTACTTAAATTACCTGTAACTGTCCTCTAATTACCACAGCACTTTATTTACCTCCCACCACTCTATTTACATCCCATCACTCTAATTACCACACCACTCCTAGGCCTCGCCCTCTAACGCCCCGCCACTTCAATTACTTTCCACCACTGCAATTGCCCTCCACCACCACAATTACATCACACCACTACAATTACATCACACCGCTCTAATTACCTCCCACCAGTCTAATTACCTCCCACCACCCTAATTGAGTCACCCCCACCACAATAATTACCCATCATCCAACTACTCTAATTACCCATCAATCCACTAATTGCCCTCCACCACCACAATTACATCACACCACTTTAATTACCTCCCACCACTACAATTACATCACATCACCCTAATTACCTCCCACCACTACAATTACATTACACCACTTTAATTACTTCTTACTAATCTAATTGCCCCCCACCACCACAATTACATCACGCCACTTTAATTACTTCTCACTAATCTAATTACCATCCCAATTGCCCCCCCACCACCACCACCACAATTACATCACATCACCCTAATTACCTCCCACCACTACAATTACATTACACCACTTTAATTACTTCTTACTAATCTAATTGCCCCCACACCACCACAATTACATCACAACATTCTAATTACCTCCCACCACAATAATTATCCATCATGCAATTACTCTAATTACCCATCATTCCACTAATTGCCCCCCACCACTACAATTACATCAGGCCACTCTAGTTACCCCCCACCACCATAATTACATCACTTCACGAATTACCACCCTAATTACCCACCATTCTAATCACCCCCCCCCCCACCACCTCTCATAGGCCCCTGCCCTTCACGTCCCATCCCTTAAGCCCCGCCCCTTAATTACCTCCCACCACTCTAATTACATCATATCAGTCTAATTACCTCCCACCACCATACTTACATCCCCATCACTCTAATTACTTCTCACTAATCTAATTACCCCCCACCATTCTAATTACCCCCACCACACTAATTGCCCCCCACCACCATATTTACCCCCACCACACTAATTGCCCCCCACCCCTAAACTGATCACTGATCACTGCTCCGCTCCTCCGCTCTGAACCTCTGTCATTAAGACACTACTCATAAATAAAGAATTATAATAAATTGGAGCAAAATTGTGACAGAAGTAAAATCCTAGTGACGAAATAAGACAAAAATTTCCTTAGAGGAGTTTTTATTTCATGCCCAATAGTTAAACAAAATGTAATAAAAACTCCCCTAGGGAAATTATTGTCTTATTTCGTCCCTAGGGAGTAAACGCTTTACTTCTGTCACAATTTTCATGCCATGGAAATCGATTTCTACTCCCGGTCGTGGAAAAAATTAATTATTACAGTTAAAAATAAAAAAAATTGTTTGTAAAGTTATTAAAAAAAAAAAATTATTAATTATCGATTTGAAATCATCATGAAAACGTAGTGACTTAGATATGGGAATTGAAAGAACAAGATGGCAGCAGCACTGGCTTCCTGTCAAACATTTTTATGTTTATGTCCTATTAGGCATATGTGAATGTGGGCATCCAGGTACAAGTACAAGTGTCTAATAATAATCCTTAAAAACTGAAGTAATTTATATGCAATGTTCACCAGTTTATTAAAAAAATTATTCTCAACAATTGTCCCATTCACCGTCACAAGAATAGTCTTGACGACTCATAGTTCATACAGCATAGTTTCAACTCCATTTCGTAAATTATTTTAAACGAAATTTTAATCAGATTTTATTAATATGTGTAATTAAACTTAAGTTAAATGTTTTATTAATAACAATAGCAGTGTAGCTATGTGCGTGTGGGATCGACCATTAGTAACGTTTTAAGTAATTTTCCTGCCATGTGTTTCGACGCAGGTTTATCAAATTAACCTCAAGTTAACGTCTTGAGAAAGCTAATAAACATTAGCGAAAAGCTTGACAATAACAAGGAGTTTTCTTTTTGTATTTGCCAAAATACCTTATCACTGACTGCAACCTCAATAAATTTTATGTTTGTATATATATATATATATATATGTTCCGAGAATCTTCCGCGGTCGTTGGTATGAAAAATACTAGGTTCTCGGGTTGAACCGCGTCTGAGATTGTTAAGGTCTCGACGTTTCGGCTCCCGTTTTGGAGCCATTTTCAAGAGAAAAAGTGGGTCAAGTAAAAATTGTCAAAGAAAATAATGCTAGGAGTTCGTGGAACTGGTTCGATTCCGGGGCTCAATCTGCCTACTCCCCCAGATCTCACCACGATCCGTCTCTAAGGCCTCAGCCTGCCTACTCCTTAGAGCGAACTCGCTGGCAGTATCGGACGAAGTGTTATTTATACGAAAGCTGTCTGTGGGTGGGAGAGTGGTGAGGGGTTGAGGGTCTGTTGATGGAGGCATCAGAGCAGAACGGCTGCTATCAGGATTATGAGATGTGGATGAATATTGTGGGGCTAGCCTGGAGATCAATGATTTCCAAGCGACTGGAAGACGATGACCGTCATCCCTTTTGTTTAGACAATTGGGACGTTTTTCAATCTCAATTGCTTCGTGGATGATTCGCGGTTTCTGGAATAATGATGGTGCTATGGTTTTGGTGTTATCGAAGTCTATATTATGGCCTGTTAGAAGGCGGTGTTGGGCAAGTGATGATGTGGGATCGGATTTTCTAACTGCAAGACGATATTCATATATTCTATTGTTAATCCGTCTGTTGGTTTGTCCAATGTAGGTTTGGGGGCAGTTTGAGCAAGGTATTTCTTATACACCGTGGGAATCATTAGGTATTTGGTCTTTTGGGGTTCTGATTAAATTGGAAATTGTTTGGTGTGTTGTGAATATGGTTTTTATGTTATTAGATTTCAGGACTTTTGAAATTTTGTCTGTGACACCTTTGATGTAGGGTGGGAAAGCTTTTTGCTGAGGGGGAGTTTCTGTCTGTTGAATTTGGGAAGGATTTTGTGCTTTGTGTATGGATCGCGTTATATGTCCTTTGTCGTAACCGTTTTGTAGAAGTGCTTCTTGTAATGTTTGTAGTTCGGATTGTCTGTTGTGATTGTCTGTTAGTCTGAGGGATCTGGTTACAAGAGTGTTGACAACGGAATTTATTTGTGATGGATGGTGGTGTGATTTTGACTTAAGGTAACGGTTGGTGTGGGTTGGTTTTCTATACACAGAGTAGGAGAGTTGATTGTTGTTTTGTTTTGTAATGAGGACGTCTAGGAAAGGGAGAGAACAATTGTTTTCGATTTCAATAGTGAACTGGATCTGAGGGTGTATATGATTAATGTGAGACAGGAAGTTGTTTAGAGAATCTCTACCATGTGGCCAGATAACGAAGATGTCATCTATGTATCTTAGCCAGCAAGTAGGTTTGCAGTAAGAAAATCCGATCCCACATCATCACTTGCCCAACATCGCCTTCTAACAGGCCATAATATAGGCTTCGATAACACCAAAACCATAGCACCATCATTTTTCCAGAAACCGCGAATCATCCGCGAAGCAATTGAGATTGAAAAACGTCCCAATTGTCTAAACAAAAGGGATGACGATCATCGTCTTCCAGTCGCTTGGAAATCATTGATCTCCAGCCTAGCCCCACAATATTCATCCACACCTCATAATCCTGATAGCAGCCGTTCTGCTCTGATGCCTCCATCAACAGACCCTCAACCCCCCACCACTCTCCCACCCACAGAGAGCTTTCGTATAAATAACATTTCGTCCGATACTGCCAGCGAGTTCGCTCTAAGGAGTAGGTAGATTGAGGCCTTAGAGACGGATCGTGGTGAGATCTGGGGAGTAGGCAGATTGAGACCCCGGAATCGAACCAGTTCCACGAACTCCTAGCATTATTTTCTTTGACAATTTTTACTTGACCCACTTTTTCTCTTGAAAATGGCTCCAAAACGGGAGACGAAACGTCGAGACATTAACAATCTGAGACGCGGTTCATCCCGAGAACCTAGTATTTCAGGCTACCTATCACCAATTATTTGCCAAATTGCCAAAAGTTGCACGACCCCTTCAACACCTAACTCCACCACCTCTTCAACGCCCAAGGACTCCACCACCCCTTCAACACAAAACCCAACACTGAACTGAAAGAGGTGTTTACAAGGAACAGAACAGAGAAAGTTTATATTTCTAATAACTATGACAAAGTTGTATTGTATTGTACTAACTCTCTATATTGTGCTTAAATTTGTTTAAATATATTAATATAGGATCAGATAAATTTCTAAATTATTTGATCATAACATGTCAATTAGATTGAAGAGCTGCACTGAACATATATCTTTCATTTTCTTTATCGATTCCTGCAGCGATCTATGTCATAAATTACAATTCAATATGATGTGTTCGAACCCTTATCACGGTTATCCGTAGTTTTCATTTTTTGTATTGCAATAATAATAATAGTAATGTTGGTGTGGAAAGACTGGAATGGGAGCTCCTTTCAGTAGGAATTAGTCTTTTGGACTGTGTTTGTTGCAATCTGTTGGTAATATGTGATGATTACATTCAACGCGTCATGCTTGTAATTCGTGATTTAGCGCTCGGTGGGGCACATAACCCCGGGGGGTGGGGTTGGTTGCAGTTTAATTCTACTCCTTACACTCAAAATAAGTATTTTATAGATCCTGCATAACCTAAAGTATTTGGAATGTATTTAATTCAATAATTTATATTTACGAACTTTCCGATATCCTTATCTTTGATAATGACCTGAGATGATAGGGATCGAGCTAGACTATCGTTCTTTGACTAAAATATTTATGAAGCTTACATCTGAACTTAATACATTTATCTCATAATAAATCATGCTAAATGTAAAGATCTACTTTAAATACAGTGTTGCCCAATTCAGGGATTGGGAACGTCTATTCCACATACCCTTCATATCCAAATAATCAAATTATAAAAGATATACAGGTAATATCCTAGCGCTCAGCGGAAAACTGTAGAACTATTTTTATATAAAACTTGATATTTAACAGGACATTTATCGAAAATTCCCTAAACGTAATGTTGACACGCCCAAGTAACATTTTGAGTAATAATTTTTGGTCTACATGCCCTATTATCTGTGTAATGACTGTGAAATGATCTTTAAGATAAATTTAACAACTCTAGATGTTATGAAAGTCGTTATAAAGCTATACACACGAGTATAGAAATTCCTTGTCATATGATGGTCCTATAGTAGCCATAAAATGACTAATTGGGACTAGATGGTCTTTAAAAGATTGATTGGGTTGTAAAGAGGTCGATAGCACCTACAATAAAACGTTTAAAATTTGTATCTAATCTCTGCGTATTTTTCTCTGTCATTTTGCCATGGCACGCTTGTGAAATTTAGTACATATATTAGTACATACGGCTTCATTAAATAAAGTGATATTTTCCAAACTGTAGCTTCCTAGAAATTGGAACGGGACTAATCTCGTTGTCACCCGTTATATGTGTGTGCGCGTATATATCTTTATATTACTTTTCTCTATCCTCCTTTCTTTAATTTCATAAATTGCAAAAGGTTTCACCACCCCTTCAACACCCAAGGGCTTCTCCACCACCCCTTCAACATCCATCTCCACCACCTCTTCAAAACCCAAGGGCTCCACCACCCCTTCAACACAAAACCCAACTCTGAACTGAAAGAAGGGTTTTAAATGAACAGAACAGAGGAGGCTTAAATTTCTAATAACTATGACAAAGTTGTATTGTACTTACTTTCTATATTGTGTTTAATTTTTTTTAATATATTCATATAGGATTAGATAATAATAATAATAATAATAATTTATTCACTACTAAATAATTAATTACAAAAACACTACTGCATGATTAATTACAAAAACATTAACGTATAATTAATTGAATACAGAACACTATGATATCATGATATACAATATTATGGTAGAATGTAAACAAGTGAGCAGTGGATCCCACAAAAGGAAAAACCTTGTGAGTGGGAGAACTTTTCAACAATTCAGCAAAGCGTGCTAAATAAAAAAATGTATATATAAAAATACATATACATATACATACATATACATACATATACATACATATACATACATATACATACATATACATACATATACATACATATACATACATATACATACATATACATACATATACATACATATACATACATATACATACATATACATACATATATACACATACATATACACACATATATACACACACATACATACACACATATATACATTTATATTGAGTTAAGATTTATGCAAGATAAATTGAAAGCATTGCGGGGAGTTTGTCTGTCCTACGGATAGGTGATATGAGTATACTTCAATTTTTTATTTTTATTTATATATATTTTTTTAGGGAATTATGTACATCTTTTTAAGGTCTATGAGTTGATGGATTTGTAGCCTGGGAGTTTGACGCATCCATTTCTTTAATTTATATTTAAATAATTTAGGCGAATTTATTTTTTCATATCAGAAGGGATACAACTGTATAATTTGTCCTAGGTAAATATAACTTCTTAATAAGGTACTTTTTTCTGGTTTGGGTATGTATGAAGTGCACTGCCTATACCTTGTATTATAAATATGCTCGATATCGGTTAAATCGAGTCTATATTTTTGTTGTCTGATTCTGACTTCTAAGAGGAATAGTTGCCGAGGATCAAATATGTTAGTTTCTATGTAAAAGTCATTAGTTGGGTAAGTATAAGCTTTATGATGTATTATTTTTAAAATACATTTTTGGATTATTTCAAGGTTCTTCATGTAGCTGCTGACTGCCACCCCCCATGCGACTATTCCATAGGTTAAATGGTTTTCAATTAGTGCATAGTACAATATTCGCATTTGCTTGATTGTAAGTATTTGTGATAAAAATTTAACCCTATATGTAGCACATCTTAATTTATTTACTATATAATTTATATGCATGTCCCATTTTAGGTGGCAGTCAATTATAACTCCTAGGTATTTAACACTATGCACTAAAGATAGATGTATTCAACATTATTAATTGGGAGTGTTAAAGGTATCAAAATAGGGTAAATTACTTGAATATGAGGCGAAAGGTATATAACGAGCTTTGTTGAAATTGATTGTTAGTAACCGGCTATCAAACCATTCCATTATCTGTTTAAAATTATTTTCTGCAGTTTTTTAAAGTTACCCAGTCAGGGACCCTATATATTACAGCAGTACCGTCAGCAAAACTTACTATATCTCCCTTTACAGGCAAATTATATAAGTCGCTTAAGTATATATTGAAAAGTATCGGTCCAAGGATCGTTCCCTGAGGAACTCCATACTTTACTGTTTCAGCTGGGCTAAATACATTATTTATTTTAGTACATTGCTTCCTACCATGTAGGTAGCTATTCATTAAATCATATGCAGCTCCTCTGAAACCGACGCTTTCCAATATCCGTAACAACTGGCTGTGACTAACCGTGTCGAAGGCTTTTGCCAGGTCGACAAAGATGCAAAGTATGGGACATTTCTCGTCAATAGATTTATTTATATTGGATATTAAGTATTCTATTGCATATTGTGTCGACCTGTTCTCTCTGAACCCAAACTGTTTATTAGATAATATATTATATTTGTCTAAATAATTTTGAATACGTTTTTTTTAGTAATATTTCAATTTTTTTTGTTAGGTTTGAGATCAGAAATATGGGTCTCTAATTAGCCCTTTGTACACCGGTTTTATTACTGCAACTTTAAATACTGAGGGAAACTTCTCTGTTTGCATTGAGACGTTAATTATGTATGTTAAAGGTGCAACTATTTCATTGGATATATATTTTAAAATTTCAGATGTTATGTTGTTAATACCAGAAGATTTATTGTTTTTTAATTTATATATAGTCTCTTTTACTTCAGTCTCATCAGTTTTAGTAAAAAAATTGAATTTGATACTTTGGTTAAATTGGCAAAGCTATAAGTGCTGTTTTTTTGTTTAATTGTATCAGCAAGTTTTCCCCCAATCCCTGTAAAATATTGCGTAAATGTATTTGCTATTTCTGCCTCATCTTTAGTTATATCACCGTCCTTTGTCTTTATTTCACAAATTTCATCCTTTTTAATTTTATTATTTACAATTTCATTAACACATTGCCACAGATTTTTAGAATTGTCACTATTTCGATTTATTTTATCTTGATAAAACTTAATTTTGGTTTCTTTAATTAAATCACTTAATTTATTTTTATACTGTTTAAATTTAGTTTTGTTTTCCTCAGTGGGAAATTTTGTCATGTACTTGTATAATTCATCTTTTTATTTACGGATTTTACTAAGCCATTAGTTATCCATGACCTTCTTTTTATTTCTGAGTTTTTTAACTTAATTGTTCTTGTACATATTTCAATTTTATTTTTAATTTTTTTTATGAGCAATCCTCCGGCAGTGTCAACATTGTTGCACGTATATATATATATATATATATATATATATATATATCAATCCAATTCTCCTTTTGCAATTTTGTGATTAGTTTGTTTTTATCTAGATATTGCTTCGTTTTTAAATTTTCTATATATATTTTTTTTTTGCAACTATAGAGAAATGATCCGTTATGTTTGGACTTGTCTTTTTTGTTTTGTATGGTAATCCTTTGTTTAGTAAATTGGAGGGGTTACTGGAAACTCTTAAGGGTATTAGTGTAATGGTTAATTTACTTGGCGCCCATTTTATAACATCTTATATTGATCCACGCCCGTCTCCACTGTTAGTGTGGCCGGAGATACCCAAATGTCAACTGACAGTTGCTTTAATGTTGCTTATGTTTAGCGCTAAGTAACAGTCAGTGCAGTGCAAGTAAAATTTTAAATTTTATCATATAAAACTAGGTTGAAACCGGTCTGCAGTTAGTGACATCCTTAGATGAAGGAGGCCTCGCATCTTCCTCGTAGCATTCGAACATTCCAAGTCATTATATTTTAGTGCTGTGTTTAGACAAAATACACAAATATTTACCATGTAATTCATCGCTCGTAAGGGAGAATAGCTGTTGTGATTTAATTTGTTGAGTCCTTATTTATATAAGGCACTTACAGCTAGGTTGGAATATTATAATTCCTATATTTTATATTTTTATGAATTTATTTCCTTTATTTTATTTAGTACTTATTATTTTTGTAGTTATCTTTTAACAAATGTAGGAATCGGCAACGCTGGCCGACAAATCAACCTTGGCGCTACAGAAAAAAGCCCCACCTCTCCTTAACCACAGGTGATTCCTCTCATAATCATAAATTTTATACAACTTGTATCCATTGCTGTTTTGGCATTGGAAGCGCGATGTTTGTTAAACATATTTCGTTTTCCTTCTCTGCATTCATAGGGTGTAGTTCTATCTTACTTTCTCTATTGTCAAGTGCAGCAGCATGTTGCAATGCAGGTAAATAAATCGAAATAATTAAGTTTAATGTACTGTGTAAAATAACATATCTTAGAAATTTGTGGCATTTAACCAGGTACTTATCAGAATACTTATCACTGCAACATTTTTTACAACTTTACATTTTTACAATCATTGTATATATTATTGTATGACTGGTGGCCGAGAGGTGAGCGCACTTGCCTCTCACCTAAAAGTTCCGGGTTCGATCCCCGGCCGTGGCAGTGGAAAATACTGTGAGAGGGATTTTTTCACTAGACACGGATATTGGGTGTGTGTCCCTTGTCTCTAAATGTGTAGCCCCCTCCCACACAAGGCTCTTCTAGAGCCTTCCGGGATAAAGGGGGGTCGTAATTACCTGTGGTGTTGTATTGTATTGTATTGTGTCCATTGTATTATAAAACATAATAATATGCTAATGATATGAGTTGTGGCACCTGAGGAGTCCTTGTGTTGTGCCTAGCAGTTCATACATTCATTATATTTAACTATATCTATATTTTGTATTTTATAGATATTTTGGAATATTTTGAGCCATATTAGTTAAATAAGTTATAAAGATAACAAAATAGGAAACAAATAATAAATAGAATCAAACTAAACTAAATCATTAGCTACATAGGAAAATATGTGAGCACTGCTATTCTTTGAAAACAAAAGTAAAAAGTAAAATAAATGAATTTTAAAAATTTAATAAAAATCAATAAAAAAAGTGTAGGAACATTTTTTGTGCAGTAATTTATGTTTTCCAAAATTCAAAGTATTTAGTTCGGTATTTTACAAGATATTATATAAAAACTGTTTTTTCATTTCAAAGTGTTTATTGAACAAAGCTCCTAGACCAGGGCCAATCCTGTTTAAGGCAATAAAAATTCTTAGCAGTATATGAATGGTCGAATAATGTAGTTAATGGTGTAAATAATTAAGGAAAAATCGTCCAGACTGAGTAAAAGTTTGGGAAGGGGGGTTGGGGTGGTAATATATACGTTTTTAGGGGTTGCTACTCGTTTTTTGCGATTTGCGGCTAAACTATGCATCCTATCGAAAAATGTTGAATATAGAAGTTGTAGATAATGAAAAATCTAAAACTTTCTAATTAATCATTATTGACCATAATCTCAAAATTATCGAGAAAAATGCAAAAACCGTTTTATCGGTTTTCAATTTATAACTACCGCAAAAATGTTTATATTTTGATGAAAATTGGTGAAAATGTTCTTTTTTGTGTTTCAAATAAGCCCAAATAAAAAAAGCGAAATATTTAATTTTCGATGTTTTATGAAGAAAATAAATAAAAAAGATAGAAGATAGAATAGAAAAATTTGGTTAGCAAAAATTTTTTTTTCGTTGAAATCTCCACTTTAATATATAATTAAAATATAATATTGTTTATATACAAAAATATCGTTAAAAAGGCGAAAAACTGAAAAAACTACTTTCTAAAAATCGAGTTTTCGGTGAAAATCATGAATTTCTTTTTCTTTATTGAAAATAAAACTTTACATTCATAAAAAGCGTTAATTCTCATACAATACTATGTTATACAAGTAATGTGAATGCACCTAACTATTCTCGGCTTTCAAAGTCCCGAAAACATTATTTAAACTGCAATTAAATAGGTAAAAATTCAAAAAACACAAAGGCTGTGAACTGAGAAAATTTGTTAATTATTTCTTGTGATTCGTAAGTATTTACAAATTATCACGTCAAAGTCTTATATTTGATTATAAAATACAAAAATTAAAAGTAAAATAATTTTATTGAAATCTTTTTTTCTTCGTGGGCAATTCTTCATCGCCAGAATCGATCAAACTTTCGATTTCTTCACGTTCATTTTCTATATCTTCAATTTCTTGGAGTTCTTCTGGATTGTCAAGTACAGTATCATTATTTTTATTATTATTTATTAGATAGTGGGTACTGTACTCCTCGAGATTACAATTTTATTCGTACAACGACTTTTCGGCATTAGAACATTTATCAGAACCGTGACAATTTGTGCACTTTAAGCCATGCTTGCGACATGCACATTTGTTATTACCGCATCCTGTTTCGCAGCTGCAGCAGATAATTTTCAATAAATTTTCTAGAATTAATTCTTGTTCTGTAAATATAGGTACGATGCCATTAACGTGATGTTTCCATCCCCAATCTGTAGCTGTTAATTGACTACCAAGCCAACTTTGTATTTGAAAATACACCTTGTAACAATGTTGCTTAGCTGCCCCTTCAGTTGGAGGTAATTTTTTCAAATGAAATGAGGATTTAACAGTAGCCGTTCGGTAGAGTTCAAATCTTTTGTAAATAGAAGCTATTATTTTTAATCCATTTTCGGTAATCGTTTGTTTGTCTCCATTTGTATTGTAAAAAATTTCTGCAAGATTAGGTAAATGTTTATCGGCCAATAATGATTTTATAATAGTTTTTCTTTCTTTCCCAGCAAAACTGGAAGTTGTATCGCAGCCAGAAAAACAATGCAAAAATGCTACAATATGTATGTGATTTATATTTAAAACTATTAGGGGTGTAATAAGTATCATTAATATTTCCTGCATCAGGTTTGTGGAAATGGATAATCAATGTATGTGAACTGAATTGAATTAAAAGAACTAAAAGATCTATGTCTTGACCAACAACTACCGCTATTTTATCGGAGTTTTTTTCTACTTTAAGGGATGTATTGATAATGAGGGAATCTGCATCTTCTTCATATAACTATTTTTTACGTAGTTGTTTTGTACATAATGTAAATATTTTTGTGTTATTTCATTAATTGTATCGTTTTTTTGCCAGATTACTTTGTGTAAGAGAAACCCGCCATCAACAACGTGTACAATATTCTGTATATAAATGTGACTTAACATTTTTTCTGAGGCCATTCTCTGTAAACAACGACACAGGAAATGGAGCAAGCTCGTACTGTAAATAATTTTTCATATCATCTGTGCTGCTGATATTTCGCGAAATTCTCTGAAATAATACTAATGGGTCAATTGTAACAGTCTCGCCCCAGTTAGGTACATGTACGTTACTTTTATGACATAGTGTTGTATGAGAATTAACGTTTCTTATGAATGTAAACGTTTACTTACAATAAAGAAAAAGAAATTCATGATTTTCACCGAAAACTCGATTTTGAAAAAGTAGTTTTTTCGGTTTTTCGCTTTTTTAACGATATTTTTGTATATAAACAGTATTATATTTTAATTCTATATTAAAGTTGAGATTTCAACGAAAAAAATGAGCACTAGTAAAGTTCATTAATCGAAAATTTGATAGCCAAATTTTTCGATTGAAAATTAGGTTTTGTTTTTTTATTTTCTTCATAAAACATCGTAAATTAAATATTTCGCTTGTTTGAAACACAGAAAAGAACATTTTCACCAATTTTCATGAAAATATAAACATTATTGCGATAGTTATAAATTAAAAACCGAAAAAACGGTTTTTTGCATTTTTCTCGATAATTTTGAGGTTATGGTCAATAATGATCAATCAGAAAGTTTTAGATTTTTTCATTATCTACAACTTTTACATTCAACATTTTTTGATAGGCAAGGCAGATTGCCGCAAATCGCAAAACCAACCCCTAAAAACGCATATATTACCACCCCAACCCCCCTTCCCGAACTTTTACTCAGTCTGGACGATTTTTCCTTAATTATTTACACCATTAACTACATTTTCCGATCATTCGTATACTGCTAAGAATTTATCGTCTATTACGATATTTGAAACGGTTTGGCCCTGGTACTGATACTGTTTTTTTCATTTCAAAGTGTTTCTTGAACAAAGCTCCACCTAAATTTATGCAATTTTAATTAATTAATTTAGGACCTAGTTGGTGGTTGAACTATAACATATAATTTATTTATTTCACAGATTGTTCAAACTTGCATGAGAATTCGGGGGTTATACCGAAGAACGTCCCTTTACTTCATTATAGTAACAAGAGCTATTACTTTGGTAGCATTTTCCCAGTAAGTGTAATTAACTTTTTTCCTACATTAATACTACTAGTTCAATGTAAAGAATTGGAACCTTTTGCATTATGTTCATTTTCGGCAACATATGAAATGTATACCCCGGGGGTTGCAAACCCCACATTACAGTCCCAGTCCAACAACTTGCAAAGTTTTCAACGAAACTGTCTAAAATTCATATTGTGGCAGTTGTTGGGGTCGTGCGTTACGAATCCGAGGTGGAAAATGGAAAATTCAAAATGGCGGACATTATGAATTAATTCCTGATTTACGCCATTTCCATTGATTCTACTGAAAAATATGTTGAGTAAAAAATGTTTAGAATGGCATTTTACATAAGACTTCACCATGTTGGTAACCATATTATTTAATCCTTTCGCTTCTCTCCCGTGGAAAGCCTTCTACGCCTGACCCTTTCTTTTGCGAAAATTGCGATAAAAACCCTCTCTTACGTTTTTTATTATAGTTTGATAATATTGGACCAAAGAAAATTAACCCTAATCCTTTCAAACCTTTACTGGGCGTGAACATAGAGTGACTTCCCAATTAATACGATTTTTCCTAAATTTTTACTACAAACTGATGGTAGAAATTGTTTAAATCGTTTTTAAAAGGCAGAAAAGCGCCGCACAATATCGTTTTGAAAAAAATGTTTTCTGGCTAGGTACCAAAGGTGTGAAAATTATTTTTCCACGACTGGGAGTAGGAATCGATTTCTATGGCATCAGAATTGTGACAGAAGTAAAGCATTTGCTCCCTAGAGACGAAATAAGACGATAATTTCCCTAGGGGAGTTTTTATTTCATGCCCAATAGTTAAACATAATAGTTAATATCTGTTGCCATGATACGTTGAATGGAAATATCCCAAAGGCTTCTAAATATTGTAATTTCGTTCCAATTTATTATAATTCTTTATTTATGAAATAAATGTTTCTACTCCCAATTGTGGAAAAAAGAGTATATACACCTCGGGAGAGACCGCCATTTTTCCCTCGATGTATTTGTTGCTCTCGGGCTTCGCACTCGGGCCTCAAATTACACCTCAGGAAAAATAAGACGTTTCTCTCCCTTAGTGTATAATGTACTATTTTAGGTCCGTGGAGTTTATATAGGTCATAGTTCAGGAGTAGATTCTTTGGGTCAAAATATGAGGATATAACTAAATATGCTTTAGTATAATGTTGCTGTGAAAAAAGATAGAGGGTATCAAAGTTCAAATTATTTTTTCGTTTTTTTGCAATAACCCAATAGCCTCTTGACTAATCTTCACCAAATTTGCTAGCGGAACTTTTTTATTCTAATAGTAATAGCATTATTTGCTTCTATTTACTAAAAATCATTAGCTCAGTGCCATGTGGAAGATGAAATGGTTTTAATTATTTTATTCTAAGAAACAATAATTTATGTATTACATCACGTTAGATCATAGAGGGCGCCGCAGGACCTATATCTGATGATGATTTTTTTCTTTTTTTTTTACGAAACATTGTGGTACTCCTAACCAGAAAATCTGATGAGGATACACTAAAATAATAGATAAATAAAGTTAGCTAGATAAGATAAGATAGATAGATAAAAGATACACTTGGTAGAGCTTTATAACTTCAACCGTTTTCGAGGAAAGTGCCGTTAAACATTTCAATAATTTTTTGAAAGACAAATTCGAATTTAATGAAACAAAGTGTGTTTATTGAAAAAAGTACAAAACGTAAGGGAAAACAAAATAAATCGTAATAACAGCGCAAACTCTTTCTCACTTTCTTATGAACTAATGGATTATTTTCATGGTATTGACATAAATACATAAATCAAAACATTGTCTACAATAAGGATGTAATCTTATTAGAAGACCAAAAAATAACGTAAAAGTTGACTTAATGACATTATAAACTTCCCCCCATGCAAAAACCCCATTGCTGCAACTTAGAGTAAATGTTCGATATGGTCTCCACCTACTTTTATGCATTTCTATTTCTATTCATAAAATATTTTCTTACACAAAATACATTTTCCTGTCCTCTAATAAAACTTGCATCGTGTTAAATTTTGTTTTACACTTCTTCTCTTCAGTTGATGGTATTTGCATAGACTAAGGATTTTACATGTCCCAGCACAAAATAATTCAAAGGATTATAATCAGGACTCCTTGGTAGTCAAGTAAACTCACTTCCTCTACCGATCCATCTGCTTGGGAAAGTCTCATCAAGATAATTCGTGACTTCAATGGGGAGCTTCATCTTGCATCAATCACATTCTGTTCCGTATGTCTAGCATAAAAGCATATAATATGTCAGCAAGGGTATTTTGAAGAAAAAACAAATAAGGCTGTATATTTAAATTTGGAGGAAGGACAAATGGTCCCAATAATTGATCGCCAATGATACCATACCAAGCCTTAATCTTAAATTCTTGCTGAAAATGCTTTTCTTTAACAGCATGAGGATTTTCTACTTCCCAGTAATGGGTATTTTTCCAGTTTAAAACGCCTCGGTGAGTAAAAGTTGCTTTGTCGATAAATAAAATGTTCTTAACAAAATTTCGATTCCTGTTGTGTTTATTTAGAATAAATTGATCAAATTATAGCTTTTGTGGAAGATCCCTTCGAAGTAAGTTTTGTACAGGAGTGAGATGATATGGGTAGAAGCGTTCTTAACGTAATACTCTTAGGACAGATTGTTTACTCACCCCTCTTGCCGCTGCTAAACGACTTGAAGATCTTCATCCACACGAACTAAAATTTTTAGTTCTTGATCTGGAGTAATTCGTTTCGGTCGTCCTACATTGTTTTTATGGTGAAATGAACACGTTTCTCCCAAACGACGAAACAGATCCTATGATCTGGCTGTATTCTATTTTGATATTGCAATGAGTATCTCTTCGCTGCAGCACGTCTGCTAAAATTAACATAAAGGCGTAAGTTTGAAATAATCGGTTTACACCGAAAACAGAAAAACACGTGACAAATATTTTAAAAATGAAACTACATGCAATACTTCGCAGAAATGTTAGTAGAAATAAATATGTTCAACAACAATTCAGAGAAAAAATATAATATTTATTTGTAAAATAGTTTGTTTGGTTCTTTGAAAAATTAAACCCCCATTTTTTGTAAAAACGTGGTGCTTATTTTAGGTGGTTCACGTTGCCTCAAATCAGCTTTAATTTTTTCGTGCTCAAATTGATAACCACCTTGTTCTTGGCAAAGTCCTAACCGAAAGTAAACTTCATCGCTAACTTTCTGCAATACCTCTGGAGTTATTTCATTTGACACATCGCGTATTCTATTCTTTAGTTCCTCGATATTGTTGGGTTTAGTTAATTAAACTAGGCTTTCTAAGTATCCCCAGTAGAAGAAGTCGAGAGGAGTTAAATCAAGTGACCTTGTTGGCCATTCTATTTAGCCTCTTTTACCAATCTACCTCTGAGGAAGAACGTTGTTTAACAAATTACGTACAAAGTGCACTTGTGCACCATCCTGTTGAAACCAAACATTTTGGAAGGCACGCCCCACTAAATTTTGTATTGCAAGTACAATATCATCGGTCAACAAATCCACGTACTTTTGGGCAATCAAATTACCGTCAATGAAGAATGGTCCAATGATACGGTTACACAATATTCCTGCCCAAATGTTAACTTTTTCTCAGTGGCCCAATACCGGTTAACAGAGCCCACCATGTCAAAGGTAGCTTCATCGGAGCATAAAGTCCAGAACAGAAAATGATCATTTCTGTCTCATTTCCTCATCATTCATCATCTGCAATAAGTTCTTGCACTAATTTTATTTATTACGATAAGCGGTCGATTTAGATATTTCACGATCAGGAAACGTGATGTTGAATAAATTGGCAACCTCTTGGTATGACCTTTCCCTATCGCCATACCCACGCATCAGTCATACTTTCCCTCTCTGACAAAGACATCGTTGATTAGAAAAAAAGCACTCACAATTTAGAAAATTTTCACTTGAATAAATTGAGCTCTTGCCTCCAAGAAAGCTGGAAGAGGAATAAACATTGAAAAATAAAAATCATGAAGCTACATGCAATACTTCGCAGAAATGTTTTTAACAACAATTCAGGGGAAAAGAACCAAATAAACTTTTAACAAATACACATACTTTTTCTCTGAATTGTTGTTCTTCCAACTTTCTTGGAAGCAAGAGCTCAATTTGTTCAAGTCAAAATTTTATAAATTGTGAGTGATTTTTTTCTAATCAACGATGTCCTTGTTTATTTGTAAAAAAAGTATTATTTGTAAATATATTATTTGTAAATGTATTATTTCTAAAAGTATTTATTTGTAAAAAGGAATTCGTTTTTCAAATTTGCCAAGAACGCAAATTCGAAATAAAAAATGTTGGTTCCCATTTAACTTTTCAAAGTTGCCCCCCCCTGCACAGGGGATAGGGAGGGGGATTAACTTCAGTGTCATTGGATTTTTTAAAATATTGAATACGTGTTTTTTGTTTTCGTTGTAAACCGATTATTTCAAACTTACGCCTATATGTTAATTTTTTGCGATTACAGCGCCATCTTCAAAATCCTCCAAAAAAATGTTCCAGACGAACCTTACGTAATTTTTTCCGTACAATCCGGTTCTTCAATAAAACATGGGGATTTCCATTTAATTTTTCAAAGTTGCCTCCTCCCCCCCTGCAGAGGGGGGTGGGAGAGAGTCAACTTTGGTCTTATTGGATAGGTTTTTAAAAATGTTGAACACGTGTTTTTATGTTTTCCGAAAAGATTAGCAGTTTGTGATATATTTGACCGTCCGGGACTTTTGGGACGCCCCGTTTATATTGACGTGATATGAAAATACACATATCATAATAAGTTAATAATAAAATAGATTAAAATTTGTTTATAGTGAATTATGATGAGAGAAATTTGTAATTGTTATTTTGAGAATAGTAAAAATAGAATTTGATTCTGTTTTCAGTAATATCCTTAACTATGGGAGAAATAATGAAAGTTTTGATATTGTCTTTGGCATATTTCGTAATAATTCCATTAAATCCATGGAACGCTCGAAGTGAGGTTCAGATGATGGTATAAGTGTTCATAAGATTATTAACTTGAGACGACTTTTACGAAATAAGAGTAAAAACAAATTGTCAGAATTCTTGGTGGAAAGTTGGAAAAAAGAAAATTTAGGATCCGCTATTTTGAATAGCCGCCATATGGTAACCCTCAAATTTGGAGACAGATACAGAGCCGTTTAATTAACCTTAACACCTAATTTAAAATCTCTCTAAATATTATCATGCCCCTCCCCAATTATACCAAATTTGTAAAATAAGGATGCCGACACACGGACTATTGGAGTGCTTGATTAAATCTGCTTTTAAATTAATGTATTGTTTTGAAGTGTGCCTTAAAATTATTATTTCTTATGTTAAAAATACTTTTTATATAAATATTTTATTATGGGCAATAAATTTTACGTTTGTGTTATTCAATCCAATTCAATTAAATAAAACAATTCAATTAAATTTTATATTGCAAATACGATAACAATGAAATTTTTCAATTAATATAATCCTACGCGTACTGCACGCAAATATAATAAATTTTTATTATAATAATAATAATAATAATAATACTAATAACAATAATATTTATTCCAGTAGATTATGTTACATAGTATAGGAAAGATCATTGAAACTACAAGCTACAAAGTTTTGTAATATAACAAACATAAAAGATAGATCACAAACTTACAAATAAACTGAGTGACAAAAGTCCCATATACAGGGTGTAACATAATGGAATGTCTTAAATTAATGTGTTTCTCGTACAAATTTAAGAATATTTTGTCATATAAACAATTGCCATTAGAGTCTTCGTTTACAAGATACAGGGCCGTTGTAGTTTTCAAAAATACAATTATTTCCCTAAATATCTTTTGAACAAATGCAGATATTTATCTGAAATTTTGTATAATAATAATAATAATAATAATAATAATAATAATAATAATAATAATAATAATAATAATATTTATTTTCCTCAAAGACAAATACATTTGTATAGGAATAGTCCAGACATTACTTACTAGCTAATCTTAACAATTTTCATAAAATTCGCCTAATGTATAATAACACTTATCTAATAAATATTTATTCAAATTAATTTTAAAAAACTTCAAATTTCTAGCCTCTTTTAATTCAGAGGGTAGTTTATTGAAAATATTTGGACCAAGATAAGCGGGTGAATCTTTAGTAACGTTATATTTACAATAAGGAACATAAAAATTATTATTTTGTCTAGTATCAATGTTATGCACATCTCTTGTCAGTATAAATTTATTTTTGTTTTTAAAAACATACACACACAATTCGTAAATAAATAAACATATAAGAGTTAAAATTTTAAAATCTTTAAACAAACCTCTACATGATTCTGTGCTGGGGACATTTGCAATGCATCTTAAAATTCTTTTCTGAATGATAAAAACATCGGAAGATAGGGTGGACTTACCCCAAATACATATTCCATATCTTAAGCGAGACCCTACCTGCGCGTGGTATAAACTTATTATTTGTTCTGTTGTCATAATCGTTTTAATATTTCTGAATAAATAACATACTGAGTTTAACTTTGATATTAGATTAGAGCAATGGGCCTTCCAATTTAGACACTCGTCAATTGTAATTCCTAAAAACATATTGTGCTCATCAGTATTTAATATGAAATCATTCATGTTGATATTTAATTTGGAACAATCTTTTTGTCTGTTATGAAATCTTATTACTGTTGTCTTGTCCTTATTCAAAAAAAGTGAATTATTACCATACCAATCACATACGGTCTCTAATACAGTGTTGCATTTACAAGTCAACACATCGTCTGATTTATCGGAAACCAACAAAGATTTATCATCGGCATATAGCGCCGAAAATGCATTTGGTGTCTTGTTTTCAAGGTCGTTTGTGTATAATATAAATAATATTGGGCCCAATACAGAACCTTGTGGGACACCAATATTTACCGTTCTATACTCGGAGTTAACTTTTGAGATTGTTTCGTTCTCGGAGAATACATGATTAGTATTGTATTTAAATTTTAAAAATGAAGCCCCAGGTTTAACCAGTGACGTAGATTTGGGGTATGGAGGGTGCCTTCTTTCATGAAGGTATGGCACGCCACTGGGCCAAATTTTTTTTGTGCATATTTTGGATTTCAAAGTTAATTTTGAACAACAATGTTTTCTTGACATTTTTGCGCAGCTAATGTTGCCATTGTCCTAATTTTTTTAACTAATACCGTGCCAAACTGAATAAAAACAAACTCATCAGAAATTTTAATTTTTAATTTAAACAAAAATTTGCAAAAATAAACGAAACAAGAAATTAATGCAATAACTTAACAAGAATTATTCGAAGTGACGTCCATGTGTCTCAATACACTTTTGGGTACGTTGTCTCATAAATGTCCTTACTCTACCAAATATTCCAGGATTCTGGCGAATTTGCTGGCATCCCTCTTCTACGTACGAGGAATATGCTCCTTCATTTATGACATTCCATTATGTTACACCTAGTATAAACTTATACTTTACAATAATATTAAGAACTAATAATACTGAAGCACAAATGAAAATTAATACATAAGTAGAAATAAAAGAACAGATACATAATTTATTCATTTAGATATTCTTAAACACTATAGTATTTTGTTAATTAATATTTTTTACACTTTTCTTGAAGGAAAGCATATTTCAAATATTTTGTATTTCATCCGGGAATTTGTTGTATAATTTTATACCAATATATGCAGGATTTTTTTCATTATTGCCAAGCTATGGGTAGGTAAGCTATAATTTTCTCCTCTACGGGTATTGTAAGCATGATGATGATTTTTGTGTACAAATTTTTTCAAGTTTTGATTTTACAAGTATTAAAGTTTCCGTTATATAAATACAATAAAATGAATAAGTTGATTTTTAAATACATTCGGCATTAGTTTCATCATGATTAATAACCAAAAAATTGACAAAAATAATTGTCATGGGACAACAACTTATATGGAAAAGTTATCTGTATAGTCCAGTTCTTTTATTATCAACACTATCAACGCAATAAAAACTTTACGACATAATTATTATCGCCGTGTGCCTAGCGGCTTGCTGTTATTAAACAAGTCGACGTAAACCGATTAAAAGTAAGCGAGTTAGTTTGCTGTCGATACAGCACAAAGATTAAAGGTATTTTAATGAAGTCGTAAAGTTTTTGTTGCGTTTTTTAAGCGTTGATAACAGATGAACTCGATTATAACTACATTAATAATCGAATTGTGAAGCTTAGTTTGAAAATTTAAATGTTTTAGTTTTCACATTTTTCTAAAAATATGTAACATTTAGGGGCGAGCGTAGGTGCGTCTTTACTATGTACATACTTCGGTATGCGATGTAAAGCAACGACAGGCGCAGTTAGTACTTGGATGGGTGACCATTCCAACGGAAACCGCGTTCTCGCCTCACACATCTTCCAGCGGCTTGTATATCAGTGTATGCGCGGAAGCTATACAACCTTAGGCGAGGGTTGTATAAGAGATATACCATCCTTCGGAGGGGATGTAAAGCCGTTGGTCCCTTGTCTATTAAATGTTAGGCAAGTAAAAGGTCCCTACTTTTCTTACGGGAAGAGGTTCGGCAAAATTCCTGGTTGGGGGTAGCTAGTCTACAGGCGTCGGTGTTAGGCCTCAGTAGCGGAAATAGACCGACGTTAAATAAATGTATAAAAATAAAATATGTAACATTTAATTTTTTTGTATATTTCTTGTTTACAGTTGAGTTAATTTGAAATGCTTCAATGCAAAAAATAAATAAATACTGCATTTCTTTTTTAAATATAATTTATAGTGGCAAAAAAACATTTTTACAAAATTCGACAGGACAATCGAGTGGCTATTTTCAGTAACTCTGGACCATTACTGTGGAACTTTGCATATTAAAAAGAAACGATTGTTGATTTAAATCAACTTTAGGTCACATAAACAAAACTCAAAAAGAGATAAGAAGCTGTAAACTTGTATAAACCTTTATTTTGGCATTCTAAAAGTTGTCTCAAAAGCCTCATAAAATTTCGTATCCTCGCCCTAAGATATTCAAGATCAAAGGTTACAAAAATCGGTTTTTCGCAAATACCTCACTTCCTATGGTTTTAGTGATATTTGCATTTATTATAAAAATTGTAGAGTATAAAATTTTCTACAAATTTTGTTTCAAATAGTTTTTTATACGCTTAACCGTTTTTGAGATAGAGCGTGGAGAGCGCGCAGCGCATAGCCATACATAGCATAGTACAAGATCAACCGTGAGTCTCCGTAAATAATACGTCGTTTAAAGTTAATTAATCACTAAAAATCCATAATTATGAATAATTTTCATTATTTATTAAAAATATTGTAAAAGTATTAAACATTATATTTAATAATATTTTTCTTACCTACTTCGTGTAATTAAAAAATTGTTAAGTGAAATACTTTAAGTATATTTTAATTATATTCTAATATATCTAAATTAGATTTTGAGTAGAAAGGGAATAGAATAAATACACTTGAATTTTATCTTTATTTAGAAATTATGTATCATACATTTACTACAATTGAAGTTAAATGTGGGGAGGATTTACGTAAACTTTAATAATTGGAAGGACATGACTCTAAATTTTCTCCTTCTTCATCATCGTCTTCCGGTCGCTCGAAAATTTCCAATTCATTATCATCATCTTCGTTGTTAAGAATACTGTGTCTAATCACCAAGGATTTCGGGGTCAAATGAATTTTCTTCATCGAGATCGCTTTGATACGATGAAGCATTGAGGCAAGGATACCCATTACACTGACCACAAGCTAAAGAACATTGCAACCCCGATTTCCTGCATCCGCAGCGTGAACTGCTACAACCATCTTGCAGTTGCAAAATATTGTGTTCAGTAGTTCATCTGGCGCTGGTATTAACATTGCCGTTATCGGCACCAAGAGTTCATTTTGCAGCGCTCAACCCTATTCTTGGGGTACTAAATAATTCCCTAACCAACATTGAATTTGATAGTAAATATGGCTGATATGTTGATGAGCCGCTGCACTTGTTGGTGGAAGATTAGATAGCTGGACAGGTTTATTAAGCTTTGATGACTTGACGTATTGCGTGTAGTGAAGATGATCGATATTGTCCTCATATTTTGGAGCATTATACAGGGTCTCTCACCGGGAACTGAATCGATCGATATAGAGAAAAGTACGCATCAGAAAATTTTGAAAATTTAGATAATTACTAATGTCGGTGTGGCCAATCGAACTAAAATAATTACACGCAGCTGGCACTTCCGCTTATACCGGAAGTCGATACCAACTTGCTTATTTCAACTGGAACACCCTATATATTTTACGGTTCTCGAAGAGAGGATAAAACTATGAGTCGAAAATATGTAGCATATCATATACCTAAACCTAGCCGTTTCAGAGATATTTGACATTTTATAGAAAATTTGACAGGTGCAACGGTTTGCAAGAACCGTTATAACTTTCTTCGTGTAAAAGATCCCCATTTGCTTCTTGTCACGCAAAAAGAACACAAGGAGAACTATGTTCGACAACTGAAATAAATTCAATAGTATCATACCAAGTGTTCCGTTTTTCGCAATACATTTTGTCAACTTCAAACCGCGAGAACTTGTTTAGGTCAACTGGAACACCCTGTACTTTTTTATGTCAAGTTGTGTAAAATTGAATTCCCTTTTTTCTGATATTAGCATTGTGAGGGTTAAAGTTATAACTTTTTGAAATATTTGCGATTTTATTAGAAATTCATGAATTGTTGTAATCATTTCATCAAAATAGACATGATTAGAAACAGTCAGTCATTATCTTATGTCAAAAAATGCCAGTACGTTTAAATTATACCAACGAAAACTTTTTAAATTTGTTTATTATTTATGGAGAATGTGATAAAGTAATATCAAGAATTTGCAGCATATTTGCTACTCGATATCCACAAAAACGTAACTGTAACATGCGTATTAATCGAATTGAAGATATGGCATGAATTAAAATAGCAGAGATAAGATCAATTTAAAATATCATTTCATTTTAATTTAATAATTGCTCAAAATTCCACCCTCGAACCTCGGCACATTTTTCGCACCTTCGGATTAGTTCTTCATGGGTAGCTCTTCTAATTGAATCCTGTGATATGTTTTGAAATGCATTTCTTACTCTTTGCATACAATCTTCAATGGTTGTTAATGGGCTCTCATAAACTTTATTTTTAATAGTTCCTCAAATGAAATAATCCAGAACTGATAAATCGGGCGAGCGAGGAGGAGATAAGAAAGGTCCATTATTGGCAATCCATTGATCATAAAAAGTTTCTTGTAAATAATTATTAATTAAATCTGCGTTATGTGGGGGAGCACCGTCGTGCTAATAAAAAGTGTTTCTATGTTCGGTGAGAGGTAAATTTTCTAAATAAATTTTGTAAGATATTCAGATATCTTTCACCTAAAAAAAACACATATTTACCTATCCATATTAACAGAATAGAAAATTTAATTTACCGTTTAAATTTTCTTCATAAAATTGTATGCCACCACTCTATCGTTTCTTATGGTACAGTAAACATTGAACTGCCAACTTTCCTGAAAGTTTCGCTCTCTGAACATATGAGGACTTGAGTCACTCCAATAATGAGAATTGTGTCTATTAGAAAGTCCATTTTTAGTAAATTTTGCTTCGTCTGTCCATATAATATTTCCCAAATAAGAATCGTGATTAGAATAAACTCACAAAAATTCTGTCTTCTTAGGGAGTCTGCTTCTTTTAATCCTTGAACCATATGGAATGAAAAGGGGCGAAGCTTAGAACTTTTAATAAGATTCTGTGAATTGAATCCTTGCATAGTTCCGATTCCAGAGCAACTTGTCTTAATGCATCCTTGGAAATGCATGAAAATATCCCATAATGACTATTTCAATGTTTTCGTCATCAACTATAGGCTTTCTTCTTTGCATTTTTGCCTTGACAGAGCCATGATTTTTTAAATTTTCCAGTATGCGTTTTACAGTGTTTGGTGACGATTTCCGTTTTTCTGGATATCGAGTAGCAAATGTGCTGCAAGTTTATCACATTCTCGATAAATAATAAATATATTTAAAAGGTCTTCGAGGGATAAGATAATGACTGATTGTTTCTAATCATGGTTATTTTGATGTAATGATGACAATAATTCATGAATTTCTAATAAAATCGCAAATACTTCAAAAAGTTGTAACTTTAACCCCACAATGCTAGTATCAAAAAAGAGGGAATTCAATTTTACACAACTTGACGTAAAAAAATACAGGGTGTTCCATTTGACCTAAACAAGTTTTCGCAGTTTGAAGCTGACAAAATGTAACGCAAAAAACGGAACACTAGGTATGATACTATTGAATTTATTTCGGTTGTAGACCGTAGTTCTCCTTGTGTTATTTTTACGTGACAAGAAGCAAATCAGGATCTTTTACAGGAAGAAAGTTATAACGGTTCTTGCAAACCGTTGCACCTGTCAAATTTTCTATAAAATGTCAAATATCTCTGAAACGGCTAGGTTTAGGTATAGGATATGTTACACATTTTCGACTCAGAATTTTACGCTCCTTTTGAAAATCCTAAAATGTATAGGGTGTTCCATTTGAAATAAGCAAGTTGGTATCGACTTCCGGTATAAGCGGATGTCCCAGCTGCTTGTAATTACTCTAGTTGGCCACATCGACATTAGTAATTATCTAAATTTTCAAAATTTTCTGATGCGTACTTTTCTCTATATCGATCGATTCAGTTCCCGGTGAGACACCCTGTATATTACCAACGAGATGCGTACTCCATTTTCATGCAATATTTGTACAGGGCAGTTTTTAGTGGTTAATTAACTTTAAACGACGTATTATTTGCCGGGACCGGATGCTAGAATTTGACGTATCGATGCCTTATTAATCTCTACAATAAAATTTAGTTTTTCTGTTGCTGTTGATCGTTTAAAATATGCTTATCGTGGTCTATACGATTAAAAGCTTACACTACACTACTAGTAAGTTGGCTCGAAAAGCGACAGAAATGTTTAAAAAAAATTTTTAAGGTACGACTACATGGGACCTTCACAAAATAATAGATTAGGCCCTTGATCATCCGAAATGGCCAATTAAAACATTTTTGGGAAGTCCAACTTTTTTTATTATAAAAGTTTGTAAATCTGTCAAAATTAATTTTTACTACTTTTTCACACATCCCCACGATATCTCCGGAACCAATTGACATAATCACTAAAATATTAATAATTTCCCTTTTAGTCAATTTATTAAGTTCACTATTAATGGAATTTTCGCCCGTCGCTATCTTGAACTAGATAAGTTAATTTAGTCTATCTTTTGCAGGCTACATTCCTTGAAGCTTTTCAATTTTGCCAAATGATTAATATGCGACTTCTCACGATAAATAACTCCGAAGAAACTGCCAAACTGAGCAGATATATTCGAAATACTCGTAAGTAGCAATAAATTTAAGAATACATGAGATATAACTAGTTTGCCTGTTCTTATATGGCATTTTGCAAGGGACTCCTTATGATTAAACTATAAATCAATCGAAATCATTAAAGACACTGTATTGTATATTTGAAATTTTCTTAGGAATTGGAGGCGGTCAATTTTGGACTTCAGGCAGTAAATTAATAGATGGAAAACATTGGGTTTGGCTTTCAACTGGAAAACCTATATCTTACACCAATTGGAGACGTAATCAGCCAGACAGTCCTAAGGTGGAGCTATGTATTGAAGTTATAAGCGCGGGCAATCGTCTTGGGTGGAATGATGTAAGATGTGAGAGTCTGCGCTTTTTCATTTGCGAGAAACTTTCGGCTGAAAATACTCCACCAACCCAACGATGCTGTTGTGATTTGGGTGAGTTATATATTCACAGATTTTCCAATAATATATAATTTATTATTATATTTAAATACTGTTCAGTTCGTTGAATCTGATAAACAACGTCGTGGACAACTTCCCAAGGGGGATGAAACTTCAGAAATCTTCCCTTCTTTCGCTGTGGGTAGTAGTATAGCTAAACCAGATCTCCCTCCTAGAATCCTACTGAAGTTCCCTTCCGGTCATAGCGATCCTACATTTTATTACTAGTCACGCTAAGTTGGTTTGATGTCTTTCCACCATTCCATCTTACTATGCACGAAGAGCGGTTGTTCGAGTCTTGTGAATGCCCAATATTTCACAAATATTCTGAATACCCTGACTCAGTTTCTGTCGTGATTTGAATGCAGCTCCAGGGGTACACCAAATCAACATACTAGGTTATTCACCAGAACTCGAACAACAGTAACTGCTTGCTGATTTGGAATGGCATAGGCTTCCGGCCAATTGCTAAAATAGTCCATAGCAACCAGGATGTATTTATTGCCATCATCTGTCAGTGGGAATGGGCCCGCTATATCGATAGCAATTCGCTCAAAGGGGGCTCCGATATTATATTGCTTCATTTGGTCCCTACTCCTTTACTGTAGCTGCGCAAACCTTACATTTGAGCCGCCAAGCCTATTTATTCAATAATATCATTTCCGTGCTTTATTCAAGGTTTTATTATGCCACAATGCCCCCCCGGGCATGCCATCATGTACTTCCTGAAGTACTTTCGAGATATGACACCTGGATATCACCAAGGTAACTTCCTTTCCATCTGGGCTTTCCCGTGCTCTCTTTAACAGTTCATATATAACCTTGAGGGAGTTCCATGGCGCCCATAATGCCTTCGGCTTGACACTCTTGTCTGAAACATCCTTCCATTCTAGTCGCATTCCTTTTCCTTTTGTCCTTAATATCGGATAAATTCATTTGTTCTTGCCTTAGAATTTCTTTTGACCAATCGTCTGGAACATCTAGAACTCTTTTCATTGTTATCATGCCTTGCGATTTTTCAGTCCGATAGTAATGTTTGCAGTCTGCAACTTTGCACGGTCTTCTAGATAGAGCACCTGCATTTTTATGAAGTTATAGAGCTGCAATCTCTCTATCCAACGAACCAGTTGACCTTCTGGGATTTTAAATTGCAATAGCCATTTTAAAGCAGCATGGAGAGTCCTAATTTTGAAATGTTGTCCGTAAAGATAATGGTGAAAATGGTCCACGGGTTTAACAATGGCCAATGGCTCCTTCCTTGTTGCACAATAGCTTCCCTCCAGTGTGGACAGCACCTTACTGAAATACTCGATAACTTTTCCTCTCCATTTTGGATTTGACGTAGTACACATCCAACTGTAGAATTGCTAGCATCTGTGTCAAGAAAATACGGGCCATTTTGTTGGGCATATGCTAGCACGGGACTACTGCAAAAGGCTACCTTCAGCTTCTTCTATGATGCTTCTCACTCCAGTGTCCACTGATATTTAGCTTTTTCCTCCGTTAGCGTAGTAACTTCGCTATACCCGTGAATCCTTCCACAAAACGCCCATAGTATGTGCAGAGGCCAAGGAAGCTTCGTAATTCATGTACATTTGAAAGTCTTGGCCAATCTCGTACGGCAGAAATCTTGTCCGGGTCTATTGCGTTCCCTCTGGAACTACAACATGTCCAAGGAATTTTACTTCTTTCTGGAATAGGAGACACTTCGACACAAAATCTTAAAATCCTTCTTGGCAAATAAAACTACCGGTAATGACCAGAACTAGCTAATTCCTCAATCACTCCATCCTGTAGCATCTTCTGAATCATCGTAGAAGCCTCCTTCTGTTTGGCTAGTGGCAGCCTTCTAGGTTGTTGGCGGATTTCGGTTGAATCACCGGTGTCTATCGTTCTTGGCAACCAAAATTACCGGTGATAACCAGAACTAGTTGATTCCTCAATCACTCCATCCTGTAATATCTTCTGAATCATTGTAGATGCCTTTTCCTCTTTGGCTAGTGGCAGCCTCCTAGTTTGCTGATGGATTGCGGTTGAATCACCAGTGTCTGATGCTCCACTGTACCATTTTTCATAAAAGTCTGCGTTTTTGGCAAATGCCGTACTTTCTTGCTTCAATAACTTGATTGCCTCTCTATGTTCATCAGATAAGTGTTCAAACGGGGAACTCGACAAAGTCACAACATCCCTGTCTACACTGGTTGGCGAACATTGGTCCCCTTGTCTCTCATACCTTGCTATCCACCGGACTGGTTCATATTGCTTCGCCTAATTTAATTTAAACACTATAATTGGAATTTTGCTTTTTGTCCGGATTAAAGTTCTTGCTAAGATTATGTTTTCAATTTTAATCGAATCATCTCTTTCAACGAGGCCAACGCCGTGTCCACCAGTGCTTCCCCCAGAAGAGTGTCGATTAACTGTTCTGAACGGCAGGAATCTTGATGGCCTGGGCCGTCAGTAGTCTTGTTTTTTGGAACCGGTCACCTGCTGTTGACAGAATAAGTTCTTAATTTTTTATATTTAGAACTCATTCTCCCATGTATTCCCATGACAAACTATGACGAGAGCACATGCGTCCAAACCGCAGATTTATTTCAACTTCTCCATAATCCTTGGCACGAGAGCTTATTTAAGTAGGAATTAATCTTTTGGTCGGTGTTACGTTTTAATATTCTGCCCTCTAGAAACACACTGGAACTCGTATGTACAGGGTGAGTCGGAAGGAAAGTGCCAAACTTCTGAAGTGTATAGCACAAATAAATATACGATAAAAAACCAAAAGTTGTTATCCATTTTTTATTTGTTTTCGAGTTACAACGTCTTAAAAGTTTATTAACAAGAAATCACAAAACTTCAATTATTAACTTTCAATCTACAATGTATTTTCAAATATCTCTCCATGGACTTACAGACATTTTCCGGCTCGTTTACAAAGGAAAAGTATGGCTTGCCTGAATTAATATTGTTGTTCCCTTATGTGAGCTGTAACATTCATAATACGAAGAATTAATGAATCGCGATTGCCCACTTTTGTATACTTTACTCTTCAACCATCCACACAAACAGAAGTCTAATGGTGTGAGGTCTGGAGATCTTGCCGGCCAACTAATAGGCCCACCGCGACCAATCCATCGTCCTGGAAAAATTCTATTTAAATGCTGCTTGATCAGATTAGCATAATGTGGAGGAGCTCCATCCAGCTGATAATGCAAAGCTTGTCTAATGTTTAAGGAATATGATCTACTAACGCTTGTTAATCATTTTTCTCATTCTCATTCTCAATTTTTTATTCTCAAAAATAAAAGGACCAATTAAGTAATTATCAACGATACCACACCAAACATTAACCGAAGAACGATTGTACTATTATAATTTTAGAGTGTAAAATTGCAACCTGGTTCTTTGCGGATGCGAAATGATATAGATATGATTATTAAAAAAAATAATAATGATAAAAAATGATTTTAATTATTCACAAATGTTCGCCTACTTTTACTGATGATATTCTGAAGGGATGTCCCTGGGTTCCAGTGTTGAATATAGGATAAACCAAATTTTGTAGAAGAAAATGCGGTAACAATTACACACGTGATATTTGCGAGCGGTTTTCACTCACTTTCGTACGAATGTATGTAAGTAAAAAAAAGTAAAAAAAAGAAATAATTGATATTCAAATCCTACCTAGATTTGTTTCATCTATATACAAGGAAAATAATAATTTTCAGAATTTTACCCAAAGTATCTTAACAACTATGCTGAAAATTTGTTTCTACTGTTGCATATGGACTTTCGTCAGGCCATATATGAGAGTTACGGGAACTACTTATGCCGTCTCGAGTAAATGTAGATTCATGGGTAAAAAGTATACAAGGTACCAAGTTACGATTAGCATTTATCCACCGGCAAAATTGTACGCGTCTAGCATGGTCTCCGGATTGCAGATGCTGTACTCTCTGTATGTGGTATGAGTATAGGCCATGCTCATGTAATGTTCGAATCACTCTTGTCTGAAGAATTTCAAGTTGGGCGGAAATTCTTGCACCAAATCAAGACTGTCTTCAACTTCATCTAATTCTTGTTTAGAAGCACATTCGGATCTGATGTGAGTACTTGGAAGTTCGCCCTATCACACAATTTGTTGAAGACTGTTACAAAAACTGTTCTACATGGAACTCTATGGCGTGGAAATCGCTATCGATATTCTCTAACTGCAGAACGAGCATACCCAATACAAAAGCCATAAACAAACACCATATTTGCATATTCACGATGCGAGTAGATGTGTGGTATTGTTTATCACTTTTAAAAACCGTAAAGAATGACAATGACAAGTAATTGTTTGACATTTTAAATGTGCTAACCTACTTGATTACACTTATAGAAACCAATACTAAATATCCGTTATTGCTTGTTATAAAATTTTTAAGCTGCTGTAACTCGAAAACCAATAAAATATGGATTACAAATTTTTGGTTTTTTTGGCATATATATATATATATATATATATATATATATATATATATATGTTAGATAATGGATTGTAGAAATCACTTTTTAAAAACTTTATTTACTTGGGAGTCAAGCTTGACTCTAGGTACAATAATGAACAATAATAAATTTAGAATGTATTAGGTCGAAAATGAGTATATGACTGAAGGTACAAATGTCTGTTGGTTGTATTTATAACATAAGAGAACAAAGAACATTAAATTGGCAATTCAGCATGATAAGGGATTACCAAGAAAGAAACATTAAGCTCAGCCAACGTGAGCGGTTATTAGAGAAGAGCTGTTGCGCAATTTGTAACATGATATGTTTGAGAAGGTTAAGCCTGTCTCGGTGATATTATATATCATAGTATATTTCTAATATAACAGCTTCCCCCTTATAAAAAAAGTTGGTGTTTTATGCAGCAACTTTTGAAATGAATATAAAATGTATATAAAAGGTAATGGTACAATTTGGAAAAATATAAAGAGTACAAAAATGTTAAGTCGTAAAGTTTAAAATACAGAGTATAACCTTATTGTCTAAAATATGAAATGCAAGCACAATAAGCTTGATTCATAAAGTAAAATAACATAAAAATGTTAGAGTTAAAGTATAGCTTTAGCAAGAAAGCGTAAAATACAAACATAATAAGTTTGTCTTAAAATGGGGTAAAATATTCCCAAGGTTAAAATATAGCTTTAATATAAAAGCATAAAATATGAGTATGATAAGTTTAAATGAAAATAACGTAAAAATGTTAATAAAATTGAAATTAACAAAGGATAGAAAAATAATGAAGTATAATGATTAAACAAATGAAATGAAATTCACTGAAGAGTCTAGCACTAAAAGTCAGTAAAAAGGCACAAAACAGTTTGTCTTTAGTTAAGTTTTATGTCTTCGGCTTCGTTGTCTTCTCTTCTTAAGGTAGGTCGTCTTCGTTGATGAAACAGGCTAGTGATTGTCCTGAGGGGTTCACTAGGCCTTGGTGGAGATGGAGGAATCGTGGAAACGTTGATGGCTAGTCTTCGTCTTCTTGCTTTACACTTACAGAATAGATACAAGAATAAGAGTCCGAAAATTAGCACTATGGTAAGATAGGTAAACCAAGAAATGTGTCTCGTGATGAAAGGTTCCTTGATTAGGTCGTCTAAGTCTTTTGAATATTGGTCTAGTTGGTGTCTGGCGACATCGAGGTCTTCGGTGTTCAGATCACTTAGTTTTAGTGGTTTCAGGTTGGGCACTCGAACTTTGTCCGGAACCTGGTTGCAACACTCGAACGGGATTTGTATAGGGTGAGCGTCGTTCTTCACGTCTGTCGTTTCGCCTGAGCTGGCTTGGATCTTCGTGATACCTATGAAGGCGTAGCAATTTGGTTGTAATTTAATTATACAGTTTTTGAGGATGGTGTCGGTTTTTGGGGTCTCTTTCGGGCAATTGATAGTCATCTTTAGTGGCTCTGTATTGACGATCATCCACACGTTCTCGTCTAGTTCTTGGATGTTGTATCCTTGGCCGATGATAGTTGACGTTTGACAGTTTTCTGGTAGAGTTTGTAGATCCTTGAAAAGGCGGGCTTCGCATATGGCGTTGTTGTCAATTGGATATGCAAACAAATTTGGACATAATTTAGTATTGGTACGGAGTGGCTTGCATTCTCTGAGGTCAGCAATGGGTATGTACATCAAAGAATCATCATCTCTCGCGATATATTTTTGAGAAGTTGACAAAATATGATACAGACCAGTTCTACTATCTAAGATAGGAATGGGGTATAATTGGAAAACAGAGTACGTTTGAGGGTCTACTAGGGGTATATCTAATACAAATACTAATTCTGAGTTCATTTGGAAAGCTTATAATTCAATAATATCTAAATACTGTGCAATTTTTGAAAGTTTAATTGGGAGTGGCAAATTGTTCTTTTGTAGGTTTTGTGAAATTTCCTGCAATGAGTTTACCAAATCTTGGGGGTTAATGATAGACGTATGAATTACTTTGAGTCTCGCGAAAGTGATCGAATTTAAAATATCGTTGAGGTTGTCCTCTATAAATAGGTAGCTCGCCATGAGTTGTTCACAAATTTCCAAGAATTTTAATTTTGTTTCAACTGCTCGTACGTTATACGTAATGTCTAAGATTGCGTATTCGATTTCTTTTATGTCTTTGTTGAATGTCTCCTCGTCTATTAGTAGTTTTTGAATTGTCGTGTTAAAATTTTTAATAACTGAATTTGTAACTGATATTTGATTTTTCATCAAATTTTCTATCTGACGTTCGTCTTGGTTTAATTTATTGATACAGTCAGAGTAGTATTTACCGTCTTCTGCGTCTAAATTTCCGGTAATTGCTTTGAATATTGAACCAATTCCGTTTATGATTCCGCGTTTGTAGCGTTTCGTGTCGAGATGTATTTCGTCAAATTTAGTTTGTATGGATTTTGAGATTTGTCCTAGGAGGCTTAAATGCGTTTTAACCTCACTCGCGAATTCGTTCATGTTTTTGTATGCTGGGTCAAGGGTAGTAAGGATTGTCTGTAAAATTTTGTCGTTTCTGTCAAGAGCTGTCTTAAAGGTCGATATATTTTTATGTACGAGTAATGTCCATTTCTTGTGTGAGATGACAATGTCCGTGTCTTTGTGATAGTAAACACCGATAGTATTGTTTATTGGTGTTATTTCGTATTGAGAAAATGCTGATCCGAACAGCAGTAGAAACCTGAAAATAAATTTTAATCTTCAGTATATGGTTTCATTCTATCAAAATTTACTTTACTTGTTTGATTTGTCTCGGGATTTAACAAAGTGGCAGAATTTTGGAAAATTTCTTTGATCTCGAAAGGGCCGTTGAATTTATTTTGTGACTTGCTTTTGATTTGGGATTCCTTTACATATACTTCGTCTCCAACGTTATACGTGGGGCGATTTTCTGGGATATTTCTGTCGAATCTGACTTTAGCTTTTTGTTTTTGCGCTTCAGTCCGACTGCGTGCAATTTGGTAATAGTGGGATATCCTATTATTTAAGTCCCTAACATATTTAGTTATTAGGTCTTTTTGGTTGTACAGGGTCTCTGGTGGTCTATTAGCTGTGTGTCCAAAGATCAGTTCGTATGGCGTAAAACCATGCGTTTTATTAACCGAATTATTGTAGCATATTACTGCATACGGCAATATGGTAAAAGGATGTTCATTTGGGTTTTCGGTTTTGTGAATTCTGATCATTTCGGCTAAGGTAGCATGAAAGCGTTCTATAGAACCGTTAGATTGGGGATGTCCTACGCTAGAATATGTCAATTTTATATCGTAGAGGGTACAGAGGTCTTTTAGTAAGTTGTTGTCGAATTCACCGCCGTAATCACAGTGAATCCTCAGTGGGGTACCGTAATGTTGAAAATATAACAATAGGGTATTTACCACAGATTTTGCGCTTTTATCCGGTACTGCATAGGCTTGTATGAATTTTGTAAGTTCGTCGCGGATAGTTAGAGCGTAATTTCGTGTAGGAAATTCGAATAGGTCGATGTTAATTCTTTCGAAAGGCGTCCTCGGAGTTTCAGTGATTACTAGAGGGTTGTTAAGATTTTTTCGGCAAACTTTAGTCCGTTGACAAATTTCGCAATTTTTTATGAAATTTTCAACATCTTTGGTTAGTCCTTGCCAATTGTATTTATTTTTGATCCTACGCATAGTCTCGTTTATTCCGCGATGTAGGTTGTTTTTGCCGGTATGGTTTTGGTCAAGAATTATCGGTCTTTGGTCTTCGTCAGGTATTTGTACTAAGTTTTGACAGATAATGAGCTTTAGGTCCTTTTCTGCGAAGATAAATGACAGAATTTCGAGTATGGGGAGGTCTAAGTTATTTTCGACATGATAAGTATTAGAAAGATCTAATTCATTTTGATTTTTGTATATTGCTAAGAACAAATGTTCTACTACAGATTCAGGGTCAAAGGGTAGAGGAATGATATAGTATTTCCTATGTCTAACCGATCTACTGGAGAGGATATCTATTTTGTCGTCGTAAAATTCGGGGTTTTCCTCGAAAATGTCATCAATAATTTGGTGATGAAGATCTCTTATGTTATTTTGTTGAAAGAAAGTTATGATGTGTTTGTTTTCTCGGTCCAAGAGTTGTTTATTTGAAGTTTGAATTTTAGAGTAGTCAATTAAAGATTTGGTCTTGTATAGTCGGGAGAAAGTATTAAATTCTTGAATTAGTTGTTCGTTTGTGATTTCATCGTCATTGTCTGGATTTCCGTCATCGTCTGTGTCCTCGTTCGCGGCTAAGATTTTGGAATGGAATTTAGAACATTTGGAAAAACGGTTTATTTTGATTCTAGAGAGGGCTTCTCAAATAAAAAATATATATTTTTTGAACATTTTGAAGAATGTTTGATTTTCAGTTTCTGAAATTTCTTCTGAACGTTTGTGCGTTTCTTTCAGGGTTTACGAGTAGTTCAATTATTTAATTTGGAAAAGGTATGTCCTGATTTTAAGTTTTAATTAAATTCTGAAAAGTTCTTACTGCATATTATTTAATTTTTCTGCCCTTGGTATTAATTATTATATAGTTAACAGCTGTTATTACTTGTGCTTGTAAAGCGTTTATATTGGTGTAGGGAGAAATCATAATGAGTGCAATGCGATACTATGGTGCTGGATATCATGCAATTCTTATTAAAATGTTTAAGTCCATAAATATACAGGACGTGCCTCTGTGCAAAAGTTCAAGGTACTGTTATCAAAGTAGTACTACTATTATGAGTTCCTTGAATTAAATGTAACTACTTTATGTGCATTTATTTAAATGAACAAAGATATTTCGTTATAATTAAGGTTTTGTTTCATAAAGTAAAATTTACTACAGGAGAAGTAATAGAGAAAAGAAATAAAATTATTTACATGAGAAGTGTTTTGATAGTTAATTAATTTATTATACAATGTTTTTTTTTTTTTGTCAAATTTTCTGGTAGTATTAATTTAGAAAGGTCTAAGAAAATGGAAAATACTTTTAATGTAAACTGTTAATTTTTGATAATATTCTAACAGATTTAGTTTAAGTGACTAAAAAAATATTTGTGAGATAATTTTGAAAGTAATTTTGGGTTGCAAATTTTTGTAACTGTTTTATTTGCAGGGTCGGCATATAGTTGAGACTGAAATCGGTATTATCGTTATTAATTAAGTTTAAATATAGATTTGAATTTTTGAACTGGTTCAAATTTTAAATTAGAAAATTCTATTATTTTCGGTATTGTTTTTACTGGGGATAAAAATGAATTTCGTTGGTATATTTTCCTGATTGTGTGGGGTATATAAATTTTTCTTTTATTTTGATTACTCAAGATCGTATGCGTGTTTCCTGGATTATTCTTTACTTTATTTGTTTTTCGAATTTTCGATTTCCTGAATATTTTATTATTAATTTTGAATACTGTTTGCGAAATAAACATTTTTCTGTTTAATGTTATTGTTTGTTTCGAATTGTTATTGGACATGTTTGGATTTAAGGCTGTCAATTTAAATTTGCCTGTAGGAGATGATTTTGTTTCTGAAAGGTTCATTTTTTGTTGGTTAACCGTAGGGGTTACATTTGAAATTGTTTTTGTTTCTTGTACCTTATGTTTAATTATTCTTTTGATACGAGATTCGGTAAAGATGGAATTTTGGTTTTTGTCTTTACAGGAGATGTCTGAAAGTTTAGAACTTTTGTCTATTTGATGGGAGTCTGAATTTTGATAGTTTTCATCAGACGTTGTCTCGAAAAATTCGCTTTGTATGTTTGTCTTTGCAAAGGTGTTAGGTAAGTGTATTTTTTCTTGTTCCTGAGCTAGCGGTATAGCGTCAGTGTCACAATAAAATTCAAATATTTCTTCAGTGTCTGGTACGAAAAAAATATGATTTTGATTAATGGTGTTATCTGAAAGGTGATTGTTAATATTTTCGTTTGAATTTGTAACTGGTTGTAAAGGTAAATAATCGTTAACTTTAAATAATGGTATATTTTCAAAATTGGTAATTAGTTGATTGTTTTTGAAATCTATAATGCATTCGTAATATTCTAGAAAGTCGTTACCTACAAAGCCATCGAAGTCTGTATCTAAATCGTATACATAAACTTTGTGTGGATCGTTAAAATTGAACGGTATAAGAACAGATTCAGTGATTTTAATTTTTTGACCTGTTACTTGTATATTTAAATTTTCGGGATGTCTTAGGTTATAATTTTCTGTTGCTTTGGGTTTGAAAATGGAAATATCTGCACCTAAATTGATTAGAATATTAAATTTATTTGTTGGGTCTTTCATGAAATACAGGTTTTTCGAACTTATTTGAAACGGAGGGTTAGATGGTGATTTTACATGAAACACTGTTCTTGGGGATTCGAATGTGGGTCGGAATTCTCTTTCAGGTTTAATGTTTGAATTTGGTTGGATATTTGGTCCACTTCGAAATTTATTTCCTGGGTTGGAGTATTCATGGAATACTCCGGACCTAATGGAAAATCCTGAGGAGTAGCAGTATAATCCTGCGACATCTGAGAATTAGCTGTATAATTCTCATTTTGGTATGGCATGTTATCGTCGTCATTTTGCGGGAAATGGGGGTAATCGTCATAATTTACTTGTGGCATGTTTGCCATATTATCAAGGCTAGAATTAGTTTGATAGTTTCCGAAGTTATGGAATTGCGGGTCACTGAAATTATCAGTTTCATTGTAAAAATTAGTATCATAATTTTGAGAGTCGAAATGATTGTCAAAATTAACGTGATGTGTTCTCTGCGGGTTTTGTCTGTTAAAGTTAGGATTGAAATTTGAATTTTGTTGATTTGGGGATCTCTGAAAGTTCGGATTAGGTCTTATTACAGAAGGCCTATTCTGCTGAAAATCTTGTTGCGGCGTGAAATTTCTTTGATATTGCTGGTTGGGAGAATTTTGGAAATTCGGTCTAGAAAATTGTGGAGGACTGGCAAAATTGTTTTGTCTAAAGTTCTGATTTTGTTGTGAGAATTGTAGTCTTGTACGGCACTCATTAAAATTGTGCCCGTTACGTTTGCAAAAATTACAGAATTGTTGGGAGTTGGGACGCCTCTGTTGGTTCTGGATGGGGTTTTTGTTGATAGTTTGTTTTGGGAATTTTTGTGACTCGAAGTAGGACAGTTGGAGTTCGCGTTTGATTCTATTGATTGCTTCTAGCATGTCGCTGGGATTTCCGGCACGGATTATTTGTCCAAGTTTGGGTTCTAGTCCGGTAAGTAGTGTTGTTAGAGTCATGGTTTCAATTAGGGATGATTGGGCTGTCTTTTCTTCCAACGTCAAAGTCTGTTTTTGCACAGCAGCGTGCATTTTGGCATTATGTGTTTGTAAACGAGATACGAATGTCAGGGCAGTTTCATTAGGTAGTTGGTGAATCCGTTGTAAGTCCTGTATAAGGGCTGTCAAGTCGCGTGAATCACCGAAATGCGCCTCAAGTAGGCTTTTAATTTCTGCCCAAGTGGCAGGGTTCCTCGAATTTATTAATTCGTCAGCTTTTCCCCGAAGTTTATTTTTAATATGCAGGGTGAGTAAAATACGCTGGTCTTCTATGGACATACCGTATGCGTAAACACTCGCGGAAATAAAGGTTTGTAGGAAAATGGGGTTCCCGTCGAACTCTGGAACTATTGAGAAAATCTCACTTAACCTGTAGGGTTCTATGGTAAGGGTTTCGTCAGCGTTATTGGTATTATTTGCTGTAGTATTTGGTTGGTTCGCCATTTTGTATTATTAAGATTTGTATATAAATTTCAGATAAACAAACAAAAATTAATTTGGTACACACAAAAAATAATAAAAATCAATTGTAAAAGGTGCAAGAGTACGCCACTGGCAATAATAATGAATAAAAGGAAACGAAATTGTATTCTTTTCTGTATAAAGCATGTAACAAATTATTTTTGCGATGGTATTTGCACTTATTCAGATATTATAGTCATATGGTATAAACAATACGTTAACCTTTATTAGTAGTAGTAGTATTAAATTGCAGTAAAAACGTTACAAGATAAGGATTAAACTTGATATATGTCAAATTAATATATTGATTGCAATGAAAATATTTATGTGTTAAAATAAAATAAAATATCGGCTAAAGTAATACGATATTTAGATAATATATTCAACTAAATTAGATTGCAGAACTGTCGTGGGTTTAATGCAAATGTGAATGCAATGTACGAATGATAAAATATAAATGTTTAGTGCAGTTTGAAATAGAAAATAAATCGAGATGATTCTTAAATTACTTACATTACTATCTTCATGCCTGGGGTCCAGATGGAAGGTCGAATGCGGTTTCGTAAGCGTTGCTACACTGGGATGTACCGTCAGGGGTATCACTAGGTGTTCCTATCCACGGCGACGTGTTCCAAGTGCCGAAGACACCGACTTTCAGGGGCCAGGAATGTTTCTTACTTGCTAATTATTTCTCGATGTGTATATGATGCTTCTTGTGAGCTTGTTGAGACGTTGCTTGTCTGCTTGAAATTGTATTTTTCTTGTTTCTCGTAGATTCTTTTCTGATTGAAGGATTGAAATCCACCACCTCTGGGTTACAGGGTGTTTTTCAGATCCTACCGACTGCGCCAATGTTAGATAATGGATTGTAGAAATCACTTTTTAAAAACTTTATTTACTTGGGAGTCAAGCTTGACTCTAGGTACAATAATGAACAATAATAAATTTAGAATGTATTAGGTCGAAAATGAGTATATGACTGAAGGTACAAATGTCTGTTGGTTGTATTTATAACATAAGAGAACAAAGAACATTAAATTGGCAATTCAGCATGATAAGGGATTACCAAGAAAGAAACATTAAGCTCAGCCAACGTGAGCGGTTATTAGAGAAGAGCTGTTGCGCAATTTGTAACATGATATGTTTGAGAAGGTTAAGCCTGTCTCGGTGATATTATATATCATAGTATATTTCTAATATAACATATATATATCTGCGAGCGGTTTTCACTCACTTTCGTACGAATGTATGTAAGTAAAAAAAAAAGTAAAAAAAAAAAGAAATAATTTATATTCAAACCCTACCTAGATTTGTTTCATCTATATACAAGGAAAATAATAATTTTCAGAATTTTACCCAAAGTATCTTAACAACGATGTTGAAAATTTGTTGCTTCTGTTGCGTATGGATTTTCGTCAGGCCATATATGAGAGTTACGGGAATTACTGATGCCGTCCCGAGTAAATGTAGATTCATGGGTAAAAAGTATACAAGATACCAAGTTACGATTACCATTTAACCACCGGCAAAATTGTACGCGTCTAGCATGGTCTCCGGGTTGCAGATGCTGTACTCTCTGTATGTGGTATGAGTATAGGCCATGCTCATATAATGTTCGGAGTCACTCTTGTCTGAAGAATTTCAAGTTGGGCGGAAATTCTTCCACCAAATCAAGACTGTTTTCAACTTCATCTAATTCTTGTCTAGAAGCACATTCGGATCTGATGTGAGTACTTGGAAGTTCACCCTATCACACAATTTGTTGAAGACTGTTACAAAAACTGTTCTACATGGAACTCTATGGCGTGGAAATCGCCATCGATATTCTCTAACTGCAGAACGAGCATACCCAATACAAAAGCCATAAACAAACACCATATTTGCATATTCACGATGCGAGTAGATGTGTGGTATTGTTTATCACTTTTAAAAACCGTAAAGAATGACAATGACAAGTAATTGTTTGACATTTTAAATATGCTAACCTACTTGATTACACTTATAGAAACCAATACTAAATATCCGTTATTGCTTGTTATAAAATTTTTAAGCTGCTGTAACTCGAAAACCAATAAAATATAGATTACAAATTTTTAGTTTTTTTGTCATATATATATATATATATATATATATATATATATATATATATATATATATATATATATATATATATATATTTGTGCTATACACTCCCGGATATGCAAGGTGTCCCACGGAGAATTGAATGCAAGGTGTCCCACGGGGAATTGAATCGATCGAAAATTATGAAAATTTAGATAATTACTAACGTCGGTGTGGTTAATCCAACTAAAATAATTACAAGCAGCTGGCACTTCCACTTATACCGGAAGTTGATACCAACTTGCTTATTTCAAATGGAACAACCTATATATTTTAGGGTTTTCGAAAAGAGCATAAAATTCTGAGTCGAAAATATGTAGCATATTCTATACCTAAACCTAGCCGTTTCAGAGATATTTGACATTTTATAGAAAATTTGACAGGTGCAATGGTTTGCAAGAACCGTTATAACTTTCTTCGTGTAAAAGATCCTCATTTGCTTCTTGTCACGTAAAAAGAACACAAGGAGAACTACGTTCTACAACTGAAATAAATTCAATAGTATCATAACTAGTGTTCCGTTTTTCGCGTTACATTTTGTCAAATTCAAACCGCGAAAACTTGTTTAGGTCAAATGGAACACCTTGTATTTTTTAAGTTAAGTTTTGTAAAATTGAAATATTTGCGATTTTATTAGAAATTCATGAATTGTTGTAATCATTTCATCAAAATAATAGGTAATAAATATATAGGTTGTGATAATTTTGTGGTCAATTTATTTAGCTCTTACTTTAGTAACCGTAAGCAGAAAGTCATCGTCAATGGTCATTCGTCCTCTGTATCTAATATCACTACAGGTGTTCCACAAGGTAGTATATTGGGGCCTTTGCTATTCATTATTTACACTACTGATTTGTTTCGTGACGTTCAACATTGTAAGATACGGGGATATGCAGACGACACACAAATTTATTGCAGCTTCGACATTAATAGTATACATGAAGCCTGTAACTGCATCAATACCGATCTAAAAGCAGTATTTGACTTCTCTGTTTCACATAATTTAAGACTGAATGCAAATAAAACATTTTACATGCTATTCGGTAATAGTACACATATTGAAATGATATTGCCCAATATTGAAATTAAAATAAATAATGATTTGTTGCCTTATACTACTAAACATAAAAATCTGGGTATCATTTGTGATCCGCATTTTAGATTTGAGGCACACGTTCGCAGTTTGATAAGTAAATCATATTGCGCTCTTAAACTGCTTTATGCTAATAAACACATTTTAAGCTTTAATTTAAGGAAGACCTTGTGTGAGTCTCTCATGCTGTCTTTATTTAATTATGCTGATTTTGTTTATGGTCCTTGTGTCGATTCAATTAATCGATATCGCATACAAAAAGTTCAAAACACATGTTGTCGTTTGGTTTTTGGATTAAGAAAATATGATAGAATATCTGCGAATTTAAAGATTCTTAATTGGCTGCCTATGAGACAAATTTGGGAGCTACACCTATTAAACTTTGTTCATCGTTTAATACTCCGAGGCGAACCCTCTTACCTCCGCTCAAAAATATCATATCGGTTCAACTTTCACCCCATTAATGCTAGGTCTAACCGTGATTTGAATATGCCAAGATATTTTACGTCAACCTTTCGCCGATCATTCTCCTATAATTCCGTTAAAAAATACAACCAAATCAATACAGAAAAGCTTAAATTGTGCTGCCTTCAAACGTAAATTAAAGCATTATTACATATAACCATTTCTGACAGTTTAAATGATAGTGACAGTCACGTAATAGAGTGGGTATGGAGAATGGGTTTTTTCTTTTTATTCTTCTTTGTTTAGGTTATGACAGTGGCTGGTTCTTCCTTGGGTCGCTGGTCGATGTCCCCATCTACGGGTTGCAGCACTAGGCGACGCGCACATGGGGGCATCGACTGGATGACCTGTTGGAGATTCCGGCACTGTTCATATTATATTAAGGTATGTAGAGGTATTTTATATTTTTGTATGCCTAATATAGTTACAAATTTTGTTACATTGTATAGGTTATGTGTAAGAATAGCTTGTCAAACTAAACATCGCCTATATTTGTGTAGTTTCTTTTTTTTTCTAATAAAGACGATTATTATTATTATTATTATTAAAATAGCCATGATTAGAAACACTCACTTTTTAAATTTGTTTATATGGAGAATGTGATAAAGTAATATCAAGAACTTGCAGCACATTTGCTACTCGATATCCAGAAAAACGGAAACCGCCACCAAACACTGTAAAACGCATACTGGAAAATTTTCAAAAATTATGGCTCTGTCAAGGCAAAAATGCAAAGAAGAAAGCCGATTGTTGATGACGAAAACATTGAAATAGTCATTCTGGGATATTTTCATGCATTTCCAAGGATGTCATTAAGACAAGCTGCTGTGGAATCGGGACTATGCAAGGATTCAATTCACAGAATCTTATTAAAACATAACCCGTTTTCATTCCATATGGTTCAAGGATTAAACGAAACAGATTTCCTAAGAAGACAGAATTTTTGTGAATTTATTCTAATAAAGTCTGAGGATCAAGATCCTTATTTGGGAAATATTATATGGACAGATGAAGCAAAATTTACAAAAATTGGACTTTTTAATAGACACAATTCGCATTATTGGAGTGACTTGGCAGTTCAATGTTTACTGTGCCATAAGAAACGATAGAGTGGTGACATTACAATTTTATCAGGAAAATTTAAACGGTAAATTAAATTTTCTCTTCTGCTAATATGTATAGGTAAATTTTTGATTTTTTTTTTAGGTGAAAGATATCTGAATATCTTACAAATTTTGAATAATAACTATTTAGAAAATTTAGCTCTGGCCGAACATAGAAACATTTTTTATCAGCACGACGGTGCCCCGCCACATAACGCATATTTAATTAATAATTATTTACAAGAAACTTTTTATGATAAATGGATTGCCAATAATGGACCTTTCTGGATTATTTCATTTGGGGAACTTTTAAAAATAAAGTTTATGAGAGCCCATTAACAACCATTGAAGATTGTATGCAAAGAGTAAGAAATGCATTTCAAAACATATCACAGGATTCAATTAGAAGAGCTACCCCACGAGGAACTAATCCGAAGGTGCGAAAAATGTGTCGAGGTTCGAGGGCGGAATTTTGAGCAATTGTTAAATTAAAATGAAATCATATTTTAAATTGATCTTATCTCTGTTATTTTAACTCATACCATATCTTCAATTCGATTAATACGCATGTTACAGTGTTAGTGTTATTTTGCGTTTTTGTGGATAACGAGTAGCAAATGTGCTGCAAGTTCTTGATATTACTTTATCGCATTCTCCATAAATAATAAACAAATTTAAAAAGTTTTCGTTGGTATAATTTAAGCGTACTGGCATTTTTTGACATAAGATAATTACTGATTGTTTCAAATCATGGCTATTTTGATGAAATGATTACAACAATTTATGAATTTCTAATAAAATCGCAAATATTTCAAAAAGTTGTAACTCTAACTCCCACAATGCTAATATCAGAAAAAAGGGAATTTAATTTTACACAACTTGACGTAAAAAAATGCAGGGTGTTCCATTTGATCTAAGCAAGTTTTCGCGGTTTGAAGTTGACAAAATGTAACGCGAGAAACGGAACACTTGGTATGATATTATTGAATTTATTTCAGTTGTAGAACTTATTTCTCCTTGTGTTATTTTCACGTGACAAGAAGCAAATGTGGATCTTTTATACAAAGAAAGTTATAACGGTTCTTGCAAACCGTTGCACCTGTCAAATTTTCTATAGAATATCAAATATCTCCGAAACGGCTAGGTTTAGGTATAGGATATGCTACATATTTTCGACTCAGAATTTTATGCTATTTTCAAAAACCCTAAAATATATAGGGTATTCCGTTTGAAATAAGCAGGTTGGTATCGACTTCCGGTATAAGCGGAAGTACCAGCTGCTTGTAATTATTTTAGTTGGATTAACCATACCGACGTTTAGTAATAATCTAAATTTTCATAATTTTCTGATGCGTACTTTTCTCTATATCGAAGTTCAGTTCGAGCAACTTCATTTAACACCCGCGAAAACCTAAATAACAACATATATATATATATATATATATATACATATATATATATATATATATATATATATATATATATATATATATATATATATATATATATATATATATTCACTTCACTTCACTATATATATATTCACTTACCTCTCACCACTACACCATTTACATTAGTCTGTATAAGACTAGCAGGTTGGCCACTGTCATTTGTCTGCTCCATGACCTATGGCATACTGAGGAGAACTAATAAGTTCGAAACCGGTCTATGTCTGGTCAGGGAGTAGACAAATGACATTGGCTACCAATTTTTCATGATTTGTAAGGTGTAATTCAATGCAGGTCGGGGTATTTGCCCGCTGAGTAGTTGTTTCCTGCAAATCATGTATAATAACAGTATATAGGTTAAGTCCACCAAGGGCTGAAGGTCGCCGCTCTCGGTACTTGCAAAATGGCAAGTCGCTATGCACCATGGAGACATCTATGATGTCTGGTGTATAGTAGCATTAGACCACATGAGAGGATTCACTTACCTCTCACCACTACACCATTTACATTAGTCTGTATAAGACTAGCAGGTTGGCCACTGTCATTTGTCTGCTCCATGACCTATGGCATACTGAGGAGAACTAATAAGTTCGAAACCGGTCTATGTCTGGTCAGGGAGTAGACAAATGACATTGGCTACCAATTTTTCATGATTTGTAAGGTGTAATTCAATGCAGGTCGGGGTATTTGCCCGCTGAGTAGTTGTTTCCTGCAAATCATGTATAATAACAATATATATATATATATATATATATATATATATATATATATATATATATATACTAGTTTTTGCTATCATTCTTTTTAATTTCATAACTTTTCAGACTCCACCACTCCTTCAACGACCGAGAACTCCACTTCCTCTTCAACGACCGTGAACTCCACCACCTCTTCAACGACCGGGAACTCCACCACCTGTATAACTACCGAGAACTCCACCACCACTTCAACGACCGAGAACCCCACCGCCTGTGTAACGGTCGAGGACTCCACCACCCCTTCAACATAACAAAGGATTAGATGGTGTTGTAATAATAACAATAGTAATGTTTATTTACATGTTTATCAGTAAATACATTTTAAAAGTAAATAAACGTACTCCAACATTTGTAAAATCCCATACAATTTTAACAGATATTACAATTTAGCACAAATTAATGTGCAATGTGATTTGTGCTGATTCTTCCATCCTTCATTGATAATGCAAAATAGTCGGTTCCTTATTTACTAAATATTAGGCATGTACCTCAGTCTGTATAAAAGAACAGTTGATTTAATTTATTACAGATAACTGAAGGTTATAAGTCATAGTAGTAAATGATAAATACGTATAGACGTACAGCGAGATTCGCCCTATTTTTTTATAAACAACGACCAAAGCAGGAAAACTCAGTTTTAGAGCCGTAGAGTTTTCTAATTACGTTTTAGATAAAAGCTGTATTAATAAAAGTTGGAGGTATTAGAAATACCTTTAATTTAGTTTTTTACGAGTTAAAAAAAAAGTCCGTTTAAAAGGTGGGTGTTTTTGGCTTATTAACAAATAGAATGACTTTATTATTTTTTATGATAAACGCTTGTAATGAGGCGCATTGAAAAGCCGTTTGAAATACAGGTATTTAAAAAAGAGAACCGTATACGACCAATAGCACCCAAGATAACAACTTAAAAAAAAATCGTATCTGTATTATTTATACATGTTAAAAGTTGAAATTTTCACAAATTTAAAATGAAGACCTATATTTTATGATTCAGTTGATAGGTATACAATTTATGCAATGAGTATGAAGTCCTAGACCTTGAAAATGAAGGTATAGTTGGGGCAAGAATTCAAGCAACTGAAAATATATCATTAAAATGATGAATTGTGACAGCATAAAGCTTTATGCTGTGCTTGTGATAACTGCAACGTCTGCAGCCCACAATACATATAACAAAAATCTATCAAAATTTGATTAATTGGAATAAAAATAGATTATAAATAATTTCTCAAATGAACTTTATTTAATAATTGGACAATGAGTTTTATAACATATATTATAGTACAATCATAATTATAATTAAATTCTGCTAATTAAATAAAATTACTACTATATTAAACAATTATACATTTTTTAGTTATTTACTATTCTTGATAAGAGAAAAAACATTTACATATTTAAGCAAATTGAAACCATTCACATATTTTCTTCTTCGTCTGAACTGTCGTCTGTATCGGATCCATTTAAATTAATAATAATGGGATGGATAATATCTTCTCTGTCAAAAGTCACTTCCCTGTCCTAATATTTTTGTATTTCCTTATTTGTGTTTTTAATAGTGTTTGGCCAAATTTCTGGGGTAATAGTATCTAATGCTTCCTTCCACATATTTATCACTTTTTCCACACCATTACCATATCTCCCAATGTATTTATTATAATACGTTTTTGCTATGCCCCAAACTTTTTCAATTGGCTGGAACATACAATGATATGGTGGAAGTCTGAGGACCTCATGCCCGTATTGTTGTGCCAGATTATCAGCTTCATATTCCTTGGGCGGTTTGTTTCTATAAAAATAAGATTTGTTAATACATAAATATAAATTCATATGGATATTAGAAGAGTATAGGAAGACAATATTATTACTACAAATTACAATTTCTGTCCCTGGACTCTTGCTATTAATAAATGAAAATAACCAGAAGTATCTGATAAAATTAGTTATGATATCGAGTCGAGTGTACATACGTGCCCACAAGAGTTAAAAGGCAGTGCACTTTTTATGTACTCGCATTAGATCTCTAAATATATAATAAATAACTTACTGTGCCACCAACTCAAGTAATTGTACTTTAAGTATTCCTTCTTCGTTATCAATATTTCTGTTTTGTAGCTAGGATATAATATCGCCTTTTGTCCAACTCGAATTTGGAATTTTATCCATCAAACTACTGTGATAACTAGCACTAGCATTATCCATGATTATTAAAGACGGTTCTTCTAAATGTTTTAATAACTGGTGTTCAAACCATTTAAAAAAATTTATTTTGTTCATCTCACCATGATAATCAGGATTTTTTGTTGATGACGAAAATAATAATGATGCCCCAGGAATAAAACCATTTTCATTTCCAGCATGAAGTATAATAAACCTAAAAATATATTTCTACATTAATAATAAATAAATTTATATTTAATAAATTTATATTTAATAAATTTATATTTAATAAATTTATTATATACAAGGGTCCTATCATTTCAGAAACAAATTTTAGCTACATTGTATATTTTTTCTGTGACTGTACGTGTAAAGTACAAAAAAAATGCATTTTTTTAAATCTCCTGTATGTAAAACTCGTTTATGAAAAAAACCCGACATTTACACACCTTTCCCCTTCAGTTTTGGTTTTTTCACACTATCTTTATTTCCATCTTGCCATGATCTTTGTACAGAACCATACTCAAAGATCCACGTCTCATCTAAATACACAAATTGTCGAGGATATCCCAATGAAATATTTTTTACATATTTCTGCAAAAAAGTGACGCGGTTGAAAACAATATTTGGCAGTTCCATTAATCCTCTACGTGGATTATCTTTTAGAAATTTGAAACCTATTTTTTTCAATATTTTTCCCAAGCTTCTCAAACTTCCTTTGTAAATGTCCCGTTCAATCAACAGCTCTAAAAGCGATTGTCTGGTATATGTTGATCTAAAACAATAATAAATACTTTAATAAATATTTCCATACGTTATTTTAATAAATACTCACTGTTTCTGTACATTTCATAAATAACATTTCGAATTGCTGCTTGGTCAAAGTCATCAATGCCGCATACAGACTTTGTTGTTGGTCCAGTTCTTTTAGGGCTACCTAAAGCTTCCCCAGTCTGCATTTTTTTGGAAACGTTGCTAACAGCACTCAAACTTATGTTTAAAGCATTAGCAACTCTCTGAAATTTACTGTTTATGTTATGATATATATTTAACTTCTGGAATTATACTTGCCTCTCTTACAGCAGTTAATGGTAACAGTGGTCCACCGGCATCACGTTCGCTCTCAAAATAATTTATTAAAGAACAAATTAATTCCTGGATATCTTTACTAAGTGCCTTCGACATTTTGACAGGTAACCTAAAAATATAATGCATTAATTTGTTTTCACACAAATAAATCTTGCTCCACTTACTAGAATAACACTAATCATACAATTATATTAGTTCTGAAAAGAACTGATGGTAAAGAAAACAAGGAAACAACAATTAATTAAAAGCACGAGAGAATGAAATCAACAATAAAACAATTCGAATCAATAAAATCGACAGTAAATCGACTTAAAATATCGGTGCTTTTGTAAATTTAGTAATTTTATACCACCAACCTTTCGCGACGAAATACGATTTAATTAACTTCTATTTCTAAAAATAAGACAATAATGCTAAGGATTATGAAGCCATATTGAACTGTCCTTATTTCTGAAAAAAGCTTAATAATTTGGTGTCAAGAATTACTCTTTTTAATGTAATTAAAACTTTAAAATTATGTTGGCATTGAGATGTTTTCAATTACGTGTGCCGGGCGAGGAGGTGGGGAGAGCAGCCTGAGCTCCGTTTTCAGGCGGCGATTTTTTGAGACTGAAACTTCAAATTGGAGAACGCATGAAAATTTTACAATATCTCTCCTATCTCTAGACAACGTAGATCCTCCATTTTTAAAAAATCTGGGGTAACACGATTAACAACTGACTAATTTCCATTGCCCTGGAAAATTGAGAAATGCTGGAAAAATCTACATGTTTTGCTACACATACTTTATATTCAACGTAAATGCTAAAATTTTGCAATAAATCTTTTAGTTTTGTTTCAATTTCGTTCTAAACTATTTACTTTCTATAATCTAATTATTTTATAAATTAATGAAGCAGCCATTTGCACGTAATATTTTCGAATTAAACATAAAATTTACTGATTTTTTTCTGTGCACTATATTCATTCATTATTAAATACTATTGTCAATAAAAATTGTTACTAATAAATGTATCACAAAAAAGATGTACATAATTTTTGAATGACATATAAAAATGATTGATCTCTTTTGATTTTCGATTTATATGGATTTTCTTTGCAATAAACGTGTAAATGATAGTTATTATTATTATTATTATTATTATTGTAATAATTTTCAAATTGAAATTTAAAAGCAAAAATGTATTTTCATTTAAAATAACAGTACACACATGCTGGAAACAAAGCCAGTTTCCAGCATGTGTGTGTATGCAAGTACAAAAAAATATTTTAAAACAAGCTTTTATTTAAATGCTCTAAAAAGTAGAATATACAATGTATATTATACATTTTGAAGTCAATTAAACCCATCAATCTGTTACATTATATAATCTTTTAATTATACAGGGTTACTGGTAATTCGATACATTCCTTTGGAGATGTGATTGGGCATGAGCTAAGGAGTAAATCTAGCCCTAACATACATTATGCAAAACTCAATAGTTTTTGAGATATTTCAATTTTTTTGTTTTTCTCAAAAAAGTAGATCTTAATGTCTTAAAAGTTAATTTCCGAAAAATCTACTTGACATTTTTAAATTTTTTTTTTACTGGATTGCTTGTCCAATATTATAGATATCCGTTTGGAATGAAAAATATCCGGAAACATTTCGATCATGTGAACATTTAAAATAAAAATTTGTAAAATATTTTTTTTTTAAATCAGTTATGGAATTTACCTATTAGGTTTTTTCAAAAAAATATTAGCACGCGTATAAATTATTATAAAAACTTCCTTATTTCAATAGCTATCTAACTAGGTAGAAATGTTTAATGTACCCTTGATAGTTCTAATAAAAAATTAGTAAAGATAATGCTGGTGGCGGAATTTATTAAACGACTAATCGTTCATTTTCATTTAAGTGAGTCAGTCCTTGACTTTGACGTTTGTGCATATATGTCATTAACTGACATTCTTATCTCCGTGTCCCTTAAGTTTCTTGGTCTTGTTAAATTAGTTATCGAAGATTTTGATTTTGCTAGGACTTGTTATTAGGTGTTGTTATTGTATTTTCTGTGCCATGGCCGCGTATGCCAACGCAGAATACGCTGATATCTTGTTTGTCTATGGATACTGTGGCGGCAACGCTGCTGAAGCTCGCCGAGAATATGGTCTTTGGTACCCTAACCGCCGCTTACCAAATGCACGTGCATTCAGTACGGCATATCGAAATATCGGTGAAACTGTAGAAGAAGTGACGCTCCTCTCGTTTATGAACCAGATGATGAGGAAGAAGTATTGAGGTATTTTGAGGAAGACCCAACTATTTCAACTAATAAAGTCGCGAGACTAACCGGAGCGCCACAATGGAAAGTTTGGTCTACGATACGTAGACTTGGATGTCATCCTTACCACTATACCCCTGTCCAAGGCTTGGAGGAAGCTGATCCTGGAAGGAGAGTGAAATTCTGCCGCTTTATGTTAAATTCAGTTGCAGAAAGTGCAAATTTTTTAACAAGTATTTTTTTGGACGGACGAATCGAAATTTAATCGCGAGGGTATAACAAATTTCCACAACCTACATTATTGGACAGAGGAAAATCCCAAGTTAACACGTGAAACTAGTTTCCAAATGAAGTTTTCTATTAATGTGTGGATGGGAGTCATTGGCCATTATTTAATAGGGCCACACTTTCATCCTCAAAATTTAAACGGGGAAATCTATGGAAATTTTTTAAGAAATGATCTGGCGGTGATTTTAGAAGATGTTCCTCTCGCCGTCAGACAGCGAATGATGTTTGAGAACGACGATTGTCCAGCACATTATCGGCTGACAGTACGACAGTTACTTGATCATCGTTTCCCTAACCGTTGGATTGGAAGAGCGGGCCCAATACCTTGGCCAGCGCGAAGCCCTGACTTAACACCCCTTGATTATTACGTATGGGGTCATATGAAGGAGATGGTCTATGCCACACCAGTCAACACTATAGAAAACCTTAGACAAAGGATAGTCGATGCTGCCCAACACATAAGGCATAATCTGACAACCAGAGTAACAAGGACGGAAATAAGAAGACGCTGCCGTATCTGTATACGGAATAGGGGCTCCCATTTTGAGCAAGACATATAAAAAATAAAGTACAACTTTGAAATTAATGAAGAATTAAACTTTTAAAATGTTTTTTACTGTTTATCTAAAAATAAAATTCGTACTACTTGTGTTATTTTTACTAGTATTTTCTTAGAACTATTAAGGGTACATTGAACATTTGTACCTTGTTAGATAGCTATTGAAATAAGGCAGTTTTTATAATAATTTATACGCGTGTTACGTTAATATTTTTTTGAAAAAACCTAATAAGTAAATTTCATAGCTGATTTAAAAAAAAAAATTTTTAAGTTTTTATTTTAAATGTTCACATGATCGAAATTTTTCCAGATATTTTTCATTCCAAACGGATATCTATAATATTGGACAAGTAATCCAGTAAAAAAAAATTAAAAAATGTCAAATAGATTTTTCGAAAATTAACTTTTAGGACATTAAGATCTGCTTTTTGAGAAAAACAAAAAAAATTAAATATCTCAAAAACTATTGAGCTTTGCATAATATATGTTAGGGTTAAATTTACTTCTTAGATCATGCCCCATCACATCTCCAAAGGAATGTATCGAATTACCAGTAACCCTGTATATAAGCTTATCGCGAGATTGTCTTGTGTAAAGGAGATTCTACGGCCTAAAAACCGAATTTTGGTCGTTGTTTATTAAAAAATAGGACAAATATGGCTGCACATCTATACGTATACCCCCCCCCTTGCGTAAAATCGATCAATTTTCTATACACAGACTGAAAATTATGTCTGATCGAATTACAAAATTTTATGTGGATATATTAGACTGTAACTGTGACAGTTTGCAGTAAAAATGCCAAAAAAGCCTTGAACACGAACGGGACCCTCATGTTGGCGAAATAAAAAATATTTCGGCCGGAGAGCAAGAGTTGAGACCCTAGAGAGGTTCGTGCAGTTTATTTTGTTGAGGGAAGCCTTGGGGTTCGAATTCTGAAGTTGTGGTTAGGGTCAATTGCTACACCCTGTATATGATGTTCTGGAACTGCGTTTGCACTTAGATTTAAATATTTAATTTTATTTAGTACTTTTGAGTTCTTTTTGTTTCTGTCAGGGTCAAAAGCTACACCCTGTAGATAGTCTTTCTTCAAAAGATAACACTTTGTTCTAAACGGAACGAACAAAATATTTATTTAAATTTATTTAACAATATGTGGGAATAGATAACTATTCGACAACAGAAATTCAGTCGTGAATGAAATTTGCGAAAAAAATATATTTATTAAATTTTATCTTAAAATGTTCTGAAAAAAATTCAGTTTTTTGTTGAGACCGCGAAGGCGATTTGATTTACTTAAAATTATTTGGGCCGCGAAGGCGAATACTTAAAACTACTCTTTTTAACCATGTTTCGACCTGTGAAGCTAGATTTCAACAGTTAGTCACGAAAAGTATGCTGGGATCGAGATCGGAAAGCCTAACCAGACGGTGGACATCTACAACTTAAATAGAAACCGAACCGATTACACTAGTATATTAGCTTATTATACTTAAAATCATTTTTAAAATAACTACTTGGTTACCACTCGCGAAAACTTAACATAGGAGTCACTGTCAATTTCTGAACATGCTTTGGGTTCGCGCTGTTTCGGTACTTATATGTTTAGGGACAGTTGCGTTTTTCGTGCCCCGCGAGTCTCGTGTCCCATTTTAAGATCTGGAAAACGCTGGATATCACTTCGTGCGAGCGCGGATGACTCATCGATTTCAAAATATTGCGCAATACTCTAAAATGTTGAAATTTTGAAATGAAACCTATAGGAACGTGTTGTGCTTAAAAAGACAAATTTTTGTATGTAAGGTTTATGTCTGAATCGATGTAGATTAAAAAGTTATTGGAGGTTTTATATCGAGAACATATTGGATTACCTCGTAATATAGCATTATAGCCATGCACGTACTATTAAAGTGGATACAATTTGCGTGCATGTGCCGGCAGGCTGAATGAAGCGAATGGAACCTATGTTTTAAGAATTAATAAGGTTACAGATGTTGTATACAGGGAGTGATGAGAAAGTAAGGGGTGTCCAAATCTGTTAAGATTTTATTAAGGCTGCGGATACTGTATACGGAGGCGATAAGAAAGTAAGGATAATAAGAGTTAATTACGAATGTCGTATACAGGGGGCGGTGAGAAAGTATGGATGAAGAGGATTAACTAAGAATTGAGAAAGGCGGCGAATGTCTTATACGGGGGCCGACGAGATAGTATTGCTTATGGAAATAAAATATACCATAGGTAAATACACCACAGGTAATGACGACCCCCTTTATCCCGGAAATCTCTAGAAGAGCCTTGTGTGGGAGGAGCTATACATTTAGAAACAAGGGACACACACCAATATCCGTGTATAGTGAAAAAATCCCTCTCACAGTATTTTCCACTGCCACGACCGGGGATCGAACCCGGAACTTTTGGGTGAGAGGCAAGTGCGCTCACCTCTCGACCATCAGTCATACGAAGGAGATATATCAATAGCGAAATGACCATAGGCGGGTGATATTTTTGAGATGGGCTTTTTGTAATGTTTTGTTTGTAAAATGGTTAAAAGTTTGGTGTCGGTGAATTTGGGTTATTTTAGAATTATCGAATGTTCGTGATTTTTTTTGTTGACCTTGAATTTTGTTTTTTGATGATTTTTGTATCTGGATGACTTTCTATTCATGTTGTGCCATGGTTAGTGAATAAATATGTTTTTTTGTTAATTTTGAAATTTTTAGTTTTTATTTTTTCTCTTGTAGGTGAAATACTCTACAACAGCCTCACATTTAACTTTGTCAATTTAAACCGAGCAAAGGTTAAAATTTATCAAAAAATTAAACGAACAAAATTACAAAAGAGAATATTTTTGATAAATCAATAAATATTTTGGCCTCCTGATGATGATGCCTAAATATTCTGATATTAGTTCCTTCCAGTTCATCTCATTGGATAGAACCTGATGATGTCTGCTGAATATGCGAATTGAAACAGTTCAATGAAAATGTCAATATTTCAATTTCACGATGTTTCATCGAAGTAACATTTCATGAGCATATATTAGGCATCGAATATGATCGTTAAAATGACCTTACCTTTAATTTGTGTAATTTCAATCGAACAAAGATCAAAATTCATTGAATAATTAACTGAATAAAATCACAAGCGAGAATATTTTTTATGTGTAAATATTCGGCCACCTGATGATGCCCATTGAGCAGACCGCGAATGTCTGATGGAGGTAAAATTTTATGTCAACAAAGCTCGGAAGTCATTTTAAAGCCGCCCTGCACACTTCACACATAAATATACGTGTTGCGTTAATAAATTTATGTATCAAATAAATAAAATTTTGAAAATTATATATTTTTTACTCTATTCTTGCCTCATTTATAAGAGCTATAATCTTTTTTGTGAGCGGCCATTAGCTGAGTCAGAATATGTACGGGTAGAAAATCATCTGGATTTTTTTATAGTATTACATTCAACCTTAATAATATAACGGACGGACTATCGAACGGATGGACTGACTGGCTGACGGACGGTAATAATAATAATAAACTTGATTGTCCAAGAGACCATAGAGTAACATGGTATGAGACACGACGAAATGATTGACCAGAGTTATCAATGCGATAACAATCATAACACGAGTAGAAAAACAGAAAAAAAAGAAAATACAAAGAATTAATTAAGTATGTTAATGGTGTTATGATATAATGTACACATTGTTTCATTAATTTTGCACTTAAATTATCAAAGCTCGATGAATTAGTATTTTTTAATTACATTATTATATTATAGACCTCATTTTCACTAATTGATTCAAGGAAAACAGTTGGATAATAATTATCATGTGCAGGCTTACCATTAATCCTGTTGTTTACAGTATTTAACTTTTCATTTAGCTCTCTTGGTAAGTAAATGAAATATTTATTAAAATTTGCAGCAATTAATTGATCGTCTGTTACAGTCGAATTATCTATTTTCATTTTATAAATTCTAATGTCGTGTAATTTACTTTCATTAATATTCTGGTTAATTACTGACCATACTGTTTTACTTTTGTTATTATTAATTTATCATTATGCAGTATTTTAGCAGTTTGTATTGTTTTTTATATACTTTCTTATATTTTTATATTTCATTGGCTGCAGTATTAGTGTTCAGTGTTTTCTGATAGATCTTTAAGTTTTTTAGATGATATTCTGATGCCTTGTGTAATATCCAATAATTTCCTTCCTTAGATGTTCTTTTCCTAATGCGTTTTACTGGGAAGCTATAAAATTTACAAATGCATCGTCTATTGTATGAGCAGTATACAGGCTGTCCATTTTATCAGGGCTCTCGAGAATATCGCACTTAATATCGGTCGTACAAAAAAATATATTATATTTACGAAAATTGTGCCGATTTATATAACCTACAAAATGGTTTAAAGACATTTAAAATTCATGGCCTACTTTAAGAGTTATGGCAGAAAATATCGAAAATGCGGTAAACGTCTAGGCCAAATATCTCCGTTATTTGAAGAGATAAGAGAAAAATTCTAAGGCGAAAACTTTTTGAAAAAGAGAGTGTTTCAACTTGGTTTTATCTAATTTTTTTCGAAAGAGCTGTATTTTGAGGTTTACTCTTCAGGCTGTTAAAAAAATTATTTTGAAACGGGCGGGAAATGGCGCCATTAAATAGAGTATTTTCCTCCCTTTTCAACGATATATCACATGCCATATTTATTCATTGGTACTACGTTAGTAATTATAAAAACATTTTCTTAAAACCAATACATTTTTTTTAACAAGCATTATACTTGCTGTGGAGAAGTATGATTAAATAAAACGATAAGATAATTCAATAAGTTGTTCAAATCTTTGCTATAATAAAACATTAACACAATTAAGAAAAATAAAGTAAATTCAGGTAACAAAATCAAATTAATAATAAAAAGAATATAGCACACAGAACATTAATATTTATCTAATCCTCAAAATAATTTTTAAGATATCATACCAAGCGTTCAAAGTGTCCACCGCGATTTCTTATGCACAATCAAGCTCGGCGAGGCACTGCATTTAAAACATTACTAAGGTGTGTGGGTGCCTGTTGAATTCGAGCTTTTAGGTCCTCTACATTTTGCGGTGTCGTCGAAAACACCTTATCTTTAATATCCCCCATAGAAAAAAACAATTGGGGTTATATCTGGAGAACGAGGGGGCCATCGAATAAATCCATTGGTACCTATCCAATGTTGAGACAAAATTTCGTCTAAATAATCTAGGCAAATCTGAGAATTGTGGGGAGGAGCTCCATCTTGTTGAAAATATTGAAAGTTGTGTCGATTCTCTAAAGGTAGGTCATCTAAGAATTCATTAAATTCATTTCTCAAAAAAGTTTAGGTACCTTTGACCACTGAGGTGACCATCATAAAAATAAGGACCTATTAAATTTTTGCCTAAAATACCTATCCACACATTTATTGAAAAACGATTTTGAAACCCAGTCGGTCTATGCCAGTGTGTATTTTCAGAAGTCCATTTGTAATAAATATTACTACTAAAAAATCCATTATTGGAAAAATTTGCCTCGTCGGACCAAAGTATTTTACTACATATTAATGAATCGGCACGCTTCTTTTCCAACAGCCACCTACAAAAAGTCATTATCCTTGGTTTGTCCCCCGCTTGTAAATTGTGAACATTTTTGGCTTTATAACACCGGTAACCATTTTACTTTAAAATTTTTCTAGCACTTGTTTTATTTATATGACAAGTAATTTGAATTTCTCTTAAGGATGTTTCCAAATTTTGTGTATTTTTATTTTTTACATAATTAATAACTCGGTTTACCTTATTTACATTATCAGTAACACTGTTCAACCTTCTCTTCTTCTTTAAAAATGAACCATTATTTTTCAGTTTCGTAGCTAATTTTCTGAACAGAGTTTTGTTCGGCTTTAGTGCTTGTGGAAATCTGTTTCTATATTCTACTTGAGCTAATCCAAAGTTAAAATTGCATTGGCAATATGTACCGAACATATTATAACGATTAATGTGAGTGAAAATCATTTTTGAAAATTCTAAATTCTTAAACGAGTGTGATTGAGTGAGAGTTTAAGTATTAACTGAGATGATCTGTCAAAAAATTAAAGTGTCAAGCTTGTTCATAGCCAACTATTTTAAAAAATTGAAATCATGAAATACAAACAAATGGATATTATATAATAATATAATAATAATAACGAGCTTTATTTATCCAATATTACATAGGACAAAGTACACAATAAAATGTATAATAATAATAATAATATATAATAAATAACAGACAACATATAATAAATACCTAATTATTTGCGTAATTTAGAAAAACTAATTTTAGCATATTTGTTGTTTCTACCTCTAAGAATACATAAATAAATAAAGACGTGGTATACCTCACTTAAGGTTACATGATATAAACTTGAACGTGAGTGCACTTACACATTAGGTAAAACAAAAAATATATGTATACACATATATTTTCCTTTTTTTTACACTCTTGATTTTTCCACTATTATTTGAAGCTACTAGTTGTAATGATCACTTCTATTAGCATGTTGAACTTTAGTGCATGTTCTACCTCTCTTGACTTTAAATATATTTGTCTTATTTGTTAATTCCTCATTACTTTCTATGTAGGCACACTTTTAGTTTTCATTTTCTAGTAATCTTTTAAAGTTTGTTTCGTAATTATACTTAAATTAATTGGTATAGACATTTTAACTTTCTGAGCAAAGAGTGACACTTTTATGAAGGACCTCTATACATTGGCATAACTGCGAATACGCTATCCATAATTGCTCCTTGTTGCTTTCTTGATTATTATTTTGTTTTGTTACCTGAATTTACTTTATTCTTCTTAATTGTGCTACTGTTTTATTATAGCAAAAATTTGAACAACTTATTCAAGTATTTTATCGTTTTATTTAATCATACTTCTCCACGGCAAGTATAATGCTTGTTAAAAAAAAATTTATTGGGTTTAAAAAAATGTTTTTTAATTACTAACGTAGTACCAATGAATAAATATGGCATGTGATATATCATTGAAAAGGGAGGAAAGTACTCTATTTAATGGCGCCATTTCCCGCCCGTTTCAAAACAATTTTTTTAACGGCCTGAAGAGTAAATCTCAAAATACAGCGGTTTTGAACAAAATTAGATAAAGCTTCGTTGAAACACTCTGATTTGCAAAAAATTTTCGCCTTAGAATTTTTCTCGTATCTCCTCAAATAACGGAGATATTTGGCCTAGACGTTTTCCGTATTTTCGATATTTTCCGCCATAACTCTTAAAGTAGGCCATGGATTTCAAATGTCTTTAAACCATTTTGCAGGTTATATAAATCGGCACAATTTTAGTAAAAACAATTTTTTTTGTACGACCGATATTAAGTGAGATATTCTCTAGTACCCTGAAAAATGGACAGCCTGTATATATTGTCACATGCTTCCCTACTCATCAAATATAAAAAATTGTTATAGTTTCAGTCACTGAATATTCTAGTAAATATGTGGGAGTTCTCAATATTAATTTTATGTTGTAAATGAAATTCAAAAATTTGTGCAGAGTGGTCTGAAATACAATTATGATTAATTATACAATTGTCATAAATATTATTAAAAAAATTATTACAAACGTAATCAATACAGCTACTTGAATTTACAGTGTATCTTGTGGGCTCACTGATTAACATGACGATATTATACATTTCTAAGGTATCGGATATTCGTTTCTTGATGTGTGTATCAGCCAAGAAGTCTATATTGAGATCTTCACACTTGTACTTCAATTCCACAAGCCTCCATGATTTTTTCTTTGCGACATTTTTTTATTTGGGATATTTCTTTAGTTTGAATGTTAAGATCATTTTTAGTTAAAATCATAATTCCACCATTTTTATATTTTGATCGACAAGAAGTTTAAGCTACGTTATAACCATACATTTTTATACTGCCAGTCTCTGAATTGCTCATCCAGTGCTCTGTTAAACATATACAATTTATACCATGATTACTTCCATTTGTTCAACTTTGTTTTTGATACACTGTGTATTTTAATAAATTATTTTTAATTTAATCAATGATCGTCCATTATGCTGTAATGTTAATTGCTATTTAGTGGGTACTCTTTTAATTTTTTGTTGTTGCATATTCATTTTCCTTAGTAAACCGGGCAATTAGTATCATATAGGAGTAGTTTATGTTGATGTCCAATTTTAGATTTGATTTCGCTTCTATACAATTGAAACACTTTACACTACCTCATTCACAGTCTTCCGTCTTGTGACCTTCATCAGCACATTTCAAACATCTGGATTTACGATCACAGTTATCTGCATGGTGATTATATCCTTCACATTTAAAGCAACTGAAAATGCTTTACATATTCAAAGATTCTACAGATGTCCCAGTTAATATACAAATATTTCTCGCTAATGGTATTTTTAAAAGTTAGCGGATCGCATTCTATTTATAGCCATAAATTTATTCCGCATTTGTTTTATAACTTTCACTTTTAAATATATATCTTCATGATCTAAACAATTATTCTACTTTTTGGTACAATTTATCAGTTCATCTGCTCCTATGTTTTCCTTTGGATCTAGAATTTTGATACATGGATTTTTTAGTTCCAGTGTTCTTATTTGATACTGTTTATTAAGTTTCTTCTCCGCAACCTTTTCTATTTTTTCCTGTTCTTCTTTATTCTTGCACTTGATAATCACTCCTCCCTCTTTGATATCCTTAAGCTGAGTTATTCCGACTTCTAGGGCAGGCGGGTTTATGCTCATTAATACAGCATCTTTAGTTTTTTTACTTTCTTGTTTATTTTTAGGTTTTATTGTAACCATTTCATTGGCCGTAGTTGAAACTGCTTTAGATGTCTTAATTTCTGATTTTGCTTCATAATTGGGTATATTTCGACCGACTACATCAATTTTATTTCTAATGCTTCATCCCCTTTTGCTTCAGAAACCACCATCTAGTGTGACCCCGCGCTAGTTTTTTTATTTTTTCTCAAAAACTGTTACTCTGACGAGAAAAATGGATAGGACGTAAAATATTCGGTATACAATTTTACATCATTCATTTTCCATACATTTTTTTCTATCTTTAACTCAACTCTCACAAATATGGTTTGAAAAATTAGGATATGTTGCTAAAGTTAGGCAAGAACGAGTAAAGCGGCAAATATCTGGAAATACATTGGCCATAGAAAAATGTTATATGCAAAGCAGATTTTCATACACAAACCTGGCTAAAAGGACAAAAAAATATGAGTACAGAAAATTTTGTTATTACTACTATGTCTCTTATATTCGAGCCCGTTTTCACACCACCGTTGAGGTAGCAGCGCGTTTTCTTTAAAGTGGTTTCTCCTTGAGGTGTAATCCACTAAAAACTAGCTACTGTTTATTCAATAATTGGATTATCTTCAGGTGATTCTTCCTCTAACACTGAATTAAGACATCCTTGACCATGACAATTGGAGCATATGTGGAACACTTTAATCCAACCTTAGCACAACCGCATCATTTTCCGCAACTCTTTTTAAATCCGCAAGATATTAATTGAAGAATAGAAATAGAAGCTGGTATCTCAGTTGTAGGAATTAAAAAAAATGTTCTTAAAATGTTTTCTTAACCGCCTCTCAAGTTAGTAACCCGAAGTAACCCCCTGGAAGATCTCAAGGATCTTGTGCTAGGCAAAGAGAGACGAGGCCCTACAGTTTAATGTGGACTCCGAACCACTCTTGGGGCAATTTCACCACTTCGCTAGGCAACTCAGTTTGCTAGCCAGTCGCTTTAACACACTGAGCTAAATTGCCACCAAAATTTAGCTGATTGTTTTCCACCCCCCTTCAATAGGCTTCAAATTTTCTCCACGCCAGGAATGAATCTAAATTAATTTAACGTTGTAACAGTTCGAGGTGCCTCGTATAAAGCTAGTGTGATTTTTCTCCAGCTCGTACAATGTCTGGTTTCATCGATGATAGATTGTTAAATATACACAAAGCATCATCCAAGTGCCTTCTGGTATTTATCACGTTTATAGTGTGTTTTTCCTTTGCCAGAAAATGCTGATGTAGCATCGCATCCACTGAATGCGTGAGCAAATAATATATTTCTTTTACAGTTAAGAAGGACTTCTGCAAATCGAGAGAACTGTGTGCCCTTTCCTTGATGTTTCCTTGAATATCTCTTAAAAATTGTATGTCTTTATCAAGTGGACAAAGAGCAATTATAAGAGTTAGAAAGGTCAACATCCTGTCCCACGATAACTACCGTGGGATTATTATAGACTTCCTTAATAGCAGTTTGGACAATTAGAACATCAGCATCATCTGTCACAGAAAGAGTTTGGATACCTGCATATTCCAATTTTTCTATCAGTTGGTTAACCAAACGTTCTTTATTCGCCAGATTGCTCAGCAAATTTTTTTGTAACTCAGGAACAGGCGACTTTTCGTTGAAAATTATTTTTGTTGTCGTTCAATGTCTTTTGTACTCTCCTTATTTTCAGAATAATACCGTCAATTACTACGATTATTCTCTGGTCGTACCGGTTTTTAATGAAATTAATGTAAGTGGTGTATATGTCTGCAAATGTACCTTGTTTCGGCCAAATCACTCGATGAATTAAATTACCCCCATCTACAAATGTACGTTCACCTGGAGTAATAGGACGTTCTGTAATAGAATTAAAAATGCCATATAGGGCATTTGTCTTATCTTTACCAGAATTAACCAACTTCAAACGTCATTTATGAGATTCGGACTGGATATAGGAAAAAATATATAGGACATAAATGATGCATAATTTTATATCAAATATTTTAGGTTCTATTCATTTTTCTCTTCAGAGTAACAGTTTTTGAGAAAACACTAGAGGGTGGTTTCTGAAGCAAAAGGGGATGAAGCACCCTCCTGAGAGGTAGAAACTCTTTTGATCTGTATTTGGATGTCTATTAAGAGGCTGCATCCAAATTTTTAAAACTTTATAAATTATTTCTCCTATTTGTCATTTCAATTGCTAATTTACTGTGACTATATAGTTTTAGCGGAAACTTGTGACTTAAAATTTCCTTGTACTACTTTTTCTATCGATGTAGGCAAAAAGTCAATTTAATTAAGTTCCTTTATAAAGTAGAACTAATATCTACCACAAAAAGAGTAAGTATATTGAAGTTTCTAATTAATTTTTTATAAAACGATTGTTACCCGTTTACCAACTACATAATTATAAAATCCAGGCACTTGAAAATCTGCTAAGCAGCATCTCATTATAATCTCGGTGATCTGAATTGAATGATGCACGATAACTCCTCAATAATGAAGGCTGTATGAACGTCAGAATTTATTTTTGTAAGACTTTTAAGGATGTCAGGTCCGGAGTGCATATTTTGAGAGTAGGTGTATTCATCGTATCAGCACAGTACATATCTTTCCAGAAGTAAGCAATATCTCTAACTAAAATAGTAAACGAATTGTATGGAGAAACTCACCAAAATATAAATGGTATGGTAGGTACAGATAAAGTGTATCTTTAAAAGTGACTAGCATTATCACGTGCTGGGCATCCGGCGCATCATTTGTTCCTGCCTTTCCAATAAAGTATATTAAAAAAGTTAATTTTAATTACAGCTTTTCGAATATTTTAAAAACATCCAATCAGATATTTAGAGAAATACCAAGTTTAAGGAACTTTTAAAGATCGCTTCATTAGTTATTATCTGAATTATGTTAAAATAAACGACCGGTTCAGTGTTTTAAAAACAAAGGTGTTCGCTACGTTGTATACAACGTATGCCCTGAGAAACCTAAAACAAAGTGAATAAAACACAATTATAAAACAAATGTAGGAGTGAGAAAGGGTAATAGTTCGTCGTAGTTAGAATGCGTATCTCAGTAATAGTAAACAAGCGTATGCATCGCAGGCAACGTGGGATAGGGACGAGACTCTGACATTCTTGGTATTCTTTCTAGACCGAACCACATGAAAGAAGCGGTTAGCGTTATTTGGGGAAGGAAGGTAATTGTTCGTCGATCTGAGCGGTCCTCTCCGAACATATTATAAAATTACTTGCTGTACAAGTTATTTTTACATAACGAACCTCTACACAAATTAGAAATAATCTATCATTTTCGCATATTAGAGGATAGTCTTCGTACATATTATTAACACCAAAGTTGTCGTCATAGCTATCTACAGCGAACACATTTACTTCTACTACATTATTTCAATATTCGGGTCGACGCTGCCGTGAATTGCACAATGACAACGTGCGCAAGCATGGACAAGGGCGCCGAAAGAGTCCCTGAGGACAACATAGTGGTTTACATTGCCTCAGGTAAATTTGTTTCGGACTCTGCGTTATTATCTAAAAAAAATTGAATTTACATTCTGGTTCAGGTGGGAAATGGGTACCTATTTCTCGTATTGTGGTACTAGGAACGTTAGATTTTTATGAAGTAATAATTTTGATTCTTTACAAGCAAATAGGATAAAATTATGTTACAATTTACTGGATTATTAATTTAAATAATAATAATAATAATAAGACTTGATAAAAGTTCACATTCTAAATATTTTATTCGACTTAATAATAGAGGATATAAATATAGATATTAAAAGTAATCTAGATTACAGTCAAGAATCTGTGAATATTCCGGCGGAAGAAGGATATATACCTGCAATAAATAATTTCACCAGGGTACAAGAATAAAGTCGAACAAGCATAAATCATATGTTTATAAAAAGTAAAATACCGCTCTCAAATTTTACTTCGATAGTGTATGAAACCAGCATTACCTATCATTTCTCCATCATCTTGAGTATAAAATTACCTGGCAAAGAAACAAATAAATTATCATACATAAATAATAACTATAAAAAGAATAAATTAAATATACTATGAAATAAATAATATGGATTCCGAGAGGGCTAGGTCGATGGATAATGCTGACTTGAAAATACAACTCTTTAGATACAACAAAAAAGTCTCTATATGCCTTCGTTGACCTAGCAAAAGCTGTTAACATAATTTTATAACAGTCAAGTGCGGAGTTCCTCAGGATATAATCCTTGGACCATTACTCTTCATAATATACGTTAACAAATTATTTGGTATACCCATTAGTGGTAAAATAATTAGCTTTGCCGGCTATATTTTTTTAAGGTCATTACCTCTAAGAAATAAAGTTGAGCGTGAGATATTGGAAATTATGAAATATTTTAATGATGAGCTATTAACAGTAAATTATAAAAACATGTGTATTGCCATTTGTCAGCACTAGCCGAGGACTCCCAAAATATGATTTCCTGGTTATGAAGGAGAATAAGTCAGAGATAAAATTAAAAATAGTCAAAAGCATTAAATACCTAGGCATAATAATAGACTGCCGTATTATAAAATGGGACGAACATATCAAGGTATTATTAAATTCGCTATTTGGTCCCAAAATTTAACTTCTGTATGGTCTGATCACCATCGTGTACAACAATTATTTATTTTGTCTGTTAAGTCTGCTACCCCTGACCATGAGTGGATACAGACTTCTGGACAGGAAGTAGACCGTCCGAACTGTCTCAATGAATTCTACACGGTGATATTGAAAAGTCCATTAATAACGTTACACTTCCTTAAATTAATTCTAGATGAAAGTAAACTAAAAATGCTCTACTATGTGTTGGTGTAGTCACATCTAAATTATGGCATTAAGTATGGGGAAATGCTAAAAATTATTACATAAAAAATTTAGAAACGGCGCAAAAATGGATACCTACTAAAAGTTATCTACCAAAAACCTCCGAGACAACTATTTTGTCAACTTTTGCTGTAACGTTCTTATAAAAACAAGAGTAGTTTGGAATCAGTTGACCATCCTAAGTCACAGGTACTTAGATAGTGTAATATACAACTCTCTTCCTAATGATATAAAGGTAACAAACTCGTTGAAATTGTATAAAAAAACAATGAAACATTGGATACTTGCTAAGAAACGAATCGGAATACATTTGATTGTAGATCGTAAAAATAACTATGCGTATAAATATTTTAGCTGACTTTATACTACTTACAATGACGTACTTACCTAATCGACTAACTTGACTAACCTAGTGTAACTTGCCTCTTTCTGTGCAGCATATCAACTTTGACACCCAAGATGATGTATTCTCAGTCTTCTGAAACTCTTAATATTATAAAAAAGACCGCTTCCTTTTCAAGTTCTTGGAGCCCTGAGTTTCTTAAAACAAAAATGCTGATTGGCTGATGAAAGTTGAAAACTAATGCACCAATCATAGTATTAATTTTGAAACTTCCACTTGAAAAGAAAGCGTAGTTACCATTCCTTGATTTTGACATAGAGTTATCTAGTTTTATTTTTTTTCTCCTTCCTTTATAGTTTTATGTTTTATTAAGTATATATTGTTTTTTACATTCACTAAATTATATTATATATTATTAAAATAGCATGTAGACTAAGACTCACTAGATATATCCACGCTCATATTTTCCATGTGGATACTCTTAAATTTATTATGTTGCTTAAGTACATAGTTTAAATTATTTAAGTGTAAAATACTCATGTATATTATCTCATTGGCATCTAATAAAGTTTTATTATATCTGAAACAACTCAACTTAAAAAAAATTGTGCCATCGGAATCGTGTAGCGGAAAGTCTGTAAGCGATTTCTATAATCTAGTTCAAATTTATACCATAACGAATGGAAGTTCAACAAGGCTGATGGAGTCATTGTTTACTTTTAAAAAAATTGATTTGTAATTTAAAATTTATAAACTTTTCGGCTTTCAGAAATCAATTTACTAAGATTGAATTTTGCACTGAATAACATAAGTTTTATCATAAGTGCTTTTTACAGACTGTCTGTATACCATCTCTATACAGCTAGTTAATGATTTTGATTCGATTTGAGGTAAATACGCCTCGGTCCTAAACGCAAAATACAGACGAGTATTGTTTCAGCCACATCACATTTTTTAATATGTGTTACATGTTTACACTTGTGCGGATCCGAATTCTATTGGGATATTATTTAGAAACAAATAGATAGTATTTTTTCCAACAATTACATAATCCATAACATTATTGATATTCACATTTTGTGACAAACTCCACCTCTGTTTTAGTACTCTCAATTATTACTCACCCTTATCGCGGCCTCGTTTGTGGTTCCGCCAAGTGAAATGTTATTTCTAAAACTATCAGGATTTCATATATATAACTCGAACATTGTGTTTACATACACTCAATCTTGTTTGTATTGTGATTCATTATGAAGGTAGGTTAACTTGTTGAGAACACTTGTTTATTCAGCGGTAATAAAACAAGTGGTAAGCTTTGTCTAGATATTCTTTTTACTAATTTCACGATACGTAATTTCATAAATTGTACGTTCTCTCATTATTTTGAATTAGAGTTGAAGTAAATAAATGTTTCTTTTAAAATGCCTCAGTAAATAGGAAGAATATGTTTTTCGGACCAAATTTAAAGAACGATAGATCCAAGAAACGAAAATTTTGAAATTATTTTTCATTCTTCATGTGTCATATTGTCATGACAATTTATAGGCCAAGTAGATTCTAAAAACTTACAGTCCAATAAAGGGGACTTTTAAATCTGCATTCGTACTCAATGGCTGAATTGTTAACCAGGAATTAGTTTTAAGATGTACATCAAGCGTCTGCAATCAAAAAGTAGAAATTGATGTGCAAGGGTTGTAAAGAAATTATTTAAGGGTTGAAACCGCGATGTGTCAAAAACGGAATCATATTCGAAAAAAAGTTTTAGGCACTAGTTGTAGAGAAAAGAAAAACTACTTACCTTTTTTTTCTATAAGTGCCCGGCGAGCCGTGAGATTCGATTCACTTATTTTGTGAACGATCCATCTTTACACGTCTAAAGGGCTTTTATTATATTTTCCAAAGTGGATATTAAACGTTCACAAAGAATTGTTGAAATCGACTACTTCAGACAGAATAATACAAAATCTATACTTACTGTTTCGCTTTTGCCTAACTGCTTCACTGATGGTACCAATTGGACGTCGTAACACTATAAATCTAACACAGTAAATACTAACACTTTCTTAAATTTAAACCTGGAAAGGAATTTTGAAACACAAGAAAAAGACAATATAAAGTTCAAAAATATACATATTAAATCTTTTTAAAAAAATTATGTTTTTACAAAACGTTCAAGAGAAATGTATTGACAAACTATAGTCTGGCCCGTGTACAACACATAGTGAGGAACGGAACGACTCATAATGTACCAACTACCATCCAATGTGCGGTTTATAGCTAACGATTACACAAAAAGATTCAAGAAAAGTTCAATGTTTATAATTTTGGTGGGCTTTTGCTTGCCTGTCGATTTACGTATTATCAATTCAATATTCATTTAGTTCGCTCTTCGGAGCTTAAAAATGCTTGAATCGCAACGACTTTGAATTAATTATATTTTGCAATTATAAATTCATACGTTCAGGCAAGGCGGTCCCATGCACGTTCTGAGTACATGGTAACTATATTTTTTTGACACCGAATCACTGAGAAAGCGGGTTAGGGCAAATACGCTTAAAACCCATAATTTTCCCGTCAAAATCGACTGCTAGAAAATGATACGACACCCTCGGCTAAGGGCTATTTTCGCTAAAACTCTCGAAATACTTTGACTAGAGGCTGGATAACTTGTCCTTATATTTAACACAACGCATGAGTTGCAGTGCTGCACAATGTGGATTCGTAAAAGGGTTTTTATTTTCAAAATTTCCGAAGTTAAAGTCGGTTTCCGTTATACTTTTTAAATTTTGTGGTCGGGGCGACATTACGTCCCCGTGCAGCGACATTTACTACACTTTCTAAAATTACACTCCTTGATGAGTTTCCAAGATTTTGGCATAAAAACGCTCTGTAGAGCGAAAATGTGGTTAAAAATATAAAAACCTCTTTCAACAGCATTTTTACGTGAAGCACACTTTTCATGCGAAAGTCGGATTTTGTTACAGTTTCCAAAAGTTCATCGAGGGTTTTGGCGTGTTCTTTAACAATTTCAACGATTTAAATAGTCAAATACACCACTGGCGCGTATGCCCTCTAGTCGCCGTCGCTTTTTTGATCCTGCTCAGTGATTGGATTCATATCGGGTCAGTTTGGATTCCACTGCTTCTTACGGTGTTTCTAAGACTTTTTAAAACTATGATAAATAATAAATAAACACCACAGAAATTAGACAACCCCCAATTCCAGAAGCCAGGGCTTGTGTGGAAGGGGGTTACACATTGAAAAAACGCGGACATACAACCATTTCCTCCGACAGTGCCAGTGCCGGAACCAGGATTCGAACCCGGTGGTGTGATGTCCGTGTGATTAATCGCGATTGCAACGTCGCGCCTTGGCTATCGACCAGACGATGATGATTTGAATGAATAACAAATACTTAAATAGGAGGACATTTTGAATAACTTTTGTAATTTAATTAACCATTTTTTACGATTAGTCATATCTCAAAGCATTCTTTACGTGTAAAAGAATTTATTGGTAAAATTCTGTAAATGCACGTTGTAGTTAAAACAGAAATTACTCGAGATCAGCTTGGTTTATCGAAATGCCATAAGAATACCTTTTTTATTTCTAATAATCTGATGTCAAATTTTTATAATAATTTTTAGAAACATGAAAAGAATTAAAAAGTTATGAAAAATCCATCGGTTAGAAAACAAACAACGAATTAGACAAATTTATGGGTAAAATGGCCCTTTTAGTTGTCACACGAAAATGGACTGTAGCATAACCTACTTCGGTAAAATACAACATCTGGATCTAGTTTTACTGTTATAGCTGCGAGGGAACTTTTCAATTGCTTATCCGACAATGGCCTATGTATAGATATTATCAGTCACAAGTAGCCAGTTTCATATTTCCCGATAAGTTAAAAAAATAATAGCTCTATTTTAGGGAAATGCTAAAACCTTATTAAAATCTACATCCTTGTTATATTCTAATCAGTAATTAATTATCGATCCACTTAAAGAGAAATATAACAAATATATATTTTAATTCTGGGTTGTCAGGGAAGAGAAATTTCCGACAGCAATCAAAGTTTGCGCGTGTTTGTATCGCTTCCTGCATTTTGCCTGTGTGAAATTAGATTATATGCACTAGTTTCTGGGATATTAGCATTATACAGAGTGATCCAATAAAAAACATTTCAAGAATAAAAATACATGAGCGTGCTTAATTCATTTAAAAAATGTTGAACGCGATTAATTACATCAAAATAAAGGAAGCATTAATTGATTCATGAAGGAGGAAACAATTTTGAACATTTACTTTATAAATAAATTGTACATATTTTATGTAAAGGTCAAAACAAATTACTACACAATCTACTTCACTTTATATTATTAAATTAGGCTTAGGCTTATGCTTATGCTTAGGCTTAGACTTGAATTATATAAATTATTTTCCCGTTAAACAACTTTGTATCATCGTATAACAGTTTGGTGGTGTATATATTTCTATTTTATTTTGAGAAACTTTTAGCATTTAAAGCTAGTTTCACATATTTCACCCCAATTTATAATACTGTACCACCTTAATGATAATTCTACCAAGGCCTAATAAATGACTATTAATTGTTTCTGCGGAAGTATATTTACCAACTGATAGAATACCGGTATTAACAACCTTGGCTATTTGTTTTTGCTTACATGCGCTAGGTGTTTCGTGTACTAAATGCCGCCATTTTGTACCAGAATCTTTACGACGTGCAGTTTTCGATATGTTTAGTAACTTAACCCCTACTGGTATACGTTCTCTCAAGAAACTTATAACTTCTAAATATTTTGATATTTCCAGAGGTCGTTTGGAGTATATCCGTATAAATCTTGTTAGTCCATTACCACCTTCACATGGTCCTTCTGACATACTTACTATAGTGGAACAGTTCAGTCGCTGACGGAAGCTTACGATATACCAAATATTACTGCTGAAACCGTCGCTAAAACTTTATTTCGAAATTATATCTGTCGCTTTGGCATTCCACTTCATGTCACTACTGATCAAGGAGTTCAACTTGAATCAAATCTATTTCATGAGTTTTCAAAATTGTTGGGTTTTCATCGAAGTACATAACACCTACATAGCAATGGTATGGTTGGGCGATTTCATAGATCGTTAAAAATTGCATTGCTTCCCCGGGCTAATTTCATTCAATGGTACGATGTATTTTCAATAATTTGATTAGGTTTACGAGCCATACCTAAAGATGATTTACTTTGCGCATCTGCCGAGCTTGTTTATGGCCAAACCTTATGCCTCCCGGGTGAATATTTTATTAAATCATATACTGATACTCAAACCATTGTTTGTTAATAAATTACAAAGTGATTTTGATAACTTACAATTTACAAATCCTTAATGAAATCTTCTTCAAAACACATTAAATCCTGTAAATACATTTAGTTTGTTATTCTGTATATGGAAAATGAAATGAAATTTATTTTATTTGTGAAATTTGAAAATTTGAATAAAATAAGTTATAACAAATGAAATTACTCGTTTAAAATAAAGTTAAAACTAGTAAAGTTTGCCTGGGCGCCACCTGTGTTGAGACACAGGAAATAATGAACTCAGCTAGCAGAGATGAGGATCTCTATCTAACAGGAGCAGATTCAAGAGATTTACTGTAGGGTTGTAGATTGAAATTAAAGATTCCTATAACAATTAACCTTTTATTCTGGTATTTGAAGGGTCGAGCACAAACAAATAACAATTGACAGTGGTAACGTAATTCTTAAAACTAAAATACATGAAAGAAACAGTGATATCGACTTGAAGATCGATTTAAATTAAATGAAAGGATACCTTTTGGTATCGGAGCTCTTTAATGTTTGTTACGATCGTAAAGCTAGCTAACCTTATATGCAAATCGGAGTGCGTGATCCCTTGATCTCGTTCAAATCAGCTGGTCTCGTTCTGGTATAGTGGTTTTGCCTGCCTGGGAAATGAAGCATGGCGAAGATGCATTTTATTTTAATATTCGAAGCACTTTATATTTTATTTTCGAAGTGAAGCGACTTACGGTTAATAACAATTTGGATTTTAAACAATTTTTGGTGAGTACAGACTTTAATATGAAAGGCACAATACTTTTATAGAATGTTTCTATAGATAACTTGTACAGAAGTTTCAAAATTTTATTTTTTTCTTGTATTCTATTTTGATTAGTTATTTCATTAAATTTTCTTCATGTCACATTGACATTTTATGAAATGGCAAAATTCTAAAGTAAAAATGAGGTTATCCGCGGACAAATGGAAAACGTCTCACCTTAGCAAATGCAAATTTTCATTCCATTGACTTTATTTCCATGGATACCATCAAAATTTTGCTATTTTTGGCCTTCTGGATTTGAAAATATTTAATTGTCAAGATTAAATGTGGATTTTTCATGCCTTTTTGAATAAATTTCCTTAACTGTTTTTTGATTTTATTGATATAGGTTTCTTGCTGGCTCTATTGATATCCCTATCTTGCCTCTAGGATGGATATTAAAAATTTAAAAAATTTTGAAACTTTTATACCTTTTACTTAAAATTAAGCCTTGTGAACCCTAAATACCATTGAAAAACCTCCATTACTTACTAATACAAACACTTGTGATAATAAAACGCCGTACAATGGCTTTTCCTTAAAATTAACACTGTCTGAATTTTTCAAGGAATGCTATCCTCAAATTATGCACTTGTTGTGTCCCCGCACATGAATGATGTTTGTAAATTGTTTTAAAACCTTGCCTAGCACTGTGGCTATTGACATCGAACACACATTCAGTTTAACAAACTCTTGGGTTTAAACTATTAGTGATTTTACGTTGAGGAACTAAACAAAAATCGTACTGGAGCCCCCTGTGGAACTTTAATCCCACAGCTAATGCATGCAAAAGTTGCACTAGGTAAGTACACAAGTACTTGTATGGAGAAAGTTTTATTTTGAATTCAGTTATTAAAGTTCTAAACAAAAACTTATTCTGACGCTTGGAATGTCACTATTTTTAACTGTGTCTTATTATATAAAAGTTTAATTAGAGATTTACTATGGACACAATTTACTTTATTCGGATCAGTAATCATTGCTCTTTATTAATATCAGACGGATAAATTATTAAATTTCTTATATTTTCTAGGTCACCCGCTACTGCGAAAGCTCAAAATGAACTTACAACCTCCTGCAGCCAAATGTGAGTGTAGCATGGATTCCTGACCAGCATGTGAGTTAAATTTAGCTTTTTTTATTATGAATGTTCTAGCAAACTTGTGATATATCATGTGATATGTTATAACAGGTATTTATGTAAAATTTCTGTAAACTAATATAAAATTTCTTAAAATTATTGAGTTTTTCATAAGGTTATGTGTTATAGTCATTCTATTTATAGTTTCTTATTAATCGTGCCTGCCTGAGCCATTATATTCCCAGATACGAATTTCAGGTAACGCTCAGAGATTAAGTTATAATTTTGTATTGAGTATAACAAACCTTAACAATGGTTCGGGTCACCATGGCAATATATATATATATATATATATATATATATATAAAGAAGAAGGGTAGTCTTGACTGACTAGTTAAGAAAACCAAAATTAAACACACGTAGTGTATCTTGAGGTTGCAGTGAGAGGTGAAAAGTTTACGGCCACAAAACAGAAAAAGAAAAACTCTTTTGTTACTTTGTCAAACTTTCGGAAATTATTTATTCCCTTTATCAAGACATCTATAAATAAAATTATTATTTAATAAGAGTCATATAATATAGTTCGCTAAAATACTTACTAACTTGAGGTTAAAAGTTAAGGTCACATGTATTATAAAATAGTCGCATTTTTTAACTTAATGTAGACAAATTCATACACAAATTCCTTTACAGGTACACAATTTAAGGTAAACAATTACTGATTATTTAAAATTAAGGATTAAAACCATGATTAAAATAGATATAACAAAATGAACATGAATAACTATCACATGTGAGTATAGAATTAAATTTCTTTATCAAACTGTATACAAAAATTTTTTAAATGACAGAAAGGTATTACAATTGGCTGGCTTGTACTAGGAATTAAGTTAGGAACATTAATTCCAACGTGTCTGTTACCAACTGTGATCCAGCGGGAGGTTTGAATTTTGAAAAATGCGAAAATTCTCTTTTTCTAATTTGAGGATATATGTATAAATCTTACTTAAATTATCGATATCAGATTTTTTATTTAAGCTATTTGTCTCATTATTAATATGGATCATTTCAAGGAATGATCTTTTTTTAAAGTTACTCTCTACAGCCAAAACCTTAGCACTTTCATAATTCATTTTATGACTGGTGTTGATGACATGTTCTGCTAATGCACAAGATTTCACGTTTCTGTTACAATCACTTTTATGTGAAGTTATACGACCATTAAGTGTCCGAGAGGTTTGACCAATATAAGATTTATTACAATTGTTACATTCTATTCTGTATACCACATTTGATTTTTCTTTATTTTTTAATGGGGTTTTCACCCGACTGAAAAGTTTACCAACAGTTAATATGTTTTTTAATGCAATTTTTATGTCCATGTGTTTCACTAAGTTTATCAGCTTAGGAGTAAGATCTTCAATGAATGGTAATGACATATATTTAAGTGGACTCGTATTGGTTATGTTATGGTTTCGCTCAGTTATATTATTATTTACCAAATTAGGTATGGTATTATCGATATTATTATTTATGTTAGGTGCGTTATTATTATTTAAATTTAGAGAATTATTATTACTATTATTTGCATTATGTAAATTATTATTATTATTTGACAAGGTTCTAGTAGTGAAAAGAACTTTGTTTAATAGATGTACTGGGTAGGAATTTTCCACTAGGATACCACGTAGTTCTCTCAGTGACTCGTCCCTGTATTGAATATGTGAGAGTTTGATTACTCGATTTTTAAGGGCTCGGATAAGATTTATTTTCATACGTGCTGGATGGTATGATTTATAGTTTATATACCTGCCACTACTCATTGGTTTTCTGTACCATTTGGTACAAAGGATGTTTTATTGTGTCCTGATTACTTTCATGTCGAGGAAAGGTATAGTGTTATTACTTTCAAATTCAACTGTGAACTGTAAGTTCGAGTTGTAGCTGTTGAATATATTTAACACTTCCTCAGTACTGTTTTCAGGTACCGAAAGTAGGAGGTCATCGACGTACCTTTTCACAAAAGGTAAATTAAAAGGGATCCTAGTCAGACAATTCCTAACAAGGTCATCCAACACAAAATTTACTAATATAGGAGAAATAGTAGACCCCATGGGGGTACCAAAAATTTGTTTATAATAACTTTGATTAAATTCAAGATAGTTAGAATCGAAAATAAATTTTAAAATTTCTATGAAAATATCTAGACCTAAGTTGCAATGTTGTGAGATTATATTCCAATTATTTGTTAACGATGAAATAACTAATTCCAGAGGCAAATTAGTGAACAGGGAAACCACATCAAAACTTATGATTATATAATTAGGATATATATATATATATATAATCGTTCTCTTACCGCTGAAGAATTTCCCTTACTTTCACCACAAATTAGATGTATGTCTGCATATTTCTCATTATTAAAACTATGCATTTTAAAATATGATTAGAAAACTACTAGTATTAAGTAGTAAGGAATGATTATCTTAATATTTCAAAGACAAGAATCAATGTAATTATAATTTAACGCCTACTTTTAGTATTTTATACTAATATAATTGTGCTCATCGCTTTTGATTGATCACTTAGGCAGATGTAATTTAATTTTTTCTCAGAAATGGTCGATTGTAGGAAGTTTTTCCAAGACATAGAAAAGTTTCTAAATGAATCATAATGTTTAGAAAGATATTTGCAAAATTTCAAGAAGGATAGGGTAGTTCATTTCATCCCTTTGTGTACATGCTAGGTGATGAAATTATTTCGTTAGATGCCTTTGATGAGTAACCGAGATGAGCCAAATTTCGTATTTTCCCGATTACGTTATTTTGAGATAGAAATTAAAAAAAGGTTTTTTTGAAAAATTCTATACGAAGAACCCGTCTTAATTTTCGACTGGGTATCTACAGTTAAATTTTTTGCACGTTATTACGAGACAACCTGTATAATAAATACATAATAAATTATACTGATGACATATTTTTAATAATTAATTCCCTCCTTTTTTAATTCCATTTAATACAAGACTTTTATGTCTTAAAGAACTTAGCATAGCATTATTTCGATGAATTTAAAAAAGAATTATTGAATATTGTTACCATTTATCTTGAATTAAAATAATATTGACTAAGAATGTGCTATATAATTTTGATTCGGAATTAATTGGCCATTTCAGAAGATAGTTCACAAAATTACATTCAGCCAAGTAGTTGGGTGCGCTGGTTAAATATAAATTGTAGCACTATATCTTGAAGTTATTTTAGCAGAGACAATGTTGCGGCAATGAATGCGGTGACGCGAATCTTAAAGCTTACCTTTCTATAAAATTAATGACTGGTATGGTAAGTACAGTTTCAACCCAAAGTTATCACTGTCCTAGATGTGCTGAAGTAACTTTCTTTGTTTTCTTATTTCCATTAGACCATTAAATGCGCTAAGAGTAAATATTTATTACGGAGGTAACGCGATGTACCAGGTGGTTAAGATACAGCTTTTCTTGAATAAATCAAATATTATATTTATTATTTATTATACAGTGAGATCCATAAGTAACGGAAAAATTAATTATCTACGTAATTAACAATTTATGAGTAAAATCCTAAAACATGCAATTTTTAAAATGACATTTTTTGAGTATAATTTTTTACCTCCCCCTTTAACTTCCTTGGAGTGACAGCTACCCCTTTAAAGTTTTTTAATGGAACCAGAGTGCATGTGATAGCGTTGGTGACATTTTTCTTAAACATTTTGTATAATTTCCGGGGTGATTTGATTATTTTCTTGCCTGGTACACAAAATTAATTAGAAAAGTCATATTTGACAGATATTTGGTACATAAAATAGTTTAGAATACATTTGACTGTACTGGAGATATTTTGAAGATATTTACAACATTATTAGCACGTATTACTTGTATAGTACACACACGTATCGTGCTCCTGAAATTTTAAGTTGTTTAGTGGTATTTTATGCACTGTCTATTTATAAAACTTGTTATACTGTGTTAAGTCATCGTATCTGTGCCTATGTGTGACTATTTCCTAATTACTGCTGTGATTTTAATAATCTCTCGTCTGTCATGACTATTCAATGTGGCATATGTGACCTATCGGTATCTAGGAAACAACCTTGTATTCTTTATGCCAGACAGTGCAAAGTTCATACTTCTTGTGTCTCTATAATAGGTCAGCTGATCTAAACATTATAAACAAAGTGCCGAAACTCACATGGAAATGTCCTGAATACACCCATGACTGTGTGCGAATAAATGAGGAGAAATTAAATAATATTATTGAAAATTTCACACCTCTACTTTTTAACCAATAAGATACCTTAATTTTGATTAGTTACCATGGCAATTAAAAAAATTTCCGGAAATTTTTTCGAGGCGCCACGATATTTAAGTGAAAATTTTTTGACAGTTGAAAAGGTAAACATATGATCTACAACCATTAAATAATGTAGATGTACCTGTGAATAATGCAAAATTTCTGAATTAACATTATTATTTATTATTCGCTATAAAGTTTCATTAAACAGAAAACACAAATTTGTTAAATTATTATGCATTAACAATTTATAATTCAAGAAAAGTAGGATGTATAAACATAGTAAGATTTAAATGTTGCTTGAATTCTAACCCATCCTCTCTTCTCAATAGTGAATAGTAAGGTGACGAATTAATTAGATGTCTGTGTTTTAAGACATATATGTAATATTTTGAAACAATTTTGTTCAAATCTCTTTTACGCAAAAGGCCATATTTATTTGACATCTGCAGCAGACTTTCTTGGATTTTCGTAAACGAACCATTCGACTCTAACGCTTCCTGGTCGCAATCTTCCATTAAATTCGTTAAATATATTAATCTTGGATGACATATTTGCGCTTGACTCAACTCTTTGCAGTATTTACATAAATTGTACTTTTCAAAGCATTCCATTTTTCTCAAATTGTTTAACGCAAATACAAGAAACGTTTTACATAAAAATATCTTTGTTTGCTGGTTTACTATACAGTAACTTAATGTAATTTACCAATATAAACCTCATCTGTCAAAAGCATGGCCGCCTATATCATGGCCACCTACTGCAACAAACCATGTTAATATTATATTTTTTAAACTAGAAATTACTTTAACAAAAAATACATTTCTACCACCTTTAGTAACTTAAAATTATGAAAGGGCGATAGACTGAACTAATACCCATCTGAGTTTTAGCATTTGGTGTAACTAAAGTTGGTAAATTTTTTTTATTTAACGAAGTATGGTGGATATACGTATATGATTTTTTTAGAATTTATTTCATGTTGAACTAATATCTTCATTGGTAAATCTCTAATGATATCGACTAATAAGCAAAATAATAATGAAATAAATTTAATTATTATAGGTTTTATTATTATTAGAAACACAATTATTATAAATGTTTGTGGGCTGGCTTGAATCGGTGGGTTGAGTCTGGGTATTTTCTGTTTAATTTTGCATTGTGCTCTGATCATGATTAAACTTGCTAGTACTTGATGAAATTCTCCTCATGGATTCAATCATCTGATGATGATGTTCAACGTCCAATTGTAAGTAAAATTTGATTGACTGACTATTACTGTGTCCAGTAATTTTAATGAGCTGTTGTTCACCAACTCCTTCCTTGGCCAATTTCGAAACAGCTGTTGCTCTTGCAGAATGATTAGTTATTTTTACTTTTTTAGCGTCAATTCCTATATCAGAGGCTGCTGATTTAAACCATGAAGATACAATGTTCTTACCAACTGGGCTATTCTTGTACCAACCTTTCGAATTGGGTTGACTCCAGTATGGGTTTGGTGTTAAGAATAATCTGTCGGTCTAAATAAGATTTCCCCTTTTTTCCATCAACTTCTTAAACAAACGAACCGGACACATTTGTGTATTGTCGAAATTTGTAATCAACCATTTACTATCCGACAGTTTTTTAGAACCACCTTGTGTGGTTTTGGAGAATATTGGATTATATTCTATCCGACCTTTTGGGTTTCCGAAATTATCAGTTTCTTGTTTGAAGTATTGGATACACGCAGAATATCCTTCCCCTCCTCTCCATGCCAGCTCATGTGAAACTATGTGAAAAAATGTATTGCTGTATCTTCTATACATATCGTTATATTGCTGTATATAGAATTAGAAACCCTTTCAAATGAGCTATCACATGCACCCTCGTTCCACTTAAATTTTAAATGGGTAGCTGTCATTCCAAGGGGCTTGAAGGGGGAGGTATAAAATAATATTCAAAAAATGTCATTTTAGAATTAAAAATTGACGTGTTTTAGGATTTTGCTAATAAATTATTAGTTACGTAGATACTGAATTTATCATTTATCATATTTATCATATTTGTCACATTTATCATATTCATCATATCCATCATATCCATCATATTCATCATATTCATTATATTCATCATATTTATCATATTTACCATATTTATCGTATTTATCTTATTTTTCTTAGTTATCATATTTATCGTATTTATCTTAATTATCATATTTATCATATTTATCATATTTTTCATATTTATCATATTTATCAAATTTATCATATTTATCATATTTATCATATTTATCATATTTATCATATTTATCATATTTATCATATTTATCATATTTATCATATTTATCATATTTATTATATTTAAAATTTTACTATCTGACTTGCTATATTGATTTGAAATTTAAGCAATATAATGATTGTCTGTTGAAAGTGAAGCATATTACGTTGTGCTTACATGGATGAAGATTTTCTGTGCAATAATAAACAAGTGGGAACATTACTAATGGTTTTTTTTATTTATTATGCCTAACATAGTTTATAATATTTCATGTAGCCTCAGATTTATTTTCTGACTTTTTTTTATCAGTTCTCTATAATATATTATACTTACTTGTTTGCAACATTTGTAAAGATCTATTCAATTCCTGTTATTTGCCCTTTTTATTCTGTACAATACTCAAGCAGTTCCATCACCCTTAATATTGCACCACTATATTGATTAAGTGAAAATTGTTCGCTGTGGATAGGACAAGTTCCAAAACCAGAACCCTTTGATAAATCATAATAACAGGGATAATAAATCTATTTTGTGCTGTATCTGATTAATGGTGGACTGTTGACACGTTCCTAAACACGAACTGCTTAATTTTATTCTAACTCACTGGCATTATACAACGTGTTAATGAGTTTGTCGGAATATCTACTTTATCTCGCCGTGATTAATCTTATGCAGCTCATACATCACACAGTACCTCCAGATTATTTACTAAGCGCCAAGCACGAGCTACAAATGCCAATCGGGCCTACATGAAAGCGCGCCAAACTTTGCGAAGACGTACGTACTTATCTATTCAGATGTGAAATTGTTCCCTGTTCTATTCTCTAGCAAAGTTTATCTTGGTGAATTTCGTTTAAGTTTGTGCCTAGATTCGCTTGGATTGTTAATTGGAATAAAAGGTATTTATTATAACTTCTTTGCATAAATGTTCGGTTAATTTATCTAGATATTCTACCCAAGTATATTCAGTCAACATAGAGTGTGAAAATTCTAGGGTTGTAATAGCTCCTGTAAAAAGTATCAAGTATCTAAAATGGGATGTACCATACATGTTAATAACATAGTGAAAAAATTAAGAAGTTTACTGTCAACATCCAAATATTTTAAACAATTTGAGATACCTACCTCAAAATAATGTACCAGGCATTAGTCGAGTCACATACTACATATGAAATCATAGGTTGGGGAGGGGTAACAAACTGCTTCTTGAATAATCTAGAAATAGTACAAAAGTGGATTCTAAAGGTGATATACGACAAGAGTTATGATTATCCATAGAATGACCTACATTTAGAAAGTCGCATACTTAATCCCAGATAACTTTACTGTGAAAAATTTTTAATAGGAAAAGTTAAAAATAATATGGAAAGAAATGAACATATCTACGGGATCAGAAACAAAAAATAACTAATGAATCAAAAATTTTCAAAACAATTGTCAGTTGTATAGTCTGTATCATCATTATGAAATGTTTATATGCAGGCTGTCCATTTTATCAGGGTCCTCGAGAATATCTCAGTTAATATCGGTCGTAAAAAGAAATTATTTTTACGAAAATTGTGCCGATTTATATAACCTGCAAAATGGTTTATTAAAGACACTTGAAATCCATGGCCTACTTTAAGACTTATGGCGGAAAATATCGAAAATGCGGAAAATGTCTAGGCCAAATATCTCCGTTATTTGAAGAGATACGAGAAAAATTCTAAAGCGAATTTTTTTTACAAAACAGAGTGTTTCAACGAGGTTTTATCTAATTTTATCAAAACCGCTGTATTTTGAGATTTACTCTACAGGCTGTTAAAAAAATTATTCTGAAACAGGCAGGAAATAGCGCCATTAAATGGAGTATTTTCCTCCCTTTTCAACGGTATATCACATGAAAAATTTATTCATTGTTACTACGTTAGTAATTACAAAAACATTTTTTTTAAACCAATAATTTTTTTTTAACAAGCATTATACTTGCCAGGGAGAAGTAGGATTAAATAAAACGATAAAATAAATCAATAAGTTGTTCAAATCTTTGCTATAATAAAACATTAACATGATTAAGAAGAATAAAGTAAATTCAGAAAAATTTGCCTCGTCGGATTAATGGATCGGCACGCCCCTATTCCAACAGCCACCTACAAAAAGTCGTCTCCTTGGTTTGTCCACCGCTTGTAAATTGTGAACTTTTTTGGCTTTATAACACCGGTAACCACTTTTCTTTAAAATTGTTCTAGCACTTGTTTTATTTATATGACAAGCAATATGAATTTCTCTTAATGATGTTTCCAAATTTTCTGTATTTTTATTTCTTACATAATTAATAACTCGGTTTACCTTATTTACGTTATCAGTAACACTGTTCAACCTTGTCTACTCCTTGAAAAATAAACCATTATTTTTCAGTTTCGTAGCTAATTCTCTGAACAGAGTTTTATTGGGCTGTAGTGCTTGTGGAAATCTGTTTCTATATTCTACTTGAGCTAATCCAGAGTTAAAATTACATTGGCAACATGTAACGAATATGTTATAACGATCAGTGTGAGTGAAAGTCATCTTTGAAAATTCTAAATTCTTAAACGAATGTGATTGAGTGAGAGTTTAAGTATTAACTGAGATGATCTGTCAAAAAATTAAATTGTCAAGTTTGCTCATAGCCAACTATTTTAAAATAATTGGAATAATAGTGAAATCATGAAATACAAACAAATGGATATTATAGTTAAATTCATTGGTAAAGACATTTTAACTTTCTGAGCAAGGAGTGACGTTTTTATGGAGGACCTCTATACATTGGCATAACTGCGAATACTCTTTCCATAATTGTTCTATGTTGCTCTCTTGCTTATTATTTTGTTTTTGTTACCTGAATTTACTTTATTCTTCTTAATTGTGTAATGTTTTATTATAGCAAAGATTTGAACAACATTGAATTATTTTATCGTTTTATTTAATCAAAATTCTCCACGGCAAGTATAATGCTTGTTAAAAAAAAATTATTGGTATTAAGGAAATATTTTTATAATTACTAACGTAGTACCAATGAATAATTATGGCATGTGATATATCGTCGAAAAGAGAGGAAAATACTCTATTTAATGGCGTCATTTCCCGCCCGTTTAAAAATAATTTTTTTAGTAGCCTGAAGAGTAAATCCCAAAATACAGCCTTTTTGAAAAATATTAGATAAAACGTCGTTAAAACACCCAGTTTTGCGAAAAATTTTCGCCTTACAATTTTTCTCGTATCTCTTCAAATAACGGAGATATTTGGCCTAGACATTTTTCGCATTTTCAATATTTTCCGCGATAACTCTTAAAGTAGGCCATAGATTTCAAATGTCTTTAAACCTTTTTGTAGGTTATATAAATCGGCACAATTTTCGTAAAAATATTATTTTTGTACGACAGATATTAAGTGAGATATTCTCGAGGGCTCTGATAAAATGGACAGCCTGTATGTGTGTGCATAAATTTTTGTTAATGATACTTTTATGCTCTATCAATTATTTAATTTTTATTTACTACGGAAATGGTTAATTGGAAGAGCAATGACGTTGAACTTCCCACTCCTCTTAAATTATTTTCCTTGTTATAAGTATGTGAAATTTAAATAAACTATTATTATTAATAGGAAACTATATCAATTAACATTTAAATTTACTTATCTAAGTATAATTACATAGAAACTTAACACACCTGATTAGTCTTTTTCCATTGGAAAAACTAGAATTCTTTCTCCCCATCTCAATAGCTTTTTGATCCGAAACTCAACAGAAAGTCAATAACTCGCCAAATATTATTTTCCACCCTCTACTTAGTTTCCATTCTATTCTTTTCATTAAAATCATGTTACAAATTTGCAGTTACTAAATTAATTCACTCAAAATACCTTTGATGTAAACTCGTTCTCCTTTTGTTTGTACATTGGCATTAATAAATAAAACTAATTAAAGCCGTATCCATGACAATATCCAAAATACAAAAGACGAAAATGTGATTATATCATTAAAATGTTAACATTAACCTTGCGAATAAACAGTTACAGAACGTTTTTAGTCGAACAATAGACCTCATAATTTTTGTTTCGTCTGTTATGCTATAAAAAGTTATCTGAAGCTCGCTCGCTAATGGAGATGAGATTTGAAAAAAGGATAATAAAATGTTCATCCATCTACAGACGCCATCTGAAAACGATTATCTCTTTCAGAATCATTTCTCATTTGAAGACATTCCTAAACTTCCTGAAATTTAGAGCCTGCGTTTTACTTTTTAAATTAAATTTAGTACATGATGTGCATTTTTTATTTCAGTTTATAATCAGAATGTGAGAATTGAATGTAATGAGGATAAACAGCTTTTTATTATCTGTAAATTTCTCATAGTTTAACGATTGTACTAATTATATTTAATATTGTGATCGCTGCTGTCCAATTTGTTATTTTCAATTATTAAAAAAATACATCGGGACTATTATTTTGGAGAATCGGGTAATATTACATTAATATTAATACTATATTAATTAAATTTAGTGATCCAAATTTTTAATTTTTTAACGAGATTGGTGGGTGTCGAGATCAACGTTTTGTCAAAAAACACAATTATTATTTTGTCGACGTTTCGTTTATTATTATAAATATCCTCAGGATACTAGAAATATAAAGAATTCTATGGAATTATTCAAATCAAAATTAAAAGTTTACATTAAAATAATAAAATTTGTTGCGTAGCACCTTAAAATTTCAGCTAGAACTTAAAAAAAAGTGAATAGGTACGGTCCTGAGCAAAAAAAATAGGAGAAGTCTTATAACGGTATTTTGCTCAAATCTAGTTGAGTTTAATTTTTGTGACATTGTCAGTTAGTTGTCATAATTTATTGAAGTGTACAAAAAACTAATATGCCTCATAAAAGCGATTTAGTTAAATCTGGAGTTATTGCTAAAGCAGAAGAGGAATGGTCAATGAGACAAATTGCACTGCGTTATAATTTGACAAAAATTCGGTGTGTAACATTTTAAGAAAGTGGAGAATAAATGGACGATTAGTAGAAATCCTGGATCAGGGCGACGAAGGATATCAACCCAACAACAAGATTTGGAATTGGTAAATGCTTTAGTAGAAAATCCATTTTACTCAGTTATTCAGGCTGCTGAAGAAACGAATTTTCCCGGATCGAGTAGTACTGGTCGCCAGTGAGTAAGAGAATCGCTGAACAGAAAGAATCTCGAGTAGGATTTGCGCTTGAATTTTTAGGGCATGATGTAAATTTTTGGAACAATGTAATCTTGATAGACGAAAAAACTTTCCAGTCAACACACAGCGGTCGTATTCGTGTTTACCGCCATCCGAATACTCGATTCGATGAGAAATATATATCTAACAACGATAAAAGTGGTAGATTTTCCGTCAATATGTGGGCTTGGTTATCGGCAAGTGGTTCTGGTGTTTTGTGGCATATTGAGGAACGACTTAATGGTGAAACATATATTAGGATTTTAGACAATATTATGCTTCCTTCTGTGTCACAATTAATTCCTAATAATGAGTTCATATTTCAACAAGACAATTGTTCCGTTCATACTGCTCATACCGTAACTTACTGGTTTCAAGATAACAACATCAATGTTCCTAACTGGCCCAGTCATATTCCAGATCTTAACCCTGTGGAAGAAGTATGGGGATTGCTAGTAAGAAGTATCCAAAAACGAAATGTGAGACCACGGAATGCTGAAGAATTACTGGAAATAGTAAACAATACATGGTAAAATATTATTACTAATGATTATTGTATTGTATAAGGTTATTTAATTCTATGCCAAACAGACTTATAGAAATTATAAATAGAAATGGTGCGATAACGAAATATTAATAGTTAGTCTCTTGTTAAGTAGGATATGTTAAGTAGGATATCCTTTGTCCGTTGATCCAGGATTTCTACTAATCGTCCCGTTTATTTTCCACTTTCTTAAAATGTTACGCGACAAATTTTTGTTAATGTTATAACGCAGTGCAATTTGTCTCATTAACCATCCATTATTTACTATAACAATAACTACAGCATTAAAATGAAAAATAAATTAAAAGTGATATCTGTTTTATTTCGTCTACTCATTACATATTTAAATAAAGACAGATTTACATTAGAAAAACTTATACACAAAATTAAAAAAGTTGGAAATAGATTTACATTTAATTTGTATTTTTTTTTAATACATTTATTTCACGTCGGCCTATTTCCGCTACTGAGGCCTATCACCGACGCCTGTAGACGAACTATCCCCAACCAGGAATTTTGCCGAACCTCTTCCCTTAGGAAGAGTAGGGATCTTTTACTTGCCTAACATTTAATAGACAAGGGACCGACGGCTTTACATCCCCTCCGAAGGATGGTATATCCCGGTCTTCGTTGGAACCGTCACTCATCCAACTACTAACTGCGCCTGACGTTGCTTTACATCGCATATAAAAGTATGTACATAGTAAGGACGCACCTACGCTCGCTCCAATTTGTATTTTGATGTCATATAAAATACATAACTTCTGGGACATCACTAGATAACAGTTCGTAAAAAAAATTCAATATTGTAAAGAAACGAAAAGTGTAACAGTAATTCTATACATACAAGTTTAACTTGAATACTGTGTACCCGATGATACGTTATTAGATGTTCAGATTTTTCGTTTGTCTAGAAGGAATCTCAATAGAATATTAATATGCCTAGTGTTACTATGCTATTGGCTTTATAATTTAATTTTACTAATAATATTGAAATAGGCCGCATTTAAGTTTTCGATATCAGATCTTTTGTTAACACACTTTTCGTTTTTCTTCATGCAAATCATTTCATGTGTTAACATTTTCTTTAGATTGTTTTGTTTCCCAATTATTCTAGTTTCATCAAAGTTAAAAGTAGTGTTCTACAAGTTGGGTGGGATTATTTTTCTTTAATGCATTTCTACTGCCATTCTTATGTTCCATTATTCTCTGTTTTAGGTACCTTCCTGTTTGTCCAATATAGCTCTTATGACATTGAATACAAGGTATTTCATAAATTACATCCGACTGTAGTTCTTTTTGTGTTTTTGATTTTAATCTTGTAAATATACCATTAAAAATAAATAAGACTCATAAGTTGAGGTAAGAAATAATTATATTGAAGATTTAAATGGTTTTTGAACAATACAGCGAGTTAAAAATGAACATATAATAAATGGTTTGATAACAATAATGAATCTTAATAATAATTAGGCCTATTTTATTTTACAAACTGATGAATTGAATACATATTTTATGCATAAAACATTTTATTAAAGAGCACATATGAAACGAAAATGTATACCTTTTATAACCATCCGGTCGTTGATATGCTCCCTCGTTGTCTAGCAGAAAATCGTCTCACTCGCTTTGTACCTCGATTCAGTATATTAAATTCATACCAATTACTTTTGTCAACTTGCTGGAGCTGGAGCCGAACTTACATAAATGCCCTGAGAAGAGACGGTTTTGACACAAGTGTGTGTAGAACGGCATGTTCGAAACAGTGTTTATAATATCAAACCTACAAGATACCTTGAGAACAAACTCTTCATAAACATTTAAAAAAAATAACTTTATAAGCATTGATAAAAAATAAATATTGATAAAAAAATATATTGCTCAAATGTGCTTCTAGAGGGCAGAAAATTATAACATAATTTCTCTGTCGCAGGCTCCTCTATAAAATCCTTATTTTACTATAATGAACGTAACCAGACTCCAGCCAACAGCTACTCTCCGGGCTATGTGCCCCGCCGAGCGCAGAATTACAAGTTACAAGCCTGGCGCGTTAAGTGTAATAATCGCATAATACCAACAGAATGTTAACGCTTCGATTACCGGTCGTCACATGCCTACCTTGCACTGACGAGAACCAACAGCTCGGAACTGGAGTCTGCAAGTGGGGTGGGGCGACTGGCACGAGAGCTCCTTTAAGTAGGATCAGTCTTTCGGCTGGTGTTTATTGCAATCGAAGCATTAGCGTTCTGTTGGTAATATGCGATTATTACACTTAATGCGCCAGGCTTGTAACTTGTAATTCAGCACTCGGCGGGACACATAGCCCGGAGAGTAGCTGTTGATTGCAGTTTGGTTACGTTCCTTATAGTAAAGTAAGGATTTTATAGATGAGCTTGCGACAGAGAAATTATGTTTAAAAAAATATATTATAACAATTTGATTTGATAAATTATTTTTATAAACTTTGATATTAAACCTCGATTAAAATTATATTATAACAATATACAGATAGCGTCAGCCAAATAAGTACACGGAAGAATTTATGGGTATCTAGTTATTTCATATTCATAGGTGCTAAGCAGATTGAATGCACAACGATACAAAGGAATGTAAATAGTTAGGGCTCGATCGAGACGGCTGCCGCTTATCGTATGCTATATGAAGGTATTAACATTTATTCCACTTTGAGCAGAAGCTCATAAATGTTTGTTTTGTAGAATATTTTACATTGTTAATTTAATAAAATGAATGGTTATCAGGTTGCCGAAATAAAAATCTCAAGGAGTTGCTGTTGAATGTCGCAAACAAATTAGCCCCAATATGTTGTTAATTGTCAGTGTCTATGATCGATTAGGCCATTATAGCGCTTCTTAGGGTCAAGTCATTCGGTTTATAAACTGTATAAGAATAATTATAATTTTTAAATGCCATGGCGCACGTATACTTCGCGAATTGATTGAACATGCGCCTACCTTCAACAACAACCTAGAACTGACTCAGCTGAGTTTGTGACTACCTGACTAATAAATGTCTATAAACACTGGTATCACACCTTTTTTATAGACACGGCCAATGGTAACATTATTAAATAAAACTATATTATAAAAAGGTCTAAATATATTTAATACTCTACCAATAGAAATAAAAAATTGTGAGAATTATTTTAGATTTAAAGAAAATTTATATAACCACGCACTCAATAGTTATGTATAAAGTTAAAAATGTTGTCTGCCATAATGTAAAATGTAACCTATATTGAATGGAAATTGTTAATGGTATCAAATTTATTGTATATGTATATTCTTATGTTTGTAATTCTATAAGTATGTTTTATGCATATATATGACAAATAAAGTCAACTAGAGGAATGATAGATGTTAAAATGCACAAAGCCACGTTTCGTCGTATTCCTCTTGAAACCTAATATTTTTATTAGGATGTGCGCTCTGAATGGTATTTTAGTTACCAATTACTAGAAAGGCAATAAAGTGTTTATAGCAGATACCGGTGAAGGTACCCATTATTAAAACAGAGGAGTTCCGCAGGATCGGCAAGGTCCAGAGTCATCTGCAGGCCGGTTTCGAGCTTTTAGCCCTCATCAGTGCAGAGCAGACCCAGACACTGACCATGCTGCGGACTCCTGATGTTATATACCTCGCAAGTAACACCATATCGGTGACTTACAAATAGTACAAATATGTCCCTCCAACGGCATCTGCCACAAATACTTTAAGAAGCCTCGACTAAGGCAAATATGACAAATAAAGTTAACTAGAGGAACGATAGATGTTAAAATGCGCAAAGGCACGTTTCGTCGTATTCCTCTCGAAACCTAATATTTTTATTAGGATGTGCGCTCTGAATGGAATTTTAGAATTAATATCGGATGATGATTAGGATGACATTTATAACAATAATAAAAAAAGATAGAAAACATTACAAATTTATTAATTTAAAAAATGATAAAGGAATCAATAAAATAAGTAAAAAAATTCAAACACAAAAAAGCACATATAAATTAAAACAATGAACATCAGCGGGAATAATATCATCTATAAATAAACGAAATAAATTTAAAAATACAATTAAATCTAAACAATAATTCAACATTATTCAACAATTATATTTTGATTATGTTATTCTAAAATAACTTAAACAGAATTGTAGAAAAAACAAGAAAATATATTATACGTATAAAATAACCAAGGTAAAACCACTGCCCAAGGAATCACTACTTCCATATCCTTATACACACTAAATCCCAATGTAATATTTTATTCCCTTTAATAATAGAGTGGGTGGTAGAGGGGTGGCTAATGTAAAAAAATATTAGAAGTCCTTGGTTCTCGTATACACACTAAACTCCAATTTAATTTTTTATTCCCTTAAACGATAGGGTGGGGGTGAAAATGGGAGTGGTAGAGCGGGTAACTAATGCCAAAATAAATTTTAGAGGCTCTTGGTTCAAATCCCAATTTAATTTTTTAATCCCTTTAATAATAGGGTGGGAGTGGCCAATGAGAGTGGTAGAGGGGGTAGCTAACGCCAACAAATTTTTTAGATGTTTCGTTCTTGTATACACACTAAATCACATTTTAATTTTTTTTACCTCCTTTAATAATAGCAATGGTGTGGCAGAAAGGGTAGCTAACACCAAAAAAATTTTTTTAGACGTTTCGTTCTTGTATACACGCTAAATCACATTTTAATTTATAAACGGTTCCAGAGTAAACGTGAGCACAAAAAAGTTACCGATAGGCAGACCGACAGACAGGAAATTATTTTTCGCTCAAATTTAAAATCTTGACATTTCATGACATTTTAAGTCTATTTTAACAATTTTTTTTTTTGCGTTACTACATTTCCGCTGGACGTGGAAGTAATATGGTACCAATATACAAACTTGAAAAATATATTTTACTAATAAAATTGAAAACTGCAAAATTGTACGAGTGTTGCCATCTGTTGATGTGAGGATTATCATTAGGCAAAGCACCTAGCTTTATAGATAATTCTGCTTAATATGAGGTTTCATGATGTGTAAATTCTCTCTTTATGGCCAACTTTCTTCTAAATCTTCGGCTCTATGAGTTTGTTTATAAGTTTTATTTCCTCTCTCAGTTTAACGAAGTGTTAATTATATTTTGAATAATTAAATGGAGAGATTAGTTTATGAAATAGTTGGCCTAGGGCGGTAAAAACGAGTCGGTGCCGCAGTGAGTTGCTTTTAGTATTATTAGTTAAGCTAATCTACGAAACTAATATACTTCTTTTGGATTAAAATTTTAACGAATAGAAGCTTTGAGTTAGATAAGATTATTGATAGTTATTAGCTAACGCCAAAAAATTTCTTTAACATGTTTCGTTCTTGTATACACACTAAATCACATTTTAATTTTTTTTATTCCCTTTCTATCAGTGTGGGGGTGGTATTGATAGTGACTTTTCGTAAATGCCCTAAATTGTAATTTTATGGACTCTTACCTGCTTGCGTTGCCTATTTACTCTTATTTATCCCATTTACCTCCGAACCCTTCAACAGAATTAGATCAAAATATAATCAAGTTCTAGATCTCGTTATAATACATAAGTGTACCAAATTTCAAATCAATATCATAAACGGTTCCAGAGTAAACGTGCGCACAAAAAAAAGTTACAGACCGACAGAGAGGAAATTTTTTTTTCTCAAATTTAAAATCTCGACGTTTCATGACATTTTAAGCCTATTTCAACAATTTTTTTTTTTTTTGCGTTACTACATTTCCGCTGGACGTGGAAGTAATATGGTACCAATATACAAACTTGAAAAATATATTTTACTAATAAAATTGAAAACTGCAAAATTGTACGAGTGTTGCCATCTGTTGATGTGAGGATCCAATAAATACATTATATAGGATTTACTATATAACAGGTGAATGAAAAAGCTTCAGAGATAAAGAAAATAACTATATGTACATAGTAAACAAAGTATAAAAATGAAATATAAGTGAATGTATACATCCTGCAGGCTTGGCATAGATAATTGGTTCTGAAGTGCTGTAACAGAGATGCATAATAGTGTTTAAAAAAACATGACTGAGTTCCTAAAATACAAACATAGGTACATAAAAAAATGTTAAATGATTTAGCAGTTATACAAAGAAAATTGCTGATAGTTGAAACAGTCTCAATTACAAAAACTAAATCAACATGCTATACAAATCGTGCTAAATATGAATGAAATACCAGTAATTATATAAAATTGTTAAATGGACATAGGTCATGTAACATAAGATCGGGCAATTACAACAGAGTAGTTATTTTTTAAATAAGCTTCAACCGCAAATAACCTTGAATATTTGGCCAATGCTCCATATTCACAGCTAAACTGACATTTCTCGCAAACGCTTTGACAATTGTCTAAAATTTTCATTTATCGTGAAAATATGGCGACTTGATTTGATTTTATATCCCAGTATATTATGACATGAATTAACTTTGAAAATGTATACTTTATTCTTACATATTCCATTTTTTTTTTACTAAATTTTGCGACTGTGACTATTGGTATATTTGATTTGATAGAGAAGATTGCCATAAAAGGTTTCCATAATTCTTTAAAAGCAAACTCAAGCTTAAAAAGACAAACTGTATTGCTCGGTGCATGTGGATGATCCAAATATTTTTTGAGATATTTGTATTTCTGACATTTGTATTATTATATTAAATATAATCAGTAATCACATTTTCTTGTTTTCAACATCGAAAAATAATCAAAGAATTACTTTAAAATTTATATTAAACTGAAATTCTGTACGGTGGTAGATTATTTGATCCTGAAAGTCCTAAAATTTTGGTTCCAATTAGTTGTATAAGTTTTACACTACCATGGTTCTTCCATTTTAAATGAGACACACTATATAAAATTCATCAAAATATTCTTTTGTCAAACTTGCAACTCTGTGTTTAGTAAAAAAACAATTTTAATCGGAAACTCTTGTCAGCTAAAATATTATTTTAATCAATTTTATCCAGCCAAGATATTAATTTCATCAATAATTAATGTGTCACATTCAGTTCCCACAGACCTCTGGCAAATATTTCGGTTTTGTTTTCGTTTATCAATTTTTAACTTATATCAGCGCAAAGAGGCACAGTATTTTTGAAATGAAATTCAATTTCCCGAGTTCATATTAACATGGTTAGGTCTAAAAATAATTCGAAGTTGTAGCAAGAAAAATATTGTAATGATTTATTTATTGATTACTCAACTACATAACAGATTAAACAACCAAATAATACAATTTTCAAAAATATTCTTACATTACATTGTAATAATTTAACAAGTAACCATAAATAACAATCTCACCATATAAAAATAATATACTATACTCAAATAACTACGGGTTAAGACCCATACAACTGATGACAGACACTGGTGTTGTGAGCGATCCATCTTTACAAGACTGAAGGACTATTATTATACTTTCCAAAATGGATATTAAACGTTCACAAAGAAGGGTTCAAAACGACTGCTTCAGACGGAGAATAATACAAAATCTATACTTACTGTTCGTTTATGCTTAACTGCTTCACTGATGGTACAAATTGGACGCCTTAACACTATAAATCTAACACAGTAAGTACTAACACTTTCTTAAAATTAAATCTAAAAGGGAATTTTGAAAACACAAGAAAAAGGCAATATAAAGTTCAAAAATCTATGTTAAATCTCGTTAAAAAAAACATGTTTTACAAAAATATTCAAGTAAAATGTATTGACAAACTATAGTCTGGTCTATGTACAACACATAGTGAGGAACGGAACGGCTCATAATGTACCAACTACCATCCAATGTATGGTTTATAGCTAACGATTACACAAAAAGATTCAAGAAAAGTTCAAAGTTTATAATTTTGGTGGAATCGCTGAGGAACCGGTTTAGGGCAAATACGCTTAAAACCCATCATTTTCCCGTCAAAATCGACTGCTAGAAAATGATAGGGCACCTCGACGCTAAGGGCTATTTTCCCTAAAAATGCCGAAATACTTTGACTAGAGACTGGATAACTTATCTTCATATTTAACACAACGCATGAGTTGCAGTGCTGCACAACGTGGATTCGTAAATGTGTTTTTCGGTTTTCGTTATACTTCCTAAATTTTGTGGTCGGGGCGATATTACGTCCCCGTGCAGCGACATTTACTACACTTTCTAAAATTACACTCCTTGATGAGTTTCCAAGATTTTGGCATAAAAAACGCTCCGTAGAGCGAGAATGTGATTGAATGTATAAAAACCTCTTTCAACGGCATTTCTACGTGAAGCACGCTTTTCATGCGAAATGTTTCGTCGTCGGATTTGTTACAGTTTCGAAAAGTTCATCGAAGATTTTGGCGTGTTCTTTAACAGTATCATCATCTCTTAAAACGGGGCTGATATTCCAAAATTTTTGGAGAAGGGAGATAAAAATCTATCAACCACCAAAAGAAAGATTTTCTATTTAGTTTTTATTTTTGATCTCTGCACCCAGCCAACCTGTATCTATTCATAATGTTTCTATTGTTATAAATGTATTAGTATATTTCTGGAAACTTATTTTCAGGTGCCAAAATTGAATATTTTCATGAAAATGTTGAATAGTTTTTATACACAGTTTTCATTTGTTGTTTAATCTTTACCTATTCAGAAAGATTCGACTTTCCTATTATTTTATGTATCTTCGAACACGTGTCCTGCAATTATAAAGAGTAAGGTGTGCCGAAATTAAACATCTTTGTGGAAATCTTGAACCGTCGGCTAATAATCTATGTACTCTTATTTTATTTTTAATCAATATCTGTTCAGAACCTTTTATGTCCAGGGAGTAAGTTTGTGTATTTGTTATTTTAATCTCATATCCTTGCTGCAACGTCACCTGATTTGCCTCTTCTAGATTTTTTTGTTTGGGATCTGGATTTTTTCCACAATATTCTTTTGTTTTATTCCAGTCAAATTTCTAAATTTCTAATTCCTTCCGGCAAACGTTTATATTTTTTAGATAGATAGAAAATACTTATTTATTGAATGTTTTATATACTTACACAAAATAATTTAAGTATCAACTTTTCAGTACTTTCAATATTTAAGTATTTTTTTTTAATTAAATCCAAATGAGGGAAACTTGTTTGACGAAACCAATTTCTCGAGAAAATTTAAACTTATGCCAACACCATATTAAAACCTTAAGGAATTCTGTGATGAAAACAAATTACGTGCAATTTTTTGACAATGCTCATCGTTGACTTATTGGTGCCAATACATTTTGAAAAAAAAAATTAACAGACAAGGAGCTGCCGGAAAATTTAATCCTTAACTATAACCCATATTACTTGAGAGAATGATTTAATTGAGATAAATAAATGTTATTAACCCCAACTAAATGATTTATTCGTATTTGGCCGATTAAACATTTAGTTGGGGATACTAAAGCATTTATTTAAAAATGAAAACTAAATATTTAGTATTGTCAAATAAATTCAAATACTCACGAGTAAAAAATATATAGTTCTGAGAAATAAAGATTTATTTCTCATAAACAAAGCTTCTTACAAAAGTTTCATTGATTTATTCGTAATTAACAAAGTTTGTTTCATGTAAATGAATTTGCCTTTCAATTTATTTAACAAAAATCGTCTTTACTGAGTGAGTACTCTCTAAATTTGTTACTAGTAAATATGCTTACTTGGGGTTAATAAATATGTAATTTTCAATTTAGTTGCAATGTAGAAATATTTATTTTATGTTAATATACAGTGTGCCCCCGGATTATCTGTAGGAGAGGAAAAATTGCATTAATTTCAACAATTGAAAAAATAACTGGGGAAAAATGATTTAATATTTACTGAAACAGAAAGCATCCAAACTAGTTTGACTTTTGTTTAAAAGCAAAATGTCATCAGATAAGTTGCAAGATACGGTCACATCTATAAAAAATTTTGAAATCAAATTTAAAAATTCTATATTTTTTAAAAATTTTGCATACCTATGAACTTTTGTATTTGACTATGTCTTGCCATTCCAATATATACATATATTTGGCATTTGGTCGTAAACGAAAATCGAAGGTATATAGTGTAATTTAGCTAGACATTTCTTAATTTTTTTTTGGATATGTAAATTTTCAAACAAATCAATAAATTAACATTAAATTCTGCTTTTCATTATACGACTCTTTACGTTTCAATAAATAAAACCTTTTCTTCTACACTGTCAATTTTTTCAAACATTAGAATAGAATAGAATAGAATAGAATAGAATAGAATGGAATACTTTATTAATCCAATTGATCATAATTGTGACATAGGACAAGTCAATAAACACATTGGCAGATAAAAATTATTAAAATTACACTATTTACTTATACGTATACGAACATACACACACACACATACAAGTTTTGCTATTATTGCAACCTCACCATCTCTAGAATCGATTGTTACCACAAGGGAATTTTGTGGTGAGAGAGATAGCAAAAAATAGCCCAGATACGTCAAACAAGGTTTCACACGAATACACTCCATGATAAATATTATACAGAAACTTTTATACTGTGACCTCTTGTTGTATATCGTGACCTCAGATGTTATAATCGTAGAGGAACATGTTAATGTGTATAAACGTTGTCGCAATAATAACAGAACATGATAATATGTGTCAGTGTTGCCGCAATCATAAGAGAACATGAATATGTGTAAATATAAATATGTGAAAATGATGTAGCAGGTTATTACGTTCCACAACTCAGTAAAATATGTATTCTCTGAAGGGACTCTTCAGATAATTACGACTGTTACTCGCTAGCAATAAACGGCCAGTAATAAATCAGAAATAATTTTTAATTATTAATTGCTGAATATTTTGTTCGATAGATATTATGATCTTTTATAAGCCGAAGGAAAACAAATTCCATTCCTAGACTCGCCTTTCCAGTCGTCAGAGGCGGCAAAGAAAATCTAGCTTATTTATTGAAAATCGTGCATATTTCATATTTTAGTATGGCGTTCCTGTCACTTATTGAAAACAAATGCCATTCGTAGATTCGTTTTTCCTGGCGTCGGGGGCGGCACGGAAAATCTAACCTTTTTATTGAAAATCGTGTATATTTCATATTTTAGTATGACGTTCCTTTCACCTACTGAAAACAAATGCCATTCGCAGATTAGTTTTCCGGTTGGGGGCGGCACGGAAAATCTAACTTTTTTATTGAAAATCGTGCATATTTCATATTTTAATATGGCGTTCCTTTCACCTATTGAAAACAAACGCCATTCGCAGATTCGCTTTTCCGGGTGCTGGGGGCGGCACGGAAAATCTAACTTTTTTATTGAAAATCGTGCATATTTCATATTTTAGTATGACGTTCCTTTCACCTATTGAAAACAAATGCCATTCGCAGATTAGTTTTTCCGGGTGTTGGGGGCGGCACGGAAAATCTAACTTTTTTATTGAAAATCGTGCATATTTCATATTTTAATATGGCGTTCCTTTCACCTATTGAAAACAAACGCCATTCGCAGATTCGCTTTTCCGGGTGCTGGGGACGGCACGGAAAATCTAACTTTTTTATTGAAAATCGTGCATATTTCATATTTTAGTATGACGTTCCTTTCACCTATTGAAAACAAATGCCATTCGCAGATTAGTTTTTCCGGGTGTTGGGGGCGGCACGGAAAATCTAACTTTTTTATTGAAAATCGTGTATATTTCATATTTTAGTATGGCGTTCCTTTCCCCATTAAAAACAAATGCCATTCGCAGATTATTTTTTCCGGGTGTTGGGGGCGGCACGGAAAATCTAACTTTTTTATTGAAAATCGTGCATAGTTCATATTTTAATATGGCGTTCCTTTCACCTATTGAAAACAAATGCCATTCGCAGATTCGCTTTTCCGGGTGCTGGGGGCGGCACGGAAAATCTAACTTTTTTTATTGAAAATCGTGCATATTTGATATTTTAGTATGACGTTCCTTTCACCTATTGAAAACAAATGCCATTCGCAGATTAGTTTTTCCGGGTGTTGGGGGCGGCACGGAAAATCTAACTTTTTTATTGAAAATCGTGCATATTTGATATTTTAATAGGGCGTTCCTTTCACCTATTGAAAACAAATCATTCGCAAATTCGTTTTTCCGGGCGGCAGGGGCGGCAAAGAGAATCGAACTTTTTTATTGAAAATCGTGTATATTTCATATTTTAGTATGGCGTTCCTTTCACCCATTAAAAACAAATGCCATTCGCAGATTCTTTTTTCCGGGTGTAGGGGGCGGCACGGAAAATCTAACTTTTTTATTGAAAATCGTGCATATTTCACATTTTAGTATGGCGTTCCTTTCACCTATTGAAAACAAATGCCATTCGCAGATTCGCTTTTCCGGGCGTTGGGGGCGGCACGGAAAATCTAACTTTTTATTGAAAATCATGCACATTTCATATTTTAGTATGGCGTTCCTTTCACCTATTAAAAACAAATGCCATCCGCAGATTCGTTTTACCGGGCGTCAGGGGCAGCAAAGAGAATCTAACTTTTTTATTGAAAAGCGTGCATATTTCATATTTTAGTATGGCGTTCCTTTCACCTACTGAAAACAAATCCTATTCGCAGATTCGTTTTTCCGGGCATTGGGGGCGGCACGGAAAATCTAACTTTTTTTATTGAAAATCGTGCATATTTCATATTTTTGTATGGCGTTCCTCTCACTTATTGAAAACAAATGCCATTCGCAGATTTTTTTTTCTCGTGCGTCAGGGGCGGCAAAGAAAATCTAACTGTTTTATTGAAAATCGTGCATATTTCATATTTTAGTATGGCGTTCCTTTCACCTACTGAAAACAAATCCTATTCGCAGATTCGTTTTTCCGGGCGTCGGGGGCGGCACGGAAATTATAAACGGCCAGCAATAAATCCGAAATGGTTTTTAATTATTAATTGCTGAATTTCTTGTTCGATGAGAGATGCCATATTCTAGTACGATCTTTTATAAGCTGAAGGAAAACAAATTCCATTCCTAGTTCCTTTCCAGTCATCAGGGTCGGCAAAATATTACAAATAAAAAATAGATGCTTGGACTATCAAATGAAATAATAAAAAATGTCTGTGGTTCTTCAGTAATAATTTATCATTTGTCAGTCCAGAACAAACTAAATATTTATATATTTAAAAAAAATTGTAATAAGAATTTTGTAGTGAATAGGAACTAAGCTCAATTGAAACATTGTTTCGCTATTTTTGAATAACCCTGTATATGGTTTGCTTACTTAACATGTCTCACAAAATACGATTGTCAGGCCTTACAATAGGCAACGTTATGAACTAATATTGGTCAGAAACTTGATCTATTTTCAAAAACAACTTACATGTCTGATACGAAAGGTAATTTTTTTTTTTTAAATGTAATGGTTTACAAAATTGTTTCATCGTTTTTCCATGTCGTTTTAGAGTTATAAAGCATAAGAAGAAAATATAAAAGAATCAAATTTTCAATTTTTTTTTATTCATGAAAGTTTCAACCTGTAATAAATGAATTCCTTTTGTTACCTAATTTTATTACCATAGCTGCTGACCCTACTAGATTCTCGCGCCCTTGGTGGTAGATTTATGAGTCTGTCAAACTGGCCCAAATCTGCCTTCAAAATTAGCGGAATTAGCCTATTCGCACTACCGTGTTCGGCGCTGGATGGGGTGTTTTTTATTTTTACCCAAGATGCTGTATGTTTATTTATGATAATTCCCATTTTTGCTGGAGAGAAAAAGAAATTGCAATAAAATATTGTAACATCGGGTGCATAAGGTATAATATTTGGAAAGGCTGCAGCATATACTCATTCACACATAAGAGGTCACAGCTTATGGAAAACCTACATACATACACAATCTTGGGAAAGTAAGCAATACTTTTATTTTAGTTTATACATTCAAAATAGGAGGAAAGTAAAGTTATAATCCTATAAATTTGCAGTAAAAATAACTTGAATTGGTTGAAGCGACAACCTTTAAAAAAAAATTACTTTACTTTCATTCCAGAAAATGTATAGTTATCTACATTTTATTGGATATTATTATCAGTTTATTTATTATATTATATTATAAATGATCATTACCAAAATAAGCATAGTAAAAATACAAACAAAAAATTAAATGTAATGTTATATGACGTAGAGAAAAAGATATTGCATTAAAATATAACCCCAAGTGTATGAGCTCACAATATTTGGAGATGTCTCGATACGCCTTCATTCACACACAGGAGGTTACAGCTTATGGAAAACCTACATACAGCATCTTGGGTAAAAATGTTGTTTTTTTTTTTTTTTTTGAGGAATAACAATAAATTTAGTTAATTTACATTAGAGAACCCCGGACAGAACTCCGAGGTTTGAACCTACCCCCGAAGAGGGGGTGGTTTTTATACGTAGGGGTAGTTTCGAGAGGCTACAATGAAAAAAAATACCACCATCGTGTTTATCACCCTCGAAAACCCGTGAGAAACCCGTTTTCAAGTTTTTCGAGTGATTTTGATTTTGCAGGCAGGGTTGTTTCAACCCCCGGGGGCTGCTTAGGTCATCTGCGGTTTAGTAATGGTTAGCTTCCCTAATATTCCCATAAAAACTCCGATCCGACGAATTTTCGCTTGCCTAGGATCGACAGCATGGAAGACGGGGTGGTTTTATACGTTGGGGGTAGTTGCGGGAAGGTAGGGTGAAAAATAGCACCTTTATTATGATCCCTGCCCTCGAAAACCCATAAAAAACCTTGTCCGTATTGTCTTGTTTTTGAGATATTGCTATTACGGTCGGGGGTAGGTTCAACCCCCGAGGGTCGCTTCGGGGTACTCTAATGTAAATTAACTTAGTTTGTTATTATTCCCCCAAAAAAACCAGACCCGTCGATCCCTCGCGAGCCCAAGACTAAGAAGCCAGAAACAGGGGTGGTTTTTCCTTGATAGGGGTAGTACGCAAGGGTTTCAAAACTCGTAACCATCACGATCATTTTTCTCACCCCCGAAAACAGGGGAGGAAATGTATTGCAAAAGATCTTACAAACTTTTGATGTTTTGGCCTTTTTGTACCTCGTTAAATGGACTAGTAATCTACAACTTCATATAAAGTAGTTGTTCATTGAAATTCTTATGTATTATAGATATAGAAAGTACCTACTATAAATATTCCCATACAACGTGTCGCTACTGTCACTAATTGAACACTGAATGCCGTGTCAACTTCCAAATTTAAACTAGATATTATCATATTATTTATTCCTTACTGCTCGTAAAACTTGAAGGTCACGCGGCTATATACGTAGAGTGTGTAAAGTAGGGGGCGCCACTATCCTGCTGTAGAAATGACGTCACAACTTATCATGTGTGAACTATGTGAATGATCATCAATTTCAACATCATACACAAGAATTTTAAAAATAAAGTTTAAACGTCATAAAATGACGTAAATAACAAGAATTTACAAAAAAATATTGTGGCATCGAATGTATGAGGTCATAATATTTGGAGAGGTCATAGTACACCCTCATTCACGCACAAGAGGTCACATGTTATGAGAAACCAACACACACACACATAGTATATCACACACACACACACGAGTACAATTTAAATACAAAAATAGTATATCACACTCACACATATAATATTATTCATTGACAAATATCACATATTCCAGACTTTAATTAGTAATTAATAATTAACATGATTTAGAAACTCTTCCACAGAGTAAAAAGCATTTGTCACAAGGTATGTTTTTATAGATGACAAAAATTTCCTTACATTTACAATATTTTTTAAATTTGTACTTAATTTATTATACAATACCGATCCCATATAGTATGGATTAGACTTATACAATTCAAGTCTGTGCATATCATACTGCAAATCAGAGCCATGACGTGTGGAATAATTATGAAATAAGTTCTGAGTATTAAATTTATCCATATTTTTTTTTACTAATTTTAATAATTCAAATATGTATAGACAAGGCAGGGTCAAAATTTTATTTTGAGCAAATGCTGTTCTGCATGTTTCTCTAATATGTATTCCAAACATGGAACGTATAGCCCTTTTTTGCAATATAAATACTCTGCTTGCAGATGTTGAATATCCCCAGAAGATGATTCCGTATCGAATTCGAGATTCGAAATTACTGAAATAATATATCTTAAGAGTCTCTGAACTGGTGACGTAGCGTAATCGTTTTAATGCAAAACAGTTGCTTGCACAGTTATTGCATATAAATGTAATATGTGTCTTCCAATCAAGCGATAGATCTATATTAATACCTAAAACTTTATGTGATGTTACTTGTTGAACAGATTTATTGTTGTGTTTAATTAGTATACTCGATGTATATTTTTTTCCAACAGGGTGAAATTGCATAATAAAAGTTTTGTCCTGGTTCATTACTAGTTTTTTGTTATTAAGATAATGTGATAACGTGAGTAGATTTGTGCTCAGTTTGTGAGCAGAATCATTAATTTGCTTGTCACTTGCAATAATAGTGATATCATCAGCAAAAGCACCATAAAATGTTGACAAATAGTTATCTAAATCATTCGTATAAAGGATAAACAACAGAGGACCCAAAACACTGCCTTGTGGTACGCCAATATCAACAGGCAGCTCCTCAGATTTAGCACCGAGGAAGTCTACGAACTGTTTTCTGTTGCTTAGGTACGACTTCAAGAGTTTATTGCACAAACCTCGCATACCATAACACTCAATACTTTTCAAAAGAATGTCATGATCCACGAGGTCAAATACTTTAGACAGATCTATGAATAAAGCGATTACCTTATGTCCTTGATCTAAGTTTTTGTATATAAAATCTAGAATACTTAATAATGATGTTATTGTTGACCGATGTTCTCTAAAACCATGTTGATTTGGAGATAAAATATTGCCAGATTCTAGGAATGTTCTTATGCGTTTCGACAATAATTTTTCAAATATCTTGGAGAATACTGATAATATGGCTATAGGTCGATAGTTACAAATTTTTTTGCGGTCACCTTTTTTATATAAGGGAATAACTTTGGATAATTTTAATAAACTAGGGAAGGTACCCTCCTGAAAGCATTCATTTATAATATGTGTTAGTGGTTCGGCTAGCTGATGGGAACAGAGCTTTATTATTTTAATAGAAATATCATCAGGACCTATTGAATTTGAATTTTTTAAGCTATTAATTGTCTCAACCATTTCTGAAATTGTAACCGGTTCTAAGTATATTGAATTTTCAGTATTAGGTATTATTTGAACATTGATTTTATTACTTTGCATCGTATCAAGCGTCTTTGGTAAGTTTATCAAATAAGAATTAAATTCATTGGAGATTTGTTGTTTATCCGTACTTACTTGGTTATTGATTTCAATTTCAGCGGTTTTGTTTGAGTTTTGATTTAAGTTATTTTTTATAGAGTTGTTAATTATTTTCCACACTGTTTTAGACTTATTTTCGGAGTTATTTATTAAGTTGTCAAAATACATCTTTTTGGCTTGCCTTATAACTTTATTGTAGATCCTTTTATAGTTTTTGTAATAATCCGCATCAATTATGCCATTTTTTTGCAATATAAATAGTTCTTTTAAGTGCACTGATGATACCTTAATACCTGGAGTTATCCAGTTATTATTACTTTTAAAATCAAGATTCTTACTGACAAATTTAAAACACAAATCATAATGATTGTGTAGTATATCATGGAAAGCTGCATATTTTTGTTCGACAGTTTGATTATTATAAACATTATACCACGTTTCCATATTCAGAGCCGCTCTAAATTTTGAAATATTATTTTTTGATAATGATCGGAATCTATACGTGTTTATATTTTCTGGTATATTCACATTGATAATAATTTTTTGGCCAGAATGGTCCGACAACCCTGTATGTAAAACGTTTTTTTGTAAAATTTTGTCATGGAGATTTGTAAGTTAAAATAAAACAATCTTTCTCTTCGACGTACAAACCGGGAACACACTATATATGCGATAAACAAATATGGCTACCTTAAAAATATGGATTTACATATCTACATACCTGATGTGTAGAAAAGTTCATCTTGGAATATTTAAACCACTTTTTTTACAAACATTTAAATCAATTGGAAGAAAATATGAATCTATGATTTGAGTATCATAACGTGTTTAATCTTAAAAAAGGTTTATACATTTTTTTATATATTCTTTATTTTTCACCCTCTCTATTTGCTTCTAATGTTAATAAATGTAATTAATACCTGTATTTTAATGCACTGTACTCTATCAGGATGACTTTCACCGTTTATTTAAATCAATTATATATAGCATGACGTTAGAAAATGCAATTAATATACAATAAGTACCGAGTAAATTTTTGGATTTAATAATACTAAAATAAAGAATTAAACAAACAAATAAAACAATATACTATATTACAATGTTCTATTGTAAAATATCTGCATTTGAAAAATTACAGAACAAGAAAATTTATAATCACTGTGTCCCAAAACTGCGATAAAATTTACCAAAGTAGGCCGATTTTCGTAAACGCACTTATCATCATACATAAAATTATGCATATTTGCATTCTAGAACAATCAGATATGATATGATGCACGTATAATATAGAAAATTTAATAATGCACGTGCATGATAACTTTAGTTTTACTAATAGTAGAATGAATACAATAGCGACCTCACAAATAGTCGAGCTAGACTAGTTCATACCTAAATATTTGCTGGGTGCATCCAAGGCCTCAAGATTACATTAAATTCACTTAATTCAATCACTATTATCCATTCTCAAAAATAAACACCATAAACTGACTAAAAACACCACGAATCGCGAAGAAACTGGGGCCACTTAATGGCGTCAAGGAAAACGATAAAGTACACAGTATAATTTTTCGACGGCAGAGGGCGACATTTAAACATTTAGTTTTCATAAGTAAATTTATTAATGAGTAGTAAATATTACTATATAGAACTAAATATTTATTTCACGTACTATTATTAATAATTTGCTGATATATTTATTTCTAGGAAATAAATGTAATATTGCAATAGATTTGGGAGAAGCAAATATCTTTCTCTCAACTAAATCTATCATTTTCGTACAGTAATTTACTTAGGAAGAACAAATACGGCGGAAATAAATCATTTAGTTTTGTTAACTAATTGAATATTTGGTATATTCTTGTCGGAACAAAAATTATTGTCTGTATTAAATATAGTAAAGGATAACAAATATTTACTAAATTGAAAACACTTACTTCAAGCCCCATATTTGCCTCAGTGAGTTATAACCTTGCCCAAGGAATCACCACTTCTACATCCAGATTTTATATCCAAGTCTTGTAGGTACACACTAAATCCCTTTAATAAGAAGATGGGGGTAGCAATGAGGGTAGTAGAGGGCGTGGTTAATGTTAAAAAAAAATTAGAGGCTCTTGATTCTCGTATATACACTAAATCCCAATTTAATTTTTTATTCCCTTAAACAATATGGTGGGGGCGGTAGAGGGAGTAGCAAATGCCAAATAAATTTCAGAGGCCCTTGGTTCTCGTACACATACCAAATTTCAATTTAATTTTTCACTCCCTTTAACAATAATAATAATAATCTTTATTTATGCTTTAGATCATAGACAATGATATAGTCAAAATAAGAATAAATAATAATAAATATGTAAAACATAAAACATGAAAATACTAATTCAACACACATAACTATAAATTATTACAAGTGGAATATGCATACTATATATTATTACTGCCAGTTTTGGTTAATCAGTTTGAAAATAATAAGAATGTCAATTAACCAATTCTATATAATAAGTAACATTAGTAAGTCAATATAAGTAAAACATTTTTCATATGCAATAAAGAAAAATTACAGGGCTTCATACAAACAAAACAATATAATAAAAAACAAACAAGCAAATAAATATATTAAAATCAAACAAGTAAATATATTAAAATATATGACTGTATCAAAAAAAACACCAAGTTTATATTTTTGTTTTTTTCGAAAAATGTAAATATCTCGGAAACAACTTGTTTCCCAGATTCCAAAAAGATCATGCTTACTCAATGCAGAAAGGCATACTTTCGCATAATTTCATGTAAATCGAATTATTTTTACCAAAGAAAAAACCGAAAAATTGATTTTCCGCCATTTTCTCGGAAAAAGTGAGATTATGTTGAAAAATACCTTATACGAATGTTTTAGATTTTTTATTAGCTACAACTTTCGAGAAGGATATTTTCCGCTAGGAGGTCACGTTTCGCCGAAAATCGCATAAATAGCACCCCCATTTTACAATTTCACTTTATCTAATGTTTAATTTTTGTTTTTTCTCTTAATCTTAACTAAACTCTCCGGCTGGCAATCACCTGTCAATAATTTTTTTTAGCCTTCAAAATCCGCTTTGGCACCAGCCTATTAATTGAATTTTGACTATCAAGGTTGAATTTAAAACACGCTTTTGTAACATTATTAGAGGTTGTGAAACATTATTATTTAGAGAGAAATAGATAAATACTAGAACATAATCATGTTAAACCAATATAGGCATTGTGTGTCGCTTTGGCGTCAATTACTGTTTTCCAATCAAGCAAGTTTCGTACAAACGCTAATTTATCAATCAACAACTAGTTTGAACAAAAATTGCTCTAACTGGTTAATAACTATTATTATGAAAATGTACCGCTTCAGTTATAATAATTGTATTGCTTCAGGCACGTCCGTTCTGATTAAACACCACCATATTGTGGGAAGTTGGATAGAGGCCCACAAATGACCGCTTTAGTATGAGCGATTGCACGCCGTTTCGTAGTAATAACAGTCAATAGACTCCCATGTAGATTCATGCTGCTCCCCTTCCACGGACGTTTGTTTAACGAAGCTATTATCTCGCAAAGTCCATTACAAATCACCTTTACACGGTGACATTGAAGCCGTTAAAATCACAGGTTTCACGAATTATTTTTAATCCACGCGATTACAATTTTGGCAGTTATGGATTACCAGTCGCGAACATTATTTGCATTAATTTTTTTGCATTTAAATCATGTAGCACACGAACCAATCAATTGTTGGTTTTTCTGTATCAGTCATGAACAAATAATTCCAACAGATGGAGTTTAATTATAAATAATTATAATGAATCTCGCTCATTAATGCTCACGTAATTCTAATTTTGATTTAATTATACACGGTCAAAGCAACCCTTATTTTTTTAAAATACAAGAAACACATATTTCTACAATTTTTTTTAACTCAATTCAAAGTTATGGCGGAGGAGCCGGTCAGAAAATTACTCGTTGAAATTTGCGTATTAGGCTGGTGTCAGAGCGGATTTTGAAGGCTAAAAAAAATTATTAACAGGAAAGGACCAACCGGAGTGTTTAGTTAAGATTATAAGTAACAGATAAAACAAAAATTAAACACGAGATAAAATGAAATTGTGAAATAGGGATGCTGTTTAAGGGTTGAAAGGGGTTTCTTGCGATTTTGGGCGAAACATGACCTCTTAGTGGAAAATGTTCTCTGCAAGAGTTGTAGACAATAAAAATATCTAAAACCTTCATATAAGGCATTTTTCAACATAATCTCATCTTTTCAGAGGAAATCGCGGGAAACCGATTTTTCGGTTTCTTTATTTTTCTCTCTCGTAAAATAATTCAATTTACATGAAATTATGCACCGAATAAGCATGATTTTTTTAGAATCTGGTAAACGAGCAATTTCCGAGATATTTACATCTTCCACAAGAGACTTTATTGGTGTTTTTTTTATTTCATTTTAACCGTTGAAATGTCTACTTTAAGATGATCTATATATGTTGATAGTTTATTTTTCATGAAATCGCTTAAAATTGAGAAGAACCAAACAATTAATTTTCGAATCACGAATTTTTCAATATTTTTTATTTTCAAAATTTTGTTATTATGACGTAAATAATGGATTAAATTTCAACCACATAATTTAATTCAATATAATGTTATGAAGTTGAATAAATTTAATTAAAGAAAGTGGCGGAAATCATTCTGAAACTGAATTTCTGCGTATCATCCCGTTTATTAAGATTTTGTGGTCTTTTTTCGATCTCTATAATCTTTAACCTATAATGCTCGATGTTCTGGTGTTGTCGAAGTCTATTTTGTGTCCTGTGGATTTTACATGCTGTGCTAGGGACGATGTTTTCTCCTCTTTTCGTACTGTATTCATATGTTCTTCCTTTCTTACACTAATACGCCTATTAGTCTGTCCTATGTATGATTTATTGCAATCTTGGCACGGGATTTAGTATACTCCTTGGAGGTTAGTTTTTGATTTTGGATGACGGAGGACTGCACTGATTTTTCAGTCTGTTTTACATATTGTTTCTGTTATGTTTACGTAGAAGTTTCTACTAGACTAATTTATTTCTCGATGATATTTATTTATAAAATAAATCACAACTTACTTCCTGCTTATCTCAACCGATTTATAACAATAAATAGAGAAATTCATAATTATCAAACAAGAAACAATAACAATTTCCACATACAAAGAACTAATTTCAAGAAATCAATGAATTCACTGTTTCACAATGGTCTTAAACATGTTCTCGCTGAAAGCAGTCTACTGCTGTTCCTCGTTAACCAAACTGAACTAACATTCTCCGCGTTGTGCGGTCCCTTATTACTGCTGTGTGGTCTGGGGCGCGCATGCGTTCTTTCCTGTTTGTTGGTCTTGTAATTTTTTTCATTAAGTGTTTCCCACAAACAGAAATCTAAGGATGAGATGTCCGGAGACCTGGGAACCTACTCAATGAGGGGGCTATTGCGATCTATCCGTCTTTTGTAAAACTGATCGTTAATCCACTCTCGTACACAAAGTGCGTTACAATTGACGCTCCATCTAATAATGAATAACATTTGACGACATTTTCAAAATACCACAGTTAAAAATGCGGAAAATGTCACCTGCGACTTTTCTTTCTTGGCAAATTACCAAAAATTGGTTCTACAAGTTCTGTCAAGTTACCTATGGATACTTGTTTATTTGCCAATAAAGAAAAGTCACAGGTGACATCTTCCACGTTTTTAATTGTGGTATTTTTAAAATATCGCCAAGTGTTTTTCAATATTAATGACAATGGATGAAAATCGTCTTACGATTGCAGAAAACGCAGAAATAGTGAGATTAGTAGGTGACAATGTGCGCTCTTTTCGTGAAGCAGCTAAAGGATTTAATAGAAAGCATCCAGATCATCTCTCAATATCTAGCACGACAGTATTTAGAATAAGTCGAATGTTTAATTCTACAAGAGAAGTGAATAAGAAAGTAACAAATCGAAACCAAAATCATGTTTATGATGAAAATATCTTAAAGTTTTAAAGAAATAATGAAAATAAGTTAAGTCTTAGTCAAATGTCTTGAATTTCTATTCATAATATTCGTGACTGTCCCAAAAGAAATAAAATTAAGCCATTTAAATCAAAGGTTCTTCATACCTTGGAGGAGGAAGATCGGGTGAAGAGGTTGGAATTTTGTTTATGGCTTCAAGGAGAAATCTTAATTGATCGTAAATTAAAAAAAAAACAATTATATGAGCTGATGATGCAACTTTCACTATTAATGTCACCGTGTCTTCTCAAAATAGTAGATACTGATGATATGACAATCCTCAGTGGGTAATTATTATTAATTGTAAACGACAGTTTTCTGAAAAACTGAACGTGTTTTGTCGGATTATTGATGATAATTTTTTCGATCCATTTTTTTATGGAAAATTTTACTGCAGCTAGACTGTTGCAATTTTTTAGGACCACTTTTACAGAGGCGCTAGAAGAGGTTCTTCTCCCCAATTTATACTTCGACATGTTTCTTCAATTAGATGAATCTTAAGTTCATAACGCTCTTATTGTGCAGGAGTAGATTAATGATCATTTTTACAATAGAAGGATAGGTCGCAATAGCCTCCTCATTGAATGGGCTCTCAGGAATTAGTTTAAAATTTAATATAAACATTAATTTCTAGAAGCACCGCGTAGGTATACCAGGTTTAAAGTGCAGATGAACTCGTGTGAGAGGAAGCGACGAGAAGAGTTTCTGTATTCATGCAAGCCAAACCACACGCGAGTTGGTACAGTCTCAGCTACCGAACACGTTAGTTGTGTAGAGCTCTCCGTCTAGTGCTATCGAAGTTTTCTAAGTCCGTATAGGTAACACAATATTTCTTAAGTCGATTAAGTCTTCTACCTGCCGTCCTACGCGGTACACATGCCTGCTGGTTGCTCCGGTGTTACAACGAAAACATTTTAAGTCCACAATTTAAGGTATGTGAATTTTTCGCGAAATATAGTCCACAAATCCGTATTTCAAACATTTTCTATGTCCAGTTGATCCATCGCGCATCTGTTTTCTGCCATTTCTTCCACTTATTCATATTTAAAGGAAGTAACTAAATTCATACCATGTTGGCAGTTAGCCAGGACGACTCATCGAAAGCAGATGTGTCCACTCCGAGAAGCGAACACAGGTGCCATATATCATATTCGAGCAGCAGAATTTTGGCCAATTCCGTACTACGTCATCGGCTAGCAGCGCATTCATATGGCGTTTATTCCCACTCCTGTAGTAAATTGTTTCATTTTCAGAAAAGGATCTGAGGAGCTCTGCAGAATTGATTCCACTACGATCGCTCCACCAAAGCAGACGTGCCCGACCGTAATCACAGGGAGTAAGTAAGCAGGTCCACGGAGGAGTACGTAAACTGATGTACTAGCGAAATACTGTATATAACTTTGCCCTGTGTCATCGTTTATTCTGTGCTAACGCTATACCGTATATTTTGTGTTACTATTTTGCAGCTCGTTACCTCTATCGTCTGAGTCATCTGGTACTAGTATTTTCGTTGCTATTTACTGCTTGAACATCTAATTTCCCATATATTGATCCATTGGAGTATACTTTTCCACTTGAGCTACTCAGCCTCGCTTACTCGGTTTGGGGGTAGTGTGTCCTATCACTTAAAGCTAGGACTGGCGCCCGGGTAAATCGAAAACTTGTTTCCGAAGCTCGAGTGTCAAAGAGTGGCCGCTTTTCCTCCACGTCACCGTGTGAGGTGGAGAAAAACGCGTCACAATTTTCTTAGATTTTGATTAAACTTGGAATTTGGGGCTTTTAAGCGATTCTAAATAACTTTCTCTTATCAAATTTTTCGATAAAAAATGCATATGATTTCTTTGCTTTTGGTATTACATGTCGAATCATAGTAGGCATTGGAAAGTCGCCACGAAGTTGTTAATGCTCAAAATATGTGACACCCGATCCATCTGCCATTTGTTAAAGAATCGTCCATATTTCCTGCAACGTGGCAAAATTAGTGAGGCTGCGATCTTATTGGGCACACACTGTATATTAATATGAACGGACATGTGGACAGATTAAAAAAAAATTCACTTTTTTACATTTGAATTCAACATATTATTAAAATAAATACTATTTTTGTAGAATTATTTTATAGGGATAAAAACAACTATATTCGGGTATAATATGCATCTTTGGTTAACTCTAATAAGTATAAAATATACGTCCTCATAAATAAAAACCTGCATTGACAACATTTCTGAGCAACAAAAATGTACAAATTTAGCTTATTTAGTCAATCAATTGAAACTAAAACTGACAAATCTATTTAGAAATCTACATTCAATTTGACCGTTAAATGGAAACATTGTATCGAAACTTCAAGTTAGATACTAAACTAAAGGAAAGAAGCAATTATTTTTCATCCATTATCAGTCCTGTTCTGACATCGTGACTAGCTGTATTTCAAATAGATTTAGAAACAATTTATCTCCTCCGTTTAAACTTGCCACTGCTAATGATACGAAGCTTTTTATTTTCAAAATAAAACCTCTAACTAGGTTGTGAGGAGATTTCTCTCTTTACCTTAAAATAATTTATGTTTGGAAATGTCATAGCTGCAGAAGTTCACATTTTTTTAAAATTAAGGATTAATAATATACTTTTTTGCAGTTATAATAGGAGAGGATATTGATTAATTGATTCTCGTGACATTTAGCACCTGATAATGTGTACATAACCCTTTTTTTTTAGAATGTATTAATATGATAAATTAAAACACTTTGTGGTTAAGCCAGTCGCCAGGAATTTCGTTCGATAGTGAAACAAATAGAGAAGAATTTTTTCTTGAAATCTATCAGCTTTAGAGAAAAATGTCTAAGGGCATTTTTTATTTGCTTTGGCATGAAAAATACGAAAATATTTTTTCCGAAATTATGAAGTCAATTCTTCTAATTTGTTTAAAAAAACTTTGTTTAAACAATTTCTGACCATGTGTCCATCTGGCAAACTATACTTTCATATAAAGAAGCATATTTTGAACAAGTTGATATAAAAATCAAGTGCAAGTTGGTAAGGAGTCTCGGGGGCCATGTAAGCTGCCGATGCTTACATGGCATTAAAACCCTGAGAAATGCTCACTGGATAACCAGCTCTACCAAAAAATCCTACGTCCACGTCCACGAAGGATGAGCCGCGTGACCCCTGGGCAATGCATAGCGTACAGCGGATGTATGTTAGGTAGCAGACGGAAGGGGATGAAAGGCGAGTCTCCAGCGCCTAAAAACTGGAGCGTATCGGCTAAGGGAATAAACCCTCACAGAAAATTCTTGTCCCCCAGGTTGGGGGTTGAGGCGTTGGGCCAGTAACCCAACACTCGGAAAAATAATGAATACATAAAAATCTCAGCAATGAGCCTCGGATATTGGACTGAATTTCAGGTAAACGGCTTAGGCGGCGGAAAAGGATCATGAATCTGGCGACATGGAACATACAAGGTCTCAATACAAAACGAAAGGAGGTTTTCGATGAACTGGAGAGAATGAAAATTGATATAGGGGTGCTAACGGAAACAAATAAGAAGGGATCTGGAAGCGAAATAGTAGGTCAGTACATAAATTTTTACAGTGGAGTAAGCAAGAGTGAAAGAGCAAAGAGAAGGGTGTCAATAGCTATACATAAAAGATTAAAGAAATCAATTAAGAAATGGCAGGAGATAAACGAGAGGATTATGCTGCTTGAACTGCAGAAAGGTGGACATGACATAATCATAGTCGGTTTTTATGCACCGACGGTTGACGCAGAGGTTAAGACCAAAGAAGATTTCTACAATCAATCGACGCAGGTTATAAGCGACATAAATCCGCATAAGCAGATATTCCTCTTGGGAGATTTCAATGTCCAGACGGGAAAAGCTACAGATAACTACGTCATAGGTAAATATGGAGAAGAAGTCATAAATGACAGTGGGAGACGATTAATAGATCTCTGTGAAGCACATTCCTTTAGAATACAAAATGGATACTTTCCACACAAAAGAATTCACCAATACACTTGGATACAACCGACGAGGAAATTACGATCGATCATTGATTATGTGATACAACAACAAAATTCAAAATTAAAAACACAAGATGTGCGAGTTCACAGAGGAGCTGAGTGTGGATCGGATCATTTCATGGTGAAGGCAAAGGTTCTTGTTGAGTTTAAAAGACGCCATGCATCGAAGAGCGAAGAAGGAAAGAATGAGGCTCTAGAGGCAATTAATTACAACTTGGAAAGTTTACAAAAAGACTCGACAAAATATCTATATAAAATAAGATTAGTGCACAAACTAGAACAATTTCTAGACACAGCAAAAAAATTCAGAATGGTGGACCGATGAAATTGAGCGGATGGTGACGGATAATAAGTGGTTATATAACAGGTGGCTGAGTATGCAGGACGCGGAAGACAGAAAGGGTTACGTAAGAAGCAATAGAGAAGTTAAAAGAGAGGTGGCCAAAGCAAAGCAAGAAATGTGGGACAGAAAATGCGAAGAAGTCAATAGGTACCTGGGAGGCCCAAAGGCTAGAGAGGTTTGGAAAACAATAAAGAGTATACGATCAGACAGATCCGAAAGAGCCACCATTCCCATAATCAGTAAGAACCAGTGGAGAGAACACTATCGAGAACTGCTAACAGAAAACAGATTTGAATATAAACGAACAATATAACAAGAATAACTATAGAGGTATTAGCGTAACAAGCGCAATAGGAAGGTTGTATGTCCGAATTCTAAAATGTAGAATTGAACAGGAAATAAAGGATAGTGAAGATCAGAGAGGGTTTCGAGCGGGAAGATCGTGTATCGACAACATATTTTCTATACGACAGTTAATGGAGAAACAATCCGAAAGAAATCTATAAACCCATTTAGTATTCATAGACTTAGAGAAGGCATACGACAATGTCCCATTAACCCAACTATTCGAAACACTAACTAATAGTGTAATGAACCCTATATATATATTAGAAGGGTGTATAATATTTACAAAAATGTCAGAGCAAGGGTAAAGGTCGGAAAAAAATTTCTCAGAAGTATAGAATTGAGGGGTGCTGTTTCTCGCCAACCCTATTCAAAGTATATATACAAACCGCACTAGAGAATTGGAAGAACAAATGCAGTGGAATGGGGATTCAAATAGATGATGAATGCTTGTACACTCTCTTATTTGCGGACGATCAAGAGTAATTGCTAGCGACGAGGAAGACATTTCTTACATGACCAGGAAATTAATAGAGGAATTCAATAAGCGGGGATTAAACATAAATAGGAAAAAACCGAATACTTGGCGTCAGGAGTCCAATCATCTGATCTCCAAGTATCAGATAATATTACCGTTAAAAATAGCGATACGTACAAGTATTTGGGAAGTATTCTCAGCGGAGGTGGAACGTGCCATGAAGACATAGCACATCGAATTCAGGGAGAACAGCAATTCGCAAACTAAACCCCCCTCTCTGGTCCACTAAAATCGGATTAAGAACTAAAATCAATATCCACAAATCGATAGTAGAGCCAATCACAATCTATGGGTCAGGGTGTTGGACACTCACGGAGAGAAACCGAAAAAGGATCGAAGCCACTGAAATGGATTTTCTCAGACGAGCATCCAGGATATCCCGATTAGAACACATTAGCAATGAGGAAATAAGAGAGAGAACGAACAAAGAAGGTAAAATAACCCAAGTAATTCAACAAAGACAACTTGTCTGGTACGGAAATATGAGGAGAATGGGGAATGAGAGAATCCCCAAGAGAGTGTTCAGTTACGTACAGAATAGAAGAAGGAAAAGAGGAGGACCCCGAGTCAGATGGTGGGAAAGTATTAAGAAGAGTATGACAGAAAGGAACTTGACAGAAGAGGATACACAGAGCAAACTATTATGGAGACTGAGATGCGGGATGCGGCAGGAGCCGTAGGACCCCCGCCGAAAAAAAAACAGACAAAAATATTCCATCCGAATAAATTTTCCCATTCCATCCGACTGATTTCGCCTGGACTACAAGGAACAAATGAGTAAATTGCCGCTAAACAAACTAATGTAAATAAAATTGTTGGGTTCAGCATTTTCGTATCAGCAAACTTATTAGAAAATTGCATTTCTTGCTAGTAAAAAACGTATTATTGGTTAGGAATATTTTATAGGAGATTAATACATAATAGAGTTTTATTAGAAATTTCCGTTCTTGCGATGTATAATAGCCCTATAAAGTATCTCGTTGCAAAACAGGAAGCGGAACGATTCCACCCATAATAATTTATAGTCAATTTAATATGTATTAGACGTTCCTTAAACGAAATGTATCTCTAAAATATTCTACATTGTTCTTGAGTATAACTTGAAACCGATAAGCTTTTATTGCTTTCTGTTTCTTGTTTAAACTCATTAATAATGCATTTATTTCAGTATTACGGCGAATTATCCACAATATCTCTGCTCGTAATAAGAAGGGAAGGACAACTCGTTAATGGATTTGCGGTATTATTTAATTATGTCTTTTAAGATTTGATCGTATAATGTCAGTATTGGAGAGTATTTTGTGTATGTAAACTTTTTGGAGTTCTCTACTAAATACCCTTCTCTAAAAATAACCACATGAATGGAAAGGTATGAGGATTTCTATTGCGAAAAATATAAGACAAAACAAAAACAACGCGTGCTGACGATTACTTTCTTCCCCTGGATCTTTCTCACATTTGGAGTCGGAAGTCATATCGGAAACAGCTTTATTTTGTGAATATTCAACTACTTTACTTTTATCTTGATAATCGATACTTATAAAATCAATTCTATTGTAACATAATTTTTTTGAATAATCCATTTTTAATGCGCGCCCGGGCTATAATGCGACTTCTTGCATATTTCACTTGACGACCTTATGCAACACTCAATACATTGTAGGAAATTAAGACAACAACAGAGGGTTCTACGGTCTATAGTTTTGAATTGGAAGGCAATGTCAGATGACATTAATATAACCAACAAATAAATAGTGTGAAAATACAATGACAACATCTCAGGAATACTGGTCTATTAAAAGACAGATCAAATGGGGCATTTCAAACTTGGCTCTACTCTACTATAGGAATTTTATGCTATAATTGGTATCCCCGGATTAGAGGGAAAAAGGATAGTTTTTGTGGCGGATTTTTTGGTCATTTTTTGTGACAAAGTAAAAAAAGGAATAGCCATGTTACTAGAGGCATTTTTGCTGTGAGTCCAGCCAAGTGCAGACACCACCTTTCTGTAATAGAAAACCTAAGAACATCTAAGGTCAGTAAATCTGAAGTATATTCATTTAAACATCTATATTTTGTTTAATTTAATATAAGTACAAATAGCATAAAATTCAAGAGAGTACCAAGTTTTGATACTAGTAATTTTTATAGGTTTTTTTGGAGGGCCTTGCCAACCCTCACCCGATAATCTGACACTCTCAAAGATTTAAGCCAGTCGCAGGTATTACCCACTTATGTGGCTTGAGGACACATAACACCTGTCGGGGATGCCGGAACGGGTCATGTAATTTAAAAGAACTAAGACGTTCCACCTGAGATGTTCGGTCATCGTTTTCAACTAGCTTAGTTTTGCTGAATTGCTTGTTGGTCCAGCTAGTTGGTAACTATTTTAATTCTCCGGAGAGCAGCTTTCGTCTTAACGACTGTAAGTACAACTGGTCTAGTTTACAACTGCAGGGAGGAGCCTCCAACATTTCATTATTCAGAGATCAAGTATTGCATCACAAATGGATTAATATTTTTTTGAAAAAGCGTCATAATTAAATATTTTTTTTATTGTTAACTAAACAGCTGTTTGGGAATTTAAATTTCATCTTGTTTTTTGAGATTTCTTTATCCCTTCAGTATTACTGACAAGGTCAGGGTCATTTGTACTGTAACTTTTTTATTTCTAAAATCTGGAATATTCTAGGAATTAAAATATTCATAGCCGGAGAGGCCATAACAAAATTTTTATTATCCTAGTTTTAAATCAATTTAATCTTTTTAACTTTTTTTGTTCCATTTGTGCCTCACACCCTCATAGCTTAGTAAATCTAATTTTAGCAATTGTGTTATACCTTATCCTGTGTATTATATTATTATTTGTTGGTGGCTTTGTATTTATACATTTTTTTACTATTATTATATTTAGTATACATTACTTAATTTTTTATTCTGGTCTCTAACCCCTTATCTGTCAAGAAATTGACTGGCGCCCCAGAGCTTACAAATTAACAACTCTTTCTTCAATATAAACTGTTGGTTAAGTTAAAGTTATCGAAAGAACCTATGACCCGCCTCCGAACAGAAGAGCAGCCGGTGAGTGCTTAATCGAAAAGGCCATTTCCTTACGGTTCACGTCACACTATAACAAACTATCTAAAACCGCAGTTATATCTACATCATTTAATATATTTACAATGAATTTTTATTATATTATTTCTTCTTCATTCATTACTGCAGTAACAGTATAAAGTTGCCCTAAAAATATTGTATATAAAATGGATCAATTTGTGGCTGATATGATGTATATAGTTTGGTTTTACTCTTAAAAAATAGTTGTTTGATGGATGAATTCTTTCGGGAAATCTTTCTTGATATAAGTCAGCAGCCCGCCTGCTATTTTTCTTACATTCGCCATAGATTAGTAGCATATCAACTTTTTCATTTCGTGAATACATGGCAAACCAGAGTTAAAAACGTGATAACTTAGGTATAATTTAATGAAAAATACTTAAATTGCTGCCAAGTAAACAATTCTTAAGTGTCAAAATCAAAATGACGCCTCGTTTTACCTTCTTTTGTTTCCACCGCCTGCTTACTATTTTTGTTGCAGTACAATATTCATTACTATGCAATGACATTCGATACTAACTTTAATGAAGAAAGTAAAATTGGGATAGGCACAGCAATTGTATTGGACAAAAATAAAAGATAAATAAGTATTTTTTAACTAGGTGAAATAAAAAAATGGGGTCCTATCTTGGTTTTTATGATATCGTGGGCTGTTTAAAGATATTTCTTTTAAATAAGTTAGATCTTATTAGTCTGTTCAGCTACTGGTTATTCCCAAAAAAATATGAGGCACAAAGTCGCATACCAGAGGTCTTTCGATATCACGGCACACTACGCTTTAATATCTGCCAAGGTTTATACCAGGGCCACTTAGACTTAACAAAATAAAATCGACATTAACTGTCATTTTAAAAACAAATACCGTGTTCCGATACATGGTTGAAAAGAAAATCTAGAGACGAATCAGATAGGTAAAAAAAATATACAGGGTGCCATTTAAAATAACAAAGTAGATGTCTCTTCCGGTGAAACCGGAAGTGGTGGATTTTTTTTTGTATTTAAAAAAGGACAATTACGCATTACATAAGTGTACCAAATTTCAAAATAGTATCTTTTTAAATAAACATGCTACGGGGTGTTACATGTCTCCTGTGTCAACCGGTCTATATATTTTTAATTTCTAGTTAAGGTAGAAGTCGAGTTATCGCATTCGGAAGCATTATTGTCCCACCCTGTATATTCTTCTAAATTCTATGCTTTCTGTAATTTTCTTAGTGGAACATGCTTATTGGACAATATTACGAAGGAAACTAAATTTAATTTGGAATAGAACTAGAGTGGAACAAAAAAATGGTCTAAACATTAACTGTGATATTCTGTCCATTTTATTTTCTTCTTTTTTGGATTTCTCTACCACACGTATTCTCTAATAAGAATAAAAAACTTATATTTCTGACTATCAAGTACAATTTTATCCAAAAGTGCAAAAAAATCTTTTTTCATACTTTTGTAAAACAATAAATGGTGGAAGTAGAAGTAGCAGAAGATTAACGAGAACAAATCTAATCACACTTTAAAATATATCATTAATTTAAGCCAGTAATAAATTAAAATCTGAGTTGTTTTCTATTCAAAATGTTATATTATACTTAGGAATTCCCTCCAGTTAAATTGTTTTTGTAAGGCAACATAACTTCGTCCACAGTTGTGTATTACGTGATGGCAAGAGAGTTTAGAAGAGTTTGGGAACATGAATGAATGGCCTAAATTTCAACAATATAACCTAATTAAGTACCTTGTCATGATGTTATAATACTTTCCCATTCTAAACATGGAGTACAATTTAAACTGTTTCAGAATTTGTTACGTACGTTGTATGCTAGTAAGTTTCCTTGTTCCTGACACTGTAGCTTGATACTTTGGAAAAAGTAATTAAACTTGAAAAGTTAAACAAGTAGGCCTAAAGACAAATGCTTCGAATTGATGGATATTGTGATATTTTAGATAATTTTCTGGAATTGAAATTATTATGTGGCACTTTGAAACTGGGATTATAAAACATTAGCAAATCAGTCAATCAATCAAGATATGCTTTATTGTCTAAGAATGAAGTACTCTTATTGACAAAGCTATATGTATAAGATATAACATAACATATACAATCATAGTTAATTTTAAATTTAAACTAAAATGAAGTAAGGCAGGTAATAGGAGCTAGGTACAGTAAAGTTACATTAGATATTTACAAGAATATAATACATAGAAAGAAAACCAATGCAATAGTATTGAAGTAGATATTTGCACATCTAATGCATGAGTACATGTCACAGTTGACAATAGATATGTAAAGAAAAATATTAATATATTGTTCTGTATTTATTATTATATAGTATATTTTATTTGGGCGCCACGATATCACTTGAAAGATACCGAAAATATGTGAGTTTTTAATTTTGTAAAACTTAACAGAGCATAAGATCTCTTATCCTAGGAGCCGGTTCTAGTATCAATATTACCTAAATTTAGAAATGAAAAACCTTCGTTAAGCATACAATAATTACATGTATTACTGAGAGTAATGAAGAACAAACTAAACTATATTAAAGAAATTATTTAGAACTAAAATATCATTTGAAAACTAAAATTGCTCGAGACTTTAATTATTTGCAAATAATGATGATATTGGTATATACCTTTAGAGACTAGGAATCTCGACAGTGCTGCAGATATTATCCGGTGCTGTGGTACGTACCATTTTACTCCCTCCAGATTTCTGTCTATTACCAGTTGATCCGATATTTGACTAACCTATTTATTACGATATGTTGATACTATAGAACTTTATGGTGTATATTGTGTTAGGTAACCAACCCACTTTATATCAGTCTTCACTCTTTATTTTGGAAACATGCAACTTCATATAACACCAATATATTGTAACTCATAAAATATTTTTCTTCTCTCCTCTCTAATTTTTTTTATTATTCTCGTTCCCTAGCAAACGTTATTGTTTTTCATAACGACAACTGTTTTACATCACAAATACATATTATTATTATAAACTATCTAAAACTAAATATTACTCTCAAAAGATGTTTGTTTCACTAATTTTACTTTTTACACTTTCGAAAACGTTTTTTAAGTTATAATGTGACATTGTCCTTCCATTTTATTGTTTTATCACATTATTTTAAAATCACTGTTATTTAGTGTCCCGTCCTTATTTACCCTAATTTACTGTCTATTTAATTATTCTTTAAACGTCTTTAGATACTACTTACCATTACATAATTTTAGTTTTGTCTAGATTTAACGAAAATTTCTCATTTCACCAAATACTACGGTCATCCTGAGCCAAAATAAGGTTTCAGTACAATAAGGTACAGTCCTATTGAGTTTTACAATCATAAGCTTAGTATTGAAAATGGCGACAATATTTTAAAATCTCAAGTATTACTTTGGAATCTTTCATGGTTGGCTTGCCCTTAGTAATTTTATTTATCCTTGAAATTCATATCATTTTATTTACATCTGCTAGTGTGAATGCCCATGACAATATATATATATATATATGATATATGAAAAATACTAGGTTCTCGGGTTGAACCCCTTTCCTAGACGTCCTCATTACAAAACAAAACAACAATCAATTCTCCTACTCTGTGTATAGAAAACCAACCCATACCAACCATTACCTTAACTCAAATTCATACCACCATCCATCACAAATAAATTCCGTTGTCAACACTCTTGTAACCAGATCCCTCAGACTTACAGACAATCACAACAGACAATCCGAACTACAAACATTACAAGAAGCACTTCTACAAAACGGTTACGACAAAGGACATATAACGCGATCCATACACAAAGCACAAAGTCGTTCCCAAATTCAAAAGACAGAAACTCTTCCTCAGCAGAAAGCTTTTCTACCCTACATCAAAGGAGTCACAGACAAAATTTCAAAAGTCCTGAAATCCAATAACATAAAAACCATATTCACAACACACCAAACAATTTCCAATTTAATCAGAACCCCAAAAGACCAAATACCTAATGATTCCCACGGTGTATACGAAATACCTTGCTAAAACTGTCCCGAAACCTACATTGGACAAACCAACGGACGGATTAACAATAGAATATATGAACATCGTCTTGCAGTTAGAAAATCCGATCCCACATCATCACTTGCCCAACACCGCCTTCTAACAGGCCATAATATAGACTTCGATAACACCAAAACCATAGCACCATCACTTTTCCAGAAACCGCGAATCATCCGCGAAGCAATTGAGATTGAAAAACGCCCCAATTGTCTAAACAAAAGGGATGACGGTCATCGTCTTCCAGACGCTTGGAAATCATTGATCTCCAGGCTAGCCCCACAATATTCATCCACATCTCATAATCCTGATAGCAGCCGTTCTGCTCTGATGCGTCCATCAACAGAATCTCAACCCCCCACCACTCTCCCACTCACAGACAGCTTTCGTATGAATAACACTTCGTCCGATACTGCCAGCGAGTTCGCTCTAAGGAGTAGGCAGATTGAAGCCTTAGAGACGGATCGTGGTGAGATCTGGGGAGTAGGCAGATTGAGACCCCGGAATCGAACCAGTTCCACGAACTCCTAGCATTATTTTCTTTGACAATTTTTACTTGACCCATTTTTTCTCTTGAAAATGGCTCCAAAACGGGAGCCGAAACGTCGAGACATTAACAATCTCACACGCGGTTCAACCCGTAATATCTCGCAGACTGTTAACATTTTTACTATGCCACAGAATGGTAATATTGTCTTCAAAAAGCGTAAAAGTGCTCTGAATATCAATAGTGACTAAGTCGTTAATGTATGACAAAAATAAAATGGGCCCTAATACAGGTCCTTGTGGCACATCACAGTTAATATCTGCCACATGCGATATCTCGCCGAGGGTTTTTACAACTTGAGTATACTGATTTAATCCATTTAAAAAATCACCCATAAAACCATAGCACAACAGTTTTTGAAGCAGTATTTCGTGATTTACGCTGTCAAACGCTATCGAAAAATCGCAAAATACTGCACCACCATCCTCACCATCATTTAAGTTGAGGTACTTCGTTTTTGGCATTTTGAAATCCAAACTGACTTTTATTTAATATGTTATGTTCATCTAAAAATTTTACCATTCTTTTTTTTTACAAGTTTTTCGATAATTTTTAACAACGTGGACAGTAATGATGTAGGTCGGAAACTTAATGGATCATCTACTTCCCCCACCCTTATGGAGAGGGATGACAATTGCTTTTTTTAGGTGTGAAGGAAATTAATCTGTTGCAAAGGATTCATTAATTGCTGTCACTAATACGGTCAAGGTGCAGTCTGGTAGGAATTCAAATACCCTTACTGACATCATCGATACCAGATGAAAGTTTATTTTTTATTTCTTTTATGGTTTCTTTTAGTTCGTTTTTAGTAACCGGAATTCGCTATTATATGAAAATTGTTAATATAATCAATAAGGTTTTGTTGTGGTATGATATTTTCAATTAATTTTGCAGCCATAGAACAATAATAGTTATTGAAATCATTCAGAGTTACGTTCGGTTGAACGGAGACCAGCTGATTTTTTTTGCCTCTAAGATCATTGACAATGGCCCAGATTTCTTTCATTTTAATTTTCACTTTTTGTAACCTATTCTCATACTAAGTGTCTTTGGCAAGTTTAATAGCCCTTTTGTACATACCACAGTACCTATGGAAATAGTTTACAAAGGCGTTATTGGATATGTATTTTCTAATATGAGCGCAAGTTTGCTGCGGATGTTTTAATACCTCATGTGATCTAAGGCTTATTATTTTTTATTTTAATTGTTTGTAATTTAAATGCTTTACTAAAACTTTAATAGAACTTTTATTGAAAATATTTTATGTATATAATATTAATTGCTGTGGATAAAAAAGTCATCAACTGGTTTCCACGTTGTTTATATGGTTTTATTCAATTGTGGCGCATCCATTACAATATTATTGCTTTACTGTCAGTGCCATTGCCATATTAAGTAAAAATATATTTTCAGTTATTTTATCGCTATGCGTTAACACGTGCTATGCGAAGCAGAACCAGTAGCGGAGTTTTACCCCCGCTAGCCAAAGGCACGGGGGAGACGAGCACATTAGAGGCCCAGCCGGACAACGTCTGATGTAAATAATACTGGTCAAGAAGGCTGACCACAAACCTCAAAGCGGCAAGTGCCTGTGGCTTTATTATTGTTTCATTTGATATTAAATAAATCAAGGAAATGATATTCTTCGCAAAGCCAGGAAGCAAAGAAATGGTCCCGTTTAAGTCCATACTTGCTGAAGAATAAACGTACTATATCGCGAAACTTAAATAATGTTCATGTACAGGGTCGGCAACTAAGAATGGAGGCCGGCCATATCTCAGAAACCAATCATCACACAAGTTAAAGGAAAAATTTATCATAACTAAAATATCCCTGGAAAACCGCTGAAAAATATTTTCGAGTTTTTAAAATGGTCGCTAGGGATCGTAAGAGCCATGACTGAATAGAAAATTAGGTTTTCCTCCGTGTTTTGCTCAATTAAGTGATATTTCTATTAGAGAAATACGATTTGAAACAGTCATATGCACTGCCTCTTATACCCAGCACTCACAACTTATGGAGCAGCCGAGGATGTGAGACGCAGTCGAATGCTTTGCTAAGCTCACAATACGCACCAACTGAACACCTCTTTTTGTCTGACTCGTTAAGGATATACATGTAAAATTATGTGGTGGCTGTTGTTGTCGATTTCTTTCCTCTAAATCCATGCTGTTCTTTAGGAAACTAACCATTACCCAACAACAACTGGCCTAAGTAACCCCCGCAGGCTACATATAGAAAAGGGGGTATTTTTATACATTGGGGGTAGTTGCGGGGGAGGCGGGGTGAAAAATAACACCACCATCGCGATTCCCCCTCTCGAAAACCCTTGAGTGGTTTCGGTGTCGTGAGCAGGATTGCTTAGGTCAACTGGAGAACACAGGGAAAAAAGTAATTTTTAAATTTTATTAATCATATTCAACAGTAGTCAACACTAAAAATAAAAGGATATAATTGTCACTTTAATTCACACATTAAATGTAGCTTGCACTGTTTTGTTTTATTATTTGTATTTCGTATCCATTTTCCATTGTTAATAGAAAACCTTCTGTATTTTTCTTTACGCTGTATTTGTCTTGACAGAGTTTAACTATTAAACATTAAACTACTGAGAAGTCGTACCCTAGTTTACTAATAGCTTCTAGTTTATACAAGGTATAGCTTTGACTGGCATGTTTGGCTCTGAAAAGATTAAGCGAACATTAGTTTTGTATATCATAAACAAAGAGTATCCTACCTGTACATTATACATGCCTAATACTGAATTAGGTTTGTGTCGGTTATATAATGGGGTATTATGTTATCTAGTTCTTGCAGTTTCGTTGTCTTGTCTAGAGTACCTGGAACATTGAAAAATGTTAGCAACTACAACATAACCACAATCGTAGCACTGTAAATGTCGGGATAATTAACGTATTACTTCGAGCACTTACTGTAGTATTCAGTAGTATACAATTATATGGTTTATTCTTTGTAATGTTCAATTTCTAGTGGAGGTTAAGTTTCTGTTGTCGACCTAGCTGTCATTGCTTTCTAAGTATATTCAATTAGTTATTGGTTGTAACACCGTTGGTTCAGTTCTGTTCTGATCTGTTAACTTGATGTTACTTATTTTAGTTTGGAAGTCTTTTCTTCGACTTTGACTGGAAGAGTATATCAGTTTAACAAATAAAGGTGAGACAATAGATCGGTTCTCTCATATTTATTTCATTTAGTGGAGTTTAGTGAATTGGTGAGAAGTTAGAAAATTAATGGAACACATCTTAACTGGGTGTTGGTTGTCGAACGTTGGTATTCTATCGTAGCGCATGTGCTGTTTAATAACCTCTGGCAATTTGGTGGTAATTTCCTTCTTCTCGGTTGATAGCTCTCACGTGTTAGACGTCCTTGCTTTTTCTCCTGGATGTGTGGACTGAAGAATAATTTAAATCCGAATTAATTTTGTTAAAGGTGAATCATCACTTTATAATTGGTATGTTGCGGGAATAAATTCTTCAGCCTCAATTAGATATTTTGAATATCGACAGCTTAATGCTGGATAATATCATCTTTGAGAAAATGCCCTACACATGGAGGGTAAGTTAAAAACGTGTTCATACGTCCATCTTGTATTAATTATTCTTAAAACTTTTAGGCGATTTATGTTACATTTATGTTGGACGTACGTCATGATGTACCTTGGGTTTTGTTGGCGTAGATATGCTGTTTTCATGACTGGGTCAATTTGTTAGTGGAGTAGGAGTTATCATATTTTTTTCTTCTCGAGTAAATAATGGTCTAAGGAATAATTGTTGGAGATCAGGGGATGCCAAAATTGCTAAAGTTTTAAGGAGCACACCACGCTAAAAATTCATGGAGTCACAGTTCACAGTGAGGTTACAAGCACCTACACCTTAACCGCCACTCTCGTAGTAAAGATAAGTTTCTGTTGTCAAAAATTTAAATTTCAAAATTCATTTAATTAATTTTTTTTTATTTTCATGTATGGTATAGTGATATCATAATTTTCACTTCAACTATATTTTTTTATTAATACTTAGTTAAAGGATATAGTCCAGTCTATGTAATTATTTGAAGTTGATGTAACAGATTGTACAGTTAGTATGTTACAGTGTAAATAACTCATGGGAATATATCTATAGTAAATAAGGGTTATGTAAACTACGTGCAATTGCATTTGGTAACCGATTTGGTAATTTTTTGTTGTTGTTTGTTTAATAAATTTGGGGTTTAAATATTGTACATACGTCAATGTTTGTATCACGTCTGGTACATTTGATTATTTCCTACAATTTTCAATTTATGTCGTCCTGTTAAATAAATTATTTACTCGATGTGAGTTTGTTTATTTTCAACAAAATTTTAACCACTGGATAAGGAAACTTAATCTGATTTTTTATTAATTTGCTTTTGATTAACCTAGGTTACCTACTGATAGGCCAGGTCACGCGTGAACCTGGAACCCAAAACCTGGGTGTACGACGAGACTAGCCGAGGTGTGTGAAGGTATCAGGGTAGGTTAGCGACCTGAGGTTTCTTGAGTTGCTTGAGGTTAGAAAGAAACGTAACAATGAGCTGACAGCGCCGTCAGGTAGGCAAACCTCTATACTTGTCATGAAAACATCTCCACTGTAGAAAGATAGCACAGTCCGCCAATATTCGTGTTTGAAAAACACACACCAGGTGAAAAACGGGGAATGTCCAAATGAAAAATGATAAAAACGGGAAAGGTCCATATACTTTATATTTAAGAGAATGATGTTGTGATTTGCTTTTAGTGGGTAGTTTGTCTTAAAAATATTTGCACGTAGGCAGTGTTTAATAATATACGTTATTTCGTTTGTATTTTTACAAGATAGGACTAGTTTTTAAAATTAAAAACAACCCAATGGAGAGAAATAAAGAAAGTAGTGACTGTGAACAGGACAGTGAAATGTTGAACAGCAGAAAGTTTAAAAAAAGGGAAATAACTGGGCGGCTTAGGGATGTAAATAAAAAATTGAGGTTAAGTACTCATGAATCAGGGAACGACTGTGCATGCAAAAGACGAATGTGCTTTGAAAAAATCAGTAGCGAAGAAAGAAAGGCACTTTTGAAAAACTTTAACCAATTATCATCAAATAATGAGCAAAACTTATATTTATGTGGGCTGATCTCATGTAATGCTATTAAACGACGACGCCCCAGAAAAGAGGAAAATGTAGCTTTGTTGCATGATAATTATTTTTCATATCGTGTGAAAATTGTAAGAAACACTGAGATTTTGGAAATTCCAGTATGTTTCAGGGCTTTTATGTCAATACATGGAATTAGCAAAAAGAACACCTACAAAAATCCTTAAAAACAACAGGTAATTTTCCTCCTGATTTAAGAGGGAAGCACTTAAATCGCCCCTGAAAAAAATCTGTCCAGACTATTGAAAATGTGGAAAGTGATATAAGATCATTTAAAGGTTGCAAGAGCCACTATAGCCTTAAAAAAACAAATCGCTTGTATTTAAGTGAAGTAAATTTTCGTAAATAAAATATGTATTCTCCAAATAAATAAAATTAAATATAATTGAATTCTTTAAATAAATAAAAATAGATTAAAATATTTACGAACACACAAAATGACATAAATAATAAGCTTGATATCACGATCACTATCATTGAACACAAAAACGGACACAAATAATAAACTTACCTATATATATCACTACCACTTCTTCAATCACAAGTCATCACAATCACATCTTCCTCAGAATCCTGTGCGTTCTCCCCCTCTTCTTCATTTTCAGATGATGAACTATCCTCCTCTAAATTTATAATGAATTTATTTTCCCCATTTTTATTAAATTCACAAAGTTTCAAATAATCATCCTCAATTCTAATCACTTTGGCAATTCTCTTTTCCCAATCTTTCTTGGTAATTTTGGACACTTCGTTTTTAATTAACTCTATCACTTTTTTGTCGAATTTTGGAAAAGTATTTCCTTTTCTGATATTTTTTTCAATTTTCCCCAAATCAATTCTATTGGGTTGAAAATACAATAATATGGTGGTAATCTTAAAACTTTGTGGCCAAATCTTTCAGCTATACTGTCTATAACATAATTCTTCTCAAATGTTTTCGTATGAAGGACTTCCAACAATTCTGCTTTAGTATAACTGTCCATATAATATAGGTCGTGATCCGTTAAAAAAATTTGCAACTCCAATTTAGTCGAACTCTTATTAGGAATTTTATATAATTCTCTTGAATGGTACTTCGCATTGTCAAGAACAATAACACTATTTGGCTTTAATTTTGGAATTAGAGTATTTTCAAACCATTTTTCAAAAATTACTCCCTCCATATTCTTGTGATAATCCACGTTACACTCTTCCATGTTTTTCCCGCATAGTTTCAATGCATTATCTACCCATCCATCACCTGATCCACAGTGTAATATAACCAATCGAGTCCCCTTATTTGGAGGCAATGACTGGTAGACATTTTTTAGTTCCATCAGTCCATCCTTTTTTTACGGTATCGTGAGTGTCATACCAAGTTTCATCTAGGTAATAAATTATTCTATTTTCCCTTCTGAACTTTTTAATCTCCTCTAGATATGAATGTCGCCAATCCACTATTCGTCTGCTTTCCATAATCGCCACGCGTTTATTAATTGTTTTAAATTTAAATCCAATTTTTTTCAGCCAGTTCCTTAAAGTTCTTGTCGTATATTTCAAAGGACAATCCATTTCCTTTAGTTTTCTGTCTACCACGTCAACAGTCGGGATTTCATTTTTCTGATATGCATCATAAATTACATTTTTTAAAAGTTTTGCTATTGATGGATCTAAAATTTTTGATATACCAGCGTTGCAACGTTGCTTTCTTTCGGTAACACCTGTTTTCACTAGTTTGTACAATGTGGAATAGGGAACGTGGGTTAAAGATTCTGTTTCCCTTAATATATCTAAATCACGCAAGTTAAAGTCATTAGTTTGTCGCTGTAAAAGAGTATTATACACATTTAAACAAATTTGTTTCCGTTACTGCTTAAATGCCGTTTTTTTCTCTCTTGAAACTCATTTCACTGAAATCACTATAACTGTCACTTTCACACTCACAATCACTCGATCGACTCATTTTTGTAATAAATAAGTTACATACCAGCAAAAAGACAAATATAAACTAATGTATTACTGTATTAATTGCACTTACACCCGTACACTCCGCCGTATATGAAAGTAAACTAAGTCCGCCTCTGAAGTACCATATCTCACATGTCGTTCGTGCTAGTTGGCAAACAACACAAGCCTGACCTTCTCTCTCATTCTAATGCACGCGACATAAAAGACGTAAAACATGATGTGATACAAACAGCTATGCGTTATGCATAGCCATTACCCTCTCTATTCCCCACTACGTCTGTGACCGTTTTCATTTATCGTTTTCCTCTACAATACCTCACACAGATAAAGAAAAGATAAGTGGAAATATAAAAAAAATACAAATAGTACAAGAAGTAAAAAAGGTAAGAACAAAACATGCGTAACGAATAAACGGAATAAAAATAAGAAAATGTAAAACTGGACATTCGTCCTTATTTCAAGAATATATGTCTATTTTTGTGACAATACCCATTCTTCCCTTGAATAATCGGTAATGGTTTACATTTCGTATTTTTTTGTATACATAAATATTATTTTTGTTACACTGTTGTTAAAGACTAGTTAAATATACTTTTATAAATAAAACTAGGAAGTTTTTATTTAAATTTATCAACATAATAAAAATTAGCGAGAGTTCAAACTTTAAAATTCGTTTTTCTCGAAACTATCATTTTGTGGCATACCTCCTTTTTCCCCTGTGGTCTTCAACTGTACTTGAGTAATGGTTAGTTCGGGCGGAGAAACCGATCCGACGATCCCTCGCAAGCCCAAGACCGATAAGCCGGAAATAGGGATGGTTTTTCCTTGATAGGCGTAGTACGCAAGGATTTCAGAACTCGAACCATCACCATCGTTTTTCTCACCCTCGAAGACAAAGGGAGAAATTTATTGCAAAAGATCCTACAAACTTGTGATGTTGGGGACCTCGTTATATGAGCTATGCCTATATTTATTAAAATATAAATATGCCATCGTCACAGATCGTTGTCAATATTCTAACTCTCTAATCTAATTATTTATTACATTTCTTTGATTTTCTCGAATGCTTTTTCAATTTACCAAACTTCATTCTCGAAGACAGTGGTACAGTACCCAGTAAAAATAAGCAATACTTTCTGTTTGTCTAAAGTTCAAATGTACTGAAACACATCAATTCCACATGAAATACTGGCAATTTACAGAAAACTACCGGACTAATTCAGTAAAGCTCAATCTCTCTCCTGTCTATTTTTAGGGACGTAAAACAGTGCTTTGTATCTAATTTCAAATGATTCAATTAGCGGTTATGTTCTCATTCATTCATTAGTACTAACTGCTTGAAGAGAAAGGGAGTATGAATGGAAAGTTATAAGTATGTTTGAAGTTAACCGGACCTACACGAAAGTGAGATTTGATGTTTAATAAATTCTGGCAAAAGAACCGACGTCACTTGTGGAAATTAATTTATTCATAATTTGCTACCAGGGTGTTACCCTCAGGCCTACTGTAGATTGCTTTGATACCGTCGTTGGGAGTAATTTCGTTTTAATATTCATTGTTCTTCATACACTCTCACTCTGGTTGTTGAAAGTTTAGTATTGATAAACTATTACCTAATTATACAGGGTGAATCTAAAAATTCTGATAAAAAAACTATAACAATAACGGACTATACAATAAGATGGGTGGTGTCGCGTAAATAATTTCTCATATATCCCTGAATTTGTTAAAAAAAATTTGATAGACTTTTAGAGGAAACTCGATGGAATAGTACTGGAATATTTTTTCTTCTGTGAAAAACGAAAATATACTTTTTATGAGTTTTTAAGAGTCCAGTACCACCAATCTAGCGAGTGTTCTTTAATGTCTAGCGAATTTTTTTTTTGAATTGGTTTAGGGATGTGGAGGAAATTGTCGAACTAAGAAACCATCTTTTTGAAAATGACGCCGCCACCCTTAAACACAAGAAAGTACATGACAATTAAAAAATGGATACATTACATAGACAACAAGTTGCACGAAGCATTGTGCGTCGCGACTTAGAAAGTACCCACCCTGGTATATAAACAGTATTTATTATCTTGGACATCTAGAGAAAACAATTTTGTAGAGAGTATAAAAAACATAATATAATGCTGTGATATCCGCTGACCACGGTAAAAATATATCACAGTAAATATTTCTAATTTAGATCTCAAATTTGTAAGCTCGGAGTATTGAAATTAAACACAATTCTAGAACACACACAGGAATAAAATAAATTCAAATCAAATGGAACAGTGTATTGTGAGAACAATAAAATACGATACACATAAAAAATGAAATAAGATTTGCTATCTAGCTAAAAATAAATACGATAATAAAAATAAAATAATTTGGATATTTATTGTTTAAAATCAAATTTGTTAATAAAAAATATAATTAATGGTCGAAATTTTCAATTTAAAATATACTCCATTATTTTTCAAACTATTAAAAGATATACAAGAAATTTACATGAAATTTATTAACTTTTAGTCCGCGTAGCTCAAATGAAAAACCTCCAGCCGCACTGAATCACTTAATTCGAAATTCAGCTGCAATCTGCTAAGCTCCTAAACAATTCAAGTGATATCTCGGTTCCACCAAGAATTGTTTTCTGCACCGTAAAATAATTTATAATTATCTTCCTTCTCCAACTTGTCAGAATTTTGAAAAAATTAATTTTCTGTTCTTTCGTTTCAACTCTTTAATTAGATGTCTTCCCTCTTATTACTATACTCCAATTTCAACCAAAAATAAGTCTCTTCTCTCTATTATATACCAATCTTTACTTTCTCAATAATTTTCAACCCCTAGAATTTTCTATAACTTTCTTTTCTTTTAACATTTATTTAACGTCGGTCTATTTCTGCTAGTGAGGCCTATCACCGACGCCTGTAGACGAGCTACCCCCCAACCAGGAATTTTACCAACCTCTTTCCTTAAGAAGACGTGTCCCTACAAAATATAATGCAAAAAACTGTGTTCATGCGTTTGATAATAATAGATATTTATGTTGAAATTTACCCACATTTAAGCAAACAGGTGCAAAGACGCTCCACCGCTATATTACCAGTATTAGCTTGCGTTTGGCGCGCTGTACCTTGAAAATTGTTGGTCTGACAGAAAAAATGCATAGAACATGTTTTACGTAGAATTTTATGCTCTTCATTTTATTATTTTACTTTTTTTCCTTAGTATCAATAGGAACAGAGATATTTACAAAAAAACTGATTTTGAGCATCATCTTCTTACGACCTTTTGCGTGGCAGAACTACCTATTGCCTGGAGTATAGTGCCATCAAACAAGCCGACATACAAAAACCTATAAAAGTAAACGACTCAATTTGCGGACGAAATAGTACAGAGCCGTACTTAAAATTCATATGTATTTATTAGAATAAACATATTAGTAATACTAGACCGTAACGTGCTGTTAAAATTGAACGACTTAGTTGCTGATCTAAATATTTCAAGTTCGTTTCTGCGCGGAATTACTTTTACGCCTAATTTAACAGCATTTTAGTGAGGTCGTGATGTTTTTATTGCCTTTTTTATCTGCACGGTAAGTTTGCAGGTTACTATACAAATTTTGGTTAAATCGGTATCTTGCTTTATAAATGAATATTGAAAAAGTATAAACAAAATTGATTATAAGAAAATTGCATCTTATATAGTGTTAAATATAGAATGAAATTGAGACGTACGGTTTCCATTACATTTATTAAATATGCTGTAAAAAATACAATGAAAATATGTGTATATTATCTAACTATACAAATATATTAACATTTAAATATTGGTGGTAAATATTTTACATATATCACAAAAGACCTAACTCAAAATCTTGATATGACATATCGTTAAATATCAGTGTATGACCGAGACATTAATCAACATTGAAAAGCATGAGAAGAACTCCGCATAAATGCTGGACAGAACATATTGAAAAGATATATGGTTAATGGGAGTGAAAGACTAAAGAAGAATAAAAAATCGTCGAATAGGTTAAAATCCTTCCGGTACGATAACACCATAAGAAGGTCGAGGTAGAAAAGACCTTCCGTTCAACTCATTTGGTACGATTTACAATTTTTAATCATTTAATTCAGAGTTTTAACAGAATTTCAGTATATATAATGAAGGAGCTTAAAACATGTAAATTCTTAGTTTATTTGAGTATTACTTATCTTATAATTGCCCAAATTGGAATAGTTTTTTCACTAATAAATTGTAACCTTGAAAATGTCTAGTAAGAACTAATTAATTCTTGCACCGGTCTAGTACTCCATTAATGTATTTTTAGTGTCTGTTAAACAGCAGAGACTGGTGTAACATTAAAAATATTTAATTAATCAGCTTAGTGGTTCAAGAGTCGACCCTTGAGGCATTCCCAAAAACAGAAGACGTGACCTATATCAGATTGTTTGGTGGAAATTGGATTATGTTTAGATGTGTTCTTAGAAATACCCAGCAGTGACCTCTCAAGTTTAACACTTTATTTTACATAAAATATATTTGGTATTTACAACTTTGCAAGCAAATTCGAAATTTGAGCTGGTCTATAAAATCACAGAACTACACCATATCATTAGGTCTCCGCAGGACGTTCTACTTTTTTATTATCATGTGGAACAACTTTAAAACTATTGTTATTTTCTTGAACAATATAATATTTTCCATCGGAAAATAAAGTAGAATTGTACGAAGGAACCTCGTTGTTAATGTTAATTTTCAAAACTGGATGCAAATTAGAATATAATGGCATACTATTTCTTTCACAAATAAAATACCGTTGCGTATCGCAGGAGAGATCATTCCAAGTTACGACTTCATCATTAAATATTTCTATACAGTCCTCATTTCCTTTTAAATTATCTGGTTCATCGACTTTCCAGTTGAAATAGGCTATGGGTTTTCCAGATGACCATAACCACTTATCATCTATCTTCTTTGCAGACGACCAAAAGCCATTTGGTTCTTCTGCTGAAAATACATAAATATTTTTAGTATCCAACTATAAAATAATGAACTTCTTCAGATTTTCAGAGCTTGAGACTGCCTAGAAAAGCAAAACTTTCATAATTTGAAGATTTGAGGTTAATTCCTAACTAGTTGCGAATTTCGTTGCATATCTGCCTAAAATTTCTTTTAGCATGGACATGCTGTTTGGTAGATAAATTGCAGGCAAACTACTAAAAATTCACAAGATACACTTTTTAAGAAAACTTCAGTAGATCAATAACTTCCTAGAAAATACTAATCAGTACCTAGCTCTGCCGTAGACATGTGATGGGTTCCTGATATATCAAGTACCTAGTGTGGATCTTTGAATTTTAAGTAGTTATGATTAGAAATGTTCATCAACAAAAATCGCGGTAGTCTAATTATAATAAAGATACAAAATATGGTTATTAATATTTGCGGTAAATACTTGTTATATCGAGTGGCTAGTAGTGTACTGAAAAACTTACTATATTGATGAAGCAACTTGCGTAGAATTTTATTCTCATCCGTTGAATCTATACTGATCAGACTCATCTGGTGACTGCGGCAAAATTCTAGTGCTTGAAGGTATGTTGCCTAAAATATTAAATAAAACTTTTAGAAACATATCATTGTAATTGAAGAATTATCCGTGATCATGGACGCGACATAAACGATATAAAGTGGAAGCTATTTAAGTTTTGTGCTTCCTTATATTTGTGCAAAGATTCGTCATTCTCCAAAATTTCTAATAATTTTAATATACAGGCTGATATATATGGAGACGGTTGATTATAACCTAAAGTAAGATAGCTAGTGAAGAATGTTAAGAAAAAAAGTTTTAGGGCGTTATTAAATCTATTAAATTGAAGAAAGATTAAGTATACATGATCAGTCAAAAAGCATGGTGAAACAAAGTTGCTTTTTCTTTAAAGGAACACCCTGCATATTATTCCATATTTTAATTCTTCTTCAAACTCTAAACACAATTTATATAGCATATCATATACTTAAACTTAACCGTTTTCGAGATATCGAACTTTGAAAATTATTTTCTTATAAATTATACAAACATATTTTAGTCCATTGTGTTTATAGTGTATGAAGTTACCTCCTAAAGGCCTAACCCTGGTCCGACCGTGCAACCACTGCGTTATTCGCTGTGGGCGAATTGCACGACCGGGCGGACTAGGCCTGGTTCGGTTTTAAAACAATTAAAACTTATACCTAGGCTCCTTCTGCAGAAAGCAGATTAAAAAAGGTCATCAAATTTACAAACATCTAAAAAGACAGATTCAACAAAACCTAAAATTTATTAAATAAAAAGAAACAAACAGAAAGGAAGAGGGGGGCAGGAAAGATTTAAAGATGTAAAGGTATGAAATATCAGTAAGGTGGATAGGGTAAGCGAAAGTTATAGTTGTTGAAGTTTGGCCACAGAGGTTGCCGGAAGATCGGTAACGTCTGGTACGGTAGGGTGTGTTTAATCAGAAATGGGGCATTATGCTGTCTAATTTGTGTTATGTTTCTTGTTAGTGGACTATCGCCCAGTTTGAAAGAGTAGAATTTCTGGGAGATATCCTGGACGTAGTCCGCTATTGGGGTTATGTCGTGGCAAAGTGCGTATAGGTCTCTGAGGGAGGTGTACCTTCCAGAATTAGAGATGAGGCGCATAAATTTGTGTTCTAATTCTTTTAGTTTTCTCATTGTCGTGACCGGTATGCTGCACCACACCGGCGCCCCGTATGTGATGGATGGCCTGACCACCATCGTGTACAACAATTTTTTGTTTTGTCCGTTAAGTCTGCTACCCCTGACCATGAGTGGATACAGACTCCTGGACAGGGAGTAGACCATCCGTACGGTCTCATTTATATGTGTGTTAAACGTCAGTCGCTGGTACAGTCTGACCCCCAAATATTTCACGCAAGTCTTGGTTGGAATTTTGTTTCATCGGATCGAGATTGGTGTTAGGATTTTGTTTTCAGGGAAACGGCGCATGAAGACTATCGCCTCCGACTTCTCAGTGTTTACCCGAATCTTCCACTGGGCGTAATACGCCGTGGCACGGGCCATGTGCGCCTTCAGCAGCATGTTCGCTGCTTGGGCGTTATGCGAATGCGCGTACATGGCCGTGTCGTCGGCGTACTTGGCCAGCTTCGTATTCGGAAACTCTGGAAAGTCGGAAACGTACAGGTTGTACAATTTTGGCGACAGGCACGATCCTTGCGGGACTCCCGCGCGAATGTCCCGCCGTGTTGAGAGTTTGTTATTGACTCGAACCTGCAGGGATCTTCCTGTCAATAAGGAGTGAATGAGTTTTATAAAGTAGGAAAGTTGTAGTCGTGTAGTTTCTAGAGTAGTCCCGGAATCCAGACGGTGTCGAACGCCTTCTCAATATCGAGGAGCACCATGGTGGTGTTCTTCCCGAGGTTGTATTGCACTTTGACGTCGTTAACTATCCTAACGACATGCCGAACTGTGCTCCTGCCTCTCCTGAAGCCAAATTGGGTCTCATCGTTGATGTGAAGTGCCTCCTGCACAGTGTGGAGTCTGGTCCTCCTAAATCAACGGTTTCAATCGATCAAAAAATGGAAGACCAGTAAGCCTTACAAATGAGAAACTTCTTTGAATGTCATATTATGTGGTAGAAAAGCCAATAAATTCGACACAACAGAGGGCTTTAAATAATAACATGGGTCGATATACCATTCAAAAAATTTGCAAACGAGAGAAATTCCATCCGTATAAAATTCATTTGCTACAAGAATTGAGTGAAGACGATTTTGATCGTAGAATCGAGTTCTACGAATTTATCATGGATAAATTAAACGAAAATATCAACGTTGTCAACCACATACTATTTTCTGACGAATCAACATTTTGTATAAATAGACACGTAAACCGACACAACTGTAGGTATTGGACATATCAAAATCCACATTGGATGAACGGAGTTCACATCCAACGACCGCAAGAAGTAAATGTTAAGTTTGTCATTATTGGTGGACACGTTATATTACCCTATTTTATAAACGAAAATTTTACCTCCGAACGATGTTTATTACTTTTCCAAGAGCATATTATTCCAGAACTTAGACGATTATTAACGAACAATAACAATCCCAATTTACCAGCAGAACAAATATATGGTTTCAACAAGATGGGTCCAATTTACATTTTGGACATGTAGTACGGACATATCTAGATAAAACTTTTCCTGATGAATAGAATGGCAGGGGGGCAATTGAATGGCCAGATAGGTCTCCCGATATGACCCCGCTTGACTTTTTTTCTGTAGGGTCACATAAAAAATATAGTCTACAAAAATAGGCCGCACAATAACGAAAAGTTGCAAGAAAGGATAAGGCATGAAATTTAACACACTTTTGGATTCACTATAAAATCTTGATCAGCGAAATGATTACTGTCAGGAGGTTATGGTGTGACCCTGGTTATTTTATTTAAGCCTATCGACTTATGTAATGATTTTTGCCCTGTAAAGTCAGTTACACTTTGGCCAACTAGCACAGTTAAGATACGGAGAGCAGTAGGGTAGTGGGTTCAAGTAGAGGGCGCCGGACTATAGACAGTCAGAAAAAAATTAGAGGTTTAGTATATAGCAATATACTATAATAGAAAAAGATATATTGTACAAGCAATATTACACTTTATCCCGAAATAGAGAAACTACAGTAAAATTTGGAAAGTGTTATTTTACACACGCATAAGCAAAAATATAATATATATAATACACCCTATTACAAATGAGATAGCAAATATGTATAAAAAAATGTATACGTTTTCTTAGCCTAAAAAAATGACAAGAAAATAGAAGATAATCGACATTAATAACTATACAGAAAAACAAACTACGAATATTAAGGTACCACTAAAAGATTTTTTGGCGACATAAACTTACATTTAAATGTACGGACGGATACTTTTAAGTTGAAATCTTTCCCTTGCTCTAACTTGATAAGATTTGATCCTATCTACTAGGCTAAAAATCTTTACTACTTTACGATAACAATAAATACGATAAACTTCAATTATTACCTCTATCGGTAACTACATTAATTCACAGTACCTATTACATAAACAGGAAATCTGTTTCCTTTAATAAAAATTTACATCCACCCGAAGATGATAAAAGACAAAGTCAGATTGTGGAAATCAGAAAGCACACGTAAGGACTTTGGTAGTTAAATTAATTAGACTAAATACAACTCAAGGTGGATCATAGCAACACCTAGCCATTAGGATCAATCAACCAAGCTAGATAATTGCATAATCCCTGACGAATATGTAGACAATTGAAAATTTAATCTAAGTATTGTGCACTGATTAAATTTATGCAAATAAAAAAATCACAAAGCACACGTAAGAACTCTCGTAGTTGAATTAATTAGACTAAATACAACTTAAGGTGTATCATAGCGACACCTTGCCATTAACAAAGCAATTAGGATCAATCCACCAAGCTAGATACTTGCATAATCCCTGACGAATATGTGGAAAATTTGAAAATTGAATCTAAATATTGTGCGCCGAGAGAAATTGATGCAGGACCGGATGAATATGGATGAGGGCCTGTAGGCAAAATTGGGGTGAAGGCTTGTTCAAGACAGGTGGTTTTCGGAAAATCAACCTGGAATGCTTTCTGGAATCTGGGATATAAATCATTATTTAGATACCTGTTGTTTAATAATGATTTTAAATTTATAATTTTTGATAATTACAGGGTAACAAACGTTGAAATGTTTAACATTTTACATTAAACTTATAAACGAATATCCCGGTCTTGGGCAAGACTTCACCCCAATTTTGCCTACAAGCCCCCATTTATGTCCATCTGGTCCTCCATCAATTTCTCGTATCCGGTTGTTACTTTTCTTCACAGCAGTGGGGCTCGAGGTTTTAAATTTTGAACTGAAGTTGGTAAGTTCGGTGCGTGCATGTGTGGAAGCCGCCGAGCATGCTCGGTTTGAAGTTGAGTTCGATCTGATTTCTTCGAGCCGAGCATGCTTGAGCGTGTGTAGGAGGTTTTTATAGTAATCAGAAATCTTATTAGGGACTCACATGTACGTGATTTGCATGCGGCCTGAAAGCTTAACACGGGAGTATAACTAACATGTTGAAAGATTCTATTTTCTATTAGTACAGTAGCTAATATAATTTTTTAATAACATTAATTTAACTTTTTTAATAATTAATTATTATAAACGTGTAACGTAAGGTGTGTTACAACATCGCACGTTACAAGGTAAATGATGAACACTTTGAGCACCTTATAAAATAGAATTCCAAAGAAAATATTTGTTGTTTAGTAAAATTAGTTTCCTCTCATTTCTTGCTGGCATAAATATTGTTTTCATAAAATTTAAAATCACATTCCTTAAAAAATACATTTTTTCGTTCCATGCATGCGACAGTTATGTTTTTACTTTCTGTAAAAAAATAATATTAAAGTTTAATCATGTCCATATTCTCCTTATGTAATTTTCATAATAAATATACATCATATCGAGCTTCTTTAATAAATCTGAGAGTTGTGAAAAGTTATTTTCAAAATTCGATATCTCGAAAACGGTTAAGTTTATGTATAGTTGTTTTTACTTACTTTGAAATCAATCCCTAAATGATAAGACTTCCCCTGGATTTGATATAAGGGAATATTACTAGATGGGTACTGGAGCAAATTTTGCTGACCTATAAAAATATTGCGTGATTAATTATTCTGTAAAATAAGACACAAAAACTTTTAGAAAATATTCAGAGTGAACTATGAATTTTCTTTTCATTTTATTATGATAGACTCTGTGTATAATACATGATTTCTATAAACGTGAAGAAAAATAGCAATACGCCTACGACCGGAACCTATCTGATTGTTTTATTAATCCCTCCCGTTTTCAAATAGACCATAGTGTATATTTTTCTGAAGAACTTGTACTACATTGTACTACCTATTTTTACCAAAATATTTTCATTTAATTAGCTTACCTGTGCATGATGTGATGGTTTCACCGAATCCTGTACTCATTATGCTTCTCACATTCGCATTAAGTGAATTAATGTCTCTCGGTTTTTCACAGATGTAAAACCAACGATCAGTGCAAGCTAAATCATTCCAAAGTAATCCTTTATCCTTTTGATGAAGTAGCTGTATGCACTGTTCATTTATATTATCGGGTCGACTAGGTAACCAGTTAGTATAGTCTACAAGTTCCGCTGTAGACATCCATACCCACACTTTACCATCTATCATTCGGGATCCAGAGGACCAAAATGCATCTCCAGCGTCTGAAAGGTAATTATAATGAATGGCAAACGTACACTTTGGCACGTTAATACCGAAAATAAAATTATACATTTGTCGTTTGTTTTTCAATCAATTAGATGAATTCGGCTTATAGTCCAGTTCCAATAATTTTTTTTCCAAAAAAATATTCTTAGCAGCATATGGACGGTCGGAAAATTTAGGATTAATGATGTATACATGGGGAAAAATCGATTGGACCCCAGCAAATAAAAGAAGTAGGGTGGGGGTGGAAAAAGGGGTGTTGTTAGGGACGAAACGTGTTTTTTTTACGATTTCCGGCAAAAACAGACCTCCTATCTAAAAAACCATTTTTCAACATGACTTCAAAACTATTGAGAAGAACCAAATTTTCCTTTTTTATTTTCCATAAAAATGATTCGATTTTAATGAAATTAAGTGAAAATGTACGTTTTTATATCTCAAAAAAACTGAAATTTTTTTGAAGCGAAATATTAATTTTTTGATTTTATGCGAATTTAATTTGAAAAAAAAATTTAATAAAAAAAATTTAAAAACTTGCTTTTCTATAAAAAGTCATACTAAAAAGTAAATAATGAAAAATACTAATGTACGAATGAAGGCAAGAAAAGCAAAACGTGCGCACTTTGTATGATTGTACGCATGATTGTATGAAAGGGGTGGAATCGTTGTTGCGTACATTAAGATGATGCATACACTTATGCCGGGTGTTAGAAAAGTATGGGAACGGTGGAAAAATCCCGAACAGTTTGCATCAAATCGAAAAATAAAAAAATACATGTCAAAAATTAAAAAAAAAACTATCTACTGATACCAAAATGACCTCCCCATCCACCACCCTGTGGGTGGGGCGAGGGGAAATTTTAAAACTTCAAATGGAAACCTCTATTTTTTATTGCGAAATCGGATTCTATGGCAAAAGATACGTAAATTGTATTCCGGACATTTTTTCGATTCTTGCATGGTGTCGCTGTAATCGCAAAAAATGAAAAGAAAACATTACTGTTTCAAGAGTAGCGTCTTGTGCCCATAAAAAAACGTCCAATTCATCTCTACTTGTCTTCTCAGATGAAGCAACTTTAGAAATCAGTGGAAAAGTTAATCGCCATAATTTCAGATATTGCAGTGACGAAAATCCTTACCGGATGCTTGAAGCACACACGCAGTATTCACAAAAATTAAAAGTTTGAGCAGGAGTTTTCAGGGATCGAATCATAGGACCGTTTTTGATAGATGGAAATTTGAATGGAGAAAAATACCTGGAAATGTTGACAAATCAAACCGTTCCCGCAATACAAGAGATTGCTGGTGATGAGTTCGATAATGTTTGGTTCCAGCAAGATGGGGCTCCTCCACACTATCGGGATATTGTTAGAGACTATTTGAATGGTACTTTCGAAAATCGATGGATAGGTCGAAGAGGAACTGTTGAATGGCCAGCAAGATCTCCCGACCTCGCGTCACTTGATTATTTTGTTTGGGGCTACGTGAAGGGTAAGGTTTATTTCACCAAACCTCGTGATTTGGAAGAGCTGAGGCAACGCATAATAAACATTTTTGCAGAAATACCACCTCAAATGATAAGAAGTGCTATTGAAAATTTTTACGTTCGTCTCGGACCATACCAAGAAGTCAATGGGCACCATTTTGAACACCTGCTGTAAACTTGACATTAAAACCTGCTAGTGTAGCAGTTAAGCTGTAAACTAATTGCCTCAGCTGGCCGAAATCCTCACCTGGCCTTAAATGGCTGAGTTACCTCCTTGCCCTCACTGACTGGGATCAAGAACTTGTCTGAAGTGGCTGAATTAAGAGGTAAAACCACTGTTAGTTTTTTTTTAAATTGAGTTTTTTATTTCCCTGTAAAAATGTAAATTGAAAATTACTAGCTGCTAATAAATTTACAGAATGTTAATAGTTGTTGTAATGTCCGCACGATCGTGTAAAATCACTGTTCTCAAAACAGCTCGGGAAATCATTCATTCTAAGATCAGTAGCTTTACTTTTCGTATTTTTTTAAGTATGCGTTCAAAACTTTCATGTTTCCACTGAATTTTTTGCGATTGCAGCGACACGTTGCGAGAATAAAAAAAAATGCTCGATATAAAATTCACGTATTTTTAGCCGTAGAATCCGAATCCGCTATAAAAAAATAGGGATTTTCATTACAAATTTCAAAGTTGCCCCCGCCCCACCCACTGAGTTAGGGGTGGGGGAGTCGAATTCAATGTCGTTGGATAAATTTCGTAAAAATAACAAATACGTGTTCTTCAGTTTTTGAATTGGACGTTTTTTTATGGGCACAAGACGCTACTCTTGAAACAGTAATGTTTTCTTTTCATTTTTTGCAATTACAGGGACACCGTACAAGAATTGAAAAAAATGTTCGGAATAAAATTTACGTATTTTTTGCCATAGAATCATTCCGTAATAAAAAATAGGGGTTTCCATTTGAAATTTTAAAGTTGCCCCTCGCCCCACCCACAGGGTGGTGGGTGGAGAGGTCATTTTGGTATCAGTGGATAGTTTTTTGAAAAATTTTTGACACGTATTTTTTTATTTTTCGATTTGATGCAAACTGTTCGAGATTTTCCACCTTCCAACGGAAACCGCGTTCTCGCCTCACACATCTTCCAGCGGCTTGTATATCAGTGTATGCGCGGAAGCTATTCAACCTTAGGCGAGGGTTGTATAGGAGATATACCATCCTTCGGAGGGGATGTAAAGCCGTCGGTCCCTTGTCTATTAAATATTAGGCAAGTAAAAGATCCCTACTCTTCTTAAGGGAAGAGGTTCGGCAAAATTCCTGGTTGGGGGTAGTAGCGGAAATAGGCCGACGTTAAATAAATATATATATAAAAAAAAAAAAGATTTTCCAACGTTCCCATACATTTCTAACACCCGGTACCTATGTTAAATATGTTAAATGTAGAAACACCACCAACTGTGTCCAGCCAATTCAATTCAAAATTTAGATTGACTACTAAGCAACATTTTTGGCCAAAAAATTAATTATTAAAAATTGGCCGGTAATTGAAGAGTCGTGTTAGTTATTATTTGGCTTCTCTCAAGATTACAATAAAAACTATCGAAGTACAATATCTCTGTATAACTTAGATTTACGTTATTTTAAGACTTAGAAATCGTACATCGTAAATATTTCACAGTCCTTTACGAGCAGCTTATTTACTACTAGCTTTAGCATTACAAGGTTACGGTTTCAATTTGAGTCTTAACTTACTTGTATCTCGAATATATTTGTATAATCTGGTGTTTTCTTCCTCTGAAGTTATGGAAACTAAGTGCATTTGCATCAGTTTACAGATCTGAAGAGCTTCGAGAAATGTTGCCTGGAACAATATTACTAATTCAAATGTGCTTTTAGAGGGCGGAATATTAAACATAATATTTTTAGTCGCAAACTCCTCTATAAATCCTTATTTTACTATAAGGAAAGTAACCAGACTGCAACCAAAGTTACAAATCTGGCGCGTTAAGTGTAATAATTGCATATTACCATCAAAACGCTAATGCTTCGATTGCAGCAAACACCAGCCGAAAGACTGATCCTACTTAAAGGAGCTCCCTTGCCAGTCGTTACACACCACTTGCAGACTGCAGTTTCGAGCTGTTGGCTCTCGTCAGTGCAAGGTAGGTATGCGACGACCGACATGAGAATCCTTTGACTATAGTACATCCCGGTATTTAGATTTGTAACTTTGGTTGCAGTCTGGTTACTTTCCTTATAGTAAAATAAGGATTTATAGAGGAGTTTGCGACTAAAAATATTATGTTTAATATTACTAATTACATTCAAGATCACCTTCAGAGAATTATTATTTCAAGAGATATAAGTATCAAAACTAGCTTCTCTAGCTTTATCTAAATCAGATCTATAAATACAAAACTAATTGATTGATGGACGGGCGAACGGACAGACATTGTGAAAGTTTAATTAAATTAACATTCAGAATGGAATGGTAATGGAAAGTTTAAGTGAGGCACAACGAATTGAAATTTTGATAACGATTGGTTGTGGTATCATAAAACGAGTGAAAGTCTCTTATAGTTTTAAAATATACTTTGATAAATCATTTATTTTTTTACTTACCTTGTAGAATCTGCCTATAAAATAACTCTTAGGTCCATAATGCAGCAGTGGTATGCTGGGAGACACATAAGAGTTATCATAAACGTCACTCCAATCTGAAAATAATTCTACTTTTAGATCTTTTCATTGACCAATTTTTTTAATCGCTAAAAATACACGTGATACAAATAATATCTAGCCGGATATTTATTTATAACAAATTTTAAATTGTACGTAAGCCAAATGACGCACACCGAGCGTGCTTCTAAATTAAATCAATGGTTTTATGAAATTTTACTTTGATGAAACAGATTATGGTTTTAGAGCAAATTCATGTGTTCTCTTGTACTTACAGCTATCTAAATGTCTTCATTATATTTTTAATAAATTATACATCACCGCAGTGACAAAAAGCTAACTAATCTCCTAAGACCATAAAATTTAAACTTACTTGAAATATTAGTGTTATTTTCCGGCGGCTGAACTTCAGTGTTTTCTTTCTCACAAATGAAAAACAGCAAAGTGTTGCAGTCTTTGTCAGTCCAAAAGAGACCTAAATTTTTATTATGCCACAATTCCAAACAGTGGTCATTTGGGTTATCAGGTTGTGAAGTAGCCCAGTTGGTATATTCCACCGATTGACCCTTGCCCATCCAGATCCAGTGTTTTCCGTCTAGTACCTTTGACCCTGAACTCCAGAAGTTGTCACCACGATCTGAAAAAAAATACTGCAGACAACGAAGGATGATATCTTGGTTAATGTTTTATTTTAAACGACAGTTAATTGTATGCTCAAATCTAAAAAAAATAGTAAGGAACGAATTTTATCGTTCTATTAGATTATATTCTGTCATGACATATGCTAGTAGTATAAGATAATATTTTAAGATTATTTTCGCTAAAAGCGTATCGATTATCAGAATTGTAGATGAATTATAGAATACAAATGGGAATTGTTATTTTTAATGTAAAACGAAAAACCAAGTGCTTTATTGGAACAAAAAACTTGTTGAATTTAATCACACCACAACAAAAATGTACAACACTTTATTATAAATTCGTTCTACAGTGTGACCCATTTCAAATGGAAACCTCTCTGTAAAAAATGTATTTATAATCCTATGTTAACGTTTTTTTTTTTAAATGATAAACCATCAAAAACTCCACTTTATGACAAAAATTTAGAGATAAATTTCAATTTTCAAGGCTTACTATGATTTATGTCGAAAATGGACAAATTTGATTAGCGATTTTTTTATTGAAATTTTAACTATACCACTGGATTCAGTAACCTCTCAAATGGATAAAATCCCAAGTTTCATGAAAAAATATTGAAAAATGACAGATTTATGACAAAATCAATGTAGGCTCATAGTAACTTTTACTTGATTTTTTTCTAAAAATCAAAGTAGCCCATGAAAAATAAACAAAAGAAAGATAAATTAAGTGTATACTTTTAATAAATATTACATTTTTATCGAGTAATGGCAGATAATAATAGGGTACCATGGAAAACAAATTTTATAATCAAACGTCAAATCTTTAAAATTCGCATAATCTCATATTCATTGTTATTGAATTATAAAATTAATCGAGAGTTATTATCAAGTATTAGTTTATTAGTTTGTAATTAATTATGGATAATCTAAATGTACAGGAAAAAATTGAACTTGTGCGCCTTAGAGGAGATAATGACAGAACTTTGAAAGAGGTATGCGAGATATTCAACAACAGGCATCTGAATAGGCCCAACAAGTACTATTTATAAAATAAACAAAATTTTTAAGAAGAACTAGGTACGAGCAGACAGTTTTAAATTATTTTAACAACAATCCAAACGCCAGTGTAAGAGTAGTTAGCTTAGATTTGAATTTACTTAGGGAAAATATTCGCCGATGCCTTAAGAAGAATTTGGTAAAACCATTCAAACCCAAATTTTTACACACGTTGGAACCTGGTGATGATAACAGACGGATGGAGTTTTCCTTGTGGGCTCAAGGAGAGTATCTTAATAACAGAAATTTTTATAAAAATATTTTATTCAGCGATGAAGCAACTTTTACAACAAACGGGGTAGCATCGTCACAAAATTCTAGGTTTTGGGCTATAGAAAACCCACAGTTTGTCATTAATTGTAAAAGACAATATTCCCAAAAAGTTAATGTTTGGTGTGGGTTGCTCAATGAGACAATCATTGGCTCTTTCTTTTTTGAAGGTAATATGAATAGCATGCAGTTTTTACAGTTCCTAAGAAATGAATTTTGGAATATTCTACATGAACTTCCAATACAAGAAAGGGTAAATCTACATTTTCAGTTAGATGGAGGCCCTGTCCATAATGCCAGAGTGGTTACCAGATGGCTGAATGTTAACTTTCCTAATCGATGGATAGATCGTGGTAGCCTGTTAATTGAATGGCCACCCCGATCCCCGGACTTAACACCGATGGAATTTTTATGGGGTTTAATAAAATCTAAAGTTTACAGGTCACGCCCGAGTAATAGAGAAGATTTGTGTGCAAGAGTAAGACAAGCTTGTGCAGAAGTTACCCGGCAACAATTACAGAATGTCGTAAAAAGTATTAAAAAACGATTCGACAAGTGCATCAAAATAAATGGCGGCCTTGTAGAGGCTACAAAAATTTAAGAAATTTTAGTGTAATATACAATGTGTTATTTTTTTTATTTAATAGGTATCTAATTATTATTACTTTTTATTGATCATACTTATGTTTTTAAGTCCAATATGATTAAATTTGTTTAAATGACAATATTTATTAAAACTATTCACTTAATTTATCTTTCTTTTGTTTATTTTTCATGGGCTACTTCGATTTTTAGAAAAAATCAAGTAAAAGTTACTATGAGCCTAAATTAATTTTGTCATAAATCTGTCATTTTTCAATATTTTTTCATGAAACTTGGGATATACCCATTCGAGAGCTTATTGAATCCAGAGTTAAAATTTCAATAAAAAAATCGCTTATCAAATTTGTCCATTTTCGACATTGAAAATAAATCATAGAAGGCTTTGAAAATTGAAATTTATCTCTAAATTTTTGTCATAAAGTGGCGTTTTCGATGGTTTATCATTTTTAAAAAAAGCGTTAACATAGGATTATAAATACATTTTTTACAGAGAGGTCTCCATTTGACATGGGTCACACTCTATATTCAAAAAAGTTTTCGACTTTCTTTATTAAGAATATATGATTCTGCCTCAGTCTGCCACGTATGAAAATTGGTAGGAAGTAAAGATACTCTTCGAAAAATAACTGTTATGAAGAAAACGTGGACGTAGACTATGAAATACCAGATCAGAACCGGTAGACTGGAGGAGTGTAGTATTTTCAGACGAAAGCCATTTTGAACTAGGATTTGACATAAGATGTTTTAAAATTTGAAAAGGTCACACCCAAAATGCTCCATCCCATATAATTGTTATTTGGAGTTATTGGCGTTGAACCACTGTCACTCTTAATCCTATCTATTATACACATTTAATAATTTTGATGTGACTTACTTGCATCTCTAATGTATTTAAAAAGCTTTTCATTTTCCTCACGAGACTGAACACTGACCAATTGCATATGAATGTCTTCACAAAACTGGGCAGCCTGGAAATATGTTGCCTGAAATCAAATAGAACAAGTCACTATTTAATATTAAAATAATATTAATAATAAGGTCATAGTACAATAAAAATAGTCTCAAATTCAAATAAGTGTTTATTTTTTGGTTTAATTTGGTGTTTATTACATGATTTTGAATGCTGTACATAATACTTACATAATGTGCTACTTTAGAAGGGAGCATTTACCAACATTAATTTGACGTAGCAAATAATCAAATTTAACGTTACCTTACCCGATGACTTGGCTATCGTTATCTGTGGGAAAACAACACTTGGACTAGAAAAGAAGACGGATTATTCCTCAGACAAATCAGCGAGTGGATAAAATGCAGGTCACTAAAATTTGTTCCAGAAAAGTCTGGGGCAATTCTCTCGACAGGCAGGAGGAAGCTCTCCCAATCACCACCTTCGAACTGATCGGCGAGGAAATTGTGCTTGGAAAGTAACTTAAATACCTGGGAGTAAAGATCGGCAAGAGTCTAACCTTCAAAGCCCACATAGAGAATGCGGTAGAAAGAGCACAAGGAACAGTGATGGCCTTGTCTAAGATAATATCAAATTAGGGGGGAGGGGCACTCCAAGTAAAAGGAGGCTGCTAAGCTAGGTGGTTCTCTCTGATGCCTTCTACGCAGCACCAATTTGGAACGATACACTCTCGATAGCCAGCTACAAAAAAATGTAATCGACGTAAAGACAAATAATAATACGAATATGCACTGCCAATAGAAAAGTTTCCAGAGAGACCCTGTTAGTAGTTGCGAATTTTTCACCGATTGATCTGCTGGCAGAGGAACGTACGGATAATTACGAAGCAAGAATGCTGAAGACATGGCAGAGGCGCTGGTCTAATCACATGGAGACACAGACAGGCCAGTAGACCAAGGTGTTGATTTTGGCAATAAGACTCTGGATTGAGAGAGCACACGTAGAGCCAAACTATTTTCTTACGCACATGCTGACGGGACATGGTTGTTTCAGGCAGTATCTATATAGTATCAACAAAGTAACGTTCGACAGATGGACACAGCACCGCACTCTGTCTTTGAATGTGAGCAGTGGCAGAAAGGTAGGGAAGAAATAAACGCGAGGCGCAGAAGTAGCAGAATATAAGGAAACAATTAATAGAGAAGGAAGGCAACGAGCGAGCCAGACAAAAAAAAAAAGAGAGAAAGAGTTGCGTAGGAATTTTTTTCTGGCTACGGCACGTTCTGAAGAACGTGAAAACGATACCAGGATGCGGTGGCGAAAGGAGGGGAGAGTTTTTAGTCGGTAGAAATCCAACACTACCCAAACGACTACCATCTAGTCGAGGTGTCTTTTTCAAGATTTTCTTTCCCACAAAAAAAAAAGATTTATCTTTCTTACTTTCGTAAAATTTTCGGTCCCTTAATTTATTCAAATAATAAAAAATCGATTATCACATTTCTTTCTTTAATTACAAATTTAGTACATTATGCATATAATTTTCTCCGTAATTTAGAGATCTAATTAGTCAATCAATATGCTTTATTGTCTAAGAATGAAATATTCTTACTGACAACGTTATATACTATATAAAACATAACATATACCATAGAATAATTATAAATATTCAAATGAATTGTTACAATACGCACTTGGTTTATTGTTTCGCGAGTTTTGTTCAGTTTTGTCTGACATATGTTTCGGCCTTACATGAAACAATAAACCAAGTGCATATTGTAACTAAGGAACAGTCAGAGGTTATGTTTTGAAAGCTTTGAAAACGGAAAGAGACTACCTTCCAAAAAGGTCAGCAAAATAGATTATTTATGTGTTTATTCCGATTTATATTATTTGTGAAATATAACCTCTGACTCTTCCTTTGACGTAAACGTCACAGACGCAGAGGATTTTTTCCGATAATTCTATTATTTTGTAAATTCGGTGATTTGTTTTTGAAGAGGATAATACATGTGGCAGAAAACCTAAATAAAAGGAAAGAATATCACATAGACTGTTAACATTTTTACTATGCCGCAGAATGGCAGTATCGTCTGCAAAAAGCGTAAAAGTACCTTGAATATCAATAGTGGTTAAGTCGTTTATGTATAACAAAAATAAAATGTGCCCTAGTACAGATCCTTGTGGCACTCCGCAGTAACTAGCAGGTTGTCCCATAGGAGTTTCATTTAAAGAAATAGTTTTGAAAAACCAATATCTTTGAACTTAATAAAGAATAAATCGTGTTTAATGTTATTATTTGACGAAATAATATTTTAATTGTACTGCAGATCGATTTTTAACAATTTTGACTACACCGCGAGTTTCTATGATTAAAACTAAAAATTAAAAAATTTCAATTTTTTTAAAACAAAATTATATTTGAGGGCCAGATCCAATCTACTTTGTCTAGCACTATTCAAATGTGAAAAAATATACATGTTGCCCCATTTAACAATTTCATTTTCTTCTAAATTGCATCCAAACCGGAAGTCGACTGTTCTCATTCTTTACATCACATAATTGGAAATATCACTACACCAAATTTGAAAAAGATCCATTTGTACATTAAAAAAATAATAGTGTCCCTATCGGCTGAGCTGCTCGGTTATACAGAGCAAAATTTTGTTTGGGCCTAATTTAACTTAACGACTTTATAGAGCATGTTATGTTTTTCCTTTAAACTACTTTTTTATTGACATGTATACCTACCCAAACATATGTTTCTGGGACTAAATACAATAACAACAAAAATAATTATAATTACAAAAATACGACATTAAATTACCTTAAAATTAAATCCTAGGTAGTAGCTTTTTCTTCCAAAATGCATCAACTGGACTAAGGATGTTGAATTTGCCCCAAAAATACTGTTCCAACCTATAAATAGAAGAAAATCTTATCTAAATTTAGCCAATTTAAATAATTTCAGTCATTAATATTAACAATTCAGTTAATTATCTAAACTTAAAACCGCTTAAAAAACGTAAAAACGACATTTTATGTTAATAATTTCGATGGATCAGATAGTAGTTGATGTATACAGACTTAGCCCAGATGAAGTCAACAGATTTTACTATTTCATTTACGTTAGGCCCGGTAGTTCGAAAATCATACAAGCTTTATGAAGTTTAAGGGCGACGACGATGCATCACCAAAATGCTTCGGAAGAATGATATAGAACTAACTTAGTATAATTCGTTCTATTTCAACCTGATTTAGACTCGGTTATCCATTTACTTCCAGCCAATATATAAGTTTAGCTAATAAGTTTTGAAAATAATAATAACTTAAAAATTCATAAAACACACACCATCTTCCTGAAAAATATTTTTCCAATGTTACAATTTTCTTAGACATTACCAAAACCAACATGCATTATCAAATTTTCCAGAAATATCGATAGTTTGGACGATATCAAAGAAACTTAACTTCATAGTTTGGAAAATAAAAGTGCTGAAGAACATATTTAATTGGCTTTACGTCTGATTCTTGGGATTTCAAGTATCACCAATTAGTAGAAGAAATGAATGCATTTAGGACTTAATCGTTACTACTTCAATATAAAGACTTTGAAATCTTTTGCATTATGTTAATTTTCGGCAACATATGAAATGTATGCCTTTGAAAGTTAGTGCACTCACACAGGAGGGATTGCAGCCTCCATTTTACAACCTCAATTCAATAATGCGCAGTGTTTTTAACGAAATCGGCTAAAATTCATATCATGGTGGTTTTAGAGGTCGTTGATTACGAATCCGAAGTGAAAATTAGAAAATCCAAAATGGCGGATTAATTCCTAATTAATAATAATAATAATAATAATAATAATAATTAACGCCGTTTCTATTGATTTCACTGAAAATATGTAGAGTAACAAAGTGCTTAGAATGTCATTTTTCATAAGAATGCGCCATTTTGGTAACTACATTATTTAACCCTTTCGCTTTCCCCTTGGAAAACTTGCAATGCCTGACCCTTTCTTTTGCAAACATTGTGATAAAACCTTTTCTTTAAGTTTTTTATTATAGTTTGATAATATTGGACTAATAATAACCAAACAAAATTAACCCTAATCATTTCAACCTTCCAATAAATACGATTTTTCCTAAATTTTTTCTACAAACTGATATGAGAAAATATAGACATATTATTAATAGTAAAGAAGTACTTATTGCCTTATTAGAACAGAGCCAATCCTGTTTGAGGCAATAAAAATTCTTAGCAGTATATGAATGGTCGGAAAATCTAGTTAATGGTGTAAATAATTAAGGATAAATCGTCAAGACTGAGTAAAAGTTCTGGAAGGGGGGGTTGGGTTGGTAATATATACGTTTTTAGGGGTTGGTACCCGTTTTTTGCGATTTGTGGCTAAACTATGCATCCTATCGAAAAATGTTGAATATAAAAGTTGTAGATAATAAAAAAATCTAAAACTTTCTTATTAAACATTATTGACCATAACCTCATAATTATCGATAAAAATGCAAAAAACCGTTTTCTCGGTTTTCAATTTATAACTATCGCAAAAATTTTTATATTTTCATGAAAATCGGTAAAAATGTTCTTTTTGTTGTTTTTTTGTTGTTTCAAATAAGCCCAAATTTTTTCAAAGCGAAATATTTAATTTCCGATGTTCTATGAAGAAAATAAGAAAAAAAGACCTAACTTTCAATCGAAAACTTTGGTTAGTAAATTTTTGATTAATGAACTTTACTAGTGCTCATTGTTTTCGTTGAAATCTTCGTTGACTTTAATATAGAATTAGAATATAATATTATTTATATACAAAAATATCGTTAAAAACGCGAAAAACCGAAAAAACTACTTTTTAAAAATCGAGTTTTCGGTGAAAATCATGATTTTCTTTTTCTTCATGGTAAGTAAACGTTTACATTCATAAAAAGGGTTAATTCTCATACAATACTATGTTATACAAGTAATGTATATGTACCTAACTATTCTCGGCTCTCAAAGCCCCGAAAACATTATTTAAACTGCAATTAAATAGGTAAAAATTCAAAAAACACAAAGGCTGTGAACTGACAAAATTTGTTAATTATTTATTGTGATTCGTAAGTATTTACAAATTATCACGTGAAAGTCTTATATTTGATTATAAAATACAAAAATTAAAAGTAAAATAATTTTATTGAAATCTTTTTTCTTCGTAGGCAATTCTTCATCGCCAGAATCGATCAAACTTTCGATTTCTTTACGTTCATTTTCTATATCTTCAATTTCTTGGAGTTCTTCTGGATTGTCCAGCTCAGTATCAATATTTTTATTATTATTTATTAGACAGTCGGTACTGTCTTCGTCTTCGATGTCCTCGAGACTACAATTTTTGTTTTCGTACAACGATTTTTCGGCATTAGAACATTTATCAGAACCGTGACAATTTGAGCACAAATTTGTGCACTTTAAGCCATGCTTGCGACACCCACATTTGTTATTAAAGCATCCTGTTTCGCAGCTGCAGCAGATAATTTTCAATAAATTTTCGGGAATTAATTCTTGTTCTGTAAATATAGGTACGATGCCATTAACGTGATGTTTCCATCCCCAATCTGTAGCTGTTAATTGATTACCAAGCCAACATTGTATTTGAAAATACACCCTGTAACAATGTTGCTTAGCTGCCCCTTCAGTTGGAAGTAATTTTTTCAAATGAAATGAGGATTTAGCAGTAGCCGTTCGGTAGAGTTCAAATCTTAAATCGTATAGAGATGTATATATATTTTTACTTTTGTAAATAGAAGCTATTATTTTTAATCCATTTTCGGTAATCGTTTGTTTGTCTGCATTTGTATTGTAAAAATTTCTGCAAGATTAGGTAAATGTTTATCGGCCAATAATGATTTTATAATTGTTTTTTTTCCTTTCCCAGCAAAACTGGAAGTTGTATCGCAGCCAAAAAACAATGCAAAAATGCTACAATATGTTTATGTGATTTATGTTTAAAACTGTTAAAGGTGTAATAAGTATCATTAATGTTTCCTGCATCAGGTTTGTGGAAATAGATATTCAATTCATGTGAACTGAATTGATTTAAAAGAACTAAAAGATCTATGCCCTGACCAACAGCTACCACTATTTTATCGCAGTTTTTTGCTACTTCAAGGGATGTATTGATAATTAGGAAATCTGCATCTTCTTCGGCTTGCTTGCAGACAAAATTGTTTAACATTCCCATTGCAGATTAAACAATGTTTTCGAGACTTTGAAAGCCGAGAATAGTTAAGTACATGTAAATTACTTGTATAACATAGTATTGTATGAGGATTAACGCTTTTTATGAATTTAAGCGTTTATTTACAATAAAGAAAAATAAATTCATGATTTTCACCGAAAACTCGATTTTTAAAAAGTAGTTTTTTCGGTTTTTCGCTTTTTTAACTATATTTTTGTATATAAACAATATTATATTTTAATTCTATATTAAAGTTGAGATTTCAACGGAAAAAATGAGCACTAGTAAAGTTCATTAATCGAAAATTTGCTAACCAAATTTTTCGATTGAAAATTAGATCTTTTTTTATTTTCTTCATAAAACATCGAAACTTAAATATTTCGCTTTGAAAAAATTTGAGCTTGTTTGAAATACAAAAAAGAACATTTTCACCAATTTTTATGAAAATATAAACATTTTTGCGATAGTTATAAATTAAAAACCGGAAAAAACGTTTTTTTTGTATTTTTCTGGATAATTTTGAGGTTATGGTCAATAATGATCAATCAGAAAGTTTTAGATTTTTTTATTATCTACAACTTTTACATTAACATTTTTCGATAGGATGCATAGTTTAGCCGCAAATCGCAAAAAACAAGTACCAACTCCTAAAAACATATATATTACCACCCCAACCCCTCTTCCAGAACTTTTACTCAGTCTGGACGATTTTTCCTTAATTATTTACGCCATTAACTACATTTTCCGACCATTCGTATACTGCTAAGAATTTATCGTCTATTACGATATTGTAAACGGTTTGGCCCTTCTCAAAGAGAAACAACAATGCAGCTACGGGCAAGTGTTTCGTAGTTATTGCTCCTCATCAGCGTAGCGTATTTTAGCGAATATATCGTATTATCGAGCAAAACCAACAAAGATCGGAAAGTCCAGTGCACAGTACTCCATTTGTACCTTCGTAGTTTATGTGCCACATTTAGGGCCTCAAATGAGAGCAATCAGTACGAGGAGCTCTATGTGTACTGTTCTATTTCCACCTGGCAAACGCTAAGTAAAAGATGATGGGGGTTTATGAGGCTAAATAATTAAATAAAGAAATACGTTATTGCCCTATACCTCAAAGAGAAACAACAATGCAGCTACGGGCGCGTGTTTCGGAGTTATTGCTCCTCATCAGCGTAGCGTAACTTAGCGAATATATCTTATAATCGAGTCTCAAAAACCCACATCATCTTTCCATTTTGTCGCCTTGAGTAACTTTTTTCCTTTTTAAAGATTCATATAAAAATGCGATTTGCGCCATTTTTATTGATCTTAATAAAAAAGGTATCTATAATGCGATTTTGCATACGAGAAAAGATTTTTCTCCCAACAGTGTGTAGTAAGAAATTAGGAAAAATTGTGTATTTTTTGGGAAGTCACTCTATGTTCACCCTGGTAAAGGGTTGAAATTATTAGGGTTATTTTTTTTTGTTATTGGGGTGTCGCCCTGTAGATAAATGCGGAGGGTCGCCGTGGAGTTTTTCCTAAATTTGAATTAAACATACATATTTTCATATTTAATTATATATTAAAAATTGTACATTAACTCCACGGGCGGCAGCAATAGGGGATTTCCGGTGGCGTGATATGCGAGCATTCTAATAAGAAGAGGCAATATCGTAGGAAGTTAACCTCTGAAAGGGGTAGTTAATGCTTTTAATAGTATCGGGGTATAAAGATAATACTTATTCACGTTGGGGTTTTCAAAAGAAAGTGGGGTAACGACAGTTCTTGTGCCTGCAAAAGAAGAGAAATAATTTACGTTGGTATAGTGTGCCAGTGCAGTCGCCGCCCAAGTATGAAGTACTTGGCAGTTAAAATGTAAGCGGCTTAAGAGTTTTTGTTTAAATACATTGTCTTGCCATTTGTAATATTTCTTTTCGGCTAGTTCGTAATAAATTAAGCAAATTAGATTAAAGTATTTTTATTGGAGATTGAGTGGAATATCCTAACTCAAAACAGAGACGAGTCCGGCCTCTAAAAACAAATTATTTCAGATCGAGCACCAAACGTGTCACATCTAAAAAGGGGTGGAGCTACCCCTTGGTTCGGCAATATTATCAAATTAGAATAAAAAATTTTAAAAAAGCTTTCATCGTAATTTTTGCAAAAGAAAGGCTCAAGTGTAGGAGTTTTTCCACGGGGGAGAAGCGAACATATTAAATAATGTGGTTACCAGAACGGCGTGTTCTTATGCAAAATGGCATTTTAAACACTTTTTTACTATACATATTTTTCAGCAAAATACCCTTTTTTAGATTCATTTCCTGTACTAAATATCTAGAATGTAATATAGAAGCAGGTCATCTTCCGTAATATTTTTCAGTATAAATAATAAATGTCTCCGTGTCTGAAAGGTGATATTATAATGAAATTTTGTGATATGGACAATAATGTTGATACAAATATGCATGATAATATGCGCCGGAAGTTTAGTACTTGCATGTTTACGATGATTAGAATAACGTTTATATTAGCTAACTGATAATTGTGTTGTCCTATCCATATTCTTTTCTTATTTATGTGGGTTGCTGTACCACATGTATCTATTTTTTGTCGCCCAACATAAAGTATAACAAAAATAAGGTTGAAGTATTTCGCTTACCCAGATATATTTAAAATTGCTCGAGTTATACCAGTCTTTAAAAAGGGAGATGACTCATTGTTAGACAACTACCGCGCTATATCTATTCTCCCCATTTTTGGAAAGATATTTGAGATTATTTTGACAGAAAGATTGTCAAGTTATTTGGAACACAAGTCGCTCCTTAGTCCTCACCAATATGGTTTCCGTTCTGGACGTTCGACCACGCATGCGGCTGTAAAGATTGTGAGAGATATAGTCGGTGGTCTTGAGGGGGGTCAACACACTGCGATTGCTCTGTGTGATCTCTCCAAGGCCTTCGACTGTGTCTCCCACAATAAGTTAATAGAAAAATTGCAATGGTACGGAATTAGAGGGTTACCCCTCTCACTTTTTAAATCATACCTGCTTAACCGTCAGCAGTGTGTTGTCATAGCCAATGAAACGTCAGGATTTCTAAACAATAATTATGGTGTACCCCAGGGCTCTGTCTTGGGGCCACTGTTATTTTTAGTTTATATGAACGACTTTCCTCAATTTATGTTGCCCAGCAAATCCACTCTGTTTGCCGATGACACCACTCTCTTGTGTTCCCATCATAACATTGACAATCTACTGGAACTATCTTCTCTCAATGAACTACAAGCAAAAAATTGGTTCACCTCTAACGAACTAACACTTAATCAGGAGAAAACTCAGAGACTGATAATATCCCCAAACAAAAATATATCCAAAGGCGAGCACGTTAAACTCCTAGGTATCTATCTAGATCATAACCTTAGTTGGGTAACCCATACTGATCATCTGGACAAATACTGATCATCTGGACAAAAGGCTTTCCAGCGTAATCTTCCCTTTTAAAAAATTAAAAAGCGTTCTTGAATTCGACCTATTAAAAAATACTTACTTCTCTCTTTTTCATTTTAGACTTTCCTACACAGTGGTTCTATGGAGTAACTCCACCACGCATCTAAAGTTTTTCGAAAACAAAAGAAAATTATAAGAGTTCTTGTCAACGCTAAATTTAGGGAACATTGTCAACCCATCTTCATTAAACTGGGAATTATGCCACTACCTTCACTTTTTATCTACAACACTCTTATCGAGATTCAGAGAAACGTATCCAGTCTCTCTATTCAGTCGGACTATCATGAGCACAACACACGTGCTGCTGGACTTCTTAGAGTACCGTGCTATACGTTAACTCTAAGTGCAAAAAATTCACCCAACTTAAACCTATATAACCATTTACCACATCATATTAGACAGTTAAACTTTAGGCCCTTCAAAAATAATGTAAAACGATTCATTCTTCAGTTTTGTTTTTACTCAATTGATGATTTTCTGAGGACGCCATATTCGGTCACTCCACTTTCGGTTGTCTAATGCTCATACCTGCAGAATGCTTGTACTTTTTGTATGTGCCTATTTTATAAATTAAACTTTTATATTTTCGCGTTTGACAATGTGTAATCGTTATATACAGTATTTATATGTACTTATATATATTTTCTTGTCTAACAATGTGTAAACGTTGTATACAGTATTATGTTCTAATGCAGCTGCTTGCCTGCTGATTTTCTGACTTGCTGCAAATGTTTAATGATGTAACATATAGTGGTAAAATAAAGACTATCTATCTATCTATCTATCTTACGTTTCAGAAAGAAAATATATTTCCAATGTCAAATTTATAGAAATCAATTTTCCTCTTGCGTTTAAGTTAAATCTTAAAACTGTGCGTTTAACATACATTTGTTGGTTACTTTACTTAAAATAACAATTTTTTAAGTGTATAAATGGATATTTTCTTAGAACTCACAGTTTAATACATTATTTAAACAACATAATTCTACATATTCTTAATGTATCTAGTAAACCTCGATTAATAACCTTTAATTTTAAGGATATTCAATATTCATAAAATATCATAGAACCAAATTTTCATCATACACAAATAGCCCAATAAAATGTGACGAAATTTGTCGGTTTGGATGAAATAATTCAGAGCGGGTTGAAATTTTGGAGATAGGCTTATTTTATGGTACTTTCTAATATATCAAAAGTCCTCACCCCTTATGGGGAAGGGAGGGGGAAGAAAATAGGTAAAAAAATCGGTTTTTCACAAAAAACTCGAAAAGTATCAATTTTACTGTAAAATTTGTACATATGAAAATTATAGGAAATAAAAATCCACACAATTTAGTTTTCTTCTTAACTTCATACGACCTATTGGAGCCGACATACATTTTTTTGAAATTAAGACAGTTTTGCAACGCAACGGAAATGAGCCCGTTTTTCGCTAAAATCTCAAAATGGTCATTTGGAATGCAAAATGTTTCAAATGAAAGTTGTAGAAAATTCGATTACGAACAATTTCCTTCTATTTTTCATTTCCATTCGATCAATATTGGCAGATATATGAATTTTTAAAACATCTTTATAGCGCGCTACCAGAACACTTGTTTCATGATAAAATCGAGAAAAACTCGAAAACGATAGATCGTATATAGTGTATCTAATAAAAGTTAAAAAGAATCAAATTTTGAATATGCTGGTGTATGTAGTATGTATAAAATCGTTTTGATAACGAGCGACTGGAGATAAAAGAGAAAAACGTGAAAAATTGTCATATTCAAGTGCATTTAGACAAAGACCTATTTTTTGGTTGGCTTTAGGCAATAATGACACTAAAGGTTTTATGGAGAGAATTAAATTATCTGTAATATCAGCTGCAAGTGACCTTCATACGATGAATGGTTCACGTGTTACAGCTGTTTAAAGCTATGAGCAAAAATTTCTTTTTTATTATAAATTAAGATTTTGCTGCAAGAACTGTGCATACCATTTTTTTTTTAAATATGGACCCATTATGAAATGACTGAGAAGTGCCCACAAAATAAATTCTGATATTTCGAAAAGTAAAAAAATATAATTAAATGTACTTACATGTACTTCAAACGTGACTAAAATTGCCTGTTCACTAAAAATTAAAAATCAGCTTGTATGACTGATGGCCGAGAGGTAAGCGCACTTCTGATATAATTTTATACGCTGATGATACGACAATTTATGCCAGATCATTTTACGCTGCAACAGCCTTACAAAAAGTAAGATATCACTTAAATAATTTATTAACTTTCCACCAAAAATGGAAAATCAAGATAAATGCTGACAAAACTGAGATTATCACCATACATAGGAAGTTTACAAATACCAAAATTTTTAATAAACTTAAAATAAATGATAAAATTATTGAGGAAAAGAGCGCGGTTAAGTACCTGGGGGTGACCCTGGATACGAGACTGCGCTTCGGACCTCATATAACCAGAGTAATAAATAGTACGTATGCTGCCTTAAGTCGACTATATCCATTAGTCAACAAAAGGAGTAAATTAACTAAGGATAACAAATTAACCCTATATAAAGTTATGCTAAAACCGATCCTTACCTATGCATGCGCGTCTTGGATCACAATTTCAGATGCGCAATGTAATAGACTACAAAGGACACAGAATAAAATCCTTAGATTACTTACACAAACAAACAGGCATACTCCTATAGAAACATTCCATAGAGAGTATAACATCCCTTTAATTAGGGATTATATTATAGAAACTGCACAAAAATTCTTTAAAAATGAGATACATAAATCCCCGCTTACCACACATATGGTAGACATACGGGAACATCAAAACATTGAACATACACACAAGTTCATACATGAAAATCTTCCGATTTATTCGGAGAGATAACAATAATTTTAAGACTTATAATTTGGCAAAGTTAAGTAGAATTTTAATAAAATGTAAACTCTCAACGAATCCGCATGTAAATATGTAAATATACCTTAAAAATTTTATTGTAAACAAAATGAAAATTGCATTTCTTTTCTTTTCTTTTTTTACACATACACAATCGGTGTATTTTTTTTTTGTAAATAAATTTTTCTTAAGCAGGTTTTCCTTTACTAAGTTTCCTGTAAATAATACCATTAATTATATGCAATAGATAGAATTTCTTATCATTTTTAATTTTTTAAAAACCTTCGGTAGAATAATTCCTTAATTTGTTTAAACTTGTTGGAAAGCAACAAAGTATATTAATTTTAATTTGTATTATTAGACTATTTTTGGCATGTTATCAGCCCCCCGCCTCGTTTCTTTGCCATGAGCAAAATTGTAACGCGTCGGGTATTACTATTTATTGTAAACTGAATGAAATAAATGGCATAAATACAATATAAAAAATTATATGTACTTATAAAAAATAAAGATTTTTAAATTGTAAACTGTCTCACCCAAAAGTCCCGGGTTCGATTCCCGGTCGTGACAGTCGAAAATAATTTGAGAAGGATTTTTTTCCATTATACACAGATATCGGGTGTTGTGTCTCTTGTCTTTAAATGTATAGCCCCCTCCCGCACAAGGCCCTTCTAGAGCTTTCCGGGATAAAGGGGGTCGTAATTACCTGTGGTGTTATTTAGTATTATTATTCAATCGTCAGTTCCTTGTCACTGCTTATCATAGATGAAAAAGTGCTTTTCGTTTAGGTGTTATGAAATATTGACGTAAAGTCAAAAGGAACGATGATATACAAAAAAAGGTATTAAAAAATAATATTCAATTTCTCTGAACAAAAACAGTTTTCATGAGCTTTTCTTTTAGAAAATAAAGCTTGCGAACGACTTGTGCTATTGTATTATTCTCATATGTATATAAACTAATAAAAATAGATCAAAATCGATTTTTGAAAAATTGTTATGCATAGTTCTTGCAGGAAAATTTTAATTTATAATAAAATTGAACTTTTTTTCTTATAGCTTTAAACAACTGTAACTCGTGAACCATTCATCCTATGGAGGTCACTTGAGCTCATTTTACAGATAATTTAATTCTCTCCAAAAAATTTTTAGTGTCATTATTGCCTAAAGAAAATCAAAAAATAGTTATTTGTCTAAATAATAATAATAATAAATAAAACCACAGAAATTAGACTTGAATGCACTTGAAAATGACAGTTTTTCACGTTTTTCATTTTTATCTTAATTCAATCGTTATCAAAATGATTTTATGCATACTACATGCACCAATATATTCAAAATTTAATTCTCTTTAACTTTCATTATAAACATATGTGTACGATCTATCGTTTTCGAATTTTTATCAATTTTATCATCAACAAGTGTTCTGATAGCGCGCTATAAAGATGTTTAAAAATTCATATCTCTGCCAATATTGATTGAATGGAAATGAAAAATTAAAGAAAATTGTTCGTAATGGAATTCTCTACAACATTCATTTGAAACATTTTGCGTTCCAAATGACCATTTTCGAGATTTTAGCGAAAAACGCGCTCATTTCCGTTGCGTCGCAAAACTTTGAAAATTTCAAAAAAATCTATCTTAGCTCCATTAGGTCGTATGAAGTTAAGGAAAAAGACGAAATTGTATGGGTTTTTATTCTTTATAATTTTCATGTGCACATATTTTACAGTAAAATTGTTACTTTCCAAGTTTTTTGTGAAAAACCGATTTTTTACCTATTTTCTACACCCCCCCCCCCCCTACTAGACGGCTCTGAATTAGTTTATCCAAATTTTCCCATTTTAGTGGACTAAAAAGGATTAAAAAATTACAGTGTGTTTTATAAAGATAAAGCGTTTTTTTCACCTCCTATAAAATTTATATAAATGAAGATATCTGATTCTTGCGTTGATCTGTATAATAATTTTCATTTACAGTTTTTTTTGTAATCATTTATGTCTTTAAAACCGAGTTTTATTTCACTGTACGTAAATTATCTTTCAAACAAAGAAAAGTATTTGAGGTAGATTTATTTTAAAAACATGTGACTGACTATTAGTTTTCTTACATCCGTTTGGATTAACATTTTGCTATATTACGACACAGTTCAGTTTTACATTAGCAATACCCAACTTCAACTTTTACTCGTTAAAATGTTAACTCGATCTGGTTAGCGAACACACGTAATCTCAAATGCAGTTTAACTAATCCGTGCCAATCCAAGTACATTTGAGTCTAATAGGTAAAAGTTGTTCAGAATTTTTACCCACTTATTATTAACATTATCTAATTTTGTAGCATAACGGGATTTCATGGTATAATAAATGGTAATAAAAACATTTCTCACCTTCATATTTGGCAAACAACTTATTTGTAGTAGGCACTGCCGAACAACCCCAAACTGACAGAATAACCAATAAATATTTAAAGAACATTTTCCGGCGAGAAAGCGATAGAAACAAACGGTATATTTACTTCTGTATAAATACTTATAAATTCCTGCAGGATGTTTGTCAGATAATTTTTATCGGTATGATTCAAATAAATGTTGTTTATCGTATATGAATACTGTCCCAATCTATGGCGTTCGGTGGTTTTTTTAATAAATTATTAATTAGGATGTGGGATTTCCCTTGTATAAGTATTTTTAGAACCATCTTTAATCAGACTGTAATGAAGAAGTCGAGTATAGTGGTAAAGAGTGCCGCAAAATTTTAGTACGTTTTTACAATCTCCACAACTTCGAGAAGAAAAAGGCAAATTAATGTTAAAGATCTTAAATTAAAGTTAATTTAATAATAATAATAATAATATGTCTTTATTTTTTTTTATATAGCACGAAAAATACAAAAGAGTACATAAGGGAGATGGCGATATTCAACATAGTTGCTCTTCCATATAACCATCTCAATTAAGAACATAACTACAATAAACAGTATAATAATCATATCATAATCAAAATACAATACCATACGAAATTAAATTTTACCAAATGTGTGGGCCTTGATCTGTCTTCTAAATGAGGCAACACATTACAGATTTTTCAGGTCATTAGGCAGAGTCGTAAATTTTGGCGGCGTTAAAACAAAATGAATGTAGGGCCGTATTATGCTAGGTATATTATGAAGATTACAATGCCTAGTAGGACGAGTATGAACATCACTGTCTTTAACGAGTTTACTCAATAAATATTGTGGCGAATGAGCGAGGTTAGCTTTGAAAATTAAGCAACCTAGGTGTACCTGAAACCTTTCATTAAGATTGAGCCAGTTTGATTCTTTAAATTTGGCTGAGATGTGATCAAACTTGCGTAAATTAAAACAAAACCTTAAACAGCAATTTTGAATTTTTTTGAGAGTGTCATTATTTATTTGAAAATCAGCAGTGTAAATAGAAAATAACAATGGTCCCAAAATACTACCTCGCGGTACTCCTTGCTCAATATAGATAGACTCCGAAAGACAATTGTTTATCACTACTCTTTGTTTTCTTTCAGTTAGATAATTTTGAAAAAATAGTACGGCTGCTTCGCTAAGTCCAAAGTAACGTAATTTTGTACACAGTATGGGATGATTTAAAGTATCAAAGGCTTTACTAAAGTCTAAGAGAATTAAGCAAGTACTTTTGTTATCATCAAATGCCCTTAATAAATCATCAGTCACACTTAACAAAGCAGTAGTTGTACTAAAGTGTGGTCTAAAACCAGATTGTGTGGGTGAGAAGACCTCGTTGAATAATGAAAAATGACTCGTGAACTATTTTTTCAAGAATTTTAGATAAGGTTGGTAGTATACTGATAGGTCTCTAATGTGAAAATAGAGACGGTGAATTGCTCTTCGGAATAGGGATGACATTAGCAATTTTCCAACTAGAAGGAAAGGCAGAATTTAGAAGACATTTGTTGATAATAAACGATAAATGAGTGCTTAGATGAGGAATAATAAACATAATCATTTTTAAATCTAATCCGTCGGCCCCTTTTGCGTTAGATCTAATACTATGTAGAATTTTTTCAACCTTTTCAGTTGTAACTTCTGAAAAATCAAAAGTGTTTCTAACATTTGGACTAGTTGTGTTTGTATAAGAGTCTAATAGAGGGTCATTGTTAATAACATTAACTTTTGGAACACTGTTAACAAAGCAATCATTGAATTCGTCAGGATCGCCAGAATTTACAAGAGGACTTTCAGATTTCCCAACATTAAGCCATCTCAGAGTATGCCAGAAACCTTTAGGATCAGTTTTAAATCTTTGATGCAAGAAAGCTTTTTTTTCGTTTTTTACTGCCATATTTACAAAATTACGCAGTTCTCTATACTCCCTTATTGATACTTCGGTTTTAGTTTTCTTATATTTACAAGGCGCTCTATCTCTTAACTTCATTATTAATTTAAGGTTAGGCGTTAGCCAAGAAGCTGGCGGCTTAGTAATTCTGACCGTTCTAATTGAGGCATGTAAATCAAATAAAAGTAATAAATTGTGGTTCAAAAACTCAACCATACTATTCACCTCATCAAGATTAAAAATATAGTCCCAGTCCAAATCTTTCTTAAGAACAGTTCATTATCAAAATTAGCAAAATCTCTAAACGTTTGGTAACAGGTAGCCTGTTTAATTTTTGCAATTCTTAAATCACACTTAACTAGACTATGATCAGAAATGTCACCCATATTACACACCTCTGTATCAGCAACGATTTCACTATTGTTTGTAATTATTAAATCTATTAAAGTTGACGAAGTGTTAATTATGCGCGTAGCACTATTAATCACCTGATGCAAAGAATATTTATTAAGTAAAGTATTAAACTGACGATAGGCATTAGTACCAGTATTTAAAAAATCAATGTTAAAGTCACCTCCAAATACTATGCAACCATGGTCAGGTAAATATTGTATTAATGTATTTTCTAAGCTATTGATAAAATCCAAAATGTTCGAATTCGGAGGTCTATATAATGTGCCTAAGCATATTTTCTTACCTGCTATAATCAGACTAATCCAGCATTGTTCTAGTGAATTATTTGGAAGGGACACGTCAAGGAGAGTAAATTTAAGAAAATCCCTAATATATAAAGCCACCCCCCTGCAACAAAATCTGAAAACAAATTAAAGCCAACACATAAGGAACGAACATTAAAATGAGAAAAATTAAACAACGTATTGTTGGTCGTATACTTATTTGCGAAGTAAGACCCCAGTAAATACCGAGTAATATAAATGTACTCAAAAATAGACCACAATAAAATTAAATGAATAAGAGGGGGAAAAAGAGAGTTAACAAAAAAAGATAAATGATAAACATACAATTATAATTTTCAACACATATGGTTCTACCACTACAATAAAATCATAAATTACAGATCATCTAGAAAATGTATTTGAATTTTGTGACTATCGTTTCCTTTCAGGAAAAATATTTTACCATTAACAGACCACGCCTTGCCCACTCCGTATTTTTTCTTAGCAGCCTTAAGGAGTTCATAGCGACGCTGTGGTAGATCCTCGTAAATAGAATGATTAGTCTTCTTTAGTAGTTTTTTTGAGTTAAACACCTGAGTGCGTTTAATGTTACTAACAAAATTCACTAAAATAGCCGGCGGCTTTTCTGAATTGATTTGTTTGCCAATTCGAAATGCACAATCAATATCTTGGAGAGAACATGGAACTTTCAGTATATTATTTATGAATGAGACTATAACATCAACAACTTCATCACTACTCTCCTCAATGCCAAGGAAACGCAACGAATTTATTTTAGCGTGTTGCTCAAGGACGTCACATCTATTTAAAATCTAGAAGGACGTATTTTTTTATTTAGTGATAACTACCTAACTACTATTTTGGGGATTAAAGAGGTTAAAATGAATAAGTTTATAACAGAAAATGAAAAAAATTATTATGATGTTTCTTTTATGAAATTAGGTTTAGAATTTCAAGTATTAACATATTCTCACGCCAATACTGTATTAAAAACACCCTCTAAAAGCGGGTTGCAATAAGTAGGCGAGTCTACCATTTATCTCTCCAGCACGACTCCTCAAGCTAAAAAAAAACAACGTTATTTAAAATAATTAAGAGAAAGTACCACAGAATCTTGTTTCCCTAAAACTTATCGCCGGAAAATAAACACCCTTAAAAGGGATTGAAATGCGTGTCAGTGCCACCACAATATAAAAAATGACTTTTAACTATGGAGAAAATCCATAAAATTAAAAAGCAAACAAACATTAAAATAACGATGAGAATCAACGATAGAGCTTTATCAGACGCTCATCACTGAAAACGTAAATATGTCTAGCGAAAACGCTGAGGCCAAATGCGTTAATTATAAAGAAATACGTAACTTTCTTACTGCATCTATTTGCCGAAAGAAAAATCATTGGGCCAAAATATGAGGATATAACCAAATATGCTTTAGTAAAATGTTGCTCTGGAAAAAGATACAGGGTGTCAAAGTTCAAATGATTTTTTCTATTTTTTTGCAGTAACTCAACAGCCTCTTTACTGATCTTCGCCAACTTTCTTAGAGGAAGCTTTTTTATTTCAAGAAACAATAATTTACATATTTACATATTTGTCGATCGAGTAGCGCGACTCCGTGTGGTGTACAAGAAATCATTATGTGGAATTTTAAGTAACGAAATTTGTATGGCGTATAATGTCTTTGTGCTGAGTGAGCATAGTCTACTTAGAAATTAGTGCAAGTTGTTTATATACTATTACACAAAACTTGTTTACATTGGTGTTGACTGTTTTTTTTCTGTGCCTTTTTCTCCAATTCAACTGTTCAGTTCCAGTGCTGCCATCTTCATCCATAAACCTATATTTAGTATCTGGATAATTATACAGATAATAGTGCACAGTCTGTAAAATAATTTGCCACGCTGCCATCTATTATTCAATAGTATAACCTAGACTAATACAATTTTGCAACTAATAAAATTCAATAAGATCTATTCTTAAAAGCCAATATTTTAAGTTTCCTGTACAATATATTAGCATATCACATGTTCGTCAAATGTTGAATGGCAACCACATATACTTGCAATTTTAAAATCTCATGAATCCCTGTGACCTGAGATACATTTCTGTTTTGTAAATATGGCTGAGAAGAAAAACATCTCAAATGAGGAGATCTACAATGTTTTAATGAATCTTACTGAACAAAATAGAGAAATTAAGGAAGATATTAAGTCTCTCAAAAAAAAGCTGGATATTGAGCTAATTGAAATAAAAACTGAAAATCAAAAACTAAAAGAGGTAAATAACGAATTAAAATTGGAAATTAGAAATATACAGAGAGGAAATAGGAAAAATAACATTATTATACATGGCTGCCAAGAAACACAAAATGAAAATACCCTAAATACGGTCCTGAAACTAGTTAACGAAAATCTAAAAATAGATCTGGGATTACAAAATGTCAATAACGCTTATCGTCTAGGCATTAAAGAAAATGATAAAATCCGTCCTATTCGTTTGGAGCTAATCTCCTATATCAAAAGATCCGAAATTATATCACAAGGTCGCATGCTTAAGGGAACTGGCATTTATATGAGGGATGACCTAACTTCTGATGATCTTCAAGAAAGGAAATTGCTTACACAACATTTAGTTAAAGCTAGGAAAAGTAATATACCCGCGAAGATAAAAAATTTTAAGCTTGTGGTTAATGGAGAAACTTACACTTATCAAGATTTAAAAAAATTTTCTCTCGATGTTGAAGATGACCTAAACAGTAGTAACCTTTCTCCTCCCCCGAACCGTAAAAGTCAGAGTGCCCCGCCAACACCCATTGTGACTACAGAGACCCAATCATGTGAGGAAGTTCCCAAAATTAGTAAAATTGAAATAAATCAAGAAACTCTTCAGGAACCAATAAAAAATTTGAGAAGTACTCGGGGAACCAAAAAAAGTTCTACTAGCGATCATCTCCGTTCTTCAGAAAAAGAAAATGCTGGTTCAAGTAAAGGAATAGATAAAATATCAAAAAACTAATGAAAATCTGTCAGGTCAACATAAGATCCTTAGTCCCAAGCTTTGACATGTTTAGTGAAGTAATGCTAGAGAACAACTATAAAATCATAGCCGTCACTGAAACATGGCTTGCACCAGAATTTCCCTCAAATTTAATACATATCCCAGGTTATGAACTGATTCGTGCAGATCGTCTAAATAGAGGTGGAGGGGTATGCCTGTATGTCCATTGCAGCCTAAAATCTAAGACGCTAAATATTCACTATGTTAACTCAGAATATCTTGAGCAACTTTGGATATCCTTAAATATTAATAAAATAAAAACATCAATAGGCGTGCTATACAGACCACCCCACTCACCTATTAATTGCTTAAATGAATTGGAGAACGTCCTTACTAATATATGCATGGATTGCCAAGATATTATTTTAATGGGCGATCTTAACATAGATTTCAACAAACAAGATACAAGTAGCTACCGACAAATAAATAATATATTAAAATGCTTTAATCTCATTCAAGTTATCGACGAACCAACAAGAATTAGTGGGACGTCTAGTTCTACAATAGATATAATATGTATAAGTGATCATAAAACGTTAAATAAAGCTGGAACACTAGACATGTTAAACCTGACAGATCATCTATTAACTTTTTGTGAATTAAACTATGACACTACTACACAACAGAAATTAATAACTTATAGGGATTACTCACTATTTAATATTAATGAGTTCAACTCAGATGCTAACCTAATAAATTGGAATTATGTTGATAATCTCAACTCACTAGATGATAAAGTGGAGTATTTAACAGATGCAATTACTTTCCTGTTTGATATACACGCCCCCTTAAAAACTATAACTATAAGAGGAAATTATCGTCCTTATATAACTCCAACTATTAAAAATTTAATCCACCTAAAAGATAGGGCCTATAAAAAATATAAAAGGACAAAGTCAGTAACTCAGTTACAATATTATAAAGATCTTAGAAATTATCTTTTTTTGGCAATAAAAAATGAAAAAACTGCTTATATTCGACATCAAATTAACATCAACAAAAACAACCCAGCAAAATTACGGAGAGACTTTTCATTATGGAACATTCATGGCAAACGAGTTTTAGAAATCGATCCTGCACTTCAAGATGTAAACGCAATGAATACTTATTTCATAGAATCTGCAGAAGGTAAAAATATCAATATGGACACACTAGATTATTTCACTAACCATATGCGCGATAATATTATGGGAAGAAATATGTTCAGTAATATAACAGAAGATAAAGTTGAAGAAGTTCTTTCTTCAATAACGTCGAATGCAAGCGGCATTGACAACATCAACTTAAAAATGCTCAAGTTTGCTATACCTCACTGCAAGTCTGCTCTGACTCATATCATCAATCATTCGTTAACTCATGGAGTGGTGCCCTCAAACTGGAAAAAATCAATTATATTACCAGTTCCTAAAGTAACTAAAGCTGAAACAACTACGTCCCATTAATATACTGCCAACGATGTCTAAAATTTTGGAAAAGATAGTAAAAGAAGAAATTGCTGACTACCTTCAGCTAAATAATACATTACCAGAAGTACAATCTGGCTTTCGAAAATACCATAGCACCAGCACCGCCTTAATGAAAATTACTAATGACATCACACGGGGAATGGATAATTCACAGGTAACCTATCTCATTTTGCTAGACTTCAGTAAAGCTTTTGATGTAATCAACCACGAACTGTTATTAGCTAAACTAAAATATTATGGTTTTAAACCAACAGTACTCAAATGGCTTTGTAATTATTTAGAAAATCGCACTCAGTGTGTTAAACTGAATAATAATATTTCGGAAGAAAAAGTAGTTCATGCAGGTGTTCCTCAAGGTAGCATACTTGGCCCTATCCTATTTACAATCTTCACCGCCGAATTACCCAGTATATTACGCCACAATTGGAATATGCACTTATATGCAGACGACACCCAACTATATAAATCGTGCCTACCAAATGAAGTCAACCAAATAATATATGAACTTAATGAAAATTTAAACATCATCAGTGCTTGGTCAGACAATAATGGTTTGAAACTAAATGCTTCTAAAACAGTTGCTACCTGTGTTGGCTCAAAAGTGTTGCTAAATAAAGCCAAAAGTAATCAATTTGCAGAAATTGTGTTAAATAATAGTGTTATTAATATAAGTGGTGAGGTCAAAGATTTAGGTATAATTTTAGATCAAAACTTAAACTTTGAAAACCATGTAACAAAGAAAATAGGTGTTTGTTATTATAAGTTTAAGTCCCTGTGGAGGTATAAGTATGTATTACCTCAAGAAATTAAATGGAAACTTGTAAACGCAGTAATTCTTAGTTATATGGACTATGGCAGCTCTATTTATTTTAGTTACCTTACTGAAACTTTCAAGAATAAAATACAGATTCTTCAAAACTGTTGCCTGCGTTTCTCTTACACTTATATTAATAAGCGAGAGCATATAACTCAGCATTATAATAATCTGAACATCCTCAAAATTAATAATCGCTTTAAACTGTCATATGCCACTCTCCTGTATAAAGTTGTAACCTTCAAAATGCCCTCTTATTTATTTCAATTACTTGTCAAAAGATCTACTGTTTATACAACCAATCTTCGTAATGCAGAAATGTACCTAATACCTTTACACCACACCGCAAAATTTGAATGTTGTTTTGAATATATATCTTGTGTGTTGATAAATTCTTCCAAAGATATTTTTGATAAGCCTACCTTAAATCAATTTTGCGTTGGATATAAAAAATTTCTTTTAAACAAACAATGTTTGGGTTAAGAGCTTTGTTACGACATTTTTTGTATTTGTCTTTTAGTTTCCTTTATGTATTTATGCTTTGTTTACTCTTTTGTAATATACATATGTATGATTGTGTATCATTAACTATAATCATCACACTGTTTAAAATATTTATGTAATTCCCAGGGCATGGTTGAAAAATGCTTAAGCAATACCATGTCCTCTTGTTGTATATATATACACTTCCTTATTAATGTAAATCTCTTGTAAGCTATATATACATATATATATATATATATACGCAATAAATAGTATTTATTATTATATTATATCACGTTAGATCATAGAGGGCGCTGCAGGATCTGTACCTGATGATGAACTTTTTTCATATATTTTTTTGACGAAACGTTGTGGTACTTCTGACCAGAAAATATGATGAGGGCGTCACTTCCACATAATAATAATAATATTTATTGCCTAAGTTACGTAGTAATGTTTAAGGTTGTCAACAATAAATAATGTATAAATGTATATAATATAGGTAAGTATAAAATGTATAAAGTTTGTAGTAAACATACTATACAATTAAGTAAATAAAGAAAAGAAACGTATTACCACAAGTGCCTAGCTTATCACTAACAATATAATACATAAAACAATCACAGATTGGAATTAAAAGTTATAATTTCAAAAAAAATCATAATCTAAAAATTCAGCAACATTATAAAAAGGGTTTTCAGTTAAAATTTTCTTAAGAGATGACTTGAATGTATTAATACGTTTATCTTTCAAATCATATGGCAGTTTGTTATATAATTTTATAGCCAAATAGTTAATGGGTTGCTGAGTCATACACAGCCGGTGATAGGGAACAGTTAGAGCATCTTTGTTTCTTGTATTGTAATTATGGAGTATTCAATTAGTAGGAAGAGACCTATTTTCCTTAATATACAATAAGCACTGATATATAAATACACCTGGTAGTGTCATAATATTAAAATGTTTAAATAATGGTCTGCAATGCTCTCTATTGCCGACAGCAGCCAATACTCTTATTATTCTTTTTTTGGATTTTAAAAATTCTCCCAAATTCTGTTGAATCTCCCCAAATTAAGATGCCATAACTGATCTGACTATAAAAGTTGCTATAATAAAAGGTGATTGCTGTTTCAAGAGTAGTTAATTCAATAAGTTTCCTTATTTGGTAAACTACCTTATTAAATTTTTTGGATAAGTGCTCAATATGACTGTGCCAATTTAGTTTAGAGTCTACGTATACACCCAACAGTTTTACAGAAGAAGTCTCTAATTTTGTAGAAAATATTATTGTTTGGGTTTTTTCGGCATTATTTTTCAATTTATTAGGTTCGAACCAACTAATAGCATCCTTTGCAGATACACTCTTAATTTTGACCTCATCTACACTTGTCCCTGAAGTAACCAACGTAGTGTCATCCGCGTATAGTGTTATGCTTTCTGAACGTACATTCACTGGTAGGTCATTAATAAATATCAAAAAGAATATTGGTCCCAATATTGACCCCTGTGACACTCCAATATCTACAAGTAATGTAGATGATGATTCCCCTGATGGTAAAGTTACTGCTTGATGTCTATTTTGTAAATATGATCTAAGTAGATTCAGTGCATTTCCTCTGATACCATAATAATCAAGATGCACTTGGTAGAACTTGATAACTCCAACCGTTTTCGAGGAAAGTGCCGTTAAACATTTCAATGATTTTTTGACAGACATTTAAATTTAATGAAACAAAGTGTATTTATTGAAAAGTGTGCTTTGACTGCATTTTAGTTCTGTCATTTGCGTCATTTAATCATTTTATTTTGTTCTTGTGTTCCTCGAGCTAATTTCTTTAACTCCTGTATTTACAACGCCTAGACATAAATTTTTTTCAAATAGGGAAATAAAGGATATGATATGTGTTTACGCACAAAATAATTTTAGCGGACATGCTGCAGCGAGGAGATACTCATTGCAATGTCCAAATATAATACAGCCAGACCAAAAAATTTTCAAAGATCTGTTTCGTCGTTTGGGAGAAACGGGTTCATTTCGCCATAAAAACAATATAAGACGACCGAAACGAATTACTCCAGATCAAGAACTAGAAATTTTAATTCGTGTGGATGAAAATTCTCAAGTCAGCTCAAGTCGTTTAGCAGCGGCAACAGAGGTGAGTTTCAAAAATAAAAATTCTCACTCTGAAGAGAAAATCTCAAAATATAGCGGTTTTGAAAACGTCTAGATAAAACCTCGTCGTAATACCCCGTTTTCAAAAAAATTGTCACCTTACAGTTTTCATCGTACCTCTTCAAATAACGGAGGTATTTGGCTTAGATATATTTCGCATTTTGGATATTTTTCATATCTTTTAAAGTAGACCATGTACATTTCTTTAAACCATTTTGCAGATTATAAAGATTGGTACAATTTTCGTAGAAAAAATATTCTCGAGGACCCTGATAAAATGCACAGCTTGTGTATATTTATGCGCCCCACATTTTATACTGACTGTCCGCCAATTTCATAATAAAATTTAAAATAGGTTTCTATATAATATAAAATATGCATATCATTTTCGAGCGTTTTGAACTTATGCTGGACATATGCACATCAGCCCTGAAATTTCGTGCTTAATAATTCAAAGCACATGTCTATACGTCACTTATACTGAAAGTTTATATAACATCAAGTGTAATAGGAAAAACAAAATCGCTTTATCTAAAACACTTCTACCATGGCATCGGTACCCAACTCAACTGTACTATGTAAATATAGCATGAACAATTTGCATTTGGTTTAGCATAATTGCGCAAAGAGCTAAAAGAGCGTGAAATCGACGATTTCTAGCTCCCAATAGCACGTCGTGATATTAAAATTAAATCCATATTCATATTCAAATTGCACCTCTACCCACTAATATGATTACGCATATTATGGTCCAGGGATATTCTATTCACTTATTTAATTTCATTGGGATTTGCCACTTATAAACAGCCAATACCCTTCAAATATAAATTCAAGATGTTCTGTTTATTTATTTCTTGCTAAAATTACAGATTTCACAAAAAATGAAGAGCTGTGCTGACGGTGATATGGATAGTACAGGACTCAAAGCTATACAATCTAGAAAGATAGAGCCTTGTTTACAGCGTCAGTTTATACAACCAGAATGATGGAGTGATTGTATTAATTAAAGATAATATCAGTTATGACTAAAAGCAAATACAAATTTTTAAATCTACAGCTATACAAGTCAACATAGAATTAATTACCAAATAATAGGTTAGTAATATGTTTAAATATAATAACAATGATGCATCTTTATTAGCTAAAAAGCTACAATTGAATCTTAACAATATATAGAACAGGAATCCATTTAGCGCATTCTGTAAGTTGGACAGGAATATGAATGTTTTAGAGGATGCTGAATACCATGGTGATGGTAAAATTTCTTTCCGAGGTCACCCCACCCCCCAAATAGACAAAAACCAGCCCCGAAAGGGATAAACCTCGTATTCGCCGTCTCCTACCAGCCAAACCTGTGTTGTCTCCATTTTAGAGTATACTGGAGCACGATGGTGATGCCGAGACACCTCCTCGACCCCCCGCCAACTCTCCAAACGGCCAAAAAACACCCCGAAAAGGGGTAAACCGCGGATAGGCTGTCTTGTCTCAGCTAAACCCATTTTACATCCCCATTTTCGAGGATACTGAGCATGAAAAAATATCGCGACCTCTCCTCGCTCATCAAACGGACAAAAATATCATTACAATTTTAATTCTTACTAAACGAACAAAATTATCATTAAACTCGTACCTTTTGATTTTTTACCGAAGAATTTAATTCAAAAGTACGCGGGCTTACGGCGGCAAAGAGTACACACAGGAGGATTTTTACGATTCAATGTGGTTTTCGTACAATATTAAATATTGATACTATCAGTTAAAATTTTTGTAACGTGTTTTATATGGTTGGAATGAGAAACAATAAACGGAATTAATGGTGTCATGGCCTACTTTGAGATTTGTTGTTTTCATTTTTGCACAACAGCGTATGTCAAAGCCAACTGCATTTTTCGACTTTTTTTATACACATTATTATTCTTATTGTCTTTGCCGTCAACTTTCATCCCTTTAACTTTTTTCGTATTTTCTCAAATAAGGAAGCTATAACTTTGTGGTTTTCCTATTTTCCAGGTTTTTGTAATATATCTCACAAAGTAGGCTATGGATTTCAAACTTCTTTTTACTAAAATAAAGCTCACAAAAATGGGATAACTGTTTCTAAAACTTTATTCTTCTACAATAGATATTACGCGACACATTTGGTGTAGCCTGTTATAGCACATTCCCTGTACTACAAGAAAATGAATCGGAAAAAATCTTAAAAATCACTTTCCGATCTAATCTGTCACTTCGCAATGTAAAACAAGGAAAAAAGTAACGATCATTTTTGTTTCATCAAAAAACCACATTTCACCAAGATAAAATCTGAAAAAATTCATAGACACTCGATGATTCTCAAATAATCATATTCCATCAGCAAAGTCATAAAAAAGTTCCAAACATTAATTTTACATCCCTAACATTAAAATTTAAGCGCCTTAAAAATACCAGCTCTATATATCATAAGATCACCTTCAATATGCCGTCCAAACCGCTGGTCAGAATATTTTAATTCCCTTCATAAATACTTTACTTTCCCATCGCCCCTCGTATATAACATTCGCTACTTCATTTTCGTGAGTCAGACTTTCTCATCGCCCCCCGTATATGATATTCGCCGCTTCTCCCCATTCTTAGACAACGTTTCTTTCCAGAACTATCTCATCGTCCCCTGTATACAACTTTCACAAACTTTTCAATTCTTATTTATCTTCTCATCGCCCTCCGTATACAACTTTCGCATCCATTCGCAATTTTTCATTAATCTTTATTATCTTTAACTTTCTCATCGCCCCTGTATACTGCAATCCAATCATGATCAATTCTTGCTATTCTTACTTTCTCTTCGCCCTCCGTATACAGTACCCGCGACCTTTCAAACATCTGAACAGATTTGATTTCCGTTACTTTCTCATCGCCCCGTATACAACATCTATAACATTTCTTAAAACGTTGTTTCCGTTCGCTTCGTGCCGCCTGCCTACACGGGTACGCAAATTGTATCCACTTTAATAGTACGTGCGTATACTTAACGCTACACTATGGAGTAATGCGAGATGTTCTCCAATTTGTCTACATTAAAACCTTCAATAACCCTTTAATCCTGACCGATTACAGCACAAGGCTCTTCCTCTAGCTATCACTAACTTACTGTCTAAATTTCAATAAGATCGGACTTTCCGTTCTTGAGTTATCGTGATTACAAGAAACGTGATGATGTTCAGAACTCGACTACCAACCATTTTGTTTTTGCTCGCCATTGCGTGAGACGCGTCGGTTTACAGAGAATAAAATCATAACACCCATTTGGATCAGACTAAAAGATGCGTGAAGTACTTGGGGGGGTTAGACTGAATCAACGATTGACGTTTAACACCCACGTAAATGAGACTGTACGGATGGTCTATTCCATGTCCAGAAGTCTGTATCCGCTTATGGTCAGGGGTAGCAGACTCAACAGACAAAATAAAAAATTGTTGTACACAATGGTGGACAGGCCGTCTATCATATATGCGGCGCCGGCGTGGTGCAGCATACCGGCCACGACAATGAGAAAACTGAAAGTGTTGGAACACAAATATATGCGCCTCATATCAAATTCTGGAAGATACACCTCCCTCAGAGACCTCTACGGACGCTGCAATGACATAACCCCGATAGCCGACTACGTCCAGCACATCTCTCAAAACTTCTATTCGTTCAAGCTGGACGATAGTCCGTTAACAAGACACACTACACAAATTAGACAGCATAATGCCCCATTTCGGATTAAACACCCCTTACCTTACCAGACATTGCCAATCTTCCGGCAGCCATTCTAGCCAAACTTTCACCTACTATACCTTCTCTAACTATCCACCTTCCACTGATATTTCATACCTTTCATCGACTTTAATTCTTTCCTGTCCCCCTCTTCTTTTGTTTTTGTGTATTTTTGTGTCGCGTTTGTTGTTTCTTCGTCTCTGTTTGTATATTTTTGTCTGTAAATTCATTCTTCCGTCATTAATCTTGTAACAGAATCGAAATTTTATCTTGGAACAACCAAAATTTTTAGAATCACAGTTTAGGCCAGCCCAGCGCAGCCAGTCGTTGAAGTAATTCGCGGATGGCGCCTTGTTCAAGTTGTGGTGCCAGCGTCAGAATCAAAATTAAAAAATAGTGAAGTGCGCGTAAACGGCGAAAGCCAATGTGTTATAGTCGAGGCAAGAATTCAAGCGATGCACGTCACAGATTGATTCTATAAATAAGACAATACTGCTAAGAATCATGAAGCCCCATTAAACTGTACCTATTTCTGAAAAAAGCTTAATAACTGGGTGTCAAGAATTACTCTTTTTAACGTAATTAATGATTAAAAATTATGTTAGTATTAAAATTTCTTTAATGAGATCACTCGTGACGTGCATCGCTTGAACTCTTGCCTCGACTTTAGTGTTCCTTGTTCATGTTTTAATGTTAAGCTTTATTTTTTAAGCACTGTTTGTACCAGATTACCTATTTTTATTTACGTTGCTGTTAAAAGGAGTTTAGGTTTTTAATTTAGTTCTTTATACAATTGTTGCTCACGCCAAACCGGTCCCGTCTCGGGCCGGCCTTGCGATGCACCACTGCGTTAACGCGGCGGTCGCAGGGTCGGTCCCGGGATGGGTGCCGGGGAGGCAGCTTATACATTTTATACATGTTGTACCCACTAATATTAATAAATTTCTATTGAATTGAATTGGGCATAAACCATATATCAAAAGATTCGTCGTTTTACGCAATACACAGTCATATAGGTTTCATTTAAATTTTTTTTTCACAATTACACAATGTTGCGCAATATTACGTAATCGATGACTCATCCTCACCCGCACGAAGCGATTTCCAGCCTTTTCCAATCCTTAAAACTGGATACAAATTCTGAAATATATAAAAGGTCCCTCGTAACAGGCGAATGCAAATTCTGTTCCGGAAGTGATTTAGTGTTTTAAAAAGTATCGCGGGTGAAATAGTTTCTCTTTGAACAAATTAGTGTTTAAAAAGTTGTAATTAGTGACCTCCAGGAGATTGCTGAATTAAATTTTTTTGGTTTTTACTGCGAGTTAGCTTCCTATTTTTTAATTCCTAACTCTCCGTTACAACTTCCTTGGCGATACCAAGTCAAAAACGTCTTAATTTCTAGTACCCCAAACCTTCTTGGCGTCACCAAGTAAAAAAGGTTTTGTCTCTCTTTTTTAATTTTGATCTACTCTGCCCTCGTGCATCAAATCATATCCGCACCTAGTGCCCTTTACTTAAGAAAATTCTACAAACGATCTACCCTACCTCCCCGCATTAACAAAAAGTGATTTTTTAAACGAGAACTACAAACACCAAACTATCTTTCAAAGCCAGAATTAGTATTGTCGAAGAGTTACCCATTTTAGAAACTGTAACGAAAAGTTAAATAAATTTGTTAAATTTAATCCGTCGAAGTTTTTTCATTTCCATAAATCAAAATAGTCATTACCGTTAAAACCAAGTGCTTTTCATCCAGCCACCAGATAGAGGGTGATTCAGAACTGTTTTTAAAAAAATTAAAAAAATACAAATTTTCAAATAATTTAAATTCAGTGATTCAGAAACCAAATTAGACATTCAAAAACAGTGCTACATATACAGGGTGTTCTAATTTCACCTTAAAAAAATTTAAAATTTAAACTAACGTGATTTGGACGTCCAAGTTAGACTTTAACTATACGCAGCACCCAAAAGCTTAATATACAGGGTGTTGGCTTCCACCCTGACACTTTAAAAAATACAGTGAGCAATCACAACCTTCAAATCTAGAGCAAGTGCAACTGCAGACAACAGGACAAGATACCGGGCGTAGCTTTTGTCCCTGTCCAACATCTTCAAGTGCAACCCCCCTACCTTCTCAGAATCTACAAATGCATCAAAGGCTCTCAGGGCCTCTCTCAAGCACTAAGGCTCCAAGCCCTGTCGAAATATATTATGTTTACCGAATTTGGGAGCATTTTGGTATTCAGTCCCTCGTAAAATAGACAGTCTGTACATGTTTTTTGTTGTAAAACTGTTAACGATGATATTAATTCTGATTTTGATGACTCATAACCTATCACCTCACTAGCCCTAAAGAAGACAATAAAGCTTGTAGAGAAACGTCGACTTTAAAGAGAATATAAGGTTTACTCCTTTTATTTTTTATTCAACTACCGACTAAATACCCTACCTAACGAGCATTAACATTACTTTCAGATCTTCCGTTTTACAACGTTCTGTGTAGAAGCGTTACTATAAAAAATTTTTTGTTTGTACGAGTTTTGACTGAGCTAAATGGGAAAAACCATAAATGTATTTTATTTTCCGTTTAAACTTAATAAATATTGGCAAGTCAGTAGTAGACATAATTCTGCTCCATATAAGTTTCCCCAATTAATTATTTTTCATCTCTCAGGTCCCAATCTACAGGGCAACTTAATCATTTTCTTTTGAAAACTCTGTATTGATAAAATTTATAAATGTACGCTATGCGGATTCCTTAGATTGTCTTTAATACTCCCACAAGCGTAAACGAAATTAACATTCAATTTCACTGAGCATTAAAACATTCCTTAGTCAAAAGAAAAAAATATCAAGATACCTTTTCGTCAGCTCCAGAGCGTTAACTAAATATTGCAGTCGTTAGAAGCGGGTAATTATTAGGTACACATTTTCCACTTCACTTGATACTAAAATGTGCCAACTCAAATGTTCTTGTAATTCATAAATTCTGTTTTGCAGACATATACAAAGTGGACATAAAATGCTGTTGAAAGCTGAAAGAGAAATGCTCACAAAAATATGTACTGTAGTAATTTAAATACCTCAGTTTAATTAAAATTTAGGTGAAATGACACTGGTCTTGATTCGAATTTAATTAAATACCTTAAATTTCGTTATTCAACATTCTCCATTTGTTTACCATTAAAGTATTTCTTTACTTAACTGAATAAATATATATTGGATGATACAGAAAATACCTGCCCCCACTTTTTTCTACAGTTTTAAAAATTAAATTCTGAAATTTGGGAAATCAAACATAGGTATCAAAGGCCACATTTTGAACATCCTGTGATAAAAAAGTCACTTCCGGTATGGCCGCAAATTGTCACAACTTTCTTATCTTAAACATCACACTATATATTTAAGTCACTTTTCCCATAAAGCTGTAATTTCTCTTTCCAACGCTTTTTTCAGATTTAAAATCGGATGAAAAATAACTTTGGAAATATTTGGCATTTATTTGCTATACGTTTATACGTTTTTTACATGTTAAAGGACACTGAACTCTATTACAGTAAATGGAACGCCATTATAGGCATATGCGCGTAAACAAAATGTGATAATCATGCGATTCAAAATACATAGACAAGCGCCGACGCAGTAGGAAATCTAAGGTTAAAAGAATGTCGGTGCATGAGTCAAACAGCTCTGTACGGAAGTTATGCGCTGACGCAAGTTTGTGTTTTATTTGTTTCTAAAGCGTAGGTCTTAAATTGAATGCGAATTACAGAGTCGGTGCTCGTAATTTTATCCTTTCGTTTGCGAAAAGTTGTGAGATATATTGGTTATTTTGTATATAATTTTGTGACTTATAAATAGTGTGTATTTTAATTAAGACAATATGGTGCACACTTGTATGGTACTGTTTTGTAAGAATCAGGGCGAAATCCCGGGTTTGTTTATTTTAAGTAAATATACCTACTCAACTTTTGTCTGTTATATTAAAATAAGCTACCATCTAAATATTGGCAAGACAGTCCGATTTTGGATTTTTTTCTTTTAAAATGAGTACTTTTGCCTACTTAAACACGAATTTTTAATAAAAATATGCTATACATACTTCCCGAGTTATCAGGATGCAAAATATTCTAACCTCACATTTTTTCATTGCTGCGATTTTTAAGTTTATTATTTGTGAATTGTTACCTAAATAGTCTTAATATAAATACGTATCCAACACATTCCGGATAATAATACTGATTCCAAGATCTTTTTGAAAACACATAACGTTATCATACTTTTTATAAATTAATATTACAATTTTATGAAACTGTGAAATGTGAGTCTAGTCAGCCAACGTGGTAAAGTTGACAATAGGAACACTCAAGTGTATTACTAGTAAGTTTAATAGAGTGCGGCAGCAAAGCATCTCAATTATTTGTGTATTATATGAAATAAATAAGGAACACATTACTCTCCTTTGCTTAGCGCAGTCAGTTAAAAATAATGCAAATATGTGCCAAATGTTTATGGAAATATAAACAGAATGACAATGTTTGACATATGACAAAGCGTTTTGTGAATAAAAAGAGAATTTCCTGCAAATTTTATAACTGTGTTAATTTACATTTTTAATTATGTAATAATTTATTTAAAAATTTTGTTTTAATTTATATATTTTACTAGCGAGACATTTTGTAATATTCAAAAACCAAGTTCTGCTATTTTTGTGCAGAGGTTTCATTCATTAAAATTTTTAAATATTTTTTGCACACCATGGCAAAATACCAGTGAAATCTATTATAGCAAGACAGTTAAGCACGAGCGCAGCTCTGTTTTTACGGCATTGTACTGCGATACTAAATATAAAGCAAGAGGAGCCGCAGTTAGTGCTTGAATGGGTGACTTTCAGAGAAACGCAGTAATCTTGACTCACCTTCTAGCACCTTGTATTTCAGTGTATTAACAAATCCTATTTAATTCTAGACTAGATAGGGATTGTGTAGTGGATATACCATATTTGGGAGGGTATGTAAAACAGTTAATCCCCTGTCCATTAAATACTAGGCAAGTAAAAAAATCCCTACTCTTTGATAGAGGTTTGGCAAAATTTCCAATTTGAGGGTAGCTTGTCTCCTGGTATTGGTTCTCTTGCACTTGGTAGCGGAAATAGACCGATGTTAAATAAATCGAGGAAAATAAAGCCAATAGAGTTCAGTGCAAAATACCTAATAAACAGTAAGAAAATTGTTGCTTCCCTTGGTTCATGTTTACATTGTATTTGTCAAAAATACAGTACAAGATTTTATCAAATTTTCCACGTTTCAGACGAAGTATATTACGAATTTTAGTTATTCAGTTACTTTATCAGAAAAATTATTTAATGTAGCAAGTAAACATTTGGTAAATGTACACTACTACCTGGGATGAAACCACATACTTTTAGTCAAAATATAAATGGACATTAAAATTATACTTTAATTTTCTCTTGCAAATAGAGAAGGAAGTTTTACGTTGTCTCATGAGTATGTCATATTTTTATAAACAAATGAGTAAAACAATCTATCACTTATATATCAAGGCATTTGATCTTAAACAAATTTATCTTGAAATTCAAATAATAATATCACACCAAGTATTTGAAAATAGTTAATTATTACCTTTTCTTCATTTCATTTGTCAATTCAAACATGTGAATATAAAATGCATGATTTTAGTTTGCAATAAAGTGTGTAATATAAGTTGTTACTATGTGTATATCTTTATTCCTCCAAGAATAAATACCTGCGTCACTGGTCTTAGAAATCTTGCAACACTAATATTAGACTCTGCCTATATCAAATTCACTAGTACCTATTCATATATTTATTGATCTATCGGAGAAAAAAAGTATAGGTTTTTCAGGCCTCAGTTTTAGCTTTTATTAATTTTAAAATCATATTTCGACCCCAGAGATAGAAAACATAAGACTGTCTTTTGTGAACTATATATTGAAATTATGACATTCGACATTTGCTACAAGAAATTGAAAATAAAATGATTGTTTTGGAAATAATAATAACTTTTATTTTTTTTTATAACTATCAAGGCAAATAAATTGTTATATTTATTTATGCGATTTCTAAAAAAAATTAAAAATATGAAACACGCAATAAAAATAAGGCCGGCCCTGACGTATTTCATAGTGCGATTGCGCGCTACTATGTGGCCGCCATACTTGCGCGATATTCAATTGTACGTAGAAATCTTTGTGGGCATTGGCATTCCATTTACTGTAATAGAGTTCAGTGGTTAAAGGATAATAAAATAAGCTACGTAATATACGACGATAAATTGACGTCCAGAAAATATTTAGGGATTATAACTGTTGAAGATGTCATTGACAATATGTCTCTTGAGAACCACATAAGTTGTTGGCAGTGGCGGTTTCTCTGAGGAGGCAGAGGAGGCCGGGCCTCCCTACTTCTGATTTGCCTTTATAGTTACTTTACATATTTACATTATTATAAATATAAATATACTTTATGAAACGACAAATTTAAATTAACAGAAATATTCCCTAAATCTGCGAATTTAAACTATTATTATTATAACCGGCAACGCTGCACAACTGTAACATTCTATCCATGGTGACTGGTGAGGCAGGCCTCCAAACGCTTCTAACATAGCTTTCGCGTTTAGAATGGTTCAATTTGGAACGTTTGAAGCTACCCATTAAAATCTGCTCTCAAAACCACGTGCCGGAGGCCAAGCTCCGGACCAATAGGAACAAAGATTAATAAACATCTGACTTTTATTTTCCCGCTTCCTGAGTCCAGACAGTCGTACCGTTTACCGTTTAGGTTAATTGAAAGTAAATGTGTCTGTGGTGGTTTTAATTTTATTAAGTGCAATAAATTCATTTAAAATTTTTGTTTAAATATTGATAAAACGTCAAAAATGGAATTAAACGTAAGTACAAGCAATAACAATGGTAATGTCAGTATCGGTGAAGTGTTTAAATCTGTAGATGATATTGTAAATTTCCTTTTGAAGAATGTTCATTTTAGTCAATTAACATATGATGACAAGATATTTATAATAAAAACTTTAAAAAGGCCCCAACCTACCATGCAAAATCTCATAGTAACTTCAAAACATAATCGTTCTTTTTGTGTACAATGGTATGATAAATGTGAGTGGTTAACTGGATGTCCAGTACAAAATAAGTTATATTGCTGGTATTGTTTACTTTTTTCTAATGACCCAGAGATCACTGTTTGGTCAAAATTAGGATATAATGATTTAAAAAACTTACCCAGATCAATTGAAAGGCATGCTAGGTCAAAAGGACATTTAACTGCTTCAATAAAATTCAAGTTATTTGGCAAACAGAATATTTTAAATTCTATTGATGAAGGGCACAAACAGTCAATTGTAGATCATAATGTAAAGGTTAAAGAAAATAGAGACATTTTAAATAGACTAATTAATACGGTAATTTTTTTATGTTGTCAAGAATTGGCTTTTAGGGGACATGATGAGAATGTGCATTCCGATAATAGAGGAAATTTTCAAGAGCTTATTTCTTTTCTGAGCAGATACGATGGCAAAATGGAACAATTTTTAAACGAAGCTACAGTTTTTTCGGGAACTTCTAAAGCTATTCAAAACGATTTAATTGAATCTAGTTGTGTTGTAGTACAAAAAATTGAAAGCGAATTAAATGAAGTACCTTTCTTTTCTTGGCAAGCTGATGAAACCACAGTCATCAGCTGCTGTTCACAGTTATCGGTTGTTTTCAGATATGTTATTAAAGGGCAAGTGGTTGAACGATTTGCAGGTTTTTACAATGTTAGTTCAGGTCGAACCGCAAATGATTTATTTAATTTTTTAACAGAAAAATTTGGAAAATATGACTTAAAAAATAAACTTGTTGCTCAGACATATGATGGGGCATCAGTTATGGCTGGTCACTTAAATGGCTTACAGGCAAAAATTAAAACAATGGCCCCTCAGGCACTTTTTACACATTGCTATGCGCATACGTTGAATTTAGTATTGAGTAAAGCCTGCATAGATAGCATCAAAGAATGTAAAATTTTTTTTGCCAACTTGTCTGGATTTTCATCATATTTTTCAAAATCAACTAAAAGAACAGAGGTACTTAATACCATAGGATCTGACCGTTTACCGTCAAATGTGGCAACAAGGTGGAATTTTACATCTAGAGCAGTTTTTACAGTATTCAAAAACAGGGATAAGTTAATAGAAGTTTTTGATTATATTTTGACACATGATGATTTCAAACAAGATCAGCCAACTTTAAGAGAAGCTGTTGGCTTAAAAAGACATCTTAAAGATCCTCATTTTCTCTTTCTTTTACATACTTTTAAATTTATCTTTAAACACACCGATGTTGTATTTTCAATTTTACAAAATAAAAGCACAGACATTTCATACGCCAGGAAACGTTTGAATGCATTAACTATTACATTGCAAGATTTTAGAAATAATGAAATTCATTTTAATGATCTTTACAACCAACTGTCTGAAGATTTCCAAAGTGGTGAACCGGCGCCAAAGAAAAGAAAGACAACATTAAATCTTCAAGATTTGAGACTGAATTATAAACAGATTTTCAATGAAATTTTGGATACAATAATTAATCAACTACAGATAAGATTTTCCGATTTAGATAAATTAGAATTTTTCGATTTAATAAGAAAAGATAATTTTCTCTCATATTCAAAAGAATTTCCAAATGATAAATTTGAATCATTATTAAAACAATATAACCTTTTTGATTCAATAGCACTAAAAAATGAATTAACAACTGTATACGCTGACAAAGAATTGTTTCAAAATTGTCAAACCCCTACCCAAATGATTTCATTTATTTATAATAATGACTTAATTTCTTGTCTAACAGAATTTTATAGATTACTTACTTTAGCTGTCACAATTCCTGTTACGCCTGCTTCAGTAGAAAGGAGTTTTTCCGCCCTCAAACGAATCAAATCATTTACTAGAAATACTATTGAGCAAGAAAGATTAAAAAATATTTCTATCATTTCTATCGAAAAACGGCTTGTTAAGGAACTAACACAGAATAATACATTTTATGACGAAGTAATAGATATTTTTGCCAAACAAAAAGATAGACGGATTTCATTAATTTACAAGAACATTTAGACATGTAGTTTTTTTGTTCAATTTCTTTTTTGTTTAAAATTTAAAAAACCACCACAGCAATTATTCTACTTCTGTAGATTGTAAGTATACTACCAAGTATATTTTTATTTGTGTTGTTTTTCAGTTTGTTATTATTTAACTATTTTTAATTTGAGAATATTTTTATTTATGTTATCGTTTCAGAGTTTATTATTTATTTCATATTACTATATAATTGTTTTGATTGTGGTAGCATTTGTGCCATATTATTATTACTATTATTATATTAATAATTAACTCCCTCACCTATTAAAAGCACCCCTACCCCACAATCCCATCCTGGCAAGATATAATTCAGACCTCCACGTTGGTTCTTGCTGGACGGTAGAATTTGTTTTTTACTTTATACTTTGATACTTATCATAAAACAAATTATACTGACTAACATGAAGAGAAAATTACTAATATTTGTGTAATGGTAAAGTTTAAAAGTTCGATATATTCGCAAAATTTTCATCGCGGCGCACATGTGTATACCTCCCGCCCCTCGGAACCACCCAGGCCTATCTATCCCCTGCCTCCCCAGTTTAAAAACTGAGGAACCGCCACTGGTTGTTGGTATCAGCTTGATGGGGCTCCACCGCATTATACGGCAGCAGTTAGTTTAAAATTAGACCGGATTTGCGATGGCCGATGGATCAGATGTTAGGGACCGTGGAACTGGCCTCCAAGATCGCCGGATACAACATCTCTACATATTTACCTATAGGGCACTTTTAAAGAAATTATTTATATAATATACCAACAAATACTAGCAATGAATTCGATTAACATTGAGTGAATCAAGCATTTCAAAACTTAGACCCTGCTGAAGTTAGAGTTGCTACAACGGTTGGTGTCTATTATCGTACAGTTAAATGACTGGAAGTCAATGGCCAACACTTTGAACATTTATTAAAGTAATATTTAGAATTAGCCTTTTTTATAATTATGTTTTATTTATTCTATTATGTGATAATTGGTCCTTGTGTGTTTTATCGCATTTTCGTTATGTTTTATTATTTATGATTATCACACTACTGTCTGTGCATAATAAATACATTCATTAGAACTGTAGTTGCGTAATTAATATCTGCCATTAGACACACTTATTGTACAAATCAGTAGTATGTGTGTACTTCTAAGGCATATTTATAAATAAATGCTAATAAACCTAATAGACCAAGAGCCAGTGACGATTTCAGTATAAAGGGGCGAAAAAAAAACTACTTACTTAAGGTATTTCAATCAGGCTCACGTTTTAGTGTATTAAAGTGATATTCGTCTAGTAGGGGAAAAATATTGGCAGACCAAATGGATGCCGGAAAGGGCCGGCAGACGACCATAAAGTGGTGACAAAATACCTTAGTTCCATTTAAGGTATATTAGGCAAGCTGAAATTTGTAGGTGATAAAAAAGGCATATAAGAGGTTGTTTATTTAAAACGGCAGATGAAAATTCCATCGTTAACATACGGGCAGACCTCGAACTGTGCGTAAGCGTTATAAAGTACAGAGTAGCCTATATAAAGGACAAGGCATTTTGTGTTTGTTGTTTTTTTGACTTATTATTTTTATATCATAACATCGGATCCACATTGGTAATGATTGTTTTCTTAATCCCTGTCTTCTTCATTTTCTTGACCGCTTTAATCTGATTCTTCATCTGCATCTATATCGTTGCGTGCGGTCAAATTCCATATTATCATCTGCCAGATTAATTAACATTCATTAGTAACAGGTTAAATGTCTATAAACGAATTTATTATAAAATAACTGACCTGGAAGACTCCCATCATCATTGAAGTTGTATGACGCGATGGAATGACCATTGGCGGAAATTGCTCTCAAACCATCCGAAATCGTAGGAATTATTAGGTGGTACTAAGCCAGTAGGAATTTTTAAATGTGCATGTCTCCAAATAGGCGTGATGTATTTGGTTCTCAATACTTGCTGACGTAACTCACTTTGACACGGTGGCATTTACGCTGCATCAATGCCTTTTATTTTACATTGAAACGGCTCTTCTGGTTTTTTCACTAAGAACATTTTCGCAAAAATAGCATATCTTGCCTCGTTGAAGTTGGTCATGTTTTTCATTTTATACAGTTCACATAGGAATTCCTCTAATACGCCAAATATATAATATATAATAAACAATCTCTTATATGCATTTTAAATGGAACTAAGGTCCGGCGTCCATTTGGTCTGCCAGTATTTTTTCCCCTATTAGGCGAATGTCACTTTAATGTACTAGAACGCGAGCCAGCTTGAAATACTTTAAGTAAGTAGTTTTTTTTTCACCCTTTTAGGTAACCAGGGTAGGTAAACCCGGCCACGCATGATTGCCAGACCGGCCATTCTACGTTTAGTAATCTTTCCTTTAACGCACATTAATATTTTTAACCTGCCTGAAATTCCTTAACTAAAATCGTCGCTAGCTCTCCGTCTATAAAACGCTACGAGTTAGGTATAGGTACATTATACATATCTGAATAGCAAAATATGTCAGCTTTCTAAATCATTAATATTAATCCATTTCATTCCATTTTATAAAATGGCTTTCGACGATTTTTATGTCATTTAAAGAAAGTTGCTTCTAACCTACCCTGTATACTGCTACTAAGGTTTGGCTACAACATAAAAAATCCTCAGGCCTTGCTTAATGGTAGCAGAGTTCATATTGTGATTGTTATTTGGTAGAAAAATAACATGATTTATTAAAAGTCAGATTTTGCTCAATAAATCTGGAAATTAATTAATAACTCTGAATCGACTTGAGATATGTATAGGAATATATTAACAAAAGTTAATCAGATTTGGGTGTAGATTCTAAGAGTAGAAAAATATACATTCATTTAATATAACGAAAGCGTTGCTAGTTTTACCTATATTTGGTAACGCCGCGCTGTCGATAATATTTTAGTGTGACCGAGCATATACTACTAATACTCCATCAGCCATGAATCACTCTGTATACAGTGTGACCCATTTGTTTTGGAGTCACCCTGTAAATTTTTTATCTAGTGTGCGATTTTCACCGTTTCCTTTTTAAATTGTAGAGCTTATTGAACTACATTTTTGGACCAGACTCCTATAAAATCCAAGGCCTACTGTATCAGTTTATAAGAGTAAAAATACGAAATTTTCATCTTTTTATCAATAAGAAAAATTGGTACCAACCAAAAAAAATAAATAAATAGCCATTTTGCATAGTTAATTACATATTTAACAAGAATATATCAGTTTAATCTGGCTCTAGGGTATTAAAAAAAATGAACATTTCTCACTAATTTGTCCTTGAGAAGACATCTCAAAAAACAGAAGACATACAGTCAACGGCATATGGATGTAGAAGGCAAGAGGAAACCACTACATTAAAAGTTCACATGAACATCCCAAGAAAACAATTATGGCAAGTCATATTCAGATCTTGGCCCCTAGTCCATGGCAGGCTAAAAATCCCCACGAAGAAAGCTAGGCACCACCCGAAAGTGTAAAAACAAAATAAAAATACAATAAGAATGGGAACATTAAATGCAAAATCTTTATTTAGAAGCAAAGTCACATAACATTGTTAGAGAAATGAAGAGAATGAACATAAATATTCTAGGTGTAAGCGAAGTCAGATGGCCTGCAACGAACCAAATAGACATCGACGACAGCACAATGTATTACGTGGGTAATAACGATCCGCAACATTACAACGGTGTCGCAATAATAGTAGACAGAAAATGTAGAACAGCGGTTAAAAAGTTTGTACCTATATCAGACCGAATTGCCATAATACAAATAAAATCGTACCCGAAACACATAAATATCATACAAGTGCATGCTCCCACGTCGGAAATAGAACTTTTCTACAAGAATATCAAAGACCTATTAAAAATCACAAAAAAAACTGAAGTTAACGTAGTATGGGTAACTTTAACGCAAAAATATGTAAGGGAAGAATTGAAGATATTATTGGAGATTTTGGTCTAGGAGAAAGAAAGGAAAGGGATGATATTTTAGAACAGTTCTGTAATGAAGATAATTTGATGGTGGCAGATACATGGTTTCAACTTCCAGAAAGATGTTTAAATACATGGAAAGGACCAGACGACAACGAAGAAAAGATAATAAGAAATCGGGTAGATTACATACTTATAGACAAACGATATAGAAACGGAATTAAAGGTGTAAGAACTTATCCTGGATCAGACATCGGCTCCGACCACAACCCTGTGGTTGTGATTAGACTAAAGAAAGTCCAGAAAAGAAAACAAACAAGACCTAACTTCTATAAACTAAGAGAACCAGAAATAAAAGAAGAAATAGCACGATTACTGAACAATAAACTGAAGGAAAATGTACACCTGGAAACAATACAAACAATAGAGAACCTTGGCAGTCTTTTAAAAGAGTGAATAATGAAGTGCAGGAGAATGAACTGGGAATCGAAGAGCGGAAAGAGAAGCAGAACTGGATGACCAAAGAAATCCTGTTATTGATGAATGAAGAAGAGAATACAAGCACAGGAACGTTAGTAGATGTAAAGAAATCCACAAACTGATTACAATATTAATAAGAGGGGCAAAGTAGAATTGGATGAAAGAACAATGTCAAGAACTTGAAGCACTACAAAGAAAACACGATAGTTTTAAAATACACAAAAAGATAAAAAAGATAACCGGAAATAGGAAAAAACCCATCAACAAGGCGTCATAATCACAAATAATAACAAACAAATAATAGACCACACCCTTTTCTAGCTTTTCAAGTAATGATATACACTTATGTATTTCAAATAGTTTGTCCAAATATTTTACAATGTTTTGTGCCTATGTTTTTATATTTTATAGTGTTTTATTATACCGCTCTATTGGGCATTAGACTTGCAAAAAACTCTATTGTAACTCAGTCAAATAAATTGTCTTATCTCACTTTAACGGTCTTTGCATTTCCATAGGGGATTATACTCCATGAGTATTATTACTGATAGTATATTAATTTATTTGGATTTTTCCATATTACTTAGTCTTATACCATTTCAATTTAAAGATTCTGAGTTGATGATACCCTTTGATTAATGCATATGCATAATATAAGGAGAAAATGAGTTCATAATTTAAAAATTCAACTCTGTTAATGGCAAAAAAGAAAAAGAGGTTCTTTAAGCTTGATAGCGTCAATGCACATTTTAAGGAACGTCGTATCTTTTGGAGCTTCTGAATGATAAATTAAAATTGATGCATAAAGGAAAAGCATGTAAAATTGCACAATATCTGACCCGAATTGTTGGAAGTCTATTATGATCTACGGCAAAATGAGACTTAAGTTTTTGAGAGCATATAATGTGTCAGTTTGATAAATTGTTCTCTGCTGCAGAGTAGAATCGGAGATTAATTAACTTCTTGTGCTTACAATTAGTGAGAATGTATACAGAATGATCTGAGTAAGGGTTGCGATACATATTTGATTAATATAATAATATAATAATTTCAGTGGTGTTTATTTATTTATTATTTTTTATTTATTTAATATTTTATTTGATTTTGGCATATTAGACCGTGGGATGGTGACAGATTTTTTGAAACGTTTGGTTACTATATGACCTATTGAGAGGTTTTTGTGTCTGATTTGTACTAACCATTTTCGTGTTTGTCAAACGGTTATCCAGGGCCTCTCGCGGAAAACAAAAAAGAAAATTTCATGAAAAATGAGCAACTTCAAACGTTTTATTCCTATCTGGCGTCAAGTTAGACTTATGTTTTAAAGAAAAACATCCGACGGAAGCTTATCGCCAGACAAATTCCGTGGGCCCTAAGGCCCGAAATTTCAATCCGAAATTGTAAGAAAAATGGTCCAAAATCAAACGACTAGAAATAGGGCGTATTTATTAACATATCTTTTTAAAATCCAAATGCCAGACAGGAATAAAAAAATGGCATTTTTTAGCGCTTTTATTTTTGTCTGGCTATCCAGGAGACCCAGCCACTTCGTCTGGGACTCTTAAACTGAAACTTATTATTGCCTAATATTAACAAAAAAAAAAAAAGCAAATGCCAGACGAATGTAAATCGTTTGATTTTCGCCGAAAAGTAGATAACATGAAAAATAATATTTTCACTGTTAGGCCCTCGGAATTTGTCTGGCGTTTGTTATATCGCGATAATTATAATATATTTACCTATATATACAATTCCCAGATAAGAACCAAATCGTTTGATTTTGCACCATTTCTCTTACATCTTTGGATTGAAATTTCAGGCCTTAGGGCCCACGGAATTTGTTTGGCGATAAGCTTCCGTTGTATGTTTTTCTTTAAAATGTGAGTCTAACTTGACGCCAGATATGAACAAAACATTTGAAATTGCTCATTTTCATGAAACTTTCTTTTATGTTTTCCGCTCAGGGGCCCTGGATAACCGTTTGATAAACACAAAAATGGTTAGTACAAATCAGGCTCAAAAGCCTCCCATAAGGCCAGATAGGAACCAAACGTTTCAAAAAATCTGTCACTATCCCACGGTCTATATAGTTCAGTCGACAAGTATAATATTTTACCTTGTGTTTCGTCTTCAGTTGTTTTTTTATTATCTAATTCAATTAATTAATTTATTTCTATAAGTATATGGTAATGTATTGTTTTTCTATGTATTTTGTACTTGAATATAATTTATAATAACATATTTTATTAATAGCAATTTAAAACAAAACTTACAATTTTTTTCTTTTAAAACGACTATATGAATTTTGAGTTTGCTCCGTCCTGTACACAATATGTGATAGAATACCCAAAGCAAAATATTATTATATTTTCTACCTTCAATTTCCAGAATTGTACTACTTAAAACTCTCTATACGTTTTACTCCTTGATCCCATCCAGCTAGCTCCTTCAAATTTTCTCAGTAGTCGGTTCATAGCAGTAATTTCTGTCTAGATGAAATCTGTTGCAATAAAATATGAAAAATATTTGTGACCTTGTTTATTGATATGACTCTTGTTTTACTTATTAATTCGGAATTATATTGTCTATGTTTAATATCTACCCTCCTTTGTCCAAAATGTACACTTTTAAATTTATTTCTTCAGTGTACACTGGAGTTCTTTCTTTGAGCATTAAATTCCTTTCTAGTCACGTTCTAGTTGAAACTATTTAAGTTTCTCCCTTCCATAATTTACTAATCACATTTCTTTATATCATCTTCTCTGTTACTTCCTCCTTTTGAAATTATAAATATTGACCAAACGAATCTTCTTTATGTTTTTCTTCTTTCCCAAATTAATTTTGTTCCTTTTTTTAAAATTTAATAAATTACTCTTATTCCGAAAGTTAAATCATGACAAATTTTTCCTCTTCCTTCATAAACAATTTTTATCTGTTTTTCTCTGTTTTCTTAGCAGCCCTAAACAATACACATTATTTTCTTTCCAAAACAAAATTCTATCCTTTTGTCTTACTCCGGTCAATCACACCTCTTCCTTTCTGTTTGTAATCTTTTTGTCGCGTTTGTTTTTCTTGCTTTCTTTTTGTACATTTTTGTCTCTGAATTCATTTCTTATCGCACATTTTTACAAAATCAAAACCTTGTGAAATCAAAATTTTTAAAATCAAGTTTAAGCCCGCCTTTGCGCAGCCCGGCATTTATACACCTCGCGGAAGGCTTCTCGTTTGGAGTGAGGTGCCTGCGTCAGTTATGAAATTTTTAAAAAGTGATAAGTGAACAAGTTTTCTAAAAAATGTGTAGTTTTAAGTGTTGTTAAATCTTTTAGAAGGAATTTAGATTTAAGTTTCTTGTTTTTTAACCGAACCAGACCCGTTCCGCCCGACCCTGCAATCCGCCATCGCGTAGCGCGGTGATTGCACGGTAGGTAATGGGACGGGTTCTGGGGAGGTACGTATTATATTATAAATGTTAATATAAGTTATGTTGAATTGAATTGAATTGGTCAATCTCAAACAACGTCACAAATCATAACCTTATAATCTTAAAATGTCACATTTAAATACTGTCTAACTTCAAATGCTAGAATTTGAAGGATCTGTCATGTTATAAAAACTTACTTCGAAAAAATTACTTCGAACAATTAAGATTGTCAGAATTTAAAACAAACTAAATACAATTTAGAGTTAAAATACTCTAAATTTTAAAATAACTGGACATGGCTTGCCTAAACTCTTTTCAACAGATAAAAAGAACGTAAGTACAACAATTCTTTTCAAATTGAGATAACTTACACCAAATTTGGCTTGCGGATAGACATCACAGCAATATATACGTTTTTCGTTTACTCTTAAAAATAGCCGCTCTTTCCATATTAAGATATTATTTCAACCCTATAATTACGCAGTCTCAAATCAGGTGGTGTGGGGTGATTATAATTCCCCTGGCTTCCCTACAGGAAAAACGCCGGCAGGCATATATACAGGGTGTCCCGCGACGAACTGCATCGATCGATACCTCGAAAGGTAGACATTGGAAAATTTTTAAAATTTGGTAGTAAACTAATGGAGGCAACTTGGCTAAAATATTTTCAAGATAGTAAATGTCAACTTGCTTATTTTAAATGGGACACCCTATGTAGTATTACATTTTTGTATTGTACGTAAAATTATAGGCCGATTTTGTGTAACATGTCTTATACCTGAGTCTCTCCGTTTTTGACATATTTCAATTTTTATGTCAAGAATGACGTTTCCAGGCTCTAAAAGAATTTTCGATTTTTCCTATAAGGAAGCCTATATTATCAAATTTGGGTTGGATGCTTTGTTGAAAGAGATCTACTTTAATAGAGTTTTTTGACCGATTTAGACAAGTTTTCAAGTGAAAATTTCCTAACCTGAAAAATGGAAAAAATACCAACGATTTAAAAGTTAAGTTAGAGCATAAAAATTAACCTTAGATTGAAGTTTAAGATATAAACAAGCTATATCTACAAGAATTTTTTTGTAAATAGTATTTTATTTAATACTTATGTTTTAATATAGAGTGAAAAAAATGATAAAGCTTAACTCTCAAGTGCAATTTATAAGAAATAAAAATTATAAAAATTAAAAGTAAATATACCATTGGAAAGCTGAATTCTTCCTCTTTAAAATGCCACGTTTACTTTTCTCGTTTTTAATGGGTACAAATTGTCTTTATTATGTAGCGGCGGTCGAGAAATGCTTTATTCCCTGTGCGACGTGCTTGAAATATTGAGCGAACTGTAATAATTTCTCATGTTAAGGAAAAAATTGATTTAAATTTTTTTTTTTAATACATTTATTTAACGTCGGCCTATTTCCGCTACTGAGGCGTAACACTGACGCCTGTAGACGAGCTACCCCCAAACAGGAATTTTGCCGAAGCTCTTCTCTTAAGAAGAGTAGGGATCTTTTACTTGCCTAACATTTAATAGACAAAGGACCGGCTGGAAGATATGTGTGAACACGAATTTGGCCCTCGTTTTGGGAAAATAAAAAATTGGAGCAGTGGGGGTTTAGAGGTGAGACCCTGAAGGGCGTTCGTGCACTTTATTTTATTGTGAGAAGTCTTCTGGCTTGATTTCTGTTGTGATGGTTAGGGTCAAACGCTACACCCACTATAATGGTACTCAGGATCATCTGAAGCACTGTAGTGTCAACCTTCTTATTGTTTAACACTGTATAGTGTAAAAGTTTTTTACAAGGGTCAACGACTGCACCCTGTATATAAAGTTCTCGAAAAAATAACACTTTGTTTTAGAACGAACGAACAATTATTTATTTAAACTTTTCTTGAACAGAGTTTGGAAAAGTATATTGTAGATTTTTTATTTTTTACAAAGTTTCTTTTAATTGTTTGAAACTATTCGACAACATAAATTCTGTCAGTAGAATTTATTGAAATTATTTATGGAAATATTTTAATTGTAAATGACTTCACGTCAATAAAATGACGCAGCTGAATGTACGGTGTGCTTGGAAAGCGAGAGATAGAGATGTAGTAGAATATGACATTGGACAAATTTATTATACCTAATCTTTAAATTTCTCTGTGCATTTGAGGACTTTAGGGCTAATTTTGTTTTAGTTCTACAAAAGGGAAAATGTTTATTTTAATAATACCTATGCGGGACGATAAAAATTATTTTTGCAAATCGATAATAAAAGAAAAAAAAATTATTTTTTTATATATACTTTTTTTTCTCTCATCATCCCACATTGTAACATGTTTTTAATGTCTTTTAGTGAAAGCCGTTTTTTAAAATAATAATTTATATGAGAGTAAATTGCACCGTCTTTCCGGATTATATCCGGAGCGCTCTTAAAACTGACAACTTTACTTAAATAGTAACCGGACCGAAAGCACTAACTAGCACATCAACTTATTACACTAAAATTACTTTTAAGAAACCTGTTCCACTTTATCACGTCGCGAAAACTAAACTTAGGAGTCACTGCCGAAACTGAACTTAACTTCGGCTCGCAATGCACCGGTATTTATACTGTTTCAAGAAAGTTTCGTTTTTCTCGCCCCGTCGAGTCTCGCGGAGAGCTGGAAAGGCTTGAAATCGCTCCGTGCGGGCAAGGATGAGTCATAGATTGCGACATGTTGCGCAATACTTGAAATTTTTTGAAATTGAAAATGAAATGTATATAGAAAAATCGGCGATGCAAAGGGAAATTTATCAAAATTAAAATGAAAGTCGGATCGATTTTGGTTTAGAAGTTATTTGAAGTTTTATGTGTAAAATCTGGCTCGACCACGTAAGGTATCACGGAGGTCCGATGTAAAAGATGTAACACCGTTAAAATGTTCGAATCGAGTTGAGCGGAGATATTGTATGCTTGTATGCTATTATACAGGGGTCATCGAAAATGGGGGGAAATTTATATTAGCAATTGGATTGGGGAAATTTGGTGAAATGACATTTGGAGTTTTGAGACTCGAGGCACGGAACGTGATTTGAAGTATACAGGGGTTGATCGAAAAGGAAGAATGGAAAAATACGAAAGGGTTTTAAGAAAGTTGGGAAACGGACTCGACGGTTAATTTTAAACGTAGTTACGCATACGAGGGGTGGTCAAGAAATTTGAATTTTTTGAAAAAGAGAATTGCTTATAAAAAATGGACGTATTGAATTGAGATGATGAAAATTTGGGTTTGGATGGAGATTTTGGCTAAGTTGATGAATATATGGGGGCCGTATTTTTAAGTGATTTTTTCGTGATGAATTGGTTACGGATGAGTGTAAATGAATGTTTGAAGTTAGAATTTAGTGAATTTGAGCTATTTATGAATTATCGAGTGTTGGCTAATTTTCTCAGATTTTTTTGAGTTTAACTATGGTTTTTTGATGTGGATGGTGTCTGATTGACTTTTTTTATGTAGTTTGCCAGGTGGCATGAGATTATCTGATTTTTTTATGTTTTTTAGAATTATTTGTTTTTTAATTTAGACTTGTAGGGGACATACCCTACAACATGTGGGGCGAGGACCCATCCAACTACTAACCGCGCCTTACGTTGCTTTACATCGCATATCGAAGTATGTACATAAAAAAGACGCACCTACGCTCGCCCCTTAAAAAAAATACTATTTCTTTTATCCGTTTTTTTTCATTATTTTTCGAGATATTAGCAAAAAACTGAATTTGGGTTCGCGCGGATAAATTTTGGTCAACTTTTTTGAGTCATTTTCTACTAGCAAGGAACTAGCCTTTCATGAAAAAAATAGCGAGGTAACAATTAATTCCGACTTAAAACCCCTGGCAACTGGGTTATTAATAAACAAACAAATAAGCAAATAAACTTATTTTACTATTCTCCTTCAGTCAAAATCTGTTATTTCAAATCGGGTGTATCGTTTTTTAAGTAAATTTTTTTTACTTCAGACTTATCATTTCACAATTATAATGGCTAGCTAATTAACATTTGTAAACACATAGTCAGGTTAAAATGACTTAACTCACAGGGTAAATAATGATCTACATAATTTTAACATAAATTAGAAAATAAAGCTAAGCTGGCCCGTTCTGCTAAGTTTACTAATAAATCGCATACATTTGTATTCCGAGTATTGTAATTTGGTATTTAAATAATCCTTTAGCATATCTCGTCTTATTATTATTCGTGCATTTGGTAAGATAAAGGAATAAACCAGACGACAAAATGTGTTCTCCAATATACTTCTATTTATCTTGCCAGGAAAGTAAACAGCAAAGGCAAGGAATGTAAACTAGACTGTTTGAATTACAAATATTACCTTTTAGCGCTTGCTTATTAACCCAGATTTTACAGTTATTGCATTGATATCGTTTTGTAAAAAAAGTTGCCTTTGTTTTCTAAATGAAAATGCAATAAGTCAACATATTAACATAGTTTGGTTATGAATTTTATTCGGTGTGTAACCTAATGAATATTGTTTATTTTTATAACTAATACTCTGCAAGTGATTTAGAACCGTCGGGGAGACCTGTGTATTAGTATGCATCTATTGTTCTAGTAACTTGAGCTTCTACATATTTTATTATTACTTTTAAGAATCCAAATGTTTTCCAAACAGTTTTTTGTAAGCAGTGTTGTGAAATTCAACTTACCAGCTGTTTAGGTAAAAATTAATTCTATTCCATTGACTTTAGATTTCCAATTAAATTTAAAACTAATTGGATGGAATCTGCGATAGGTTCTTGATGAAACATATTCAATAGAATAATTATGGATATTCAAAAGAATAGTTACAAAACATAGTTGGTTTATTGTTTCATTAGTTTTTAAGACTCTAATAAAGAGACTCTAAGTGTTAAAAACTCAAGTTTTTAAGACTCTTTGATAATGGTCGCAAGGCCGAACATATGTCAGAGAAATCTGAACAAAACTAATGAAACAATAAACCAAGTGCATTTTGTAATTATTCTTTTGAATATTTATAATTATTCTATTAAATTTAAAACTGTTAAAACTGTTTTTGATAACTTCGGTGCACTCTACCACTCGAAATATTATAATATAATATGTTGAATTTTATTTACAACATTTTTTGTTCAATAACTTTTTCCGTGCGACCAATAGAACACGAGATAACACGATTAAAAAAAAATTCAAGATGGCGGCCAGAGCAAACGGAGGGGTGGTCACCTTTTTGGTTTTAGACCTTCTAAGCGGTCCTGATGACAAATTAGAGTATGCCATTTTTTCCAGGCCAAAGTACTATTTGACTGTATTATAATTAAAAATCAATTTTATAGAAATACAGAATAGTATATTCTATCGTATAATATAATATATATTGTATATTTATAACAGTGTTTGCAAAAGTTATTTAGCTAGTTCGGCAAGTATTGATTTTTCCCATATTGCTACACACGTTTTGATTTGAATTTTATAAAATTAAATTATAAAATTTAAGCAAAATTCATAAATTCAGCAAATAATGCAATTTATTATTATTAAGTATGTGATAGAATCACTTCCAGTCCATTGTCTAGAAAGTATGTTAAGATAAATCCCATGCCAAAAATGAAATGATGGCCAATATTTTGTTAATATTTTGGATAACTGATGATTAACTCGAAAATTAATTCGAAAACAATACAGGCTGCCCATTTTATCAGGGCCCTCGAGAATATCTCACTTAATATCGGTCGTACAAAAAAAAATATTTTTACAAAAATTGTGCCGATTTATATAACCTACAAGATGGTTTAAAGACATTTGAAATCCATGGCCTACTTTAAGAGTTATGGCGAAAAATATCGAAAATGCGGAAAATGTCTAGGCCAAATATCTCCTTATTTGAAGAGATACGAAAAAATTTCTAAGGCGAAAATTTTTTGCAAAACAGTGTTTCAACGAGGTTTTATCTAATTTTTTCAAAACCTCTGTATTTTGATATTTACTCTTCAAGCTGTTAAAAAAATTATTTTGAAACGGGCGGGAAATGGCGCCATTAGTATTTTCCTCCCTTTTCAACGATATATCACATGCCATATTTATTCATTGGTACTACGTTAGTAATTATAAAAATATTTTTTAAAACCAATACAATTTTTTTTTAATAAGCATTATAGTTGCCGTGGAGAAGTATGATGAAATAAAACGATAAAATAATTCAATAAGTTGTTCAAATCTTTGCTATAATAAAACATTAACACAATTAAGAAGTATAACAGTATATTCTGTAATAAGTTTGGAATGAAGCATATTTTGCGCGAGCGGAAATTTGTCACCCGAGCGAAGCGAGGGGGGCGGTCCGCGAGCTATACTTTTTCTACACCTATAAATTAGGTTTATTTGTGACTATATGTCTATTCGTTTCACCCTGCAACGGTGAAACGTGAAAGGTTAACTGTCAATAGAAACGTCAACTGTCAAACAGTATTACAAATTGCACTACTACTAGATGGCGCCACCTATGCTTGTTACATTCTAGAGGCATGTAATAAATATCGACATCATAATGCTCATATTACATAATAGGCGTAGAAAAGTAAATTCAGGTAACAAAAACAAATAAAAAATAAAAAGAATATAGCACACCGCGACTTCTTATGCACAATCAAGCGCGGCGAGGCACTGTATTTAAACATTACTCAGCATTTCGGGAATAACTGTAATACATGCCTGTTGAATTTGAGCTTCTAGGTTCTCTACATTTTGAGGTGTCGTCGAAAACACCTTATCTTTAATATACCCCCATAGAAAAAAATCCATTGTGGGTTATATCTGGAGAACGAGGGAGGCATCGAATAAATACATTGGTTCCTATCCAATGTTGAGGCAAAATTTCGTCTAAATAATCTAGGCAAATCTGAGAATTATTGGGAAGAGCTCCATCTTGTTGAAATTATTGAAAGTTGTGTCGGTTCTCTAAAGGTAGGTCATCTAAGAATTCATTAAATTCATTTCTCAAAAAGATTAGGTAACTTTGACTACTGAGGTGATCATCATAAAAATAAGGACCAATTAAATTAGTACCTAAAATATCTATCTACACATTTATTGAAAAACTATTTTGAAACCCAGTCGGTCTGTGCCAGTGTGTATTTTCAGAAGTCCATTTGTAATGAATATTGCGATTAAAAAATCCATTATTGGATAAATTTGCCTCGTCGGACAAAAGTATTTTACTACATATTAATGGTTCCAACAGCCACCTACAAAAATTCGTCCTCATTGGTTTGTCCCTCGCTTGTAAATTGTGAACTTTTTTGGCTTTATAACACCGATAACCATTTTTCTTTAAAATTTTTCTAGCACTTGTTTTATTTATATGACAAGCAATTTGAATTTCTCTAAAAGATGTTTCCAAATTTTCTGTATTTTCATTTCTTACATAATTAATAACTCGATTTACCTTATTTACATTATCAGTAACACCGTTCAACCTTGTCTTCTTCTTTAAAAATTAACCATTATTCTTCAATTTCGTAGCTAATTTTCTGAACAGAGTTTTATTCGGCTGTAATGCTTGTGGAAATCTGTTTCTATATTTTAGTTGAGCTAACCCAAAGTTAAAATTGCATTGGCAATATGTAACGAACATATTATAACGATCAATGTGAGTGAAAATCATTTTTGAAAATTATAAATTCTTAAACGAGTGTGATTGAGTGAGAGTTTAAGTATTAAGATTAGATTAGATGAACTTTCAAAATATTAAATTGTCAAGTTTGTTCATAGCCAACTATTTTAAAATAATTGAAATAATAGTGAAATCATGAAATACAAACAAATGGATATTATACTTAAATTAATTGATAAAGACATTTTAACTTTCTGAGCAAGGAGTGACGCTTTTATGGAGGACCTCTACGCATTGGCATGACTGCGGATACTCTTTCCATAATTGCTCCATGTTGCTTTCTTGATTATTATTTTGTTTTTGTTACCTGAATTTACTTTGAACGACTTATTGAATTATTATATCGTTTTATTTAATCATCCTTCATACTTCAAGCATAATGCTTGTTAAAAAAAATAATTGGTTTTAAAAAATGTTTTTAAAATTACTAACGCTGTACCAATGAATATATATGGCATGTGATAAATCGTTGAAAAGGGAGGAAAACACTCTATTTAATGGCGCCATTTCCTGCCCGTTTCAAAATATTTTTTTTAACAGCCTGAAGAGTAAATCTTAAAATACAGCGGTTTTGAAAAAAATTAGATAAAACCTCGTTGAAACACTCTGTTTTGCAAAAAGTTTTCGTCTTAGAATTTTACTCGTATCTCTTCAAATAACGGAGATATTTGGCCTAGACGTTTTCCGCATTTTCGATATTTTCCGCCATAACTCGTAAAGTAGGCCATGGATTTCAAATGTCTTCAAACAATTTTGTAGGTTACAATTTTCGTAAAAATATTTTTTTTACGACCGATAATAAGTGAGATATTCTCGAGTGCCCTGATAAAATGGACAGCCTGTTTGCTGTTTTATTTTGGTAGTTCACAGTTTGTGCGACACCGATATTTTTATTTTGTTTATTTGTAACAAATATAACGAAATTAACAGTCGATACGTACGTGACATTTTTTGATAATCTTATGTCATCGGGGAATGTGCGACTAATTTTTCTTGAAAAATGAACAGCGCATTCAAGGACCGGAAAGAAGTTTTTCGATTCGATTTGGCAGAATAACCTCAAGAGCATCAATACATTCCCAGAGTTCAGTCGTAGCAGATGGTTCTGACCTTTGTCAACCTTTGTCATTCAAGTCCTTATAATCTCTGTCGCAATCTTATAGAACACAAATTGAGCATCAATCTTCCCTTTATTTACCATATTTTTCTAAGCGGGTTAAATCATTTTTTCCTCGGAACTAGGTCGGAAGCTTATCTCTTTCCATATATTTCGCTAATACACTGCATTTGAAATACTGGGCTAAATATAAATTAAATTAGATTACCATTTATACATTTTCTGACATTTGTGATGATGACAATTGTTATTTTTATATATTGGCTTGTAATAATTGTCCTTTACCTAAAAGGTATAACTGAAGTTCAATTTTAGTGCGAAACGTTTTTATTATTATCCGGACAAATTGTATACAGGGTGTTGCATCATGAGAGGGACATAGCTTAATAGGAGGTAGAGAACATCAGTGGTAACCGGAACCTCCCATAGAAATGTCGCATTGGGCCTTCACTACGAAGTTACAGGGCGTTTTATAATTTTTTGCCAAACCTGTTTTTTGTCATAACTTTGACAGGGAATGAAATAACGGATTCATATTTGGTACGGCTAATGTACTAACGAGCCCCAAGAGGTACATGTATAAAAAAAAATATATCCAGGTCCGGACTCACTATAATTTATGTTTCTTCTTTGCATCAATAAAACATCACCCTGTATATATTTTTTTGAAATTTCGATACGATATTCGAAAAGAGCAAGAAAAAACAAACAAAATGGCCTATTTCATTTTTTTGTTACACCTTCGTGGTTATTTAAATACGTTGTTAAATGTGCAAAAAAATGGATACAGAACCGTATTAAATGAGAGGCACGTGAAATAAATATTGAGCCTAGGTGGTCTGGGTGAACCTAATTCCGGCACGTTTTAAAGGTCCATTTTGGTAGAAAACTGTGGTCCTAATAAGTAATCGGGTATGAAATAACAAAAATTTTTAATCAATCACAGTAGGCTTGTTCAAAGTGACAGATAATAAAAAGAAATCTCCTAAACAGTTGAATAATTGTTTGTTAGTTATTTAATGTGTCAATAATCCGCATTTAGTTAGTGAAAACTTGTGAAAATATTTTAACTATGCCAGTAAAATTTACAAACGTGGAATATGCTGACATAATATTCATCTATGGTTTCTGTAATGGAAATGGTAGGTCGGCGGAAAGAGAATATCGGCTGCGTTTTCCTGGTCGTCGATGCCCTAATCATAAAACCTTTAGTACGGTATTCCAGTATGCAAGACAACAGGGAAAGTTTCCTACTTCTGCAGTTGTGGAGCGTGTTTTACAACAAGGTGTGCAGGAACAAAACAATATTATAAACGTAGTTCAAGAAAACCCAAATATGAGCACTAGACGAATCAGTTTGGCAACTGGTATTCCTCATTGGCGAGTATGGAGAACCCTAAAAAGAGAACGTTACCATCCATATCATATCCAGCAGGTACAGCGTCTTCAACAAGGCGACGATATCCCCCGCCTGGCATTTTGTCATTGGTTGTCTAACCATCGCCCAGTCATTTACAGAACCTTATTTACGGATGAGGCACAATTTACAAGGGATGGAGTAAACAATTCACGAAATAATCATAAATGGGCACAGGAAAACCCACATGCGGTACGCCAACGCCGTTCGCAACACAGGTTTTCTGTAAATGTTTGGGTCGGACTTGTGAATAGACATTTGATAGGGCCACATTTTTTTGAAGAAAGATTGAATGGTGAAATTTACTTTGATTTTCTTCAAAGCATTTTACCGAATATGTTAGAAAATATCGGTATAAGAGGCATGTTGTTCCAGCATGATGGGGCCCCACCACATTTTAACCTTCAAGTAAGAGAACACTTAAACAATGTGTATCCTAATAGATGGATTGGACGCGGGGGTCCACATGAATGGCCACCAAGATCTCCTGATTGTAACCCTTGTGATTACTTTTTATGGGGCCACTTAAAAAGCGAGGTTTATAGCATTGAAATTGAAAGTAGACAACATTTAATCCAGCGCATCGTTACAACTTGCGACGAAATACGGAATAATCCAGAAATGATACGTCGAGCAATTGGTAACCTTTCTAAACGCGCAAGAAAATGCACAGAATGTGGGGGAGGACATTTTGAAAATTTACTTTAGTGTCAATTACGTTTTATTTTTAAACACATTTAGTTATTGTTTTGTTATTTATTGTTAATTGAATGGAAAATATTTTATTTATTTAGATTTTAGTTTGTTCTCTTTTCCAATTTTTATTAAGTATAAAATGCTGATGATTTTCTTGATCAAAGTAACCGGTTGCTTAGGCCTAAATGGTTTAAATTATCTGTCACTGTTATTCTTTGATTGATTAAAAATTTTGTTATTTCATACCCGATTACTTATTAGGACCACAGTTTTTTACCAAAATGGACCTTTAAAACGTGCCGGAATTAGGATTCACCCAGACCACCTAGGCTCAATAGAATTTTTGCAAATTTTAGTTATAAAACTATTTATTTCACGTGCCTCTCATTTAATAGGGTTCTGTAATCCATTTTCTTGCACATTTAACAACGTATTTAAATAACCACGAAGGTGTAACAAAAAAACGAAATAGGCCATTTTGTTCGTTTTTTCTTGCTCTTTTCGAATATCGTATCGAAATTTCAAAAAAATATATACAGGGTGATGTTTTATTGATGCAAAGAAGAAATATAAATTATAGTGAGTCCGGACCTGGATATATTTTTTTTTATACATGTACCTCTTGGGACTCATTAGTATATTAGCCGTACCAAATATGAATCCGTTATTTCATTCCCTGTCAATGTTATGACAAAAAACAGGTTTGGCCAAAAATTATTTAACACCCTGTAACTTCGTAATGAAGGCCCAATGAAACATTTATATGGGAGGTTCCGGTTACCACTGATGTTCTCTACCTCCTATTAAGCTATGTCCCTCTCATGATGCAACACCCGTATAGCTATTTGCTGGCTGTCATGGGTTGGTTACACTGACTAAAATGAGTAGATCCAAACATTCAACTTAAAAGGACAAAAAAAAGTGATTTAAGTGTTTAATAAATTTAATGATACTAGTAATTTTCGCTGACGATTCTTTAATAACAAATCGAAACAAGAAAATAAAAAACACCTTTATACAATGTCATGACATGGGCATATTTTCAGAATTTCTTATCAATCCTTATAATCTAGTAAGGTTGAGTCAGTGTCTTATGCCGATGTGGTGCAAAAAAAATGGGCAAGCTGAAATTTTCAGGGTTTTTTGGGGTTTGTATACCGAGTAACCAGTGGTTTCCTATTTATCAAAAAAAAAATAATAATAATAAACATCGTAGGTAATAAAATAAGCTACAACCTTGTTTCACGACATTTTTTATAACTTCTGTATTTTACCATTTACAGCTCATTGTATGAAAAACCACCCCTATTATACTTAACTGTCCAGGCCAAATACAAACGTTAAAAAAAATGTTATAGAGCAAAGTTGTAGATAATGTTATTATCTACAATTCTTATTAGGCTCATTTTTTGTGAAAAAATAAATAAAAAACCACCCCTATTATAATTATCACTTTTACTGGCTAGAATGCTAAAGGTGCAAAATTATTATAAAGCAAAGCTGTAGCTTATTTTATTATCTACAATTTTTATTAGAGTTATTTATCTGTCAAGAAATAAATGAGAAACCACCCCTATTATACACGGTGGGGTAGTAGTGCGTCGGACCTTGTTACAGTTCAATTTAACATTTATACATTATTTAAAAAAATTTCTAAATCATTACTTTATCTCTTACGTTTAATGTCTAACGAATTCGTGTTATCCGTCGTCACGCGTAATATTTATTATTTAGTTGTCTATATGAATTCGCAATTGTAAGGAATTGTTGCAGGTATAGGCATGGCTTTATACATTTTGTTGTGTAGCGTGTTGCATATACTTAAGCTCTCTATTTCTGTAATTCTTAAGCTAGGAAACCAATAACTTTTAATTAGTTTATAGGTAGATTCCTATAACCGACTGACGATCGGTAACACAGATTTATTTCTTCACAATAGTTTTTGGCTTAGGTTTTGTCTTCCGGTAGTCTGTCACTTTTCACGTGTAATTTGCTCGAACGCTTGGCAATTTATTAAGTGGTATTTTTACGTGCTCGTTGCGATTTTTGAAACAAGTAATTTCACCATTTTGGGATATATTCGCAACGTTATATTTTTCGGTTATCCATTTATGTTTGGACGAGTGCATATTTTTATGGTATTGGAAATCGATTGTCTTCATTGGAAGGATCTATACGTAAAAGCCATTTTTGCCAAATTTACACGAGGCCAAGGACATCCAAGGTCAACAACATTTTTCTAAGAAAACCCTCCGAAACGAGGTAATTACTTTATTTTTATATTCAAACTAGCAAAATGTCACTTGTAGTAAATTGTTCAATGGTAAAAATTTATTTTTAGGGTTCTTTTTTTTCACCTACGGTTTCGCCTAGGATTTCGTAGTTTTTCTACGTTTTTTTTTTTGTCTCCCCTGAAACAAACAACTTTTTTTTTCCACTGGTCTATACGTACTTATGTTACTTCTCCTTGCTGGACTGGAATTTCTTTTTTTGTGGAGGAGCCATCCATTTTCTGGGTTAATTGATAGGCTGGAAGTTGCCATTCCTGAAATTTGAGCCGAAGCTGAAGCCCTGCTGCCTGCAGTTTGTATCCTTCTTGCGCCATATATACATTGAATTTTTCTTAAAAATATATTATAAATTTTACTAAAAAAATTTCACCACTGTACCTATATATATATTTTTTTTAAATTTTGCTAAACATTTTATGAAAATATTCTGTCAATTAATTATAACATCTATGATATTTGTTGGGGGTTTAAGCACTTACGTAAGACGCGTATACCCAGTTAGATATATTTTTTTTTTGTGTGAATTTGTCTACCATCCCCTACGTTATTGTACTCTTGAATGTTATAAAGTTACTTCGTTTATTGTCATTAAAAGATAAAACTGAATTTGAATTTTTCATTATCGTCTCGCTAAGTAATTTATTTAGTAAATTTAAGGTTACATTGTACTTGAGCTGGTATTTGGAGAGGAAAAATTTACTTGGCGCCCTGATACATCATAGTAATTTAGAACCCCGACCATCTCCACTGTTAGTCGGCCGGCAAATACCGTTATGTCAACAGACAACGACCAACTAGTTACGTCAGATTGAGTTTTAAAATTTGACGTAGCAGTTTTGGCGCCCAACGTGGGTTAGTTATATTACATTTTTTTTTCAATTTATTTGTTTTGAAATTCAAGAATACATGACGTAGGGTTGAGTTGGCAGAGAGAAAAATAGTATTAACAAGCAAAATATTCATTTACATAGACATATATTGGTATAAATTTGATTTTGTTTAAAAAAAAAATATTTAAAATTTAAAAATGGCAGGTAGGTTTAAGCTTGACGTAGATAGACTAGTGAAAGATGAATTAGAGTATGAGTTACGTATAAGAGGACTTTCTGAAATAGGTAATGTCGAGACGTTAAGAAAATATTTGCGTGGTGCTTTGATTTTAGAAAAAGCTGGGACGGTCATACGTAGTCCAGTAAAGTTAGATGCTGAGAAAGAGTTGAGTGAATGTGAGAAAAAATTGCTTGATATTGAGGAAGATATTAATTCATTTTCTGGTTCACCTACTCAAATTAAAAAAATTGAATGCAAATTAACACGTCTTAAAAAGAGTGGAACGCATATCGAGTAAAGATGAAGCATTAACTGCAAGACGTTGTAGAGCACTCACTCATGTGACTGAACTAGTTTCAAATTATACCTCAAAATCGAAAAGTTTTGAATCTGATCCTAAACCGGAAGATGTTACGCTTGCCAATAATAGTGCAACGGGTAGCAATACAGTTGAGGAAAATATAACGTCTCCTAATTTGGATATCAATTCGGGAGTTTTACAAATTCCAAATTACTTTAACACTGTACCTGTGCACAAATGGGGTCTAAAATTCTCCGGAGATCAAGGACTTCTTAGTTTTAATGCATTTTTACAGCGTGTTGATGATAGTAGTAAAGCCTATAATTTAAATAAGCAACAATTATATTATAATGCTTCTCAATTATTTGAAGGTGATGCCTTAAAGTTTTATCATTTTGTTGGGAAAAACGCTTCTAATTGGGATGAGTTAGTTCAGTTTATGAGGGAGCAATTTACACCGTCTTCAGAAAAACTCTGGCGTCAAATCGGAAAACGTACCCAAGGGGATGAACCTATTGGTATTTATATTGCCACGATGTCTAATTTGTTTGAAAGAATGCCTTACGCTGTACCAGAGCATAAACGTATGGAAATATTACGCAAAAATATAGCACCTTTTTATCAAGAACGTTTAAGCACTAACATTGATAATATAGAATCTTCTTATGAGTTAGTTAAATCGTGCAGGAAAATAGAGAAAATTAAAGAGAATATTGATGAATTTATACCTCCAATTCCAGGTAGTCTTACTTGTGAACCTGACTTAGATTATAAACTACCAGTACTTAGTAAACCACAAAGTAATAAACCAGTTGTACATGAAATACAAGTACAAAAAGTAACACCTAAAAATTGCTTTCGTTGTGGTAAACCAAATCATATAGCGCGTAATTGTAGAATGAGATTAGACATTAAGTGTTTTAGATGTAATAAACCAGGCTTCACTAAGAACACTTGCCCTGACTGTAATTCGGGAAACGGATCAAGAAGACAGAACTAGGCCAAATTCTGCCTTCTACGGATGCCCAGGCCATTTGTATTGAAAATAAATTATCCCCTGTACTTGATTACATCTTAGCACATGTTGGTGACAATGAATGTCCATATTTAAAAGTAAATATTTTAGGTCAAGATTTCTTTGGTTTATTGGATTCGGGAGCAAACAAATCATTTTTAGGTAATTCAGGATGGAAAATTTTACAGTCTTTAGGTGTTAAATTAAATAGTTGTAATATTTCGTGCACAATAGCTAATAATGATTTATGTGAATGTATAGGAGTAGTTACCATTCCGATTAGATTACGTGATATCGTAAAGGTTATGGATTTATATGTTGTACCAGCGCTGAGGCACAGTTTAGTTTTGGGTATAAATTTTTGGGTTAATATGGGAATAGTACCTGATATGAGACGTGGTGAATGGTATTTTTCGTCCGAAAATTTGGAAGTACCTGTAGTTAATTCCATTGAATTTAATTTAAGCGATAAACAACAAGCAGACTTGGATAAAGTCGTGAATGATTATTTTTCTAAAATTGGCGACAAAAAAGGTTGTACCACCCTGGTAAAACACAAAATTATTACTTCTAGTCCACCAATTAAACAAAGATATTACCCGGTTTCACCTTTCAAACAGAAAATTATCGATGAAGAACTAGATAAAATGTTAAAGCAAGGTATTGTTGAACATAGTAAGTCAGGTTGGTCTTCTCCTGTGTTATTGGTACCAAAGAAAGATGGTAGCCAACGTTTCTGCGTTGATTTTAGGAAATTAAATGCAGTAACAGAAAGAGACGCTTATCCATTACCGTATATAAATTCGATTTTATCAAAATTAAGCTCTGCAAAATATCTAACCAGTTTAGATATTGAAAGCGCTTTTGGCAAATTTCTTTAAGTGAAGACAGTAAACAATATACGGCATTTACAGTACCTGGTAGAGGGTTGTATCAATTTACTCGCCTTCCTTTTGGATTGCATAATTCACCTGCTACATTCCAAAGACTAATTGACACTGTATTAGGTCCTGAACTCGAACCTTTCGTTTTTTGCTACTTAGATGACATTATCGTTATAGCCCCAGATTTTGATAAGCATATTGAAATTTTGTCAGAGGTTTTTAAACGTCTATATGAAGCTGGATTAACGCTTAATCGTGAAAAATGCTTTTTCTGTAGGCCAGAATTAAAATATTTAGGTTACGTAGTCAATCGTGATGGTCTACATGTTGACCCCGAAAAAGTTAGCTGCATTTCAAATATGCCTGCTCCTACCTCAGTTACCGAAGTTCGTCGAATCATCGGTATGGTTTCATGGTATCGACGTTTCATACCAGCATTTTCTGACTTGATAGCTCCGCTAACTAATTTATTAAAGAAAGGCTCTAAATTTATTTGGGATAAAAATTGTGAAAATTCTTTTAGAAATATTAAAAATGCTTTAGTATCAGCTCCTATATTAACGTGTCCAAATTTTGAGTATCCTTTTATATTGCAAACAGACGCATCTTCATTTGCATTAGGCTCGGTTCTCACACAAAAAATCGGAGATAGCGAGCATGTTATTTGTTATTTATCACGTACTTTAACCAAACAAGAGCGTAAGTACTCAGCTGTCGAAAGAGAGTTATTGTCGGTGCTGTGGAGTATAGAAAAGCTGCGTTGCTTCTTAGAAGGAGCTAAGTTTTCGGTAGTAACAGACTGTTATAGTTTACAATGGTTGGATAATCTGCAAAATCCACAGGGTAGATTAGGTAGATGGGCACTTAGATTGCAACAGTTTGACTATACAGTAGTTCATCGTAAAGGCAAAGACAATGTAGTGCCAGACGCTTTGTCACGTTTAATAGTAGATAAAGATAATGTCGATATTGTGGTGAGTAACATGAAGGTCGAGGTAATACAGGATAAATGGTATCTTAAAATGTTAGAAAATGTCAAAAACAGTCCTTTAAAATTTCCTAAATGGCGGATATTAGACAATAAATTGTATAAATATACTGAACTTGACTTCCCTGAACTACGCAGTAACAATGATTTCTGGAAATTAGTTGTTCCTAAAGAAAAACGGCGCGAAATTATGCATAATAACCATGATTTAGAGACAGCAGGACATCTCGGGATATTCAAAAGTTTTAGTCGTATTGCTCGGTTATATTATTGGCCACGAATGAAAGCTGACGTTAGTAATTATGTAAGATCGTGTGAGATTTGCCAGAGAATAAAACCGGAACAAAAACGACCTGCTGGATTGATGGGTAAGAGGGTAATAGCTGACCGTTGTTGGCAAGTTATTAGTATGGATTTATTTGGCCCATTACCCAAAAGTAAGAAAGGTAATATGCATATTTTCGTAGTAACTGACAACTTCAGTAAATTTAATTTATTTTTCCCGATAAAACGAGCTTTAGCTAATAAACTCATTCCTTTACTAGAAGAACAAGTATTTCATATATTCGGTGTACCACAAATCATTCGTTGTGATAACGGAGTACAATTCACGAGCAAAGACTTTGCTAATCTTGCTGAAAAATACGATATAAAAATTCTTTTTAACCCAAATTATCATCCTGCTCCGAATACCACTGAAAGATATAATCGAGTAATGAAAACTATGATGTCCGCTTACATTAAAGAACATCAAAGAGACTGGGACGTAAATTTAAGTGCACTAGGTTGCGCATTACGCACTGCACGTCATGAAGTTACGGGTCAAACGCCATATTTCATAAATTTTGGCAAAGAAATGTGTATTCATGGTTCAGAATATAAACATAATAATATCGATAACGACAATGATAATTCACCCTCTGTGTCGGAAAGATTTGCTGCTCTTGTGAAAATGCGTACGTCAGTTGCGGAACGATTAGAAAAAGCTTACGATAAATCTCGAGAAAAATATAATTTACGGCGTAGAGAAGTTGAATTTAAGATTGGTGACTTAGTTTGGAAACGAAAGTATGCACAGTCTGATGCTGCAAATTATTTCACTGCCAAACTAGCAGGGAAATTCGAGGGACCTTATAAAGTCAAAAAGAAAATAGGCTATTGCGTGTATATTTTAGAAGATTTATCTGGTACAGAGTGTAATGGTAGCTGGCACGTTAAGGATTTAAAACCTTATATAGAACCAGACGAGCACTTAGATCCAGTATAATAGTTATAATATGTTACCTTGGTTGGTGTTTCATATACCGCCATTAGATAGATCATTTTTGGAAAATAAAAGCTTTTCAGATCTTGATCTCTTGTTTGTCTTGAGTATGAATGTTATTGCCATAGTAGTGGGTTAGTAAGGGATTTTCGCTTAGTCTCTACTAACAGTGAAATATTTTTTGTGTCGTAGGTCGTATATGGCCGTAAGTTATTTAATTTCACGTCCCTTTGGACATTGATCTACTAATCAGTAATTTCATCTAGTAATTAAATTTATTATAACATTTTGTTTACCTGTTACTGGATTTTAATGTGCCTGTCTATCTGTAGGGTGTCGCGAGCTATAGTATTTGATTAGGTTTTCTTTCTTGATTTTAGGATTTACTATAACTTACTTAGCTGGCTGGAACCCACTAAGTAAGGTGTCATTTTTTTTAACCTCTGTGGTGAGGGGGTTGTAAAAAGAATTCTACCACCATGGGATTGTCCTATGTGGGGTAAAAGTCCCCTGAACGGCCACTTAGTTTTTTGTTTTTGAATGCTTAGAGGGACTCCGATCTTGCTGGGAGCGGTTACATTTCACTGGCTGTCTTAAATGGCAAACTGGATGCCAGGGGGTCAGTCATTGAGCTGGGGATCAGCTTGCCATGGGTCTTTGTTTTGGTTGGCTTGGTCGAGGTCGGTCAACACCATGTCTAGTCCCTCAGTGCAGTGCTCTGACGTGACTGTCATCTAGTTGCTGGTGGAAGGGTGGCCGCTGTGGCAGATAGGAGAACACTCCCGCAAGTTTTAGTTGCAAGTGGGTTAACTGTGAGGCGAGGTAACCCCAAGCATTTTAAGCCTCATAGTGTTAAGATGGTTGTGCGTATAAACCTATTGTGTGCGTCTTTCATTGTTTTTTTCTTTTTGGAGAAATTTACGGGGTAAATTCCTTTGTGAAGGGGGGTGGTTGTTACAGTTCAATTTAACATTTATACATTATTTAAAAAAAATTCTAAATCATTACTTTATCTCTTACGTTTAATGTCTAACGAATTCGTGTTATCCGTCGTCACGCGTAATATTTATTATTTAGTTGTCTATATGAATTCGCAATTGTAAGGAATTGTTGCAGGTATAGGCATGGCTTTATACATTTTGTTGTGTAGCGTGTTGCATATACTTAAGCTCTCTATTTCTGTAATTCTTAAGCTAGGAAACCAATAACTTTTAATTAGTTTATAGGTAGATTCCTATAACCGACTGACGATCGGTAACACAGATTTATTTCTTCACAATAGTTTTTGGCTTAGGTTTTGTCTTCCGGTAGTCTGTCACTTTTCACGTGTAATTTGCTCGAACGCTTGGCAATTTATTAAGTGGTATTTTTACGTGCTCGTTGCGATTTTTGAAACAAGTAATTTCACCATTTTGGGATATATTCGCAACGTTATATTTTTCGGTTATCCATTTATGTTTGGACGAGTGCATATTTTTATGGTATTGGAAATCGATTGTCTTCATTGGAAGGATCTATACGTAAAAGCCATTTTTGCCAAATTTACACGAGGCCAAGGACATCCAAGGTCAACAACATTTTTCTAAGAAAACCCTCCGAAACGAGGTAATTACTTTATTTTTATATTCAAACTAGCAAAATGTCACTTGTAGTAAATTGTTCAATGGTAAAAATTTATTTTTAGGGTTCTTTTTTTTCACCTACGGTTTCGCCTAGGATTTCGTAGTTTTTCTACGTTTTTTTTTGTCTCCCCTGAAACAAACAACTTTTTTTTTCCACTGGTCTATACGTACTTATGTTACTTCTCCTTGCTGGACTGGAATTTCTTTTTTTGTGGAGGAGCCATCCATTTTCTGGGTTAATTGATAGGCTGGAAGTTGCCATTCCTGAAATTTGAGCCGAAGCTGAAGCCCTGCTGCCTGCAGTTTGTATCCTTCTTGCGCCATATATACATTGAATTTTTCTTAAAAATATATTATAAATTTTACTAAAAAAATTTCACCACTGTACCTATATATATATTTTTTTTAAATTTTGCTAAACATTTTATGAAAATATTCTGTCAATTAATTATAACATCTATGATATTTGTTGGGGGTTTAAGCACTTACGTAAGACGCGTATACCCAGTTAGATATTTTTTTTTTTTGTGTGAATTTGTCTACCATCCCCTACGTTATTGTACTCTTGAATGTTATAAAGTTACTTCGTTTATTGTCATTAAAAGATAAAACTGAATTTGAATTTTTCATTATCGTCTCGCTAAGTAATTTATTTAGTAAATTTAAGGTTACATTGCACTTGAGCTGGTATTTGGAGAGGAAAAATTTACTTGGCGCCCTGATACATCATAGTAATTTAGAACCCCGACCATCTCCACTGTTAGTCGGCCGGCAAATACCGTTATGTCAACAGACAACGACCAACTAGTTACGTCAGATTGAGTTTTAAAATTTGACGTAGCAACCTCGATATCTCGAGTTCTACAGTAGCTAGAAATTTTTTAAAAAATTGCAAGTAAACTAGATAAAAAAGTCTATAACTGGAAATTATTTTCGAATATACAGGACGAGCCAAGACGAAATTACAGGACCAAGTGCCTTTTTTTGAAATGGAATGCTATGTATATTAGTACATTTTTTGCAGCCCCTTTCTAGGCTCTATTAATTTTTATATTAGCATTGAGTATCTCTCAACCACTTGGGTGTAATGAATTTTTTCTTGAAATAATGCAATCTGTAGATGGATATTTAAAAAATCATTTATTGGTTTTAAGAAAAACTTATGTGAATACCAGTTACGAGACATCTAATTAATGTTTTTGAATCATTTTCATTTCCTAAAAATGTACAGGGTGGCAAAAAATTATTTTTCAATGAAGAACATTTTGAATTGAATTTTTTCAATTTTCTCAAATGGAACATCGTGTATATTTTTCGACGATGTGATGTAGAAATGAAAAACGAACATTTTTTGTAAGTACTTCCCTATGGCTAATTGCAACCATTTTCGTTTTATAAATAAATAAGTGTCATATTCAAGAATAAACTTAAAAAAAGAAGTTCCCTCAGATAATACATAATAACAATTTATAATAGATGTTCGACGTGTTGTCCATTTTGATTAAGACACGCCTTTATGCAAATTTGAAATGAGGCCATTTAGTGGGACCATTTCTACCAATCCATTGAAATGAGTAAATAGCATTTAGCCGGTCCTTTACTGTAGTGTTTTTTTGTACATTTTTTGGCTGTTTTCGTTATTGGACAAGCAATAAAACCTTAGTTTGGTATAAATTGTCGTATACAGAGGAGCATTTATCACACTCATCGGTCGTTACAATTTATATTGAATTTAAAATATTTGGAATTTTACAATATGAATTTTAATAAAGTGGAAGTTGTAGACATGTCTTTTGTTTTGGGCGAGTCAGACAGAAATTGTTTACTTGCCAATAGAATTTCTTACCAACTTTATCCTGAAAGAAGGATTCCTGATGTTAGCAGCTTCCAAAACCTTCTCGATAGATTTTTGGAAACTGGAAATGTCGAATATTCTTTCCTATTATTTGGGTTTTCTACCACATGTATCATTATCCTCTTCAAAACAAATCACCGAATCTACAAAATAATAGAATTATTGGAAAAAAGCCTCTGCGCCCGTGACGTTTACGCCAAAGGAAAAGTCAGAGGTTATGTCTTGCAAATAATATAAATCGGAATAAACACAGAATTAATGTATTTAGCTGACGTTTCGGAAAGTAATCCCTTTCCGTTTTCAAAGCTTTTTTTTGGAAGATCTCTTATTTTGCTGTTTATGTCAAATACACAGCTTTAAGATTCTGTTTATGTTATTTCCATAGATACTTACTACTTACACAGAATATAGAACTGATGATTTTTTTTTTAGATAATGTTGAGTTTGTTAAGTTCTTCTTTTAAAATTGGTAGCAAGGTTGTACAAATATCTACAGAATAATTCGATACGCACTTATCTTCATTTAATAAGATTACTGCTGATTCCTTAATTTTTCTTCTTTTGGTATCTGTTCCTTTTGTTAAAATTTTTGCCGAGTCCCAGTCTATTCTATGTCCGTTTTCCCAAGCATGTTCACAAATCTTTGATTTCTAAATTTAATTCTTTCTAATGTAATTCTTGTGCTCATCCAACCTCACATACACTGGTCTGGATGACTCACCCACATAACATTTATCACATTCGCACGGGATATTGTAAATACAGTTTTTTGAATTCTGCTCCCTGTTTATCGGTTTTGTTTTTGTTAAAATAGATCTTAAAGTGTTCCCCGTTTGAAATACCGTCTTAACATCAAATTTGTCACCTATACGGCGTAGCTTTTCCGATAGTCCGTATACATAAGGAATTATTGCTGTATAATGACGTTCAGGTTTTTGTCGTACCTGATTGTCTCTATTTTCAACATTTATGAAAACTCTATCAACAAAGGCTTCAGGATATTGATTTTGTACTAGAACCTCTTTGATAAATTTTTTTTCGTTATTTAATATTTCATTATTAGATGAAATTATTTTGGCCCTATCGTATAAATATTTTACAACACCCCTTTTAACATTTATTGACTGATTTGAGTTAAAATTTAGATATCTATTAGTATGTGTTGGTTTTCTATAAATGCTTGTTTCAATTGTGTTATTTACCCTTCTAATTAAAACATCTAAAAACGGTAGTTCATTCCTACTTTCTACTTCTAATGTGAATTTAATAGACGATTCCTTACTATTTATATTTTCCAAAAAACTATCTAGTAAATCGACACCATGAGGCCAAATTGCAAAGATGTCGTCAACATATATCCACCAGACCACCGGTTTGTTTATACAATTTTGAACATGTGTGTTCTCAAAGTTCTCCATAAATATGTTGCTTAAAATTGGTGATAATGCAGACCCTATAGCCATACCAAAATTCTGCTGATAGAACTCATTGTCCAATTGAAAATAGGTTGTTTTTATACACAGTGTTAAAAGTTCCATTATGCCATTTACACTTAATTTAGTTCTAGTTTCCAAATTATTATCATTTACTAACCTGTCTTTAACTATTTTTAAGGTTTCATCTACCGGAACATTGGTAAAAAGACTAACTACATCAAAACTAACCATCAGGTGTGATTCATGAATATGGTTTTCATAATTTTTTTCTATAAAATGTTTACTATTTTTAATATATGAATCGGTATTTCCAGATAATGGATCAATAATTTTAAGTAAAAATTTTGCCAAATTATGACATGGCGAATTAATAGAACTAACAATTGGTCTTAAAGGAATATTTTGTTTATGTGTCTTTGGTAAGCCATAAAAATGAGGAGGCTTACTATGATGTGGTGTAAGTTTCCTTCGTTCAAAATCATTAAATTCATGTTTGTATTTAAACAAAGTTCTGTAAATTTTGCTCTCTATTGACTTTGTTGGATCTTTGTTTAGTTTTGAGTAGGGTCCCTCATTTACAAGAGTCATGATTTTTGTGTTATATATATCTTTATCTATAATGACTATGGCATTGCCTTTGTCTGCTGGCAAAATTTTTATACTTTCATCGCGTTTTAAAGAATGTATCGATAACTTTTCTTCTGGAGTTAAATTATCTTTAATTTTGTATTGCTTCTCTAAAGCAATTTTTGCCGGTATGCGATATTCATTACCATTATCTGTTGGTAAATTTTGAGCCGTTTTTTCTATTGCCGCTACTATATCAAATTTCGGAACAGTTTTCGGGTTTATTGCAAAATTTAAACCTTTTGATAGGACAAGCCTGTCTAAAATGGACAAAAGTCTTTTTGACATATTAATGACAGTCCTGTCAATTAAAGGATTATTATTTATATTTTGTAATTGCCTAATCTGTTTTTCCCTTATTAAGTTTCTAAATTTATGTAAATGCGTACCTTTTTGCAGATTAAAATATTTTTCGTAACTCAACCTGACATTCCGGATTATAAACTGATAATCCTGTTCTATAATGTTCCTGCTTAGTTCATTCTCCGTGTAAGTAATATCGCCAATAGCTCATTCTTTTTGGTACCTATGATATTGAATTCTTTCCCTAACCATGGACTTGCTTGCCTTGTTCAAAATTTTTCTGGTTTTCGCATTTTAGAAAGGTACTTTTAGCCGTAGAAACTTCGGAATTATGTCATGTTCTCGACATTTACACAAAATGTCGAATATAAAAAAAGTGAAAGAATAAAACGTGTTGTGAACGAAGAAAATGAGTTTTCTGTGGTACTGGCAACGGTTGAGAATCCCCATGTTAGTCAAAGTAAAAGTGGGGTCATTAGTAGGAATAAGTAGACGGTCTGTGGGTCGAATCTTGAAAACAAATAAGGCATGCATATCATATTCAAATGCACCAGGTGTTATCTGATGACGATTTTCAAAAGCGCCTACAATTTTGTAATTGGGCCAGAGGTGAAATGCAACATGAACTTCTTCAATAGGTACTCTTTTATTCAGTGATGAGGCAACTTTTCATAAAAATGGATTTGTTAATAGGCACAATTTCCATTATTATGTTTCGGAAAATCCTCACTTTTTTATGCAAGTCGATGACCAACACAGATGGTCTATAAACGTTTGGGAATGAATTATTGGAGAACATGTAATAGGGTCACATTTCTTTGATGGTACATGGACTGGAGCTATTAATGTTCATTTTTTGGAAGACTATCTACCACAATTATTGGTAAATCTCCCTGAAAGAATGAGAAATAGGATGTGGTTTAAGCAAGATGGTGCTCCACCACATTATTTAAATGCAGTTGGAGATCACTTAAATAATACCTAACCTATAATCAATGGATTGGAAGAAATGGACCCACTAATGGGCCTGCTAGATCCCCCGATCTTACAAAAATGGATTTCCTTTTATAGGGATCCGTGAAGAAAATTATTTATAGAGACATACCAACAATAGTACAAAATATGAAGAAAAGAATAATAACTGCCTTTACATCTATCACACTGGCAATTTTAGGAACAGTGGGAACCTCATTTCAAAAGCGCATAGGGATGTGTCAGTCAAAAGGAAAATGGTTGCAATTAGCCCTAGGGAGGTACTTACAAAAAAATTTTCGTTGTTCATTTCTACACCACATCATCGAAAAATAAAATAAAATAAAAATAAAAAAGTTGAGAAAATTCAATTTAAAATGTTCTTATTTGAAAAATAATTTTTGGCCACCCTGTACATTTTTAGGAAATGAAAATTATTATTATTATTATTATTATTATACATAAATAAGAGCAGAGGAAAATCCTATTATGCTCACATCTAACAAAATTTAGTTCACAGTACCATATTATCAAGTCTAGCTTTAAAACTGTTCAAAGACGGTGCACAAACTATTTCATATGGCAAAGAGTTCCACTTGTAAAACACTCTCAACGTTAAGAAATTTTGACGGACCACTGATCGAAATGGATCTCGCGAAAGCTTCAAAGGATGACCACGAAGACGCTCATCATTGTTCAATTTATAAAGATGTCGAATTGATGATGTGTTGCTATGAAGTGTCTTGTATGTAATAATTAAATCCCCTCTGATTCGTCGAGTGCTGAGTAGAGGCAAATTAAATAGAAGTAGGCGTTCTTCATATGGCGGGCAATTCTGACCAAATGCCAACCGTATATATCTACGCTGTACATTTTCCAGAAGATTTGCATCACGAACTAAAGATGGGAACCATACACTGTTGGCAAATTCAAGTATAGGGCGGACGTATAGTTTAAATAGTTTAGATAAGGTGTTATAATCAGCATTCTCAAAAACTTTCAGTATCAAATACACCCTACTGTTGGCTTTCTTGACCTGACGTGCAATACGGTCAGACCATGTCATGTTTTCCGTAATGTGAATTTACCGTAGACAAAGTTGAGTTATTCATGCTGTAAGATAATCTTGGGTTGCATTTACCTAAATGAAGTACCACACATTTTGCTACATTTAGAGGTAGAAGCCAAATATCACTCCATTCTTGGATATTATGTAAGTCGCGTTGTATAACGTGGTGACAAGTTAGTGGGTTTGAATAAATTTTAGTGTCATCCGCGTAAAACGATCAAAAAGATGTTATGTGGCGGCGTACATCACTTGTATATAAAAGGAATAATAGTGGCCCTAACACAGACCCTTGGGGAACACCACTGAGAACATTCATGCTCTCACTAAACGCTGAATCCACTTTAACTTTGAATATTCGATTTGAGAGAAAAGATTCAATCCACGCAAGCAGGCGACCTCGAATCCCGAAGTGTTCCAACTTATGTAGTAGTCTGTTTCTAGGCACTTTGTCAAACGCTTTGCTAAAGTCTAAATATACAATATCCACACACTCACAATTGTCCAACGTTTTTGACCAATCAGCTACACAGCAAAGTAAATTGGATTCGACTGATCTACCAGGGGTGAACCCGTGTTGTTCCAATGGAATTAAATCGTTTTCCGATAGAAAAGGCCGCATACCGTCTACAATAATGGATTCCATTAGTTTAACTGCGATTGGGGTCAAGCTGATAGGTCGGTAATTTGTTGCTTTGAATTTATCACCTTTTTTAAAAATAGGTTTGACGATAGCAGTTCTCCACTGGTTCGGTATATCCCCTGAGGCAAAAGACATCTCCATTAAAATACGAAGTGGTTTACAAAGAGAAATTCAAAACCATTAATTAGATGTCTCGTAACTGGTGTTCACATAAGTTTTTCTTAAAACCCATACTTAATTGTGACTGTGGTGATTTTTTTAATGTCCATCTGCAGATTGCATTATTTCAACAAAAAAATTCATTACATCCAAGTGGTTGGGAGACGTCCAATGCTAATGTAAGAATGAATAAAGCCTAGAAAGGGGCTTCAAAAATTGTACTGATATACATAGCATTCCATTTAAAAAAAAGGCACTTGGTCCTGTAATTTCGTCTTGACTCGACCTGTATGTTCGAAAATAATTTCCAGTTATAGAATTTTTTATCTAGTTTACTTGCTATTTTTAAAAAATTTCTAGCTATCGTAGAACTTGAGATATCGAGGTCTGACGCACTATTGCCCCCCGTATATACAGGCTAAAATACTAAAGTTACAAAAAAAATAAAAAGCAAAGTTGTAGATAATTTTATTATCTGGGTTCTGTCTTGGATACCTCCTTGCCTTAATAATCTCGGACGTAACTGAACTGAGTACCGCATGTTGTTTTGGTTGAACAGATTATTATTAGTAAATCTTGTTTCTTCCGAGAATAAAGTTTTAAAAACAAAGTTGTATCGTCAAGTTGTTTACGTATTAATCAATTGCAATACACTAACCTTCGATTTGAATCATTTTCGCATAAATGCTGGTGTAAGTTATAAGAACGATATTTATGTTTCTTTAAAATTTTCCTACCACTTTACATATTAATATTAAATTCTCTTTCGTGTTGACGAACTGAAGCAGAAAGGGAAATTGCACATACGCCAACACAAGGATTTTGGCTTCTTCTCTTTATTCACATTAAATTGACTCTGAATGCTGTCTGGTTCTCTTCTTATCTTTATTTATACTCTTTTAACACATGTCTTCTCCGGATAATTCTTTTGGGAAAATGCACAGTTACACAGGACAGACATGCCCCGTATATTAATAGCATGTCGATTTGTTCACTATATACTCATTATTTTCCAGTATCGCTTAAAACTTAATTTGCATCCACGTTACAACATATAAGTTAAAGTTTTGGTATCTCAAATGAACGAACTTCACATCCATTAAAACCACTACTTGGTGAAACCAGATGTACATCGCGATATCACTGTGATTGACCAACAGTACGTACCTAATGCATCAATAAGTTCAGCAACGAAAACCAAAGACCGACATTCCGTTAGGAAAGGGGCGAGGACCGAGGAAAAGAAACATTAGCATAATATAATAAAGAGAATATGTTAAAATCTAGCAAGCAGCCACGAGACAAGCCCTTGAAACAACCTGCATTTGAGGTCTTCGCAACCGCTCAATGAGGCCACCAAGTGGTGGTGCCGGAGACTGACTGACCTCAAGAAGAAGACTAGGACTTTGTTCAACCAAACAAAACTGACAAGACAGGAATCCGATTGGGAAACATACAAAGCCAATCTGAAAAAGTTTAAGAAACTAGTCAGACAAAGACAAAGAGATGCGTGGAGAACCTGCTGTAAGAAAATCGAAGACTGCTCACAAACTGCTAGGTTATGCAAAATCCTCTCCAAAGACAAAGACCATGGTCTCTGCTTATAAAATGAGAGTCATGGTAGAAGAACCACCGACTTTCGTGAAAGCCTAGAGTTACTCATGCAGACTCACTTTCCGGGATCTGTGATAAGAGAACGGAAGGAGTGACCAAATTAAGTCGACACCCAACCCTTGGATTTGGATTGGTAAATGGCCAACCAAATAGTGACTGAAGACAGAATAAGATGGACAATACAGAGCTTCTCCCCCTTTTTACTCGCCAGGAATTGGCGGTATCTATCCCGCTCTACTGCAATGGGAACTGGATGAATTACTGTTGCACCTGATTGGAGCCTTTAGGGTGTTCTTAGCACATCTTTATATTTCAGAGATATTGAGTGAAGTGAAAGTTGTAGTCTGCAGGGCGGATGGATTATACCACCCCTAAAGCGCATAGACCTATCAGCTTAACCTCGTACCTGCTAAAAACGATGGAGAAGCTACGTTAAGGATACATAAGGGATGTTGGAATGAAAGACAATCTTTTACATCCTAACTAGCTTACATACACCCTGGGAAGATCCACCGACACCACTTTCCATGCAATCGCAAGTCGGATTGAGAGATCATTGGGCAATAAAGAATCTACTTTAGGTGTCTCCATAGATATAGAGGATCTGTTTGACAGAACCACCTTTCCAAAAATTACAGCGGCCCTAGTGGAGAGGAACGTTCCTACGACTTTGAGATTTCGGGAATCTGAATATCCAACATGATCTCGAAGGGAACTGTACAAATCAGTGTGGGAGATGCTTCTGTAAGAGGAATGGTCGCGAGAAGCTGTCCGCAGGGAGGTGTAATATCATCCCTGCTATGGAACCTCGTTCTTGATAGCCTCTTGTGCCGTGTCAATTCACAAGGATTCCCGACAATTTCCCACGTAGATTATTTAACAATAATGCTGAACAAAACATTCGAAGGAGTCCTTTGTGAAAGAATGCAGGGGTTCTAATGATAATTGAATCAGGATGCAAAGCGCTTACAATTCTTATGAGCAGTGTCGCAGGACCGTGGGAAAAACCTGAGGAATGAAACCCAAAGTGGTCATGCTGTCATAAAATCTATGGTAATCTATTGAGCTGTGGTCTAGAGGCCTAAGAGCAAACAGACTACAGCTAAGGTCAAGCTCAGCCAAGTGCAGAAAGTCGCCAGCCTAAGCATATCCGGAGTGATGCGGACAACGCCAACGAGAGCTATGGAGGTGATCCTGTGTCTGCCACCATTAGTTATTATATCTAGAAGAAGTGGCTCTGACAACAATGGTATGCCTCAGATCCGTTGACATACAACCAAATGTTTTTTTTTGTATTTTTGAGCTATTCTGTTCTATTTTGTATCTTTATCTTTCACACGACATTTTACTAGAGCACATGACACCCGCAAACTTTCAAATTTGTCCCGTGTTAAAGGACGTACTCTAATCCGTGTTATAATAATTTCATGCATTTACACACTCCAGCAAACACTCCAAACGTATTGATTAAAACAATTTTATACACAAAAATACAACGATTTTGAAATTAGGGACTTTTAAAATATAAAAACAATTTTATATATTTTTCTGTATAACATATTCATGTATTTGTTTTCTCGGTATATTCGACATCCATTCCTTTATTCTAGTTTTAAATAAATGAATTGAGGTAAGTATTTTGATGTCTACTGGAACTAGATTGTATACTTTAGGACCCAAGTAAATATAATTTCTTTGTACAAATTTTTTTCAGGTTTGGGTACTAGCGTGGACTTTAATTTGTAACGTGTATTGTAGTTATGTTCAATTTCCAATAACTTGTGTTTATTCATGTTCTGTCTAATTATGACTCTAAAAAAGAAGAGTTGGCGAGGATCTCGTATATTGGTTTCTTGGTATAGTTTTTCAGTAGGGTATGCATATGGCTTATTATATATCAATTTTAGGATCCATTTTTGTACTATTTCCAGATTGTGCATATGACTGTTAGTTGCCGCACCCCAGGCCATAATTCCATAGTTGAGGTGACTTTCTACTAAAGCATATTATAGAATACGCATTTGCTCAATTCTGAAAATTTGGGTGAAATGTTTAAATTTATATAGGATACAACGAACTTTCTTTATTATAAAATTAATATGTGTTTCCCATTTCAGATGACAATCTATATACACTCCTAAATACTTGATATCCTGAGCACAGGTAATATTCATTTGTGGCGAAATTTCAAGACTGTTGTATGATGGCAGATATTTAGAGTAAGACGTGAAGGGAACATAGTGAGTCTTTTTTATATTTATTGTTAAGAGTCGACTCCTAAACCATTTCATTATTTTTTTGAAGTCATTTTCCGCTACACTTTTTAAGGTCTCCCAGTTAGGTGCTTTATATATGATAGCGGTATCATCAGCTAAGCTCACTATATCCCCAACCACGTCTAGTTTGAATAAATCGTTCAAATATATGTTGAAAAGTGTCGGTCCCAAGACGGTCCCTTGAGGGACACCATATTTCACACACCTGGTTCCACTTATTGTTTCATTGACTCTAGCGCATTGTTGCCTCTTGTCCAAGTAACTTTTGAAGAGTTCATATGGGGTACTTCTTAAGCCAACACTTTCCAATACTCGTAAAAGTTGGCAGTAGCTAACAGTGTCAAACGCTTTAGCAAGATCGACAAAGATGCACAACGTTGGATACTTTTCGTCTGTCGTCTTACCAATTTTTGATGTTAAATATGTTATAGCATCCTCTGTTGATCTGCCATCCCTGAAACCAAACTGTCTATTCGATAAAACATTGTATTTGTCAAGATACTTGACCAAGCGTTTTTTTAACAACATTTCAAAGATTTTCGCGAAGTTTGATAATAGGGAAATGGGCCTGTAGTTAGCCACATCTAACTCATCTCCATTTTTATGTATTGGCTGTATTACAGCAATCTTAAAAGCCGCTGGTCAAATGCCCTTTTCAAATGCCAAGTTCATTATGTAAGCTACGGGTTTTACAATTATGTGAGCTACATGCTTTAAAGTTTCTGCTTTAACATTGTCAATCCCAGGGGCTTTTTTGTTTTTTAATTTATGGATTGTCTCGAATACTTCAGCCTCATCTGTCTGAGTAAGGTAAAATGAGTTGGGCATATTATTATAGATATTTTCGGTTGCTAAAGGTTCACCAGTTTGAATTATTTCATTGGCAAGCTTTTCCCCAATTTCAGTGAAGTAATTAACAAAAGTGTCAGCCATGTGTTTATTATTCGTACATACATTACCATCTGCTAATTTAATTTCAATTTTCTTCCTTTCCCGACTGTTATTATTTGTAAGTTCATTTAAACAGTTCCACAGATTTGTAGCATTACTTTTGTTTTCATTTATTTTATTTTGATAATAATTTGCTTTGGTGTTCTTGATCAAATAATTAAGTTTGTTTCTGTATTTTTTATATTTAGTTACGTTTTGATCATTAGGATTTTTTTTCATTTATTTAAATAAGGCATCTCTCTTATTGATTGAATTTACTAGACCTTTGGTTATTCAATCTTTTTGTTAATGTTCTTGAGTTTAATTTGTAATACTTTAGTGCATGCGCTTATATGATTTTTTATTTTCTCAATGAACAATTCTGTGGCTAAGTTTACGACTTCGTGTAAATATAAATCATTCCAATTTTCTTTTTCTAACATATTTAAAAATTTATTTTTATCCAGAAATTGAGTTTTTTGTTGTTTTACTAGTATTATATTCTTTTTCAGGTGAAATTATTTGGGTTAATACGGAATAGTGATCAGTAATATACGTTTCCAATACTATTGGTATATATTTATAGTTTTGCATTTATTTTTAATAAAAATGTGATCACTGTACGTCTTAAATGTACCTTGTATTCTTGTATATTTATTTATTGCTGACAAAAATCCGTGCTCCCCCATAATGTTTAAATAATTATGTGCAAACTCTTCCTCTCCTAAAATATTTATATTTATATCCCCCATGAATAAATGTATATCTATATTTTTTGAAACACTCTGTAAATAATCATTTAATTGCATATTAAATCTATTTACACATGTCGAAGGTGGTCTATAAAGAGCAGATAATATTAATTTTTTTCCCCAAATGTAGTACTCACTTCTAGTATTTTAATATCCCCTATTTTGATAATTTTATGACTAAATTCAAAAGTGTTCTTAATGTAAATCAATAGACCGTCATTCTGATTTATATCTCCATAATTATAAATTATATTATACCCGTTAATATTGTACAAAGAAGTATCATTACTTTTCCATGTCTCAGAGAGAATAATAAAATCTAGTTCATTTTTTATTTCACTTATTAATATTTTTAGTTCATCAAGATTTTTATTTATACTACGGATGTTGTTATGTTATGTTAGTACCAGCGGTAAAATACTTAATAGTTGTATCTAATAATACTCCTTCCATTTTATCTTTCTATCTACTTTATTCCTATTTCTTAACAAACACTTAAATTTTTCTGTGAAGTAGTAATTAGTAAAATTAAGAATCATACCTCCTATTTTCCCCTCAGAAAACCCCTTCTCGCCGACTGTGGATACGTTTCTCATCTTTTAAAGTACCTTGATGATTTATAGTTCGAAACCAAGAGCAGGAATTATCCGTATTTTGAGGCTGATACACACAATGGCAGGCCACTTAACACAACTTACAGGAACTAGGTAGTTAGTCTTATCGTCGCTTTTATTCAAGATGGGAAATAATTATTCGCGAATAACAAGGAAGATCTTTTGAATAATTTCGGTGGGCTTATTTAGGTTTTAATAAATAAGATTGAAATTGATCATATATTATGTGCCCTGACGTTTAAATAATTCTGACTCAGGAGTAGGTACCGCATCTGCTTTTATAACGAAATTATGCTACAGCAAAGACCGTTCAACCCTGATGCTTGAATAAAAGTGCTATATAACTTTAATACAGTTGCATTAGTTTAGTGAAAGATATACAGAGTAATCACCCAAAAACATAATAAAAAACGACAAAAAAGTAGTAGTGGTGAGAGGTAAGTGAAACCTCTCAAATGGTCAATTGCTACTATACACCATAGATGTCTCTATGGGCGTATAGCGACTTGCGATTCTGCAAGTACCTGAGAGCGGCGACCTTTCAGTCCTCGGTGGACTTAACCTACTGTTATAATATATGATTTGCAGGAAACAACTACTCAGCGGGCAAATACCCCGACCTGCATTGAATTACACCGAGTCCACCGAGGACTGAAAGGTCGCCGCTCTCAGGTACTTGCAGAATCGCAAGTCGCTATACGCCCATAGAGACATCTATGGTGTATAGTAGCAATTGACCATTTGAGAGGTTTCACTTACCTCTCACCACTACTCAATTTACTATAGTTTGTATAAAACTAGCAGGTTGGCCGCTATCATTTGTCTGCTCCATGACCTATGGCATACTGATGAGAACTAATAAGTTCGAAACCGGTCTATGTCTGGTCAGGGAGTTGACAAATGATATTGGTTACCATTCTTTAATGATTTGTAAGGTGTAATTCAATGCAGGTCGGGGTATTTGCCCGCTGAGTAGTTGTTTCCTGCAAATCATATATTATAACAGTAGGTTAAGTCCACCGAGGACTGAAAGGTCGCCGCTCTCAGGTACTTGCAGAATCGCAAGTCGCTATACGCCCATAGAGACATCTATGGTGTATAGTAGCAATTAACCATTTGAGAGGTTTCACTTACCTCTCACCACTACTCAATTTACTATAGTTTGTATAAAACTAGCAGGTTGGCCACTATCATTTGTCTGCTCCATGACCTATGGCATACTGATGAGAACTAATAAGTTCGAAACCGGTCTATGTCTGGTCAGGGAGTTGACAAATGATATTGGTTACCATTCTTTAATGATTTGTAAGGTGTAATTCAATGCAGGTCGGGGTATTTGCCCGCTGAGTAGTTGTTTCCTGCAAATCATATATTATGACAAAAAAGTAGTTGAAAATAAACTCAATAGTTACTCATTTAACAATATCAATCAAAATGTTTATAACATTTCGAACTGTTCCTGCATTTATTATGTCCTTGTAGATATATGACTTTTAATTTAATTTGTGCGGAAGAGTGATAAAACTGGAAAAAAGCTCAATACCACGTGATGAGAACAATTCGTTTTATCAAGTTGATGTCAAGAAAGGTTCAAGTTGGTATCGGCGATTTTATTATTTGCAGAAAATATAAGGGAGAGTGGAAGTAGAAGAATTGGAAAATAAGAAGTTGTTAGGGGATGAAAAATAAATAAGAAGATTCTAAAAAATTGTAGGGGTTGAAAATTATTGAGAAAGTAAAGATTGGTATATAACAAAGAGAAGAGATTGTTTTTGGTTGAAATTGGAGTATTGTTATAAAAAGAAATACATCTAGTTAGAGTCGAAACAACTAAAAAAAAGATAATTATTTTTTCAAAATTCTGACAAGTTGGAGAAAGAAGATAATTATAAATTATTTTAAGGTGCAGAAAACGATTCATAGTGAAACCAAGATATCAATTGAATTGTTTAGGAGATTAGCAGATTGCAGCTGAACATCGAATTAAGTGATACAGTGCGGCTGGAGGTTTCATTTGAGCCACGCGGACTAAAATGTTGTAATAAACTCCATATAAATTTTCTGTATATCTTTTAATAGTTTGGAAAATAATTGAGTATATTTTAAATTGAAAATTCTGATCACTAATTCTATTTTTTTATTAAAAAATTTGATTTTAAACAATAATTATCCAAATTATTTTATTTTTAGTATCGTATTTATATTTTAGCTAGATAGGGGACTTCATTTATTTTTACGTGTATCGTATTTTATTGTTCTCACAATACATTGTTTGATTTGATTTGAAAATTGTTTTATTGCTGTGTGTTTTTTAGAATTGTGTTTAATTCCAATAGTCCGAACTTACGACTTTGAGATTATAAATTGGAAATTATTCCCTGCGATTTATACCGCCGGCGCTGTCAGCGGATATCATAGCAATATATCCTTACATATATAACAATTATGAAACAACAAAGAAAGTGATATTTACAACAAACCGATAAACTTGTAACTTACTGACTTAAAAATAGTAGCAATAGTAAACAATAATAACAATCACATCAATTTCTCAGTCAAATAACTAACTAATATACATATTCAAAAATTTACAATGTAATCCATAATACCAGTTGAGAATAGCAAAAAAACAATCTCAAATACTAACATATTTACATACATACACAAAATCTAGACGCATATAAATACATACATATATTACTAAATTACCTATAATGCATCTTCTGATGTTACAAATCACACAGTTAAATATATATTGATATCACACAAATTATTAATTTTTGCGAGATATTGCTGTTATCTATTACAGTCGCTTACAGATTTAATCGAGGTAAATAGCTTGATGTCGTCGGCATACATAAGAGCACTGCATGTCTCAGTTTCCTGATAGATGTCATTAATGAACAGTATAAAAAGTAGGGGTCCAAGAAATGAGCCCTGTATTACCCCTGAAGTTGCTGAGACTTGAACAGATGTGAAACCATTATAACGCACGTTCAACAGCCTATTAGATATATATGGACAAAAGAAATTCATAAAGTGCGAGGTTAGTTCAAACGTTGCTAATTTTTTCAATAAAATGCCATGATCAAGCCTATCAAAAGCCTTGGAGAGGTCAGTATAAATTACATCAACCTGACCAACCTGATCCAATAATGTGGCGAGAAAATTGGTAATACTTATAAGATTTGTGGTTGTTGATCTACCAGCTAAGAAACCATGTTGAAAAACTTAAATTTGAGATTTAACATGAAATGATAAAATATCATGTAAAATAACTTCAAAGAGCTTACCAAAGTTACAGAGGATAACTATAGGTCTATAATTTTCAACAATTTTTTAAATATTGGACACATTTTTGACTTACACCAAATTTGAGGAAATGTTTCAGACTGAAGCGTTAAATTAATTAGTAGTCAGTGGTACAGCAAAGATAATGGCGCAATCTCTTAACTAAAATGATGGAATTCCACCAGGACCCGTGGTTAATATGTTTTTAAACTTTTTCAAAGCTACGAGCACATTTTCCTCTCTAATTGGTGGTATATTAAGCTGTGGGATATTGAGTGCGTTGTCATCTGCATTAACGTATGTAGATGATGAAGTAAAAGCGGACTGGAAATAACTAGCAAATGCGTTGACTATGTTTTGTGGATCATTTAGCGGGATGTTATCATAGGACATTGGATTAGGGATCGTAGATATATTACGCATATTACTAATAAATGACCAAAAACAAGTAGGATTAGATTTTATTTGAGATTCAGAATTTTCAATAAATTTTTTGTGCCGAGTCAATCTAATCTCTCTTTTTATTTTAGAAAACAATAGTTTGAATTGATCCAGATACTGTGATTCACCTTTCTTTTTAAATAGACGGCATAAACGAGATTTTTCTTTAATATCTCTAATTATACTTCTATTGAACGATGGAGGATATGAAGCAATTTTGGGGTTGTCTTGGGAACACTTTCTGCAAAAACAGAATCTAACACCTCATAAAATTGAGAACAAGCATCGTGTATATTTTTATAACTGTTTAAAAATGACCAGTAAATGCTAGTTAGATCGTGGTACAATTTGTTAAAATTGGCTTTCTAGAAATTAAATGATGAGTAATTATGATTATTAAGATGTCCATTAAGATCGGGTTTTAGGTTAAAGTACAAGTCTAAAGGTGGATGATGAGCATCCTCCGACAGCAAGTAATTATCGATTTCCGAATATGAATTTTGAATCTACTAAGTATTAAATCTATAAGTCTGTTATTGTAATTTAATATTTCTTTATATTGCTTAAGACCCATGAACTCGCAAAAATTATTTAGTGAGTTAACATATCGATCAGTAATAACATTAGTTGATGTGTAAGTTACATTTAGAATAATTCATCTTCAAATTTATTCTTCTAGTACTTATACATATTATTAATGATTTTTGATGCAGAACTTTTTACTGTTGATACAATTTCTACTCTATTTTCAGTTTGAATCATCCCGTATAAGTATTAAAATTTAGTTCTAATCTATTTACATCGGTTTATTACCACTCTATAACTGTCCACTGAAAAACGTCTCCGCTCACCATTTAATATTCAGCACAAAATTTAAATATCATTCGATCCGATTGTTTGCTGTACTAAAGTGTCTTATATTGAATTTTAATATGACACTTGAAAATTAATGAGGCCTGGCGGTGTGCAAAAGACAGGCCTTTTACTCCAGAACCGAGTTACGGATAATTACCTCATGTTACTCTGTGTGGTCTCTTACAAGTGAATTTCTTACTCGTGACGGAGATTGCTGAATTATTCCGTATTATGTTTCGACAATGGCATGCTTGCGATAACATAAGACGTCCTTTAAATATTGAGGTCTTTAATTAAGCCATGTATTGCGTAATACTTTGAAAATCAAAAATGCGAGCAGTGGAAAGAGATTTACGCGCCTCGTACGTTTTGAACTGCGTCAGATGAATGCCTCAAAGTTAACTGCCTGCCGTTTGAGTGATCAATTGTGTTAATAGCAAAGTTCTTTTACACGGTGTTCCACATAAAATAACCCAGTTAATACCTTGAAAAACACAAATAAAATTCGAACTAATGAACATATTAAAACATATAATATTTTTAGTCGCAAACTCCTCTATAAAATCATTACTTTACTATAAGGAACGTAACCAGGCTGCACCCAACAGGTACTCTGCGGGCTATATGCCCCGCCGAGCGCTGAATTACAAGTTACAAGCCTGGCGCGTTAAGTGTAATAATTCCATATTACCATCAAAACGCTAATGCTTCGATTGCAACAAACACCAGCCGAAAGACTGATCCTACTTAAAGCAGCTCTCGTGCCAGTCGTCACACACCACTTACAGACTGCAGTTTCGAGCTGTTGGCTCTCGTCAGTGCAATGTAGGCATGTGACGACCGACGCCAGGACCACTTGACTATTTAGTACATTTCGGTATCTTTAGGATAGCGACATGTAAAGTAGTCAGCAGGTGCCATCTAGCGGTCCAGTGTCTGCTGCAATCGAAAAATAAATAGCCTGACCGGGCTTGGCATAGTTCAAATGTGCTTTTAGAGGGCGGAATATTAAAACATAATATTTTTAGTTGCAAACTTGGTGAAAATTTAGCTAGCAAAATAAAGTCAATTTCACTGTCAGAAACAGCAAGTATATCAGCCAAAATGCAAATATTGAAAATCCCATATTTCTAAAGCCGGTCACTACAATTGAAACAGCAACAATAACCGACAATTTGAAATTAAACTCATCTCCCGAGATAGATCAAATAACTACAAACACTTTAAAAAATTAAATCTAATATCCTCAACATCCTAGTACATTTGATTAACTCCTCATTCCAAAATGGACAATTTTCAGCCTCTAAAACAAGATATTATTACATCTATATTTAAAAGTGGCGATAAACTGTTTACATACAATTATAGCCCAATATCGGCAGTTAGTAACATAACCAAAATATTTGAAAAACGCATGTCCTCTCGACTTCATAGCCATTCACTGTCTCACAACATAATATCGCCAAAATAAATTTGGATTTAGACAGAACTGCTCCACGGAAAACTCCTTATTTCATTTTACATACAAAATACATGAACATTTTAACAATAACGAAAAAACCATTGCTATATTTCTAAATGTGGCTAAAGCTTTCGATAGTATATCATACGAAGTATTGTTGGAAAAAATAGAGAAATACAGGCTGTCCATTTTATCAGGGCACTAGAGAATCTCTCACTTAATATCGGTCGTACAAAAAAAAATATTTTTAGGAAAATTGTGCCGATTTATATAACCTACAAAATGGTTAAAAAAACATTTGAAGTCCATGGCCTACTTTAAGAGTTATGGCGGAAAATATCGAAAATGCGGAAAACGTCTAGGCCAAATATCTCCGTTATTTGAAGAGATACGAGAAAAATCCTAAAGCGAAAAATTTTGCAAAACAGAGTGTTTCAACGAGTTTTTATCTAATTTTTTTCAAAACTGTTGTATTTTGAGATTTACTCTTCAGGCTGTTAAAAAATATATTTTGATGGCGCCATTAAATAGAGTATTTTTCTCCATTTTCAACGATATATCACATTCCATATTTATTCATTGGTACTACGTTAGTAATTATAAAAAGATTTATTTAAAACCAATAAATTTTTTTTTTGACAAGCATTGTACTTGCCGTAGAGAAATATACTTAAATAAAACGATAAAATAATTCAATAAGTTGTTCGAATCTTTGCTATAATAAAACGTTAACACAATTAAGAAGAATAAATTAAATTCAGGTAACAAAAACAAATTAATAATAAAAAGAATATAGCACACTGAACATTACTATTTATCTAATCCTCAAAATAATTTTTAAGATATCATATCAAGTGTTCAAAGCGTCCACCGTGATTTCTTATGCACAATCGAGCGCAGCGAGGCACTGCATTTAAAACATTACTCAGCATTTCGGGGGTAACTGTAATACATGCTTGTTGAATTCGAGCTTCTAGGTCCTCTACATTTTGCGGTGTCGTCAAAAACACCTTATCTTTAATATACCCCCAAAGAAAAAATCCATTGGGGTTATACCTGGAAAACGAGGGGGCCATCGAATAAATTCATTGGTACCTATCCAATGTTGAGGCAAAATTTCGTCTAAATAATCTAGGCAAATCTGGGAATTGTGGGGAGGAGCTCCATCTTGTTGAAAATATTGAAAGTTGTGTCGATTCTCTAAAGATAGGTCATCTAAGAATTCATTAAATTCATTTCTCAAAAAGTTTAAGTACCCTATCCACACATTTATTGAAAATCGATTTTGAAACCCAGTCGGTCTATGCCAGTGTGTATTTTCAGAAGTCCATTTGTAATGAATATTGCGATTAAAAAATCCATTATTGGAAAAATTTGCCTCGTCGGACTATAGTATTTTACTATATATTAATGGATCGGCACGCTTCTTTTCCAACAGCCACCTACAAAAAGTCGTCCTCCTTGGTTTGTCCCCCGCTTGTAAGTTCTTAACTTTTTTGGCTTTATAACACCGGTAACCATTTTAAAATTTTTCTAGCACTTGTTTTATTTATATGACAAGCAATTTCTCTTAATGATGTTTCCAAATTTTCTGTATTTTTATTACTTACATAATTAATAACTCGGTTTACCTTATTTACATTATGAGTAACACTGTTCAACCTTGTCTTCTTCTTTAAAAATTAACCATTATTTTTCAGTTTCGTAGCTAATTTTCTGAACAGAGTTTTATTCGGCTGTAGTGCTTGTGGAAATCTGTTTCTATATTCTACTTGAGCTAATCCAGAGTTAAAATTGCATTGGCAATATGTAACGAACATATAACGATCAATATGAGTGAAAATCATTTTTGAAATTTCTAAATTCTTAAACGAGTGTGCTTGAGTGAGAGTTTAAGTATTAACTGAGATGATCTGTCAAAAAATTAAATTGTCAAGTTTGTTCATAGACAACTATTTTAAAATAACTGAAATAATAGTGAAATCATGAAATACAAAAAAATTGATATTATACTTAAATTAATTGGTAAAGACATTTTAGCTTTCTGAGCAAGGAGTGACCTGCTATGGAGGACCTCTATACATTGGCATAACTGAGAATACTATTTCCATAAATGCTCCATGTTGCTTTCTTGATTATTATTTCGTTTTTGTTACCTAAATTTACTTTATTCTTCTTAATTATTGTGTTTATGTTTTATTATAGCACAGATTTGAACAACTTATTGAATTATTTTATCGTTTTATTTAATCATACTTCTCCACGGCAAGTATAATGCTTGTTAAAAAAAAAAAATTATTGGCTTTAAAAAAATGTTTTTATAATTGCTAACGTAGTACCAACGAATAAATATGGCATGTGATATATCATTGAAGAGGGAGGAAAATACTCTATTTAATGGCGCCATCTCTCGTCCGTTTCAAAATATTTCTTTTAACAGCCTGAAGAGTAAATCTCAAAAAAATTTGAAAAAAAATTAGATAAAACCTCGTTAAAACATTCTGTTTTGCAAACAAATTTCGCCTTAGAATTTTTCTCGTATTTCTTCAAATAACGGAGATATTTGTCCTAGGCGTTTTCCGTATTTTCGATATTTTCCGCCATAACTCATAAAGTAGGCCATAAATTTCAAATATCTTTAAACCATTTTGTAGGTTATATAAATCTGAACAATTTTCGTAAAAATATTTTTTTTTGTACGACCGATATTAAGTGAGATATTCTCAAGTGCCCTGATAAAATGGACAGCCTGTATATAATTAGAGGAATGAAAATTGTTATGAGACCCAAACACCGAAGAACTCAAGTAAAACGTAGACTCCGTCTCTGTATTAGTAAATTGCGTGACCAACAAACCGTCGAACAGCTAAAGCAAAAAGTTCAAGAGAATTTGAGTGCACTAGAAGAAACCAATTCTGTAGATGTCGCTGCTACCTGGACACAAATTAAAGACAGTTTAAAAAGTGCGAGTGAGGAAATTCTTGGCACTGCAGCAAGTAAAAAACAGGAGGACTGGTTCAATGATAATGAAGCTTTTATACAAGAACTTCTTGACCGCAAACATATTGCCTTCCAAAACGCTATCAACCACCCCAACGACTCATCAAAAGCAGAAGCTTTTACCCAATCTAAGTATGAAACGCAACGCGAAATCAGAAGAATAAAGAACGAGTGGTGGGCAAGCAAGGCCAGAGAAATTCAAAGGTACGCCGATTCACACGACTACAGGAATTTCTTTCAAGGAGTAAAAGCAGTGTACGGCCCTAGTCGGAAAAATATATGCCCTATTAAAGATTTAAATGGAAATCTCCTCAAAGAAGACCAGGAAATAAGAGCCCGATGGAAAGAGCACTACTCTAACATTCTTAACCAGCAAAGTCAAGCCGATCACGATATTATAAATCTTATCCCTCAATATGACACCTTCGAAGACTTAGATAAACCACTAACAACGGAAGAGATCTTAACCGCCATTGGGCAGCTAAAAAATAACAAATCTCCCGGCGCCGACTCACTCCCAGCTGAGATCTTTAAAGCTGTGTCGTCAGAGCTCATACCCTACTCAAAAAACTGTTTGATGCCGTGTGGGAAAGTGATCAAGCTCCGCAGGAGTTTCGTGATACACTTTTAATCAACCTCTTCAAAAGCAAAGGGAGCGCTGCGGACTGTGGAAATTACAGGGGTATAGCTCTCCTGGCTGTTGGAGGGAAGATACTCACTAAAGCGATGGCAAATAGGCTAACACCTGTTATGGAAAAGTTACTTCCTGAAACACAGAGTGGCTTTAGACCAAACCGAGGCACATCGGATTTAATCTTCACACTTAAACAGCTTCAAGAAAAAGCACTCGAACATCAAGGAGAAATTCACATGGCCTTCATTGATTTAACCAAGGCGTTTGACTCGGTGGACAGGGAAGTGCTCTGGAAAATTATGTTCCGCTTAGGTATCCCTAGAAAATTTGTGGAAGTATGTCGCAGTCTACATACAAACAACAACGCCCAGGTTATGTATAATAATGAGGCAACCGAACCTTTCCAAACCCTCACTGGAGTTAGGCAGGGATGTGTCCTGGCACCCCTACTCTTTAATTTGTTTACCACTGCTCTAACAATTATTGTTGACAACAAACTGACAGTCAGAGGAATAGGTCTCAGATACCGTTTTGATGGCGGTCTCTTTAACATAGGGCGCTTTAGAGCTTTCACGAAAACACGCACACGATTCATTTGTGATCTCCAGTATGCGGATGACTGTGCACTTTTAGCCTCTACGCCGGAAGAGCTTCAAGAACTTTTAGATGTGTATGCCCAGAGCTATGATTCCTTGGGACTTAAAATCAACATTGGAAAGACTAAGATTATGTCAACTCCTCATCAAGTGAACCAAATAGACATTACACTTAACGGAAATTCTCTTGAAGTGGTGGATCAGTTCAATTACTTAGGCAACGTTGTTAATGACAAAGCAAACATGGACAGCGAGATTCGCAATAGAATTAACGCTGCATCTAGAGCACTCTGGGGACTTAGAGAGAGAGTATTTGACAACCACGACCTTGCTTTGTCAACGAAAATGGCTGTCTACAAGTTGTCATTCCAACACTGCTATATGGATGTGAAAGCTGGGTCACTTACCGTCGTCATGTGAAAGAATTAGAACGTTTTCAGCAAAGACACCTCAGAGGTATGATGAAAATCCGTTGGTTCCATCACATATCAAACGTGGAAGTACTCAGGAGAGCAAACAGCCTTCCAATTGAGGTGCTTATTTCAAGAGCACGCCTAAGATGGGCAGGTCACGTTCATCGTATGCATGATAACCGCCTTCCTAAATGTACACTTTATGGTGAATTGCTAAGCGGTAGAAGAAGTCGTGGCGGTCAGCGAAAGAGGTTCAAAGACGCTCTCCATGAAAATCTAAAATCCTGCGGTATTGCAGACGAGCAATGGGAACAACTTGCAGCGGACAGAACCGAATGGCGAGGGGTTGTGGCCAGCTATCAAGGAAATGTTGCTGTAAGAAGGCCGAATCCAAGACCTAACCAGGTCTATGTTTGTCCTGACTGCGGTCGACATGTGCTCTCCCGAATTGGCCTCTATAGCCATAGTCGTGTGCACCGTAGATGAATGGGAATTACAATAGACTACACCTTTTACTTGTTTTTTATTGTACACAATTTATCGACTGTAATATTTTTATACTCGGACTCGAGTAACGGCTAATAATAATAATTAGAGGAGTAACACTATATTCGTTAACAGCTATTTATCAAATATAAAAGCCTCAGTAACAATTGACAAAACATTAAGTAGTCCAAAGAATGTGACATGGTGTTTTCCACAAGGAACAGTTTTAGGTCCGCAATTATTCTTTTTCTACATAACTGACATGCTGAAACTAGATATAAGTGGGGATACCATCGCATACGCTGATAATACTACTCTAACATTCCGCAGTACAGATTGGTCTGAGGTCACCGAAAAAAGCGAAAAGGGACTGTATAAAATTAAATGCTGGATGGACAATAATCAGCTGTTAAGTCTCAGTTATTGAAAAACAAAGTTCATTACTGTCAGCAATAGCTCACGACTACAAATAAAAATTGATAATTTAAAATTCCACGAAAAATATGACTTAAGGTGGTCATATCCAAGAGAGAGAGAGAGAGAGAAGAGATCCGATAAGAAAATATTTATTATTTTTGGCCATAACTTTTACAACAACCGGGTGTAACAACATTATGGTATACCCCCTTTTTCTCTTTTAGTTTTGAAGATAATTGATTTAAATTTAGGATATACTAAACATATAACAAGCGGCACTTTTTGGCATACAATTGATTTTTTTGACACTATCTTTCGATTTTTAAATGGAACATCCTGTATATTATTGCATTTTTAAATTCTGCATAATTTACCTTCCTTATCACTAAAGAATATTTCCAATTGCCCGGGAAGTGCCCTTCTTCTATACAACAATTTACATATGTGTGTTTTGATAGTGCACAAATAATAACGCAATAAAAAACTTAATCAGCATAAACTGTAATAAAATTAACAAGGACAATATTTTTTTTATTAAGAATATTCTTTTAGATATTTTAAACAACAACGATACACTTCTGCAAAACCTGTATATCATGCGGAATTTGCTCATAACATTACGTACTATTATTCAAACCACTTTAAATTACGATATTTCGGCAGGGATATAGAACAGAAAATAACTTGTCGTTGCGGCAACAAGTGGAAGCAATATTGACTTTTATATTATCCATAACTTGCATTTATAAAACTAACTCTGGCACATAAGTTTCTATACTCTGAAATTTATTTTAAACTTACCCCTTTCAAACTTTTATTGCTTTATCGTCTAACATTGGTACAATACCTTTAAAGAGAATTGATTTTGAATTAAATTTTGGTATAAATGTGTACAGTGCGCATATAAAGTATAGATAGTTGCTGCTAAAATCTCATTAGGGTAATTCTGAGAAAAATCCTGGGACAGTCGATTTTCATTTATAATAATAATAATAACTTTATATTAACGCAATTTAAAATATTATTTTTACAGTAGTTATTTTTGATAGTATAAATGCACCTGATTTCACAAGGAAATCGTTTTGTGTCTTAACATTTTACTAAACTATTATTTTATGTAACATTACATAGTATCCGTATTAGCAATTAACAGTGTGGGATGCCAATAGATTTTTTGTATAAATTAGAATTTGGCCTAGGAGTAAAAGGAGCATTGTGTTTATTTCGCCTTGTATCTTGCATTGTGTATGTAGTTTGTTGACACTCTTAGTTCCCTATTTCTGTGGATAAATTTAGCTACATTAAGGATATAATCCATTTAAATTGAAGACATTGCTATATAGAAAAAGGTGATCTGTGGAGTATCTTCGATTCTTCCATAGCATTACTTTAACTATCCATTTTTGAGTTATTTGTATACCTTTTAGTTGGCTGTTATAGGTATATCCCACCCCATATTATAATACTGTAGGTAAGTATGTATTCTACCAACGATTTATGTCGTTTTTGAATATTAATTGGAAGAACGTTGCAAAGTTTATAGAATATATGGACAAGTTTTCTTAGTCTTTTATTAAGATATTCGGCATGGTCATTCCGTCTCATTGTCTTATTTATTATAACCCAGATATGTCCGTAGTGTCCTCAATTACATTTTCTCATGTACGGTTTATTAAAGTATCCATATCCAAGAAAAAGAGAGAGATCCGATAGGGAAATATTTATTGTTTTTGACCATAACTTTTTATTCTAAAACACATATTGCAAACAAACTATAAGACCACCTATAACAAGTGTAGTGTTCTAAATTTTCACTCGATAATTTCAAACAAATGCGAAATATACTGATTGTGGCCTGATGATGTGAAGCAAGTTATAGTTCACGAAACCGGTCGCGATTACAAGATTAAAGAATTTAGTGACATAAGACATTGTTTGTTTTTACTCAGTATGAACAACTCACTTGGGGTCTACTCTATGGGAATATGCGAAAGAATTAGATTTAAAGTTAGGAAATATGAAGATTCACATATTTTTTTAAATTAAATAACTATTTTGCAAACAACTGACATTATTGAGTGAAAATTCATCTCATTACACCTGTCATAATACTACTTGTTGTCCCAAAAACAACTTTGATGAATTTTATTTGCTCATAAATCACGTAATTTAGTGTTTCTAACGCGATTTAGATTTTTGTAGCATTACACGGGTCATTTAGAATAAACCAGAACCGTCATGACACACTTAAATGGAAAGTTAGAAATTATATTATATAAAAAAAAAATATGTTTGAAATGTCACTTATTTGGCATCGTTGGATTCAGAAAATTATGCAGAATTCAAAAAATGCGATAGTATACAGGGTGTTCTATTTAAAAATCGAAAGATAATGTCAAAAAAATCAACTGTATGCCGCTTATTATATATGTAGTATATCCTAAATTTCAATCAATTAGCTTCAAAACTAAAGGAGAAAAAAGGGGTATAACCACCTCCGCCTCGCCACCAATCTACCTAAAGCAATCCCCATCCCATACTTATATAATATAACAGGCACCCCTACAATAGAATAACACGTCCTTTTTCAGCTGGTTTCTAAATTTAGTCAAAAACTCCTCACCCAACCTAATCCCCTCCTAAAAGTTCCCCTCATCCAAAAATTTGCTGAAAAACCATAGTTCCCCCTCTCTAAACTTCGAACACGGCCTCCAACATACATAACACTTAAGACTCAAGCTAACACCACAAGACAAAATGCAAAACACAACGCCAGTACGAGCCCATCTTATAAAAACCACTGCTAGTATAAAAAACTACCAATAAACGTCTGCCGTCACCTCTGTCAACATTCAACACCACCATACCCCAAATAAAATCCCTAAAATCCCTAAAACCCCAACTACCCCACTCACACGCTTTCCACTCCAGATCTGCAATACAATCCAAGATTAGACAACAAAAAATAAGAGAATAAAACATACCTCGCTAAGTGCCAAAAATGCGGACACTGTAAGCAGCCTCAGAGGGCGCATGATACTAGCACTGCAGCGGCAGTTCTTCCGCAGTTCTCGTCGCTACAACATCAACGACAACCATCAGTCCAGTGAAAGCAGATCAAAAAGAAACAACCAGTCCAGCCTACCAGTGTGTACTCGACGAACCAACACTCAATACGACGCTTTGTCTGCCACCAGCGCACGATCCAAGGATCTGTTGATGTGGAGAAGAGTACGAACAGCGTACAGCGGCAGTCGCGACTTATACACGTTTCATCGCTGCATAATAGCGCGGGAAAAATTAAAATCAGTGTTAGGTCAGTACAGTTAGGGCCTTAATAATTAGACAAACACCATTTTTGACAGTACGAACGCCGTTCGGGTTGCTTTTAGTTATTTTTTTAATGGATTTTCGTCTTTTATTTACTTAACCTAATTGCCACTATGGGTATTAGCACCCATAATAAAAATAGTCAACATCTCGGGAAGCTTGGCGCTGTAATCGGTCGGTATGGGCTCTCCCGCCATCATAGAAGCCACTGGAAGTCTAGAGAACTCTGAGGTCATAAGCAACACCATCCTACAATTGGAGTCTCATGCCATATATATAAAAATCGACCCTGAGAGCCATAGGTCGTCCTCACCAGCTTGTCGGAATCTTTAACTAGACTACTGGCGCTCTCTATCAACCAAAAAACATAGTCTCAACCCCCATTCATGACAACACTCCCTAAATTTTCTGGTGCGTACTTTTACCTATATCGATCGATGCAATTCCTGGTGAGATACCTTGTGTATATACAAGATGGTCCAAAATTGTCTGCCGATATTTCTGCAACTTATAGTACGTCCAAAAATAATAGTAGTCTTTTATATAAACTTATTTCCGAAAATGAATGATAAGAGAGATATACTCCGTAAAATGATAATGAATATCAGTTTTTCTGCAATATCTCTCGACTTCCTTAAAATATGAAAGTCATATCTTAAACTCAGTCATAGGCCATCTCGACACTAGTTTACATGGTATCAGGCAAACCCTCTCTTCTGCTTAAGGGGTAATTTTAGGGGATGATTTTCAGTATTTTCCTCATAACATTTTATTTTTTCATATTTCTAAAAATTATTACAAAAACTAATTTTAAGGTCATAATAAATAAAAAAATAATTATCAATAAATAGTCCATACAAATAATAACTTTAGTGTGTATAGAGGTATCTTGTGAAACCTATTTTATTAGCAATAATTCTTTGAATAATGTGATTCGTTGTGTACCTCAGACCTTTACTGTCAAGCTGGACACATGTTATTTTTCTCTGTTATCTTTGGAGAAGAATTATTCACCAAATACGAAACCCTTATTTGTATAATTTTCTGAGGATTAATAGGCAACCCGATGAAACACCCCCAACCCCACTCTATTAACTATGAATAAAAATCCTTAATCGTGAAGCAATTAAGAACATATTTAATCCCACCCAGTAATTATTTATCTCAATTTTATGTGAAGATAAATAAACAAATTGGCCATTTACGTGTGCGTCTAGTTTTACAAATTTAGGACCCAAATTACGTTGTGTTTATAGTAACCCTTTATATTCACACCAGGTTCTTTGATGCAAAATTTGGTATTACTTGTTTCTATCTGAGCCTATTTACTTTAGAAAATTAATAACTTTTTAATTTAAGTACCTTGTAAATTTGAATATACTATTTATAAATTGAGAAAGCTCTTTAATCATTTATGTTTTTAGTTGTCGTTTTATTAGGCAAGATTGAACTGTAGATTTATGTGTAAGGTTTGTTTTGGTATTGTCTGAAAGTTATTTGTGGCATTCTACGAATATTCTTTCCTATTATTTGGGTTTTCTACCACATGTATTATTGTCCTCTTCAAAAAACAGATCATCACCGAATCTACAAAATGATAGAATTATTGGAAAAAAACCTCTGCGCCCGCGACGTTTACGCCAAAGGAATAGTCAGAGGTTATGTTTTGCAAATAATATAAATCGGAATAAACACAGAAATAATGTATTTTGCTGACATTTCGGAAATTAAAGTTTTTTTTGGAAGAACTGTTATTTTGCTGTGTATGTCAAATACACAGCTTTAAGATTATGTTTATGTTATTTCCAAAGATACTTACTACTTACACAGAACATAGAACTGATGATATTTTCTTTTAGATAATGTTGAGTTTGTTAAGTTCTTCTTTTAACATCGGTAGCCAGGTTGTACAAATATCTACACAACAATTCGATACGCACTTGTATTTACAATATCCTGTGCGAATGTGATAAATGCTATGTGGGTGAGTCATCCAGACCTTTCAGTGTAAAGTTGAATGAGCACAAGAATTACATTAGAAAGAATGAAATTCAGAAATCAGAGATTTGTGAACATGCTTGGGAAAATGGACATAGAATAAACTGGGACTCGGCAAAAATTTTAACAAAGGAAGCAGATACCAAAAAAAGAAAAATTAAAGACTCAGCAATAATCTTATTAAATGAAGACAAGTGCGTATCGAATTGTTCTGTAGATATAAAGGAATTGTAACAGCCATCACTTCAAATCTGATGTCGTGCCGTAATCCACATAATTGGAATAAAATGACTCATAGTTGTAGTCTCAACGCCAGAAGAAATAAACAATTTTCGTAGTATGCCTTAACAGTACTTACATTGCATTGACCGCAATGTAAATAAAGTAAGACACCCTTGTAGGCCCTTGTTGAACGTGATGGCCATAAACTTTTAGAATATTAGTAAATAGGTAGGATGACTGAGGTCGTGTCCCGTTGACAAAGTTGACTAGTAAATAAATGTAAAATCATATCCTAAATTTCCTTAACTCTAATTGTTTGTTCCCTAAATAAAGAAACTTAATTAAAACGTTAGTTACCACCGCGGCCGAACGGCCAGTGAACGTTAGGCTCAGTATGTATAAGTCTACAGAATCTCCCCCGGATCCCTTATATCGTTGCCAGATAAATTTAGAAAGGCCAGTAATAATGATAAAATTTAGTTAACTGATTTGAAAAATGGGTAAAGCGGCGGGACGGCATTTCAGCCCCACCTGGACAAATTGCAATCTCTCTCCCTTGTTAGCCACATTGTCGTCTCGAGGAACCTCGTCAAAGTCTCGCACCTCGCTGGGAACTAAGTTACACCTCATGGCTGTGAATATGCTGCTCTTCTTCAAAGTACAAGGGCTCGACACTTAAAGTGTCGGTAATAATTAAATCGGATCTAATTCGCCTGTATCTAGTTACAAATTCTCGATACGGAAAGTATCGGTAATAATTAGATCGAATTTAATTCTCTTGTACGTTCTGGTAGAGTCTCTGGGGGCTGGGAGTCTGCTGCTCTTTTTCAAAGTACAAGGCCTCGACGCGGAAAGTGTCGGCAATAATTAAATCAGATCTAATTCTCCTGTATCCAGTTACAAGATCTCGATACGGGAAGTATCGGTAATAATTGGATCAGATTTAATTTTTGTACATCCTGGTAGAATCTCTAGTGGCTGGGTTTTAGTTTCAGGTTTTCAGCCTCGCTTTTATGCACGCATCTCTATGCAAATGTGTATGGTGCGAACGAGAAAGACTCTGACGTTTGGAGACGCCTCGTCGAGGCTACTTGAGAATGGCATTTGTTAAATTTTAGTTACGGGCTCCTATGACTAATAAGGTTCATTATGGCTCTTAACTTCTGTAACATCTGTTTAGAAATTCAACGAACTAGCATAGCCTAACGTTGTCTTAAGACTTTTTAAACTTTATTTCTGTACAAAATAAAATTATTTGACTTGAAAACTGGAATATTATGCAAATGCGTATTTAAAATTGATAATGGCTTTTTAAATTTGCTTCCTTGCGAATATGTCGTAAGAAAAAATGATTATTGATAAATTAAATAAAACTAACTAAATTTTGATAATAAAGTAAGAAAATAATTTGAAAGCAGTCTACCCTATCCGGGCCATTTTACAGATATACTCGGTTCTTGGCCTAAAATGTTCTTCCAGTAATTCGGAGGCTAATGCCTACTCCAGCAAACTAGTTATGAAGTTGACAAGCAAATGTATACGCTTAGTAAGTAGATGAGATACAACAATCCAATTTCCTTAATGAAGGTCGTACGGTGAACTAGTTCAACAGGACAGGTTCCGACATCATCATGGACATAATGCAAGTAGGTAAGTTTAATGCAATTAAACAGCAAATGTTTATAAGCATGTCTGGTAGCCAGCCACTATTAATCAGGTCGGATTGAATGCCTTGCCATGGTAATTTAGAAGAGGGTGTAAATTCGAGCGAGCCCTGCGGCTGAGGTGTCCGATCACTGCGGTTCCTGGTTACTGGTTACCGCCGCTGTCGCCCCCGGGTCAGGCAGACACTCAAGCTCTGTGGCGCCGTGATAGATAGCCACCCTATTTAACCTTGCCAGCGGTTTTAAATTCAAGCAAGTCACGGCCCAGAATGGAATTTGTCGCACCTACAAATTCACTAATTTATATAAATGGATGGGGTGCTACTTTGTAGGGACGCAAATTAAACAAACGGGTTTAATTTGGACTCTAGCTAGCGTTAGTATAGAATAATTTGAAAAATATTATTGCAAGTATTAAGTAAATGAAAACCCATACAGTTTTTATGTATAAAATAGATATAATAATGATATAATAAAATGCCTTTATGAAAAGAAAAGTTTCTTTATATAAGACCAAAAGGCCACTCAACTGTACTTGAGTAAGGAGAAAAAGACAGAAAATATAGCAATATAGCTCTTATTTTCACATACTAATATCTCAAAAGGAAATAGTATTGTTATTTAAACGGGAAGCTAAGAAAACTAATATTCTATAACCTGAAAAGTATACTAAATAAAGAAACTCCCTTAGGGCTGGTTTATCAATGTAGGATGAACACTTAACTATAGAGTAAATATCAAAAGAAACAATGGGTATCTATTGTTTTGTTTGACAGTTTTTCTTTGGTTACGAGTTAACCATGCAATGATAGACCGGATTTTAGTGACATATAACAGCATAGCGGAATCACTAATTAGGCATGGTATTAGCGTCTGGGGCTCGGCTGACAATGCAGCCCTCCAACCTCTCCAGATAACAGAAAATTATATACTACGGAAAATACGGTCGCAGACAAAATAATAACACTTTCTTTAAACATGAAATGCACTCACTATATTACGGAATTTACAAATATTGGTTATCTAGCATATAACCTGGCGATGTTCAAAAGGTGTGGCAAATTTCTTGATTAATAAGTTACAACAGTAATAAAATGCTGCGTGTAGCTACACATCGGTTTACAACGTGAGGATAAATGGTAATAAATTCGGCCACAATAGGTCTGATTTAGAGAACCTCCTTAAATGAATATAACTGCATAAAATCTTTAAATATGTACAAGTTAAAATACAAAAGTAAGTATGAATGGAATATAACCGCGCAGAACCACTGAAGGTGGTCCCCGGTAAATAAAAACAACATACTTATCAGGGTGGTACGATACCGACTTCGACGTTGAAGAACCTGTAGTCCTACGGAGGTGTCTTCGGGACGAAAGAAATTGACCTGAGGATGGGGTTGATTATAGTCTCTAGAGCCCTGGAACTTTCTACTGTGTGTGGATGCCCCGTCCGTGGAACTTCACTACTGTGTGTGGAAGCCCCGTCCGTGGAACCCTAAAGGTTTCCTGATTTAATTTGCATGGTCGGAAATGCACGTGAAGCGTGCCCCATGAGAGCAATTCAAATCTGACATAACCCACAAAAGAAATATAATTTACCTCACTGATGAGGGAACCATCTACCAATGTTCCTACAAGGCCACAGTTGGATAAATGGGGTCAAGTCCGTATTTCAAGTCGACACGATACTTCCAAAGGAAAGCCTTGTATACTTAAATATCGTGCTTTCGCAGTTAAAATTTACTCACAACAACAAAATATTCCGCTAAACGGAACAACAACAGATGGAGAAAATTTTCCTGTGTTGACAATCCCAAAATCCACCAGGATGCCTCGGATAAAACGAGTTTTGTGAGATTATCAACCGTATACGCCAACAGAAATGTCTCTCCGCTTTTCACCCGCTGGGAGTATATCGCGCCTCCTGTGGACAATAGCGAAACTCTGCTACGGACGTAGCGGTTGTTATTATGCGGCCCACAAATCGCCAAGGTATATGGTGAGTCATATACGCTAGAGGTCCGCAACAGTATATGCAAGTGGCTATAGTTTATACTCACAATAGGAAACATAAATTTGGATCGCCGGTAAACCACCAATATGAAACAAGGAAGAGGTCTAAAAACACGTATCAAAATCCAAAATACAACAAAACAATCTATCAGAAACAAATCAATTTCAATGGAATTAAATTATACAACTAACCACCTGAATACATTAGAATCCATAATAAAAAGAAATTGAAAAGAATATATAAAAGTATACAGGGTGTTGCATCATGAGAGGGGCATAGCTTAATAGAAGGTAGAGAACATCAGTGGTAACCGGAACCTCCCATAGAAATGTCTCATTGGGCCTTCATTACGAAGTTACAGAGTGTTAAATAATTTTTGGCCAAACCTGTTTTTTGTCATAACTTTGACAGGGAATGAAATAACGGATTCATATTTGGTACGGCTAATGTACTAACGAGCCCCAAGAGGTACATGTATAAAAAAAAAATATATCCAGGTCCGGACTCACTATAATTTATGTTTCTTCTTTGCATCAATAAAACATCACCCTGTATATATTTTTTTGAAATTTCGATACGATATTCGAAAAGAGCAAGAAAAAAACAAACAAAATGGCCTATTTTATTTTTTTGTTACACCTTCGTGGTTATTTAAATACGTTGTTAAATGCGCAAGAAAATGGATTACAGAACCCTATTAAATGAGAGGCACGTGAAATAAATAGTTTTATAACTAAAATTTGCAAAAATTCTATTGAGCCTAGGTGGTCTGGGTGAATCCTAATTCCGGCAAGTAGTGAGGAAATGACAGGGGTTCGGTTCAGGAGCAGGAGCAGTGATCAGTGATCAGTGATCAGTTTAGGGGTGGGGGGCAATTAGTGTGGTGGGGGTAAATATGGTGGTGGGGGGCAATTAGTGTGGTGGGGGTAATTAGACTGGTGGGGGGTAATTAGATTAGTGAGAGTAATTGCATGATGGATAATTATTGTGGTGGGAGGTAATTAGAATGTTGTGATGTAATTGTGGTGGTGGGGGGCAATTAGATTAATAAGAAGTAATTAAAGTGGCGTGATGTAATTGTAGTGGTGGGGGGGCAATTAGATTAGTAAGAAGTAATTAAAGTGGTGTGATGTAATTGTAGTGGTGGGAGGTAATTAAAGTGGCGTGATGTAATTGTGGTGGTGGGGGGCAATTAGTGGAATGATGGGTAATTAGAGTAGTTGGGTGATGGATAATTATTGTGGTGGGAGGTAATTAGAATGTTGTGATGTAATTGTAGTGGTGGGGGGTAACTAGAGTGGCCTGATGTAATTGTAGTAGTGGGGGGCAATTAGTGGAATGATGGGTAATTAGAGTAGTTGGATGATGGATAATTATTGTGGTGGGAGGTAATTAGAATGTTGTGATGTAATTGTAGTGGTGGGGGGTAACTAGAGTGGCCTGATGTAATTGTAGTGGTGGGAGGTAATTAGGGTGATGTGATGTAATTGTAGTGGTGGGAGGTAATTGTAGTGGTGTGATGTAATTGTAGTGGTGGGGGGCAATTAAAGTGGTGGGTGGTAATTAAAGTCGTGTGTTGTAATTGTAGTGGTGTGGTGTAATTGTAGTGGTGGGGGGGGGTAATTAGAGTGATGGGATGCAATTAGAGTGGTGGGAGGTAATTAAAGTACTGTGGTAATTAGAGGACAATTACAGGTAATTTAAGTAAAAATAAAGGTAATTGCAGTAAAAATAATGGTGATTAAAGCAATTATGGTCAATCCATCCGTCTAGCCATTCGTATGCAGACAGTTAAATAATTCTCTATTATGTTGTATTGTCTTATTGCACTTTGTATTTTTTTACGATGAGATAACAAACATTCATTCTTGATTATATACCACTTTATTTACCTGCCTTATCCTTATGCTGATAAACAATTGCGACCTATCTGTCTTATCTTTATGTCGATTTTTACCTGTCTTATCTTTAGGGACATCTGTCTTATCCTATGCTGATTTATGAGATGTACATTTACGACCTGCCTGTTTTATCCACCGAGATTTTTATCAGTGAATTTGTGAAAGGGGGCATTTGCATTGTTATTTCAGTACATGCAGCGTACCCTCTTTATGGCTTTTGTGTACTTAACATCTTGACATCACAAGTGAGGAGAACGTGTAGCTGTTTATTTTAGTTTTTATTTTTTAGAATTGAAACACATGATTTACATTTTCTTATATTATTTATTACCTATTCTGTCACATTACTATTTTCATACTATTTATTACCTATTCTACTACATTACTAACTAATTGTCTTTTTATTTTATCTTGCACCAAAAAATCCACCTTGAACTGATCCATCCAATGCATTATAGGTCAAGTAGGCATCGTGAAGTATAAGTTCAGGGAACTTTGTTTTTCATATCTCAAACTCTGTTATTATGTCAACTCTATAGTGTGGTAATAATTAGAATGGTGGGAGGTAATTGTATTCTTCTGATCATGCGTGGTGAGAGTGACTACTAATATAAATAGAATGCTTCTGCATCACACAATTTAAACCTATCGTCGATAAGTCAAGAGCTAGCAAGTGAATGTTGTGCAACCATCCGACAGTAAACAATAATAAATTGACAATATATTTTCATCATCACATTTTGTGTAAGTTGATAAAAAAAAATTATCCTTTCTGAATATGTATGATTAATATGTTTGTTTTATTTTATTTATTTTTTTATTTTAGTCCAACTGACAATGTGGATGCAATATTCAGCTCAACGGTGGGTACGGGCAGAAGACATTAAATCGGCCATTGAAAGGTTGTCTTGTGAACTGAGTGACTTAATCAAGGATTCGCAGCATTCATTAGTTTATGATACAAATGTCTTCTACGATATTGAAGAAACTGAACGCATTGAAAAAGATTGCAGGACGTATGCTGCTGGTGCAAATCTATGTTACAAATATTCACGAGGCTTTTTAAATTTGGACGAATTTTGTGAGCATATGATTAGAATAGAATTGAGACACTTTCTATATGACTTAGTGAAGTACCTGCCTAAGGAACTTATTGAAAAATACCAACTGGACCAGTCTGATGGTGATACGGGCAGTTAAATAATTCTTTATGTTGTATTTATTGTTAGATATAAATAATTATTATATTGTCATATTGCACAATTATAGTATCTTAAAAAAATTTCTTTGTATTTTCATATATTATGGTGAGATTAGAAATAAAACAAATATTAAAATAATGCATGTATTTTATTACCTATCTTGATTACATAACTAAGAGGTATACCTTAATAAACCTAAAGAGTTTTTATTCCAATTTTACATTTAAATCTATGATATATTTTGTAAAGAAAGTGAACATTGCAAGAGCATAATGACAATAATTATTATTAAGAAGCCAGTATACAGTACCGAACACGGTAGCTCGGGTAATACCATCACCATCTATTGGACCCTACAATAGTGTACCTAAAGTGTGTTTACTTTAAGCAGAAATCCGCCTTACTTTAAATTTACTTCATCTTATGTAGTTTCAAAACCTCATGAGCTTTACCTTCATATGCAAAGATACATAACTTCGGCCATCGCGTCGGTCGGCTCAATTACATGAAAAACATTAGATTTATTGTGTATCCCGAGCTCTCGCAGAATACTGATCTCCGGTTATGTGTTGTTTTAAATACAGTTTAAAGACTATACGCATACTACTGTATTAGTATTAATCACTATAATTGAAACATATAAGTAATTTATTTTGTCAAACTTATGTAACGAGGTATATGGTAGATAACTGAGTAAATGTTTTCAAAATGTACTCATAACGGGCGCATTTCATGAGAGTTTTGAAAGCACTCTACTACATCACTAAATAAATCACGTTCAAACAAAGTTAGGAATTAGAAAAGAATATATTTGTGCCATTTTGTTTGATACCTGGTAGACGATGCATAAAGTGATAATAGTATGTGGTGTATATTGTCTTGGACTATGTTTTCAATATGTAGGGTTAGAATTACTATCCCGTAGAAGTCTAGAAAATAAATTATTAAAGGTTTTAAGTATCAACTAAATTCGTGTACATCAAGGCAATTTGATTAGTATTGAGAGCTCGTTACATTGGTACGTGTTTATTTATGCCTACGCACGCCTGTGTTATTTTACACCACCACGTACATTACTCCTTAAAATCGGAGACATTAGAAATTTAGATTGTTGAAATGGCGAACAAAATAATGGGGTCCCATAAGCCCCTCCTATCTATTGGAAACAAAGAAAACGTATATGTTTACAAATAATTTATTTAAAAATAATGAAGTTATCTTCAACGAAGTCGCGAACGGCGTTATCGGTAAAGAGAATTTCATCTGTTATAATAATTTTATAATAGTTTTTTTACTTAACATTTACTAACATAATTTTGTACTTGTCATTATTGTGCTCTAACATCAGTTTTGTAACATTCTTAGTAAATAGTTTTAAATTACCAGAGGTTTTAATTTCACTGGGTAAAACATTGTATAAGCGTAAACAATCACTAAACGTACGCTTTTTTTATAATTTTCAATAGATCCCACTGGATAATTGTGCAATTTAGCTCTTAACTAAGAAAGGTGATTAAGATAGGTGTACTCGATTTTTTGTCTATTTTATACATTAAAACGCTAGCAAAACTTTACTGATATGCTTGTGAAAAATAACAAAATAAATGAAAATTACTAAACTAGAATACAAACGTGCATAAATTTAAGTACCTCTGCTGTACTTTAGGCTAGAATTAGAAGGACAACAACCATAACAAACAATAATTACAAGGCGGCTCTCTTTACGGTCTGTAAAAAAGTTTGCATTTAACGAGTAAAGAGAATTTACTCAATAACTCCAAATCTAAAATGTTATACTTCACTTAACACCCATTTACAATTTGATTTTGTATGTACTTCTTTATATTTACTATTTAAATCCATAATTAGAGGGCAATAAGTATATATCTAACTCGCCAACAGAGGTACCTCATATTAATGGCATTTCAAAGCCGTCCATGACTACTGGTTCACTGCTGTCAATCTTAAGTATTTTTAATTTGTTAATGTATTGCATTGTACTATATTTTTATCCTTTTACCTTCGTAAAGATATGGTAGTACTTTATACCACGAAACCAGTAGCCGCCTATTATAGAGTTTGTGAGGTAAAAGACCTTTAAATTTTTCTAATTTCGAACCTATAAAAAATTGTACCTACCCGTAATTTCGTTTTAAGTTGCATTTAAACTCGCATATAATGACAGGTAACACTGTAACAGTTGGGATTCTCTGTTGTTAAATCCTAACATATGAGATCTGTTTACTGCCAGGCAGTGCCAGGCGGTAGATAGAATATCCTTGAAATCAAATAACAATGTTTACGTATCTGTTTGCGGTCAAAAATTTACTATAACAAATAATCTACGTCGACACTAGAGATTTAGCTGTAATGTAAATTCGCAACAAAACGTTACATTTATGTCAAATTTATGTAATAATACGAAAAATAAGTTAAGTAAAAATTTGTTGCTCCGCATAAACGACAGCCACTTACAAAAAGCTATGTACTATGTGATGGAGTCGACGTGATCGCGCAAAACAAATAAAAATATATATCATTTACAAAACACCTTATATGCACGACTATGTTGGTAGGCAGAGTGAACTGAGAAAGACGTCTGATATACTTATAATATATGAATTGAAATGGGAAAGAAAAAAAATGGCTTTATATATCCCATCCTATCTACGGAAACCATAGAAAACGCAAGTGTTTAGAAATAATTTATTTAAAAAATGAAGTTCTACAACAAATGAAGTATGAAGTCCTAAAAAGCGTGTGTTATAATTTTAGATTAGAATAGATTTTTTATTTAGCATAAGCTATTCACAATAGTAATATAATTTTGTACCTAGTCATTATTGTATTGTAACATCTATTGTATATAGTTTTGTAAAACGTTGTACGAGCGTAAACAATCACTAAAAGTTGACAATTTTTATAGTTTTCAGCTGATCTCACGGGATAATTGTGCAATTTAGCTAGGTAGACACTAGATTTTTGTCAATTCTATATATTAAAACGTTAGCACATCAATTTCAGGAAATTTTATAGATGAATTCCTGGCAGATTTAATAAAAAGTTATTATAGCCGCTAATTAATACTAAGTCAATTAATTTAATATGGTAATTACTTTTACACAATTAATATCGATATAATATGCTAATTTATCGCTCAATTAAATCCATTATTGTATATTGCATTAAAAATAGCTTCTTTTTCTGTTCTATGTACTTTCAAAATTTTTAACTGTATCGAGACTGCCAATATAGAGGTCGATGTAAGTACTATTTACAATAGGTATATGAAAGACATAGTGTCTACACTAATAGATCTTGAAAGATAAGACTCTCATGCTACCTATATAAGTAACGAATCTTGGAAATAAATAAATAACACAGAAATTAGACAACCCCCAATTCCAGAAGCCAGAGCTAGTGCGATTGCCCTATCGACCAGACCAGACAAATACATTTATATATAGAACAACGTTGATTGTGCGGCATATAAACTAATGTTAGTATTATTAGAAAAGCAATCTAAGACGACGAGACAAATATAAACTTAGTATATACCTACATAAATCTTTTTACACAAAAAGTTTACTAAAATGGGTCAGCAAAAGGTAGTTTATAACAAACCAATTTATGTGGGTTTTTGCATCTTGGAATTGTCAAAGACGGTATTGTACAACGCGATCAAAGAGAGTTTGGGGATAAGACGTCTCTTTTATACTGTGATACTGATAGTTTGATTCTAAAAATAATGACAGAAAATTTGTATGACTTTATACTAGATAACCGGGACAAATTCGATACTTCAAATTATCAAGACGGAAATATATTTGATATCCCGAAGGATCCATCAATTTCAGGAAATTTTTATAGTTCAAAGATAAGATTATATGTGGTATCAATGTCTAACTGACTCTTCAAATAGTAATTTTGTACTATATTGTTTCGATTGGTTGAGAATAATTTTAATAAAGCGCTTTTGAATTATGTTTTAATTTATCTAAAGTCGTATCACAGGTCGATCCCCCAAATGACTATTTCATTTTTATTATTGATTCAATCAATGCCTTGAAAACGTTAATTGTGGTTTTTTGTATTAAAGATGTTTCGGATCTAATAAAATTTATGTAATAATTTGCATAATTTGTTATTCAGAAATCTATGTGTTGATGTCACTTTAAAAACTGGAAGTGGATACCTAAATACTTCATTTGGTCTGTTATCTCTATAAATTTGCCGCAATTACAAATTAATATGTTGTTGCAGTCATGCTATGTGATATTTATATTGGTTTGACCCATTGTATTCGGCGAGAAAGTGATATATTTTGTTTTTTGTATTCAAGGACAATAAGTTCGAATTTGGCCATTACCATTGCTTGTTTAATGTTTACGACTTCTAAAATCACGTAGTCATAAATTTTTATGCCATAAAATTCTTTAATTGTCTACCTTTGACAACCGGGCTCATCCATTTAAAAGTACAATGGTGTCATCTTTAGTAAATCCTTAGATGCTAATCTGTAATTTAGATACACATTTTTTTTATAGACACGTATCGTTTTACCATAGAAGAACTTTTTAACTTATGGCTCCAAGAGGACATTAAAAAAAGAGGTGAAGTACTCATGACTTTTTGATTACGTGAATATACAGATTAATAAAAATATTGATTCCACCCATGAACAAAGAATTCGGGGGAAATTACGTCATTTGCTGCCTGTAATACTAACACTAATAAATTATTATCTAATTGTGATAAATAACAATATTTACAAGAATTTTTTTCTCTTCTATTATATCTAACTCAATAAATTGTCCTTCTGTTTAAGACATATCTGTATAAATATTATTTAATTTACTAGGTCTTTAGGATTTAACTCCGCCATTGCTGCGAGTAATACATCTAACTTATCGTTTTCCACAGAACTATGCTCAACATCATTTATGGCAGCCATTAACCGCCGCATGTTTTGTTCTGATTCGGTTTTAAAAAAATTGTATATCAGAGCGACCCCACGGTAAAGCCTTTGTTGTAATGGGAATAAGAAAACGTTTATCGTCGTGGTAAGACAAAGCTACTTTGTTCTTCATTCCTGTATAAATATCATGCAAAACGCTGCGAAACGTGTTCATTTTTCTAAATACTACACCACCTTTTTCAACAATTTGTCTGTAATCATGTGCCGATAGCTCTTTTTGAATAACTAATCTTTTCACGCCTTTGGCTTTCTTTAGTTCTTTACCTACAGATCGTACGTGATATGCTTTTGCTCCGGTACCATAAAACTTATTATTGGATCTGCCGGGAATTCATCTTTAAAATTTCCTGAAATTGATGGATCCTTCGGGATATCAAATATATTTCCGTCTTGATAATTTGAAGTATCGAATTTGTCCCGGTTATCTAGTATAAAGTCATACAAATTTTCTGTCATTATTTTTAGAATCAAACTATCAGTATCACAGTATAAAAGAGACGTCTTATCCCCAAACTCTCTTTGATCGCGTTGTACAATACCGTCTTTGACAATTCCAAGATGCAAAAACCCACATAAATTGGTTTGTTATAAACTACCTTTTGCTGACCCATTTTAGTAAACTTTTTGTGTAAAAAGATTTATGTAGGTATATACTAAGTTTATATTTGTCTCGTCGTCTTAGATTGCTTTTCTAATAATACTAACATTAGTTTATATGCCGCACAATCAACGTTGTTCTATATATAAATGTATTTGTCTGGTCTGGTCGATAGGGCAATCGCACTAGCTCTGGCTTCTGGAATTGGGGGTTGTCTAATTTCTGTGTTATTTATTTATTTCCAAGATTCGTTACTTATATAGGTAGCATGAGAGTCTTATCTTTCAAGATCTATTAGTGTAGACACTATGTCTTTCATATACCTATTGTAAATAGTACTTACATCGACCTCTATATTGGCAGTCTCGATACAGTTAAAAATTTTGAAAGTACATAGAACAGAAAAAGAAGCTATTTTTAATGCAATATACAATAATGGATTTAATTGAGCGATAAATTAGCATATTATATCGATATTAATTGTGTAAAAGTAATTACCATATTAAATTAATTGACTTAGTATTAATTAGCGGCTATAATAACTTTTTATTAAATCTGCCAGGAATTCATCTATAAAATTTCCTGAAATTGATGTGCTAACGTTTTAATATATAGAATTGACAAAAATCTAGTGTCTACCTAGCTAAATTGCACAATTATCCCGTGAGATCAGCTGAAAACTATAAAAATTGTCAACTTTTAGTGATTGTTTACGCTCGTACAACGTTTTACAAAACTATATACAATAGATGTTACAATACAATAATGACTAGGTACAAAATTATATTACTATTGTGAATAGCTTATGCTAAATAAAAAATCTATTCTAATCTAAAATTATAACACACGCTTTTTAGGACTTCATACTTCATTTGTTGTAGAACTTCATTTTTTAAATAAATTATTTCTAAACACTTGCGTTTTCTATGGTTTCCGTAGATAGGATGGGATATATAAAGCCATTTTTTTTCTTTCCCATTTCAATTCATATATTATAAGTATATCAGACGTCTTTCTCAGTTCACTCTGCCTACCAACATAGTCGTGCATATAAGGTGTTTTGTAAATGATATATATTTTTATTTGTTTTGCGCGATCACGTCGACTCCATCACATAGTACATAGCTTTTTGTAAGTGGCTGTCGTTTATGCGGAGCAACAAATTTTTACTTAACTTATTTTTCGTATTATTACATAAATTTGACATAAATGTAACGTTTTGTTGCGAATTTACACTACAGCTAAATCTCTAGTGTCGACGTAGATTATTTGTTATAGTAAATTTTTGACCGCAAACAGATACGTAAACATTGTTATTTGATTTCAAGGATATTCTATCTACCGCCTGGCACTGCCTGGCAGTAAACAGATCTCATATGTTAGGATTTAACAACAGAGAATCCCAACTGTTACAGTGTTACCTGTCATTATATGCGAGTTTAAATGCAACTTAAAACGAAATTACGGGTAGGTACAATTTTTTATAGGTTCGAAATTAGAAAAATTTAAAGGTCTTTTACCTCACAAACTCTATAATAGGCGGCTACTGGTTTCGTGGTATAAAGTACTACCATATCTTTACGAAGGTAAAAGGATAAAAATATAGTACAATGCAATACATTAACAAATTAAAAATACTTAAGATTGACAGCAGTGAACCAGTAGTCATGGACGGCTTTGAAATGCCATTAATATGAGGTACCTCTGTTGGCGAGTTAGATATATACTTATTGCCCTCTAATTATGGATTTAAATAGTAAATATAAAGAAGTACATACAAAATCAAATTGTAAATGGGTGTTAAGTGAAGTATAACATTTTAGATTTGGAGTTATTGAGTAAATTCTCTTTACTCGTTAAATGCAAACTTTTTTACAGACCGTAAAGAGAGCCGCCTTGTAATTATTGTTTGTTATGGTTGTTGTCCTTCTAATTCTAGCCTAAAGTACAGCAGAGGTACTTAAATTTATGCACGTTTGTATTCTAGTTTAGTAATTTTCATTTATTTTGTTATTTTTCACAAGCATATCAGTAAAGTTTTGCTAGCGTTTTAATGTATAAAATAGACAAAAAATCGAGTACACCTATCTTAATCACCTTTCTTAGTTAAGAGCTAAATTGCACAATTATCCAGTGGGATCTATTGAAAATTATAAAAAAAGCGTACGTTTAGTGATTGTTTACGCTTATACAATGTTTTACCCAGTGAAATTAAAACCTCTGGTAATTTAAAACTATTTACTAAGAATGTTACAAAACTGATGTTAGAGCACAATAATGACAAGTACAAAATTATGTTAGTAAATGTTAAGTAAAAAAACTATTATAAAATTATTATAACAGATGAAATTCTCTTTACCGATAACGCCGTTCGCGACTTCGTTGAAGATAACTTCATTATTTTTAAATAAATTATTTGTAAACATATACGTTTTCTTTGTTTCCAATAGATAGGAGGGGCTTATGGGACCCCATTATTTTGTTCGCCATTTCAACAATCTAAATTTCTAATGTCTCCGATTTTAAGGAGTAATGTACGTGGTGGTGTAAAATAACACAGGCGTGCGTAGGCATAAATAAACACGTACCAATGTAACGAGCTCTCAATACTAATCAAATTGCCTTGATGTACACGAATTTAGTTGATACTTAAAACCTTTAATAATTTATTTTCTAGACTTCTACGGGATAGTAATTCTAACCCTACATATTGAAAACATAGTCCAAGACAATATACACCACATACTATTATCACTTTATGCATCGTCTACCAGGTATCAAACAAAATGGCACAAATATATTCTTTTCTAATTCCTAACTTTGTTTGAACGTGATTTATTTAGTGATGTAGTAGAGTGCTTTCAAAACTCTCATGAAATGCGCCCGTTATGAGTACATTTTGAAAACATTTACTCAGTTATCTACCATATACCTCGTTACATAAGTTTGACAAAATAAATTACTTATATGTTTCAATTATAGTGATTAATACTAATACAGTAGTATGCGTATAGTCTTTAAACTGTATTTAAAACAACACATAACCGGAGATCAGTATTCTGCGAGAGCTCGGGATACACAATAAATCTAATGTTTTCCATGTAATTGAGCCGACCGACGCGATGGCCGAAGTTATGTATCTTTGCATATGAAGGTAAAGCTCATGAGGTTTTGAAACTACATAAGATGAAGTAAATTTAAAGTAAGGCGGATTTCTGCTTAAAGTAAACACACTTTAGGTACACTATTGTAGGGTCCAATAGATGGTGATGGTATTACCCGAGCTACCGTGTTCGGTACTGTATACTGGCTTCTTAATAATAATTATTGTCATTATGCTCTTGCAATGTTCACTTTCTTTACAAAATATATCATAGATTTAAATGTAAAATTGGAATAAAAACTCTTTAGGTTTATTAAGGTATACCTCTTAGTTATGTAATCAAGATAGGTAATAAAATACATGCATTATTTTAATATTTGTTTTATTTCTAATCTCACCATAATATATGAAAATACAAAGAAATTTTTTTAAGATACTATAATTGTGCAATATGACAATATAATAATTATTTATATCTAACAATAAATACAACATAAAGAATTATTTAACTGCCCGTATCACCATCAGACTGGTCCAGTTGGTATTTTTCAATAAGTTCCTTAGGCAGGTACTTCACTAAGTCATATAGAAAGTGTCTCAATTCTATTCTAATCATATGCTCACAAAATTCGTCCAAATTTAAAAAGCCTCGTGAATATTTGTAACATAGATTTGCACCAGCAGCATACGTCCTGCAATCTTTTTCAATGCGTTCAGTTTCTTCAATATCGTAGAAGACATTTGTATCATAAACTAATGAATGCTGCGAATCCTTGATTAAGTCACTCAGTTCACAAGACAACCTTTCAATGGCCGATTTAATGTCTTCTGCCCGTACCCACCGTTGAGCTGAATATTGCATCCACATTGTCAGTTGGACTAAAATAAAAAAATAAATAAAATAAAACAAACATATTAATCATACATATTCAGAAAGGATAATTTTTTTTTATCAACTTACACAAAATGTGATGATGAAAATATATTGTCAATTTATTATTGTTTACTGTCGGATGGTTGCACAACATTCACTTGCTAGCTCTTGACTTATCGACGATAGGTTTTAATTGTGTGATGCAGAAGCATTCTATTTATATTAGTAGTCACTCTCACCACGCATGATCAGAAGAATACAATTACCTCCCACCATTCTAATTATTACCACACTATAGAGTTGACATAATAACAGAGTTTGAGATATGAAAAACAAAGTTCCCTGAACTTATACTTCACGATGCCTACTTGACCTATAATGCATTGGATGGATCAGTTCAAGGTGGATTTTTTGGTGCAAGATAAAATAAAAAGACAATTAGTTAGTAATGTAGTAGAATAGGTAATAAATAGTATGAAAATAGTAATGTGACAGAATAGGTAATAAATAATATAAGAAAATGTAAATCATGTGTTTCAATTCTAAAAAATAAAAACTAAAATAAACAGCTACACGTTCTCCTCACTTGTGATGTCAAGATGTTAAGTACACAAAAGCCATAAAGAGGGTACGCTGCATGTACTGAAATAACAATGCAAATGCCCCCTTTCACAAATTCACTGATAAAAATCTCGGTGGATAAAACAGGCAGGTCGTAAATGTACATCTCATAAATCAGCATAGGATAAGACAGATGTCCCTAAAGATAAGACAGGTAAAAATCGACATAAAGATAAGACAGATAGGTCGCAATTGTTTATCAGCATAAGGATAAGGCAGGTAAATAAAGTGGTATATAATCAAGAATGAATGTTTGTTATCTCATCGTAAAAAAATACAAAGTGCAATAAGACAATACAACATAATAGAGAATTATTTAACTGTCTGCATACGAATGGCTAGACGGATGGATTGACCATAATTGCTTTAATCACCATTATTTTTACTGCAATTACCTTTATTTTTACTTAAATTACCTGTAATTGTCCTCTAATTACCACAGTACTTTAATTACCTCCCACCACTCTAATTGCATCCCATCACTCTAATTACCCCCCCCCACCACTACAATTACACCACACCACTACAATTACAACACACGACTTTAATTACCACCCACCACTTTAATTGCCCCCCACCACTACAATTACATCACACCACTACAATTACCTCCCACCACTACAATTACATCACATCACCCTAATTACCTCCCACCACTACAATTACATCAGGCCACTCTAGTTACCCCCCACCACTACAATTACATCACAACATTCTAATTACCTCCCACCACAATAATTATCCATCATCCAACTGCTCTAATTACCCATCATTCCACTAATTGCCCCCCACTACTACAATTACATCAGGCCACTCTAGTTACCCCCCACCACTACAATTACATCACAACATTCTAATTACCTCCCACCACAATAATTATCCATCACCCAACTACTCTAATTACCCATCATTCCACTAATTGCCCCCCACCACCACAATTACATCACGCCACTTTAATTACCTCCCACCACTACAATTACATCACACCACTTTAATTACTTCTTACTAATCTAATTGCCCCCCCACCACTACAATTACATCACGCCACTTTAATTCCTTCTTATTAATCTAATTGCCCCCCACCACCACAATTACATCACAACATTCTAATTACCTCCCACCACAATAATTATCCATCATGCAATTACTCTCACTAATCTAATTACCCCCCACCAGTCTAATTACCCCCACCACACTAATTGCCCCCCACCACCATATTTACCCCCACCACACTAATTGCCCCCCACCCCTAAACTGATCACTGATCACTGATCACTGCTCCTGCTCCTGAACCGAACCCCTGTCATTTCCTCACTACTCCGGCACGTTTTAAAGGTCCATTTTGGTAAAAAACTGTGGTCCTAATAAGTAATCGGGTATGAAATAACAAAATTTTTAATCAATCACAGTAGGCTTTTTAAAGAATAAAAGTGACAGATAATTTAAACCATTTAGGCCTAAGCAACCAGTTACTTTGATCAAGAAAATCATCAACATTTTATACTTAATAAAAATTGGAAAAGAGAACAAACTAAAATCTAAATAAATAAAATATTTTCCATTCAATTAACAATAAATAACAAAACAATAACTAAATGTGTTTAAAAATAAAACGTAATTGACACTAAAGTAAATTTTCAAAATGTCCTCCCCCACATTCTGTGCATTTTCTTGCGCGTTTAGAAAGGTCACCAATTGCTCGACGTATCATTTCTGGATTATTCCGTATTTCGTCGCAGGTTGTAACGATGCGCTGGATTAAATGTTGTCTACTTTCAATTTCAATGCTATAAACCTCGTTTTTTAAGTGGCCCCATAAAAAGTAATCACAAGGGTTATAATCAGGAGATCTTGGTGGCCATTCATGTGGACCCCCGCGTCCAATCCATCGATTAGGATACACATTGTTTAAGTGTTCTCTTACTTGAAGGTTAAAATGTGGTGGGGCCCCATCATGCTGAAACAACATGCCTCTTATACCGATATTTTCTAACATATTCGGTAAAATGTTTTGAAGTAAATCAAAGTAAATTTCACCATTCAATCTTTCTTCAAAAAAGTGTGGCCCTATCAAATGTCTATTCACAAGTCTGACCCAAACATTTACAGAAAACCTGTGTTGCGAACGGCGTTGGCGTACCGCATGTGGGTTTTCCTGTGCCCATTTATGATTATTTCGTGAATTGTTTACTCCATCCCTTGTAAATTGTGCCTCGTCCGTAAATAAGGTTCTGTAAATGACTGGGCGATGGTTAGACAACCAATGACAAAATGCCAGGCGGGGGATATCGTCGGGTTGTTGAAGACGCTGTACCTGCTGGATATGATATGGATGGTAACGTTCTCTTTTTAGGGTTCTCCATACTCGCCAATGAGGAATACCAGTTGCCAAACTGATTCGTCTAGTGCTCATATTTGGGTTTTCTTGAACTACGTTTATAATATTGTTTTGTTCCTGCACACCTTGTTGTAAAACACGCTCCACAACTGCAGAAGTAGGAAACTTTCCGTATTGTCTTGCATACTGGAACACCGTACTAAAGGTTTTATGATTAGGGCATCGACGACCAGGAAAACGCAGCCGATATTCTCTTTCCGCCGACCTACCATTTCCATTACAGAAACCATAGATGAATATTATGTCAGCATATTCCACGTTTGTAAATTTTACTGGCATAGTTAAAATATTTTCACAAGTTTTCACTAACTAAATGCGGATTATTGACACATTAAATTACTAACAAACAATTATTCAACTGTTTAGGAGATTTCTTTTTATTATCTGTCACTTTGAACAAGCCTACTGTGATTGATTAAAAATTTTGTTATTTCATACCCGATTACTTATTAGGACCACAGTTTTTTACCAAAATGGACCTTTAAAACGTGCCGGAATTTGGATTCACCCAGACCACCTAGGCTCAATAGAATTTTTGCAAATTTTAGTTATAAAACTATTTATTTCACGTGCCTCTCATTTAATAGGGTTCTGTAATTCATTTACTTGCACATTTAACAACGTATTTAAATAACCACGAAGGTGTAACAAAAAAATGAAATAGGCCATTTTGTTTGTTTTTCTTGCTCTTTTCGAATATCGTATCGAAATTTCAAAAAAATATATACAGGGTGATGTTTTATTGATGCAAAGAAGAAACATAAATTATAGTGAGTCCGGACCTGGATATATTTTTTTTATACATGTACCTCTTGGGGCTCGTTAGTACATTAGCCGTACCAAATATGAATCCGTTATTTCATTCCCTGTCAAAGTTATGACAAAAAACAGGTCTGGCCAAAAATTATTTAACACCCTGTAACTTCGTAATGAAGGCCCAATGAGACATTTCTATGGGAGCTTCCGGTTACCACTGATGTTCTCTACCTCCTATTAAGCTATGTCCCTCTCATGATGCAACACCCTGTATAACAAACAATTTATACCACATTCCTCCAACTGTCGACCTGATAATACAATAAATCTTTCCCCGTTAACTGCCGACTCTTGTAACTAACCAAGCCGAAAATAAAAATAATAAAGTATAAATTTAAATGTAATTAATTATATATTATCCTGACCTTCCCCTTTCTAATTATTTCTCTATATATTACACTATACTATCACTTTATATTATAACTACAGACATATAAATCATAATATTCCTAGAAAATGTGACGATTATTAACGTGTGAACAAAATTTTAAATACTGCTAGACACAACACGAAGTTTCCTCAGGTGTTATAACACTTAATGTTAATAAATGACATTGTAATATTAATAACAATAATTATATGAACTATATAATTACAAAAAATGTACAACTTGTAATAATGTTACAGTAATAAATAAGTAAATAAATTATAAAAACAGTTTTCTATGCGAAATTAGTAAATTTCATTACCTTTAATTTGGTTTTATGCTTTTCAATGTCAATGAAAATTGACCAAGATATGACAAAAAATCCTCGAAAAAGCATCAAGATGACGTGGCATACCCAATTCAACTCAACAATTTATTAAAATTAAAACATACAGGACAGTTGCCTAATCAGAGCCTACCCCGGAACCGACCATGCAACCACCGCGCTAACACGGTAGCAGATTGCAGGATCGGGTGGAAGAGGTCTGGGTCGGCGAAAACCAAAAAATGACAAAAATAACCTAAACTCCTTTTGCGCGAGAACAAATAATAACAGATAATTTCTTTAACATTTCCAAAAAAGAATAGAATTTACAAAACTTATAACTACACAACATTAAAAACTTATGGTCTGGGCACAATACACTTTTTAATTTCGTATCGGACGCAGGCATCCTAACTTGAACGAGGTGCCTTTCACGAGATACGTTAATATGGAGCTGCTCAAGGCTGGCCTAAACTTGGATTTTAAAAATTTAGATCTCAACAAAGGTTATGGTTTAAAGATTTGAATAATAAATAAATAAACAAATAATAAATACACCACAGGTAATGACGACCCCCTTTATCTCGGAAGGCTCTAGAAGAACCTTGTGTGGGAGGGGGCTATGCATTTAGAGACAAGGGACACACACCCAATATCCGTATATAGTGGAAAAATCCCTCTCACAGTATTTTCCACTGCCACGACCGGGGATCGAACCCGGAATTTTTGGGTGAGAGGCAAGTGCGCTCACCTCTCGACCATCAGTCATGATGAAATGAATTTAGAAACAAAAATGTACAAAAAGGAACGAAGAAAAATCAAACGTGACAAACAGTGACAAACAGAAAGGAAGAGGGGGAAATGAAAGACTTAAAGATAGCCAAAAGGTATGAAATACTACAGTCTGTTTTTAAACCAGGAGGACTCTTTTGAATTTGCCGCACTAAATCATACACATGTGATTGGTTGCGCGTTCGCCAGTTTTACACTAGGCCAAATCGTAAATTTTGACATGTCAGTTGAATATTTCAACCAAATTTCGAAGTGTCTTCATTAATTATTTTGTAGAAATTTGAAAGCAAAAGGAAACAGTTCTTTACAGAACTAATTATGTTATTTATATTTATTATATATACATATTCTGGATGTTTTCCAATTTGGATGTTGTGGCAAATTCAAGTTTAGTAGAAGTTTCACCAGTAAAGAAACGCAAATAATTAGATTTGGGTGCTTTAGCATTATCTGAGAAGCAATGTGTAATAAATATGTATAAACAGATGTTGAGTGGGAAAACAAAGGTCAAAATGTGTGAAATCGTATCTACAATTATGAATGCAGTGGGTAAGGTATTGAACAATAAGATTTGTAAGAATTTACTGTTAGGAATTGCAAGATCAACTGTATTCCGTATGATAAGGGAATATAGAAAGACTGGAAATATACGCAGGCCAAAAAAAGTTGGAGGGAGACCAGGAATTATTACCAGATTTGATGAAACAGTGAAAAACTCTATTCGAAAAATAATACATAGTTTCTTCTACAAAAATGAAATGCCTACCCTAAACAAAATTCTACATGAAATAAATAGTCGCCCAGATTTGCAGAAGTTTTCTCGATCCTCAATAAATTCATGACGGAAATTAATTTCAAGTAAGTTACATTTACATTCGGAAAATTTGTGTTGAGCATATCATCAAAGAGGAAGAAAAAATGTACAAATTGGATGGAATCATGGACACTATAATTGAGCCGTTAATTATTTCTATTGGTGCTGAAAGCGACACTTCATCTGAAAGTTCGGATACAGACACAGAATTAGATCTTCAGTGACTTCAGTGATTAAGTGATAAGTGCAAAAGTATTTAAGGACTTATTCTAGAGGCGTTTAAGATGACTGATATATAATTAATAATTTATGTTGTTACTTCAACTATGTATTCTGTAAGTTCATAAATGTAATGTTTATTACCTCTTAAATATATATATCATTAAAATTATATATATCATTCACACATCAATTGAAAATAATTATATATTTTTTTAAAATATTGTTTAATAAGTTTCATATACCAAATCAAATTTCAAATATCTCAAACAATATTCTTTTTTGGAAATATATTATTAAGAATGTGAGGAATCCCTAGACCCCTTTTTTAGTAAGTATATTAGACTGCATACACCTATACTGTACTCGTGTAAGGTTGGTTGCTTAGAACCCCCAAAATATTCTAGTGTAATTTTCTGGTAACTTTTATAGTGTAAATTGGGATTCTACATTTAGTCCTCCTGGTTTAAAAACATACTCTAGCGAAAGGTGGATAGGGTTAACAGAAGTTACAGTTGGTGAAACTTGGCTACACAGGTTGTCAGAAAATCGGTAACGTCTGGTACGGTAGATAGGTAGTTACCAGTCGGCAATTAACAGAAACAATCAAATTAAAATAATGTCTTAAAATTAAGTATATCACAATATATCTGTATATATGACAAATAGACAAATAATGGTAACAAACATACAAGTATTGAATAAAAACAAAACAAATAAGAGAAGAAGAAATAAAATAGCAAATATTCTGCAAGTAAATGCATACAACATTCATGCTTATAGGGTCACTGTATGTATGGGTTCGTAGATATTCATCAACAGAATAAAAGCCGTATTTTGGGATAATTGTTTTAATTTTTGACCTAAAACCAACTAGATTTAACTGCTTGATTTGTGTAGGCAAATGATTGTAAAGGTCTAAATTGAGGGAGTTTTTTTTTAGTAACTGTTAAATGGTAACGTGGATTCATAAGAAGGCATGCAGAACGAGTATTGTGTTGGTGGTAATCAGAGTGGGTAGAGAAATTGTAGACGCTCTCATGAATTTTGATCAAGCTGTAATATATGTAGAGTGAAAGAAGAGGCATAATGCCTTCTTTAATAAATATAAGTTGATAGTGTTCTCTAAAGTTGATATTTGCAAGGGTTCTTACAATTTTCTTTTGTTGTCGGAAAGCTTTTATTGCATGTGAGGAATTTCCCCGCAAGACAACTGCATAACATAGTTTTGAAAGAAAAAGGGAAAAATAAGTATTTTTCAGTACGTTAAAATCAATAAAAGCTTTTAATTTTCTGAAAAGATAAGAAAAGTAATGCTAGCGAGCTTCAAATTAAGTTGTTCTATATGATGTGACCAGTTGAGGTTATCGTCCAGATAAATACGTTTTCCCATGGTTGAGCGTTGCTGTCCTCACTTCTTCCTCGGTGACTGGATGTAGAAAAAAAAAAGAGAAATTAGGTGCTTGTAAATTAATCATAAAATCGCTACGAAAATTTTTGTTTAATTCAGGCAAGGAATTTATTAAGTTTTCTGCCATAGATGTGAAATGGTTGTTAAAAACATCATAGGAGATATCAGATTTTATGGTCTTGGCCTGAGAATTGATTATCTCAGAATTGATCATCTTCCAAGCATCTCTGGCTCTGTTTTCTGAATCACTTATAAATTTGTAAGGTAAGGGGTATTTGATCTGAAATGGGACATTATGCTGTCTAATTTGTGTTATGTGTTTTGTTAACGGACCACCAAGCTTGAACGAATAGAAATTTTGAGTGGTATGCTGAACGTAGTCTGCTATCGGCGTTATGTCGTTACAACGTGCGTAGAGATCTCTGAGGGAGGTGTACCCTCCTCAATTCGATATGAGGCGCATAAATTTGTGCTCAAACTTTGGATGATATATTTATTCAATTCCACTTGTTGTTCCTGAAAATTATTACGATTCTCTGTGTTCTTGAATGGTAGACAGAAGCGGGTAAATAGAACATCTCGTGCCGTGACACGTTACTCATAAATGACAAGGGCAAGGGAAATCTACCATAAGCAACTATACTACATCAAATAATATTAACACATTTAACTTAACGAACTAACCTAAAAAAATACTCGTATTTCGTATTTTAATCAGTTGCTAACAAACTGTAGTAAAAAAAACTGTAACAAAAGGGTTCGAACCCTCATCACGGTACGAGATGCCCTATTTATCCACTTTTTGATAAACAAAGCCGTGTCAGTTACTAGGTTACGGAAATCCTACACAAAGTACCTACTATGAATTTTTTTTAATTTCAAACTTTGTAATGCTTCCATGTCCATCACTATTTGCTTATAATTACTTACTAACACAAAATGCGAAAAAATAGTATAAACAAATCTCGTAAGAAAAGCAGTTTTACTAAACTCATAGTTATTAAGTTACTCGCTCGCTGCACTCGCTCGTACTCAAACACTACACTCATTTAGTAAAACTTTGTTTTTCTAAACTTGTTGTTTAATGTACTATTATCTACTCTCGTTTAATATATTGACAGTAATATGACACTAATTTCAGTGTCATAATGACGTCGATTATAGCACTAATGCGATATATCGCACGCATTTTATAAAAAAAGCACGCAATTGTATGCTGCAATAAAACTTAATCCACACATTTTCGACATAGAAATCAGTACTAGTTACACTGCAAATAATTAAGTTAATCAGAGCTTCACTAAATATTTCACTTATATTGTAAGAGAAAGTAATAAAATCGGTGTTTATTTTATTCTCCAACCCTGACAAATGTCATTAATTATGATGGCTGTCACTGTTGTTGAATTCCTTGTCATATGAAAGCGCTATGGTAAGCATAAAATTACTAAAGGGACACCAAACATGGATGGTCGTTATGGGGTCGTAAAGAGGTAGATAGGTTAATGTTAATTTTTAGAAAGAAATAAGCTATTGCTTTATACCTCAAGGAGAAACAACAATGCAGCTACGGACACGTGTTTCCGAGTTGTTGCTCCTCACCAGTGTAGCGTAGCTTAGCGAATATATCCTATAGTTGAGCAAAACTATTAAAGGTAGGAGAGTGCAGTAGACAGTACTCCATTTGTAGTTTCATACTTCATGTGCCATATTATGCTTTAACTTATTTCTTTCTTTAATTATTTAAGGTCATAAGCCCTTCATCTTTTATTTTGTGCTTGCCAGGTGGAAATAGAGCAATACACATAGGACTCCTCGTACTGACTGCTTTCATTTGAAGCCCTAAATGTGGCAAATGAAGTATAAAAGTACTAATCGAGTACTCTGTATTGTACTTCCCTATCTTTATTAGTTTTGCTCAACTATAAGATTATATAAGCTACGCTACGCTGATGAGGAGCAACAACTCCGAAACACGTGTCCGTAGCTGCATTGTTGTTTCTCTTTGAGGTATAAGGAAATAACTTACTGCCTTCTTTAATTATTTAACCTCATAAGCCCTTCATATGTTAATTTTTAGGTTGTGATAGGCAATAGGAGAAATATTAGGTACTCAATAGGACCTTTATTGGACATAGAGGGTTGAACTAGCCTTGTTTGAATAGTGCATACTCATTATAAGCCGAGAGATACTGGCTGATGGATCATCCGAAGCCAACAAAGAGAGAGAGATAACAGAAGTCGATATCATCTACAATACAACATTTAACATGACTTGTATAAGAGTCGTTAAAAAAAATAATATGACCTCTTTATGGTTTTGTACGACGAGAGGTCATAAAAAAATTGAAACTTATCACGAGATAGTACCTAAAATGCAAGGGAGTTATTTAAAAGGCGTTACATTGATTTTGAATGCAACCCATAAATGAAAATATGATGTCTAAAATTGTTAACAGTAACATAAGTTATAGCAATATTATTTAATACTACTGATTTACGCCCAATAAACAGAAATAATATGCTCCAGAAAATAGTAGTCGTTATAGAGGTTAAATACGACTTCGATGAAGCAATTTTTGTGCTGTCAAATGTCAATATTAGCCTATTAGAAAAAGTACCTATAAGAGTGAGCGTGTAAGAATGTCTAATAATTCTTTATCTAACCAACAAAATCGCCCATGTAAACAATTATTGTCAGAAGAAGTAATAGCTGAGCTGTCAAATTAATTGTTGTAATATTTTATATTGTATCAAGAGTTAGAGTCTAGTATACTTTAACTTGGCGTGTGTATGTATGAGTTAATATTTCCGTACGATTTCATTTTCTCCCATATTGAACACAAAGTTAAAGCAATAGTCCAAAAACATTGTCTACGTGGACAATATTTCTGGATCTTTGTGTACAAGAGAAAATGAAATCATACGGAAATATTAACTCATACATACACATGCCAAGTTAAAGTATACTAGACTATATTCCTTAGAAATTTAATTGTATTATGGCTCGTCTGGGTCACTTCAACGAAGCTTATTTAATTTTATTAATTATTTATAAAGAATGCGACAAAGTATTGACAAGAATGTGTGATACGTTTGCTATGAGATATCCTGATAATCCCAAGCCATCAGCAAATTCTTACAAAATTATAGGATTCTCTGAACTTTCGTAAATATCTTAAACATCGTTGTTGTTTAGATATAGGAAAGTAAATCTAAACTGTCCATATTTTTAGTAGTAGAATTTGAAAAAAAATGGGGTTTTCATTTAAAAAATTGAAGATATTTGATGTCTCTTAATTTATTTATAGTTGTGACCACTTTTGTGCTCACCCTGTATAATATTTAAAAAAAATTTCCGCTACTGAGGCCTAACACCGACGCTTGTAGACGAGCTACCCCCAACCAGGAATTTTGCCGAACCTCTTCCCTTAAGAAGAGTAGGGATCTTTTACTTGCCTAAAATTTAATAGACAAGGGACCGACGGCTTTACATCCCCTCTGAAGGATGGTATATCTCCTATACAGTCCTCGCCTAAGGTTGCATAGCTTCCGCGCATACACTGATATACAAGCCGCTGTGAGGCGAGAACGCGGTTTCCATTGGAATGGTCACCCATCCAAATACTAACTGCGCCTGTCGTTGCTTTACATCGCATACCGAAGTATGTACATAGTAAAGACGCACCTACGCTCGCCCATAATATTTAAATGTTTTTAATTATTTTGAAATAACTTGCGGCTGTGCTGATTACTTCCACAGTAAAAGATATTTAATTCCTTCTGTGGGTTACTCACAGGAAGAATTTATTTAGGACTCTGCAACTGTCAATTATTCGTTGAAATGTTAATATCTTCAAATTTTAGGTATAAGGTTTGTACTTTGTATAGTGACCTTAAAATTTTCTCAACTATCGTTTCCTCAAATAAAAATATGGGGGTTCCATTTAAAATAACAAAGTTGACATCTACTTCTGGTATATTTTCTACTAGTTTTCGAGATGTACCGTGTAACCTCCTGGCTGGACAGGCTGTATTATTTTGCACAAAAACTAACTGGTGAGTGAAAATGTTATTTAATTTCAACGAACCAAGCTGATTTTTTTGACCTTTGAACCTGTAAATGAAACTAAAATCGCTACTTTGAATTAAAATTAAAAATTCTGTCCTTAGTAAATACAAACTCACATTGTAATAAGCATACATTCATCACTGTTGGATACGTTTGTTTACAATTTATAAAACAATGGTTGTTAAAGTTTATGCTTCTCATAAAGTTTGCGCAGGTAAATTTTTATAACATGAAAGTGCAATTTTAATCAAACCACCTTTTTTACTTATTACCCTTATTTCTCAAGGCATGTCATGTCTGTGAATTATAGCAGGATATTTGTTGCATATTTCTAAGGAAATGTATTCCAGCAAGAATGCAGCGATACTATATTAGATTTAAGTTACTATGAAAGCTAATCTTTGTACAGGTTCACTGCAGAATTTTCAAGTAGGCGCAAAACTAATTCAAACTTATTTAATTTTCTCGCACTAAGCAGACGATTTGTATGAGAGGAGCGAGAAAAAGTTGGATTCAAAGAAGGTATGTTCGTGTGGTTTCTTGATCTTGTTATCTTAAGATATTTTCAGGGAGTGGCCTGTCTTTTCGGAACTACATAATGAAGGAACTTTCAGTTTGTGTCTTTAATAATAATAATATTTATTGATAAATTGTAGTAAAAATTACATTACATTTTGCATAAAATAAATTGCAATAAACATAAAATACTCGAAATGGGTCTGTAAGAACCTTGTATCCGAGATATAGAATAAGATTGGATTACTAAAAGGAGAATAGTTATGGAGTTAATTTTTCTTTTTTTAAATATAGACTTAAAGGTATGCAGTTACATAAATTTAGAAACTTAATAGGGGAAAAACAGATTAGGCAATTACAAAATATAAATAATAATCCTTTAATTGACAGGGCTGTCATTAATATGTCAAAAGACTTTTGTCCATTTCAGACAGGCTTGTCTTATCAAAAGGTTTAAATTTTGCAATAAACCCGAAATCTGTTCCAAAATTTGATATAGTAGCGGCAATAGAAAAAACGGCTCAAAATTTACCAACAGACAATGGCAAAAATTGCTTCAGAGAAGCAATACAAAATTAAAGGTAATTTAACTCCAGAAGAAAAGTTATCGATAAATTCTTTGAAACGCGATGAAAGTATAAAAATATTGCCAGCAGACAAAGGTAATGCCACAGTCATTATAGATAAAGATATATATAACACAAAAATCATGACTTGTAAATGACGGACCCTACACAAAACTAAACAAAGATCCAACAAAATCAATAGAGAGCAAAATTTACAGAACTTTGTTTAAATACAAACATGAATTTAATGATTTTGAACGAAGAAAACTTACACCACATCATAGTAAGCCTCCTCATATTTATGGCTTACCAAAGACACATAAACAAAATATTCCTTTAAGACCAATTGTTAGTTCTATTAATTCACCATGTCATAATTTGGCAACATTTTTACTTGAAATTATTGATCCATTATCTGGAAATACCGATTCATATATTAAAAATAGTAAACATTTTATAGAAAGAATTTAAAAAAACGATATTCATGAATCACACCTGATGGTTAGTTTTGATGTAGTTAGTCCTTTTACCAATGTTCCAGTAGATGAAACCTTAAAAATAGTTAAAGACAGGTTGTTAGATGATAATAATTTGGAAACTAGAAATAAATTAAGTGTAAATACCATATTGGAACTCTTAACACTGTGTACAAAAACAACCTATTTTCAATTGGACAATGAGTTCTATCAGCAGGATTTTGGTATGGTTATGGGGTTTGCATTATCACCAATTTTAAGCAACATATTTATGGAGAACTTTGAACACACATGTTCAAAATCGTATAAACAAACCGGTTGTCTGGTGGAGATATGCTGACGACATCTTTGCAATTTGGCCTTATGGTGTCGATCTACTACGTAGTTTTTTGGAAAATATAAATAATAAGGAACCGTCTATTAAATTCACATTAGAAGTAGAAAGTAGGAATGAACTACTGTTTTTAGATGTTTTAATTAGAAGGGTAAATAATACCATTGAAACAAGTGTTTATAGAAAACCAACACATACTAATAGATATTTAAATTTTAACTCACATCAGTCAACAAATGTTAAAAGGGGTGTTGTAAAATGCTTATACGATAGGGCCAAAATAATTTCATCTAATAATGAAATATTAAATAACGAGAAAAAATTTATCAAAGAGGTTCTAGTCCAAAATCAATACCCTGAAGCCTTTGTTGATAGAGTGTTCATAAATGTTGAAAATGGATAATCAGGTACGACAAAAACCTGAACGTCATTATACAGCAATAATTCCTTATGTATACGGACTATCGGAAAAGCTACGCCGTACAGGTGATATTTCAAACAGGGTACACTTTAAGATGTATTTTAACAAAAATAAAACCGATAAATAGGGAGCAAAATTCAAGAAACTGTATTTACAATATCCCGTGCGAATGTGATAAATGTTATGTGGGGGAGTCATCCAGACCTTTCAGTGTGAGGTTGGATGAGCATAAAAATTACATTAGAAAGAATGAAATTCAAAAATCAAAGATTTCTGAACATGCTTGGGAAAACGGACATAGAATAAACTGGGACTCGGCAAAAATTTTAACAAAAGAAGTAGATACCAAGAAAAGAAAAATTAAAGAATCAGCAATAATCTTATTAAATGAAGATAAGTGCGTATCGAATTGTTCTGTAGATATTTGTACAACCTGTCTACCAATGTTAAAAGAAGAACTTAACAAACTCAACAGTACCTAAAAGAAAATATCATCAGTTCAATGTTCTGTGTAAGTAGTAAGTATCTATGGAAATAACATAAACAGAATCTTAAAGTTGTGTATTTGACATACACAGCAAAATAAGAGGGACTTCCAAAAAAAGCTTTGAAAACGGAAAGAGATTACTTTCCGAAACGTCAGCAAAATACATTATTTCTGTGTTTATTCCGATTTATATTATTTGCAAAACATAACCTCTGACTATTCCTTTGGCGTAAACATCACGGGTGCAGAGGCTTTTTTCCAATAATTCTATTATTTTGTAGATTCGGTGATTTGTTTTTGAAGAGGATAATAATACATGTGGTAGAAAACGCAAATAATAGGAAAGCATATAGACTTGTTACATACTTGTGAGGAATTATAATGCTGTTCATGTATTATAATATTATAACTATGGTTACAACAACAACAACACATATATGTTAGACGTTATGTTCATGGGTTAGACTCATACTTAAATATGGTAAATATGTTTCTATCCACTATTTGATGAAAAATAATCTTGGTTTATTCTTAATCCAATGCTTTATTTTAGTTTTATATATATTTATAGAATTATTTTATTTATTTCCATTTATAGTTCATTGTATATTTTTGGTCCAATATAATAATAGCTTCTTTGACCAATTGTTTTATCACTTCTTGGTACTTGTATTGCTTGTTCTTTTTCCGTATGTTATAGACATGTTCAATGTTTTTGAAGTCAATTTTATTTTTCTATTGGTATATTAACATACGTTGACAATACAATTTCCTCAGATCAAAAATGATGGCTTCTCTATAAAGGTTATTGCTAGGGTAAGTATAACCTTTACCAACTATAATTTTAATAATCCATTTTTGAATAATTTCTAAATTTTTAGCTAGGAACTGGTGACACTCCCCCAAACAATAACCCCATAGGTAAGGTGAGATTGTACCAAAGCATAATACATGCATTTTAGGAAAGACACCTCTAGTAACTGTTTCAAAAATTAAAAATTTTATAACAAAATATCTCAATTCACCCACGAGAACATTTATTTGCATGTCCCATTTCAGTTGACTGTCGACTATAATCCAAAGATGCTTCACACTTTTAACAAATGATATCATAACAGTTTGGTCTTCACAGATTCTTTGTAGAGTTTCAAAGTCAGGCAAATATTTAGGATAATAAGTCGTTAACATACAAAATGAATCAAATTGGCCCCAAGACAGATTCTTGTGGTACACCGTAACTAACTAGGTGCCCAGCAATTCTAAATGACTCACTGTATCAAACGCTTTAGCTAAGTCAACGAATATACATAATGATGATTCTGTATTGTCCATGGCCTTGTACACAATGAGGTGTGCCATAGCACCTTGTGTTGGCTTAGCTTTCCTAAATCCATATTGTTTGATTGATATCGAATTGTATTTTTATATATATCCCATGATTTTAATTTTTATTATTTTTTCAAATATTTTCGAGATATTTGATAACAGTGATATTGTTCTGTAATTGGTGGCCTCAGTTTTATCCCCAGACTTATAAATAGCCTTAATAGACTTTTAGAGCCAGACATCTAGAGACCTATTTACTATATGTGTTAATGGTTCCAGAATATATTTAGCAATTTTTTTTAAGGTATATGCATTTATATTATCTACTCCAGGCGATGTTTTAGATTTTAGTTCTTCTATTATTTTACCTATTTCTATTTCATTTGTGGGTGCAAGGAATATTGAATATCCGTTCTTGGTTTTAGGCAAGGTATTGTTTCTTTTAACTGCAATTTTACTTGCTAAATTTTTGCCTGCATTACAAAACGTGTTCCCCATATTTATATTATCTGTAACTATCTCACTACTATCATTCTTTATAGTTTTAATATGTTGTTAATTTTTAATATTAATATTTTGGATTTCATTAAAACATTTTGGACAACTTTTATTTGCTTTTATTTGTTCTTTATAATAATATGTTTTTGTTTTTTTAATTGTCTAATTTAGTTTATTTCTAAACACTTTATATTCACTGCGTATAATAAGGTTAACTGGATATTTATGAATTTATTTATATAACATATCTCTTTTTTAATGGAATTCATTATACCACTTGTTATCCAGGGATGACGTTTTACCTCACTCTTTTATCCTAATAATTTTTCTATTCTCTTCTATTTTTTGTTTCAGCTTATTTAAAAAAATATCAAGCGCTTTATTATTATTTTTTTCTTATCTTAGTTCAAACCATTTTTCAGCTGAATGTACTCTACTACCTGTCTTCAAAAAAAAAAAAAAAAGAAAAGTTACAAGATATTGCCTGAAAGTTATTTGTGGCATTCTACGAATATTACAATATTACAATTTTAGGCGAGGGTTATATAGGGGATATACCATTCCTCAGAGGGGATGTAAAGCCGTCGGTCCCTTGTCTATTAAATGTTAGGCAAGTAAAAGATCCCCATTTTTAAGCTTCGAGGAGAATTTAACTATTCCTACCATTTAGATTTATATGATTTTTGTATTAAATTTGGAATGCATTAAACAAAAATATGCACAGTTCTGTGAACAACTTGCAAGCTCCATTAGTTTTACTTCTAAATAATAATTTCCACTATGCCTTCTAAATAGATTAAATCAGAAATATTCTCCATATCCTCGTCTGTAAACCATATTCCTTCCAATATGCGCTCGTAAAGAAGTTTTCCAATAGCTATAAAATTTTGTAACCCATAAATGCTTATCTTTTAATGCTTTTAACATTTCTGTTTCGAACATAATAAAAATATCACCGAGAAAGAAGGAAATATAATAAACTTACTTTAACATGATTTACGTTTGTTCGATAATGCGGATGACACTGGGGAACATTTAATTACCTTTTGACAGTAAATTATATGCAACGGCTCACCCAGGTCCGGTGGTTCATTTCATATTATTTGTGAGCCAAAGTACTATATTCTCCTTGTATCACTATTTATTTGCAAAAATAAGCTCCATAAAAATAAATCCAGTGGATTAAGATCTGGTAATTTTGTTGGATTTTCAATGGACATCGCCGCCCAGTGTATGTTCTAGAAAACTACCTATTTAAGAATTATATTACCGTTATTGTGATAAAGCTCCACCTGTCAGTTGCCATCAGTTCTTAAAATTTATGAATAACGTTATTTTGTTAACGATATAAATTAATATTGATACAACTTTTCTCTTCACGCTGAGTCCATGGTTAAGTGTTGACATATTTTTTAAGAGAACCCTGTATAATAAATACTACAATAAATCAGCTACAGATGTAAATATTCCCGTATAGTTTTATAATAGCCCAAGAAAGGACTTCCCGAGACATAAAAAATGCAACAAAAACTTTACGACCTGATTAAAATACCATTACTATTTGTGCTACCTCGATCGCAAATCATCTCGCTTATCTTTAAAGGTTTTTAATGTGCGTCGAGTCGTTTGATGCAGGCAAGCCGCCGTAGCCTGTGGCGATAATCATTATGTCGTAAAGTTTTTGTTGCGTTTTTTATGTTCTTACTTGGACTATACCAATTTAACATTCCAAATTCCTCAAATGAGAACGTGTTCAAAAAATTATTGAAATTTTTTTGACGATATTTATTTTTGTTTATAAGTTAAAGCTTGAGTCCCCCAGTCTCCTCGAATTGCATACATATTGAGGGCCAACCACGTTTTTTAATCATTTGTCAAGTTGCTACGACTTCTGGTTTCACCGGAAGTGACCCAAAATTTTTATTTGTACATGGAATACCCATATTTTTGCATTTTTGAAATTTAGAGGTGATTCTGCACATAACGGAACTAAAGTTATGACTGTCCGCCATTTTGAAATTTTTACAGCTAATTTTGATTTTAAGATGCCGTGACCCCACCAAAATTGTTTTAATGTTCATAAATAATTGAAGAAAATATGTATAGAATTGTTTTGTGGTTTGTTTGTGTTACAGAAAGGTTTACAGTTGATAAAATCACTTTCTTGCAAATTACCCTAAATTTTAAAATGAAAGTACCATCCTCATACTAACGTTAAATTTAATTTTTCAATATGATTCTAACAATGCACCATAACAAAATTATTCATCAACGTTTGTAATTGTTATAACTCTGGAAGTAACTTCCAAAAAATAGCTTTGAAAACGGAAAGAGATTACTTTCCGAAACGTCAGCAAATTACATTATTTTTGCGTTTATTCCGATTTATATTATTTGCAAAACATAACCTCTGATTTTTCCTTTGGCGTAAACGTCACGGGCGCACTTCCAAAAAATAGCTTTGAAAACGGAAAGAAATTACTTTCCGAAACGTCAGCAAAATACATTATTTCTGTGTTTACTCCGATTTATATTATTTGCAAAACATAACCTCTGACTGTTCCCTTGGCATAAACGTCACGGGCGCAGAGGCTTTTTTTCCAATAATTCTATTATTTTGTAGATTCGGTGATTTGTTTTGAAGAGGGTACTAATACATGTGGTAGAAAACCCAAATAATAGGAAAGAATAAAAGTTACAAGAGTTATAACAATTACAAACGTTGATGAATAATTTCGTTATGGTGCATTGTTAGAATCATATTGAAAAATTAAATTTAACGTTAGTATGAGGATGGTACTTTCATTTTAAAATTTAAGGTAATTTGCAAGAAAGTGATTTTATCAACTGTAAACCTTTCTGTAACACAAACAAACCACAAAACAATTCTATACATATTTTCTTCAATTATTTATGAACATTAAAACAATTTTGGTGGGGTCACGGCATCCTAAAATCAAAATTAGCTATAAAAATTTCGAAATGGCGGACAGTCATAACTTTAGTACCGTTATGTGCAGAATCACCTCTAAATTTCAAAAATGCAAAAATATGGGTATTCCATGTACAAATAAAAATTTTGGGTCACTTCCGGTGAAACCAGAAGTCGTAGCAACTTGACAAATGATTAAAAAACGTGGTTGGCCCTCAATATGTATGCAATTCGAGGAGACTGGGGGACTCAAAGCTCTAACTTATAAACAAAAATAAATATCGTCAAAAAAATTTCAATAATGTTTTGAACCCGTTCTCATTTGAGGAATTTGGAATGTTAAATTGGTATAGTCCAAGTAAGAACATAAAAAACGCAACAAAAACTTTACGACATAATGATTATCGCCGCAGGCTACGGCGGCATGCCTGCATCAAACGACTCGACGCACATTAAAAACCTTTAAAGATAAGCGAGATGATTTGCGATCGAGGTAGCACAAATAGTAATGGTATTTTAATCAGGTCGTAAAGTTTTTGTTGCGTTTTTTATGTCTCGGGAAGTCCTTTCTTGGGCTATTATAAAACTATACGGGAATATTTACATCTGTAGCTGATTTATTGTAGTATTTATTATACAAGGTTCTCTTAAAAAATATGTCAACACTTAACCGTGGACTCAGCGTGAAGAGAAAAGTTGTATCAATATTAATTTGCTTATATCCAAAATACGATCCATATGAATGTACGCACAAAGTCCTCTTTTTTATCTTCCTTTTGTTTTTCGTTAATGAATATCGTTAACAAAATAACGTTATTCACAAATTTTAAAAACTGAAAGGTGGAGCTTTATCACAATAACGGTAATATAATTCTTAAATAGGTAATTTTCTAGAACATACACTGGGCGCCGATGTCCATTGAAAATCCAGCAAAATTACCAGATCTTAATCCACTGGATTTATTTTTATGGAGCTTATCTTTGCAAATAAATAGTGATACAAGGAGAATATAGTACTTTGGCTCACAAATAATATGAAAAGAACCACCGGACCTGGGTGGGCCGTTGCATATAATTTACTGTCAAGAGGTAATTCAATAATCCCCAGTGTCATCCGCATTACCGAACAAACGTAAATCAAATTAAAGTAAGTTTATTATATTTCCTTCTTTCTCGGTGATATTTTTATTATGTTCGAAACAGAAATGTCAAAAGCATTAAAAGATAAGCATTTATGGGTTACAAAATTTTATAGCTATTGGAAAACTTCTTTACGGGCGCATATTGGAAGGAATATGGTTTACAGATGAGGATATGGAGAATATTTCTGATTTAATCTATTTAGAAGGCATAGTGGAAATTATTATTTAGAAGTAAAACTAATGGAGCTTGCAAGTTGTTCACAGAACTGTGCATATTTTTGTTTAATGCATTCCAAATTTAATACAAAAATCATATAAATCTAAATGGTAGGAATAGTTAAATTTTACATATACTTCTTTAAGACTTCTGTAGCGTATGCCAAATGTTTCATAAAGTTAAAATTTTGTTGCGGTAGCCAAATAATAAAATCTAGAAAAGAAAAAGTTTCTCCACCGTCTCTAATGTACAGGGTGTCCCAGTTAACGTGTTATACGTTCAAATAAAATTACCCAAAAATTTTAAAGAAAACTATAACATAATAAATAATTCAATGTATTTATATCACACAGATCTGACGGAAGTAAAAAGCGTAATAAATAGTTTAAAACCAAGAAAATCCCCTGGATTAGATAATATACGGGCAGAAACGCTAAAAGAAATTGAAGATGAAATTGTAGATCCATTAGTATATTTAATAAACAGAAGTTTTACAGTAGGTCAGTTCCCGAATATCTTAAAAATAGGTGTAATAAAATCTCTCCATAAAGGTGGAGATATAACTGAGCCAATTAATTATAGACCAATATCCGTGATTTCTAACATTGCCAAAATTTTTGAAAAAATCTTAAAGAATAGAATAACGACATTTTTTAATAAATTTAACATTATATCTGAGAGACAGTTTGGTTTCCAGAAAAACAAATCCACCGAAGATGCTATAGCATACCTAACACGGTATGTTTATGAGGCTTTGGATGAAAAATCACCATGCTTGTGTATATTTGTGGACCTTGCGAAAGCATTTGACACGGTATCGCATAGCAACCTCTTAAAAAAATTAGAATATTGTGGCTTGAGAGGAAATATATATAATTTAATAAAAAGTTATTTGTCCGAAAGAATACAATATGTAAAAATAAATGAAAGTATTAGTGAACCAAGAACTGTCAGCTACGGAGTTCCACAGGGAACAGTTTTAGGACCACTTCTGTTCGCTGTATGCATAAACAACTTACTTTCGATGCAAGATATCACGGCTAAAATATTAAGTTTTGCTGACGATACAGCAATACTTCTTAAAGCCAATTCATTGAAAAATCTAAAAAAAATCGCAGAAAAAGAATTTAAAGACATTAAAAAATGGTTCGATTACAATTTACTCACTGTTAACTTTAAAAAAACTAGTTACTTACCATTTACCACATATGCTAATAATCTACCTAACTTTTGTCCACTAAATATTGAAAATCTTTTAAATATTCCAGAAGCAGATTCAGTGAAATATTTAGCTATCATCATTGACAAACACTTTAGATGGAACCTGCAAGCAAATCATGTTGCACAAGAAATTCGGGGCCTGCTATATCGATTTAAATACCTAAAACCTTATCTAGATATAAAAAATCTTAAAATCCTCTATTATTCGTTAGTACAATCACATCTAACATATGGTATTGTCGGATGGGGAGGTATTTGCGACACTTACCTAAAAAATTTAAAAATCTACAAAAATGGACACTAAGAATAATTTATGGCAAAAGTCGTAATTACCCCTCAGATGATATATACAAAATAAGTGAAATATTTTCTCTAAAAATTTTATTATACAGTTTTAAAAACAAAAAATTGTACAAACCTATTCAACACCAATATACAACAAGAAATAAAGAAAACAGTTATCAAAATTCGAAAGCAACAAAAACTATTGGACAAAAATGCTATTCTTATTTAGGATCAAGAATATACAACAGATTACCTAAACAAACAAAAAATACAAATAAATTGCACATATTTAAGAAAAATGTTGAAAAATGGTTAAAAGAAAATCCTAAATCCCTAGTACACAACATTATTAACCAAAACGTAATATAAAAAAGCAAGAAATTGGTTATTGGATTAGATATTTACGTGTAATATTTGAATAAAATATTATTATTCACCGATTTTGACAGAAAACCCTGAATAAGTAAAAATTTACCAAATAGTGACATTTATAAACCAAAAGTGACAAATGTATTTAACCCATCACGAACAAGTAGTGCTTAACTACTTATGTGATTATTGCACTGTTTATTTACAAAATAACGATATGGAATTAAACCATTCATTAATAACGATGTAATATGTAATTATTGTTATTTTATTGGAAATAAACATATTATTATTATTATATATTATTTCTTGGTAGTGCTTGAGATAAATTTTACGTATTTTCAGTTCATTATCAATTTTGGTCGCTCCACGGAGCTTAAAAATGCTTTTTTTTAAATACATTTATTTAACGTCGGCCTATTTCCGCTACTGAGGCCTATCACCGACGCCTGTAGACGAGCTACCCCCAACCAGGAATTTTGCCGAACCTCTTCCCTTAAGAAGAGTAGGGATCTTTTACTTGCCTAACATTTAATAGACAAGGGACCGACGACTTTACATCCCCTCCGAAGGATGGTATATCCCCTATACAACCCTCGCCTAAGATTGTATAGCTTCCGCGCATACACTGATATACAAGCCGCTGGAAGATGTGTGAGGCGAGGACGCGGTCTTCGTTGGAACGGTCACCCATCCAACTACTAACTGCGCCTGACGTTGCTTTACATCGCATATCAAAGTATGTACATAGTAAAACGCACCTACGCTCGCCCCTCCCTTAAAAAAATGCTTGAATCTATAATTTCATACGTTCAGGCAAGGTCGTCCCATGCACGTTCTGGGAACATGGTAATTATACTTTTTTGACACCGAATCACTGAGGAACTGGCTTAGGGCAAATACGTTAAACCCATCATATTCTCGTCAAAATCGACTGCTAGAAAATTACAGGGCACCCTCGACGCTAAGGGCTATTTTCGCTAAAACTCTCGAATTACTTTGACTACAGACCGGATTAACTTGTCCTCATATTTTACACAACGGATGAGTTGCAGTGCTTAATAACGTGGATTCGTAAAAAAGCTTTTATTTTCAAAAGTCGGTTTTCGTTACACTGTCTACATTTTGTGGTCGGGGCGATATTACGTCCCCGTGTCGCGACATTTAGTATACTTTATAAAATTACACTCCTTGATAAGTTTCCAAGATTTTGGCATAAAAAACGCTCCGTATAGCGAAAATGTGATCGAAAATATAAAAACTTCTTCCAACGGCAATCTTGGTAGAGAAACCGATTTTTAGAAAAAATTCAAAATAGTGAAATTTGTATTTGTAATTGAATATAATTATAAGACCGAGCAGAAAATTCACTTCTAAGTCATGGATAGCAACAGTTTCAGCTGTAAAAATGGAGGCTTCCGTAGGTAACTTAAATTTGTGCCTATTTCAAGTTCGGGGATGTATTCTCTTCTTGAACCTTCTGTAAAAATTGATAGGGGCGAGCGTAGGTGCGTCTTTACTATGTACATACTTCGATATGCGATGTAAAGCAACGTTAGGCGTGGTTAGTAGTTGGATTGGTGACCGTTCCAAACGAAGACCACGTCCTCGACTCACATATCTTCCAGCGGCTTGTATATCAGTGTATGCGCGGAAGCTATACAACCTTAGGCGAGGGTTGTATAGGAGATATACCATCCTTCGGAGGGGATGTAAAGCCGTCGGTCTCTTGTCTATTAAATGTTAGGCAAGTAAAAGATCCCTACTCTTCTTAAGGGAAGAGGTTCGGCAAAATTCCTGGTTGCGGGTAGCTCGTCTACAGGCGTCGGTGTTAGGCCTCAGTAGCGGAAATAGGCCGAAGTTAAATAAATGTATAATAAAAAAAAAAAAAAAATTGATAAATTTTCTTTATAAACATCAAGAATATTTTGGAACATTTTTTTGTTAATTTCAGGTAGAGCTGAAAAAATAGGAAATACTAAATTAGGCGAATGTTTACTGACATCTAGAGTGTTATTAAAAAGTTCTGTTGAGCACTGATTGTATATCAGACCATCAAAAATGGCTGTGTCAGAGAAAGTAATTGCCAGAGGGGTCTGACTTTTTTAGCCAGTAGAGATTAATGAGATCTTGTATACAAAGATTTGATATGCTACTACATGTTATGATATCGAAACTTTAATTTCAAATCAGTCTAAAAGAGACAACAATTTCACCTCGATATTTCAGAAGTAGATCAATATCTACTCATTTGTCGTACATTCATTTCAGCACCAAAAACATACATAAATTACGAAGCTTATTGGTCAGTGGAGTAACTTTCGTGAATTACTTATGCACATTTGTTTTAAACTTTTCAAGACTGTTAAAATATTGTTTTGGCGATAAGAGGCTCACTAACAGACACAGAAAAACGTATTCGAGCGAATAAATACAAGTATTTTCCTAGTTTTAGCTGTGATTAGTAGCGTGGAGAGGCAATAAGTCGATTTATAGAAAGACTAACACGATGTTCAACTCGATGTTCGATAAATCTTTTGTCGCCCTCAATAAATGGCTCCCTCGATACTGACTGGACCTTTTATAACAAATGCAATTTAAGTTTCTATTTAAAAATTGGTAGAATGGACGAATTTTTACCGGATCATCATAAATTTGGTACGCTGTAATGTGTCTTAAATTAAATTGACCTTTACAATGTTTTTTCTTTGCTTCATTAAAAAGCCCAGACAAGTCGACTTCGTCAAGTTTTAAAGAAAGCGAATTTTATCAAAGCGTTAAAAATACTGACACTGAAATAAGTAGACGATTTTTTCATTTAGTTTTACTGGCATTACCTTCGTTACATTTTCTAAGAAGTATAACGTCAAAATAAAGAATAAGGACGTTTACTGTGGTAAAAGCCACACTATTTTCTTTTCAGTGTAATCTGAAATTAAAAATCAGGTTCTTACTGTGCTTTTTATTTGAATATTTAAGACCCATAAATATGCTTCCCTTTTATGAAAAATTACTTGAATTAATAATGTTCAATCAAGTGATCCAACATATAAATTCAAATAATATACTGTGTACTTATCAATCGGGTTTTCGAGGTAAACAGCTTTACAGTTCATAATATCTGAATGGAAACAACAACTAACCAAACCGGGAATAGGAATATCTGCAGTATTTGCAGATCTTAAAAGTGCTTTCTAAATGACAAAGGAAAATACTATTAAAATTAAAGTATATGGCTTTTCAAATACGGTACTGCATTGGTTTGAGAGTTATCTTTCAAATCGTAAACAAATAATTGAAATAAATAATAATAAATCCGGACCTATTGTAAATAACTTTGGGTACTCCAAGGAAGCGTCCTTGGGCCACTACTAATTATACTGTATATCAGTGACCTGGATAATGCCTTAAAAATGTAAAATCTACTTTCTTGCAGGTGACACGTTGATGTATTATGCTGACAATGATTTCAATCAGTTGGTGGAGACAGTAAACCTGGAATTAAGCAACGTCTCAAATAAATTCAAAGAAAATAGGTTAAAAGTAAGTGAAATTAAATCAAAATGGATGTTTATTGGTTTACTCTTTTAAAGAACTAAACATAAATATCATTTTAAATAATGAAAATGTGGAACATGTAAAAAATATGAAATACTTAGGACTTGTTATTGATAGAGAACTGAGAGTAAATGAAAAATAGATAAAAAAATTGGTATCTTTAGAAGAGTCAGTCAGTGTTTATCAGTTATGTGTTAACGGATTCAAGTAGTTATGAACATTCCGGTCTTTTGTACCTAAAATATTAATGTTAATGTCTCTTATGATAATATTTATGTCGGTCATATTTAAATTTATTAGATATACATCACAATCGTTTAAAAATATATTTATGTTTATAGAAGGTGATCTGTACAATGAACTTATATTAATTTTTACCTTCTTTATTTTAAATCTACGGTTCATTAGTACTGTACACTAAACTGAACACTAAATATTACATTTTCTATGGTAACAGAGATTGCGTCTCTTATATAGATTACCAGTCCACTACTTTTATTAAAATAGGATTTGTTATAAAATATTTTAAAACCTATTATTTCAGAATATCCTACCTACTCAGTATTTCATGTTTCACTTAAAATTATCATATTGACATTCTCAATTTTAATGTTCTCTAAATGAACTCCTCAAAAACAACAAATAAAACAATATACTATATTACAATGATTTATTGTAATAAATCTGCATTTAACAAATTACAGAACAAGATAATTTATAAACACATAGGTAGGCTGATGTTACCTAAAATATACACGTACATACAATACTGATTAACTTTTAACTTTTTAAAAAACTCCGTCTTGAACAAAAAGTGAGATAGAATTAACCAAAGTAGGCTGATTTTCGTAAACGTACCTATAATAAACAACATTATTCATATTTGCATTCTGGGATAGTATTTTATGGACACACTGTACAGGCTGTCCATTTTATCAGGGCACTCGAGAATATCTCACTTAATATCGATCATACAAAAAAAATGTTTTTGCAAAAATTGCGCCGAAAATGGTTTAAAGACATTTGAAATCCATGGCCTACTTTAAGAGTTATGGCGGAAAATATCGAAAATGCGGAAAACGTATAGGCCAAATATCTCGATACGAGAAAAATTTTAAGGCGAAATTTTTTTACAAAACAGTGTTTCAACGAGGTTTTACCTAATTTTTTTCAAAACCGCTGTATTTTGAGATTTACTCTTTAGGCTGTTAAAAAAAATATTTTGAAACGGGCGGGAAATTGCGCTATTAAATAGAGTATTTTCCTCCCTTTTCAACGATATATCATATGCCATATTTATTCATTGGTATTACATTAGTAATTATAAAAATATTTTTTTTAAACCAATACATTTTTTTCAACAATTGCCGTGGAGAAGTATGTTTAAATAAAACGATAAAATAATTCAATAAATTGTTCAAATCTTTGCTATAATAAAACAATAACACAATTAAGAAGAATAAAGTAAATTCAGTTAACAAAAACAAAACAATCATCAAGAAAGCAACATGGAGCAATTATGGAAAGAGTATTTGTAGTTATGCCAATGTATAGAGGTCCTCCATAAAAACATCACTCCTTGCTCAGAAAGTTAAAATGTCTTTACCAATTAATTTAAGTATAATATCCATTTGTTTGTGTTTCAAGATTTCACGATTATTTCAATTATTTTAAAATAGTTGGCTATGAACAAACTTGACAATTTAATTTTTTGACAGATCATATCAGTTAATACTTAACCTCTCACTCAATCACACTCGTTTAAGAATTTAAAATTTTCAAAAATGATTTTCACTCACATTGATCGTTATAATGTGTTCGTTACATATTGTCAATGCAATTTTAACTCTGGATTAGCTCAAGTAGAATATAGAAACAGATTTTCACAAGCACTACAGCCGAATAAAACTCTGTTCAGAAAATTAGCTACGAAACTGAAAAATAATGGTTCATTTTTAAAGAAGAAGAGAAGGTTGAACAGTGTTACTGATAATGTAAATAAGGTAACCGAGTTATTAATTATGTAAAAAATAAAAATACACAAAATTTGGAAACATCCTTAAGAGTAATTCAAATTGCTTGTCATATAAATAAAACAAGTGCTAGAAAAATTTTAAAGAAGAATGGTTACCGGTGTTATAAAGCCAAAAAAGTTCACAATTTACAAGAGGGGGACAAACCAAGGAGGACGACTTTTTGTAGGTGGCTGTTGGAAAAGAAGCGTGCCGATCCATTAATATATAGTAAAATACTTTGGTCCAACGAGGCAAATTTTTCCAATAATGGCTTTTTTAATCGCAATATTCATTACAAATGGACTTCTGAAAACACACACTGGCATAGACCGACCGGGTTTCAAAATCGTTTTTCAATAAATGTGTAGGTAGGTATTTTAGGCACCAATTTAATAGGTCCTTATTTTTATGATGGTCACCTCAGTGGTCAAAGGTACCTAAACTTTTTGAAAAATGAAATTACTGAATTCTTAGGTGACTTACCTTTAGAGAATCGACACAACTTTCAATATTTTCAACAAGATGGAGCTTCTCCCCACAATTTCTAGATTTGCCTAGATTATTTAGACGAAATTTATCACCAATACCAATGGATTTATTCGATGCACCTCCCCGCCCCGCGTTCTCCAGATATAACCCCAATGAATTTTTTTCTATGGGGGTATATTAAACATAAGGTGTTTTCGAGGACACCGCAAAATGTAGAGGACTTAAAAGCTCGAATTCAACAGGCATGTATTACAGTTACCCTCGAAATGCTGAGTAATGCTTTAAATGCAGTCCCTCGCCGCACTCGATTGTGCATAAGAAATCACGGTGGACACTTTGAACACTTGATATGATATCTTAAAAATTATTTTGAGGATTAGATAAATATTTATGTTCTGTGTGCTATATTCTATTTATTATTAATTTGTTTTTGTTACCTGGATTTAGTTTATTCTTCTTAATTGTGTTAATGTTTTATTATAGCAAAGATTTGAACAACTTATTGAATTATTTTATCGTTTTATTTAATCATACTTCTCTACGGCAAGTATCATGCTTGTTAAAAAAAAATGTATTAGTTTTAAATAAATGTTTTTATAATTACTAACGTAGTACCAATGAATAAATATGGCATGTGATATATCGTTGAAAAGGGAGGAAAATACTCTATTTAATGGCGCCATTTCCCGCCCGTTTCAAAATAATTTTTTTAACAGTCTGAAGAGTAAATTTCAATATACAGCGGTTTTGAAACAAATTAGATAAAACCTCGTTGAAACACTCTGCTTTGCAAAAAATTTTTGCCTAAGAATTTTTCTCGAATCTCTTCAAATAACGGAGATATTTGGTCTAGACGTTTTCCGCATTTTCGATATTTTCCGCCATAACTCTTAAAGTAGGCCATGGATTTCAAATCTCTTTGAACCATTTTGTAGGTTATCTGAATCGGCACAATTTTCGTAAAAATATTTTTTTTTGTACGACCGATATTAAGTGAGATATTTTCGAGGGCCCTGATAAAATGGACAGCCTGTATATAAGTTAAAAATATTACAGAACCATTTGCTCTTCCGGTAAATAAATCCTGGTCTAGTTCTTGGATATTAATTAAGTATCATTCATTTCGAAAGCTTTTATTCTCATTGCTTACAGAAAATAATACTACTTATTAACTTACTAGCTAAGTTAGATAAGTACAGACGGTTTAACAGTTGTAGTACACTTCACAAATTCCACAGTATCGATTATCTTGTTATTTACACTGCATTTACTCTCTTTTATATCGACTAATTAAAATGGATGGAATATTCCCGAATCTTAAATAGAAAACGTAATGATGTTCTACAAAAACTCAAAGAAAGGCACTTCTACTCCACTGTATTGGTGTTACAGTTAACAATGGGAGATGGAATTGGAAAACATACCACGCACCAGTGCGCTAGCCGCCAACTTTCCATTGAGGGCTGCCATTTCAGACAGAAATCAGACCCGTATCAAGACGTAATGATAGTTTCGGTATCCCTTCATTCAAAATCACATACCGTAACACACCCTCTATTTTCCTCAGTAGGCTTGTACTACTGAAAATTATCTATTTAATAGCTACTATTAATTATTCCAGTTCCAAGCAACTCGGTCATATATTATTTAGATAATTGCACATTGTTATACGTACATGGATTGAGACATTTGGAAAACATAACATGTATGCATGCAAAAAACATAAAATATAATAACAGTATAATACTAGTAACAATCATTTCGATATAAATAGTTTTACAGAAGCAGATGTATTTAAATGTCTTAAAAAAATTAAACCTAAATTCACTGCTGGCCTGGACAAAATAGCCGCATTTTTAGTAAATTCCTAGCTTTCCCGTTATGCCTACTTTTTAATTTAGTTATCAGTACATCCACATTTCCAAATTTATGTAAAATATCGAGAATTGTTCCTGTTTTCAAAAAAGTGATCATGTAAATATTCAAAATCATAGGCCGATTAAAGTATATACGATTGGAATTGAAACTGGTCAGTTTTAAAGCACAGGACCGTGCGTACTGAACTTGATATTTTGTCCTATATATCTGGCAATGGTATTGAGATTCGAACGGTAGTTGAAACTGTGCAGGCGAGTTCGAGACTGGCACCGTAATCAGCCTGAATGAACCATCTACGACTGCACTGGTTTAAAGGTAATAAAACGGACAGGCCTACTAGCACAAAAAAACTCGTAAATGGTTTCTTTATCTTGGAACGTGGAAGTCTAATATCGTGCTGTCTATGTGCCAGTGCAGCGCATAAATACCTATTATAATATCAAGCGTAGGAGTTTAGTTAGTTATTGTTCATATTTATAAATATTTACTACTGTATAAAAGGTAAAATATTTTAATTATTTACTAATTTACCATGGCTTTCTGGAGACCATTTGAAACAGAGGATAATATAATAACGCCCAAAAATCTTATCATTTTGTTATGACAAGCATTTCTATTTACCTCCGCCCATGTACACTTTACCATTATTAATAATGTTGCGTTACTAAAGTTTTGGAAATACTCCTGCATATATATATATATGCTCTCCCGCGTCGATGGTCGACTCCTCCAGGAATCACGGTTGTCCTGCCATCTTCAGGTTCTCACTGAAAGCTGCCTACTGCTGCTTCTCGTTGCCCAAACTGAACTGACGTTCCCCGCGTTGTGCCTCCTTATATATGCAGCCATCTAGGGCGCGCCTGCGCTTTTCTCTACGTGTTGCCGATCCCTTACCATCTGTGGTAGGCGTAGCGGGCGCCTGAGCCAATCCGACAAGTGGCCTCGCTTAAACATCACGCTCCACGTGACTTCTCGCTAGTGGTGGGGCATCCTCGTGTCCAATTGGTGTCGCAGAATGCCGTGGTTCTCCTTGATTGGTCAGCGCTCGGCTCTGACTCCTCGTGATAGGTCCATTTCGGGCAGGTTGCTGTGTTTCTTCACTATTTGTCAATACTTGAACGTACCTCCTCGTGATTGGTTCGTCCACGATCGATAGTCGTATGTTTTCGGTTACGTATTTTCCTACAAGTGCGGGCTTTCAAGAACTGGGCAATCTCTGCGTATCATCTCGTTTATTAAGATTTTGTGGTCTTTTTTCGATCTCTATAGCCTCTCTGGTAACCTTTGACCTATAATGCTCGATATTATCTACTGCTCGAAATCTATTTTGTGTCCTGTAGATTTACACGCTGTGCTAGGGAGGATGTTTTCTCCTGTTTTCGTCCTGAATTCATATGTTCTTCCTTTCTTACACTAATACGTCTATTAGTCTGTCCTATGTGTGATTTGTTACAATCTTTTCACGGTATTTCGTATAGTCCTTTGTTTTCTAGGATAGTTTTTGATTTTGAAATACGGAGGACTGCACTGATTTTTCGGTTTATTTTAAATATTGTTTCTATATTATGTTTATGTAGAAGTTTGCCAATTTTATCTGTCGTCCCTTTCACGTAAGGTAGATATGCTTTTACATCTCTACATTGATATGGTCGACGTCTGCCAACCTCTGAGAACGTGTCACTAGAGTCTGTACTACTGAATTTACTTGTGCTGAATGGTGATGTGATGCCGCATTTAGATATTTGTCCCTGTGAGTGGGTTTTCTGTATACTGTGTGACTTAGTGTCCTGTCTTGTTTCTTTTTCACGAATACGTCTAAAAATGGAAGCTTGCGATCTGTTTCTACCTCCATGGTGAATTTGATCTTATCGTAAATGCTATTCAGGTGGTCTAAAAACTATTTAGTTGTTCTCTTCCATGAGTCCAGATTACGAATGTGTCGCCCACATATCTCAACCAAAATTTTGGTTTGAGTGGTGCCGCTTGTATTGCACAAATTTCTAGGTCCTCCATGAAGAGATAGCGATGACTGAAGATAACGGTGAACCCATCGGTGCACCTATTGGACACGAGGATGCCCGACCACCAGCGACGTTTCAGCGAGGCCACTTGTCGGGTTGGCTCTTGCTACGCCTACCATAGGTGGTGGGGGACCGATAACACGTAGCCAAACTCGCAGGCGCGCCCTAGATGGCAGCATATATAAGGAGCCGCACAACACGGGGAACGTCAGTTCAGTTCGAGCACCGAGGAGCAGCAATAAGCAGCTTGCGGTGAGAACCTGAAGATGGCAAATGAGATTCTGCCGAAACGTCGTTTAGACAACCGTGATTCCTGAAAGAGTCGACCATCGACGCGGGAGAGCACCTGGAAGTACAATAACACTTTAGTTAACACCCGCGAAAACCTAAAAAACAACTTATATATATAATTATATGCATAATCGTTTAAGTCAATACCAATATGGATTTATTAGGGGTAGATCCCCTGTTACAGATTTGTTCCGTATTACGCAGTATAGTGCAGATTCCGTTGACCTCTCGGACTCCAGACTGATGTCATCTACACTGGTTTTTCCAAGGCCTTCGATAGACTGGATCATAACACTCTTATTATGAATCTTCAGGCTCATGATTTTTTGACAAACATGGTCAATTTTTTCTCTTCATATCTTAGTAATCGTAAGCTGTATGCTGAATGCTCTGATTATCAGTCAGACGTCCGACGTACCACAAGGATCAAATCTGGGCCCACTATTCATTGACATATTCATTAACGATATAACTTGTGACTTAAATGTTAAGTGTCTAATTAACGCAGATAATTTGAAAATATATTGCAATATAAAAAAGAATGAGGATTGTATAATTCTCCAAAATAATCTTGATAAAGATAATGAATGGTGTTATGCTAACAAATTATCATTGAATGCAGCTAAGTGCAATGTGATGACATATTCTAATAAGATTAATGTAACTGCCTTCAACTATTCTCTGGGTAGTATACTTTTAAATAGATCTGAAACTCTTCAGGATTTAGGTGTGATCTTTGATCGAAAGCTCTCCTTTACTCATCATATTAGCAATTTAACTTTAGATTTCTTTAAAGCTCTGGGGTTTATTATTAGAAACTCAGCTGATTTTACCAGCATTAGTACCTTCAAGTTTCTATTCTTTGCATTTGTAAGATCACGACTTGACTATGTGTATTTGGTGTCCTCCTTATAATATTCACATTAAAAATCTGGAAAGAGTCTAGCGAAGATTTGTAAAATTTTGCTATTATAAAGAAGATAGTATATATACTCACCGGTAGGTGTGCCTAACTCAGATTTGCTTGACAGATTTTTCCTAGATAGTCTGCAGATTAAGAGAGAGAAATCCCAAAATATGTTGTTATATAAATTATTAAACATCGCAGACTGTCCCCAAATTCTGTCAATGTTGAATTTTCATGTACCGAGGTTATCGGCACGTGAATGGACAACTTTCACCTGGATACCCTCATAACTAATGTAAAAAAGTTTTCCCCATTACACGGAATGTGTACGTCTTACCACAATAGGCAAGATGCTATAGACTGCAGTCCATTAAGAAATCATAACGTTATTTATAAGTGTGCAAAGTTTCAGTTTAATCTGACGTTTTGAAGTGGGCGAGAATCACGTTCAAAGATTCCGTTATACTGTATACGACCAGAATTGAAACCGTATAAAAACTAAAAGCCAACAAAAACAGTCGGCATCTGTTTATTGTTTTTCTTACGACAACCATTTCTGTTTACCTCCGCAAGAGATACCGGCTGTTTTTGCCGACTTTTAGTTTTTATGCGGTTTCAATTCTGGTCGTATACGCTATACAAACAAACAAACATACAGATGAAGCTAATACAAGCGTGTTAAAAAAGAAATTACTTACCCAACCGACTCTCTATATAAGCTAGCTAATATTGTAGATATCAGACAACTCTATTGTTATATCATACTTCTAGAACAAAAAAAAAGCAAACGTAAATAAATAATTGATCATAGGTATAAAACCAGATATATGGAAGGCTCAATTAAGATTTATTAACACTAATTTTTTTTTCTAGTTGTATTATCTCCCAATAGCAATTAATATCCCAAAGTTAAATTTAGCAAACGGCTAACGTTACAAACGGCATTACTTTAATTGCTACGCAAATGATCGGCTTGCTAGTAATCTAGAGTAAGTGCGTAATCTGGCTATCCGTAGCCGAGGTCCGGGAGGACTATCTACTAAACACCTTTGAGTCCTCTCAGCGCAACGCCTAGGGAAATTATGCTGATAGAATGTATCTGCTTGTCCCCTAGTTGCCAAATACCAGTAACCTACTTTATCCATGGGAATACACCTTAAACAAAATGTAAATATATTAGTTTGGAAGTTTACCCGGACGTGACAAGAATAACGGGTGTAGGGTCAGTTTTCAAACTGAATTATTTATTACGTTACTGAAATATTAAGAGATTAGGAACATAAGTATACTTAGAAAGTACAAAAATGCTCAGCTGTTTAAAGTTGTCTAAAGAAATCTTCACAATAAAGCGATACACAAACAACTTTATTTGACACTGTAGTATGTTATATACGGTGATTCATGATGGATGGAGTATTAGAAGTATATGGAGAACGGATAAACATATCCTTTTGAAAATTTTGGTACCAAGGTAACAAAGTATGCTCTGTCGGTCAAAAATATTATCGACAGCGCGGCGTTGCCAATTCTAGGTGAAACTGGCAACAGCTTCGATATTTGAAATGCAAGACCCTGTATATTTTTCTATTTTTAGAATTTACATCCAAATCTGAGTAACTTTTGTTAATATATTCCTATACCTACCTCAAGCCGTTTCAGAGACAATTTCCAGATTCTAATATTTCCACTTCTAATAAATTGTGTTATCTGCCTATCAAAAAACAATCATAATCTGAACTGTCGGTTACCATTAGGTAAGGCCTGAGGACTTTTCATGCTGTTGACAAATCTTACAAGTATTATACAGGGTGGACCATTAATAATAGGCCATAGTTCAGGAGTATATGCTTTAGTAAAATGTTGCTGTAGAAAAAGATACACACAAGGTGACAAAGTTTAAATAATTTTTTCGTTTTTTGCAATAACTCAACAGCCTCTTGACTGATCTTCCCCAAATTTACTAGAGGAACTTTTTTTATTCTAAGAAACAATAATTTATGTATTACATCACGTTAGATCATAGAGGACGCTGTAGGACCTGTATCTGATAATGAATTTTTTTCATATTTTTTGACGAAACGTTGTGGAACTTCTGACCAGAAAATCTGACAAAGTGTATTTATTGAAAAAAGTACAAAACGTAAGGGAAAACAAAATCGTAATAACAGCGTAAACTATTTCTCACTTTCTTATGAATTAGTGGATTATCTTCACGGTTGTATTATGAGATAAATACATAAATCAAAAGATTGTCTAAAATAAGAATCTAATCTTATTAGAAGACCAAAAAATTACATAAAAGTTGACTTAATGACATTATAAACTTCCCCCCCCCCATGCAAAAACCCCATTGCTACAACTTAAAGTAAATGTTCGATATGGTCTCCACTTATTTCTGTGCCTTTTCTAATGCTATTCATAAAAGATTTCTTACATTGAAAAATACATTTTTCTGTCCTCTTATAAAATTCGCTGCGTTTTGTATTTTGTCTTACAGTTCTTCTTTTGAGTTGATAGTATTTGCATAGACTAAGGACTTCATATATCTTCACAAATAATTATCCAATGGATTATAATCAGGACTCCTTGGTGGCCAAGCAAACTCACTTCCTCGACCGATCCATCTGCGTGGGAAAGTCTCATCAAGATAATTCCTGACTTCAATGAAGAAATGAGGGGGAGCTCCATCTTTCACGAACCATATTCTGTTTCGTATGTCTAGCATCAAGGCATGTAATATGTCAGCAAGAGTATTTTGAAGAAAAAAACAGATAAGACTATCCATTTAAATTTGGAGGAAGGACAAATGGTCCTAATAATTGATTGCCGATGAGACCACACCAAACGTTAATCTTAAATTCTTACTGAAAATGCCTTTCTTTAACGGCATGAGGATTCTCTGCTTCCCAGTAAAGGGTATTTCTCCAGTTAAAAACGCCTCGGCGAGTAAAAGTTGCTTCGTCGGTAAATAAAGTATTCTTAACAACATTTTGATACCTGTTGTGTTTACAGAAAAAATTAACAAAATTGTAGCCTTTGTGGAAGATCCCTTCGAAGTAAGTTTTGTACAGAAGGGAGATGATATGAATAGACGCGTTCTTTACGTAAGACTCTAGGGCAGACTGTTTCATCACCCCTGTTGCCGCTTTCCCAATTCATATGTGACAGCCTGGATTCAGGGGGGCAAGTGGATGTCATATACACGAACATCCAAAAAGCCTTCGATCAGATTGATTATTATTTGTTATTGTCCAAGTTAAAAGCTTTTGGATTTTCGGATACATTAACCTTGCTTTTCACATCTTACTTGTTCTCAAGGAAGTAATTTGTGGAACACGGCGGTCACAGATCTCTTAATTATACAGCAACGTCAGGCGTCCCTCAGGGTTCCAACTTTGGGACCCTGCTGTTTTTGATTTTCATAAATGACATAATATCAGTAATTAGTTGTGAGCATCTAATTTTTGCAGATGATCTCAAAATTTTTACAAATATAAATAGTCTCAGTGACTGTATTTGCTTACAAACAGAAATAGACAAAGTTTCTACGTGGTGCTCCAACAACTTTCTTAAATTAAACATCTTCAAATGCAAAATCGTGACTTTTACTCGTAAGCATAATTCTATACAATTTGACTACAACATAAACAATTTTGCACTCGAGCGTTGTTTGGAATTCAAAGATCTCGGTGTGATTTGCGACTGCAAACTTAGTTTTTCAAGCCATATTAATCAGATGACAAAGTCAGCTTCTAAGTTGCTCGGGTTCTTTGTCAGAAACTGGAGCTGTTTCTCTAGTATTGAAAGTTTGAAAATATTATATTTCACATACATTAGATTCAAGCTGGAATATGCCGCTCTCATATGGTCTCCCATATACCAAAATTTAGTACCAGTAAAGGGTATTTCTCCAGTTAAAAACGCCTCGGCGAGTAAAAGTTGCTTCGTCGGTAAATAAAGTATTCTTAACAACATTTTGATACCTGTTGTGTTTACAGAAAAAATTATCAAAATTGTAGCCTTTGTGGAAGATCCCTTCGAAGTAAGTTTTGTACAGAAGGGAGATGATATGGATAGACGCGTTCTTTACGTAAGACTCTAGGGCAGACTGTTTCATCACCCCTGTTGCCGCTGCTAAACGACTTGAGCTGACTTGAGGATCTTCATCCACACGAACTATAATTTCTAGTTCTTGAGCTGGAGTAATTCGTTTCTGTCGTCCTACATCGTTTTTATAGCGAAATGAACCTGTGTCTCCCAAACGACGAAACAAAACTTTGAAAATCTTATGATCTGGCTATATTCAATTTGGATATTGCAATGAGTATTTCCTCGTTGCAGCACGTCCGCTAAAATTATTTTGTGCGTAAACACATATCATATCAATACGATGGCTGCCACACGGAGATTCATTTAACTTGCGTAGGTTTGTCAACTGACGATATACGGGTAACGCGCAATAAATCGAGGAACACAAAATTATCTGCAACTCTTGCAATCATTTTATGGGCGAACTTGGAAATATTAAAACATTAATGCGTACAATGCAAGGCGACTTTAAAGAGAGATTTAATATGTTGGAAGAAAAAGTTTCCAAAAACAACAACGCTGATTTGAACTCACTGCAGATGTGCATTAACCAGTTGCAGGCAGACTTTAGTAGCTTCAAGAACGCGAATTCACTAAATGTTTCTGAAGAAAATCTTTTTGAAGCGGCTCTGGAAGAATTCAGTGAAAGACAGAAGCGTAAATTTAATTTAATGTTATTTGGGGTTCCTGAAAATCATGACCCAAATAGAGCTGAGCGTATTGACAATGAAAAGTCACTTATATCCGGAATAATTCAGTTTTCCAATGTTGTTCCCAGTAAATCAAATGGCATTAAGCCCATGCGTTTAGGTCGTCAAATGGCAAACAGAATCAGACCGATTAAAGTTGCGCTTGAAAGCGAAGATCAAGTTCGTCAGATCATTGGTAAGGCCAAAAACTTGAAATCTTAACAACAATTCATTGGAATATCGGTATCTTATGATAAGACCCCTAGGCAGATGGAACAATATCGGTTAATAGAGAACGAGCTAAAAGAAAGAAAAAAGAAAGGAGAAACTAACATTAAAATTACTTATTCTAACGACGTTCTAACGATTAAATCTTTAAACTAACAAGCATATCCAGTTGCTCATCACATATTGACTTCCATTGTTACTACCAGAACGTAAATGGCGTTAAAACCAAAACACAAACCTTCTTTAATGCTGTCTCTACTCAAGAATATGATGTTATATGTATTATTGAGTCCGGACTCTCCAGTGATGTTAGCAGTGAGGAGATATTTCTAACTTCCTATCTAGTGTTTAAAAGCGATCGTAATCTTCAAGCCACTGGACATTCCAAGGGAGGTGGAGCGTTAATTGGAGTTAAGAATAGTTACAATTTTATAAAATTAAATTTAGACTCAATCACCAATATTGTTCCCAGTATAGACGTTATTGGATGTAAGGTAACGATTAATAATGCTGTTTTACTAATTTTGTCAATTTATATACCACCAGCAACAACCGAGTTTGATTACGAAGCATTTCTAGATGCTTTTGAAGGTCTGTCAATACTTGAAAAAAAAACACGAATTATTGATTTGTGGCGATTTTAATGTTAATAAGTTTAATTCTGATCATAATGATGTCAAGGTTAGAGGAGTTGACAACTTTTTCTAGATATAAGACAATACAATACAATATTAAATAATAATGATAGATTGCTGGACCTGGTACTTGCCAATTTTAGTTGTAATATTAGTAGATATTTCGTGTCTTTAGTTAATGAGGACGTACACCACCCCTCTTTGATCATAGATTTCAGTATGAACACAAAAATGTCCAAAAATTTCTCTGCCAGTAACAATGACGTAACTTATAACTTCAAGCGAGCAAATTTCTTTCAACTATACGGCAAACTCTTACAAACTGATTGGTCTTACTTAGAGCATTATAGTGATGTTGATGAGGCATGTGATGCATTTTACGCGCATTTAAACAGTATCTTTAAAAATAATGTGTATCGAAATTTAATGCAATGCAATGTTTTATGCAATTTTGCGAAAGCACTTGAAATAATTTTGTATAACCATATTTACAGCACAATAAAATCGTCCATATCACCCATGCAACATGGATTCATGGCACAAAGATCCACAATAACAAATCTAGCTTGTGTTTCCCAATTCATATGTGACAGCCTGGATTCAGGGGGCAAGTGGATGTCATATACACGAACATCCAAAAAGCCTTCGATCAGATTGATCATTATTTGTTATTGTCCAAGTTAAAAGCTTTTGGATTTTCGGATACATTAACCTTGCTTTTCACATCTTACTTGTTCTCAAGGAAGTAATTTGTGGAACACGGCGGTCACGGATCTCTTAATTATACAGCAACGTCAGGCGTCCCTCAGGGTTCCAACTTGGGGACCCTGCTGTTTTTGATTTTCATAAATGACATAATATCAGTAATTAGTTGTGAGCATCTAATTTTTGCAGATGATCTCAAAATTTTTACAAATATAAATAGTCTCAGTGACTGTATTTGCTTACAAACAGAAATAGACAAAGTTTCTACGTGGTGCTCTAACAACTTTCTTAAATTAAACATCTTCAAATGCAAAATCGTGACTTTTACTCGTAAGCATAATTCTATACAATTTGACTACAACATAAACAATTTTCCACTCGAGCGTTGTTTGGAATTCAAAGATCTCGGTGTGATTTGCGACTGCAAACTTAGTTTTTCAAGCCATATTAATCAGATGACAAAGTCAGCTTTTAAGTTGCTCGGGTTCTCTGTCAGAAACTGGAGCTGTTTCTCTAGTATTGAAAGTTTGAAAATATTATATTTCACATACATTAGATCCAAGCTAGAATATGCCGCTCTCATATGGTCTCCCATGTACCAAAATTTTATTTTATTAACTGAATCTGTCCAGAGAAAATTTGTAAAGTTCATGTTTTTTTAAAACTAACGATTTTTCCACAGCGAGGCACTGATAATAACCTCCTATTAGATATGTTTAATATGATTTCACTAAGTGAAAGAAGGAACTGCGCTGCTCTTTCATTTTTATACAATCTAGTTAACAACAATATCGATTGTTCATTCCTTGTTAATAAGCTTTGCTTTTTGGTTCCTCGATTGCATTCTCGTGATAGTGATTTTTTTTATACCCCCTTTAGTCGTACCTACCTTATTTGTAAATCACCAATGTTTAATATGTGTAAGGTATTCAATTCAATTTCCGATCTTTGTGATATTAATCACGACAATTTAAATAGTATAATTGACTTATATCTAAGAAGTAACTCATAATATATGTACACCTACCCTGCCTGATCCTATGTCTTTTACCTTATTTTTATTTATTTATATACCTTTACTGCCTCATGTACGGCTTACTGCATTTTAAAAGACCCTATTTAGATTTTTGTTATCTCTAATGCATAGAATGTACAATGTTAGGGTCCAGTTCATCATATTATTTGGAATTTTATTTTTATTATTTCACAATGTTCTGATTACTTGTATATTTTAATGTTTTTCTCATATTTTTTTTACGTATTCTATTCCATAATTTTAGGCTTACTCTGTATTTGAATATTTTCTCATATTTTTGTAATTTATATTCTCATGTTCTCTGTAATAATTCTATGTTTCCTGTAATTGGGTATTTACCTGTTGAAAATAAATGCATTATTTACTTATTTTTTTATATCCCTCATTTCCCTATTTGAAAAATTATTATGCCTAGGCATTGTAAATAAGAAGTTAAAGAAATTAGCTTGAGGAACACAAGAACAAAATAAAATGATTAAATGGTGTAAATGACAGAACTAAAACGTAACCAAAGCACACTTTTTAATAAATACACTTTGTTTCATTAAATTTGAATTTGTCTTTCAAAAAATTATTGAAATATTTAACGGCACTTTCCTCGAAAATGATTGGAGTTATCAAGTTCTACCAAGTGCACCTTTTACACGTGGAAATGACGCCCTCATCAGATTTACTGGTCAGAAGTATCACATTTCGTAAAAAAAGAAATATGAAAAAAATTCACCATCACATACAGGTCCTGTGCCGCCCTCTATGATCTAACGTGAATACATAAATTGTTGTTTCTTAGAATAAAAATTCCTTTAGCAAATTTGGCGAAGACGAGTCAAGAGGCTGTTAAGTTATTGCAAAAAAACCAAAAAATAATTTGAATTTTGACACCCTGTATCTTCTTCCACAGCAACATCTTACTAAAGCATATTTGGTTATATCTTCATATTTTGGCCCAAAGAATCTGCCCCTGACCTAAGGCCTATTATTAATGGTCCAACCTGTATAACAAACAACTAATTTTAGAAGATATTTTATAATGTGCTGATATTAAAAATAAAACGTAATTTTGTATCTAAAATCGTATATTCAGTGATTTTTGTAATGCACAAATAAAAAAAAGTAAGTAAATAATATTTCGTTAAAGTACAAAAGTTAATATTTCCTAACAGTTATATTTCCTTGACTAACAACAATTAGATGGATGGAAATATTGAGTTTTTCTTTCAGGAAATTTCCCAGAAATGGCAAAATTTTTAAACAATTTGCGGAATATCAAATTATATGAAAATGTACAATTTGTTTTCTTAAGAAATCATTTTTTATTATTATTAATGTTAAATACTTCTCCCAGAAATGAAGTAACTCCGCCATTGGCACTGACTAGAACAGCACTTGCATGAAGGAGTATAGAAGACCAGAAGTTAAGATGTTGGGTAGAAATACCAAGCATACTGACCTCATGCAAAGCGTTATTAATCTGAATCGTGTTTCTTGCTAGATTTTGGCGTGCAATAAGTCTTACATACTGAGTTTATTGGGATGTTAAACTTCTAGAACTACCTCCATCATGTCAAGAACTTGTAGGGTCTAGGAAATCATTAAACAGCTTTACTAATGCGAGGCATAGCTTTAGTTACAGATCGCTCCACATTGTTCAACATATTGCTGCTTAAGAGGAACACATCGCTAGAACAATTAAGCAGTAGAATGATATAGCTCTAACATTATTGTCATATTGTGTGTACCAAAGAAATCGGCCTCGCGGAATAATAAGTACCCTCCTTGGTTTAATAGTAGTGTTATAAAAAAAATAGGCTTAAGGAACGTCTCAGAAAAATGTGTTCGGGAACCGATAATCTTTTTAAGGAGTTTAAAAAGATCAGACGGGAAGTAAGAAGGGATATTAATACTGCCTACAAAAACTTTGTACAAACCACCGAAAATAATATAAACAGCGATCCTAACAAATTCTGGGCCTTCATTAATGACAAGAAAGAGTCAACCGGTGTTTCAGATGAAATTTCCTTTGACGGTGCTTCACTTAATAGTCCAGTCCGCATGATATTTTAGATGCGTTTGCCAGATTTTTTAGCCAGTCATATTCTGATTCCTCATTAGACACCGTGAATAATTCCATTGATAACGATTGTCCAAATAATAACCCCACTGTTAATATACATTTTTTTTTCATGAGGCAGAAGTTCTCCAGGCCTTAAAACGCATTAAACCTAAAATGACTGCAGATCCCGACTCCATACCAGCATTTTTATTGAAAGCCTGCTATTATTTTTGCATATCCTCTAACACTAATTTTTAACCTTATTTTAAAAAATTGTCAATTTCCGGAATTATGGAAACTTTCCAAAGTCTGTCCTATTTATAAAAAGGGGAATAAATTAGACATTCAAAACTTCAGGCCTATTTCTGTAATCTGTAATTTTTGCAAAGTTTTAGAAATCCTACTTCACGACAGTATTTATTGTTCAATTAAGTCTAAGATATCTATTCACCAACATGGATTCATGAAGGGGCTTTCAACGACGGCTAACTTATTCTGTATAACTCAGTATATTTCTGAATCTTTAGATGAACATCGCCAGACTAATGTCATACATACGGATTTCTTCAAAGCATTTGACAGGTTAGATCATCAGTTACTGTTAATCAAATTAGAGAAAATTGGCCTTTCATACTCATTAATTCTCTTATTCAAGTCTTTTTAGCAAATAGGTTTCAGTATGTTACTCTTAACGGATTCAAGTCAATTGAATTTGCTGCTAACTCTGGTGTTTCCCAGGGATCCATCTTGGGCCCTTATTTTTTAAATATATTTATCAATGACATTACGGACGAAATTGATTTGCCTTGTCTGTTATATGCTGATGACCTTAAAATTTTCTCAGTTATAAACCATATTGATGATTGTTTTCAACTTCAAGCTTGTCTTAGTAAGTAACTGCTGCTTAGTAAATAAACTACCTTTGAAAGCTAGTAAATGCAACGTAATGTCATTCTCATTGAAAATATCTCCGATTATTATTGACTATCATTTGGTTAGTGATACTCTTCAGAGGCCTACAACTTTTCGCGACCTAGGCGTAATCTTTGATAGCAAATTATCATTTACCAACCACATTGATACCATAGCCTCTGAAGCCTTTAAGGCTCTTGGATTCATAGCTCGCACCAGTCGTGAATTTACTAATACGGATACATTGAAAATCCTTTACCAATCATTTGTGAGGTCGAAACTTGAATATGCATCACTTATTTGGTGTCCCACCAAACCTGGTAGCAGTTCAACGCCGGTTTGTTAAACTACTTTGGATTAAGTCGGATGGTACCTATCCAGCTATTGGCTTTCCGCAGAGTCAATTGCTTGAAAGGTTCTCGTTGTCTACTCTGGAAGACAGACGAATATAAGTCTTTCAAGTATTCTTGTTTAAAACGCTACACAATGATCTTGATGTTCCTGGAATAATTTGCAAATTAAATCTTCACGTCCTTAGATTAAATTCTCGTAATGACTAAATTTTTTATTTACCCACTCCACATACAAACTTATTAAAAAAATTCGCCTCTATTCACTATCTGTAACAATTTTAATAAACTGTGTAGCAACCTCGATATTTTTAATTGCAGCCTTAATGATATAAAAGTTGAAGTTTTTAATTAATTTAAATACTTTCAAATTACTTTTGTGTTTCTTACACTGAATTTTAATCTTTATTTCCTTCTGGCTTTTTTAGTTAATACTGCACATGTACCTCATTTAACTTGTTTTTAATTATCTGTAATTTATACTTTTTATTTATTGATGTTTTTGTTAGTTTGTTTTATTCTCTATGCTTTTTTTGTTTATTTTTTTGTCTTATATCGATTTTTAATGTTTTATATTGTACTCTGCTTCTATGATTTGTTTTTATAACTTTCTATTCCTGTTCTATAATTGGTTATTTTACCTGTTGAGCAGTGTATGCAAGAAATAAATAAATAATAAATAAATAAATTAGCTGTTACAACGATTCCCCCTAAAAATATTCATATTCACTTTATAGAGTGCGCTATTTTCCTAACACATACGTTTGTTAGGAACATTAACAAGTAGTATGGAAATGAGAGAGAGTCGGCGCAAGTGCCGGAGCCGAACCGGAGCTGGAGCAGTGTTCATTATAGAAGTGGGGGGTAATTACGGGCTGGGCGTAAGAGGGCCAGGCATAGCAGTGATGGTGGAGGCAATTAGAGTGGCGTAGTAATTGTAATAATGGGAGGCAATTATAGTGGAATGGGGTAATTGTAGTGGTGGGAGGTAATTGAAATGTTGAGAGGTAATTGAAGTGGTCTGGTGATTAAAGTGGTGGGGGTAAATGCAGTAACGATGGGGGTAGATGCAGTGACAATAAGGTTAATTACAGTAAAAATAAGGGTAATTGCAGTAAGAATGAGGGTAATTACAGTAACAATAAGGGTAATTGCAGCAACAGTAAGGGTAATTGCAGTAAAGATAATGGTGATTAAAGCAATTATGTCCGCCCATCGGTCTGTTTTCTCACCTATCCTTCTGTCTGCCCACCTGCTCGTCTATCCAACAGTCATTGCATTGTCATATTGCACAATTACAGTATCTGTTAATTTTTTTTACAATAAAAACAAACATTTATTCTTGATTATATACCTAAAGTTACAAAATTATTTTACCTGCCTTATCTTTAGGGATATCTTGTACTGATTTATGAGATGAACAATTGCGATCCTACCTTTTCTTTATGATGATGAACGATTGCGACCTACCTGCGTTATCTTTAAGCCGCAACAATTGCGATATAAATTATTTTACCTGCCTTATCTTTAGGGATATCTTACGCTGATGAACCTTATGCGCCTACCTGTCTTATCTGCTGAGTTTATGAAAGGGGACATTTACATTGATATATTTTAGTGAAATATTGCAATGTATTTAAGTACCCTTTTTCATTATTTGCCTTATGCTTGAACTTCAAGGGTTTGATTTATATTATGAGCATACCTCATTCAATGGTTATATTGGATATTGCGCAATGTTACATCACATACACAATTGATCTAAATTTCCGTTCTAATTAGGTGTATTAAGGTATACTTTTTAGTTATATAATCAAGAATAAGTAATAAAATGAATGTATTATGTTAATTTTTCACATGCAATATTCCATGTCATTGTATTTCTGATCAGTGTAGACGAATAGGTAGTCATGTCGTGTATCAAATCTGGGACTTTACACAGTACGTCACTTCGTCATCTTAGGACTCTTGGATCCATCCGGCCGTAGAGTCGTAGGTGTAGACCTATATGTTTTGATAAAGTTCAAGACATTTTGGCACGTTCAATGATTTAAGGCTAGGTGGGTCATTTTATTCCATTATAGATACTGTAGTCTATTCAATCTTTGTATATAGTTATAACAGTAATTAAACTACGTTGATAAAAAAACCATCTTTATACAGGTATTATTGTATGTATATAATAAATATGTGGTAAATGAAACGGGGAGTATTTTTAATTTGCTATACAGGGTGATGTTTCATTGTAATTTTAGTGTAAAATATTTTTAATGTTGGGAGCTGATTCTATATCCGGAAATATATAGAAACGTTTCCTTGAACCAGAGATGTTTATTGAGACTGCAGTATACAGTATATTTCTCAAGTCATGTTCCAAGTCATGTCGATCTCCCAAATTTTGAACGGGGGGCTTTTTTGGGGTCTGGGGACCATAATCGAAGATACTATAGTGAAATTTTTCCGTAGTCGTGACATGCTGCACTCTGCAATAGGTAGATCAGACATCTACCTAAAAAGTCCTTTACTACCGACTTCTGATTAATCAATTATGTACGTACATGTCTATTTCCAGAAGTACTAAAAACAGTAAAAATTATACCGCTATTTAAAAAAGGTAATGCAACCTCCATTGATAATTATAGACCCATTTCACTTTTATGTACAGTTTATAAAATACTAGAAGCAGCAATTTACAACAGAATGCAAACATTCTGTTCAATATATAAGATTATTTGTGATGAGCAGCATGGGTTTCGTAAGAGCAGGTTGCCTCAGTCAGCAATTCTTGTTTATCTCAATGAACTTCACCAACATTTAAATATTAACAAAAAATATTCAGGTGTCGTTATGGACTTAGGTAATGCATTTGGTTTGGTTAATCATGCTCTACTTATAAAAAAATTAAAATTGGTGAAATATGGCTTTAGGAGTAAGCTGGGAGACTGACTTGAGTCGTACTTGTCCAATCGCAAGCAGTTTGTCAAGATAGAGAGTGTAAGGTTAAGTGCATTGACTATTTCCTGTGGAGTTCCCCAAGGCTCAGTATTGAGGCCATTCTTATTTTACTTTTTATAAATGATTTACTTGCTGTTGATGTGAACGATTCATCTTTTGGAGTCTGATGGACTTTTAATTTATTTAAAAAGTGAATGTTAACGTTCACAAAATTTAGGGTTCAAGATGACCGTTTCAAACGGAGAATATTATGAAAATTTATACTTACTGTTCGTTTATGCTTAACTGCTGCTCTAATGGTATCTATTGGACGTCGTAACATTATAAACTTAACACTGGATGCACCACACTTTCTTACAATTATACCTGAAAGAGAATTTTGTTAGAAAACACAATTAAAAGGCAATAAAAAGTTCAAAAATATATATTGAGTCTTCAAAAATTTATAGTTTTACAACAACTTTTAAGAAATATGTTTAACAAACACTAGTCTGGCCCGTGTGCAACACATGGTGAGGAACGGAACGATTCATAATGTACCAACTACCATCCAAAATGCAGTTTTTTGAGCTAACGATTACATAAAAAGATTCAAGAAAAGTTCAATGTTTCTGAAATTTGGTGGGCTTTTGCTTGCCTGTCTTATTCACGTATTTGTATTTCAATACCAATTTTGGTCCCTCCTCAGAGCTTAAAAATGCTTGAAGCGCTACTACTTCGAATTGTATTCTGCAATTACAATTTTACGTTCAGGCAAGGCGGTTCCCATGCACATATTGTTACCTCCTTTCTCTTATTATTTATTTTTGAGAAAGAATTGAGGCAACAGATGCGGACGACTAGCTGGTTTAAGTCGGAGCAGAGAGCCGTGGGTCCAGAGCATTCGTAAGAGTAGAGAAACTTAACCTTTCTGATACGTACAGCATAAGCGACAGATTTCTGTTTATTTCGAGAAAAGGAGACAAAGAAAAACTGATGTTAAATTGGGCACCATCTATAGTAAAATAAGCAAAATTGTCTCTTTTTCTCGAATAACCAGTCGGCTATAGATCAGACTGAAATTGTTGGTAAGAGAAATAAAAAGATAGTTTAAAATGAATGACAAAATATATTACATGAAAAATAGACAAATCGGTTTGAAAGACAAATTGAAATTTAAAAAATATATATATATATAAAACAAATTTATACCAGTATCCTGGATTGATTATGGTTGAGGTGACTGGTTCTGGGACAGCAATCCAGGCCCACAATTGTCTCTTGTTGCGAGAATGGATTCTAATGTTTCCTTGGCAATTTACGTCTCTCAATGAAATGGGGTGAAAGTTATAGGAAAATTAACCAACTATGTGGTTTAATGAAAAGATATCGAAATGTTATCTATGAAAGATAAACTGTGCAAAAACTATGCAGGAATGGAGAAGAAGTATTTAAATATCTAAAAATATAAGCATCTAAGCATGTAAGCATGTAAATATCTAAGCATATATGCATGTACAAGATTTAACCAAGTTAAAATTTTAGCAAGTTAGCTGTACAAAAGATATTCAAGTTAGCTATACAAAATATATTTAAGCTGATTTCATAGACTATAAATTGCCAAAAAGTGAAAAGGAAAGAGAAAAATATTTTTAAAACCATGTGGTACATATAGTATTTTAACTACTTATTAAATTATAAAGAATTGACTTTGAATTCAAATTTATTTTAAAAATAATTGAAATTATATCAAAGGCAAAGTTTGAAGATTAATTAAAAATTTTTTTAATGAGTATAATGAAATTACCTTTATGTTAAACACTTGTTAACTGGGATATAAAAATTGTAATATCAATTACTGAAGTCCACAGTTAAAAATTATATACGTTTGAATCAGTACAAAGGCTCCAAGCAAATGACTTCCTGGTGAGTTTTACTGATAAAGTAAACTTTTTATCCTGTTTACTGGGAAATAACGCTACCAAAAAAAATAAAATATGAAAATATAAAAATATGGCCATCTGTCAATGGTTGCGTTAAGCGCACCAACTTGCAGGTCGCAATTTTACAATTTCCTTTACTCACAACTAAAATAGTGGCATATAATCGATAAAGGGAATCTATAATAAAAGTTTTTAGTGGGTACTTCCTACCACAGTTTGTAATTTCTATTTTATACATAACCACAAATATGAACAGATGTAAATAAATAGTAAAACGTATTGACTATGGTGTGAACTTAATAAATATATTACCTCTTATTGGATATACTAATATAGAATGAGAAAAGGTAAGGAAAATAACCATATATACTTCACAGTAAACAAAGATATAAAAATTGAAAAATAGATATCTGATGTAAATAAATGTATTGTAGACAATTGTTTCCTGGGATAATTATGCTGTATTACAACGGAAATGAGATACGTAATAGTTAATAGAAAATGACGGAGTTCCTAAGATATAAAGCTAAGTACATAAACAGTGTGAAATGGTTTAGCAGTTATACAAGTAAAATTCTGTTAGTTGAAAACAGTTTCCCTTACAAAAACTGGATCGAAAAATGTTATGCAGATCATGCTAAATATAACCAAATCACTAGTTTCTATATAAAACTGTTAAATGGACATAGGCCATGTAACAGAATGAGTACATGGTAAAGATACTTTTCTGACACCGAATCACTGAGGAACCGGTTTAGGGCAAACCCCGTTAAAACTCATCATTTCCCCGTCAAAATCGACTGCTAGGAAACGATGGGGGTCCCATGTCTCCAAGGGCTATTTTCGCTAAAACTCACGATATACTTTGGATAGACGCTGGATTAACTTGTCCTCATATTCAAGACCTCGTATGAGTTGCAGTGCTTGACAACGTGGATTCGTAAAAGGGTTTTTAATTTTGAAAATTCCGAAGTTAAAGTCAAATTTTGTTATAGTTTATAAAATGTTGGTGTCGGGGCGACATTATGTCCCTGTGCAGCGACATTTACTGCACTTTCTAAAATGACGCTCCTTGAGGAGTTATGAAAATTTTTCATAAAAATCGCTCCGTAGTGCGAAAATATGATTAAAAATATTAAAAACCTCTTCCACGATATTTTTACGTGAAGCACGCGTTTGATACGAAATATTTCGTAAGTCGGATTTTGTTACAACGTCGAAAAGTATACCGAGGGTTTTACCGTGTTCTATAACATTGACAACGAAAGTTTACTAATTATGTTTGCCGACGATACTTCACTTTTTACTGCCGATGATAATGTAGATAATTTAATTGAAATTACCCAGACCAAAATTAACGATTTTATTATGAAGTTTAGTAATAACAAATTGCTGATAAATAAGAAGAAAACTGTCTTCATGTATTTCACACCGAGAATGTTAAATTATATTGAAAGCTACTCGCTCAAAATAAATAGTAAGTCCTTGGAACAGGTGAAGACCACAAAATTCTTGGGTATTCATTTAGACAATTCCCTTTGTTGGGAATTTCATATCGACAACTTGTGCAAAAAATTGTCTTTTACATGCTTCGCGCTATACAGATTAAGAAATATTACAAACAGGGAAGTTTTGCTGAGCTACTATTATTTACAGTTTTACTCCAGAGTTGTTTAATTATGGTATAGAGTTTTGGGGTACTTCATGTTACTTTGAAAAAAAGGGCAATAATAAATATAATAGAATTAATAAGGCAATCTCATGAAGAACTTACCTCAAACAGTTGAAAATCTTGCCGCTTTTACGCAATCTTATCTATTAATTCCTCTTCATTCCTTGTCCCTTTATGAGAAAAACCCTAAATACATGGGTATAAATCTTTTCAATAAGTTGGCCAATCATTTAAAATAAACTAACAATGTCAAGTTTAAAAAAGAAACAACTACTGCTATATAATGTCTTTTACAGCATTCAGGAATTTTTAAACTTTGATTTTTAATATGTGTATTTTGTTCTACTTTTTGTTATGTTATTTTATTCACTTATGCCAAAGATATTTTTATATAAGTGTTCTTTATTTATATTGTATGTTACTATATGTTATCTATCTGTAATCTGTATGTATCCTTGTATTCTGCATTCTGTGAAATTGACGACTTCGATACCATTTTTTTCTTTTTTATACTTGTCTTATGGACAATAAACCATTATTATCCGGTATTCATGTGCCTACAAGTAGAAACTTTTTTCCTTAAGCTAGATTAGAGGAAGTAGGACTATAACAGTACAGTATAACATATATTTTAATTTTTAATAAAAACTTTATTCGACAGTCCGCGATAACTTAATATTATTTAAATATATCCGTAATTGTAAAAATTCTGAGTTATCTGCAAACGCTCAACTGAAACCTTAAATGAATTAAAGTCTTTGCAGACTGTATCCTGGAGGATATCTTAACCAAATTACCCTAATTAATTTATGTGACACCCTAAAGAATTATTTTCATTAGCACTAATTTGAAATTCAGAAAAATTTACATACTGGTACTAGACATGTTTAAGGGGCAGTGAACATTTTGTTTCATTTAAAGAATGAAAAGAGGAAACTCACAGTATACCAATAAATATAGATATATTGATAAATTATTATATATTGCAATTTAAAAAAAAAGGTGAAATTTTTCAATGTATGTTAAGAGGTGAAGTATTAAAGATAAGTTACGGACCAATTTATCTGTTTAATATTTCATTGTTTATACTGGGTGAGGCATTTAATTTGAAACAATGATTTATCTAAAAAGGAATACATTTTAGTGTCCTCTTCAAAAACAAATCACCGAATCTACAAAATAATAGAATTATTGGAAAAAAGACTCTGTGCCCGTGACGTTCACGCCAAAGGAACAGTCAGAGGTTATGTTTTGCAAATAATATAAATCGGAACAAACACAGAAACCATGTATCTTGCCGACGTTTTGGAAAGCAATCTCTTTCCGCCTTCAAAGCTTTCTCTGGAAATACATTTTAGAAAAAAACACTTCAAATAAAAGCTCATTGTTGTCGAGAGGGAAATAAAGTGGTGATTTTGGCTTCTGATTTTTATCACGTATTTAAGGTCAGTTTGGGCCTATATTCTTTATTGCAGCATATTATTTTTCGAGAAAAAAAGAAGTAATTTTTTTCTGAAATACAAAGTATCCGAACAGACATCACCCATATTTTCAATATTTTCCAATTGTGAAGAAACAAATCAGATAGTACCTAATAGAAATATAGTTGTCATAATTATAATTATTATTGTTACAATATACGAAATGAATTGACTAAGCTGTAGATATCCCAATCCCACGATTTTCACCAAGAATATTTGTCAACAGCACATACACAAAGATGCATTTACATTTACATCAATACATATGCATCATCCATCTGACAGAGCAAACAACAATTTCCAGATGCACCTGTTAGCTGCGATTGTGCCATAATATGTGAATTAATTTAAACGTACATCTAAATTCAGTAAACTTGTACTGAACGTGTTACTAGATGTTTACTCTTATTAGATGCGATAATCTTATTAATCTTCCAACAAACACCATCCACGCTGTTAGGAAGCAGTCCTCGAATACCCGCAACCCTGTCATGAATCGATATTTACATATTTATCCCTTCTATGCTCAAAATATGTAAATTTCTCTGAAGTGACCACGTTCTAGATATTATTATTCAAGATGCTATGCCTCAACATGGCCAGTCGAATACACTATTTTATTAAATGACGCTTTTGCTCTCGGCTTGAAAATAAAATACGAAACTCATGTCGCCCGAGTTTCCTGACAGGTATGGTATACTCCATTTTAGTCCCTAGTAAATAACTATCGAGTTTCATGAATGAATTTTTTAAACAAACATAAGCCAGGGGCTCAAAGTAAACCGCCTTTAGCTATTTTAACGTGTATGTATTGTATAGCAATTGCTGTTCCACAGGGAAGGCTTCATAGTGCTAACATTGTGTAGACTATTGATTTTTTCAAGGATTCGATATGAATTATTCCTGAATGAGGCTTTGTGGCTTGATTATCCTATTAAAATTATACATCGTGCATAACTTTATTGCGACAAACATTATACATACATCTACGGAGAAATGAACTTGATATGCATGTGATAAAAGAAAAGATTTTTAGACAATGCCAGGAAAAGTAAAAAATGATAGCATTAAATATTTGGGAACAAAAATTGAACAATAACGATTACAAACAGATATGGAGAATGAGGTGATGTTACAAGTGATAAAAATAATAATAAAAAAAATAAATACTATTAAACAAAATGATATTCTTATAACCAATACTACTGGAAAACGAAATGCTTTTAACTTAAGTTCTTTATAAATATAGGTAAGGAAATGGCACAAAAAATACATACCGGGCAAGAAAACTTTCCACCAAAAAATATATGGTATATGGTAACTCTATGTATCTAAACCCGATTACAGAGAATGAGCTTATACCATGCATTGCATCTTTGGAAGAAAACTTTGCACCGGTTACTGATGTTATATCTTCTACATTAATAAAGTATATTCATTGTTATATAATGAAACCATCATCATATATAATTAACTTAATTTTTACAACCTCTATAATCCCTGCAGAATGTAAAATTTCCATTGTTACTCCGTATATAAAAATGGCGACCCTCAAAATGTAAGTAAGTATAGGCCAATCCCGGTCATAAACATCTTTGCTATATCTTCAAAAAAATGTTTAAAAAATGGGCTTACGGGTTTTCTTTAAAAAAAAAAATATTTCACAGAAAGTAATATGATTTTAGAAGTAAGAAATATGCTGAAAGATGCAGTTTATGATCTAACTACTGAACTAATAAATAATTTAAATAAGAATAAAGAGTCTTATGGTATATATAGGCTTGGCAAAGGCGTTTGACACAGTATAACATATATCATTATTTGATAGACTGAAAATGTTGGAGTTAGAGAAGACATAAGACTGTTTGAGAATTATTTAAGTGACAGTAAGCAAAAGGTAAAATTAGAGGAAACTTTCAGTAACTCTCAAATAGTCTTAATGGGTGTACCGCAGTGTACTATATTGGAACTCTGCTATTTCTCGAATATATTAACGAAATTGGATGCATACCAAACAATGGAACTGGACCTCATATGCAGATGACACCGCTATTTTCTTTACAAGAGCAAATTGGACAGAGGAATACGAGAAAGCTGAAGTAGGTCCCCAGTCGATACAAAATTGGCTAGATTTTAGTTTATTGGGTTTAAATATCAAAAAAGAACATTTATAGCTTTTTCCACCTGAGCTGCTGATCAACCTGTGCAAAATACACTAAAAATTCACAAAAAATACTGCGATATCAATTGCAACTACCCTAAAATAAAAAAGGTGAAATCTACTAAATATTTAGGAATTATTATTGATCAAAATCTGAGACGAAACAACCATAGTAATTTTATAACAACAAAAATTCTTAAACTATTTCATAAATTTTATCAGTTAAGATCCGTCGTAAACAATAAATTGTAATTTGGTGTGGATTATACAAAAATTCATTACATAATCTTGCTGTATGTCAAAATACTATATTAAAAATAATAAAAGATAGAATGTACTACATTAACGAACTATGTAAGAATACAAATATAATGAATATTAGAAGTCTTTATGTTTATAGTTGTTTAAACTTTACAGTTAAAAATCAAGATTTATATCATTCTGTCATCCATAATTATGAAACTAGAATGACAATTAACAAATCATGCAATATCATGCCTCTCAAAATTAGAGTGATTGCAACCAAAAGAAATATATTTAAAATAGAATGTAGAAATTCTGTAAAAACTAACTACCACTATTTCATAGCCCTAGTGTGCTATGATTTACACGTACATAAACAAATAAATACGATGGATAGTAATGGTTATAAGATATTACATAAAGACACAACTTACCCCGGATAAGTGATGTAACGTGCCCACGATAAAATTTCACTAGCTCAGACTATCTCAGGGCGTTAAGCCCAAGTTTACATAAACTATGACAAATTATTAGTTTACTTACTTACACAAATCACTGAGGGTTCCATACGTAGTGGTCGCAGACGAAATAATGACACTTTCTTTAAACATGAAATGCACTATATTACAGAATCTACAAATATTGGTATGGCGATGTTCAAAAGGTGTGGCAAATTTCTTGATTAATAAGTTACAACATTAATAAAATGCCTCGTGTAGCTTCACATCGGTTTATAACGTGAGGATTTTTAAAATTAAAAAAAAAAATTATAGACGTCTATTACGAATTGATTGTGTTATGTAGGCAAATTTGCAATCGGTAGTGCCCGACAGCAACTCCAACTCGTTAGAGATATATGCGTTCATAACTCGTATGCAAATAGTATTGCCTCGGTATTCGAAGCATTACAATCCACAAATACAAACAATTTCCTTTGTGTAGGTTTTGTTTTAACCGGACTTTACAACAGCCGATAATTGTTCAAACGAAGTACGCTTGAAAAATGAAATGAATGATAACATAACAGAATATGGGGTTTTGTTTTGTGTCATGTAAACATTGCTTGATTGAAATTCCCTGCTGTACGTCGACGGTATAATATATCAGTGGCAATAGTACCCAATATAAATAATAGATACAATATTCAAATGCGTATTTTCACTAATAATAATATTCACATGGCAGAATTTTACATACATTCTGCTGTAATCCCTATTATGCTTAATTAACAGTAATTAACTATATTTAAGGTAAATGTACCAATTATCGTCATGTTACGCAAAGATTTAACTTTAACTCCATTAATTACTTCCACGTCCAGTGGAAGTATAGTGACGCAAAAAAAAAAAAATTTTTTTGTTGATTAGGCTTAAAATCTTTTGAAACGTCGAGATTTTAAATTTGAGCAAAAAAATTTCCTGACTGTTGGTCTTTCTGTCTGTTTGTAACTTTTTTGTGAGCACGTTTACTCTGGAATCGTTTATTATATTGATTTTAAATTTGGTACACTTATGTATTGTAACAAGATCTGGAACTAGATTATATTTTGATCTAGTTCCGTTGAAAGGTTCGGAGGTAAATAAGGGTAAATAGGCAAAACAAGCAGGTAAGAGTCCATAAAATTGCAATTTAGGGCATGTATCAGGAGTCAAAGTCTCGAAAATTTTTTTGGCAGCATCCATTGAAGCCGTGCGCACTGTGTGTCGGAAATCATATTCCAGACAGCACAGGCGTAAGTCAAAATGGGTCTGAATATAACTTTGTACATGGTCATTTTGTTGTCTGTTGTCAGCAAGCTCCTCCGATTACACAACGGATAGAGCTTGCTGACAATACTAAGCCGGGAACGTCGTCGCTGTCTTAGAATCTTTGAATGTTTTGCACCTGAAATGGACATAAATTTTGAAATTATGATATTATTTACCCTTACATTTTTGCACATTAATTTTGTAGAACATACTTTAGTAAAAAATATTATTAAAAGCAAAAAGGAGCGCAAACTTTTATCAAGAGATTGACTTATTTTGCCTCCCTTTATACCCTTATATACATTATTTCTCTCCTAAGAGTATTCCAGTTGGATAAACTTTGCATAGCACAAAAAATAACGCACAATATATTATAACAAATTGTTACTTTGGAACCAACAATGAGCTAATTTGCTAACCAGAATAAGTATTTCAAACTCTTAACGAGGTTGTTTAGAAATCTCTAGAAGGGGATTAAAGAGGGTAATGACTCGTTAAATAATCCACACATTAAAAGAAAATCTGTCGCTTTTAAGAAAACTTTCCCTCTTTAAGGAATTTAAGAAAACCCATGTATTTAAAATGTAATTTTTCAGAAAATTCAAGTCAAAGCAGGAAGGTTTTATTGAGACGATGCTGAATGGATTTAAATCGTTTCTTTGAGGCCAGAAAAATATATCGAGATGTATAAAAGTACTCAATATTTGTATATTTAGATTTTATTTCATAAATATTTTCATTTATATTTTATTCGAATTTTTTTTCTTTACACTTCATTTCTTGATAGATGCGTATTAGGCAAATACTTATTTAGGAATTATTAAAGCAAAGGTTCGAGACTAATAAGAAATTAGTTATCTACATTTTTTTATATCTGTGTGTTCTTATGTTTTCTTAACCGCCTCTCAAGTTACCGAAGTAAGCTCCTGGAAGATCTCAAGGATTTTGTGCTAGGTAAAGAGAGACGAGGACCTACAGTTTAATGTGGACTCCGGACCACTCTTGGGGCAATTTTTTAATGAAAAATTGTTTCGCCTTGCGGGAATCGAACCCACTTAGCTAGGCACCTCAGTTTGCTAGCCACTACCATTAAAAGTGTCTTTATTCAATTGTAATTTACAAATCATTTTTTAAATATTTTATAAATTTCATTATTTAATTTATTACAATGTACAATCAATATAGTATTCCCGGCGCGTTACAATATTGGCTAAGTAATGAAACGGACTGGTCGGTTGATGTCATGCCATTTAATTGGGATTGAATATTAAAATTTTAATTAATCTAGTAAATAGCTGCTCTTGAGTTACTGTTCAAGCAAATTTTATTAAATTAAATACCTATCCGTTTTAAAAAAGAAAATAATTACTTGGCTATACTGCCGTCCTAAGAACAGATGCCGTATCTATAGAGAGAGCCAAATGGAGGAAATGATGGGTAAAGTTTTTTCAATAGCCTTTAACTATTTAAAATATTTGAAATATTTTTTTTTTAAATTTTTTAATAAACATTAATTTAAAAAATTGTTGGGGAAGAGAAATTTAGCAAAAATCATCAACTTTCATTAGAAAAATCAGATACGGCATTTTCCACCCTTTTAATATATTGAATATGCAATGTGAAAAGGTCGTATGTGCATAAATACAGCGGACAACGTACATAATAATAGTAATTTGTCAAATAAGTGGCATAAACATAAAAATGTTTTAAGCAAACATTTCTTTTTACATCTATCCCCATTACATGCTAGCAATACTTGGTGATTTTTAATTAGTTTTTCTCTCTTTCTATTCAGTTCCTCCTGCTTAACATTTTTGTCTATTTTCCTTCTTTTTCTTGGATTTCCATTTTTTGTATACTCGACATTTCAATATTTTCCAATTTTTCAGTCTGATTTGATTCCTCTAACATTACTTGATCATTTGATATTTGACACGGTGCATTAATTTTTATAAATTGACCGTCCTTTAATTTTTCATTGTCCATGATTACATTAAGTACTTGTGGTCCCTTTTCTAATATTTTTGCATCATTTTGTTCAGATAAAGTATTATTTTGATAGTTTGTCATATCTACTAGTTGAAAGACTTGGGGTTCCTCATACAGGATTTCAGCAATATTCTCATTTGGAATTAGTTCATTTAACTCTTGAAAATTATATTCGACCGGAACATTTACAGATGTCAAGAAAAAACCGTCTTCAGAAAGTACTTGTATATTTTCAATATTAGAATCTGCCACCTCATTATCAGATACTTTGGGAACCATAGAAAAGATTTTCTTTGATCTACTTGACATTTTCCTACAAATATTTATATCATTCACGCAATATAAAAAGAATAATCAAAAATGTTCATATATACCTTTTAAAGATGTTAAGATATAGCTAAAAACACAACTTTAAAATTATATTTATAATAAGTTTATACTCGAACAAAATGCTCTCACACCATTGATGCATAATATAGTAAATACTAAACGCAATGCTATGCAGATTCTCGCGCGTTTTCCTAATAAGAAAGGCGGTACCTAACTTGTTGTAACAGGAAATGCCGTAACTACAGAGAAGCACCAGCAGTTCCCGCATTTTTTACTAGTAATTTGCATATACCGCATATTGTCTTAGGAAAGCTAACCAATTTTTCAGATACGGCCAAATAATATGTAAGTTTTTTTCTATTCTAGTAAACAAATACGGCATTTCTGTCTAGTAAATAGTTAATTTACCTTGCCACGATCCTATTAAGACTAAAATCTCAAAATATGATTTTTTTGTAGATACGGCATCTGTTCTTAGGACGGCAGTATATAATTATGATTATCTATACAGGAAACTTAAAAAGTGAAAACTTGCTGTAAACTTGAATATGTACATAACTTAAAAATACACCGATTTTATTTGTCTTAAAATAAAATTATCAGTGATATATACAGTACAAATATTTACATTATTTATAATATTAACAAATTTACTTATAATCAGTGCTTAATTACTATCCTTCAAAACTTTCCCAAATTTTCCGTTATGGAGCTAATGTTATCTTTCATGATAAAGAGGTAGGTTTTCATGAACGGACTTGTATAATAGACCAACGAACGGCCTCACGGCGGGTTGTCTGGAGAATTTGATGAATGTGAGCCCGCGCTGTATGCTTATAGGCGACCTTAACGCTAGGCATCGCAACTGGAACTGCCATCGCAACAATGCGAACAGCAATACTCTGCTCGACCATGTGAATAGTCGAAATATCATTTTGCAGTATCCAGATAATAAATACACCACCACAGGTAATGACGAGCCCCTTTATCCCGGAGGGCTCTAGAAGAGCCTTGTGTGGGAGGGGGCTACACATTTAGAGACAAAGGACACACACTCAATATCCGTGTAGAGTGGAAAAATCCCTCTCACAGTATTTTCCACTGCCACGACCGGGTATCGAACCCGATACTTTTGGTTGAGAGGCAAGTGCGCTCACCTCTCGATCATCAGTCATAGATGATCCCACACATTTTCCGGACAACAGTACAACACCTACAAACATTGACATAGTGGTCAACAAGGGCGTGAGGAACTCCACGGCCCCCGTGGCCCTGGAGGAACTCACGTCCGACCATAACCCCATCGTTCTGGAGTTGAACGGTATGTCAAGGGAAGACACGACACGGAAAATCACATCTTATACAGGTGCCAACTGACACATCTATAAAGCACATATTAACACAACATCATACTAAATAACACGATCAGTACGCTCGCCGAGCTAGAAAATGCGGTGGAGGAGTTTACGAGGGTGCTGCAGGATGCCAAGCAGACTGTTGCCGCTACCATCACTGTGAATGAGAACAAAGACCGACTCGACGAAGCGGTCATACGAAACATTAGAGAGAAACGGACAGACGGCGATTACAGACCCTCAAAAGGTGAGCGACTTAGCACCCATTTCGAAAGCATCCACAATAACGATATACCGAACAATTTAGAGCACGACCGCATCGAAAATGACATTAACGAAATCATTGGTCATGGCGTACAAATGACAAGACGAGAATTTCTGAAGGTAATGACCAAACTCTCGGAAATAGCACAAATTGTCAAGGACTTACCAAACAATAAAGCCCCGGGGAAGGACTGCGTCGAGTATAAGCTACTCAAATATCTCCCGAGGAAAGGTATTGTGCAATTGATGTATATCGTTAACTCGATCTTGCGACTACAGCACTGGCCCACTCAGTGGAAAGGCGCCGTCCGTGGTCATTCCTATCTTGAAGCCGAACAAGAACGCGAAGTTCGCCGGCAGCTACAGGCCCATCTCGTTGCTGTCGACGATCTCTAAGTTGGTGGAGAAAGTCGTCCTGATCAGATTGAACACTGTTCAGGAGGAGCTTCACATCGACGATGAGTCTCAGTTCGGTTTCAGGAAGGGCAGGAGCACGGTACAACAGGTCGTTAGGATAGTTAACGATATCAAAGTGCAATACAACCTCGGGAAGAACATCGCTATGGTGCTCCTCGATATTGAGAAGGCGTTTGACACCATCTGGATCCCCGGGTTACTCTACAAACTAAGCCACTACAACTTTCCGACCTACTTCATTAAGCTCATTCACTCGTTCTTGACGGGCAGATCCCTGCAGGTTCGAGTGAATAACAAACTCTCAACATGGCGGAACATTCTCGCGGGAGTCCCGCAAGGATCGTACCTGTCACCAAAGTTGTACAACCTACACGTCTCCGATTTTCCAAAGTTCCCGAATACGAAACTGGCCAAATACGCCGATGACACAGCCATGTATGCTCATTCACACAACGCCCAAGCAGCGAACATGCTGCTGAAGGCGCACATGGCTCGTGCCACGGCTTACTACAACCAGTGGAAGATTCTGGTCAACGCTGAGAAATCTGAGGCGATAGTCTTCACGCGTCGGTTTACAGAAAATAAAATCATAACACCCATCTCGATCAGGGGAAACAAAATTCTAACTAAAAGATGCGTGAAGTACTTGGGGGTTAGACTGGACCAACGACTGATCAGACAGGCCACTGGTTATGACCCTGCCGACGCCCCGAGGCATAAACGGCCGAGGGTACAGCTACTGGACAACGGGTGAGTATAACTTATATTTCCCGCTGACCGATCTGTTTCAGATACCTCAGGACGGACCATTACTACCAGAGACATGACGTTTTTCTACCCTAACCCAACCTCCTTGCGGGCGTCGGACAACATACCGTCCAACGCCCGTTGTCCCACCTGCTCCGTGGAGTCCGAAAGTGCTAAAGTAAGCACTTAGGGTCTCCACACTCCCGAGCTACACAGCTCATATCCTTACCTTTACGATGATCCGGGGTAGGATATTAATTGATGTCCTACGTACCGGCAGTCAGTCCCAGCCAAAACTTCCTAAACCCAACTCGACCGATGACTACCCCCGGGGGTGACAAGCTGGCGAAGAAAGAAAATATCAAGACAAGAAGAGCGCCAGAAGAGACCTCAGCCAGCGAGGTTCAACAGCCAGGACCAGGGGAGGTCCGCAGAAAATACCACGACACATCTCGCATTTGCGAGCTGGGTCTGGTAGAAGTAAGCGGGCCCACCTATCACGAAGGCCGGTCCAGGTCTACAGAGATAATCTAGGAGCAAAGAGTAGTAGTCCTAATCGGCCCTAGTTATCGAGACCGACATCCAGCCAATGGATATTGGCGCGCGATGAGAGCTAACAGACTCGAATCTAGTCTACGGTTGGCGATGCACAACAGCCCTGCACTGTAGTCATTTTTTCAGGATTAATCTATGCCTGCTGTAACTATCATTTATTGAGACGAAATCGGTCATTCTTTTGTTTTCTTTGAAGATATTTTATTATTCGTGCATGCGCATATAATTTTTTTTTGTGTTGGCACAAGTTATATGGAACAATATGACACGTTGGGTGCCAAAAATATACGACAAGCTTATTTAGTCACTAAACAAAAAGTAATATTTATATAACAAAAAGAAATGAAGTGAATATAAACAGTAGCGTTCGAGTCGCAGAGGCTCGCAACAGGTGTGCCGAGGCCTAGCTCAGCTCTAGTCGATGAGGGGATAGGTTAAGGTTCATACACAAAACAAAATAATAAAGTATATACACATTAGTTACTTATGTATATGCATAAAGGGCGCCACTAGCTAATAAAATGACTGCAACCTAGCTAGAAGGCTCCCAAAATTTCCAAGGATATCCAAACGCTGCACTATATTTATTCGAGGTATGAATTTAAAAGAAAACCAGTATGTAAAGTTAGAATTTGGATATCAAATTTATTCAGTAAAAGGGTATTCACCTGGAGTAGATATATATATATATATATATATATATATATATATATATATATTCACAAACAATAAATATATTTGAACCGGTCCTTGGTTATATAATTTAATCTTATTATGTTCACACGACATAATAAAAGTCGTGCATATGAACTTATTTATATATACTTATATATCATAACTTATATAATATACCTCCTCAAGTGATAAAAAGTTTGAATTTAATTACCCGACATTTGAGTCAATTTACATTTAACATAAAAAAAAAGAATCATATCCAAATACTTAAAATTTTCAAATAGTCAAAAGTGAAAACTCAAATTATTGGCAGAATGTATCCCGAACTCATACGCTAAGTATAAAAACCCGTATGGCGAGCTGAGTAGCTGCCTCACAAGAAATACCACGAATCATTGTCCAAATTGGTCGCATAAGTTGTCGTTGTTAATTCCCATCAATCGAAAATGATCCAGGCCACGAATCGTTGTCCTATGTCGAAGCCTGCAGTTGTCAATTTAGTTCCATACCTGTTTTCCAAAACCCCGAATCGTTGTCGAAAGTGAAGGCAAAAGGTTGTCAATAAAATTCCAATTAGGGGTCCACAAGTGGAGAACAAGAATAGGTGACCGAAACCCAGGCCTCTCTTGCTCCGGAGATGGGTAACGCCAGGCTCAATAAATATGTGGGGGAAATTCGTAAAATTCGGGATGAATATTACGAAAACGACAAAAAGTAACGTAAACACAAAAAAAGTTGAATAAAATAAAAAAAGAAGAAGCCCTAAAAAAATAATTTCATAAGTATAACAAAAAAAATGAAAGAGATCTTTAATCCTTACTCAAAGGTGTAGGGCGGCTTAAAATCGGCGATCCAAGAGATCAAACTTGGAAGTAATTCCTCGTGGGACGGTTTTCTACAATTACCACAGAAAATGCGTTAGGGAGACATGTGCTTGCTTCACAAAAAAATATAACATACTTACAATTCAAGAATTCGAACTAGTCGAGTAAGGTGTGTCGTTCTAAACAACCATAACGTACACAAAAACCATGAATTTCCAATATCCCATGAAAACATCAAATGGAAAGCCCCATTAACGGTAATTAAAAGGAAAATTTACAAAGAACGCAAAGCGCACTGCTACCTAATGGCTACCCGTCTCCAAACTCAACTTCTTCCTTCATCTCGTAACCTTACAAGTCGACAAAATCTAATGACGCAACCCCTCCTACACCTACGAGATGCCTACTGTATAGCCAAAGGATTGAAATTACATTGTCTCAGCTACAAAATTTAACAGCGCGGCAACCCTCGATACACCTTTCAGTAATTACTTACTGTCAACCTAAAAGCCATAAAACACCATTTAGCACGTAACAACAAGACTACACACTGTAATTTACAACAATGTGTTACGTCAAAAAATCAATCCTAAAGTGCTAAATATAATTAGGAAACATCAAACTTTTATGTTTTAAATGATTTATTTATTTAAGTTCGCCCAATCAATTTAATCTTTTTGTGGTAAGCTTTTTAAAATTAGCCCTGCGGCAAAACTTTTCACCTGGACCTTAAAATTAATCTCAAGCCAGACCTTGTCACTTTATGAAGAATATTAATTTACACGTTACAAATGTTTTATAAAAGTTTAATATTGAAAAATACAATTCTCTTGAATTACCCCGAATTCTTAATATCCGTTTAAGATTCCCTCAAAATTATATTTACTAAATTTCATCTGCATTGACCTAAATATAGGTTTATTAAAATAAAATTTTAATAAAGAGTATTTACTCAACAAAGTCAATAAACCTAATTATTAATGCAATTAGAACGTCATTAACATATTTTTAATTAAGGATTTTTGGCATACTGTACCTTCAATGCTGCGTAAAGAGAAGGATTGTAGAATAAACAATACGGTGACATCCATAAGTAACGGATAGATTTGTTATCTACGTAATTAACAATTTATTAGTAAAATCCTAAAACACGTTAATTTTTAATTCTACAATGACATTCTTTGAGCATAATTTTATATCTCCTCCTTCAACCCCTTAGAAGCAACAGCTGCCCCTTTAAAATTTTTAAATGGAACAAGGGTGCATGTGATACCTCATTTGAATTGGTTTTTAATTCTATTTCCAGCAGAACCAAATGTTCAAACTTGGGGCCTGTAGCTTCTTGACAATAATGGAGGCGTTGCTGAAATTCTTCTTTTAAATCATCAACGTTATTTAGTCTGTTGAAGTAGACTTTCAATTCTAAGTAACCTCATAAAAATAGTTAAACGGGGTCAAATCTGGAGAACGGGCAGGCCACTCAATTTCACCACGTCTACCGATACACCTATTGGAAAAAACTTGATTGAGATACTTTCTTACTTAATAATAATAAAAACAATAAAGGTCTTTATCGATCGGGCGAGATTTAGTAAGGTGTAACAAAGTTACCCGTCTATTCTTCCACCTAATCCTAACAAGTCAGATTGCACAGCACATGTAAGTAAATTAGAATATAAATATATAAACGTATATAAGTATATAAAATAGAGTTTCTCTTAAATAGTACCAACCTTGATATAAATAAATAAAAGTAATTATTTCTCTCTTATATCATAATGAGTGCACAATAAACGATTCTAACGTATATCGGCATGCTCACTTGCTTGTTTGTCCATGATAAGAATAGAAATCCGCTTTTTAAAACTGTTTATTTGAATTTTTACACCTTTTAGTTCATCAGGTAGATTATTAATACACTTTGCTATGTTATATGTGAAATAACTCAGTGGAAAATTATGGAGGGATGAGAGTACCTTTAAATCGTGTATTTAAATTATGTACATCGCAGCAATAACTATTTTTTTTTTATAGATTATAAAACAGCATTTGTCCTTGTGTTTAGGAACATTCTCTGTTAATAAATCATTTTCAAATTAAGGTAAGACTCTTAAAAACATTTTGATATATGCTTTGAGAATCTTAATTCAAAATCCACAAGCCCTGAATTCTCATTATAATTATTTTTTTCATTATTAAGAAGAATATTTGAAGGGTTATCATTAAAATATCTTAACCTATCATTTTTCTTGTCAAACAATATAACCGCTGTTTTGAAGGTATTAAGTTGCAAACAATGTTGAGCAGATAAAATATAAATATTATGAAGATCATGATTTAATGTAAATTTAACGGCATACAAGTATTTGGTAAAGTTTAATATGTAAATAGTAAACAGTAAAAGGCCAAGAACTGAGCTTTGAGGGACTCCATTCATTATATTCTGAAATAATGAAATATTTTGTTTATATTTAATAACCTGTAATCTATTAGATAAATAGAGATTAATTTAATAGCTATTGCAGATAATCCTATAGAATGTGAAATTGATATTAACATACTATGGTTTAGGGTACCAGAAGGCCTTGGAATAATCTAATAAAACTAATAATGTTAATTTCCCTCGATCAGTTGCGCGAAAAATATCATCAGTTATATTTAGTAATGATGTGCTACAAACAACTGTGGCCAGTTTAAAAACCCGATTGCGTACTTGGAATTATTTTATTTTTGTTTAAATGCTTTCTTAGCTGAACTTCTATAATTTTTTCTAGAATCTTAGATTGACGAAGTAATAAATATACTAATGGGCCTCATATTTTTAAAATTTGTGGGATTCGAGATTTTTGGCAACGAGAGAATAAGAAAGGGCTACGAAATACAGTATTTTTTAAACAAAAGTTGATAATATGTGTTAAGTGAAGTAAAATATGCGGAATACACAACTTATTTATTAAAATGTTGATACCATCAAGTCCTAATTGCCTTGCTTTTGATTTTAGTAATTATATCTAATACCTCAATTTCAGTAATTTCTGAAAAATATAAAGCTTGCACATTATTCTCTTTTAAGATTATTATTATAGAAAGAAGTGGTGGACACATCAGCCGGTAAATTTGGAACAGAGTAAATAAAAGCATTATTTATGTCCTCTACATCTGATAAGTTACTTGGTAAATCATTACTAACATTTTTACGCAGAATATTAAGAGATTTTAATTTAGACCAAACTAGTTTCTGATTATTAGTGTTGAGTTCAAGATTATAATAAGCTTTTTGTTCTTTTTAATAGCTTTTATTAAACTTGCAATGTTTGTTTGTTAGTTAGAAATTTTGCAGTACATGTGTATAAGTCCGGTGACAATACACTTTAACATTTCCATATAAAAAAACAAAATGGCGGCTCCAAGATGGCGGACGACGTTATCGTTCATGATCCGATTCGACACAAAATCGCTATGCAGGGGTTTCCGAGATCGCCAATTAGGAATTCTTGGTCAAAATTTAGAAATTCAAAATGGCGGCGCCAATATGGCAGACGACTTTTGTCACTTACGGTCCAAATTGATGAAAATCGATATCTGGGGGTTTTAGGGTTCGCCGATTACGAATTTCTAGTCAAAAATTTAGTTCAGGATGGCGACTTCAAGATGGCGGACGACTTTATCGTTTATGATCCGATTCGACTTAAAATCGAAATCTGAGGGTTTTCGAAATTGTTAATTATGAATTCTTGGTCAAAATTCAGAAATTCAAAATGGCGGTGCCAATATGGCTGACAATTTTTTATATTTAGATTAAAATCGATATCTGGGGGTTTTCGGGTTCGCCGATTACGAATTTCTAGTCAAAAATTTAGTTCAGGATGGCGACTTCAAGATGGCAGGATGATCCAATGTGACGAAAAATTGATGTCTGGGGATTTTCGAGATCGCCAATTATGAATTCTTGGTCAAAATTCAGAACGGGAAAATCTCCCGACAAGCTTTAATATCATAAAAAAGTTATATAATACAACAAAATGATGGGTTTTGTTTATTTCAAAGTTTATTTTCAACTTTTTAGAGCATTTAAATAAAAGCTTTTTTAAAGATATCTTTTTTTGCCAGCTAGACTTACAGCAATTCTGAGTTGTTTGTAGTATTGCCAGTGTATTACATTTTTAGTTCTCTTGTATCTCAATAAAGCTCTATATCTCACCGCCATCATAGCACGTAGCGTATCAGTTAACCAGGGCAAATAATTTTTTAGCTATTCTATACGTTGTGATAGAAGCATGCAGATCTAATAGATTTATTATGTCATTATGTAAATTAGGCTTGAATTGCTCATAATTTAAGTTTTTAAAATTTCTAGCAGTAACAAAACTTGGACCAGGTATATCTGTTTCCAATGCAACACGTAGTGTAGCTCAGTCCTGTTAATACCAAATATTTCTATCAATTTCTCTGGAACTAAGAAATTTTGCAATAAATTCAAAATTTAACAGATATTTGTTACATAAAATAGTTTAGGATACATTTGATTGTATACATTTTAAATACATTTATTTAGAAAATTTTCAAATTTAATTTTCTAGATGAAAAATGTACAATATTCAAAAAACCCTTTCAAATGAGCTATCGCACACATTCTCCTTCCATTTAAAAATTGTAAAGGGGTAGCTGCCACTCCAAGGGGGTTGAAGGGGGAGGTATAAAATCATGTTAAAAAAATTTCATTTATGATGTTACTCATACATTGTTAATTACGTAGATAATGAATTTATCTCTTACTTATGTGTATATAGTAAAATAAATACAATGATATGTTTATTTAGCTGAGAACTAAACATCATCAATTTGACGGTTTTTATTATGACATTAAAATCTAATAATCTGTTGTAGTTTTTGGAAGAAAATAAATAAACTAAAAAAATAAATTCATGCTTCTCTTGAAAATTTTTGACAATTATTGTTTTTTGATACATCTCTGCTTATTTCTTAGATTTCTTTTAGTTTTGTAACAGTTTTATCTAGCGCTTAACCTTCATTGTATAAATTTACTGCACAGTACAATTCCTTTAATTATAATTCCAGTATTTTAAAACCAAATAACGCAAATTATAAATCCCAACAATTCAATTTGCCATCTACATTTTGTTCTCTGTTTATATTTATCGCTGACACCACAACTTTGGACTTAAATGAAATGCTCTAAATCAATGGAAAAATTATAGCGCAATATATATAGAAGTTTGAAATTTATGAGAATCATAAATTAGAAACGATATTAATTTTCTAAATTAAATGAATAGTGTAGATCCTGGTCTTTTCCATAAATTGAATATTGATGATGACGTTTTTATTGAACCTTTTCCAATTGCTGGCAAATGTCCTTCTTTCTACATTAATATTTGATGTAGTAAATGTATTTCTATGTTTCTTTTGTACAACGTTCTTGCTTCACGTTGCAAGTGTGCTAGTACTACTTTAATGATAGATAGATAGATATATCTTTATTGGTCATATACACACAAAAATTGTGCTTTGACAAGTCATCAGGTGCATAGTAGTAATACATATTAAAAAAGAACAATATTTGTCATAGAATAATAAAAAATAAAATACAAGCAGCAAGTAAATAACATAATACAACAGTAAACAATAAATAACAACAACAAAAAAATAATATATACGCATACACGTATATATACACACACGTATATATCAAATAACAGTTGTGAAAGTGCAAATAATCGCAACAAACAGAATTTAAAATTATTACATTAATAATGCTTAAAATTTGAAATGAGAAAAATCGGACAGAAGGAATTCGTCAAAATCATAAAATGCATTTTCAAGTAAGAAACGTCGCAGTTAGTACTTGGATTGGTGACCATTCCAACGGAAACCGCGTTCTCGCCTCACACATCTTCCAGCGGCTTGTATATCAGTGTATGCGCGGAAGCTATACAACCTTAGGCGAGGGTTGTATAGGAGATATACCATCCTTCGGAGGGGATGTAAAGCCGTCGGTCCCTTGTCTATTAAATGTTAGGCAAGTAAAAGATCCCTACTCTTCTTAAGGGAAGAGGTTCGGCAAAATTCCTGGTTGGGGGTAGCTCGTCTACAGGCGTCGGTGTTAGGCCTCAGTAGCGGAAATAGGCCGACGTTAAATAAATGTATAAAAAAAAAGTAAGAAACGTTTAATTACTGATTTAAAACGTGTACAGTCATGTACCTGTATAGCATTCGGTAACACATTCAAAAACTTTATTGGGTAGTAGCTAGTCCCATTTCTGGTTTTCGAAAGACGTGAAAAATCCATGCATATGTTACCCTTATTGCGCGTTGCATAATTATGTATGTTCTCACTTTTCGTGTATTTATATAAATTAGCTTTTGTATGCACAAGACATTGCAGTATATATGCGCAAGGCAGGGTAAGTATACCAAGCTTTTTTAAAAAAAAATCTACAATCATCTCTGTATGATAAACCTGCAATGATTCTCACAGCTTTTCGTTGCATCGAAAAAACTGTGGGTGTATGTGCCGAGTGGCCCCACACCAAGATAGCATACGTTATAGAGGACTGGACTAGTGCATGATATGCCGTTAACAAAGTTGACTGTTTTCTTAAAATGTTTTCTTAACCGCCTCTCAAGTTACCGAAGTAACCCCCTGGAAGATCTCAAGGATCTTGTGCTAGGCGAAGAGAGACGAGGCCCTACAGTTTAATGTGGACTCCGAACCACTCTTGGGGCAATTTTTTTAATGAAAAATTGTTTCGCCTTGCGGGAATCGAACCCACTTCGCTAGGCAACTCAGTTTGCTAGCCATTACCATTTAAAAATCTTTATTTATTTAAAAATCTTTATTTAGGTTTGCTAGCCAGTCGCTTTAACACACTGAGCTACCATCCCCACAGGCAATTTTTCAGATTGCGCAGTAGGAAGATGTTACGGGATACATTCTTGCAAACAAAAACCGTCTGTTCTTCCCATGTTAAGATTACACCCAAAAATTTCACGAAGTAAGGGTAGTTCGACTGTGAGGAAATATGTTTTAAACTAAATATCATTGTCTCTGTCTTATCTTTATTTAAGGTTAACTGACTATTAGAAAACCATTCATGCACTTTAGAGAAACTATTTTGTGCCTCAGATAACAAAATATCGTTATCATTATGGATATGTGCTAATGTTGTGTCATCTGCAAAAAGAGTAAACTTTGCTAATCGTGTACTGTTGGGCAAGTCATTTACATAAATAAGAAATAAAATCGGACCCAAAACAGAACCCTGGGGTACGCCAAACTTAGTGTTAATTGGATCTGAATTGACGTTATCAAAATGAACCAACTGAGATCTATCAGTCAAGTAGGATGTAACCAATTTTTGGCCGGCCTGAGAAAATTTATAAAATTTCAATTTTCTGACTAAAATATTATGGGACACACAGTCAAAAGCCTTAGTGAGATCTAAAAATTGCACGTGTACAGACTCTTTGGCTTCAAAACCTTTATTTATTACATTTATTAATGAATTAATTGTTAAAGTTGTGGACAATTTTGCTCTAAATCCATTTTGATAACTACTAAATAGCTGGGAACTTTCAAAATAATTACTAAAATGGTTAGACTTTCACCACGATTTCCTTAATAAATGCTTTTTTTTCAAATGGCCTATCCTAATAGAATAAATGTATTCTACTGATTATAGAAATCATAATTAATTGAATAATAATTATGAATGATACATATAGTGGAGTCAAAGTAGGTTTTCACTGCGGAAAAATTCAGGAAGCTGTAACTTTTTACTGTACATTTGTGAGTATGTTATGAACAACATAATTATAAAAAGTTATCAACAAACGAGTGCCTGTTTCTATTATTTATTTTACAAATTATTTGCAAAATACCAGTTTTTTTCAATAATCTCTTAAAATAATAATCTTTGTAAAAACTATTATCGCCATTCTAAAGAACGGAAAATTTTATAGAAAAATTATATGGAAAGTATTATTATGAAATAAAAACTGAGGCTGTAGATTTTTTTTTTTTTTTTGAATGCCCGAACATATGCAATATGCACGTTTGATGTAAAAAAAATCTTAAAAAATATATCTTTTAATATACAGGAGTTGAAGTATTGGAAAAAGCATCAAATTTTAATTTTTATGATGATGAATCTGAGATCTATCAGTCAAGTAGGACGTAACCAATTTTTGGCCGGCCTGAGAAAATTTATAAAATTTCAATTTTCTGACTAAAATATTATGGGACACACAGTCAAAAGCCTTAGTGAGATCTAAAAATTGCACGTGTACAGACTCTTTGGCTTCAAAGCCTTTATTTATTACATTTATTACATTTATTAATGAATTAATTGTTAAAGTTGTGGACAATTTTGCTCTAAATCCATTTTGATAACTACTAAATAGCTGGGAACTTTCAAAATAATTACTAAAATGGTTAGACTTTCACCACGATTTCCTTAATAAATGCTTTTTTTCAAATGGCCTGTCCTAATAGAATAAATGTATTCTACTGATTATACAAGTCATAATTAATTGAATAATAATTATGAATGATACATATAGTGGAGTCAAAGTAGATTTTCACTGCGGAAAAATTCAGGAAGCTGTAACTTTTTACTGTACATTTGTGAGTATGTTATGAACAACATATAAAAAGTTAACAACAAACGAGTGCCTGTTTCTAATATTTATTTTACAAATTATTTGCAAAATACCAGTTTTTTCAATAATCCCTTAAAATAAAAATCTTTGTAAAAACTATTATCGCCATTCTAAAGAACGGAAAATTTTACAGAAAAATTATATGGAAAGTATTATTATGAAATAAAAACTGTAGGCTGTAGATTTTTTTTTTTTTTGAAAGCCCGAACATGCAATATGCACGTTTGATGTGAAAAAAATCTTAAAAAATATATCTTTTAATATACAGGACTTGAAAAATTGGAAAAAGCATCAAATTTTAATTTTTATGATGATGAATTCCGTGTATTTCTTTTTATTTAAAGAAATTGTGGCCCTATTAAATAGTGGCCAATGACTCCCATCCACACATTAATAGAAAACTTCATTTGGAAACTAGTTTCACGTGTTAACTTGGGATTTTCCTCTCCCCAATAATGTACGTTGTGGAAATTTGTTATACCCTCGCGATTAAATTTTGACTCGTCCGTCCATAAAATACTTGTTAAAAAATTTGCACTTTCTGCATCTGAATTTAACATAAAGCGGCAGAATTCCACTTTCCTTCCAGATTACCTTCCTCCAAGCCTTGGACAGGGGTATAGTGGTAAGGATGACATCCAACTCTACGTATCGTAGACCAAACTTTCCATTGTGACGCTCCGGTTAGTCTTGCGACTTTATTAGTTGAAATAGTTGGGTCTTCCTCAAAATATCTCAATATTTCTTCCTCATCATCTGGTTCATAAACGGGAAGAACACCAGCGTCACTTCTACATTTCACGGAGCCAGTTTAAGCGATATTTCGATATGCCGTACTGAATACACGTGCATTTGGTAAGCGGCGGTTAGGGAACCAAAGACCATATTCTTGGCGAGCTTCAGCAGCGTTGCTGCCACAGTATCCATAGACAAACAAGATATCAGCGTATTCTGCGTTGGCATACGCGGTCATGGCACAGAAAATACAATAACAACAACTACGAGCAAAATCAAAATCTTCGATAACTAATTTAACAAGACCAAGAAACTTAAGGGACACGGAGATAAGAATGTCAGTTAATGACATATATGCACAAACGTCAAAGTCAAGGACTGACTGACTTAAATGAAAATGAACGATTAGTCGTTTAATAAATTCCGCCACCAGCATTAACTTTACTAATTTTTTATTAGAACTATCAAGGATACATTAAACATTTCTACCTAGTTAGATAGCTATTGAAATAAGGAAGTTTTTATAATAATTTGTACGTGTGCTACATTAATATTTTTTTGAAAAAACCTAATAGGTAAATTTCATAACTAATTTAAAAAAAAATTTTTGCAAGTTTTTATTTTAAATGTTCACATGATCGAAATGTTTCCGGATATTTTTCATTCCAAATGGATATCTATAATATTGGACAAGTAATCCAGTAAAAAAAATGTCAAGTAGATTTTTCGGAAATTAACTTTTAAGACATTAAGATCTACTTTTTTGAGAAAAACAAAAAAAATTGAAATATCTCAAAAACTATTGAGCTTTGCATAATGTATGTTAGGGCTAGATTTACTCCTTAGCTCATGCCCCATCACATCTCCAAAGGAATGTATCGAATTACCAGTAACCCTGTATATGTGTCTGTATATATACGTGTATGTGTAATATTATTTTTTTGTTGTTGTTATTTATTGTTTACTGTTGTATTATGTTATTTACTTGCTGCTTGTATTTTATTTTTTATTATTCTATGACAAATATTGTTCTTTTTTAATATGTATTACTACTATGCACCTGATGACTTGTCAAAGCACAATTTTTGTGTGTATATGACCAATAAAGATCCATCTATCTATCTATCATTAAAGTAGTACTAGCACACTTGCAACGTGAAGCGTCCTGTCCTCTAAAAGCACTTTTGAATTATGCTAAGCCCAGTCAGGCTATTTATTTTTCGATTGCCGTAGACACTAAACCACTGGACTGGATTTTGCATGTCGCTATCTTAACGATACCGAAATGTACCAAATAGTCACAGGATCCTCGTGTCGTTCGTCACATGCCTACCTTGCACTGACGAGAGCCGACAGCTTGAAACTGCAGTCTGCAAGCGGTGCAGAACGACTGGCACGAGAGCTCCTTTAAGTAGGATCAGTCCTTCGGCTGGTGTTTGTTGCAATCAAAGCATTAACGTTTTATTGGTAATACACAGTTATTACACTTAACGCGCCAGGCTTGTAACTTGTAATTTAGCGCTCGGCAGGGCACATAGCCTGGAGAGTAGCTGTTGGTTGAGATCTATTTACGTTCCTTATAGTAAAATAAGGATTTTATAGAGGAGTTTTGAGTTTTAATAATCTGCCCTCTAAAAGCACATTTGAATCAGAATAGTGATAATTTAAACAGTGATGCCTTTACAAGATAGTACATCAGGTTTTTCTTGAAAAGAAAAGCAAAGTTTGCAAAATGTGCGAAATAAAAAAGTATTTACAAGATGCTATTGACATTTTTTTAGCAAGAAACCAAGGCTGTGTTGCTAACTTATGTAATACTGGAGTGACGTGCTTATTTGCATTATGGGGTGCCACGATACCAATGAAAACTTTGAATTATTTTCATTTCAAATTATTTGTTAGAGACCACAAAAGGAAGCAAGCTAAATTTAACGACACTTCCACCAACAGAAGATGCAGCTGATCTTTATTTTAAAATATTTTTTTCAAGTGCAGATTTGGCTAAGTAATGCAAGCAGAAGACTGGGGTTTGAACGAGAGAATTCGGGTATGTCGCCAATTATCATGACCCAAGATCTAGCCCCAAGCAAGCTGCTTTAAATGATTTTTATCGAATGCAAAACAGATAGAGGTAACTAGTGTGGTTGTAGGAATATAGAAGTATAAGAAAGCGCCCAATGCAGCTAGCACGATTCTTCTTCTTTTCATTAAGAGCTCTCGAGAGTGTATTAGTCATCCATGCTTCCAATTTTAATTGTAAATGACTTCACGTCAATAAAATGACGCTGCCGAATGTACGGTGTGCTTGGGAAGAGAGAGATAGAGATGTAATAGAATATGACATTGTACAAATTTATTATACCCAATCTTTAAATATCTGTTTATTCCTGAAGACATTAGGGCTAATTTTATTTTAGTTATACAAAAGGGAAAACGTTTATTTTAATTATACCTATGTGGGATTATAAAAATTATTCTTGCAAATTGAAAATAGAGGAAAGAAATTATAATTTTTTATATATACTTTTTTTTTCATCCCACATTCTAACATGTTTTTAATTTCTTTTAGTGAAAGCCATTTTTTAAAATAATGTTTTATATGAGAGCATATCGAAGCGTCTTGCCGGCTTATATCCGGAGCGCTCTTAACAGCATGTTCCGATGATGTTTTTATGCGATTATGATGAGAACCCCCAAATAATTCTAAAGTATATTCACTTTTCAAATTCAGACGGTATATACAAGTAACATGGTATGGCAAGGCGTCGTCTGCGGAATATCGTGTTACAATTGGTCTACATCATATGAATTTCAAATGCGAATATACCATAGATGATTAATTTTTAGTGTGAGTATACTTTGCGGTAAATATTGAAATACATTTTATAATAATAATTTTATAATATATGTTGCCAAGTTATATATTTATTAGGTTTTCCGCTAAGTATTCTGCTGAACTGCTTTTAATATTAAAATTGATTTTTTTATATATCTTTAACATCTCATCTCGTTAGGAAACTAATATCCAAATATAATAGGTTTTCCCCAAAATATAGTAGTCATTAAAAATATGCATTAGGCCTGCTATTAATCGTAAGGTGTTCACTTATAAGAAAATTCTTTTACACTGAAAAAATCTCGAGTATAATGAAGAAATTTGTAGACATGCAAAATAATAGTATTATTACATACTAATGAAACTTTTCACTGAGGGTTTGTGTATTATTTCATTTACAATGAATACAATAAATAAATTACAACACAAGTGATACTAAACACTGATTTATTTGCCAAATAATTATTTACAATAATTAGTATTAGTACAATATTTATTCCACTACTTAATCACCTTGTTCTTTTACTAATTTGATCTCTTTATTATCCAATCTCGAACTAACTCGATTGCACAAGTTACTTGACTAGTGGTCTAGAACGTACTCGATCCTTCTTCACACACTAATAGTTTCAGAATGAGTAGCGCCATCTATTGCCTGATTTCCAAACCATCATGTTGTGACGCAATTAGATACTTTGTTTTCTTTGATTTAATCTCTTCTGTCGAAATAACTCGTAGTCTCTGCAATGAAGATTCTACCTAGGTGGCTCCTCAAACGCATAAAACAAGGCTTCGTTGTTCTTACGATGCCGAGCTAACCTAAGGACTCGCTTGATTTTCCCGTCTCTTATGTCTTCGATAAAGGTCACAACTGTGAATTGCTCCTGCAACTTCCTTGGTGCGTCTGAGTAAACTAGGTGTGCCAGTCGCCAACAAAAGCTTCAAATTTTTGTAAGCTTTGCCCAGCGTTTTGTCTATGTGATTTCTGCTGAGTTTGATATACCTTGGAGAGGTGTTGGTTAAGTCTAATGCTAGGGTTTGTTGTTGCACCACTGGAATTACCTGGAGCAACTCTGATGCTTTCCTTGACCGCTGGTTCTAGAACTTGTGCCTCATTACTTCAGTAGTTTCCACAAGCAGTTGCCCCAAACTGGCATTTTATGTTGACTGTGAAGCTTGACCGTCAAAGGAGAGAGGTTGTAACTGAGGACCTGATGAAACTACGAGCTGGGCTTCTTTTTCCCTCAACTGTTGTTTAAGTCGACCTACTTCCAGTTCTTTGGCTATGCTTACTTCAGCCTTTGCGCTGCCCATACCCTGTTTTATTTTACTTTTGAGTTCTTCAGTGGTTGATGGGCCTGTCGGTACTCCATAATTTGTCTTTGTTCATCAAGAATTCTTCTTATTTTCTCTTTGTGCAGGTCGTCGTTCTTGTCCTCTTTTTCTTCTCAACGTTTCTTTTACTAAGTACTTACCAATGTACAAGGTATCTTAACCTTTAAAGCATTCACAGTCACGTATTCAGCATTTACGCCTCTTCAGTATAACTACTTGCGAAGTTCAAATTCTACTGATCAATATTTTAGTAAGTACCTGCCTGGCACTACCTACTATTTATAATTTACCATATTTTAATTTCTATTGTCCTGTTATTTAATTGGTAAACCAAATCTAACCTATTAGTAACTTGAATAAATCTAGTTCTGACTGTAAACGTTAGTTGGGAAAGTTATAATGTTATGTTTGATCGATTCAAATAAAGAATAATATATATATATATATATATATATATATATATATATATATATATATATATATATATATATATATATATATATATCTTTCTAGCAATATAAATAGAACATTGTTGTAGAATGACTCCACCAGAGGAAAAGAAAAATTTTATCTACCTTTATCTCAGATAAATACTAGTTTATTATAAGTTTCATTCATTCTCCTTCCGGATAAAATAAAGGCTTTGCCAAATTGCTGTTGCTGGACTAAGTTTGAAGTGAAGCTGCTGTTTATATCATTGGGTGCTTTAAAGAATATACAGAATGAGGCAATAGTGCGCCGGACCTCGATATCTCGAGTTCTACGATAGCTGGAATTTTTTAAAAAAATTGCATGAAAACTAGATAAAAAATTATGTAACTGGAAATTATTTTTGAACATACAGGCCGAGCCAAGACGAAATTACAGGACCAAGTGCTTTTGTTTAAATGGAATGCTATGTATATCAGTACATTTTTTGAAGCCTCTTTCTAGGCTCTATTCATTCCTATATGCTTTTTAAATATTTTCTGTTGTACACGTACATGTCATAATAATAATAAAAGTAGTTTATTTATCCATAGATAATATAAATACAAGGGAAAAATATAATGCCACAAGAAAAAAATAAAGTATATACAATATTCACTAATAACTTAACTTTATGGTTCACATAATACATAAAAATATATAAAACAAATCCTAATTTAAATGGAGTGTAATATGGTGTATAAAACATAATAATTTAGACTTAAACTATTTAACTGTTGTACCGGACTTAATTACGTGAGGTAGAAGATTGAATTGTACAACTCCTTTGTGGAATAAACTGTTCGTTGTGCTGCTCTTAGATGTTCTTTTAACATAAAAGTTGCTAGTATTAGCCATCCGTGTATTACGTAGGCGTATATCAGTAACAGGCAGCAATTGCCTACTAAGATAATCAGGCAAAGTACCATTGATCATTTTAAAAATAAAAGTCATAGTTTGAAAGTAATAAAACTATTTTATATTACTCCAATTTAATATGCTTAGCATCAGCTGATTGCTTGAAAATCTATTACATCCCAAAATTATTCACATTACCTTATTTTGGAGATATTTTGGAGAACCTGCAACCTACTAAAATTTGTTGAACTTACATAAATCACTGAGCCACAGTAGAGGAAATAGGGCAATATTAAAGAATTATAAACTGTTAACCTTGTATTCACTGATATAAAAGGAGACACCCTGCTAAGAAACCCAATTTTCTTGCCAATCTTTTTTGAAATATAGTCGATATGTTTATTACACTTTAGTTCCCGGTCAATTATTAGGCCTAAATATTTAATTTCCTGAACAAGTTCAACATTTTCATTATTTATTTCAATACCAAAATTTAAGTTGATAAATCTATTGTACAAATAATTGTTACCTACAAACATGTATTTAGATTTTAGTTCATTTACTTTTAGTTTATTCATTTTAAATTTCTCAGTGAGCAGACCCAATTCTAAATTTAGAGTAGTTACCATCGCTTCAAAATTTGTATTTTCATAATAGATAAGAGTGTCATCAGCAAAAAGGTGGATTTTACATTTCTGTAACACATTTCCAAGATCATTGATATAAAGAATGAACAACAAGGGACCAAAAACACTGCCTTGGGGGACCCCAAAGTTGTTTATTTTTGGCTCAGATAAATTGCCATTAACTTTTGTTATTTGTTATATAACTTTTCATCACCCATCCTATGACAGTGTGGTTAAATCCATCTTTTTTAGTTTTAATATTAATATGTTACGGTCAATTGTTTCAAACGCTCGCTTAAGACCAATAAAAACGGCACAGATCCCGACCCCTGGCTTATCAAGCAACTGCTTCCACTCCGAAATTATCAACTGTAGTGCAGTTTCACATGAATTTTTACCACGAAAACCCGAATGATATGTACATAAGATGTTATTTGAGTTTATGTACTTGATTGTAAACGACTAATTCTAAGATTTTTTCACAAAATAGCAACATATTTACTGGTCTCAATTGTTCTGCTAAATTAGTATTAACTATTTTCGGAATTGGTACAACGATGGATGTTTTATAACACTCAGGCATAACACCTTTTTCCAAACTTAAATTAATAATATTTAAAAACGGATATCCTATTATATGAAAGAGATTTTTTATAATATCATAACCAATTTCATCAGTGCTGTGCTTCTTAATTTGTTTACTAACCAATTTATTCAATTCCCGTAAAGTTACGGTACAAAATGTTGACATGCTGGAGTTTACAACGGGTACAGTATTACTGATTCTATCGATATTTATATAGCCTACTCCTATACTCATGACAATACTTTCAATACTTCCCACGTAATACTGATTAAATACATCTGCCATGTTGTCATTATGTATTACTCCAGAGCAGTTCAAACTTTGAAAAGTGTGTTAACTTTTTTTATTTCCAATTATTTGCTTTAAATTTTTCCACATTAATTTTGGACTTGATTTGTTTTGATAGATATTTCGTTCATAAAACATTTTTTTTTTTTTTGTTTCATTAATAAGTCTTATAGTATTATTTCTTGCCTGCTTATATCTATCCCAATCTTCAACCTCACTTGTAAATGTAAATCTTTTATATGCCCTGTTTCTTATTATCAATTGATTCCCTACAATTCCTATCAAACCATTTATTTCCGGCTAAATTTACTTTTACAGTTTTTTTAGGTGCTATAATATCAAGTACATCTATTATATTATTAATAAAAGTCTGACCTACGACATTCACATCTGTACATGAATAATTCCAGTCCTTATCAATTAACAAATTTGTCATTTCCTCGAAATTAATTTTTGATCTGATTTCCTTTGTTTGATACTTCCTTCTTTCCCTGCCTTTTTCCATTTTTACTTGAATTATTGAATGATCCGTTATTATATAATCTTGTTCAGCATATGCAGTTATAGTACAATCATTACTTATAACAAAAATAAGTAAAGTAGTAAAAAAATAGTAAAATGTATTGTCTACTTTTATATCAACAGCTAAAAGCCAGAAATTAACATCTAAAGTTAACGTTTTTACATTATTAAACTTTATGCTCCGTTTTATAAATATTAGCACTCCTCCAGTGTGACGGCTGCTTGAATCACAGCGAATAGTATTATATCCTACTATTTCTAGTTCACATACATTAAAATTTTCAGTGATACATGTTTCTGTAAGACATAAAATTAAAGGTTGGAACTTGGATACATACTCAGCAATTTGGTCCCTATTTTTATAATAACTTTCTGCATTCATACAAGACATAAGCATCTCACTGCCCCTCTTTATAAGCTGTTTTCTTTTTAATCGATTCAACAATTCTTAAATAACACTCACAATCTCTGTCAATGGCAAGTTTCTTATTTGCTCGTATACAATTAATACACTTTCTGTTCTCACTTCTACAGATATCACTGTTATGTTCTCCAGCGCACATCACACAAGTAACTTTTTTTTACAAATCTTAGCTTCATGATTATACCCTCCAGATTTAAAGCATCTTCTTACACTAAAATGTGCATAGATATTGCAATAATTATTCCGTCCAATATATAGTACCTTATCTTCTTTGCTTATTAAATACCTAAATGTTTCAGAGTCCACCTCTACTACCAAATTAAATCTACCTTTTCTTATTTTAGTCTTGCGAATTCCGTCAAATCTAAAGTTGGCACCTTGGGGTATTCGATTTTGACTAATAATTTTATATGTTAATGCTTCAACTTCTACTTCATTTTTAATTCTTCTTCATCGATCCCTGTAATAATAATTCTTGGACTTAGTTTTTTTGGAATTTTTATTTCATATTCATATTTCGTCTTAATACTATCTTTAACCATGTTTAGTGCTTCAACATTTGTGCACTTTAAGATTACTCCTCCATTTTGCGTATTTCTGTCTATGTTTAAACTAACTTGTAACTCCGCTGGATTAATATTACTTTTTAAATCATCCTTTATCTCGCTTGTTTGTTTATTATGTCTTGGTTTAACAACCAAGATATGATTCTGCTTACCAGCGACTTCTGCATACGTTGGCTGGATACATTCCGATTCCTTTGATTTATTTTCATTCAGCTCTTTTATTTCCTTTTGCATTTGACTTATTTTGGAACTTTGTTCGGAAATAATTTCATAACATGCCTCTAACTTCGTCTTAATATCCCTAACAAGATCAGTAATCCCTGCACATTCGCACGCCACTGGCGTTTCTACTTTTGCTCGTGTATTACGTGACATTGTTTCTAAGGTTTATTTATGATCTGTTTATCCAGATGTTGTCCATTTGTTGAGGTACCTGGTGCACTAGCCCCTGTCCCTTTTATGATACACACGTATTGCAAACTCAACAATGAAGTATTGCTACTATCTGAGGTTTTCTATTATTTCTTAAAAATTAATTTTATAATAACTATTCATGTATTACATTACAGGTGTTTTAGTCTCCTACGTGCAGTTACCTCTTACTTTGTAAGGTCTCTTAAATTAATAAATTGTTATTATTATTATTATAATTCATTTAATGGAAGATTATGTTTCCTACTAAAACAGTGTAGCATCTATCTATATTTAGGGGTAGCTCGTTTTTATCACATCATGAGTGAAGGTCAACCAAGCCATTTTGTAATCTCTCGGTGTCGTCCTCGCTGTTAATACTAGTAAAAACTTTCATGTCGTAGGCGTACAACAATGAATTGCAATTAAGTTGGGAGACGATATAGTTTACAAATATATTAAAAAGTAAAGCACCGAACCTTGAGGTATACCAGATTTTGCATGAATTATGTTGGACTTAAAGCCTCTATATAGAGGACAAATTGATGCCTTTCAATTAAAGATGATTTAAAAAATTCAATCAAACTGGAAGCAAAACCAAAGAAACTTAGTTTTGTAAGCAATATGTCATGGTTTAGATGATCAAACGCTTTAGAAAAATCTGTGTATATGATATCAACTTGTCCTCCATATCTAACACTTCAGCAATGTACTGCATTAAATACAATAGGTTGATGGAAGTAGAACGGCTTGGCATAAATCCGTGTTGATTAATACATGTTTGTGATTTAACTTGAAAAATACAAATTCATTAAGTAATATTTCGAATGCCTTGTTAAAATTACATAAAATTACTATGGGACTATAATTACTGATTTCTTGTTTCTCATTTCTTTTTGTAGACTGGACAGTGGAAGTTTTGTTTAATAGGTTAAACATGACAGACAAAGGAAGAGCAAGTATAGCTGCACAATCATTTATTAAGAATGCAGGAATGCCGTCTGAACCAATACTAGGTTTAGGTCTCATTTTTTTGAGACCTTTTAATTTGTCTGCTTCTGTAAGTTTCTGGATCGTAAAAATAGGAGCACTAGATGCTGGTTCATCATTTGACTGATTAAATTGCGGAGATATATAGGTAGTTTGAAAAAAATTGTGTAAATTTTAAAAAGAAAACGCCTCTGGGTATTAACGTAATTTCAATTGCACATCTCGATTAGATTAATACTAAGAATAATTTTAAGCAAATGTGGACTAACTTAGAGTCATGAGAGTAGTAAAAAATATTCCACCAAATTTTCCTGAAGATTTTTGTAATTCCAACAATACCAACAACTATTCTGTGGATTTCATACCAAATTTAACACAATACATTTTTAGAAACTAAAATAAACGACACTTTATTTTATTGTACTGTAATGTAATAGTTAAAAACAATTAATTCTTAATCAATAAATTCAATATAATACTCTCACTATTATATGTTTTGTATTAATATGATGCAGAGATAATACATATTGCCTATGGGTGAACATTTATGAGACTTTAGCACTAGAAACTCAGATATCAAAATAAAGTGCCTACTATCTAAATCAAATTTCTATATTCTGACTTTATTAAATTTAACGCTTGCAGTTCATCTCAAAACAAGAAGTACAAAAGTAAACTCCAATATATTTCCAAGCGTTCTTTGTATACATCCATGTATAATGGGGTGGAATGTATTTGAAAATCGACACGCAGAGAGAGCATAATAGGATCAGTACCCCTTTGTCAGCTTTATCTTCTTCTATTGATCACATTTATTTTAATACTTAATTAAATTGTGGTGGTTGCCACTCTACATTTTGATGGAGTATAACGAAAACTAAATTTGTTGAATATACAAGCTGATAGAAGCATGCTCGTGATATAATACTTTTACATTGTGTTCTCTTAAAATTAAGCAGAACCGTTTATATTATTCGTTACTATAATGACAGTTGAGGGACAAAATAATGTTTTTGTAAAACTTGTAATTTAAACTAATTGGTATTATCAAATTTTTGAATAAGCCAACCTTACAATTCGGTTACTAATTACCATGATTACAGGCCTGTAATTTTTACTTACAGCCCATGGGCTGTAAGTAAATATCAAGTAAATATTACAGCCCAAGGGCTGTAATAAATATCAAGCAAATATTTGCATCATAAGCTGGAGAGGTATGTTTTTTAGACTAATATAAAAAATATATATATATATATATAATTAATTTAGCAATTCGCCTAATATACAATACAATATCATTGTATCTAATACAACAGAACTAATGTTTTCTGTAAGTTATAATATGACCTAACATATTTAAGTTTACTTACCTTAGTATAATTAGACAGAAAATATAATATACATAACAATCAAATATTGATATTATTTCAGACACTTGGAGGATAAAGAAGACTTTAACTTAGTTTTAAGTGTATTAATAGAGACACAGTTTTTAAAGAAATTGTCTAGATTATTGTAGCTGATGATTCCTTTAAGAAAAAGAGATTCTTCTGGCCTTTTCTTGTTTTTAGCCGTGTGTGCATGTATATGTGTTATAGTTATATATATCGGCGTTAAACACTTTTTTTTTATGTCAAATATGTCGGAGTCAAAGATAACTTCATTTTGTGCATTCTCGTGTGTGTTTGGTATTCTAGGTAATATTGTACTGACAACCAATTAAAGTTACGTAGCATTGAACTCGTAAAATAATTCTTATAGCCCTGTTCTGCAACTTCTTCATTCGTAAATAAATAAATAACACCACAGAAATTAGACAACCCTCAATTCCAGAAGCCAGAGGCTTGTGTGGAAGGGGGTTACATATCGAAGAACGCGGACATATAACCATATCCTCCGACAGTGCCGGGGCTCGAATCTGGTAGCGCGATACCCGTTCAACTAATTGCGATTGATAGACGATGCGAATTTCAAATTAGGAAGACTTACTTAGTGTGTTATAGGAAGATTTAATGTATTATATACGGTAATTATTGACCATTGTGTTAAGAAAAGAGCAACCCTCGGCAGAAAATATATTTTTTATATTTTGTTGCTAATATAAGATGCGTGTTCTTTAAATGCCAGATTACATTAATTAATATACCTAAATACATAATTCTCTCAATATTTTCATTCTTAGCAGATTCTATTGTTATTTTAAAGGTTTTTTTATAAACTCTCCACATTTTTTTTTGTTACTAATTAACATGAATTTCGTAAATCGTTATTTATAGTATCTACAAGAAAAATATAATCGTGTATCATCAGCATATGGATGTATTTGGCACTTTTTAACAGATTTTATGATATCATTAATATACATTAAAAATAGCAGTGGTCCTAGTGTACTGCCCTGTGGTACCCCGTTACTATTTAATATTTCATCGGATACTTCCCGGTTTACGTTTGTTATTCGTTTTCTATTTGCAGATAATGCACTAGCCAACTTAAAGCTATGCCAGTTCACCATATACCATAAGTTTTTTAAATTAATTGTTCTCAGTAGTTTCAAAAATCAGTTTTGATTCTAAAAATAGAGCCCCTATCGTTACACCTTTATCCTGTTGATCTTCGCAGTCGTATAAAGTAGTTTGTACCGCGGTTTCAACTGTGTCCTTTTCTAAGCCAGGATTAATTTCAGAATGAAATATTATTTTCTACTGTGTAATTTGATACATGTTCGTAAACTACTATTTCAGTAAGCTTTTCTATAATACCTAACATATTGATAAGTCTTAGATCACTTGCTTCTTTTATATCATTATACTTTATTTACTGGTAAAATTGTAGATATTTTAAAATTTTATAGATTTCATGTTTCTACCGAATTGTTGGCTTAATTTAAAGTGGTTTTTTCAACACTAACATATATATTTTTAAGAAACTTAGCTGTTATTTTGTCCGAGCTACACTTATTTGGAAAAGCAAATACGACCTATTGCAGTTCATTGTAATCAATGAGTTTAAATGAACTAAGCGTTCTAATTTCTCAAATAAATTCAATTTGGTTATTTATATTTATATCTGAGTTAATAATATTTATGCCGTTAACGTAAAAAGAATGTAACTTATTGCTCATTTCTGTTGGATCTAATTTCGTCGTCAATTATTATTTCTTGTAAATCGTAATGCTTTCTTCCCACTAAACATTTATATTTTTTCTCTTCACGTATTTTTCTTGTGCAATATTTCTCTTACATTTGTATTTCCATGTTTAGTTGCGTTTTATTTTTCGTTTATAAATTTTATAACTGAGGTCTCTTTGCTCGGTTGCTTCTCGTACTTTTTCATTTCACCACTCCTGGAACCTAGCTCTAATAACTACTTCTTTTTTAGGTACAAATTCTTCTTTGCTTTTAATTATAGAAGTGAAAGAGTAGTTATATTTGCGAACATAATAGACTCAGTGGTATGAATACCCATCTAACTTTTTAAACAACAAGATATAAATAAATATACCCAAAATAATACAAAATAAAATAAATATATTACACGAATTAAAAATGCGTTTCACATTGTAGGCTGTCAGAAATAATGATTTGTTTGTTTCGAGAAATTTTTTTCCATCAGATTTTATTGGATAGAACGATAGATTTAGGTGTAAATAACAAGAAAATCATAGTACGTACGCACAGTTTTGGCTAGAAGACATTTTTAAATGCACTTTTATGCAAAAAAGTGCATTTTTCCTCTCTTTTGGTATTTTTCGATAGTTTTTCAAATATAATCGTTTAAAAATAATTAATATTGACTTGAAACTTTTTAATTTATTATCAAATAAACTTTGTTGTACTAGAGTCATTTTGCGCCATTTCCGGTCAGTCATTTTGAATTTTCCAATTTTCATGTCAAATTCGTAATTAGTGACCATGAAAATCCCCGAGTATAAATTTTTTCCGAAATATATTTAATATTAAAGCATTAGTAAAATTATTGTTTTTTATGCATGCATAAAATGCACTTTTCGATGCAATCAAAGGCTAAAAATTGCATCTGGAGGATCAAAAATAACTCTATATTTACAATAAAGTTTATGTAATAATAAAATAAAAAGTTTCTAGTCAATATTAATTATTATTTTTGAATAAAAGTGCATTTGAAAATGCCTCCCAGCCAAAACTGTGCGTACACACTATGATTTTCTTATTATTTACACCTAAATCTATCATTCTATCCAATAAAATCTGATGGAGAAAAAGAATCTCGAAAATCGACCTCAAATCATTATTTCTGACGCCTATTAACTATTCAAAGTAGCGAAAAGTTAATGCTTATTGCCATTATTTTCATGTCATGAGAAAAAAACTGGTAATGGGAAACGACCAGACAAACAAAAAACCTATATAACTGTTTCCTGCAGGAGAACTTTGGAACAACTGACTTAAGTCAATAATTTCAATAGTTTTTTAAAAACGTTTTGAGAACCTCTGCCTTATGGGGCAATCAATGACGTTTATCAGTTAATTTCAAAAAATCTTGAAAGCGAAAAAAGGTTTTTTTTCTTGAGCCGCCCGCCGGTGCGGCCTTCGCGGCTTGGATTAACAAAGGAGACAAAGGGTACCCACTTCTTGGTTCTTAAAAATTGAGCCAAATAAAATAATTTTCCACGAAAAGAAATTGCAGAGTGACAGGCGACAAATAATAACTTACCTTCAATAAAATAAACTCTAACTAAAGATACAGAAAAACGTGGTAAAAAACGAAAAAAAACAGAAGCAATGATACAAAGTGATTGTACATAATCAAGTAACCGACAAAAACTAAACAAGTAGATTTTTTCTAATAACAGTTTGGAACATTTTGTCCCTTCTACATTTTAAAGTGTCTTTTATTGCTTCTTAGTCCATGTTGGTTGATGCTATTGGCTAATTCAAATTGGAAGAAACAAAACCGCAAAAGTAAAAAACAAAAGGTAGCCGCCGGCGCCGCTACTTTATCGGCGACACTCGGCGGTAGGCCTTTAAAATTACTATGCCAATTAGGGAGATGTACAGCCGGCAAAGCATACAATAGTGTTGAACTCGATTGAACTTTCACTTCTATTCTGGAATATTTTGCCTACCTCAATATTACAGAAGTTTTCAACCAATTTTATTAACGATTAATTAATTTTCTAAATATTTTTTTCTCCAAAACTATGGAATTTAGACCCTATGTTATTTAAGACTTTTTTGTTTGTCTGGTCGTTCCCCATCACCAGTTCTGTATATCCGAAACCTCTCTCAAAATAAAACAAAACTCTCATCACTGCAACAGTTGCGGTTCATTTAATGTATTTTCAATACTCACTCTCAGATCCCCGCAGCGTTTACTGGAGTTACCCAAACTTTATTCTTCATGTAATTCCAGGCCGTGAAAGTTAAATAAGTTGAATACCGTAAATTGACGTTTTCAGTGGTACATTTTCAAGATAAAATTCTCTAGTTTGGAAGCAACGACAGCTTTAAATTGATCTATAAAAAAATTGTACGCCATTTTAGTTGAGAATATTCATTCATTGCATGGCGCAAACAGACATGCTTATGCATATTAATGCAGTAACTCAGAAGTTCAACTACGAAAAAAATTCACCGATCAAATTGCAGTTTCTTTTATAAATTAGTTCTAGTGCGTATACGAGAACCAAGGACCTCTAAATTTTTTTTGACATTAGCCAACCCCTCTACCACCCCAATGCCACCCCCACCTTATTATTAAAGGGAGTAAAATATTTCATTGGAATTTAGTGTGTATAAGACTTGGATACAAAATCTGGATGTGGAAGTAGTGATTCCTTGGGCAGCGGTTTATTAATTTGACAGTGTCAGAAGAAATATAAAAAAACTACAAGCAACTAAGTATTTGCGGATATATTTTTAATATTGTACTTTAAAATACAATCTCTTTAAAAAAATTACTGTACGACAATTGGAAATATATATTTTATAGTGCCACGTCTGTGTCATTTGTTGATAAATAATCAAATATTTTGACTTCAGCTTTACGTCTGCTTATTAGAGGGATTCTATAAACCTTCTAAAAATACTTGTATAACTAAGAATTATAATAAACTCATTATTATAATCACAGCTAATTTGACAACTTCCTCTATGTTATCGAAATAATATATCTATCATGTATGCGCTATTTACAATTCAGCGTTATCCTGATCCTTTACATGTATTTGGTAAGCACACCTACATCAAGTACAGAGGGCGCGCATGTCACCAGGAACGTCTGGCCAGCTGGATCACAGTTATCACAGCGTCGCGGCGCTGATCGTCTCGTAGCGTGTGATATACGCGTAATGTTCTGGCGAAGTGTCCGCTAAATCTATGTTTAAAAGTGTCAGTTGTATAATGCAATTTAAATCCGTAATACGAGTGTCTGATAAAATTTATCTCTAGAACGGGCTTACAGGATTTCTTGTGTGTGAGTGGGGGAAAATGTGACAGGTTGATATTTGAAAGTCTTAGAAGTTTTGTGCGTGAAGTTTTTAGTACTGGATTTTGCTAACTTTTAAGATGACTCTTCTGTCCTGTTGCGCCTTGTCTCTTCTCCTAGTTTATAGTGCAGGTAAGCTTCTGCCACCAAAGATGTGCTGTGTATGAATCTTAACGAATTTGCAATATTAAATAGGATTTTAATAATAATAATAATAATAATACGTCTTTATTAGAAAAGAATAGCTATTTACAAGACAATTATATCTAATATAGATACAAAATAAAAATAAGATTAACCTTATAAGATAATAACAACTACTAGTACTAATTACAACTATATTTTATAAATGTTTCAAAATTCTTGCAATTTTTTAGAGAATCTGGCAAGTTATTATATAAATTTAACCCTTTTAAAAATACAGATCATTCGGGTGCTAGTTTTGTCACTGTCACTGTCAATGAAAAAATCATTCCTATTTCTTGTTTGGTAATTATGAACCTCAGATATAGTTTCTAAATTATTATAAAGAATGCTGGCAGAAGTCGGTGTTTCATTTTAAATATAATAGTTAATGCTTTATATACAATTCTTAGATATACATTCATGAAATTCAGAATGTTAAGCATCATTTTTATTGGATTATATCGATTACATTTTACAATTATCCGCATCGCTCTATTTTGAATTTTTTGCAGTCGTTCAATTTGATTTTCATTCAGGATAAAAAGTACTGAAGAGCAGAATTCAAGATGTGGAGCAAACACCGGTTCCAGGCTACTTTTACTTTATGTTTTTTGGATCGCTGATTACGAAAATCGGGTTCCCGCAGTTGTAAAATGGTTGCGTCACCCTTAAAAATGCAAAAAAACCTATTTGAGGGTATTTCGCGATAATTAATAATAATCATAAATAATCGAATGAAATACGCTATCATAAATATTTTTTTATACAGGTGATTGATTTATATCAAATCAAGCCAAATTTGATGATAAGGGATAATCCTAGAGGGTTAAAACTACCCATATATTGACTAGAAATAAAAAAGTCCACAAAAAAATTTGTAAAAAATGTTTTTTCATCTTTATGCTTTTGATTCGATTAAATGGGTATTGTCAAACAAAAATAAATTATATTCTACCTTGAAGGGGGTAAAACTAATCCTACGTCCCCTATATTGACTGAAAATGGAAAAAAATATGACAAATTACCAAAAAGTAATTTTTCAACCTTATGTTCAAATTCGATTGAATGAAATATATGAACCCGGCATGAGTGTAGATGAGTTAGAAGATGTAAATGTTGAATGTGAAAATGATAATAGTATGAATATTCATTTAGATCATAAAAACGTAGATATTCTTTCCTATTATTTGGGTTTTCTACCACATGTATTATTATCCTCTTCTAAACAAATCACCGAATCTACAAAATAATAGAATTATTGGAAAAAAGCCTCTGCGCCCGTGACGTTTACGCCAAAGGAATAGTCAGGGGTTATGTTTTGCAAATAATATAAATCGGAATAAACACAGAAATAATATATTTTACTGACGTTTCGGAAAGTAATCTCTTTCCGTTTTCAAAGCTTCTTTTGGAAGAACTCCTATTTTGCTGTGTATGTCAAATACACAGCTTTAAGATTCTGTTTATGTTATTTCCATAGATACTTACTACTTACACACAACATAGAACTGATGATATTTTCTTTTAGATAATTTTGAGTTTGTTAAGTTCTTCTTTTAACATTGGTAGCCAGGTTGTACAAATATCTACAGAACAATTCGATATGCACTTATCTTCATTTAATAAGATTATTGTAATTTTTCTTTTTTTTTGGTATCTGTTTCTTTTGTTAAAATTTTTGCCGAGTCACAGTTTATTCTATGTCCGCTTTCCCAAGCATGTTCACAAATTTTTGATTTCTGAATTTCATTATTTCTAATGTAATTCTTGTGCTCATCCAACCTCACACTGAAAGATCTGGATGACTCACCCACATAACATTTACTACATTTGCACGGGATATTGTAAATATAGTTTTTTAAATTCTGATCCCTGTTTATCGGTTTTGTTTTTGTTAAAATAGATCTTAAAGTGTGCCCCGTTTGAAATATAGTCCTAACATCAAATTTGTCACCTATACGGCGTAGCTTTTCCCTTAGTCCGTATACATAAGGAATTATTGCTGTATAATGACGTTCAGGTTCTTGTCGTACCTGATATGGTTCTAAAAGATCTTTTACGAATATTTATCTTCTTTCTACTATTTTTATTTGGAACCACATGTATGGATAAAATACAATGACCATTAATTTTTAGAGTGCTATTTACTTCATATATGTATAATATGATGAAAGTCCTCGGATTGACTTAACTATGCATGAACTACTATATCTGAAATGTAAAATATTATGCTTAAATCTGGCAACATTATCCATGTATTCAACGGTGTTTGGTGCGGTAAACCGTTATAACTCAGTTTAAAATCAGTGTACACATAGAGTGCGGTCGTTAATTTGTTATTTATAAATTACGTATTTGTGGTATCATAGTGCCTTAAAATTTTATTTCGTGTGAATTGTTTATGAATTGGGCGGCACTAATATTTGTTTATAAATTACGTACTTGTTGTATCACAGTGCCTTAAAGTTTTATTTTGTTAGTGCTTTAGTGAGAATAAGTATAATTGTGGGATATCGTAATATTTTTAAATGTGCAAAAATGGAAACGGTAAGCAGTTCCCGGTTGTTCAAAAGAAGTGGTAAAAGTTCATACGACTAGAAAGTCTCTATTAAGCTTCAAGGAGAAGAAAATTATTTTGAATGTATATCATGCATTGGACAAAGATCATCCCATGGTACAGAAATGAGGGTTAATAGGTTTAGTTAACATGATCAAGGTATACCGGCGTGAGTGAACGGACCATTTACAGAATTTTAAGAGAAGAAAAAATTAATGGGATGTTCAAAAACCTAAAGCGAAGTCTGGAAGAAAAAAATAATATTAGACAAATTCCAGAAAAATGGAATTCGACGTAAAGTTCATAAATTCTTCTATGATAATGAAATCCCTACTGTTAAGAAAATTTTACAGTCCCTGAATGATGATGAACATATACCCAAAATAGGCAAATCGACGTTAAAAAAATGTTTGCATGATATGAACTTTGTATTTGCCAAAAGAAAAGAGAAATAGCCTCCTACTTGAGAGCAATGATATTATTTGTTGGCGAAGGAATTATATTCGGGCAATTAGAGCTGCCCGTGAAAGAGAACTAAAATGCTATTATTTAGATGAGACGTAGTTAAATGTAGGACATACTGTAAGGCAATTTTGGCAAGATAGAAATGTAAAAAGTGTTCGTCAAGGTCATATGGAAGATTGGTCAACAGGATTAAAAATGTCAACAGGAAAGGGAAAACGATTAATAATAACGCACATTCTATCATTCCTGTCGAAAAAAAGTGGCGACTATCATGAGGATATTGAAGATTGAACCCGGGTCTGTCGTTATTATAGATAACGCCCCGTACCACATTCGATTACTGGGGAAATTATCGACCAGTGCATGGCGAAAAGCGCAAATTCAAGAATCGTTAGATGGTAAAGGTATCCTATTCGATCGTGCTTCGCTGAAAGCCGAATTGCTAACCCTAGCGAAACAGCATATAAGAAATATATTGTGGATGAAATGGCTAAAGCTAGAGGTATTGAGGCATTACGGCTGCCGCCTTACCACTGTGAACTCAATCCCATTGAGCTTATTTGGGCTGAAGTAAAGGGGAATGTTGCAAGAGAAAATAGTACTTTTAAATTAGAACATGTAAAAAGCCTTCTATCCTGTGCATTAAAGGGAGTTACAGCTGATTATTGGCAAAAATGCATAGGGCACGTTAAATAAGTTGAAGAAAAAATGTGGAACACGGATGTTCGGATTGACGCACTGATTGAGCCTATAATAATAAATGTAAGAGCCAGCAGTGATAGTGATAGTGACAGTGACAGTGATGAATGAGTGATAATCTGTGATAGTGTCAGTCAGTGATTGTAATATTGTGAATTATTTATTGTGGAAAATTATTGTTGGTAAGTTTTGTTTTTTATTATATTATTTTAACAAGAACGTTTATTTATGTTGTTAAAACAGTTATTTATTTTTAAGTTGTAAGTCTATTTATTTATTTTCTTTTTTAACTTGTTACTCTCTAATTTAAAATCCTGTCACCATCCTTTCCTGGCAAGTAATATGCTCACGCCTCCACGTTGGTCCTTGCTGGGCAATAAGAACAATTGGTATGGTTAAAATTTTTATAAATATCAACCATTCTACAGTTGTAATGTCGGATTACGTAAGTATTCCACTCCTGATAAAATTGTGCCTGCCATTAAAAAATTTTTTAAAAGAGCTCCAGTTTTTTTTTTTGACCGAGTTGAGCTTAAAAACAAATTTAATTATATTTTTTTAGTTTCCTTCTTTCTTACCAAGTTGGTTTACGACTAAATAATAGCACAGTAGAGAATAGACCAGTAGTTTCACTCCTCGGCGGTCCCTTTGATGTTTGTTGTACTCGATTTAATTTTTTTTATTCAACTGCGCATCCACTATTTCCATCCCACGCGCATTTGCATGCACACTGCTCAAGTAAACAGTAAACATCAACCAAGTTACATCATTGCTGTCCACTGCGCATCAAATAATTTCTGCCCAGGAGCATACTTGCGCACTGAAAATCTTATCCCACTATTCCGGCAGGATGGGAGTACTGGTCTATTCTCTACTGTCTAAATAGTCGAGCGAATTATTAGGTATAAAGGCTGCACGTAAAATCATTTACTCTATGCGGTCGACTATGTCATTAAAATTGTTTGCTGTAGTCATGGCTTCCATTTCACGTAGGCGGATAAAACTCAATATATTTCTCTCGATTCATTGAGTTATATGGTAGAACGAGGTGCTGCTTTAGTATCAAATAAGAGCTACTATCCTTTGACGAGAGGGCCGCTTATTTTTTGCGTTACCGACGACTCGACTTTTCGACTAATGTATAGTTATACATATTACATTTTCTCCAATCTAGCATTAATCTTTCCCCTCTTTTGATTTGTGAGAATCTCACACTTGGTGTAATATTTTCTATTCTAAAAATATGACACAATATATTACTTGCAATAGAAATGTATAATCCATTGAAGGAGTGGCACGAACTACCGTATGTTTGCACCTCCATTTTCGAAGGTGCTGAATCGATTCCCGGATTGGAAAAATTCTACCTCGACAACCCCCTCAAATTGGACAAAAACCACCTCCAAAGTCCCCTTTTCCGTGAACCCGTTTAGTTGTTAATTGTTGTTCCATCGAGTAGAACAGAAGGTTCCTCGAGGGATTTGATGTCAGCCACCCTTAACCCGGGCTTCCAACCCTTGTAGGGGGTGGAAAATTGATTTTTTTCTGGGGAAAAAATTAATATGTTATAGGAGGCGTTTCTTTGAGGAATATGGTAGGTGATCGGGGTTGTGTACCACCTTCCTGAAAGAAACGCCTGCTACAAAATATTAATTTTTTCCCCAGTAAAAAATCCATTTCCCACCTCTTTGAAGGGTAAAAATAATCCCCGGGGGTGGTTACACAACTCTGATCACCGACCACCTTCCCCAAAGAAACAGCTCCTATTTTATATCGATTTTTTTCTCACAAAAACAAATTTTCCACCCCCTACAAGGGTTGGAACCCTAGGGTAGAGGTGGTTGAGGTTAAATCTCTCGAGGGACCTTCAGTTCTACTAGAAGGAAGGAAGTGATTATTGGCCAATTTGAAGGAGTTGCCGAGCTGGAAAAATTGATTTTATCCCAGCAATCGATTCAGTGCCCTCTAAAACGGGGTGGGGGGCATTGTCTTGTCAGAGGCGCAAACATTCCGTAATTTCGTCATAAATCCCGGACTCTTTAAATGGACTATTTATTAACTATTTTTAGCAGAATTTTCACGCAGTTAAGTGCCTTGGAGAGATCAATGAATAATGACTATGCACACTTCAAATTTTTGTTAAAATTTTTTGAGGGTTGCATATTATGTATTTTATTTAAATCATTTACCATCTTTAAGCAATTTCAGCAATATTGTATGTCGGAAAGGATTACGCTCGTAAAATAAAATTAAAGGAGATAAAAGTGTCATAAACATAGCACTTAAAAGACGCGAATCGTTTGACACGATAAATATTTTGCAGATGAATTTATTTACGCTATAAATCCTATTATTACTGTCAGCAATGCGATTAAAATGAATTTACCATCATTTCACTCTAAAGAGCTTGCAGATAATAAAAACTCATTTTATATAGCCTACTTATACTTTTACTTGCTTTTTGTCACTTTACCGTAAAGTTTGTTTCAGTTAGTTACACAACTCAACAAGAACAGGGTATTAATTACAGAATAGAGGAAGTACAGTGAATACTTATAAATTATGTCCCATATAAGAACTAATTAATATCTGTACCTTACACTCGCAAATACATACTTATTCCACTAGAAATAATGAAAATATTAATCTTAACTCTACTACTTTGTAAAATACATTATTATTTTTACTTTTATACCTCCTTTAGGATGATTTCTCCTATCCAGGTTAGCTAGTAAAAAAAAATATATTTCTACTTACAGAAACATATGTATTCAGGACCAGTATTATAATATAAAAATATGTATTCCTGTCACATGTTTTCCTTAAATGGTGTATTGTAAAGTGCGTTTTTATTATGCCTTACAGCGACGCGTCTAAAACGTTTTTTATAACTTTATATAAGATATCATGAAATGTGATCTTATAAAAATTTCGCAAATGTAAATTCTTATTTTTATAGGTTTTTAAAGGAGAGTATACTATCTTTAAATGATATGTGTATTATCCGCGAAGGAAGTGCAATTAGAATAAGAAATAAAAATGTTTGCACTTTTAATGTACAGGATGTAACATAATAAAATTTCACAAATGAAAATTGTTGGGTGTTAATAAAATATTCAAATAAAAATTATTTTTTATAAATGAAAGACTACGAAGCTTTGCACACAAAAATATTTTTTTCTTGCTACTGGTTTCGTCGCCTATTAGTTGCTTCGCATCATCAATATTTTTCAATAAAGCGTACAAGATTTATCTGACAAATATCGTCTATAGGCAGCTTGATGATTAATTAGTGGTTTACCATAATTCTTGGAGAAACTATAACACAAATACCTAATACCTAACTGTTTAAAGTTACGACTTAATTTTTCCATGTTGGCTGTAATTTTACCCATTAGATAATATAATCGAATCGACGGTGAATCTATGATATAACCACAATAAAATGTATATGTGTGCCATTTATAGACCTCCTTTAACATGTCCTTTCTTGTTTGATACAAGGTTAATTGATTGTTAAGATAATGGCATAAATTTACTTATGGGTCACATTAATATCGACATTATGCATAGTACTGAATATTCTGATCAGTATCTCAATACATTAGCAGAAGATGGTTACTTACTTGCGAAATACAGCCCTACAAGATCGCATGTCAACCCAAAACTTGCATCGATCATATTTTTGTTAAAACTCAGAAAGACCTTGAGAATATATCATCTGTAATTCACGAAACATATATCAGTGATCACCTTGCTACTGTTGTTTTTATAGGGAACCCTAAAAGACAAAGGTGAATATCAGATAGTAGATGCAAGAAATTTATACATTATGAAAAGTTAAGAAATAAACTGAAAGATGAAAATTGGGGAAATATACAACACAAATGATGTCAAATAAGCTAGAGATAATTTTGTAAGTAAAATTACCGAATGCATAAATGAATGTACAAGTACAATAAAAATCAAAAGAAATAACATTAAAAGAAGTTTTTGGGTCACAACTGGATTCATCCAATCAATTAACAAGAAAAACTCACTATATATATATTAGTGAAAAGAACCCAGGAAATAGGAATATGTTGAACGATACCGGTATAGATTAAAATTATTGATAACAAGTATAAAAGAAAATTATTACAAAATGAAGCTAGAAGAAAACAAATAGTGTGAGAAAATATATAGCCAAGTCTAAATGAAATTAGTAATAGAAAGGTAATAAATAAATCAGACATCAAACAAATAATTAATGATAAAGATGAGCAGATATCTGATAAACAACAAATTACGAATGAGTTTAACAACTTCTTCCATAGTATAGGAATAAATTTAGTAAAGCAAATAAGAGCTAAGCAAGTAGCATCATATTATCAGAGATGAAACGAACAGTGTTAAATACTCAATATTTAGAAGAAAGTACGTCTGCTGAAGTTAACAACTTAATTCTATCACTGAAAGATAAAATAGCCAAGGTTTGATAACATAACAAGTGAAACTTTTAAACAAATAGGGGATTAAGTATTCGAACCCTTTGCACATATTCTAAACTTGCCTATTCAATGTGGTGTTTTCCAAGAAGGCTTAAAATTGCTGTGGTAAAACCGGTATACAAGTCTGGAGACAAGCTAAAAGCCAATAACAGACCAATAACATTGATATCTAATTTTGCGAGAATATATGAAAAAAATTTAAGACTCAGAAAAATAACATTTTTAAAAAGATATAACTTACTGTACGATGGGCAGTATGGATTTCGCTAGGGCAGATCTACACAGGATGCTATTGCTGACTTAACACAAAGAATTTATAATGCGTTAGATAGCAAAGACAGTCGCTTTGCATATTCGTATATCTGGCTAAAACATTCGATGCTGTTACTCATGTAGATTTGTTAGATACTTTAAGTGTTATTGGCCTGCCTGGTGTTATCAAACAACTTCTGTCTAGTTACAACGTTGTGTAGACCTAGAGGATATACGCAGCAACTTTCAAACTCTCCAGTCTGGTGTACCACAGGGAACTGCGTTTGGTCCACTACTTTTTACTATATATGTAAATAAGTTATTTGGAATACCTTGCGCTAATAAAATCATAAACTTTGCCGACGGTACCGCAATCTTCTTTGAAAATGAATCAGGAAACGCATTGAAAAAGAAAATGGAGCTAAATCTGCTTGTGGTAGTTGACTTTTTCAATAAAAAATTATTATCCATAAATTTTCAAAAAACATTTTATATATCTTTCGGCAGTTATAAAATTTTTTGCCAAATTTTAGTTCTGTAGAAACCCGTGATGCCAATACTGAGATTCTGATCTATCTAACTAACGTTTTATATCTATGTTATACAGATTTACATAAATAAATATTATTATTATTATTATTATTTATTTATTTATTTTTTCAACATTTAACGTCAGTATATTTCCGCTACTGAGGCTTATCACCGACGCCTGTAGACAAGCTACCCCCAACCAGGAATTTTGCGAACCTCTTCCCTTAAGAAGAGTAGGGTTTTACTTGCATAACATTTAATAGACAAGAGACCGACGGCTTTACATCCCCTCACCTACACAGCCCTCGCCTAAGGTTGCATAGCTTCCGCGCATACACTGATATACAAGCCGCTGGAATATATGTGAGGTGAGGATACGGTCTGCTTTACATCGCATATCGTACATATTAAAGGGGCATCTAAGCTCGCCTCCCATTATTATTATTATTATTAAAATACTTATTTACGGCACATCGATATAAGTTACACCAAGCGACAGCCCTTCAGCTTCTCTTTCCTTTAAGATCCATTTGAGGGCCATAATATGTCCTACTATTTACTCGTAGCGTAAACCAGAAGTCCTGGAGTTCAAAAACCTGCAATTTGAGAAAATCGACACGAGAAGACTTTGGGTGTAATATTAATCCCAATAAATAGAACTACGCCATTTTTTAGCATTACTTCTTTTGGCTAGCTAACATTTTTGGGTGTTACTTATTAAAATGAATTATGTATGATTGTTGTTTTTAATAAGAGAATAGGAAATAAATCAGATAATTTAAACATAATAATAAAGTACACAGCAAAGGCTGCATTAATAGATACAATCTCGGGAAATACAAAACAAAGAGTCGGATAAAGATGTTAAGTTAAATTATACTGTACTGAACACTGCACAAAAGTATTAAAAGTTAAATTACTTAGTACTTGAGTTTAATTACATCATTATTTAACCGCTTGGCACAATGCGGCGGGATTAATAAACATAAAAAATATTTGGGGAAAGGATCGAGCCTTCGCATAAAAAGAAAAGATACGATTTTTCTTAATTCCAGATATTCTCCTTCCTTCTTTGTTTAAAATGAGTTTATTTCTCAAGATATCAAGTGATTATAAGGGGGCGAGCGTAAGTGCGTCTTTACTATGTACATAATTCGGTATGCGATGTAAAGTAACGACAGGCGTAGTTAGTACTTGGATGGGTGACCATTCCAACGGAAACTGCGTTCTCGCCTCACACATCTTCCAGCGGCTTGTACATCAGTGTATGCGCAGAAGCTATACAACCTTAGGCGAGGGTTGTATAGGAGATATATCATCCTTCGGAGGGGATGTAAAGCTGTCGGTCCCTTGTCTGTTAAATGTTAGGCAAGTAAAAGATCCCTACTCTTCTTAAGGGAAGAGGTTCGGCAAAATTCCTGGTTGGGGGTAGCTCGTCTACAGGCGTCGGTGTTAGGCCTCAGTAGCGGAAATAGGCCGACGTTAAGTAAATATATAAAAAAAAATTATTATAAAAAAGTACAAATTTGAGCAACTTTTTTTGTTTATTGCCAATAAGACACCACCTTTTCTTTCTTTTTTTACTATAATCATTAAAATGGTAAACATTGTAAATATAAGCATCAAACATTTCCATGTCGTGTATTTCATCAGGTTACCAAGTGCCAGTTAGAGCGATAATATCCAAATAGGTCATTAATAACTAAAATTTAAGTCTCAGTCTAAAATCATTGGTTTTTATGCAAAGACCGCGTCAATTTTGATAATAACATTGCAGATTATTATTTGTCGATTGCTATTGAAGATATATCAATTTTTTAGTTTCTCTAAGGTCAGATTAGGCATAACAGCGGTTGTCCCAAGACGCATTATAGAGGTCGATATTGCAGAAGATATTCATTTGAACATATACCAGGTACCACTAAATAATAGCTCACACCTCTAACTTTGTTATTTTTGAACATATTATTGAACAATCAGCATCGTGCGGGATTTAATGACATTCTCTTCCAAAGTGGTAAAAAATGTTTTTCCTGGGATGTTCAAATCTTCAATACTGATGATAAGCAGATGAAACAGTGTGCTTATTTGTGAGTTAGGAAATGCACTTGAACTGCCTTATTTGAATTGTGGTGGTTGTTCTATCGGTCTAGTTTCATCATTAAATAAAAATTCCTCATATTTGGCAATCATGTTTGCCATAGTAGGTACGGTTTCCAATTAATCTCCTTCGAGTTATCATCATTCACCAAACTAACGCAACACAGTTTAAACATTCTCAAAAGACACCTATAAAAAATGCAGGGGTAACAATTTCAGTTTCACTAATATATGGTTATGACTCATGTTGCCAAAAAAAACTTACTGAAAAGTCGATGCAAACTGCACCACACGTCACTAAACTTCACTTCAAACATAAACCACACTACACTTACTACGATATTCGCTTGGCACGCTTGCACAGAAATAACTTGTTGTAACCTGCTTCTACGAGGGAAGCGTCAGACGAACCAGCGCCTGCTAGGATGGAGTTTGCCCCTGAAGGTAGGCAGCCATGCTATAACGGAGCCCCCGCGGGGTCCCCGACCGTGGCAACATTCCTTGTATCAAAGGGTAAGGTCTAACGAAAAAGTGTACCAAATTTCAACGCTTGAGCATAAAATGTAAGGTGGGATCCACTCGTGCAGGTTACCGTCCGGACTATAGCTAGATGGAAGATAATATTTTTCATTGTTGTCCACTATAACATTTAAAATTCACTTTCACTTTCAAGTAACAAAAAAATTTTCTGCACATAAAATTATTGAATTTTTTGTAAAACTTTCTTCTATTAGACTGATACCAAGCTGGATACCCTTAAATGGTTTGAAATAATGAACATCCTATATACGGGAATCATTTTTTGGAATAATATTGCACCGACAATTTTGTCGCATTATTAATGCCATGAAATAAAATTGAAAGACGCTGCAGTTCCAGATCTATTTTTAGAATCAATTTGATTGAGTGGAGTTATGCGGCAAAGCTTACACGAAAAGCTAAATGTTTTTCCTTAAAAAATATCATACGAATAGTCTACGTCAAGTATATTCTACATACTGTTACGTTACCTAAATAAGGAAGTATTGTCTGAAAGTTATTTGTGGCATTCTACGAATATTCTTTTATTATTTGGGTTTTCTACCACATGTATTATTGTCCTCTTCAAAAACAAATCACCGAATCTACAAAATAATAGAATTATTGGAAAAAACCTCTGCGCCCGTGACGTTTACGCCAAAGGAAAAGTCAGAGGTTATGTTTTGCAAATGATATAAATCGGAATAAACACAGAAATAATGTATTTTGCTGACGTTTCGGAAAGTAATCTCTTTCCGTTTTCAAAGCTCTTATTTGGAAGAACTCTTATTTTGCTGTGTATGTCAAATACACAGCTTTAAGATTCTGTTTATGTTATTTCTATAGATACTTACTACTTACACAGAACACAGAACTGATGATATTCTCTTTTAGATAATGTTGAGTTTGTTAAGTTCTTCTTTTAACATTAGTAGCCAGGTTGTACAAATATCTGCAAAACAATTCGATACGCACTTATCTTCATTTAATAAGATTATTGTTGTTTCTTTAATTTTTCTTTTTTTGGTATCTGCTTCTTCTTTTGTTAAAATTTTTGCTGAGTCCCAGTATATTCTATGTCCGTTTTCCCAAGCATGTTCACAAATCTTTTAGTTTTGAATTTCATTCTTTCTAATGTATTTCTTGTGCTCATCCAACCTCACACTGAAAGGTCTAGATGACTCACCCACATAATTTATCACATTCGCACGAGATATTGTAAATACAGTTTTTTGAATTCTGCTCCCTGTTTATCGGTTTTGTTTTTGTTAAAATAGATCTTAAAGTGTTCCCCATTTGATATATCGTCCTAACATCAAATTTGGCACATATACGGGCGTAGCTTCTCCGATAGTCCGTATACATAAGGAATTATTGCTGTATAATGACGTTCAGATTTTTGTCGTACCTGATTGTCCATATTTTCAACATTTATGAAAACTCTATCAGGCTTCAGGATATTGATTTTGTACTAGAGCCTCTTTGATACATTTTTTCTCGTTATTTAATATTTCATTATTAGATGAAATTATTTTGGTCCTATCGTATAAACATTTTACAACACCCCTTTTAACATTTATCGACTGATTTGAGTTAAAATTTAGATATATATTAGTATGTGTTGGTTTTCTATAAACGTTTGTTTCAATTGTATTATTTACCCTTCTAATTAAAAGTCTTAAAAACTCTTTGATAATGGTCGCAAGGCCGAAACATATGTCATAGAAATTTGAACAAAACTAATGAAACAATAAACCAAGTGCGTATTGTAACTATTCCTTTGAATATTTATAATTATTCTATTAATAATTTTATTCAACACCATGTCACTTTTCTTATAAAACTGTAATTTCTCTCTGCAACGCTTTTTTCAGATTTAATATCGGATGAAAAATAACCTTGGAAATGGCATTTATTTGCTATTTCTAGTTGGCTTTGGAATTCAGGAACAAATTTAAAAAATTTCGAAGTAGACTTTGAATTTGAATAAAAGGGTATTTCTCAACAAATTAAATTTAAAATTGGCCTATTTTTTCATTAGCTTGGATTTAGAATTGTGTTTCCCATTGTTCCATTTCATGGAAATTCAATTTGTCATAACTCCAATCCAATTTTTCAAATAGTACCCTTAATGTTTTATTTTTTTATCAGATAGAGTGGTAAATTTGCTTTAAACTGGTGCCCAGAAACTTCCTGGAATCACACATTGAAATACCAATTTGACAATTTGACGTCTTAGATTAAAATTTATATATACTGCCTTATTTTCATTTGATATTAATGTTTCGGTCGCACCATATATTCATTTCATCTAAGACAAATTTAACTTTGGTATAAAATTCAGGATTAGTAGCTGATTCAGTGATGGTAGTATCGTCCGCGTACATGACGGTAACTCCATTTTTGATGAATTTTGGGAGATCGTTGATATATGCTAAAAACAGTAGTGGACCTAGTACATAACCTTGTGGGGCTCCCAAAATAACATGGCATATGTCGGACTGCACTTTATAGCACCTAATACTGGGACTTTTGTTTTTCTTATAAGAAGTCAGACGCTTTAGCAGATTACTTCTAATGCCAATCGCTTCTAATTTACCAGATAAAATATATTTATCAACAGAATCAAAAGCTTTAAAGACGCCAAAGAGAATTGTTACAGTATACTTTCTATTATCTAATTCATTATAAATAAATTTGAACAGATTTGCAGATGCGCTTTCAATGGACCTACCCTTTCTGAAACCATGCTGACAATTACTTAATATACTATATTTATCTAATAATGACAATATTCTCTTACTTATAATAATTTCTATAATTTTAACAATAACACTTAATAAAGATATCTGGCGGGAATTGTCCATTGTTAATCCATCTAATACAGATGACTTTTTATTTTTTAATTAACTAACAGCTAGCGAGTTCCAATTCAATAATCTCATGAAAGAGCATAGAATTATTTTTATTAAGTTTTTGATTTACAATGCTCCATGTTTCTCTGACTACATTAATTATTTTGTTATTATAGAAATATTGTTTAGCTTGTCTAATATGTAACATGTGCTGACTTTTTCTATTCTTATAAATTAAGAAATTATTTTGAATAGGGCGCACTTTAAGTTACTAAACAGATTTCTAAGTAATCTTTCTTCTTGAACTATATCCTCAGTTAACCGATTATTATACCTTTTACTATAGGTTTTATAATTCATGGATTTGACAGGGCGTACTATATCAAAATATCATTGAATATCACGTAAAAAGGCAACAAAGGCATCATTAGGCTCTAAAGTTAAAATATATTCTCAGTTGTTACTTGATAATCTCACATTCAATTCATGAAGATTTTCGGTAATAAATCTCTTTAATGTAACACTGTTTTTACAATTATTTTACTTCTACGTCCAGTGGAAGCATAGTAACGCAAAAAAATGTTGTTGCTGTTGTTGACGGGCTTATAATGTCATGAAATGCCGATATTTTAAATTTGAGCGAAAAAAATTAATGTCTGTCTGTCGGTCTGTCTATTGTCTGAAAGTTATTTGTGGCATTCTATGAATATTCTTTCCTATTATTTGGGTTTTCTACCACATGTACTATTATCCTCTTCAAAACAAATCACCAAATCTACAAAATAATAGAATTATTGGAAAAAAAAACCTCTGCGCCCGTGACGTTTACGCCAAAGGAAAAGTCAGAGGTTATGTTTTGCAAATAATATAAATCGGAATAAACACAAAAATAATGTATTTTGCTGACGTTTCGGAAAGTAATCTCTTTCCGTTTTCAAAGCTATTTTTTGAAGAACTCTTATTTTGCTGTGTATGTCAAATACACAGCTTTAAGATTCTGTTTATGTTATTTCCATAGATACTTACTACGTACACAGAACATAGAACTGATGATATTTTTTTTACATAATGTTGAGTTTGTTAAGTTCTTCTTTTAACATTGGTAGCCAGGTTGTACAAATATCTACAGAACAATTCGATACGCACTTATCTTCATTTAATAAGATTATTGCTGATTCTTTAATTTTTCTTTTTTTGGTATCTGTTTCTTTTGTTAAAATTTTTGCCGAGTCCCAGTTTATTCTATGTCCGTTTTCCCAAGCATGTTCACAAATCTTTGATTTCTGAATTTCATTCTTTCTAATGTAATTCTTGTGCTCATCCAACCTCACACTGAAAGGTCTGGATGACTCACCCACATAACATTTATCACATTCGCACGGGATATTGTAAATACAGTTTTTTGAATTCTGCTCCCTGTTTATCGGTTTTGTTTTTGTTAAAATAGATCTTAAAGTGTTCCCCGTTTGAAATATCGTCCTAACATCAAATTTGCCACCTATACGGCGTAGCTTTTCCGATAGTCCGTATACATAAGGAATTATTGCTGTATAATGACGTTCAGGTTTTTGTCGTACCTGATTGTCCCTATTTTCAACATTTATGAAAACTCTATCAACAAAGGCTTCAGGATATTGATTTTGTACTAGAACCTCTTTGATAAATTTTTTCTCGTTATTTAATATTTCATTATTAGATGAAATTATTTTGGCCCTATCGTATAAACATTTTACAACACCCCTTTTAACATTTATTGACTGATTTGAGTTAAAATTTAGATATCTATTAGTATGTGTTGGTTTTCTATAAACGCTTGTTTCAATTGTATTATTTATCCTTCTAATTAAAACATCTAAAAATGGTAGTTCATTCCTACTTTCTACTTCTAATGTGAATTTAATAGACGATTCCTTACTATTTATATTTTCTAAAAAACTATCTAGTAAATCAACACCATGAGGCCAAATTGCAAAGATGTCGTCAACATATCTCCACAAGACAACCGGCTTGTTTATACAATTTTGAACATGTGTGTTCTCAAAGTTCTCCATAAATATGTTGCTTAAAATTGGTGATAATGCAGACTCCATAGCCATACCAAATAGGTTGTTTTTATACACAGTGTTAAGAGTTCCATTATGCTATTTACACTTAATTTAGTTCTAGTTTCCAAATTATTATCATTTAGCAACCTGTCTTTAACTATTTTTAATGTTTCATCTACCGGAACATTGGTAAAGAGGCTAACTACATCAAAACTAACCATCAGGTGTGATTCATGAATATCGGTTTCATAAATTTTTTCTATGAAATGTTTACTATTTTTAATATATGAATCGGTATTTCCAGATAATGGATCAATAATTTTAAGTAAAAATTTTGCCAAATTATAACATGGTGAATTAATAGAACTAACAATTGGTCTTAAAGGAATATTTTGTTTATGTGTCTTTGGTAAGCCATAAAAATGAGGGGGCTTACTATGATGTGGTGTAAGTTTCCTTCGTTCAAAATCATTAAATTCATGTTTGTATTTAAACAAAGTTCTGTAAATTTTGCTCTCTATTGATTTTGTTGGATCTTTGTTTAGTTTTGAGTAGGGTCCCTCATTTACAAGAGTCTATCTATCTGTAACTTTTTTTGTGTGCACGTTTACTCTGGAACCGTTTATGATATTGATTTAAAATGTGGTACACTTATGTATTGTAACTAGATCTAGAACTAGACTATATTTTGATCTAATTCCATTGAAGAGTTCAGGGATAAATGGGGTAAATAAGGACAAATAGGCGAAGCAAGCAGATAAGAGTCAACAAAATTGCAATTTAGGGCATGTAGGAAAAGTCAAGGTCTCAATTTTTTTATTAATCCTCCGTGCTACAAACGTATATATTTGTCTTATCATGTATTAAATATAGACGTTTTAAAAAAAGTATATATATATATATATGATACAACATATTCTTAATATATACGTCTTAAGAAAACGTTATATTGTTGTCACATCATATACGAGATATATACTTTTATGTGGAACCTCAAATAAACGTATTCCATATACGTCGATATTATGTATGATGTAAAGGTTTTTCTCACGGTTATGAAAAACCTTTTCTCCAGTTGCTGGTATACGTGTAATAAACCTTTATTATCCACTGCAATTTATACATACATATATAGGGTATCCCTGTATGGAATATCTAATACTTACAAACCTTTTCATTTAAATTTTTTTGACAAAGCCATTTTTTATAGTGTTGCTTCAGCTTATCAAACTTTTTTCGGCAATGCCAAAATTTAGGTAATATATTCAGAGAATATAAATATCTAATTCGCGTAAGGTGAACAAATTTCAAATTAAAAATATAGAAGTTTCAAAGCCTCATAAAGCTGGTGAACTATAATAATAGTTAAAAGGAAATTAGATGTAATCGTAAATTATAATTGTTTTTATTTAATTTCTTTTTCTTTTGAAACTTTTTCTGAAGAATTTAGTTTTTCTCAAAAAATTTAGATAAAGAGATAGAAAATATCGAGAGATTTTTTAAAGGAAGTCCACTCTTGTATCTTTGTTAATGAATGTAGGCTATAAGTTCTTTAAACCTTTTTTTATATTGCTTTAAAAACTAAGAGCTTATTTAATAAATGATTAAATAGTTTCCATCACTTTATTTTTACCAAAATTACCTTAACTTTCAAAATTCTGTTGTACAGTAATATAGACTAATCGATTTCAAATAACTTTGCAAGTCAAATCATGTCTTAAATCAGAAATCATTTGCTACTTATGATAAAATTGTTAATATATATTGCTGCATAACAATAAGATGACATTGAAACAAATTAATCTCTAAGTGCCTTATTTCGTAAAATATATTAATTTTTCTTTAATTATAAGAGTGAAATTAGAATTAAAGTTTTTTTTTTGACTTGCGATACATTTCCCTTTGCAAATTTATTTAGAATTGATCGGTGTGGCCTACAACACGAGGATTGGCTAAATACGTAAAACTATTTTATCATTTATTATTTCACCCTTGGGGACCTAGGATGTTTGACAATGATAACAAGATAACAAAACACAACATTCTTCATTACTCTTTATTAAAATCCAAAAATAGAGTCTATTTATTACTATTATTGTAACTATAGCGGCTATTGGCAAGCTTCAACCAATCTTGAATCATCCCTCTAATTGTATTGTCATTGGTCTCACCCACGCCTTCAACACTAGCCGTCTTTGTTTTACACCTACACTATAAAAAAATGCAGTTACTATGAAATCGCATAAACAATAATTCTTACCAATCACAAGTTGGTTCATTCTTGTAACTTTAACACACTACAACGTGATAACTCAAGGATAAGGGCGGCTCATCAACATAACACTTATTGAATCTCAATCAAATAATATTACGCAAAAACAAACAAGTAAATATTTTTTGTTTCGATCACAAGGCCACAACTAAGGTTGACTACCACCACACGAAACAACAATTAACAAGACGATCTGCGGTTGCTCACCAGCTGTACTGTTGAGACAATGAGAGAAATACATATATTTATGAGAAATGCTTATGTATTCTGCAATAAAGACAACAATACTAACCTGGTTGCTGGCGACTACGCAATCGATGCAGATTGATATACGTTTAAAAACCGTATATTATAAACTGCAATATTACTGAATAAATATTTTCATTCATCATCTATCTATAACAAATTTTGATTAATGTAAATATTTTACTAATATTTTCAGATATTGATCTTCGAACTTTTAGTTGCAATTGTTTATGACATGCCTACAAAAAATGTAGCGCAAATACATATTTATCGTATACATTTAAAAATCGTAACTCTAATATAGCTGAAAAAATGCAAGTAGTGTCAATTTCACCAATTTACAATTTAAACATTTGACGGAAGTGTAGTCTCAACTCTCAGTTAATTATTTCTCAAATATCCTGCGTTATCCCAAAATACATTTATAATATACGTACAAAAATCATTTATGAAATAAACGCTTTTCATAGACGTTGATTAAATATACGATAACGAAATTTAAACCGTAATTTCATATAATAAACGTTTATTAAACCATCATGTATTGCTTGGGAGTGCCTTATAATTTGGGAAACCTACATTAGTTGTTAATTCATAATCAATTGCGAAATAAATTATATGACTATTAATATTTAGGTTCATTTAACAGATAGGACTCAAAAATGTCACAGAGCACGCTATTGAGTAGTCCTTTTTGTGTAGTACTTTAGTAATTAACATAATGGTTATTCATAATAATTAGTGATAATTAAATCTAGCGAAAATACCTAGCAAAATCGATTAGAAATAATTTGTCAACAAATCGATTATGAAAATAAAATTATCAAAAATGTTTCCTTTACCTTTAAGGACGGTTTTTTCTGACGTGGAAATCTAATTTCAGTCCACTATTTGCTTACGCGTCCCTTATTTGCACCAGGTAGCGTCCCTCACTTCGTGAAAGTCAACACGTTAAAAAATGGGATTAATCTATCACAGGTGAATTTGCGGACTTCAAAAATAACAGCCTACAATCAAACACGTCATTCAACAGTGCTTGCTTTTTCGCTCCATTATTTGTAAAACTGTCTTGGTGTGTTATGAAAAAATTGTATAAAATGAGGGAGAAATAATGTATATAAATAATTAATCAGAAAGATAATAAATAACCTGACCGAGGCTGGAATATATTTTAGAACTGAAAAATTGCTCGATCCATTACTATTATACTTCCCTGGACCGGAACCGGAAGGGAACAGTTATTATATTTGGGTCCGGAACTCTACGTAATCGTATTAAAAAGTTTGCGGGTGACATTTCGGTATGAAATATATTTAAAATCGATAAACTCTCCGATGTAGAACATTAAATATAACAATTTTTTTATATAAAAAGTTTTCCACTCACCAGAAACTTCCAATTAATGTCCCACAAGCCGAAGAACCCTTATACAAAATTTATTGAGAAAGTTGTTAGTTCGAGTCGTAAATATTGATGACAAAACATTAATTAATAACAACAGAATGATATTATCTTTTAATTTTGTTCGAAAGGTACACAGCGTATGCAAATTTAATTGTCAAATTTATTTCCCATATAAATTTACAAAGTTTACTGCTTTCAATTTTTTTTATCTAAGGCTAAAAACGGTAGCGAAGGGCAGCATTGGTAAGGGAAAAACAATTATAAAATGATACAAACGGATCAAAACAATGAACTACTGCGCACAAGTTTAAGAAAAGAGAATCCAACACATTTACTGAAGAAAACGCTGATATTGAACAGCAATGAACTAGACATTAGCAGACTCTTCAGGTGGTTAGCAACAATTGAGAGAATCATGAAAACTAGCAAATGATCAAGCACACTGGGCACGAACGGCAAGATGAAATAAAGGAATACTATAAAGGAAATGCAATACCACGCTTAACAGAACCATGGTCCACCCTTATTTTTTTTTAAAATGGGCTTAAAATGTCATGAAACGTCAAGATTTTAAATTTGAGCGAAACAAATTTTCCTGTCTGTCTGTCTGTAATTTTTTTTGTGCGCACGTTTACTCTGGAACCGTTTATGATATTGACTTGAAATTTGATACACTTATGTATTATAACGGGATAAGGGTAAATAGGTAAAGCAAGCAGGTAAGAGTCCACAAAATTGCAATTTACGGCATATACGAAAAGTCAAGGTCACAATATTTTTGTTTTGTATGAGCCACCCCCCACTATCACCCCCACACTATTATAAAAGGGACTAAAAAGGTAAAAAATGTGATTTAATGTGTATACAAGAACGAAACATCTTAAAAAAAAATTATTGGAGTTGTTTAACCCCTCTACCACCCCCGCTCTATTATTAAAGGGAGTAAGAAATTAAATTGGGATTTAGTGTGTGGACGAGAACCAAGAGCCTCTAAAATTTATTTTGGCATTAGTTACCCCCTCTACTACCCCCACTCTATTATTAAAGGGAGAAAGAAATTAAATTGATATTTAGTGCGTGGACGAGAACCAAGGGCCTCTAAAATTTATTTTGGCATTAGTTACCCCCTCTACCACCCCCATTTCCACCCCCACCCTATTGTTTAAGGGACTAAAAAATTAAATTGGTATTTAGTGTGTATACGCGAACCAAGGGCTTGAAATTCTAGAGGTTCCAAATGATCAAAAGCTCCAACTATTCTTATTTTCAAGTATACGTAATTTAAAGTCGGATTTGTGTACATTAGTTCTCTGACCCGACGACACAAATAAAAATCTAAAGGAGTAAGATCCGGAGATCGGACGGGCTAAAGTAATGGACCTCTTTTTCCTCACCAATGATCTTCAAAGAGTTTCTTTCGTTAATTTGGCATCTACGGCTCTAGTCAAGTATGCTGGAGCTCTATCCATTTGATACCAACGATTGAGCGGCATATCATCTAGGTAGTTTTCCACAATTTCTCTTAAGATTCTTAAATAATCCTCGCCATTCAAATTTTCATTGAAATTGAATTTGATTTTCCACCTCCATTACAATACGAGGATTTTTGTGAGTACAAAAATGTCAATTTTTTTCAATTAAATACCTCTCGTCGACAAAATTTTGCTTCGTCTGTCCAGATGACTTTTTGTAAAAAAATACTCTCATAAATCCTTATTAAAGATTCTTCGTAAAAATTGATGCTGCGTACGTAGTCCCCGGATGTAGTTTTTGTAGCCATATAAATTTATAAGGATGTAACTTATGACGACAAAGAATTCTTTGCAACGAGGTATAAGATATTCCAAAATCAGCTAGTAGCGGCAATAGAAAAAACGGCTCAAAATTTACCAACAGATAGTGATAATGAATATCGCATACGGGCAAAGATTGCTTTAGCGAAGCAATACAAAATTAAAGATAATTTAACTCCAGAAGAAAAGTTATCGATAAATTCTTTAAAACGCGATGAAAGTATAAAAATATTGCCAGCAGACAAAGGTAATGCCACAGTCATTATAGATAAAGATATATATAACACAAAAATCATGACTCTTGTAAATGAGGGACCCTACTCAAAATTAAACAAAGATCCAACAAAATCAATAGAGAGCAAAATTTACAGAACTTTGTTTAAATACAAACATGAATTTAATGATTTTGAACGAAGGAAACTTACACCACATCATAGTAAGCCCCCTCATTTGTATGGCTTACCAAAGACACATAAACAAAATATTCCTTTAAGACCAATTGTTAGTTCTATTAATTCACCATGTCATAATTTGGCAAAATTTTTACTTAAAATTATTGATCCATTATCTGGAAATACCGATTCATATATTAAAAATAGTAAACATTTCATAGAAAAAATTTATGAAACCGATATTCATGAATCACACCTGATGGTTAGTTTTGATGTAGTTAGCCTCTTTACCAATGTTCCGGTAGATGAAACATTAAAAATAGTTAAAGACAGGTTGCTAAATGATAATAATTTGGAAACTAGAACTAAATTAAGTGTAAATAGCATAATGGAACTCTTAACACTGTGTATAAAAACAACCTATTTTCAATTGGACAATGAGTTCTATCAGCAGGATTTTGGTATGGCTATGGGGTCTGCATTATCACCAATTTTAAGCAACATATTTATGGAGAACTTTGAGAACACATATGTTCAAAATTGTATAAACAAACCGGTTGTATGGTGGAGATATGTTGACGACATCTTTGCAATTTGGCCTCATGGTGTTGATTTACTAGATAGTTTTTTAGAAAATATAAATAATAAGGAACCGTCTATTAAATTCACATTAGAAGTAGAAAGTAGGAATGAACTACCGTTTTTAGATGTTTTAATTAGAAGGATAAATAATACAATTGAAACAAGCGTTTATAGAAAACCAACACATACTAATAGATATCTAAATTTTAACTCAAATCAGTCAATAAATGTTAAAAGGGGTGTTGTAAAATGTTTATACGATAGGGCCAAAATAATTTCATCTAATAATGAAATATTAAATAACGAGAAAAAATTTATCAAAGAGGTTCTAGTACAAAATCAATATCCTGAAGCCTTTGTTGATAGAATTTTCATAAATGTTGAAAATAGGGACAATCAGGTACGACAAAAACCTGAACGTCATTATACAGCAATAATTCCTTATGTATACGGACTATCGGAAAAGCTACGCCGTATAGGTGACAAATTTGATGTTAGGACGATATTTCAAACGGGGAACACTTTAAGATCTATTTTAACAAAAACAAAACCGATAAACAGGGAGCAGAATTCAAAAAACTGTATTTACAATATCCCGTGCGAATGTGATAAATGTTATGTGGGTGAGTCATCCAGACCTTTCAGTGTGAGGTTGGATGAGCACAAGAACTACATTAGAAAGAATGAAATTCAGAAATCAAAGATTTGTGAACATGCTTGGGAAAACGGACATAGAATAAACTGGGACTCGGCAAAAATTTTAACAAAAGAAACAGATACCAAAAAAAGAAAAATTAAAGAATCAGCAATAATCTTATTAAATGAAGATAAGTGCGTATCGAATTGTTCTGTAGATATTTGTACAACCTGGCTACCAATGTTAAAAGAAGAACTTAACAAACTCAACATTATCTAAAAAATATCATCAGTTCTATGTTCTGTGTAAGTAGTAAGTATCTATGGAAATAACATAAACAGAATCTTAAAGCTGTGTATTTGACATACACAGCAAAATAAGAGTTCTTCAAAAAATAGCTTTGAAAACGGAAAGAGATTACTTTCCGAAACGTCAGCAAAATACATTATTTTTGTGTTTATTCCGATTTATATTATTTGCAAAACATAACCTCTGACTTTTCCTTTGGCGTAAACGTCACAGGCGCAGAGGCTCTTTTTTCCAATAATTCTATTATTTTGTAGATTCGGTGATTTGTTTTGAAGAGGATAATAGTACATGTGGTAGAAAACCCAAATAATAGGAAAGAATATTCGTAGAATGCCACAAATAACTTTCAGACAATATCAGCAGATGCTGTTCTGACGGAAGCATTTGCATATGCTTGAAAATATCCCAGGGTGATAAGTTCAATAACTTCTTTCCTGTTATAGATTTAGTTCTCACAATAGGTTTAACTACCTTTCCATAATCAAAGAAATTGTTTTTATGCCTAAAAAATTTACCTTTTGTCATTTGCGGTAGATGAGGATACTTCAAATTGAACTCGCGGCATGTTCTGTCAACTATTCTGTTATTTTCACCATAAATTACATCATTCGGATAATGTTTGAAAACAAACAGGTCCTGCGACGCCCTCTATGATCTAACGGGATATAATACATACATTATTGTTTCTTAGAATAAGAAGAGTTCCTCTAGCAAATTTGGCGAAGGTCAGTCAAGAGGCTGTTGAGTTATTGCAAAAAAGACGAAAATATATTTTGAACTTTGACACCATAGCAACATTTTACTAAAGCATATTTATTATATCCTCATACTATAGCCCAAAGAATCTACCTTGAACTATGGCCTATTATTAATGGTTCGCCCTGTATTGTAAATGATAACTTTTCAACAACGAAAGTTTTGTCTTTAGGAAATATAAAATTAACTGGTATTTCTTAAAACTAGAAAAATTCACTTTTTGGCGAAGGCGCCGATTATAATAGTTTGATAAATGCACTTAATAGTAAATGCGCGAAGGCAGAATAAAATGGACGTTTTTTGCTTGGAGCAGCCAACGAAGAATTCACTAAAGCATCTGAATATGACCCCACCCATTCCGTGCGGGCGATGATTACGCAATATTGTATCATAAAAGAGATATTGATTGAAATTACAATTGAAAGTTACGTTGTCGTTTTGGTCTTTAAATTAGAAATATTCTGTAGTTTAAATTAAATGAAATCTGAACCGGCTTTACTAGAAGATACTAAATACACCACAGGTAATGACGACTCCCTTTATCCCGGAAGGCTCTAGTAGAGCCTTGTGTGGGAGGGGGCTACACATTTAGAGACAAGGGACACACACCCAATATCCGTGTATAGTGAAAAAATCCCTCTCACAGTATTTTCCCCTGCCACAGCCGGGGATTGAACCCGGAACTTTTTGGTGAGAGGCAAGTGCGCTCACCTCTCGACCATCAGTCATACACTTCTCGGCAAGATCAGGTATTTCTTGATTTTTATTAAATAACTCTATTGGGGGTGAAGTTAGTTATAGGGAATGCTTAAATAACTCACCCGAAAATTCAACTTTCTTGTGATTGGTGTCAGAGAAAATATTAGATGTCATTTGAAAAATCGACTTTCGTAACGTAAACGTAAAACGTATCAAAACAAGTTAAAATAACAGGTTATCTAAACTCAAAAAATGGAAGGCCAATCGAACCATGTAAAAAAATATATAGATTTCCCTTTAAAATAAGAAAGTGGTACCGACTTTTGGCACACCCTGCGTAGCTGGATGACAGAAAATATTTTAGGTAGAACGGACATAATCGATTATTTCTGCATGCCAAGTTTCAAATTTGTAATCCAATTGCAAGCTGAAAAACTTCTGACGAAGGGCCTACTAAGTGTATAGGATGATTCAAATTAAAATCGTATATCTTTAATCTCTAAATCCCTATGTTTCTAAATGTCAAGAAAAATAGTAGTATGCCCATGGCTACAAACAATAAAGCATATTTTTATTGATTCATTTTAACTTTAAAAATCCGTCAACTAAATATTTTCTTCTACTAATCAATTTTCAATTACAGCCTGACAAATATTTACAATGCAAATTTTTCATAACAAAATTGGATTTTATCAATTTACGCACCGATATGTAACACTAACACGACCTTGTGTAATGAAATAAAAAGCAAGAAAGTACTCAATTTAAATTTCAATATTTTCGGAAGCACTTTCCGTAAAAACAATTTGAACTTTCTCGTGTTTTATTTTTGCCCTGGAAGTTTTTTATCTCTTAATAAAGTTTTAGTTTGTTTGGTTCTCTTGAAACACTTATATACTTTCTGCTCTTTCAATTCGACTTCGAAAATGAGTAAATTACAAGTTCTAGCTCGTAATTTACCTTACGTAAACGACTAAATAAGACAACCAGCAAAGGCGACAACTTCTTTAGAAATGAATTGTTTAAATATTCGTACAAAAATAATACTTATGTTTTCACATTTTTGTCACGAAATTAATTACTGCTATAAATAGAAATCTTTCAGTCTTATCCGCCAACAATTATTTTTAATAAAACGCTTACTCTTCAGAAATCCGCCTTAAAAAGGTTAAAGCTGACATATGTTAAAGTCGAGAGCTAATGCTCTAAATAGTTTAATTCAAATTATATAAAAATTGTCTATAGCAAATGGGTGGGTATTATAATAGAAAGTTTACGAAAGATTTTGTTAATTAAAAAAAAAAAATTCAAAAAATTCTAACAAAATTCACAGTTACGGATGACGACAAGCCAGGCTTTTTAAATAGACGGTCGAGTGCACCTCTTTTATCGTACCGAGTTGAGAATTGAACAGGGAATCGGATGTTTCAAACCGGAAGTCGCTGTCTCTGTCGGTTCTCTAGATATTGGTACCCGAAAATTAATTCAGATTTATTTTGCACATACTCCGTTTGCATCACTGGATTTATCTCGCCTTTTGACATACTTGTAATGTATTGTAAATACTTATGGCCATTTTAGATATTTTATGGAAAAAATCGAAAGGGGTATAAAATTTTTGTTATGTACAAAAAATTAAATGTAATACAAACTCTAAAACATGGCAAATATAAATTTGCTAAAGCATTCTTCCAGTACGATGAAAAGTTCTTTGCTAAACAATGCTGGAAATCCGTTTTTGATAAAAGATTTCTATTTATGTAGACATTGCTCAAAATAGTTATTTAGTGTTTCATAAAAACTATCTACACAACTGTCGGTACTATCTATACGTTATTCTTTGACCTAATTATATCGTAAGGGAAGCTAATACAGCCGGTTATAATCATACCTTTTCTAATTTAGAAGGGATTATTATCGTTTACAGAGTTTGTTCTATTTTCAAGTATTTCACCCTTTAAACAAAAGCAAAAGGGTATCAATATTTACCATAGGCGTGTCACATTCATTTACCTTTGCTTCTATTACATTTGTTAAAACTTAGAGTAGAGTCAATAATAACAGGCACTGTTATTATTGACAGAATATAGATCGCATTCACTTATTAATTGATTAATGCTTTGGAAGTACCAGTTTCCAGATCATATACCGGCCAGTAATTTCCGTAATATTAAAATCTCCTATTATATATTGTTATGTAAGGAGTATTCATATTTTAGGAGAAAACTATAAATCAGCTTTAGTAGGTTACATATTGATACAAATTATTTTTCCAAATTCTAAATTGATATACTTTGCAATAATATTAAACAAATATTGAGAACGAGACCTGACACTGAATTATTAAAAACAAACAATAATTACGAACTTGTACTCAATAGGTAACCTGCTAAGTAAGCAACTAGTAAAATTATAAATACGAATTTTATTAACGCGGGCGACAGTCGAATTCTTAAGACAATCCTACTCTTAATGTGTTAAGAAGTGCGACTCCTTATCCTGACGCATTTCCCCACATCAGTGATGTTGGTAAGAGCCCCATTTGTTACTATTGTTGTTGTGCCTGTTTGTACTGTGACACTGTTTGTTGTTATTTTGTTAATAAATTATTTTTGTTTTAAACTCGTCTTCTACTTTGACTACCCAATCTCCCTCTCTCACAAGCCAAGTGGCCATCAGTCGCGGCTCCCCGAAAGGGAGGTCGTGACAATATCTTACCAGCAAAGTTAAAATTTTCGCAAGTTAGTAAGGATTCCAGGAAGTTTCCATAAACATACAATGGTGATCCTGACATTAAGAAACCCGATCGGGTTTCAAAGCTAATTTTCTCTCTGTCGGATTCATATACAGCAAGATGTTGCTTTCTGCGCCATCCGGAAATGTCTTTTCTTTTATAAAAAACATAATCATTTAATATTGGTAATTACATGTGAATTTTGAGATCTGTCATTTCGGTTATATTTGTGTACTAGACGGAAGTACGTCTTTAAAAACGGAAGTACGACGTCGATGGATATGGGAGTCGCTTAATTTAATCCTGTGACAGTGACATTTATATACGTGAACGTGAATATAGACGCAATCAACCTAGTATAAACATAATCTAAAAAATTTTAAAGACATAGTGAAGTTAGGCGCCAGTGGGTTTTCCAACCTAAAAAATCTAATATTTAAGTAAGATTTTTTGCAAGCATCCCCCGGTCGAAACCGATCGGAGGTGCGTAACCTCAATGAGGTTTAAAACCATTTTTAGAGAAAGACGATCGGCGTCCTCCGAGTACAGGTTGGGATATTATCTATGGAGACCCGAAGGCGTACAAGGTCAGGTAGGGTGGCATTTTCGACTATACCGACTATGCGGAATCGATTGTGATGGTTATCGAATCGATCCGATCACTCCCGAGAGCGATATTCACGATTCCGGGAAAAGTGTGGCCAAACTAGTAGTCAGAAATAAGTAAAACGTTACTGGAGGATAACTAGGACCTCGATGCCAATTTTTCACCACTTTTCACCCAAATGTTGACCGGGATACTTAGTGACTCTAGGAAGAGGAGTTAAAGGCAACCCGGCCTAGGAGGTAAAAAGTGCTAAGATCGAAATCAGTAAGTTCCTAGACAAGACGAGACCAGTAGTAAGGCACTCAGAAAGACTTCATTGACAATCCTAAGTTTGTAAATGGGAAGGAAATGTTCTTTCTTCTTATCTGATGCAACTAGTGAAGATGAAGAGTATTGTTTGAAGCAAAGTATCTTATGGCATTGTACTTTACTACTACTTGTAGTGCTTTTCTTCTTCTGTTAGAAATAAATTGATAGGTATGTCTATATTCAAATTTCATGGTTCTTGTACATAAGCTATCTTAATAGCTAATTGTGAAACCACGTACTGTTTCTTAATGAAAAATAAATGAAATCACCATCCCTCCCCCAAAAAAACTTCTAATGTATAATACTGCAATCTAATTTTCTATGTGGCTTCCCCGCACCCCCTGACCACCTTTACCTTCCGAAACAGATTAAAAATTCATGAAGTCGTGACAGCTCATTTTTATCCTTATTTATTTTATTTTAACAGACTAAAATTTCTCCTATTAATGTGCATTAATGGTAGAGAATAAAATATAACAAAAATCGCTTTACTGTTACCACAATAAAATTCAGATTAGAAGTTAATGAAACCGTGTAGAGTTAATTTTTACCCTTATTCATTTTAACAGACTAAGTTTTTTCTGTTTTTCCTATTAATATACACTCATAGATGGTAAGAAATAAAATATTACTGATCAGAAATTTCTAAAATCGTGTAGAGCTTATTTTAAACCTGATTTATTGTGAAATATATTTTATTAATACATAATGACAACCAAAAGCAAAATATTGCAGGTTATAAATTGTTGAAATCGTGTACAGTTAATGTTTCGACATTTTTTTTATAACGATACGACCAAAAATCTGAAGATGGATTTTACAGTTGGAATATAACACGTGGGACTTGATGGAGAAAAACTTTATTTTCCAAACGTAGGTAAATAATTGATTACTTTACTTGAATTTCTATTTTGTCTTTACTTCTAGTAGTACTACCGTAGTAAGGGCATGTTTTTCGCTGGCTGGGTACCCGTTGAATTATGCAAGAAAAGCAGCAGCACAAAACATATTCCATAAGTAGTAGAAAAAATTAGCGCTACTCGTTTTTTCACTGTACTTGTTGACTGGATTAAACCATGATTTTTCTTTGTAATAAATTCTATTTATATACTTTTAATTGACCAACATTTATGAGTATGGGTTATATTCGTATATTTATATTTCTTGTAGCACGTACATTGATAAGGGTTTATTGTAATCCTGATGCACGGGCTGAAGGTGTCGGATTTTAGGCCGACGACGATATGTCTTGGAGCAGGTTCAGAATTCTTTGCAACGAACAGATACGTTATTTTTCAGGCGCAAAAGCTCAACTTTTTATGCCTGTGAAGCGGGCATAAATGTAGTGGCCCTGCTGAAAAAATCCATTTAGCATTTGCAACTGAAACAAGAGTATTTTACAGTTGAGTGTAGATAGTGAAGTGCTACCGCGATATGGTGTTCCACATCGAATCTTCAGTGTCGATAGTCCTCTTCTGGCATTAAGGTTCATATAACGACGGAAGATGTCGAAAGTACCAGGTATTATTGCGCTAGACTGTACATGCATTACGCTATATATGTATTCCCGTATGCAAAGGAAATTTTTTGGAGTTGTTTGTACGTGGAAAAAATGAGTAGCGCTAATTTTTTCTATTATATATGGAATGTGCTTTGTGCTGCTGTTTTTCTTGCATAATTCAATGGGTATCCCAGCCAGCGAAAAACGTACCCCTACTAACTACGGTAGTACTACTAGAAGTAAAGACACAATGGAAATTCAAGTAAATTAATAAATTATTTACCTACGTTTGGAAAATAAAGTTTTTGTCCAGTAAGTCCCACGTGTTAGATTCTAACTGTGAAATCCAGCTTCAGATTTTCGGTTGTATTGTTATAGAAATAATGTTGAAATATTAACTATACACGATTTCAACAATTTATAACCTGTAATATTTTGCTTTTGGCAATCATTATGTATTAATAAAATGTATTTCACAATAAATCAGGGTTAAAATAAACTTTACACGCTTTTAGAAATTTCTGATGGGTAATATTTTATTCCTTGCCATCTATCAGTCTATATTAATAGGAAAAATAAAAATAAAGTTAGTCTGTTAAAATGAATAAGGGAAAAATCAGCTCCACGCGATTTCATACAAGTGTAATGAAGTATACAATACTACAGGAATACTGTATACTTTCATTCCAGTTTAACTTATTTTAATTATGCATGGATCAAGTAGTTCAGTTTTAGATTAGTTCAATACCTGATTAGTTCTTTTTTTAACTTTTATTTCTGACTTCACCAGGCCGCAACTTGCGTGCCGTGTGCATTGCGTGCCATGTGCAAACCACGTGACCGTGATTTTTGGGTATAAAATAGCTAGCCAGAAACCAGTAAATTCAGAGCTTGGCTTTCACCTTTCTCGAGTGTATTGAACTGGGATAACCGGAAGATCAAGCTTCTCCGGCGCCGTGGCAGCCGCTGGCCAAGTGTCTGTTACGGAGGATTCGAGTGCGTTAAACTGGACCTCCTCTCAGATTGATTCGAGTGTATTGAACTGGATCTCTCCTGAAACAGATTTTTTTGTCGCGTCTGTTATGCCCTGGAACTTCGATTAAAGAATTGGGGTTACGACGACGTACATAGAGGAAATATGTTACACTCTCTCTCTCTCTCTCCGATTACTATGATGTACTTATGTAATAACAAGATTGTCGCAACCTAAGCCATAAAAGATACGGCCACACTGTACATATAATTATTAGGAGAATAAATGTCTTATTTTGGATCTGGATTTTAATTAATATTAACATTGAACCCTGGAATAATCTCCAAACCAGCTACCCGAGCAAAACAAGCATCACACATTTTTAACCTGTATTTTGTTGTGGTAACAGTAAAGCGATTTTTGTTATATTTTATTCTCTACCATCAATGCACATTAATAGGAGAAATTTTAGTCTGTTAAAATAAAATAAATAAGGATAAAAATGAGCTTTCACAATTTCATGAATTTTTAATTTGTATCAGAAAGTGAAGGTGGCCAGAAGGTGCAAGGGACTACGATAATGGTAAAGCGCTTTTTGTTATTGTCTTCAAACTTGGTTTAAGAAAGTTTATGTTGCACATCATGAAGTATATAGTCAAAAAGATAAACATGATGACTGGTCAGAAAGTGCGAGGAAGCCACAAAGAAAATTAGCTTGTTGTATTATACATTGGAAGGAAGGGATTATGTATATACCAATATACCAGTAGTTCTAACTATAATCCACTGAAAGTTAGTACTTACAGTTTTTGATACTAATATATACGTATTTATATTTTAGTTTTACACAGCATAAAACACCGCTACCACGACTGACCTCCGCTTCCTTATAGTTTTTACCATTCCTAAATACTGTGTATCGCGAATCATATTATTTCGTTATCAAAGAAGTAGTCATCTAACCATGTTCCAGTTATGCAATTATTTTGATGTGCATTGTCATAAAACTCGTTGACTTTTGTAAGTCCTAAAACATAATACATTTTGATTAAAAATGTTTATACTTCGTTTAACTTTGTTGTTAAGTCTCTATCATAGTAGATTCGCAAACTAATACTGGAAAGCATAAATATTTATTTGAATCATTATATCTCGGAATACTGTGTGATCATTACAATATATTTAGGTGTGACAGAAACTTGAAATGAGGAGGTGGCGTCCTCTTAGGTGTAAATAAAAAATGGTACGCTACTGAACTCGACCTAGAAGTCGTAAAATCCACAACTCCTCTTATCGATATCGTTGGTATAAAAATCGAGAGCAATTTTTCCTATTTTTTAATATTTGTAGTATATATCCCTCCGGCATTAGGTAATGCCTATTATAGTCAATTTTTTGAGACACTTGAAACTTTAGAATACCTAAACTCTTATAAGGTTTATTTATTAGGTGACTTTAATATTCCCGAATGTAAGCAATACTCTGAAAACGATAATTTTACTGGACCTATGTTAGAACTGCATTCATTCCTCAATTTCTTTGATCTTAAGCAATGTAACACAGTACTAAATTCAAACGGACGTATACTAGATTTGGTAATGTCTAACCAAGCTTGTAAAGTAGTTAAATCTGATGATGTCTTACTAAATGAAGATTTACATCATCCTGCACTAAGTATATAATTTTCCATAAACCATCGATCACGAAACAACTATGTAAATAATCACGTTGAATCTTATAACTTCCGTAAAGCAAACTATCATACATTGTACGACAGTATCAGAAATTATAAGTGGACCGTTCTAAATTCATTTAGTGATGTAAATTCAGCCTGCGAACATTTTTATATAGCATTATATGACATCTTTGATTCTTGCGTGCCTAAATATGTTTTAAAACCAAAGAAATGTCCACCCGGTTCAATAACAATATTATTAAGAACTTAAAAGAAAAATTAGAATCTGGAAGTTATCTAAGTAAACAGGTGCAGAACATATTTATAATGAATTTAAAGCATTAAGAATTCTAATTAAGGCAGACATAGATAATGCTTATAAAATATATTAAATGATATTCAAAACAATATTAGACATGACGTCAAATCCTTTTGGAACTATATTAACTCTAAGAAAGATGTATCCACTATTCCTCAAAATTTAGTATATAGAGATGATCAGTTAAATAATACACAAGAAATTATGGACGGATTTGCAAGATTTTTCAGTACCTCATTTACTTACCCCAGAGCAATAAATAACGATTCGTTTAACAATTCGTTCAGTCCGAATAATAGTAATTTACATATTGATAAATTTTCTGCAGATGGTGTCTTATCTGCCTTGAAAAGTTAAAACCTAAATTTACGAAAGGACCTGATGACGTATTAGCTTTCATTGTTAGGGATTGTGCACATGTTTTTGCAGAACCCCTCCGTATAATGTTTAATATGTCCTTGAAGTTTGGTATATTTCCGGATATATGGAAAAGATCTCGTATCTGCCCGGTTTACAAGAAGGGCGAAAAAAAGATTGTAGAAAACCATCGGCAAATTACTATAATTTGTAATTTAGCTCTACATAACGTGCTCTATCCTCATATAGAGAGGCAGATCAGTGTGCATCAACACGGCTTCGTTAAAAATAGGTCCACGGTTTCAAATATATTTTTTGTTACGCAGCATATCGCTGGATCTAAACAGCCAAGTTGATGTTATTTATACGGATAGAATTGACCACAATATATTATTACATAAACTAGATCTCGCTGGGCGTTCTATACGACTATTAAATTTATTTAAATCTTATCTTAGCCAAAGAACACAATATGTTGAATGTCGGGGTGTAAAATCATTCGAAATATCAGTCACATCAGGGGTTCCCCAGGGCTCTGTTCTAGGGCCTCTCCTTTTCATACTATTTATTAATGATATTGTAGATAATTTAGACGTATGCTACTTACTTTATGCTGCTGACATGAAGTTGTTTTGCAATATTAGCTCTGAGGCAGACTGCGAAAAATTGCAAAACGATTTGCAAAGAGTGAATGATTGGTGCTCATTGAATAATCTTCAACTAAATGTTGACAAGTGCAATGTTATGTCTTACTATATAAAACAAAGTCCACTACTAAAAGATTATTACACCGCCCTGAGTATATAAGAGATCTTGGGGTCACTTGGAGCTTTACAGATGTGAACACGTTGACACTGCTTTTTAATTCTTTGGTCAAATCAAAACTTGAAGATGCTTCACTAATATGGAATCCCAGCTATTTTACCTATATCGACAGCTTAGAGGCAGTGCAAAGACGGTTCCTTAAGTATTTATCCTTTAAGGAGGATAGGATATATCCACCAATTGGCCAATTGGAATACCACAAAGCCCTCTACTTGATAGATTCTCATTACGTTGCCTGAAAAATCGCAGAATTAGACAGTCATTAATATTTCTGTATAAAATACTAAATAATAAAATAGATTGCCCTCAGGTATTAGAACAAATACGCTTTCATGTGCCAAGAACTGAGGCTCGTAATAACATTACCTTCTATCTTGCCAGACCAAGGACTAATTTGTTAAAACATTCACCGCTTCAGTTTATGTGCGATGATTACAACAATCTGCAAGACGGAGTTAACATATTTAATTGTAGTATAAATAAACTTAAGACACTGAACATTGTGCAATAGTTCTTATTTTGTGTATAGTTTCTGTTTTCTCCGTTCCTCTGTTTCTCTTTCTCTTTCCACGCGTGTTAAAATTATATAATGTATTGTATATTGTTATATATATTATTCTTTTCGACTTATTAATTTGTAATTTGTGATACTTGTTCATAAACCTGTATTTTCCCATCCAGTAACTGACCTTGGCTGTTGGATGGTGTATGTAAATAAATAAAATATCTCGATATATTACTATGCTTTTATATATTGTACATACAAAAAATATATTGTGGTACTCAATATTTCATGTTTTTCTATATTTCTCTATTTATCACGTAACTAGGTTTTACCCCTTTAATTGCAAATAAATAACTGAATTCACTACGTGCTCGGTATTCTATCCAAATAGCAAGCGAAAATCATTTCTAATAGACGTTTCAACTATTGAGCACACAGTAACCGGGACATTCCGATATGCTGAATGCGATTTAAACTGAACTGCACCATTTTAATTCCCATCGGCAGTATTTGAAAACGTTTTGCGGCAAAGCTATACGATATCTTCGGACGTTTGCCAAAATAGAACGCCAATTATGACTTTCGACCAGCACATGGACTAGCCGCTAATATACTCCGAAAATGATAATTGGCAAGTGATTTTGTTAGCGCTAAGTGGCTACGAACATCTGATTATTAATTGTCATTGCCAATTGGACCTGATATGTGATTACGGCTACTGTTCGTGTCAAATTGCATTTGTCCGCATGATACAATTATTATACGAGGTATCTCCGAATAAAGATCATATCTCCGTTATCTTCTTGTTAAACTGTATTCGCAACTAATGTATTATAATAATGCATGCACTATACTGCACATATTATTGATAGTGCTAAACATTGTTTATTTGTCTATATTAATTATTACTCAAGGCATCATGCGTACATAGGGAGTTATGTGAATAGACAAGCAAAGATTGCATCTATTCACTTTGAGTATAATCGCAGGAACTATATGATGCTCACACAAGATTAATAAATAATTTTGAAACAACACTAAATCCTTGAAATGTGTGCAAGATTATTTGTAAACTTTATTATTGTACACTCACATGCAAAAAAACGCAACAAGTTAATATTTGGTAAGATTTGAGGTCTTATAATTTTTTTATTTTTAGTTCAATTTTCTTAAATTTTTGACAAACTGTAGAAGAAAGGACTAATTTCAACTTGCATATCCAGTCTTTTGTTAAATGCTGGCGTAATAGTCATTATACAGGGCTAATTAAAAGTTTCTTTTATAACCTTAAGTTTAAAACACCCTGTGGAATAATTTCGTAGTCAAATTCTTTCAAAATACCAATTTTTGTTAAGAGCTGTTTCTTTTCTACACTTTGTTTTTTGGTTTATGTCTTTAGGTGCACTGGTTCATTTTTAACAGCGAAATGAACTTGTCAACAACAGTTTAATTTATGACGAGACGGCTTTGCTCGTTGTTGCTCTAACGTCAGTTTGACAGCTTAGTTTATGAGTCTAGTAATGAAATGGCAACAATATATTGTTTAGTTATTACAACTTACATAAAAAGAAAGAAAAATAAGAAAATTTATTTATGCAAACAATTCAACTTCAAAATCAAAACAATTCATCTGTAACTTAATTAACCTAAAGAAACGTACTTTTTACAACAAACTTAACTTAATATTTTGTATTAGCACCTCTAGCCCTTATAACTGCCTGCATACGTCGGTTCATACTGTCAATAAGGTTACGAATAGTATCTTGAGGTATATTTTGCCATTCCTCCTGAAGGACCAAACGAAGCTCATTTACCGTAGCCGAAGCTACTTTGCGATCTCTGATCCGCCTACCAAGCATGTCCCGCACATGCTCTATGGGGTTAAGATCGGGCGAACATGCTGGCCAGTTCATTTTGTTAATACCAACTTCCGCGAGGTATTGTGTAACACGCAAATCTGAATGTGGCCGCGCATTATCCTGCATTAGGATAAAGCCATCGCCGATAAATCCACTAAAAGGTACAACGTAATTGCTTAATATCTCCTCAATATATCGGTGGGCCGTCAAGGATCCATCGATGACCACCAAGTCGGTGCAGGCCTACCGGGTTATTCCTGCCCACACCATTACCGAACCTCCTCCATAGCTTAGACGGGGACTGAACGTGCACTTTGCAAATCTTTCTCCGGCCCTTCTCCATACTCTTTTCCGTCCATCTGGAGAATGTAAGCAGAATCTGGATTCCTCAGTAAAAAGAACATTGTTCCATTGCCCTAAGTTCCAAGGTAAATGTTCAGTGGCAAATTGCAGTCTAGCTACTCGGTGACGAGGAAGCATTTTAGGTCCAGGTGCTGGTCTGCAAGCTTTCAAACCAAACTCCTTCAATCTTCGGCGAACTGTCCACACACTAACATTAGTACCTCGGACCTCTTGGAGTTGATTTCTTGTCTGCACTGATGTTAAATGACGATCCCGCAGAGTGTTAATGTGAAGAAATCTGTCATCCATAGCAGTAGTTTTTCGTTTTCTGCCACAACCTGCAACGTCTAAAACGTTCGACTACTCTTTTGATGGTAAAGAGATGAACATGAAGGGTTCTTGCAACAAATTCATAATTACGTCCATCTTCAACAAGAGCAACAGCTTTTGCGCAATTTTCCGCACTTAAAACCATAGTAGCAGTATAACAAGTCTTGCGTAACAAAAATTACCGTCAATATGACATTAGAGCAACAACGAGCAAAGCCGGCTCGTCAAAAAATAACATTTCTCAAAGTAAACTGTTGGTGGCAAGTTCATTTCGCTTTTAAAAATGAACCAGTGCACCTAAAGACATGAACCAAAAAACGAAATATAAGAAAGGAATGATTCTTAACAAAAATTGGTATTTTGTAAGAATGTGGTAACGAAATTATTCCACAGGGTGTTTTAAAGTTAGGGTTATGCAACGAACTTTTAATTAACCCTGTATAATGACTAATACACCAGCATTTAACAAAAGACTGGATATGCAAGTTGAAATTAGTCATTTCATCTACAGTTTGCTAAAAATTTATCAAAATTGAACTAAAAATAAAAAAATTATAAGACCTCAAATTTTACCAAATATTAACTTGTTGCGTTTTTTTGCATGTGAGTGTATATGGCAGTTTTAAGCGCACCTCCAAATGTACCTCCAAAATATATATAAAAAAACAATCAACTAAATTGCTTCAACATTCCTTAATCGTTTTAACTAAAATCCCTAAAATGATTAATGGGACATGTCAACACTTTTATCGAGTGCCTCTCATTTCAAGTGGTAAAAAGTTTAGCAAATTAGGATTTTATAGTTACACGATAAACATCTGCTTATGTTTTCGCGTTTTCTTATTTACATAAGGTTTAATATTCAGATAGTCTGCTTGCTTTTCATGAGAATAAATAATCCAAAAATAGTTTGTTATTTACATGAGAACTAGTAATATTGTTTGCTTTAAAAATGCAAATTGTTATTTTTAATCACTTAAATTATTATTACTTGAGAATACACCCAAATTAACATTTTCCTTAATATGTAGAATGGTGTATGCTTTTAAAGTTAAGATAATAATAAAAATAATAATGTTTATTTAGAAACAAAGAACGTAAGATACATACAAAAAATATAGTAGTTAAACTACTTGCATGTGCGTATAGAAATAACTAATTGGATGGAATCTGCGGTAGGTTCTTGGTGAAAGATATTCAATAGAATAATTGTAAATATTCAAAAGAATAGTTAGGATACGCACTTGGTCTATTGTTTCATTAGTTTTTTTCAGATTTCTCTGACATATGTTTCGGCCTTGCGACCATTATCAGGGTCTTAAAAACTAGGAGCAGGAGTTTTTGAACCATTTATGCTGTTCTAACCTTTTTAAGTGTAACTCCTTCCCCTCTTCCCCCCGGAAACTTCATTCTTTTATAAACTAAGTGCACGCAACGCCTCAATGGTCTCAACTAAGCTCGTAGCTCTTATTGGGGTGCGTGTTCCTAGCACCCAATTTAGAGGCGCTCGTATTTTTAATCTAGCCATTCGTGCAAGATGTATCTTAAATAAATATTTAGAAATCGTGCAATAAAAATAAAAAATAAAAAAATTTATTGCCTAGTTTCTTATAAAAGGCCACTTTTTACACTGGAAATGTAGTAAAAAACTGTTACTTTTTATACGATCGTAGATAATAGTTATTTATTGTATAAGTGTTTTAGTTAGCGTTTTATCAACGCAAGAAAGTTTAAAAATTTATCCAAAATCACGGTCGTTTAGAATAAAATTTCATCGAAAAATGATTTGACACTTCGCTCTGTCAGCGGCTGTAACGTCACAAATTATTGAAATTAATTTAAAAAATCGGCAGCTACTGGAAGCGGCTGGAACCTCCCCACTCGGTGGATCTTTGAAGCCGAAGAAGAAGAGCATTAAATTGTGTGACAAACTAAATGTAATCCGATCTCATCCAAAACCTTTTCATATCTTATGGGGCACTAAAAATACCCTCAACTTAATAAATTTACAATCATCTATGCGAGTTATTACCTACATTATCGCTCGTTGAATAATATACTATTAGGATATTAACAACTTTAACATCACTTGAGTCTAGTTATCCTAAATACTACAGATCTGTAAAGCAACAAACTGAAAATTGGTAAAGCATATGATATTGATATTGTTACATCTACCTTTAAGGTTTGTGACAATCGACTAAAAGTTACAAATATGCATCTTATTAACATGACATCACACCAACGTTATCGGATGACAAACGATGACAATGACAATCGTCAAAATTTGCTCATTGTAATCCGATCGCTCGCGGCTGTCTTTGTTAAATGAAACATTACCATTTCAGTAATTTTACTAGATTTTAGAGGAATATTTGTAGTTTAATTCTTCGATTTGTCTGTATATATATTTAAAAACGGCACTAAATGTAATCCGCTCTACTTCTAGAGCAGTGAAGAAACCCTCACACGTGAATTGACACGTGTAACGGCTACGCGCATCGATCATGTCATGCGAAATGCGATCTATGCTATATTTGCTTTGTTTTTAATTTTTTTCACGGAAACCAAATCGAAAAGGTGGAAGTGTGATATATCGTTGAAATCAGAATTTTAACTGCTTTTCAATGGTTCCATTGCAAATTGAAAGTAATTATAAAATAAACAACTTGTTGCGTCAAAATGGCACTAAACGTAATCCGATCTCAACCAAAACATTTTCAGGTCTTCTGGGGCACTAAAGAAACGCACACGCAAAGTTTCATTCAAATCTGTTCAGTAGTTTCGGCGCTATCGTGCTAACACACATACAAACATACACACATACACACACACACACAGACATTTTTCAAAAACCACTTTTTTGGGTTCCTAGGACCTCAAAACGTAAAGATTTGATGTTATCTAAATTTTCGTTTTTGAACCAATTTTAGTAACCTCTCACAATTTTATTGTGGAGAGGTTAAAAAAACTTGGAAGGTGTTGAAACACAACAAGCACTATGCGTTCTGAAACTGATCACAACTACAAGCTTGTTATTAATGAAAACGAAGTGAAATATGATAAAACAAATGAGGATAAATGTTAATATTAATATTAATAAAAAATAAATAAAATGTAATTGACTTAAGATTGTATTTTTCATTATTCCACTAGCGGAATAAACTAATTTCATTATTCCATTAGTGGATAAAGTGGTACTTTATATACTTCATAAGTGTGGATAAAACTCCAGTTATAATGTGATTGTGGATAAAATTCTTAAATCCATATAGTTTATATTTTTGACAATACTAGTTTTAACAATGCCAGATGTGTAGTTCCTTATAAAAGAGTCCATATTTGTTTTGAGATTGCTCTATATTTTTATAGTAAAATTGGAGAGACAATAGTAAATACATTGTAATAAAATACATTATGTAACACAATATAAAGTTATTAATTTTCAGTTGTAGTTTGACTACATATTTTTTCGGACTTGCTACCTGGTGCTAAATTTTTTCAGCTTGGCTCCTGTGAACTTTGCTGGTGTTTCTTCTAGGTTGCATGTCTTATTTTCTTGTAGCGAGGCGGATAATTAAAGATGCTTGCAGGGTCCGATGGTGTTGCGGGTGCACTAGATACTATTTTTTTAGATATTACTTTAAAAGCATTTTTTTTGCTTCAGCAGCAGAAAGAGGTCGACGTTAAAAAAAACAAACCGATGAGAAATGATTTCGAATTTTTTCTAATTTTCGAACAAATTTGATACACCAATCCTTCAAACAAGATTATGTTGTTGTGGTGTATTAACCGCATTCAGAATGTTTTTTAAAAGCACCGTACTTGGATATTTTATGTCGAGAGTACGTCGAGCATATCTTAGAAACCATAGAACATGTTTTACTCACTTGTTACATTGTTTGTTGATTATTACTAAACGATTGAGTGATTGAGGTGAAAGTCTTAATACAAGTTAATTACAACGAAAATAGTTTGGTTCACGCCATATTAGTACGGACTTCAATTTATACAAAAAAATCAGTGGCTGCAAGTTATAAGTATTAAATATATTGCATGCAGTCCATTAAACCTCAAGTAGAAATCAGTGAAATGATCAATAAGGCATGTCACCGTCCTCCTTCAACACGTGCGCGTGGTTTTGACTGATGTAAGAAGTTTAGAAGTTATTATGCTGGCGGCGCAGACTGCGATGAATATCACCATGTGAGAATTGATTCTACTAATAAATGAGATCATCAATCGAGATTATATTGTTAGAAAAACCCCGTGGAGGGGGTGCATTTATCAGGACCCACACAGTCTCACAAAATTAATTAAATCGAATGAACGTTATAAATTTTATTTAATGAACAACGATAATTAAAAATAATAATAATGGCGATTAATTAAACAATAATATTCACGACTATTCACCAGGCCAGCGCATTCTGAGTGTTCCCCGGCGTTTGGACAGGCAAGCCGCTAAATCCTTTTTCCACTGACTCAGCATCCTTCATTCCAATGGCAGGGGAATGGGGACTGAGCTGCTAACAATATATTAACTTCAATTTATGATGCTCTTTACAGAAACATGTGAAAATTTAATGTTTCGTATTTATTTCAACACCCATCGACATTTTCCGGATAGAGGGAGATACGTACCATGGATTTTTATTCTTCAAATTATAGTACACACTTTCAGTATTCCCGCTGTTCAAATTGCTGTAACCGATGATACGGTGTAAAGTTGTTTTTTATGTTACTTGCCGCAGGATACACTTTGTGAAAAAGCATTGGATGGTCCTTTATTTAACTGTGAGAGCTTCAATAGCGGCTGTTATAAATGTATGCATCTAAATTCAAGAGTGTACTGTACACCTACCCAAAATTGAACGTTAATTGCCTTGGGAATACTGTGCAATTGAAAATTATATATTTATTTACTTTAAAAAAATTAAAAATAGTAGTTACGGGCACTTCCAGATCTTCCTCAACAAATACAGTGTGTCCCCGCATTCAGTTTGCGATAAGTGTAATATACCAAAAAAAATTAGAATGTCTTTCATTTTCTGCAGACTCGGTCTGCTTGACCTAGAATGGATTTTTACCAGATTACAGTTGAAACAGGATCGAACTCGTCGAGTTAACCTAAGAAGACAATAAATCATTGTAAGTAAACTGGTATTCTTGTTAATTTTACGAAAAAATTCTGTTTGAATAAAATATCTTGCCTTTAAAGTTGGAGCTATTTGCAAACTTTGATTGCATTTGAAGAAAAAAAGTAATAATAAGGTGTACCGGGGTAAACATAATTGTAATTTTTTCCTCTAGATTTTTGTCCTTGGAAACTAGTTCTTTAGCCACGTAAATTTTATAAATTTTAACTTTCATGTTCAACTATGATACCTATTTCCCTAACCATGTAATTGTAATATTCCTCAATATTTACAGAAATATGCATATTTGGTACTAGCGCCTTCTAGTGTTGAGTAGATTATGCAATTTTGATACATGCTACCCATAAAAGATTTAGTTTTTACCGACCAGGAGCATGCGCCGTGAATTTCTGCATCATATGTTTCCGCAAGTTGTCGGCAAGAAATACAAAATTGTGTTCAGGTGGTTTTTGCAAGTAAGTCCTCCAAAGTTTTGTCTTAATATTTATTTAACGGTTCTTTTCCACATCTACAATGAAAATAGTTAATTTCTTCTTTTGACATTTTATTTTGTCTTATGTTACAATTGCTCCTTAATACTAACAGTAAGGGCAATATTAGGGCTAATATCCCTCTCATGAGACATTATATCACTGAAACAGCGCAGAAATTTTTCTCACATAAAATCCAGCGATCGGAGTTAACCCAAGACCTGACCAACAGACGCCGACATAATGACCCCCCCCCACGCTCACAGACTATTACATCAAAAACTCCCTTTTTACGACATACGAGACTGACGAAGAACATACAAACATAACTTGCACCATACTCAAAACTGAGACACCCTTACCTACCCCTCCCCCCCCCCTACCACACCTTGTACATATGTAAATGGCAATCAGAAAAATGCATTTTTGTTTTTTTTTCTTATTTTATTCATAATTTTGTCTTTATTTTCGTTTTAAAACATTTTTAACTTTCATTGTAAATAATTAAACAAAATACCTTTTATTTTATTTTAACTAAAGATTAAGTTTAGTAGGTTTTGATTTATTTTCCTACATAAACAAAATTAACAAAAATTTATTTCCTGAAAGCGAATTGATTCTCTTCTCTTAAACTGCTTGCAGATTAAAAATAAAACATATAAATATATAAAACTTCGGAATTGACAAATAAAATAACAATAACAAAAATCCTAGAGCATATTAATCTCGGCGAACATCAGCCAACCTGTTTTTCAAAAGGAAACTTCTTATTTTAGAGCAGGCTAAATTGTTATTATAGACACTCTGTGTAGGCCTGTAAAAAACATAATAACATTAGGGAAAGATAATATGAATGGAATGTAATGTACTTACAAAAGAAATAAAAATCTTGTAATTGGTAATTGGCTAGCAAACTGAGTTGCCTAGCGAAGTGGGTTCGATTCCCGCAAGGCGAAACAATTTTTCATTTAAAAAATTGCCCCAAGAGTGGTTCGGAGTCCACATTAAATTGTAGGGCCTCTCTCTTTACCTAACACAAGATCCTTGAGATCTTCCAGGGAGTTACCTCGGCAACTTGAGAGGCGGTTAAGAAAACATTTTAAAACATGTTTTAAAATAACTTGATACATGGTAACTTATGTTATACTTATCTCTGATTTCTTTGATCTAATATTTTAATTGTAACTTCCATGGTTGGAAATCGTAAGAAAGAAGTTATTGTTTCCATTAATTGTATATATTTATACCCTGAAAAAATCTTTAAAAATCAGTTTATTTACTTAATTTTGCAATATTTTACATTTTCGTCCGCCATTTTCATTTCGCCATTTTGAGTTTATGAAATTTGATATCAGATTCGTAATCACCATACTCAAAAATCCCTAGAAACCCATTTTCATAATTTTTCATCGATTTACATTTGAGGTGTTTAATTTTACAACTAATTTGGCGCTTGGACACTATTTAAAAGTAAATGCAAAAGGTTTCATAAAAAAATATGGAAAGAGAAATTATTCCGAAGTTGAAGCCTTATTTTGTTCCTTATTTTGTCTAATATGACTCCCCTAACAGCTGGGATAATTGTACAACTACATATTACACTTATCCCTTTATTTCAGAGTTATTTTAAAATGGTTGGTCATTACATGAAGAAAGGCACCGCGGAGCCAAAGTATATCAAAGAGACTTTAATGTTAGCTTTAAGTGAAATTACAGCTGGAAGGTTGAGGTATAATATTCCCTACCCAACACATCCTGTATACACACAAAAAATGTACACGGGGTAAAATCTGCAAGGGTCGTCCAACTGAATTGCCCCTAGAAGCAGGAACTAAGCTGGAAAATGGATTAAAAATCTTAGAAAAATGAGGATTTGGCTTATCTCACAGGGAAGTTTTGGAAAGAGCAGGAGTGATTATATAGTTAATAACCGCCTTGGTTTTGATAATATATGACGGTCTTGGGTCACATATTGATGCTTCTTTAATAGAAACTGCTTGCTATTAGAGGGGGGATAACAATAATGAAATTACCATCTCACTCGATGCATCTTCTACAGCCTCTCGATTTATGTATTTTTAAATCTTTGAAAGCATAATAGGGTGCAAAGTTAATTATATGGCAACGATCGGTCAGAAATTACCAAAGAAAATATTTTCTGTATGAAACTTGGAAGGAAATTAAACCGGAGTTGATTGTGAACGGTTTTCGAAAAGCTGAAATTGCTTGTTTTAATGCTGAAGTTATTTCAAGACAAACATTTCCTCCTTCCGTTCTGAAAATAAAAAAATAACAATACATTGACTCACCCAAATGATGAGCACGGATCCGGATCATCCCAGATAAATGAAGAAAACATCTCTAAACAAGAATCCAACAATGACATTACATTCGAGAAATTGTTGTTAACAACAATTACCAAAAAGCCTGCACTTGAAAAAATTTAAAAAAAAAACAGAATTGGATAGACTCTGAAATTCTTATAACTGAACAGGTACTTCAAAGGCTTAAAGAAAAACAAGACGCGAAAAAAGAATACTAAGAATAATAAAAAGAAACTGAGTAGTGACGAACAATATGAGAGCCTTGAATGATCATGAGGACATTTTTCAAAAGGAAGGCGATTTAGAAGATTCTGTTGTTGAAATCGGTTCTTGGGTACTTATTATACATTCTTCAAAAAAATATGTGCTGCCCTATAACGGAGAGAGATGTAATAATCGCTGGTCAGTGTAGGGACATCCGTTTTAGTTGACGGCCGGTAGGGTGGCGCCATCTCTGAGCCAATTGACGAACCGCCATTTAGCGCCTAGAAAACTGTGGAAATTTGCACAATATTCGAGAAGGTCGAAGAAGATTCGACGTTCCACTTGTGTATATAAGAAGTGAAGTCGAGCAGGCAGGACAGAGTTAGATATGAGATGATAAGTGATCAGATGAAATAAAGAACAATGACAAGTTGTGATTTAAAGTAGTGAATTTATGTTAGATTAAAGTTATTATTAGTTGTGTTATATTCAAGAATTAATTATTGTAATTATTGTGATTAATAAATCAGTGGTTTGTGGAAATTGTTGTTGCAATTTATCGAACCTACAGGCTGGAGGATGTAAACACGTAACATTATGTTGGCCTAGTTACAGGCAAAACTGGCGGTGACTGGAAAGTTAAGTTTAATATGTCCAGTCACGATCATTTCATTTGGCCTAGTATTGAAGACGAAGACACAATATGTTCTGAAGATATTGTAAAACTATTGCCACAACCGCTAACGACCAGACGTGGGCAGGGTCAATTTAATATAAAATTTGAAGATTTCAATTTATTGTCTTATTTTCCGCATTATCTTGACACTTATTCATATTTTCAAAACTATTCTGAAACCATGCAATAATTTTGTTTTTTTATCTTCCAAATCATTTCCACAGTTGTCAGCATAAGCTTGTTCTTTTAGTTTGCCCCAAAAGTAAAAATCTATAATTGTTAAATCCGGACTTCTTGGTGGGTATGGCTGTGGCCCAAATCTACCAATCCATTTCCCCCCAAATGTATTGTTCAAACATCAAGAGTTGAGTGTGGACTGCAACTGTCTTGCAGATAATATTTTTTGTGTGTTTTAGCCAAATTCATTTCATCAATGTAATTTTCTAAGTAATTGTCCCCGTAGAAATAAAAACGGAAGTAATTTGGTGTTTCTTAAATTAATAATATTCTGAGATTTTAAGCTAACACTCTTGGTTGCGACAGTCTGTATTGTTCTCAACATATGTTTATATATGATAGAACAGTATATGAGGATGCAGTTGGTTTATTCAATTGTATATAAATTGTGCAATTAACATATCTTGGATTCCTGTTGTGACAGTTCCAAGTATGGTTATCTTATTTGCAGGGTAATTCTGTTTGTAATTTATATCAACATTTAGTATAAATTCTACATACTACGTACAGTCGCATAAATCTAGATTTGTTAGTTATCATTAAAGGTAAGATATCTAAACATTTGTGGAACACTTTCAGTGGAATTATATACGACTCAACCTTCTGTATCTCTTAACAACGTTTACAGATAGACAAACTGTAACGAACCATTTTTCGTTTGAACTCTATATAATTATGTTTCTTGTTTTCTGTACCGCCTTAAGCGACTTACTGGGTATTATCCGAAAATATTCACTATCTGAATACCTGACTATTTATTGAAAGCAGCAAATATTTGTAAACAGAATTATTGTTTATTATTTGAAGTAATTAATTCGATAATTAGTTATCTGTGGCCGATTAAATCTGTTTCTTTTTTGTAGTTGGTTAGAATAAGTATTTGAAACTGATTTTAAGTAATGCGATATTTAAAATACTTTGTTTATGTTAACTGACGCACGTAAGAATAATTTACCAGTACTGTTAATAAGTCAATACAGCCGTCCTCGCTATCTTGTATTCAATACATTGGTCCATGCGCGTTTCTAAAGCAGTGGGGATCCTCGCGATAACATGAGTGGGAATGTGGCTATAAAACTGACCGTAACGGCCTGCAAAATCAGAACTTGTTCCAACACTTGAAGCCACCAGTCGACTACCAACTGCCCAAGATCTGCCGCTGAGATTGTAAAGAGTAAAAAAACTTTGATATATATTTGGCTAGTGCATTTGGTATTTACTGATTGAATAATTTTATACCTAGTCTGTATTCTGATTGAAATTTTTAACACTGTCGATAATTCTGTTTGCTTCGCATTTTCTGGTATCCGTACACTGACTGCTTAACAATCGTCGTATCATAAACTTTACCGCTTATATGGTTTTGCCGTAATATTACTATATTGCTTGCTACTCTCCCACTACTGCTTATACATATTGTTGTCGAAGCCAAAAAAAGCCAACAAAAATAATTTAAATTAACTTAAAAGTCACAATTAATAATATTTTTTAACATGTCTAAACGTTGACGTCACAGCGCGAATTAAATACAACGCAATAGACGCTCCAGGAGTATATCAACGCTTGGGATCCCGTCCGCCTCGGCAAGACTGGGCGGGGCCGACACGACGCAGCAGGTGGCCCCAGCCGCTCATTCGGCACACAACGTTGCAAACGCCAGCCGACCTAGCGCTCAGAGCTCCGTCCGCCTCGATGTCTACAGGATCGCGGCGAGGTTCCAGCAGCGGCAGTTCACTCCGAGCCTTAGCACGCGCTACAACTACAACTACCAGTTCACTCCGAGCAGTCAACATCTACACTTCAGTTCACTCCGGGTACTCAACCAGTTCACTCCGAGCAGCCAACGAGTCAACATCTACCAGTCCACTTCGAGCAATCATCCAGATCTTCAAGTCTCAACCTGACGAACCAATACCAGTACGGCGTCATAGTTACCAGCGTAGCTATACCCTACAGCGTGGAGGAGAAAGGCCAGCTTACATCAACAATTCATCTACAATCGTGACTTACAACTCGCTACGAAATTAAGTGTTAGCTCAGTAAAAGTTAGGGGTAAAATTCAAATTAAATTAAATTGTGCAACGAACGTCGCCAGAGTTCTGCTTAACATTACAATTTATTGGATCTCCGACTTTTATTTCTTCGAATCGTTACATACCAGGCAAAAGCGCCTATATATATGCACAAAGTGGGGTACCTTGTTCCAAAAGCGGTTCAAGTGTATGACAACTTACAAGTTGCAACAAGGGGGTAGCAGCAATACCCACCGACAATTTACAAAATCGTTAAACCACTCCAGAACTTCAGAAATCGACCCTGAGAGCTCGTCCAATTATCCAGATCTACGAAACACTACTCACGAGGCTGCTGGCGCCCTTCAACTACATAAATTTGCAGTCTCAATAATTATTTTTCGAACCCAACAACGTAATTTTCGTAGACAATATGTATATAAACTTGTGTTAATTTTGTTTTCTGTTTTGTTTAGGAGTGTTACCAATAAAATTACAGTAATATACTTGATTATTAATGAATTTCTGTGTTTTACTGTTGTGTTTGTGAAAGTCTAATTTCCCTTATTGGCCCACTGGAATCGACCGATTCTTCACTGAGCTGCTTAGTCTCGCTTATCGACTTTTATGTAGTGTTGCTCAATCACTCGAAACTTGAACTGGCGTCCGAGTAACAAATAAGAAAGCTCGAGTGTCAAAGTGACAGCCTTATTTCCCGCACTGAACGAGAAAAACGCGTCAGAGAACAGACATAGATTTATTTGATTTAATATAAATGCATCACGTAATGTATTGTTTTCATGAAAAAGCGGCTTGAATGCAATACTGAAGATTCGGGTTTAGTAAAATAACATAAACAAAAATATACTTAATGTACATCGTGTCACAAGTTTCATGGAACCACTTTTATATCTCAGAAACGGCTTACCTTTACATAGGCTAACGTAAGGATGGATTTTCTGAGACTATATATTAGCGATTGTTTTAGAATAAATCTAGTCAGCTTAAATCAGCATCTTTAAAAACCCTTTTGTATAAAATGTTGTTGTAATGGATTCAATAATTTGCAGTAGATGGCTTTCCTTGCAATAAGCTCGTACAAATGTACAATTTCTTGTTTAAGGGCTCTAGCTAGGTGCATGAAAATTGCAAGAAATAACTTCACCATTTTTGGGCATTAGATTAAATTTACATTAAATATTAGGCCAATATATGATTTCAAATAATAATTTATATTGCAATAATCTTTATTAGTTGCAACGTGGTACCTTCCTATACTTATGTAATTTTTTCACAAGAATGCCAACCTCTTCACCATAAAGCGCTTTATGTAAGTCATGACGTAATGTAATTGTTTATTTACTGTTGTTTAGCGATTTTAGGCATTGCCTTTTCGTTTTACAAATCAGAAATTAAAGCTCTTTGGAAATAAATATTTACAATCCCATATCTATAAAAAGTGTCTTACATTATACAAACTTGTTTCGTATTGTACCTTAATTAAATAAAATTATTTTCTAAAAATATGAGGTTGTAGGTTGAAATAATATAATAAAGATTCTCGCAAGAGAATCACATAAAAAAGTCAATTACATATTTATTTATAAGTGCTAGAAATGATATACTTTGCGACCGGTTTCGGGTAGCAACAAAATTGGATATTTGATAGTCATGCGGATTTACTTTAAAAAAACAGTAAGTAAGATATTTTATTTCAGACAGGCTTTTGAAATTCTAGACACTTTAAAAAAAATTCGTTTTCCCCAGAGATGAATTTATCTCACCAACTTAATTTCTTTTGTTCAAACACAAGAAAAGAAAATGAAGTCTACTAGCGTTGTGCTGTTCTATTAAAGCTGTAGGCAGCTACTAAATATGGAATTTGTTGGAGAAAAAATTAATTGGACTTGTCTGTTAGATTAGTTATACGGACGATTTAAGACGGAGTGGCTAACGAAAAAACAATTACAAGAAATTTATGCGAGAACAGTCACTAAGGACTATTGGAACATAATAAGTCCTTACAAAATTTGACATTTCCAAATTATTTAATAGACTGCTTAGAGAAGAACATACTGTGAAAATCTTTATAAACCAATAGACTGTTGAAACAAGGAGACCTTATTTTCATTAAATTAGTTTTTGTATCATCATGATTTCATTCGGACCCAAAATAATAACAATAAAAAGTTATGATAAAGTATATGTCAAAAAAATATGCCGACAGCGCCATCTATGATATGAGAAATACTTATACCCTCATAATATTCAGACTCTCCTGAGTCATATGTGTACCAATTTTTATCTTGATTAGTCATTATTTTTTTGAAATATGCTCATTATAGTATTAAAAAAAATGTTTTAAGGCCTTATAACTCATTAAGGAAGCATTTTTGGACTAAGGTATGTTTGACTTAATCGGCTCCATTTGACCTCGGAGAACTACAGTTAAGCTGGGTCCCTTTACTTTCCGGACACCCGTATTTCTAATACAATATAGTACAATAGTAGAATTTGTATCTAGTGTGCGTAAACATTTACAATATAGGTACATTACTATTCAGAAAAATTATACAGCGTGTCTCACCGGGAATTGAATAGATCGATATAGAGAAAAGTACGCATCAGAAAATTTTGAAAATTTAGATAATTACTAACGTCGATGTGGCCAATCCAACTAAAATAATTACAAGCAACTGGCACTTCCGCTTATAGCGGAAGTCGATGCCAACTTGCTATTTAAAATGGAACACCCTATATATTTTAGGGTTTTCGAAAAGAGCAGAAAATTCTGAGTCGAAAATATGTAGCATATCCTATACCTAAACCAAGTCGTTTCAGAGATACTTGACATTTTATAGAAAATTTGACAGGTGCAATGGTTTGCAAGAACCGTTATAACTTTCTACATGCAAAAGATCCTCATTTACTTCTTGTCACGTAAAAAGAACACAAGGGGAACTACGTTCTACAACTGAAATAAATTCAATAATATTATACCAAGTGTTCCGTTTTTCGCGTTACATTTTGTCAAATTCAAACCGCGAAAACTTGTTTAGGTCAAATGGAATACCTTATATTTTTTTACGTCAAGTTGTGTAAAACTGAATTCCCTTTTTTCTCATATTAGCATTGTTAGGGTTACAACTTTTTGAAATATTTGCGATTTTATTAGAAATTCATGAATTGTTGTTATCATTTCATCAAAATAGCCATGATTAGAAACAATCAGTCATTATCTTATGTCAAAAATGCCAGCACGTTTAAATTACACCCACGAAAAATTTTTAAATTTGTTTATTATTTATGGAGAATGTGATAAAGTAATATCAAGAACTTACAAGCACATTTGCTACTCGATATCCAGGAAAACGGAAACCGTCACCAAACACTGTAAAACGCATACTGGAAAATTTTAAAAATTATGACTCTGTCAAGGCAAAAATGCAAAGAAGAAAGCCTATTGTTGATGACGAAAATATTGAAATAGTCATTCTGGGATATTTTCATGCATTTCCAAGGATGTCATTAAGACCAGCTGCTGTGGAATCGGGACTATGCAAGAATTCAATTCACAGAATCTTATTAAAACATAAGTTTCACCCGTTTTCATTCCATACGGTTCAAGGATTAAAAGAAACAGATTTCCTAAGAAGATAGAATTTTTGTGAGTTTATTCTAATAAGGTCTGAGGGTCACGATTCTTATTTGGGAAATATATGGACAGATGAAGCAAAATTTACTAAAAATGGACTTTTTAATAGACACAATTCGCATTATTGAAGTGACTCAAATCCTCATATGTTCAGAGAGCGAAACTTTCTGGAAAGTTGGCAGTTCAATGTTTACTGTGCCTTAAGAAGCGATAGAGTGGTGACATTACAATATAATAATGTATAGGCAAATTTTTGTTTTTTTTTTAGGTGAAAGATATCTGAATATCTTATAAAATTGGAATAATTACTATTTAGAAAATTTACCTCTCGCCGAACATAGAAACATTTTTTATCAGCACGACGATACTCCCCCACATAACGCATATTTAATTAATAATTATTTACAAGAAACTTTTTATGATCAATGGATTGCCAATAATGGACCTTTCTTATGGCCTCCTCGCTCGCCCGATTTATCAGTTCTGGATTATTTCATTTGGGGAACTATTAAAAATAAAGTTTATGAGGGCCCATTAACAACCATTGAAGATTGTATGCAAAAAGTAAGAAATGCATTTCAAAACATATCACAGGATTCAATTAGAAGAGCTATCCGTGAGGAACTAATCCGCGAAGGTGGGAAAAATGTGTCGGGGTTCGAGGGCGGAATATTGAGCAATTATTAAATTAAAATGAAATCATATTTTAAATTGATCTTATCTCTGCTATTTTAGTTCATGCCATATCTTCAATTCGATTAATACGCATGTTGTATTGGTGTTATTTTGCGTTTTTGTGGTTATCGAGTAGCAAATGTGCTGCAAGTCCTTGATATTACTTTATCACATTCTCCATAAATAATAAACAAATTTAAAAAGCGTTGGTTGGTATAATTTAAACGTGCTGACATTTTTTGACATAAGATAATGACTGATTGTTTCTAATCATGGCTATTTTGATGAAATGATTACAATAATTCATGAATTTCTAATAAAATCGCAAATATTTCAAAAAGTTGTAACTTTAACCCCCACAATACTAATATCAGAAAAAAGGGAATTCAATTTTACACAACTTGACGTAAAAAAATACAGGGTGTTCCAGTTGAGCTAAACAAGTTTTCGCAATTTGAAGTTGACAAAATGTAAAGCGAAAAACGGAACACTTGGTATGGTATTATTGAATTTATTTCAGTTGTAGAACATAGTTCTCCTTGTGTTCTTTTTACGTTACAAGAATCAAATAAGGATTTTTTACACGAAGAAAGTTATAACGGTTCTTGCAAACCGTTGCACCTTCAAATTTTCTATAAAATGTCAAATATCTCTGAAACGGATTGGTTTAGGTATATGATATGCTACTTATTTTCGACTCAGAATTTTATGCTCTTTTCGAAAACCCTAAAATATATAGGGTGTTCCATTTTAAATAAGCAAGTTGTTATCGACTTCCGGTATAAGAAGAAGTGCCAGCTGCTTGTGATTATTTTAGTTAGATTGGCCACGCCGACATTAGTAATTATCTAAATTTTCAAAATTTTCTGATGCGTACTTTTCTCTATATCGATCGACTCAGTTCCCGGTGAGATACCCTCCATATAATTTTTTTTGTTATACCTCTCCGAAAACAACAAATTAAGACAAAATTCTTCCTGGGCACTAATTCAGTACATACTTTCCGCTTCATGTTATATTTGCCCTTCTGGAAAAGTAATTTTAAAAATACTTTGAATAAAAATTCGAAAAACACAATCACAATAGTAGCGTTGTTTAGCGTTGCTAGGGAAACTAAAGAATCATTGTTAAATATTTTATTTTAGAAACAGCACCATTAACTGTACCTACTTATTATTTAAAATTGATATTTTTGTGTACTTTTACCGCTCCAACCAATATAGAAATCATTACAGGATTTACCTATTTAATTTTATGCAGATTTATTAAGTTTGTTTATTATTTCCTTACTATTGATATAGTATACATGGTGGGGCAATAGTGCGTCGGACCTAGATATCTCGAGTTCGACGATAGCTAGAATTTTTTTAAAAACTTGCAAGCAAACTAGATAAAAAAGTCTACAACTGGAAATTATTTTCGAACATACAGGACGAGCCAAGACGAAATTACAGGACCAAGTGCCTTTTTTTAAATGTAATGCTATGTCAGTACATTTTTTAAGCCTCGTTCTAGGCTTTATTCATTCCTATATTAGCATTGAATATCTCCCAACCATTTGTATGTAATGAATTACATTATTACTAATACATTACATTATTACATCATTACATCATTACATCATTACATCATTACGCTAACGGTCAACTACTCCTAAACCTAAATGCGCCGAACATGATCTAGTTATAACAAACACCATTTTCCGACAAAAGGATAAATTTAAAGGCACCTGGCGTCACCCCAGATCAGGTCACTGGCATCTACTGGACTATGTTATCGTACGTAGGAAGCATCTCAAGGACGTCCAAATTACAAAAGGCGCGCATTGATAGCGAATGTTGGACCGATCATCGTCCTGTTGTCTCTAAAATGAAAATTGTTATGAGACCCAAACACCGAAGAACTCAAGTAAAACGTAGACTCCGTCTCTGTTTTAGTAAACTGCGTGACCGACAAACCGTCGAACAGCTAAAGCAAAAAGTGCAAGAGAATTTGAGTGCACTAGAAGAAACCAATTGTGTAGATGTCGCTGCTACCTGGACACAAATTAAAGACAGTTTAAAAAGTGCGAGTGAGGAAATTCTTGGCACTGCAGCAAGTAAGAAACAGGGGGACTGGTTCAATGATAATGAAGCTATTATACAAGAACTTCTTGACCGCAAACATATTGCCTTCCAAAACGCTATCAACCACCCCAACGACTCATCAAAAGCAGAAGCTTTTACCCAATGTAAGTATGAAACGCAACGCGAAATCAGAAGAATAAAGAACGAGTGGTGGGCAAGCAAGACCAGAGAAATTCAAAGTTACGCCGATTCACACGACTACAGGAATTTCTTTTAAGGAGTAAAAGCAGTGTACGGCCCCAGTCGGAAAAATATGTGCCCTATTAAAGATTTAAATGGAAATCTCCTCAAAGAAGACCAGGAAATAAGAGCCCGATGGAAAGAACACTACTCTAACATTCTTAACCAGCAAAGTCAAGCCGATCACGATATTATAAATCTTATCCCTCAATATGACACCTTCGAAGACTTAGATAAACCACTAACAACAGAAGAGATCTTAACCGCCATTGGGCAGCTAAAAAATAACAAATCTCCCGGCGCCGACTCACTCCCAGCTGAGATCTTTAAAGCTGTGTCATCAGAGCTCATACCCTACCTCAAAAAACTGTATGATGTCGTGTGGGAAAGTGGTCAAGCTCCGCAGGAGTTTCGTGATGCACTTTTGATCAACCTCTTCAAAAACAAAGGGAGCGCTGCGGACTGTGGAAATTACAGGGGTATAGCTCTCCTGGCTGTTGGAGGGAAGATACTCACTAAAGCGATGGCAAATAGGCTAACACCTGTTATGGAAAAGTTACTTCCTGAAACACAGAGTGGCTTTAGACCAAACCGAGGCACATCGGATTTAATCTTCACACTTAAACAGCTTCAAGAAAAAGCACTCGAACATCAAGGAGAAATTCACATGGCCTTCATTGATTTAACCAAGACGTTTGACTCGGTGGATAGGGAAGTGCTTTGGAAAATTATGTTCCGCTTAGGTATCCCTAGAAAATTTGTGGAAATATGTCGCAGTCTACATACAAACAACAACGCCCAGGTTATGTATAATAATGAGGCAACCGAAACTTTCCAAATCCTCACTGGAGTTAGGCAGGGATGTGTCCTGGCACCCCTACTCTTTAATTTGTTTACCACTGCTCTAACAATTATTATTGACAACAAACTGACAGTCAGAGGAATAGGTCTCAGATACCGTTTTGATGGCGGTCTCTTTAACATAGGGCGCTTTAGAGCTTTCAAGAAGACACGCACACGATTCATTTGTGATCTGCAGTATGCGGATGACTGTGCACTTTTAGCCTCTACGCCGGAAGGGCTTCAAGAACTTTTAGATGTGTATGCCCAGAGCTATGATTCCTTGGGACTTAAAATCAACATTGGAAAGACTAAGATTATGTCAACTCCTCATCAAGTGAACCAAATAGACATTACACTTAACGGAAATTCTCTTGAAGTGGTGGATCAGTTCAATTACTTAGGCAACGTTGTTAATGACAAAGCAAACATGGATAGCGAGATTCGCAATAGAATTAACGCTGCATCTAGAGCACTCTGGGGACTTAGAGAGAGAGAGAGTATTTGACAACCACGACCTTGCTTTGTTAACGAAAATGGCTGTCTACAGAGCAGTTGTCATTCCAACACTGCTATATGGATGTGAAAGCTGGGTCACTTACCGTCATGTGAAAGAATTAGAACGTTTTCAGCAAAGACACCTCAGAAGTATGATGAAAATCCGTTGGTTCCATCACATATCAAACGTGGAAGTACTCAGGAGAGCAAACAGCCTTCCAATTGAGGTGCTTATTTCAAGAGCACGCCTAAGATGGGTAGGTCACGTTCATCGTATGTATGATAACCGCCTTCCTAAATGTACACTTTATGGTGAATCGCTAAGCGGTAGAAGAAGGCGTGGCGGTCAACGAAAGAGGTTCAAAGACGCTCTCCATGAAAATCTAAAATCCTGCGGTATTGCAGACGAGCAATGGGAACAACTTGCAGCGGACAGAACCGAATGACGAGGGGTTGTGGCCAGCTATCAAGGAAATGTTGCTGCAAGAAGGCCGAATCCAAGACCTAACCAGGTCTATGTTTGTCCTGACTGCGGTCGACATGTGCTCTCCCGAATTGGCCTCTATAGCCATAGTCGTGTGCACCGTAGATGAATGGGAATTACAATAGACTACACCTTTTACTTGTTTTTTATTGTACACATTTTATCGACTGTAACATTTTTATACTCGGACTCGAGTAACGGATAATAATAACATCATTACATCATTACATCATTACATCATTACATCATTACATCATTACATCATTACATCATTACATCATTACATCATTACATCATTACATCATTACATCATTACATCATTACATCATTACATCATTACATCATTACATTATTACTAATACAAATGAAAATAAGGTGTTTTTAAAGGAGTATAATAAAAAAAATATTGTTTTACTCGCACTTGTAGAAATACCTAAACAGTTTAATTTTGATGAAATTTTGTCGCTATATTTTGGGATAAAATTAATAAAAATACATGTAGTGAGGAATTCCTTTTGAAGGATTTTATATTGATTCTTTTTAATCACCTATTAATGAGTCGTATTCATTATATTTGCAATTTGTTTAATTATTCTTTATTAAAATCTACGAGCAACTCAATACCAACAACGTCTATTATATCTTTGTATTAAGTAAATAATAGAGTTTGTCCATACAAAACTCACCCTGTGTTAATATATTCTGACGTTGAAATAACAAAAATATCGCAAGCACATCAAGCCAACCATAAATAAACATCTCGTTGTGTATCGCATACATTTCCCTCTTCAATTCAAACTTATTTTTGATATCGTCGAGAAGAAAGGGCCTTTATTTTTCATTCAGTGAGGTATGATAAATCTCTGCTCATATTCCGCAAGTCATGGGAGGTGAATTGTCGGTTATTTCATATATCATTTAATAAATAGACAACCAGTGACCCAGCGTGTCTGCGAATTTGTAAAAGCATGAAGTAATTAATTATGGCATGCGTGTATATGGAAGATAAGGAGAGTGTGTAGGAATTAAAGCTGACTAGATAAATCGACGGCGCGTAGACTTCCTAAATATTTAATAAGGCACCAGGGTGAGGAATGACTGTGCATGGGGGTAAGATAAATCGCTCTAAAAAGTAATCCTTTGAAATGTTAATATTCACAGAATTACAAAAAATAATTATCAACAGAGACTATTCATGGGGAACATTTTTTATCTCCTCTTTCAGTGAAATACAGAAGGCAAGATAATGTAATATAGAAATTGTGGGTCATTATATACGTTTTAAAATATTAACCATAAAGAGAGGGAGGGCTTGTGAGTATCTAAAGGGGCTGCAGTATGTCGCGCTTCCATTTTATATCACCGCAACATCATTTTTTGCCTTAAAAAAGGATTATTGGGACTTTGGTTTTTTGATTTCCATTATAGTATTTGGAATATTAATGAACAGCAAAAATGTTCGAGAAAATATTTTTACGGGTTCATCCTTAAATTCATCCCCAAAGAAAAACCCGGTCAGTGGGCTCATCGCTTACGCGTTAAGCTTACAGTTCGAGTCTCAGCTGTGGCGGACGGCAATGTCGCAGGGAATGGTCGTTGTATAATTATCTATGTGTATGTGTTCTGGTTGAGTGGTGGAATAGTTAATAATAATAATACGTTTAATAATAATAATACATTTAATAATAATAATACATTTGATATATGAGCAACGAGAATCGAAGAGAGGTGTCGCTGGCTGCAAGGAGAACCTGCTCATCGACAGATGTGTCACGCAGGACTCCATGCAGTATAAGCAGAACCTCTCTATGGCCTGAATCGACTACCACAAGGCGCTTGACATGACATCGCAAGAGCTCATTGTTCACTTGCTCCGATGTCTTGTGGTACCGGATCCCGCAGTGAGATGTATTGAAGAACTGATGCCGCTCTAGAAGACTCGCTTTACCATAGCATCGGGTAACGATAGAGTCCAAACAGAGTCGGTAACATTCAGAAGAGGAGTATTTCAGGAAGATTCCCTCAGCGCCCTTCTGTTTTGCATCTCACTACTGCCATTATCCGTCTCGCTTCGGAAAACCCGTGGCCAGAACTGCGGTACCCCCGACGACAGGAGGCATAAGGTCACCCATCTATTTTATATGTGGATGACCTTAAACTTTATGCCTCTGGAGAGAGGGATTTCCAACAGTCCCTTAGAGTGGTACAGGAGTACACGCAGGCTGTCGGTATACAGTTCGGGTTGGACAAATGCGCACTGATCCATCTCAAGTGAGGACGATGCGGTGACTACGGAGAGGACGCGCAGCTCGTGGACGGAAGCATCTTACACCATCTAGATGCCGGAGAGCCGTACACTTACTTGGGTGTCGAGCAACGCTACACCCACGAAGTGAGTGTAGTGAAAAACGCTCTCCGCGGCAAGTATCAGCACCTACTCCGACAGATCTGGTCTTCAGAACTGTCGGGGTTACATTTAGAATGTGAACGATCCATCTTTACACATCTGAAGGACCTTTATTATACTTTCCAAAATGATGGATATTAAACGTTCACAAAGCAAGGAAATATATACTTACTGTTTTGTTTTTGTTTAACTGCTTCACTGATGGTACCAATTGGACGTCGTAACACTATAAATCTAACACAGTAAATACTAACACTTTATTAAAATTTAAACCTGAAAAGGAATTTTGAAAACACAAGAAGAAGACAATATAAAGTTCAAGAATATATATTAAATCTTTAAAAAATTATGTTTTACAAAAACGTTGAAGAAAAATGTATTGACAAACTACAGTCTGGCCCATGTACGACATATAGTGGGGAATGGAATGACTCATAATGTAACCAACTACCATCCAATGTGCGGTTTATAGCTAACGATTACACAAAAAGATTCAGTAAAAAGTTCAATGTTTATAATTTTGGTGAGCTTTTGTTTGCCTCTCTATTGACGAATTTTCAGTTCAATATCAATTTAGTTCGGTCCTCGGCGCTTAAACATACTTGAATCGCAACGACTTTGAATTATATTCTGCAATAATTATAGATTCATACGTTCAGGCAAGGCGGTCCCATGTACGTTCTGAGTACATGGTAACTACACTTTGTTCACACTGAATCACTGAGGCACCGGTTTAGGGCAAATACTGTTAAAACCCTTCATTTTCCCGTCAAAATCGGCTGCTAGAAAATGATAGGGCACCCTCGATGCTAAGGGCTATTTTCGCTAAAACTCTCGAAATCCTTTGACTAGAGACTGAATAACTTGTCTACATATTTAACACAACGCATGAGTTGCAGTGCTTAACAACGTGGATTCGTAAAAAGGTTTTTATTTTCAAAATTTCGGTTTTCGTTATACTTTCTAAATTTTGTGGTCGGGGCGACATTACGTCCCCGTGCAGCGACATTTACTACACTTCCTAAAATTACACTCCTTGATGAGTTTCGAAGATTTTGGTATAAGAAACGCTCCGTAGAGCGAAAATGTGATTGAATGTATAAAAACCTCCTTCCAACGTCATTTTTATGTGAAGCACGCTTTTCATGCGAAATGTTTCGGATTTTGTTATAGTTTCGAAAAGTTCATCGTGGGTTTTGGCGTGTTCTTTAACAAAAATACTGAACAATATTCTAGTCAGTGTTACTGCCAATTGAAATATAACTTCTTCAGGCAAATTATTATCCTTACGGCTTTTTTGTTGTTCTTTCCTTATACTTGGCCCTGTACTAACGCCACATGAAATCACATTTAATAATAATTTGATGTCTTTCATACCTTCAACCGCCTTAAGATTGGTGTAATTTATATATTCATTGCTAATAAATTTATTGAAAATATCATTAAAGATTCAAAGTAATACTCTCGAGTAAAGCACTAGCGGAAAACTCTAGCTTCGGTTCAGAATTTTGTGTAATAGTGTCTCCCTATACATGCATTAGATAAGAAATTGTTATTAATCCTTTCGTAAATTAACAACTTCCAATAAGATTAATAATATTGGTCTTTAAATCATTGAACCTGACGTAACACTTCAATTTGCACTGGTAATATATTTTAAAGAAATAAAATAACACAGCACTTGTTCCCTCCATTCTGGTGTAAATTACTCGCGAAGATAAACAGGTAATAAAATACCAGCAGGATTTTTTCCCATAAATTATATTTAATTCACCTATAATTTACTTCGGCAAGAGCAGCATTTAAATCATGGCAGCCTCGTTTTTTAACACTGGCTTTTAATACTACTCCATTAAATAACCTTTTATCTCCATTTGTGCCGATTCGTTCGTTCGCTTTAAAGTTAGAGATCTTCCCAAATAATCTCCTAGATAAAGGAAAACCTGTAGGAACTTCTAAGATGATATAATTGCAGTTAATACTGCAACTAAGAATGTCAATGCGGAAATAAAGTTTCTTTATATAAATTGCAGATGTTATCGGTTAGAGAATATTTTCTAGGGCTACTTCTAGGCGTTGAATGATAAAATAATAATGAACAGAAGGTGCCATTCGAAAAAATCGACTTTTCACCATTTTTTATTGCGACATTTGAAAATCGTATGCGCTCGTATGGTACAAGATGGGACCGCGTATAGGATATCAGGTAATATCCTGGACCTCCAGCTAACTGCTTCATCAATTTAGTTTAATAATTTTGAACGATTTGTGATGTACAAATTTATTCTTAAAAAAATTGACATGTTTCAAAACCTGTAACAGATAAGTTAACATAACTTGGGTTATCTTAACTCAGAATTGGAAGGCGAATCGAACCATGTAAGAAAAATGTAGGTTCCCATTTAACATAAGAAAGTTGGTACCGACTTTTGGCATACCCTGTATAGCTGAGGAACTGAACATATTTTAGGTAGAATGGATATGATCGACAATGGCCGCATACCAAGTTTCAAGTTTGTAAAGCGACTTCAAGTTGAAAAACTTCTAACGATCTATCACAATGTAATATTACAATTTTGCCAACCTTTATTTTCAATTTCATATTTTTGATCAGCTTCGCATCAAACCACGGTGGATAAACATTATTCGAATCTCGTGACTCATATATCAATAATCGAGTTTAATTTTAGAACAATTCTACGTGAAACATAAAAAAGTTGTACATCGATAATCCTAACCAAAATCCCATTTCTCTTTAAAAACAGAAATTTACATTAACCAAAGGTAAACTTTATGAGTTGGTTAAAATAATATTTAGTTTTATTTGGAATTGAAAATGAAGTTCCATAATTTTGAATAAAACACAACTACTGTTAGTTAGCTTCAGCTGTAATCTATGTATTAAATATTTGTTCGGACTTATTAATACTTTTAAAATCCATGAAAATGTGCACAAATAAATAAAATAATTCAAATTTACAGATAAATTAAGTTGAATTCGTTCAAAAAAGTTACATAATTCAATGTATATTCATATTTATATATACAAGCATATAATAAATAATTGATGAGTGAAAAATAATCGTACACATTGGTATTTATATAATAGCACTTTTTACATATTTAAAATTCGAAAATTATTATATAGTTAGCTATTAAAATTAAACTACTCATGAGATAAATTTGAATTTTGAATATATTGTAGCCCTTACCGAGACAAATAGCTAGAAAGCTGGTGCTGGCGATTTTTTTTATGACAATTTGGTGTCCGGCTGAAATTTTGTCAGCTACTGGTTCAAAAAAATGATAGACGCAGGTAGCGGTAGCGAAAAATCGCTTTGCGGGGCCACCTCCTCTACCTGCGGATATGAATATTACGCTCCCGCAGAGAAAAGACGACGAAGGAGACGAAACAGCAGCGAAAAAAGGACCGGCGGAAAGAAGAGCACCCCCTGTGGTATTCCATGGCCACTTTGAATATCAGAACGAGAGTTCCTGAAAGGCCAACTCAAAAATAAATATTTCTGGAAACACACGCAAAATAATACGGCCTTACAAGTTGAAATCAAGGACGACTGGAAGATAATCAATACGAGTTTAGAAGAAAGTCGGGTGGAGTATCACACCTACACCCCTAGGGGCGAAAAAGTCACGTCTTCGTCCTTAGGGGGCTTCACCACGACATCGAAGACCTAAAAGAGGAACTAACGACACAACATAAAATAAGAGTTGTATACCATGCGAGGTACTAGGCACTCCGCATATCTGCTAATCACGAACAACAATATCACGCTCAAGGACTTGCAGATAAAAGTGCGGTACCTGGACTACACTGCTGTGTCTTGGTACACCTAACGCGCACGTGTACAAAGAGCCGGGACACTCCTGCAAAATGCGTCAATTGTGGGGAACCACACCAGCAAACAACGTCACATGCGTGGTGTACAGAAAAGAGGTTGAAGCACTTGAGAGAAAGAACGCGAGAGTCCTACCGACGCCTGCACTGCGCTATGTGGCAGCATCACCACCGAAGACCAATGGGTGGGACGAAAGAACAATGGGTGGGACGAGAGAAGAATGAGTTCTGCCTAACAGCAGACGTCGACACAACATCCACCACTACCACCACGCACATCATCCATCACCAGGACGACGCAAGAAAAAAGACGGAGGCCAGCGTTGCAGCCAATCCCCCTCCTCTGGGAAGCGGAACCGCAACCAGCATTTAAATAATGAACTGGAGAGATGTTCCAATGCGGGGGAAAATTTCATCGTGATGCATCGCTTCCTTGAAGCTATGCCAGAAAACGATTTTTAAGCAATTAACTTTAAAATCTCTTCTTGGAACGCCAATGGTATAGGTAACAAAATTCCTTTCCATATTAATTATATAATGAAGCATAAAATCGACATTATGCTGATAAATGAGACGAAACTTACCAGACGCGACAAACTCGAGGGTATATAGTACACAGAAAGGATAGGGTGGACAATAACAGGAGAAGCGGGGTAGCCGTACTCATAAGGTGCGATATCGCGCACACGCATCATTCTGTACGGAACATCACCATGGAGAATATGTTTGTGGAGCTGGAGGGCGGCATGAGTATCATTGCCGCGTATAATAGACTATTGAACGGCTTCATAGCGGGTTGTCTTGAGAATTTAAAGAACGCAGGCCCGCGCTGTGTGCTCATAGTCGACCTTAACGCCAGACATCGCATCTGGAACTTCCATCGCAACAACGCGAACGGCAACACTCTGTTCGACTATATGAATAGTCAAAATGTCATCCTACAGTTTTCAGACGATCCCACACATTTTCCGGATAAGGGCACAACGCCTATAACCCTTGACTTAGTGGTCAACAAGGGCGTGAGGAACTCCAGGGTACCTGTGGCCCTGACGGAACTCGCATCCGACCACAATCCTATTGTAGTCAAGTTCAACGGTATGTCAAGGGAACATAAGACGAACAATCACGTCTTATAGAGACGCTAACTGGCGTTTCTCTAGGGCACACATAAACACAAATTTAACACCCAATAACACGATAGATACACCCGCCGATCTAGTAAATGTGGATATTGAGAAGGTGTTCGACACCGTCTGGATTCCGGGATTACTCTACAAACTTCACAACTATAACTTCCCGACTCACCTAACAAAACTTATTCACTCATTCCTGACGGGCGGAACCCTGCAAGTTCGGGTGAATAACAAACTCACAACATGGCGGGACATTCGTGCAGGAATCCCGCAAGGATCGTGCCAGTCATCGAAGTTGTACAACTTGTACGTCTCCGAGCTCCCAGAGTTCCCGGATGCAAAGCTGGCCAAGTACGCTGATGACACAGCCGTGTACGCGCATTCTCATAACGCACAAGCAGCTAACATGCTGCTGAAGGTTCACATGGCTCGTGCTACGGCTTATTACGACCAGTGGAAGATTCGGGTAAGCGCTGAGAACTCCGAGGCAATAGTCTTCACGCGTCGCTTTACAGAGAACAAGACCATCACTCCAATTTCGTTCAGTGGAAGCAAAATTGAAACCAAAAGATGCGTGAAGTACTTGGGGGTGAGACTCGATCAAAGACTGACGTTCAATACGCACATAAATGAGACAGTGCGGACGGTCTACTCTCTGTCCAGGATCCGCTGATGGTCAGGAGTAGCAGACTTAACAGACACAATAAAAAACTATTGTACACGATGGTGGTCAGGCCGTCCATCACATACTGTTACATGGCCTATGTCCATTTAACAGTTTTATATAAAAACTAGTGTTTTGTTTATATTTGGCACAACCTGTGTAGCACGATCTGTATAACATTTTGATTCAGTTTTTGTAAGTGAAACTGTTTTCAACTAACAGAATTTTACTTGTATAACTGCTAAACCATTTCACACTGTTTTATGTACAAATTTATCTAGGAACTCAGTCATGTTCTATTAACTATTATGTATCTCTGTTTCGTTGTATTATAGCATCCCAGGAAACAATTGTCTACAAAACATTTATTTACATCAGATACCTATATTTCAATTTTTATATTTTTGTTTACTATGTAAGTACATATGGTTATTTTCCTTACCTTTTCTCATTCTATATATAGTATATCCTATAAGATGTAATATATTTACTGAGTTAGTCACAATATGTTTTACTATTTATTACGGCAGTTCATATTTTTGGTTATGTGAAGTATTTATAAATTGTGAGGCAAAGGCAAATCAGCTGTGGTATGGAATTAATAAAAAACTTTTATTATAGATTCCCTTTATTGATCATATGCCACTATTTTAGTTGTGAGTAAAGGAAATTGTAGAATTTGCAACCTGCAAGTTGTTGCGCTTAATTCAGCCATTGACACATCGCCATACCGGTACTATTTCTGTATTTTATAGCTTTCAATTTAATTAGCGGATTAGATTTCTCAAGTTTATTTGGTAGCATTATTTTCCAGCAAGTAGGACAACAAAAGTTTACCTTATCAGTAAAACTCACCAGAAAATCATTTGCTTGCAGCCTTTGTACCGATTCGAACGTAGATAAATTTTAACTGTGGACTTCAGTAATCGATATTACATTTTTATATCCGCGTTAACAATAACACCCAGGTAAATTTCATTTATTACTAATTTAAAATTTAATTAATCTTCAATTTTTGTCTTTGACGTAATTTCAATTATTTTTAAAATAAATTTAAATTCAAGGTCAGTTCTTTTTAATTTAATAAATAGGTAAAATACTATATGTACCATATGGTCTTAAAATATTTTTTTCCTTTCTTTTTCGTTTTTTGGCAATTTATAGTTTATGAAATCAGCTTATATTCTTAAATTCTTAGATATTCTATATATATATGCTTTTATACAGGGTGTTGCATCATGAGAGGGACATAGCTTAATAGGAGGTAGAGAACATCAGTGGTAACCGGAACCTCCCATAGAAATGTCTCATTGGGCCTTCATTACGAAGTTACAGGGTGTTAAATAATTTTTGGCCAAACCTGTTTTTTGTCATAACTTTGACAGGGAATGAAATAACGGATTCATATTTGGTACGGCTAATGTACTAACGAGCCCCAAGAGGTACATGTATAAAAAAATATATCCAGGTCCGGCCTCACTATAATTTATGTTTCTTCTTTGCATCAATAAAACATCACCCTGTATATATTTTTTTGAAATTTCGATACGATATTCGAAAAGAGCAAGAAAAAATAAACAAAATGGCCTATTTCATTTTTTTGTTACACCTTCGTGGTTATTTAAATACGTTGTTAAATGTGCAAGAAAATGGATTACAGAACCCTATTAAATGAGAGGCACGTGAAATAAATTGTTTAATAACTAAAATTTGCAAAAATTCTATTGAGCCTATGTGGTCTGGGTGAATCCTAATTCCGGCACGTTTTAAAGGTCCATTTTGGTAAAAAACTGTGGTCCTAATAAGTAATCGGGTATCAAATAACAAAATTTTTAATCAATCACAGTAGGCTTGTTCAAAGAATAAAAGTGACAGATAATTTAAACCATTTAGGCCTAAGCAACCAGTTACTTTGATCAAGAGAATCATCAACATTTTATACTTAATAAAAATTGGAAAAGAGAACAAACTAAAATCTAGATAAATAAAATATTTTCCATTCAATTAACAATAAATAACAAAACAATAACTAAATGTGTTTAAAAATAAAACGTAATTGACACTAAAGTAAATTTTCAAAATGTCCTCCCCCACATTCTGTGCATTTTCTTGCGCGTTTAGAAAGGTCACCAATTGCTCGACGTATCATTTCTGGATTATTTCGTATTTCGTCGCAGGTTGTAACGATGCGCTGGATTAAATGTTGTCTACTTTCAATTTCAATGCTATAAACCTCGTTTTTTAAGTGGCCCCATAAAAAGTAATCACAAGGGTTACAATCAGGAGATCTTGGTGGCCATTCATGTGGACCCCCGCGTCCAATCCATCTATTAGGATACACATTGTTTAAGTGTTCTCTTACTTGAAGGTTAAAATGTGGTGGGGCCCCATCATGCTGAAACAACATGCCTCTTATACCGATATTTTCTAACATATTCGGTAAAATGTTTTGAAGAAAATCAAAGTAAATTTCACCATTCAATCTTTCTTCAAAAAAATGTGGCCCTATCAAATGTCTATTCACAAGTCCGACCCAAACATTTACAGAAAACCTGTGTTGCGAACGGCGTTGGCGTACCGCATGTGGGTTTTCCTGTGCCCGTTTATGATTATTTCGTGAATTGTTTACTCCATCCCTTGTAAATTGTGCCTCATCCGTAAATAAGGTTCTGTAAATGACTGGGCGATGGTTAGACAACCAATGACAAAATGCCAGGCGGGGGATATCGTCGCCTTGTTGAAGACGCTGTACCTGCTGGATATGATATGGATGGTAACGTTCTCTTTTTAGGGTTCTCCATACTCGCCAATGAGGAATACCAGTTGCCAAACTGATTCGTCTAGTGCTCATATTTGGGTTTTCTTGAACTACGTTTATAATATTGCTTTGTTCCTGCACACCTTGTTGTAAAACACGCTCCACAACTGCAGAAGTAGGAAACTTTCCGTGTTGTCTTGCATACTGGAACACCGTACTAAAGGTTTTATGATTAGGGCATCGACGACCAGGAAAACGCAGCCGATATTCTCTTTCCGCCGACCTACCATTTCCATTACAGAAACCATAGATGAATATTATGTCAGCATATTCCACGTTTGTAAATTTTACTGGCATAGTTAAAATATTTTCACAAGTTTTCACTAACTAAATGCGGATTATTGACACATTAAATTACTAACAAACAATTATTCAACTGTTTAGGAGATTTCTTATTATTATCTGTCACTTTGAACAAGCCTACTGTGATTGATTAAACATTTTATTTCATACCCGATTACTTATTAGGACCACAGTTTTTTGCCAAAATGGACCTTTAAAACGTGCCGGAATTAGGATTCACCCAGACCCCCTAGGCTCAATAGAATTTTTGCAAATTTTAGTTATAAAACTATTTATTTCACGTGCCTCTCATTTAATAGGGTTCTGTAATCCATTTTCTTGCACATTTAACAACGTATTTAAATAACCACGAAGGTGTAACAAAAAAATGAAATAGGCCATTTTGTTTGTTTTTTCTTGCTCTTTTCGAATATCGTATCGAAATTTAAAGAAAATATATACAGGGTGATGTTTTATTGATGCAAAGAAGAAACATAAATTATAGTGAGTCCGGACCTGGATATATTTTTTTTATACATGTACCTCTTGGGGCTCGTTAGTACATTAGCCGTACCAAATATGAATCCGTTATTTCATTCCCTGTCAAAGTTATGACAAAAAACAGGTTTGGCCAAAAATTATTTAACACCCTGTAACTTCGTAATGAAGGCCCAATGAGACACTTCTAGGGGAGGTTCCTGTTACCACTGATGTTCTCTACCTCCTATTAAGCTATGTCCCTCTCATGATGCAACACCCTGTATATGTGCTTATATTTTTATATGCTTATATATGCATTTATATACTTATATATTTCTATATATTTATATGTACTTATGTACTTATATGTTTATGCACATATATACTTATACATTTCTGTATACGTTTCTGCATAGCTTCTTCATTCCTGCATAGCTTCTTCATTCCTGCATAGCTTTTGCACAGCTTATCTTTCATATAGATAAAATTTCGTTAACTTTTCATAAACCACTTAGTCGGTTAATTTTCCTACGATTTTCACTTCATTTCATTAAGAGACGTAAATTGCCAAGGAAACCTTTAGAATCCATTCTCGCAACAAGTGACAATTGCTGTTCCAGATCCAGTCACCTCAACAATAGTCAATCTAGGATCCTGGTATAAATTTGTTATATATGTATATTTTTTTAAATATCAATTAGTCTTTACAAACCGATATGTCTATTATTCATGTAATATATTTTAACATTTATTTTAAACAATCTTTTTATTTCTCTTACCAACAATTTCAGTCTGATCTATCGTAGACTGATTATTCGAGAAAAAGAGACAATTATGCATATTTTCACTATAGATGGTGCCCAATTTAACATCAATTTTTCTTAAGTAAGTTTCGTAAGTTTCTCCACTCTTACGAATACTCTGGACCCACGGCTCTCTGCTCCGACTTAAACCAGCTAGTCGTCCGCATATGTTGCCTCAATTCTTTCTCAAGAATAAATAACAAGAGAAATGAGGTAACAATACGCGACAATGAAAAAACTACAAGATTGAATACAAATTTATGCGCCTCATATCGAATTCGCTGTAACGACATAACTGCGATAGCGGAATATGTCCAGCATATTTCTCGAAACTTCTATTCGTTCAAACTGGACGACAGTCTACTAACAAGATACATAACACAAATTGGACAGCATAGTGCCCCGTTTCGGATTAAACACCCCTCTTACCATACCAGACGTTACCGATTTTCCGGCAACCACTATAGCCAAATTTCAATAACTATACCTTTCACTAACTCTATCCACCTTTTGCTAGTAGTTCATACCTCTCGCTCGTCTTTACTTCTTTCCTGTCCTCTTCTTTTTCTGTTTATGTATTTTTGTTGCGTATTCTTTGTTTTCTTCATTTCTTTTTGTACATTTTTGTTAATAAATTCATTTCGCATTATTAACCTTTATAAATCATAGACCTAATCGAGAAATTAAATGGGACTATAAAATTCAAAGGTCTTATTACGCAACAATAATTACTTCCACGTCCAGTGGAAGTATAGTAATGTAAACAAAATCATTTTTTTTGTTGAAATAGGCTTAAAATGCCATGAAACGTAGAGATTTTAAATTTGAGCAAAAAATTTATTTTGGCATTAGCCATCCACTTTGCCACCCCCATTGCCATCTCCATTGCCACCCCCATCCTATTATTAAAGGGAGTAAAATATTATATTGGGATTTAGTGTGTTTTAACATATTTTGGTTTTCAGTTACTGTTTTACATTCGGTTGTAATAAACTGTATACCCACGATTTAATGCTAGTAAGCAAATTTTAACACAACCTCTCATCTACACCCTTTCAAACGCTGACCTAATTCATTTCATTTATTACCCTCGTTTTATAATTGAATGGTGTGTTTTGTTAGATTGCAGCAAGAGATATTAAACATTGATGTTTAGCACGAACATAGAGCTTTCAGCAGTCTACAAAATATCTATTTATATACCGGGTACAGCAGGATCATGGTATACCCCCCTTTTCTCCCTTAGTTTTGAAGATAATTGATTGAAATTTAGGATATACTACATCCATAATAAGCGACACTTGTTCACACACGATTGATTTTTTTTTTCACGAAACCGGAAGAGAAAAATTCAATTGTATGTGAAAAGTGCCGCTTATTATGGATGTAGTATATCCTAAACTTCAATCAATTATCTTCCAAAGTAAAGGAGAAAAAGGGGGTATACCATGATCCTATTAGCGAATTCGATTCTTATACAACGTGTAAAAAAATATTGAGTACCTATTTTAATCGCTGTTAATATTATAAGATTCAGAAATTGTTTCCTTTCAGTCCTTTACAACTTTTAGGCTTTATTTGTAAATATTTGTGTGCAAAAAAACAATTGTCAAATAGTACGCTAACTTAACTCTTGAAACCTCTTTCATTGAACTACTTGAATTCATTGAAAACAAAAAGATCGAGGAATGTAGGAGAAAATTTAAAACTTTTATCGTTCTTTTCCTTTGTATTTATGTTTTTAAGCAATTTCATTTGGCTCCTATACTTGACTTAATACCAAATATACCCGGAAGCGATGAAAGCGGAGCATTAATAAAGTTTTTTCTACGGATTAATAAAGGAAGCCGAACAAATAACCCAATGAGTATTTCTGTTTTTCCTTTTTTGCACGTATAACGTAAAAGTTTTATATGTTATATGATGTGTAAATAAAATATCGACATGCCTGCCCAATAAACCCATAATATGTTTACATAAGTATTACATTATTATGTTATTTATTATGTTATACTTTATCCAGTGCGAATTTAAAACTATATAAGGCATTCCTTTGTAAACTGATCTCGAATGCGTGCCACCCATAGGCGTGCGTAATTTGCTTTTCAAGGCAATAAATGTCCTACAATATTTAAAGAATTATTTATTAAACCCATAATACGGCTTTGCAGATGTATTAACTAATGAATTAGGACTGAAAATGGTGAAATTATGAAATTAAACTTTATTCACAAATAAAACTTCTATTAATAATAATAATAAATACACCACAGGTAATGACGACCCCCTTTATCCTGGAAGGCTTTATAAGAGCCTTGTTTGGGAGGGGGCTACACATTTAGAGACAAGAGACACACACCCAATGTCCGTGAATAGTGAAAAAATACCTGTGTTTTCCACTGCCACGACAAGGGATCGAACCCGGAACTTTTGGGTGAGAGACATTAACCGTTAACCATTAAAAACATCTTTATTCAGTTATGTATTTACATTTCAAGGTAGTATTTCAATGTATCTCATTTATTTCATTTTACATTCAATAAATATTTCCCGGCGCATTATAAATTTAAAACAAAAAACGAAACGAGCCAGGACGGCTGATATCATGCCAAAGAGATTAATATTACCTTTTAAAATTATTGTGGTGCAGTTGCTCTCCAATCTTGATTAAGCAAATTATATTTTCATTCCTTTCGGTTTTAACAAAATTATTTTAATATTTTCTTATTTAATTCGCAGTTTATGTACAGGAAAATACCAAAACCTGTTTTAAAATTCATAGATATATACACAAGTTAAAAACACCGATTTTGTTAAAATGAAGAAATTTCAGTCTATTTACAAATTATAACTAATACTAAACTATTTGCATATTTACATTAACGCATGTACAAGCGATTCTTGTGTTTCAAATTATCATAGTACTTCAGGACCTGCCAATTATAAGTTTAAAATTTATCGTTATCTCTCATGATAAAGGGGTGGGTTTTCGTGTATAACTTTGGAGGTACTTCGTTAAAGCTCCTCATATTCGCCATGTTTTCCATTAGGGTAGAATTTAGAATTTAAAAAATTTGTTTGCAGTGTCCGAAATATAATCTATAATCAATGGTATATCATATTGCCTGTGAAAATTAATTATTGGTGTGTATCTATTAGATTCTGTCAGTAATCTAAGGATTTTATTTTGTATCTTCTGTAGTCTATTACACTGCGCATCTGAAATGATATTCCAAGACGCGCATGCATAGGTGACGATGGGTTTTAGGATAACTTTGTAAATAGTTAACTTGTCATCCTTAGTTAATTTGCTATTGACATTTTTTACTGTGACCTGTCTCCCAGAAATATAACTTTTAATGAGGGCAACCAAATAATCTGGAAATTTACAAACATTTTTCAATTTAAGAATTAGACCGTCAAACCAAACAGAGTCGTAAGCTTTCTGTATATCAATTAATAGCATAACGTTACAATTTCTCTTGTTATATGCTAGAAGGGTGTCCTGCACCACCCTGGATATCGCTATAGTGGTACTATGCCCCTCGCGAAATCCGAATTGGATATTGGGTAGCGATTTGTTTTTATTTACATATTTGTTGATTATATTTAGGATTATTTTATCCGTGACTTTGGACAGGGTATTTAGGATGGAAATGGGTTGGTAGCTGGAGGGGAGGTGAGGGGGTTTGTGGAATTTGAGGATGGGGATAATTATTGCTAACTTCCAGGCACCCGGGTAGTACTGTAGTTTTAAAATAGCGTTAATAATGTACGTTAGCTGAACGATACATTTGTTAGGCAAATTTTTCAGTAAAAGGTTATGAATAGTATCTACACCGGTAGCTTTGTTATTAGGAAATATTTTATTATTTTTTATACGTCAGAAGGACTAATACTTAGCTTTTGAAGTTTATGGGCGGGAATAAGGCATCAGTCTTGTATTGTTTGTGCGTCTTGTGTAATACTGTCATGTTCCACAGTGTTGTTAGATGTAGTCGTGTTTGTTTTTTGTAAATAGTCGGCGAAAACCTCCGCCTTGTCCAGGTCGGAGTAATAAGGCACTCCGTCCCGAACAAGGGTGGGCATCTGTATGTAAATTCGTTTCAGTAGTTTGGTCATACGCCACAAGGGAGTTGTCCTGGTGCGACAAGGCCGATATCTTCTCATTCCAGGCCTCCTCCCTGTGACTTGTCAGTCTGTCATTAATTGTCTGTTGTAGTTCACGTACTCTTTGTCTGTCGAGATCCCTCCTGTTTCTTTGCCAGTTCTTTTTTATCTTATTTTTGAACTTTATGAGGCTAAGAATGTCAGGAGGGATGATTTCCGTCCTTTTTGTCGGTAGTGGGGAGGGAGAAGGACACGGGATTGTGGTCACTAGAGAGTAATGGGAGGGAGTTTGGGATTATGGTATGTAGATAATTTGTAACTAGTACGACATGGTGGAGGACATCCCGTGAGAGGCAAGTGCGCTTACTTCTCGACCATCAGCCATACAAGTCATCAGTCATAAAAGTAAGACAATTTTTATAATTATAAAAGAGATCTCATAGTTTCGAGAAAATAAAATGGTCACATGGTAACGGAGTCATCAGTAATCTCACTACTAGAATCATTCAATACCTGAATGACAATAAGCACCACGGGAGGCAAAATGGGACACTCTTTTTCTTTGTTTATAACGTGATTTTTTTCATATGCCGATTTTGTCTAAATCGGATATTACTGTTGTTATATTACAGCGCTTAAAGTGGGATTCTGATTGCATTTTCTCAACTCTTGTTTTACACTGATCCAAGTCAATTCTATTGGATTAAATATGCATTAATACGGCGTTAAACATAACAGACTATGGCCGTGCGTTTTGCAGATATGGTCTACAACATATTCTTTTTTAAAATTATATTCTTTGATAGTTTTCAATAAATCTTCTTCAGGAATATTTATATTTTTAGATCTCATAAAGTTTAGAATATAAATATTTTACTAATTGTTTTGAAATCCAATATTACAGACCATTACCTATTATCAAAAAATTCACAAAAAAACACAAAATATAAATTCCAAAGGAAATATAAATAGCGAAAATTTACTCAACCAAATTATAATTACAAATTACTTAAAGAGTTAATGCAATCAGAAACATGGCAAAACCTATTTCAAATTAAAGATCCAAATCTTGCTTATACAAACTTTATAAGTATAGTAAATATTAACGTAGAAAAATGTTCAAATATTTCAATAGTAAATTCTAAAGAAAAGAAAATTAAACCTTGGATAACAAAAGGCCTGGTATTCGCAATAAGGAAAAGGGATAAAATGAAGGAAGACGCAAATAAAAATAAAACAATCCTAACCTCATAAATAAATATAACGAATATAGAAATCTAACAAATAATTTAATAAAAAAAGTAAAAAGTGATTATTATCACAGCGCAGTCTTAGAAAATAGAAATAATATTAAAAAAATGTGGGAAATAGTAAATTCAAGTCAATTCAATTTATTCAATTCAATTCATTTTCTGGATTTACAATATTAATAATAATAATAACACATACATGTGTAAGTAAAAATTAATGAGTACCTACAAAATATAATATCATAATGCTACAATGTTATACATTACCATATATTTTGTGAAACCCCAAAGAACAGGGAAGCTCACCTAAGCACTGTACGGTGCTTGTTTTGTGTCATCTTCCTGGTTCCTTTTAGGGAATTTAATATTTACATATTATGAACACGTAGATAAGTGTATAAAAGAAGGAAAAAAGAATTTTACATATATATATATATATATATATATATATATATATATGCACATATATACATATATACACATATATATACGTACAAACATACAGATATTTATTACCTACACAACTACACATATAAACTTACACGATGAGGAAAGCCTTAAAGAGCAAAGGTCTAGCAAAAAATTATAATAAATCAAAATAATGTCGACATAGAAAATGTTAAGGAAATTAGTGAAAATTTTAATGACTTCTTTATAAATATTGCAGAAAACATGGCAAAGAAAATTCAAGTTAATAAATTATTAAAAAGAAGAGACATTGGTTGTAGTACCATGTTTCTCAAACCTATTACCGAAGAAGAAATTATAAAAAATATAAACAATTTAAAAAATAAATCTTCCTCAGGTGAGGATAAGATATCCTCAAAGATATTGAAGTTTTTGGATACAATATTTGCTAAACCCCTATGTTACATATTTAACTTATGTTTTGAAAAAGGTTTCTTTCCAAACATGCTAAAAATGTCAACTGTGACACATGTATATAAAACAGTTGATAGGGCAGTAGTAAGTAATTACAGATCCATCTCAGCAATCAAGAATATTGCAGAAGTTTTAGAAAAATAAATAAAAAATAGAGTAGTAGAGCATTTAAATTATAATAAAATCCTTTCTCCTAATCAATATGGTTTTAAGGAAGGTATGAGTAGTGAAGATGGTATGTATGAGGTTGTAAAAACTATATATAATTCTGTAAATAATGATAAAAAACTTGATTTGGCCAAAGCCAAGTACGGTGTCGCATGACATTTTACTTAACCAACTCAACGAATATGGTATATGGGGTACAGTTAATGACTTGTTCAGAAGTTATCTTCAAAATAGGGAGCAATGTGTAAAAATTGTTGAAAGTAGAAGAAATATAAAAATAATAAAATATGGCATTCCCCAAGGAACGGTTCTAGGGCCAATTCTTTTTAATATCTACGTCAATGAATTACTTCAATTTCCAATTGGTGCTCTTCCCGATGTTCTATTGTACCTTGACGTCGTTGACTATCCTGACGACCTGTTGCACCGTACTTCTGCCCTTTCTGAAGCCGAACTGGCACTCATCGTCGACGCGGAGCTCCTCCTAGGTAGCGTTTAGTCTGACCAGGATGAGCTTTTCCACTAACTTGGAGATCGCATTAAAGCCTCGAGTGGTAAGATGATTAGAAAACATTATTTATGCATTGAGTAAATCACAACCCTTTTATTTAATACGGAATTACCTACTTTCTGTGTATTGATATCTCAATCTGGTCACGCTAATATACTAGTTAGACAAATATTTATCGGAAAGTTTGTCTGAGTTGTGTCAAAGTTTCCAAAGATAATAATAATAATAATAACAGTCTTTATTCCACATAAATTACATAAGTGAACAAACTAACAGTACATATATATTTATGAATAAAAAGTTGTGGAAAAGGCGGAGTTCAATCATTTTGAATTAAACATCCAAAATGTTTGCTCTTCCATTCAACCTACATACTTACAAGATGCTAAGTAGTTATTAAAAATATAGATATCTTAGCTAAATGATAGACTAAAAATAATGATTATAATAATATAACAAATTGAAAGACAGGCAGACAGAAGAAATCATTTCCAGTGTAGGAACTTCATTTTCTTGATGAACTGTTCCTCGGATAACGTCTTTTGAAGCATCGTCAACTTTTCTAAATTTTTGATTTGTCCATTTTATTTTAACAGAGTGATCTACAACAACCTCTTTTTTAATAATAAGATTAATAGTAGAAATCGGAATCTTAGTTAAATCAAACATTCTTCTTATAATACCTGTATCCGTCTTTAAGCAGTTATAAATATTTGAAAGAAGACGGTAGATTTACAAGAATTAATCTTCGTTCTTAAACTCCTAACTCAAATCAATCGCCTCCTTTACCTCGTCTTCAACATTATCATTATATAAATTTTCTTCTGTATCAAGTGGTTTCCAAAAAGCCATTTAAAAAACATTTTTTGAAAGAAATATTACAATTAATAATTATTATTTTAGTTAAATATAACACAAACAACAACAAACTTACGGCACTGCCCCGGTCCCACTTAAACAGTTTCGCACAGCACTTGACTTCATCTCATAAGTAACGGATATCCCTGGTGGAGACGCTGAATTTATAATATTTTAAACTGACATTGAAACTATACACAGATTATTGGAGTGGCCCAGCACGGTGTGAGACACACCGCATGTTGTACATATATTTCGCACGGCCACAAAATTATAAAACTTGCATTAATATTGCTTACATTGCCAATAACTCTTTAAAGTTTAAATAAAATACTTTGTATATGTTTACAAAAAATTTGTAGTAACTGTAATTTACCAACATGGTGGCCTAATATTTCTCTTTATGATCCAAGTTATATGAGGATATTCATCGTTAATAACAAACACAAGTGCAAAAAGCTATGACTGGCAGTAAAGTTATTATTAAATTTAGACCCTATAAACCCTTGATATAAGGAAAAACTGAGCAAGCTATTGATTGAGCTTTAATGTCGACAGCGGTATTTGTTACTTATTTAATTTTGCACTTTAAGAAATTGCTTTGTTAATAGACGCGTGATAAAAATAATTCGAGCTGAGCCAAAACACTTCCTCTCGTTACTGATATACGCAGGCTAAATCGTTTGTCCAGTTTAATTGCCTGAAATTACTTGCATTATTAAAACTACTATTGAAGAATATGTAATGAATCCCGAAACAGCAATTACCATTTTTAATTTTACACGAAAAATGGATGGTTGCAATGCAATAATTCAGCGCGCATTTGGTTTGTGGGCTTTGTTGTATGTTGTACGCAATTCGATAATTCCACATTGAAAAATAAAACAAATGGGAATTTGCGGTTTCAGCCACCGCCGACATGCAAAAACACGCCTAATCACAATGCATGTATTTTTAATGTGCGGATACGAAATTTATTACTCCTGGCTCCGATTGAACGACATTTAGTTGGTTCTTCTTAATTGCCTTTTTGTATTACCGAATGTAATTTAATTTTTTCAACTGAAAAATCTCTCATATTCTCATCCATTGCGTCAAGTACAGCCATAAATTTCCTTATTTTGTGTAATGAGTTCCCGAAGGAACTGGTAATAAAAAAAATCATGTTTTCTTTAGGGCATATTGGAGATATATTTTGTAATTTCATGGCATCGCTATAATCAGATTTTACTTTATTAAAACTGAAAAGGTGGTCTGGCATAATATAATAATTAATGAAAGGTGTTTAGTTATTAGTTTAGTTTATTGTTATTTTTATTACATACATCTACTTTCCCGCAATGTTGGAAGTTTGTCCTATTTATATAAGTGGTTACACAGGAAAGAAATGAATTAAAGAGGTATATCAATTTTGCCTAACTTTGCAAAGGTATTTGAGGCATCAGTGTTCTACAGTATCCAACTTAGCATGCTTAAGATAATTTATCTTAGGCTTATTGCATAATAGAGGCGTATATACCGATTTAATAATAATAAAAAATCAGCTTTATTTTATAAAAAAAATATAAATACAATAATTTTGTCTTGAGTTGGCGGTCGAGGAGTACTATGTCAGGCTTGTTGGCTTGTATTTTGGAAACGAGTAGTTCCAATAAATTAGACACTTCTCATTCCCCACAACGGACTCAATATTCCCCGGAGCGTAAGGCAGCACTGGTGTTTCGTCTATCTCATACGAGTGCCTTAGATAATAGTAAAGCACTCGTAATGTTGCGTCGTGTCTGTGAATATAAGCCGAGACTGCGTATGTCGGGCAAGCCGACAGTAAGTGCATTACAGTCTCCAGCGCCCTGCGGCAGGTCCTGCAGCTGACATCAGGGACCTCATACCCATGACACGACGTCGATAGACGAGGGTATTAAATACACCATCCTGGCAAGCCATTATGAATCCCTCGGTCTCAGACTTCAGCCCAGCTGACCTTAAGAAGGCGGAGGTCAGCCTTTCGGATAATCCGAGGTCTTCTATATTTTGATAGAAGACTCCGTGCAATCGCTTATCCTTATGGAGCTGCAGAAGGATGTTGTGTTCTGCAGCTCTAATGTGGGCTTTTAGTCGAACGGGTTCCAACTCGGTGACAGAGTCGGGGTTTACCCGCTCGACGTCGAAGATGAGACCAAGTTCATAGGCTGCTCTCCGTGCTGCCTTAAAGAGAAAACTCCTATCTCTGCATTTTCATGATCTCGGACCATGCAGAGGAGGGGATCCGAATTCCTGATGGCCTTACATGCTCCATCCAGAACCATCCTGCGAGACTCTCCAAGCTTAAGAGTTCGCGGCCTCCCCGATGTCGTGGGAGATATAACCGTGGAACAGACGATTTAGGATGCAAGCTTCTATTGAGGTGCATCTTCTTGCGGGTTACTACATCGAGTTGATGCCTCTAGTTCATTTCACTACTCCGAAAGAGTAGAGAAGGATCGGAACGGCAAGCATATTTGTAGCGAACACCTCGTCCTTCCCCGACAGTTCTGAAGACCAGATCTGTCGGAGTAGGTGCTGATACTTGCCGCGGAGAGCATTTTTCACTACACTCACTTCTTGGGTGGAGCGTTGCTCGACACCCAAGTAAGTGTACGACTCTGCGGCATCTAGATGGTGTAAGATGCTTCCGTCCACGAGCTGCGCGTCCTCTTCTTAGTCACCGCATCGTCCTCTCTTGAGATGGATTATTATTTCATTATCTATAATTTATATTTATTAACTCATTACGAGTTTCTCAAACAAACATAATCATCAATCAAATGTACTTTGAGATAGACTTACAAATGCCGAATTTTTTGTGGGTCATTATGCATTAATACGAATGAAGAAGGCAAGATTATTACCGAGGAAAATTGTGACTGGCATTCTACTTTCTCAACGTTTATACGGTTCTTCGAAGAATTTGATTTTCTTGCCCTAATGGAACATATGGTCCTTCGAGCCGGATTTGAAGCAGCAACCTATGGTCTAATATTTACACATAAGTTTTCTATCCTTTTGATAGTTATTTAAGCTAGTGAAACTGCTAACTTACAATCAGAATGTTGCTTAGTAGAGCAAAACGCAAAATGCTAAAAATAGTCCAATACTCCAATTACTTACCTTAGAATATCAAACTATAATAAAAAATTGTTTACTTAAAAGCATAACATAAAAAAATTAATTTTAGAGTACCTACCAAAATTGCGCCCTTTAACACATATTTTCACTGCAGTTTCTAATTTTCATCCTCGAAATAATTACCAAAAAGCCATTTTTAAATAACATACTTATAAATCATAGTTTAATTTAATTTGACATAAGAATAACTAAATTCCAAATAAACCAAGTTTCATGTAAAGTAAGAATGCTTTATATTTTAATTTAATACCATTAATTACATTTTACATTTATCGAGGCATGCAATTATCGTTTTGGGGACAACAAAGGGTATATATTTTTCCTGAAACTGTTCAAAAGCATAATTTACATTCTGAATATCGAATAGAAAATGTCAATCTATATTTGCCACGTTTTGATAGAGCTTGTGATTTCGAATGATTTCAAACATTGCATCGTAACAAACTAGGGTCGAATTGGGTAGCATGTATATTAAACTTATATAGTAGTAATACAAATTTACCTATATTTTAACCCCAAGAATGTCAACGAAATATAAGTCTCTAACTTGTGTAATTGTTATTAATTTCAAATTTGCAGTGCCCAGAGATGAGTCATGAGATATAACTCCTCCGCCTTTAATATCAGTAACAATAGTTATTATATCTGATATTCATCAGATATATAAAAAAATTGTGTGGTTGTTTTTGATTTCAAATTGGCAGTGCATAAAGATGACTCCTTCGCCTTTAGTATATTTAGTATTAGTACGAATAGTTGTAATATCTGGTTGTATCTGATATTTATTCCACAGACTACGAGACTGGCAGCTCAATGTTACATTTTTGTCCAGAAATCTATCGTTCTCTCTCTCCGATTTTCGGAAGCCAAATTCAGGGGGCGCCACAGTTGCAGACGCGGGAGATTTGACCATTTGTTTAATTTAACTTACAGTTTATGAACATATTTGACATTTAAAATTTGTGATCAAAGTGCAATGCCGTTTCATGCTTAATCTCTGATCACAAATTTCAATGTCAAATACGCCATATTATATATATACTATAGGAAATTAAAAGTCAAATTTGTAATACATCATAGAACTTTCTTTTGTCAGACATAAATAAACATGTAATAAAAAGTATGACAAAGGAAAAATACATAGTAAAAGAAAGCATAAGAATTAAAAATACACACATCCTTAACTTAAATAGATACTTTAAAAATTACGTCGTAAAACTTGTATTTTTATGTGGTCGAGTGGAAGAGCAGCTTTGCTGAACTCCGCCACAAATACAGACAGTTTATTATTATTATTATTAATATTTAAGGCACTTTTGTTTTATTATATTCAATTAAATTATCAATATCAAGAGAACCATATTTATATTTTACAATAACTCTCTTGCTGATTTCCTTTCGTGTGCATTTATTAATTGTAGTAAATACTCGCCTTGCAACCTCTTACATGATAACAATGTTCTCCAAATTCGAATTTTCAGTGATGACGAGGTTAGTACCTCAATAAAAAAAACTCAAGGCAAAAATGATTACAGTGGCCGGGTTCAAAGTTCCTATCGTATCGAATCGATACGATAGCAACGAATTTCAAACACGTGTCGTTTGAAATTCTAAGTTGCTATAAACTGTTATAATATCGTAAGACTGAAACGATAAATTCTTTGGTATTGAGCGTATTCTGTCGATTAAGAGTTAAAATTGTTATAAGATAGTATACCTAGAACCACTAGTATCGTATCGACTTGATACGTTAGCAATTTAAAATCCCGCCGCTGGACCTGATGAAATATATGTGTTTATTATAAGAGTTTGTGCTAACACTTTTTACAAACCTCTTTGTATAATTTGTAACTTAATTCTAAGTACCGAAACTTTTCCCAGGTAAATGGAAACAATCTAGAATTTGTATGTATTCTTTCACGTCAAAAATACTAGAATTAAGGAACAGACCAGCTTTATGTACTGGCGGTCAACGGTTACAGACCAGTATTCAATTCATTTCTGATGCATTTGACAGATTGAATTATGGCATTTTATTAACTAAATTAGAAAACATTTTAATTGGTATTCTTTCCTATTATTTGGGTTTTCTACCACATGTATACGGACTATCGGAAAAGCTACGCCGTATAGGTGACAAATTTGATGTTAGGACGGTATTTCAAACGGGAAACACTTTAAGATCTATTTTAACAAAAACAACACCGATAAACAGGGAGCAGAATTCAAAAAACTGTATTTACAATATCCCGTGTGAATGTGATAAATGTTATGTGGGTGAGTCATCCAGACCTTTCAGTATGAGGTTGGATGAGCACAAGAATTACATTAGAAGGAATGAAATTCAGAAATCAAAGATTTGTGAACATGCTTGGGAAAACGGACATAGAATAAACTGGGACTCGACAAAAATTTTAACAAAAGAAACAGATACCAAAAAAAGAAAAATTAAGGAATCAGCAATAATCTTATTAAATGAAGATAAGTGTGTATCGAATTGTTCTGTAGATATTTGTACAACCTGGCTAACAATGTTAAAAGAAGAACTTAACAAACTCAACATTATATAAAAGAAAATATCATCAGTTCTATGTTCTGTGTAAGTAGTAAGTATCTATGGAAATAACATAAACAGAATCTTAAAGCTGTGTATTTGACATACACAGCAAAATAAGAGTTCTTCAAAAAAAAAGCTTTGAAAACGGAAAGAGATTACTTTCCGAAACGTCAGCTAAATACATTATTTCTGTGTTTATTCCGATTTATATTATTTGCAAAACATAACCTCTGACTTTTCCTTTGGCGTAAACGTCACGGGCGCAGAGGTTTTTTCCCAATAATTCTATTATTTGGTAGATTCGGTGATTTGTTTTGAAGAGGATAATAATACATGTGGTAGAAAACCCAAATAATAGGAAAGAATATTCGAAGAATGCCACAAATAACTTTCAGACAATATTTTAATTGGTATTTCGTTTCTAAATTTATTTAGGTCTTACTTGTCCCTTACTTGTCTCATTATTTGTTTTAAGTCTTTTGTCATTTGTACTATTATTGGGTTTTACCCCATGCATCAATTACTGAAATAAATAAATAACATGTTATAACTATTTATTTATATCAAAGAAATATATTATTTAAGAATTATTGAAGCAATAACTTCCACACTAATAAAAAATTACATAGTTTCGTTATGTCGACATCCTTCCTTCTCAACATGCCATATAAAGGTATTAAATTTAAAAATATCGATATTAAGAAACGAAATGTAATAAGAAAATATTCAACTTTGCTGCATCTATATGAACATCCTTAACGAACACTTTAAAAGAAGAAACTATTATAAAATCTATTAAAACAATTACCTCATTCTAACTAATATTAGAAGGAACTGGATTATATAAAATTCATAGCACTTCAAAACAAAAAATATTTTATAAAAATTTTTGAAAAAACTTGCACACTCAAGTTAGAAGTTACATTACCAATAATGATATATTTTTAAACTTAGTACTTTTATATATCCATATGCAGAAGGAAGAAGATCAATATATGTGTGAAGTAAATTTCCATTTATTTTATTTGTGTCAATTTTTTTAACTTTCTTTTAGATGCACGAATATCTTTTTCCGTTCTTTTTGCTGTCTATTACTTCGTGTACACCACCAGGGAATACCTATGCGACAAACTTCTGTTACAATTTTATCTTTCACTAATTAGAGATGACTCGGGCAGGTAATCCATGTAAAATCGACACAAGTATGCAGATGTTCCGATAACTTTCTTTCAATTTGGACAGAAGCAGCCATACTTTCTAAAACATATGTGATCTGGATTTTTTAAAATTACCTTAAACATAACTTTCTCCCTTGAGGTTGTATCTTCTTGACACAATTTTTTAAAAATTGAACTTTGGCCTCTGAATCCCCCAGATTTGGTATACGATGGTAGAGGTGTTGATGAACGATCAAATGGAGTACTTGGCACACTATTAGATGTTTCTGGATGCGGGTTTTCTAATTCCTCATTATGTGCAGAAGCAATACGAAGATGGTAGACATATATCTTCTTTGGGTTCCTCGACCTGTATGGGTACAGGTGTACAATCCCTTTCAGTACGTGTTTCTACTGTGTCTCCACATGGATACCGAGTAGGAACTGCATTTCCATTGAGGATGTAATCGGTATCATTTGAGTATGACTCTAGTGTGAAGTGCTTATTAAAAATTCTAAGATGGCGTATAGTATTTTCTGACACTTTCATTCCCATTAAGTCCTGCCACATTTTCGATCTGAAAACGATAATGTTTATTTATTTGAAGTAGATACTGTGGTAAGGCAGAACAATAATTTAAAGTAGTCTTACGATATTTAGAAATATATATTGCACTGTGCAAAAACCAAAAACTGAAAAACAAAGACTGAAGCAAATGCACACTTACTTATAAAGGTTCCTGGAAAAATAGTGCAATGTTTGCACATCAACTTCTTCAGTTTCACAAACAATGCAGAAGGCAGAAGACATTTTAAGAAATAATCTGTAAAATGCAATATTATATATTACTGTAATCCAATGTATATTTGCACAATAACACTCACCTAATTCCTCTTTGGAAATCGAAATTTTTAAAGGGCACAAAAAACTACTTATTCTATGTTAAAAAGTTTCTACAAAAATACTATCACCAGCACAACACAATCACAATACACAATAAATAACAATGGATGACGTTTGACGTGACAAACAACTGACAAATGACATTTGCGTTAAGAGCGACATCTGAATTTGGCTTCTGTTGCCTCGACCTTGACCGGACAAATTTCCCAGGGAAGTTGCCAGTCTGGTAGTCTGTGTTTATTCCATACCTATACTTAATTATTAGTTATGGCATTGGTGTTGCATGTTTACACCCTGTCTTTTCTTATACGGTAATTAATTTTAGCTGCAGCGTAGTGATTTCAAATAAATAAATAAATGAATAAGAAGATATTTCCTAATTGAAATAAGTGGTAGAATCTGCAGAAATAACAATAGACAATGTATTCTGGCTGTAGAAAGTAAAGAACAATTTCAATTGTTCGTGTATAAAAGTCGCATTCCACTCCAGCGACTTCGCCCCTGAAAGCTAACAACTATTATTTGCACTCTGCAAATAGACTACAGTCTCTTTCACTATAAATTTCGATTCAAAATATTCCAACAGCTGGCTATACCATTTATTTTGCGCAAACAGCAATTATTTGTCGTGAAAATTGAAGCATTCATTTTTGTTAACACAGAATCCTTGGTTGATATTTTATTGCAGCAAATATAAAAGTAGCTTTTATATAATTTGTTTGCATAAGCAAAACTAAAAATGTCACAAATCGTGTAAATGTAAAATAATACTGGGAGGTAATTAGGCAAAATAAAAGTGTGAACATATTAACGAATTTCAAAATCAGTTTTTAATATTAGCTTCAATTCGGCCTTTATGTTTACATATTTTTTTCTCAAATCGTTTAAAATTATTAACATTTCTGATCATTATGAGAAAGAAAGTTAATATTGTTTATTTACACGAAAACATGTATTACAAAATAAGAGAGCGACTAAGCGATATATAATAAAAGTTCCCATAAAAAGTTCGAAAGTACGGACACATTTCATCTGCCAACTTTGTCTGATATAACGAACAGCACACAATTTGTAGATTACTCGTTTGTTATTATGCAAAGAGGGAGGGTTGTATACTTTAAACGTGGCCCTGCTTCAGACGAATACCACGAGAACATCACATATTATTATATTCGAGGCAGACTTTCCGTCCCACAGGATCACCGAGTCCTCGCACAAAAAGTTTCTTGTTTGAATTTGAAAAAGGTGGAAATATTTATGATTAATGTACTAAATGGGCCTGGCACGTTTACCTATTGCCCATTTATTTATTGAAATTAGTGCAGGTAGCTTGTTAAATTTGAGTGTAAATACATGAAAGTTCCAAAAAATTACAATTGAGATAACGTCGCCATTTAGGAAAGAAACGCCGGTGCCATTTTATTTAACATTACATATCATAGTATAGCATAGTAAGCATTGCTCCGATTTTATGTCTTTTCTTTATTTTCAATACAATAGAAAGTGATAGAATAGCATAGGATTAGAATAGAGTAGCATATTATAGATAATAATAATAATAATAAGTCGCTTTTGCCATAAATCTGTATAGATGCGACAAGTGGATTTAGAACACGCGTAAATGAACAAATAATAAAGTAATTAATAAAATTGCAAAAAAAATATACTGTAATAATAGACGAGAATTTTCGCAAAGATAAAAGCTGGAAGATTCGTCAAAACGAAGCCACTCACGAAAATTCAGCCTGTTAGTAACCACTTTAAAAAAGAGGTGTCGGACCCCAGACTAGTACGTTTATTTAATAATAATAATAATAAATCGGCTTTATTGCAGCAAAAAATAATCATGAACATAATCAAACAATACATACGAAGAAAAAAAAATAATGAAAATTTTGTATGGAAAAATACAGCCGAAGTATGGCGAAGTCTAGTTCTAAGCTACTCCTACTCAACCACAAGACGGTGACATTTCTCCACAAATTGACAAAGAAATAAAGAATTTAAGCGTCACTCTACATAACAAAGCTAGTTTATTACTTACCTACAGCTTTTCTAGAACAGTTAATTACAAACACGGCTGGGCACAGAATGTACAAAAAGATAATAAAGGTAATACATTAGTATTGCATACTGAATAAATGAGTTTTAAATTTATATATAAATTTATTAATATTGAAAATTTTGAATTCCTCAGGAAGAGAATTATATAACTTGATGGCATTGTACGTAAAACTTCTTCGAAACAAGGCTGTCTGATGATGTGGCATCGTAAATTTATTTTTATTCCGAATGTTACGACAATGTACATTTGAACGAGCTACAAATTTATTTTTCAAAAGAGACGAGAAGTGTGTATGCCTACAATTTTGTGAACAAAATTCTCCAGGTGATGTGTTCTACGATTGTTCATGTTCAACCACTTGTTCTCGTTTATTTTATTCGAATTATATTTAAATTCTCTGATTCCATAGATAAGTCGGCAACAGGTATTCTGAACTTTTTGTATATGATATTTATTCATGTTATCAAGACATGGGCCATAAATAAAGTCACAGTAGTTGAAATTGGAGAGAACAAATGATTCACAGAGCATTTTTTTTAGAATATCATGTCTGGAGTAAATTAATTTCAAGGACGTATAAGACCTCTATAGTAATTTTTTTACATGCTCTTTAAAACGCAAGTCAGAGTCAATGATTACTCCCAAATTTCTTGCATGGTCAATAACAGGCAAGGATGCATTATCAATCTTAATTTTTATGTTATCTTTTAAGAATATTTTTTTTGTTTCTATTAGCAAATATAGTTACGTTAGATTTCTTTGAGTTCAGTTCTAAATCATGTTCTTCAGATAGTTCCTTAATGGTTAGCAGTTCCGAATTGATGGTGTCCGTAGCTTAGATATAATCATTTGCATCAAAATGCAAGTATACCTGAGTATCGTCAGCGTATGCTTGGATTTTCCTCGATCTTGCAGAGTTTAAAATATTCGAAGTATAAATAATAAAAAGTAGAGGACCTAAGATTGATCCCTGCGATACACCTGAAAGTATATCTATTTCAGGAGAATAAACATTGTCAATAGAAATGGTCTGCTTTCTACAATGCAAATACGAATTAATAAGTGAAACTGAAATATTTTAGTTTAATGTTTTATTTCTATTACTTCCACGTCCAGTAGAAGTACAGTAACGTTTTGTTGAAATAAGCTTAACATTTCATGAAACGTCGAGATTTTAAATTTGAGCGAAAAAAAATTTATGTCTGTCTGTGGGTCTGTAACTTTTCTGTGCGCACGTTTACTCTGGACCCATTTATGATATTGACTTGCAATTTGGTACATTTATGTATTATAACGAGATCTGGAACTAGATTATATTTTGATCTAATTCCGTTGAAGAGGTAAAAATAAGGGTAAATAAGCAAAGCAAGCAGTTAAGAGTCCATAAAATTGCAATTTAGGGTATGAATAGTCAAGGTCTCAAAAGTTTTTTTTGGCATCAATCATCCCCCCACTATCACCCCCAATGCCACCCCACACTATTATGAAAGGGAGTAAAAAAATAAAATATGATTTTTTTTTTTAAGTATTATTGTATTTCTTTTATAGTTGTTTTTTGGGTAATAAAGACATATATTATTATTATTTAATGTGTATACAAGAATGAAACGTCTCAAAAAAATTTTTGGCGTTAGTAACCCCCTCTAACATCCCCATTGCCACCTCCACCTTGTTATTATTTGGAAAACTGAAAATTATCTTATAAAAAAAGTTTGTTTGATATGTCACGTATTTGCTATCGTTGGATTCAGAAAATTATGCAGAATTCAAAAATGCAATAATATATAGGATGTTACATTTAAAAATCGAAAGTTAGTGTCACTTCAGGAGAAACCGCAAGTGAAAAAAAATCAATTGTATGTCAAAAAGTGCCGCTTATGCATATGTATGTAGTATATCCTAAATTTCAATCAATTATCTTCAAAACTAAAGGAGAAAAGACAGGTATACCATGATCCTGTTACACCCGGTATACCTGAGGTGTAACATGCTAAACCTTCATCAAATTCTTCTATCGACGCATAGAAGCCTCCTTACATCTATATCTAGCCCTTTAAATTTAGATTTTTTTTTCGGAAACTACCCCTCATTTTATCGTAAAATATGTAATCACACTTTCTGCAGAATGAGAAATAAAGAATAGAATAAAGAACAGTAATTAAAAAGGCAGTAGTTATTACTGAGATGCATAATTTTAAAGGATTACGGTACTTTCAGGCGTTTTTTCTAAGTGGCCTAATTTTATAGTTCCGAAAAAACTCACTAGGTATTTTTCTTGATACTGCCTAATATAGGTTCAATAAGAGCATCATTTTTAAAGATTTCTTCATAACATCTACAATAATTAGGTCCGCTTTAATTTTTACCTCTCTTTTACAAAACTCAAAATCTTTTATTACAGATATTTCAACTATTACATCGTCTTTAGTTAATTTGGATGCCAAGAAAGTATAAAATATTCAGAAAATTTATCTAGTTCGTTAGATAATAAAAAGTTTTTTAGATCTTGTCGGGATTAACAATTTTCACGCTCTGATCTTTGTTTGACCGCTTTCATCTATCTCACTTCTCTCGGCTCGTATTACTCGCAATACTCCCATACGCGCCCTTCCTCTTCGGTGTTCCCTTGCGAACATAAACATGTAGCTGGTAAGTATGTAATTTCGTAGTATATTCTGGCAAATGCAAACAGGCTTTTATTTAAAACTCAATTTGGTAAAACGTTTTCATTTAGTATTACTAAATATTTACAGTTCTGGTAAGGTTAAATTAAATTTCCCTCCGAAAGAAGGTAAATTAAAATTATTTTTTTAACTATTTATAATTGCATATTAGATTATAATTTTCGGAAAAATGTAAAAATTTTTATACAGGCTGTAGTCGGACTTTAGCATCCTCTCACCATTCATACACGTCCAATAAAAAAATTGTACCGGGTATTCTTCATTTTTTGTTTAAAAAACTTAATATTTTGCTATAATTTTAATAATCTAAATACCTCCATATCCAAAGTATAAAAAAATATATAGGGTACTATTTTAAATAACAAAGTTTCTTCTTAAATACTTGAAGAAAATGTTTGATAGACTCAAAACAAGGAAGTTTATGTTATATAGAAGTCTCCAAAAATTAAAAATTTTACCTTTTTAGATAGCAAAGGTACAGTCCCAAGCAACACCAAATGGTTTAATAAACGTTTTGATTTCTTTTATACGACTGATATATATATATATATATAAAAATTTTTAATTTCCACCAGGGATACAGTCACGGGCTCAAAAAAGAAAACTCTTTTTTAAATTCAAGCTTTCGAAACTTTATTGTTTCTTCCTCAGGAATTCTACAAAAATTTATTATAATCAAAAATATTTAATACAAGTGAAAGGTACTTACTAAATTGAGGTTAAAAATGAAATTGACAAGTCATAAAGACAGAACCAACACAACTATTACAAAATGAATCACACTTGTGGACTACATTTTAATTTAATTTAAGTTAAAACCAAAAATCTTTAATCTAAAATAGTTTCAGCCACCTCGAAAACTGAACAAGAAGCAGTCAACTACGTTATTTCTTATTCCTCCGAAAAACATCGGAATGTGAGATTAAAAAACTGTCAAAAACAAATCTGAAGCAGAGAGAGAGGGGTCAGATTTGTTTTTGACAGTTTTTTAATCTCACATTCCGATGTTTTTCGGAGGAATAAGAAATAACGTAGTTGACTGCTTCTTGTTCAGTTTTCGAGGTGGCTGAAACTATTTTAGATTAAAGATTTTTGGTTTTAACTTAAATTAAATTAAAATGTAGTCCACAAGTGTGATTTATTTTGTAATAGTTGTGTTGGTTCTGTCTTTATGACTTGTCAATTTCATTTTTAACCTCAATTTAGTAAGTACCTTTCACTTGTATTAAATATTTTTGATTATAATAAATTTTTGTAGAATTCCTGAGGAAGAAACAATAAAGTTTCGAAAGCTTGAATTTAAAAAAGAGTTTTCTTTTTTGAGCCCGTGACTGTATCCCTGGTGGAAATTAAAAATTTTTGTTTTTAACTTAGACAGTCGTCTAATATTCGTCTCTGTATATATATATATATATATAAACCAAAATTAAACACACGTAGTGTATCTTGAGGTTGCAGTCAGAGGTGAAAAGTTTACGGCCACAAAACAGAAAAAGAAAAACTCTTTTGTTACTTTGTCAAGCTTTCGGAAATTATTTATTCCCTTTATCAAGACATTAACTTGAGGTTAAAAGTTAAGGTCACATGTATTATAAAATAGTCGCATTTTTTTTATCTTAATGTAGACAAACTCATACACAAATTCCTTTACAGGTACACAATTTAAGGTAAACAATTACTGATTATTTAAAATTAAGGATTAAAACCATGATTAAAATAGATATAACAAAATGAACATGAATAACTATCACATGTGAGTGTAGAACTAAATTTCTTTATCAAACTGTATACCTATTATATCTATTTTAATCATGGTTTTAATCCTTAATTTTAAATAATCAGTAATTGTTTACCTTAAATTGTGTACCTGTAAAGGGATTTGTGTATGAGTTTGTCTACATTAAGATAAAAAAAATGCGACTATTTTATAATACATGTGACCTTAACTTTTAACCTCAAGTTAATGTCTTGATAAAGGGAATAAATAATTTCCGAAAGCTTGACAAAGTAACAAAAGAGTTTTTCTTTTTCTGTTTTGTGGCCGTAAACTTTTCACCTCTGACTGCAACCTCAAGATACACTACGTGTGTTTAATTTTGGTTTTCTTAACTAGTCAGTCAAGACTACCCTTCTTCTTTATATATATATATATATATATATATATATATATACACATATATATATATATATGAAAAATACTAGGTTCTCGGGTTGAACCGCGTCTGAGATTGTTAATGTCTCGACGTTTCGGCTCCCGTTTTGGAGCCATTTTCAAGAGAAAAAGTGGGTCAAGTAAAAATTGTCAAAGAAAATAATGCTAGGAGTTCGTGGAACTGGTTCGATTCCGGGGTCTCAATCTGCCTACTCCCCAGATCTCACCACGATTCGTCTCTAAAGCCTCAACCTGCCTACTCCTTAGAGCGAACTAGGAAATTAGAATTAAAGTTTTTTTTACTTGCGATACATTTCCCTTTGAAAAATTATTTAGAATTGATCGGTCTACAACACTATAAAAAAGATAGAAGGTACCCGCTTTTAAATTCGAAAGTTAATATTATAATGATCTCCAATTTTTTAAAAGTACATATTTTAAACCTCTTACCTATATAAAACTACTGATATCAAGGAAAAATAATTCAATTGTATATATGTATGCAGATAGTAATTTTTTAAAAATATTCATTATTTAGTACTAGCTTTTTTATATTATATTAAGCTTTACCTATTCTGCGGGATTGGCTAAATACGTAAAACTATTTTATCATTTACTATTTCACCCTTGGGGACCTAGGATGTTTGACAACGATAACAAAACACAACATTATTAATTATTCTTTACTAAAATCCAAAAATAGAGTCTATTTATTATTATTATTGTAACTATAGCGGCTTTTAGCAAGCTTCAACCAATCTTGAATCGTCCCTCTAATTTTATCGTCACTGATCTCACTCACGCCTTCAACGCTAGCCATGCAGAGTTGTAACACCTTCTGTGATAAAAAAAAATGCAGTTACTATGAAATCGCTCAGATAAACAATAATTCTTACCAATCACATGTTGGTTCATTCTTGTAACTTCAACGCATTACAACGTGATATATCAAGGATAAGGGCCGCTCATCAACATAACACTTGTTGAATTTCAATCAAATAATATATACGCAAAAACAAACAAATAAATCACAATGTTTCAATCACAAGGCCACACTACTAAGGTTGACTACCACTACACGAAACAGCAATTAACACGACGATCCGCGGTTGCTCACCAGCTGTACCGTTGAGACAATGAGAGAGATGCATATATTTATGAGAAATGCTTATGTATTCTGCAACAAAGACAACAATACTAACCCGGTTGCTGGCGACTGCGCAATCGGTGTAGGTTGATAGACGTTTAAAAACCGTATATTATAAACTACAATATTACTAAACAAATATTTTCATTCATCATCTATCTATAACAAATTTTGATTAATGTAAATATTTTACTCATATTTCCAGATATTGTTATAATCTTCGAACTTTTAGTTGCAATTGTTTATGACATGCCTATAAAAAATGTAGCACAAATGCACATTTTAAACATTTAAAAATCGTATATTAAAAACTATAATATGGCTGAAAAAATGCAAGTAGTGTCAATTTCACCAATTTACAATTTAAACATTTGACGGAACTGTAGTCTCAACTATCAATTAATTATTTCTCAAATATTTTGCATTACTCCAAAAATTTTCGGAGAAATACATTTATAATATACGTGGAAAAATCGTTTATGAAATAAACTCTGTTCATAGACGTCGATTAAGTATACGATAACGAAATTTAAACCATAAATTCGTATAATAGACAATTATTAAACCATCATGTGTTGCTTGGGAATTGTAGCGTGGAAAATGAGGAAAAAGTAGTAACTGACATTTATAGCAATGGATTTTTACCAAACTCGTTATCAGTTCCCGGGGAATTAATGAATTTAAAAAATATTCGTGGAAAATTAGTTTTTTGATCCAGCAACGATATGCAGGTCCGCCTACGTAATTATTTTTATAGATTGTGCCAGGTCCCAGATTTTTCACCCCTTTCCGTTTGACCCCCCATTGGCTAAAAATTACCTCCCATAAAAACGTTTTTAATTATTCGCGTGGTGCAAAGAGTTGGATTGTGATCTTTGGCAAAAAAAAGCCATTTTTACTCTTGGGGTTTTTGGCGAGAAATGCTTCTATGAGCAGTAAAGTATTTATTTACCTCGGGGAACAAATATTTTTCTGATTTTAATATGGAACGTGTTTATAGGAAGGCTGCAGGGGCGGCGGAGCGACGCTGGATCTCAAAAAATTAATCATCACAATTGGCACTTTTGGGGGTACAAAAAGTGATAAAATAATTAGAACTAATATTTAAAAAATATTCTAAGTGTCCGGGGTCGCAAAAAGTTGATCAACATAATTAGCATTACGCGCATGTCCCGTCTCTTTAAACGAAGGTCGTGATCAACATTTTTTACCTCCCGAACCGTACGTACGATTCAAACCATTATATTCTTATGTATTTTGATGCCCTGAATTTGAGTCTGGCGTCAGATTTGCCACTTTGGCTCACAGTGTTTTTAAACCTCAAGAAATACCAAAAAAATCTATCAAATTCTACTTTATTGGTGTTAAAAGTGTGAACCTATGGAACAAATTTGACGTCAGATTCAAATTCAGGACATCAAAATAAATAAGGGTCTGGTGCTCTAGTCTGCCAGCTATGACACTGTCTTTTTGTGTGCATGTGTAATCATTCATAAATCGGTTTGAATTTCGTGGCTTACTGGTAGGAGCTGCTTGGGCGCCATCCAGTTATCGATTTGGGCATGGCGTGATAACACGGAATTTTGGTAAGTACTAAAAATTGTCTAAAATGAAACTAATTTAATTCTTCATAATCTGACTCTGCCTTTGATATGCGTGTGAATTAAGAAAAATATGAGAAAAACCTATTTATCGAGTCTTTCCCAACTAACAAAGTTGTTCTATACGTTTAAGGTAATAGGATAATTTTATTTTATTACTATTACATTACTCTTCTGCAAAGGCTATTTTGTTTTATTAAAACTGCCAAGGTGATTATTTAGTATTCACAACTAAATTATCATATAAATAAGTGCTAAGAATGTTCTTAAAGCTAAATTTAAATACATTTTGTAGAATTTGTTTTTCGCTGTTTTATAAACGTTTATACAGCAATTATTATAAAATGTTTTAACTCACGGAACAAAATTGATTTATAATAATGACCCCTACCACTTATTGGCCAATTGACAAACGCCTATAAAACTATTCTGTAAAAGTTCAGCTAAGCAATAATAAAACAATTTTACTAGGATTCTTCATAACACATATTATTTCAGGGAACATATTGTATTCTGCTGTAACTGCTAAACAATTGTTATATAAAGGAAGCACGCATTGCTGTCATAAAACACTTATAAAATAATTGATAAATTAAACATTGTCTTTAAAGAGTATAAAATGTTCGTTAACATTTTTATAAAACATGAGTAGGTGTTTATGCGCCCATCAACAAATGTCTCACATCTAACGTTAAAACTATATATGTAGGTACACAATATTACATATCTGGATTAAAGACAATCACAAAATTATTATATTGATTTCCACTGTTAATAAACAAGTGAATAAAAGATCCCTGGGATATAAATTTGCCGTTTATTTAGTTCGACTAAGAAGCGCTTCAGAATGTATTGCTCTATAAGTATTGCAAATAGAGTTTTTGTAAAATATTAAAACATATTGCTGTATATATGTTTTATAAGATGCTCTTTCGGAGCAATTATATTTTTTTAAACTTCCATAAGCACTGCCTCGGAGACTGTCAGTTTATTGAGATATAACAGTTCTTCGAAAAATATCTTTGTTCTATAAGTGTTTTTATAATTATAAATATGCTTTATAAGATGGACGCCATAATGTTATTATAATAAATAAATAATTAATAAACACCACAGAAATTAGACAACCCCCAATTCCAGAAGCCAGGGCTTGTGTGGAAGGGGGTTACACATTGAAAAAACGCGGACACGCAATCATTTCCTGCCGGAGCCAGGATTCGAACTCGGTGGTGCGACGTCCGTGTAATTAATCGCGATTGCCACCTCGCGTCTTAACCTACTCGGCTATCGACCAGACAATGTTTGAACTATTTTTATACTGGCCATTTTGGAAAATAAAAATAGTTTAAAAATAAAAATTATTGTGATATAAGCATTTTAGCAATAATCTATTATTGTGAAATACGTCTGCGAAACACAATTGGTGTAACACCACAAAAAGATAAAATACAAAAAATTTATTTTCACTTTATTTTCTTAAAATTTGATAAATATTCGTTATTTTTAAGGCGCTCAAAAATTTCATTGTATATATACCACATATTTTACAGAAAAATTTTCTTCGCTGTCCAAAATCGCTTTGCTGTTGGCGAAACGAAGTCTTAAACAGTTAAATTTTATCTCATGTTTCACTAAATATGTTGTTAGTTACGTCGCCATATATAGTCACATAGGATCTAGCTACCTTTGTAATATTTTAAAACTATTTTGAGAATTATTATTGTCTGCAAAAATATTTAAAAAATAAATAACCTATGTTGTTGTTGCTGCACATAACAAAAAAGTAGCAATGATGATAATAACCCATGCTTATAAAATTTTATAATTGATGTATTACAAAAGCAGGTTTAAATTTTATAACTGTTTGCTATAAAACTATTTTATAATTATCGTCTACCATTTTTTAAAATTGCATGTAAACGTTTACACAATTATTTTATAATAATAAGCCATAATAAAATAAATTACCCTACATTGTTTTATAAACTGTGCTCATTTTGCGTCTATATTTCTAAAACGTTTATAGTTTTAGAAATGTTTATATTAACAATCTTATTTTGTAAAAAATGTTCCATTCTTTCAGCTTCTACAAAACATCAAATTGCTAGTTAGGGAATGTACAATTATTTAGTTTGTGTGATTAATATCCACTTCAGCGTAACTTAACCAAATGATATACTTTTTAATTTAATTTTTCTCTGTCCGAACGCAAGCTAAATTAGATTTTAAAGCAAGTTTAGAGCATAAATGAGAATTTGCTGTACAAATAGGAATGAGTTCTTCACCCAAAAAAAAAAAAAAGAAAAATCAAAAATGTGTGGTGTTAAGAAAATTGCGTTAAAATTTTTCGATTTCTGAAAGTATGTGTATTCTAATGTAATTTTTTCAAATTTTTTCATATGAAACTTAATTTCTGTAAGCAGAAGACCACAAATATATGATCGAACTTACTTCATATGATAGTTTCAAAACTACCTTTTTTGTAATTTGAGCGAATAGATAGACAAATTCACTGGCCTACCAGAAAAGCTGTTCTGACCTTGACAATACGGGTTTTTGTCGATGAAATATCGTGTCCTTAATTTTATGTAAATTTTCTGTCATAAACAACATTCTGAGGTAAAAACTTTGCAAAGTTTACTCGTATTCCAAAACCTAGTATAGCTAAAACATATTATAATGCGATAATGCTCACCCACAGGTGCTCAGAGATTGTAATTAAAATCCATTTGAAAAGCTGATATTAGTCAAGATATACAGCGCCACGAAATTACTCGTTATTAACGCGGTTGAATAGTTTCCAAACTGTAAAGTCTCCGATTCCGAGATGAATAACGTTTCACAACTTTCTTAAACTAGTTGCGAATGTCTTTCTAAGAGTTTGCGTCTTGTCTTCTTCCATAAACCATTTCGCAGCAAATGATTTGATTTAAAATCAGGAATAACTTTGTAATTTATGCAGTAGGGGCCATATGAAGTAATATTTATTTTTATGCCTTAATTAGTTATAAGGGTTACAATATTGTCTGAAAGTTATTTGTGGCATTCTACGAATATTCTACCACATGTATTATTATCCTCTTGAAAAACAAATCACCGAATCTACAAAATAATAGAATTATTGGAAAAAAGCCTCTGCGCCCGTGACATTTACGTCAAAGGAAAAGTCAGAGGTTATGTTATGCAAATAATATAAATCGGAAAGTAGTCTCTTTCCGTTTTCAAAACTTTTTTTTGGAAGAACTCTTATTATGCTGTGTATGTTAAATACACAGCTTTAAGATTCTGTTTATGTTATTTCCATAGATATTTACTACTTACACAGAACACAGAACTGATGATATTTTCTTTTAGATAATGTTGAGTTTGTTAAATTCTTCTTTTAACATTGGTATCCAAGTTGTACAAATATCTACAGAGCAATTTGATACGCACTTATCTTCATTTAATAAGATTATTGCTGATTCTTTCATTTTTATTTTTTATCTGCTTCTTTTGTTAAAATTTTTATCGAGCCCCACTTTATTCTATGTCCGTTTTCCCAAGCATGTTAACAAATCTTTGATTTCTGAATTTCATTCTTTCTAATGTAATTCTTGTGCTCATCCAACCTCACACTGAAAGGACTGGATGACTCACCCACATAACATTTACCGCACGGAATATTGTAAATACAGTTTTTTGAATTCTGCTCCCTGTTTATCGGTTTTATTTTTGTTAAAATAGATCCTAAAGTGTTCCCCGTTTAAAATATCGTCCTAACATCAAATTTGTCACCTATACGGCGTAGCTTCTCCGATAGTCCGTATACATAAGGAATTATTGCTGTGTAATGACGTTCAGGTTTTTGTCGTACCTGATTATCTTTATTTTAAACATTTATGAAAACTCTATTAACAAAGGCTTCAGAGTATTGATTTTGTACTAGAACCTCTTTGATACATCATTATTAGATGAAATTATTTTGGCCTTATCGTATAAACATTTTACAACACCCTTTTTAACATTTATTGACTGATTTGAGTTAAAAGTTAGATATCTATTAGTATGTGTTGGTTTTCTATAAATGCTTGTTTCAATTATATTATTCACCCTTTTAAAGCGGTAGTTCATTCCTACTTTCTACTTCTAATGTGAATTTAATAGACGGTTCCTTACTATTTATATTTTCCAAAAAACTATCTAGTAAATCGACACCATGAGGCCAAATTGCAAGGATGTCGTCAACATATCTCCACCAGACAACCGGTTTGTTTATACAATTTTGAACATGCGTATTCTCAAAGTTCTCCATAAATATATTGCTTAAAATTGGTGATAATGCAGACCCCATAGCCATACCAAAATCCTGCTGATAGAACTCATTGTCCAATTGAAAATAGGTTGTTTTTAGTTTCCAAATTATTATCATTTAGCAACTTATCTTTAACTATTTTTAAGGTTTCATCTACCGTTACAAGTTGGTGACACTGAAAATTTATAAAGACCAAAACAGTTACTAGTATAATACAATAATTAACTCACAAGTAATAATATAATAAGATGGTTTATTTGAAGTAAAGTATGTACAGGGTTATGAACTATACAGTGTGTCTCAAATTCAATTCCCACCATTGGGATATTGGTAACTATAAGAGATTGAGAGGCGGTTAAATTAGAAAAGTTGTGGCAATTTCAATCCTGATTTTGAATCAGAGCTAATTGCGGTCGTCTTCGAGTTATTTTCAAAAAAATGAAATTTTGTATTTTAGTTTTTGTCAATAATCTGAAAAATTAGCCATCTTACGAAGATAAAACTTTAACCTTCTAAAGGCACTTTTTATGAACTTTCAATTAATGTCGTTATTTTTTTTATAAAGCATTTAGTTTCTGAAATTCGACCCACAATTTTCAATTTTCTTATGGGCACCATTTTTACAGATTTAAAATCTACATTAAATTCTCGTTCTCCTGATGTATAATACTAATGGTTTATGTTCTTACCCAATTAGCAATTTGATGTTTTATAGAAGCTGAAAGAATGTTTATGGAACATTTTTAATAAAACAAGATTGTTGATATAAACATTTCTAAGACGTTTATACAACGCTTGTAGATGCAAAATGGGAACAGTTTATAATTCTTTAATTTATTTTATTATGGCTCTCATAGGTGTTATGAAATAATTGTATTAATGTTTATATAGAATTTAAAAAAATGGTAGACGATAATTATAAAATAGTTTTATAACAAACAGTTATAAAACTTAAACCTGTTTTTGTAATATATCGATTATAAAATAGTGCTTTGGTTACGTTTTAGTTCTGCCATTTTATTTTATTCTTGTGTTCCTCGAGTTAATTTCTTTAACTTCTCTATTTACAATGCCTAGACACAACAATTTTTTAAATAGGGAAATGAGGAATATGATATATGTTTACGCACAAAATAATTTTAGCGGACGTGCTGCAGCGAGGAGAGACTCATTGCAATATCCAACTAGAATACAGCCAGACCATAAGATTTTCAAAGATCTGTATCATCGTTTGGGAGAAACGGGTTCATTTCGCCATAAAAACGATGTAGGACGTCCGAAACGAATTACTCCAGATCAAGAACTAGAAATTTTAGTTCGTGTGGATGAAGATGCTCAAGTCAGCTCAAGTCGTTTAGCAGCGGCAACAGAGGTGAGTAAACAATCTGTCCTAAGAGTCTTACGTAAAGAGCGCTTCTACCCATAACATCTTACTCCTGTACAAAACTTACTTCGAAGGGATTTTCCACAAAGGCTACAATTTTGTTCATTTGCTCTAAATAAACACAAGAGGGATCGAAATTTTGTTAAGAACACTTTATTTACCAACGAAGCAACTTTTACTCGCCGAGGCGTTTTTAACTGGAGAAATACCCATCACTGGGAAGTAGAAAATCCTCATGCTATTAAAGAAAGTCATTTTCAGCAAGAATTTAAGATTGACGTTTGGTGTGGTATCATCAGCGATCGATTACTGGAACCATTTGTTCTTCCTCCAAATTTAAAGGACAGTCTTATTTATCTGTTTTTTCTTCAAAATACTCTCGCTAATATATTACATGATTTCATGCTAGACATACGGAACAGAATGAGGTTCAAGCAAGATGAAGCTCCCCCTCATTTCTCCATTGAAGCCAGGAATTATCTTGATGAGACTTTCCCAAGCAGATGGATCGGTCAAGGAAATGAATTTGCTTGGCCATCAAGGAGTTCTGATTATAATGGATTATTATGTGCGGGGACATATGAAGTCCTTAGTCTATGCAAATACTATCAACTCAAGAGAAGAACTGTGGGACAAAATAAAAAAATGCAGCGAATTTTATTAGAGGACAGGAAAATGTATTTTTCAATGTAATAAAATCTTTTATGAATAGAATTAGAAAAGGCATAGAATTAGGTGGAGACCATATCGAACATTTACTCTAAGTTGCAGCAATGGGGTTTTTACTTAGGAGAAGTTTATAATTTTATTATGCCAACTTTTACGTTATTTTCTGGTGTTCTAATTAGATGTTACAGTTCAATTTAACATTTATACGTCATTATAAAAAAATCTCTAAATCATTACTTTATCTCTTACATTGAATGTCTAACGAAATCGTGTTATCCGTCGTCACGCGTAATATTTATTATTTAGTTGTCTATATGAACCCGCAATTGTAAGGACTCTGTTGCACTTAGGTGTAGGCATGGCATTATACATTTTGATGTGTAGCGTGTTGCATATACTTAGGCTTTCTATTTCTGTAATTCTTATAAGCTAGGCAACCAATAACTTTTAATTAGTTTATAGGTAGATTCCTATGACCGTACTGATGATCGGTAACACATATTTATATCTTCACGATAGTTTTGGCTTAGGTTTCGTCTTCCGGTATTCTGTCACTTTTTCACGTGTAAGTTCGCTTGAACGCTTGGCAATTATTAACTGGTATTTTACGTGCTCTTTACGATTTTTGAAACGAGTAATTTCACCATTCTGGGATATATTCGCAATGTTACATTTTTCGATTATCCATTTATGTTTGGACGAGTGCATATTTTTATGGTATTGGAAATCGATTGTCTTCATTGGAAGGATCTATACGTAAAAGCCATTTTTGCCAAATTTACACGAGGCCAAGGACATCCAAGGTCAACAACATTTTTCTAAGAAAACCCTCCGAAACGAGATAATTATTTTATTTTTATATTCAAACTAGCAAAATTTTACTTGTAGTAAATTGTTCAATGGTAAAAATTTATTTTTAGGGTTTTTTTTACACCTACGGTTTCGCCTAGGATTTCGTAGTTTTTCCTACGTTTTTTTTGTCTCTCCTGATACGAATAACTTTTTTTCCACTGGTCTACACGTGCTTAGGTTATTTCTCCTTGCTGGACTGGAATTTATTTTTTTGTGGAGGAGCCATCCATTTTCTGAGTTAATTGATAGGCTGGAAGTTGCCCATTCCTGAAGTTTGAGCCGAAGCTGAAGCCCTGCTGCCTGCAAGTTTGTTTGTAGACGACGACCAACTGGGTACGTCAGATTGCAGTTTTAATATTTGACGTAGCATAGATTTGATCCTTGTTTTAGACAATCTTTTGGTTTAAGTATTTATCTCAATACCATGAAAATAATCCTTTTGTTCCACACCGTTTCGTAAGAAAAATTATGAAAAAAATTCATCATCAGATACGGGTCCTGCAGCGCCCTCTATGATCTAACTCGATAAATACATAAATTACTGTTTCTTAGAATGAAAATGTTCCTCTAGTAAATTTGGCGAAGATCAGTCAAGAGGATGTTGAGTTATTGCAATAAAACGAAAAAATAATTTGAACTTTGACACCCTGTACCTTTTTTAAACAGCAACATTTTACTAAAGCATATGTGGTTATATCCTTATATTTTGGTCCAAGAATTTACCCCTGAACTATGGCCTATTATTAATTATCCACCCTGTATATAATCGAAAACTATACCAAATATATTTCAAATTCTCTTTTTCTCTGCTAACATGTTGTCGCTTTTTCTTATTTTCACCTCTTAGACTTAGACTTTAGCATAATATTATTTCTTCCTGCATCACAGAAAAATCAGAATTTTACGTTATTCCCTAAAAAATCCTTCCAGATTAAGTACAATTTGCGATATACATATCGAAATTACTTTAATAATTGCCCGGGGCAGATATATTTTTATTCCGCGTCCCTTCTGACAAACATATTACTATTAGTTTCATAAAGTATTGCCAGTCGATAATAATTAACTGCATAGTTGCAATACATTTTTAATTTAAATTAAAAAGTTTTAACATCCAAATTGCCCCAATTTCATAAGGGCATTAATCAGCATTTTAAATTTGGTTGTAGTTAATTTAAAACAGGTATATATACATATATATGTACATGTATCCCACCGCAAACCCCTAAATTGATTAGCAATCTACCAAAACAGTTCAGACCAAACCATAATTATTGTGTTGTGGTATGATTTAAATGTATATAGGAAGCGTATATTTGTTGTGTAGGATGTGCTGTGCATTTGTATAGTCCGTGTCCGGAATACAAAGTGCTAATAATGATTACCGCAATACCAAGGATCCTCAGTTCTTAGTTTGCCAGCGAAAGGGTCCATGTTACGGGACTACAGAATAAGACCACTTCCGAACGTTAGCATTAGTGGCTGACTCAATTCCCTCTTCATTGTAACGCTTGACCCACGGTCGTAGGCTTCACATCGTATTTTCCGAGAGAATAATAATGTGATAGGAACACGATTAAATTATCTTACTTACAAAAGTGTAACGTGACAAATTTTTATAAGCACCAACATAAAAATATTATTACAGATATTATGCATGATAAAACCATTAACCTAAATTATGTTACGGCATGAAATCAGATAATTGCTTCTGAAGGGATTTTACAGTTGGTGGGTCGCCGTTTTCGATCTTTTTTTTTTGTTTAAATAATCAAGTATTCATGTTAGTATTTTAAATTATTTTATCCAACACTTTCATATAAAGTGATCATTACTAATGAGATTTTAAAGATATAAAGTGGCCGATAAGTCACTAACAAGTTAAAGTAGTGAGCTAAAGTGAGTATATATTAAGTCACTAGTAAGATAAAGTGATTTAATTTTAATATAAAAATGTCCAAGCAGTTTATTTATTGTCTTTATTATATGGAAAATTAAGAAAACAAAGAATGCACTAACACCTATTTTTTTATTTATGTTTATATTAACATTTTTTGTCATTACATTCGATTTTTCACAAAGAATACTGCTCTCCTGTACACAATTTTTCCTTTATACTAGTAAGACGTCTGTGTCGCTTGACTCGTTTGCGCAGCTCTCCCTGTATTTTTTTTAGTAATAACAAGCTTGTTTGACATTGAATCTTCCAAATAACCCTCCGCCGCGGCGGATGATTTCCACCCACCGTGAGGTTTAAGGGTGGTAATAATAATAATAATAATAATAATTAGTTAAGCAGCGTTCAGAAGATGTGCCGAACGCAAGAGAAGAACATGCGCCTCTATTTCTACAATTCAGACAGGGTCCTCATTCGGAAAATAGTGGAAAGTGACAACAGATATACACCGTTAAACCTCAAAGATCGACAACACGAGATAATGACCCGAACGAACGAGGATATTCAAACAGCATGGCAGGACAAGGTACTCCACGGAAAGTATCCCAATGCCTTAAACAATCCAGAGATCGACAAGGAGACCTCGCTCCTATGGCTTAAGGAAGGAATGTTACACCCAGAAACTGAGGAATTCATAATAGCCATTCAGGATAGCATTATCCGTACGAGAAATTATGAAAAGTACATTCTTAAAGTCCCCGGCGTGAACGATGTGTGTAGAAAGTGTAAGGCAGCGGGTGAAACTATCGAACATGTCACTGGAGGCTGCCCCGCTTTGGCTACGGGAATGTATTTGGGAAGGCACAACGAGGTGGCGAAAATCATCCATAGAGAATTGGCACTTAACTTAAGACTCATTACTAATCCACCGCCCTTCTATAAATACACACCTCAAGCTGTTTTAGAAGACGACGAAACATTGTTGTACTGGGATAGACCAATACAGTCTGATAGAAGCTTGGATCACAACCGCCCTGGCATCCTGGTGATCAAAAAGAAAGACAAGAAGGCCACTATAATTGATATTGGATGCCCCCTAACCAACAACCTACAGAAAACGGAGATGGAAAAGAGAAACAAATATCAGAATTTGGCCATAGAACTTAAACACGTGTGGAGATTAGAGGAGGTTCGAATTATCCCGATCATAATTTCGGCTACAGGCGTGGTGACGAAGAAGTTCTTGAATTATTTGGAGCAACTTAATCTACCTAGAGGCCTCGTGAAGATTATCCAGAGGACGGTGATTCTCCAGACATGCCATATTACCAGAAAGTTTTTGAACGACGAAGGATAGAAAACCGAAACATCCACCGGATTAATGGGACGTGATGAATTTCATCCCCGTTAACCGAGCCGATCCCCAACAGCAATGGGCCCGGGACAGGCCCGGGTCCCCACAGAGCCGAACCCCAACGGCGCGCGCGAGGGGGCCGTAAATTTTTTCCGGCTTCGGCCGAGAAAGTGCACGGCTTAAGTCTATAATAATAATAGCTTTATTTGCCCAACAGGATACACCCAATTATAGGACAAAGAATTAAATGAAATTGGAGAACATTATGTATACAAGTTATATAAAAAAAAATATATCAAATACTATAGTATAATATATATGACATATTAAGTATAACAAATATAATGAATATACTAAGTATAACACAATACAACAGATACAATAAATATAATAAATACAGTAATAAAATGACAAATAATAGATAATTGACAATAATAACAAATAATAAATGAATAATAAAGAATGCTACGGATTAAACATGCGCCTAGCACAATTTAGCAAGTCATTTGGTGAGCATGAATTTATATCACAGTGCTGACTTAATTTGTTGAAATTATAACACATACAGTTTATTGGTGATTTTATCATGACGTTAGTATTGGCGCGAGTACAATAAAATGTTGGATTTTGCCGAGAATGTTCTCTTGGAGTATAGAAATTAAGTTGTGAGAGTAATTGCGGGCTATCAATATCATTATGTAGCAACTTATAGAAAAAAATTAACATAGAGCAGATTCGTCGAAATTCTAGACTCTTAAACTGAAATGTACTTAGGAGAAGAATATTGTCTACTTCTCTCTCGGGATATATTCCTGTAGTTTCGAATGATAAAAATTTTAGAAATTTTCTGCAAAGATTAGTCCCTCGCACTGTATTTTGCTGGACAGGTCATCAATGAACAGTAGAAATAGCAAAGGCCCAAGATCTGAGCCTTGGGGAACTCCTGATGTTGCTGAGTATGCTGTTGACTCGTATCCATTGTAAAACACAAATTGCAGCCTGTCGGTTAGGTAAGATTTGAAAAAATCTAATAATTTTAGACTGAATCCTAACTTCGCCAATTTTTGCAACAGCAACTGATGATCAATGCGGTCAAAAGCCTTTGTGAAATCAGTATACAAAACGTCTATCTGTCCACGTCTATCTAGAGCATCAAATACTGTTTGACTAAATGATACTAAATTTGTAACAGTTGATCTATTGGACATGAAGCCATGCTGGTATGGCGATAGTATGTTTTTTGTAGATAGATATATGCGATCGTACAGGATAATCTCAAGAATTTTCGCGAAGTTACATAAGAGGGAAATTTGCCGATAATTGCATATAATTGATATATCTCCTGCTTTGAAAATTGGAGACGCCTTTGCCATCTTCCATTTATTAGGAAAGACTTCCGTTTTTAGTGAGAGGTTAAATAAAATACAGAGTGGTATTGAGAGTGTTTGGGCGTAATCTCTTACCAGAAAGGAGGGTATTAGGTCTGGACCTGACGTCATTTTGTTTTTCAGTTTCTTTGTGGTATCATGTCATCAATTGCTTCTTCGATTGCATAAAAGACCAAAAATTCTTTGGAGTTAGGGTGCGTTACTTCCCGCGCCTATAACTCCAATAATCTTAATACTATGTAAAAATGTGTCTGAACCATATCGATAGAGAATTTACTTATCTTCAGCTTTGATAACCATCTTTTTTCGCAGGACCATTCACAATCGAGATATTTGCAGAAACATGATTTTTAAGCGGTATTTCCCCAAAATTGGTGGTGTTCCGGGGAGCGGGCGAGGGGGGAAAAATTAGTTTGTCCAAAAGAGGCCTATAGTGAACTGGTTCCAGCAGTAAAATCTCTTGTGCGGTTTAAAACAATATCAATCTAACTGACGACTGACCTATCATTATTCTTTGAAAAGTTCACCACACCACTTAATTGTAAAAGTAGGCAATGGGACATCTGATCATAGGAAAAAGTTCCAGGACAGTAATAAGTTTATTTGTAGGAGAAACCACTTGAAAAGTCCCTTCGTACCAAGGGTAGAAAGTCGACTTAAGCCTGTCCTTTCGTATTAAAATGAGTTTACAAGTTTTAATGTCAGTACTAAATAAATCTGTCGAAGTAGATTTCGTTTAGGATTTGTAAATTGTAAGTTGTCAAAATAATTTTGTAATTTGTTGATAAACAGTGAGTTTTGAATATCAGAATGCGATTTAATAAAATATTCACGTAGACAAGCTCGGCAGATGAGTAAAGTATATCATCTTTAGGCATGGCTCTTAAACCTAATAAAATTATTGGAAGCTCATAGTACCAATGAACGGAATTAGCCCGGACAAGCAATGCAGTTTTTAAGGTTCTATGAAAACGTTCAACCATACCATTCCTCAGTGGGTGGTATGTAGTTATACGGATTCGATGGAAACCCAAAAATTTTGAATAGTCATGAAGAAGATTTGATTCAGACTGAACTTCTTGATCAGTAGTGACATGAAGTGGAATGCCAAAATGACATTGCTCAAAACGACCTCTGGGAATATTAAAATTGCCGATTGGAGTTTTTAAATGCGTATTAATTTTTGAAGTCTGACAACTTGTGCAAGTCTTGGTACATAAGATGTTCATTTTGAACCAGAAGAAGTATATAGAAGTTTTAAGTTTCTCGGAAGAACGTTTGGGTTAAATTATGAAATATATCGAGAACTGCGCGACGTAAAAATTTTGGTACAAAAGGGTGATATTTAGAAAACGAAACATTGCACCAAATTCCATCATTCGAATCAGTAATTTTTATTCTTTGTAAAGAGTATTTGACTTTGCAATTTGTATTGATTTGGCTTGCAAATAAAAAGCAATTATCAGATTGAGCATCTTTCGATAAATGAAAAATTGAAATTAATTGAGTCTGCAGGAAATTGAGGTAGATGATAAAATAGTGTGTTGCTGTAGCAAGGAAAAATCTATATGAGCGATAAAGCATCAGCTATGACGTTCTCTTTATCATTAATATGACTTATGTCGCTTGTAAATTGTGAAATGTATTCCAAGTGTCATATTTGTCGAGGAGTTTTTTCTGCATTTGAAATAAAATATACGATCTTCTAAAATATGCTTGAAAATTTCAATCGATGTGTATAATGACAGCAACGTCTTGCCGAAAGCGGAATATCTCTTCTGAGCATCATTTAATTTGCGAGAGAAAAAGGCTCAATGTGTAGCAAGATTTCAAAATTTTTGTTCTAACACAGCACCCATAGATACATTTGAGTAGTCAACAGATATATAGTAAGTGTTACACCTTCATTGTAATTAACATGTTAGTGCAGTCCGCTGACCTATATCTTTAATCTTATCTGTGGCTATATATATATATATATATATATATTTTGTATATACATTTATTTAACTTCGGCCTATTTCCGCTACTGAGGCCTAACACCGACGCCTGTAGACGAGCTACCCCCAACCAGAAATTTTGCCGAACCTCTTCCCTTAAGAAGAGTAGGGATCTTTTACTTGCCTAACATTTAATAGACAAGGGACCGACGGCTTTACATCCCCTCCGAAGGATGGTATATCTCCTATACAACCCTCGCCTAAGGTTGTATAGCTTCCGCGCATACACTGATATACAAGCCGCTGGAAGATGTGTGAGGCGAGAACGCGGTTTCCGTTGGAATGGTCACCAATCCAAGTACTAACTGCGCCTGTCGTTGCTTTACATCGCATACCGAAGTATGTACATAGTAAAGACGCACCTACGCTCGCCCCTATCTGTGGCTAAATGAGTACTGAAAGTATATAGAGGAGTTAACATTTCTGCAAAGTTAGGAGCGAAACGACGCCGACGATAGAAATTCACCATTCCTATAAATCATTGAAGATGTTTAAGAGTAGAAGGTTTTGGAAAATCGTTAATATTATTAATGCCTTCATCGGTAGGTGAAATGCCATCAGCAGAAATATAATGACCAAGAAAATTTAAAGAATTCTTACCAAAAACGCACTTTGTTGGTTTGATATTGAATACGCTACAATATTCCTGTGCGGCCGTATGTCAATTTATAAAAAATATTCTGCCCACTTTATCATTATCCAGAAAATTGTAAATTACCAAATAAATAAATTGTCGCTCCCCGTAATGATCTTTTATTCATTGGACAAAATTACAGATTGTGTTTTATATAAGGCAAACTATTAAAGGAAAAAAGTTGTAAGGGCTTTTATTGGGATACTATATTATTAGACATATTTTGTCTCAAATTAGAATGTCTACTTCGTAGTTAATAATACAAATGGAAAATTATAGGCCGCAAAGTAAAATTAGATCTTATCAAATAATAATACCTACCCAAAATAGTTTGTTACTTATCGTTTAATATTGAATTAGTCTTTGTGAAGGCTATACAATGTGAAAAGTTTAGCTGGAATAAATTTTATAATTTTAGTATCTATTATTTTTCAAGTAAATCCTAATCATACCGATATTATTTTTCACGAGCTACATTTCAACTAATGTTATTGGTTACTTGCGTTTATATTTTTCTTCAAATGTAAAGGCATATTAAGATACACGCTATTTGATTTTTTAAAGTCTTAGAAGTATCTGAATAGCGAGCAGTTAATTTATTAACTGTATAGTAAATCAGAGTTCATATGTGAAGATTAGAAAAGACTGAAAGTAGTAAACTTATTTTATCAATATTCATATAAATATTGACACGCACTGTATGAAATTAAAAACAGTTTTAATTATCCCAGTTTTTAAAAATTAACGGCAAATTTCATTGTTAAGCGTGTTCTCTAAAATAATAGAAAAGACAATGGCGAAACGAATAATAATATCCTGTCAACTCCTTCGGAAGGATTTTCAAAACTGAATTTGTTGTTACCCTCCTCGTTATATACCTAGGCCCCGCTTCGCTTCGCTGGTCATTGGTCGTGCTTGGTTCGCTTTGCTGCTCATTCGTCGTGTTTGGTTGACTGTGACTTACTAGTGCTGATACTTGGCAATACCAGTCTCCACGTGTTACTAAGTCGATACCCATCCTCTCTGTTAAAGTTATTCACGTTTTTCATAATTTCCAGTGATTCCCTAATGATTCTCGAATAATAGCGCGTATTCCTGTCTAATATATTGACGTCCTCGTAGTCAATTTTATGATTCTCGTTATTATAGACATGTTCTGCTATCGCCGATCTATCCGTGTATCCAAATCTGGTATTTCTCTGGTGTTCTTTGATTTGGGTAGGCATACATAGGTTGTTGCATGCCTGCTCTACGTCGCGGGGGTCACAGATAGGCTGAAGAAGATTTTATTCAAAAAGAAAGTATGTGTACGGTTTCGAACAGTGAAGAAAATACAGCAGATGGTTCTCTCAATCAAAGACCCTGTCCCCAAACTGTTGTCAAAAGGTGTTTACCAGTTGAAGTGCATATGTGGTAAGAGCTACATCGGACAAACAGGACGGAGTATCAGTGCAGAATCAAAGAACACCAGAGAAACACCAGATTTGGATACACGGATAGGTCAGCGATAGCAGAACATGTCCATTATAACGAGAACCATAAAATTGACTACGAGGACGTCAATATATTAGACAGAAATACGCGCTATTATCCGCGAATCATTAGGGAATCACTGGAAATTATGAAAAACGTGAACAACTTTAAGTAAGTAAGTCACGGTCAACCAAACATGACGAATGAGCAATGAACCAAGGACGACCAATGACCAGCGAAACGAAGCGGCGCCTAGGTATATAACGAGGAGTGTACGACAAATTTAGTCTTTAGAATGCTTCTGAAGAAGCTGACAGGATGATCAGCGAAACGTCAAGTCAAGTTCGACGACCACGGCAAGATCCGAAAGAAACTACTTCATTAAACAACGGCCGTAAAAATCTGCATTCTACTAAATAAAATATATGTATGTGTGCGTATGTTTAGACTATATATTACTTTATAATTAGGTACATTTATTATTATACATATATTTATATTTATTTTATCTCTGGGCTTATTCTATCCAACTATATTTTGGCATAAAGTATTAACAAAAATCTATCCATTTAACTGTATAAAATTAAATTTTCTTGTTACAAGAAACATAAGTGTTTTCTAATACCGTCAACAATATAAGCCTTATAAAGAAAACTAATAATATTCATGTAAAAATTCCTACAATGTCAATATACATGGTGTAATTATTTTAACAACACACTTAAGAAAAAGTAAGTCGTGTTCAAATATTTGTTGAAAGACTTGACAAGGAAACGAGAGCACACTCGTAATAGTCATGAGAGCGCGAAACAAAATGTCAAGACAAACATCTTCACATCCACTTGAAAAACGTGATCTTCTCTTTTAACGTTTATTTCCAGTACGTGTCTCGCAAATACTCCGCTGAAAATCAGAAAACGTTATTTAGCTGAATTGGTCGCTTCTACATATTGTGCGGTTTTATATTATTTTATATAAAATATTTGCTAAGTATTTAGAGTATTAATGATGAATTATTGGACAGTTAATCAAGCTATTCAATAACCATCCATCACTTTGGTTATTGAACACCTATAAAAAATAATTGAATACATTTTTTGTGGAAATAATACTCATAATGTATTTATAACAAAAATATTATTGTAGCGACAAAATTGTAAATTTAAAGCATTTTTTTATCTAGTCACAATAGAATTAAGTAACATTACATACAGAGTGATTTCGAAGTGCTTGGCAAAATTTCAGCAACGTGTTGTGCACATTAGAAAAAGGTGTATATATTAAATTTAAAAATTATAGAATTAATTTAACATGGTCCTTGTTTTGATAGTGTCGACACCAGACGGATACAAAAAATTCAAAGTTCGTCAACATCAAAGTTAACTATAGTCCAGGCACGTATAGTTCAGATGTATTTTTCAGATATTGGGATATTGTTCCCGGTGCTGGTTTAATTTTATCCTTTATTGAGCCTTCAATGCATGTTCAGCTACTGCGCTTGATTTCCAACCCCCGTGTGTCGTTTCATTTCAATTAGATTAGCTCAACTATGCAAAAACAGTGGTAGATGATCCGATCCGTATACTATTTAACATCCAGCCAATTAAGAAATGCTGCAATTTTCTTTCATATTGTTACCTCCTTTCCCTTATTATTTACTCTTGGTAAAGAATTGAGGCAACATATGCGGACGACTAGCTGGTTTAAGTCGGAGCAAAAAGCCGTGGATCCGGAGTATTCGTAAGAAACTTACTCATTTTGAAATGTACAGCATAAATGACAGATTTCTGTTTATTTCGAGAAAAGGAGACAAAGAAAAATTGATGTTGAATTGGGCACCATCTATAGTGAAAATAAGTAGAATTGTCTCCTTTTCTCGAATAACCAGTCTACTATAGATCAGGCTGAGATTGTTGGTAAGAGAAATAAAAAGATAGTTCAAAATGAATGATAAAATATATTACATAAATAGATAAATCGGTTTGTATAAAGTGAAGTTACTTAGTAATATCGGCCAACAAAGACTAATTAAAATTTAAAAGAAAATATATAACAAATTTATGCCAGGATCCTAGATTCTGGGATTGAATATTGTTGAGGTAACTAGTTCTGGAACAGCAATCCAGGCCCACAATTGTCTCTTGCAAAAATGGAGTCTAAAGGTTTCCTTGGCAATTTAGTTTACGTCTCTTAATGAAATGAAGTTTGAAAATTGTGGGAAAATTGTCCAACTATGTAGTTTTTGAAAAGTTAATGAATGCAAATGTTGATGTTCAAGTTTTCAATAAAAAATAAAAAAAAACAAGCATAAAATAAGAAGAAAGTCAAATTTTCAATATGAAGAAAATTTTTCAAGTATCAATATGCAGAGAGATATACATAAGCTATGCATAAGCTGTGCAAAAATGTAGAAGCTAGGCAGAAATGTAGAAGATATGTAGAAATGTAGAAGCTAGTTTCGTAAACTATAAATTGCCAAAAGAATGAAAAAGAAACAAAAAAAATGTTTTAAAACCATGTAGTACATTATAGTATTTTACCTACTTATTAAATTAAAAAGAATTGAATTTGAATTTAAATTTATTTTAAAAATAATTGAAATTACATCAAAGACAAAAATTGAAAATTACTGAAATTTTAAATTACTAATAAATGAAATTTAAATGGATGTTAAACACTTGTTAACGCGGATATAAAAATGTAATATTAATTACTGAAGTCCACAGTTAAGTTTTATATACGTTCGAATCAGTACAAAAGCTTCAAACAAATGATTTTTTGGTGAATTTTACTAATAAGGTAAACATTATTTGTCCCACTTACTGCAAAATAATGCCACCACACAAACTTGAAAGCTGTAAAACGTAGAAATGGTACAGGTATGGCCATCTGTTAATTGTTGAGTTAAGCGCAACAACCTGCCTTATGTAGATTCCCGTACTCAAACAAATTACAGAATCGATAAAAGGAATCTATAATACCACATACCACAGCTGACTTAGATTGCAACAATTTGTAATTTCTATTCTATACATAACCAAAAATATGAACTGCCGTAATAAATAATAAAACGTATTGTGAGAACTCAGTAAATATATTACATCTTATAGGATATACTATATATAGTAATGAGAAAGGTAAGGAAAATATAAAAATTTAAATATAGGTATCTGAATGTAAATAAATGTTTTTAGACAATTGTTTCCTTAGATGCTGTAATAGAACGGAGATACATAATAGTGTAAAAAACATGACTGAGTTCCTAAGCTATAAAAATAAGTACATAAAACAATGTGAAATGATTTAGCAGTTATGAAAGTATATTCTGTTAGTTGAAAACAGTTTCACTTACAAAAACTGAATCAAAATGCTATACAGATCGTGCTAAATATAAATAAAATACCAGTTATGAAATAAAATTATTAAATAGACATAGGCCATGTAACACCACATTTTTGAAGGAAGGCTAACTGGTGATGTTTATTTAAACTTTCGTAGAGCTATCTTGCCAAATTTATTAGAAGGCATCAATACTAGGGGTTTGTGGTTTCAGCACGATGGTGCTGGACCCCATTTTTATGTACTCATCCGGGATCATCTGAACCAGCATTACACCAACAGATGGATTAGTAGCGGAGGTCCGCTAAACTGGCCACCTAGGTCTTCTGACCTTACACCTCTAGATTATTTTTATGGGGTCATCTCAAGTCAGAGGTGTACAATGAAGAGTTCAATACACGAGAGCAGCTTCTAGAAAAAATTATTACTGTATGTGAAAACATTAGAAATGACCTGGAAGTGATTGAAAGGTCAGTGAAAAACATATTAAAACGTTCTCGAATGTGTATTGACGCTGGGGGCATTCATTTTGAAAACCTGTTATAGTTTTAATTATTTGCACTGTTTTTAAATTTTTTTCTCTCAAAAAACGGTTCACATTCAACGGTAAGTTTAGGGGTGTTTTGAACTCAGCTGACTAAAGAAATCTGGGCCATACTTGTAAAAAAATTGATATCTTTGCTGTCAGAAGCAAAGTTTGCAGCTTCAACTATATTTGGGGGTATGATGATTCACTGTATTCACTATCTGAGTCCATAATAATTATATAAAATATGATTAAATTAAAGGGATCTGTCATAATCAATTGTTTGTTGAATCATTGCTATGGTAGGCTACTAAATGAAAGTGTTTCTTCTGTCCATTATTAAAAATATAAATGTGACATTTTCATTTTCATTTCTAGAGATGAAAATATTTTCGTCTCTAGAGTAAAAAAAAAAATATAAAAAATTAACTTTTAAAAACTTGCTTTTCGTACGAAGTCGTACTAAAAAGTAAAATATACGACAGAAAGAAAACCAAGGCGTGCGACCTTTGTATTTTCCCTTACATACAATTATGCGTACAATCATACAAAGTGCGCACGCCTTAATTTTCTTGCAGTCGTACATCAAAAATTATGTAATATATGATTTGAATGAAACAACTACTCAGCGGGCAAATATCCCGACCTGCATTGAATTATACCATAAAAATCATGAAAGATTGGTAGTCAATGCCATTTGTCAATTCCCTGACCAGATATGGAACGGTTTCGAATTTATTAGTTCTCATCAGTATGCCATACCTTGGGAATTGACAATATTTAAATTCTACAAAATACGCAAACAACCAGATTAACGTCGCTATTTTATTAATTTTACTTAAATACTTTTTTAATAATTATTTAATGTATTATTGCTACTTAAAAAGGAAAACGCAAAACAGAAAAAATAAAGAAAAACAGTTTAGTTAATCATAATTTAGAGCACAAATTTGAAAAAGACACTAATTATTTTATACACTGGTGTGATGAATTAAAATTATAATAAATTTTCAAAATGGGCACCGCCAGCGGCAATACATTTTTGTGAACGTTTAAATAGAGTTTTCACCGATCTATCGATCATAGCCAGAATGTGTCTAATATTGTCACATACATTAAAAAATTTTTGTTGTCATACTTTACGGACACAGTGAAAATTACCGTTTATAATATTGATTTGAAATTTGGTAAACTTATGTATTATAACGGATCTGGAACTAGATTATATTTTGATCTAATTTTGTTGAAGGGTTCGGAGGTAAATGGGATAAATAAGAGTAAATAGGCAACGCAAGCAGGTAAGAGACCATAAAATTGCAGTTTAGGGCATTTACGAAAAGTCAAAAAAAATTAAAATGTGATTTAGTGTGTATACAAGAACGAAAAGTCTCAATTTTTTTTTGTCGTTAGATACCCCCTCTACCACCCCCCTTGCCACCTCCGCCCTATTATTAAAGGGAATAAAAAATTAAATTGGGATTTAGCTTGTATACGAAAACCAAGGCACCCTAAAATATTTTTGGCATTAACCATTAAATTGGGATTTAGTGTGTGTACAAGAACCAAGGGCCTTTAAAATTTATTTTGGATTTTTTTTTTCGGGAACGGATGGAATCTACTGCATTGTGAACATTCTTCACAGAATAACTATCAATAATCTTACAGAACTAATTCCGGGCTTCTATTCGTTAAAATTTTAATCCAAAAGAAGTATATTAGTTTCGTAGATTAGCTTAAGTAATAATACTAAAAGCAACCAAGCAACTCGCTGCGGCACCGACTCGTTTTTACCGCCCTAGGCCAACTATTTCATAAACTAATCTCTCCATTTAATTATTCAAAATATAATTAACACTTCGTTAAACTGAGAGAGGAAATAAAACTTATAAACATACTCATAGAGCCGAAGATTTAGAACAAAGTTGGCCATAAAGAGAGAATTTACACATCGTGAAAGCTCGTATTAAGCAGAATTATCTATAAAGCTAGGTGCTTTGCCTAATGATAATTTTAATTAAATGTTCAGATATAGAGCGTGCATTATATATTATAAGACAACGCATAGGCTTCGTTAGAATTTACAATTAAAACTAATACTGATATTATTGTAACTACTGTACTAGGTTGTGTGCTTATTTAATTGGAGCAGCCTACCCAGGGATTATATTTTCCAGATTTTAATTAACTGATATTTCATTTAAATCACTTGACTTAAATGTAACCAATAACAGACGTAATAAACGTCGAAATAAGGAATGTGAACGTACTCTTGTATACAGTGTGATGCCAAATGGTGAGATAAGCTCGACTTTATATTTATCTCTATAAAATAACTACAGTTAGTAATAAAAAACTATCGTTTCAAGCCGAATCGGCCTATTTCCTAGTTCCTGTTTACAATAAATTGCACCAATACAGCTGTTTGCAATATATTTGACAAGTGTGTTCCGATAGTAAAGACTAAGGATAATAAATTTTCTCCCTGGTACACACCTGGAAATAAAGTTAAAGAATGAAATAGGAAGTTGTATAAAAATGTGAAAATAGAACAATGTAAAATTGATTGTAATAATTTAACATCTAAAATAGAAAAGACATCAAATCAGGGGTGGAAGTTATAAGAAGACGTTGAACGAAAACTAAAAGATGATACAACCAGGTGCTGTGTATATTCAGCCAATTAAGCTGTTTAAATTTGTCACTGATGTGGTCAAATTTTCTCAAGTCGTGAATGAGCCGGCAACATGTATTCTGCACTTTTTGAATACGATTCCTAGTGCTTTTATCCAAACACGGATAATAAACAATATCACAATAATAAAATATAGGCATGACCATTGTCTCACATAATTTCTTTCTTGATTTGTAATTCAGTATGGATTTGTTTGCATACAAGAGTTTTTTTTTATGTACGTTTAAAACTTTAAAAGTTTTAAACGTAAATAAAAAAAAACTCTTGTATGCAAACAAATCCATACTGAATTACAAATCAAGAAAGAAATTATGTGAGACAATGGTCATGCCTATATTTTATTATTGTGATATTGTTTATTATCCGTGTTTGGATAAAAGCACTAGGAATCGTATTCAAAAAGTGCAGAATACATGTTGCCGGCTCATTCACGACTTGGGAAAATTTGACCACATCAGTGACAAATTTAAACAGCTTAATTGGCTGAATATACACAGCACCTGGTTGTATCATCTTTTAGTTTTCGTTCAACGTCTTCTTATAACTTCCACCCCTGATTATCTCAAAAGTAAACTCGTACCTAGAAATGAAGTACATGGTCGAACTGTCAGAAAAACATGTTGACAATGCCGCAACACTCGTCTGCTATATTTCAGCGATCCTTCTCATATACTGCCGTAAATCACTACAATATGTTGAATAATACGACACAATGTTACTCTCTAGTTAAGTTTAAAAAACAGCTTAAGGCATATTTATTTGCTAGGCAAAAATAATTATTCATCTTTTAGATTAACTGGTTGTTATTTACATTTTCTCTTTTTCTTTTTTTTTAATTTAGTTTATAGTGTCTACAAATTAGTAATATCCTCTTTATGTATATTTTATGTTATGTGTGTGCCAGAGGTACTTCACTTTATATTTCTCAATTATACGTATACAATACTTTAGAATAAGAATCTTATTGTCATTTTTATTATTCTTTATGTAAATATCGTAAATGTATCTCTGGCATTTGGGGTTAAGTGGAAGAATAGTCCTGTGACTAAACTTCGCCCTTTATGAACCTTTCATAATAAAGACCTTTATTATTATTATTATTATTATCAAAGTAGCATATAAAAACTATACCACAAATGTTGAAAATACTATCAAGTGCGATGTGAAGGCAGTTTTGGAATTTTGTCAAGACAAGAAATAATAATAAAACTAGAATACCAAAGGAACTATGCTAAGCCCAGTCAGGCTATTTATTTTTCGATTGCAACAGACACTGGACCGTTAGATGTCGCCTGCTTACTATTTTACATGTCGCTATGGTAAAGATACCGAGATGTACCAAATAGTCAAGGAATCCTCGTGTCACATGCCTACCTTGCACTGACGAGAGCCAACAGCTCGAAGCTGCAGTCTGCAAGTGGTGTGTGATGACTGGCACGAGAGCTCCTTTAAGTAGGATCAGTCTTCCGGCTGGTGTTTGTTGTAATCGAAGCATTAACGTTTTGTTGGTAATATGCGAATATTACACTTAACGCACCAAGCTTGTAACTTGTAATTCAGCGCTCGGCGGGGTACATAGCCCGGAAAATAGCTATTGGTTGCAGTCTGGTTACATTCCTTATAGTAAATTAAGGATTTTATAGAGGAGCTTGCGACTGAAATATTTATACAGACAGCAGGGGGAGGTTAGCAAGCAGTAAAGCAAGATTATTGACAAAAGCAGTATAAGTGATAATATTAGCGTATAAAGGCGAACAGTGCACGGCTATCGGAAGAAATGAAAGGCATTTACCATATCATACTACAGGTTATGATGCAGACCGGAAGCTTCATAAAAGTAGTATAAGATAAGTGTGACGTTATAACAGGCGGGAAAATTAGCGAGTGAATAATAAAACGGCTAACAAGCGGACAATGTCCGGATACCAGAAAATGACAAGCAAACATAAATAATTACAGTATTATATGACAGGTTATGATATAGACCGAAAGCTTGGCTAGTGCTTCATGACGTTAAAGAGTATGGTGAGCTAACTATTAGTGAATTGAGTATAAATAATGAGCAATCACTTTTAGAAGGAGGTTTGCGTTGTGAAGGTTCTAGTTTTGGACTCAATAAAATATGCAAAAACAGAATACAGTTAACTACTCAGTACCAGCCCGTAATGAACAGTAACGTGACAATAGGTAAATAAGGGTAGAAGAACCCTGCTGAGGCCACGAAGGCCTGTAGGCAGGGTGGAAAAAGAAAGGAAGTCACAGAAATAAGCAATTTATCAGAAAATATCAATCAGGAAAATAAGCAAAATTGTCAGAAAATCAGTAAAACTTGGAATAAAATTCATTAACACTAAAACACGGAAAAAAAAATTTCGCTAACAATAAAATACAAGTGCACTAGCCAAGTATATAAAAATGTCTTACTCTCTCCAACTTCTCGGTGGGCACTGGAAGATTGGTAGTCGACTGCTCGCTTCAAGTTCTGGAACCACTTCTGATTTTAATGCTTGGGGCAGGCTATTTCATAGCCGTGCTTTCCTACCATGGCATCGCGAGAATTACCACTTCTTAGAGACGCGCATGGACCGGTGTACTTCCAACGAGATAGCGAGGATGGCTGCTTTGAATTATTAAATGTACTGGTAAATTATTATTACGTGCGTCAGTTAGTATAAACAAAGTATTCTAAATATTGTAATGCCTAGAATCGGTCTCAAATAATTATTCCAACCAACTACGAAAAAGAAACGATTCAATCGGCCACAGATAACTAATTATTAAATTAATTACTTCGAAGAATAAACAATAATTCTTAGTTTCCAAATATTCTTACTTCAAATAAATATTGCCTGGTAATATACTATAATTCGCTTAAGGTGGTACAATATATATTTTATATTAACAGAAAACAAGAAAATACTTTTTTAGAGCGTACAAATAAATATAAATCCTGGCTCTGGCTAACGAAAAACGCTTCTTTACATAGAATGCGAAAAGTTATAATTCATTACAAAGATATCTAGATATATTCGAAGATACATTATGTCATGTTGAGAAAAGAATTAAAAAATAAATTATTTAATATGTAGAACGAAATAGATATTTTGTAAGCATTTATCATTTTTATAAACCATTTTTTTTGCATTATAATTACCTTTATCTCCTCTCTCTTCATCTCTCTTTTATCTCTGAATGCATTACCTTAATTTAGTTCAAGTTTAGTCTAGTTTAAGTTAGGTTAAACATATACAGTCTGTAATTGGCTTGTGGAAGCTGCAGACTTGTACCAATACATAAATAAACATTTGCTTCGTTATAGTTGATTCTTATTCAACTAGCAGTTTGACTGGATTATCCATGCTCTGTTTCGATCAATTCATATCAATATTTTTGTTATAAAATAAATTCGCTGCATGCTTGGAATGAAATAAACAAATCTATAGTAGTGTACCACTGTTTTCGTCAAAGATATTTCTAACATGTTGCTTTATATACAAATCTGTATTTGAATAAATTACTTACTTACTTGCCGCCACTTCTAGATACTTTTTTCTACCCACCAAACAATGTGTTTATAATTATTATCAATTAATTTACCGCCACTTTGGAATTTCTAGTATCTGCCAACTATTCACGTTATATTTCCTATCACAAAGAGTGCTGTGATATCTCACATTATTTCCGAATACCTCTCGATTACATTAGGTGACAAAGGTTTAGCGCGAGTACATTAAGGCAGAAGGGTATGAGTTCATATCTCTCGTTTCTTACTTTCCAATAATAATTACAAGTGCTAAGAATATATAACTTTAAATTTACTCAGAAAGATGGATGCAAAATTCGGGATATTAAGGTAGAAGAGGAAGTAAGTTCAGAGCTCCCATTTCATATCTACTAAGAATTGTAAATTTGTCAGTTTCAATTTGATGTTCCAATAATAAAGCACTATTAATATTCATCCTAAAGACCAATGCATCATTCTGGATACCTCCCTCCCATATTAAGTAGCGAAGAGGAGAGTGGGAGTCCAGAACTTTCATTTCATACCTACTAAGAATTATATGTAATTGTTAGTTTCTACTTCTTGTTTCAATGATAAATTATTATCAATGCTTCCCCAGAAATATGAATAAAATATTCTGGATATATCCCAACTGTCGATATCAATCGCATTGGATTGTTAGGAGGAGGGGCAACGACTCGGGCAACGATATCAAAGTAGGACGCAACTTCAGAACCGTCATTTACTTCCTACTAAGAACTATGGACAATTACTGTTAGTCTCACTTTTTTATATCAATAATAAATTATCACTAATATTCACTTAGAAAACTGGGTTTATCATTCTGAATATTTATCATTCAGCTTTTAACTATACTTTAGTCAGAGAGAAAAAAGGGCAAGGATATCAAGGTAGAAGAAATTAAATTCAGAACCCTCATTTCCAATCTGCTGCTGCTACTAGAGTTTCAACTCTTTATTTCAATGATAACATTGTTAATATCATTCAGTCAGGAAGATGAACGCACCAATTTGATGTAGTAGTTAACGGTTGACTACGAAATTATAATTACCAGTGCGATAAATTAAGCTTGATTTTGAATTTAATTACTGATGTCATAATGATTGATTGATATTTATAGTTTACATTTAGATATGACTTAAGGAACAGTCAAAATCTTACATGATTTAAAATATTTGTCTTCAACAATGCTAACAAAATAAAATCAAGTGCACCGTCAGAAACAACAAATATATCATCCAAAATCGCAAATATTGAAAACTCTATATTTCTAAAACCGTTCACTACAAATGAAATAGCAACCATAATTGATAATTTGAAATTAAACTCATCTCCCGGAATAGATCAAATAACCACAAAAACACTTAAAAATATTAAATCTAATATTCTCAATGTCGTAGTACATCTGATTAACTTCTTATTCCAAAATGGACAATTTCCAGATTCACTAAAACAAGCTATTATTACACCTATATTTAAAGGTGGCGATAAACTTGTTACAAACAACTATAGACCAATATCGGTAGTTAGTAACATAGCCAAAATATTTGAAAAACTCATGGTCTCTCGACTTCATAGCCATTCACTGGCTCACAACATAATATCGGCAAAGCAATTCGGATTTAGACAAAACTGCTCCACGGAAAACGCCTTATTTCATTTTACAAACAAAATACATGAACATCTTAACAAAAATGAAAAAACCATTGCCATATTTTTAGATCTAGCTAAAGCTTTCGATAGTATATCACACGAACTATTGTTGGAAAAAATGGAGAAATACGGAATTAGAGGAGTAGCATTAGATTGGTTAAAAATCTATAATAGAAACGCCTTAGTAAAAATTAATAAAACATTAAGTACCTAGTCCAGAAAATCTGACATATGGTGTTCCACAAGGAACAGTTTTAGGTCCGCAATTATTCTTTTTTTACATAAATGACATGCTGAAATTAAATACAAGTGGAGATATCATCGCATATGCTGATGATACTGCCCTAACATTCCACGGTACAAACTGGCCTGAGGTCACCAAAAAAGCGAAAAGGGACTGTATAAAATTAAATGCTGGATGGACAATAATTTGTTAAGTCTCAATCATGCAAAAACAAAGTTCATTACTTTTAACAATAGTTCAAGACTACAACCGAAAATTGACAATTTAAAATTCCACGAAAAATGTGACTTAATAAACTGTACGTGCGAGAATGTAATTGGGAACACTACAAACATTGAATATCTGAATAATAAATGAGACAATGAGATGGAATGACCATACCGAATATCTTAATACAAGACTAAGAAAACTTGTCCATGTATTCTATAAGCTTTGCAACATTCTTCAAATTAATATTTTAAAAATGACATATAAATCATTGGTAGAATCCATACTTACCTACGGCATTATAATATGGGGTGCGACATATAAAAGCCAATTGGAAAATATAAAAATAACTCAAAAATTTATACTTAAAGTCATGCTGTGGAAAAATCGAAGATATTCTACAGAACAACTTTTTCTAGATAGTAATGTCTTCAATTGAAATGGATTATATATCCTTAATGTAGCAAAATTTATCTACAGAAATAGGGAACAAAGAGTACCAACAAACCACATACACAATACAAGGCAAAATGAACGCAATGCTCATTTTACACTTAGACCAAATTGTAATTTGTACAAAAAATCTGTTGGTGTCACGGGTCCAAAGATATATAATATTATTCCCGAATACATAAAAGTAATAAATAACTACAAATTATTCTGTAAAAAGTTGTCAATATTTATCATGTATAATTTACATTTATTTGAACAAATATTCTCATAACTACTGATTCAATTATTGCACTTAATCTCCATAATTTTATAATAATTAATTAATAATTCATTATTAGTCTTTTATTTGTTAGTTTTAGTTTTTTGTTGTTAGTTAGTAACGAATACGATATGTACATTGATATTGTTAATAATAATATCTTAGTGAAATATTAAGACACAAAACGATTTCCTTGTGAAATCAGGTGCATTTATACAATAAAGAATAACTACTGCAAAAATTATATTGTAAAATTGGGTTAAAAATAAAGTTACTATTATTATTAAATCAAGTATATAAATATTTTTTTTAGTAACGCAAATATATTTTTATTGTTGATCAAGAAACAGAAATGTTCTAGTTATAAAATAAGTACAATTCATCCATATTTTCTTATTTTACCCATTATGCTTATATCCTGCATTTTTACCTCGTCTTTACCTTGCAGTATTTCTGCAATGTTGTAGAAACATTCATGTTTAAGGTAAAATGAAGTTCCTTCAATGAGACACCATTCCAAGTCAAGTAAATTTTGGATACATCAAAGGCAAATTGAAAATATACGCAATCACCAACAACCAACTGAAATTTTTATTAGTTTTTTAGGCGAAAAGCTTTATTTATAAAGTAGTTGCTATTTCCCTATGCTTTTCGTTGTTCCACAAATACGCTTTCCTTTATTAGATGCAAATTTTCTCAATTGAATCCAGGATATCAGGGAGGAAACTTTTTGATGCTACATCCGACGTATCCACATGCTTGTCACAATTTACGCCAGCTTGACTTCTGTGCTCCTAACAATTTACGACACATATATGACAGGCCGACGCCGACGCTTCTAGAGAGAGTCACAATAGTCCCATGAAAAATGTGCAATCATTGTTTTTCTAAATTTGCAAATAAGAAATAATATAAAAATATCAGAAAAATTTAAATCTAAAGGAAACTTAATAATAAATAAATTAACTTTATTTATGATTATAACAATAACAAAAACCGTTATTACAATATAGTAAGACAGCTTGCTGATATAATACGATTAAAAACACATTAACAAATAATAAAATGAACATTTACATACAGACCTCTTGCTTTATAAATATATTTCGTCGGTATTCTGCATATACTTAACAGGATTAAGGGTGCGCTACGAATATGTTAAATTTCGTGTAAAATAGTTGGACATTTTGCTGCTACATGGCAGCAACATAGCGATGATATTGCTTCGTGTGCGATAAAGCAGGGTCGGGCGCATAATTTGTCATTTTTAGTGTTTGAAATAATGCTTAAAACTTGGTTTAATTATTTTCTCATATTAATGTTAAAAAATGACGTTGTAATTAAAAGTATTCCTGATTATATATTATTGGGGGCGAGCGTAGTTGCGTCTTTACTATGTACATACTTCGGTATGCGATGTAAAGCAACGACAGGCGCAGTTAGTACTTGGATGGTGACCATTCCAACGGAAACCGCATTCTCGCCTCACACATCTTCCAGCGGCTAGTATATCAGTGTATGCGCGGAAGCTATACAATCTTAGGCGAGGGTTGTATAGGAGATATACCATCCTTCGGAGGGGACGTAACGCCGTCGGTCCCTTGTCTATTAAATGTTAGGCAAGTAAAAGATCCCTACTCTTCTTAAGGGAAGAGGTTTGGCAAAATTCCTGGTTGGGGGTAGCTCGTCTACAGGCGTCGGTGTTAGGCCTCAGTAGCGGAAATAGGCCGACGTTAAATAAATGTATAAAAAAAATTATATTATTGGAATTAATTACTTTTTATTTATTAAGATTGACAGTAGTTTGATATCTGCCACAATACGAAAAAATCTGCCCGAATGAAGTAATGGCTATTTATATATCCTTTTTATTTTTCCCTGTTTCTCTGAAGAAAAATGGGTAGTTACTATGTTTTTCATGATCAAAACATTTTATAATAAAAAAGTTGCAAAAGATGCAACAATTGTATTCATTATATCAGAACACTACAATTTAATTTAAATTTACTGCACAATTCCCGAATTAATATGTGAATAATGTGTTAAATCTTGGAAGGAATTAAGGTTATAAATTATGTACGATTGTCGATTTTAGTAAAACTGATGTCTGCAAAATAGTTCTAATTTATTTTTGTTCAGATATTTTCAGTAACTATCTGTTGGTGACACTGCTACTAAATATTACTTTCTAATAAACTGTTGTACTGTTTATTCGAAAATACCATTACTATACATAGTGTACTATGATTATACCAAGGGACTAAGTGCATTTTGTATCACTGAGTGTGAAGGATCAATTATAGAAGGAATTAAAAAACACTTTCGCATTGTAGTATATTGACTGAGAACTGAGAACTCAAGAAGAAAACTCAAATCGAATAGGGATAATAATATTTATGTAGAATTATGTAATCTATGAGCCAAAATAAAAAAGACATTGACACAACTCATAAGAATTATTTCATCAGTATACAAAATAATATCAAAAGCAACTGTAATTTGTTTCGAAGACACATTTTTTTTATATATACATTTATTTAACGTCGGCCTATTTCCGCTACTGAGGCCTAACACCTACGCCTGTAGACGAGCTACCCCCAACCAGTAATTTTGCCGAACCTCTTCCCTTAAGAAGAGTAGGGATCTTTTACTTGCCTAACATTTAATAGACAAGGGACCGACGGCTTTACATCCCCTCCGAAGGATGGTATATCCCCCATACAACCCTCGCCTAAGGTTGTATAGCTTCCGCGCATACACTGATATACAAGCCGCTGGAAGCTTCAAGAGTGATGTAACAGTAATACTCTGCCTTTAAATGCTGCCAAATGCAAGATTGCCTCATACCATAGGAAAAAGAATGCGTTTGAGTTCGCCTATTAACTGAATGAGATAATTCTTGAACGTACTGAATGCTTTTGGGACATTTGATCATAAGCTATCATTTTCAAAGCATATTGAAAATATTTATCAGCACCCTAAAAGAACCTTGGTTTTGTCATTAGAAATTCATATGGCTTTACAGACACTTATGTCTACTGTTTTATGCGTTTGTAAAATCTAAGTTAGAATATGCGAGCTTAATTTGGTACCCAGGGTGCTCGAAATAAAATGACTCCATTGAAAATGTTCAAAGGAGATTCCTAAAATTTCTGTGTTACAAAATGGATGGCATATATCATCCAATTGGAACGTCACATAATGTACTTCTCAATAAATTACTCCTCGAGGGACAGAAGCCACTTTCTACACTTTAGTCCTCGAAAATGACAATTAAAATAGCACTCTTAGATCGCAGAACACTAAAACATTGTTTTTGTGATGAGAAATGCTCAAAAGTAAGTAATTTTTTTATTTTCCATTGTGGTATAGATTCTTATTAAGTGTGTATGTAAAAGTTTCTACGCGGTTCACTAATTTCCTCTTTATTAAATAACTATAAACATTTAAGTATTACATACAAAGATGAATAAAGTCTGTACATTTCCTGTTGTTCTAAATACTTACGTATTTATTATTCAAACTATACTTATATCAAATTATACCACAGCACTTAAGTGTTTCTGATAGCTAAATTCGGTGATTTAATAATATTTCGTCTGTTATGCAAACTAAATACGCGCAACCCACAATACTTCAAGATGTTCTGTGTGTCACCGAGGTTTTGCAAAAATTTGTTGTAACTGGTACATTGAAAATAAAATCGCGTCGCAATTACGGTTCGTACGGTCCTGTACGTCGCCTTTACTCACGATTAACTGGTGCGTGCAAATGCAGTATTAAATTTTGTTACGATCGGGGATACCAACTTGCTAAATGATTACGGTGTTAAGGTCCATGTTTAAAATGATCTTCCTTCCTTTATTTATTTATAGAGTAAAATGAGATCGAAACATTTGTCATTTTATGTGTAATTATCATTAGATTATCAATTAAAGCAAATATGAATGTCTGAAATTCTTACTGCGTTTTCAAAATCTAATATAGATATCGAAGAGGAGAACGATATGTAAGAAATAAGAAGTCCCTTGATATGAGAAACCACTTAATATGCGAGGTTTTGGCCCTCAGGAAATTGTTCACATTCCCTCAGCGGATTTCTAGCATACCTTAACAAATTTCCTGACTATTTCATTATAAAATGTATACAGGGTGTCATGGCAATAGGGGCTCATATTTGCCAGGTAAATTATTTGACGAAATTGAAGCAGGTGTTTAGCGTGGACTTTCAAAATTAGTCCCTCTTACTTTCCCACATACACCAAAATATTTTAACGGTACACTCGAAGACTCTACTCGATTTTGCCACCAACGCCACTAATGATGGCAGCATCTGGAGATGGTTAAAGTTTTAATAATATCTGGATGATATTTATATTTCGTAGAAATGTTTTATATTATATATTTTTTAATTTAATGAATGCTATGAAGTGTAGAATGTCACCATAAATTCATTATTTACTATAAATGTGCCCCCCTGTAATTGAAAAAGTCAGATAAGTAAGATTTTACTTGGTTTGGCCGGCTCAGTGGCTCAATGCTTACGCGTTAGGACCCCGAGTTCGAAGCCTGGCTAAGGTATGGACGTTTAGTGGTGTTTTTAATGTGTTACCGAAATGGTAATGGTACCACAATCTATAAAAATGAAGCGCACCAAAGCAACACAAACAGTGATAAACAAGTTAGGCATTACCTCGGACGCACACATTTTGGACATTCTAAAGAGAAACCATTTTTCTTTGATAGTGGATCAAACAACAGACTTAAATACTCAAAAATGTCTAGTTTTAGTAGTACGAGTGGGAGATGATGACAGTCATGAAGAATGTGATAAATTTTTATCATTAGTTAAAGTGTGAAAATGTACTGCTGAAGGACTATTTAAAACTATTAAGGAATTTTTGGAAGAACATCTTATTCCCTATAATAACATTATCGGTTTTGGAACTGACACTGCTAGTGTAATGATGGGTGACATAAAAGGCTTGCAAACTCATTCAAAATCTGTCTCCTCAAATATTGTTGTACAAGGCTGCAGTGGCCACTCTATGAATTTATGTGTGAATTATGCACTGTAGAACAGTTTCTGAAAGAAGTATTTCCAATTCTAATTTTCAAGAAGTGATTCAAGAAGTTTAAAAAAGTTTTAAATCCTTTTTAACGAAAAGGAAACAAAAAATTCTGTATCTCTGTGACACTCGATGGCTTTCTAGAGAAGTAATTCCATTTAATTATAATTTTATTTAACTATATATTAATCAAATAATTATTTTAGATGACAGTGAACAGGGTTTTGAAACACTGGACTTCCTTAACTGCGTATTTCAAAAGAGCCTCTGAAGAAGACACTGCATCCCTTACAACAAAATCCTTTTACAATGCTCTTAAAAACCCAATTTACCAAATGTATTTATGTTTTTATCATATATTTTTGAATTAAACACAAAGATCAATAGAATGTTTCAAAGTGAAGACCCAAAAGTGCCGATAGAAAAATGTTTTGTGTAGGTCAGTTTTAAAATTTTTTATAAAAAAAGATGTTACTGATGAGAAAATCATTGAAGGTGAGAAAAATAAAATAGAACTGCATAAAATTAATTCACATGATTATTTACCTCTCTAGAAAATGTACTTTGGAGCAAAAGCTTTGCAAAAAAAAGAAATTGGTAAAATTTCTAAGGCAGATCTAGACAGTACTAGACGGGCTTGTGTGCGAGGTATCACGGTTAGTCGCTATACCACTCCTGAGTTCAAGCCTCAGCTACGACAGGTAGCAATGTCGAGGAAAATAGTCGTTGTGTAATGGATGTGCCTTGGTTGAATGGTGGAATAGCTAATATCAAACTCCGCTAAGACGGTAATTTAAATAGAATAAAATAGAAAAAGATAAAATGAGTCGAATAATCCTTTTACGGTGTATAAATATCTCAGAAGCCATTGCAAATGGCCATTAATTAATTACTAATCAAATAATGTTTAATCACTACAAACAAAACACAGACCTATCTGATAGTAAAACATAACATATTTTCGGTGTTGCATATTGTAAAATAAAAACTTGCGTAATACAAGATGAAAGGAAATAAATTAAATACTAACGAAAATCATAATAAATTGTGGGTAATGGCATTAATTTAAAAGCATGATTAGACCCTTTAATATCCTCCTTTATATATTCTGCTCATATTCGTCAAGTAAGTACACTCTAACAACCCTCTGTATTTATATAAACTTATATATTAGTGTAATATATAACAGAAGAAATATATTTGGAGGGTCTTGTAGATTAACGTTTAAGCATAATTAATTATAAACAATAACACGATTTACTTTTCCTCTTGCTTTTCACTCGTCACTTGAAGGAGACTTGATATTTATTTCTACGCGTTTGTAACTCAGATGCGCTTTAAAAAATATTGAACAAAATTATTACCTTCAAGCAACCACAAAATGCCTATTTGGTTGCTATGCCTTTGAGTTATTGTAATTTAGTTTATAGGTTCATAATTGAAAAATATCAGACTTTCAAGTTTAAAATTAGTATCCATTTTAAATTGCGTTGTTCTTATTAATGGCTACATTTTCATTCAAAAATTAATCACAAGGTTCTTGAAGAAACACGGAAGTTTTATTTTTTAAATATTACATCAGTCAAATGACCTCCTTCTCGCTGCTGACACTCTCGAAGACTGGCACGAATGTTTTTCATTGCCCGCTCCAACATTTCAATAGACATTTCGTTAATCTCTGTTAGAATATTATATGTTAGTTGTTCCAGAGTTTGCGGTAGATTAGAAAACACTTTTGGCTTTAAGTAGCGCCATAAAAAGAAATCACAAGCTGAGAGATCCGGTCACCGTGCCGGCCAGTTGATATTCCCAAATTTCGAAATGACATGACCAGGAAACATGCCTCGTAAAATTATCGTAGAAACCATATTCTTCGAATATCCACGCCAATATTACGAAGTTATTGTTCAAAGTCTCGCAATGCCTGTTAATAATGTTGTGATGTAACAGTAACCGTCAAGTCGTTGTTTGAATCGACCTTTAGTTGACGAAAATCCATATCCATGTTGAATGATAAAACTAAAAGAGAAAATCGTTCAGGAGTCTATAAGTTGACTGGTGATTGCCTTAAAGTCTACATAGGACAAACTGGTAGGAATTTAAGAAAAGAATCAAAAATAACATATAAGTAGTTCAAATGTGCTTTTAGAGGGTGGAATATTAAAACATAATATTTTTAGTTCAAATGTGCTTTTTAAGTAGGATCAGTCTTTCGGCTGGTGTTTGTTGCAATCGAAGCATTAGCGTTTTGATGGTAATATGCAATTATTACACTTAACGCGCCAGACTTGTAACTTGTAATTCAGCGCTCGGCGGGGCACATGGCCCGGAGAGTAGCTGTTGGTTGCAGTCTGGTTACATTTCTTATAGTAAAATAAGGATTTTATAGAGGAGCTTGCGACTAAAATATTATGTTTTAATAATATTTTTAGTCGCAAAGTCCTTTATAAAATCCTTATTTTACTATAAGGAATGTAACCAGACTGCAACCAACGGCTACTCTCCGGGCTAAGTGCCCCACCGAGCGCTGAATTACAAGTTACAAGCCTGGCGCGTTAAATGTAATAATTGTGTATTACCATCAAGACGCTAATGCTTCGATTAAAGTAGGATCAGTCTTTCGGCTGGTGTTTGTTGCAATCGAAGCATTAGCGTTTTGATGGTAATATGCAATTATTACACTTAACGCGCCAGGCTTGTAACTTGTAATTGAGTGCTCGATGGGGCGGTGAAGTGAGATGCCGTCATCGGTTTAAGCACTGAGACCTCGATCGGCGAAGTTAAGCAGCGTTGGTCGAGTCCGTCACTTGGATGGGTGAACCGGCATCTTGTTGTAGGGTAGGTCCCCTAAATAAAAAACACCAAAAAATCAGATCATCTTATGCCACCTGGCAAACTACATAAAAAAAGTCAATCAGACACCATTCACATCAAAAAACCACAGTTAAACTCAAAAAAATTTGAGAAAATTAGCCGACACTAGATAATTCATAAGTAACTTAAATTCACTGAATTCCAACCTCAAACATTCATTTACCCTCATTCATAACCGATTCATCACGAAAAACGTCACTTAAAAATACAGCCCCCATATAATCATCAACTTAGTCAAAATCACTATCCAAACCCAAATTTTCATCCTCTATTTCAATACGTCCATTTTCTATAAGCAATTCCCTTTTCAAAAAATTCAAAACTCCTTGACCACTCCTCGTATACGTAACTACGTTTGAAATTAACCTTCCAATCCGTTTCCCAACTTTCTTAAAACCATTTCGCATTTTTCCGTTCTTACTTTTCGATCACCCCCTGTATACTTCAGATCACGTTCCGTGCCTCGAGTCTTAAAAGTCCAAATGTCATTTCTTCAAATTTCCGCAACCGATTGCTATTATAAATTTCACCCATTTTCGATCACCCCTCGTTTAATAGCATACTATCTCCGTTCAACTCGATTCGTACCCGTTAGGAACATTTTTAATATCTTATCTTCATGCGCTACGCACCTATCGGGGACATTTTAACGGCGTTACAGCTTTTAATATCGGACCTCCGTTGATACCTTACGGAGTCGAGTCAGATTTTACCTATAAAACTTCAAATAACTTCTAAACCAAAATAGATCCGACCTTCATTCTAATTTTAATAAATTCCCCTTTGCATTGCCGATTCTTGTATATAAATTTCATTTTCAAATTCAAAAAATTTCCAGTATTGCGCAACATGTCGTAATCTATGACTCATCCTTGCCCGCACGGAGCGATTTCAAACCTGTCCAGCTCTCTGCGAGACTCGACGGGGTGAGAAAAACGAAACTTTCTCGAAATAGTATAAATACCGGCGTGCAACAAGCCGAAGTCAAGTTCAGTTTCGGCAATGACTCCTATATTTAGTATTCGCGACGTGATACAGTGGAACAAGTTTCTTAAAAGTGATTTTAGTGTAATAAGCTTATATGCTAGTGCTTCCGGTCCGGTTACTATTTAACTAAAGTCGTAGATATCCACCGTCTAGTTAGGCTTTCTTAACCACCTATCCTAGCAACTTCTCGTGACCAGCTGTCCCGATCTGGCTTCCTAGGCCGAAACCTGGTTAAAAAGAGTAGTATTAAGTAATCGCCTTTAGTGCCCCTATTTTCTTTCTATTTTTTAATATTTATATTTCGTCCCAAGTGACAATTTTATTCTCACCGTCACGGCCAAGTTGAATCCCACACCAAGTGAATTTTTCTGATTAAATACAATAATTAAATATTTCAATAAATAATTTTGCTAAATTTTACTGACAGAATTTATGCTGTCGAATAGTTTCAATCATAAAAAAGAAACTTTGTAAAATAAGAAATCTACAATATACTTTTCCAAACTCTGTTCAAGAAAAGTTTAAATAAATAATTGTTGGTTCATTTTAAAACAAAGTGTTATTTTTTCCAAAAAACATTATATACAGGGTGCAGTCGTTGACCCTTGTAAAAAACTCAAAGAACTATATTGTGTTAAACAACAAGAAGGTTGACACCACAGTGCTTCAGCTGATCCAGATTACAATTATACAGGGTGTAGCGTTTGATCCTAACCATCACTACAGAAATAAAACCAGAAGACTTCTCACAAAAAAATATAAAGTGCACGGAAGCCCTCCAGGGTCTCAGCTCTAAACCCCCACATCTCCATTTTTTTATTTTCCCAACTCGAGGGCCCTTTCCGTGTTCAATCTCCTTTCACCGTCCTGGTTGAGTGGAAGAGTAGCTGTAGCTAAACTCCGCCAGGACGTAAATATAAACAAAGGCATTAAAAAAAAACATAGCCCGGAGAGCAGCTGTTGGTTGCAGTCTGGTTATGTACCTTATAGTAAAATAAGGATTTTATAGAGGAGTTTGCAACTAAAAATATTGTTTTAATATATAAATAGTTATAATAACAAGACAGATTCCACTTACGCCAACCACCTACAAGTTGAAAATCACACAAAGAAAATTTTGAAATCTTACATTTGAAAAAGAAAGAATTAAGATTGACTCTATTAGAATCTTTAGAAATTAATAAGCTAAAACACTCGGACTTACTTTTAAATGACCAAGTAGAAACTAACCTTTGTTAAATTTGTTTTAAATCATAACTTTACGTGTTTAATTTTATCGATATGTATAAAAACATAGTTGCAGTTTTTAATTTATGTTTCCAATATCCTAAACAACAGAGATATTACGTTAGATGATTTATTACAACCTTTATATCATATTTTTTACATCCCTAAATTATATTTATAATCTTTGTCTCAAACCAGTGACATTTCCAGACAACTAGAAATGTTGAAAGTAGTTCTGGTATTCAAATCAGTTGAGAAGTATCATATAGCAACTTATCGACCTATTCGCTATGTTGCTCTAATATATTATTGCATTTTATTTGATCAATTATGTATTTGTTTATTGAACGTACCCATAATATATATATAATTATTCGCAATTGAATGAATGATTCAATTCATACTAATATGTTATATTTTCATCGAGTTTATAAAGAGCTTTAGCTAATTTAGCTAATGCCCTTAACAGCACAGGTAATTTCGTTACACGTATTTTAATTTCTTCACCCTTCGTCCTTGCTAGCGCATTTTCCCGCATACTAGTATTCACATTGAGCCAAAAAATTAAATTACCTCCGTCCATTACACACATATCACACTTTTTCCTCTAATTTATTGAACGTATGGCAAATGCTACAAAGGTTTTTCTGCCTTTCACTTTCATGAGTAATAAATCGTCGTAACAACTGATTAACAATTTTTTTTATCTCTGTTAACCACTGCATAATTGGATTTCATAAATTTTGTGTTTCGAAAAATTTATGCCTACAAAATACGAAACGTTAATGGTTGCGTTTATTATTATACTGTTTAAGATAATATACTATGATCGTGTCTTGATAACATCTTCACTACCACAAAGGAAACGGAAAAGGTTTCATTCTATCTATAATGTTATATTATAGCCCAGTCATATGAACTTCTGCATTTAAATTTTAATTTAAATATAAAATAGGCTGCATTTTTTAAATAATTGCAGTCTATGAAAAAGTGTATATAGATACTACTTGCATTTGAATCTATTAAATGAGCGTGGGATGTTCACATACGTAAACAGAAGACAAGAGAAACTGAAAACTCTTTCAGTTTAATTGACCACGAGATTGACCATCTTTTGCAGGTGTAAATCATAAACAAACAGAAAAACAGCTTAACATTAAATTGTCTTTACTTAAAAATTTTATAGCTGATCATTACACTATTTTTTTTACTTTCTATATAACCAAAACACAGATTAAATAATTTAGAACCTAATAAAATAAAGCAAATTAACAAAATAAATTAAAAAAATCTAAACAATGATTTAAAATCCGAAATATGGAATGAAATTTTCGAACATAACTACCCTGAAATATGTTACACTGCTTTTATAAAAAAACTAGAATATTATCTCAATAAAATCACAAAGAATTTAACATAATAATAATAAATATTACAAATATAAACCATGGATTACAAATTGACTTATAAATTCTATCAGACACAGAGATTACTTAAAAGACAGCTATTAAAATATCATAATAATGAACTTCATGAAGAATACAAGCAATATCGTAAATATGCTAAATATATTAATTAAGACTACCAAAAATGATTATTATAAATAAGAATTATTAAATGCAAATAATAACTTTTTAAAAATCGAAACATATGTAAATGAGGCTTCTAAAGTGACCAAAAAGTTAAAAATGAAAATTTTAATATCATAAATAACGATAATGAAACTATATTTATTAGACGGACAGCTCGTGAACCTTTTATATAACGGTCCTGTAAGGTCAGAAATTTGTGTAGTAATGAATTAAAATACACTAAGCATGAAAATCATGACCCGGCAGGCATCAGCCCTGCACACCATCAACAGTTTTATTTTTGACAGTGTCAAAAAAATTTAAAAAATAAACTTGTCGCTGTAAGTTTTCCAATTAATCTAACCTACCCTGTAGAAATATTTGTTTGCGTATTTTACCGAAATACATCTTATACAAAACGTAGTAAGAAAAACCGAAATAAGTTTATTCGAACCCACGACCTCACACAAATCAAATCAAACACAAATTTATTAGATATTTAAATACATGATCCTCCCCGAGACCTGATCCGGAGCCAGCCAAATATTCACGGTTCGTGGCGCCGTAGCAAGTCAGGTGCTGGACGGATCAGGTCCGGTTCGGCGAAAAACAAATATAAATAAAAAAACCTCGTTTTTTCAGAGTGACAAATTAAATAGGTAATAGTGTTCAAAAAATAAATCCAAAAAAGGATCAAAATAATTAAAACTTAGTATCTAGTAAAAGTAAGCGAAACACTAAATTAATTTGAGTAGCTGATATGGGAAAACCTCAACGAAAAGACCCTTTCGAGACAACTACCATAGCGACAGCGTCCCAGCTGCCTAATCTAACGCTCTGGTCCAAAATAAGTTTTGACTCTGGTGAAAGGTACAGTTAGTTGTGAAAAAGAAAAATTGAAACGAAAAGGGGGACAGGAAAGAATTAATAATATAAAGTGTTCGATAGGGAAAGGTGGAGTAAAAGGAAGTTGTGGTAAGTAAAAGTTGGCTAGGAGCGGTTGCCGAAAAATGGGCAACGCCTGTTAAGGTAGGGTAGGTTTTATCATGAATGGAGCATTATGCTGTCTAATTTGTGTAATGTTCTGAGTTAGCGGACTGTCTTCCAGTTTGAGAGTATAGAATTTCTGTGAACGTGCATAGAGATCTCTGAGGAAGGTGTATCTGCCAGAATTTGGGGCATAAATTTATGTTCCAAAATTTTGAATTTTCTCATTGTCGTCACCGGCATGCTGCACCACACCACCGGTGCCGCGTATGTAATAGCCGGCCTAATCATAACGGTGTAAATCAAGCTACATACAAGTTCAAATAATCTAGCCGTTACACCACGAACACCTGTTAAGAAACCGTCGTACCTTAGGCTATATCAATACGACCTAACGAATACGTCAACGCGCACTTTTTGCTCACCTGCAAGGTGCTTCTGCTCACAAAATCGCCTGTCAGTTTTTTTTCTTATTTTCCTCCCACCCTTTACTGAAAAGAAACCTGTATTGTACATCTCTCAACTGAAAAATAACTCTGCAAATGGGCTTGATGGAATAGCTGTTAAAACAATAAAGTCCATATACTTAAATATTCTAACCCCTCTAAGTTTATATTAAATCAAATTATTTCCAAAGGATATATTCCTCAAGCCAATGAAAGAGTCTATCATAACGCCAGTTTATACAAATGGAAAAAACAATTGGCAACAAACTATAAGCCAATATCCGTTATTACAATTAATTCAATCATATCTTCAGGATCGATATCAATTTGTTCATTAGCGAGGTTATGAATCTGGCAGTTTCTTACAAAAATCCGGTGTGCCACAGGGGTCGATACTTGGTCCGCTTTTTTTGTTATGTTCATTAATGATGTTTTGGAGGGCTTCGATAGTAACACCCATTTCCTCCTGTACATCTATTGATTGACTCAATAGATGACTGTGTTAATCTTCAAAACTTCTTAAATACCATTAATATATGGTGCAATGACAACTATTTACCTCTTAATGCCAGCAAATGTAATGCCTTTTGGCAGAAAAACCAACATGTACATGTTTAATTATAACATTGACAACGAAAGTCTACAAAGGCCTGAATTCATTAAAGACCTTGGAGTTTATTTTGATCCAAAATTATCTTTTAATAAACATGTAAAAATGACAACTGCTTCCGTTTTTAAAAGCCTTGGTTTCGTGATACGTAACTGTAGAGGTTTTAAAAATATTTCCACCCATCGGCTGCTTTATATAACTTTTGTTAGATCTTGCCTTAAATATGCTTCTATTGTGTGGAGTTCAATTTACAATTACAATATTCTACAAGTAGAGAAAATTCAGCGTAGGTTCTTAAAATCTGCTGTGTACACACTTTACGGTGAGTATCCACCCAGAGGATCTCCATAAACTGAATTGCTGGAAATGTTTAACTTAAAAAGTCTCGGCAGTCGTAGAGTTGTTAACTCCATAATTTTCCTCTTTAAAATTGTAAATAATAGTCTGGACTGCATCAACCTATCAAATCAAATAAATTATATAGTTCCTAGAATTAGTCCTCGACATAATCACGTACTTGCACGGCGTACACCACGAACAAATATCCTTATGTCATCACTAATCTATCGAATGTATGCCAATTATTCAATGGAACATATTATTGATATATTTTGCTCTAGCGAGAGTGCAATTAGAAAAGCTGTTTTTGTCATGGATATTTCCTAAGACGGTGATTTATTATATTATATTATAGTTCATTACATTCTTAAGTAGCTTATATTGTCATATTTATCATATTTTATAAAATTTTTATTTATATTATCATGTGTATTTATATCTACGTTAAATCCTTAGTATTTTATTGTATATTTGTCTTTTTATTCCCCACTTTTACCTTCTTTATTTAGATTTACTATATATTTGTGTAGATACTATATTACAGGATTAGTCCTGTAATTGGGCTTTGTCTGTTGGATTTTGTAATTAAATAAATAAATAAATAAACCATTTTGCAAAATTAATAGAGAAGTGTATTAAAAACGTCTAGTAAATTTTTTAGAAAGTAAAAAATTACTAAATTGCAAACGATTTTTAAATGATATTGTAAAGGGTTTTAATGAAAACAAGAAATATTTGACAATATTTTTGGATTTAGCTAAGGCGTACGATACTGTTATTCATAAATTATTATTGAAATATTTGGAATCCCTGGATGTAACAGAAGAACCATTAAACCTTTTCCAGGACTACCTCATAGGGAGAAATCAGATAGTAAAAGTTAATAACATATACAGTGACCCCCCCCCTCCTGACAGATTGAGTATTCCCCAGGGTACTGTACTGGGACCCATTTTATTTTTAGTTTATATCAACTCTACCTCACAAATAGAAAGTATAGATGGGGAAATTATATCATTTGCCGATAATACTGCTACTATGTTGGTTCTGGGAAATCAGAATTAAACAACACACAAATTTTCTCTAGGCCATGTAACAATCAAGAAAACTGTAAATGCGCAGTTATTCAGAAAACAAATTGTATTGAATATCTAGGTGTACTGGTTGATCAGCATTTAATGTGGAAAGATCATGCTAAGTAAACAGGACGACTCAGCAGATTGTTACATAAATCTTATCAAATAAGAGATATTTTAAACAAAAAAATTATTAATGATAATTTATAATGCCTTAGCTGAATCCATAATAAGATATTGTATATTGATATAGAGCGGTCTTCTAAACAATTCTGTATATTTTCTAGAGAAAATGCAAAACACAATTCTAAAAATATTGTTTAAAAAGAGCTACTGCAGTTATTCTACTAATATGTTATACGATGACCTATACCTCTATACCTATAATGCTTTACTGTAATTCAAAATTACCTAAACCATTCATTGGAAAAAAAAACATATCCGTCACATTGCCATTATGTATTAAAAATCATACTCAACGATTTATGTTTTACTATGAGCCAAAATTATATAATACTAACCAGAAAATCTAAAAGGAATTATTAATAAAACAAAATTACAGAAACAACTTAAATTATTTACTCTATATTTACTATTGAAAACTTTGATATCAAAAATATATATTGCTAATATGGATTACTACAAAAGATTACTTATCTCTTGGTTCAGTCGCTACATTAATAACACATTTCTTCCTTAAAAACTTTGATTATTATTTCTAAAAAAAAAATGAAAAAATAATAAATAAAATGAAATTAATAAAAAACAATAATTAATATTTTATAATAATATATTTTATCCTCCTTTATATATTATATCCTCAATATCCTCAAATATTGTTTAAATGTGTTCTCGGTTTCCTTTATGTTACTGTAAACAAACTTTCATAGCTTAGGCATATAATAAGTAAATCAAAATTATTAATATAGTAGATATTAGCGTCAAATTGTAAGTTTGGAAAACCTTTTTTATTCAATAAATTTGAATTGAATTGAATTTTGCCCATAACTCACTAACCTTGACACATAATCTGGCAAAAGCATATTATTTCATATAGGTAAAGCGTATTCCAATCGATTTCTTATCCCTTCATTTTCGTTCTTTAATTTGCTGAAATAACTTTTCATCACGATTTTTTCTAAGAAAATGTTTATTTAAAGCATTTCATAAACTGTTTCAATTAGAAAATTTAACATGACTAGCTCTAAACCAAACCAAGGACGGTCAGTAATAAATCTGTCGCTGATGAAAAAAATTTTGGCTCGGAACATGCTTAGAAATGCTTAATTCTTCTATTCTTTCAATAAATGTTATTATCGACAGTTCTTTACGTTTTCCAAGAAGTGCAAAAAAGAGAGAAAAAGAAAACGCTCACGCTGTGAGCATTTGCTTTATAAGCGGATCAAAACTTATTACCGACAATAACATCACCAGCACCAGAAGAACTTCTCAATACGATATTCTGCAATTGCAGGAAAGATGGAAAGTTTGCTAGCTAGACGCTTTAGCACACTGAGCTACCGTCCCCCGTAAAAATATAACTAGAATGTATTTAAACTATTTTATTTTGATATCTTATTATTAATATAAATTAACTAAATATTATTAAACAGATACCTTATTTATAAATAATATCTATAAATATAATTTATTAATTAGTAAATAAATAAGGTTCTTAATTCTATAATTATTTTTAGTAAATAATTAACTTTATAAACCACACTGTATATTGGATTCCACAGTTGACCTAGTGTCACCTTACATACGGCTAAGCGCTTCCCAATCTTCGCTCTCTCTCTCTCGATAATGGTTAATTGTATAAATTATTGGCTAAGATCGAATTTATAGAGAATTTTATACTCCACAACTTTTCTAGTAACTCTAAATGTCATTTAGAGCAAGGATAACAAGATATTTACAAAAAAAAAACTGTTTTTGCGACTTTTGAGTTTATGGCTTATAATGTTTCATTCCGAGTTTGAATCACTGTTTGACTGGATTAATAACAAAATTACATGTGCTTAGTCAACATATTGAAGATGGCATTAATCTTTTAACTATATTACACATTTAGCTAATGAAATAAAAGAATACAAACATAAAAAGCGCCGCAACCGACAGAAACAAACTAATTTGGTCGCAGAATAAATCACATTTTTTCTTATCTTTCTTGATGATGTGACAAAACCAGGTTCTGTATTAAAGAAATCTTGGAAAAATATTAATACAGCCTGTCGGACCTCTGTCATTAGGCCATCTGTACCATTATAGCCTACATTTATCAACATCTTACCGCCTCATTTTATAAAGAAATTCCCGCTTTAGCTTCCCAGGGGTAGCTTTTTATTTTTTTGTTTACGAACAACCGACCTCGCCGTGTGATAAATTTGATTATAATTTGTTTTAATGTTTGGTCTTGAAAGAGAAATTATCCTTTGTGATAAATTTGGTAATGTAGTTTTTGTCGTCTATCAAATTAAGAACAACAGCCCTTAGAAATTTCTTAATATGTACAAGGTGGCACAATAACAAATCCGTTTTGTATTTTAAATATTTGTTCCAAACTATGAAAATGTAAATTTATGAAATATCTTCCAAAACAAAACAGATACAGAGTTCATTCAAAAAACAAAATATTTCTAATTTCAAGCCCCAATATAAATTTCAGTTGACTTCAGTTATTACGCAGTTAGTGCACGCACTGACTGACCGGGGAAAATATCCAGACCTAGACCAAGCCCGCAGGGAGTACGGGGATTTTTCCAGACAGCAAAACAACGATCGTGCCTGACTCGATGGGGAACGAAAAACGCAACGAAAGCAACAATATAAAAGATCGAGCACGGTGAAGCTCGAGCAAGTCAATTCCGATTCGCGTTCTACAACCGATCTCGAGTTCTTCCTTGGCAGCTACATGTAAAAAATATCTAGCCTCCCTGCCCTCGCGCATCTAATTTATAAGTGACTATTTTAAACTTATAAGCGACACCTTCTCCCAAAAGTGAATTTTTAAAATCTAGAAATCTGCATACGAATTGATTTTTCTTTTTGACAAAACTTTTGCTGTTGAAAAGTTACCATTTTTGAAATTTACTTTAAGTTATTTTTCAGTGTTTTAAACTCCGTGAGGTGTTACCTAAATAAATATTTTAAGTTTAGTTTTAAACTAGTGTGTTATTCTGAGTAATAATATACAGGGTAGTAAAAAAATACCCTGTCCTGTAACTTTTCGAACTTTTGACTAAAGATAAGCGCTCCGACTGCATATACAGGGTGAAGCCTTGACTCTGGTATATTCTCTGAAAAAGAAACGAACACTCTTCATGCAAAAATAAGTGCACGAACACCCACGGGGGTCTCTATTTTATTTTCCCAACTCGAGGGCTTTATTCGTATTTATGGACTGTTCAAACTTCACTTTTTATTCGCGATGGCAAAATGGTTCACATCTTTTTTACTTGGTGCAGCCAAGGAAGCAGCTGCAGTGGCACGGTTATAGATTTAACTTTTGCGGCGCACGTATCGAACTGGACTTCACTTAACTTCTGGCTGGACAGTACTTTTGAATATTAAGATTAAAATGAAAAATTGGATTAACACTATTTAGAAGGTTTAAAAAATTCACTTCTTGTTAAATGCGCGATGGCAGAATAAAATTGGGGTTTTTTACTTGGGGCGGCCAAGGAAGCAGTTGCAGTGGTACGGTTGTAGGTTTAACTTTCGTGGCGCATGCATCGAACTGAACTTGGTCGAGTCTATAAAGTCTGTGGCGATACCTGGGGCTATCCATCGACATCCGATGCTTGCCCTGGGTTTTTTATGTTTTAGAATTTCTTTGCTCTTTGGCTGTTGGTGTAGTTGGTTGTCGTTTGTTATTACTTCATGTTTTCTGGTTGTGTTGTGTGGGTTAGTAATTGTTTAGTGGTTGATGCGTGCACTGTGTATGGCTCTGTCCTGTTTTAATGGCTCTTTTGTTTCCAATGACATGTTGTAATAATGTTTAAAAAATTGATTTTTTATGTTACGTTTTGAGATTTTTTTTGTATTTTTATGTTTAGGTAAATGTTCGCTTTGTATTTTTAATTTTTGGGTTTTTTTGTATTTTTGATTATTTTCTTTTTAATTTTTTTATATTTTTTTAATTTTTCAAACCTCAGATTACATTTTGTGTTTAGGGGATGTAAATATAGTTACGGAAGGGATATGTGTCGTGTACTAGCTAAGCAGAAATATATGGACGTTTTATGGCTATCCTGAGCATTTTGTTTTGAACGCATTGTAGGGTAGTTTGGTGGGTTTTGGATGTGAGGGAGTATTATATGGGAGAGGCGTAGGTAAGGATAGGACTTAGGTAGGATTTGCAAATAAGGGTAGCGGTATTTGTAGGAGCATTCTTAAGAATTGGATATAGGGAGGACCATCGGCCCCAACACCTATTTCTTACTGCCTGCACATGCTTATTAAATAGTAATTTTTGATCAAGGTCCACTCCTAACTAGTTGATTTCGTCTTTCCAGATAGAAGTTTGGTTTTTTATTTCAATGGTTGTGTTTATTTTCTGTAGTCCTTTTGAGAAACAGATTGTGTCTTATTTACGTTGACTAGGAGTTCCCAGTCTTCGTAGTATTTTATTATCGCGCCCATCTGTTTTTGTGTAATGTCCGTCAGAATTGTGTTCGACTTTTTATATGGTTCGTCGTAGAAGCGACGTGCGGAAGTCTGAAAAGGCCTGGAAATGTCCCCGTCCATTCCGTGCGGACACGATTGCGCAATATTGCATCAGAAAAAGCAAAGATAAATTCGGAAATGAAAATTATTTGACCGTATCGGCATTAAATTGGGGTATAGGAACGAAGTTCGAATCGATTTGAATTCAGAAGTTATTAACGGAAATTAGTTGGAAATATTTATTAAATTTGAAACGACCCCGTAATGACGTCCCGAAAGTCTTTGTACTTACAGTTGAATATGATATGAAATTGTGCCGATACGTTCACGGTACATAGCTCATGTTTTCGGAAGTAAGTTTTGATAATGATAGTGAAGAAATTAACGGTGTTCTATTGGGACAATTTGAATGGAAATTGATTGTATGTTGATATTTAGGAAGCGGAATTGAATGAACGGTGGAATTGAGGGGGAAGAATAATTTATAAAAAGTTTGTGTGATTGAAATAAAATATTTTGAATGCGGGTATGGAAAGAGCTTTTGATACTAATGAGCCAGCAAGCGGAACATGCTAAATGGAAATACGTTTTGATGCCAATCGAAATATGCGGAATGGAAAGAAGCCTGATGAATACTCAGCTGGCACATCGGGAAACTGAATAAATTGTATTTTGATATATGGATTGAAACTTGAATGGGAATTTAAAATTGAGAGAAAAATGATAAATAAAAATTTGTATAAGTGAAACATAACATTGTGGCTGGCGGTGTGGAAAGTGGTTGTGATGCGAATCGAGACAGTGAGGTGGATGTATTTTTTAGGGCTATGGTTTGTAACTTTTGAGCTGAAATTCGGTTAATATGAATATTTGAATAGTATTGTTGATGAATTCAGACTATTTGTGAATTATCAGTGTTATGAGAATTTTCAAATTCGAATTAAATGATGTTTGTTGACACTACCACATGATTATAAATGAAAAATTTAAAACTTTAAATAAACTGAAATTTACATTAATTGCTGGGCTGGATATATTATATATATACATACATGTTTTATGATTAGAGATTTTGATGTTTCCTCATGTCCACTTTATATACTGTTTAACTTACTTATTCACGACATTTGGAAATGTTCAAAGGTATACATACCCAATTTTATATATATATATATATATATATATATATGAAGTGTTGTTGTACTTCCGGGTGCTCTCCCGCGTCGATGGTCGACTCCTTCAGGAATCACGGTTGTCTAAACGACGTTTCGACAGAATCTCATATGCCATCTTCAGCTTCTCATTGAAAGCTGCCTACTGCTGCTCCTCGTTGCTCGAACTGAACTGACGTTTCCCGCGTTGTGCGGCTCCTTATATATGCTCCTGTCTAGGGCGCGCCTGCGCGTTTGACTACGTGTTACCGGTCCCCCACCACCTGTGGTAGGCGTAGTGTGCGATATAATATAATATATATATATTTAACGTCTGCCTATTTGATCCCTACTCTTTCGAACAGGTAAGTATAGGTTGCATAGGTTTGTTATGATAGGTGTAATGGAAGAAAATAAAAATTAAAAAAAAACAAAAATAAAATGAAAATTTAAAAAAAAGCGTTAAAAAAACTAAAATTAAATAAGGTATGGTTTTGAGAGTAATTTAAAAAACACAAAAAGAGAATAAAAAAAACTCTCCTAAATGTATACTATATAAAATTATTTGAAAACAATACTGCTTACACAGTAATTATTAATATTTGTTTTTAGCACTTCTTGTAATTATAAATATGTTATTACATTTTCATTCATTCTCATTTTCAAAATTTGTAATTTTTATTCCACTTTCTCTTACTTTCAACATATTAATTAGACAACAAATGTCTGGCTAATTGGTTTATATCCAGTGCTTTAACCAAATAAACACACATACACACCGGTTTAACAGGAAGTTGTAAAAAAAAGTTTTATTGTCCTCTTATTCACATTACCTATCTATGAAGAAAATTTCAAAAATTCAACTCAAATTCCCGAAAACGGTTGAATTTTCGAATTTTGTCGTATAACGAAATCTATATGAAATTAAATTATCTTTAACATATATAACATTTCTAAGTTCCTGTCATTTAAACATTTGTTTGTAGCGCAGCGCCATCTACCCCTTAACATATTAAAAAACTATGTATTCAAAACTAAAGCCAATTATTTGTTCTAGCAATGGGTTTTTAAAAAATTAATTTAATTAAATTAAAATTTAATAGTCACTAAAAAGTTAGAGGCGAAATATCCTATTCAAGCTTATTTTGCCCACGCTGTATCATTTGGGACTGAATTATATTCGCCAATCGAGTTATGTCCTTTTTATAAGCTTCACAGAAATTTTTAAAGTTTTTAATTTCGAGTTTGATTTTTATTTCCATAATTTTTAATGTACCATCACAGATTTTTGCGTAATATATAAAAATCGCCGCATTTCAAGCTCTCGAAAGTACATACATAAAACAAAAGAATCCCTGGCAATAAATTCACGTACTTAAATATAATTTCTAAAGGATGACGTCGAATATCCTCTGAGTAAGCCGAATCCTCCTATTGCAATTTTGACAAATAGCTGACCTACTCGAGGTTACAGCTGATCTGATTTGAAAATCATTAGATATATCTTAAGCCTTCTAGAGGGCTGAAATTAATAGCCTTTAATCTATAACCGTAGGTTTAAGCTCGCAAAATGATTTATATGATCCAGACCGACATTTTTTCATCGCTCGTGAAACAATGAAACGGGCGCTAGGTAGTTTTTCTGTGGACAAATACAAGTTCGAACGAGGAGAAAGAGACACGAGTAAATAAAAATCATTGTTTTGTTTAAATGGCCTAGCATCATTAATCTTCTAGTTCAATTATTCTTCTTTCATTTGCATATAGTATTACTGTTACATAAAATATAGGAGCCTGTAAAACCTACTGTTTCATGAGGTTTTTTACAACAGATACGTGGCAAGGTAGCTAAAACAAATTTTATTATGGGTATTATTATTATATTAATATAAAATATTAACATATTATGTTATTGTTTTGCCTAAAAGTAATACTTATAAAATATACCTTATTGGACGCAATATGATCACTTACTTACATTATGGCAAAACATTATTTTTTTAGTATTAAAAATACTTATTCGTTACTTTATATGGGACTGAGAGCATTACTTTCCATATATATAGTTTATAATATATACGTAGTATAATTATTAACTAATATTACCAACCACCTAGTTACTAAGGTAATATTATTATATGGCAAGTTTCTGCTAGTGGCTCTCTGAATATCTGCATTTAGTAAATGGTTTATTATGGTTCGTTTGAATATAAACTTAACATCTCTTATTTGCCTAGCTCCTAACCCAAGTTTATTACGAAATTGGGACCTATAATAATTGAATAGAAATGTGACTTTTCCTTCTGTACGCAGAAACTAAAGAATATTATCTTTTAGATTTTTTCTAAATATAGATTATTCAACCACATTATACAGGGTGTCTCACCGGGAACTGAATCGATCGATATAGAGAAAAGTACGCATCAGAAAATTTTAGCATACCCTATACCTAAACCTAGTCGTTTCAGAGATATTTGACATTTTATAGAAAATTTAACTGTTTGCAAGAACCGTTGTAACTTTCTTCGTGTAAAAGATCCTCATTTGCTTCTTGTCACGTGAAAAGAAGACAAGGAGAACTACGTTCTACAACTGAAATAAATTCAATAATATCATACCAAGTATTCTGTTTCTCGCGTTACATTTTGTCAACTTCAAACCACAAAAACTTGTTTAGGTCAAATGGAACACCCTGTATTTTTTACGTCAAGTTGTGTAAAATTGAATTCCCTTTTTTTCTGATAGCATTGTGGGGGTTAAAGTTACAACTTTTTGAAATATTTGCGATTTTATTATAAATTCTCATGAACTGTTGTAATCATTTCATCAAAATAGCCATGATTAGAAACAATCAGTCATTATCTTATGTCAAAAAATGCCAGCACGTTTAAATTACACACACGAAGACTTTTTGAATTTGTTTATTATTTGTGGAGAATGTGATAAAGTAATATCAAGAACTTGCAGCACATTTGCTACACGATTTCCAGCAAAACGGAAACTGTCACCAAACACTAAAACGCATACTGGAAAATTTTAAAAATTATGGCTCTGTCAAGCAAAAATGCAAAGAAGAAAGCCTATTGTTGATGACGAAAACATTGAAATAGTCATTCTGGGATATTTTCATGCATTTCCAAGGATGTCATTAAGACAAGCTGCTCTGGAATCGGGACTATGTAAAGATTCAATTCACAGAATCTTATTAAAACATAAGTTTCACCCGTTTTCATTCCATATAATTCAAGGATTGAAAGAAACAGATTTTTTAAGAAGACAGAATTTTTGTGAGTTTATTCTAATAAGGCCTGAGGGTCACGATTCTTATTTGGGAAATATTATATGGACAGATGAAGCAAAATTTACTAAAAATATACTTTTTAATAGACACAATTCACATTATTGGAGTGACTCAAATCCTTATATGTTCAGAGAGCGAAACTTTCAGGAAAGTTGGCAGTTCAATGGTTACTGTGCCATAAGAAACGATAGAGTGGTGGTGGCATTACAATTTTATCAGGAAAATTTAAACGATAAATTAAATTTTCTCTTCTGCTAATATATATAGGCAAATTTCTGTTTTTTTTTTTTTAGGTGAAAGATATCTGAATATCTTACGAAATTCGAATAATAACTATTTTTAGAAAATTTACCTCTCGCCGAACATAGAAACATTTTTTATCAGCACGACGGTGCTGCCCCACATAAGGCATATTTAATTAATAATTATTTACAAAAAACTTTTTATGATCAATGGATTGCCAATAATGGACCTTTCTTATGGCCTCCTCGCTCGCCCGATTTATCAGTTCTGGATTATTTCATTTGGGGAACTATTAAAAATAAAGTTTATGAGAGCCCATTAACAACCATTGAAGATTGTATGCAAAGAGTAAGAAATGTATTTCAAAACATATCACAGGATTCAATTATTGGAACTAATCCGAAGGTGCGAAAAATAGTAAGTAAGTAATAGTAAATTAAAATGAAATCATATTTTAAATTGATCTTATCTCTGCTATTTTAGTTCATGCCATATCTTCAATTCGATTAATACGCATGTTACAGTGTTAGTTTTATTTTGCGTTTTTGTGGATATCGAGTAGCAAATGTTCTGCAAGTTCTTGATATTACTTTATCACGTTATCCATAAATAATAAACAAATTTAAAAAGTTTTCGTTGGTATAATTTAAACGTGCTGGCATTTTTTGACATAAGATAATGACTAATTATTTCTAATCATGGCTATTTTGATGAAATGATAAAATCGTAAATATTTCAAAAAGTTGTAACTTTAACCCCCACAATGCTAATATCAGATAAAAAGGGAATTCAATTTTACACAACTTGACGTAAAAAATACAAGGTGTTCCATTTGACCTAAACAAATTCTCGCGGTTTGAAGTTGCCAAAATGTAACGCGAAATGCGGAACACTTGGTATGATATTATTGAATTTATTTCAGTTGTACGACGTAGTACTCCTTGTGTTCTTTTTAAGTGACAAGAAGCAAATGAGGATCTTTTATACGAAGAAAGTGATAACGGTTCTTGCAAACCGTTGCACCTGTCAAATTTTCTATTAAATGTAAAATATCTCTGAAACGGTTAGATTTAGGTATAGGACATATTCTCGACTCAGAATTTTATGCTCTTTTCGAAAACCCTAAAATATATAGGGTATTCCATTTGAAATAAGCAAGTTGGTATCCACTTTCAGTATAAGCGGAAGTGCCATCTGCTTGTAATTATTCTAGTTGGATTGGCCACACCGACATTAGTAATTATCTAAATTTTCAAAATTTTCTGATGCGAACTTTTCTCTATATCGGTCGATTCAGTTCCCGGTAAGACACCCTGTATACACAGGCATGTTTTGTAGCAAGCCATGAAAAAAAATACAAAAAACTTAAAATATAAAAAACATACAGTAAATAAGTCACTGTATAGGGGTAACTATAAAAATAAAATACAAAAAACATGAAAGTGTATAAGACAATAACCATGTTTTGCCAGGACAAAAACACAGTAAAGAAACAGAATGATAATTGAAAATCAACATTCAAAACAAAATAGTTAAAAACAGTAATGTCTGCTCCTTATCAACAACCATTTATGTTCAATAGGTCCGCCCACAAAAAAATTGATATAGATTAAAAGTAGTGTAAAATAAAGATTTCTTCCTAGTACAACAATATTAGAACTGTGGTTGACAGAAGTCAATCCGAGCAACAGCAGCGGCTGTAGAAATTGCTTGCTTTATTTGAGTAAGATAAACGCATATGATGTCACATGCTTGCTGGCTCGGCAGGCGCCAGATCATCTGTGCGCTACGTTAGGTTTATTCTGTGTCGTTCTTATTAGAACAAAGTTTGAATCCACGGCAGTAACAGTGCCTTTATTATTTAGAACGTCAAATAGAGTTTGTTTATTGTTGTCAAATATGGAAGTGGGTTTCCAGAAAGGAGATTATAATTTGCCGAACGTTGACATCATTATGGTATCCGATTCTTTCAAATCACAAATAAATACGTCTATAACAAATATTGTCGAAAATATCCGGCCCGTCTTATTTACATCACTATTGCAACACCTAGAGCCATCCGCCTAGCCTCGCGCCAAGGGAGCGCTTTCTAGCCTCGACGCGTTGAGGTAATTTCTATTACAAATAACGCCGAAAATAAATGAGTACTTTTTTAAAAACTTTGTAGGGATATATAACACCAATAGATCTATAATTTCTAATTAAAAACTAAATTTTGTGGATAGACCTATTATACGTAAATATTAATTAATTTAATTGAACAGGATTATTATAAAGTGATCCAAGAATAACAAAATTGTTTAGTTAAAATTGACTTGATAGAGCTTTTAAATGGATTTATATTTAATACCTTTATATTGTTTTTCAACATATTGCACATGTACCAATTTAGATTTAATGAATTATTTTCATTTTTTTTTTAAATCTAAAACGGGTTTTCAATTAAGTCATTTTGCCAAACTTTATTAAAAAGTTATACAATGCTCTCTGTTATCACTGACTCCAGCAAGTATTCTAACAGCTCCCTTTTGAAGCCGAATAATTTTTGGGCGTGTGAAGCGTTATCCTATAAAATTACACTGTAGAGATTTTAGATTAAAAACGGGCAAAATATGCGAAGAATAGAGCGTTTCCACCTATAATCTGCCTCAATTGAAGTAATAAATAAATTGTAGTCGGGAGTGAGTTTCTATGACTTTTCACTATTGAGTTTGAGTTTATTAGTGATGTATCATCTACTAGCGCCTTTTTCAATTTGATCTAGGCTACTTAGTGAAATTGAGTAATTAGCGTTGAAAGCAATTAGAGTTGCATCATCTGCATAAAGGATACACTTAGACGGATGTATAAAATACTCTATATCATTTATAAATTAAATGAACAACAATGGTCCCAAAACACATGCTTGTGGTACGCCATTTTTAACATTATTAAGAGTAGAATTATTATTATTTACGCTAACACATTGTTGTCTATTATTTAAATAAGAATGGAATAAAGCTAGAGGTACACACCTCTTATACCATAGTAAGGCAACTTTATCAACAACAGTCTGCGAGGAACACAGTTGAATGCTTTGAAGCGATCGCATAAAGCTAGGCCGGTATGTTTTCCCTTTTCCATATCCTCAACTATATTATCTGGTTGAAAATTTAGATCGAAAATCAAATTGAAATTTGAAATTATCGTTTTTTGTTCAAAAAATTTGGTCAGCGACCATTTTAATAAAATATCTAATGCCCCTATGCTTCCCTTTTTAAAAAGTGGAATAACTCGTAATTTTAAAAGAGTCCGGAAAATTTCCTTCGCTAAAACATCTATTTATTAACATGTGGTAGCAGAATTATACCGATGGTCTCATTAATTATTTTACTACTTAAGCTATAAACATCAGTGCAGGGAGAATTCCTTACTGAACTAACTGCATCAAAAACTTCGTAAGTAGAAAGAAAATAATTTGCTACTTTAGGTATTTTTTGTAATGTGCCCCTTAAATCCAAATCACTATTTGGTAATGAACCAATGCTATTATCAACTACAGTACTAAAATACCATTAAAATCATTCAAGGACAGATTTGGATCAATTTTAGATAAATATTTATTTTTACGTTCATAATTTATTAATTTTTTTTTTCGTTTATAGCAATTTTATATGACTGATGGTCGAGAGGTGAGCGCACTTGCCCCTCACCCAAAAATTCCGGATTCGATCCCCGATCGTGGCAATGGAAAATACTGTGAGAGGGATTTTCCCTACTATACACGGATATTGGGTGTGTGTCCCTTGTCCAAGTGTGTAGCCCCCTCCCACACAAGGCTCATCTAGAGCCTTCCGGGGTAAAGGGGGTCGTCATTACCTCTGGTGTATTTATTTATTTATTATTATATTTATTATATTCTTTATGCGAACCTATATATAGTTGAAAATCGACAGGATTTTTAGTAACATTGCACATTAACTTAATGCTAGACAAAGTATTGCACATTATAACGTATTTGGTTCCTCACTATACATCAAGTCTGTAGTTAATTGAAGAAAAAAGCACATACATTTTCTTTTCCCACAGTCGCTCGAATTTCTTGAGCAATTTAGAGAAACATTCATCCTTTAGCCATAATTATAAAATTTCCTCTACATATTTTGAGAAGCAGTTATAACGCTCTCAAGGTACTTAAGTTCTCTCAATATCTTTTTTCAGTTTCCTGTACTAAACTCAAGTTACAGAATTAACATTTACTAATGAAATAACATTGGTATGTTGAAGGAAATCAATCATAAACATATATACCAGCTGTACAGTTTCGATATCAAGAGTTACAGTTTCTTACCAATCTCTTTCTTTTAAATTCTCCACATAGTTGAGTTTTGTTTTATGAACTATATTTACAAAATAATCTCAAAAAAGGCAAGTGATGTGAAATCGGACTGTCAAGCTGGTGACTCCAAGGATGAATTTTCAAACTGATGATAACTAATCGAGAGGGACTGTATTCTTTATAGGAATACATTTTATTTTTTATTATGGTATTAATCTTCTACGGAAAATTTTGTTCTAAAATAATGGTAATTATCGATATATTAACACTACAAAGAATTCTTGTGTAGGCTTATACGAAATATTTCTGAAATGTCTGAAAATCGGACAATAATTTCAAAAATATATCTGAGGATCTCACTTATTTCTAAAATGAAAAACTACCTCTCACGGTGACTGATCATGTATTGACAGATACCCGAACACACTTTTTATAGGTTAAAAAATACAATCTATATAATATAGTAAACTTTAAAATATCAACTTACTATGACTTTTAAAAATGATTCCTTTTGTTACAGGTATGGTAAACCAGTTACAAACATCTGAAAAGCTGCGTTATATCAACATATTAGTAAGTGAATATCCCAACAACATTCAGTTGCATACTATTAAAATTGATTGTTAAAGTTAATATGAAATAGTTAGTTTATAATAGGCTATGCATTATGTTATAAAAACAGGGAAATATGATAGTCCACATGATATTAACACTAAATTTAACATTTTTCAGAATAGAATATTAAGTATCTTTGAAACCTGCTTTCTAATTAAATATAGAACTCAGCCCACGTGTCAATTAGATGGCATTACCTGATTCAATAAGTTAATTCGAAATATGAGAGAACATTTAGCATTTCTGAACGATTCATATAACCAATATAAAACACCAGAAATATTGTTAAAACGAAATCAATATAGAAATCAATATCGATATGCACTTCGAAACGCTTATATAAGAAAATCAAACAATTTGTGCAAAAGTATGTGGAAGATAGTAAACAGTTTTAGAAATAAAAACAAAATTCAAGATATCCCCGACATTGGAGTGAATGAGTTTAATATATATTTTAACAATATTTCTCACAAAATATTAGCTGATATACCGAATAGCCAAAAGAGTTCGCTAGGTTACCTACAAAATATTTCGCATACTTCAAATTTCACATTAAAAGAAGTCACCATAAATGAAGTTCGTGATATAATCGACTCACTATCAAATACAAATAGTAGAGATATTTATGGATTCCCAACTGAAATAATTAAATATATAAAGAATTTTTTAGTCATACCTTTAACTCATTTAATTAACGCCTATTTTAGAGAGGGAGTTTTTCCAGATGCTTTGAAGAAAGCAATAATAATACCTTTATATAAAGAAGGTAACTGCAATGACCCTGCAAGTTATAGACCAATTTCCATCCTACCAATAATCTCGAATATTTTTGAAAAAGCTATAAAAATTAGAATAATAGAATATTTCGAAAATCATAATTTATTTAATGAGGCCCAATTTGGTTTCAGAAGCTGTAAATCGACTTCTGACGCCATTCTGGAATTAATAGAATCTATTCTAAATAGCTATAATGAAAATGAATTTTTGTTAGCGGCTTTTTGTGATTTAACAAAACCGTTCGACTGTGTACAGCACGACATCTTGCTAGAAAAACTCAAATATTACGGTTTTGACCGTACGAGTATCGATTTAATTAAATCGTATTTATCCAACAGGACTCAAGCTGTCAGTGGTATTGGTGATGTCTCATATGAATTAGAAATGACTGTCGGTGTACCCCAAGGTTCTATTCTGGAGCCAGTATTATTCTTAATTTTTATTAATGACTTGCCTCTATGTACGAGTGCAAATTTTGTTCTATTCGCTAATGACACCACTTTTACCAATTCTGAAGACGATCTATTTGAGGTTCTGGCAAGATGTCATGAGTTACAAGGACTGTCCAAAGAGTGGTTCGATGCAAATAAATTGTGTCTAAACTCTGCAAAATCGGAAAATATGGTTTTTTCTTTAAGGCACTTGGGTGACTCCGACTCTAGCAAGTCCGTAAAATTTTTGGGAGTACATCTAGACCCAACCTTAAAATGGGAAGTACAGACAAGTAATCTGGCCTCCAAGTTATGTAGTAATATTTATTTATTAAATACATTATCTAATATAGTGTCCACGAACGTGCTAAAGTCAGCATATTTTGCACTGGTACATTCTCTTATATTATATGCAATAGTCGCATGGGGTCATGCAACATCAAGTGACCGTATTTTTCTCCTTCAGCGTAGGTCTATTAGAATTATTCCTTATCCCGGTTAGTATTTCGAGCGCTTTTGTACTCCACAAAATCATGATATTTCCATATATATTTAATTGTTTAAATTTTGTAAAAACGCACCAGGATAAATACAAATCCCATCAGGATGTTCACAATTACCTAACTAGAAATAAGAAAAAGCTGTATCCAGAATTTGTCAGGTTAAAGAAATGCCAAAATAGTCCTAATTTTATGGGAATAAAACTTTTTAATGTGCTGCCAGAAGCCATAAGGTGTTTAGACACTAACTTATTCAAATCTAAGTTAAAGGAATATCTGATAAGTAAATCTTTTTATAAATGTGATGAATATTTACTAAATGATTTCACTGACATGTACAATTTGTTTTATTAACTGTGATGCTATTTTATATTGTTTGTGTTACTTAAGTATGTACATTATTTGTTTTTTATATTTATATCTTTATGTTGTATGTTATATACCTATCACTTGTACTTTTTTATATTTTAAATTTTATACTGATTCACTGCTGACCCGTGTAAATACTGTATATGTATATTAACACTGAATAAACAATTCAATTCAATTCAGACGTTCAAAGGTTTTATTGCCTAAATCGTTCAATTGGTCATTTGAGATGAGAAACCGCGTGTGCTATTAAATTAGAGATAGGGTTGAAAATGCAACCCTTTCTGTTTTTTAAATATAACTCGAAAACGAAGCAAAATTCCGATATAGTTAATAGGAAACTTTTTGTAGAGAATCAAATTTCCCATCAAAATAGCTTATTTGAAAAAATAGAAAAAACATTGTTTTGTGCGAGAAGTATCCCAAAAAACAATTTAAAAAAGCAAAAAATCCAATTTGTTTTATTTTGTTTTTGTAAAAATGAAATTTAATTTAAAATATATTAATTAATTATTAGACTATTAATATTTATTAAATATTGATGTAAAATGAGTCTACAAGATCTCCTCGTACCATTGCCTCGCCCGTCACCTCTACCGAACATCTGCTTCGTAACATTATTTTGAAAGTGGGGAAAAGTCTCTTCATGTACAGAGGAGTGGGAACACAGCATCAGCGGCGGTCCCGAACATTCTGGAGTTATATAATACACGTGTCAGTAACGTTTTCGTTTTGGGAGAGCTCAAGTAAATTTTACTGATACATTAAATGTATATTTTATAATGAAAAAGTGTTTCTCTGTCCCAGTTACCACCAACGTGTGATGCCGCTAAACAGAACGGCCTAAGGACATATTTATTTTTCAAATGCAGCAGTGGAATGGTAAGCATTTAAACCATCTTCACTGGTGTTAGAAAAAATCAAAATATGGATTGATAGCTAATTCCACGAACCTCTTACACTGGAGATTTTGCTAAAAAAATGGCTTGCAAATGTACCACAGGTTAACACGGAGGCTATGGTTACAGGAAACTAGGAATAACTTGTCTATGTTTTGCAAAGAATGTATGGATGTCAATTGCGACAATGTACAAAAAGCAGAGACTACAAAAGAGGTTGTCCACGAAGACGTGAAGGAAGATATTGCTATTCAATTTGAAAATGTTATTGAAGATATGGAACGAAATGTTTATAATTTGTAAATAGTTTGTTAAAATATTCTTACCTGAATAAGCTTTATTGATAAAATCCTCAAATTTACTAAAATTATAATATTTTTTATTGGAAAAAAGACAAATCTCTATATAATCAGATAGATAGAAAAGCAATATTTAAGAATAATTTATTGTTACTTTGTTTAAAAAACCATCGCAGTTTTATACATTTGTCAAAATAGTTATTCATGATTAACAAATCAACTTGAAATACATTGTTTTATTGAGTAAAAATCAATTTTGTTATAAAAAATAAGATTTAAAACAATATCACAGCAAACGCCATAAAAATCGAAAAATATAGCTAAGTTTGAGCGACTATATCTCAGTCTATTTTCAACGAAAAAACTTTTTGATACAACCATTTTAAAGGAAATTTCATTAACTTTTTTTCTACACAGCAATGCCTATACCTATCTCTGCTCAAAAAAAAGTTATAGGCAAAAAAGTAAAAAAAATGGATTTTTGTTTTTTCTAAAATTGTTCTACAGATACTTTTCGCACAAAAAATTGTTTTTTATTTTTTATAGAAGCCAATTCGATGGGTAATTTGATTCTCTACAAAAAGTTTTTAATTCAATTAACCCCATGCGGGCTGCTTGGAAAACAATTTCAGAGTTATCGAATGAAAATAAAAAACATAATAACTTTCAGATAAATCATCACGAAAGTATCATTGAAGATCTAGAAGTGGTTACCTCATTGTTTAATGAGTTTTTTATAAGTACACCAATTAATATTGTAAAGTATGTATTGAGTATATAAATACCCAATGCACATAATATTTCTTTTCCTAAGAAAGTGTCAAAAAGTATCAACCAATGTTTTTAATGCCGTTTATAGAAGACGAGACGTTTTCCTCGTTAAATAGTAAATTTAAAAATAAGAGATCATCTGGTCCAGACGATGTACCTGCCTTCTTAATTAAGAAAGTTTTAAAATTATTGGTAACTCCACTAACTTATCTAGCAAATCTATCTTTTACTATTGGAAATACTAAAAATAGGTAAAGTAGTACTCATATTTAAGAAAAACGATTCACATTTATTGGAGAATCATAGACCCGGAACAATATCATTTAGTTTTTCTAAACTATTTGAATATTGTGATCTTAAATTTTTTGGTGGAATATCAAATTTTGTCTGATAAACAACATGATTTTCGTTGTAGAAAATCCACTATAACGACCGTAACAATTTGGAAACTTTTGTAAATTCTGTTCACACCTCAATCGAGAAAGGACTTGAAATTAACAGCAGACATCGGTTCAGTGACTCAAAGCTTACGTGTCAGGCTTGAGATGAAGGGGTTGCTGGTTCGTATCCTGCCTAGGATATGGATGTTTAGTGGCGCCTATAAAGTGCTACCGTGGTAACAGTGAACTAGAAGAGGTTGTCTAAGAGACAACACGTCTTGTAGGTGTACCACTCTGAGTTCGAGTCTCAGTTGCGGTCGATGGCAATGTCGTAGGGGATGGTTGTTGTGCAATTGTCTATGTATATGTGTCCTGGTTGAGTGGTGGAATAGCTAATGCTAAACTCCGCTAGGATGTTAAAATAAATAAGGCGATTAAAAAAAAAAGAAAAAAATACAGCAAAGTAAATCTCAACTTGCTTATTGAGAAAGTGGTGCAACTTGGAATAAGTAGAAATCTCCAAAAATTGTTAGCTTCCTATCCATTTAATTAATGGATATCACTAATGGTTACTTATAAAACTCCTTTATTCCAAGTTCCGGGATACCACGAGAATTAAAACTTGGACTAATAACTTTTCAATTTGTGATAAAGCTTTTAAGTAAATATATTTGTCAACTTTTAATTTTACACATTGATTATATTGATTTTGTCTCTTAAAAAAAGTATAAAATGGAACTAATCACGAATAAAGTAATTTTTTTCTTTAAATTACTTTTAAATATATAGAACGAATTGTACAAGAACACATCGGAAAAGTTATAACCTCGTTCATAGCAAAATGTCTTTCATATAATCGTGAGAGCGCAATTTCCATAACTCTAATATAAATCCACCTCCTTAAAGTAGAACATTCCGAGGATTCCAATTTATATTTGGGGTATGAACGGATGGCGTTTTAAAATATTTAAGTCGGCGACAAATTTAAATTTTTGGTAAAAAATCTTTTTAATCAAGATGTGAAATAAATCGTAAAATCCCTTTAAGAAAGAGTAAATTTTAATCCTCCTACATAAATTAAAAGCTTAAGATTTCTCCCGGCAGATACTTTAGGAAAATTTATAATGGTATTAAAACAATATCTAAGGAATCCATTAAAATCTAACTAAAAAATAATCGAAAGAAAAAATTATACCCTTTTCAAGCAGTTTCGTTAATTAATTAAGTTATAAGTAGAAATATTGAAATTTAGTGTAGTATAATAAAAATATGGGAAAACATGCGTATTTTGTTAAAATGGTATGCTTATTTTATACACAACTTAAAACGTAAATAATGATATACTAAATTCCTTAAGAAGTCCATTATACATTTCTTAAAATCCCTTATAATTAGTTTTAAAACTTAATGAATTATAACGCATTTATAGAACAGAATAGATTTTTATTTAGCTAAGCTATTTACAATACTAGTATAATTTTGTACAGTCATTATTGTGCTAACATCTGTATACAGAGTGTTTCATAATTTAATGCTGATCCTAAAGAGCGGTAATCCGTGGATGGTTTTAAGATTTTTTTTTATATGAACATAGGTTCATAGGTATTGAAATTTAACAAACAATCAGTTTTTCCCCAATATCTCTAAAACCGCTTTTGTTATTCAATTTTGGTACATGGAAAGTACCCATAGAGAAACATATTTTTCCGGAATAAATGTTTTTTAAATTTTTGTTAGTGGTGTCAGGGACACTTAACATGCCCTGCAATATTTTTAATAACGAAATGATACGCCACTATTTTTTTTAAATAAATATTATTTTCATATTTGCGATTTATCTTGTCATAAAAATGGTCCCTCGACTTTTTCTCGTCTGCCGGACGGTTTTTGATTTAAAAAATAAAATACATTAATTTGCTTGTCCCTATGCGATTTTTTCTCTTAGTCTCAATTACGTAATTTGTGCTAATCAAAGCATCTAGGCAAGATCTTTATAATTTTATTAGTAACTATTATTTAATTTTAGTAATAATTACGCATAATAATAATAATAATAACAATAATAATAATAATTATTATTATATTAGCGTATATTAAAAAGATTTACTTACAATTTCCTCTTATATACACATTTGAATGAAATAATAAGCAAAGTTTAGCAATGAATTTACAATATTGACAATTAAAACAAAAAGATATTCTTAAAGACTAGCTGCTCTTCCACTTAACCTAATCCGCGCACTACATTCAGTGAGAATACACAGAAAATAATTGTACTTAATATAAATGTAAACAATAAGAAAAAAAAAATACTGTGGTTAATAACAAAAAGAAAACATTAACTTTATTAAACTAAATTTTAAATTAAACTAGGGGGCTAATAGTATTAATTATGCCGATTATAAATTAATACTTTTAAATTTTTTTTGAAACAATTTAATTTCGTTTCTTTCAAGTTTTCAGGTAGAGGGTTATAAACTTTGCAGTTCTGATACCTAAAACAACGCTTAAATTGTTCTGTTCGGTGGATAGGTGGAGTTAAAAGACCTTTGAAACGTAAATTGAGGTTATGTACATCGGTCCTAAATTTTATTTTATTGTATAAATATTCGGGAGATATTTTTACTAATATTTTATGATATAAACATGCCGTATGAAGCAATCTGCGACTCTCCATATTCAACCAACCCGCGTCCTTTAGCTTATATGATATTCTCTCACGTCTGCGAACACCGTAAATTAGCCTAAGACATGAATTCTGAATTTTTTGAATATTATTCTTGTATAGAGTAGTTAAATTGGGGCCATATAAACAGTCGGTAAAATCTAATAAAGACAACACCAGGGCTTCACATAACATCACTTTCACTTTTTGAGTTAAATAAGGCCTATTCCCATAAATTAATTTAATAGAATTATATGCTTTTTGTGCAAGTTTATTTATGTGTTTTTCAAACCGAAGCTGACTGTCAATAATAACACCCAGGTTTTTTTGAATGTTCAACTAATTCAAGGTTTTCTTGATCTCCACTTATATGAATGTGATTTTTAATAATTTGACGAGAGTTTTTAGGACCAAAAACTAGAGCGTTCGACTTGCTGGCATTAATAATAAGGCAGTGTTCTTTTGTTACTTTTAAAAAAGATTTTAAATCCTCATTGATGTGTAAACATGCACCATCAACCTCAGAAGCATTAAATGAGTAATAAAGCTGTGTATCGTCAGCATATAAATGAATTTGGCAGTGTTTTAAACATGAAATAAACTGACTGGTATACAGTGTGAAAAGTAGTGGCCCCAGAATAGAACCTTGAGGTACACCTGATCTCAATAATAAGTTTACTGAGGAATCGTGTTCAATACAGACTTTTTGTCGCCTATTTTTTAAATAGTTTTTAAATAAATTAACTGCTTCCTTCGTAAGACCTATATGTAACAAAATTGATAAGAGTATTTCATGATTAAGCGTATCAAACGCCCGACTAAAATCTAATAAGATTAAAATTGTACATAAACCCTCATCTGATGCTCCTATTATGTCATCAACCACCTGCAAAAGTGCCGTAGTACCACTGTGTCCAGCTCTAAAACCCGATTGTGTTTTAGGTAGTATTTTCTTATCCGATACATATTGCCTAAGTCGACTTTCCATGATTTTTTCAAGTATTTTAGAAAATGTAGGCAAAACACTAATAGCACGTAAGTCTTTAAAATCTTCAGAGTTACTCTTCTTCGGTAACACAGTGATCACGGCACTTTTCCATATGGATGGGAAAACATTTTCTTGTAAACAACAATTTATTATATGCGTCAGATAAGGGATAATATGGGGACAACATAACTTAATCATTTTTATATTTACCTTATCACACCCCGTAGCATTCGTGTGTATCTCTAGAATTGTTTTTAAAACTGTCGTTTCATCAACAAGTGCAAAATTAAAAATTGAATCAAATAATAAATTATTTTTATAATGGTTAAGAATATCATCAGAGGGATCTGCAAACGGTAAAGAATTTACAAAAAAATTATTTATATCATTTACGTTTTTTAAATTTTCAGGAATGTTTCTATTTTTGTTTTCAAAAATTAAGTTATTTTTAAGAATCTTCCAACATTCATGAGCACTAGAGTTAATTAACTGATGAGTTAAAAATGCCTTTTTTTCTCTTTTAACAGCCTGGGGTGTAAAGTTACGCATCTGTTTGTAATATATAAAATCGTTGTGATAGTTTGTTCTTTTAAATTTGGTAATTGCCCTATCTCTAATTTTTATCATGGTCTTTATTACGTCAGTCAGCCAGGGTGCAGGAGGTTTAGTAAATCTTTTTGTTACATAAGGTGCATGAAGATCAAAAAAGCTAATTAAATTATCAACGAGAAATGATACCTTATCATCAATATTATTAAGATCAAAAATATTATAAAATGGTATAGCATATAAATGTGAAATAAATATAATATAAATATAATATAATATAAATGTGATACATGAAATGTAATTAAAATTTAAGTTAGTTAGTTAAAAAAAAGTTGAAAAGACATTTTTTTTCAAAAACATTCAAAACTATTTTGAACAAAAAAATACAAAAATTAAATTAATTGTTCAAAATGTCCGCCTCCTGCAAGTATGCACGCTTCAGCCCTCCTTCTCATTGAATCGCGTACTGTTTGGAAAATTCCTTGAGTATTCCTTATAGCTTCACAGGAAATCCAGAATGTTTAGGTCTAGGACATGACTCTGTTCCCTTAAGACCTATCCAGCATATTCTGCTGACAAGTAAGTGTCTCGCCAATGTCCTTTATTTATAAAACTTTATCTTTCGAAATCTCCATCTTTTGAATCAACTGGGGCAAAGAAACAATAATTCTATAAATATCTTGGTATATTGCAGGTCCTCATATCTCCCTTTCTTGCCCAACAATTGAGATCTAAGTTACGGAATTTTGAATAATCAGCGTATCAAGGGAGATAGTAGATTCAATAGATTTAAGAAAAAGTTTTTGAAAAAAGAGCCAAAAAATGCTTTACAAGCAATCGTTTAGATTAAACCAGGACGAAGCTGTTTCTTTCTTCCAATAATATTTTTTTAATGGAAATACTGTCAACCTACTTGGTATAGTCACTGACGATAAACAAAATTGAAGTTTCACAGTTTGCACAGCGAATTCGCCAATTATCGGGCCGGCTATGCCATTAATTGTGCGTTTTACTCGTAGCTCCAGGTCACGGCAGTTGCGTAAATAATATCCCTAAAGAATGACCCTGTGCAAAAAATTTAGTGGAACCAAATCAGGTGATCTTAGAGACCGACTGACAGGACCATTCGTCGAAATTACATTTTCTCCGAATTCATGTTGAAGGTCATCAGTTACAATTCCAAAGGTAATTCTTCTAAAGTATCCTCGATATGATTTTACAGAAATCCCTAATCTAATATGTGGCATATGTCAAGGGTCCCTCAAATATTATTGGACCAAAAATTGAACTACTGAAATCTGTTCTTCTTTTTCGTATATAAAACAACTTTATATTTGCCGATATTCAGATCTAGCTTGTTAAGTGAACACCACTGACTGATTCTATCAATGAAGTAGATTCTTCCGGGTCTTGCCGTGGTCGTCGAACTTGGCTTGACGTTTCGCTGATCACCCTGTTAGCTTCTTCAGAAGGATTCTAAAGAATAGAAGAAGTCTGTAGAATCCTTGTGAAGAAGCTGACAGGATGATCAGCGAAACGTCAAGCCAAGTTCGACGACCACGGCAAGACCCGGAAAAATCTACTTCATTAGACAACGGCCGTGAACACCTGCATTCTACTATTGATTCTGTCAAGTTCTTTATGAAGTTCTCTACAGTCGTCTTCAGATTGTATATTTTTAAAGAGTTTCAGATCATCTGCCTATATTAATTTGTCGCTAATAAATAATAGAAATAGCAAAGGTCCAAGATTACTACCCTGCGGTACTTCAAATGTCGATGAGTACAGATAATCTGAAACCATTGTAGAATATAAACTGATATCTATTGTGCAGGTATGAACCAAATAACATTAACCACTGGCTATTAAAACCAAAGTTGTCTAATTTGTTCAGTAATAATTGATGGTTAATTCTATACAAAGCCTTTCAGAATTTTCTTCTATTTCTGTTAATGTTAGTTGCGTTATACTTAATGTTCTCAAAAAGGATCTTGTTGTTAAAATTAATATTATCGTGTAGTTTTGCAAATACTGAGTTAAAGAACTTACTAAATATGTCAACAATTTCTTATATAGAAGTTTATAGGTTTTATCAATATATTTCATTTTATCTGGTATCGTTGTTTGTTTTCTCTTTGAATGAATAAATGACCAACATTGTGTAGAGTCTGAAGATATAAAATTCTCAATTTGTGAGATAGTTGTCATAATGCCTTGTCTATTTGTTGTTTGATTAACGATCGGAGTTCCTTAAATTTATTTAAGTGAAGCTGGTTTTATTGTTTGTTTATAATTTTTCTGATGTCTATTCTTCTCTTTAATATTGATGATAATTTCTTTCGTATACCATTATGAATAAGACCTTTTATAATATTTGTACTCCGGAGCGCATTCGACTAATATGTTATATAATTTATCATAGAATTCTTTTGTCGCTATGTCAACATTCTCTAGAACAATATAGAGACCTGGATAGCTCGCTTTTTAAAAATATATGATTTTTCAGTTTTTTTGACTGAAAATGATTGTATTTTGTTGTAATGCTTAATGAAACATAAAGTAAAGTGGAAAATATCCTCATTTACAAGCGGAGCATTATTATTTACAATTTCACAACTTAGATTAGAAAAGACAAGATCTAGTAGATGACCTCTATTATTGATTATATTATTATGTTATCGTATGTCAAGGAATGTAAGAAAATTATTAATTATTGTAGCTCTTCTATCATTAGTATCATTGTCTACATACTGTGGTACATTAAAGTCTTCAAAGATAAGTATATATTCAGAAAATATAAAATCAATTTGTTCAAGATAATCAAAAAAATCCTTCAAAATTATCTATTCTAGTGTTTGGTGGGATATATATATTACAAAAACTTATACTACAGTCAAGTTAAAATAACATTTACAGCACAAGACATCAATGCTTATATATCATTAAAAAGAAATTGGTAGTGCAATTATTTCTGATCTCCTATTGTTTGTACTGTTAAGTGAAGGTTTCTGTTACTTCTGTACACAGTATATATGTTTTTTCAGATTTATCAGGCCTTATTTTTTATAGTATCAATTACACGACCAATATGAGTTTTTTGCGACGATTGTTTTTATTAATTATTCTTTTAATGCAGTCATGTATCCTATTCCACAAAAAAATGTATCGGGTTTTATTTATTTACAATAGAATCAGCCACATACCAAATATGAATTCTTCCTACGTGTTTTTATTTAAAAAAGAGTAGGCGCTGTTTTGGAAAATGGCTTCTTTACACATCAGAACAACTTGTCAAAATGTTAACCAATCTGGATTCCGGTGTGACTATTTTTTATCATTTGCAGTTTTTTTATATTCTCTGGACCTACCGCTGCTGCTATTTGTTACAGGAGATATTTACCGCCTTCGGTACTAACTGATACAATCAAGAAAATGTAAATAATTTAATTATCCCTTTATGCTTCAGATACCCAAGAAGGCAAACGAATTCCCTATTAATAATTAGGTGAATAATTTTTAAGTGATCAACTTTGAGAGAGAAAATTGACACTAAAAGGGAAATACTTAACTTGATTGAAGTAGAAACGAAATATAAAAGTAAACTCAACGCCCAATTTTTCTCGGATCGAAATTTCATTACTTTAATAACATTTTAAACTTTCCTATACCCACGTTAGAACCCGTTTCGTTTCTTTAAATGCTTGAGCATTTAATGAGAAACTAAATATTTATTACTAACGTAATGGAATGCTGTATAATAGTTCTTACTGTTCTTATGCCTTATAGCAACGTTTATTATTTTAAATACGAAGCTCACGTGAACATAACCGCCAGACTCTATCTTAGCAATACTCTTATGCAATTGTATATAAATTTGCCCTACATTCTGCAACTGTAAAAAATCTAGCCTAAAGTGATTACAGATCTCCTAAAATTACACATTTGCATAACTTCTTTTCTGTTTTAAATGGCGTTTTGTTCAAAATATGTCTTAACAAAAACAATACTGTTGTAACTTGTGGGGATTTTACTAAAAATTACTTGATAGTGTGACGCAATAAATATAAGCATCTTAATTCACTATCGATATATAATATTCAAATTAAAACTACTGAGCCCACTAGAACTAATGAAAATTCTGCCACTTGTACTGATTATGTTTGCACAAATTGTACTTATAATACAGCATCTAAAATCATTCAACATGGTCTCTTGATCACTCTTACCAAACTATAAACATATCTGTCACTTTAAATGTGCATTCTGAAACAGATTGTGTATTAAAAAGATTATACAAGGTGTCTCACCGGGAACTGAATCGATCGATATAGAGAAAAGTACGCATCAGAAAATTTTGAAAATTTAAATAATTACTAATGGCAGTGCGGCCAATCCAACTAAAATAATTACAAGCAGCTGGCACTTTCGCTTATACGCTTATAAGTCGATACCAACTTGCTTATTTCAAATAGAACATCCTATATATTTTAGGGTTTTCAAAAAGAGCATAAAATTCTGAGTCGAAAATGCGTAGCATATCCTATCCCTAAACCTAGCCGTTTCAGAGATATTCGACATTTTATAGAAAATTTGACAGGTGCAACGGTTTGCAAGAACCGTTATAACTTTCTTCGTGTAAAAGATCCTCATTTGCTTTTTCCCACATAAAAAGAGCAGAAGGAGAACTACATTCTACAACTGAAATAAATTCAACAATATCATACCAAGTGTTCTGTTTTTCACGTTACATTTTGTCAACTTCAAACCGCGAAAATTTCTTTAGGTCAAATGGAACACACTGTAGTTTTTTACGTCAAGTTGTGTAAAATTGAATTCCCTTTTTTCTGATATTAACATTGTGGGGATTAAAGTTACAACTTTTTGAAATATTGGCGATTTTATTAGAAATTCATGAATTGTTGTAATCATTTCATCAAAATAGCCATGATTAGAAACAATCAGTCATTATCTTATGTCAAAAAAGCCAGCACGTTTAAATTATACCAACAAAAACTTTTTAAATCTCTCATAAACTTTATTTTTAATAGTTCCCCAAATGAAATAATCCAGAACTGATAAATCGGCAGAGCGAGGAGGCCATAAGAAAGGTCCATTATTGGCAATCCATTGATCATAAAAAGTTTCTTGTAAATAATTATTAATTAAATATGCGTTATGTGGGGGAGCACCGTCGTGCTGATAAAAAATGTTTCTATTTCGGCGAGAGGTAAATTATCTAAATAGTTATTATTCAAATTTTGTAAGATATTCAGATATCTTTCACCTAAAAAAAAACAAAAATTTACCTATACATATTAGCATAAGAGAAAATTTAATTTACCGTTTAAATTTTCCTGATAAAATTGTAATGCCACCACTCTATCGTTTCTTATGGCACAGTAAACATTGAACTGCCAACTTTCCTGAAAGTTTCGCTCTCTGAACATATGAGGATTTAAACCACTCCAATAATGCGAATTGTGTCTATTAAAAAGTCCATTTTTAGAAAATTTTGCTTCATCTGTCCATATAATATTTCCCAAATAAGAATCGTGATCCTCAGACCTTATTAGAATAAACTCACAAAAGTCCTGTCTTCTTAGGAAATCTGTTTCTTTTAATCCTTGAACCATATAGAATGAAAACGGGTGAAACTTATGTTTTAATAAGATTCTGTGAATTGAATCCTTGCATAGTCTCGATTCCAGAGCAGCCTGTCTTAATGACATCCTTCAAAATACATGAAAATATTCCAGAATGACTATTTAAATGTTTTCATCATCAACAATAGGCTTTTTTCTTTGCATTTTTGCCTTGACAGAACCATAATTTTTTGAATTTTCCAGTATGCGTTTTACAGTGTTTGGTGACGGTTTCCGTTTTTCTGGATATCGAGTAGCAAATGTGCTGCAAGTTCTTGATATTACTTTATCATATTCTACATAAATAATAAACAAATTTAGAAAGTCTTCGTGGGTGTAATTTAAACGTGCTGGCATTTTCTGATATAAGATAATGACTGATTGTTTCTAATCATGGCTATTTTGATGAAATGATTACAACAATTCATGAATTTCCAATAAAATTGCAAATATTTCAAATAGTTGTAACATTAACCACCACAATGCTAATATCAGAAAAAAGGGAATTCAATTTTACACAACTTGACGTAAAAAAATATAGGGTGTTCCATTTGACCTAAACAAGTTTTCGCGGTTTGAAGTTGACAAAATGTAACGCGAAAAACGGAACACTTGGTATGATGTCATTGAATTAATGTCAGTTGTACAACGTAGTTCTCCTTGTGTTCTTTTTATGTGACAAGTAGCAAATGAGGATCTTTTACACGAAGAAAGTTATAACGGTTCTTGCAAACCGTTGCACCTGTCAAATTTTCAATAAAATGTCAAATATCTCTGAAACGGTTAGGTTTAGGTATAGGATATGCTATATTTTCGACTCAGAATTTTATGCTCTTTTCGAAAACCATAAAATATATAGGGTGTTCCATTTGTAATAAGCAAGTTGGTATCGACTTCCGGTATAAGCGGAAGTGCCAGGTGTTTGTAATTATTTTAGTTGGATTGGCCACACTGCCATTAGTAATTATCTAAATTACTACTAAATTTTCTAATGCGTACTTTTCTCAATATCGATCGATTCAATTCCCGGTGAGATACCCTGTATAGTAGAGCCAATTATAACATTTTCTTATTTAGCATTAACAAGAAAATTGGCATGATGTGTATGATATCAAGGATGTTAATTCTGATTTTACGGTATTTATCAATACAATCAAATATCACATGGATGTTGCATTTCCACTAAAATGTCTTAAGATTAGGAACTCGCAAAAAAATAAATGCATTACTAAAGAAATTCGTAAATTATCTGAAACATTGAAACTGTTATACAACCTAAAAATTAACTCGTAAAATGATTAAATTATAAACTATTATAATAAATATTAAAGTATATACTATATGGAAGCGTAATAAAGGCTGCAAGAAAACTCCTAATAATCAAGTTTATTATAACGCAGATAATTAAAAGTAACTTAGAATATGATAAATGAAATATTAAGAAGAACGAAAGATAAAAAAAATAGTTTTCAACAAGTAAAAGTTGACAATATAATAATTCATCAACCTGAAGAAATAGTTAACGAGTTCGATAAACATTATATAAACAAACCTAATAAACTTAACAAAAAATGCATAGATAGTAATAACAGATTTGAGTTACACTTTGATAGTGTGTTACCTACAATGTTTCTGGAACCTGTACCTGAAACAGACATTTATAATTTAATATATTTTTTTTCTTTTTTGAAGGGCAAACTCATCATGAGCACCTGAGCTTAGTATCTAGCGCTACAGGTAGTGCCGGACTTCAACCGGCTAAGACCCCCCCGCCTCTTTAATGTTTCCGACTAGTTTGGAACTGCTTTCGCTTATCTTCAAACCAGCTGGTCATTTCAATTCGTTGTTATGAATTCTTCCATGGGGTCAGCCCCATCTCTCTTTCATCCTCTTCCTTCTTTTTGATAATGCGAGTTATCGCCTCCTCCGCCTTTCTCCAGTTCCCCTCTGTCTCCAGCATTTTCTCTACCATGTTGTCCGGGGACAGTAACGACGCCCTACCATGTCGCCTCTCTTCTCTCCACCTGTTGAATACGAACATGGCGTGTTCCGCGTTGTCGGCCTCCCCAGAATATATACACTCTCGGCTATCAATCGTACCGATATCATTTAAGTATTCCATGAAACAACCATGTCCACTCAGGGCTTGGGTAAGATAATACCCCACTTCCCCATACCTCCGTTCCAACCACGTCCTTACATTTGTGATAAGGCGTCTGGTCCACCTTCCCTTGTATGCGATCTCCCATCTTTCAAACAGCCTGTCCCTGGCTTCTGTACTGGCAAGAACTTTTTCTTTTATTAACGTCGGCCTATTTCCGTTACTGAGGCCTAACACCGATGCCTGTAGACGGGCTACCCCCAACCAGGAATTTTGCCTAACTACAAAGTAGGAATTTTTACTTGCCTAACATTTAATAGACAAGGGACCGACGGCTTCACATCCCCTTCGATGGATGGTATATCCACTACACAATCCTCGCCTAAGATTGCAAAGCTTTCGCGTACATATTGATATATAGACCGCTGAAAGATGTGAGGCGAGGACACGGTCTTCCTTGACATGGTCACCCATCTAAGTACTAACTGCGCCTGATGTTCCTTTACATAGAATATAGAAGTATGTGCTTAGTAACGACGCACCTACGCTCCTCCCATGACAATCACTTGAAAATGATGATTCTTTACTTAAAATATTCCTTAGTGTAAATTGATTTGTTATTTGTACTAGTACATGCAACATAATCCAGAATAATTCAGGACCTTTGTAATAAACTGTGTTAGTTGTTGTTAATTCCTTTTATATGTGGGGGATTGGCTACAATTACCACTTGAGAATTCGGCTCGTTTTAGTAAATAAGCAGTACTTACAGGTATATATGAAGCCATAAAAGCTTATAAATACGAGTAAAATTAATAGTTTATAGTTGAATATAATTTATGCTTTTAGTTTATATAATAATTCCAGAGTTCTTCGATTCTACCGAATAGAATATAGAAATTAACAAAGAAAAGCGTGGGCGTAATTATAGCTGATTGAGTTTTCTTGTTACATTGTCTAGACAAAAGCCAAATACTAATGATCATTCATTGCACGATAAGCTAAGAAACTGAGTTTGTGTTGTAATTTAATTTACGTCTCTGTTTAATGTCGAAATATACGAAACAAGTAAGATATTAAGACAAAGGAATCTCCGTCATCAAAATATAAAAAAATGGGAAATTTAAATATTTAGCTACAAAGCATGTCGTAATAGAATTAAAAAAGACGTCGATACTTTTTATAGAAATTATTAAAAGAAAATAGAAAATTACCTAAAAAACAATAGCAAAAGCTTTTGGTCTTATATCAACACTATAGAAAGCAAACTTTATCAATTGCAAATGCAGATAGCGACAGCCAAGTACGTATGCGGACAAAATGTGTACCTAGACATTTCACGTTGCCAGGTGCTAAGTAGATTGAAAGCACAACGATACTAAAAAACGTAACTCATGGGGGCTCGATCAAGACGGCTGCGGCTTATCGCATGCTATATGAGGGTATTTACATTTATTCTGGGATCACACCTACGTGCGCTGCGAGTCGGTTGTCCATTTATTCGCATGTAAACGCGGCCTGACGTACGCACTTGCTTGCCTTTTACTATATATTAACTTTATGGCGCTACTAATCTTAAAATGTCTCCAGTTCATAAAAATGGAAGTAAACCAGAGATTGAAAATTATCGTTCCATAACAATTAATACTAAATAACTTTAGCAAACTATTTGAAATTGTCCTATGTAACTTTATTTATCCACAAGTTTTTCAACAAATATCTGAAAGCCAACATGGTTTTGTACCTGGTCGATCAACCGTAACTAACTTAATTTGTGTTACTCAGCACCTTTCTGAATTTTTGACTCTGGAGAGCAGTTTGATGTCATTTTCTATACTGACTGGATCATAGTAAACTTTTGAATAAGCTGGAAACTCTGGTTTTAAAAAATAATTCTATCGAATTTTGTTCAGCTATTTATCACATAGGTGCCAGTTCGATGTGTCCTATTGTTATTTCTATTGACTAAGTCAACATTAAGATCTCCTTCGAAAATTAAATGGTCATATGCCAGTAGAAATGCAGCTATTATTATTAATGGAGAGTAGCTGTTGGTTGCAGTCTGGTTACGTTCCTTATAGTAAAATAATTATTTTATAGAGGAGTTTGCGACTAAAAATATTATGTTTTAATATTCCGCCCTCTAAAAGTACATTTGAACTATGCTAAGCCCAGTCAGGCTATTTATTTTGCGATTGCAACAGTCATTGGACCGCTAGATGGCGCCTGCTGACTATTTTACATGTCGCTATCCCAAAGACACCAAAATGTACTAAATAGTCAAGTGATCCTCGTGTCGGTCGTCACTTGCCTACCTTGCGCTGACGAGAGCCAACAGCTCGAAACTGCAATCTGCAAGTGGTGTGTGACGACTGACACGAGAGCTCCTTTAAGTAGGATCAGTCTTTGGCTGATGTTTGTTGCAATTGAAGCATTAGCGTTTTGATGGTAATATGCAATTATTACACTTAACGCGTCAGGCTTGAAACTTGTAATTCAGCGTTCGTCGGGGCACATAGCCCGAAGAGTAGCTATTGGTTGCACTCTGGTTACGTTCCTTATAGTAAAATAAGGATTCTATGGAGGAGTTCGCGACTAAAAATATTATGTTTTAAATCGAGTTCTGTGCATAAAGATCTAATATTAAAGTCCGAAAAATTTAAACAGTTACAATGTGACATTGTAAGCACGCATGTGAAATATACACAGATTAAGAAGCTCTATCAAAAAAAAGTAATAAAATATTTTATGTAGGATATTTATGTAAAGTCGAGTGTAAAGCAAAACATTTGTTAATAAAAATACCTATTATGAAAAGTCTAAAATAAAAAGAATATTTAAAATAAAATTTGTATACTTAGGACTTGCATACAAACAAAATGTTTTTGTTAATTAATAGAGAAAACCAAAAAACAGGATAAAGAACTCCGAGATAAAACACGATTTTGTTACTATCTAAATAAGAAAAACGGAAATACAAAAAGAACAACCAAAATCGCTTAGTGCACTGAATATACATTTTAAATATAGTCAGACCAAGTTAATAAAGTTATAGATCTGGCTCAAAACTAATCGCACATTTTCTGTTTTCATTATCATTTCAAAAATAAATTTTACCACCTGTAGACCATGCCTTCTTCTTTCCAAATTATTTCTTAGCCTCAATCAGTAAGCCATATCTAATTTTTGTTAAATCCCCAAATATGGAAACGACTTCTTCCGTTCAAAACTTCATTTCGTTTAATATACCTTACAAAATTAACTAGAATTGTGCGAGATTTTTCAATATTTCGTGCAATTGGAGAGGATTCTCCGTTGCCCAGTAGCGAAAGCTCTGTTTGGTAACATATCCGGAAATATGAAAATGAGCTTCATCTAACAAAAGTAAACAATCAACCATATTTGGGTTACGCGTTTTCCAAAATCTTGAGGTAGAAGTTTATGTACGACTTGAATTTTGCAGGCATGGAAATATAAGTCTTTCAGAATGCGGCGATAATTAGGGTTCGAAATATTGAGTGCTAATGCTTACCGTTTTGCAGATTGTTTAGGACTTCCTAGCACAGCTGCTCTTACCCTTTACCCACTCCACCCGGATGTCGATGCTTGCAAAGAAGCTACGCAGCCTCCACGTTCTTTCTCATCGTATGTTCTTTGCGCAAGTGTCAACAGTTATTTTGTTACGTTTAGTAGATAAGTCAATTAAACGCCGTGACTTTCAGAGTTTACTTTGATGATAATTTATAAAAATAATGAGTGTATTAAAATAATGTATTTTCTGTGAGGAGACAATACATTCGAAAACTTATTCCGTTCAAGAAAAAGAATCTCGATAAGTGCCGTGCATTGCGTGCAGCGTGTGAAACCCGCCACCTTAGTAAAAACGATTCCGATTTTCGATGTAAATGTGATATCATCGATTCCTACTTGACCCCGATTCAAAATGAGCAAATTGTTTTTGTTCTGCTCCGACTAAAAACAATTTTTTTCAGCCCAGCCCCGTTTAAAACGTAGGTTAAAATTTTTTTTGGGCTCGTTTAAACATAAAAAACAGTTTCCAATTGAGAATGGACATTAGTGATAAATTCAATTACGGACAAATTTAAAATGTCCGTTCATATTTTTTAACCTGTCCACGATAAGATTGTGAGAGGTTACAAAAATTGGTTCAAAAACGAAAATTAGGTAACATCAGATCTTTACGTTTTGAGGTCCTAGGAACCCAAAAAAGTGGTTTTTGAAAAAGTCTGTGTGTGTGTATGTGTTTTAGTACGATAGCGCCGAAACTACTGAACGGATTTGAATGAAACTTTGCATGTGCATTTCTTTAGTGTCCCAGAAGATCTGAAAAGGTTGAGTTGGTTGAGATCGGATTACGTTTAGTGCCATTTTGACGCAACAAGTTGCTTATTTTATAATTACTTTCAATTTGCAACAGAGCCATTAAAAAGCAGTTAAAATTCTGATTTCAACGATATATCACACTTCCACCCTTTCGATTTGGTTTTCGTGAAAAATTTTAAAAACAAAGCAAATATGAAGCATAGATCGCATTTCGCATGACATGATCGATGCGCGTAGCCGTTAGATCGTGAAAGTCGTCACATCACGTGTGAGGGTTTCTTCACTGCTCTAGAAGTAGAGCGAATTACGTTTAGTGCCGTTTTTAAATATATATATATATATATATATATATATATATACAGAGACGAATATTAGACGACTGTCTAAGTTAAAAACAAAAATTTTTAATTTCCACCAGGGATACAGTCACGGGCTCAAAAAAGAGAACTCTTTTTTAAATTCAAGCTTTCGAAACTTTATTGTTTCTTCCTCAGGAATTCTACAAAAAATTTTATTATAATCAAAAATATTTAATACAAGTGAAAGGTACTTACTAAATTGAGGTTAAAAAATGAAATTGACAAGTCATAAAGACAGAACCAACACAACTATTACAAAATAAATCACACTTGTGGACTACATTTTAATTTAATTTAAGTTAAAACCAAAAATCTTTAATCTAAAATAGTTTCAGCCACCTCGAAAACTGAACAAGAAGCAGTCAACTACGTTATTTCTTATTCCTCCGAAAAACATCGGAATGTGAGATTAAAAAACTGTCAAAAACAAATCTGAAGCAGAGAGAGAGGGGTCATGTCAACCCCCCCTCTCTCTCTGCCTCAGGTCCGTTGCCAACAAAACACCAAACCCAACCGATCAAAACTCACTAATTTTCAAAAGTATTGTACAGAGTGTTATTTCTGTGACTACCATTGGCATGTAAATGCAACAAATAAGTGTATAATATACTGAGGCCATCAATGTCATTTCTGGCATTCATAGCTTCCGGTTCATTAAAAATATGACACATTTCTAGAAAAGTTCTTTTTTGAACGTTCTTTTCAAAATCCAAAATCTTAACCTCGTTATAGTTGAGGTTATGGTTGAGTGATAGAGCGTGTTTGGCTAACATTGAAGATTCTTTGTTAACCCTCACGTCGCTTCTGTGTGATGTGATCCTATCTTTAATTTTTCTACTCGTTTGACCAATATACTTTTTTTCACAATCATTACAAGAGATGCAATATACCACATTTGAATAATTCATCAAGTCGTCTTTGTCTTTCAGTTTAGCAAAAAGATTGTTGATCGTCACCTTATTTTTGAAGGCTAATTTGATGTTAGTGAAACTTGAAAACAACTTCCTAAATTTAAGCGTCACCTGCGGAATGTTCGGTATGGAGAAATAAAAGGCGTTATTAGGAGCCTCCTGGTTTTCACCCACCCTCTGCACAACTACGTCAGGGCGTTCATTGACTCCATTGTCCCGTGTAACAGTTCTACTGGCTATGATTTTTTTTATTAACGCTGGTGGATAACCACACTTCATAAATAAATCTGACAAAATTCTTAGGTTGCCTGTTACAACCGAGGTATGTGAGGTGTTAATAACCCTGTTTTTCATTCCCACTAATACATTAATCTTTTGTCGTTCAGAGTGAAACGATTCATAATGTAAATATCGTCCAGATGAACCTGGTTTAGTGTACCATGACGTTATAACCTTATTGTCTACCCTTCTTGTTAGTTGGGTATCCAAAAAGGGGACTCTGCCATTTTCGTCTTCTTCTTCTGTTGTAAATTTTAATCGTTGGTTATAATTATTGAACACTTCTAGTAGGCGTTCTCTACCATCATTGGGGATGCTAAGGATGATATCATCCACATATTTTTTAATAAAGGGTACCTCAAACTCTAGTTGCAACAGACAATCATTAATCAAGTCGTCCATAACGTACTGTGCGAGAATGGGTGAGACAGGACTCCCCATAGGCATACCTAATGTTTGTTTATAAATGACCTCGTTAAAACCGAACACCGTAGTGTCAAATAAAAAGGCAATAAGTTCCAAGAATTTTCTTTTTGAGATATTACAATGTAATCGTATTGTGTCCCAGTGACGTTCAACAGAGCTTTTCGCCAAATCTACTGTGATGTTATTAAACAAAGATTTTACATCGAGACTTAATATTATATAACTGTCTGGTAATTGGAACTCCTGTATGAATGTGCTGAATTGAAAAGAGTCTTTAATAAAAAAATTGTTATCAGTGTTATACGCAATGGTAAGTATATTGGTAACTAATTGGGCAATACCCCTATTCGGGCTATTAACCCCAGAAATGATCGGTCTCAGTGATAACGTTGGCTTATGAATTTTTGGGAGGCCATAAAATTTGTTAATTACACCATTGTAGCATCTATGCTTTTTTCCCTCCTGAGGTGAGATCATTTTACTTTTTTCCAATTGTGAGATGATATTATTGGCTTTACTTTGTATAGCGTTACTGGGATCCCTATTGAGGACTACATAGTACTCGTCATCAGCCAGAATCTCTGTCGACAGTCTATCATATTGTTCTTTTGTCATGATCGTTGTGACTTTCATTTTATCAGATTGAATGACTTTTAATTCAGGATTTTCCTTTAGAAATCTCTGACAAGTGAGGTAGCTTCTATAATAAGCATTCGGGACTTTACTTTTGTGCATAAAATTAGTAATAATGTTGGTAGACTGAGTGAGAAGCAAGTTTTTCTCTCTGTTGTTAATACCATTAATATTATTAACAATATGATCAATGTCAGACAGAAACCTTGGGATATTGATGTCTTTCGCTAACGGTTCTACACTGAATTTGGGACCAAGTGCCAAAAAATTTGAGACCTCATTAGGGATTTCGTTATTAGTTAAATTTTTGATCCAGTGTGCTGGTGTTTTTAGTTTGGAGAGAGTTAACTGTTTTAAATTGTTAAATTTCCGAACGTTAGTGTTTTTGACCTGGAAAAACTTTCTGTTATATTTGACTGATTGATTTCTGAAAAAATCAACCACTATGTTATATGGTAACTTATTACTCACTTTATTTTTCAATGTTCTAAACATTTTTTCCATGTCTCTAACACTATCGTGCGTGACTTTAATTTCTAAATTAAGTATTTTTGTTCTTAACCTTTGATTAAATTCAGCTGTTTTCTGTAACGTCCTTCCCACGGCTGCCCCCGTGAGGTTGTCCACATTCCTTACACCAGTCGTGATGTGGGTAGGTATGATCCCGTGTTTTCTACATTGCAATAGAAATGTCTTCCTGTTTCTTAATGCTGCCAAGTTGATATTGATATTTGCCACACTCTTTAGTTCCTTCATAGTAGCATACCCATAATTATTCCGAATGTTCTGATAAAACCCCATATCATCTATAAGTACAGAGACGAATATTAGACGACTGTCTAAGTTAAAAACAAAAATTTTTAATTTCCACCAGGGATACAGTCACGGGCTCAAAAAAGAAAACTCTTTTTTAAATTCAAGCTTTCGAAACTTTATTGTTTCTTCCTCAGGAATTCTACAAAAATTTTTATTATAATCAAAAATATTTAATACAAGTGAAAGGTACTTACTAAATTGAGGTTAAAAAATGAAATTGACAAGTCATAAAGACAGAACCAACACAACTATTACAAAATAAATCACACTTGTGGACTACATTTTAATTTAATTTAAGTTAAAACCAAAAATCTTTAATCTAAAATAGTTTCAGCCACCTCGAAAACTGAACAAGAAGCAGTCAACTACGTTATTTCTTATTCCTCCGAAAAACATCGGAATGTGAGATTAAAAAACTGTCAAAAACAAATCTGAAGCAGAGAGAGAGGGGTCATGTCAACCCCCCCTCTCTCTCTGCCTCAGGTCCGTTGCCAACAAAACACCAAACCCAACCGATCAAAACTCACTAATTTTCAAAAGTATTGTACAGGGTGTTATTTCTGTGACTACCATTGGCATGTAAATGCAACAAATAAGTGTATAATATACTGAGGCCATCAATGTCATTTCTGGCATTCATAGCTTCCGGTTCATTAAAAATATGACACATTTCTAGAAAAGTTCTTTTTTGAACGTTCTTTTCAAAATCCAAAATCTTAACCTCGTTATAGTTGAGGTTATGGTTGAGTGATAGAGCGTGTTTGGCTAACATTGAAGATTCTTTGTTAACCCTCACGTCGCTTCTGTGTGATGTGATCCTATCTTTAATTTTTCTACTCGTTTGACCAATATACTTTTTTTCACAATCATTACAAGAGATGCAATATACCACATTTGAATAATTCATCAAGTCGTCTTTGTCTTTCAGTTTAGCAAAAAGATTGTTGATCGTCACCTTATTTTTGAAGGCTAATTTGATGTTAGTGAAACTTGAAAACAACTTCCTAAATTTAAGCGTCACCTGCGGAATGTTCGGTATGGAGAAATAAAAGGCGTTATTAGGAGCCTCCTGGTTTTCACCCACCCTCTGCACAACTACGTCAGGGCGTTCATTGACTCCATTGTCCCGTGTAACAGTTCTACTGGCTATGATTTTTTTTATTAACGCTGGTGGATAACCACACTTCATAAATAAATCTGACAAAATTCTTAGGTTGCCTGTTACAACCGAGGTATGTGAGGTGTTAATAACCCTGTTTTTCATTCCCACTAATACTATTGCAATGTAGAAAACACGGGATCATACCTACCCACATCACGACTGGTGTAAGGAATGTGGACAACCTCACGGGGGCAGCCGTGGGAAGGACGTTACAGAAAACAGCTGAATTTAATCAAAGGTTAAGAACAAAAATACTTAATTTAGAAATTAAAGTCACGCACGATAGTGTTAGAGACATGGAAAAAATGTTTAGAACATTGAAAAATAAAGTGAGTAATAAGTTACCATATAACATAGTGGTTGATTTTTTCAGAAATCAATCAGTCAAATATAACAGAAAGTTTTTCCAGGTCAAAAACACTAACGTTCGGAAATTTAACAATTTAAAACAGTTAACTCTCTCCAAACTAAAAACACCAGCACACTGGATCAAAAATTTAACTAATAACGAAATCCCTAATGAGGTCTCAAATTTTTTGGCACTTGGCCCCAAATTCAGTGTAGAACCGTTAGCGAAAGACATCAATATCCCAAGGTTTCTGTCTGACATTGATCATATTGTTAATAATATTAATGGTATTAACAACAGAGAGAAAAACTTGCTTCTCACTCAGTCTACCAACATTATTACTAATTTTATGCACAAAAGTAAAGTCCCGAATGCTTATTATAGAAGCTACCTCACTTGTCAGAGATTTCTAAAGGAAAATCCTGAATTAAAAGTCATTCAATCTGATAAAATGAAAGTCACAACGATCATGACAAAAGAACAATATGATAGACTGTCGACAGAGATTCTGGCTGATGACGAGTACTATGTAGTCCTCAATAGGGATCCCAGTAACGCTATACAAAGTAAAGCCAATAATATCATCTCACAATTGGAAAAAAGTAAAATGATCTCACCTCAGGAGGGAAAAAAGCATAGATGCTACAATGGTGTAATTAACAAATTTTATGGCCTCCCAAAAATTCATAAGCCAACGTTATCACTGAGACCGATCATTTCTGGGGTTAATAGCCCGAATAGGGGTATTGCCCAATTAGTTACCAATATACTTACCATTGCGTATAACACTGATAACAATTTTTTTATTAAAGACTCTTTTCAATTCAGCACATTCATACAGGAGTTCCAATTACCAGACAGTTATATAATATTAAGTCTCGATGTAAAATCTTTGTTTAATAACATCACAGTAGATTTGGCGAAAAGCTCTGTTGAACGTCACTGGGACACAATACGATTACATTGTAATATCTCAAAAAGAAAATTCTTGGAACTTATTGCCTTTTTATTTGACACTACGGTGTTCGGTTTTAACGAGGTCATTTATAAACAAACATTAGGTATGCCTATGGGGAGTCCTGTCTCACCCATTCTCGCACAGTACGTTATGGACGACTTGATTAATGATTGTCTGTTGCAACTAGAGTTTGAGGTACCCTTTATTAAAAAATATGTGGATGATATCATCCTTAGCATCCCCAATGATGGTAGAGAACGCCTACTAGAAGTGTTCAATAATTATAACCAACGATTAAAATTTACAACAGAAGAAGAAGACGAAAATGGCAGAGTCCCCTTTTTGGATACCCAACTAACAAGAAGGGTAGACAATAAGGTTATAACGTCATGGTACACTAAACCAGGTTCATCTGGACGATATTTACATTATGAATCGTTTCACTCTGAACGACAAAAGATTAATGTATTAGTGGGAATGAAAAACAGGGTTATTAACACCTCACATACCTCGGTTGTAACAGGCAACCTAAGAATTTTGTCAGATTTATTTATGAAGTGTGGTTATCCACCAGCGTTAATAAAAAAAATCATAGCCAGTAGAACTGTTACACGGGACAATGGAGTCAATGAACGCCCTGACGTAGTTGTGCAGAGGGTGGGTGAAAACCAGGAGGCTCCTAATAACGCCTTTTATTTCTCCATACCGAACATTCCGCAGGTGACGCTTAAATTTAGGAAGTTGTTTTCAAGTTTCACTAACATCAAATTAGCCTTCAAAAATAAGGTGACGATCAACAATCTTTTTGCTAAACTGAAAGACAAAGACGACTTGATGAATTATTCAAATGTGGTATATTGCATCTCTTGTAATGATTGTGAAAAAAAGTATATTGGTCAAACGAGTAGAAAAATTAAAGATAGGATCACATCACACAGAAGCGACGTGAGGGTTAACAAAGAATCTTCAATGTTAGCCAAACACGCTCTATCACTCAACCATAACCTCAACTATAACGAGGTTAAGATTTTGGATTTTGAAAAGAACGTTCAAAAAAGAACTTTTCTAGAAATGTGTCATATTTTTAATGAACCGGAAGCTATGAATGCCAGAAATGACATTGATGGCCTCAGTATATTATACACTTATTTGTTGCATTTACATGCCAATGGTAGTCACAGAAATAACACCCTGTACAATACTTTTGAAAATTAGTGAGTTTTGATCGGTTGGGTTTGGTGTTTTGTTGGCAACGGACCTGAGGCAGAGAGAGAGGGGGGGTTGACATGACCCCTCTCTCTCTGCTTCAGATTTGTTTTTGACAGTTTTTTAATCTCACATTCCGATGTTTTTCGGAGGAATAAGAAATAACGTAGTTGACTGCTTCTTGTTCAGTTTTCGAGGTGGCTGAAACTATTTTAGATTAAAGATTTTTGGTTTTAACTTAAATTAAATTAAAATGTAGTCCACAAGTGTGATTTATTTTGTAATAGTTGTGTTGGTTCTGTCTTTATGACTTGTCAATTTCATTTTTTAACCTCAATTTAGTAAGTACCTTTCACTTGTATTAAATATTTTTGATTATAATAAAAATTTTTGTAGAATTCCTGAGGAAGAAACAATAAAGTTTCGAAAGCTTGAATTTAAAAAAGAGTTTTCTTTTTTGAGCCCGTGACTGTATCCCTGGTGGAAATTAAAAATTTTTGTTTATATATATATATATATCAGCCGCGAGCGATCGGATTGCAATGAGTCAATTTTGACGATTGTCATTGTCATCGTTTGTCATCCGATAACGGTGTCATGTCATGTTAATAAGATTTCGGCATATTTGTAACTTTTAGTGGATTATCACAAACTTTAAAGGTAGATGTAGCAATATCAATATCATATGCTTTCTGTACCTTCGTTGGTGAATTTATTATAGATTATCACTTAACCAATTTTCAGTTTGTTGCTTTACAAATCTGTAGTATTCAGGATAACTATATTTCCTTAATCGTTCAAGTGATGTTAAAGTTGTTAATATCCTAATAGTATATTATTCAACGAGCGATAATGTAGGTAATAACTCGCATAGATGATTGTAAATTCATTAAGTTGAGGGTTTTTTTAGTGCCCCAGAAGATCTGAAAAGGTTTTGGATGAGATCGGATTACGTTTAGTGCCGTTTTGTCACACAATTTAATGCTCTTTTCGGCTTCAAAGATCCACCGAGTGGAGAGGTTCCAGCCGCTTCCAGTAGCTGCCGATTTTTGACTTAAAAAGCCTTTAACTAAACAATAATTTTCCGAACGGACATTAGGCGATTACACAAAAAAAAATTGTCAGAAATTTTTATTTATCGACCTCCAATATTCGTCTGCCCCACTAAAAATGTCCGTTTACATTTTTTTTACATTTTATGTCAATGAATACACAGAAACAGCAAACGGACATGGCGATTACTTTTTTGAGCTTATATTTTTTTACATATTCAATAAATAATTGAATCCCGCTAAAAATTTCCGTCGCCGGGGACTTCTTTTGTTATTATGTTATAAACTATCAATCTACATGGGTACTATTCATTAGGAGGTTAGGCGAAAATTTTGGTTACGATCCCTCGTACTATTATCAACACCTTTACAAATCCTTTTCTCCAAATCGTTAACTACAGGGATTTTTCCAGACAAATGGAAAGAGGCCTATATCGTACCTATTTTTCAGAAAATAAATCCAACCCAAATAATTATCACCCAATAACATTTCTTTCCGTAATGCCTAATGTACTGGAAAAGATAGTCATAACTTTCCTAACTTATCATTTTAAAAACGTCATTATAAAGGATCAGCACGGATTTCAAGCAGGCAAGTCTACTCTAATAAACATATTATCACAAGTAAATTATATCCATAATGCTATAGAAGCGGGCGCGGAGGTACACGCAATATATACTGACTTTAGTAAGGTCTTCGACAAGGTAAATATAAAATTGTTAACTCAAAAACTATCTAGTCTAAGATTGGGGGTACGTTGCTGGAGAGTGTTTATCCTCGTACTTAACAAATAGGAGTCACCAAGTAGGAATTAATGGTCATTTATCAAACGTCCTCACGCCTACTTCTGGCGTGATTCAGGGCTCTCACCTTGAACCCCTATTGTTTAATCTGTTCATTAATGATATTGTTGAATGTTTTCAATATTGCCACATACTCTTATTTACTGATGATTTAAAAATCTATTCTAGGCTGACTGATTTCCAAGACTGTCAAAAGATCCAAAAATATCTCGAATCTTTTACTCTCTGGTTTTACGAGAATGACATGTCATTGAATGTTGATAAGTTTCATTTTATTAAATTTTCTAGAAAAATAACATCAACTTATTGACCATGATCTTCACGAAATCAATCAAATTCGAGACCTTGGGATCTTGCTTGATCCTAAATTAAACTTTATTGATAACATTGATCATGTTACCTCTAAGGCTAATAAAATGTTGGAATTCATAAAGTGATCTACGTTAAATTTTAAGAGTGTTTAAGCAATTCGTACATTATATATTCCTTTGGTGAGGCTGGTAATTGAACATAGCGTGGTGGCCTGGGCATCTTCTTATAAAACCTCTATCATATTTCACGAATAAAACACATACAGTACAAATTTTTGAAACAAGCATGCTACAAGCTTACCGTGCAAGAAATCCATACTGTTAATACCCCTATATATCTTAACTGGCTCACCCTTAACAAGAGGTATATTCCACGATTTAAGCTTCATTTACAAGTTAATGAACAATCAAATTATTTCCCCTTACTTGTTGTCAGAAATTAATATTCACATTCCTCCGTGGAATACCAGAAACTCGTATTCAAATCTAATTTCTACAGAACGTCTTATGGGTGTCACACACCCTTAAATATAATGACAATTAATTTCAACACATATGCAGCACGTATCGATATATTTTATTATTAATTATAACATGTTTTGTAAACAGGCTCGCCTCATTTTTTTTTATACATTTATTTAACGTTGGCCTATTTCCGCTACTGAGGCCTAACACCTACACCTGTAGACGAGCTACCCCCAACCAGGAATTTTTCCGAACCTCTTCCCTTAAGAAAAGTAGGGATCTTTTACACGCCTAACATTTAATGGACAAGGGACCGACGGCTTTACATCCCCTCCGAAAGATGGTATTATTATTGTTATTATTATTAGCCGTTACTCGAGTCCGAGTATAAAAATGTTACAGTCGATAGATTGTGTACAATAAAAAACAAGTAAAAGGTGTAGTCTATTGTAATTCCCACTCATCTACGGTGCACACGACTATGGCTATAGAGGCCAATTCGGGAGAGCACATGTCGACCGCAGTCAGGACAAACATAGACCTGGTTAGGTCTTGGATTTGGCCTTCTTGCAGCAACATTTCCTTGATAGCTGGCCACAACCCCTCGCCATTCGGTTCTGTCCGCTGCAAGTTGTTCCCATTGCTCGTCTGCAATACCACAGGATTTTAGATTTTCATGGAGAGCGTCTTTGAACCTCTTTCGTTGACCGCCACGCCTTCTTCTACCGCTTAGCAATTCACCATAAAGTGTACATTTAGGAAGGCGGTTATCATGCATACGATGAACGTGACCTGCCCATCTTAGGCGGGCTCTTGAAATAAGCACCTCAATTGGAAGGCTGTTTGCTCTCCTGAGTACTTCCACGTTTGATATGTGATGGAACCAACGGATTTTCATCATACTTCTGAGGTGTCTTTGCTTAAAACGTTCTAATTCTTTCACATGACGACGGTAAGTGACCCAGCTTTCACATCCATATAGCAGTGTTGGAATGACAACTGCTCTGTAGATAGCCATTTTCGTATATTTCCCCTATACAACCCTCGCCTAAGGTTGTATAGCTTCCGCGCATACACTGATATACAAGCCGCTGGAAGATGTGTGCGACGAGGACGCGATCTTCGTTGGAATGATCACCCATTCAACTACTAACCTCGCCTTACGTTGCTTTACATCGCATATCGAAATATGTACATAGTAAAGACGCACCCACGCTCGTCCCTCTCATCTCATTTATAACCGATAATACCTTTCTATGATGTATTGGTTTCCACTACACCTGTAAATCAAATCAAATCAATATATTGTTTTATATATGTCAGTTAATTTATTTAAGTGTGTTTCAATATTTATTATTCTGTCATATTTTATTTATTGTATCTTCTTTGTGTGTATAATTGCTATTTACTGATATTTAGTAAATACAAGCTGTTTATTGGCCCTGTGTGACCGTAAATAAAGTGATATTATTATTATTATATTATGACATTAATTAACGCTGAAAATGGATACTGATTTTGTCGGAACGGTTATTTTCTAGTAAAATATTTCATTTTATTTTATTTGTACACTTATAGAATTTTTATAGTATTCGGAAGTTGCATTTGAATTTAGGTAATATTTTAACTAACTTAAATGTGGTTATGGTACCAAAAATCGTTAACTGTTAGATATACAGGCTGTTGATTTTATCAGGGCACTCGAGAATGTCTCACTTAATATCGGTCGTAGAAAAAAAATATTTTTACGAAAATTGTGCCGACCTACAAAATGGTTTAAAGATATTTGAAGTCCATGGCCTACTTTAGGAGTTATGGCGGGAAATATCGAAAATGCGGAAAACGTCTAGGCCAAATATCTCTGTTATTTGAAGAGATATGCGAAAAATTCTAAGGCGAAAATTTTTTGCAAAACAGAGTGTTTCAACGGAGTTTTATCTAATTTTTTTCAAAACTGCTGTATTTTGAGATTTACTCTTCAGGCTGTTAAAAAAATTATTTTGAAACAGGCGGGAAATGGTGCCATTAAATAGAGTATTTTTCTCCCTTTTCAACGATATATCGCATGCCATATTTATTCATCGGTACTACGTCAGTAATTATTAAAACATTATTTTAAAACCAATATTTTTTTTTAACAATCATTATACTTGCCGTGGAGAAGTATGATTAAATAAAATGATAAAATAATTCAATAAGTTGTTCAAATCTTTGCTACAATAAAGCATTAACACAATTAAGAAGAATAAAGTAAATTCAGGTAACAAAAACAAAATAATAATCAAGAAAGCATCATGGAGGAATTATGGAAAGAGTATACGCAGTTATGCCAATGTATAGAGGTCGTCCATAAAAGCGTCACTCCTTGCTAAGAAAGTTAAAATGTCTTTACCAGTTAATTTAAGTATAATATCCATTTGTTTGTATTTCATGATTTCACTATTATTTCAATTATTTTACAATAGTTGGCTATGAACAAACTTGATAATTTAATTTATTGACAGATCATCTCAGTTAATACTTATACTCTCACTCAATCACATTCGTTTAAGAATTTAGAATTTTCAAAAATGATTTTCACTCGCATTGATCATTATAATATGTTCGTTACATATTGCCAATGCAATTTTAACTCTGGATTAGCTCAAGTAGAATATAGAAACAGATTTCCACAAGCACTACAGCCGAATAAAACTCTGTTCAGAAAATTAGCTACGAAACTGAAAAATTATGGTTCATTTTTAAAGAAGAAGACAAGGTTGAACAGTGTTACTGATAATGTAAATAAGGTAAACCGAATTATTAATTATGTAAGAAATAAATAAAAATAAAGAAAATTTGGTAACATCATTAAGAGAAATTCAAATTGCTTGTCATATAAATAAAACAAGTGCTAGAAAAATTTTAAAGAAAAATGGTTACCGGTGTTACAAAAGCCAAAAAAGTTTACAATTTACAAGCGGCGGACAAGCCAAGGAGGACTACTTTTTGTAGGTGGCTGTTGGAAAAGAAGCGTGCCGATCCATTAATATGTAGTAAAGTACTTTGGTCCGACGAGGCAAATTTTTCCAATAATGAATTTTTTTATCGCAATATTCATTATAAATGGACTTCTGAAAATACACACTGGCATAGACCGACTGGGTTTCAAAATTATTTTTCAATAAATGTGTGGATAGGTATTTTAGGCACCAATTTAATAGGTCCTTATTTTTATGATGGTCACCTCAGTGGTCAAATGTACCTAAACTTTTTGAGAAATGAATTTAATGAATTCTTAGATGACCTACCTTTAGAGAATCGACACAACTTTCAATATTTTCAACAAGATGGAGCTCCTCCTCACAATACCTAGATTTGCCTAAATTATTTAGACGAAATTTTACCTCAACATTGAATAGGTACCAATGGATTTATTCGATGGCCCTCTCGTTCTCCAGATATAACCCCAATAGATTTTTTCTATGGGGGTATACTAAAGATAAGGTGTTTTCGACGACATCGCAAAATGTAGAGGACCTAAAAGCTCGAATTCAACAGGCATGTATTACAGTTACCCCCGAAATGCTGAGTAATGTTTTAAATGCAGTACCTCGCCGCGCTCGATTGTGCATAAGAAATCGTGGTGGATACTTTGAACACTTGATATGATATCTTAAAAATTATTTTGAGAATTAGATAAATATTAATGTTCTGTGTGCTATATTCTTTTTATTATTAATTTGTTTTTGTTACCTGCATTTACTTTATTCTTCTTAATTGTGTTAATGTTTGATTATAGCAAAAATTTGAACAACTTATTGAATTATTTTAACGTTTTATTTAATCATACTTCTCCACGGCAAGTATAACGCTTGTTAAAAAAAAATATTAGTTTAAAAAAAAAGCTTTTATAATTACTAACGTACTACCAATGAATAAATATGGCATGTGATATATCGTTGAAAAGGGAGAAAAATACTTTATTTAATGGACCCATTTCCCGCCAGTTTCAAAATAGTTCTTTTAATAGCCTGAAGAGTAAATCTCAAAATACAGCGGTTTTGAAAAAAATTGGATACAACCTCGTTGAAACACTCTGTTTTGCAAAAAATTTTCGCCTTAGAATTTTTCTCGTATCTCTTCAAATAACGAAGATATTTGGCCTAGACGTTTTCCGCATTTTCGATATTTTCCGCCATAACTCTTAAAGCAGGCCATGGATTTCAAATGTCTTTAAACCATTTTGTAGGTTATATAAATCGGCACGATTTTTGTCAAAGTATTTTTTTTGTACGACCGATATTAAGTGAGATATTCACGAGGGCCCTGATAAAATGGACAGCCTGTACAAGTTTCAACAGCATGCAATAAATTATCTCGCAGTTGCAAATTTCATCTGAACAGTAAGTTTATTCCGTGCTTAAAAATATAATTTTATTTAATCAAAAGTAATTTATACCGAAAACTTCGTAATCCTAGATTACTTCACAACTTTATTTGGTTTTAAAGTTTTTAATCCGGTTATTATATTTATTAAAACTTTGAGTTCTGTAAATATAAAATACCAGCAAATTTGGATAAATTTCATGAAGTAGGGGCTTAAATGAAGAGTTAATTGAAGCGTGGGTCTAAATGAGAATCCACAACTTCAAAAAGTTAAAGCCGGCCCGAAGGCGTCACAAATTGTGTAAATGTGTATAAATTGATTCATATTTTTTTACCGAAATATATTTTAAACACGTATTTATTGTAATATGTTTTGTCGTCGTTGTAGTTTCATGAATAACAATTTCAGAATTCAGACAGTCCTCGTTTAAAATATAATTAAGCTTCGTCTACAAATGGAAGCAAAAAATATAAAAAATAATTATTCTAAAATAAATGATCATAAAATAAAAGTACGACTATAAAATATGGGAGATGCAGTAATTGAATGTTATCCGCACAATTTTAATTGGATTAATTTTAGTCGTAACATATTTGGTATTTGTTAGGTCATATCTGAACTGATCGCATCACAACATTATAATAATAATAATAAATCGTCTTTATTGTACCAAGAGTTATATAACGAAAGATTTACCAAGTATCAGTCAATCAAGATGCTTTATTGTTTAAGAACGAGATACTCTTATTGACACAGCTATATGTATAAAGTATAGCATAACATATACAGTCATAGTTAATTTTAAATTAAAATAAAGTAAGGTAGATACAGTAAAAGTTACATATATAGATATACATACAAGGATACATTAAAGAAAAAGAAAACCAATAAAATAGTATTGAACAGTAGACATTTTTATATCACCATATAACGAATGGGTACATAGTCGACGTCAGGAGTCGGAAGGGGTACCTTTTTTTTTGCCTGAAAGCCAATCTTGAGACCCTCCGCCGTTTTCGAGGTCGCTGAACAGAATGGTGGGGGTCGTGCAATTTTTTTTCCTCGGCAACCCCCTCAAATTGGCCAAAAAATACCCCCAAAGTGCCCTTTTCCGTGAACCCGTTTATTTTCCCCAGTGTTTCGACTAACTGTTATTCCCTCGAGTAGAACGGAAGGTCCCTGGAGGGATTTGACTTCAGTCACAACTACATCAGGGGGTTGGAAAATTGATATTTTTTTTGTGGAAAAAAAAAAGATATTTTACAGGAGGTGTTTCTGTGAGGAAGGTAGCAGGTGACCAGGGTTGAGTAACCATCCCCGGGGGTTGTTTTTACCCTTCAGAGGGGTGGAAAATTTTTTTTTTTTGGGAAAAAAATAATATTTTGTAGGAGGCGTCTCTGTTGGCATACCCGTATATTTTATATATACAAAAACTAATATCCTTAGTAACAAAGTACAGTATTTTATATTTTATAAACATAGCTAAGAGTTGTTTATATTATCATCTTAATTCGAGAATGTGCTGATAAACCAAGTTCTTTGTTAAGTGTGATTTTTATATTTCTTATAGTTAATAGTTAGTTGAATAGAGACAAGTGTGTGTACAAGACAGTTATTTCAAATTAACAGTTTTAGAACTAAATATAAAAGTATTAATCTCTAAAGGTGTGTTTTATTTCACAGTCTAAACAAACTAACAGGTAATGGTGCCCAGTTTTATCTAAAACTTTAGACTGTGAAATTAATTAAAAATTAATTGTGACATTTGTGTTTAACCAAAAACGTAATAATGGATAACGTAAAAGTGCGACGACATATAAAAGCTTTTGATGGCAGAAAATATTACTAAAAATACAATTATTGAGTATCTTACCGATTCTTTTCTTGGCTTTGCTAAACCTGACTATACCGCTAAAAAACACCACCACTAATAAAACATTTCACAATTTTTGAAGATTTAATAACGGAACTACTGGCAGCTGGCGCCAACTTAGAAGAAACAGATGAGGTATCCAATTTATTATTAACTCTTCCTTCTTGTTATGATGGAGTCATAACAGCTCTTAAGACTTATCAGAAGATAATTTAACTTTGGCGTTTGTGAAGATTAGACTATTAGATCAAGAAGTTAAATTGAAAGGTGAAAGTCAGGACACTAGTGCCAAAGTACTTCAAACTACTTGTAAAAGTGCTGACTCTTCTAAAACGTTTAAATTAGCAAAACCAACAAAAGCTTTTCAATATAATAAGAATAAATTTAATTCTCATAAATTCACAAGAAAACCTTTAACATCTCAATTCATTAAATGCCATCATTGTGGGCGAAGAGGATATTTGAAGAAAAATTGTATTTATTACAGCCACAGCCAGCAATATGAAAATCGAAAACAAACAGTCCAAACGATACAATTTAATCAGCCAAGTACAGCAAATAGTGAAAGTCCAAATTTTGCTTTCATGACTGGAAGAATAGAAAAGAAAATTACCGCCAATACAATCACATTTATTTTGAATTCCGGAGCATCGGACCACCTAGTTAACAGAGATGATCTTTTTACAGACTTCACTGAACTAGAGAACCCCTTAAAAATTTCAGTAGCGAAGAAGGATGTATTTATGACCACAACAAAGAAAGGGACCATCAACGTTATTTGCCTTGTTGCACGTGGCTTTAGTCAGCAGTATTTAATGGATTATAATGAAATTTTTGCACCAGTTGCAAAGATATCAAGTTTCAGGTTTCTTTTGGCAGTAGCAAATCAATTTAAACTATTAATTCATCACGTGGATGTTGAAACTGCCTTTCTAAATGGTTTGTTAAAGGAACATATTTACTTGAAGGTACCTGAAGGTATTAAATGTAAAGGTAATCAAGTTTGTAAATTACATAAAGTAATTTATGGTTTAAAACAGTCAGCAAAGTGCTGGCTTGAATTATTTGAACAAGCGTTGCTAGAAAAAGTTTTAAAAATTGTACCGTTGATCGTTGTATGTATTAAACAGTATTAAACAGATGTAGTGTATATAAATATATATATATATATATATATATATATATATATATAGTCAAGTCGCTATACACCATGGAGACATCTATGATGTCTGGTGTATAGTAGCATTTGACCAAATGAGAGGATTCACTTACCTCTCACCGGTACACCATTTACTTAAGTTTGTATAAAACTAACAGGTTGGCCACTGTCATTTGTCTGTTCCACGACCTATGGCATACTGACGAGAACTAATAAGTTCGAAACCGGTCTATGTCTGGTCAGGGAATTGACAAATGACATTGGCTACCAATCTTTCATGATTTGTAAGGTATAATTCAATGCAGGTCGGGGTATTTGCCCGCTGAGTAGTTGTTTCCTGCAAATCAAATGTAATAACATTATAGGTTAAGTCCACCAAGGGCTGAAGGTCACCGCTCTCGGTACTTGCAAAATAGCAAGTCGCTATACACCATGGAGACATCTATGATGTCTGGTGTATAGTAGCATTTGACCAAATGAGAGGATTCACTTACCTCTCACCGGTACACCATTTACTTAAGTTTGTATAAAACTAACAGGTTGGCCACTGTCATTTGTCTGTTCCACGACCTATGGCATACTGACGAGAACTAATAAGTTCGAAACCGGTCTATGTCTGGTCAGGGAATTGACAAATGACATTGGCTACCAATCTTTCATGATTTGTAAGGTATAATTCAATGCAGGTCGGGGTATTTGCCCGCTGAGTAGTTGTTTCCTGCAAATCAAATGTAATAACATATATATATATATATATATATATATATTTATATACACTACATCTGTTTAATACTATTTAATACATACAACGATCAACGGTACAATTTTTAAAACTTTTTCTAGCAACGCTTGTTCAAATAATTCAAGCCAGCACTTTGCTGACTGTTTTAAACCATAAATTACTTTATGTAATTTACAAACTTGATTACCTTTACATTTAATACCTTCAGGTACCTTCAAGTAAATATGTTCCTTTAACAAACCATTTAGAAAGGCAGTTTCAACATCCACGTGATGAATTAATAGTTTAAATTGATTTGCTACTGCCAAAAGAAACCTGAAACTTGATATCTTTGCAACTGGTGCAAAAATTTCATTATAATCCATTAAATACTGCTGACTAAAGCCACGTGCAACAAGGCAAATAACGTTGATGGTCCCTTTCTTTGTTGTGGTCATAAATACGTCCTTCTTCGCTACTGATATTGTTATAAATGATTTGCAGGAAACAACTACTCAGCGGGCAAATACCCCGACCTGCATTGAATTATACCTTACAAATCATTTGGTAGCCAATGTCACTTGTCAATTCCCCGACCAGACATAGACCGGTTTCGAACTTATTAGTTCTCATCAGTATGCCATAGGTCGTGGAATAGACAAATGACAGTGGCCAACCTGCTAGTCTTATACAGACTAATGTAAATGGTGTAGTGGTGAGAGGTAAGTGAATCCTCTCATGTGGTCTAATGCTACTATATATATATATATATATATATATATATATATATATATATATATATATATATATATATATTAAACGCTATTTGATGAATAAATTCTGTGTGGTAGATTTAAAGGAAATCAATCAAATATTTCATTGGTATCAAAAAAGATAGAAATTATACTACAATTTCATTAGACCAGAGTGCTTATTTAAAGACAGTATTAGAAAAGTTTAATATGGAAGACTGTAATTCTGTCAGTACACCACTTCCAAATAAATTAAACTATGAGGCTTTAAACTCAGATGAGAAATATGACGCCCTTTGTCGTAATCTTGTAGGTTGCTTGATGTATGCAATGTTGTGTACTAGACCTGATTTGAGTCTATCTGTAAACATTCTTAGTAGATATGTAAATAAAAATAATAAAGAGTTATGGCAGTGTTTAAAAATAATTTTAAGATATATAAAAGGTTCCTTAGACATTAAATTAATCTATAAAAGGAATCAATATAAAAATCTTTTATGTGGTTATGTAGATTCCGATAAGGATGGTAATGATATAGATAGAAAAAGCACAACTGGATATTTATTTAAATTGTATGACACCTATGTGATTTGTTGGAATACAAAAAGACAAGCTTCAGTAGCTGCATTATCTACTGAATATGGCTCTTTTCGAGGCAGTGCGTGCAGCACTTAGGCTAAAGTCTTTAGCAGCTACTTTTTATTTTAGTTTTAAGAAAAAATCATAATTTATGAGGCTAACAACAGATCTATAAGTATAGCAAACAATCCAACGAATCACAAGAAATCAAAACATATAGATATTAAATATCATTTTTCAAGAGAGCAAGTTGAAAAGAAAGTAATAATGTTAAAACATGTTCCAACAGGTGAACAGCTTGCTGATATACTGACGAAACCATTGTCAGGAGGAAAATTTTTGCAATTGAGGGAAGGACTCGGTTTGGCGTGTGCTGATAGTGTAATTAATAATGAATAATAATATGTAGATATTGATGTAGTCTGATTGGTTTTTTTTGTTCTGGGTTTTCCCCAATCATTGCAGCAAATGCTGGACTATTTATTTTTTTTTTACCCAGTTATGGCCTGTCTTATCATACATAAGGATATCTAATTTAGTTATTTTTTTTTATTTCTGTATAGTATGATTAGTTTTTGAGGGGGTGTGTTGGTATACCCGTATATTATATAAACCAAGATCTTTATTCATGTAGTTAATAGTTAGTTGAATACAGACAAGTGTGTGTGACGGCCATTTCAAATTAACAGTTTTAGAACTAAATATAAAAATATTAATCTTTAAATGTGTGTTTTATTTCACAGTCTAAACAAACTAACAGTTTCATTGAGGAAGGTGGTACGGTACGTCTACTATAATATTATTTTTTTCCCATCCTTTCGGAAGATAACAACTCCCGGGGTTGGTTATACGACCCTGATCACCTGCCACCTTCCTTAAAGTAACGCCTCCTACAAAATAATAATTTATTTTCCAAAAAAAGTCAAATATCGTTACATTACGTGGTCGACATAATCCGTCAATCGTTCGTTATTGGTCTCTGAAAAATCTGCATCAATTTTTCGCATTGCAAGCTCAGTATCCACAGGCATTAAATGTATGGGTGGTATGCGGGGGATCACATAATCGGTCCAGTTTTCATTGATGGCACACTAAACGGCCTTAAATACTGAAATCTATTGCAGCAGCACATTGTTCCGGAAAAAAGCCTCTGCGCCCGTGACGTTTACGTCAAAGGAACAGTCAAAGGTTACAAATAATATACATCGGAATAAACACAGAAATAATGTTTTTTGCTGACGTTTCGGAAAGTAGTCCCTTTCCGTTTTCAAAGCGTTTTTTGTAAGAACTCTTATTTTGCTGTGTATGTCAAATACACAGCTTTAAGATTCTGTTTATGTTATTTCCATAGATACTTACTACTTACACATAACTGATAATACTTTCTTTTAGATAATGTTGAGTTTGTTAAGTTTTTCTTTTAACAAAAGAAAATCTAGACATGGGTAGTATAATAGTATATTGCAGTAGTTAAAAATAGGCAACACAAGTGATTCACACATTTTTTTCCTCATTTTAAAATTCAAAATATGTTTGTTTGAATATAAAAATTTCATTCTGGAATAAGTCTTTTGCAATAGTAACTTAATATGTTCTTTAAATCGTAAATTGTGTCACCTATAACTCTACAAATAAGACAAATGTTCCAGTAGATCACTCTGTTCGTGATTCCATCTGCTTTGTATATAATTTGAGGAGGGATGCTTTAATTGCCAAAACTATTTACGAATAATCTGCTCAGTATTTTAGTTTCAGTTGATGTAGTTAACTCACCTGAGTTATTATTAATTATTAATTTCCAAATGAACTATGTTGGTTTGGACAATACGACCTTACGTTAAATTAACAGTTCTTTGAAAAACCGCACAGTATTTTATGAGATATTTTATTTTCTGAAATACATGAAAGGAACTTCCTTATATAGATTATATTATCTCGAATGACCTATAAAGAAAATATACAAAACCATTTTTTATCCATCAGAAAAATAAAGCTAAAATATCGGCCAATAATGGACAGAAGCGAGGCGAGCAGGAAACTAAATATTATTGATAGATTTATGTTTGCAACCTCCTTTTCTACTAAATATAGTATTTTCTGTTTACCAGTAATTATTTCAAAAGTGATATATTATGAAAATATTTACTTTCAAATGAATAGTCTTGTAACTTGTCTTTGTACTGGAAGATTTATGAGGTTGTATTTTCATTTATCTATTGGGACGTAATATAGTCGCGTTTTGCATCAGTGAAACCTGAAAAATAAATTTTTGATAATTAAGGTATATGGTATATCGTAACGACCATAACTTCTAAACAAATTAATATTTAACTGTGTGACACTAAGATCCACTGCAAATAGATTGGTAGACGCGGATCAGTAGAATACCCCACCGGATTATTTCTTATGAGGTTACCTCAAATCCAAAATTTCTTATATAGGACTACAACTCTAGTCAAAAATGACGAAAATATCCAGGTCTTCACCCACGAAGACTTTTTAAATTATTATTTATGGATAATGTGGTAAAGTAATACCAAGAACTTGCAGGACATTTGTTACCCGATATCCAGAAAAACGGAAACCGTCACCAAACACTGTAAAACGCATACTGGAAATTTTTTAAAATTATGGCTCTGTCAAGGCAAAAATGCAAAGATGAAAGCCTATTGTTGATGACGAAAATACTGAAATAGTCATTCTGGGATATTTTCATGCATTTCCAAGAATTCCATTAAGACAAGCTGCTCTGGAATCGGGACTATGCAAGTATTCAATTCACAGAATCTTATTAAAACTTAAGTTTCACCCGTTTTCATTCTATATGGTTCAAGGATTAAAAGAAACAGATTTCCTAAGAAGACAGAATTTTTGTGAGTTTATTCTAATAAGGTCTGAGGGTCACGATTCTTATTTGGGAAATATTATATGGACAGATGAAGCAAAATTTACTAAAAATGGACTTTTTAATAGACACAATTCGCATTATTGGAGTGACTCAAATCCTCATATGTTCAGAGAGCGAAACTTTCAGGAAAGTTGGCAGTTCAATGTTTACTGTGTCATACGAAACGATAGAGTGGTGGCATTACAATTTCATCGGGAAAATTTAAACGGTAAATTAAATTTTCTCTTCTGCTAATATGTATAGGTAAATTTTTGTTTTTTTTTTAGGTGAAAGATATCTGAATATCTTACAAAATTTGAATAATAACTATTTAGAAAATTTACCTCTCGCCGAACATAGAAACATTTTTTATCAGCACGACGGTGCTCCCCCACATAATGCATATTTAGTTAATAATTATTTACAAGAAACTTTTTATGATCAATGGATTGCCAATAATGGACCTTTCTTATGGCCTCCTCGCCCGCCCGATTTATCAGTTCTGGATTATTTCATTTGGGAACTAATAAAAATAAAGTTTATGAGAGCCCATTAACAACCATCGGAGATTGTATGCAAAGAGTAAGAAATGCATTTCAAAACATATCACAGGATTCAATTAGACGAGCTACCCATGAGGAACTAATCCGAAGGTGCGAAAAATGTGTCGAGGTTCGAGGGCGGAATTTTTAGCAATTATTAAATTAAAATGATATCATATCTTAAATTGATCTTATCTTTGCTATTTTAATTCATGCCATATCTTCAATTCGATTAATACGCATGTTACAGTGTTAGTGTTATTTTACGTTTTTGTGGATATTGACTAGCAAATGTCCTGCATGTTCTTGATATTACTTTATCACATTCTCTATAAATAATAAACAAATTTAAAAAGTTTTCGTTCCTATAATTTAAACGTGCTGGCATTTTTTGACATAAGATAATGACTGATTATTTATAATCATGGCAATTTTGATGAAATCATTACAATTCATGAATTTCTAATAAAATCGCAAATATTTCAAAAAGTTGTAACTTTAACCCCCACAATGCTAATATCAGAAAAAAGGGAATTCAATTTTACACAACTTGACGTAAAAAATACAGGGTGTTCCAGTTGACCTAAACAAGTTTTCGCGGTTTGATGTTGACAAAATGTAACGCGAAAAATGGAACACTTGGTATGATATTATTGAATTTATTTCATTTGTAGAACGTAGTTGTCCTAGTGTACTTTTTATGTGACAAGAAGCAAATGAAGATTTTTTACACGAAGAAAGTTATAACGATTCTTGCAAACCGTTGCACCTGTCAAATTTTCTAAAAAATGTCAAATATCTCTGAAACGGCTAGGTTTAGATATAGGATATGCTACATATTTACTCAGAATTTTATGCTCTTTTCGAGAACTCTAAAATATATAGGTTTGGGGGCGAGCGTAGGTGCGTCTTTACTATGTACATACTTCGGTATGCGATGTAAAGCAACGACAGGCGCAGTTAGTACTTGGATGGGTGACCATTCCACCGGAAACCGCGTCCTCGCCTCACACATCTTCCAGCGGCTTGTATATCAGTGTATGCGCGGAAGCTATATAACCTTAGGCGAGGGTTGTATAGGAGATATACCATCCTTCGGAGGGGATGTAAAGCCGTCGGTCCCTTGTCTATTAAATGTTAGGCAAGTAAAAGATCCCTACTCTTCTTAAGGTTCGGCAAAATTCCTGGTTAGGGGTAGCTCGTCTACAGGCGTCGGTGTTAGGCCTCAGTAGCGGAAATAGACCGACGTTAAATAAATGTATTAAAATATATATATATATATATATATATATATATATATAGGGTGTTCCATTTGAAATAAGCAAGTTGGTATCGACTTCCGGTATAAGCGGAAGTGCCAGCTGCTTGTAATTATTTTAGTTGGATTGGCCACACCGACATTAATAGTTATCTAAATTTTCAAAATTATAATTAAACTTAATTAATCCGCGGTTTCGAGAACAAAATCACGATTTTGATTATACCTTCTAGAACTCCATACACTGTTATGTGCATCGAGGTTGTCACCTATGATTGCTGGGACATAACTATATATATAATTATATTTTTTTCAATCTGACGTACGTGTGTTAATGTTGAGTTGATGATTGATTAAAAAAAAGTTTTGCATTATTGTTAGAAACTTGGAACGCACACAAAATTATATCATTAACAAAATTATCAAAAAACTGAGCTGATTAAATGGAATTGATTTTTCTTGAAAAATATATTTGTGCGTTGGTTTAAACCAAGTTTCGTTAATTAACGTAGCATCAATATTATTACTGTGAGGGATTGGATGTGCTGTCATTATTTGTATCGTCTAACATTAAAGAGAGAGCTTTTAAATCCTGACAATTAAAGAATAGTGGGAACTAATAATTGAAAAATTAGGTTGTGATCAGGCAATATTACAGCTTTTCTTGTACCTATATTATTATTATTTTGAAAAGGGGGCAATTCTTATTTAGAGCATTAAATCTGTTGTTTGTAGGAATGGACATTATATTATTTAAACAGTAAAGAAATTGGGGTTATTTATTTATTTACTGGTGTAAGCTCGGGTGTAATACAGACCAAAAAAAAAAATTTCTAAGTTTACAATTACATTACAATGTATGCCAGTATACTTAGTAACAAACCACCTATACAGAGTACGTGTATAGAGAAACTTATTATATAACAATTATTATACTAAATATTGTTAATAATAATAAATATCTAAATATCACAGTCACATCAAATTTTTATAATTTTAAATAAAGATTAGAATCAAATGTCAGAAGAACTACTTTATTCAATACCTTTGCTTTATTCTATATATTTCTTTAGTTTGTGTCGTGTTAGGTTAAATATGTTAACATTTGATTCATGACAGACACAGTTTACATCGTTACACGTTTTTAGAATTGGCCAGTTTTTCTTATACTAGTCTTAATATACTTAGAACATAATTAATAGGGTTCTGAGTCTAGATGGAACAAGCAAATTTAGTTTTGATAGAATATGGTCTGATGCTATAATAGTACATTAAGGGGGAGAAACGTCTTATTTTTCCTGAGGTGTAATTTGAGTCCCGTGGGCAACAAATACATCGAGGGAAAAATGGCGGTCTCTCCCGGGGTGTATATACTATTTTTTGCACGATCGGGAGTAGATACATTTATTTCATAAATAAAGAATTATAATAAATTGGAGCGAAATTATGACAGAAGTAAAGCATTTACTCCCTAGGGACGAAATAAGACAATAATTTCCCTAGGGAAGTTTTTATTTCATGCCCAATAGTTAAACAAAATGTAATAAAAACTCCCCTAGGGAGATTATTGTCTTATTTCTGTCACAATTTTGATGCCCTAGAAATCGATTTCTACTCCCGGTCGTGGAAAAATATATTTATTTACTATTTTACCTATAAACAGGACATTACTTACTTTTTTAACATTATTAAATTCTTTTATTACTGTATGGTACCGATTGTAATTCGAAAACCGTCGTGTTTTTTTTCCTGTAAACGTAAGCTAAGAATTTGTTTTAAATAGTTTCTATTTGCTGTGAGGCTACTGCAGTCCCGGGATCCCATATTTGGGAAGCAAATTCTAATTTTGATGCTGCAAAATTGAAATAAAGCATTCTAATTGTTTGCTAACTAAATTCAGATGCATTCCTCAAAACAAATCCTAAATTTTTATATGCTTTCTTTAACATATTTCCGATCTGTTTATTAAAATTTAAGTTGTATTTAAACAGAACTCCAAATATTTTTGTTTATTATTAATTTTATACACATGTTGAAAATAATTTGTTCTTTTTGTAGTATTAGACATTGCTAAGCTCTTATTTACATACAACTATATTTTGTTGTTTATACTCCAATTAAAAATGGTATCTATATCATGATGTAGTATTATCGCATCTTTTTCATTTCTTATATTTCTGCCAAGTTTCAAATCATTCGCATATAACAAACATTTAGAATAAATTAAATATTCGGAAATGCCGTTCACAAATAACACTGAAAAAAAAGGCTGAGGTTACTACCTTGCGGAACTCCGGATCTTACTAAGAAATGCTCGGACAGGATAAGATGTTCAATGTTCGTATTATACTTCGTGTTCACTTCTTTTATGTAAAGTATTACGCTTTTCTCATGAATATCCTATATAAAGGAATGGTATCAATATCAGAACTCTACGCATAATTTTATATTTTTTTAGAACGGTGTTAGAAGGAAAGAAAAATACATTTTGTGCAAATAGTAATTAACAGGTGTAGTAAATATGTTTTAAATTACGAAATGATCGGTTCAAGCTTTCAGTGTTATTCTTTTTATGATTTTTGTATACAATCCCAATAACTATTTTTTTGAACAGCATATTGCCTCCACGTTTATTTTTTTATTTGAATTCAGTACTAATAAAATGTTAATAAAAGCCACAATGTGCCCACTGTATTGTATATAATGAAAGGATACAAATTCATAACGAATATTCGTTCCAATATTCCACTATTTCCCAGATTATATTGCCAGCGGGTTAAAAACAGTATTACATGAATCAACGGTAATACTGTATTACTTCCATCGTTCTAGGCCTTTTATAGCCAATAATATCGGTTATTAAATGTCTAGATTCGCAATTTGTATTTAAATTTTAATGATCTGTGTTTGTTAGAAAAATTGTAATTCTATCTTACTTGAATAATTCCTAAATGAAATATTTCTACATAATCATCCCTCTGCTCAAGTGTTTCTCAATGCAAGAGTTTCTGGTGTAATTAACATTGAAACTTATTTATCTTTGATTCACAATTTATGTAAACTAAATCAGCATTCTGGCCAAGGCTAAATAATTGTATCTATCCATTTATGAGTTTAAAGAAACTAAAAGAAAAGCTTGGATAAGATATGAAAGTAGAAGTGTTGGCCATGGGCAATATTTTTGTAAAATTCATAATTATTGCAACTACTCCGTTATTCAAAAGAGAACTGTAGTTAAAACCTTTCATTTTAATAATATTATGAATAACCCTAAACAAATATGGACTAACTCATGGGGAGTAGTAATCTTCCTGAATATCTTTGTGATGCTGATGATACAATTATTTCATGGACTCAATAGCAAATTTAAGATCTACTGAGCAATCTTAGAAGCTAAATTTATGGAAGACATTTTATATACATTCAAACGGAGACAGATATCATAAATAAACAAAAATCCCACACTATTGGCCCAGATGGACTATCGGTAAAAATGTTATAACTTACGTTACAGTAAATATCTCCACTACTGACACATAATTTAATATATCATTAGAACAAGGTGTTTTTCCTTCTCAATGAAAAACAAAGAATCCAGATCAACTTAGGGATCTACGAACTATTAACGTTGCAAAATCAGATCTATATGGAAAACTTTTTGAATATGTCCTCCAAAACTCAATAAATTTATTCCAATTAGTTTGGATTTCGAAAAAACTTCAGTACTTCTACACTACTAAGCAGTATAACTGACGAAATTTTGCGAGCCATTGACAACACGAAAGGTAGCTCTTTGACATTGCTTGATATTAGTTGCCTATTTGCAAAATTAAATTATGGCATATATTAGTACTTTTTCCTGGTTTCAAAATTATCTCAATGACAGAGAACAATATACTAGTATTAATAAAGGGAACCCGATACTTACATCACTAAATGAATCAATTTTATCAGATGTTCCGCAAGGCTCTATTGTAGGACCACCTCTTTTCACTAAATTCAAAGCTATACATGTACGGTGGCGATATTCAGCTAATATAATAATAATAATAATAATAATGGACGTCTTTATTAGCCAAGTTTGGTTGTACAATAAATTTATTAAGATTAATGTAATACATTTGGCATAAAAGGCAAAGTTCAAATCTATAATACAATTATAGATTTGTTCTACCACTTAACCTAAATTGCACCGCATGCTACAATACTGATAATTTTTTTAGTGCTCAAATAGTATACTTAAAAAATTAAGAAGAATACATGAAATCATATAGATGAAAATAGATATTAAAGGGCTAATTTTGTTCACATTGTTCTTTAAATAAAATCTTTTTATAATTTGATTTAAGCTGACTCAGGTTCATTTCTTTCAAACAATTTGGAAGCTTGTTGTAAACATTGCATATTTGGTAACTGAAGGACCGCTTAAAATATTCATGCTGAGGAGTAGGTGGTGTTAATAAACCTTTGAATCTTATATTAATAGTATGAACATCTGTCCTAAACTGTATCTTATTATATAAATAATGAGGTATTTTACACATAATAATTGTATGGTATAGACACGCTGAGTGTAAAATTCTCCGACACTCCATGTTTAACCACCCTGTGTGAGTCAGTTTATAAGTTATTCTTTCATGCCTACGAACACCGTAGATTAGACGTAGCAATGAATTTTGAATTTTTTGTATTTTGTGTTTAAACACAGGAGGTTAGGCTAGAACCGCATACAGAGCCTGCAAAATTTAATAATGACAACACTAAGCTTTCACATAATATAACTTTAGTTAGCCTTGTGAGATAGTGCCTGTTACCATAAATTAACACTATTTACTATTAATCACAACTCCTAGGTTTTTGCTTCTTCTACTATATGAATTTTATTTCGATCTATAGTTATATTGATAAGTTGCTTTAGATTATTACGCATATTTTTAGGATCAAATGTAACAATATTAATTTTGGTTGGATTTATGATCAAGCAGTGATCCCTGGCTAAAGCAACAAACATATTGAGGTCTTGATTAATTTGGTAGCAAGCTCTATCTACATCAGCAAGCTTAAATGAAATATAAAGCTGAGTGTCATCAGCATATAAACGGTGTATACAGTAACGAAGGCATTTAATTAATTGGCTGGTGTATATGGTACACAACAGAGGGTCCAGAATGGAACCCTGTGGTACACCAGACTTTAAGGTTAGATAATGTGATTCTTTATTTTGAATTGCAACTTTCTGTTGTCTATTTTTAATATATTATAATTTATCGAGAAAACATACACATTACACATATACATATTTAACAAACTTTCCCCAATTAAAATTTTGCAATATTTTTATTAAATAACTAACTTTATAAACAATATTATGTATTGGATTCCACAGTTGACCTAGTGTCATCATACATACGGCTAAGCGCTTCCCACTCTTCGCTCTCTATCTCGAGGACAGTTAATTGTATAAAATATTATCTAAGACAGCTTTTGTAGACAATTTTATGCTCTACAACTTTTCTAATAATATCAAATGTCATTTAGAACAAAAGAAAAAACATATTTACAAAAAATCTGTTTTTGCGACATATTACCTTAAATATATTGACTCGCATCCACGAGATTCTATGAGACTTTTCAGATTACTTATAAAATGTTAAAATTTAGTTTATAGCTTATTATCTTTCATTCCAAGATTGTATCACTATTTGACTGGACTATAAAACGATTTCTAAGCTCTAAAACAACGCCAACTTTGCCACTTTACTTGGTGTATAAATAATGTTAAAAGTGTTATTAAATATATTAGCCCGTATTGTCTGAAAGTTATTTGTGGCATTCTACGAATATTCTTTCCTATTATTTGGGTTTTCTACCACATGTTTTATTATCCTCTTCAAAACAAATCACCGAATCTACAAAATAATAGAATTGTTGGAAAAAAGCCTCTGCGCCCGTGATGTTTACGCCAAAGGAAAAAAAAATGAAAGAATCAGCAATAATCTTATTAACTGAAGATAAGTGCGTATCGAATTGTTCTGTAGATATTTGTACAACCTGGCTACCAATGTTAAAAGAAGAACTTAACAAACTCAACATTATCTAAAAGAAAATATCATCAGTTTTATGTTCTGTGTAAGTAGTAAGTATCTATGGAAATAACATAAACAGAATCTTAAAGCTGTGTATTTGACATACACAGCAAAATTAGAGTTCTTCCAAAAAATAGCTTTGAAAACCGAAAGAGATTACTTTCCGAAACGCCACATTATTTCTGTGTTTATTCCCATTTATATTATTTGCAAAACATAACCTCTGACTTTTCCTTTGGCGTAAACGTCACGGGCGCAGAGGCTTTTTTCCAATAATTCTATTATTTTGTAGATTCGGTGATTTGTTTTGAAGTGGATAATAATACATGTGGTAGAAAACCCAAATAATAGGAAAGAATATATTAGCCCGTGTTTCAAGAAACAGTTTTGGGTTCTTCTATACTTTTTTGAAATTTCTTGTGTTTTTCCAACATTTATTTTAGGGCAAGTACCATAAGTTTTATATAATACTCCCGATATTTCTTTGTTTTTATTTATATCTTTTTTGTGTAGAGTTCCCACAATACACGGTGGGATGGATGATTCGTCGAAATGGGCAAAAAAACTGACATCTTTCTTTTATTATCTATTTTTTAAATTTTGTAGCATTTTAAAATACTAGTGCGAAATTTGTGAGACCATGAGTATGCAACCAGGTGTACACTCAAGTGTACCTAATGTTGCATTACTCATAAAACGACAAGATCAACCGATAAAAGTTTCATAACAAGGATTTTGAGACAAAATTTAAGTTGGCAGCACTGAACAGACGTCAGATTTCCGGAGGAAAGATGGTTAATGTCTTGTCTTTGCCGGAGCACGTGTGCAAAAGAAGGGGGCTTCTCTTTTCGTTGAGCTCCCAGTTAAGTTTTGAGCATTTTGTGAACCAATATTCAGTATTTCTTTTGTGTGGGAGCTTGGTCAGCTGTCGCATGATAATTTTATTTCCGAAAGGCCTCTTGATTATTTTTGTATTTTTTGTGAAATAATCCCATACTTTCTATTTATAGGGGTGAGTTTTGCTTCTGTGTTTTATTAGGTTGTCCTTCTACTTGTAAAACTTACAGGGTGTTTGGGACAGGTTATTTTTTGGATTAATCTACACTATATCAATTTTTGTAATATGTCGATATACCAGCCGCAAACTAGATGTATAAAATCATATGCAGCCAGTGGAGCACCAACTATAACAGTCAGGTACATAATAGTAGCATTCTTACTTGGTGTCATGAAGATGGCCACGCCATGTCGTATCCCAGGGATATTCTAGCCGCGCTGTAGATGAGCTCGATCAGCGCTAGAGTAAGTTGGGGCAAGTTTTTTGTTGGAGCAGGTTCAATCTCCTTTTTTCATATTTTTTTTGTCTTGAATCTTAATTTCATTTAATTACTTAACTTTGCCATTCACTTACAAATTTTCAACGTCAACCTTACCATAATATATTTTTGAATTTAATTTTAATCTGAGCTATGGAACTCACAGCATGAGTCTTTTTTGAAAATATAAGCCTTGTAAGGCAGAGCATGGTCATTCAAAACTACTAGTAGTTGAACATCGTACATAGACGATACTTTTGAATAAACATTATTCCACGTTAATAGGCATTGTTCACTTTTTGTTAAGTATTAGCATTCAACTTCATAAGTAAACTTCTCTAGCCTGTCTGTACATATTGTATATAATAAATGTTCTTTTTTGTAGAAATCTTGCTTTTAACACGTTGACTGCCACTGGCTCTTATAAGAGCCGGTTCGATACATTGCGATTGTACCACCGACTCTTTAAAGAGCCATCAGAGCCAGTTGGTACTAAAAAGTTGGTGGTACATGCGCAATGTAAAGCGTTGGCCCTTGTAAGAGGCAGTGGTAGTCCACGTGTTAATACTTGCATCGCCTCTGATAATATTTGTCTAGCAATTTGATAATAGTACATCTATCGTGTCTTTTTAAATAAGTCATCATTAATTATTATAACTTTCAAGTCTTAAGTAAATGTGGTTAAACAATTTTACTTTCTTGGCTGGGCAAGATTGTAAGTAACCTTTCAACAACCAAGTGGCGCCCTCTCTTTATACTCCGTATTCACGCCCTCTGCTCTTACACAAAAACAGCCGCCGCACGCAAAAGGAATCATTTCATACAATCGGGTATAAAATCGGTTACCATTTTTTATGCAGAATTATGTACAAAAATATCAATTGTTCGTAGACCAGCGATGCATCACAGCGGAGTTATAACTGCTTATAATATATATTTGATAAATTATTTAAACACCCTAAGCGACAGGCATTTATGTTTAATTGAAATTATAATTATTATGTTAATTGCAGTTCCTTTGCGTAACCACCTAAGGCGGTATTTACAATGAGCGCCATTTATTGTCAATAGAGGAAAATTAATTATTGCCTTTGAGAAATTTGAAATTGATTATAACGTCATTACAATCAGATTACTTTGATTTTCATATAGCTCAAGACTCAAGTTACACATTCATTTACATACATGAAATTAATAGTTATCTGTTTATGTTTTTCAAAATCCGTACATAAATTTATATAAAGGATACTATTTCTGTGGTGCTTATTTATTTATTATTTATTCTTATACAGGGTGTCTCACCGGGTACTGAACCGATCGATACATAGAAAAGTACACATCAGAAAATTTTTAAAATTTAGATAATTACTAATGTCGGTGTGGCCAATCCAGCTAAAATGATTACAAGCAGCTGACACTTCCGCTTATATCAGAAGTCGATGCCAACTTACTTATTTCAAATGGAATACCCTATATATTTTAGTGTTTTCGAAAAGAGCATAAAATTCTAAGTCGAAAATATGTAGCATATCCTATACCTAAACCTAACCGTTTCAGAGATATTTGACATTTTATTGAAAATTTGACATTTGCAACGGTTTGCAAACACCTTTATAACTTTCTTCGTGTAATAGATCCCTATTTGCTTCTTGCCACATAAAAAGCACACAAGGAGAACTACGTTCTGCAACTGAAATAAATTCAATAATATCATACCAAGTGTTCCGTTTTTCGCGTTACATTTTGTCAACTTCAAACCGCAAAAACTTGTTTAGGTCAAATGGAACACCCTGTATTTTTTACGTCAAGTTGTGTAAAATTGAATTCCCTTCTTTCTGATATTAGTTAGCATTGAAAATACATTGAAATAGTCATTCTGGGAAATTTTCATGCATTTCCAAGGATGTCATTAAGACAAGCTGCTCTGGAATCGGGACTATGCAAGGATTCAATTCACAGAATCTTATTAAAACATAAGTTTCACCCGTTTTCATTCCATATGGTTCAGGGATTAAAAGAAACAGATTTCCTAAGAAGACAGAATTTTTGTGATAATAAGGTCAGAGGGTGACAATTCTTATTTGGGAAATATTATATGGACAGATGAAGCAAAATTTACTAAAAATGGACTTTTTAATAGACACAATTCGCATTATTGGAGTGACTCAAATCCTCATAAGTTCAGAGAGCGAAACTTTCAGGAAAGTTGGCAGTTCAATGTTTACTGTGCCATAAGAAACGATAGAGTCGTGGCATTACAATTTTATCAGGAAAATTTGAACGGTAAATTAAATTTTCTCTTCTGCTAATACGTACAGGTAAATTTTTGTTTTTTTTTTTTAGGTGAAAGATCTGAATATCTTACAAAATTTGAATAATTACTATTTAGAAAATTTACCTCTCGCCGAACATAGAGACATTTTTTATCAGCACGACGGTGCTCCTCCACATAACGCATATTTAATTAATAATTATTTACAAGAAACTTTTTATGATCAATGGATTGCCAATAATGGACCTTTCTTATGACCTCCTCGCTCGCCCGATTTATCAGTTCTGGATTATTTTATTTGGGGAACTATTAAAAATAAAGTTTATGAGAACCTATTAACAACCATTGAAGATTGTATGCAAAGAGTAAGAAATGCATTTCAAAACACATCACAGGATTCAATTAGAAGAGCTACCCATGAGAAACTAATCCGAAGGTGCGAAAAATGTGTCGAGGTTTGAGGGCGGAATTTTGAGCAATTATTAAATTAAAATGAAATCATATTTTAAATTGATCTTATCTCTGCTATTTTAGTTCATGCCATATCTTCAATTCGATTAATACGCATGTTAGAGTGTTAGCGTTATTTTGCGTTTTTATGGATATCGAGTAGCAAATGTGCTGCAAGTTCTTGATATTACTTTATCACATTCTCCATAAATAATAAACAATTTTTTTTCGTTGATATAATTTAAACGTGCTGGCATTTTTTGACATAAGATAATGACTGATTGTTTCTAATCATGGCTATTTTGATGAAATGATTACAATTCATGGATTTCTAATAAAATCGCAAATATTTCAAAAAGTTGTAACTTTAACCCCCACAATGCTAATATCAGAAAAAAGGGAATTCAATTTTACACAACTTGACGTAAAAATATACAGGATATTCCATTTGACCTAAACAAGTTTTCGCGGTTTGAAGTTGACAAAATGTAACGCGCAAAACGGTACACTTGGTATGATATTATTGAATTTATTTCGACAAGAAGCAAATGAGGATCTTTTACACGAAGAAAGTTATAATGGTTCTTGCAAACCGTTGCACCTGTCAAATTTTCTATAAAATGTCAAATATCTCTGAAACGGCTAGGTTTAGGTATAGGAAATGCTACATATTTTCGACTCAGTATTTTATGCTCTTTTCGAAAACCCTAAAATATATGGGGTGTTCCATTTGAAATAAGCAAGTTGGTATCGACTTCCGGTATAAGCGGAAGTGCCAGCTGCTTGTAATTATTTTAGTTGGATTGGCCACACCGACATTAGTAGTTATCTAAATTTTCAAAATTTTCTGATGCGTACTTTTCCCTATATTGATCGATTCAGTTCCCGGTGAGACACCCTGTATAGTTTGGGTCCAATAAGTTAGTTATCACCTACATGTATACATTGTATTCCTTGCTGTTCTTGTAGTTCATTATCATTATGGTTTGGGATATAAATAATATGTCTTCCTCTCACAAACTCTATATCTTCTACAACATGCTTTGAGGTATTATAATGTGCCAATAGTACTATCTACATTAATTTAATTAATTAAAAATATCCCCTAAAATTAATGATGAGTATATAGGCGAAATTCACCTATCAATAGGTGGTGGTGCTAATTTTTGAATCGACAAATTGAGTAGTAAACAAGTGAATTTTGTACAGCAGTGTCAAACTGTATCTGAAAAGTAAAAATTTCGATTTCGAATATTTTGATGATCATGTATAGCACTAATCGTGTGAGGCCTTTAAAATAAGAAGACGTACATAATTTTATTACGTGGCTTAAATGCAATTCAAAGAGTATTAAAGAGTCCTACATGACCAACAAAATATAAGTTTCCAGATTATTTTTAATGATTGCATGAAATGATTAAGATGATTGAAAATTGTGATGAGAATACTCCTGATGGCCTCCAAAAATTTTTTACCACATTGCGTCTTATGAACTTACTTGGCGGGGTGGCGGAGCAGTACAGTGTATGGCATATCATTTTCAAGAAGAAATCGAAAATAATGGAAGTCGCTCTAATAGAATAATTTACAATCCGATATTTAAGAAAACTTGTCAAGGAGGTGATAAGCAGTGTGCTGGAAATTAATGGTTAACGCTAAAAACTGACCATATAGACAAGTGTCTCATAAGGTTATACTGAAAATTACTAGGCAAACGTCCTGCTAATGTAAACACAAACAGTATTTTTTAACAGCAAACCCATTTTGGAAGAACAGAGAAGCAGCGTGGTTTAAAAATATGCCTATTGGGAAAAACGAATTGTCAAAATGGACTAAACTGGCTGCTGAAAATATAAGATTAGATGTCAAACTCGAAAGATACAAATCAATCAAAAGAGTACGCAAGTACTTCAAAAAACTTTTAATTTGATGTACCTAGATATAATGTGATATATATTTTTGTCCACGACTACTATATAATGTATTCATTATGTATGTGCTTTCTCAAGCATAATGCTATTCATTATTCTTTGCAGTGAATAATGATTTTATTATTCCATTATTTTTAAAGTTTATCTACGTACTTGTTATTTTATCTGATTTTTTAGTAAGCCATGACAATCTGTCAAAGTATAATTTTGTCATCGATTTGAAACATCAAGTGACATTCATTATGTACTTCTGTTGGTTATTTCAATTAAAAAGCTAAAAATATGAATACTAATAGTGAAAATGAAATGTTTTGAACACCGCCAGAAATTACACTTTGAATTTATTGTCAGTATACAGTCCTTTTATGGATTGGAGAATTTTCAAAAATGCTATCGTTCTGAAAACTAAATATTGATATTATTCAATAGCCGTGGATAAATAATAATAATAATAATAATAATAGCTTTATTTGCCCAACAGGTTACACCCAATTATAGGAGAAAGAATTAAATGAAATTGGAAAACATTATGTATACAAGTTATATAAAAAAATTATATCAAATACTATAGTATAATATATATGACATATTAAGTATAACAAATATAATGAATATAATAAATATAACAAAATACAATGTAACAGATACAATAAATATAATAAATACAGTAATAAAATGACAAATAGATAGATAATTGACAATAATAACAAATAATAAATGAATAATAAAGAATGTTACGGATTAAACTTGCGCCTAGCACAATTTAGCAAATCATTTGGTGAGCATGAATTTATATCACAGTGCTGACTTAATTTGTTGAAATTATAAAACATGCAGTTTATTGATGATTTTACCATGACGTTAGTATTGGCGCTAGTACAATAAAATGTTGGATTTTGCCGAGAATGTTCTCCTGGAATATAGAAATTAAGTTGTGAGAGTAATTGCGGGCTATCAATATCATTATACAGCAATTTATAGAGAAAAATTAACATAGATTAGATTCGTCGAAATTCTATACTCTCAAACTGAAATGAACTTAGGAGAAGATTATTGTCTACTCCTCTCTCGGGATATATTCCTGTAGTTTTGAATGATAAAAATTTTAGAAATTTGCTTTGGACTTGCTCCACCTTATTTTTATGGGCCATATAACAGGGATTTCAAACAATAGATCCGTACTCCAGTTTCGATCTTACGTAAGCGCAGTATAATATTTTGAGACACTTTATGTTAATAAATGAATTTCAGTGTCTTATAATAAATCCCAACATTTTGATAGCCTCTTTAGCTTTAATATTTATATGGTCAACAAAACAGAGCTCGAAGTCAAAATATACACCAAGGTCTTTGATTATAGTTAACCGTTCTAAAATGGCTCCATTAATTATGTAGTTGTGCTCAATAAAATTTTTCTTTTTTGTGTACGATACGACTTTACATTTGGAGACATTAATGTCTACTTTATAAGTATTATATTATATTTATAAGTACTGACCGTTTTGGAGAGAGATACAGTCTTTATCTGAATATATATTTTTGAAAATCTTTAGATCATCTGCAAAGATTAGTCCCTCGCACTTTATTTCGCTGGACAGGTCACCAATGAACAGTGGAAACAGCAAAGGGCCACGATTTGAGCCTTGAGAAACTCCTGATGTTGTTGAGTATGCTGTTGACTCGTATTCATTGTAAATCACAAATTGCAGCCTGTCGGTTAGGTAAGATTTGAAAAAATTTAATAATTTTAGACTGAATCCAAATTTTTGCAACAGCAACTGATGAACAATACGGTCGAAAGCCTTTGTGAAATCAGTATACAAAACGTCTATCTGTCCACGTTTATCTAGAGCATCAGATACTGTTTGACTAAATGATACTAAATTTGTAATAGTTGATCTATTGGACATGAAGCCATGCTGGTATGGCGATAGTATGTTTTTTGTAGATAGATATATGCGATTGTACAGGATAATCTCAAAAATTTTCGCGAAGTTACATAAGAGGGAAATTTGCCGATAATTGCCTATAATTGATATATCTCCTGCTTTGAAAATTGGAGACGCCTTTGTCATCTTCTATTTATTAGGAAAGACTGCCGTTTTTAGTGAGAGGTTAAATAAGATACAGAGTGGTATTGAGAGTGTTTGGGCGCAATCTCTTACCAGAAAGGAGGGTATTACGTCTGGACCTGACGTCATTTTGTTTTTCAGTTTTTCTGTGGCATCATGTATTTCGGACATAGAAATATTCTCGATGTTGATAATTTCAAAATTGTTTTGCACGACAGTATAATTGTTTAGCATTAAACATGAGGTAGTATAATATAATAGTATTCTCGTATATAATGACTACTATTCACTCAGGAGATTTATAACACTCGTCTGCGGCTCGTGTCGTAAACTTCACCCTCGTGAATAATAGCCATCATTATATGCTCGTTGTATAATATATTATTATAAAGAAAATATTTATTTTAGGTCTTCCGCAGTATCTCAGCTAGCAAAGAAAAATGTTGAAGAACAGCAACTTATCAAAATAACGGGCCATTCTATACTTCGGCCGAAAACTCTAGTCAGTAGAGCCAGGGGCGTGCGGATATACGAGTTTTATAAATTCCCTAATATAATATGTTTACGCTGTTACCTATTTATTCTCCTTAAGTTTGGAGAATTTGGACGAATAACATCAATTTCGAAGGAATGAAAGTCCTCGCATTGAGTTAACTATACATGAACTACCATATAATAAATTTAAAATATTATGCTTAAATCTGGCAACAGTCTCCACGTATTCAGCGGTGTTTGGTGCATTAAACCGTTATAACTCAGTTTAAAATCAATGTTCATAGAGTGCGGTCATTTATCACTTGGGCGGTATTACTTTGTTGTTTATAAATTACGTATTTGTGGTATCATAGTACCTTAAAATTTGATTTCTTGTGAAATATTTATAGTGATGAATTGGGCAGCATTAATTTTTGGTTATAAATTACGTACTTGTTGTATCACAGTGCCTTAAAGTTTTATTATGTTAGTGCTTTAGTGAAAATAAGTGTAATGTGGGATATGCGGTTGTTCAAAATAAGTGGTAAAAGTTCATACCCCTAAAAAGTCTCCATTAAGCTTCAAGGAGAAGAAAATTATTTTGAATGTATATCATGCATTGGAGAAAGATCATCCCATGGTACAGAAATCAGGATCAACAACTTCAGTTAACATGACTTCAAGATATACCGGCGTGATGTTACCTCCTTTCTCTTATTATTTATTTTTGAGAAAGAATTGAGGCAACATGTGCGGACGACTAGCTGGTTTAAGCCGGAGCAGAGAGCCGTGGGTCCAGAGCATTCGTAAGAGTGGAGAAACTTACCCTTTCTGACATGTACAGCATAAGCGACAGATTTCTGTTTATTTCGAGAAAAGGAGACAAAGAAAAATTGATGTTAAATTGGGCACCATCTATAGTAAAATAAGCAAAATAGTCTCTTTTTCTCGAATAACCAGTCTGCTATAGATCAGACTGAAATTGTTGGTAAGAGAAATAAAAAAATAGTTTAAAATGAATGACAAAATATATTACATAAAAAAATTAGACAAATCGGTTTGAGACAAATTGAAATGTGAAAAAAATATATATATATAAAAAAACAAATTGATACCAGTATCCTAGGTGGTTTATGGGTCAGGTGGCTGGTTCTGGGACAGCAATCCAGGCCCACAATTGTCTCTTATTGCAAGAATTCTAAATTTTTCTTGGCAATTTACGTCTCTCAATGAATGGGGTGAAAATTGTAGGAAATTTAACCAAATATAAGCACATACAAAATTTATGCAAGTTATTTATGCAAAATTTAAGCAATGTTAGCTATGCAAATATAAGCTAGTTAGCTGTACAAAATATATTTGAATTAGCTGCACGAAACATTAAGCTAGCTATACAAAGCTGCAGGAAATTAATTTAAGCTATACAAAAGTAAGCTGATTAGCAGTACAAAAGTAATTTTAGCTATGCAATAGTAATTATTAGCTATGCACGAGTTATTATTAGCTATGCACGAATTATTATTAGCTATGCACGAGTAATTATTAGCTATGCACGAGTTATTATTAGCTATGCACGAGTTATTATTAGCTATGCACGAGTAAGCTGATTTCTTAGACTATAAATTGCCAAAAAATGAAAAGGAAAGAGAAAAATATTTTTACAACCATGTGGTACATATAGTATTTTAACTACTTATTAAGTTAAGAAGAATTGACTTTGAATTTATTTTAAAAATAATTGAAATTATATCAAAGGCAAAATTTGAAGATTAATTAAAATATTTTAATGAGTATAATGAAATGAAATTACCTGTATGTTCAACACTTTGTAACTGGGATATAAAAATTGTAATATCCATTACTGAAGTCCGCAGTTAAAAATTATAATGTTTGAATCAGTACAAAGGCTGCAAGCAAATGACTTCCTGGTGAGTTTTACTGATAAGGTAAACTTTTTTTGTCCTGTTTACTGGAAAACAACGCCACCAAAAAAATGTGAGAAATCTAATTCCCTATTTAAATTGAAAGCTATCAAAATATAGAAATCGTACAAGTATGGCCATCTGTCAGTGGTTAATTTAAGCGCACCAACTTGCCTTGTAGATTCCCATACTCAACTAAAGTAGTGGCATATAATCGATAAAAGGAATCTATAATAACAGTTTATTTTCCATGCCAGCTGATTTGCCTTTGCAATTTCTATTTTATACATAACAACAAATATTAACAGATGTAAATAAGTAGTAAAACGTATTGATATTATTGATAAATCAGTAACATATTACATGTTATAGGATTTACTATATATAGAATGAGAGAAGGTAAGGAAAATAACCATATGTACTCCATAGTAAACAAAAATATAAAAATTGAAAAATAGATATCTGATGTAACTAAATTTTGTAGACAAATTGTTTCCTGGGATAATAATGCTGTATTACAACGGATATGAGATACATAATAGTGTTAATAGAAAAACAGGACTAAGTTCCTAAGATATAAAATTAAGTACATAAAACAGTGTGACATGGTTTAGCAGTTATACATGTAAAATTCTGTTAGTTGAAAACAGTTTCACCTGCAAAAACTGAATCCAAAAAATATACAGGTCGTGCTAACTATCCACAAAACACTAGTTTTTAAATAAACTGTTAAATGGACATAGGCCATGTAACAGAATGCCTCCCTTCTGGCGAAAAAAAATTTTTTTTTTAAGGTACGTATAAAAATTTTTGCTTTGCTTTACTCGTAAACATATTATGAAAGTAAACAATACTTTAATATTATTAATTCCTTGTAGGAAACATAAAATACAAAATTGAGAAAGCGAGCGAAGAATGAGTGACAAAATACATTCTCTACCAGAAGTTCTACGTACAAGGAGCAAGTGTTTGACCTAAACTGGAGAAATCTTCGGAACTAAGTAATGAAAAAAATGTGAAAAGTTAAGTGTTGCGATATTTAAAAATAGACAAAAAAATGGATAAAATTAATTTTAAGGAAGACGACTTAATGTCGAAATCCTACAGACATTATAACGTCTGAGCAACTGTGAAGCCGTTGCTAGTACTAAAATTGGTAGAAGTTTATCAAACTAATACCACGATACATGTAATGTAATATTATATGCCAATATAGGTTAGCAAGAAGTGAAAACTTGTGGCATTATTAACCTACAATTCAAGTGTATAGCCGTTGAGTGCTAAAACTGATAGTTCAAAACAAATCAGATAGTACATGTAAGATGTACTATAGTTAAATCAGAAAAATTGTTCTAAAAAAATCAAAGTTAAAATCGTGAAGCGAAGTAGAAAAGCTAGAAAAAAATTAAATTTACCTAGGTAGGAGAATTTTATTAATTACGGTAAATAGAAGAAACATAAACAAGAAAGAAAAGAAAGAGGAAAGTACTGAATACCCATAAGGCTGGTTTTCAGAAAGGTAATTAAAATAATCTAGTAAAAATATAAAACTTATGGTTTTAAAGTTTTAGTTGTCAAATTTTTGAGGTTATGGCTTCTTATCCAAGGTGGTAGGAAAAGATTAAACCAAATTGAAGTAAAGAATCGTATAGGTATTCACAGAAAGCACAAAAAGAAAGAAGAAAAATACAAACACAAAAGAAGAGAAGAGACGGTGTTGTTGTCTATCGTTATGAGAATCCACAAGTAAAATTATAAGTAGAGGTAAGTACTCCTGTTCAGAAAGTTGAACAAAGGAAAAAGAAATAATTATAATATTTTTACATTTGTAGGTTCTCATCATCTGGTAACGTAAGCTACCGGATGTTAATTTGTTCCCACCCCTGAACCTTCGTGGATCTGAAGAATGAAGGAATAGAAAGTTATAGATCCAGCCGGAAAATACATAAAAGACAAATAACTTTTTACTAAAGTTACCGCTGTACGATAATAATGAACACTGTACGTTATGCAAAAGGTTGACCCGCGCATTCTCACTGGAGAAAAAGTCTGGCTAGCAAGCGATGGTGAGGAAACGTACTTATTAAAGGTTAGTATTTGAGAAAATTTTCTCAACGTTAAAGAAATATTTACATAATAACAATTTAGAGCAGTATATCTCACAAGTAAGATAACTTATAGGTAAGATATGAAAAAGAAATCTTTTTGATAAACAGATCTCAAAAAATTGTTAATGGAAGAAATATTTTTAGAAAATATTTCCAGAAAAATATAGCTAAATATTTTTACTAATTTACAACTTAATTAAACTAATATTTACAATAATATGTACAGTACTTAAGCAATGAATGATAAACATATGTGATATATGATATAATTCAGTGATACTTAAATTAAGGAGTGCATGAATTATTAGTGAATAAAATGCACGAAGGACTTAATGAATAATGCATCAAGGACTTAAAGAGTAATGGATAGGGGACTTAACTTAATAATGCTTAAAGGACTTAAAGAATAATGGCCATTTTATATACAAAATTTACAAGAGAATCATCCTCGAAAGAGGAGCGGGAGGAAATTTTTTAATTTCCGGATGAGTGAAACAATTCACTCAAAAAAATGAAGTATGTAGAAATGGTAGCATGCCATGTCTACAGATATAGTTAACCTTGAAAGTTAATCCAATACATCCCTTCGTTAGAGATTTACGAAGAAAAAAAATATCGACAAACGATGGTACGTACTAGTACCAAAAAGAAATTGCGTAAGCTTTGCTTACTGGTATACCAAAAAAATTGTTTTTGGTGGTTTTGCACCAAAAAAATTATTATATTTATTGTATAATTTAAGGAAATTTGCCAAAAATAGACACTCAAAAAAATCAAGAGACATAAAATAGGTATTTAAGTGAATCGTTATGTTTACTTTGTTTTGATGATCCGATTTAAGAAAAAACATTCATTTCCTTATTCTGGTATCACTGAAATACTAGAGTTTGAACCAAAGTATGGTTTCAACTTTGAAATATGGTAATTTCCAGCGGGACTACCATCCATATGTTCCAATTCATATGAAACATTGGAAATGACGTTTCGGACTGTACATAAAACATAACGATTAGCCAATTTTGCGGAAAAATCATTTTCTTTATCGCTTTTCACAAAGTTTCGCCTCCAGACTATGTCACCAATTTGAAAAACGCGATCTTTTCGTCTTAAGTTATAGTAGTTACTACTTCTTTGGTAAGCTTTGTTAAGTCTTTCTTGGACCAGTTTATAAATTTCTGGCAATTTGTCCAGCTCATTGGCAAAAAGTTTGCGATTATTATCAAGATCTGGTAAAGTTATGTCGGAATCTTTATCACCATAACTGCCTCGAATAGGTAGCTTTCTACCAAAATTTAGAAACGCTGGCGTGAAACCAGTAACCTCGTGTACAGCTGTATTGATGGCAAACTGAATCTCAGGAATTTGTAAATCCCATTTTTTATGTGAGTCTTTAATGAAACACCTTATAGCTGTACCGATCGTCCTGTTTACACGCTCGACTGGGTTAACTTGGGGGTGGTAGAATAGGTTGAAAAATACCTGAGGAATACTAAATTTCGCTACAAACTTATCGAATTCTTTGCTTTTATGAGCTGAAGCATTGTCTAAAAGTAATGTCCTTGGGACACCATATGTTAAAAATACTGATTCCAAGAAAGAAACAATAGCTTGAGACGTTGCACGCCGTACAGGCTTCATTATAACGTACTTAGTAAAATAATCTACCGCAACTAGTAAAAATCGATTACCTTTCGAACTAGGCGGAAAAGGACCTTTTGTGTCGTAACAAACAAGTTCAAAGGGAAACGTAGCTTTTTTTTCAGCACCCATTAAACCACATTTTTGATCGTTCGGAGGTTTTTCTCGTCCGCAAATATGACACTTACGAACATATTTTAAAATATCTTGACGCATCTTAGGCCAATAAAAACTTTCTGCGACTTTTTTAAGTGTTTTATAAAAACCCATGTGTGCACTTGTAGGTACATCATGGCTATCTTGAATTACTTGACGTCGCTGGTCAAGAGGAACTACTAATTTCCAGTCAGAAATATTAGTTTTTAAAATTAATTTCCTTTGCGTATGTTTAAAAATATACCCATCTTTAACCATCCACTGTGGATATTTTTCTGGCCTCTTATTGATGTTCTCTCGCATTTTTATGTACCAAGGTTCAAGATTATCGAGTGAAATATCTAACAGGTTGATATTTGCATCAGGTATATTTACTAAAGTAGGTGAAATTTCAGAAAAGTTATTTTTATAAAAATTACGAACTGTATTTTTCCAATTCTCCCAATCAAAAATGTCAGTTTTAGGTTTAACTTTGAAATTTGAGAAAATATGTTTATTTGAGCCATTTCTGGAATGCTTTTTAAACTTAGAATTAAAAATTACTCGGCCTCTAGGGTTATTTTTCTGCTGTGGGCCTGATAAAACAGCAGAAAACCTTTCTAGTTTTTTGGATTGCACTCTGGGCAAGTCTTAGAAGTAAAATTAGGCTTTCCACATCGGAAACAAAACCTATTTCGAGCTTGTCTACACTCGTGAAAGCTATGACCTTTCTTTTGACAATTCCAACAAGAAATAGAAAATTTATTATTATTTGATGTACCCGGAACAGCATTTTCTTGATTCAAATTATTATTTAGACTAATATTTTTGTTACTTTTGCTTTTAGAATTGAAATTATTTTTATTTTTAGGTGATGGAAGATTTTCTACATATGCCAAGTCAGTTTCGAGGACACATGCTTTAGGAGTTGGAGAATAATAATTATTTTTCATTTGTGTGGCCAAATCTATTTTCTTGCATAAAGTTAATAGTTCGGCTGTATTTTTAATATCTGTTAAAGCTAATGCATGAATATATTTAGGCAAAATGTTACGTCTAATTATTTTTAACTTCTCCTCTTCACTTAAAACAGTATCTAAACGATTAAATAAATTTTGCATTGTAGCAACAAAAATATTTATGGACTCTGACTGTCCCTGTCTACGAGATTTTATCTCATCTAACAATTTTTCATCATAATCGCATACTAAAAAAGCGATTTTAAGCTGTTCTTCAAGCTCTTGCCAATTGGATACTATAGATCTGATTGACCGATAAACAATGAGGGCCTTGTCAGTAAATAAATCAATACTAGACTCAAATAATTGTTGTTCCGATACATTCCTAGCGGCAGCAAGTTCTTTCACTCGTTCCAGAAAAGCTTTTAAATTTGACTTGCCGTCAAACTGAATTCCCCATTTATAAACTGGGACATATTTCTTGTCAATTGGGTAATTAATAGGTGAAATATTTTCTAATTTAGGAATAACATTAACCTCTAAACGTGCGTCTATTTCCTCGCAGGATGCAACTGCGTCATCTTTAAATTCCTGTAAGTTAATATTTAACTCTGTTGGTTCTTCCGGAACCACGAATCTATGCACTCGATTTGTTAGGCATATTAAACGATTTGAAATTATTAAATAGGATGTGTCCTCTTTGCATGCTGAAAAATCGTGAACTAAAGCAAGTAGTTCAGCGATAGTGTTGGTGATTTCAGTTTTTTCTGTTTCAACATCGAAGCTAGGATCTTTTAATGATTGAAATTCGCGTTTTTGCTTTTTTAATAAATTGTCTAATATCATCCGTTTTGTATCTAAAGTTTTATTAGATTAGATAGACATTTCGAATACGTAGTTCATAATCTACCTCAGATTCCGTTAAATATCTTACACAAAATGGAAGTTCCATGTTAACAAGAAATTTAAAGAAATAAATTAAAAGTTTTTATTAAGAACCCAACTGGCAATAAATTGTATGTTTTAAATAGCAAATGAATGTAGTCTTATCTGTTGTCAAGAGATAAAAAAACACAAACAATTTTATCTATCAAATAAAAAAACTGTTGTTTCAATTTTAACTTTCCAGAAATAAATCAAATTAAACACTTTAAGCAGCAAAATAATATTTCAGGTAGGTATAATTCCACAACTTCACTTTCACTAATAAAGAATATTTTAAGAAAATATTTGGACTTGTAAAATATTTGATATTTAAGGACGCAAATTTTCTGTATACCATAGAATTCAATTGTTGTAAGCAAAAATATATGCAAAAATATATATAATAAAAAATTTTAGACAAAATGAAATATAAGCAAAAATATGACTCGACTTAAGAAAAAAATTATTTTCTTACCAAAAATTTAAAAATTTGTCTCATATACAATACATTCAAAAATTGGGGTTTCACTTCTCTTACTACTCTTACTATATAAATATGTTTATTGAATTGAGCTCTACACATTTGTCACCAATTATATTGTTTCGGGCCCCACACGTTGGTCGCCAATTATGTTACCTCCTTTCTCTTATTATTTATTTTTGAGAAAGAATTGAGGCAACATGTGCGGACGACTAGCTGGTTTAAGCCGGAGCAGAGAGCCGTGGGTCCAGAGCATTCGTAAGAGTGGAGAAACTTACCCTTTCTGACATGTACAGCATAAGCGACAGATTTCTGTTTATTTCGAGAAAAGGAGACAAAGAAAAATTGATGTTAAATTGGGCACCATCTATAGTAAAATAAGCAAAATAGTCTCTTTTTCTCGAATAACCAGTCTGCTATAGATCAGACTGAAATTGTTGGTAAGAGAAATAAAAAAATAGTTTAAAATGAATGACAAAATATATTACATAAAAAAATTAGACAAATCGGTTTGAGACAAATTGAAATGTGAAAAAAATATATATATATAAAAAAACAAATTGATACCAGTATCCTAGGTGGTTTATGGGTCAGGTGGCTGGTTCTGGGACAGCAATCCAGGCCCACAATTGTCTCTTATTGCAAGAATTCTAAATTTTTCTTGGCAATTTACGTCTCTCAATGAATGGGGTGAAAATTGTAGGAAATTTAACCAAATATAAGCACATACAAAATTTATGCAAGTTATTTATGCAAAATTTAAGCAATGTTAGCTATGCAAATATAAGCTAGTTAGCTGTACAAAATATATTTGAATTAGCTGCACGAAACATTAAGCTAGCTATACAAAGCTGCAGGAAATTAATTTAAGCTATACAAAAGTAAGCTGATTAGCAGTACAAAAGTAATTTTAGCTATGCAATAGTAATTATTAGCTATGCACGAGTTATTATTAGCTATGCACGAATTATTATTAGCTATGCACGAGTAATTATTAGCTATGCACGAGTTATTATTAGCTATGCACGAGTTATTATTAGCTATGCACGAGTAAGCTGATTTCTTAGACTATAAATTGCCAAAAAATGAAAAGGAAAGAGAAAAATATTTTTACAACCATGTGGTACATATAGTATTTTAACTACTTATTAAGTTAAGAAGAATTGACTTTGAATTTATTTTAAAAATAATTGAAATTATATCAAAGGCAAAATTTGAAGATTAATTAAAATATTTTAATGAGTATAATGAAATGAAATTACCTGTATGTTCAACACTTTGTAACTGGGATATAAAAATTGTAATATCCATTACTGAAGTCCGCAGTTAAAAATTATAATGTTTGAATCAGTACAAAGGCTGCAAGCAAATGACTTCCTGGTGAGTTTTACTGATAAGGTAAACTTTTTTTGTCCTGTTTACTGGAAAACAACGCCACCAAAAAAATGTGAGAAATCTAATTCCCTATTTAAATTGAAAGCTATCAAAATATAGAAATCGTACAAGTATGGCCATCTGTCAGTGGTTAATTTAAGCGCACCAACTTGCCTTGTAGATTCCCATACTCAACTAAAGTAGTGGCATATAATCGATAAAAGGAATCTATAATAACAGTTTATTTTCCATGCCAGCTGATTTGCCTTTGCAATTTCTATTTTATACATAACAACAAATATTAACAGATTTAAATAAGTAGTAAAACGTATTGATATTATTGATAAATCAGTAACATATTACATGTTATAGGATTTACTATATATAGAATGAGAGAAGGTAAGGAAAATAACCATATGTACTCCATAGTAAACAAAAATATAAAAATTGAAAAATAGATATCTGATGTAACTAAATTTTGTAGACAAATTGTTTCCTGGGATAATAATGCTGTATTACAACGGATATGAGATACATAATAGTGTTAATAGAAAAACAGGACTAAGTTCCTAAGATATAAAATTAAGTACATAAAACAGTGTGACATGGTTTAGCAGTTATACATGTAAAATTCTGTTAGTTGAAAACAGTTTCACCTGCAAAAACTGAATCCAAAAAATATACAGGTCGTGCTAACTATCCACAAAACACTAGTTTTTAAATAAACTGTTAAATGGACATAGGCCATGTAACAGTGAGTGAGCGGACCATTTACAGAATTTTATGTGAAGAAAATAAGAAGAGGATGTTCAGAAATCTAAAGCAAAGTCTGGAAGCAAAAAAATAATATTAGACAAATTCCAGAAAAATGGAATTTGACGTAAAGTTCGTAAATTCTTCTATGATAATGAAATCTCTAAGGTTAAGAAAATTTTACAGTCCCTGAATGATGATGAACATATACCCAAAATGGGCAAATCGACGTTAAAAAAATGTTTGCATAATACGAAGTTTATATTTGCAAAAGGAAAGAGAAATAGCCTCCTAATTGAGAGATATGATATTATTTATTGGCGAAGAAATTATATTCGGCCAATTAGAGCTGCCCGTGAAAGAGGAAGAAAATGTTATTATTTAGATGAGACGTGGTTAAATGAAGGACATACTGTAACGCAATTTCGGCAAGATAGAAATGTAAAAATTGTTCATCAAGTCATATGGAAGATTGGTCAACAGGAATAAAAATGCCAACAAGAAAAGAAAAAGGCTTAATAATAACGCATATGGGAAGTGATTCAGGATTCGTAGAAGATGGACTTCTATTGTTCGTGTCGAAAAAAAGTGGCGATTATCATGAGGATATGAAGGCGGGTGTTTTCGAGGAATGGTTTGCAAAAATTCTCGCTATTGTTGAACCCGGATCTGTTGTTATTATTGATAACGCCCCATACCACAGACGATTACTGGAAAAATTACCAACCAGTGTATGGCGAAAAGCGCAAATTCATGAATGGTTAGATGGTAAAGGTATCATATTCGATCGTGCTTCGCTGAAAGCCAAATTGCTAACCCCAGCGAAATACCATTCGCCGATATATAAGAAATATATTGTGGATGAAATGGCTAAAGCTAGAGGTATTATGGCTGCCGCCTTACCACTGTGAACTCAATCCCATTGAGCTTATTTGGGCTGAAGTAAAGGGGAATGTTGCAAGAGAAAATAGAACTTTTAAATTAGAACATGTGAAAGGCCTTCTATCCAGTGCATTAAAAAGAATTACAGCTGATTATTGGCAAAAATGCATAGGGCACGTTAAACAAGTTGAAAAAAAGTGGAATACAGATATTCGAATTGACGCAGTGATTAAGCCAATAATAAAAAATGCAGGAGCCAGCAATGATAGTGACAGTGGTGACAGTGGTGAGTGACAGTGACAGTGATTGTGATATTATGAATTATTTGTTGGTAAGTTTTGTTTTTTTATTATATTATTTTAACAAGAACCTTTATGCTGTTAGAACAGTTATTTATTGCTAACTTTGGTATTTTGTTTTTAATTCTATTTTAATAAAAAAGTTTATTTATGTTGTTAGGGCAGTTATTTAGTTTTAAGTTATAAGCCTATTTATTTATTTTCCTTTTTAACCTATTACTCCTTAATTAACAACCCTGTCACCATCCTTTCCCGGCAAGGAATATGCTCACGACTCCACGTTGCTCCTTGCTCGGCAATAAGAACAACTGGCATGGTTAAAATTTTTATAAACATCAACCATTCTACAGTTTTAATGTCGGATCACGTGAGTATTCCACTCCTAATAATATTATGCATGCCATTAAACTTTTCTTAAAGAACTCTAGTTTTTCTTTTTTGCTGAGTTGAGCGCGAAAACAAATATAATTATATATATTTTTTATTTTATGAACTATTATTATTTTATATATACCTACATAAATACGTATGTGGCGCCACTGGATGCCCGGGATATACGATTTCTTTCTTTCTTTCCAAGTTTGTTTACGACTAAATAGTTAGTCGAACAAATTATTAGGTATAAAGGCGGCACGTTAAATCATTTACTCTATGCGGTCCACTAGGTCATTAAAATTGTTTGTGGTAGTCGTGGTTTCCATTTTTAGCAGGCGGATAAAACTTAATATTCAACGGGATTATATGGTATAACGAGGTGCCGCCTTAGTATCAAATAAGTGCCACTATCCTTTGGCAAGAGTGCCGCTTATTTTTTGCGTTACTGACTCGAGTTTTCGGCCGAAGTACAGTGCTTCATCAGTAAAACCATATTTGCAGAAGAAATACGTTCAAAATAACTTCATTACATGAGATTAAAACCACCTCTTGTCAGCTGGAAATTTTCTCGGAAATTTCTATTGCTCAGCTCACAACAAAAAATCAACCTCATAGAAAATATATCGCTGCAGGTGCAGTGTGCCCTAAAATTGTGTTTAACAACTGCACCATTCACTGTCACAGATTTAATACTTAAAAAAATATGCATTACCTTATTTAAATAATGTCATGTTTGTTAAAAAAAAACAACTTTTTCTGATATTAAGGATACGCCTCTATATTTAAATAATTTATTCGTGAAATATTCTCCGCAAATACCACTCGCGCTTAGAAATTTTACCGATAAATTTTTTTCGAGTGCGTTATTGCCTAGTAATATTAAGAATGTAAATTGGCCACTTTATTATCTAATTAAATCACGAGCGCTTTAGCGCGAGGGACTAAGCACTTGTGATATTACATACGAAAGAATCATGGAAGTTGCTTAATTATCACGTCAACAAAATTAGGCTCCATTTAACCTCAATAGTAAATTGATTTGTTGATCACTACACATAAGGTTATACTGTAAAAATATAGATGTCGCCCACCCCGTGATTTTCTCCTATAAAGACACAATGAATGAATGCACTAAAGGTAAATAAAATCGATGATTCGCAACTCTAATAAAAACAAGACCACTCAAAAATAGCAGACTGATAATTTCAGTATAAATGGAGGAGTAGAGTGAATGTGTGCGTGTAATGGAGACTAATTGCGCCTTTGGTATCGATGGCAGGTCTGATGGATGAGCGTCTGTCGTGATCTCTAAGACGTTACCATGCGCGTGCCCTTTTTTAAAACATTGTTGACTGTTGCTTATTTCACAGGATATCGTTCTTTCTTCATTTCCTTTATAGCTTTTCACATGCGAGTCATTTGTATGACCTATTTTAGATTTCAGATTTTTGCGATTATTCCTTCAGAATATACCGGGTGACACAGGAGACATGTAACACCCCGTAGCATGTTTATTTAAAAAGATATTATTTTGAAATTTGGTACACTTATATAATACGTGATTGTCCTTTTTTAAATACAAAATGTTTTCAACCACTTCCGGTTGTTATTTTAAATGGCACCCTGTATATTTTTTTTTACCTATCTGATTCGTCTCTAGATCCTCTTTTCAACCATGTATTAGAACACGGAATTTGTTTTTAAAATGACAGTTAATATCAATTTTACTTTCTTAAGTCTAGGTGGCCCTGATATGAACCTTGGCAGATATTGATGCTAGTGTGCCGTGATATCGAAAGACCTCTGGTATGCAACTTTGTGCCTTATAACCAGTAGCTGAACAGACTAATAAGATCTAACTTTTTTTTAAAAATATCTTTAAACAAACCACGATATCATAAAAACCAAGATGGGAGCCCCATTTTTTTATTTCACCTAGTTAAAAATACTTATTTATCTTTTATTTTTGTCCAATCCAATTGCTGTGCCTATCCTATTTTACTTTCTTCATTAAAATTAGTATCGAATGTTATTGCATAGTAATGAATATTGTACTTCAACAAAAATATTTAGTAAGCAGGCGGTGGAAACAAAATAAAAGTAGATAAAACCATGCTTTTAATAAATAAGAAACATCAGTAAAACACATTTGAACAACATTGATGAAAAACCATGACAGTATGTAATACATTTTTACGACAAATGAATTAAATTAAAATGAAATATTTACTGAAGTATTACATACAAAAGCATTTTTTACTCCAGATGCTCAAAATGTTGTCTGTTATTATCTCTGCACTATCGTGCTTTTGTGAAGGTAGCCCTAAGCAAGTTATCTAACTGTAATTCAGTAATCCCATCGATTGCTCTCCTGACTCTCATTTCCATGTCTTCTCTGTTTGTTGGTGGAGTTTTATAAACGTTTTCCTTGAGGTGGCCCCATACAAAAAAATCAAATAGCGTAAGGTCTGGTGACCTTGCAGGCCATCGAACGGGCCCATTTGTTGCCATCCAGTTTTCTCCAAACCTTTCATTTAAATAATTCACCACAACTCTGCTGTTATGTGGTGGAGCCCCATCCTGTTGAAAAACTATTGGGTTACCATTAGGTGGCAGTTCTTCCAAAAAATCTTGTATCTGGCTTTGTAAAAATTCCAAATATCTTTCTCCATTTATGGATCATCAAAAATTATTGGCCCAATAATTCTTTTGCCAATTACTCCTAACCATACATTAAAACTAAATCGCTCCTAATATGCACTTTCTCTCATATTTCTGGGATTTTCTTGTGCCCAATAACGGGTGTTGTTGCGATTAAATAATCCCAAATTAGTGAACCTGGACTCATCGGAAAATAAAATTTGTTCATGAAAGTTACTGTCCAAATGGTGTCTGTTCAGATAACGATTGCAATAGTTCAATCTTCCTTGAAAATCATTTTCGTATAAATGCTGGTGTATTTGGTACTTGTATGATTTAAATTTGTGTTTTTTTAAAATGCGTCGAGCTGATTCCCGATTTACACCGGTTTGGTCCTCAATCTGTCTTATCGAAATCGTGGGATCTGCCTCGACAATTGTATGTACATTGATTTCTGACACTTCATCGATAATGAAATTATTTTCCGGTACATCTGGTTCACTTCTGAATTGCTGTTCAACTCTTACAAAATAGTTGTTTGGTGGATGAATTCTTTCGGGAAGTCTTTCTTGTTAGAAGTCAGCAGCCCGCCTGCTATTTTTCTTACATTCGCCATAGATTAGTAGCATATCTACTTTTTCATTTCGTGGATACATGGCAAAGCAGAGTTGAAAACGTGATAACTTAGGTATAATTTAATGAAAAATACTTAAATTGCTGCCAAGTAAACAATTCTTAATTGTCAAATTAAAATGACGCCTCGTTTTAGCTTCTTTTGTTTCCACCGCCTGCTTACTATTTTTATTGCAGTACAATATTCATTACTATACAATAACATTCGATACTAACTTTAATGAAGAAAGTAAAATAGGATAGGCACAGCAATTGTATTGGACAAAAATGAAAGATAAATAAGTATTTTTTAACTAGGTGAAATAAAAAGATTGGATTCCTATTGTTACATGGCCTATGTCCATTTAACAGTTTTATTTAAAAACTAGTGTTTTGTGGATAGTTAGCACGACCTGTATATTTTTGGATTCAGTTTTTGCAGGTGAAACTGTTTTCAACTAACAGAATTTTACTTGTATAACTGCTAAACCATATCATACTGTTTTATGTACTTAGTTTTATATCTTAGGAACATAGTCCTGTTTTTCTATTAACACTATTATGTGTCTCATATCCGTTGTAATACAGCATAATTATCCCAGGAAACAATTTGTCTACAAAATTTAGTTACATCAGATCTATTTTTCAATTTTTATATTTTTGTTTACTATGGAGTACATATGGTTATTTTCCTTACCTTCTCTCATTCTATATATAGTATATCCTATGAGATGTAATATATTTACTGATTTATCAATACGTTTTACATCTGTTAATATTTGTGGTTATGTATAAAATAGAAATTGCAAAGGCAAAAGCATTGGCATGGAAAATAAACTATTATTATAGATTCCTTTTATCGATTATATGCCACTACTTTAGTTGAGTATAGGAATCTACAAGGCAAGTTGGTGCGCTTAACTTAACCACTGACAGATGGCCATACTTGTACGATTTCTATATCTTGATAGCTTTCAATTTCAATAGGGAATTAAATTTCTCACATTTTTTTGGTGGCGTTGTTTTCCAGTAAACAGGACAAAAAGTTTACCTTATCAGTAAAACTCATTTGCTTGCAGCCTTTGTACTGATTCAAACATTATAATTTTTAACTGTGGACTTCAGTAATTGATATTACAATTTTTATATCCCAGTTACAAAGTGTTGAACATACAGGTAATTTCATTTCATTATACTCATTAAAATATTTTAATTAATCTTAAAATTTTGCCTTTGATATAATTTCAATTATTTTTAAAATAAATTTTGAATTCAAAGTCAATTCTTTTTAATTTAATAAGTAGTTAAAATACTATATGTACCACATGGTTTTAAAAATATTTTTCTCTTTCCTTTTAATTTTTTTGGCAATTTATAGTCTAAGAAATCAGCTAACTCGTGCATAGCTAATAATTACTATTGCATAGCTAAAACTCACTTTTGAACTGCTAATCAGCTTACTATTGTATAGCTTAAATTAATTTCCTGCAGCTTTTATACAGCTAGCTTAATATTTCGTGCAGCTAATTTAAATATATTTTGTACAGCTAACTAGCTTATATTAGCATAGCTAACATTGCTTAAATTTTGCATAACTAACTTGCATAAATTTGATAAACTTTGGTTACCTTTTCATTAAACCACATAGTTGGTTAATTTTCCTACAATTTTCACCCCATTCATTGAGAGACGTAAATTGCCAAGGGAAATTTAGAATTCTTGCAACAAGAGACAATTGTGGACCTGGATTGCTGTCCCCGAACCAGTCACCTGAACCATAAACCATTTAGGATACTGGTATCAATTTGTCTTTTATATATATATATTTTTTTACATTTCAATTTGTCTCAAACCGATTTGTCTAATTTTTTTTTATGTAATATATTTTGTCATTCATTTTAAACTATCTTTTTATTTCTCTTACCAACAATTTCAGTCTGATCAATAGCAGACTGGTTATTCGAGAAAAAGAGACAGTTTTTCTTATTTTACTATAGATGGTGCCCAATTTAACATCAATTTTTCTTTGTCTCCTTTTCTCGAAATAAACAGAAATCTGTCGCTTATGCTGTACATGTCAGAAAGGGTAAGTTTCTCCACTCTTACGAATGCTCTGGACCCACGGCTCTCTGCTTCGGCTTAAACCAGCTAGTCGTCCGCACATGTTGCCTCAATTCTTTCTCAAAAATAAATAATAAGAGAAAGGAGGTAACACTATCTTGGTTTTTATGATGTCGTGGATTGTTTAAAGATATTTTTTTTAAATAAGTTAAATCATATTAGTCTGTTCAGCTACTGGTTATTCCCAAAAAATATGAGGCACAAAGTCGTATACCAGAGGTCTTTCGATATCACGGCACACTACGCATCAATATCTGCCAAGGTTCATATCAGGGCCACCTAGACTTAACAAAGTAAAACTGATATTAACTGTCATTTTAAAAACAAATGCCGTGTTCCGATACATGGTTAAAAAGAGAATCTAGAGACGAATCAGATAGGTAAACAAATATATATGGTGCCATTTAAAATAACAGAGTAAATGTCACTTCCGGTAAAACCGAAAGTGGTGGGGAAAAAAATTATACTTAAGAAAGGACAATCACGCAATATATAAGTGTTCCAAATTTCAAAATCATATCTTTTTAGATAAACATGCTACGGGGTGTTACATATCTCCTGTGTCACCCGGTATATTCTAATTGATATATTTTGCTTAATTCGTTGTTTCTGTCGAATATTTTCAAGGATGGAGGATGTGCAGAACCTTGAACTTGTGTCGAGATGAAACTATGTAAAATCAAGGGAATATTTTTTCAGAAATAAAAAAAAACGGTGCAAAACAAAGCACTCGTTCAAATAGAAAGACAATCATATCTGCAGATTTTAATATAAATTCGACTTAATATTTTATACATCTTCAGTACTTACAGACCAACAGATAGCTATATTTTTGTTATATTTATATTTTAGAGGTAGCTTTTAATACACCTTATAGACCTACCTCCTAAACTTCCTTTCAAATTGTTCAGAATGCACAACATTATTTTCGGAGTATAAAATAGTTTGCATTTTTTCTTCGTAAAAGTTTTACAGATAGTTTCGTAAAAAATGGATAGCCAAGATACGGTATATATGGATTCAACCATAATAAAGTAATTATTGGTATTATTATTACTTGGTATAATTTATTGTATTCAAATGTACCATATTATATAACTATATATGTATATCAATCTTGAAATATTATTTTTATGTCGTAGATGCCATTGTCCGCAGACCTAGATACCAGAGTTATCCTTAATAATATAAAAATAACAACAATACACAACTAGTAATAGTAATATATACTCCACAATACTTCACCTCTTCACAATAAGCAGTCAAACATTCAAATAATCAATGGCGAATCTAACTCTCTTTTTTTGGAATTTGAATTACCCATATCTGGGTTAACAACATTTAAGTGATACGCAGGTTTTACTCTGTCTATATTAACTGTAGACTCTGCTCCATGCTTATTTATACAAATAACATTATCAATATAGATACCACCTTAAAAGGTCCAAAGGATTGACAAATGATTTTTCTAAAGTATGCCGTTTTGATTATTAAAATGTTCACTTAATTTTGCTATAAAAATCAGTAGATCTGTATAATCGTGAAAGTTAACAAAAAATTCCATAAGAAGATGTAACGGTTGACCAAAAACAAGTTCCGCAGAAGAACATTATAAATCTTCTTCCGGCATTGCTACCGAATAAAGTGACTGGAAGTTCACTATTCCAATTCCTAGAATTACATCTGGCAATCAACGCTGTTTTTAGAGTTCTGTGAAATGTTTCAATTAATCCATTAGTTTGAGGATGATATGAAGTAGTATGTGTTCTATGAAATCCTAGGAACTTTGAAAATTGTGAAAATAACCTATATTCAAATTGAGCGCCCTAATCTGTAGTTATGTAAAGCGGGGCACCAAAATGACATATATTGTCAGAATAATGTTTTAGCAACTGTTTCTGCTGTAATGTTACACGAAGGATATACCTCTGGCCAACAAGTAAAATGTTCAATTACAGTAAGAGTGTAAGAGCAACCTCCAGAAGGAGGTAATGGGCCTATAATATCTATATGAATATGTTCAAAACGTCCTCTAGGGATGTCGAATTTACCAATTGGAGTTTTGTATGTTTATTTATTTTGCTGTCTGACAATTAATACATGTTTTTGTCTATTCATTTTATGCTAGAAATATTTACCGTTAATTAATTTTTAGTTGTGCGAATTCCTGAATGAATTAAATTATGAAAAATTTCAAAAATGGCGAGGCTCATTTTGTCGGGTGCTGAGTATTCCCGAATATTCCCTAGTATTCCCGAGTATATCCGAGTATTCCCAAGGTATTCCTTAACATTTGAACATGTATTTGCGGTAGTGGTTGACGTGGTTGACCCATCGATATAAGTACTCTCAATCTTATTAAGTTCACATTGATTCAGATTTCGTAAACCTGTTAATTAGACAATTAATAGTTATAGTATGGGATCCCACTCTACATTCCATAACATGAAAGTTTGGACCTACGAGAACTCATAAATGCAAAGGTTGGCGGGAAAATGTGTGCCAAATTTTAGTGCGCACGCATTTTTGGAGCGGTTTTTCCAGGTATCGATTTTGTCACCGATGTTTGCACCATCTTTTAGAACGCAATTTTCCCTGCAAAATGACCCTGGGTTGGCACCCACCGACTTGCAGAACCCCGCCAACCCTATTTGAAGGGGCTAAAAAATGGATCCTTGTTCAGGTATCGAGCTAATCGATGAAAGAAATATTTTCACGAAGCTAATCAACTTACTAAAGCAATAAGCCTTCAAAAACACGAAGATTTTATGGGAGCTTCCGCTTCTCTGAATGATTCGTCCGATATTTTTGATGATCAAAAAATGAGCGAAATACAAACGTTCACAGCTCTAATGTACGGCATTAAAAATTGCAATAAAGTAAATGAAATACGGCTTACGATAGTCCGGAAATTGTATTCTCAAAAACGTGACACCGGAAAGTTCTTTAAAAAATTGAAGGTTTCGATAGTGGTCAATTCCACCATGTTGGATTTCTCTGCAACAAAAAATTATGCATACAATTTACGTTACTAGCATGTGGCAAAATACGACTGAGCCATTATGCGCAACTTTGAATGCACAAGAATAGGATTGAACAATGAACGGTACATTGGATAAACTAATGAAGAAATAGTACAGAACACGAGTAAGAAAACGCCTTCCCCTAGGTACGTACAGTGCTTTTTGTCATGAGTGCGTCGCCTCTTTCGTCTTTGGGGGTGCGAAATTACTTTTTTGTCACACTTGCGCCGAAAGCGCTTCTTTTCGTAACTGTTTTAGGGACTTTCGCTTTTTCCCTGTAGGAGACAGAGCATGCGTAGAAGCTGACCGGGCGCGTAAGTACTTTCGCATCCCTAAAGACGAAAGTGAAATGACTGCTTTATCGCAGCGGCCTGCCAGGAGCACTGTACATACCTAGGGGAAAGACTCGTTCGAAAAACTCGCCTTTCATCCCTAGGTATGTAATGTACTACTTCGACATCAAAATAACAATTTTTTTCATCGACTAACATGATTTTTTAACCCCTTCAGCTAGGGTTGGTGGGGAGTTCTGCAAGGTTGGCGGGTGCCAACTAAGGGTTATTTCGCAGGTAATATTGCGCTCTGTAAACTACTTGTTAAAACAAATAAATAACCCACAAGGAAAAGGCGAGCGGCGTCAGACCCAGGGATCTTGGCGACTCAATAAGCCGACTGTTTCGACCTATCCATCGGTTTTCAGAATCTGTATTCAGTCAACCCCTTACCACTACTGCGTTATGCACAAGAGACCCATCTGTTGAAATTTTAAATTATGACGTGCCTGAATTGGAAAACTCATTTTCCAAAAAGTAAAAAATATACCTTGGTTCAAATTACTGTCAGAAAAAAAAAGGCCAATAACTACACAACTACAATCAAGTTTTCGCATCACACGTTTATTTTTTCTGAGTACTGCGTCTTTGCATTTATGATCCAATTAATATTTTCGGCATACCAGTATCGTGAATTTTGAGACGACATCACTCCATTTGTTTGAAATGTAGCTTCGTCAGTGAACTAAATTTCTCTTAAAAAGTCCCTGTTGTTCAGATATTCTCCCTGGGCCCACAAACAGAATTTCAACCTTTTTTCCTCATCTCCCTGTTCCAGAGTACATATAAAATTTTTGGCTTAAATGGTTTTTATTTTTTTTTAACCTAGCGCCGAAACCAATTGAGCCGTCTCGGTCAAATATGAGATTTAATGTTCTCTTACAAACATCTCCAGACTTTTTATACTTTTCATCTACCCCGAGACCTACCCTTAATATTAAGGGTAGTCACATTGAATCGATTTTCACGATAACAGCTTTAACAATTTAAAGTGAGTGCTAGTATTCTAAAAGGATTTTAGGCTGAAAATGTTTACTTACAATATTGAAATTTTAATACAATAATAATACTAAGCGCCGAGATAAGCACAAACAAACAGGACTATGGCTGGCGCATATCTTATTGCCTTCTTGACTCAATTCTCGATAATTTTCGAAGTATTCCGGAGTATTGCTGAGTATTGCCGGGGTATTCCCGAGTATTCTCGTGTATTCCAGAGTATTCCTGAGCATTAAGGAATATTCCCGTAGTATACCTGAAAATTTGTACACGTATTTCCGGCAGTGGTTGACCCCACGTTAAAATCTGAAAAATTTACTGCAAATATATGATTTACTACTATGTGTGTTAATTTGAGTATTATCAGGTAAACATTGTTCCAGTGAAGGTAAATTATCGATAGCGTATCAGCAATGATATTATCTTTGCCTTTAACAGGTTGAATGTTATTTGTAAATTGCGCTATAAATTCCACCATAACGTATTTGTCTGGGACTTCTGTCCACCATGGAGAATAAAGCTGTTGTCGAAGGTTTTTTGATATCTCAATCAAATAAACTTTTATTCCTCCAAAAAGTATCTGAAACGTTTAATGGCTGAATATAAAGATGTAAGTTCTTTATCAAAAGTAGAATATAATTTTTGAGCATTATTAAATTTTCGTGAAAAGAAAGCTAAAGGCTTACATTCTCCATCATATACTTGTTCCAACACTACACCAATTGCGACATTTGAACAATCTGTTGTAAGGGATAAAATTCCATTATTGCCACTGTTGAGGTTTGTAAGAACGGTTGAATTGGCAAGTGTTTCTTTTTGCCACTATAAAACTGTTGACATTTGTCTGGCCAGGATATTTTTATATTTCGAGTCATTTATAAAAATATAGCTGTCTGTTGGTTTATTAATGGTCTTCAATATTTTTCAATGATTTTGAAGTCGATGAATTATAATAATATTCTTTCTTAATTAAAGAAGTGTGCTTTCGCCGAAAATATTACAAAAATTCATAGAAAATAATTGAATTTTGTAAATGAATTTTAGATCCAAACATATTTTTGAGCTTTCACCATATTTTTTTTTTTTATTTTATGTGTTTAAATACAGCGTGTTTTAAAAATGTATGTCTATCACTTAATAAGCACAGATTAGATAATTGCTTATTAAAATTGTAATAAGTAAATAAAACATTAAGATTATGAATTTTTCACTTAGAAAAAGTCAGAAATTGTTTCTCAAAACAACTGACTGATTATTTTATACCACTTTTGTTAATACACGACTAAAATGAGGAACAGTACTTTTTCTGTGATTATAAATAAAAATTGTCGGCTACTATATGCTTGCTAAATCAAACAAGTATAAAAATCCTCTTCGTTTAATGAGATATTTAATAAGATTTAAAACGGGCTTCCAAGTGTCTAGGTGTCCTCTTGGATTTTTCTCATATTCCGTGGAATGAGCCACTTAACGTCCGTACACTTGTGAGTATATACTTGGGTGCTTTTAGTAAATACAGAATTGTATTATATTCTTCCACTTTAAGTACCATCGTTATCAAGTTCCTACTTGACACAAAATACTTGGGACATGACAACTGCATCCCTCTCAAACCAAGTTCGTTATGTCTCACCGCATGGTTTATTTTTTCATACACGTGTTTATAAAGTACTCGAAACTAAATTACACTGCGTAATAGGTATTGCCCATTTACAAAACAAAGTGGACATATTAATGCAGTCAAATTAGGAATTGAAAAATAAGAATTGTGAACTGTCTGGCCATGGCTGTTTTTTTACTTTAACTTATTCAGGGGGGGCAAGTTGAGTTTACAGTTCAGTTTAGTTATTTCAGATATACTACTTATAAACCACAAAAACACTTAAAAATATTAAATCTAATATTCTTAATATCCTAGTACATCTGATTAACTTCTCATTTCAAAATGGACAATTTCCAGATTCACTAAAACAAGCTATTATTACACCTATATTTAAAGGTGGCGATAAACTTGTTATAAACAACTATAGACCAATATCGGTAATTAGTAACATAGCCAAAATATTTGAAAAATGCATGGTCTCTCGACTTCATAGCCACTCACTGTCTCACAACATAATATCGCCAAGGCAATTTGGATTTAGACAAAACTGCTCCACGGAAAACGCCTTATTTCACTTTACAAACAAAATACATGAACATCTTAACATTGCCATATTTTTAGATCTAGCTAAAGCTTTCGATAATATATCACACGAACTATTGTTGGAAAAAATGGAGAAATACGGAATTAGAGGAGTAGCATTAGATCGGTTAAAAAGCTATTTATCAAATAGAAAAGCCTTAGTAAAAATTAATAAAACATTAAGTAGTCCAGAAAATGTGACATATGGTGTTCCACAAGGAACAGTTTTATGTCCGCAATTATTCCTTTTTTACATAAATGACATGCTGAAATTAAATATAAGAGGAGATATCATCGCATATGCTGATGATACTGCTCTAACATTCCACGGTACAGACTGGTCTGAGGTCACCAAAAAAAGCGAAAAGGGACTTATAAAATTAAATGCTGGATGGATAATAATTTCTTAAGTCTCAATCATGCAAAAACTAAGTTCATTATTTTCAGCAATAGTTCAAGACTACAACCGAAATTTGACAATTTAAAATTCCACGAAAAATGTGACTTAATAAACTGCACGTGCGAGAATGTAATTAGAAACACTACAAACATTAAATATCTGGGTCTTATAATAAATGAGACAATGAGATGGAATGATCATACCGAATATCTTAATACAAGACTAAGAAAACTTGTCCATGTATTCTATAAGCTTCGCAACATTCTTCCAATTAATATTTTAAAAATGACATATAAATCGCTGGTAGAATCAATACTTACCTACGGCATTATAATATAGGGTGGGACATATAACAGCCAATTGAAAAATATAAAAATAACACAAAAATGGATACTTATAGTAATGCTGTGGAAAAATCGAAGATATTCTACAGAACAACTTTTTCTAGATAGTAATGTCTTCAATTTAAATGGATTACATATCCTTAATGTAGCAAAATTTATCTACAGAAATAGGGAACTAAGAGTACCAACAAACCACATACACAATACAAGGCAAAATGAACGCAATGCGCTTTTTACACCTAGACCAAATTCTAATTTGTACAAAAAATCTCTTGGCGTCACGGGTCCAAAGATATATAATATTATTCCTGAATACATAAAAGCAATAAATAATTACAAATTATTCTGTAAAAAGCTGTCAATATTTATCGTGCATAATTTACATTTATTTGAACAAATATTCTCATAACTTCTAATTCAATTATTGCACTTAATCTCCATAATTTTATAATAATTATTAATAATTCATTATTAGTCTTTTATTTGTTAGTTTTAGTTAGTAACGAATACGATATGTACATTGATATTGTTAATAATAATATCTTAGTGAAATATCAAGACACAAAACGATTTCCTTGTGAAATCAGGTGCATTTATACAATAAAGAATAACTGTAAAAATAATATTGTAAAATTGGGTTAAAAATAAAGTTATTATTATATTATTATAGTTTAGTAAAATTAACACTCAATTCGACAAAAATGTATAACAAGCCAATTTTAGGGAGAATATGTAGGGGAAGACGTTCTATTTAACAGGAAAAAAAACAAACAATCCAAATGGCGGAACACCTCAAAAATGGGACCGCCGCGCCATCTTGAAAATTAGGCACTTTTTAACTTTTAAGTTGAACAATTAATCTGTCAGAAAAATGAGTGATTTATTAATTAAAGAGAATTAAACAAGCTACAAAACAATGTAAAATTTTTATAAATTGGTGAATAAATAACTGAGATAATGGCGACTAAAGTTTGGGTAATATGTTTTCTTATTATAATTAGTATACTAATTTTATTGTATATCACTATATTTTTCTGTCTATATAAAAATACATATATACTATTCTATTTTGAAATGGGTTGAAAATATTAATATTTGTAAAATAAAAGTTGAAATTTGACAATGGAAATGAATTTAAAGTTTTTGTGCAATTATTAATTGAAATAAAATTTATATAAAATGGAAAGCTGAAAATTTTATTTATAAAACAAATGTCTGGGCGCCACCTATGTTAAGCTATAGGAATTTTCAAAACTCAGTCAGTAGACATGTAGATCTCTATCTCAGTTAGCAAGTTCTAGCGGTTAGGTATGGGCACGGTGTATGAGCGTTGACTTAAATTAAAGATTGCGACAACAATTAACTTTTTATTATCGGTATTTGATGTGCAAAACATTTGCAAATAAACAGCGATACACCTTAAAACTAAAATAGATAATAGAACAGCTATATCGATTAGCTCTCGATTTAAAATAAAATGAAATAATTTACCTTTTTGGTATAAAAGCTCTTTATTTGTTTTTACGAACGTAAATTGGCTAACCTTGCGCATAAGTGCACTTTAAAACACTTTATATTTGTGAAGGTTTGGATTTACAGATATTATTGGTAAGTAGAAGATTTTAATTTACGGGCACTTTACCCTTTTTAAATAATTGTCACAAACAATTAATGGAAAAGTATCAAAATTCTCATTTGAGCGCGTATTATCTTTAAATTTAAACTATTTTTCTTTATTATTTTCCGCCACTTTGACGTTTTACAAAATGGCAAATATTAATTTCAAAAAGGTAGGTTAATTAAAATATAATTTAATTAGGGTATTAGATTTCTCAAGTTTATTCGGTAGCATTATTTTCCAGTAAGTAGGACAAAAAAGTTTACCTTATCAGTAAAACTCAACAGGAAATCATTTGCTTGCAGCCTTTGTACTGATTCGAACGTATATAAATTTTAACTGTGGACTTCTGTCATTGAATTACATTTTTATATCCACGTTAACAGGTGTTTAACATACAGGTAATTTCATTTATGACTCATTTAAAAATTTAATTAATCTTAAATTTTTGTCTTTGATGTAATTTCAATTATTTTTAAAATAAATTTAAATTCAAGTTCAATTCTTTTTAATTTAATAAGTAGTTAAAATACTATATGTACCACATGGTTTCAATATATTTTTTTCCTTTCTTTTTCATTTTTTGGCAATTTATAGTTTTTATGAAATCAGCTTAGATGCTTATATTTGTATATACTTATATACTAAGATATTTAAATTGTTATATATTTAGATATTTAAATTCTTAAATACTTATATATTTCTATATATTTATATGTACTTATGGACTTATATGTTTATGCACATATCTTCTTATACATTTCTGCATACGTTTCTGCATAGCTTCTTCATTCCTGCATAGCTTTTGCACAGCTTATCTTTCATATAGATAAAATTCCGTTAACTTTTCATAAACCACCTAGTTGGTTAATTTTCCTACAACTTTCACTCCATTTCATTAAGGGACGTAAATTGCCAAGGAAACTTTAGAATCCATTCTTGCAACAAGACATTTGTGGGCCTGGATTGCTGTTCCAGAACCAGTCACCTCAACGATAGTCAATCTAGGATCCTGGTATAAATTTGTTACATATATAATTTTTCTTAAAATTTCAATTAGTCTTTACAAACCGATTTGTCTATTATTCATGTAATATATTTTAACGTTCATTTTAAACAATCTTTTTATTTCTCTTACTAACAATTTCAGTCTGATCTATAGTAGACAGGTTATTCGAGAAAAAGAGACAGTTCCACTTATTTTTACTATAGATGGTGCCCAATTTAACATCCATTTTTCTTTGTCTCCTTTTCTCGAAATAAACAGAAATCTGTCGCTTATGCTGTACATATCAAAAAGGATAAGTTTCTCCACTCTTACGAATACTCTGGGATCCACGGCTCTCTGCTCCGACTTAAACCAGCTAGTCGTCCGCATATGTTGCCTCAATTCTTTCTCAAAAATAAATAACAAGGGAAAGGAGGTAACAATACCATGCAATTGGAAATTCTTCTCCCCTCTGACGTGTTGCTATGGAAATGCTCAAAATTTGTGATTTTGACCTCCTGAAGTTCTGAAATTTCTAATGTCAAAATCTAAATATGGAATTTTGTGCTTTTTCTAATAAATGATCATGTTTATTAATATTCTTTATATTGGTTTCACCCCGGTCATCTTGATACACCTATCACGACTCTAGCGTGGATATTAACAATTTTATAAATTTTGAAAGTTAAACATATGGAAACATATGGAAAATCGGTTTTCTCCAGTTTGTGTGCGATCGGAGAACCACACAAAAAAAATGTTTCAGACGAAACGTCTCATCGAGTTGCGTAAACTGGTTTTTAGTTTTTTAAAATCGGCCAATTAGGACCGGAGATATGGCCATTTGAAGGGTTTGAGTGTCAGGGTAGGAAAAGGGATCGGACAGGGGTGTTTAAGAGATAAGGGATGGGATTAGGAGGGTAATTTTTTATGTTGTGGGTGGTTATAGGAAGAAATCGAGGCCGCGGGGGAGCTCCTTAGGGCAGTTATGGAAGGGATGGGAGGGGGGAACGTGCAAAACGGGAAAACGGTCATATCTCCGGATCTGCTCGTGCGATTTCAAAAAAATCAAAACGGAATTTTTTTGTCTTTATGGCAGCCACAACTTCCAATTAAAAAAAATCATTTTGAAGGGGATGAAAATCCTCGTCTTTTGAGGAGCATTTCAACCTCTCTCCTCCTCCACTCAGTGAAAAAAAACGAATTTGAAAAAATTGTAATTTTTTCTTTTACTTTCCATTTTTGAATTTTTGCCAAAAATCAATTTGGACCGACCAATTTTCCATATGTCCAACTGCACTAAATCTGTACTGTCACTATTTTTAAACATATTTTATTGTTGCAAAAGTTTATTTAAGAGATAAATATGGGCAGAATTCACTTTATTAAAACTATAAATTATTGTTCTTTAATAATATGGGTTGTTATGCACGCTGCAGATAAATAAAATATAAAGTTGTATTTTATAGGTTTCCCGCTACTCAGAAACCTCAAATTGGACTAACGAACTCCTGCAGCCAAATGTGAGTGTAGCATGGATCCCTGACTGGTATGGGAGTTGAATTAAGCTTTTTTATCGTTTCAAAATTCGAAACCATCACCATCGTTTTTCACCCTTGAAAACAGGGTAGGAAATGTATTGTAAAAGCTCCTGCAAACTTTTGATGTTTTGGGCTTTTTTGTACCTCGTTAAATGGACTATGGTAACTGTTATAGTAGATAGATTTTTTGTTAAGACAGTTAATTAAACAATGTTTTCTAATGTTGATAAACTGAGATGTTCAAACGAACTCTCCTGTGAATGTCAAACTGTATTTGGTAAAAAAAACACTAATTTTCATGAGTTTGTATAAAATGGCGAAGGATCCGGTGATAATTTTTACCAACCAGGTTATAATATATTATTCTTATTTATCAATCTATTTGATGGTAATGGCCTATGAGATTTCATTGCTGATATTCAATAGTCGGATTCAACGCGGAGCGATAACTTTGGCCCTATGCAAACACAAGGTTATACAGGCAAATATACATACAATTGAACAGAGAGATAGTTGGTAAAAAACATCTACTGGTGTTAAATATATTTATATAATAAGTTACGGGCCAGTCGTCAGATAGATTGACATCGTTTTAGATTGGATAAAAGATTTTACTGTTGGAACCAGTAGCACGTTTCCACACCACCTTGCGGTAGGGCATTTGGCGCGTTTTTTTTAAATGATGTCCCCAATAAGCCTAATCTACTTTCTGTTTATTTAGCTAAATTACTTCCAATTCTTTTATTAGCTACTACCAATACATGAATTTGAATTTTTTTGAAGTTGAGGGTCCAAGACTTTCCCTTGCTTCAGTAAAACCGCGAGTGTCGGTTTCATTATCGTCTGCATAAAAGTTAATGCCTTATCTTCGGTTTCTTCGGCTTGATCGAAGTCGTCTACATATATTTAGACATTTTTACAGGTTTGTCGTTGACATTCAGAACAAATAACGGAACATCTTAGTTCAGATTTTCTATAAGTAACTAATGTCAAAATAAATTTTAAAGGCCCTTGGCTTAAATTCCAATTTAATTCTTTACTTTAATAATAAGGTGGGGGTGGGAATGGGAATAGTAGAGGGGGTAGCTAACACCAAAAACTTTTTTTTAGACGTTTCGTTCTTGTTTGCACACTAAATCACATTTTATTTTTTTTACTCCCTTTAATAATAGGGTGGGGGTGGCAATGGGGTGTTAGAGGGGGTACGAGGTAGTTAATGCTAAAAAAATTGTTTTACACATTTCGTTCTTGTATACACTCTAAATCACAATTTAATTTTTTACTCCCTTTAATAGTAGGGGGAATTTTTGAGATTTTAACTTTTCGTACATGCCCTAAATTGCAATTTTATGGACTCTTACTTGCTTGTTTTGCCTATTTACCCTGATTTACCCCATTTGCTCCCGAACTCTTCAATGGAATTACATAAAAATATAATCTAGTTCCTGATCTCCTTACAATACATAAGTGTACCAAATTTCAAGTCAATATCATAAACGGTTCCAGAGTAAACCTGCGCACAAGAAAAAGTTACAGACAGACAGACCGACAGACAGACAGACATACAGACCGACAGACAGGAATTTTTTTGCTCAAATTTAAAATCTCTACGTTTCATGACATTTTAAGCCTATTTCCACCAAAAAAAATATTTTTTTTGCGTTACTATACTTCCACTGGACGTGGAAGTAAAATATCTAAAACGTTTATTAAAACTTTAATCCTCATTAATAAATTTTCAGTATAATCTCTTTCAACAATTCCATTTTTTCTTCTCCAAAAGTTAATTAAGTTTAAATATTCTTTTATTGAATTCCCACATTTTATTTCAAAAGAGAGTTTGCCTTTTAAAGGAATTTACATCATAAGGGAAGCCAAACGGCTCGACTCACTGAACTGTTACAATTATGATAATTCAGTTGTTATGGCAGTATGCCGTCGACCCATGAAATGTATAATTTAAGACTCTCGTCTTTTCCAAAAGTGACAATGCTATTTATTGTAAAAAAAGTTCTGTATATCTAAAGCTATGTTAATTTTATTCATATTCCTCTTTTGTTTGCTTCCATATAGGGTTCTTAAGCTAAAAGAATCAACCCTGAATAAATCTGTTACGATCAATTTCGGCATAAACTGTGAGCACATTTTAAACGAGGACTCTCCTAGGCTTTACAGCACAACCAAAGAACTTATATCTAAGTGAAGTTGTGTATCTTAATTCATTTAACTTGATGAATTATTATCGTCATCAATCTAAGCCCCGCCCCCATTGTTATTTGTGGAGGTAATGTACTTATATGAATGAGTAGTGGTTCTACGCTATGTTTTTCTAAAACCGTGCACATGCGTTTCGGACTTTTTGTCCTCATCTGTACAGTGTAACTAAGTTAGGATAGGTAATTTTCGGCACAAAACAATTACTGAAATAATCTTTCATTTTAAACATGGTACTGTTCCTGGCGACTTGTCATTTTATTTGGCCCCATATTAATTCAATGAATTCGCAATGATATGAAGGCAATCGCAAATCTGTGTGAACTTGTTTTTTGCCAGTTCATCTACTATTTTGGTACAATGAGAGACGGTTTGACAAGATGCAGGAGTTCGGCACTCACCATATTTGCTTCGTAAATAATCGGCTTACTTGTCAACTAGGCTTTGTATATCTGATTTCTCCATGTCAGAATTCTAAATCTTCTCCATTGATCTACTGTGATAGGAAGCATTGTCAATCACAATAAAACAATGTAACATCAAAAATGTATAAATGATATAAAACGGTGTCTAACAAAGGCAAGTGAAGATTTTTCTCGGAAGACAGAGAAGATCGAAATTAAGAATATACAGCATACAATACCACTGGAAGGAAATAAGGACAATGCCAAAATAGCAGAAAACGAGTATGAATAATTTGCTAAGTACAGAAAAAACCAGAGGACCAGATTACAAGAGAGTTCATCATTGAGAAGATACAAGATTTGTTCAGTTGTCCCCCAGAATTCTCATTGTGTCGCAGAAGACATGCGCATGGACAAAGGAATGGCAGTGGAATTTAAAGAAGGATTTAAGAAAGTGGAAACACTTAGGCAACAAAACAAAAGAAAGGCAACCTGGCTGTTCTAGCTGAAAATGAGCGGGTTTCATACCATCTCGTCACGAAAGAAAAATCACACGATAAACCCACTTATCAGGACTTTTCCTCAGCACTGTTAAAAATGAAAGATCACATTAAAAGAGTTGGTGTAAATAAACTAACCATGCTACCTATTGGTTGTGGACTGGATAGGCTAAATTGGGATATAGTAAGGGACCTGATTTACTATATATTCGGAGACATCGAACTACAGTTAATAATCTGTAAGTGGAATCCAACAAAAACAAGACAAGTGCAGGACAGGATGAAGGTAACCCTTGAGAATGAGCAGAAAACAATCAGGTTAAAGAACAAAAAAATTGCCTCCTAGAATTAGGTAACAAGGAGAGCAAGAAGCATCAAAATACCTAACGGCAATAATGACTAGGGAGGATAACTTAGAAGGGAAAGTACATAAATTGGGTGCAATCCGAGATTATACGTTTAATTCGGGAGAAGAGCTGACGGTTGACTTAGAAATATTTAACACAACGATTAAAAAGTTATTTATTATAAACCGAAAATACTTGGTAAAACGAGGGTCTCTTGTAGACTTCGAATATATTTTGTACAGAGGGCACCATAAAGATCAACTTAAAGTTACAGGCACCAGGAATAACCACTATTTATAAAAGTTTCACCATTGGGTTTTTGCAAAAGACAATCCTGACGGTACTACCAGCCAGTAATGATGACAAGGTAATAATGGATAATCATAACCTGGAGGATATAGAGGATAAAGCTGCAAGGAAAAAGCTAATAAATCTTCTGTACGAGTACAATGATATTTTTGCAAAATCATGGGACGGACAGATGTCATAGAACATAAAATGGAGATAGGAGATGCAAATACAATAAAAATACGTCAGCATAAAGTATCACAAAAGGAACGTGACATCATAGATGCACATATTCAGGAGATGTTGAAATGCAAAATAATCAGCCCCTATCACAGTCCATGATCCAGCTCAATAATCCTGGTAAAGAAGAAAGACGGAACTATATGCTTTTGTGTTGACTATCGTAAAGTCAACAGTATAACAAGAAAGTCTACGTACCGATTACCTCAAATAATGATAAACACACCACAGGTAATGACGACCCACCTTTTAGTCGATAACTTAACTTATTTAGGGGGAGCTAGATATTTCACAACTCTGGATATGCTCTTGGGACACTGGCAAGTTAGAATGTCAGAGCAATCGAAACTAATTACAGCGTTTACAGCTCAAGCCCACAGATCCTACATGTTTGAAGTTTTGCCCTAGAATGTTTGGCCAGGCTCCCAGAATGTGAGCAAACCAATTTTTTAAAACTTTCTCAATCATTTCTTCATGGTAGTCTCATGTTTTCTTCGATTGGAAGCAGAGTAAACCATCCTCAACGAAATCGTCCGCAGATCCTCCTTCACCTGATGGTTCTTTTAAATCTACCATTAATCCTTGGATGAAAGCCTGCCTCGGATTCAAGATTGTTATGTACTTTCATACTTTAGTTACAATATGGCCAGCGTTCACCCGAGTTTCATCTAAGAAGTACAATTTCTTGCCTTCTTCGCAATAATTTCGGATCGAAGAAACGTCGCCTTCAGATAATGATCTCGTTCTTTCTCGTTCACTATTGCGTGCCCTTTTTGAGAAACTATAATACCAATACCAATATATTTATTTGCTGTTTAAAATAATACAATGTACTGCCAGGCTCCGGCCCAGAGCCAATCCGCCAACCGCGGCACGAAGCGCGGTGATACACTTTCGATGCTTGAAATATGTGGTGTTTCCTGATATTCACGAAGAATTTTGAAAAAGCTCTGGACACTCATTCTTGAATTAAAATGAATAATTAACATAGGTGATAATAATAAACTCAAACATAAACTATAATAAATATAGATAGTTAAACTAAAAATGCGTCAGTGATAAAGTACTTTGACGTACTAAACAGCATGCCTGTACAATACAAAAATGAAAAATATCTGCTGCATTTCTAGTAAACTCGACATTTTGTATCCTAGTTTTATTCGGATTCTCTCCAAGATAAGCCTTATAGTTATTTAAACCGCGTTGCTTATCTTCAACTGAAGAATGATTGGCTTTCTATTTTTTCAGTGGAGAAATAGCCGCTTAGTCCATAATTAATATGAATCGAAAGAGTTTCTAACCTCAAAAAGGAAAAATGGTTTTGACAGTTAATAGATAGTAATTATTTTCATTACGTACCATATTATACACAAATGTACATCAACGCATTTAAAAATACTGTCTTAGATGAATGGGGATAACAGCAAATAAATATAATGAATATCTTAACTGAAATTTTTAACAATTGCCAAAAACTGAACATCAAAAACATAAAATGGTTGATTGTATGTCTTATGGGATAAAAAAATTAACCAATAGAACAATACTATTTAAACATGGCGTAATGTTTTGGGGCGTGGCTTAAATATTTCTAGGTAAATGAAGTATAAGGCATAAACAGAAATTTCGACATTAGAATTCGGTAATTGAGGATAACATACACACTGTCCATTTCAACAGGACCCTCGAGAATATCTCACTTAATATCGGTCGTACAAAAAAAAATATTTTTACTAAAATGATGTTGATTTATATAACCTACAAAATGGTTTTAAAACATTTGAAATCCATGGCCTACTTTAAGAGTTATGACGGAAAATATCGAAAATGCGGAAACGTCGAGGCCAAATATCTCCGTTATTTGAAGAGATACGAGAAAAATTTTAAGGCGAAAATTTTTTGCAAAATAGAGTGTTTCAACGAAGTTTTATCTAATTTTTTTCAAAACTGCTGTATTTTGAAATTTACTCTTCAGGCTGTTATTTTGAAACGGGCGGGAAATTGCGCCATTAAATAGAGTATTTTCCTCCCTTTTCAACGATATACCACATGCCATATTAATTCATTGGTACTACGTTACATTTTTCTAAAACCAATATTTTTTTTAATAAGCATTATACTTACCGTGGAGCAGCATGATTAAATAAAACGATAAAATAATTCAATAAGTTGTTCATATCTTTGCTATAATAAAACATTAACACAATTAAGAAGAATAAAGTAAATTCAGGTAACACAAACAAATTAATAATTAAAGGAATATAGCACACAGAACATTAATATTTATCTCATCCTCAAAATAATTTTTAAGATATCATATCACGTGTTCAAATTGCTCACCGCGATTTCTTATGCACAATCGAGCGCAGCGAGGCACTGCATTTAAAACATTACTCAGCATTTTGGGGGTAACTGTAATACATGCCTGTTGAATTCGAGCTTTTAGGTCCTCTACATTTTGCGGTGTCATCAAAAACATCTTATCTTTAATATACCCCCACAGAAAAAAACCCAATGGGGTTATATCTGGAGAGCGAGGGGGCCATCGAATAAATCCATTGATACCTATCCAATGTTGAGACAAAATTTCTTCTAAATAATCTAGGCAAATCTGGGAATTGTGGGGAGAAGCTCCATCTTGTTGAAAATATTGAAAGTAGTGTCGATTCTCTAAAGGTAGGTCATCTAAGAATTCATTAAATTCATTTCTCAAAAAGTTTAGGTACCTTTGATCACCGAGGTGATCATCATAAAAATATTGACCTATTAAATTGGTGCCTAAAATACCCATCCACACATTTATTGAAAAACGATTTTGAAACCCAATCGGTCTATGTCAGTGTGTATTTTAAGAAGTCCATTTGTAATGATATTGCGATTAAAAAATCCATTATTGGAAAAATTTGCCTCGTCGGATCAAAGTATTTTACTATATATTAATGGATCGGCGCGCTTCTTTTCCAACAGCCACCTCCTTGATTTGTCCCCCGCTTGTATATTGTGAACTTCTTTGGCTTTATAACACTGGTAACCATTTTTATTTAAAATTTTTCTAGCACTTGTTTTATTTATATGACAAGCAATTTAAATTTATCTTAATGATATTTCCAAATTATCTGTATTTTTATTTTTACATAATTAATAACTCTGTTTACCTTATTTACATTATCAGTAACATTGTTCAACCTTGTCTTCTTCTTTAAAAATGAACCATTATTTTTCAGTTTCGTAGCTAATTTTCTGAACAGAGTTTTTCTCCGCTGTAGTGCTTGTGGAAATGTGTTTCTATATTCTACTTGAGCTAATCCAGAATTAAAATTGCATTGGCAATATGTAACGAATATATAACGATCAATGTGAGTAAAATTCTAAATCCTTAAACGAGTGTGATTGAGTGAGAGTTTAAGTATTAACCGAGATGATCTGTCAAAAAATTAAATTGTCAAGTTTGTTCATAGCCAACTATTTTAAAATAATTGAAATAATAGTGAAATCATGAAATACAAACAAATGGATATTATATTTAAATTAATTGGTAGACATTTTAACTTTCTGAGCAAGGAGTGATGCTTTTGTGGAGGATCTCTATACATTGGCATAACTGCGAATACTCTTTCCATAATTGTTCCATGTTGCTTTCTTGATTATTATTTTGTTTTTGTTACCCGAATTTACTTTATTCTTCTTAATTGTGTTAATGTTTTATTATAGCAAGGATTTGAACAACTTATTGAATTATTTTATTGTTTTATTTAATCATACTTCTCCACGGAAAACATAATGCTTGTTAAAGAAAATTTATTGGTTTTAATAAGATGTTTTTATAATTACTAACGTAGTACCAATGAATAAATATGGCATGTGATATATCGTTGAAAAGGGAGGAAAATACTCTATTTAATGGTGCCATTTCCCACCCGTTCCAAAATAATTTTTTTAACGGCCTGAAGAGTAAATCTCAAAATACAGCGTTTTGAAAAATATTAAATAAAACCTCGTTGAAACAAATGGACAGCCTGTATATGTATTGATACCAACATATCTTTCTACAAATATATAGCATGGTAGATATATACATGATTCTAACACAGGGTAAAGAAATCTTATAAATAAATAATAACTTTTCAGGGGACAAGGGAAATTTTGCCAGAATATATTTCAATTTAAAAATACCCGTGTAACTCCGTTAATAATTTTTACAATACTTTGCCTAATTATTGAACAGCTTTTAGTATAATCTATTCCATAAAAATTGTGTAAAAGGAAATGTTAAATGAATTTTAAATATATTTTTCCCGATTGTAGGAATTATTCATGGGCCTCTGACTGTGGTTCTCGAAGCTCATAAATGACGAACTCCGAGAGATAGACTTGGGAAACCAGGGAGGCGATAGCTCGGAGAATAATCCGTAACTACGTGACTACGCTCGCTGTTCTGCGAGTTCAGTGAATATTTCGTCATTTGCTCCCTGCTTGCGAGTCCTTGGCACTTTAAATATCCTATCGACAAGTTTGCAAACCCAAAGTTCTATTATTTTCTTTACTAGTGCCCTGTTACATCTATTTAACCGTGAAATGCCATCTGCATGTCATCTACATTCGATGGACTGCTTAATTTATCAAAAAAATGTTTGTTTGGTGATTATTTGTCGTAATGAGTAGGACGCCTAATAATTTATTGTATTATATGAAGTATATTATATTATTGCATTGTACTACATTATAGTTTATCCAATATTAGTTTGAAATATTATAAATTCAGCACCTCTATCAGGGATGCCCATTGCCGTGCCTCTCTGCACCGTTATACAGCAGGCAGCGCCCTGCTATGGATATAATTAATCCTCTCATATATGAGACGTAGTCGATCAGATGTACAATCGCGCCAATGCGGGCGGTCGGTAAAGAATTCAAGCTGATGCTTGGAGTGACCAGTTCTAAAACAAGAAAGTGCTGTGGGAAGCTGTTTCGTGGAACCAGGCAGTGCTGCACGTTTATTTAACCTTTCGCGGTGGTTTCCTCCTAATAAAAAAATTTCAAGTTTTTTGTGTTATATTTACATAAAATTATTATTAAGAGTGATTCTTCCAGAAAATATTTTTAAAATAGCTTTTTGGAGACCATTCTTTTAAATATTTATAAGCGCCTTCTTTTAAATATTTATAACTAAGATTCCGATTTCTACTGATAGATAGATAGATAGATCTTTATTGGTCATATATACACAACATTGTGCTTTGGCAAATCATTAAGTGTATAGTAGTAATACATATTAAAAATAACAATATTTGTCATAGAACAATAAAAATAAAGTACAAGCAGTACACGAATTTAATAAAAAACGTGTTATAGTTTCGGTAAAATCTAAATTTATGTTAATTTATCTGTGATCTTTAAATCATTTCCAAAAGATCTTATTTCCTCATTTCTTTAGTCCCAAAACTGCTAATTCTGTGGAATATTTGGGGTGAGTTGACTCTTTCCTCAAAAAAATTAAAATACAGATTTGCATCAGAATACATTTTTCTACATCCAATGTAGCTAAAATTTATCTAATCTAATCTAATTTCTTATTCTAATCTTATTCTAATCTTATTCTAATCTAATCTCTAATCTAATTTCTTAAAATAAAAAAAATCTATGTGAAGGTAAAGGTGTAAGTTCGTGGTCCCGTTGGAATTGCCACAGCATGCCGAATTTCACTCCAGAAAATAATTTATATTTTAAAATCTATACATTCGACTAGGTCGCGAGATTAATAAAATTTCCAACTTTTAGTCATTGCCCTTGAACAAGCTTCCTTGTCAAGGAAACACAAAGAAAGACAAATGCGTCGATCCACTGAACTGATACAATTATGATAATGCCGTGACAAATGTCATCGCCCCATAAAATTTAAAATTCTCGTCTTTGATGACTGTAACAATGCTATTTATTCAAACAATGTACTTAAGATTTGAAGTTTTTCAATTTCGTTTTATTCCAATTTTATCAAGTTTTTCACTTCACTTTACACAGAAGTTAACTAACTCGATTTTCTGATATGGGATCAAGCATGAATCGTTTTTTGGATATTTAAAATTAGTCATTTTTCAACTAAATTCTACAGTACTTATCAGTATATTGGATGATATTTTGAGCTCTCTGGATAATAGATAGATAGATAGATAGTCGATTCCAAAAGAAAATATTACAATAGTGTAGGAAAAGTCAGAGGAAATTACTCTGAAATAAATAGATACAAAATTATCTGACACAAGATTTAAAAGACCTGTATAAAAAAGATGCATATAAAAAATTTATAATTACTTAAAAATGATGCTGACATATAAAAGAATAAGAAGTCCTTCAAGCCATTCATTATAAGGCATTTAATTTTTCCTTAAGTAAGTTGTGGTTGACTAAGTCAAAAGCCTTGCTTAAGACCATAAAAAAGGCTTAAAGTTTTTTTAGGTTCTCATATAATTGACTAATAAACTGAGTTACAGCAGTTGTTGTGCTTTTATTTTTTTCTAAATCCACGTTGTATATTAGTTAATATAGTAAAAGATGTTAAAAAATTATTTATCTGGTCAAATACAATTCTCTCAATGATTTTAGAAATGGAACTAAGCAGGGATAATTCTCAATATTGACTTTTTCGTCTTTTTTATATAAGGGAACAACCCGTGCTATTTTAAATATTTCAGAAAAAATTCCTTGTTCTAACGATAAATTTATGAGATAAGTTAACGAATAAGTAACATAGTTTACCATCGACTTAACGAGATTTGGTGAAATTGAATCGATTCCTGCAGCGTACAATTTTTTGAAATTAATTATGGATTAATTGGTAATATGGTTATTTTTGAGAGTATGTCGTTATGGTTGTTATCAATATTTTGACTTTGTTCATTTGACAGTTTGTGAGGTAATCCCACAAAATAATCATTAAAGAATTTGCTAGAGTTTTATAATCTCATACAACGGAATTTAATTTCAAAATTTTAATTCTTGATTTTGTTTTTGTTTATAGATTTATTGATTATTGATCATGCAGCCTTTCCTTTATTGTCAAATTCCTCATGCAGTTTATTATTGTAAAGTTTTTTAGTTACAGTAATAAATTTTTTGTAATTTTATAATAGTATATATTCATTATAATATGCCCTGCTTTGATCATAGTTGCATATAGATCTTTCATTTTAACCTCACCACAATAAAATTGTGGGAGGTTACTAAAATTGGTTCAAAAACGAAAATTGAGATAACATCAAATCTTTACGTTTTGAGGTCCTAGGAATTCAAAAAAGTGGTTTTAGAAAAATGTCTGTGTGTGTGTATGTGTGTCTTGGTTTGGTTGAGATCGGATTACGTTTAGTGCCGTTTTGGCGCAACAAGTTGTTTATTTTGTAATTACTTACAATGTTCAATCCAACCATTGAAAAGCAATTAAAATTCCAATTTCAACGATATATCACACTTCCACCCTTTCGATTTGGTTTCCGTGAAAAAATTAAAAACAAAGCAAATGTGAAGCATAGATCGCATTTCGCGTGACATGATCGATGCGCGTAGCCGTTACGTCGTGAAACTGGTCACGTCACGTGTATTCCTATTCAACAACAACTATACAGCTTTACCGTCGCATTTAATTTCAAATATTTTGAATTGGAGAACGGATTTGGATAAAAGTTCGCATGAGGGTTTCATCAATGTTCTAGAAGATCTGAACAAGTTTTGGTTGAGATCGGATTAGGTTTAGTACCGTTTTTTTAAATTTGTATAGAGACAAATCGAAGAATTACACTATAAATATTCCTCTAAAATCTAGTAAAATTACTGAAATGCAAACTAACTAATGTTTATTTAAAAAAGAGTCATGAGCAATCGGTTTGCAATGAGCAAATTTTGTCGATTGTCGTTTGTTCCCCGCGCTATGTTTTAGTAGTTTGTCATCCGATACGTTGGTGTCATGTCACATATAAGATTTCGGCATATTTGCAACTTTTAGTGACTGTATACAAGTGGATTGTCACAGACTTTAAAGGTAGATGTAACAATAGCAATATCATATGTTTTATTATAGATTATTACTTTACCAATTTTCAGTTTGTTACTTTACGAATCTGTAATGTTTATGGTACCTAACTAGACTTTGTTAGTTGTTCAAGTGATGTTAAACTTATTAATACGATAATAGTATATTACTCAACGAGTGATAACGTAGCAAACTGAATAATATATTTTATCTACGATTATAACAATTAATATTAAATTGCAAGTATACAGAAATATTATTTACAAAATAATGTCCCGATTTTTCTAACTGATATTTTGATGCCTCTATTTAACCAGGGTTTTAAAGAATTTCTAGAACACATTTTTTTTACAGAGAAAGCAACATCTATATAGGTGTATTAAATTATTCATAAATATTTCGAACGCTTTGTATCCTTGGTTTGATATGCCTCAAACCAGGATTCATTACTTAAATGATGAAAGAAGGTTGTGTAATTAGCGCTGTTATAAAGTGCTCTGTATATGTACATTATACACTTTTTTCCAGTTGGTCGATTGTACTACAGGATTCCTTTAACTTATTACTACAAAAAATTGTCACCGTTTTGAAATTCCCTTCTACAAAACTTACTAATTAATAGCCTTCAATATATAAATATTCACTTTGTTTAATATTTAGCGAATGCTCTGTCAAGTATACAATGTCAATATTGTTCATAATAAGAGTAGCTTCCACAAGATCTACTTTATTTCTCAAGCTTTGAACGTTTTGATGACATATTTTTAAAGGACGACCCGGCGTCAGGTTTTTTTTTGTTATAAAATTTCATAAGGAAGCTTTTTTTTCTGTCGCTTCTTCTTATGTTCAGAAAAAGATTTATTGGAAATGACCGCTTCAATTCGGTCCGGAATATATTGTTTAATCAATTGAAAGGGGAAATTTTAGCGTTTTTTTAAATATCTCCGAGAATATCAATAATAGGACAAAAAATCAAGAATAGAAATTTATTCTCCACTAAATTCTACATAAAAAAGGGCTCTACATCTTTTTGGATTGGTGTAATAGTTTTATAGAACCATGAGAAGGAGCGAGTCGCATCAGCGTAAGAGAGCAAAAAGTTGAAATTATTTGGAATGTGGTAGTTAAAGGATTTAAGACACGCATTCTGGTGAAATAATTGAAATGATTGTTTATTCAGGATTATGCTACATATTATATTTATAGTTATACATACAACCATTCTCCTCCTTTTGCGTTTAGTTTGGTGCCCAAAATCGAGTTGCTCTGCTATTTCAGGTTCACTGATTTCTTAATGTTCTCCTAAATTATATAATGTTTTACCACTCAGTTTGTAGAACATAACAAAAATAAATAGATATAAAAAAGGAATAAAACAGTTTATTTCAGAAAACCAAGAAGTTATAGAAAATATCTTAAATATTTAAATATGCTTACATTCCTAATTTCCTTCAATCTCTTCAGGTTCTGCAGTCTCTTCAACTTCTCCCGTCTTTTGATCATCTCCAATTGACATCTCAACGTTAAAAAACTCCTCGAGATCGATGTCAATATGTTCATCAATGTCTTCTTCAATGTCAGTTTTGAGTGCTTTGAGTTTGAGCTTCGCAATGGGAACAGATGATGGAACATTTCAGCCCATGTTTACGGCACCCGCAGTTTCCCTTGCATCCACTTCAACAACTGCAAGATATTATTTTCAGCAATGTTGGTGGTGCAGCTTCTTCTTCAGTGGATACTGGGAGTAAACCGTTCAGAGTCCGCTTCCACCCCCATTCGGTTGATTCCAAATCAATGTCTCCCCATCTTGGTGTTTGATGGTTCACTCTGTATGCATGCTGTCGTGGTGCTAGACGAGTAGGAGGTAAAGAAACGAAGATTGTATGAATTTTTATCCACTGCTTTTTTGAAGCACAGAAATCTCCATTCATCCAAGGAATACTGATCTTTCTTTTGAGCTCCATACAGAGCAATAATAAATTTTTATGAAGCGGTTTCCAGGAAGTCGGTATGAGAACCTTTGGAGAGACATTGTCCAACTATTCTGTGGATTTGAATTCTTCTCCAGTAAATTAATAAATTTCATTTTCCTCAATCTGAAGAATGCAGAAGTGGTATCACAACCACTGAAGGCATGAATAACTAGAATAAACTTTCTGATTGATGGGTACTTGAAACTGCCGGTGCTGTATGCTTTTGCACAGTTTTTCCATTACTAGGTTTCAGAAAGTAAATATTAGAATCTAAAGAATTTCGAACTATCAATATTTCTAAAATGTCTACTTCTTCCACAATTATAACTTCATCATAATTGGCAGAGATCTCCATTGCAGTAGTGACTAGCAGCGTGGCACGCTTCTATCTTCAAAACTATTGCACCAATCGAAAAAAAAATGTAGAATTTAATGGAGAATAAATTTCTATTCTTGATTTTTTGTCCTATTATTAATATTTTTGGAAATATTTAAAAAAACGCCCTAAAAAATTTCCCCTTTCAATTGATTACACAATATATTCCGGGCCGAATTGGAGGGAGCATTTTCAATAAATCTCTTTCTAGACATAAAAAGAAGCAATAGAAGAAAAGAAAGCTTCCTTAGGAATTATTCCATCAATCCGGTAATATTCAACCCCTGACGCCTAGACTATGTACTGAATTTGCTCTGAGTGCTATGTTTCATGCATTAATTTTTGCTTTTCTGTATTGATCTTTTTTTGTAGAACACTACAATTTTTAATATCAAACATAGAGTGATTAATATTTAAATTGAAATTTAAATGTTTTTTTTTTGTTTGCATCCACATAGTTACTACATTTCAGAACATCATTTTTACAGTCTTTCTTATAATATATTAACTAAAATTTTAAGTTTCCGCAATTAATAATAGTAATAATAATGAACTTTGCGTATTATGAGAAGGAAAATAATATTTTGACGTATTTATTAAAATAATCAGGCATTAATAATAATAATAGTATTTATTTCAAAGTAAAAGTTATAATAACAGTAAGATGAAATATCGTCAAAACAACAACAACAAAAAAACAATAATCAATTCAAACGCATACATGATTATAAAATGTGTAAATGACAAACATATCTTCAGATGAATAACAACATGAATGATAGATAAACAAAAAATATAATAAAATATAATGAAACATGTAAAATGAATCTAAATATAGACATATTTTAAGTATAATTCATAAATTCCTGTACTGTGCATGGCTCTACATTTAGTAATAATTCATATATAAGTTTTTAAAAGTTCTTAAAGAGATTACTGCCTGAATGGATTGTGGAAGCCTGTTATAAAATTTTATGCAATTATAGTGGGCATTTTTTTCTGTCATAGCCAACCTGCGGGTGGGATAGTTGTAATTAAGATTTCTGGTGTTATGATTGTGTTGGGGTTCATTGTCGGAAAAGAGCTGTTTGTTCTTAAAAAAGTACAACAGACATTCTTGAATATAAATAGCATAAAGAGTCAATACCTTGTTTTTCTTGAATTTTCCTCTACATGTTTCAAGTGGTCTTATTTTGAACATAGTTCTCAAGGTACGCTTTTGAATTATGAATAATCTTTCTATACTTACACTGTTTCCATAAAATATTATTCCATAGCGCAATACTGAATCAAAATTTGCATAGTATACAATTTTGAGAGAAATAAAATTCATATATTTGGATAATACTCTGATGCTATATGGAATGTAATCAATGTTTCATCAACATGTATGTATACCTAAAAATTTTGTGGCTTGTGTTAATTTTAATGCAGTATTCTCATTTAATTTAATTTAGTTCACAGTCTCAAGACCAGCTCGATTAGTTCTAAATAATACTGTATTTGTTTTTCTTCATTTAACACAACTTTATTTGAAAGAAACCATTCCTTAGCATTTTTAAATATAGTATTTGTTGAAATAATTATATCATATCCTCAAAAACTGTCATAAAAATATTCATAAATTTCTCCCATTGCTCATTAACATTTTGCTTTTTTATTGTGTAAATTGTATGCCAGTCCATTTGAGATAGTTTTATTATAAACGTTTTTTTTTTATTAGAATCACTGAAAATTCTTTTATATTCAAAATTAGGCGCTATACTCTTATTTATTTCCATACTCAACTTTTGTGCCGTGTGATCAGAGATTAGAGAATGTATCACCTCTGCATCACATACATTTTCATAATTTGTAAATATATTATCAATGCACGTCTTACTGTTGCTAGTAATACCTATATGTTCTAAAAATATAGGATTTAGGTTGTATGAACTAAAAAGTGAGCGTAGCTCTGAACTACTTCTGTTATCTACTAAAAGATCTATATTCATATCACCAGCAGCAATAATGGTTTCCATGACAAAGTAAATATAATGCTTCATCTACTTTATTAATAAAAATGTTAATATCACCAGTTGGTGGCCTATATATAGACATAATGATTATTTTTTCCCTCTTTATTTTCTATTCGCAAGCTGAACACTCAAATTGACCTGATATCAATAGTGTCTTTACATCAGTTCGTTCTTTATACTGGATGCTTTTTCTTACATAGATGGCAGTACCTCTATGTTCGTTTTCCTGTCTGTAGGAGCTGGATACTTAGTGAAAGTTTTCTATGCCATATGCTGTTAGTTGCTCTTCAGTTTTCCAATGCTCAAATACACAGAAACATACATTCTTCATAATTACTAAGCAAAACATTTAATTCATCTATGCAATTCCCTACAGATTGAACATTTTGATGTATTGTACTTATTTTTTTACTGTTGTTTTTATCTCTTGAATTGTGAATGTCCATGACTTTATTGTCCTTGGAGGTGACATTAATTCTGGAGTGAGTGTGAAACTAAATCTTTTGAAACATATTCCAACAGGCCAAAACTCTGAATAATACATCTCATCTTTTTTTGCAAGAGGGGCACTCACTACAAAGCATTTAAGCTGATTAGGATTTGAATTTAGCTCCTTTACATTTACTACCTCATTTTTAAAACTTGGCTTTCCCTTTATGAACTTTTGAATCATCTCTGCTGTGACATGTCTGTTGACTCTATAAATATACATCCAAACTTTTCTTTGGGCACTACTGAATCCTGTATTTTTCTGTTCCTCGGCCACTTCCCTTGTGCCAATATTTCTTGCAATTCTAGGCGGTTTCTTTCTTTTAACTGTGATAAAACCTGATTGTTCATTGTCTATTATTTCTTTAATAGTAACTTCGTCCTGTGTCTGTAGATTTTCATTTTCACTGTTAATGACATTATCCAATATGCTTCGTTTTTCTAAAGGCATAGGTAGATTTTTCTGTATTGGATCAGCTAGATTGATAATATTCTGCATTATTTTCCTTTGTTCTATTTCATAACTGGTTGTATTGCTTGTTCCTGCTTTTGTTCTAGTACCGCTGGGAATTTCTTTGTTTATATCTTTCCCTTTGACAGTGCTTTTATTTCTTTCATTTTTATTTTTATTCTCAAGAATATCTATAATTTTTTGTTTTTCCCATATCATGGTTTCTTTATCCTCTATTAGTTTTTCGTATAATACAATTTGCTTTACTAGACTACTTTTTCATATATCATGGGCTTGCACTCACTGCATAAAAATAGTAATACTCGGTTTTTTAATGAAAAAACTCTAGCTTCAGTTGCCGAAATATCAGCACAAGTGTAACAAAGTCCATTTTCACAGATTTCACATACTACGGCCGTATCTAGATTTTCCTTTTTACATTTTAAACAGGAGCACATACTAAACATGTTTACTCACTCACTACTCTTACTACTACATTAAATCATATTAAGTAAATAGCTTGTTTCGCTATTTAGTTAAAAAAAATCAAAGCACAAGATCCACTATTTAAAATAAAATTCGACCTCTTCGAGTATTTTTCCAAAATATTTTCGTATTCAGAAATAATTAATTTTTATTCGGCTATATTTGAAAACAATTCTTTATTATTAATAAACTAGAATGAGCGTAGAGCGGAAAGCCGCGATACCTACGGCATCATATTGGCTCGGCCTCGCCCAACCATACGGCTCAAAATTCTAAGATCGGTCTTCGGATTGGTCTCAAAGTTCTAAGAAATTTTGTCTAAATGTACGTCACAAAATCATTATTAATTTTTATTTTTTATCATTTTTATTTTTTATTTTTTATTTTTTATTTTTTATTTTTTATTTTTTATTTTTTCATTTTTAATTTTTTAGTTTTTCATTTTTTCAATTTTTCATTTTTTCAGTTTTTCATTTTTTCAGTTTTTAATTTTTTCAGTTTTTCATTTTTCATTTTTTAATTTTTTCAGATTTTTATTTTTTCAGTTTATCATTTTCCATTTTTACTCCGTTTAATAATATAACGGGGGTGGCAATGGGATGGTAGACGGGGTGGCTAATGTCAAAACATTTTTAGAGGCAATTAGTTCTCGTATACACACTAAATCCCAATTTAATTTTTAATTCCCTTAAACAATAATAGGGTGGGAGGGTGGCAATGGGTGTGGTAGAGGGGGTAACAAATGCCAATATAAATGTTAGAGGCACTTGATTCTTGTACTCAATTTTATTTTTTTCTCCCTTTAATAATAGGGTGGGGGTGGGGGTGGTAGAGGGGATGGGTAATGCCGAGAAAATTTTAGTCTCTTGGATACACAGTAAATCCCAATTTAATTTTTTTTCTCCCTTTAGTAATAGGGTGGGGTTGGCAATGGGGTGGTAGAGGGGGTAGATAACGACAAAATGATTTTTGAAACGTTTCGTTCTTGTATATATATACACTAAATCATATTTTATTTTTTTTACTCCCTTTCTTAATAGTGTGGGAGTGATACTGGGGGTGGTTGATGTCAAAAAATTTTTTTGAGAACTTAACTTTTAGTACATGCCCTAAATTGTAATTTTATGAACTCTTACCTGCTTGCTTTGCCTATTTACCCTTATTTACCCCATTTTCCCCCGAACCCTTCAACGGAGTTAGATCAAAATATAATCAAGTTGCAGATCTTGTTATAATACCTAAGTGTAAGAAATTTTAAGTCAATATCATAAACAGTTCTAGAGTAGACGTGAGCACAATAAAAGTTACAGACCGACAGACAGATTTTTTTTCGCTCAAATTTAATATCTCGACGTTTTATGACATTTTAAGCTTACTTCAACAACAACAACAACAAATCTTAGATGTATTCCTTTTAAAACCTGAAATTAGCTGGATGATAATGGAATTGCTAAATTTTGGGAGTTTGGTTCTGTTAATTTCTGTCTATTTGAAAAAATTATGAGAAACTATCTGTAACCTAACGTATATATTTTAAGGTCGTATAAGTTATAATTGAAACGACATTCCTCGAATCATTTGAGGCACGAATTCATGAAAGAAATATTCATAAAATATAATGAAAAATTAGGAAAACCGATTTAAATTTTCTTCAACTCCCTTATGTAAATTAATTTGCTGTTTGCCGTACAATTTGTAGAATGGATAAGTGGGCCATTCCAGTTAACTGAACGAACATATTTCATATACGTTCTAGGATGGATATAAAATCGGTCAATCACAGTTGATGTATTAAGTAAAGCAACTATTCATTGAAAAAAATTTAAGTTAGTTGTCAAAGTATTGTCATTGTGTATTGGTGCAGTTTGAGCTAAAAAACAATTAAAAATTAGTGATTCCAGTGAAGAATCCAAAAACTGTATACCACCTAAAATTTTTCTGAAATTATTATACAGACAATATTTTAGAGATATATGGCAAAAAAAATATTTTTATATTTTGTAACGCCCTGTACAGTATTTCATTAATAAACAAAACGTTCTCTAGAAATTAGTTCATTGATTCCCAGATAGCTTAGGATTGCATAATATATCAAACTGACAGTACACCTGACTTTAAGCTTCAGTGCAATCTTGTCCGTGTTGGGGCCAGTCATTGTATAAAGAGCACTATTCGGTGTTACACACGACTAATTTACAATCATGTTCTCCGCTGGCATCTATTGTATACCTGGGCATAGTAGGACTATTGTTGGCAGACTATAACTTACGGTACGGCAATGCGTTGTGGTTTGCATCTTATGCTAATTGCATACTGATCAAACTAAAGCAGAATTTGAATAATAGTACAATTGACTAATACAGACGATATTGAGAGAGTTGTCAGAGGTACTAACAAAGTGAGTTTTAATCGTATCTAGAAAATGCTAATGATTTGGAAAAGTTAGCAGTGACTGCCAATCCTGTGCTTTTATTGTCTTATTTTGTAGGATATTACAATTTTATTTTATACAGGGTTACTGGTAATTCGATACATTCCTTTGAAGATGTGATGGGGCATGATCTAAGAAGTAAATTTAGCCCTAACATATATTATGCAAAACTCGATAGTTTTTGAGATATTTAATTTTTTTTCTTTTCTCAAAAAGTAGATCTTAATGTCCTAAAAGTTAATTTTCGAAAAATCTATTTGACATTTTAAAATTTTTTTTTACTGGATTACTTGTCCAATATTATAGATATTCGTTTGGAATGGAAAATACCTGGAAACATTTCGATCATGTGAACATCTGAAATAAAAACTTTAAATTTTTTTTTTTTTAATCAGCTATGAAATTTACCTATAAGTTTTTTACAAAAAAAAATTAACGTAACACGTCTATAAATTATTATAAAAGCTGCCTTATTTCAATAGCTATCTAACAGGGTACAAATGTTCAATGTACCCTTAATAGTTCTAAGAAAATACTAGTAAAAATAACACAAGTAGCACGAATTTTATTTTTAGATAAACAGTAAAAAACATTTTAAAAGTAGGGTTTAATTCTTCATTAATTTCAAAGTTGTACTTTATAGCCCCTATTCCGTATACACACACGGCAGCGTCTTCTTATTTCCGTCCTTGTAACTCTGGTTGTCAGATTATGCCTTATGTGTTGGGCAGCATCGACTATCCTTTGTCTAAGGTTTTCTATAATATTGACTGGTGTGGCATAGACCATCTTCTTCATATGACCCCATACGTAATAATTAAGGGGTGTTAAGTCAGGGCTTCACGCTGGCCAAGGTATTGGGCCCGCTCTACCAATCCAACGGTTAGGGAAACGTTTATCAAGTAACTGTCGTACTGTCAGCCGATAATGTGCTGGACAACCGTCGTTCTGAAACATCATTCGCTGTCTGACGGCGAGAGGAACATCTTCTAAAATCACCGCCAGATCATTTCTTAAAAAAATTTCATAGATTTCCCCGTTTAAATTTTGAGGAAGAAAGTGTGGCCCTATTAAATAGTGGCCAATGACTCCCATCCACACATTAATAGAAAACTTCATTTGGAAACTAGTTTCACGTGTTAACTTGGGATTTTCCTCTGCCCAATAATGTAGGTTGTGGAAATTTGTTATACCCTCGCGATTAAATTTCGACTCGTCCGTCCATAAAATACTTGTTAAAAAATTTGCACTTTCTGCATCTGAATTTAACATAAAGTGGCAGAATTCCACTCTCCTTCCAGGATCACCTTCCTCCAAGCCTTGGACAGGGGTATAGTGGTAAGGATGACATCCAACTCTACGTATCGTAGACCAAACTTTCCATTGTGACGCTCCGGTTAGCCTTGCGACTTTATTAGTTGAAATAGTTGGGTCTTCCTCAAAATACCTCAATATTTCTTCCTCATCATCTGGTTCATAAACGGGAGGAGCACCAGCGTCACTTCTTCTACATTTCACGGAGCCAGTTTCAGCGATATTTCGATATGCCGTACTGAATACACTTGCATTTGGTAAGCGGCGGTTAGGGTACCAAAGACCATATTCTCGGCGAGCTTCAGCAGCGTTGCCGCCACAGTATCCATAGACAAACAAGATATCAGCGTATTCTGCGTTGGCATACGCGGCCATGGCACAGAAAATACAATAACAACAACTAATAACAACAATTACGAGCAAAATCAAAATCTTCGATAACTAATTTAACAAGACCAACAAACTTAAGGGACACGGAGATAAGAATGTCAGTTAATGACATATATGCACAAACGTCAAAGTCAAGGACTGACTGACTTAAATGAAAATGAACGATTAGTCGTTTAATAAATTCCGCCACCAGCATTATCTTTACTAATTTTTTAATAGAACTATCAAGGGTACATTAAACATTTCTACCTAGTTAGATAGCTATTGAAATAAGGAAGTTTTTATAATAATTTGTACGCGTGCTACATTAATATTTTGTTGAAAAAACCTAATAGGTAAATTTCATAACTGATTTAAAAAAAAAAAATTCACAAGTTTTTATTTTAAATGTTCACATGATCGAAATATTTCCGGATATTTTTCATTCCAAACGGATATCTATAATATTGGACAAGTAATCCAGTAAAAAAATTAAAAATGTCAAGTAGATTTTTCGGAAATTAACTTTTAAGACATTAAGAGCTACTTTTTTGAGAAAAACAAAAAAATTTAAATATCTCAAAAACTATTGAGTTTTGCATAATGTATGTTAAGGCTAGATTTACTCCTTAGCTCATGCCCCATCACATCTCCAAAGGAATGTATCGAATTACCACTAACCCTGTATAATTATTATAATTTTGGACTTAACGGCATAAAATGATGCGCATTTCAAATTTTAGATAACAAATGCAATTTTGGCTAGTGGGATCAATATTTTCAACTTTTCAGGGTCTTTTTATTACATCAAAAAGTATATTTTCTGAAATTTTGATGCAAATTGGTCTAGTTGATGGTCTTGGGCACTAAAATGAAAAAAATACTGTTTTTCCCTCGTCTTTTCAGTTTTGTAGGTTCTGTACGTTCTTCAAAGACTTGAAACCAACGAGGATTTATTGGAAATTTTATTACGAAAAGACTGGTTTTTAGTTTTCCCCGATTCGACTTATAGAACCGGAGTTATTCACATTTTAAATTTGAAAAATGCAATAAAAAAATGTAATTGTTTATAAAAAAAGTAGCACAAGGTTTTCGATGTCCAAAACTTAGGAATATGCTCCGGGTAATACCCAAAACAGGATAAAATCATAATCTTGCTGTATCCAGACTATACCTATCTCTACATTTTTCTTACTGCACTATGGTGGATTCTAGTTCTGATTAGTCACATTTCTCAACCCTTATTCTCAATTATCTGTCTTTTAAATATTTATTTGTCAGATACTAGAGTTTCTTCAGAATCAGAGTCCCTTCTCGAGTTGATTATAGTAAGTAAAAACTTGAATATTTCAAATTCTGAAGTTTTAGATAATAGCAACGCACATCACAACACCGTGCTTTTTGCTTTAGACATAAAATGTGAAAAAGTTAATGTCACAAGCCACACTTAACTGTTAGACAGTATTCAATTGCAATAAGTTAATGTAAAATGAAATTTATCTTACTTATTACATTCAAATTTACTGTAATGGCGATTTCGTAATTTGTTGAAGAGATATAATAAAATTGGTTTAGCTTGTTTAGCAATCAATTCTACATAGTATAAATTTTTCTGAAACAATTCATCATATTTTCATTCAGAAATTCCTCTTACAATAAGATACAGTTATGCTGGGAAATACACGTACACTATACTGAAATAAAGAAAATGAAATTTTCGTTATCCCTTTTCATTATTTCCTTGAATGGTGAATTGATATTGCTCGTGCAGTTTGTTGTTGAATGTATCTGATATGAGCGTTTTTCTGTTCATGTTAAAGCGCAACCGAGATTGAAGTAACGCTATAGTGACGGGTTTGCAGCCTCATGAGTGAGGGATCGATATAGAGTACATCCGTTCTTATCGCCTTTCTTCCGCAAAATAAATCCCGCTGTGCATTCCAGCCAAGTTTAGATACACTACGCCACTCTGCACTTTAAAGAGACTGAAAATAAGTGTGTTACATTAACTTACATTACGGTAGATCTATTCGTAACAATGTCAAACCCTATCTAAGTATATATTCATGAAAATATAATTGAGGGCGAGTGGTAGGTAATAGTACCGATGGAGGTTTGTTATTTCTAAAACATGTGAAATGAAGCACAAAATATGCGATTTCGATTTGAGATATAAATTCTGTAACAAGTTTGGAATATACCATATTCGAATGTGCTACAGACTCTATTTTTTCTACTACTATAAATTGCTTAGGTAAGCAAATACATATCTTTAATCTTTAAAATCTTATTTAGGTTATATCATCCTTTTGTTCTGCGGTGAAATGTCAAATGCGTTATTTATTGAACACAAGTAATCGTTCACATCGCATGATAGTAAGACCACACGCTGTTCTTGTTTTATTTTAAGGGAACGAAGAATCACATAGAAAAATGCCTGTGGTTTTGCAAGTGTCATTTTTAGCGGTCAATAACCTTAGTTTTATATTTTATTTTTATTCAAATGTGGACTTCCATGGACTTAACAAAGGCATACGATATTGTCCCTGCTAATAGACTCCGGTATGTCATGAAAAAGAACGGTATCTATCACCAATATAATATAAAGTTTAGTGAAAAATCTGTGCATAGATAAGAGAGATAATATCAGCAAAGTAAAGGAACACGGAAGATTGTTCAAATTTTTTGAGATAAATAAGTGTCTGAAGCAGGGCTGTTGTTTATCTCTCACGTTATTCAGAATATACCTCAATTCGGTTCTTGAAAAGTGGTCAAGAAAGTGCAATAAAATGGGAGTACAATTGTAAAATGAAATAATTTACAGGCTATTATTTGCAGACGATCAGGTTGTCTTTTCCGAAAATAGGGACGATATATCGTATATGATGTGAAATATTATAGAGGATTTTGGGGATTAGGGGTTTGGAAATAAATATACAGAAAAACCAGTATATGGAGATTGGTGAGGAAGAACAAGATTTAGACTTAATGAGCAATAGATCTTCCCCTGACAAGGATTTCATTGACCCATAGAATGTACGAACTTCAACGAACGACTTCAGAATCTTAATTGGGGACATATGTAGGTCAGGAATCCATGAGGTGGACATCCCGGAAAGTGGGAGGAAATCCGCCATATTGGTTTTTTATGCCAAACCGGATGTGCACTCTATCTCCGCAACCGCTGATTCGATTTTAATTTTATTTTTTTAGTTCAACTACAAATTTTATGTTGAAAGATAAAAGCTCTTGTGAATTTTTTCGTAACTTTTAAGATAACGGAGTTAAAATGAATATAAAAACAAGTAAAAATTCACAGTTAAAATTTTTTTAATGACAACCATCCACCTTTTCTCATTTTATATTTTTTTGTAATGTTTAAACTCAAGTTATTCAAATTCAGTGAGTTTATAAAAGACATAAAATTAACACATCCTATTTTCAGTTCTTTCCCCCACTTCATTTTAGAAATGTTCGCGATTAAATTGAGGGCTTATAATATTTGAAACGTATATTATTTGCATTGGTTGTAATAAATATGTGGGAGAGATATTTTATAAATTAAATTTTCGTTTTTATGTTATGAAACAAAATAATATCTTTACAGTAATTGTAAATTGTTTGTTTTTACACAAATTAAAATTATTGCATTTGCAGAAATTTTAACAAAGCACTCCAGACTTCTTACAAGTACTACATTTTTTCTCGCATTTTGTTTTGCAAGAGCACATCAAAAGAAAATTCTCCGGAATGCAACGTAAATTACAAGTTGGTTATAAAAATCCGTTATCTGCTTCTAGTTCAAAACCGTAATTAGTGACATCTAATGGATCATAGTTAAATCATCTATCACAATTAAAATATAAATCAACACAATAGTATGCTCCGAGGTATGCTCTTTTAATACGATCGGCACAAGTGAATGAGGTAGGTGGTAAATTTTCTGGAATTTTGGGAATTATAATAAAACCAAGCCCTCAGTTCAACAAACGTTTTGCAAGTGAACTAGGCTTCAGCGTAAAATTTGTAGTTGAACTAAAAAAAGGAAATCAAAATCGGATTTAGCGATTGCGGAGATAGAGTGCACATCCGGTTTGGCATAGAAACCAATATGGCGGACTTCCTCCCACTTTCCGGGATGTCCACCTCATGGATTCCTGACCTACAGATGTTCCCAATTAATATTCTGAAGTCAAAGTCCGTACATTTCATGGGTCAATGAAATTCTTGCCAAGGGAAGGTTTACCAGAGCAACATCAAATATACAGCAGAATATAGTTATTTAGGGGTACTATTGACTAAAGATGGAAGAGATGATAAAGATTTTCTATGGTAAATAGGGAGAGGACTAACGATAGCAAAGAATATAAGAAACATGACAAAAATGCGAATGTTTAAATCGTTAGTCGAAAGTGCAACCACCTATTGCTTAGAAGTTTGTACAATGAATACAAATCTTAAACGACGAATAATTGTCATGGAAAATAATTATTTAAGAAGATGCTGTGGGGTTACCCTCTTAGACTATATTATAGTAGAGACAATAAGAGATAGGATACAAGTAGAGATGACCCTGCCGGAAAGCATAGGAGAGAAACAGCCATACTGGTACGGACACATGAGAAGGATGGAAGAACGAGGATAACCAAAGAAGTGCTTTGAGCGGATACCACACAGAACAATAAAAAGTCGACCGCGAACATGATAGAAAAACTCTGACCTTCTTTTCTGCCTTTCGACCTTGTCTCGCCCATTTTCACTTTTGCTGTTACTTGGTTATGGTCTGTCTACGTGCTTTTCGACTTAGTGAATTAATTTCAGCCAAATTTGGGATTTATTCGAAAAGTTATTTATCGATTATCCACTTATTGTTTTGTTGTATTGGATGCGTAATTTTATGGAATATTGGAAATCGATTGTCTTCGATTTGAAGGATTTGTCGTAAATACCATTATACCAAGGACATTGAAGCAGTACCTTGTTAGGTCAGGAACCCTCCGAAGAGGTAATTATTTTTAGTACTATATTCAAACTAGGTAAATAAATTGTATGTACTTTGCTAAAAGGAAAATATTCTATTTTTAGGGTTTTTCGCCTTCAGTTTTCACCTATAACCACTTTACTATAGTTTTTGTCCCTGTTTTGAGTATTTGTTGTCTTCAGTGGTTTTTTTGCTGCCGTGTTTTTTGTTGCTCTGGATTGGAATGTTTTTATGGTAGCCATCCATTTTGTTGAAAGAGTTGACCTTGGAGCACTGTTGAATTCTGAGGAGCTTGTGTGAGCCTTTTGGAGACTCGACTGTCCATCTAAAATTTCCCAGAAGGAAAACTCCGTAAGTATTTGTGTCCTGTATCCTTATTTTGCCCTAGTGTTTTTTTTATCTTGATATATACTGCTTGAAAGAAAACAAGCCTTTATTACTAGAATTTCTATGGAACTATAATTTTAAATCTGTTAATACTTATTAATATATAGAAAGAATATTTTGTCAAGCGGCAATTAATAGATTATCAAGTGCGAAAGATTTTTCTTTTAATAATCCTCTTGACGTTTAAGTGCTTACGTAAGCTGCGTTACAACTTCCTAGGTAAAATACATATATTTTATTTTAATTACCGCTTTAGCGTATACTGTAACCTAATCTGGTTTATAATTTACTATCATTCTGTTATACCACAACCCCTTATTATTTGTTCAGTAATAATTTATTGTTATTATTAAATTATAAAACATCATTTGGATTTTTTTTAATTATCGTTATTGTCTTGCCAAGTAACTGTTTAGTAAATTTGAGTTATAGTTCACTTCGGCTGGTATTTGTAATTTATAAAATTTACTTGGCGCCCTAGAAGATCGAAACAAATCTAGAACCCCCACCATCTCCACTAGTAATCGGCCGGCAAATACCGTCTGTCAGCAGACATACGAACAACTTGTTATGCCCAATGCATTTATTGAGCAATTTGGCGTAGCACACGGGAAGTTTTAATCATCAAATCTGGAACAAAATGTTGAAAAATAAAAAAATATCATCAATATTGCAGCCGAGTACCCTGAAGCAAGTACCCAACGAATAGTATGCAATTTAGATATGGTGGATTCTAAATAAAGATAAATTATATCCATATCATATTCAGAAAGTGCGAAAGCTTAAATAGGCTGTCACAACTACGAATTACAATTTTTATTGATTGATTGCACTTTATTCGCATATAAAGCTCATTTTATATGGGATGGTGAATTTAATTCAACAATAACTGGACCGAAGGCAATTTCATACCACACCGAAACCCATTCTCAACATGAATTCTTAGTAAATATTTGGTGTATTATGATTAGTAGCAACCTGTTAGCCTACATATTTTTGCGGCAAATCTAGCGGCATTGGTCTATTTAGATTTCTCACAAAATCTTTTGCCTGGTTTAATGTAAGGTGTTAATAAAAGAGAGCAATACTGCCAGCAATATGGAGCTCCTATTTGTTTTGGTATTGAGAATAAAAGGTGTTTGTATAATCAGTGTATATGTTAAAGAACACGATAAAACCCTCGGTATAATTTTCTAAGCTGTAACAAAATCCGACGGCAAATATTTCGCATGAAAAGCGTAAAAATATCGTGGAAGAGGTTTTTAATATTTTAATCATATTTTCGCTCTACGGAGCGATTTTTATGCAAAAATTCTAATAACTCCTCAAGGCGTTATGTCGCCCCGACCACCAAAATTTAGGAACTGTAACAAAATTTGACTTTTTTGATTCTAAAATTAAAAACCCTTTTACGAATCCACGTAGTTAAGCACTGCAACTCATGCGTTGTATTAAATATGAGGACAAGTTAATCCAGTCTCTAGTCAAAGTATTTCGAGAGTTTTAGCGAAATTAGCCTTTAGCGACATGGAACCCCCATCACTTCCTAGCAGTCGGTTTTGACGGGAAAATGATGAGTTTTAACGGGATTTGCCCTAAACCGGTTCCTCAGTGATTCGGTGTCAGAAAAGTATAATTACCACGTACTCATATGTGCATGGGACCGCCTTGCCTGAGCGTATGAAATTGTAATTGTAGAATATAATTCAAAGTCGTTGCGATTCAAGCATTTTCAAGCTCCGAGGAGCGACCAAAATTGATATTGAAATAAAAATACGTGAATAGTCAGGCAAGCACAAGCCCACCAAAATTTTATAAACATTGAACTTTTATTGAATCTTTTTGTGTAATCGTTAGCTCAAAAACTGCATATTGGATGGTAGTTGGTACATTATAAATCGTTCCGTTCCACACCATGTGTTGTACACGGACCAGACTATAGCTTGTCAAAACATATTTCTTGAAGTTGTTCATTCTTGACAGTCTAGATTTCAACTACATAGATTATTTTCTATAGAGATATAATATCAAAACTGGAGTTTACAGTGTGCTAATGAATAGTATAACTCAGTAATTTCAGCGATTTCTTGAGTGTAGTGTCCAAATTAGAAACAATCCTGCGCTAATCAGAAATGTAGTTAAACGATAACAAAAATTAGTGTTTACAGAGTTAGGACCAGTGGTTTACATTTCGTTTCCGTGAATGGCTTATTTGTCTAATATATAGTTGCAGAATTTCATTGATTTTTGTGATATAATAACATTTAATGAGGCTAGCTTTCGTTTCATTTTATATTTAATCGCAAAATACTCTATGCATGCTAAAATACACCTGAGACTTACAGTATTTTAACTTTCCTGTGAAAATAATTATAAACGTTAGAGTGGCGCACCGTTCAGCGGGCGCGCCTTTTAAGCAGGAATTTTAATGTTCCTCATCGCGGGAATAATTAAAAGACAAATAAAGTGGTAACGCTGTAGCAAAAATGGCACATTTTATATGAACTTTGCTTCTACATAATTATTTCTTTATAGTTTGAGGGAGCATGTCAGGATTATGTTGCCTTGTTGTTTTTCTGAGTGTATGTTCAATCATTTTTAATTGCAGTAACAATCAATAACAGTAGGCAATAGGTAATAACAGTGTAAAGTGCAAATATTTATCGCAAATTTTCATCAATTTACGTACAGTTCCTGAACGATTGATTAAATTCTGATATTGTAAAGCAAATCTAACCATAGCTGAGAAATAATATGTGATTATTTTCCGTTAAAACATAAAGAGGTGGATAGAAATGCAGTGTAACTTTCAAAAACGTTCTCCGCGGCAAGCATCAGCACCTACTCCGACAGATCTGGTCTTCAGAACTGGAAGAACAAGGTGTGTGCTACAAATATGCTTGCCGTTCCGATCCTTCTCTACTCTTTCGGAGCAGTGAAATGGACTAGAGAAGAGCTGCGTCAACTCGATGTAGTAATCCGCAAGAAGATGCATCTCAATAGGAGCTTGCACCCTAAATCGTCCGTTCCACGGTTATATCTCCCACGACATCGGGAAGGCCGTGGACTCTTGAGCTTGGAGAGTCTCCATAGCAGGATGGTTTTGAATGGAACATGTAAGTTCATCAGAAGTTCGGATCCCCTCCTCTGCATGGTCCGAGACCATGAAAATGCAGAGGTAGGACGGAGAGCAGCCGATGAACTTGGTCTCATCTTCGACGTCGAGCGGGTAAACCCCGACTCTGTCAGCGAGTTGGAACCCGTTCGACTAAAAGCCCACATTAGAGCTGCAGAACACAACATCCTTCTGCAGCTCCATAATGATAAGCCATTGCAGGGAGTCTTCTATAAAAACATAGAAGACCTCGGCTTATACGAAAAGCTGACCTTCGCATTTTTAAGGTCAGCTAGGCTGAAGTCTGAGACCGAGGGATTCATAATGACTTACCAAGATGGTGTATTTAACATCTTTGTCTATCGATGTCGTGTCATGGCTATGGAGGTCCCCGATGTCAGCTGCAGGGCCTGCCGCATGGCGCCGGAGACTGTAATGCACTTACTGTCGGCTTGCATACGCAGTCTCGGCCTATATTCACAGGCACGACGCAGCATTACGAGTGCTTTACTATCATCTAAGGCACTCGTATGGGATAGACGAAACACCAGTGCTGCCTTATGCTCCGGGGGATATTGCAAATACAAGGCAACAAGCCTGATATAGTACTTCTCGACCACCAACTCAAGACAATGTATGTTGTGGAATTCTCAGCTCCCGCTGAGAGCAACATTGTCTTGAAAGAGGAGGAAAAACGGGCAAAATATCTTCGAACTCCGCAGGATTTATCCAGGCCATTCTGTTAAAATAGTGGTACTGATTATAGGAGCTTTCGGTGGAATGAGACAGATGCTGCTTTCGGAACTAAAGATCATACCGGCATGCCGAGATTCGGCAGAGATCTTAGCCGGCAGAATGCAGAAGGCTGTCATCTTGGGTTCATTGCGTCTACTCAGGACACATTATTCACGGACCCGGTAGTCACTCACCCCACAGGCGTGGGGAGTGGCTATTGGTATTTATTATCAGCTCCCCTCTGTGAGAGTCGGAGCCACAGAGTAGGGTGACTGGTTTTTTGTAAAAAAAAATATATTTATTTATGACTTATACGAAGTTAATACAATTATATAAAACATATTATGTTGAAGGATACAATAACAATTAAATTCAACGATCTTTATCACGTACAAATTAAAACAAAACTTAGAAGAGTCAGGCTCGTGGGTGAGTATGGTTTCTATTTATTAGACCTTAACAAGTGGTGCAAGTAAGAAAATAAACACAATAGCAATTTAAAATTACTAGGTGAAGACCATTTAAAAATAAGTGAAGATAAGTGAAGTAAAATGGTTTAAATGACTATGTATAATATAGTGATTTAAAAAATATATGATTTACTATTTTCTTTTTCATTTTTTTCTCGTTTTTCTAAGGTTTCTTTTGCTTTGTTAGAATTTACCATTATTTCCTAAACATGGTAATAACTAACAAGACACTGGGAATACAGTCGCCATGGGTCAAAAACATTTGCTTCTTTGCACAATTTGTTACTGGGTATGTGAAGTTTTTATTCAATAATATATTTAACATTCACTTTTGGACAATTTCCAGATTTTTAAAGTAATTATTAGTTACATCACCCCAAGCAATAATTCCGTACAGTAGATGCGATTGCACGCAAGCATAATACATTATTTTTAACTGTTTGATATCGTTCAAATGTGCTTTTAGAGGGCGGAATATTAAACATAATATTTTTAGTCGCAAACTCCTCTATAAAATCCTTATTTTACTATAAGGTACGTAACCAGACTGCAACCATCAGCTACTCTCCGGTCTATGTGCCCCGCCGAGCGCTGAATTACAAGTTACAAGTCTGGCGCGTTAAGTGTAACAATTGCATATTACCATCAAAACGCTAATGCTTCGATTGCAACAAATACCAGCCGAAAGACTATTATTACACTTAAGGCGCCAGACTTGTAACTTGTAATTCAGCGCTCAGCGGGGCACATTGCCCGGAGAGTAGTTGTTGGTTTCAGTCTGGTTACGTTCCTTATAATAAAATAAGGATTTTATAGAGGAGTTTGCGACTAAAAATATTATGTTTGATATCTAGTACAATATTATTGTGTTTAAATTTTGGCATTAAGCATATAAGTTTTTTAACTAAGTTATTTGTATGGGCATCCCATTTTAGGTGACGATCAATTTATAATATCCAAGTATTTTATTGTTTCTATGGATTTTTCTAGATATTTATATCACCGTTACTGACGGATAAACTCGTAAATTTTGATATATTTTTTGGAGTATTTGCCAATGGTAAGTAATGGGTTTTATCATAATTCACTGTAAATAGCTTACTGGTGAAAAATTTAAAAATTAGTTGAAAATCCTTTTCCACTTAAATTTTGAGTGTTTCTGAGTCAGTGTCTTTATTTAGATAGAAAAACAAATAGCATAGATTTGAAATGGATAGCAATGAATTCAGAAAAAACTTTTCATTTATTATAACACTATGAGCCACTATCAACAAGACTGGCGATCCATTGTTGAAGATTTCACCCTTATGACGGACGTCGTTAGGAGTTCGATACAAATTTCTTAGAGAGGTAGTTGGGAGCCAGTACCGACTCTAGGGTTTAACTGAAGCACCAGTGTCGAATTGCGTTGTATCTCAGGGCGTTTTCCTTTTGGATAGGGTTCGCATGAGAGAGGCCAGGGAGTGATTTTTTTGTGTGTAGAGAGAGACAGAAAGTTTTCGTGCGCCCAGCTTCGGCGTAATCACTTGATTTAGACAACATTTTTTTTTTAGATTTTAGGCAGGGAAGGAGTCCGTTAGCCCTGCTAGGGAAGATGGCCCTAGAATGGCAATGAGAATTCTTTCTTATTTGATTTCAGGTAAGAGGTCCCTGCCAAGGTAGATGTCCCTAGAATGTGAGGTGCGAACATCGAGAAAGAGTCTCTGCTAGGGTAGATGTCCCTAGGTGTAGGTGAGGGCCAATAAATTACATCACTTTTTCCAAAAGCCAGTATATTGACACTCTATTTAAAATAGCTACAAGCGAAAGAAATGATTTATTTTGTTTTATTTAGTTTACAGTTGAATTTTAGCAAGCACTTTTTTGTAGCTAAGACGTGTTACTAGTTTGGATGTCGTGGTTAAAAATGGTCGCGGTGGACTGAATATTGTTGAGAATTTAAGTCGCTAGAGACTGAAGTGTTGTAGACTGATCGAAGTTATGTTGTTCGCAGCTCGCGTACACTGACTTACTGGAGTCTGTGAAGTGTATGGCAATGCCTGGGGCTTTTCATCGAATTACCGATGCTTGCCCTGAGTTGTAAATGTCGATAGAGTGGCTTCCCTCAATGGCTGTCGGTGTCGTTGGTTGTTGGTTTTGGTATTTGTTCTTTCTGTTTTCTGAATTTGTTGAAGATTTAGTTTTAGAGTAAATGTATTTGTATAGATGCATGCACCGTATGGCTCTTTTTATATTTGCAATGGCTCTTTTAGTGGTCAATGACTATTTAAAGTAGTTAATATTAATTGTGAGTTTTTTTTGGTTTTTCTGTATTTTCATATTTTCTTGTCTCTTTTTTTTCTAGTTTTTTTTTTTTTTTGATTGAATGTACAACAGTTTGTTTAGGGGGTATAAATATAGTTCAAGGAAGGATGGATAGGAGCGTGGAGAAATTTTGCTGTGAGGGATTGGTGAAAAGTGGTTTAATGGATGTAATTAGATATTGTGTAGTATAAAATCGCTTAATACCGGAGTCCCTGTCAGATCATGTAATAGCTGTGCTGGGACTGTAGGTGGAAGTTTATTAGTGATTCTAAGCATTTTATTTTGTATATATTGAAGGGTAGATTGATGCTGTACATGACTTTTAAAAAGAAGTTTTTTATGTAGTTCGACTCTTAGATAATTTACTTGGTCTTTCTATGTAAAAATTTGGTCTTTAATTTTAATTCTTGTATTAATATTCTGCATTTTCTAGTAAAGCATTAATTTGCGTTTTATTTTTATTTACAAGTAGTCCCCAGTCTTCGTAATAATTTATTATCGTGTCTGTCTGTTTCTGTAAGATATCTGTCAGTCCTTGTGGACTTTTTGAAGTCATTAGTATTGCAGTACCTTCAGCGTATAAGCAGAGGTTCGTTTGATTCGATTCACGTATAACTTAAAGAGTCCGAGCGATGATCCCTGAGGGATGCCTGCTAGGATGAGCATGCCTGGTTGATTACTACTCGAAAGTTTCGGTTATAAGTATAAGAGTGCATCATTTTGTGAGTCAAAAAGCCAGTGATGAGGAGTTTGTATAGTAGTCCGAGGTGGCAGACTTTGTCGAAGGCTTTCTCGAGGTCTAAGGCGACAAACCCTGTTAATATTCTTCGATTAAAGTTGGTTGTAGCGATTTTGCAAGCCCGGAAGAGCGCTGGGCTGTAGAATCGCTGGCGCAGAATCCGACTTTTGTGCGCTTTTACACTTTGCTGCGCCGCCCGAGCTGAGTTGCTGCACACTGGAGCGCGATATGATATAGGTAGCAGCCCGGTTAGGACCGGGCTGGTACTAGGAAAGCCGGCTAGCTTCCTGGAACTAGATTGCGTCGTACATTGACTATGTACGCGTTTATTAAATGGTTTATGTTAAAATCTTACTGTAATGAGGATATTTACTTAAACGAAGGTTTATGAATGCAAAAATAAAATAGTTTAAGACTTTCTTTGTAGTTTGAGTATGTTGAAATATTAATGAGGCCAAAATTGAATATTTTTTAGCTTCAAAATTTAAAAAAATTACGAATCAAATGATTGTTTACAGCACTACTTTCCTATTTGAAAAAAAAGTTTTCAATAAGAAAGTAATATGTTCAACTTTGGAGGTTTCGTAAATAGTTGTTAATGAAATTAAATGAAAAATTATATTTTTCCCATGGACTTTACTTACTCCAGAAGGTTGCTAGGCAGAAGCCGGAGGACTCTGAACCAATTGGTCGGAGTCCTAACTGGTCACTGTAGGCTCAGAAGACACCTATCACTAATAGGGGTTGAGGTAGATCCCACCTGCCCAAGATGCGGAAGTGATGAAGAAACATCGTTTCACTTCTAGGGACAATGTGAAGCGTTCGGGCGCCTGAGGTATGAACTCTTCGGCGCCACAACGCTCCCAAAAGAGGAAATGAACTCTCTCGAATGGAAACATGTCCTGACCTTCATTGGAAGATCAGGAAGGTTTCAAGAGGGAGTAGGAGGCCGAGTAGAAGTGAATGGTTGAGGGGACGTCAGGGGGTAAGTAAAAAGGGCTCATTTGTGGCCTACTTGCCAGGCACTAGGCCTCCCCCAACAATTACTACTACTACTACTACTCCAGAACATATTTTGTTATTCCAAAGCACTCTGGACGAATGTCTTAAAATGTTTAGAGAGCTGGATATCGATTCAAAAATTCTCGAACGTCGCATGGTATACTCAGAATGTTGTTTGGATCCTAATATGTAAAAATATATAGGGTGTTCCATTTAAAAATTGAAAGTTGCGGTTATTACCGGGTAAATCGGAAATGGTCTCATACCATTTTTTATGTCCAAGAATCAATTTTTACAGGTAGTTTATGCACCCCAAATTTCCAATGGATAAATTATAAAGTAAAGGAAATATTGGGTTGAGCCAGTAGCCTGTACACTGAGGGAAATATGAGGCTTGAAATAAGTAAGAAGTCTTAGTTTTTTCAATTTAATAAATATTTGTTATCCTTTATTATATTTAATACAGACAAATAATTATTTTAAAAAAAAAATTCCGACAAGAATATACCAAATATTCAATTAGTTGACAAAACTAACTGATTTATTTCCGCCGTTTTTGTTCTTCCTAAGTAAATTACTGTACGAAAATGATAGATTTAGTTGAGAGAAAGATATTTGCTTCTCCCAAATCTATTGCAATATTACATCTATTTCCTAGAAATAAATATATCAGCAAAGAGTTATTTAGTTCTGTATAGTACCTAAATATTTACTACTCATTAATAAATTTACTTATGAAAAGTAAATGTTCAAATGTCGCCCTCTGCCGTCGAAAAATTATACTGTGTATAGGCCTTGGATGCATCCAGCAAATCTTTAAAGGTATGAACTAATCTAGCACGACTATTTGTGAGGTCGCCATTGTATTCATTCTACTATTAGTAAAAGCAAAGTTATCATGCACGTGCATTATTAAATTTTCTATATTATATGTGCATTATATCATATCTGATTGTCCTAGAATGCGAATATGCATAATTTTATTTATGATGATAAGTACGTATACGAAAATCGGCCTACTTTGATAAATTCTATCGCAGTTTTGGGACACAATGGAGTATACTAAAAAAGTTAAAATTTAATAAGTACTATGTGTCCGTGTACATTTTAGATAACCTCAGTCTACTTATGTGATTATAAATTTTCTTGTTCTGTAATTTTTTAAATGCATCAGATATTTTACAATAAAACATTGTAATATAGTATATTGTTTTATTTGTTTGTTAAATGCTTTATTTTAGTATTATTAAATCCCAGAATTGACTTGGTACTTATTGTATATTAATTGCATTTTCTAACGTCATGCTATATTTAATTGATTTAAATAAACGGTGAATGTCATCCTGATAGAGTATAGTGCATTAAAGTACAGGTATTACATTTATTAAGATTATAGAAACATATAGAGAGGGTGAAAAATAAAGAATATATAAAAAAATTTATAAACCTTTTATAAGATCAAAACACTCAAATCGATAGATTCATATTTTCTTCCAATTGCTTTAAATATTTGTAAAAAAAAGTGGTTTAAATATTCCAAGATGAACTTTTATACACATCAAGTATATAGAAATGTAAATCCTTATTTTTAAGGTAGCAATATTTGTTTATCGCATATATAGTGTGTTCCCGATTTGTGCGTCGAAGAGGAAGATTTTAATGTTCGAAAAAAATGATAGTGCGGAAGAAAATGTTTTATTTATTGAAAGGTAAAGAGTCGCATAATGAAAAGCAGAATTTAATGTTAATTTATTAATTTATATGAAAATGTACATATCCAAAAAAAAATAAGAAATATCTAGTTAGATTACACTATACTTTCGTTTTTCGTTTACGACCAAATGCCAATATATGTATATATTGGAATGGCAAGACATAATTAAATACAAAAGTTCATAGATATGCAAAATTTTAAAAAAATATAGAATATTTAAATTTTTGTTGTTATATTTGATTTTAAAATTTTATATAGTTGTGACCGTATCTTGCAACTTATTTGACATTTTGCTTTTAAACAAAAGTCAAACTAGTTTGGTTGCTTTCTGTTTCAGTAAATATTAAAACATTTTTCCCCAGTTATTTTTTCAATTGTTCAAATTAACGCAATTTTTCCTCTTCGGCAGATAATCCGGGGACACACTGTATATTAACATAAAATAAATATTCCTATATTGCAACTAAATCGAAAATTACACATTTATTAACCACAAGTAAGCATATTTACTAGCAACAAATTTAGAGAGTTAGGTTAGGTTAGGTTGAAATGTGTCTATACCAGACCCTCCACCACGACCAATCAGGTCTATTGTAGCTCACTCCTAATTTATATTTCACCCAATAGGTTCAGCCTTTTAATAAAGCTGGTAACTTTGTTGGGTGAGAGATTGTCCAAGTCCTCAGGCAAAAGCTGACCTTTGTCAAATAATGAGAACCGGGTTCTTTCTGCAGCAGGACAAGTGCACAGGACATGCCTTGCCGTTTCATCTTCCTCTAGACACAGACGGCATTCGGTGTTTTCCACCAGTCCAAGTCTGTGTAAGTGATGATTTAATCTGCAGTGCCCAGTATATAGGCCGATTGGAGTGCTTAGGTGTAACCTATTCAACTCTAGCACTAGCAGTTTTTAGCTCTTGATTTCGAAGGATTTGTAATGAACTCCTTCGAATGAGCTAATCCTGGTAGTTCCTGCCAGTGGTAGAGAGTCTTGCTCTCAGCCCAGTCTAGGATATTTGTTTCGGCAGTGTTTGAAGATATGCCAAGAACTGGTTCTGGTCCTATAAATTTTGATGCCGCACCCTCTCTAGCTAGGCAATCGGCAATTTCATTGCCCTCCAGCCCAGAGTGGCCAGGCACCCAGACCAGGGTCAGTTTGTTGTTCTTACCCAATTGGGTTAGAGCTTTTTGGCAGTTCCACACTGTTTTAGAATTACAGCGATAGGATCCAAGAGCTTTAAGGGCTGCTTGGCTGTCTGAGAAATTTTTTATTGATCTGTGTCTAGGGTGGGTTGATTCCAGCCTCCGTACACACAGTTCAATGGCATATATTTCAGCCTGAAAAATTGTCGCGATATCACCCAGGCTCGAAGTTATCCTTACCTTTGGGCAGCGACTCCAGCTCCTGTTCCTTCAGGAGTTTTGGAACCATCTGTATACCAACAGCTGTCTGCCTTCTGTAGGTCGGTTTTATTCCGATCCCACTCATCTCTTTCAGGAAATATAATGTTGAAAGGCAGCTCATGGTTGGTTCTGATAGGCATCACATCAGAAGGCATACCTAGGATGCTGTGACTGTTTAGGTCATCAATCAATCCGTTGCGTTCCATGATGATAGCCTGCGGCATATTAATTGCCGATTGTTGGAGTCTATATGTTGCCCACCTAGCTTCTCTCTCCAAGTAAATATGGAGAGGTGGTAAGTCTAGGAGGATTTCCAAAGCAGCTGTCGGTGTGGTGCTTATAGCACCAGTTATTGCCAGGCATGCTAGTCTCTGTAAACCAGAGAGTTTGGCTTTGGCCGACTGTTGTAGCCCTTTTGACCACCAAACTATGGAGCCATACGTTATCATTGGTCTAATGACCGTTATCCAATATATTTGTTGGGGACCCATACCCCAGGATTTTCCACAAGTTCTACGGCATGTCCACAGGGACAGCCTTGCTTTGTGGATTACCTTTTCCAGGTGGGAATTCCAGTTGAGTGATCTATCCAGCGTAATGCCTAGATATTTCACCTCATCCGAAAATGGAATGGTTTCACCTAGTAAGGAAGGCGGTTCTAATTTATCCAGCTTCCTTTTCCTGGTGAAGGGTACTATCACAGTTTTGCGGGGATTGACAGACATCTGTTCCCTCTCACACCAGATGTGCACTGTATCTAGTACCTCTTGAAGGGTATGAGAGACTACCTCTTCAGATTTACCTTTAACCATGATGACTAGGTCATCTGCATATGCCAGAATCTCGGCTTCCCATAGAGATAAAATGGCCAGCAGGTCATCCACAAGTAGTGACCACAGAAGGGGGGAAAGAACCCCACCTTGTGGGCACCCTCTCGCGGCCCTGAAGCTGACCGTTTCCCCCTGTAAAGTTGTCGTTATGATTCTGTTTTCCAGCATAGCTCGGATCCAGTCAGTTATGGTTAGCTCGATTCCTCTAGCAGCAGCCGCTGTGTATAAGGAATCCGGCAGTGCATTATTGAATGCTCCTTCAATGTCGAGAAAAGCAGCCACTGCAATCTCCTTTTCCTGGAGGGATGGAGTGATTTTCCCGACTAGGTTATTAAGCGCTAGTTCTGTTGATTTGCCTGGCTGGTAAGCATACTGGTGGGCGTTAAGGGGATGAATGCTCAGGATGTTCCCCCTAATGTATCTATCCAGCACTTTTTCCAGGCCTTTCAACAGAAATTATGTCAGGCTAATGGGTCTTAGCGATTTAGGATCCGGTTCTGTCCGCCCCATTTTTGGTATATATACCACTTTAACCGCCACCCAACTGGATGGTATATGATTCCACACCAGACTAGCTCTGTAAAGTCTGATGAGGAATGGTAGTAGTATCTCCAGTCCGTTTTGCAACAGCGCTGGAAAAATACCGTCCTCACCAGGCAATTTGAGTGGTTGGAAAGATTTAATAGCCCACTCAATCGTTGTAGCTGTGATAACTTTTTTAGCTACCAACCAATCATTTTTACAGGGTCGTTTATACCGGCTCCTCGATAGTGGCAGCTGTTGGTTATCCGGCAGAATCGAACTTCCTGGGAAGTGGTTCTGTGCTAGAAGCTCTAGGGTTTCCTTTCCAGATTCGGTGAACGAGCCATCTGTTCGTTTAGAGAGTACTCAGTAAAAATGATTTTTGTTAAGAAAGAAATATTTTTTTATTACGCATAAATTAAAAGGCAAATTCATTTACATGAAACAAACTTTGTTAATTACGAATAAATCAATGAAACTTTTGTAAGAAGCTTTGTTTATGAGAAATAAATCTTTATTTCTCAGAACTATATATTTTTTACTCGTGAGTATTTGAATTTATTTAACAATACTAAATATTTAGTTTTCATTTTTAAATAAATGCTTTAGTATCCCCAACTAAATGTTTAATCGGCCAAATACGAATAAATCATTTAGTTGTGGGTAATAAAATTTATTTATCTCAATTAAATCATTCTCTCAGTGTATCAACCAGTATACCGTAAAAATGTATATAGTAAACTGTTTTATTGTTTCTCCCTACTAGATTCGCAAGGCCTCAAGAGCTCTGAATTTTCGATTAATTTGGAACCGAATAACATTTGTTTTTTTTGATATCTAAACATTGTATCGTATTCGAGGCAGCAAAACGAAATACGAGTTTTTAAATTTAATTTCACAATTCTCTGTTGCATTGTATTATAATTTAATTTTTACACCCTCCATAAGTTAAAATAGAGTGTACGTACAGACGTCCTGCAAATAGCCATATCACGAAATAACACAATTACTGTCTCTGGTTACCTTTACCAGACCACATAGCTATATCACTTTTATGATCCCAGAATTAAATCAGACCGTGAGTGTATCATTTTTTCAGCGTTACTCCGGAAAATTCAAGGGGATATTTTCCCGGGAGAGTCACGCGAATAGCTGACAGGCTGCTAATCCCATAATTTGATTATACGAAATGTGACTCTGTTGTGCACACTGTGGTGTTGCACTCATTCACCGCTCATTTATTTTTATTACGAGGGCCGTTTGGGAAATACAGTATTAAAATCATTTGTACGTGAATTTTCCACTAGAAACAATTATTTTATGGCTAGACTCTAAAATGTTTTCTAAAGCGTGAAAGCAACAAGAAAATGTGAACCTGCTCCTAATGGAGACGTCTGTGCCAACTGCTTAAATCCATTAAACAGTTTCCAAGGAAGATATTTACTGATTATTACTAAATTACTGAATAAGCCTTTAATTTGTAAAAAAATTAATAAAGTCTACTTTGAAAATTATATACAATGTAAATTGTTCTATCTGATGGCTTTGCCTATTGGTAAAGTTTGAATTACGGTCGTCGAAAATAAAATCTATTTTATAAATGTATTGATTCTTATTGTGATGTCCTGTTGTTGCTACCTCAATTTGGATTAATAATTCAAATGCAATATATGTTACGATTCCTTATTGATATTCTGAAATCTGAAAGCACAGTGTGTTGATATTTCGTCAACCACTGACGAAGTATTATGCCTATAGTTTATCCAATGTCGGTTCTCACTGAAAACTGCCTACAACTGCTCCTCGTTGCTCGACCTGAACTATCCAGTTCAGTTCAGTAGGCAGTTTTCAGTGAGAACCTGAAGATGGCAGATGAGATTCTGCCGAAACGTCGTTTAGACAACTGTGACTCCTGGAGGAGTCGACCATCGACGCGGGAGAGCACCCGGAAGTACAACAACACTTCATTCAACATCCGTGAAAACCTAAAAATTAACATATTGCAATGTACGTTTGTTAAATTTTATAATGTTTTATTGATAACTGCTCCTCGTTGCTCGATCTGAACTGTCCAGTTCAGTTCAGTAGGCAGTTTTCAGTGATAACCTGAAGATGGCAGATGAGATTCTGCCGAAACGTCGTTTAGACAACTGTGACTCCTGGAGGAGTCGACCATCGACGCGGGAGAGCACCCGGAAGTACAACAACACTTCATTCAACATCCGCGAAAACCTAAAAATTAACATATTGTAATGTACGTTTGTTAAATTTTTTAATGTTTTATTAATAACATTATATTTTTCAAAGCCGTACGTCGGTTCGCCAAATTGCTATGAACTTTAAATGATGCTTGACGTTAGACGCCAACAAAGTCCTCACCTCAACTTCTATAATTTATTATATATTTTAATTTTGATATATTAAAAGTCTATTATTGGAATTTTAGTTTGATATTTAAACATTTTAATATTAATTTATAAAACTATAGGCGACACCTATCGATTTTACCCTGAAGCTAGTCAAACACAAAAGATCTCCTTATCAACAGTTAGTAGGTTCTAAATAGGACTCTGTATCTTTCATAAAAACTCACAAGTATGATTGACAAATTTAATGGTTTTCGGTGGAAATATGTTATTAACAATTGTGGAAAAACAAGTCTTAACTAAATAAATAAATAAATAAATATATAATGAAAATAGGCCAAATAATGTGTTGTACAATATTGTACGAGCTCTTTTTATATTATTGTTTGCAAACAATACCTGAGTATCACACGTTGGGTGAATGGTCTGCTATTTCTTCTCATTCGTGGTCTGGTTGACAGCTTTCAGCTCTACGGTAAATCTCCGTCAAAACTGGCCACCGTCAATGGCTTCTCGTCGATTTGTGGACCGTAAAACGTATACCGTATATCCGAACTTGATGTACACTTATTTTTTGGATTAATCTGCTACACTTTATACAGGTAAGTACAATTTTCTTAATTTTAGGGTTACAAATACCTTGCAATTATAAAATACTTATTTATAGGAAGAATAGTCCTGTGACTAAACTTCGCCCTTTATGAACCTTTCATAATAAAGACCTTTATTATTATTATTATTCATGAGAAAATCCTCAAAACTACATAATCTCAACGTCTTACTGATGTTTCTTTTATGTTCTTTTCAAGAGTTCAGAAAAACGCGTCTACCTTTTACAAATAATAATTTTCGATCCCATTTGGCATTGTCTCCATAGTTATTTTTAAATTTTCGCCAATTTGATATTTGGAAACTTTGACAATCAAAATAAATATTTTCTTTTTTTGATTTTATTTCAATAAATAATCCTATCCTATATTTTTACTTTTACTCCATGAGTTTTAAGGATCATTTTGCTACCTTTCTGAGCTCTCTAGGTGCATTTTTAATGTTTTTATAAATTATTTGAATTTTTTCTCATTATGCCTTAAAACTAGTTATAATTCCACCAAAAACTATTGAAACTATTGAAAACTTCTCTTTACATGCTATTTTACAATAACTCAACTATTATGCTTTGAACAATGTTCTTTCTTTAAAATATCATATATTTTTCTTTTTAGGAAGTGTCTTGCCCTAACATGTCTCAAAATGGACTAAATTAGCCAAACTTTGTGCACTAAAAGTATCTCTGGACGTTTATTATAGTCTCTACCACAATTCTATCAAATATAAAATGACCACATATAGTAAATTTTTGATTTACTAAAGAAAATTGGTGTGAGATCACAACCTTCACATATTAGTGTTCCATAGGCCCCATACAACTCTCAAATTCAAGAGCTGGTGTATATTATCACCCCAAGGTAAGTATCTTTAAAGTTCTATACACTTAGTTCCATTACGATTGCACATTTTCATATAATGACAATTTTAATTCTAACTGTCACTTTGGCCATTTATAAATGTTAAAATTATTAATATAAGTCCCTTTTAATAACAATTGTGGCATGCTATTGATTAGAAAATGGTATAGTATAGATCATTATTACTTCTCTTGAGTTTTATACCATAAAGTTCTGAATTTTACTAATGTTCCTGTTTTTTTAGGTTTATCGTTACTCCACGATGCATAAAAGGACTTGGGCCCCATGCAGTTAACTACATGCTTGGAACTGGTTTATTAAGCCATCGTAGAACTTGAATGACTAATTTACAACAATCTAATTATATTTAACCTTGTTTAATGTCTACCTAATGCAAGGTTTTAAAAGGTACATTTATAAATTTCTTAAATTCTACATTATAACTAATTTTAAACAATTTTATTTCTATTTGGTGAGTCACACCTGTAAGACTACTATTATATTCTGGCTACTTTGCCCATTAATTGAAAGATCTCCAGTTAATCAGTCCCAGGTTAATCATTTCCCTAACGTAAATCAAATTACATGTCAATATATATAGTTTAAGTAAGGACTTTCCGAGACATAAAAAACGCACGAAAAACTTTACGAAATAATTATTATCGCCACGGACCACGGCGCCATGCCTGCATCAAACGGCTCGACGCACATTAAAAACGTATAAAGGTAAGCGAAATGAATTGCGGTCGAGGTAGAACAAAGAGTAATGGTATTTTAATGAGGTCGTTATGTTTTGTTGCGTTTTTTATGTATCGGGAACTTATTACTTGAACTATACCTACCTATCATTTCACCACTTTCAGTCATAATCTATTAGTTAATGGGTCTGCAAAACAGTGTCACGTGTATAATAAATAATTTTTAAAATATTGTAGGGCATATATTGTTTTGGAAAGTGAGTTACATGCGCCTGTTTTATTGTTATTGTTTTAAACTTGTATTGAATAAACTATACTATAGAGTACTATCTCATTTCTAGGCTACAAGAATAAAATTAAAACATTTTAAAAGGTACTCAAATAAGAAACATTGCAAAAATAATTAAAAATCGGATTAACAATAAACTTAAGTTTTAACACGTAAATATTAAATATTCATCAAATAATTAAAATATGACAAAACATGAACGATTTAAAATTGAGAGTAGAAATGTCTCAGATTAATCTTAGGTTTCTCGCATTATGCTAAACGCCAGTTAAAAGAACCCATATAACTTTAACCAAGGAACAGGTTTCGAAGTCCTATAATTAGTATGTAAAGGCAATTTACTTAATAACTTCATAATCGCAGAATTAAGTAATGATAATTCAGTCAACTCACTGCTGTAATTTGATTCTGTACCTACCTCTCAGTTTTGTTTTAAAATTGATCTAATTGCTAATGTTAACATTGTCCACCATATTCTGTATAACCTAGAGTTCAATAAACCGGCATCTACATACGCATTTAGTTCATTATTGGGAACTGGTATCATATTGTGAATGTAAATTCCTCTATTTCCCGAACATTTTATGTTGTCCGCTTATAGATAAAAGTCAAACACTAATGTTCCGATAACATGTAAATATTAATAAAACAGTAAAAATCAATTCATACCAATTTCCTATACAATGCCTTATTATTGTTTCATGCTTGTTCTGTTTCCTATTCTCTTTCACATAATGGCTGATTTCGCTTTCGATGTATTTATTGGTCACTTTAAAAATACGTCGCGATCAAACATCTGAACAAGCTCAGAACGTTGAAATATATCGTCTCATCGATAAATAGTATGATATATTCTTATTGTTCAGATGTAACAGATGTCAATAAATATAAATTTAAATTATAAGATGGAGAAATCGTAAATATATTTTTTTAAATATGAGATATCAGTAAATAGAGATTGACTATTGGCTACTATGCTAAGCCCAGTTAGGCTATTTATTTTTCGATTGCAATAGACACTGGACCGCTAGATGGCGCCTGCTGAATATTTTACATGTCGCTATCCCAAAGATACCGAAATGTACTAAATAGTCAAGTGATTCTCGTGTCGGTCGTCACATGCCTACCTTGCACTGACGAGAGCCAACAGCTCGAAACTGCAGTCTGCAAGTGGTGTGGACGACTGGCACGCGAGCTCCTTTAAGTAGGATCAGTCTTTCGGCTAGTGTTTGTTGCAATCGAAGCAATAGCGTTGTGATGGTAATATGCAATTATTGTACTTAACTCTCCAGGCTTGTAACTTGTAATTCATCGCTCGGCGGGGCACATAGTCCACGATTCTTATTTGGGAAATATTATAATATGGACAGATGAAGCAAAATTTACTAAAAATGGACTTTTTAATAGACACAATCCGCATTATTGGAGTGACTCAAATCCTCATACGTTCAGAGAGCGAAACTTTCAGGAAAGTTGGCAGTTCAATGTTTACTGTGCCATAAGAAACGATAGAGTGGTGGCATTACAATTTTATTAGGAAAATTTAAACGGTAAATTAAACTTTCTCTTCTGCTAATATGTATAGGTAAATTTTTGTTTTTTTTTTAGGTGAAAGATATTTGAATGTCTTACAATATTTGAATAATAACTATTTAGAAAATTTACCTCTCGCCGAACATAGAAACATTTTTTGTCAGCACGACGATGCTCCCCCACATAACGCATATTTAATTAATAATTATTTACAAGAAACTTTTTATGATCAATGGATTGCCAATAATGGACCTTTCTTATGGCCTCCTCGCTCGCCCGATTTATCAGTTCTGGATAATTTCATTTGGGGAACTATTAAAAATAAAGTTTATCAGAGCCCATTAACAACCATTGAAGATTGTATGCAAAGAGGAAGAAAGGCATTTCAAAACATATCACAGGATTCAATTAGAAGAGCTACCCATGAGGAACTAATCCGAAAGTGCGAAAAATGTGCCGAGGTTCGAGGGCGAAATTTTGAGCAATTATTAAATTAAAATGAAATCATATTTTAAATTGATCTTATCTCTGCTATTTTAGTTCATGCCATATCTTCAATTCGGTTAATACGCATGTTACAGTGTTAGTGTTATTTTGCGTTTTTGTGGATATCGAGTAGCAAATGTGCTGCAAGTTCTTGATGTTACTTTATCACATTCTCCATAAATAATAAACAAATTTAAAAAGTGTTCGTTGATATAATTTAAACCTGGCATTTTTTGACATAAGATAATGACTGATTGTTTCTTCTAATCATGGCTATTTTGATGAAATGATTACAACAACTCATGGATTTCTAATAAAATCGCAAATATTTCAAAAAGTTGTAACTTTAACCCCCACAATGCTAATATCAGAAAAATGGAAATTCAATTTTACGCAACTTGACGTAAAAAATACAGGGTGTTCTATTTGACCTAAACAAGTTTTCGGGGTTTGAAGTTGACAAAATGTAACGCGAAAAACGGAAAACTTGGTATGATATTATTGAATTTATTTCAGTTTTAGAACGTAGTTCTCCTTGTGTTATTTTTACGAGACAAGAAGCAAATGAGGATCTTTTACAAGAAGAAAGTTATAACGGTTCTTGCAAACCATTGCACCTGTCAAATTTTCTATAAAATGTCAAAGATCTCTGAAACGGCTAGGTTTAGGTATAGGATATGCTACATATTTTCGACTCAGAATTTTATGCTCTTTACGAAAACCCTAAAATATATGGGGTATTCCATTTGAAATAAGCAAGTTGGTATCGACTTTCGGTACAAGCGGAAGTGCCAGATGCTTGTAATTAGTTTAGTTGAATTGGCCACACTGATATTAGTAACTATCTAAATTTTTAAAATTTTCTGATGCGTACTTTTCTCTACATCGATCGATTCATTTCCCAGTGAGGCACCCTGTATAAACCATTCGTAGGGTAAGACGTTGTGACAACGCTTTCGAAGATTGCTTTCCAGAAGCTTGCAGAGGGAAATAATCTTTTACAGTCATTTGCTAACACATTCGTCATTCCAAACCAAACTACAGAAGTGACTAGGTTGCCGCGTAAAGGCTGTCCTATTCGAAGGTAACTACACAGACTTCCTTTCGTATCTGCCGTATAACAATTTTAGTGAAAAGATTGTTTCAGCTTCGTCATTGGTAATACCAAAATGTCTTTTCCAACAGAATTGTTACTCAATTTCATTGTCATAATGAAGAGACAGGTCATTGTATGGATATGAAGAGAAGAGAGTATGGATTCCACCAATTTTGTATGGAACCGATAGAATAATGTGTGCATTAAGAACGAATGCTAAGTGTTTAGTGACTATAATTTACTGAAAATGTTGATTATAATTATCGATCTTTGGAAATTTGATGAGGTATTTTATTAGAGAGCAGATTTCATTAACGGGTGTCCAATCAGCTTTTTTAAGGGTACTTCTGATTATCATCGGTATCATCTGTCTCCCATTAAACCATGCCCGTTTTCTCGTGAAACGCCCTATATATCTGGCTCACTTAGCTATGCGAGATTCTATTTGCAATAAATGATTATAGGTAATTAATTGTCTGCTAATAATCTAATAAGTATTTCCATTTCATTCATTGACCCATAAAATCTGGGTTAGACACCAAAATCGATTACCTACGTTGAACAACATTGGAGATATAATAATATTTACCTCTCGATATACATATTATTGAGTTGAGAACTTGTAGACTTATATAAGACGATCAAACAAAGCGGTAAAATTTTATTTTATAGACTTTAAATCATAAATTATAACCAATGGAGTATTGCACTAGTATATTCAATGCGTGTCATAGCATGCAGCTTAATGAAGCTTATACGTATTTCGGTTATTTTCCACTCCAGTGAACGTTACAGGTTCATTTATGAGCTTACATAAAGTTTTTGATAGAGAAGCATATATTAGAACACTCAATACAACAATATTACTATCATAGAACTTTCAGAACGTAATACATTCATCCATCACATTCGTGAATATAAAGGAACCGAAAGATATATGTACATCTATGAAAATAATATATTGGAAAATAAAGGAACAGCACATCTATTTGTATACAGACAAAATAAATTAGCTATTGATTTTTTTGTGGGTTATGAACATACGCTCTTATATAATATATATGGAGATATATTTCTGTTATATTGTAAAATTTACTGTAATAGACTTAATAATGATTTGATAAGCAAAATATTATTTGCAAATTTTTCACAAATAGAACTATGTGTTAATATCAAATCCTGAAGATAGATTACAATATGAACAATATAATACTTAAAATCAAATTTAACTGATATAAATAACAGAATACTTTGTCCAATGTCAGTTTGAAATATTATAAATTCAGCATCTCCACCGGGGATGTCCGTTGGTATGCCTCTCTACAAGGGTGTACAGCAGGCAGCGCCGCCTTATCGATATATAATTTATCCCCTCGTATATGAGATGTAGTCGAGGATATGTGCCATTGCACCGATGCGGGCGGCCGGTAAAGAATTCAAGCTGATGTTCAGAATGATCAGTCCTAAAACCAGAAAGTGCTGTGCGAGACAGTTTTCGTGGAACCGGGCAGTGCCGTGCGTTGTGCGGTGTTTTCTCTTGATAAAAGAAATCTAAGTTGCTTGTGCTATATTTACCTAAAACGCTTATTGTTAACTGTAATATTTCTTTAAAATAATATTTTTAAAATGGCTTTTGGAGACCATTTGATATAGAAGAAAATTTACATATTGAAAATATTGAAGACGAGGTAACGTAGTCGATCGAATCGAGTTTAAAGTTTAAGAACGACTTCTTTTTAAAATGTTTTCTTAAATGTTTTCTTAAAATGTTTTCTTAACCGCCTCTCAAGCTACTGAAGTAACCCCCTGGAAGATCTCAAGGATCTTGTGCTAGGCAAAGAGAGACGAGGCCCTACAGTTTAGTGTGGATTCCGAGCCACTCTTGGGGCAATTTTTTTAATGAAAAATTGTTTCGCCTTGCGGGAATCGAACCCACTTCGCTAGGCAACTCAGTTTGCTAGCAACAAACAACAACAACAACATAGATTTACTAAAAATTAGAATGATACAAATGTCCTTCCCGGGCACTCATAGCCCATGTTAGCCAATCATATACGCGCGATGCGCCGTGACAGTTGAAAAGCTAAATGGAACGAGACTGGGTCGGACATGAAAGAAATTTAAATAAGAATACAATCTCCTTTTGCAAGGAAGCAAATTAAAAGGTAAATAACATAAAACAGGTAAACAAGCGGAACTTAAGATAATTTGTATATAATATAAAATAAAAAGATGTAAAAATAATCATGACTGAAGGTATAAAAGCGGTGGCTTTAACACACTTAGCTACCATTCCCTTATAACTGCTTAAAGAGAGAAAACAATCCAATGACGGACACAGGTATTATAAAAAGGATGTTTGAATTAACCACGATTCAGATTTCTACTATTAATCTGTTGCTGTTGCAGATCATTGCGTTAAAAGAAAACGGAAAATTGAAAAATTTAAAAAAAATTAACGATGCTTCAAAAGACGTTATCCAAGGCACAGTTTATAATGTTTATCAAGAAAATGAAGTCCCTACTTTAGACATGATTTCGAATAAATTGCGCGAATGCCCGTATTATAATTCTGCATGCCGGAAGTAGAAATGGGTTCGTATTCAACGCACTGCTCTTGTCAGCCAAAAATATAAAATAGTGTTCTGCTGACTATCGCGAAGATATGATCGCGGATTTGGTTGAAAAATGATTCGCCGAACACCTGTTATCTAATATTCCCCCAAATACAGTTATCGTTATGAATAACTCTTTATCATTCGCGATTATTAAATAAAGTACCAAATAATAATACGAAAAAGGACGATATAATAAAGTTTATGAGATATAAAAATATAAATATTTGCTGGCACGCGTTCGAGGTGGGTTTGCAAAGAAATGCCGCGCTCATGTTTTCATATCGTTTTAAACTAAAATTGGACAAAATTTAATCCACAGTCCAATGTTGGATTCATTACTGCTTTAACTTACTGATGATACAACAATAATCACGATACTAATTGCATTGTTCCAGTGTCAATTGGATCACGGTAAAGAAGAGATTTAAGATGCCCCAAAAATAAAAATCCATTGGATTTAAGTCGGGTGGCCTAGCAAACCACCCAACCGTTCCACCACGTCCAATCCATCGCTGAGGAAATTGTGTATTTAAAAAATTTCTAACCGCCAGACTAAAACACACTGGTGCGCCATCGTGCACATACCACATACTTCTGCATATCGCCAAAGGTACATCTTCCAACAAATATGGCAATGTTTGTTGCAAGAAATTTAAATAGATTTTACCTTTTAATCTATTGCGTAATTCTGTTGGTCCAATTTTCTCTTTACCACAAATTTCTGCCACAAATTAACAGAGAAACGTCGTTGAAAGTGGGACCTTCTTACTACATGCGGGTTTTCATCTGACCAATAATGCATATTTTTGAAGATAAACAGCCCGTTCCTGGCAAAACATGGCTCCTCAGAGAAACACAGGATGTTTAAAAAAATCCTCATTTCTTGCGTGTTTTTTCAAAATCCACCTACAAAATTCAATGCGATCTGCATAATCTAGCGCTTGGACACGTTGATAATGGTAGGGGTGTAAGCTCATATCTCGCAATGTCCCCCATACCACAATATGGGTTTGCGAAAGTTGGATCCTCTTCTACAAGTTCCAAAACTTAAACCTCCGTTTCTATTACCCTATTCTCACGTTGTGAAGCTCGTTCGCCCGCATATCCATCGAGATTGCCTGTTTCCCGAAAATGCTATAAATTAGAACTGAAAAATAAGTGGTAATAAAAAAGTTGAGTTTTTACCCGGAATTATCTGAATGAGGTGGCAAAAAGAAACAGAGGAGAACTATGAGTGACAGAAAGGAATTAACATGTACGTATTCTGTGACCTGTTATATATGTATATAGTTAACTTGGCTATAAATGTAAAGTGCGGTGAAGAAATTGCCTATTTGATCATACAAGAAAGTTACAAAGTTATTGAAAAAGTTGTACTGAGAAATTTTTGTTCTTTTCAGGAAGTAGCAATTTGTAGATTTGAAAGTCTTGTGAAAGAGCCTCATTAGATCTAAGGTAACTTTCTAATTAATTAGAATGCATTTTATCTCATGTCTTATTATCTTTAAATTAAATGTATTTGCTCTTTATACAGCATTATTTATTGTTCTAGGCCTTTTTGATCATACCGTATTGTTACGTAATTTTACTGCATTCACTGTTTTTTTACGACCATTGAGCATTTCAAAATCCAATACAAGATATTATTATCAAACTCGCTCTATTGAATCGAAATTTAAGATAGTTCTAGAGAAAAGGCATCTAAATATTTTTTTTATGCAGGCACTTGGGTACAAACGTAGTGTTACTTCTGCTTACTGTAGCTCTGGGATTTTAGTTTCATGGGGGTCTTCAGTGACAAACTTTAGGCCTAGTACCTCATAGGCGTGGTAAGTTCAGTTCTAGACAAAACCCAAGAGGTTATTGAACTGCAATTGTGCATAATGTTAATAGCTACAGTGCTAGATGAGCTTTCCAAACAATTTTCAGACAACATTCTTGTGCGTGGACACTTTTAAGTGTGAATTTTGATGGTGGCGTACCCTGAAAAGTTCAAATTGTGTTAGATGTAAGTAAAAGCCATTGTACGGCAATTCATTAGTATAAATGGTTGTAATAGGTTATATGTAATACTTTTCATTGGTATTTGGGGTGCCCAAAGTTTAATTTTAAATAATAAGTTGAAAAAGTTTCAAAATTTCTAAATTTGTCAATGTCCACCCTAGAGTTTTCATAGGGGTATCAAGATAACCGGCATAAGACAGATAAAGAAAATCAAAAAACATTTTAGGCAATTTATTAGAAAAGGCATAAAAAATCCATATATAGTTTTTCAAGTTTAAAAAATCCAGGGGGCCAAAAGTGCAAATGTTGGTCATATCCATGGTAAAAACGTCAGAGAGTAATTTTTCGAATTGTAGAGTCTGTATTGTTTACAATTATTTAAAAGGGGCATGTAAACCCGAAATAAGATTGTACTTACCGATTATTTGATAATAATCCATGTTTAAACATAAATTTTGTGTCTTCGAATTTAAAATAAAGTGTTTGTCACTTAATAATTAGAAGTTCACTGGATCTTCGAAATAACAACAACTGGAAACCATCTTCAAGGTCAACAGCTGATTGGAATGGATTCGCCGCAACATTTGTGGACAGTGCAAAACAATAATAAAGAGCTCCATAATACCAAATGGTATACTATTTTCATAATTTTAAATCAATTGTTTAATCGATATTTCTCTGCTTTTGTATTATAGTTTCAAGGATTGTGTTTACTTGTAAAAATTATGCACACCAAATACCATAATAACAGGTGTCAATTGTTGTTGCGATTTCAATTTCAGTCAAGGTACTCACTCATTCGCAGAACTCGCTACTGTGGTTAAGGTTATCTGCTCAACTGCTGCTGAGTTGACCATTTTCCCGTGTCTCAACACAGGTGGCGCCCAGGCATAACTAATTTTATAATACAAGTTTTCATTATTCAAAATTTTTCCCAATAGATAAATTTCTCCTTTCAACAAATGGTTTTATTTAAATTCATACTTGCACAATTTCAAATTCAGTTTAATTTAACAATTTTAATTTCACACTTCAAAACATAGTAATATATAAAAAAAATATATGTATGTGGAATAATTTTTTTTTTTTTATACATTTATTTAACGTCGGCCTATTTCCGCTACTGAGGCCTAACACCGACGCCTGTAGACGAGCTACCCCCAATAAGGAATTTTGCCGAACCTCTTCCCTTAAGAAGAGTAGGGATCTTTTACTTGCCTAACATTTAATAGACAAGGGACCGACGGCTTTACATCCCCTCCGAGGGATGGTATATCTCCTATATGGAATAAATATTCTAAAAGCAACTTAGGCTAACCCACAACCCTGACTGAGCTACCGGCTTATGGGCATTTACTATTTAAAAACTGTAAGTATACGCCACAGCATAAAGACGTTCTGCAGCAGCTAAATATCTACGACATTCTCCATACAACAAGTGCATATCCGCGAGCTGTGGATAAGTGTAATTTTCTGCCATAATGTTCAAAATTCACTATTAAGTACAGCGTTTTGAAATACTACACTAAACGAAAGTAAATTAATAAAATAAATTCTAAGGATACAGAAAAACGTGATCCAAAGTCGAAAAAGAACAAAAGCAATAACACAAAAGAACCGTGTAATCAGTTAAGGACATGAACTAAACTAATGTAAATTTTTCTAATAACAGTTTGGAACATTTTGTCCCTTCTAATTTTTAAGGTGTCTTTTACTGGTTTTTATTCTACGTTAACTGATGCTATTGACTACATAATTTAAATTGCACTTATTCTGGCTAACTAGGTAGACAATAAAACCGCAAAAGTAAAAAAACAAAAAGGTAGCCGCCACCGCAGCCGCCGCCGCCGCCGCTACTTTACCGGTGACACTCGGCGGTTTGCATCTTAATTCAATGCTCACTGCTTGATCAGTGTTGTCAGATGTGTGAAATTTTCATATGGCACAGCGGCGAAATTTCATGGCATTTTTTAACAAATCAGGGTAGTTTTGGTGCTATACGCTATTGTATGTATTTGATAAACTCGAAAGGGCAATAATTCCTTTTTATTGGCTATAAAAATATTTAACGCAGATTAAACTTTATTCATGAAAAATAGGAAAAAAAAAATTTTGAAACCTAACCTAAATTTTTTGAGGAAAAAAATATTTCGTGATTTATAAATTGCTCCATATTATTCAGAATACAGATTGAACACACAGTTACGTGGCACACCGATTTGTTAAGTACTACAAAATTTCATTTAGGTTTGTTCGTTTAATAGAAGGGAGTGAAGGGATTGGCTTTCAACGTAAATTTGGCATGTTTGTCAATTTTTACTATTAATTTCATAAAAATGGTATAAATGGGTAAAAAATTCTAAATAATAGTATAATTTATTACTTAAAATAAGTGCAGGTATACTTTAAACGAGGATAATTGAAACTGGTCAGTGTTAAAGCACAGGACCTTGCGCTCTGAACTTGATATTTCGTCCTATACAGGGTGTTGCATCATGAGAGGGACATAGCTAAATAGGAGGTAGAGAACATCAGTGGTAACCGGAACCTCCCATAGAAATGTCTCATTGGGCCTTCATTACGAGGTTGCTGGGTGTTAAATAATTTTTGGCCAAACCTGTTTTTTGTCATAACTTTGACAGGGAATGAAATAACGGATTCATATTTGGTACGGCTAATGTACTAACGAGCCCCAAGAGGTACATGTATAAAAAAAATATATCCAGGTCCGGACTCACTATAAATTATGTTTCTTCTTTGCATCAATAAAACATCACCCTGTATATATTTTTTTGAAATTTCGATACGATATTCGAAAAGAGCAAGAAAAAACAAACAAAATGGCTTATTTCATTTTTTTATTACACCTTCGTAGTTATTTAAATACGTTGTTAAATGTGCAAGAAAATGGATTACAGAACCCTATTAAATGAGAGGCACGTGAAATAAATAGTTTTATAACTAAAATTTGCAAAAATTCTATTGAGCCTAGGTGGCCTGGGTGAATCCTAATTCCGGCACGTTTTAAAGGTCCATTTTGGTAAAAAACTGTGGTCCTAATAAGTAATCGGGTATGAAATAACAAAATTTTTAATCAATCACAGTAGGCTTGTTCAAAGTGACAGATAATAAAAAGAAATCTCCTAAACAGTTGAATAATTGTTTGTTAGTAATTTAATGTGTCCATAATCCGCATTTAGTTAGTGAAAACTTGTGAAAATATTTTAACTATGCCAGTAAAATTTACAAACGTGGAATATGCTGACATAATATTCATCTATGGTTTCTATAATGGAAATGGTAGGTCGGCGGAAAGAGAATATCGGCTGCGTTTTTCTGGTCGTCGATGCCCTAATCATAAAACCTTTAGTACGGTGTTCCAGTATGCAAGACAACACGGAAAGTTTCCTAATTCTGCAGTTGTGGAGCGTGTTTTACAACAAGGTGTGCAGGAACAAAACAATATTATAAACGTAGTTCAAGAAATCCCAAATATGAGCACTAGACGAATCAGTTTGGCAACTGGTATTCTTCATTGGCGAGTATGGAGAACCCTAAAAAGAGAACGTTACCATCCATATCATATCCAGCAGGTACAGCGTCTTCAACAAGGCGACGATATCCCCCGCCTGGCATTTTGTCATTGGTTGTCTAACCATCGCCCAGTCATTTACAGAACCTTATTTACGGATGAGGCACAATTTACAAGGGATGGAGTAAACAATTCACGAAATAATCATAAATGGGCACAGGAAAACCCACATGCGGTACGCCAACGCCGTTCGCAACATAGGTTTTCTGTAAATGTTTGGGTCGGACTTGTGAATAGACATTTGATAGGGCCACATTTTTTTGAAGAAAGATTGAATGGTGAAATTTACTTTGATTTTCTTCAAAACATTTTACCGAATATGTTAGAAAATATCGGTATAAGAGGCATGTTGTTTCAGCATGATGGGGCCCCACCACATTTTAACCTTCAAGTAAGAGAACACTTAAACAATGTGTATCCTAATAGATGGATTGGGCGCGGGGGTCCACATGAATGGCCACCAAGATCTCCTGATTGTAACCCTTGTGATTACTTTTTATGGCACCACTTAAAAAACTAGGTTTATAGCATTGAAATTGAAAGTAGACAACATTTAATCCAGCGCATCGTTACAACCTGCGTCGAAATACGGAATAATCCAGAAATGATACGTCGAGCAATTGGTGACCTTTCTAAACGCGTAAGAAAATGCACAGAATGTGGGGGAGGACATTTTGAAAATTTACTTTAGTGTCAATTACGTTTTATTTTTAAACACATTTAGTTATTGTTTTGTTATTTATTGTTAATTGAATGGAAAATATTTTATTTATTTAGATTTTAGTTTGTTCTCTTTTCCAATTTTTATTAAGTATAAAATGTTGATGATTTTCTTGATCAAAGTAACTGGTTGCTTAGGCCTAAATGGTTTAAATTATCTGTCACTTTTATTCTTTGAACAAGCCTACTGTGATTGATTAAAAATTTTGTTATTTCATATCCGATTACTTATTAGGACCACAGTTTTTTACCAAAATGGACCTTTAAAACGTGCCGGAATTAGGATTCACCCAGACCACCTAGGCTCAATAGAATTTTTGCAAATTTTAGTTATAAAACTATTTATTTCACGTGCCTCTCATTTAATAGGGTTCTGTAATCCATTTTCTTGCACATTTAACAACGTATTTAAATAACCACGAAGGTGTAACAAAAAAATGAAATAGGCCATTTTGTTTGTTTTTTCTTGCTCTTTTCGAATATCGTATCGAAATTTCAAAAAAATATATACAGGGTGATGTTTTATTGATGCAAAGAAGAAACATAAACTATAGTGAGTCCGGACCTGGATATATTTTTTTATACATGTACCTCTTGGGGCTCGTTAGTACATTAGCCGTATCAAATATGAATCCGTTATTTCATTCCCTGTCAAAGTTATGACAAAAAACAGGTTTGGCCAAAAATTATTTAACACCCAGCAACCTCGTAATGAAGGCCCAATGAGACATTTCTATGGGAGGTTCCGGTTACCACTGATGTTCACTACCTCCTATTAAGCTATGTCCCTCTCATGATGCAACACCCTGTATATTTAGCAATGGTATCGAGATTCGAATGGTAGTTGAAACTGTGCAGGCGAGTCCGAGACTGGCAATGTAATCAGCCTGAATGAACCATCTACGACTGCACTGGTTTAAAGATAATAAAACGGATAGGCCTACTAGCATAAAAAAAAACACGTAAATGTAGTCAACGGTGGATATGTGCTGTGCTGTTAATGTGCCAGTGCAGTGCGTAAATACCTGTTATAATATCAAGCGTAGGAGTTTAGTTAGTTATTGTTCATATTTATAAATATTTAATAAAATATTTCAGTTATTTACTAATTTATCATGGCTTTCTGGAGATCATTTGAAACAGATGATAATATAATAACGCCCGAAAATCTTATCATTTTCTTATGACATGCATTTCTATTTACCTCCGCCCATGTACAATAAAGAGATGCCGACTGTTTTTGTCGGCTTTTAGTTTTCATACGGTTTCAATTAAATTAGTTTATACTTTATACAACAGAAAATAATTGTATAAAAATTTTTCAAATGGTACAACTGGCAACATTGCAAGTAATTATTTACGAATGTCGGAGCAAACGTAAATGTCTGAATCACCTCAATATTCCATAAGGGTGGCAGGCCTTTAAAGTTTTTATGCCAATTAGGGAGATGTTCAACCGGCAAAGCATACAATAGAGTTGAACTTTTACTTGGTTGAGCTGTCACTTCTATTCAGTAATACTCTGCCTTCCTCAATATTCCAAAAGTTCTCAACCAAATTTATTACCAATTAATTAATTTTTTTAACTTTTTGTATGCAAAACTATGGACTTTAGACCCTACGTTATATAAGACTTTTTTGTTTGCCTGGCCGTTTCATTACCAGTTCTTCTTAATGGCATGAAACTAATGGCATCCTGTATAACGTTAACCTCTCCTTGATTATCAAGTATGGAATTCGTATATTGAAAGAATACTGTTAAATTTATGATAGAGAAGCAGTCATCCATAAAACCATGTGGTTGTTGTGAGATTGATTTTTTTACTGCAGAATAAATATAATTATAAAGATGTTTAAAGATTATATTAAAGATAAATAATAATGTTTACGTTTGGAAAGTTGTGTATTTTAAATAAGAATGTGCGATAAAATAACCTGTTAAAAATTGTTGATAGCCACAAATTTTTGGGGCTGGTATAATTATAAATGTAGAAAGTCACTCTGTATGTAACTATACAAGTAAGTAAAATGACATTATGGCAAATATTAACTCTATCTTAATTAGTCCTAATGAAGAAACCATCATCTAAGGAAATTACTAGAGTCAACTTAATACTATTAAATTCAACATTAGCAAAATTGCCTCTACAAGAAAGCGCACTTAAAACCATTTGTATGAAATAAATTCCATTAGATTCTTTTCCACACATTTTTCTATTGTAATTTCATATTAGCGTTACGTTACTTCCATTCGGGTTAGCCCGTCTTTTCCCGCTATATAATTATTAATTATGCAAAGCGATATTGCAGAAATGGATGGTACACTGTGCATGCAGAGCGTTTTTCTCTCTACTCGCACAGCCCTCGTTAAGTGGCGATACTGGGAAGCACTTTTCAGTGTTGCATGTCCCAATTTCGCATGTAAAACTTCGGTAATTATTCACGGCATAATTATTCTGACAGTTTAATGAAACACGAGTTCTCAGTTTATTAGCCCTGCCATTCAACTTTCTTGCTCGGCATAAGTGATGTTTAATTTGTTTTAATTTCAACAATAATTTTAGCCGAAATACCCAGGTGTTATCACCTAACCCGTATTAATTACCCAACAACTGATTAGATGGTGAAATATGTAGTCCTGTTCCTGACAGAATTTAAAAACAATAGAAAAACTTCTTGTTTTCAAGCACTAAAAAGTACGCACGATTAAAAATAACTTACTCATAATGGTAAATGTATGGAAACTTATACTGCTTATACAGGGCCTTCATAAATAATAGAGAAATATGTGACGAAAAATGTGAGTAACCAGTTATACAAAAATTGGAAATGATTAGCAACAAATGGGCTAAACATGAGCGAGGGCCTCGTTTTTGAAAAAATAAAAAATCTTGGTATTATTTCGGGAAATTAAGTTAAAGAATTATTTTAAAATGAAAAATTAAAAGTATATTTGGCACTGGCTTACAGAGCTCTAAATAAAAAAAATAACGAAAATGATACATATAGTTAGATAGATAGATAGATAGTAAGATGAGTTTTACTAACAGCTTCTGTTATATAAAAATAATACAATATAATATAAAACTTAATGTTAATAAAATATACTTATAATGCAGTAAAAAAAGCATATTAATTTGCACAGTCTGGACGCAGCAAGATTATGATTTTATCCTGTTTTGGGTATCACCCGGAGTATATTCCTAAGTTTTGAACCTCGAAAACCTTGTGCTACTTTCTTTTTATAAATAATTAACTACTTACGAGTTACAGAGACCCACAGTAACTCGACCGGTAAGTGTTTGAGCAACAGAAGCCGTAAGAAAACTCAAAGCCAGATATACTTCTACACGGACAATACGAAACGACTCCCTGGACCATAAATTTACCTAAATGTCATCTAGAATGCACCTACCACAGGAAGAATGAAACGAGTAATGTGATATATGAGAAAACATTTTATGAAATTCTTAGCAAATACCCAAATTATATTAAAATTTACACCGGCGGGTCAAAGACGGAACAAAGAGTTGACAGCGCTATCTCTGTATCAAATCAAGTTTACTCGTGGACACTAAATCAAGCATGCAGCATATTTACCACCGAACTCTATGCTATCTGGCAGGCTCTACGATACTGCGATATGACGAACCACTATATATTTTTGATATGCTCTGATTCGCTAAGTTCCATCGAGGCCATGAAAAACAGATTTTCTGAAGATCCATTGGTGCAGCAAATACTTTCGTTAATTGACTAGTTACACTCTAACGATAAAACAGTTACTTTCCTTTTGACGCCAGGCCATGAGGGCATCAGAGGCAACGATCTCGCAGATAGAGGTGCACGCGAAGCAGCTAAAAAAGTTACAATAGATCACACACCATTACATCCTCAAAACCTGAAGACGCATGTGGATACTAAAATTAAGGAAGCCTGGCAACAAGAATGGAATAGCATATATGCTAAACTGAAACCTATATAACCTACTATTAATAAGTGGAAGTTGCCATGTGAATTAACTAGAAGGGAACAAGTCACATTATGTCGACTTTGGATAGGGCACACCAACCTTACATCAGTCCGCCTATTAAGAGGGGAACAACCACCGATATGTCAAACATGCGGAATGCAACTAACCGTAAAACATATCTTACAAGAATGTGAAAGATACTTAGACTTACGATCGCAGTTGGACATTCTAAATCATCTACAGCAAACCTTAGCGAATGACAAGGAATCAACTCGGAAATTTCTAAATTTTTTGAAAAGTCTAACTTACTACGTCGGATCTAATGAATGCAGTCAATTCCTGACTGCTTCTGTTATCGTTTTTTACCGCGTTTTTTTCGAGATTAAAATGTGATTAACTCCGGTTCTATAAATCGGACCTGGGCAAATTATAAACCAGTCTCTTCGTAATAACATTTTCAATAAATCCTCGTTGGTTTTACGTCTCTGAAGTACGTACATAACCTACAAAACTGAAAAGACGAGAGAAAAATAGTGTTCTTTTCGTTTTAGTGCTCAAGACCGTGAACTAGACCAATCTGAATCAAACTTTCAGAAAGTATACTTTTTTATGTAAGAAAAAGTTGGTGTCAAAATATTGAACCCATTGGGCAAAATTGCATTTGCTATCTAAAGTTTGAAAGGCCCGCCATTTTATGCCATTAAGTCCAAAATGAAATATTATTTTCAAAATGCCAGCTTTCAAATGCAATTAAATATACATTTTTTTAAACGTAATTTTGGTTACTTTGTTTAGATGTTTTTATAACTTAAATAACAACTAATTTTTTTTCGGCCATTTTGAAAAAATAATGTAAGTTTTTTATCAGATCGGTAGAGAATTTTAGTACCTTTAATTTAAAAAAAAAGAAAGTTCATTTTTATTAACGTGAACTCGAGATATTTAACTTTTGCATTTTGGCCAATAGTTAATTAACAAATGCATATTTTGAGCTAAAATTTGGACGGTATCATTTTGAAACCTGTTCATTTCATGTGACAAATTAAAAAAAAAATTAAGTTTTATAGAAACTTATTTACACGCATTGTAATGTAAGTATTGTTAATTGAGCTAAAAAGTGGTGATAACTTCCTTGTTTTTTAAAATTCGGAGGACTTTCTTTTAAAATATGTTATTTTTTCCCTAGCAATACGATGAGAAACTTAGTTTTTGTTTTCTTTTTATTTAAAATTTGTTATTATTTTTTAAATTTTTTCACAGAACTTAGTTGCAAAATGCAATAACTTCTTTGTTTTTTAACATACAGAGGACATACATATTTAGAGAGAAAGAGATGACGACTGTTGAACAGTCAAAGTGAACTTGTGAGATGTGTTGTCAGTGTGTTTTAATGGTTTTCCAGTGCAGTGCATAAATACCTATTATAATATATAATAAATTTAAATATTTAGACTTTATATTTAAAGCTGATATAATACCTTAATAATAATATGTTATTGGCGAAATGAACAAATATAGGTAAGTATCTAATAAACAAAAAATAATAAAAATTAATACAATTTTCAAAAAAGTTTAACATTTTCTTATGACAACCATTTCTATTTACCTTGGCCCATGTACAATAAAGAGATGCCGACTTTTAGTTTTTATACGGTTTCAATTATGCTCGTATACACTGTACCTGCGGAACGAATAATTGCTTATACATGAGGACAAATTTTTACATTTTCTTTCTCTTTCATATTCTCCACGACTTCCATTCCATTCCATTATGATTTTGTAAATTTATAATAATAAAAATGTTTATTTTTAAATAATAAACTATTTTACTATATTATTAATCCTCGCCTTTAAAACTTTTCCTAACAAGTATTTATATTATAATATTTTCTTTTTTAAATAAAACTTGACAATATACAACAATATAAATTTAATCTAAGTATTCATATTTATATAGAAAAATAGTAAAAATTTTTTTTTACAGGTTTATACATTAGCAATCGTTGGTACATGTGAACATATGAGTTTGAAAATAAAAAATACTCATTTTCATTATTAACAAAAAAACTAAGTTGATGATGGCATTGCGAGGAAAAAATAACATATTTAAAAAAGTCCTCTATATGTTAAAAAACAAGGAAGTTATTGCATTTTGCAACTGAGCTCTATGAAAAAAGTTAAAAAATAATAACAAATAACAAAGATGGTAAAAATGGTAAAAATTTGGTTATGGCCTCTCCGGCTATGAACATTTTAAATTCTAGAATATTTCAGACTTTATAAATAAAAAAGGTCCAGTATAAATGACCCTGACCTTGTCAGTAATCCTGAAGGGATAAAGAAATCTCAAAAAAACAAGATGGAATTTAAATTCCCAAACAGCTATTTAGTTAACAATCAAAAAAATATTTAATTACGACACTTTTTCAAAAAAATATTCATCCATTTATGATGCAATACTTGATCTCTGAATAATGAAATGTTAGAGGCTCCTCCCTGCAGTTGTAAACTAGACCAGTTGTACTTACAGTCGTTAAGACGAAGGCTGCTCTCCGGAGAATTAAAATAGTTACCACATTAGCTGGACCAACAAACTATTCAGCAAAACTAAGCTGGTTGAAAACGATGACCGAACATCTCAGGTGGAAAGTCTTAGTTCTCTTCAATTACATGACCCGTTCCGGCATCCACGACAGGTGTAATGTGTCCTCAAGCCACATAGGCGGGTAATACTTGCCACTGGCTTAAATCTTTGAGAGTGTCAGATTATCGGGTGAGGGTTGGCAAGGCCCTCAAAAAAAACCTTAGATGTTCTTAGGTTTTCTATTACAGAAAGGTGGTGTCTGCACTTGGCTGAAGTTACAGCAGTAATCTCTTTTCCTAGCAACATGGCTATTCCTTTTTTACTTTGTCACAAAAAAATGACCAAAAAATCCGCCATAAAAACTATCCCTTTTCCCTCTAATCCGGGGCTACCAATTATAGTATAAAATTCTTATAGTAGAGTAGAGCCAAGTTTGAAATGCCCCATTTGATCTGTCTTTTAATAAACCAGTATTCCTGAGATGTTGTCATTACATTTTCGCACTAATTATTTGTTGGTTATATTAATGTCATCTGACATTGCCTTCCAATTCAAAACTATAGACCGTAGAACCCTCTGTTGTTGTATTAATTAACTACACTGCATTGAATGTTGCATAAGGTCGTCAAGTGAAATATGCAAGAAGTCGCATTATAGCCCGGGCGCGTATGAAAATGAATTATTTAAAAAAATTATGTTACATTACAAACATTAAATAAATATAAAATTTGTGAAATTCTTTTTTAAATTTATACATTAACTTAAATACTTTACAAAGATATTTTAGGAACTTCAACAAATAAATACATCTAAATTTTTTGACTCCTTACAAAATAATAATTCTTAACATTATGTTCCAAAATCAATTATAAATTCTTATGCGCGATATTTTGGATTGTAATTTTTTGATATAAGTTAATTTATCTAAAGTGGCCCACATCATTAACATCCTGGTGCACCTGCCAAAATCTAGATGATGTATATTTCGTGATCTAATGTTTGTAATTTATAGACTGACTTTTTGCGATCTAAGTAAATTTATTTAAAATGTGTCTAATTTATAGTATCAAATAGATTAATTGGAACTATTTAAACTTATTTTCATCTAAGACAAAGTTTAGAACACGTCTATTTTAGATTAATCTTAATACTGTATTTTATAATACATCTAAATATTGTCAGAAAGTTATTTGTGGCATTCTACGAATATTCGTTCCTCTTATTTGGGTTTTCTACCATATGTATTATTATCCTTTTCAAAAACAAATCATCGAATCTACAAAATAATACAATTATTGGAAAAAAGCCTCCGCGCCCGTGACGTTTACGTCAAAGGAATAGTCAGAGGTTATGTTTTGCAAATAATATAAATCGGAATAAACACAGAAATAATATATTTTGCTGACGTTTCGGAAAGTAGTCTCTTTCCGTTCTCAAAGCTTTTTTTGGAAGAACTCTTATTTTGCTGTGTATGTCAAATACACAGGTTTAAGATTCTCTTTATGTTATTTCCATAGATAGTTACTACTTACACAGAACACAGAACTGATAATATTTTCTTTTAGACAATGTTGAGTTTGTTAAGTTCTTCTTTTAACATTGGTAGCCAGGTTGTACAAATATCTACAGAACAATTCGATACGTACTTATCTTCATTTTATAAGATTATTGCTGATTCTTTAATTTTTCTTTTTTTGGTAACTGCTTCTTTTGTTAAAATTTTTGCCGAGTCCCACTTTATTCTATGTCCGTTTTCCCAAGCATGTTCACAAATCTTTGATTTCTGAATTTCATTCTTTCTAATGTAATTCTTGTGCCCATCCAACTTCACACTGAACGGTCTGGATGACTCATTCACATAAAATTTGTCACATTCGTATGGGATATTGTAAATACAGTTTTTTGAATTCTACTCCCTGTTTATCGGTTTTGTTTTTGTTAAAATAGATCTTAAAATGTTCCCCGTTTGAAATATCGCCCTAACATCAAATTTGTCACCTATACGGCGTAGCTTCTCCGATAGTCCGTATACATAAGGAATTATTGCTGTATAATGACGTTCAGGTTTTTGTCGTACCTGATTGTCCCTATTTTCAACATTTACAAAAACTCTATCAACAATGGCTTCAGGGTGTTGATTGTTCTAGTACAAGATCAATACCCTGAAGCCTCTGTTGATAGAGTTTTCATAAATGTTGAAAATAGGGACAATCAGGTACGACAAAAACCTGAACGTCATTATACAGCAATAATAAAGAAAATATTATCAGTTCTGTGTTCTGTGTAAGTAGTAAGTATCTATGGAAATAACATAAATAGAATCTTGAAGCTGTGTATTTGGCATGCACAGCAAAATAAGAGTTCTTCCAAAAAAAGCTTTGAAAACGGGAAGAGACTACTTTCCGAAACGTCAGCAAAATACATTATTTCTGTGTTTATTCCGATTTATATTATTTACAAAACATAACCTCTGACTATTCCTTTGACGTAAAGGTCACGGGCGCAGAGGCTTCTTTCAAATAACTCTATTATTTTGTAGATTCGATGATTTGTTTTTGAAGCGGAAAATAATGCATGTGGTAGAAAACCCAAATAATAGGAAAAAGTATAATACACCTGTTTTACATTTTTTTTGTTTTGTTTTAGACGATCTAGATGGTTTTTAATGCTTATTCGATATAATTTAAACTGATCTGTGTTCTTCGGATATCCCGAATTTGTACATATTTTTAAATCTTAAAGAACATTTATATTTTAGGTTCCTTTGCATATCAAAATTTGATTTGTTTATAACTTATTTTTTGAAATACAGGAAAATGATCAAAAATATTTTTTCCCCTCAGATATATTAAAGTACTCTGAAAATATCAGAAATATTAGATTTTGTGAAGGAAATTACTATGAATTACCAAAATTTTGTTAGAAAAAAGTGCTCTCATGTTCATAAGCAAATAAATGAAAAGAGCATTAGACAAAGAATAACATTATTCTGCAACAGTTAGAAAATATGCTAATTAACTTTACTTAAACAGAATACTTCTAGGCACTTTTAGTTCACACGAGTTTGTTTCAAATAACAGGAAGACACTGAAAGAATAATTAATTTACAAGTTTTCAAGACGATTTCTATTTCAGAAAATGAATTAACTTACAAAACATCAAAATAAAGGACTCAAATATGATTAAATACGCCCTTTTATATTTCAATTTACAAGCCAGTGTTTACAACAAAAACTAAATCCACTAAAATAAAATACTTATAATTCTGCACAGTGAATTTTCCACTAAATCCCGCGAACTATCTAAGACAATAAAATGAAAATTAAATGTTTAAATAGACGGTACTCCAAAGTTTTCTATAAATCTTGAAGTCAATTTCCAACACAATGTTATTCATTGTATTTTCTTCCAGCCTCACCATAGTATATAGTGTGTGCTAATATTTACCAGACTAATGCAGAATATATTTGAAATGTATTTGAACAGCTCTCGAAATAGGAAAATGTTTATATAAAATATTATCTAGCGGCAGCTGCAAAGAATTCGCAAGTTTGTATGTTTTTAATAAAATAAAAAAGGGAATATACTCGTATGAATCTACGTACGTGGAATAGAAAGGAGAAACGATTGAAGTAAATAATTCTGTTTTTATTTGTGTAGGTACTTCAATTACCAATTTCTACAACGTAAATTCTCGGTTACCTACTTTATTTATTGATGATACAACTATACAAATAGATTAGAAATTCAAACCTAATTGTAGGGCGTGGAAGACAAATTTGATTACAGACTTTATACAATACATGTTAAAAACTTAAACTTATACTTGTAGAAGATATTTGTATATAAAATTATTAACAGTTTTAATTCAAAAGTAATAGCATAATGATTCTCCGATGTTCACAGCATACGATAAATTTCACGAAATAATAGAACTCATATTAAACGACTGTGTCCCTATAAAACGCAAACTTAATCGTAGTTATCCTCCTTGGTTTAACAATAAAATCATAAAGAATATACGAGAAATACACAAAGCATAGTGTAATATTTTGTAATTTTTATAAGTGGACTGTATCTAATTTTGGTCGTTAATTCTTTTATGTGGGTTTTTTAGTGAATTACCTGTTTACACATTCGCAAATAAAGTAATTTAACATTAAAAAAAGTATGAATAATAGTCTTGGACTTACCAAGTTTGTAGTGAAAAATCTGGAAATATCCAGATGGGTCGCAATCTTTTTTGTAAGGTGTGTGAGCTCCAGTGGAACAAAAACTAACCACCGGCCGAGGTATTTAATGCAAAAAATAGGTTTAATACACCAAGCAGTAATTATAGAGCAGTAAAGTAGGTAAAAAATTGTAGCTTCTAGAAACAATCTATCTGCACTCGTCACTAGCTGCTAATAGACTCTTCTCTCTCCTCAGTTTCAGTAGGGACACAAAAAAAATAGTAGGAGAATGGAGAAATGCATAAAAAGAACAAGACAATAATGATGATAATGAGCGCAATGTATTTAAAAGTTCTTACTTAAACGTTCGTAATTAATTTCACTGAAGAAGTTCTTAAAGCACTGAAGAAGTTAAAGCTAAAACTAACTAATAGCCCTGACAATATTCCGTCTTTCGTAGTCCCTGACTACGCCGCAGTGTTTGCCAAACCATTATTTTTCATTTTCAATCTATCTCTCCAAACCCAACATTTCCACAATGTTGGAAACAGTCCAAAACCATACCTGTCTTTGTGAAAGGTGATAGAACCTTAATTACTAATTACCGGCCCATTGTGATTTTGAATAATTTTGCTAAAGTTCTTGAAATGCCATTTTGCCTCGTGAAACATCAAATAACATAATATCAGCATGATTTTCTTTTTATACATTTATTTAACGTCGGCCTATTTCCGCTACTGAGGCCTAACACCGACGCCTGTAGACGAGCTACCCCCAACCAGGAATTTTGCCGAACCTCTTCCCTTAAGAAGAGTAGGGATCTTTTATTTGCCTAACATTTAGCAGACAAGGGACCGATGGCTTTACATCCCCTCCGAAGGATGGTATATCCCCTATACAACCCTCGCTTAAGGTTGTATAGCTTCCACGCATACACTGATATACAAGCCGTTGGAAGATGTGTGAGGCGAGCACGCGGTCTTCGTTGGAACGATCACCCATCCAACTACTAACCGCGCGTTACGTTGCTTTACATCGCATATCGAAGTATGTACATAGTAAAGCCGCACCCACGCTCGCCTGTACATGGTTATTATAAAGATCGATCTACAGTTACCAACTTATTCTGCTTAACAGAATACTTGTCTGATGCGATTGTTGATGGTAGTCAAGTTGACATAATCTATACAGACTTTTCCAAGCTCTTCGACAAGCTGAATCATAGTATTTTAAGGCAAAAATTACACATATTTGGATTTTCAGCTGATCTTGTTAATTATTTTTCTTCCTACTTTAACAACATAACCTAGTATGTTTTACATTGTGGCCATAAGTCGTTTGAAGTTTTATCAACCTTAAGTATTCCACATGGGTCTAATTTGGGCCTACTTTTGTTCGTTATGTTTATCAACGACATTATTACTGACATTACCCTGAACTGTCTTTTATATTATGATGATCTTAAAATATCTTGTAGAATTACATCTATCAAAAACTTTTAATTTGTGTGTAAAAAACAGCCTTAAGGAACCTTAAAAATATCACCATCGTCTTCAGCGCCCTCGGGAGGCGACTCATGTTTCATCATTGTAACAGAACTTTTGAGGTTTTTTATGGACTATGACCTGTTGGATAGTGTACGTAAAAATAAAAAATAAAGTAAACTAAAAATAAAATAATAAATGGCTGTTTTGGGAAATTAAGAATGTACAATTTATACAAGCACATCCAAGCAAAGCTAAGAAAGCTTCCTGATTGTGGTTTCAATATAATTTTAATATCATTTTGCTTGTCATATTTCAAAGATAGAAAACAATGTGTTCAATATCGGAGTCATAAATCTAACAAGTTTGTTTCTACATCCGCAAGGTTCCGTATAGGGCCCATCGTTCTTCATTTTGTTTATAAATGACATTGTGATTGATCTACACTGCCATTGACTGCTATATGCGAACAACCTCAAACTTTATTTGACAATTGGTGACGAATCAGATTGTTCACTCTTGCAAGCTGATTTTTTAATAAATAATTGGTGCACTTCAAATTATCTACCTCTTAATGCTGCTAAATATAATGCTATCACTTATACTAGAAAATTATATCCTGTGCAATACGAGTACAATATAAATCAGGCTTATCTGAATAAACCAGAATCATTTAAATATCTCGTAATTGATCGTAAGCTTATCTTCAATCAGCACTTCGATGTAGTTGTAGCATCAGCAATTTTGGACCTCATTATTCGAAATTCTGGTGAATTTAAAAGTGGTGATACATTGAAAATGGTAGATCCAGCATTTGTACGTTCTAAACTTTAGTATGGCTCTGTCATGTGGAATCCAAATTACACTATACATATTAATACTATTGAGCAAATTCAAGATTCAATGTCGATGAACTTATCAGAAGGCGATTTTTTCACTCGGTAATATTTTTACGCAAACTTATTAACAATAAAATAAAAAGTCCTTAACAGTTGGAAAAAATTAATACATAATTATATATTCGTATACCATTGGTGCAAACAAGGCGACCTGTTTTTTTATTTACTCATGCCACAAACAATCTTATTACAATATTCACCGGTGCATGTTATGTGTCAAAACTGAATTCAGCATTCAGGTTCAGGAAAGTAAACTTTCTTAATATTAGTGTGATAAATATATGAGCTTCATGTTATAAGTAAATCAATTCACCATGTGCTTTCAATAACCTTAATTATTATGATGCATATATAATATATTTTTACTCTTTCTGTATATGTATAATATGTATACAGGGTGTCTCACCGAGAACCGAATCGATCGATATAGAGAAAATCGGAAAATTTTGAAAATTTAGATATTACTAATGTCGGTGTGGCCAATCCAACTAAAGTAATTACAAGTAGCTGGCACTTCCGCTTATAGCGGAAGTCAGTACCATCTTGTTTATTTCAAATGGAACACCCTATATATTTTAGGGTTTTAGAAAAGAGCATAAAATTCTAAGTCGAAAATATGTAGCATATCCTATACCTAAACCTAGCCGCTTCAGAGATATTTGACATTTTATAGAAAATTTGACAAGTGCAATGGTTTGCAAGAACCGTTATAACTTTCTTCGTGTAAAAGATTCTCATATGCTTCTTGTCACATAAAAATAACACAAGGAGAACTACGTTCTACAACTGAAATAAATTCAATAATGTCATACCAAGTGTTCCGTATTTCGCGTTACATTTTGTCAACTTCAAACCGCGAAAACTTGTTTAGGTCAAATGGAACACCCTGTATTTTTTTACGTCAAGTTGTGTAAAATTGAATTCACTTTTTTCTGATATTAGCAGTGTGGGGGTTAAAGTTACAACTTTTTGAAATATTTGCGATTTTGTTAGAAATTCATGAATTGTTGTAATCATTTCATCAAAATAGCCATGATTAGAAACAGTCAGTCATTATCTTATGTCAAAAAATGCCAGCATGTTTAAATTACACCCACGAAGACTTTTAAATTTGTTTGTTTTTTATGGAGAATGTGATAAAGTAATATAATATAGTAACTTGCAGCACATTTGCTACTCGATGTCCAGAAAAACGGAGACCGTCACCAAACACTGTAAACGCAATTTTAAAAATTATGGCTCTGTCAAGGCAAAAATGCAAAGAAGAAAGCCTGTTGTTGATGACGAAAACATTGAAACAGTCATTCTGGGATATTTTCATGCATTTCCAAAGATGTCATTAAGACAAGCTGCTCTGGAGTCGGGACTATGCAAGGATTCGATTCACAGAATCTTATTAAAACATAAGTTTCACCCGTTTTCATTCCATATGGTTCAAGGATTAAAAGAAACAGATTTTCTAAGAAGACATAATTTTTGTGAGTTTATTCTAATAAGCTCTGAGGGTCACGATTCTTATTTGGGAAATATTATATGAACAGATGAAGCAAAATTTACTAAAAATGGACTTTTTAATAGACACAATTCGTATTATTGGAGTAACTCAAATCCTCATATATTCTGAGAGCGAACCTTTCAGGAAAGTTGACAGTTCAATGTTTACTGTGCCATAAGAACCGATAGAGTGGAGTCTACCAAAAGATAAGAAACCATAGTCGTCCGAATTATGACTGAATTTAGTGATGTCCAAAAGCATTATATGGAAAATTTATTTTTAAAATTAAATAACACACTAGAAGAAAAAACTTCCCAAATTCAAATAGAATTCAAAGAAAAAATCGACGAGGTAAAGAAAGCGGTTTCAACACGTTTTAATATATTAGAAAACAAAATACATACCCTTGAAGATCAGAATAAGAAACTAAAACACTCTGTGCTGAATCTCGAAAGAAAGGTTCGTAAGAATAATATCGCAATTTTTGGAGTAAGTGATAATGAGGCAAATTTAATAAAATATGTCTGTAGTATTTTTCAAAATATTCTTGGACTTCAAATTGGAGAAGATGATTTAAATGACGCATACCGTATAGTAACCACTAAAAATACAAGAACTCCCGTAATTGTTGAATTCATTTCGTACCAGAAGAAACTTTCTGTATTAAAAAACGCGAAGAAATTAAAGGGATCAAATATATATATTGCCAAAGATCAGTGCATAGAAGACCAGGTTCAAAACAAAATATTAATAAAACATTTAAAAGAAGCGAGAAGTAAAGGAGCAGTTGCATATATAAAGGGAGACAAACTGATTATATCGAATGAACCATACACGATTGACCAACTAGAGAAAGAAACTGAAATAGAAGATCAAGAAGCAGTTTCGGAAGATCAAATAATAAACACCGAGAAGCCACGCCCAGAGAGTGCTCCGGCTACGCCAAATCCACAGAGAAAAACAAAGAGAACAATCGAAGAAATTGAAATAGAAGACCAAAGTGATAAAAAAAACCAAAACCTGAAATTACTAACAATGATAAAACAATAGGTGTTATGAAAACCCGTTCAAATACAAAGATACGTGAATGATAATTTAAAATTATATACTCTGATCGATGCATTCTTTTTTGACTTTGTTTTATGTCTCTATTTATATAATTTACTTTTTCTTCTTGTTTACATTATTTTTATTGATAAAATTTAACTTGTGTTCTTAAATAATTACATAATTGTATAGTTTTAAGATTTTAATGTATCTACTTATTATAACTAACTTACTTATTTTATTTAACTGATATTAAAAATTAACAATGAATCAATTCATAATGAATTTTGAAATTTCAAAAATCCATACAGAAACAGTAGAAAGTGTAACTCAAGGAAACGAAATTTTAAAAATCAACAATAATTTTCTAAATTTTAAAGTACTAAATAATAATATACGTAGTTTGGCAAAAAATATAGAAGATTTTGAAATATTTCTTTCACATTTTGAAGATCGCTTTGAATGTATCGTACTTACCGAGACGTGGAAAATTGAAAATATAAATCTTCATAAAATTGAAGGCTATGACATAATATACAATAACGGGCAATATAATCAAAACGACGGTATAGTAATATATATAAAAAATGATTTGGATTACACTTATCAAATTGATACAATAAACAATGTTTCAGTTATAAATTTGAATATTCAGTTATCAAAGTACACAATCAATATAATAGCACTATACAAATCACCCTCTATAAATTCTAGAGAATTCACTTCAGATCTTTATCAGTATTCAAAGACTGTTAAAATAAATGCAGATTATAAATTAGTAATAGGTGATCTCAATATTGATATTGCAAAGAAAAATGAGATCTCAAGTGAATTTTTAAATACCCTATGCGAATATGAATATAAATCGGCAATAAATAAATATACTAGAATAGACGGTGAATCAAAATCATGCATCGACCACATTTATATAAATTCTAAATAGCCAAATATAGAAGAAAAAATATTACCTTTTATAATTGAGTCTGGCATAACAGATCATTTTCCGGTAATACTACAACTAGTACTAAATGAGACAAAGATTCAAACTAGCAAAAATAATTTTATTAAGTATATAAATTACAAAACATTAAAACATGAACTAGGAAAATACGATTGGAATGATATGATTACTGGAGAGGATCTAGACATGGAAACAAACAAATTTATTGAAAAATTAACAACAGTAATAGATAAACATACAAAAACATTAAAAAAAAGAAAACAGAAAAAAAAAGAGTGGATTACAAGAGGGATTATAACATCAATTAATAGAAGGGAAAGTTTGTATAAGAAATTAAAAAAGAATCCAAACAACTATGATCTAAAAAAGGAATATACTACATATAGAAATAAATTAACAGAGCTAATAAAAAAAACCAAGTATAACTTCTATAAATCTGAAATACAAAAATGTAAAGGCAATATGAAAACATTATGGGATACAGTAAATTATAAAATAAAAAATACTAATAAATGTGACAAAAGTATAAAACAAATAAAAAATGAACAAAATCAAAATATAACAGATAAAGCTGAAATGTGTAGAATATTTAATAAAAACTTTATAAATATCGGAAAAATACTCGCAAATAAAATAAATCGGAAAGAAAATTACAATGAAAAAAAGAAAACAAACATACATTCTATATTTCTATATCCCTGTACCGAATCCGAAATAAAAGAATATATATTTAAATTAAAAAATAAAAAAGCTCCAGGTTTTGATAAGATTAAATCCGAAACATTGAAAGAAATAGCGCAATACATTATCATGCCTCTGACATACTTAATAAATAGATCTCTTTGTTCAGGTATTTGCCCAGAAATTTTTAAAGTATCAATTGTAAAACCAATTTATAAAACAGGAGACAAGATGGAGCCTTTAAATTATAGGCCAATATCTCTTATAACAAACGTATCAAAAATATTTGAAATGACATTAAAAACAAGAATTTTAGTGTTTCTGGATAAATACAACATTTTGTCAGCACAACAATTTGGTTTTAGACAAGGTAGGTCTACGGAGCATGCAATTACTCTACTTACAAAAAAAATTTATGAAGCTCTTGATAACTCGAAACCTTCGCTATGTTTGTTTCTAGACTTAGCGAAGGCTTTCGATACAATCAGTCACTCATTGTTGTTGGAAAATTTAAACGAAATAGGAATTAGAGGTACAGCTCTTAAATTAATACGTAGTTACCTAACAAATAGGAAGCAATGTGTAGAAATTGATGATACCAGAAGCAATTTTCAAACTGTCGAATATGGTGTACCGCAAGGCACTATACTTGGACCGATCTTGTTTGTCCTTTATCTTAATAATTTATTTCAAATAGACACAAAGGGTACGATCATCAGTTTCGCTGATGATACTGCTATATTTTATGAAAGTGATACCTGGGACAGTCTAAAACTAAAGGTACAAAATGATTTCACAAGCATAAAGGAATGGTTTGATCATAAACTCCTTTCCCTAAACTTTGATAAAACGGTGTATGTTCCTTTTGCCTCGTATAATCTATATTTACCATATTTCCGAACTCTTGAAATAAAGGACGAACAAGAAAATTGCTTCATAATATCGTCCAAACCACATACAAAATATCTTGGATTGATTATCGACTGTCACCTAAGATGGGATAAGCATATAGATTATGTCAACGAAAAATTAAGAATGCATATCCATCTTTTCCAATTCCTCAAAAACGTTTTAGATATTAAACATTTAAAAATAATATATACAACCCTTGTAGAACCACACATTAGATATGGTATAATAGGTTGGGGTGGTGTAATGAAAACATACTTAAGAAAATTAGAATTAACTCAAAAACGGATTATTAAAATTATGTATAATAAAGAACCCACCTATTCTACCGATTGTTTGTACCAAGAAACTTCAATTATGGATCCACGACAGATATATTTTTTAAGTTTGTCAGTTATGCAATATTCAAACTCCAAAATAAAAATACATCATGAATATAATACTAGAAATAAAAGTAATCTCGTACCGGCTAAACAGATATACAAAACAATTGGGCAACGGTCGCATGTTTTCCTTGCGCCGAAAATATATAACTTTATACCTGAAACATTAAAAATATTATCAAACAATAAACTTTTTAAAAAAGGTGTAATGAAGTTCTTACTAGAAACCCCTAGAAATGAAATACACGACCTAATAGATTTAAAAAATACTTAAAAAAAAAAATATATATATATATATATATATATATATATATATATATGTATGTGTATATATATATGTGTACATATGTTTACTTCCCTGAGTGTTACTTGACCTGTTCTTGGGTTTGGGTTTTTTGAGTTAGTTAGAGTTAGTACTTAATCATCCTGTATCAGAATATGTTGTTGCGTGTGTTTGTCTTATAGTCATAGAAAATTATTGAACTTTGTTGTTGTTTTTGAAATGTTCTGCTTGCTTTTAGTCACTTATCTTTATTATTATTATAATTAGTAGGTAAATCTATTTTCATTATATTTCTTTTCCTTTTCCTCACGGACAAGTGTTTGTTACGCTTTGTGAGTGAACTTGTTTATTTAGTGGTTTTAAGATGTAATGAATTATTATCCTTTATATACATTTGTATCTTTCTAAATAAACTTATATATTACAATTTTAACAGGAAAATTTAAACGGTAAATTAAATTTTCACTTCTGGTAATATGTATAGGTAATTTTTTTTTTTTTTTTTTAGGTGAAAGATATCTGAATATCTTACAAAATTTGAATAATAACTATTTAGAAAATTTAACTCTCGCCGAACATAGAAACATTTTTTCAGCACGACGGTGATCCCCCATATAACGCATATTTAATTAATAATTATTTACAAGATTTACTTTTTAGTATCAATGGATTGCCAATAATGGACCTTTCTTATGGCCTCCTCGTTCGCCCGATTTATCAGTTCTGGATTATTTCATTTGGGAAACTATTAAAAATAAAGTTTATGAGAGCCCATTAACAACCATTGAAGATTGGATGCAAAGAGTAAGAAATGCATTTCAAAACATATCACCGGATTCAATTAGAAGAGCTACCCATGAAGAACTAATCCGAAGGTGCGAAAAATGTGTCGAGGTTCGAGGGCGGAATTTTGAGCAATTATTAAATTAAAATGAAATCGTATTTTAAATTGATCTTATCTCTGCTATTTTAGTTCATGCCATATCTTCAATTCGATTAACACGCATGTTACAGTGTTATTTTGCGTTTTTGTGGATATCGAGTAGCAAATGTGCTGCAAGTTCTTCATATTACTTTATCACATTCTCTATAAGTAATAAACAAATTTAAAAAGTTTTCGTTGGTATAATTTAAACGTGCTGGCATTTTTTGACATAAGATAATGATTGATTGTTTCTAATCATGGCTATTTTGATGAAATGATTACAACAATTCATGAATTTCTAATAAAATCGCAAATATTTCAAAAAGTTGTAACTTTAACCCCACAATTCTAATATCAGAAAAAAGGGAATTCAATGTTACACAACTTGACGTAAAAAGTATAGGATGTTCCATTTGACCTAAACAAGTATGGTATGAGAATCTTTTACACAAAGAAAGTTATAACGGTTCTTGCAAACCGTTGCACCTGTCAAATTTTCTATAAAATGTCAAATATCTCTGAAACGGCTAGGTTTGGGTATGATATGCTACACATTTTCGACTCAGAATTTTATACTCTTTTCGAAAGCCCTAAAATATATAGGGTGTTCCATTTGAAATAAGTAAGTTGGTATCGACTTCCGGTATAAGTGGAAGTGCCAGCGCGCTTGTAATTATTTTAGTTGGTTTGGCCATACCGACATTATTAATTATCTAAATTTTCAAAATTTTCTGATGCATATTTTCCTCTATATCGATCGATTCAGTTCCCGGTGAGACACCCTGTATATATCTTTCTTATATGGTTGTAAAATTATGTATTTATCCTTTCCCATAATTGGAACATGTTCTGTTGGGTAGTGTACAGTAAATTATGCAGCCATGGATGTGTGTAAAATTAGAAGAAAAATAAGAAAATCCGTTATTTCCTCATTATTCATTTCAGTATAGTGAATATATCTAGGCGAGTTTTGTTCCTATCACCTTCAAGTAGTTGATTGTTGAAGAAGGGAGTATCAGAAGAAAGTTACGCTTTCTATATAACCTATATTTTCATCGATTACATCTGCGTCAAGTCCTTTCCCGTCCTGTGCAATATCAGTCTGCACAATCAGCACATCAGTACGTCGCAAGAGAGATGAGTTGCATTTTATTGCTGCTGTTTGATAGAAACTGAATCCATCCCACTACTATGTACACATGACAAACCTTCCGTAACCGATGTCGATGTTCCTCGCTGCTGAACTGCCTTGTCTTGAAGCTCATTAAAACTTTTTTGAAATTTTGCACATGTGTATAAATCCGGTGACAATACATTTTAACATTTTCATATAAGAAAAAACAAGATGGCGGACGACTTTACTGTTTATGATCCGATTCGACTCAAAATTGATATCTGGAGGTTTTCAAGATCGCCAACTATGAATTCTTAGTCAAAATTTAAAAATTCAAAATGGCGGCGCCAATATGGCGAACGACTTTTGTCATTTATGGTCCAAATCGATAAAAATCGACATCTGGGAGTTTTCAGGGTCGCGGTTTACGAATCTGGGATTTTGTGAACTAGAAAACTAAGTATTTTTGTTATTAAAAGTCTAAGTGTTGTTTACATTTTAGTTTTTAATAGACTGTGCTTCCCAACCTAACTTTTTCATCATCATCTTGGCATTTTAGTTTATTTCTGATATGAATGTATGCAGGTGGTTTTCACAGAAACTATAATAATTATCATTTTAAAGCCTTTCACTGATTTTTAGACCACAATGCCTGGACGTATTTGCGCTATTGATTGTTGTAAAAGTAATAAATTAACACTCGGGAAGATGCGCTTGAATTGAGTATTTCATTCTGTTCCGAAGGGTAAGGGTAAGGAACGTTGATATAAAATTATTAATAAAATATAAAAATTTAACCATTTTTTAAATCATATTTTTACTGTTTTTTTGTCACATTTTATTGCGGAAGGTTTCCCAATACTCAATTATACCTCTCAAATGTTTTTACTTTTTATTTTCAGAAATATATATTAATTTTATTGTCATCTGTTAATTGTTAGTGATATATTTTTTTAAATAAATATCAAAATATAAATACATGTGTTGGCTTAATCTATGGCCCGATTTTTTAAATCATAAATAAGGCAAAACCCTAAATAACTACCTAAATTACAAATTTTGCCAAAGCTCTGTGTAAATAAAACTAATTAGGTGAGTACTTATTTTTTTGTGTGCACCTACCTACTTACCTACCTAACCATAGTGAAATGTACACGTTTTATATGATTTTTTTATATAGTATTGTTACGTGTTTACAGTCTTCAGTAAACACTCTGTAGGTGTCCTTGCAACAAGAATCTTCACAAACCACTATTTTATTAGTCACTTAAATTTCACAACTAATAATAATAATCTAATATAAATTCACTACTTTTAAATCACAACTGTACTTTACTTTTCTTCTTAAACTTGTCAACTCTTATCTAACCTAAAAACTCTCTCTCTCTCTCTCTCTCTCTCTCTGTATACTAGAACTGTACTGTATACTTCACTGAACTCCCCTGCCTGCTCAACCTCACTTCTTTATATACACCCATAGAATGTACCAGAATCCGATTACATAACATTCTAGAATCCTCCAGAGTTTTCTACTATGTGCTAGATGACTGTTCGTCGATTGGCTCATAGATGGCGCCACCCTACTAGCCAGGGAGTAATTACACTCTCATCTCTGTTAGAGGGCAGCACATAACAGTATATACTCTATTCAAAGAATTACAATAATCCTCAAATTCATGTCCTGATCTTAAGTTCCTTTGGTTGAAGAGTGTTTGCATTAGCGTTATTTTTTTCCTCAAAAAGTTTGCTTTCAATAAACTCCTAAGCATTTTTTTCGTCTGATGCATATGAAGAGAGCGATGAGGAAAAAATATTTAAAAAAGTCATTTATTACAATACATTTTAAATGATGCCATATTTTAGGAGCACCAGTAGTGACGTCATATCGGTCGGCCTTGAAGCTAACAGATTTGTCCAAGTAGGCAATCTTATTCTGTTTAGAATCCTTGAGGTAAAGTCACAGTGTGTCAGCAGTGTTTCAACATACCTCCATGCCGTTATTTCTTCTCGCTCTGCCTTCGACGCCTTGTCATAATATTTTAATTCCCCACCGCTTACCCGTACTGGCTTGGGTGCTTATTTGAAGTTATAAGTGGATTCTTAATTGTAATCGGATTTTTGAACTTGCACCAGAAACAAATGATATCGGTACCAATCGTATTTGTTCTAACATTAGTTACAGAAATATTGCAAAATAAAAATAATTTCAATATTTAACCAATATGGTGGCCATTGATGTCATATCTGATACTGGGTTTGTACGGAGTGTTCCAGACTTATTAAGTAGAGTACGCAGACAAAAAAAAGTTTTACTTTGTTCCCTGAGTATGATCTTCATTTACCTGATTGCACTGGACTAACTTGCATGAGGTACATTTAAGTAAAGCGAGGTATTTGTACGCACGTGAAGCCAGTGTCCAAGTCCAATTAGGTGTAGAGGTGTCTGCCAATACACGGACAGTGCAATGTTACCCTAAAATCACGTACGTTTCTGACACTCGGCTAATAAGGCACGCGCTATCTACACTGTTCCAAACAGTAAATAACACACTAGTTGCCTCATATACCTACCTGTTCTGTGCTTTAACCTAGCTTTAGCTGATTTTTATTTTTAACTAAGCACTAATAGATATTTGTATACGTGAGATAGGAGCATTATTAAAATACGTGGATGGAATATGCCCTACGAGACGATAAGTTATCATAATATGGAGCAGGCGATTTTTATCCTTAAATCAGCTATTTGCCAACCAGAGAAACTTTAATAACAAATGTGGTTGTTTTGTCCGTTAGGTTGACAAAATGAAGTGGTAGATTTAAAGGGTCGAAAGAGTTTTATATGTATGAATTACATATTATAATAAGTGAACTTATTTTTCTGATACATACAAGCTTTCAAAAGAACCTAAAAATAATTGTTTGTGAAACAATTTTTTATCCTTATTAGGATTTATTATAACACGGGGTTAATATAGTGATTAATGGGGTAAAACCAAGCATGGAAAATTGCTATCAAATATTTTAGTTAGTACTTGGATGGGTGACCATTCCAACGGAAACCGCGTTCTCGCCTCACACATCTTCCAGCGGCTTGTATATCAGTGTATGCGCGGAAGCTATACAATCTTAGGCGAGGGTTGTATAGGAGATATACCATCCTTCGGAGGGGATGTAAAGCAGTCGGTCCCTTGTCTATTAAATGTTAGGCAAGTAAAAGATCCCTACTCTTCTTAAGGGAAGAGGTTAGGCAAAATTCCTGGTTGGGGGTAGCTCGTCTACAGGCGTCGGTGTTAGGCCTCAGTAGCGGAAATAGGCCGACGTTAAATAAATGTATAAAAAAAAAATTTTTAGTCTTTAGTTAAGACCATACAATACTTTTAGAGTAAGAAAATCTTATTTAAACGATGCTACGTACTTCCTGCCCTAAATAAAAGTATGGGAAGACTCTACCCGAGTCTGATGTATTTATGGGTAGTTCGAATTTGCTACTAAATTTAATTAAACAAAACAAGGCGCTAGTAACCATATAGTAGATACCTCTACGGATGTACCTAGCATTAAAACAAAAATGTACTGATCGTGGCTACTCAATGGCCTTGAAAGTTACATAACTATCAGAAAAAAATATATGAAATTATTTATTACCAACAATTTATTAAAAGTGTAAAAAAATGTTAATAGAAGTACCTACACTGTGTCCCAAATTGGGAGTACATGCCTGTGTTATTATTAGACATAGAGAAACGGTTAAATGGGGACTTTTTTGAAGAATTTTGTGACCGTTTCGAAGCCGTTTTTAAATTTGGCCTAGCTATCTTCGTTTACGAAATATTTTCAAAAAACTGAAAAGGTGCATTTTAAAAAACTTTCCGTATCTGCCTAATTTGATGACTGGTGATATTTTAATAAGTATATTGTTAGGACACTTTTTTAAGGTGCTTTCGTTGACGTTACCAAAAAATTTCTACAGTCATTTGTTTCTCAGTTAATGCCACTAACGTTGTTTTTTCTTATGGACGCCATATTAGATTTTTTTGTTCAATAGTGCTCTCTTAATTCCCCTTTCAATGATGTATCACAATGCCAGGAATAAATTATTTAAAAATGTAAAATATGAAAAAATTAGGTTTTCTAAGTAGGCTATGAAGAAAATTTATTTTAAAATAATCCGATTTTATTAGCTTCAACTTAAAATTAAAACAAATTGATTAAAAACTTAAATAACTTGTTCAATATGTCGTTCTTGTTCATTAATGCACTTTTGACATCGCTTTAATATTGAACTACACGCTCTCCTTAAAGTATTTCTGTTAACAGGAGCCAAAGTATTTCTTACACGTTCTTCTAAAATTTGAATATTTTTTTTGTAGGTCAAATGAATAAACTTTTTTTTATGCCCCCAAAGAAAATAGTCCAACGGAGTGAGATCAGTGGATCTGGCTGGCCATAGAATGTTGCCATTATTTGCAATTATTTTATTATCAAAAGTTGCTCTTAAGAATTGTGTGACTATGCCGCTATTATGTGCTGAACAACTATCGTAATGAAACCAAATCTGGTTAATACTTCTACAGCAAGTCTAAGATCTGGTATTATTTGTTCTTGCAACATTCGCAAATAATTTGAACCAAATTCACATGATAAATAAATGGTCCAATAATGCGATTAACTGGAAAGTATTTTTTTATAATGAATTATTATCAAGAGCGATTTAAATAAGTTTACCTATGATGCCACACCAGGCATTGAATCCAAATTTGCTTTGAAACCTTGTTTGGCTAATTATGTGATGGTTCTGGATACTCCAGTAGTGTGTGTTATGTTTCTTGAAAACGCCACAATTAGTGAATCTAGCCTCGTCTGTCCATAATACTTTTGAATGAAAGTCTGGGTTCTGTACACATTTTTGTAAAAACCAATCACAGTATGTTACTCTTCTCTCATAGTCATTTTCTTGTAAACCTTGAACGATGGTTGGTCTGTATGGGTGATAATGATTTTTCTTTAAAATGTTATGCACAGTTGTTTTGGGAACATTCACCTGATTTGCTTGCAGATGCTGTAGCATTGTCTTTTACATATTATAATACAACGTTATTTCGTTCTTCGTTATCTATCTCATAAGTATCATTTATTTTTCCATTAAACTATCCATAATTTAATAAATTAATAAAAAGAGTCCTAAGATACCTTTGATTCGGTTGCACATGTTCTGGAAAGTTCTCCTCATAAATTCTTGATGCCTCGTCAGTATTTATATTTGATTTAAAATAAATCTCTAGCATATCTAACTTTTCTTCGTTTGTATATCTCAAAGCCATAATAAATTCAAAAAAAGAACTAAATAAAAGAAACGCACAAAATTAGTTATTATAAAGTAATGGTAGATTACATTGGAACACTAGTAACAAGAGAAACAGCAATTAGGACAACAATAAGTGTCAATTAAACATTCTTTTGTCTATTGTCATGGCAACAAGATCCATGGCACCTACTATTAGAAAAATTAATACCATTATTTTCTTTTATTTGGACGGTGCAAATCAATTCAACAACTCATTTGAATGTGTTTTAATTTTAAGTTGAAGCTAATAAAATCGGATTATTTTAAAATAAATTTTCTTCATAGCCTACTTAGAGAACTTAATTTTTTTCATATTTTACACCAGTAAATACTTTTTTCCTGACATTGTGATACACCATTAACAATGTACTTATTAAAATATCACCAGTTATCAAATTAGGCAGATATGGGAAGTTCTTTAAAATGCATCTTTTCAGTATTTTGAAAACATATAGGAAACGAAGATAGCTAGGCCAAATTGAAACGGTCACAAAATTGTTCAAAAAGCTGAAGGTTAAGTAATAAATAGAAGCCGAAGGCTGTAAAAAGGTAAAAATCTGAAGGATAAGTAATAAATGGAAGCTGAAGGCTATAAAAAAGATAAAAATGCTATAAACTGTTAAAACTGTTCTTAGAAAACAAGCTGTCAAGTGCCCAATATCAATATTCCATACCAATACCAAAACAATTGGACAACAAAGGGTCCACCTACCAAATTCATAAAGTTTCATACTAACAAAAAAATTTAACCTCCACTTACCTAGAAGAGTCCAATCAATTAATTCACTGCCATATTAAACTTGATGGAGGCTATCTATGGTGCGTTGTTGTTTCTACATAATGTATTTATTTTCATTTTTTAGTTACTTATACTTGAGCAAAGGAAGAATGCTTTTTTTAAAGTTTAGTATTGATACCCTTACCAGTTACGCCACCTGATCTTTAACTGAATTCAACTATAACTTTAAATAAATAAAAAATAAATTTTTATTACCATGCTTAACTGCTTGACGACAAAATATTCTCTATAAAGTTGCCCCTGTATGTAACCAAACTAACTCTGACCAAAAATTATCAAAATTGCATAACTTATGACATTACCTATATTAAAGTTAAATTCGGCCATCAACCAGGTTATTACTGAATAATACACCAGCCAAAATGACCTTGACACATTGACATGCGTTCATATACTTTACATAATGATCTGAATTTATCTTAATCATCCCTAATGATTTTATAACAAAAACAGGTTCAAATTAAATAGCAATAAAAATATTATTCGATAAGTGAATGACAAATTAAAGATTTAAATTACCTATCCCAGCTTAAGGGGTTTCACATCCGTTGTGTAACGGCAAGGCAACCACACAAGCGATCAGGTCTGCGATTAAGGAGCAAATGGTCAGTTACAATTGCTATGTAACTGGAAATAAAAGGAAAATCTAACTAAGCCGGTACATGAACATTAAATAGAGAATTAACCTTTAACCGTTCTTTCACTCTTCATTAAATAAATCAAACACTGATAATTAATAATAGCAATTTTGATCTAATTTATTGATTTCATAAATAACTATTGTAAATTAGCCAACTAATGTAGTAATATGCATGGTAACTGGTAAAGTATTTTTTTATAGATAGCACTCGGTGAATGTTTTTAGATTTATTTGTTTACAATTTTGATTGGAATGTTAAGAACAGAGATATGCTTGTACAAGTAGGCCAGAGAGAACGGTTGGTACTTCTAGGTTGTCATCTGAAAAATATATTAACAATTAAAAGATTACTTATACTAGATGCAAGTTATAACACCAAATATACTTACTGTTCTCGCATTGTTAAAAGCTACAAGCCACTGTTATAAATAATATAATTCTGACAAGGAAATTCCAAGCTAGCGGCGTAGAGCCATTCTTAAATACGGAAGGACGAAATCTCCCAAAATTCAATAAAAATATAACAATTAAATTTACTCAAACGTAAATACACGTTTAACGTTCAGGCAAAACTGAATGTTACAATCATTGGCTCTGATATTACATCTTCTGCAACGAACAGCTTGCTTTCAATGACGAACACATTTTTGCGTATTAACCCTTTTGACGGCGCAATATCTCGAATTTTCAAAGGAAAGCTCCACTTACCATCATGGTACTGGGACCCCTTTTTTTCGAAATTTCCAGAAGGTGAGCCTGATAGTCAGGCCTGACGACCAAAACTGCAGTCAAGAGTATTGCTGGATATTTCAGGATATTTGAAAATATTTATCACATGGATAGCAAAAATCTTATGTCAAATTTCAAATTTGAATTTAACAAGAAAGATAGCGGCTTCGACTGCACCCGGCTATGATCCATACTTCCCCCCGTCTCCTGTACCTGTTGGCAAATAGACAGCAAAACAGCAGCGGAGGTATTGTGAACGATTCATCTTTTCACGTCTGAAGGACTTCTGTTATATTTTCCAAAAAATGAATATTAAACGTTCACAAAAAGGGTTCAAAACGGCTGTTTCAGATGGAGAATAATACAAAATTTATACTTACTGTTCGTTTATGCTTAACTGCTTCACTGATGGTATCAATTATAATAACACCACAGATAATTACGACCCCCTTTATCCCGGAAGGCTCTAGAAGAGCCTTGTGTGGGAGGGGCTACACATTTAGGGACAAGGGATAGTGGAAAAATCTCTCTGACAGTATTTTCCACTGCCACGACCTGCGATCGAACCCGGAACTTTTGGGTGAGAGGCAAGTACGTTCACCTCTCCACCACCAGTCATACAATTGGACGTCGTAACACTATAAATCTAACACAGTAAGTATGTCTTAAATTAAACCTGAAAAGGAATTTTGAAAACACAAGAAAAAGACAATATAAAGTTCAAAAATGTATATTAAATCTCTTTTAAAAAATCATGTTTTACAGAAACTTCAAGAAAAATGTATTGTAGAGTCTGGCCCGTGTACAACACATGGTGAGAAACGGGCGACTTATAATGTACCAACTACTATCCAATATGCGGTTTATAGCTAACGATTACACAAAAAGATTCAAGAAAAGTTCAATGTTTAAAAATTTTTGGTGGGCTTTTGCTTGCCTGTCTGTTTACGTATTATCAGTTCAATTATAATTTGGTTCGCTCATCAGGGCTAAAAAATGCTTTAATCGCAACGACTTTGAATTATATTATAGCAATTATAAATTCATATGTTCAGGCAAGGCGGTCCCATGCACATATGAGTACATGGTAACTATACTTTTCTGACACCGAATCACTGAGGAACCGGTTTAGGGCAAATCCCGTTAAAACCCATCATTTTCCCGTCAAAATCGACTGCTAGAAAATGATAGGGGACCCTTGTCGCTAAGGGTTATTTTCGCTAAAACTTTCGATTACTTTGAATAGAGACTGGATTAACTTGTCTTCATATTTAACATTTAACACAACGCATGAGTTGCAGTGCTGCACAACGTGGATTCGTAAAAGGGTTTTTAATTTTGAAATTTCCGAAATTAAAGTCGATTTTAGTTACATTTTCTAAATTTTGGTGGTCGGGCGACATTACGTCCCCGTGCAGCGACATTTACTACACTTTCTAAAATTACACTCCTTGATGAGTTTCTGAAATTTTTGCATAAAAGACGCTCCGTAGAGTGAAAATATGATTTAAAATATAAAAACCTCTTCCAACGACTTTTTTACGTGAAGCACGCTTTCCATGCGAAATGTTTTCGGATTTTGTTACAGTTTCTAAAAATTTATCGAGGGTTTTGGCGTGTTCTTTAACGCTATCACGGACAATTAGAGTGCACAATGCATAGTTTAGTAGATATATTTTAAAAATTACTTGAAATAAAAACTGTAGAGAATATAGTGTTCTACAAGACATTTTAATGCATCACAACTTTCGCAAATTTTGCCGCGCTGTAACTCATAAACGATTACTTCTACGAGACTGAATCGTGAAGGAATTTATAGAGAATTTACTGCTGGACAGAGAAAGTCATTATATTTTTATCGTAACATTGATGGTTCGAAAGATACGTTTGATTTTACGCAAAGACGGCGGCTAATGCACACACCTCCAACCCTGTCAACTTGGAGGCACCCCTGAACAGTTTAGAAATTGTGTTAGGCTATTTTTTGCAACAAAAACGTATCTATTATTTGTACTAATTAATAACAAAAATTTCCATTATTAAAAGTATTCACACTCCCGCGTTTGGTTAGTTCGTCGGCTTGACACCTGACCTAAATCCCGAACAAAGTACAAAGTTTTTTTCTTTTATTCCTTCTAAAAGTTAAGGAATATATCCCCGAGATGTGATGCGCATTACTATAATAAATGTAAATGCACACGTTGCACATATGCAGGTGGCTTTACAAGAATCTCTTTAAAATATTCGTAGAAAGTCAAAGTCCGAAAATGACTTTATTGACTTTCTATCTTTGGATTTCCGGGGCACATTGTAAACGTCATCATAGATGAACCTATCAGCCTACGGGTATAGAGATACGTTGAAAATGTCACCCTTGAAGTGACCATTGCGTCAGTAGATAATCTTCGAACTCCAAATATGATTTAGGTTTAATCGCTACACGCAGTCACGTTTTCAGTTACAAGGTGTCCAATTTTGTTAACTTCAAAACAGTAAAAGATACAAGCTGTGTTATATTTGAGAAAAGTGCAAGTTTTATGGCTCGTTGTCAGATTTCAAAAATTTTAAGTAGTTTCAATAATATCCTATAAATAGAGAATATGTTCATTTTCAGTTTCTGCTAATAACTAACAAATAATCTGTTATATGCACACCCACGTCCTCTTACGAAGAGAGGTCTAATCGTTAGTAGTAAAGTAAAAGGAGGCCTGCAAAACGTCGCCATCTCTGGACCAACTGGCGAACTACCATTACCACGGATGGATTAGAAAGCGGTAGAAACATCCAGAATGACAGAATGGAAATGTCGAGAAGTTGTCCCGAATGGTTTGGAGGAAAAAGGACGAATTGAAACTAAGCGCCACGGATATATAAGAAGCGGTTATATTTAAGAACAGTACAAATTGGTCAGATAAGATAAAGAGCAGTAAGAAGTTGTGACTTAGAGTAGCCAGTCTATAGTAGATCAAAATTGTAATTAGTGTGTTATTACAAGGATTAATTATTGTAAATTTAGGCTGGGCCAACTGGCGAACTACCATTATCACGGATGGATTAGAAAACGGTAGAAACATCCAGAATGACAGATTGGAAATGTCGAGAAGTTGTCCCGAATGGGTTGGAGGAAAAAGGACGAATTGAAACTAAGCGCCACGGATATATAAGAAGCGGTTATATTTAAGAACAGTACAAATTGATCAGATAAGATAAAGAGCAGTAAGAAGTTGTGACTTAGAGTAGCCAGTCTATAGTAGATCAAAATTGTAATTAGTGTGTTATTACAAGGATTAATTATTGTAAATGTAGTGATGAAATAAATTAGTGGTTTGTGACAATCCGTGTTGCAATTATTGGATCTACGTTTGGGGGGTGCCTACTGAAGGATATCAACACGTAACAATCGATCATCACACATCGAAACAGATCATGAGTTTGATATCAGGATAAAAGAAAATATTATCAAATCGACTACCTCTTTTTACAAAATTACATACCCAGTGTTTCGTTGCGGCATTACAGACAAAAACATTTAACTTTCTACATTGAACTAGAATAAAGAAAGAACTGAAAGCATTTGTTCATAATTATGAAAATTTTATCAACTGTACAGCAAGGTGCACAATGTGCTTGCACCTTGATGGGTGGCAATGAACTCAGTTTTCTTTTATAGTAAATTGTGAAATTGTTTGTTCGATTCCCGGTCGTGGCAGTGGAAATACTGTGAGAGGGATTTTTCAACTACACACGGATATTTGGTGTGTGTGCTTTGTCTATAAATGTATAGCCCCTCCTACACAAGGCTCTTCTAGAGCCTTCTGGGATAAAGGGGGTCGTAATTACCTGTGGTGTTATTTTTTATGTCATATATTTATTTTCGCGTTGGCCTTATATTTTGTTAAATGTAACTTAGCCCGATATGTTGCCAACTCAGTTTGCAATAATTCGCCACCAGATGGAGCCATTCGACAAGTTGTGGACGCGTCTCGTCTGTAATTTGATAGATTGAGAGAACAGTGTAGGGTTCTTGTGTATTCCGATTCCAACCCTTCGGGACGGGAACTGTTCGGATATCCGTTGGGTAATTCCTCCACCCAAATTATTTCCCCTACAGAACCCACTAGACCTTTCCCAGCCTCGTCCATTATAGATATTATCATTATCAATGATATACACTGCCCTACGAAATCCGAGGTTGTATCCGCCCTTAACAGCGACCACAACCCGGTTTTCACCACATTTCAAATCACACCTAATTATATGTAAGTAAAAAATCGATCTAAAGAGACTATTATTGGACGTGGTTTTCCCAAACCCTCTTCCAGATCCCCCACTGCAACATTCCCGCAGAGATCGCCCAGGTAGCATTACTTCTAACCATTTACATTTCCGAAGCTCTATTCCTAAGCCAGAGAGTAATCCCAACCCAGACCTTTCCTAATAAACATCCCCCTACAGAAATAAACCTTAACAAGGAAATAAATAAACTTAGGAAAAACTACCAAACATATAGAAACCCGGATAACAAAACACAAATTAATAAACTTAAAAAACAAATAGCCCTAGAAATATCGCAACACAAAATTCAACAAATCACAGATACTTTAGCATCCCACTCTGAAGGTTCTTATTTTCTCTCGAGACGCTTCTTAAAGAAAAACAAATTATCCCTCATCTACAAACTTCCACTGGTCAAGTTGTAACTGACGAAGAAAAGCTGGAATCCTTTTCCCTCCAATTTTCATCCCACCCCATCCACCCCCGCGGAATCCCTGAAGTACGTGCAATGGCTCTCACAAGTCGAGCTTAACTCCAAGGGCGGATCTATTCCTATTCCTCTTGTTCTTGAACAAAAAAAAAAACCTTAACCCTAAGAAAGCCACAGAACTTGATAATATTTCACTCTTCGCCCTCAGACACATTCCTCCCAAAGCCATCCTATTCCTTATAAAACTTTATAACTCCTGCGTCCGCTTCACAGATTACCCTACGATGTGGAAAACGCCAAAAATTTCACTAATTCCTAAACCCAAAATCCCTCCAGCTATCGTCCTATTAGTCTGCTATCAGTGCTGGGGAAAGTCCTCGATTCCCTATTATTATCCCAACTGCTGGAGGGAGCTGGGGGCGGCGACGCCCTCAGTGACTTCCAGTTCGGCTTCCGCTTCCACCATTCTACCACCTAACAGCTTTTCAGAGTTGATGAAATTCTGACCACAAACGCCAACCCTCCCTGTATCTCGAAAAGGCATTTGATAACGTCTGGCACCCTGGATTGCTATACATCACGAAAATTCCGATTTGTATTATTGAAATAATACAGCCATATTTGTCAAACCGCCAATTCCGAGTAGCAATCGATCGAGGGTGCCACAACCCCCTTCTCATAATCTCAGGCATACCCCAGGGGTCATCCCTTGGCCCTGCCCTTTTCCTTTTCTATATAAATGATATCCCTACACCTAAAGATTACAGATTACCGTACGCCATATACGCAGACAATACTGCCCTAATTTGCACTTCTAAAAACGCTGACCTTAGGGTAAATCTTACACAGAAACAGACACCGACATTGTGATCAATTATTTAGAAAAATGGGGATTATTGACTAATCCAAATAAAACACAAGCTGTCATAACTACAAAACCATGAGCAAATATCACGCCCAAAAACAAAATATTTATTAATAACACAAAAACATTAACGAAAAGCATTCGTACGCTCGCCCCAGTTGAGGAAAATTATTAAATCCGCTACCACACATACAGTCACCATCCTTTACAAATCCTACATCCGCCCCATCCTTACATATGCACCCCCAGTGTAGTATCCCCTTCTATCATATTCGGTAATGAACTTAGACACGGCTCCTTAAATTATCAATACTTTCCAGCAATTACCTAACTACAAACTAACCAACAACCAGATCGCACCACCTGGTCTGAACCCCAACACCAATTCGACACATACGCATCCCTTCCCACTGTAACTTCCTCACGATAACACCACATCCTTTAATTTCCTTCAAGATCACACCACCCTCACCGACCCCACCCTCACTCCCGACGTCTAGATGCACGAAAAGTCACCACCAACATTCTATGGCAAGCACCCCAGGGCGAACACCATAAGCAGCACAGCGCGCATTCACCAAGTGCTTGTTGTGTATTCACTTATGCCGTTCTGATGAGAGCTAACAGGCTCGAAACTAGTCTGCGGCTGGTGACATACACAACAGCACTGCACTGTAGTCCTTTCTGTAGGATTAATCTGTCTGCTGGGCGCTTATTGCAAATAAATTTTCGTTAACGTTTTCCGATTGACAACCTAGTATGTCACAAGTTTTAGGGCATTATGTGCAATCGTTTTGGAAACGCACATTGTGCAACTTGATGGGTGGCAATGAATTCACTTCTTTTTATGTATTTTACTACATATTTATTTTTGTAATAATTAATCCATTTCGCGGTGGCCTTATATTTTGTTAAATTTCAAATTGCACAGCTTTTCTCCAATTTGACCGACCTTTCATCTATTACCGTTTAGGAGTCACCTTGTACACTGTATGTATCGAAACTGTACGAGCGAATATCTTGCAAATCCATCTGACATTTTACGTTATACCATCAACAATAGTTATTAACGAGTTCAAGATAATTTGTATTCCGTGGTAGATTTCACGAAAAGATTAATTTATCGTCACCGAGACCGGAGATAATGCCGCAAGACGGATTCTCGGGGTGAATTCACTCCAGCAGCACTCATCGATGCTGGAAATAATCGGCTTGGATATTAATCTATTTTTTTTATATTCATACTGCAATGCCGCGAAGACATAAGTAAAAATAGAGTAATGACAAAAGTTCACGCTATTGATTGAAGGCAATAGAAGGAAACACATTTTATGGGGTGATATATGAATATACATTATACACAAAATGTTATAGCTCAGGCGCTTTTGAGGAACTCGCCTGTTTATGAAAGAAAATCAACTATAAGGGCGGCAAAAATAGTATACTATTGCTTTATATGGAATACATACAGAAGGACTAAAAACCAGGATGATCTAATAATATTCAATGAATTAAGAGCTTTGCTAAAAATGACTATAAAAGATGCTTATGCTGCATACATACGGGATGCCGAGATTGCCATAAAATCTAATCCAAATAAGTTCTGGGGTCATGTTAATTCAAAAAATAATGCAACATCTATTCCTAGTACTATGAACTACAACAATGCCACTCTTGAAACCCCCCAAGATATAGTTAACTCCTTTGCTGATTTTTTCTCTAATGCGTATATTAATTCTAGTGAATATTTGCCTGGTGATAGTGTATATAATAACAATGTTATGCATATTCGAATATTCACTGAGAGCGAAGTCCTAAACTCAATTAAAAAACTCAAGGCAAACATGACTACAGGACCTGATGAAATACCCGCGTTTATTATAAGAGATTGCGCTAATATTTTTTACAAACCTCTCTGTATTATATTTAATTTAATCTTAAGCACAGAAACATTCCCTGATAAGTGGAATCTATCCAGAATTTGTCCAGTGTTTAAAAAGGGCAGTAAAAATGAAATAGAGAACCATCGTCCCATCGCAATTTTATGCAATTTTTCTAAAATTTTTGAATTTTTATTGCATGATTACCTATCCTTCCATACTAAAAGTTCAACAATTGAAGAACAACATGGTTTTATGGGCGGTCGGTCAACTGTTACAAACCTGGTATGTATCACCCAATTTATTTCTGAAGTCATAGATCGTAAGGGTCAGGTTGATGTAATTTATACCGACTTCTCTAAAGCATTCGACAGACTAGACCATGGCGTTTTATTGACTAAATTAGAAAGCTTTGGAATCAGTACTTCGCTATTAAATTTATTTATGTCTTATTTGTCCCATCGGTCTCAATATGTTCAGTTTCGTGGTTATCGGTCTGATCATTACAGCCAATCATCTGGAATACCACAGGGCTCGGCACTTGGACCATTGCTTTTTGTACTGTTTATCAATGACATTGTTGATGACTTGGATGTTCACTATTTGCTTTATGCTGATGACCTAAAAATATACTTACATATAAATTCCGACTGTGACTGCCTGAGGGTTCAGCGTAACCTGGATCTTCGTAATACCTGGTGCATTAATAACCGTCTTCCTCTTAATGCTGCTAAATGTAATGTCATGTCTTTTACACGTAAAGTAAATACAATTTCATTCAACTACAAATTAAACGACTGTACTCCAAATAGACCTGAGTTTATAAAAGATCTTGGTTTTTGATACTATATTAACTTTTTCAAACATATCTAGGAATGCACCAGTAGTGCATTTAGAAATTTAGGTTTTGTTTTGAGAAACAGCAAAGATTTTACTGAATTATCTACTCTACGTATGTTATTGGTTACATTTGCCAGGTCCAAACTGGAATATGCGTCCATTATTTGGAGTCCTAGTTACAACATTCACATAGCGTCCTTGGAAAAAGTACAACGAAGATTTTTTAAGTCCGCAACTTTTATTCTGGAGGGCACATATCCAATAAAAGGGACACAACAAGATTTTTTTTTAAATAAATTTAGTATGAGTAGCTTAATAAGGAGACGTGTAATGCATTCAATAATATTCTTACACAAAATTATCAATAATAAAGTTAGCTGCACCTGCCTCACCTCACTTCTTAGGTATCGAATTCCGAGATTAAATTCTCGAACAAATAATGTACTCATGCCTCCTACTCCACGCACTAATATATTAGAATCATCTCCCTTACATCAAATGTGTTTAAATTATAATAGTATTGAGGCTAGCCTGGACATATTTAACTGTAATATTGCTGACATAAAGAACATTTACTTAAACCCCATTTAAACACTCTCTTGTCTATATTTCTGTGTTACGCTTGTGATATATATATGTATGTATGTGTATATATGTATATGTATGTATGTATATATGTGTATGTATGTATATATATATTTATTTTACTAGAGTATATATTTTGATTATAGTTGTTACATTTTATATTTGTGTCATTTGTGTACCTTTTACTTACACCATATTGTTCTATTTATCGATATTTTATTTAAATCTGTTGTTATTTGTCCTGTAATTGGGTTTCACCCGTTGGATAAATTATATAAATAAATAAATAAATAAACAAAGGTGACTTTTTTATGTCGAAGAACAGTCGAAACGCATAATAGTTATTTATGCAACACGTGTGTAAAGTGATACTTTTTTCACGAATGGGAATGAATGACAGTCCCATGAGTGAATAAAGGCACTTTACACACGTGTTGCATAAATAACTATTATGCGTTTCGACTGTTCTTCGACATAAAAAAGTCACCTTTGTTTATTTATTTATTTATTTATATAATTTATCCAACGGGTGAAACCCAATTACAGGACAAATAACAACAGATTTAAATAAAATATCGATAAATAGAACAATATGGTGTAAGTAAAAGGTACACAAATGACACAAATATAAAATGTAACAACTATAATCAAAATATATACTCTAGTAAAATAAATATATATATACATACATACACATATATACATACATACATATACATATATACACATACATACATATATATATCACAAGCGTAACACAGAAATATAGACAAGAGAGTGTTTAAATGGGGTTTAAGTAAATGTTCTTTATGTCAGCAATATTACAGTTAAATATGTCCAGGCTAGCCTCAATACTATTATAATTTAAACACATTTGATGTAAGGGAGATGATTCTAATATATTAGTGCGTGGAGTAGGAGGCATGAGTACATTATTTGTTCGAGAATTTAATCTCGGAATTCGATACCTAAGAAGTGAGGTGAGGCAGGTGCAGCTAACTTTATTATTGATAATTTTGTGTAAGAATATTATTGAATGCATTACACGTCTCCTTATTAAGCTACTCATACTAAATTTATTTAAAAAAAAATCTTGTTGTGTCCCTTTTATTGGATATGTGCCCTCCAGAATAAAAGTTGCGGACTTAAAAAATCTTCGTTGTACTTTTTCCAAGGACGCTATGTGAATGTTGTAACTAGGACTCCAAATAATGGACGCATATTCCAGTTTGGACCTGGCAAATGTAACCAATAACATACGTAGAGTAGATAATTCAGTAAAATCTTTGCTGTTTCTCAAAACAAAACCTAAATTTCTAAATGCACTACTGGTGCATTCCTAGATATGTTTGAAAAAGTTAATATAGTATCAAAAACCAAGATCTTTTATAAACTCAGGTCTATTTGGAGTACAGTCGTTTAATTTGTAGTTGAATGAAATTGTATTTACTTTACGTGTAAAAGACATGACATTACATTTAGCAGCATTAAGAGGAAGACGGTTATTAATGCACCAGGTATTACGAAGATCCAGGTTACGCTGAACCCTCAGGCAGTCACAGTCGGAATTTATATGTAAGTATATTTTTAGGTCATCAGCATAAAGCAAATAGTGAACATCCAAGTCATCAACAATGTCATTGATAAACAGTACAAAAAGCAATGGTCCAAGTGCCGAGCCCTGTGGTATTCCAGATGATTGGCTGTAATGATCAGACCGATAACCACGAAACTGAACATATTGAGACCGATGGGACAAATAAGACATAAATAAATTTAATAGCGAAGTACTGATTCCAAAGCTTTCTAATTTAGTCAATAAAACGCCATGGTCTAGTCTGTCGAATGCTTTAGAGAAGTCGGTATAAATTACATCAACCTGACCCTTACGATCTATGACTTCAGAAATAAATTGGGTGATACATACCAGGTTTGTAACAGTTGACCGACCGCCCATAAAACCATGTTGTTCTTCAATTGTTGAACTTTTAGTATGGAAGGATAGGTAATCATGCAATAAAAATTCAAAAATTTTAGAAAAATTGCATAAAATTGCGATGGGACGATGGTTCTCTATTTCATTTTTACTGCCCTTTTTAAACACTGGACAAATTCTGGATAGATTCCACTTATCAGGGAATGTTTCTGTGCTTAAGATTAAATTAAATATAATACAGAGAGGTTTGTAAAAAATATTAGCGCAATCTCTTATAATAAACGCGGGTATTTCATCAGGTCCTGTAGTCATGTTTGCCTTGAGTTTTTTAATTGAGTTTAGGACTTCGCTCTCAGTGAATATTCGAATATGCATAACATTGTTATTATATACACTATCACCAGGCAAATATTCACTAGAATTAATATACGCATTAGAGAAAAAATCAGCAAAGGAGTTAACTATATCTTGGGGGGTTTCAAGAGTGGCATTGTTGTAGTTCATAGTACTAGGAATAGATGTTGCATTATTTTTTGAATTAACATGACCCCAGAACTTATTTGGATTAGATTTTATGGCAATCTCGGCATCCCGTATGTATGCAGCATAAGCATCTTTTATAGTCATTTTTAGCAAAGCTCTTAATTCATTGAATATTATTAGATCATCCTGGTTTTTAGTCCTTCTGTATGTATTCCATATAAAGCAATAGTATACTATTTTTGCCGCCCTTATAGTTGATTTTCTTTCATAAACAGGCGAGTTCCTCAAAAGCGCCTGAGCTATAACATTTTGTGTATAATGTATATTCATATATCACCCCATAAAATGTGTTTCCTTCTATTGCCTTCAATCAATAGCGTGAACTTTTGTCATTACTCTATTTTTACTTATGTCTTCGCGGCATTGCAGTATGAATATAAAAAAAATAGATTAATATCCAAGCCGATTATTTCCAGCATCGATGAGTGCTGCTGGAGTGAATTCACCCCGAGAATCCGTCTTGCGGCATTATCTCCGGTCTCGGTGACGATAAATTAATCTTTTCGTGAAATCTACCACGGAATACAAATTATCTTGAACTCGTTAATAACTATTGTTGATGGTATAACGTAAAATGTCAGATGGATTTGCAAGATATTCGCTCGTACAGTTTCGATACATACAGTGTACAAGGTGACTCCTAAACGGTAATAGATGAAAGGTCGGTCAAATTGGAGAAAAGCTGTGCAATTTGAAATTTAACAAAATATAAGGCCACCGCGAAATGGATTAATTATTACAAAAATAAATATGTAGTAAAATACATAAAAAGAAGTGAATTCATTGCCACCCATCAAGTTGCACAATGTGCGTTTCCAAAACGATTGCACATAATGCCCTAAAACTTGTGACATACTAGGTTGTCAATCGGAAAACGTTAACGAAAATTTATTTGCAATAAGCGCCCAGCAGACAGATTAATCCTACAGAAAGGACTACAGTGCAGTGCTGTTGTGTGTGTCACCAGCCGCAGACTAGTTTCGAGCCTGTTAGCTCTCATCAGAACGGCATAAGTGAATACACAACAAGCACTTGGTGAATGCGCGCTGTGCTGCTTATGGTGTTCGCCCTGGGGTGCTTGCCATAGAATGTTGGTGGTGACTTTTCGTGCATCTAGACGTCGGGAGTGAGGGTGGGGTCGGTGAGGGTGGTGTGATCTTGAAGGAAATTAAAGGATGTGGTGTTATCGTGAGGAAGTTACAGTGGGAAGGGATGCGTATGTGTCGAATTGGTGTTGGGGTTCAGACCAGGTGGTGCGATCTGGTTGTTGGTTAGTTTGTAGTTAGGTAATTGCTGGAAAGTATTGATAATTTAAGGAGCCGTGTCTAAGTTCATTACCGAATATGATAGAAGGGGATACTACACTGGGGGTGCATATGTAAGGATGGGGCGGATGTAGGATTTGTAAAGGATGGTGACTGTATGTGTGGTAGCGGATTTAATAATTTTCCTCAACTGGGGCGAGCGTACGAATGCTTTTCGTTAATGTTTTTGTGTTATTAATAAATATTTTGTTTTTGGGCGTGATATTTGCTCATGGTTTTGTAGTTATGACAGCTTGTGTTTTATTTGGATTAGTCAATAATCCCCATTTTTCTAAATAATTGATCACAATGTCGGTGTCTGTTTCTGTGTAAGATTTACCCTAAGGTCAGCGTTTTTAGAAGTGCAAATTAGGGCAGTATTGTCTGCGTATATGGCGTACGGTAATCTGTAATCTTTAGGTGTAGGGATATCATTTATATAGAAAAGGAAAAGGGCAGGGCCAAGGGATGACCCCTGGGGTATGCCTGAGATTATGAGAAGGGGGTTGTGGCACCCTCGATCGATTGCTACTCGGAATTGGCGGTTTGACAAATATGGCTGTATTATTTCAATAATACAAATCGGAATTTTCGTGATGTATAGCAATCCAGGGTGCCAGACGTTATCAAATGCCTTTTCGAGATACAGGGAGGGTTGGCGTTTGTGGTCAGAATTTCATCAACTCTGAAAAGCTGTTAGGTGGTAGAATGGTGGAAGCGGAAGCCGAACTGGAAGTCACTGAGGGCGTCGCCGCCCCCAGCTCCCTCCAGCAGTTGGGATAATAATAGGGAATCGAGGACTTTCCCCAGCACTGATAGCAGACTAATAGGACGATAGCTGGAGGGATTTTGGGTTTAGGAATTAGTGAAATTTTTGGCGTTTTCCACATCGTAGGGTAATCTGTGAAGCGGACGCAGGAGTTATAAAGTTTTATAAGGAATAGGATGGCTTTGGGAGGAATGTGTCTGAGGGCGAAGAGTGAAATATGAGTGAATAAAGGCACTTTACAGACGAGTTGCATACACAATTTTTTCTACTACCGCAGTGGTTACCTAAAATATTTGAATAAATTGAAATACAAAAATTCTTCTTTACGCACTAGTGTGTGGTCTCTAAGCTAACCCCCCCCTCCCCCAGTGGCGAAAAACCACCTCCAAAAGAGGTAAACCGCGTATCTGCCGCCTTCTACCTGTCAAACCCGTGTTACTCCCCGTTTCGAGGATGCTTAGCACGATGGTGATGTAGAGACCTCTCCTCGGTCTCCACCAACCCCTCAAATGGCAAAATCGCCCCCGAAAGAGGCAATATGCGCACTTACTTAATAAAACCGCGTATGAAAGGGGTAGTTTTTGACCGTTTCAGGGGTTCGCCTCGGGGAGAAGCCCCAGCATCACCATTGTGCTCAGCATCCTCGAAAAGGGGGGGTAACAGGGGTTTGGCCGGGAGATAGTGGCCTATCCGCGTTTCACCATTTTAGGGGATGGTTTTTGGTCGTTTGGGAGGTTTTCAGGGGCCGAGGAGAGGTTTCGACATCACCATCATGCTCAGCATCCTCAAAAACAGGTGGTAACCCGGGTTTGGCGGGTGAAGACGGCAGATGTGCGGTTTACCCCTTTCAGGGGTGATTTTTGACCATTTGGGAGAGTGGGGGTGAGCTCGGAGAGAGTTTTAACCACTGCCATCGTGTTTAGCATCCTCGAAAACGCGGGGGGGGGACATAGTTTCGTTAGGCTAAGGAAAATGCATTCTTCTGTCTGACTTACAGAATGCAATGCAATAATTATACTGTGGGGAATGTTAATAATTTGTTTTATGTTGTAACCTATACTTAGTAGATCTCCATGTCGAGTGGCACTCACTTCTTTGGGTGAATAATCCAATATTTTTCTTAGCATATGTCAAACATTTTAAAATAAGTATGCATGGTGCAGTCAAATTTTTTTTATTTTTAAACGTCTCGGCGCAGCTTTCGTTATATTCGATCCTAAATATAAGTCCAATAAGTCTTTTTTGGCTAATATATGTTCTAGATCTATTCTTTAAATTACCACAAGCAATAATATTAAGATACATATGCCAATAAGCAAGAGCGTAGTATATGTTCAATAGCCCTGTTTCATCAAGTGCATTTTTTAATTGTAATACAGCAAAATACGCCTTATTAAGCTAAGAACACACGTGGGCGATATGTTTGCTTCACGACAATTTACTGTCTAGATGTATACCAAGCAATTTGACATTTTGTGATAAGGCAATATCATCATGTATCATACTGTGTGGTAATTGTTTATGCAAAGTAAAGTTAATAATGACTGTCTTACTCACATTTAAAATTAGTCTGTCCCTATGCACCCAAGTACTGACCTCTTGAAATGTTTCATCGACTAGTAAATGTAGTTGCTCTATTGAATCCGCTGACAGAGTTACTATGATGTCATCCGCAAATATTGTCAAATGCCCAGTGGTTAAATAATCCGGGAGGTCGTTTATATATGTCATAAAAAGCAGAAGCCCTAAGACAGAGCCTTGAAGTACGCCAAACATTACGTCATAAGTGTCTGTGTATACGTCGCTAAATTGTACTTTTAGAGTACTGATTTTCTAGGCGAGCGGGACACATCCAGAAAGTCGCTTAAAAATAGGAGTAAGTGACCACGCATTTCTAATGGCTGAATCCCGTTTTTTTTTTCATGTTTTCGAAGTTGCTAAATACGAATCTAATATTATTTTTGCAAAAAAATGGGGCGTCCATGTATAAAATTGTATTTTTGTGAAAAATTAAAGAAAAGAAAATTTCATGCTCTTTCATATACCTCTCGTGATATCTCCGACAGTTTTAATTATTTCATTTTGTAATTTTAAGCATTTATTTCTCAAAGCAGCTTAAAAATAAGACTTGTCCGAAATTCCCGCGACATTTATTTATTTTCAAAATTGCACTGTCAGGGTTTGCAAATTTTTACAAACCATCGCAAAAGTTGATTGAGAAAGTTTCGAATTTTAAATAACTAATTATCCAACATTAAAATATAATACATCATGATGTTTTGTGGAAAGTCAGTCTTCATATTTAAATTTAAAAAAAGATATGCGCGTTCAAAGTTCAGCGTCTAGTTCGAGCGAGCGCGCTTGTTCGGAGCGCGCTGATATCGTGGTTTTTTACATGCAAAATTATCGTGCGTACTGATTTGAGAAGGTATATTCCTATAAATGTAATGTCAAAAAATTTAGGTAATAGTATGTGCTCATCTTTGTTAGCTGCGCATGCTGTGACCGGTTGTGATACAACTTCAGTATTATTTTATATTGGCAAAAAGACTGTTTATGCGGCTATAAAAAGCATGTCTCACAAAGACTTATTAGACTTAGCTCGAATAAATGATTTACCGATCGATATCGAAATATCGCTAAACTTCCCCCATCTAAATCAGCTACGTTGAAGTCTATTTTGCTAGCTCTTTGGCGAGTAAATGAATGGAAACAAACTACTGAATCAATAATTGTTTCTGAAGACGTGACAAAGTTTGGATGGTCGATAGAGGTGAAAAATTAAATTTTGATTACTACGAAGGACCCACTGCAATAGAAATTTTACAAAAATATATCTATTCTTGCAGTAGGAAAAATATTTGCTCAAAGGTGATTTGTCCTTGCATTGTATCTCATTTGAAATGCTGTGATGTTTGTAGTTGTAAGAATTGTTGTAGTAATATTAATGAAATAAATGAATAATTTTGGCAATAAATAGTTTTCATTTGGATAAAATTCGATATTTATGCACTCGATGTATTTTACAAACATAAAAAATAATTTATACATATCTATGTGATTTATAATGTAAAATAGTCGAAGCCAATCCCCGCTGAAGCAACCAGCGCGTGTTGATCGCGTGCGCTTGGGCTTGACGTTGAACTTTGAACGCGCATATCTTTTTTTATTTAAATATGAAAGGCTGAAACTTTCCACAAAACTTCATAATTTTAATGTTAGATAATTATTTATTTGAAATTCGAAACTTCCTCACTCAACTTTTGCAATGATATCTAAAAATTTGTAGAACTTTGCGCTACTTTGAAAATTTGTCACAAAATGAATAAATATCGAGGGAATTTCGAACAGGGTCTATTTTCAAGCTCATAATTTGGGGAATAAGTGCATTAAATTTCAAAATGAAACAATTAAAACTGACGACGATATAGCGAGTTAAATGTGAAGAAGCATGATTCTTTTTTTTTCATTTTCCACAAAAACATGATTTTATACATGGAGCCCCATTTTTTACAAAACTAGCATTAGATTCCTATTCAGTGACCACGAAAACATAAGAAAAAACTGTATTCAGTCATTAGGACTGCCATGGTCACTATGAGCTCATTTAGGGCTGCATGTTGGTACTGTTTTATTCTTTACAGTTGATTGTACTTCTAGGCACCTTGTATGGTGTTCTCTAGCAAATACATTATTTTTATAGCAAATAATTCTTTTTTCGCACTTAAAATAGTATCAGATTTATGTCAAGATGAACAAGCCTTTTATTTATACATCCATCAGGTGAGTAGAGAAACTACCCTATATTTTATTTTTTGCAGGAATTCCTTGAATTATACAAACAACAATGGCATCGAACATTCAGCCATAAATAAAAATAAAAAAGCAACCAACATATATTTTACTGGGCCGGCGATGAACAATAAATCAAAATAATATTTTTCTAAAAAAACTTTCTCTACATTACCTTAATGGATATTTTATCTGAGAGAAGACAGTAAACGCAAAAATAAGTTATCTTTGACAAAAAGAGTTATTCACAACTTCCTTAAACTGGCTGGGTAGTAGTTTTATACTTGTCATACATTTTACTTTTTGTTTAGTGTTTTTTTATATATCTCAAGCTTAGAATATTTTACTATCGGGCTTACTTTGGTGCTTTTTTCACAGTATCCGGTGATATATTCTGTTTTTTCGACGCTTCTTAAGTTATTCCTGACGTAAGGCTGAAAACGTGATGTCATATACATTTACAGCATTACAGACATTGCGTCAACATTATTTATTTATTTATTTACATACACTATCCAACGGGATTAAATCCCAGTTACAGGATAGGAACAAAACATAAAATTAAAAGTAAATATAAAATACAAGTAAACTACAAACTAATACTTACACAATACTATAAACATAAATAGTGGATAACATTGTAAACAAGATAGAAAAAGCATACAGATATTAGGACAGGTTAGGCAACTTAAAACAAACAGAGAACATACTAATTAATAGAGTTACGATAAAAGGCATTCTTTATATGCGCAACGCTAGAGTTGTGAATATCAATGCTGTCTTGCACGCTGGAGTAGTTACGGCACATCATATATAATGGGGAGTAATGCAGTATATTGGTATTCGCAGTTTTTAAGTAAAAAGTGTCATTGTGGCGCCTCGTGTATGGGGGTGCATAGAAGTTGATTAAATAGAAAAATTACGGAGTGCATATTACGACGAACCAATAGGGATTGATAGTCGTACGTTTCAAGTAATAAATCATGCGGTTAGCCAATTGGAGGATACACTTTATTCTCTTTATATGACAAAAACTTTAGGAACCTGCGTTGCACCCTTTCTAATACCTCGATATATTTTACATAACTTGGACATCAGATGATAGAGTTATATTCCAGTCGGGATCTAACAAATGAGTTATATAATAGTTTAATTGTAGATGGGTTGCAGAACTTCCGGGAATTATGCATAACAAATCCTAGGCTTTTTGTGGCGGATGAGGTTACATATTCGATATGGTGAGTAAAAGTTAACTTCGCATCGAAATATACTCCTAGATCTTTGACGTATTCCGGTCTATTAAGTAATACATCATCAATATTGTATGGGAAATTTAAGACATCTTTTTTGCGTGTATATGAGAAAACATTGCATTTAGCTATATTAAGAGGTAGTTTATTTTCTATACACCACAAATGAAGTCTATTAAGATTTTCTTGAAGAACAATGCAATCCTCATCACTATTTATTCTTATATAGATTTTCATATCGTCTGCATATAGGAGATGAGGGATATTTAGGCAGCTAACAGCATTATTAATAAAGATATTGAACAATAACGGTCCCAAGGCCGATCCCTGAGGGACTCCAGATAGGACGTGAAATTTATTTGAGTTAAAGCCTTTGTGAGATACGTATTGGAGACGCCCAGTTAGATATGATGTAAAAAGACTTAGTGCATTTGATGATAGACCGTATTTATCTAGATCACGGAGCAAAATCTTATGATGGAGTCTATCAAAGGCCTTGGAGAAATCGGTGTAAACTACATCTACCTGTCCTTGATCGTCCAATACCTCCGATATAAACTGAGTTACGCACGTTAGGTTTGTCGTTGTCGAGCGACCCTTCATAAAACCATGTTGGCTTACACTAATACAGTTATTCACATGACTGTATAAAATGTCATGGATAAAGAATTCAAATACTTTTACAAAATTACAGATTATTGTTATAGGCCGATAGTTCCCTATATCATTTAGATTTCCATTTTTAAAGACGGGACAGATGCGCGATACCTTCCAGATTTCAGGTATTGTATTTGAAGATATAATTAACGTGAAAATAATTTTCAGAGGTTCTACTAATAGGGGAGCGCAGTCGCGAATTAGAAAAGCTGGAATTTTATCTGGGCCCATAGTCATATTCGACTTGAGTCTTTTTATACATTTCATAACGTCCTCATCTGTAGGGGTGTTAATATTAGGAGTGCCGTTTATACTATCACTCAGAAATGCCTCATTAGGAGCGTCGATATCATCGATGGTTGATGTATATGAAGTCTTGAAAAACTTCGCAAAGCCCTCAACGACTAAGTCGCTATTATCTAATATTTCATCATTAGCATCATACTGGCTGGGGTAGGCTTATTTTTACGGATATTTGATAAATAGGACCAGAATTTCTTAGGTTCATTCTTGATGTTTTCCTCAGTAGATATTATAAAATTTTTGTGTGCAGTAAATATATCGGTTTTTAGTTTCGATCTGAGTTCACTAAAAGATGTATAAATTGCGGGGTCGTTATTAGACCTTTTATATAGCTTTAACAGTTTTTGTTTTTGCTTAACATCACGAATAATTTCTCTGCTAAACCACGGGGGATATTTACATTTATTATTCTTAGATGACGTAACTGGTACATATCGGTCAAACACGCTATATAATAAATCATATAAACATTTACACGCCTCATTGACATCACTATATTCATTCAAAATCGACCAATCAATATTTAAGATTTCATTGTATAATAGGATGAAATTAGTTTTTTTAAAATTATAACTTTTAATATTACTAGCTGCGAAAGCATTTTGATTATCATACTCCAATATTATTGATATATCCAAGGGTGGATGTTGTATATCCTCTTGAACAACATATAGCGATGGTTTAGCAATCGAGCAAACTATTGTGCTGAAGATCAAATCAAGCATACGATTTTATTTTGTGTAAATAAAATTTCTGCATTTAGGATATGTTGCACTATGTTTAGCATATCACTAGATATTATGTGCAATATCATTACTTACAGGATTTAAGACAAGAATGCAGGTATCATAATCATGACAATAGATAGGCCACTCACTGAAAGAACATCTCGTAAACTATGCATTTGCGCCTATTTTTATTGTTTTATCTTGTTATACCACTTTTTCCCTGGTATCTAATTGTTTTGGTCTAGCTTGCTAAGCACTAAATTGAACACATTATTTCTTAACACCTCAATCCGGTGTCAAAATGTCCGAAGTTTTTTTTTAGCAGAAATACACGGTTATTATATAATGTTACTGTAGAGGAGACCTATGGTGTGGGTTGGTATTTGGGCGCTAGATCAAGAGACGATCAGGAAGAAGAGTAGCATTTCAAGAGAACAATACATTACATAACTGAAGATAAATATACAGTGTGTCCTCCGATTAGATTCACTATAGGTAAAATAGATAAATAATCTATAACTGGAAATTATTTTTGAACATACAGGGCAAGCCAAGACGAAATTACAGGACCAAGTGCCTTTTTTAAATGGAGGGCTATGTATATCAGTACATTTTTTTAAGCCTCCTTCTAGGCTCTATTTATTCCCATATTAGCATTTTTATTTGTTTAATACATTTATTTCACGTCGGCCTATTTCCGCTACTGAGGCCTATCACCGACGCCTGTAGATAAGCTATCCCCAACCAGGAATTTTTGCCGAACCTCTTCCCTTAAGAAGAGTAGGGATCTTTTACTTGCCTAACATTTAATAGACAAGGGACCGACGGCTTTATATCCCCTCCAAAGGATGGTATATCCCCTATACAACCCTCGCCTAAGGTTGTATAGCTTCCGCGCATAAACTGATATAAAAGCAGCTGGAAGATGTGTGAGGCGAGGACGCGGTCTTCGTTGGAACGGTCACCCATCCAACTACTAACTGCGCCTGACGTTGCTTTACATCGCATATCAAAGTATGTACATAGTAAAGATGTACCTACGCTCGCCCCCCTATATTAGCATTTAATATCTTCGAATCACTTGGATGTAATGAGTTTTTTTGTTGAAATAATGCAATCTGAAAATGAATATTAAAAAAATCACCACAATCACAATTATGGGTTTTAAGAAATACTTATGCGAACACTAGTTACGAGACATCTAATTAATTTTTTGAATCGTTTTCATTTCTTAAAAATGTACGGGGTGGCCAAAAATTATTTATCAATTAAAAACATTTTAAATTGAATTTTCTCATTTTTCAAATATATAATTTTCGATGATGTAATGTAGAAATGAACAACGAACATTTTTTGTAAGTACTTCCCTAGGGCTAATTGCAACCAATTTCGTTTTATTGAGCAATAATTACAAAATTCAAAAATAAACTTAAAAAGAGGTTTCTTCAAATAACTCAGTAGAAAAAACTATAATAAATGTTCCACATGTTGCCCATTTTGATTGATACACATTTCTATGCGCTTTTCAAATGAGGTTACCACTGTTCCTAAAACTGCCGGTGTGATAGATATAAAGGCAGTTTATTATTCTTTCCTTCACATTTTGTACTGTTGTTCGTGTGTCTCTATAAACAATTTCCTTCACGTATCCCCATAAAAAGGAATCCAACTTTGTAAAATTTGGGCATCCGGCAGGCTATTTAATGGGTCCATTTCTTCCAATCCATTGATTAGGGTAGGTATTAGGGTATAATGTGGTGGAACCACACCCTATTTCGAATTTTTTCAGGGAGATTTACCAATAACTGTGGCAAATACTTTTCCAAAAAATAAAGATAAATAGCTCCAGTCAATGTATCATCAAAGAAATGTGGCCAATAATTCCTCCCCAAACGTTTATAGACCATCTGTGTTGGTTATCAACTTGCATAAAAAAGTGAGGATTTTCCGAAGCAAAATAATGGAAATTGTGCCTATTAACAAATCCATTTTTATGAAAAGTTGCCTCGTCACTGAATAAAACAGTATTGAAGAAGTTGACATTTATTGCATTTCACCTCTGGTCCAATTACAAAATTGTAGGCGCTTTTGAAAATCGTCATCAGATAATTCCTGGTGCATTTGAATATGATATGCATGCAACTTATTTATTTTTAAGGTTCGATCCACAGACCGTCTACTTATTCCTACTAATGAGCTCACTTCTCTTTGACTTTGATTAACCGTTGCCAGCACCACAGAAAACTTATTTTCTTCGTTCACAACACATTTTATTCTTTCACTTTTTTTATATTACAAATGAGGATGGGGCAGAATGTGGAATATACTGCAGAAGTATGCATCAAAAGTTATTTTAAATTCTCATTAATTTCTCATTTCTTAAAAACGGATATAAGAACGGTCTTTTTAAGTCAAAATAAATATTTTATAGCTATCAACCTCTTCTAAAAATGCGACCTGATTGTATTCCTTCTTATATAATTTTAAGGAAACCACGAGGTATCATGAAGCAGGTGGAGAAATGATAAACCCGTCCGCGTCGTGTTGATGAGAGCGTCCAGCTCTACTGGGTAAAAGAACACGAGACAACCAGAGCAACGAAAAACTAGACGCATTAGCCTCCAGAGACTTGGGAGCGCCTTGTATAGTTCAGAACCTACGTTTTCTGATTCACTTCATAGTGCCCTGACAAAGAGCTATACACTTGAAACTCACCCCAATTATTGGAGCAAACTAAGTAGATGTAAACACAGCTAATATTCTAATTGAAAAATATTATTTATATCACTTTTATATAGCAAAAAAGGGTGTAATCTTTAACAGCATACGGGAAAGAAGGGTAGTAAAATAATAGAAGGGATTAAAAATTCAGGGCGAAAATTGGCATAATTCCGTGGAATAGTAATTAAGAGAGGTAATGAAATTTGTATTATCTGACTTTACTCAGAGTGTGAGAATATACCTCGGATTTAACGAAATTAACTGTCTATCTCTTAATTAGGATTTTAAAAATATAAATGGAAATGTTAAGCCCGACCATCAGATTTGTATTTATGCAATGCTCGGCTCCGGCTCGACGTAGATATGAATATTCCTTAGCAGTTTAATTTAAGTATCTTGGGGATGACAGGTAATTTAGTGAGTGTTTTTATAGTGAATTTATTGCTATTATGCATCCCTCATTCATAATGGATGTACATTTACCATTTTCCAGTAAGTTTGCAAATATATACGTACATAGTGATAAAACCAGGACACAAACTTCACAATTTCCATTTAACAAAGGTGTAATAAACCAGATAATATTCGGCAGACTGGATTATAAAATCAATGCACGTGTCACTCACTTATGATTAAATACTACGTGAGTATGTCTAATGATAGAGGGTCGGTTCAGGGTCAGGATCATGATCAGTGATCAGATTAGGGGTGGGGGTAATTAGGGTGGTGGGAGGTAATTATGGGGCGGGCGTAAGAGGGCGGAACCTAGGAGTGGTGGTGGGGGGGGTAATTATAGTAGCAGAATGTAATTAGCATGGCGAGAGGTAATTGAAGTGGTGTGGTAATTAGAGTGATAGTGTAATTGTAGTGAGCGGAGGTAATTAGAGAGTAATTAAGGGTAATTTAGGTACAAATTAGAGACGGTGGCTCAGTGTGCTAAAGCGTCTGGCTAGCAAACTGAGTGGTCTAGGATCGAATCCCGCAAGGCGAAACAATTTTTCATTAAAAAAATTGGCTCAAGAGTGGTTCGGAATCCACATTAAACTGTAGGGCCTCATCTATCTTTACCTAGCACAAGATACTTGAGATCTTCCAGGGAGTTACTTCGGTAACTTGAGAGGCGGTTAAGAAAATATTTTTTTTTTAAATTACTGATAATTTAGGTAAAAGTAAGGGTAGTTAAATAAGGATATAAAAATAAGGATATTTTAAAGGGGTAACTAGCGTGGTAGGAGCAGAGGTCGGAGGATGAGGGACAAAGGATTAAGTGGTGGGGGTAATTAAGGGTATTTAGGTAAAAATAAGGCCAATTAAGTGAAATAACGATAAGGTATTTACGTTGCAAATAAGGATAACTACGCTAAAATAAGAGTAATTGTGAGTAATTACAATAACAATTAGGATAATTAAGGTTAATTAAGTTGCAAATAAGGATAATTAAAGGTAATTTAGGTGGAAAATAAGGGTAATTGGGAGTAATTAAGGGTAATTATAGTAATAATAAGATAACTAAGGTTACGGTAGGTAAAAATAAGGGTAATTAAGATAATTATGGTCCAACAATCCGTCCGCCTGGTCGCATGCCCATCTTTACGTCCGTATACAGGCAATTATTGAATTGTCCTATTGCACAATTATAGTATCTTAGTATTTTTTTAAAGATGAGATAACCAAGGGTATCTTATGATTTGATATGGGCTATTGTCTACATCGTAATAAATTCATGGAACCACTGTGATTGATTGGACTTTATTCTTGCAACTCCATATTCAATGTAGACGCGATGAAAAAACAGTGCTTCATATACCATGCGAAGCCTATGAAGTTGATGAAATATATCGAGCAATACTAAAAGCAAAGCTAAAATCATTCAGCAATAACTCTTCATTTTTATCACAAGATGAAGAGTTATTCGTACTACGAGTTAACAATAATATGGTGAAATGTGAAATTTGGTCAAAATATGGCCATTGACTTTACACAACCAAACTCTATTGGGATTTGAATCGATATATTTACATCCAAACAAGCAACATGAATCAACACTCCCAGTTAATATTATGAAAGTGCGATTGATACGGGTGGATTGTAATATTATTTTTGGAGCCTATTTGATTACTCTTGAATCCCATACCCTATTCGAATTAGACACAGATGCTAAACCCGGTTACAAACTTACTAGAGAGCCGGAACATTATATGTATATTTGCCTGTCACGTCTGAAGGCCGCCAGTATATCGACAACATCACACTAAGCATATTGGTTGACAAAGGTGAACACTAGTATTCCCCAGCACAGATTGTATCTGGTTGCCAATGGTCCCACTGTCATGGGTATAAAGCTGTTTAATATCAATAACCTTGGTAATGAAAATGATTTTAAAGCCGCGGTTAAGAATTTATTTTTAATATCTAGTTTCTACCCTGTGACCGAATATTTTGATGCTAATTTTAATTAACTTAGGTAATCTCTTACTAACTTTTTATGTCATATTATATGTTTGTTTATCTTATACTTGTCTTGTTTTATATATTTATGTTTTATATATTTCACTGCTGATATGTGATTTTATTTGATTATCTTGACAATATTCTATACTTGTGATACGAGTCTTATGAATATAAAATGTATTATTATTATTATTATTTATTAATTTTCGAGGAGAGAAGATTATTGTAAAGCTAAAATTGAGGATCATATATTAACAATGGTACTAATGATATCTAGTGAAAAACTTGAAATGTTCGATGAGCCTGTGTATGATCAGTCAATTTTTAGCTTACATAAGCATACATATAAACCATGTAGTTTTCAATATTATAAAAACTCTGATGAAATACACATTCCTATCAATTTTCAAGATCTCATACTCAACGAAGGAAAATGTAACCTAACGATACTACCAAACCGTGTTACTTATGTAAATAGTGTACTAGCTTTTCTATTTGATGAGATAAGGTATGAAATGGGTGGACAGCAAGGGGCCGTCGTTAAAAAGCCTGGAATCACTACAACAATGAAAACTATGATATCATATAGAGAATCACATATCCGATCACTAATAACAGGTTGGGGGCTTACGCAACAGAAGCAGTATATCTTAGATACTACCAGTCACTTGTTCAGTGGTAGACTCGCTCTCAAATACCTCATGGGTTTTGCAGAAAACTACACCAAAGGTATTAGATTAGATTATATTAGATTCTTTATTCATTCTTTGTGCCAATTACAAAAACATTGGATAGAACAGGTCAAATGGTAAATTACAATTACGTAACATGAAAAACAAACAAAGTATATATAAACATTTTGGTCACAGAAAAATACATATATAAAAAATGTGTAAATAGGTATATAGATAAAAAAAAATACAGTGAAATGACAATATGCATACTATATATACATATACATATACATAGAAAATAAAACTACATCTGAAAATATTCGTCTGGTTTGTAAAAAGTTCTAAATGCAAAGCAGGAAGTACCTTTAGATTCTTCTAAAAGTCCTGACATCAATATCATTCAGAATATTCTGATTAGGCATATAATGAAATTAAATTATCGTTCTCGAAACGTGGGACAATTTCAGTCTGTGATTGAAGATGCATGGGAAAGTTTATCTAAGACCGAAATTATAAGTTCTTTCAATGACTAGCAAGCTAGGTTAGGTGGGGGTGAAGCAATAACTGTATATTAATTACTATTATTTAGGTTGTAATTTATTTCTTTGTTTTTAAACTTCCTTGAAACTATTGTATTTAAAATATTGTTTTGTTGAAAATTATACCGTTTCTGCGCAAATAGAGTTATAAATACAAGACAGCCAATATTATTTTTTTATTGTTATTATTATTATTCCATTTTTGGTCTATTCCAAGAAAACTTAAATTTTTAGCATATATCAGTATCAGTACTATATACCTTTTTTACAACTGGCTGAAATATACTTCAATTCTTAATTTAATTTTAATAGTTTAATGTCAAAAAAGAGCATTCAGGAAGTAAATAAACGCCGTTTTTTCTTGTACAGCTTTCTGTGCGAGCAAGTGTAGAAACTTATAAGTGGACTTAGAATGCTTATTGTGGGTTGCATGAGGTCAATCGGTTTAGCAAAGGGAACAATTAAGATAAAGTACTAAAATAGCGGCACAACAAATCCAGGCCTAATGGGTTTTCAAAAGTGTGCGATTCCATGCTAAAAAGAGCTCACGCATATATTGACAATTATGGATCGAGCACTTTAATTAAAATATCAATTTTGTGTATGTCCAATGTCAGTTTATTCTCTAAAGTTGTACCCATATTGTGAGCTTCTGTATTTTCAAAAGGAGATGAAATGTCTTGTATTGTATATTGAGAGAAAAAAACTACAAGACTTATTTCATCTCCTTTTGAAAATATTAGTTTAATTTATTATTTGATCTTTTGTGTAGACCTTGCAGAGCTGCAATGAAAATAAATAACTTACGTTGTAGAATTCGTGATTGGGGGGATAAAAGGGATGTATTTTTTTCCTATTAAATTTGTCAATTTAAAATTGAAGTTGTTAATCACATTACATAGGGATTTATAGATTAAAATATATAGACGTAGTTCAATAACTCCCTGTATACTCTAAAACATCATTATGAAAAAGATTTATTTCATGTATTTAGACCACCACTTAGACTAAATTGTTTTATATGGAGTAAACAGTGAAAAATAAATTTCTCTGCAATAACTTAGTTTCTCTTGATTTCTGTCTAGATGGCTAGAGATGTCTCGTATAAATTTATTTACAGATTCTTCAAATTACTTCTAAACACATTTACCTGACGCAACGTATCAGTTTCTCCCAATCGACATTGCCTGAAAGTAAAAGATTGAGTTACATGATATATGCAGTCTCTTAAAAGCGAATACATTGACGTAAAGCAGGAAATGGGTATGTGTAAAAGATGACCCGCTTTCAAGTCTAATAGTAACTTTTTATAATAAAAATCTCATCAAAGCATCCCGACAGATGTTCTTGTCACATTTATTACTTTATTGAAAGTCTTTCTGAATATAACATGTTATAACAAAGTAGATATTATTAGTAGATAGCGAAACCGAAAGGAATTTATTGGCCATTTTATCCTTTAGGGTTTTCATAAAAAAATAATAAATGTTCATTCGCGTTCACGCAGTAGATGATTTTTCATCATTTTAGCTCTAATATTTTCTATATAGTTTAAATCTATAGAGTACCCAAGAAAAACTATTTATCAGCCACAAATTTTTATTCAGAAGGCAACAGAGCGCCAAAAAGGATTAGATTAGAATTATTTTTGTTAATATAACATTCGTCTAGCCACACAGTACATCAGCAACAAACTATTACATCTCGAATTATTTTTAAAGTAATTAAATTCTGATGTGTTTTATGTAAGTGAACATTGGGCAAAATATAAATAATATATAATATATATAATATTGGGCTAACAGCATTATATAGACCACCATCTACAGTAGTACAATCATTTATAGATGACTTTGATGATTTTCTAAATAACAATCTTGATAAAAACATTGAAATTGTTGCTGGTGACATCAATATTGATATACTAAACTTAAACAATCCTTTAGTAAATAATTATTTAGAAACTTTAGCTTTACATGGTCTTCAACCTTATATTAAGTCTGCCACTAGAGTAACGAATGATTCATCGTCGTCTATCGACCATATCTTTGTCAAAAAAAATTTGAACTTAAAAAACTTAAAATATGAATCACTTGTGATACCATACGACATCACAGATCACTACCCCTTTATGATAAATATAGCAAAAAAAAATTCAAATAACACGGAAATTCCAGCAGTCTCAAATAGAATAATAAAAACCAACTTCATCAAACTACAGGAAATAGTCAAAGAAACTAGTTGGGTAAATGTGTTAAATGCAAATGATCCTGAGCTAGCTACCGAAACATTCATAACAGAGTTGCGAGAAATACTAGAGAAATCAAGTACTTTAATAATTACAAAACAAAAACAACATAAAAAAATAAAACCATGGATAAGCAACGCAATAATTATATCTATAAAACATCGAGATAAATTGAAAAAAAGACTATTAAAAGAATTTACCACTACCAAAGAAGCTGAATATAAGACTTATCGAAATAATTTAAAAAAAGTAATCAACAAAGCAAAAAACAATTATTATCAAAATAAAATAAGTGAAAATACTAACGATATTAAAAAAATGTATCAACTCATATCTGAGGCTACAAATGAAAGCAAAAAAAACTGCAATAATAATTTTCAAGTTCTTGATGACACCAACAATAATTTCAACTGTGATAAAGACATGGCCAACTTTTGCAACAATTATTTTTCAAATATAGGGTTAGAGATGTTAAATAAAATACCACAATGCAATAACCATACAAATACCCCCTTTATATTAGATAAATCAATATTTCTAAAACCGGTCGATAATAATGAATTAATTAGGCAAATAAATAGTTTAAAAAACAATAGTTCTCCTGGACCAGATGGAATTACCTCGAAAATCTTAAAAATCATACACTTATACATTATTTCCCCATTAAAACATATAATAAATCTAATCTTTAAAACCGGTGTAGTTCCTAGCCAATTTAAAGTATCCACTATAACCCCTATTTATAAATCTGGCAATCCGAAAATAATTAGTAATTATCGACCAATAAGCCTAATAAATAATATCGCAAAAGTATTTGAAAAATGTCTTAAAGAAAGACTGGTTGACTTTCTAAAGAACAACAAATTACTCTCTCCACACCAATTTGGATTCACAGAGGGATTACGCACTGACGACGCAATGTATGAAGTAATAAAGGAGGTAACAGATAATCTAGATAAAAGCAAAAAATGCATAGCTGTCTTTTTAGATTTAGCTAAGGCTTTCGACACGGTACCTCATGAGAAACTTCTTAATGTTCTTGAAAGCTATGGAGTTAGGGGCATCGTGCTGGAAGCCTTTAAATCATACCTAACAAATAGAACTCAGTGTGTAAAAGTTAGGAACGTACTAAGTGATCCAAAAAATGTTCAGATAGGTGTACCGCAGGGTATAGTATCAGGACCAATACTCTTCAATGTATATATTGCTTCTTTAACTAACATAGACATTAATGGTAAAGTCATTTCATATGCAGATGATACGGTGCTAATTTTTAATGGAACCACCTGGGATAACACAAGGGACCGAGTAAAATCAGGGGTCAAAAAAGTAAAAGATTGGCTAGATACCTATAAATTATCATTAAACATAAATAAAACCAATTACATTGCTTTCTCTTTAACATCTTCAAATCGTCCTGATTATAATAACATAAAAATAGACAACTTAAATGACACAATAAAAGAGACCACAAGTACTAAGTACTTAGGTATTGTTATTGACAAAAATCGAAAATGGGACTGTCATGTAACGTACTTAACAAAAAGAATTAGGTGCCTTATACACAAATTTTATCTTTTAAGGCAATTCTTAAATCAAAACCTATTATTAACAGTGTATCAAACATTGGTTGAGTCTCTTATTCGCTATGGCATAATAGTGTGGGGTGGTATGTACAATAATACTTTAAAACCGCTATCGGTAGTACAGAATACAATACTGAAAATTATTTTAAAGAAAAATAGACTGTATCCAACAAATTTACTGTACACTGATAGAGTGTGCAATGTTCGTAGCTTATTCATCGTTTCAACCTGCTGTTTTGTACATAAGCACACAAAAGTTAAACAATACATTAACCATTCCTACGTCACACGAAATAGAATAAATCGACACTTAGCCATACCAATAAACAGAAAGAACATAAATAAAAAGTTCATGAATTATTTAGGACCTAAATTCTATAATCTTCTTCCATTAAATATTAAAACAATAAGCAATATAAAAAAATTCAGGAGTATATGTAAATTGTATGTTGTACGTAATTATAAATTATTTAATCAAGTTTTGTAAAGTTAAAGGCGCTCCATCACAAGTCTTCTCTAATATATAAAATACCTGTCGCTTCAATATCTCAATTACAATCTTCATTATTTAATTTTTGTAACCTAAATATTTTAAACATATGGTACATACGGGCAATTATGATCTCATAACTGCCTAGGTATCTAAAATCGTTTCTTACGTTTATCTGTATAATACTTATTATATGTTAACTTTAGCGTATATCGTAGATATACCATTTTTTTAAACTACTCTAACTCTAGTATTATAGATGATTATGTATATTGTATAATATGGTAAAGAGAGAAATTACTAAAATGATAAATGATATATAATATATATAATATATATAATATATATAATATATATAATATATATATAATATATATAATATATATAATATATATAATATATATAATATATATAATATATATATAATATATATGATATATATGATATATAATAAATATACAGGGTGTTCCATTTTAAAAAATTTAGAAAATTCAATATTCAATTCTTAATTGAAAAATAAACACTTGTTTATTTATAAAACGAAAATGGTTACAATTAACCATAGGGAAGTACTTACAAGAAATGTTCGTTTTTCATTTCTACATCACATCGTCGAAAAATATACAGGGTGTTCCATTTGAAAAAATTTAATTTAAAATGTTCTTAATCGAAAATTAATTTTTGGCCACCTTGTACATTTTTAGGCAATTAAAATGATTCCAAAACATTAACTAGATGTCTCGTAACTAGTACCCACATAAGTTTTTCGTAAAACCCATAATTGTGACTGTGGTGATTTTCTTAATATCCATCAGCAGATTGCATTATTTCAATAAAAAAATTCAATCCGTTTAAAAAAAAAGGCAGTTGGTCCTATAATTTCGTCTTGGCTCGCCCTGTATGTTCGAAAATAATTTCCAGTTATAGACTTTTCTAGTTTACTTGCAATTTTTTAAAAAAATTCTAACTATCGTAGAACTCAACATATCAAGGTCCGACACACTATTGTTAAAATGTAAAGTTGTCAAGAATCCTGCAGTAAGAGGTAAATAAAAAATAAATAAATTCATTAATTGATTGCATTTCGATAGACCAAGCCGGATAAACTTGTTTATTAATCCTTTTAGCTTTATAATTGCCATATTTCACAGCTATCGTAGGAACATAATTATGTATAGTTCCTGTACACGTGAGCAAATTCGGTTTAAATATCTAACTAAAAGTGTATTCCTAGTGGATACATAATCAAACAAAATGTATATAATATATATTAACCGTAGGAATCACCGTCAACCAACACATTGGCTGAGTTATATGCATTAGGGTTAACTGATAATTTATTGACGATAAATCAGAGATTACATGGTAATGTTCCTAATCCCCAGGGATCAATTCATACTAGTTATCAACAATAAGGGGTAACAGAGGTACTAGAGTAATGGTCAATAACAAAGGAAATTAAGTAAAAGGGCAAATGTTTCTAATTTAAAAACACTACTTCAGTATATCATGAAACCACTTTAGGTGATTAAAATTTTCTATGTTCTTACTACTTTTTACATTAATTAAACCGGTTATTAGATTTTTGCAAGGGAAAATAGCGTGATGCATTAATATTATGAATAATTAGATCTATTGGAAAGAGTAATGTGGTTTACTTTGAAGTATATCTAAACATAAGGAAAATTCTGTAACGCGTTAAGTCAACCAAATTAAATTTAATTAAACTAATTAAAATATTCAAGAAACCTATTTAAGGGCAATGCTACAAAAATTATGCATACAGGGTGTTTTTGAATATAATGATAACAATAATAAATGAGAGTCCCTAATAAACTTTATTTTAACCCAAGCTTACATTCTTGTGAATGCAGTTTTAAAGTAAAAACAAATTAAAAACTTGATGTTTGTTCGTGTTGAAGATAATAATCTCAGTGACAGTGATAGTGGCAAGGTCTTTGAAATTGACTTAACTCAAGAACAGCAGAGGGAACCTGCATCAAATGAGATGAACCTAAGCGCTGGAGGACCAGGTACTTTTTTATACCCGCGCCTCTCCCAATTATCCCAAATATCTCAGTTATAAAAAAAACAGAACATTCCAGGGCCATTGGTAATACAAACAATCGAATATGTAATAAACCTAACATAACAATAAGACCATCAGTCAGCAATCACGCTATTTCAAAAAGTAAAAATAGTCGAGGTATTAAAATACTTCATTTAAATATACAGTGTATCTCAAATAAATCTAATGACCTCGATGCATTTTTGGGTGAAAAATATAATGATTTCGATTTGTTATGTCTAAATGAGCATTGGATGCTAGGTGATAATATTCTTTCTGTACACTTACATAACTATAACCTTACATCGTATTTTAGTAGAACAGTTGCTATACATGGTGGTGTCGCGATATACGCCCTTAAGAAACATCAATGTTCCTCGATGAATCAAATTAACAAATTATCTATAGAAATACATTGTGAACTGTGTGCTGTGGAGTTCTCCGATTTAGTCATTATGACAGTTTACCGATCACCTATTGGGGATCTAAATGTTTTCTTAGAAAAGCTCTCAAGTGCCTTGGATATTCTATTGAGAAAAAATAAAAATATAATTGTAACGGGTGATTTTAACGTTCACTTCAACACTGAGAACAATAACGTGCATCTCGTGCTTAACAATTTTAGTTCTTTTAGACTGACCGCACTAAATCTAGAAAAAACGAGGAAAAAAAATTGCCTTGATAACATATTCGTTGACGTCGATCCAGGTACATGTATTGTGAGGGTGATTGACACTAAGCTATCAGACCACCTAGCTGTCAAGTTAGACTATAGCCAAGTAATTATTAAGAGCAGCAATACGAGAATAATCTATAAACCTATAACCGATGCTGGGTTATTCGTCTTATATAATAATCTAAGCAACATAAGATGGGACTTTATTAAAGATCCAAATATGTGTGTGGAAAACAAATTCGAACTATTCCTACAAATTTTAACACAAGGAATCGAAACCTCATTCCCGGAAAAATCAAAGTTAATAAACGCAAAGTCATCATTTAAATTAAATTGGTTTACTGAAGATCTCAGACGAAAAAGGAGTACTCTACATTTTTTGCAAGACTGCTATGCTTGTAATCCTACCGAAAATCTGCGTACTATTATAAAACAGCATAAATATAATAATAATAATAATAAATAATAATAACTTAAAAAACCAACATATGGAAATCAACATATCTCCCAATGAATTAAATAACTACTTCACAAACGTTGCAAATAACATAGTAGAAAAACTTCCCTCATGTAAGTTAAATCAGAGTGACTTTTTAAACAATGTAAAACTGGATACTCCTGTAGAAAAATTCAATTTTTCTGAGGTAAGTTATAATTAAGTCGCCGAAATAATAAGCAGGCTTAAGAAAACTAATAGTAGAGACCATTATAATTTTAATATGAAAATTCTAACTACGATTAAATACCTCATTTTAGTTCCGTTAACAAACCTTCTTAATCTGTGTATAAGAAGTAACATTTTTCCAGATGTTTTAAAAATTTCAAAAGTTATCCCCATTTATAAAAATAATTCTAAGGATAATCCGTCAAACTATCGCCCAATTGTTATTATTCCCTTTCTGGCAAAAATCTTGGAAGTTATACTAAAGGACCAAATTACTAACTATTTCGAACAAAACAATTTATTTAACTCTTATCAATTCGGTTTTAGGGCCAAACAGTCAACAACTCCAGCTATTAATTCTCTAACTACGCTCATAAACCAAGGGTTCGAGGATGGTTTGTTCACATTTTCACAATTTTTAGACCTGACAAAAGCCTTCGACTGTGTGTCACATGGAATATTAATTGATAAATTAAAATTTTATGGTTTTAGTAATAATAGCTCCGACTTACTTAACTCGTATCTAAAAGATCGTTATCAATTTGTATCTTGTCGAAATATAAACTCAGATCTCTTGCCAATAAAATATGGAGTTCCTCAAGGATCAGTATTAGGTCCGACACTTTTCTTAATTTACGTAAATGACTTACCAAGTGTCACCTTGGACGCAAACTTTGTCTTATTTGCTGACGATACAACCGTGACAAAATCCTTCAAATATATTAAGGACTTAATTACCGAAATTAATTCAAAACAGGAAACAGTTCAAAATTGGTTTATAGCTAATCAACTGGCTCAAAATGAATCGAAAACTGAAAAATTGGTTTTTGCTCTGAGAAATACAGATAGTGTCGACGCCAACATCAGTAATGAAGTAAAATTTTTAGGAGTATACCTTGATAAGAAGCTATCTTGGGAACCACACACAAATTATATCTGTAAAAAAGTCTCAAAAAATATATATCTGTTACGTAGTCTTTCTTATAATGTCTCACAAAGAACATTACTTAATGCCTATCATGGCTTAATTCATTCAAGTATCTCTTATGCCATCTTGATTTGGGGGCACTCATCTGCCAGTAGCTCGGTCTTTGCTATCTAAAGAAAAGCAGTCAGGATCATTGCTGGTCTTAATTATAGAGAGGACTGTAAAGCTGCATTTATTAGGTTAAATATTCTCATATTACCATGTACCTATATCTTACAATCCCTGTTATATGTAAAAGAAAATGAGGAAAATTACACAGCGCACAGCCAAATACATAGCTATCCTACAAGAAACCGGGACAAAATAAACATAGATTTTTTAAGGCTAAGTAAGACACAGAATGGTACCAACTATTATGGTATAATATTTTATAATGCCTTACCCACGCCTGTGAGGCTCTTGAATATTAGCAAGTTCAAAATCTCGGTAAAGAAATTCTTACTCAGAAATGCATTTTATACATTTGACGAATATTTGGACGCTGATTTTACTGATTGGTGAATTGTTTACGTTACCGTGCATCATTGTATTCCCTTTTTAGCTGTATTGTATTTATTGTTAACGTCACTTAATATTATCTGTTTATTTAGTGTTAGTGTTATTACACATTTATTATCTGACTTGTACATGCACTGCGAGTATGTCACCAATGAATTATTAAACATTATTTTGTATACTGCTTTGGTTGTATATATGTACATATTTTGCAATGTTTTATTGTGTACTGTATTCTATTTGACTTGTGCAAAACATTTATTGTTACATACACCAACAAATATTAAATAAATACCTATTTGTTATACTGTTGTATTGCCGTTTGATAATTACTGTTATCACTCTTTTATTTTTATTATTAGTGTTAAGTGATTATATTGCATTTTATTATTTAAATTGTTGTTTGTAACTATCTGTTTATTGTTTGTAATTTATTCTATTTATTTATACATATTTTCTTACACCATATTTATATTTCTATGTATATTTTTTTTGCACCTACATGTACTACAAAAATTTTTTTTTATGTATTACTTGACTTGTGTAAATACTCTGAGCATAAAACACCAATAAACAACTTACTTAGATATACCTTTAACGAAATAAATGCATCTGATTTGATAAGAAAATCATTTCGTGCCTTAGTAGTTTGAACTATGCTAAGCCCAGTCAGGCTATTTATTTTTAGATGGCAACAGACACTGGACCGCTAGATGGCGCCTGCTGTCTATTTTACATGTCGCTATTGTAAAAATACCGGGATGTACCAAATAGTCAAAGGATCCTCGTGCCGGTCGTCACATGCCTACCTTGCACTGACGAGAGCTAACAGCTCGAAACTGCAGTCTGCAAGTGGTGTGTGATGGCTGGCAAGAGAGCTCCTTTAAGTAGGATCAGTCTTTCGGCTGGTGTTTGTTGCAATCGAAGCATTAGCGATTTGATGGTAATATGCAATTATTACACTTAACGCGCCAGACTTATAACTTGTAATTCAGCGCTCGGCGGGGCACATAGCCCGGAGAGTAGCTGTTGGTTGCAGTCTGGTTACGTTCCATATAAAAAAATAAGGATTTTATAGAGGAGTTTGCGACTAAAAATATTATGTTTTAATAAAAAGTTGTTAGTTTTTTGAGATATTGGCACTTTTATGAATTTCGTGAAAATAGACAGCTTAGATCATTTTCTCAAGTGCCACAGCTACAAAATTCCATATGTTAAAATTCTAAGTTTTGTTACGCAACTTTCAATAGCCCTGCATGTGACCACAGTCGAAAATGTGTATTGATTGGTCGGTACTTTCTAATTTTTCCAATGTAAACGATATGCTTATTGAATTTTATAATATATTAAACCCATTGACAAGCATGTTCCTAAAAAAAAGTTACCTCTGCAGTATTCTCCGTAGTTTGACAAAAATATTATTGATAAAATAAACGTGAAAGGCAAATTGTTAGGCAAGAACAAAAATCAAATAGTGAAGAAGATTATGGTAATTTTAAAAATGCCAGATCTGAAGTAAAATCTCTTATAAAAGCAGCTTATAAAAATTATTTGAAATCTGTTGAAGATGAATTATGCAATAATCCTAAAAAATTTTGGTCTCACATAAACTCGAAATCTAACTCCACGACTGTGCCATCATGTATGAATTATAATGAAACCCAGTTAAAGGAACCAACTGAAATTGTCAATGCTTTCGCTAGTTACTTTTCTGATGTGTTCACAAAAAACAAAAGCAATGCTCCACGTAGTCAACTTATAGACAATGAAAACAGCAATACTTTATATTTATCTGAAATTAGTGAGTATGAAATAATTAAAGCTACCAAGAAAATTAAAGAAAATTATTTAGAACCTAAAACCATCAATTTGGTTTTATGAGAATTTAGTTTTAACTTATTACTACATAACCAATCATACAAAATATCGAGTCCGTTATTAAGAATGTTAGTAATATCGCCAAAATTTCTACCAGGTACAGAGATTACAGTGTCATCAGCAAACAAATTTACATATGAATTTTTCAAGACACAATGAATATCATTCACATATATAATGACAGAAGAGGTCCCAAAACACTCCCTGTGGAGGACACCGTATGGACTAGCAATTTTGCTTGACATTCTGTTGTTCATGACTTTCTTCTTGTGATACCTATCATCTAATTAGTCTTCTAGCCATTTCAAAATAGTACGTGCAATACCGTATCTATACAATTCTTTACTAACAAGCATCTATCAATAGTTTTAAAAGCCCACTTTAAATCCACAAACACACTGAGAACTACATTATCCTCATTTATTTCCTTCCTCCACTTAGCTCACACATATTGGAGTACCGTTTCACATGAGTGGTTTTCTCGAAAGCCTGACTGTCAATAAGCATTTGTTAAGTATGAAAGTTAAGTGTTTGCGGGATAACTAAAGATAACATTTTCAAATCTATACCATCCGTATCCTTAGCATTAGATTTAATACGAATTTTTTTCAACTTGATCTACAGATACCTCCGTAAAATTAAATTTTGTGCTAATATTAGGAGCCATGTTATTAGAATAAGAATCAGAAGTAAAAGTGTTATGATTATTTGTTTTTGGTGCATTATATATAAAAATTATTAAAGTCCGTTGGACTAGCAAAGTCATAGGATGGACTTTCCACACGATAGTTAATATTTAACCACTTTAGGGTACGCCAGAAATTTTTGGGGTCAGTTTTAAATTTGTTTTGTAAGTAAACTTTTTTCTCTATTTTTACACACGTATTTACAAAATTACGTAATGACCTGTATTCTTCCAGATAAACTTCTGATTGTGTACGTTTATGTCTGAGACGTACTTTATCTCTTTGTTTCATCAGAAATTTAAGATTAGGTGTTAACCAAGGCGCAAATGTTCTTTTTTATTCTAACCGTTTTATGAGGAGCATGCGTATCATAAAGTGACGTCAAATTATTATTCCAAAACTCTATCATTTCATCCACATCTATAAACTGTAAATAAAATCCCAGTTAACAGTTTCTAAATCAATTAAAAAAACATGAAAATCAAAATTAGAAGTCTCTGCAAGTACGAAAAGCGCAATTTGTTTATTTCTTTCCAGATTTGAGTTGCAAGTTACTAGTGAATGGTCTGAAATATCATCCATGTTCAAAACCTCTGTGTCTAAAATAACCTTATTACAATTCGAGATAATGAGATCTAAAAGCGTCGTAGAAGTACTGTTTATACGGGCAGACCTTGTGATAACCTGATGTAATCCATATTTATTTAAAAAATTATTAAATTGCGCCAAGTTATAATCTTGGTTCAAAAAATCTACATTAAAGTCGCCTTCAAATATTACAAAATCGTAACCTGGTAAAAAATTGACCAAGACACTTTCCAAATCATCAAGGCAATTGTCTCAATTTGTATTTGGTGGCCTAGTGTACTCAAATACAATTTCTTACCTGCCATTTTTATACTGATCCAAAGTTGTGCCCAGGAACTATTTGTATGAGGTGTAGCAAGTGCAGAGAAATTTATACCACTTTTCATATAAAATGCCACTCCTCCTTCTCTCCCGTTATTTTACGCTTATCCTCACAAATATAGACGAGGCAGATCGATACCAGCTTCTACACTACTGTTTATCAAAAACTAAACAAATGAACTGAATTTGTTTCAATTAATTATTTTATTTTATCACATTATTTTTGCTAAATTATAAAACACATTTAATAATTACTGGTCTAATTTAAAATTAATTGAAATCTGGTTTGTTTGCGAACTAGCATTTTACTAATAAAACAAGAGTGGTTGTATAAAACAAAAATGTCCACTAATGATTTATTCACCGATAAAATAAATATAAATGGTTCAACGGTTCCATTATTTACGACTCCATATTATCACCATTATTCATCGTGGCTCGGCGTAGCACGTGGATGCGAAAAATACTTTTAATATTAATTTTTATAGCGTTTTTTCACTCTGCTTATTATAAAAAATTTTGTTAATAATAATTCCTCGTTATATAATGAACATAGTATATTATATAAACGTTGCGCAATAAACAGCCAATTACAACCTATTATTCAAACGGTTTACTCCATATAATTCGTTTACCATTATTCGAACTATTTTTTTACCATTTTTCCTATTTAGAAATATCCAGATCTGTCGTCACCCTTATCACCATAAATTATTAACAACACACACCCACAAAAATGACCCCCCCCGACTATTGGGGAATGGTAGCTCAGTGTGTTAAAGCTAACAAACTGAGTTGCCTAGCGAAGTGGGTTCGATTCCCGCAAGGCGAAAAAAAATTTTTCACTAAAAAAATTGCCCCAAGAGCGGTTCGGAGTCCACATTAAACTGTAGGGCCTCGTCTTTCTTTGTCTAGCACAAGATCCTTGAGATCTTCCAGGGGGTTACTTGGGTAACTTGAGAGGCGGTTAAGAAAATATATATATTTTTTTAAGAAAATAAATATATCAATGACAATGATGACTGTCTGTGACCTCTAGATATATGATGGGAAAATAGAACTTAATAGTCGACCCAACTTCTGGCGCTACTTACACATTGGCGTTTTTCCAGTGTGGTTTAGCAGAATCAATAGAAGATTAAATTAATAAGTTGCTGGGGAGCGGGCTGCATGATAGTTTTTTAAAAGCTAAACAATACTAAACATGCTATAGTAAAACGAGAGTTTTATCTCATCCTTATTACAATGAAGGTGTAACACTTACTTTACCTGTTAATTGCTCAAATGTAACTATGGGTGCTGTATTAGGACAAAAATTTTAAAATCTGTCTACACCTTTAGCCTTTTTCTTTCGCAAATTAAATGATGCTCACAAAAGATATTCCGCTTACGACAAGGAATTGCTGCTATTATACATACCAATTTAATTTTTCAGACATATTTTAGAAGGTCGCATGTTTATTTGTTATACTGATAATAAGCCATTGACAAAAGCTTTATTTTCAAATGCAAAAAACTCCTCGTCAAATACGACATTTCACAATTTACAAGTTACAGGGAATATGAATTTCTCTAAAAAAGTCAAGGAATTTGGAAAATTTGTTGAAAAGCCAGGAAATTTTAGTAATTTTCACAGAAAGTCATGGAATCTGAGAATTTCTAGTACTCAAATTATAAAAGTACGAATTATGTCACAGCATTTCGTTTATGGCATATTCGAATACCCATGTAGTTTCAAATTTCGCGCCAGTCGGATTGCCTATCGATTTCAATTTTCGTGCGACTAGAAGTGACATCTAACTTTGAGCATTGCGATTACAACCGGTTAATTCCTTTGATTTTCAATTTCAAGTTTGCAGAGTAGAGTTGAATAAAGACATCATAATTGCAAATAAACCTTTTTGTGTGTTTTTACTTTTTAGTATAAACGTATAGAAAATTTGTGGAAGTATGTCGCAGTCTACATACAAACAACAACGCCCAGGTTATGTATAATAATGAGGCAACCGAACCTTTCCAAACCCTCACTGGAGTTAGGCAGGGATGTGTCCTGGCACCCCTACTCTTTAATTTGTTTACCACTGCTCTAACAATTATTATTGACAACAAACTGACAGTCAGAGGAATAGGTCTCAGATACCGTTTTGATGGCGGTCTCTTTAACATAGGGCGCTTTAGAGCTTTCACGAAGACACGCACACGATTCATTTGTGATCTCCAGTATGCGGATGACTGTGCACTTTTAGCCTCTACGCCGGAAGAGCTTCAAGAACTTTTAGATGTGTATGCCCAGAGCTATGATTCCTTGGGACTTAAAATCAACATTGGAAAGACTAAGGTTATGTCAACTCCTCATCAAGTGAACCAAATAGACATTACTCTTAACGGAAATGCTCTTGAAGTGGTGGATCAGTTCAATTACTTAGGCAACGTTGTTAATGACAAAGCAAACATGGACAGCGAGATTCGCAATAGAATTAACGCTGCATCTAGAGCACTCTGGGGACTTAGAGAGAGAGTATTTGTCAACCACGACCTTGCTTTGTCAACGAAAATGGCTGTCTACAGAGCAGTTGTCATTCGAACACTGCTATATGGATGTGAAAGCTGGGTCACTTACCGTCATCATGTGAAAGAATTAGAACGTTTTCAGCAAAGACACCTCAGAAGTATGATGAAAATCTGTTGGTTCCATCACATATCCAACGTGGAAGTACTCAGGAGTGCAAACAGCCTTCCAATTGCTTATTTCAAGAGCACGCCTAAGATCGGCAGGTCACGTTCATCGTATGCATGATAACCGCCTTCCTAAATGTACACTTTATGGTGAATTGCTGCGGTAGAAGAAGGCGTGGTGGTCAACGAAAGAGGTTCAAAGACGTTCTCCATGAAAATCTAAAATCCTGCGGTATTGCAGACGAGCAATGGGAACAACTTGCAGCGGACAGAACCGAATGGCGAGGGGTTGTGGCCAGCTATCAAGGAAATGTTGCTGCAAGAAGGCCGAATCCAAAACCTAACCAGGTCTATGTTTGTCCTGACTGCGGTCGACATGTGCTCTCCCGAATTGGCCTCTATAGCCATAGTCGTGTGCACCGTAGATGAATGGGAATTACAATAGACTACACCTTTTACTTGTTTTTTATTGTACACAATTTATCGACTGTAACATTTTTATACTCGGACTCGAGTAACGGCTAATAAATAAATAAATAAACGTATAAATGTCGATGTTTGCACAGTTAAAGTGATGTAATATCTAGTTTGAAATAAATGGTAAGTTATACATAGGTTAGCCGAACAATATTTACTTTACTTCAGTTTATAGATGAATATGATACCTATTTCTATTTATTTTGCAATATTAACTTTACGAGATTAGGTTTAATGGAACATGATTTTTGTATTTAAGCTTATCCTTATTTTTAGAAACATGGCAAAAAAAGTCATTTAATTACGATTGGTCTATTGGTTAGATTCGAAAATAAATCCAGAATGGTCCAAATTTGTATGTCCAGTGAAGGAGACATCAGGCGGTAGTAAGCCATTTTACAAGTGAAGGGCATAAAAAAAAGAGTAAAAATATTGGTGCAAAACCAACGGATTGATTTTAAACGAGTTGGTCAAGAAAAGGAATGTAATAATAATATTATTACTGTCAGAGAAACTGTTACAGTAGATAAGAGTATGGTTGAAGAAACATCTACAAATACGACAGTTTTCAGTGAATAAAAACGTATGTGACGCTGAGCAGTATGGTGTTTGAATATAGTCATGAAACACAAATCACTAAATTCGTTAACCAATGATAATTATTGTCTCTTGTGAACAAATTTATTCAAAGTTCATTCCGATAAAAGGTGGGAATATCCTAGGGAGGGAGATCTGATAAGGAAATATTTATTATTTTTGGCCATAACTTTTTTTTAATACATATATTAGTAAAAAAAGTATAAGACTACCTAAGTAGAACTATGACAGGTGTAGCGATTTTACTCAATAATTTTAATTGTTTGCAAAATAAGATTTAATTTTAAAAATTACGTAAATTTTCATATTTCCTAAATTTAAATCTAACTATCTCGCATATGTTTAAAATTATTGAGTGAAAATTTATAACACTAATTTTGTTATATTTCTAATTAGGTAGTCTTATAGTTTGTTTGCTATATGTGTTTTAAAAAAATAAGTTATTGTCAAAGACAGTAAATATTTCCCTATCGGACCTCTCCCTCTCTCTCTCTTTTGGATTTTACCTATTTCAAAATTATGTCAACACAATAAAAAAAAAACAAAATTTTTTGAGCTATTCAAAGACATTTTCCACATACGAATTGAATAATTGATAAAAAAGTTGCAGAAAAATAAACAATTCCGGAGTTTTTACTCACACTTCTTTTATGGAAATATAGTTATTTTTATGTATTTGTTTTTATTACATATTTTGCAATAAACAGTGTTTTTTTTATTAGACCTGGAAAAAATTTGAAACAGTCATGGAAAACCTGGAAAAGTCAGGGAATTTAATTCTGTTGAATTGCTATGAAACCTGTCTTTCCGTTTTCAAAGCTTTCTTTCGAAGAACACTGTGACATTTGCTGTGTATGCCAAATACACAGATTTAAGATTATGTTTATATTATTTCCATAGATAGTTAGTACTTACACAGAACTGATGTTATTTTCTTTTAGATAATGTTGAGTTTAAGTTCTTCTTTTAACATTGGTAGCCAGGTTGTACAAATATCTACAGAACAATTCGATACGCATTTGTCTTCATTTAATAATATTATTGCTGATTCTTTATTTTTTCTTTTTGTTATCTGCCTCTTTTGTTTAAATTTTTGCCGAGCCCCAGTTTATTCAATGTCCCTTTTTCCCAAGCATGTTCATAAATCTTTGATTTCTGAATTTCAAGTTTTTGTCGTACCTAATTGTCCCTATTTTCAACATTTATGAAAACCCTATCAACTCTCTCTGAACGTCATTATACAGCAACAATTCCTTATGTATACGGACTATCGGAGAAGCAACGCAATATAGGTGACAAATTTGATGTTCGGACGTTATTTCAAACAGAGAACACTTTGAGATCTATTTTAACAAAAACAAAACCGATAAACCGGGAGCAGAATTCAAAAAACTGTATTTACAATATCCCGTGCGAATGTGATAAATGTTATGAGGGTGGTTCATCCCTGCGAGGTTGGAAGAGCACAAGAATCACATTAGAAATCATGAAATTTTCCTCTGTTTTAATATTTTTATATAATGTGGTATAGTTGAGATTGTAGATATTTTATATTCAAAATTTCCAACATTATTTGAGGTGCAGCCGTTTTGTTCTCGCTGCCGAATTGTTATTGAAATATGAAACTCACTTCAATTAAAACCAGGAGACTTAATAAATTCATGAAACAGTTTTCATTATATTTTACAAATGGTTGAAGTTCTGGTCTCTGCAGAATATTATTTAATCTTTGCTATAAAACTCATGAATAATTATAAAATAATGTCCGCTTTGCTGTAAAATTTAATTATGTTTCATATAGATAGAGTTACGTATATTATTAACACAAAGTTGCATTTATATGTACTAATGATAAAATCTTTATTATCCTTGCGGAGCAAAATTTACTGCATACGAGTCCGGATTTTAAGCATCCCTTTGTCCTGGCCAGAATTTGTCAAAGAGGATATCTTACAATTTAACTAGACGAATTTGTAATTTTATTGAAAATGAAAATATAAATATGCTAGTATAGTAGTGGTATGGGTCAGATAAAGACGATCATGGCGGAAATAAGAGAGATGTCAGTGAGACGTGCAAAGATTTATTTGCACAGTAGGAAATTTGCTCATAATGTAATTATTTCCGTTGTCGACCATTTCAATTAGAAGTGTACAACATTTGTTATGGGTAAAAAAAAAAGTATATTGAAAATTAATCTGAGTATTATTATACAAATAATGAGTAAAAATAGGAATGTATCAAACCAAACCAAGAGGAAGTAAGAGAAGATAATTTTTTGGAATATACAGGTTATTTAATTTGTAAAATGTACAAATTAAATTTTATAGAATACGCTGAGCTGCAAATAGCTTGTGTTGTGTTCTATCAAAATTAATTATTTTAAATTCAAAATTGACACTAATAAAAATTGTACTAAAACACTTTGGAATGTCGTAAGAGATTTTTCGAATAAGTACAAAAATTAAGACAAAAATATAGATAAAATCATAACAGAAAACGAAGATGAAGTGATAGATCCTGAAGAAATAGGTAACAAATTTAACACCCATTTTTTCTCAAGTAGGTGAAAAACTTGCTTCTAAAATAGTGCAGGTACCGATGTTAAATGTAATTGTGAACTTTCCCCATTCTATGTATATAAATTATACAAATATAACAGAAATTAAACAAATTGTACTAGTACTAAAAAATAATATAGGCACCAGGTCCAGATGGTATAAAAAATGAATTATTAAAGTCAACAATTGATACTATTGTAGATCCACTGTGTTTTATTATAAACAAATGCATTGAACGTGGAGAATTTCCTACGAATTTTAAAAAGGCAATCATTAGACCTGTTTTCAAAGGAGTAAGTAAAACAGATGTATCAAATTATCGTCCAATTTCTTTAACCTCTTCTTTCGCAAAATTATTTGAAAAAATTATAAAGTCACGTTTAGTTGAATATCTAAATAAAAACAAAATTTTATCTGATGTGCAGTTTGGATTTCAAATAAACTTCTCAACCCAAGATGCAATAGAAAAAGTGACATCAATAATATACGATGCATGTCTGGGTGTTTTGTTGATTTAGCAAAAGCCTTTGACACCATCAGTCATGGACTTTTGGTAGAAAAACTTGAAAACTTTGCAATTAGAGGTAATGTCTTAAAATTATTTAAAAGTTTTTTGGAGGAAAGGAAACAAAAAGTTGAAATAAAAAATATATTAAGCAAAGAGCAAACTGTAACCTGTGGAGTACCACAGGGTACAGTTCTAGGACCTGTGTTGTTTACTATATATTTAAACAGCTTACTTACATTAAATTCATCTGGAACAATAATATCATTTGCTGATGATACAGTTATTTTGTACACTGGGCATACCTAGGATGACGTGAGACATTTGGCTGAAAGGGATTTAAAGAAAGCTTTTGATTGGTTTAGTGCAAATTTGCTAACAATAAATGTAGATAAAATTAAAATTATTCCCTTTACGTCTTACGAGAAATATATACCTGATTACAGCACCATATCAGTAAATAATCTTTTAATTTCACTAACTCGATCTATTAAATACCTCGGTATTTTTATTGACTCGCATTTAAGATGGAATATACATGTAAACAATACAATAATAAAAATTCTGGGCTTAATTTTTAAATTTTATCAATGTCGACAGGTACTACCCTTGAATCATCTTCAAATATTATACTATGCTTTTATCGAATCCATTATGCAGTATGGCATTCTTGGTTGGGGGGGAGTAATGAAAGCATATCTCATACCTCTGGAAATTATTCAGGAAAAAATTCTAAAAATCATATATTTTAAACCCTTCCTATACCCCACGGAACAATTATTTTCGGAACTTAATATACTAGATTTGCGGCAGCTTTACGCTAAGAGTATCCTGTTATTTTTGTTCCGAAATAAACAGTACATTAGTAGGCTAAATCACGAACGTAATATCAGAGAACAAGAAGCGGCTCACTTTATTATACACAGGACTCATAAAAGTATTGGTCAAAGATACTTTGTTTACATTGGGACGAAATTGCTTAATATTTTGCCGATATCTCTAATAAACATAAAAACAAAACAACTTTTCAAGAAAAAAGTATTAGCGTGGATGACTTCAAATGATGGAAATATGCTCTATAATATTATTGATCCCATGTAGTTACTAAATTAACTATACTTTGATTGTGCATATCTCCTTGTGTATCTTAATTTCGATATTTTCTGTTTTCTTAGTGCATTAGTTGTATAGTGTCTAATCAAATTATTGAACAATTAATACAGTTATATGTACAATTTAGTTTCTGTTCTCTCTCTTGTATTACTTTCACTGTCGTTCAGTTATTTTTCAGTTTATTTTCTCTTTCTTTGCATCTTAAGGAGGTGTAACCCATAGACAGGCTTAAATAAGCCTAAATGGGCCTTCCATATTTATTTGCAAATGAAACCTCAAAATTGCGTATAAAAATAATTTCTATATTGTATAATATTGTAATACATTGTATAAACATAAATGGTTAACACATTGTAATCAAAATGAAATTTTAGTTAAGAGGTGTTCGGAGTGTATTGGTCATCCATGCTTCCAATTTTAATTGTAAATGACTTCACGTCAATAAAATGACGCAGCCTAATGTACGGTGTGCTTGGAAAGAGAGTGATAGAGATGTAATAGAACATGACATTGGACAAATTTATTATACCTACTCTTTAAATTTTTCGGTGCACTTGAGGACACTAGGGCCAATTTTATTTTAGTTCTACAAAAGGGAAAATGTTTATTTTAATAATACCTATGTGGGATGATAAGAATTATTTTTGCAAATCGAAAATAGAGGAAATTTTTTTTTTATATATATATATACTTTTTTTTCTCTCATCGTCCCACATTGTAACATGTTTTTAATGTCTTTTAGTGAAAGCCATTTTTTTTTAAATAATGATTTATATGAGAGTAAATTGCACCGTCTTTCCGGCTTATATCCGGAGCGCTCTTAAGTAGCAGTGTCCATCCACGCAAGAAGATAATAATTTCACTGTATATCTGTGTATCTGTGATGTTCCACTACATTATTTATTTATTTTTATACTACACACGGAAAACTAAATATTAATTGCCCTGAGGATGATATTAAAAAATATCGAAACGTCGCAAATTAATAAAGTGGTTTTCTTTAATACATTTGGACCTAACCCCAAAAGATTTTCACAATCTATTATAAGTGGTCTATAAACTTTATATTAAATCATTTACATTGTTTTCCTTTGCGGTTTGGCTTCCGAAAGTGATTTGGCTCCCAAATGTGTTGGGCCCCGTCGGCAATTGCCGACCTGCCGACCGGACCAGTCCGACACTGAATTACAATAGATAGATAGATAGATTTTATTGATTATATAAGTATATAAATACAAGTATAAATACATCTATAATCAGAAGGCCATCGACCGAGGTCCTTAAGCCAGTATTACAATGCGTTTGGTAAATTAAATTATAGTAAAACTAAAAAATAAAAATTAAATATAAAGTAGAACAATACATACAAGTTAACAATTAGGTTTTACAATATTAGACTATGAGATGATGGCGGTAAGCCGTTCTCAGAAGACAATATGTCATATATAAATATATACACACATGTATACACCATTACACACACATACATACAGACACCTATATATATATATATATATATATATATATATATATATATATATATACACAAATACACACACATACACATATATACATATAATGCTATGTATTTGCATATTGGACGATTACGAAGACTGCATGTTTGTGTTATTTGCTGAATCAGGGTTTGAATTTGTTTGTTTCCTTTAGGTGGTTTTCAAAATTTATTTAAATTAGCTAAAGATCCGAAAGGTATGTGTTTTAGAATGTTAATACTTGTTTAGAGTTGTTCTAATAGTTTTTAAGTTTTTATTTGATGTCAACAGTAAGTTTGATACTGACATCTATGTTAGTAGTTATTAAGTTGTTGTTGAATTAATTTCTGACATTTAAGTCATTATGACATTTCTTTTAAGTAGGAAATTTTTTTATAGTTGGTAATAGGTACTAATATGCTGAGATGGTCCACAGGATATGCTATATACATAAATAATATTGAGTGTATTCAGCGTCGCTTTGTTAAGTATTTATGGTTTAGTGAAGGTGGTGTTTATCTGACAACCAGATATTTACAAAATGTACTACTAACAACGCAACAATATATAAAGGTTGGAACTATCCCAACCAAAAAAAATTATTGGATAGCTGATAAGAATGACTGTACCATAAAAATAACAATGAATAGAAATCTAGCAACACTCCATGTAACGAGTTTTTACCGTCCACTATAACTACTTTTATCGAAACCCATAAACTGCATCGAAAATTTTAAAGCGTCGTACAGCATAAATTCTGACAGCAGTTAGAACTTCTATATCATAAATCGAGCGCAATCGGTTTTCTCTTGGAAACTACTACGTACCTACGGCGGTATCTAGGCAGTATTGCACTGAACTGGACACAAGATAGTAAAATATTGTAAGCCAATGTGATTTGTTTTGTTCACGTTTATTTGCTTCTGATTTACTTTACCAGAAATAATAAATCTGTTTTAATTTGAGCTCCATCGAGTTATCATCTGTTTTAAAATGATGTCTTATTTTCTTAAGTAAAGGTTTATTGATTTAATTTTTTTACAGTTTGATTCTTTAAAAAGTTTTTCGCATATCTATTATTTCATTAAGTTTTTTCGACCTTTTTGGACAAAAAACTTGGAAGTGCAGTATGTATGATTTTATTATAAGTTTTAGCGACTAGAAAAATCACTCAACAATTTAATACAAGATTCTGGGTATAAGAAAATAATGAACCGAGACACTAGGATTACAAATTTCTCATCAACAATAGATCTTATTATAATTAATATGTACAAATTAGAACCATTACCGATAGTGTATCCATGTGTTTCAAATCATCAGAATATTCCAAATAAAAAAGAAACTGTATGCTTTAGAAATTTAAATCAGGAACATATTTATAAAATAAAAATAGATTTAATTGATAAGGACTGAAGCTTGACAGTACGGATGTGGACATACTGTATAATAGGTTTGTAAATATAGGCCAGGAAACGAAGACATGAATTCGGAAATAAACAGTGCTCAACGGATTATTGTTTTAAGTTGTAGGCTTGACCCTTAGTAGTAACATACCAAAAGTCCCTAGCCATGGACTTCATGCGTTAGGCGGGAGGGGGGTGGAAATGGCCGGTTTGTAGGTTTTTCGTTGTTATCTCGCAAAGTAAGCGTCCTAGCGAAAAGATTATTCTACATAAAATGAAAGTAAATTAAATTGTCTACAAAAAAGGTCCTATTCATTTTTTCGCTAGGAGTGGTAGTTAAGGGTATAATATGATACTTTAAAAATGCGAAAAGTATGAAAAACCATGTTTTTGCCGTTCAAAGTTCATGTCAATTGATTATCACCTAATTTTAACGAAAAATAAAAGTCTGTATTGCGAGTGACATCTTTCGGCGAAAAAGCTAACTAGACTCATTGTCACATAATATAGATTGCTTTAAGCATCCAGTTGTAGCTTCCTTGTAGGTCCTATTCATTTTTTCCTAGGAACAGTAGTTAAGGGTGTACGTGAGTTTGAAAATGCGAATAGCTGGAAAAAACTATGTATTGTGGGAGGTAATGCTTAACAAGTAGAAATTTGTATAATATTACAAGTATTTTCAAGGCCATATCAAGTAATTGGTCGAATTAATCGTCAAGATTATCATCATCGTTGTCGCCATTGATGCTGACGATTGGAGGGCCGTTGGTACACGAAGCGCGGCAAGTGCTGCAAACAAGCAAGCAGGGTAGCGAGTGTTGGCGAGCAGTCCCTCTGATGGGTGGAATTGCCGCAAAATCAGGCTTCGGCTTTGTCGAAGCTTTAACAAAGGCCTGATGTCGTACACGGTTCAGGTCTGCTCCTTCTGGTGCCTGGTACAATGCCAAAAAAAGCTGCTCTTGCTCTTTTACATCGACTACCATGTCTTGTATTGCTGAGGGATCGCAGAAGACCTTGTAAATATATATGACCTGCTGCGAGAAGAACGACGCGAATGACCGGACGGCACATACTGAAGGAAGGCATAGACAAAAGTTCTCCAATATTTATGGACTCTCCATATCCGCATCGATGGCACCATCTAGAACTTTTGAGTGAAGCTACAATTGGATGCTTAAAGCAATCTGTATTATCTGACAATGAGACTAGTTAGCTTTTTCACCGCAAGATGTTACTCGCAATACAAACATTCATTTTGGCCATTTCCACCCCCCTCTCGCCTAACGCATGAGGTCCACTGCTGGGTACTTTTAGTATGTTACTTCTAAGAGTCAACCCTACAACTTAAAACAATAATCCGTTCAGTACTGTTTATTTCCGAATCGGGGAATTTTTCGGTCTTCGTTTCCTAGCCTAATAATATTACAGCCACGGTAAATAAAATTTCGCCAATACAAAATAAAACAGGGTACACAGGATGTGGCAGACACAGATGTGGCAGACAATAAAAATTTTATTGGGTAATAATAAAGATATAATAGAGCTTTTGAAGGAAACAGTATATAATTTTTGAAAACGACACAGGGCTTATTGAAGAAAACTTTAACAAATATTATACTAACAGTATTGAATCTATTGCCAATAGTATTGACGACATATCTGAAGATGCAGATGATGAGATATAAAAGTAAGTGCTAGAAACGACTAAATTATTTGAGTTTAAGACAATAAGCTTGAACAAGTTAAGAAAAGTATATTCTTTCCTATTATTTGGGTTTTCTACCACATGTACTATTATCCTCTTCAAAACAAATCACCGAATCTACAAAATAATAGAATTTTTGGAAAAAAAGCCTCTGCGCCCGTGACGTTTACGCCAAAGGAAAAGTCAGAGGTTATGTTTTGCAAATAATATAAATCGGAATAAACACAAAAATAATGTATTTTGCTGACGTTTCGGAAAGTAATCTCTTTCCGTTTTCAAAGCTATTTTTTGAAGAACTCTTATTTTGCTGTGTATGTCAAATACACAGCTTTAAGATTCTGTTTATGTTATTTCCATAGATACTTACTACTTACACAGAGCATAGAACTGATGATATTTTTTAGATAATGTTGAGTTTGTTAAGTTCTTCTTTTAACATTGGTAGCCAGGTTGTACAAATATCTACAGAACAATTCGATACGCACTTATCTTCATTTAATAAGATTATTGCTGATTCTTTAATTTTTCTTTTTTTGGTATCTGTTTCTTTTGTTAAAATTTTTGCCGAGTCCCAGTTTATTCTATGTCCGTTTTCCCAAGCATGTTCACAAATCTTGGAAAAACGGACGCATTAGCGTTTTGATGGTAATATGCAGTTATTACACTTAACGCGCCAGGCTTGTAACTTGTAATTCAGCGCTCGGCGGGGCACATAGCTAGGAGAATAGCTGTTGGTTTCAGTCTGGTTACGTTCCTTATAGTAAAGTAAGGATTTTATAGAGGAGTTTGCGAGTAAAAATATTATGTTTTTATATTCATTCCTCTAAAAGCGCATTTGAACTAATTAAATTATTTTTAAAATTCCCACAATAAATGCAAATATTGTTTGAAGGTAAAAGTTTATTAACATATAAAAGTTTTATAATTTTCTTCGAGACTAAAATGAAAAAACCCAATTTACTTTCAAGTATATTTTGCTCTTATATATTTTATTATTATTAACCAGTTAGAGCTTAATTAGGCTAATTCATCCTAAAACTCACTTAAATGTAATTTATGTTTTTATAGTTTAATAAAGTCTTAAGGGTTTTATAATATTTTCAAGCTTAGTTTTAAAATCAATGAATCTCAATATTATGCTCTGGTGGAAAAAATTTCATAAAACAATTATAAATGTTTATTGCCTATATACAGGATAACCCGGCTCAAAACCTATTAAAGATCATGAGTTTCTTAAAATGTATATTTCTCTCTCTCTCTCTCTCTCTCTCTCTTTCATTTGGCGCTACAGCCCTTGGTGAGCCTTGTCTATACATAGAGACGGAGATTTCTTATTACTTCAAAATTTATTTGTTACGTCAGATGTATTAAGTGTTGAGACATTATGTAAAAGCCGTTGATTATTAATACGAACTTTGCGGATAAACTTTTCACTAAGGCACTGACATCTAAGCGATAAGGGGAGTATCAAAGCTTCGGCACATAGAGCATCGACAGGGGTTGATCACATGACTCCCAAACGTATACGCAGTGCTGAGTTTTGAATGAGATATAAATTTTTCAAAAGAGTGTTACACGCAGATCCATAAAGAGTACATCCATAGTACAAAATTAATTTTATGTAGCCTTTATAAAAAAGAAAAGCGGTTTGAACATCCGCGCTCCACCAGATTTAGTACACATTTTTACTAAGTTTATACTTTTGTTGTAGTAATTAATAATGTTTTCAATATAAATGTTCCATTTAAGTTTTTACTCCTAAATATTTGACATGAGATTGGACAGAAAACAAATAATCCCCAAAGTTAATGTTGTCATAGTTGATAGTTCAAATGTGCTTTTAGAGGGCGGAATATTAAAACATAATATTTTTAGTCGCAAACTCCTCTATAAAATCTTTATTTTACTATAAGGAACGTAACCAGACTGCAACCGACAGCTACTCTCCGGGCTATGTACCCCGCCAAGCGCTGAATTACAAGTTACAAGCCTGGCACGTTAAGTGTGATAATTGCATATTACCATCAAAATGCTAATGCTTCGATTGCAACAAACACCAGCCGAAAGACTAATCCTACTTAAAGGAGCTCTCGTGCCAGTTGTCACACACCACTTGTAGACTGCAGTTTCGAGCTGTTAGCTCTCGTCAGTGCAAGGTAGGCATGTGACGACCGACACGAGGATCACTTGACTATTTAGTACATTTCGGTATCTTTGAGATAGCGACATGTAAAATAGTCAGCAGGCGCCATCCAGCGGTCCAGTGTCTGTTGCAATCAAAGCATTAGCGTTTTAATGGTAATATGTAATTATTACACTTAACCCGCCAGGCTTGTAACTTGTAATTCAGCGCTCGGTGGGGCACATAGCCCGGAGAGTAGCTGTTAATTGCAGTCTGGTTACGTTCCTTATAGTAAAATAAAGATTTTATAGAGGAGTTTGCGACTAAAAATATTATGTTTTAATATTCCGCCCTCTAAAAGCACATTTGAACTATTCTAAGCCCAGTCAGGCTATTTATTTTTAGATTTCAACTGACACTGGACCGCTGGATGGCGCCTGCTGACTATTTTACATGTCGCTAGCCAAAAGATACCGAAATGTACTAAATAGTCAAGTGATCCTCGTGTCGATCGTCACATGCCTACCTTGCACTGACGAGAGCCAACAGCTCGAAACTGCAGTCTGCAAGTGGTGTGTGACGACTGGCACGAGAGCTTCTTTAAGTAGGATCAGTCTTCCGGCTGGTGTTTGTTGCAATCGAAGCATTAGCGTTTCGATGGTAATATGCAGTATGTCAATTATATTGGAACTAAATCTAAACTACTCCCACGGTGTTCCTCAAGGATCTATCTTGTGGCCAATCTTATTCCTTTTTTATATAAATGACCTTACCAATTCGGTGGGAAGAATACAGACCATTTTATTTGCTGATGATACTATCCTAGTAGATGTAAAAATAACCTAGATGACTTACTTAATGATGTCAATGACATACAGTCAAACATACAAGACTGGTTTCTGGCGAATCGCCTAAATAATACATCAAAAACGGAGCTAATGATATTTAGTCTACGAAACATGGAGGAAACAGGTAACCCAACGTCTGTAAAATTTCTTGGTCTATACTTGGACCCAAAACTGTCATGGGATGAACACACATCACATGTTTGTAAAAAATGTCTAAAAATATATACCTACTCAGAAATCTTAAAGGTAGGATCTCTCATAATGCATTGGTAGCTGCATACTATGGGATAATTCATTCTGTCACATCATATGGAATACTTGTATGGGGTCATGCTACTTCATCTAGTAGTGTGTTTTTCGTGCAAAGAAAAGCTATGCTAATTATATCTGGACTCAAGTTTAGAGACGATTGCAAAGAACAATTTAAAAAGTTAAATATACTAACTGTGCCCTGTACTTACATACTACAATGTTTTTCGTACATAAAAAACAACTTAAACAAATACACAATTCGAAATGAAATACATTCATATAATGTTAGGAAAAAAAATTATATTCACCAACATTTCTTACGCCTAAAAAAAACTAGGGATGGCACTGGATATCGTGGGATCCGACTATATAATGCACTGCCTCCGGCGGTAAAACTTTTAAATGAAACAAAGTTTAAATACAGATTAAAAATGTATCTTAGTACAAATGCCTTTTACAGTCTTGAGGAATTTTTATCGAGCGATTTATCTCAAATTTAAGAGCAACAATACAAGATGTTATTAAGTGGTCTTTTTTAATTGTCTCTAGTTCATATCTTTAATTCATTGTGTAGTTGTTAATTAGTGTTGTAATGTATTTTATATTTTTGAAATTAGAGATATTGTTTGTTCGCAATTTGTTTTTTATATAATTTCCCCTATATTTTAGTTGTAATTTTAAGCATTATATGTATTTAAACAGCAACTTATATGTTTCATGTTTCGTATGTGTTTTTGTATTCTACTGTTATGACTTGTGTAAACACTATGTATACCTGACATTAATGAATTATTCTATTCTATTCTATTCTATTCTATTCTGTGCAATTATTACACTTAACACGCCAGGCTTGTAACTTGTAATTCAGCGCTCAGCGGAGCACATAGTCCGGAAAGTAGCTGTTGGTTGCAGTCTGGTTACATTCCTTATAGTAAAATAAGGAATTTATAGAGGAGTTTGCGACTAAAAATATTATGTTTTAATAGTGGACAGTTGTTCCGAGGAAAACAACCATGGAAGATGTATTTTCTGAGGGATCGAACTCATTTAGGGAAACCCATTTTTCCAATCAAGTTATAGATAAATTAAAAGGTTCCATAGCTATGTTTTATTTTTCATGCCCGGTATATACACAAAAATCATCGGCATATTGCACTAAACTAGAGTGGAGATCATTAATTTTACGTACGCCCGTAGTATATAAATTAAAAAGAATTGGATTCAATACTGAGCCCTGTGGAAGACCTATGGTGTTACAATGTGGCCCAATTAACTGGTTGTTAATTTTTCGTACAAAAATCGACCTATTGGTGAAAATATTCATTACGAATTTTGCTAAATTTATCGGAAAGTTAAAATCATACATTAGTTTCCCTTCAACTGCATCATAAGTACCCCCTCTATATATAGAAACCAAGCTGCCAAATAATTATTACGAATAAAATTATTTTAAATATCAACCACTAAAGATGATAAAGTGTTAATAGTCTCGGACCCTTTCTTAAAACCATACTAATTATTTTGAAGTAGTTTTTGTAACCACCACTCTAGTTTGCCCTTTATCTTACGTTCCAAAGTCTTGAAAACACACGAGAGAAGAGAGATAGGTAGATCGGAGTCTGCATGATCTGCATGAACAATGATTTTTTTAAAACACCTGAGTAACTAAGCAATAATACTTTACATCGAATAACGAGATTGCTTGAATTCAATTTTTCAAGAAATATTTGAGTTCTCAAATATTAAAATTGTGAAAAGATGGTGTACATGCGACTGGGAAAATAGAAAAAATCAAGACCGTGGCCTCTGTGTAAATCAGTCATAATTTACTAACAAAGTAAACTCATTAACGGACAATGTTTTTTGGCACAAAAGAATTCTCTTGAGCTTAGTAAGGAAAATTCGTTAAGCAGTTAAACGGATAAATAACTTCGAAATAAATAAATTAACACTCTAGAGACGTTCCAAGACTTGTGAATTGTCAAATTCAGGGAAACCGAGCTTGTAAGGTCGAAAAATAAAATAAATTGTCTAATGTGGTCATCTTCTTACTTTCTTAAATGAGTGCTTAACATGTTTAATTATAATAGCGATAAATTATTGATATTGAAAATTTAATACAGCAATTCGACACGATAATTCAAAATAATTCGTGTGTTTTCCTTTCAAGATGGGGAAAAATATATGAAAAAGCTGCATGTTGAGGTGGAAAGTTAACAGGAATCGTTGGAAGGAGTTTGATTCTTCTTTAAGAACCCCGATGCTATTTTATGTATTTTGCAATTCAAATTCTCTAACTTCTACAGACTGCGGTGGAATTCATGTTTTTCAGTCATAAAATAAACATGAAGCAGAATGAGAGATTTTGAAGTTGTTTATATTTTATTCCAATAATTTATTTTGGTAAGTTAAATATACGCCGGAGACAAATATTGTTTTACTAATAAATTTGCAATTATCCTATTTTAAATAAAAGTTTTTTTTTTCTCCAAGAATAAATGATCATAAGTAAATAATTTCGTTTTTTGTTTATAAAATTATTATGCTATTTCTTACAATAGCAATATAACTTACACAACAAGAGAATAAATATGCAACTAAATGTACATACAAAATGTTCGGTAATTTGAAGGCATTTTAAAAGAAATTATAGCAAACGTTGAAAATTCAATTTATTAGAGAGCCACGCAAAAGACAAATATCTTTAAATATTATTAATAAAAGGACAAAATGAGAATCTACAAAAGAAAATTGTCAAACACACTACATGTACTAGACAACCCCCAAATCCAAAGCCAAAGGCTGTCCGGAAGCGGGTTACACATTTGAAAAAATGCAGACAACATTAATTACCTACCGACATTGTCAGTGCCGGCACTAGGGTTCGAACCCAGAACACAGCAGAATCATATCAAAGCGAGTTTTCCACATAACGCTATGGCCTCGGTAAACGTTTACGTAAAATAGATTGTTTTTATTTAAAATCCGATACAGGTAACAAAGTTTTTATTTTAGAAAAAGATGATTATTATGAAAGGGTAGTTAACCTAACTAATAATGATCCCCGTACAAAGTTTAATAGATTGAGTAAAAAGCAGCAGATTGCTACAAAATCCAAGGTCTACTACGACAGTTTTTAGGAGCAAAATTTTAATAATTCATATTAGCAATTTTTTAAAGAAAGAATCTTTGTACGCCACTGGATTCACCGCCCCCTCAAAACACTATACTAAATAATAACGTTTTTGTAGACATTTTGGGGACGGCAGCACAGTGGTTGACGTGTCTAACTTTCTCTGGGCGTACTTAGCAAGGTAGGTTCGAGACCCACCTACTGCAAATTAATTTTTCAATTATAAATTATCCATCATAAAAAATGGCTCGGATCCCACTATAAACTGTAGGGCCTCGTCTCCTTTACTCACACAAGCCTAAATTTAAGAGTGTCACTCGAGTGATCTGGAAGGCGGTTACAACAAACAACAAAGTTCTTTCAAATCATTATTAAAAATGCACAATACATTATTTTCATACATTTATTCTAAAAGCTGAGTTATCCATGAGAAAAAAATGTAAAGGTTAATGATCAAAATTAACCAGTTAAGCTGTAAGAAAGTTATTACAGTATATAATATTAATAATCATGGAAAGCCTAACTGTAAGAGAGAAAATACAAATTGTTGGCGATTATGTACGTACTACAAAAGAAGCCACGATTGAATTCAATAATAGACATCCAAATAGAGGAGTGTGTCGAAGTAATATACAACGCATTAATAAAGTTTTCAATGAGGCAGGTTTTGTTTCAAAAAAATTACTTAGAACTAAGCATAATAGACGTTATGACATTTTTAGAAATAATGACCAAATTTTAGAATATTTTAACAACACCCACGGGTTAGTATTAGAACGGCTAGTTCAAACTTTAATATCCCTAGAGAAAATATTAGAAGATGCCCGAAAATAATAGTAATAATAATAAATGCTTACAGGCCGCAAATGTTGCATACATTGGAAGTGGGAGATGAAGACTATTAGTGTTTTGCTATTAGCTGCAGGAGAATAATATCTAAATAGTCATAATTTTTTAATAGAATTTTATTTAGCGATGAAGCCACATTTACTACAAATGGAGTGGTTTCAAGTCAATATTGCGGACACTGGTCAGTTGAGAATCCGCAATTCGACATAAATGCAAAGAGACAGTATTCGAATAAAAATAACTTTTCGTGCGGAATGCTAAATGACAAAATAATTGGTCCTTTCTTCTTTCAGGGTAATATGAATGCGAATGTGTTTATACATTTTCATGGGAATGAGTATTGGAACGCATTACATGATTTATCACTACAGAATCTCCGGAACTTAAAGTTTCAGTTAGACGACAGCTCTGTTCATAATGCTGTTTTGGGAAGAAAATGGCTAAATGAATATTTTGAAAACCGTTGGATAAGGTAAAACAGCCGTTTGATTGAGTTGCCGTCGAGATCTCCAGATTTGACGCCACTCGATTTTCCTTTGGGGTTTAATGAACCAAAAAGATAAGTCAAGACCATAAAGTATACAAGAACTACGGGCTAGGATAATGTGAGCCTACTCAGAGGTTACTCCAGAAGAAATGCCATAGTTTACTATGAATGTGCGTAAAAGGCTTGACAAGTATATTGAAATAAATGGTGGATTGGTAGAAGTGACGATAGTCTTATAGTTTTTCTAACATAAATCTGAATATTTTTTGTTTCAGTTCTATTATTTTTCTATTTCTTTTTTGATTTGTTAAAATTAGCCATTAGCAATTAGCCAAGTAATAATACCGTGCTACTAAAGTTTAATTTTGCTTCAATTTTTTCTCATGGTAACTTAACTTTTAGAAAATAATTATGAAAATGATGTTTTGTGCATTTTAAATAATGTCTGCAAAAACATTATTATGTAAAAATTTTCGACAAAATTTAGTACGGGTCCGTTTTGAGGGGCGGTGAATCCAGTGACGTGCATAGATATTTTCTAAAAAATCACTAATACGAATTATTAAAATTTCATTCGTAGTATATTTAAAAAAAGCATTCTTGCAATATCTTACGTGACATGTGGCGGTAGACACAGGAACCAGACTTTTATATTTATTAAACTAAAAAACAATTGAAATGATCACTTATAAAATATCTTGTATTTGCATAACTCTGGATATACACATTTTTGTGACAAAAAATTGCAATTTAGCAAATGTAAATTCTCCTTATAAAATATTTAAGAATTTAAATTTTACCTGCTTCGTTATATTGATTGAAAATAATTGCTGAGACAATAATTGTAATACAATTTTATGCTACTTTCTTGTTAAAGTCAAATCAAATGTTTCATAAAAATCTGATGTTTCTATTGGAATGAAGATAATTCCCCACCCGATACCAGAATGTAAATTAAATTTTAAATAGTAACGCAGAGTCCTCAAATAAAAGTTTATTATATTTTGAGTATCATGTCACGAAATCGTTATAATTGTATTAACGAAAATTCTCGGAAAACGAAAAGTTACTCTCGATCTCGGATGCCGGCTTCTCGATCTCGATTCCGGGTGGAGTGGAATTTTGAAATTGAGACATTATTTCGTCGTGGAGGATATTGTTATTCGGCATAAGAACGATAACTCTTTGAATGCATTGTATGCAGCAGATTTCACCTCCGCTAACCAAAGCGTCACGTAAGAGAATTCTATGTGCGTCGCACAGGCTAGTCGAGCTGTAATGATTGTCAAGCCAAATACTTGTATGAATAGTACGGCAAGTTAAGACGGCTAGCTATTTTCTTAGATAACTCGGAAACCTCCTGGAGTTTACATGAAGAGTATCTAAAAATTTTATAAGGTTAGCGTGTTCTTACACGATTTCTTCATTCAAAGCGTGAGAAATGTCTTACGCATTCACACGGCCTCGTTCTACATTTTCCACGTCTGCACAGTTGTAGTTTATAAACAACTCTAAATACACCCTCTTTTTATTTACGTTAATATAATAATCGTTAACCCCTTGAAGCCGGCACTGTAATTCGCTGCGCAGTTCTCTGATACGGCCGACTCAGACGGCTACTGATCTTGTTTGGTATGCGGGCGATGCGGCGTTCATGCGCAAGGAGATTTTTCATTTCTCTCCCATTTACAAGAGTGACGTTTACTTGAAACAAAACGAAAACTTTAGGTTAGTTTCTCTTTGTCTGTGATAAGGTTTCAACATGTCAAGTGAGGACGATAGTGACTTGGATTATAATCCGGCAAATGACTATGTATCCGACGAAGACGATGATTTCTCTTATAGTTCAAACGAAAGTGACGACCAAGCTGAATACATTTCTTTTGGTGACTGGAATGTCGTACCACATCCAGAGGATGATAGACGGGACGCGGATCTAATACAAACTAATTTTCAATATGAATTGCTTCCGGCCGTAGTCTTGGAAGGAACGATGTCCCCAGTACAATGTTTTGAGGCATTTGTAACCCATAAAATTATGAAATCTTTATGCAAATGGACTAATGAACGTGCGGCGATGTATTTCGTTGAAAATTTGGACAAAAATATGAAAGTGTATTCATTAGTTTGGCGCGAAGTGACGGTGAATGAAATGTATGTGTTCATGGCTTTCATATTTAAGCAAGGAGTAGTCCAGTTGCCAGAATTGAGTGATTACTGGAAAAAGATTTTCTTATGGCGGGACCCCAAGTTTTTTCTGCCAGCATAATGGGTAGGGACGAGTTTCTATCTATTCTAAAATTTTTGAGATTTACCGAACAGCATATTTTCGACAAGTCTAAGCCTCTGACACGACTTGCAATGTTCTTCTCCATGATAAAAGAAAACATCAAAACAATAATTGATGTAGGCGAGACCTGTGCTCTGGACGAATGTCTTATGTTGTATAAAGGCAGACTGCATTTCAAGCAGTACATAAAATCCAAAAGGTCTAGATAGTCCTATGTTCACAGGATTTAAATAGTTTTGCATTATACATCAGCAAAGATATTTACAACATTTCACATATTAATGGAACTGATTCACGTTCAATGTCTGAAAGAGTGGTGATTTATATGTTACTTGATTTACTTGATGAAGGTTGAGAAGTGACCCTTGATAGTTGGTATGTTTCGGTTCGATTAGTCGAATTCTTGTTATCCCGAAATACTCATGTGACAGGGACAATTGGAAAGAATAGAGGAGTACCTAATGAAATTGCTGAACTACCGTTGCAACCTGGACAGTCGTACTTCATTCGAAAGGGACATGTCCTGATAGTGCGGTTCAAAGAAAAAAGGGATGTTTATGTGGTTACATCAAAATTGACCGCCGGCGCCGGTTTTATTGAAAAAGACAAATAGCCCGTTACCACTAAAATCACAACAATTATAAAAATATAATTTTTCTGGTATAGGTACTCCAAAATTAAGGTACGCACGTATATCCGATAATTTAGTACTGCCATATCAATACGTAGCCGTCTGAACGAAAATGATGCACATGATGCGTCACCGTATGAGAGTGCGCCTTAGGATTCCCAAAAATGGTGCACGTGATGCACCAACGGGTTCAAGGGGTTAAGGAGATAACCGGCTAAATGTCGTTCTGAAGACGGTACTCGTCACGTAAAGCTTTATACTAATCAAAAGTTTTGAATACGTTTTAAAACATATAAGCGCTATAACTTTATTGAATTTTATGAAAACAATTACCATTTCTTTTTTATGCTTTATTAAAACATTAATTTCTGCTTTCTTTTGTTGCAGGTATATATCAACTGGTGCATCTGTAACTGCGTGGTTTCTGGTTTGTATTGCATTGATTTATTTATATCATCATTGTAATGAATTAATAGAACCTACAATATCAAAAAAAAAAAATTGTTTTGGACGGATCTAGTTTTTCCACATGTTTAGGGCATTAAGGCATTTTCACAGACGAGTGTGGTAGAATTTAATCGGGAAAATATTTATTTTTAACAACGGAGGGTCACAAACTTGCAAGAATTGAAAACTGTTGACGGTAAAATTTCGAACAAAACTAAACCTCCCCAGAGGATGATTATTGATAATATTGTAAATAAATTAAATATTCGAAATTTTAAACAAATTAACTATTGCTTAAAATTATTCAACAATATTTGATTAAACTTGGTTGTGTATATACGCTGTTTGGTGGGCTATATTACATGGCCTATCTCCATTTAACAATTTTATATAATAACTAATATTTTACTTATATTTAGCATGATCTGTATAGCATTTTGATTCAGGTTTTGTAAGTGAAACTGTTTTCAACTATAAAAAATTTTCTTGTATAACTGCTAAATCATTTCACATTGTTTTATGTACATATTTTTATATCTTAGGAACTCAGCCATGTTTTTTCATACTATTATGTATCTCTGTTCTATTACAGCACCGCAGGAAACAATTGTCGATATCAACTCTACAAAATATTTATTTACACTCATATACCTATATTTCAATTCTTGTTTACTATGAAAGTACATATGGTTATTTTCTTACCTTTCTCAGTAACCTGTTATATAGTATATCCTACAAGATGTAATATATTTGCTGAATTCTTACACAACGGTTTGTATACGTTTTACTATTTATTACGACAGTTCGTTAGTAGATTAAAAACTTGCAATAAATGTCATTATTTACCCATACACACTTGGTATAGAAAATTATAGATTCCCTTTATCGATTCTGTAATTAGTTTGAGTAAGGGAATCTACCTAAGGACGAGCTTGTGCGCATCAACTGACAGATGGCGATACCTGTACCATTTTATATATTTTACAGATTTCCATTTAATTAGTAAAAGTAGATTTTTCAAGCTTATGTATTGGTATTATTTTGCAGAAAGTGGGATAAATAAAGTTTACCTTATTAGTAAAATTCACCAAGAAATCATTTGCCTGTAGCTATTGTACTGATTCAGACCTATACAAACTTAACTGTGTGACATCAGTAATTAATATTACATTTTTATATCCGCGTTAACAAGTGTTTAACAACCAGGTAAATTTCATTTATAAGTAATTTTTATTCTTTGTCTTTAATGTAATTTCAATTTTTTTTTTAATAAATTCAAATTCAATTCTTTTTAATTTAATAACTAATTAAAATAATATACGTACCCCATGGTTATAAAATATTTTTTCTTTCTTTTTAATTTTTTTGGCAATTTATAGTTTGCGAATCAGGTTATTCTTCTACATAATTTTTTTTAAATAGAATAGAGCACATACAGAAATTCTTGTGGCCTCATGATGTGAAGGAAGTTATAGTTCACGTAATTGCGTATTACCAACAGAACGCTAATGCTCCCATTACAACAAATACCACCCGAAAGACTGATCTTACTTAAAGGTGCAAGTTAGGCATGTGACAACCGACACGGGGATCCTTCGAGTATTTGGTACATCTCGGTATCCTTAGGGTAGCGACATGCAAAACAGTCAGCAGGTGCATCTAGCGGTCCAGTGTCTGTTGCAATCGAAAAATTAATAACCTGGCTGAGCTTAGCATATTTCAAATGTGCTTCTAAAGGGCAAAATATTAAAACACAATATTTCGGTCTCAAACTTCTCTATAAAAGAAGAACACCAAATCATCAGACATTTTCAACTGTGTATCGCTAAAGGGAGCACGGCAGGTTTGCACCATCAAAAATGGAACGAGATACTGTTCAAAACAGTGAGGCAAAAGAAAATATCATTAATATTGTTCAAGAACACCCTGAAGTAAGCACCCGACGAATAAGTGCTCAATTATGAGTTCCTCATGTGCGGGTTTGGAGGACTCTAAATAAAGAAAGATTACATCCATATCATATTCAGCAAGCACAAAGGCTTCAAAGGGTGATAATGTAAATAGGTTGGAATTTTGCCAGTGGAATATTGATCACAGATCGACTACATATCGAACTTTATTCACAGACTAGGCCCAATTTACACGGGATGGCATATTTAATTCAGGAAATTCGCATAACTGGGCCGAAAACAATCCTCATGCTAGAAGAGAAGCCCATTCTCAACATAAGTTCTCGGTAAATGTTTGATGTGGTATGATTAACAGCAACCTAATTGGTTTACATATTTTTCTAGCAAGACTAGCTGCAGAGGTGTATTTAGATTTCTTACAAAATATGTTACCTGATTTAATGCAATTAATATAAGAGGACAATACTTCCAGCATGACGGAGCTCCTCTCATTTTGGCATTGAGGTTAGAAGGCATTTGGATAATGAGTACCAAACAGATGGATTGGACGTGGAGAACCTCATCTTTGGCCGGCTAGATCACCAGATTTCAACCCCGTCGGTTATTTTCTATAAAGATATCTCAAAACTGAAATCTACAGTGTCCCAATAAATAGTAGAGCACAGTTGCTTCAGCGAATTATCCGCTTAGTGACCAAATTAGAAACAATCCTGCACAAATTACAAAATCTATTGGCAATTTAAATAAACCCCAACAAAAATGTATGGAAGCTGGAGGTTCTCATCTTAAAAATGTACTCTAAGTATTTGTAATATTTTTAAACATACTTTTGTAAATATTTATTTGACCATTTTTGTTTATTTGGACGACGATTAATGTAAGCAAATGAAGCTGTTTTTCTTCAAATTCCCCATTCTGCCGAATTCAATCGCTTATAGAAAAATCAATAAAATGTGCGACAAAAAATATAATTACATGGTTTTGTATAGTGATGTATGGGCTTTTATAATTGGTAACTGAATGTTAAAAAAACATATAGAGGGTGATTTTTTACAGGAATCGGAAAAACAAATTAAAAAATATGTAATAGCAATCTATCAATTTTGATAAGTGCATAAAGTGTTTAAAATTTAAACATAATCTGATCAATAGTAAGGACGTTCTGGCCAAAATAAATTTATACCGAAATCTATCTGAGAAATTAAGAGCGACAGCAAAGTTTCAATGGCTGTTTCTGAATAACCAAGTGGTCCTCTGCCGCTCCTGTAAGTATGGATAGTTCCACACGAAACACCCTGTATACACATCCATTTTTTATTGAAATATTAAATGTAAATAAATAATTTAACAATAATTGTTATGAATATTATGACTTCCAATTTATTGTGGTAGTTTTACTGTACTGAGAGTATACATCCATCAGGTGTAAGCGCAATATCTTGATTGTTTTCAGAGATACGTTAGTTTGTTTGAGACCGTTGAGTCTGAACTATTTCATTTATCAACTAACAATGCGATTAGTTTTTCGAACTTCTGGTTTTGTTCCTAAAAGAAAGACATTTATGAAGGCAATTGTAAAAAAAATATTTTCCTGAATGATTTGACTAAATGAAACTTATCTGTAGACATACTTGCATGTCCTGAGCAATTGGTAAAAATACTCGCCTAAAACTGTTCCCGAACGTTACTTATTTGGCATTCACGATAAACATACAAATAAAAACAACTTTAACTTAATTGATTTGAAAGCATGAATAATGTTTACCGTTTGTCAAATTTATATTATTTGCCCAACCAAATGTGTTTACTGTTTGTTACATTTATATTATTTACCCAAATAAATGTGTTTATTTTTTGAAGGACTTGCAAATATTTGGAAGCAATTTATAATAAATAGACGTGCAAGTAAACGATTGAATAATTGCCTCCTAATCTGTTAACTGTTAAGTTTATTGGAAATGGTATTTGTATTGAAAAAATGTTTTTGAAACTCGATATAAAAGAACGTAATATTCCTTCTATGAATGGTGAATGTCAAGGAATCCATTGATAATTGCTAAGTTCCTTAGAATATATCTAATGAGTATGTTCGCGAATTAAATTAATTTTCTTTTTCCATTTCCCGAACTGTTATAAGAAGTATGTATAACGAAAATACTCCATTAAAATTTAAACTCGTACATAAAGTAGGTACTTGTTGAGCAAATACATACAGCGGGTCTGTTGAGGTTCCTTAGATGAAATTATCGGTAATAAATAAAAGCCTGCGTACGTGCCAAAAGATATTTTGTTTAAGGTCACATTCCTTCACGTAATTATATCATCCGAACTAACAAAGTTGTTCTATACGTTTAAAATAATAGGATAATTTTATTTTATTACTATTGCATTACTTTTCTGTAAAAGCTATTTTGTTTTATTAAAACCGCCAAGATAATTATTTAGTCTTCATAACTAATTTATCATATAAATAAGTGTTAAGAATGTTCTTACAGCTAAATTATAAAACATTTTGTAGAATTTGTTATTTGCCGATTTATAAATATTTATACAGCAATTGTTATAAGATGTTTTAGCTCACGGAACAAAATTGATTTATAATAATGACCCCTAGCACTTATTTGCCAATGCCTACCTTGCACTGACGAGAGCCAACAGCTCGAAATTGCAGTCTGCAAGTGGTGTGGGACAACTGGCACGAGGGCTCTTTTAACTAGAATCAGTCTTTCGGCTGATGTTTGTTGCAATCGAAGCATTAGCGTTTTGACGGTAATATGCAATTATTACACTTAACGCGACAAGGCTTGCAACGTGTAATTCAGCGCTCGGCGGGGCACATAGTCCGGAGAGTAGCTGTTGCTTGCAGTCTGGTTACGTTCTTTATAGTAAAATAAAGATTTTATAGAGAAGTTTGCAACTAAAAATATTATGTTTTAAACTAAACATTGTCTTTAAATACTATATACGTTCGTTACTATTTTTATAAAACATGGGTGTTTATGCGTCCATCAACGGATGTCTCACATCTAAAGTTAAAACTATATATGTAGGTACACAATATTACATGCTTAGATTAAAGACAAACACACAATTATTATATTTATTTCCACTGTTAAGAAACAAGTGAATAAAAGATCCCTGACTAAGAAGCGCTTCAAAATGTATTGCTCTAATTATTTCAAATGGAGTTTTTGTAAAATATCAAAATATGTTGCTGTATATATGTTTTATAAGATGCTCTTTCGGAGCAAATATATTTTTTTAAACTTCCATAAGCACTGCGTCGGAGACTGTCAGTTTATTTCTTTTGTAACAGTTCTTCGGAAAATATCTTTGTTCTATAAGTGTTTTTATAATTATAAATATGTTTTATCAGATGGACGCCATAAAGTTATTATGTTTGAACTATTTGTATAGCGGCCATTTTGGACTTTAAAATAAAAATAGTTCAAAAATAGAAATTATTGTGATATAAGCATTTTAGCAATAATCCATTATTGTGAAATATGTTATCTGCGAAACACAATTGGTGCAACACCACATAAAGGTAAAATACAAAAAAATTATTTTCAGTTTATTTTTTTAAATTTTGATAAATATTCGTTATTTTTAGGGCGCTCAAAAATGTCATTGTATATATACCACATATTTCACACAAAAATTTCCTTCGCAGTCCAAAATCGCTTTGCTGTTGGCGAAACGAAGTCTTAATCAGTTAGCTTTTATCTCATGTTCCACTAAATATGTTGTTAGTTACACCGCCATATATAGTCACATAGAATCTAGCTATCTTTGTATTATTTTAAAATTATTTTGAGAATTATTATTGTCTGCAAAAACATTTAAAAAATAAATAACCTCTGTTGTTGTTGCTGCACATAACAAAAAAGTAGCAATGAAGATAATAACACAATACTTATAAAATTTTATAATTGATATGTTACAAAAACAGGTTTGAGTTTTTTAACTGTTTGCTATAAAATTATTGTCTACTATTTTTTAAAATTATATGTAAACGTTTATACAATTATTTTATAACACCTGTGAGAGCTATAATAAAATAAGTTAAAGAACTACATTGTTTTAAAAACTGTGCCCATTTCGCGTCTATAAGCGTTGTATAAACGTTTTAGAAATGTTTATATCAACAATCTTGTTTTATAAAAAATGTTCTATAAACAGTCTTTCAGCTTCTACAAAGCATCAAATTGCTAGTTGGGATGGGTATTTAAAGAAATAATAAGGCAGTAATAACAATTTATATTTTTTCATCAAGATAACTCCAGTTGCACGACAAACAGTCTTTGGTAACAAACATAAAAATTATAACACGCATAAAACACAAAAAACAAATAATATAAAGTTCCGAAATTCTAAAAAATACATTTTAACAGTTCAATTTAGAAATAACAGATGCTTGTTCGGACATAACTTGATATCGCAGTATTTATTTTATTAATGTTATGAATTTCACAATACATTTTGAGTTATTACAATAGAACATGCTATGTTGCCTGTATCTTAGTATAGGTACCAGAAAATTTAAGTTAATCTCACATCTTAGTTATATCAAATATGACGCTGTACAGTAGTAGCTCTAGCAGGATATGTACCCCTAAGGACAAAGTCACACGAGGCTCATTTTAGAGGAGCGGCGGCCGCTCCAAGGCCTCCTATTACCACACATACGTATCGTCTCATGAAACGTAGCATACCAAATTTTTAACTATTTTTATTTAGTAAATTATTAAACGTTGCCGGTTATAATTTGCAACTATGGATAGTGATTCGAAAGAAGAGTTTTTATTCTAATTGGCTTAATGTATTACCAAGTGAAGAAAAAGAAAAATCGTCGTATCTGGCTTCACCCAATAAACAAAGAAGGTTCCAAAAAGAGTGTTCTATGATTTATTTAATTGTACAATGAAAGATGATGACGAAAGGCTCAAATGGGCCGTGAGCAGGGAAAAATCAATTTTTTATTTTATGGAAAATATTCTGTTAATCAGTCTAAATTTTGTCAATAAAAAGAAAGCAATTTAAGGTAAATTATTAGTGATATTTAGAGGCCGCCCTGTATAGTATATTCAGTGCTGCTCTTTAAATTTTCAAAAACAAATTTCTATAGACAAATTTGAGTTATCTGAAATGTTCAATTAAAACGAGAATAGTTTAAAATAAATGTATATTAAAAGAGAAAATTGATGATTGCTATAAAAAGTATATACAAGAAAAAAATATATTTTAATATAATAAATTCAAGTCGTTGAAATTAATTTAACAATGAAATAGGTATTACCAAGTCACAAATAGGGAGTTGGTTGATTTTGGCGAGGAGTTCCCTAGCAGTTCCAGCTTCCAGCAGTCTTGGTCCTTTGTTCTATATCTAGCGGTGATGGGATCAGTTCATATATAACCAGTAGTTCTTATCAAAGCATAAATATTTTGTGGTATTTTATTTTAATAAAATTTGACAATTCCACTGGGGAATTTAGGTAGTTATGTACTCTAGCAATACGTGCTCCAAAAATACATATATCATAATCTCAATTATGATGATCAAATCTCAAGGTATTCTTATAATTATATAAGACAGGATGAATCACGAATGTAAATTCTGATTTTCAATTCAGATTAAATCTCAAATTTAAAATAAATTCTAAATTAAATTTTCATTTATTTAAATTTATTTTTATGTTTAAATTAATCTTGATACTATTTAATCTTGATATTATTTAAATTAATTTTGATTTTATTTAAATTAATCTTGATATTATTTAATCTGGATATTATTTAAATTAATCTGGATATTATTTAAATTGGTATGAACTGAAGCCATAAGGGAGAAGAAACATAGATTAGCTACACTCATTGATAAACGTGAAACTATATAAAAAATTACAGATATAATACTTAAAAAAAACGATAAAAAATATATGTTGAAATAATAGTTACTAAAATTTTAATTAATAAAAGATTTACCTCTTTCTGATGTAAGCACACTATTAAATTTACGACCCAAAGATGTAATCTTGAAGAATTACTATATTTCGTAAATGAGTTCAAAAGTGGTCTGCCAATCTCAAAAGTCGAATTGAAAATGATTGTTCTTTAGCTCTATTTGAATAAAGAAAACTAATTTCGTACCAGAAAAGAACTCTATAAATAAATCTAAAGGAACTAAATAGCACCATTTTGGTAAATTCGCAAAAGTAAAGAAACCTAACTATAATAGCTAGTGTTTATACCAATTGTGACTTTAAAAATGCATTCTGTAAAAGGTAGCACCTGGTATCGAATTATGTAAGTACCACCACTATACAAATAAACGACTCTGTAAACACTAAACTATTAGTTTCTATACCAGTAGAGGTCAGTGCTTTACATTAAGTTGTTAATAAAGTCTCACAAACTGATTTGTTACTATTTATTGGAAATTGCCATTGGATAACCCATAATTCATAAAGGTAAGTAATTATTTAACATTTAAACCTAAATATTATGAATAATAGAAAGTATGAATTGATAAATTGTATACCTGTATAGTTTCACATTAATCATTAAGTGTTAACTGTAGTTAAATAAAGTTATGTTTTAGGATGAAGCCGCCTGAAGACTGGAACTGTACAAAAAATGATAAAATGATATGAAATATAACTAAACTATGATTAATATACAAGCCTTATTAAAGTATGGTACTAACAATAACAGTAGAAAATTGTTATACACTATATTTAACAAATAGTTTCAATCTTCAGAGAATTTCAGCTAAAAAATCCATCCATGTGTTATACAGGGCGCGTTAAGCATAAGGTAAATTTGATTATTCAAATGTTAGTTAGATTGTCCAAAAAGTCGTTAAATAAATTATTTAGTTACATAAAAAAATGGCATAATAAAACAAAATGTCTTTTGAAAATAAATTCATAATTTTTTCCCATAGATATTTTTCATCAGAGTATTACCATATCGCCAGTCTCTTCTGAACTTCAGATATTAACTTTTCCAAATCAAAATTGTCGCTATCATCAATTTTCTTTTCATGCAAATCACAAAGTATTCTTTTGTAAACAGATTTGGCAAGACGCATCAACCCTACAACATAAACACACAACCTCAGCTGTGCGATTAAGCGTAATAACAATAGACGAAAGGACGAGCATCAACGTCAGCCAATGAGCGGTGCATGGCCCAGGCGATGTGCCAAAGCGTATCGCCTCAGACCAAAATGTTTGTACGTCATGTATATGCATTTCTATGAATTAGTATAGAACCATGTGTGGAGTCGGCTGTCGAGCGGCCGCCGCTCATCTAAAATGAGCCTCGTGTGTCTTTGTCCTTAGGGGTACACATCCTTCTAGAGCTACTGCTGTACAGAATTCTATTTGATATAACTAAGGTTATTTTGTGTCCTCCTTATAACATTCACATTCAAAATCTGAAAAGAGTTCAGCGAAGATTTCTAAAATTTTGCTGTTATAAAGAAGATAGTATATACCCACCGGTAGGTGTGCCTAACTCACATTTGCTTGAAGATTTTCCCTAGATAGCTTGCAGATTAGGAGAGAGAAATCTCAAATTATATTTTTGTATAAATTATTAAACACCATCGTAGACTGTCCCCAAATTCTGTCAATGTTCAATATTCATGTACCGAGGTTATCGGCACGTGAATGGACAACTTTTCCCCCAGAACTAATGTAAAAAAGTTTTCCCCATTACACGGAATGTGTGTGCTATCGACATTTTTCACTGCAGTATAGCCTCCATTAAGAAATCATAACGTTATCTACGATATTCACGATACTGTATCTCTAATGTATTATATTCATATTTTATTCGTTTAATTAGTGTTATTCCTGTTATATTGTTATATTAGCATTTATATTTTTGTACGCCTTCTCTTAAGGTATTTTTCCCCATTCTGTAATTGGATTATTGTAATCTATTGAATGGTTGTAGATTAAATAAATAATTAAGACTATATACCGGGTGTTAGAAAAGTATGGGAATGGTGGAAAATCTCGAACAGTTTGCATCAAATCGAAAAATAAAAAAATACTTGTCAAAAATTTTTCAAAAAAATATCTACTGATACCAAAATGACTTCCCCGCCCACCACTCTGTGGGCGGGGCGAGGGGAAACTTTAAAATTTCAAATGGAAACCCCTACTTTTTATTGCGGAATCGGATTCTACGGCAAAAAATACGTAAATTTTATTCTGGACATTTTTTTCGATTCTTGCATGGTGTCGCTGTAATCGCAAAAAATGAAACGAAAACATTACTGTTTCAAGAGTAGCGTCTTGTGCCCATAAAAAAACGTCCAATTCAAAAACTGAAAAACACGTATTTGTTATTTTTACAAAATCTATCCAATGATTTTGGATTCGACTCTCCCACCTCTAACCCAGTGGGTGGGGCGGAGGCAACTTTGAAATTTGTAATGAAAATCCCTATTTTTTATAGCGGATTCGGATTCTACGGCCAAAAATACGTGAATTTTATATTGGGCATTTTTTTCGATTCTTGCAAGGTGTCGCTGCAATCGCAAAAAATTGAGTAGAAACATGAAAGTTTTGAACTTAAAAAAATACGAAAAGCAAAACTACTGATCTCAGAGTGAATGATTTCCCGAGCTGTTTTGAGAACAGTGATTTTACACGGTCGTACGGAAATTACAACAACTATTAACATTCTGTAAATTTATTAGTAGCTAGTAATTAACTCGATTTAAAAAAAAACTAACAGTGGTTTTACCTTTTAATTCAGCCACTTCAGACAAGTTCTTGATCCCAGCCAGTGCAGGCAAGGAGGTAACCTAGCCATTTAAGGCAAGGTCAGGATTTCGGCCAGTTGAGGCAATTAATTTACAGCTTAACTGCTACACTAGCAGGTTTTAATTTCAAGATTATAGCAGGTGTTCAAAATGGTGCCCATTGACTTCTTGGCATTGTCCTAGAAGAACGTAAAAATTTTCAATAGCACTTCTTATCATTTGAGGTGGTATTTCTGCAAAAATTTTTATTATGCGTTGACTCAGCTCTTCCAAATCACGAGGTTTAGTGAAATAAACCTTACCCTTCACGTAGCCCCAAACAAAATAATCAAGTGGCGCGAGGTCGGGAGATCTTGCTGGCCATTCAATAGTTCCTCTTCGGCCTATCCATTGATTTTCGAAAGTACCATTCAAATAATCCCTAACAATATTCCGATAGTGTGGAGGAGCCCCATCTTGCTGGAATCAAACATTATCGAACTCATCACCAGCAATTTCTTGTATTGCGGGAACTATTTGATTTGTAAACATTTCCAGGTATTTTTCTCCATTCAAATTTCCATCTATGAAAACCGGTCATATGATTCGATCCCTGAAAACTCCTGCCCAAACATTTAATTTTTGTGGATACCGCGTGTGTGTTTCAAGCATCCAGTGAGGGTTTTCGTCACTTCAATATCTGAAATTATGGCGATTAACTTTTCCACTGAGTTCGAAAGTTGCTTCATCTGAGAAGACAAGTAGAGATGACAAAAAAAATGGGTTTTGGTTACTCCTTTCCATCATTAATTCACTAAATTCAAGTCGCCGATCAAAATCATCTTCATTTAACTCTTGGTGAAGGTGAATTCTGTAAGGATGAAATTTGAAAAGTTTCAAATTCTTATGAACTGAAAATGCACTCATGTCAAGTTGTTGACTGGTTTATCTGATTGATAACCTTCGATTTTCAACAAATGCCTGGGCCACTTCCATTTGTCGAGCTTCCGATGTTTCAGATTTTGGTCTTCCAGATTTTGGGCGATTTTTATTTGTCCTTGTGTCTAGGAATGGTACGGGACACAGTAGATTTCTAAATTCCCACTTGATCTACACGGAAAGTTTCGTTGAATAAAATCACAGTTTCATCATAGGACCTTTCTTTATCGCCCCACTCTCGCACCATTAAAAGAGAAACTCTCTCTTCCTCTGTTAAAGTAGCCATTATGGAGAAAAAACGCGAGAACTAATGAAAAATGAAATAACTTTTTCCGTACAAAAGTGCGCTCCTGCCTCTACAAAAGTTGGAAGGAACTGAACGTTCTCGTAGAAATTTCACAAAACAAATACTTTTGTTAAGAACGCGTTAAAAAAACCATTCGTAAAAACCAAGATATCACAGATATTGTTTTTAAACTGAATGTTTTTTTTGTCAACACGAGTAGCTAGAGTTTGTAAATATTTACAAACTTATGGACTTAAGGTTTATTTCAATTTTGTGCGATTGCAGCGATACCTTGCGAGAATCGAAAAAATGCCCGATATAAAATTCACGTATTTTTGGCCGTAGAAGCCGAATCCACTATAAAAAAATAGGAATTTCAAAATTGCCCCCCGCCCCACCCACTGGGTTAGGGGTGGGAGGATCGAATCCGATGTCATTGAATAGATTTCGTAAAAATAACAAATAAATACGCGTTTTTCAGTTTTTGAATTGGACGTTTTTTTATGGGCACAAGACGCTACTCTTCAAACAGTAATGTTTTCTTTTCATTCCTTGCGATTACAGCGACACCATGCAAGAATCGCAAAAAATGTCCGGAATATAATTTACGTATTTTTTACCGTAGGATCCGATTCCGTAATAAAAAATAAGGTGGTGTGTGGGGAGGTCATTTTGGTATCAGTAGATAGTTTTTTGAAAAATTTTTGACACGTATTTTTATATTTTTTGATTTGATGCAAACTGTTCGAGATTTTCCACCGTTCCCATACTTTTCTAACACCCGGTATATATATATATATATATATATATGTGTGGCTCGTCTAAAATGGGTGTGTTTTTATCCCATCTCAAACGGTTCTAGTCGAATAACACATAATAAACCATATTTAGTGGAAAATTTCTAAAGAACAAAACAAAGCTTATAAACAAAATTAATCTACTTAATATATTAATAGAAATCCCTTTAACAACACAAAATGATTATTTAAATTAGTATTTAAAACACGTTTACATTTCAATCACCGCCCATGTCCTTATAAATGTGATGCCCGACTGTAAGCTGAGTTTAGTTTCTATTGTCTCAATTATCAAGACCGCATATACTTTACATTGTACTAATTCCAACATTGACCACTTCGCAATACAGTTAGATAATCCAGATAAGGGAATCACTATACAATTTGTGTGGTATGTATGGTGTGGTCTCTGTATTACTGGCAGGAAGACATAATTTCAATAGTTTGGTATTTCTAGATAACGATTTACTGTAGCGTGCAATCTTGGCCACGTCGACCTACTATACCTGATTTAACTTCGTATACCTTCTAAATCAACTCTGCTTAGCCAAATATGCATACCAGTTTATTATCATTAACTTATTATTATTATTATTATTATTAGCCGTTACTCGAGTCCGAGTATAAAAATGTTACAGTCGATAAATTGTGTACAATAGAAAACAAGTAAAAGGTGTAGTCTATTGTAATTCCCATTCATCTACGGTGCACACGACTATGGCTATAGAGGCCTATTCGGGAGAGCACATGTCGACCGCAGTCAGGACAAACATAGACCTGGTTAGGTCTTGGATTCGGCCTTCTTGCAGCAACATTTCCTTGATAGCTGGCCACAACCCCTCGCCATTCGGTTCTGTCCGCTGCAAGTTGTTCCCATTGCTCGTCTGCAATACCGCAGGATTTTAGATTTTCATGGAGAGCGTCTTTGAACCTCTTTCGTTGACCGCCACGCCTTCTTCTACCGCTTAGCAATTCACCATAAAGTGTACATTTAGGAAGGCGGTTATCATGCATACGATGAACGTGACCTGCCCACCTTAGGCGTGCTCTTGAAATAAGCACCTCAATTGGAAGGCTGTTTGCTCTCCTGAGTACTTCCACGTTTGATATGTGATGGAACCAACGGATTTTCATCATACTTCGGAGGTGTCTTTGCTGAAAACGTTCTAATTCTTTCACATGACGACGGTAAGTGACCCAGCTTTCACATCCATATAGCAGTGTTGGAATGACAACTGCTCTGTAGACAGCCATTTTCGTTGACAAAGCAAGGTCGTGGTTGTCAAATACTCTCTCTCTAAGTCCCCAGAGTGCTCTAGATGCAGCGTTAATTCTATTGCGAATCTCGCTGTCCATGTTTGCTTTGTCATTAACAACGTTGCCTAAGTAATTGAACTGATCCACCACTTCAAGAGAATTTCCGTTAAGTGTAATGTCTATTTGGTTCACTTGATGAGGAGTTGACATAATCTTAGTCTTTCCAATGTTGATTTTAAGTCCCAAGGAATCATAGCTCTGGGCATACACATCTAAAAGTTCTTGAAGCTCTTCCGGCGTAGAGGCTAAAAGTGCACAGTCATCCGCATACTGGAGATCACAAATGAATCGTGTGCGTGTCTTCGTGAAAGCTCTAAAGCGCCCTATGTTAAAGAGACCGCCATCAAAACGGTATCTGAGACCTATTCCTCTGACTGTCAGTTTGTTGTCAACAATAATTGTTAGAGCAGTGGTAAACAAATTAAAGAGTAGGGGTGCCAGGACACATCCCTGCCTAACTCCAGTGAGGGTTTGGAAAGGTTCGGTTGCCTCATTATTATACATAACCTGGGCGTTGTTGTTTGTATGTAGACTGCGACATACTTCTACAAATTTTCTAGGGATACCTAAGCGGAACATAATTTTCCAGAGCACTTCCCTGTCCACCGAGTCAAACGCCTTGGTTAAATCAATGAAGGCCATGTGAATTTCTCCTTGATGTTCGAGTGCTTTTTCTTGAAGCTGTTTAAGTGTGAAGATTAAATCCGATGTGCCTCGGTTTGGCCTAAAGCCACTCTGTGTGTGTATTAACTTATATTGAGTACATTGTCCAAATTTATATGCAGATATTCAATCAACTGGTACAGCTCACAGAAAGTTAGTAGCTTTGCAGGCGAAATGCGCAAAGAACAAACAGAGATAGATATCTGATAGAAAGGGATGATCGGGTAGATATCTCGAGTATAACCTGAGGCAAAAGTATGAGTTTCAAAAATAGCGCTTATTCATAATTAAATCAAAAGAGATATTTTTCCGTATTGGAAACGATTCTTGCTTGGGGGTTAAAGTTTAGATTTATTACAATCAAAATACAAAAACTACATACTAATTGCCTTCCTCTTTTTATATTTAAGAAAGTTAAACAATAATGAGTAATTATTATACGGCACAAATTCTGAAACCTGATGAATCCGTGATTCGATCTTTTATAGCTGACAAATCTTTTTCAAATCACAAATATGACAATTTTTTCCCTACGCATTAGCTTCTTCAGATGTGTAATACATGACTAAATTACAAAAAACGAAATTATAATCACTCAGGTACCTGAAATTTGTAAAACTGTAATAGGTATATACAGGGTGTTGCATCATGAGAGGGACATAGCTTAATAGGAGGTAGAGAACATCAGTGGTAACCGGAACCATAGAAATGTCTCATTGGGCCTTCACTACGAAGTTACAGGGCGTTTTACAATTTTTGGCCAAACCTGTTTTTTGTCATAACTTTGACAGGGAATGAAATAACGGATTCATATTTGGTACGGCTAATGTACTAACGAGCCCCAAGAGGTACATGTATAAAAAAAATATATCCAGGTCCGGACTCACTATAATTTATGTTTCTTCTTTGCATCAATAAAACATCACCCTGTATATATTTTTTTGAAATTTTGATACGATATTCGAAAAGAGCAAGAAAAAACAAACAAAATGTCCTATTTCATTTTTTTGTTACACCTTCGTGGTTATTTAAATACGTTGTTAAATGTGCAAGAAAATGGATTACAGAACCCTATTAAATGAGAGGCACGTGAAATAAATAGTTTTATAACTAAAATTTGCAAAAATTCTATTGAGCCTAGGTGGTCTGGGTGAATCTTAATTCCGGCACGTTTTAAAGGTCCATTTTGGTAAAAAACTGTGGTCCTAATAAGTAATCGGGTATGAAATAACAAAATTCCCTGTCAAAGTTATGACAAAAAACAGGTTTGGCCAAAAATTATAAAACGCCGTGTAACTTCGTAGTGAAGGCCCAATGAGACATTTCTATGGGAGGTTCCGGTTACCACTGATGTTCTCTACCTCCTATTAAGCTATGTCCCTCTCATGATGCAACACCCTGTATATAAAGTATGATAATTTTATGACCTACCATAATTTAAATAATATTTCTTCCGAGAAATATAATTAAAATAAATTTACAAGAGGAGTATTATTTGTCTGGTTTATTTATTATTAGGTAATACAACAATTGTATTCATTAAATGCTTCTAAGTGTGTAGTAAATATACTTGTCAATAATTTATGCAAATACAGTGTTGGCATATAAGTTCCTCAACTCCAAACAATAATTCATCTGCTTCATCCATATCTAAGGACTACTTTGGAAAGTTTAATAACATAGTCAGGGATAGTCTACAAAGGGCCCTGAATATGGTCAAGACATGGACCAATGCGATGCGAGAAGGCGTGAAAGTAGGTCCCTCAAAGACCCATATCGTTGCATTTACTAGAATGAGAAACCTTGAGGGACTGGGTCCTCTGGTTCTTCAAGATACACAACTGAGGATGTCGGGGGAGAAAAGTATCTTGGAGTCATCATAGACTCTAAATTTACCTGGAACGAATACCTTGACAGGGTAATACATAAATCGTTAGCCACATTGGCTACATGTAGACGATTATATGGTAAAACATGGGACTTAAGCCTGGTATGGTGTATTGGCTCTATACCAGTGTAATAAGACCCTTAGTTTGGTGGTTCAAAGCCACTCAATCAACAAGAGCTAACAAGCTAAGCCGGGTACAGAGACTGGCTTGATTGGGAATCACGGGTGCTATGAAAAGCACTCCCACAGCAGCCATGGATACCTTATTGGACCTCCCCCCACTCAGCGTGGTGATTCAGGGTGAGACAAGAATGGGGGCATACAGGGTACAAAACCCACGTGACTTCGCTTTCTTTACAGGGGACTCGGGAAATATGGGGATAATCAACATTGTAGTAGATCCTTTATTAAGCATGAAGTCAGACTACATGGTCCCAAAAATCACATTTAATAACGCCTTCAGTGTCTCTATTGGAGAGAGCTCAGGAGCTCCTGAGATATTACGCAAAGGCTTGGCCTGGTATACGGGCGGGTCTAGGATGGAATCAGGAGCTGGAGGAGGAATACATATAGTGAGACCGAGACCGTATTTTAAACTAAAATTGTGGCTATACTTGAGTGTATAAGTGTAAAGACTAATGCTAATGAGCCTCTAACAAAGTGTCTTCCAGACTGGTGTGGGACTGCCACAAAGAGCTCAAAGTTCTGGGTGAGCACAACAGAGTTAAACTACTCTGGGTGCCGGGACACATCAGAATAGACGGCAACGAAAAAGCTGATGAACTTGTTAGACCAGGAGCAGCTAATGCATTCTACGACCCAGAGCCCGCGCTGGGCATTACCAAAGGCAATTAGGGGCAATTAAAAACTGGGCCAGGAATAAGTACAGTTATTATTGGAGGAATACATCAGGTAATCGACATGCGAAAACACTTATTAAAGGACCATGCCCAAAACAAACTGTAGAACTGCTCTCAGAGTATAGGTTACAGTTGAGAATTATTGTAACAGGTCTCTGGACGGGACATTTTCCTGTTAATAAGCACCTGCACAGAATTGGCAAGTTCGATGGCAACCTTGACTGCAGATTACGTGACAAGGTACCAGAGACAGTAAACCATACTATATATGAATGTGAGGCACTGGTCAGCAGAAGATATAACACAAACAGACCCGCAAAGCATTAAAACTCGCCCATTCTCAGACCTGTACCACCTCATCAGTGACACAGGAGAATTAAAATGGGCAGTATAGATCGGAACAGGGAGTGCACAATAAGCCCAAGAGGCTGCAGTGCTCTCGGAGTGTTTACAGATGACCCCGTGAGGAGGAGAAAACCCCTGACTAAAAAGTCAGTAAGAGTCTGACACTGGCCCAGCTTAGGTTGGGAGCCCATGAGTGTCTCCCCTCCTCATCTCACGTTTTTATATTAGATGACATTCCATGACAAATAAGCATCATTTATGAGACCTGCAGTTCCACCGGCGTGGACAATTATTAGCTTTGATCCTTTTGACACTTTTTAAAAACTTTTATTAAACTTGCAATGTGTGTTTGTTAGTTAGTTTGTTTAGGTCAAATCTTACAATAAAAATTTCGATTAGTTCTAATTAAGCTAAAGCTTTGAAATTTTACACATGTGTATAATGTAACATATATTTTTTTAAATAATTCATTTTTCATACGCGCCCGAGTTATAATGCGACTTCTTGCATATTTCACTTGACGACCTTATGCAACACTCAATACAGTGTAGTAAATTAATACAACAACAGAGGGTTCTACGGTCTATAGTTTTAAATTGAAAGGCAATGTCAGATGACATTAATATAACCAACAAATAAATAGTGTGAACATGTAATGACAACATCTCAGAAATACTGGTTTATTAAAAGACAGATCAAATGAGGCATTTCAAATTTGGCTCTACTCTACTATAGGAATTTTATGCTATAATTGGTAGCCCCGGATTAGAGGGAAAAAGGATAGTTTTTGTGGCGGATTTTTTGGTTATTTTTTGTGACAAAGTAAAAAAGTAATGGCCATGTTGCTATGAAAAGGCATTTTTGCTGTAACTTCAGCCAAGTGCAGACACCACCTTTCTGTAATAGAAAACCTAAGAACATCTAAGGTCAGTAAATCTGAAGTGTGTTCATTTAAAGATCTATATTTTGTTTAATTTAATATAAGTACAAATAGCATAAAATTCAAGAGAGTACCAAGTTTTGATACTAGTAATTTTTGAAGGTTTTTTTGGAGGGCCTTGCCAACCCTCACCCGATAATCTGACACTCTCAAAGATTTAAGCCAGTCGCAAGTATTACCCACCTATGTGGTTTGAGGACACATAACACATGTCGTGGATGCCGGAACGGGTCATGTAATTTAAGGGAACTAAGACGTTCCACCTGAGATGTTCGGTCATCGTTTTCAACCAGCTTAGTTTTGCTGAATGGTTTGTTGGTCCAGCAAATGTAACTATTTTAATTCTCCGGAGAGCAGCCTTTGTCCTTTAAATGCCCTAAAAAGTAGAAAATAAACTTTGAAGTAAATCAAACCCATCATTTTGTTATATTATATAATTTTTTTATGATATAAAAGCTTGTCGCGAGTTTATTTTCTACTTGTTAGAGCATTTAAATAAAAGCTTTTTTAAAAAATATTTTTTTATATAATTTTTTTAAACAATCTTTCATTGCTGTTGCCAGTCCAATTTTTATTGTTGGTGTGGGATTCATGTATTTATAATTCATCCATATAAACTATTGGTCTATTTTCATCTCTATATTTCTTGATATTCTGTAAATTATCGTGGCGTAATTATTGACGTATATTATGTTTCTCAATTAAAATTTTTCGGTTGGTTTTAGTATTGCACCATCTAAAACCAATGGCATGGACTTCCTTCCTTAATGAATCTAAACAGCAATTGTATTCAGTACATATAAAATGTACAGTCCCATTTTTGTTCCTTATTGAAAATATACCAAGAAACGCTAGCACATCTCTATACTCTCGCGCATCCCTTAAACGTTCGAGTTTACACTAGAATTCAATCATTAAGAGCAACTTACAAGTTCTTTTTTTATCAAAGTGTAAACGTTTCACGGCAAATTTACATAAGAACAAAGTTATCTGAATTAGACCAGGAACTTTCTCAATTAAGAATTTCTTTCAGCTAAAATTGCCCAGATATCTAGATAATTTTTAAATTATTCTCAAGCGGAAGTCGGAAGTCTTTAAAGACGATTATTAAGTTAGGGTATAAGTTTTCCATGCATTTCATATTTTTGTTATCAATTTTAAATGGTTTTTTTCGTGTTTTAAACCTTTATTTACAAGCTCGTTAATATCTCAACATCATTAGGGCATATAGTTTTCTGTTGGCAATAAATAATTATACCATAATGGAAGAGAATAGTAAAAGTTATGTTAATCACTGATTCAGTAACTGTAAAGTAAAACATTACAAATTCAATTCAGTAATACTCCAAATAATAATAATAATAATAATAAATTTTATTGTTCCTTTGTATACTACAAACCATTGTAAATGAGATACGTCACAACGGGATACAGAAAATGTATAAACTGCATAACAAAAAACATCGTAGAATCGTCTATACATATATAAAACCGGAAAAAATATCACACATCGGGAGACTTTGTTTTTTAAGAATATAAGCAGAACTTGTAGAAACTTTAACGAGAAATACCCTAATATACCACAAATGAATAACAGAAAATTTATACTGGCAAACTATAAGGTGCATGATTATGAGTTTACAAGAGTTGAAGTTCTACAGTCTCAAGATTGTCCACAGATGGTAGAATTTTGTGAAATGTTGGTGTGTCTCAAGAAGATCCCAAATTCCTTTAAAAAATCATATGGACCTACGAATCCAAATTCTCACAAGAGGGTTCGACGAAATAGACATTTGCTGCTGAAAACCCTCACGTTACTAGAGAGTCTGGAAAATTTAGTTTAAACGTTTTTTGCATGTTAAAGAATATTAAATTTGACGAGAGACGTCTAGAAAATATTAGGAGACTATAAGAAAAACTGTTGAAGATTTCACTAACAATATGTATTTTGAGGACTACAGAAGTTGTTGGTATCAGCTTGATGGGGTTCCGCCGCATTATACAGCAGCACTTAGTTTAGAATTAGACCGGATTTTCGATGACTGATGGACCAGACGTTTGGAACCATGGAACAGGCCTCCGAGATCCCTGGATATTACACCTCTAGATTTTTACCTATGAGGTACTCTTTAAGAAATTATTTATATAACGTCCGTATATACTAGGATTATATTAGAACATTGCAACTTAGATCCTACTTAAATTAGAGTTGCTAAAACGGATGATATCTATTCTCGTATAGTTAAATGTCTGGATGTCAATGGCCAAAACTTTAAATATTTACTGAAGTAGTATTTAGAATTAGTATTTTTTGTAATTATAATGTTTTGTTCATTCAATTGGGTAATAATTCCCTCTTGCAGGTTTTATTGCATTTTCGTCTTGTGTTTTATTACAACTATAACACTGTCTTTGCATAATAAATAGATTCATTAGAACTGTAGATGTGTAATTATTATCTGCCATTAGACACATTTACTGTACAAATCACGAATAAATACACCGACTAGTAGCATATTTAGAAGTAAATGCTTATAAATCGAAGACGCTACGAGTTAGGTATAGGGTACTATACATATCTGAATAACAAACTGTGTCATCTTTTTGTATCAGTAGTCATATAGAGGGAGTTTTATTTTTTAAAAATACTCCATCCACCATTATTGCGTTTTTTTAGTAATTCGTTACTAAAGAGAGTACTTCGTATTAAAAATATTACGAATCAAGAGGGATACGACGAAACCTGCCGTTGTGCAATTTATTCATCTATCATTCTTTCAACTGGCATTATTTGCCATATTTGTCCAGTCGAGGCTTCTTAAAGTATTTGTGGTAGATGCCGTGGGAGGCGCCTATTTGAAACATTTGCAAGTGGCGGATTGGCGTTACTTGTAATTTGTAACATCAGGAGAGCAAAAAAGCTCGAAACCAGTCTGTAGATGCCACTTTTACTATATATATCAAGTGTGCTTCTAGAGGGCAGAAATATTAAAACATACTATTTCAGTCGGAAGCTCCTCTATAAAATCCTTATTTTACTATAAGGAATGCAACCAGACTGCAACCAGCAGCTACTCTCCGGGCTACGTGCCCCACCGAGCACTGAATTATAACTTACAAGCCTGGCGCGTTAAGTGTAATAATTGCATATTACCAACAAAACGCTAATGCTTTGATTGCAACAAACACCAGCCGAAAGACTGATCCTACTTAAAGCAGCTCTCGTGCCAGTCGTCCCATACCACTTGCAGACTGCAGTTTCGAGCTGTTGGCTCTCGTCAGTGCAAGGTAGGCATGTGACGAATGACACAAGGATCCCTTGACTATTTGGTACATCTCAGTATCTTTACGATAGCGACATCTAAAATAGTAAGCAGGCGCCATCTAGCGGTCCAGTGTCTGTTGCAATCGAAAAATACATAGCCTGACTGGGCTTAGGATATACATAGAAATATTAAAACATAATATTTCAGTCACAAGCTCCTCTATAAAATCCTTATTTTACTATAAGGAATGTAACCAGACTGCAACCAACAGCTACTCTCCGTTCTATGTGCCCCGCCGAGCGCTGAATTACAAGTTAATAGTAATGTGTAAGTGTAATAATCGCACATCACATCATCACATGCTTACCTTGCACTGACGAGAGCCAACAGCTCGAAACTGCAGTCTGCAAGTAGTATGGGACGACTGGCACGAGAGCTGCTTTAAGTAGGATCAGTCTTTCGGCTGGTGTTTGTTGCAATCGAAGCCTTAGCGTTTTGTTGGCAATATGTGATTATTACGCTTAACGCGCCAGGCTTGTAACTTGTATTTCAGTGCTCGGTGGGGCACATAGCCCGGAGAGCAGCTGTTGGTTGCAGTCTGGTTACATTCTTTATAGTAAAATAAGGATTTTATAAAGGAATTTGAGACTGAAATATTATGTTTTATATGTGTATATATATTACAGATTAAGTGAAAATTTAAGTTCACGTAATTTGTTATAAAAGTCGTGTTTTCTTGACGTTTAAAGAAAAACATTATTACATGCATATCTAATCGATTTTGCTTATATTCAGGAGCGTGACATCGCATTTTCCACATATTCAATCTAAATGAATTTTTACACAGACTATTCCTCGTAAACTGGAACAATTCAGAAGACGCCGCGAAAAAAAAGTAAGAACCACACTTGAATATGCTCTTAGATAAGACAATTTATTACGTTTTTTAAAAAAATACTTCTATCTACGCCTATGCCTTGGGTATAAAAACACTTTGCGTTTGGTTTATTTAGTGGCAGTGATAAAATGGTGTACAGGATTGAATTGTCAGTGGGGAATAGAAATGTGAGAAAAGCTCCTAGCAAGGGGCCAAGTGGTATCAATTTTAAATGAGAACGGAATCTACTTGAAATTCATCAACAATATAAACGGTCATTGCAATAACCTGCCCACGTGAAATCGTCGAATACATGTGTCAACATTATTCGTGAAGGTTATATATTGTAAAAAAGTTCAAAATAATATATTTGAAATATTTTAAATTTCTTTCGGTTTGTTATGTACTTATCAAGAGCCATTATATGATGACTACTAAATTCATAGAAGGTTATTTTAATATGTGTCCCTAATATTTGCGATATAATCCCTAATTTCAAGAACTTCCAAGTTCTTAGACCTAACCTTCTTAAGTTTTATCTATTACAGGTATAGGCTTGAATCTGCTGTGCTCTAGGTTCGATTCCCGATACAGACACTAGCAATGTCGGGATGCCCTTATCTCCTGGCAGTCTTTTTATGCACAAGATGCTACCCAGAAGAGACGGTAGCGTCTGGTAAAGCACTAGACTATTAGGCCGACTGCAAGATACATATTAACGAAGGCAAGACAGAGATGATTACCTTTAACACTAAATTTACAAACAACAAAGAAATTGTGGAGAGCAACTCGGCTAAATATCTAGGGATAACCCTGGATAAGAGGCTGAGTTTTGGTCCCGATATAACACAGACTCTTAAAAGGACATACGTGACCATAGACAAATTATATCCACTAATAATCAGACGAAGTAAATTGACGATAGACAATTATGTAACGCGATAGGAACATAAATATTTTGTCACATGATATAAATGAGATGTTTTAGGAAAATTCATTGTCAATAAAAATTAATTTAATATATGCCAACGTAAATAATTACTAATAAAACATGACGTCTAAATAGCGACGAACGGCAGGTGTTACGCCAGGAGATTTTATACTAAACTTTCAATTAGCTCTGGTTTAATTACGGCTTTTTCAACGGTGAAGCGTGTTGTATGCCAACAATTCAATGCGGATCATGATCATGAAATTCTTTTATTTTTTTGGATTAATTTTGTTTATTGTAATTATTTGTAGGAAAACATACGAAAACCTAATTAAATTTACAATTAAAAATAACCGATGGTACAAGAGTAGAAAAAAAGTTTTTCGTAATGTATTCTTAAGATTTTTATAAATGGCGGCTGAACAAACGAGGTAGGTGGGGAAAGGGACGTGAGGGAACCCTCGTAGTCTGTGTAGTAAAATTTTATGCGTTAATGTCTATAGTCATAGTCTTTCATCGTATAGAGGTAAAGTCTGATGTACGAGTCTGTGTGTATGTGTGTTGTTATCGTGTATACATACGTTACTCATATCTTTAGTCAGCGCCGATTGGTGTATTTTTGTTTCAAAAAATCTCTGAGCTGTTTCTACAATCTAGTCTTTTATCATCAAAATTTTGCAATCTCTGTGTAATACACCAATCGGTGTATATCAATTAGCATCTGTAAGAAGTCGCAGTATTTTGTTTTGTACGGTCTGGAGTCTTTTGCATTGCGCGTCCAAGATTATATTGCAGGACGCGCAAGCATGTGTCATAATAGGTCTCAGTATTGCTTTATAAATTGTCAGTTTATTGTCCTTCGTAAGTTTACTTCGTCTATTTACTAGTGGGCATAGTCTATTAAGAGTCGTGTATGAGTTGTTGATTGTCTTCGTAATGTGTGGTCCAAAACGCAGTCTCGTATCTAGGGTTACCCGTAGACACTTAACTTTCTGCACTTTTGTCCGATATAGTTTTATTGTCAATTTTAAGTTTAGTGAATGTCTTAATATTTGTAAATTTCCTATGTAAAGTTATTGCCTCCATTTTGTCCGCGTTAATCTGTATTTTCCATTTGTCATAGTATTCTGTCAGTTTCATAAGATGATACAGGATCTTCTGGGCGCCGTCTATGCGTAAAACGACCGCCCATAAATCACGGTATCATCTGCGTATAGTATAATATCTGTCGTCGGGTGCGTCGACCAATGGTAATGTTCATTATCACTTTTCATATTTGCTGAATTATATGAAAATCTCCATTACTGTGGTTCACACGTCTATCCTAATAATTTTATTTTTATACTAGGCTTTATCTTTTCTTTTTTTATATATTGCAAGAATGTACTGTTCAGTTATACTTGCAATGTAAATCCTTTATATGGACTTATGTCTGTTGGATTAATAAATCTATTATTATTATTATTATTATTACGTCTATTTAGCATTGACTAGAAACATAACTGAAAAAGAACAATCTCAAAATTCTAGTTCATAACTTACTTTTCCATTAACTACATGACATTATCACGTTATATTCTCGCCCGTTATAACCAAACATTCTGACTAGACTGCAAGTGGAAATAAACCGTCTCGTTTTTTCATACACTCTATAGAAAGCGTTGTTTTATTCAAGAGGCGGTTCACATGTGGATTTGGGGAATCATAAAGTTGAGTCAGGGGACACTCAACTAACATGGAGCCGCATTCGTTTATTTCATCAATGCTCCGGGAGTGCAAAGTTCTTTATTCTTCCAATAATGCAACTGTTCCCACATGGTGAATTTAGAACATAGTGCAATGTATAAATCAAAACTACATCGGTATCAGCATCTTGTTTAAAACAAATTTAAGAATTTGGCATTTGTATTACATTGTATTGTATACTTTATTGCCAAATTTTATTTGAGGAATGTAAACATGACTTTTGCAAAAAATATTGATGTCATTATCTAAACGTCAACTGTCACATTTTTTCAGGTTGAAGTTTATTAATAAGCATATTGTGATTAATAGTACTATTAAAAACAATTAATAGAAGAAATAATTTATAAAGAAACTGTATCTGAGATGTGTACTCTCGGTAGGGTTAGAAATTGATATCCGAAAAGTTTCCACCTCATTCAGGAAGAGAAACTCCCTTTTTTAAAAAAAACACCCTTAACGGGACAAGACTCTGGTTTTTCGCTTTTATGTTGTATACCATTCGTTGGAAGAGAAGAAAGCGTAGGGAATAAAAATTTGTCATTAAATTCTGTACAGAATATGTCAAATTGACCTTGTAGCCTTTCCCCATCTATTACGCAATAACAGCGTCGAAACTGAGGGATAGTTTGGAGCGGACAGGTAAAAATCAATTTTGCACTTATCTCAAAACCTGTTAATTTAAAAGAATGAATTTATAGAGCGGAATTTTCTCTATGAGATGCATGTCTAGCGTGTTTTGATGCAACTGATTTTTATTTATTTCCCTTCTTTTCCACAAAGATGCGTTTTTTAATTTGACCTCATTTCCACACAACCCTTGAGGTAGCGCTCTTGTTTCCTTTTTAAAGTGGTTTCCCCTGTAGGCTTATTCCACTAAAATTCTGTCCAATTTTACTCATTAGAGGGTTCTTCATCGATAAACTGTTCTTCAAATTTGGAATTTAAACATTCTTGTCCATGGCAATTAGAGCACCTTGTTGAGTAGCACAATCCAATCTTAAGACAGCTGCATTGTTTTTCGTAACCCTTTTTGCAGCTGCAGGCTGTAGCTGAAGGATGGGAAATTCTCGCATATCTATTTCTAACCCTATGGAGAGTCCACATCTCAACTATTATTTTTTAATGAATTATTTCTCTTCTAAAATGTCTAATTTGCGTGGACTGTAAAGAATTATTCTTGAAAATATTAAATTTTTGCAAATTTTTAATAATGGTTAGACAACTAACAAACATTCAGAAGATTAGTATTGTTTCCAAACTGGAAAATGAATAATCCACAAGAGCAGTTACTCCTAAATATAACATAAATAAATGCAGTATAATTAAAGTTAAAAAAAGTTGGGAAAATGAAAGAACTATGTCCCGCAAGCATGGATTTGGTATGTCTAAATGATGTAATGAGCAACAAGATGAAATTCATAAAAATTACCTTCAGGAAGGTCCATTTGAGGCCGCAGTTAATACAGTTTTGGAAACAAACAAATTTTCCTGCCTCAAGAAGGTGGTCGGATCCGCAGCATGCTTCCCTTCTGTTTTTTGCATCTAGAATTATGGAAAAATTTATGGAAGAGTCTCGGGGTCCGCAAATTGCGTACCTAAATTATGTATAATAGACTTCCGCAAATTGCGAATTATGTATAATAGAGTTCGGCAAATTGCGGACCTGTATTACGTATAATAGAGTTCTGTAAATTGCGTTATCAAGACCTAACAATATGCCAAATTTCAAATTCCTACTTTACATAGTTTTAGTCTACAGCAGGCATCCAGCGGTAAAAAGTATGGTTGTGATTTTCGGATCCCTAGAAAAATAAGATAGTAGTCCGCTATTTGAGGACCTTGAACAAATGGAAATACGGGAACGCAAGTTGCGGAATTGTAACATACAGAATAGAGGTCCGCAAACTGCCCATATATTTTACATTTGAGGACTTCCAGTGAACAGGATAAAGATACGCAATTTGTGGACTCCCAGACTCTTCCAAAATTTAATTTGGCGACCGCTCAATCAGGCATAATCCAGGTCGTTACGTGTAACTCGGTGTGAAAAGAACGTTGAGCATGTTTTTTCTGCTAGCAAAATAGGTTAGAAATTCTCCATTTTGATTGATGTTTTAGTGTCTGCTAGTTGTTCCCAAATATTCTTCTTCTTTTCTTATTTGTGTCTTAATGTAATCTAATAGAATTTTGACGTCGTTCCTTGGGGAGTTATTACATATCTCTTTTAATTGTTCATAGAACCCTACTTTCTTTTCTATATCGCGTTTTTCTGTTGGGCTACGAGCGTTTATGATGGACAGGTTGAAAACCTTGATTTTATTCTCTGCTTACTTATGAAGAAGAGTTGAACCTTGCATTAGAAGCGGTTTATCTTATTTTAAGCATAAATATTAATAAATACTTGTTTATGATTTTAAATTACCCTTTTAAGAACTTTTGTATATAAATCTCACGTTGGGTCCATTATTTAAAACAAAGATTCTTAAAGATATATTTAAGGTATTTCAACATATATTGTATAGCATATTTTATTTCCACGTCCAGTGGAAATATACTAACGCAAAACAAAAATTTTTTTTTTGTTGAAATAGGCTTAAAATACCATGAAACGTCGAGATTTTAAATTTGAGAAAAAAAAATTCCTGTCTGCCGGTCTGTCGGTCTGTAACTTTTCTTGTGCGCACGTTTACTCTGGAACCGTTTATGATACTGATTTGAAATTTGGTACACTTATGTATTATAACGAAATTTGGAACTAGATTATATTTTGATGTAATTCCGTTGAAGGGTTCGGGGGTAAATGGGGTAAATAATGGTAAATAGGCAAAGCAAGCAGGTAAGAGTCCATAAAATTGCAATTTACGGCATTTACGAAAAATCAAGGTCTCAAAATTTTTTTCGGCATCAGCCACCCCCTCACTATCACCCCCAATACTACCCCCACACTATTATGAAAGGGAGTAAAAAAAAATTAAAATGTGATTTAGTGTGTATACAAGAACGACACGTCTCAAAAATTTTTTTTTGCGTCAGCTACCCCTCTACCACCCCCTTTGCCACCTCCGCCCAATTATTGAAGGGAATAAAAAATTAAATTGGGATTTAGTTTGTACACGTGAACCAAGGCACTCTAAAATTTTTTTTGGCATTAACCACCCCTCTACCTCCCCCCATTATCACCCCCGCCTTATTATTATTAAAGGGAGTAAAACATCAAATTGGGATTTTGTGTGTATAAGAGGACCAAGGGCCTTTAAAAAATGTTTGCCATAAGCCACCCCCCTCTGTCACCTCTATTGCCACCCCCACCCTATTATTAAAGGGAGTAAAAATTAAATTGGGATTTAGTGTGTGTACGAGAAAAAGGGCCTTTACCCCACCCCCGCCCTATTATTAAAGGAAGTAAAAAATTAAATTTGGATTTTGTGTGTACCAAGGGCCTTTAAAAAAATTTTTGGCATTAACCACCCCCTCTGCCACCCCCATTTCCACCCCCATCCTAGTATTAAATGTACTAAAATATTACATTGGGATTTAGTGTGTATAAGACTTGGATACAAACTCTGGATGTGGAAGTAGCGATTCCTTGGGCAGCGGTTTTTTATTTAATGTTATATGAACTCGAAGTACGCACAGCGTATCAATTAACAAATTGATATGATATTTAAACTTGTGAAAAAAGTTACAAAAGAACAAAAATAAACCCTGGTACATAAATTACTACTCAAACTTATTGATGAAAACTCTACTCTTAAAAGAGTTCGTAACACTGTATATTACAATCTGATGAAACCCTTGTGCTCTTCACATCGTATATTTACATTCATATTATATGCCGTAGTAGGAGTGAAGTGTTGATAGAATCAATTAATGTATTTCGCAAGGAACTGAGAAGGATTTTCCCTTACGCAATTAGTTCGAAGTTCATCTTATTGACGTGTAGAATTTCGGACTTTATCGGTTTCCGGCTTCTGCAAAGTGTTCCCGCATTTTTCCGCTTTCCCTTCATTTAATGGCAGAACCATACCGATAACAAATTCCTGGAAGCGGCTTCCATTAACTACCCCTTTTATTTCTAGCCAGATAATAGTTCCCATCCGTTATTTACGCAAGTGTAGAGTACTTTTAGTTCTAATAAAGAAAAGTGAAAGATATAAGATGACCATTTTTATATAGAAAATTATTTTATTACTGCTTTCTAGAGCTTAGCAAAAAAGTGAAATTGTTTCATGTTAGGTCTAAAATAGTATCATTTAGTTTACTCAAACTAATTTTCATTTTAAGCGCCGGTCGTCTAGATTTAAAATTAGCACATACTACGAATGGTACTTGCATTTGTCTTTAAAAGTTTTCAAATTTTAATATACTTTCCGATACCTGTGTTCCATATTTATCGACCGGAAATTGTGTCGATAGTATTGTAGTATAAATATAATTAATTATTTTTCTGGTAGAGCATAACTGAAATACAGCAACAGACATGTGATGTAAAACTAACATTTTTTATCCAAGTATATAGTACAATCAATGAACTGATTCACCTCCGAAATCTGATCAACTCAACCGATTTGTTTGAAATTTTGACAGTAGCTCAAAAATGATGCAAATAACAAACCTGACTTAGTGCCGATATGTGCTTCCACCCCGGGAGTGAATGCCACCCTTTCTCGGGGGTGGAAATTTAAAAATTCAAAATGAATGAAATGGATAGAGGATGAAATTGTAAGAAGAAAATGTAGTATAAAGTTTTTTCCACAACCTAATGATTTCTGAGTTATTCGAGATTGAAAATTCCAATACAAAACACGTTTTTCAACAGTTTCTCGTGAATAACTCGAAAATTAAACGTTTTCTGGAAAAAACTATTCTTATCAAAATTGAAGCTTATAAAAAAACAAAGCGATTCGTCGGTTTTTCTTTAATGTTTTAGGTCATATTAATAGACTTATGAGTCATTGAAGACGAATTTCTGTTTGTCGTAAATTTATCTAAAGATTTAAACTCAAATAACGGAAAAACGAGTAATTTTTCAGAGAAAATGTTAATAACCTTTTTTAAAATGCTTTATTAGACCTTTAAAATAAGCTTTTACAAAAGCCTCTAGCATGAAAATTTAGGAAGTTATGATGAAAATAAGTTAAGTCTCTGGAATTTTTTAAAAAAAATTGACAATAAAATTGGCGCCATGAGCGGCAAAATTAAAATTAATCGTAGCCCATGAAAAATTAACTTTATTTATGTCCCAGTAACAAGTTCCAAAAGTTTGAATGGTTTAGAGAATGTACATTTTGAAAAAAGTTGTTTTAAGTAAATTTTATTTTTTTCAATTTTTCAAAAAATACATGGTTTTTTCAAAATAACTCAAAAAATAATGGTTTTGCGGAAAAAAGTGTTCTTAATAAAAATTTAGCTTTCTTTATACTGAAAATTTTGCTTTTTTTTAAATTCATGTAGCTTAAAAATTAAGCGAGATATGGGCATTTTAAGCTTTGGTTTCAATGCGAAGGAAACCTCTTTTTAGCCGTTCAACCTTAAAATTTTCTAAACGAAAGGATGTAGAAATATTGCAATTATCATGACTTTATAGCTTATGAGATTCTCCACAAAATGATGTATGGGTGAATGCAAAAAGCTTAAAAGGAAGCCGAGTTATCGTTAAAAAACTAAATACATTTTTCTAGAGATAACGTAGGAAAATTACGGAGCGCCTAAATTTTGAACGTTTTGGAGCATTTATTCTTTTGTACATGCTGTGTCTTCTTGATACATACATATCTGGATTCCCACATGTATAAACACATGCATAAAAAGATGTTATACAGATAATGTGAGTAAAAATAGAATAGTGAAGAAATGGATGAATTTGAGAATTAAAATTAAATTATTAATATTCACTTTAAAAATCATCTTAATATTGTAAAATAAATATTTTTATTATAATTACAATGTGAAGTTTTAAGAGTTTAATTTCCCTGAAAGGGATGTTTTTAAGGGATGAAAATTTTATAAAAATGTCATTATATCATAAGCAGCAATTTATTTTAATTTTTTTACGCATTCCACTGCTTGGAGCTTTCAGAAAGATTTTTTCTCCAATTTTTATTGTAAGGGGTGGTTTTTAGGGGTTGAATCATATTGAAAAATGATGTATCAGGTCGTTTACACTTAAAGAATATATTTTTTCTATTCAAGATCCAAAATAAAAAGATTTTATGCTTTTTAAACCGTTTTTTTAATAATTGTGTGAGGGGTAGTTTTTAAGGGTAGTTACATAGTAAAATATCGAAATATTAGTTACATTATAAAAAACAACTTGAACATAATGATAACCTATCACTGCTTCCATCTATTAATTTTCAATTTGTCCTAAGTTTTATTGTTAGGGGTGGCTTTTGGGGGTTCCATCATTAAAAAAATGAAGTATCAGATTTCTTATACTTAAAGGGAAAAATTCTCCTATTACGATCCAAAATAAAAAGGTTTCACCCTTTCACCATTTTTTGATTAATTTTCGTGTGAGGGGTTGTTTTTAAGGGTAGTAAAATAGTAAAATATTGAAATATTAGATCCATGATTAAAAACAATTGATATTTAACATATTTGAACATAATTATAGCCCATCACTGCGTTAATTTATTAGTTTTCAATTTATTGGAGTAAGGGGTAGTTCTCACCTCTTAAAAACAAAAAGCACACTTTGCGACCAAGTCAGATTTGAAGAGAAGGGTAAGATGAAATTAATTCTAAATTTTGAAGAAGATCGGAGCTGTACTTCAGATTTCGGAGATTTGGCATCTTTTTAACGTTGAATGACTGTAGTAATAATGACCTTTAGCACAGTTTGATTTGCAGTGACGAACTTCATCGCATTCTGTGAAAATTAATAACAAATTAACATGAGTACGTAATTTATTTTCAAAGCAACGTAAAGATTCGACAACATATTTTGCTAACCCAAATACAGCCCAAAAAATACGGAACTGATTCTGATTTTTTATACTTGCTAAGGTATTCCTATTTTCAATAAACTTTAGCAGTTTGATGTATGATTAACCACTTAGTGAAATGCACTTATTTACATTAATTCAAACAAATTCTATTTGCTCGAGGGCCCATCCTAAGGAAATAGATAGTTGTTAATGATTATTCTACACCTCGATAGATCTTTACAGACCTAAATCAGACTATTGAAACTCAATAGTTTGTATAACTATCATGTCCACAAAAACATCGAGAGCACTGTATAAATCCGCACTTTAATCCAAAATTTTATTTGGAACATTAAACGATTTAATTTAGAATATTTCTTGTGTTTGTAATGTGTAGCTGGCAAACGTAACCATATGTACTAGACCGGGAGAGGACTGCAAACGTGAGTGATGATATGACCTCGGTTCATTTATGTTGATTTCGATAAAGGACCCCTCGCAGATTGTATATCTAGCGTCAGCCACTCAGATTCGCCTGGGGGTAGGTGCATGGGGGGTGCAAAGTTGTAAATAATATTGTAAAAGAAATGAAGTGACCGCGGTTGAAATTTTTTGTGAAATATGATTTATGTAAATAAATATCAACCGAGATGTGCCTGGAAAACACGTCAGCCAGTCAAGTGAAAATGGAATATTTTCGAAAATTTAAAATCATTTGACCTCAGCTCATATTTTGATAGGTTGTACTATTTAACATATTAAGTACGTTAGAATATCAAAACATATGTTATAAAATATAAGAATTATAATAAAAGCATTAAAATTTTGTATATTAAGAGACCCGAATTTTGAAGGTATTAAACGCAGTAATTAATTTTTTCGCGAAATTCGGCAGATTTTTATTCATATCTTCCTGATTTTATTTCATTCAAAAATCATATTATGATAGTTGAAATCATTACCTTTCGAATGATATTTAAAAAATCATAACGTCACGAACATCTTAAAGAAATATTCGATCGGAAAGAAAGAAATGTTTGGTTTTCCGCTACTACTGCACACATGCACCTTTAGTAGTTGTACCAACAGTATAGAATATTCTGTGCCAAGAGAAAGTACGATTCCCCCTTTTACTGTATTCTAACGGTTTTTTAACGTTGCCTGAAGTTATAACGATTGTTTTCTTATTACTAATATTCCTTATATACCTATACAATATTTCAATATACCTCCTTCGAAAGCTGAGGTTATACAGCACTAGATGCGGACAGGCTACATCGCCACAATTTGAAAAAATGCACATTTCGCTGTGCCCATGGAAGATGTTGCTGATAATTGGGGATGGGAAGTGCAAGAAGATAAATGTACGTGCAAATGGTTTGAAGGAGACCAGCTTCCTCCATCCATAGATGCAATCGCGATAGATCAAGCCAATCAAGCAGGTAAAAATCAATAACATAGTTCTTACAAAGATAATTCACATGTTTACGTTTTATTTTATTTTTAATGTAGAAACCAATCCCAATGACAACGAGTAAAACGTCCTATAAGATTTTGATGAGGTAGTGTCAATCGTTTCAACAAGTGAGGAGGAAGAAGAAATTTAATTTAGATGGCTTTTTACACTTGTATTATAATTCTTATTTATTTTGACACATAACATGTATTATGTTAAAGCCATTAACATATATATAACTTAATGATGTAAATAACACCTGGCATTAAACAAAAAATTAAATGACCCCAGTTGAAAATTGAATATAATGTATAATATACATTATACATATTCATATATTCATATTCGTATTTGTATTCGTATTCGTATTCATATTCATATTCATATAATTTTCTACTCCTTTCTAAACTCAATGCAATTGGAGTGTCGGATATCTTGCTATCCCTAATTGAATTCTATTTATTTAATAGCACACAGTTCGTGGAATACGGTGGATATAATTCTCGCAACTTTTTGCAACATCCGGAGTCCCTCTAGGATCCAATCTAGGGCCACTTTTATTCTTAGTATTTATTAATGATTTATCCCTCACTATGAGTTCTACACATTTAATTTTCGCGGACGATTTGAAAATCTATTCTGAAATAAGCAAGCCAAACGACTGTTCTGACTTGCAAATAGCGTTAGACTCAGTTAAGGAATGGTGCGAGAATAACTACTTAAAACTAAATACAAATGTAAGATAATATCCTTCTACAATAACAAAAGACCAGTTTTATTCGATTATACGTTTAATGATACCGTTCTTGACCGATGTACAAATTTTAAGGATTTTGGAGTAATATTCGATTCCAAGCTTAGTTTTTCTACTCATATAAGGACAATTGTTACTTCGGCTTCTAAAGTACTCGGGTATTGTATAAGGAACTGGGGCAGCTTTGCGGATATCAACACTCTGAAATTAATATACATATCATTTATACGAAGCAAACTTGAATATGCTTCTGTCATCTGGTCACCTCTTCATCAAAACTCTAAAATGCAAGTTGAGTCCGTACAAAGACGATTTCTTAAATATATATATTTCAAATCCAATGGGTCCTATCCTGTTAGGGGCTTTGATCACAATACACTACTAAAATCATTCAATTTTGACTCGCTTGGACTTAGAAGAAATTACACAGCACTACAATTGTTATATAAAATACTGCATAACCAATTAGATTGTATTCACTTAGTAAATAGAATTAACTTTCATGTACAAAGGCAGAACGCTCGTCTGCACAATGCATTTTAGGTCAATACCAGCAGAACTAACATTCAGGTTAAGTCTCCAATATTCAACATGTGCAAGATATTTAATGAAGTCGCTCATATGTGCGACCTCAACTATGATACTCTAAACCACATTACTCATACGTACAAAGACTCATTTAACTGATTAATTCTAATTATAACAATCTAATCTATCTATGTATGTATGTATTATGTATGTATATTGGATGTATGCATGTATGTATTATGTAATGTAATGTAAATCAATGGAATTTTGAAATTTTTTATCTCATTATTGTTATTTTTATATATTTTGTTCATTATGTTCTGTAATTGGGTGTCAACCTGTTGAAAATAAACGTATTATTATTATTATTTAATTTTGCAATGGCAATAGTCAGCCAGCAATCAGCTGCTGGAAACTTCGTCAGCTGTAGCACTATTGGTTGCACACGGGGCGATTTTAACCTACGAACACAGTACTTTTAGGGGGCTGGCTGACAGTTAATTTTTCAATAATGTGTTAAATAGTATAACATATCAAAATATGAGCTGAGGTCAAATTATTTTAAATTTTCGAAAATATTCCATTTTCACCTGACTGGCTGACGTGTTTTCCAGGCACATCCGAGTGGCTGACGATCTCGGTTGATATTTATTTACAAAAACCATGTTTCACAAAAAATTTCAGTCGCGGTCACTTTATTTTTCCCTCGTGCACCTACTCCCAGGCGAATCTGAGTGGCTGACGCTAGATATACAATGTGCGAGGAGTCCTTTATCGAAATCAACATAAATGAACCGAGGTCATATCATCACTCACGTTTGCAATCCCCTCCCGGTCTGTACTGTTAAGGCACCCATTAACATGCAGTTCACCAGCAGTCCCCGGACTGTACGATCTGAACTGAGGATTTAAACTTCTTCGAGCCATACATTATTCAGTTAACTCAAGCGATGTGGCCATCAGTTTTTAGACTAACAGTTTTTGAACTGCAGCGGTTTGACAGTTCGATCGCTAGTGAACAAGATTTTTCGGGAGAAAAAGTTAGCAGCACTTCTTACGCTTTTATTATTAACAAAAGCAAATAATGTTTTTGGGAAAAAAAATGGTTGTTGCAACGTGATACCTTATCTCACATGACATTGATGCGAAAATTAAGAAGTAGCGCCAAAGATGATCTTAAAAACGCCTTGATTTTCTCGCTTTTCTAGTTCTTTTCGAAAAGCGCTTCGTACATTATTAAATAATATTCTTTTCAGCTGTATTAATTGTTGCAATTTTATCGGCACTTTTATAAAATTCTAGTAATTTTTCATAGGCTTTAGATTTTTAGAGTCTATTAGAATAGGATTTACTTTTTATTTTCCATAAACAAGGCACTTGCCTATATAAATCGATAATCGATAAGTTCGGTTAGAAACGCAGTAATATTGGTCGATTCTGTCATTTTGCTACAAAATTAATGCGAAATCTTCCAACAGGTTTAAAGTTGGGAACTTAACATTCAAACTGTCGATTTTTGTTATACATTAGTCTATCGTACGATTCACTTAAACTGAAGCCTCACACCTGTCGATGGCCTGTATGAGTATTGACAAATATTAACTGATGATATGCAAATCGGCAGTTCTGAGCAGCAGGCGAACTGTATGTGAATGGGTACTTTTAGTTTTTTATGAAATAACATTTCTAAATAATTTTGTCTAATTTTGTTGAAAAATATTATCTAGTCGAGACTGTCAATTTCACTGTGCTCTCGGTAAGTAATAATTCTATATTTGAAATCACTGCGGACAATTTCCATACCGACCATGAACTCTGTTCAATGTTACAACGTTCTTTTATGAGCCTTCATTCCGTTAATTGTTAGAATCACATTACAGCCGTCTTATTGATGGATCCAATTTTACTTTCTTTGCCGGAGGTCCATTATCATTTAAATTTTCACATGAACCTTTCTAATGACCTCACATATTATTACAGTACGTAAAGTTTGCACCACAGGATTTGTACAAATGCATCTTTGTTTCTTTACTCCAAGTAATTGGCCTTAAGGATGAACACAATATGTTAACACATTTCACTTTTCTGTGGCTCAGATAAGCCATGCCACAAAATATAATACGCCACCACGTTTTTTCTATATACGTATAGTTATGTGGTACGGCATGAGCTTTGTCGTTGATACTCATGCCAGTCGTACCCAATCAAGGCCATTGGCTATTGTACGTATAAAGTCGGCCTAAGTTGACACCAGGCCTGACACTCAAAGTTGCGGTGTAACTGTCAAGGTCAAGTGATAGAGGGTTACTTCTTCTACTTTTAATCTTGAATATTTTTTATTAGAAGAATATCTGATTTGTCTCCTGATATATCAGTTACAGATACTATGATCGACAATCTGTATGAATATAATTCAACGTTGTATGAATTTTTTTAAATCTTCTCTAATGAATTTACGCATCACTTCTTTATACTTTGTCCCCATACAACCGTATATTATTTCACTATTTTATTTAATGCTAGTACAAAGTTAGAAATTAAAAAAATAGCGCCATGTAGTGAGGAAAACATTCAGTTTTATGCTTAATATCCAATAAGATGTGAAGTACGACCGAAAGTCTGTTATGTTAAGTCTGTTTATTTTTCCAAGATTCAGTACTTCATTTACTAACTTCAGAGCAACAAATAACAATAACAAATCATTCAGTACGAATAATATTAATTTACATGTTGATAAATTTTCTACAGATGATGTTTTATCTGCCTTGAAAAAGTTAAAACTTAAATTTACAAAAGGATCTGATGACGTACCAGTTTTTATTGTTAGGGATTATGCACATGTTTTCGTAGAGACTCTAAGTATAATTTTTAATATGTTTTTGAAGTTTGGTATATTGGGGTTGGGGATAGGGATTGAAGTGTAAAATCATTACCTAACCTGAAAGATCGCAGAATTAGACAGTCATTAATATTTCTGTATAAAATACAAAATAATAAAATAGACTGCCCGCACGTTGTAGAACAAATACGCTTTCATATACCAAGAACCAAGCCTCATAATAACATTACCTTCTATCTTGCATGGCCGAGGACAACGTTGTTAAAACATTCTCCGCTTCACTTGATGTGGAATAATAATTACAACAACCTGCAAGACAAAGTTGACATATTTAATTGTAAACTTAAGGTACTGAAAACTGTGCAATAGTTCTTATTTTTTTTTGCATAGTCTCTGTTTTCTGTTTCTTTGTTTTTTTTTCTCTTCCCACGCTTGCTAAAATTATATTATGTGTTATATATTGCTATATAATTATTCTGTTTGACTTATTAATTTCCAATATGTGATATTTGTTCATAATCCTGTCCTTTCCCATCCAGTAATTGGCATTGGCTGTTGGGCGGTGTATATAAATAAATAAATACTTGTTTAAAGAATTAACAATAATTTAGATAGAAAAACGAGACTGCTGTAATACTTTCTCCGTAAAAGTGTTTTTGGTCTACCGTATATCTTTTACAATACATTTTTTTAGGTGCAAACCTACGATTTGTTGCCAGAGATAAAAATTTATTGAGGATGTATATTTTTTCGAGCCATTGATTTGTATTGAAGATAAAAGTAAGGAGTCGGAAACATATTGCATACTTTGCTTCCTAGGATTTATACTTATCCTCCTAAATAACCTTCCCTATTCGTGGGATTGCCCTTATCTCCTGGTTTATGGGTCCTTTTCAATAAATCACGATTGTCTTGGATTCAGCTTTACATGCCTTTTAGTTAAACACCGGCTAGATATGCATAATCCGGAAATGCAATTTGTATACGGCATACAGTTGTTAGTGGCGGAATTAATGGCGAGCTCAACATAATGTAAAAACTTGTTTGAGAGAATCTCCATTATGTTTATTCGAACTATCCGAGTTAAATATTCTCACATGAACTCGCAGAAATAACTAGAAGTTCTTGCTGATAATTTATTACACAGGGGACATTTTTAAATGTAAAATTAAATTGCATTCAATTATTTTGAAAAATTGTTACGAGTTTAAATGAAATTGTGAAATGGACTTAAAATATTAAAATACTTGTAAAAACTGAAAATGAACTAGCTCAAACAGGAAATCCAGGAGTGAGAAAGGGAAAGATATTTATTGACACACTAATTACAAATTACCAAACCCAGTGTATATTTTAAAACAAGTTAAGAAAAGCAAATGAATAGAATAAAATATATAAATATACCTATTCCTACATAAAGAAAAATATGCATAATAGATAATTATACTTAAATAACACATTAGGCACTTTTGAGTTCATTTTAATTTTCTGTTAAAAATTTAAATGTGAGGATTCTACTAATTTATCTGAAGAATAAATAAAACTAATTACGATAAATTAATTTGATTGGTGACCATTTAGACAGTAAATAAAAGAACAAATGATATACACATTAGATATACAACATTTCGGTAAAATTGGGCATTCTTTCCTTTTATTTGGATATTCTACCACATGTATTGTACTCACGGAATCTACAAAATAATAGAATTATTGGAAAAAAGCCTCTGCGCCTGTGACGTTTACGTCAAAGGACCAGTCAAAGGTTACGTTTTACAAATAATATAAAAATTGGAATAAACACAGAAATAATGTATATTGCTGACGTTTTGGAAAGTAGTCTTTTTTCGTCTTCAAAGCTCTTTTCCAAGAATTCTTATTTGTTGTGTATGTCAAATACACAGCTTTAAGATTCTGTTTATGTTATTTCCATAGATACTTACTACTTATACAGATGATGATATTTTCTTTTAGATAGTGTTGAGTTTAATAAGTTCTTCTTTTAACATTGGTAGCCAGGTTGTACAAATATATACAGAACAATTCGATACGCATTTATCATCATATAATAAGATTATTGCTTATACTTTAATTTTCTTTGTTATCTGCCTCTTTTGTTAAAATATTTACGGAGTCCCAGTTTATTCTATGTCCGTTTTCCCAAGATGTTCACAAATCTTTGATTTCTGAATTTCATTCTTTATAATGTAATTCTTATGCTCATCCAACCTCACACTGAAAGGTCTGGATATCTGACCCACATAATATTTATCACATTCGCACGGGATATTGTAAATACAGTTTTTTGAATTCTGTTCCGTGTTTATCGGTTTTGATTTTGCTAAAATAGGTCTCAAAATGTTCCCCGTTTGAAATACCGTCCTAATATCAAATTTGTCACCTATACGGCGTAGCATCTCCGATAGTGCGTATATATAAGGAATTGTTGCTGTATAATGACGTTCAGATTTTTGTCGTACCTGATTGTCCCTATTTTCAAAATTTATGAGAACTCTATCAACGATGGCTTCAGGGTATTGATTTTGTACTAGAACCTCTTTGATAAATTTTTCCTCATTTAATATTTCATTATTAGATGAAATTATTTTGGCCCTATCGTATAAACATTTTACAACACCCCGTTTAACATTTATTGACTGGTTTGAGTTAAAATTTAGATATCTATTAGTATGTGTGGGTTTTCTATAAACGCTTGTTTCAATTGTATTATTTATCCTTTTAATTAAAACATCTAAAAACGGTAGCTCATTCCTATTTTCTACTTCTAATGTGAATTTAATAGACGGTTCCCTACTATATGTTTTCTGAAAAGCTATCTAGTAAATCAACACCATGAGGCCAAATTGCAAAGATGTCGTCAACATATCTCCACCAGACAACCGGTTTGTTTATACAATTTTGAACATGTGTGTTCTCAAAGTTTTCCATAAATATGTTGCTAATATTGATAATAATGGAGACCCCATCGCTATACCAAAATTCTGCTGATGGAACTCATTTTCCAATTGAAAATAGGTTGTATTTATACACATTGTTAAGAGTTCCATTATGCTATTTACACTTAATTTAGTTCTAGTTTCCAAATTACTATCATTCAGCAACCCATCTTTAACTATTTTTAAGGTTTCATCTGCTGGAACATTGGTAAAAAGACTAACTACATCAAAACTAACCATCAGGTGTGATTCATGAATATCGTTTTCATAAATTTTTTCTATAAAATGTTTACTATTTTTAATATATGAATCGGTATTTCCAGATAATGGATCAATAATTTTAAGTAAAAATTTTGCCAAATTATGACATGGTGAATTATATGTGGTAGAAAATAAAAGGAATGAATATTCGTAGAATGCCACAAATAACTTTCACACAATATAATTGAGATGTTACTCATAAATTGTTTGCTCTACAATCAGAAACAAATAAATAATAATAGCATAATAAGATTTTTTTATAGGCCAATTACTATATTCATAGATGGGTATTAAGACACAACATTTAAGTCTTTATTGAATATTTTATATAACGAAATTTGATTGAAAATTAAAACTTTCTTAAATGCCCTCTATTTCAAAGTGACGCCTGTCATCGAAAAATGTCTTTGCAGCACAACGCCATCTACATCTTAACATATTAATAAGCAATTTGAATCCAAAACTGAAGCCATTTGCAAATTTTAGCAATTGACTTTTACAGAACACAAATATCTAGATAATAATAGTAATATTTATTGGTTTTGATCATGAACCTCATATAAAATAAGTCAAACAATGGTATGCACAATGATTATATAAAGGTACTCTCCCGCGTCGATGGTCGTCTCCTCCAGGAGCCACGCTTGTCTAAACGACGCGACGTTTAGGCAGAATCTCATCTGCCATCTTCAGGTTCTCTGAACTGAATTGACGTTCTCTGCGTTGTGCGGCTCCTTATATATGTATGTGGAATGATTACATAGTATAAAATATTATGCTAATAGTCAAGTTATGATAAAAAAAAAATGTTTTATAGGACAAGACATAAAAGTGTGTAAATGTATAAATAAATAAATTATAGAGTTTTAGTAATGTGAATAGAACAGGACACAAAACACATTTGCATACATACATAATTAGGAATTGAAAAATTCTTCAAGACTGTAGAAAGCATGTGCAGCCAGGTAACTCTTAAGATTTTTTTTAAAATGAAGTTTATTTCTAATAATTTTTAGTTCGTCAGGTATCTTATTATATATTTTTATAGAGCAGTACTGTGATGATCTTTTAAACTTACTACTGTGATGGAGAGGTATGCTTAGCTGGCTGTCATGTCTAGTACTGTAGCTGTGGTAGTCGTTATTTTTACAAAAAAGTTGTGAATTATGAATGAATATTATGTTTCGAAATATTACTCCTCGGAGATTTATAGGTGGTTATGACGGAATATGAACTAACCTTACAAAATAATCTATTTATTTCTTTATTTATTTATTTATATACAGAGTATTTACATATGTCAGAACAATACAATTTTCTACATAAAATAATGTATAATAGCAAAGTTAAATAGGTGTCTAAAAGTAAACATAACACAGTAAAAACAAGAAAAATTAAAAACATTATTTATCACACAGTGGAAAAGTCAGTATCTAAGAATTCTTTCAAATTATAAAAAGCATAGTTCATTAAAAAAAATTTATCACAGATTTAAAACGTCTACAGTCCAGTTCCTTGATGCGTTGAGGTAATGCATTGAAAAACTTTATTGCGTAATACCTTGTTCTGTCGCGTGTTTTGGAGAGTCATAAAAAGTCATGGTTCAATAGATTTTTATTACAGGTGGAGTATGAATGAATCTGATCACGTGCTGTATGCATCGTTTCATTTTTTTTTATATAAAGGAAACATTGCAATATATATGTACTAATTAAGGTTAGGATGTTTAGTTTTTAAAAGCTTTTATTTTTTCAATTCAATTCAATTTATTCAACTTCAACTATACATGTTTAACATTACATATTCAAATGCACATAGTGTTTGGTATTGGACATTAAATTAACAACATTATCAGTTTTATATATTACATATTGAAAAACTTAAAATAGGTTATATTTAATACCACCCTGGCGAACAAGAAGACTCACCTAAGCACTATATGGTACTTGTGTTGTGTCGTTCTTCTTATATCGCCGAAGGAAATCTAACTAAAGCAGGCAAATTGAGAAATGAGCAGAGAAAGAAATTATGACGGCTAGAATACAAAATGAAAACAGTAAAGGAGAATGATAAATACAGCAAATATTAATGACAAAATAGTATACAATATGAAATAAGACGAGGAAGTGGGGAGGACAGAAGCGCACATATGAAATAAAATTTCTTACTGTGGGATTAAAACAATTTAGTAGGTTTGTCATGATTTTCATTTAAGAAACTTTTTATACCTAGTTTATACTTACTTAATTTCGTTATCTTTTTGAGATCAGCTGGTAGCTGATTGTACAGTTTAGGACCAAAAAAGAAAGCATATCTCTGCGTGTGAGTTTTTCTGAAAATTGGTAAATTAATAGATAAATTCTCCGCAAACCTAGTCTGTCTAATTTCTTGTGGAGGATTATAGTTTGTTTTGTTAAAAAACATCCATATAAGGTTTTGGTAAATGTAGATACTTCTTATATTAAATAGGCCGCTCTCTTTGTATAAGATTTTAGTTGGATATAGTTTGGTTTTTTTAAAAAGTATTTTAATAATTGCATTTTGCACACATTGTAGCCTATCCAGTATATTATTAAACAAACCACCCCATGCACTAATACAGTATCTTCGTATCAACTCAACTAAGGAATAGTAAAGAATGAGTAAATTTTTTTGAGTCAGAATTTCCTTTAGATTATAAAATTTATAAATAAGATGTCTAAGCCTTTTTGTAATATAGAAGGCATGTTCATCCCATCTCAAATGCTGATCCATTATAACACCAAGATATTTTATCTGTTTTATCTATTGTTGGACATGTAGTACAATGTGTTTTATCTGCACAGGTTATATTGTGTATTTTTAGTATGTTTTCTGCAGGTTGATCTGATTGTAATAAAGTGAATGTTATATATTTGATTTTAGAAACATTTAATGTCAATAAATTGAAGTTTAGCCATATGTGTATGTTATGTATGTTATATTCAGCTGCATGGTATACTTCGTTCCAGGTATCACCTGTACAAATAATGACAGTATCATCAGCATATGAGATGAGATGACCCTTAAAATTATTTATTCGGCTAATACTGTTGATGTATACGAGAAACAGTAATGGGCCCAATATTGTTCCCTGTGGAACACCGACTGTGACATCACGTGGTTCACTTATACAGTTATCTAACTTTACACGTTGCACTCTGTGTGACAAATAATCTCGTAAAATGTTTAAAGTTAGTCCCAGAATACCATAGTTATGCAATTTCATTAATAGTTTATCGTGTGATACTGTATCGAATGCCTTGGCCAAATCAAGAAAAATGGCTAAACATTTCTTCGACTCGTCCAAGGCATCCACGGTTGTTCTGAGAAACTCTACAACAGCGTTTTCGGTGTTAGAGTTGTTGATAAAACCAAATTGTCTTTTAGTTATTACATCGTGAAGGTTAAAGAAGGAAGTTAATCTTTTTTTTATAGTTTGTTCGAAAATTTTTGCGAAATTGTTTATCACAGAGATAGGTCGGTAATTTGTTCGCTGTTCTAGATCACCTGATTTATGTACGGGTGTAATAAGTGATTCTTTCCACTGAGCGGGCAGGTTACCGTTTATATATGTTAAATTAATAATGTGAACTAGCGGCTTGACAATGTGTTTATGTATATTTTTTATTAAGTCTGTTTTTATTCCGTCTGGACCGGGCGAACATTTATTTTTGAGACATGAGATTATATTAATTATTTCTGTATCTGATACGTGTTCTAAAAACAGCGTAGGTGCTACAGATATGTCATTTAGGAAATTATCGGGTAGTTTATCATATTTTTTTATTTTTTGTTATTTAACTCGCAATGTATGTTTGTCCAGTGACAACCACCAACTATAACATTTTCATATAAGAAAAAACCAGATGGCGGCTTCAAGATGGCAGACGAATTTATCGTTTATGATCCTATTCGACTAAAAATCGATATTTGGGGGTTTTCGAGATCGCCAATTATGAATTCTTGGTCAAAATTTAGAATTCAAAATGGCTGCGCCAATATGGCGGACGACTTTTGTCATTTATTGTCTAAATCGATCAAAATCGATATGTGGGGGTTTTCGGGTTCGCCGATTACGAATTTCTAGTCAAAAATTTAGTTCAAGATGGCGGACGACTTTACCGTTTATGATCCAATTCCTCTCAAAATCGATATGTGGGGATTACAGAATATTAAAAGACTAAAAAGTAAAAAATAAAATTAAAAAGAAGAAAAATTTAAAAAAGCTTTTATTTAAAAAATGTTCTAAAAAGTAGAAAATAAACTTTGAAGTAAATCAAACCCACCATTTTGTTACATTATATAATTTTTTTAGGATATAAAAGCTTGTCGCGAGCAATCTCCTTTACACAGGAGAATCTCGCGACAAGCTTTTATATCATAAAAAAATTATATAATGTAACAAAATTATTGGATTGATTTACTTCAAAGTTTATTTTCTACTTTTTAGAGCATTTTTGAAATAAAATCTTTTTTTTTTTAATATATTTAAAAAAAAAAATTTTAAAAGAATCTCTGCAGTCATCTCCGTATCCTATGCATAGCAAAAACGGTTGCAGGATAGGAAGAGTGACCCCAGGCCAAAATTGCATAGCTTACTGCAGAGTGGATTAGTCCATGATATACTGCTAATATTGTTGTTTGTGTCACGCAGTTCACTAGATATATTAAAAGAAATACATTTTTGACCGTCTTATCACACAGAAAATTGGCGTGTTTTTCCCAAGTTAATTTGTTGTCCACGTGAACTCCTAGCAATTTAATACAATCCGTGGATCCGGCATTTTTGTCATCTATTATACACTGTCTTTACATTTTTATTGTATCTATTTCAGCTGAATTTTAAACTGACAAATTATTGGGGACGTAAAAGGTTCTGTTGGTCATTATAATATGTTCCATAACTTTCTGATCACCCTGCATATATACTTACTGGGCACTACTTTAGCTGCCTATTCATATTTATGGGAAAACTTCGTGTTCATAAGATAAAGTTTGAGAACTATTTCACTAAACTATAGTAAAATATCTTTGGCGTATTTTTATTGGCAATACGGAAACTTTAAACAATTTTATAGCAGTTCTAATGTTCTATATTCTGCATCACTTTACTCAAACGGAGGCATTTTTGTTATATATTGCTTCCAAAAGTCGTAATATACGAGAAAATGCATGCATATCACGTGGTGAAATATGCTGCCATGTTTAAAAAACTATTTTTATTGCTTATTTATTATACAAGGTGGTCCAAAATTGTCTCTCGATATTTGTGCGGCTGATAATACATCCAAAAATAATGGTAGTCCTATATATAAACTTATTTCCGAAAATAAATAATAAGGGATATACCCGTTAAAGGGGAGACAATAAATTTCAGTTTTTCTGCAATATCTTCCAGCTCTCTTAGAATATAAAATTCATATTTTAAACTTAGTCATAGGCTAACCGGATACTTGTTTACATGATATCAGTCAAACGTTTTCCTTTGCTTAAGGGGTAGTTTCAGGGGATGACTGTCAGTATTTTCCTTATAACTTTTTAATTTTGTTCATATTTCTAAAAATTATTACAAAAAACTAATTTTTTCTTCAAGCGTATTAAAATGTCTAAATTGTGCTACCAAAAATAGGATTAGAAATAGGACATTGTTTTACTAATAACAAAATGTTAATACCGAACGCCACCGTGGTGGACATTCTTATACTAGTAACATAATGTTAGTACGGAAAGCCACCACAGCGGCTGGTGACGCGCTATCTACAAACCATCTGTCATATATTATGTCATTAGTATGGTCCGCAATTGCATTCGAATCATATGTGGTTGTGTGAAACGTAAAAGATGTCTGAAGAAATACAGTGTACACCACCAAAATTAGTGAAAATTGGTAATTCTGCTATAGAAAATTTAATCCTACGAAATCTCGCAAGATTTCTGAATTTGCATACGAGCAACTAATGAAATGGGCCCAAGAAGAAAATGTTCGCAATTATTCCGAAAACGTTATGTTGGCGTATTTCTCGAATTTGGTCGAAAAACATTAATTGAATAGTTCAACTCTCTGGGCACAGTATTCAATGCTTAAAGCTGAATTAAACTTGAAAAATAATGTAAATATTGCAAAATATGCAAAACTCAATGCTTTTTTAAAACGTCAAGGGGAAGGTTACAATCCGAAAAAATCCAAAGTGTTAACAAAACAAGAGTTCGACGGTTTTCTGCAAAATGCACCCAATGACACTTATTTAGCAACAAAGGTAAGAAATTTAGTATCCTACACTAATAAACAAATAGGTAATTGGCGATCGATTGTAGGTTATGTTGATATTCGCAGTCACAGGCGCCTGTCGCTGTGATGAGCTATTAAAATTAAATGTAGAAGATGTCGAGGATAGTGGAACATTAATTTTAGTAAAAATTATAAATACAAAAACTAAAAAGCCACGGTCGTTTACTATTGTCGGTGACTTTTACTTGAATTTGTGCCGCCAGTATACCAAACTTCGCCCGAAAGATTTCCAACTATCCCGATTTTTTATTATTATTTATCAAGTAATGGGCATACATAAAATTTCAAATACGGCAAAAGAAGTTGCTCTGTATTAAAATTTGTCAAATCCATCCGTATATACAGGTCACTGTTCACGACGAACGTCAGCAACAATTCTTGTAGACAATGGAAAAAGACGCCCATGGTGTTGAGCTATTTTTCAAGAGTGAAAAATTAAATTTCTGGCTAAACGTCATATAAAAAAACTCTAATAACAAAAAGTGTAGACAATTTTATGGCAAACATATTTCATTTCATATATTTTTTTATAACATGAATAGTTTCCAAGATAAGTAAGAAAAATTTGTTTTCGGTAGACATTTTCCAAATGGCATGGCAGCCGTAGCACAACTTTATTTTTCGAGGACTTTTGTACCTTAGTCGGATGGCTAAATGCTATATGTGTACCAAATCTCTTGCTTATAAGAGTTCTTTAAACTGATTGTGAAATGGGCTAAGTAACTGCACTATATTGTCTTGACTCTCTTTTTCTATTGTTTTTGAAATCTTTTTTTTACATATTGTTAAATTGTTTCTATGACACTAGTTTTAATTTTTGGGCAGGAGAATGCAAGTACTTTGAAATATCTGGGAAAGGAACGTCGAAATATAAGAATGTAGTTTAAGTAGATAGAAGCAAACATGAAAAACAAAACAGAATCTGTACACTAGATCACGAAACCACCATCCCATTAAGGCATTTAATATTTCGAAATAAGCGTAATTTACACCAAAAATTTTAGTCATTTATAGAAATTACTTTTCAAAGTTTGATAATGGCACGAAGGGTGTGCATTACGGAATGAAATGGAAATTCTTCTTCGGAACGTCTGTGAAGAATTATGGAGAATAAGAGCAAATACGAAATTAATTAAACTGAATACCCTTAACAGCCGTTAAAAGGAGCGAGTATCGCGAACTCGTATTGTTATATTTAAGCCACTAATCTACATTGTTAAAATAGACGGATCGCTTAGAGATATTCGGAATTGCGCTACTTTTGTTTGATTTTCCGATTAACGGGCCGGTATCTAGTTCGGGGCTAAAAGCGCTAAAAAGTTCAAATTTAATTTGTTGGTAATTGAGGATTTTTTCGGATTACGAAGTAGATTACTGGAGTTTCCAGTCCATACATTCTTTAGCGTGCGATAATAAAGGGTGAGTTTGAAATAAGTACTGTTAATTGCCCGTCAAGAGGAAAACTGAAATAATTAATCAACTAAACTAAAATAATGAATTAATAAGATACTGTTACGTGTTTACAATCACCTAGCCTGGAGGGGAGAATTATTTTTACCTAATCATCGTATGCTGGCTTATTTTAACAGACATAGCAGATATTATGTAGCTAATAACCGAAACGACCGTTAGCTGCTCCAATACCGGCGGAGGCGCTTCCGTACAACTTCCTTTTTCCAATCCTTTGGAACCTCTATCTTACCTGCCTTCACTTCTGCTGCATCCTGCTCTTTCTTTACTTCCTTGGTATTCACTTGCTTAAGGTGCCTCTGATGACAGTACATCTTGATATGCCCCAATCTTCCACAATTATAACAGCGGATTCCTTTTATAAACCTTTCACTGCTTCGCTGCTGCTCTCGAGAGCTCCTGTTACGGAGGTTGCGGTCCCTGTTTCGGCTCCGGCCGCGAACTTAATTCGTTAGGTATTTGTTCAACCATTTTCTGTATGTCCTTTAGCATAGCCATCACTTTTGTCCTTTCGGAGCTGATTTCCTCGTTCCTTGCAACGTTTACTTCCCCAAGGTTCGATTGTTGACAATCTCGGATCATATGCCCTGATTTGCTGCAACGGTAACATCGGATACCTCCGCTAGGCTTTACACCTCCTTGTCGGTTTCCCTGTTTTCCTAGAAAACTTGGCTTGGTCATTATTTGAGTAAACATCTTATGTAAATTCTTGAGTATGGTGTCGAAATCCGTTTCTTCTGATTGGGCTTCTTCCACAGAGACAGTTCGTACTCTGTGACCTGAGGAATCTATATAGGCGACCTCTAGCTCAAGTGCATGGGTCAATGCTTCACTACTAGTCTTATGTCTAGATAGTCTAAGGGCCTGTTCTCTTGCCGTCAATAAACGTCTCAAATGCCAATTGCTCCTGGAAATTCCTTGGTGCATCTGGATAAGCTAAATGTGCCAGTCTCTCCAACGCAGCATCAAATTCTTGCAAACTCTCCCCAGCTTTTTGTATACGTGATTTCAGCTAGGTCCGATATACTTGGGAGAAATGTTTGTCGCCATATCTTAAGTCGGACGCAGCTTCTAAAACTGTAAAATCCTGTTGCTGCGCCACTGAAATCATCTGAAGCGGTTCTGATACTTGGTCCCTTAATGTTAAAACCAATCCCATAGCCCTATACTCATTACTCCAGTTGTTTGCGCATGCAGCTACCTCAAACTGTCTTTTATATGTTGACCAAGAAGTTTGTTCTTTCTCCTCGACCATATTCACTTGCCCTTTGACTTCAATTACTTCTTCTTCAAGCTTATTTACTTTTCTTTTTACTTCACTTACTTCGGCCTTTATGTTGCCCATAACCTCTTTAATTTCACTTTTGAGATTTTCAGTGGATGAATGGATAGCGTCTTGTTGCACCTGTATAGTTTTTCTTAATTCTTCCTGGCGCGTCATTTCTCCCTGTTTCTCCTCAAGACGTTTCCTTTTTTTCTCCTTTACGTCTTTCTTGTTCTTCTTTTTCTACTTGTCGTTTCTTTTCCTGTTCTTCTTTTCCTTCTTGACGTCGCCTTTCTTGTTTTGTTTGTCTCTTTTCCTGGTTTAACATCATTTTCTGAATTCCATGAACATGTCTTGCATTTGCTTTTCGGCAGCCATGCTTCTTGTTTCCATTAAAAAATTTCATAACCATGTTCAACATCAATTATTTAATAAAACGTCAATAATTTATTTTGTTTTTAGAAACAAAATTTTATACTATACGAAATAGCATCAGAATATTAGAAAATTTAATATCGTTTAAGAACAAAGTAAAAATGTATATTATGCAGAACAAAATGTATTTTATGCAGAACAAGAAGCACCATATAGTTACATTAATGATTATATCCAAGGGATTCCTTTCGGTCAAGCAGCTTTGGCAGTGGAAGTAAAGAGGCCGGATTATATTGTCTCCTTTTCTGCCTCACCCAGTACATGTGTATGGGTAGGTTTATTATTTATTTTATATACAGGCTGTCCATTTGATCAGGGTACTCGAGGATATCTCACTTAATATCGGTCTTACAAAAAAAATTGTTTTTACGAAAATTATGCCGATTTATATAACCTAAAAAATGGTTTAAAGACATTTGAAATCCATGGCCTACTTTAAGAGTTATGGCGGAAAATATCGAAAATGCGGAAAACGTCTAGGCCAAATATCTCCGTTATTTGAAGAGATACGAGAAAAATTCTAAGGCGAAATTTTTTTGCAAAACAGAGTGTTTCAACGAGGTTTTATCTATTTTTTTTTCAAAACCGCTGTATTTTGAGATTTACTCTTCAGGCTGTTAAAAAAATTATTTTGAAACGGGCGGGAAATGGCGCCATTAAATAGAGTATTTTTCTCCCTTTTCAACGATATATCACAGGCCATATTTATTCATTGGTACTACGTTAGTAATTATAAAAATATTTTTTTAAAACCAATATTTTTTTTTAACAAGCATTATACTTGCCGTGGAGAAGTAAGATTAAGTAAAACGATAAAATAATTCAATAAGTTGTTCAAATCTTTGCTATAATAAAACATTAACACAATTAAGAAGAATAAAGTAAATTCAAGTAACAAAAACAAAATAATAATCAAGAAAGCAACATGGATCAATTATGGAAAGAGTACTCTCAGTTATGCCAATGTATAGAGGTCCTATATAAAGGCATCACTCCTTGCTCAGAAAGTTAAAAAAATGTCTTTACCAATTAATTTAAGTATAATATCCATTTGTTTGTATTTCATGATTTCACTATTATTTTAATTATTTCAAAATAGTTGGCTATTAACAAACTTGACAATTTAATTTTTTGACAGATCATCTCAGTTAATACTTAAACTCTCACTCAATCCCACTCGTTTAAGAATTTAGAATTTTCAAAAATGATTTTCACTCACATTGATCGTTACATATTGCCAATGCAATTTTAACTCTGGATTAGTTCAAGTAGAATATAGAAACAGATTTCCACAAGCACTACAGCCGAATAAAATTAGCTACGAAACTGAAAAATAATAGTTCATTTTTAAAGAAGAAGACAAGGTTGAGCAATGTTACTGATAATGCAAATAAGTAAAAGAGTTATTAATTATGTAAGAAATAAAAATACAGAAAATTTGGAAACATCATTAAGAGAAATTCTAATTTCTTGTCATATAAATAAAACAAGTGCTAGAAAAATTTTAAAGGAAAATGGTTACCGGTGTTATAAAGCCAAAAAAGTTCACAATTTACAAGCGGGGGACAAACCAAGGAGGACGACTTTTTGTAGGTTGCTGTTGGAAAAGAAGCGTGCCGATTCATTAATATGTAGTAAAATACTTTGGTCCGACGAGGCAAATTTTTCCAATAACGGATGTTTAATCGCAATATTCATTATAAATGGACTTCTGAAAATGCACACTGGCTAGATCAGCTGGGTTTCAAAATCGTTTTTCAATAAATGTGTGGATAGGTATTTTAGGCACCAATTTAATAGGTCCTTATTTTTATGATGGTCACCTCAGTGGTCAAAGGTACCTAAACTTTTCGATAAATGAATTTAATGAATTTTTAGATGACCTACCTTTAGAGAATCGACACAACTTTCAATATTCTCAACAAGATGGAGCTCCTCCCCACAATTCCCAGATTTGCCTAGATTATTTAGACGAAATTTTGCCTCAACATTGGACAGGTCCCCTCGTTCTCCAGATATAATCCCAATGGATTTTTTCTATGGGGTATATTAAAGGTGGGGGTGTTTTCCACGACACCGCAAAATGTAGAGGACCTAAAAGCTCGAATTCAACAGGCTTGTATTACAGTTACCCCCGAAATGCTGAGTAATGTTTTAAATAAATGCAGTGCCTCGCCGCGCTCGATTGTGCATAAGAAATCGCGGTGGACACTTTGAACACTTGATATGATATCTTAAAAATTATTTTGAGGATTAGATAAATATTATGGTTCTGTGTGCTATATTCTTTTTAATAATTTTTTTAACAGCCTGAAGAATAAATCTCAAAATACAAAATTTTTGCCTTTGAATATTTCTCGTATCTCTTCAAATAACGGAGATATTTGGCCTAGACGTTTTCCGCATTTTCGACATTTTCCGCCATAACTCTTAAAGTAAGCAATGGATTTCGAATGTCTTTAAACCATTTTATAGGTTATATAAATCGGCACAATTTTCATAAATTTTATGGACAGCCTGTATAGATAGGTTGTATACTTGTATATTTTGCCTGCAAATCGCTTGCACACATCTATTTACGCTAATTTGACTATATTTTTTTAATTAATCACTTGCAGTATAATTGTACATTTTAAAAACTATATTACATTTTTAAAATTTAGATGCTCCAAAATACTTTTTTAACCTCTCCACAATAAAATTGTGAGAGGTTACTAAAATTGGTTCAAAAACGAAAATTGAGATAACATCAAATCTTTACGTTTTGAGGTCCTAGGAACACAAAAAAGTGGTTTTTGAAAAATGTCTGTGTGTGTGTATGTGTGTATGTGTGTTAGCACGATAGCGCCAAAACTACTGTACGGATTTGAATGAAACTTTGCGTGTGCGTTTCTTTAGTGCCCCAGAAGATCTGAAAAGGTTTTGGTTGAGATCGGATTAAGTTTAGTGCCATTTTGACGCAACAAGTTGTTTATTTTATAATTACTTTCAATTTGCAATGGAACCATTGAAAAGCAGTTAAAATTCTGATTTCAACGATATATCACACTTCCACCCTTTCGATTTGGTTTCCGTGAAAAAAAATTAAAAACAAAGCAAATATGGCATAGATCGCATTTCGCATGACATGATCGATGCGCGTTACGTCGTGAAACTCGTCACATCACGTGTCAATTCACGTGTGAGGGTTTCTTCACTGCTCTAGAAGTAGAGCGGATTACGTTTAGTGCCGTTTTTAAATATATATACAGACAAATCGAAGAATTAAACTACAAATATTCCTCTAAAATCTAGTAAAATTACTGAAATGCTAATGTTTCATTTAACAAAGGAAGCGGCTGGAACCTCCCCACTCGGTGGATCTTTAAAGCCGAAAAGAGCATTAAATTGTGGGACAAAACGGCACTAAACGTAATCCGATCTCATCTAAAACCTTTTCAGATCTTCTGGGGCACTAAAAAAACCCTCAACTTAATGAATTTACAATCATCTATGCGAGTTATTACCTACATTATCGCTCGTTGAATAATATACTATTAGGATATTAATAACTTTAACATCACTTGAACGACTAAGAGTGTCTAGTTATCCTACATACTACAGATTTGTAAAGCAACAAACTGAAAATTGGTAAAGTGATAATCTATAATAAATTCACCAACGAAGGTACAGAAAGCATATGATATTGATATTGTTAAATCTACCTTTAAAGTTTGTGACAAACCACTAAAAGTTACAAATATGCGGAAATCTTATTAACATGACATGACACCAACGTTATCGGATGACAAACGATGACAATGACAATCCTCAAAATTTGTTCATTGCAATTCGATCGCTCGCGGCTGTCTTTGTTAAATGAAACATTAGCATTTCAGTAATTTTACTAGATTTTAGAGGAATATTTGTAGTTTAATTCTTCGATTTGTCTGTATATATATTTAAAAACGGCACTAAACGTAATCCGCTCTACTTCTAGAGCAGTGAAGAAACCCTCACACGTGAATTGACACGTGATATGACGAGTTTCACGACGTAACGCGCATCGATCATGTCATGCGAAATGCGATCTATGCCATATTTGCTTTGTTTTTAATTTTTTTTCACGGAAACCAAATCGAAAGGGTGGAAGTGTGATATATCGTTGAAATCAGAATTTTAACTGCTTTTCAATGGTTCCATTGCAAATTGAAAGCAATTATAAAATAAACAACTTGTTGCGTCAAAATGGCACTAAACTTAATCCGATCTCAACCAAAACCTTTTCAGATCTTCTGGGGCACTAAAGAAACGCACACGCAAAGTTTCATTCAAATCCGTACAGTAGTTTTGGCGCTATCGTGCTAACACACATACACACATACACACATACAAGTATTGCTATTATTGCAACCTCACCATCTCCAGGATCGATTGTTACCACAAGGGAATTTTGTGGTGAGAGAGATAGCAAAAAATAGCCCAGATATGTCAAACAAGGTTTCACATGAATACACTCCATGATAAATATTTTACAGAAACTTTTATACTGTGACCTCTTGTTATATATCGTGACCTCAGATGTTATAATCATAGAGGAACATGTTAATGTGTATAAACGTTGTCGCAATAATAACAGAACATGATAATATGTGTCAATGTTGCAGCAATCATAAGAGAACATGGTAATATGTGTAAATGTTGTCGCAATCATAAAAGAACATGAATATGTGTAAACATAAATATGTGAAAATGATGTAGCAGGTTCCACAACTCAATAAAATATGTATTCTCTGAAGGGAGTCTTCAGATAATTACGACTGCGACCTGCGACAGCCGAGTTACTCGCTAGCCATAAACGGCCAGTAATAAATCAGAAATAATTTTTAATTATTAATTGCTGAATATTTTGTTCTATAGATATTATATTCTAATACGATCTTTTATAAGCCGAAGGAAAACAAATTCCATTCCTAGATTCGCCTTTCCAGTCGTCAGAGGCGGCAAAGAAAATCTAACTTATTTATTGAAAATCATGCATATTTCATATTTAAGTATGGCGTTCCTATCACCTATTGAAAACAAATGCCATTCGCAGATTAGTTTTTCCGGGTGTTGGGGGCGGCACGGAAAATCTAACTTTTTTATTGAAAATCGTGCACATTTAATATTTTAGTATGGCGTTCCTTTCACCTATTGAAAACAAATGCCATTCGCAGATTCGTTTTTCCGGGCGTCAGGGGCGGCAAAGAAAATCTAACTTTTTAATTGAAAATCGTGCATATTTCATATTTTAGTATGGCGTTCCTTTCACCTATTGAAAACAAATGCCATTCACAGATTCGTTTTTCCAGGTGTTGGGGGCGGCACGGAAAATCTAACTTTTTTATTGAAAATCGTGCACATTTCATATTTTAGTATGGTGTTCCTTTCACCTATTGAAAACAAATGCCATTCGCAGATTCGTTTTTCCAGGTGTTGGGGGCGGCACGGAAAATCTAACTTTTTTATTGAAAATCGTGCACATTTCATATTTTAGTATGGCGTTTCTTTCACCTATTGAAAACAAATGCCATTCGCAGATTCGTTTTTCCGGGTGTTGGGGGCGGCACGGAAAATCTAACTATTTTATTGAAAATCGTGCATATTTCACATTTTAGTATGGCGTTACTTTCATGTATTTAAAACAAATGCCATTCGCAGATTCGTTTTTCCGGGCGTCAGGGGCGGCAAATAAAATTAACTTTTTTTATTGAAAATCGTGCACATTTCATATTTTAGTATGGCGTTCCTTTCACCTATTGAAAACAAATGCCATTCGCAGATTCGTTTTTCCGGGTGTTGGGGGCGGCACGGAAAATCTAACTTTTTTATTGAAAATCGTGCATATTTCACATTTTAGTATGGCGTTACTTTCATGTATTGAAAACAAATGCCATTCGCAGATTCGTTTTTCCGGGCGTCAGGGGCGGCAAAGAAAATCTAACTTTTTTATTGAAAATCGTGAATATTTCACATTTTAGTATGGCGTTCCTTTCACCTATTGAAAACAAATGCCATTCGCAGATTCGTTTTTCCGGGCGTCAGGGGCGGCAAAGAAAATCTAACTTTTTTATTGAAAATCCTGCACATTTCATGTTTTAGTATGGCGTTCCTTTCACCTATTCAAAACAAATGCCATTCGCAGATTCGTTTTTCCGGGCGTCAGGGGTGGCAAAGAAAATCTAACTTTTTTATTGAAAATCGTGCACATTTCATATTTTAGTATGGCGTTCCTTTCACCTATTGAAAACAAATGCCATTCGCAGATTCGTTTTTCCGGGTGTTGGGGGCGGCACGGAAAATTTAACTTTTTATTGAAAATCGTGCATATTTCACATTTTAGTATGGCGTTACTTTCACCTATTGAAAACAAATGCCATTCGCAGATTCGTTTTTTCGGGCGTCAGGGGCGGCAAAGAAAATCTAACTTTTTTATTGAAAATCGTGTATACTTCATATTTTAGTATGGAGTTCCTTTCACCTACTGAAAACAAATCCTATTCGCAGATTCGCTTTTCCGGGCGTCAGGGGCGGCACGGAAAACCTAACTTTTTTATTGAAAATCGTGCATATTTCATATTTTATTATGGCGTTTCTTTCACCTACTGAAAACAAATTCTATTCGCAGATTCGCTTTTCCGGGCGTCGGGGGCGGCACGGAAAACCTAACTTTTTTATTGAAAATCGTGCATATTTCATATTTTAGTATGGCGTTCCTTTCACCTATTGGAAACAAATGCCATTCGCAGATTCGTTTTTCCGGGCGTCGGGGGCGGCACGAAAAATCTAACTTTTTTATTGAAAATCGTGCATATTTCATATTTTATTATGGCGCTTCTTTCACCTACTGAAAACAAATGCCATTCGCAGATTCGTTTTTCCGGACGTCGGGGGCGGCACGAAAAATCTAACCTTTCCTCTTACCTCTTTTTTATTGAAAATCGTGCATATTTCATATTTTAGTATGGAGTTCCTTTTACTTATTGAAAACAAATGCCATTCGCAGATTTTTTTTTCTCGGGCGTCAGGGGCGGCAAAGAAAATCTAACTTTTTTATTGAAAATCGTGCATATTTCATATTTTAGTATGGCGTTCCTTTTACCTACTGAAAACAAATCCTATTCGCAGATTCGTTTTTCCGGGCGTCGGGGGCGGCACGGAAAATTTAACTTTTTTATTGAAAATCGTGCATATTTAATATTTTATTATGGCGTTCCTTTCACCTACTGAAAACAAATGCCATTCGCAGATTCGTTTTTCCGGGTATCGGGGGCGGTACGGAAAATCTAAGTTTTTTATTGAAATTGTGCATATCTCATATTTTAGTATGGCGTTCCTTTCACTTATTGAAAGCAAATGCCATTCGCAGGTTTTTTTTCTCGGGCGTCAGAGGCGGCAAAGAAAATCTAACTTTTTTATTGAAAATCGTGCATATTTCATATTTTAGTATGGCGTTCCTTTCACCTACTGAAAACAAATCCTATTCGCAGATTCGTTTTTTAGGGCGTCTGGGCGGCACGGAAAATCTAAGTTTTTTATTGAAAATCGTGCATATCTCATATTTTAGTATGGCGTTCCTTTCACTTATTGAAAGCAAATGCCATTCGCAGATTTTTTTTCTCGGGCGTCAGTGGCGGCAAAGAAAATCTAACTTTTTTATTGAAAATCGTGCATATTTCATATTTTAGTATGGCGTTCCTTTCACCTACTGAAAACAAATCCTATTCGCAGATTCGTTTTTCCGGGCGTCGGGGGCGGCACGGAAATTATAAACGGCCAGCAATAAATCCGAGATGGTTTTTAATTATTAATTGCTGAATTTCTTGTTCGGTGAGAGATGTCATATTCTAGTACGATCTTTTATAAGCTGAAGGAAAACAAATTTCATTCCTAGTTCCTTTCCAGTCATCGGGGTCGGCAAAATATTACAAATAAAAAATAGATGCTTGGACTATCAAATGAAATAATAAAAAATGTATGTGGTTCTTCAGTAATAATTTATCATTTGTCAGTCCAGAACAAACTAAATATTTATATATTTTAAAAAAAATGTAATAAGAATTTTGTAGTGAATAGGAACTAAGCTCAATTGAAACATTGTTTCGCTATTTTTGAATAACCCTGTATATGGTTTGCTTACTTAACATGTCTAACAAAATACGATTGTCAGGTCTTGCAATAGGCAACGTTATGAACTAATATTGGTCAGAAGCTTGATCTATTTTCAAAAACAACTTACATGTCTGATATGAAATTTAATGGATTACAAAATTGTTTCATCGTTTCTCCACGTCGTTTTCGAGTTATAAAGCATAAGAAGAACGCATAAAAGAATCAAATTTTCAATTTTTTTTCATTCATGAAAGTTTCAACCTGTTATAAATGAATTCCTTTTATTACCTAATTTTATTACCATAGCTGCTGACCCTACTAGATACTCGCGCCCTCGGTGGTAGATTTATGAGTCTGTCAAACTGGCCCAAATCTGCCTTCAAAATTAGCGGAAGAAACCGGCCTATTCGCACTACCGTGTTCGGCGATGGATGGGGTGTTTTTTATTTTGACCCAAGATGCTGTATGTTTATTTATGATTATTCCCATTTATGCTGGAGAGAACAAGAAATTGCAATAAAATATTGTAACATCGGGTACATAAGGTATAATATTTGGAGAGGCTGCAGCATATACTCATTCACGCACAAGAGGTCACAGCTTATGGAAAACCTACTACATACACAATCTTGGGAAAGGAAGAAATAATTTTATTTTAGTTTATACATTCAAAATAGGAGGAAAGTAAAGTTATAATCCTATAAATTTGCAGTAAAAATAACTTGAATTGGTTGAAGAGACAACTTTTAAAAAAATTTACTTTACTTTCATTCCAGAAAATTTATAGTTATCTGCATTTTATTGGATATTATTATCAGTTTATTTATTATATTATATTATAAATGATCATTACCAAAATAACCATAGTAAAAATACAAACAAAAAATTAAATGTAATGTAATATGACGTAGAGAAAAAGATATTGCATTAAAATATAGCCCTAAGTGTATGAGCTCACAATATTTGGAGATGTCACGATACGTCTTCATTCACACACAGGAGGTCACAGCTTATGGAAAACCTACTACATACACAATCTTGGGAAAGGAAGAAATAATTTTATTTTAGTTTATACATTCAAAATAGGAGGAAAGTAAAGTTATAATCCTATAAATTTGCAGTAAAAATAACTTGAATTGGTTGAAGAGACAACCTTTAAAAAAATTTACTTTACTTTCATTCCAGAAAATTTATAGTTATCTGCATTTTATTGGATATTATTATCAGTTTATTTATTATATTATAAATGATCATTACCAAAATAAGCATAATAAAAATACAAACAAAAAATTAAATGTAATGTAATATGACGTAGAGAAAAAGATATTGCATTAAAATATAGTCCGAAGTGTATGAGTTCACAATATTTGGAGATGTCACGATACGTCTTCATTCACACACAGGAGGTCACAGCTTATGGAAAACCTACATACAGCATCTTGGGTAAAAATAAAAAAATACCCCATCCGTCGCCGAATACGGTAGTGCGAATGGGCCGATTTCTCCCACTAATTTTGAAGGCAGATTCAGGTCAGATTGAGACACTCACAAACCTGGCACCGAGGGCGCGCGAATCTAGTAGGGGGCAGCAGCTATGGCAATAAAATAATCTAACGAATAAAACGAATTCATTTATTACAGGTTGTAACTTTCATGAATCAATAAAAATAAACAATTAATACATCAAACAAAAATGATTCATCAACAACTCTGGAGCACCAATTAAAAATAAATAAATTTAAAAGAAATTGAAAATTTGGCTATTTTATGCTTTCATTGACAACTCGAAAACGACGGGAGAAACAATGAAACAATTTTGTAAACCATTAAATTTCGTATCAGATATGTAAGCTATATTTGAAAATAGGTCACGGTTCTGAGCAATATTTGTTCATAACGTTGCCTATTGCAAGGCCTGACAATCATAATTTGTGAAACATGCTAAGTAAGCAAACCATATACAGGGTTATTTAGGGTTAGTTCCTATTCACTTTATAAAATTCATACTACAATTATGTTTTTAATATTGTATAAGTATTTAGTTTGTTCTGGACTAACAAATGATATAATTATTATTGAAGAACCACAGACATTTCTTATTATTTCATTTCATCTATTTTTATTTGTAATATTTTTTTGTAAAGTGAATAGGTACTGAGCGCATTGTTTCGCTATTTTTGAATAATCCTGTAAATATACGGTTTGCTTACTTAGCATGTCTCACAAAATACGATTGTCAGGCCTTGCAATAGGCACAATTATGAACTAATATTGGTCAGAAACTTGACCTATTTTCAAAAGAAAAATAAATGCTTGGACTATCAAATGAAATAATAAGAAATGTTTGTGGTTCTTCAATAATAATTATATCATTTTTTGTTAGTCCAGAACAAACTAAATATTTATATAATATTTTTTTAAAATGTAATGTGAATTATTTCCACCACTGTTTGAACCGTATAATGATTAATTTATTTTAAACAGGTTTGTAATAATAATAACAAATAAGTTGTAATTTAAATAGGTAAATAAAATGGTTGTTAAAAAATTGAGGTAATTTACTTATCCTTAGAGTTAATAATAATGTCAAACTCGCAACAGTTATCACTGTCGTTAGGATAGGTCATATAAACTATTCACTGCTCCAAGGGACTTTAGTGTTTCTTTTGGATTTAGTGGCTTCCTTGGTACCTGACAAAAACAAAACAACTCATTTTCGATATATTACATGTGGGTGCCCCTAAAATATAGAGGCAAATTCAGAGTGTTAAATTAAATGGATTTAACTCAAATTATGGGGGCGAGCGTAGGTGCGTCTTTACTATGTACATACTTCAGTATGCGATGTAAAGCAACAGTGTGCATCGAGAAGTGAAAGCGTACGGACGTACACCGAGCCATCAGAGTGCACAGTGAAGTGGAAGCCCCACAGACAGTGACGTCGATAGTGTTGAAGAGGAAGTTCACACGTCTTTTTCAAGACACCATTTTCTGTTATTAATCATAACTTTTTCCCATAATAATATAGGTATTCCCTTACAGGAAACCGACAACGACGTTACTGTGGAGGACGGTAACATGGAGTACAGTGAAGACGAAACATCCCAGAGCGGTAGCTTCCGAGGGGGCCCCCCAACCCCAAGGGACGACAAGGAGACGATAAAACGTCTCACAGAGGAGAACAATGCTCTCAAGAAGAAAATAGACGAGCTCACCGAAAGGTTGGAGCAGATGCAGAGGGAACAGAAGTCCCAGCATGAAGAGCTTCTGCGTGCGATTCGGGGAGAATCGCAAACACGGAAAAGAAAAAATCCGCCCGCTGCCAACACGGACTCAGACGAAGAGGCCCCTAAGGCGGCAAAGAAGGTGGCTGAAGAGCCCCTCAAGTGCCCCCCCGAGTCCGAGTCACCTAGACAGAGCAGAACGGGATCCAGAGCCCCCCAGCAGGAGGCTAGCGTCCCCCAACAAGAAACCCGGAAAGAGGAGACCGAGGCCCCTCAAACAAGGACAAGAAGCCAGCGTGTACCCCCGGTAGTGCTGCGAAACAAAGAGACGTGGACAACGGTGAGCCGTCGTTTAACCGAAACCGGTATAAACTTCAACAAGGCCAAAGTTACCGAGGAGGGAATCTCCTTCGAGCCCGCGACGTCCGAGGACTATCGGAGGATGACAAGGATGTTCGCAAATGAAAAGAGGGAGTACCACACGTATGCCCTGCCAGAGGAACGGCAGCTACGTGTGGTCATTCGAGGGATCCCGAGCGGCGTTACCTGCAAAGAGGTGGCAGAAGACCTCCAGGACCAAGGATTCGCACCTACCGCGGTCCAGCGAATGATGTCAAGACGGACAAAACAGGAGGTGCCCCTCATGCTTGTCCTAGTCCCACAGGACCAGGACAAGATACTCCAAGTAACGAGGTGCTGTTCTCTAGTTGTAAGGACTGAGAGACAGCGAGCCAAGGTAGCGGCATCCCAATGCCACCGCTGCCAGCGTTTCGGCCACGGCCAATCCAGGTGCACCGCGCAGCCGAAATGCGTGAAGTGCGGCGAGGCACACCGGACGACGGAGTGCAAAAAGAAGGCAGACGAACCGGCCAAGTGCGCGAACTGCCAGGGGGCCCACCCGGCCAGCTATAGGGGATGTCCAAAGTACCCCAAACAATCAGCCAGCGCCACCCAAAGGCCGGTACAGAGGCCAACGATGACCTCAACACAGAAGGGCGGCGTAGCGCCAGGCACAAGCTACGCCAGAGTAGCCCAGGGCAAGGCAGGACAGAACACCGTCCCTGCCGCAAAACAACAAGCATCGCCAGAGGCCAAAAACCTCACAGCGGTGCTCGCACAGATGCAACAAATGTGCTCAGCGATGAGCGCATTTTTTGCACAAATGCCAAATTTAACTAATCTGTAATGCCTTTACAGGTTAAACCGGAAGTCCTGCAGATGGCGGCCTGGAATGTCAATGGTCTGCGAGAAAGGAGACTTGAAGTCGAAGAGCTCCTGACCAGGTACGACATAGACGTCATGGCACTGCAGGAAACCAAGATGACCCCGACCAAGGAGATCAACTTCCCAGGATACCACACCTACAGGATGGACTGGGTAAACAACCCTCAGCGACCCGCGAGAGGAGTGGCCCTATTGGTGAAGAAAACCATAGCCCACCATCCGACAGTACTGCCTGAGCTAGAAAACATGAACGCCACCGCCGTAGTAGTGTCCACAGCACGAAATGGCGACATACAAGTGGTCTCATGCTACCAGCCACCCCGCAGCACGCTTACCGAGGGGGATCTGGACGCAATCTTGCCCGCCAGGACACAGGTCGTCGCAATTGGCGATTTCAACGCCAAATCCCAGGAATGGAACAGCGGCATAACCAACACTCGAGGACGAGAGCTGCTGAGGTTCCTGGGACAGCACGCCGGCGAACTGATGGTGGTAGGACCGGACCAGCCCACCTTCGACAACGGCAGACACAGGCCAGACGTACTGGACATCGCGATCCTAAAGGAGATGACCTTCGAGGCAGAGATCACCACCAGAACGGAGGGATCTACCGAGCACAACCCGATCTTCCTAACCCTAGGAGGACAGGCGAGTGAGGACAACGCCACCTTCACGAAGAGACGAACGGACTGGGAATCGTACCGGCAGCACCTGCAGCAGTACATCGCACAAATTCCCAGGCTAGAAACCGTGGAGGACGTTGAGAGGGCCATCATTACCCTAGAGGAGCAGATCCTGGAAGCGATAAGGGCCAGCACGACGGAAATAGAAGTAAGAAGGCACCCAGCACCGATGGCAAACCTCCCAGAGGTCACCAGACAGCTGATAAGGGACAGAAGGAGCGCCAAGAGACGGGCTCAGAGGACCAGGCTCCCCGCCGACAGAAGGGAGTACAATGTCCTCAGCCGAAGAGTGAAAGCCGCCCTCCAGGAACACCGTCAGGAGGGGTGGCAACGCCACCTTGAGTCACTGGATCCACAGGACAGAAGCATGTGGAACACACAACGTGCCCTGCGAAACCGAAGGAAGCCTATGCGCCCGATTCACGGAGAGCGAGGGATCGTCTACACTAACCAGGAAAAAGCCGAGGCGTTCGCCGACAGCTTAGAACTGCAGTGCAGAGAGAACGAGCTCGATGACGAGGACGAGGACTGGGTGGACGACGTCGAACGCAGAGTACGAAGGATCCGTCGCCTACCAGATGATAACCACATCCGTCCGACTACCCCCGAGGAAGTCAAGGAAATCCTGAGGAGCCTAAAGCCGAGAAAAGCTCCGGGATGTGACAAGATAGGAAACATCGCTCTCAAAAAGCTGCCCAGGAAAGGAGTAGCGGCGCTAGTCAACATCGTAAACGCGATGTTAAGGTTACGGCACTTTCCAGCCAGGTGGAAAAAGGCCGACGTCATTATGATCCCTAAACCAGGGAAAGACCTAATTTTCCCGTCTTCTTACAGGCCCATCAGCCTCCTCCCAGCCATGAGCAAGGTTGCAGAACGGGTCATCTTGAAGAGGCTAACAGAGAAGACAGAAGAGCTGAACATCATCCCGGATGAACAGTTCGCATACCGAACAGGACATTCCACGGAACTCCAAGTGCTTCGCCTCACTGAGGAGATCACCAAGGGGTTCAACCAGCGTCAAGTCACCGCGGCGCTGTTCCTAGACGTCGCCAAAGCATTCGACACGGTCTGGCACGACGGTCTCTTAGCTAAAATGATGAGTATGGGTTACCCCATCGAACTCGTCAAACTAGTGAGATCCTACCTACACTGCAGACAGCTAAGGGTGAAAATCTCGGACCAACTCTCCACCTACAGGACCGTGGAGGTGGGAGTTCCACAGGGATCGGTGCTGTCACCGCACCTGTTCGCCATCTATACCTCAGACCTCCCCCGGACCGACCATACAGCCCTAGCCCTGTATGCAGACGATACCGCCCTGATTGCCAGATCCTGGAAGGCCAGAGACGCAACCAGAAAACTCCAGGAAGCGGCCACACTCCTGGAAGAATGGTGCACGATGTGGAAAGTCGCAGTCAACGCCGACAAGAGCCAAGCCATCCTCTTCAGACGAGTGCGGAAAGAAATTCCCACAGGACACGTCTCCATGAACGGCGAGGACATCCAATGGCACGACACCGTCAAATACCTTGGCGTGGTCATGGACAGAAGCCTAACATGGAGACAAAACACGGACGCCATCACAGCTAAGGCCCGACGTACGAGAGCCCTAATCTACCCAATGACGGGAGATGGGAGCCGACTTAACTTGAGGAACAAGCTCACGCTTATCAAGACCCTCATCAGGCCGCAGCTGACGTACGCCTCGGTAGCGTGGGGCTACCAGGCGAAGTCCTACATGAAGAGAATCCAGGCAGTGGAGAACATCGCCCTCAGGACGGTAGTTGACGCCCCATGGTACGTGAGAACCGCAGACATCGTCAGAGACCTGGAGTACACCACGGTCACTGAAGTCATCCGGGAACGAGCGAAGAAACTGTACGCCCAAGCCGAGGAGCATGGGAACCCGCTGATCAGACAGGCCACTGATTACGACCCCGCCGACGCCCCGAGGCACAAGCGACCGAGGGTTCAGCTACTGGACAACGGGTAAATATAACCTTTATTTCCCGCTAACAGATCTGTTTCAGATACGCCAGGACGGACCACCACTACCAGAGACATGACGTTTTCAACCCTAACCCAACCTCCTTGCGGGCGTCGGACAACATACCGTCCAACGCCCGTTGTCCTACCTGCTCCGTGGAGACCAAAAGTGCTAAAAGAAGCACTTAGGTCTCCACACTCCCGAGCTACACAGCTCATCCTTACCTTTCCGACGATCCGGGGTAGGATATCAATTGATGTCCTACGTACCGGCAGTCAGTCCCAGCCAAAACTTCCTAAACCCAACTCGACCGATGACTACCCCCGGGGGTGACAAGCTGGCGAAGAAAGAAAACATCAAGACAAGAAGAGCGCCAGAAGAGACCTCAGCCAGCGAGGTTCAACAGCCAGGACCAGGGGAGGTCCGCAGAAAATACCACGACACATCTCACATTTGTGAGCTGGGTCTGGTAGAAGTACGCGGGCCCACCTATCACGAAGGCCGGTCCAGGTCTACAGAGATAATCTAGGTGCAAAGAGTAATAGTCCTACTCGGCCCTAGTTATCGAGACCGACATCCAGCCAATGGATATTGGCGCGTAAAGCAACGACAGGCGCAGTTAGTACTTGGATGGGCGACCATCCCAACGGAAACCGCGTTCTCGCCTCATACATCTTCCAGCGGCTTGTATATCAGTGTATGCGCGGAAGCTATACAACCTTAGGCGAGGATTGTATAGGAGATATACCATCCTTCGGAGGGGATGTAAAGCCGTCGGTCCCTTGTCTATTAAATGTTAGGCAAGTAAAAGATCCCTACTCTTCTTAAGGGAAGAGGTTCGGCAAAATTCCTGGTTGGGGGTAGCTCGTCTACAGGCGTCGGTGTTAGGCCTCAGTAGCGGAAATAGGCCGACGTTAAATAAATGTATAAAAAAAAAAAAAAAAAAACAAATTATAGAAACTAGACTAGTCTACCTTTTTTGTCTCTAAAAATAGTTCTTTTTATTATTATAATGAAAATGAAAAGACTAGATAGAACACTGCGTCTGGTGATAAAAATAAATGACACAATTGATTTGTACCGGGAAACGTCGGGATAGGGTATTGCCGCCACATGATTACCTTACGGCCCTGTGATTGGTTAGTAATAGTAATAAAAGAATATTTAACAGTAAACGTTAATTCGCATTCTCCCGAAATGAGAATTTTTCGGTGCAAATTTATTTCAACATTTAAAATATTCATCCCTAGTGAACTTAATTTGCTAAGTTAACTTCAAATTAGAACTCAATGAATCACTCTGCGAATATTTTGCTGCCTTTGCAAGAAAATTGAGAACTGTTTTGAAAGAAATTTTACACAAATTTCATACAAAAAATTCGCATTTCAGAACTGTGAGAACTAAGCTTAAGGCCGACTTCTGAAACATGCAACTCACCTTTGTTTAAGCTAATCCGGATCGAGAATTTCGAATAGAGGGGAATTCAAAATTGTTGATCCGCATTAGCCCTCGGCGGCAGAATAGCCTTGAAATAAAACAAAGACAAAAAATAAACTGCATAAACAAAAGTATTTTTCTCTGTTATTGCAAGAAATCTCATTTTTGTATTCAACAAAAAATATATTTAAACAGAATGTACAGTATCTTGTTAAAAATAAAATGATGAAATATCAGTGTTTATATAGACCGGGTGTCAACGGATCATGGTAGACCCCCTTTTCCCCCTTATTTTTGAGAATATCGTAATGAAACTTGGATGTATTATATGATCAAGAAGACACTTCGTGGTATAACTGTTACTTTTTCTCACTTCCGGTTTCACCGGAAATGACCCCAACTTTTGATTTTTAAATAGAATATCCTGTATATATTATATTAAAAAACTTACTTAAAATTAAAAAAAAAATTAAAATAAGAAAAAATTGCTTTTGGTCATATCCACCGATTCCTTAGAACATCTACTATTTTATGGTAGTACTTTACATTATGGTTTCATTTGAAAAAATTAAGTTTTGGTAAAAAAACTGTTCAGGCCAAATTTGATAGCCCACAAAATACACATTCCCCAGTTTTTTATGCTCGATTTGATTTTTCTGGCATAACACCGGTCCATTATAATAAATTTTTTCTGGTCATATGGCACTCTAGACGTACCAACAAATTTCGAGTTAATTTTTTTTCATGGAGTCGAAATGTCACTCAGGATTTTTCAAGGACTCCAAAAATATAATAATATACAGGGCGTTGAATTTAAAAATCAAAAGTTGGGTGGGTTCTTGTTAATATAATATAATCAACCAAGTTTCATTCTGATATTCTTAAAAATAAGGAAAAAGGGGGGTCTACCATGATCATTAGACAAGCCATAGTTTCCAGAGTCTTCAAGATATGTCTTAAACTTGGCAGGGATAATATGTACCAAAAACGACAAAATTTTTCATAATTTGATACTTTTTCATCATTTCCGTTTTCCCCAAAAATCACCCCAACTTTGAAATTTTAAATGGAACACTCTGTATATTTTTACATTTTGGATTCCGAAGACGATTTTAAGTACGAGTGCCTAGTTTTAAAAATTGTTTTGGTAGATTTTTTTAGGGCTATTTTTATTTTTGCATCTAGAGTACAGTGAATGCACTCAAATCAATCAAATGGATCAAAACAAAAAGAGAAAAATGTAAATATGAGTTTTTTTGAATTGGTTTAATAAAAATTTTTGAAATCACTAATTTATAATTGTCAACTTTTTCAAATGGCACCATCTTATTTTAAACACCCATCAGTAGCTATAAAAATAATCTAATATTTTTGTTTCAAACTATTTAATTAAAAACAAATTGAGCGTACTTATTTTTTATATCGCATTAAATTAGTGTTATTATAAATGGTATGCTAAACAAACAAACAAATATACAATGTTATCATTTAAAATTTTGAAGTTGAGGTGGCCGAGAGTTAAAGGTGAAACCGTGCGAAGTATCTTCATCGTTAATCATGTTCCCCAATGTACCAAGCAGACTCATGTTATTTTCTTTTGCTTACTACTTTTCGAGATATATCTATTAAAACTTATTTTCAATGAATATATTCGTCAAGGCATTTGCAACAACCCCAAAAAACACGATTCTAGAGTACGTACTGTATAGTCCATTTAACGAGGTCCCGAACATCAAAAATTTGTAGGATCTTTTGCAATACATTTCCCCCTCTGTTTTCGAGGATGAGAAAAACGATGGTGATGGTTTCGAGTTCTGAAATCCTTGCGTACTACCCCTATCAAGCAAAAACCTCAATTTCGTGCTTGCTGCGAGGGATCGTCAGAGATCTGTTTTTTTTTTTTGAGGAATAACAATAAATTCAGTTAATTTACATTAGAGAACCCCGGACCGAACCCCGGGGTTTGAACCTACCCCCGAAGAGGGTGTGGTTTTTATACGTAGGGGGTAGTTTTGAGAGGCTACAATGAAAAAAATACCACCATCGTATTTATCACCCTCGAAAACCCGTGAGAAACCCGTTTTCAAGTTTTTCGAGTGATTTTGATTTTGCAAGCAGGGTTGTTTCAACCCCCGGGGCTGCTTAAGTCAACTGCGGTTTAGTAATGGTTTCCCTGATATTCCCATAAAAACTCCGATCCGACGAATTTTCGATTGCCTAGGATCGACAGCATGGAAGATGGGGTGGTTTTATACGTTGGGGGTAGTTGCGGGAAGGTAGGGTGAAAAATAGCACCTTTATTATGATCCCTGTCCCTGTATTGTCTTGTTTTTGAGATATTGCTATTACGATCGGGGGTAGGTTCAACCCCCGAGAGTCGCTTCGGGGTATTCTAATGTAAATTAACTTAGTTTGTTATTATTCCCCCCAAAAAACCAGACCCGTCGATCCCTCGCGAGCCCAAGACCCAGAAGCCTTAAACAGGGGTGGTTTTTCCTTGATAGGGGTAGTACGCAAGGGTTTCAAAACTCGAAACCATCACGATCATTTTTCTCACCCCCGAAAACAGGGGAGGAAATGTATTGCAAAAGATTCTACAAACTTTTGATGTTTTGGCCTTTTTCTACCTCGTTAAATGGACTAGTAACTTACAACTTCATATAAATTAGTTGTTCATTGAAATTCTTATAATATATTTTAGATATTTTCATGTAAACAATTTTAATATAACCACATGTGATAGCAGAGAAAAATATTATTGTACCGGGTACTTACCTTTATAATGTATTCCACTACCTACTATAAATATTCCCATACAACGTGTCACTACTGTCACTAATTGAACACTGAATGCCGTGTCAACTGTCAAATTTAAACCAGGCATTATCATATTATTTATTCCTTACTGCTCGTAAAACTTGAAGGTCACGCTGCTATGCACGTAGAGTGTGTAAAGTAGGGGGCGCCACTTTCCTGCTGTAGAAATGACGTCACAACTTATCATGTGTGAGCTATGTGAATGATCATCAATTTCAACATCATACACAAGAATTTTAAAAATAAAGTTTAAACGTCATAAAATGACGTAAATAACAAGAATTTACAATAAAATATTGTGGCATCGAATGTATGAGGTCATAATATTTGGAGAGGTCATAGTACACCCTCATTCACACACAAGAGGTCACATATTATGAGAAACCAACACACACATACACACATACACACATACACACACACAGACATTTTTCAAAAACCACTTTTTTGTGTTTCTAGGACCTCAAAACGTAAAGATTTGATGTTATCTCAATTTTCGTTTTTGAACCAATTTTAGTAACCTCTCACAATTTTATTGTGGAGTAATTTGTATTACTTTTAATTAGATAGTCGGTTGCTGCGCGAGAAGCTTCAGTTACCCCTCTACCAAACAATTATCTCTCAAACACGAACGTGATCAAAGGTGCCAAAGGATACCTACGTTCGCATACTTATCGAAAGACCAATCCACTAGCTGAATTTGTATTTACATTGTTCATAGTAGCTTTCGATTAGTTTCAGGAATGCTAATTAATTAAATGTGAAACAACTTAAATCATTGGAAGGAACTGTCTTTGAATTACAACGATAGTAGTGTTATAGACTGGGTGGTACAGTTAAGGGTTATCTTAATACTTATTTCATGACCTTGAAAATATCAGAAATTATGGCATATTAAGTTGTTGTATGTAAAATCTACTTAAATATTCTACTTGTTAAAATTTTATTATTATTTATTATTTAGTGCTAATACTTCTTAATCATCATTAGATATAAAAAATATAGATATAGTAATATTCTCAGAAACATGGAACTTAACTATTACTGATAATTATACCGAGGTGTTAGAAAAGTATGGGAACGGTGGAAAATCTCGAACAGTTTGCATCAAATCGAAAAATAAAAAAATACATGTCAAAAATTTTTCAAAAAACTATCTACTGATACCAAAATGACCTCCCCACTCACAACCCTGTGGGTGGGGCGAGAGGCAACTTCAAAATTTCAAATGGAAACCTTCATTTTTTTATTGCGGAATCGGATTCTACGGCAAAAATATGTAAATTTTATTCCAGACATTTTTTTTCAATTCTTGCATGGTGTCACTGTAATCGCAAAAAATGAAAAGAAAACATTGCTGTTTCAAGAGTAGCGTCTTGTGCCTTGTGTGTAATGAAAATCCCTATTTTTTATAGCGGATTCGGATTCTACGGCCAAAAATACGTGAATTGTATATGGGGCATTTTTTTCTATTCTATCAAGGTGTCGCTGCAATCGCACAAAATTGAAATAAACCCTAAGTTTGTAAATATTTACAAACTCTAGCTACTCGTGTTGACAAAAAAACATTCAATTTAAAAAACAATATCTGTGATATCTTGGTTTTTATGAAATGTTTTTTTTTAAATGTTCTTAATAACAGTATTTGTTTTGTGAAATTACTACGAGAACGTTCAGTTCCTTCCAACTTTTGTAGAGGCAGGAGCGCACTTTTGTATGGAAAGTTATTTCATTTCTCGCGTTTTTTTCTGCATAATGGCTACTTTAACAGAGGAAGAGAGACTTTCTCTTTTAATGATGCGAGGGTGGGGCGATAAAGAAAGGTCCTATGATGAAGTTGTGATTTTATTCAACGAAACTTTCCGTGTAGATCAGTGAGAATTTCGAAATCTACTGTGTCCCATACCATCAAACGATTCCTAGACACAAGGACAAATAAAAATCGCCCAAAATCTGGAAGACCAAAATCTGAAACATGGGAAGCTCGACAAATGGAAGTGGCCCAGGCATTTGTTGAAAATCGAAGGTTATCAATCAGAAAAGCCAGTCAACAGCTTGATATGAGTGCATTTTCAGTTCATAAGAATTTGAAATTTTTGAAATTTCATCCTTACAAAATTCACCTTCACCAAGAGTTAAATGAAGATGATTTTGATCGGCGACTTGAATTTAGTGAATGAATGATGGAAAGGAGTAACCAAAACCCAAATTTTCATCTCTGCTTGTCTTCTCAGATGAAGCAACTTTCAAACTCAGTGGAAAAGTTAATCGCCATAATTTCAGATATTGGAGTGACGAAAACCCTCACTGGATGCTTGAAACACACACGCAGTATCCACAAGAATTAAATGTTTGGGCAGGAGTTTTCAGGGATTGAATCATAGATGTAAATTGGAATGGAGAAAAATACCTGGACATGTTGGCAAATCAAATAGTTCCCGCAATACAAGAGATTTCTGGTGATGAGTTCGATAATGTTTGGTTCCAGCAAGATGGGGCTCCTCCACACTATCGGGATATTGTTAGGGACTATTTGAATGATACTTTCGAAAATCGATGAATAGGTCGCAGAGGAACTATTGAATGGCCAGCAAGATCTCCCGACCTCGCGCCTCTTGATTATTTTGTTTGGGGCTACGTGAAGGGTGAGGTTTATTTCACTAAACCTCCTGATTTGGACGAGCTGAGGCAACGCATAATAAACATTATTGCAGAAATACCACCTCAAATGATAAGAAGTGCTATTGAAAATTTTTACGTTCGTCTCGGACAATGCCAAGAAGTCAATGGGCACCATTCCTGCTATAATCTTGAAATTAAGATCTGCTAGCGTAGTAGTTAAGCTGTAAACTAATTGCCTCAACTGGCCGAAATCCTCACCTTGTCTTAAATGGCTGAGTTACATCCTTGCCTTCACTGGCTGGGATCAAGAACTTGTCTGAGGTGGCTAAATTAAGAGGTAAAACCACTGTTAGTTTTTTTTTAAATCGAGGTTTTTATTGCCCTGTAAAAAATGTAAATTGAAAATTACTTGCTGCTAATAAATTCACAGAATGTTAATAGTTGTTATAATTTCCGCACGACCGTGTAAAATCACTGTTCTCAAAACAGCTCGAGAAATCATTCACTCTGAGATCAGTAGTTTTACTTTTCGTATTTTTTAAAGTATGCGTTCAAGATTTTCATGTTTCCACTCAATTTTTTGTGATTGCAGCGGCACCTTGCGAGAATCGAAAAAAATGCCCGATATAAAATTCACGTATTTTTGACAGTAGAATCCGAATCCGCTATAATAAATAGGGATTTTCATTACAAATTTCAAAGTTGCCCCCGCCCTACCCACTGGGTTAGGGGTGGGAGAGTCATGTCATTGGATAGATTTCGTAAAAATAACAAATACGTGTTTTTCAGTTTTTGAATTGGACGTTTTTTTATGGACACAAGACGCTACTCTTGAAACAGTAATGTATTCTTTTAATTTTTTGCGATTACAGCGACACCATGCAAGAATCGAAAAAAATGTCCGGAATAAAATTTACGTATTTTTTGCCGTAGAATCCGATTCCGCAATAAAAAATAGAAGTTTCCATTTGAAATTTTAAAGTTGTCCCTCATCCCACACACAGGGTGGTGGGTGGTGAGGTCATTTTGGTATCAGTAGATAGTTTTTTGAAAATTTTTTGACACGTATTTTTTTATTTTTCGATTTGATGCAAACTGTTCGAGATTTTCCACCGTTCCCATACTTTTCTAACACCCGGTAATATTTCAGGGTTTCAGGTGTTTTATAACAATGCATTATATAACCAAAATGATGGGTTAGTTATTTATATCAAAATAGGCATCTTATATACCCCGAGACACTATATGATTGATAGTGTTCATTTACCCGATTAATATTTCAATATAATAACATTAGGTTTGGCATTAACTGCTTATATTATAGATCCCCATCAGTAAATAGTGATCAATTTTTTTATCATTTTGAACGTTATGTTGCTGAAAATAACTCGGAAGAAATAGAATTAGCTATAGGCGACATAAATATATGTATTTTAGAGGATGATAAAAGAATTACTAACTCTTACCAAAATATTTTACCCTCATTAGGATATATCTTTTATATAAAATTTGCCTACAACAATGGATAAAGGATCTAAATCCTGTATAGATCATATATTCTTAAAAAAAAACAGTATTTAAATACATAAAATTAGGACAGCAATATTAAATAGTACTATAACTGATCACAGCACAATATTGATTTGTATTGAGTTAAATCAGAAAAAACTTGTTTAGGTCAAATCGAACACCCTGTATTTTTTACGTCAAGTTGTATAAAATTGAATTCCATTTTTTCTGATATTAGCATTGTGGGGGTTAAAGTTACAACTTTTTGAAATATTTGCGATTTTATTAGAAATTCATGAATTGTTGTAATTATTTCATCAAAATAGCCATAATTAGAAACAATCAGTCATTATCTTATGTCAAAAAATGCCAGCACGTTTAAATTATACCAACAAAAACTTTTTAAATTTGTTTATTATTTATGGAGAATGTGATAAAATAATATCAAGAACTTGCAGCACATTTGCTACTCGATATCCACAAAAACGCAAAATAACACTAACACTGTAACATGCGTATTAATCGAATTGAAGATATGGCATAAACTAAAATATCAGAGATATAAGATCAATTTAAAATATGATTTCATTTTTATTTAATAATTGCTCAAAATTCCGCTCTTTTTCTCATGGGCAGCTCTTCTAATTGAATTCTGTGATATGTTTTGAAATGCATTTCTTACTCTTTGCATACAATCCCAGTTCCCCAAATGAAATAATCCAGAAATGATAAATCGGGCGAGCGAGGAGGCCATAAGAAAGGTCCATTATCGGCAATCCATTGATCATAAAAAGTTTCTTGTAAATAATTATTAATTAAATATGGGTTATGTGGGGGAGCCCCATCGTGCTGATAAAACATGTTTCTATGTTCGGCGAGAGGTAAATTTTCTAAATAGTTATTATTCAAATTTTGTAAGATATTCAGATATCTTTCACCTAAAAAAAAAAATTACTTATACATATTAGCAGAAGAGAAAATTTAATTTACCGTTTAAATTTTCCTGATAAAATTGTAATGCCACCACTCTATCATTTCTTATGGCACTGTAAACATTGAACTGCCAACTTTCCTGAAAGTTTACTCCAATAATGCGAATTGTGTCTATTAAAAAGTCCATTATTAGTAAATTTTGATCATCTGTCCATATAATATTTTCCAAATAAGAATCGTGACCCTCAGACCTTATTAGAATAAACTCACAATAATTCTATCTTTTAGAAAATCTGTTTCTTTTAATCCTTGAACCATATGGAATGAAAACGGGTGAAACTTATGTTTTAATAAAATTCTGTGAATTGAATCCTTGCATAGTCCCGATTCCAGAGCAGCTTATCTTAGTGACATCCTTGAAATTGCATGGAAATATTCCGGAATGACTATTTCATTGTTTTCGTCATCAACAATAGGCTTTCTTCTTTGCATTTTTGCCTTGACAGAGCCATAATTTTTAAAATTTTCCAGTGTGCGTTTTACAGTGATTGGTGACGGTTTCCGTTTTTCTGGATATCGAGTAGCAAATGTGCTGCAAGTTCTTGATATTACTTTATTACATTGGGTGTAATTTAAATGTGCTGGCATTTTTTGACATAAGATAATGACTGATTGTTTCTATCATGGCTAGTTTGATGAAATGATTACAACAATTCATGAAATTCTAATAAAATCGCAAATATTTCAATAAGTTGTAACTTTAACCCCCACAGAGCTAATACCATAAAAAAGGGAAAAAGGGAATTCAATTTTACATAACCTGACGTAAAAAATACAGGATGTTCCATTTGACCTAAACAAGTTTTCGCGGTTTGAAGTTGACAAAATGTAACGCGAAAAACGGAACACTTGGTATGATATTATTGAATTTATTTCAGTTGTAGAATGTAGTTCTCTTTGTGTTATTTCTACGTGACAAGAAGCAAATGAGGATCTTTTACACGAAGAATGTTATAACGGTTCTTGCAAACCATTGCACCTGTCAAATTTTCTATAACATGTCAAATATCTCTGAAACGGCTAGGTTTATGTATAAAATAAGCTACATATTTTTGACTCAGAATTTTATGCTCTTTTCGAAAACCCTAAAATATATAGGGTATTCTATTTGAAATAAGCAAGTTAGTATCGACTTCCGGTATAAGCGGAAGTGCCAGCTGCTTGTAATTATTTTATTTGGATTGGACACGCCGACATTAGTAATTATATAAATTTTCAAAATTTTCAAAATTTTCTGATGCGTACTTTTTTCTATATCGATCGATTCATTTCCCGGTGTATATATTGGATATCTCACTAAAAAAATTAGAAAATGCATTTATATATTTTACCAAATAAGAAAGGTTTTAAGTAGTAGTATGTTAAGATGGTATATGTGGCCTTGATTGAATCACTAATACGGTATGTTATAATTATCTGGGGTGCACTATGCAGTAAATTCACTGTCGCACAAAACATTGTAATTAAAATTATGTATAAAAAAGAAAGAAGGTTTGTTACAAATCACTTATATAGATCTACTGTACGTTACGGCTGTTATTATATTTATTCACAGCCACCAAATAAACTGTAAGCAGTTAACTCATCAATTTAATACACGCGCCATTGGTAACAAACATCTTAAAGCAGTAAAATATAAAAAGAGCTAGTATCAACGATACATCACCTTTCTCGGGCCAAACTTATATAATAAAATACATTTAAAGTTAGAATAAAGGATTTTATATTTAAAAATAAAGAAATAATTTACAATCTTTTTAAATAACTTCCAAGTGGAACCAAAATGTATTTCATACTGATTATATTATATTTTTATTTTGCCATGTAAAACCTTATGTATTTTCCTAAGAATAGAATAACAATTCTCTTTTCTATATTTTTAATGTAATTTGAAACACACAACAAACTGACCTCAATTTAGCGTGACCAAAATAAATATGTTACTTAACACTTAATGTTAATGGTTAACACTTATAAAATAAGCTAATTTAAACAAAGTTTAATTTTACGTGATCATTTATTAGCAGTTTTTGTAATAAAAATTTGTAACTACTGCAACAAGAAGTGAAAATTTTGTGTGTACTGAATGAATAAAGTTACTTACTAATTTTTTAAATTGACTGAAGCGTTAATAAGAAGGTGTATATTTAAATTATTGTATCTCAGCAATTTCTCATCGTTGAGATAAGAAAATAAAACTAAGTTACAATAGTTTTTGAGATGCTTGTAAAAATTTCATTCAGCCCTCTCTCACTCGCTTATGTCGTAATGATGAGAGCTAACAAGTTCGAAACTAGTCTGCGGCTGAGGATGTACAACGGCCTTGCACTGTAGTTCCTTTTTTAGAATTAATTTGTCTCCTGGGGGCTTATTGCGATCAGATTTTATTTTACATTTTCCGATTGAAGACGAAGGACATTTTCAATCAATCAATAGGAAACAGTGGAATATTTGGATTTTCGTAATATGTATTTTACTACCCATTCATTATTTTTGTGTTTAATTTCATCGGTTTTCTCTTACCAAAAATAAAGAATTATAGTAAAGGAATTATGAAATATTTGTTTATGCATTTTCACAAAAATTCATGACGTATTATATTAAGCTGGTTATTAAAAAATACAAATGATTAATAAATTCATAAAAAAGTAGAGGTTATATTTTAGTTTTTCAATATTTTTAGATATTCTTAGATGTTTCGTTGAGCCTAAAAATTACTGATTACTAGTAGGAAACATGAAAACAATACCAGCTAATTAGTTTTTATTTCAACGAATCCTCATTTACACAGTCACAGTCTATTTACTCACAAAACGTTAAAAAAGAAAGATAATTATTATCACACTTTCCAAATATAATAAATAAATGTTAAGTTACATAGACAAAGAAAGTAGATTTGAATTTGATTAAATGTAAGAACTATCACGTTTCTGACGCTTTCTTCATCTTGGGTTAATTTTTCAAAAGGCAAAGAGCGATATTGTATATTTTATTTAAGCACAGATTCCACAGTCACAGCTTTCCTTGATGATGCCTTGAAATGATTTGTTGAATGCTCTGCACCGTCTGGTAGAAAAATGTTTTGTCCTGAGTTATTATGGCTCCGTGAGAAACGCCCGGAATTACGTCATTTTGTTTTATGTTGGCCTACTTTCCTATAGTTTAGAATCATACGTACAGAATTCATGCTGAGGGGTCTTATATGTTTTGCAGCAAATGACGTAAACGTGAGCATAAACGGCATATAAAAATACTTAGATTTTGTTATAGAATGTCATAAACTAAATATACATTTGATACACATTTGAGATGTTATTAATTTAATGGGAGAACATTATGACGCCATTACTTCTAAACCGCTAGTATATATTTCCAGTCATATCATAAGTACTTAAATCAAAACCGAAAATTTCTGGGTAGTCACGAATATTTTCAAGACTAGGTCATTTTCTTAAAATACGTTTTGGAGGAATATGCTTTCAGCCTATTTTGGGAATATGTTAATAATAATAATATATATTGACATGTATTTTAATAGCACATATGATTAATAAATGAATAAAATACAAATAAAATATAATAAAAAAAACTATACGCTTGAAATATATAAATCAGGATATTTTAAAAGAAATATCACATAATTATCTGGCCAGCAGAGTGGGTTAAGGCGCGAGGTGGACTATGATAATAAATTGTCTAGAAAAATAACACAAATAAAACAAATGAAATGAAATGTACATACAAGTCTAATAAAAATACTTAATTGGCGAGGTGGTAATCGCGATTAATCACACGGACATCGCACCACCGGGTTCGAATCCTGGCTCCGGCATTGGCACTTTCGGAGAAAATGGTTGTATGTCCGCGTTTTTTTTTTTTCAATGTGTAATCCCCTTCCGTACAAACCATGACTTCTTGAATTGGGGGTTGTCTAATTTCTGTGATGTCTATTTATTTGTTCTATAAAATAGACTCATATACGAGTGTACTCAACTGGGTATCACAAATAGGGGAAAGCAGTCGAAGCGAGAAATGAATTAATTTAGTTAATAATTGTTAAATATTTGTTAATAGTTTAAGTTTCAAAAGAATAAAAAGAGACATTTGTACTTACGAAACATTATAACCATACTGTAAAGTATACTTACTTCTTCAGTATAAAACTCTAATAAACTTCTGCGTAGAGGCACAACAGTTGCAAAAAGGGTATTCTAAAACCCCAGTGGAGAGGATAAAAAACTGTTTAATAGTGATAAAACTCCAAAAAATAAATTTATAATTTATAAGTCTAAGTGGACCAAAAATGAATCTAAAATCATAAAAGAAACTAACTATAACTTAAGGAATAATTTAAGTGTAAAATAAACAATGAAATTAGCAAAGTTGTGAAAATCATAGAAAGAACGGCTACCGATACCAAAAAAACACTAAAGTTAAAATAATCACAAAAAGTCTATAATGATAAAAATAGTAAATAATAGTTAATATACTTACAAATAAAGAAACACAACTAGTATAATCACAAAATCAAATATAGAAAAAGGACTAGAACAGCTTGAAAAGATGGTATAGGCATCACAGCTGACGTTCTATGCACAGAACCTCTATAAAAAACTTTTAATGTAGTGTAAATTCACTCCATGGTCAAACTAAAAGTCATGGGGAACAATTTGTGATGGAATAGATTTAAACTAGGTAAATTCTTCAATACGGTCTGGAGATACCAATGTTCAGAAAGTGTCACCTGAAAAATAAAAAAAAATTTACAATTAATTTATGACCGAAAATTGAAAGCAAAGTTGTATTCTATTTAGTATTAAGTGTTTAGAAAAAGTATTAAATGGTGAAATAATGGCTAATGCCAAAATAAATTTTTAAGGTTCTTGGTTCTCGTACACACACTAAATCCCAATTTAATTTTTTTCTCCCTTTAATAATAGGGTGGGGGTGGCAATGGGAGTGGTAGAGGAGGCGGCTAATGCCAAACATTTTTTAGAAGCTCTTGGTTCTCCTATACACACTAAATCCCAATTTAATTTTTTGCTCTCTTTAATAATAGGGTGGGGGTGGCAATGGGGCTGGTATAGAGGGTGGCTAAGGCCATAAAAAAATTTTGGGACGTTTTGTTCTTGTATACACACTAAATCACATTTTATTTTTTTTTATTTCCTTTCATAATAGTGTGGGTGTGCTATTGGGGGCGATAGTGTGGGGTGGTTGATACCAAAAAAAATGTTGAGACCTTGATTTTTCGTATATGCTCTAAATTACATTTTTATGAACTCTTACCTGCTTGCTTTGCCTATTTACTCTTATTTACCCCATTTACCTCCGAACCCTTGAACGGAATTAAATCAAAATATAATGTAGTTCCAGATCTAGTTATAATACATAAATGTACCAAATTTCAAGTCAACATCATAAACGATTTCAGAGTAAACATGCATACAAAAAAGTTACAGGTCGACTGGCAGAAAAATTTTTGCTTTGCTGCACCTTGATATAAAAATTACACTACAATACAGGGTGTCCCACGACGAACTACGGCGATCGATATCTCGAAAAGTAGACACCGGAAAATTTTGAAAATTTGGTAGTAAACTAATGTCGATGGGGGTAACTCGGCTAAAATATTTTCAAGATGGTGGCACTTCCGGTTATACCGGAAGTCGATACCAACTTGCTTATTTTAAATGGGACACCCTATATATTATTACATTTTTGGATTGTACGCAAAATTCTAGGCCGATTTTGTGTATCATGTCCTACACCTAGGTCTCTCCGTTTTTGAGATATTTCAATTTTAATGTCAAAAATGACGTTTACGGGCCCTAAAAGGATTATCAATTTTTCCTATAAGGAAGCCTTTATTATCTAATTTGGGTTCGATTCTTTGTTGAAAAAGACCTATTTTAATGAGGTTTTTATAGTATTTTGATAAGTATTAATACAGAGTGTTCAAAAAATAAGAATAAAGATGAAATTGAGAAAACTGTCAAAAATCTATTTTTTCAAATGGAAACCCCCAATTTTTATAATTTTTTCTTATTCGTCATTAAAAATAAGGGTAAGTTTGTATATGGATGTCTATTCCGAAAATTTTTAGTTTTCGAGATATTCCCAATTCAATATTTCTATATGGGGATTTTGCTATGGATTTTAAGTTCAATTACTGTTAGTTGGCTATGACGGCGTTGGGTGCTAAACAAATGTATGTAGCTGTCACTTACCAATTGACAAGTATTAGCTATCATGCTGGGGTGCTTAAATTATGCACACGAGGATTACTTAAATTTGTTTATAATCTATGGAGAATGTTACAAAGCTTTATCAAAAACATGTGAAATATTTGCTAATAGTTATCCAGAGAAATAAAAACCGTCTCCGAACAGTATTTAATGAATAATGGAGAATTTCAAAAAATTCGGCACTGCAACACTTTATAAAATAAATAAACAAATGTAACTTAGATACAAAAGGTTCTTACATAAAATACTAACAATATAACTACTTATACTCAGGAAAATATTTTATTTTAATAAGTGTTCAAAGTGTCCACCGTGAACTTCCAAACATTTTTCGCACCTCTTGATTAGTTCGTCATGGGTGGCCGCTCTAATAGAACCTGGAGATAATCTTTCAAAAGCATTCCTTACTCTTGCCTGACAATCTTCCATTGTTGTGACTGGATTAAAACAAACCATATCTTTTATTGTTCCCCATATAAAATAGTCTAAAACAGACAGATCAGGAGAACGAGGAGGCCTCAGAAAAGGTCCATTGTTAGCAATCCACTTATCGTAAAAAGTTTCTTCCAATAAGTTGTTAACTATGAAGCTGTTGTGTGGTGGCGCGCCATCATGTTGGTAAAATATTTGCCTGTGTTCAGTTAGCGGTAAATTGTTCAAATATTCATTATCTAAATCTTGTAATATATTCAAATATCTTTCACCTAAAGACAAGTTGATACGTAATTTGAAAAACAGAAACCATTTAAGTATTAATTCATTACCATTTAAGTTTTCTTCATAAAAATTAAGTTTTACGAGTCCATCATTTCTCACAGCACAGTATACATTAAATTGCCAGGTTTCTTGATAATTTCGCAATCTCACGGCATGGGGATTCGAATCACACCAAAAGTGGGAAATATGTCTGCTGAAAAGTCAATTTTTCGTAAATTTTGCCTCGTCAGTCCAAATTATGTTGTCCAAAGTCGCCTTGTAACATTGTTAAAATAAATTCGCAAAAGTGAACTCTTCTGGTCAAATCGGTGTCCTTTAGGTGATGAACCATAGAAATGGAATAGGGATGGAATTTGTGTTTCAAAAGAATTCAATGAATAGAGTTCTTCGAGATTCCTGTTTGGAAGGCCACTTGTCTTAAGGATGTCATAGGATATGCCGCAAAATATCCGAAAATCGAAAATTCGATATTTTCATCATCGACAATTGGTTTTATTTTATGAACTGTTGCCTTAACGGTGCCAAAATTTTTGAAATATTTCACACGTTCTTGATAAAACTTTGTTACATTCTCCATAGATTATAAACAAATTTAAATAATCCTCGTGCGTATAATTTAAGCGCCCCAGCATGATGATTAATACTTGCCAAAAGGGAAGTGACAGCTATATACATTTGTTTAACACTCAACACCGTCATAGCCAACGAGTAATTGAACTTAAAATCCATAGCAAAATCCCCATATAAAAATATTGAATTGGAAATATTTCGAAAACTAAAAATTTTCGGAATAGACATCCATACACAAACTTACCCTTATTTTTAATGGTAAATAAGATAAGCTTATGAATATTGGGGTTTTCACTTGAAAAAATTGATTTTTGACAGTTTTCTCAATTTCATTTTTATTCTTATTTTTTGAACACATCAGTTTACTATCACATTTTCAAAATTTTACAATGTCTACTTTTCGAGATATCGATCGGCGCAGTTCGTCGTGGGACACCCTGTATATCTATGCTATTTAACTAAATTTATAATTCGACTAGAAAAAAAATTGTATATAAATTAAGTCCCTTGTTTTAATAGGATAGCAATAATTGTAATGATTATATGTTTGTTCTCTAATCTTATATTTCCTATAGAATTTAACCTCACAAACACCCTTAATAACCGATATCCGCTGCAATAAATAAACTTTCGCAACTTTATTTTACCTCAATTAAGTTTCTTTCAAGGTTACAAAGTAATTACGCTAGCCAATTACAGTTTACAACATTAATTTAGTGAGCATCTGATGCTGATGTAGCCTTCCGTAATTAAGAACTTCACAGAGGACATTTTTCTATAAAGTAAATTAGTTTTACACAAAAAAGAAAAATCAGAAGGCTCAAACTCCGGTGAAATCTTTTTCCAGAAGTGTCAGTGTACGCGTTTAAATATAATTAGTCCTAAATCCTCTCCTCAACTTAAAGTTAACAGAGTGGTATAATCAGGCTTTTTATTTAAAGAAATTTAAAATAATTTTGTATAAGTAATACACATCTCAAAAAAGAAAAATGCTTCTGCATCCCTTATACCATGTGTATTTTGAGGGATATTAATTTATACTAAAAAAGTTAGGAATAATGGGAATTTGAAGGGAAGGAGGCATTTTTATAAAATTTCCTTCTGCTACAAAATTGCTTATTCAGTGATGATTATTAATTTTATTTTCGATTTGGATTGTTTCGGAGAGTACTGAGAGATGGCGCTAGTTCCGCTCTACTGCGGTGGAACTTAACAGTGTCTATGAGATGCGAACTCCGAGTATTGAAGGTATCACTTGCACTACACACAAATAGGTCGAAACTGGTCTGCAGTTAGTGACATCCTGAGATGAAGGATTCTTCGCATCTTCCTCGTAGCATTCCAAGTCATTGTATTGTTACTAAGGAGTGTTTCATATTTTAGGAGACAACTATAAAGCAGATTTAGTAGGTTACGTATGGATACAAATTATTTTTCCAAATTCTAAATTGATATACTTTACAATAATATTTAAAAAATATTGAGAACGAAACCTGACACTAAATTATTAAAAACAAACAATAAATACGAACTTGTATTCAATAGGTAACCTGCTAACGTCGGCCTATTTCCGCTACTGAGGCCTAACACCGACGCCTGTAGACGAGCTATCCCCAACCAGGAATTTTGCCGAACCTCTTCCCTTAAGAAGAGTAGGGATCTTTTACTTGCCTAACATTTAAAAGACAAGGGACCGACGGCTTTACATCCCCTTCGAAGGATGGTATATCTCCTATACAACCCTCGCCTAAGGAAGTATAGCTTCCGCGCATACACTGATATACAAGCCGCTGAAAGATGTGTGAGGCGAGAACGCGGTTTCCATTGGAATGGTCACCATCCAAGTACTAACTGCGCCTGTCGTTGCTTTACATCGCATACCGAAGTATGTACATAGTAAAGACGCACCTACGCTCGCCTTTTGTGTCGAATTCTTAAGACAGTCCTATTCTTAAGTGTTAAGAAGTACGACTCCTTATTTCGACGGATTTCCCCACATCAGTGATATTGGTAAGAGCCCTCCAATTTGTTACTATTACTATTGTGCCTGTTGATACTGTGACACTGTTTGTTGTTATTTTGTCAATAAATTATATTTGTTTTAAACTAATCTTCTACTTTGACTACCCAATCTCCCTCTCTCACCAGCCAAGTGGCCGTTAGTCGCGGCTTCCCCAAACGTGGGTCGTGACAGTATTTTAGTGCTAACTGTGTTTAGACAAAATACGCAAATTTTACCATATAATTCAGCGGTCGTAAGGGGGAATATCTGTTTTGGTTTGATTCGTTGAGTCCTTATCTATATAAGGTACTTGCAAATAGGTTGGGATGTTATAGTTCCAAACATGAAATAAAATGCCGCATACAGCAAGCAAGGCAGACATTCACTAAATTGAGGCCCTTCCTATGCAACCAAAGTCTGTACTATTTGATCCGGTACAGAATGGTCAAATGCTATGTGTGGTCAATCTTACTCTATGGAATGGAAACCTGGATACTTAAAGTCACATCAATTAATAGATTGGAAGCTTTTGAAATGTGGTTACTGAGAATAATGCTCCGCATATCCTGGGTAGATAGAATTCGTAACGACGACGTACTGCAAAGAGCGAATGTGAAGAGGCAGCTCTTTAACTTGATTAAAAAACTCAAGACAAACCACCTGGGACACATCTTAAGAAGACCGAAATACAGAATACCACAACTAATCCTACAAGGAAAAATTTAAGACAAGAGAGGAGTAGGGCGTACACAAATGTCCTGGTTACGGAACATTAAACAATGGACTGGAATAACCAACACCGGCGAACTATGTCACGCGGCCAAGGAAAGAACCCTCACTCTGAGTTAGTCGCCTACGCATAATTGCATGGTAGCAGAAGAAGAAGAAGTTATATTCCTATATTTTATATTTTTATATATTTAACTATACTACATAGATAGAGGCGACGTTGCCGTAAGTGTTTTCCCTAATTTAAAAAGGAATTGTTGACATAGCATACCAATGGTTTGGGTCCTATATATGCAGATGAAGGTGACAAACCAAAATAAATAATATTAGGTCTGAAAAACATTTGAATAACGGTGTTCCACGAGGTACCATACTAGTACAATACTCTTCACGCTATTTGTTAATGATATACTGCTAGTCGGTTCAGAAGCGTGCAAAATACACCTTTTTGCTGGCGATAATATAATATACTTATCTTGAGATGATGTGAGGCAGGATATTTGAAAAATTAACAGCATATTAGAAACAATTTTGTACTTGATCCCTCTAACTTCTACAAATTTACCAATAAAAAGAGCTCACATGCTGGTGTACCTAACAGTTTAACATTAGGTGGTATAAATATCTTCGATCGTGAAGAAATATGCAATGTCTTTCCAAATTTCTTCAGCAATTATAGGAATGCTTTCCAACAACATCCAGGATTTTGTGCAAGATTGTAATAATAACTATTGTCATCAACTTAATACACCCTCTATTTCTGAAAATGACGTTATGACTTGTTTAATAAAGTTTAGGCCTAAGCTTATGAGCGGGACTGATGAAATTCCCGTCTTCTTACTACGTGATTGTGTCTCAATATGCACAGAACCACTTTCTAAACTGTTTAATTTATCCTTAAAATCAATGCTTTCCCCTTTCAGGGCCGATTTATCAATACCGGTTAACACTTAACTATAAGTTAAATGTCAAACGAAGAAATGGGTACCTATTGTTTTGCTTAACAGTTATCCTTTGGTTACGAATTAACCTTACATTGATAAATCGGCCCTCATTTAAAAGCTAGCTCCAGTTTTCAAGAAAGGTGACCGGCCCGATATCTGCAACTATCGTTCAATTCTCATGATTTGTAACTTTGCCAAATGTTTTGAAATGTTATTTTTGGATCATGCCTTTTTTTATTGCAAGCACTTGATCACAGATGCTCAATATAGTTTTGTTCAAGGCGTGTCCACTGTTACCAACTTATTTTGTATGACAGAATTCTTAACTGATGCCATCGATAAGGGACTCCAAGCAGATGTGATCTATACCGACTTGTAACTTGTAATTCAGCGCTCGGCGGGGCACATAGCCCGGAGAGTAGCTGTTGGTTGCAGTCTGGTTACGTTCCTTATAGTAAAAATAAGGATTTTATAGAGGAGTTTGCGACTAAAAATATTATGTTTAATATTCCGCACTCTAAAAGCACATTTGAACTATGCCAAGTCCAGTCAGGCTATTCATTTTTCGATTGCAACAGACACTGGACAGCTAGATGGCGCCTCCTGACTATTTTACATGTCGTTATTGTAAAAATACCGGGATGTACCAAATAGTCCTCGTGCCGGTCGTCACATGCCTACCTTGCACTGACGAGAGCCAACAGCTCGAAACTGCAGTCTGCAAGTGGTGTGTGACGGCTGGCAAGAGAGCTCCTTTAAATATGCAATTATTACACTTAACGCGCCAGACTTGTAACTTGTAATTCAGCGCTCGGTGGGGCACATAGCCCGGAGAGTAGCTGTTGGTTGCAGTCTGGTTACATTCCTTATAGTAAAAATAATGATTTTATAGAGGAGTTTGCGACTAAAAATATTATGTTTAATATTATGTAGTTACAGAATAGCACTAAGATTCTCCAAAATTAATTTGTTGACATAGGTCAAATTCTGCAAGGTTAGAACAGTTTAATATGAAAACTTTTTGATTGCACAATAATTAAAACAATATTTATTAAAAATAAACGTGCATACAAATTTCATAGTTTCTTTGCCTCTTTAATTTCAGCACTTATGAAGTCTGTGCTGTCATCATGACAGAAATTTTCCGACTGGGCTTGCAAAAATACAGTGTCCGTTATCGCTCAATTAAAAGAGTCTTCAAATTCCACAAAACTGTGAAAACACTACAATTACTCCTTCTTGGATAAGTAAAAACAAATTTTTATGCACTTATATCACAGTAAACTGCGCTTTTCTAATGCAGCTTCTATTGACATGCCCGTATTTTGTGACTTGCGACGTCGCACCAATAAGAAACCGTCTTCATTCACGTGGTTTTGTTTACATAAATATTTAAATTTTATAAACGAATATTAATCGAGTAACATTTTTTTTTTATGTTTTCTTTTTATTACATTCTCAACTTATACAGGGTTACTGGTAATTCGATACATTCCTTTGGAGATGTGATGGGGCATGAGCTAAGGAGTAAATCTAGCCCTAACATACATTATGCAAAACTGAATAGTTTTTGAGATATTTAAATTTTTTTGTTTTTCTCTAAAAAGTAGAACTTAATGTCTTAAAAGTTAATTTCCGAAAAATCTACTTGACATTTTTTATTTTTTTTTACTGGATTACTTGTCCAATATTATAGATATCCGTTTGGAATGAAAAAATCCGGAAACATTTCGACCATGTGAACATTTAAAATAAAAACTTTAAAAAACTTTTTTTTTAAAATCAGCTATGAAATTTACCCATTAGGTTTTTTCAAAAAAATATTAACGTAACACGCGTATAAATTATTATAAAAACTGCCTTATTTCAATAGCTATCTAACAAGGTACAAATGTTCAATGTACCCTTAATAGTTCTAAGAAAATACTAGTAAAAATAACACAAGTAGTACGAATTTTATTTTTAGATAAACAGTAAAAAACATTTAAAAAGTAGAGTTTAATTCTTCATTAATTTCAAAGTTGTACTTTATTTTTTATACGTCTTGCTCAAAATGGGAGCCCCTATTCCGTATACAGACACGGCAGCGTCTTTTTATTTCCGTCCTTGTTACTCTGGTTGTCAGATTATTCCTTATGTGTTGGGCAGCATCGACTATCCTTTGTCTAAGGTTTTCTATAGTATTGACTGGTATGGCATAGACCATCTCCTTTATATGACCCCATACTTAATAATCAAGGGGTGTTAAGTCAGAGCATCGCGCTGGCCAAGCTATTGGGCCCGCTCTTCCAATCCAACCGTTAGGGAAACGTTGATCAAGTAACTGTCGTACTGTCAGCCGATAATGTGCTGGACAACCGTCGTTCTGAAACATCATTCGCTGTCTGACGGCGAGAGGAACATCTTCTAAAATCACCGCCAGATCATTTCTTAAAAAATTTTCATAGATTTCCCCGTTTAAATTTTGAGGAAGAAAGTGTGGCCCTATTAAATAGTGGCCAATGACTCCCATCCACAGATTAATAGAAAACTTCATTTGGAAACTAGTTTCACGTGTTAACTTGGGATTTTCCTCTGCCCAATAATGTAGGTTGTGGAAATTTGTTATACCCTCGCGATTAAATTTCGACTCGTCCGTCCATAAAATACTTGTTAAAAAATTTGCACTTTCTGCATCTGAATTTAACATAAAGCGGCAGAATTCCACTCTCCTTCCAGGATCACCTTCCTCCAAGCCTTGGACAGGGGTACAGTGGTAAGGATGACATCCAACTCTACGTATCGTAGACCAAACTTTCCATTGTGACGCTCCGGTTAGTCTTGCGACTTTATTAGTTGAAATAGTTGGGTCTTCCTCAAAATACCTCAATATTTCTTCCACATCATCTGGTTCATAAACGGGAGGAGCACCAGCGTCACTTCTTCTACATTTCACGGAGCCAGTTTCAGCGATATTTCGATATGCCGTACTGAATACACGTGCATTTGGTAAGCGGCGGTTAGGGTACCAAAGACCATATTCTCGGCGAGCTTCAGCAGCGTTGCCGCCACAGTATCCATAGACAAACAAGATATCAGCGTATTCTGCGTTGGCATACGCGGCCATGGCACAGAAAATACAATAACAACAACTAATAACAACAACTACGAGCAAAATCTTCGATAACTAATTTAACAAGACCAACAAACTTAAGGGACACGGAGATAAGAATGTCAGTTAATGACATATATGCACAAACGTCAAAGTCAAGGACTGACTGACTTAAATGAAAATGAACGATTAGTCGTTTAATAATTTCCGCCACCAGCATTATCTTTACTAATTTTTTAATAGAACTATCAAGGGTACATTAAACATTTCCACCTAGTTAGATAGCTATTGAAATAAGGAAGTTTTTATAATAATTTGTACGCGTGCTACATTAATATTTTTTTGAAAAAACCTAATAGGTAAATTTCATAACTGATTTTTAAAAAAAAAATTTTACAAGTTTTTATTTTAAATGTTCACATGATCGAAACATTTCCGGATATTTTTCATTCCAAACGGATATCTATAATATTGGACAAGTAATCCAGTAAAAAAAATTAAAAAATGTCAAGTAGATTTTTCGGAAATTAACTTTTAAGACATTAAGATCTACTTTTTTGAGAAAAATAAAAAAATTGAAATATCTCAAAAACTATTGAGTTTTGCATAATGTATGTTAGGGCTAGATTTACTTCTTAGCTACTGCCCCATCATATCTCCAAAGGAATGTATCGAATTACCAGTAACCCTGTATAGTACATATTATGAAAGAATAACAAATTTAAGCATTTTTAAAATTCATGCATCTTAGTCATTCAAGGATACTCATTCGTTAAAGTCATATATCATACAAAAATTGATTTATATCAAGAATCATCCACAATAGTATGCAATGATATATGCGATACACACATATCACTGCATAAAACGTCACACAGAAATACCAGAGCGTTAACAAGATATACTATACCTAATTTCCATGTTCCATAATCCCAGACTTGCTTTGTGGGAATTTATTTTGGGCTTGCTAAGTGTAAAGCACACTACATCCCTATTATATTCCCTAAGAGGCAGTTGCATTGTTTGATTTATCGTATACTTAAAATAGCTGTATATTGTTCACATTCATAGATATTAGTCAGAATTTAGCTTCATTGAAATTAAGATGTTTGAGTTTGAGTGAATTTATTGCACTGTTTTGCTTCCAAATTAATATTTACTTTCGTTACGTAGCAAAGCATTTTTTTAAATAGAAATTTATCCACAAATATTAAAAGTAATTGCCACAAGTTGAACCATATCAAAATTAGCGAACACATTTATTTATTGACAGGAAAACCCCATTGTACATATAATGAAATAATAATAGCACAAAGTACAACATACAATATTAGCACAAATGTAATAAATAGAAACAAGAACAGAAACAGTTTATTTACACACAAAGTGGAAGGCTTACAAAGAAGAACTAATAGCAATATTGACATGGAATAATATAATTACATTACATTTATATATAAGGTTTACGCAGAGCTGATAATTCGTAACAGAATGGTCCCAGGGCGCTCTCCCACGCGGACGGCCTCGGGCACCAATCGCCCCAATCATCCCACCGCGCTCCCTCTCCGAAGCAGCCACTTCACTTCTGAAGAAGATCACGGCAAGACGGCAGGAACGCCAAGTGTCCAAGATGGTCCACGCAGGAGAGGACCCCAAAACCACTCAGCCATGATAATACATTACACATTCAGAACTCTCTTGTATTCTTTTTTAAAAATGCCTAACGAACAGTCTAACACATTCAGGCGGCTTTCATTGATATATCCCAACGTTCTTGTAATAGGTGAATGCAAGAATTAACTTCAACATTAAATAATGCATTTTTTCTAAGTAAATACCTAGGTACATTGAGGCTTATCAATTCAAGCAGCTCTAGGCAAGAGATCATACCGTTTAATAATTTAAACACAAAAAGCAAATCGGTCTGTAATCTTCTTGATTCTAGAGACATCAGGTTTAATCTACATAAAATGCTATTGTAACTGTGATCATCTATGGTATGATTTATGCGAAATGCACAGAATGCGCTCAATAGTTGTTTTGTAAATGACATACATTAGAGACCATACCTTGAAGCAGGTATAGACAAATTTAATAGATTCCACAGAGAATTCTCTACAGTTACGCAAGAGAAAAGCAAGCATATTTGAAGATTTCATCGTGATATTATTTATGTGTTCGTTAAAATTTAGATGGCTATTAAATGTTACACCCAAATCTTTTATTGAACTAACCCGTTCCAAATCTGAGTTGCCTAAGCAATAATATGCGTTGAACTTAATATTATCTTTAAAAAATTATATAAAACAACATTTGTCAATATTTAGATACAGACAATTCTTATTGCATCATTCATTTAAATTCTTAAGATCATTCTGGACTGATACCGCATTATTAACACATTTTATGGTTTTAAATAGTTTGAGATTATCCACAAACAATAGAAACTCAGAACTAACAATTGCATTGCTAATGTCATTAATAAATATTCAAAAAAGTAGAGGAGCACAATAAGACCCTTGAGGCACTCCTGAGCTGACATTAATTTCATTTGAGATGAAGTTACCCTGTTTAACCCTGTGTACCCGACCTGTCAAGAAACTATTGAACCATATCAGTAGACGGTCACTAAAACCTAACTCTGATAATTTATTGATCAATATCCTATGATTTACCTGATCGAACGCCTTGGAGAAATCTGTATAAACACAATCGATTTGAAATTTGTTTTCTATAGCATTCAACAACTTATTCTGATAAATAAGATTTGTCACAGTAGATTTACGATAACAAAAGCCATTCATTAATCAATACATCTTTACAGGACCAGCTCATCATACATAAGGCTGTCGAAAATTTAGGTATCGCCGATTGAACACATACGCCTCTGTAGTTTTTCACATTACCTTTGTCACCAGATTTAAAAATAGGCATGGCATAACTGTCTTTCCATATTTTCGGGAAAGTCCCCTGTTTCAGAGAGCTGTTGAATAAAAAGCATAAAGGATTGGTCAGAGTGCATATGGAACTCTTTAGTAAACATTAGGAATGCCATCTGGCCCCACTGTACGTTTATTAGTTATTTTAGACAGTTTTCAAAGATATTTTGAATCGATAAAGATAAAAAGGTGATAATTAAATGATTGCATCCCACTGAAGTCGCCTGGATAACGGGTTGGTTATCAGAGTATACTGTTGCGAAATAGCAAACAGACCTACTATCTCCTCTCCATTGGAAGCTTCCTCTTCTTCATAGAACATCATACCAGGTAATCTATAAGAGGACCTTTCTTCATTTAAGCATTTTCAAAATAATTTTGGATCAGAGATGGGACTTAAATTAATCCTATTAATATGGTTAGTATAACATATATTCGACATTTCAGATAATCAAGTTCGTTATTGAATCTCTTATACTGTTTGTGAGCAACTTTTTTCTCCACTATCGGCCATTTCAATTCATTATTGAAGTATTTAGGAAAACTTCAGGATTTAAAGTGTTTAAGAGTTACATGAAGGGCTATGCCTGTGTAAAGAATCTCGTAAAATTCAGAAGTAGCCCGATCTACATCATCAGCGAATCATTTTGAAACCCAATCTACAAATAGACACCACAGAAATCAGACAACCCCCCCATTCCCGAAGCCAGGGGCTTGTGTGGAAGGGGGTTACACATTGAAAAAACGCGGACATACAACCAATTCAATTCAATTCAATTCAAAACAGCTTTATTAAAATTAATGTGTACAGTAAATGTGCCTCCCCAGAGCCCATCCCGGGACCGACCCTGCAACCACCGCGTTAACGCGGTGGTGTATCGCAAAGCCGGGCCGAGGTGGGACTGGTTTGGCTAGGTAAAAATTGAAAATGACAAAAAACTTAAACTCCTTTTACATATGTAAATAAAATTAAGTGATATGACAAAAAATGCTTAAAAAAGAAAGCTTAACTTAAAACTGATTAAAACGATCACTTGGCTTTCGCCGTTCGTGCACTGCACTGAGTTTAATTTGGGCATTGACGCTGACTCCGTAACTTGCACGGGGTGCCATCCGCGAATTGCTCCAACTACGGGTTGCGCAAGGCAGCCCTAAACTGTGATTCTAAAAATTTTGATTGTTCTGATATAAAATTTGGATTCTGTTACGAGTTTAATGAAGGAAGGATGAATTTACAGACAAAAATGTACAAACAGAAACGACGAACAAACAAACGCGACACAAAAATACACAAAAACAAAAGAAGAGAGGAACAGGAAAGAATTAAAGTGGATGAAAGGTATGAAATATCAATGGAAGGTGGATAGTATTAGAGAAGGTATAGTAGGTGAAAGTTTGGCTAGAGTGACTGCGGGAAGATTGGCAACGTCTGGTAATCCGAAATGGGGCATTATGCTGTCTAATTTGTGTAATGTGTCTTGTTAGCGGACTATCGCCCAGCTTGAACGAATAGAAGTTTTGAGAGATGTGCTGGACGTAGTCGGCTATCGGGGTTATGTCTTTGCAGCGTTCGTAAAGGTCTCTGAGGGATGTGTATCTTCCTGAATTTGATATGAAGCGCATATATTTGTGTTCTAGCACTTTTAGTTTATTCATTGTCTTGGCCGACGTGCTGCACCACACCGGCGCCGCGTATGTGATAGACGGCCTGACCACCATCGTGTGCAACAATTTCTTATTTTGTCTGTTTAATCTGCTACCCCTGACCATGAGCGGATACAGACTCCTGGACAGGGAGTAGACCGTCCGTATGGTTTCATTTATGTGGGTGTTGAACGTCAGTCTTCTGTCCAGTCGAACCCCCAGATACTTCACGCAGCCCCTGACGGGAATTTGGTTGCCCCTGATCGAGATTGGTGTAATTATGCGGTTCTCTGTGAATCGACGCGTGAAGCATATCGCCTCGGACTTCTCAGCGTTGACCCGAATCTTCTGCTGGTCGTAATAAGCCGTGGCACGAGCCATGTGCGCCTTCAGCAGCATGTTTGCCGCCTGTGCGTTGTGTGAATGCGCGTACATGGCCGTGTCATCAGCGTACTTGGCCAGCTTGGTATTCGGGAACTCTGGGAAATCTGAGACGTACAAGTTGTACAACTTCGGTGACAGGCACGATTCTTGCGGGACGCCCGCATGAATGGCGGACATACAACCATTTCCTTCGACAGTGCCGGAGCCAGCATTCGAACCCACGCGGCTATTGACCAGACGAACGATAGAAGCAAGATAATTATTTAACCCTATATAATCAGCATTTCTAAAATTGCAATAAGGTACATTAAACTATAGAGAGTACGAGTAATTACTATTAATTGTATATATGGAGAAGCAATAACCTACGTGATGGACGCTATCAGGAAACAGCTTTCGAAACAACTGTGTTCTTATTGTTTGTGTAAAATAGATCTAATACCACATCTCTATTATTGGGCACTAGACTGACCTGGTACATTTATTTATTTATTATTTATTATACAGAAATAAGAGCAGGGAAAATATACCCATTATGCTCAACAACAGAAGACATTAGGTCAAACAGCAATACATTAAAATACAAGAGAAAAAAAATCGGCAGCTACTGGAAGCGACTGCAACCTCCCCACTCGGTGGATCTTTGAAGCCGAAAAGAGCATTAAATTGTGTGACAAAATGGCACTAAACGTAATCCGAACTCATCCAAAAACCTTTTCAGATCTTCTGGGGCACTAAAAAAACCCTCAACTTAATGAATTTACAATCATCTATGCGAGTTATTACCGATATTATCGCTCGTTGAATAATATACTATTAGGATATTAACAACTTTAACATCACTTGAACGACTAAGAAAGTCTAGTTATCTTAAATACTACAGATTTGTAAAGCAACAATTTGAAAATTGGTAAAGTGATAATCTATAATAAATTCACCAACAAAGGTACAGAAAGCATATGATATTGTTATATCTACCTTTAAAGTTTGTGACAATCCACTAAAAGTTACAAATATGCCGAAGTTTTATTAACATGACATGACACCAACGTTATCGGATGACAAACGATGACAATGACAATCATCAAAATTTGCCCATTGCAATCCGATCGCTCGCGGCTGTCTTTGTTAAATGAAACATTAGCATTTCAGTAATTTTACTAGTATCATGCGAAATGTGATCTATGCCATATTTGCTTTGTTTTTAATTTTTTTCACGGAAACCAAATCGAAAGGGTGGAAGTGTGATATATCGTTGAAATCAGAATTTTAACTGCTTTTCAATGGCTCCATTGCAAATTGAAAGTAATTATAAATTAAACAACTTGTTGCGTCAAAATGGCACTAAACGTAATCCGATCTCAACCAAAACCTTTTCAGATCTTCTGGGGCACTAAAGAAACGCACACGCAAAGTATGATTCAAATCCGTTCAGTAGTTTCGGCGCTATCGTGCTAACACACATACACACATACACACACACGGACATTTTTCAAAAATCACTTTTTTGGGTTCCTAGGACCTCAAAACGTAAAGATTTGATGTTATCTCAATTTTCGTTTTTGTACCAATTTTAGTAACCTCTCACAATTTTATTGTGGAGAGGTTAAAAATACAAAGTAAATGATCAAAAACAAATCAATTCGATACATGTCTGTCGTATCTACATTTAAACAAATTTACAGTGGGTGCGGACACAACACAAGATGGGAGAGTGTTCCATGCGTAGAATACGCGCACTGAAAGGAAGCATTCGCGAACAGAGCTCCTGAAGGGGTCCCTGGTGATCTTAAATGGATGTCCACGTAACCTGTTGTCATTAGCGAGAGTAAATAAGTTGTGAATTGGAAATAATTCATTTCGTATTCCTTTGTAGACCAGGGCCAAACCGTTTAAAATAACGTAATAGATGATACATTATTAGCAGTATCCGAATGTAGTTAATGGTGTAAATAATTAAGGAAAAATTGTCCAGACTGAGTAAAAGTTCGGGAAGGGGGGTTGGGGTGGTAATATATACATTTTTAGGGGTTGGTACTCGTTTTTTTGCGATTTGCGGCTAAACTATGCATCCTATCGAAAAATGTTGAATATAAAAGTTGTATATAATGAAAAAATCTAAAACTTTGTAATTAATTATTATTGACAATAACCTCAAAATTATCGAGAAAAATGCAAAAAACCGTTTCCTCGGTTTTTAATTTATAACTATCGCAAAAATGTTTATATTTTCATGAAAATTGGTGAAAATGTTTTCTTTTGTGTTTCAAACAAGCCCAAATTTTTTCAAAGCGAAATATTTAATTTTAGACGTTTTATGAAGAAAATAAAAAAAAGACCTAATTTTCAATCGAAAAATTTGGTTAGCAAATTTTCGATTAATGAACTTTACTAGTGCTCATTTTTTTCGTTGAAATCTCAACTTTAATATAGAATTAAAATATAATATTGTTTATTTACAAAAATATCGTTAAAAAAGCGAAAAACTGAAAAACTAGTTTTTAAAAATCGAGTTTTCGGTGAAAATCATGAATTTCTTTTTCTTTATTGTAAATAAATGTTTACATTCATAAAAGCGTTAATTCTCATACAATACTATGTTATACATGTTATTCATGATTTTCACCGAAAATTCGATTTTTAAAAAGTAGTATTTCAGTTTTTCGCTTCTTTAACGATATTTTTGTATATAAACAATATTATATTTTAATAATACATTAAAGTTGAGATTTCAACGAAAAAAATGAGCACTAGTAAAGTTCATTAATCGAAAATTTGCTAACCAAATTTTTCGATTGAAAATTAGGTCTTTTTTCTTTATTTTCCTCATAAAACATCGAAAATTAAATATTTCGATTTGAAAAAATTTGGGCTTCTTTGAAACACAAAAGAGAACATTTTCACCAATATTCATGAAAATATAAACATTTTTGCGATAGTTATAAATCAAAAACCGAAAAAACGGTTTTTTGCATTTTTCTTGACAATTTTGAGGTTATGGTCAATAATGATCAATTAGAAAGTTTTAGATTTTTCATCATCTACAACTTTTAACATTTTTCGATAGAATGCATAGTTTAGCCGCAAATCGCAAAAAACGAGTACCAACCCCTAAAAATGTATATATTACCACCCCAACCCCCCTTCCCGAACATTTACTCAGTCTGGACGATTTTTCCTTAATTATTTCTACCATTAACTACATTTTCCGACAATTCGTATACTGCTAAGAATTTTTATTGCCTTAACAGGATTGGCCCTGGTCTATTGAAGGTAGTGATAAGGTCGCCCTGACGTCTTCTGGCAGCCGGTGAGGTAAGTTTAAACTGTTCAAGCCGATCTTCGTAACATGGGCGGATGCCTCCAAATGGTATCCGTGTTACGCGGCGTAGGACGTTCTCTAAAAGGTTTGAATCGCGTACCGAGGTAGGAAACCATACACTGTTTGCGAATTTGAGTACTGGACGAACATATGTTTTATAAAGTTTGGATAAAGTGGTGGGATTCAAGTGGACGAAAGTTTTATTCAGAAGATATACATGTATAGAAAACCAAATTATTGCACCACTAAAACTGCCGAGGATGCTTGCGGTTAAGTTACGTTCACGCCCAAGTTATCGTACAACCACGAGGCTTCTGGGAGGTTGTAGTCACCAAAAATAAATATATTAAGTGAGAGAAACTTCGAGAATATATCCTCCGCAGTATAACAATACATCTGGTATACTTCACTAGATGAGTTGGGTAGTATATACACCCACCAATTATAAATTCGAAGTTATTATATTTACACAGAATAAATAACTGCTCAACAGAATTAACACATAGTTTAATGAGCTTAGCTTGGATAATACCTTTAATTGCTATAAAAATACCTCCACCTCTTAGTTTATTACTTGTTATTGTATTATAATTTATAACATGGCTAAAATTATACACATTTTTGATTAGATGGCTTCAGTGATATATTATAATTATGTGTCCAAGACAAGTCGCAGAACAATTTTCATTTAAAAGCTCACCCGTTATTCTTAGTGTCTGGTAATAAAATAGTTTAAATTCAATTCAGTTTCTAGAATACTTAGTACAGCTATAAAATGGTACTTTACGTAATACTGCAGCTGAGGTTCGGTTGAATGGAACCATTATTTAAACTGATTGAACATATTAATATAATTTAATTTTCAACTATTAAGTTAAACTCCTTAGTTCTGGGTAAATATCATATGTAATTGGCTAGCGAATTTCTCATTCGCATTCAACAATTTTCGTTTAACGTTCTCTTAATGGCATTAATTAAAATTTTAATCAATCCGTCTACAGGTTTCTTTGTTAAAAAATTCCCAGGAGTTAACCTTCAGACGCAAGACCTAGTTATGAGGCTATCCTTGGTATAAATTAAATTTTTTATTGATTATTTTACTGCCAGTTATGACTTATTGTTTCTAACTTACGATCGAACACTTGTATATAGATACATAGTAAGTCTATTTATTCTATATATATAGATAGATAGATAGATAGATATATAGTACAGTATAATAGATAACGGAAGTCGTGAAGTCTTCAGGGAAAGCACTTCTTTCCGGGTAAAATTTATCTACACGGAAAAGGTATAATATGACAAATCTTTTAATATACTGGACTTACTTTTATATACACTGATAAAGGTCTAAAGAGCCGAAACATTTGTAGAGAATCTTAAATATAGTAATTCAATACATCTAAAAGCAGTGTTTACTTATAGTCCAGTCAATGAATTTTTCAATATGGGGGTGTAGACTACATGGAGGGCGGCAAAATTTTTGACATCAGGGATGGGTGGGGTAGTTAGGAGGTAAACATCTTAAAAGTCCCCGACCCTAGGAGATAAGCCTTGCGGGGTAGGGCTTCCGGAAGGCACTCAATTTTGATTTCATTTTGTTTCTCACTAGTAACTCGAAAACTATTGATCCTAGAGGAAAAAATAACCTTATCTTTTTGAAAGCTAATAAAATTTCCTACAATTTTTTATTTTAGCGAAAAGTTTCTATCTTCGATCGTTGTTGAGTTACCTGCTTCTGAAAATCGCCGATGCCCGGAACACGCTGTTTCGGATCACAGTTTTCGTCATACCCGGCTTCTAACACCTCAAATCTTCTCTGTAACATAAAATACAACCAAATCAAGTGAAGAGAATTAAATTGACTTTAAAATCGTGTATTCTACATATAATTAATGGCCGAGATGATGGATTTCTAGATTATTTGCTAATGTGATAGGGTTATTGCTTGAAATCATACCTACATTTTATTGCATTCATTTGGCTTTTTTTGAATCTATTTATTGTTGGAAGTTATTGCATTTGTTAAATTTAGGCAGTTTTCTCTCCAGTAGCTGTGATAGGCGAAGATGTGGACTTGGCACACGAAAACCCCTCCCCAGCGTGACATATTCCTCGTGAAATCTGGCAAAGGAAAAGTATGCACAGCAACATATCTTCACAAGAGCTGCAGCAGCTACGGCTGGAGCACATTATGTTAGTACATGCTTTCACAGGCTGTGCTACCACCTCCGCAGCCCTCAGGAAGAGCAAAGTCAGGTTTGCAAAATTATACAAAAAAGACAAATCGGTCAAAGAAGCAGTTGAGGTGCTTACCAGCCCTTCACCAGCAGACATCATCTGACGTCGAAAGAGAAGGACATCCTTAGATGGTACGATCGCTTCGATCAAGTCATACATTACTACTCTCCCACCAACTGAGGGGGCCATGAAGTAACATTTCTACAGGATGTACTACCAAATCCAGCAGTGGATGAAAATCATACTGCCCTCACATGCCGTTTAGGAATTCCTGGCGGGGAGAAGAGAAATGGGGAGCTGATGCCCAAGCTAACAGACAAAAATGTTGTACCCGACGAAATTTTATAAGTTCTATTTTGTCGTTGCAAAAAAGATTGTGACTCCGGAAGAGGCGGATGCAGAAAGGCATCATTAAATTGTTCGCCAGCATGCCTCAACTACCAGGGCAACTGCTACAATGGAGTCCCCATAACAGAGGAAGAGGAGGATGAACAATTTGATGACATAATAGTTTCTTTGAAGGATTTATTTTCCTCTTCTGTTGGCGTGGTGACCCCATAAACTATCCCCCCGTCCGAAAATTGATCGGTTTCTTTTCTTTCTTTCAGAAAAGCATTAACAATTATCCAATTCTAAATAAATAAATGTAGTGGTTATATTATGTAAATAAAAGAATAGTTCAAATGTGCTTTTAGAGGGCGGAATATTAAAACATAATATTTTTAGTCGGAAACTCCTCTATAAAATCCTTATTTTACTATAAGGAACGTAACCAGACTGCAACCAACAACTACTCTCCGGGCTATGTGCCCCGCCGAGCGCTGAATTACAAGTTACAAGCCTGGCACGTTAAGTGTAATAATTGCATATTACCATCAAAACGCTAATGCTTCGATTGCAACATACACCAGCCTTTAAGTAGGATCAGTCTCTCGGCTGGTGTTTGTACGATCTGAACTGAAGATTTAAATTTGTTCAAGCCATACACTATTCAATTAACTCAAGCGATGCGGTTCTCCATTTTCAGACTGGCAGTTTTTGAACAGCAGGCGAACTGAGATTTCACCACACACACAAGCTGTTTGATTGTCCGATCGCTAATGAACAATATTTTTCAGAAGAAAAAAGTTAGCAGCACTTCTTGTACCTTTATTATTAACAACGGCAAAGAAATATTTTTGGGACTGTAGGCGAACTGTATGTGAATGGGTTCCTTTAGTTTTAAGATCCGCAGTTTACAATAAAAATATTAGACATCCGCGCGCTCTAGCAATGCCACAATATCGCACTGTATTATCCCAGGTAATTTTTCCTACACATCCGTGCACTTATGCAACTCAATTGATCCCATGATATATAAAAAATCTGTTCACAGTTAATGTATAATGTAATCAAAGCTTGGTTTATGAATACCAACAATACCTAGTTATTTTTAGACATTTTTGAGTACCATTTTGTATCTTGCTTATGTTTGATTATTTTATTATTATTAACAGAAATATTTGCTACTTCATTTTCGAATACTGCTAGTAATAAAATAAATTTGCATTTTGGCTCCAATATGTCACTACCATGTACTGTACACAACTATTACTCCATTTTTATATCTAATAAATAAATCGTTGGAAGATGGATGCTTTCCTGACGTCTTAAAACTTGCTGTAGTAGTGCCCGTTTTTAAGAGTGGAGATCCCCTTGATATTGACAATTATCGACAAATATCCGTCTTAAATTCTGTATCTAAGATCATAGAAAAAATTGTATATGGCCGCTTATGGTCATATTGCGAAGTAAATATATTGTTGACTGCATCGCAACACGGATTTAGATCGGGAAAATCTGTAGATACTGCTTGCTTCCATTTGTTAGACTACGTATATTCGTCGTTAGACAACGGAAAATATGTTGTAACACTGATGTTCGATTTATCAAAAGCGTTTGATACGGTCGATAAAAGCTACTTAAAAGATAAATTATATAGCATGGGTTTCCGAGGAAACATATTGAATTGGATTATGTCTTACATGGACGGAAGAACATTAAGAGTTAAATTAAATAATGAACTTTCTGCAGTAAAAAATTTAAATCTTGGAGTTCCTCAAGGCTCCGTGCTTGGTCCATTCCTTTTTCTATTTTACGTAAATGACATGCTTTATTACATAAAAAGTGGACATGTAACTATGTTTGCAGATGACACCACCGTAACTGTACCTGCCGACACCCCTGAAGAGGTAGAATGGCTAGTTGATAATGTTATGGATGAACTAGGAATGTGGTGTTAAAGGAATAGACTCATCTTAAATGAGAGAAAAACCGTTTGTTTGAACTTTGGTTTGCAAAGGCGGCTACCATCTTCAGTAATCAATGACCATCTAACTTTGGCAGAATTAGGTAAATTGTTGGGAACTAACCTAGATATGAAATTATCTTTTGATATAGATATTGATTCCGTATGCAAAATGTTAAACAAAGCCTATTTTGCTATTCTTCAATTAAGAGATGTTCTAGATGAAAGGGAATTGCTGCAAACATATTATACATTGGCCTACCCTCATATTTCTTACAATATAATCTGTTGGGGAAATGCTAAGGATCGGGAGCGAGTATTCATAGCTCAAAAAAGAATAATATAGGCTAATTTATAACTTACAACCTTGTGAAACATGTCGGAATATATTTAAAAACAAGAAGATCCTTACGACACCTAGTATATACATACTAAAGTGTTTATGCTTCACTAAGAAGAACATAAATATTTTTGAAACAAGATCAGAAAATCATTTATATAATACCAGACACGGCCAATTATTGTCGATTCCTAGGCATTCCACGACAAGATATGAACATTCCCCATATTATAACTGTATACTGCTATACAATGTGTTGCCTAACGAAATTAAAATCTTAACAAACTTTTATAAATTTAAAAAGAAAATAATAGAATTATTAATTTTGAATTCATTTTATAACATAAATGACTTTTTATATTCAGATTTTTTAATCCCATAGTGTATTGTTTCTTGTTTTTAAATTGTTATCTTGTATTTTTGTTTTTAGCTATTGATGTGTCTATTAGTGTCATGTAATTTTAACGTATTATCTTTTCTTTTATAATGTTAGTGTTACGATAATTGTTATATACACTTTTCTATTTGTTCTTCTTTGTTACATATACATATATTTACTACTTTTTTGTATTCCCTGACTTACCATATATACACTGTATCATAAATGGTCAATAAATATTCTATTCTATTCTATTCTATTCTATTCTATTATTATCATTGTTTATTATTTTCTTAAATATTCATTTACATGTATAATTTATTTTTGAATTTTCTGTGTATAATATAATGCACGCATACTGTTAATCTAGAATGAAATAATGCATGTCACATATGTTATTCTTTTTTTATTTATATAATTCTAAGCTACTTAAAAGGTTAATTGTAAGAATAGTCATGTGGCTAAACTTCGCCTGTAAGTCACTCTGTGTAATGTGTTTATTATTATCATTATAAATATCTTCGTCACTTTCAATCTTTTTTGATAACCTGGTATTTACCTGTGGAAATGTACGTTTGGGGCGTTAATTCAACCTTTTACACATCTGGCAAATTTTCACCAGATATACTCCTCACAAATCAACGTAATGAATTAAATGTAACTAATAAAGCTTAAAATAACCCAAGCGTATATCCCTGCTAAAATCATTTTTGTTGCTTATTATGTAACTTCCCAGAATTTCGTATTTCATATTTTAAAACACAAAAGTTATAAAGGCGATCTCGATTACATTTATATCCGCTATACAACTTTACCCAGCAACGCCGTTGTATATTTTAGTGGGAATTTCAAGAGACAAAAAGATTATTATTTAGAATTGCGAAATGATCCGGTGAAAATGGATCGGCTTCCCTGCTTCAACAAAGACAATGAGAAGGATGTCCGGACCATTTCATTAACTCCAAATGAGTTAACTTAAGACTCGTTTAATAGCAAAAAATTCAATTATTCTCTTTTAAATAACATTTGATGGGGAAAAAACGCTCCACCCAGCAGCATCAAAATCTTTTATTCCCATTGTCAGACGTTTATGTCCTGGAAACATCGATATACTTTTTACTTCTGTTACAAAAAATTACGATTGGATAAAACTGCCTAAGAATGAGTTATCAAAGAAACAATAAATTTCCAATTATTGGAAGAAAAGTTAACTGACTGGTAACTTTCGTTCTGCCAATATTTAATATTGAGTCTAGCTAGCGCCTCTAAATGCTGATAAAACAATTTTTTTCTCGTGTTTTTTTTTGTGTCTGTCCGATATTACGCTCTTGCTTGTGCGTGATTTATGGGAGGATAACACGTCTGAGATTTACGATTTGTAAAATAATGCTTTGTTGATTGCAGTAACAGAAAAAGTCTAGTTTATTGGGATTATTAACAAGAAGAAACAATTTATTATATTTTTCTCTAAAGGTTTAAGTTTATATAAAAAAAATCGTGCGGTTATATAAATTCTCTTATAGGCAAGACATAATCAGTCCCAATAGTAACATGACTAATAGTACATGGTTTGGTTTATAGATTTTTGTCTCTCTTCTCGTTACTATCTTATGCGCTTTGTCCTCCGTATATCATTGAATACTATGTATGTATATTGAGCCAAGGTCACTCCGAATTAGGTATATCTTTTTATGGTGTTGAAATTTATCAGCTTGGAAGCGGAATAGTTTAGAGTAATCTCTTTCACCTTGCATACCTCATGATATTTTTCTGAAACTGGAGGATATAAAAAGCAGACATATTTTTTAGGATCCCGCTGGACAATTCCCTAAAATACAAATCAAGGCCGTAACATTCCAGCTCATCTAACATGTCACCAATTATTCATCGGTAGAGACCTCAAATTTACAAGCCGTTGATATATAAATGATGCCACCTATTTCATAGTAAAGAACTCAATCTTCTAAATTTTTTCTAGATAACTAGAGTTTAAGACTAGCTTATGTTGTAACATATGCGGCAATACCGGCCTCAATAATCGTCAGAGGATCCTACACTTTATCTTTATCTTAATATTGACAATGCCAGTGCTATCCTTAACGTCTAGACCACTATTAGATAACAGCGCGGTGGCCGCGTTTGGACTAGACAGACAGCACTAAATTTTAATTATTTTAGTAACCGAAAGAGTTACCAGTATATTCACTTTTATTCTCAATTAAAACTTATGATAAGAAACCAGAACTAACTTTGGAAATGCCGAACTAGAACGCACTTAACCTGCTCGTGGCGCTCGGCCTTTTATATCGAGGATGGTGCGTGCGATCTAGATATGTCTGGAAATGTCCCCCACCATTCCGTGTGGGCACGATGGCGTAATATTGCATCGTCCAATGTAAAAATGAAAAATTCTGAGATCAAAATTATATGACCGTCTCGGTATTGAAAAGGAACATTTTTTGGTAATGAGTGAAGTTCGAATCGACTTTGGTTTGAAAGTTATTAACGAAAATATGCCGAATAAATTGACTAAATTTGCAGTCCCTGCACTTGAGTTGAATATGATATGAAATTGTGTCGATGGGTCTGCAGTTTTGATGAAGAAAGGGGATTGGTTGGAAATAAGTATTGATATTAATGGGGAAGCTAGTGCCGGTACTCATTGAAGGATATGAATAAAGATTGATTGGGTTTGGATATTAAAGACGCAAAATGGATTGAGCCTCGAATTTGAAGAGAAGATTGTTTGCTAGAAAATTAAGTTATCAATCGAGGTACGGAAAGTAGTTTGGATGTTAATGAAGTTCATTGGGGCCCGATATTCTTTAGGGCGATATTTTGTAATGTTAAGGCCACAAAATTGGTAATTTGAATATTATATGAGAATTGCTGGCGGATTGAGATTAATTATGAATTATAGGAGAATTTTGAATTTTTTCACAATTTGTTTTTGAAAATTGTAGTCTTTTGATTGAATTTGATATTAGATTTTTTTTCGTATTCTGCCAAGGTGACATGAAAGATTGACTTATTTTGTAAATTTTAAGATTTTTGAATTTTTTTATGACGTCATATGTGAGACGCACTATAACAGTATACGCTATAGTCTTAGAATGTTGGAAGTGCAGCTGAAATTTTTCAAATTCTGACATATTAGCCGCATTTTAATAGATGGTAATGTTAAAGAACACACCCAAACCTTGGATAAACTTTTCAAAACTGTAACAAAATCCGAACATTTCGCGTGAAAAGCGTGCTTCACGTAAAAATGCCGTTGAAAGAGGTTTTTATATTTTAAATCACATTTTCGCTCTACGGAGCGTTCTTTATGCAAAAATTTCAGAAACTCATCAAGGAGTGTAATTTTAGAAAGTGTAGTAAATGCCGCTGCACGTGGACGTAATATCGCCCCGACCACCAAAATTTAGAAAGTGTGACTAAAATCGACTTTAATTTCGGAAATTTCAAAATAAAAAACCCTTTTACGAATCCACGTTGTGCAGCACTGCAACTCATGCGTTGTGTTAAATATGAGGACAAGTTAATCCAGCCTCTAGTCAAAGTATATCGAGAGTTTTAGCAAAAATAGCCTTTAGCGACAGGGTGATCATTCATTTTTTAGCAGTCGATTTTGACGGGAAAATGATGGATTTTAACGGGATTTGCCCTAAACCGGTTCCTCAGTGATTCGGTGTCAGAAAAGTGTCTTTACTATGTACTCATATGTGCATGGGACCGCCTTGCCTGAACGTATGAATTTATAATTGCTACAATATAATTCAAAGTCGTTGCGATTCAAGCATTTTTAAGCTCTGAGGAGCGAACCAAATTATTATTGAACTGATAATACGTAAACAGACAGGCAAGCAAAAACCCACCAAAAATTTTTAAACATTGAACTTTTCTTGAATGTTTTTGTGTAATCGTTAGCTATAAACCGCATATTGGATGGTAGTTGGTACATTATAAGTCGTTCCGTTCCTCACCATGTGTTGTACATGGGCCAGACTATAGTTTGTCAATACATTTTTCTTGAAGTTTGGTACCATCAATGAAGCAGTTAAGCATAAACGAACAGTAAGTATAAATTTTGTATTACTCTCTGTCTGAAACAGTCGTTTTGAACCCTTTTTGTGAACGTTTAATATTCATTTTTGGAAAATAAAATAGAAGTCCTTCAGACGCGAAAAGATGGATAATTCACAGTAACACCAATGTCCGTCATCGGTTGTATGACTCGCTGCGTTGATTTTTTTTGTATATCTTCGGCAGCGTCATGTTTTTCTGACGTTTGAAGAAAAAATAGTTTTCATAAAATTTTATGCTCCCAACTTTTTTAGAGATATTTGCCGGAACAGCAATTGGAAACGCACCATATTAAACACATCATAATAGGAATAGCATTTACCTGATATATAAATGCGGAAACAGCCACTCCTTTGTAAGATACTATTCTGAAATTACGACAGTGGAAAATTAAACCGCAATACCAGTGGTTATATTCCGGAAAGCCAATTTGGCTACTGAACATAAATATACACGTACTGTTGCAGCTAACATTTACAGTTAAACTGAAACTATAATGGGTTTACTAAAACCATTTTCACTTAAATGTTCTGCCTTATAAAAATATGTATTGCATTTAAGTCTAGATTATAAAATCGTCCAAACCACTGAGAAAACTGTAATAGTATATTGTTTTATGTGGAATAAAAGAGGCAAAATGGCACTAAGGGTAATCACAAATAAAGCTACTCGTGAATCATGTAGATCTATCTTTCGTGACATGCAAATTTGGACATTTCCAGCACTATATATTTATCACTGCTTAATTTACGTAAAAGAAAATCAATCTTATTTTAATGTGCATACTGAATGACATAACTACTACACTAGAAATCGAAACAATATTATACTGCCACAACATAGACTACATACTACCCATAAAAGTTATATTTATACTACCTCGAAACTATACAACCGCCTACCTATTATAATAAGAAACTTAAAAACCACTCGATTTAAGACGAAGGCTAAGTATATTTTAATGAAAATCTCCCCATACTGCCTCGATGAGTTTTACAATGCTTCTTTTCAAAATCTATAACTGTTTCATATACCAAGTATAATTTATGTTTATGAGTCCTACCTAATATTTTAAATAATTTATAACTGCCTGTACTTGCTATATGTGTATTTGTTATTACATGTTATGTGTATTTTATTGATAATGCTAAAACAATATGTACTATACATGAATGTGTATTCAGCAAATAAAGTATTTTTTTTATTATTATTATTATTACATTTTGTATCGAGAATATGCTTGATGGATGAGCGAAGCGAAGATGAGGTATCACAGGAAGCAGGAACGATCAAACCATGCCATGTCAATGGTGGAGAAGGTTTTTTTTTGAATTTAAGAATTTTGTTAAATCCGAATCATTAAATCATAATCATAATTTTGGCATACCCTCTTAGTATAAAAGTCTATATGAACTTCAGTCAATGATACCTTTTATTATTTTAACCACACCTGACGAATCTACGCCAGAAAGTCTACACCATAAGACTTTTTATTCATTATATTTCAACGGGTTTCAGCATGACTAATAACCACAAAAATGTCGACAATATTTGTCATGTCACAACTATGAAACCTCCAAAATGTCATTATAAATTTTAAAATTGCCTGAAATTCCCGTATTTATCAAAATATGGAAAAGTGCCATAAGGAAAAGTTGTTTGTAACTGCATTAAAAATCTAAATCTTTGGTTTCAAAATTTGAATGTTCTGGTTTTTAATTTTTTTTATTTTTAAACGGAACACCCTGTATATTATTACATTTTTGAAATGCTTGAAGACTGTGAGTACGATGATAAGTAACATTTCGACTTTATGAACAAAATTTCACTCGAAATTTGTTGGTGCATTTAGAGTGGCATTTCCAAAAAAAATTGCTTCTAATGGACGGGTATGATGTCAGAAAAATCAAATCGAGCATAAAAAATTGAGAGTGTGTATTTCATGGGCCATCAAATTTGGCTTGAATAGTTATTTTTAACAAAACTTCATTTTTTCAAATGGAACCGTAATGGTAGAGTACTACCATGAAATAGCGGATGTTATAAGGAATCTGTGGATTTGCCCAACAGCAATTGTTATCTGGTCATGGCACTCAAGATGCACCAACAAATTTCGAGTCAAATTTGTTTCATGGAGTCGAAATGTGACTTATAGGATATTACCGTACTCAGAATTTTTCAAGGATCAGAAGAATATAATAATATACAGGGCGTTTCATTTAAAAATCAAAAGTTCGTGTCATTTCCTGTGAAACCGGAAGGGGGTCACAAAGTATCTTCCTGGCCATAATACGTCTACCAAGTTTCATTCTGATATGCTAAAAAATAAGGACAAAAAGGGGGATCAACCATGATCCATTCACACCCGGTATTGTATAATAAATGTTTTTTGTTGAAATCCTATTTTTTTTTATTTGTGTCATTCCTGATAATCGTCTCATATTCGTCTGATAACTTCCAGGACCACCGCATCTGCATAGGATAAATTAATTAATACCGTTTTAATCGTTAGTTTTAAATTATAACATACGCAGTCAGAATAATTTTGCCTTCTTGGTTGGGCAAAATTCGACAGGACTTCACAAATAAGTGACGCCCTCTCCTTAGGTTAGGTTAGGTTGAAATGTGAGTGGGTCTATACCAGACCCTCCACCGCGACCAATCGGTCTATTGTGGCTCACTCCTAATTTATATTTCCGTTTAAAAATCAAAAGTTGGGGTAATTTCCGGTTGACCACTCCATATTATTAACCAAATTAGAAAAATATGGTGTTAGGGATATCACTCTTGATTGGTTCCAGTCATATTTAAACAATTGTTCCCAACAAGTTAAAATCAAGAATGTAGTATCTAGCTTGTCTTTTGTGGGCTGTGGAGTTCCTCAAGGATCCATTTTAGGACCGACATTATTCAACATATATATTAACGATATACTAAACTATCTTGAACATCCATTATGCTTGACAGTTCCATATGCTGATGATACTAATATCTTAATAACAGCTAATAACTTAACGGATGCGGTAAACTGTGCTGCATTAATATACAAAAAAATAGCTTTGTGGGTCCAAAAAAACAAGTTATGCATGAATAATGAAAAGACAACATGTATTGTATTTAAAATCACTCGATCCAACATTAAACCTAATAACTCTTTAATGAACCTTACTTATTCCAGTAATTCGAAACTGTTAGGCCTAAGGATAGACTGTAATCTGGTCTTGTCATGTACAAGATGTTTGTACAGAATTATCAAAAACTTGCTTTGCCTTTGCAGCTGCATCTAAGCACTTCAGCTTATCCATATTAAGATAGCTATATTTTGCCTCTTTCCACTCTACTATGTAATATGCTATAGTACACTGGGGTTTGGCAACTGAAGTACATAGTGTTTTTATTCTGCAAAAAAGAGCTATACGTGTAAGGGCTGAATTAAATTATAATGAAACATGCAGAGAAGCCTTTCAATCGCTAAAAGTTCTCACCTCGACCTCGGTATACATTTGTGAAATAACTTGTTTTGTTTATAAAAACAAACTCAATTTTTTTAACACCAGGGCGTCACATGACTATTTCACTAGAAAAAAAGATAACTTCTTGCCACCAAAACACGATACGACTTTGTATCAAAAAAGTCTTTTCTTTAATGGTTGTAAGTTATATAATATGTTGCCCGAGAACATAAAAAGTCTCCCAACCATTAGGAAATTTAAAAATGGGGTAAAGTCTTTTCTGTTACAAATAAATTGCTACACCATTCAAGAATTTATATCGAAGTGTTAAATTGTATTTTTTATTTATAATGTGTAGAATTTCACTTCAATATTTGTATTTTATTCTGTATTTTGTTTTTTCTGTTAAGTAATATTGACTTGTATAATTTTTTAATATTTAATTCGTTTTTATATTTATATTTACTCTATTTTAGACGAAATTTCTTAAACTTATGTACTGTTGTACTGTTTTCTGAAATCAATAAATATTATTATTATTATTATTATTTATTATTTCACCCAATAGGTTCAGCCTTTTAATAAAGCTGATAACTTTGTTGTGTGAGAGATTGTCCAAGTCTTCAGGCAAAAGCTTTGCCAAATAATGAGAACCGGGTCCTTTCTGCAGCGGGACAAGTCTTGCCGTTTCATCTTCCTCTAGACACAGACGGCCCTCTCCTTACTTACGAATCCTTTACTCTCTCATAAAAAAGCTGCAGATCGCAAAAGGGGCCTATTTGTATATTTGAATAACATGTTTGTGTATCAAGGCCGTAAAATTGATCTTTCTCGACCGTTTTCGAAGTTTGCGGCCGAGGCACACTCCGCCAGGCACAACCGAGGCCAAGCAAACTTCTTCGGATAAGGTCGAGAAAGATCATTTGATTGAGGTGTACACAACATTTTTTAGACAACTGTCTCTAAAAGTAAAATAAAAATTCTCCATGTCTTTTAAGTGTTTAAATATCAGCTCCACTGTCAGCGAGGAAGGTGGCAGACGTCCTTCTCAAGCAATGGCCAGTGTAACTGGATGCATCTGGGAGTTTTAAGAATTCTGCAACTCTTTGGGGAATTTTTGCAAAATTATTGATGCCAATTGGTTGTATTGTACACTTACCGTGATTCTAGTGAATGAAAAATCTATTGTGTTTTACTTGTTTGGGTCTCAGTCCTAAATACTTATAATAAATTTCATATCCGTTTCACTCTATCATATGGTAAATACACATTTCTTTTTGGTTTTCGTATCATGTAAAGTAATAACGAAAATTTTCCCCGTGTCTTCTACATCTTTTACAGTTAAACTGCACAACTCTGCACGCCGCAATGCCCCATTTAAACCAAATATTAATACCACTTTTATTAATAAAAACTTATCTTCTGGAGAATCTTTTAAAAACATAGTAACTCTTTCCATAGTCAAAACTTTTGATTTCTTTGCTTCGTATGTGTTATTTTGGTCTTTTTATAAAGTCAAGTAGCTTTTTATATTGTGATATATCCATATTTTTATTTATTTGTATAGTACTTTTCAACATGGAATGTATAGACCATAAACTAGATGCCTTAAGAGATTTTGCCTAAAATAACGAGACATTGTATGAAAAACACTAACATAATATGTATAAAATAGCTTACCTTCTCAAAAAAAATACGCTAGAGTTACATTTTCATCATTTTTTAGTACAAAATATTTCATATAACTTCTCGTATTTTTCCTTGGATATTAAAGTAAGTAAGCTCGAAGATGCATCTCGAGCGGCATTCAAAATGTCTTCAGAACAATTTTATAAATTGTTTTCAGTAGCAAGACTCATTTTTGTAATTAATATATAAATTGGAATCAACTCTACTCACAAAAATTGTAGCTAACAGTTATTTATTATATAAATAAACAAAGCCGTGTCAGTTGCTAGGTTACGGAAAACCTACACAAGTACCTACTATGAAATTTTTTATATGTCCAACTTTGCAATACTTTCATATCTATCACTGTTTGCTTATAATTGCCTACTAACTCAAAATACGAAAAATAGTATAAACAAATCTGGTAAGAATAGCTGTTTTACTAAACTCATATAGTTTATTATATTATATATTTATTTTCGTTTAGTAAAACTTTGCTTTTCTAAACTTGTTGCTTAATGTAAATTGTTTCGTACAAATTACTGGAAACATTTTACAAGAAGCCAACTAGACTGACAGTTTTAATTCGTTTTCAAATTAATAAGGAAAACAAATGAAAACCTCACTAGATAGTTTATTGAGAAGTTTATTTCTGTTATTAGTAAATATTTATAAAGTTTGTTATATGTTATTTTCCTGTATCTCAGTTTACTAATTTTAATATACATAATAAAGTTTTGAAAGTACTCCTTACTTTTAATTTTTCTTTACAAAATCCATTTCATATATTAATAATGATCAATTAATATATGGAGCCGTGAAGTAAATACGGCTATGACGTAAAATCTGCAAAAAATAAGATTGACAAATGAGTACGGAGGGATGACACTTTAGGAATGCTGTCAGATCCGATAAACGTAATTTTTTGTGTCAGTTGCTAAAACCGTCATTTTTGTATCAGTTGCCTAAAAAAGTGATTACAAAACTTCCAATTTCAATAGATTTACTCCACATTTTTGCTGTTTACTATATAATTAACTGATTTAATTTACTTTACTCGAATTAATCACCGCTAAGTTAATAAATTCTCTAGAGAAAGTCCTGTTCAGAATGAAAAACGGAATTTCCCAATTTATCTTTACCGTCGGAAACTTTTGGGGTATATAAAGGCCATGTAGCAGCTCTAACGACACAACCTGTGACTGTATTTAAACTTGATTTGTCTGGAACAGCAAAAAGTGTCAGCGTTATTGTTATTCCCCGGAGAAATCACGTACGTATCTCTGTATTCATGGAAGGGCGCAGCGGGCTTTCGCAGCATCCATAGCCAACTATATGTTCTTATCAATTCAGCGTATGCCTCTCCGAACCTAGGCTCTGTTAGATATCCTCCATACATCATCCTTGGCATTCTACATTCCAATTGCCCTTTTCACTTTCCTTACATGCACAAACTGGGTGGGACTGGAAAATGCCTGTTACTGGCACTGGAATCGAATGGGAGAATAAGTAAGAGAGCATGTTAGGTGATTCTCTACAAAACGATATACAGAGTGATACAAATTTGAAGCAACGGCTCCAAGCAAGTAGAGCTTCTCGTATTAAGTTTGTTTAGTAATTTCATTTTTTTTTTCCGGGTATTATAAATTATTGCCACGACCACCGCTAGTGACGGCCGCGACCGAGGGTAGCTACCCCAGCTTACCTTTATATGAAACACTCGCTTGGCTTTTCGATAGGATTTATTTTAGTTTCGTTAAATGAATATTTTTTGATAAATAAGACTAAGTGAAAACTAACAACAGACTGAACATTTATTGGAAAATAAAAGTCAACAAAGATAATAAAATGAGTACTTACACAAATAACAGTTCTTGCCACAACGAGGAGTGGCCTCTGAGGGGGAGTTGCCCCACGCGCCACCGAGAACCTATTTCTCTAGAACCCAGAAGACAACTACCTACTTAAACATAATATTTTTAGTCGCAAACTCTTCTATAAAATCCTTATTTTACTATAAGGAATGTAACCAGACTGCAACCAACAGCTACTCTCCGGGCTATGTGCCCCGCCGAGCGCTGAATTACAAGTTACAAGTCTGGCGCGTTAAGTATAATAATTGCATATTACCATCAAAACGCTAATGCTTCGATTGCAACAAACACCAGCCGAAAGACTGATCCTACTTAAAGGAGCTCTCTTGCCAGCCATTGTGTTCACAACCTTGTATTAAAAATTCGACCCTTTTATCGCGCTCAATATCTTTTATAGATATGCTAACGAACTTATCGAAAATTTTTCACGCAGACATATTGATTTAACCTTTGAACAATCAATAAACGCAGATGCAGCTAATAAATTAAAAGGCATTACAAATTTTACAAATTTGCCTTCAGCTAGGCAGCGACGAGCTTTAAGTGACTCTAGTCGTACCTCATTAATATCAAATATGTTAGAAGCTTTAAATGTTAATAAGCAGCAGGTATGTATACTTTATGGTGAATTGCTAAGCGGTAGAAGAAGGCGTGGCGGTCAACGAAAGAGGTTCAAAGACGCTGTCCATGAAAATCTAAAATCCTGCGGTGTTGCAGACGAGCAATGGGAACAACTTGCAGCGGACAGAACCGAATGGCGAGGGGTTGTGGCCAGCTATCAAGGAAATGTTGCTGCAAGAAGGCCAAATCCAAGACCTAACCAGGTCTATGTTTGTCCTGACTGCGGTCGACATGTGCTCTCCCGAATTGGCCTCTATAGCCATAGTCGTGTGCACCGTAGATGAATGGGAATTATAATAGACTACACCTTTTACTTGTTTTTTATTGCACAATTTATCGACTGTAACATTCTTATACTCGGACTCGAGTAACGGCTAGTAATAATAATAATAAGCAGGAAGATGTAAGTAACCCTTGTAGACCACATGTAGTAAAAAAGATAATGTAGCCTTAAAAGTCATAATTAACGAAATTGAAAATAATATCAATCCTTTTAATTCCGAAATCTATAAAAGCAATCTCTTTAATATATCTACTGGAAAATTGGCAACTGAAACAACCAGAAAATATTTACTAGATGTAACATCTATCGGTGACACAAGGAATTAAAGAAGTGTTCCATAGATTCAAAGAGATTTGAAAGTACGGTCGTGAGCAAAAAAATAAGACAAGTGTTATAACGGTATTTTGCTAAAAGCTAGTTGTGTACATCTAACTTCAATTTTTGCGACATTGTCAGTTAGTTGTCATAATTTATTACAAGTGTGCAAAAAACTAATATGCCTCATATAAGCGTTTTAGTTAAATCTGGAGTTATTGCTAAAGCAGAAGATGTATGGTCAATGAAACAAATTGCACTGCGTTATAATATTGACAAAAATTCGGTGTGTAACATTTTAAGAAAGTGGAGAATAAACGGTAAGATTAGTAGAAATCCTGGATCAAGGCGATGATGTTGAGTTGATACTCAACAACAAGATTTGCAATTGGTAAATGCTTTAGTAGAAAATCCATTTTACTCGGTTATTCAGGGTGCTGAAGAAACGAATTTCCATGTTTCGAGTAGTACTGGTCGCCGGCGAGTAAGAGAATCGGAGCTACGCTGTCATGCAGCAGCATAGAAATATTTACTTAAAGCTGAACATAAAGAAGCTCGAGTAGGATTTGCGCTTGAATTTCTAGCGCATGATGTAAATTTTTGGAACAATGTAATCTTTACAGACGAAAAACTTTCCAGTCAACACAGCGATTATATTCGTATTTATCGCCCTCCGAATACTCTATTCAATGAGAAATATATATCTAACAATGAAAAAAGTGGTAGAGTTTCCGTCAATATGTGTGCTTGGATATCGGCACGTGGTCCTGGTGTTTTGTGGCATATCGAGTAACGATTTAATAGTGAAACGTATATTAAAATTTTAGACAATATTATGCTCTCTTCTGTGTCACAATTATTTCCTAATAATGAGTTCATATTTCAACAAGACAATTGTTCCGTTCATACTGCTCATACCGTAACTAACTGGTTTGAAGATAACAATATCAATGTTCTTAATTGGCCCAGTCATAGTCCAGATCTTAACCCTGTGGAAGAAGTATGGGGCTACTCGTATGAAGTATCCAAAAACGAAATGTGATACCACGGAATGCCGAGGAATTACTGGAAATAGGAAATAGTGCATGGGAAAATATTATTACTAATGTTTATTGTATAAGGTTATTTAATTCTATGCCAAATAGACTTATAGAAGTTATAAATATAAATGGTGCAATAACGAAATATTAATAGTTAGTTTCTTGTTAAGTGGGATATCCTTTGTCCTTTGATACAGGATTTCTACTAATCGTACCGTTTATTCTCCACTTTCTTAAAATGTAACACACCAAATTTTTGTTAATGTTATAACGCAGTGCAATTTGTCTCATTAACCATCCATCATTTACTATAGCAATAACTACAGCATTAAAATAAAAAATAAACTAAAAGTAATATTTGTTTTATTTCGGCTACTCATTACATATTCAAATAGAGACAGATTTACATTAGAAAAAAAAAGTTGTCCTATTTCTTTCTGCTCACGACGGTCCATTAGAAAACAGTCTATATCAACATCTGCCTCAGAGAATAAAGTTAAATTGAAGAAAGGCGATGATGAAAAAATGGTAGAGGTTAGATTTGAACGTAACTTGATGAGTAGAAGCTTAGCCTTATCATTAAAGAATAAAATTGATCTTGTAACTTTATTGTTCTTTTCATTAACCTTTCGGAGGTCGCGCCTAATTTCAGACAAGAAAGGTCGCGCGCGGACTGTAAGTCCGCAATCAGAATTAGCTATTGTAAATTCATTCTTGACATAAAAAACAACAGCGTATGACGAAAAATGTTATATTAGAACACATTCTATTACAATTATTAAGAAACACAATTATTAAATTTAAAAACTTGTAAGAAAAAAAAAGATTTCATTCGCTGTCATCTTCCGAGTGCTCAATGACTGAACACTCACGACAAATATTGAATGAGTGCTCTAAGCACATAAATTTTTGACAATTTACACACGAAAATCGCGTTGGTCTGGTTTTTTTCGGTCACAGTAGGCACAACGGCCACGAACAGCAGCAACAGGAGGTGGTTGAGCTGTCTCAAGTCCTAAAATCTCATTGATTCGAAGTTTCATCATGTTTGGAATATGCTGAGTTGTTCGCCGACGAAGGTAGCCTTCAATCAATTGAAAAGCTAACGATCGTAGAAATCGTCGTCTTTGAATGTTCCAGGTGGCATTGTTCATTGAATGTATGACGAATGTATTGATTCCAGCAACATTCAACAAAGAATAAAATACTACCATGGGCCATCTTCGAGTGTTCCTTGAAACATCGTAAGCCGCACACAACTTATCCACGCAGTCGACACCTCCCTTGGTTTGGTTGTAGTCCATAATTATTTCCGGCTTATTTGTGTTTTTATTTATTTCGTCGTTAAAATGTAAACTTGATACCAATACCACATTTTTCTTTTTCTTTGGAATGTAAGACACCAGTGTAACATTTGGCCGGAAAGCAAACATGCTAGTTAGAAGAGGGCGACTTGAAGGACGAGCAATTTCTGGGGGCAATTCTTTTTTGTTTTCCTTTATTGTACCAAGAAGAGTCAATTTCAATTTTTTTCGCAGACTTTCAAGAAGATCTATACTGGTAAATTGTCAACTGTAAGATTTCTGCCAGTTCCTTTTATAGGTTGACAAAGTCTTTTAACAACATCTTTACACTTCCAAATTGGCCGTAAAAAATGTTTTTGAATCAACTAGTGCAAATATTTTCACGCCATATTTGGCAGGTTTGCTGGGTATGTATTGGCGAAAACGGCACTTGCCGTGAAATGCTTTGAGTTTTTCGTCAATAGTTACGTTTTCAAATGGAGAGTATGCAGTTTTACAGTTATTAACGACATTATCAAAAACTTCTCGTATCGGAGCAAGGTTGTCATATTTCTTTCGTTCGTCACGTGTAGCTGAATCGTCAAATCTCATATTTTGCAAGAGGAAACGAAATCTCCTTTGAGACATCGTTAGTCGAAATATCTCTACTCCTGTACCAGTTTTGCTCCATAACTCTTCAAGATTTAGACGACTAGATTTTAGAACTCCAGCTAAATACAGAAGCCCAATCAACGCCTTGATTTCTATTATGTCCGTTTCTTTAGCATCTTTCTCTCGTTCATAGTTATCATGATTTGCTTCTATGTGTTGATTCGTGCATTCAACAATTTTATTCAAAATTGTATCAGAAAAAAAGTAGATCCAAATTTCTGATTCCTTCTTCAAGTTCTTCACTGGTAGTTTCGCACCCGGGAGATGTTTTATTAGGTTCTCTCTTCTAGTTTTTCCACGTCTGAGTATTGGATGTTTAGACCATAAGGTTGTGTCTTTTTTTCCTTATCCTATAAATTGTGGCTTTTCAATTTGAAATTCAACAGCCTCCTCAGAGTCTGAAATTTCTTGCTCGGTGTCAGTATTGATGTCCTGTATTTCTAGATTATCCTCTTCTGTTTCGTCTTCGTCGTCGTCAAAATCAACAGCTTCTATTGGATCATCCTCAGCCAAGCACTCTGACATAAGCTTTTCCAAACGTTCTTGTTCTTTCTCCCATGACTCATGAGAACGTGAGCCCATGTAAAAAGTATTTTTGACTTTTTAGACACGTCTTAAAAAATATGTATACGTATGACTGACGGTCGAGAGGTGAGCGCACTTGCCTCTCACCAAAAAGTTCCGGGTTCGATCCCCGGCCGTGGCAGTGGAAAATACTGTGAGAGGGATTTTTTCACTATACACGGATATTGGGTGTGTGTCCCTTGTCTCTAAATGTGTAGCCCCCTCCCACACAAGGCTCTACTAGAGCCTTCCGGGATAAAGGGGGTCGTCATTACCTGTGGTGTATTTATTATTTATTATTTATTTATTTTATTACTTACCTTTGATTACAACAATAACAAATCATATAATGAAAGCTCGCTCTACATAAAATAAATGCATGAAAGCTCGCGCGCGGACTCTCAGTCCGCAAAAGAAATGAATCACCCACAGCAATCAAACAAGTGAACGCATTGACCTGTAACTGCACACTGATCGTTTTTAGGGTAATTCATGAGAATACTCTTCAGCGCTAGAGCAACTGACGGCGCATTATGGAATTATTGCAAAAATATTGAAGTTGCGGAGTGGGAGTCCGCGCGCGACCTCCGAAAGGTTAACACCATTCCCACTTTCATCGTGCCATATACATGAAGAAGACAGAAAAATCCAGCCTTTTTAAGGCTCTTGAAAAAGAAGTTAATTCTATTCCATGCAATCACGTCGGTTGTACAATTATTGACATCTTTTTTACCACATTTATTAGGAGAAACACCACAAACGTTAAATAAACAAAGACTATCTATCTATAAAATTCTTTTACATTTGTGAGTGATAAAATCCGTGCATTTTTCGCCATCCATCCACCTGTAGATTTTTTTAACATTTATTTAATGTCGAGCTATTTCCACTACTGACGCCTACTTAATTGCTTATATCATGAAGACTAACTGCCCCCAAATGGAAATTATGCTGAACCTCTTGCCTTTCGAAGAGTAGGGATATTTTACTTGACCAACATTTAATAGACTAGGAATCAACAGCTTTACATCTCCTCTGAATGATGGTATATCTCCTACACAATCTTCGCCTAAGATTGCAAAGCTTCCGCGCATACACTGATATATAAACTGTTGGAAGATGTGAGGCTAGGACACCATTGCTATCTTTTTTCTTCGATGTTAAGATATTTTCGTCTTACGTTGTTCAATATTCTCATCGCAGCACTTGAAATTATTTTGCTCTTATAATAACTTACCTATTAATTTGTTTTTAATTTAAGATGAATGCGTAGAAGATACTTCCGCAAAGTTGTTCTACTTCATTTAATTTCAGCTTTATATGTCAGCAAAGTTGGTACAATTTGTTCATCATACGCTTTATAATGCTCTAATTTTACAGAAGTACAGGTACCACTTCTTTTGTTCTAAAATTTCTCGTATCAATTTTTAATTTTTACTGGTTCTTTTCTCGATATAGCTTCATGTTTCTGTATTTTTTAACTATCCTGTGTGTTATAAAACATTCTTACTACCTGCGGCTGAGAACTTCTTAGAATAAACAAACCTCAAAGGGTTTCTATAAAGTAGGTAAAGAGAATGTGAAAATGTGAAAAAAATTTTGCAAGTACAGTTTTGTTCATCCGTTGACAGGTTGTACACTCTCGTCTCACTGTCGTTGATTATCATGAGTTGTAGTAATACCATCATTTGCTTATTTGTTTGTTGAGTAAATAGGTCAAAACCGGATTAACTTTGCATATGCTTCTTGCATAAGCCGTGTGTTTAATGCATATAAATAATATTATTAAGGTTTTGATTATATTATCCTAAATAGTAGAAAACTCATTCGGAGTTTTTTCCATGACGACTGAATAAATTAAAAATACATATTTGCACAGTGTGTACTAAGCTTTTGTGCTATAATAATTATTATTTTTTGTTAACAACCGTTGTATTTTCCTATCAGCGTAGATACACGTAAAATTAACTTCATCGTATCAAATAAAAATTTAAATAACCCACATTTATCTTATAACAAATTGGCTCATAAACATCGCGTGGCTGTCGAGGGGATTTGAAAAAGAAAATTTCTAACAATGGTCAACTTAACTGCAACTGGTCTAAATATCTTACAGCTCGTCATGTATTATGTGATAGCAGGCTTACTATAAAATGTCTTTCCAGCGAACATAAAACCGGAGGGGATGTGTCCAGTTTGAGATTATATGAGGCAAAAAAGTAGAAGAACGAAAAATAAAAATAGAGTTCTCTATGCTATCGCGTATGTTTTTTTTCTTAGTGTTTGCTCTCCACTAGATAAATATATGAGGATTTAAAATGTTTCCATTATATTTTCCCAAATGGATAAGGTAAAAACTCACAATGTTGAAGTATTTATTAGATGGTATTCCATTTGATTATAATAACATTCTATATTACACGCAGTTATGCAAAGAAAACAGAGAGGCAGAATATTTAAAAATAACATTAATTTAGTTAATATTACTTCGATTGAGCTATCTACATAAACAGAATAAATATAATGCGAAATTTGATCACAATTTTACTTGTTGTTGACGATCACCATTTATTCAAAAACCGAAAATATATAATTCTCCAAAAAATTAACTTTCTTATACAAGTTGACTCATTGGAAACTATGCATAAATCTGATAATAATAATAATATTAATGCATTTTTATTAACTAAAAGCTATAATTGAATCATAACATCATATAATACATAATCACCTAACCTAATCAGAAGATAATCAATATCATAGAGTTACATATTCCTATAAGGCTGCCGTAGAAAAATCCTATGAACATTGGCCAGAGGTACTAATAACATATAGAGGTGTTAAAAATATAGTCGACAAATTTAAAAGAACTGGTAATGTATTAAATGTAAAGAAGAAGGAGTTTAATGACGATGATGCTGGCTGGATGGATTCGTTGAGTGAGTTCCCAATATTTAGTCCGGACGATAACCTGCACTAATGGATCCCACCTTGCGTTTCATGCTGATGCGTTGAAATTTGGTATACTTGTTTATTAGACCCTACCTTTTGATATAAGAAATGTTACCACGGTCGTGGCCCTATTATAGCATGGTTGTCTATCTTTAGGTGCCAATCACTATTTTCGCTTATTTTAGATTACTCATTTTGTCGAGTGAAGTATTTTCTGGGTCACTGATTTCAAAAAATCATGTTTTGAATACGTGTGGTTGATAAATACTGGGTTGTGGCTATCCAGCCGTGTAATTTAATAAGCGCGATTCGAATTTAAGCTCGCTTTGAATCGTATTTCCGCGGTCCTGAGGCATGGGAAATTTTCTCTGGCATGGCTGACAACAGGACGGCACTTCTTCACCTGCCGCCACTAACATTGCCGATTTGAACATCCCAGAAAAAACATTTTTTGCCACTTTGGAAGAAAATGTCATTAAAAGCCCGCACGATGCTGATTGTTTCTCTCCTCTCCACGAAGAAGCGGATACACGCTTATTTGTTCATCTGGCAGACGCTGTGACTAATGGCTGTGAAAGAATTATGATAAGGATATGCGATACGGATGTACTGGTGCTTGCAGCTTTTTGTATGCAACACTTGCCTAACCTCAAGGAGCTTTGCGTGCGCTTTGGTATGGGAAAGCACGCCAAAATTATAGCTGCCCATGGACTTACCACAATCACCACATATAGTCTATACTTTACTCGTTTTACAACACTGCTGGTAAGATGTATTATTGTTCCCAGGTCCTGGAAAATCTCAGTCCGTAATAGGATTTCACGCAGTTACCGAATGCGATACTGTATCTTTTTTCCGTGGAATTGAAGAGCTCACGGCCTAGCTATAATATCCTGGAACTATAGAAGCATTCACAGCCCTACAGACTGCAGATGTTGAAAAAGAAATGGAGACTCTGGAATAATTTGTCGTTATAACGTACAGCAAGTGATTGAAATGTACCAATAAGGAGCAATTTTAAAACTACATATTATAAAACACATCAAATGAAAATCTGTTTTATTTTTTCAAAACCGTATCTTGTGACACTGTGAACAAATGCCAGAGAGTGTTATTTATCAAAAACCATCGTTAGCTCGAATCGATTCCACCAACAAGGGATACTCTAAGAACAGCATGCTAGGCGCGTTTCCCTTCAAAATCAAATATGGAGACAGTCACTTCAGCGGGTACAGCACCTTCCAGATCCATCAGATTTTGGATGGAAAAAATATGACAGTATTTGGGAATTTGTGTGGCACGCCAAGCCTGTAGCCTTAGAAGCGTGCGAAGCCTTAGTTAAGTGTAGCTGCAAAAAGGGCTGCGTTTCAAATCGCTGTAAATGTCTCAAAAATGATCTGAAATGCTGTGACCTATGTAAATGTAGGTGTGACACATCTGAAAGTGTATAGTAGTTCTATATGTGCTACAAATGATGAAAATCCTACAGCACGATGACTGCCTCCTACATTTTTCAGTTAGTGTCATATGATGGTTAGACCATCATTCTCCAGAAAAATGGATTGGAAGATACGGGCCGATTTATTAGCCACCTAAAAGTCCGGATCTAAGGATAATGGATTTCTACTTATGTAAATTTTTTAAACAGAGTTTATGCTTTTAATTTTGACAATAATTTAAAATGATTAAAACCACAGTCAAAGAAGTAGTTGATGGTATACATCTCCAAGAATTTACGGAGGGTCAAGAGCTACAGTAGAGCTATGTGTTGAAGCTGGTGGTAACAATTTTGAATAACGAAGCGACATATTTATGTTTATTTCTAGATACCTGTAGTAATTTTTTAAATTATCATTTGTATTCATTTGTTTCCTAATTCAAAATGTAATTTTGCTTCACAATAAAAATTAATAACTAAATATATTTCTCTAGATATTTGCTAGATCAAACGTTTTAGTAAATCAGCATACATTTTTTTTTCTCGTAAAATGCAATTATATCACAAAATTCAAAATCATCAACGTAGGCGTGTGTTCTTCGAATTTTGTATAAGACTATAACTTTTTAATCTGAAGCTTTTAATTCACTGTTTTGTGCAAAAATAAATATACCAATCCATTTAATTTTTTTTTAAATAATAGTGCGATACTTGTTGACATGACAAATAACGCCCTCTAGCGGCGACGGTAATAATTAATTGAAAACAGCGAAAGCGCAGTTAATAGACAAAAAAAATCCCTTTATAACGAGACCAAGTATGTTAAATTCCATTAAGGCCAATCGGGGTAACCGATATTTAAAAAAAAATTGGCATCACCTCACCACTTTATTTTTGAAGATACTAAATTAAAATGGGAAACTAACCTCATTTTTTATTCAGTCATGGCTGTTACTAGGAGCCATTTTAGAATCTCGAAGATATTTTTCAGCGATTTTTCGGGATCACTTTACTTCCCTAAACTTGTTCAATGGTTGATTTCTGAGATATAGCCGGCCTCCACTCTTAGATGCCCACATCGCTATGTTTTTTTACAAGGTAACAATATTTCCTAGCAGAAAAATGGTAGGTGATAGAGAAAATTAAAGTCATTTTGTGCTTGTTAATCAAATTTTTCTAAGAACCGCCATCTACGTCAGAGTAATTTTAATTTGACATGTTGCTTAATACGCTGAAAATAAAATTTACGTAACATCCACTAAACAATAATAAGTTATTAATATATTACTCTCGCCTTCGGTGATTGTCATTATACATACTACCGCTATAAAACATTTGCAGGCTTGAGTTTCATTTTATTAACAAGGCTGTATTGTATTTAACAATATAAGTACCCATTAGAAAAGATTGCAGACATGTTATATACCATCAACAACAAATGGTGATAGAATGAGATGTAATAAAGCTTTACTAAATAAAACGAAAGCACGAAACAATTGTTAAATAGCTGTTAGTGCCAATGAAAAGGATTTCAAATTTGTCCGCAAACAGTTATGCTAAGGGTTAATTTCAAATTAAGTACAGAATCTAATAATGGTATTAGATTATAACGAAATTAGAGGCGTATAGATGTTTCTTTAGATAGGTTAAATGTATATATAAATAAATTATTACCTTACAAATTAGAAATTAATCAACAGCTATCCATCCAATAGCAACTATACCGGGTGTTAGAAAAGTATGGGAACGGTGGAAAATCTCGTTTGCATCAAATCGAAAAATAAAAAAATGCGTGTCAAAAATTTTTCAAAAAACTATCTACTGATACCAATATGATCTCCCCACCCACCACACTGTGGGTGGGGCGAGGGGCAACTTTAAAATTTCAAATGGAAACCTGTTTGAGAAATTAAGCGGACTGTATTTTAAGGTTTATAATTAATTAATTTAAATGTGATTCATTAATGGCTAAAATAATATTGCGACACGTGAAATTTAAGGAGCAAAGATGGCTTACCCTGGTGGTACTGCTTTTCACCCTGAGATGAGCTTTTCCAATCCTTTTGATGACTTCTCGGTTGCAACCTGGACACACTCACATACAATTGACACAATACAAAATAATTATAACAAAATAAATGGCTAAGTATAAAATAACAAAAACAGTGAGACGTTGAGAGCACATCGACAAGCCAGCAACAAGTCTTCTTCCTGCTGCTTCTGTCCGTTTTAGCCACGCGCACACTAAAATGTCACGTGGTCTCGCGACAACAACAAAACAATGCCAGAAGAAATAAATCACAATTAAACTATTTTAAATTGATTTACAAAATAAAATTGTACAAAAACAAACAAGGACGAAACAAAACCTCTATTTTTTATTGCAGAATCCGATTCTACGGCAAAAAATACGTATTTATTCTAGACATTTTTTTAGATTCTTGCATGGTGTCGCTGTAATCGCAAAAAATGAAAAGAAAACATTACTGTTTCAAGAGTAGCGTCTTGTGTCCATAAAAAAACGTCCAATTCAAAATCTGAAAAACACGTATTTGTTATTTTTACGAAATCTATCCAATGACATTGGATTCGACTCTCCCACTCCTAACCCAGTGGTTGGGGTGGGGGCAACTTTGAAATTTGTAATGAAAATCCCTATTTTTTATAGCGGATTCGAATTCTACGGCCAAAAATACGTGAATTTTATATCGGCTATTTTTTTCGATTCTCGCAAGGTGTCGCTGTAATCGCACAAAATTGAAATAAACCTTAAGCGTCCATAAGTTTGTAAATATTTATAAACTCTACCTACTCGTGTTGACAAAAAAACATTCAGTTTAAAAAACAATATCTATGATATCTTGGTTTTTACGAATGTTTTTTTAAAGTGTTCTTAATAACAGTATTTGTTTTGTGAAATTTCTACGAGAACGTTCAGTTCCTTCCAACTTTTGTAGAGGCAGGAGCGCACTTTTGTACGGAAAAAGTTATTTCATTTTTCATTAGTTCTCGCATTTTTTCTGCATAATGGCTACTTTAACAGAGGAAGAGAGAGTTTCTCCTTTAATGATGCGAGGGTGGGGCGATAAAGAAAGGTCCTATGATGAAGTTGTGATTTTATTCAACGAGACTTTCCGTGTAGATAGTGGGAATTTCGAAATCTACTGTGTGTGTCCAGTACCATCAAACGATTCCTAGACACAAGGACAAATAAAAATCGCCCAAAATCTGAAACATCGCAAGCTCGATAAATTGAAGTGGCCCAGGCATTTGTTGAAAATCGAAGGTTATCAATCAGAAAAGCCAGTCAACAGCTTGATATGAGTGCATTTCCAGTTCATAAGAATTCGAAACTTTTAAAATTTCATCCTTTCAAAATTTACCTTCACCAAGAGTTAAATGAAGATGATTTTGATAGGCGACTTGAATTTAATGAATTAATGATGGAAAGGAGTAACCAAAACCCAAATTTTTTGTCATCTCTATTTGTCTTCTCAGATGAAGCAACTTTCGAACTCAGTGAAAAAGTTAATCGCCATAATTTCAGATATTGGAGTGACGAAAACCCTCACTGGATGCTTGAAACACACACGCAGTATCCACAAAAATTAATTGTTTGGGCAGGAGTTTTCAGGGATCGAATCATAGGATCGTTTTTCATAGATGGAAATTTGAATGGAGAAAAATATCTGGAAATGCTGACAAATCAAATAGTTCCCGCAATACAAGGGATTGCTGGTGATGAGTTCGATAATGTTTGGTTCTAGCAAGATGGGGCTCCTCCACACTATCGGGATATTGTTAGGGACTATTTGAATGGTACGTTCGAAAATCGATGAATAGGTCGAAGAGGAACTATTGAATGGCCATCTCCTGACCTCGCGCCACTTGATTATTTTGTTTGGGGCTTACGTGAAGGGTAAGGTTAACTTCACGAAACCTCGTGATTTGGAAGAGCTGAGGCAACGCATAATAAACATTTTTACAAAAATACCACCTCAAATGACTTGCAGAAATACCACCTCAAATGACAAGAAGTGCTATTGAAAATTTTTACGTTCGTCTCGGACAATGCTAGTGTAGCAGTTAAGCTGGAAACTAATTGCCTCAACTGGCCGAAATTTATTTAGAGAGCAATATATACTGTAAAATATGTTAACGTATAAAAATTGTTTATATAGTATTTTTCACCGAGCACATGTGAAAATGAATCATATTAATCCTAAAAGTATGACCGAAAGTAATGTTTATCATCCCTTGGGCCACTAAACTCATAAGAACACGATTTTGTAGTTTTTCACAATCTAGACACCTGTATGTCATTTGCTTACTTTGACGTTTCACATAATTTTTCATTAAATGTCAATTTAAATTTGGAAGCAAACAATGACACTACAAATAAACGTAAATTATTACTTTTCTTGGTAGATACTTAGTTAGTATCAAGAAACGATTTTACTGATTTGAAAAAGAACCCTGATCTTACCTTAACAACAGCTAATGGATCAGAAATTTGTACATTGGTAAAAAATTACTGATAATTAACTTGGGTTTACGCCGTAATTTCACCTTTGTCTTTAACATTGCTGATATTAAAATACCAATTTTAGGTGCTGATTTTCTTAAACAATTTCGATTAATGGTAGATTAAAAAAATAAAAGTTTAATTGATAATAAAACTTCTATTAAATCTATTAATTGTATTATTAATCTTACAAGTACTCCAGCTATTATTCCCAAGTTATTTTCAATAACTAACCAATAAACTTGTATTACATCAATTTCTAAGTTTAACTAGGTCTCCAAATTATTCATTACCAGTCAAACATACAGTTTAACATCATATCGTATAGAAGGACGTTTAGCATCTTGTCGACCACGTAACCTTGATAATATCAAATGAAACATTGCTAAAAATGAATTTAAACAAATGGTCGATTTAGGAATTTTAATACCTCCTTCTTCATCAGATTCTTCAGCTTTGCATATGGTTGTGAAAAAGAACCTAATGATTGGAGACTATGCTGTGACTATCGACACTTAAATACTGGATCGATATCCCCCTTTCAATTCAAATTTACATGGATGCACTATTTTTTCAAAAATAGATCTAATTCGTGCATACCACCAGATACTAGACGATATTTACAAAATTGCAAATTACTCCATTTGATCTATTTGAATTTCTTAGAATGCCTTTTGGATTCATGAATAAAGTTTTAAAAGATCTGTCATTCATTTTCATATATTTAGATGACATTTTGACAACTAGTAAACATCATAATAAACATATAGTTCACTTACAACTGTTTTTAAATGCCTTGAAGATTTTGGCCAATATCAAACCTTCAAAATGCATTTTTGGTGCGCCATCATTAGATTTTCTAGGATATCAAATTTCTTCTGATAGAAATTCCACCTGCCACTGAAAGAACTGATGTTATTAATAATTCTCTGACTTAATTTCCATCTTTTAAATATGGTCAATTTGTAGTATTTAGAAGACAAAAAAATATTGGACTATTATTATGATTATGATATGTAGGACTTCAGAATGTGTACAATTATTAATCTCTGAATAAAATAATAATTCTATACTATTCACATTTATTTATACCATAACTTCGGTATACTCGGCTCAACTTATCGATAAATATGAAGAATATGGGATTAAATATGATTTCTGCAAGTAAGCAATAATTTTGCGGCAACGTATATTTTCTTTTATGTTTCTTGGGCGGGGAAGCCTACTTTACTTTCAAATACACTACACTATAAACGGAGCAACGAATGTACAAAACTTATCTGTCTAGCAAACCGATTAAACTTAGAAAGCGTTTTCTAAGAATATAAAGGCTAAATCCAGATTTCATAGAAGTAATATATCAACCCAACTTGGATACTATCAGACATATATTGTGGATGCTTTTAAATCGTATTAAGAGAACAAAAGCAGCAACTCGGTGGAGCGTTTCCATTAAATGTGCGGTTACCCATGGGATGGGAAGCTCTGGAAGGTAGATCCAATCGATGTGTCGAGAGAAGTTTTAAAGTTAAACGATTGCAAGTGTGAATCGATGGAAAGTCGTAGTTGTGAATGTGAGTTGTTTCATGAATTAGTAGTGTAAAGGCTAATTTGGTAATGAAACTTATATGGAGTGAATCTAAAAACTCCACAGATGAACATTGCATTAAGGATACTTCGTAAAATTGATAGTAAAAAAGTTAGAAAATCCTTTTACTATTTAAGTTTATAGTTTCTTGTAGAGTATTGAATAATTTGTTAGACACTTTTTAGAAGCTCGTTGAGTGTTCATAATGTAATAAAGAGTTCTGTGATGTATGCTAAGCCCAAAATTTTGAAAATGGACTCAATTAACTGTGACGTCACAACTTATGCCAGTAAACATACTATAGTGTCATAGAAATTTTGATCCTGTCGTATAGCACTGGAATTTGAGCCTTATTATCTTGTTCATAAAGACTATAAAATATAGCGCTAAAAGGGGCGAGCGTAGATGCGTCTTTACTATGTACATACTTCGATATGCGATGTAAAGCAACGTTAGGCGCGGTTAATACTTGGATGGGCAACCGTTTCAAATGTTGTAGTATATTCCCCTTACCGCCAATATGGCCGCCCAAAAAATTACTAAAATTAGTTAAATAAATCATTTGCCCAGTCCCACCTGGCAAATACCATAAAAAAAGTCCCTAAGACACCCTGCACACTGAAAAACTACATTTGGCAACAGAAAAATCTAATAAAATTAAGACACATTCGATAATTCACAATAATCCAAATTCTATCATCGACTTAGCTAAAACACCTCATTCAATCAATTTATCAATAAAATATTACAAAAGAGTCACTTTAAAAATACAGCCTCCTCAACATCTTTAAACATTAACTATTTACTCTCCCAATCTCTATTTATCCAAATTTAATTTCATTCATCACACTTTTTACAAGCCCCCGTATACTAATTTCAACGTCAACTTCAATTTCCCCACATTATCTCAAAACCCCTTTTAATCATCTTTACGAACCGCCCATGAGTTAATCTTTTTACATCCAGACCAGTTTACATGTTCCCGTGAGTTGCTGGTCACTCGTTCCTATCTTCGCTTTAATATTATACATTCAACTTTCCTTTCATTCAAACACATAAGTCAAATTTACTATTTCCCTTTTCATGCTGGCAACCCGTCGCCAACTTCACTCCGTTACCCTAAATAAATTATTATGACCACACCCAGCCTCAAGCGTAACGCTTAAAATACAGCCATAAATAAATGTTAAAACCGAACTATCAACGCTACCTTACGGGGCAATTCCCAGACCTCGGTCATATTCACAGTTATATTCAATAATTCCTAAATAAAAATAGATTCCCATGACATTTTTATATTAATAAATTACATTTTTCCCGGCCCATTCAGTCATCTAACTTTTATTTCAAAATTCGTAAATTTCAAAAAGTATTGCACAACATTACGCAATATTTCGCAATCCTCGCCCAAATGAATGGCCGGTTCCGTTTTATTTCCCATCCAGCTTTCATCCACCTCTCGGCTACGTCGTGCCCCGTGCTCTGTATAAAAGGAGAAGCGTGCCGAGGCTCCGTCAAGTTGTGTTTCCGGTATCTACGATTAAGTTCTTACTTCCCGCGTTGCCCTTTGGTCGCCACAGAGCCTAAACCCAAAGTAGTGTTTTCCGGCTAAGTAACGAAACCCAAAGTGTACCCGTGCCTCTTCCTAGGACTCCCCTAGTAAAAAATCGGTGTTTTAGTTTTAGTGAATAAAAGCCAAGTGCTAATTTTTGTTTAACGCCTACGCGGCCCTAGTTTTAAGTGAATAAAATCCGTCTTCGCGACATTAGTTTATAGAAATAAATAACAAGATCTGATTAAAAAAATATAACGACCCACGCAACGATTAAAGGCAAAATTCTACGTGTCGACAAGTTACAAAAAAGAAAATTTGTTAATTTTTACAAAACCAAATCAACAACTCTGTTTTTCAACTAAATAAAATATTGTAAATTCCGTTTAAACCAAGTGTGTTTATTAAACCCAAGAATATACAGGGTGCTCAAGTAGGCCCTACTCCAGAATCCCAGAAAGGGAATTTTAGCTAAGAAAGCTTATACAGGGTGAAGCTTTGGACCCTCACCAAGAAATAAAAAAGCAAATTTACGCTCTGCTCTCATACAGGGTGTACATATCGGCCGGATCCTTCCGTTTAAGGACATACCACCCCAACCTACTTTCAAACAAATTAAGTGCACGAGTGGATTCTAGTAGTCTCAGACCAAGCTAGCCAGCCCAAATCTTTTATCTTCCTGACCTTGAGGGTCAACCAGTGACGTATCCGTGTTCACGACGCCCGTCGTGGACCTTAAATATTAAACCTAGAGTCCTATTCGTGTTCACAAAGAAGACCGTGTCCTCGCTTCACATATCTTCCAGCTTATTGTATATCAGTGTATGCGCGGAAGCTATGCAACCTTAGGCGAGGGTTGTGTAGGTGATATACCATCCTTCGGAGGGGATGTAAAGCCGTCGGTCCCTTGTCTATTAAATGTTAGGCAAGTAAAAGATCCCTACTCTTTTTAAGGGAAGAGGTTCGGCAAAATTCCTGGCTGGGGGTAGATCGTCTACAGGCGTCGGTGATAGGCCTCAGTAGCAGAAATAGACCGACGTTAAATAAATGTTAAAAAAATATATAGCGCTAAAACATTGCTGTACATTTTATTGAATTTCTCGCTCGAAAGAAATATTTAAGAACTTCCAGTGCCAATATCATATACACAAGATATAGTACACCCTTTCGCTCATAGCGTATTCAATTGAATACATGGAATTCATCATTTTTTTGTGACGAACTTAGGGGACTTCTGACCAGTTTATACATTCCGCAACCAGTAACACATTCATTTAGATTTTATTTTATGTATATACTACCACCTATGAGGTAAATTGTGAAACACAGAAAAATGACTGTTGTGTGTTTCTTGGCCATTTGCAGGTGTTGCGGCCATGTGTATTTGAATAGTGTAATGCAAAGGGTGTAATTGAGTTTTGGGCCTAATAAAAATAGTTTTGTGTACAAAAAGCTTTGTTCTCTTGAACCTAATAAGTGACTTGGTCATATTTTTGTTTTTCTAAATTATAGAGGCCCCCAAAATTACTGTAGTCAATTGAATACACTTTGAGCTGACAGGCATGGTAAACATAACCTCACTTTTTTATTTATTATTATTTTTATTAACTTTTTATCAACTTAGGGGTCAAAATACAATAAGAAACGACCTCTAACCGATCTGGAACTGCTGGAAATCATCGAATCTGGGCTATCGGATATTGAATTCTTAAGCGATGAAGAAGGGAGCCTAGAGGATGGAGTGCAAATTCTGAGGATGACGTTGAGGATGAAACTCCGGAAGATGCGGAAATGGAGAGGGAAGAAGCCCCAGAAGGAGCAGAAAAAGAAATTGTGGGTTCAGACGATGAAGATGTGGACATGGATACTGAGAAACAATACGATGAATTGGATGATCCAAATGAGCGCAGTCAAATAAAAAAGAAATCAACTAAGAAGAAACAATCTGAAAAACAGGAACGCATTGAAGTTTTTATGGAAGAGTATACATTGACAGACAAAGAAAATATTGTTTGGATCAAGTTATATTTATTGCACCTGCGATAAGCTGGCATGAAGAGACGCATCCTGTTGGGGTTGAACTAATATAATAATAATAATGTAATAATATAATATTTATTTATTTTCCATTTGACATTACATGTATAGGGATAGTCACAAAACTTACAAACTAACATACACAAAAGTAATCAGATACAGAATAAAAGCATTTATTAATTAAAAATTCTTTTAGCCTAGATTTAAATAAACTTTCTCTTTTAATACATTTTATATCGTCAGGTAATAAGTTAAAAAATTTCGGCCCTATAAAATTAGGAGATTTGGCAGTAATTTTTAGCCTAGCAAAAGGAACATGAAAATTTTGTTTTTGTCTGGTATTAACTTTATGATAGTGGCTATTTCAAATAAATTTTGCCTGATTTTTAAAAATATATACACACAATTCAAAAATGTACAAACTTGGTAAAGTTAATATTTTATAAAAATGTCTTCACATGGATGGGCATACGGAACGCCTGCAATACATCTTAAAATACATTTTTGCGCGATAAAAACATAAGAAGCAAAAGTGGAGTTTCCCCAGAAGCAAACACCGTATCTCAGTCGAGATTCAACTTGTGCATAATACAAACAGATAAGTTGTTCTGTACAAAGAACCGTTCTTATATTTCGAAATAAATAGGTAATGGGTGCAAGTTTTGAAATTACAGCCTCACATTGAGATTTCCAGTTAAGGTTGTTATCTAACTGTATACCTAAGAATTTAGCTGTTGGTGCTTCAGTAGATAAAAGCGTATTGTTTATATTAAAATTTAGCAATTCACAATGTTTTTGATTAGTATGAAATCTTAAAACCTGGGTTTTATCAGCATTAAAATGTAATGAATTTTTAGAGAACCATTTACTTAGGTTATTAAATAAATTGTTACAATTGAGTTCTAAAATTTCATCTGTTTTGTTTGAAATTATTAAAGATGTATCATCGGCATACATCGTAAAATGAGTACTAGATGAAACAGAATCTATTTCGTTTACGTATAATAAAAATAACACGGGGCACAAAACGGAACCCTGTGGAACTCCCATTATTAAAAGTGAATAGTCAGATGTAACAGAACTTAAACCATTTGAATTTTTATATATTATATTAACACGTTGAATACTAGAACTAGAAAGTCTTATGTATTTCTTTGCTGAATATTTTACTCAGGAGCTATCCCAGCTAATTGTCGACAATACAAACCTATATGCAACTCAACAACAAATTAGATTTGTGTCTACTACTGTTGGTGAGATGAACGTGTTAGTTGGTATACATATAGCTATGGGTAATCGCGATTATCCAAGAGTGAAATGGGGGCGAGCGTGGGTGCGTCTTTACTATGTACATACTTCGATATGCGATGTAAAGCAACGTTAGGCGTGGTTAGTAGTTGGATTGGTGACCGTTTCAACGAAGACCACGTCCTCGCCTCACCCATCTTCCAGCGGCTTGTATATCAGTGTATGCGCGGAAGCTATACAACCTTAGGCGAGGGTTGTATAGGAGATATACCATCCTTCGGAGGGGATGTAAAGCCGTCGGTCCCTTGTCTATTAAATGTTAGGCAAGTAAAAGATCCCTACTCTTCTTAAGGGAAGAGGTTCGGCAAAATTCCTGGTTGGGGGTAGCTCGTCTACAGGCGTCGGTGTTAGGCCTCAGTAGCGGAAATAGTCCGACGTTAAATAAATGTATAAAAAAAAAAGAGTGAAATGCTATTGGCAACCACAATTGAGCGTATCTATCTTCTCAAATAATATGAACATCAACAGATTTTATAAATTATGTCAAACTCTTTATTTTGTAAATATCGCCTGTAAGGTCTGATAATAATGATAGAATTTGGAAAGTAAGGCCTTTATATGACCAAATCAGAAAGTGGTGTTTTTTGCTGTCTCTAGAAACTGACCTCTGTATCCACGAACAGATGATCCTATTCAAGGGCCGTTTGAACATAAAAAAACATATGAGAAAGAAACCCACTAAATGGGGTATAGAAAGGGTCCACTACAGAATTGACGCCGGGTCATGCTGAGGTATTTGGTGTAAGTGGCGCGATCGTTACAATTTTAGCTGAACGTATTTCCGAGCCCAATTTCAGATTATATTTTGACCACTATTTTAATAATTACCATGCATTACAATATCCGAGAAATAAGTGCATTTATGCTACTTGTACACTGTACAGCTCGCCTAGATAGATTCAAGAATCCGCCCTTGTCTTCAGACAAACTTACGAAGCTAAAAGGTCGAGGATCTTATGAAGAAGTCCTAAGTAAAGACGCCATAATCCTAAGTGGTACGATAACAAGAGTGTCACAACGGCATCAAACTATTTGGGAGTAGGAGAACCAGATAAGTGCAAACGTTGAGACAAAGTTCAACGAGAATTTACAGAAATTCCAAGTCCGCGAGTGATCAAAGATTACAACAATTGCATGGGTGGAGTTGATAAACTTGATTTTTTATCACTATATACCGCACATTCATCAGATAAAAAAAATGGACATTACGAATGTTCACCCATGCAATTGACTTGGCCTGTACTAACTCATGGCTAGAGTATAAAAGAGTAGCCGAGTTTTTACGAATTCCGAAAAAGGAAGTGCTGGATCTCCTGGGCTTTAGATCCTACGTCGCCGAAGGTCTTATAAAAGTGCCGAAAAAATTCTTCTCATAAAACGAGGACGTCCATCATCAGCAGCTGCGTCGTCTGGTCCTCCAAGTCTTGCTTCAACCACGACTCCACCATCAGCGCCTACAATAAGCTCACAAGAAGTCAGATCTATTGGTGAAGTTAGGTTTGATCATGTGGATCATTTACCATCCTTTGACCAAAAATTCTTTGCATCCAGGTGTAAAAATACCGGATGCAAAGGCCAAAGTCGCGTGTTGTTAAGTGCATATATCTTTGTTTTACTAAGTCTAAAAACTGCTTTGTGGCATATCGCACATAATGAAAATGTTCATTATATCCTTGGCTCAAAGTGTATTCAATTGAATACACGCTGTAGCCCAAAAACGGGCTAATTAAGAAAAACGCATAACGTCAAAAATTCACAAAAATATCGTTCTTTTGTTGGCCTGAATATCAGTTTTTTTTCTCTCAAAGAAAAAAAATCGTGAGCGAAAGGATTAAATATAAAAGCATAGAATAGGAGAAATAATTTATAAAGTTTTTATATTACGTATATGTATTCCTAATAGTATTAATAACAGTAGTTGAAGTAGTTGAAGAAACTGAACTTAATAACAAGATCCAAAAAAGTTCCCATCTAACCAGTGTCCGCAACATCCCTTCCCTTGATAAAAATTCTGGCAAATAGAGTTCAAAGTTAAGGGTAGTTTTTAGCACGCTGTTTAACATATATGTTATGTATAATTGTATAAGTCCAGCGATCTTACGAACCTATACATACTCAGGCGATAAATAATAGGTTTATCAAACAAGAGAAAGGATTTTGGAAGATGTTATTCATATTTTCAACAACCCCGAATATAAACGCTACCCATAAATTTGAACGCTATTTGCGAGAATTGAGTAAGAAATAACTAAAATGCTGATATAGCTGTTCTTGTGTAGAATTTAATGGGCAATATTTTTGATCCTATACGTTTTTTACATTTGAACGGTTTACGAGAGAATTAAGAAAAACCGCCAGAATGTACCACCGGTGGGAGGTTTTTATCAAAATAAGGGATGTTGCGGACACTGGTTGTAGATTGTTTTAGGGGTCGTTTGGCTTTAAGTAGCCTTACTTCACTTCGACCTAAAGAGATCTTTTGTGAATAACCCTACTTCTAATTATTGCCCTGGATTCCAAGACTTTTAACAAAGCTTGTGATTTTCCTGGGGGCTAGTTTCCCTATATCTTCAGGCGTTAATTCCATCTGCTCTAGGAAATTTAGTCTAGTGCGGATTAGTGCTTTGCATTCGCAAAGTATATGTTCCGCAGTTTCAGCTGCAGTATCACAGTATCTGCATTTGTCGTCTACTGTCTTGCCCATATTCTTGGGATGATATCTCAAGGGTCAGTGGTTGGTTAGAAGGCTTGTGATCAGCCTTAATTCAAGTTCATGAAGCCTTGTGGCATTCTTTGTCAAATAAGTTATAAACTTTTTCGCTTGTCTTTGGCCTGGAGTATTCCTCCAGTAGGCCTTTTTCTGGTGCTTTTCCCATTTCTGGATCTCCTCCGTTATGTGTTCCTCGGCCAGGTCACAGAACTGTTCAGGTCCAATAAATTGTGCTTCAGCTCTTTTTCTTGCAAGGCTGTCAACAAGTTCATTACCTTATCTATCTATCTATCTATCTATCTGATAATATATAGATCTTTGCCCTTCGAATACTTTTGCGGACACTGGTTAGATGGGAACTTTTTTGGGTCTTGTTCCTAACACACTGCATTTTTTTAACATATCCTAAGGCTACAGAATTTTCGCCTTTCCGTATGATTTTAGTTTCTTTGCTGAAGTTAAATATTGCACTCATACTTAACAACTGTTTTTTAGACATTTTGATTTACAAAACAGGGGATATCATCAGGAGCAGACGATTATTTAGTTTTAATTTTTTTTTAAATAAGTTTAACAATTCATTTTCCGTTTAAGACATTAAAAATAAAGAATGGGTTTGTCGAACTATGCTGTGTTTGCGAGTATCGTTTAATTGCAGTATTTGCTTGACGATGGTATGCGGTACCTCTATAAAAAATTCATAAAAAATGGCTACTATTTGAAATAAAATCGAAATTAAGTATAGTTGTAAAGCCCGTTTGCCAGCTTGCTCTTTCAAGAATAAGAGCGTAAGAATGCAAAATATATTTTTTTGCCTACTTTGTTCTCAGCTATAAATATTTCTTTGTATTGTTTATTGGTAATCTGCACTTTTAATGATATTTAATTCTAAATGCTATGACAGTTCATGGGTAAACTTTTATCTGCTTGGGTCGTAAAAATGCTGAACGGCACTCTTATTTAGTACCTAGTATTTTATACAAATAATTATTGTGACCCATTAGTAATAAAATTACTAGTCTTATCATACATTAAGATTTTGAATACATGAACAGAATTAAGTTCTATCAGATAAACCTAGGACAAACTAAATTATGTCCATTTAAAATGTTCTGTGGTCGTTCATCAAATTTGTAATTAGACCGAGGAACAAATAGTGGCGTGATTGCATAGATCATTCACTAGTAGATCTAATCAGCTAAATCAACATTCCCGTGCTCCTATTTAGTTTTTATGGTTCGATTCGATTACCTTTGTCGGATTTATAATCAATCCGTGGAAATTTACTTTGTCAATATCACTTTTATCCAATTAGGTAGTATCAAAGTTATGTTGCTACTGTCACACGCGAGTTTATTTTTAAATTAATGTGAAATTATATGGCCAATTCTAGGAATAGGTCAATGTACTTACTTGAAATATCTTGGTCCGTGAATCTATGTACTTTGGCTTTAAGATTCATACGGCTTTGATTTGGATTTTCTGTTGAAAATTAAAAATAATTTACCAATACCCATCCAAAATTAAATTAGTTTATTTAACTGGGCTTCTATATAAACTATAAACATCAAAATCCAATTTTGTTTTGATTTCATTGAAAGTTTTGTAGTTCAATGGAGAAAACAATTATTAGGACCTAAAGTCAGGACAAGCAAACGAGATTTCAGATTTTACGAATCCTTGTAGTGAGAGCGAACAATAAAAAGAACAAATAAAAATAATATAATTTATTAATACAATATGCAAAATAAAGTACAAAAATTTAAAGGGAAAAATCTTACAATAAAATATAACAGATATATCAAAGTCTAGGGCTTTTCTCAGCTTGCGCTAGAGAAAAAAAATATTATTTTAAACAATTTTACAAAGGAAATTATGTTCATGTACCAAAGAGTAGCAAATGAGTCCAAAATCCAAATAATCCAAAAACATAACAATTAGCAAGCTCTGTACTCAAAATTTAGCCATACCCAAATCGAACTCTTGCCTTACCAAAATCGTCTATAACTGAAGTTACAAAATTATTCCCAAAATTAACCTCTAACGTGGACACGTGTCTATAATAAATCAGAGAAATTCAAACTTACCTAGAATACTACTTCTATACGATAACCTGCTTATTAATCCGAATAAATCGAAATTTCAATTAAACGAACCAAAATATTAATTGAAAATTAGGCTAAATTTAATTTTTGGTCCGGTATCAAACCGACTAGCAGCCACGTGCCTTTTAACTAAATTAATTCTTTGCAAAGTTTTCAGCCCAATTTCTTGATAGAAAAAGGAAGTATTAACGTGCTTGAGTAATATTTATAACCATTTTAACTCACAAAAACAAGGAGAAATGACTTAAACTGACAGTTCGACAATTCGGTTGTCAGAGTACCAACTTGTGAAATGTTAAAAACTAAATCGATTTTTATGGACTTTCGATCATTAACTATCTTTACACTATCACTGTGTAGACAATTTTTATACGCTAATAATTATAGTAATAATTTTTATTTTAGATTTCCCTGGCGTACGCAATTATTTTAATGAATTGGTGTAAAGTCGAGGCAAGAATTCAAGCGATGCAGGTCACGAGTGATCTCATTAAAGAACTTTTAGTACTAACATCATTTTTAATCATTAATTACGTTAAAAAGAATAATTCTTGACACCCAGTTATTAAGCTTTTTTCAGAAGTAGGTACAGTTTAATGGGGCTTCTTGATTCTTAGCAGTATTGTCTTATTTATAGAATCGATCTGTGACGTGTGTCACGACCGCCCTTTCCAGAGGGTTGCAACTTGGGTCCGCTTGGCTAGTGAGAGAGGGTGATCGGGTTACCAAAGTAGACACGAAAGTATAATAACATGGTTTATTGACCAAAACAACAATTAGGCCACAACTGTAGCCAACGGGTAAAACAAATAACAAGCAATCAACATCGCTTGAATTCTTGCCTCGACTATATTTACCTAGTGGGAGCCATATGTTGAGGAAAAGTGATAATTGAATAGTAAATTAGAGCGTGGTGACATCTATCGTTAAAGGGATAATTTATTATTCCAGATATTTAATTTCTTAGACTAAGATCCTTTATTAATTATACGTCATTTGCAAAATTAGTTCATTTAAAACTACAAATTATGAAGATTGGTACTAATTTTAAATTTAAATTTATGATTTTGCAAACAACTGAAATTATTCCACTTGGGTAGGCTTATACTTTATTTTATCAATATATGTATTAAAAAAAAGTTATGGCCAAAAATAATGAATATTCCCTTATCGGATCTCTCTCTCTCTCTCTCTCTCTCTTGGATATGCCCACCTTAATTATACTTTAAGTAGAAAAAGAATTAAGTAATTTTTCTTCAAAATGTGTAAACTCTTAAAGACTTATATTACTAATAAGACAAGGAAAATATTTTGAATATCTTTAAGGGCGTATGGCAGTATGAAATTCTACAGTTTTAATCAGAAATCCATGTAAATTATTTCACGCCATATCATACACATTTATCATATAATATTCTATAAAAAGTCTAAAAATTATAACCATATATATTGCTCGTTATTTTAATTGGACGTACTCAAACACATCAACAAGAAATTTTCTTTAAAAAAATAGGCAAAGGTAATGTCAGAACACAAATATACTCCTCCAAAAGTTTCGATAAATATCCCCGTTATAAAAAACACGACATCTGCGCTGTTTCAAAAAAGGAAAACTTTTATTAGAACATTAGAGATACTTCTCAATTTCGATCAACTGACTCAAGTATTTTAACAAGAAAACTGCCCTGCCAGACATTGTACGAAAATGGAGTACGCATCTTGTTGGCAATATATAATGCTCCAAAATCTGAGGACAATATCGATCATCTTACATGCAATTCGTCAAGTCAACAAAGCTTAATAAACCTGTGCAGCTATCCAATCTTCCACCAATAAGTGCAGCGGCTCATCAACATATCAACCGTATATACTATCAAATTCAAACTTAGTTAGGGAACGATTTAGAACCCCACAATGGAGTTGGGAGCTGCAAAATGAACTCTTGGAACCGATAACCATAATATTACCACCAGCTCCAGATGAACTACTTAACACAATATTTTGCAGTTTACGCTACGGATGCAGGAAATCGGGGTTGCAATGTTCTTTAGCTTGTGGCCAGTGTAATGGGTAAGCTTGCCTCAGTGCTTCATCGTATCAAACCGATCTCGATGAAGAAAGTGCATTTGATACCGAAATCCTTGACGACTGAGAGACAAACGTCCTTGATAACGAAGATGATGATAATGAATTGGAAATTTTCGTGCGACTAGAAGACGAAGATGAAATAGAAGAAAATTGAGACTCATGTCCTTCAAATTATTAAGTTTACGTAAATCCTCCCCACATTTGAATCTAATTGTAATAAATGTATGATACATAATTGCTAAATCCGAACCTCTTCCCTTAAGAAGAGTAGGGATCTTTTACTTGCCTAACATTTAATAGACAAGGGATCGATGGCTTTACATCCCCTCCGAAGGATGGTATATCTCCTATACAACCCTCGCCTAAGGTTGTACAGCTTCCGCGCATACACTGATATACAAGCCGCTGGAAGAAGTGTGAGGCGAGGACGCGGTTTCCGTTGGAATGGTCATCCATCCAAGTACTAACTGCGCCTGTACATAGTAAAGACGCACCTACGCTCGCCTACTAAAAATCTAATTGAGATATATTAGAATATAATCAAAATGTACTTAAAGTATTTCACTTAACAATTTTTTAATTACACGAAGTAGGTAAGTATTATTAAACGATTATATTTGATAAATGAAAAGTATTATTAAATATAATGTATTAATTAATAAATAATGCAAATTATTCATAATTATGGATTGTTTAGTGATTAATTAACTTTAAACGACGTAATACTTACCGGGATTCACGATTGACCTTGCATTATGCTATATATGGCTATCTCAAAAACGGTTAAGCGTATAAAAAAATGTTTGCAACAATATTTGTAGAGAATTTTATGCTCTACAATTTTCATCATAGAAATAAATAACAGTAAAACCAGGAAGCGAGATATTTGCGAAAAAACGATTTTTGTGATCTTTGACCTTGAGTATCTTAAGACGCGGACACGAGATTTTATGAGACTTTTGAGATAACTTTTAGAATGCCAAAATAAAGGTTTGTACAAGTTTACAGCTTATTATCTATCATTCCGAGGTGAAACCCCTAATGTGACTGGATTATTACATGTCTGTGCTTAATTGTATCTATATATAGATATGTATTTGTATATATTATATTTAAATGTATAAATTGATTTGTTTATGTACATGTTATATCTTTTTTTATTTCTATACTCACGAAGTATTGGAAAACAACATTGTGACACACTTCCCTTCGGGAAAATTTGTAGTTGTACTGCTTATTTTTTTCAATAAACCTATTGTATGTTGTATGTTGTATAATATGAAATTCTTTTTCTATATAAATTTTTTTCGTCATAACATATGTTATTAAAGAAATACGCAAGAACAAGGAAGCCAAGAAAATACGCTCACAAAAATTGTTATCGTTAAGAAAAGGAACGTTTCATTACTTCTTTATTACCCTCTGTATGTATGTAGTAAATTGTTCAGTATAGCTTGGTATGAGGATTTTAATATAAAACCAAAAAAGAGCCATTTATTTCCTGCACAATACAAAGGGCGACATATGGCTAAAACTATATCTCCAGGGGAAGATGACATCTAAGATTTATAAAAACATTAATATGGCTCATGAACCGTACCATAAGAAGGCGTGTTATCATTTTCTAGAAAATATAAATGTGACAGGAATCGCTCAAGCACAAAACTGCGGCCATCCACGCACAGCCAAACGACCTCTGCTATCTGCAAACTTTATTCTGTATACATACACAATGCACAATGGCATGGTTTTCCCAGCAAAAAGTTATTTTCCTGCTGGGGAAGGACTTAAGATATAAACATTATTTTTTTGTTCATAAGGTTCGGCGTGAAGGATCCATTATTCAACTGTTTCGCCTCTTTTTAGTACTTTTAAATTGTATAGTAATGGTCTGTTCTTTTATTTATCTATTTTATTTATTTAAGGATGCGGCTGTACATACAAATAAAAATTAGATTCGATGATAGGAGATGCACAAGTAAATACAATGTAATACAATACATTTATTGAAAAAAAATAAGCATTACAACTACAAATTTTCTCAAAGTGTATCATCAGTATTGTTTTTCAGTGCTTCCTAAGTATAGAAATAAATAAAGTTAACATGTACATGAACAAAACAACTTATACATTTAAACGTAACGTGGGGCAATAGTGAGTCGGACTTCGATATCTTGAGTTCTATGATGGATAGAAATTTTTTAAAAAACTGCAAGTAAACTAGATAAAGAGTCTATAACTGGAAATTATTTTCGAACATACAGGACAAGCCAAGACGAAATTACAGGACCAAGTGCCTTTTTTTAAATGGAATGCTGTAGTCGGGGCAAGAATTCAAGCGATGCACGTCACGAGTGACGTAATTGAAAACATTTTAATGCCAACATAATTTTTAAGTATTAATTACATTAAAAAGAGTAATTCTTGACACCAAATTATTAAACTTTTTTCAGAAATAAGTACAGTTCAATGTGGCTTCATAATCCTTAGCATTTTTGTCTTATTTTTAGAAATAGAAGTTAATTAAATCGTATTTCGTCGCGAAAGGTTGGTAGTATAAATTTACTAGGTTTACAAAAGCATCGATATTTTAAATCGATTTACTGTCGATTTTATTGACTCGAATTATTTTATTGTTGATTTCATTCCCTCGTGCTTTTAATTAATTGTTGTTTCCTTGTTTTATTTACCATCAGTTCTTTTCAGAACTAATATAATTGTATTATTAGTGTTATTCTGGTAAGTGAAGCAAGACTTATTTGTGTGAAAACAAATTAATGCATTATATTTTTAGGTTACCTGTCATAATGCCTTCTCATAATGCCGAAGGCATTTGGTAAAGATATCCATGAACTAATTCGTTCTTTAATAAATTATTTTGAGAGAGAACGTGATGCCGGTGGACCACTGTTACCATTAACTGCTGTAAGAGAGGCAAGTATAATTCTAGAAGTTAACTATATATCGTAACATAACCAGTAAATTTCAGAGAGTTGCTAATGCTTTAAACATAAGTTTGAGTGCTGTTAGCAACGTTTCCAAAAAAATGCAGACTAGGGAAGCTTTAGGTAGCCCTAAAAGAACTGGACCAACAACAAAGCCTGTATGCGACATTGATAACTTTGACCAATCAGCAATTCGAAATGTTATTTATGAAACGTATAGAAACATTAAGTATTTATAAAAATAAGGTATGGAAATATTTGTTAAAGTATTTATTATTGTTTTAGAACAACATATTACCAGACAATCCCTTTCAGAGCTGTTGATTGAACGGGACATTTACACGGGAAGTTTATGTAGCTTTGACAAAATATTGAAAAATATAGGTTTCAAATTTCTAAAAGATAATCCACGTAGAGGATTAATGGAACTGCCAAATATTGTTTTCAGCCACTTCACTTTTTTGCAGAAATATGTAAAACATACTTCATTGGGGTATCCTCGACAATAAATATGTAAATGTTTTTTCTCTTATCATGAATAGTAAATAACTAAAAAATGTATAATTGTTTAATATGGTAGTAATTTTATTTAATTAGCAGAATTTAATTATAATTATGATTGTACTATAATATATATTATAAAACTCATTGTCCAGTTATTAAATAAAGTTCATTTGAGAAATTATTTATAATTTATTTTTCTTCCAATTAATCGAATTTTGATAGATTTTGGATATGTACTGTGGGTTGCAGACGTTGCCGTTATCACAGGCACAGCATAAAGCTTTGTGCTGTGTCACAATTCATCATTTTAATGATACATTTTCAGTTGTGGCAATACAATTTGCATGTGATCTGAATTGGGGGTTGCAGCTATTTCAGGTGTAGTCGCTTTGATTAACTTCATAATCTTCATATAATTATAGTAATTTTGTCGATCTGTGACGTGCATCACCTGAATTCTTGCCCCGACTATATGTATATCAGTACATTTTTCGAAGCCTCTTTCTAGGCTCTATTCATTCCTATATTAGCATTGAATGTCTCCCAACCACTTGGATGTAATGATTTTTTTTGTTGAAACAATGCAATCTGTAGATGGATATTAAAAAAATCACCACAGTCACAATTATGGGTTTTAAGAAAAGCTTATGTGAATACCAATTACGAGACATCTAATTAATGTTTTTGAATCATTTTTGTTTCCTAATAATGTGCAGGGTGGCCGAAAATTATTTTTCAATTCAGAACATTTTAAATTGAATTTTCTCAATGTTTTCAAATGGAACACCCTGTATATTTTTCGACGATGTGATGTAGGAATGAAAAACGAATTTGTTTTGTAAGTACTTCTCTAGGGCTAATTGCAACCAATTTCGTTTTATTGAGCAATAATTACAAAATTAACAAATAAACTTAAATAACTCAGTAAAAAAAATTATAATTAAATGTTTCAGATGCTGTACATTTCGATCGACACAGATCTCTATGCGTTGTTGAAATGAGGCCATTTAGTGGGATTATTTCTTCCAATCCATTGAAATTAGTAAATATTATTTAACTGGTCCTTTACTGTAATGTTTTCGTTATTCGACAAGCAATAAAACCTCAGTTTGGTATAATTTGTCATTATTATATTATTTACAAGTTATAACATTTTTCCCTATAGTCCATTTCCCTGACTAGACATAGACCGGTTTCGAACTTATTAGTTCTCATCTGTATGCCATAGGTCATGGAATAGACAAATTTATTCTCCTTTTTATAAATAGGACAGACTTTGGAAAGTTTCCATAAGTCCGGAAATTGACAATTTTTTAAAATAAGGTTAAAAATTAGGGTTAGAGGATATGTAAAAATAATAGCACAGTCTTTCAATAAAAATGCTGGTATGGAGTCGGGACCTGCAGTTATTTTAGGTTTAATGCGTTTTAAGGCCTGGAGAACTTCTGCCTCATGAAAAAATGTATATTAACAGTAGGGTTATTATTTGGACAATCGTTATCAATAGAATTATTTACGGCGTCTAAAGAGGAATCAGAATATGACTGGCTAAAAAATCTGGTAAATGCATCTAAAATATCATGCGGACTATTAAGTGAAGCACCGCCAAAGAACATTTCATCTGAAACACCGGTTGACCCTTTCTTGTCATTAATGAACGCCCAGAATTTGTTAGGATCGCATTTTACATTATTTTCGGTGTTTTGTACAAAGTTTTTGTAGGCAGTATTAATCCCCTCTTTACTTCCCGTCTGACCTTTTTAAACTCCTCAAAAAGATCTATCGGTTTCCGAACACATTTTTCTGACTTAAGCCTAATTTTTTTTATAATACTACCATTAAACCAAGGGAGGGGGGGGGTACTTATTATTCCGCGAGGCCGATTTCTTTGGTACACACAATTCAAAGTGCAAATCAAGTCTATCATAGAACTGAATGCATATACTGTTGACGTCATTGAGAGAGAAAAGAAAAGACCAGTCAACATTAAAGAGGTTAACATATAATTTAAAGAAACCATATTTGCGAAAATTATAATTAATATTATGATTAGGCGGAAAATTATTAGTAAGGTTTTTAGTGACGTTTATCTCAATTGATATGACTAAGGCAGGGTGATGTATATCGTCATTAATTAATGGATCAAATGACTGCGTTACGTCACAATTTTTGTTATGCAAAAGAATGTTATTATTGGAATTATGTACAAAATTGTACTGAGATAAGTTGTTACTGACCAGAAAAATATTTAAGGCTCTGATTTGGCCGTTGGGTTGTTGATCTTTCAAGTATATCGCGTATTTGGAAACGTTGTATCTCGTTTAATAATAGGGATACGTAAAAAATTCAAAATTGTTTCGGTAGTATTGCTTATAGATCATAATTAACGTGTTGATAAAATTCAACCAATTTTTTGAGAATTTGTGGGAACAATGACTTTTAACGAAAATGTAAGAGTCTGGTTAATCAGCCTGTAGATATAAGAAATAGCTATAACTTAAAAATATATTTAGGACATCGATGGTTAATAAATTTCGATAATTATTACAAGAAGCTGCATTAAGATTAATTATCCCGTTCTAAAAACATAGAGGTATAGTCCAAGTAAGGACTTCCCTACACTCAAAAAATGCAACGAATGCTTTACGACATAATTATATCGCCGCGGGCCATGGCGCCATACCTGTCATCAAACGACCCGACGCACATTAAAAACCTATAAAGGTAAGCGAGTCAATTTGCGAACAGCAGTACAAAGAGTACCGGTATTTTAAAGAGGTCGTAAAGTTTTTGTTGCGTTTTTTATTTGCCGGGAACTGATTACTTCAACTATACAATTATGGCCCACATTTTGACACTTCCACAATTGTGCAGCATTTAAAATTTATTTATGAGATTTGAATCATTTATTCATATAAACAAGCGAATTCGCCAACAAATTTAAATCACCCGCCTTTCTCAAATTCGACGCCATTAAAACATGAATTAATTAGATTTTAATTTAAATTGCGAAGTTATCTGAAATGAATTTTAAATAACAACGTTAATCAGCGGGCCAGTATTTATCTCAATTAGCGAAAATAGCTGTAATTATGTACAGTGGTATTGCCAGAACAATACATGGAGAATTTTAGGTGTGTTTAACATGCAATTGGAGCGAGCTGATTAGGGTGGAATTATACAGGCTTGGCGAAAATGCAAAGTACCGGACGATTTATATTTGTGAAGTAAAATGATTAATTGTTTAGTGGCCGAAAAATAAAATTTCAAATAAAACACTGAGAAAAGCGTGTGATGTTAATCCAATAAATGGTTAACCGCTTCTATGGTTTTAGATTTAAATAACACATGGAAGCAAACTGTAATATTAAAACCAGAAGACCTATGCAACGATAATTAGTTTTGTTTTCAAAATATGTATATTGTAAAATAAGGAGGGTTTGTGTTTTGGAACTGTATAAATTCATAGATTATGAATGTATCATATATGGATTTGCAAATAAATCTATACTAAATAGGTTAGATATTACACAGCGAAAAGCGATTTGGATTTGTCTTGGTGCAATCCACTCCTATCGATCCACTTTATGGTGAAGCCCTTGAGCCCCTCTTGATATAAGGAAAAAATGTCTTAGCAACAAATTTGTACTCAAACAATTTCATTTCAATACTCCATAGGCAAAATTTCAAGCTTAATAATTTTCGACTTATTTCGAACAAATTTCGGATTAAAAAGCCTTCACCTTCACCTATATTTTTATTACACACGCTTTTTACAATAAAATATTTAAAATATGTAAACATTATTTTTTACTTTTTAGTTCGGTTTGCTATTAAAGCGTGTTTTTTAGTTTTTTAAACTATAATTTTTTTTTATTAATTACCCTCTTGCCATTCATCCTGCTTTTCGAAACTGCTGAATATCCCCTAGTAGTACATAATTAATATTACATCATAATGTATGTATTAAAGTTGGGACTAGCGTTTAATAAGGGCTTATACAACGGAAAATACGGTAAATTATTAACTGCGGCGCCTCCGGCAAAATATCGACAATAGATTAGTCATTTTAAAATTTTATCCTGATGATGTGAACGTTCTATTTTTACACGTCTAAAGGACTTTTATTATATTTTCCAAAGTGGATATTAAACGTTCACAAAGAAGCGTTCAAATCAACTGTTTCAGACGGAGAATAATACAAAATCTATACTTACTGTTCGTTCTTGCTTAACTGCTTCACTGATGGTACCAATTGGACGTCGTAACACTATAAATCTAACACAGTAAATACTAACACTTTCTTAAATTTAAACCTGAAAAGCAATTTTGAAATACAATACAATCTTTCAAAATATTATGTTGTTACAAAACGTTCAAGAAAAATGTATTGACAAACTATAGTCTGGCCCGTGTATAATACATAGTGAGGGACGGAATGACTCATAATGTACCAACTACCATCCAATGTTTAGTTTTTAGCTAACGACTACACAAAAAGATTCAGTAAAAAGTTCAATGTTTATAATTTTTTACTGGGCTTTTGCTTGCCTGTCTATTGACGTATCTTCAGTTCAATATCAATTTTGGTCGCTCCTCGGAGCTTAAAAATGCTTGAATCGCAACGACTTTGAATTATATTCTGCAATTATAGATTCATACGTTCAAGCAAGGCGGTCCCATGCACTTTCTGAGTACAAATATTTATAGCTATTCATTCGATGGAATTCAGTATGCAACAGTTATAATAAATCACACTTGCAAATTACACTTGCACTTGCAAAGAGGTGTGCAATCCACATTAACTTTCCCACATTTGCAGGAACATTTAATCATTTCCCTGTATCATCGACAAACCTTTGGAAATGTTATCCATGACTCTGAAACCTTATTCCAAGCAAAATCTTGTGGATAAGCAACGACTTGCTGTGTTTGTGTGCTGGTCGTTCAAATACCTGCTTGGTAAACTGCCCTTCAGATATGTTGAAGAAGCGCATTCTCAGTAGGTGGAAGTTTGTCCATTGCTTGATTTTTGTGACAGTCTGTTCCAGCTTCTTGAAGTGTTCAGAGTTAGCTTTCAGCAATTGGAATGGATGAGTGGCCAATACACAAATATATCAGTGACGTTTTGAAATGCTTGCCATTTTTCCCAAATGGACCCCTTACTTACCTTCCTTATCTTACTTCTTCTTCTTACTTATCTTTGAAGGCGGAGGTTGTGCCGCAACTACAGAATGATTGAAACACAGGTAGTGCTCTTCATTTTGGCTCCCCCAGGCTTGTACAAATGGTGTTGATGTGGTAAAACCTGTAGTGCTTGCCCATGCCAAATGCAGGTAGATGTATGCCAAAGGTTGAGTCACTATTAGATCATAGAATGTGCTAGCAAGGATGTCAATTACATCTGTGTTTATAGCACGCACAAGAATATTCTTTGCCTCTTGCTGTGGTGAATGAAGTACATGAACCACAAGCCTCGAATCTTCCTGCTTATGATTGCAGTTTTTCATGGGTGTGTTTGAACCGATTTGTGCAACTGCTTTCCCTATTGTGACATTTACACCTTTGCCTGGTAGCCAGTTGAACTCTCTACAACCTTAAAAGTGAAAAAGTTGAACAATTGCTTCTTGTTCGTTGAGTCTCGGAGAAAGTCCATCCAATTTCGTGATAGTCTGGTGTTGCCAGATACTTTCCTTCGAATCCCCTCACCTTTTTTCCTGGGTAGACTCCTTTAAATGCTCTGGAATGTAGGTTCCCTAAACAACATCTAACCTTTGGGCATTTTCCATCTTTAAGATTTCGAAATGTATCACCGTCGATAGGTGTTATCTAGCGACATAGTGTCTGTTGAAATCGAAATAATAGCCTGACTGTGTTGCGACTTATTAATTAAGTTAATAACAGCGGACTCAAACTAAATCAAGTACCATATTTTTTGTAACTTACATCTTCCTGCTTATGTTCATCGCATTAACTGTAGACTTCATAGAGCTCTTGGGCCCAAGTAATTAGAAATTTGTGCAAGTCTTCCTTCAAAACAGTATAATATATATCAATTAGCACTCCACGCAGAAATATTCTAGAAACATACCATTTTCTGAGATTTCTCTTATATTTTAAATAAGTTCGGGGTTTGTTGATCACATCAGTTTTCTCATTTCACTATCTATATTTGATGGGAAAGTTTAAAAAAACTGCCTCAGAGTATATCGAAATAACGACGTTAGGATATTCATTCTTAAACACTTCTATGAAATACATGTATTGCCTTTCAACCTCTCGCTCACTGTAAAAATACAAATCCTGCATTACTTTTTTGTAGTCTTGAGAAAATACTAAACATAATATTTTTAGTCGCAAGCTCCTCTATAAATCCTTATTTTACTATAAGGAAAATAACCAGTCTGCAACCAAAGTTACAAGTCTGGCGCGTTAAGTGTAATAATTACATATTACCATCAAAACGCTAATGCTTCGATTGCAACAAACACCAGCCGAAAGACTGATCCTACTTAAAGGAGCTCTCTTGCCAGTCGTCACACACCACTTGCAGACTGCAGTTTCGAGCTGTTGGCTCTCGTCAGTGCAAGGTAGGCATGTGACGACCGGCACGAGAATCCTTTGACTACTTAGTACATCCCGCTATTTCTACAACAGCGACATGTAAAATAGCCAGCAGGCGCCATCCAGCGATCCAGTGTCCGTTGCAATCAAAAAATAAATAGCCTGACTTGGCTTAGCATAGTTCAAATGTGCTTTTAGAGGGCGGAATATTAAACATAATATTTTTAGTCGCAAACTCCTCTATAAATCCTTATTTTACTATAAGGAAAATAACCAGACTGCAACCAAAGTTACAAGTCTGGCGCGTTAAGTGTAATAATTGCATATTACCATCAAAACGCTAATTTTTTTATTGCAACAGACACTGGATCGCTGGATGGCGCCTGCTGGCTATTTTACATGTCGCTGTTGTAGAAATAGCGGGATGTACTAGTCAAAGGATTCCCGTGCCGGTCGTCGCATGCCTACCTTGCACTGACGAGAGCCAACAGCTCGAAACTGCAGTCTGCAAGTGGTGTGTGACGACTGGCAAGAGAGCTCCTTTAAGTAGGATCAGTCTTTCGGCTGGTGTTTGTTGCAATCGAAGCATTAGCGTTTTGATGGTAATATGCAATTATTACACTTAACGCGCCAGACTTGTAACTTTGGTTGCAGTCTGGTTATTTTCCTTATAGTAAAATAAGGATTTATAGAGGAGTTTGCGACTAAAAATATTATGTTTAATATTCCGCCCTCTAAAAGCACATTTGAACTTGAGAAAATACTGTTTGGAAATTTTAAATGCCTCAACACTTAGCCCTATGCTTTTATTTACGTGGCCTAGTTGAGGTTGTTTTCTTGAATGCTCGCTATATTCCACCAATTTTAACTAATTTTGTAAATAAAGTTGCAAAATTTGTGTAATTTAATCATTATAGCCAAACAAGTTTTACACTTACTTAATGAGAAATATACGTAAATACTCTTTAACTTTAACAAATACACAAATTTTAATTTAGGGTAGTTCAGCTTTAATATCGCACTTAAAACTTTACCTATGTAGTTAATTGAGCCGTCCATTAATTTGTTTAGTTTGAGAAGCGTTAGGAATACACAACTAGCTTTGATTTGCATAACAATTCTCTACTGGAATTTGATACAAATTTCATTGTAGTGACGAATTGCGTTTTCATATTTATTACTGTTAGTGTAATTCGTTCAATTTGTAATTATTACATTTAAACTGAGTGAAATACATCCATTATTACTTAGTAATATGAACAAAAGAAAATACCAACAGTTTTTAAGCCATATAAAATGATCCTTGAAATTTAGTGATGCGTTACAAATGAAATCGATGCTGCCCATCGTACATATTCTAAAATGTTTATAATACGCAAGAAATTCATCTAATGATCTAATGATATTAAATAAATAAGTAAAATTTTCGCAAGTAACCAAGTATTTATTTATTTGTTCGTTCCTGCATTCATTCATTCATTCATTCATTGATTCGTAGATCCGTTGATTCGTTGACTCTTTAATTCATTGATTTACTCATTCAATCACTCACTCACTCATTCATTGATTCATTGATCCATTGATCCATTGATTCATTGAGTCACTGATTCATCGATCCGTTGATTCATTAATTTATTAAACATTTATATTTATCCGTTGATCCATTTATTCATTTATTTATTTGTACACCATCTAACTGTACAAATACCATTTACAATATACGAAACAACACATATTTAATATACAGTACACACATAGTGAGTAGCTTAAATATATAAGTAGATGGTGTTCCTTAATGACGGGCTAATATTTCTGGATGCGATTCCTTAGGTCACTTAATGAAGAAAAGTTCGTATGAACATATGCCACCAACGGGTTGCATTTTTTGCTGCAGGATGTTGAATTTATTTTTTTTGTCTCAAGTGGACACACCTTGATATTTCGGTTAGTATTAGGTAGATCGATTTCAAATTTTTCTGTTATAAAACTCTTCAAGGCGCATCTTTTTATGCTTTTCTACTTAGCGTTAGAGATATAGCAAAAAAATATTAAGAAAAGTTGTTCAGAATCAAAAAAATTCGCCTAGAAACTGCTGCGTATTTTGATTATTTTTCATAAATTTTGCAATTATTCCAGAAAGGACCCCGGCATAGAAGCACGTGATTTGAGATCACGGTGAAAATGGTCGAAATTGAGATTTGTTGTAATTCAGACCTTCCCGATGAAAAGTTCAGATGGGACCAAGGCTCGAAAGCCATTTATTTTGGAGCTACAGCAAGGGCAACAGTTGTAAATGCGTGAAAAATCTTCAAAAATATACATATACATATTTATATATTTATGTGTATGTGTAGCTCCTCTATAAAATCCTTATTTTACTATAAAGAATATAACCAGAATACAACCAACAGCTACTCTCCGGGCTATGTGCCCCGCCCAGTGCTGAATTACAAGTTACAAGCCTGGCGTGTTAAGTGTAATAATCGCATATTATCATCAAAACGCTAATGCTCCGATTGCAACAAACACCAGCCGAAAGACTGATCCTACTTAAAGGAGCTCTCGTGCCAGTCGTCCCATACCACTTGCCGACTGCAGTTTCGAGCTGTTGGCTCTCGTCAGTGTAAGGTAGGCATGTGACGAACGACACGAGGGCCCCTTGAATATTTGGTACATCTCGGTATTTTTACGATAGCGACATGTAAAATAGTAATCAGGCGCCATCTAGTGGTCCAGTGCTGGTGCAATCGAAAAATAAATAGCCTGACTGGGCTTAGCATAGTTCAAGTGTGCTTCTAAAGGGCAGAAATATTAAAACATAATATTTCAGTCGCATAAAAGCCTTATTTTACTATAAGAAACTTGTAATTCAGCGCTCGGCGGGGCACATAGCCCGTAGAGTAGCTGTTGGTTGCAGTCCCACATTGGGTAATCAATTGTAAGCAACAGTATTCTGAAAAAATGAATGTGTGGTGCGGCATTTTAGAAGAAAGAATAATATACCCTTTTATTATCTTACAAATTTTAAATTCTATTAGACTGCTACACTTTTTGAACAATGAATTAATGGAGGTAATTGATGATTTTCCAATGGTAGTGCTAAGGAATCTGTTTTTTAACTGAATGGAGCATCGATTCAGAACTCGATAATTGTCCGACGATGGTTGAATGTTAAATTTCCTCAAAAATGGATAGTGGAGACAGTCCTTTAATCGAGTGGCCTCCTAGATCTTCGGATATTACCTCGCTTGATTTTTATTTTTGGGGCACAATAAAAAATAAAGAATACGAGGCCCCGAAGTAGGCAAAAGCTTTGTGATAGAATCACGCAACCAGAATGTCATAATCGTGGTATTAAATAATAGTTAAATCCTTTGACTAGAATGGCGCTGGTTTTTTTGCTCCACTATGTACATTTTTTGGTTTCACTATAGTATCATCACACGATTATTTTTTTCATATTTGTTGCTGAAATATAAAGGTGCTAATGTTGCATTACTTTATTTAATTTTATTAATATGTATTTAATATACAGCCACTTAACTAGTCACACGTAATATCCCATGCTTTTACACACCTTTTATATTATATTTTACTAAACAAAAAGATGATATTATGATTTACTTGCAAAATATACTAGTTAAATTTATTTCTTGCGTCTGATACATAACTTTTTTCTATGACACCCTTAATATTTACGAGACCGCTGGGAATATTTCTTGCTGCAGCAAAATACACAAAATAGATATACTTCTTACTGCTTTTAGTAGATTTTCATTTAATATCCCCTGCGAGAAGGGTGTGCGAAAGGTCATGTGCTTCTTCCTGAGACCTGAAAGTCCATTGTATCCTGCTCCACTTTTAAGTATTCTTGTACAAAAACAGGCATTTGTAGGGAGAATATTTTATCAACAGCCACTTAATGCACTCCGCCAATTCAAAAGATAAACTGTTACACGTCGTTCTTTCTTTAAAACGCAAAAGTATCCTTTTAAGAGAGGGCTGTTTGGGATAAGTTAAGATGGAACGCTGTTTGTATAGTAAATTTATACATATATGCATAAAAGGTTTTTAATATGACAAAGTCTATGAATATAAAATTTAAAGTATACTAACCACTTAATAATAATGCAAAACATTATTGTTAAGATGATATCAGATGATAATGTTAAGTTATATCAAATGTTGATCTAAATTTCTTAGTTTCTTGACCGGTACAATTTTGTAAAATATAGGACAATAATAATTTTTTTTTTACATTTATTTAACGTCGGCCTATTTCCGCTACTAAGGCCTAACACCGACGCCTGTAGACGAGCTACCCCCAACCAGGAATTTTGTCGAACCTCTTCCTTTAAGAAGAGTAGGGATCTTTTACATGCCTAACATTTAATAGACAAGGGACCGACGGCTTTACATCCCCTCCGAAGGATGATATATCCCCTATACAACCCTCGCCTAAGGTTGTATAGCTTCCGCGCATACACTGATATACAAGCCGCTGGAAGATGTGTGAGGCGAGGACGCGGTCTCCGTGTGAACACGAACACGACCTCCGAGTTGTGAAAATAAAAGTTTGGAGCAGTGGGGGTTTAGAGCTGAAACCCTGGAGGGCGTTCGTGAACTTTATTTTTATGTGAGAAGTCTTCTGGTTGTATTTATGTGGTGATGGTTAGGGTCAAACACTACACCCTGTATATTGTAATCTGGATCAGTTTAAGCACTGTGATGTCAACCTTATTCTTGTTAACACTGTATAGTTTTTTGAGTTTTTTGAAAGGGTCAACGACTGCACCCTGTATATGATGTTTTTGAAAAAATAACACTTGGTTTTAAAACGAACGAACAATTATTTATTTAAACTTTTCTTGAACAGAGTTCGGAAAAATATATTGTAGATTTTTATTTAACACAGTTCTTTTTTAAAATGAAACTATTCGACAGCATAAATTCTGTCAGTAGAATTTAGCGAAATTATTTTTGAAATATTTGTTATTTGATTCAATCTGAAAAAAATCACTTGGTTTAGGATTTTAGTAGTGTGCTTATACCGGAGCTCACTCCTCCCCCTACCACTTTTCTGTGACGTCACAGGGGGCGTGGCCGGGGGGCGGGGCGCGGGGGGCGGGGCACGGGTAATTAGGGTGGTGGGGGGTAATTAGGGTGGTGGGGGTAATTAGGGTGGTGGGGGGCAATTAGTGTGGTGGGAGGTAATTAGTGTGGTGGGAGGTAATTATGGTGGTGGGGGGCAATTAGGGTGGTGGGAGGTAATTAGTGCGGTGGGAGGTAATTAGTGTGGTGGGAGGTAATTATTGTGGTGGGAGGTAATTAGAATGGTGTGATGTAATTGTAGTGGTGGGGGGTAACTAGAGTGGCCTGATGTAATTGTAGTGGTGGGGGGCAATTAGTGGAATGATGGGTAATTAGAGTAATTGCATGATGGATAATTATTGTGGTGGGAGGTAATTAGAATGGTGTGATGTAATTGTAGTGGTGGGGGGCAATTAGTGGAATGATGGGTAATTAGAGTAATTGCATGATGGATAATTATTGTGGTGGGAGGTAATTAGAATGTTGTGATGTAATTGTAGTGGTGGGGGGTAACTAGAGTGGCCTGATGTAATTGTAGTGGTGGGGGGCAATTAGTGGAATGATGGGTAATTAGAGTAATTGCATGATGGATAATTATTGTGGTGGGAGGTAACTAGAGTGGCCTGATGTAATTGTAGTGGTGGGGGGCAATTAGTGGAATGATGGGTAATTAGAGTAATTGCATGATGGATAATTATTGTGGTGGGAGGTAATTAGAATGTTGTGATGTAATTGTAGTGGTGGGGGGTAACTAGAGTGGCCTGATGTAATTGTAGTGGTGGGGGGCAATTAGTGGAATGATGGGTAATTAGAGTAATTGCATGATGGATAATTATTGTGGTGGGAGGTAATTGTAGTGGTGGGGGGTAACTAGAGTGGCCTGATGTAATTGTAGTGGTGGGGGGCAATTAGTGGAATGATGGGTAATTAGAGTAATTGCATGATGGATAATTATTGTGGTGGGAGGTAATTGTAGTGGTGGGGGGTAACTAGAGTGGCCTGATGTAATTGTAGTGGTGGGGGGCAATTAGTGGAATGATGGGTAATTAGAGTAATTGCATGATGGATAATTATTGTGGTGGGAGGTAATTAGAATGGTGTGATGTAATTGTAGTGGTGGGGGGCAATTAGTGGAATGATGGGTAATTAGAGTAGTTGGATGATGGATAATTATTGTGGTGGGGATGACTCAATTAGGGTGCTGGGAGGTAATTGGAGTGGTGTGATGTAATTGTAGTGGTGGGGGGTAACTAGAGTGGCCTAATGTAATTGTAGTGGTGGGGATGACTCTACTAATATAAATAGAATGCAATGCTTCTGCATCACACAATTAAAACCTATCGCCGATAAGTCAAGAGCTAGCAAGTGAATGTTGTGCAACTATCCGAATTATTTCAAGTGAGCAATATTTTATATTACTTTCTGTAATTCTTTCACTGTATACATTCGATTTAATTATGGCAATTTCTGATTACGACTTATTTGCACTTAATGCAATGATCAATGAATCTACAGAGGTCTTAGAACAAAAGTCTATTTCATCATTAATTTTACATAAACCATATATCATTAAGAAAATTTCTGCTGTCAATACGCGATTTGGAAAATCAATAGTAGTACATTTATTTGAGGAAAGCACAATTACATCTTTCAAATCATTTCTACCAAAACGAGTTGTTGAAATTGTGAGTGAGGATCTTATGAGCAAAATCAATTTATCTGGTAAATACACACTGACATATCTAGGTCAGAGTTCTCCGGTGTATAACGGTGCAAAACCCAGTGTAATGTTACGTTTTGGCTGTTAGTTGAGATATTGTATAGTTGCGTTAGTTATTAATTTTTAATTTTATATTAGTAAAGAGCATGGTTGCGTTAGTTATTAATTTTAATTTTATATTAGTAAATGGAATACAGTTGAAAGTATGCTGGGAGTAATATTGTTGATTCACTTGCAAATATATGAAATAATTGTTATATAGTAAATAATAACAAATGGACTTCTACAATATATTTTCATCATCACATTTTGTGTAAGTTGATAAAAAAATTATCCTTTCTGAATATGTATGATTAATATGTTTGTTTTTTATTTTTTTAGTTTAGTCCAACTGGCACAATGTGGATGCAATATTCAGCTCAACGGTGGGTACGGGCAGAAGACATTAAATCGGCCATTGAAAGGTTGTCTTGTGAACTAAGTGACTTAATCAAGGATTCGCAGCATTCATTAGTTTATGATACAAATGTCTTCTACGATGTTGAAGAAACAAGACGCGTTGAAAAAGATTGCAGGATGTATGCTGCTGGTGCAAATCTATGTTACAAATATTCAAGAGGCTTTTTAAATTTGGACGAATTTTGTGAGCATATGGTTAGAATAGAACTAAGACACCTTCTATATGACATAGTAAAGTACCTGCCTAAGGAACTTATTGAAAAATATCAACTGGACCAGTCTGATGATGATACAAGCAGTTAAATAATTCTATGTGTTGTATTTATTATTAGATATAAACAATTATTGTATTATTTTATTATGCAATATACAATTATAGTATCTTAAAATTTTTCTTTGTATTTTCGTACTACGATGAGGTTAGAAATAAAACAAATATTAAAATAATACGTGTATTTTATTACCTATTCTTGATTACATAACTAAAAGATATACCTTAATAAACCTAAAGAGTTTTTATTCCAATTTTATATTTAAATCTACAATACATTTGTAAAGAAAGTGAACATTTGCGAGAGCACAATGACAGTTATTATAATGATAATGTTCCAAACATTCTGGTATAGTCAATGATTTAAGATTAGGTAGAGGCGGTGAATAGTCATTAAGAACTAAAATTTTATTCCACCGCAGATATTGTAATAGGAAATTCTTCTTCGTCACACCTTTGCATAGTATTATTACATTGTTTAATTGTAAATTATGTCGATAGTTGTTAACAGCATTCTGACAAAGTCGTTCAAAGATTAGTGGCAATTTTTCCAGTTGAATATATCCATGACTCCATTTTAAACCATGGAAATTATTTTCCAACCACTGGTATTGCACCTTTTCACCACGTGCTAAATGAGAATGTATATGGTGGTTTGAAAATATAATGTGCTTGTTGTTTAGTGTTACAGCAGACAGCAGCCAATTCTTTCACTATAAACTCATTGTCATTATATTGAAAACTTTGTAAGTCAATGATCAAAGTAGGAAATGTACTACTTAAACGCACCATATTATAGTCTTTTACTTAGCACCAATAAAGCCGTTCTGGACTGAACCATCCAATGCGCTGTACGTTAAATAAGCATCGTGAAGTATAAGAGCATATACTCGAGTTTGCTCGGGGAATTTCGTTTTTCGTGTTTCAAATTCTATTTTTATGTCGACAGTGGATGATTTAATTGCGTCCGGTTGACGAGAGCAATCAATAACAAACAATGGATTTTTTCTGAATTCGCTAAGATCCATCATAGGTTCACCCATATCTTTATCATAGTAACTACGTTGAAAGTTTTCATAGGCATAGTAGGCTGCAGAGTCGAGTTTTTTAACTAAATCTAAATTCCAACGTTCATATGGAAATACTTCAGCGTTCAGATATAGTCGAATATTACTAATATCTGCAGGTATAAACTTTGTGGCATCCTGGTTCCTATTATTGGAATTGTCATTGTTTTGAAATCCGATAAGGATGTATCGAGGTCTCTCAAGACTGCTAGTGGTTTTAACAGCCCATATGTCAGAAGCAGTATCGCGTAAAGTAGGTAACTCATATAAATCCCACATACGATAAGCCATCTTAATTTTAGCATTATTACTGCTCTTATTGATGCGGCTTAATAGTTTAAGCCTTTGTCTATCTTCAGGAACAATATGTCTAATCTTCCACTCAATTTTGCTAATTTCCAGCTCTGCATCAACTTCACCAATATAACAATCGTTGAAGGATCGAGAAATGATTAAAATTAATTCTTGCTTTACATTTAAAATACCTTTGGTATAATCTTCTGCAAATCCCATGAGATATTTAAGAGGAAGTCTACCACTGAACACGTGACTGGTAGTATCTAAAATATCCTGCTTCTGTTGGGTGAGACCCCAACCTGTGGTTAACAGGGATCGGAGATGTGTTTGCCCATATGATACCATCGTTTTCATTGTTGTAGTGATACCAGGCTTTCTAAAGACGGCCACTTGTTCTCCACCTATTTCGTATCTGATCTCCTCAAAGAGAAAAGCTAGTGCATTATTAGATAGATAACACCGTTTGGTAATGTCGCTAGGTGTAAATTTTCCTTCTATATAAATATAACTGTCTGCAATGTCAAGTATGAGATCTTGAAAATTAATAGGAATACGTATTTCATCAGAGTTCCTATAATATGGCGATCCATATGGTTTATACGTATGCTCATGTAAACTGACAAGAGACTGATCAAACACAGGTTCGTCGAACACGTCAAGTTTATCACTAGATGTAATAGTCGCCATTATTTAATCTTCTCTCAATTTTAATCCAACGGACTGGAGAAATATGCGGTCTGCAGCCGACAATCTAGGTCTTACGTGTTTAAGATGTACACGCTGAATGAATCGCTTTTCACACTCACTATTCTTTTTATCGTAGATCACATTACGCCATTGTTGGTTATATCGGAAACCCATTTTCTTGACAGTTAGATCAAAACTGCTTCAATTGTAGCTTTACAATAATCTTCTCACCCCGAAAATTAATTAAATCACCATTGTCATCCAATATGCGTAGTGTAATGTTATCGATGTACTGGCGCCCTTCGGGTGTAACAGGTAAATATATGATGTTGGCTGGCTCCCTAGTAAGTTTGTAACCAGGTTCAACATCTATGTCAAACTCGAAAAGAGTGTGGGATCTAATGGTGTTTAAATACGCTCCAGAAATAATATTGCAATCCACACGTATCATCCTTACTTTCATAATATCAACAGGGAGTGTTGATTCATGGTTCTTGTTTGGATTTAAGTACGTCGGTTCAAATCCCAACAAACTACCAATAGAGTTTTTTTGTGAAAAGTCAATCCCATATTTTGACCAAATTTCACATTTCAACGTATTGTTGTTTGCTTGTAGCCGAAATAACTTTTCCTTTTCTTCCTTGCTTTTGCCATTTGGCATAGCTTTCTGTATTGCCCGGTATATTTCATCAATTTCATAGGCCCCGTATGGTATGTGGAGAATTGTAGGGGTTACTTTTGGTCCAGTTTTATAACAGAAACTATTATTTGTCTCGTCAACATTGAATATAGAGTTGTACGAATAGAATCCAATTAATCCCAGTCCATATCGGCTACCCATACTTAATTGAATTGGAGGATAAAATTCTGCACTGAGCACGCTTGAGCGGCTCGATAGTGTAAAAGTGTGCGACATGACTGATGTTATTTAGGCATTGTTGTGTGAATTTATTGCGGTTTACAGCAATAATTATGGTATAATTTTCTTTTCTTGAGTGGTGATGGAGATATATCATTATTTGACGCTATATTCACATCACGTATTTTGCAGTAACAACAAAATATTTTTCGAGGTGATGGACCATCATTAACATCAACATCTTTATCATCGCTCGAATAATGCTCTTGGCAGTATTGATATTTTAAGATATCAATATCATTTTGAAGATGTTCGGGAAGTTTATCCCATACTAACGCAATTTCATGTGCAGCACACCCAATCATTACCTCTTTAGGCATATCTGAAAGTTGTTCTTTGCTCATCTTCAACAGGCTGCGTAGTCTAGAGAATGCAATCAATGAGTGACCCATCCGTTTAATAGTATCTCGATCCATTGATGGTGTCACAGAAGCCATTATAGTTTTATTTAAATTTTGAAGAAACAAACTTTAAGCACAAATGACCACACCACACTGTGTTGAAATTTTGTAGGCGCTCGTAATTATAGTGGATTTTATCGGTGAAATTTGGACCCTTGCGCAAGTATAAAACTAATTCTCTAGGTGGGGGTAAATCACCAAAACTATCGAAATATGTCACTATGCTACCACGTTTTTTATATGCCACCCAGTGTGTCCCAGGACCAGTTATACTATCCAAATTTATGATGACGGATTCATTATAACGTGGTCCTGATTTTGGAAGATTGTCGCGCATAAATATACCTCGAAAATAGGGCACACTCAACCTCTCAGCATAATATTTAAGGTCGTAGTTGGTGAGAGGCTTTCGAGGCAGGGTGTCTAATAGTTTTTTGAACTTTGTGGTTTTAGATAAAGACCTAATCCTTTACGATATGGTTTCAAGTATAGCCCTTTGCCAGTTTTTCCTATTGCAATGGCCTCCATTTGTTTGTTATGTCGATTTTTTTCAGCCAATTCCTCTCTGCTTGTTTTAACATCATTTACAGCTTTAGCTATACCTGCCGCAGTTCCAGCCAAACTACCTAACGCCGATAATCCAGCAAAAATAGGTATTAAAGGAAGAATTCCACCAACTTTCGGAATCGGTATGATTCTAGGTGTACGAATATTCCGTTTTCCACCAGAAGCCCTCATGTGACGTCGCGCTGCTTGAAGTGCTATTTGTGTAACTTTTCTCGTGTCCTTAGCAATAGACCGCCTGCCACCGGCTTTACGCAGGTCATCCCGCACTTTGTGCACTATTCCAGCACCGAAAGCCACCTTTCTCATCTTCTTCTCACATTTCCTTTTATTTTTAGTATTTTTTCTTTTTATTACACGGGATGTTGTTGACCCACAACCCATGCCGAGACGCTGTTTTCCTTTCATTATGGTGGTAACCAACCACGCAGCAGCCTTCTCTTTAATACTTGCGTCTTTAGATTGAACTCTTTTCCAGGCAGCGTGTTCAAGTTTATGGTCTGCTTTGTGTCTGGCAGTTAAATCACTCGAGTTTTGATCGTATGCAATATCGTGCTCCTTGCATGCAGTATCGAGCTTGTTTATACCTGGATCACCTCGAGCTAACCTTTTTTTTAATTTGGTGCCTGGACCACAATACTGATAACCTCCCGGTAAATGCAATTCAAAGGGAAGTTTATTTATTAGTGAGTTTACTATCCCTTTACCTGCCTTTAAACGATGACGTTGGCAGTTTTTAGATGTGTGTTGCTTGACTGACAACATTTAAATAACTATTGCATTACGTACATTCATTTATATATTATTCAACCGTGTTACGATGCGCATTGTGAAGCAGAGACAAAAATTTTCTATAGACAATTTGGATGAAAAAGTTGGAAGTGGGTTACAAACCGAACCGCGCCATGGTCCGTTACTTCCCTCAACTATTCGCGGTCTATTAATCGGTCCAAGTGCCTGTGGCAAAACAAATTTACTTATATCTCTGCTTACTCACCCCCTTGGATTACGCTTTGCAAATATATATTTATATTCCAAGTCTCTTTATCAACCCAAGTATGAGTATTTGCGTAAGATATTAGAACCTATTAAGGGACTAGGATTTTACACCTTTAGTAATAATGCAGAAATAGTGCAACCATCCGACGCTAAACCTGATTCTATATTTATATTTGATGACGTTATATGTGAAAAGCAAGATGTAATTCGTGCGTTTTTCTCCATGGGGCGCCATAAAAATGTAGACTGTTTTTATTTAGCGCAAACATATTCTCGCGTGCCTAAACAACTGGTAAGGGACAATAGTAATTTCATAGCAATCTTCAAACAGGACGATATGAATTTACATCACATTTTCTCTGATCATGTCTCCCCAGACGTACATTTTAAGCAATTTCAAGATATGTGTGCAGAATGTTGGAAAGAAAAATATGGATTTCTTGTAATTGATAAGGAGAGAGAAGTGAATGAGGGGCGATATAGGAAAGGTCTTGATAGTTTCATATATCCGTAATGTATTTTAATAAGGACTTCAATCGATCTGAAGACAGCATCGGGATTACTTCGCCGATGATTTATAAGAAATGAAGATTACTGGTGATATGAAGCAAAACACTCATATGGATAGAGACATAGGAATTGAAATAAATATAAAACGTCAACTAATTGAGGCTACCGATTCTGTACGTAAGAAATTCAATTCCCTCAAGAATAGAGATGTGGAGAATACATTAACGATGGAGAAGATATTTGAGCCCATAACGAAACCTTTAAAGGTCATATCATCCGCTTCAGAAGTAAAATCACAAGAGAAATCGCCAACACAGACCCAAGAGGGTGTAAGAGCTAGTACCAGTGCAGTGCCTGAAACTAGTGATGAAGTAACATATTTTATGGATACACCACCGAAATCATCGTTAATGAGCACCCCAAGTACAGCAAGTTCCACTTACCGCACAGAGAAACAACACGATGTACTCAAAAATCATTTAGAAAATCTAAAGTCTAACGATCCCAAATATGATACAGTATATGGTGTTCGTTTAGACCCTCAGACAGATAAACTACGTATAGGTAATAGTGAAGTACGCTTTGATAAGGGAAATATCATTTTGTGGCGTGGCGATAAGAGACTGGGAATTTACCCTGGCAGTCCTGAGTTGTATGATATAATATTTATGAAATATCCATCAATTCTACGTAGTGATGTAGCCACTACTGACGACGAAGAGCATAAAATATACGGGACAATATTAAAGAAAACAAATGCACCATATATAAATTATGATTCAAAAGAGGGCTTGAATAGGAAAAAATGGAAGAAATTCAATGATATTATAAAACCGTTGGTATCTTCCACAGTAACGACAAGATCTAGGGCTGGATCGGGCTTTCCACAAATGCCTACTCACAAACTATACAATAGCAAAGGTGTGGACTATGTCTACTGGAACAAACCGAAAGAATTGGTTGATCGTTTGCGTCTGCTCTATAGTTCAAAAATGGCAGGTAACAACAATGTCGACAACGAAATTGTTAGTTTAGTCCAGGAACTTCGAGAAGAGGGAATAATCTATTAGCAATATTACTTTTAATCTGACTGCTCCCATAACTAGTATATAGAACGCCGAAATGTCGAAATTATCTCAAATGCAAAGAGAAATGGCAGCTGTAAACACAATTGACAAGTTCGGGAGACGAAGAAGTGCCTTAAATAAGTCAATGATTGTACGTGGACCACCAGGCGTTGGTTTTATTGTAACCGTAGACAATCACTTTGATATTCAAAATAAACGTTTAAAAAATATTGGAGAGCCAGTGGATAGTCGTGATGGTGTAACTCGTAATTATGTAGAAAAATGCATGAAAGAGTTACATAGTGCCTTTTTCGAGAACCAACAGACTTTTGTACACAACAAAATTACCGAGATGATTAATGAAGTGCGACAGTATATCAACACAGAAATTTCAGATGTTAAGAAATTAGTTGAAGACAATACCAATGCAATAGAGAAGGTATTCAGCACTATTCAAGAATCCCGTCTGATAAGCGCACCTTCACAAACCAAATCACTTGATGTTAAGATGGTGGGTGTTGATAAACAGCAGATGATGGATGAAATTGCGGACACCGCTGCTGCATTGGGACATATTAAAAATAAAAAAGGATTAACTATAAACAAAGTCCATTAGTATATTAGAAGAATTGACTTATTAAAAATTAGTTTACTTGTGAACACCTACCAGTCAGGTACTTTATGATGGAGTCCAGTATTATAAAAAGAGCAGTCGTTGAGGAGCTACACAAACCAGTTCGTAAAAATTTCCGTAGAAGGAGAACAATAATAAAAGGGTATGGCGATTTATGGCAGATGGACTTGATTGAGATGCGACCATATGCTCATGATAATAAAGGATGTCACTATATTCTTGTCGTGATAGATTGTTACTCCAAATATGTGTGGACTAGACCTGTAAAAAATAAAACAGGTATGGAAATTACGAAGGGCATGAGAGGCATATTGGAAGAATCAAACTATTCACCTAAAAATCTTCAAAGCGACCAAGGTACAGAATTTTACAATACAAAATTTTCTGCTTTAATGAAAAAATACAATATAAATCATTACTCTACGTATAGTACGAAAAAAGCTGCTATCGCTGAGAGAGTAATTAGAACACTAAAAAATTGGCTCTATAAAGAATTCTCTGCTAGAGGTAAATACAAATGGGTTGACATTCTGCCCAACATTACAAATATGTACAATAATAAAGTACATCGTACAATTGGTATGAAACCGACTGATGTGAAACCAACTACACGTTTAAAAGCATATGATCAAATTAAGATTGTTTTAAAACCTAAATTTCATGTTGGCGACATAGTTCGAATAAGCAAATACAAAGGTGTATTTGACAAAGGATATACGCCAAACTACTCAACTGAACTGTTCAAAGTTGTTAAAGTAAACGTGAGCTATCCGAGGACTTATTTAATTCAAGATATGCATGGTCAACCAATAAAGGGATGTTTTTATGAAATGGAACTACAAAAAGCTAAGTACCCAGACGTTTATCTGGTCGAGAAGGTTTTAAAAAAGAGAGGGAATAAGGTTTTTGTCAAATGGTTGGGATTATCTGAAGAAAATAACAGCTGGATTCGAAATACTGCTTTTGTTTAAAGTTATTTACTTTCTTTAATAAAAATATATGCATAGATAGATGATGTATTTACTTATGTATAAGAAAATGAATAATAAATGTGCACTCCATTAATGTTTGTTTTTATTTATGTCCTTAATATTGCATGTACAACAATAATATAAATTAATTCAAAAAACGTAAAGAGACATTTTAGAAAATTTAATTTAGAATAACCTTTGTCTGTTATAATTTTCTCACAAAATCAATAGACAAGTCGTTATTTAAGAAAGTTCGATTTTTTTTTAGCATTCGCTTTAACTTTAATATTTAATGGAATTATTTATTCTAGAAGCCTAGTATCGAAGTTTCAGAAGCAGTTATCCCCTCAGGGATACGTTTATATGTAGCGAATTCGCATAAGTGTAAAAGTCATTATTCTTACATATAAGGTACTAAGATGGAATTTCTGACTTTTGCGCCCCTTGCCCGCGTAGCGGCATACATAGGTTTTATTGATAGGATGTTCACCTGAAGGGTTTAATACGGCTGATTCAGACAAAAATTACAAAATTTGTACTTACTCTTTAATTTGCTTAACTGCTTGCACGTCATGGCACTGTCTTAAAGCTAACACTCTTACTTAACTAACACTTTCTTAATCTAGAAATCATTTTTTTTGTAATTAAATCTTTGGGGTAGAGATCTTGCAATAAAATAAACATTTCAATTGTTATTTTTATTACATTATTTTGAAGTTATTACATACAAAAAAAAAAAAAATGATAGAAATATCATACATACAACTAAAAAGGAAAAAGTAAATACTTAATATTAAAAATTGTATAGGAAAAAATTATATAGAAAAAATATGTAAAAAAATAAACTTAATACTAAAAAAATGTAAAAAAATTATATAGAAAAAGATGTATAAAAATAAACTTAGTGCTAAAAAATTTAAAAAAATATATACAAAAAAAAGATGTAAAAAATTTAACTTAATACTAAAAAATACATACAAAAAATGAAAGACATACATACAAAAAAAACAAAAAATTTCACCTTGCCTTTCACTGTTTATCGCGCCTTAATTTAATTTTTTTTATTTTCCGGACAATACCATCCACCATCGCTTGCGACTCTGCCAAATCGGCGCGACGCGTCTGTATATTGGCCAAAATTGTGCCAGCCTCTGCTACCATTGCATTAGCTCTTGCAATCATGGCCTCACCCTCTTCTATCATCGCCTTAGCTCTAACGTCTTCCTCGCGGTCGTTTTGGCAGGCCGCAACATTTGCCTCATGTAAATCGTAATATTTTTTGTATATTCCTGATAGGGACATAAGAGCCATCCGCATGAGCTCCCTGTCCTCCATGTTCTTCAAAAAATCCGCGTCAGAAGAATCATCGGAGCTCTGGCTGCACCCGGGGACCGGTGTCAACCCGGACAATACATTTGAAGCATTTGCTGCTTCGGCATTGGCGTTGGCGTTTCTGGCCTTATTGGCACGACGACCATCTCCAGATGATTTTTTGTTACCTCTGGCCATCGTTTCGCGACAATATACAAGAAAATACAAATGAAAAGAACACAAGTCGAATGGAGCACAAGTCGAAAAGAATTAAAAAACCCAGTGAGGTGCAGAAATCACGGAGAGTACGGAAAACAAACTACACTCGACGACGATGAAAAGCAAAGAGAATGTTTGGCAGAGTCTTTCGGCTTTGCTAACCAGGCATACCCCCACTCGAGGAGTGGGGATGAGCGTGGGGGGCGGGTGTGGTTCATCCTCATTGCTTTAAAATTACAAACTGAAACTTACAAATTATTATATACAAGTAGAAAAACATGTACAGTATAATTTCAAGAAAACCGTAAAAATGAAAAAAGAAATAATTAAAAAGTCGATGTGCACAAATTGACAAGTCAATGAGTTCTCCAGTTGATCATATAATTTATTTATACTGTTCTGAACCTTTGCGTTCAATGTACATATATTTTATTTCATTCTTTAGTTAGGTGGATTTAACTCCGCCATTGTTGCGAGTAATACATCTAACTTATCGTTTTCTACAGAACTACGCTCAACATCATTTATGGCTGCCATTAACCACCGCATGTTTTGTTCTGGTTCGGTTTTAAAAAATTGTATATCAGAGTGACCCCATGGTAGAGTCTTTGTTGTATTGGGAATAAGAAAACGTTTATCGTCGTGGTAAGACAAAGCTACTTTGTTCTTCATTTCTGTATAAATATCATGCAAAACGCTGCGAAACGTGTTCATTTTTCTAAATACTACACCACCTTGTTCAACAATTTGTCTGTAATCATGTGCCGATAGCTCTTTTTGAATAACTGATCTTTTCACGCCTTTGGCTTTCTTTAGTTCTTTACCTACAGATTGTACGTAATATGCTTTTGCTCCGGTGCCATAAAAACTTATTATTGGATCTGCCGGGAATTCATCTTTAAAATTTCCTAAAATTGATGGACCCTTCGGGATATTAAATATATTTCCTTCTTGATAATTTGAAGTATCGAATTTGTCCTGGTTATCTACTATAAAGTCATAAAAATTTTCTGTCATTATTTTTAGAATCAAACTATCAGTATCACAGTATAAAAGAGACGCCTTATCCCCAAACTCTTTTTTGATCACGTTATACAAAAAGTTGTACAATACCGTCTTTGACAATTCCAAGATACAAAAACCTACATAAATTGGTTTGTTATAAACTACCTTTTGCTGGCCCATATGGATTGCCACAAAATCCTCGGTAAATATTGAACAAGTTTTAAAGTTCGGTCTACATATGAATGCATTTGCCCCCATACTACGTCTAATACTCTCCCAATGAGTTATCAACTTTATATCCAATCTATTGTCGACATTTTCCATCGTTTTACCAAACACCGCATTATTCATTAATTTATAAAAATCTTTTTCAAATTTATTTGTTGCTCTATTTCTCATGTCGGTGTTCAAATCGATGTATTTCTTTAACCATGCCGATTGATTGAATTTAAGAACTCTATGTATTTTCGTAATTATCAGACCATTATTAATAGCTTGCTTTAGATTTACGTAGTGTACCACGTACATTCTCTTATCGTTAAGATTTGGTATCAGCTTTTTTAATTTTGATTCGGGAGGGGCAATGCTCTCAACTAAAAAGGGGAGGTCTGAATGCAAGTCGTGTAAGTGTTGTGGATAATGTATGTCAATCTCAAAAACGTACCCTTGGGGACTTTCATCTGAAATACTCATAATGTCTAAATCATCGATTTCTATTTCGGACAACCATGCGAAGCCCCCTGTTGGCAGTACTTTCGACATACTATTTCCATATAAGTTCGTGGCATCTAGATATGTTATGAATGACGATGGTTCATTCGGATCGTAATTTGGTAGAAATTTATTATTTGCAATATGTTTCCTTTCCGAACATTGGCTTATTCCACCACGTATGCCTTTCTTAAAAAAGTGAATTATATCTATTTCAGTTAGCAATTCAAGCTCTATCCCGGTACATTTTAACATAGCGTCCCACGATAATCCAGGGGCTGTGTAATGCTGTGCTGCATCTAATTGATATTTATCTAAACAAATTCTACGAAAATTCTCAAAAACATCACATAACAGAAGCACATCTGATTTTAAGTAAAGATCTGAATAATCACCCAAATTGTCACATTCGAATAGATTCCACACTTGGTTAGCACGCCGATAGTCCTCATCTGATATATGTTCTTTATTTAAAGTGTCATAAAATTCCTCTTTTGTTGGTAATTCCGTTTTATTTAATTTATCTAAACTATCCATAAAACTATATGGGAATACACCCTTTTGCCTCATTAAATTAAACTTATCGCTATCGTTATAAAAACTCCGCGTTGTCTCCATTTGATCATCGCTTAAATTTGCACCTAAATTTTGTAATGATGCTGATAAGAATTTAAAACTATCGATAAATCGTAGTTGTAAATATTTCATTTTTATTTCACCTTTATTATTGACATAGTCGTGCATATAAATATGTTTTGTAAAAGATATATATTTTTCTTTATTTTGTGCTATTACACTAATTTTATCCTTATGTTTGCACAACTCCTTGATAAACAGATGACTGTCGTATCCACTCATATTGTGGAAAATTATCGGCACAAAACTCGGTAACTTGTAATTAAGATTGCAGATGGAATGTGCCGCACCGAACCTTACTTTACCCGTTAAGTGACAATGGTCTCTAACTTTTACGTCCGCTCCTTCGAAAGATTTTGCACATATACCGCATAGGGTCGCACTTTCAAAATCTTGCCTTTCTTGTGCTGTGAGTGTATCCATTGGGACTATATCTTTCATATATTGATTATATATATTTCGTAAATCTGCCTCTATATGATTTACAAAAACTTGAGATGCATGAGTCCCCCGGTACAATTCAAATTTAGATAAAGAATTGTCAAAAGAACACTTAATATAATATGCGAAAGAGTAAGATTCATGTATAAACGTTTTATTCGTGAAAGAGCGTTCGGGGTTTGGCTCGCAGGTGGCGATAGGTTTTAATATTGACTCAAAGTCGGCATATACCACGAATGGTACTTGCATTTGTTTTTCGATATTCTCAAATTTTAATATATTTCCAGGTACATCCTTTCCGAACTTATCAATACGTATATTTGTTGTGGGTGTTGTTGTGTAAATATGGTTACAATCGTTTCTCTGATGTTGAAATAAGTGACGTTCAGTATTAAAGTATAGTAAACAACCATCGCAAAAATGTTTTTTATGATCGCTACCGGAAACTTGACTTGAAACTAACTTGGACAAATCTCTGATCCAACAATAGTGACTATTCGCACAATCTACGTTACAACGGTGATTTTCATCAACATTACATTCACCAGAAATTAGTAGTAAATTTACATGTCTAAACAATTTCCTCCCCGAGTAACGCAAAGGCCCAACTATTTCATATATTACTTTGTTATTTTCAAATTTTTCTTCTAACCCGTATACGTTAACCGAGATATTGTTCAATTCCTCAAATTTTGAAATATCTTTTAACTTTACTGGAAAACTCATACCTGTTATGTTTAACACTGTTGAAAAATGTGGATATGATGATGTCAACGATACATGACCAGTTGGGAGGTACAGCGATGATGTTACAGCCCAAACAAAACAGCATTGATCCTGATTTTGTACATTTACCACTGCTTTCTTATTTTCGATGAACTTCGGCAATTTGATATATGATGAGCCACGAAGAGGACTATACTTATTAACGTTTATTTCTACAAAAGCAATTCGTTCGAGGGCCCACCCTAAAAATGATATAATCATTAATTTTTATCTTTATAATTTAACAAATGAAAACATACCTGAATCACGTTCTTGAAACTCTGAACTTTGCGTGACCATAGAATCCACAAAGCTATCCACAACATCGTCTAGATTCACACCTTCATCCAAAATTATGTTGCAAGTATTAAATGACTTCATATCGCTCACGTCTTGCGTAGGTAATGTATACCTAGCGAAAGTTTCCATATTTACTTTAACTGCTCTATGGACACTCAATACTTCTTCGAGGAGATTTATAATTTTCGGTCTGATTTCGTTGAAGAACAATATGAAATCTAAATAATTATTTTCGCTGTGCACTCGATACGTGACAATTCTATTCTTGAATGCACTTTGGACAATAAACACACCATCCACCCTTGGAACACATGAATTATTTCTATGTTGTAGAGTTCTTCTATGTGAATTCATCTGTGCTGTCGTTAAAGTCACATTACAGTCATTACATGTTTGCATGTTTGTAGGCGTTGAATCAACTCTAGGTTGCTTTGCAGGGGGCCCTTCATTCTGTGACCCTAGACATGACTGCAATTGATGGCGCCGCAAGTTGTCACTACGAGTAAAATTTTTACCACAAAGCGTACACAAATGCATACTGAATATAGACAACTGGTCTATTCAATGACAGCAATTTTCCTCCTCCTTCGCTTTTATCTGAATAAGCTTATCCCCACCATAACAATTACCCTATTCCAATACTTACACAGCACTACATCTAATTACCTATTACCAGCCTAGTTACCTCCCACCACTCTAATTATCCGCCATTCTAATTACCAACCGCTCTAATTACCCATCATTCCACTAATTGCCCCCCACCACTACAATTACATCAGGCCACTCTAGTTACCTCCCACCACAATAATTATCCATCATGCAATTACTCTAATTACCCATCATTCCACTAATTGCCCCCCACCACTACAATTACATCAGGCCACTCTAGTTACCTCCCACCACAATAATTATCCATCATGCAATTACTCTAATTACCCATCATTCCACTAATTGCCCCCCACCACTACAATTACATCAGGCCACTCTAGTTACCCCCCACCACTACAATTACATCACACCATTCTAATTACCTCCCACCACAATAATTACCTCCCACCACACTAATTACCTCCCACCGCACTAATTACCTCCCACCACCCTAATTGCCCCCCACCACCATAATTACCTCCCACCACACTAATTACCTCCCACCACACTAATTGCCCCCCACCACCCTAATTACCCTCACCACCCTAATTACCCACCACCACCCTAATTACCCGCGCCCCGCCCCCGGCCACGCCCCCTGTGACGTCACAGAAAAGTGGTAGGGGGAGGAGTGAGCTCCGGTATAAGCACCCTACTGATTTTACTAGGCCGTAAAGGCGAGAATTACTTAAAACTACTCTTTTTAACCAGGTTTCGGCCTGGGAAGCTAGATCGGGACAGCTAGTCACGAGAAGTTGCTAAGATAGGTGGTTAAGAAAGCCTAACTAGACGGTGGGTATCTACAACTTTAGTTAAGTAGTAACCGGACCGGAAGCACTAGCAAATAAGCTTATTACACTAAAATCACTTTTAAGTAACTTGTTCCACTGTATCACGTCGCGAATACTAAACATAGGAGTCACTGCCGAAACTGAACTTAACTTCGGCTTGTTGCACGCCGGTATTTATACTGTTTTGAGAAAGTTTCGTTTTTCGCGCCCCGTCGAGTCCCGCAGCCCGTTATAAAGAGCTGTAAAGGCTTGGAATCGCTCCGTGCGGGCTAAGATGAGTCATCGATTACGACATGTTGCGCAATACTGGAAATTTTTTGATTTTGAAGATGAAAGTTATATAGAAAAATCGGCAATGAAAAGGGGAATTTATTAAAATTAGAATGAAAGTCGGATCTATTTCGGTTTAGAAGTTATTTGAATTTTTATCGGCAAAATCTGACGCGACCCCGTAAGGTATCAACGGAGGTCTGATGTTAAAAGTTGTAACGCTATTAAAATGTTCCCGATAGGTGCGTAGTGCAAGAAGATAAGATATTAAAATGTTCCTAACGGGTACGAGTCGAGTTGAACCGAGATATTGTATGCTTGTATGCTATTATACGAGGAGTGACCAAAATGGGTGAAATTTAAAATAGCAATCGGGTTGCGGAAATTTGATGAAATGAAGTTTGAACTTTTAAGACTCGAGATATTGTATGCTTGTATGCTATTATACGAGGAGTGACCAAAATGGGTGAAATTTAAAATAGCAATCGGGTTGCGGAAATTTGATGAAATGAAGTTTGAACTTTTAAGACTCGAGGCACGGTTGAAGTACAGGGGGTGATCGAAAAGTACGAAGGATAAAATGCGAAGTGGTTGCAAGAAAGTTGGGAAACGAGCTCGAAGGTTAAGTTTGAACGTATTTTCGTATATGAGGGGTGGTCAAGAAGTTTTAAAATTTTGAAAATGAAATTGTTTATTAATGTGATTCTGGTTATGTTGATGAATATACGAGGGCTGTATTTTTAAGGGACGTTTTTATCAGTGAATCGGTTACTAATGAGCTTGAATGAATGTTTGAGGTTGGAATTTAGTGGATTTACATTATTTACGAATTATCGAGTGTCTGCGAATTTTCTCAGATTTCTTTGGGTTTGACTGTGGTTTTTTGATGTGAAGGGCGTCTGGTTGACTTTTTTTATGTGGTTTGCCATGTGGCATGGGATGATCTGATTTTTTGGTGATTTTTTGGTAATTTTTAGAATTTTTTGTTTTTTATTTTGGACTTGTAGGGGATATACCCTACAACCGTTGGAACGGTCACCCATCCAACTACTAACTGCGCCTGACGTTGCTTTACATCGCATATCGAAGTATGTACATAGTAAAGACGCACCTACGCTCGCCTTTCAAAAAAATATTGAAATGTTTAACGGCACTCTTCTCGAAAACGGTTGGAGTTATCCAATTCTACCAAATGTACCTTTTATACGTGGAAATTACGACCCCATCAGATTTTCTGGTGAGAAGTACCACAACGTTTCATAAAGAAAAATAAAGTTCCTCTAGCAAGTTTGGCGAAGATCAGTCAAGAGGCTGTTGAGTTACTGCAAAAAAAACGAAAAAATAATTTGAACTTTAACACCCTGTACCTTTTTTCACAGCAACATTTTAAAAAGCATATTTAGTAGTAACCTCATATTTTGGCCCAAAGAATCTATTAGAAGTATGGTTTACTTTTAAGTTTGTTCTTGTCTAATAGTACCATTTTTTGTTCTTATTAAAATACTTTCCTGCTAATTTTCTTTTAATTTACTGAATTTTTAAAACCAGGTTATTCTCGTGAGCTTGTGAGATCTTTAGATTTGCTTCATTTATCGTGTGACCTATTTTTGAATTTGATATTAAGAAAGATGAGTCATCAGCAAATAATAAACACCCATCAAGAGAAAAATCTTTTACGAAAATTATATACAGCAAGGGACCTAAAACGGACCCTTGCGGTACTCCGATTAAGGTTTCAAGGACGTCTGACTTGGTATTATTAATTTGTGCAAAATACGCTGTCATATAAATAGCTTTTAAATGGACTTCCCTGGTAGAGATGTTGGATTTATAATATTTCAAACTGATATTGGATAAAATATGCATCTTTTTTGTTTTCTGCTATATACATATGACATATTCAGATATTTGAACTATTAAATATAGCCACTGTTCAAAAAAGAAATACGATCATCTTGAGTATTAAGCAAAAACAAAAATTATAACGACTACAAGAAGCATATAAAATTCCATTAATTTCTAAATAAATTTCGTTTGTGTACAAGAAAGTTACATTACGAGCAGATAAAACTAAATTGAATAAAGTGAACGATGTACAATTTGATTAAAAATATAAATATTTAAATTCTACTGGAATAAAACAAATTGACGCAGTAAACTACGGTACTGTAATGCTCAAAGTTAAAATTTAAATTGAAGTAGCTTTAAGAATTTATAATGAAGTCGTTACGACTGCCCAAAAGCTTAAATTTATTAAATTAGGAATTTATGAGGATTATGTCGCGGTGTAATAAATATATCAAAGTGGGTAAACAAGGAAAGTTGTGAGTTCTCCTGCAGTATATCACTGCTTACAAAATGGATACTGGACCAATCAGGATATGAAGATCACTTGCATTGATTGTAAAGTTATTTTTTAATAATATGGAAAAGAAATTTTTGTACTCGTCGGTTTTCTTTCATTAAAAAAATAATTTAAGACGAAATATTGATAACTAGCCGCATAGATTACGAGTATGTGAGTAAAAATATCTACAAAAATTTAGATAGTACATATAAGAAACCGCTTGAAATTAAGAAAGTATTGAAAATAAAAATTTGAACTTTTTCGCTAAAAACAATCGTAAATGGCCCAAAAATCTTCAAATAACTACTTTTTCATGCAGTGTTCAGGATTTAAAAAAAATGAGTAGATAAATATTTTATCTTAGAAACCATACAATAAAACACTTATCCAACTATTAAATAAAAATGACCCTGCACATATTATATGTATATAAGTTGGTAATAATTAAATACTTTTAATATTTGAAGAGTTTACTTCAGTGAAACAAATTTAAATCGTATTTTTATTTTCTCCTTTGAGAATTACAATGCACATTTATAATTAAAACACTAATAAACATAATTCTTCTTTGAGTGCCTTCTTCAAAGCAATATATACGTGTCTTTGTGCACTTTGTCGTTTGATGATTTTGTTTGTGAATGTTAATTACTAGGGCTGTGCATTACTTAAGGAGTTTTTGTGATTCGTGAATGGTCTGTACCAGAGCACCGTCTAGTTTCTGACATTCTAGTTGTGAATATCTTTAACCCTTTAATCTAAGACATAATGAGTTTATTGTTTTTAGGGATTGTTGCTTAATAAATAATAATTATTGTATATTATAAAAATGCGTGAAGCGTCATAAATTATTTTCTTTATTGTATTTATTTTAGTCATAAATCTATTGACTGAGGGCTATATATTATATTTTCGGCTTTATGTGAAGTAAATAGAGACCTATACGATATTTTTTTACATTAATTTGTCAAATTTTATTTTACGTAAAGTCTTTTTTGTGTACGAATTTCTCCACAGTTTTTAGATTAGGCAACGTAACCCTGAAATATTGCTGGAAAATATTTTCAAGTTTCTAAAATTGCCACTAGGGTGCGTAGTAGCCATGACCAAATACAAAATTAGATTTTCTCCGTATTTTGCTCAATTAAATGCTATTGAAAACATATGCATCGTAATTCTGAGACAATTTGGAATCTTGTTAATTTTTTTTTTGTATCTTCAAAAAATAAAATGATAGGAGATGCAAATTTTTTTTAATATTGATTACTGCGATTAACCTTAGCGGAATTTAACTAACTTGGTCTCGTTACAAGTTCCTTTCTTGCTCTATCGACTATGCTTTACGCTCTTTTGATTTGATTATCATCGCCGTCACTAGAGGGCGTTATTTGACATGTCAATAAATATCGCGCATTTTCAAAAAAAAATTAAATGGAATGGTATATTTATTTTTACACCGTAAAATAGAGAATTAAAAGTTTCAGACGTCAGTGAGAACCGCAACTCGATTGCTTATTTCTAACAGAAGATATTAGTAAACAAATTTGAAATTATTAATTATTATCAGATTTTGGCGAAATTTGCAAAGTAGCTGTTGAAAACAAGTAAGCTGTCAAAATTACACAATGAAGAAACAACATATGTCAACTTGCCATTGTTGCTATTTTGTGCAGTATCTACTTTCCTAATTGAATTTGTTTCCCTTTTGGAATGAACTCTTAAAATTATAATGATTCTTAGAAATAAAAGAACGTTTGACATGTTAGCAATTTACTTCGAATGTATGAGACATGCAATTCTTGCTGCCAGAGTCTGCGGTGCGGTACCGTGAAAGACAGTATCATGGTGAAAGAGTTTTTACTCTACTGGCACATCGTTTACGTTCCACGGGGAGTGTGCAACTCCCTGTGTATCAGAGACACCGTAGAGATAGCACCGAGAAAAATATAATTCATGTATTAGCATATGTGCAATTTGATCCTCATTTAAGTACTAGAACAGTACTTAACCACCGTTCGAAATATTCTCAGAGAACATAGTAAGCTATTTATTTATTAGAAATTAGAAACATAATAGGTTTATACAAAAGAAATTCTTATTTTTTTTAACATAACAAAGCTACCCCCAACCAGGAATTTTGCCGACCCTCTTCCCTTAAGAAGAGTAGGGATCTTTTACTTGCCTAACATTTAATAGACAGGGGACCGACGGGTTTGCATCCCTTCCGAAGGATGGTATATCACCTGCACAACCCTTGCCAAAGGTTGCATAGCTTGCGTGCATACACTGATATACAAGCAGCTGGAAGATTTGTGAAGCGAGGACGCGGTCTTCTTTGAAACGGTCGCCCATCCAAGTACTAGCCTAACGTTGCTTTACATCGCATATCAAAGTATGTACATAGTATAGACGCATCTACGCTTGCACCACCCCCCTCCCCAAAAAAAACCTTATAAAGTTTATAAAATTTACATATTAAAGATAATGTTATGCATGATATAAAGTTTTTTGATTTACGTCTATGTGATGCTGTTGTATCTCGGAATTATCGGCAATTTAGAGCAAGCATATTGCTCAGAAGAGCTTTTACAAAATAAAATAGATTTGTTTAATTTATAACTTTTTTTAGGTTGCGTTCATATCACATAGTCCTCCATCAAATGCTCGCGATTTCGATCAAAGACTGGATTATTGTAACTGGCTGTTGCAACTGATAGAGGGGGATCCTGGATTACTTTCACGTATTTTGTAATCAAATGAGGCTTCATTTAAGAGCGATGGTATCGTAAATCGGCTGAAACCAATCCGCACTGGATGCGGGAGGTCCAATCTCAGGGTGGTTGGTCTATATATATGTGGAACGGAATTCTAGGTGGACAAATAATTGGGTCTTTTATTTTCAATGAAACTCTTAATGGAAAACGTTATCTAATTTTTTTAAGAAACGAATTGCGACTTTTTTTAGAAGACGTACCTCAAGAAATTTGTCGTGACATGTATTTCCAACATGATGGGTGCCCGGCGCATTTTTTTTTGAACTTTTAAGATTTTTCAGACCAGACATTCCCTTATAGAATGATAGGACGTAGAAGTTTATTTTATTAGCCAGCCAGGTCCACAGACCTGACTTGTCTAGATTTTTATTTGTGGGGCCGAATAAAACATCTCGTTTTTGCCACCAGACCCGCTATAAGAGACGATATGATTCAAAGAATAAAAAAACTCATTCAAAGTATTTCGATGACAGAATTAAATACTTCTGTTTAATCCACTAGTCAGAGAATAAATTCTTGCATCGAAATTGATGGGCGACATTTTCAACATCTAGGGCATCACTAATTACATTCTAAAGTATTTAATGTGTTGTGATATGTTTTTACGTTTACCTTTTTGGACTTTGATTTGACATATTGTTTATTGTTATTACCATTAGATTTGTTGTCATTGTTGTTAACTACTAATTTTTATATTATGTGATATATATTCTAAATATTTTTGACATATGTCGTTTCTTTGTTGCGTCATTTTCACAACTTACTTGTTTTCAACACCCACTTTGCATATTTCGTCGCCAAGATCTGATAATAATTCTAATTTCAACTTTGTTTGCTAATATCTACTGTTAGAAAAAAGAAATTGAGTTGCGGTTTTCACTGACATTTAGAGCTTTTAATTTTTTATTTTATCGTGTAAAATTGCCATTCCATTTTTTTTTTTTTTTTTAGAAAAAGCGTGATCTTGCTGACGTGTCAGATAACGCTCTCTAGCAAAAATAGTAATAATCAATTGAAAACAGTGTAAAGCATATTCGATAGACTAAGAAAAGCCCTGTATTACGTTAAGTCTAATCGCAGTAATCGACGCATAAGGAACAATTTTTTTCGTCTCCACGCCACTTTATTTTTTAAAGATACAAAAAAATGGAAAACTAACAAGAATCGAAATTGTCTCAGAATTACGATGCATATATTTTCAATACCACTTGATTGAGCAAAATATGAAGAAAGACTTAATTCTTTATTCGGTCATGGTTGTTACGCCTCCTAGCTGCCATTTCAGAAACTCGAAAATACTTTCCAGCAATTTTTCACTTTACTTAAGGTAGATTTTTCCCTAGGCTTGTGTGATGATTGGTTTCTGAGATAGTTGCCCACCCTGTACACATTCAACAACACAAACACTTCGAATTATCTTTTAACTTCCTACTTATCTAGCACATGTGATACAAGACAATTAACCTATAATTCGAGATAATAATAATAATAAATGCACCACAGGTAATGACGACTCCCTTTATCCCGGAATGCTCTAGAAGAGCCTTGTATGGGAGGGGGCTACACATTTAGAGACAAGGGACACACACCCAATATCCGTGTATAGTGGAGAAATCCCTCTCACAGTATTTTCCACTGCCACGACCGGCGATCGAACCCGGGACTTTTGGGTGAGAGGCAAGTACGCTTACCTCTCGACCATCAGCCGTACAAAATTAAAGAGCTATTTTCAACGGTAAGTTCTTGTGTTTTTAATAAAAACTGTTGATATTTATCAATTTCCTGTTTTATCAAATTTTATGGTTTGTTTTTTTTTATACATTTATTTAACGTCGGCCTATTTCCGCTACTGAGGCCTATCACCGACGCCTCCAACCAGGAATTTGGCCGAACCTCTTCCCTTAAGAAGAGTAGGGATCTTTTACTTGCCTAACATTTAATAGACAAGGGACCGACGGCTTTACATCCCCTCCGAAGGATGGTATATCTCCTATACAACCCTCGCCTAAGGTTGTATAGCTTCCGCGCATACACTGATATACAAGCCGCTGGAAGATGCGTGAGGCGAGAACGCGGTTTCCGTTGGAATGGTCACCCATCCAAGTACTAACTGCGCCTGTCGTTGCTTTACATCGCATACCGAAAGTATGAACATAGTAAAGACGCACCTACGCTCGCCCCCTATGGTTTGTTTTAAATACACCATTTTTTGTTGCTTCTTGAACATCCTCAATTTAATTTGAAATTCATTTTGCGACAAAAAATAATTTTAATAGTCTAAAAAATAATTTTCCACATTTTTATTTTCGGTGCAATTCAAGAACAACAATACTTCAGTACATTTTAAAACTGACCTTGCATGCGTATTTTTTTATATTTGATATTTAATACAACGACTTTACTTCTTTGTTCCCTGTGTATTCATCTTGCTCTGTACAGGTTGTGCCTGTAGAGCAGTGAGTAATTCACTAACAACTTGCAACTTAAATCTTGGAAGAAATAAACAAATTATGCTTTATCGTACTTAACAGAGACTTCTAATTTTGATTATCATGTTTTTTTAAATTATTTAGATAATGTTAACCGGGACATTATTTACTCTTTGGAAGATGCGGATGAAATAATAGAGTTTAGGAATAATAATTTGGCGTCGCTCTATGATATGCATGTTCATTTTAAAATGGTTGGAATAGATATCACCTGCGGTTTGGTCAACACCTACTTAAGTTTCTGATGAAATAAAGGGATAAAGCACGTCTCAGAATAGATATAAACATACACAATCAGAAGTTTCTCTAGAGGAATACAGGTCATTACGTAATTTTGTAAATACATGTGTAAGAACAGAGAGAAAAGCTTATTTACAAAACAAATTTAAATCTTACCACAAAAATTTCTGGCGTACGCTGAAGTGGTTAAATACTAACTCTTATGTGGAAAGTCCATCCTATAACTTTGCTAGTCCAACGGACTTCAATAATTTTTTGTAAATAATGTACCAAAAAACAAATAATCATATAACACTTTTATTCCTATTCTAATTAAGTGGCTCCTAATATTAGTGCAAAATTTTGTTTCATAGAGGTATCTGTAGATCAAGTTGAAAAAAGAATAAATCGTATTAAATCTAATTCTAAGGGTACGGATGTTATAGACCTGAAAATGTTATCTCTAGTTATTCCGCAGTTAAGCAAACATTTAACTTTCATAATTAACAAATGCTTATTAACTTGTACTTTTCCTCGTCAATGGAAAAGGGCAAATATTATTCCCATTGCTAAAACTAACAATTCTGCTGATGTGTCTCAATTTCGCCCTATTATTATTCTGCCTACTATATCGAAAATTGTTTAAAAAATTTCCAGAGTAATTATTGGAGCATAAATAATATTATTACCATCTACGCAGTCTGGCTTTCGTCCGCGTCATAGCAGAACAGCAGCGCTGTTACAAGTTACTGATGATATATTTAGGGATTGTGATGCACATAAAAATATATGCTTGGTACTCTTAGACTTCAGTAAGGCTTTCACCATTCCTAATCAAAATATTCTGTGCACCAAATTACATTACTTTGGACTTAGTACATTAGCTGTATCATTTTTTCAAAACTATCTTCAAGGATGGTGCCAGCGAGTGAGAGTTAATAACAATTTCTCACAATTTATTGATATAATCCAAGGGAGTATTCTTGTTCCGTTACTATTTGCGACTTACACAGCCGATTTTTATAAATATTTAGAGTACCTACTGTCAGCCACACCAGTACGCTGATGACACGCAAATCTGTTATTCATTTTTATCCGATTTTTACCGATCGCCAAAGTCAGAAATAGACTTATTTTTAAACTCCTTGAATTCTATTATCTGTTCGATATTAAAATCACATTAGTACCTTATTATTGGAGGTGATTTTAAAATAAACGCCTTGGAGGACTCTAACTCTAAACGTTTATTATCTGATCTCTTTGATAATTTTAATCTAACCTCTAATTTACCTGAACCAACTAGGGACTTTAACAATTGTAAATCTGCATTATACTATGTTATTTCCAATATTCCTAATATTATGAGTAAAAACCAAAATATTGATATTTCAGACCACAAGTTACAAATGTTCACAATGAATATTCTAAATCTTTCACAGAGTATTAAAAGTAAACCTATGTATGTATACAAAAGGAATTTTACACAAAGGAATTTTACACAACAAAACTTTTTTAACTTATATAACTTACTTTCCGTTACTTATTTAAGACATCTATATAATGCACGCGAACCTTATCAAGCCTGGGATATTTTTTGTCAAAATTTATTATATTGAAGCAGGCGGATATCAGCTGGTGTCTATATGTATCAGTGTTCATGATTCTGATTCTAAAATTCATCCAACCAATATATTGGTGAGAAACGTACCGAGGGATGAATGCCAAGAGGGTGACTAAAAATGTCGTCAACCTCAGGAAACCGGGCACACCCTGTTGTATAAGAGCCTTACTCTTCTATTGGACCTCTGGGAGGGTTGACCGTTTGTAACAAAATATATATTAATAATAACGGCGCCTGCGGCAAAATCTCGACAATAGATTAGTCTTTTTTCTATTTTTTTTTATCCTGCAAAGTTGCAAAGTTTCATTTTAATCTGACGATTTGAAGTGGGTGAGAATCACGTTCAAAGATTCAGTTACAAACAAACAGACATACAAGTGAAGGTAATAAAAGCATGTTAAAAAAATGTAAAAACTCACTTCTGTGAATGCCCTCAGAAATCAGATCAAAACCTATGCAATTAGTAAAGGTACCAAATCTTGTTTTGTAAATTGTAAATTGTGTGCACGCATCTATTGTAATTTGAAAATAATATGTAAGTTGGTTGGAGATGGTTATGTGGAAGAGCAACCCGGTTGAATATTGCCATTTCGTTTATTAATTATTTATTTAACACACTATCTTTCAAAGGATATAAAGATATTTTATTATTATTATTATTAAATAAACCAGTAAATTCAAATGTTAAACAACCTTGATAGATATTCATTTTTTACGATCAATTTAATCAAATGCACATCTAGTATATTATAAACCTGTAAATCAGGCATTTCTTTGTCATTAATCATCATATTAAGTACAATTAAAATCATCTCATTTTACATCAACTAAAATCGATGAATTGTATTTTCCGTAATAAATGAACCAGAGTTTCTCGAGCAGAAACAAACGTTTTGAAATGGTGCAAAAGCGTTTTACTGAAAATGCAATTTATTGTAAAATCTGGGTATGACACTTTGCAGTAACGTTAATGATGTTATTTCTAGGTGCTGAAGAAAGTGTCGGATCCAGGAAATTCCGAGATTTCTTACAAGAATGGCCTACGCCTGGTACCGGACCCTACTTTGACACCTCAATAAATTCCAACATTACCGGACTTGTCTCAGAAACCGTTTTATTACACTGTCGTGTTAAAAACTTAGGGAATAGAACGGTAAGTAACTCAATAAATCATACTATGGATAGAGATGCACGTCGTTGTTTTACACTTTATATACAGGACTGGCGTAAATGATCATAGCACAGTCAGATAAAGAACAATTATAATTCCTTTGTTATCCATATTAACCAGTACATAAAGAGCACAAAATAGCATTGGATTCGTCATTACAAAGAATACAATCGGCTAAAGAAAAAAATAAAGTAGGGGATATCGAAGAGGAAGAAAACAAACAAATTTAATCACGTTTTAAATTAATCGTTCATATAGTTTTGAATTGCATAGAAACCTCATCCCTTTAAATAACTTGTTACTTTATTTTTAAACGTTTTATTCGATATATTTAAAGGTTTAAGTTAACTTGTTATATAGTTTTATTCCCATATATGTATGTGGGGCTTTTTTCATAAAACGATAAAGAATGCAAGGGAATAGATAAATCCGTATTTGCTCCTGCGCTGTAACGAGTGATTTTTTTTACTGTGTACGAACTTTAAATTCAAATTAAAAAACAACCAAATTATATATCCTGAAACTATTTATTTTATGTGAAATAACATTCAACGACATTAATGTTTGTAAACAATTTCGGACAAATATCCTCCGCAGTTACTTCTAACAAAGCGCATTCTTCAATTCAATTTCTGACCACTTTTTGAAGCATTTGGGGTCTTATGCCCGCAATTGTACGAGTTATGTTGGCTTCCAAAGCGATAATAGCTGCTGGTTTATTGGCATAGACCAAAGATTTAACATAACCCCACAGAAAATAATCTAAATGCGTCAAATCACACGACCTTGAGGGCCAGTTGACAGATCCGTTCCTCGAAATAATTTTCTCACCAAATTGTACCCTCAATAAATCGATTATTGCGTTGGCTGTATGACATGTGGCGCCGTCTTGTTGGAACCACATCTCCTCTAGATCAATACCATTCAAATTCGGAATTAAATAATTCTTGATCATCGCTCAGTAACGATCCCGTTAACGGTAACTCGCTCTCCAGCTTGATTTCTAAATAAATAGCGCCCAATGATACCATCGGTGTACAATCCACACCATATCTTGCATTTTTCTGAACGTAACGGCAATTGCTGGGTCATTTACGGATTATTTTCACTCCAAATGGGGCAATTCTGTTTATTAACGTAACCATATTGCCAAAAATGAGCTTCGTCACTGAATAAAATTTTGCGGTTAAATTCTGGGTGAAGTTGCAATTGATTTTGAGCCATTCAGCGAACGTACGACGCAAACCATGGTCTTGCGGCCTGAGTTCTTGGACAAGATGGATCTTGTAAGGCACCAGACCAAGATCTTTACGAAAAATTTTCCACATAGTCGAATAACAAAGTCCAACTTTCTGCGAACGTCGACGAATTGACAAATTTGAGTCTTCCTCAACACTGTCAGCAACAGCGGTGATACTTTATTGGAAATGCACACTTTTTCGTCTTGTTTTTGTTTCAGTATCGAGCAATGTAAAATGTGTTCGAAATTTGTCGATAATTCAGCGAATACATCGCTCGGTTGGACGATTATGTGCACCATAAAATTCACGAAGTGCTCGATAAATTTGGCGCACAGAACACTGGACAATTTGCAAACGTTGCTCAGACGTTAAACGTTTCATGATGATTTGACAGATCATACTGAATAACTTTGACACTATAAGCGTGAAACTGACAGTTCATTTGATAGCGACACATATCAGAAGTTCAGACACATTAAAAAAAAATCACCCATTACATATTATGTAAAACATTATGTTATGTTTAAATATTCTTACATTTTTGATTGACGCACTCCAAAATAAAATACCATATGATATTATGGGCACGAACTGTGCATGATAGTAAGCTAAAACAACTTAACTTGCTACACAAAGCTATTATCTAAATCTCGTAAGAAAATTTTTTTACATTAACACATTACCTTCAATTTACATTCCTCAACAATACTAATACATTACGCACCGTAACAAAGAAGTGTGACGTCCTCTCCCTCTAAAATACTATAAAATTTTTATAAGCTCGCCCAATATTAGCAAAATTGTATCGGCAGACGTATGGTTGGTCGCCTTTGCTGTTAATCATCGAGAATATTTTTATAGCGTAATATGTAGGGCGACATAACTTTTTGTTTTAGAGTTCAGAAAGCGTTATAATTGGTTTATATAACCCTTTCACTCGTAAAAAGCTTGATGGATTAACTCAGACTTATTGTACATCGTCTATCTCAATTTATACTAGATATATGGCTCTCCCCTCATCATCCATCAAAAGGAAATTTTTTTTCGTTGGCTATTAACATGACATTTTTAGACGTTTAATTTGTTAATGTCTTCTGTTGACAGAGAATATTAAACTAATTTTGTGTATTATACTTGCTGTGTTAATAATAAATATAAAGAACCTTTATCTCTATTTAAATGACTAATAAAGTTGTTTCTATACCCTCCTTAAAATTAAGCAAATTATTTTAAATAACTCAATTTAAATAGCTGATATACCAAAAAGATAATGTATTTGCCATGAAAAGAGAATATCATCAAATTTTCTTAACGTAGTATAAATACAGGAACCCAATTTAAAGTTCGATATATCTCTACAACTTTTATATCAATCAATGAACTAATATTTATCATTATCTGGTAAAAAAGTGCTGAATTTTAAAATAAATATTTTCACATGCTGACATTTATTACCTGTTTTTGAATTTTAGGACTTTTAGATTAGTCACTTAAAAGCAGTCTTTCTTTTTGATATATAAACATGATAGACAGAGTGGGGGAAATGAGTATAACATTATTACACTACTAACATTATTGGTAATTATAGAAAGGAGCAAAATCTGCATGTGTGTGCGATTTAATCTGGCAACACCCTGCTATTTTGGAACGCGCCGCCTGATTAATTTTTTTTTTTTTTTGGACAATTTTATTTTCATACTTTCAAGGCTTACTAAGGTCTATTAGGCATTTTTTTACTGGAAAAGTAGATAGCGTATTCGATTTGCAGTTATCTCAAACAGTCTTATACAAAATTTTAGCTCGATACCTCATATACTTAGGTTATTTTTAGTCGCAAACTCCTCTATAAAATCCTTATTTTACTATAAGGAACGTAACCAGACTGCAACCAACAGCTACTCTCCGGGCCATGTGCCCCGCCGAGCGCTGAATTACAAGTTAAAAGCCTGGCGCGTTAAGTGTAATAATTGCATATTACCATCAAAACGCTAATGCTTCGATTGCAAGAAACACCAGCCGAAAGACTGATCCTACTTAAAGGAGCTCTCGTACTAGTCATCACACACCACTTGCAGACTGCAGTTTCGAGCCGTTGGCTCTCGTCAGTGCAAGGCAGGCATGTGACGACCGACACGAGGATCACTTGACTATTTAGTACATTTCGGTATCTTTAGGATAGCGACATGTAAAACAGTCAGCAGGCGCCATCTAGCGGTCCATCCGCTAGATGGCGCCTGTTGACTGGTGTTTGTTGCAATCGAAGCATTAGTGTTTTGGATGGTAATATGTAATTATTACACTTAATGAGCCAGGCTTGTAACTTGTAATTCAGCGCTCGGCGAGGCACATAGCCGGAGAGTAGCTGCTGGTTGCAGTGTGGTTACGTTCCTTATAGTAAAATAAGGATTTTATAGAGGAGATTACGACTAAAAATATTATGTTTTAATATTCCGCCCTCTAAAAACACATTTGAACTCATATAGGGTGTTTATTACTCAATTGCCAAATTAGAAAATTTTCGACTGGACCTCGTTACTTTTCATCAGGCAGGCATTGTATCATTTATCGGATGATCAATTTATTTGACAGTTTACTTGATGTAAATGTTTTAATTTAAAATACGTCTGTGTACTGTTCTAGACCCCCTGGACTTAAAGGATGCCTTTTGCCATCTTTCAAGTCACTGACTGATGGTCGAGAGGTGAGCACACTTGCCTCTCACCCAAAAGTTCCGGGTTCGATCCCCGGTCGTGGCAGTGGAAAATACTGTGAGAGGAATTTTTTCACTATACACGAATATTGGGTGTGTGTCCCTTGTCTCTAAATGTGTAGCCCCCTCCCACACAAGGCTCTTCTAGAGCCTTCCGGGATAAAGGGGGTCGTCATTACCTGTGGTGCATTTTTTTTTTTTGTTTTTATTTACTACACTCAGGAACACGAATGTATAGAGGTAAACCATGCATGAATAGTAACCTCCAGAATTACGGTGCAGATAAAAAAGACAATAGAAACTTTACAAGCTCATTATTAACGCCGGTAAACCATTCGACATGGTGTCATCAAATAGGCCGACGTACACTACAAACTTATAAAAACTTTTCGAGCGAAATAATTCAGATAGTAACGGTATTTTAATGAGGTCGTAAAGTTTTTATTGCGTTTTTTATCTGCACGGTAAAATTGCAAACGACTACACCTTTGTTTACGTATGTTTTTTATTTTCTTCAAAGAAAATACTTTTCCCTCAAAAGTTTATCGTCAAATGAAAACTTGAGGAAAATTTAATATGCCATAATGATATTATTACATTCTTTTGCCAAAATATATTTCAATTTTTAACAAACAAAATCCGGTCACACACTATATGTTGATTGGCTGATTTTATAGTATGAGTAGAAATTAATGAAGATGTACAAAAGTGACTTGGTCCCGAAATAACAAAGGATTTATTTTATAAACTGTAGTTATTTACCGCTAATAAACAGGCGAAGTTGTACGGAATTTACGTACTTTATTCTTAAATAATCACAAAAAATATTCAAGATTTACTCATTCAAATCGTTACGGACAATTTAGGCCTCACCGACGTCTACTGTAAAAAGCTTAATGGGCAGCATTTCTACGAAAGTATCTCATTTACTATTGATTGAATTTCTTTGTTCGCACAGGAGTAACTGAAAAGGCAGTCTGCAGCCAGAATTTTGTAATTAATTTTTTATTTTTACTTTATATTCTAATGAAGTCAGAAATAAGTACAAATAGCTGCAGTGAGAGTTTGTATATACTTTTTTGTTTGCCTTATAATGACTTCAGAGGGAAGCTTTTAGAGCGAAATTTTTGCCTAAAAGAGTCCAAATAGGTTTTAAAACTCTATATTATATAGACTTCTAAAAACATATCTTGGCAATGGGGCACTTTTAAAATAAAGTATCATCAAAGACTTCATAAAATTAGCGGACATTTGGTTTCCCAAAGTGTTTAAAATGCTTGCAAATACATTATGGAATATTTCTTTGATTTGATTATCATTAAATAAAATATGTTTTGAAGTCTGCCTAATGCAGCTAACTCTGATTCTTTTTGGAAAATAAACTATTTAGGTAATTGGGTTTATTCTATTAACAATATTTCTAGCATATATACCGAGAAATATAAGGTTATTGACAATATATCAATAAACTGGAGTAGTCACTGAGTAGATAGTAAATTATTTAACTGAAACTTGAATTTACAGGGCTTAAGACTTCTTACGCAAGGAGCAAATTTATTGTATGATTTAAGAGGATTGTATGTAAAATTTCTCTGAAATATAGATATAGAACTATGAGAAATAGTAAACATATAATTTTGTCTAACATTGAGATTATGGGTGTGAAATCTCATAACTAGCTAACTATTTAGTTAATATTTGAACTTATTAATCTGTTAATAAATATGTTGAGATGGAGCGTCTTCTTCCCTTGTTCGTCTTGTTCATTAATTTTTTGAAACGCGTGGTCAAATTTACGTAATCCAAAAATAAAGTAAACACAGACATTTTGAACCTTTTATATGCATTTTTTATAGACGAGACTAAGACAGGGGCCATAAATAAGATCACAGTAGTTAAACAAAGGCAGAACAAGAGACTCACAGAGAACTTTTTTTATGAATAAATAAATAATAAATAAATACACCACAGATAATGACGACCACCTTTATCCCGGAAGGCTCTAGAAGTGCCTTGTGAGGGAGGGGGCTACACATTTAGAAGAGACAAGGAACACACACCCAATATGTATAGTGGAAAAATCCCTCTCACAGTATTTTTCACTGCCACGACCAGGGATCGAACCCGGAACTTTTGGGTGAGAGGCAAGTGCGCTCACCTCTCGACCATCAGTCATACAATTTTAGACCACTGCTCAGTATATATCTGTTGGAGAATAAAAGTTTTATAGAACTCTATGATTTTTTAAACAAATTATCTACATGCGATTGGAATCTAAAATTATCATCAACAACCAAGCCTAAATTTTAAAATACTGATACAATAGGGATAGGGTTATTGTTGATATTAATTGAGATGGATTTTTTGACAATGTTGGCTTTAGATTTGGCTCCAAAGACAACAATTTTTGATTTTATAACATAGGTTGTGATTCTGGCTTTTATTAAATAGCATATCTAAATTACTGTTGATGCTGTCCTGTGCTGCAACCATATTTTCAATTGGAAGACAAATAAATTTGAGAGTTATCAGCATAAGCTTGAGCTTTGGAAAATCCTATTCACTTTTGAAGTGCACTGCAGTATATGTTGTAAATAATAAAGGACCAATTACCGATCCCTGGGGAACACCAGCTTCTACACGGGCCAGGTCTGAACTTTCATTTTGAATTCTAATTTTCTATTGCATATTTGTTAGATAAGATTTTATAAATCCACTGGACCGTTATCAAAATCATAATATTTTAACTTAGCACAAATAAGTTTATGACTAATAGAATCAAATGATAGATAGATAGTTTATTTTTAACCATGTTAGAGTCATGTTTATGGCACGTCAATAAATAAACAATATGCTTATTATATAATAATAACTAACAATAATGTATACTACATAACAATAATGTATCATCATCAAAGTACAATAAATAAAGATAAAGAAAAGGTATAAAAACGTTACAAATTACAATACATGTACAACAACTTATACAAAGGGTGTCTTAAGAACTTCTTACACCGAATAAAAACAATTATTAACTAAATGCTTTCTTACTGCTGATTTAAAGAGACATTAATTGAATTGCCTAATTCTGAGTGGTATTTTATTATCCAGATTCATATTTAAAGAGTTTATTTTTGACTTTGAAAGCTTAAAACGTTCTGTTCTAACTATATTTGCTGACCTGGCATTACAGTACAGTATACAGTAGAATAAATATAAATCGTAGGTAATAGTAGGATGCCAAATTTAATGAAAAAGGATCGGCAATGTTTTTTGTTTTGCTACCGATATTTGAATTGCTCTAATAGCTCTCTTTCGTAAGCCAAATACTTTAAATGCTTGAACAGAATTTCCCCATAAATATACTGCGTAATTTATACGTGAGTGAAACTACGGAAGCGCTGAGGGGCCAAGATAAACTTCTTTTTTTTAAGTCGCTTGTTAGACGCGTTTAAGTCGACTAACAGAAACGTTACTGTTAGGCGAGTTTAATAACGACTAACAGATGCGCGATTCTTAGGCACGTTTATCTCGACTGTTAGACGTGTTTAATTCGACTAACAGATGCATTACTGTTAGACGAGTTTAATATCGACTAACAGACGCGCGACTCTTAGGCATGTTTATCGCGACTATTAGGCGTGTTCATTGTTCTGTGGTTTTATACATTTATTTAACGACGGCCTATTTCCACTACTAAGGCCTATCACCGACGCCTGTAGCCGAATTACCCCCAGCCAGAAATTGTGCCAAACTCTTCTCTTTCGAAGAGTATAGGGTTCTTTTACTTGCATAACATTTAGTAGATAAAGGACCAACAGCTTATTTACATCCCTTCCGAAAAATGGTATATTCGCTACGCAATCCTAGCTTAAGATTTTATAGCTTCTGCGCATACATTTATATATAAGCCGCTAAAGGGTGGAGCGATTACACTGTATATCCTTAAAATGAGGAAACCATCCAAGTACCCATCAAATTAACACGTCCGTGTTTACTGCGCAGGCGCTAGACATATTATGGTGAAGATAGATTCAAGTATGGAGTGATGCTTAATAGTAAAATTTAAACTCGCCTAACAGTAACGCACCTGTTAGTCGAATTAAACACGTCTAACAGTCGAGATAAACGTGCCTAAGAGTCGCGCGTCTGTTAGTCGATAATAAACTCGTCTAACAGTAATGCATCTGTTAGTCGAATTAAACACGTCTAACAGTCGAGATAAACGTGCCTAAGAATCGCGCATCTGTTAGTCGTTATTAAACTCGCCTAACAGTAACGTTTCTGTTAGTCGACTTAAACGCGTCTAACAAGCGACTTAAAAAAAAGAAGTTTATCTTGGCCCCTCAGCGCTTCCGTATGAAACAAAGCGAAGTAAGTGGTAATTAGGGTACCTCATCTACTACAGAATTTAACTGTTTTATTAAAAACATAGTACCTGGGACTGATTTCGATAGATACTTACGGAAGCGCTGAGGGGCCAAGACAAACTTCTTTTTTTTAAGTCGCTTGTTAGACGCGTTTAAGTCGACTAACAGAAACGTTACTGTTAGGCGAGTTTAATAACGATTAACAGATGCGCGATTCTTAGGCACGTTTATCTCGACTGTTAGACGTGTTTAATTCGACTAACAGATGCATTACTGTTAGACGAGTTTAATATCGACTAACAGACGCGCGACTCTTAGGCACGTTTATCTCGACTGTTAGACGTGTTTAATTCGACTAACAGGTGCGTTACTGTTAGGCGAGTTTAAATTTTACTATTAAGCATCACTCCATACTTGAATCTATCTTCAACATAATATGTCTAGCGCCTGCGCAGTAAACACGGACGTGTTACTTTGATGGGTACTTGGATGGTTTCCTCATTTCAAGGATATACAGTGTAATCGCTCCACCCTTTAGCGGCTTATATATAAATGTATGCGCAGAAGCTATAAAATCTTAAGCGAGGATTGCGTAGCGAATATACCATTTTTCGGAAGGGATGTAAATAAGCTGTTGATCCTTTATCTACTAAATGTTATGCAAGTAAAAGAACCCTATACTCTTCGAAAGAGAAGAGTTTGGTACAATTTCTGGTTGGGGGTAACTCGGCTACAGACGTCGGTGATAGGCCTTAGTAGTGGAAATAGGCCGTCGTTAAATAAATGTATAAAACCACAGAACAATGAACACGCCTAATAGTCGCGATAAACATGCCTAAGAGTCGCGCGTCTGTTAGTCGATATTAAACTCGTCTAACAGTAATGCATCTGTTAGTCGAATTAAACACGTCTAACAGTCGAGATAAACCTGCCTAAGAATCGCGCATCTGTTAGTCGTTATTAAACTCGCCTAACAGTAACGTTTCTGTTAGTCGACTTAAACGCGTCTAACAAGTGACTTAAAAAAAAGAAGTTTATCTTGGCCCCTCAGCGCTTCCGTAGATACTCTACATGTCCAGACCAATTTAATTTATCATCTAAAACTATACCGAGTAATTTCACATTATTCCTCTGGGTATGAATGTGACTAGAGTTTTATTATTATTTAATTTAAGTTTGTTGACAGTAAACTAATTTTCAACTTTTTCCTCGAGTGTGGCTAATAGTGAATCCAATTCAGCAAAATTTTTGTGAGATATGATAAGTGTGGTGTCGTCTGCAAATAATACACGTTTACTAGGGGATGTAAAATAATTAATATCATTGATGAACATCAAGAACAGAACAGGTTCAATTACTGGCCCTTGTGGGACACCATGTTTACTTCTTTTAAGATTTCATAGTGATTAATACTGTTTTAAAATATAGCATCAATCGGTTTCATTGTGAACAATCCATCTTTACACGTCTGAAGGACTTTTATTATACTTTCCAAAATGGATATTAAACGTTCACAAAGAAGGGCTCAAAGCGACTGTTTCAGATGGAAAATAATACAAAATCTATACTTACTGTTACGTTTTTGCTTAACTGCTTCACTGATGGTACCGATTTTACGTCGTAACACTATAAATCTAACACAGTAAATACTAACACTTTCTTAAATTTAAATCTGAAAAGCAATTTTGAAACACAAGAAAAAGACAATATAAAATTTAAAAATATATATTAAATCTTTTTTTTTTTTAATTACGTTTTACAAAAACGTTCAAGAAAAATATATCGACAAACGGAACGACTCATAATGTAGCAACTACCATCCAATGTGCGGTTTATAGCTAACTATTTCACAAAAAGATTCAGTAAGATTCAGATCTATAATTTTGGCGGGCTTTTGCTTGCCTGTCTATTGACGTATTTTCTGTTCAATATCAATTTTGGTCGCTCCTCGGAGCTTAAAAATGCTTGAATCGCAACAACTTTAAATTATATTCTGCAATTATAGATTCATAACAACGTGGATTCGTAAAAAGGATTTTATTTTTAAAATTTGGGTTTTCGTTATACTTTCTAAATTTTGTAGTCGAGGCGACGTTACGTCCCCGTGCAGGGACATTTACTACCCTTTCTAAAATTACATTCCTTGATGAGTTTCCAAGGTATTGGCATAAAAAACGCTCCGTAGAGCGAAAATTTGATTGAATGTATAAAAACGGATTTTGTTACAGTTTCGAAAAGTTCATCGAGGGTTTTGGCCTGTTCTTTAATGCCCCCTTCTTTTGGTGAATCTTTTTGTGCAATGATAATTTATTTTAAAATGGTTATGAAAAATGGATCGGTGAATGGAATCTCCCATATTTTGTGCTCAGTTATTTTCAGACTGGCTATCTAAAACATAACATAGATGCAAACTCTAAAAATGATAATATTTTACAAGTATTTGATTATCAAACCTTGAACATTGTACCTAAAAATAGGATAAAAAGAAAAATTAAAAATCATGAAGATTTTTATAAATGTCAATATGGAAACTTTCAAATCAAAAATGGTATAAAGTCGGATTTTGTTACAGTTTCAAAAAGTTCATCGAGGGTTTTGGCGTGTTCTTTAACATCATAACCAACAAGAAAAAATCATTCATTATATTTGGATTAGATAAGTGCTCTGGTATAACATTATATTTATTTTTATAATTAATATTAAATTTACGTAAGGTCGCCCAGGTCTTTTTTACATTATTTTGTTGACATCAATTTGCTCTCTGCATTTTACATTCATTTTTTTTTTCAAATTTTTAACTGATCGCAGATATATTTTATTTAATGTAATTTTTAATTGAAATATATATCGCCCTGTACCTAGAAGGTCTCTAAGGACAAATTCAAACATTATTAAGTTTGGAAAAGGGATACGTTCCATCATTTTTGGCATTCCATTATGTTACAACCTGTATAAATATTTGATATGTAATTCATAATAAGATATTTCCAGTCACGAAGAACATATTATGATGTATAGAATAAAATATATCTTTTAATAGAATTGTGAATTTCGAATGCAAAAAATTTATACGAAATATTTGTTTATAAAATGAAAGTAACGTTCTATAACAGTTAGTTATTGTAATTCTCACAGGAATATATATTTTGTCGTATAACATTAACTTTGGAAGTATTAACTTTTCCTTAATGCCACCATTACCGTTTGATTTCTCTCAGGAATTAGTTGTAATTTAATTCACCACTAAAAGCAATAATTAATAATGCCACGAGAGCCCACATTTGGCTGTCTGTTTTTATTTCACATGACATAAAATTGATTTATGTCGCAGCGTCGAAGGTGGCAAGAGCACTCGTCAAAATTACTTTGATATGGGGCAACTTAAAAGCTATTTCGTTCAAGCCAAATACAGTGGCGTGCAGTTCGACCTCAGTGACAAAACTATTTATGTTATGGAACTAAATGCTTGTATATAGTAGTAGCGATGAATTTCCACATAAATATCAAAATATTCACAATTGCTATTGTAAATACTCTGTGATGTAATTAATAAATCTTTTAAATTTAGTGTATTTCCTGAGTAGCTGTAATTGGCATCAATTAAAGCTTTTTACAAAATAGGAGATCCAGAACTCATGGAAAGCCACAGGTCTATATTCATATGTTGCCTCAAATTTCAAAATTATTTAAAAGGTCTTAGCAAAGCTTTCGATACGGTCAGCCCCGATTTGTTGTTACACACATTCGATGATATTGGAATTAGAGGAAATTGCTTAAATATCCTTAAAAGTTATATAACTAGTAGGCTTGAATCTGTAAGAATAAATGATGCATTGAGTAACTCTCAAATTGTAGAGTACGAAGTACCTCAAGGCACAGTATTAGTGTTACCTCCTTTCCCTTGTTATTTATTTTTGAGAAAGAATTGAGGTAACATATGCGGACGACTAGCTGGTTTAAGTCGGAGCAGAGAGCCGTGGGTCCAGAGTATTCGTAAGAGTGGAGAAACTTACCCTTTCTGAACTGTACAGCATAAATGACAGTTTTCTGTTTATTTCGAGAAAAGGAGACAAAGAAAAATTGATGTTAAATTGGGCACCATCTATAGTGATATTAAGTAGAATTCTCTCTTTTTCTGGAATAACCAGTCTACTATAGATCAGACTGAAATTGTTGATAAGAGAAATAAAAAGAGTGTTTAAAAAGAATGTTAAAATATATTACATGAATAATAGACAAATCGGTTTTTAAAGACTAATTGAAATGTAAAAAAAACAAATATATATATATATATATATATATATATATATATATATATATATATATATAACAAATTTATACCAGGATTCTAGATTGATTATGGTTGAGGTGACTGGTTCTGGAACAGCAATCCAGGCCCACAATTGTCTCTTGTTGCAAGAATGGATTCTAAAGTTTCCTTGGCAATTTACGTCTCTTAATGAAATGGAGTGAAAATTGTAGGAAAATTAACCAACTATGTGGTTTATTAAAAGTTGACAAAATTTTATCTATATGAAAGACAAGCTGTGCAAAAGCTTTGCAGGAATGAAGAAGCTATGCAGAAACGTATACAGAAATGTATAAGTATATACGTGCGTAAACATATAAGTACATAAGTACATATAAATATATATAAATATTTAAGAATTTAAATATCCAAGTATATAAGAATTTAAATATTTAAGCATCTAAGTATATAACAATTTATAAGCTGATTTCTTAGACTATAAATTGCCAAAAAATGAAAAAGAAGAAAAAAAAATTTTTAAAACCATGTGGTACATATAGTATTTTAACTACTTATTAAATTTAAAAAAATTGACCTTGAATTCAAATTTATTTTAAAAATAATTGAAATTACATCAAAGACAAAAATTGAAGATTAATTAAATTTTAAATGAATAATAAATGAAATTACCCGTATGTTGTTGTTAACGAGGATTTAAAAAATGTAATAACAATTACTGAAGTCCACAGTTAAAATTTATATACGTTCGAATCAGTATAAAGGTTGCAAGCAAATGATTTCCTGGTGAGTTTTACTGATAAAGTAAACTTTTTTTGTCCTACTTACTGGAAAATAATGCTACCGAATATAAACTTGAGAAATCTAATTCAACGATTAAATTAAAAGCTATAAAAACATAGAAATAGTACAAGTATGGTCATCTATCAATGGTTGAGTTAAGCGCAACAACTTGCAGGTCGCAATTCTACAATTTCCTTTACTTACAACTAAAATAGTGGCATATGATCGGTAAAAGGAATCTATAATAAAAGTTTTTATTACTTCCATACCTCAGTCACTCAGCTGCTTTGCCTTTGCCTCAGTTTGTAAATACAATACATAACCAACAATATGAACAGCTGTAAATAAATAGTAAAAATGTATTGTGATAACTCAGTAAATATATTACATCTTATAAGATATACTATATAAAATAACCATATGTACTTACATAGTAAACAAAAATATAAAAATTGAAATATAGGTAGGTATCTGATGTAAATAAATGTTTTGTTTTAGACAATTGTTTCCTGGGATACTGTATAGAACGGAAATACATAATAGTGTAGAAAAACATGACCTAAGATATAAAACTAAGTACATAAAATAGTTTGAAATGGTTTAGCAGTTATACAAGTAATATTCTGTTAGTTGAAAACAGTTTCACTTACAAAAACTGAATCAAAACTGTTATACAGATCGTGCTAAATATAACCAAAACACTAGTTTTTATATAAAACTGTTAAATGGACATAGGCCATGTAACTTTAGGTCCGCTAGTCTTTTCTATTTATGTAAAGGTGATATAGTAAGTTTTGCGGACGATACAGCTGTTTTTTATAAAGCCGATACTTGGGAATGAACTAAAACAAAATATTGAAACCGATCTAACCACTATAAAGAATTGGTTCGATCATAAACTATTAACCCTGAATTTTGAAAAAACTTTCTGTGTACCATTTAGCTGCACAAAAACAAAGCTCCCTAGCTTCCAGGCAATAAATATGCTTACACACGGAAATCAGCATGTTGCATTACCTAAAACTGAAATAAAATATCTGGGCATCATAATAGACCAACACTTAAAGTGGGAACCACATATAAACTATATAATCAAAAAATTGCAATTCATTCTACATAAATTTAAATATTTGCAGAACATATTAAATATAAAACAGATGAAAACTTTATATCATGTCTTAATAGAAGCTCACCTAAGTTACGGCATATTAGGTTGGGGTGGAGTGGCGAAAACACATTTAACAGCATTGGAACTATTACAAAAGAGATTCTTAAATATAATGCTGTCAAAGAATTACAGGTACCCCACTGAACTCTTATACTTAGAAGCCAAGGTGTTCGATATACGGCAAATTTTTTATTTTTATTCAAAGGTGAAACAACATTTGCATAGACATAGAATTACCTTACCAACATATAGATATGATACAAGACAAAAAAATAAATGTTTATATCCAGTGATGTTAAAAGCGATTGGTCAAAGATCATATAAATTTTTTATAAATGAATAATAAATACAACCGCTAGTCGTAGCCGCCGCCAGCATTCAGCATTCTGTCAATTCACATATCAAATGTATCTATTGCATACTTCTTTTTATTTTTATAAGTTATTAATGTTTCTTATTGCGATATTTTAAGTTTCCTGTAATTAGGTAAATGGTTTGTTAGTGCTTTTGTTTTAATGTTTGTAAAGAAACTATTCTCAAAGTGACGGCGGCGGATGTTAAAATTCATTGTATTTCCATTACAAAATACTTGTCTTTTGCATACACTGATACGCCCATGCGTGCCACTTTGTGTGACCTTGAGATGATTTTATTCAGAAATTAAAAAATGATGACGTGACTGACAACATCCATGATTTGAAGTATATTAAAGGCCGCTATATAGAAACGGTTAATATGAAATAACGACTCCCCATCAAAGGTTAATCTACGATACTCACGTCACAAAATGGATCAGTTTTATCCGGTGTTTCGCAAGGACCTATTCTTGGACCACTTCTCTTTAATATATTTATTGCAGATATCCCGAGACTTTCACTATCTTCAAAACTATACATGTACCCTGACCATATTCAGCTAATATATAGTTTTTCTCCTTCCGAATTTCAATTGGCAGAATTTTACATCAATAAAGACTTAAGCTTATAAATCAATGGACACTCAAAATTACTGTTGTACTTGATGCTAGCATAATTAAAAATATAATTTTTGGAACTTTCCAACAGTTACACAATTTTATAGAGCTAAATGTTCAAATCAATAATGATATCATTACATCCCCTAATAGCGTAAAAAATCTTGGTATTAACTTTGATCCTTTAGTAAGCTTTTCTGGTCACGTTCGTATTATTGTAAAAAAGCTTTCTATTGTTTAAAACAGTTACATATACCTTTAAAATGGATCTGGATACAAATACTAAAATACTGCTTTCAGAAACTTTAGTTATATCGCACTTAAATTACGCAGATATTGCATGTGGAGAAGAAAAATACCGTTTACAAAAAATTTAAAACAATTTTTTAAGGGTGTATATCCATTGTTACTGATAATTTGATAAAAATAGACACTATTAGTAAGTAAGTAAGTATTTTCATATTTTTCCCCATCAGTTTGCAGTCAAAATTCAGGAAAAATCGTACTTAATTAGGGTTGTTTTTTTTATTATAAATTTTATTAGTCCGATATTATCAAGCTAGGATAAAAAAATTTATTGTGAAAATGTAGGTTGTGATATTTTTCTCGTTTCCACGCCACCTATGAGGTAGAGAAATCGGCGCGTTTTTTTTTAATGTGGTGTTGATAAAACCCTCGATAGACTTTTCGAAACTATAACAAAATCCGACATTTCGCGTGAAAAGCGTGCTTCACGTAAAAATATGTTGGAAGAGGTTTTTATATTTTTAATCATATTTTCGCTCTACGGAGCGTTTTTTATGCAAAAATTTCAATAACTCCTCAAGGAGCGTAATTTTAGAAAGTGCAGTAAATGTCGCTGCACAGGGACGTAATGTCGCCCCGACCACCAAAATTTAGAAACAGTAACAAAATTTGACTTTAAAAATCCTTTTACGAATCCACGTTGTTAAGCACTGCAACTCATGCGTTGTGTTAAATATGAGGACAAGTTAATCCAGTCTTTATTCAAAGTATATAGAGAGTTTTAGCGAAAATAACCTTTAGTGACAAGGGACCCCCATCATTTCCTAGCAGTCGATTTTGACGGGAAAATGATGGATTTTAACGGGATTTGCCTTAAACCGGTTCCTCAGTGATTCGGTGTTAGAAAAGTTTAGTTACCATGTACTCATATGTGCATGGGACCGCCTTGCCTGAACGCATGAAATTGTAATTGTAGAATTTAGTTCAAAGCCATTGCGATTCAAGCATTTTTAAGCTCCGAGGAGTGACTAAAATTGATATTGAACTAAAAATACGTGAATAGACAGGCAAGCAAAAGCCCACCAAAATATTATAAACATTGAACTTTTCTTGAATCTTTTTGTGTAATCGCTAGCTCAAAAACCGCATATTGGATGGTAGTTGGTACATTATAAGTCGTTCCGTTCCTCACCACGTGTTGTACACGGGCCAGACTATAGTTTGTCAAAAACATTTTTCTTGAAATTGTTGTAAAACATGAATTTTTAAAGGGATTTAATATATATTTTTGAACTTTATATTGTCTTTTACTTGTGTTTTTCAAAATTTCCCTTCAGGTATAATTTTAAGAAAGTGTTAGTACTTACTGTGTTAGATTTATAGTGTTACGACGTCCAATTGATACCGTCAGAGAAGCAGTTAAGCGTAAACGAACAGTAAGTATAAATTTTGTATTACTCTCCGTCTGAAACAGTCGTTTTGAACCCTTATTTTGTGAATGTTAATATTCATTTTTGAAAAATATAGTAAAAGTCCTTCAGACGCAAAAGATGGATCGTTCACAGTATCCCCAGTAGGCCCTAATCCACAGTTTCGAATCTAAAGGCTATACCGAATTGGTTTCAAAATTGTACGTAATTTTGTAAGGAATAACTTTGAATAGAGGTATTTTACGTACGGTAAGGAAGATACGACTAATTCTCTAATTTCATGCGCCATTTTTTCAAGATGGCGTCGCGAGTAGCGCGACGCCGTGTTCGCAAAATCAGAGGGTAATTAAGGACCTCAGGATCTAGGTATGTGCCAAGTTTCAAAATTTCCCGACCTTATGCAAACAAACCCTGTTTTTATGTATTCATTGACTGGATTATATTAAAATATACTACAACAACAATGGTGTGATAATTGACGTTAAAGTTTCATACTCCAGTAGTTATAGAACGTCAACACTAACTAATTAATCTATATGCACCAACTTTGCTCATTAACTTGGTAGGTAATAGAATATAATACTGGTTCGTAAATCAGTTACGTCACCTTAGGTAAATAGGCTAATAAAAAGACTATCTTTCTCAGTTTCAGTTATACCAAAATGTTTACGAATATGTGTTTGTGGGATAGAAAATTTAAGAAAGTGAAATATGACAAGGTTACTCGGAAACTAAATTTAGAACTTGTATGACAATTTAAATCTAAAAATAAATAAGTTTTGGTAAATGCTAGGTCCCAAAGTTGTTTTAAAAGTATTGTAATAAGAACTGGGTTGATGGGCTCTTGCAAATACATTCCAAATAAGCGTTATTAATTATATACTAACTGGTTTATATCACTCACGTAATTCAAGCCATGCAGGCTTTTTAAACGTTATTGAGGAACTCATCGATGAATTTAACGATAAGCAGCTATTTTAATATAGATATGTCACAGAATACATTTTATGCTAATAAATTGCAACAGATTTTATTACAAAATAGTCAATTGATTAAAGAACCTACACGAATAGCAGATAAATCGGCAAAAATAATAGATTTTAAAAAATATATAAGCTAACACAAAGTGGATAAATCGTTACAAAAATAATAAAAGTGTATTAAATTAAAAATATACCTACTAGGACAGTCCAGTATTCCACTATTTCCTATGAAAGGAAATCGATTCATTGTCACTAATCAAGGTGCACGATGTGCACTTAGTTCTGTAATAATAGATTTAATTATACATAACTGTGAGGACATAACTTACCAAGTTAATCACACTCCGAGAATATCAAATCATGCAAATATTTTAGTAAATTTGGCAATTAAACATAAACAGTAGCAAGAAGTAGATATAATGAAAAGGCGTTATAAAAACTTGAACGAAGAAACTTTTCAGAATTTGTTAAGCAATGTAGACCGGAATAATACAATATTAGATATAGATATATTAGCTGATAATTTTGTGAACAGTGTATCTAAGTCACTAGATCAAATTTGTCCTGTAAAAGTGACGAAAGTGCCAATGCAATATGCATAGAAGAAATGGATAAATCAAGAAAGTCTGGAACGCGTGCGAGTAAGGGATCAGACATATATAGCTGGAATAATAAGCAATACAAATGAAGACTGGAAAATATATAAGAAAAAACAAAACGGGGTAACATCATTACTAAGAAGACAAAACCGGAATTATTATGAACGAAAAATCGACGACAATAAAAAGAACTCAAAAAATACGTGGAAAACATTGATAGAAATATATAAACAAAACTCACTCGGCACCCAAATAAATCCAATTTAGGAATGAACCAATTGAAGATGACTTTATAATAGTGGAAAGTTTAGTGAATATTTTGTAGGCAATATTAATGAAATTATTGAAAGTATTCCTAAACAAAAGTAATAAATAAATTAACAGAATTTAAACCTATTTAAATGTACAATCTGAGAAAAAATATATCTGTCTTACCTAATAAATTAGGTATTGATCGTAAATCCATAAGAATTATAAGTTTTTGAGGTAATTGATAATAGATTTTTATATGTCATTAATAGCTCCCTACAGAAAGGATTTTGTCCTAATAACCGGAAAATATCGGTAGTCACACTCATTCTAAAAATCCCGAATACAATAATATCTGAAGAATATAGACTTAAACATATTGAATATGTATATGAAAAAACTTATTGGTAGTAAAAGAATTATTAACTACATACTGTATGGTTAATAACATGTTAATAGAGAATGGGTCTGGACTCAGAAAAAGTAATTCTTATGGAACGGCACTTCAATTCATTATATGGGATTGGGTTAAGACAGTGAGTAAGAATCAAGTTATAGTTACAGTTTTGATTTTAAACGTGCATTTGAGACGGTGAATCGGCAATTATTATTATCAAAGTTGTAGAAAATAGACATTGGGGGACTGTACTTAAATGAATTGAATCTTACCTAGCTGCAAGAAAACATTGAACAAGATATGTAAATAGGGCATCTAATGTAATAGACAATGACTTCGGAGTACCCTAAGGATCAGTGTTAGGACCTTTATTATTTGTGCCGTTTATAAATGACATAGTAAAATCAATAGAAAATTGTAAGGTACATTTATTTTCAGATGAAACATTAATTTATTTTTATGGGGAAAATGTAAATGATGTTATTAATGTTATCAATCTTAAGCAATAAATTTCTACTCAAGCTGAATCTCTACAACCCTCCTTTACTAAAAAAATGTCCTCAATACTTCTGATCTAACCAACAGCTATTGGATTAAGAAGCCTTCTCCACCTATGTGCCTCTCATTCCGTAATATTGAAGAACAGTTTGATAATATTGAAAAAATAACTGTAAATGATATCAATTACTGGTCTATGAGTTTCAAGTGTTATCATCCACGTCTATAACGAAAATTCCATTTTTATTGAGAAAATGCGTCTTAATGTCCTTGACCGGTTTATTAATCCAACATTTATTTACACCGATGCCTCAAAATCCAAAGACGGTAATGGATGCGCTTTCTTCATTCCCTTTGAATACAAAGAAATTAAGTTCAAACTTAACATAAACATTTTTACCTTGGAGGCAACTGCAATTTACAAAGCTTTGAACTATATCAAAGAAACAAACTCAAAGGAAATAACAATTTTATCTGACTCTCTTTCGGTTCTCTCAGCTGTTAAATCTACTGACTCCTTTTCATACAAAACGAACCCATATATTTTGAAAATAAAAGATGCCGTCTGCAATATCGCACAAACTGGTAAAGTCGTCACATTTGTCTGGGTTAAAGCCCATATAGGCTTAAACGTTGACATTTTGGCCAAAGACGCCGCCATTAATGGTACTCTAGTAGACCATAAACTGTGTCTAACGGATTGCTCCAATTTATATAAACTTCAATTAAGAAATAAATGGATTTACACCTGGGAACAATACGTTTTAAACAGCTCAACAATGTTTTGTAAAATACAGCCAACTATCCCGCTACAGTTCTGGCATGACAGTTTAAACGTTCCACGAAAATATATTACCACAATTATTAGACTAAGATTTGGTCATGCCTACTTTCCCGCCCATTTGCATAAAATTGGTGTAGTCACATCGCAACTTTGTGATCTATGTGGTGTTATCTGCGATCTTGATCACCTTTTCTTCGTTTGCGATAAGTACAAGACAGCTACAGATTCACATATTAAAAATATCTGTTCATGCTTCAATAGGATGGCTCCGTTCAACGTAGTTAGTTTACTTGCTATAAGTAGTAATAAAATTTATGAATTAATCATTGGTTTTTTGATTGATGTTAATATCACACTATAGGTTAGCTTTATTTTCCGCTTGTTTTAACCTTATGTTTTTACCTAATCTACCGTGGTCTTTTTTTTGTGATGTGAAACTCAATGTCCTGACAGACCCCTGGACGAGAAGCGTGTTTCCCTGTATTTTCCTTCGTTGCTCTTCTTCACTCTTTTTCTCCATTATGTTTAGGTTAGATAATTTTAACATCGTGTGACTGGCTGCATGGTCTCTGGCCCAAAGCCATTAAAAAAAATGTTATCAATCAAAATTTAAAAGATGTATTTCTTTGGCTGTACGATAGTAGCTTAACAGGAAATATCGATAAATCCAGTACATGGTTGTCGTAAGAAACATATGCTAAATCGTCAACAAGTTGGGCAAAATTTGTGTTAGATAGTAAAAACCTAGAAAAAGTCTCGGAAATTAAATATCTTGGGTATATACTAGATGAATCCTTGACCTTCAAATATGCTACTGACTACATTATAAAAGGGTTTCAAAAAGAAATTTATTTTTTACGCAGAATTTTAAATTATTTATGTTTTCAAGAATATTAGTATTAAATCTATATTAGCTCAATTTTTTGGATACTGTGTAACTCTACAGCTATATTTAAATAACAATGATGTACAAAAGTTACAAAAAATGCAAAACAAAGCTATAAGGATTATATTAAAATATAACAAATATACACCCATAGAATTTTTTAAATGTTAGACAACGTATAGTTTTAAAATCGCTTATATTTAAAAGAAAACATGGTATGGCTCCAAGGTATTTATGTAATAAATTGAGTTTTGTACGTGATACTCATGAAAATAACACTCGTAGTGTAAATGACATAGTGGTATAAAGGCATGATAATTTAATGGAATCGAAATCTTTGTCCTGTAAAGCTATTCACTTATTCAACAGTTTACCAAATAATACATAATAAACGTTACAAGTAATTACGACCCCCTTTATCCCGGAAGGCTTGAGAAGAGCCTTGTGTGGGAGGGGATATATATATATACAGGGTGTTGCATCATGAGAGGGACATAGCTTAATAGGAGGTAGAGAACATCAGTGGTAACCGGAACCTCCCATAGAAATGTCTCATTGGGCCTTCACTACGAAGTTACAGGGTGTTAAATAATTTTTGGCCAAACCTGTTTTTTGTCATAACTTTGACAGGGAATGAAATAACGGATTCATATTTGGTACGGCTAATGTACTAATGAGCCCCAAGAGGTACATGTATAAAAAAAAATATATCCAGGTCCGAACTCACTATAATTTATGTTTCTTCTTTGCATCAATAAAACATCACCCTGTATATATTTTTTTGAAATTTCGATACGATATTCGAAAAGAGCAAGAAAAAACAAACAAAATGGCCTATTTCATTTTTTTGTTACACCTTCGTGGTTATTTAAATGCGTTGTTAAATGTGCAAGAAAATGGATTACAGAACCCTATTAAATGAGAGGCACGTGAAATAAATAGTTTTATAACTAAAATTTGCAAAAATTCTATTGAGCCTAGGTGGTCTGGGTGAATCCTAATTCCGGCACGTTTTAAAGGTCCATTTTGGTAAAAAACTGTGGTCCTAATAAGTAATCGGGTATGAAATAACAAAATTTTTAATCAATCACAGTAGGCTTGTTCAAAGAATAAAGGTGACAGATAATTTAAACCATTTAGACCTAAGCAACCAGTTACTTTGATCAAGAAAATCATCAACATTTTATACTTAATAAAAATTGGAAAAGAGAACAAACTAAAATCTAAATAAATAAAATATTTTCCATTCAATTAACAATAAATAACAAAACAATAACTAAATGTTGTCTACTTTCAATTTCAATGCTATAAACCTCGTTTTTTAAGTGGCCCCATAAAAAGTAATCACAAGGGTTACAATCAGGAGATCTTGGTGGCCATTCATGTGGACCCCCGCGTCCAATCCATCTATTAGGATACACATTGTTTAAGTGTTCTCTTACTTGAAGGTTAAAATGTGGTGGGGCCCCATCATGCTGAAACAACATGCCTCTTATACCGATATTTTCTAACATATTCGGTAAAATGTTTTGAAGAAAATCAAAGTAAATTTCACCATTCAATCTTTCTTCAAAAAAATGTGGCCCTATCAAATGTCTATTCACAAGTCCGACCCAAACATTTACAGAAAACCTGTGTTGCGAACGGCGTTGGCGTACCGCATGTGGGTTTTCCTGTGCCCATTTATGATTATTTCGTGAATTGTTTACTCCATCCCTTGTAAATTGTGCCTCATCCGTAAATAAGGTTCTGTAAATGACTGGGCGATGGTTAGACAACCAATGACAAAATGCCAGGCGGGGGATATCGTCGCCTTGTTGAAGACGCTGTACCTGCTGGATATGATATGGATGGTAACGTTCTCTTTTTAGGGTTCTCCATACTCGCCAATGAGGAATACCAGTTGCCAAACTGATTCGTCTAGTGCTCATATTTGGGTTTTCTTGAACTACGTTTATAATATTGTTTTGTTCCTGCACACCTTGTTGTAAAACACGCTCCACAACTGCAGAATTAGGAAGCTTTCCGTGTTGTCTTGCATACTGGAACACCGTACTAAAGGTTTTATGATTAGGGCATCGACGACCAGGAAAACGTAGCCGATATTCTCTTTCCGCCGACCTACCATTTCCATTACAGAAACCATAGATGAATATTATGTCAGCATATTCCACGTTTGTAAATTTTACTGGCATAGTTAAAATATTTTCACAAGTTTTCACTAACTAAATGCGGATTATTGACACATTAAATTACTAACAAACAATTATTCAACTGTTTAGGAGATTGCTTTTTATTATCTGTCACTTTGAACAAGCCTACTGTGATTGATTAAAAATTTTGTTATTTCATATCCGATTACTTATTAGCACCACAGTTTTTTACCAAAATGGACCTTTAAAACGTACCGGAATTAGGATTCACCCAGACCACCTAGGCTCAATAGAATTTTTGCAAATTTTAGTTATAAAACTATTTATTTCACGTGCCTCTCATTTAATAGGGTTCTGTAATCCATTTTCTTGCACATTTAACAACGTATTTAAATAACCACGAAGGTGTAACAAAAAAATGAAATAAGCCATTTTGTTTGTTTTTTCTTGCTCTTTTCGAATATCGTATCGAAATTTCAAAAAAATATATACAGGGTGATGTTTTATTGATGCAAAGAAGAAACATAAATTATAGTGAGTCCGGACCTGGATATATTTTTTTTTATACATGTACCTCTTGGGGCTCGTTAGTACATTAGCCGTACCAAATATGAATCCGTTATTTCATTCCCTGTCAAAGTTATGACAAAAAATAGGTTTGGCCAAAAATTATTTAACACCCTGTAACTTCGTAGTGAAGGCCCAATGAGACATTTCTATGGGAGGTTCCGGTTACCACTGATGTTCTCTACCTCCTATTAAGCTATGTCCCTCTCATGATGCAACACCCTGTATATATATTCTTCTTTGAATAATAACACTTTGTTTTGAAACGAACGAAAATAATTTATTTAAATTAAAAACTCATTTCGTGAACGTAGGTAGTAATAGGATATTTAAAATTAACAAAATAATGCTAGGTAACTTGTCGGCAACAGAAATTCCGACTTAAAACTCAAAAATAGTAGCGTTGCGAAGAACAGACAGAAAATTGTAGAATAAATATTAATTTGAATAGTCACTTTGTTTAATGCGCTGGGGCAGATATATTATTAAAATTAAACTCTTTTTTACAAAGTTTCGGCCTTGAAAGTAGCACGGACACTGGATCTGATTATCGCGAGTTACACCGAAGAAACTGACTTAGCTCGAACTCGTCGGGCTCGGTTTTTTATATGGTTCGATGGGGACGGCGCTTGCAGAGGTCTGGAAAGAGCTGGATAGCTATCCCGCGCGAGTCATCTGGACTCGATTGCGCTACATTTCGTAATATTGCACAACATTGCACAATAATGCAGCGTGTATTTTGAAAAATTAAACATTCTGGACGAAAAGCCGTAAGATGAGATGGGCCACAAAAGGGGAACATTTTGAAGTATGAATGAAGTTTGAGTTGATTTAGGTTTGGAAGTTATTCGCAATAACTGCGGAAAGAATTAAATTTGGAAGTGGTCTCGTAATGTATTCGAAGGTCTTCTAAGTTATGTTGATTCCATATAAGAATGCTCTTATAGAGGTGTGTTGAAATGAATAGGAAGTAAGTTTTGATACAGGATGGAACATACAAAATGGAAAGTAATTCTGATGAATGCTTAGATGGCACATCGGGAAAGTGAATGAAGAGTGTTTTGATCTGTGATTTGGAACTTGAATGGGAAATTGAATTTAAGAGAAAAATGTCTTGTAAAAACTTATAGAAGCGAGAAGTGACTTGGGGTGTGGAAGTATATGTGAAATCATACGAGTTGAAAATTTTAAGGTTTTCGACAATCTGTCTGTCTGTGATTAGTGAAAGGTACTATAACACTTGAAAAGGTCACCCACCCAAACACTAGCTGCGTCTGTCGTTGCTTTAGTTTACTTATCGACAGATATGTACGGTATGAGAACACTGGTGGATTGCCCCAAGTATAAATTAGTATCGAATATTATTTGAAACATTTTCTTGGCCGAAGTAGAGGCACTATTTCCTAAAGACGCCTAAACTAAAATAAGATTCCCATTGTGGTAAGTAATAAAATTCATTCCTTTGTCTTTTACTTTATATTTTCATATTTCCGGCGTGAAATCATTTTTGGTCTTGCTCTTTGATAATTGTCACTAGACTAAAATAACTGTACGAGAATTAGCCTTTTTAATCATGCTGAAAAAGATTATACCAGCAAAATTATTTTTCCGCTTCATTTAAAATGTTTAATAAAACACAGACTGCTGCCTATTCTCTTTGAATTCACCATAAAATTTATTCTAAATAGACATAAAATACACCTAAACTTGTGGTCCCTATAAATACATAATACGAACAAACTGGACCGCATATATTTAGATTTTCGTTTGATATTTATAAAACTTGGATCGTCCCTGCTCTCTATCGCGGCATAAATATAAAGTAATCGAGGAGAAACTTCAACTTTTATTGTAAACTTTCCCCATTTGTCTATATCGATATGAATTACTGAGTAGGCATCCGACTTAAGTTTGTAAAGTTAGATACACATTATGTATTTTTACAAATACACCACTATACATATTTCAAGCGACACCACCGCTTATGTCTAGGTCTCAGATGTGCCCTGCCATGTATAAGAAATATACCGTATATCCAATTTGGTACGAAGCCAATATAATGTTGTCAACAGCTTGGTTTTATGAGGAAAGCTGCTGGGAAAATAAAATTTTATTGAATTCTGTGCGTGAACCAAGCTTTTTATAAAAAAAAATGCTATTAAGCACAGCTATTACGGTTTCTGAATGTCTTGCCAAATAAGCAGTTGAAGCCTACGTTAATACCGGATTATCAGTAACGTTGGCAATTTCAAATCCGCGCTAACTAAATACCCTCCCCCGTTGAAAGATTACTGGTCCACGTTTCAATGCTGCGTCTATCTAAAAGCAAAAATATATCTAGAATCTGTCCGGTATTAAAAAAAATGATATGCTGTTGAAAACTATAGACTATACAATCTAGCTTTGCTGAAATGACGTAGGGCTGGGGCTCTGGGATCTTACTCTATAAAGAAATGTTCGTATTAGGTATTTCAGTTGCTAATCGAGCCGAAATACATCTAGTACAAAATGCAAAAGACGTGATAGGAACCCTCAACCTCTCGCGTGATAATCAGGTATTGCAGAGGAAAACGATAAATGAAAACAATCACAGACGTAGTGGGAATAGTGGTGGTCAGTGCCGTTGCATCATCACGTCTTACGTCTTTATGTCGCGTGCATTAATCTTTTTTTTTATACATTTATTTAACGTCGGCCTATTTCCACTACTGAGGCCTAACACCGACGCCTGTAGACGAGCTACCCCCAACCAGGAATTTTGCCGAACCTCTTCCCTTAAGAAGTGTAAGGATCTTTTACTTGCCTAATATTTAATAGACAAGGGACCGACGGCTTTACATCCCCTCTACAACCTTCGCCTAAGGTTGTACAGCTTCCGCGCATACACTGATATACAAGCCGCTGGAAGATGTGTGAGGTGAGGACGAGGTCTTCGTTGGAACGGTCACCCATCCAACTACTAACCGCGCCTTACGTTGTTTTACATCGCATATCGAAGTATGTAGATTGTAAAGACGCACCCACGCTCGCTGAGAGAGAAGGTTTGGAGGTTTGTCTTCTTAGCGTCTCATCTGGCACAACCCTTCTCCATGAAAGCTTTACGTCTTTTATGTCGCGTGCATTAAAATGAGAGAGAAGGTCAACCATGTGGTCCGTCTTCTTAGAGTCTCACCTCGCACCCCCTACTAAATTATAGGTTTCTCGCACTATAACTACATGCTTTTTGCTATATAAACGTAATAGTAAGATTTTTTAAATTTACCTTTAGTACCTATTATCTGTAAAAGGGCCCAGCTTTCAAGCTAGCAAGTACGCAATACCTACATATTACACATTTACTATGAAAATCTTAGCTTTGCTATGCCGCTCTGGGATCTTGGACTATAAGCCCTGATTGATAGATTTGGACGCTGCTTTATCTGGTAGAGTTTCTTCTCTGCCGTAACTTTTTCTTGATTATTCTCCTGGTTCTCTAAATTTACAGGTTTATCGACGTTTTCTGTCTTCCGACTTTCTATATCTTCAGAACTTGTACCCTTTGTAGCTTCACCTAACTCTTGGTCTGATTTTACCCGTCTTCTTCGCTGTCGCTGTCTGCTTGCTGTATATGCCACTCTGGTGATATTACAAGTCTGGGGGAACGTGCAAATGCATTTGATTCACTGTTGGAGCTGCCAGGAATTTCAGTGCTTCTCTGACATGGTTTGAAATCTGCAAGTGTTTTGCTGTCTATTCTTTTAACAGCAACTTTAATGCTGACTTAATGGCTGGATTTTTCCAAATATCACTCGTATGCCCGAAATGTACTCAAAACTAGGTAGTATTTGTTGAGATCCCCAATGTTGACACAATAATCCGCACAAACTTAATAGAACACAATTAGGAAAATGAAAAAGAAAATTAGGTTAAATATCATGAATCATGTTATAATTCCGGGTGCTCTCCCGAGTCGATGGTCGACTCCTCCAGGAGTCACGGTTGTCTAAACGACGTTTCGGTACAATCTCATCTGCCATCTTCAGGTTCTCACTGAAAGCTACCTACTGCTGCTCCTCGTTGCTCGAACTGAACTCAGTTCGAAATTCTTATTTTATTATAAGGAACGTAACCAGACTGGAACCAACAGCTACTCTCCGGGCTATGTGCCCCGCCGAGCGCTGAACTATTTTACATGTCGCTATCGTAAAGATACCAAGATGTACCAAATAGTCAAGGGATCCTCGTGTCGTTCGTCACATGCCTACCTTGCACTGACGAAAGCCAACAGCTCGAAACTGGTATTGGGCGACTGGCATGAGAGCCCCTTTTAAGTAAGATCAGTCTTTCGGCTGATGTTTGTTGCAAACGAAGCTGTTAGCGTTCTGTTGGTAATATGCGATTATTACACTTAACGCACCAGGCTTGTAACTTGTAATTCAGCATTCGGCGGTGCACATAGTCCGGAGAATATCTGTTGGTTGCAGTTTGGTTACGTTCCTTATAGTAAAATAAGGAATTTATAGAGGAGTTTGCGACTGAAATATATATATATTGTAACGAAGCATTTTTCGTTACTGAAATCTGCATAAAATTTATATTTAATTGTACTTTATATAATTATGTTTCTTGTTTTCGGTACCGCCTTAAGCAACTTACTGTATATTATCCGAAAATATTCACTATTTGTATACCTGAGTATCTATTTAAAGCAGCAAATATTGGTAAACAGAATTATTGTTTATTGTTTGGCGTAATTAATTGAATAATTAGTTATCTGTGGCCGATTAAATCCGTTTCTTTTTCGTAGTTGGTTAGAATAATTATTTGAAACCGATTCTGTACATTACAAAATTCAGAATACTTTATTTATACTAACCAACGCGCGTAATAATAATTTACCGGTAGTTTAATAAATTGATATAGCCGTCCTCGCTGGCTTGTATTCAATACAGTGGGCCATGCGCGATACTAGAGCACGTGGGACTCCTCGCGTTGCCCCGCGTGGGAACCTGGCTATAAAACTGACCGAAAACTCCTGTAAAATCAGAATTTGTTCCAATTCTCGAAGCAACCAGACGTCTACCAGCTGCCCAGGGTCCACCGCTGCTACTGTAAAGAGTAAGAAAACTTATATATATTTGGCTAGTGCATTTATTATTCCGTATTTATTCTGATTGAAATTTTTATCCTGTTTGAATATTTTTGGTATTTATTTCATATTTACTGACTGATAATTTTTAACTCTGTCACCGGGATTTTATTGCTTATATTCTGATTGAAATTTTTATCCTGTTTGAATATTTTTGGTATTTATTTCATATTTACTGACTGAAAATTTTTAACTTTGTCACCGAGATTTTATTGCTTATATTCTGATTGAAATTTTTACGCTGCTTAAATACTCTACTATTTATTTCATATTTAGTGATTGCCGTTTTGACACTTATTAAATTTCACTGTTTATTTTCTGATTGAAAATTTTATACTGTGCATCCAGAAGTCTGTTACCTATAATTCGGTTTCAATTCATATTTAATTAGTTGAATATTTTCATTTTAATACTTTCACCTCGTGACTACCTTTTTACCCTTACTTGTATCTTTAAGGATCTACGTCCCTACAAGTTCCTACTTGCCTGCCTTATGACCTGCGTCTGGCTAATCCTTTATTACTTGTACTCGGATTTGCGTCCCTACAAGTTCCTATTTTCACCCTGTATTTTAGGACTGGCTTCCCTACAGGGTTCTCTCACCTTTTTTTAGTCACATTATTGTTTGCTCCGAACTAAATAAACCTTAGTAAAAGGCTAATTTTAATTAAGCTTTTGTTTGCACAGTGTATTGAGTTCATGACAGGAAAATTTGCTCACTCTGCCGATACTTAACCTCCGGTACTATTAACAAGCACTAGCCAAATTTTCGGTCTGTTTTATAAACTGTTTTATTACTATAAATAATTCTGCTTGCTTCGCATTTTCTGGTATCCGTATACTGACTGTCTGCTTAACAACCGTTTTTTTTATAAACTCGCTAAATTCACCGCTTACACGCTTTTGCCGCTAATATTGTTTCATTGCTTGCTACTCTCCCTCTACTGTTATTGTTTATATATATATCTGTACATGAATTTGTGTTAATTGTGATTTTTTTTGTTTATTTAGGACAGTAACCACAGGTCTACTGTAATATATACTTAAATATTATTGGAACTTCTGCGTTTTACTGTTGTGTTTGTGAAAGCCTATTTTTCCTTATTGACCCACTGGAATTAACTGATTTCTTCACTGAGCTGCTTAGTCTCGCTCATTCGACTTGTGGGTAGTGTTGTTCAAACACTTTAAAATTTGAACTGGCGCCCGAGTACTGAATAAAGCTCGAGTGTCAAAGTGACAGCCTTAGTTCTCGCAGCGTACGAGAAAAAGAGCGTCACAATATATATATATATATATTTTGTTTTTTAGGTTTTCGCGGGTGTTAAATGAAGCGTTGTTGTACTTCCGGGTGCTCTCCCGCGTCGATGATCGACTCCTCCAGGAGTCACGGTTGTCTAAACGACGTTTCGGCAGAATCTCATCTGCCATCTTCAGGTTCTCACTGAAAGCTGCCTACTGCTGCTTCTCGTTGCTCAGTTCAGTTCGAGCAACGATTAATTTCATCAGGGGTTAATGTTTCAGATTTCTTTGCTTGGTAGCCTTCTGATTTCTTTTCAAAAAAGAACGTAGTTTACTATATTTTCCATATTCATGTTGTGCTTTAATATTAAAACACTTTTCAACATTGAGTAATATGACCACAATGAAGAAGATTTATATTTTTCTCCTAATTCGGCAAAATATGCCAGTAATACGTTTTCTGAAAATGAAGTTGTCTTTTTTGAATACGCCAGTCCATGAAGCTTTTGTACATTTTGTCATAAAAACGTTTTGACTCTTCTCGGAGTAATGTAGATGTTGTTGCTTACGCTTTTTGGAGAATATCTGATGGTGTACAAGAAAATGTTTCTTCAGTATCACTATCCACTACGTTTTTCACACTTTTCATCTTAAAATCGCATAATAAATAAGCACGAACTGCTTTTTGACTATTATCTATTTATACAGTCATTTTTTTTAAAATGGTTTCCATGGCTGTTGTAATTTTCAAAGACATGATTTAAGTACTGTTTTTTTATTGTACTATGATAGAGAATAATGATCATTACTCCCTCATCATTCATTCCTGAGGGAATAATATATGGTATTATACAGGGTGTTATTTAAGTACGTGACCAAACTTCAAGGGGTAATTCCTTGAGCGATTCTAAGACGAAAAGTTTATATAAACACAGGTCCGATAATGCTTCGTTTTCAAGATACAGGGTGTCAAACTTTCTTTAAAAAATCTTTTTTTTTTCCTAAAAATATTGATAATCCTTTAGCCGATTTTGTTGAAATTTGGCAGTGTTATTTATGGTAGAAATGGACTAATTTTGCCCTAAGTAGATTAAAATTACTAAGTCCAGTGGCGTCCAGGGAGGCACCTTAACCTATTCTTGACGAAAAAATGTGCGCCACTGATTTTATGAAAACTGTTATAATTTTTATCGCATTAAGGAACTAAAAATTAAACTTCTTTGTCTCTTTAATTTTTATCTCATCTTGCTTCGTTTTCGAGAAAAAAATTAAAATCACTTTATTACATGTTCCTGGAACAACATAATAAGGAACCAAAACTACCAACTATCAGAAAGTGGGGTGTACCTGTTACTTGTTTCCATATCAATAGTCTATTCTAGTCTTAGAAATTGTTATAAAAAGTAATGCTAGCTAAAAAAATTTTTTCTTTTATTAATTAAGTATTAAAACCACACTTGAGCAAATGGTGCGCAATTTTTTTATTAAAAAAACATTTGATAATAAGTAACACAAAACTTACAATAGTTGCTGAAAATGTCCTCCGAATGCAAACATTAGCTCGTCTTAACATCGATTGCCGGACACGTTGAAATATTCCCGGCGTATATCTTATCTGATTACAGGAATCCCGTATCCGTTGGATTAATTCTTCTCTAGTGTTGATCGGAGTTATATAAACGAGGGTTTTTAAATGCCCCCAAAGGAAAAAATCTAACGGATTTAAATCCGGCGACCTAGGTGGCCATGATTGTAGACCCGCGCGAGCGATCCAGTTTTCTCCATAAGTTTCATTCAGAAATTGACGTGCTACTATGCTAAAGTGAGGTGGGGCCCCACCGTGCATGAACCACATTGTTCCTCTTTCTGCCAATGGGACATTTTCTAATAGTTCAGGTAACACAATTTGCAAAAAATGACGATATTCTTGACCATTTAATCTCGGGGGTAAAAAATGAGGTCCAATGAGATAATCACCTACAATACTAACCCAAAAATTCACGGAAAACTGTTGTTGATAATTGTTTTCTATAACCGCATGGGGATTTTCGTCAGCCCAGATATGATTATTATGAAAGTTCATAATTGAATTTCGGGAAAAATACGCTTCATCGGTAAACAAAATACGAGATAGAAATGTGGGAGATGCTACCTGTTGTTGCGAAAGCCAAGTACAATAAACAACTCGCTGGGGAAAATCGGCAGGTAATAACGCTTGAATACGCTATACATGGTAAGGATACAGTTGATTCTCGCTTAAAATCTGTCATACAGTAAAGTGAGAAATGTCTAATTGTTGTGCAATTCTGCGTGTACTTGTGTCGGGGCTACGCTCAACTTCATGTAAAACTGCTTCCTCTACCTCCACTGTTCTCACTGTTGTAGGTCTACCAATAGCAGCCGACCTTTGAAAAGTGCCTGATTCGCACAGCTTTTGATGTATTTTTACAAATGTTTGTCTATTTGGTACAAGGCGATAAGGATGTCTCTCTTGATAAATCCGTCTAGCCGCTCTAGAATTGGCTTGGGCCATTCCATAAACAAAATGCATATCGGCCATTTCCACGCTGGCAAATTGATCCATTTTCTAATATCAGTAACACATTTCATAGCTTAAAGCTCTTAAAAACACAATAATTACGGTCAAATAATTACATAGGCACTGTTTAAATTTATGTCAGTTATGTCTAAGTCAAATTTGTTTGATCAATTGATTTTCCTTCCACGGCAATCTTACTTTCTTGTTACTTTCAAATATTGTAGTAATCAATAAAGTTATGCATTTTATGTTTATTTGTTTTATCTAAGCGAAAAAATTCAAAAGATGACTGGTGCAAAAAAAATTAGTAATTAATAAAACAAAAAATTTTTTTTAGCTAGCATTAATTTTTATAACAATTTCTAAGACTAGAATAGACTATTGATATGGAAACAAATAACAGGTACACCCCACTTTCTGATAGTTGGTAGTTTTAGTTCCTTATTATGTTGTCCAAGGGACATGTAATAAAGTGATTTTAATTTTTTTCTCGAAAATGAAGCAAGATACGATACAAATTCAAGAAACAAAAAGTTTTATTTTTAGTTGCTTAATGCGATGAAAATTATAACAGTTTTAATAAAATCAGTGGCGCACATTTTTTTTTGTCAAAAATAGGTTAAGGTGCCCCCCCTGGATGCCACTGGACTTAGTAATTTTAATCTACTTAGGGCAAAATTAGTCCCTTTCTACGATAAATAACACTGCCAAATTTCAACAAAATCGGCTAAAGGATTATTAACATTTTTAGGAAAAAAAAGATTTCTTAAAGAAAGTTTGACACCCTGTATCTTGAAAACAAAGCATTACCGGACCAATGTTTATATAAACTTTTCGTCTTAGAATCGCTAAGTTTGGCCACGTACTTAAATAACACCCTGTATAGCAATATTGACACATATAAAACATATATTATTACATTATGTTGCTGTAATAAATAAATAAAAATCGTGTGATAATTTATTAGATACTAGTCCAAACGCTTTGTTTTCTTTTACATTGACAAGTTGGTATTTTAAATGCTCTTTAAGATCCAATTGTGATAAATCTTTTACTCGAATTTCGCGTACAAAAAATAAACTGTAGTAATTATTCCGTTTTTCTGTTTGATTCTTGGACTATTCGTTTATATACGACGAATTCTTACCAAACAAGCCAAGAAGTTAAAGTCTATGTGCGACAATTTGGACCTATATATTTATGTGATTGTACTAGAAGCCGTATTCCACCTTCTATTTGGCAAAAGGCCAAATAATCATTGCGGAAATCGAAAATCCTAAATTATTTCGCTAGGGGCGAAAGACGACGCGAATGAATGGCTTAGCGTTATGGGGCGATAGAGTGGAGGGTCGGGCCAATTCTTCATATAGCCGTCGTTTTCGTTTACTATACATGAATCCACGACATCAGCGCTCAGCTTGGGGACGACTTAGGTCCGGAAGGTTGAAATATGTTGCATACCTTATATCCTAAATTACATATCGCTGCTAGCTTATATCAGAATTTATCTTCCTTGTTGTTTATTATTTCAATTTACTTGCGGAAGAGTTTCGATACTTTGTGGGTGAACTAAAATGGATAAACTTTGTATTAAGATGCCGTGGGCCTTTATTATTCTGATATTATTTTATCATAATTGGAACAATAAACGTTTGGATCGAATTTATGTATCACGCAAAATGAAACGACACGTTTTAAGGTTATATTTTATATACAGTGTGTCCCACTTCGTACTAAGCCACCCCTATAACTTGGCTATTTGTATTTGGCTTTGTATATATTTGTTACAGCACGTAATACGCATAATGAACTACCTTTGGAAAGGAGAACTGTTACTCAATCTCTATTTCAAAGCCAACTATGGTGTTTTTAAAATGGGAATTTTGCAAACGTTACATTAGCGATTGAGATAGAGGAAACATGTATTTGGAAAAGTCGTTCATCAAGTTTCATTTGAAAATATTGATTTTTAGTTTCTTTTTTTTGAAAAATATTGCAAGTCAGAAAAATTCGAGGTTTGGGTTAGTTTAGAGCATCCAGATTGCTATGAATGTCAATCTACTTACATCAATTATTGTAAACACCATAGTTGTCATTTTTTAAGTCAAAATGCCTTTGCAATTAACAGTTCCAGAAAAAGTGGAAATTATTCATCTCTTTGGAAATAATGTTCGTTCCTTCAGAGAGGCTGCTAAAATATTTAATCGTAGACATCCCGATCGTCCTCCAGTATATCATTGTACCGTAGTTGCCCTTAATAGGAAATTTGATCAAACCGGCGCTATTGTAAAGCCAAAATTGAAACCTGCCAAAAGGCATCCAGATGATGATATTATACTGGGTTTTGTTAACGGAAACCCACGAACCAGCGTAAGAAAAATTGCGCGGGAATTAAATTTATCAAAAAACAAGATCTGGCGTTGCCTTCGCAGGCACAAATTAAAACCCTTCAAGCCAAAATTTCTTCACACGTTGCAAGAAGGGAATCCAGAACGAAGATTAGAATATTGTTATTGACTGCAAGGCAATTTTCCGCCGTTTTATCGATTAAATACTCTTCTTAGACGAAGCCACATTTGCTACTAATGGCGTGGTTTCGTCACAAAATTATAGATATTGGCTGCGGATAATCTAAATTGGGTAATCACATGCTAAAATCAGTACTCCCAAAAAGTTAATGTATGGTGTGGTATCCTGGGAACCCGGCTAATTGATCCATTTTTTTTTTCGAGGGAAATTTTAATGCTGATGTTTACTTGAATTTCCTTAACATAGAATTGTCCTATGCTATAGACGATTTACAGCTTGCATTGCAAAGAGATATCTACTTCCAACAAGATGGCTGGTCAGTACATAATACCTTGATTGTGAGAGAATGGTTTAATCAAAATTTTCCTCGAAAATGGATAGGACGTAATAGTGCACTTTGCAAGTTTCCGCCCAGATCCCCAGATATTACTCCCCTGGATTTTTATTTATAGGGTGCACTTAAAGAAAAAGTTTATAAAAGCGAACCACGCACATGACAAGAATTGTGTAACAGAATTTTGGAAGTTTGTCGATCAATATCTCCTGAACACATATATTATTATTATTATTATTATTAATTAAGAAAAGTATCGAATCGTAATAAAAAAAGAGTTTTAAAATACATTGAAATTGAAGTTGATCTATTGGAAAAATATTTCAGATAATTATTATTGTTAGCATTCTTAATATTGTGTTCTCTTTGAATTAAATAAATCATCAACATTATGTAAACTGGTTTATTAAATTAAAAATTTCCAACCATTTCTGGAATTCATAGCGATCTGGATGCTCTAGACTAACCCAAACCTCGCATTTTTCTGACTTGCTATATTAAAAAAAAAAACTAAAAATCAATATTTTCGAATGAAACTTCATATTTGAACTTATTTAATTTTTCTGAACGACTTTTCCAAATACATTTTTCCTCTATCTCAATTGCTAATGTTACTTTTGCAAAATTCCCATTTTAAAAACATCACAGTTGGGTATTATGTGCTGTGAAAAATATATACAAATCCAAATACAAATAGTCAAGTTATAGGAGTGGCTTAGTACGAAGTGAGACACACTATATTATGTGTATATTTATAACAACGATTAATAAAAAATAATGCAATCGAAAATTACACTCTCAATTGTTTCAGTGTATGATAATCCAATCAAATAGTGATTCCATCACGAAATGAAAGATAATGAGCTATAAACTTGTATAAATCTTTGTTTTGTCATTTTATAAGTTAGCTTACAATTCTCATAGAATCTCGTGTACGCGGGTCAAGATATTCCAGGTCAAAAGTCGCAAAAACCCGTTATTTGTAAATATGTTGTGGCCTTTGCTCTAAATGACATATGGAGTTATTAGAAAAGTTGTAGGGCATAAAACTTTCGCTCTGAAGCAATAATTAACAATATTAACAACTAACCGTTACGCTAGGTCAATTGTGAAAGCCAGTACATACGGTTTAAAGTTAATTATTTACTGAAAATATTATAATATTAAGAAACCTTAGTTATTTACTAATTAATAAATGATATTGATGATAAGATATCTGATCTGACTCAACTACAACAGGGAAGGGAGTTCCTCAAGGAAATATTTTAGGGCCCTCGATATATACCATCTCTACAAGCAACTTTTGTGCTAATCTATCTCATTGTAAATACCATTTTTACGCAGATGATAGCCAACTATACTTATATTTTTAATTTCCTGATTTAATTATACAAATAATAAAATAAACCCAGATTTAGATAAACTCCTTCTGCAGTCTATTAGTCTTCTTTTAAAAACCGCTGCTCAAGGAATCACTACTTCCACATCCAGATTTTGTATCCAAGTCTTATACACACTAGATTCCAATGTAATATTTTACTCCCTTTAATAATAGGCTGGGGGTGGCAATGGGGGTGGTAGAGGGGTTGGCTAATGTAAAAAATTTTTTAAAGGTCCTTGGTTCTTGTATACGCACTAAATCCCGATTTAATTTTTTATTCCCTTAAACAATAGCGTCGGGGTGGTATAGGAGGTGACTAATTCCAAAATAAATTTTAGAGGCCCTTGGTTCTCGTACACACACTAAATCTCAATTTAACTTTTTTACTCCCTTTAATAATAGGGTGGGGGTGGCAATGGGCGTGGTAGAGGGGTGGCTAACGCCAAAAAATTTTTTGAGACGTTTCGTTCTTGTACATACACTAAATCACTTTTTTTACTCCCTTTCACAATAGTGTGGTGGGGGGGTGATAGGGGGGGTGGCTGATGTCAAAAAAAAAAATTGAGACCTTGACTTTTCGTACATACCCTAAATTGCAATTTTATGGACTTTTACTTGCTTGCTTTGCCTATTTACACTTATTTACCCCATTTACCCCCCAAACCCCCCCAACGGAATTAGATCAAAATATAATCTAGTTGCAGATCCCGTTATAATACATAAGTGTACCAAATTTCAAGTCAATATCATAAACGGTTCCAGGATAAACGTGCGCACAAAAAAAGTTACAGACAGACCGACCGACCGACCGACAGAAATTTTTTTTGCTCAAATTTAAAATCTTGACGTTTCATGACATTTTAAGCCTATTTATTTTTTTTGCGTTACGAAGAAGTTAAATTAATTCTAACAAATCTTGTGCTATTCTGTTTGGCTCTGAGGATCAAAGAATTGTGGCCTCTGGTACCCTGAATATCTGCTTTGGTTTATTTTTTAACATTTATTTAACGTCGATCTATTTCCGCTACTGAGGTCTATCACCGACGCCTGTAGACAAGCTACCCCCAACCAGGAATTTTGCCGAACCTCTTCCCTTAAGAAGAGTAGGGATCTTTTACTTACCTAACATTTAATAGACAAGGCACCGACGGCTTTACATCCCCTCCGAAGGATGGTATATCACCTACACAACCATCGCCTAAGGTTGCATAGCTTCCGCGCATACACTGATATACAAGCTGCTGGAAGATATGTGAGGCGAGGACACGGTCTTCTTTGAAAATCTGCTTTGGTAATGATGTCTTTTAGTAATTCTTGTAAGGACTTAGGTTTACTTATTGATTTTAAAATATTTAGATAACCGTGCTTTGCTCTAATACAATGTTCTAGAAATTTACTACGGTTCGTAGTTTCCTTCACTTAGAGATTTGCAAAAGAAATATTTTCATCTTATTGACACTTAATTAAGTTTGTACACATTGTAATTTTAATTTTGTGTTACATTTTTACTTTACATGCACGACTTAGCATGTTTTACGTTTTATGCGTTCTATATGTTCTCTTATCCAATTTACTTAATATTAGATCCTAATATTTTCTCTGTACTCTTTTGCTTATCCTGTCCAGTAATTAGATTTTGGAGGTCTGTTAGAAAGATAAAGTGGCATTTTTAATGTATTACCGAGTTAGAAACAGTGGACTATACGCGAGTTGTGTGAGAGTCAACACGACTAGTCGCTATACCATTCCTAAGTTCGAGTCTCAGCTATCGTAGGAAATAGTGTATGTGTCATGGTTGAGTAATGAAATAGCTAGTGCTAAACTCCGCCAGGACGATAATGTTACTAAGTAGATAAAATAAAAATAAATAAATAAATTATCCTAGTATATCGTCTAAAATAATGCGACCTTTTTATACCAATTCAATTTCGAAGGCACCATAACTTTTAAAAACAAAACTTCTCTGGCACATCATGGCAATAAATTAAAGCTAAAGATATATTAAGCTCTGGAGAGGCATGTAGGTAGTTCAATTGATTAAAAGTTAGTTACAACAATGCAGGCAGAATGAGAAGTTAAAGATAATATTAAAATTTACATACTCATGCATATCAACTATCTGCATTCTATTTTCAAACTTTAATAAAGTCATTATAAAATAATTGCATTTATTCGTGATATAAGGGAAACAAATTTTAATTACACTTGATAACTTTGCAACGACCATAAGGGTTTTATATAGTTGAATTTTTAACGCTTTAGTTTCTGTTTCAACTATTTGCATTTAGGCATGAATTTGTATGTATTAACGTATTGTGGATATTGATGAAGCTTATACAGAACTGCAACGTCGACATATTTTCACTGTACTATTGAATGCTTTTAATAATTTCACGGATATATTCGGTAAATATTGCCTGTATCCTGTAATATAATTCTAAGTTTGCGCATTTTTATTTTTTCAAAATAGTTTCTCATTAGAACACCTGCTTGCCTTTTAAATTTAATTTGATTTTATTTTATGACACTTTAGTATTTAGTGCAGGAAATGAATGCAAAAAAGTGTATAAGTTCTTAATTGTTACTAGTTCAATGTAAAGAAGTTTTTTTTCTGTCTACAATAAAAGCAATAGCTGCAATGAGACTACAATTCTTTGATAATCTTTTTTCCCTGAAACCAGTTGATTCTACTAGTATTTTAGTAGCTATATCGTCAAATACTTTTGATAGTGATAATATCACCCTCACCATGCTGAAATTATGCTTACCTAAAGTCCCGAATCATGTCAATCACATTGTTAGCTGTTGTTTGGAAGCAGGATACTTTCCTAATGAGTGGAAAGTGGCAATAATCACACCCACTCCTAGAAATAACTCTCCCAGCCTAGTCAGTCTTACTGGTAATATATTTAGAGTTTATGATAACAAATTAGTGAGTGTAGTGGTATCACTCGACTACTTAAAGGCGTTTAATACTATACACCACGATCTACTCTGCGCCAAACTACATTACTACGGATTTGATGATAGCTAAGTGCACTTTTTTAATTGCTACCTAAAAGATAGATATCAACAAGTATGCATTCTTGATAAATCGTCTCAGGCAAGTCCAATAATCTCAGGTGTCTCACAAGGCCCGATACTCGGCCCCTTGTTATTTTTAATTTATACCTCGGATATACTCAGTCAACCATAACCTCAAGCTTAACCCAAATAAAACTGCAGTCATCGTCTTTTGCTCAGATAAACAACGGGTTGACGTAAAGAGCAACCTAATATTACAATTAAATGACACTCAATTATTTTTCTCTGATACGTAAAAAAATCTAGGACTATTATTAGATGAGAAGCTTCTATTTACGAGTCATGTATCTAAACTCTTGCAAGGACCCTATACACGGTTAAAAATGTTATATGATAATAAACATATTATGGATTCAAGTCTAAGAAAGAAGCTGTGTGAGTCATTAGTTATGTCTATCTTTAGCTATTGTAACATTGTATACTTTCCCTGTCTTGATCAAATTGGGAAAAATCGAATTCAAAAGGTACAAAGCAACTCTGTCGCTTCATATTCAACTTATGTGAATATGACCATGTGTCTCTCAAATTCCATGATTTGCATTGGTTAAGAATTGAAGTTTAGTAAAGTTCAACTTTCTTGTCTTTCTTCATAAACTACTTCTCAACCATCACCTCGATATCTCAAAGATAAACTTGTTTCTCGAAAGCTTGCTCATTCGGCCAACGTCAGACAAACGAATATGCTTATTATACCCCAGCATTCTACTGTTATGTTCAATAGTAGGTCGTTCAAATTCAATGCGACCCCCCGTTGGGGAAGCCGCGACTGACGACTACTTGGCTTGTGAGAGAGAGAGGTTGGGTAGTCAAAGTAGAAGACGAGTTTAAAACAAATATAATTTATTAGCAAAATAACAACAAACAGTGTCACAGTATCAACAGGCACAACAACAATAGTAACAAATGGGGGGCTCTTACCAATATCACTGATGTGGGGAGACGCGTTAGGATAAGGAGTCGCACTTCTTAACACCTAAGAGTAGGGGACTGCCTTAAGAATTCGACTGACTCCCGCGTTAATAAAATTCATATTTATAATTTTACTACATGCTTATTTAGCAGGTTACCTATTGAGTACAAGTTCGTATTTATTGTTTGTTTTTAATAATTCAAGGTCTCGTTCTCAATATCTGTTTAATATTATTACAAAGTATGTAATCTACTAAAGCTGTTTTATAGTTTTCTTCTCAAATATGAATACTCCTTACGCAATGCATGTAATTGATAAATACGTCTCTGTATACATTTAAAAAGCCACTGAAAGTATAAAGTACGTTTTAATTTTAGGTTGTTTGCCTAAAGGAAATTCTTTTTGCATTTCACCGGTACAATCTATGTTACAGTTTTCCCCATGACAAAAATTTAGAAGTCCATTAACTTCTAAACCAATGCATATACAATATACATCCAATCCAATCTACATAATGTGTACTTGATATGTAGGCCCCTCAAATTTGTACTGCGATTTTTAGAACCTTATCAACTTCCGTTGGCGCTGTATCATACACATCATTCGGTATCCGGAAACCCGCTTTCAGCGCCATTAATGTACAAAAGTAACAGGGCAGGCTGAATGAGATTTACACAATGGAGGGCTTTTTGTTGGTCGTATTAGGATAATGCTAACTTAGAATCTCGTTTCGATAACACATTAGTATCTACATCTACAGGGCTGCAGAATAAAATACCTTGAATTGCAGTGGTGGTGTTAGTGTATTGATTTCGTTAAATAAATTACACATGTGCGCAAGTTGTTAAATTAATTAAATATAAATAAATAATAATTAAAACGTCTGTATTAGGTTATCGAAAAGATATGATGGTTCACGATAAAAGTTTATCTTATAAGTCAAACATGACGAATGAAGCATAAACCTTTCTTGTAGTTTAAGCCACCCTGACTCGGAGATTTTATCAGATACATGGTCAAACTTCCTTAAATTAAAACAGTAGCGAATACAGGAGTTTCGAATCTATTGTAAAGTTAGCTGATCTTTTCAAGTTAATGCGGGCCAGTACAAGGTATCGCCATAGGAAAGAGTTGACGGAGCCACATAGTTTTAGCTTGATACGCAGGTCAAGCACATCTTTGTAATATAGAGAGATTTGAGTTTTCCATAAGATTTTTTAATTAAATGTTTGACATGATTCACAAATCTTAAATTAACATCAATGTGCATACCCAAATTTTTGCACATCCGCTTAAGATTAATAGTTGTACATTTAATGTAATATTAAATAATGGATTATTTGCTAGATATTATCTTTTCCAGACACTAATAGTTCAGTTTTATTTTCATTGAGTGCCAATTTAGGAGCATTTGAGACCTCTGAAATTATATTTAGATCATTAGTTACGGAATTTATAGCTGTGGCTAAGTTATGGGTATCAAAAGACAAATAAATTTGAGTATCATCAACGTATTGGTGGATATTACATGCTTGAAAAACTCACTAAAATTAATTGAAAACAATATTGGGCCCAAAATGCTACCTTGGGGCACACCCAGCGCAACCGATTTGTAGCTAGATGATTGGCCATTGTTGATATCTATGACTAAGATAGTTCTGAAAAAAATAAAGAGCACTATCACTTATACCAAGATATTGAAATTTATACATAAAATGTGATGGTCCAGGGTATCATACACCTTACTAAAGTCCAGCAGGATTAAACAAGTATTTGGATTTTTGTCACACGTCATCAGCAACATGCAATAATATAGTTGTGGTGCTATGATTAGCTCTAAAACCTGATTGGATAGATGCCATAATATGTTTACTTAATAAATTGGCGCGAGTTGGTTTTACAAATATAACTAAGATATGCTATTTTCCGATATTTACCATATGATTGACTAAGTTATATATTAGCCAAAGCAAATGAATTCATTGTTTATATTAATTAACAATTTCCCGTGCAAATTTGAGGACAATAAGAACGACTATGCATTTATTAGTATTGCATATTTTAGCACAAATTAGTATGTTCAAGTTGGTATCTATATGCTTCATCTCATAAGACACAAGCTGATTGTGGTATCTTTTTTGTTTAAATATTATATATATTATATAAAATGTATGAAGTTTCCGGCGGTTCAAATATGCTGTTAGAGGGCGCAATATTAAAACATAATATTTTTAGTCGCAAACTCCTCTATAAAATCCTTATTTTACTATAAGTAACGTAACCAGATTGCAACCAACAGCTACTCTCCGGCCTATGTGCCGCTCCGAGCGCTGAATTACAAGTTACAAGCCTGGCGCGTTAAGTGAGACGTATCTTCGTCGAAAACGTTTCGCTTTCTTCATTTATATTCTCATCAAAAACACTATCTTCTTCCTCGGACATGATTTCTTTTGGTTGCAAATTAACGTTGTTCTTCCCCGATTAATTCTGTTACGCCTTGCTCCATAAATCTCCCTACGACTTGCGATGGTAATTTCTCGTAGAACTCTTCTTCTTCGGACTGGATGATTAGTTTCTGCTTTGCTTTGTTGCCACAGTTCTCTTCCTTGTCAGTTTTTGCAAATGATGGAGAAATTAAGTCTAGCTTTACGGCACCCGCAAGCGGACCAGCAATTTTCCGTCGCGTCGCTGTAACTCAGAGACTGTTGAGAAAAGTTATGAACAGTATACATGTTTTTAAGAGATTTTTTCGAATTCTACAAGATTTATGAAAAAATTATCGCTTTAAATCAATTTTAGAAGGTCCAAATACGGGAAAACAGATTTTTGAAAACTTTGGCGTCTCTATTTTTTTTAAGACCTAACTACAGAGAATTCGGCCTCTGAATTAGAAAAACTGAAATAAGCTACATGAGTAGGTATATACTCGCAAGTATTTACATAAATACATCTTACTAGGTAGACCAGAGGGCTACACTACAATCCCATAAAAGTTTTTTTTTTTTTTTTTAATACATTTATTTAACGTCGGCCTATTTCCGCTACTGAGGCCTAACACCGACGCCTGTAGACGAGCTACCCCCAACCAGGAATTTTGCCGAACCTCTTCCCTTAAGAAGAGTAGGGATCTTTTACTTGCCTAACATTTAATAGACAAGGGACCGACGGCTTTACATCCCCTCCGAAGGATGGTATATCTCCTATACAACCCTCGCCTAAGGTTGTATAGCTTCCGCGCATACACTGATATACAAGCCGCTGGAAGATGTGTGAGGCGAGAACGCGGTTTCCGTTGGAATGGTCACCCATCCAAGTACTAACTGCGCCTGTCGTTGCTTTACATCGCATACCGAAGTATGTACATAGTAAAGACGCACCTACGCTCGCCCCCCCCCCCATAAAAGTAAATTTATTGTTACCAATAATTATTTTTTGTAAGTGAGTAGATAATGAAATCCAAGCGTAATTTGGTATCGCATTTGTGGTCAATACATGAATGAATTCTATGGATTTTATTCTTAGGAATAAAACCTAGATTAAGACACATATTGCCTACATCATAATATAATTTTAAAATTTACTCTCGTATTGTATAATTATTTGCACATATATTGTACTATAATTAGAATATTCTGTTTTACAAGAAAATTTATTATTATTATTATTAGCATGACACAAAAGTCACATTTCCTTGTGCTCATGGCCGAATTTAGGTTTAGTTAGTGTCATGATATAGCCTTTATCGATACTTAATAACATACCAAATAGCACTGCCCTAGAACAAAAATTTGAACAAAGGCCTGCCCTGGGGCACCACATTCAAAGAGACTTGCTACCCTTAAAAGTCATTTCTGGACACAAATCCTTAGAAACTTTTTCATATTTTTGCAAATATTATTATCACCTAAAGTTAACCAGGAAAATTTTCAATCTCCCTGTATATCTAATTACTGAAGAACATACATCGAATTTTTCAAATTCAACATATCCATGTTTAAGTCCCCTATTCATACACTATTGTAATTCAGTAGTCTGTTAAAAGTCGAAATTCCCGGGCTTAGATTAAAAATAACAAAACATAATTTCGCAATTATTTAATTGCACGAGGCTTTTCCATCTTCAATCCAAAGTTATTAAAAACACATAGTAATAATACCTTTTATACCATCCCCATATCACCACTATGAGACGATAAAGTCGACTTTATAAATTTAAGTGTGAATTAGGAGTACTTCCTTCTCTATCGCGATCGTCGGTGAAATTGTTTTAGTCTACTCACAGCGCATTCTGCTGGAAGAGCAAGTTTTTTTGTAGAAGTCATTAAGCTTCTTCCTACATCATTTCAATTTTCATCAATCTACACTAAGTTTCCACGTACATATCAGCTTAGCACCGTGTATAATTCAATTTTAATGGTCAACCGAGTTTGTAGATTTAGTAACTGACTAAATAAGGTTTATTTGAACAAATTTGAAGTTCCTGTCCTCTAATTATACAAATTAGAAAATCCAATTTTAACATTTCCTTAATTTCCGTCTATGCTGCTAAAAGTATTTATATAAATGGAAAGTATATATTCAATAAAATACTTACAAAGTGAGTAACGAAAACGTCCGGATAGGCTTATTTTCAAATAAATTTTCTGTTTTTATGTTATTCCTGGCATGAAAATGAATTGACAGACACCACAAGAATTGGAATGGGGCATTGCTTATCAAATACCATGTAGCAATTATTGTGAAAAGGTGTATATAGTCCAAACTGTTAGATATTTAAAAACAAGGAAAAATAACATGAAAATGATGAAAGAATATACAGTATGTCTCACCGGGAACTGAATCGATCGATATAGAGAAAAGTACGGATCAGGAATTTTTTTAAATTTAGATAATTGCTAATGTCGGCGTGGCCAATCCAACTAAAATAATTACAAGTAGCTGGCACTTCCGGTTATATCGGAAGTCGATACCAACTTGCTTATTTCAAATGGAACACTCTATATATTTTAGGGTTTTCGAAAAGAGCATAAAATTTTGAGTCGAAAATATGTAGCATATCCTATACTTATACCTAGCCGTTTCAGAGATATTTAACATTTTATAGAAAATTTGACAGGTGCAACGGTTTGCAAGAACCGTTATAACTTTCTTCGTGTAAAAGATCATCATTTGCTTCTTGTCACGTAAAAAGAACACAAGGAGAACTACGTTATATAACTGAAATAAATTCAATAATGTCATATCAAGTGTTCCGTTTTTCGCGTTACATTTTGTCAACTTCAAACCGCGAAAACTTGTTTAGGTCAAATGGAACACCCTGTATTCTTTTACGTCAAGTTGTGTAAAATTGAATTCCCATTTTTCTCATATTAGCATTATGGTGGTTAAAGTTACAACTTTTTGAAATACTTGCGATTTTATTAGAAATTCATGAATTGTTGTTATCATTTCATCAAAATAGCCATGATTAGAAACAATCAGTCATTATCTTATGTCAAAAAATGCCAGCACGTTTAAATTACACCCACGAAGACTTTTTAAATTTGTTTATTATTTATGGAGAATGTGATAAAGTAATATCAAGAACTTACAGCACATTTGCCACTCGATATCCAGAAAAACGGAAACCGTCACCAAACACTGTAAAACGCATACTCGAAAACTTTAAAAACTATGGCTCTGTCAAGGCAAAAATGCAAAGAAGAAAGTCTATTGTTGATGACGAAAACATTGAAATAGTCATTCCGGGATATTTTCATGCATTTCCAAGGATGTCATTAAGACAAGCTGCTCTGGAATCGGGACTATGCAAGGATTCAATTCACAGAATCTTATTAGAACATAAGTTTCACCCGTTTTCATTCCATATGGTTCAAGAATTAAAAGAAACAGATTTACTGTGCCATAAGAAACGATAGAGTGGTGGCATTACAATTTTATCAGGAAAATTTAAACGGTAAATTAAATTTTCTCTTCTGCTAATATGTATAGGTAAATTTTTGTTTTTTTTTTTAGGTGAAAGATATCTGAATATCTTACAAAATTTAAATAATAACTATTTACAAAATTTACCTCGCGCCGAACGTAGAAACATTTGTTATCAGCACGACGGTGCTCCCCCACATAACGCATACTTAATTAATAATTATTTACAAGAAACTTGTTATGACCAATGGATTGCCAATAATGGACCTTTCTTATGGCCTCCTCGATTTATCAGTTCTGGATTATTTCATTTGGGGAACCATTAAAAATAAAGTTTATGAGAGCCCATTAACAACCATTGAAGATTGTATGCAATGAGTAAGAAATGCATCTCAAAACATATCACGGGATTCAATTAGAAGAGCTACCAATGAGGAACTAATCCGAAGGTGCGAAAAATGTGTCGAGGTTCGAGGGCGGAATTTTGAGCAATTATTAAATTAAAATGAAATCATATTTTAAACTGATCTTACCTCTGCTATTTTAGTTCATGCCATATCTTCAATTCGATTAATACGCATGTTACAGTGTTAGTGTTATTTTGCGTTTTTGTGGATATCGAGTAGCAAATGTGCTGCAAATTCTTGATATTACTTTATCACATTCTCCATAAATAATAAACAAATTTAAAAAGTTTTCATTGGTATAATTTAAACGTGCTGGCATTTTTTGTCATAAGATAGTGACTGATTGTTTCTAATTATGGCTAATAATAAATGAATTTCTAATAAAATCGCAAATACTTCAAAAAGTTGTAACTTTAACCCCCACAATGCTAATATCAGAAAAAAGGGAAATCAATTTTACACAACTTGACGTAAAAAAAAACAGGGTCCATTTGACCTAAACAAGTTTTCGCTGTTTGAATTTGACAAAATGTAACGCGAAAAATGGAACATTTGGTATGATATTATTGAATTTATTTCAGTTGTAGAACGTAGTTCTCCTTGGTTCTTTTTACGTGACAAGAAGCAAATGAGGATCTTTTACACGAAGAAAGTTATAACGGTTCTTGCAAACCGTTGCACCTGTCAAATTTTCTATAAAATGTTAAATGTCTCTGAAACGGCTAGGTTTAGGTATAGGATATGCTACATATTTTCGACTCAGAATTTTATGCTCTTTTCGAAAACCCTAAAATATATAGGGTGTTCCATTTGAAATAAGCAAGTTGGTATGGACTTCCGGTATAAGCGGAAGTGCCAGCTGCTTGTAATTATTTTAGTTGAATTGTCCACACCGACGTTAGTAATTATCTAAATTTTCAAAATTCTCTGATGCGTATTTTCTCTATATCCATCGATTCAGTTCCCGGTGAGACACCCTGTATATAACCCTCTTAAGAAAGAAACTAATCCTACAGATTGGATGTGGAGAACCTAAACTTACTTTAACTTAATTGGCAACATAAAAATAAGTTAATGTTAATATTTTTTCATAACCTATAATTTTTTTAGTTGTTTTTTAAACATTTTATCGTTGCAAGAAACATCATACCGATGTCAACTAAATATGCTTGTCCTTCTGAATTTGACAATTCGATACTCTACTTACGATACGTCTGTTTTGTTGTAACATACCTAAATGTCTGTTTGCAAATTTATTTATTTTTTCTGTTTTGTATAGTGTGTTATATTTTTTATAAAAAAAAACTTTAATTGTTTTTTTAACAATCGTTGTAATTTTTTTTATTGTTTTAACCATTTTTACTTTAAAATTTCAGTACTAAATGTAACTTTTTTTTACTATGATTTTAATCAAATTTTAGTCGATTTTAAGTTTTAGACAGATTTTTAATGTATAAACCATAAGTTATATTAATTGTGTATTATTTATTGTATTTACAGAGTCCTGAGGATGATTTAGTAATAAACCGAAACGTCGACAATTATTAGAAATTGGTTTCTCTAATTTATTGGCCCATTTCCTAACACAACCCCCACATAATTATAAGTTAGACAAGAATAGAAATGCTTTGTTAAAAGCTGATTATGTTAATAATTTGTGATGCATTCTGCAAAGTGGCAACTAAATTATTTCATTTTCTAGCATGCCATAATTGCTTTCAAGAAAGTTTCTCATTTACTATTTATCAAAACGCAAATAAAAGCCGTGATAGAAAAGCGCCTGCATTAAGCCAACAAAACACAGAAGTACCTACAGAATTTATAAAAGCTTGATCGGATCGTTCATTTCAAATAACACTCGACTACATTTCCCACTCCCTGATCCTTTCCCATGAACGTTCGTGATGATCTCCCATTCTTTCGATTAATAAATGGAGTCTTCTTGTTGAGCTTCTGCCCGAACGCAATTACATCGAGGTTAATTCCAATACGCCTTCGATCCGAAACTCGCGGTCTTAGCTGGGAGGCGGTAATTGCCAATCCGGGACAAAAAACAGGTGCTTGTTATTTCATTTACACGGAAATGTTACACCATCGCAATTCTGTAATTGAACTTTGTTAATTTGAGAATACACCAGTTAATTGGAAATAATACACTGGAAGTTATTTACGGTTTTATGGAACACAAAAGTCTGTTCAGTTAATTGCTTATTTTGAAGAAACTTAATTTTTTTATTCGTAACTTCGGAGAAAATAATTTATAGGTGGAGAGGCGACTGCAAGAATCAAGTCTGTCCTAATAAAAAGGAGTTAATTAATATTTTTTCTTCATTCGGATATAACCAATGTGTGCATAATTTTACTCGAATACAGGGACAAACACAAACCCTAATTGATAATGTTTTTTCCACTGTTGACGCGGATTCTATAGGTACGGAAATTATAGAAACAGGCCTATTGGACTACTATGCTCAAAAAATAACCTTAAATTCAAGTACCAATATATGCGATAGCCAGAAAACAGCTAAGCGTATTTTTAATGAGGAAAATATTAATAATTTTAAATACCTAGTTTCTAAAGAATCATGGCACGATGTTTATCATGAAAAGTGCTTTAAAAACAAATTTTTTGTATTTTTCAGTATAATTAACTATACAGGGTGTTGCATCATGAGAGGGACATAGCTTAATAGGAGGTAGAGAACATCAGTGGTAACCGGAACCTCCCATAGAAATGTCTCATTGGGCCTTCATTACGAAGTTACAGGGTGTTAAATAATTTTTGGCCAAACCTGTTTTTTATCATAACTTTGACAGGGAATGAAATAACGGATTCATATTTGGTATGGCTAATGTACTAACGAGCCCCAAGAGGTACATGTATAAAAAAAAATATATCCAGGTCCAGACTCACTATAATTTATGTTTCTTCTTTGCATCAATAAAACATCACCCTGTATATATTTTTTTGAAATTTCGATACGATATTCGAAAAGAGCAAGAAAAAACAAACAAAATGGCCTAGTTCATTTTTTTGTTACACCTTCGTGGTTATTTAAATACGTTGTTAAATGCGCAAGAAAATGGATTACAGAACCCTATTAAATGAGAGGCACGTGAAATAAATAATTTTATAAATAAAATTTGCAAAAATTCTATTGAGCCTAGGTGGTCTGGGTGAATCCTAATTCCGGCACGTTTTAAAGGTCCATTTTGGTAAAAAACTGTGGTCCTAATAAGTAATCGGGTATGAAATAACAAAATTTTTAATCAATCACAGTAGGCTTGTTCAAAGTGACAGATAATAAAAAGAAATCTCCTAAACAGTTGAATAATTGTTTGTTAGTAATTTAATGTGTCAATAATCCGCATTTAGTTAGTGAAAACTTGAGAAAATATTTTAACTATGCCAGTAAAATTTACAAACGTGGAATATGCTGACATAATATTCATCTATGGTTTCTGTAATGGAAATGGTAGGTCGGCGGAAAGAGAATATCGGCTGCGTTTTCCTGGTCGTCGATGCCCTAATCATAAAACCTTTAGTACGGTGTTCCAGTATGCAAGACAATACGGAAAGTTTCCTACTTCTGCAGTTGTGGAGCGTGTTTTACAACAAGGTGTGCAGGAACAAAACAATATTATAAACGTAGTTCAAGAAAACCCAAATATGAGCACTAGACGAATCAGTTTGGCAACTGGTATTCCTCATTGGCGAGTATGGAGAACCCTAACAAGAGAACATTACCTTCCATATCATATCCAGCAGGTACAGCGTCTTCAACAAGGCGACGATATCCCCCGCCTGGCATTTTGTCATTGGTTGTCTAACCATCGCCCAGTCATTTACAGAACCTTAATTACGGATGAGGCACAATTTACAAGGGATGGAGTAAACAATTCACGAAATAATCATAAATGGGCACAGGAAAACCCACATGCGGTACGCCAACGCCGTTCGCAACACAGGTTTTCTGTAAATGTTTGGGTCGGACTTGTGAATAGACATTTGATAGGGCCACATTTTTTTGAAGAAAGATTGAATGGTGAAATTTACTTTGATTTTCTTCAAAACATTTTACCGAATATGTTAGAAAATATCGGTATAAGAGGCATGTTGTTTCAGCATGATGGGGCCCCACCACATTTTAACCTTCAAGTAAGAGAACACTTAAACAATGTGTATCCTAATAGATGGATTGGACGCGGGGGTCCACATGAATGGCCACCAATATCTCCTGATTGTAACCCTTGTGATTACTTTTTATGGGGCCACTTAAAAAATGAGGTTTATAGCATTGAAATTGAAAGTAGACAACTTTTAATCCAGCGCATCGTTACAACCTGCGACGAAATATGGAATAATCCAGAAATGATACGTCGAGCAATTGGTGACCTTTCTAAACGCGCAAGAAAATGCACAGAATGTGGGGGAGGACATTTTGAAAATTTACTTTAGTGTCAATTACGTTTTATTTTTAAACACATTTAGTTATTGTTTTGTTATTTATTGTTAATTGAATGGAAAATATTTTATTTATTTAGATTTTAGTTTGTTCTCTTTTCCAATTTTTATTAAGTATAAAATGTTGATGATTTTCTTGATCAAAGTAACTGGTTGCTTAGGCCTAAATGGTTTAAATTATCTGTCACTTTTATTCTTTGAACAAGCCTACTGTGATTGATTAAAAATTTTGTTGTTTCATACCCGATTACTTATTAGGACCACAGTTTTTTACCAAAATAGACCTTTAAAACGTGCCGGAATTAGGATTCACCCAGACCACCTAGGCTCAATAGAATTTTTGCAAATTTTAATTATAAAACTATTTATTTCACGTGCCTCTCATTTAATAGGGTTCTGTAATCCATTTTCTTGCACATTTAACAACGTATTTAAATAACCACGAAGGTGTAACAAAAAAATGAAATAGGCCATTTTGTTTGTTTTTTCTTGCTCTTTTCGAATATCGTATCGAAATTTCAAAAAAATATATACAGGGTGATGTTTTATTGATGCAAAAAAGAAACATAAATTATAGTGAGTCCGGACCTGGATATATTTTTTTATATACATGTACCTCTTGGGGCTCGTTAGTACATTAGCCGTACCAAATATGAATTCGTTATTTCATTCCCTGTCAAAGTTATGACAAAAAACAGGTCTGGCCAAAAATTATTTAACACCCTGTAACTTCGTAATGAAGGCCCAATGAGACATTTCTATGGGAGGTTCCGGTTACCACTGATGTTCTCTACCTCCTATTAAGCTATGTCCCTCTCATGATGCAACACCCTGTATATTTAATATAGCTTTTCCTGTTGTAACGATTTCAACCTATCCAAAAAGACGAAAAAATCCCTGGTTAACACCTGAACTTATTGAAGGAAGTTGCTTTTTAAAAAACATCCACTATTTGCGGCGTAAATACAATACCCACGATCTTAACAGTAGATACCAAATTCTAAAAAAAAAAATATGAAAGAAATATAAGGCATGCAAAAAAGGTATACTACGATAATTTAATAAAAAGCGCTGATAATAAAACCGAGACTGTGTGGAAGGTAAGTAGGGAAAATGTAAACTGCTCTAAAAAAAGACATAATATACCACCCACTATGTTTGATCAAATTAATGTTGCTATTAGCGAAAATGAGCTTGCAAACACTTTTAACAACTTTTTTATAGATTCAGTAAATACCATCGTACCAATAAAAAGTGGTGATGTTCTCCCTGAAAACAATGTTAACCAAAACTTAAACTCAATGTTTATCTCAGAATTGAGTGAAAAAGAGGTACTCGATATTATAATTTCTTATGGTAAAAAGAAATCTTCAGGTTACGATGATATACCTCGTTATTTGATTAAAAAAGTGGCAGGATGCATTACAGCCCCACTAACTTATTTACTAAACTTCTCCATGGTAAATGGCAAATTCCGGATGAAATCAAAACCGCTGTAGTACTAATTTTCAAAAAAGGTGACCGCTGTAATATAAATAACTACAGGCCAATTGCCCTATTGTCAGTTTTCTCTAAAATTTTTGAAAGAGGTTTTCATAATAAATTACTATTGTTTTTTGAAAGACAAGGGTTGATGTCAAAAAGGCAGTTTGGATTCACTAAAGGCCGATCCACCCAAGAAGCAATACCTACTGTCTTTTTATGAAAAAATCTTAGATAATTTAAATTCAAATCAAAAGTCTTGTGGAATTTTTTACGACTTTTACGGCCTTTGATACAATCAATCACGAAATTCTTCTCAACAAGTTAGAAGCTTATGGAATTAGAGGACCTGCACATTTATGGCTAAAATCGTTCTTGACAAACAGATATCAACTGGTAAGTATCAGCAAAATCAACACCAAAAATATACTCTGAAAAGATTCAAGTTACCACTGGCGTCCCACAGGCAGTGTACTGGGCCCATTAGTTAAATAGCGAATAGCAATAAGTAAATTGTAAGTTTAATAATGATTCTAAACAATCAACATGTCAAAAACTTAAAATACTACATCAGAATATTCAAAGTATTAAGAATAAAATTGAGGAATTAGAGATTTACTTAAATTTGCAGGATATTGACATTGTTTGCCTATCAGAACACTGGCTTACGCCAACAGAATTTGATGCTATAAACATAAACGGGTTTAAGAGATTGTCAATTTTTTGTAGGAAGGAATATAAAAATGGTGGTGTAGTCATTTTCTGTAGAGATGATGAGAGTTTTAAAATTAAAGAATTATCTTACGTTTTAGAATCCTCAATTGAAAAAGTTATTGAGCTAGTTGGTATTGAATTAAAACTGTATCAAAATACTTTTAAAATATTATCGATATATAGATCACCACAAAGTAGTATAAATGATTTCTTATTGTCACTAGATAATGTTTTGAATAAAATTTGTCAAAACAACGATAAAGTTATTTTATGTGGAGACCTAAATATTGACTACCTTTCGGATTCTCCTACAAAAAAAGATTTGTGTGATTTGTTACAGGTTTACAATGTTAATATGACTATAAATGAGCCCACAAGGATAACACGTTAGTCTTCTACTTGTATTGATTACATGTGTACTAACTTCTGTAATTCTTTCCACTTAACATGTAAAGTTCTCAATGATGGTTTACCAGATCATACATCGCAAATTCTCGAATTAGGCTTTTCAACTGCCATAAATAGTAAATGTGAGTATAGATACACCCGACTATATAATGATATAAACTATACAAGCTTTTTTAACCATATAAGCAATGAATCATGGAGTGAAGTATATAATGCAATAACGCCAGAAGAAGGATTTCCTAATTTTGTAAATACCCTAATTTATTACAACGACTTGTGTTTTCCTCTAACTAAAGTAAATATTCATAAAATGTATGGAAACAAAGGGTGGGTAACACCGGGTATAAAAGTGTCAGCTCAAAAACTAAAAATTTTACACCAAGTCATGTCCCAAACAAACGATCCAGATGATATTACTTTTTATAAGAATTATAAGAAAATATACAAAAAAGTTATAGTATCAGCTAAAAAACTTCACAACGATTTAACTTATTTTCATTCTACCAATAAATCGAAAACAGTTTGGTCAATAATAAATAATACTGTAAATAACAAGCAAACAAAAAATAGTATTGATAATATTAAAATTGAAAAGAATTTAATTAATGACCCTTATATTATAGCACAACATTTAAATAAATACTTCATCGATTTACCTGCCAAACTGAATAAAAAATTAGATGACAATTTAAAAAATAATTTCATACCACTTCAAGAATATCCTACTTTGTTTTTAGAACCCGTTACTGAATCAGAGATTTTCAACATAATAACAAACTTGAAAAATAGCAATTCCTCCGGTGTAGATAATTTAAGTTCAAATCTAATTAAAAAATCTGTTGCGTATATAGTAGCTCCTCTTACGTTTTTAATTAATCTTTCTCTAGCTGAAGGTCATTTTCCCTCCGTCTTAAAAACTGCAAAAGTTTTTCCTTTCTATAAAGAAGGGGACAACACATTACCTGAAAACTATAGACCAGTTGCAATCTTATCAACTATTTCTAAAATAATAGAAAGAATTGTTTTTAACAAAATTGTCACATTTGCAATAAAGCATAAAATTCTTTCAAATTCGCAACATGGTTTTAGAAAAGGTCGTTCAACCGAAACTGCTATAATGTCGTTTTTGAATAAATTATACAACCACCTGGATTAAAACGATAGATGTGTTGGTATATTCATGGGTCTAAGCAAAGCTTTTGATTTAATAAATCATAAAATACTTATAGAAAAACAAGCAAAGTATGGATTAAGGGGAAAAGTTAATGATTGGTTATTGTCTTACCTATCGAGTAGAATGCAAGTGGTTGAGGTAAATGGGGTGAAATCAGACAAATTAAAATTAAATTTTGGAGTTCCACAAGGATCGGTCCTCGGACCACTGCTTTTCTTATTTTATGTGAATGACTTACCAAATTTTTTTGAAGATTTTCTAATTATGTTCGCAGATGATAATTCGTATCTATGCTGTAAGAATACTTTTTCTGAAGTTATAAATAGTGCGCGTACTAACATAACAAAATTTTCAAATTACTTTGAAGCAGATAAATTATTTCTGAATATCTCTAAAACTGTTTTTATAATCTTTTCACCAAGAACTTCTACGTACAATGAAAGTCACCTCATAAAAGTTAATGGAAAATCAGTGGAACAAGTACCATCGACAAAATTTCTTGGCGTATACGTAGACAATGCACTCAGTTGGGAAACTCACATAGATTCAACGACAAAAAAACTTTCTCCTGTTTGTTATGCATTATATAGATTAACACAGATCTCTGGTAGGTCCACGGTTATGTCATGTTATTATGCACTTTTTGTATCTAGAGCATCATATGGTATTATATTTTGGGGATGTTCTCCTCACTTTGACAGAATTTTTAGGCTTCAAAAGAAAGCAGTTCGGTATATAGCTGGTGTTTCTAAATACTCATCTTGTCGAAATATTTTTAAAGATTTTCATATATTAACTCTGGCATGTATTTATATCTTAGAAATAGTTCTTTATATTAAGAAAAATTTAAATGCATTTCCAACAAACAATTTTAACCATACATACAGTACTCGTGAAAGGAATTATTTGAACACGCCACTACATAATCTATCTAAGTTTATGGAAAGTCCGAATTATATGGGAATTAAACTTTACAACAAAATTCCAAACTGTATTAAAAACATAAATAATGTGAACTCATTCAAAAGAGAAATGGTTAATTATTTAAGTGATATGGGTTTCTATTCTGTTAAAGAGTATTTAAATGTGTAGAATCTAAATGGTTTTTAATTTCATTGTGTATTTTTGTATTTTATACGTTTTGTGTATGTAATTATTAAGCTTCTGCAGCAATTGCTATTGAAGCCATGGCTTTTTTTTATTTGTGACTAGTCCTATACCTTTCTGTATGGTCTTTTGGACAATAAATTATTATTATTATTATTATTATTATTATTGGTCATAATCTTTATTAACGATATTTTTAAAGCATTCAATAACACCTTCTTAACGTTATTTGCTGATGACACTTCTGCAATCTTAACGTCTAGCGATGTGAATAATCTTAGTATAGACGCTAATGTATGTTGTCAAAATATGACTGATTGGTGTAAACAAAACAGTCTAGTACTAAATGTATGCACAACAAACTTAATGACCTTCTCACCAATCAATAAAAAAATTGACTACAGCCTTTTGGTTAAAGCAGACGAAAAGAGTTTGCATCAGATCTGTGAAGTAAAGTTCTTGGGCGTGTGGCTCGACAGTAACTTAACATGGAACAGTCACATAAATACCCTATCAAAAAATCTGGCAACAAAAAATTATATGATCATACAATTAAGAGGAAGTATTACCTTAGATACCATAAAAACCTTTTATTATGCATCAGTTTATTCAGTTGTTTCTTACGGTCTGATGTGCTGGGGAAATTCTACTGGAGTTTCAAAAATATTTGTTTTGCAAAAAAGAATACTCAGAAGTATGCTTGGACTACCCTATGACACTTCCTGTAGAACTCATTTTAAGGAGCAAGGTATTCTTACGATCTATAATATGTATATTTACCAGTGTCTGTGTCACATTGGAAAAAACATAAACTCCTATATAAAGTGCAAAGACGTTCATACTTACAATACACGTAACTCTGAGGACTTATTGGTACCCTCATATAGATTAACACAAGTAGGAAAGGGACCTCTGATAACAGCAGTCAAATTATATAATCATCTCCCCACAAGACTCAAATACCAAAGCAGCTTCACTCTGTTCAAATCAAAAATAAAAATTTTTTTAAAAGAAAACTGCTTTTATTCTTTAAATGAATATTTTTTGTACTGAGTAAATCCTTGTTAGTAAAAATTTCATATCTGTTCTTATACTTATATGTAGTGCATTGTCATTTCATGTTAAATGATTTTTTATATAATTTTACTTGTACTCTAATGCAACCTTATTGACAATTCCCATACTGTTAAATGTCAGTCAAATGGAAATAAACGATTTATTATTATTATTTATTACGTTGTCGGATATCCTCCTAATTTTAGATGAAAATGAAAAGGAATAAAAAACGCAATTAGTAAAGTCAAAAACTGCCCAGACACTTTGTTAAAACTGAATATAGCAAAGATTAAATTTATGGCCTTTTCTCAAACGAAAGCAGGACCACCTCAAATGGTGCGACCTATGTTTATAGATAGAGAGAGAATAGTTACATTTCAAATACCGCTACTATCAAATACCTCGGATTTATTGTTAATAATCACCCAAAATAGAATAACCATATTAAATATTTAAACGGGAAGTTACGAAAACTGATACATAAACTCTAACTCTATAACCTGAAAGGAATACTAAATAGAAAGACTCTCTTAGTGACATATAACAGCCTAGCGGAATCCTAAATTAGGTATGGTATTAGCGTCTGGGGCTCAGCCTACAATGCAATACTCCAACCTCTCCAGATAAAACAAAATTATATACTTCTGACAATTTTTAACAGGAAAAGTCGAGATAACTGTAGAAATATATTTGTTGACAATGAATTGCTGGGTATGAAGGGGTTGTAGCATGTGGCTATAGTTTATACTCACAACAAGAAACATACATTTGGATTTCCGGTAAACCACCAATATGAAACAAGAAATAGATCTAAAAACGCATATGAAGCTCCAAAATACAACAGAACAATCTGTCAGAAACAAATCAATTTCAATGGAATTAAATTATACAACCAACTATCTGAATACATTATAAAGAAATTCAAAAGGACATGTAAAATGTTAGATTACTTGAAGGTTTTTGATAATCTAAATCATGTTTTGTTACTATTGAAACTAAAATTCTTTGGATTTACTCGTAGTGCTTTTAATATCATGAAGTCATATTTAAACGAATGGAAGCAAAAAATAATAACCCGTTATAACTTAAAATCTGATATGAATGTGTTGGAGGCTGGTGTCCCGCAAGGGTCAATATTAGGGCCTCTTCTGTATTTAATATACAGGGTGGAGTGATAGTGCGTCGGACCTCGATATCTCGAGTTCTACGATAGCCAGAAATTTTTTAAAAAATTGCGGCTAAACTAGATAAAAAAATAGTTGAAATGTGCTTTTAGAGGGCGGAATATTAAAACATAATATTTTTAGTCGCAAACTCCTCTGTAAAATTCTTATTTTACTATAAGGAACGTAACCAGACTGCAACCAACAGCTACTCTCCAGACTATGTGCCCCGCCGAGCGCTGAATTACAAGTTACAAGTCTGACGCGTTAGGCGTAATAATTGCATATTACCATCAAAACGCTAATGCTTCGATTGCAACAAACACCAGCCGAAAGACTGATCCTACTTAAAGCAGCTCTCTTGCCAGCCGTCACACACCACTTGCAGACTGCACTTTCGAGCTGTTGGCTCTCGTCAGTGCAAGATAGGTATGTGACGACCGGCACGAGGATCCTTTGACTACTTGGTACATCCCGATATTTTTACAATAGCGACATGTAAAATAGTCAGCAGGCGCCATCTAGCGGTCCAGTGTCTGTAGGATCAGTCTTTCGGTTGGTGTTTGTTGCAATCGAAGCATTAGCGTTTTGATGGTAATATGCAATGATTACACTTAACGCGCCGGGCTTGTAACTTGTAATTCAGCGCTCGGCGGGGCACATAGGCGACTAAAAATATTATGTTTTAATATTCCGCCCTCTAAAAGCACATTTAAAAAAAATCTACAATCTACCTAAAAATATAAGGATTTTCGATAACGTACTATTTCTCATATTGACCTTGCGCATTACTAGAACTTGCGAAACTTTAATTATAAAGCCATAAGCTTGAAGGGGGAGGCGTTTCACGGAAGGAAATATTTATATACGCTTAGATTAATTTTTAAAAAATATTGCACCGAGAGGGAAATATTGTAGCCGTTATTAAAAATTTAATAAGTTTGCGAAACTCTTCATTATATAAGGTTCATTTTCTATCCATTAAATTTATTAACCTGTTACGACCCGTACTGAGGAACGAATGAACTATATTTATTTAAGTTTATTAAAAGTGCTTTAATTACCGCTCGCTCGATAAAGTAACTTACCAGGGAATAGGACAAAATATTATTAAACATAGTTAATTAAATAAAGAAACAAGTTATTGCCTTATACCTCAAGAGAAACAATAATGCAGCTACGGACGTGTTTCTGAGTTATTGCTCCTCATCAGCGTAGCGAGTATATCTTATAATCGAGCAAAACCAACAAAGGTCGGAAAGTACAGTGCACAGTACTCGATTTGTACTTTCATACTTCATGTGCCACATTTAGGGCCTCAAATGAGAGCAATCAGTACGACGAGCTCTATGTGTACTGCTCTATTTCCACCTGGCAAACACTAAATAAAATCTGATGGGGGTTTAGAACTAATATGGCGCCGACTGGTAGGATGTGTGAAGTGACAGAGGGCACAAAACCCTGTAAAAGATGTAAAATAGTTACGCAAAGAGGCTTGAGATGTGTAAAATGTGACACAGTATGTCATAACAGTTGTGTAAAACAGTTAAAAAATATTGTGGTGATCGATAATGAGAAAATAATATGCTGTGAAAATCTACAATCTCAATCTATTAATGAAGAGGGCAATGCATTTTTTGATGCAATAGAAAATCTATCTGATGCTAATAAGGTAGATATAAGAATTTTTAATTACGTAGTTAAACTAAAAGATCGAATAATTAATGAACTAGAAGAAAAAGTTTCCTTGCTTAATAACCAAGTTGAATTATTAAAACAGTCAAATATGGCAAAACCTACATCCTCAGTTGTACAAAACATAGAAGAAAAAGTGATTCCTATAAAAACAACAGTAGTGAATAAAGTAAATAGTACAAGCAAAAAACAAATAAATAACATACAAGGGAGTGCTAAAAAAACAGTTGATAAAAACACTGTCTCTCTAGGAATAATGCAAGCGGAAACTGAACTTAATTTAAACAAATACATAAACATCAACAACGATATGCAGGCACAGCATACCAGTGTTATAGCGAGTGACTGGAAAAGAGTTGATAGGAAAAGAAGAAACAAAAGACAAACAATTATAGGAAGTAATAAGGATAACAAAATAGTACAGGGAGTCCCAAAAGAAGCTGTACTACATGTATATCGAGTGGATAAGAATACCACAGTCGAATCTCTTACAAAACTCGTAAAACAAAATTTCCCTGAAGTAATAGTGGAATCGATTACATCAAAATATCCCCATCTCTACACATCTTTCAAAGTTACTATTCTAGAAGAAAACTTTGGAAAAGCAATGGATCCGGAGATATGGCCGCATGGAGCTTGTGTTAGTCGTTTTTTATTCCTGAGGAAAAGGACGGACTTACCAAACTGACGTCCCTTACAGAAGGAAAAAGTAACTCTTCACTCAAAGAAAAAAATAAAAATTTTGACTATGATGTATTTAATATATTTTATGTAAATATTCAATCTCTAAAAAACAAACTTAATGAAATTGATTGTTATCTTTTTGACAAAAATTTTCATATTTTATGTTTTAGTGAAACATGGCTTAATCCTGCAGAGGTGGAATGCCTAACCTTGGGAAAATATAATGTTGCTTCTCACTTTAGTAGACAGGCTCACAAAGGTGGTGGTACCGTCATTTTAGCAAAAGAAGGTTTGAATTGTAATTCATTATCTGCTATAAATAATTTGTCAATTGAAACAATAATGGGGGTTAGTGGTGTTCTAGTCAGATCCTTAGATATGTATTTAATAAATATCTATAGGATTCCAGGTAGCGATTTTAAAATATTTCTTGAAAAACTTGAGCAAATTTTATTAAATATAAATAATTTAAAAAAAGCAATAATTGTAGGTGATTTCAATGTACTGTTTGAGACAGACTCAGATGAGGAATCAGGCTACTGCGCTCATATGTGTAATTTGTTGAGTACATTTGGATTTAAAAAAAAAATGAGAGAGAAAACCAGGAAAAATAATTGCATTGATAATGTGTTCATTAATTTTGATATGGAGATAAAAACTTCTGTTGCAGATTGCAATCTATCAGATCACAATGGTATTACTATTAATATACCCCACTTGAAAAAAAACTGTGTGCAGGAAATTGCACAAAAAATATGTAGGCCGATTACTGAATTAGGTAAGATTACATTTCATAACTTAGTTGAAAGCATTGACTGGTCTTTCGTTGATAATAAAGGCCTGGATATTAATTCAAAATTTCAGATATTTTTAGATAAAATATTAGAATGCCACAACTTAGCATTTCCTGAAAAAAAATACGTTAATAGACATAATACAAATGGACCATCCTGGTTTAATGATCAATTAAGGAATATGCGAGAACATCTAAAATTTCTTGATTTAGTCTATAAACAAAACCCATGTTCTGTAAATAAAACACAAAAAAATGCTTTTCGCATGCGTTACAAATTTGAAATAAAGAAAGCAAAAAAAGAAGCTAATGACAAATTGATAAGAACTGCAAATAACCCAAATAAAATTATGTGGGATATTATAAATAGTCACAGAAATAAAATAACGCAAAACAAAAATAATTGTGAAATACATCCAGACAAACTTAATGAACACTTTGTCACTGCAGGCCAAAAAATGTTAGACGAACGTACTGCATTTCCCTCAATTGACAATTTAGATACATACGCAAATTTTAATTATAATAACTTGCCAAGCACCGGCTTTGAATTTACTGAAGTTACTTATATCGAAATAAGAGACATAATTGCGAATCTTAAAAGCAAATCTAGTAAAGATGTGTATGGTTTAAGTGTGAAAACCATAAAAACTATTAAAAACCTCATAATATGTCCTATGACGAAATTAATAAATGAATGTCTCTTAGAGGGCATTTTTCCAAACATATTAAAAGAGGCAATAGTTACACCCATTTTTAAGAGTGGTGATATAGATGACCCCACAAATTACCGGCCAATATCAATACTTCCGGTTTTCTCAAAAATACTTGAAAAGTGCCTGTATAACAGATTAATTATGTATTTTGAATCAAACGATCTCTTTCTTGAATGCGTAGCGTAGCTTAGCGAATATATCTTGTAATCGAGCAAAACCAACAAAAAACATTGTTAATTAAGTTTTTGGTTGGAGAAAACGTTCGCTAAAATCTGGTATACCTAAACGTGTTTAAAAATTTGGAAGTAGGACAAGATCAGGTACATATTTGTTTAAATAACTCAAATTACAAAACGTCGTTTTTAACGACTAAATTTATCAATTCAGAAATTAGCAGCGCCATCTATTGATAGGTGATTTTCGCCTATAAAAATAATTAACATAATTTAGTGCACATGACCCCTAAGAGATTGACTCACGTTACATACGTATATCTCTTAACGTCTTGATATTTTTCATGAAACAATTATAATTCTTAGGTCACTATTATGTTATCCGACTCGCTAGAATTGCTTTGTTTTCAGTCTTGCTCTTAATGTAATCGTTTTCGAACTTGGGATAAACTTATTTTTACTGTATGTTTACTGTTTGACGACCTTTCAGTCACTTCGTTTATTTGCTCGTCTCTCGGTTCTTCACCCCACAGGAAAACAATTTAGATCTTGGGTTACGAAAACAAAGCGAAATTTGAGAACAAAGTCATTTAATATTTAATAAACACACGTTCTAAAACCTCTTGAAATTCAGACGTAATTTTAAATTATGAATTTATAGTAACCGTTATTGACTTATTAGGTTTTACATGGTTTGCCAAATTTTGTTGTAATTTTACATTACAGTGTTCTTAAGAGAAAAATAAATAATTTACTATCGTTACATTTGGATATACTTGGACATACTGTTATAACACAGTCAATATACAGTAATACCATTTGAAATGATTATTTAAATTTTTTATAACCCATCTGCAATTACTTACTGCATACAAAAATATATCGCTATATTACCTGGTTAAAGACATGTTACAATAATAATAATCCTCATTTGCTATCTTCTTTCAAGCCGCATATTTGATCCCTAATACTAATGGCAATCGTTCCCGTACCGATGTAAACAGTAATAAGTTATGCCTGAAGACGTTTTCGGAAATTGAGGTACTAAAGTCACTCAAGAAAATATTAAACCCAAATTTACCAAAGGACCAGACAACATACCTGCATTTATAGTAAAGAACTGTGCACATGTTTTTGCCAGATCACTTAAAATTATCTTTAATTTGTCCCTAAAATTGAAAGTAATCCCTAATGTTTGGAAATACTCTCATTTGTGTCCCGTTATAAAAGAGACAACAAATATAATGCGGATCATTATAAACCAATAACCATCATTTGCAATTTTGAGAAAGTTTTTTGAGTTTACTCTGAACAAGTCATTATCTACGCACGTTCAAAACCAAATTGTAAAAAATCAACATAGATTTGTACCAGGGAGATTCACTGAAATTAAACTTATGTTACACAGTATGTTTCTGAAAAACTGGATGATGACAAACAGGTTGATACCATTATTTACACTGATTTTTCCCCAAGACTTTTGATCATCTAGATCACGGTATTCTGATACAAAAGCTAAGTAAATTCGGATTTTTGTTGGCATTATTAGATTTAATTGTATCATATTTAGAAAATAGGCGGCAATGTGTAGAATGCCGTCCGTCGTTTCACATCGTTCGATATCTTAGCTAATTCGGGTGTTCTCCAGGGATCTGTACTAGGATCGTTACTCTTTAATATTTTTATTAACGACATTGTCTTAGATCTGGAAGTATTTGAAGCTCTCGGATTCTATCGCTGTAATTCTAAAACAGTCTGGAACTGCCAAAAAGCTCTAATCCAATTGGGCAGGAACAACAAACTGACTCTGGTCTGGATGCCTTTCCATTCTGGGCTGGAGGGCAATGAAATTGCCGATTGCCTAGCTAGAGAGGGTGCGGCGTCAAAATTTATAGGACCAGAACCAGTTCTTGGCATATCTTCAAGCACTGCCAAAACAAATATCCTAGACTGGGCCGAGAGCAAGACTCTCTACCACTGGCAGGAACTACCAGGATTAGTTCATTCGAAGGAATTCATTACCCATCCTTTGAAATCAAGAGCTAAAAAACTGCTAGAGTTGAATTGGTTACACCTAAGCACTCTAGTCGGCCTAGAGTTGGACTGGTGGAAAACACCGAATGCCGTCTGTGTCTAGAGGAAGATGAAACGGCATGGCATGTCCTGTACACTTGTCCCGCTGCAGAAAGGACCCGGTTCTCACTATTTGATTAAAGGTCAGATTTTGCCTGAGGACTTGGACAATCTCTCACCCAACAAGGTTATCAGCTTTATTAAAAGGCTGAACTTATTGGGTGAAATATAAATTAGGAGTGAGCCACAATAGACCGATTGGTCGCGGTGGAGGGTCTGGTATAGACCCACTCACATTTCAACCTAACCTAGATCTGGAAGTAGTTATATGCGGATGGTTTGAAAATATATTGTGTAATTGAAACTGAGGAAGACTGTAAGTAGCTTCAGAATAATTTAAATAAGATAAATGATTGGTGTATATTAAATCATTTACCTCTCAGTGTAACTAAGTGTAGCGCATTTATATTTTATGGAGCCTGCACTCACGTTGGTTATAATTATCATTTAGTTAATCAACAGTTACAAAGACCGGAGAGAATAATTAAGGATCTTAGTGTTACCTTCGATAGAAGCTTAAGTTTTAATAAACATGTAAATTTAGTAAATTAGAATATTGTTCACTGGTATGGTCCCCGGGATATGCTACATACATAAACAATATTGAGAACATTCAGCGGCATTTTGTTAAGTATTTGTGTTTTATCGAAGATAGCAATTATACTACAATTGGTTACTCAAAAAGCATTATGCTAGAAAGATTTGACATGTCGTGTCTACAAAACAGAAGAATAGCCCACTCTATAGTATTCCTATATAAAATTATTCAGAATATCTTTAATGACCCGCTTATTTTGGAGCAACTATATGTTCGTATACCTCATATAGAAAGTAGAAATCGTGAAACATTTTATGTTGCTATTCCCAAGGCTAATTTATTAAAAGTTTCACCTATATATTTTATGTGCAGAAATTATAACTCGCTGCAAAGTGAGCTTGATATATTTAATTGTAGTGTTGCCCCAATTAAACACTTTTATCTGTATATGGTCGGCTTAGTATTAGATAGTATTATTAGTATTTGTATGAAAATTGTATTTGTTTTCTGTTTTTCCTCTTCTTATGCATTTTATACATCTATATTGTACTGTTTTACTATTATTGAACTTAATAATTTGAGTACTAATCAAACTTTAACTTGTTTATTTCCAATAGATAAACCCAAAAAAAACTATGAAACCAAAAAGATCAAATTAAAATCTCTTACCTTTTGATCCGAAAGTATGTCAAATTTATTTAATGGGCCGGCTAGCTTATCTTTTCCTTCAAGAGCAGGTTCAAATTCAGTTCCTGTTTTAAAATGAAATTTTATTAAAGTAAAATTTTTAATCTGATATAAGTAATTTATTTTCCTTGACATTTAGATAATTTAGCAGTTTTATAACAGGTTCGAAAGTCTAATACACTATTTAAATTTTAATACACAACCTTGTCCAAAGTTAAACACACAAAACCTTCCTTCTCCGTTGCTACACTCTTCTCTTTCCAAATCCAACAATTCTCCTTTCATTAATTCTTCACCTTATCTCGTCCTTATCTCCTCTGCAATTCCTATCCACAATAACACCTCTTCCTTCTTATTTACAGTCTATTTTTACTCTTCTTTGCCGATCTCCACAATTTCTGACTTTTTAATTCAATTTCAAATTATTAATTTTTTTATTATTATTTTTCTTCTTCACTCCCTAATTTTTACTTGTTCTTTTTTTCCTTTGAATTTGTTTTTCCAATTTTACAACCTCTCTTTTATCTGTTGGTTTTTTTCTATCTCACTAAATATCAAAAGTACCCAAAATAAGCAAAACAAAACACCATATGAATTTTGATTAATTTCATTCCAAATATAACCTAACTTAAACCTCCTTGTCTTTCTCCAGGAAAACATTTACCAACTATAAAAATAAAATTTCCTACTTAAAAGAAATGTCATAATGACTTAAATGTCAGAAATTATTTCAACTACAACTTAATAATCACTAACATAGATGTCAGTATCAAACTTAACTATAAAAATAAAATTTCCTACTTAAAAGAAATGTCATAATGACTTAAATGTCAGAAATTATTTCAACTACAACTTAATAATCACTAACATAGATGCCAGTATCAAACTTACTGTTGACATCAAATAAAAACTTAAAAACTATTAAAACAATTCTAAACAAGTATTAACATTCTAAAACACATACCTTTCGGATCTTTAGCTAATTTAAATAAATTTTGAAAACCATCTAATGGAAACAAACAAATTCAAACCCTGATTCAGCAAATGACATGGAATCTTCGTAATCGTCCAATATGCGAATACATAGCAATATTCATATATACCAATGATGTACTGTACACTTGATATAAACATTTGTACTTTTAGGGTATTATTAAAGTAATTTCCTCAGCCTGTAATTGGTTACCTGTTGGTAGGTTGTATCTAAAAATAAAATAAATAAATAAGTAGGTAATTGTTTAAAAAGGAGTTTGCGTACCGGCTCTGAACCGAAAAGCATCATACTGAATACATACAGATATTCTTAAAGAACCAAAATGCCTTACCATCAATCACGGATGGAACTAGCCAACATAATGAGCAAATTGATGGTGTATATTAAGAAAACAACGTACTCAATTTAAGATGAATTTATTTGAATCTTCGGAAGATGATAATTATTTCAATGAAACATTCGTCTGACTCAGCTGTTCAGTTTGAGCAACTTCAGTAAGCGGCTATAGGCAGAACCTGAAGATGGCAGGCGAGATTATATCGAAACGTCGTTTAGACAACCAGAAGTCATTCCGGAGCCTATAAAATACGCGGGACAAGACCTAGAGATACAACAACATTTCAACATTTCTACACCCGCGAACATTTATATGACATTCCGAATTAATAACCGTGATTACTGTACTATAATACATTAAAAGGTCTAATCTGCATTCTTTAACAGTAATAGAAAACAATTTTCTTCTATACTGACTCGCTAGCTTCTATTAACATTTTATAAAACTCTATTTAGTTTTTATAAACTCACTGATAACCGATTCGGGGAAATAATAGATTCATAAACTGAGTTATAAAAACGGACAGTTCTCTTTGTTGTTTATTTAGGAGCACAGAAATGGAAAATCGTTTTAATTCACGCGCGACTTTCCTCACTTTATTTATGCGGTCCGTTCTTTGTCCTTTTTCTGGAGGAATTCACAAGCCGAATCATTTAAACATAATAGACCTCTTTTGCAAACAAAACTACTATATCGCATCAGACACTTCGATGACGCATTTTCAGCAATAGTTTCAACAGGAACACATGATTTGTCTCGTGTCTCGTGTCCGAGCGAATTTCCATATTCCATACTTTCAATATGACGGCTAACACTTATTTGTGATTCTTCGAGATTTTCAGCATGTAATTATATCTATCAAAGATTATATTTCCTCAAAATTTCATGTCAAATGTCTAGATTACGCTTGTTTCTTTACAAATTGTACTGCCACTAAACAAAATGTCAATGTATTTTTGCAAGAGACAGCAGGCGCCTCGTTATCATTTAGGTCCTCACCTATTATCAAATCATTAATTTCTTCAGCTTCTAACGCGATGAAATTCTGCTTAATCATTGACTTTGATTACTGTTGAGATTTCATCTATTTCGAGATTCTCATCATCCAGTTGTATATGTAGTTAACAAAGAACAGAGCACTTGTCTGTCACACGGTGGTTACTAAAAATTAGCACATGTTTTTGTTGCCGATGTCAATTACTCAAACTTTAAGTATTACAATAATAATAATCTTTATTTGAAATAGGAATATGCTAATATAAACAATAGATAAATAGTCAATAGACACAATAAATAAAACATATAAAAGATACAAATATATAATAAATAATAAACACTACAGAAATTAGGCAACTCCCAATTCCAAGAGCTACAGGCTTGTGCGGAAGGGGGTTATACATTGAAAAAACGAGGACATACAACCATTTCCTCCGACAGTGCCGGACACGGAATTCGAACCCAGTGGCGCTATACTCGTGTGATTAATCGCGATTGCCACCCACGGAGCTATCGGCCAGACCATACATATGCATATTTCTAAACTCAAAATAAAATGGTTGATTTATGTGTGAAGTGAAATCAAACTGAAGTTCTCAGATAGATTTAGCGACCTACTGTCTTTAATCATTTTTTGTAAATTACTATATTCCCGAATTCCCTTAATATATTGTTCATTGCTCTAAAATTATTCGTTCTGTTAATATGAAGATTGTTCAGAGATCTAGTATTATATGAGCAAATTTCATGATGAAATGTAATAAACTTATTCAGGTATGCTGGCATTAAACCCTTCAAAGTTTTAAATATAAAAATCAATGTAAAATAGGTAATTCTCACTAAAACAGGCACCCCCTCCAGAGTGTTCAACATATTTTGAATTGGTGTATATCTATTACATCTGAAAATGATCCTCATAGCTCGATTCTGAAATTTTTGTAATTTATTTTTGCTGAATTGGTCGAGTAAATATAAAGCAGTAGCACAGTAATCGAAATGAGGCAGAATTATTGATATTTATACAGGGTGTGGCAATAGTGCGTCGGACCTCCATATCTGGAGTTCTACGATAGCTAGAAATTTTTTAAAAAATTGCAAATAAACTATATAAGAATGTCTACAACTGTATATTATTTTCGAACATACAGGGCGTGCCAAGAAGAAATTACAGAACCAAGTGCCTTTTTTTAAAATGGAATGTTATGTGTATCAGTACATTTTTTGAAGCCTCTTTCTAGGCTCTATTCATCCCTATATTAGCATTGAATATCTTCCAACCACTTGGATGTAATGATATTTTTTGTTGAAATAATGCAATCTGCAGATGGATATTAAAAAAATCACCACAGTTACAATTATGGGTTTTAATAAAAACTTATGTGAATACCAGTTACGAGACATCCAATTAATGTTTTTGAATCATTTTCATTTCCTAAAAATGTACAGGGTGGCCAAAAATTATTTTTCAACTAAGAACATTTTAAATTTAATTGTCTCAATTTTTTCAAATGGAACAAACTGTGTATTTTTCGACGATGAGAAATGAAAAACGAACATTTTTTTTGTAAGTACTTCCCTATGGCTAATTGCAACCATTTTCGTTATATAAATAAATAAGTGTCAAATTCAAGAATAAACTTAAAAAAAGAGGTTCCCTCAAATAATTCATAAGAAAACTTTATAATAGGTGTTCGACGTGTTGCCCATTTTGATTGACACACGCCTTTATGCAATTTTGAAATGAGGCCATTTAGTGGGACCAAATAATATTTAACCGATCCTTTGTTGTAATGTTTTTTTGTAAATTTTTTTTGCTGTGTTCGTTATTCGACAAGCAATAAAACCTCAGTTTGGTATAAATTTTCATGTTCAAAGGAGCTTTTATCATACTTATTGTTCGTTACAATGTGTATAGAATTTAAAATATTTGGAATTTTACCATATGAATTTTAATAAACCGGAACTTGTAGACATAACTTTTGTTTTGGGCAAGTCAGATAGAAATTGTTTACTTGCCAATAGAATTTATCACCAACGTTATCCTGAAAGAAGGATTCCTGATGTTATCAGCTTCCAAAACTTTCTCTATAGATTTCTGGAAACTGGAAATGTCGAATATAAAAAAATGAAAGAAGTGTTGTGAAAGAAGAAAATGAGTTTTCTCTGGTGCTGGCAACGGTTGAGAATCCCCATGTTAGTCAAAGAGAAGTGAGCTCATTAGTAGGAATAAGTGGATGGTCTTTGGGTCGAATCTTAAAAACAAATAAGTTGCGTGCATAGCATATTCAAATCTACCAAGAGTTATCTGATGACGATTTTCTAAAGCGCCTACAATTTTGTAATTGGACTAGAGGTAAAATGCAACATGATGTCAACTTCTTCAATACCGTTTTAATCAGTGATGAGGCAGCTTTTCACAAAAATGGATTTGTTAATAGGCACAATTCCCATTATTATGCTTCGGAAAATTCTCACTTTTTATTCAAGTTGATAACCAACACAGATGGTCTATAAACGTTTGGGGAAGAATTATTGGAGAACATAATAATAGGGCCATATTTCTTTGATGGTACAGTGACTAGAGCTATTTACCTTCATTTTTTGGAAAACTATCTGCCACAGTTATTGGTAAATCTCCCTGAAAGAATTCAAAATAGGATGTTGTTTCAGCAAGATGGTGCTCCCCACATTATTTAAATGCAGTTAGAGACAACTTAAATAATACCTATCCTAATCAATGGATTTGAAGAAATGGACCCACTAAATGGCCTGCTAGATTCCCAGATCTTACAGAAACGGATTTCTTTTTATGGGAATACGTGAAGGAAATTGTTTATAGAGACACACCAACAACGGTACAAAATATGAAGGAAAGAATAATAATTGCTTTTACATCTATCACACCGGCAGTTTTAGGAACAGTGGGAACCTCATTTCAAAAGCGCATAGATATGTGTGTTAATCAAAATGGGCAACATATGGAACATTTATTATAATTTTTTCAACTAAGTTATTTGAAGGAACTTCTTTTTTTAAGTTTATTTTTGAATTTTGTAATTATTGCTGAATAATACCAAATTGGTTTCAATTAGCTCTAGGGAATTACTTACAAAAATGTTCGTTTTTCATTCATCGAAAACTATACAGGGTGTTCCAGTTGAAAAAAAAATGAGAAAATTCAATTTAAAATGTTCTTAATTCAAAAATATTTTAAATCCAAATGGTTGGGAGATATTCAATGCTAATATAGGAACGATTACTGTAAATTTTCTGAGTAATATATTAATTATGAGTTTAAAAATATGTTGTAGAAAATGTTTCCTGCATTTTTATTGCTAACAAACAATTTACAATGTGGCCAACGCGACTGGAGATAAAGGATAAATATCCATGTTTTTCAATTTAAATTGTTCGAAGAAATATCCCTAATTTTACCTGACGTCGAAAAGTTATAGTTAAACTTCTTTTTAAAAAAGGTACTTCAGGATATAGCAAGAAAACTCCTTTCCAGGCGCTTTCTTTATTTCTATTTTCATTTCTAATTTTGCTTTAGTAGTATCTCACTTAATAGTTCAATTACTTACATCTACATCAATTATGGCTAGCAAAAATACCAACTGTTATTGATCGACACATCCAATTATATCATTTTAAACGACATAGAAACAGAATTTTGTATCATGTCTGAAAAGCTCAAATTAAATTTGTGGCTTTCATAAACGTTTCATAAAAAGAAAGGAACTTGTGAACATAAAAGATGACAAAACTGTTTCTAAAATCGCTGTGAAATAAAACATGAAGCTATAAAATCAGTGACAAAAGGCTAATCTCATTTTGTTGTCTTAAAAATTGGAGAAATTGTAGCTAGCGTTACAAAGTAGGTAGTGATTTATGCTGCTTGCTGTATGAAATTTAATACCGAGATGTTCTTACATTTTAACGAGAATTACAATGTTCGTAGAAGACTGACTTATATCAATAATAGGGTCAAACATCCAAGCAAATTCCTTAAAAATATATCAGAAATATTTAAAATATGATATTGAACGACTCTGTGTTAGTTTAAAAGTTACCCATTGGAAGTATTAGGCATACAGAGCACCTGTTAATAATTTACAACTAATATAATGGGGTGAGAGATGAGAGTGGGGCAGAGAAACTGCAAAATATTAAAAATTTCGGAATGCCTCTATTAAAAGAACAAGTTTATTTCTAAAGGCAAATCCGTGGTACTTGCATTAATTCGTATATACGCCGCTGACACACAAGTAATAATTATCTGAGAAAATTATCTACTATTTATTATTTACCTTTTCTTCTAGAATGCCTTGGATACCAATGGACCAGTAAGGTAACCACCTCGCTCACCTTGTTTAGGTACTGTATACTATTTTGTGGGGGTTTTAATAAAAAAAATACTACAATGAAGCCCACGGCTTCAATGCATTATGCAATAAAATTGTTGAAGCTTTCAATGAAATTGCATCAAATGTGATTTCTGAAGTTACTAAACAGGTACAGATAACAAATAAGACAACGCGACTTTGAATTCAGAAGACATTTTGAGTAATTTTTATAATTTACTTGTTTATTTAAAAAATTATTGTTTTTAGTAAACTTTATTCGTTCTGTAATACAATTGGCAAGTCATAATAGACATTTATTTGGTGTTCACTATGCAAAATAATGTTTAGTTAACAGTTTATTGCTTAAAAAAAGATTGTTTTATGAACGAAGGCAATAAAATGATGTTTTCTGATGAAAGCAATATACCTTCTCATTGTGCCACTCAGTAATAATTTAGTAATCAAGTTATCCTCGTGATTATAGGCAACACAAAAAATTTGTGTAAACTGTATTTTGTATAGATACTTTATTCCCGAACTCATAGACAAAAAAGGGACTTTCTTACAAGGAACAAAAAAAGCACTGTTGATAAAACACAATATTATCGAATTTACCATAGCGTGGTACAAGACCGATTTATTGAGACAAGCAAAACATTTTGCTCGCGAGTTCGATTTATTATTATTTTTTTATATATATATTTATTTAACGTCGGCCTAACACCGACGCCTGTAGACGAGCTACCCCTAACCATGAATTTTGCCGAACCTCTTCCCTTATGAAAAGTAGGGATCTTTTACTTGCCTGATATTTAATAGACATGGGACCGACGGCTTTACGTCCCCTCCGAAGGATGGTATATCCCCTGTACAACCATTGCCTAAGGTTGTATAGCTTCTGCGCATACACTGATATACAAGCCGCTGGAAGATGTGTGAGGCGAGGACGCGTTTTTTGTTGGAACGGTCACCCATCCAATTACTAACCGCGCCTGACGTTGCTTTACATCGCATTTCGAAGTATGTACATAGTAAAGACGCACCTACGCTCTCCCCACAGTCCAATTTGTTTATTTAAAATATTTAGATTAATTATAGTTATTAGTTATTTATGTTGTGAGTAGTTTAACATGCTTACGAGTGTCGCCGATTTTCTCATCGTTCCTTGATATTCTCTCCTCTCTTCCCTACAATTACCCGACAATAACATGGTCAAATTCTTCGATCAACACATGGTGAGTTTAAGATTTTATAGCATTTATCGCTGTCATTCACATATTTGTTAGTGTTAGAATTTACAGTCTGCTAATAGTTTACCCGCATAAAGATGTATGACTGGTGATCGAGAGGTAAGAGCACTTGCCTCTCACCCAAAAGGTCCGGGTTCGATCCCCAGTCGTGGCAGTAGAAAATACTGTGAGCGGGATTTTTCCACTACCACGAATATTGGGTGTATGTCCCTTGTCTCTAAATGTGTAGCCCCCTCCCACACAAGGCTCTTCTAGAACCTTCCGGGATAAAGGGGGCCGTAATTACCTGTGGTGTTATATAACAAACACCTTCTATAATATCAAAAAAGTGGCTACTCTGAATAAATACTTTAGGCAGTTCTAACAATCCTTTCATTTGAACTAGATTGAATATTATTTCCAGGTCTTTGTGAATTTATATTGCATATGCTGTTAATATTTGTAATTCATTAGAAAATGTAACAACTCATGACCGGGCATCAGCGACATATTCTTTAGTTTTAATCTCGGAGCTCTTCGAAAGCTAACTTAAACTTTGTTAATCTGTTAGAGATGTTCATTATTTAAAATTAATAAATTTACAGCTTATTACTAGTTAATATTACAAATTCTTACTAAATAAGTAAGATCTAAAATATTTCACGAGAAAAATTATACCTATCAGCCCTGATTCACTGACGTCATAACTTCTTACGATTTTATCAAGAGAGTGGTTAGCAAATGCAAAAGGTTTGTCATTTGTATTTGATAAGACAGCTCCCAGTGCATACTTTTAAGCATCATCTTCTAATTTAAAACTATCTGGTGAAAATTTTGATATTGTGATAGTGATGAGGTAGCTAAGGTGTGCTTTAATTTTTATAAAAGATTTTAATATTCCCTGATTCAAACAAGCTGAAGATTTTTCCAGGATCCTTAGTCTTAAATTCCTTAGTCCTGTAGACTTGTGCGAAGTTGGAACGTGCAGATTCTATAGACATAAAAGGGTTTAAATGAAGACTTTATTAGACGCCCGTATCGCCAACCATGTTGGCATCATCTGGAGATGAGGGGAACACCAATTTAAAGCCTAAAAATATTTTATTCTAATACTAAACAAGTAGAAATTTCAGTCAGGCGCGACAGTCTATAATAATTAAAAAGATAACGGCGGTTATAAGCTTAGTCTCAGTGGCACCACGTAAAAATCAGTTGAGCCATATTTGAACAATACGTTAATCGAATGTTCATTTGCTATCGGCAACGCAACTTTATTTCATTGTTATTTACATTATAGTATTTTAATTATATATTTTATAAAGTAGAAATCAATTTCTTGAATTTTTAATGTTCTAAATCATTTAATTCTCAATGCCTCGTTCATTTAGCTTAGTGGCTTTCATGTTTTGCCATTTTTTACATATAATTGGTCCATACGATAGCCTTACACATAAAAGAACGCACTAGAAAATCGCATTTTGCTAAAAGACGTCCACGAAGTTAGTGGAGAACACCAAAAGTGTTTTAAAATAAAACATCGCCAAACGTTCGGTTCCCTAAGATAGAATTAAGATCACGAAATCACGGAGCCTTAAATCAAACTGAAGCTGACAACAAAACAGAATCTGTTTGAGTTACTAACGGCATCTTGCCATCTACTGATAATTACCTTTCTTGACTAAATTACTTCTGTAAGTGCGTTGGAAGTGAAAGATATTCGATTATTTAATCAAATATGCCTTCTTGAACGCAAAACTGAACATATTCCTTTGAAATTTAAGGCTTCTTCGTCTTCTTAGGGCGATATCTAATTGCATTATATTTTATTCTCCTAGCGGAATTGATACAATTTTAAAAATATCTTTTCCTTGCGAACCTCAGTTAATTTTAAATTTAGCTACATCAAACCTATTTTTATATATATACATTAAAACATAATATTTAATCGCAAGCTCCTCTATAAAATCCTTATTTTACTATAAGGAATGTAACCAGACTGCAACTAACAGCTACTCTCCGGGCTATGCGCCCCGCCGAGTGCTGAATTACAAGTTACAAGCCTGGCGCTTTAAATGTAATAATCACATATTACCAACAAAACGTTAATGCTTCGATTGCAACAAACACCAGTCGAAAGAAAAACAGTGTATCAGAGGAAAATTAATTCCTTATTATTTAAAATTTATGAAAATCACGTGTCGACATAACTCACGAGAAGCAAAGAAAGCATTAGATAGTGCTTATATAACTAGGTTAAAAGAAGAAATGAAAAAATGGTACAGAAGACACGACAACTTATACTTGCATTTGAAACTCATCCATTCCGAAATCTCTCACGTTTTTCATCCCATTGTTTTTGACATCATTGATGCAGAAATTCGAGAAGAGGTAAATGAAAATTCACACAGTCAATACCTTAGACAGCTGAAAAATATTGAAAATCTAAGTAGAAATTCACCACCATAAAACTTCTCGAATGCGAACTTGCCAGCTGCGGATTCAGATAAGTATTATCCTAGATTAATTAATTTAACTGATGTACAATTTAACGCTAATGAAATCAAGTTGCTCGAAAAACGCCTAAAATATTGGCCCAATATAACTAACAAAAAAGATTTAGACTTGTTAGCTTTAAATACTGAATTAGCACTTAACTCGTTATATAACAGTGGTGAAAAACACGTTGTGTCCAATGTTATAAAAAATTCACAAACGAATATAACCTCCAATAAATAAGAACAAAAAACAATATAAGATATCTGTAATAAATTGTCTTCTAACGAGTTAATTTTATGTAAAGCAGATAATGGTAACATTGTAACAGGTTTATTTAGATCTGATTATAATAATAAAATTAATGAATTATTAAATACTGATGATTTTAAAGAACTAAAACAAGACCCTACTAAAAAATTTCAATTAGTAATCGAAGTAATACTAAAGAAGAATACACCCAATATAAAAAAATTTCAAACAAACAACTTTCTACCAATGAATGCTACAAACAAGCCCCCATACTTTATGGTTTGCCAAAAATTCATAAGGAGGGTTATAGACTATGTAATAAACTGAATCGGTATTACCAGTTGATCAAGTTTTAATCCCAGTCTAGTATAAAAATTCTTTAGAACTTGTGACCACATTGGAAAACATAACCTTACCTGAAAATGCCAAATTAGTTTTCTTTGATGTTAAAAGTTTATTTACCTCTATCCCTATTCACAAACTTAAGGATATAATACAACATCTTATCTGGAATTAATAAAAATCAACAAAAATATTTACAATATTAGTCAATATGTGTATTAAACAAAATTATTTTAAATTCAATAATAAAATGTATACAGAAGTAAATGGCTTACCTATGGATAGTCTGTTAAGCCCATTGTTAGATGAAATATTCCTGAAAAATTTTTAAAACAATCTTTTTGCCATAAATAATTTTTAGGTAAGATATGTTGACGGTGTGTTTTGTATATGGTACGGTACTGAGAGAGAATTGCCACATTTCATTCATTTTATTAATTCCCTAAGTAGATAAGCTATGACAGCTCTGGTTGAAATGTTATGATTTTCAAGGTTAACTTTTGCCAGGCTCCGCCCACCAATTACTTGCTCGCGCAGGTCATGAATTGGCGGGAAATTCAAACGCTGCGCCTCCGTCTCCACCGCCTTCTACCCTCGGACCCCCATTCCTAGGACTCACACAGATTTTCAGAGCAACGTGAGGTATTTATTTTTATTTAAGACGAATAAAATTATCATTGTTAATTAATGTTTTTTAATCACCGATAATTATTTTGGACAGCCTTTTAATGTTATGCATGGGGTGTCATGGGTGAATCATGGGGGTGTCGTATTCATAGGGACCCTGTTTGAAAGCTACACAGACCTGTTTGAAAACCATACAGACCCTGTTTGAAACCTGTATAGACTAATACAATAGGTTAGGTTAGTCCACAGACTAATTTAAATAGGGTTAACTTTGAAGAAGAAGTTAGAAATCTTAAAACACTAGCAAAAAACAATGGCTATGATGAGTCATTTATTGACAAGTTAATAAAAAGTAAACAAAGAAAACTTTTACAAAAACATTTTTATAACGTACCAAATATAGAAAACAAAAAATGGCATAGTATAAATTATGTAAATAAGGTTAGCAACTCAGTATGTAATACATTAAATAAATTAGACATTAACACAATATTATCGAAAAAAATAATTTAAGAAGCTTGTTGGTTAATAATAAAGAAAAAACAGAAGGTATTAAGAAATCCGGGGTATATGAAATAAAGTGTGACGACATATATAGGTCAGAGTGGCCGCAGTATGGATGTGCACTTAAAAGAACACAGAAAGTCTATTTTAGACAATAAAAAACCAACTGGTTTCATCGAACGTTGCATTGAGCAAAATCACTTTTTTAACGGTAGTAATGTTAAATTTTTGCATAATGTAAATAAAGTAAAAATCCTAGAATTTGTGTAGTAGGAGTAAAACGAAGTTGCTAGTACAGAGTTGTATTGTTAAATTTAAAGAAACAGCAAGTCATTTTTTTCTACATCTAAGTAGGTAGAGTATTTTAAAGATATGTATAATAAACGGTCGCTTTTAGGTCAGTTTTTAAGAAACTTTGATAATGGCCGCAAGACCGAAATATGTGATAAAACTGAACTCATGAAACAGTAAACCAAGTGTATATTATAATTATTCTATTGAATATGTTTCATCAAGAACCTACCACAGATTCAATCAAATTAAACATAAGGTAGTCATTTTTATTATTTGTGTTTACTGTTTTAAGGTAATTTTCTAGATTTCTATTAAATTCGTGGTGATCAGTGTTTATTCTTTATCTGCTTGTCTTCATGTTAATTTTTCGTTCTTTTAATATTTTTTGTTGTACTTATTCTTGATGCCAAATATTATATCTTATTTATAGAATTTAATCATTATATTATGTTTTCCTTTTTGTATACTGTTTATAAGATAATAGTAGAAAGCAATTAAAATAATTATGTTTTTACACATTTTTAATGATAACTTGGCGGTGATTGGTGAGGAACGAGGAGGAGGGGTTTTAACTGCAGTCCATAAAAAATACTAGCATCCCTACTTGATATAACTACGTACTTAGAAACGATTTTTATTGACGTAAATATACTTATAAAGTATACGTGGATCTTTTGCAACTCTTGTTGCAAAACTGCCGTCAATATCTATTTAATTTCAATCTATCTTGTGTTAATCCTGCTAACTTTTTTCAATTCTAGTAGTAAACAAATTTACAGTTTCCATATAGAGTTAATAAGTATCTATGATCCAAATTGTTTAATAACTCTCTTAACGAAGACTCTCGCACTTTATATTTGATATTTGCAAGCAGAAATCTAACAGTTATCAATGACTACACTCCTCTAATAAATGAGGATAATTAACACCTGGTCTCATATACTGAAATGGAGGTTGCTAAGTAAAAAATGTTTGACTGTGTTTTATTGTCTATTTTGTGTATTCTCCTCCTTTTTATTAAAATCGTACAAATTAGTTATGTTAGAAATTTGTTTGTATAAGATTGTTTTAATCTTTTTCAAATTATTTGATCTGTATTTTGGGTGTAATGCTGTATAGCTCAATCTATTGGGCCACGTTAATTAACATTTTTTTTTACATATCTATATTTATAACTTTTTTTCTTGTCTGTACAACCTTCTTGAAGTGACAAAAATTGCATAATTGAAACGAATGATAATTGTCTGCCTATCAGCTTTACTTTTTTCGAAATGTTCTTTTTACTTTACCCCTGTATGTTTTGATAAGAAATATTTTACTTTAATGATATTTTTTACTCACCTGATTTAAATCCAAACTTTAAGTTTAGTAAAATGTATCGATCTCGTATTATTACAATTGCTGTATTTGATCTAATTAATTTTAACTGACAGTTTTATTTGACAATATAAGAACGGAAATTAAAAACGATGGAACGGACCAAAATAAAATGAAACCATCATCAATCAATATAAAGAATAATAACTTTTGTCGAGTATACGACATCCAATCCTATCAATGTCTCTTATAATTTCATTATAAAAGTTGTGTATTTTTTTTATTTGCTATCTTGGCCGACTGCCTTAAATCAATTTTATTAAAGAATACTATATGTGACAACGGCTATTCAATATCAAGATGATTTAGTTCTGGAAGAACAAAATTATGAAGTTATATTTAGTGGAAGTTGATAAATATATAATAAAATAATGGAAAAATGGAATTATAGGCCACCTTAGAGTAAAAAGAAATATACATGGTGGACCATTAATAATAGTCCATAGTTCAGGTGTAGATTCTTTGGGCCAGAATATGAGGATATAACCAAATATGGTTGGTTTAGTAAAATGTTGCTATGGAAAAAGATTTTGCAATAACTCAACAGCCTCTTTATTAGGCCCTTATTATTATTATTATTATTAAATAAATTTGTGGTTAGTGTTAGAAAAATAAATTAGGGTGTTAGAGAAAAATTGTAGAGAAGGCTCTGGGGGTGAGGATATAGAGCTAATGAAGAGAATTATGAAGCTGGTGTGATCGAACCATGCCTGTCAGATCATCGCGGACAATTCTTTAATCTCAAATCTATTACAAATACTAGTCAGATAGTGTATAAAAGGCATTATAACAAAAAACCTAAATAAGCTCTGTAGCTCTTTAAAAGAAATAAACTGGAATATATTTTAACAAAACGAAAGTATAAATACCAATTTAGTAGCAAACTTTTTATGTACTACTTACTCTAACCTTATAAAAACACATTTCCCTCTCAAAAAAATTAATAAAGATAACCAAAAAGCCTCAGTAAAATGGTTTAATAACTCCTTACATAATATGAGAGAGACTTTGTCAAGTGTGAAAACTATCTGGAATGTTACTAAGAATGAGTCTGATTACGAAATTTACAAGGATCTCCGCAAAACCTATAAGTCTGCTCTTTTAGAGTCTAAAAAACTCTCATATCAGGATTACATTTGTAATTCCGACAATAAAGTGAAAGCCAGTCGGAATATAATAACTTTTGACAGGAACAAAGGGGTAAAACAGTAAACTGCACCAACGTTATCCGAAAATGACTTTATCTCATTTTTTACCAGCATTGCTGATAATATCAGTAGTTCTCTTATACCTGCTGATAACATATCTATCGATGACACAATGGCTAATATCCCCTCACCTTCATGCTCTTTCTTTCTGGAACCGGTCACTGAAGCCGAAGTATTCGAAGCTGCTCTCCATGTATGTTTTTGAACTTAATTCTAGGATTATCAAAGAAACAATCGATATAATACTTCCCTTATTGCTTGTTTTAGTTACGGTGTTTTTCCAGACTGCTTTAAGCTAGCAAAAGTTATACCTCTATTTAAAAAAGGTGATCCAAATATGGCGGATAATTATCGGCCTATTTCAATAATCATTGAAATAATATTGAAAAAAAGATTGTATAAATATCTTGAGTCAAATTCTATACTATGCAAATGTCAATTTGGCTTTAGAGTAGGTTGTTCTACAGCTAGGGCAGTACACAAAGTCGTGCAGGAGGTGGTGGAGGGTTTTGAGGTGGGAGAACATACAGCTGTTGCTCTATGTGACCTTACAAAGGCCTTTGACTGCGTTCCACAGGACATATCATTAAGAAAGTTAGAGCGCTATGGAATAAGAAGGTTACCCCTACTCTTCTTCAAGTCTTATTTGGAAAATAGATTCTAGTATGTGATTATAAATAATAAAATGTCAGATCTTAAAAGAAGTACACATGGTTTCCCACAGGGATCAGTAATTGGACCAGTTCTGTTCTTGATGTTTATCAATGATATTCATTATTTTATATATCCTAATAAGTGTGTATTATTTGCAGACGACACCACACTTATCATATCTCATAAAAATTTTGCTGAATTGGATTCACTATTAGCCACACTCGAGGAAAAATTTGAAAATTGGTTTACGGTCAACAAACTTAAATTAAATAATAGTAAAACTCGGAAACTTTTTATTTCTTCTAATCACATTCATACCCAGGGGAATAATGTGAAATTACTCGGTATAGTTTTAGATGATAATTTAAATTGGTCTGGACATATAGAGTATCTATCGAAATCACTCCCAAGTACTATCTTTTTAATAAGACAGCTAAATTCTGTAGTAGATGGAGATACCCTAATTACCACTTATTTCGCTTTGTTTCACTCATGTATAACTTACGCAGTATATTTATGGGGAAATTCTGTTCAAGCATTTAAAATATTTCGCTTACAAAAGAGAACTATTAGAGCAATTGCTAATATCGGTAGCAAAGAACATTGCCGACCCTTTTTTATTCAATTCGGTATCCTACCATTACCTTCGATTTATATTTATTCTACTGTATTTGAAATACATATGAAAATTAAAAATTTTTTGCCTTCAATCGAATATTCATACCCATAATACCAGATCAACAAATATGGTTAGAACAGAACAATTTAAGCTTTCAAAGTCAAAAATGAACTCTTTAAATGTGAATTTGTATAATAAAATACCACTTAGAATCAGACAATTAAATCAATACCGGTTTAAATCAGCAGTAAGAAAGCATTTGGCTAATAATTGTTTTTATTCGGTGCAAGATTTTCTTAAAACACCCTTTGTATAAGTTGTCGCACAGTATTGTAATTTGTAATGTTTTTATGTTCTTTTATATCTCTCTTTTTTATTGTACTTTGATTATGATACATTATTGTTATGTAGTGTATATTATTGTTAGTTATCATGGTATTATAAGCTTATTAATTATTTATTTATTGACTTGCCATAGACATGACTCTTGTAACATGGTTAAAATAAACTATCTATCTATCTAATCCTAGTCATTGATAAGAATGTCTATCCTCCCTATTATTTCTTCGTAACGTGTTTCTGCGTCTTTTGCACAAATTCATAAATATCCAAATTTATTTAAGGTGGATGTTTCACATTGAAATACTCTACTAGGTCTGTTGTGTATTTTCTCTCATAATAATTAACTTCGGGCCACAAACAATTAAATTTAACATTCAAATTAAGTGAGTCAATTAAGACCAGACTTCAATGCCATGCGAATTCATTAATTAAATTGATTTGATCAGCCCATTAACTAATTTTAATTAATGTAGGTGTTCGGTCCTGTTTTCAAATTTCCAGTGGTAAAGATCGACCCTTTTAGAGAACGTTTCTTACAGCAACTTAAAAATAAACTTCATGTAAGTAACCAAATTACGGGAAACGAGGAAACTTTCGAAACTGCCTCATCAATAACAATTTTTACGAAGGCTGTCATATACGGTGTATCGTAAGGGAAACTTGTTAATATTATAAAAGACTACGTTTAGAGTCACGTCACAGATGATTTGCTATATTATTTATCAGCAGGGGGATCATAACCTGGATGATACCAGCGTGAAACTCTTGACTCATATAAAGTGTGAATTTGCATTAGAGAGGGACGTTTACTGCATTTTATTTCTTCTTTACAGTTTCTCGTACTCAACAAGGTTTTTGAAACTTGTACCATAAAGTTCCTCGCATTTTATGTTTTGTAAAATTTTATAAATTGCTGTGTTTCAGCTGATGCAGTTGATAAATTTATCAATATGAGTATTTTTCACGCCTAAATATAACTCCTTTTCTTTTCGATTCCGACTATTACGGATGCCAAATTTATTTTGGCCGTGAAATATATTCTTTTTATTATACCAATCTGATATTATGATTTATCAGTACTCTGTTCTTCATTGATATGACATCAATATTGGCCTAGGTCGAAAAAATTTATCAGCCAAGGCCGTTATTGTTTTGACAGTTTTGACATTTTTTTAAAATTTTTAGAAAAAATACAACATTTTAATTAAAAGAATAACTATTTAGAATGAGAACAATAACTAAAATTAAAAGTGCAACTGGTATTGCCCGAAATGATGAATTTCTTGATTTCTTCGTTCTTATTAATGTTGCTACGGTAACGGCACAGATGGCTAATTAATTTAATTATTTTAATTGAAGAAAAATGCAGTCATCGTTAAATATTAAAGTGTTTATGACATAATGAAAAATACTGAAAGACACACGGCCGATACGCAAATAACAGACGCGATTGATAGTTCGCGAAAGATATCATTTTTTCAAGTTATTCATGAAGTAGTGTCAAAATTGGTGTTTTTCCGCGTTTTTTAATGTGATACATAAATATTAATATGTAGTGTCTTCTTTTACGTATTTTGGCACGTTGGTTCTATTGGCATCGGATCAATATCTCAAACTTACTTTAAATTCGAGTTATTTTCGAATGTGTTAGAAATGTTTAATTTTTCGTTTTACTTCCTCATTTTGTTGAGGTATAGAAAAATGACATCCGGATTTTCCTCAAAATGTTTTAATTTTTTTCATATTGAAGCAGTCCATTAACTACTAACAAAAGTCCTTGTTCGTTAAGCTATCAAGAACATATTTAATCCCACCCAGTAGTTATCTTAATTTTGTATCAAGATAAATAAGCAAATTGACTATTTACTTGATCGTCCAGTTTTACAAAGTTACAAATGATTTAATAACAGAAACTCGCATGGATACAGATACACCTGAGCACTTATCTGACCTGACCCGAATGAAATTAATAATTACTTTGTTTCAATTTGCAGTAAAAGTAACTTTCATTGGGAAATGTTTTATAAATACAATAATAATAAATTTAAAGAAAATATTTGTTTTGAATTTAAATCGGTAAGTGAAACTGAGGCTTCTAAATGCACTTACAATATTCGATCTAACGCATGTGGTCACGATGGAGTCTCTACAAAAATGCTTAAGGAGAGATATCCAAGAGAGAGAGAGAGAGAGGTCCTATAGGGAAATATTACTGTTTTTGCCTATAATTTCTTATTCTGAAAGACATATTGCAAACATACTATAAGATTACCTAAGTAGAAGAATAACAAGAGTAATGTATCTAATAAATTTGCACTCAATAATTTCAAATATATGCGAAATAAGTAGATCTAAATTTAGGAAATACGAAAATTGACATAATTTATAAAATTAAATCTAATTATTTTGCGAACAACTGAAATTATTGAGTAAAAATTCATATCACTACACCTGTCATAGTACTACCTAGGTAGTGTTATACTTTTTTTACCAATATATGAATTTAAAAAAGTTACGGCCAAAAATAACAAATATTTCCTTATCGGATCCCTCTCTCTCTCTCTCTTGGATATGCCCACCTTAGGCTGTGTATGTCAGAAATAAATTCACATTTAACATTTATCATTAATAAGTGTATATCCATGGGTATTTTTCCTGATTTATGCAAAATACCAGTAGTAGTAAAACCGCTTAACAAGGTCAAATCCCCCTATGAACTTTCAGATTTGCGTCCCATTAGTTTACTACCTGTATTATCCAAAATTATTGAACGCTTGATGTACAACCAATTAGTAGCCTACGCAAACGAACACGAATTAATTCCAACAAATCAGTCAAGTTTTAGAAAAGATCATAGTATAACTATTGCCCTGTTAAAGGTATGTGATGACTTAATAAAAGGTTCTGAACACAACAAGATTGCAGTAATAGTAATGTTTATTGATTTATTTTGGTTACGACTGCCCAGACAGAAATCCAATTATAGGGCAGCAATTTTACAAATATAAAAAGAAAACTAAATAATAACTAAAACTAAATAACTTAACTAAAGGTAAACAATTAAATGATAATAAAAATTAACAAAATAAGTCTATGATTAGTATAGTCCTAAGAGTTGTAATCTAATAGTTTAGAAGCTACAGTTGTTGTGCAGAATTGAGAACCACATTTCGCAATTTTATATAAGAATCATAATTGGAACACATACGGTGCAGAGGAGAAAATAACAGCAAATTTGTTCTTGGTGCAGGAAAATAGAATAGAGACGAATGCGAGCGAGTCTACAAATTAGGAACATGAAATCTAATGTAACTAAGAATTTCAGGGCAGTCAATAGTGACATTTAAAATTTTAAAAAGGAATACAGGAGAGTGGTACCTCCGACGTAGTTGAAGATCACTTGTGTTGAATTTATGCAATAAGTCACAATGTGAAAAATCTCTCTCTCGATAATTTCCAGAACTTTTGAACCAGAGATATTAGGTTTTTCAATGCTATATTTATGATTTTCATAACCAGGACTCCAGACTATTGAAGCATATTCAAGTCTTGACCTCACAAATGAATCAAAGAGAAGTTTCAGTGTATTTTCGTTAAATTCTTTACAATTACGGATAATGTAGCCTAAATTTTTGAAGGAATTAGCGGTGATTTGATTGATATGGCTAATAAAAGATAATTTTGGATCGAATATTACTCCTAGATCTTTGAAATGACCACAGCTCTGCAGTTCTTCATCATTAAGTGTATAGATACATTTTATTGGATTTTGTGCACGAGTGTATGTCATAAAGCCACACTTTGAGATATTTAACTGTAAATTGTTTACGCTACACCAAGACCATAGTTGTGCAAGATCGTTTTGCAAATGAACACAGTCTTCTGCACTAGTGATAGATGTAAATATTTTTAGGTCATCGGCATAAGGTAATGTTTTGCAGTGTAAGCCATTGACGATATCATTTATAAAAATGTTAAAGAGCAAAGGCTCAAGCACAGAACCTTGGGGAACACCTGATGTCGCTTAGATATCCATAGACCAAAATCCACGGTATTGTACATTTAGTCGTTTATTTACCAAGTAGGATTCAAAAAAGTTTAGGAAGCGTTCAGTTAGTCCAAATTCGGATAATTTGTTCACCAAAATTCCGTGGTCTAGTCTATCGAAGGCTTTAGAAAAATATGTATAAATGGCATCTACTTGGCCTCCAGCAACTGTTTAGCTATGAACTCACCAGATTGCTGGTGGTAGAGCAATTTGGCATGAATCCGTGTTGATCGAGGCAAATTTGAGATTTGACGTGATTAAAGAGAATATCGTATATTACGTTTTCAAATAATTTACTAAAATTGCACAATATTACTATTGGCCTATAGTATTCATGAGCACATCTATCATTTTTTTTAATACCGGACAGATCCTAGATATTTTCCAGACTTCTGGAAAAGTAGCAGTTTGAATAGACAAATTAAAAATGCTAGCTAGCGGTTTTGCACATAGAATGGCAGATTCTTTAAGGAGAAAGGCCGGCGTACCATCAGGACCTGTAGTGGCTTTGGGTTTAATTTTTTTTAAGTGCCTTGAGTACGTCATTTTCGGTAATATAATGCATAAATTATTAGTAGTACAATGAGTGCTATTTATATCATAAGCAAAGTTTGTAGATGCGGAATATGACTCTTGAAAGTAATTAGCAAATGCGTCAACTATTACTTGTGGTTCGTTTAATATGGAGTCATTATAGATCATAACGCTAGGAATACTGGATATATTTTTTCTGCTGTTTACATATTACCAGAAGTGATTTGGATTGAAATTAATTTGGTTCTCAATATTGATAAGATATTCTTTGTGCGCGTTATCAATATCGATTTTTATGTTTGCTCTTAGAATTTTAAATTGATTCAATTTATATGAATTACCATTTTTTTTAAAAGTTGCGCCAGTGTTTTGATTTTGTCTTTATATTGCGAATGATATTACCATTAAACCAAGGTGGGTATTTATTAGTTTTAGCTAAAGTTTTTGGGAAAGTTTTGTCTTTGATACTCTCAATCATGTTTTGTTACTTTCGAAATTAAAATTCTTTGGATTTACTCGCAATGCTCTTAATATCATGAAGTCATATTTAAATGAAAGGAAGCAAAAAGTATTAATCGGTAATAACTTGGAATCTGGCCTAAATGTGTTGGAGGCTAGTGTCCCGCAAGGATCAATATTAGGGCCTCTTCTATATTTAATATATACTGCGGATTTCGTTAAAATTATTAAACAATATGTATCCCATTTCTACGCAGACGATAGCCAGCTATATAATACCTTCAGCTCAGAGGACTATATGGAGGGAGTACATGACATGAATGAAGATATCAGATGCTTTCTTGATATTTCAAGTAAGTACTGCCTAACCATCAATGCCAAAAAATCCGCAATTATAGTTTTCGGAAATGACGTCAATAGGAAACTTTTTTTAGATAACGCAAATTTTTTGGTGGGGCAGCAAGTGTTATCTTATCATGACCAGATTAAAAATTTGGGCTTTATAGTAGACTATAAATTAAGATTTTATGCTCATATTAATATGGTTTTGAAAAAAAACATGTTGTGTCTTAAAGAATCTATATAAGCATCAGCATTTTCTTAATCAAAAATTAAAAATTATGTTGTGCAACTCTACGATTTTATCACATTTTGACTATTGTAATGTTGTTTACGGCCCTTGTCTGGATGCGGCAACCTCTTACAGAATACGGAAGGTACAATATACATGTATTCGCTTTAATTTTAGTCTTATTTAAAAAGAATTAACTGGTTGAATCTGGTCACACGTAGGCAACATCACCTTGCATGTTTTACGCATAAAATTATTACTACTAATTGTCCTCCATATATTAGGGAATTACTTGTACCTAGCTCCTTGGTTCATAATAGAAATCTTAGATATACAGATATGCTAACAATCCCGCAACATTCTTCTACAAGGTTTTAGAGGTAATTTTCTTATTCTACCCCATCTCTGTACAATTCTATTCCAGATAAACTAATACAGAATTCAATAAAATCTTTGAAACCTAAGTACACAGTTTTTATTAAATCCATTAAAATGCTTTGTTATTATTGCTATTTTTGTGTTATTGTTATGCTTATTTATAATTGTTGTTGGTAGAATTCAGGGTCATTGGTGAATTCTTAATTTATTTAGTGCAACCTACTTACTTTTTTATGGTATCATGTTTATTCAATTATTAAAGTTTTGTAATATTTTTATTTGATAAAACTGCAGAATAATGACTGACATAAAGTTTGACTGGTCTCTAATAGTGTCTTGTCTTTGCATAACCCTAAACATATACATTTAGTGATAGTAAATCGCAATTCAGCAAAAGTGAACTTCCCCAACAAAGTATTTAAAATGTGAACTTTTACCTAGTTTCATTATTATTATTGAAATTAATAACGAGTAAATTGTAACATAATTTTATCATATTTGCTTGTTAAAATCAAAACTAATATTTCATAAAAATCTAATTTTTCTTTAATACCACAACACGTAGATTACACATTTACCACCCGAAATCAGAATGTAAAGTAAATTTTTTAAATGATAATGCAGTTCTGGACGACAATTTCGGTGATAATAATACATCGGAGGATCGCCTCTAATACCCGTACTAGGTAGATTACTTCCAATTGGTGCAGAGATTTGTTATGTCGAAATAACTGGTACAGTAAATAAATAGTTTGGTAATTTTCCGGAGAGAACCGCTCTAATCAACGGACAATTGGCCTCTCCAAGTAATGTCGCTAGCCCGAGGTTTTATATCATTATCGGCCTAGAGAGAATGCGATGATTGTCAGAATTTCGTCCCTATACCACGCTGTCTACGACGCATATGTTTGTTTACATTATTAAGATACCCGTTCTAACTACGACGAACTATTCCCTTTTTTCAGTCCTACATGTCTTTTCTAATTATGTTTTATTCGCTTTGTTTTTAGTTTTCTCACGGTGTAATTTGTATATAATGTAGCGACCATCCCTATTTTACCAATAATTAGTTACGTCGTTTATTTTAACACACTTTAGATAAGAACTAACACCATATACCAAGGAGGACTTTATCCAGTGATGCGCTCCGATTTGAAATAAAAAAATTACAAATAAGATTTCACCATTTTCTGACCCGAAAAAAAAAATCATAGTAGGCCACGCTATTATGTTTTGTAAAGTTTAATATAACATAAATATGCGCTTTTTAAAGATATATATTTAAAAATATGCAGGCTGTCCATTTTATCAGGGTCCTTGAGAATATCTCAGTTAATATCGGTCGTATAAAAAAAAATATTTTTGCGAAAATTGTACCGATTAACCTACAAAATGGTTTAAAGACATTTGAAATTCATGGCCTACTTTAAGAGTTATGGCGGAAAATATCGAAAAGGCGGAAAACGTCTAGGCCAAATATCTCCGTTATTTGAAGAGATACGAGAAAAACTTTAAGGCGAAATTTTTTTGCAAAACAGAGTGTTTCAACGAAGTTTTATCTAATTTTTTTCAAAACCGCTGTATTTTGAGATTTACTCTTCAGGTTATTAAAAAAATTATTTTGAAACGGGCGGGAAATGACGCCATTAAATAGAGTATCTTCCTCTCTTTTCAACGATATATCACATGCCATATTTATTCATTGGTACTACATTAGTAGTTATAAAAACATTTTTTTAAAACCAATAATTTTTTTTTAACAAGCATTATACTTGCCGTGGAGAAGTATGATTAAATAAAACAATAAACTAATTCAATAAGTTGTTCAAATCTTTGCTATAATAAAACATTAACACAATTAAGAAGAATAAATAAGTAAATTCAGGTAACAAAAACAAATTAATAATAAAAAGAATATAGCGTACAGAACATTAATATTTATCTAATCCTCAAAATAATTTTTAAGATATCATATCAAGTGTTCAAAGTGTCCACCGCGATTTCTTATGCACAATCGAGCGCGACGAGGCACTGCATTTAAAACATTACTCAGCATTTCGGGGGTAACTGTAATACATGCCTGTTGAATTCGAGCTTTTAGGTCCTCTACATTTTGCGGTGTCATCGAAAACATCTTATCTTTAATATACTCCTATAGAAAAAAATCCATTCGGGTTATATCTGGAGAACGAGGGGGCCATCGAATAAATCCATTGGTACCTATCCAATGCTATCGTATAAATAATCTAGGCGAATCGGGGAATTGTGGGGAGGAGCCTCATCTTGTTGAAAATATTGAAAGTTGTGTCGATTCTCTAAAGGAAGGTCATCTAAGAATTCATTAAATTCATTTCTCAAAAAGTTTAGATATCTTTGACCACTGAGGTGACCATCATAAAAATAAGGACCTATTAAATTGGTGCCTAAAATACCTATCCATACATTTATTGAAAAACGATTTTGAAACCCAGTCGGTCTATGCCAGCGTGTATTTTCAGGAGTCCATTTGTAATGAATATTGCGATTAAAAAATCCATTACTGGAAAAATTTGACTCGTCGGATTAAAGTATTTTATTACATATTAATGAATCGGCACGCTTCTTTTCCAACAGCCACCTACAAAAATTCGTCCTCCTTGGTTTCCCCCCGCTTGTAAATTGTGAATTTTTTTGGCTTTATAACACCGGTAATCATTTTTCTTTAAAATTTTTCTAGCATTTGTTTTATTTATATGACAAGCAATTTGAATTTCTCTTAATGATGTTTCCAAATTTTCTGTATTTTTATTTCTTACATAATTGATAACTCGGTTTACCTTATTTACATTATCAGTAACACTGTTCAACCTTGTCTTCTTCTTTAAAAATGAACCATTATTTTTCAGTTTCGTAGCTAATTTTCTGAATAGAGTTTCATTCGGCTGTAGTGCTTGTGGAAATCTGTTTTTATACTCTACTTGAGCTAATCCAGAGTTAAAATTGCATTGGCAATACGTAACGAACATATTATAACGATCAATGTGAGTGAAAATCATTTTTGAAAATTTTAAATTCTTAAACGAGTGTGATTGAGTGAGAGTTTAAGTATTAACTTAGGTGATCTGTCAAAAAATTAAATTGTCAAGTTTGTTCATAGCCAACTATTTCAAAATAATTGAAATAATAGTGAAATCATGAACTACAAACAAATGGATATTATACTTAAATTAATTGGTAAAGACATTTTAACTTTCTGAGCAAGGAGTGGCTTTTATGGAGGACCTCTATACATTGGCAGAACTGCGAATACTCTTTCCATAATTGCTCCATGTTGCTTTCTTGATTATTATTTTGATTTTATTACCTGAATTTACTTTATTCTTGTTAATTGTGTTAATGTTTTATTATAGCAAAGGTTTGAACTAGTTATTGAATTATTTTATCGTTTCATTTAAACATACTTCTCCACGGCAAGTATAATGCTTGTAAAAAAAAATTATTGGTTTTAAAAAATGTTTTTATGCTTACTAACATTGTACCAATGAATAAATATAGCATATGATATATCGTTAAAATGGGAAGAAAATACTCTATTTAATGGTGTCATTTCCCACCCGTTTCAAAATAATTTATTTAACAGCCTGAAGAGTAAATCTTAAAATACAGCGGTTTTGAAAAAAATTAGATAAGACCTCGTTGAAACACTCTATTTTGCAAAAAATTTTCGCCTTAGAATTTTTCTCGTATCTCTTCAAATAACGGAGATATTTGGCCTAGACGTTCTCCGCATTTTCGATATTTTCCGCCATAACTCTTAAAATGGGCCATGGATTTCAATAGCCATTAAACCATTTTGTAGGTTATATAAATCGGCACAATTTTCGTAAAAATAATTTTTTTTGTACGACCGATATTAAGTGAGATATTCCCGAGGGCCCTGATAACATGGACAGCCTGTATATCTAATTCGGACATTAAATAAACTTTTTATAGGGGTGACTCCAAGCAAAATTAGACACGCTGTATATTTTATACATTTAAATTAATCTTGAGGGGCGAGCGTAGGTGCGTCTTTACTATGTACATACTTCGGTATGCGATGTAAAGCAACGGCAGGCGCAGTTAGTACTTGGATTGGTGACCATTCCAACGGAAACCGCGTTCTCGCCTCACACATCTTCCAGCGGCTTGTATATCAGTGTATGCGCGGAAGCTATACAACCTTAGGCGAGGGTTGTATAGGAGATATACCATCCTTCGGAGGGGATGTAAAGCCGTCGGTCCCTTGTCTATTAAATGTTAGGCAAGTAAAAGATCCCTACTCTTCTTAAGGGAAGAGGTTCGGCAAAATTCCTGGTTGGGGGTAGCTCGTCTACAGGCGTCGGTGTTCTGCCTCAGTAGCGGAAATAGGCCGACGTTAAATAAATGTATAAAAAAAAAAATTAATCTTGCCCAAAACTAAAAATTCTGGACTTACAGATTTCCCTTGTACGCCTAGGACATATATTATTTTCAGATTATCTCTCCCATTATATAACAATCATTATTTTCTCTGACATGAAAGAATATACCAGAGAAGATGACAAAAATTTAATATTAAAATGTTTTCATGGACTAACAATTAACCCGGAAGCGTATCCGATAAGGGTCTGAAATTTGACATAATATGCTAATTCATTAGGTCGTAGAACGAAAGGTTGAAATCTCTATACCGAACGAGCTCGTCCCTTTTTGTGAGTAAATAATTCAGATAAAAAAATGCTTCCTGTCCCTTTTTAAGTTAAAGTATATAAATAGGATACGCCATTGGTACCGTGTTTTTGTATCCATCCCATCCTGCCTGAGTTTAGCGTTAGTTAAATCACCAAGGGACAAGTCCGCGCTTGCCTTTTTTACATTCAATAGCTGCAGTGTTTTCGTTTTACGCTTGCTGTTGTATTAAAATGTAAATTTTTTGCCGAATGCGTTATAAATGGAAGTCCACAACTGGAATTATTTAAAAATTATACTTTGTCTATCAACTCAAAGGATTGTGATATAACTTCATTATGTTTAGATGAGCCGACGTATGTACATACAGCCGTTTTTAAATTACATATTTACTATACCGCGAAAAGATTTATTATTCTGAAATTTAGATCGAGGATAATGGGTTAATAATATCAGAATTTGACAGAATTGTACACAAAACACAAATTCCGGTCTAGCCAGATAGTTAAAGAAGCGTGTTTTGGCTTTTAATCTATTATGTTCCACATATCAGAGGTTCGGGGTATAAACTAACGCAGTCTTGCCTTGAAGGCCGAAAACGAATGGTTAAAGTTGGGTCCATATTATCTTCTCAGCAAAATGTTAAATTTGGTATTCCACGAGGCACAGTAATTGGTCCCCTACTCGTAGGGTATATATGTAAACGAGCTTCTTAAAATGCCTCCTATATTTGATATTACCAGTTTCGCCGACGATACGGCCATAATATATAAAGAAAATGCGTGGGAAGAGGTTAAACGTTTAGCCGAAAGAGATTTTTTTAGTATTAAAAATTAGTTTGATAGTAATTTTCTCAAAATGAACACTTTTTCCTCTTACGTAAATCACCTTCCTACCTTCGGGCCACTAATTATAGAAACCGCAAATAGAACAATACATATTAATGAAACCTAGTATTTGATTGTATACTACAAGTTCTAAGAGTTTTTCACAGAATGGTAACATATTGATAGGATGCAGTTCGTGTGCTAAATTTGTGTTAGGTGCCTTAGGAACCGGAATGACAATAGATGTTTTAAATCTATCAGGTACTACTCCTTTTTCTAAACTAAGGTTGATTAAATTTAACCCTCGGGCGAGCGCGTTATCGGCACTGCATGCCGCCTTTTCACTAATTTAAAGATTCAGCAAATATTATTGGTTAAATCTCATTGTCCATCTAGCTATGCTCAAATGACTATATTAGGCAACGTACTACACACAAAGTACAGCAGTTTATGATTGGTTTACTTATCAGTGAGTTGTTGAACGTGTAGTTGTTGAGGTTACGGCATTCTGTGCCGCAGCGCGCCCGATCATGTAAGTAAAATTATTTCTGGTTTTATCAAGTTGCAGCATTAATTTTCATATATACGGCACAACAAATTTAAAGTTTACTTTAATTTACTACTTTTATTTTAGGGATAAGCGATATTCAAGAAAACCTTTGACTGCTGGGGAATTACAAGAATTGGTTGATACTTTATCAGATGTCGAGGACATAGTAGACTTTAGCGATGAAGAGGAAGGCGAAACTGAAGGAATTGAATTGGCTGACAATGACAGTGGATTAGAACAGTCTGGAGATGAAGATTTCAAGGATCTAGAGTATATGGAATTGCAAGAGTCTGATTATCAGTTTTATATTGCCAAAGATGAAGAAAATATTTGGAAGAGTACTCCAGCATCATCAAGTAAAATCAAAGCCAAAAATATAATAAAAGTGCTGCCTGGATCTAAAAGCTCAGCGAAAAATGTCTCGACCAGATTGGAATCATTTTTTACTTTTATGACGACGGATATGATCGACCATATAGCTTCCTGTACCAATATTTACATAGAAAATAGAAAAGCTAAATTTCCATATCAAAGAGAAAGGGACTGTAAATTAACGTCCCGTAGTGAAATTCAGGCTTTATTTGGAGCACTATTTTTAATTGCAGTAAAAAAAGGAAACCATGTAAATGTTTTGGAATTGTGGTCCAAAGATGGGACTGGAATGCTAATATTGAGAGCTCTTTTTAGTTACAAAAGATTCCTCTTTCTTCTTCGTGCTCTTCGCTTTGACAGTATTATAACCAGAAAAAATCGTGAGAAGACTGACAAATTAGCTGCCATCAGATTGATGTACACACTTTTTGTCACTAATTGCAAGGATAATTATAGTTTGGGAGAATTTGTCACCATAGATGAAATGCTCCATCCGTTTCGGGGTCGATGCAGCTTTGTACAGTATATGCCATTAAAACCAGCCAAATATGGTCTAAAAATCCATGCTCTTTGTGACAGCAGGACGTATTATACCTGGAACTTCGAAATATACTGTGGAGCACAATCTAATAGCCCTTACAAGACGTCTAATAAGCCATTCGATATTGTACAGAGATTGGTAGACCCTATCAAAAAATCCCACAGGAACATAACCACAGATAACTATTGTACTAGCTATCCGTTAGCCGAATACCTCCTTCAAAATGGACTAACGTTAATTGGCACAATGAAAAAAACAAAAAAGAAATTCCACCTGATTTTTTACCAAATAAATCACGCCAAGTTGGATCCACTCTGTTCGGGTTTCGGGTGATATGACTTTGGTCTCATATGTGAGCAAAAAGAATAAGGCTGTAATATTATTGTCAACTATGCACGATGCAGGTGAAATTGATGAGACTACAAAAAAGCCACAAATCATTTTGGATTATAATAGAACAAAATGTGGTGTTGATACTGTTGACCAGAAATGTGCATCTTACACAACGCAAAGAATTACTAGAAGATGGCCTCTTGCAATTTTTTTTCGGATGCTTGATATTGCCGGAATCAATTCTGAAATTATATACGTATTTTCCTCACTGAATTAGCTTTTGAACTGTTTGAAGACCATCTGAAAGATCGAGCTAAAATACCAACGCTTCCCAAGGATGTAACAGCCTTTCTTTCAAAATATCGTCCAGCGCCTGAGGCAGCAGTTACCCGAAATCCTAATGGACGGTGCCATATTTGCAGCTCTAAAAAGAATAATAGAACAACAGTTACTTGTAGTTTATGCCAACATTTTGTTTGCAAGGGGCATAGCACTAAGGCTGTTACCTGCCAAAATTGTTTGCCTTCTCAAATGGAGGAAGAGGAAGAAGATTAGGAAGGAACATTAGATTTTTTGATTTTGCAAGAATTAAGATTTATTTTGTTAGAATTACATTTTATTTTTGTACTCTTGCGAAATTAGGATAAAAAATTTCATTTAATTACGATTTATTTTATTTTTTTACTCTATTAGGAAATAAATTTTGCTGTTTTCAATTGATCCGTACGTTTTTCTGCTTGCGGCATACGGTGCCGCAACGCGCCCGCTCATGTGATTTTGAAAAGCGCGCCCGCCCGAGGGTTAATAAGGGAAAACCTCTGTGACGTGAAAGAGTTCCTTAATTAATCTTAAATCTATTTCATCGATGCTACCATTTTTGTTTTGACTATAAATAATTTCTTTTAACTGATTTATTGATATCTGTTTGAACAATGATGAATTTTTTTCATATTTTTGTTTGGCGAAACTTTGTGGTACTTACTAGAAAATGAGCACTTTCCTGCCTAGGGAGGAAAAGTGACACTTAGTTTCTATGGCAACCAACTAGTAACAACTGCGATTTTTAATGAATTTTTATTGAATTTATTACAACAAAAATAGAGAGATTGAGAATTGTAATAATTTTATTATTTTAGAATATATTTAAACAATCGACGAAAAAATTATATGTTCAACTCAGCAGCAAAATAGGTTGACTGCCTTGGCTGAGTTATCAGCCACGACAGTCAATCTACCATTTTGCTGCCTAGTTAAATAAATAACTATTCCTGTCCTCTAATAAAATTCGCTGCATTTTGTATTTTGTCCAACAGTTCCTCTCTTGAGTTGATAGTACTTGCATAGACTAAGGACTTCATATGTATCCACACATAATAATCCAAAGGATTATAATCAGAGCTCCTTGGTGGCCAAGCAAACTCGCTTCCTCGACTGATCCATCTGCGTGGAAAAGTCTCATCAATATAATTCCTGACTTCAATGGAGAAATGAGGGAGAGCTCCATCTTGCATGAACCACATTCTGTTCGGTATGTTTAGCATGAAAGCATATCAGGAAGAGTATTTTGAAGAAAAAACATATAAGACTGTCCATTTAAATTTGAAGAAAGGACAAATGGTTCCTCTAATTGGTCGCCGATGATATCATACCAAACGTTAATCTTAAATTCTTGCTAAAAATACCTTTCTTTAACGGCATGAGGATTTTCTTCTTCCCAGTAATGGGTATTTCTCTTGTTAAAAACGCCTTCACAAGTAAAAGTTGCTTCGTCGCTAAATAAAGTGTTCTTAACAAAATTTCGATCCCTGTTGTGTTTATTTAGAACAAATTGAAAAAATTGTAGCCTTTGTGGAAGATCCCTTTCAAGTAAGTTTTGTACAGGAGTGAGATGATATGGGTAGAGGCGTTCTTTACGTAAGACTCTTAGGACATATTGTTTACTCACCCCTGTTGCCCGTTGCTAAACGACTTGAGGTAACTTGGGAGTCTTCATCCACACGAACTAAAATTTCTAGTTCTTGATCTGGAGTAATTTGTTTCGGTCGTCCTACATCGTTTTTATGACGAAATGAACCCATTTCTCCCAAACGACAAAACAAATCTTTGAAATTCTTATGATCTGGCTGTATCCTATTTGGATATTGCAATGAGTATCTCCTCGCTGCAGTACGTCAGCTAAAATTATTTTTTGCGTAAACACATATATCTCTCATTTCCCTATTTGAAAAATTATGTCTAGGCATTGTAAATAAGGAACTTAAACAACACAAGAACAAGATAAAATGATTAAATGACGTAAATGACGTAAACGTAACCAAAGCACACTTTTCAATAAATGCACTTTGTTTCATTAAATTTGAATTTGTCTTTCAAAAAATTATTGAAATGTTCAACGACACTTTCCCCGAAAACGGTTGGAGTTATCAAGTTCTACTAAGTGTACCTACCTTTTATACGTGGACATGACGCCCTCCTCATCAGATTTTCTGGTCAGAAGTACCACAACGTTTCGTCAAAAAAAAATATGAAAAAAATTCATCATCAGATACCGGCCCTGCGGCGCCCTCTATGAGTAACTCCTAAATAATACAATTCTCTAGTTTTGTATAATCGATTCGCTATATTTTCGGTCTCTAATGTTCTTCTTATTTATGAGCACTCTGTATTTCAACAATATTGGCTTCTAGAAATTTCAATATTGATTGACGTTATTAAGTATTATGCTAAATAATAATAAACAAAAGATAATAGGATCCACCAAGAACAACACGAGGATAAAAACTTAAGAATAACAAACTAGAGTTTAACATATTAATCGTCGCAGGTGAAACCAAGGGTGGTTTAAGACGAGCCCGCCAATGTAAAGCCTACCATCCCACAGAGAGTGTGCAGGTGTTGCCTGCGGCTAACGAATATTAAGCAAACACTCATAACCACCGCCGTATGGATGCTCGTGCTACCTTGTTTGCGCATAGAGACTTGTAATTCCCCATGATGAACACAAACTTTGCTCTTCTCGTTATTGAAAACCGACCTGAGGAAATTTTAAGTGGACACACGATAGCAATACTTCTTTAGTAGACTGTCTACGAAAACAAATTATAATTTTTAATTAAAAAATAAAGTTGGGATTTAAACAGCCGTAGGCGCAGGTTACTAACCCTTTATTTGAGGATGATAAACGTCTAAATTTGAACGCTTTTTATTTATAGCTTTGGGATGAAGGTGTATCGAACCTTTTGTGTTTAAAGTAGATAAAATATAACCTTTCCAATTAAAAACGTTGTTTTCGTTGCTTTCGTAAATAATTCTGAAATTCAGTCTCTTTTTCTTTGTATTCGTCAAAATGTTTTTCGTAGTTCTAAAAATATTGAATGAGCAAGAAAAAAGAGCAATCGCGAGGGCTGGAAAGTAGTTTCGGCACGTTGTTAGGAGATGAGCAATGGGCTGTATGGCATTCAGTAGAGTACCAAAAATGTAAAACACTAGAGTCGCTTTAATAATTACGCAAGTATAATGGAAAAGTAACGAAAAACAAGAATATTTCAGAGGTTTATGGAGCTGCCGAACTTGATGACTTCTATCGGCCGAATGGCATGCGGTCCCATCTCCAGCCTACAGATCTCGCACGAATATTTAAATTAAGAAACTTACCAATACAATTATGCTAGAAAGAAATATATGAAAAGAATAAAGAATCTTGTACTTTAATATAAACTTAAATATATACACTGTATCCCAAATTGGGGGTGCATGTATTGCCTATCTCTGTTGTTATTAGAGAGAGAGAAACGGTTAAATGGAAATATTTCCGAAATATTTTCAAAAAACTGAAAAGGTGCATTTTAAAAAACTTCCCGTATCTGCCAAATTTGATGACTGGTAATATTTTAATAAGTACATTGCTAGGACACTTTTTAAGGTGCTATCGTTGAGGTTGTCAAAAAATTTCTACCGTCATTTATTCCTCAGTTAATGCCACTAATTTTGTTTTTTCTTATGAATGCAATATTGGATTTTTTATATGTTCAATAGTAATAATTTCCCTTTCCATCATCATCTTCACATCATTATGTAGCACAATGCCAGGAAAAAAATATTTACTGGTGTAAAATATGGAAAAATTAAGTTTTCTTAGTAGGCTATGAAGAAAATTTATTTTAAAATAATCCGATTTTATTAGCTTCATCTTAAAATTAAAACAAATTAATTATAAACTTAAAGAAATTGTTCAACATGTCGCCCTTGTTCATTAATGCACTTTTTACATCGCTTTAATATTGAACTACACGCTCTCCTTAAAGTATTTCTGTTAACAGCAGCCAAAGTTTTTCTTGCGCGTTCTTCTAAAATTTGAATATTTTGTGGTGGTTCAAATGAATAAATTTTGTTTTTTGTATGCCCCCAAAGAAAATAGTCCAACGGATTGATATCAGGAGACCTAGCTGGCCATAGAACGTTGCCATTATTTACAATTATTTTATTATCGAAAGTTGCTCTTAAGAATTGTGTTACTATGCCGCTATTATGTGCTGGACAACCATCATGATGAAACCAAATCTGGTTAATATCTTCTACAGCAGGTCTAAGAGCTGGTATTATTTGTTCTTGCAACGTTCGCAAATAATTTGCACAGTTCAAATTAACATGATAAAAAAATTGTCAAATAATGCGATTACCTGGAAAGTATTTTTTTTATAATACATTATTATCAATGAACGATTTAAATAAGTTTATCTATGATTCCACACCAGACATTGAATCAAAATTTGGTTTCAAACCTTCTTTGGCTAATGTGAGGGTTCTGGATACTCCAGTAGTGTGTGTTATGTCTATTGAAAAACCACAATTAGTGAATCTAGTCTCGTCTGTCCATAATACTTTTGAATGAAAGTTTGGGTTCTGTAGGCACTTTTGTACAAGTCAATCACATTATGTTACTCTTCTCACATAGTCATTTTCTTATAGAAAACCATCTGCCGCATTCCAATTTTGAGGTCGCGTTGAAATTCGGAATTGCGAACACCCCCTAAAAGTCAATTTTACCCCAAAGTCGAGAAATCGGAAATACACAGTAGAGTGCATATGAGAAGAGCAGGCTCCCCCACCACTAACAATGCTCCTCCTACTCTTTCTACCCAAGCTCTCACCTGATTGGTCGATTAGTGGGAGAAGCCCCACCCACATAATGTGATTGGTACAGGTACGGCTTTCCTACTGCTCAGTACGGTACAGGTATGGCTTTTTTTTACTGATTTTAACATAATTTATCAGTGTCCATGTTGTAGAGCAGTAAAAAGCCGTACCTGTACCGTACTGAGCAGTAGAGAAGCCGTACCTGTACCTGTACCAATCAGGTTATGGGGGTGGAGCTTCCCCCATCAATAGACTGATCAGGTGAGAGCTTGGGTAGGAGGGGTGAGGGAACATTGGAAGTGATGGGGGGAGCTTTTTTTTGGAAGAATTCTTATTTTGCTGTGTATGTCAAAAACACAGCTTTAAGATTATGTTTATGTTGTTTACCATGGATACTTTCTACTTACACAGAACACAGAAGTGATGATGATATTTTCTTTTAGATAATGTTGGGTTTGTTAAGTTCTTCTTTTAACATTGGTAGCCAGGTTGTACAAATATCTACAAAACAATTCGATACGCACTTATCTTCATTTAATATAAAAAGCTTTGAAAACGGAAAGAGACTACTTTCCATATCATTAGCAAAATACATTATTTCTGTGTTTATTCCAATTTATATTATTTGCAAAAAGATAAGACGTAATCGTCAAAAGAGGAGGATAATAATACATGTGGTAGAAAACCCGAATAATAGGAAAGAATATTCGTAGAATGTCACAAATAACTTTCAGACAATACTTAGATATAGAGATATTGTCCTTGATCTTAAAAATTATAACGTTGATCAAAATTCTCATTTTAATCCGAATTTAATAATAAGCATTTATCTATCTACTTTTAAGGGTAATTTAGGTGATATTGGTGATGCGACGCATCAGAACTAACACGATAGGCAAGTGCGCATATACACGGTCTCTTTAACAACTCAGTTCTCGAAAACTAAGCAAAATTTGAAAAAAATGTTTTAATAAAAAAACTTCTTTAATTCGGCTACAACTTTGTCTCTTATAGTACCTAGTTATCTTTAATAATAATGCAGTTAACAAGCGACTACATTTTATACTGCAAATAACAGAAACCTACGTTATTTTCTTTTTTCTTCCGTTAATAGGGCATTAACTATTTTGAATTTTTAAATTTGGTCATTTCAACGTGATATGAAATATTTCAATATTACCTGTTTCAAATTTAAGATCAATAAACTTGCTAATAAAGAAGATATGACAAGTTAAACAAATAATCTCAAAAAACCCACATATCACTGATTTCGCAATTTTAAAATAATTCGCGACCAAGAAATTCAGATGTATCAGATCATTTTACATATAAGTTCCAGTATTCAGTTTTTTAGGTCCTCGAGTGGTGAAGGTGTGAATTTCAGATGTCTCGGTTCCCTACTATGAAATAATTTCGTTACATGCCTTTTGATGAGTAACCGAGATATGCCAAATTTCGTCTTTTTTCAGACTTTTTGATATAGAAATTGAAAGCCGTTCCAGCTACACCCCTTTAAGGGGGTCCAACTACACCCCTTTCAGGGAGTGTAGCTGGACAAGAAATAGTTATTTTGAAAAGTTTTATACGAAGAACCCGTCTTAATTTTCGAGAGGTAATCTACAGTTAATTTTTTTTCCACGTTATTACGGGACACCCTGTATAACAGTTTTCCATACAGATGCTTCATCTACACCTTACACGATAATAAGACGCTGACCTATTTCTATAAGGAATCCATTTCATAGTTCAAAACTGACTCCGCTCGCCGCAATCATAATTAATAAATACCTCAGAGTGCCGCATATACATAAACTTTATGAAATAGTCAACCTAATCCAAAGCAGGCAAGCAGGGTATGTACAAATAGTCTTCTATTACAAATATACACTTTGAAATCCAATATCTCATAAGTGCACCTTTGATAGCATGCCATCCTTCAAATACATAGTTCAAATACTGCAGATGCTTCGATGGCCAAAGGTAAATTTGTATAAGGTCTAATACATATATACTCACACTAAAAATTATAGAGAATTTTCATAAATTCTGGAGGTAATTCTAGAATTTAACCATAACGTGTCTCAAAGCTTTTAAATATCGATTTAATAAATCGTATATTAAATAATATATTGTAATACTATATTTATAAATGGAACTTTAGATGATTTAAGTCGACATTTGCAAGTTTCTGTAACGATGCTTCATTTTCATTGAAAGTGATAGTGTGTAGAAATTTGATATGCTTTCTCTTATTTAGAATTGACCGGGATAAAATAAGGGATAGAAAAAGAAAATGGAAGTGGAACTTTCAAGTGTCTTATCCTCAAGTGCAGAACAGTGGCGTATCGCGATGCATCTCCTTTTATCCAGTGATAATATTGCTGTCTGTTCAGTGTACTATTTTTATCATATGTTTTCCACCCTTTTTTTATTTTAAATAATGCACAGTACGACAAAGTATAGAAAATTTAATATATGGTTTGATTCTACTAACATCTTAGAAAAGAAACATAATAATAATAATCTTTATTGTCCTAAATTAAAAAATACCAGTACAAAAGTACATGTAATGTAGGACTAGTCAAATAGACACTAAACTAGACGCTACAGCCCTAGATGGCGCCTGTTGACTATTTTGCATGTCGCTATCCTAACGACACCGAGATGTACCATATGGTCAAAGGATCCTCACATGCCTACCTTGCACCGACGAGAGCCAGCAGCTCGCAACTGCAGTCTGCAAGTGGCGTGGGACGACTAGCACGAGACCTCCTTTAAGTAGGATCAGTCTTTCGGCTGGTGTTTGTTGCAATCGAAGCATTAACACTTTGTTGATAATACACAGTTATTACACTCAGTCTTCGCTACATTTTTTCTTAACTGACCAAAAATATGTAGAGGATGTTCGATATTTAATTGTAGATAACTTTTAATCAAATTTACATTGATGTGACCACTAATTTTTATTAGTTGGTGTCCCCCGTCGGCTTTCGTGGTTGGATATATTTCTTATTTTAACATGTTTTACCTATTTACTCATTTCATTAATACCAGCAGGAGAATTTTTAAACCAATTACTTAATCCTGACTTATTCCAAAAAGGATTTGGTGTTAAGAATATTCGGTTGGTTTTAATATTTCCTCCACTTTTGGAAATTAGTTTGTGGTACAATCTAAATAAAAATTAACGTTGAAGTAAAACAATTTAACTATTCGAAATTAACGCACACGTTTCTTACAGGACATAAATTACGATTTCTTTTATTTTCAATCAGCCATTTGCTTGAACAAAGTGGTTTACCTCCTCCTTGTGCAATTTTAGAAAATATTGTACTATATTCTATTCTACCAGTGGGCAAACCATCATTGTTCAGTTGTTCCTTGAAAGAACTCGTCAAGCATTATGCCCCTTATCCACCCCGCCATGCCAGTTTAAAAGAAACTATTAAAAAAAAATTTTTCTGGAGATCTTCCAGAGTATCTTCATCGAAAGTAAGTAAAATATTGGCAATTTCTTCTTGTGTAATAGCCCCTGCACTTTTTGTTCGTTTCTCTACACACATTTGTAATTCTCTTCGCTTTGCATTTCTAACATCTCTGGCAGATTTAAAAGCTACCTCGCTGAACGGATTGATCGCAATATTTCACTTATTGAACTATAATTCCTAGACTAATTTAGCAGCAATGTTCCAATGATGTTTTAGCACTTCTTCCTTGTAATCTACGTCATTCGTTTTCTTCATATTACACGCCCAATATTTCAATATAGTGTTAATTTCAACAGGAGATGTGGATGCCTTCAATTTGTAGTTTTTTCTGTCAAGAAATCTGTAAATTGCCTGCACACACAATCACGTGCTTTCCTCGCATTTAATGGATCATTTTTCTGGATATCTTCGTTAATTTTATATTCTGATTTTTCACCAAACCTTTTTAAACTTGTTTCCATATCAGAACACAATTTATTTCCTTATTATTCGTCAAAGATAATGCAAATAATTTTTACTAAATTTGATTTTTCAAATTGACAAAAGCTTGTTTACTCGTTTCTATGAAAACTCGTGGATTATTACTTGATTCACCGAAAACTAATTTGAAAAAATAGTTTAACTCTTGGAGTAGTCCTACGAATACCATTCGTAGTCAAAGTTTGCAAATCATGTTTACAAATAGGACTAATGCTGACGCACTCGTTCTATTAATATTCAAGCCCAAGGAAACATTCCTGATACCACCACAAAAATAAACGGAAAACTTTGACTACTCGTGGTATTATTTATGATAATCCATATAACCCTGCAAGACAAGTTGCTGCCGATAATTAAAAAGTCCATATTTCGTCTTCTAAAAAATGACAAATATCACCCATACAAAATTCATTTGGTTCAAGAACTTAACGACGATGACCTTGATCTCCGATTTGAATTTTCCTGAATCATGGCAAGTAGATGCCAAGATGATCCGTTATTTATAAAAAACACTCTTTTTTCTGACGAAGCAACATTCGTCTTAAATATAACAGTCAACAAACGGAACTGTAGATACTAGAGTACAGAAAATCCACATTGGTTGATGAAGGCCATTAATCAATCAATGTTTTGAGAATGTGAACGTTTGAGCTAGAATTATAAATTCTCAAATTATCTGACCATATTTCTTTGACAGCACATTAACTGGCACACGTTACTTTGCAAAATTTCTTAGTTCCAGATTTAATAATTCTTTTTCCAGATGATGATAACTCTAATGAAGTGATAGAAATATTTTGTATCAGCAGGAGGGAGCTACACCACATTTTGCATTGGAATAGGTGGAACAGTAAACACGGTGAAATTGAGTGGCCTGCCCGTTTTCCCTATTTGACCCCGCTTGACTATTTTTTATGGGCTTACTTACAATAGAAAGTCTGCTTCAACAGACGAAATAACGTCGATGATTTAAAAGACAGAATAAGCAAGAAATTAATCAAATCACCCCGGAAACGATACAAAATGTTTTAGAAGAATTTAATCAACGCCTTGATTATCGTCAAGAAGCTACAGGTGCTCAGTTTGAATATTTGATTTAAACAGTTTCATGTTCTTTTGTTTACTTAGTAACATCAAAAATGTAATATTTTCCAATAAAAAAGTAGAGAAATTCAAAAAATCTTATATTGCTGGATAAAGAATTAAAAACCCTTTCAAATGAGCTATCACACGCACCCTCCTTCCATTTAAAAATTTTAAAGGGGTAGCTGTCATTCCAAGGAGGTTGAAGGGGGAGATATAAAAGTATGTTCAAAAATATCATTTTAGAATTAAAAATTGACGCGTTTTAAGAGTTTACTCATAAATTATTAATTACGTAAATAATGAATTTATCCGTTAGTTCTGGGCCTCACTGTATATATTTGTCATATTTAATATAAAAACACTTAGAATATTAGTTTATTCTTCTAAATCATTGTTTTGCGTTACTGTCAATATGCTGAAATAATTATCTCAAAAAGATACTGATTGGAATATAAGACAGCCCTCTTTGATATTATAAAATATTATCTAAGTTACTGGCAGTTTTTTCAATATTATTCTGTTAAGGTAAACTTGAATTGAATATCAATGTGAAAAATTCTCTAACGGCTATAAAATAAAGACTCGTGGCATGTGTCAAATATCACCGAAATATAAATCAAATAAAATATCTGACGTGGCTAAAAAGTGGCAACTTCCTATATGAGTATGCGCTAAATTTTCTAAACATGTTTCATCTATACCTTATTTCGTTTTTCTTGAACAGAGTACTGAGTATGGTAAATTATCTAGAAAAAGAACATACATCGTCTAGACTATTAAGTAATAAATGGTAATATAATAAATGGCATTTTAGATAGTTATAAAGCAGGCAGGCAGGAAGAGCTTAAACAACAAATGAAAGCAAAAAATAATGCTGAAAAGAGTGCAAGCAAAATAAATATTCTAATAGAAAAATGTAAGTCTTGAAATCATGTATTTAAATCTTAAAAGATAAAGGATATCCAAATATCTACATTTAGTTTGTTTAATTTGAGTGGTTTTAATTTTGAGTTTAACTTTGTTAGGCATTGATTGTAGCATTCGTAAGGGGTCTGAACGGAGAGTTATGCTTAATTTAAGTGAAGTCTTTGATACTGGTCAGTATTTTGGTGATGCCTACAAAGGCATAACATCTACGTTGTACATTGATATCGAATATTTGTCGATTAATTCTGTTGTTGATTTTCTTTTTGGATAGTAATGGTAATATGGATGGTTTATTTATTACTACCTACGTGTTGGCTTCCTGAACGTTTTATGCTTTTCCAGTGGCAAAGGAGATTTTTCTTTTTTCAGAGAGTTTAGCTAGTTGTTTCAGTGTTCCAGCTTCACATATTTTGATTGATAGAATATGCAGATTTGAGAATATTTTGATTCTAAAATGAAGTAGCTTGCATTCATTTCAATTTGATTTGATATATTCATTAAAGAACCTTTTTGTGAAATAGATAGAATGTGAAGAAAGCCAGTTCTATTAACAAAAATTATAAACAGTAAGTGTTGAACAAAATATAATTTTTAAAACAAATATTAGGCAACAGTCTATTTGAAAAGCTTGAAATCTCTTGTTGGTTCATCATTTGGTAAAGTTTTTATCAATTCAAAGTTATTTGGTAGATCAAAAGGATAAGCTCTACTGCTTGAATTAATTAGGCGATCAATATTAATGTCGCCACATGTTGATAAGGACTGATCTCGTTATAATTGTGTGTTGTTATATAAATGGCTGTTTAACAACTGCAGAAAATATAAGTACAAAGTAAAGAGATTTGTGATGTTGTAAGCTCGGTATATTTGAAAATTGTAAAAAGTATGGTTCTACCACAGAATGGATATCATAAAAAAGACAAGCAATTCTACAAGATATCGGACTCTATTACTCCCTTTTATACTGTACAGGTTTTTTTTTCTTCTTCTTAGCAGCCGCTTGTTCTTTTATTAATAAAATCAACTGAATAAAATGTAAATTAGCTTGCTGTTTTACTGGTCAGAGTAACGAAATAAAAAATCGTACTCTACATATACTGCTTGTATATTCAAAAAAGAAATCTCAAAGACGGGACAGGTTCATGAATCTCGATCGTTATATTAGTTTTTCTATTCCTTCTCAGAATTTGATAAGCAGTTCTAAGTACTATATTCCCCGAGCAATGAAAGGGGATGAAAGTACACACGCATGTTTCGTGTGTACGGAGCCCGGTAAACCGCACAACGGCCTCCATCTTATACATCTCTCCGATGTTCAGGCGCAGCGGCTTTCTCTATTGAGCAGCATCCGAGCGGACAAGAAGATACTAGCGCAATAGGTTGTGACGCAGATCCTAGTACACAACAAATGCTTCACTGAATATACTTGGGAAGGGATTGTACGCGTGGCTGTCGATTCTACTTGCACAAGTGATAGAGAAGATGACGAAATTCCACCAGGTGGTTTTAATTTTGAAAATGCTTGAGTTATTTGCGGGGACAAAGTCAATCTTTGAAAAAGGACAAACAGGAATAAAATATACTGTATTAATAACGCGAAAACCATTGCGCATCTAAAATCTAGACACAAAATTGCACCTATTTTTTTTTTTTTCAGCTGAACAGTCAATGAAGATACCTATAATCATCATCCGGTACGTATTCAATGATCTGTCAACTTACTCACTTCATAAAACCGCGTATCAAATGGGTCGAGAAGATCCAACTCAGCATCGTCGAAAACAAGATCTTTTAATCATGGCTAATTTGATAAAAATGTTACTAACAATTTTTCAGTTTCTAAGAAAATCGCAAATATTCCAACAAGTTGTAACTTTAACCCCCACAATGCTTATATCAGAAAAAACGAATTTAGTTTTACATAACTTGATGTGAAAAAAATATAGACCTAAAGAGTTTGACAGACCCTGTATATTATAGACAGTGGTAAATAAACTTAATTATTATGTAGGTATTTTCTATGCCCTTTCTATCTCTGTATTAAACAAAGGAATTCTATGTTGCAATTTGTGCTTTAACAAAAAGCTGGTTTCAGTAAGATTGAGAATCAGTTCCGCATTATTGCGAACAGCTATGACTTTATAGGTATATGAACATTACTCTTGACTGCTTTGTATCTATTTTCGCTCGCACTTCTCCGTAATTTAATCCTGCTTCAGTTTCCTTTTACTAGTGAAATGGATCGAACTTCAAATTTGTTCCGGTCACAGGCAACTTATTTTTCTTGCATGCACCGAAGAACATGCTCCACCGATCTGTACGCTAATTGAAACGTATCGAGGGCTCGACTCAAAGCATATCGTACGAGATGGTTTCCATTTAATTGAGAAGTTGCGAGGCCTTAACTATCTTTTATGGGCTTTATTGTCTGAAGGGATATAGGCAATAAAGCAGCATTTCCAAACCTACATCATTTCCTCCCAGCAGTCACGACAAGGAACAGGCTCTGTGATTGATTTGTGGGTCGGTGGAAGCCAATACTGTCTCTTACGCACTGACACCAGTGGCGTGTCTCGAATTTCCTATGCACGCCTTTAAGATTTATACATGGTATTTTAAAAATATTCACCGCCAATATCCACCAGTTTAAATATTTTAAATGTGTCTTAGTACCTTGTGAACAAATAAATTCAATGATATACTAACAACATTGATATGCTAACAATATTGATATGTCAGCTTCAATAACCTATTAATTCTAGTGTAACTCAAGGGTCTATTTTGGGTCCTTAACTGTTCCCATTTTTATTTCTTACTTACAACATGTTGCTGAATATTGTAATATTTATATGTTTGCTATTGACATTTCGCTCAGCCATAGTTTTTCATCTGATAATGAACTAAATGCAGTTTATGAAATCAACTCCGATTTACATTAAATAATTCAATGGACTGATCATAATACACTCCAGTTAAATACGAGCAAGTGTGAACGTATTGTAGTCGGTTATAATGTTAAAGAACACGATAGAACCCTCGATGTATTTTTCGAAACTGTAACAAAATCCGGCGAAAAGTTTTCAGACGAAGTATATCTCGTTCAGAAGGGAAACGTAACTACTAGAGTCCATGTAAATGATTTGAGACTATCCCCGCCAGTGGAGCACAATTTGGAAATCGAATCTTCAGATGAAGAAAATGCTAGTCCAGGCGGAACATCACTCGATGGAAATGATTCCCCATTCTCAGATGATTCCACAGAACCTCAAGAGCCAGAGCAGACTGTAGTCCAAATACATGCACCACCACGCGACGCTTCTACTTCTGATACCTATTCAAGTTCTGGAGATTCCATAATATTTTTAATCTAGGCTAAGTTTTAACTTAGTGCTAGGTTTATTTTATATCAAATTCCCATACCAACTTTTGCCACATCAGGCAAAAGTTGGTATTTTTTATGCATTTTTAAGTTATTTCATATTGAGGAGATTGTATGGACCATACAAATCTTCCAAATTCACTGCAGCAACTCTGACCGTATCCAGCAGAGTTGGTATTTTTTATAATTTTTCTAAGTCCTCATATGTCATTGAACATATACATCTGTAAGCAGAGTCCAACCGAAAGGGTCTAAACAAATGTTCCATTAGCACGGCATGGAAAGATGACAACTCTGACGCAAGGGCGCGATTCAGACGAGTCTAGCAACTCAAGGGCGAGGGCCGCCACGTCTGCTGAATGGGCAGATGCAACGATCCGACGGATCCAGATTCTGTCGCAGTTTTCTCCTAAGAAAAGATTTTAATCAAGCGGACCATGTCAATCAACATTAGTCTACAAAATTTCAATGTTCTTATTCCCAAAGACGACGATGTGATATCGGTCGCAGATTCCACTTTATGCCCAGACGGGATAAAGCCATACCTATTTAACCAATATAAGATAATACAATTTTTATGTTGTTTCATATTAATGAGTAGTGCCATGTTAATACCAGAGCCGTAGAACCAAGCCAGAGCCGCAGAGCCAAGGCAGTCCGAGGACCACCTAAGCTGATCCAGAAGGCAATTCGACAACAAGGGTGATCAACAAAGCCATAATCACGAAGAGGAGCAGACGCAAGCAAGAATTAGTGGAAGAACACTAATGAAGTTAAGTGCGTCGAAAGTGTTTGTGTTTCATCAATATTCATATTGATACTATAAAAAATCTTCATGATTTTTGATTTTTCTTTTTTTATCCCATTTTGGGATACCATGTTTAAAGATAAATAATCGAATGCCCAGCATCGATATATGTTATGTTTCAGATAGGCCGGTCTGAAAATAACCAAGTACAACACATGGGAGACTCCATCCAAAGATCCATTTTTTTCATAACAATTTCACAAACATTGCACAAAAAGATTCACCGAAAGAAGGGGGGCGTTAAAGAATACGATAAAACCCTCGATGTACTTTTCGAAACTGTAACAAAATCCAAATATTTCGCATGAAAAGCATGCTTGACGTAAAAATATCGTGGAAGAGGTTTTTATATTCTTAATCATATTTTCGCTCTACGGAGCGTTTTTTATGCAAAAATTTCAATAACTCATCAAAGAGCGTCATTCTAGAAAGTGTAGTAAATGTCGCTGCACAGGGGCGTAATGTCGCCCCGACCACTAATATTTAGAAACAGTAACAAAATTTCGGAAATTTCAAAATTAAAAACCCTTTTACGAATCCACGTTGTTAAGCACTGCAGCTCATGCGTTGTATTAAATATGAGTACAAGTTATTCCAGTCTCTAGTCAAAGTATTTGGAGAGTTTTAGTGAAAATAGCCATCATTTCCTAGCAATAGATTTTGACGGGAAAATGATGAGTTTTAACGGGATTTGCCCTAAACCGGTTCCTCAGTGATTCGGTGTCAGAAAAGTATCTTTACCATGTACTCATATGTGCATGGGACCGCCTTGCCTGAAGGTATGAAATTGTAATTGCAGAATATAAAGTCGTTGCGATTCAAGCATTTTCAAGCTCCGAGGAGAGACCAAAATTGATATTGAAATAAAAATACGTGAATAGACAGACAAGCAAAAGCCCACTAAAATTTTATAAACATTGAACTTTTCTTGACTCTTTTTGTGTAATCGTTAGCTCAAAAACCGCACATTGGATGGTAGTTGGTACATTATAAGTCGTTCCGTTCCTCACCATGTGTTGTACACGGGCCAGACTATAGTTTGTCAAAACATATTTCTTGAAGTTGTTGTAAAACATAAACTTTTAAAGAGATTTAATATATATTTTTGAACTTTATATTGTCTTTTACTTGTGTTTTCAAAAATTCCCTTTCAGGTATAATTTTAAGAAAGTGTTAGTACTTACTGTGTTAGATTTATAGTGTTACGACGTCCAATAGATACCATCAGAGAAGCAGTTAAGCAAAAACGAACAGTAAGTATAAATTTTGTATTATTCTCCGCTTGAAACAGTCGTTTTGAACCCTTATTTTGTGAACGTTAACATTCATTTTTGATAAATATAGTAAAAGTCCTGTAGATGATAAACATCACAGAACCTACGACGCACCCCTGTGGTACTCCATAATTAACATTGGAAAGTTTTGACACTTTACAGTTAAATTTAATACGTTGTTGACGGTCTGCAAGATCGGACGTAAATATACTTAAGCCATTTCCTCTGATTCCATAATGGTCCAATTTTTTTATTAGAACATTATGGATTTCCTTTGTCTATATCCAAATGGACCACTAGTTAGTAGGTTATTCTCTTCAAAATATTTTAACAATCTATTTTTTTAGAACGATTTCAAAATTTTTTGAGATGACATGTATAATAGAAATAGGCCTATGACTATCTGTATTATTTTTTCTACTTACTGAGTAGTATAAAAAGAATTTTCTCATTTTATTATGGTTTTCTGGTGAAACTTGTTACGTTTCTTAATAAATGATAATTTTATTCTCCAGTTCACACATTATGTACATGTACAGCTTACGCTAAGTATTTGAAACTTAGAGAATTTGTCTTTTATTTGGAGTTACACGGCAACACCCAGAGTTTACTTATTAAACAACTTTAGAATCTACGAAGTTTGATGTATTTACTCAACATAAGAATCATATTTCATCGGCGTGGAAAATTATTCGGCGTACGGTGATAACAAACTTCAACTCGGCTAAGAATACTAAATAGTTATTATAGACGAAGTTTTGTGAATTTTATTAAGTTAATGTTTCCGGATAAAACTTCCATATAATTTCCAAAAAAAAGTTTCGTATGCCTTGGAAAAGTTTGGGAATAATTTGATGTAAATGTTGGATTAAAAGGTTAAAATTATATATTTTGGTGCAACTAGAATAAAGTTATTTTTTACAGGAGCGTCAGGAACGTTTTCTTAATTTTGTTGAACTTTGCTTTTGTATGATATTTAGCTAGAATGAATTGTGGTCTGCGCAATCTACGTCCAGGAAATGGTTCTTGATAAAGACACTGGGTTTCAAAAGTGTTCTATCGAACTAGTGAATGTACAAAAATTGAAGTCAATCATATGTAGAATGGCTTATGGAATTCGATTACGAGGTTGGAATTAGGTAAATTATTATTTCTTTCATATTGTGAATAGTAGAACATTCGAGAACATAAGAGATTCGCAATAGAATTAACGCTGCATCTAGAGCGCTCTGGGGACTTAGAGAGAGAGAGTATTTGACAACCACGACCTTGCTTTGTCAACGAAAATGTCTGCCTACAGAGCAGTTGTCATTCCAACACTGCTATATGGATGTGAAAGTTGGGTCACTTACCGTCGTCATGTGAAAGAATTAGAACGTTTTCAGCAAAGACACCTCAGAAGTATGATGAAAATCCGTTGGTTCCATCACATATCAAACGTGGAAGTACTCAGGAGAGCAAACAGCTTTCCAATTGAGGTGCTTATTTCAAGAGCACGCCTAAGATGGGCAGGTCACGTTCATCGTATGCATGATAACCGCCTTCCTAAATTTACACTTTATGGTGAATTGCTAAGCGATAGAAGAAGGCGTGGCGGTCAACGAAAGAGGTTCAAAGACGCTTTCCATGAAAATCTAAAATCCTGCGGTATTGCAGACGAGCAATGGGAACAACTTGCAGCGAACAAAACCGAATGGCGAGGGGTTGTGGTCAGCTATCAAGGAAATGTTGCTGCAAGAAGGCCGAATCCAAGACCTAACCAGGTCTGTCTGTCCTGACTGCGGTCGACATGTGCTCTCCCGAATTGGCCTCTATAGCCATAGTCGTGTGCACCGTAGATGAATGGGAATTACAATAAACTACACACACCTTTTACTTGTTTTTTATTGTACACAATTAATCGACTGTTAACATTTTTATACTCGGACTCGAGTAACGGCTAATAATAATAATAATAATAAAAAAAGTAGAACATATCCACATCATATGGCCGAAAAATATACAGAGAGAAAAATATGAGAAAATGCAATTCAATAAGTTCTAAATTGGAAAATTCACACGTAACTGGTAACTTGTATCTACATTTTTTTTTCTTGAAATCCATAATAATGACGCAGGTAGTGACTTCCACTTTCAAAATGCATTTACAAATGATTTTGTTTCAACAAAAAATATCACTACAAGCAAATAGGGAGATACTCAATAATAATATAGGCATGAACGGAGTCTAGAAAGAGGCTTTTAAAAATATATTGATATTTATTTATTTTAAAAAAACGACATTCGGTCCTGTACAATCGTTTTGGTTCACCCTGTAGATTCGAAAATAATCTCCAATTTTAAACCCTTTTATGTAGTTTACCAGTACTGTTTTTTAAATTTCTACCTATCGTAGAACTCGCCCCACCCTCTATATAAGTTGAAGAAGTTAGATAATATTTCAAAGAAATATGCTGAGCTTAGTTGATTATAGATGGAGCAACTCCTTAAAGTTCACTTCGCGGTAGTCTTAATTTATTTTATTATTATTATCATTATTAAAATTAATAAGTTAATTTATAATTAAAAAAATAAACTAATGTTAATCATAAATTGTTTAAACATAACGCTTAATTTTCTAATACAAAATAACGCAAGTCTTGAACATACCAAGTAAACTTCTATAACTCTAAATCAGCTTTAATAAAAACGTTATAGCCAACCAACCATTTTATAAGCATATTAACTTTAATGTGAAATAAAATTCTGCTTTGTAAGTTCAAATAAAAATGTTGAGAATATAAACATTACCTACTAGCGACAGCTTTTGTTGTGTAATATTGAGATACTGTATGGAGGAGTATAATAGGTTCCTTTCCTTATAAAAGTAAGTTATATTTCGAGGAGATATGGAATTTAACGTAATACGATGCTAAATTTTCATATAATACTGTAATACATTTGACTTTTATAATCTAAATACAATTTTTCACAATATTAGTTTGCACTGCTAATTCAGAGGCATCAATTCATTAGATCACTATCTTATCAATTTCAATCAATCAATCAATCAATTTATTCTTTCTTTCTTTGTTAAAAAATTATAAATTAAATGTTGAAACATCTAGTAACTTACAAAAACATAATAGACTATAATAACTATATCTACAATACTTTACTATAATACTATACATTGTAAAATATTTATCTACTAATTTATAGTCGCGAAGGAATTTCCCCTCAGAACAACAGTAAAATGGTAAGTGAAGAATAAGTATTGCAATGGGCACTTATCTCTTCAGAGAGTATTCAAGTACAATGTATTTATTGTATAATTTTAAGAGAAAGAAAAATAAAACAAAACAGATTATAAAAGTAGATAGACTACTTAGTTTTAAAAATTATTTAGGAATACATCAAGATTTTGTTGAACATATTTTTTAAATTCTTTTCTATATATCTTGAGTGGTTGAGACTTTATCTGAATAGGTAGTAACTTATAAAATTTTGGAGCAAAGTAGGTAGCATATCGTTGATTATGAGATTTCCTATAGATTGGTAACTTTAATGATTCATCCGAAAAATCAAAAGAGTTAGTTTGGTACGAGTGGACAGTTGCTGGATATAAGCTGCGTATTTTCGGAAGATAAATAAATGTCTCTTAGCTGGTAGAATTTATAATAAAACTTCCCGATTTTTGTGAGATGTGATCTGCATGTTCCGTCCATTTTAGGTGTTGATTAACCATTACCCCTAAATAGTAGGGTGCCCGGGCCCTCAGAATGTGTCATTCTGTTAGCACCTTAATTTGAAAATGTACTGACCATCATAATCCATTTCTAATACCTCATATACAACAAAAATTGAGGTTGTCAAAAAATCGTCCTATGCAGGGGGTGAATGGGGAGAAATTAATGAAAAACACCCTAAACATTTTTATTGCATAATTTGATCCTCTGAAATGGATTGAACCTCGTAAAAAAAATTTGTATCTATAATTAATTTAGTATACTTAAAATAATTTATTTCTCGTTTAGATTTACATGTGTTTAAATAAGAATGCCGCCGAGAAAATTGTTGCTGTTTACACAAAACTTGTAATATTACAATTTCTGATTTTCGTTCAACTCGCATTGTCTCCGAAATTAGTAATTTTTTCTAAAAATACTCTGAAATAAAAATTATGGGCCGCTCTTTCTGGATGCTGCCGGTTTTTTATTTTTTCAAATTGAAGCAGCGGTTACTGAGAAAATGAATGCCAATGCAGTATTTCTAAAGAAATATAATTATTCACGCTTTATTAATTGGTTCTAAATGTAATATAATTGTGGCTACTGCAAAAAAAATTTTAGAGTCCCTTGGTTCTCGTATAGGCACTAAATCCCAATTTAATTTTTTACTGCCTTTAATAATAGGGCGGAGGTGATAGAGGGGGCAGCTAAGGATAAAAAAAAATTGAGACGTTTCGTTCTTGTATACAAACTAAATCCAATTTTAATTTTTTTTATTCCCTTTCATAAGAGTGTGAGGGTGGTATTGGGGGTGATAATAGAGGGTGGCTGATGCCAAAAAAAAAATTTCCTTAAATAATGCCCTAAATTGCAAGTTTATGGACTCTTACCTGCTTGCTTTGCCTATTTACCCTTATTTACCCCATTTACCCCCGAACCCTTCAACGGAATTAGATCAAAATATAATATAGTTCCAGATCTCGTTATAATACATAAGTGTACCAAACTTCAAGTCAATATCATACACGGTTCCAGAGTAAACGTGAGCACAAAAAAGTTATAGACAGACAGAAATTCTTTTAGACGTATTTCAACAAAAAAATTTTTTTTTGCGTTACTATAATTCCACTGGACGTGGAAGTAAAAAAGATTGTCAATAATGTGAAACATTGAAAAATACGCACTTCTTACTTGTATTGCAAGAAATAGCTAAATTCGAATTATTATACATGTAACATGCTGATTCAAATAATATACCAAGTGTATTTTGGAACAATAATACCGATCCCTTAAGTATCTTAAATTAGTTTTTTTAATGAATAATTTTTTCTCCGCTTCCATCCATTTTATCTGATCAAACCGGGCAATAAAAATTTTTGAGGTGTTTTTCATTAATTTCACCCTATCCACCCCTTGCAGAGGACGATTTTTTGACCTCAATTTTTGTTATCTATAGGGTGTTGGAAATGAGTTCTGATGGCCAATACATTTTCAAATTAAGGTGCCAACAGAAATAATTTCTAGAGAACTTTCATGCATTTGGAAACTCTACTAAAATACTTTATAATATTGGTTATTTCTACGGATGGGCAGTTGCATTGTGCATTTTTGATTATAACATTTAAGGAATTATGTATTTCAATACAATTTTCTTGAAGTTGATCAGCAGCCGTGGAGGAAAATGTGATTATATATTTAGTTTTACTAATATTTAGACTCACGAAATTTGAACTAAGCCATGCTTGCACCGAGCTAAGTCCCCGCTCTGCCTTCTGATAAACATTTTTTCAAGTGTCAGCTTGGAATAGAATAGCTGTGTCATCTGCATACGAGATGACACTGCCATCATCAATAAGGTTTCTCGATTCGTTAATATATAAGAAGAACAGAACCGGGTCCAAGACATTACCTTGTGGGACGCCGTCTACAATTACTACTACTTATAGTGTTATTTATTTTTATTCTTTGAATTCTATTTGTCAAATAGTTTTCAAATAACTGCAGCGGACTCCCCCTAATTCCGGCATCATTGAGTTTTTCTAATAAAATTTTGTGGCTTACGGAGTCAAAGGCCTTAGCCAGGTCTAAAAATATATCTAGAGATTTTTTATTGTTATTAAAATGATTCATAATGCCATCTGTTAGTTCAGAAACTGCATCCTCGGTACTTTTGTTAGTTATAAAACCAAATTGTTAACTGTAAAGTGCATTTTTATGTTCTAAAAAAACCCACAAGCCTGTCTTTTATACATTTTTCAAATAATTTTCCAAAGTTATTTATTACAGATACGGGTCTGTAATTTGTTAATTTACAGGATGATCATTATGTTCATATAAATGCAGAAAAGCTGGGTAATTTTATTAGTTTGTATTGCTTGCTTGCTAATATTATCTAGTACTAATACACTAAGTAATGAAATGAAAAAAAAAGTTATAAAAGAATAGGCTTAAAAATCAGCCAAAAATCTGCCATACGACCCGATTCACCTAACCCAGAACAAATACCGCCTGGGCTATAAAGCCTAATGTTTTGAAAGATTATTGGATTATATGATTCATGTGAGAAACGAAAGATAACTTACTATCAAAGACAACACCTAGATCTTTAAACGTATCAGGTCTATTGAGAGATATAGTCAATTTTATAGTCGAATATAATCTTTATTGGACATTTACTGAAAGTAAGAACATTACATTTTATCGTATTAAGGAGTAAGCTATTATTTACACACCATGTATTTAATCTGCTAAGGTTACTTTGCAAATTTAGACAATCATTAGAGTTTCGAATATTTGTAAATAGTTTCATGTCATCGGCATAGAGTAGGCTATTATAATTAAGATTTTTATTGATGTAATTTACAAATATATTGAAGAACAGAGATTCTAGTATTGATCCTTGTGGAACTCCAGATACGAACGACTGTTATTTCATGAGATTTATAGCCATTGTAGTTCACAAATCGGGCTCTACCGCTTAAATATGACTAAAATAACTGAAGCAGTCCACTAGAGAGATCATTTAGATCTAGTTCATGCAGTAAGGTTTCGTAATCCAAACGATCAAATACTTTAGAAAATGCCGTTTGCTTGGAGCCCCGCATCTAATGATCGTGATAAAAATTGGGTTATGCCAAATAGATTTGTTACGGATCTACTTTTTATAAAATCATGCTGCTGTGTTATTATGTTTGATTATACATGATTATATAGTGTCATGTAATAAATACTGGAAAACTGTCGCAAAGTTTATATTATTGTAATGGGCCTGTAGTTGGTAATATCAAATTTGCTTCTTTTTTTTTTTTTTTTTTTTTTTATACATTTATTTAACGTCGGCCTATTTCCGCTACTGAGGCCTAACACCGACGCCTGTAGGCGAGCTACCCCCAACCAGGAATTTTGCCGAACCTCTTCCCTTAAGAAGAGTAGGGATCTTTTACTTGCCTAACATTTAATAGACAAGGGACCGACGGCTTTACATCCCCTCCGAAGGATGGTATATCTCCTATACAACCCTCGCCTAAGGTTGTATAGCTTCCGCGCATACACTGATATACAAGCCGCTGGAAGATGTGTGAGGCGAGAATGCGGTTTCCGTTGGAATGGTCACCATCCAAGTACTAACCGCGCCTGTCGTTGCTTTACATCGCATACCGAAGTATGTACATAGTAAAGACGCACCTACGCTCGCCCCCCTTCTTTTTTTTTTAAAACGGGAAACATTTTAAGCAGGATTCGAAAACATGTGAACACTTAAAATAAAAGCTGATATTAAATCTGGACTGGCTGTCATCTTTGATTTAAGTATATTGAGCGAGTTCAAGACGTCATTTTCATTGAATTCTTTTATTGTGAGGATATTATTACTGTATGGAGTGACATTAATGACATTAAGATTAGTTGGTTTGGTATAAGATTTTTGAAAGGAATATGCTAATGCGTGAAAAACTTTAAAAAATGTATAAATCCAAAAAAATTTAATACTAATTTTAATGCGGGTATACAATTTGAAATTAATGGCGAAACAACGTATTGCAAAGATGAATTAGATATTGCTGAAAACTTTAATAGCTATTTTATACATAGTATTGGGGACATTTTTGATAGCATTGATAGTCAGGAATATAAAACCAGTGTTGACAAATGTACTGACTCTTATTTAGATAATTTCAAACTAATTAACTGCAAGAACTACGCAAAATGATTAACGAATTAGATAATAAAGGATCTGCAAATGCCATACTGAGTAATAAATTAATTAAAACAACATCACAAGTTATTGGACATGTTTGGCTGCATTTCATAAATACCTCTCTTGATTCTGGTAAATTTCCTGATGAGTTAAAAACTAGCACAATTGTACTATAAATAAATAATAATAAGTAACACCACAGGTAATTACGTCCCCCTTTATCCCGGAAGGCTTTAAAAGCGCCTTGTGTGGTAGGGGGCTACACATTTAGAGACAAGGGACACACACCCAATATCCGTGTATAGTGGAAAAATCCCTCTCACAATATTTTCCACTGCCACGACCGGGGATCGAACCCGAAACCTTTGGGTGAGACACAAATGCGCTCACCTCTCGACCACCAGTCATATTACTCATTGAGAAAATTAATAACACGAATAAGTCATGGGAATTTTGACCAATTAATACGCTACCAAGTCTGTTAGAAATAGTAGCATATAATCAGTTAATGGATTATTTTAATAATAATAATTTACTCCTTGTAAATTAGTCTGCATTTCGTGCTAAACATTCCTGTGAATCAGCCTTGCAATTAACAATAACGGAATGGAAACACAACCTGGACAAAGGTAATTACACGGCAGCTGTTTTTCTAGATTTAAAACGAGCCTTTGAAACCATCGATCGTACGATATTAATTAGGAAGCTTAGTATGTTTGGTATTCAAGGTAAAGTCTTAAACTGGTTAAAGGACTACTTATCTGATAGGAAACAAGTAACTAAAGTTGGTAACAGTGCATCATCATCGGTAGTTAATAAGTACGGAATACCTCAGGGAAGTGTTTTGGGTCCCTTATTATTTATTATTTATTAATGACATCAATGAGTTTCATGATTGTGATTTCATAAATTTATTTGCTGACGATACTTTACTGTCGGTAAGCAATGACAATTTAGACATAGCAATAAATAAAATGAACAATTTACTTTAAAAAAGTCTCAGTATCTCAAAAATAATAAATTAAAATTAAATATTTCCCAAACCAAAGCAATGATTATTACTACACCGTATAAATATAAAAATATAAACACTAACCTAATTAGTTTAAAAATTGATAATGATAAAATAGATATGGCTACTGAAGTCAAATACTTAGGATTTATATTAGATCATCAATTACAATTCAATGCACATTTTATATATATATATACAGAAAAAAATAGCAAAAAAACTATATTTCTTCTCTAGAATATCTCAGAAATTATCAATCACGACAAAAATCACCGTGTACATCATTATACAACCTCATTTCGATTACTGTGCCAGCCTATCGTATTCCTTGGATTCACACAAAATAACTGCCCTTCAAAAATGAGAGTTATTCTGAAATGCAACCGATATACTTCTATCCAACAAATGCTCTCTTCTCTTCAGTGGTTGTCTGTAAAAAATAGATTGCTTTACATGGCCATGATTTTTATTTTTATAATTTTGAATAACTTGATACCTGAATATCTAAACAAATTTATATCATTTACCAATCAAATACATCAACATAATACAAGAAACAACAATAAATTATGTATACTAAGGCAAAATCTAAGTCAAACTATGAAAATTTTGCTACATAAAGGTCTCGATCAATACAATAAGTTACCTAATCATGTAGAGCTAGTTCACTACCAGAATTTAAGAGTGAAATTGTAAAATATATCAAGTCGATTACTTAATTATTATTAAGAGTATTATTTTTGTATTTTTATTTATACTTATATGTGTGTGTATAATATATGTGTATACATGTGCATATTAGTTCAAATGTCTGTAAGTGTGTGGATTTATGTACAAACTATTTGTATTTACTTTAAATAGATTTGTATATTAGCATTTCCTATTCAATAATGTATTCATTTCATTCATTCTTTCATTCATTATTTGATATTTCAGGTGATTGAAAAAAAATTTCTTTTTTATATGTAACATGATTGGACATACCTCGATCGCTCTTAAGTGAACTCTCAAATGACCAGAATTTATTCGGCTCGCTGCAAATATTAGATTAAACACTGTCATATTCAGGCGCTGTAGTATTCTTTAGCTTATTTATGTTCTTAATTCCGGGTTCGATCCGCGGTCGTGGCAGTGGAAAATACTGTGAGAGGGATTTTTCCACTATACACGGATATTGGGTGTGTGTGTCCTTTATCTCTAAATGTGTAGCCCCCTCCCACAAAAGGCTCTTCCAGAGCCTTCCCGGATAAAAGGGGTCGTCATTACCTGTGGTGTATTTATTATTAAAAAAATATATTTCCTCTTGTGAAACTCGATTTAAAAATAAGCTATACATAGATATTTTTCTCTTTTTTTTTACTGTATTATTTGCTTTGATTTTGCTCGCCATATCTTTACCAATATTTACAAAATATTTGTTGAAAATTTCAGAAACTAGGTTATTTTTTCGACATTGTGATCAATTTCAACTATATTATCATTTTTCATCACATTCAATCCATGTTTTATTTTGTCCTATGACTTTTTCATATTATTTTTGTTTTCAATTATATTGTTGCAATGATACTTTTTTTTACATTTTTTATTAAGTTATTTTTTCTATTTCTGTAATTCTTATATCTTTCTAAAAACTTCATTTACATCTTTTACTTCATATGATTCATGCCATGTATAATTTTTCATCAGCTCTTAAAATTATTGATTACTTTATTATTTTTTTATCTTGAAACTTAGGTTTATTTTCATTTTTTCATATTTCACTTCTACTTTGTATTTTATTTATAAACAAATCAACCGACTTGTCAGTTAATAATTAACTAAAAAGTAAGCATGTTATCCTGTATAGAATTGATGTAGACTCCAAAATATGACAGAAATAAAATCTGCACGTATTCATTTTGCATAAAGTAAACTACTGATGTCGAGAAGCAATGTACAATTACTTAAAGAGTTGACAAATGATGGAACGTCGTGATGCGAGTAAAGGTAACCCTTTCTAAATCACATAATGCATTAAGACGAATCATTGTAGCACAATGTATTTTACGTCGTCCCTTAGTGAACGAAACCTACTTCGGTTTTAAGTGAATGTATTGCATCGGTAGAGAAAATTTTATCGAAAGAACAGGCTATCGTCATTTTATTGCTCGTGTAAACTAAAACACGATTTGAGTTTCCATGTTCGTCAAACTAGTATAAATAATTTTGCTACTTTTTGTAACAGCCGTCCCCTTTAGCTTATCATCTATTTCAGCCCTTTAGTCTCGCTAATTATTTGTCAGAGGAACAAACTGATTTATGAATGTAATATACTTAATTAACATTTATTTTATAATTACTTTACAATTTGCAATCGAACTATTTAAAAGCAGTTAAAATTCTGAAACCTAAGTTTTTTATGGCAATGAAAATCGTAAGCTAAAGTTAAGACTTGAACAAATAATTTTTAAGTACAACAATTAATTTATTGATATTTTTTACAAATACTGACTCGCTACGTCTTCAGAAAAATATGATTTTGTCATTTTTATGTAGAACTAAAAAATGTATGAAAAATTATAATATTACAATGAATTTAAGTTATTTTTCATTGTGGTTGTTCATCAATAAAAGTTTCAAATTCCGAAGTATCTTCGAGATTATCGCCGTCTTTGAGCTCTTCAATTTCAATATCGAATATTATTTCCTATTATTTGGGTTTTCTACCACATGTATTATTATCCTCTTCAAAAACAAATCACCGAATCTACAAAATAAGAGAATTATTGGAAAAAAGCCTCTGCGACCGTGACGTTTACGTCAAAAGAATAGTAAGATTTTATGTTTTGCAAATAATATAAATCGGAATAAGCACAGAAATAATGTATTTTGCTGACGTTTCGGAAAGTAGTCTCTTTCCGTTTTCAAAGCTTTTCTTTGGAAGAACTCTTATTTTGCTGTGTATGTCAAATACACAGCTTTAAGATTATGTTTAAGTTATTTCCATAGATACTTATTACTTACACATAACACAGAACTGATGATATTTTCTTATAGATAATGTTTAGTTTGTTAGGTTCCTCTTTTAACATTGGTAGCCAGGTTGTCCAAATATCTACAGAACAATTCGGTACGCACTTATCTTCATTTAATAAGATTGTTGCAGATTCTTTAATTTTCCTTTTTTTGGTATCTGCTTCTTTTGTTAAAATTTTTGCCGAGTCCCAATTTATTCTATGTCCGTTTTCCTAAGCATGTTCACAAATCTTTGATTTCTGAATTTCATTCTTTCTAATGTAATACTTGTGCTCACCCAACCTCACACTGAAAGGTCTGGATGACTCACCCACATAACATTTATTTTATCACATTCGCACGGGATATTGTAAATACAGTTTTTCGAATTCTGCTCTGTTTATCGGTTTTGTTTTTGTTAAAATCTTAAAGTGTTCCCCGTTTGAAATATCGTCTTAACATCAAATTTGACACTTATACGGCGTAGCTTCTCCGATAGTCCGTATACATAAGGAATTATTGCTGTGTAATGACGTTCAGGTTTTTGTCGTACCTGATTGTCCATATTTTCAAAATTTATGAGAACTCTATCATCGAAGGCTTCAGGGTATTGATTTGGTACTAGAGCCTCTTTGATAAATTTTTTCTCGTTATTTAATATTTCATTATTAGATGAAATTATTTTGGCCCTATCGTATAAACATTTTACAACACCCCTTTTAACAATTATTGACTGATTTGAGTTAAAATTTAGATATCTATTAGTATGTGTTGATTTTCTATAAACGCTTGTTTCAATTGTATTGTTTACCCTTCTAATTAAAACATCTAAAAACGGTAGTTCGTTCCTACTTTCTACTTCTAATGTGAATTTAATAGACGGTTCCTTACTATTTATATTTTCCAAAAAAAACTATCTTGTAAATCAACAGTATGGGGCCAAATTGCAAAGGTGTCGTCAACATATCTCCACCAGACAACCGGTTTGTTTATACAATTTTGAACATGTGTGTTCTCAAAGTTCTCCATAAATATGTTGCTTAAAATTGGTGATAATGGAGACCCCATAGCCATACCAAAATCCTGCTGATAGGACTCATTGTCCAATTGAAAATAGGTTGTTTTTATACACATTGTTAAGAGTTCCATTATGCTATTTAAACTTAATTTAGTTCTAGTTTCCAAATTATTATCATTAAGCAACCTGTCTTTAACTATTTTTAAGGTTTCATCTACCGGAACATTGGTAAAAAGACTAACTACATCAAAACTAACCACCAGGTGTGATTCATGAATATCGTTTTCATAAATTTTTTCTATAAAATGTTTACTATTTTTAATATATGAATCGGTATTTCCAGATAATTTCAAACATAACCTCTGACTATTCCTTTGACGTAAACGTCACGGGCGCAGAGGCTTTTTTTTCCAATAATTCTATTATTTTGTAGATTCGGTGATTTGATTTTGAAGAGGATAATAATACATGCAAATCCCAAATAATAAGAAAGAATATTCGTAGAATGCCACAAATTACTTTCAGACAATATCAATATCGAGACTCTTTGCTGGCCCTTCATAGATAATCTCTTTCGAATCACTTAAGTCTTCAAACATTTCTTCGTCTCTATTTGAGCAGTTTTCGTACATTTTAAACCGTGTTTTCGGTAGCCACATTTTTGTTTATTACAACCACTTTCACAGCTGCAGCTAATATTCTTTAATAATTTTTCTGGAATTAAATCTAAACTGTCTGGGATAAATTTGAGCACGAGTCTATTTAGATGTTCATTCCAGCCCCATTGCTTAACTTTTTTGTTATCGGACTCGTTGCCCGAATAACCAAGCCAAGTTTGCAATTGGTAATAAACCTTATAGTAGTGGTGTGCAGCTGCTCCTTCAGTTGTGGGAAGCTTTTCCAATTTAAAAATAGATTTGTTAGTTGCCAGTTGGTAATGCTCAAATCTATATCCATTTTTTGCAATGATTATTTGGTCTGTATCTTAAAAAAAATACTAGTTAGGCTTGATAAATTTTTGACTCAATAATGATTTTACTATTGTTTTTCCTTTTCCAATAAAACCGAAAGTTGTATCTCAACCCGAAAAAGAATGAAGAAATGCTATGACTGGTGGTCGAGAGGTGAGCGCACTTGCCTCTCACTCAAAAGGTCTGGTCGTGGCAGTGGAAAATACTGTGAGAGGGATTTTTCCACTATACACGGATATTGGCTGTGTGTCCCTTGTCTCTAAATGTGTAGCCCCCTCCCATACAAGGCTCTTCTAGAGCCTTCCGGGATAAAGGGAGTCGTAATAACCTGTGGTGTTATTTATTTATTTATCATATTCGTGTAGCTGCCTACTACTGCTTCTCAGTTCGAGCAACGAGAAGCAGCTGTAGGCAGCTTTCAGTGAGAACCTGAAGATGGCAGATGAGATTCTGCCGAAACGTCGTTTAGACAACCGTGACTCCTGGAGGAGTCGATCATCGACGCGGGAGAGCACCCGGAAGTACAACAACACTTCATATATATATATATATATATATATATATATTCCAAAAAACGAGCTTATTCAATGCAAGAAAAGGTACACTTTCACATAATTGCATGTAAATTGAATTATTTTTGTGAGAGATAAAAAACCGAAAAATCGGTTTTCCGATGTTTTCTCAAAAAAATTGAGGTTTATTTGAAAAATGCCTGACTTGATAGTTTTAGATTTTTTGATTATCTACAACTTTTGTACCGAACATTTTCCGCTAGGAGGTCACGTTTCGATGAAAATCGCAAAAATCACTTTCAACCCCTAAACAACACCCCTATTTCACTTTATGTCTTGTTTAATTTTTGTTTCTTTCCCTTAATTATAACCTTAATTAAATTTCCCGGCTGGTTGTTGCCTGTTATAATTTTTTTTTAAGTATTAGCACCAGCCTAATATGGAAAAGTCTGGTTTATTTTATTTCAAAAGATAACGCATTTTTTTCTTGCCACCACTATTTATTTTTAAAATGCATGTTTCGCAGTTACCGTCCGTCCGGTCGGGTTATAACTTCGCGTAAATTGAACACAATTTTTGCTAGTTTGTGTTTAGTGCTCGCTTATAAAAGCATTTTCCCTGACGATATGAAACAACTACGAGATTATACTCATATAAGTAAAATGATCTTTCCTATAAGCACTTGAAAGCTGTACATAAAGTGCAGTTATAAATTTCTAGAATACCAGCAAAGCTCCAATAAAAAGACACTGCGACGGAATCTTCAATACAACTTTTATGACAATGCCGTAAAAGCACGTATACTGACATATATATTAAACGACATAAAACAGGAATTAACTAGAGATGTTCCTGCTGTGATCCTTAGATACAAGTTGCCGTTTCAGAGAATTACTATTTCTGATTGGTTGGCATATGGTCTACAGTTTTGTTCTGAATACCAGCGCTAAAAGGTTTTTGTTACTATATCTTGTTCTTTTATTATTTACCTTTGTTTGTTCTGATAAATTTTTGTAAATTACTAACATAAATATTAAGGTTATTATACTTATTTATTAATACAGACGTGGTTCAAGTAGTTGACGTATAGGTGGTGGGTGCATTGCTATATATTAAACCAGCATCCAAACATATCAGTATTTAAAACTTCTTTAGTAGAAACTAACTATGGGTGTAAAATTATGAAAATCGACATCATAAATATTACATGGTTAATTGGATGTTTACACTCTTAACTACATTAATACACGAACCAGAAAGCTTGAAATTAAAACGTAATTTCTGTTTTAATCTTCTGCCCTCTAGAAGCACATTTTTTCGGGGGCGAGAGTAGGTCTTTACTATGTACATATTTCGATATGCGATGTAAAGCAACGTTCGGCGCAGTTAGTAGTTGGATGGGTGACCAACGAAGACCGCGTTATCGCCTCACACATCTTCCAGCGGCTTGTATATCAGTATATGCGCGGAAGCTATACAACCTTAGGCGAGGGTTGTATAGGGGATATACCATCCTTCGGAGGGGATGTACAGCCGTCGGTCCCTTGTCTATTAAATATTAGGCAAGTAAAAGATCCCTACTCTTCTTAAGGGAAGCGGTTCGGCAACATTCCTGGTTGGGGGTAGCTCGTCTACAGGCGTCGGTGTTAGGCCTCAATAGCGGAAATACGTCTACATTAAATAAATGTATATAAAAAAAGCACATTTGAACTATTCTAAGCCCGGTCAGGCTATTTATTTTTCGATTGCAACAGACACTAGACCGCTAGATGGCGCCTGCTGACTATTTTGCATGTCGCTATCGTAAAAATACAAGTGTGTGTGGTAGCATGTTGACATTCATATTTTTCTTTCGTGCCTGTAAATATTGCCATCGGATGGAGTTAAAATCACCGATGGGTGGATTTTTCTTTAGATATACCCTACTTACTAATTTTAAAGCTAATTTACATAAGTCACATGGGGAAGCTCGGGCTTGATTCAATTATAGGTGGAAAAAAATTTCCACCCCCCCTGGTCACCTACCACCTTATTCAAAAAAACACCTCCTGTAAATTATCATTTTTTTTTCTCATAAAAAATATCAATTTTCCAACCCCCTACAGGGGTGAAAGACTGAGGTAGGGGTGGCTGAGGTCAAATCCCTCGAGGGACCTTCCGTTGGAGAAAGTTGTGCCTAAGCAATATGCAGCTTTGACCCACGAAAAAATAATAACTCACACATTATGAGGTTTAAGTTGTCTAAAGTAAGGTTAGTAATCATTTCCAGGTTCACGAATTAAATTAAAAATCAGCATAGCTTGTTGATGACACTGACAGTTAATGAGTTTATGTTTTCCTGTGCATTGAAAAATTATCTGTAAGTCATGGTTTGTAAAAAGGTAGTACCTAAAGGAATAGTAATTCATCCTATTGGAATAGCGTTGATAGTACTTGGATGTGTGACAGCTGTTTCATTGCATAACATTGCAATGATGGAAGCCAAGGAAAAAGGAGGTGATGCAGAAGAAGCTGCACAAGAAGCACCAGAAGAGTAACGTCTAGGAAAACAAGTAAAATATTGAATCTACAAATTGTGTTATGTTATATAACTTTGTGAACTAGCCAAATAATAAAATATTTGATAATGAATTTTGGGAAAACGTTCTGTTTTAAGTCAAATTAGGTTATAATCCAGGTCAGATAGTTTATTTTTTCGAAAAATTCCTCAGTGCATTTTGTGAACGTGACGATTAGGAGAAAATAGTGGGAAGTAGATGTATATGTTTTGGAAAGCTAATTTTATTTGGAACATGTAGAAAAAAGGGCATGAAAGTGCCGAAAACAGGTTTTTTCACGTTTCCGATGCGAAAGAAATTTTTTTTTACTACGAAATAGCTCTTAAAAAGACGAAAAAAAGAGTGTTTAAAATCAGTCAATAACTTTTTGCACGAAAAATAAGAAATCGCTACATATGGCCATTTTTTGCCATTTAATTACAGGGACTGTAATTACCGTAGGTTGTTTTTTCGGAGCTTAAATTGTAGTTTTTATCAATACTTACCTCGGTCGTGGGCAAAAAAAAATAGGACGTCTTATAACGGCATTTTGCTAAAATCTAGTTGTGTACATTAAACTTTAATTTTTGTGACATTGTCAGTTAGTTGTCATACTTTATTGCAAGTGTGCAAAAAACTAATATGCCTCATATAAGCGATTTAGTTAAATCTGGACTTATTGCTAAAGCAGAAGATGGATGGTCAATAAGACAAATTGACAAATTATAATATTGACAAAAATTCGATGTGTGACATTTTAAGAAAGTGGAGAATAAACGGTACGATTAGTAGAAATCCTGGATCAGGGCGACGAAGGATATAAACTCAACAACAAGATTTGCAGTTGGTAAATGCTTTAGTAGAAAATTCATTTTACTCAGCTATTCAGGCAGCTGAAGAAACGAATTTTCCTGGATCGAGTAGTACTGGTCGCCTACGAGTAAGAGAATCAGAGCTACGCTGTCATGCAGCAGCACAGAAATACTTACTTAAAGCTGAACATAAGGAAGCTCGAGTAGGATTAGTGCTTGAATTTTTAGCGCATGATGTAAATTTTTGGAACAACTTTTCAATCAACATACAGCGGTCGTATTCGTGTTTACCGCCCTCCGAATGCTCGATTCGATGAGAAATATATATCTAACAATGATAAAAGTGGTCGATTTTCCGTTAAAATGTGGGCTTGGATATCGGCACGTGGTCCTGGTGTTTTGTGACATATTGAGGAACGATTTATTAGTGGAAATAATAAATAATGCATGGGAAAATAATATTACTAATGATTATTTTATAAGGTTATTTAATTCTATGCCAAACAGACTTATAGAAGTTATAATAGAAATGGTGCAATAACGAAATATTAATAGTTTCTTGTTAAGTAGGATATCCTTTGTCCTTTGATCCAGAATTTCTACTAATCGTACCGTTTATTCTCCACATTCTTAAAATGTTACACACCAAATTTTTGTTAATGTTATAACGCAGTGCAATTTGTCTCATTAACTATCCATCATTTGCTATACCAATAACTACAGCATTAAAATAAAAAATAAATTAAAATTGATATCTGTTTTATTTCGGCTACTCATTACATATTCAAATAGAGACAGATTTACATCAGAAAAAAAAAGTTGTCCTATTTTTTTCCGCTCACGACAGTACATGGTAATTATCGGTTTTCGTTATACTTTCTAAATTTTGCGGTCGGTCCCCGGTTACATCGGCGTGTAGCGACATTTACTACATTTTCTAAAATTACACTTCTTGATGAGTTTCCAAGATTTTGGCATAAAGCACTGCGTTTTTCAATACAAACTAGCAATATTTGCACACAAAACTTAATCAACTGCACTGTAATAGATCTTAAAGCAAACTGAGAAACCAGAGATAAGCTACTACATGAATTATTGCCACAAAGGCACGCTTCGTGACCGTCTATTGTGCGCGATGGGCGACCCAGGCAAATTGACAGCCAAAGGGGGTCAGCTAAATGTAAAGCAATGAAATGATTTTTTTTTGTATATTCAGTAAGTTATAAAGTACCATTTTCTCACTAATATTTAACTTGTTTCTCGAAGATATAATTCGGTCCATTTAGGGCCCAGGGGGCTCGGCTAAGTAGTTTACTAAAATTATGAAATTATTCATGCGTACTAATGAATCCACGACGCACAAATATATATTCAATTTCTAAAAAAAATTGTTCGGCCCACCCTATTATACATGCGTTTAGCGGCTGCGATACTATGTCTGTATTTTTCAATATTGGTAAAAAAAAATTATAAAATTTATAAATAAAAATATTATACAATTAAAATCATTGACACGTTTTTACGCGACAATGCAAATGAAGAAGACATATGTTCTGCATCAGAATTTATTACAGCTTCTTTGTACGGGGCAAAGCTGAATAAGATTCTTAGTAGCTGCCACTTCTAACTTTTTGCAAATTATCAAAAAGTACAAAGTTTTCTCTGGCTCAATTACTGCCAACGCGTGATGCCGCTAAACAGCACGGCTTAAGGACATATTTTCAAAAAGTGGAATGGTAAGCATTTAAACCCTCTTCGCTGGGGTTGGAAAAATCAAAATATGGATTGATAATTAATTCCATGAATGAACCTTATGGACCAAAGATTTTCTTCAAAAAAATGGCTTGCGGATTTGTTGTCACGGAAGCTGTGGTTGCAGGTAACTAGGACTAACTTGTTCTATGTTTTGCAAATAATGTATGGGTGTCAATTGCGACAATATACAATAAGCAGAGATTGCAAAAGAGGATGTCCTTGAAGATGTGGATGAAGATATTGATATTCAATTTGAAAATGTTATTGAAGAGATGCAATGAAATGTTTATAATTTGCAAATAGTTTAATAAAATATTCTTACCTGAATAAGCTTTATTGAATACAAAATTATAATATTCTTATTGGAAAAAAGACAAATCTCTATATATCAGATAGATTTATTTATTTATTTATTTATTTACTGCAACAAAGTTAACAAACAAAATGTCTTAACCTAATTTACATAAAGAACAAATGTGACACCTGAGCAGACCTCGTATTGTGTCGAGCAGTATTTACATTCTCGTTTAGTTGTCCTAATACATATAAATAAATATGTATCTAATAATTTGTAAAACAGTATATAATTTTGATTGAAGTATAATAAGTTGATAATTAACAAAGTGGGCATAGAAGTGGTGTGAATATTTTGAGGCTGCGTAGGAAAGAATGCAATAATGTACAGACAGAGGTAATAATTGTGCGATGGGAAATGATGGATATATAAAAAGAGTTGTGAGTTTTAATGTACATTACTACTATTGTATATTATTAACCTACATAATACATTAACCTTTATAATCTAATTTTGTAGAGATATTAGCCATAGCAAATAAATAATATGTGGCGTTTGTATTAAGTTATGCTAGGATGGACAGGAGTGTAGTGTAATTGCCAATCAGATATTTTTTTGTTTCTATTCGAAACCGTTTTCTCCTCATTTCTTTAATACGTGATGGAAGTTTATTAAGAAGTTTGGTTCCATTGTATTTAATGCATTTTTGGGTGACAGTTTTGGTATGTAACGGTAGTGTATATATGTTGTTTGTCCTAGTCCTTGTTTCATATTGGTGTTCAATAACAGATCCAATGATATCCTTCTTGTTATGTGCGTAGGATATGGCAGCATGCATGTATATTCCCTTCACATCAAGCAATTGTTTTTCGATAAAGATGTCTCTGCAGCTATCTCTGCTTTTTTTATTAAAAATTATTCTTAAAATATAATTTTGTGTTATTTGCAGAGGTTGTAAAGTTGCTTTATAAGCTGAGCCCCATACCGTGACACCATACCTAATTATAGATTCAACTAAACTGTTGTACACGACTAGGAGAGTTTTATTGTTTAGTATGCTCTTTAGGCTATAAAATTTATAGATTAGTTTCCGTATTCTTCCATTTAGGTAAGCGACGTGACTTACCCATTTCATGTGCGGATCTAGGATCAACCCTAAGTATTTTATGGTGTCGGCACTATGTACACAATTGTTAACCGATTTATTAACAAGTACAGGTTCTTGCACTTGAGGCATTCCAATTTTTGTTGGGGAAAATGACACATATTTAGTTTTCGTGATATTTAGTTTAAGGCGATTGTTATCTAACCAAGTTTTTACTTTGCTGATTGCATCTGTAGCTTTTTGTTTTGTGGATTCCCATGTCTCCTCCGCACAAATTAGTACTGTGTCGTCTGCATATGATATAATATTGCATCCGTAGTTTTTTTGTAAGAGATCGTTTATATATAAGGAATAAGCTAGGGCCTAGGATAGTTCCTTGTGGAACGCCAGTTCTTATTTTTTTTGCTTCGCTGTACGAATTACCTATTTTAACTTGTTGTGATCTATTGGCTAGGTATTCTTTAAACAAATCGTGTACTCTCCCGCTGATGCCTATTTTGTTTAGCTTGTTGAGTAGTTGAGTATGGGATACCATGTCAAAAACCTTTTGTAAGTCTAAAAAGATGGCTAAAACTTTCTTGATCGATTCGAAATTAGTTAGTATTGTATCTGTTAACAATTGAAGAGGTTCTTCAGTGCCAATATGCTTCTGAAATCCATATTGATGTTTTGATATTATTTTATTTTTATCTATGAACGATCGGAGTCTATTATTTAGACACTTCTCAAAAATTTTTGCGATATTATTTATTAACGATATTGGACGATAGTTTGCCATATCATTTTTGCTGCCATTTTTATATATTGGTACAACAATACTTTCTCTAAAACTTTCAGGGACGGTGGCATTTTTAAACATAAGATTAATAATGTAAGCAATAGGGTTACTGATGTGTTTAGATATGAGTTTTAAGGTTTTTGTTGATATACCGTCTTTTCCCGGTGAGGCGTTATTTTTCAGGTTAGATATTACCTCTTCTATTTCGCGGTCATTCACGTCCTCTAGGAACATTGAGTTAACATTTTCCTTTAGGCTTTCGTTTCCTACCATGTTATGTATTTGTTCGGGAATATCTCTTGTGATTTGTTCGCCAATTTCAATGAAAAAGTTGTTGAAAGCATTAGCTATCTCTTTTTGATCAATTATTTGCTTATCGTCCTCAATAATTTTGTCAATACTATCCGTGCATTTTTTATATAGATAACTTCATTGGTGCAATCCCAAATTTTTTTGTAGTTATTTCCGGAGGATTGGATTTTTTCCTTGTAGTAGTTATTTTTCGTAGCTCTAATTAGCATTGTTACGGTATTTCTATAGTTCTTATAGTACTCTTTTAGTTATCTGTTTCCTTCGTCTTTCATGAGTTTCCGCTTTATTTTGTCACGTTTTAATATGGAATTCAGTATCCCTTGTGACATCCATGGTTTAAGTTTATTGTTTTTGTTTGTTAATGTCACTATTTTTGTTGCGTCCTCTATTTTTGAATTTATATTGTTATAGAATATGTTAGCCGCTTTATCGGCTTTGCTTTCTTTGTATAATTCATCCCAATTTATTTGCGCGACCCCGTCCAAAAATTTTTTTTCGTCTAGTTTTTTAATTTCCTTTATCTTTTTTGTTTTTAGCTTTTCATTATTTTCAAGTTCTACATTAAAGATTATTGGGTAGTGATCAGTTATATTATTATGTAATACTGCAGCTACACTATTTAGTTGCGTGTTTGTATTTATTTTAGTAAAAATGTGATCTATTATCGTAACACTGATATTGTGAACGATCCATGCTTTTGATGGAAGTCTGAAGGACGTATTTTTTTGTTCGAAAAACTTAGAAAAATTGAAAAAAAAAAAAAAAATAGGAAAAAGAAAAAATTAATTTTCTTTTTCCTCAACCTTTTCTAAATGCTAAATAAAAATATTACGTTCACAAAATTTTTTAGGGTTCAAGTGACTGTTTCAGACGGAGATTAATGGATAAATCATACTTACTGTCGTTTATGCTTAACTGCGGCTCTGATGGTACTAATTGGTAGACGTCGTAACACTATAAATCTAACACTGTCTGTTTTACACTCTCTTAAAATTTAAATCTGAAAGGGAAATTTTGTTAGAAAACACAAGTAAAAGACAATATAAAGTTCAAAAAATGTATATTAAATCTTTAAAAAAATTTATGTTTTTTACAACAACTTCTTCAGAGAAAATGTTAACAAACAATGGTCTGACCCGTGTACAACACATGGTGAGGAACGGGACGATTCATACGGTACCAACTACCATCCAATATGCAGTTTGAAAAGCTAACGATGCACAAAAAGATTCAAGGAACAGTTCATGTAACTGAAATTTTGGTGGGCTTATGCTTGCCTGTCTTATAAACGTATTTTATTAATTCACATAAATTTTGGTCGCTCCTCGGAGCTTAAAATTGCTTGAAGCGTATCTACTTCGTTTGTATTATGCAATAACAAATTTTACGTTCAGGCAAGGCAGATCCCATGCACGTGTGAGTACATGGTAATAATACTTTTTTGACTCCGAATCACTGAGGAACCGGTTTAGGGCAAACCCCGTCAAAACACATCATTTCCCCGTCAAATCCGACTGCTAGGAAATGATGGGGGTCCCATGTCGCTAAGGGCTATTTTCGCTATAACTTCCGATATACTTTGGATAGTCGTTGGACTAACTTGTCCTCATATTCAACACTTCGTAAGAGTTGCAGTGCTTGACAACGTGGATTCGTAAAAGGGTTTTTAATCTTGGAAATTTGGAAGTTCAAGTCCAATTTTATTATACTTTCTAAAATTGGGTGGTCGGGGCGACATTACGTCCCTGTGCAGCGACATTTACTACACTTACCAAATTAACGCTCCTCGAAGAGTTAGCGAAAATTTGGCATAAAAAACGCTCCGAAGAGCAAAAATATATTTCCAAGAATTAAAAACCTCCTCCACGGCGTTTTTACGTGAAGCACGCTTTTCTTACGAAATATTTCCTAAGTCGGATTTTGTTACAACGTCGAAAAGTATATCGGGGTTATAGCGTTCTTTAACACTCCCCTCCTTTCCGTGAATCTTTTTGTGTAACGTTTGGTAAATTGTTTGTTTGAAAATAAAATGGATCATTGGATGTAGTCTCCCATGTGTTGTATTCGGTTATCGTTCAGACCGGCCTATCTGAACAAAACATAGATGCAAATCTAAAAATGATGATAATTTGAACATATATCGATGCATAGCATTCGATTGAATTATTGAACATTGTGTTTCAAAAATTGCATAAAAAAAAGAAAAAAATCGAAAATCCTCAGATTCTCGATGACACAACACAAACACTTTCGACGCACTTATCTTTCTTAGTGTTCTTCCACTAATGCGGGCTTGCGTCTGCTCCTCCTCGTGTCTATGCCTCGTCGATCACCTTCGGTGTCGAACTGCCTTCTGGAACAGCTTAGGTGGTCCTCGGACTGCTTGCTCCAGCTATACATTGGTTCTGCTCGGTTTATATGAAACAATAAAACAAAATTTTAGTAAAATGTTTGTTTACATCCCGTCTGGGGATCTGCGACCGATAACATATCGTCGTCTTTGAGAATGGAACATTGAATTTTGTTGACTTATATTGGTTGAAATAGTTTTTATTTAAAATCTCTTCTTGGGAGAAATCTGCGACAGAATCTGCATCCGTCGGATCGTTGCATCTGCCCCTCCAGCAGACGTGGCGGCATCTCGCCCTTGAGTTGCTAGACTCGTCTGAATCGCGCTCTGCGTCAGAGTTGTCGTCTTTCCATGCCGTGCCAATGGAACATTTGTTTGGACCCTTTGGGTCGGACTCTGCTTACAGATGAATGTTTAATAACATTTGAGGACTTAGAAAAATTATAAAAAATACCAACTCTGCCGGACACGGTCAGAGTTGCTGCAGTGAATTTGGAAGATTTGTATGGTCGATACAATATCCTCGATAAAAATAACTTGTAAAAATTGCATAAAAAATACCAACTCTTGCCTGACACGACAAGAAGTTGGTATGGAAATTTTGATATAAAATAAACCTAGCACTAAGTTAAAACTTAGCCTAGATTGAAAATATAATGGAATCAGAAGTAGGAATGCTTTGGACTTTTTGAACTGCTTTCGCTTAAATGAGGCTCGTCGGCAGGTACATGAACTGCTTTCACCTCATCGTGGTCCGTCAGCAGGCCCATGAGCGGCTTTCACCTTATTGTGGTCCGTCAGCAGGCACATGAGCGGCTTTCACCTGATTGTGGTCCGTCGGCAGGCACATGTATTGTGCTCCTGTCTGCTCGGACTGCGGGACCCTCGCGAATTCTTGACCTGATTGAGAGGTAGTGTCGTCGAGGAATGTGTCGTCTGGACTGTCCTCCTCTTCCTCAGATGAATTCAATTATTGGGCTGCGGGACTCCCGCGAGTTCTTGCTCTGATGAAGAGGCAGTTTCATCGAGGAATGTGTCGTCTGGACTATCCTCCTCTTCATTAGATGATTTGAAATTCAACATTTAGTTGTTTGTGTAGAGCTGATCGCAAATCATTGACATGGATCTTTGTAATTATATTCAACTTCTGATCAATATACATGGCATAAAATAAAATAAAAAATTGTTTTAAAATTATTCGTTAGGAAGATCGTCTAACGTGAGTTGCTTCTGCCTTGGTTCGGGCGTTGAGCTGGGGATCTTGCAGATTGACCCTGGCCTGGGTCTCTGGCCCCTTGAAAGTTTCCCGGTCTCCTATTGAGATGAGGGTTATTCGGGCATTGGCTATGGAAGTGCCACTGCACTGTGTCTGTACAGTATCGGCACGGGGTTGCCGGTCGGTCGGGTACTCGGAATTTCCCCGATCCGCCATTGAAATTGGTTTGCCTGCGGTCAGGATTCGCTGATCCGCCTGAAGAATTAGGCATAAAAAAAAGGACGACCAGGCGCTCTGCCTGGACCGTCCTGTCGAGATACGTCCTCTCGGAAATGCACCCTCGGTGCTGTCGGAGTTGGGCTTCCATTGCTCCTTATACTTAAATTTTGTGGACTGATGTGTCCCGGCTCTCGATAGTAAGACGCGCGGGACAGACGTTGATCAATAAGCTGGATTAGCGACGTCTGTTCGTCAGCTGAATCCCGCTCGACGTTAGTAGCCGCTGCTATTAACATCTCGGTGTTTGAAATTAGGTTGCTTCTCAAGCGTGACCTAATTTCTGGACGCAGTTGGTCCATGATGACCCGAGCTCTGATGGCTTCGGATTTAAAGGGATCAATACGATCGAAAAGACAGGTTTTCCTTGTGATAAACACTGCCGTGTCGTCTAAAGACGTTTGCTTGACGGCATACAGTTGAGCAATAGCTCGTGACTGTATGTCGGGAGAATTAAATCTCGTAAGGAATCTTTCCTTGAATAAGGCATACGAAGTAGTCAACGTCCTAAATTGTTCGGACCATCGTTGAGCTTCGCCCTTGAGTTGGCCGGTTACGTTATGGAGGCGATCATAGTCGTGGCTTATGCGAGCTCTGTCGAAATATTCCTCCATAATTTTCAGAAATGCTTCTGGATCTTCATGATCAAGCCCATGGAACGTCACGTTCGGACATCTTTGTCTCTCATGGGGCGTACAGGTCGACACGTTCTGTATCGCCTGCACGAAGCCCTCTGCCATTTTCAGAAACATACTCTCCATCGAAGCAGTTTGTGGCTGTGAAGCTGATAAATTAACATTATCTCCCTCCGGATACAGTCGCTGTGGTTCTATCCCTCTAGAACCGTCGTCGACGAGCGGTGCGGTGACTCGCTCATAAAATTCTCTTGGGGTCGACCCCTCGGAGTCTTCCGCCATGAATGAGAAAGGATTTGTTGGGTTTGGGGACGGCATGGTCCCTGTTCGGGCGCCATGTGAACGATCCATGCTTTTGATGGAAGTCTGAAGGACGTATTTTTTTGTTCGAAAAACTTAGAAAAATTGAAAAAAAAAAAAAAATAGGAAAAAGAAAAAATTAATTTTCTTTTTCCTCAACCTTTTCTAAATGCTAAATAAAAATATTACGTTCACAAAATTTTTTAGGGTTCAAGTGACTGTTTCAGACGGAGATTAATGGATAAATCATACTTACTGTCGTTTATGCTTAACTGCGGCTCTGATGGTACTAATTGGTAGACGTCGTAACACTATAAATCTAACACTGTCTGTTTTACACTCTCTTAAAATTTAAATCTGAAAGGGAAATTTTGTTAGAAAACACAAGTAAAAGACAATATAAAGTTCAAAAAATGTATATTAAATCTTTAAAAAAATTTATGTTTTTTACAACAACTTCTTCAGAGAAAATGTTAACAAACAATGGTCTGACCCGTGTACAACACATGGTGAGGAACGGGACGATTCATACGGTACCAACTACCATCCAATATGCAGTTTGAAAAGCTAACGATGCACAAAAAGATTCAAGGAACAGTTCATGTAACTGAAATTTTGGTGGGCTTATGCTTGCCTGTCTTATAAACGTATTTTATTAATTCACATAAATTTTGGTCGCTCCTCGGAGCTTAAAATTGCTTGAAGCGTATCTACTTCGTTTGTATTATGCAATAACAAATTTTACGTTCAGGCAAGGCAGATCCCATGCACGTGTGAGTACATGGTAATAATACTTTTTTGACTCCGAATCACTGAGGAACCGGTTTAGGGCAAACCCCGTCCCCGTTTTTTTTTATTTCTAACTTCTCCTGTATCTTTTCTACTTGGGTGTTTAGAAAGTCCTTGTCACTTACTAATTGCACAATGGTTTCTTTAATTATAACTTGTAAGTCACTAATTTGGTCGCGGGTAAACATGCTTTCGGCCGATAGTTTAAGGATGAGCCAGAGAGGTTTATGACCACTGTTTATTGTAGCTTGTTTAGAATTTATCTGGTCAGAGCGCACAGCACGTCTTACTCGGACAACGGCATGAACGAGAAAAAAAGCAATATTTAAAAATAGATTGTTAATTTGTTTAAAAACACACACATTTGTGAAAATATTTATCCATTATTAACAAATTAACTTGAAATACATTGTTTTATTCGAGTAAAAATCAATTTTGTTCTAAAAAATAAGATTTAAAACAATATTAAAGTAAACGCGATAAAAATCGAAAAAAATTGCTAAGTTTGAGCTACTATATTTCAGTCAATTTCTTCTACGCAGCAATGCTTATACCTATCTCTGCTGAAAAGAAAGTTATAAGCCAAAAAGTAAAAAAACAAAAAAATTGGATTTTTGCCTTTTTAATTATTTTTTGGATACTTTTCGCACAAAAAATTGTTTTTTATTTTTTTAAATAAGCCACTTCGATGAGAAATTTGATTCTCTATAAAAAGTTTCTTTATTAACTATTCCTGAATTTTGCTTCGTTTTCGAGTTATATTTAAAAAACCGAGAGGGTTGTGTTTTCATCCCTATCTCCAATTTGCACCCTCTAATTTAATTGCACCCCGCGGTTTTCTCATCTTAAATCACCAATTGAACGATTTATACAATAAAAACCCTTGAACGTCTTAGTTCCTTTCTATATGACATAATCAATAGCCTAAATATTAACTAAGCTTAGTTGAATGGTGAGCAGGACAATTCTTTTTTATATTTGTTATAAATCGCTGATAATCCTATTAAGTAGTAAAAAATTACACGATGCCGCGTTTCAGAATTAATATCTGCAGAAAAAAATTGCCTGATACGTGTTGTTATATATTGTAATTGAGAAGGTGTATAAAACTTCAGAGTTTACGCCTTGGAATTTCGACTTAATTTTACAATAGCTCATATTTCCTGAAAATCATGTTAATTTTTTTTTAGACATTTATTTAACATCAGCCTTAATTAGGCAATTAAGGTCTATCACCTACTCCTGGAGGCGAGCTATCTCCAGCCAAGAATTTTGCTGAACCTCTTACTTGCCTGATTCTTGTTAATTGTTCTATAATGACAAGCAAATCAGAAACATGTTTTCTAATCTATTTCAATAGTGTTTAGCGGTTTACATAGACGGCGCTCCGTTTGTAACAAATGTATTAAATATTGTTTATGTATATCCTTTCATCAATAACTTTGTAATGCTCAATATCGTGTCATTAACTGATGCTAAATAATGATCATGGTAGAGTTACCATGTAACAACGTTCAATATGGAAATATAAGATAAATATTTAGTATACAAACTGTACCACTAATCAATACTGCTACTGCTATAGACTGCAGTGTATGTATGGTATATAAATATTTATAGTTTTTCTCCGCGTTTGTATATTAATTTATGGTCTCTCAAAAGCTTATTCATTAATAGCCGATTTTTGATACATTTTGCTATTAAACTAATAACTGCCGTGACAAGCTGATAAATTTATGTATCAGATAATTTACAGGGCGTTTGTAGAAACTTATGATTGAATTAATTTCGGTCGATAGTAATACGGTTGTCAGTTTGTTAGACATGCTTTGAAGCCAATTTCATGTTACTGCATGTTGTCAGTTAGTTTTCAGAGGTTCTGTGTTTACAGCAGTTAGTTACAACAAATACTCATTTGACTTGAGAGAATAGACGAAGTTGGTTATAGTATTAATAATCTCTCTATTTGATATTAATTTAATTCATATTCATTAATAAATAATAAATTTCCAGTTAATAATTATACAAATACTTTTAATTTTCGGAAAGCTAATTTTATTCTGCTTGAGATAGACTAGTCTTTTTTTAAATGACTATACCGAGATAACCTCAGCGTGTAAACATCTTTATGAGAAATTAACGGGGGTTTTCATAGCCTGTGTATCCAAATATGTATACACAAAAAAAATAATAGGCAGTTTCCAACACAATTATGTTAGACATTAAAACTACTTTCAGAAATTACATACCACTGGTTGAAAGTAATATTAACAGTGACCCAAACAAGTTTTGGGTTTGCAATAATAACAAAAAGGAACTTACATCAGCAAGATAGTTATTTTTGTATCTAGGATGCGAAATACTACTTTGGTGATCGAGAACGAAAGTATCGAAAATCGTTCGAGAATTTCGCACATGAGATACAAACAATATTTTTTCTACAACGACTTTAATTTGATTAAACTAAAACCATGAAACGATACCTTGAATTGTAATATTTAATGAAAATTAATTTTAAAAACATACTAGCAGATCTATCTCAGGTGGAACCATAGAAACCAATATGTTTGACAACAAACATTTTTTACTGACGTTTTCAATATTGTGAATGTTGAATAATATTGTGTTTTAATAAAATAATTTAAAACATTCTACTTTCAGTTGATTTATTTGGTAAAACAATAAATATTTTTGAACTAGACGTTTGTTTAATTCTTGTGTATACTTAAATAATATAAATAAAATTATATAAAAAAATATTAAAAAAAAAGTTTTTATTTAAATGCTCTAAAAAGTAGAAAATAAACTTTGAAGGAAATCAAACCTACCTTTTTGTTACATTATATAATTTTTTTATGAAATAAAAGCTTGTTGCGAGATTTTCCTGCGTAAAGGAGTTTGAATTTCTGAATTTTGACTAAAAATTCATAATCCGTGACCTAGAAAACCCCCAGATATCGATTTTGAGTTGAATCAGATCTTAAACGGTAAAGTCGTCCGCCATCTTGAAGTCGCCATCCTGAACTAAATTTTTGACTAGAAATTCCTAATCGGCGAACCCGAAAACCCCAAGATATATATTTTGATCGATTTCGACCATAAATGACAAAAGTTGTCCGCCATATTGGCGCCGCCGTTTTGAATTTCTGAATTTTGACCAAGAATTCATAATTGGCTATCCCAAAAACCCCCAGATATCGATTTTGAGTCGAATCGGATCATAAACGGTAAAGTCGTCCGCCATCTTGAAGTCGCCGTTTTTTTCCTTATATAAAAATATTAAAGTGTATTATCACTCTTATACACATGTGCGAAATTTTAAAGCTCAAGCTTTATTAGAGCTAATTGAAATTTTCATTGCAAGATTTGATCTAAACAAACTAACAAACAAACAAACAAACATTGCAAGTTAAATGATAGTATACTATAATACAAGTGGGGGGCGAGCGTAGGTGCGTCTTTACTATGTAGATACTTCGATATGCGATGTAAAGCAACGACAGGCGCAGTTAGTACTCGGATGTTGACCATTCCAACGGAAACCGCGTTCTCGCCTCATACATCTTTCAGCGGCTTGTATATCAGTGCATGCACGGAAGCTATACAACCTTAGGCGAGGGTTGTATAGGAGATATACCATCCTTCGGAGGGGATGTAAAGCCGTCGGTCCCTTGTCTATTAAATATTAGGCAAGTAAAAGATCCCTACTCTTCTTAAGGGAAGAGGTTCGGCAAAATTCCTGGTTGGGGGTAGCTCGTCTACAGGCGTCGGTGTTAGGCCTCAGTAGCGGAAATAGGCCGACGGTAAATAAATGTATAAAAAAAATAATAATAATAATACAAGTGTATAAGTAAGCCTTTAAAGCATGCACGAGTAAGTGCTTTAAAAGCTATTTGCACACATGTATTATACGATATTTTTTATTATACCTGCACTGCAAAGTAAAAATTAGAAAAATTAATTAATGTAGATTTATTTTACAAGGTAATCTCTCAATTTTATTTTTAATTGATAACATAGAGACGGTTACAATTTCATTGTTTGGTTGCTATGAACGTGTATTTATTATTGTTTAAAATTGGTTGTTACCTAAGCAAATGTAAAGCTCTAGTGCTTTAAAGGATTTTGCACGCTTTTTAGTTTCAAAAACATAGATTATAATTCAGGTATAATAAAAAAGCTTTTAAAAGTAGGCAACAATAGGTCTATGATCTGCAAAATATTTTGCACCTTAATGCTCAAAATATTTTACACACGGTGTCGTCAATGAAAAAAATATTTCATTTTAGATTCTGACGTTACAACGACAATGACAAACATAGCCTTTCTTACAGTTGTAGAAAAATATATTTTACAAGGAGAAGCATTTGAATCGCCCAAATAATATTGTAAATGCCTATGCTACTCTTTGAATCATTTTTAAATTTAGGGCCAGAAAACATCTCGTCGGATAGTTTCTATGACAATAATATCTACAGCATTAAGATAGTTTCATTTTCAAGAAATGAAGTGTTATTGGCAAAAATAAAACCTGAGCTCACCATGGGCTCTGATGGAATCCCCGCATTTCTGCCGATAGACTGTGCTGCTGTCTTTGCTCAGCCACTCATATTATTTATTTAATCTATTAAATGCTGCTGTTTTCCTGATATTTAGAAATACTCCAAAGTCTGTCCGTTGTACAAAAAGGTAAATAAAATGAAATAATAAGCTTCCGCCCTATAACTATAATCTGTAACCTTGGCAAAGCCTTTGACATCTTACTACATAACTCTATTTGCCACCATCATATCACGTCAGCAACATGGATTTATGAAAGGTCGCTCTACTACTACTATCAATCTCATATGTGCTACACAATTCATATCTGAGTCCTTCAACATGAAGATGCAGGACGTAATATACTTTGATGTATCTGTTCTGATTGTCTGTTAGTCTTGTACCAGATCCCTCAGACTAACAGACAATCACAACAGACAATCCCCACTACAAACATTAGAAGAAGCATTTCTACAAAACTGTTACGACAAAGGACATACAACGCGATCCATACACAAGGCACAAAATCCTTCCCAAATTCAACAGACAGAAACTCCTCCTCAGCAAAAAGCCTCCCTACCCTACATCAAAGGTGTCACAGACAAAATTTCAAAAGTCCTGAAGTCCAATAACATAAAAACCATATTCAAAACACACCAAAGAATTTGCAATTTAATCAGAACCCCAAAAGACCAAATACCTAATGATTCCCATGGTGTATACGAAATACCTTGCTCAAACTGTCCCCAAACCGACATTGGACAAACCAATAGACGGATTAACAATAGAACATACGAACATCGTCTTGCAGTTAGAAAATTCGGTCCCACATCATCACTTGCCCAACACCGACTCCTAACAGGCCATAATATAGACTTCGACAACACTAAAACCATATCATCCTCATTTTTTCAGAAACCGCAAATCATCCGCGAAGCAATTGAGATTGAAAAACGTCCCAATTGTCTAAACAAAAGGTCTTCCCAGTCGTTTGGAAATCATTGATCTCCAAACTAGTCCCACAATCTTCATCCGCACCTCATAATCCTGATAGCAGCCGTTCTGCTCCGATGTCTCCAACAACAGACCCTCAATCCCCCCACCACTCTCCCACCCACAGACAGCTTTCGTATAAATAACACTTCGTCACAGATACTGCCAGCGAGTACGCTCTAAGGAGTAGGCAGATTGAGGCCTTAGAGGCGGATCGTGGTGAGATCTGGGGAGTAGGCAGATTGAGACCCCGGAATCGAACCAGTTCTACGAACTCCTAGCATTATTTTCTTTAATAATTTTTTTCTTGACTCCCTTTTTTTCTCTTGAAAATGGCTCCAAAACGGGAGTCGAAACGTCGAGACATTAACAATCTCAGACGCGATTCAATATATATATTATGTTATTTTTAAGGTTTTCGCGGGTGTTAAATGAAGTGTTGTTGTACTTCCGTGTATTCTCCCGCGTCGATGGTCGACTCCTCGGCAGAATCTAATCTGCCATCTTCAGGTTCTCACTGAAAGCTGCCTACTGCTCCTCAATCAAACCTGCTTGACATGTTTTATATATGCAGCTTAAGTGATAGACGTAATAACTTCGCTATCAACTTTTTCAAGAAAGTCATTCACCATGAAATTGATTGCAGTGAAATATTTATAAATTGAACTTTCATGTTTAGGAACATGAAAGTTCAATTTATAAATATCTCACTGCAATAAATTTCATGGTGAATGACTTTCTTCAAAAAGTTTGACTATGACGTGAATTATAGGGAGTTAATTCACATCATAGTCAAACTTTTTACCTGCCTAGAACTCGAACTAATGTCCTAAAATTCTCATCTATATGTAATATTTGCTCCTCTTACAATAACAAAAATATTGTTATTTTTAAATAATGGGGCACCCTGCCTATATTCACCTATCAACTTTCTTCGTTATATTCTATATTCTATATATTACTTATGTATAACAATCTTGTTAATTCTCCCGTGCACTATAGAGTTTTCTTAGCTGTCTTTTGTGTCTTCTTTATTTATCTTGTACTAGTCAGTTTAGATTTTAGAAGTCATGTTAATTCTTTCTCTTCCACATTATTATTTATATTTAAGCTACTCACTACGTGTACTGTATATAAAATATGTGTTGTTTCCCATCTTGCAAATGGTCTTTGTGCTGTTAGAAAGTGTATATATAAATAAAATAAAATTAAATAGGATGAAATAAATAGATTGAGATTTAAAAAATGTAATTTATTTACTAATAGTGTTTTAGACAGATCTTGTTTTTACGCTCACATCATTAGTTTATCTTGTTTGATGTAGTTATTATTTTTTTTAAGTCTTTAATTACGTCATATTTTCTGTTCATAACATATTATGTTGGATTGTAAATGGTTGGTTTTTGGGTATTTTAACAAAATAGTTTAATCTGAAACCGTCGTAAAAAATAGACAACTTCTCATACAAACCCTGCATATTAAACAAAATAAAATGGAATGATAGTGACCAATAAATCAGTTCCATTTTTGTTACCCACTTGGGATAGACAGCACAAGTTCTTTTTTTATATTATTTATATATTCCAATTATAATATATTCAAGCTTTGGCATACTTAGTAAGTTCTAGCACCTTGTGCTTAAAGAAATAAAGCACAGCGTCGTGTAAAACTTGAGCTTTTATAAGGTTGTTACAAAATATTCACGATTTCACAAAGTTGGCGATGGTTCCCACATGAGGATTATGAACACAGGCGCTTCTTGCCTAGTAAAATTCCTTAATCAAAACTAGTGCTGGGAATGCAACTTAGTGCAAAACAAAAATTATACGTACAAAGTTTTCACGATTTGTTTAAAGTTTACTGTTCTGTTTAATAGTTTTGTAGGTGTTTCATTTTAGAGGTTCAGATGGGGGTCGTAAAAATAAACGTGAGTAAATTATGCCGCTAGAATTATTTATTATTTCATGACCTACGTTTACTTTATGCTGCAGCAGCTTGAAATTTAATAATTAATATGCGACACAAAAAATTACCTGTCATTTGTCTACACTATTGATCCAGAAAGTGATCAACTTCTGAAAATTGTATTCTCTGAAACAGATTTCAGTCTGAAAAATTATCTCAAAAACCGCTGCCCAAGGAATCACTACTTCCACATCCAGATTTTGTATCCAAGTCTTATGCACACTAAATCCCAATTTAATTTTTTATTCCCTTAAACAATAGGGTGGGGGTGGAAATGGGGGTGGTAGAGGGGGTAACTAATGCCAAAATAAATTTTAGAGGCCCTTGGTTCAAATCCCAATTTAATTTTTTACTCCCTTTAATAATAGGGTGGGGGTGACAATGGGGGTGGTAGATGGGGTAGCTAACATCAAACAAATTTTTTTAAACGTTTCGTTTTTGTATACATACTAAATCACACTTTAATTTTTTTTGCCATCTTTAATAATAGGGTGAAGGTGGCAATGGGGTTGGTAGAGGGGGTAGCTAACGCCAAACAAGTTTTGTTAGACGTTTCGTTCATGTATATACACCAAATCACATTTTAATTTTTTTTACTCATTTCATAATAGTGTGGGGGTAATATTGGGGGGACAGTGGGGGGGGGCTGATACCAAAAATAATTTTGAGATCTTAACTTTTCGTACATGCCCTAAATTGCAATTTTATGGACTCTTACTTGCTTGTTTTGCCTATTTACCCTTATTTACCTCATTTACCCCCGAACCCTTCAACGGAATTAGATCTAGTTGCATATCTCGTTACAATACATAAGTGTACCAAATTTCAAGTCAATATCATAAACGGTTCCAGAGTAAACGTGCGTACAAAAAAGTTAGAGACAGACAGACAGCCAGACAGGGAATTTTTTTTTCGCTCAAATTTAAAATCTCCACGTTTGATGACATTTTAAGCCTATTTCAGAAAAAATATATATTTTTTTTGCGTTACTATACTTCCACTGAACGTGGAAGTAAAAATGTGAAAGAATTAGAACGTTTTCAGCAAAGACACCTCAGAAGTATGATGAAAATCCGTTGGTTCCATCACATATCAAACGTGGAAGTACTCAGGAGAGCAAACAGCCTTCCAATTGAGGTGCTTATTTCAAGAGCACGCCTAAGATGGGCAGGTCACGTTCATCGTATGCATGATAACCGCCTTCCTAAATGTACACTTTATGGTGAATTGCTAAGCGGTAGAAGAAGGCGTGGCGGTCAACGAAAGAGGTTCAAAGACGCTCTCCATGAAAATCTAAAATCCTGCGGTATTGTAGACGAGCAATGGGAACAACTTGCAGCGGACAGAACCGAATGGCGAGGGGTTGTGGCCAGCTATCAAGGAAATGTTGCTGCAAGAAGGCCGAATCCAAGACCTAACCAGGTCTATGTTTGTCCTGACTGCGGTCGACATGTGCTCTCCCGAATTGGCCTCTATAGCCATAGTCGTGTGCACCGTAGATGAATGGGAATTACAATAGACTACACCTTTTACTTGTTTTTTATTGTACACAATCTATCGACTGTAACATTTTTATACTCGGACTCGAGTAACGGCTAATAATAATAATAATAGTAATAATAATAATAATAATAATAATAATTTATTTAGATACATGCATTTTCCAACAGTCGTAAGACCAATTACAGGATGAGAACAATACATATTTACAATAGAAGAAAGAGACAGAAAATGTAAGATAATAACGACAATAATACAATGCAATAATTTATTTTATTTTCTCTAATTTTGACATATAAAGTGACACTTTTTAAAACTGATTGACATTATGAAACGTCTTACTTTTTGTAACTAGTTGCATAAAGTAAAATTTTATGCAATTGGTGACGAAAAATGTATTTCAAAATTAGTGACAAAAAGAATTATTCTATTTATTAAACTGTTATAATACAAGTTAAAAACATAAATTATAAATTAATTAATTATTATAAATATTGATAACACAATTATTGCAATTATTCAAATTAATTCCCGACGACATATTTTTTTCATTGCTCGAACTTGCTGTTATTTGGGAAGTGGCGCACATTGCTTTAGATGTTTCACCAAATATTTCTTGCGCTATAAGTTTCTTATTATTCATAGAATTTTCGACATATCCCTCCGCAACAGAGCTAGATTTCCAACCTCCGTGCCTCTTTAATTTTAAAATATCAGCGCCACTGTCTGCTAGAAAAGTGGCAGAGCTTCTTCTAAAGCAGTGGCCAGTATATAGAACAGGGTTTGAAAGACGAAGAAATTGTGCAATAACTTTTGGCAGACTGCTAAATGTGTTAATTCCAACAGGATTTCTGGTACATTTTCCATTCGCATATTTTACAAAAAATCTGTTGTGTTTAAGAACCTGGGGACGCAACTTAATATATTTTCTTAATATTTCAACAAGATTCGTATTTTCAATGTCTCCAGTGGTAATTGCAAACTGCCGTATAACTTTTGTTTTTGAAGGTGGGATATCAACATGAAAATAGCTTCCTTCGTCTATAACATTTTCAACTGGAAGAAATGTTAATTCTGCTTTTCTGCATGCTCCTGCCATTCCAATTATCATTGCAACCTTAGCCATTAAGTATTCTTTGTCATCAGCTTCCACTAAAAATTTGGCAAAATCTTCTTTAATAAAAACTTTTGACTTTTTAGCACTGTACCCGTCCGCTTGACTTTTAATATATGCTACCAAATTTGTATATTTTTTAATATCAATATTCCTTTTCAGATTTAGTTCAGACCTTAACATTGAGTAAAGTGTCCATAATGTGGAAACTTTTAGATCTTTCTTACCCTCAAAATATGCAAGTAAAACTTTCTCATTAACATGTTTAATTTTCTTCTCATCACACCACGTAACAAATTTTTCGTATGCCAAATCATAAACTGCCTTTGACTTTTTGGGAATTACTGATAATAGAGCATTACCTGCTGCCTCTTCAATATCGCTTGGTAGCTCTTCAGAACTTGAATTACTCATTTTAAAAAAATAAAACTAAAAATATATCAATCTCACTAAAAACCTTCCGTCTAGACTTTTTTACAAAATGTCAAACTGACAACTAACATGAAGTAACAGCAACAAACTAAATTTATGTTTTCCAAATTTTTATCAATTAGATTAAATTTAATTTTTTTATTACTTTCTTCAAAATTAGAAAAAATCTTGTATGCAATACGTTACGAAATGAAATTTTGTGTAACTTGTGAATTTTTGCGAAACTCACTTCGTTCGTTCTGCAAAAATCTCACGCGTTACACAAAATTAGGCATTTCGTAACTGATGGCATAAATAGCTATTAGATAATTCAATACAACACAGGCAAAATTTCCAGAGTGTATACGAAATTAATTGAAAATTCAAACGTTTAATGGGCGAAACAGTACTATGGAAAATATCTAGCTCATCTTACAGGTGGTTGTAGGTGTCACATATGAAATGCAAAGGAGATAAATTCGATATACTCCTTCGGGGTCTTGCAAGATAAAATTGATGATGAAAATGATGTCGTGTATTGGCACGTGGTACATGGAATAACAGTTTTTTTTTGGTTATTTCAGGGCAATTTAAATTCAAATTCAATTTATTCAGGAAATTACATAAACAAGTATGATTTTTGATTTTATATATATTATTATTATTTTAGAATGAGTCACCTAGATACCTAGGTACCTGCGTTGTAGCTCATTGTATATGAAAATATCATTTTATAAAAATTAAAACATATAAATGAAATGAGAGTATATTCACAAAGATGTAAGTACTTATCAAAATATCAAAACTAAATTGTATAATAATTTCAAGAGAAAATAATAATAATTACAGAATAAGGCACGGAGAGAAGAGAAACACTGCGTCGCCGATGAATGTAAAATGGCATTAAGGGGAAAAAAATTAACATAAAATAAATCAGGATAATCAGATAATTTGAAAGTATTGAATCTAGGTTTAGATTAAGTATAGTCTCTAATATTTAAGATATACATGTATAAATATGATGATATTAAGTATATTGAAATTATCAATTACAAAGGTTCTTAATTTCTTATTGAATATGGTAATATTTGATATATTTTTAATGCTTACAGGCAACATGTTATAAAACTTAGGGCCGAGGTATATGAGATTTTGTACAAAACTGTACAGCTACTGGTTGATTTGCTATTGTCCCTGTACTATATCATGAAGAGTGATGTCCTTTTTCTCTGGTTGATCCTTTATTGATATCGAAACTGTTATAAATTTTGTCTTACTCACATTTAAACTAAGACGACTAGTTTTTAACCAGCTGTTTATAACATAAAGTTCAGTTTCATCCTCGTTCCAGGAATTACCGTCAAATACTATCGCTGTGTCATCAGTATAAGAAATTTATATCTTTTAATAATGATATGTTATTAATATATATTAGGAACAAAATAGGTCCCAACACAGTTTCCTTTTTAGTGATGTGAAGTCAAATTTATAGTCATGGAGAAACGTTTCTTTTTCCTAGCAAAAGATATCCCGCTGCATTTGTTGACGTCACTATGGTCGCACCAGGTTTGTATTTTCAGAAGATTTTCTTGAAGTTTTTTACAGTCAGCTGGAATATTTATAGCAGAAAAAAGCTTCACATCATCGGTATATAATAAGACATCGACATTCAGACCCACGACGATGTTATTAATAAATACTATGAACAACAGAGGTTCCAAGATAGACCCCTGCGGCACTCCTGAGGTGGAATTAATTTCAACTGGCCCATGACCGCGGTATTCCACATATTGTGTTCTATTGTTAAGATATGATTTAAAGAAGTTAATAAAGTAACTGAGGAAAGCTTATGGTTTGAAGTTTATTTATTAATAAACCATGATTGAGCCTGTCAAATGCCTTTGAGAAATCTGTCAACTTGAATGCCGGTATCGAAATATTGTGAGATAAACTACGTCATGCACATTAAATTAGTAACGATGGATTTATTTTTTTACAAAACCATATTGACTGGATATGATCTGTCCTTCTACGTGGGAGTATATGAGGGAGTATATGTATCAATCTCCAGGACTTTAGTGAAATTGAATACAATTGAAATGGGTCGATGATTTTCAATTACCTGTCTGTCACCTTTTTTGTGAACGGGACAAATTCGGGATCTCTTCCAGATGTTAGGAAATATACTCTTTTTAATCAATAAATTATAGATAATTTTAAGGGGTTCCACAAGAACAGCAGCGCAGTCTCCAATAACGAAGGTCGGTATCTCGTCTGGACCTTTTGTACATTTAGGTTTAAGTTGTCGTAGGGCAGTAAGAATATCGTTAGAGGAAAATTCGTTGTAGTTGAGTTAAGGGGTATTTGTACAAAAAGCGTTGCTACTGTTTTTGGAGGGTGGTTTATAAAAGAATTTAAAAAATTCGGCAAAGCCATTTGCAATATCTCTTGGGTGATGGAGGTATTTTTTAAAAAATTAATAGTATTAGGCAACACACCACGCAGACAGGCACAAGTTATTAGATATGTCATAATTTAGAAATATACACGATCATGCACACATACAATACACATACTTCGCCCTAAACCTATCTTACAAAAAATGGAAATTTTTAGAGAAGGCTCAAAGAAGATACGTTCGCATATATCCTTCTCGCTCAGGAGGTTTTCGGGGCATTATGTCAGACATACAAAAATAGACTACGGAAAATAAGGTTTAACTAAATTTTTAAACAAAGGTTATTAGACATGTGGGGAACGAATCTATTATTTACCCATTTATACATCGAGGTATTGATCATGATAGGTTAGTGCATCCGGTATTGCCGTTCTCTCTTTTTTCAAATTGATATACGACCAGAAGGATTTTACATTATTTTTTATATTATTTTGAGTATTATTTTGATATTATTTCATGGAACTGTCTGTATCCCATTTTATATGCAATCTAAGATTTTTAAATTCGCGGAGGTTTGCTTATATTTCTTCAACTGTCTAGATTTCTCTTTAATATTACCAACTATCGTGTTTTTGTACCAGGGCGGGTACTTACTTGAGCGATGTATAGTTTTTGATGCACACGAATCTAAAATGCCATACAATTTTCATAAAATTTTTCACATGTAGGATTGACATCGCTAGTGTTTATAATAGGTGATCAATCTACAGTACGAATTTTTGCGTACAAAGTGTGAAAGTCATCTTTGCGAAAGTTATACCTTGGTACACTATTAGTCAAAGATTTTTTTGTTAACGTTATTGCTAGCTGTAATTGGGTATTTAGTATAATATAACTATCTTGTATTAAGCCCATACAAAAAAAAAAATCCAGAACAACTTAAAGATCTGCGCCCTATTAGTCTGCTCTCGGTTTCTCTAAAAATTACGGAATCGGCTATATATGAACAACTATCTGAATATGTTTATCAACACTCAATAATTCCTTCCAACCAGTCTGGATTCCGAAAAGGTTTTAATACTTCTACTTTACTAAGTAATATAACTGACGACATCTTGCGAGCCATTGATACCACGCAAGTCACCTCCCTGACATTACTTGATATGACAAAGGCTTTTGACTCTCTAGATATTAATTGCTTGATTGCAAAACTAAGCTATTATGGCGTATCTGGAAGTACTTTCTGCTGGTTTCAAAATTATCTCCACGGCAGACAACAGTTTACGAGTGTTAATACAGGAAACTCGATACTAACATCACATTATAGATCAGTTAAATCTGGTGTTCCACAGGGATCTATCCTTGGACCACTTCTTTTTAACATTTTTATTGCGGATGTAGCAAGGCTCCCACTTTATTCAAAATTATACATGTACGCTGATGGTATTCAGTTAATGCATAGTTTCTCCTCTACAGAAGCTCAAATGGCTGAATTTTACATAAATAATGATTTACGTCTTATATACGAATGGATAGTCCAAAATAATCTTATGCTAAATGCTAACAAAAGTCAAAATATTGTTTTTGGAACATCTCAGCAGCTACTGAATTTTAGAGAATTTGAATATTCAAGTAAATAATGAGATCATTGCATCAACCAACAACGTTAAAAATCTGGGTGTTAATTTTGATCCTTTATTAAATTTCTCTAATCACGTAAATACTATTTGTAAAAAGCTTTTTATTGTTTAAAACAGTTATACTCATTCAAAAAATATCTAAACACAAATACTAAAATATTGCTTTCTGAAACTATGGTTCTATCGCACTTAAATTACGCAGATACTGTGTACGGTCCCTGTCTCACACAGGAAGACAAATTCCGTTTACAAAAAATTCAAAATTGCTGTGTACCATATTTTACAACTGTGCCTCAATTTGGTCATATAACTCCACATTTACGTGCTTTCAACTTATTAAACATGTGCGAAAGGAGATTTATACACATTGTAGGATTCGTATTAAACATTTTCAAAACAGAAAAACCGAATTATCTATTTAATAAAATACATAGGCGTTCTGAAATCCACCATAGGGATCTAAAACATGTTGAAAATAAAGTTTGTGTTCCCGCTCACAATAATGCATCTTTTCGGTCTTCCTTTTCATTCATACTAGCATATATTATTAATAACCTGCCAGCTCAATATCACAGCATATCAGTGGCAACTGTAAAATGTAAGTTAAAGGAAGACATTATCCCATCAAGATTAGAAAACTTTAATGCACAATTGTTCTAAATTAAATATTTTTTTTACATGTATAAATATTTCTGTACTCAGGAAGTGTTGTAAAGCAACATTGTTGATACACTTCCTTTTGGAAAAATGTATGTACCTGTACTGCTTTTTTTTAAATAAACGTATTGTATTGTATTGTATTGTATATACTCAAGGCTGGATGGTGAGCGTCTTCTTTGAGCAAGACATCAAGAGTTTTCAACGCAGAAGAGGTGCTTGCTTACGAGATCTAATAAACTGTTATAGGAATTTACTACGGTGTTATATTGTTTAAAGTCGAAATAATATAAGAAAGACATTAGCATAGAGGTATGTCCATCAATGTTATTGTTGTTACTACTATTATCATTATGATATTTCTTTTTATGATTATATTTGTTTTATATGAAATTGCAAAACATTTTTTGTAGAGCGATCGGACTCTAAGCAAGATCAAAGACATCGTTTAATTTAGTTTTTATTATGTTAGACATATTCCTGTCTGAAATATATGAAAGTAAAGGTTAAAATGTTTTCCGGCCTCGTCGAAAGTCAGCTTTTTGTAAAAAAAACTGTATGTAGTTTGTACCATGCTACGTTAAGCAATTATCTGAGGTATATTTTATATTATGATTCATCATTTAGCAGATCGTACAAATGAGTTATTTGGGAAATGCACAATCAGTAATTAGTTTGCCAAATAGCTAGTGGAATGGATGGAATCGCATACGAATTTTAGATATTCGTGAAATCACAATTATTTCCCGCAGAGAGTGGTTACAGGACCCAAATCAATTAGCACAAATGATTCCATGGGTAATTTTGGTAATTCTTCATTTATCAAATATTTGGTTTTGTTAAGCGCCGCTATGGGAATTCATGTTTAAACACGCCAAGACCGTAGTCTGATAAGCATTGAGGATATGCCCTTGCATTGATTTGGTTGATTATTTTTCTAATAACATTAAATATTATCAAATATTAGCTTACAAATAACCAAGTTCTTTTGGAACTTAAAAGAAAAAATGTCTTACCAAAATGTTATATGACATATTATAATACACACACATATAATATAAATAATAAGTTACTGTCAAAGTATGCGAGTAATAAACTAGGGGTTCGATAAGTGAAAGAACACTTGTTTCGAAATACAAAGTAAAATATACGAAATACAAAATAATAATGTATCACTAAGATATCTACAAAATAACGATAAAAAAAGTTATTAACATGAACCTACATATTCGAACTAAAAGCATATTTGAACTATGCTAAACCCAGCCAGGCTATTTATTTCTCGATTGCAACAGACACTGGACCGCTGGATGGCGCCCGCTGATTATTTTACATGTCGCTACCCTAACGATACCGAAATGTACCAAATAGTCCAAGGATCCCCATATCGGTTGTCACATGCCTACTTTGCATCGACGAGAGCCAATAGCTCGAAACTGTAGTCTGCAAGTGGTGTGGGACGACTAATATGTGTCCTCGTTTAAGTTTGTTGCAATCGAAGCATTAGCATTCTGTTGACAATATACAATTATTACACATAACGCGCCACGCTTGTAACTTGTAATTCAGCACTCGGCAGGGTACATAGCCCGGAAAGTAGCTGTTTGTTGCAGTCTGATTATGCTCCTTATAGTAAAATAAGGATTTTATAGAGGAGTTTGCGACTAAAAAATATTATGTTTTAGTTTCTATTATGTTTTTAGTTCATCCCACGTGTCAGCTTTATAAAAAATTGCAGTATCATCGGCAAAGTGATTATTTTGCCGGCGCTTTGCAAGGAGAATATTCTATTTAATATAAAAATAGTAGCGGTCCTAATACCGTGCCTTGTGGTACTCCATATTCGATATTTAGTGAATCGCTCACCTTCATAGACTGAATTCTATTGCTTAGATAACTTTTAAAAAATTTAAGGCAGGTGCCTCTGACTCTAATATCTTCAAGTGTTTGTAAGATTAATTCATGGCTGATTATGTCAAATGCCTTACTAAGATTAATAAATGTACATAAACATAGTTCTCGTTCATCTAACGCTAAAATATTAGTTGTGAGATCTACTATGACATCTTGTGTGGAGTCTACTTCTTTGAAACCATATGTTGTCATATAATATATAATGTTTCTCTATCGAAGTTCACCTCACAGCTTATGACTCCAGGCTATGAAGTCTTCAAATGAGGACGTCGACTATACTCATGCACCCTCATATATAGTTGGCCCTTCGTTATTTGACTTAATAGAATATTGCCATACCCAGGTTCAAGGAGCATAAATTTTATGTTTTTTTGTAAGTTTGCAACTTTTTCACGGACAGCGTGAAGCCAGTTTTTGCCCTACAAGAAATTTGTTTTACATTGTTCTGGAAGATACTCTCAATGCCATCTAGGGAGGTAAACTTGAGATTGCACAATTTGTTTAGAAGCGCCGCCACAGTATGTAACAGTTAATTAACACCTAACCTAACTTCTCGTTTGTTACAAATTATATGCCTTCTGGGGGATTTCTGCATATTGTATATGGTTTCAACTTTAGTCAGGTGAATTTTAGAAGCCTATCTTCTCGGAGGAGAATAACTTTCACCAATACCTGGATTTCTTAAAGCTAAGTAGGTACCCCATATTTTATAGCTTCAGCTGAGATTATATTTGCAACTTGCCAGCTTACGTTTTTAATTTATTTAAACCAGTGACATAACCTACCAGCCACACCGATCCTTATCGAAATTTATGTTTATGTATCGTCGTTCTTTACATTTATCCATATATCTTGTAGTTGGCAGGCTTACTTTCTTGTTTTAATGGCTGCCATTTACGTAACATTTGGCTATATTATACCTAGTTATTATGATTATTATACTACCGTATTGAGCACGTATTAATCTGTGAACATTATTTTTGGTACTTAGGTATAAATGAGCATCAGTTAATTTTTAATTTGAAATTAAGTTCAGCGGAACGATTTAAATGTTTGTTTGTAGATTGTAGATTGTTAAATGGGGTCGTTTGGCTTCGAACAGCCTTACTTCACTTTGACCTAAAAGATCTTTTGTGATTTACCCTACATCTAGTTGTTGCCCAGGATTCCAAGACTTTTTACAAAGCCTGTGATTTTCCTGGGGACTAAGTATTCAGGCGTTAATTCCGCCTGTTCTAGGAATTTTAGCCTAGTGCGGACTAACACCTTGCATTCACAAAGTATATGTTTCGCAGTTTCAGTTGTAGTATCGCAATATCTGCATTTGTTGTCTACTGCCTTGCCCATATTCTTGAGATTAAATCTCAAGGGACAGTGGCCAGTTAGAAGGCCTGTGATTAGCCTTAATTCGGACTTTTCAAGTTCGAGAAGCCTTGTGACATTCTTTGTCGAATAAGTTATAAACTTTTTCGCTTGTCTTTGGCCTGGAGTATTCCTCCAGTAGGACTTTTTCTGGTCCTTTTCCCATTCTTGGATCTCCTCCGCTATGTGTCCCCTGGCCAGGCCACAGAACGGTTCGGGTCCAATGAATGGTGCTTTAGATCCTTTTTTGCAAGCCTATCAGCAAGTTAATTTCCTTGTACACTCTCATGCCCTGGCGCCCACATCAAGGTGACCTTGTTGTTGGCCAGTTGCTTCAGGGATTGTCTACATTCCCAGGCAATTTTAGACTCAAAGGTATAGAACCTTAGAGCTTTTACTGCTGCCTGGCTATCAAATAATATATAGACCTTTGCCCTTCGGATGCCTTTGTTTAGGCATTCCTGGGCACACAGATCTATAGCGTAAAGTTCTGCCTGGCAGATGGTTGGGGTCTTACCGAGGGCTTTTAATAGCTTACATTTAGGCCCTGCTATGTCCACTCCTACCCCTTCAGCCATCTTAGATCCATCTGTATACGAGATGAGTGACCCTTGTTTCAATCGCAGTGCCTCTATCTTGCTCGTCTGGCGGCTTTCAATTAGCACGTCAAACGGGCAGTCAAAGTCTTGTTTGATTGGCATTGAGTCAGTGGGTTTGGTCATGGACTTCAAATGGATTAACTCCAGAATCCTTAAGTAACCAACCAGATTGCCTGTACGTACCTGGTGCAGTCGTAAGGCACTGAGTGCTGCCTCCTTCCTCACATGCAAGTGCAAGGGAAGTAGGTCAAGCATAGCCTCCATAGCTGCTGTGGGACACGAATTTGTTTAAACCCTAGTTTAGTTAGTAAACGGCTATAGTGGTGTCCACGTGGACCAATTTTCTGGCTATTGAGCTTATTGTGTGGCACATTTTTTATTTTGTGTGTCTCTGCTTTGAGAGTACGGAGGTTCATCCAATAGCGAATACCAATAGCAATTTTTACGATCTCTAGCGTTTTGTAATAACCATTAATAATGCAGTATTAGTATAATTTTGAGATATTTTAGTGTAGTAGTTTGAGCTAATTTCTTTTTAAGGTGTATAAACTTATCGTAGCCGTTTGTCTGTTTATGTCGATGTCATATTACTTATACTTATTTACTAGACTTATATTTCAAGCTTTTGCTTACTATACTGTGTTTTTGCCATTTCTCATACGAGATGCACTATTATTTTATCTTGTTTGTTTTATTTTTTGTTATCTTTCTGGGCCACTAGAGTCCATTGCTCCCAGCAAGTTTCTCCCACGTGTATAATTGTACTCTAGTTAAGGCTTGACAACTCTTACCAAATGACTCTTGCCTCCTAGAGTAGCTGACTAGCCGTGGCCAGTGACTTTGTGTTGATAAACAACAAATGCCCCCTAAACATCGAGATTGATTTAAAATTTACATCTCATTATATTATGACATGAATTAACTTTGAAAATGGATACTTCATTCTGACCGGCCCGTTATTTAAAGCCACAAATAATTTATATAAGCAGTAAAAACACATTATTATTTTTATTGACAACTGGGATTACAGATTATCCTTACGCCTAATTTCGCCCAAAAGTTTATCTCCCTATTTGTCCGTGGGATTTCATTAATAAAATCCCCCGTTTGATGGGGATTAGGCACTGTTCAATCGCAATATTGGTTGATTTTAGAAATCCCGGATATGACGTGGGGTGTTAAGGATGTTCCCATGATGTCAGGTTTGCCGTGAAGCAATTTCATGATTGTCACGCACAGAGAAAATCTCCAGAGTGCAGACATCAACAGACCTAATTAATCTTGGTTTCAAGTTTTAATTGAAGTTGAGAATAAAATGAAAGTACCGGTAATTAAAAGAAAACGTTGAAATGCCTTCTTTTAAAAATAAAGTAAATATACCGGCTTATCAAATTTCGAAGCAAGGTAAACATTATAAATTAATTAGTGATAGATACTGTTAAATATTCGTTTTGAGAAATTATTTGGCTTGCTTTAAAGAATACATATTACATAGTAAAGTCTATGGCTAACAAATAAAACAATAATTTTGAATTTGTTTAAGGGAATGCATTACCACTATAAAATATGGTGGAAATACATGGAATAAGTTCATTATCATATAGTTTCTAAAAAAATCCAGCGGCAGGCCAACTTTTATTTTTAAATGTGCATCTCTTGATTTATACACAAATTGTTAGGTCACCCGCATTGTTGTTGTGACGTCACCGATTATATTAATTGTCTCTAACCATATCATTTCATTTTTCATCATTAGCATTACACGCGAACGCACGCATAGTGAAGCGCTCTATATTGAATTAGCAAAATTACAAATAATTTTATATAATTTTCTTATCATATATCAAACAGTGTGATAGCTTTCTGTTTTGAAATTATGCAAGCTAGTGAATCTCAACCTGATATAACTAACCAAGAGGTGTACACGAAGTTGAAGGACTTTATAAAAGAAGTAACTGATCAGATAAGAGCAGATTTTTCTACTAAGTTCTCTGAACTAACAATAAAGTTACAGAATGCAGAAGGTACAATCACAACTTTAAAGGAGGAAAATAAAATACTAATTAAACAACAAAAGCAATTTTCAAGGGAAGTAAAATGAAACAACATACTAATTTTTGGCTTAGAAGAACTGGAAAACGAAGACCTTTATAACGTTACAAAGAATTTCATAAAAACCAATTTAAAAGTTGGCATAACTGATAGTGAAATTGATAACATATATCGCTTTGGAACTAGTAGAAGCATCGTTGTAAAATTAGTATCATTCCACAAGAAAATAGAAATATTAAAAAATGGCCATCTACTGAAGGAAACAGATTATTCTATAACAAGCGACCTGATCAAGGAGGATAGAGAAGAACAGAAATTGCTTAGAAAATATCACAAGGAGGCAAAAATCCAAGGCAAGGAGTCAAAAATAAAAAATAATAAACTAATTATTAATAATACAACGTATATAGTTCATGATCTAAAAAATATAGTCACACAAGGCACCAAAGAAATAGATAACGTGGAATCACAAGCTACAAAAACCCAAACAAAAACGGATACACCAACAAATACTATCTACAAGACAGGTCCCTCGAATTCGAAGCAGAAAATATACCACCGTTCCTATGCCAGCAGTTCTATCGCCACCCAGGCCGCTACCAAGCAAACACGTAGCAGGACGCAAAAATAATAATATTTCTGTATGTGCAACAAAGAAAGGTACAGCCAAGTAACTTGCATTTATATTTAAGTAAATAACAAATAATTAAGTAAAGTAATTAGCCATTGAATTTACTTATAAATAAAAACAAATTAAAAAAATGGATCAATTCGTAAGAGACTTTAAATTAAAAAATATAAATACATACAGTACTGAGAGCATAGATGATTGTAAAAATTATCTAGAATTAAATACACCGGGAAAAAATAAATTCAATATACTCCATAATAATATACGCAGTGTTTCAAAAAATTTCGACGAACTTCAAGTATACCTATCTAGTTTCTCCTACAGTTTCGATTGCATTGTTCTTACTGAAACCTGAACTATAGAAAATATAAACAATTTTAAAATTAAAGATTACGATACTTATTATAATAATGGAAACATAAACAAAAGTGATGGTACCATGGTATATATAAAAAGTACATTAAAACACAGTGTAGATTATATTAAAATAAATGAAATTACCGTGATAAAAATAAAAATAAACTATGACAACAAAAAAAATTTGTGTAACCTCCATATACGGGCCACCATCAACCAATGTTTATGATTTCATAAAATCTTTTAAGGTTTACCTAACTAATTTGGATTATGGTGACTATAACTTTATAACTGGTTACATAAATATAGATATACTAGTTGACAAAGATTACGTACATGAATATTTAAACACAATCTATGAATTCGGTTTCATTTCATTAATCAACAAGTATACAAGAGTACAAAATAATAGCAAAAGCTGTCTAGATCATATATTCCTTAAAACATCATCATTATATATGTCATGTAAGTCAGCCATCTTACATTCAGCTTTATCCGATCATTATAGCATTCTATCGTCTTTAATGATAAATAATGATATAAAGACAGATTTCAGCAAAAATACGGTCTACCACGAGCAACTGAATAGAGATATATTTCACAAGTTATTAAAAAATAATGACTGGACCACTTTTTACAATACTGCTGATGTAGAACAAGCAAGCAACATATTATTTACAAATATAAAAAATTTCTTAAAGAAATCAGTAACCTATATAAAAGTTAAACATAAAAAAAAGCGAAAGGACTGGATCACCCCAGGTCTACTCACATCAATTGGAAACCGAGATAAATTATATAATGATTTTAAAAAACAACCTAACAACTTATATCTAAAAGAAAAGTATCGTATATACAAAAATAAAGTAAACAACCTTATAAAAATAACTAAACGTGATTACTATAGCAAACAGATCAACATATATGAAAAAAACTCGAAAAAATTATGGGAAACTGCCCAAGACAACAAATAAAAAAAAACAAAATGTAAATATAAATGAAATCCTTTCCAAAAAGGAAGATCTTATTAAAGACGAAAAAGAAATAGCGGACCAATTTAACGATCATTACACAAATATAGGAAGAGAAATGGCAAGCAAAATTAGCAAACCTAGAAAATTCTTGTTGAAAAATTAAAATCGGCTGATTAGAACCGGAGATATTGCACATTTATAATTAACAAATTGCATAATAATTACGATTTTTCCGCACTATTTCACTCATAACTCGGCTCCTGTTCAACGTAGAAAGTTCTACCAGGTCTCATTTTACAGCTAAAGCTTCAGTCTTTTGTAGTGAAATATCCCACCATGCTCTTGATAAATTTTACAAGTGATGAAAGCCTGAAATTTTTTCGGAAAAAAGATAAGTAATTTGTTTATACGCATTTTGAGGAAAGTTAATCTATAAATATCAGCAATTGAGTTATACATTATTATTGTACATCTCAAAACAAACATTTTTTGACTTGATGAATGTATTTTGATTGATTTTTCGCCGAGTAATATTAATTTGTAGTTGAAGCGCTTTCGCGCGCAATGCGCGCACTGAGTACGCGTTACATGTAGCGACTACCGTTTTATTCCTGGCTTTACTTAATAAATAATTTTTGAAATATTTACATTAATAAATAATTTGTAAATAATAATAAACAAATACATAATTTTTTCCAAAATGTAATAATGAAAAAAAAGTTAATTCATTTTCTACTAATACTAACTGTTTATTGATTGTTTTTGCATGTATTGTCTTTTTTGCATGTGCAAAACATGCAGCAGGATAAATTAGCTTTTTTACAGCGACACCATTTAGTTGTGCACATCTTACATGTACAATTTAGTACAAGTTGACTCATCGGGGGCAACAAATCATGCATTTTTTGGGGCAAACGTAAATCTTGTTCCTTGATCCATCCAAATTTTTCTGGATTTACAAGGCTAATATTAACCGATAAAATGTTAGTCTGCACAAAAGTTATATATAAACATCTTAAAATATGTAATTTAATGGTAGCAGATGTGGGTGGTAACTGCTCGATGAGGTGTTTACTGGAATGGGAATATATTTTAAATCTAAATTCATGAAATGTTTTACAGCCTGCATTTTTTTCATAACTTCCACTAAATATTCCTCTCCTCTTCTCAAATCAATGTGAATTGTTTCATCTGAAAGAACTAAATAGTGAAGAGTAATTATTATTACATCTAAAAAATGTTTTGATGTATTCAAAAATGCCTAAAATTGATAGGGCGATATTGAAAAATTCACGCAATCTTTACTAGCAAGTATTGATGCAAGTGGTGTATTATATTTAAAAAATTAATAATAATAATAAAATATTACCTCGCCCGAAATTAATTAAATATTTTGTAGGATCTGCTTGTAAAGCTGCTAGTTTTGTACCCACTTTACTAGAATAATCTGCTCCCGTCAAATGGTGCAAAGCTGGTAGGACGGAGCAAAATCTTTCACCATAATAGTTATGAATAGTGTGCATAGGAATATCTCGTTTTGAATTTTTTACTCCTGTTTGAATTCAAAGCGTCTGAAAAAGTCATAAAAATATATTGTTAAATATCTTCGCAGAATAATACTTCTTGAAAAAAGCACTTATTTTTCTACCTGTAATCCACTGTTGTCAAATTGCTTGAAAAAGTATAATGACAATACAAATACATCAGTATCCGATGAGATGAGATACACATTTTTATTTCCGTTCTTTACAGCGTGCATTATGTGGATCATTAATTTGAGATCTGCTTCCTCAACATCTGGTCGTTGTAAATATTCCAAGTCAGTATCATTGTTGCTAATGCAAGGTAATTCGTTGATAGTACTGCACACCAATTGAATGTTATTGAAAATAACAGATTTATCGAAGGCAAAATTACGTAAAAATTCTTGAAGCAAAATTGCTCTATATAGAAAAGAAAGTGTCTAGAAAGTCATAGTATGAGAGAATGAATTAACATTTTTTTCATTATTACACTTTAGAAAAAATTATGTATTTGTTTATTATTATTTACAAATTATTTATTAATGTAAATATTTCAAAAATTATTTATTAAGTAAAACCAGGAATAAAACGGTAGTCGCTACATGTAACGCGTACTCAGTGTGCGCATTGAGCGCGAAAGCGCTTCAACTACAAATTAATATTACTCGGCGAAAAATCAATCAAAATACATTCAGCAAGTCAAAAAGTGCTCGTTTTGAGATTTACAATAATAATGTATAACTCAATTGCTGATATTTATAGATTAACTTTCCTCAAAATGCGTATAAACCAATTACATATCTTTTTTCCGCAAAAATTTATAATAATCTTCAAGACCAGTTTGTTATCTTCCATTGTAATGTGGACTTGATAAAATATTATTTGCATTAATTAGAACTTTGTATTGTTATTTATCTTTGTTTTCATCTGTCCATGATGTATCCTGGTAATATCCTGTCCAGTAATTTGAATATTTTGTACTAGTGTATAATTTTTTTTTTTCATTCATTCAAAACACGTTATTATTGTAAGTGCAAATTTTATTTCCAACCCTTTTGTATAATAACGCTTTCAGACCGCATATTTCCTGTATACATTTTTTTGTTAAATTAAATGTGCCATTATTTATAATTTATACGCCATGGTGGCAGTAGTAACTCACTAAATAATCATGCAATATGTATATATGCTACAGTTAAAATCACAGTTCAGCCCTATATCGGATCACTTATCGTTACGCTGAATAATATATGATATACAGATTAACGCTAACTTTCAGTGGTTGAATTTGTGTTTGTGTAAGCATTTATTTCGGTGTACTAACTATAAAGTAGAGATTTGCGGCCAGCAGTGGCGTATCATATTAAATAATATTACGTCAACAGCAGTTGATGTTGGTAAGCATTCATAAGCATTAAATTTTCATGAAAGTTCAACGTATACGGCATATATACAAACAAATGCGATTTTCAGTTGGAACAGTTTCCTGCAATGCAGATGGCTTTTATAAAATGCGATTTAAACATCGCGAAGGAGAATTAGTACTTCTAAATAAAATATATAAATAAGTCAAGGGAGACAATTTACTTTGCTTCTGAAAGGTAATGTTAGGTTCTGAATGATGTAACTATCCAAATATTAACGTTTACAATTAATTAGTATTGTGTTTTCTGATAGATAAAACTGTAACCGTTAAAGCATTTACGTCTTCGAGTATGAAAAAAATGTATGTACTGAATCTCTAAAGATAATATAGTATAAAAAGTATAAAGATGATAATTTTTAAAACTATTGAATTTATTAGTATACAGGGTGTCCCGTAATAACTTAATAATGAAATGGCTGGTTGCAATCGTGTATTCAAGTTAGAGGTCGTTATTTTGAACAAATGCTTTAATATCTAAAAACAACAGTCTTACATTTTTTTACTGTTTAAATTCATCTTTTGTGTATTTTGTGTTAGTTTTTTTAGTTTACTAATAAATTTGCTTTTCAAAACTTTCGTCTTTAATTTGTAATGTCTCGTGCAATTTATAAGCAACAAGTGATTATATCAATATGTAATATAGTAAAATTATAATTGGACACCAGCCTACTTTTAGTATTATACACTAATATAATAATTATTGTGCTCATCGCTTTTGATTGATCACTTAGACAGATGTAATTTAATTTTTTTCTCAAAAATGGTCAATTTTATGAAATTTTTTCAAGTAATAAAAAGTTTCTAAATGAATCATAATATACAGGGTTACTGGTAATTCGATACATTCCCTTGGAGATGTGATGGGGCATGAGCTAAGGAGTAAATCTAGCCCTAACATACATTATGCAAAACTCAATAGCTTTCGAGATATTTCAATTTTTTTGTTTTTCTCAAAAAAGTAGATCTTAATCTCTTAAAAGTTAATTTCCGAAAAATCTACTTGACATTTTTAATTTTTTTTTTTACTGGATTACTTGTCCAATATTATAGATATCCGTTTGGAATGAAAAATATCCGGAAACATTTCGATCATGTGAATATTTAAAATAAAAACTTGTAAAATCAGTTATGAAATTTACCTATTAGGTTTTATCAAAAAAATATTAATGTAGCACGCGTACAAATTATTATAAAAACTTCCTTATTTCAATTGCTATCTAACTAGGTAGAAATGTTTAATGTACCCTTGATTGTTCTAATAAAAAATTAGTAAAGATAATGCTGGTGGCGGAATTTATTAAACGACTAATCGTTCATTTTCATTTAAGTCAGTCAGTCCTTGACTTTGACGTTTGTGCATATATGTCATTAACTGACATTCTTATCTCCGTGTTCCTTAAGTTTGTTGGTCTTGTAAAATTAGTTATCGAAGATTTTGATTTTGCTCGTAGTTGTTGTTATTAGTTGTTGTTATTGTATTTTCTGTGCCATGGCCGCGTATGCCAACGCAGAATACGCTGATATCTTGTTTGTCTATGGATACTGTGACGGCAACGCTGCTGAAGCTCGCCGAGAATATGGTCTTTGGTACCCTAACCGCCGCTTACCAAATGCACGTGTATTCAGTACGGCATATCGAAATATCGCTGAAACTGGCTCCGTGAAATGTAGAAGAAGTGACGCTGGTGCTCCTCCCGTTTATGAACCAGATGATGAGGAAGAAATATTGAGGTATTTTGAGGAAGACTCAACTATTTCAGCTAATAAAGTCGCAAGACTAACCGGAGCGTCACAATGGAAAGTTTGGTCTACGATACGTAGAGTTGAATATCATCCTTACCACTATACCCCTGTCCAAGGCTTGGAGGAAGGTGATCCTGGAAGGAGAGTGGAATTCTGCCGCTTTATGTTAAATTCAGATGCAGAAAGTGCAAATTTTTTAACAAGTATTTTATGGACGGACGAGTCGAAATTTAATCGCGAGGGTATAACAAATTTCCACAACCTACATTATTGGGTAGAGGAAAATCCCAAGTTAACACGTGAAACTAGTTTCCAAATGAAGTTTTCTATTAATGTGTGGATGGGAGTCATTGGCCACTATTTAATAGGGCCACACTTTCTTCCTCAAAATTTAAACGGGGAAATCTATGAAATTTTTTTAAGAAACGATCTGGCGGTGATTTTAGAAGATGTTCCTCTCGCCGTCAGACAGCGAATGATGTTTCAGAACGACGGTTGTCCAGCACATTATCGGCTGACACTACGACAGTTATTTGATCAACGTTTCCCTAACCGTTGGATTGGAAGAGCGGGCCCAATACCTTGGCCAGCGCGAAGCCCTGACTTAACACCCCTTGATTATTACGTATGGGGTCATATGAATGAGATGGTCTATGCCACACCAGTCAATACTATATAAAACCTTAGACAAAGAATAGTCGATGCTGCCCAACACATAAGGCATAATCTGACAACCAGAGTAACAAGGACGGAAATAAGAAGACGCTGCCGTATCTGTATACGGAATAGGGGCCCCCATTTTGAGCAAGACATATAAAAAATAAAGTACAACTTTGAAATTAATGAAGAATTAAACTCTACTTTTAAAATGTTTTTTACTGTTTATCTAAAAATAAAATTCGTAATACTTGTGTTATTTTTACTAGTATTTTCTTAGAACTATTAATGGTACATTGAACATTTGTACCTTGTTAGATAGCTATCGAAATAAGGCAGTTTTTATAATAATTTATACGCGTGTTACGTTAATATTTTTTTGAAAAAACCTAATAGGTAAATTTCATAGATGATTTAAAAAAAAAAATTAAGTTTTTATTTCAGATGTTCACATGATCGAAATGTTTCCAGATATTTTTCATTCCAAACGGATATCTATAATATTGGACAAATTTAAAAATGTCAAATAGATTTTTCGAAAATTAACTTTTAGGACATTAAGATCTACTTTTTGAGAAAAACAAAAAAAATTAAATATCTCAAAAACTATTGAGTTTTGGATAATATATGTTCGGGCTAAATTTACTTCTTAGATCATGCCCCATCACATCTCCAAAGGATTGTATCGAATTACCAGTAACCCTGTATAGATGTTTTTTTTAATTGAAGAAAAAATAGCAGGCAGAAAGTTATTTACAAAATTTCAAGGAGGGTACTTAATTTTACCCCTTTGTGTATACGCTAGTTGGATGAAATAATTTCGTTAGATGCCTTTTGATAAGTAACCGAGATATACCAAATTTCATATTTTTCCGATTACGTTATTTTCAGATATAAATTAAAATCCGTTTTTGGCACCCTCTTTAAGGGGTGTAGCTGGCCAAGAAAGGGTTATTTTGAACAAATTTATACGAAGAACCCATCTTAATTTTCGACAGAAAATCCACAGTTAAATTTTTTGCACGTTATTACGGGACACGCTCTATAAACATCGAGATAAACATCAAGTAAAGCGATGCGTTATGACATATTTGTGTTTACTTCACGATTCACTACACAGATTTTATATCTTAACAGGTTATGGGCCCAGATTAAGTGCAAAGTGTAAGAATAAAACTAAATTCGTTGTATATTAAATAATTAATATTCAACCATTTAATGAACATAATATTGCTTAAAAATTCTGCATGAAACTTGTTACTGAGGATATAAAACATAGCCTCTATCTGTGAGAAACTATAATTAATCTGTTCTATTATATGAATATAATTTTCTGTTCCTTCGCAATAGACGTGAGTTGGGCGGCTTTCTAACTTTATATATTATACATAATCATATTGACTCACCCTCTTTACTCTGCAGTTTATACTTTAATGTACCACGTCTTCCTTCGAGGAGCTGTAATACCTTTCATATATCGATGTCAAACTCGTTTCATCATTTTCATTGTCCTATTAATTCTATGTATAAAAGCTGTAACAACTTAAATAGTATACGTATTATTTTTCGTAACAGTATGAAGCAATTTAAAAGCAAAGTTATTTATCAGAATAAATAATAATAATAATAAATAATAAACATTTTATTTAGCAATTTTGCTAGAAAAGTACAAACAAACTTACAGTAAAAATTACAACAAGTATATACATGCATAAATGCACACAATACATGATAAATGCACATAATACATAATACCTGTAAAATAACCTAATATAAAAATGACAAATAAAATTTAATAACTTTTTGAAAGATACAAGTTTATTAGCTTTTTAGAAAAATTATTTAGATCTTCACATTGTTTTATTTGTTGAGGTAAACCATTAAAAAGACGTAGACCTTTATTAAATAAAAATTTGCTTGAGTTTGTACTTCAATGTGGTAGTTATCTCCTAATATTATATGAATTTAACTCTGATCTTGTTGTTAAAAAATTATTTTTATCTGTTTTTATTTTAAATATAAGCATTAAATTGGCTTTTTCAATAATTTGCACGACACTTAACCATTTCAATTCTAATAACATATATCTTTTATATGGGTTCTTTTATCACAACTTAGGATTTGCGCATAACTTTGTTTTGTTAGCCCATAATAGTAGTGATGAGCAGTACGTAAAGTGTGGCGATGGCAAATAGGCTAACACCTGTTATGGAAAAGTTACTTCCTGAAACACAGAGTGGCTTTAGACCAAACCGAGGCACATCGGATTTAATCTTCACACTTAAACAGCTTCAAGAAAAAGCACTCGAACATCAAGGAGAAATTCACATGGCCTTCATTGATTTAACCAAGGCGTTTAACTCGGTGGACAGGGAAGTGCTCTGGAAAATTATGTTCCGCTTAGGTATCCCTAGAAAATTTGTGGAAGTATGTCGCAGTCTACATACAAACAACAACGCCCAGGTTATGTATAATAATGAGGCAACCGAACCTTTCCAAACCCTCACTGGAGTTAGGCAGGGATGTGTCTTGGCACCCCTACTCTTTAATTTGTTTACCACTGCTCTAACAATTATTGTTGATAACAAACGGACAGTCAGAGGAATAGGTCTCAGATACCGTTTTGATGGCGGTCTCCTTAACATAGGGCGCTTTAGAGCTTTCACGAAGACACGCACACGATTCATTTGTGATCTCCAGTACGCGGATGACTGTGCACTTTTAGCCTCTACGCCGGAAGAGCTTCAAGAACTTTTAGATGTGTATGCCCAGAGCTATGATTCCTTGGGACTTAAAATCAACATTGGAAAGACTAAGATTATGTCAACTCCTCATCAAGTGAACCAAATAGACATTACACTTAACGGAAATTCTCTTGAAGCGGTGGATCAGTTCAATTACTTAGGCAACGTTGTTAATGACAAAGCAAACATGGACAGCGAGATTCGCAATAGAATTAACGCTGCATCTAGAGCACTCTGGGGACTTAGAGAGAGAGTATTTGACAACCACGACCTTGCTTTGTCAACGAAAATGGCTGTCTACAGAGCAGTTGTCATTCCAACACTGCTATATGGATGTGAAAGCTGGGTCACTTACCGTCGTCATGTGAAAGAATTAGAACGTTTTCAGCAAAGACACCTCAGAAGTATGATGAAAATCCGTTGGTTCCATCACATATCAAACGTGGAAGTACTCAGGAGGGCAAACAGCCTCCCAACTGAGGTGCTTATTTCAAGAGCACGCCTAAGATGGGCAGGTCACGTTCATCGTATGCATGATAACCGCCATCCTAAATGTACACTTTACGGTGAATTGCTAAGCGGTAGAAGAACAGTCTTCGGTCAACAAAAGAGGTTCAAAGACGCTCTCCATGAAAATCTAAAATCTTGCGGTATTGCAGACGAGCAATAGGAACAACTTGCAGCGGACAGGACCAAATGGCGAGGGGTTGTGGCCAGCTATCAAGGAAATGTTGCTGCAAGAAGGCCGAATCCAAGACCTAACCAGGTCTATGTTTGTCCTGACTGCGGTCGACATGTGCTCTCCCGAATTGGCCTCTATAGCCATAGTCGTGTGCACCGTAGATGAATGGGAATTACAATAGACTACACCTTTTAATTGTTTTTTATTGTACACAATTTATCGACTGTAACATTTTTATACTCGGACTCGAGTAACGGCTAATAATAATAATAAAAGTGTGGCAATATAATAATATTCTTAGGCCATTGAGATATATTTGTTGCTATTCTATGAAAATAACCTATTTTTTTAACAACTTTCTTGCACAAATAACTTATAAAAGAATTGAATGATAACTGTGGATCTATTATTACTTCTAAATATTTCATTTCCTCTACTCTATCTATTTATTCATTTTTTATAGCAATAGCTAAATTCTGATCTTGAAATTTACGACATTGACTTTTTGTTCCTAATACCATATATTTTGCTTTTCCAGAATTCAATTTAAATTCATTTAAACCTAACCAATTATACAAAATATCTAATTCTAAGTTCATGATATCAGTGACGTCTTTAAAATTAGATCCAGAAACAGAAATCAAAATATCATCAGCAAAAAGATTAACAAAGGACATTTTTAAATGTTTGTATATATCGTTCACATAAATTAAAAATAGTTGTAGGCCTAAAACACTCCCCTGTGGTACCCCGCATACACTTTTACTACTGGTTGAATTTTTATCTTTAATTTTAGTTTTTTGATATCCATTACATAAATAATCTTTAATCCAGCTAATTGCAACCCCCTTAATGCCATATCTGTCTAGTTTTCCAATAAGTATGTCCCTGTTTACTGTCTCAAAGGCTCTTTGTAGATCAACAAAGGCACTCAACACTATTTCATCCATTTGGCATACACTAACTGAATGGCAGATTTGCAAGAATGGTTTTTCCTAAATACAGATGGACCAACATACAACAGATTGTTTTCCTCAAAGTATTCGTACAACTGTTCACAAACAACGATTTCAATGATCCTGTCAACAATGGAAAGCAGGTTTATCAATAGATTCTGTATACAATCCGAAATCAATATCGTTAACAATTTCTGGGGCATTACGATTGCTAATTAAAGTTTTTAAGGTTTTCCACATTTGTTTCGAATCATTTTTATTTAAATAAATTTTATCATTATAATTGTCTCTTTTGGTTCTACGTATAATGGCTACAAAGTCATTTCGAGTTTTTTTTATAGTAATTCCAGTCTTCTACAGATCTAGAGTAAACATATTTTGTATATGCTTTATCTCTTAATTTCTGTGATTTTTTTTATTTCATTATTGAACCATTGTTTATTGACATTCACTACACATGCTTTTTCTGGAGCATATACATTTATTGTGGTATTTATATTGTCTCAAACAGTTTTATACGAAACATTTACATCCGTTCTAGAATATGCCTAATCTCTCTTGCTATTTTAACTTAGTTTCTTTCAATATATAAAGTTCTTTTCTGATCCATTTTCTGCATACGAAGCTAGTTTTCTTTATTCAGATACTGGCATAGAACAGTTATTTTCTATTCGACTTTTGAAATTGGAAGACCACTTGAGAACTCATTCACCAAATTACAGTAATTTTGCAAGATTACAACTTTGGTTTCCTAAATTCATACTACTGCTTTCATCAGAAAGAGGTAAATCTTTTATTATTAATGAAAATATTAATAACTATATTTCAACATTAATTTTTTTATCGTTTTTTTTTAATTATTTTATCTGTAATTTTTGCAATTTAGTTGCACATTTATCAATCAGTGTTACTAATTTATTTTTCTCTCTCGTCCCTCATGGCTTCAGTTCATACCAATTTGAAATTCATTTTAAATTTAAAGTTAAAATTCAATTCAAATTAAAAGTCAAAATTTAAAGTCATATTTAATATATGATTCATCCTGTCTTATATAATTATAATCCTTGAGTTAATAACTCCCTTTATCCCGAAAGGCTCTAGAATTTTCCACTGCCACGACCGGGGATTGAACCCGAGAATTTTGGGTGAGAGGTAAGTGCGCTTAAAATATAGTACCAGAAAGTATTTATGCTTTGACCGAACTGCTGCTTGTATATCACCCATCATTATGAACTGATTCTGTCACCATTAGATAAATAAAGGAAGCCGGAACTAGTAGAGGACTTCTTACCAGAATCGACCAACTCCAAATATGCAAATTGATAATATCTGTTTTAATTGTTAAATAGAATAAATTTCAACTACTCCTGGAAGTTTATTATATATAACAAATATATTTTTTTTGTACATATTTTTTTATAATCAATTTTCTCTATTAATATACATTTTCTATATACATTCTACATATATTTTTACATACATATTTTTCTCTATTAATATACATTTATTTTAACTTACTGTCGTTTTATTGACCATTTCAGATAATTCAAATTTATCTATAGAAATTTGTTTTGAAGATAACACTCGATAAACTATTGGCGCCCTTTAAATATCGGATGTGGCTATTTATACATACTGTCCAGGCAATTCACGCCGCACATGCGCGATGACGTTCAAACATATTGATATAGTAAGAATTATAAGGTTAACCATCAGCAGTCTGTGGTGTAATACTTAGTGTTCCCGATTCTCACACGTGAGGTCGACGGTTCGAATCCGCTTGCTACAGTTTTTTTTTTACCACATTTTGTTAACTAAAATACGTAATACGAATATTTCTTTAGGTTAGTTCGTTGGGTTAAATATGTTAATATTTTTTGATGTAGTATAGTTGTTTATGATAGATAATGTCCCTTGCCCTCGACGGCTATACTGTATGTATAAATAGCCAATTTCTTATACATACTGTATGTATAAATAGCCAATTGCGTATACATACTGTATGTATAAATAGCCAATTGCGTATACATACAGTATGTATAAATAGCCACATCCTTAAATATCATTAATTTATTTACCTTAAATTGTTTTCTTTTTATTAACAAAAAAATTAAAACTGACTGACACAATATATTTTCCTTATAAATAAAATTAATTTTCCCTGCTTACGACCCCTTTAAGCTCCCGTACTATACCAGCTAGCCGTTCGCACGTATATTCTGTTTTGAGCATTCTTTTGGTCATAATAGAGGAAAAGCGTAACAGATTATGTATTACTATATATCACTACATTTTCAATTAGTATATCATTCATAACATACGAATTTATAGTTCAAATGTGCATTTAGAGAGCGGAATATTAAAACATAAAATTTTTTGTCGCAAACTCCTTATTTTACTATATGGAACGTAACCAGACTGCAACCAACAGCTACTCTCAGGGCTATGAGCGCTGAATTACAAGTTACAAGCCTGGCGCGTTAAGTGTAATAATTGCATATTACTATCAAAATGCTAATGCTTCGATTGCAATTATTATTAGCCGTTACTCGAGTCCGAGTATAAAAATGTTACAGTCGATAAATTGTGTACAATAAAAAACAAGTAAAAGGTGTAGTCTATTGTAATTCCCATTCATCTACGGTGCACACGACTATGGCTATAGAGGCCAATTCGGGAGAGCACATGTCGACCGCAGTCAGGACAAACATAGACCTGGTTAGGTCTTGGATTCGGCCTTCTTGCAGCAACATTTCCTTGATAGCTGGCCACAACCCCTCGCCATTCGGTTCTGTCCGCTGCAAGTTGTTCCCATTGCTCGTCTGCAATACCGCAGGATTTTAGATTTTCATGGAGAGCGTCCTTGAACCTCTTTCGTTGACCGCCACGCCTTCTTCTACCGCTTAGCAATTCACCATAAAGTGTACATTTAGGAAGGCGGTTATCATGCATACGATGAACGTGACCTGCCCATCTTAGGCGTGCTCTTGAAATAAGCACCTCAATTGGAAGGCTGTTTGCTCTCCTGAGTACTTCCACGTTTGATATGTGATGGAACCAACGGATTTTCATCATACTTCTGAGGTGTCTTTGCTGAAAACGTTCTAATTCTTTCACATGACGACGGTAGGTGACCCAGCTTTCACATCCATATAGCAGTGTTGGAATGACAACTGCTCTGTAGACAGCCATTTTCGTTGATAAAGCAAGGTCGTGGTTGTCAAATACTCTCTCTCTAAGTCCCCAGAGTGCTCTAGATGCAGCGTTAATTCTATTGCGAATCTCGCTGTCCATGTTTGCTTTGTCATTAACAACGTTGCCTAAGTAATTGAACTGATCCACCACTTCAAGAGAATTTCCGTTAAGTGTAATGTCTATTTGGTTCACTTGATGAGGAGTTGACATAATCTTAGTCTTTCCAATGTTGATTTTAAGTCCCAAGGAATCATAGCTCTGGGCATATACATCTAAAAGTTCTTGAAGCTCTTCCGGCGTAGAGGCTAAAAGTGCACAGTCATCCGCATACTGGAGATCACAAATGAATCGTGTGCGTGTCTTCGTGAAAGCTCTAAAGCGCCCTATGTTAAAGAGACCGCCATCAAAACGGTATCTGAGACCTATTCCTCTGACTGTCAGTTTGTTGTCAACAATAATTGTTAGAGCAGTGGTAAACAAATTAAAGAGTAAGGGTGCCAGGACACATCCCTGCCTAACTCCAGTGAGGGTTTGGAAAGGTTCGGTTGCCTCATTATTATACATAACCTGGGCGTTGTTGTTTGTATGTAGACTGCGACATACTTCCACAAATTTTCTAGGGATACCTAAGCGGAACATAATTTTCCAGAGCACTTCCCTGTCCACCGAGTCAAACGCCTTGGTTAAATCAATGAAGGCCATGTGAATTTCTCCTTGATGTTCGAGTGCTTTTTCTTGAAGCTGTTTAAGTGTGAAGATTAAATCCGATGTGCCTCGGTTTGGTCTAAAGCCACTCTGTGTTTCAGGAAGTAACTTTTCCATAACAGGTGTTAGCCTATTTGCCATCGCTTTAGTGAGTATCTTCCCTCCAACAGCCAGGAGAGCTATACCCCTGTAATTTCCACAGTCCGCAGCGCTCCCTTTGTTTTTGAAGAGGTTGATTAAAAGTGTATCACGAAACTCCTGCGGAGCTTGACCACTTTCCCACACGATATCAAACAGTTTTTTGAGGTAGGGTATGAGCTCTGACGACACAGCTTTAAAGATCTCAGCTGGGAGTGAGTCGGCGCCGGGAGATTTGTTATTTTTTAGCTGCCCAATGGCGGTTAAGATCTCTTCCGTTGTTAGTGGTTTATCTAAGTCTTCGAAGGTGTCATATTGAGGGATAAGATTTATAATATCGTGATCGGCTTGGCTTTGCTGGTTAAGAATGTTAGAGTAGTGTTCTTTCCATCGGGCTCTTATTTCCTGGTCTTCTTTGAGGAGATTTCCATTTAAATCTTTAATAGGGCACATATTTTTCCGACTGGGGCCGTACACTGCTTTTACTCCTTGAAAGAAATTCCTGTAGTCGTGTGAATCGGCGTACCTTTGAATTTCTCTGGCCTTGCTTGCCCACCACTCGTTCTTTATTCTTCTGATTTCGCGTTGCGTTTCATTCTTAGATTGGGTAAAAGCTTCTGCTTTTGATGAGTCGTTGGGGTGGTTGATAGCGTTTTGGAAGGCAATATGTTTGCGGTCAAGAAGTTCTTGTATAAAAGCTTCATTATCATTGAACCAGTCCTCCTGTTTTTTACTTGCTGCAGTGCCAAGAATTTCCTCACTCGCACTTTTTAAACTGTCTTTAATTTGTGACCAGGTAGTAGCGACATCTACAGAATTGGTTTCTTCTAGTGCACTCAAATTCTCTTGAACTTTTTGCTTTAGCTGTTCGACGGTTTGTTGGTCACGCAATTTACTAATACAGAGACGGGGTCTACGTTTTACTTGAGTTCTTCGGTGTTTGGGTCTCATAACAATTTTCATTTTAGAGACAACAGGATGATGATCGGTCCAACATTCGCTATCAATGCGCGCCTTTGTAATTTGGACGTCCTTGAGATGCTTCCTACGTACGATAACATAGTCCAGTAGATGCCAGTGACCTGATCTGGGGTGACGCCAGGTGCCTTTAAATTTATCCTTTTGTCGGAAAATGGTGTTTGTTATAACTAGATCATGTTCGGCGCATTTAGTTAGGAGTAGTTGACCGTTAGCGTTCATGTTGCCCAAACCGTTCTTGCCTATGATGCCTGGCCAGGTGTCTGCATCTCTCCCTACTCTAGCGTTAAAATCACCAAGAATAACGAGTCGTTCCGTTTTAGGTATTTTACAGAGGGTTTCTTCCAGCTGTTGATAGAAGCTTTCCTTGGTTTCGTGACTTGCATCCAGAGTGGGAGCGTAGGCGCTTATTAGATTTACTGCGTTGCCATCTGATAGCTCATAGCGTAGCAGCATTAGACGCTCGGATAGGCCTTGTGGTACTTGTGTTAAGTTGGATACAAGTTGATTTCGAACGGCAAATCCTACTCCATGTTGTCTTCTTGAATTGGCGGGAAGACCTTTCCAATAGAAGGTGTAGTACTTTTCTGTGAGAGAGCCTTCCTCCAAAAATCGAGTTTCGCTGAGAGCTGCAACGTCAACATTGAGTCGGTGAAGTTCTCTATCTATTAGAGCAGTTCTTCTTTCAGGCCGATCGGTGCGAGTGCTGTCGTTCAAAGTACGAACATTCCAAGCGCCGTAGATGAAAGAATTAGTTTTGTTGGATTTAACTTGTCGGTGTTTTTTCGACATTCGATGAGGTGTCCCTGTGGGCACCCTCCCCCGGAGATCCGATCGGGAGGGTATTTTACCTCCGGATGATTTTGTCCCACTTGAACGCTCCATCATTTTTTTAAAGCCTTAATCGACTGAAAACGAAGCTGCATTTGAAGTTTTAGCTGGAGCAGGTATGCAACTGACCAGCTCGGTTGCGGAAGGCGAGTGGTGTGGTCCCATGGCACAGAAGGAGACTGCGACGATGGGGTAACCAAACGATTCCAAAAGCAACCTTTGTGTGCGGTGGGTTATTTTTACCGCACTCTTCGTGAGAAGGTGGATGTGCTCACGGTAAAAGGTAAGGGTTATTCCGCCCTTACTCGGTCGTTAGAGCCTCGTTAGTGAAAACAGGGTGCACCAAGTTCAAATTGAACTCATCGTGATTGCAATAAACACCAGCCGAAAGACTGATCCTACTTAACGTCACACACCACGTGCAGACTGCAGTTTTGAGCTGTTGGCTTTCGTCAGTGCAAGGTAGACATGTGACGACCGACACGAGGATCACTTGACTATTTAGTATATTTCGGTATATTTGGAATCGCGGCATGTAAAATAGTCAACAGGCGCCATCTAGCGGTCCAGTGTCTATTGCAAATCGAAAAATGAATAACCTGACTGGACTTAGTATAGTTTTTTTTTAATACATTTATTTAAAGTCGGCCTATTTCCGTTACTGAGGCCTACCACCGACGCCTGCAGACGAGTTACCCCCAACCAGGAATTTTGCCGAACCTCTTCCCTTAAGAAGAGTAGGAATCTTTTACTTGCCTAACATTTAATAGACAAGGGACCGACGGCTTTACATCCCTTCCGAAGGATGGTATATCTCCTATACAACCCTCGCCTAAGATTGTATAGCTTCCGCGCATACACTGATATACAAGCCGCTGGAAGATGTTTGAGGCGAGGACGCGGTCTTCGTTGGTCACCCATCCAACTAATAACCGCGCCTTACGTTGCCTTACATCGCATATCGAAGTATATACATAGCAAAGATGCACCCACGCTCGCCCCTAGTATAGTTCAAATGTGTCTTTAGAGGGCGGAATATTAAAATATAACATGTTTAGTCGCAAACTCCTCTATAAAATCCTAATTTTACTATAAGGAACGTAACCAGACTGCAACCAACAGCTACTCTCCGGGCTATGTGCCCCGCCGAGCGCTGAATTACAAGTTACAAGCCCGGCGCGTTAAGTGTAATAATTGCATATTACCATCAAAACGCTAATGCATTGACTGCAACAAACACCAGCCGAAAGACTTATCCTACTTAAAAGACCTCTCGTGCCAGTCGTCACACACCACTTGCAGACTGGAGTTTCGAGTTGTTGGCTCTCGTCAGTGCAAGGTAGGCGTGTGACGACCGACACGAGGATCACTTGACCATTTAGTACATTTCGGTATCTTTGGGATAGTGACGTGTAAAATAGTCAGCAGGCGCCATCTAGCAGTCCAGTGTCTGTTGCAATCGAAAAATAAATAGTCTGACTGGACTTAGCATAGTTCAAATGTCTTTTTAGAGGGCGGAATATTAAAACATAATATTTTTAGTCGCAAACTCCTATATAAAATCTTTATTTTACTATAAGGAACGTAACCAGACTGAAACCAACAGCTACTCTTCGGGCTATGTGCCCCGCCGAGTGCTGAATTACGACTTACAAGCCTGGCGCGTTAACTGTAATAATTGCCTATTGCCTACCCTACGAATTTATAGTTTGAGATGTCATCTTACTGAACTGAATATATTTACATTTTGTAATATTAAGCATCAGTTTTTTACGCTTACACCAATTTTCAAATTCAGTAATATCATTCTGCAGTTCAATTGTAGAAATGGGATCTTTAATTTCTTTAAATATTTTGAGGTCATCTGCGTACATTAGTATTTGACTGTGTAAAAAGAATTCTACTACATCGTTAATAAAGATATTGAACAGTAAAGGTGCCAGGTGCGCCCCTTGAGGAACACCTGATCTGACCTGAACTTCATTAGAGTAATATTTATTGATTTTTACAATTTGAACTTGACAATTTAAATATGATTTTAACCATAAAAAGACTGCCATGAGTTTATCGAGCTCATGAAAAGCAGTGTATGATCTACTGTATCAAATGCCTTGGAGAAGTTCGTGTAAATTGAATCCACATAATGACCCTTCTCCGGGGATTTGATAATAAAATCTTCATATATTAACAAATTTACAGACTGCCATTAGCCCAATTGTGACATTTTTGTTTCTACATTTATTCTCTTACATTTATACCGGTCTGATTTAATTTGCGAGTCACCTTATTGGTTTAAGTTTCCATTGTTATAATATCTAGTAAACCATGGGATATTATGTTAGGTAGTCGACTCAATTCAATTGTATTTCAATAATATTGGTAACAGAAATATGTAATAATAATAGTCTATATTGGTATTAAATAGCTACAAAGAATATATGTGACAGAACAAAGATATAATATTATTTATTACCAAACGGCGGAGTTTGCTATCTTATATATAAATATTATATCTATTTATTGGGTGGTCTATACAATACACCAATACAAAAAGATTTACTTTTAAAATTCCAAGAGAGCCAAAGCTGCTCGCACGCATACAAATTAAGAGTAAGATAGTTTATTTGCGATATTTTGCGAAAACTATTTTTAACATAATTAGCAACCCCACCTCCTCGGCCAATTCTGTCATACCTATGTAAATTATAATTTTCTAAAGTCACGACGTCATTTAAGATATTGCCCGATAACCAAGTTTCAGCAACTATTATAAGATCATAATCACCATTCTTTACATAGTCTCGCAATTTCTCATTATTTTCTTTTTCGACAGTATTATCTTTTAAGGGACGTTCAGCGTATTGAGTGATTATGTAAACTATTACATGGCAGTTATCATAATCACTTTTTACATCTTAGTGGCCTTGATTAATAGAAAATAATGTGCAGGTAGTATTCAACGCGAAGAAGCATTAATCGTCCTTTCAATAGTTCGATGTAAGTCCTATAAGCATTAAATGATTATCTGAACGAATGAGTCACATTAGATTGTTTAGCAAAGGCGGTGAACTTTCTATGTGAAAAACAACGTGTGTAGATAGTAAATGAGCTTCAAAGGCAAGGATGCGTGATCTCCTTTCGATTGGTCGATACGTGGATGTGGACGAATTTGCTAAAATGTCATGTACAAAACGTAAAGGGCGTAAATTTAGAAGATCTGAACGTACTTGCAATTTCTCATGATGGTAAGCTTTTAGCAGATCCGTGTAGTATTTTTTCTATTCTAGCAACAATACTTATGTTGAAAACTTCTTTAGGATATCCATTATTCCTTTCATAGGCAAAGATATTTTATGACAACTTTTATTGTATTAACCAGAGTGAAAGTGCACAGTCTTTATTCACCACAATATTTGAAAGCATGTTATTTTTAGCTCATTAAATTAACTTCCGAGACAACAAAAATTTACTGTCAAATAATAGTTATTAATTACGCTCTAAGTCACCTTCCATAAAATTAAATATAAATCTCTTTCCTGAATAAAGTTCATCTTTGTAAAACCTGCACAGTACAATTGAGCATTTTCATTAATCACATTTTAAATAAATTCGAGAATAAATTGCGCTGTGGCAACATGCAGCTTTCAGGGAGGAAATGCTGATTCATTGCGAAAAATGCAATTCGAATGAAAAATATCAGAGAGTTCAGATTTGCCGTTCCGAATAAAACGTACGCTGTTTATATTGATTTTGTTTATGATGCTCCATTGAATTATAATGTGTTCAGATGATTTTATCTCATACTAAATTAATAAAATCTAGACAAGACTTTTTTAATGTCGTAATAATACACGCACTTAATAAGAAAAAAATAATCATATTGATAAAACACACAATCTGGTTTTTACATGATGCTAGTAAGAAAACGACAATTTCTTTTTTTTACGGCAATTCGTTCGATAGCAACACATAACCAAAATCAGTTTTCATGACTCTCTTAACCATAATCATAATTTATATCCATATTAAATGTATAGTATTTACAAAGGACATAGTACACCTGAAATACAGTAAAAGTCAGATACACAAACAAAGAATAAAAGGATTTATAAAACTGCTGTCCAAGGAATCACTATTTCCACATCCAGATTTTATATCCAAGTCTTACGCACACTAAATCCCAATGTAATATTTTACTCCCTTTAATAATAGGATTGGAGGATTGGGGTGGCAATGGGGGTGGTAGAGGGGTGGCTAATGCCAAAATAAATTTTAGAGACCTTTGGTGGTCTGGTTAAATCCCAATTTAATTTTTTACCCCCTTTAATAATAGGGAGGGAGTGGTAGAGGGGGTAGCTAACGTCAAAAACAGTTTTTGAGATGTTTAGTTCTTGTATACAGACTCAATTACATTTTTTTTTTTTTAATTCCCTTTCATAATAATGTGGAAGTGGTATTGGGGGTGATAGTGGGGCTGGCTAATGCCAAAAAAATTTTGAGACCTTGACTTTTCTCTCATGCCCTAAATTGCAATTTTATGGACTCTTACTTGCTTGCCTTGCCCCTTATTTACCCCATTTACCCTCGAACCCTTCAACGGAATTAGATCAAAGGTCTCGCTATAATTAAGTGTACCAAATTTTAAGTCAATATCATAAATGGTTCCAGAGTAAACGTGCGCACAAAAATAGTTACCGAACGACAGACAGACCGACAAACAGAAAATTTTTTTGCTCAAATTTAAAATCTCGACATTTCATGATATTTAAGTCTATTTCACAAAAAAAAAAATTGCGTTATTATACTTCCACTGGATGTAATTAACGAGACTCGTCAAACAGTTAAATAAACCATTTAATCTACAAAAAATTACATAAAAAATTCATCTATAACAAATTTTGGTTATAAGATACTGTTCCAATTTCTTTTTAAATATATGGATGTTAGGTGATGATGTTATATCATAACTTAAGTGATTATAGAACTTACAACCATTATAAAAAAAAATTGATACATAGTTGTTCGATGTAGAAAATCTTGGAAAGAATCATTCATACACAGCTAAATGACTTTGTAATGCTCAATAATATGCTTCCTGAATGTCAGTCAGGTTTTAGGAAGTCCCACAGTACTACTTCTGCTCTGTTAAATGTCACTGATGACATTTTCCAGGCTCTAGATAAAAAACAAATAACAGCTTTAGTACTGCTGGATTTTTCTAAAGCCTTCGATATGGTGGATCATCGTCTCATTATAACTAAATTAAAATATATAGGTTGTGATAATTTTGTCGTCAATTTATTTAGCTCTTACTTTAGTAACCGTAAGCAGAAAGTCATCATCAATGATCATTCGTCCTCTGTATCTAATATCACTACAGGTGTTCCACAAGGTAGTATATTGGGGCCTTTGCTATTCATTATTTACACCACTGATTTGTTTCGTGACGTTCCACATTGTAAGATACAGGGATATGCAGACGACACACAAATTTATTGCAGCTTCGACATTAATAGTAAAGCCTAGTATACTTTAACTTGGCGTGTGTATGTATGAGTTAATATTTCTATACGATTTCATTTTCTCTTGTACACAAAGATCCAGAAATATTGTCCACGTAGACAATGTTTCTGGACTATTGCTTTAACTTTGTGTACAATATGGGAGAAAATGAAATCGTACGGAAATATTAACTCATACATACACACGCCAAGTTAAAGTATACTAGACTATATACATGACGCCTGTAACCGCATCAATTCCGATCTAAAAGCAGTATTTGGCTTCTCTGTTTCACGTAATTTAAAACTGAATGCAAATAAAACATTTTACATGCTATTCGGTAATAGTAAACATATTGAAATGATATTGCCCAATATTGAAATTAAAATAAATAATGATTTGTTGCCTTATACTACTAAACATAAAAATCTGGGTATCATTTTTGATCCGTATTTAAGATTTGAGGCACATGTTAGCAGTTTGATAAGTAAATCATGTTGCGCTCTTAAACTGCTTTATGATAACAAACATATTTTAAGCTTTAATTTAAGGAAGGCCTTGTGTGAGTCTCTCGTGCTGTCTTTATTTAATTATGCTGATTTTGGTTATGGTCCTTGTGTCGACTCAATTAACCGATATCGCATACAAAAAGTTCAAAACACATGTTGTCGTTTGGTTTTTGGATTAAGAAAATATGATAGAATATCTGTGAATTTAAAGATTCTTAATTGGCTGACTATGAGCCAAATTTGGTAGCTCCGAGGCGAACCCTCTTACCTTCGCTCAAGAATATCATATCGGTTCAACTTACACCCCATTAATGTTAGGTCTAACCGTGATTTAAATATGAATATATTTTACGTCAACCTTTCGCCGATCATTCTCCTATAATTCCGTTAAAAAATACAACCAAATCAATACAGAATTTAAAAGCTTAAGTTGTGCTATGCTGCCTTCAAACGTAAATTAAAGCATTATTACGTACAACCATTTTTGACAGTTTAAAAGATGGTGACAGTCACGTAATAGCGTGGGTATCGAGAACGGGTTTTTTCTTTTTATTCTTCTTTGTTTAGGTTATAACAGTGGCTGGTTCTTCCTTGGGTCGCTGGTCGATGTCCCCGTCTACGGGTTGCAGCACTAGGCGACGCGCACATGGGGGCATCGACTGGATGATCTGTTGGAGATTCCGGCGCTGTTCATATTATATTAAGGTATGTAGAGGTATTTATTTTATATTTTTGTATGCCTAATATAGTTACAAATTTTGTTACATTGTATAGGTTATGTGTAAGAATAGCTTGTCAAGCTAAACATCGCCTATATTTGTGTAGTTTCTTTTTTTTCTAATAAAGACGATTATTATTATTATTAGATTAGGTTGCAAAATATCTTTATGCCTTGTACCATAATCATGCGTTAATTTATGTATAGAAAATAATGATTTATTTTTATAAATAAAACAACACACCTTGAATATATATGTGCTAGCAAACAACTAAACAGTCTTAACGTTTAGTTGTTTGAAATAGTTTCTGCATGAGTCGCGATAGTTTAATTTTGCAATAATTTGAACAGCGTATTTTTGTTTTTGTTCTACAAATATACGATTTATAAGGCAACTATTTCCCCAATTGGTTATACCATATCTGATATGAGAATGGAAACTTGCAAAATATAACGTTACTAGAATATCATGACTACAATGGTTAGCTAAGAATCTTAAACCATAATAGCTACTTGTCAACTTACTACTTAGTGCATCTATGTGATAATTTCAATTGCTGTCGAAGTGAACACCAAGAATTGTTATAGAATTTGATAAATATTTGTGTAAAATAAGAGTAACGCGCATCAAATAGGACGTTAATATATCTTGACGAGACGTGGTTTGATACGCATGATGCTGTTAATTACGGTTACAGACTGAAAATTGTACTTTATATGCGCCATGTTCAAGAGGAAAACGTATTATAATTCTGCATGCCGGAAGTACGTTGAGAGTCAATGAAATCTTTACATTCTGTAGAAAATATCATTGACTAAGTGAGTAAAGTTTGTTGTTAGTTTATTTAAAAGTACATTTTGTAATTTTGTAGGACAGGTTTGCCTTAAAAATAAGTTACGCGCGCCTATAGATGGCTCGTGTTCGAGGTTAGTTTACAAAGGAATGCCGCGCTCTTGTCCTTTATATTGTTTTAAACTGACACAGGGTAATAACTGACACTGGGTCTAATAAGACCATCACAATAGGTGTTAACGAAAAGACTAGGAAAATCGAGAAAATCGTTGACTGTATGGAAAAACTTAGTTGAACTTTATTTAAACAACACGAAAAGACGTGCACTTTAAAAATAGTCATATCGTTTGGTATAGTTACTTTCAAGACACGAGTCAATAATTATTTGCAACGAAACGTTTAAATTCAAGTATTATTTTTCCAAAGAGTGTCAATGATCCCTTCGTATCATTCAATTTAGGTTTGAACGAACCCGGTATCTCTCACGCCTTCTGAGTTATTAAAGCGTAGAAGCTTTCATTGGGGATGCCGTATAATTGACTGTTTGAACGAAAATTGCGGGAAATATTAATAAGCACAGAACCGTTCTTATAATTTACAGTAGTCGTTAGTCCACACCAGTGGAAGTGACAGAACATTTTAACGTGTCACAAGTTTAGCTCAGGGTATTATATTATAAAGGCATGGTATAACGGGATGTCTAGTAAAATGGCACAGCGGCAGTTGGAAAAAGAAATCAACTGCAACCGACGACATACATTTATGTGCCCTAAGAGAGTCCTTATTAAGGCCGTAAAAGGGAACTGGGTCTCTGTAAATACTTATAAACCTCAGTTATAATTGAAACCATAAGAAGTCTGTATAAGCTCAGTCTCTGGCAATTTGGAGACTTAGTTTTTCAACTGCAAGCTTTCCATTGTTGAGTTAAAATTAGCACATGCACATTTTCGTTATTCAAGTAGTATGTAAACTTTATAATGGTGGAGTAACATTTGAAGTTTTTGAAGATACTTTCATTTGTGAAAGTTAAATAGTCAAAATTTATTTGTGTAATACATATATAGAAGTGGATTACTTTTAGAAATACAATTGTTCTTTAAATTTAATGTTGTTTATTTTAAAAAAGAACTTTAATTCAAATTTTATTTGATGACATAATTTTCAACTATGTCATTGGACATCTGCACAAAGCTGTAGTAAAGCTAGGGAAATATTTCAGGACTTAATATAACCCCTGTCAGTTTCCTTGTCAGCACGTTCCAAGCACGCCTGATGTAGTTCAAATGTATTGTCCCGGCGATCACTTGTAAACCTGTAACTCCATGATTTATAATGGCTTAGTTACAGGTACACTTTGATTAAGTCGTGCGTTATCCAAACTTTCGAATGGTAATTTAAATGATTTTCTTATAAGGATATAATATACAGTGCAGTCAGAAAAGTTCGACAGATGTAAGAAATTTAATTTTCAGAATAGTTTATTTTTTGGAAAGTTACATCTCCAAAAATTGTTCAAGAGATTAAACATAAAAATGTTTGTTATTAGATTAATTGATGATATTCGCTGAATGTTGTAGTGCCTTGTTAGAACCCCTACTTTTTCTTTGTAATTTAATCTTGAGAGCAGATACATTTCCTGGTGTGTGAAAAATTGCTCAAATTAGTCCCGTGTTAGAAAACGGTGACCCAGCTTTACTCCAAAATTATCGACCTATTTTTTTTTTGTATAGTTTTGTGAAATTCTTCAAAATAGTGATATATAATTGCGTTTATCCTAATGTTAGACCTTTTATTTCCCTGCATCAACACGGATTCTTAGATAAAAGAACTACAATTACCAACTTAGACTGCTTAACTCAGTTTGCCTCTGAAAATCTCGATAAACAGGGATAAGTAGACACAGTACACATGGATATTCAGAAAGTTTTTGATCAAATCGACTTATATTTACTAATAAAGAGATTAGATAACTTTGGATTTGCCGAGGGCTTAACTAAGTTATTTACGTCATATCTATTTTAACGCAGACAGTTTGTCGAATACGAGGGTTTTAGTTCGGATTACTACATTAATACATTCGGAGTGTCACAAGGCTTCAATTTAGGGCGGCTTCTATTTCTCATTTGCATCAGCGATGTTAATGATGTTATCAGCTGTTTAAAGATAATATTTGCTGATGAGAAATAAGGACGATAAGCGATTGAAGATTCGGATTACTGCATTAATACGTTCGGAGTACCACAAGGCTCCAATTTAGGGCGGCTTGTATTTCTGATTTGCATCAACGATGTTAATGATGTTATCAGCTGTTTAAAGATAATATTTGCAGATGAGAAATAAGGACGATAAGCGATTGTAGAATGATCCAGAATGACCTTAAAGTCGCATCTGACAGATGTAGTGTGAACCATCTAATGTTAATGCTTAAAACTGTCACTTCTACTTCGAAAAATAAATCTGAAGAATATGATTATAAAATAAATTCAGAGAATGTAACCAGTTGTACAGAAATCAAGGATTTTGGGTATTATCTTCGATAGCCAGTTAACATTTCGAGCCCATATTAATAATACTGTGTTAAATTCATAAAATCGTTCCATATTAAGAAACTGCAAGTGTTTTAGCAAAAACCTCTAACCTAACGTTGTTATATTATGCATATGTTAGCTCAGGATTAGAATATGGCGCTATATTATGGTATCCGTGGTATATATATCACGTGAATATTATTGAGTCAGTTCAGTGGAAGTTCCTAAAATATTTGTTTTTTTTAAGAAGGATGGCATTTATCCGCCTAGAGGAATTAACATGTCCATTTTAACGAACTGTTTTATAATGGTTTCATTAGAAACTTGTCGCGAAACAATTTACATTAAAGATTTATTCAATTTAACTCATAATACTATCGACTGTCCTTTGTTATTTAACAAAAATTAATTTCCAGACACCCAGAATTGTAGTCCGCTATCACACAACTTTCTATGTCGATAACTACAGGACAAATATTATGGCTAAATCTCCTATTTATGTAATGTGCAATAATTACTTCCACATCCAGTGGAAGTACAGTTTTTTGTTAAAATAGGCTTAAAATGTCATGAAACGTCGAGATTTTAAATTTAAACGAAACAAAAATTTCTCTCTGTCGGTCTGTTGGTATGTAACTTTTTGGTGTGCACGTTTATTCTGGAACCATGTATGATATTGACTTGAAATTTGGTACAGATATATATAACGAGATCTGGAAATAGATTTATTTTAATTTAATTCCGTTGAAGGGTTCGGGAGTAAATGAGGTAAATAGGGTAAATATAGCAGGTAAGAGTTCATAAAATTGCAATTTAAGGCATATGCGAAAAGCCAAGGTCTCAATTTTTTTTTTGGCATCAACCACCCCTCACCATCACCCCCACACTATTATGAAAGGAAACAAAAAAAATTAAAATGTGATATAGTGTATATTAAAGAACGAAACTTCTCAAAAAAATTTTTTTGCGTTAGCTACCTCCTCTAGCACCCCCATTGGCACCCTCACCCTATTATTAAAGGGAGTAAAAAATTAAATTGGAACTTAGTGTGTATACGAGAATCGAGGGACTCTAAATTTTTTTTTGGCATTAGCCACCCCCTCTACCAACCCCATTGCCACTCCCACCCTATTATTAAAGGTAGTAAAAAATTAAATTGGGATTTAGTGGGTGTAAGAAAACCAACGACCTTTAAAATTTATTTTGGCATTAGCCACCGCATCTACCACCCCCATTTCCACCCCCATTGCCGCCTCCTTCTTATTATTAAAGGGTGTAAAATATTACATTGGGATTTAGTCTGTATAAAATTTTGATACAAAATCTGGACGTGGAAGTAGTGATTCCTTGGGCAGCGGTTTTTTAATAAAATCCCCCATATAATATATGATATTAATTTTCATAGTCTAGGCAACAAAACACAAAATCTACTGATAAATGTAGCATCAGAATATTTCAAATATTCAAACTTACAACATATTGAAAAATTCATATGCTAAGTTTTGCTGTTGAATAGATATGTTTTTTGTTGTTAAACTATTAACGGTATCGTTAGTGAATTTAATGACTGATAACATATCACGTCCTGAACAATAAAGCTTGTCAAAACGTCGACTCTAAAGATGATATAAGGTTTGCTCGTTTTATTTTATCCAACTACCGACAAATTACCTATTTAACATACATTTTATGGATATTATGTACTATATAAATAATATTCATTCGCATAATACAGGATAGAAAAACACACATTACTGACACAGCCAAAACAGCATTGTTTAATAATAGTACATTAAACAACAACTTTAGAAAAGCAAAGTTTTAGTAAACGAATATAGTGTTTGAGTACGAGTGAATGCAGCGAGCGAGTAACTCAGAAATTGTATATAACTTTGTATAGCAGAAGTTGCTACTAAATATTTAATATAATAAATATATCTATCTACCTATACCTACATAATTATAATAATTGCTGATGTAAACTTAAATGCAACCAAAGAACATGTCAATTTATGTTATTATTGTTCTTGGATGCACGTGAGAAACTGAAAAATAATATACTCGCCATACAATAGCCACTACCGCATCCCTCACTCACTTCTGCTGCTCAAATCCACGCGCCCAATGATCTACTTTCCATATACTATCAAAATACTCGTGGGTTAAATAGCAAAACGCAGGATCTCCTAAATGCTGTCACCTCCTGCAATTATGAAATTATAGCATTCACAGAAACTTGGATTAACTCCAGTGTTTTTAATGCTGAATTATTTACAAGTAGATATAATGTTTTTAGAACTGATAGAGACTTTAATAACGTGAATTGTAGTAAAGGTGGGAGTGTTCTCATTGCTGTAGAAAATACTATTAACTCAGAAGCGATTTAGATAAACTTAAACGACTTAATTTCTATAGATCTAGTTGCCATTAAACTTACTATCCGCGGCAAAATATTATATATATTTGTGATATACATTCCACCCAATACGTCGATTGCTCTATATCAAAATTTATTTGAACTCTTTTTTTCTCTTAAATATATTTATAACACCGACATCTTGATTCTTGGTGATTTTAATATTCCAAATTTTTCTTTAAATGTCATGGATCACCATAACATCTTACTGCAAAATTTCTTAAACTTCTTTGATTTGAAGCAATTTAACTCGGTGAAAAATCAAAATAATCGAATCCTGGACATGGTTATTGCAAAAAATGATTGTGAAGTACTTTTTACGTTTTACTTAAGGAAGATTTACATCACCCTGCGTTAAGAATAGTTAAACAAAATATTGAAAACGTTGGTAATAAAAAACCATTAAATGCTGAGCCTAGATATAATTTTCGTAAAGCAAATTTTGCAAGTCTCTATGAGCAGTTATCATTAATTAACTGGGATTTCTTAGGCGAATTGAAAGATGTAAACGAACCGTGTGATGTATTTTATAATAAATTATGGCAAACTTTCAATTATTGCGTACCCAAAACGGTTAGCAGAAAGCATGATTATCCGTCTTGGTATACGACAAATATAATAAATAAATTTAAACATAAATCGAAATTATTAAAATTGTATGAAACAACAAAAAACACAGAGTATTTGACTGAATTTACATAGGCAAAACTTAAAAAACGATATAAAAAGATCACATAGAGAATATATCAATGATGTTGAATCCAATATTTATTACATGAGAGTATATATAATCATGTAAAACCAAACATAATAACATAGCAGCATGGCTTTAGGAAAGGTAGATCTACCACAACAAATCTATTTTGCATAACCCAATTCTTATCACAATCATTAGATGAGGGAGTCCAAACAGACATCATCTATACAGACTTTTCTAAAGCATTTGATCGATTGGACCACGAAATCTTACTGCACAAACTAGATCTAAATAGCCTCTCTAATGGATTGCTTCAGCTATTCAAGTCATATCTAAGCGGTAGAACCCAATTTGTACACTATAATGGATATAAATCTCATGAAATAACAGTAGAATCTGGAGTTCCACAAGGATCAGTCCTGGGACCCCTGTTCTTCAATATATTTGTAAATGACATCAATAAAGACCTTAATTGTAATTCCCTACTCTATGCCGATGACATGAAACTATTTACAAACATTCGAGACTCTAATAAGTGTCTAAATTTGCAAAGTAACCTCAGCAGATTAAACACATGGTGTGTAAACAATGGCTTACACCTTAATGCGATAAAATGTAATGTTATTACTTTCAGTAAAAGTCCGAAAAAAATTATATTCGATTATAAAATTGACAATATATCTCTCAACAGACCTGATATGTTTAAATATCTAGGTGTTGTCTTTGATAGTGAATTATCTTTTGTTCCTCACATGAATCACATAATCCAGCAATCTTTCAAAACGTTAGGCTTCATATGCAGAACTGGTCATAGTTTTACAAATATCAATACTATAAAAATGCTATTCAATACCTTCGTAAGATCGAAATTAGAATACGCCTGTATAATTTAGAGTCCAAGATATGAGAGTCATGTGAAAAATTTAGAAAATATTCAAAGACGATTAATGAAATTTCTTAGTTTTAAAATTGATGGTTTTTACCCGGCTATCGGAACACCGCAGGACCAGCTACTAGAAAGATGGTCATTTAAATCTCTGGAATATCGAAGAATTTATTGCATGTGTATGTTTCTCTTTAACATTGTAAATATCAAAATAGACTGTCCAGAAATTCTCGACCAAATTAATTTCAGAGTTCCATCTGTATAGACACGTAACCGCGCAACTTTTTATACACCAAATGCCCGTACTAATGCTACAAACTTTTCACCATAATAATAATAATAATAATATCTTTATTTACCATAGACAATATACAAGGGTAAATTGGTACCATTTCACCTAGCTGGTGTTCTTCCAATGGCCCCAAAACATAAAGGAAACGATTTAATTTAATTATTTACATTTAAAATATACAGAAAAATATAAAAGAAAATATATGCTACGATGCGTTGCCAATGGTGCAGGTGTGGGAGATCAATCAAGAACATTCGAATTTACGTATATTGTACAAATGTTAAAAGGTACGTGCAGGGAGGGTACTAAAGATTTTGATTGGTATGCAACATACTTTTTATTTTATAGTTAAATGATTTTGCTGATAACTTTTTAATATCAGGGTCTAACTTGTTCCACATATGGATAGCATTATATGTGAATGACTTTTGAAAAGCAGAGGTCTTGTGTTTAGGTATCATAAAATCTTGCACGAGCCTTGTATTTAGGGAAAGATTATAAACAGAACTTATTTCGCAAATAACTAGGCTCACCTGTGGTCATCACTTTATAAATAAGACTATATGTGTGGGATATTCGCCTATGTTTCATATTTAAGATACGATTTTCATTTAGGTAAGGAGTAATGTGATTCCGAAAGGGAATATTGTAAGCAAAGCGCATGCAGGCGTTCTGAACTGTTTGAATTAGACGACATGAAGCGGCACTAATGAAATTATTATATACTACATCGCCATAATCAAGAATTGAGAGAACGAGGCTATTACACAGATGATATTTGACACTAGGTGACATGCAAGTTTTATATCGGTACAAAATTTTTAGGCGACTAAAAGCTAGTCTTATTTTATTAGAAATATGCGATTGAAAAGTAAGTGCGTCATCCATAATTATGCCTAGATTTTTTACTTCTTTTAATTTAGGTATTTCATCATTATCAATTTTGACAACAACATCAGATAATTTATCTCTGGAATATTTAGAGCCTGTTATCAATATAACTGACTTAGATGCATTAATTTTTAAATTATGCTTTGAAGCAATTTTTTTTATTTTTTGTAAATCTGAGGAAATATTATCTTGTGCAGTTACTATATTATGTGGGCAAATATCAAATATTAATTGAGAATCATCTGCAAATTGTACCATTTTAGAATATTCAACTTCGTCATTCATGTCAGCGACATATATTAAAAATAACAGAGGTCCCAAAATCGACCCTTGAGGTACACCTTAATTTAATAGAGCAAATTATTGTTTATAGTGAAAGTTACACACTGTTCTCTTTTGGTTAAATAAGATTTAGAAAAATTAATGCAATCAAAATTATCTAAAATATGTCACAATTTTGATAATTTTTGTTCGAATATTGATATTTTTCACACCAGCCCTAAAACATTAAAATCACTTCTATTAAAATAATGTATAAGTTTTCTTCTTCTACCTCTATGATTTATATTATGTACTTACTATATTGTTATTATGTATGTTGTTATATATGTTATATGTGGTATTTATGTATGTTATTTATAGTTTTGCGGGACTACTTCCTGCTTTGTAATTGGATTGTTGTAATCTGTAGAGCAGTGTAAATAAATAAATTATTGACACCTCCCACTATTTATCACGTTTTTCTCAGTACCCTTTGTATTTAAATACATGAAAAGCTTGCGCTCTAATTTCTATTATTTCAACTAGTAGTCGAAATTGTTTTCCACTGAGACCATCATTCATGTTATCTTTGATTAGTAAGAATATATATGTCTTTTCCTTTATGTACATTTCTTGAGAGCTTGTACAAAGTAAAATATTCAAATCTGCTACACTACCTGCTAAAAAAATGCCATAAAATTTAAATTCAACATATAATTCCACCTGTCGTAATAATTTATACTGGAAAATATATGGGCTCTATTTTATTTTGTAAAGCGTGAATATATTCTATTGTTGTTCTGCGTTGAGGTGCTAGTGTATAAGAAAAATCTTTTTTGCATTTCGCTATATTACCATTTTCAGATTTCCTCTGAGATTATCAAGGTTAGATTACGAAGATGTATAGAATAGACTATACAGTGATGTCCATAAGTAACGGATAAGTTCAGTATCTACACAATTAACAGTTTATGAGTAAAATCATAAAACACCCCTTTAAAAATTTAAAATTGAACGAGGGTATGTGTGATAGCTAATTTGTAAGGGTTTTTAATTCTCTATCTAGCAAGATCAGACAATTTTTGAATTTCTCTAATTTGTTTTATTGAAAAATATTACATTTTTAATATTAAGAAAAAAAGTAAACAATAGAACATTAAACAGTTTTAATCAAATCGACATTATTTGGCCTGCTGAAGTAGACTTTCTATTTTAAGTAACCCCATAAAAAATAGTCAAGAGGGGTCAAATCGGGAGAACGGACAGGCCATTCAATTTCGCTGCGTCTGTCGATCTACCTATTGGAAAAAAACTTGATTGAGATGGGCTTTTACATCCAATCCAAAATGTGCTGTAGCTCCGTCCTGCTGATACCAAATATTTCTATCAATTTCATCAGGGTTGTCATCAAATTTTGCAAGAAATCCAAGTAACGCGCGCCAATTAATGTGCTATCAAAGAAATATGGCCCGATAATTTGAGAATTTATAATTCCAGCTTAAACGTTCGCCTTCTCAGGATATTGAGTATTGGTCCCCATCGTCCAATATGGATATTTTCTACTTCAGTATCTACAGTCCTGTTTGTTGACCATTTAAGACGAATGTTGCTTCATCAGAAAAAAGAATGTTTTTATAAATAACGGATCATCTTGGCATCTATTTACCATAATTTCGCAAAAATTCCAATCGGAAATCAGAGTCATCATCGTTATGTCACATGCCACTTTCAGGCCATGTAACGGGCTTTTAAATATTCCAAAATTTATGTGAATACTAAGGGTATAGGAATTTAGGTTGGTCCGCCACTGGCTGCATGAACCATCTAGGTGCGAACCGTAGCTGGATGAATTCCTGTCGGTAGGTAAGGTGCGAGTTTCCGGTTGTTGAGGGCAGAGGCCAGGGGAGAGAGTCTGAAGGTAACGAGAAAGGAAGATTTTCGTCTAAGGTTCCATTGGAAAATTATTTTATTTTATTCATCATCCGGGTGGAATTAAGTGTTTTCCATCAACAAATCAAGTCTTTATATTGTGAAACATTGGAATTTTCGACTGGTATACGTATTTTTATGGAAACTTGCACCTTTGAGGGGATATAGTTGGGACGCCGAGTCGCCGTTTTTTTCCTGTAAGTAGTACGTTTTCGAACGTTTTCGTTTCAAACTATGACCCAGTTTTCTTTATTATTCAGTCTCTCCGCGCCTCAGCAATTGAAGGCCATTTAGCAGCAAGTTTAGAAGGACCTGAGGCTATTTTTACAATTTGGGAAAGAAACCCTCTGGCAAGAGGTAAGGTTATGTTCGCTTATGTTTCATTTGGCTATTTTCTTGGGTGAGTAGTTGCTCATGATGATGTGTTGTTTTAGGGTTTTTTACCTCCGAAACTTTTTATGCCGAAGTTTCTCTAACACAGAAGTTTCTCGCAAGAGTTTTTGTAGAACATTTTTTGCCCACCACTAGTTTTTTTTCCAAGGGCATTCCACAACATTAGCCAATCTTTATCCTGTGGCTGTGAAGAGCTGTAGATGGTGAGACTTCTTGTAACTGGGTAAAGTGTCCTCGACTTCTGGGGTCTGGGACTTCATTCGTGCCTCAGCCTTCGGAACCTGCTGCGTCTTCTTGGCTAGGGCAAGTAACATCCGCCCAGAAAGGTATGTGTTGTGTAGGTGTCTGTGCCAACATTATGGAGCCAGTAGACTGGGTTGTCGCTGCCAAATTTTGGGCAAACTACTATTTAGTTTTTTTTATATTGAGTACCTAACGAGCACGCATTACTTACCTCTTTGTTTATTGTCAACTATTTGGTTATATATATATATATATATATATATATAGGTTTCGTTCCTATTAATGTACTTGAGTAGTGATTATATTTTATTATATGTGTTCATCTATTACCATTGACTACTAGTTAGTTATTTAGTTAAATTTGTTGTAGTCACATTCGTTTTAAGGTCTTGCTATATTGTATATACGTATATACACATTTAGATATTGTTTGTTTCACATTAAATTTTATACTATTAAGTAGTCACATTTTTCTTTAAAACACCCTTGTTGCAACCCACGCCTATTTGCTATACGACTAGCCAGGCAGTGTTAGCTCCCACGCATCGTCAGGAGGGCACTTTAAAATTTTTTTTTGTATCCTAAGAAAAAGGGTAACAGCAAAACACCCTTTGGACCCCTAATTAGGGGCCTGTATCATTTTTTAAAATACGCAGTATGGACGTTTTACTAACATCATTATCGGCGGCAACTTGTATTGTAGGTTTATGTGAATTATCTTAAATATTTAAAAATATATCCAATTTATTTTCATCATCTAAAATACGTTTCCTACCAGATTTAGGAATATCTGTGACATTTCCAAATTCGCGAAACTTGTTTTCCATAAGATTTTTAGCTGCGCTATATTTAGTAACTGGGATAAATGTTTGAATTTGTACAATAACGATCTGAGCTTATTAGTTACATATTTCACGTGAATGTCCCATCTTAAATGGTTATCTATGTAAATTCTTAAATATTTAACACTTTGTGAGCCCTGCATACTGTTATGTGTACGCCTATGCCACTGCCTCATAGAAAATTCGAGAAGGGCCGAGAAACGCCGCGAATGATAGACTAGAACATTCTAGAATAATCGCTGTGGATATGTACAGGGAGTGGATCGGGGCACGCATTTCAGTTTGGTATAAAATGAACAGGTGAACAGATCAAAGAAGAAGAGAAATAAGTTGTGAAGTATAGTAGTGAGACTATAGTAGATCAATGCTGTAATTAGTGTGTTATTATAGCTATTTAATTATTGTAATTAAGTATTAAATAAAGCAGTTGTTAGTGAAAAGTCTTGTTGCAATTGTATAAACCTATGTATAGGTTGTTTACTGGAGATTGTAAAGATTCATGTATTGAAAGTATAAACAAAATTGGGCATCCGGTAGCCAGTGAAAATTTATAGTACGTAGTTTTTTCCTACAATACTAGGTTCTATCATTTTATTTGCATTTCTTGATTTCAGGCATATTAACAGAAATAATTACTAAAAAATATACTTTCTTCTACCATCGGTTTTTATAGGGTAGATTGTAGATTGTTTTACGGGGTCGTTTGATTTCGAACTAGAAGATCTTTTGTGATTTACCCTACATCTATTGGTTATCCAGGATTCCCAGATTTTTACAATGCTTGTGATTTTTCTGGGAGCTAATTTCCCTATGTCTTCAAGCGTTAATTCCGCCAGTTCTAGGAACTTTAGCCTAGTGCGGACTAACACCTTGCATTCGCAAAGTATGTGTTCCGCAGTTTCAATTGCAGTATCGCAATATCTGCATTTGTTATCTATCGCCTTGCCCATATTTTTGACATGGTATCTCAAGGGGCAGTGGCCAGTTAGAAGGCCTGTGATTAGCCTTAATGCGGACTTTTCAAGTTCTAGAAGCCTTGTGGCATTCTTTGTCGAATAAGTTATAAACTTTTTCGCTTGTCTTTGGTCTGGAGTATTCGTCCAGTAGGACTTTTTCTGATCCTTTTCCCATTCTTGGATCTCCTCCGCTATATGTCCCTTGGCTAGGCCACAAAACGGTTCGAGTCCAATGAACGGTGCTTCAGCTCCTTTTTTTGCAAGGCTATCAGCAAGTTCATTTCCTTGTACTCCCTCATGCCCTGGCACCCACATCAAGGTAACCTTGTTGTTATTAGCCAGTTGCTTCAGGGATTGTCTACATTCCCAGGCTATTTTAGATTCAAAGGTTTAGGACCTTAGAGCCTTTAATGCTGCCTGGCTATTTGATAGTATATAGATCTTTGCCCTTCGGATGCCTTTATTTAGGCATACCTGGGCACACAGATCTATGGCATAAATTTCTGCCTGAAAGATAGTTGGGGTGTTACCGAGGGCTTTGGATAGCCTACAATTCGGCCCTGCTACTCCCATTCCTACCCCTTCAGCCATCTTAGATCCATCTGTATACCAGATAAGTAACCCTTGTTTCAATCGCAGTGACTCCATCTTGCTCGGCTGACGACTTTCAATTAGCACGTCAATCGGGCAGACAAAGTCTTGTTTGATGGCATTGAGTCAGTGGGTTTGGTCTTAGACTTCAAATGGATTAACTTCAGAATCCTTAAGTGACCAACCAGATCGCCTGGTTTAAATTTATGTGCCTGATGCAGTCGTCAGGGGGGGCAACTATCTCTTTACAGATTCATCTGGACAAAATTTGACTATACCACTGAATTTTTTGACCGCAAGAACAAAGTTGATTACCAAACACGAATATCAGATAAAATATCAAATTTTTGACATTTATTTAACATATTGGCCACTATATTAAAAAAAATAATTAATAAAATTACAGACATCATATTTCAGTATAGAACACCTATTTAAAAGTGAGTTTATTAAAATATATATGGCATTTAAGTGGATCAGTCCATGCCTAAAACCAGTTTCTCGACCCCTCATTTGATGAGGTCATTAGCGGTGGTGGTGGGGACCCGAAATGCGAATCCCCAAATTAGTGCGTGAAGATTAGCGTTACAGTAAGGTGTGTCAGCATCGCCTATTTGAATGGTGTTACATGAACAATTACTGTATCCTACCACATGCAAAGCTCAAACCAGAAAATCTATCAAGAAGGGTGGCCTTCTGCCGGTGGCTTGTGCGTGAATGTGAGAGAAATGCATTTATTAAAAAAAAAACTTGTTTACGGATGAAGCGGGGTGTACGCGGGATGGCGTTGTCCACTTTCACAACAATTACATATGGCCAGAAGAAAATCTTCATCATACATTCTCCGGGTCCAGGTACCAAGAAAAATTTTCCATCAATGTTTGGGCAGGTATACTTAGTAACGGATTATTAGGACCATTTGTTTTGCCTAACAGATTGAATGGGTTAAATTATCTAGATTCTTTATGAAACAATTTAAGAGGTCTCTTGGAGGATATGCCGTCTGAGACCAAAAGGACAATGTGGTTCATGCATGATGGTGCATCTCTCCATTTTAGAATAGTTGTTCGAAATTATTTAAATGAAGCTTATCTTAATAGATGGATTGACAGAAATGGGCCAGTAACTTGCCCCTCCCCCCCGATCATCCTACCTAAATCCTCTTGACTATTTTGTCTGGGGTTATTTAAAAAGCCTTGTCTACTCAACTCCTGTAGTAGACCTTGAAGAGTTACGTGAACGTGTAGCAATGGTGTGCGATATTATTAGGAACATGCCAGGAACTTTTCAACGGGTCTTGGATTCAATGAGTCGTCATCTAGCAGCTTGTGTGGAAATGAATGGCGAATATTTTGAACATTTAATTTAATTGATTAATCTTTAAAGTGTCTGCTATTTTAGAAAATTGACTGCCTACGGTTTTTATTCTTGTTAAATTATGCAGAAGAGCGAGAAATCATTATCCTTATTCTTGAATCCTAGGCAGTGCATGCGTTTCTTTAGGTTTAAATTTCTCGAAACCTGTTAGTCCTACGGCGTTACTACAAGATAACATTTTTTGTGTACATACAGCCAAGGAAACATATTCCGATGAGACAATCACAGAAAATCCAAATTAAAATATTTGGGGGAAGAAGTAAGTCCCTTCTTTCCAATTTTGTGTACCTCTGATTGAATTTACCCTTGGTGGATAACATCAGATCGTGCAAAAACTAATCACTGTAGCTCAAAGGGTTTCTGAGATTTTCAATAAAATGTCAATTTTGGGTGCCCCTTTCAGAGGCCAGCAGCGCTCTTAGGAGGAATTTCCGGACCCATGTTTATATAAACTTTTTCTCATATTTTTTATAAAGGATCACTCCTAGAAATTAATGACCGCATACCTGAAACACTCTGTATATCAAACACCTCAATATTTTAGCTTCAAAGCGCTCCGAATTTGCTGCAACTGGTCCAATTTGTTGCATTCTCTCAAACTTAATTTAATTTATCTTCCGAGGTGAACCCAACTTAAAAATAAATTGTCCAGAATTAGTTTCAATTTAAAAATACAAGTTTTGTTTCAAAGTAAGAGGTAATTTGATAACGTCTACGTTGAGTCTAAAGTGCATATTTTGCGGAGTTTAAAATGAAAAAAACTCGCACAAAAGAAATAATCAGGCAGAATCTCATTCAGCAAGATGAACAAAACTTTGTTGAAATTAAGATACAACAGGATAAGAAATGAGCACATCTTTTTGTATCCGCCAAGAGAAATGGATGTTTCATCGCACAGAATAGCAGGAAGATGAAACAAGCTGGATTCAACCTGCTGGCTAAATCTCAGGATTAATGTTAAGTTAAATATGCAAGAAAACCATCTGCATTTAATCTTTTCTTAGAGTGCACCAAGTTAATGAATTGCATATAAATTTAAAAGTAGACTTCTTAAGGTATTGTTCAGTTTGCGCTAATCCTTGTAATTAATTAATTTCATTTATTTTGTGTTCTTTTATTCTTTCAGATTAATTATAGTAAATAATTTATTATTTTCTCCATTTCTGGCGGTACCGTGAGACATTTGAAAGCCAGAATGGTGTGAAGCAAATATTTTATGTAAATTTGAATAATTAATAATTTGATTCTGTAAAATCTCCTCTAATATTCATTCGTAACAAAAAGATTAACTACACGAAGGTTGCCGAACTTCATCTCTTTCGAAGAGTAGGTATCTTTTGCTTGCCTAACATTTAATAGACAAGCGACCGATGGCTTTATATGCCCTCCGAAGGATGGTATATCCACTGCACAATCCTTGCCTAAGATTGCACAGCTTCCGCGCATACACTGATATACAAGCCGCTGGAAGATATGAAGCAGGGACACCACTCCTTTGAAATGGTCAACCATTGAAGTAAAAATGTGTTAATCAGAGAAGGGATACTCTTGTTATAGGAACTCCGTCCATTCGATAAGCTATAATAATAGTGTAGCATTCTGTAAAATCGCTCCACTATCTCGCTTACTTCTGGTAGTTTTTTTAAGGCATAACCAAATGGGACCTTCACCATTTTGTTGGGTTTAATTTTGGCTGTTGTTACCTCCTTTCCCTTGTTATTTATTTTTGAGAAAGAATTAAAGAATTGAGGCAACATATGCGGACGACGAGCTGGTTTAAGTCGGAGCAGAGAGCCGTGGATCCAGAGTATTTGTAAGAGTGGAGAAACTTACCCTTTTTGATATGTACAGCATAAGTTACAGATTTCTATTTAGTTCGAGAAAAGGAGGCAAAGAAAAATTGATGTTAAATTGGGCACCATCTATAGTGAAAATAAGTAGAGTTGTCTCTTTTTCTCTAATAACCAGTCTACTATAGATCAGAGTGAAATTCTTGGCATGAGAAATAAAAAGATTGTTTAAAATGAATGTTAAAACATATTACATGAATAATAGACAGATCGGTTTGTAAAGACTAATTGAAATTAAAATATATATATATATATATATATATATATATATATATATATATATATATATATATATATATATATAACAAATTTATACCAGGATCCTAGATTGATTATTGTTGAGGTGACTGGTTCTGGGACAGCAATCCAGGCCCACAATTGTCTCTTGTTGCGAGAATGGATTCTAATGTTTCCTTGGCAAATTACGTCTCTTAATGAAATGGAATGAAAATCGTAGGAAAATTAACCAACTGGGTTGTTTATAAAAAGTTAATGAAATGTTTTCTATATGAAAGATAAGCTGTGCAAAAGCTATGCAGGATTGAAGAAGCTATGCAGAAACATATACAGAAATGTATAAGTATATACATGCATAAACATATAAGTAAATAAGTACATATAAATATATATAAATATTTAAGAATTTAAATATCTAAGCATCTAAGCTGATTTCATAAACTATAAATTGGCAAAAAAAATGAAAAAGAAAGGAAAAAATATTTTAAAACCATGTGGTACATATAGTATTTTAACTACTTATTAAATTAAAAAGAATTGACCTTGAATTTAAATTTATTTTTAAAAATAATTGAAATTACATCAAAGGCAAAAATTGTAGATTATTTAAATCTTGAAGGAGTAATAAATGAAATTTTTACCTGTATGTTAAACATTTGTTAACGCGGATATAAATATGTAATATCAATTACTGCAGTCCACAGTTAAAAATTATATACGTTTGAATCAGTACAGAGGCTGCAAGCAAATGATTTCCTGGTGAGTTTTACTGATAAGGTAAACTTTTTTGTCCTACTTACTGCAAAATAACGCTACCAAATAAACGTGAGAAATCTATTTCCCCAAATTAAATTGAAAGCTATAAAATATAAAAATAGTACAGGTATGGCCATCTGTCAATTGTTCAGTTAAGCGCAACAACTTGCAGGTCGCAAATTCTACAAGACATGAACTACAGTAATAAATAGTAAAACGTATTGTGAGAACTCAGTAAATATATTACATCTTATAGGATATACTATATATAGAATGAGAAAAGATAAGGAAAATAACCATATGTACTTACATAGTAAATAAAAATAAAAAAATTGAAATATAGGTATCTGATGTAAATAAATGTTTTGTAGACAATTGTTTCCTGGGATAACGCTGTGTTGAACGGAAATACATAATAGTTAATAGAACATGATTGATTTCCTAAGATATTAAAATATGTACATAAAACAGTGTGAAATGGTTTAGTAGTTATACAAGTAAAATTTTGTTAGTTGAAAACAGTTTCACTTACAAAATCTGAATCAAAATATTACACAGATCGTGCTAAATATAAAGAAAACACTAGTTTTTATATAAAACTGTTAAATGGACATAGGCCATGTAACACTGTCCGAAATGGATTTCTACAACTCTTTTTGGTAGTGTCGAATTTTACAAAATCGTTTTCTCATGTCTGAGAAGTAATTTGAAAAATATGTTTTTAAAACATACATCGCGCTATTAACAATCAACGGTTTGAGCTAAGATTATGAATTTTTGTAAACTTACTCAAAAAACTATAGCGCTTCTAACGACACTCTCAAAATTTTCAGAATGTAAGGCCTTTTCGAGAAAATAAGGCCCAAAACAAATCCGTGCATTGAAAACTTCACAATGTGAGTAAGTATGTTAATTATTCAAAGATTATATATGTACATATGAAGCCAAATGCAGATAAAACTATAGAAAATTTTCTAAAAAAAGGATTCAGCTCAATAGGTCTCATATTTTTCGAGAAATTGAATGTTTAATAAGCTTCATTTTCACAATTAATATAATGCGCCGGACCCACGGAATCACACCTGCATTGTGTAATAACGTTCGATGATCAGCCGTATTAACGGTGTTTATGTATTGAGCAAGTATATAAGATCTCGTAGAGATCGTAGAGTAGTCGTTTCGAGCTAATCATTAATCTTTTGAAATTTGGCGAATAAAGTTTCGTAAGTATATTCTTATATGAGAACTAGGCGATGACAAATAGTTTTAATTAAAAATAAGTGCAGTTTTTTTTGAAAATGGAGCAAAAGTTGTTATGTATATTTTATTCTAAGGGCATGATTGTCAACAAAATAACAAAAAAAGGATTGCTAAGCTTAATAAAAGCCACTGAATCTCGACAAGATGAATTTGTTAAAAATATTCTTATTCGTACAAATGCAATATTGTTTGTTGTGAAAAGTTTTAAATTGCATACATCCTGTGGAAGTTCGTATATTAGTCGGGGAAATAGTACAAAGTTAATGCCTTCCTACCCTTCTACTTTACCGAGTAGGTACTAGTTTAAATGAACAGCTTCGAACGCGAAGTACTGATTGATTTGAAATACCAAAAATGTGTTTATTTTATAAGAGAGTGGGAAAGAAAAACAAGACAAATTAACTTCCATAAAAACAGGTATCTTAGTATGCAGGGTGTTTGAAAATTGATAAAAAAAGTTAGCAGTAGATCTTGATAAGTACAAATTTTAATACACTTTTTAAAATTTTTTGCACCATTTCTGAGATAATCCAAATTGCAGGAAAAAATAAATTTAATGTAAATAAAAAAAATTATTTATAGAAATATGATGCTTAAAACCCTATAAAACATAATATATATATATATATATATATATATATATGGTATAGTGGTGAGAGGTAATTGAATCCTCTCATGTGGTCTAATGCTACTATACACCAGACATCATAGATGTCTCCGTGGTGCATAGCGACTTGCCATTTTGCAAGTACCGAGAGCGGCGACCTTCAGCCCTTGGTGGACTTAACCTATATACTGATATTATACATGATTTGCAGGAAACAACTACTCAGCGGGCAAATACCCCGACCTGCATTGAATTACACCTTACAAATCATGAAAAATTGGTAGCCAATGTCAGGGAGTTGACAAATGACATTGGCTACCAATTTTTCATGATTTGTAAGGTGTAATTCAATGCAGGTCGGGGTATTTGCCCGCTGAGTAGTTGTTTCCTGCAAATCATGTATAATATCAATATATATATATATATATATATATATATATTATGTAATATATATAAACATGAAATACCGTGGCAGCCACATTCCAGTTTATCAATTTGTTCTTTTTATTGCTGACAAGTTCTTTATTTCTGCGTTCCTTCACAGGCAGGTTTATAGATAGAAAGTCAAGTTATTAGAGGCTATTCCCACATTTTAAAATATTTTGATATTGCATATCATTTATTTTAAATAAAGTAATTTTACTGCGGTGGTTGCAATGAACCGAGCGTTTCATCGATGGAGTAATTGATTGCACATGATCCTTTGGATATATACCGTTTCTCCACTGTAAGCTACTGGAGTCCCATTATTTAACATTTTAGGTAAACATGGTGTTTCTACACGCAAAATCGGGAACTGTCGCCCGAGTCTACCGCACACCAGGAATCCAGAAACTACCGTCACTGCCGCCGTTGACGTCTAGAGCATCAAAGACGCATCAGTTTTTCTCCCGCTTCGTCTGAGAGAGGCCAAAATATTTAAAATACGAATTACTCAAACTGAACAGAAAAGAAATCGACATTTAAAATTTCTATAAAAATTAGCCTTTGACAAAAATTATTATGTGCAATATGTATGGTAAGTAATTTATAACAAAAATTAGAATCTGCAAAATTTCAACTTGATATCTATTTTTTATTAATTTGGCAACCTACTCTTCTTATCCCTTTTAACCCTTTGCAAGTTTTTATAATATTTACATTTGACTCAATAATTTACCGAAACCTAATACGTTTCCAGTAGATTGGCAGGATCATTTCCCATTATCAATCAGCTTTTAGAAACCCAAGCGTTCCACGAATATGCTAAAATTAAGCCAATACCACGTAATTTAGTATCAATTAACTTCCTTCAATGGATTCCGGGCTGTGGTGAAGAGACTTTTCCGAGTTAATACTATTAAGCGTTTCTGGTTTTGTCATCGATTTAGGTTAATCACTATTAAAATATGGCATAAAGCATGGGCATGCAGTAATAAATAATAGTATTTAATAACAGATTGTTTTTTCTCTTTTTTTATATTTGAAAGGTATCGATGTAAGAATTTCAGAAATATTTTTGAATTTTTTTTTTTGCTTTGCTTACTTACTGTTTGTCGGGACTCAGAAATGCAACGAGGTCGATTAGTAATAGACGCTAGAGAATGAACCTTAGGTCACAAAATGCTCTCATTATAGCTAAGAAAAGGCGTACGATAAATAATTTTCAATATTTCGTAAATTCATAAGAACTTACTGGAACATCGCATAATCATGTGTTCTGTGTGATAATTTCCACTTAAAATTTAACATAGGTTGGAAATGAGAAAAATAAGGGTCCTTTATCTCACAAATATATAATTATATTATATTTTGCTACTGGTTACGTGGCATAGTGTACATTAAGTACTACATCTTCAGGCATCAAAACTAAAAAACCGCTGCCCAAGGAATCACTACTTTCACATCCAGATGTTGTGTCCAAGCCTTATTCACACTAAATCCCAATGTAATATGTTATTCCCTTTAATAATAGGGTGGGGGTGGCAATGGGAGCGGTAGAGGGGGTAGCTAACGCAAAAAAAAATATTTAAACGTCTCGTTTTTGTATACACACTAAATCACATTTTAAATTTTTTACCCCCTTTAATAATAGGGTAGGGGTGGATATGGGGTGGTAGAGGGGGTAGCTAACGCCAAAAATTTTTTTTTAGATAGTTCGTTCTTGTATATACACTATATCACAATTTAATTTTTTTACCACCTTCAATAATAGGGACGGGGGCTGGCAATGGGGGTGGTAGAGGGGGTAGCTAACGTGCGCACAAAAAAAAAGTTACAGACAGAGACATTAAATTTTTTTCGCTCAAATTTAAAATCTCGATGTTTCGTGACATTTAAAGTCTATTTCAACAGAAAAAAAATTAAATAAAAAAAAAAAATTTCCCCTTTCTATACTTCCACTGGACGTGGAAGTAAAATATAACAAATGTTTTTAAATAAGATACTCATTATAAAAAAGGCTTTATTTAAAATTTAGAATATAATAACTTAGTAAAAAGTGTTTGGAGCGTCTAGGAATTTCTAATAACTCTTAAGTTATTGAATAAATTCGCTTTACGCGCTAAATGTAAAACTTCAAAACCAGTTTCTTGATCAAAATTGTGATTATCATTTAAGAGATGTTCCGCAAAATGTGAAAAACCTGAATTTAATCTGAGACATCTTAGTTGTTCTTTTAATCTCGTTTTGAAATTTCTATAAGTTCTACCTATGTATATACTGTTACAATCTTTACGTTTACGTTCATAAACTCCACATTTGGCTAAAAGACCTATCTTATCTTTATTTTGTAGAAAAAAAATATTTAGAGAATTAGTCGCTCGTCTACAAGTGTCGGTGTTTGGCGTCGGTAGCGGAAATAGGCCGGTCGGCGTTAAATAAACATTAAAAGAATAATTATTAACAATTGTTACTTTTCTAACAAAGCAACTCTATACGCAGCCGAAGTACGAGTGAGTGCATAAGATTCACTAAAACAAGTCAGATAATAAATTCTAAAAATACAGAAAAATTATTTGTCTACCTTAAGTGTATATGATATAAATAAATTAATAACTTATGTAACCAGCACATTGTTTTTTATAAAAGAACGTAATATTAAAATATAATAATAACTTTATTTTAACCCAATGTTAGAATATTATTTTTCAGTAGTTATTTTTGATAGTATAAAAGCACCTGATTTCACAAGGAAATCGTTTTGTGTCTTAACATTTTACAGTATCAGTATTTAAACTAACTAAAACTAACAAATAAAAGGCTAATAATAATTATTACTAATAATAACTATTCTAAAATGCAATATTTGAAATAAAAGTTATATGAATATTTGTTCAAATTAATGATAAATATTGACAACATTTTACAAAATATTTTGTAATTGTTTATTGCTTTTATGTAATCAGGAATAATATTATATATCTTTGGACCCGTGAAGCCAATAGATTTGTTGTATAAATTAAAATTTGGTCTGGGAGTAAAAGGACCATTGCGTTCATTTTGCCTTGTATTGTGTATGTGGTTTGTTGGTACTCTTAGTTCCCTATTTCTGTAGATAAATTTGACTACATTAAGGATATATAATCCAAATTGACATTGCTATTTAGAAAAAGTTGTTCCGTAGAATATGTCCGATTTTTCCACAGCATTACTTTAAGTATCCATTTTTAGTTATTTTCATACTTTTCAATTGGCTGTTATATGTCTCACCCCATATTATAATGCCGTAGGTAAGTATGGATTCTACCAACAACTTATGTGTAATTTTCAATATATTAATTAGAAGAATATGGCGAAGTTTATAGATACATGGACAAGTTTTCTTAACCTTGTATTAAGGTATTTGGTATGGTCATTCCATCTCATCGTCTCATTTATTGTAAGACCCAGATATTTAATGCTTGTAGTGTTCACAATTACATTTTCGCATGTCCAGTTTATTAAGTCATATTTTTCGTATTTTTTAAATAGTCAACTTTCGGTTGTAGTCCTGAGCTATTGCTGAAAGTAATGGACTTTGTTTTTAAATGATTGAGACTTAATAGATTATTATCCATCCAGCATTTAATTTTATACAGTCCCTTTTCGCATTTTTTGGTGACTTCAGACCAATCTATACCGCGAAAAATTAGAACAGTATCATACTATGATATTCTCACTTATATCTAGTTCCAGCATGTCATTTATGTAGAAAAGGAATAATTGCGGACCTAAGACTGTTTCTTGTGGAACACCATGTATCACATTTTCTGGTCTACTTAATGTTTTATCAATTTTTACTGAGGCTTTTCTATTTGATAGATAGCTTTTTAACCAATATATTATTCCTTTCATTAGAGGAGGTATTACGGGATACGGAGTTTCTCGTATTTCTCCATTTCTTCCAACAATATTTCCTATGATATACTATCGAAAGCTTTAGCCAAACCTAAAAATATGGCAATGTTTTTCCATTTTTGTTAAGATATTCATGTACTTTGTTTGAAAAATGAAATAAGGCGTTTTCCGTGAAGCAGTTCTGTCTAAATCCGAATTGTTTTGGCGATATTATGTTGTGAGACGAAAGAAAGGTAAGTTTACTTAAATTTTCTCGGGCTCCATATTAAGTAATAAATAATAATATTTTGCTTGCACTAATGTTTATTAATCGCCTTCCAGGTCACTTGGGCGACTCTTTAAGCCTTGGAGATCTAAATTTGTCTGAGTAAAGCAGGCGGGGCCCTACGCTATATAATGGAATTCGAACCACTTCTTGGGGATACTTATATATGAAAATTACTTCGCAGTAGGTAGACCTCGAACCCACTTCGCCGGATATGCACAGAGAGAAATCTAGACGCGCTAATCCATTGAGTTACAAAGAATGACTCTATTTCTTCCCACATTCCAAAGTAATTCAAATTTTCTGAAATTCAGAAGTAACATACATTTCCTTTGCTAGAAAAAATATTTTATCTTAACTGATGTCCTCTTGTAATTAATTGACCCACTGAAAGTTCACTGCGCTCATAAATGTCTGTTATAGCAGGTTATTGGTAAAATCCCCCGAGAACAGGCACGGCAGAGAAAGTTTTTTATGTTTTAAAATATATAGGAAAAGTTTTTACAGTCAATGTAATTAATTACGTGGAGAAGGACGAAAAGAATGGTATTATCGTATTTCATTAATCTTGGAATCCACAATGAAATTGATAAAAGTTTTTAACGTACTTTTTGTCTAAGGAAAACACGCATTTTTTATATTTAAATTATTGCTTTTGTACAAGATTGAAGGTGAAAATGCGCGACTTTTTAAACAGTTCTAAAGAATTTCTTTGTATTATAATAAGTTCAGCTAAATAAGCAACAAAGCAATAGAGTTGTCTGTTACTTTGTGATATTCCATTATAATAAATAATGAACACAAAATTTCTTTGTTAGATATCACTAATTTTATACTTGCGACTGCAATTTCGTAGAATCTAGTCTACGTTTTCAAGCACAGTGAATTACAATTAAATTGTGAGGGTATTTATATATTACAAAGGGAATTATGTTAATTGGCTATAATCAAACAAACAAACTGGGGGATATACAAGTAATTTTTGCAAACAAAGAAAAATAGAAATTATGAACCTAATGCACCCAATATTATACCGTCTAATAAAAGCCCAATTCGGCCCGTAGTGTCATACATAAATAGCACTTTCACACCTACCAACAGTATCAAGAATTCGGTTGAGCTTACTAACAAATCAAAAATTGTTACACTCCCACAAAATGCAACCTTAGCATCTTTCGATGTAACATGTTTTCAAATATACCTTATTAAGGAGTGTCCAAATTATGCAAAAAAACGTTGGACGCTAAGAACAATAATATAATCATAGAAGCGGAAATCAATACATTAACTGAGCTATGCCTATTTACAGTTTGAAAACAGATTTTATAAACGAAAACAAGGCCTAGCTGCATACAGCAGAATTTTTTATGGAAGAAATTGAAAAAACTATTTTTGAATCCCTTTTGTCACAGGAAATCTTCTTTCGGCATAGGCATTATGTAGACGATATTCTAATTTGCTATTCAGAAGACACTCAATTAATACATAAATCAGTAATGTTATTAACAGTATACATCCAAACATTTCATTGGCCACAGAAGTTTAACAGAATCGACAAACTAACTTTCTACCCAAGCAACACCAATTGGTTTAATAAACGTTTTGATTTCGTTTATACGACTGGTATATATAATATTTATTGAAACCTACATTCAACGTTCGAATGTCCGCGCTACAAACATATATATTTGTCTTATCATATATTAAATATAGGCGTTTTAAAAAAACGTATATATATGGTACATCAAATTCTAAATATATACGTCTTAAGAAAACGTTATATTGTTGTCACATCATATACGAGATATATACTTTTATGTGGAACCTCAAATAAACGTATTCCATCTACGTCGATAGTACGTATGATGTAAAGGTTTTTCTCACGATTATGAAAACCCTTTTCTCCAGTTGCTGGTATGTAATAAACCTGTATTATCCACTGTACTTCCTACATACATGCATAGGGTATCCATGTATGAAATATCTAATACTTACAAACATTTTTATTTTAAATTTTTTGAGAAAGTCATTTTTTATAATGTTGCTTCAGCCTATCAAACTTTTTTGGCAATGCCAAAATTTAGGTAATATATTCAGAGAATATAAATATCTGACTTCGCGTAAGGTGAACATATTTCAAATTAAAAATATAGAAGTTTCAACGCCTCATAAAGCTGGTGAACTATAATAGTTAAAAGAAAATTAGATGTAATAGTAAATTATAATTGCTTTTATTTAAATTATTTTTCTTTTGAAAATCTGAACTTTTTCCGAAGAATTTAGTTTTTCTCAAAAAATTTAAAATAAAAAGATAGAAAATATCGAGAGATTTTTTAAAGGGAATCCACCCTTGTATCTTTATTAATGAATATACGCTATAAGTTCTATAGATCTTTTTTTATATTGTTTTATAAACTAAGAGCTTATTTAATAAATGATTAAATAGTTTCCGTCACTTCATTTTTACCAAAATTACCTTTAACTTTCAAAATTTAAATGGGAAATTCTGTTCTACAGTATTATAGACTAATCGATTTCAAATAACTTTGCAAGTCAAATTATGTCTTAAATCAGAAATCATGTGCTACTTATGATAAAATTGTTAATATATATTGCTGCATAACAATGATAAGATGACATTGAAACAAATTAATTTCTAAGTGCCTGATTTTGTAAAATATATTAATTTTTCTTTAATTATAACAGGGAAATTAGAATTAAAGTTTTTTTTGACTTGCGATACATTTCCCTTTGCAAAATTATTTAGAATTGATCGGGCTACAACACTATAAAAAAGATAGATTCGAAAGTTAACATTATAAAGATCTTCAATTTTTTAAAAGTACATATTCTAAACCTCCTACCTATATAGCTACTGATATCAAGAAAAAATAATTCAATTGTATATATGTATGCAGATAGTATTTTTTTAAAAATATTTGTCATTTAGTACTAGCTTTTTATATTATATTAAGCTTTACCTATTCTGCGGGATTGGCTAGATACGTACAACCTATCTTTAAAAACAGCCGTATTTCCTGATTGTTGGAAACTAACTAGATTATGCCCTATTTTTAAATCCGGAAATGCAGCGGAAATAAGCAACTACAGAGCCATAGCGATTCTCTGCAACTTTGCCAAAGTGTTCGAGATATCATTGTATGCTCGCATCTACCCTTCAGTAAAATCTCTAATATCAACCTCTCAGCATGGTTTCATGGAAATGCAATTCACTGCTTCTAACTTATGTCTGATAACTCAGTTTATAGTAAGGACACTTGACTCACAAGGTCAAGTAGATGTGATATATACTGATTTCTCGAAGGCGTTCGATCGGATTGATCACGAACTTCTATTAGGTAAATTGAATATGTTCGGGTTTAGTTGCCATTTCATAACATTTTTGAGGTCATATTTATATAACAGAAAACAATACGTAGTGTATTATGGACATGAATCTAAACTATTTACGGCAACTTCAGGTGTACCTCAAGGTTCCAATCTCGGACCACTGCTTTTTCTATTGTTTATAAATGATCTCACTAACATAGTACAATGTGACAAACTAGTGTTTGCCGATGATATGAAGATGTTCGCAGAAATAAGCAGTATAGATGATTGCGAAAACGTTCTAGCACAGCTAGAAATAGTAGAAAACTGGTGCAATCAAAACAATCTTCATTTGAATGCATCAAAATGTAAGGTTGTTTCTTTTACAAGAAAATCTAACCCAGTGGTATTTCATTACTCATTAAATTCGCAAGTACTTGAACGTTCTGCAACAATAAAAGATTTAGGGGTAGTATTTGATCAGAAATTTACTTTCTCGAACCATGTAGCACTAGTAACATCATCAGACATGAAAATGTTAGGTTTTATAGTTAGAAACTGTCACTCGTTCTCTAATGAGTTTGCTCTAAAAACACTCTACTATTCATATGTTAGATCCAAACTTGAATACTGCTCAATAGTTTGGTACCCGCACTATACTTGTTATAAAAACGCCATCGAAAGTATGCAGAGAAAGAAATTTTTATCCTTGAAAATTGATGGTTTTTATCCAGAAAGAGGCTACCAACACTCCCTTTTACTAGAGGGATTTAAATTAATTCTTTGGAATTGCGACGTGCATTAAATAGTCTGAAAATGTTACATAATCTATTTCACAGCACATTAGACAGTCCGGTGCTCTTAGGCATGTTTTTTTTTCATGTTCCTCGAATAACCTCACGTCAAACTCACACGTTTTACTGCGAGACATCTCGAACTAATGTGCTTCTTAGATCCCCACTTCATGTTATGTGCAATAACTTCAATAACATATCAGATGTATGTGATATCAACTGTAGTACGATTTCGGAAATTACCAATGCATTTATCATAACTTTCACAACCAATAGTACTTAGCTGTCACTACACCTACGTATTGCCAGATTATTTATAGGTATTTTTACACATATATAGATATATAGGTTTTGTTTTATTTTATTATGTATTTTACTTCAATTCTACATTTTTTTTAACGCTGTTCCATTCCATTTTATTTTATAACTTAATTATATACATGTTATTCTACTATTATTTACAAATATAATATTAAGGTTTTTTTTGTTACTGTCACAGCTGTATTATGTTATACATACTACTAGTATTATTTTGTTCAAGTTTGTCCTGTAATTGGATTTTTATCTGTTGGGCAATAAATAGATTATTATTATTATTAAAACTATTTTATCATTTACTATTTCACCCTTGGGGACCTAGGTTGTTTGACAACGATAGCAAAACACGACATTGTTCATTACTCTTTACGAAAATCCACAAATAGAGTATATTTATTATTATTATTGTAACTATAGCGGCTTTTGGCAAGCTTCAATCCCTCTAATTTTATTGTCACTGGTCTCGCCCATGCTTTCAACACTAGCCATGCAGAGTTTTACGCCTTCTGTGATAAAAAAAATGCAGTTACTATGAAATCGCTCAGATAAACTATAATTCTTACCAATCACAAGTTGGTTCATTCTTGGAACTTTAACGCACGCATAACTCAAGGATAAGGGCTGACTACCACCACACGAAACAGCAATTAATACGACGATCCACGGCATTCCGCGGTTGCTCACCAGCTGTACTGTTGAGACAATGCGAGAGATGCATATATTTATGAGAAATGCTTATGTATTCTGCAACAAAGACAACAATACTAACCCGGTTGCTGATGACTGCGCAATCGATGCAGATTGATATACGTTTAAAAACCGTATATTATAAACTACAATATTACTGAACAAATATTTTCATTCATATTTCCAGATATTGTTATAATCTTCGAACTTTTAGTTGCAATTGATTATGACACGCCAAAAATGTAGCGCAAATACATATTTATCGTATACATTTAAAAATCGTTTATTAAAACTCTGATATGGCTGAAAAAATGTAAGTAGTGTCAATTTCAACAATTTACAATTTAAACATTTGGCGGAAGTGTAGTTTCTCAAATATTCTGCGTTACTCCAAAAATTTTCGGAGAAATACATTTATAATATACGTAGAAAAATCATTTATGAAATAATCGCTTTACATCGACGTTGATTAAATATATGATAACGAAATTTAAACCGTAATTTCATATAATAAACGTTTATTAAACCATCATGTGTTGTTTGGGTAGATCTTACTAGATGTAGACAAAATACATCCAACATTTTCAGACGCTACTATACGAGTAGACTCAAATCATCCTTTTTCACATAAAATCGTCACATATAGATTTATGGTTCATAGAGCCTTCGCTACACCCTTGTCCGAAAAAATCCTGAATAATGAAATAAAAGTCATAAAAGAAATAGCAACTGACAACGGTTATTCAGTGGATATGATAGATTTTCTAGTTACAGAAAACTCAGAGTAAAGTTTACACTGAGATTAAAGAAAAATCACCAGAAAAAAAAACCAGCCACAATTTTTCGTCCATAGAAAAACTAGAAGTTCTACATTTTGCAACAAAATCCAGGAAATTAAGTATATCAGAATCTATTGAAATTTATAAACATAGAAGTAATCGGCTAAAAATTGGTGCCGCCCTGTTGTAAAAGAGGCCTACCGGCAATATTTAAATATAACCAATTAACTTAACCCCCTTAGTAATGTATAAATACCATCACAATTTAATTTGTAATTCACCATGCTTGAAAATGTAGACTAGATTCTACAAAACTGCAGTCGCAAACTTTATAATAAAATAAAAAATGGAGTGATATATCATTTAAAATAAGCAATAGATCGTAGCAACATTTTATTTAGTATTTTGAGTTGTTAAAAAGCCGCATATATATTAATTGATAACGCAACTCGAGAATACCTCATTTTATATTAATGAATTAATAAATTTTATAATGTAATAAAATATAAAATACAACAAATTTATTGAACAATCGATAAAAAGTTACATATTCTACTTTATTTTTCAAATGATTTTTTTTTTAATTACTTGTCTAGGAGAATTTCTTCAAAAAGGCTGTCCTTTGTGAAGGCGTCCACAAATTATATGACATTTCTTCATCCATTTTATTTGGCTATACTCTTTCCCTCATTTTGCAAATCATTTGGATTTGTCTTAAACGTATAATTTGACAGTTCTGTCGATACTACTTTGAAAAGTTAAATATATTGATCAAGAAAGTGTTATAAACGTAATAATTTTCTTGTTATACTTAAAGTTAAATTTATAAAATACTCACCGGCGACTCCGCCATATAATTCAATGTCTTGCACTTGATTGCACTTACTTGTACTGCATTTTCTATACGTTTGAATGAATCTTTATCCATATTATAGTCAAATTATAATTTTAATGTGATTTGTCTAGTCAGGGCGATTTTATTGTTTTACCTTATTCGGGGGTCAAGTTAGGTTCATAGTTTAATTTTGTAGTTTTAATGAGGTCGGCATGTAGTACTAAAAAAAATCACGTATTACTTTCCCATATATACGTAGTAAACACCACAGAAATTAGACAAACATCAATTCCAGAAGTCAGATGCTTGTACGGAAGGGTGTTACGTATTGAAAAACGCGGAAATAAAACCATATGCTCCGACAATGAGAGTTCCGGAGCTGGGGCTTGAACCCGGTAGCGCGATACTCGTTCGATTAACTGCGATTGCCATCTCACGCCTTAACCAACGCGGCTATCGGCTAAATAAGAAAGTATTGTAATTGTGAAAATATCGATTTTGAGTTTTTTGTGAATGTACATGTTTTCAGGTACTCCAGCCAAAAAGCCAAAAAAGTGGCTTTAAAAAATATTTGTCTGCTGTCTGCATCAACGGTCGCACCTAGAGCTCAAACTACTAGATAGGTGTTGGTCATATTTGTTACGCATATTCGGGCCACATCCTAAGGAGAACATAGCTCAAGTATGGGGAGAATTATTCTCTAGAAACGGATAAAAAATTTTTTTTTAGCCAACTGTCACAAAATATGACGTTTATCGTATCTGACAGCATTTTTAAAGTGTCATCCCTTTGTGCTCATTTGTCAATCTTATTTTTTTTGGCCCCGTTTACTCCACGGCCGCACTTCACCGCCACATGTATTACTTCACTGCCTCATGTATTACTTCACGGATTGTCAATAAACTATCTTGTTTGTTTCCGTTATTAACCTGGAAACGAATTAAAACTCTCAGCCTAGTAGGCTTCTTGCAAAATGTTGTCCATGTTTCCAGTAATTTGCACGAAACAATTTAAAAAATATTTTATTTTGCTTTTTGAGACAGTTACGTAAATAATGTTGTGTTCACCCCCGAATAATCTATATCTGCCTTATCCGAAGTTTGCGGCCGAGGACAGCCGAGGCCAAGCAAACTTCGGATTCAGCCGAGAAAGATCAACTTTGCAGCTTTGATGCACAAATAAGTATTTTTCTCAAAGACGGCTCTAACGATTTTAATTAAATTTAGCACATGGGTACTCCTTTAACAGTAGTATGAAGCAACATGGCCCGTTTCCCCTAAAAAATGCAAGGATAATTGCTGTGGGGGAAAGGTTAAAATAGTTAAATATTTTTTTCTCTAAAATCGCTGTAACGATAATGATCACATTAGATGTTGCTGAATTTTAGCACTGTATAGTTATTACAGTTTCAAGTAAGTGCTGCAGTATGCGCAACATCGCCGATACTACTCGAAATTACTTTAAAGCATCCTCAACTTTAAGGTAGTAATGCTGACTGCACCACATTACCAAAGAACCGCTTCATAGTAATGGTAACTGCAAGTGTTCCCTTTAAAGTTCCTGTGACGTTGATGGGACATTTTCTGGAACCTTAAAGTTTTGTGACTTATTAGTGACATCTTGAGTAAAAATAATGTTAATTTTGTTTTTATCACTCCTATTGAGTAACAAATACTTTCTTGACATATATACTACTATAAAATGACTGGAATTAAAATCACTATTTTTCTAAAATTGAATAAAGACACCATATTGACATACATAAAAATAAAATTTCATCAAGCATTATTTTTTGAATTATGGCCATTTGCAAACATGTTTTATAAATATATCATTATTACTTTATAATACATGGAATAAAAATAATGTTCTTGACAAAAGAAAGTATAGTTTCAGTTTTACAGACAATTTTTGCAATTTTCTATTTACCAAAAATAATTTTCTATAGGGTGCGTATTTTTATCGAAATATCATGGTAACATTTTGCAAAAAACAAGCGATAGTTTTAATTCTTACACTCGGAGCAAACTCAAAACATTGTTTTTACTCAAGATGTCACTAATAAGTTACAAAACTTTATGGTTCCAGAAAATGTCCCAACAACATCACAGGAACTTTAAATGGAACACTTGCAGTTATCATTACTATAAAGTGATTCCTTGGTAATGTGGTGCAGTCGGCATTACTACCAATCTTCACCTTAAAGTTGAGGATGCTTCAAAGTAATTTCGAGTAGTATTGGCGACGTTGCACTTACTGCAGCACTTACTTCAAAGTGCAGCAACTATACAGTACCAAAATTTAGTAGCATTTACTTAATTGTTACTCCACGAGCATATCAGAAGGTAAATTTTACATTAAAATCATAAATTTAGTGACAATTATGTAACGCTTACTACATTAAAGTTCCGATACCACTCAGGCCAGTTTCTGCAACTTTGAGTGCCAGTTGGGGTGCTAAAAGTAACTCACTTTTAATACTGATGTTATGAAATTATATTTTTTTACATTGCTTGCAAACGTTAAATGCCTACTTGTACAAGTGTTTATACAAATACATGTTTATCATTATTTTTCAATGCCAGTACCAGGATTCCTTCCTGAGTGGAAAGTCTTTCAGGTATCTTACCAATTTTTTCTTTTTCTCTTCAAGAATAACTTCTTCCTTAATAAAACAAAGTAATGTTTCAAACTATTCAAATTTATGAAAATATATGAATTTTATAAATCTTATCCTATGTGATATGATAAAATAAGAAGCCATTCTATGTAATGCATTTTGCGACAATATTTAAGAGCAAACTTGCATTTTGGTGATAAAACATAATTTTGCTGTTACCTGAAGTTTTCTACTTGAAGCGTGTAAATCTCAGGGGTGTCTATGTACACGCAGGATAGAGAGGTTTAGTTTAATTATGAAGTTAAATTCTAATCTTCGACAAAAAGTAAACAATACGTAATAGCGCGGAAATAATGTTTATCCAAGTGTATCTACGATGTTAAATCATTAATAGCTTTACATGGCAATGCTCTAACTTACAAGGCTTATATTCTCAAAAAAGATACAAAAATTTACTCATGATATGGACTCCACAACTCAAATTAAAATTGAATTTAAAAAATATATGGTAAAGTTGACGCGATAGTTTTTACTAAAAGTGAATGACAAAATTAAGTAATGAAATGAAATTAAGATTCATGTCAAAAAAGAAGGAAAAAAGATTAAACCTGCTTCAACAACAAAACTTGCTCCAGCAAAAAAACTTTCTTCAGCACTGATCGGATAGTTCATCTACAGCATAGCTATAATGTCACTGAAATACAACATGGCCTGGTCGTCTTCTTGACACCAAGTAAAGCTGGTACTATGACGGTTGCAGTTGGTGCTCCACTGGCTGCACATGATTTCATATAGTTGCTGGCTGACACATCAGCAGATCAAAAAAAAAATACTCTTAAACGTAGATTAACTTAAAAAAATAGCCAGTCCAGTCCCACACTCTGTAAGTTTTGCAAGCATAAGAACAACCTAATAATACACAAAAGTAAAACTCACCCCTATAAGTAGAGAGTAGCATATGAATTCCATAAAAAATACAAAAGAATTCAGGGGGCTTCTCCTTGGCCAACTCGAATATAAAATTTTAATGCGACAGCTGACCAAGTTTCCACACAAAATAAATACTAAAATGCCCAAAACTAAGATGGATTGAGCCCAACGAAAAAAAACTTCCTTCCTTCGCACAGGTGCCCCGGCAAAAACAAAAAAATTCGTCGCCTTTCCCCCAGAAATCTGACGTTTTTCCAGTACTGAAAACTTAAATTATGTCTCAGGAGACTTCCTATTACCAACCAATGAGGAAATATATTATTTGCATAAAAGAGAAAAGAACACTTACTGCCAAAAATTTTTTTAATGTTACTAATGAAATTAAACAATGTGAAATCGAATTAATTGTTATAAAACTTTTATCTGTTGATCTTGTCGTTTCGTGAGTATGCAACACTAGGCACCTTTGAGTGTACACCTGGTTGCATACTCATGCCCCTAAACACGCAGAAAAGGCCTCTTGTTAACTTTGATGCCCCACGTTGTGTGTCGTGAACCCGCAGAAGGACCTTGTCATTGGTATTTGCAGCCTTGCGTCGGGTATAGCGAGTACCGACAACGTAGGAGCTTGAGCAAGAGAGAGACCCTTGAGGCCCTGCGTGCACTTAATTTATTAAAGAAATGAAGTTCAGGGGAGGTTTCACTTAAGAAAATTTGGAACAGGATAAATGGCTTACCCTGTATAATTCCCTGTGGTTGGTTTTGAAGCACTTTGTCAATTTTTTCAATTTAAATTTAACTTGAATTGAATTTATTTCAAGTGGCAGGTGATTTTACAACACCCTGTGTATGATTCTTGATCAATACACTTCTGTGGGTAAGCTTGAAGCCACACCACTTTTGTTAAATTCGTAAAATTTATAAGGATGACCAGTTTCTTCGAGCGCGCTGTATATAGTCATAGACTAGTAAAACACTTTAGTTTAAACGAGTTATAATATATATCATTTAAACGAACACTGGTTTTAAGAAACTAAAAATATTATTATTTTTTATTACAGTTACTAATTTTGATAGCTTGCCGATGTGAACGATCCATCTTTACACGTCTGAAGGACTTTTATTATATTTTCTAAAGTGGATATTAAACGTTCACAAAGAAGGGTTCAAATCGACTGTTTCAGACAGATAATAATAAAAAATCTATACTTACTGTTTCGTTTTGCTTAACTGCTTCACTGATAGTACCAATTGGACGTCGTAACACTATAAATCTAACACGGTAAATCCTAACACTTCCTTAAATTTAAACCTTAAAAGGAATTTTGAAACACAAGAAAAAGACAATATAAAGTTCAAAAATATATATTAAATCTTTTAAAAAATTATGTTTTTACAAAACATTCAAAAAAATGTATTGGCAAACTATAGTCTGGCCCATGTACAACACATAGTGAGAAACGAAACGACTCATAATGTACCAACTACCATCCAATGTTTAGTTTTTAGCTAACGACTACACAAAAAGATTCAGTAAAAAGTTCAATGTTTATAATTTTGGTGGGCTTTTGCTTGCCTGTCTATTGACATATTTTCAGTTCAATATCAATTTAGTTTTCTCCTCGGAGTTTAAAAATGCTTGAATCGCAACGACTTTGAATTATATTCTGCAATTATAAATTCATACGTTCAGACAATGCGGTACCATGCACGTTCTGAGTACATGGTAACTATACTTTTGTAACACCGAATCACTGAGGAACAGGTTTAGGGCAAATACGCTTAAAACCCATCATTTTCCCGTCAAAATCAACTGCTAGAAAATGATAGGGCACCCTCGACGCTAAGAGCTACTTTCGCTAAAACTCTCGAAATACTTTGACTATAGACTGGATAACTTGTCCTCATATTTAACATAACGCATGAGTTGCAGTGCTGCACAATATGGATTCGTAAAACGGTTTCTATTTTGAAAATTTCGGTTTTCGTTATACTTTCTAAATTTTGGGGTCGGGGCGACATTACGTCCCCGTGCAGCGACATTTACTACACTTTCTAAAATTACACTCCTTGATGAGTTTCCAAGATTTTGGCATGAAAAACGCTCCGTAGAGCGAAAATGTGAATTTATATATAAAAAACCTCTTTCAACGGCATTTTTACGTGAAACACGCTTTTCATGTAAAATGTGTCGGATTTTGTTACAGATTCGAAAAGCTCATCGAGGGTTTTGGCGTGTTCTTTAACACCGATAGCGAATAAATTCCGTATGAGGATATTTGATTGGATGATTTTATTTAAAATGTCTAAATTCACTTTGAATTAGTTACGCGGAGGCAGATTAACTTATTTATTAACGTCTGAAAAAATTCAATTAAAACTAGGACACTATGTGTGAATTGAATTGAATTGTAAAATCTTTTTTATAAGGTTTCGGCCTTGGAAGTAGCGCGGGCACTAGATTTTTGTGTCGCGAGTTACACCGTTGAAAATTTTATTCAAACATTATTGGTCACCACTTGGTGAGGGAGCATTGAGTTCGCTCTTTGATACCCTTTGGTAGGGTATCGTTTTTCGTGCCTCGTAAATCTAGCGGAGACGTTTTTACCCCCAATAAATTCTCGAAAGTTGGAGCCAGCCATTCAGTGTGGGCTATGATGACTCATCGATTGCACAATATTGCGTAATATTGCATCATTTCGGTAAAAATTGCAAAATTGAAAATGAAAAGTACACGACTGTTTAGGTAATTGAAAAGGAAGTTAATTGATAATTGAATGAAACTTGAGTCTCTTTTAGTTTAGGAAATATAGCATGATAAGGAAGGCAAAATATATTGAACTCGTCCTCGTATGGTCATATTTTACGCACTCACGTACTACGGCATTTAAGTTGTCGCACGCGATGATGGAGTAAGTCGTGACATTGTTTTGGAAATGTATACTTAAATGATTGAAATAAAAATAGTTCGAGAACAATCCGAGAAAAGGTTAGAAATGAATGGAAAAGAGTTATAGAAAATTATCGAATATGAGTTTGGGGTTTACACCGGGGGTACGAAAAGTATGTTGAGTGACGAATGATAGTATAAGGGGGCTGTATTTTTAAGGTGAACGGTTTGAAAGAATTTTGTTATAAAATGGACGAATGAAAACTTTTTAAGTGTTTTTTGATTGTCTTGGCTTGACGTTTCGTGAATTTTTTCAGATTTTTGACGATTGATTTGTGGTTTTTGATGAAAATGAAAATATAGATGACTTTTTTATCGGTGTTTGGCCTTTTGGACCTGGCAATTGAATTTTTTGGCAAATTTTGGCATTTGGCTTTTTGTTTTTTCTTATAACACCCCACAAATTTCACAGTAGTATTTTAAAATGCTACACAATATAGGCCGAATGCTATCAAAGCGAATCAACTTTCCCAAGAATAAATGATAAGAACATCTGAAAAAGTTCTATGCGGTTAATTAAGTTCCATAAAGGCAGTGCGAAGCAATCCAGAATCAAAGAAATGAGAAGCGGATGCGTCCAAGTTGTTCAGAAATGCCATTATCGTTCGTTATAGAATTCATAAACAAGATCCGAGACTAGTGCCTTTGGCTGAAACAGATGAGACCGTGGTTTAAATTCGTAGCCTGATCTTTGTGAATGTTAACAGACTCGCGATGCCTGCATAAAATAAAAAGGGATAATACATATCGCTCTCGGCTGTAATTTCCTGCAGAACGCCGGATGTAAACGGCGCACAAGTTGGCTTCTCTGTTTATTCTCAATCAAGGCTGAGATTTGAATTGCTCGCATTTGTGATTGTTTCTTTTAAACTAGCTAACACTTTATAAAAAGTCTGAATTCTACAGTGTGACCTAAATTAAAAGAACTAAATCCTTCATGATTTAGATCCTATTGATGGCATTTTTTATCGATCAATAGATTGCCGTTACTTGATGAAAATCTATAATGAGAAAATTATGAGGTACTTCGTTAGTTCCTCATTTTATTTCTTTGTTAAGATAAGAACTGGAAAGAGCAAAAGCGAGTTAATGTCAACAAAAATACTGTTACAATCCCTAAAAAATTACAAGACCCTGATGATATCAACAATCACTTTGTTAATTCGGTTCAACAAGTCGGTACCAATAATAAGCCACATTCAATAAACTTTTATAATACACGTACAAAAAATTCTATACCAAACAATTTTACATTCTCAAGAGTCAATGACAATGACATAATGTTATCTCCTTTCCCTTGCATTTATTTTTGAGAAAGAATTGAGGCAACATATGCGGACGACTAGCTGGTTTAAGTCGGAGCAGAGAGCCGTGGGTCCAGAGCATTCGTTAGAGTGGAGAAACTTACCCTTCCTGATATGTACAGCATAAGCGACAGATTTCTGTTTATTTCGACAAAGAAAAGTTGATGTTAAATTGGGCACCATCTATAGTAAAATAAGTAAAATTGTCTCTTTTTCTCGAATAACCATTCTACTATAGATCAGACTGAAATTGCTGGTAAGAGAAATAAAAAGATAGATTAAAATGAATGTTAAAATATATTACATGAATAATAGACAAATTGGTTTGTAAAGACTATTTGAAATTTTAAAAAATATATATATATATATAACAAATTTATACCAGGATCCTAGATTTACTATTGTTGAGGTGACTGGTTCGGGAACAGCAATCCAGGCAGCAATTGTCTCTTGTTGCGAGAATGGATTCTAAAGTTTCCTTGGCAATTTACGTCTCTTAATGAAGTGGAGTGATAATTGTAGGAAAATTAACCAACTAGTTCGTTTATTGAAAGTTAACGAAATTTTAGCTTTTTGGAAGATAAGCTGTGCAAAAGCTATGCAGGAATGAATAAGCTATGCAGAAACGTATACAGAAATGTATAAGTATATGTGCATAAGCATATATAAGTACATATAAATATATATAAGCATCTACAAACATCTAAGCATCTAAGCATGTAAGCATGTAAGTATATACAAAAGCTGATTTCTTAAAAACTATAAATTGCCAAAAAAATTAAAAAGAAAGGAAAAAAATATTTTTAAAACCATGTGGTACATATAGTATTTTAACTACTTATTAAATTAAAAAGAATTGATCTTGAATTCAAATTTATTTTAAAAATAATTGAAATTACATCAAAGACAAAAATTGAAGATTAATTTAATTTTAAATGAGTAATAAATGAAATTACCTGGATGTTGTTGTTAACGCGGATTTAAAAAATGCAATATCAATTACTGAAGTCCACAGTTAAAAATTATATACGTTCGAATCAGTACAAAGGCTGCAAGCAAATGATTTCCTGGTGAGTTTTACTGATAAAGTAAACTTTTTTTTGTCCTACTTACTGGGAAATAATGCTACCAAAAAAATAAACTTGAGAAATCTAAATCCCAATTAAATTGAAAACTATAAAAATATAGAAATAGTACAAGTATGGCCATCTGTCAATGGTTGAGTTAAGCACAACAACTTGCATGTCGCAATTCTACAATTTCCTTTACTCAAAACTAAAATAGTGGCATATGATAGATAAAAGGAATCTATAATAAAAGTTGTTATTATTTCCATAACACAGTTTGCCTCAGTTTGTAAATACAATACATAACCAACAATATGAACAGCTGTAAATAAATATTAAAAACGTATTGTGATAACTCAGTAAATATATTACGTCTTATAGGATATACTATATATAGAATGAGAAAAGGTAAGGAAAAGAACCATATGTACTTACAGAGTAAACAAAAATATAATAATTGAAAAATAGATATCTGATGTAAATAAATGTTTTTGTAGACAAATTGTTAATTAATTGTTTCCTGGGATGCTGTCTAGAACGGAAATACATAATAGTGTAGATCATAACTGAGTTCCTAAGATATAAAACTAAGTACATAAAACAGTGTGAAATGGTTTAGCAGTTATACAAGTAAAATTCTATTAGTTGAAAACAGTTTCACTTACAAAAACTGAATCAAAAATGATACACAGATCGTGCTAAATATAACCAAACACTAGTTTGTATATAAAACTGTTAAATGGACATAGGCCATGTAACAGAATGTCAGATAATTAATAAAATTTCTACCAATTCCGCTAATTACCCACATTATAAATTTCTGTTTAGATAATAATGTATATCCGTCTTGTTGGAAAAAGGTTTTTAATAAAACCAATACCTAAGACATCTAACCCATTAGACTTTAAAGACCTTAGACCAATTGCAACACTGCCAGTATTATCTGAAACGCTGGAAAGAGTAATTCAAAACCAGCTTAGAGGGATTTAGAAAAAATTATAGTTGCGTATCTGCTCTACTAAATATAACAGATGATATTATTGAGAAAGTGGATAAAGGGAAAGTAAAGCACTTGTTCTCTTAGACTTCAGTAAGGCATTTGATACCCTAGACCACCATATATTGCTTGCAATTTAGCACTACAAAGGTCTTACTATTCATTCTATATTATTGTTATTTAAAAATTATTTATGTGATCGAGTCCAACGGGTTGTTAGTAATGACAAATATTCACTGAAGACAGTAGTAACTTCTGGAGTTCCGCCAGGCTCAATTTTAGGTTCACTTCTATATACTATTTACACAATACATTTTGAAATCTTTATCTCACATTGTAAATAGCATAATTAAGTAGATGACACCCAATTATATCTTTCGTTTCCACCATCTGATGTTATGGCTGCTTGTCGTATAGTTAATGAAAATTTGTCAGCTCTAGCCAATATAACCATTCCTTAAAACCTAATAGTACTATGTCAGCAGTCTTGATTATTGGCCGAAAAGATTTCCTTGCTGATATAGTTCACTCAATACAAATAGAAATTAATAAAGACAAGCTTGCAGTCGCTGAAGATATCAAAAATCTGGTTGTAACCTTGGACTCCCATTTAAGGTACAAAACATTTGCATTGTATGTTAAAAAATTGTATATTGTAACTTGGAGCTTTTATATAGTACTAGACATATGTTATCTAAAGAACTTTAAAGTTATGTTATGTGAGACTGTAGTTTTGTCACAATTTAATTACTGCGCTATTCTTTATAATTCTTCTATTAACAGTGATGATTGAATACCGTTTTATTAGTATTTAAAAATAACCCATTTCAATTAAACCATAAAATAAACTTATTAAGCATTACCTATGCATTTTTTACTACATCTAAAATATTAACATCACTACATACGTAACTATTAGCATCTGCGCACATATCTGATAAGTCGTTTACAAAAAGAAGAAATAATAATAATGGCTCCAGAACTAATCCTTATTTAAATTTTAATTGTAATGTGCATGTTAACTGATCTTAATAAAAAAACAATTTATAAAAATGTGTTGATGCCAAGGACCTAAAATAAAACAATCCACCTACGTATTATAATAAAAAGCAAAACACGCCAAAAAAAAATCTCCCTTTAGTAATAATATTTACCAGCTCAAAATATCTCACTTAACAAACAAGTCTTTATTAAGAAATTTAAATTTAAAGGAGTTGTTGGCTCTTAACGTTTACAGCATTTTAATATGAAATTGAAGTTTATAATTCAAATTAATGCCTGAGGAATCTTTTTGTAAATATTTTCAATGAAATACAGCACAGCGCGTCGCAATATTGCACAGAGTGTTTCAAAAGTAAGTGAACATACTGGGTGTTATATCTCCTTTTAGTTTATTTTTCAAAATGGATTATTGAAACTTGGCACATCGATATAGCTAAAGTCACTTTTTGTACATTATTTTTAACACGTTTCATGCATTTTTGTGGAAGTTTTTAAAGGACAAACTTAATTATAACTTTAATCAGAATGTTGAAGTAATTAATACTAACATTAGGGATCCCGACAAAAATGGCTATAGATCTCAAATTAATAATTATAGACCTATATCCTTAATATCGAACTTTGCGAAATTTTTTGAAAAAATAATTAAAGTGAAGCTTAATTCATATCTTGAAAAATCAATATACTCTCTAAAAAGCTATATGGATTCAAGGAAGATGCATCAACAGAAGACCAGAGGGCGCAATAGTAGACTTAACAGCAAATATCTATTCAGCATTAGATGAAGATAAACCATATTTATTTACCTTCTTGATCTTAGCAAAGCCTTCGATACGGTCAGCCACGATTTGTTGTTACAAACACTCGAGGATATTGGAATTAAAAGTTATATAACTGGTAGGCTACAATCTATAAGAACAAATGATGCATTGAGTAACTCACAAATCCTAGAGTAATGAGTACCTCAAGGCACTGTATTAGGGCCTCTACTTTTTCTGTTTATGTAAACAGACTATTTTCCTTGGCGTGTTTAGGTGATATAGTAAGTTTTGCGGACGATACAGCTGTATTTTATAATGCAGATACTTGGAATGAACTATAAGAAAATGTTCAAACTGATCTTACTACTATAGAGAATTGGTTCTATCGTAAACTATGATCGAACTATGAAACACTGAATTTTGAAAAAACTTTCTATATACCATTTAGCTGCACAAAAACAGAGCTTCCTAGCTTCCAGGAAATAAATATCCTTACACACGGAAATCAGCATATTACCTAAAATTGAAATAAAATATCTGGGTATCATTATAGACCAACACTTAAAGTGGGAATTGCAATTAATACGTTAACTATGCACCATGAACACAATCTCTTCTTGTTCACTTGGTATCTTGTTCTTCTTTATTGTTGATTTCTTTTGATATTATTGTGCCTCAAATTTTTAACACTCATGATTAATACTATATATTCATATATTATAAAACAGTGCCACGTAGATCTTGTATAGAATAGCACACCTTCTATATATTAGCCATTTACTCTTCATATACCTTTATTTTGTTTAATATATTTATTTAACGTCGGCCTATTTCCGCTACTGAGGCCTATCACCGACGCCTGTAGACGAGCTACCCCCAACCAGGAATTTTGCCGAACCTCTTCCCTTAAGAAGAGTAGAGATCTTTTACATTCCTAACAGTTAATAGGCAAGGGACCGACGGCTTTACATCCCCTCCGAAGGATGGTATATCCCCTATACAACCCTCGCCTAAAGTTTTATAGCTTCCGCGCATACACTAATATACAAGCCGCTGGAAGATGTGTGAGGCGAGGACGCGGTCTTCGTTGGAACGGTCACCCATCCAACTACTAACTGCGCCTGACGTTGCTTTACATCGCATATCAAAATATGTACTTAGTAAAAACGCACCTACGCTCGTCCCTCATATACCTTTATTTTTTGTTTTATTTGATAAAATATGAACAATATTATTTATTTTATATATACCTATGTAAATATATGTATGACGATGATGGGTTAACCGAATATTTGACCTTCGTCTATAAAAGCTCCGCCTATTTCACAGCAGTCAACAAATTATTAGGTATAATTGCAGCACATTTACACATTCAACCCATTTGGTCGACTATGGCAAGTACACAGAATGTTCTAATCGTGGTTTTCATTTCTGGTAGGAGGCAAAAACGGATAAAATTAACCGCTTTAGTATTAAATAACAGCTAAATCCTCTGACGGGAATGCCGTTAGTTTTTTGCACCACTATATAGTTTTTTTGGCTTCACTGTAATTAAATGCAACATAAAAAACTTGTGGGCGTATTATTAGTCTCAAATGGCAGTATTCTTACACGAATTTATAATTCCACGAAAAACGCATTTAATTTCTTAAAACTAAATAAATTCTAATTAAAAACTTTTTCTTTCGTGTAGGCAACGCTTTATTAATATTTGTGGCGTGAAAGAAAAGCGAGAAAAATAATAAACAGCTACCGTGGTAGACCTGTAAATGCTATCTTAATCGGAATAGACGATAAATACAAGAATAATTTTAGCTCTGGAAGAGCAACTTTTCTTAGAGCGAAACGGTTCATGGGAAACTTTTACAATATACAACTTTGGAACTGAAACATTTGTCTGGAATATTTAAAATGAATGGAATTATTGCAAGAAATTAAAGCTGATACTTAAAAGTGTATATTATAATGAGAAACTTATAATAAGTGCAATGTAGAATTACTGTAACTAAAAAAAATACAATTAAGACTTGGAAGTTTAGGCGGGAGTTCGACATATTCTTAATGGCAAAGCATACAGTGTGACCATTTCAAATGGAAATCTCTCTCTGTAAAAAATGTATTTATAATCCTATGTTAACGCTTTTTTTTTAAACCATCGAAAACTCCACTTTATGACAAAAATTTAGAGGTAAATTTCAATTTTCAAGGCTTTCTATGATTTATTTTCAATGTCGAAAATGGACAAATTTGATTGGCGAATTTTTTCATTGAAATTTTAGCTACACCACTGGATTCAGTAACCTCTCCAATGGGTGAATCCCAAGTTCCATGAAAAAATTTTTGAAAAATGACAGATTTATGACAAAATCAATGTAGGCTCATAGTAACTTTTATTTGATTTTTTCTAAAAATCGAAGTAGCCCATGAAAAATAAACAAAAGAAAGGTAAGTTAAGTGAATAGTTTTAATAAATATTGTCATTTAAACAAACTTAATCATATTGGACTTAAAAACATAAGTATGAACAATTAAAAGTAATAATAATTAGATACCTATTAAATAAAAAAAATAACACATTGTACAACGTTACACTAAAACTTCTTAAATTTTTGTAGCCTCTACAAGGCCGCCGTTTATTTCGATGCACTTGTCGAATCGTTTTTTAATATTTTTTTACGACATTCTGTAATTGTTGCCGGGTAACTTCTGCACAACCTTGTCTTATTCTTGCACACAAATTTTCTCTATTACTCGAGCATGACCTGTAAACTTTAGAATTTATTAAACCCCATAAAAAAAAGTCCATCGGTGTTAAGTCCGGGGATCGGGGTGGCCATTCAATTAACGGGCTACCACAACCTGTCCATCGATTAGGAAAGTTAGCATTCAGCCATCTGGTAACCACTCTGGCATTATGGACAGGACTTCTATCTAATTGAAAATGTAGATTTACTCTTTCTTGTATTGGAAGTTCATGTAGAATATTCCAAAATTCATTTCTTAGGAACTGTAAAAACTGTATGCTATTCATATTATCTTCAAAAATGAAACGGCCAATGATTGTTTCATTGAGCAACCCACACCAAACATTAACTTTTTGGGAATATTGTCTTTTACAACTAATGACAAACTGTGGGTTTTCTATAGCCCAAAACCTAGAATTTTGTGACGATACTACCCCGTTTGTTGTAAAAGTTACTTCATCGCTAAATAAAATATTTTTATTAAAATTTCTGTTATTAAGATACTCTCCTTGAGCCCACAAGGAAAACTCCATCCGTCTGTTATCATCACCAGGTTCCAACGTGTGTAACAATTTGGGTTTGAATGGTTTTACCAAATTCTTCTTAAGGCATCGGCGAATATTTTGTCTAGGTAAATTCAAATCTAAGCTAGCTACTCTTACACTGGCGTTTAGATTGTTGTTAAAATAATTTAAAACTGTCTGCTCGTACCTGGTTCTTCTTTGTATATATTATCTGTTCTTACAATACGCCGTGACACAGCGCCACACTCATTAAAAATTTTGTTTATTTTATAAACAGTACTTTTAGTAATGTTGGGCCTATTCGGACGCCTGTTGTTGATTATCTCACATACCTCTTTCAAAGTTCTGTCATTATCTCCTCTAAGGCGCACAAGTTAATTTTTTAGTTTTTCATGGCACCCTACTATTATCTGCCATTACTCAATAAAAATGTAATATTTATTAAAACTATTCACTTAATTTATCTTTCTCTTGTTTATTTTTCATGGGCTACTTCGATTTTTAGAAAAAATCAAGTAAAAGTTACTATCAGCCTACATTGATTTTGTCATAAATCTGTCATTTTTCAATATTTTTTCATGGAACTTGGGATTTACCCATCTGAGAGGTTACTGAATCCAGTGGTGTAGTTAAAATTTCAATAAAAAAATCGTTAATCAAATTTGTCCATTTTCGACATTGAAAATAAATCATAGAAAGCCTTGAAAATTGAAATTTATCTCTAAATTTTTGTCATATAGTAGAGTTTTTGATGGTGTATCTTTTAAAAAAAGTCCCGTCAAAATCAGATAATAGACACATTTTTTACAGGGGTGTTTCAATTCAAAATGGGTCGCACAATGCCTACATTAGTTTTGTCATAGCTCTGTCATTTTTAAATATTTTTTCATGAATCTTGGGATTTACCCATTTGAGAGGTTACTGAATCCAGTGGTGTAGTTAAAATTTCAATAAAAAATCACTAATCAAATTTGTTGATTTTCGACTAAAAATAAATCATAGAAGGCTTTGAAAATCGAAATTTATCTCTAAATTTTTGTCATAAAGTGGAGTTTTCGATGGTTTATCATTTTAAAAAAAGCGTTAACATAGGATTATAAATACGTTTTTTACAGAGAGGTTTCCATTTGAAATGGGTCACACTGTATATTGCAGCAAGTATATACTGGGTATGCAAGGAGGTATTTTAAAGTCAATATATCCGTTATTTAGTCATCTAATTTAGTTAAGTAGTCTTGATTTTTGTCAACTAGATAAGCAGAGTGGGGGAAGGCAGGATCTACCAAAAATACTACTTTTTTTTAAATTTCTCGAAATGAATAATGTGATAAGCTTGTAGTGTGAACGTTATATTTTTGAAAATTTTTAATTTGTAGGCAATAAAATGTAATTAATTAGTAGATTGGCATTGTTGCTATTTTATTAATATTTATATAAATCCTCAACACATTTCAAATTGTACCATTAATACGTATTACATCCATTTACATGCAATATGAAGACATTGTTGGCATACGTAAAACGTTTCACCATATTATAACTTAATACTAGATAAATATTGTTTTGGGGCTAATTTTAAATTTGTATAAGTATGAATGAAATGCACTGTGAAGATTTATTATCGTTTGGTATATTTACGAGAATGTAAACACAGTTTCAATTATATCCCCTAACAATTTTCATGTTAAATTTGAATGAAAAATTATTGCCAATCATGTTAAACAACAAAAACACGCCAATCACGCAATTTCCCTTGCGGGGCAGTAAAGCTGTTATCAGGGTAATTTCCCCGTTACAGCCTTCTCGAGATTTTTCTGCGTCTGCTTGCTTTATCCCTTTTAGTCGTATTCGTACATTGAGTCATACAATTTCCTTTATTTTCTACAACCTGTACATTTTATTTTAAAACGTTCATTTAAATTATACGATCGCATGTTATTAAAACTGGATGTTGCAGTCAAGCGTTGTCGACTTATTTTACTCGGATTTTATGCAAATTATTTACTGTTGTGTCTGAGATAACGTACACTGTCAATATAAATTTTATTTTTTAATTAGCTAGAGATGGAGATATGTCTGAAAGTCCAACGACGCACCTATGATAATGTTGGATGGAAGGCACGACATATTTTGCTGTTTTGTATCTAATGAGCAATGCTTAGTGGAAACAGATCATGAATCATTTATTAATGTAGATCACAATCATCCAAATCTAAAAGTAGATATTGAAACAAATTACTCTCTAGATACATATACAGGGTGTCCCACGACGAACTGCGGCGATCGATATCTCGAAAAGTAGACATCGGAAAATTTGGTAGTAAACTAATGTCGACGGGGGCAACTCGGCTAAGTTTGTATACGGATGTCTATTCCGAAAATTTTTAGTTTTCGAGATATTCCCAATTCAATATTTCTATATGGGTATTTTGTTATGGGTATTAAGTTAAATTACTCTTAGTTGGCTATGTCGGCGTTGAGTGCTAAACAAATGTATGTAGCTGTCACTTACGAATTGACAAGTATTAATTATCATGATGGGGCGCTTAAATTATGTACACGAGGATTACTTAAATTTGTTTATAATCTATGGAGCATGTTACAAAGTTTTATCAAAAACATGCGAAATATTTGCTAATAGATATCCAGAGAAACAAAAACCGTCTCCGAACAATATTTAATAAATAATGGAGAATTTCAAAAAAATTTGGCACTGCAACAGTTCATAAAATAATTAAACAAATGTAACTTAGATACAAAAGGTTCTTACATAAAATACTAAGGGCAGGTTGTACAAATGTGGTTCAACTTTGAACTAAGTTCAAAATCCAAGGTTACAATTGTTACAACAATGGTAGTCAAGGATTTTGAACCTAGTTTAGGTTGAACTGGAACTGAACTTTGTTTGTACAACTGGCCCTAACAGTATAACTACTTATACTCAGGAAAATATTTTATTTTAATAAGTGTTCACCCTGAACTTCCAAACATTTTTCGTACCTCTTGATTAGTTCGTCATGGGTGGCCGCTCTAATAGAACCTGGAGATAATCTTTCAAAAGCATTCCTTACTCTTGCCTGACAATCTTCCATTGTTGTGACTGGATTAAAATAAACCATATCTTTTATTGTTCCCCATATAAAATAGTCCAAGACAGACAGATCAGGAGAACGGGGAGGCCGCAGAAAAGGTCCATTGTTAACAATCCACTTATCGTAAAAAGTTTCTTCCAAGAAGTTGTTAACTATGAAGCTGCTGTGTGGTGGCGCGCCATCGTGTTGGTAAAATATTTGCCTATGTTCAGCTAGCGGTAAATTGTTCAAATATTCATTATCTAAATCTTGTAATATATTCAAATATCTTTAACCTAAAAAAAAGTTGATACGTAATTTGAAAAACAGAAACTATTTAAGTATTAATTCATTACCATTTTTTTCTACATAAAAATTAAGTTTTACGACTCCATCATTTCTCACAGCACATTAAATTTCCATGCTTCTTGATAATTTCGCAATCTCATGACATGGGGATTTGAATCACACCAAAAGTGGGAGTTATGTCCATTTTTCGTCAATTTTGCCTCGTCCAAATTATGTTGTCCAAAAATCGAAAGTCGCCTTGTAACATAGTTAAAATAAATTCGCAAAAGTGAACTCTTCTGGTCAAATCGATGCCCTTTAGGTGTTGAACCATAGAAATGGAATAGGGATGGAATTTGTGTTTCAAAAGAATTCTATGAATAGAGTTCTTGGAGATTCCTGTTTGTAAGGCCACTTGTCTTAAGGATGTCATAGGATATGCGGCAAAATATTCCAAAATAGCAATTTCGATATTTTCATCATCGACAATTGGTTTAATTTTTTGTCCTGTTGCCTTAACGGTGCCAAAATTTTTTAAATTCTCCATTCTTCGTTTAATACTGTTAGGAGACGGTTTTTGTTTATCTGGATATCTATTAGCAAATATTTCACACGTTCTTGATAAAACTTTGTTACATCCTTCATAGATTATAAACAATTTTAAGTAATCCTCGTGGGTATAATTTAAGCGCCCCGGCATGATAATTGATATTTGTCAAATGGTAAGTGACAGCTACATACATTTGTTTAGCACTCAATGCCGTCATAGCCAACTAAGAGTAATTTAACTTAATACCCATAACAAAATACCCATATAGAAATATTGAATTGGGAATATCTCGAAAACTAAAAATTTTCGGAATAGATATCCATGTACAAACTTACCCTTATTCTTAATGGCAAATAAGATAAAATTATAAAAATTGGGAGTTTCCATTTGAAAAAATTGATTTTTCACAGTTTTCTCAATATCATCTTTATTCTTATTTTTTGAACACTCGGTATTAATACTTATCAAAATATTATAAAAACTCTATTAAAGTAGGTTTGTTTCAATAAAGAAGCGATCCCAAACTAGATCATAAAGACTTCCTTATAGGAAAAATTGATAATTCTTTTAGGGCCCGCAAACGTCATTTTTGACATAAAAATTGAAATATCTCAAAAACAGAGAGACCTAGGTATAGGACATGATACATAAAATCGGCCTAGAATTTTGCGTACAATCCAAAAATGTAATAATATATAGGGTGTCCCATTTAAAATAAGCAAGTTGGTATCGACTTCCGGTATAACCGGAAGTGTCAGCATCTTGAAAATATTTTAGCCGAGTTACCCCTATTGACATTAGTTTACTACCAAATTTTCAAAATTTTCCGATGTCTACTTTTTGAGATATCGATCGCCGGAGTTCGTCGTGGGACACCCTGTATAACTAACTAGAGATACACAATATCATAATTTTGAATGAGCAGATCTTTTAGAATTTTATTATCAATTGTGGTAAGCCGACTGGGATGTATTAAATTCAATATCTGATGTAGATGAACCATTAGATAAATTTTATACAATATATTTGACAAGTGTCTTCCGAAAGTAAAGACTAAGAATAATATAATTTCCTCCCTGGTACACGCCTGAAATTAAACGAGATATTAAAGCTAAAGGACGAAATTGTTCTGAATTGTACAAAAACACGAAAATAGAACAATGTAAAATTGATTATAATAATTTAAAATCTAAAATAAAAGACAAGATATAATAATAAAACTGAAATACCAAAGGAAATTATTCTGAATAATGAGGTGTTATCAGGGGGAAGTTTATTGCTCTAGGTTTTGTCAATAATTTAAAGTCAATTTTTCAGTTACTCAAAGGAATACATCTTACATCCGAAAATGGTATAATTGATAATGAAGAACTATAAAATAAAATTGCTTAATATGCAGAACGAAATAGAAATTTTGTAAGCGATTGCCTGAGCATTCATCATTTTTATAAACTATTTTTTCGTATTATAAGTACACTTATCTCCTCTCCCCCCCCCTCTTATCTCTGAATGCTTTACTTTTAATTTAAGTTTAGTCTAGTTTAACTTAGGTTAAACATATACAGTCTGTAATTGGCTTGTGAAAGCTGTAGGCTTTTACCAATAAATAAATAAATAATGATCTAACGAAAAAACTATTTGGCATGATATTGCGGCAAAACCGCGCACAGTTTCCTCCTAGTAGAATTAAACCACTTTATAAATTATTCAAAAATTGCATAAGAATTACTTTTTCTGCGACAGCGTATAGTAATATGTCTCTTAAAATGCAAATGTCTATAACATATAGTAAAAGACTTTATAAAAAGTTGACGTTTATTCTGCCTTGGCGTTTTCCCAAAAGAAACGGTTTGGTACACTTGGCTGCTAAGACATATTGGACGGAAAGTGCAGCGCATCGCTTTATTATGCGGAATTCTCAGATATTGCTTGGAGGATATGAAATTTTACTTACTAGATTTAGGTGTAACGTGGAGTATCGTCTCTCTTCAGAGTACTAGGAAAATTCAATAATGCAAAAAATGTATTGTGACTTTGAGCGCGAGGACGGTACATTTGTGATATTGATAACATACACAACTAGTTAATTTATCCGTGATAATGTTGTTGATTAGTAGTTATTAAGCATAATTTAAAACACGAAATTTTAGAGCTATTAAAACACTGGGTAGTGGTGTTGATTTTTAATTCAAGTTGCTGTCTAAAATTGGCGTTAATGTTGCAATATACAGGGTGGCATAAAAGTGCAAGAACAGCAGGATAACTTGAAAAATACGAATCCTAGAAAAAAAACTTGAAACAGAGAAATTGTAGGAGATTTCTTTAACTATCTGAAGGTGACCTTGGATTTACCTTCAAGATTATTTGAAGGTCAAATTGGTTTTTCCAAATGAGACCCCTGCTTTTAACCCCGGAAATGAAACGAGCGGAAAATTTTACGTTTGGATATGACCTTCGGCACTAACAAAATGGAAGTTCAACTTGAGTAAACTAAAGACTTGACCTTCAAATGTCTTTGAAGTGACCATTGACTATTTATATTAAAATATGTAAAAGAATAAATAATGTTTTATACGAACCTCCAGCAGAGGAACCTTATTGCCAAGACGTTTTTAAAAATTCGACGTGTGCCAAAGAAAAATGCGTAACTAAACGCTTTCAGACGTAAATTCACTTATAAATAACAACAATATTGATTTACGTCTCTTGGGTACTTAAACTTTTATCCGTTTTCAACGGGAAAATAACAACTATAATTAGTTTAAAGTCACAGAACACACAAGCTAGTCAAATGGTCGATCGCTAATTCTCCGTATCACTTTTAATTTATCGAGGACGAGTTTTTCTGCAAAAAATTGTGACACTCCTACGAACTGAGCGGTAATTGAAATTTGAATTTATGCCTATCCGTTTATTTATTAATTATTAATTTAAATTCGGATATTTAACATTTTTATTAAAATATTCATATCAGCAGAAATACACCATTCAGTAAGCAAAAATTAATAATATGTGTGACAAATGGTAAGACAAAGGGACAACTCATTAATAGCAATTTAATATTAAGCCCATCTGAGCCTTGTGCGTTTGATTTAATATAGGTAGAGGATGAAATTCAAAAGTATCAATAATACAATCTTTAACGGTATTATTATATTGTTCAATTATGTTTTGGTTGGGTTGAATATCAGAAATAATATTGATGAAGTAACTATTAATTACGTCAACATTTTTCAAGGCATTTGGTATATTTTAATATTTAACACATCTAAGTCTATCCAGAGTTTATTGATGCCGGTTACCCTCAAACTGTTTTCAAAGTATGCTTTTTTCAATATATTGTTCAGGACAATAATTACAATTTTACGACACTTTTTTCCCTTCAAACACAGTCAGAATTTATAGGACATATTTACTATTTTTCTCATCTGTTTTTAGAAAATTCATCTCATGGCATCCCTATTTTCCTGTACACAGTATAGAATAGTAATTATTCATATAGAAACAAATTACAAATTTAATGTACCAAGAGATTTAACAACGTGGCTTTTTTGCAAGGAAACGCTGAAGTTTATGTAGACCCTTTAGGAAATAGCAGTAATACAATAGAGATAAAGCCAGGGAACGGTGTTAGTAGACACTTGACAATGTAACCTTTTATTGATATAACATTAAAGCTACTTAAATCTTCCTGTTTTTTACACGGAAAGGAACATTAGCCTTCACAGTAGGGATTTTGCTCTTTTTGTCCTAAAAATGTTATCGCCTGTTAAATTTGGCGATATCTTTGAGAGGGTGTATAAAATTTACGATCGGCGGGAAGTGTATTTGGACACGCCTCGGTTACAATAAACTGCGGCAACAAGATAGCCGTAAATATCGTGGCTGCTATGCGATGTCGTAGACCAGAGGGGACCACAAAACATAGGAAGGAAGAGACTGTAAGGAAGTCCTCGTCACCTACTTGATGTAGCGGTACCTGGGGTAATGAAATCTGCAGTTCGCATCCGTCTTTTTGGTGCTATGCCCATGGCTGGTAGCGGCGTTACGACTGCGTCGGGGCTTTTACATGAAGACTAGATGGACTAATGGCAAAGTGAAAATAACTTTGTTCGAGAAATATCCTAGATGGATTTGGGTTTTTATTACTTGTTCTAAGCATTAAATGCTATATATATATATATATATATATATATATAATATATATATATATATATATACAGAGACGAATATTAGACGACTGTCTAAGTTAAAAACAAAAAATTTTAATTTCCACCAGGGATACAGTCACGGGCTCAAAAAACAAAACTCTTTTTTAAATTCAAGCTTTCGAAACTTTATTGTTTCTTCCTCAGGAATTCTACAAATTTTTTTTTATTATAATCAAAAATATTTAATACAAGTGAAAGGTACTTACTAAATTGAGGTTAAAAAATGAAATTGACAAGTCATAAAGACAGAACCAACCCAACTATTACAAAATAAATCACACTTGTGGACTACATTTTAATTTAATTTAAGTTAAAACCAAAAATCTTTAATCTAAAATAGTTTCAGCCACCTCGAAAACTGAACAAGAAGCAGTCAACTACGTTATTTCTTATTCCTCCGAAAAACATCGGAATGTGAGATTAAAAAACTGTCAAAAACAAATCTGAAGCAGAGAGAGAGGGGTCATGTCAACCCCCCCTCTCTCTCTGCCTCAGGTCCGTTGCCAACAAAACACCAAACCCAACCGATCAAAACTCACTAATTTTCAAAAGTATTGTACAGGGTGTTATTTCTGTGACTACCATTGGCATGTAAATGCAACAAATAAGTGTATAATATACTGAGGCCATCAATGTCATTTCTGGCATTCATAGCTTCCGGTTCATTAAAAATATGACACATTTCTAGAAAAGTTCTTTTTTGAACGTTCTTTTCAAAATCCAAAATCTTAACCTCGTTATAGTTGAGGTTATGGTTGAGTGATAGAGCGTGTTTGGCTAACATTGAAGATTCTTTGTTAACCCTCACGTCGCTTCTGTGTGATGTGATCCTATCTTTAATTTTTCTACTCGTTTGACCAATATACTTTTTTTCACAATCATTACAAGAGATGCAATATACCACATTTGAATAATTCATCAAGTCGTCTTTGTCTTTCAGTTTAGCAAAAAGATTGTTGATCGTCACCTTATTTTTGAAGGCTAATTTGATGTTAGTGAAACTTGAAAACAACTTCCTAAATTTAAGCGTCACCTGCGGAATGTTCGGTATGGAGAAATAAAAAGCGTTATTAGGAGCCTCCTGGTTTTCACCCACCCCCTGCACAACTACGTCAGGGCGTTCATTGACTCCATTGTCCCGTGTAACAGTTCTACTGGCTATGATTTTTTTTATTAACGCTGGTGGATAACCACACTTCATAAATAAATCTGACAAAATTCTTAGGTTGCCTGTTACAACCGAGGTATGTGAGGTGTTAATAACCCTGTTTTTCATTCCCACTAATACATTAATCTTTTGTCGTTCAGAGTGAAACGATTCATAATGCAAATATCGTCCAGATGAACCTGGTTTAGTGTACCATGACGTTATAACCTTATTGTCTATCCTTCTTGTTAGTTGGGTATCCAAAAAGGGGACTCTGCCATTTTCGTCTTCTTCTTCTGTTGTAAATTTTAATCGTTGGTTATAATTATTGAACACTTCTAGTAGGCGTTCTCTACCATCATTGGGGATGCTAAGGATGATATCATCCACATATTTTTTAATAAAGGGTACCTCAAACTCTAGTTGCAACAGACAATCATTAATCAAGTCGTCCATAACGTACTGTGCGAGAATGGGTGAGACAGGACTCCCCATAGGCCTATGGGGTGTAATGGGGTAGTGAAGCGCAAGTTATAGCCTCTCCTACTCAATTGTTAACCTCACCTTCGCGATGAGTTCAATTTGAACTTGGTGCACCCTGTTTTCACTAACGAGGCTCTAACGACCGAGTAAGGGCGGAATAACCCTTACCTTTTACCGTGAGCACATCCACCTTCTCACGAAGAGTGCGGTAAAAATAACCCACCGCACACAAAGGTTGCTTTTGGAATCGTTTGGTTACCCCATCGTCGCAGTCTCCTTCTGTGCCATGGGACCACACCACTCGCCTTCCGCAACCGAGCTGGTCAGTTGCATACCTGCTCCAGCTAAAACTTCAAATGCAGCTTCGTTTTCAGTCGACTAAGGCTTTAAAAAAATGATGGAGCGTTCAAGTGGGACAAAATCATCCGGAGGTAAAATACCCTCCCGATCGGATCTCCGGGGGAGGGTGCCCACAGGGACACCTCATCGAATGTCGAAAAAACACCGACAAGTTAAATCCAACAAAACTAATTCTTTCATCTACGGCGCTTGGAATGTTCGTACTTTGAACGACAGCACTCGCACCGATCGGCCTGAAAGAAGAACTGCTCTAATAGATAGAGAACTTCACCGACTCAATGTTGACGTTGCAGCTCTCAGCGAAACTCGATTTTTGGAGGAAGGCTCTCTCACAGAAAAGTACTACACCTTCTATTGGAAAGGTCTTCCCGCCAATTCAAGAAGACAACATGGAGTAGGATTTGCCGTTCGGAATCAACTTGTATCCAACTTAACACAAGTACCACAAGGCCTATCCGAGCGTCTAATGCTGCTACGCTATGAGCTATCAGATGGCAACGCAGTAAATCTAATAAGCGCCTACGCTCCCACTCTGGATGCAAGTCACGAAACCAAGGAAAGCTTCTATCAACAGCTGGAAGAAACCCTCTGTAGAATACCTAAAACGGAACGACTCGTTATTCTTGGTGATTTTAACGCTAGAGTAGGGAGAGATGCAGACACCTGGCCAGGCATCATAGGCAAGAACGGTTTGGGCAACATGAACGCTAACGGTCAACTACTCCTAACTAAATGCGCCGAACATGATCTAGTTATAACGAACACCATTTTCCGACAAAAGGATAAATTTAAAGGCACCTGGCGTCACCCCAGATCAGGTCACTGGCATCTACTGGACTATGTTATCGTACGTAGGAAGCATCTCAAGGACGTCCAAATTACAAAGGCGCGCATTGATAGCGAATGTTGGACCGATCATCGTCCTGTTGTCTCTAAAATGAAAATTGTTATGAGACCCAAACACCGAAGAACTCAAGTAAAACGTAGACCCCGTCTCTGTATTAGTAAATTGCGTGACCAACAAACCGTCGAACAGCTAAAGCAAAAAGTTCAAGAGAATTTGAGTGCACTAGAAGAAACCAATTCTGTAGATGTCGCTACTACCTGGTCACAAATTAAAGACAGTTTAAAAAGTGCGAGTGAGGAAATTCTTGGCACTGCAGCAAGTAAAAAACAGGAGGACTGGTTCAATGATAATGAAGCTTTTATACAAGAACTTCTTGACCGCAAACATATTGCCTTCCAAAACGCTATCAACCACCCCAACGACTCATCAAAAGCAGAAGCTTTTACCCAATCTAAGAATGAAACGCAACGCGAAATCAGAAGAATAAAGAACGAGTGGTGGGCAAGCAAGGCCAGAGAAATTCAAAGGTACGCCGATTCACACGACTACAGGAATTTCTTTCAAGGAGTAAAAGCAGTGTACGGCCCCAGTCGGAAAAATATGTGCCCTATTAAAGATTTAAATGGAAATCTCCTCAAAGAAGACCAGGAAATAAGAGCCCGATGGAAAGAACACTACTCTAACATTCTTAACCAGCAAAGTCAAGCCGATCACGATATTATAAATCTTATCCCTCAATATGACACCTTCGAAGACTTAGATAAACCACTAACAACGGAAGAGATCTTAACCGCCATTGGGCAGCTAAAAAATAACAAATCTCCCGGCGCCGACTCACTCCCAGCTGAGATCTTTAAAGCTGTGTCGTCAGAGCTCATACCCTACCTCAAAAAACTGTTTGATATCGTGTGGGAAAGTGGTCAAGCTCCGCAGGAGTTTCGTGATACACTTTTAATCAACCTCTTCAAAAACAAAGGGAGCGCTGCGGACTGTGGAAATTACAGGGGTATAGCTCTCCTGGCTGTTGGAGGGAAGATACTCACTAAAGCGATGGCAAATAGGCTAACACCTGTTATGGAAAAGTTACTTCCTGAAACACAGAGTGGCTTTAGACCAAACCGAGGCACATCGGATTTAATCTTCACACTTAAACAGCTTCAAGAAAAAGCACTCGAACATCAAGGAGAAATTCACATGGCCTTCATTGATTTAACCAAGGCGTTTGACTCGGTGGACAGGGAAGTGCTCTGGAAAATTATGTTCCGCTTAGGTATCCCTAGAAAATTTGTGGAAGTATGTCGCAGTCTACATACAAACAACAACGCCCAGGTTATGTATAATAATGAGGCAACCGAACCTTTCCAAACCCTCACTGGAGTTAGGCAGGGATGTGTCCTGGCACCCTTACTCTTTAATTTGTTTACCACTGCTCTAACAATTATTGTTGACAACAAACTGACAGTCAGAGGAATAGGTCTCAGATACCGTTTTGATGGCGGTCTCTTTAACATAGGGCGCTTTAGAGCTTTCACGAAGACACTCACACGATTCATTTGTGATCTCCAGTATGCGGATGACTGTGCACTTTTAGCCTCTACGCCGGAAGAGCTTCAAGAACTTTTAGATGTGTATGCCCAGAGCTATGATTCCTTGGGACTTAAAATCAACATTGGAAAGACTAAGATTATGTCAACTCCTCATCAAGTGAACCAAATAGACATTACACTTAACGGAAATTCTCTTGAAGTGGTGGATCAGTTCAATTACTTAGGCAACGTTGTTAATGACAAAGCAAACATGGACAGCGAGATTCGCAATAGAATTAACGCTGCATCTAGAGCACTCTGGGGACTTAGAGAGAGAGTATTTGACAACCACGACCTTGCTTTATCAACGAAAATGGCTGTCTACAGAGCAGTTGTCATTCCAACACTGCTATATGGATGTGAAAGCTGGGTCACTTACCGTCGTCATGTGAAAGAATTAGAACGTTTTCAGCAAAGACACCTCAGAAGTATGATGAAAATCCGTTGGTTCCATCACATATCAAACGTGGAAGTACTCAGGAGAGCAAACAGCCTTCCAATTGAGGTGCTTATTTCAAGAGCACGCCTAAGATGGGCAGGTCACGTTCATCGTATGCATGATAACCGCCTTCCTAAATGTACACTTTATGGTGAATTGCTAAGCGGTAGAAGAAGGCGTGGCGGTCAACGAAAGAGGTTCAAGGACGCTCTCCATGAAAATCTAAAATCCTGCGGTATTGCAGACGAGCAATGGGAACAACTTGCAGCGGACAGAACCGAATGGCGAGGGGCTGTGGCCAGCTATCAAGGAAATGTTGCTGCAAGAAGGCCGAATCCAAGACCTAACCAGGTCTATGTTTGTCCTGACTGCGGTCGACATGTGCTCTCCCGAATTGGCCTCTATAGCCATAGTCGTGTGCACCGTAGATGAATGGGAATTACAATAGACTACACCTTTTACTTGTTTTTTATTGTACACAATTTATCGACTGTAACATTTTTATACTCGGACTCGAGTAACGGCTAATAATAATTGCATCTCTTGTAATGATTGTGAAAAAAAGTATATTGGTCAAACGAGTAGAAAAATTAAAGATAGGATCACATCACACAGAAGCGACGTGAGGGTTAACAAAGAATCTTCAATGTTAGCCAAACACGCTCTATCACTCAACCATAACCTCAACTATAACGAGGTTAAGATTTTGGATTTTGAAAAGAACGTTCAAAAAAGAACTTTTCTAGAAATGTGTCATATTTTTAATGAACCGGAAGCTATGAATGCCAGAAATGACATTGATGGCCTCAGTATATTATACACTTATTTGTTGCATTTACATGCCAATGGTAGTCACAGAAATAACACCCTGTACAATACTTTTGAAAATTAGTGAGTTTTGATCGGTTGGGTTTGGTGTTTTGTTGGCAACGGACCTGAGGCAGAGAGAGAGGGGGGGTTGACATGACCCCTCTCTCTCTGCTTCAGATTTGTTTTTGACAGTTTTTTAATCTCACATTCCGATGTTTTTCGGAGGAATAAGAAATAACGTAGTTGACTGCTTCTTGTTCAGTTTTCGAGGTGGCTGAAACTATTTTAGATTAAAGATTTTTGGTTTTAACTTAAATTAAATTAAAATGTAGTCCACAAGTGCGATTTATTTTGTAATAGTTGGGTTGGTTCTGTCTTTATGACTTGTCAATTTCATTTTTTAACCTCAATTTAGTAAGTACCTTTCACTTGTATTAAATATTTTTGATTATAATAAATTTTTGTAGAATTCCTGAGGAAGAAACAATAAAGTTTCGAAAGCTTGAATTTAAAAAAGAGTTTTCTTTTTTGAGCCCGTGACTGTATCCGTGGTGGAAATTAAAAATTTTTGTATATATATATATATGTTCCGAGAAGCTTCCGCGGTCATTGGTATGAAAAATACTAGGTTCTCGGGTTGAACCGCGTCTGAGATTGTTAATGTCTCGACGTTTCGGCTCCCGTTTTGGAGCTCCAAAACGGGAGCCGAAACGTCGAGACATTAACAATCTCAGACGCGGTTCAACCCGAGAACCTAGTATTTTTCATATATATATATATATATATATATATGGTTATTATACATGATTTGCAGGAAACAACTACTCAGCGGGCAAATACCCCGACCTGCATTGAATTATACCTTACAAATCATGAAAGATTGATAGCCAATGTCATTTGTCAATTCCCCGACCAGACATAGACCGGTTTCGAACTTATTAGTTCTCATCAGTATGCCATAGGTCATGGAACAGACAAATGACAGTGGCCAACCTGTTAGTTTTATACAAACTTAAGTAAAATGGTGTACCGGTGAGAGGTAAGTGAATACCCTCATGTGGTCAAATGCTACTATACACCAGACATCATAGATGTCTCCATGGTGTATAGCGACTTGCTATTTTGCAAGTACCGAGAGCGGTGACCTTTAGCCCTTGGTGGACTTAACCCATATACTGTTATTATACATGATTTGCAGGAAACAACTACTCAGCGGGCAAATACCCCGACCTGCATTGAATTATACCTTACAAATCATGAAAGATTGATAGCCAATGTCATTTGTCAATTCCCCGACCAGACATAGACCGGTTTCGAACTTATTAGTTCTCATCAGTATGCCATAGGTCATGGAACAGAAAAATGACAGTGGCCAACCTGTTAGTTTTATACAAACTTAAATAAAATGGTGTACCGGTGAGAGGTAAGTGAATACCCTCATGTGGTCAAATGCTACTATACACCAGACATCATAGATGTCTCTATGGTGTATAGCGACTTCACGCGAGGTCACCGCTCTCGGTATTTGCAAAATAGCAAGTCGCTATACACCATGGAGACATCTATGATGTCTGGTTTTGACCACATGAGGGTATTCACTTACCTCTCACCGGTACACCATTTTACTTAAGTTTGTATAAAACTAACAGGTTGGCCACTGTCATTTGTCTGTTCCATGACCTATGGCATACTGATGAGAACTAATAAGTTCGAAACCGGTCTATGTCTGGTCGGGGAATTGACAAATGATATTGGCTATTAATCTTTCATGATTTGTAAGGTATAATTCAATGCAGGTCGGGGTATTTGCCCGCTGAGTAGTTGTTTCCTGCAAATCATGTATAATAACAGTATATGGGTTAAGTCCACCAAGGGCTAAAGGTCACCGCTCTCGGTACTTGCAAAATAGCAAGTCGCTATACACCATGGAGACATCTATGATGTCTGGTGTATAGTAGCATTTGACCACATGAGGGTATTCACTTACCTCTCACCGGTACACCATATATATATATGAAGTGTTGTTGTACTTCCGGGTGCTTTCCCGCGTCGATGATCGACTCCTGCAGGAGTCACGGTTGTCTAAACGACGTTTCGGCAGAATCTCATCTGCCATCTTCAGGTTATCACTGAAAGCTACCCTACTGCTGCTTCTGCTCTGGTAGCTCGTGCGGTCGTAGAGTGCAATATGGCGGATATGATTGATCATGAAAATGTCAAAAATGCTTACTATAATTGATGAATTTTTGGACAGTTCCTCGGACACCAGTGATGATGAGATTATAATCACCAGCATGGTAAAAAAAACAAAAGTATTGTACCAAAAATTCAAGATTTTATTGTTAATGTGCTACATAACTTATCAGATATACCGGTACGGTAGTGAGCAAATAAAAAATAAGACAAGTCTTATAACGGTATTTTGCTAAAATCTAGTTGTATACATCTAACTTTAATTTTTGTGACATTGCAAGTTAGTTGTCATAATTTATTGCAAGCGTGCAAAACACTAATATGCCTCATATAAGCGATTTAGTTAAATCTAGAGTTATTGCTAAAGCAGAAGATTGGCCAATGAGACAAATTGCACTGCGTTATAATATTGACGGAAATTCGGTGAGTAACGTTTTAAGAAAGTGGAGAATAAACGGTACCGTTAGTAGAAATTCTGAATTAGGGCGACGAAGGATATCAACTCAACAACAAGATTTGCAATTGGTAAATGTTTTAGTAGAAAATCCATTTTACTCTGTTCTTCAGTCTGCTGAATAAACGAATTTTCCTGGATCGAGTAGTACTGGTCGCCGGCGAGTAAGAGAATCGGAGCTACGCTGTCATGCAGCAGCACAGAAATACTTACTTAAAGCTTAACATAAAGAAGCTCGAGTAGGATTTGCGCTTGAATTTTTAGCGCATGATGTAAATTTTTGGAACAATGTAATCTTTACAGACGAAAAAACTTTCCAGTCAACACACAGCGGTCGTATTCGTATTTACCGCCCTCCGAACACTCGATTCTATGAGAAATATATATCTAACAATGATAAAAGTGGTAAATTTTCCGTCGTGAGAAAAACTGTCAAAACAAATCTGAAGCAGAGAGAGAGAGGGGTAATGTCAAACCCCCCTCTACCTCAGGTTCGTTTCTAACATAATGCCCAACCCAACAGATCAAAAACAACTAATAACATTACCCCCCTCTCTCTCTGCTTCAGATTAGTTTTGACAGTTTTTTAAGTTCACATTCCGAAGGTATTTTTGAGTAATAAGAAATAACGTAGTTGACTATTATTTGTTCAGTTTTTGATGTGGCTGAAACTATTTTTGATTAAAGATATTTGTTTTTAACTTAAATTCGATAAAAATGTAGTTCACAAGGGTGATTTCTTTTGTAATAGGTGTGTTCTTTCTGTCTTGATGATTTGTCAATTTCAATTTTTTAACCTCAATTATTTAGTAAGTACTTTTCACTTCTATTAAATACTTTTTATTATAATAAGTTCAAAATTGTTGTAGAATTCCTGAGGAATAAGCAATAAAATTTCGAAAGCTTAAATTTAATAAAGAGTTGTCTTTTTTGAATCCGTTGGATTAATAAACTGATTTAACTTGAATAATATCTATTAATATGGTTGGTATTGTTATTATTATAATAGTAATATTTTATTCACTATTCTTGCTACACAAAAACAATCCCTACTCTATCCTATATCCTATATATATTATATCTATCTCCCATGTCATATTTCCAAAGGCCTGATTCTGAATACTGATTTTTTACAACCGCCTGCAAGAGTGTGGAAGGAACCAGTCCTATTAAACTAATTAATATATTTTTTAAACATTTCATAATCCTAAATTTTTTTTAATAAAGATCCCTTTAGAACCACTTTGCTTACTAGTTATTACAATATAAAGAACACGCAATATGTCTCCTCTAAAACTCTATTGTCAATTAATTTATTTTTATAGTTAAAAATAAGGCATTTAATGTAATGAAAAAATTAGCTATAAATAGTATAACATAATATTTGTTTTTGCTGTGTAAGGGCTATTAAGATTATTATCGGAAATTTTTATAATATGTAATAAATAAAATTAATGTCCCAACCCTCGTAATGTCTATAACTTTCTCTGGCCCATTACAGTTCATAATTAATTATATATTATCACGAAATGCACAAACGTTTTTGTATATAGTATGTGTACGCATACAATAAATACAAACATGACGATTGTACTTACTTCTATGACTACAGATTGGATTTATTTCCCAAAAATTGATGTTACATAACAATAATAATACAATATGCTCATATAGGTACAAACATAACATAGTGCGCCTTAACTAAGACATAAGGGAAAGTAAGTAAGTAACAGATGTGGGAATTTAATTATAAGAAGTATTAAAGAGTATTTTAGTTGAAAAAAATTAAATTATTGATATGGAAAATGTAAATTTAATTTCAGGCGCAAATTTAATATCCCCGTTTGAATTAAATGGCGGAATGTGCAAGCTGTGTCATCTTCTGCATGACAAAGGCATCTATGCCGCACCTCGGATCTATAAAAGAAACCTCAAGGAGCTATAAAATATTTAACGGTGGCAAAGTTTAATTTGGGGTGCATAATTAACTTAATTTATTAGGTAAACGGTCAAATATGCAGTCTGCTTCTTTATGCGAGGGATAAAATAAATATTACTTCACGTTGTACTTTTAGCTATTGATAAGTTACGAAGAAATAATTAATTTAATTGGTATCGTGAACGCCTCATTATTTCGTAACGTTCAAGTAAAAAAATATGGACCTCCTTGACTTACTAACTGATAATATCAGATAGTCCATTGACTAGATAATGTCGCCCCCTATTTTCGAGGGTACTGAATCGATTCGCGAGGTCAAACCAATTTTTCCATCTCGGCAACTCCCTCAAATTGGCCACAAACCACCCCCAAAGTCCGCTTTTCTGTGAATATGTTTATTTTTCCCAGTTTTTCGTCTAATTCCCTCGGGTAGAACGGAAGGTCCCTCGAGGGATTTGACCTCAGCCATCCCTACTCCAGGATTCCAAACCTTGGAATTTTCTTCATCTATAATGAAAAATGGTATAAAAAAAAAACACTGTGAGGGTGGGAATGGGGGTGGTAGAGGGAGTAGCTAACGCCAAACATTTTTTCTAAACGTTTCGTTCTTGTATACACACTAAATCATATTTTAATTATTTTTACCCCCTTTAATAACAGGGTGGGGGGTGGCAATGAGGGTGGTAAAGGGGGTAACTAACACTAATCACATTTTAATTTTTTTTACTACCTTTCATAATAGTGTGGGGGTGGTATTGGGGGTGATGGTGGGGGGGGGGGGAGTGGCATATGATGATGACGATGGTGACATTTTAAGCCTATTTCAACAAACAAACAAAATTATTTTTTTTTGCGTTACTATACTTCCACTGAACGTGGAAGTAATATGTTTTTTTACTACTAACCTGAGAAATCACCATTATTTACTCCGTTCCTCTAATGAGAAGTAGTATTTCTCTCCCTAGCTAAAAAATTATAAAAAACCACCTAGGTAACTAATCAAAAATTTTCTATATTTTTAATGAAATGAATAGAAATGAACATTCACCATTCATTGACACTTGGAACTAAATCAGCACTAGCCTGGAAGTTTTCTAGAACAGCATCTTGACGTGCAAAGGAAACGGGAGACGTACTTAAATTTTCATTGGATAAGGTGGGTTTTTGTACTAATTTGGCAATTAATTCTCTTCTTATCAGCTATCGATTCCTCAATATATCCTACAGCCACTGTAGCCGACTTCCACCCACCGTACCTTTTTAAACTTGGTAAGTCTACTCCATTTTCTGCCAGAAGTGTTGCCGAGCTGCGCCTTAGAGAATGACCAGTACAACATTTAGGAATTTCTAATTTCAAATATTGAGCCTAACATAGGGACTTTAATAATAGTATTGTGCCCAATATTTTGTTTAGTATGTTTACCTCTACGGTATAAAATAAAAAGTTTTCTGTCAGTTGGCCTGTTAGCTATATATTGCCTGCCTCACCTATTTTCAGATGTTTAAATTTTGGCAAGGATGTTTGATAGGAACAAAAAAAGACAAAATAAGTTTCCTCATAGTTGATGGAATAATTTACGATCGAACCATTCTATTATATTCACTAGGTCATTTTCAGCTATGATGTTTAGCTGTGCCCAGTTTTCAACAGAATAGAATATGGCTGTGTCGTCTGAGAAGCTAATAATGGATCCACATGTTTTGATATCGAATAAACTATTGAGATATAAAATAAAAAATAGGGGGCCCAATATTGTTCCCTGCGGCACACCATATTTAATATTAGTAAAATCGTTGCAGTTGTTACCGATCTTGACGTGTTGTTTTCGGTTTGATAGGTAGCTTTCTATTAATTTGAGAGGCTTATTTCTTTTTCCTATATGTTCTAGGGAAATTGCTGATGTAAGACCCTTTCAAAGGCTTTGTTAAAATACACAAATGGCAGGTTTTTTACTGTCGACGGCCGAATAAATTTTGCTTCTAAGATTTAATATAGCGTCTTGTGTAGATATACCCTTTTGGAATCCAAATTGATTTTTGCTTATTATGTTTGATGTAAAACTTGACATACTGTTTTCAAGTATAATTTCAAAGACTTTTGAGACTGGTTACTAGTGATAGCGGTCGGTAATTTAGAGGATCAGATTTATCTCCTATTTTTAGGAACTGTAATGGTTCCACCAAGAGCACTAGGAAATATCGATGTGTAAAAAAATTTATTTATTAAGTAACAAAGTGGTTCAGATATTTTTATTGGAATCTGTTTTGAAGTTACCAAGCTTATTGAGTGAACGTCTACAGATTTTTTAGTTTTTAGTTGTAACGGATTTTATTACTTCCTCTGGACAGGTTGGATTCATAAACATAGACCTAGAGTTTGTTTTTAGCTTTTCTTTACATTTCCTGTTTCTATTAATATTCGAAGGCAAATTTGAAAGGGGTTTGTTATTTCTTCGCCATTTTCTTTAATTTAGTCTATTAATTGCTTTTTATTTTTATTGATTGTTTTAGTAATCGCATCCTACAAATTATTTGTTGATTTATTTTCGTTACGACATATTAGTGATTCATAGTAGTCGATTTCTGCTTTTTAAATCAGTTTTGTAATAATATTTCTGTATGTAGTGCATTCTTGTTATAGTAGGGTGTTTTGTGGATTTTTTATCATTTTTAATTGTAATTTGTTCCTAGTGTGAATAGAGGTTAATATTCCTTTTGTTGTTCAGAGTTTCGCATAATTTCATTTTTTACTTTTATTTCTATGGTGCGGTTTTCTATTTTATTACTTCCATGTCCAGTGGAAGTAAATAACGCAAAAAATAGCTATTTTTATGTTGAAATAGACTTAAAATGTCATGAGATTTTAAATTTGAGCGAAAAAATTTCCTCTCTGTCGGTCTGTCTGTAACTTTTCTTGTGCGCACGTTTACTCTGGAACCGTTTATGATATTGACTTGAAATTTGGCACACTTATGTACTGTAACGAGATCTGGAACTAGATTATATTTTGATCTGATTCCGTTGAAGGGTTCGGGGATAAATGGGGTAAATAAGGGTAAATAGGCAAAACAAGCAAGTAAGAGTCCATAACAGAAAAGTTAAGGTCTCAATTTTTTTTTTGGCATCAGCCACTTCCCCCCACCATCACCCCCCACCCCCACAATATTATGAAAGGGAGTAAAAAAATCGAAACTTCTAAAAAACTGTTTAGCTTTAGCTACCCCCTCTACCACCCCCATTGCCACCCCCACCCTATTATTAAAGGGGGTAAAAAAAAATAAAATGTGATTTAGTGTGTACACAAGAACGCGAAACTTTAAAAAAAAATTTCTTGGCATTAGCTACCCCCTCTACCATCTTATTGCCACACCCACCCTATTATTAAAGGGGCTAAAAAAATTAAAATGTGATTTAGTGTGTATACAAGAACGAAACGTCTAAAAAAAATTTTTAGCCACCTCTTCAAAACCCCCACTCCATTATAAAAGGGAATAAAATATTACATTGGGATTTAGTGTGCATAAGACTTGGATACAAAATCTGAATATGGAAGTAGTTCAATTGTCTCTCCGCATGGGGTTCCAGTTTAGTTTTGTAGGTCGTTTTTTAGATTTTTGTAGTATATAGTTTTAATGAGGTTAAACGTGGTTATTTCCTGTTTTGTTTTATTTTTTGAAAAGTATTTGTGCTATTTCTTTTATTATTAATGTTAAACGATTTTTACTGTATGCAGAAAAATGAGCTCTTTCAAATTACACTTTTAAAAATGGGGGTCGTCATTTAAAAAATTGCTGATGGCATCATAATTTAAAAAAAATATTTGTAGAATTTTTTTTACACGAGCAAATTGCTACTTTCATAAAGTGCAAGTGCGTAAAATAAATAAATACGTTGGCTATTAAGGGTTACAAGATATTACAGAAAAGAAACTTACTTGGGCTGTTGTGCGTAGCTGTTCGAAGCCACTACCTAGCCCAGATAAGCGATGTAACGTGCCCATGATAAAATTTCACTAGCTCAGACTATCTCAGGGCCTTTAGCCCAAGTAAACATAAACTATTATAAATTATTAGTTTACTTACTTAAACAAACCACTGAGGGTTCCATACGTAGTGGTCGCAGACGAAATAATGACACCTTTAATCATGAAATGCACTATAATATACAATTTACAAATATTTATTGGTTCTCTAGCCTGAATCCTGACGATGTTCAAAAGGTGTGGCTAATTTTCTGATTAATAAGTTACAGCATAAATAAAGATGCATCGTGTAGCTGGGTTTACAACGTGACGATGAATTAAAATAAATCTGACCCCACCACGGGTCTGATTATAGAACCTCCTTAAGTACTAGTAAATGTGTGAAATATTTAAATATATACAAGTTAAAATACAAAAGTAAGTATGAATATATATAACCACGCGAAACCATTGAAGGTGGTACCCGGTAAAGAAAACAGCACACTTATCTAGGGTGGTACGATACAAGGACTTCAACGATGCAGAAACTGCAGCCCTACGGTGGTGCCTTCGGGAAGAAAGGAATTGACCAGACGATGGGGTTGATTACAGCCTCTCCAGCCCTGGAACTTTCTACCTTTGTGTGTGTGTGTGTGGGTGGGCGGTCTAGCCCCGTCCGTGGAACTTCTTGCTGTGTGTGAAAGCCTCGTGCGTGAAACCCTAAAGATATACCGATTTAATTTGCACGGTCGGAAGTGCACGTGAAGCGTGTCTAATGAGAGCAATTTAAATCTGACATAAGCCACAAAAGAAATATCATTTACCTCTTACTGAGGGAAAACAATCTACCAAAACTCCTAGAGAAGGCTACAGCTGAAGCAATGGGGTCGAGTCCGTCTTACAAACCATCGAGATATGTCCAAAGGAAAGCCTGGAAATTTGTGAAACACGTGAATAGAGATCGGTAAGATGGTGAAAATGAGGTTAACTCACCTTGTACACAGGGCCAAAACAAAATTGAAAAATGCATTTAAAAATCGACGTGTCTAAGCGAATTTGTGTCACATGATTTGTAATGATTTTAAGAAATACATTTACGTGCTCACTATATACCAACTAAATATTTTAAATAAATATATGTGTAAATAAAGAATATACTAAACTATTTATTTTCATCCTGTTAACAATTATATAAATGTCCCCGCTGAAGCGATGGATACGCAAAATTTAATCAATTATAACTAAACCTGATTGCATACATATTCAATATTTATAATGATTTTATCCCAATGTACATGGGATTTGATGAGTGATATTTGACGATTAAATGAACTGGACGTCCGTGAAAATATTAACAAATTACAGAAGCAAAATTTAGCTGCAAATATGAGCAATTCATTTCATGTATGAAATATTAATGCGCGTATAATTATTCGGTTAATTTGTCGTTTAATGAACTAAAAATTACTGCAGAGTGCTTCTGTTGTGTCCAAATTATACAAATTGTAATCATTTGTCCATAATATCGGAATTAAATAAACTAGGCTCCATGATTATACGTTATAGATATTCTAGAATATTCAAAACTGTGAGAGAATTTCAATCAGTCTATAAAAGAGGATTATTTCCTTCATTTTCCCTCATTAGAAATCTATACAATAAGAAACACTAAAAAAAATGTTCCTTCGTAACTCACCGTGGCATAAAACTTTATAACATTTTATCACATCACATTAAAAAAATAGGAAAATTTAAGTCCTACTGTGTCGATATGCTATTGGTAGGGATAGTAAACAACCCGGTGGAAGTCCCTTGTCGAATAATCTTTTCTATAAGCTAATTATCGCAATTAATGAGGTAAATAAGAAAACTAAAGAAGAAGTTACAATTCAGATAAAATCTGAATGTAATAAAATTATTGAGAAACTTGATGAGCAAAACATAAAGATAACTGAATTAGAACATAAGAATAAAATATTAGAAAATAGGTGCATGCAGTTGGAAAGATAGTAAAAGACAGAACCGAAAAAATAATATAATTATCTTCGGTCTAAAAGTACCAATTCAATTCAATTTCTGCAGACGATGACTTTGGACATTGTCGATGCTGCGAAACTCCTCTCATTTAATAATGGGTACCTTCACTGGTATCTGCCATAAACAATTTATTGCGTGTCTAGTAATTGGTAATTAAAATACCATTCAGAGCGCACATCCTAATAAAAATATTAGGTTTCAAGAGGAATACGACGAAACGTGCCTTTGTGTATTTTAACATCTATCATTCCTCTAGTTGACTTAATTTGTATAGTTCAAATGTGCTTTTAGAGGGCGGGCGGAATATTAAAACAATATTTTAGTCACAAACGTAACCAGACTACAACCAACAGCTACTCTCTGGGCTATGTGCCCCGCCGAGCGCTGAATTACAAGTTACAAGTCTGGCGCGTTAAGTGTAATAATTGCATATTACCATCAAAACGCTAATGCTTCGATTGCAACCAACACCAGCCGAAAGATTGATCCTACTTAAAGGAGCTCGGAGTTTGGCTGCTGGTTGCAGCCTGGTTACGTTCCTTATAGTAAAATAAGGACTTTAAAGAGGAATTTTCGACTAAAATATTATGTTTTAATATATATGTATGTGTATATAAAATGTATAAAAAATTAGTAAAAAATGTTTTTTTTTCAACTTTAAAAATTTATTTTTTCAACTCGCTAAATCGAAATAAAGTAAGAAAAGTATATTTTAAAAAAATAATTTTTTTTTGAATTAATTTTTTGAATGAAAATTTGAATGAATAGGTACTGTGATGCTAAAATAAATTCAATGCGTACAATGTATCATAATATTCTCCGCGCCACCTTTACAGCATAATCCGAAAGAATATTTAAGCGAGCTTATCTGTTCTTTTAAATAATTGTGAAGCTTATATCAATTAACTTGTTTTGAAGTTAAATTAATTTATAATTTTATTAAGTAATAACTTATTTCCATTTGACAATACCCATGCAATCGAATTTAAAGCATAAGGTTAGAAAAACTTTTTTATTAATTTTTTATGATTTTGTTTTTCATTTTCAATCAATACAGGGGATGTAGGGGTAGTTGTACCCCATTAAAGCTATAAAATAATTTATTTTTGTTTGACAATACCCACTTAATCGAATTAAAAGCATAAAGATTAAAAAAAAAATTTACACATTTTTTGAGAACTTTTTTTACTTTTAGTCAATATAGGGGTAGTTTTAGCCCTCTAGGATTATCGCTTATCATCAAATTTGGTTTGATTTGATATAAGTTAATCACCTGTACAAAAAACATTGAAAAAAACGTATTTTATTCGATTATTTTTTATTATTATTAAAATTATCGCGGAAAACCCTCAAAAAGGGAGTGTTTTGCATTTTTAAGAGTGACGCAATCATTTTAGGACTGCGGGAACCCGATTTTCAATCAGAGACCCAATAAAACATAAAGTAGAGGTAGTCTGGAACCGGTGTTCTGTTCCGACACCCCCCCCCCCCCCGCGTTGGGAATGGATTAAATTTCACAAATGCACATTCATAATTCCAATAATTCTGATTAATTGTAATAGAAGATACTATATCTTTAATGCTATTTATAAAGTAATGGTTGAATTCTTCCGCAGTATGCTTCTCATTTTGAATCAGTTTTATAGTTTCATTGATAGATTTAAATTTTATCCCAATCATCAAACTACTGTTTAATGACTTATCATTAGTAAGGCATTTTAGCGTTTTCCACATCAAATATGGGTTGTTTTCGTGTAAGTCAATTTTTTGGAAATAGTACTGCCGTTTTTTAGACTTTAGTAGATTAACTACAGTATTTTTTTTTGCTTTGTAATTCTTCCGATGTATTACGTTGTTGGTCTTTTTAAACAATATATGTGCTAAATCTCTTTCTTTAGCATTACATTTTATTTCATAGTCATACCATGGCACACTAATTGCATTCAATTATATTTCTGAATAGGAGCTATACTATTAATAACATTTCTTAATTTGTTTATAAAATCGTTATGTCGAAGTTGCTAAGAACATAATCAATTAATGTAGAGCTAATATTAGTGCATCTGGTATATATCTGTATAGTCTGCATAATACTAATAATATTATTATTAATACTATACATATTTAACAAATTTTTAATTTTTTATAATGCACATTTAAATTTTTCATTAAATATTTCCTGACATATTTTCGGAATTTTCAAGAAATTGCGAACGACTTGAGCTTAGAGATTGATACAAGGCGCCTATTAAATAAACATTATTACAAATTTTTATTTTAACCACAATGCACCAATAATTAGGTTCAAGAACATAACATAAAATCTGATATCTCCCATGATGTTTTTAACAACTGTTTCACATCTATGGCAGAAAACTTAATAAATTCCTTGCCTGAATTAAACAAAAATTTTCGTAGTGATTTTATGAATAATCTACAAGCACCTAATTTCTCATTTTTTTCTACATTCAGTCACCGAGGAAGAAGTGAGGACAGCAATTAGGTCATTAAAAAATTCAAGTTCTCTTGATATCTACGAACTCAATGAAAAATTAATAAAAATCGCCGAAGATATTATTGCTGCCCCATTAACGGCGCTTTTTAACGCCTATATCGCACAAGGGGTTTTTCCAGATGTACTCAAATGCTCTCGGGTCATACCAGTCTACAAAAAAGGAGATAACTCCTGCTTTGATAACTCAATCATCAATATGTATTTAGACAGTCACACTCCACGATTCAACAATGCCCTAGAATTGTAGACGTAATAAACAAATCCATGGAGAATCGTCAATACTGCATCGCTACATTCCTAGATGTCAGCCAGGCTTTCAACAAAGTCTGGCACCCAAGTCTGCTATTTAAGATCAAATGGAACCTCCCCAATAACTACTTCAACCTTCTGAAATCGTACCTAAATCAAAGAGAATTCCTAACCAAAGTCAATGGAGAAACTGCCAACCATTTTCCTATTCTTTCTGGAGTACCCCAAGGAAGTATACTTGGCCCACTCTTGTATATAATATATACATCTGACTTACCAACATCAGAAGATATAACCACCGGTATATTCGCAGACGACACCGTGTTGATATCAACAAATACAAACTCAATTACCGCATCACACAATCTTCAAGAACACTTAAGAACACTTGAAACCTGGTTAAAAAAGTGGAAGATGAAGGTAAATGAATCAAAATCAACACACATAACTTTCACTCTTAGAAAAGAACGCTGCCCTACAGTCAGTCTTAATCAAGAAACGATACCACAAGCAGACATAGTAAAATACCTTGGACTCCACCTAGATAGTAAACTTAATTGGAAAGAACATATAACCAAAAAGAGAAAACAAATTGATCTAAAACTGAGAGAAATATATTGGCTTATCGGGCGTAAATCAAAACTATCCATATAAAATAAATTGCTATTATATAAAACTATTATTAAATCCATTTGGACCTATGGAATAGAACTTTGGGGCTGTGCGGCTAAGTCTCACATTGCCATTATGCAAAGAGCCCAATTAAAAATCCTCCGTATCATAACAGATGCACCATGGTATGTATCTAACCATACATTACATACAGACTTGAACATTCCCTACATAAGGGAAGTCATCCAGGACAAAGTTGACAAGCATCACAATAAACTAGAAGTTCACACCAACCCACTACTAGAGACGCTACTACAACCGTTGATGAATAACAGAAGGCTGAAGAGATGCTGGCTATCAGACTTAAATGGACACAGAGGTGACTTCGTTGGATTTTCACCTCTTTACATATTTAACAAATCGCAAACAGTGTGTGTCCATAAACAATAATAATTCTGATTTTCTAAATGTCACGCACGGGGTACCTCAAGGTTCTCTCTTGAGACCCCTACTGTTCATACTTTACGTCAATGACTTTTCTCAATGTATGGACCCCACCAAGACTATTCTGTTTGCAGATGATACCGCGCTTCTGTATTCTGATAAAAACATAAACAACTTGTTAGATCTCTCATCATCACACGAAAAACTAGCTCAAAATTGATTTACATCAAATAAGTTATCGCTCAACCATGGGAAAACGCAAAATCTCACCATATCTTCAAACAGACATCTAACCACGGGTGCCTATGTAAAACTTCTAGGGATTTATCTGGACGATAACCTAAACTGGTCACATCATATAGAACAACTTAATTTGAAGCTCGCTAGCACTAATTTTCTTTTCAGAAAATTAAAAGCTTTTATTGATTTTAACGTACTGAAAAATAATTATTATTCCCTTTTTCATTCAAAACTATGTTATGCAGTTGTCTTGTGGGAAAATTCCACACATGCAATAAAAGCTTTTCGGCAACAAAAGAAAATTGAAAGAATTCTTGTAAATGTCAACTTCAGAGAACACTATCAACCTACATTTATTATATTCACTCTACATACAGGGTGTTGCATCATGAGAGGGACATAGCTTAACAGGAGGTAGAGAACATCAGTGGTAACCGGAACCTCTCATAGAAATGTCTCATTGGGCCTTCATTACGAAGTTACAGGGTGTTAAATAATTTTTGGCCAAACCTGTTTTTTGTCATAACTTTGACAGGGAATGAAATAACGGATTCATATTTGGTACGGCTAATGTACTAACGAGCCCCAAGAGGTACATGTACAAAAAAAAATATATCCAGGTCCGGACTCACTATAATTTATGTTTCTTCTTTGCATCAATAAAACATCACCCTGTATATATTTTTTTGAAATTTCGATACGATATTCGAAAAGAGCAAGAAAAAACAAACAAAATGGCCTATTTCATTTTTTTGTTACACCTTCGTGGTTATTTAAATACGTTGTTAAATGTGCAAGAAAATGGATTACAGAACCCTATTAAATGAGAGGCACGTGAAATAAATAGTTCTATAACTAAAATTTGCAAAAATTCTATTCAGCCTAGGTGGTCTGGGTGAATCCTAATTCCGGCATGTTTTAAAGGTCCATTTTGGTAAAAAACTGTGGTCCTAATAAGTAATCGGGTATGAAATAACAAAATTTTTAATCAATCACAGTAGGCTTGTTCAAAGTGACAGATAATAAAAAGAAATCTCCTAAACAGTTGAATAATTGTTTGTTAGTAATTTAATGTGTCAATAATCCGCATTTAGTTAGTGAAAACTTGTGAAAATATTTTAACTATGCCAGTAAAATTTACAAACGTGGAATATGCTGACATAATATTCATCTATGGTTTCTGTAATGGAAATGGTAGGTCGGCGGAAAGAGAATATCGGCTGCGTTTTCCTGGTCGTCGATGCCCTAATCATAAAACCTTTAGTACGGTGTTCCAGTATGCAAGACAACACGGAAAGTTTCCTACTTCTGCAGTTGTGGAGCGTGTTTTACAACAAGGTGTGCAGGAACAAAACAATATTATAAACGTAGTTCAAGAAAACCCAAATATGAGCACTAGACGAATCAGTTTGGCAACTGGTATTCCTCATTGGCGAGTATGGAGAACCCTAAAAAGAGAACGTTACCATCCATATCATATCCAGCAGGTACAGCGTCTTCAACAAGGCGACGATATCCCCCGCCTGGCATTTTGTCATTGGTTGTCTAACCATCGCCCAGTCATTTACAGAACCTTATTTACGGATGAGGCACAATTTACAAGGGATGGAGTAAACAATTCACGAAATAATCATAAATGGGCACAGGAAAACCCACATGCGGTACGCCAACGCCGTTCGCAACACAGGTTTTCTGTAAATGTTTGGGTCGGACTTGTGAATAGACATTTGATAGGGCCACATTTTTTTGAAGAAAGATTGAATGGTGAAATTTACTTTGATTTTCTTCAAAACATTTTACCGAATATGTTAGAAAATATCGGTATAAGAGGCATGTTGTTTCAGCATGATGGGGCCCCACCACATTTTAACCTTCAAGTAAGAGAACACTTAAACAATGTGTATCCTAATAGATGGATTGGACGCGGAGGTCCACACGAATGGCCACCAAGATCTCCTGATTGTAACCCTTGTGATTACTTTTTATGGGGCCACTTAAAAAACGAGGTTTATAGCATTGAAATTGAAAGTAGACAACATTTAATCCAGCGCATCGTTGCAACCTGCGACGAAATACGGAATAATCCAGAAATGATACGTCGAGCAATTGGTGACCTTTCTAAACGCGCAAGAAAATGCACAGAATGTGGGGGAGGACATTTTGAAAATTTACTTTAGTGTCAATTACGTTTTATTTTTAAACACATTTAGTTATTGTTTTGTTATTTATTGTTAATTGAATGGAAAATATTTTATTTATTTAGATTTTAGTTTGTTCTCTTTTCCAATTTTTATTAAGTATAAAATGTTGATGATTTTCTTGATCAAAGTAACTGGTTGCTTAGGCCTAAATGGTTTAAATTATCTGTCACTTTTATTCTTTGAACAAGCCTATTGTGATTGATTAAAAATTTTGTTATTTCATACCCGATTACTTATTAGGACCACAGTTCTTTGCCAAAATGGACCTTTAAAACGTGCCGGAATTAGGATTCACCCAGACCACCTAGGCTCAATAGAATTTTTGCAAATTTTAGTTATAAAACTATTTATTTCACGTGCCTCTCATTTACTAGGGTTCTGTAATCCATTTTCTTGCACATTTAACAACGTCTTAAATAACCACGAAGGTGTAACAAAAAAATGAAATAGGCCATTTTGTTTGTTTTTTCTTGCTCTTTTCGAATATCGTATCGAAAAAATATATACAGGGTGATGTTTTATTGATGCAAAGAAGAAACATAAATTATAGTGAGTCCGGACCTGGATATATTTTTTTTTATACATGTACCTCTTGGGGCTCATTAGTACATTAGCCGTACCAAATATGAATCCGTTATTTCATTCCCTGTCAAAGTTATGACAAAAAACAGGTTTGGCCAAAAATTATTTAACACCCTGTAACTTTGTAATGAAGGCCCAATGAGACATTTCTATGGGAGGTTCCGGTTACCACTGATGTTCTCTACCTCCTATTAAGCTATGTCCCTCTCATGATGCAACACCCTGTATATTACAGCTTGATCAAAATTCATGAAAGCGTCTACAATTTCTCTACCCACTCTGATTACCACCAACACAATACTCGTTCTGCAAGCCTTCTTATGAATCCACGTTACCGTTTAACAGTTTGTAAAAAAAAACTCCCTCAATTTAAACCTTTACAATCATTTGCCTACACAAATCAAGCAGTTAAATCTAGTTGGTTTTAAGTCAAAAATTAGAAAATTTATTCTAAAATACTGCTTTTATTCTGTTGATGAATATCTACGAACCCCATACATACAGTGACCCTATAAGCATGAATGTTGTATGCATTTACTTGCAGAATATTTGCTATTTTATTTCACTTTCTCTTATTTGTTTTATTTGTATTCAATACTTGTATGTTTGTTACCATTATTTGTCTATTTGTCATATACATAAAAATATTGTGATATACTTAATATTAAGACATTATTTTAATTTGATTGTTTCTGTTAATTGCCGACTGGTACATAACTAACCAGATCCATGTATTGACTTGCTACAAATATTGTAAAAAATGTGAATGTAGTCAAACAAAGTCTATCTATCTATCTATCTATCTATCTAACATTTATAAGAATGATGCCTTATAGCATTCCTCACATAATATTTGATTGCTCTTTTGTTACATTATGCTTATACATAAATTATTGTAGACTTTAATAAAGGATGAATCTGTGTAAAAAATTTATATTATTTTTGGTTTAATAAACTGAAACTTAAGAGATTCATGACGCGGGAAATCGATAAACGGTTATTTACCAACGATACTTAGATACAGAGAACAACAAATGTACGGCCATGGTATTTACTTTCTCGATGGCCTTATTGAATCCCCCATAACTCAATAGACTCCAATTTCTTCGCGCAATAAATAAAAGCTACATTCAATATTTACCTGTTTAACCACTTCGAGCCGTAATAAATTGTTTGTTTTAAAGGCTCAACAAATATAAGAGGGATTTATTTATCATTTTAGTGTTTCCACCTGCTTTGACATGGATAAGGGCTTTTGTGTTCCAATATATGTTCACGGATTATCCTTTACTTTTCTGAAGAGCTTTGTTTTTGTTTTGGTATTTGCTATAAAGGCTTTCAGTCACAAAACGAACAAATTATTTTTTTGCTGGATGTTTTTCCAAGTCCTCCGTACGTATAAAACGAGCCATGTTTTTGTTGCGGGGTTAAGTAAATTTGATTTACATGACGCAGAAGAACAAAGGATTTTTTTTCTGAAGGGGATCGGTTTATTTGTTATTCATATCCCGTCATAAAATTGTTGAAATAGGTTGCCGCGAGATCCTTTTACAATGCTCTCATCGAGGTTCCTGATGTTTATTTTATTTATTGGAAATTCTTGATGGATTTTTTTTATTTTCTAGCATAATTAAGCACCTCTGCATATACAAATATATGGTTATAATAATTCTATTTAAAACAGTTTTTTGCTTTTCTCGCGTGACAAAGGTAAGTAATAACTATAATCGTAAAGAAATCGCTCTTATTTTTGTACTTCATAAACTTCTTGAAACTGCTGTTTTAAAAGGGACGTAAAAGTTTCAAATTCATCATCAGAAAAACTATTTTCATCTTCGTAATTCCTGGCATTTTTGTTAGTATTTACAGCTGCTCTACGGCATTGTAGAAATTATTAGAGTTGGGTTATTAAATAAGGTCTGTTAACAAAATTCAAACCACCACGCAGAACATTAAAAATGAATCCTGGGTCGTCCAGATGATGCTGATATATTCTTAAATTTTCGGGAACATATCAGAAAACACAATAATATTTATCCTGCACTATATAAATATTCTATGAATATTCTGGCGAGCGATACATATCGTGCATGCACGGCTAGATGCTACAGTACATTGTGACACAAATAATCTGGATTGTTTTTCATTGTTCTTAACTCAGTAAGTATTGATTCATAACAATTAAAACAAGTTTTGATTTCTTTCAAAATATCTAGAGGAGGTCTATCTGCAGCTTGTCGTCTTAATTCTGCTATTCATTGTTTATCAATGTCATCTCCACTTATCGAACATTATAATTTCTATGACAAACATAACAGTTTGCTGTATTTGCGAACGCCATATTAAATAATGAACACACCAAACAAAAGTAACAAAACGAAACAAGTAAAATTACATAGAAAATAACTAATGCACACAACATTTTCATGAAATCAAAAATGACTTAATCAAATTGTACTGTCGTGAGCAGAAAAAAATAGGACAACTTTTTTTTCTAATGTAAATCTGTCTCTATTTGAATATGCAATGAGTAGCCGAAATAAAACAGATATCACTTTTAATTTATTTTTTATTTTAATGCTGTAGTTATTGCTATAATAAATGATGGATGGTTAATGAGACAAATTGCACTGCGTTATAGCATTAACAAGTATTTGGTGTGTAACATTTTAAGAAAGTGGAGAATAAACGGTACGATTTGTAGAAATCCTGGATCAAAGGACAAGGGATATCCTACTTAACAAGAAACTAACTATTAATATTTCGTTATTGCACCATTTCTATTTATAACTTCTATAAGTCTGTTTGGCATAGAATTAAATAACCTTATACAATAATCATTAGTAATAATATTTTCCCATGCATTATTTACTACTTCCAGTAATTCTTCGGCATTCTGTCGTCTCATATTTCGTTTTAGGATACTTCTTACGAGTAGTCCCCATACTTCTTCCACAGGGTTAAGATCTGGACTATGACTGGGCCAGTTAAGTACATTGATGTTGTTATCTTGAAACCAGTTAGTTACGGTATGAGCACGAGCAGTATGAACGGAACAATTGGCATGTTGAAATGTAAACTCATTATTAGGATATGATTATGACACAGAAGGGAGCATAATATTGTCTAAAATCCTGATATACGTTTCAATATTAAATCGTTCCTCAATATGCCACAAAACACCAGGACCACGTGCCGATATCCAAGCCCACATATTGACGGAAAATCTACCACTTTTATCATTGTTAGATATATATTTATCATCGAATCGAGTATTCGGAGGGCGGTAAACACGAATACGACCGCTGTGTGTTGACTGGAAAGTTTTTTCGTCTGTAAAGATTGCATTGTTCCAAAAATTTACATCATGCGCTAAAAATTCAAGCGCAAATCCTACTCGAGCTTCTTTATGTTCAGCTTTAAGTAAGTATTTCTGTGCTGCTGCATGACAGCGTAGCTCCGATTCTCTTACTCGCCGGCGACCAGTACTACTCGATCCAGGAAAATTCGTTTCTTCAGCAGCCTGAATAACTGAGTAAAATGGATTTTCTACTAAAGCATTTACCAATTGCAAATCTTGTTGTTGAGTTGATATTCTTCGTCGCCCTGGTCCAGGATTTCTACTAATCGTACCGTTTATTCTCCACTTTCTTAAAATGTTACATGCCGAATTTTTGTCAATATTATAACGCAGTGTAATTTGTCTCATTAACCATCCATATTCTGCTTTAGCAATAATTCCAGATTTAACTAAATCGCCTATATGAGGCATATATTAGTTTTTTGCAGACTTGCAATAAATTATGACAACTAACTGGCAATCTCACAACAATTAAAGTTAGATGGAGTACACAACTAGATTTTAGCAAAATACCGTTATAAGACTTGTCCTATTTTTTTTTGCTCATGACCGTACCACTGGCAGATGTTTATTAAAAGTTGATTTTGTTTAGCGCGCCTACTTTGTGATTAGTATAAAGTGAGTGACAAGATATTTTAAATAATTACTGCTATCAAGAGAAGTAAACTTGTTGCCGAAACTTAATTGAAAATACATTTTATTGTAAAAAAAACCCTGTTGAAACGAATTACATCATCAATTTTTTATAAGTTTCTTTCTCGAATTTTATTCTATTGAACATTACCTAAACTGCTCGCGCATAAGAGAATAATATTTTTCAATGTTATGTTTGTTTGTCTCTTTCTCTATTCCCCCAAAGAACCTTAACTACTGGATGAATTTTGATGAATGGGTTACCAAGAGATTCGTTATCGTGCCTTGCAATATGGTTATACAATAAATCCAAAGTGGCGTCCGTAAAACATTATGGCAAAATTTTAAAAAAACACCGTTGATTCTATTACGATAGTATGACATTAAGGAGCTTTATTATGAGAGGACTTCAGACCTTTCACCAATAAATATTATGGACAATTACGCTTATTCTATGAAACATTCATTTCCGTGGCCAGCATTTTTGTGTGGAAAGTAAATACACACATGATATTTTTCGCTTTAAATTTCGAGAATTATTCATAATAAGATTTTGAATTTTTGGTATTCTATTAACGTATACATAATAAACACAATTTGAAAGAATAACAGAAATCAACCAACGAAATTCTGAATTACAGGACGATTTCAAAAAAATTAGTTTTTCGGCATTTTTCTTGTGTGGGTGATACCCTGTGGACCCCTATGAAATTATACATATATTTGGAATCAGCTGTCAATGGACAATCAATATATAGTAAAATATACAGGCGTCTTATTAGAATGAGTCACACGTGTCCATATTTTTGACACGCACTGTATAAAATATAAAATTGGGAATTTCTATAATTATGGAAACTGGAATTTTATTCCAAAAATAATTTTCTCAAAATTTTGTTGTTTCAGCATAAACACATGCATTTTAAAAATTACCTTTGCTACGATCTACAAGTGCATAAAATAAACAAATACGTTGGCTAGTAAGGGTTACAAGAGATTACAGAAAAGAAACTCACTTGGGCTGCTGTGCGTAGCAGATCGCAGGCACTACCTAGTCCGGATAAGCGTTGTAACGTACCCACGATAAAATTTCACTAGTATCTTAGGGCGTTAAGCCCAAGTTAATATAAACTATTATAAATTAGTAGTTTACTTACTTACACAAGTCACTTAGGGCTCCATACGTAGTGGTCGCAGACGAAATAATGACACCTTCTTTAAACATGAAATGCACTATCTTACAGAATTTACAAATATTTATTGGTTATCTAGCATGAAATCTGACGATGTTTAAAAGGTGTGGCTAGTTTTCTGATTAATAAGTTACAGCATAAATAAAGATGCTTCGTGTGGGTTTAGAACGTGACGATGAATTAAAATAAATCTGGCTCCACCACGCGTCTAATTAGAGAACCTCCTTAAGCACTAGTAAATGTGTGAAATATTTAAATATATACAAGTTAAAATACAAAAGTAAGTATGAATATATATAACCACGCAGAACCACTGAAGGTGGTCCCCGGTAAAGAAAACAGCACACTTATCTAGGGTGGTACGATAGCCAGACTTCGACGATGCAGAAACTGCAGCCCTACGGTGGTGTCTTCGGGAAGAAAGGAATTGACCAGACGATGGGGTTGATTACAGCATCTCCAGTCCTGGAACTTTCTACCTTTATGTGTGTGTGGGCGTTCTAGCCCCGTTCGTGGAACTTATTTGAAACGCTATAAACATATGTGACAAATTTTGTTTCAGACTTTAATTTATTTTAGTGTCCAAAGCCATATATTTTGCGTAGGGTAGTAGGAATTTTGTTAAATGTTATATAAGAACTTAGAATTTCCTATCGATTCCAATGTTCTTCTCAAAAAATCCCTTCTCCCCTATCACGTGATGCGATAAACTAGTTTTATCACCCGGTGTATTATTAGTATTCAAATTATCTCTGAAGAAATATCCCGACTGCCTGTACTTTATAGGAGTTGCGAATGATATTTTGCATATCATGTCACGAATAATACATCCATCTCGACGTAATTCCAACAAGGATTTAGGTGTGCTGTTTGAATTGTGAGTTGAGTGAAGTTTAATGAGCATATAACTTTTAAAACATCCGAGGCAATAAACCTCTATGGATCGTTCTAGGAAATTGTAAAAACTTTATAGATATTGATGCTTTAAAAATATCATAATTCTCTTATGTCCACTATATACTTGAGTATGCAGCTCTGATTTGATATACATACTCTAATCGACATAAGAAAGTGATGGAAAAGGTTGATTCCCAAGGCAGACGGCGTAAAATTCTGAAGGGAAATGAGTTACATTTGTCACCAATATGTGATAGATATCAAAATATTAATACTTTATGTAATTTATACAATATTCATTGTTGCTTATTAGAAATTTCTTTGGAATGGCTATTTTAAATTTTGATGTAAATGTTATACTACAGAGTGTCGCACTTAACAGTGTAACACTCTTACGCCTTTTTTCCTCTATTTGTGCCATATCTTACTCAAATATAAAACACGTTAGGATGACCTCATAGCAAAGAGTTATTCATCTCCATACAAGTATAGAACCACCTTCTATAGCAAAATAACCTGAAAAAGTAAAAATTACATATTAGTCATTTTTTTAATCGGAATATTTTACTAATTAAAGTTGGTCAAAATTATCAAAAAACCATAAATTCAAGGTTTTATCAAATACTATTTTAATAAACTTCTAAAATATCATTTTAACAGATTTTTATCTGCACAGTTTCTTTTTCTATATCATTATAATTAACATATTGCAATATAATCTGAATATAAAATACAAAATAAAATAATATTTCCACATATTTCATTAGAAAAATGTTCTGTAAGAGATGTCTAATATATTTATTTTGTTGCGCTGTATAGGTCTTTGTTAATAATAATAATAATAATAATAATATATTTATTAACCATTTATATAATATATGTATATATGGCATGTCAGCATCTAAATTAAAAAATATAAGTATTACTTAACATCATAAGACATTGAGACATAATTAAAATAATATAATAATGGACAGAAAGAAAGATGTATAGATATGTATACTTGGTATGCGTACAACCTAATACATGCAACAAATTAAAAAACCAAGGACTATGTATCTGTAGATCTGTCTAAGAACTCATTAACAGTGTAGATACCATAATTCAGTAGTAAGTACTTAATTTATTTGTTATATCTTAATAAACTTAGTCCTCTAATATTTTCAGGTAGGCTATTATATAGTATTATCCCATTATAATAAAGAGACTCTTTAAAAGTCGAGGTCCTATGCTGAGGAATAGATAATAAGTTCCCATGTTTGTATTATATATTATATATGTAATTTTCGGACAAGACATGATACAGATCATACAGATTGCATTCTACATGAATCAAACACTTGTATATATAGACACATGGTTTAGTTAATATTTTCCTGGAAACAAAAGTGTTTCTATAGCTTTCTCTATATTGAAGTTTATGTATCAATCTTATTAATCGTTTTGTATCAGAAGTACTCTGGATACTCCATTGGATTTTCCCCAAAAGCTGTATACCAATAAGCCAAAGTATATTATATATTCATTAAACCATCTTCACTGAGTATGTTGTTTAATTGATAAAGTACGAAATAAGATTTATTTAATTTATTGCAAACATAGTCGTTATGCCGTTCCCGTAACAGTGTGCTGTCGATATATGTGCTTAACAATTTTATGCTTTCACTTAAAGGGATACCACAAGGTGATATATTTCTTCTAAGTTTGAAATATATTTCGATCACACCAGGCACTCATCACATCTACAATTGTTTTAATGTCAGAACTAAGCTCATCAGTACTAGATGCAGAGATACATATAGTAGTATCATCTGCATACATAATTGTGAGTCCCTTGCTAACTTGTGACGGTAGATCATTGATGTAAATGGAAGATAGTAGAGGTCCCAGGATAGATCCCGAGGTACTCCCAGAGAGAGTGTTGCCCCTTATCGCCATATTTTCCAATTTGCCAAATAAAACAGGACCATTTACAGAATCAAAGGTTTTAGATAAATTAAATGAGATGGGCACAAGTTGCTAATCTTTTCGCCAGCCACTTCTCTAATGTAGCTGAGCAAAATGCCCTTAATCATTTTGGGCAGAATTTGGCACTACCTTGTACGTCAATGCCAAATATGAACATCGCAAACCTACATATTGGTCCTTTCACTGAACAAGATATTCTCGACGCCCTAGATCAGATTAAAAATAAAAAGTCCATAGGGACTGATGAATTATCCTTGGTTACAATTTCTGGTATTTTAGATCTAATTACGCAACCACTGCTTTATTTATTTAATCAGTCTCTGCACCAAGGTTGTTTTCCTGACGTGTTTAAAACAGCCTTAGTTTTACCAACTCACAAGAAGGGAGACTTAAATAATATTGATAATTACAGACAGATTTCCATACTCAATTCGTATCTAAATTATTTGAAAAAATTGTCTGTAATTGCCTCTCTGCACATTTGGAGAATAATGCATTACTGACCACGTTTCAGCATGGTTTCAGGAAAAATAGATCTGTCGAATCAGCCACCTGTGAATTGCTAAATTTCGTTTACCTTGAACTGGACAGAGGCAAATATGTGGCCTCACTGCTATTTGACCTCTCCAAGGCATTTGATTCTGTATGCCCTAATTGTTTAGTAATGAAACAGCAGATATAATTTGTCAGGCAACATAATTAGCTGGATCCAATCGTATCTTGAGGGATTCATTGATATTAGTGGTATCAAGTCAGTTGTGCATGATGTTAAACTTGGTGTGCGACAGGGATCTGTGCTAGGTCCATTATTATTTTTACTATTTATTAATGACTTGCCGAATCATATAACTGGGGGCCTTGTTACAATGTTCACTGATGATACTACCATAATCCTGTTAGCTGAAACACCCCAGCAGCTGGTAAATATGGTTCACGATGCCACCTGTGATTTAAGTACTTGGTGCGAAAGAAATAGACTCGTTTTGAATAAAAGTAAAACAAAATGTATACACTTTTTTAAGAGAAGAGACATTCCTAATAAAAACCTGATTAGCGATATCCAATTCTCGCAGTCGGTAACGTTTCTAGGTATCTGCATAGGTGACAGACTTACCTGGGAAGCTTATGTGGATGGTGTCTGTAACAAACTGAATAAAGCCTTTTATGCCATTTTACAGATGAAAGATATCTTAACTGTTCCAGGACTTCTAAATATATATTGCGCTATGGCATACTCACATATTTCTCTGAATATAGTTAGCTGGGCTGGTGGGAAAGACTTCAAGAGAATATTTGTAGCTCAAAAGAAACTTCTAAGACTAATTTTTAATATGAAGTACAATGAAAGTTGTAGACAGATTTTTGTAAATAATAAAATTCTTACAGCCCCATCAATTTATATCTTGTGTGTAACGTTTGTCAAAAGTCACTACAATTTATTCATCAGCAATTCATGTCTACACGACTACAGCACTAGTCACGGTGAATTATTGCGTATTCCTCACCATAATACCTCTACATATAAATATTCACCTAACTACAAATGTGTCAAACTGTATAATAAATTGCCCACTAACCTCAAAAACGTGGCAAGTTTTGATACCTTCAAAAAATCTGTAAGAACCTTGTTAGTCAATGGAAGTCCTTACAGTGTTAACGAATTTTTATCAGCCTCCTTTGATCATAATATGTGATATAAGATTTAATTACTTAACCAATACATATATATCTCAAACTTTGCTTGCCTCACGGTGCACTTAATATATATGATTTTTCTCTACAATTTTATCACATACACTAATTGTTGTAAACGTTTGTATTCTCTGTTACTTATATTTTATTTTTTGTATGCTTGTTTGTTTGTTACTTTTTTCTATTTATTGTATCGTGAAAAAATATTTGAGGCAAAACTATTTGATATTGTTCCATCGTCATATATTTTTGCATTGTTTATGTTTAAGGTAATGGATTTATTAGAAGATTTGTATTTTCCCAGCTTAGACTTTACAATATTAATCATTAATTAATACCAGTACAATATTATTCCCAAACTTACGAGTCGTATCTGTTGTCGTTTTAAAAATTAATATAGGTTCTGTCTGAAATTAATATGTGCTTTCTAATAACACAGATGATAAAGAGCGGATTTGCGTATATATATTCCATACGAGCAGTGTGACTTTAAGCTTAAAGCGGGTGCCTTAATATTCAAATTATGTGACAATTTGCCAACGATTTTAGAGCATCATAAAACGCATTTCGCGGCTAATTTGTGTGCAGGCTTATGTATATTAAATTGATATTTTAATAGCATCTTTAGTACATCGGATATGCAAAGTAGGTTGAGGGTTTATTAAAAGTTTTTTTTTAGCTTTTCTATAACTTAATTTTTCAAGGATGATGTAACATTTAAACAGAGTATTATATACCGATTTTTTAAAGTTAATTCATGTCCATAATATAATGAGATATAAATCCAAATCAAGTCGCCGTGCTTTCGCGATAGATGGGAATTTAGGACAGTTGTTTAATGTCAGTTTAGCTGTGAATATGGAGTGTTGGTCAAATATTCAACGTTCTTTTGTGGTTGAAGCCTATTTAAAAAATAACAATTCTTTTATACTCATCCAGCGTTTAATTCGTCGTCACTTTCATTTAGATCCACGAGATCCAGTTTCTAGGCGAATAACAATTGAAAAGTAGGTACATAACTTTCGTTATACTCTTTCATGTGTCAGAGAAAAATTAAGAAAAAGAAATCGTTCTGTATGCACACCTAAAATGAACACTTGTGCTACGAAGTCTTAAAGGATCTGAAAACGACAAGCATTAGCACTCAATGTTTCGAACTGTAATTCTCGCCACATCCACATCCTGAAAGACTTACACTTCAATCCCTACAAGATTCAAGTCACACAAAAGCTTCTGCCTCAAGATTTTGGTAACACTAGTTGATTTTTGCTAACGTCTCGAAAGGCCATTTGCTGAAAATCCGAATATTGTTGATTGCTTGCTGATATGAGATGAAGCCCATTTTCATTTTTCCGAATATATTAACAAACAGAACTTCTCAAAAATTCTCTGCAATTGCACGAAGTATCGCATCATAGTAAAAAGGTAAAGATGTTCGAGAATGGTTTATATTCTAAAAATTGATCATGCAGTTATTACTTTTGATCAGGCCATATATTCAAAGCTAAGGAAATACAATGGTTGAAAAATGATCAGTGCCATAATATAATCATCAGACTTGGAGGTTTGCATATTATGCTAAATTATTTAGAAGTTACCCAAGTAGCACAAATTGCATTTTAAAAACGCTATGAATATCTACTCCATCTTTTTATAAAGCTTAGTACTGTATAACTAAGAGTTAACAACAATAGTCCAGTATTAATAGAGTATCTATATACCCAGAATAGGCACAGTTTATACGTACAGCCTCGGTAAACTCTGTAAAAGATACATAAATACTTAAAGAAATATTATGGCGATCTCTTTGTTTCGTCTTACTAGCTGTTATAAACAATGCTAGATTAACAAAGGAGTTGGTTATTTAGCCTTTACCACCACGACCTTTTCAGGTCCATTGTGATACTCCCAGCGTCCTTATAGTACCTCATCCAGCTTTGTCCTTTGTACTAAACTTCACAGTTCTCCGAGTACTTGGAGTCTCAGTCTCGCCAGGCCTTCACAGTAGCACAATACGTGAACTGAGGTTTCCTCTTCCTCTTGGCAGAATCTGCATGTTGCGCCCGCTGCCAGGCCCATTAGACTCATGAGTCTATTGAGCCGGCAGTGGCCAGTTAGAAGGCCTACTATTACTCTGATGACGTTCCTATTCTGGCTTAGTAGATCTTCCGTAAAATTGGCCGAGCGTACTTTAATGAACTCTTTGGTCTATCTCTGTATTGGGGGAGATTCCTCCACCATTCCAGAGATTTATTTTTCGCCCATTCCTTAATGGCTGCTCATATACATGGCTTTGCTACGCCACAACAGGGCACGGGTCCTATTGGAGCTTCAAGTGCGCCTTCCTTGGCCATTTGGTCAGCCTTTTCGTTTCCTGTGTCCCTCGTGTCCTGGTACCTATGCTAGGGTCACTGTGTTCTGACTTCCCAGCTCTGTAAGGGCCGTCAAGCAGTCCCACACCAACCTTGAGTTGATTTGCATAGAACTGATTGCTTTTATTGCCACTTGGCTATCAGAGAAAATGGCGATCAACTGGTTAATAGTACCTTGTGCTACTATCTCCCTTGCGCAACAGTGTATGGCGATCACTTCAGCCCGAAACATCGTTGCATATTTCCCTAGACAAACAATGTTGTATGGCTGCTAAGAAGTTGTTATATAATTGCTACAAGTAAGTTTGTTGTAATTGCTCTAAATGTGAATTACTGCAGTTATAAAGCATCGATTCTACAGTGTCTCTAGCAGTGCCGCAAATTGTTATGGCTGGGAATTAGTATATGTTCGTAGAAAACTAAATTTGTCATGCGAAGAAAATTTTTCTGTTAAAATATGCTATTCTAGTTCGAAATAAATGACGCGCCGCCAAAATTCGTTGAATTTGATAATGTTCAAAATTATTTAAAAAAATTTTGTTTCTTCTGTGACGGGAAAAAAGTTTGACATTTTACCTCTCTTGAACAAGTAACAAAATGTCACTTTTTATGAAGTTACTTTTTCCCTGGGAAAAAATGAATACTTTTTCTCGGACATGTACACATAAGAACACGGAGATATTTAATTTTAGAATATGTTATTATACAAAACTTACATTTCCTCAATGTAAAAAGTATTGTTAAATGTGTATTGCATGAAAGACATGTTCCTAGAAATAGCAATCCACCAAAACTCCTAGAGAAGGCTACAGCTGAATGAATGGGGTCGAAACCGTCTTTCAAACCAACGAGATACTTCCAAAAGAAAGCCTGTAAATTTGTGAAACACGAGAATAGAGACCGGTAAGATGGTAATAATGATGTTAACTCACCTTGTACACTTAAATCCTGCACCAGCAGTTAAAATTCGTTCCCAATAACAAAATATTCTGCTCAACAGAACAACATAAAATAGGAAATTTTCTTGGTGTTGATAATTCCAAAATCCTTAAGGATTCCTTGAATAAAACAAATTTTTGAGGAATCATCAATCGTATACACGCCACCGAGCCTCTCACCCTCTGAACCAGCTGGAAGTATATCGCGCCTCTTGCGGACGGTAGCTACGGACGTGCGATTGCTATTATGTGGCTCACAAAACGCAAATGTGTATCGCAGGTCGTATATGCAACAGGTCCGCAACAATAATTTAAATTGAAGTAATAGATCGTTGAAATTAGTCATAGAAATTAAAATTTGGTACTTTTTCAAATATTTTCCAATTTTTCAAGTCCACATTAAAAAATAAATTTTTAAGATTTTTTTCACGTTATGCACCTTTTTGTTTATTACTTTAGCAATAAACTGTGAAAGTTTCAAATCTTTATCTTAAAAATTTTAGAAATGACATAGCTTTAACAGATTTTGTAGAAAAACTCATTATAGTTAAACTTCTTATACATATATATACCATACATATTAATACAATGTTATTCAAGTTTAAATATAAGAATCCAATACCTAATATCCTCTACTTGAATTTAAATTTTGGATTGTACAATTCCGTGGATTAGTTAAAAAGTTCAAGCAAATTTATTACAGGTATTCAGATAGATGAAAATCTTAATTTTTCTGAAAATGTTAACCAGGTATGCTCTAAGTTGAACAAGTCTTTCTTTGCGTTATCTTCTTTAAAAAATGACTTAAATGAGACTGCCTTATTGTCATTATATTATGCCCCAGTATACTCAGCAATAAGCTATAATATTACGGTCTGGGGTCATTCTACACAATCTACTCTCGTTTTTATAATGCAAAAGCGTGTATTGAGACTAATGTTTAACTTAAATTACAGGGAGTCATGCCGTGAAACTTTTCAGTGTAGATGCATATTAACTTTTACATCAATCTATATACTAAAAATATTATGTTTTGTATATCTAAATCAAACCAAATAAAAAAAAATATATAGACTTTCATGACTACCCAACAAGAAATGAGAAATATAAAAAGTCTTCAGTCTACGTAGGTTGTAGTCTCTTTAACATTTTACCGAATGCAATTAAATTGTCACGCTGTTTTGCTGAGTTTAAGAGAAATTTAAAATCATTTTTAATCGACGGTTGTTTTTATACTTTGGAAGAGTTTATCACATGGCGTAGATTGTATTATCTCCCAGGTACCTTCATTTTTCATGAAACTGGTGTATATGTGTACACTTTATGCGTACAGGTGTTTTTATCAAATGTTTTTATTATCTGTAAATCGAATTGAATTGTTTTTACTATGTCCAATTTTTAGGATTTTATATTTATGTATTTTAGATAATTAACACTGACTTACTTTATTCATATTTTGTATGGCAAAAAAGGTTAATAAATTCTATTCTATTCTATTCTATTCTATTCTATTCTATTCTATTCTATTCTATTCTATTCTATTCTATTCTATTCTATTCTACTCTACTCTACTCTACTCTACTCTACTCTACTCTACTCTACTCTACTCTACTCTACTCTACTCCACCCTACCCTACCCTACCCTACCCTACCCTACCCTACCCTACCCTACCCTCCTCTCCTATCATCTCCTCTACTCTCCTATCATCTCCTCTCCTCTACTCTACTCTACTCTACTCTACTCTACTCTACTCTACTCTACTCTACCCTACCCTACCCTACCCTACCCTATTCCATTCCATTCCATTCCATTCCACTCTACTCTACTCTACTCTACTCTACTCCACTCTACTCTACTCTACTCTATTCGATTCTATTCTATTTGTTTCAAATTCATGGGGTGTCAAAGTTATGAGACCTATACACTTGAGAAGAGAAAATTGAAACGATCTTGCTGACAAAAAAAAAAAAAATACCGATACAAAATTTTCTAAACATGTATGCTTTAATAATCTCCGAATGATGCTGACTTTATTAACAAAACGTCCATTAAATATATTGTTTAACGTTTAGGTTTTGCGACAACAACTTCAAAAACCGTGTCACATTAAAGTTTTCAAACCTATGCAGGAGCAGGTTAATACTGTAGTATATTAATTCTCTAGTTCCTGCATTTGATACATGCATGCCTCCGTTTAACACGTACATTGCATAAACAATGTTGTTTACATGAAACTGAAACGAGAGGAGTGCCTGAAAGGCTAAATAATTAACTGCAGCTTGTATTAAATTAATAGTAAATTCTCATTTGAGTCATATATCATTATGTCAATAACATTAGCAGTTTAGTGGCTGCATTACTCACGCTATAGTAGCAGGAATACATCTATTATACAGTGTGTTCCAAAAGAAATACATAAAATTCTTAACGTTTCTTTTGATCTGCCTTCGCAAAATTACAAAACGTGTCTTTTCTTTAGTATGGTGAAAGCTTTGTAAGCAACTTTTTTTGGAAAATATCAACGTTTTAAAAAAACTGCAAAGCTGCAATATTTTTGAAATATTGTTTTTAATAAAATTTCGAGTAATAAAAGAATATATCTATAGAGTAACATAATAGTAATTTTTTTGCTTTTGTTCATAAAAGAGCACCTCTATTATTTGGGGGATAGAATGTTACATATTGTAATTTGTTGCAGGTGTCTTGGGTCAGGCATCGAGACATACACCTACTGACCGTGGGAAGGTACACATATACCTCTGATCAAAGATTTGAGGCACTACACACCCCACACACAGAAGAGTGGACACTGAGGATAAGGTATCCACAAAAAAAGGATTCGGGTATCTATGAATGCCAAATAAGCACAACGCCTCCTGTTGGACATCCGGTCTACCTTACTATTGTAGGTAAGTTTGTAGGGCTTATATTTCGCTCTAATTATTGAAGTTTGGTGATACTTATCAGAGTATACACAATTTGCAATGAGTAACTATTAGGATTTATATTATTAGGTAATATGGTACTTAATCTAGACATGTTCCTTATGTCTCTCCAACTATAATTCTAGTGGAAATTAAAATTCTTTCAGGTGTATATAGACCTACAGTTATTCTTCCAGAGCTGATAAAAAACACTAACCATAAGATAACTAATACTAGAACATTAAATATATTTAAACCTGTTGTTAAAAAGTGGATGATATTTTTAAAATCGAGTTCAGCTTTTTCTTTAACTCTTTGAAGGGCAAAGAATTTTGTTAAGAAATAGGGCTAATGGGGCACAACTATTTCATTTACTTTTTTTTATCTGAAATAAGTTACAACAGAAATATATATTACAGGAAATTAACGTAAAACTAACAACTTTGCAATTTCTCTTGCACAATTGTGAAAAAAATAGATACAAATAATGTATATGTTATGCATGTGTTACATATATATTATGTAGATGTTACGTGTGTGTTATGTATGTGTTATGTATATGTTATATACATGTTATGTATATGTTATATACATGCTATGTATATATTATGTATATGGTATGTATATGTTATGTATGTATACGTTATGAACCACTGCCCCATTAAATAGACAAATTTCATGGTACATTTTATGAACCAGTGTCGTTTAAAGAGTTAATTTTCTTCCAGTTACTATCAGAATATATTATGGTAGTGTCATCGGAAAAAGTTACTATGGTAACGACATTGTACCGTCAGTTGGGGGTAGTTACTAACGAGACGAGGGGTCGTCCCTATCAGGACCATACGTGATGCAGCCCCAGACAATATATTGAACATCGTCTTTTGTAAATGCACGAAAGTGTGTAGCAATGCAGCTTGTTCTTTGTAAGAACTGCTCGTGGCATGCATGCGAAAATTTGCCACAGCCTGATCTCCAGGACGAAGAAGCAGAAAGAGAGCACGAAGAAGAAATGATTATGGACGCACTGCTAGACGAAGAAGCAGAGCATGAAGAAGATGAAACTCACTTCATTAAGATTTACTTTAAATTTCCCTGCTTTAAAATTTTCCTTACAAATTTACTTTCTTAGACAGTAAGAATCGCTATAATATACTACATATAAATATACTGTGTTTTAATGTTCGTTTTATCAATCTAATGAACATCTACTTGTGGAAATACGAGCTGGATTATTTTATGCTCCTTTCAAACCTTACATGTACACTGTATACCACAAGCTATGACGACTGGCCTAAGTTTATTTTGAAACCGTTTAAATTTATTTATATTATGTTCGCTAGGATATTTTTTTATAATTAGAATAGTTCTGTTTTTTATTTACCGATTTTATAGGGCAAATGATTATACAGTTTGATCTGTTGATGCTAATACTAATTTTAAATAGTTATTAAGCAGGTGTATAGTGTTGCCTGTGTTGTGTTTATAAATCTCTATTGGTTCTATCTGGTTGTATCTTCAGCGATATGTAATATTTCAATACAATTATTATGTGAAAATGGGTGTCCTGTCTATAAAAAATGATAAGCAAAGTTGTAGTTTGCTTTATGTTGAAAAATGTTCCTTAAATCTAATTTCAGATTTTTATGGTCTGGCCGATGTAGCATTTCTTGCATTCCTTTTCTGAACATTTGAAGTTATAAACGGTTTATTTAAATTCTATTGTTTTATCCTTGGTGTTAGATAAATTTATAGTTTTATATTAATACCAAAGAAAGTTCGAGAGATTTATCAGATATTAGCCACAGATATGTAAGAGAGATTTTTTATTTCTCTGTATCCGGGATATACTTCTTTTCTTTTTCTATTATATGAGACCGTTAATTAAAGTGCCAAACTTACTTTTTATTATTGTAGGTACTCTTTTTATTTATAGTTGACTTTTAAATTATCATAAATAAATCTGCGTGGCATATCCATTAATCTTATAACAAGTATATTATATTATATAGCCAAGATACTTTTATTGGGAGAAATACGAGTTAAATTATTTCTCAAATTGTTTTTATTTACATTCACCTAAATATCACGTGGAAATTCTAGTATCATGAATTAAGCTACAAAAAGACTTATCCAGCTGGTGATAAGTAATACAATCTAATAAAACACTAAAACGTACTTAGTAAGTAAGAGATAATTTTATTACATTTCCCACATGCCTCATTTAGTTCAAGGAAAGTTTACTCCGCACTGATTCGCATGCTTGTTCAAATGCAGTAAAATACCGCATACCTACTAAATAACTAAGTGGTCCCAACCAGCCATTTGGATTAATTGGGCTTTAGTGTGGAAATAATATGACGTGCTCTGAAACAATTCAACTTGATGTTTTACGCCCAGTTTATTGTAATTCGTTTAGACAATAACAAAGGATTGGTACGAATTTAGGCTCTTGATTACTGGATTATACAGAAAAGGTGCGGTTAATTCTTGAAGCATTATTAATTGCAATTAATATGGTAACGTGGAAAGTACAAATGTTTTGTCATTAAGTTATGGGTAATTCGGAAAAAATGTGGCGTAGAATATTCGCTTACTCATGTTTTATAATACACCCACATGTGTATTTGTTAATGCACAGTTGTTAAAACTTTAATGCATTTTTTTAACTTAAACCCAGGGCAAGGCTCATGATTTAGTGATTTACGAATAACGGATTCATATACCTACAGAAGGAAATAAAACAGTACATCAGAGATTCTCAAATAACTAAAACATACACTTTTGTATTAGAAAATGCCGACGAAACAAATCTAGTATTAGGAATAAATGCGGGTCGTAGAAATTTTAGGCTTATCCACAATAATATATAGAGTATTACAAAAAATTTAGACTAGACGAATTCAAATTATTTATAGAGCAATTCGATTTTAAGTTAGACTGCCTAGTAGTTACGGAAATGTGGCTTATACCCGATGTTGACTCAGACTAATTATTGAAATAATTTTACAATGAGCTTCTTTCGCAGTAAAATATCATTATCTCTTTTTCTAAAGTAAAATATAGAAAATGTTATATTATTTTAAAAACCACACAAAATGAACAATTTTTTAAAATAACTTTCCAGATATTGTCTGAAAATTATTTGTGGCATTCTACGAATATTCTTTCCTATTATTTGGGTTTTCTACCACATGTATTATTATCCTTTTCAAAAACAAATCACCGAATCTATAAAATAATAGAATTATTGGAAAAAAGCCTCTGCGCCCGTGACGTTTACGTCAAAGAAATAGTCAGAAGTTATGTTTTGCAAACAATATAAATCGGAATAAACACAGAAATAATGTATTTTGCTGACGTTTCGGAAAGTGGTCTCTTTCCGTTTTCAAAGCTTTTTTTGAAAGAAGTTCTTCTTTTAACATTGGTAGCCAGGTTGTACAAATATCTACAGAACAATTCGATACGCACTTATCTTCATTTAATAAGATTATTGCTGATTCTTTAATTTTTCTTTTTTTGGTATCTGTTTCTTTTGTTAAAATTTTTGCCGAGTCCCAATTTATTCTATGTCCGTTTTCCCAAGCATGTTCACAAATCTTTGATTTCTGAATTTCATTCTTTCTAATGTAATTCTTGTGCTCATCCAACCTCACACTGAAAGGTCTGAATGACTCACCCACATAACATTTATCACATTCGCACGGGATATTGTAAATACAGTTTTTTGAATTCTGCTCCCTGTTTATCGGTTTTGTTTTTGTTAAAATAGATCTTAAAGTGTTCCCCGTTTGAAATATCGTCCTAACATCAAATTTGTCACCTATACGGCACGGCGTAGCTTTTCCGATAGTCCGTATACATAAGAAATTATTGCTGTATAATGACGTTCAGGTTTTGTCGTACCCGATTGTTCCTATTTTCAACATTTATGAAAACTCTATCAACAAAGGCTTCAGGATATTGATTTTGTACTAGAACCTCTTTGATAAATTTTTTCTCGTTATTTAATATTTCATTACTAGATGAAATTATTTTGGCCCTATCGTATAAACATTTTACAACACCCCTTTTAACATTAAAACATTAAAATTTAGATATCTATTAGTATGTGTTGGTTTTCTATAAACGCTTGTTTCAATTGTATTATTTACCCTTCTAATTAAAACATCTAAAAACAGTAGTTCATTCCTACTTTCTACTTCTAGTGTGAATTTAATCGACGGTTCCTTACTATTTATATTTTCCAAAAAACTATCTAGTAAATCGGCACCATGAGGCCAAATTGCAAAGATGCCATTAACATATCTCCACCAGACGACCATTTATTTATACTATTTTGAAAATGTGTGTTCTCAAAGTTCTCCATAAATATGTTGCTTAAAATTGGTGATAATGCAGGCCCCATAGCCATACCAAAATCCTGCTGATAGAACTCATTGTCCAATTGAAAATAGGTTGTTTTTATACACAGTGTTAAGAGTTCCATTATGCTATTTACACTTAATTTAGTTCTAGTTTCCAAATTATTATCATTTAGCAACCTGTCTTTAACTATTTTTAATGTTTCATCTACCGGAACATTGGTAAAGAGGCTAACTACATCAAAACTAACCATCAGGTGTGATTCATGAATATCGGTTTCATAAATTTTTTCTATGAAATGTTTACTATTTTTAATATATGAATCGGTATTTCCAGATAATGGATCAATAATTTTAAGTAAAAATTTTGCCAAATTATGACATGGTGAATTAATAGAACTAACAATTGGTCTTAAAGGAATATTTTGTTTATGGGTCTTTGGTAAGCCATAAAAATGAGGGGGCTTACTATGATGTGGTGTAAGTTTCCTTCGTTCAAAATCATTAAATTCATGTTTGTATTTAAACAAAGTTCTGTAAATTTTGCTCTCTATTGATTTTGTTGGATCTTTGTTTAGTTTTGAGTAGGGTCCCTCATTTACAAGAGTCATGATTTTTGTGTTATATATATCTTTATCTATAATGACTGTGGCATTACCTTTGTCTGCTGGCAATATTTTTATACTTTCATCGCGTTTTAAAGAATTTATCGATAACTTTTCTTCTGGAGTTAAATTATCTTTAACTTTGTATTGCTTCTCTAAAGCAATTTTTGCCCGCATGCGATATTCATTACCATTATCTGTTGGTAAATTTTGAGCCGTTTTTTCTATTGCCGTTACTATATCAAATTTTGGAACAGTTTTCGGGTTTATTGCAAAATTTAAACCTTTTGGTAGGACAAGCCTGTCTGAAATGGACAAAAATCTTTTTGACGTATTAATGACAGTCCTGTCAATTAAAGGATTATTATTTATATTTTGTAATTGCCTAATCTTTTTATATATTTTTCATATTTTATCTAAATATTGTTTAAATATTTTATCCACCATGTCTCAGTTTCTGTATTTTCCCGTGTTTAAGGACTATAAAAGTTAGATTCTTAACTATCTCTAAATATTCTCTTTATTTAACACTAACTAAGTCCGAAATGCAAACAATTATTGTCAGAAGAAGTAATAGCAGATCTGTCAAATTAGTTGTTTATTATTTTATAGTATATTAGTAGCTGTTTCTTATAATTTAATTGCATTATGGCTCGTCAAGGTTATTCCAACGAAGATTCTTTAAATTTATTAACTATTTATGGAGAATGCAACAAAGTATTAAGAAGAACTTGTGATATATTTGTTTTAGACATTATGATAAAAGGCTAATGACAAAAATGCAATTCATTTAAAGAATATTCTTTCATGTTATGGAATTTCTCAATGTATTAATGAGTACACAAGATTTCAAGGTTCATCAAGGACTATTATAGATAATATTTTTACAAACTTCGATATTGGTAAGGCTAATGTTTTAGATACTCATTTGTTCGACCATAAATTGCAGATCATATCCTTTCAGTCAGAAACCCCTTCGGAAGCGAACGGGGATGTATTTATTTATAAGGGGCAATTTCATAATCCAATGTATATAATGAATTTTAAGTATCTGGTATTAATTAAATCGTGGAATAATCTATACTCGCTCATTAATGCAAATGATAAATTCAATGTTTTTTTTGTGTTAGACTATGGCACATATTAGAGGAAGCATTTCCTCTTGTGCGTATAAAAATTAACAATGGTGTAAACAAAAGGCGTCACAGAGGTTGACTAACTGACGAAATTATAAATCAAGGTAAATTCTTACGTCAATTATTTAAAGCTCATAAAGTAACAAATGATGAGGAACTTAAGAAACGTTACAATATACTTTTAAAAAATCATAAAAATGCTATTCATATGGCCAAACGTTCTTTTAACAATTTGAGGTATCAAAATGCTAACAACAAATCTAAAATAGTCTGGCAATTAATTAGAAATGAAAGTAATAGTGATCAGGTGAGACCATATCCTCAATTTTTTAACGATAAAGAGGGAAATCAATTATCAAATCTGTCTGATGCTGCACAAGAATTTAACAATTTCTTTATAGATTCCACTGATAGTCTCATCCAACTATTAGGTCCCCCTAACCCACCACTAGTAGAAAATTCTTTTAACTTAAGTTTATTCTTAAGTCCCATAAACATTAATGAAACTAAAGAAATCATAAGAAAAGTTGCTGTAAAAAATTTTGCAGGTTACGATGGTATCCCATGTTCCATTCTTTTTCACGTAATTGACTTCATTGCTCCAGTTTTAACAGAGTTAATTAACTCATCCTTTTGTCAAGGTATATTCCCAGAAAACCTTAAAACAGCTATCGTTACTCCAATTCATAAGAAAAACGACAGCATGGATATAGCCAATTCTCGAGGAGTATGTCTTTTATCTGTATTCTCTAAAGTATATGAAAATGCCCTCTATAATAGATTAATTAAGTTCATAGATAATAATAATATACTTTATAAATATCAGATTGGTTTTCGTAAAGGGTTGTCAACTCAAGATGCTATGGTTTCTTTTACCATTTATGTTTTAGAACTTGACAAAAATCAAAAAGTTGTTGGAATTTACGGTTATTTCTGTATACATTCTCAACTGTGTTATGTATGTAAAAAAAATGCTGACAAATTTACACGAACCTCAGAGGTAACTAATTATAACTTAAGACACGGAGGCCACATAAGATTACCCCCTCACAGACTTTCTCTATTATCAAATAGTTCCTTTGTGATGCCTGCTAAATTGTTTAATAATTTACCTTCTCGCATAAAAAACATTAAAAACATAAATATCTTCAAGAAATCAGTAAAATTATTATTATAATTTTTATACAGTTCATCAATTTTTTTCTACTGCGCTACTCTAGATTAGGTAATTCACTCACTGTAATCATTAAATATTTTTCTTTGTATTTGTAATATTTGTTCTTTCTGTTTTTTTTTAAGTGTCGACTTACAAATATTTTATTGACTATACACTTACATGTTGTTCGTTATTTACATATAATATATTTTATTGACTATACATTTATATGTTGTTCGTTATTTACATATTATATATAGCTATTTTTATATTTTTTTTATTTCTATATTTATTTATATTTATACTTATACATTATGTGTTTGACAATTCTAATACTTTTCATGTAAAAGTCTTATAGAAATAAAGTTTATTATTATTATTATTATTATTAAACCTAAGCCAATTCTTACAAAATAATAGGACTATCTGAACTTTTGTAATTATCTTTAAACCCGTTGTAGTTAGGTATAGGGAAATAAATTATGTAAATTTTTAGCTGTAGAAATTGATAAAATGAAAAAAGACGGTTTCCATTAAAAAAATTGATGATATTTGATATTTCTCAATTTAAATTTGTGACCACTTTTGTACTCACCCTTTATTATATTTAAATGTTTTTGATTGATATTTAAATGTTTTTGATTGATGAATATTTTGAAATAACTTATTTCCACAGTAAAAGATATTTAATTTCTTCTGTGGGTTATTCACAGGAAGAATTTCTTTAGGCAGTCTGCATCAAGTGACCGTTTTGTGAGCTATCAATTCCGCAAATAAAAATATAGGTGTCCCATTTAAAATAACAAAGTTGACATCTACTTCCGGTATAAGCGGAAGTGACAGAACTGTCAAAATATTTTCATTGGACAGATCATATATTGTTTACTACACATTCGTAATTTCACAAAAATTCGTTCAGTTAGTTTTCAAGATGTGGATCGTGTAAGCTCCCGGCTGGACACACTGTGTCACAATATAAAATGTTAATTCATATTTTGACTCATTTACATAATAATTGTAATTTCTAAACTCCAACCACAACCAAGAAAATTAACTTCTCTTCACGGTGCCATTAATTTACGAGAATCTTAAATAAAAAATTAAAATGATGAAGTGCGTTCTTGGAAAATAATTATAAAACACACCGAAGGCTAAATTAAAAGTTCTGTCGTAAAATCTTGACGTGTAATTAAAAGTTAAAAACAATTAATAAAATGCACAACTCCAATGAACAACTGGGTATTCTGAGTAGTTCTATAAATTGTACTTAATATTTTACATTTTCTCGAACAAAACTCTTCTCTCGGAAAGTTTCTTAAGAAAATTATGTTGAATATAAATCTGTTTCACCGATCGTTTCCGGTTAGTTTAATGCAATGCCATCATGATGTTAAAGTTTCCTGAAAGCTGGCTATTTAATTGTAACTTAGATAACACTGTAATAAAATGACGCTATTCAATTGTAAAATAGTCAAACAATTTGCATTTATTTAAAATCTTCTTTAAACTTCAAGTATAATCTGGGAATAACCTTTTTAATCAATAACGATTATTTGCATCTGAATAAGTGGAAATTTCGTTTAAGGTGGGCATATCCAAGAGGGAGAGAGAGATCGGATAAAGAAATATTTATTATTTTTGGCCATAACATTTTTTTAAACACATATATTGGTAAAAAAAAAGTAAAAGACTACCTAAGTAGAACTTTGACAGGTGTAGTGATATGAATTTTCACTCAATAATTTCAGTTGTTTGTAAAATTAGTTAATTTAAACAGCGCCAATCTTCATATCTTGTAGTTAAAAAAAATTCGTCCATAGTTGGTTAATAATTTATACAGTTATATACTCCCACTATGAAAATAATGAATATACCTTAATTTGCTTATTTGTAGATCACCCACAAGTAGTACATTAAACTATTGGCTGTGATATTCATGCTTATTTACAAACATATTTTGTTTGTTTTGTTATTATACAGGGTGTCTCACCGGGAAATGAATCGATCGATATAGAGAAAAGTACGCATCAGAAAATTTTGAAAATTTAGATAATTACAATGTCGATGTGGCCAATCCAACTAAAATAATTACAAGCAGCTGACACTTCCGCTTATACCGGAAGTCGATACCAATTTGCTAATATCAAATAGAATACCCTATATATTTTAGGGTTTTCTAAAAGAGCATAAAATTCTGAGTCGAAAATATGTAGCATATCCTATACCTAAACCTAGCCGTTTCAGAGATATTTGACATTTTATAGAAAATTTGACAGGTGCAATGGTTTGCAAGAACCGTTATAACTTTCTTCGTGTCAAAGATCCTTACTTCCTTCTTGTCACGTAAAAAGAACACAAGGAGAACTACGTTCTACAACTGAAATAAATTCAATAATATCATACCAAGTGTTCCGTTTTTCGCGTTACATTCTGTCAACTTCAAACCGCGAAAACTTGTCTAGGTCAAATGGAACACCCTGTATTTTTTACGTCAAGTTGTGTAAAATTTAATTCCCTTTTTTCTGATATTAGCATTGTGGGGGTTAAAGTTACAACTTTTTGAAATATTTGTGATATTATTAGAAATTCATGAATTGTTGTAATCATTTCATTAAAATAGCCATAATTAGAAACAATCAGTCATTATCTTATGTCAAAAAACGCCAGCACGTTTAAATTACACCAACGAAAACATTTTAAATTTGTTTATTATTTATGGAGAATGTGATAAAGTAATATCAAGAACTTGCAGCACATTTGCTACTCGATATCCACAAAAACGCAAAATAACACTAACACTGTAACATGAGTATTCATCTAATTGAAGATATGGCATGAACTAAAATAGCAGAGATAAGATCAATTTAAAATGTGATTTCATTTTAATTTAATAATTGCTCAAAATTCCGCCCTCAAACCTCGACACATTTTTCGCACCTTCGGAATAGTTCCTCATGGGTAGCTCTTCTAATTGAATCATGTGATATGTTTAGAAATGCATTTCTTACTCTTTGCATAAAATCTTCAATGGTTGTTAATAGGCTCTCATAAACTTTATTTTTAATAGTTCCCCAAATGAAATAATCCAGAACTGATAAATCGGGCGAGCGAGGAGGCCATAAGAAAGGTCCATTATTGGCAATCCATTGATCATAAAAAGTTTCTTGTAAATAAGTATTAATTAAATATGCGTTATGTGGGGGAGCACCGTCGTGCTGATAAAAAATGTTTCTATGTTCGTCGAGGGGTAAATTTTCTAAATAGTTATTATTCAAATTTGTAAGATATTCAGATATCTTTCACCTAAAAAAAAACAAAAATTTACGTATACATATTAGCAGAAGTGAAAATTTAATTTACCGTTTAAATTTTCCTGATAAAATTGTAATACCACCCCCCTATCGTTTCTTATGGCACAGTAAACATTGAACTGCCAACTTTCCTGAAAGTTTCGCTCTTTGAACGTATGAGGATATGAGTCACTCCAATAATGCGAATTGTGTCTATTAAAAAGTCCATTTTTAGTAAATTTTGCTTCATCTGTCCATATAATATTTCCCAAATAAGAATCGTGACCCTCAGACTTTATTAGAATAAACTCACAAAAATTCTGTCTTCGTAGGAAATCTGTTTCTTTTAATTCTTGAATCATATGGAGTGAAAACGGGTGAAACTTATGTTTTAATAAGATTCTGTGAATTGAATCCTTGCATAGTCCCGATTCCAGAGCAACTTGTCTTAATGACATCCTTGGAAATTCATGAAAATATCCCAGAATGGCTATTTCAATGTTTTCCTCATCAATAATAGGCTTTCTTCTCTGCATTATTGCCTTGACAAAGCCATAATTTTTAAAAATTTTCAGTATGCGTTTTACAGTGTTTGGTGACGGTTACCGTTTTTCTGGATATCGAGTAGCAAATGTGCTGCAAGTTCTTGATATTACTTTATCACATTCTCCATAAATAATGAACAAATTAAAAAAGTCTTCGTGGGTGTAATTTAAACATGTTGGAATTTTTTGACATAAGATAATGACTAATTGTTTCTAATCATGGCTATTTTGATGAAATGATTACAACAATTCATGAATTTCTAATAAAATCGCAAATATTTCAAAAAGTTGTAACTTTAACCCCCACAATGCTAATATAAAAAAAAGGGAACTCAATTTTATACAACTTGACGTAAAAAAATACAGGGTGTTCCATTTGACCTAAACAAGTTTTCGCGGTTTGAAATTGACAAAATGTAACGCGAAAAACGGAACACTTGGTATGATATTATTGAATTTATTTCAGTTGCAGTTCTCCTTGTGTTCTTTTTATGTGACAAGAATCAAATGAGGATCTTTTACACGAAGAAAGTTATAACGGTTCTTGCAAACCGTTGCACCTGTCAAATTTTCTATAGAATGTCAATTATCTTTGAAACGGCTAGGTTAGGTATAGGATATGCTACATATTTTAGACTCAGAATTTTATGCTCTTTTCGAAAACCCTAAAATATATAGGGTGTTCCATTTGAAATAAGCTAGTTGGTATCGACTTCCGGTATACGCGGAAGTGCCAGCTGCTTATAATTATTTTAGTAGGATTGGCCACACCGACATTAGTAATTATCTAAATTTTCAAAATTTTCTGATGCGTGCTTTTTTCTATATCGATCGATTCATTTCCCCGTGAGACACCCTGTATAGAACATTACTTTATTAAAATATTTATAAAAATTTCAATAATTTTAAACAGTCTTTCTTTTATTGTCCACGGTTCGTATCACCAGAATTATAATAAATGTGATTCATGTCATAGGCGAAATCTCATAATTATAAAACTGTCGTCTTATAACTAAATATTGATTTTCAAAAACAGAGATTACTTAGATGTTTTAGAAAATCCTGTTGCTGCACAATATGCGATAATTGCTTTATTTTGTTTAGTAATAAACCCAAAATTACTCTGCATATTCACAAGAACCGCTGAAAATATGCGATGCAACATATCCTCACAGTTTTTGTGGGAGGTTAAATTATGGCTTATTTCTCAAAAAGCTCATTAAATAGCGATATCCTTGTAACAACTGGCGGTCTTTTTAATATCAGTTTGCAACCGAAAGTTTTTCACTTCGAGTTTCAGATAGAATTGCTGCTTTGAATGTTGTAATAAATTATTCTTTTTTGCTCCTCATTCCAAATTAAAGTTAATTATCTTTTTCCTTTTATTTTATACATTTGCGGTTTTCTCCGGGATACCATTTTCCATTAAAAGTAAAGGCCAGAAAGCCAAACCAATTATTTTTAATTGACTAGTTTCAAATATATCGTAAAGTAATTTCGTATCGACGATATAACCTTTTATTTTATCTGGACTATAGCAGATAAATATTTTAAAATAAAATTCTAGTTTATTCGATCAACGAAATATTCTATTTCGATTAAATGTAGACTTTGATACAACGACATGTATTTGACGTCGACATTCACAATTACTGATAAAGTATACTGAGCAGAAAAAAAATTATGAATTTCATATCAAAAAGCAGCAGCGACTCATAGTTTTCAAATATGTATAGTGCAGTATTATGGAATTCAAACTGACAATATATTCACCACAACTTTAATACCTTTTATGCTATAGCTTCAATATATTGAAAATTACTCCGTAAAATCAGAGACTAATGTCCATTTTTCCAAGTTTTGCTGAAAAATATGAAGTTGTCCTACGAAATCAGCTAAAAATGTATTTAGAACACAACAATCTTCTTAATTATAACCAATGTGGCTTTCGAAATATTTTTTACGGCATTGCTATTGCGTTATTAGCATATATGATAGACGTTGTATATGAGAATGGAAATTATATATCTCTTTCCAACTTTTATATCTCTCTAAAGGTTCTACTGCACATCTCATGACATACTGTTTCAAAAAAGATGCTACAGCTTTACCTGATAAAAACAGACCTCTTTTAAGCTCATATTTGAGTAATATATAGCAATCAACAATCTATCAAATCCAAACGGCCTAAATTAAAATACGGTGTCCTACAAAGATCCCTTTCGGGGCCTATGCTATTCGTTATTTATATTAATGACTTTCCTATGACATCTACACATAACATTTTGGGTATATTGGTTGCTGATAGCACCAGTTTAAGTGTTTTCAAGAATAATGTTTTGAATTTACCGGTTGGCGTAAAAACAATATGTTTAAATACCAGGACAGCCTGCTTAAGATAAACTTGGTTCCATAGATTTTCTTAAGGTGAATTTAATCTCGAAATTATAAACATAGAAAAATCACACCGCTTACTTCTGTATTATCTTGAAATATTATGGCCTTTCGATATCTTATTGAAAAGTGGCACAAAGTGCATACAGCTACGGTTTTGTTAGCTCCACCATATCATATACCAACCTAAGCTGGGGACACGCAATAATATCCCCTTATGTATTTACTACCCGGCGAAGAGTGATAAATATCGAGTGGCCACGAGATCTGACTCAGGCCCTTGACTTCTTTGTTCAATTGTTTGTAACATACCGGGGACACCTCCCTCATATTTTTATTTGTTGGACAAACTAAACGATTTTTTTTAATGATGGAGCTTCAATAACTCTACCGTGGTGAAAAATTTTAGTTCGAAATTCAAAATTTCAAGGCCCATTTTATTTTTTTCAAGGCCAAAAATTAAATAAAAATGTTAGCCATTTTTTCATCTAAAATTTGACTACGCCACTGGATTTAGGATACCTTCAAATGGATCTTACCGAAATTTTACAAAAAAATATTAGTTTTTAACAGAAATATAGCATAATTAAAATTTATATTATGTCACCGAAATAATTCAAATATTCATAACGAAATTCACAATAATTTAAAGGATATTATTTACAATGCTTGTTTAGATCGTTATCAGTTGAATTTTAAAAATTATAACCATCAGTTATTCAATATTTGTTTTCTTTAAATATGTTACATATTAAGGATAAGTATAGTGTCTACGACCAGAATTGAAACCGTATAAAAACTAAAAGCCGGCAAAAACAGTCCGCATCTCTTGCGGGAGTAAACCGAAATGCTTGTCATAAGAAAAACAATAAAGAGATGCTGGCTGTTTATGCCGGCTTTTAGTTTTTATACGGTTTCAATTCTGGTCGTATACACTTTAGCATGTCTTGCAATTACTTTTATTATCAAAGCTGGCGTTGGAGGGTTATGTAAATTATAATAAGGCCCATAAACCAAAAACTGCCAGAGCTTAAAAAGAAGCAATATTGAGAAGCCAATAATATATTTAAGTATTATTATAATATGTCCCTTCTTATTCTTATTTCAATAGACATTACACATTATTTGTTATATTTTTAAGAAAAGAAAACTGCTATTGGATGTTTGTATTAAATACTACGTTAATGACAGTGCGTAAAGGACGAATCAAGTATACTAAGCACTTTCAACAGAAGTTAAACCTTCATACTCATAATTCTTAGCTTTCTCATTAAGTATATTTTGATTCTTTGTCCTTGTTGAACCTAGAGAGGAGCTTAATTTAATTTAAATTAAATTAAACTTAAATTTATCTCGCGCTGAGTTCAGAACTTTGTTATTTATAATACAAGTTTTCCTGATTAAATTATTAATTTCGGTATGAAATACATTCAGCAGTATACTCACGTAGGATTTGAACCTGTGTGCATGTATAAATTGAATCCATAATGTAAAAATAATACAGGGTAGATCATTAATAATAGACCATAGTCCAGGGGTAGATTCTTTGGGCCAAAATATGAGGTTATGTTTTGTTAAAAAAAAATGTTAAAATGTTTTCTTAACCGCCTCTCAAATTACCGAAGTAACTCCCTGGAATATCTCAAGGATCTTGTGCTAGGCAAAGAGAGACGAGGCCCTACAGTTTAATGTGGACTCCGAACCACTCTTGGGGCAATTTTTTTAATGAAAGATTGTTTCGCCTTGCGGGAATCGAACCCACTTCGTTAGACAACTCAGTTTGCTAGCCAGTCGCTTTAACACACTGAGCTACCATTCCCCATATAACGAAACAGATCTTTCAAAATTTTATGGTCTGGATGTATTCTATTGCAATGAGTATTTCCTCACTGCAGCACGGCCGCTAAAATTATTTTGTGCTTAAAAACATATCATATCCCTCTCATTTCCCTATTTGAATGATTATTATGTCTAGGCATTGTAAATAAAGAAGCTAAACAAATTAGCTCGAGGAACACAAGAACAAAATAAAATGATTAAATGATGTAAATGACAGAACTAAAACGTAAGCAAAGCACACTTTTCAATAAATACACTTACTTTCATTAAATTTGAATTTGTCTTTTAAAAAATTATTGAAATATTTACCGGCACTTTCCTCGAAAACGGATGGAGTTGTCAATGTACATACAATGCATATCCATTTTATATATTTAATGGATATGAAATTGATATACATTGCATATACTTTTGTCGCCGACTTTCATATCCATTTCATATCCATTAAATATACATAAATATATACAATGTACATTCATTAGACATGAAATGTACATCATATACACAATAACATATTTTATGGATATACATTACATATTTTGTATATTTAATGAATATGTTTACATACATTTTTGTAGCTTTTTTTCATATTCAATGAATGCACCTACATGCGGAATGATCACGGTATATTATCAATTATATAAGAACAGCGGGACTACTCACCAAGTGTATATCATGTCCTAGGTTCAAATCCAAATAAAACAAGGAATATTTTAACATAAATATATTTTAAGCATATTTGAAATCAACGGCCATTTACAAAGAATAATTAAAATCATTATATAACTCAGGTTCATATTCGTCGACTCTAGTAACTTGAGAACTAAATGTAATTGACAACATGGAATTGTATGTTTTCTCCTTGACGTGATCTTCTGCCTTTTTCTTGAGGGTTCATCACAAACAAAATACTTTATGTACGTTATATATAATGTACGAAACTAGCAAATTTTCTAACCTAAAAAAGTGGACTGTTTTAACATCATTTTTAAGAAATTGGCCTAATAATTTACCTACCTTAAGATCACATGTAATATAAAATTTACAGAAGCAAATAGCACAGCATCCAAGTTCATATAAAATCACACACTTTTAACGAAAAATGAAGCCGGCACAAACTGCGTTGTAAAAACGATTCGGATTCGACGAACGTTCCCTCATGGCATCATGATCTCGTTACTCATGCGCGTCGGTTGATGACATTAATTCACGTACGCGTCACGGTTTGTGGTATACACGCAATTTAATTTAAAAAATAATTTTTCGCTAAAATAAAAATAACACCAAGATCGAGAAAAGACAGTCGGAGGTTTCAAACTGAGATTGCTCAGCTTATAATGAAACATTATATGCGCGGTCTTTATTGAAAATGCCATAATGTTACATTTTTCAGCATTTAAGGGTAGTTTATTTACCTCATAACAATTATTTACCCTATGTAAGTTACTTTGAAGATAAAGACGGTCAGGCAGGGTGACAGAATATCAACAGTAGTAGATATTTTCAAATAGTCAGCGTAGATGAGGCAGTTTACATGAGTGGCCTCTACGATATCATTGATAAAGTTGTTGAACGGCAACTGGCCGTGTATGGGCCCTTGAAGGACTTCTGATATTGCCAGGTATTCAACAGACTTAAACCCGCCAGAAACAACATACTGGGCCGTATTAAATAAATACGATTTAAAAAGATTAGAGAGTCGGACAAATCGAGAATACAATGTTTATATATTATCAGGTTATGGTCAGGTCTGTTGAAGGCTTGAACATACTATTAGTGAAAAAGACGGGCAAATGCCTGTTCATATGACGAACATTTGATGTACAGAACAACTGAAGTTCTTATGTTTAATTCGAACATTCTGTAAACTACTTTATATTTTATTCAATTGTGTTCTTGATACGTTTAGGTTCCAGACATTTGGAAAGTTGTGAAAAAATCTTCCGGGGTAAAAAAGTTATGCAGAACTACAAGCGAGTATGTGACTCTTTCTGCCGTATAAACAGTAAATAACAACTATTTGCAATGTTCCGGTCCGGGGCGGAAAAGAGTGCAAAACCGTATTTGTTATTTTTTAACTTTCTCTTCTCTAATGTTGTTTCAAAGTTTGAAAACTTTTGCAATTTTTCATACTTTTTTTACTCTAATCAGTGGGGTATATGGAGTAATTAAATATTTGTTACTGATGCACAGTACTCCATGAAAAAGTTGCAAAAAAGGTTAACACACAAAAGTTGTGTGACAGGGATAAAACATAGATAACCCCTCTTTTCGACGGTGCTGAACATGATGGTGATATATTTAAGGTTCCAACCCCTCAGAAACTACCTTTAAACTCGAAAACTACCCCTATTACTCGTTTTTTGCATTGTAGGCATCTGTTTTTTGGCAGGATTTGGGTAGGTCGTATGAAATTTAACTATATGCAACATCGTATCCACCGCCGGGGTTGAAACTACCACCACCCTTAATATTGAAATCCACAGAAAAATTCAAAATAGTGGAAAATGTTTTCTCCCCATTTTCGAGGGCGCTAAACATGATGGTTCATTTCTCCGCCACCCTCCACCAACTACCTGTAAAACCACCTCCTTTTCATATTTCTTGGTACTGGGCATGTGGGGACTCGTTGTACCGGGGTTTTGAAGGGGTTTTTGACATTGTAAAGGCAGAAGAGTGACGAGACATGCAACAACTCCGGGGTTGTTTCCCCTAACATTGAAATCCACCGAAAACTACAAAATAGTGGAATATGTTTTCCCCCGTTTTTGAAGGCGTTAAACACGATGTCAGTACTACTACTATTTTACCCCCCCCCCCACTCTTCATAAGCCACCCCCAAATCCCCAAAAGCTACTACTAGTACACTAACTTACTATTAACTACTGTATGTATTAATTATCTATGTGTTAGTTTTTTAAATATTGTTATTGTTTCTGTATTGTATCACTTTTCCTATAATTGGGTAATTCAAACCACGTCAGGCATACCACAAGGATCTCACTTGGGGCCCTTGCTCTTTAATTTATTTATTAATGATAATCACGAGTGTTTTCCTAATGGTAATTTCCTCTTATTTCCCAACGATTTTAAATTGTTTCCTAATATACCCACCAGTGAAGATTGCAATAAATTACAAACAGACTTGAATAGTCTTATTGCATGGTGTCACCGTAAAGGCATATAACTTAATCCAAGTAAGTGTCATACTATTTCATTCTATCGCAACAGAGACCCTCTTTAATATATCTACTGCATTAATAGCACATCCCTTGATAATATTTCTGTTATTAAAGACCTGGGTGTAATACTCGACTCATCATTAACCTTCACAGCTCACTTTTCTCAAACTGTTACCAAATCATTAAAAATGTTAGGATTCATTAAACGAATTTCATATGATTTTACTAATATTACTGCTATTAAGCTACTTTACTGTTCATTTGTAGGGCTACACTTAGAATATGCTTCATGTGTTTGGACTCCATACTATAATATACACATCCAGAATTTAGAACAAGTACTACATAAATTTTGACGTTAAATCGCTTTTAAATTGAATAAAAATCTTGATTATGCAAGTCTTGAAAATGATCTTCATATCAATTCCCTTAGAGTTCGCGAAAATACAGAGATCTTTAATTATTATTTAACATAGTTAATTCTAATATTTCCTGTCTATATTGGCTGGAAAGATTTGGCATTCATGTTCCATCAAGAACTACTCGTTCACTTATTACGTTTCACGAATCAGTTCATCAAACCAACTACGGGTTTAAGTCATTTGTTGCAGGATCCTCTAAGCTAACCAACAACCACAGTGATTATCTTGACTTATTTATAAATACACCAACCTTCTCGCTGCTATTAGCAAACTTAACTGTCCTTTTTAACCCTCAACGTTAAGCATACCATGTTCTCATATTATTTTCTTTTTTCTATGACTGACATCCATACATATACATGTATATTTAGTTATATTTATATTTATTTTGTGTATGTTTACCTTAGGAATGTACTGGTATTACTACTATTTCTTCTTTTATATGTTATATGCACTACCGTAAATTTTAATTTATATCCCTTTTCCCTTTTTAAATTGTATTTTAGAAATGGGCTTAGGCCCATATATAATAAGTAAATGAATGAATGAATGAATGAATGAAAGAACGAACGAAAGAATGAATGAATTAATGAATGAAAGAACGAACGAACGAACGAACGAACGAAGGAATGAGTGAGTGAGTGAGTAAGTGAGTGAGTGAGTGAGTGAGTGAGTGAGTGAGTGAGTGAGTGAATGAGTGAGTGAATGAATGAATGAATGAATGAATTAAATAAATAAATAAATAAATAAATAATTATTATCATCATCTATAAGTAAGTTTTTAAGTATAAACCTACATTCTCAAGTAATTGTGCTTGCAGTGTTCTAGCTGTAGCTTTTGGATTGCGATTTAGCTTTTTTATTCCATTGAAATGTTTCTGTATCTGCCCCATGTAATAAGTGAAGTAAGTCATTTACATGAAAAGAATTGCTTCGTAATTTAATTTCCTAAAAAAATTTCATTTCACACGCCAACAGAATATTATATAATCACAAAAGTAAATTTCTCCAGTTAAATATTATGGAACAAAGAAAATACGTGAATGGTGCAAAATGCAATTCTCCAGTGAATTCAAATAATCTCTTTCTATTAAAAGAATGCAGAATATAAGCACTTTAAGCTTATTTTAGCGTTCTCTTTAACAGTTTAAAGTTGAGTTGAACGTTTTCTCGCTACATCAAAGTTTTTAATTCTTAATAACTCCTTTAATTTGTCATAGAGCCCAAGTTATGGGACGTTTATTATTTTTCATTTAATTTCATATGCAAGAAATTAAATAAAAATCGGAATCTTAAATGGAAAACATTATGCTATTCATGATAATATGAAGCCCATATTTGCGTTGCTATTTTGTATTCGTTTCTTTAGGGACAGAATAGTAATAATAATATATATTTTAGCATAATTATAAGTAATCCAAAGAAAGGGAAATTAAACCTTTGCTACAAGGGTTTCCCTCTTAACGTGAGTGATACTGGAAGGGCAGATTTTAACTATAATCAGGGCACAGTGTTATAGCATAGTCGTGGCACGGTTAGCCCGGCATTGTGTCGTAGTGCTCAAGGCAAAAGAAAAGTAATCTAGCTCAGTAATCTCTGGGAGTATCTGTACCCTATATACTTACGGGATTAACTAGTACCTGCTGTCTCTTTTGCTGGCGTAACAATAAAATAAAGTACCTGACTCTCAATACAATCACTTTATTGCTGCAACAACTGACATGCGACAGACTATAAGTTTCAATTTAACAATGTACGTAACAAACAACATGTAAATTGTAGGTTATGTTGTACTATACGATAAAAATATCAAAATATAAATTATAGATTACTGTTTAGTAGCTACCGCTGGCGTACAGAAATAATGATTAAATTAAATTATGCATGTTAAAAAAAATATGAGTAACAATTAATTTCCCAAGAAGGTCTGTCAGGTGTGTTGTTTTCAATGTAGAATGCAGCGAATAAAATATGAAATCAGGTGGGTATAAATGAAGTTATACATACTGTATGTATACCAACTGGAACCCTCAGCGACGATCCCCCAAAGATAGGACAGGGTTTTCGACGATTCCGTAGGTTCTCGGTAACGTGGTCTGGTCCAGGTGACGGTCGTGGAGTGGTCTTAAACAGCGGGAATGCGCTCTTCGAATCTTACCCAGAAGGCGATAAGAAAATAAACTAAAAGTGATATTCAAAAAAAGCAACGTACAGCAGCTACCCAGAATCGTAAGTGTTAACAGCGTGCCGGAAGCGGGAAGACCTAAAATAGCAAGAATCACATGTCAACAGGTGAACGAGGAACAATGAGAAAGCATGCTTACCGTTTTGTTGTCTAAAAAGTAGTGAAAATTTCCCTCAGGACTAGTTTCACAAAATAACTCAATATAAAAAATAATGGAAAACTTCTGATGTCCGCCTAAATTCATAAATCATAGGAGGATAGCTCCAGAAGAACATGTCAATCACGACAAATCGGTCGCGTGCTTTACAAGACGAATGTCGAATGGATAATGACCGATACGGAAGTCCTATATGTTCAACTATGTGGGTATGCTATTTTACATACATTTTGAGATACAATGGGTTGCCTATGGTTGAGCGGTATTATATTTCGGCCAGTTCGATGTAGGCCCGTAACGCCTTGGATAACAAAAGGCCTAGTATTCGCAATAAGGAAAAGGGATAAAATAAAGGAAGGCAAATAAAAATAAAAGCAATTCTACCCTAATAAATAAATATAAAGTATATAGAAATCTAACAAATAATTTAATTAAAAAAGTATTAAGAGATTACTATCACAGCGCAATCTTAGAAAATATAAATAATATAAAAAAGGCTGGGAAATAATAAATGAAAGTCTTAACGAGCAAAGGTCTAGCAAAAAACTATTATAAATCAAAACAGTGTGGAAATAGTAAATGATAAAAAAATTAGTGAAAATTTTAATGACTTCATAAATATTGGAGAAAACATAGCGAAGGAAATTCAAGTTAATAAATTATTAAAAAGAAGAAACATTAGTTGCAGTATCATGTTTCTCAAACCTATTACCGAAGAAAAAATTATAAAAAATATAAATAATTAAAAAATTAATCTTCCTCAAGTGAGGATAATAATTTATCCTCAAAGATATCGAAGTTTTTGAGAGCAATCGTTGCTAAACCCCTATGTTATATATTTAACTTATGTTTTGAAAAAGGTCTCTCCAAGCATGCTAAAAATATCAACTGTAACACTATAGGTGTAGTAGAAGTAAGTAACTACAGATCCATCTCGATAATCAGCAATATTGCTAAAGTTTTAGAAATATGCAGAAAAGACGTAGTAGAACATTTAGATTATAATAAAATCCTTTCTCCCAATCAATATGGCTTTAAGAAAGTATGAGTACTGACGACACTATGTATGAGGTTGTAAAAACTATATATAATTCTGTAAATAATAATAAAAGCAATCTATACGGTGTCGCATAATATTTTACTTAACCAACTCAGTAAATTTAGTACAAGAGGTACAGTTAATGATTTGTTCAGAAGTTATCTTCAAAATAGGGAGCAATGTGTTAAAATTGGTGAAAGTAAAAGTAATTTAAAAGAAATAAAATATGGCATTCCTTAAGGAACGGTTCTAGGGCCAATTCTTTTTAACAGTTACATCAATGAATTACTTCAAATTTCAATTAATGGAAAAGTAGTAGCATATCAAATGACACTTCTTCTGGTTGAGGATGACCCCTGCGAAAATGTTGCTAGTAAAGCGGTGGTAGGGTTTCCAATACTACAACAGTGGCTATCGGAAAATTACCTAACAGTTAACCTAGATAAGACTAAATTTATGTGCTTTAGTAGATATGACAGGAACGTACCTGAAATAGAATACACTTCAGTTACATACTCATGTATGAATAAACGAAAGCGTGACTGTATATGTGGTATGAAACTGCAGCAAACAAAGAGCATTAAATATCTCGGAATTATCATAGATCAAAATTTAAAATTGATAGATCATATACAACAATTAAACAACAAAACGCCCAAGTTGGATTGGAAATTCTAACACCTAAAAAATATTTTGCATTTTAACACTTTAAAGTCATTGTATCATACCTTGGTTGAATCAATTCTGAGATGTGGTATAATAACATGGTGCGTATTCGACAAATTTGGAGTCGTTAAATATATCGCAAAAACATATAATAAAAATTATTCTAGGAAAAAATAAGTACTACTCGACTGAACTAATACTATTCAAACAATTTAGTTTATTTAATCTGCTACTACTATATACCAAGTCTGTACTAATATTTACACACAATCATAAAAATTTGCTGAGTACAACACAAGATAAAAATAGAATTTAAATGTCACAATACCTCAAATTAGACACAACAACACAGATATTTATAACTATTATGGTCCAAAATTTTATATTTAACCTGTCCATTTTAAGCAATATAATAATATAGGACTATTATGTGATGAAATAACTGAATATCCCACACAACATCTTATGGATATGTATCTCTATAGCATATACATAAAAGGTTATTATTTAGGTGTGTATTTTTAAATATACATATGAAATGTATATGCAACTACTGAATATTCATCAGTGTCATACACCATGTATATTATTGGAGGTATGTACATAAATAATTATACATAATATGCCTGTTGAAGTATATCATTTTATATCATTTCTTAATACATCTAGACTAGAACATCTTGAAAAGCAAAAATCTGATGAATATATGAATAAAATTCTTACATTTTTTAATTGTACAAAAGAATTATATTCAAATATTTCAATAACACATATAGAATCTAGTACGAATAATTTTAATATCTTTTTATTTCACGCAAATATTAAATATTGAAAGTATGAAAATTATCTTGCTAAATGTCCCAAATTAACGTTTTTCAATAATTATAGAAACTGTTCATTCGTACATTTGGGTTACACGTCCATTTAATATTAATTAATTTAATTTAATTTACCGTGGCGCGTACGTGAATTAATGTCATCAACCGATGTCATACACTATGTATATTATTGGAAGTATATACATAAATAAAAAATACATAATATGCCTGTTCAGGTATATCATTTTATATTATTTCTTAATACATCTAGACTAGAACATCTTGAAAGGCAAAAATCTGATGAATATATGAATAAAATTTTTACATTTTTTAATTCTACAAAAAAATTATATTCACATAATTCAATAACACATATAGAATCTAGTACGAATAATTTTAATATTTATTTATTTCACGCAAATATTAAATATTGAAAGTATGAAATTATCTAGCTAAATGTCCCAAATTAACGTTTTTCAATAGTTATAGAAGCTGTTCATTCATACATTTGGGTTACACGTTTATTTCATATTAATTAATTTAATTTAATTTACCGTGGCGCGTACGTGAATGAATGCCATCAACCGATGCGTACGAGCAAGCTGATATCATGACATGGCGGCATATTTGTCGAATCCGAAACGTTTTTACAATGTAGTTTGTGCCGGCTTCGCTTTTCGTTAAAATTATGCGATTTTATGTGAACCTGGATGCTATACTACTTTTTCTTCTGTAAATTTTATATTATATGTTTTATGTTTAAGGTAAGTATAAATTATTAGGCCAATTTCTTAAAAAAAAAAATTTTTAAAACGGTCCAGGTTAGAAAATTTACTTTATAGTTTCGTATATTATATAACGTACCTAAGTATTTTGTATATGATGAACCCTAAAGAAAAGGGCAGAAGATCACGTCAAGGAGAAAACATGTAATTCCATGTTGTTCATTACAAATAATTCTCAAGCCACTACAGCGGACGAATATGAACCTGAGTTACATATTTCATTTTAAATATGCTTTAAATATATGTTAAAATATTCCTCATTTTATTTTCTATTGAAAGGTTCATACATTACATGCATAACCTCCCAAGTCCCAGGATAACTAGTGCTTATGCTGAGGTAGATGCATTACTCACCATTATGTTATCTATCGAAATTATGGTATTTGAACCTAGAACAATCATAGATTATACAATATGTATATGATGAAGTACCTACACCTTCAGGAACATTAATTGACCACGGTATATTTATGAATTATATAATAATGTGACTATTCTTTCGTGCCTCGAAGGATAGCCTGACATTCTTGTATAATTTATAATATACCGTGATCATTCTGTATATAGAGGTATTTTCATCGTATATCAAAAAGCTACAGAAATGTATGTAAATTTCATATTCGCTAAATATAAAACTATGTAATGTATATCCATAAAATATATCATTATGTATATGATGTACATTACATATATTTATATTTATGTACATTTAATGTATATGAACTGAATATGAAAGTCGACGACAAAAGTATATGTAATGTACATCAATATCATATCCATTACATATATATTAAATATACTTACTCCATCAGGTCCATAATCCATGAAATGGATATGCACTGTATGTAAATTGCATATTTATTTATTTATTTATTTACATACACAAACCCAACAGAATTTACATTCCATTTACAGGGCCGGAAACTAACATACATATATATTATAAAAACTTGTGATATAAATTAAAACTAGAATACACGTTAGTGTTATATATTATGGCTTACTATAACCGAAATCTTAATACTAATATTATAATTATTGCAAAATTCTATAAATGAATTTGGTGAACATATGACTTAATGATTATGATTTAATATATACATATTTATCTATACAGGGTGTTGCATAGTGAGAGGGACATAGCTTAATAGGAGGTAGAGAACATCAGTGGTAACCGGAACCTCCCATAGAAATGTCTCATTGGGCCTTCATTACGAAGTTACAGGGTGTTAAATAATTTTTGGCCAAACCTGTTTTTTGTCATAACTTTGACAGGGAATGAAATAACGGATTCATATTTGGTACGGCTAATGTACTAACGAGCCCCAAGAGGTACATGTATAAAAAAAATATATCCAGGTCCGGACTCACTATAATTTATGTTTCTTCTTTGCATCAATAAAACATCACCCTGTATATATTTTTTTGAAATTTCGATACGATATTCGAAAAGAGCAAGAAAAAACAAACAAAATGGCCTATTTCATTTTTTTGTTACACCTTCGTGGTTATTTAAATACGTTGTTAAATGTGCAAGAAAATGGATTACAGAACCGTATTAAATGAGAGGCACGTGAAATAAATAGTTTTATAACTAAAATTTGCAAAAATTCTATTGAGCCTAGGTGGTCTGGGTGAATCCTAATTCCGGCACGTTTTTAAGGTCCATTTTGGTAAAAAACTGTGGTCCTAATAAGTAATCGGGTATGAAATAACAAAATTTTTAATCAATCACAGTAGGCTTGTTCAAAGTGACAGATAATAAAAAGAAATCTCCTAAACAGTTGAATAATTGTTTGTTAGTAATTTAATGTGTCAATAATCCGCATTTAGTTAGTGAAAACTTGTGAAAATATTTTAACTATGCCAGTAAAATTTACAAACGTGGAATATGCTGACATAATATTCATCTATGGTTTCTGTAATGGAAATGGTAGGTCGACGGAAAGAGAATATCGGCTGCGTTTTCCTGGTCGTCGATGCCCTAATCATAAAACCTTTAGTACGGTGTTCCAGTATGCAAGACAACACGGAAAGTTTCCTACTTCTGCAGTTGTGGAGCGTGTTTTACAACAAGGAACAAAACAATATTATGAACGTAGTGCAAGAAAACCCAAATATGAGCACTAGACGAATCAGTTTGGCAACTGGTATTCCTCATTGGCGAGTATGGAGAACCCTAAAAAGAGAACGTTACCGTCCATATCATATCCAGCAGGTACAGCGTCTTCAACAAGGTGACGAAATCCCCCGCCTGGCATTTTGTCATTGGTTGTCTAACCATCGCCCAGTCATTTACAGAACCTTATTTACGGATGAGGCACAATTTACAAGGGATGGAGTAAACAATTCACGAAATAATCATAAATGGGCACAGGAAAACCCACATGCGGTACGCCAACGCCGTTCGCAACACAGGTTTTCTGTAAATGTTTGGGTCGGACTTGTGAATAGACATTTGATAGGGCCACATTTTTTTGAAGAAAGATTGAATGGTGAAATTTACTTTGATTTTCTTCAAAACATTTTACCGAATATGTTAGAAAATATCGGTATAAGAGGCATGTTGTTTCAGCATGATGGGGCCCCACCACATTTTAACCTTCAAGTAAGAGAACACTTAAACAATGTGTATCCTAATAGATGGATTGGACGCGGGGGTCCACATGAATGGCCACCAAGATCTCCTGATTGTAACCCTTGTGATTACTTTTTATGGGGCCACTTAAAAAACGAGGTTTATAGCATTGAAATTGAAAGTAGACAACATTTAATCCAGCGCATCGTTACAACCTGCGACGAGATACGGAATAATCCAGAAATGATACGTCGAGCAATTGGTGACCTTTCTAAACGCGCAAGAAAATGCACAGAATGTGGGGGAGGACATTTTGAAAATTTACTTTAGTGTCAATTACGTTTTATTTTTAAACACATTTAGTTATTGTTTTGTTATTTATTGTTAATTGAATGGAAAATATTTTATTTATTTAGATTTTAGTTTGTTCTCTCTTCCAATTTTTATTAAGTATAAAATGTCGATGATTTTCTTGATCAAAGTAACTGGTTGCTTAGGCCTAAATGGTTTAAATTATCTGTCACTTTTATTCTTTGAACAAGCCTACTGTGACTGATTAAAAATTTTGTTATTTCATACCCGATTACTTATTAGGACCACAGTTTTTGACCAAAATGGACCTTTAAAACGTGCCGGAATTAGGATTCACCCAGACCACCTAGGTTCAATAGAATTTTTGCAAATTTTAGTTATAAAACTATTTATTTCACGTGCCTCTCATTTAATAGGGTTCTGTAATCCATTTTCTTGCACATTTAACAACGTATTTAAATAACCACGAAGGTGTAACAAAAAAATGAAATAGGCCATTTTGTTTGTTTTTTCTTGCTCTTTTCGAATATCGTATCGAAATTTCAAAAAAATATATACAGGGTGATGTTTTATTGATGCAAAGAAGAAACATAAATTATAGTGAGTCCGGACCTGGATATATTTTTTTATACATGTACCTCTTGGGGCTCGTTAGTACATTAGCCGTACCAAATATGAATCCGTTATTTCATTCCCTGTCAAAGTTATGACAAAAAACAGGTTTGGCCAAAAATTATTTAACACCCTGTAACTTCGTAATGAAGGCCCAATGAGACATTTCTATGGGAGGTTCCGGTTACCACTGATGTTCTCTACCTCCTATTAAGCTATGTCCCTCTCATGATGCAACACCCTGTATACGCACATATACAATTATATACAATAATAAAGGAAAAGTGAATAGGGAAAAGCATTAAAGAAAAAAGAAACAAACAAAAACTGTTAATCTAAGAGAATCTTGACTTAATTTGACTTAATCTAGTGTTAAAAATGTCCATAGATTATAAACAAATTTAAGTAATCCTCATGTGCGTAATTTAAGCGCCCCAGCATGATAATTCATACTTGTCAATTGGTAAGTGACAGCTACATACATTTGTTTAGCACTCAACGCCGTCATAGCCAACTAACAGTAGTTGAACTTAAAATCCATAGCAATATCCCCATATAGAAATATTGAATTGGGAATATCTCGAAAACAAAAAATTTTCGAAATAGACATCCATATACAAACTTACCCTTATTTTTAATGGCGAATAAGATAAGATTATAATAATTGGGGGTTTCCATTTCAAAAATTGATTTTTGACAGTTTTCTCAATTTCATCTTTATTCTTATTTTTTGAACACTCTATATTAATACTTATCAAAATATTATAAAAACTCTATTAAAGTAGGTCTTTTTCAGCAAAGAATCGAATCCAAATTAGATAATAAAGGCTTCCTTATGGGAAAAATTGATAATTCTTTTAGGGCCCGCAAACGTCATTTTTGACATAAAAATTGAAATATCTCAAAAACAGAGAGACCTAGGTATAGGACATGATACACAAAATCGGCCTAGAATTTTGCGTACAATCCAAAAATGTAATAATATATAGGGTGTCCCATTTAAAATAAGCAAGTTGGTATCGACTGCCGGTATAACCGGAAGTGCCCACCATCTTGAAAATATTTGAGTCGAGTTGCCTCCATCGACATTAGTTTACTGCCAAATTTTCAAAATTTTTCGATATCTACTTTCCGAGATATCGATCGCCGCAGTTCGTCGTGGGACACTTTGTATATAAAGTGTTAAATCAACCAAACATTAATCTTTTTAGTGACCAGGCAAATTTTGGAATACAGTTCTTAAAATAGTTCCAAAACAAGTGGCAAAATCCAGAAAAATGTGCTATTTCAAATGAAATTTTTAAAAATAGGAGTTGCCATTTGAAAATATTGACTTCATCACTTTTTAAAAAAAAAATTGTAGAAATTTTTCTTTGCATAAACAAATTGAGAAATGCATTTAAGAATCGACATGTCTAAGCAAATTTTTGTCACTTGCTTTATTACGATAGTATGCAATTTATTCCAATCTTTATGTGCACACTGTATAGTTTGAAAGAACCCAAACGGTTTCATATCTTTTACAATAATTGTCTATTATAAATCTTTTTTAATGTAATATAAGATATTAAAGCTCTACTTAAATTTTTAACACTTACCGAGCGCGGCTCAATTAAAAGAGAATTAAACGAATTAACTCTGAAAGCGTAATATGGCAATCAAATTCCACAGAACAAAATGAACTCATTACTTCCAAGGTAATTTTCGTTACAATGCATTCATTACAAAGACACTTTTTGTCTCCTCCTTTGTATTCTGATTTGATCTTTTATTCATATTTTATTCTTTTGACGCACACTCAAGAGCCTCAAAGCTTTCAGGTCTCCAACGAATGCGTTATGTTTTTATGGCCCCTTAATAAAGATCTTTCTGGGAATGAAAATAAAACTTAAACAGTTGGAAGTTTCAGAAGCTGATTTAAATTGAATAAATTTTGGTGTGGCTCTATACAAAATTGTTATTCCGAAATTGGTCACAGTGATTTCGATTTAAATCAAACATTGTAATTTATTTATTCATTATATCTATCACTATAAAATATTCAACGGGAAATTGTGCAATTACAGGATAAGTACTCTAATAACGAAAATTTTGTATGGTGAAATTAGGTAAGATTCGCAACTTTTTGAGACCTATCCTCCATATTTGTCACTTCCGGTTTCACTGGAAATAGCCCCAATAGTATTTTCTAAGTGGACCACCCTATATGTTTTACATTTTTGAAATATAGATCACATTTTGGATACATTTATACTATTTTGAACAATTTATACAGGGTTGAAAAATAATTAGAATTTTAGTTGTCAACCTAGATGGCTGCGAATACGTTACAATTATCTTTGTTCCAGTGAAATTCATATAAAAAATACGAAAACGTCAATATGTCCAATAATATATCATACAGAGTGTTGTAAAATCATTGAAATCACATTTTTCAAAATATAATGATATGGGCCACCCGGATATTCGGAAGCTCTATTTAGTCGGGGTTAAACGGTACCAAAAGTTCCGTAATGTTACCGGCAGGAATGACAATTTTTCTTAAAAAATTTATGATTTATGTCTAACTTCAATTAAATTTTCATCAACCCTGCATGTTTGTATTAATATTTTCTGATAATAATATGCAACAAGAGTGAGCCAGAGGCCCAGTCTGTCTCCTGCGGAGGGTGGCGTTCTTCGAATTATTCTATTTATTTTATAAATTTTAGAATGAATATGAATTTTCTCCGATATTTTCAGTAATAAATTCTGAGTTAGAGGAGCTATAAATCAAAAATGTGGGATAGACAATAAAATTAATTTATTCAAACTATCACAAGTTGAATTTTTGTGTCTGATAATTGATGTTTATATATATATTTTTTTTTTGCTTCCTGGCAACCATCTCGAACTCCATTTCTTTAAGATGGCTATGGGGCGGTATTAGTGCGTGCTAACTAATACGCTACATATACTCCCCTCCCAAAAAGAAATATAAACAACCAATCAATCAATATCAAACCGTACCCGTTTAGTTGGCAATCGCGCGGGTCGGTCCGAATCGTCGGTCAATAAATAGGCCGGTTTAACTCTGTTAATACTAACAGTCGTCGCTATTCCCCGCTTAAGGATGGTGATGATTTTATCGGAACGAGAAACCACCTCGTAAGGTCCTTCAAACAAAGGTGAGAAAGCAGGTTTAAGACGTGCTTCTCTAAGAAAAACAAAATTACAAGTGTAAACATCAGGACTTACGAATGATTTTTGAGAGACATGGTGTTTGCGATTTGTAAAATTTAACTTGTCAAACATGTCATGTAATTTATTAATAAAATAACGAACTCCCGTATCAACATGCGATTTAACGAAAAATTCTCCAGGGAGACGTAACGTTTGACCGAACACAAGTTCAGCGGATGAACAATGTAAGTCAGTCTTAGGCATAGCCCTCAAACCCAACAAAATAATAGGGAGTTCTGCGACTCAATTAATCGAATTAGCCCTCGCTACTAAGGTAGTTTTTAACGTCCTATGGAAACGTTCCACTAAGCCGTTACTTTACGGATGATACGAGGTCGCGCGAATCCGATGGAACCCCAAAAACTTTGAAAATTTCTGAAATAGTTCCGATTCAAATTGCACGCCTTGGTCAGTAGTGACATGTATAGGAACGCCAAAACGACATATGTAATTTTGAAATAGCGTCTTGGCTACTGCCTCAGCAGTGCAATCAAAAATTGGGTAAGCTTCAGACCAGCGCGTGAAACGCTCAACCACTGTAAGAATGTAAGAATAACCTTCTGAAAAAGGTAATGGTCCTACAAGATCAATGTGGATGTGTTCGAAGCAGCCCGTAGGTATATCGAAATTACTTATTGGAGTTTTTGTATGCCGATTTATCTTTGAAGTATTTGTCCATAATGTGCAATTGGAACTCATTTTTGGCCAGAAATATTTATCGTTAATTAGCTTTTTTGTAGCTCGAATACCTGCGTGAGTCAAATTATGAAATATATTAAAAACAATACGGCGTAGAATGAGAGATGACACACCAAATAAGATCTTTAGTAGAACCAATATTGACTTGTTTTAAAAAGAAATTCATTTTGTTATTATTACATTCCTATGATTGCAATAAAGAGGTAAGTTCTGAATCAGTCGTTTGTGCGTTTTTTAATATAGGCAAATTAAATTCATTTGAATTTATAGCATTTAAAAATTGTGGAGACGTCAACTTATTTTGATTTATTAATGAACAATCGTTTATTCGTGACATTGTGTCTGCAACGATATTTTTGGTACCTTGAATATGTTTGATGTCATTCGTAAATTGTGCAATGTATTCTAAATGCCTGGTTTGCCGGGGAGTCCGTTCTGATTTGGAAAACAATGCTGAAACTAATGGATTATGATCCGTAAAACAAGTAAAATTGCGACCTTCTAATAGATGTCTAAAATGTTTAATTGAAATGTATGCTGCGAGGAGTTCTCTGTCAAAGACTGAGTACCGCGCTTCTGAGCATCAGTCAGTTTCTTCGAAAAGAATGCTAAAGGGGTGGTTAATCCATTAAAAGTCTGTTAGAAAAAATTTGAGCAGTCTACCGTTAATGAAAGAGTTACCTCATCATTATAATTAGGGTGATCAAGGATAGTCGCGTCAATTAAAGCTTGTTTGGCTTTTATAAAGCTATCAGAACAGGTCGTTGACCAGGAATCTATAATTTTCACTTTATCGCGTAATAATGTAGCATTTAATGGTTGTAATATTTCAGCGAATTTGGGTATGAATCTATGATAAAAATTTACCATTCCTATGAATCTCTGAAGCTGTTTAGTAGTGGTAGGTTGAGGAAACTGTTGGATAACGTCAATGCGTTCACTGGTGGGGGCAATGCTCTTAGAGGAGATATGATGAGCTCGTCCGAAAACACACTTAGACGGTTTAATATTTATTCCGTAATTTTCCAAACGTTCAAAAAAGATTCGTAAATGATTTAAATGTTCGTCATGATCCTTGCTTGCGACTAATATGTCGTCTAGGTATACGAAAACAAATTTCAAATGCGACAGGACTTCGTTCATAAACCTTTGAAACGTTTGCCCAGCGTTCCTCAACCCGAATGGCATACGTCTAAACTGAAATAAGCCAAACGGAGTGGTAATGGCGGTTTTGAAAATGTCACTTTCGTTGACAGGGATCTGATGATAAACTCTAACTAGATCTATTTTAGAAAATACTGAACAACCATATAATTGGGCATTAAAATCCTGTATATGTGGTAGGGGATACCGATCAGGAACTGTTACCGTGTTCAATTGCCGGTAATCGCCGCAAGGACGCCAATCGTTGGGCTCCTTTTTCGCGACCATATGTAGCGGGGATGAAACAGATGATGAAGAGGGTTCACAAGTGCCTAACTCGACCATCTGGTCAAACTCACTTTTCGCCATGTGAAATGGCTATGGGGCGGTATTAGTGCGTCCTAAGTAATACGCTACAAGCTCGCATGATGTAGTTTTTAAATATTATATGGACATGGACTCTTCATTACTCACATTTTATATCTTAGTAAGAAAAGTACTTTTACCAGCATGTTTTTTGTTTATTAGTCAAGCCATTATCATCGCAGATAGGAATAATCCTAACCGTCGCCAGTTTGCAAAGGAGGAACAGAAACTACGAAGAGCACTTAACAATGATGATGAGAGATTCATTATAAATGAAAATACTGAAATAGAAGAATTAGCTCATGTAGAAGTACATCCTACATCATCTACAAGGAAAATAGCCCATCACGCTGCAATTAGCCATCAATCAGTATGGAAAATTTTTAAAAAACATAAATATAAAAGTTTTAAATACCAATTACATTAACACCTCAATGAAGATAACGGTGCTAGAAGAATGATTTCTTGCAAATGGATTCTGGAAAAGTGTTGGCAAGATAGAGAGTTCCACAAAAATATATTGTTCTCAGACGAATCTCGTTTTGCAAATAACGGGATGTTCAATAGAAATAATTTTCAGGAGCTTTTTGGTTTTAATGTCTGGGCGGGGTAAAGAATAACCGGATTATAGGACCTATTATTTTTGACGGCCCACTTACCGTCGAAAATTATTTGGTGTTTCTTCCAAACGAAATTGAAGATGGTATAGATAATTTGCCTTTAGCTCAACAAGGGCAACTCTACTTTCATCAGGACGAAGCACCTCCCGATAACTCCAGAAATGTTGTTGCTTATCTTAACAATAGATTCGGGCAGCAATGGATGGGACAAACTGTCCTATTAGATTGCCCGCGATATCTCCGGATCTAAGTTGTATAGATTTTCTTTTGTGGGCTCATCTAAAAACTATTATGTACTCGATAGCTGTGTATACGGGAGTGGATTTAGAAAATCGTGTGAGGATGGCATTTGACAACATATCTCCTGCAGAGGTACGAACTGTTCAAGACAATTTTATTAAAAGAATTAGGAAGTGCAGAGATCAAAATGGAGGTCATTTTGGACAACTGTTAAATTAGAAATTGGAATAAACAATTTATTAACCTACTGTAGTATTTACTCCAGTCAATGAGTGCTCAAAAGAGGGGTGTAGAGTACATGGAATATGCGAGACTTTTTGACTTCAGGACTTTATTAGGAGTAGTTAGTAGGTAAACATACTAAAAGTCTCCGTCCCTGGGAGGTGAGCTTACGGCAGGAGGGGGGGGGAGGTAAAAGGTCCCATATTTGGGTTTTTCGACTATATCTCGGTAACGGCGGACTCTAGAAAGAATAAGTTTTAAATAAAAATTAAAGCTAATTAAATTTTAGATAAAATTGTTTCTATACATATTTGGCGAATCTCCAACGGTTTTCGGGATATACGTTATTGAAAATCGATAATTTTCGAAAAAATTATTTTTACCTAACTCATTTTGTCAAACATTTGCTTCTAGTGCTTCCCACGGTAATTTTTCAGAAAAATTACCAACTAATTGTATTCATTTTTAGGGTTATTTGCGGTGACAAATGAAAGGACAAATATGTCCGATGGGTCTCCGTAGGAGACAGAATGGGCCTCTGGCCGGAACCGGAAGTTCTATATTTTTTTGATAGTTTCTCATTAAGCATACATTTCTAAGTGCAACAGTTTTTTCAGATAATACGATGTAAGAAAATTACTAAGTAGGCCATGGAAATTATTACTAACGTTGTAGGCTTGTTTGTAAACTAGAAAATAGTTTGAATTACTGATAGGTACCAGTATTTTTAGGTATTTTTCAAAAAACGGAATTTCATTTTCATTTCCGTAGGGGTCCAATGGAATTTTTTTTAATGGAACTGTGCTATTTTTTTTCTAATCAGAAATAGTGATTCATAAACTATAATTTTTTCGCCATTAGTTATTCTGGTGTAATTTGTAGAGTAACCCCGGGATCCAGACGGTGTCGAACGTCTTCTCAATATCGAGGAGCACCATGGTGGTGTATTCTGCCTGATGTTATATTGCACTTTGACGTGTTAACTATCCTAACGACCTTTTATTATCAAAGAACAAGACATATTTTTAAATGGTTTCATATTTTCCGAACACCGGCTCCTCCGCCATTTATTGGAAAATGATTGCAAGTATTCAATTGTAACAATTAGGAATGGTCAGGATTCCTTAACTTTTATCATTCTTTTCATAAGCAAAATAAAGCTATTTTTTACAAAAGTTCAATTCTAATCTATCTTTGAGAATATTAAGAAAAGTCAGTTTTTTTACCACATTTTTGTTTAAAAAAAAAATGAAGCGTTATGGAGAAATGAGCATATCATACTCAAATAGTATTGAGGGACATTTTATCGTATATATCTGTGTAATTATTGTTATAACATTAATAATTCTTAAATATTTAAATGAAATCTAAATTAAAAACTTAGATTAAAATATTAATTATTATGTCCTTGACATAAAAGTTGTGTGTAATAATTTCCATCCATACAAGACGCCAATTGTAATGCCTACAGCATGGTTGTTGTGTTGTATTCACATTATAGACTATCAAGCCCTGATAAAAATCACGAAGATTAAACGAAATGTAGGGAGATAGAGCTCTATAATGTTATTCCTGTTTCCGACAATCCAAACTATATATAATAAGAAACCTTTTCACTATTCTCAAAAACTGCTTCGATATAACTAAGTTTTTCGTAGCATATAAATTAACCTGTTAGTATGATCCACAGTGTTCATATCTCCCTGCGGTCAATTTTGAAGGATATCCTGGTGGACAAGCAGATGGGCTTAACACATTAATTCCTGAATGGGGTACGCTTTGCAGTACATAAATTAAAGGAGATATAATACCATAGGACCATATTTGTTCAACATATGCAAATTTCGCTATAATGGAAATGCTATCCACGTACCATTTAAATAATCTACTTTTAAAAAATGCTACAAACCCTGGGTAACATAAAATATTAATTTAATATACTATACAAATTTCATTTTGAGTAAGTAGTATACTACTTTACAAGGAAATTTTGTCCCATTTTGTATTAATAGATAAATAAACTTAGTACCTCTAGTACGCTTCATTTCAAAAATATTTAAAACATTGTATTCTACGCCATACAATTTCTTAAAACTATTAAAGATCTCACCTTTAACAAAATATTTTTTCTTCAACCATTTCATTATTATTAAGCACATTTCACAGAACGATTGACGAATTTCCTTCATTTAATATCCGGAAATTTGACTTTACTTTATGAACGAATTGATTATTTTATGCGTGGAATTTCAACCCATCGTTTGAATGGAGATATAAAGCGACTCTTTCTAATAAATAAACCGATTGAAACTCGGGCGGTTAATCCAAGTTTTTATACCGAACCGGATGAAAAAAAATCTGTTAACCTAAAACGAGTGAATTTATCAACTGAATAAAAAGCAGGGTAGGGTTAATCACATAGAAAATTTGATTTTAAACAGCGGCACATTGAATTGATTGGTGTTTAAACTTTCCGGTTGAATTTATTCGACATTATTTCGTTTTATTTGAAGGAGCATAGTATTGAAAGGATTCCAGTGTAAGCCTTGAATGCTCTCATAAGAAAACACTACCTATAGAAATTCATGTTAAAATGCATTAGGTAATAATAAAGGATCATGGGTTTGGTTTTGTCATGGCAAATGTAAGTATTGAATTTTGCATTTGTTTCGTAGAAAGTTCACTTATCAGTAGCAATTCAGTTGATTATTTTTATTTAGTCGAGTCATTAATATTACTTCCAATTTTAAATTTTAACAATCACATATTCAACAATAGTTTAATATTAATAAATATATAAAAAAGGATAAAATTGTCATTATAATTCACATACGAAATATAGCATGCATTGTTTGTTTTTTTGTTTATATTTCGAATCAATTTTTCATTATTAGTAGAAAACTTTATGTATTTTTCTTTACGATGTATTTGTCTAGACAGGGTTTAACTATTAAACATTCAGCAACTGGAAAATCGTACTCTAGTTTACTAATAGCTTCTAGTTTATACGAGGTATAGTTTTGGGTGACATGTTACATTACATTATAAACAAGTATCCTATCTGTGCATTACGCATGCCTAATATTTAATTAGGTCTGTGTTGTCTTATATAACGGGGTATATGTCATCTAGTTCTTGCAGTTCCCTTGTTATGTCCAGAGTACAAGAAACATCGAAAAATGTTAGCAACTTTAACATAACCACATCATAGCACTGTAAATGTCGGGTTAATTAGCATATTACTTCGAGTACTCAATATTACTTCGAGTACTCACCTTATTATTCAGTACTATACAATTATGGTTTATTCTTATAATATTTCATTTTTAGCGGATGTTTTGTTGTCAGGCTGTCAAATTGCTTTCTAAGTGTATTCAATTAGTTAGTAGTGAACGACCACATACACCATGGATTCAGTTCTATTCTGATCTGTTAATTTGATATTATTTACATTAGAGATTGTTTCTACAAATTCACTTCCTACTATTTCCACAATTTAATCTTAACTTTTCCTTTTACATATTAAACGAGTAGTATCTGAATAGTTCATTGTTGGTTGAATAGTTTGTTATTTGTCATTACTTTTTTAAATCGAACAAACCCAGGTGTCGTTCAGGCTAAGAATCGAACAGACCTTAGTGTCGGTCAGTGCTAGCGTTTGCGCTTGGTTTGAAATAAGTCACATGTTAAATTCATTGGGGGGGCGAGCGTAGGTGCGTCTTTACTATGTACATACTTCGGTATGCGATGTAAAGCAACGACAGGCGCAGTTAGTACTTGGATGGGTGACCATTCCAACGGAAACCGCGTTCTCGCCTCACACATCTTCCAGCGGCTTGTATATCAGCGTATGCGCGGAAGCTATACAACCTTAGGCGAGGGTTGTATAGGAGATATACCATCCTTCGGAGGGGATGTAAAGCCGTCGGTCCCTTGTCTATTAAATGTTAGGCAAATAAAAGATCCCTATTCTTCTTAAGGGAAGAGGTTCGGCAAAATTCCTGGTTGGGGGTAGCTCGTCTACAGGCGTCGGTGTTAGGCCTCAGTAGCGGAAATAGGCCGACGTTAAATAAATGTATAAAATTCATTGGAAACTTCCTTTTCTTTCGTTGTTGTGTGTTTGAGCACAATAGACGAACTTAATTTTTCTTATAAGTTGTGCTGGCAGAAGGATAATTTAATTCAAATTAATCTTGGGAATAGTGTATCATCACCATATATTTCGTAGATATTGTGATTGGTTCTTCGCCGTCGATAGGATATCGGAAATATCGTCAGCTCTTGCTTTATTGTGCGACTCGTATTTGGAAATGCCCTACACAGGAGAAGGAACATGTGCTTCATGTCACAACTTGTTAATTTTTTAACCTAGGTCAACAACTGATAGGCCCAGTTCACTTGTTGACCCTGGAAACCCAAAACAGTGCACCGTAAAACGGGGAAAAAGTACCTTCCTTCTTGGAAAATTTTTTTTTAAGGTACAATCACATGGGACCTTCACAGCATGATAGGTTAGGTCCTTGGCCATCTGTAATGGCTAATTACAACATATTTTGGGAAGTCAAACTTTTTTTATTACGAAAATGCCATAAATTTGTCAAAATTAATTTTTCTTGCTTTTTCACACATCCGTCGTGATATCTCCGGAACCAATTGAGATAATTATATGTTTATTTTTTTAATTGATAAAGAGAATATGAGCGAAAGTCACTGATTTGATTTCGTTTTTATGGAAAATCTAGTTTTTCTGCAAAACTAATTAAAACTTGAACATTTACTTTCCCTGCAGCACTTTTTTCAGTAAGCGAAAAACTTTTGTACTTTAAGGAATTTTGTCATATTATATGTGTATGAAATAAAGCTTACAACATCAAAGAAGTTTTTTTAAAAAATCCGAGTTCTCTACGACTTATAGTTTTCGAAATTTATCTAGTGCTTAACAGTGGAATGTTTATTTTGTGGTCAAACTTTGAAGGAAAATGACAAATTAGTGACACAAAATCCTAGATTGCAAGGATTCAAAACAATTATTATATATTTATATATTTTATTATATATTTGTGCCGAAAAGATTTTGCAACAAGAGGAGAACATTTTATGTGAAGAAGTCAAAGTAAAATTTCATATAGCCTGCAGACAAATCTATATTAGTATTGTCTGAAAGTTATTTGTGGCATTTTACGAATATTCTTGCCTTTTATTTGGGTTTTCTACCACATTTATTATCCTCTTCAAGAAAAAATCGCCGAATCTACAAAATAATAGAATTATTGAAAAAAAGCCTCTGCGTCAAAAGAACAGTCAATGTTTTACAGATAATATAAATCGGAATAAACACAAAAATAATGTATTTTGCTGACGTCTCGGAAAGTAGTCTCTTTCCGTCTTCAAAGCTTTTTTCGAAGAACTCTTATTTGCTGTGCATGCCAAATACATAGATTTAACATTCTGTTTATGTTATTTCCATAGATACTACTTACACAGAACTGATATTTTCTTTTAGATAATGCTGAGATTGTTAAGTTCTTCTTTTAACATTGGTAGCAAGGCTGTACAAATATCTACAGAACAATTCGGTACGCACTTAGCTTAATTTAATAAGATTATTGCTGATTCTTTAATTTTTCTTTTTTTGTTATCTGCCTCTTTTGTTAAAATTTTTGCCGAGTCCGAGTTTATTCTATGCCCGTTTTCCCAAGCATGTTCACAAATCTTTGATTTCCAAATTTCATTATTTCTAATGTAATTCTTGTGCTCATCCAACCTCACAATTGAAGGGTCTGGATGACCCACCCACATAATATTTATCACATTCGCATGGGATATTGTAAATACAGTTTTTTGAATCCTGCTCCCTGTTTATCCCAAATAAAAGGAACGAATAAACCTATATTAGTTTGTAAAATCTTAAAAACGTTTCCCAATTCAGTGAAATTGAAAATGCGTCATCGTCTTCGTTAAGACGCAATGAAGAGAAATTCAATATTCGAACCATGTGCTTAATATGTAATGAACTAGGAAAGAAAGTCAAAAAGCCTTTAATATCTCTCCAGACAGGTATAGTCGGGTGTATATTTACTGGGCAGTAAAAAAACGCAACAAAATCTTTACGACCTGATTAATATACCGCTACTCTCTGTACCATCTCGCGTGCAAATTGAATTGAATGTTTTGTAGGTTTTTAATATACGTTGGCTTGTTTGATAAGACAAGGCCGAATGGTTCACCGGCGTTAATAATTAGCTCGTAAAGTATTTGTTGCGTTTTTTGACTGCCCAGTACCAGTAAATATACATCACCCGACTATAAGTAATTAAATTACATTTTTAGTTTATTAGGTTGCTGAACTGCATTTTAGTCTTTTATTTGAATAGGTCATTTTACGTAATATAGTACGATTTTTCTCTGAAGAGATTTATTTCTCTATTTCTTTACCATCTCATTATCAGTCCAGTCGATATATTGTTGATATTTGTATTCTACTGATTTTAAAAAAGGAGAGAACTCGAGTTACTTCTGCAGAAAAAAATCTCACTATGACTCCGTATTTTATATCTATAGTGATGAATTCTTTACTGAAAATAGTGAATAATATTATTTGACATCATATATCATTATCTAAGCAAAAAACTTTTTAACTTGAAACGTATAAGTCGTAGAGTACTGCGTTTTTTTCATAAACTTCCTTGATGTGCTACCTTCTTTTCATAAGCATACACTATGGCAAAATTCCTTAAAACAAAAAAGTTTTTTGCTTATTGAAAAAATGCTGTAAGAAAAATAAACGTTAAAGTTTTACCTAATTTTACAAAAAACTAGGTTTTCCCTAAAGACTAAATTAACTCAGTGACCTCCGCTCACGTTTCCTTTATCGACTGAAAAAATTATCTCAATTGGTTCCTGAGATATCGTGAGGGATGTGTGAAAAATTAGTAAAAATTAATTTTGACAGATTTATGACATTTTCCATAATAAAAAAAGTTGGAACTCCAAAAAATGATGTAATTGACCATTTCAGATGGCCAAGGACCTAATCTATTATTTTGTGGTTGTACCTTAAAAAATTTTTTTGAAACATTTTTGTCACTTTTTCGGCCGGCTAAAACCTGAGAGTAGGATGATTATTTGCCGAGGTGGTAAGGTCATCAGAGTATTATCGGGATCTGAGGTTATCTTTGAGATTATCTTTTAACCATTGCAATTAAAGTGGTAACACATTAATACAAGCAACTTAATTTAAAATGGATACTCCATTATGTCACATCCGTTATTTGTTTTTGAAGCTGCATGCCTTCTATAGTTATCCCATTACAACCTTAATTTTTTTGTTTAGACTTTTTTAAAGAAGACAAACTTATTACATTGTATTTATTATTTAAATATATTTTATAATTTGATCAGTTTTATATTGTTTGTATTATTATTATTGTACGCGAAAGTCTCTGGAATTTAACTATTCCGATGTCCATTACTTTAAAATTCGACATATTTAAGGTAACTTTCTACGCTTGTCAATATCATTAACATTGCCAATATTCTTATATTATAACTAGCACCAACGGCTACATTCTTTGAAAACAAATTTAAAAATATATGTTGTTCATTCATTCATGACGAGGATTTACTTAGGCGAAAACAAAAAATTACTAATTAAAATTGATCATCATTAAATTTGTTAAAACATCCTGCTGTCAGATAACTTAAATTTTAGGCAGTATAATATTTTCCAATTAAGACCCAAGGTGTGTACTTGTCGTCGAAGTTGATTGATTAATTTTAAATACAATAAGTCTGCAGCTGACTCAATTTAACACGAGTCATTTAATATCTGTCAACTAGAATCATGGGGACTGAAATTCTCGAGGTAGTTATTTAACATAGACCAAGTAAGAATATAAAGCTGTCATTATCACTGAAGATTGTATTAATTTTATAATATTTATCAGTAATAATAAAAATTGTGCCGTACGGAAATAGAATATTATTTGGGTATGGAAAAAACGTAAACCTTTTAAACAATATTAGTTGATATTAATTCTATTATTCGTTTACTGGAACATAATCTATCTTTCAATTTCTTGCAAGTACTGCATGTTGGCTAATAAGGACAGTATTGAAGTAATATACATCATTAATAATAATAATATTAATAATGAAATCATTAATCCAGAAGACCACATTACATGATCTAGAATAAGTTAGAAGTATTATTAGTAGATTTAATAAGAAAATTGAAAAAAAGAATAATTTAGTAGTATACAGGGTGTTGCATCATGAGAGGGACATAGCTTAATAGGAGGTAGAGAACATCAGTGGTAACCGGAACCTCCCATAGAAATGTCTCATTGGGCCTTCATTACGAAGTTACAGGGTGTTAAATAATTTTTGGCCAAACCTGTTTTTTGTCATAACTTTGACAGGGAATGAAATAACGGATTCATATTTGGTACGGCTAATATACTAACGAGCCCCAAGAGGTACATGTATAAAAAAAAATATATCCAGGTCCGGACTCACTATAATTTATGTTTCTTCTTTGCATCAATAAAACATCACCCTGTATATATTTTTTTGAAATTTCGATACGATATTCGAAAAGAGCAAGAAAAAACAAACAAAATGGCCTATTTCATTTTTTTGTTACACCTTCGTGGTTATTTAAATACGTTGTTAAATGTGCAAGAAAATGGATTACAGAACCCTATTAAATGAGAGGCACGTGAAATAAATAGTTTTATAACTAAAATTTGCAAAAATTCTATTGAGCCTAGGTGGTCTGGGTGAATCCTAATTCCGGCACGTTTTAAAGGTCCATTTTGGTAAAAAACTGTGGTCCTAATAAGTAATCGGGTATGAAATAACAAAATTTTTAATCAATCACAGTAGGCTTGTTCAAAGTGACAGATAATAAAAAGAAATCTCCTAAACAGTTGAATAATTGTTTGTTAGTAATTTAATGTGTCAATAATCCGCATTTAGTTAGTGAAAACTTGTGAAAATATTTTAACTATGCCAGTAAAATTTACGAACGTGGAATATGCTGACATAATATTCATCTATGGTTTCTGTAATGGAAATGGTAGGTCGGCGGAAAGAGAATATCGGCTGCGTTTTCCTGGTCGTCGATGCCCTAATCATAAAACCTTTAGTACGGTGTTCCAGTATGCAAGACAACACGGAAAGTTTCCTACTTCTGCAGTTGTGGAGCGTGTTTTACAACAAGGTGTGCAGGAACAAAACAATATTATAAACGTAGTTCAAGAAAACCCAAATATGAGCACTAGACGAATCAGTTTGGCAACTGGTATTCCTCATTGGCGAGTATGGAGAACCCTAAAAAGAGAACGTTACCATCCATATCATATCCAGCAGGTACAGCGTCTTCAACAAGGCAACGATATCCCCCGCCTGGCATTTTGTCATTGGTTGTCTAACCATCGCCCAGTCATTTACAGAACCTTATTTACGGATGAGGCACAATTTACAAGGGATGGAGTAAACAATTCACGAAATAATCATAAATGGGCACAGGAAAACCCACATGCGGTACGCTAACGCCGTTCGCAACACAGGTTTTCTGTAAATGTTTGGGTCGGACTTGTGAATAGATATTTGATAGGGCCACATTTTTTTGAAGAAAGATTGAATGGTGAAATTTACTTTGATTTTCTTCAAAACATTTTACCGAATATGTTAGAAAATATCGGTATAAGAGGCATGTTGTTTCAGCATGATGGGGCCCCACCACATTTTAACCTTCAAGTAAGAGAACACTTAAACAATGTGTATCCTAATAGATGGATTGGACGCGGGGGTCCACATGAATGGCCACCAAGATCTCCTGATTGTAACCCTTGTGATTACTTTTTATGGGGCCACTTAAAAAACGAGGTTTATAGCATTGAAATTGAAAGTAGACAGCATTTAATCCAGCGCATCGTTACAACCTGCAACGAAATACGGAATAATCCAGAAATGATACGTCGAGCAATTGGTGACCTTTCTAAACGCGCAAGAAAATGCACAGAATGTGGGGGAGGACATTTTGAAAATTTACTTTAGTGTCAATTACGTTTTATTTTTAAACACATTTAGTTATTGTTTTGTTATTTATTGTTAATTGAATGGAAAATATTTTATTTATTTAGATTTTAGTTTGTTCTCTTTTCCAATTTTTATTAAGTATAAAATGTTGATGATTTTCTTGATCAAAGTAACTGGTTGCTTAGGCCTAAATGGTTTAAATTATCTGTCACTTTTATTCTTTGAACAAGCCTACTGTGATTGATTAAAAATTTTGTTATTTCATACCCGATTACTTATTAGGACCACAGTTTTTTACCAAAATGGACCTTTAAAACGTGCCGGAATTAGGATTCACCCAGACCACCTAGGCTCAATAGAATTTTTGCAAATTTTAGTTATAAAACTATTTATTTCACGTGCCTCTCATTTAATAGGGTTCTGTAATCCATTTTCTTGCACATTTAACAACGTATTTAAATAACCACGAAGGTGTAACAAAAAAATGAAATAGGCCATTTTGTTTGTTTTTTCTTGCTCTTTTCGAATATCGTATCGAAATTTCAAAAAAATATATACAGGGTGATGTTTTATTGATGCAAAGAAGAAACATAAATTATAGTGAGTCCGGACCTGGATATATTTTTTTTTATACATGTACCTCTTGGGGCTCGTTAGTATATTAGCCGTACCAAATATGAATCCGTTATTTCATTCCCTGTCAAAGTTATGACAAAAAACATGTTTGGCCAAAAATTATTTAACACCCTGTAACTTCGTAATGAAGGCCCAATGAGACATTTCTATGGGAGGTTCCGGTTACCACTGATGTTCTCTACCTCCTATTAAGCTATGTCCCTCTCATGATGCAACACCCTGTATATTCTGGGGTTTTCGGCATTTCTGCCACCACAGCACCTGGGCATTTTGGTCGGCCTTCCGGCCTTTCAGCCTGTTTGTGTTTTTTGTTTGTTTTGTTTCTCTTCATATTGTTCCCACGAAGAGCTAAGGAAGTAAAAGTTCACTCGATCAGAGCCCCGCATGACCGAGTAAGACTATATACAAGGGGGTGCCGTCTAATGCCCTCAGGGAACCGTTCGAGACGGCATCTTCTACCCTGTAGCCACTCAGCCCTCAGCACGATGTCTCACACTTTGGCTTGGGTTAACTCCAGGACCTCTATTCTGTAATTATGGGAGAGTGAGCATTCATCATGCGAAGCGAGAGCTCACATCACACGCATCTCATACGACCGTTTACTAGAATTTATTCTGTAAGTTCAGTGAATAGGTGGTGAACGTGAAGTGATTCGGTGAGAATAGCAGAATTTTCAGCCAATTAAGTTAGCGCAAAAGCATCAGCTTGTTCAGTGCTTAGTTGCTGTCATTGCCATGTCACATGCCATTAATTAAATTAGGTAAAAAGTGACAGAACACATTTTTATTCATCGAAAATTCCGTAAGGATATACCCTCGTTATTGGTGATATATATATTTTAAAATATGACTATAATAAACCAAACGAGTAATAGTAACATTTGCTATATATTATATTATTATTACCTCGTTGTCGACGAGCAAATCCGCAATGCTCATTCTGATTCACAGATTTGACAACAATAAAAATGACGCAAACTGTCATTTTTATGACAATAACCGTACTTTTGTACGGTTAGTATCGCCGCTCTCCCGGGGAACTGGCGGATTCCCTCACGATTTAGCAGTAGAAGTAAGTTCACGCATTTTTCGCACGATGTGATCACTCCTGTAGTGTTTAGAGAATAGTATAGGTTAAGTGTAAGAGCAGATGGTCAGCGTAAGGCTTACCAAACTGAACTTCGCCCTTTCTTTGAATAAAGACATATTATTATTATTATTAAGTAACTATTTCTATTTTCTTTCAACTTCGACTATCCCGCGTGTGCGGGGGGAAAAAAGACAGCAGAGTTCCTCCGCGCTTCTAAACTAAAACCTCTTGAAAACTGTGAACCTTAATTATAGTAACTAGTGTAGTATTAAGTTAAGTAAATAATAGTTAATGTAGAACAATAAATGTGCTTGTGAGAATAAACTAAAGTTGTAGTGAAACGGGGAGACTATATCAGCTACAGGGGACTACCACCTATAAGATAATAATATTTCAATTTGTTATATATTAAGTAATAGACAATAACCTTGGTATATGACAACTCCCGTAGTTACAGAATATACTTTTATACATTTTCAAGTGAACTCCGCCCACTTCTCATGGAAGTGAGCTTTCATGCTTTTACAGAATAGAGGTCCAGGAAGTTGGGTAACGCTATCTCTAATTCTGCATCACTGCAGCCCTGTGACAGAGCTTGTTGCGACCTGTGATACCCATCCATAGATGTGGATAGATGTCATACCCATCCACAAACCTTCACAGACATCCCAGGGCGTCAGTACCGGTGCGTGAAACCCAAGCTCAAGGCGGATTTACCTCCCTGGTTTTTGCTGTAATTTTTGTTTGTATTTATCGCACATTTTAATGCGACATATAAATAAATTCCTTATTAATAGTACTAATAAATGATATCACGGTACCGATATGGTTCTATTTGAAAAAATTGAGTTCCGCCCCAAAAACAATTTTGGTCAATTTTATTTGCTCATAAATCGCGTAATTTAGTGTTTTTAACAGGATTTCGATTTTTGTAACATTACACGGGTCATGTAGAATAAATCGGAACCATCATGGCACACTTAAATGGAAAACTAAAAATTATATTATAAAACAAATTGATGTTTGAAATGTCACTTATTTGGCTTCGTTGGATTCAGAAAATTATGCAGAATTCAAAAACGCAATAATATACAAGGTGTTCCATTTAAAAATAGAAAGTTAGTGTCACTTCCGGCGAAACCGGAAATGAAAATAAAATCAATTGTGTGTCAAGAAGTGCCGCTTATAATGTATGCAGTAGTATATACTAAATTTCAATCAATTATCTTCGAAACTAAAGGTGAAAATGGGGGTATTCTATTACACCCGGTATAAAGTTTTATTTACATTTCGTCCTAAATCATCTGCTAGTATAAGAACTTTTCAAGTGGTTGTAGAATATCTCTTTGTTAATATACTTCACTATTGATTAACCCCTCGGGTCGATGTTAAATGATTATGCAGGTTTTTGTTTATCTCCCTGTTTGATATTAACGGTGAACTACTTAAAATCTAATAAAAGGAAATGCATGCAGTCAAAGTAAATCAAAGTTCTTTAAGTCACGTATTTGCAATATTTTCGGTATATATCGGGCAACTCTAACGCCTTAACTTTTGCGCTCATCTGTAATAATCCGCTGTTAAGGATATCGTATCATAAAACACTTATCTCAAACTACAAACCGCTTTGAACTACCCAACAACCTGCGTCTGTTAAAAGCTTTTGAACAGGTCAAGTCATCAAAGCGCAGGATGTAGGCAGCAGCGTAAGACAAGCAACCACCAGTAAGTATACAGTAATCGAGTAACTAGTGCACCTATTGTGTATTCAACGCCTGCCCTCTCTACCGTCATCAAGACTTCGTAACGAGGCGGGTAGAGCCCTAAGGGCTTGCTTCAACCCTCCGAGGTCGAGCTCCGCATGCGAAAGAGCAGGGACTCATTAATTCACCGCGGTTAAGACGACGGCAATAGGTTACAGTGCTGAAACAACCATGCCGAATAATGACTTGGTCAAACAGTGATCTAGAAACGTGCTGATTGCTAGCATATGCCAGTTACCGCTTCGCCTTACGCCTATTGAGACCGTCGGATATCTTAGTAAATAGACTGAATTTTGATTTAATCTTTGAGCAAATGACTAAATCCACGTACAAGTGGCTGTGTACTTCTGGGCTTTGCGTTAATCCGTTTTGCTTCAGTTTGGATCATTTATGTTATACAAAGGAGACATAAAATTAAATTTGTTGGTTTGAGAGAACTTGATAAATGGAGGGAAATTTGGGAATATGTATAGTAATATGCTTGTATTCGAGTAGTTGAAATTAAATAGGTAGGCCGTATATATGCAAAACAGTTTTTGTACATTAATTGATTATACGGGGTATATATTCAAATTCTGTAAAATACAATACGCAATAATATTAATATTGAAAACAATAAGCTGTACAACTACAAATTTTCTCAATTGGAAACAAAGTTGTTTTTCAACACTTCCTGAGTATAGAAATAAAAAATATAACATGTACATAAACAAAACAACTTAATAAGCACACACATGTAATAATATAATTAATGACTGAATACGAATAATACGACACTCTCTTCAAGATGCAATTATTTTTCTATAAATTTATTTACTGAATAATTTGGACAAAATAAAAAAAAATTATTTTTTGACATGACATGGCATTTAAATGAAATAACTAGTTTGAAACCGTTGGAATCCTTTATTTCTCTAAGTAATAATTTGAAAAATTATGAAGTTCTAAAAAAATTAAAGAGTAATACACAGCTAACGGCTACGCATAATGCAAATTTTGGTTAAGTATCCCAATTTAACTTTACGGAAGTTATCATCCGAAACAAATATTTCCTACTCCTCTTGTCAACAAATTCTAAAGAGAAATAAGTATCGTTCCTATAAACTTAATTATTTCCATCATTTAATAACTGGTGATTTTGAGTGTCGCATAAATTTAATTGCCAAATAATCAGTATTATATGAGAGTTGCTTCCATAATAATGGATTCATGACAACACAAAATGTTCGTTATCGGTCTCAAGATAATCCGAGTTGGATAAGAAGAACCAGTGATCAAACAGTATTTAAAGTAAACGTCTGATGTAGAATATTAAACAGATATACGATCCAGCCTTGTCTATTTCGTAGAACATTAAATGATCTTAGATATCTAAGGGTAATGCAAGAGGAGTTGTTAAATTTATTAAAGAATATTCATTATGATGGACACATATTCTTGTTTCATCAAGATGGAGCACCGGCATTTAATTCAAGAGCAGTTAGATACTTGGACGAAGATATCCTGGAAAATGGACAGGAACTAATGGAATACTCAGGTGGCCAGCACGATCACCTGATATAACTCCAATAGATCTCTTCTTATGGAAATATCTAAAAAAAATTAGTTTACAATGGGCCAATCAATGATACGGCAAACCTATTATAGAACAAAATACATGCGACATTGCCACAGTGCATAATAAAACATGGTTAATCATTCTTTTGTCACAATCATTGAAGTCAAACATGCAATAAGATAATTGAAACCAATATATTTCACTTCTGAGGACATGTCGTAAATATATGCATTCAAAATTTAATACTTAACAACAAAAAAAGAAGAACTCTCTATTCTTTACCGATACTGTTGACTCAAATTCGGATCATGCTCTGAAAAAAATTTTATATTACGGTCGTGGTTGAGTTTATCATTAGCTATTCCACCAATTAACGATTACATATTAATCTGTATTTTAATAGTACATAAGATTAATAAGTGAATAAAATATAATTAAAAAATCTATATTCCTCAAGTATAAAAAATCAGATTTTTTTAAAAGAAATATTACATAATGTTCGACAAAATAACCTCATATACGAGTGTGTAAAATTCAACTGGGTATTACAAATAGGGGAAGGCAGTTGAAGTAATAAATGAATTAGTTTAGTTAATAATTGTTAAATATTCGTTAATAGATTAAGCTTCAGAAGAATAAAAAGAGACATGTATCTATGAAACGCTATAAACATACTGTAAAGTGTACTAAATTCTTCAGTATAAAACTCTAATAAACTTCTGCATAGTGGCACAACAGTATTTCAAAAAGAGAGTTCTAAAGCTCCAGTGGAAAGGAGAAAAACAAACTTGACCTAAAAAATTAATAAGTTAATAATTTATGTCTAAATGTACCAAAACTGAATCTAAAATCGTAAATGAGATTAATTATAACTGAAGGAACCATTTAAGTACAAAATAAACAATGAAATTAGCGAAGTTGTGAAAATTGTAAAAGTAAGAAGGCTACCGTGAGCAAAAGCCACTAAACAGATCGGCAATTTTAGTGTGTATTATTTGAACGTAGCTAAACACCATGTACAAATTTGAAGAAAAAATATAACCTCAAAAGAAGAAAACAAAAATTTTGACGAAGTCAAATGTCAAGGCAGTATACCAAAATAGTGAATTTACTTAAATAAGATAAAATATACCTAATTAAAGGTAAAATAAGTATTAAATAATCCTAAAATAAAATAAAATCTTTGATTATACAAGTCGGTATATGCTTGTATAGCATATTGCGATTAAATAGTAAATAAATAGCAAAATTTAACCTACCTGTATAATAAACAAAGTGCTTCGAACAATCCAACAAATCCACAACAGTAATTTCCATATTTCAAACAAGAAATAACAAAACAAACAGTGTAAACAAAAACCTTTCACTTTACAAGCTGACAGAAGTAATGGGCATACGGTGGAAGTAGTCTACGGTGAATCAAGTGAGGCGAGTTTCTACGAGACTGCGAGGGAGCATACCAACAACAGGGTGGTTATAAAAGGGTTTCGTTCATATGAGCCCTATAATAAAAATTTTATGCATAAATCTTTAATTCCATTTGTCAATTTAATTAAATAAAAAGGTCTAATTAGTATTAAGTTCCTCCATTGTAATAAAACTATTTAAAATTTAAAAAATATTCAATTTTACCCCACTATACTGTTAAAAATACTATTTAAATCTTTAATATATTCATGTCTTATCTCAACTTGTTGGACCCGAACCTACAAAGTTACCCTGAGAAGAGAAACGCTCTTTATAATAATTGATTGCTAGCTGGATCCCAACCCAATAAATGCCCTGAAAAGAGAGTTCTTATTAAACATTATTTAATAAAAAACATTTTGTTAAGTTAGAAATAGGCATATATTCTTTTTGATATATAAAAAACATTATAACAATACAACTTGTTCTTATATCGGGTGTTAGAAAAGTATGGGAACGGTGGAAAATCTCGAACAGTTTGTTTCAAATCGAAAAATAAAAAAATACGCGTCAAAAATTTTTCAAAAAACTATCTACAGATACAAAAATGACCTCCCCACCCACCACCCTGTGAGTGGGGCGAGGGCAACTTTAAAATTCCAAATGGAAACTTCTATTTTTTATTGCGGAATGGGATTCCACGGCAAAAAATACGTAAATTTTATTCCTGACATTTTTTTCGGTTCTTGCATGGTGTCGCTGTAATTGCAAAAAATGAAAAGAAAACATTACTGTTTCAAGAGTAGCGTCTTGTGCCCATAAAAAAACGTTCAATTCAAAAACTGAAAAACACATATTTGTTATTTTTACGAAATCTATCCAATGACATTGGATTCGACTCTCCCACCCCTAACCCAGTGGGTGGGGCGGGGGGCAACTTTGAAATTTGTAATTAAAATCCCTATTTCTTTAAAGCGGATTCGGATTCCACGGTCAAAAATACGTGAATTTTATATAGGGCATTTTTTTTCGATTCTCGCAAGGTGTCGCTGCAATCGCACAAAATTGAAATAAACCTTAAGCGTCCATAAGTTTGTAAATATTTACAAACTCTAGCTACTCGTGTTCACAAAAAAACATTCAGTTTAAAAAACAATATCTGTGATATCTTGGTTTTTATGAATATTTTTTTAAAGTGTTCTTAATAACAGTATTTGTTTTGTGAAATTTCTACGGGAACGTTCAGTTCCTTCCAACTTTTGTAGAGGCAGGAGCGCACTTTTGTACGGAAAAAGTTATTTCATTTTTCATTAGTTCTCGCGTTTTTTTCTGCATAATGGCTACTTTAACAGAGGAAGAGAGAGTTGCTCTTTTAATGATGCGAGGGTGGGGCGATAAAGATAGGTCCTATGATGAAGTTGTGATTTTATTCAACGAAACTTTCCGTGTAGATCAAGTGGGAATTTCGAAATCTACTGTGTCCCGTACCATCAAACGATTCCTAAACACAAGGACAAATAAAAATCGCCCAAAAGCTGAAAGACCAAAATCTGAAACATCGGAAGCTCGACAAATGGCGGTGGCTCAGGCATTTGTTGAAAATCGAAGGTTATCAATCAGAAAAGCCAGTCAACAGCTTGATATGAGTGCATCTTGAGGTCATAAGAATTTGAAACTTTTGAAATTTCATCCTTACAAAATTCACCTTCACCAAGAGTTAAATGAAGATGATTTTGATCGACGACTTGAATTTAGTGAATTAATGATGGAAAGGAGTAAACAAAACCCAAATTTTTTGTCATCTCTACTTGTCTTCTCAGATGAAGCAACTATCGAACTCCGTGGAAAAGTTAATTGTCATAATTTCAGATATTGGAGTGACGAAAACCCTTACTGGATGCTTGAAACACACACGCAGTATCCACAAAAATAAAATGTTTGGGCAGGAGTTTTCAGGGATCGAATCATAGGACCGTTTTTCATAGATGGAAATTTGAATGGAGAAAAATACCTGCAAATGTTGACAAATCAAATAATTCCCGCAATACAAGAGATTGCTGGTGATGAGTTCGATAATGTTTGGTTTCAGCAAGTTGGGGCTCGTCCACACTATCGGGATATTGTTAGGGACTACTTGAGTGGTACTTTTCGAAAATCGATGGATAGGTCGAAGAGGAACTATTGAATGGCCAGCAAGATCTCCCGACCTCGCGCTAATTGATTATTTTGTTTGGGACTACGTGAAAGGTAAGGTTTATATCACTAAATCTCGTGATTTGGAAGAGCTGAGGCAACGCATAATAAACATTTTTGCAGAAATACCACCTCAAATGATAAGAAGTGCTATTGAAAATTTTTGCGTTCGTCTCGTCAATGCCAAGAAGTCAATGGGCACCATATTGAACACCTGCTATAATCTTGAAATTAAAACCTGCTAGTGTAGTAGTTAAGCTGTAAACTAATTGCCTCAACTGGCCGAAATCCTCACCTTGCCTTAAATGGCTGAGTTACCTCCTTGCCTTCACTGACTGGGATCAAGAACTTGTCTGGAGTGGCTGAATTAAGAGGTAAAACCACTGTTAGTTTTTTTAATCGAGTTTTTTTATTGTCCTGTAAAAAATGTAAATTCAAAATTACTAACTGCTAATAAATTTACAGCTCGGGAAATCATTCACTCTGAGATCAGTAGTTTTACTTTTCGTATTTTTTTAAGTATGCGTTCAAAACTTTCCCCTCATTTTTTTGCGATTGCAGCGACACCTTGCGAGAATCGAAAAAAATGCCCGATATAAAATTCACGTATTTTTGACCGTAGAATCCGAATCCGCTATAAGAAATAGGGTTTTTCATTACAAATTTCAAAGTTGCCCCCGCCCCGCCCACTGGGTGATGGGTGGGGAGGTCATTCTGGTATCAGTAGGTAGTTTTTTGAAAAATTTTTGACAAGTATTTTTTTATTTGATGCAAACTGTTCGAGATTTTCCACCGTTCCAATATATTTCTAACACCCGGTCTGTATTGATTTATATTTGAATTTGTTTATTTATTGAACGCACGAATTATATATTACATTTCTGCACATTGCTCTGTAATTGAATTTTGTATATATTAATATAATAAATGAAGCGAAATGTAAACAAATCTCTGATAAATAATAATTAATAAACGAAGAAGACTTCCCCTCTTTAACATTTCACCCTGCTCACAAATTAGATGCTCTAATTTGAGTTGTTTCAAATTCTAAATTTTACTTTCGAATAAATACATTGCCACTAAGCGTTATGTTCTTTTGAAAGAACAAAAGTCAAATTAAATGAGCTAGAAGATTAGAGGAGATATACAAGATTGCCATTATTAACGGCTAACGTCTTTAGAATCTGAAATTACGATTACGAACATGTACGAAAACAAAGTAAAAGCATTCAGAACTTCAACCATTTGTGTTTCGCTGATTGTAATGATTATGGTCTCGCAGGTTTAGACCAAACTACTCACTTTGCGCAGTTAGATTTGTAGCCATTATCGCCACAATAGATGGCTGCATTCTTCCGGAGTAAATTTGCAGAAGTATCCAGCTCAATTTCCGTAAATTTGTTTTAATAATGGTTTAAAAGCAAATTACCATTCAGAGTACATTTACTTTATTTTTGAGTTCTCTCTATTTCAGCAAGAATAGTGGAGAATTTAAAAGGACGTTTGGAAGTACGGCTTACGTGGAGTAGAAAAGATTAAGTTTGACTTCGGTGACAGAGCGAATGAGTTTCAAATAAACTGATCATCAATCGGAATGGGTCACATGAGGTACTATTCGATTTTTATAACTTATAACTTTCAAATAAATCGATCCAACTTGATTTTTTTAGAGTGGAGGGGCCATTCCTTGGTAATACGTATGCTTCATTGCCTTCAGTTTAGATCATAATCATTTCTTATACAGAGTTATTTCTTATTACTTGATTTCTCTGGTTATATCTTATTTAAAGTATTAAATAATAAATAAATAAATAAATGTTTATTTGCCACTGATACATTATTTTATAACATTTATTGGTTTATAATATAAACAAATAAATACGTTAGTCCCACGTAAGGTAAACCTTGATCGTGGACTTTCGTTTTTGCTTAACTGATTCACTGATGGTACCAATTGGACGTCGTAACAGTATAAATCTAACACTGTAAATACTAACACTTTCTTACCCAGGTAGAACACTAATATTGAACCAATATTGGTTTAATATTACAAAAACGTTGGCTCAATGTAAAAAACGCAACATTTAACCAATAAAAAATGTGAACATTTTTGTATATAGACTCAATATTGGTTAAGCTATATTCAACAAATATTTAAAAATCATATCATATAATTTATTATTTGAAATCATATATTGGCACAATATTTAATGAAAATTTCGCCTAATGCCCAAAGATGATAAAGCTATTTCTTGTAATCGGTTAAACAATATTATAAGAGAGTTTAACCATATAATCTCAATATGAGAATCCCGATATTTTAAAATTAATATTTGTCGTTATCAGTCGATGTTTGTTGTGCAATATTACTAAAAAATTCAATAACAACATAATAACATATACACTTTCCAATATTGGAAAATCAATATTTATTGGTATTAGAAAATATTCCCTAAACAATATAATTTTACACATAGTTGACAAATATGAGTTAAATAGAAGTTTTCAAATATTTTAGAGTCAATATTTATCTTTATCAATCGATATTTTTTTGTACAATATTATCAAAAAATGTAATAACAATATAACGCGAATATAGACCTTTCAATGTTGTAAAATTAATATTAACAGATATTTATCAATATTGTCTGCGTATATCTGGATTGGAATGTGTTAAAACAATATACTACCAACATAGGCACGCCAATATTTTAATACCAGTGTATATTAATATTAGTTCAATATTTTTGTTACAATTTCAATGTATCTATATTGTTCCAATATTGAACCACGGTCCAGCCAATATAATGTTCTACCTGGGTAAATTTAAACCTGAAAGGGAATTTTGAAACACAAGAAATAGACAATATAAGTTCAAAAATATATATTAAACCTTATAAAAAATTATGTTTTTACAAAACGTTCACGAAAAAAAAATATATTGATAAAGTATAGCCTGGCCCGTGTACAACACATTGTGAGGAGCGGAACGACTCATAATGTACCAACTACCATCCAATGTTTAGTTTTTAGCTAACGATTACACAAAAAGATTCAGTAGAAAGTTCAATGTTTATAATTTTTTGGTGGGCTTTTGCTTGCCTATCTATTGACGTATTTTCAGTTCAATATCAATTTTGATCGCTCCTCGGAGCTTAAAAATGCTTGAATCGCAACGGCTTTGAATTATATTCTGCAATTATAGATTCATACGTTCAGACAAGGCGGTCCCATGTACGTTTTGAGTACATGGTAACTATACTTTTTTGACAACGAATCACTGAGGAACCAATTCAATTCAATATAACTTTATTTACAATTCTAATTACAGTTGCCTCCCCAGAGCCCACTCCGGGTCCGGTCGTGCAACCACCACTGAGGGACCGGTTTAGGGTAAATACCGTTAAAACCCATCATTTTCCCGTCAAAATCGACTGCTAGAAAATGATAGGGCACCTTCGACGCTAAGAGCTATTTTCGCTAAAACTCTCGAAATACTTTGACTTGAAATTGGATAACTTGTCCTTATATTTAACACAACGCATGAGTTGCAGTGCTTAACGTGGATTCGTAAAAAGGTTTTTATTTTCAAAATTTCGGTTTTCCTTATACTTTCTAAATTTTGTAGTCGGGGCGACATTACGTCCCCGTGCAGCGACATTTACTACACTTTCTAAAATTACACTCTTTGTTGAGTTCGAGTGAAAATGTGATTGAATAAAAACTTCTTCGAACGGAATTTTTACGTGAAGCACGCTTTTCGAAATATTTCCGGTCGAATTTTGTTACAGTTTTGAAAAGTTCATCGAGGGTTTTGGCGTGTTCTTTAACAGGAACGCCGTATTCAATAAATAATTCTTTACTTTGAGCTGTACTTATTTTGACAAACTGTTTCCTATTACTTAAATAGCTCTTCATTAGTGTTAATAAGGTACCCCTAATTCCTTCATTTTCTAAGCACTCCACGAGTTGAGAATGACAAACATTGTCAAAGGCTTTAGAGAAATCTAAGAAAACAGCAAATACAGCCTTCCTTGCTCAGACTAACTGATAAATTTCCTTTATTAAGCATGCAATCACATCCTGGGTTGACCTGCCCGGTCTAAAATCAAACTGTTTGTCTGATAATATATTGTGTTTAGTGAAACAGTTAATTCGTTCCTTCAGAACCTTTTCAAAAATTTTGCAGATGCTACCCACAAGAGAGATACTGGTCTATAGTTAGATACATCGTTCTTTTCTCCGCTCTTATATAGTAGCTTCACTATCGCTATTTTAAACATATCAGGATATACTCATATAAAAAATATTCCGTTGATTAAATAACATAAATTATAACATAACATTCTGGTCTGGTCGATAGCCGAGTGGGTTAAGGCGCGAGGTGGCAATCGCGATTAATCACACGAACATAGCACCACCGGGTTCGAATCTTGGCTCCGGCACTGGCGCCGTCGGAGAAAATGGTGGTGTGTCCGCGTTTTTTTCAATGTGTAACCCCCTCCTGCACAAGCCCCTGGCTTCTGGAATTGTCTAATTTCTGTGGCGTTTATTTATTTACTATATTTCTGCAACGTTTTAAAATCTCAGATTTGATTTGGTCCGCGTCAGGGACTTTATGATCTTTAAACTTACAATATTTTTTCTTCATTAGTTTGCGCTAAAAAAATTGAATACGGATTGATGTTTACAGTATTCCTTTTATTTCTTTATACCAGCTTGATTTTGCTGGCTAAGTCTTTACCGATATTTATAAAGAACTTGTTAAAAACTTCGCATATTTCCTCTTCATATGTTACCTCTGTTCCTTCTGTATCTATAATTTTGTTTCTTGATTTGCTGCTGTCAATTTCCTTAATTGTTTTCCATAGTACTTTGCAGTTATCTTTGCTGACTTCTAATTCCTTCTTACAGTAAATGCTCATTATAGCAAAACGTAACCTAAGGAGTTTATCATTTATACGTTTACATTGCACGGATAACAGTTAGACGCCCTAAGTGGAGGACTGTTACCCAAAAGCAACGTGCTTGAGGAAGTTGTGATAGAATTATTATCTGTCTATCAACGCTCGAGGGGCATTTGCTGAGATTTTTTTTTTTTTTTCAATAATTAGTCTAACAAAATTATTTATTCAAAACTAGTAATTAAAGCCTATAAATGTATTGCAGGCGTACTTTTGACCCTCAGTTGTAGTATTTGGTATGTTTACCTCTATTATTGTATTAATTGAGTAGCTACTTGCAGTGCCAAATCGTTTAAAAGATAACGTACGCGCTTTGAATAATTAAAGTGACCTATCCGATAATTTTAATCCGTTAGTGGTTTCCATACTATATAAGTTCAATTAAACTTAATATTTCAATATATTTTGCATTAATATTTCAATAACAGAGTTGTCTAAATACATTTATCTCTTCACTGAATACAACAATTTTTAATAAATGAGATGTATGTATATCTATTTTATTTCATGATCTTTTATAACCATGTTGGTCTAATAAAATTATTTTACGACCATATAAAACGTATATGTTTTATTATTTGGATGTTCAATAAAACATTTGAGCCAACGGAAATATTGAATTATTTCAGTAATACAAATAGGAATATAGTAAAGCGGATACGCGAGCATACAAAAACGCTTCTACCCATATCATCTCACTCCTGTACAAAACTTACTTCGAAGTTATCTTCCACATAAGCTACAATTTTGTCAATTTGTTATAAATAAACACAACAGGAATCGACATTTTGTTAATAACACTTTATTTACCGACGAAGCAACTTTTACTCGCCAAGGCGTTTTTAACTGGAGAAATGCTCATTACTGGGAAGTAGAATATCATCATGCAGTTAAAGAAAGGCATTTTCAGCAAGAATTTAAGATTACCGGTTGGTGTGGTATCATCGGCTATCAATTATTGAGACTATCTATCCTGCCTCCAAATTTAATTGGACAGTCTTATCTGTTTTTTCTTCAAAATATTACAAGCTTTCATGCTAGACATACGGAACAGAATATGGTTCATGCAAGATGGAGCTCCCACCTCATTTCTCCACTGAAGTCAGGAATTATCTTGATGAGACTTTCCCTCGCAGATGGATCGGTCGAGGAAGTGAGTTTGCTTGGCCACCAACGAGTCCTGATTATAATCTTTCGGGTTATTATGTGTGGGGATATATGAAGTCCTTAGTATATGCAAATACTATCAACTCAATAGAAGAACTGTGTGAAAAATATAAAACGCAGCAAATTTTATTAGAGGACAAGAAGATCTTTAATGAATAGAATTAGAAAAGGCATAGATGTAGGTGGAGACCATATCGAACACTTACTCTAAGTAGCAGCAATGGGATTTTTGCATGGGGGGAAAGTTTATAATGTCGTTAAGGCAACTTTTACGTTATTGTTGGTCTTCTAATAAGATTAGATCCTTATTTTAGAGAATCTTTTGTTTTATGTATTTATCTCAATACCATGAAAATAATTCATTAGTTCATAAGAAAGTAAGAAAGAGTTTACGCTGTTATTATGATTTTGTTTTCCCTTAGTTTTGTACCTTTTTCAATAAATAAATACACTTTGTTTCATTAAATTTGAATTCAGAAAAATTATTGAAATGTTTTTAACGGCACTTTCCTCGAAAACGGTCGGAGTTATCAAGTTCTATCAAGTGTACCTTTTGTATGTGGAAATCACGCTCTCATCACATTTCCTGGTCAGAAGTAAAACAACGTTTCGTCAAAAAAAAATGAAAAAAATTGAAAGTTAAATTTAAAGTTATTTTAGATCAGCAAATGGGCTAACGATTAGAATAAAAAATTAAACAAAGCTATAATAAGTAGCTGAAAGCTTACCTGCTTGCGTCCCATCGAAGTGGTGTTATATAAAAAAATTCCATCAGAAATCAGATCATCAGTTCTTGGCCCAAAAAGAATCCTAATGAGGAGAAAAAGACATTTTGTAAATAATGCCTAACATTGTTCATGCTACAGTGAGCAACTGGGTTCTTAACCTTTTTTCTAAGTGTCCTAAGCATCCGTTGAGACAGCGATTCACAAAAACAAATAGTAGACGCCAGGACATACATGTTAAAACCAAGTTACATAGAACAGCAGTGAGCAATTTCAAGTGCCTAAAAGAAGATAATTGCGGCATTAAGACTGATTAATGAAGGTGTAGTTGTGGGCATGCCCCTTACCTAGGCCATAAAATCCCACGAGAGTAAGTTCCTTTCTATGTATAAATATCAAAATTTACCAACAGCAACACACCATGGTGGCGAATAACTTCTGAAAAGCTATGTACATAATTCCCTTGCGGATGATCAAAAATATCGAAGATTAAAATATAGCCAATATGTTTCCAGGCACTCTTGCTGGTGGTTAGCCGAAAAAGTAAGATAGGAGCCGCACCCAAGAGAAAAAACGCCCTCCAAAGAAACAAATCTCTTCCGAAGACACTATAATCACAATACAAACCGAATATGACAGAACACAGTACAGAAACATATGTCCTCATAGCCGCGCAGGCCCTAGTGTAGGACTATTTAAAAGCTACTTGACAGACGGAAGACAATTTGTGAAAATAGGCAGTGAAAATAGTGAATATCGCAGTATTGAATATGGCGTCCCACAAAGTACCGTATTAGGTTCTCTGCTGTTCACGGTATATCTGAACAATTTATTAATAACAAAGTTCACTGGAGACAGGAGCCGCACCCAAGAGAAAAAACCCTCTCCAAAAAAACAAATCTCTTCCACCGTCGCTATAATCACATTACAAACCGAATATGACAGAACACAGTACAGAAACACATGTTTTCATAGCCGCGCAGGATTGATTTTCTTGCAACTTGAAATAATAACTAAACCATTTCTGGACAATCCAAAAGATCTTTAACAATATCTCCGGTGTTAATAAAATATTTACAGACACAAGTAAACAAATTTGATGAAGCAATTATTGTGGAACACAGAAATTCAGGTACGTCCTTGGATAGCCGCAGATAGTACAGAACTTCACTCTGAGTGTTGGTAAGGTGAACGGAAAATTAAAAGTCCCTAAGTGAACTATGCAAAACAAACAAAGTTAATTTATAAATTACAATGTTATAATGACATAACCCCGAAACTACTCCTCACGAAATAAACCTATAGTAATGCCATAGACAAAAACTTGACAGAAAATAACTGCTTCCACAATTGTATATAAAGTCTTTAATGATTTTTTCGACACCAGCATGCGATTTATGTTTATCAGAAAAATTAAGGGTTTTGAGGCGTTTTTACTGTACTATTATTTAAAATAATACTGGAGCCTTCCGCACTATTTACTAATTAAGAATAAACTTAGATTTCTCAGAGAGAATTATAGACGACCGATCAGATAACTGCCTTAATTTACTAAAACTAATACAGTTTCAATTAACAAAGTGGCGTAGAGCCATAGGTTTCATATGACGTTATAAGATCTCAATTTCAGATCAAACGTGTTCAGCTTTAGACGACATAAAATGCGCAGGGATTATTTGCGGTTTAAATTGAATTTTTCAATACGAAAGCTTAGCATATTTATTTTCATCCTCTGTGACAAGATTTGCAGTTCCTCGGTGAGATGCGACTTGATATTTTTACCAGGAGAAGTATAAACCAATTTAATAGATATAATAAAATTTCCACACGCGTTCATTTCTCAAAGTTACCAAGCATATATCAAAGGAAATATAACTCGACGGGATGGAGGCGTATGTTAACATACTAAGTTCATAACAAAAACCGCGAACATTGAAATACACATGTCTTACTAAAATTAATTACGGTGGTGCACAGATAAGCAACCATTCCTCTAGCAAAAAATGTATTTAATTTATATAGTTGTACTGATATTTTAGCACGTACAAGCCCCACAAAAAAAAATCTGATGGAGTCAAATCAAGAGATCTAGCGTGCCACCTAATTACTCCGTTTGTACCTATCCATCTTCCGGGATAGGTATGATGAAGATGATCATTGACATTGTGCTATTATGTGGATCTGCAATATCTTGATGAAACCACATTGTCTAATTAAATTGGTATATTATTTAATAGCAAATGTAAATAATTTTGTAAAAATTATAAGTAGCTATCGCTATTTAAATTTCCTGCATGCAGAATGGTCCAACTATGAATCCATTTATAATACCACACCAAAAATGTATCCCTAATTACACCCTGTATAACAGAGAATAATATTCTGCACTCAGTGGCAATTTTATGTATAAATTAAATTACAATTATTTTCTCAAGTTGCTATCAAGTAAATGCTCAAAAGAAAATATTTTATTCACTGGTGATTTCTGTAACCGAACAAAGGATGCGTTCATGTGTAAAATGTAGCGGTTCGAGAGCTGAGAGCTAGGATACCGTTTTGGACGTTACAAAATGGACCTGATTATATAGTATAGGACTGAAACAATTCGTAAATTAAACTTTTCGTGAAACTTCTTTTACTACTAATTTTACTACATAATAAAGAAACTTTATTTAAAGTGGCAGGTTGTCAGCTAAAAGCTGGTAAATTCGAGTAAACTCTAACTTGGCGGGCCCAAAGGTCGCTTCGTCTTATGAAGTAAGAAACTATTTACTCGATAGCTCAGGTATGACAGTGGTTCTCAAACAGTTTACAACAATTTACAAATGATTATATGTCTGTAACTGTAATGCAATCGCTAAATAATTATACAAAAATATTAAAGGTGTTATCATAAAAATATAAACTGAAACCGATAACAAAAAATGAATTGTCCAGTTCAGTCAATAACAATGTTAGTTATTGAAAGAAAAAAATAATAGAAAACTAATATTGTTCGAAAACTAATATTGTTACAGTTCAGCAAGAACCACGGGAAGGTATGGACATTTCTTGCCAGGAAAGGAGAGGATGGTAATATTAATAGGGAAAAGGATGTTAGTAAAATAAAATATTTCATGTAATAACAAAAATAAATCTGAAATATCCATTAGAAGTAATAAAAGTAAATTGTGTAAATTCTGCTTGAGAAAATATTAAAAATATATCAATTTCTATGGTAAAACAAAATAAAGGAAAATTCTTAGATACTAAATAATAAATTAACAATAATTTTAATATAAAAATATAAAACTAACAACAGAAGGTCAATAATTATCAAATTAACAATAAATGTGTAGTAAAATAGTAAAATAAATTACTACAGCATAAAAACCACTAATTCCTATAAAAGGAATTAAAAATTCGTTGCCTCCGGTTAAGGTACAAAATGCCATTGCCAAACGACTGGAAATAATGTTACAAACATTGCGACGTACTACACCTTCAATCGGAAAACGCAATCAGATTTTATCTGCGTTTTTCGTTAGGTTTTCAGATTGAAGATGTAGTACGTCGCAATGTTTATAACATTATTTTCAGTCGGTTGGAAACACCATTGTGTACCTTAACCGGTAGCAATGAATTTTTAAATCCTTTCACAAGAATTAGTGGGTCTTATGCTGTAGTAATTTATTTTATTATTTTACTACACATTTATTGTTAATTTGATATTAATTTTAATATAAATAAAGTAGAACAGAAGAACACAGCGATGAAGAGAATTTCATAAACACTAAAATACAAAATACTTGAACACTATACTTAAACAATCTACCTACTCGATGCGCTTTTCCCCATTCGTGTAATAAAATATAAAAACTTTAATTGAAACAAATTCCACAGAACAACACTAGCAATAAAGCATTTTCACAAACAACGAACACTATGCACTCGAACACTTTATTCGATGCGCGTTTTGTATAACTTTAATCACTGTCATTATGCCTGACATCATCACTATCAGAAGAATCAGAATCGTCAAAAGTAATAACTAATGGTTCTACTTGAATATCCAAAAGTTTTTCTCTTTGCCACCATCGCTTAATTAATTCATCTGTATGATTGATACACTTCTTACAGTCTTCTTTTGTACACTGTTCTAATGCTTTTTTCCAAGTTTCTAAAACGTCCTTATCAGTTCCATCAATTTTTAAATGTTTATCATAATATTGTTTTGTATTAGTCAAAATTTATTCTATAGCGTTAAATTGACAATGGTAATGTGGTAAACGAAGAACTTCATGCCCATTCTCACGCAGCAGTTCGTCAACAAAGTACATTTTTTCCTTCTTATTACTCCTACATTTAACAAGTCCGCTTTCAATGCTGTAAAAGGAAATGGAATATTATTTTTAGTTAGCCATTCTGCAATATCATGCTTTTTCCATTGACAAGTAGGTTGTTTATTTAATTGTCGGGTGTGATACGAAGCATTATCCACTACAATTAAACTTGGTTCTTCAAGATTTGGCAGTAGTTGCTGTTGTGTCCATTCTTCAAAATTGTCACAATTCATGTTATCGTGATAATCCATACTTTTATTGGTAGTAGAAAGACTTAAGCTTGCTTCCGGAATAAAGCCATCTGATGTTCCTGCATGCAAAATAATGAATCGCTTTCCTACAGTTGATTTTTTGTGTTTGTCACTTTTTTTGATAAATCTTGCCACGATTTTCGAACACTTCCATTGACAAATACATATGTTTCATCTATAAATACAACCCTTCGAAGGTTACTGTCCTAGTTTTCCATATATTTTCTTAAAAATACAACCCTTTGCTGAACTATTTGCATTTGTTCACATAAATAGCGACGGTTACAATCTTTTTTATACCTAAATCCACAATGTTTTAATAGTTTTAAGAGACTTACCTTAGAGATGTCAATGATTCGCTTATTTTTTAGCATTTCCTTCAAAGTATCTAATGTAAAATGTATTTTCGATTCATAAAAATTATAAATTACTTCCCTTATTTGCATTTTAACGCCTTCACGTACATCTAATGTTTTTGGTTTCTTTTTAATTCATTTTTTTATTTTCAAGGATACATTATTAATATGTTGGTGCTTAATTCTCCTAACTGTTCTGAGACTTATGTTTAAGGCTTCAGAAACTCTTTCATGAATTCGTTCAAGAGGTACCAAGGGTCCCTTGTTTTCCTTTTCTTTTGAAAAATAATCTATTAAATTTAATACCAACTTCTTTGACTGTTCATTTAAGACGCCTAATTTAGTTGCCATATTTACCAAATATTGTATTTTTATAATTTAATGTTATTCGAAATAAATATTTACACACGTGTCTAATTTAGAAACCCGGACACATTTAACGTTAAATAGAATGATCGGCTTAGCGACCCTCCAAACCGCAAACTGTAGATGGTACGTCTGTTTATTGGATAAAAACTATAGATACGCCACGCCCATATCATCAGGTGATATAGGAATGGGCTGTAAAAAATACCTTAAAAACTACTACAGCTTTGCCGCACCGCGGTAAACTGTTCGGTCTAACTATTTATTTAGCAAGAAATAAAACACGAAGGATTGAGGACCTATGGCCTATGTAATGTATAATAAATAAAAAAAAATTGCTGTGGATATTCGTCTGACAAGCGAACAAATAACCAGACCATTAAATACCAAGGGATAAACTCGCGCGGAATAATACAAGAAAAATGTTTAACGAAAAGAAAGTTTTAACAAAACTTGCGGCGCGGATTAATAAACTTTTAATTTAATAAAAAATTTTAAAAAATCGGTAGGCAACAGGATTTGAACCCGGATGTTTTATTCCCTTTACTTACACACTTCCCTTTACTTACACACTGAGCTATTCCACGACGTACAATTCATGTAATATGTAGATACTAGAAAATTGCAAGTCCTAGGTCAAGTGGTTTGGCAATGTCCGTTTGTCGGATGAATATCCACTACCACTAAAAATAGCTTATATATTTCATATAAAGATGAATTTAGTTCTAATATGAAACGATTGTTAAATAACCATTGACAAATCTTCAGAGTTTGAGAATCGCTGAACTTATTGAAAACGTAGATTAAAATTTATCTCTCTCTTCAGTGTGTATCGCAATATTTCTGTCTCAAAATGGGTGAGAGAGAAGCTTGGCAGACATACGCGACAGTGTTTTTGGGCTATTACTTTAACTTTGTGTGCGAGAGAAATGAAATCGTACGCGCATTATCAACTGATACACATGCCAGTTTAGAGTTTACTAGACTCTTTAAATCCCAATCACGGGCTTCAATTGTTATATAAGGTACAGTATAAACAGAAAATAATGCAACTTAATCATTAAACAATAATCTATAGGCTATGGCAAATCAAAAGTTACATTATAAACAGATAGGCGAGTAAATAAGGAAATAAGGAACTAACAGAGAGATACATAGGTGGTGTCCCAAGGAGCATTGAAAGGAATATTTTAGAGAATGTATTGACACTGTGTCGAAACATGTTTTTGAATATGACACATTTTATAGGCACACAGTTTCGAAACGAGTCCAGACTATGCAGGATATATGCCGAAAGTGGTGATGAAAATGTGTACTAACTTGATTTCACAATGTGCCCATAGTTGTTTCCAAAGTAAAACTAAAATATGTCGCATGTTTACGAAATGTTACCGTAATGAAATCAATATGTGACTAACATGTTTCTTCTTGTTTCTAATATATTATTGCAATGCACCTTACTATGTGCAGTTACAAAATTGACGGAAATAAATCTAAATTTTGGTGTCCGAATATTTTTAAAATAGATTTAAAGCCGACATGATGCGTTATTCTCTAAACATTTCGACAAGCAATGGACACAGTTGACTTGCAATGATATTATTTTCTTAAAAAAATTACTCCAGACAGAAGGAATATAAAAAAAATAACCCCATTTTCTTTGTGAAGTGTGATCAGACACTCATGAAAAATAGAAGCCTTTAAAAAATTATAATATTTATTTTGATTAATGATAGTAATTATAAAATTATTTCTAATGTATTTTGTACGTTACAAGGCACCAAATTAAGGGTAATTTTATAACATTTTTGTGTAAAAATATATAAATCATTAATTTTTAAAACAACTATTTTTTTTAAGTTCTGTTTTTCAACATGGATGTCTATTTCTCTGAAGAAAATATGGGGGATTTGTATAATGTATCTAAATGGAACCATAAGTTCTCATTTGGAACGAATTTCACCCAAAATTTGCCTGTATGGACACACAGCTACATACTAGATAATAATCAGACTCAAATTTCGACTGTTTTCTACTATTCGATTGTTTGGTTGATAGACGCGTGGGTTAAGGCGCGAGGTGGCAATCGCGATTAATCACACGGACATCGCACCACCGGGTTCGAATCCTAGCTCCGGCACTGTCGGTGGAAATGGTTGTATGTTCGCGTTTTTTCATTGTGTAACCCCCTTCCACACAAGCCTTTGGCTTCTGAAACTGGGAGTTGTCTAATTTATGTGGTGTTTACTTATTTATTTATTAATATGTGCTAAAATGTGTCTATGTTGGTACATACTCACATATTTGACAAAATTTAAAGTCTTGTGTTCTTTACAGGAACAAATTGTTCGCAAAACATTACCTATATGAAACAAGTTTTTGGAATTTGGACTCCAATTTCCGATATTTATCTGAAATATGCATGCTTAAGCACGTATGAGTATCGTAAATACTTTGTAACCGAAATGTGCCGGTTATCAATGTGTTGATGTGTGTCTAGATACAAGTGCAGCAACCAAGTGTTATTTATAGTGTAGTAGTATAGCCGGCTGGCCAACAATTGTTTGACAGAATTATTTGTTTGTAATTCACTTTTTCGAAGTAGTATCCCTTTTCTCATGTGAATGTAACTCTTGGTCTTTTATAGATATAATAATTTGTATGTATACGTTGTTAATTAATGTAGAGGATTTTCCTAGTCCTTGTTTGTTAGGAAAGATAATTTTTGAATAATGCATGCCGCGAAAATTTTTTGCTGGAAGAATATTTAATACATCTCATTCTGGAAAGTCAAGCTGTGTTACTTTCTGCTGTAACAAATGTACTAGAGGAATTTTCTCATGAATACATAATTTGCTTCACTTTACATGTTCTGTCTTATGCAATACACAGTTCCGTTCTCAATATTAATTCTCACGTAACGACGATGTTTTGTATACAAAGGTTTTATAAACGATGCAGATACTTATATTTATTATGGAGCAGGCATGCACCTATTTGGTTATTACAAACTTCGACTGAAGGATTCATCTTTAAGGAAAACTGTATGAATGTACGCAGAACTTTTCTTACTTATATAGTTAGAAAACTGAAAGTAGCTCCAAAAGAAGGTAAACACAAATACGAAAAGTGTCCTTGGATAACAGAATCAGTACCACAGGCGCATAGAGATGACAGGAAACGAAAAACAAGTTATTTTCACAGATATTAATTATGAGAAGTACAGTGGAACGGCGGAAGAAAATTTTAGTTCTAATCAGACAGTATACAAGAAATATCAGAGGGCATTGTTGAAAAAAGGCACTGAGACTTCAAGATTAATGAAAATAAGTCAAACGAACAATCTCACTTACTATGATTTGAAAACGTTACACTATTACAGCCTAAAAAAATTGTTTATATTCAAAAAAATAAAAATACCAGTGATAATTGGCTAAATATAAAAGTGGTTAAGGAGCTGTTTTGGGTAATTGGATATACCCTATTGCATCTCAAAGGTACTTCATTAGAAACTGGAAAAATGCCAAGTAAATTAAAAACTAGCGTGACATTGCTTTTTCCAAAACTAACCAAGCCTAAAATTCCTGCAGAATTCAGGCCAATTAATTTACTAATCGTATGTGGACTGCTAAGGAACTATTTTGAGGTTAGCCAGTTATTATTTGCTGGGCAATCTGGGTTTAGAGCCAATCATTCTTGTGAATCAATCCTACAGTTCAACACAGAGAAGGGATATGAATGAAACTAAAGTGGCGTTTGGTGTATTTGTAGACTTGCAAAGGGCATTTGAAACAATTGATCGGGGTAGTTCAAATGTGCTTTTAGAGGGCGGAATATTAAAACATCATATTTTTAGTCGCAAACTCCTCTATAAAATTGCTATAAGGAACGTAACTAGACTGCAACCAACAGCTACTCTCCGGGCTATGTGCCCCGCCAACGCTGCTGAATTACCAGTTACAAGCCTGGCGCGTTAAGTGTAATAATTGCATATTACCATCAAAACGCTAATACCTCGATTGCAACAAACACTAGCCGAAAGACTGATCTTACTCAAAGGAGCTCTCATAACCCGGAGAGTAGCTATTTGTTGCAGTCTGGTTACGTTCCTTATAGTAAAATAAGAATTTTATAGAGGAGTCTACGCCTAAAAATATTATGTTTTAATATTCCGCCCTCTAAAAGAACATTTGAACTATGCTAGGTCCAGTCAGGCTCTTTATTTTTCGATCGCAACATACACTGGACCGCTAGATGGCGCCTGCTGACTATTTTACATGTCGCTATCCCAAAGATACCGAAATGTACTAAATAGTCAAGTGATCCTCGTGTCGGTCGTCACATGCCTACACATGCCTATTACACTTAACGCGCCAGGCTTGTAACTTGTAATTCAGCGCTCGGCGGGGCACATAGCTCGGAGAGTAGCCGTTGGTTACGTTCCTTATAGCAATTTTATAGAGGAGCTAGCGACTAAAAATATTATGTTTTAATTGATCGGGGTATTCATATTAAAAATATTCATTCATATTAAAAAAATAATAATAAAAATTAAAAAAATAATAATAAAAAAAAAAGTTGCAGTTACATGGTGTAAATGGTATAGACCACAAGCCCATGCTAAATTTTTAGGGGGCCATATGATACCGCTTGAAAAGGTATAATATTTGCAGTCCTACAGAAATTTATCACTTTGAGCCATATGCCGTGCATTTTAGGTGGGACATGGGAAAGCCGCGGAAAAGTAAAAATCGCAACCCACGGGGCTTGCATTTTTTCAAACGATCCTGTACTGCTTACGTTTATTTGGACTGTTTTTATGTCTGTGACTCTTAAAAAGAGAATGCCGTACAAAAATAATGGGACAAAATTACAGGAATAATTTTCGTTTTCCGAAAAGTGACCTCTATCGATACCGTACGGCTTTTATGAAATACGATTTTTATATTAACAAGAATGAACTTTAGCATGGGCTTGTGGTCTAGTAATGCTTTAGACTGGATTGAGGATTATTTAATGAACACGTATCAAATGACAAAAGTAGTATCAAGAGAACTGAAATTACCTAGGGCGTTCCTCAGGGGAGTGTCCTCGGTCCTCTTTTGTTTTGTCATTTATATGAATGATATTTACATAGCATTAAAAAATCGTTAATCAATCTATCTGCGGACAGTATCCTAATTTGTGTTGCAGGAAAAGATCTCAGAAAAATTGTTGATATTCTGAATGATGTACTTCGAATTTTGTACTACTGTACTTTTGGTACTGCTGGATTTCTCAAAAGCCTTTGACACGCTTGATCATTTACTCCTGTTATCAAAATTACATTATTATGGATTTTCAAATATTTCATTGCAATTAATGACAACCTATCTTAAAGAACGTAGTCAATGTGTATCGATAAATCTCAATTTAAAACTTTAAAGGCAGGTGTGGCAGGAGGATCACTGCTATTTTCACTCTACGTCTCGGATATATCCAACGTTGTTAAAAACGCCACACTCCTTCAATATACAGACGATTCGTAAATTTATTGTTCTTTTGACCCAGTACACCATAATTCTACAGAAATCCAGGTTAGTCAAGACTTGACTATCTGCATGAGACATGGTTTATGTTAACAAGCTGTCTTTTTTAATGAAACATGCTGTACAAAAAGTTCAAAATTCTTGTATGAGGTGCATATATAATATTCCATTCCATAATCATATTTCACCCTATCTACATGATCATAAAATTTTAAATATGGAGAACAGAAGATTATATCATATGTATTCGCTCATATTGACTGGTGGTCGAGAGGTGAGCGCACCCAAAAGTTCCGCGTTCGATCCCCGGTCGTGGCTCTGCAAAATACTGTGAGAGGGATTTTTCTACTATACACCTCTTTTGGGTGTGTCCTTTGTCTCTAAACGTGTAGCTCCCTCCAACGCAAAGCTCTTCTAGAGCCTTCCGGGATAAAGGAAGTCGGCATTACCTGTGGTGTTTTTATTTATTTATTTATATGGAAAATCATAAAAACGAACAAGCCGATGCATCTAAGATCTAAATTAATTGCACGTAGTCAGTCATGTTTATGATACCTAGAATATAACCAATTTGGTCGTACTCCCACATCAGACAGCAATTTAAAAAAAAATCATTTACTTATATAGCAGCCCATATATGGTATAAACTTGCAAGTGAAATAAAAGTTGCAAATTGTAAATAATTTTCAACGTATATAGAAAATCAATTGCTGCTAGTTTAGCCCAATTTGACAGATGATGTCATCGCACTAGATAGGTATTACCTATACAGACACGATCGCAGGGGTTGAAATGGTTGGGGGAATTGCTGTATTCATAAAGCACAGGTTCAAGGTGACATTAATAAACAATTTATAACACCAAAATAGTGAGCAATTATGGCTGTCAATCATTCACAATAATCAAAGTTATGCATTGGGGGTTCTTTACAGACTTGAAGGCGTTGTTCTGGAGATATAAATATAGTTTTTTTAGATTTAAATGATAATATAATTCAAAGATTTAATGATCTAATGGAATATCTTGATCTAAAGCAGATAGTCGGAGAACCCACGCGTTTTAGTGCAACTAGCGCCAAATTAATTGATGTCATATGCTGCTCACATAATGTTTCAATCAAAGGCACTCATGTTTCGGCTGCCTCCACTAGTTTTTCCGATCATTGTCTTGTATCCTGTACTGTGGGCAGTGACGTACATAAATATCAACCTTTTTAATATACTTTTCGTGATTACAGATATTTCAATCATGCCAGTTTCACTTATGATTTAAAGAATATTTCTTTTGATCAGATATTTTATTTTAAGGATATTAATGATAAACTTAATTGTTTCAATAAGCTTCTTCTCGATTTATTTGATCTCTACGCTTCAGTTGAGAACTGTTATGATCCGCAAAAAAGACCCCCATGGTTAACTGACAATATTAGAATCATAATGTCTCTTTAGGGACAAGGTTCTTGCTAAACATAATAGACGCAAATTGGTGCAAGACTGGAATTATTATAAAGATCTGAAAAACCAAACTAATTATGCAATAATGCGGGAAAAGAAAAGCAATAAAAAAGGTATATGGAAAATCTCAAAGTTTAGATATTCACACCAAACAAAAAAACCGCTGTATCCCTAGTCATTTAAGTGATGTTGAATTAATAAATACATATTTTATAGCTTCATCAAACAGTGAAACACCAATAGACAGAGATACACTAAATTAGTACTTAACTACTACTAAAGAAAACATAGCAGACTTCTCATTTAAAGAAACTGACGATACTGAAATATATAAAACTATTTTATCCTTCAAGTCCAAAGCTGTAGGTGTAGACCAAATTAGTTTAAGCATGCTACTATATGCCTGTCCCCATATTTTGCGATATATAAGCCATATTTTTAAATACGTATTAAAGTTAGGAGTTTACCCTGTTATTCCCATTCTTTATTGTATCTCAAAAGTGTTTGTGAAAATTATTAATAACCAAATTAGATCTCAATTAGATAAATTTAATATTTTACCACAGCATCAGTCGGGTTTCCGATCTGGGCATAGTTGCACTACCGCGTTGCCTAAAGTAACTGATGACATATTTACCACCATAGACCAAAATAATTTGTTCTTACTTGTTTTACTAGATTACTCCAAAGCCTTCGATAGAATAAAACATTGGTCACTTTTGGCAATCTTTCATTATATAGGTTTCACAGAGAAAGCCATGTTTCTGATTAAGAATTATCTAATTCAACGTTCTCAATCTGTAATTTTGGGAGGATTGGAGTCAGAACTAGTCACTATTGAAAATGGAGTCCCACAAGGCTCAATTTTGGCCCCCCTAATGTTTACTTTGTATACTTTTCAATTTTATCAACATCTAAAATATTCTAGTGCTCACTTCTATGCGGACGACACATAAATATATCTGTCCTTCCCCGAAAGGAATATACAAATTGCATGTAGTAATCTAAATAATGATATTGATTCATTAGTATCAATTTCCAATAAATTCTGTCTCTCAATAAACCCTTCTAAATCTAAGGTAATTCTATTTGGAAGAGGCGCTGCTCGGAAAAGATCTCCAAATTTGATTGATATCAGGGTAAACAATGAAGTACTATCAGAATCAGCCCATGAAAAAAAATTTGGGATTAGTTCTAGACAATCGACTTAAGTTTTCTCAGCATGTTACAATGGTTACAAAAAGAGCATTTTGTAATCTCAAATTAATTTAGAGTAATAGGGGTATTCTCAATGAAAAGTCTAAGACAGTCTTATTTGATTCATTAGTACTGTCACATCTCAACTATGCTGATAGCGTGTACAGCTCTGGTCTTAATAAAGCTGACTCTCAACTGCTTCAATTAATACAAAACTCATATATCCGATTAATCTGTGGTTTAAGGTGACGTGACCATGTTACGAAACACTTAAAAGAGATTGGATGGCTCAACATCGAAAACGGAAGGCTACTGCATCGCAGTGTCCTCCTCCATAAAGTTGTAACTCAACAAAAGCCATCCTATCTATAAAAAAAATCAAGCTTCGGATGGACGTTCATAACATAAACGTACATCGTAAAAGCCCCCAGCATAACACGGCTCTTTACCAAGCGTCATCTTCATATAACATTGATAAAATATACAAGTTACAAGATAACATGAATAGTCTACCCATATATTCCTTCATGAAGAAATTTAAAGATTTGCTCATTGCAGGTGCTTCTCAATTTAAATAAATAGGTTCGTATTTTGATATCCTGCCTTACAACTCTGTCTTCTGGATCTAATAACTTCCGTATTTGTTATATTGTGTGTGTATTAATTAAGTTTTATTGCCCACCCTGGTGAATGGTATCGAATGTGTTTGTTTTATTTTTCCTAATTTTTCAAAAGATTTTAATTGTTCTGTACCATTCACTGTCGATGGGCGTTGCAATTGAGTGGAAGAGCGCAGTTCTTCGTACTCCGATGAACAACGAACTGTCGATGATAGATATTTAGTTTAAATTTTACCAATCCCATTTTGTATTTCTTTATCAATCAATAAAAGCAATTATTATTATTAATAGTTCTGTAATGCCCCCTAAGATTTTTCAAGTTGCCTTGAGTTATTTTCGACCGTTTATCAAAGACTGCATGGGGAGCGTTGTACATACGCCTGTCGGATGTTTAGCACGTCATATATATGTAAATAATTATTTTAGTTGTTAGTTGTAGTTAGTAATGTACTAGTCAAATGGAAGAGGGCAGTAATTGTCGAACTTGTACCATTTCTTTTTGAATAAATGTATTTTATTTATTTATTATTTACTTGTTCAGTTATTTAAGCAATAAATAAGACTGCAATTTATTAGTAATAGATATATGAATCTGTATTTTACTAGCCAAGTACTGGCTAAATATCTACTTATTATTATTATTATATTAATATTTAATTAAGTAATTGTAAATCTAAAACGCAATATCGTTTAAACTTTTTATAATACAAAAAGAATTTACAGTATAACACTATTTTACCTTCGGTGTAAATCATGTTGAACGTTTAATCATTAGAATTTGCATATGACATCTGAATTGTTTGGTGGAGGGTAAACTTGCGCTTCATGCATTCAAGGCTCGATAATGGATACATTGTGCTGCCTCCGCAAGTTGTAGCATTCTCACCGAGCCTCTCATTTATCAAGGCAACTAACATTTCTGTTAAACTTGGGGAGCAGGGGCATGTCATGTGCCGCCTATACTGACCATACCGGACTAAAAATTCCCCAGCATTCACTTTAACCACCACATTTATACATTTTCGAAATAATAATAATAATAATCATTATTTTTTTAGGACGTACGCAAATAAGTATAGAAATTGTCAAACAGTATAACTAAAAGAATCTTAAAGAACTAGTGTATATGTACAGATGAGAAAATGAAACGGAAAATGCCCGTATCAAATATAGAACTATATACAGCTAAATATAATATGACAAAAACATACAATAATGAACATACTATAATGGACATACAATAATAGACACAGGTTAAGGGTGAGGTTTTCTACAATTTTCTCGTGCTAAAAATTCTTGTTGATGACATTGAGATAAAATAAAAATTCGCTGACGTTATAGAAAAAAATAATGATTTTTAATCAATCAGTAGCATTTACAAAAGTAAAACAAATACAAATAGAACGGCAAATTGCAAGTAGAAAATTAAGCAGTACATAGAGCAAATTGCAAAGTAGAAAAGTAAAAATAGAACAATATATATAGATTAAGATAAATAAACCAAAAGTTCTCCCACGGAGTACAGAGTACTTATTGCGGGGTGACGATTGGTTCATTCATTGGATTCATTTACAACAGACTCCTGCAAATACATATATCCCCAAAACTTATTCATTAACATTATTCATGTATTAAATTGGGTTATTCTTGTACCATTTACTATTAGCCTATTTTTTGCACACCATTCGCTGAAGTGATTTATGGTTGCTTCAATTTTTTCTCACAGTTGTGTTATGTTTGTATCAGAAAGTACAATTATTACATCATCGGCATACATAAAGATTCCACCATGACTAATAAAGTTTACAATGTCATAAATATATAACAGAAAAATTAAAGGCCCTAAGACACTACCCTGAGGGGTTCCGATATTTATATTATATTCATTAGAGATGACATCAATTTTCACCACCATTTTTCTATCCTTAAAGTATGAGGTTAACCAGTCATTTATGAAGCCACGGAATCCTAGTTTAGCCATATTCTCAGAGACAAAACTAGGCACAGTATCAAATGCTCGAGTCAAGTCAAAAGACAAAGCTACCACGTATTCACCAATCATCCTATCATTAATATGTTGGATAAGTTCTGTTGTCCCAGTCTCTGTGGGAAACCCAGGTCGAAAGCCATGTTGGTAGTGTGTTAAGGCGTTGTGCTTATTTAGAAGAAAGTGATTTTTTTTGCAATAGCTTTATCTATGATTTGCGAAAAAATACTAAGTAAAGCTATTGGCCTATATTTATATTTCTCTTTTTTTAAGATTGGTAAAATGTCTCGTATTTTTAGACTTGCGGGGAAAGTACTGAGTACAACCAATTTATTAATTAGTTTCTCAATGATAGGAGATATTTCTTTACTGCATTTTTTTATTAGATCCACTGGACCAGTGGATTTTTTGTTTGGTAAATTCATAATAATTTCGTTAATCTCTTCTTCACATAAAGGGCTTAAATGTATTGTCGCATTATTATTCGATCCTACGGTACATTGATTAAGTATATCTTGGCCAAAATGAGAGATAATTTTTTCATCGACCGTCGTTGATAGGAAATTTCCAAATAACTCTACTACGTCATGTAGATTAGTTACGATGTCGACGTTATGAGATATACTTCATGTTTAATTGACCTTTTCTTTTACCTATTGTAAATAAAGTAATTTAGAATATTCCATACAGTTTTCGATTTATTTTATGGATTTTCAATTATTCTTTGTATAATTTTCTCTTTTCATTTTTTATAGCGACAGTCACATTCTTTTTTAGGGCTTTTAATGGAGTAACAATAGCCCAAAATAAGGCAATATATAGGAAATTCTACATGGAGCAACGCGACATAAAAAAAATAAGTTTTTTTGGTGAAACTAAGAACACCCTGAGTTTTCCGGTTCGAGTAGGTGGGGGAACCCTTTTTTTCGCGAAAAAAGGATAAATTGGTCAGTTTTAAGGGTGGTTTATCAGTTTTAATTTATTTTGGACCCTTTAAAATGCTAGTTAAAAAATGAGCACGAGACCCTTTTATTGTAGATGATCAAGGAACTTTCAGTTCAAATTTCGTGAAAATCGGTTCACCGCCTCCCATGATATTTATATAAATATACTGAAAGAACGTCAAAAATTGAATTACGGCTAACTTGGCCAAAATTAAACCAAATTTGATTAAATTATAGACGAAGCTAACATATGTAACCAGAAAATAGCTTGCCAAATTTTAGCAAAAAATATCCAACAGTTTGGCTGCAATTCCATTTTTAGTCCAAATTCCACAAAATTTTCAAAACTTTCGCCAATTTGCCCAAATGGTCGAACGACAATTTTTTTTTCACCAAATTGAAAGTATTCTTATGTACTTTCACGTGATGCAATTATAAAATTATTTTTTTTAATTTAGCTGATTGTTGTCATTTTTGGTATATATATGCGCGCGGCGATTTCCCGTAATTTTCGGTATTATACGTATGCGCGCACAAATATACATGTAATTATTCACTTATAATATCACAAGAACTTAAATTATTTCCAGGAATAATTTAAGCTTGCGTGGTATTCGGTAAGAAAATTTCACACCACTTCACACCATAATTTGGATAAAAATTATTAATCCAACCTGATATTTTAAATTAATTTCACTGCTTGTCAAGTTGGCCAGGGTATTGTTGTTTTTGACATATGTTGATTTGTCATTTTTGTTTAACCGGTTCTGTCACAAAGCTTAATAATTACTAGTTTAAAAGGTCTGTACGTTGAGTTTAATAAGTGTTTAGCAAAATGTCGCGATTTGGTAAAGAAAATCAACAAGAAATTAGGCAAGAAACTCAAAATATAACACCAGATAACACCCGAAAATCAAAATCAAGTGTATGGAAACAGTTGAATTTTGTGATGGAAAGTTGTATAATATTCATGAGTGTATGAGTGTAGTGCAGGTGGCTACTATATTGGAGGACTACGCATTTAACATGAAAAAGAAAAATTTTGAAGATTATAAGGAAAGTGTGGTCAAAGTGATGTGGAACTTTACTGCTAAGCAGTTACACGAAATTTATTACGAAAAATATAAAATAAAATTTAATCCGTTTTCTGATGTGGAATTTGCGACCGCCAGAGCTGCACGAGATGCTAAGCGCAAAAAATTACAGAGAGACCCATTAAAAGGAAAAATGAGTGCTTCAACCTTAACCAGTGACGAATACAAAAAAATTATTGAAATGTGAAATGAAAATACTCCAGATGGATTGCAGCGTAAATTTTTTCACATAGTTTCACATGAGCTGGCATGGAGAGGAGGGGAAGGATATTCTGCGTGTATCCAATACTTCAAAGAAAAACTGATAATTTCGGAAACCCAAAAGGTCGGATAGAATATAATCCAATATTCTCCAAAACCACACAAGGTGGTTCTAAAAAACTGTCGGATAGTAAATGGTTGATTACAAATTTCGACAATCCACAAATGTGTCCTGTTTGTTTGTTTAAGAAGTTGATGGAAAAAAAGGGGAAATCTTATTCAGACCGACAGATTATTCTTAACACCAAACCCATACTGGAGTCAACCTAATTCGAAAGGATGGACAAGAATAGCCCAGTTGGTAAGAACACTGTATCTTCATGGTTTAAATCAGCAGCTTCTGATATAGGAATTGACACTAAAAAAGTAAAAATAACTAATCATTCTGCAAGAGCAACAGCTGTTTCGAAATTAGCCAAGGAAGGAGTTGGTGAACAACAGCTCATTAAAATTACTGGACACAGTAATAGTCAGTCAATCAAATCTTACTTACAATTGGACGTTGAACATCATCATCAGATGATTGAATCCACGAGGAGAATTTCATCAAGTACTAGTAAGTTTAATCATGATCAGAGCACAATGCAAAATAAAACAGAAAGTACCCAGATTCAACCCACCAATTCAAGCCAGCCCACAAACATTTATAATAATTGTGTTTTTAATATTAATAAAACCTATAATAATTAAATTTATTTCGTTATTATTTTGCTTATTAGTCGATATCATTAGAGATTTGCCAATGAAAATATTAGTTCAACATGAAATAAATTCTAAAAAAATCATATAGGTATATCCACCATATGTCGTTAAATAAAAAAAAATTACCAACTTTAGTTACACCAAATGCTCAGGGTATTAGCTCAGTCTATCGCTCTTTCATAATTTGAGGTTACTAAAGGTGATAGAAATGTATTTTTTGTTAAAGTAATCCATAACACTTCTAATTTAAAAAATATAATATTAACATGGTTTGTTGCAGTAGGTGGCCGTGATATAGGCGGCCATGCTTTTGACATATGAGGTTTATATTGGTAAATTACATTAAGTTACTGTATAGTAAACCAGCAAACAAAGATATTTTTATGTAAAACATTTCTTGTAAGTATTTGCGTTAAACAATTTGAGAAAAATGGAAGCTTTGAAAAGTACAATTTATGTAAATACTGCAAAGAGTTGAGTCAAGCGCAAATATGTCATCCAAGATTAATATATTTGACGAATTTAATGGAAGATTGCGACCAGGAATCATTAGAGTCGAATGTTTTGTTTACGAAAATCCGAGAAAGTCTGCTGCAGATGTCAAGAAAATATGGCCTTTTGCGTAAAAGAGATTTGAACAAAATTGTTTCAAAATATTACGTATATGTCTTAAAACACAGACATCTAATTAATTCATTACCTTCCTATTCACCATTAAGAAGAGAGGATGGGTTAGAATTCAAGCAACATTTAATCTTACTATGTTTGTACATCCTACGTTTTTTGAATTATAAATTGTTAATGCATAATAATTTAACAAATTTGTGTTTTCTGTTTAATGAAACTTTATAGCGAATAATAAATAATAATGTTAATTTAGAAATTTTGCATTATTCACAGGTACATCTACATTATTTAATGTTTGTTGATCATATGTTTACCTTTTCAACTGTCAAAAAAATTTCACTTAAATATCGTGGCGCCTCGAAAAAATTTCCAAAAATTTCTTTAATTGCCATGGTAACTAGTCAAAATTAAGGTATCTTATTGGTTAAAAAGTAGAGGTGTGAAATTTTCATTATAAAAATTTCAATATTAATAATAAAAAGTGATTGTGAGCAGGTTTTAAATATTTAGATAAAAAGAATACTGTCGGAGGGAAGATTTTTTTGAAAGTTCACTTGATTTTTATTAAACTTATTACATATATGGACTAAAAATGGAATTGCGGCCAAACTGTTGGATATTTTTTGCTAAAATGTGGCAAGGCTATTTCTTGGTTATATTGGTTAATTTCTTTTAAAATTTCATCAAATTCTGTTCAGTTTTGGCTAAGTTAGCCGTAATTCAATTTTTGATGTTTTTTCAGTATATTTATATACATATCGTGGGAGGCGGTGAACCGATTTTCACGAAATTTGAATTGAAGGTTCCTTGATCATCTACAAAAAAAGGGTCCGTGCTCGTTTTTTAACTAGCGTTTTAAGGGGTCCAAAAATTAAAACTGAAAAACCACTCTTAAAAATGACCAATTTACCCATTTTTTGCGAAAAAAAGGGCTCCCCATCTACTCGAACCGAAAAGCTCAGGGTAATCTTAGTTTCACCAAAACAAACTTATTTTTTTATATCGCATTGCACCATGTACAATTTCCTCTGAAAATCTAATTTTACTCCACTATTTGTATTGTTGATTGAGTTGCGCATCATCTACAATTTTTCTAAGCCAGTTCATATGCTTTAACCTGGTTAGATTTTCTCGAAGCTGGTCAGAAAAGCGAATTGCATTTTTAATACTAGGTACCCATTTTATTTAGAAGGAATTTAAACTCATTGAGAGTATTTTCATTTTTTTTTTATTTATTGGGTTTATACTTATCATGAATGATATTTGGAGGGACATTAGAGGATGAGTTTAAGTGCAATAATTGACCATAGTGGTCTGACAAGCCCGTTTCAAAGTTTAAACATGTTGTATTTCCAGGAGCACTTGATACGATAGTCAATGGCAGAAGAGGTGGTGTGCATGGAGGTAGTAAAAACTCTTATTGGTTCTGATATCATTGATGTTAATTTGAAAGAGGCTGAATTGAGGCTGATTGAATAATGCACCGTATGTTATTTGTTGTTAAAAAGTAGAGCTTTATTTACAATCTAATTCGCTATGACAAAAGACAAATTACAATTCCATGTTTGCAGAATATATTAATTAGTAACAAACACAAATTCTGCACATCAATTAGAGATCAAAGTTTCAAACAATTTACTTTAAATTAAATACAACGTAAAACAGCAATAAATGATATCACCCTGGGGTTTAAAAGCATGCAATCCATGTCATCCTTTAGGATTAAACCGATTATTTTTATATAAATCAAACATGGTAAAACATGGAAAATTCCTCGAAAGCAGAAATGAAAAATTGTACGGCATCGGAGGTCGTTTGTCAGAATTTCCTGTTTCCGATAAATATTTTTATTAATTATCTGTCTTTTTTACTACTTCTTAGTGTCGATCTACTTAAATTGAATGAATGATGGGTTTGTATGTATAGCGCGTGATAGTAAATTCTATTATCTAGCACAAAACAAAATTGTATTTTTACTAAACATCGCTCCATCAAGGAGAGTCCCACACCAAAAGCGTGAAGGATTTTTAGTAGGCTATAACATTTTGTCTATTATAAACGTATTTAAGAGTTCTCCGGAGTGTATTAGTCATCCATGCTTCCAATTTTAATTGTAAATGACTTCACGTCAATAAAATGACGCAGCCAAATGTACGGTGTGCTTGGAAAGAGAGAGATAGAGATGTAATAGAATATGACATTGTACAAATTTATTATATCTAATATTTAAATCTCTCTTTACTCCTGATGACATTAGGGCTAATTTTATTTTAGTTCTACAAAAGGGAAAATGTTTATTTGAATAATACTTATGTGGGATGATCAAAATTATTTTTGCAAATCGAAAATACAAGAAAGAAATTATATTTTTTTATATATACCTTCTTCTCTCTCATCGTCCCACATGGTAACATGTTTTTAATGTCTTCTAGTGAAAGCCGTTTTTTAAAATAATGTTTTATATGAGAGTATATCGAAGCGTCTTGCCGGCTCATATCCGGAGTGCTCCTAAGACATTGTGTTGATTGTTCTTGGTACAAGGATTGTTTTTGATGGAGTTTTTTTATTTCTAATTATTCAAGAAAATTTAAACGTTTACCTTTTCCTTCTATGAGAAGTAAATTTATGTTATCTGTGTAAATGAAATAATCATTTTCAATTAAATGTACCACTATTCCTGTAGTTTTATTATTATATGAAAGTAATTATTTGTGTTCTTTCAACCTGTTAACAATACTTCTACCACTCTGACCAATATAGTATGTACATTTGATTTGATATACACCAGAGTTATTAAGTTTATTTATTGTCCCTTTAATACTAATCGAAATTCTTCCCAAGTTTGCTTTATTTACGCTTCTTGTGCTATTACCTAAATTATTTAGTTTCCGCTATATTTTGGGATATAAGTAATAAAACTGTGTCTTGTAGATTTTTAGGTGCAGTTGAGGCACTTTATATTCTTTGTTTTTAACCACATTATCCATTATTTTTTAAATTTGTTTAACTATCATATTCGATTCTATACTACAATCAATTTCGTTTAAAGGGAAATTAATAACTGGAGTTTGCTGTTAAAGGAATTCAATTGAAAATAATAATTGAATATATTTGAATCCTGCAAAATTTCAAAAAAATAATGGGGAAATTATTAGAGCAGATGGAATGAGTTGCTTCGTTTATAGAGTATGTGTTAATAATGGATAAAACACGCAATGAATACGTGTTTCGAGTTAAAGTTGTACTAAAAAATTTGTAGATATGGGATTCACTTTAGAAGCGTAAATATTATTTTTTAAAGGTCTTCATACAAACGAAAATTGAAGCTGTGGTGAATGCACCAATACCAAAGAATGTTAGATAGCTTAAATAATTTTTAGGCATGGTAATTTATTACCACAAATTTATACCAAATAGGTCCAACCTTCTTAAGACTTTATATTTATTAATTCAATTTGGATAAAAATTGCTTAATAAAATAAAAAATATTTTACTGTCGACTGGTTTTAAGTAGACTTTGACCATAAATTAGATATTAAATTAGCTGTGGATGCATCCTTATATGGGATAGGTGCAATTATAATACAATAAATAAATGGGGTAGATAAGCGGGTTGTCCAAATGTCCCGGACATTATCAAAAGTGAGTAAAAGTATAGTCAAATTGAAAAAGGGGCATTAGTTATTATTTTTGGGATTTCCAAATTTCGTCAGTATTTATTTTTAAAAGATTAATTTTTTTTAACAAATGACAAGACCTTTGTAGCTATTTTTGGTTCAAAAAAGTTTATACCTATCTTTGCAGTAAATCGCTTATAGAGATGGACATTAATCTTGGCAAATTTTCAATTTGATATAAAATATGTAGTCAGAACAAAATTATGTTATTTTTTTCCCAGTTGCCCCTATCACAAACGAAAGATAATACAGAAAATATAAAATTTTTAATTGGTTACATTGCATACAATGAAAATATACCACTTTTAAACACAGTAATTCGCTATTAACACTAAAGATCTGTACGTAAACTATCGACGGCGATGGCCACTGCTAGATTACCTGCTACTTGGGGACGGCGCACTAAAAATTAGCAACAAGTTCATGATCAAGTAGCGTATCAAATATGGAAACTGATCAGTGCTTTAACTCGTTAATAACTGATAATTATTTGTAACATTTCTTATTATAAAAAAATGAATTCAATTTTGATAAAAATTGCTTAAACGTTTTTAATAAAATAAGAAATATTTTATTGTCGACTGGTTTTAAGTAGACTTTGACCATAAATTAGATATTAAATTAGCTGTGGATGCATCCTTATATGGGATAGGTGCAATTATAATACAATAAATAAATGGAGTAGATAAGCGGGTTGTCCAAATGTCCCGGACATTATCAAAAGTGAGTAAAAGTATAGTCAAATTGAAAAAGGGGCATTAGTTATTATTTTTGGGATTTCCAAATTTCGTTAGTATTTATTTTTAAAAGATTAATTTTTTTAACAAATCACAAGCCCTTTGTAGCTATTTTTGGTTCAAAAAAGGTTATACCTATCTTTGCAGTAAATCGCTTACGGAGATGGACATTAATCTTGGCAAATTTTCAATTTCATATAAAATATGTAGTCAGAACAAAATTATGTTAATTTTTTCCCAGTTGCCCCTATCAGAAACGAAAGATAATACAGAAAATATAAACTTTTTAATTGGTTACATTGCATACAATGAAAATATACCACTTTTAAACACAGTAATTCGCTATTAACACTAAAGATCTGTACGTAAACTATCGACGGCGATGACCACTGCCAGATTACCTGCTAGTTGGGGACGGCGCACTAAAAATTAGCAACAAGTTCATGATCAAGTACTATCAAGTATGGAAACTGATCAGTGCTGTAACTCGTTAATAATCGACAATTATTTGTAACATTCAAAATTTATTTTATAATTAATTTTTTGAATCTTGGAAAAATAATTACTGTTCTGCGTATTTTAAAAATATTATGATTGATTGATCTGAATATATATCTATATTTCAAAAACCCCCTGTATGGAGGCCAGGAATTGATTGCGACATTGAATGATAGCTTGTAATGTTTGTTCATGATATAGAAATATTCCGGAAAAAATCGAATTAATTAATTGGAAATATCCAAATAGTTATTGGGACAGATATATATTGAACATTTAGGTGCTATATCTGGAAAATATATTTTTGTTGTAAGTCAAAATGGCCAGAGCCTCTTATTGTAATTAGTACCATGGTACAAGCATAAAAATATTAGATCTCTTCTTGCGAGTTATAGTTTACTAAAATGGATAATAGAATCTCGTTTGTTTCAGCCGAATTTACATTCACTTTAAAACTAAATGGGATAAATATAGGTCATAGGCGTCCTTATAATCCTGCCTCTAATGGACAAGCCGAAAATTCGGTAAAATAGTTCTTCATTTACTCATTCAAATATAAGAACCCGCACATTATCTATAACTCGAACAGTACAGTAATTTTGTTCAACACTGAAAGAATCTTTGATCTCGTTTCTTTGTTTAAAATGATTGTGTTTTGTGAATTATCTATTAAATTATCTATTTAAAATTAGTATGTTCTACGAGCGGGACTGAGGTGAACAGACTTTTAATATCGAGGGAGACTAATTTTGCGTTATTGGGAATTTCATCTACTATGGAATACATCTATGGAATTTCATGTACTTGCAATAAATTCAAAAGTATTTTTATAGAATACATAGACTTAAAATTGATTAGCCTTGGTAAATCGTAATTTAGTTCTTTGCACAATTTATAAGAAGGATAGAAGTATGTCTGGCAGAAAAGTTCCAGGAAGGGTTAAGTTATAAGTGTTTTAAATATAAGTTTAAAATATTCTACGACTATACTATTCAACTTGCTATTATTCTATCAAGGTCTTCGAAATCATCTTGTATCATCGCATATGTTTGTAACTAAATACCGTCTGATCAACATGGGCTTATGAGTTATAGATCAACGACTACAAAATTAGCTGTTTTTAGCCAATATGTCTCAAATATAGTAGATAGGCAGGGGCAGGTAGATGTCGTTTATACAGACATTTCAAGGACCTTCTACAGGACAAATTGTGCCATCTTACTTAGGAAGCTGACACAATTTAGTTTCTACCCCAACGCTATAGAATTTCCTTACATCTTACTTATAGAAAAGACAACAGTATGTCGCATACAATGGTTTTAGTTCATCTTATTATATTGTTACCCCAGGTGCCCCTTAAGGGTTTAATCTTGATCCCCTTCTCATTCTGTTATTTATTAATGATTTAAATGATGTAATCGATTGCTGTAAACTATTTTTCGCCGATAACTAAAAAATATATTCAATTATAACTTGTATTGATGACTGTAGGAAGTTACAATCTGATTTGAATCACGTTCAATCTTGGTGTCTAGACAATAAATTAGACCTCAACGTTTTTTTTTTTTTTAAACATTTATTTAACGTCGGCCTATTTCCGCTACTGAGGCCTAACACCGACGCCTGTAGACGAGCTACCCCCAACCAGGAATTTTGCCGAACCTCTTCCCTTAAGAAGAGTAGGGATCTTTTACTTGCCTAACATTTAATAGACAAGGGACCGACGGCTTTACATCCCCTCCGAAGGATGGTATATCTCCTATACAATCCTCGCCTAAGGTTGTATAGCTTCCACGCATACACTGATATACAAGCCGCTGGAAGATGGGTGAGGCGAGGACGTGGTCTTCGTTGGAACGGTCACCAACGCTCGCCCCTAACCTCAACGTTTGCAAATGCAATATTAATAGCTTCTCAAGAAAGAAAACAGTATGAATTTGCGCATCATATTGAGAATGATACATTATCTCGATGTACTACCAGTAAGTATTTAGGTGTATTATTTATTGTAAATTTACTTTTAATGAGCATATAACTTTACAAGTGTCCGAGGCAATGAAATTTTATGGGTTCATCGCAAGAAATTATAAGAAATTTGTTGATATTAATGCTTTGAAAAATTGTACTTCTCTTATGTCCGTTCTAGGCTTGAGTGTGCAGCTCTGATTTGGTATCAATACTATAACTGCAATAAAACAATGGTGGAATGGGTTCAAATAATATTCTTAAAATATGAGAATTTCAAAGCAGATGGCGTTTATCCCGAAAGAGGAATAAATTACAACTATTTAACTGGTAATATTAGGCCGGAAGATTCTGAACTTGTACTTAATTTTAAAACATAATATCTTTAGTCGCAAACTCCTTTATAAAATCCTTATTTTACTATAAGAAATGTAACCAGACTGCAACCAACAGCTACTATCCGGGCTATGTGCCCCGCCGAGCGCTGAATTACAAGTTACAAGCCGGGCGCGTTAAGTGTAATAATTGCATATTACCTTCAAAACGCTAATGCTTCGATTGCAACAAACACCAACCGAAAGACTGATCCTACTTAAAGGAGCTCTCGTGCCAGTCGTCACACACCACTTTCAGACTGCAGTTTCGAGCTGTTGGCTCTCGTCAGTGCAAGGTAGGCATATGACGACCGACAAGAGGATCATTTCACTATTTAGCACATTTCGGTGTCTTTGGAATAGCGACATGTAAAACAGCCAGCGGGCGCCATCTAGCGGTCCAGTGTCTGTTGCAATCGAAAAATAAATAGCCTGACTGGGCTTGGCATAGTTCAAATGTGCTTTTAGAGGGCAGAATATTAAAACACAATATTTTTAGTCCCAAACTCCTCTATAAAATCCTTATTTTACTCTAAGGAACATAACCAGACTGCAACTTACAGCTACTCTCCCCGCCGAGTGCTGAATTACAAGTTAGGCATTTGCGTTTTGATGGTAATATGCAATTATTACACTTATCGCGCCAGGCTTGTAACTTGTAATTCTGCGCACGGCGGGGCACATAGCCCAGAGAGTAGTTGTTGGTTGTAGTTTGGTTACGTTCCTTATAGTAATATAAGGATTTTATAGAGGAGTTTGCGACTAAAAACATTATGTTTTAATATTCCGCCCTCTAAAAGCACATTTGAACTTGTAATTAATGTGTACTAATATGTATCAGGACTTAATTATTGTAATTAAGTGATTAATAAATCAGTGTTTTGTGAAAATTCTTGTTGTAATTATTGGATCTACGTACACGTAACAATATTATCAACTTGGATTTAAGAAGGATTCGTATATCGCTAACATTTTTATCCTACGTTGGTTGTTCCTCTTTACTTGGCATTATTAAGTTTAATGTACCTAGAAGTAGCTCCAGGCATAACCCAACCAGTGTATGTTATGTGCCAATATTTTAACAATTTATATAATATGTGATATTAATTGTTGTTCATTAGATACTCTTATTGAAATAGCATTTCTAAATCTCGATGAAAATGTTATTTAATACTTTGTCTTACAATCATCATTTATTTCACAGATACATCTGGAATGTAACCACTTATACTTAGATATTAAGTAATTATGTATTGTTCTGTAGAAGACCCATTGGTCTTCTATTGGGCAATAAGGCTATTATTATTATTTTTATTAACTTGCAAAGCTCTTAGTAAATGTCTAAAAAGTCGAAACGTGTAGAATATTCTGAATTACATCATTTGAAAACATCTAAGAACAGTGCATGCTTAAAATAATGATAACTAGTTTCAAGAAGTTTCACATTGAACCAACCGCAAACCCAATGCATTATATAGTCACACTCCAAATGAAGGTTAACATTGTTTATTGGTACAATTACTGTTGAAATGCCAAAAACGTAGCAACTAACTCAACAACGTAACTTATAAACATGTACATAAAAACCGGCATAGATATATTTTCAAACCAGTAAAATATTCCTCTTGTTTCAGAACCAATCACCGAAATACTGGGAAGCCCAGAGCTGTTCATCAACATGGGCTCCACCATCAACCTAACATGTATAGTACAGTACGCCCCCGAACCACCACCTAATATTGTCTGGTCACAAAATTCCGAAGTAATCAATTTCGATTCTCCCAGGGGAGGGATCAGTCTTGTCACCGAGAAAGGATTTATAACGACAAGCCGTCTTTTAATTCAGAAAGCCGGACAAGGAGATTCCGGCCTTTACACTTGTACGCCGTCCAATGCGAATTCCGCCAGCGTTCGTGTTCATATACTTAATGGTGAGTATTTCATTTTGCAGTGAGTTTACATCGTGGCCCATTACTTATCTTGTACGGTTTTGATTCAAGGCGGTATATTCTTAGAGAAATAGATGTGTCTGCGGAAATGGAGATATACTATATGGTCAAAACTGGATTTTTCATTCCGGTCTGATTTGTGCGGAGAGCTTTAGGTATATATCAGCTGGAATTACACGTACGAGATCCTAGTTTAAAACAGCATTGCATAAATACTTGCATATAGCCGTTATCATTAAAATAATGAACAGTTAGTATTTAATAAATTAAATTATGAATTAATGATACTTTCAATACGGCGTCAGAGAAGAGTTGTTAACTTCAGATGCTATGCATATTGCATATCACAGTAAATCCGATTTACCCGTCATTAAGTTTTGCTCAAAAACCGCTAGCGATCTTTTAAAATGTAGCAAAGGATTTTAACACAATGTAACATGGGAAGTTGGTATATATTAATTGGATGGAATCTGCGTTAGGTTCTTGATGAAACATATTCAATAGAATAATTATAAATATTCAAAAGAATAGTTACAATAAGCACTTGGTTTATTGCTTCATTAGTTTTGTTCAGATTCCTCTGACATATGTTTATGCCTTACGACCATTATCAAAGAGCAAACTGACCTGAAAGTGGTGGTTCACAATATATATCTTACAAATCCTCTACCCATCTAGAGGGAGATAATAACTTGATTTCCTATTTCTTAAAATTTAACAATACAGGCCGGAACTACGAACTTAATTTTTATTTTATTACTGTGTCTAACACAGGCTTGTTCATAAATTCTGTTTGTGTATTTGTAACATTTTTATGGCTTCTTAGGGCCTTCTTAATATCTAAAATTTCAAGCATGTCTAAGATTTTTCCTTTGTTTGCATTATGCAAAAGTTTAACACTACTACCGTTAAATACTTGATTTTGCTCAATGCAATGTTCGGCGAAACCAGTTGATTTTTCATTATATAAAATAGACTGTTTGTGTTCTCTTACATCTATGCTACAGCCACTCTGGCCTATGTATACGGCATCACAGTTGTCGCACTTTATTTCATATACCCCCGATTTTTTAATATCTTCTGTCTTTTCTTTATTATTAACCAACAAGCGACCTAAATTATTTTTATTCGTTGATATTTTATTAATACCTAATTTATTTAATCTATTACATACTGAGTTGCTAACCTTATTTACATAATTTATACTATGCCACTTTTTGTTTTCCATATTTGGCACATTATAAAAATGTTTTTGTATTATTTTTCTCTGTTTATTTTTTATTAATTTGTCAATAAGTAACTCATCATAGCCATTGTTTTTTGCTAGCGTTTTAAGAATTCTAACTTCCTTTTCAAAGTTAACCCTATTTATATTTAGAGATAATATAGTCTGTGTCCATAGCCATGAAACGGTGACATTTTTATCTTCTAAGATTGATTACAATTTGCATGTGTAAGAGTGTCAGTAAAAGTTGGCTTTCTGTAAATATCAAGTTCTAGCCCATGTTCTTTACGTGTCATCGTAATATCTAAAAAGTTTATTGATCGTTCTTTTTCCATTTCAACAGTAAAGTGAATTTTGTTGTTTAGGGAGTTAATAAAATGGATGAAATGTGATAATTGTCTCTCAGTACCGATCCATATATAAAACACATCGTCAACATATCTTACCCAAAAATGTATATAGTTAAGGAGAGTATTGTTTGTGGTAAAAATATTGTTTTCAAAATTTGCCATGAATATTTCAGCTAATAATGGGCTTAACGGACTACCCATCATAGGTAAGCCGTTTACTTGTGTATACATTTTATTATCGAATTTAAAATAATTTTGTTTTATACACATATTAATTAATGTTTGTAAATCTTTTTGTTCATTTTGATTCAATTCACTATTTGAGATAAGATGTTGTAATATATCCTTAAGCTCATGAATAGGGATAGAGGTAAATAAACTTTTAACATCAAAGGAAACTAATTTGGCATTTTCGGGTAAGGTTATGTTTTCCAATTTGGTCACAAGTTTTAAAGAATTTTTTATATTGTAAGGGGATTGAAACTTAATCAATTGTGGTAAAGTCGAATTGAGTTTATTACATAGTCTATAAGCCGGTGCGTTAATATAAGACACTATCGGTCATATAGCAAAACCCTCCTTATGAATTCTTGGTAAACCATAAAGTATGGAGGCTGTAGCATTAATTAATAGAAAGTTGTTTGTTTGAAAATTTGTTATATTGGGTGTATTTTTCTTTAGCAATACCTGAAATTTTTTAGTAGGGTCATGTTTTAGTTCTTTAAAATCATCAGTATTTAAAATGAACGAATTCATGAGCTTAAGGATATATTACAACATCTTATCTCAAATAGTGAATTTAATCAAAATGAATAAAAAGATTTACAAACATTAATTAATATGTGTGTCAAACAAAATTATTTTAAATTCGATAATAAAATGTATACACAAGTAAACGGCCTACTTATGATGGATAATCCGTTAAGTCCATTATTATCTGAAATATTCATGGCAAATTTTTAAAACAATCTTTTTACCACAAACAATAATCTCCTTAAATACATATATTTTTGGGTAAGATATGTTGACGATGTGTTTTGTATATGGATCGGAACTGAGAGACAATTGTCACATTTCATCCATTTTATTAACTCCCTAAACAACACAATTCAGTTTACAGTTGAAATGAAAAAAGAACGGTCAATAAACTTTTTAGACATTACACTGACATGTAAAGAACATGGGCTAGAACTTGATATTTACAGAAAGCCAACTTTTACTGACACTCTTACACGTGCAAATTGTAATCAATCTTAGAAGATAAAAATGTCACCGTTTCATGGCTATGGACACAGACTATATTATCTCTAAATATAAATAGAGTTAACTTTGAAAAAGCAGTTAGAATTCTTAAAACGCTAGCAAAAAACAATGGCTATGATGAGTTCCTTATTGAGAAATTAATAAAAAATAAACAGAGAAAATTATATCAAAAACATTTTTATAACGTACCAAATATAGAAAACAAAAATTGGCATAGTATAAATTATGTAAATAAGGTTAGCAACTCAGTATGTAATAGATTAAATAAATTAGGTATTAATACAATATCAACGAATAGAAATAATTTAGGTAGCTTGTTGGTTAATAATAAAGAAAAGACAGAAGATATTAAAAAATCGGGGGTAAGTATATGAAATAAAGTGTGACGACTGTAATGCCGTATATATAGGTCAGACTGGTCGTAGCAAAGATGTAAGATTAAGAGAACACAACCAGTCTGTTTTATATAATAAAAAATCAACTGGTTTCGCCGAACATTGCATTGAGCAAAATCACGTTTTCAACGGTAGTAGTGTTAAACTTTTACATAATGCAAACAAAGGAAAAATCGTAGACATGCTTGAAATTTTAGAAATTAAGAAGACCCTAAGAAACCATAAAAATGTTACAAATACACAAACAGAATTTATGAACAATCTTGTACTAGACAGAGTAATAAAATTAAAATTAAGTTCGTAGTTGGGCCTGTATTGTTAAATTTTAAGAAATAGGAAATCAAGTTATTATCTCCCTCTAGGTGGGTAGAGGATTTGTAAAATATATACTGTAAACCGCCACTATCAGGTCAGTTTGACTCTTTGATAATGGTGGCAAGGCCGAAACATATGTCAGAAAAATCTGAACGAAACTAATGAAACAATAAACCAAGTAACTATTCTTTTGAATATTTATAATTATTCAGTTGGTAAATAATTAAATAAATATGCCCGTCGGGGGTATATGTGGGGACTTGGTCGGGAATGAATGAAAACAATTCTCAGTCGGTTAAGTTTCTCCCCTTCTAGTTATTTTTTATCTGATATTTGGCTCGAAATACGTCTGGCTCTCGTGCCAGTCGCCCACACCACTTGCAGACTGCAGTTTCGAGCTGTTGGCTCTCGTTAGTGCAAGGAGCCCTAACCAATGGCTTGCGATCAGGTAAACAGGTAAAAATGCGTCCTTCTAATAAATGCCTAAAATGTTTGATTGAAGTATAAAGTGACAACAGTTCTCTGTCAAAAGTGGAACAACGTTTTTGAATATCTTTGAATTTGCTGGAAAAGAAACCTAAAAGGGCAGTTGAGTTAGCAGACTTTTATTTATTCTAGAACTGCGTCCATAGACACATATGAGTAATCTACAGATAAAGTAAGTGTGACGTTATCATTATAGTATGGATGAGACAACTGTCACGTTAACTATAACTTGCCTAGCTTTGAGAAAGCTGTCAGTGTGTTCGGTTTGTCAAAAGCTTATGTCTTCAATTTTATCGTGGACTAATATTATACTGAAAATATGTAAAGGAGCTAACATTTTTGCAAAGTGGGTTATAAATCGATGGTAGTACTTAATCATTCTTGTAAAACGCTGAAGTTGCAAAGGGTTGACGATTTGGGAAAATTATCAACAATGTCAATGTGTTCACTGGTAGGAGAATGCCGTCAGCGGAAATATGGTGGCCAAAGAACCAACACGGCATTCTAAAGACGCATCTAAATGGCTTGATGTTGATACCATAGTCTTCGAGACGTTGAAAAACAGTACGTAAATGCAACAAATGTTCATTTTGATCTTTATTGACAGTCAAAATGTCATCTAAATAAACAAAAATAAATGATACATTTTTGAGAACTTCGTTCATAAATCGTTGAAAGGTTTGGCCAGCGTTTCGGACTCCAAAGGGCATTCTAAGAAAATTAAAGAGGTCGAAAGGGGTAGTTATTGCAGTTTTATCAACGTCCTCTTCTGCAACTGAGATTTGATGATATGCACGGACCAGATCGATTTTTGACAAAATGCTAATACCATGTAAATGAGAATTCAATGGATATCGATAAAAAATGGTGACTGTGTTAAATGGTCCACGGTCGCCACAAGGTCGCCAATCAGATGGTTAATAATTTCGTAGACATCCGGTATATTAAGCAGCCTGTAGTGAAATATTAAATAATTAAAGCTAACTCACCAAAATAAATAATCAATATACTGAGGTATTTGTTTGCAGACTGTTTACAAATAGCAAAAATCGATGTTACTGTGAACGATCCATGCTTTGATGGAAGTCTGAAGGACGTATTTTCTGCTCGAAAAACTTAGAAAAATTAAAAAAAAAAAATAGGAAAAAGAAAAATTAATTTTCTTTTTCCTCAACCTTTTCTAAATACTAAATAAAAATATTACGTTCACAAAATTTTTAGGGTTCAAAGTGACTGTTTCAGACGGAGATTAATGGATAAATCATACTTACTGTCGTTTATGCTTAACTGCGGCTCTGATGGTATCAATTGGAAGACGTCGTAACACTATAAATCTAACACTGTCTGTTTTACACTCTCTTAAAATTAAATCTGAAAGGGAAATTTTGTTAGAAAACACAAGTAAAAGACAATATAAAGTTCAAAAAATGTATATTAAATCTTTAAAAAATTTATGTTTTTACAACAACTTCTTCAGAGAAAATGTTAACAAACAATGGTCTGACCCGTGTACAACACATGGTGAGGAACGGGACGATTCATACGGTACCAACTACCATCCAATATGCAGTTTGAAAAGCTAACGATGCACAAAAAGATTCAAGGAAAGTTTCATGTAACTGAAATTTTGGTGGGCTTATGCTTGCCTGTCTTATAAACGTATTTTATTAATTCACATAAATTTTGGTCGCTCCTCGGAGCTTAAAATTGCTTGAAGCGTATCTACTTCGTTTGTATTATGCAATAACAAATTTTACGTTCAGGCAAGGCAGATCCCATGCACGTGTGAGTACATGGTAATAATACTTTTTTGACTCCGAATCACTGAGGAACCGGTTTAGGGCAAACCCCGTCAAAACGCATCATTTCCCCGTCAAATCCGACTGCTAGGAAATGATGGGGGTCCCATGTCGCTAAGGGCTATTTTCGCTATAACGTCCGATATACTTTGAATAGTCGTTGGACTAACTTGTCCTCATATTCAACACTTCGTAAGAGTTGCAGTGCTTGACAACGTGGATTCGTAAAAGGGTTTTTAATCTTGGAAATTTGGAAGTTCAAGTCCAATTTTATTATACTTTCTAAAATTGGGTGGTCGGGGCGACATTACGTCCCTGTGCAGCGACATTTACTACACGTACCAAACTAACGCTCCTCGAAGAGTTAGCGAAAATTTGGCATAAAAAACGCTCCGAAGAGCAAAAATATATTTCCAAGAATTAAAAACCTCCTCCACGGCGTTTTTACGTGAAGCACGCTTTTCTTACGAAATATTTCCTAAGTCGGATTTTGTTACAACGTCGAAAAGTATATCGGGGTTATAGCGTTCTTTAACATTACGACATATATATTTTTTTAATTATACATTGAATATTGAATATAAAGTTACATTTCACGTATCTTTGTATATTTATATAAATTCTTTTGAAATGATGTTATGAAAATAGAAACCTAGCCAAGTAGGAAAATCTGCTACAATTCCTTTGCAAACATTTTTATCCCAGAACGAGCAACAAAATGTTATTAAATTTATAAAGGAAAATAGAAGTATAAGCAGAACGTGCTAAAATTCAATGTTGCATTAAATAATGCTGAGGTTTCAAGGCTCCGATATTAAACTACGGTCGGAGGGGCTGAAATGAGAATATGCTGAACGAATTTTCCCTTCAGCTTCCAACTGGTGGTACATTATTATTTTTCAGAATATTACATGCGATGTTTAACTTATTATAATTTCTGTTTCTGCGCTAATTCAATAAAAAGTTTTTCATCGCGGTTCGTTAAGTTTAGGTATTAGCTTGAAGGAGATTTGAGCGTGATTTTACTAAGATGCAAGTTACTCAAGCCAAGTCTGTAGTAAATTTAGCCACAGCCAAATACTGAATTGTTTTTATAATTTTTAAGGAATATATACTGCAGAGAAGCATTATATCCTTTAAATTAATTGCTTTGGTGAATAGCAATAAATCGAACTTGTACTCATCTTTATACAGGGTGTCCCGTAATAACGTGCAAGAACTTAGCTGTAGATTCCCTGTCGAAAACTAAGATGGGTTCGTCGTATAAAGTTTTTCAAAATAACCCTTTCCTGTCTAGCTACACCCACTTACAGGGGTGTGCCAAAAAACGGTTTTTAGTTTCTATCTCAAAATAAAAATTGTTCGCTGGACATTGTCTATCAGGATATCATTGGGCATAATGGTCGGTAGCCGCAACTGCGTTTCTTTTACATTCCCCATAAATAATTAACATGTCCACTTTTTCATCTCTTGTATAAATTTTCGGCATTTTAGTTACTTCTTAACATTTAATTAGAACAAAATGGTATTTTCTTATTTCCTTTTAGCTGTAATTTTGTTTGTACTTATCGCACATTTTAATATGAAATATGAAAAAATCCTTATTAATAGTACTGGTGGTTAATGGTGCTAGGTTACCGATATGGTTCCATTTGAAAAAATTGAGTTTTGCCCTTATTAACGGGATTTCGATTTATGTAGCATTACACGAGTCATTTAGAATAAATCGGAATCGTCATAGCACACTTAAATGGGAAACTAAAAATTATATTATAAAAAAAATGATGTTTGAAATGTCACTTATTTGGCAACGTTGGATTCAGAAAATTATACAGAATTCAAAAATGCAATAATATACAGGGTGTTCTATTTAAAAATCGAAAGTTAGTTCCGGCGAAACCGAAAGTGAAAAAAATCAATTGTATGTCAAAAAGTGCCGCTTATTATGTATGTAGTATATCCTAAATTTCAATCAATTATCTTCAAGACTAAGGGAGAAACGGAGGGGGGGTATACCATGATCCTGTTACACCCGGTATAGTAATATAATACGAAGCTTTTTTTATAGGGATAACCTCCAGTTTTTTGCAATAGTTATTGGTTGTGCCACGTCATGCTATTGGACATTAAGTGAGATGTGATTGCACTAGCGCATAATATACTGAGGTTAACTGCTTTTCGTCTAAAAAAGTTAATAATCTTATTTTGGGTAGTACGCATCTCAGTATTTCACTAATTTCTCAGTGTGGGCATTCCATCTCAGTATTGACGTCACGGGTTGCTGGTGAACTAAAATTTGGCAAACTATTTTCTTAGCTGGCGAAAGGAAGATAAAATGTATTCTGCAAATTTATGGATAATAATTTTTTACTGAAAAAGTCAATCGCCACAGGCAGATTTAGGTCCACTTTCTTTTTTAATGGGTCTCATGATTCATCCTCAAAGAAGATTGCAGTATCATCGGCAAAGCTCATGTCTTTACCAGTGCAAGTTATTTCAAATAACTTATTTACGGAAAGAGCAGTGGACCAAGCACAATTCCCTGTGGTACACCACACTGACCAGTTTGAAAGTTGGTGCGCATATATCCTCTAGGTCTACACATTGTTGTTTCTCTGCGAGACAACTAGACATATGTTGTTTGACAACCTCACGTAGATCAATATCACGCAAGGTATTTAACAAATCTGCATGACTAACTGTATCGAATGTTTGAGCCAGATATACGAAGATGCAAAGCGATTTGTTTTGGTTATCTAACCAGTATAAATTCATTCTGTTGAATTAGCAATAGCATCTTATATAAATCTGCACTCGCAAAATCCATAGTGTCCATCATATAGTAAGTTATATATTTTTTAAAAGTTATTATTCTGAGTTTCAGAATCTTTTCATATATTTTCGCAAAATTAGATATCAATGATATTGGTATGTAGTTATTGACTATTGTCTGAAAGTTATTTGTGGCATTCTACGAATATTCTTTCCTATTATTTTCGTTTTCTACCACATGTATTATTATCCTCTTCAAAAAAAAAATCACCGAATCTACAAAATAATAGAATTATTGAAAAAAAGCATCTGCGCCAGAGATTATGTTTTGCAAATAATATAAGTCAGGATAAACACAGAAATAATGTATTTTGCTGACGTTTCGGAAAGTTGTCTCTTTCCGTTTTCAAAGCGTTTTTTAGAAGAACTCTTATTTTGCTGTGCATGTCAAATACACAGCTTTAAGATTCTATTTATGTTATTTCCATAAATATTTACTACTTACACATAATACAAAACTGATGATATTTTCTTTTAGATAATGTTGAGTTTGTTAAGTTCTTCTTTTAACATTGATAGCCAGGTTGTACAAATATCTACAGAACAATTCGATACGCACTTATCTTCATATAATAAGATTATTGCTGATTCTTTAATTTTTCTTTTTTTTGGTATTTGCTTCTTTTATTAAAATTTTTCCGAGTCCCAGTTTATTCTATGTCCGTTTTCCCAGGCATGTTCACAAATCTTTGATTTCTGAATTTCATTCTTTCTAATGTAATTCTTGTGCTCATCCAACCTCACACTGAAAGGTCTGGATGACTCACCCACATAACATTTATCACATTCGCACGGGATATTGTAAATACAGTTTTACGGCGTAGCTTCTCCGATAGTCCGATAGGTGACAAATTTGATGTTAGGACGATATTTCAAACGGGGAACACTTTAAGATCTATTTTAACAAAAATAAAACCAATAAACAGGGAACAGAATTCAAAAAACTGTATTTACAATATCTCGTGCGAATGTGATAAATGTTATGTGGGTGAGTCATCCAGACCTTTCAGTGTGAGGTTGGATGAGCACAAGAACCACATTAGAAAGAATGAAATTCAGAAATCAAAAATTTGTGAACATGCTTGGAGAAACGGACATAGAATAAACTGGGACAAAACTGGGAAAGAAAGAAAAATTAAAGAATCAGCAATAATCTTATTAAATGAAGATAAGTGCGTATCTAATTGTTCTTTATTTCATGTTCGTTTATCAGAAGTCATCATGATGGACCCCTTGATGTGAAACGAGTGTTCCTTGTCTTGATCCTTAATCCGTATTTTATGGGATAATAAGTTGGGAGGGTGTATATGAATATGTGTATATATGTGTGTGTATGTGTGTGTGTATATGTATATATAGGTGTGTATATGTGTATATATATATATGTGTGTGCATATATATATGTATATATATATATATATATTTCTCTTTTTTTGGGACTGACTTTACATATCTACGCATGTTTACGTTTTTTCTTTTTGAATCAATTCTGTTATTTGTTAGAGTCTCTTGGCTAAAGGAGTATATCCAAAGCCAAAACTGGGAAAAAAAAAATTGTTCTTTAGATAGTTGTACAACCTGGATACCAATGTTAAAAGAAGAACTTAACAAACTCAACATTATCTAAACGAAAATATCATCAGTTCTGTGTTCTGTGTAAGTAGTAAGTATCTATGGAAATAACATAAACAGAATCTTAAAGCTGCGTATTTGACATACACAGCAAAATAAGAGTTCTTCCAAAAAACGCTTTGAAAACGGAAAGAGACTACTTTCCGAAACGTCAGCAAAATACATTATTTCTGTGTTTATTCCGATTTATATTATTTGCAAAACATAACCTCTGACTATTCCTTTGACGTAAACGTCACGGGTGCAGAGGCTTCTTTTCCAATAATTCTATTATTTTGTAGATTCGGTGATTTGTTTTCGAAGAGGATAATAATACATGTGGTAGAAAACCCAAATGATAGGAAAGAATAGTTATCGACTTTTAGTTTTTCTCCAGATTTGTATACCGATTTTATCACAGCAATTTTAAGCTCTCTTGGAAAACACCACATTGAATAGGCAAGTTTACAACATGTGCAAAGGGTTCCGATACTTGATCTACCATTTCTTTTAACGTTTCACTAGTTATGTTATCAAACCCTGACAATTTTTTGTCTTTCAGTGATAGAATTAAGTTTTTAACTTCAACGGACGTAGTTTCTTCTAAATATAGAGTATTTAGCTTACACAGTTTTTTACGTCTTTGACAATATGATGCTACTTATTTAGCTCTTATTTTGTTTACTTAATTTATTCCTACACTACGCATATTGATCTGACTAACGTTTCTTTTGTTGTTCTTATATACAAGTAGAGTAAGTAATGAGTTTTGAGAACACATAGCAGCAGTTTTCAGTGAATAAATTTATTTTTCAATTTCTCTCATTACATATTTTTACTCTTCTGCTTCACATTGTAGAGGATGTACCTGAAATATTTAAGTACTACATCAAACAAACTTTTAAACCAGGAAAATTGTATAACTTTATTATATAATTCTATCCAACTGGAAATATAAAAGTTATATTGTAAATTTAAGTAATGCTACGGAATCTCGTTTACGCTAAATGGAAAGTTTTATTTCAGCAATTTATTTTATATAACTTACTAAATGTACTATATTTCTCATAACTTTAGCCGGTTTTACTAAGAACTAATTTCATTAATATTTCTAAGTCACCTACAATGTTAGGATGTGTATACTGAAAAATCAAAATTAATTTATCAACTCTACATAATATCTTACTTAATACCTTTAAGCAAATTTTAAATGACAAAAAGAAGATTTTTGTCTGTTTACAACCAGTGCAGTTGATATCAAGAAGTGACTTGACGCCAAATAGCCCAGTCTGGAAGAAGTTATAACTTGTAAGGGTTCCGCAGTTGGCGATATTTTTGTAATGTCATGGGGATATTAAGACAAGATGACATTTCTTGAAAAATGTGACGATAGTTTGCTTCCTAAATATCTCCCTTCGCGTTTGAGCTAGAACAAAATTTTAAAATATGATTTGATTTTTCGAAATTCTTTACAATTTATCTTATACGACCTTTTTTGGAATAATTGATATTTTTCGAGTTACCGAACAGGAAGCAAAGAAATTTAGGGGTTGAAAATATTTATTTGCTTTTTAAACAAAGTTTTTTTTAGTTACATATTCTTTAAAAATGCCACATCAATTCAAAGCAATAATAAATAATCAGCAGCTAACAAATAATACTAGAAGACAAATAGAAAGGCAAATATATTTAAGAGTCTTTTTTCCTGTTATTTGGGTTTTCTACCACATGTATTATCCTCCTCAAAAACAAATCACCGAATCTACAAAATAATAAAATTATTGGGAAAAAAGTCTCTAGATCCGTGACCTTTACGTCAATAGAACAGTCAGAGGTTGTGTTTTACAAATAATATAAACTGGAATAAACACAGGAGTTATAATATTTTTCTCACGTTTCGGAAAATAGGTTGTTTTTATACACATTGTTAAAACAACCTATTTTCAATTGAAAAATGAGTTCTATCAGCAGGATTTTGATATGGCCATGGGGTCTCCATTATCACCAATTTTAAACTACATATTTATGGAGAACTTTGAAAACACACATGTTCAAAATTGTATAAACAAACCGGTTGTCTGGTGGATATGTTGACGACATCTTTGCAATTTGGCCTCATGGTGTCGTTTTATTAGATAGTTTTTTGGGAAATATGAATAGTAAGGAACCGTCTATTAAATTCATATTAGAAGTAGAAAGTAGGAATGAACTACCGTTTTAAGATGTTTTAATTAGAAAGGTAAATAATACAATTGAAACAAGCGTTTATAGAAAACCAACGCATACTAATAGGTATCTAAATTTTAACTTAAATCAGTCAACAAATATTAAAAAGGGTGTTGCAAAATGTTTATAATACGATAGGGTCAAAATAATATCAACTAATAATGAAATATTAAATAACGAGAAAAAATGTATCAAAGAGGTTCTAGTACAAAATCAATACCCTGAAGCCTTTGTTGATAGAGTTTTCATAAATGTTGAAAATAGGGACAATCAGGTACGACAAAAATCTGAACGTCATTATACAGAATAATTCCTTATGTATACGGACTATCGGAGAAGCTCAGCCGCATAGGCGACAAATTTGGTGTTAGGATCGTATCGCAAACGGGGAATACTTTAAGATCTCTTTTAACAAAAACAAAACCGATAAACAGGGAGCAGAATTCGATAAACTGTATTTGCAATATCCCGTGCGAATGTGATAAATGTTATGTGGGTGAGTCATCCAGACCTTTCAACGTGAGGTTGAGGTGAGGTGAGCACAAGAATTACATTATAAAGAATGAAATTCAGAAATCAAAGATTTGTGAACATGCCTGGGAAAACGGACATAGAATAAACTGGGACTCGGCAAAAATTTTAACAAAAGAAGCAGATAACATAAAAAGAAAAATTATATACATACAGAGCAAATAAGTGTTCCAATCAAAGCTTTTAAAACGGAAAGAGGCTACTTTCCGAAATGTCAGCAAAATACATTATTTCTGTGTTTATTCCGATTTATATTATTTGTAAAACATAACCTCTGATTGTTCCTTTGACGTAAACGTCACGGCCGCAGAGGTTTTTTTCCAGTAATTCTATTATTTTGTAGATTCGGTGATTTGTTTTTGAAGAGGATAATACATGTGGTAGAAAACCCAAATAACAGGAAAGAATATTCGTAGAATGCCACAAATAACTTTCAGACAATATATTTAAGAGTGTAGCCCTGTTTTTCTTCTGATTACTGGCGGTCGAGAGATGAGCGCACTTGCTTCTCACCTAAAAGTTCCGGGTTCGATCCCCGGCAGTGGCAGTGGAACATACTGTGAGAGAGATTTTTTTCACTATACACGGATATTGGGTGTGTGTCCCTTGTCTCTAAATATGTAGCCCCCTTCCACACAAGTTTCTTCTAGAGCCTTCCGGGATAAAGGTGGTCGCAATTACCTGTGGTGGTGTTATTATATTTAATAATACTATTCCATTATTATCAAGCAACAGAGGTATAAAATAGTACTTCATTCTATTTTTGGGATTTAACTCTATCCTATTATTCCAAAAGAGCAGCTTTCAAGTTGGTAATAAATACTGCCTTGCATTGCTCTTCGTGCTCATCTCCCTACGTCCCTTAAATTCCTATGGTCTACTGATGCAAACAATTGATTAATTGCCTTTATTTGGTTTTTAACTGTTTGTATTCTTAATTTTTATTTCAATTTATTTGTATTAAAATATTTACCATATATAATAATACTACGAGTAGTCAAAGTTTACCGATTATTTTTGTGGTGGGATCGCGAATGTTACTTAATATTACGAGTGCGTAAGCATGAGCCTGATTTGCAACAAGGAAACATGAGTAATACCACCACAAAAATGATCTGCAAACTTTGACTGCAGGGTATTCGGAGGACTATTCCAAAAGTTAAACCGTTGTTTCAAATTAGTTTTCGGTGAATCAAGTAATAAACCAAGTAGTTTTCAGAGGAATGAATGAAACAACCTTTTGTCAATTTGAAAAATCAAATTTAATAAGAATTATTTACATTCTCTTCGACGAATAATAGGGAAATAAATTGTGTTCTGATATGGAAACTAGTTCAAAAAGGGTTGGTGACAAATCAGAATGTGAAATTGATGTTAATTATTGTTTTATATGATAAATATCCTTTTAGTTAATTTTTGAATAAAACCGGCGACTAGTGAAATACCCCATGGCATTTCTACGCGTCCAAATACCCACTGATTTGCATCGTTTCTATGGCGATTTAGCATTGTTAACATTGTTATAAATATTACGAATGGAATAGTCATTAAAATTTGCACGCTGCCAGTGGTTGATATATTCGCCCTACCTTTTGGCCATTTGGCCAACTCAGGGTCACCTTTTTTCAAGAACTGTGTGTGCGTGTGTAACTTCACGTTTAAAAACGTAATAAGTCCATAGAGATACTCTTGCAGGATTCTAAAAAGAGGCTCCCTGTTCAGTTGTGCGTTTGTCAGTATATATATGTGTGTGTATCTGCGTTTATGTTGTATATATGTCATATAAGTCATAAGTCCAACATTGCCGGTCCGATTTGAATGTTATTTCCACTAATGTGACGGATATCTGCCAGGCAAAATAGCAGGCCGTATCACCGGATCCTCCGCCATTTATTAGAAAACGCCTATACGGATCATGTAAAAGTTGGAATAAATTCCTTAAGGCCTTTACAATGTAAGGGACAAAAATCCGCTTGAACACGTCTATTTTTAAATTAATTTCTCAATTTTTTGTGTAAAAAAGTTTTTACAATCATTTTTTAAAAAGTTTTTAAAATTGTCATTTGAAAGGGCACAATTTTCTGCATACGGTATTATAAATTCTATGGTATATTGTATGACGAAATTGTTGAGAAAATAAATCTTAACTACCTATAACAATGTAATAAAACAATATATTTTATGACTGATGGTCGAGAGGTGAGCGCACTTGCCTTTCACCCAAAAGTTCCGGGTTCGATCCCCGGTCGTGGCAGTGGAAAATACCGCGAGAGGGATTTTTCCACTATACACGGATATTGGGTGTATGTCCCTTGTCTCTAAATGAAGGGGGTCGTCATTACCTATGGTGTACTTATTTATATTCATTTATTTAATAATAGAAGAATTAAAAAATACACTAATTTTCGTTATTTTACGCAACAGCAAGCCAACTTACTATCTATAACTTGCATATGGTCCGAGACTACAGTCCTTTCCTCAGAATTAATCTGCCTGCTACCACTTATTGCAATCAGATTTTATTTTCCGTTTTCCGCTTGAAGACGTACAGTTTAAATCTTGAATGTTGTCGTTCACGTCACCATCCTTTAACTTCCTAATCAAATCATCACATGGCCACACAGAATGGTGAGCATGCGCGTACCAACTTATGCAAAAGACAAGTATTTTGTGATGAAAATAGCTGAAAAATGCGTTACAATTAATTTTAACATCCGTTACTGCCACATTTAATTTTAGAATTCACCTCATGGATTTCTTGGAAAGGTAAAAGGGAAAATACGTTACGTTTTCCTGATTAAAGCACTCGTTTAATTTTACCATCATGTCTCTGGCTACTGCATTCAATCTTTTATCCACCGAACGCTACTGAGTTGGCAGAACTGACAGAATGCTCAACGTTGGTTGCGGTTACGACTAACGCTTGCAATATTCATTTGTAAAGCGAATCGTTACGTTAGGAACTCGCATGTCGTTCATAAGTGCATAAATTGATGACATGAACGACAACATTCGTGATTTCAATTATAGTATGTCGCAAGTTATATGACATTATTCCCAATCGATTTAGAAAAATGTATTGTACACCTTAACTGGTGATGATGAATATATTTCCTCTCATAGGAACTAGTGTGTCTTCAGTCTTCCGAAGTATAAGTTTAACTTGGCATTTATTTTTATTATAATTATATTATAATAATATTTGTCATTTTAGAGATATTTCTTTTACCTTTTTCATAAACACCTTGTAAATCTATGAAGATACTCTTTACAATCCACAAACATGGCGCACTGCGTTATGAAAAAAACATTCGCATTACCACATTCCCATTCGAAGGCCTGGATTCGAGTTTGCATTGTAGAGGAAATATCATTCGTTTACATTGCGTAAATTCTTGTTTATTTTCGTAGTTACCTACCATCTGATCTTTTTCAACTTCTGTTATAGTGAGATGTGTAACATTCCTTCCTTTATCGTTCCACGTCTACCCAAATCCTAGCAGGAAATTTCAACTTTCCTGCATCGCGTATTCAAATTCAACAAAGTTAACATTCTAGAGAGGTAAACTCGTTTCATGCTAATGCTGTTGACGATTTCTGACTTGAAATATTGGATATAAACTCCATAAGGGGCAGATCGTACGCGCAATAATTTTATTATATTTTATTACTCTATACTAGATGTTTCATGAATACTATCCAGAGTATTATATTTCTTAACCCAAAAAATATATGAGTAATATAACAAAAGACACAGAATAAGCAGCAGTGAAATGGTTAGAAGTGTGGAAGGAAAATGAGTAAGAGTGTAAAAATCCCAAAACATGAAGAGAAATGCACTGCCATCTCGATATTTTCTCTTTCTGCAGTTAGGATCAAATGTTTACTTTATGATTTTATCAAAATCTAACAAGATACAAAAATTAAACTATGTAAAATGGCCTCTAAGGGGATTTTTAGAAATTCAAAATCTGATAAGAAATGACATAGTTAGGGAAAATTAAAGTGAAGGAAGGCGTGAAAATCATTTCTAATGAGTGCATTCATAGTTAATTATTGCGACTAAGGCGGCGAAACATTTGAACACTACACTGGAATACACTACCCGGCGCCTATTTCGCTAATCATGTCAACATCATCGGGAGACGGATAAGTTGGCTTTTCAGTTTTAGGTATCTTCTGATGATGTTAACATGTTATGCTTAGCAATAGTGGTTTGTAGATATCTAAGAGATATTGATTTGTAATGAGTAAATATCATTTTAACAAGAACACAATTAACCTAAAAATTAAAACAAACTGTTAGAGTGCTACCAGTAAAAAAAATATGTTAATCAGTAAAAAAATATATTAAGGTCATACCTAAAATGCTTAATGACTGCACTGAAAGCAACATTTAAGAAAATTTAAAAAATCATTAAATAAATTACTTATATGCGGTTACCTTTATGCATAATTTTTAACTTAATTTTTAAAAATGGCGACGTTTCCGGAGACTTGGAAGCTAGCTAGAATTTGCACCATTTTTGAACGTGGATATGTTTCAGATGTGCAATATCCCTACTTTGTAATGTTGCGAGAGTCTTCGAGATAGTTTTGTATAATCACATTCAGCCTTCTGCCGCACTTCAAATTTCTCCATCGCAACATGACTTGGTTAATAATAAATAACCTTTCACCAATTTAGCTGTCTTTACACAATTTGACTCGCGTGCTATTGACAATGACAAGCTGGGTCAGATGCATGTGATATACACATATTTCTCGAAGGCTTTTGATCGCATAGACCATCACATACTCGTAACTAAACTATATCACTTTGGTTCTTCTACTTCTTTAATACACTTTTTTCGATCGCATCTCACTAATAGAATGCAATTTTTTCTAAATAGTTATGAATCCACAATCATCAAAACGACTTCAGGACTTCCTCAAGGCTCTAATCTTGGGCCTCTCTTGTTCACGATATTTAATAATGACACTACTTATGTAATTGATTCTAAAAAACTTATTTTTGCTGACGACTTGAAAATTGCATCAACAAATTTGATTACTGTGTAAAACTGAAAAGTAATTTACAGCAAGTATATAACTGGAGTGTTGCCAATAAGCTTAGCTTTAATATTTCTAAATGTAACGTTTTAATATTTACAAGAAAACAATCTAGTTTACAATATCGATGGAAGCACATTGATATGCTCGAAATTAGTCAAAGATCATGGAATTATATTTAATACAAAGTTAAGTTTTTCAAAGCATATCGACGACATATCAGTTGAAGCTATTGAAATGTTAAGATTTATTGTCAGAAGCTGTAGAAATTTCAATAATATTCAAGCTTCAAAAATGGCTGTATTTTGCATACATTTGTTTGAAACTTGAATATGTATCTCTTATTTGGTGTTCCTATTATGCATGTCATATATCCTCTCTCGAAAATATACCGAGAAAATTCTAAAAATTGTTAGTGTATAAAGAGAGCGGCTTGAAACCTGCTGCGGCTGAATCACTCCTTACAAGGTATGACGTTACAAGTCTAGAATCCAGAAGGAAATGTAACTCGATTTTGTTTTTATGTTATAAATTAATTCATAACCTAATAGTTGTTCCGAGTTTGTTATCTCAATTAAGTTTTCTAGTACCAAGGCCGAGTTTAAGGCACAATTTCACATTTTACTGTTCCTATTCTAGAACCATTGTATTATCAAATAGTTCAGTAAATGCAATGTATGACAATTATAACAAAATAGGTCATATCTGCGATATCAATTATGATTCGTATGGTGACACAATGAGAGTTGCCAGTGATAGTTTTAAGTAACATATATTTTTTTTGTATTGTTTATCAGTTGATAAAAAATTTTTTAACTGCAAACTAATGGTTGGAATGGTACGGAAATGTATAGGTAGGTAGGTGTGTATACATGTCCGTGTATACATTTACTAATGTATTTGTATATATACATATGTAGTGACATGATTTCACCCAACACAAAAACAAGTCCAATGTACAATTGTAAATTAAATAAAAATATTTCATCTTTTTCTTAAGGTATCAAATTTTAATATTATTTCTGAGCGTTATCTAGGACATATATCTAGAAATTTTCACAGCTCAGCTTGTGTTTTAAGTCAGCAATATTAAAAAACATAGCAATAACAATTAACCTTATGAAAACTACATAATTTGAAACAATTTGTAGTAGTTAATAGAATTTTTTTATAAATAACTGGGTAAAATATACAAAAATAATTATCACAAACTTGTCAGGACACTTAAGATGAGAAAAAGTACTTAATTTAACTATATATGCAGATCGAGAATCCATGCTTTGCTCACATTTGGCTGCAGGAGGTCGTAAGTCCAATTTGAGGTTTCGGAGTAGCGGGAAACCTACAAAATATAAGAAGTTTTTATTCATATGTAGCATGCACTGAAGCATATTATTAAAAGATACTCATTTATAGTCTAAAAGAAGCAATCTCCGTCCATATTTAACATTTAAATAAACTTTTGTGCAATAAAATATACTTAACAATTTTGACATTTCAAGTTTACGAATAAACTTTTGTGCATAACTTTAATAAAACAAATTAAAATAAAACTTTTTTCATGCAGACACTTGGGTACATACCTAGTCTTACTCCTAGTTATTGTAGCTCTGGGATTTCAGTTTCATGGGGGTATCTAATGACACTTTTAGGTCTGGTACCTCACAGGTACGGTAAATTCAGTACTAGACTAAACTTAAGAGGTTTTTTTTATACATTTATTTAACGTCGGCCTATTTCCGCTACTGAGGCCTAACACCGACGCCTGTAGACGAGCTACCCCCAACCAGGAATTTTGCCGAACCTCTTCCCTTAAGAAGAGTAGGGATCTTTTACTTGCCTAACATTTAATAGACAAGGGACCGACGGCTTTACATCCCCTCCGAAGGATGGTATATCTCCTATACAACCCTCGCCTAAGGTTGTATAGCTTCTGCGCATACACTGATATACAAGCCGCTGGAAGATGTGTGAGGCGAGAACGCGGTTTCCGTTGGAATGGCCAGCCATCCAAGTACTAACTGCGCCTGTCGTTGCTTTACATTGCATACCGAAGTATGTACATAGTAAAGACGCACCTACGCTCGCCCCAACTTAAGAGGTTATTGAACTACAATTGTACATAATATCCATAGAGAAAGTGCTATACAAGCTTTTCAAACAATTTTGAGTGTTAGATGTAAGTAAAAGCCATTGTACGGCGAAATATTAGTATAAGTATGTCTAATAGGTTACTCATTTTTTATTTGGGGTGCCCAAAGTTTAATTTTAAGAAATAAGTTGAAAAAGTTTCAAATTTTTTTAATTTTTTAATATACACCCGAGTTTACATAGGGGTATGCAAATAACCGGCATGAGACATAGATAAAGAAAATCAAAAGACATTTTAGGCAATTTATTAGAAAAGACATTAAAAATCCACATTTAGTTTATAACATATAAAATTTAAAAAATCCAGGAGGCCAAATTTGCAAATTTTGGTCATTTCCATAGTTACAACGTCAAAAGAGAGTAATATTTTTAATTATCAGAGTCCGCATGTTGAATTTTTTCTCGTAAGTTAACCTTATTTTTCAAGTTAGAAAATTTCAAAATATTGTTGATATTTAGTATCGCAATAAAGTCGTTTATTATTATTATTATTATTATTATTATTAAAACGTCAAAGTGACGGAGAGAAATTAAATTTTTATCATATTTTAATAATTGCTTTCAGCCGCGGATTACAGATATAAAATTTTTGAAACTTACTAGCAAAACCTATTTGCATACAATTATTTAAAAAGGGCATGTAAACCCGAAAAATTGTACTTATTATTATTTGATAACAATCCATTTTTAAAACATAAATTTGTGCTTCGATATAAATAGAAGTTTTTGTCACATCACATTGCAACAAGAATTTCACAGGATCATCGAAACCACAATAAATAGGAACCATCTTGGAGGTTAACAGCTGACAGTGGACTGGACTGGAGTCTCATCGTCTGTGTAGAGATTAGATAATTCACAAATCACCCATAATAAAGAGCTCTATACCAAACGGTATAACATTTTATTTTTAGATCGATTGTTCAATCGATATTTCTTTGATAACTTAGTACTGCAGTTTTAAGGATTGTGTATTTTATAATCATTTTCACTCCAAATACCACAATAAAAGGTATCAATTGTTGTTGCGCTTTTAATTTCAGTCGACACATCCACTCAATCGCAGAACTCGCTACTGTGGTTAAGATTCTCTGCTGAACTGAGCTGAGCATTTTCCTATGAAACATAGGTGCCGCCCAGGCATAAATTAAATTTCATTTAGCAAATTTTTTCATTATCTCAGATTTCAAATTTCAACTTTTTCATTTTCTCAAATGGTTTTATTTAAAATTCACTTGCACTTAAATTAAATTCAACTTTATTTTCAAATGTAATTATTATCACCACTTTAAAATTATTATAGTAGATAGATTACTAACAGGAAATGGTTAGGTTAAATGTAAACAATTTTATGTTATGTTTATATATACCATATAAAGTTAATATTAGACGAATATTAGACGACTGTCTAAGTTAAAAACAAAAAAATTTTTAATTTCCACCAGGGACACAGTCACGGGCTCAAAAAGACAACTCTTTTTTAAATTCAAGCTTTCTACTTCTACAGCTATATACATATATTATTATTAGCCGTTACTCGAGTCCGAGTATAAAAATTTTACAGTCGATAAATTGTGTACAATAAAAAGCAAGTAAAAGGTGTAGTCTATTGTAATTCCCATTCATCTACGGTGCACACGACTATGGCTATAGAGGCCAATTCGGGAGAGCACATGTCGACCGCAGTCAGGACAAACATAGACCTGGTTAGGTCTTGGATTCGGCCTTCTTGCAGCAACATTTCCTTGATAGCTGGCCACAACCCCTCGCCATTCGGTTCTGTCCGCTGCAAGTTGTTCCCATTGCTCGTCTGCAATACCGCAGGATTTTAGATTTTCATGGAGAGCGTCTTTGAACCTCTTTCGTTGACCGCCACGCCTTCTTCTACCGCTTAGCAATTCACCATAAAGTGTACATTTAGGAAGGCGGTTATCATGCATACGATGAACGTGACCTGCCCATCTTAGGCGTGCTCTTGAAATAAGCACCTCAATTGGAAGGCTGTTTGCTCTCCTGAGTACTTCCACGTTTGATATGTGATGGAACCAACGGATTTTCATCATACTTCTGAGGTGTCTTTGCTGAAAACGTTCTAATTCTTTCACATGACGACGGTAAGTGACCGACCTTTCACATCCATATAGCAGTGTTAGAATGACAACTGCTCTGTAGACAGCCATTTTCGTTGACAAAGCAAGGTCGTGGTTGCCAAATACTCTCTCTCTAAGTCCCCAGAGTGCTCTAGATGCAGCGTTAATTCTATTGCGAATCTCGCTGTCCATGTTTGCTTTGTCATTAACAACGTTGCTTAAGTATTGAACTAATCCACCACTTCAAGAGAATTTCCGTTAAGTGTAATGTCTATTTGGTTCACTTGATAAGGAGTTGACATAATCTTAGTCTTTCCAGTGTTGATTTTAAGTCCCAAGGAATCATAGCTCTGGGCATACGCATCTAAAAGTTCTTGAAGCTCTTCCGGCGTAGAGGCTAAAAGTGTACAGTCATCCGCATACTGGAGACCACAAATGAATCGTGTGCGTGTCTTCGTGAAAGCTCTAAAGCGCCCTATGTTAAAGAGACCGCCATCAAAACGGTATCTGAGACCTATTCCTCTGACTGTCAGTTTGTTGTCAACAATAATTGTTAGAGCAGTGGTAAACAAATTAAAGAGTAGGGGTGCCAGGACACATCCCTGCCTAACTCCAGTGAGGGTTTGGAAAGGCTCGGTTGCCTCATTATTATACATAACCTGAGCGTTGTTGTTTGTATGTAGACTGCGACATACTTCCGCAAATTTTCTAGGGATACCTAAGCGGAACATAATTTTCCAGAGGACCTCCCTGTCCAGCGAGTCAAACGCCTTGGTTAAATCAATGAAGGCCACGTGAATTTCTCCTTGATGTTCGTGTGCTTTTTCTTGAAGCTGTTTAAGTGTGAAGATTAAATCCGATGTGCCTCGGTTTGGTCTAAAGCCACTCTGTGTTTCAGGAAGTAACTTTTCCATAACAGGTGTTAGACTATTTGCCATCGCTTTAGTGAGTATCTTCCCTCCAACAGCCAGGAGAGCTATACCCCTGTAATTTCCACAGTCCGCAGCGCTCCCTTTGTTTTTGAAGAGGTTGATTGAAAATGTATCACGAAACTCCTGCGGAGCTTGACCACTTTCCCACACGACATCAAACAGTTTTTTGAGGTAGGGTATGAGCTCTGACGACTCAGCTTTAAAGATCTCAGCTGGGAGTGAGTCGGCGACGGGAGATTTGTTATTTTTTAGCTGCCCAATGGCGGTTAAGATCTCTTCCGTTGTTAGTGGTTTATCTTCGAAGGTATCATATTGAGGGATAAGATTTATAATATCGTGATCGGCTTGACTTTGCTGGTTAAGAATGTTAGAGTAGTGTACTTTCCATCGGGCTCTTATTTCCTGGTCTTCTTTGAGGAGATTTCCATTTAAATCTTTAATAGGGCACATATTTTTCCGACTGGGGCCGTACACTGCTTTTACTCCTTGAAAGAAATTCCTCTAGTCGTGTGAATCGGCGTACCTTTGAATTTCTCTGGCCTTGCTTGCCTACCACTCGTTCTTTATTCTTCTGATTTCGCGTTGCGTTTCATACTTAGATTGGGTAAAAGCTTCTGCTTTTGATGACTCGTTGGGGTGGTTGATAGCGTTTTGGAAGGCAATATGTTTGCGGTCAAGAAGTTCTTGTATAAAAGCTTCATTATCATTGAACCAGTCCTCCTGTTTTTTACTTGCTGCAGTGCCAAGAATTTCCTCACTCGCACTTTTTAAACTGTCTTTAATTTGTGTCCAGGTAGTAGCGACATCTACAGAATTGGTTTCTTCTAGTGCACTCAAATTCTCTTGAACTTTTTGCTTTAGCTGTTCGACGGCTTGTTGGTCACGCAATTTACTAATACAGAGACGGAGTCTACGTTTTACTTGAGTTCTTCGGTGTTTGGGTCTCATAACAATTTTCATTTTAGAGACAACAGGACGATGATCGGTCCAACATTCGCTATCAATGCGCGCCTTTGTAATTTGGACGTCCTTGAGTTGCTTCCTACGTACGATAACATAGTCCAGTAGATGCTAGTGACCTGATCTGGGGTGACGCCAGGTGCCTTTAAATACATACATATATATATATATTTAAATCTATATTGTAATTTTTGTAACCCTTCCCAAGTATTGTAAACTTTGTAATTATTCTGAAATTGTGAAATTTTTATCCTGTTATTGAGTATATCTTGTAGGACAAATAGAGGTATTATTATTATTATATCATGAGAACATGGGGTCATTACTTCGTAAATGTGTGGCGCAAATTTCTTTGTAAAAAAGCATCGGGGTTCATCACGCTATTTATTATTTTTGTTATGATTTGTATCAACACCATAATAAGAATCATTATTTTTCATTTTAAATATATTTCAATAAAAACATAGCTGTTAAAGAAGTACTTTTTACATAATTTCCTTAATCATTCGTTTCTCTTCTAGTTGAAAATTTTATAAATTAAATGCTTGTTTTGGATAAAGTTTGCCCTCCATTCAAATTACATCCCCGTCTAATAGCAAGTCAATAGCTTCCACCTTTCTGGGATATTAGAATAGGTTTGGTTGCGACCCTTGTTTTCAAGTTTTCAGGTACCATCAGATAATCGTTTGGAGTTGCTAGGGATAGAGCGATGAGAGCTTGCAATTCACATTATACGGTATCCGAGTTTCACTCTCATTTGGATAAATATATAACCCTCTTTCATCTTGTTTACCATTCATTAGTAATTTACATTTTGATGCTCTTACTTCCTAGTGACTTTTAAAAGTTATTTGTTTGGTAGAGGTATGATTAACAACATAAATTTTACGATATCTTAAAAATATTTGTTGATTATAGCTCTGATTTAATATTTACGGATAAATCAACAAACACAAACTAACAGGAAATTACACAACTTATCTGCATTTATGAGAACATTATGTATTTTGAGTGTGTTAAAGTATTAGTCAAAAAATGTTTAATAAATAATTTAAAAAAAAACTATGGTAAAATATCATAAAGACTACCTTATAAAAATTCAAAAAACTTTGACACACAAGTTAGGGGTTAAATAATCAACAATTAAAGAGTTGAGTAGTTTCTTATTTTGTTACCTCTCACAAAATACCAATGCCTTGGGGGGTAGCAATAAAGTAATTGTCAGATGACAAAAAGTATTCGCCGGCCAAACTCAGTGAAGACGGGCTGAGTTCAAAATAAATTAGTTCAGTTAATGGGCGCCAAGTAAATTACACTCTGCAAATATCAAAAAATTTATAGAAAAATCTTCCAATTTACCAAACTTAATACACAAAAAAGACTACTTTCTAAAAATACAGTTTATTACAAAGCAGTAGATAAAAAGCAAGAGCCTACATTATTCAACAGATATCTTGCAAAATGAAATTTAAAAAAAATCTAAATTTAAATTTCGCCAAATTCTGTAAGAATTTATAGAATCTTTGCAATATATGTATACAAAAAGAAATATTTCATAAATATTTTACCTTAAAAAATATCTTTGAAAAAATAACTATAAGCAATTAAAAAAATGACAAGTCCATTGGATGTCTGAATATGTAAAAAACATAGACCCTATGTATTATATACTTTACTGTTATAAGTTCTGATATCAATCCAGACATCTGGTATATATCAGGGTTACTGGTAATTCGATACATTCCTTTGGAGATGTGATGGGGCATGAGCTAAGGAGTAAATCTAGCCCTAACATATATTATGCAAAACTCAATAGTTTTTGAGATATTTCAATTTTTTTGTTTTTCTTATAAAAGTAGATCTTAATGTCTTAAAAGTTAATTTCCGAAAAATCTACTTGACATTTTAAAATTTTTTTTACTGGATTACTTGTCCAATGTTATAGATGTCCGTTTGGAATGAAAAATATCCGGAAACATTTCGATCATGTGAACATTTAAAATAAAAACTTGTAAAAATTTTTTTTTAAAGTCAGTTATGAAATTTACCTATTAGGTTTTTTCAAAAATATATTAATGTAGCACGCGTACAAATTATTATAAAAACTTCCTTATTTCAATAGCTATCTAACTAGGTAGACATGTTTAATGTACCCTTGATAGTTCTAATAAAAAATTAGTAAAGATAATGCTGGTGGCAGAATTTATTAAACGACTAATCGTTCATTTTCATTTAAGTCAGTCAGTCCTTGACTTTGACGTTTGTGCATATATGTCATTAACTGACATTCTTATCTCCGTGTCCCTTAAGTTTGTTGGTCTTGTTAAACTAGTTATCGAAGATTTTGATTTTGCTCGTAGTTGTTGTTATTAGTTGTTGTTATTGTATTTTCTGTGCCATGGCCGCGTATGCCAACGCAGGATACGCTGATATCTTGTTTATCTATGGATACTGTGGCAGCAACGCTGCTGAAGCTCGCCGAGAATATGGTCTTTATTACCCTAACCGCCGCTTACCAAATGCACGTGTATTCAGTACGGCATATCGAAATATCGCTGAAACTGGCTCCGTGAAATGTAGAAGAAGTGACGCTGGTGCTCCTCCCGTTTATGAACCAGATGATGAGGAAGAAATATTGAGGTATTTTGAGGAAGACCCAACTATTTCAACTAATAAAGTCGCAAGATTAACCGGAGCGTCACAATGGAAAGTTTGGTCTACGATACGTAGAGTTGGATGTCATCCTTACCACTATACCCCTGTCCAAGGCTTGGAGGAAGGTGATCCTGGAAGGAGAGTGGAATTCTGCCGCTTTATGTTAAATTCAGATGCAGAAAGTGCAAATTTTATAACAAGTATTTTATGGACGGACGAGTCGAAATTTAATCGCGAGGGTATAACAAATTTCCACAACCTACATTATTGGGCAGAGGAAAATCCCAAGTTAACATGTGAAACTAGTTTCCAAATGAAGTTTTCTATTAATGTGTGGATGGGAGTCATCGGCCACTATTTAATAGGGCCATACTTTCTTCCTCAAAATTTAAACGGGGAAATCTATGAAAATTTATTAAGAAATGATCTGGCGGTGATTTTAGAAGATGTTCCTCTCGCCGTTAGACAGCGAATGATGTTTCAGAACGACGGTTGTCCAGCACATTATCGGCTGAAAGTACGACAGTTACTTGATCAACGTTTCCCTAACCGTTGGATTGGAAGAGCGGGCCCAATGCCTTGGCCAGCGCGAAGCCCTGACTTAACACCCCTTGATTATTACGTATGGGGTCATATGAAGGAGATGGTCTATGCCACACCAGTCAATACTATAGAAAACCTTAGACAAAGGATGGTCGATACTGCCCAATACATAAGGCATAATCTGACAACCAGAGTAACAAGGACGAAAATAAGAAGACGCTGCCGTGTCTGTATATGGAATAGGGGCTCCCATTTTGAGCAAGACATATGAAAAATAAAGTACAACTTTGAAATTAATGAAGAATTAAACTCTACTTTTACAATGTTTTTTACTCTTAATCTAAAAATAAAATTCATACTACTTGTGTTATTTTTACTAGTATTTTCTTAGAACTATTAAGGGTACATTGAACATATGACCTTGTTAGATAGCTATTGAAATAAGGCAGTTTTTATAATAATTTATACGCATGTTACGTTAATATTTTTTTGAAAAAACCTAATAGGTAAATTTCATAGCTGATTTAAAAAAAAAATTTTAAGTTTTTATTTCAGATGTTCATATGATCGAAATGTTTCCAGATATTTTTCATTCCAAACGGATATCTATAATATTGGACAAGTAATCCAGTAAAAAAAAAATTTTAAATGTCAAATAGATTTTTCGAAAATTAACTTTTAGGACATTAAGGTCTACTTTTTGAGAAAAACAAAAAAAATTAAATATCTCAAAAACTATTGAGTTTTGCATAATATATGTTAGGGCTAAATTTACTTCTTAGATCATGCCCCATCACATCTCCAAAGCAATGTATCGAATTACCAGTAACACCCTGTATATTTCAAAAATATATTAATATTAATTATCTGTAATAAAAACTATGTAAAGTATTTGCTTTTTATGTTGGGAAGTTCTACAAAAAAATTATCAAAGTACACAAAAAATACGTAACTTTTAGTTAGCTACAAATAGCAGAAATTAGGTAAATGTCGACGTTATGCAGATTAGTTTTATAGTGTTGCTTAAGCTTGAGCACCTTTGTATAAAGCAGAACCTATAAAAAACACTGGTAATATTTTTTTCAATAGAATATCACACACAAAAAAAAATAATTTCCGTTGTACTTAAGGCACATTTTAAAAATTGAAAATATGGCTCAGTTTCTGACTTTACCTAATTTTTCTACTAAAATATAGGAATAAAGATATTTTATTCATTCAATAGTAGCGTTGGATGGCGCCTGCTTACTATTTTACATCTCGCTATCATAAAAATGTACCAAATAGTCAAGGGATCCTCGTGTCGTTCGTCACATGCCTACCTTGCACTGACGAGAGCCAACAGGTCGAAACTGCAGTCTGCAAGTAGTATGGGACGGCTGGCACGAGAGCTCCTTTAAGTAGGATTAGTTTTCGGCTGGTGTTTGTTGCAATCGAAGCATTAGCGTTTTGTTGGTAATATGCGATTATTACACTTAACGAGCCAGGCTTGTAACTTGTAATTCAGCGCTCGGCGGGGCACATAGCCCGGAGAGTAGCTGTTGGTTGCAGTCTGGTTACATTCCTTATAGTAAAATAAGGATTTTACAAAGGAGCTTGCGACTGAAATATTATGTTTTAATATTTCTGTCCTCTAGAAGCATACTTGAACCATATATATATATATATATATATATATATATATAAAGAAGAAGGGTAGTCTTGACTGACTAGTTAAGAAAACCAAAATTAAACACACGTAGTGTATCTTGAGGTTGCAGTCAGAGGTGAAAAGTTTACGGCCACAAAACAGAAAAAGAAAAACTCTTTTGTTACTGTGTCAAGCTTTCGGAAATTATTTATTCCCTTTATCAAGACATTAACTTGAGGTTAAAAGTTAAGGTCACATGTATTATAAAATAGTCGCATTTTTTTTAACTTAATGTAGACAAATTCGTACACAAATTCCTTTACAGGTACACAATTTAAGGTAAACAATTACTGATTATTTAAAATTAAGGATTAAAACCATGATTAAAATAGATATAACAAAATGAACATGAATAACTATCACATGTGAGTATAGAACTAAATTTCTTTATCAAACTGTATACAAAAATTTTTTAAATGACAGCTATATATATATATATATATATATATATATATATATATATATATATATATATATATATATATATATATATATGTTAAAATGCACAAAGGCACGTTTCGTCGTATTCCTCTTGAAACCTAATATTTTTATTAGGATGTGCGCTCTGAATGGTATTTTAGTTACCAATTACTATAAACGCAATAAAGTGTTTATAGCAGATACCCGTGAAGGTACCCATTATTAAAACAGAGGAGTTCCGCAGCATCGGCAATGTCCAGAGTCATCTGCAGGCCGGTTTCGAGCTTTTGGCTCTCATCAGTGCAGAGCAGACCCAGACACTGACCATGCTGCAGTCTCCTGATGTTATATATTGCAAGTAACACCATATCGGCGACCTACAAATGTTACAAATAGGTCCCTCCAACGGCATCTACCACAAACACTTTAAGAAGCCTCGGCTAAGGCAAATGTGACAAATAAAGTCAACTAGAGGAACGATATATGTTAAAATGCACAAAGGTACGTTTCGTCGTATTGCTCTTGAAACCTAATATTTTTATTAGGATGTGCGCTCTGAATGGTATTTTAGGTATCAATTACTAGAAACGCAATGAAGTGTTTATAGCAGATACCGGTGAAGGTACCCATTATTAAAACAGAGGAGTTCCGCGGCATCGGCAATGTCCAGAGTCATCTGCAGACCGATGAGAGCCAAGAGCTCGAAACCGGTATATATATTGTTATTATACATGATTTGCAGGAAACAACTACTCGGCGGGCAAATACCCCGACCTGCATTGAGTTACACCTTACAAATCATGGAAAATTGGTAGCCAATGTCATTTGTCAACTCCCTGACCAAACATAGACTGGTTTCGAACTTATTAGTTCTCCTCAGTCTGCCATAGGTCATGGAGCAGACAAATGACAGTGGCCAACCTGCTAGTCTTATACAGACTAATGTAAATGGTATAGTGGTGAGAGGTAATTGAATCCTCTCATGTGGTCTAATGCTACTATACACCAGACATCATATATGTCTCCGTGGTGCTTAGCGACTTGCCATTTTGCAAGTACCGAGAGACTTAACCTATATACTGTTATTATACATGATTTGCAGGAAACAACTACTCAGCGGACAAATACCCCGACCTGCATTGAATTACACCTTACAAATCATGAAAAATTGGTAGCCAATGTCACACATTGGACATTGACTACCAATTTTACTTTTGACCTTGTCCTCTGCTAACGCCCGCCCTCCAACACGCTAATTACTTCGCCTCTCTAATTGCCTCCCACCACTTTAATTAACCTCATCAGTCGAAGAATAAAAATGCGAGTTTTCTCTCAGGATATATTTTAATTCATTATGTATTCAGCATGTCCCAAGTAAAAATGTTGTAAGTGTAAAAAAAAAAATTTTACATACTTTTTATTTTTTATTCTTCACATACATTTTTTTATATACTTGGATAATTTTTACTAACCATTTTATTCACAAAAAATTTTTGTAATTTTTATTTTTACTCCTAATTTTACTGTTTATAAAATATCTTGTCATTGTAATAGCCTCGTGGTCTGATGATGAGAAGAAAATTATAATTCACGAGACCGGTCGCCATTACGAAATTAAAGAATTTAGTGAGATAAGACATTATTTGTTTTTACTCAGTATGAACAACTCACTTGGGGTCTACTCTATGGAATTAAATAATTTTTCAATTTTATTACCATAGAATGTTTCTTTTTTCCAGTCAAAATTATAATCTCAAAAAAATATTAAATTACCTTGATAATCCAGAATATCTTCAATATAGGTATTTAGTTGATCCAAGAATAAATTATTATTTTGGGGAGGATGATAAAGTCCATTTATCAAGTATTTTTGCCCATGTATACATACTTTAACACACAACAACCACAAGTAAGTTTCCAAATAAATATTTGCTTTTATTTCATAATTCAAATGTTTTTGTAAATAAATTAATATTCCACCAGTACGTCTATTTTTGTTACGCATTTTATCATTTTGTAGCCAACAATCTCGAGTTCGGTATCTGTAACTTCAATATCCAGATGAGTTTCCACTAGGCATACAATTAGCGGTTTCCAGTCATGAACAAGGTAAGTAATAGAGTCTTTGTTATTCAGAAATCCCTGGCAATTTAGATAAACAATTTGTTTATTATATTCTAAACTATATAAACTTTATTTTAGCATTCACTTTATCCAGGATTCTTAAGTAACATGGACACTCCCTGCTAAATGACGTATGATTACAATCCAGTTTTATTTTTAGTTTTTCGACGGTTAATACACAGTTAATACATTTTCCAACTCATTAGTGCAATCTTCACTCTTGTGATCATCTTAGCATTTACCACAAGTAATACTGTTTGCACAATCCTTAGCAAAGTGAGTATATCTTGGACAACGATAACATCTTACCATATTAACATATTCAAACACTTGACATTTCCTCCAAACTTTGCTTAATTTTTATTTTTTCATTATACCAGGATATATTTCAGATTTAATTTCCAGTATTATATTGCCATAATTTTTCTTCCTTTTGTCCATGTATTTTACTTAAATGGGTATTTAAATGTTTATCGTAACTATGCTAAGGCGAGAAAACATGAATAGCTTCCGATTGTTCTTTAAATACCAGAATGCCCAATAATTGTACTAATTGTCAAATAACTGTAAATACAGGGTCCCACGACGAACTGCGGCGATCGATATCTCGAAAAGTAGACATCGGAAAATTTTGAAAATTTGGTAGTAAACTAATGTCGACGGGGGCAACTCGGCTAAAATATTTTCAAGATGGTGGCACTTCCGGTTATACCGGAAGTCGATACCAACTTGCTTATTTTAAAGGATGTGGCTATTTATACATACTGTCCAGGCAATTCACGCCGCACATGCGCGATGACGTTCAAACATATTGATATAGTAAGAATTATAAGGTTAACCATCAGCAGTCTGTGGTGTAATACTTAGTGTTCCCGATTCTCACACGTGAGGTCGACGGTTCGAATCCGCTTGCTACAGTTTTTTTTTTACCACATTTTGTTAACTAAAATACGTAATACGAATATTTCTTTAGGTTAGTTCGTTGGGTTAAATATGTTAATATTTTTTGATGTAGTATAGTTGTTTATGATAGATAATGTCCCTTGCCCTCGACGGCTATACTGTATGTATAAATAGCCAATTTCTTATACATACTGTATGTATAAATAGCCAATTGCGTATACATACTGTATGTATAAATAGCCAATTGCGTATACATACAGTATGTATAAATAGCCACATCCTATTTTAAATGAGACACCCTATATATTATTACATTTTTGGATTGCACGCAAAATTCTAGACCGGTTTTGTGTATCATGTCCTATACCTAGGTCTCTCCGTTTTTTTTATGTCAAAAATGACGTTTGCGGGCCCTAAAAGAATTATCAATTTTTCCTATAAGGAAGCCTTTATTATCTAATTTGGGTTCGGTTCTTTGTTGAAAAAGACTTACTTTAATAGAGTTTTTATAATATTTTGATAAGTATTAATACAGAATGTTCAAAAAATAAGTATAAAAATGAAATTGAGAAAACTGTCAAAAATCAATTTTTTCAAATGGAAACCCCCAACTTTTATAATCTTATCTTATTCGCCATTAAAAATAAGGGTGAGTTTGTATATGGATATCTATTCCGAAAATTTTTAGTTTTCGAGATATTCCCAATTCAATATTTCTATATGGGGATTTTGCTATGGATTTTAAGTTCAATTACTGTTAGTTGGCTATGACGGCGTTGAGTGCTAAACAAACGTATGTAGCTTTCACTTACCAATTGACAAGTATTAATTATCATGCTGGGGCGCTTAAATTATGCACACGAGGATTACTTAAATTTGTTTATAATCTATGGAGAATGTTACAAAGTTTTATCAAAAATATGTGAAATATTTGCTAATAGATATCTAGAGAAACAAAAACCGTCTCCGAACAGTATTTAATGAATAATTGAGAATTTCAAAAAATTTGGCACTGCAACAGTTCATAAAATAATTAAACAAATGTAACTTAGATAAAAAAGGTTCTTACATAAAATACTAACAGTATAACCACTTATACTCAGGAAAATATTTTATTTTAATAAGTGTTCAAAGTGTCCACCCTGACCTTCCAAACATTTTTCGCACCTCTTGATTAGTTCGTCATAGGTGGCCGCTCTAATAGAACCTGGAGATAATCTTTCAAAAGCATTCCTTACTCTTGCCTGACAATCTTCCATTGTTGTGACTGGATTAAAATAAACCATATCTTTTATTGTTCCCCATATAAAATAGTCTAAGACAGACAGATCAGGAGAACGGGGAGGCCACAGAAAAGGTCCATTGTTAGCAATCCACTTATCGTAAAAAGTTTCTTCCAAGAAGTTGTTAACTATGAAGCTGCTGTTTGGTGGCGCGCCATTGTGTTGGTAAAATATTTGCCTACGTTCAGCTAGCAGTAAATTGTTCAAATATTCATTATCTAAATCTTGTAATATATTCAAATATCTTTCACCTAAAAAAAAGTTTATACATAATTTGAAAAACAGAAACTATTTAAGTATTAATTCATTACCATTTAAGTTTTCTTCATAAAAATTAAGTTTTACGACTCCATCATTTCTCACAGCACAGTACACATTAAATTGCCAGGTTTCTTGATAATTTCGCAATCTCACGGCATGGGGATTTGAATCACACCAAAAGTGGGAATTATGTCTGTTGAAAAGTCTATTTTTCGTAAATTTTGCCTCGTCAGTCCAAATTATGTTGTCCAAAAATCGAAAGTCGCCTTGTAATATTGTTAAAATAAATTCGCAAAAGTGAACTCGTCTGGCAAAATCGGTGTCCTTTAGGTGTTGAACCATAGAAATAGAATAGGGATGATATTTGTGTTTCAAAAGAATTCTATGAATAGAGTTCTTGGAGATTCCTGTTTGTAAGGCCACTTGTCTTAAGGATGTCATAGGATATGCCTCAAAATATCCCAAAATAGCAATTTCGATATTTTCATCATCGACAATTGGTTTTATTTTATGAACTGTTGCCTTAACGGTGCCAAAATTTTTGAAATTCTCCATTATTCGTTTAATACTGTTCGGAGCCGGGTTTTGTTTATCTGGATATCTATTAGCAAATATTTCACACGTTCTTGATAAAACTTTGTTACATTCTCCATAGATTATAAACAAATTTAAGTAATCCTCGTGCGTATAATTTAAGCGCCCCGTCATGATAATTGATACTTGTCAAATGGTAAGTCACAGCTACATACATCTGTTTAGCATTCAACGCCGTCATAGCCAACTAAGAGTAATTTAACTTAATATCTATAACAAAATACCCATATAGAAATATTGAATTGGGAATATCTCGAAAACTAAAAATTTTCGGAATAGACATCCATATACAAACTTACCCTTATTTTTAATGGCGAATAAGATAAGATTATAAAAATTGGGGGTTTCCATTTGAAAAAATTGATTTTTCACAGTTTTCTCAATTTCATCTTTATTCTTATTTTTTGAACACTCTGTATTAATACTTATCAAAATACTATAAAAACTCTATTAAAGTAGGTCTTTTTCAACAAAGAATCGAACCCAAATTAGATAATAAAGGCTTCCTTATAGGAAACATTGATAATTCTTTTAGGGCCCGCAAACGTCATTTTTGACATAAAAATTGAAATATCTCAAAAACGGAGAGACCTAGGTATAGGACATGACACACAATATCGGACTAGAATTTTGCGTACAATCCAAAAATGTAATGGTATATAGGGTAAAATAAGGTAAAATAAGCAAGTTGGTATCGACTTTCGGTATAACCGGAAGTGCCATCATCTTGAAATCGAGTTGCCCCCATCGACATTAGTTGACTACCAAATTTTCAAAATTTTTCGATGTCTACTTTTCGAGATATCGATCGCCGCAGTTCGTCGTGGGACCCCGTGTATAACAAATTACTAATTTTAGAATGTATTACTGTATAAATAATAATATTTCCTTACAGCACAAAAATAAATTCTTCTAACAGTTATGTTTCTCTCCATGATAGATGCATGGACATATTGGATTTTTTTTTAGAAATCTTATCAGAAATTTGCGAAAAAATAAATTATTCGACATTAAATTTTTATTTCATTACTTACCTCTAAATTCCCTGTTGGTAAATAAAGCCATTATTTTTTTTTATTTCATATTATGCCTTCCACTAATAGGAAACGAGTGCTTTCGATTTTAAAATTTTAAATTCAACAGCTTTACTTACCCCTCGCTATAATAAAACTATATAAATGCTGATTTTATGAAATTTCCCATCCTGCGATTTCCAGCCTTTGCACAAAGCAAAAGGCGGCACTTTAAAAGCAATATGTCCAATGCAATCGTTTACAGTCCCTTGGCAGCAATGCCTCCTATATTACACCCAGCGAATAAGGCCTGTAAAAACAAACGTAATGCAATACACATACAATAAAAGTTTAGTTGTTGTGGAAACAATTTATCTTCCGGTTCACAGATAGTGAGGACACTCGAAGCAAAATACGCTCTGTGCAGTTTCCGCAGTCTACATATAAAAGCATTTGTAAATGGAGCACCGGACCAAAACGACATTTAAGAAACATAAGTGGCTTATGTCGGTTCAGTTTTCATCCGCATTAGTTCCTTCCATAGTTACATACGCAGCTGCTCGGGTCCCTGGCATGTGGTTTCACTTCACAATTTACTCAACGTTGTTGTGGTAATATAACCCGTTATGCGGCAAATTCTGTGAATTTATAGTTCTTTAAAAAGCAATTATGTTGGCAGCAGAAAGACTGAAACTACTATTTAATCAGGGCCGCTATTAGGAAGAGCGTACCGAGTTTTGCTCAAATTCCTAGTCAATTCGATTCCAAGCGTAATGAAATTTATATAAATTAGAAATCTTAAATTAAACATTTGTCTAGTTGGTGTCCTGTCAACAATTAGACTGCTTGAAGATACTGCTTTTCGCTTTTATTTATCAGATTCGTCTAAACTGCATATATTTTTTTTCATTATCTCATAATGAGAGGAGAGTTTTTATTTTGTAACGATCTATTTAGACTGTTAGAACAAAGCTTATGAGCAGTCCATACGTTCCCTGATTTATAAATTAAATTTAGCAAAATGCGGACATCTAATCAAACACGCTAACTGTTAATTGGGTGGCCTATATGGAATATGGACCAGATTGGTTGAACCTTACAGTACTTCTTACCAACATAGTAGACCAGTAACTCAGGGTTTTTGCCTACGAAAATTATTAACAGCAAACCAAGGTATGTAAGAAATCGGAAATTTTCAATGTCCAATAGCTCATACAGGCCATCATATTTTTATACCGGACCAATCCGAAGAGTTTATTTAATATTTGCGCTAACATGTGCAAATATTGTGCATGTCACGATATGTGAAAAATTGGTCAAAAAATCGATTGTTTTTCACCTCAAAAAAATCCGGAACTTGATCAGGCGTTGCTGGGCATTTCAAAATCAATTAAACTCGGAGCTCGATGCTGCGGCGTGCGTTATCTAGCGCTAGCGCTGAAGTGGGGAGAAAGCCAGCTCTCAGTGAAGCCTTGCGTAAAACTGATCTCGGGCGTTTAAAATCGATTGCGCTTGAAAAATCTTCATTATGATGACTTCCACTCAAGTGATTACTTTCATTTTTTTTTATTGGCTTTCTTCTCACTTCACCCATAGCACTATATAACGCGCGATGCAGCATCGAGCTCCGAGTTTGCAATGCTCAGCAAAAATTTGCAACATTTTGCAAATATGTAAAAACACTCTTATTAGACTTATATTGGACTATGCTTTCACCGAGTTTTGTTAAAAAATAACTTTTTTTCACGGAGATACAGGTATTTCAGAAAATTGCGATTTTTATCGGTTTATTGCAATAACTAATTAATTTTGCAATTTTTTGAGACCGGACTAGGCCAGATCGATCCGTATTAAAAGGTTACATAACTTTGCCATGTAATTTTTTTTTTGTACAACATCAAGTTTTTTTTTAACGGAAGAAACTGTTTTTCGCCAACTTTGACCGCCATTTTGAAAAGGACGCATGTTCGTCATATGTTTTAAAAATAGTACATTGAGTTCTACGGAAAATTTCCTATTTTTTACATACCTTGATTTGATATTAATAATTTTTGCAAAAAAACATGATATTCTCGACAGAATTCTTAGACTATAATATGAAACTTTTTTGTAGAACGTTAATTTTTGTTAGGATGAAAAAGCAACAAACTATCGTTTTCGAACATTACAGAAACTAGACAATAAAAAAGGATATTGGTTGTTAGCATATGTCTTATGAATTTTGACCTAGTGAGTTCTAGCGAGTTGCAATTGTGACATAGTTTTGGGATTATTTCATTAAAACTAAAGTAAATTAATTTCCGTTTTTTTTTTTAATTGCTGTAGAGCATTTAGTATATTGTGTTTTTGAAACTGTATCTCTGATAGAGGATTTTCTGAAACAGGTCTGGAACGATAACATTCATTTTTTTAGAAAGAAACCCTCGAAAAAGGTTTTTTTGTACTGCAGGATCCCCCGATACTAATTTATGTACAGGTGTCAATCTATATATAAAAATTTCTTCTGGGGGGCATGGTAACCCTCACTTGCGGGCGGCAGCCCTTCGTCGGTAGAGCGTCGTGAGTAAGGAAGTATTTTATGCTAAAATAAAATAAGATACCTGGGCGCCGCGTGACTTAAGAAGAATTATTATTAGGTTTTGCAAAGTCACGGAAGACAAAACACAATACTCAGCCTCTGGTTGCTAAATAAAGATAGAGAGAGAAAGAGAGAGCGCTGATGAACAAAAGATAGTAATTACAGATATTTGACAATAGAATATTTATTAAAAATAATTAATATATTATATGTACAAAATGGAAAAGAGATAATTTAAGTATGAGATCTCACATTGTTTTAGCATCAATTCCTTTGATTTTTAAGGCTTGGATAAAGCGCCTGCCCCCTAGTATACTAGGCTATGGCTTCACAAAAACAAAAAAATTTTATAGTTTGCTAGTGTGTAGATCAAATTTGATAATAATATGTACAAAAAAAAATTAATAATAAGTATATATATGAATATAAAAAATATATATATATCTGGCCTGTTGGTTATGCTTATATGATGGAATGGTGTTACTAATGGGGCCTAGTGGCAACCAAAATAGCGGCGATTGGGTGACGTCGGGTTGATGGATGAACCCAAAAATGGGGCTCTTTTCCAGACTCTACAAACTCTGCAGCACGACTGACCGCGTTCCCAAATCAACAAAAAATTATGGATAATCTCTTACAGAAAGAATCCACCTATCCCAAGAAAGAACCCTGAAATAAAATAAAAAACACTAACTATCGGCATTTGCCAAAAAAAATTATAAGGGAGAAATATACACAAAAAAGGCAACCCACCTTCCTTTGAAGGGTTTTCTATTTAAGGTAATAGTGGAACTGAGTGATGTTCCTTATCACTCGGCACGAAACTAAAAATGAAAATGGAGAGAAAACCTTAGTATAGTTGAGCAATTGAGCGAAAAAAAGTGTACTCACTCAGAGAGAATGTCGAATCAACCTAGGGGTTTCACTAAATCGGACGAATTTTTTTCGTGGGAAAACCACTCCTAAACCACACCGTGGGGTGTAGATCCTTATTTTGCGAAATTTTATATTCAAATCCCCCCTAGAAAGGGTAAAACTGTGCAAAACCACAAATCCATAAATGACCTTATCACTCCTAAAGTCTGGTCCGGAATGTTCTCGAAATTCAAAGAAAAAGAAAAAAACCCAAGTCCCCGACAAGAATTCTCGGTCGTTATCCTGGACAACTTATGCTGTCAAAAATATGTCAGCGAAACAATACAAGGAATTCAAGGAATAACTCACAACAGTACAGGAAAAATACTGAAACATATGAAGAGAAGATCATAGACAAGAGGAAGAAAACATATAATAGCAGGAGTAAGGAGACAGACGATTATAAGGTAAGTGTTCTATTGATACTAGTTTATACCTTAACCCATGTTATTTTCTAGGTACCTTTTGGCGGATGATTATTTATTATTATTATTAGCTGTTACTCGAGTCCGAGTATAAAAATGTTACAGTCGATAAATTGTGTACAATAAAAAACAAGTAAAAGTTGTAGTCCATTGTAATTCCTATTCATCTACGGTGCACACGACTATGGCTATAGAGGCCAATTCGGGAGAGCACATGTCGACCGCAGTCAGGACAAACATAGACCTGGTTAGGTCTTGGATTCGGCCTTCTTGCAGCAACATTTCCTTGATAGCTGGCCACAACCCTTCGCCATTCGGTTCTGTCCGCTGCAAGTTGTTCCCATTGCTCGTCTGCTATACCGCAGGATTTTAGATTTTCATGGAGAGCGTCTTTGAACCTCTTTCGTTGACCGCCACGCCTTCTTCTACCGCTTAGCAATTCACCATAAAGTGTACATTTAGGAAGGCGGTTATCATGCATACGATGAACGTGACCTGCCCATCTTAGGCGTGCTCTTGAAATAAGCACCTCAATTGGAAGGCTGTTTGCTCTCCTGAGTACTTCCACGTTTGATATGTGATGGAACCAACGGATTTTCATCATACTTCTGAGGTGTCTTTGCTGAAAACGTTCTAATTCTTTCACATGACGACGGTAAGTGACCCAGCTTTCACATCCATATAGCAGTGTTGGAATGACAACTGCTGTGTAGACAGCCATTTTCGTTGACAAAGCAAGGTCGTGGTTGTCAAATACTCTCTCTCTAAGCCCCCAGAGTGCTCTAAATGCAGCGTTAATTCTATTGCGAATCTCGCTGTCCATGTTTGCTTTGTCATTAACAACGTTGCCTAAGTAATTGAACTGATCCACTACTTCAAGAGAATTTCCGTTAAGTGTAATGTCTATTTGGTTCACTTGATGAGGAGTTGACATAATCTTAGTTTTTCCAATGTTGATTTTAAGTCCCAAGGAATCATAGCTCTGGGCATACACATCTAAAAGTTCTTGAAGCTCTTCTGGCGTAGAGGCTAAAAGTGCACAGTCATCCGCATACTGGAGATCACAAATGAATCTTGTGCGTGTCTTCGTGAAAGCTCTAAAGCGCCCTATGTTAAAAAGTCCGCCATCAAAACGGTATCTGAGACCTATTCCTCTGACTGTCAGTTTGTTGTCAACAATAATTGTTAGAGCAGTGGTAAACAAATTAAAGAGTAGGGGTGCCAGGACACATCAATGCCTAACTCCAGTGAGGGTTTGGAAAGGGTTCGGTTGCCTCATTATGATAAACATTACAGAAAGAAGATTAAAATAAATTACCACACTAATGGTGCTAAGCTGTAATAACGAATGTTTGGTGTCTTCGAGGAATTAGACTTTGTAGGATGTAGAAACAAATCTCATTTTCTATTCTGCTTAACTACACGTTAATAAAATAAACTATTATAATGTTCCCTAAATAAGATGAAGTAGATTTTTATGCAAGTTAATTAAGATTTAGTCATTAATGTTGTTATAAGAGTAGCAAAAAAAATTAAATACATATCAACAAATCCCATCACATGTTTTATTTCTAAGCAACCAGTAATACATATCAATGCCGTGTGTGTGGTATCATGTCATAATTAATTGTAATACAATCTCCTTATTTTTAAAAACAAAAGGTAGCAAATAAAAATAATACACCACTAGTTAAAATATTGGAAGTTTTTGTAATAGTCCGAGTATTTGAGGTCAAGTATAGATTGTGTAAGAAAATACCTCAACCCTTTTTTACTGACTGCATTATGAAGAGAAATCCGTCGTCTATGAATTTTCCTGCCTGTTTCACCCCGGAGTATCCACAATTTGGAAAGAGATTCGAGGATTTTACATCCCCACGTAGCTTCAGATAAGATCATTGCATGCTTTATTTACCTTTTTTTCTTATTCGTAAGTTATCATATTGTTGTCGCATTATATTTTTTTGCTGCTTAATCATATAAGCGATTTGTCTGTTATAGTGGGTAGCAACCAGCATTTATAGATTACTATTATTGTTGTTTTTACTAAACTGTATTACTAAATATAAAGATCGTCGTGGCGCCTCAATGCGTAAAGAATTCCTGAACTTTAAATCCATTGATTAGAAAAAACATTCCACTTATTTCGTTCATAGACAAACACTCCAAAGTCTGCAAATGAAAACGAGGCAGCAAAATGCTTTATGACTGATAATCACTCGTTTTAATGATTATTTTATGTCACTACTGGGACACTTTAAACTAGAGAATACACAAAGTTGTTAAATTGGAAAAGTTTCGCAGCTCCTTGGTGAGAATTCGAAAAGTAAACAGTAAAATGTAAATTCATTTCCAGGGTATTCAAATTAATTTGTTCACTTTTACTGTAAAATATTTATTTTAAATTATTTTGTACGAAGTCTTACTTGCAATTAAACTGTGAAAATAAGGAGTGCTAATTAAGATAATTTAAATTAGGTTTTAAAGCAAAGTTTAGAACCTTTTGAACAGCCTTTTGCGGCTATTGAGAAAGACGCATATTCACTTTTTGAGGTGCCTACTACTTACGAAGATGTTACTATAGTCTTCTGACTGTAAATGTGCAATTCTCATAAAACGATTACATTTTCATACCCGCCGTTTTGAAACTATAAACAGCACCAACTATAATCATTATAGGGCATTTAGTTCTGAATCGCTAATATAAAATACCATTTTTTTATATTACCATTCAAAAATATATGTTAAAATTTCATACCTGTATGTCAGAAATATGAACTTCTTCTATTGTTCGATTTGATTTATACGAAAATAATTACTAAAATTTGCTTGTTTTACGAAAATACTTGATTTTGTAGTTTTTGTGGTAACTCCAGAGGTAGCAACGTATTCTACACACCTTGAATCCATTGTAACATTCTTGCATTCTGTTTGGCAAATAACATCTAAATGGAGTTATGAAATTTTCAGTAGGCCCGATTTAGTGTGTATACAAGAACAAAACGTCTAAAACATTTTTTTTGGCGTTAGCCTACCCCCCCTACCACCCCAATTACCACCCTCATCCTCAAAAATTAAATTGGGATTTAGTGTGTACACGAGAATCAAGGACATCTAATCTTTTTTCTACATTAGCCACCCCCTCTACCACCCCCACTCTATTATTAAAGGGAATAAAATATTAGATTGGTATTTAGTGTGCATAAGACTTGGATACAAAATCTGGATGTGGAAGTAGTTATTCCTTGGGCAACTGTTTTTTAAAAAGGCATCGTTATTGGAATAGGCTTAAAACGTCATGAAACGTCGAGATTTTAAATTTGAGCGAAAAGAAAATTTCTGTCTGTCGGTGTGTCGGTCTGTCTGTCCGTCTGTAACCTTTTTTGTGCGCACGTTTACTCTGGAACCGTTCATGACATTGACTTAAAATTTGGCGCACTTATGTATTGTAACGAGATCTGCAACTAGATTATATTTTGATCTAATTCCGTTGAAGGGTTCGGGGTGTAAATGGGGTAAATAAGGGAGAATGGGCAAACCAAGCTAGTAATAGTCCATAAAATTGCAATTTAGGGCATGTACGAAAAGTCAAGGTCTCAATTTTTTTTTGGCATCAGCCACCCCGCACTATCACCCCCAAAACTAACCCCACATTAGTATGAAAGGGAGTAAAAAAAATAAAATGTGATTTAGTGTATATACAAGAACGAAACGCCTCAAACATTTTTTTGCCGTTAGCCACCCCCTCTGCCACCCCACACCATTCTTAAAGATAGTAAAAAATCAAATTGGTATTTAGTGTGTATACGGGAACCAAGGGCCTGTAATTTTTTTTTTGACATTATTAGTCACCCCCTCTACCACCCCCATTACTACCCCCAACCTATTATCAAAGGGAGCAAAATATTACATTGAGATTTAGTGCCCATAAGACTTGGATACAAAATCTGGATGTCGAAGTAGTGATTCCTTGAGTAGCGGGTTTTTTATACGCTACGTCTATTTCAACAACAAAATATCGTTGAACGTAAATAAGTGTTCGGCAATATCTTATACTACCAAAAGAACAAATAATTTTCAACATGTGTAGAAAGTTAATAATAACTCCCCGATTGGTGTTTATAAACAAAAAGACTTAATAGTTCTGTTTAACCACAACTTAAATTTTAATGAACACATTGGAAATATGGTAAAGAATGCACTTAAAAATTTAGGATTTGTTATGAGGAATGCATGTGAATTTAGTTGGCAAACAATTGTAATACTTTATTTCAGTTTTGCAAGACCAAAACCACCTCTTTCATAAAATTAGTTAATATGACTAAATAATGCAGAAGGCGAAAGTTACAACTAGAAAAAATGCTCAAGTTCAAATGTACATTTTAACACAGCACCACAAGCATGTCCCTTATGTCTAAGTCCTATATTTATTTTATCATACTGGTAAATCTGCCCAAGTATGGGCCTTCGCCACTTTTACCAAGGAACCCACGAAATAATGTATCCCGGAACTGCAGTAGCTTCACAGCAAATAGAAACTATTCAATACAAATTCTTATCTTACGTTTACAGGAGAAAACACGCAGGTTTGCGGATTATAAGATTATAATCAGGACCATACAACAAGAAAAGAATTTAATATTGCCAAACTGTCGTTAAGAAGAAAAGTAAATAATGTGCTCTTCATAGGCAAAAATAATAAATGGATATATAGAATCAGAGGATATTCTAACAAAACTAAATTTTTATATTCCATCTAGACTTAGGACTCGACTAATTATGTTCCAAGTGTATTATAAGACTAATATAAGAAAAAATTCGCAAATTGTAAGAATGTGTATCGATGTAAACTATGTCTGTCATGAATCAAATTTTAACATATTTAACCTAATAATGTAAAATAAAGAAATATATAGAACAAAATATTCTGAGATACTGAAAAAAAGTAGTTCTTCTGCATTTTAATTCTAATCTTTATTTAAAAAATGAAAAGTTGATTTTGTGTAATATTTAGATATTTATAATCATAGTCAATATTTAGTTTAATAATTGTTATATAAGTTTCTCTATATACGTACTGTGTATAGCTAGATTTTTTATAAGTATACTGGCATACAATGTGGTGTAATTGTAAACTTAGACATTTTTGTTGTCTGTATTACATCAGTAAATAAATAAATATATTGTTTTTATAAAACTAGATATGATAAGTACCTAAATCGCAGACGGCCCGGATTCAAAACCGGTCGATGAGATGTAGTGGATGAGCGGGTCTGCTCCCGTCACCATCTTCCTAAAGAGACGTAAAACTGTGGGTTCCGGGTATCTACGATGTAAACACGTTATAGATCCCTACCCCACGAGAAACTGTGGGCGTTCGGCAAAATTTCCAGGTTAGGGGTCCCAGTGCCTACACTGATGAGCTTATCCCCTGGCGTCGGTGGTTGGTCTTGGTAACGGAAGTAGGCCGACGTTAAATAAATCATTTTAAAAAAGCACCTAGATAAAAAACTCAGATTATTAAAAAAAAAAAAATTTTGTGAGAGATTGTTACATGGCCTATGCCCATTTAACTAGTGTTTTGTTTATGTTTGGCACAATCTGTGTAACATTTTGATTCAGTTTTTGTAAGTGAAACTGTTTTCAAATAACAGAATTTTACTTGTATAACTGCTAAACCATTTCACACTGTTTTATGTACATATTTTTATATCTTAGGAACTCAGTCATGTTTTTCTACACTATTATGTATTTCCGTTCTATACAGCATTATCCCAGGAAACAATTGTCTACAAAACATTTATTTACATCAGATACCTATATTTAAATTTTTGTATTTTTGTTTACTATGAAGTACATATGGTTATTTCCTTTACCTTTCCCATTACTAGGTATATATAGTATATCCTATAAGATGTAATATATTTACTGAGTTCTCACAATAGTCACAATGCATTTTACTATTTATTTACAGCTGTTCATATTGTTGGTTATGTACAAAATAGAAATTACAAACTGAGGCAAAGGCAAATCAGCTGTGGTATGGAAGTAATAAAAACTTTTAATATAGATTCCATTTATCGATCATATGCCACTATTTTAATTGTGAGTAAAGGAAATTGTAGATTTTGCGACCTGCAAGTTGTTGCGCTTAACTCAACCATTGACAGATGGCCATACCTGTACTATTTCTGTATTTTATAGCTTTCAATTTAATTAGGGAATTAGATTTCTCAAGTTTATTTGGTAGCATTATTTTGCAGTAAATAGGACAAAAAAGTTTACCTTATCAGTAAAACTCACCAGGAAATCATTTGCTTGCAGCCTTTGTACTGATTCGAACGTATATAAATTTTAACTGTGGACTTCAGTAATTGATATTACATTTTTATATCCGCGTTCACAATAACATCCAGATAATTTCACTTATTACTCATTTAAAATTTAATTAGTCTTAAATTTTTGTCTGATGTAATTTCAATTATTTTTAAAATAAATTTAAATTCAAGGTCAATTCTTTTTAATTTAATAAGTAGTTAAAATACTATATCTGTATCATATGGTTTTAAAAAAATGTTTTTTTTTCTTTTTCATTTTTTTGGCAATTTATAGTTTAGAAATCAGCTTAGATACTTAGATATTTATATTCTTATATTCTATATATATGCTTTTATATACTTATTTATATGTACGTATATACTTATATGTTTATGCACATATATACTTATACATTTCTATATACGTTTCTGCATAGCTTCTTCATTCCTGCATAGCTTTTGCACAGCTTATCTTTCATATAGATAAAATTTCGTTAACTTTTCATAAACCACTTAGTAGGTTAATTTCCCCACGATTTTCATTCCATTTCATTAAGAGACGTAAATTGCCAAGGAAACTTTAGACTCCGACTTGATGGTAATATGCAATTATTGCACTTAACGCGCCAGGCTTGTAACTTGTAATTAAGCGCTAGGCGGGGCACATAACCCGGAGAGTAGCTGTTGATTGCAATCTGGTTACGTTCTTTATAGTAAAATAAGGATTTTATAGAGGAGTTTGCGAAATATTATGTTTTAATATTCCGCCCTCAAAAAGCACATTTGAACTATGCTAAGCCCAGTCAGGCTATTTATTTTTCGATTGCAACAGACACTGGACCGCTAGATGGCGCCTGCTGACTATTTTACATGTCGCTATCCCAAAGATACCGAAATGTACTAAAAAGTCAATTGATCCTCGTGTCGGTCGTCACATGCCCACCTTGCACTGACGAGAGCCAACAGCTCGAAACTGCAGTCTGCAAGTGGTGTGTGACGACTGGCATGAGAGCTCCGTTAAGTAGGATCAGTCTTTCGGCTGGTGTTTGTTGCAATCAAAACATTAGCGTGTTGATGGTAACATGTAATTATTACACTTAACGCGCCAGACTTGTAACTTGTAATTCAGCGCTCGGCGGGGCACATAGCCCAGTGGGTAGCTGTTGGTTGTAGTCTGTTTACGTTCCTTATAGTAATACAAGGATTTCGTAGAGGAATTTGCGACTAAAAATATTGTTTTAATATTTCGCCCTCTAAAAGCAGATTTGAACCGGATTCATTCATATTGGTTGTAGAAATTTAAGATATAGCAAATTTCAAAATTCAGCAACTTCTTAGTTTTTTCTTCGGGTTAATACGACAGCGGAATAACCCAACAATTTGGAATTTTTTTTATGAAGCTGAAAGTTTGTACCATTTGTTTATATTTGGTGTGCATAACATATCCAAACTTTCCTAATCTACAGTTCCTACAAAATTCAAAAATATCTTACATTGTTTTTCCTCTTTTACATCCATGCATGATTTATTATGTCAAATATTGCATGTAGACTGTTAATTAAATATGTACTTCACAGATTCAGGGTTATCCAAAGTGTCTACTTATATAACTATAATAAGTTTAACTGACTCTGTAAGCGCTCATTTATATTTTACCGGAAATTTATTGTTTCAATAGCTCGATATCCGCTATATTATCCTTTTACCTTTATTTTAATGGGAGGGGTCTTTAATCATTGACCTACTTTAACCACGTTCTACCCTTGGGACACAGTCGTGCACACATATATTACTCTCAGCTTACGATGTGGGAACCAAACTCACACTTCGGCTTTTTTAGTCACCCGAGGGGACAAAGTTATTAGGTAAATAGCTTACCGGAAGTTTGTAGACACATCAGTACCTATGTCTAGTCTGAAATCAAATGGGATTCCAATCTGCATATACCGGGTGACACACTACAGGGTAGTGGTTTACCGTTTGAAATTTAGGGTGCATAAACTAACTATAACATGGATTTTTGGACATAAAAACGGTATGAGACAATTTCCGGTTTAACCGGAAGTAACCGCAACTTTCGATTTCTAAATGAAACACACTATATATTTTTACATATTTGGATTCAAGACAACATTCTGAGTGTGCCATGAGACTTTCGAGAATGTTTGAGTCGATGTTCAGTTTTTTAAGCATTTTAATATATTCGTCTAGAGTACTTTGGAATACCAAAATTTGTTCTGCAACAGGTAAACTCCATGGGAAAAATATAATTTTTCGTTTAATTTTATTAATAACTATTTATGAAGCTACTGGCTCATAGTCTTCAATAAATTATAGATTTTTTCTGAATTCATTGATATCTATTTCAAATCCATGCTATTTGTTTTTCTATTTTACTGATTGCAAGATTTGATCTAAACAAACAACATTGCTAGTTTAATAAAAGCTTTTTAAAAAGACGAGGAGGCTATTTTCTTGCAACTGTAGAAAAATTTTCGCGGTTAATTTCGGGTCAGATCAATTTGGCCGCCAACGATCTTTAAAAATTACGTTGTGTAGATTAATTTTCAGCAGCATTCATAAGTAGTTTAAGAATTGATATCCAAGTATGTTTTTATTACTAAATTATGAAGCAGAGTAGCAGACATTTTCAAAACAAACACACAAGAAGTGATTTAACAACTGGCGAACTATCTGATAAAAATAACAAGAAATAGTTTATCACAAGACTTTTACGTGAGGCTGATGCCACTTTTAAAAACAATATAAGAGTGTGACCCTGCAAAAAAACAGCCATAATGTAGAAATATATTTAGTCTATGGCCAATACAATTTGGTAACCATCACAATTAAGATTTATAATCTCGTTGCGAAAGTATAGAGGCACAAATATGGCCTATAGTTTGACAATATCTGCATCAGTTTTGCAGCAGTATAGCCCTAAAGATAAAGATCTGTTATTTGTAAGTTTAATAATTAAATTAGCTCAAAGAGAAGTAAAATAAATGGATTAAAAAATATCCTGAATAATTGTTTCAAAAAATAAAAGTGTTGCCGTTATATTATCCTGGAAGCATATTCTTGGATAAATATTGCCAGTGGTAAATCTTTGACGACGAAAATTATTTTTCTGTGGCTAATGTAATCTAGGCAAATAAGTCATTAGTGGTTCTCAAACAGGGAATAAAACGATTCTAGGAAATGAACTTGGGTAAAGTGCTGTTCAATTAAGACTTTTCCGAGTTGTTTGTGTAACTAGAGAATATGGTTTATAAGACGTTCTAGCAGTATTTACATTATCGTGTTTGATTAAGGCCAATCAAATACAGGACTAATTAAGCTATCGCTAGAATAGAAATCGTTCAGAATTTTATTCCCGCAACTATATAATTGAAATAAATCGCAGTTTTCAAATTTTATCAAGAATATTTTTGCACGAAGCATGTTACTACAGACATTTTGAGACCTTGACTTTTCGTGCATGCCCTAAATTGCAATTTTATGAACTCTTCTGCTTGCTTTGCCTATTTACCCTTATTTATCCCATATATCCCCCAACCCTCCAATAAAATTAGATCAAAATATAATCTAGTTCCAGAACTCGTTATAATACATAAGTGTACCAAATTTCAAGTCGATATCACAGAGTAAACGTGCGCACAAAGAAAGTTACAGACAAACCGACGACGGGCCGACAGACAGACATAATTTATTTTTACCCAAATCTCTACTTTTCATGACATTTTAAGCATATTTCAACAAAAAATATATATATAATTTTTAGCGTTACTATGTTGCGGACCTGTTGCATATAGGACCCACGATACGCATTTGCGTTTTGTGGGCCGCATAATAGCAATCGCACGTCCGTGGCGGAGTTTCCGCTACCGTCTGCGAGAGGCGCGATATACTTCCAGCTGGCTCAGAGGAAGAGGCGTTTCGGTGGCTCGTATATGGTTGATGATTCTTCAAAAACTTGTTTTATTCAAGGCATCCTTGTGGATTTTGGAATTATCAACACCAAGAAAATTTCCTCCATTTTATGTTGTTTGTTTAGCAGAATATTTTGTTGTTGGGAGTGAATTTTAACTGCTGGTGCAGGATTTGAGTGTAAAAATTGAGATAACCTCATTATCGCCATCTTACCGGTTTCTATTCTTGTGTTTCACAAATTTACAGGCTTTCCTTTGGAAGTATCTCGTTGGTTTAAAAGACGAACTCGACCCCATTCATTCAGCTGTAGCCTTCTGTAGGAGTTTTGGTGGACTGTTTCCCTCAACAGTAAGAGGTACATTATATTTCTTTTACGGGTTATGCCTGATTTTAAATTGCTCTCATTAGGCACGCTTCACGTGCATGTCCGACTGTGCAAATTCGGTGTATCTTTAGGGTTCACGGATGGAGCTTCCACACACAGTAAGAAGTTCCACGAACAGGGCTAGAGCGCTCACACACACACAAAGGTAGAAAGTGCCAGGGCTGGAGAGATTGTAATCAACCCCATCATCTGGTCAATTCCTTTCTTCCCGAAGACACCACCGTAGGGTTGCAGTACCACCCTATATAAGTGTATTGTTTTCTTTGCCGGGGACCACCTGCGTGGCTATATATATTTATACTTATTATTGCATTTTAACTTGTATATATTTAAATATTTTACGCATTTATATTTATTTAAGGAGGTACTCGTTGTGGCCAGATTTATGGTAATTTACTTATGACGTTGTAATCCAAGTGTAGCTACACGAGGCATCTTTATTTATGTTGTTACCTATTAATTGGAAAATTAGCCACACCTTTTGTGCATCGCCAGGTTTCATGCTAGAGAACTAGACATTATTTTGTAAATTCTGTAATATAGTGCATTTCCTGTTTAAAACTAGTGTCATTATTTCGTCTGCGACCGCTGCGAATGGAACCCTCAGCGATTTGTGTAAGTAAGTAAACTAATAATTTATAATAGTTTATGTTAACTTAGGTTTAACGCCCTGAGATAGTCTGAGCTAGTGAAATTTTATCGTGGGCACGTGTACCTTGCTTATCCGGGCTAGGTAGTGTCTACGACCCGCTACGCACAGCAGCCCAAGTGAGTTTCTTTCCTGTAATATCTTGTAACTCTTACGATCCAACGTATTTGTTTATTTATGCACTTGTAAAACGTAGCAACTATACTTCCACTGGACGTGGAAGTAAAATACCCCTTCTAATCTACGTACTGTACTAGCATAACTAGCCATCAATCTAGAAACATTTTAAATTATTAGTTATTGTCTGAAGAAGAATTTAAAAAGCAGATATCTTCAAAAAATAAGAAAGAAAATTACAACTGAGTTTTTATATCTTTGTGGGCATAGTCAAAACCCAGATTAGTTCCAGTGAAGTATCTGACGTTAATGACAATGCACATTCAATTCAAATTCCTTGCGAGTGCTGCAGTTAACTACCAGCCCACATACAATTGACAAAATTAAAGCCATTATAATTAAACAACCTGAATGCCGAAGATATTGAACCTACTAAATATAAATCTGACCAGGGCGGAAAGAGAAGCCGAAAATTAATTCTGGTTGACCCATATCAGAAATCCCTTTCATCTCCACGCAGGTCTAGTCTTTCAAAAAATTTACCAGAACTCTACCTCTAATAAAAAAAAAACTAACAGCCACCAAGAAGCGGAAGAAGTTGAATTAAATTTTATCTAACACTTTCATATAAAGTGATCTTTATTGATGATATTTTAAAGGTATAAAGTCGCCCATAAGTCACTAGTGAGTTAAAGTAATGAGCTAAATTATAGTTTAGGTTACTAGTGAGATAAATTGATTTAGTCACTGAAGAGTAATTTTAATATATAAAAAAAGTCCAATCACTTTATCTATTGTCGTTATTAACCGCAAAATTAAGAATATAAAGATTCCACTAATATTTATTTACTTGTATTTTTGTTAACATTTATTGTAATCATATCCGATTTTTCACAAATAAAAGTGCTCTTCTGTACCCAATTTCTTCATATCTTAAAACTCCGAGCACTGAATTACAAGTTACAAGTCTGGCGCGTTAAGTGTAATAATTGCATATTACCATCAAAACGCTAATGCTTCGATTGCAAGAAACACCAGCCGAAAGACTGATCCTACTTGTAGGAGCTCTCTTGCCAGCCGTCACACACCACTTGCAGACTGCAGTTTCGAGCTGTTGGCTCTCATCAGTGCAAGGTAGGCATGTGACGGCCGGCACGAGGATCCTTTGACTATTTGGTACATCCCGGTATTTTTACAATAGCAACATGTATTTAATATTCCGCCCCCTAACAGCACATTTGAACTATGCTAAGCCCAGTCAGGCTATTTATTTTTCGATTGCAACAGACACCGGACTACTAGATGGCGCCTGCTGACTATTTTCTTATAGTAAAATAAGGATTTTATAGAGGAGTTTGCGACTAAAAATATTATGTTTTAATATTCCGCCCTCTAAAAGCACATTTTCTCCATATCTTGTTCCCGTATAATTTTAATGTCGCCTTTATCATAGAATATTTAGTCCACATCGAAGAAAGTGCATTTTTTTACTCAAATGTAGAAAGTAAGCCAGAAGCACTTCTTCGTTTATATCACTAACTCCTCTTTTTTGCCTCCAATTTTCAAATTGTAGACATTTTGTAAAATAGGTTACTTTGGACTTTTCTAGAATTAAATTGGCTGTAGCTTCTTTGGCTTCTTGCAAAATATCTGTCGGAATTTCCATATTATATATTTCACAATTTTCCATTTTGATGCTAATTACACAAAGTTTACCCCTGGTTACAAACAAAATGGATAACAACCACAGCTTTTTCTCGGCAAAATTAGTCCACTCACCCTTCAGGCTCGCGGGCTAAACTTTTCTTGCGTGATTATATGTAACAGAACTCACTGGCCTAATAACTATTATATTGTCATTTTCTAAATTAATAATTTCGTTACTTTCCTTTAAATATGTCAACAATTTAACTCATGTCTTTTGTATTCTTATGCCTTATTTTATATAATTTTACTTGCAACCTTCACAGATTATATTTCACATTTTTAGCTAATATTTAACTTGAATGTTTTTGTGATTCAATATGAATATTATAATAATGTATTTTTAGGTGGGTTTATACCTATATTTATACGTTTTCTTTTAGTGTCCTGAAGAAGTTAATAAATTTAACGAAACGTCGCGTCGACAAGTTAAAAAAAAGGAAATTTTGTTCATTTTTATGATCTACCTAAAAATACATTATTATAATATTTTATTATTGTTATTGTTAATACTCTGCATATAAAAAATTAATAATATAAAATATTTTCACCTGAATGTCCCAACATTAGAAATTTAAAAACTGGCTAGGATTGTCAGAAAAAAAATACAAAAACCATTAGCCGGACTCAAATATAAAATTTCAGAGATAATTATTAATATTGTCAATTTATTATTTAAAATACTATTATTATAAGAACAAGTTTCCTTATAAAAGTATGTAGCTGATGTTGATTATAACAAACCGTAACAAAAGTTTTTAATATAAACCGTGATCTACCATATTTATATGATGTTCTTATATTTAAATTATTAAAATGTTTTAAGCTAGATTGAAAAGTTATGACATAGACCTAGGAGTCATTCAAGTCGTCCGAATTATATGTCAGAATACTGTAAAATTATAATGTATGCTGACGATACCAGTTTAATTGTATCTTGCTTTGAACCAGATACCGTCAAAACACCGACTCAAAACAATACATAAAGAATTCGATAAATGCCCAATAAAAATATCGACTTATTTTAAATGCTGAGAAGACAGTTCGTAGAAACTTTTACAATAAAAAGCAACTTGAGTCAGATATAAATATAAATTTAATGGTGGATAGTGTAAAAATGTTTGAAAAACATTGAAATACTTAGGTACTTATCTTAATGAGCAATTAAACTGGACAGAACCCGTCAATAATTTAACAAAAAAATTAAATAGCTATTTTCAATTTAAAAAGATGCCTTGAGAGAAAATTCCTCACGAATGTTTATTACGCCTTAATCTATAGCCACATTAGCTACAATATTCAATTATGGGGCTGTTCCGTTAACGCGTATCGAATATTTCTTAATAAAAAAAGTATCAGGTGTATAACAGCGATAAAGCAGATTATAATGTTGTAAATCGGTATCTAACATCAAAATTTAAAGAAAATGCCCAATTCACATTTACTCTGGTCAGTTCTGAACAAATAAAAGATATCATATTGCACTTAAAATCCAATGCTTGTGGCATAGATAAAATATCTCTACAAATATTGAAATTATGTATGCCGGAGATATTAGTTTACATAACTCACATAATTAATTTATGTTTAGAACAGGGCAAATTTCCTGATTACTGGAAAAGTGCTGTAGTCTATCCAATTCATAAAGTTACCTCTCCATTAGAATATAATGATTTAAGACCAATTAGCTTGCTATTAGTTCTGAGCAAAATTCTCGAAAAGGTGGTTTATTTTCAGCTTAACGATTTCTTTAACCAATACAAAATATTCCCAACAAATCAATCAGGTTTTAGGCGACAACATAGTACCACTACAGCACTACTAAATATTTCAGATAACATTATCGGTGGTTTGGATCAGGGCCTGGCAACTGCATTGGTCTTGCTTGACTTTTCCAAAGCTTTCGATACTGTTGATCATGACTTGCTATGTGCCATAACAGTATTATGGCATCGAAAATAAGGCACTGATGTTTTTTAGAGTTATTTAAGTAACCGCTATCAAATTGTTCGAACTAATCTAGGTATTTCTTAACCAGAACCAGTCCCTTTCGGTGTACCACAAGGATCCATATTGGGGCCACTGTTGTTCCTGGTATACACAGTTAATTTATATACCAAGATATAAAACTGTAATATACAATCATATGCTGATGACACACAAGTTTATTTAAGATTTGATCCGTCGAAATATGACATTGCAGCTGATAAAATAAATGAAGACCTTAGAAATAATAGTCAATATTGTAAAGAGCATAAGCTAAAATTAAACTCAAATAAAACAGTCGCTATGCTATTTTGTTCTCGATCGCAATATAAATATTTAAAAGTAAATTTACGTTTGAAAATTGATGATCAACAACTATCACTTGAAAGTCGCGCTAAAAATCTTGGCATAATATTTGATAAAAATTTTAGATATAGAGTATGTAAATAATTTACTTAGAAAATCTTATGTACGTTTAAAACTCTTGTATGCAACCAAATCCATACTCAATTACAAATCAAGAAAGAAATTATGTGAGACAATGGTCATGCCTATTGTGATATTGTTTATTATACGTGTTTGGATAAAAGTACTAGGAATCGTATTAAAAAATTGCAGAATACATGTTGCCGGTTCATTCACGACTTGAGAAATTTTGACCATATCAGTGACCAATTTAAACAGCTTAATTGGCTGAATATACAATAGCACCGGGTTGTATCATCTTTTAGTTTTCGTTCAACGTCTTCTTATAACTTCCACCCCTGATTATCTTAAAAGTAAACTCGTGCCTAGAAATGAAGTACATGGTCGAACTGTCAGAAATAAAAACATGTTGACAATGCCGCAACACTCGTCTGCTATATTTCAACGGTCCTTCTCATATACTGCCGTACATCACTACAATATGTTGAATAATACGACAAAATGCTACTCTCTAGTTAAGTTTAAAAAAGAGCTTAAGGCATATTTATTTGCTGGGTAAAAATCTTTTAGATTAACTGGTTGTTATTTACATTTTCTCTTTTTCTTTTTTTTTTTTTTAGTTTGTAGTGTCTACAAATTAGTAATATCCTCTTTATGTATATTTTATGTTATGTGCGTGCCAGAGATACTTCACTTTATATTTCTCAATTGTAAATATAATACTTTAGAATAAGAATCTTATTGTCATTTTTATTATTCTTTATGTAAATATCGTAAATGTATGGCATTTGGGGTTAAGTGGAAGAAAAGTCCTGTGACTAAACTTCGCCCTTTATGAACCTTTCATAATAAAGACCATTATTATTATTATTATTAATCATTAGACTGCTATTCTGATAATCTTACAAACGTTTCTTCATAAAATATTCCATCTTAACTATACCGTGTATATTTATTTTAAAATCCGTATTATGTAAAAGAAAACCATGCGAAGTTTGTAAAAAACATGACTCCCACAAATATCCCACTCGCTGTGGCTCTTTGGTAAAGCTTCCCCAGCACAAAACAGCTCTGTTTGAAAGATTGCCTCATTTTATGGGCTCAAAATTATTTAATAATCTACCTCAATCCGAGAGAAAAACTCCAGGCAAGCTTTTAAGTCTAATGTAAAAAAATATTAGCTAAAAAATGCTACTATAACGTGAAGATTTGGGCGACTCATAAATTGGCAGCAAGATTGTGTAATAATACTGTTTATTTGTATTATGTTTTAATTTTATTATGTTTTAATTAACTCAGTGATTGTGTTTACTGAATGTACTTTTTATATTACTTAAGACTTTGACTTGTCCTATTCATTGTATTATAATGAATCAATAAAATTATTATAATATTATCATTTTTACATGTTTATCGCCATCTAGTATTTTCAAACTATTTGTATGTAATTTAAGGCAAGCTGCAAATGGAAAATCTAACAATTATCATTTGTTTCAGGAGAACATCCAGCAGCGATGCATCACGGACACGGAACCTTAACGAGGCTTTCACATGCCACGCTGCTCTTGAGTCTGGTGTTTCTATTAGTCCTGCGACCTCCAACGTAGCGCCACCGCATCTAGACATCTGTGAATGGACACAGTGTAATTAACTAATCGGTTACGTTTTGTTATATAGTTTTATATTGGTCCAGAAATTTTTTAAATAAATTATTAGAATATGAGATGGGTAAGATTGCTACAAACATACCGATACGCGAAATGTATTGACTCAATTACTCAATCGTTTGAACGATCTAATCTTCAAATGATTTTTCTAATACATGTAATAATGATAATTAATAATATGTGTATTGGGGGTGTTTCTTATTTATACGTGATGAAAAAAAATAAGTTTTTCAGTTTCATCCTTCAAGAAGTTTATATTTGATATTAGAATTACACACATATAATTTCGGATTTCTATACAGGGTGTCTCACCAGGAACTGAATCGATCGATATAGAGAAAAGTACGCATCAGAAAATTTTGAAAATTTAGACAATTACTAATGTCGGCGGGGCCAATCCAATTAAAATAATTACAAGCAGCTAGCACTTCCGCTTATACCGGAAGTCGATACCAACTTGCTTATTTCAAATGGTGCATCCTATATATTTTAGGGTTTTCGAAAAGAGCATAAAATTCTGAGTCAAAAATATGTAGCGTATCCTATACCTAAACCTAGCCGTTTCAGAGATATTTGACATTTTATAGAAAATTTGACAGGTGCAACGGTTTGCAAGAACCGTTTTAACTTTCTTCGTGTAAAAGATCCTCATTTGCTTCTTGTCACGTAAAAAGAACACAAGGAGAACTACGTTCTACAACTGAAATAAATTCAATAATGTCATACCAAGTGTTCCGTTTTTCGTGTTACATTTTGTCAAATTCAAACCGCGAAAACTTGTTTAGGTCAAATGGAACACCCTGTATTTTTTACTTCAAGTTGTGTAAAATTGAATTCACTTTTTTCTTATATTAGCATTGTGGCGGTTAAAGTTACAACTTTTTGAAATATTTGCGATTTTATTAGAAATTCATGAAATGTAATCATTTCATCAAAATAGCCATGATTAGAAACAATCAGTCATTGTCTTATGTCAATAAATGCCAGCACGTTTAAATTACACCCACGAAGACTTTCTAAATTTGTTTATTATTTATGGAGAATGTGATAAAGTAATATCAAGAACTTGCAGCACATTTGCTACTCGATATCCACAAAAATGCAAAATAACACTAACAATGTAACATGCGTATTAATCGAATTGAAGATATGACATGAACTATGGATACACTTCTCTCACGTTATTTTGCTTGTTCAGTAGCATTTGATGTAGATATCGAGGATATCTTTTCTTTCGTCCAGTGTATAACTCACCATAATTAATTTGAAAAAGTTTGTATACTTTTAATAATAGTTTCAATAACAATTTTTTCTATAATTTAAACCAAAACTAGAACAAGTAAAATTCTAAACAACGAAAATTGACAGCACTACGAATAATGACAGTTGTAGACAGTTCATTGCTTATCAAGGCACCACTTGATGTACCTACTGAAACAAAAGTCTAATGTTGGTAATAATAACACTTGCACAGACGTATGTCATAAAATAAATTTAATACAACTAAGATAATGCCAATTCAATTTTCTGAAAAAATTTCAGGCGTCCATAAGAAAAATAAAAGTTGGGCGTCGTGACGCTTAGCCTAATTTGATAAAAATATTATTTTGATCATTTTAAATAGAAAACCGAATACCATTCAACTTTAATTACAAGTTTTTTCTTCTAAATCCTATCAATCGCGATTTATTAGCAAAGTGAAAATATGGTGAATTTCATTATTTTCAGGATATCTCTGAAAGTACTGAAACTTTTTCAAATGTAAAAACTACATCTTAACGAGCTTTAAAATGCTTTTCTCTATTTAACCGATCTTTTATCTCTTACTGTTCAGAAGTTACCAATACAAGGCCATTGAATATGTGGACAGACTGTATACGTATTTAACCAACTTCCCCAGACTAAAATTTCGTCGCCATTTACACCATGTTCAGTACATCGAAACCCATAACTTTATATAAATAAAAGGGCTCCGCTATTTTTTTCTATTTCGGTTGGGCTATCGTACTCTTGAAGCATACACAGATATCTCTCGAAGTATTCAATGTATGTCTAAAAAACTAATCACACTGTTTCCTAATTACATCACTTACACAACAACATAGATATTGACAGGGCTTCCTATCAGAGACCCAATTCTTGAAATCAATGACCATAGCTAAATTTATATTTACTTTGTGCTAGGAAATTTAACCCATCGGCTAAATAATTCTGGGGTGTTCAAAGCTTGAATCAATTCATTCACTGTATTTTGGATAACTGAAGATCAATGCGTATTGCTTCCAACAGAAGTGTGGTAAATATCAGTTGTAAAAAAGTTTAAAGCTACAAGTACTTTAGTAGCTTTTGAAATAGGAGATGCTCTAGTAGGTGCAGTCAAAAATCTATCCAGGGTATTTGTTACATACCTCCCCAGAACCTTATCCTTATTACTCCAGTTAAACGGATTTCAGTTCCTAATAAAATGTTGCCTTTTATATGCAATCGCAGCTTCAGCATCTTCCAAATTTTGTATAATTATAGCTTGAAGATGAAAATTATCCATCATTAAATTATAATATTTACATACAGCATGAAACTAATGAAACTTACTAATTATTAACTAAATATTCATCAGCAAATGACGTTTCACACTGTACGCATAACCTTAAGGTATAATTCAGAACTAAGAAAATTTTCGAATTCGCCATCAAGAACCATCGAGAATTTTTTCATCTAATATCAAAAGAAATATTTCCTATGCTTTTTTTCAAGAATACGATTGTACCCAAGTCATCCAAGAACCTGTGAAAATGACGTCAATTTCTTTAGACAATTAATTCCTATGATTTCAAAAATTAATTCCTCGAGATCGCCTATGCCTATCCGGTTATATTATTTTAATTAACAAGATTTTAGAATATATTCAATATTTTTTTAAATGTTAAAATGATTACACCGAGCAGTTCCCGCTATATGGAGCATTACAAATTCCGTTTCATCTTCTTCGCAATAATTTAAGCTATGTGAAATTTGCACCTGTAAGTGCATCTCAAACTTATTAAATTTCAATATTAATTTTGTTCGACTTACCAATGAACATGAACATTATAATTAGTTTCGAAAACTCATTTTAATTGCATTTTGTGAAACGCTTTAGAAATGAAAATTACGTTTCTGTGATAACAGCTCGTTCATTTATAGTTTTGGCACTTTATATGTTTTTCTATTTGAATTCATAATTAGTTTTTGAGCAAATGGAATAATTTAATAATAGGAAATATTACAAGACTTTATCATTTAGTGTAAGCGAAGGCAAAAAGGAACTGAACAAATTGGAAAAGAAAGCTGGCTGAGATAAGTTTGGCTTTTAGTGCTCGCTCATTCAGGATATTTTGCTGTATATGCTATAAGATTCTATTTGACATACACAGCAAATAAGAGTTCTTCCAAAAGAAGCTTTGAAAACGGAAAGACACTACTTTCCGAAACGTCAGCAAAGTACATTATTTCTGTGTTTATTCCGATTTATATTATTTGTAAAACATTACCTCCGACTGTTCCTTTGACGTAAACGTCACGGGCGCAGAGGCTTTTTTCCAATAATTCTATTATTTTGTAGATTCGGTGATTTGTTTTTGAAGAGGATAATAATACATGTGGTAGAAAACCCAAATAATAGGAAAGAATATTGATAGAATGCCACAAATAACTTTCAGACAATATTTAGATGGCCTTTTTTGTATCTCGTTCAATGGACTATTTCCCGTGGTGTTCTCAATACATTTAATTAAAATGGAAAACGTAAGCGCATAAACACATTGCTATGGAAACGAGGAAAAAACAGTATTTATTTTTCTAATTTACCGTTCTCTGATGATGGTTTTAATAAATTGAAACGTAAGAAAATAAAATAACTTTTTAGAACTCAAAGATATCTATAGTTTATTTAAGTTAGAAATCCTACATCTGCAGACATTTTACCGCAGCTATTCATATATACATAGTATACCGGCTGCCACCAAATAGTCTATCACCCCTATATCTTTCATTTTTGAATATATCGAAATGAAATTAGAGACTCTAGAGCAATTCAGAAAACTGCATTTTTTGACATATGAAGTAATTTGATACCACTTTCGGTTTCGCCGGAAATGACCCCAGCTTTTGATTTTCAAATGGAACATCCTGTACATTATTGGTTTCAGGATGAAATTTTGAATATGTTTAGTAATATTTATAAATTTCTGACCAGTTATTTCTTTTTTACAGCAATTATACATTTTGATCTAGACTGCTTTGAAATAAAAAATGCATAATTTGTCATTTTATATATTCTATGGAAAAAATATTCATACATAGTTACTATTATTAAATATTTTGTAGACGTTGTAATGCAGGTAATTTAGTTTTTTTGGAATAACTCATGTTCAAATGGGATAGGCCAGACATTACGGACTTCAATAATGGAAAGGTCGACAATAATTACAAAAGTTTTTAAATTTTGAGATAACATTGGAGAAGGTAAAAAAATAACAAATCCAGTTTTGCACCCTTTTGCGCCCCTCGGAACCAAGGTTTGTAAAGTAAGATAGGTAGCATGGTAACTTTCAACCAATCAGAGATCACTATTTGAAATGCGGGAACGCGTCACTCTGCCTGCTCATTCGAATTTCTGGCATTCAAACCATTAGTATAGAAGTATAATTAGTTATGAATTTGAATTCCGTATTTTGTATTTTTTAATGTACAAGCACAAATTAATAAATTGACTTTTTTGATTAACGATTAACATCGATAACATTTTCCTTGGAATTTAAAATTGACATTATGATATATCAAATTTATAACTAATTAATGTATGCAGTTAAAGAATAAGTACATTTTATATCAAGGGACTGAAGTAGGTTCTTTTAATCTTGTGTGCAATTTCTTGCCCGAGACTTCAGTCTTGATTTCATTGCTTTATATAATTCTTAGCGAATTTAATAAGTTATAAGATAGATGAAGAAACATACATGATACTAATTTTCGCCCTAACGAAAAGAGTTTTAGTTAGAAAAGTTTCTTATTTTATGACGTACTGAATAGAAATTTTTCCCCAGCCCAACCTTTACAATTTTATGTAGTATTAAAAAATTTTAATGCAAATTTTTAATTAGAATTAGATGTGCATACAATAATTTATTAATAAAATTTAACAAGAGGGCCATTAAATTTTATCATGTCATATTAGACACAGCAATTAATAAGAAAAAAATCACTCATTGGTTTTTTCTAATATTTCTTTGTATCATATGAAAATAAATTTTATTTCCTGTATTAAGTAATTTTTTTAGGGAAGGAAAAAAACATCAACATCTCACCACTCTCTTTTGCCTTTTTTGAGTTGTTTTTGCAAACAGCTACACTACAAACCTTTCCTCCAGGCATCTAATAATTATATGTAACATTGTTATTTGTTATTTTTATGAACAGAAAATAATAAAAACTGTTTACCTTAAAATTATTTCTGTAAATACACAGGTTACAAACTTCTATATACTATGAGTCTTTTCTCTTTAACAGTAATTGTCAATTAGATTATACACTAAATAACTATAACTGCACGATTATAAACACAAAAACAACAAATATTTCGAAATAACTCAACAAATAAGCGTAACGTCTCAAAAAATGCATACGTACAATTAAGTCTCAGCAGGCACGATGACGCGCAAGATGGCCGCCTTCATCGTAACCCCTCCATTCCGTTCAAGTTACCATGCTACCTATCTTACTTTACAAACCTTGCCTCGGAACATTGTTACTTAAATTAACAAAAAACGCAAATTTGTGATAATTTTTTGAAAAAAATTCCGAAGTTTATGCAAACTTTGGAGAACATTTTAATAACTATTAGACATCTTCTGTCAAGTTTGCGCCCTGCTACTATGACCAGGACATTGCAAATAGTTGTTATATACTTTGATATATTGATATATATACCCGCTTGTAGTTTTGCATAACTTTTTTTTATCCCGGAAGATTTTTATCACAATATTTTTATCTGGCACGGCCGTGGTAAATAACAACTATTTGCAATCGTAGCAGAATGAGTTGGGTAGTTTTTTTAGAATAACTCATGTTCAAATGGGACGGTGGTGACTCTTTGTGTCCATTAAATTGCCCTTTTTTACAATTCCATTGAATACCATTATGCTTGGGTCGCTATACACGTTTATTTAAAACAAAAACTGTAAAAACAGCTTCTATTTGTAGTATTTTAAAACTGCAGTTATACTTATATGGTTATATGGTTAAAGAAAAAAAGTATGTATGTTTACTATTATTTAAAATTCTAAATCAACACTTTTAAAATAATAACAGTTCACAACAAAATTAAGTCGAAATTAAAATATTTATAATTAACAAAAATTACAAGTATTGTTCAGTGGCCTCCCCCATGAGCTATACACTGTCTTGCTCTGTCTCTCGAATGACGTTTTTCAACATTTCACTTGTTATAGTATTGAATACAGCTCTTATTCTATTTGCTAGATTTTCTAATGTCAAAACTGGTGTCCCTATAAATAAAAATCCAGGTTAAGTCCGAGATCCTGGCAGGCCACCTTATGGGACCATAAGTTGCTGTCACTTGTTCACCATACGTTTCAGTGAAATGATTTAAAACAATTCTGCTATTGTGCGGAGAAGCACCATCTTGTTGAAAGTATAAGTTTCTAAATTGAGCTAATGGTAACTCCGCAACTTCATCCCATATCTCATTTTGTAGAAACTCGAAGTATCTTTCATCCGCTAATGTTCCTTGAAACAAAATAAGACCAACCATGCGGTGTCGATAAATTCCAGCCCACACATTTATGCCACAACGTTCTTGAAAATTATTGCTTCTGACTAATTGGTGATTTTCTTGAGATCAATTGTTACGTGCTAAAAAAATCAGTACGTAACTAAATAAGTTAAATACATTTTTGCTATAAATATAGCATTATAATAAGGCATGTGTATTTCAATATATTTATCAACGTAGTTTTTGTCGATTCGAAGGAAAAAGACAGCAGCCTCGCAGAAATTAACGGCGATTTAATCTGTAAAGAAGCCGATCACTGTATTACGGTATTTATTGTGATTCAATTTTGGCATTGTATTCACGTTGTGCAAACTTTTGTAAGTGGACGGTGCGAGCGATCTTAGGTCGGTTACTAGAGGTCTTGCATGGCACGAGAATCACTAAATTCTTTTGAGATAAAGCCGTGGCACACCCACGTATGTTCACATATCTTAGTAACACCATTTTTACACTCCAAAAATATAAGACATATTGAAAATGCACGTGTTTTCTTTGTAGGGCTTTTTTCTTTTATTCTTGCTCTTCTTCTATGTTAATTTTGGGTCCCATACGGATATTTTGCTGAGGGTTACACAAGTACCGAAGACCTTTTTTTTTTGCACGTGCATCACAGCCCCTGTATAGTGCATAGTGTATGATTGTAAGCCTATATATCACCATCCATTGTCTGAAGCCGAGGAAGGCGGATTGAACCAGCAGATGAGTAAACCAGTATTTTATTTATTTTTGGAATCTGTTAAGAATAAATGCGAGCGAAAATTGCAAAGTATAGGTCGTAGTCGGGACACTAGGCAAGTATCTGGCATGTTAATTATATAATTCAACAAGCGTAAGATCATATTTTTCAAGTTTATTTATTGCGAGTGTGATCACAGCAGCAAATCGATTTATTATACATTCATGCATTTCCTATATTGATTAATATTTGTTATACTTATGCCATTTTTCTTTGTTGTAATATATCGCTTTATTACCCATTTTAGTACTGCTACTTTCCTTACTTGCCCCACAATAGCTAAGCTAGACGAGACATTTTTGTTGCGGAAGGTACGGGGTGGCATAAAAAACGGCACCTATATATTGAAATAAATACATTTTTTTAAGTGATCTAAAAAAAAATCTAGAACCCTAGGCCTTTGAAACACAATATCTAATGTTCTGTCGATTAAACATTACATTATTCGTGCATCTAGATTCATCTGAGAACAACACATTTTCTAAAAATTTGTTATTTTGTTCATATTTATTAAGTAACTACTCACAGTATTGTACCATTCGATCATGATCACCTTCATAAAGATGCTGGTGTAAGGTGTATTTAAGAGAATGATAACTGTGTTACAGTTTTCTCATTTGAACCCAATTCCCCTGTGATTTGTCTTCTAGAAGCAGTTGGATCGTAGCTTACTATGCCTAGTACTGCCGTGAGCAGAAAAAAATAGGATAACTTTTTTTTCTAATGTAAATCTGTCTCTATTTGAATATGTAATGAGTAGGTAGCAGAAATAAAACAGATATCACTTTTAATTTATTTTTTATTTATGCTGTAGTTATTGCTATAGTAAATGATGGATGATTAATGAGACAAATTGCACTACGTTATAACATTAACAAAAATTTGGTGTGTAACATTTTAAGAAAGTGGAGAATAAACGGTACGATTAGTAGCAATCCTGGATCAAAGGACAAAGGATATCCTACTTAACAAAAAACTATTAATATTGCATTATTGCACCATTTCTATTTATAACTTCTATAAGTCTGTTTGGCATAGAATTAAATAACCTTATACAATAATCATTAGTAATAATATTTTCCCATGCTTTATTTACTGTTTCCAGTAATTCTTCTGCATTCTGTGGTCTCACATTTCGCTTTTGGATACTTCTTACGAGTAGTCCCCATACTTCTTCCACAGGGTTAAGGTCTGGACTATGACTGGGCCAATTAAGAACATTGATGTTGTTATCTTGAAACCAGTTAGTTACGGTATGAGCAATATGAACGGAACAATTGTCTTGTTGAAATATGAACTAATTATTAGGAAATAATTGTGACACATAAGGGAGCATCTAAAATCCTCAAATACGTTTCACTATTAAATCGTTCCTCAATATGCCACAAAACAACAGAACCACGTGCCGATATCCAAGCCCACATATTGACTGAATATCTACCACTTTTATCATTGTTAGATATATATTTATCATCGAATCGAGTATTCGGAGGGCAGTAAACACGAATACGACCGCTGTGTGTTGACTGTAAAGTTTTTTCGTCTAGAAGAAATCCTACTCGAGCTTCTTTATGTTCAGCTTTAAGTAAGTATTTCTGTGCTGCTGCATGACAGCGTAGCTCCGATTCTCTTTTTCGCCGGCGACTAGTACTACTCGATCCAGGAAAATTCGTTTCTTCAGCAGCCTGAATAACTGAGTAAAATGGATTTTCTGCGAAAGCATTTACCAATTGCAAATCTTGTTGTTGAGTTGATATCGTTCGTCGCCCTGATACAGAATATCTACTAATAGTACCGTTTATTCTCCACTTTCTTAAAATGTTACAGACCAATATCAATATCATAACGCAGTGTAATTTGTCTCATTGACGGTTTCTTAAAGTAGCATATCAACTTTCTCATTATTAAAACGCCTACAAAATGGTTAGTAATAGTAACTATGCAGAAATATTTCTTCCATAGAAACTAAAATCCATAGCAGTCTAGATTAAAATTTATAATTGCTTTAAAAAAATAACAACTGGTCAGAAAGTTATAAAAATTACCACATATGTTCAAAAATCCATCTTGAATCCACAAATATATAGGGGATTCCATTTTAAAATCAAAATATAGGATCATTTCCGGCGAAGCCGAAAGGGGTATCAAATTACTTCTAGTCAAAAATTGCAGTTGACTGAATGCCTCTAGATCCCGATTTTCGTTCAAGATATATTACTACTATTCAAACACTTATTGCTTTTTTACCATGAATATTCATTATTTTTATATAGATATCACGTTCCAAAATATTTAGAAAGGCCTTGCAACCATTTGATGCAAACTTCGACGATTTTACACGAACCGACTGGCAAAAATGTAAGAATTTTGTAGCAATCTTTCCCTCGGTTTTACATTTTTATAAACAATTCCTCCCAGTAAATGGGACCCAGTGAGACACATTAAACGGATGCGTTTGTTAAATAACTCCATTTAAATCTATACGGCCATCAGTGATTTAATACCTTGTGTGACAGACTCATGACAAACTACGTGTCAGTGTAATTGATGAACTCAATTTGGAGCACGTAATTACTTTTGAATGAAGGATTGTAATCACATGGATATTACAAATTAACTGTTCCGTTAGACATGAAATAGTAGAGTTCTCGATGCTTTAAAAGGAATAACTGAATTAGCATAGATTGGAAGCAAAGTTGTGATTTTATTGAGACAGTTTTCTCTATTTTACGGTGGTTCTCGGAGAAAATATCTCCTTAGATTGTTCCATATTGGTTACTTTTAGTTTATTGCCTATTTTACATGCCGATTTGCATGCAGTATTTTGCATAATTACATTTAGGATGCACCACTGTGACATATTTAACTTTATTTTCCTTTCGGGAATGCAAAATTATATAACTTACTACTTACTTTATTTCAATAGCTTTGCCTAAAACGTCTAATCTTAAATAAAACGATTAATTTGCGAAATATATTTTTAAATTATATGTAAACATTGTACTTCTCGCCAGTTTAATTAACTTTTATACCGAGTGGTGCATTTAAGTTGACAAACGCGAACAACTTGAAAATATAGAATTTTTGGAAAAAATGTGTCAGACAAAAGTTTTATCATCAAAAGTGGGATCTAATGGCTATATTTTTTAAAAGTTTGGGAGAGAACTTCAAGGTTCTTTGAACGTCAACTTTGGTTTTTTAAATGCAACCCCCTATTTTTTACAGATTCATATTCCGCTCTTAAACATAAACAACCTTTGTCTCTAAAATTTTTTTATTTGGTTTCACTGTTTGCGAGTAAATGAGTATAGAATGTGGAAGTAACACATCTCTGTAACTGGGAAACAACATTTTATGGAAAAGTATTCAAAGAGATTTAGGAATTATTTTAAATATCCAATATACAATGGCAGTAACAATGGAGAATTCTAATAATGCAAGAAATAAGACTTATGTTTATCAAAGTAATTGAGTTTTATTGTCAGAAATAAATCTTTCACACAAATAATATCTTTTGCACAAATTTCTTGAAAAACGTAATTATTAATAAATAATTTCAACTATTTTGCTTAAACATATCCATTTTAATAAATGTTCAAAGTGATATCATTCGGCTGTAATACACTTTTCAACACGTATTGCAAAACATTGCATCGTCCTTAAAAAATCTTAACAAGCGCCTCTAATGCGTTCTTTCATATTTTCCGGCGTAGTTGGCAAATTTTCGTAAACTTTTTGTTTCAGATATGCCCACAAAAAGAAAACTGGCGAAGTCAAGTCAGGTGATAGTGCGAGCCAATGTACTGGACCACCTCGTCCAATCCACCACTGAGGATAATTCAAGACTGCACGTGAATTCACTGCATAGTGTGCTGGACAATCATGCTGAAACCCCATGTTCATTCTTTCTTGTAATGATAAATCTTCAAGAAATCATGACAATTGTTAGTTTAAGAAATCAATGTATTTTTCTCCCGTCAAATTGCCGTTAATAAAGAAAGGTCCTATTAGTTTTTCACCAATGACTCCACACCAAACATTCACCTTCCATGGTCTTTGATTTTCAACTTCGCGCAGCCACCTTGGATTTTCTGCAGATCAATGGTGCACGTTATGCCGGTTAACTTCATGGTTCGTAAAGCTTGATTCATCAGAAAACAGTATCTTAAGAAAAAAAATTACGTCAGTCTGTAGTTGTTCAAAAACTCATTCACAAAATAAAATTCGATTTTGAAAGTCATTGCCATGAAGTTCCTGATATAGAGATACATGGTATGGATGAAAGATTTGATGTTTCAATATTCTTAGAATGCTTCTTCGTGATATTCCAGAGTCCTTGGCAATTGCACGAGATATTGTATGTGGATTAATAACGACTGCCAGCTAATACTGCAATTTCATTTTCCTCCCCAGTTATTGTTTGTCGACGTTGTCGTTTTTTGGATTAACATTCGCATCTTCAGAAAACTGATGCACAACAAGATACAACGAGTTAATGAATGGACGTATTCCAACGGGAAAATGTTGTTAATAAAAATCGACAGCATTCTCGATGCTTCGACCGGATTCTCCATAAATTAAAATTATTTCGACTTTCTCCGTGACAGTTAAGTATTCCATTAATTAGCTTAAAGAAACAGTTTGTTTTTTCAACGATAAACTACTAATTCAATCAAACTGTCGATGAGCTGAAGAAAATTAACAGTGGAACTTACATTATGACACCACTCTAAGAGAAAGGAATATCTTATCTTCTTCCATCCATATGAAATCAAACGGAGATTAAAAGACCCCGCCCATAATGGCGGCGATAATGCCAGATGTACTACTTCAAAGTTCAATGTTACTAGCAAACAGTGAGACCAAATTAAAAAATGATAAAAAAGTTGCTCATTTTTTAGAGCAGAATTAGAATCTGTAAAAAAATAGGCTTTTGCATTTAATAAACCAAAGTTGACCTTTAAAGGACCTTGTACTCCACCACCAAACCTAACTTTAAAGAAATACAGCCATTATATCCCGCTTTTGAAATGATGACACTTTTATCTGAAACATTTTTCTCGAGATTTCTTTATTTTCAAGTCATTAGCGTTCGTCAACTTACATGCCCCACCCGGTTATAATTTTTTGAACATTCGTTAAGTAGTTAAGAGTCTACTAGTCTAAAAATAGCCAGATACTTCCCCCTTCTAATCAAAAGCAAATCCTTTTAAAGGCGAATGGAATACGTTAAAATAAATAGATTTAGAAGCAGACATAGTTCGAAATTTCGCGGAAGGACCCACAAACCCTACCCAAAAGGATGGGGCACAGAGTGGTATATTTTTTCTTCAAAAATGGCAAAAGTTGACTTCGGTTGGCGTTAGTCGAAAAAAAATAATATTTTATATCCCACGTAAATTGTTTAATTGATAAAAAAAAGTTGTAATTTTTTCTTCCACTGCAAAAAATTAGAAGGCGCCTACTCTGTAATGTCACATTTTTGCTTATTACTTCTAAACGACCCAATAAACAAAACTTACCAGTGGCAGACAAATAAGGCTTATAACTTTTTCTATATATTGATATATAAAAAGGGATCGATTTTTTAAAGATAATGCGAATACGAATGCATTTATAATCAGTAGAATTGCAATTTGGCGTTTAATAAAGTATTTTTTTTCTTAAAAACGGTGAGATATAGAAACTTGTGGCTGCGGAAATAAATTAAAGTGTTATAACTTTCTCATATTGCTTCATTCATTAAAAAATAATGTTTTTCTCTTCTACCACAAAATATATAATGAGGTGTTCACTGTAATTTCCTTATTATTCCACAACGAAGCAATCAATCTAAATTTTACAAAAGAAAAAAATCAAAGTTTTCCTAGTAATCGATACATAAAGAGTTTAAAATATTTGTTGTGACAATACGTAAAGTAGCGTACAAGTATGGTAGATTATAATTTATGAGCCTAAAAATGGTCAGATATTTTCTCTTATAAATAAAAGTAAAGTATTTTAAGCACCCAAGAAATAAATGAAAGGAGTAGTATATTTTTTGTAGTGGGTGAAAATACTACGGTTTTTTATGAACTAAAAAAATATGCGTGGGATATAAAACTACATTTTCTTTGGTCTAACGCAAACCGAAAGTCTGTATTTTCTACCATTATCAAGAAAAATAAATAAAATATAAAACTCTGCGAGCCACCATTTTGAGTAGGAGGTGGTAGTGCTACCGCGGATTTTAGAAGTAGATCTTTCCCCTGTCTCTTCACTTTGACTTGCGTCTTTAAAGGGATTTGCTTTAACTCAGAAATTCGAATAACGAATTTACAAAATTGCTGGGTTGTTATAGAATACATACAACTACGTACCACCCACAAAGTAATGGTATGGTTGAAAGATTTCATAGAACGTTGAAAGCAACTTTGGCAGCCAGATCAAGTTCACGTAATTGGAAAGAAAAACTTCCAATAATTTTACTGGGTTTTAGAACCATTACTAAGGAAGATTGAAAATGTTCCCCTGCGGAAATTGTTTTTGGCTAAGTTTTACACATTTTAGAAGATTTTATTTTTGTTAATTCGCACGATGACACAGATATTTCTATTTTGATGTCAAAATTAAAAGAATATTCTCATAACCTTAAACCAATAGACACAAAACACTCTCACTCGTAAAACCATTTGCCCAGTCCTGACATTCAAGAATGTGAATATGTTTTTTTTAAGAGTTGAAGGGTTAAAATCATCATTATCTTCACCATATGAAGGACCTTTTAAGATGTTTTCTCGTTCAGAAAAAGTAATTACGATAACCACACAAAATAGAGATGTTACTATCAGTTTGAATGGGGTAAAACCTGCATACTTGGTGGTGGTTTGCTTATCAAACGCAAAGTAAAAGTCCTAATCACTATTCAAAAAACTAAATGAAACCAATGTTACCACGATGGACAATGGTTCTCCAGAAGACAATTGTCGTCGTTTTATTTACGATGTCACTAACAAGTTAGGTTTTTTAAAAGATACAGGAGTAGACTTATCGATTATTCCCAGGAATTTGTTTGAAAGTTTCAAGAAAGATAATGATTTAGTCCTAACCGCAGCTAATAACTCAAAGATATACACTTATGAGAAGAAAGTAACAAGAGTCAATTAAAATTTACGACGCGGGGCGAGCGTGGGTGCGTCTTTGCCATGTACATACTTCGATATGCGATGTAAAGCAACATAAGGCGCGGTTAGTAGTTGAATGGGTGACCGTTCCAACGGAGACCGCGTCCTCGCCTCACACATCTTCCAGAGGCTTGTATGTCAGTGTATGCGCGGAAGCTGTACAACCTTAGGCGAGGATTGTATAGGGGATGTACCATCCTTCCGGATGTAAAGCCGTCGGTCCCTTGTCTATTAAATGTTAGGCAAGTAAAAGATCCCTACTCTTCTTAAGGGAAGAGGTTCGGCAAAATTCCTGGGTGGGGGTAGCTCGTCTACAGACGTCGGTGTTAGGCCTCAGTAGCGGAAATAGGCCGATGTTAAATAAATGTTAATAAAAAAAATATATACGATGCGATTATACATTCATTTTTACTATTAGACCAGGGCCAAACCGTTTAAAATATCGTAATAGACGATAAATTCTTAGCAGTATACGAATGGTCGGAAAATGTAATTAATGGTGTAAATAATTAAGGAAAAATCGTCCAGACTGAGTAAAAGTTCTGGAAGGGGGGTTGGGGCGGTAATATATACGTTTTTAGGGGTGGGTACTCGTTTTTTGCGATTTGCGAATCCTATCGAATAATGTTGAATATAAAAGTTGTAGATAATGAAAAAATCTAAAACTTTCTGATTGATCATTATTGGCCATAACCTCAAAATTATCGATAAAAATGCAAAAAACCGTTTTTTCGGTTTATAGTTTATAACTATCGCAAAAAATTTTATATTTTCATGAAAATCGGTGAAAATGTTCTTTTTTGTATTTCAAGCAAGCCCAAATTTTTTCAAAGCGAAATATTTAATTTTCGGTGTTTTATGAAGAAAATAATAGAAAAAGACCTAATTTTCAATCAAAAAATTTGGTTAGCAAATTTTCGATTAATGAACTTTACTAGTGCTCATTGTCTTCGTCGAAATCTCAACTTTAATATAGAATTAAAATATAATATTGTTTATATACAAAAATATCGTTAAAAAGGCGAAAACCGAAAAAACTACTTTTTAAAAATCTTTATTGTAAATAAACGTTTACATTCATAAAAAGCGTTAATTCTCATACAATACTATGTTATACAAGTAATTTACATATACCTAACTATTCTCGGCTTACAAAGTCCCGAAAACATTGTTTAAACTGCAATGGGAATGTTAAACAATTTTGTCTGCAAACAATCCGAAGAAGATGCAGATTTCCTAATTACCAATTCATCCCTTGAAGTAGCAAAAAACTCCGATAAAATAGTGGTAGTTGTTGGTCAAGACATAGATCTTTTAGTTCTTTTAAATCAATTCAGTTCACATAAATTGAGTATCTATTTCCACAAACCTGATGCAGGAAATATTAATGATACTTATTACACCTCTAATAGTTTTAAACATAAATCACATACACATATTGCAGCATTTTTGCATTGTTTTTCTGGCTGCGATACAACTTCCAGTTTTGCTGGGAAAGGAAAAAAACAATTATAAAATCATTATTGGCCGATAAACATTTACCTAATCTTGCAGAAATTTTTTACAATAAAAATGCAGACAAACAAACGATTACCGAAAATGGATTAAAAATAATATCTTCTATTTACAAAAGTAAAAATATAAATACATCTCTACACGATTTAAGATATGAACTCTACCGAACGGCTACTGCTAAATCCTCATTTCATTTGAAAAAATTACCTCCAACTGAAGGGGCAGCTAAGCAACATTGTTACAGGGTGTATATTCAAATACAAAGTTGGCTTGGTAATCAATTAACAGCTACAGATTGGGGATGGAAACATCACGTTAATGGCATCGTACCTATATTTACAGAACAAGAATTAATTCCCGAAAATTTATTGAAAATCATCTGCTGCAGCTGCGAAACAGGATGCAGTAATAACAAATGTGGGTGTCGCAAGCATGGCTTAATGTGCACAAATTTGTGCTCAAATTGTCACGGTTCTGATAAATGTGCTAATGCCTAAAAATCGTTGTACGAAAAAAATTGTAATCTCGAGGATATCGAAGACGAAGGCAGTACCCACTGTCTAATAAATAATAATAAAAATAATGATACTGAACTGGACAATCCAGAAGAACTCCAAGAAATTGAAGATATAGAAAATGAACGTGAAGGAATCGAAAGTTTGATCGATTCTGGCGATGAAGAATTGCCCACGAAGAAAAAAAGATTTCAATAAAATTATTTTATTTTTAATTTTTGTATTTTATAATCAAATATAAGACTTTGACGTGATAATTTGTAAATATTTACGAATCAAGAAATAATTAACAAATTTTCTCAGTTCACAGCCTTTGTGTTTTTTGAATTTTTACCTATTTAATTGCATTTTAAATAATGTTTTCGGGACTTTGAAAGCCGAGAATAGTTAGGTACATGTACATTACTTGTATAACATTGTATTGTCTGAGAATAAACGCTTTTCATGAATGTAAACGTTTATTTACAATAAAGAAAAAAAAATACATGATTTTCACCGAAAACTCGATTTTTAAAAAGTAATTTTTTCGGTTTTTCGCTTTTTTAACGATATTTTTGTATATAAACAGTATTATATTTTAATTCTATATTAAAGTTGAGATTTCAACGAAAACAATGAGCACTAGTAAAGTTCATTAATCGAAAATTTGCTAACCAAATTTTTCGATTGAAAATTAGGTCTTTTTCTATTATTTTCTTCATAAAACATCGAAAATTACATATTTCGCTTTGAAAAAATTTGGGCTTGTGTGAAACTCAAAAAAGAACATTTTACAGATTTTCATGAATTTTTGCGATAGTTATAAATTAAAAAACCGAAAAAACGGTTTTTTGCATTTTTATCGATAATTTTGAGGTTATGGTCAATAATGTTTTTTATTATCTACAACTTTTACATTCAGCATTTTTCGATAGGATGCATAGTTTAGCCGCAAATCGCAAAAACGGGTACCAACCCCTAAAAACGTATATATTACCACCCCAACCCCCCTTTTTAATTGTAGCTATCCAAATCTTTATGGACAGTGAACCAGATAATCTCTTACTCTTGTATTCTGTTGTCTGGCCTTCTAATCACGTCGGAGTCACCAATTTCGTGGAGTTACCACAATTAATAAAACCAGTTAAAAATCTTTGTGTATCTCCGCAATAGGATAGCTGTTCTAACACTGCACGAAGGAAATGGATATTGTGGAGATACACAATATATTTTTCCTTGGTTACCTTTTTAGAGAAAAATAAAATAGTTGCCTGCCGGTAGTGATAGGTTAATTGTACTATAGTTAACACTAAGAAGTGAGTAAGTACGCCACACGCTACAGTAGGCTCTTAACTAAAGATACTCTTTACAGTCTCTACTTAGATTTCCTGCACAAATTATTTCCTGTCGCGGGCGGAACCGAATAATCTGTTTATCATTTTTAATAAAATACCAGCTGTTCATGTCTTTTCCTTTAACTATAGATGCATTTTTGTTAACTTAATTCATTTTCTGTACCACTCTTTATACACAGTATGCCAAGGACAATACTTTTTCAACGACACTGCATTTTGGTAGCCATTTAAAAGTAGTCCTATAAATTTTCCGAGAATTATGTAAAGATCCATTTTCCTGGCAATTGCAATTTATATACCTACAGTAAATAGTAATATGCTGTGTTCGCTTTATTATGACAGACACTGAAAAATAGCACGTGAATTCGATTCATATGATTTATTATTCGCCATTGCATAACAACAAAATTTATGGAAATTTAAAGCAACGATGAGCCTAAGTTTATACTCGGATTTGAATAATATTGACTTGGCAATAAAGATTTTATGGCTGGTTCAAACAGTTCCCAATACTGCGGATTTAATTTTAAAGTTGTTTAAACTGTTCAATAATTCCTGAGGTGATATTGATATTAACTTTTTAATAATCGAAGTAGATCTGCTGCAATAAAAATTTTGTTTTCATTATTCTTGACTAAAACAATGTTGCTAGTGTAACGGTGACTTCAAACTCCGTAACTGGGTAGGAAATTTGACTGATTCTTTTTTCAGAGGTCCCCTTTTTCAGTAATTTTAAATCTCGAGAAATAGCCTCGAATTATTATTGTTTTCTTTTTAATTTTGGATAAATTTTTTGATGAAAAATGCTTACGGCAATATTTAGCGGTATTGAATTATGTGATGGAGGTACTAAAGAATTATGCAGTAATTTTCTGGTGAGTCTCAATCTTTAAAAAAACCGCTGCCCAAGGAATCACTACTTCCACATCAAGATTTTGTATCCAAGTCTTATACACATTAAATCTCAATGTAATATTTTACTCTCTTTAATAATAATAGGTTGGGGAAGGCAATGGCGGTGGTAGAGATGGTGGCTATCAAAAAAATTTTAGAGGCCCTTGGTTCTCGTATACACACTAAATCCCAATTTAATTTTTTACTCCCTTTAATAATAGGGTGGGGATGGCAATGGGGGTGGTAGAAGGGGTGGTTAACGCTAGAATACATTTTAGAGGCCCTTGGTTCTTGTACACACTAAATCCCAATTTAATTTTTTACTCCTTTAATAATAGGGTGAGGGTGGTAATGAAGGTGATAGAGGGGATGGCCGATGCCAAAAAATATTTTTAGTTACTTGGTTCTCATATACACACTAAATCCCAATTTAATTTTTTACTCCCGTTAATAATGTGGTAGGGGTGACAATGGGGGTGGTAGAGAGGGGGTGATCTCCTTAGACATAAGTGTACCAAATTTCAAGTCGATATCATAAACGGTTCCAGAGTAAACGCACAAAAAAGTTACAAACAGACAGACCGACAGACAGACAGAAATTTTTTCGCTCAAATTTAAAATCTCGACGTTTCATGACATTTTCAGTCTATTTGGACAAAAAAACCATTTTTTTGCGTTACTATACTTCCATAAATGTGAAAAATACAGGAAAAAAGTTTAAAAGATTAAAAATATAGTCAAAGAGTTACTAATGATTTGAAAAGTTGTCTTCAATTTTTATTATTGGTAGTCCTATTTAAGGGGACAACCTTGGGTGTGGTTTCTAAGGACGCAGGCGTTCTCTTATGAGGGTTTAATCAAATCAGTATCTTTGGTGTAGAAAAACCACTGAAACATTTGAATATTACTCGACGTGCATTTCGCTGATCATGTCAGTATTATCGGGGGACGATAAAAGTGGAAACTAGTTTTATCGTTCCCCGGCAGGAATATGAATTTTTCCTAGCCTAACAAGACTATGTGTCCCCCACGTTTTCAAGGATGCTGAAACACGATGGCAGTGTTTAAATCTCTCTCCGAGGTCACCACATCCCCCAAAGGCCAAAAATCACCCCTGAAAGATGTAAACCGCGTATCCGCCGTCTTCTACCAGCCAAACCTGTGTTACCCCCGTTTTCGAGGACGCTGAGTACGATGGTGATATTGAGACGCCTTTTCGTCCCACCCGCCAACCCCCAAAATGGCCAAGAACTACTCCCGAAAGAGGTAAACCGCATATCTGCCATTTCCTACCAGCCAAAACCTGTGTTACCCCGTTTTCGGGGTTGCTGAGCACGATGGTGATGTTGGATCTTCTCCCCGAGGCGAACCGACCCCTCAGGATAAAAACTACCCTTTTGACACGCAGCTTTATGAAGTATGTGAGTAAGTTCACAGATCATTAAATACATACCGGATGATGATTACAGGTATTTTGATTGACTGTCCGTTCAGCTGAAAAAAAATGGGTGCATACTTTGTGTCTAGGTTTTAGATAGGATAATCTGATATATGCAATCACTGGCACAACTTCATTTATTTTATTATATTAAAAAATGAGCAGTTCTATTGACTCATAAAATTACTTATTCACTATATATAAATATAAAACATCGTGATAAAATCACCTTCCAGTGAAACATTAGTAACACGGGTTTAGCTGAGAGAAGACGGTCTATCCGCGTTTTATCCCTTTCGGGCGCGGTTTTTGGCCATTTGGAGGTTGGCGGGGGTCAAGGAGGTGTTTCAACATCAGCATCGTGCCCAGCATCCTCAAAAACGGGAGTTACACAGGTTTGGCTGGTAGGAGACGGCAGATATGCGGTTTACCGCTTTCGGGGGTGATATTTGGTAGTTTGGGGGGTTGGCGAGGGATCGAGGAGGGGTCTCGACATCACCATCGTACTCAGCATCCTTGAAAACGGTGGTAACAGGTTTACCCTTTCGGGTTATTTTTTTTTGGCCGCTGGGGGGTTGGCGTGGAATCAAGGAGGGGTCTCACATCACCATCGTACTCAGCATCCTCTAAAACGGCGGTAACAGGTTTACCCCTTTTTGGGTAATTTTTGGCCGTTTGGGAGGTTGGTGGGGAGTCGAAGAGGGGGCTAGCCATCACTATCGTGATCAGCATCCTCAGAAAGGGAGGTAACACAGGTTTGGCTGGTAGGAGTCGGCGGATACACGGTACCCCTTTCGGGGGTGGTTTCTGGCCGTTTCGGGTTTGGCGGGGAGTCGAGGAGGGATCCGACATCATCATCGTACTCAGCGTCCTCAAAAACGGGGGGGAACTTAAATAAAATGTTTTGTTATGTTTTACTTTATTAGTTAAATGGTCCAAGTGTTTTTTTTATTGTTTTTTTGCGGTTTTAAGAAAATGTCTGTCTGTTGTCTGCCATCTGTGGTCGCATCTTGAGCCTAAACCACTAGATCGATTTTGCTCAAATTTTAAATGTGTATTCAGGATAGCCACATTTCGAGGAGAAATCGCAAAATAAATCCTAATTCAAGTATTGGGGAGTTAACTTCTAAAAACCTATAAAACAATGTAGTACAGTCATTCAACGTTAAAAAGGGGCCAAATCTCCGAAATCTGAAGTACTGCTCTGATTTTCTTGAAAATTTAGAATTAAGTTCATCTTACCCTCCTCTTCAAACCTGACGTAGTCGCAAAGTGTGCTTTTTGTTTTTAAGGGGTGAAAACTACCCCTTACACCAATACATTGAAAACTAATAAATTAACGCAGTGATGGGCTATAATTATGTTCAAATATGTTAAATATCAATTGTTTTTAATCATGGATCTAATGTTTCAATATTTTACTATTTAACTACCCTTAAAAACAACCCCTCACACGAAAATTAATTAAAAAAATGTGTTTAAAAAGCATGAAACCTTTTAATTTTGGATCGTAATAGGAGAATTTTTCCCTTTAAGTATAAAAAATCTGATACTTCATTTTTTTAATGATGCAACCCCCAAAAGCCACCCCTAACAATAAAACTTAGGAAAATTGAAAACTAATAGATGGAAGCAGTGATAGGTTCTCATTATGTTCAAATATGTTAAACATTTTTTGTTTTTTATAATGTAACTAATTCGATATTTTACTATGTAACTACCCTTAAAAACTACCCCTCACACAATTATTAAAGAAACGGTTTAAAAAGCATAAAATCTTCTTATTTTGGATCTTGAATAGAAAAAAATATATTATTTAAGTGTAAACGACCTGATGCATCATTTTTCAATATTATTCAAGCCCTAAAAACCACCCCGTACAATAAAAATTAGGGAAAAAATCTTTTTGAAAGCTCCAAGTAGTTGAATGCGTAAAAAAATTAAAATAAATTGCTGCTTATGATATAATGAAATTTTTCTAAAATTTAGGCGCTCCGTAATTTTCCTACGTCATCTCTAAAAAAATGTATTTAGTTTTTTAACGATAACTCGGCTTTCTTTTAAGCTTTTTCATTCACCCGCACATTATTTAGGGAATTTCAAAAGCTATAGAGTCATGATAATTGCAATATTTCTGCACCCTTTCGTTCAGAGAATTTTAAGGTTGAAGGACTAAAAAGAGGTTTCCTTCTCATAGAAATCAAAGTTTTAAATGCTCATATCTCTGTTAATTTTTAAGCTACATGAATATAAAAAAAGGAAAATTTTCGGTAAAAAGAAAGCTAAATTTTCGTTAAGAACACTTTTTTTCGTAAAACCATTATTTTTTGAGTTATTTTGAAATAACAACGTATGTTTTGAAAAATTTAAAAAAAAAATTACTTAAAACAACTTTTTTCAAAATGTACATTCTCTAAACCATTCAAACTTTTGGAACGTGTTATTGGGACATAAATAAAATAAATTTTTCATGGGCTACGATTAATTTTAATTTTGCCGCTAATGTCAATTTTTTTTTCAAAAACTCCAGAGACTTAACTTATTTTCGTCATAACTTCCTTAATTTTCATGCTAGAGGTTTTTGCAAAAGCTTATTTTAAAGGTCTAATAAAGCAATTTAAAAAAGGCTATGAACATTTTCTCTGAAAAATTACTCATTTTTCCGTTATTTGAGTTTAAATCTTTAGATAAATTTACGATAAACAAAAATTCGTCTTCAATGACTCATAAGTCGCCTAATATGACTTAAAACATTAAAGAAAATGTTTGTTTTTTTATATACTTCAATTTTGATAGGAATAGTTTTTCCAGAAAACGTTTAATTTTCGAGTTATTCACAAAAAACTGTTGAAAAACGTGTTTTTTATTGGAATTTTCAATCGCGAATAACTCAGAAATTATTAGGTTGTAGAAAAAACTTTATACTATATTTTCTTCTTAAAATTTGATTCTCTATCGATTCCCGGTGCCATAATTAAATTTTCATCCCCGAGAAAGGGTGGCATTCACCCCCGGGGTGGAAGCACATATCGACACTAAGTCAGGTTTGTTACTTGCATTATTTTTGAGCTACTGTCAAAATTTCAAACAAATCGGTTGAGTTGATCAGATTTCGGAGGTGAATCGGTTCATTGATTGTACTAATGTAAAATAATTTTTTTCACAAATTTAACACATGGATCTCGCTTAGTAATAGTATGAGATACCCAGAACTCGTTATCCCCGAAAAAATTCAGAGAATAGGACTGTGGGGATTAGTTTAAAATTTCCCTTTTCTCTCTAAAAGCGTTTCAACGATTTTGATTGAATTTGATACATAGATACATCCTTAGTATCAGTATCAGATAGCGAAAGTAATTGATTCTAGAAAGTTCAAAAAGGAATATTACAAAGAAAAAATTTAAACAATTAATATTAAAAAAAAATTAGAGGAAAGTATGTGCAAATTTTTTTTTATTGATTTTTGCGTGAAAACTCTACCCATTAGTAATGGCTAAGTAATAGCTACTTCAGGAAAAATACAACCCAAAAATTTTTCAAGGGCATATTGACATCGTTTGTTCAGCTATGACCTTTGGGAAACCGTGTATAATCTTGTTCCCTAAATTTATGAATGCAGTTACTCCTACTTTTAAAACTTTACACAACTTTGTTTCCAAGGGATTAGTCAGTTTCCACCTCTTTACACTACTATAATATAACAAAATACCCTAGTTAGATACTTACAGTTGTTTAAAAGATATGTTCCTTAAAAGAAACAATAATCTCGTTCTGTAACAATTGATTGAATACTAAATCTGTTACAAAATTAAATAAACTTTTAGTACTAAAATGATTGTTGACGGAAATTTAAATACAATGAGGACCAAATTTGTCATTGTATGTATTGTGTAAATATTTATTCATGTCCAAATGTAAAAAAATAAGTTTTATTGTTACTGTAAAATATGTTTATTTAGGGATGGACCAAGTTTCAGGTATGTATTCCCTGAAGAAACATACTTAATGCATATTTGGATATGCAAAGTGGTGCTTCTAAAAGTAATTCAGTTTCTCATGAAATAATTATTTGAAATTGGTTTCATTCTCTTGCACCTCACGAAATTTCTGATTGTTATATTTCTGTACATATGGTTAATACTACTAGTTTTACATAAACGAAGAGTCTTTCAATATGAAATTTTGTCAAAATGTATATTTGAAAATAGTAACTATATTTTTGTATAAAATGAGATTATTCCTTTGGTATTCTAAGAAAATGGCATTAATGATTCATAATAGTGTAGGAATTACTCAAGGAATGAGCTGATAGTTTAACAATCAAGAGTAAGAGCATTCTGAAAAACAGTAGGACGAATTCTTTTACTTGCGGTACTTTTACTGGTTCCATTTGCTTTGACGTTATCTACATTCGAGCTATGGTATTATCAACATTTTTTTGTGAATGGATAGGTAACATTTTTCACATACATATGAATCAGTTTCGCAAAATTCAAAAAAGACAGTTCTCAGAGTCTACCCTACGTGTAAATTTGTTTCTTTATTTGAAAAATTGGTAACCACTAATAGTCCAATGTTTGTGTTATTTTTTTACAGAGGAGACTGAAAGCTCGAACCAACAGTTGATGAACTGCATTGGATCTTGTATGGGGTAGTAAAATAAACATAAGGTAAAAGCATCAGTACTTGACTCAGTACTAGTAGTTGACAGTCAGGATCAAAATTCAATATAATAAGCTTTAAAATCGTGTTAAGAACGTTTTAAGTGAACAGTTACCCATTGGGCCATGCGGCATGTTGCCATCAAACAAGCCGACATATATTAAAAATCCATAAAGGTAAGGGAGTCAATTTGCGAAAGAAATAGTACAGAGCCGTATACAGGGTGTTTCACCGGGAACTGAATCGATCGATATAGAGAAAAGTACCCATCAGAAAATTTTGAAAATTTAGATAATTACTAATGTCGGTGTGGCCAATCCAACTAAAATAATTAGAAGCAGTTGGCACTTCCGCTTATACCGGAAGTCGATACCAACCTGTTTATTCCAAATGGAACATCCTATATATTTTAGGGTTTTCGAAAATAGCATAAAATTCTGAGTCGAAAATATGTAGCATATCCTACACATAACCCTAGCCGTTTCAGAGATATGTGACATTTTATAGAAAATTTGACAGGTGCAACAGTTTGCAAAAACCGTTATAGCTTTCTTCGCGTAAAAGATCCTCATATGCTTCTTGTCACGTATAAAGAACACAGGGAGAACTACGTTCCACAACTGAAATAAATTCAATAATATCATATCAAGTGTTCCGTTTTTCGCGTTACATTTTGTCAACTTTAAACTGCGAAAACTTGTTTAGGTTAAATGGAACACCATGTATTTTTTACGTCAAGTTGTGTAAAATTGAATTCCCTTTTTACTGATATTAGCATTGTGCGGGTTAAAGTTGCAACTTTTTGAAATATTTGCGATTTTATTGGAAATTCATGAATTGTTGTAATAATTTCATCAAAATAGCCATGATTAGAAATAATCAGTCATAATCTTATGTCAAAAAAATGCCAGCACGTTTAAATTATACCAACGAAAAGTTTTTAAATTTGCTTATTATTTATGGAGAATGTGATAAAGTAATATCAAGAACTTGCAGCACATGTGCTACTCGATATCCACAAAAACGCAAAATAACACTAACACTAACACTGTAACATGCGTATTAATCGAATTGAAGATATGGCATGAACTAAAATAGCAGACATAAGATCAATTTAAAATATGATTTCATTTTAATTTAATAATTGCTCAAAATTCCGCCCTCGAACCTCGACACATTTTTCGCACCTTCGGATTAGTTCTTCTTGGGTAGCTCTTCTAATAGAATCCTGTGATATGTTTTGAAATGCATTTCTTACTCTTTGCATTCAATCTTCAATGGTTGTTAATGGGCTCTCATAAACTTTATTTTTAATAGCTCCCCAAATGAAATATTCCAGAACTGATAAATCGGGAGAGCGAGGAGGCCATAAGAAAGGTCCATTATTGGCAATCCATTGATCATAAAAAGTTTCTTGTAAATAATTATTAATTAAATATGCGTTATGTGGGAGAGCACCGTCGTACTGATAGAAAATGTTTCTATGTTCAGCGAGAGGTAAATTTTCTAAATAGTTATTATTCAAATTTTGTAAAATACTCAGATATCTTTCACCTAAAAAAAAAAAAACAAAAATTTACCTCTACATATCAGCAGAAGAGAAAATTTAATTTACCGTTTAAACTTTCCTGAAAAAATTGTAACGCCACCACTCTGTCGTTTCTTATGGCACAGTAAACATTGAACTGCCAACTTTCCTGAAAATTTCGCTCTCTGAACATATGAGGATTTGAGTCACTCCAATAATGCAAATTGTGTCTATTAAAAAGTCCATTTTTAGCAAATTATTAGAATAAACTCACAAAAATTCTGTCTTCTTAGGAAATCTGTTTCTTTTAATCCTTGAACCATATGGAATGAAAACGGGTGAAACTTATGTTTTAATAAGATTCTGTGAATTGAATCCTTGCATAGTCCCGATTCCAGAGCAGCTTGTCTTAATGCCATCCTTGGAAATGCATGAAAATATCCCAGAATGACTATTTCAATGTTTTCGTCATCAACAAAAGGCTTTCTTCTTTGCATTTTTGCTTTGACAGAGCCATAATTTTTAAAATTTTCCAGTATGCGTTTTACAGTGTTTGGTGACGGTTTCCTTTTTTCTGGATATCGAGTAGCAAATGTGCTGCAAGTTCTTGATATTACTTTATCACATTCTCCATAAACAATAAACAAATTTAAAAAGCCTTCGTGGGTGTAATTTAAACGTGCTGGCATTTTTTGACATAAGATAATGACTGATTGTTTCTAATTATGGCTATTTTGATGAAATGATTACAATTCATGAATTTCTAATAAAATCGCAAATAGTTCAAAAAGTTGTAACTTTAACCCCCACAATGCTGATATCAGAAAAAAGGGAATTCAATTTTACACAACTTAACGTAAAAAAATACAGGGTGTTCCATTTGACCTAAACAGTTTTCGCGGTTTGAATTTGACAAAATGTAACGCAAAAAACGGAACACTTGGTATGATATTATTGAATTTATTTCAATTGTAGAACGTAGTTCTCCTTGTGTACTTTTTATGTGACAATAAGTAAATGAGGATCTTTTACACGAAGAAAGTTCTAACAGTTCTTGCAAACCGTTACACCTGTCAAATTATCTATAAAATGTTAAATATCTCTGAAACGGCTAGGTTTAGGTATAGGTTATGCTATATCTTTTCGACTAAGAACTTTATGCTCTTTTCGAAAACTCTAAAATATATAGGGTATTCCATTTGAAATAAGCAAGTTGGTATCGACTGCCGGTATAAGCGGAAGTGCCAGCTATTTGTAATTATTTTAGTTGAGTTGGCCACACCGACATTAGTAACTATCTAAATTTTCAAAATTTTGTGATGCATACTTTTCTCTATATCGATCGATTCAGTTCCCGGTGAGACACCCTGTATAGTAGTTTACTATAAAATAAAGAGATAAGATAGACAATAATTAGACTTTTATTCAATCTATCACACATCAAGTTAAAAATATTGTTGTTGATAATTAGATTCTAATATGGATCATGTTTTTGTTTGTTTTTCTTCCTAGTAACCGTCATGGGTTTCCTGCTAATCCATTGAACTTTTATGGGCACGCGAGGTGCTACGTAGCAAGTAAGGTGCTACACCTTAATTAAAATTCGTATGTGTTACAATGTATAGTATATATTGATGATACTAGATTTAAAAGTATTGTTTTCGATAAATAGATATCTGGAAAATTTAATAATCTTTTTCTACTCCCTTATGTAAATTTGCTGTTTTCCGTACAGTCTGTAGAATGGATAAGTGGGCCATTCCAGTTAACTGAACGGATATATTTCATATACGTTCTAGGATGGATATGAAATCGACCAATCACAGTTCGTGTATTAAGTACATAGGCAACTATTCATTTTAAAAAATTCAAGTAAGTGCGTAAGCTGTCAAAGTAATTGTCAGTGTGTATTCACGCAGTTTGAGCTAGAAAATAATTTAAAATGAGTGATTCCAGTGAAGAATCGATAAACGGTATACCACCTAAAATTTTATTGAAATTATTATATACAGACAAAATTTTAGAGATATATTTTGACAAAAAAAAAAAGTAGCCATATGTGGGGATTGAACCTATGATCACGATTTCTTGCATTTCGAAGCGTGCAAGCAAGAAAGCAAACAAAATTCATTTATTTAAATTAAATGATACAGAACAGTTGCCTAGCCAGTATCTGCCTGTAACCGCTAGGCTACCGAAGCTTTTATAAAATGTTTGCAACTAGATCATAAGATTTAGCAGAAGCTAAGTTTGCATATTAAAATTTGATTAAAACTATTATTTGTAGTTTTTTCTTAATCCGGTCGTAGAAAAAGTATACTGTACAACTCGAGTGGATTATCCATATCCACACTTGTTGCACAAAGTACTATACCCTATTTTGTTGGTGTGAAGATAAGAATATCTTATATATTGACGAAACATTGATTAATTTTGGTGCTCTAAATTAAAATTAATATTCTTTTGTTGATCTGATCTGCCAATAGTAATATGACAAAAAGAATAAATGTGTAGTAAAGTAAAAATATACTTACTAGTAAAGTCCAGTATTCGACAAAGGAAATCGATTTATTGCCACCAATCAAGGTGCACAATGTGCGTTTGCAAATCAATTGAAAATAATTTCCTATAACATACTACGTCTTCAATCGGAAAACGCAAAATAAAATCTAATTATAATAAGCCTTCAGCAGCTAGATTAATCCGAAAGAAAGGACTATAGTGCAGGGCTGTTGTGCGTCACCAACCGTAGACTAGTTTCGAGATTGTTAGCTCTCATCAGTAAGACGTAAGCGAGACTGTAGTCCTTCCTTTCGAATTAATTAATAAAATATGGCTAAAATAAGTACTTAAGTAGTGTTCTTTTAATTCTTATTTAAAGTGTCAACTACTAGTCTTTTGGCATGTCAAGTACTGAAAATTTTAAATATGTACTGTCAACTACTAGATCTTTTTTCAAATTTTTAAAATTAGATTGTATTTATTATGGTTCTTTTGGCAGTTTGGACGACAAATTGCACTTTACTTTCATATTTTTTCATACGCTCCAGGTCATTCTTCGCTTTCCATATAACATCAGTTTTAAATAAAGCTCGCATTAATATAGCAAGTCTAATCGACTCATGAATATTGTAACCCTCTACATTTTTTCAGTTTATAACGAAATGAAATACAAAAGTTTCTTTTAATTTTAATTATATAATATAATTGTCACCAGCTGTATAATTAATTACAAATACTATCTCGTTCATATGTACGATTAATCATAATTGTAGTCAATTTTATCCCGATTAGTTTAGTTGTAATAAATGTGTTGCCATTTGCATAATTTCCATTTGTAATTTATTTCAAATAAGTGCTATGACCATAATTATTATTGTATATTATCCTGCATATAACATACTGTAATTTGTTACTGTTTTGTTATTTTACATCAGTTATAGTCACTTAGTTAAAATTAATGCGAACAAGCAACTCCAATATGGAAAATATAATTTTATTACAATCCCCATGTGATTACATTTTCAAATGTTTACCTGTTTTTTATCTCTGTTCGATGGCAGATGATTTGTACATATCAGTAAATAAATATATAATAAACAACGATTTTTTTCTCGTGTAAATATTGTGAAAATATTCTAATTAAGCATAAGGTCGTTTCAATATTTTGTATATATTTGAATAGCTGTCCGTTAGTGTCAACCTAATAAATTTCAAATTTTAACAAATATGTGTGGTGTTATTTGCTCCCTTTCCTCTTGTAGAGTTATTTATACCTCATTTTATTTATTTATTTAAATTACAATACCCAACGGGACTAAAGCCCAGTTACGGGATACGGACAAAAAGTAGATACACATAATATACAGCGTGTTTCATTTTGCTTGGAACCGCTTTTATAAAAAGTTTATTTAATGTCCGGTTTAGATAATTTTTTTTCTTAAATACAGATCTTCGAAAAGCACATATTTGCATTGTATTAAATTTTACCTAGCGTTAGAGAATCGACACAACTTTCAATATTTTCAACAAGATGGAGCTCCTCCCCACAATTCCCAGATTTGCCTAGATTATTTAGACGAAATTTTGCCTCAACATTGGATAGGTACCAGTGGATTTATTCGATGGCCCCCTCGTTCTCCAGATATAACCCCAATGGATTTTTTTCTATGGAGTATAATAAAGATAAGGTGTTCTCGACGACACCGCAAAATGTAGAGGACCTAAAAGCTTGAATTCAACAGGCATGTATTTCAGTTATCCCCGAAATGCTGAGTAATGTTTTAAATGTAGTGCCTCGCCGCGCTCGATTGTGCATAAGAAATCGCGGTGGACACTTTGAACAATTGATATGATATCTTAAAAATTATTTTGAGGATTAGATAAATATTAAGGTTCTATGTGCTATATTCTTTTTATTATTAATTTGTTATTGTTACCTGAATTTACTTTATTCTTCTTAATTGTGTTAATGTTTTATTACAGCAGATTTAAACAACTTATTGAATTATTTTATCGTTTTATTTAATCATACTTCTCCATGGCAAGTATAATGCTTGTTAGAAAAAATGTATTGGTTTTAAAAAAAATATTTTTATAATTACTAACATAGTACCAATGAATAAATATGGCATGTGATATATCGTTGAAAAGGGAGGAAAATACTCTATTTAATGACACCATTTCCCGCCCGTGTCAAAATAATTTTTTTAACAGCTTGAAGAGTAAATCTCAAAATACAGCGGTTTTGAAAAAAATTAAACCTCGTTGAAACACTGTTTTGCAGAAAATTTTCGTCTTAGAATTTTTCTTGTATCTCTTCAAATAACGGAGATATTTGGCCTAGACATTTTCCGCATTTTCGATATTTTCCGCCATAACTCATAAAGTAGGCCATGGATTTCAAATGTTTTTAAACCATTTTGTAGGTTATATAAATCGGCACAATTTTCGTAAAAATATTTTTTTTACGACCGATATTAAGTAAGATATTCTCGAAGGCCCTGATAAAATGGACAGCCTGTATATATAAAATTTACGCACAAACATGTATGTACAGTAAATCCTAATAATTAAACAAACCAAGAAAAAGTACCTAAATACATTTATTTACCAATCAAGTAGAAACTTTCTAAATTACAAAAAAATGGTTATATATAATTTAAGACAAAGAAAAAATGGACGATATACAAATTTATTATTGTAAAATAGTGATTAATTTGATATGATCGTCATTATTGGTTAAACAACAATAATGTAAAATAGTCACACCAGCGTCTAAAATATAAATGAACGTCACGTCTAGCAATAATTTAAAAGAAGAGCAAAGTAGTTTCAGAATAAGATAAAATTCGTGCGTTTCTGCTCCTCAAGAAGTAATCGTTTTAAGTTTGTTTTAAAGGGAAATACCGATAGTGATTTTAATCTAGGATGAGGGCGTTGTAAAGTTTAACAGAACAATAAGTAAATCAGTTTTGAAAAGCGGCAGTAGGGTGTTTCTGAATATGATACAAATGTCCAAAGCGAATAGTCCTATTATGTACTACAGACCTAGCACTGAGCCTACAGAAGAGATAAGATGGTGCAGATGTTGATGTATGAAGACCAAAAAGTATAGTTTCCTTCGAAATTGCATATTCAACCAGTTTAAACCAGAAAATGAGTGTGATATGTGATCATATCTTCTTAAGTTGAATATGAAATGGCAATAGAAGTTTTGAACTCTTAATATTGTTTGAAACTGATTTGTGGCATTCTACGAATGTTCTTTCATTTTATTTAGGTTTTCTACCACATGTATTATCCTCTTCAAAAACAAATCACCAAATCTACAAAATAATAGAATTATTGGAAAAAAGCCTCTGCTCCCGTGACGTTTACGTTCAAAGGAATAGTCAGAGGTTATGTTTTGCAAATAATATAAATCGGAATAAACACAGAAATAATGTATTTTGCTGATGTTTCGGAAAGTAGTCTCTCTCCGTTTTCAAAGCTTTTTTTGAAGAACTCTTATTTGCTATGTATGTCAAATATACAGCTTTAAGATTCTCTTTATGTTATTTCTATAGATACTACTTACATAGAACTCTTTGATAATGTTGAGTTTCAGTTCTTCTTTTAGCATTGGTAGCCAGCCTGTACAAATATCTACAGAACAATTCGATACGCATTTATCTTCATTTACTAAGATTATTGCTGATTTTTTAATTTTAATTTTTTTGTTATCTGCCTCTTTTGTTAACATTTTTTCCGAGTTCCAGTTTATTCTGTGTCCGTTTTAAAAATTACATTAGAAAGAATGTTATTCAGAAATCAAAGATTTGTGAACATGCTTTTTTCCAATAATTCTATTAGTTTGTAGATTCGGTGGTTTGTTTTTGTAGAGGATTAATACATGTGGTAGAAAACCCAAACAAAAGGAAAGAATATTTTGCACTCTTTGTATTCTTCTTTTTTCTATGGTCTTGATGAAATTACTATACATCACAATATTTTAAGTGAGATAGGACCAGTGGTTCACATAATATTCTTCTCAAATTGAGATTAATGAAAAATCTACTACTATACAATAACCTTAAAGATCCATATGCCTTAGAAAGTACAGTATTTACATGCTCAGAGAACTGATCCAAATTATTGAATTTGGAATTGCAAGATTTTTTACTGCATTTTCACGAGATAAGATGTCACCATCAATGTTCAAACAGAAAGCTATATCTTTCTTGGGTCCGAATAATATTAGTTTGCATTTGTTAGGATTCAATTTTAAGTTGTTCTCTTGATATATTTGATTAATTTTACTTTAGTCGCTATTTATGTTATTTTGAGCTACTAGTGAATCTCTAATATAAAAGCTATTGTATACTTGGGTGTCATCGACATATGCTTGTATTTTACAGTTTTCTACTGAATGTATTATGGCAGAAGTGTAGATACTAAACAATAACGGTCCTAAGACCGAGACTTGGAGCACGCCAGATAGAACCTCCACAGATGGCATCACTAAATCATACCTTTTGTGATCTATTATTTAAATATGAGTTAAAGAAAGTAATACTCTTATGATCAAGACCAAAACATTTAAGTCTTGCGTACATTAATTCATGACTAATCGTGTCAAAAGCTTTGGAAAAGTCAAGCGGTGCTTATTCATTGCATTTTTTCCATGGTCAGCCCATTTATAATTGGGTTCTCAGCCCTTTCTTCAGAGGTTAGCTTATCGTAAAAATCAGTGGCCTGGCCATTTAATTTAGCGACAAAATAATATAAAAGTAATTGATATATTGACTTACTCGATTTGTCGGACATTAATTAGGTAAGAAAGGATATTGGAGTTGTTGTTACAGAAATACAGGAATGTGGAAGCACCTATCTATATTATCACGGTAGCGGTTAAAGTAGTACTGGATCAAGAAAGTTACAGGAACTACAGGAGAACGAAGTGTATGTTTTGGTTGAAGCCGAATACCTGAAAAATAGACCGGTAGGTAAATCGACTACCATAGTGCTAAACTAGACTAAACAGGAGTACTTAAGTTTTTAATCCAGCTCGCATCTAGCATAAGGAAGAGAAGGACGTGGCAGAGGGGAGCAGACAGGCAGATTAAGCTATATATCGCAACACTGTGAAAGCAAAACATATACCGAGTGGCCACGAGTCAATGTACGCCCCCAATATTTTGGTTGTTTTTGTATTTAAAAATTTGGTTTTTGACACACATGAATTAGATAATAATGGGCTACTTTTAGACTAACAGGAATTAAAATATCACTTCCGGTTGAACCGGAAGTGATATCAACTTTCTTTCTTAAATGAAATGACTATATTTTTTATAGTTTCTCATTAAGCATGAATTTCTAAGTGCAAGAGTTTTTTCAGATGTAAAAAATGTCAAAAAATAAGTAAGATACGAACAATTTTTTGATTTTTCAAAATGGCCGCCTCAGATGAATGCGATGTAAGAAAATTACTAAGTAGGCTATGGAAATTATTAGTAAGATTGTAGACTTGTCTGTAAAGAAGAAAATAGTTGTTTGAATTACTTATAGGTACCAGTATTTTTAAGTTTTTTTCAAAAAACGGAATTTAATTTCCATTTTCATGGAACTGTGCTATTTTTTTATTAATCAGCAATAATGATTCATTAACTATAATTTTTCCGCCATTAATCATTTCTTAACGATATCCTTCGTAATAATAAAAGTATTTCCAAAAAGTAAGCGCCAACAAATCATTTGAATAAGGTACCCATCTACATTTAAATCCAAAATTGCAGACAGCCATGAAAATGACAGACAATCGCAACAATTGAATTATTCTTGACTTACTCACTAATTTTCTGAAGTAAGTGTATTAAAGTTGTTATAAATAAAAAAAATTAATATAAAATGGCTGAAAAATATATTCAAAAGATGAAAAAGTTGACATGTTCATTATTTATGGAGATACTCGAAGTAATGCAACTAGGGCACAAACTCTGTATGGACAGAGATATCCAGAAAGAAGACAACCTCCGAGAAACTATTTCACCCGGTTAGAGTATAAATTTAGAACTGAACCTAACACAGACATTGAAGAAAAAATTATTGTGGATGAAGAAACGGAAATTAATATATTAAGCTTTAGTGCATGTTGACCCAACTATTTCGGCAAGACAAATTGAACATGAATTACCAGTTTCCAAGGAATCAGGCCAGGAAAATTTTAAAGAAACACGGCTATCGTTCTTATGTATATCAATTACCTTTTGTAATTGGTTACAGTTACGCCAATTAAGAAATGAGAATTTTATCAAAAACATTTTGTTCACTGATGAATCGAGATTTACAAACCTTGGGTTATTTAATCGAAACAACACACGATATTGGGCAATTAAAAATCCTCACATTATGAGACAGGGACGGTTTCAGGAGCGGTTTGGCTTCAATGTTTGGTTAGGCGTTCTGGGCGACCATATCATTGGTCCAATAATTTTAGACGGAACTCTAACTGGACCAAAATATCTAAAATTTCTCCAAAATATAATAGTTCCACAGATTAATCAAATTCCCAATACCAATATTGACGAGGTTTACTTCCAACAAGACGGGGCTGGACCACACATTGCTATTATCGTTAGGGATTACTTAAATCAATAATTTCCAGATCGTTGGATTGAGACCCATAGTCCAGTCAGATGGTCAGATGGACTGCAAGGTCGCCTGACTTAACCCCACTCGATTATTTTATATGGGCGCATTTAAAAAATAAAGTCTACATGACTGCTCCAACCACAAGGCAAGATCTGGAAGAAAGGGTTCGACACGAAATTGCACAAATAACACCTCAACAGTTACAGAACGTTAGACGTGCAATGATAAGTCGCGCTACTCTGCGTATTAATCACAACGGTGAACAGTTTGGACAGTTTTTATAACGGTTTATTATAATTTAGGTTTTAAATAGTTTTGTTATTCTATTCATTCATGGTTCTAACATTTTATTAAAATTATTTCTTGTTTATTTATATTATTACGAAGGATATCGTTAAGAAATGATTAATGACGAAAAAATTATAGTTTATGAATCACTATTTCTGATTAATAAAAAAAAGTAGCACAGTTCCATTAAAAAAATTTCATAGTTTCCGTTTTTTGAAAAAAACCTAAAAATACTGGTACCTATCAGTAATTCAAACAACTATTTTCTTCTTTACAGACAAGCCTACAACCTTACTAATAATTTCCATAGCCTACTTAGCAATTCTCTTACATCGCATTCATCTGACGCGGCCATTTTGAAGAGATTAAAAAATATCTCACTTATTTTTTGGAATATTTTACATCTGAAAAAACTGTTGCACTTAGAAATTTATGGTTAATGAGAAAAAAATATATAGACATTTCGTTTAAGAAAAAAAAAGTTGATGTTACTTCCGGTTCAACCGTAAGTGATATTTCATTCCTGTTAGTCTAAGAGTAGCCCATTATTGTCTAATTTATGTGTACGAAAAAAAAAATTTTTAAATACAACCAAAGTATTGGGAGCGTACATTGAGACTAGTGGCCACCCAGTATGTATAGTTATTATTAACTATGCGGCTAAGCCATTTTATATTTTACAATTTAATAAATGAGAACATAATTACCTAAGGATAATTTTAAAATAATAAATAAAACAAGAAAGATGAAATAGTTACAAAAAATACAATAATATTCAGCAACATCATGTATTAATACCTAATTTAAATTACTTATAGAAGATTTAACATGGTTTTTAAATGAACATAGCGATGAGTCAAAGAGTTCTATATCATTACAGAATGAGTTTGCTGTTCTGCTAATGGGCTAATTCTCACGTTAATTAACAGTTTATGTACTCTATTAACTGAAGAGATCAGTTATACCTTAAAAAATGTTTTCCTTCAGTTATACCTGTTTTATATTATTAGTATATATCAATATTGCTCGAATGTCCATTATAATATGTCTACCATAGAATAGTCCCGATGCTACTGGACATACAACCAGAAACAATTAAACCGCCTTTTTGCATTCGGCCTTATGCGGATCATACTGATTAAAGCTAGCGCCCCAGTGAAACAGTGACTCGATATTTAATTTTGAATTCGGCCGACGCCGCTGGCTTATTGCCATAGGCTCACCATTTTAGTCCTTTTCGATTTCAAACTAATTTAAACACTTTTAATTTATTTTCTGTCTCCCATTTCAAAGGAATAATTTAACCTGGTATTGAAAGAGACAATTCAATCTAACAGAAGTTCAGATTTAAATTTGTTACGTGATTTTTTAAATCAGTTTTAACTTTATCGCCTTTATAATTAAAAACTGAATAATGCAAACGATTAAGTCATTTCCTAATAAAATGCTGAAGAAAAGTTTGGGAAATAAAATAATTTCCAATTCCAGAGCATGAATTTGACACGTCGACATACACATGATTTATAATGAACCCAATTTGCATGTCTAATACTCGAAGAAATTAATTTAAATAAATCAGTGGCGTGACAGATGTGCATCATACAGAACGTATCGCAGGTACAGTATACAGACAGAGTGGGGCAATAGAGCGCCAGACTTCGATAGCCCGAGTTCTACTATAGCTGGGAAAAAAATACAGGAGTGACTATTGATACATCAAGTTTAGTCTAGGTATGCACCAAGACCCGCCAGAAAACAGACAAACCAAAGTGGGTACTGAAAAAGCTAAAGAAGAAAATCTTCGTCAGAAAATTTCGGGAACTGACTAAGAGTAATCTAGCAGAGGCAGCAGACACAATGATCGAGGTGCTTTAAAAAGCATGTGAAGTATAAATGTTGTAGAATTGCATATGCTACATTTTTCATTTTTGATTTGTAATAAATTTAAAAATTAAATTGGTGCATAGTAAGTTAGGCCACCCAGTATGTGGATAAATGTATTACTGGTTGCCGTGAAAAATCTCCTGAAAAGGAATTTATTAGACAAATATAAATATTTTTTTATTCTTTCTTTCCTGCAAAAACATGCTCCACATGCAGTTAAATATCTAAATAAATAATAATGAAAATAATGCGGCAGCGTTTCAGACAATTAACACTGCAATTATAACTTGTTCAGGTTGAAAAGCACTTGACACCTTATTTTGAGTTAACACCGAACTATAGTAAACACACGACGTCTTCTCTTCCTGGCTGGTTTAACAGCCTGTGTTTTATGCATTTGTATTATTTATTCCTTCAGAAACACCTAGTAGCACACTCTCTATTCTAAGGTTATGTTGTTGTTATAGATTTCAATTTTCAATTTATTGTCTCCTCTTCTTCTTCTTATCGTTCGATTTTGCCAAGAGCACAAGCCTGTGACTTGGGTTGGTAATTAAGACCTGCGTGTCGGATCGTTCAGTTTTTTTTAAAATTCGCAAGACTGCGTTAGGAAGCCAAGCCTGTAACGGTTCCATGTTCATTTTCCGTTACAACAGTAAATCGGAAACTCAATGATTAAACCTTAATAAGGGACTGGACTATGAGTGCGCTATAAATTAAATACTATCGTACTGGACTATGACCTACAACGCTGTCCAATGCTAACCAGCTGATTGCGTCGGCGCTAAGAGCCGAGAAAATCCTCTCATAAATGTTCCATTTGTCGTTATTTCTCAAATTATTCAACAATTTGTTATTTATAATCATAATTATCTTAATTAGGGTCTATGAAAGCTCCTAAAAGAATATCAAAGACGATATATTTTGATATTTTAGAATAACATAATTTTCCTACTCCATTCAGTGGACAAGTAGCGATCGGGTATCTTCGGTAATGTCTGATCTTGGGTTGGTACGGGGGTAGTCGAAAATTCAACAGGTGAATTTTAAACGGCTCTTTCCGCTTCTACCTGCCTAAGAGCAACACGCTTGTGATAAGTTAGCTGTATGTTATTTAACACTTGTTAAGTACTCATCGATAGATGGATTAATTAGCTAATAATATCATCGGCGAGAAATTCGAAGAACCTTATGCTAATAAGGTAAGAACATAATCTTGTTAAATAAGACAACCATCTTATTACTGTCAAATTGTTACTTTTAGGTTCTTTTTTTTACGAAAATCTTTTCTTCTACGAAGATTAATTCTTTGTACGAAGATTAACTCTTTCTATGAAGATTACTTTATGCAAACTCTTTTATGAGGATTAAATTCTTTTTTATGGTTTCTTCTTTTTTACGCTTGCAAATTCCACATGGTTCTGATTGAGTTCAGTTATATTATATGGGAACATTATTTTTGGATATGAGATGCATAGTTGAACAACTGGAAGTAGTTCGACTGTTCAGACCTAACCGTGGTTCTGATCACCCTTTCACTCTAGGAATTAGAGACAGTCTTTAAGTTAAGTATTTGTGTTCTTTATCTTACTAAAAGACGCTTACACTTCATAGTGAACAGAGTATTATCTCCATTTGGTAACTGTAAATTTCTTAAGACTAAAAAAAAATAAGATATTTCATTTTTCCCTTTTGTAACTTTTGTACTATACTGTTCTTTTCATGCCTTAAAATTTATTAGTAGTTTAAACATAACTTTTTTTATTATCGTGACCTTCAGTCACATTCCAACAATTTTTTAGACTAGCTTAAAAATTTAATTTTCTCCATTTTGTAATTCTCATCATTTTTTTAGAACATAATTTCTATTTGGTTTAAATAGTTAAATTTAAAACTAACATTTTTTTGGGAAATACTAATTTACAATAACTTTTAAATTTTAAGGTTGCAATAGTTCTTTAAAAAATTATTTTTATATACTGTATATAGGTAAATATATCTTGTAGGTGATATTTTTAAACTAAGTGTATTTTTTCTACTCCTTTTCTGACCATACTAAGTGGTCTGGCGCCCGCTTTTCACGAACCCACCCCTTGCTCTCCTCAGCTATAAATTGCCTAGCCGTGCATTGTGTATCCTCCATTTCTTAGGGCAGTCACCACCGTGATAGGTTTGCTATAAATTATATTTAATATTCACTTAGTGCCTAACCATTTTTATAACAACAGCAAACCGGAACCAAAAAAATTAACTGAGGGGGTTATAAGCCATCTTAGCAGCCCTTTCAGGCGTGATCCATTAAAGGAGCAGGTTGGCTTAGGCTTGGGGCAGTAGCCTAGTTATTAAATTTTGTTAAGCCGTAATTTTTTAATTCACGCCATAAGCTTAGGCTTATTATCGAAACTGAGCCCCCGCAGGTCACTTGGGGTAAGTCTTGCGAATTCACGTTTAAATTCATTTTGTAAGGTGTATTTTTTATATCTTAGGGTTGCCAGTATCCCTCATATGAGGCAATTTTTTTGGTGTGATATAATTATAGGTACCTATATCATCTTTCTGATGTAACGGCCATATGCATGGTCATATTTTAAGAAAAGAGGTCAATAATTGATGGAATCTGAGTCGTCGATTTTTGTTGGACCACCTAGACAGTGGAGACGAATTTGAGAGTGGAGGCAGCGTGTTGCAGAGGGGTCCTTGCAGTAATACCTGATTTTGAAACGAAGCTACACCAGGGCCTTATTCTGTTTGGTGGTATTATTTATTATTATTTTGTTTGATTTAAAATTTCACTTTTCATATATTTTTTTAGACTTGTATGAAATGGTACCATTTTAATTAAATTTAACGTTTTCAAATATTCATACATTTTCACATAAATATTTTTACATATAATTTTCTTAAATAATATTTGTTAAACCTTGTCATAATTTAATATTTTTTTAATTATCAATCATTCAAATTTTAACTTAAATCAATTTTTTACTATTGCTTATTAAATTTATTCAACTGTCCCATAATCAAATATTAAAGTCAACTTATTATTAACATGTGTGTTTCCTTTCTTTTGCTCATTTAGCTGAAAATATATTATTGGTGAGCTTATTACATAACTTAGGTGCTCAGTATTGTTTTCCTTAGCTTTCACAATACTCCTGGTTCATATAATAAGTTAAGGTGGCGCCCTGAACATCTATTTTTTTATGTATATTTATATTCACTATTTTATATTTTTTTTATATACAGCAAGTTATCAAATTGAGTAAATATCGAACCACGACCTCGCTTTCCCATAACCCAGAGCTGCCGTTCGCACAATTGAAACACTTCCTGGTTTTAAGCCAAGGGGTGTTACGATGTCATTCAGCATGGCTGCTGAATGAAAATCCACGTTTTCTTCGTCACCACATGTTCTCAAGGACCAATCATAGCTTGCCATTGCAATGCCATTTTACTATGAAACAAAAGTATACAATCCGGGCTTATCTGATCATGAATGTTTGAGTTTTCCTACTGTGAAGCTACCATGATCGACTCGAATTACGAACTTCAAACAGATTGATCAATAATACAACTAAAGAAAATTACAGTTTGTCAATTGCCAAATCTGACTGGTCAGATTTTTTAAAACTAAAGATGTTAACCATATGACTGAAATTTTAATTCATAATATTAATCTTTCAAAACGTCTTTCCCTCTCAAACAAAGCAATAAAGGATACACAAGAATCAAGTATAGTGATCAAATTAAAACAATGAGAATAACCTTACAATGTTGCATGATTTCATTTAATAGTAGCTTTAAAGGAAGACATAACAGACTAAAAAAAATAATACAAATCGACTCTAAATGCAAACTCCTTAAAGCATAACACAGATGTTATCGCAAACGTCTCCAATAAACAAAAGGCCACATGGTCTATTACAAATCAAAATAAAACCAACTACGCGCCTCTAGATATTTCTGTAGAGAATTTAAATACATTTTTTGTTAATATATCAACTGTAATTTTAAATATTCTTAAACAAGACAACTAAACAACCTACGATATAATCGGGTTTCTATTTCTTTTAACCTCGAACCAATTTCAGAGCTTGAAATCAGTAATCTAATTGATAACCTAAGTACATCTAAATATAAAGATTATTATGGCATAAATGGTGAAATGATTAAACTTGCCAAAGCAGAACTATTATCACAGATCGTACATAACACCAGTATGATAGGTTTTGAAAAAAGAATCTATGCATTTCCTGATAATAGGTTATATATGCTGATGACATTACCCTGCTATCATCTGGTGAAAACCCAGAACATCACAGGATAACGGTGGAAAAATGCAGAGTCAAGTTGAGGATTACTATAATAATATCAAATTAAAGTAAAATATTGATTGCAAATAATAATCCAGTGCTTAGGTCTAACTCTGGATAGTAAGCACACATACAGAGTCTAATCAAAAATCGGTCAAGTTCTATCTACGTATTAGAAAATCTTACGGACCTAGTTGATAAAAGTATATTTCTAATGGCCTATCATGCTTTTTTGACCTCACCACAATAAAATTCTGAGAGGTTACTAAAATTGGTTCAAAAACGAAAATTCAGATCACATCAAATCTTTATGTTTTGAGGTCCTAGGAACCCAAAAAAGTGGTTTTTGAAAAGTGTATGTGTGTGTGTGTATGTGTGTTAGCACGATAGCGCCGAAACTACTGAACGGATTTGAATGAAACTTTGCATGTGCGTTTCTTTAGTGCTCCAGAAGATTTTGGTTGAAATCGGATTCCGTTTAGTGCCGTTTTGGAGCAACAAGTTGTTTATTTTGTAATTACTTACAATGTTCAATCGAATCATTGAAAAGCAATTAAAATTCCAATTTCAACGTTATATCACAGTTCCATCTTTTCGATTTGGTTTCCGTAAAAAAAATTAAAAACAAAGCAACTGTGAAGCATAGATCGCATTTCGCGTGACATGATCGATGCGCGTAACCGTTACGTCGTGAAACTGGTCACGTCACGTGTATTCCTATTCAACAACAACAACTATACAGCTTTACTATGCATTTAATTTCAAATATTTTGAATTGGAGAACGGATTTGAATAAAAGTTTGCGTGAGGGTTTCATCAATGTTCTAGAAGATCTGAAAAGGTTTTGGTTGAGATCGGATTTGGTTTAGTGCTGTTTTTTTTAAATATATACAGAGACAAATCGAAGAATTACACTACAAATATTCCTCTAAAATCTAGTAAAATTTCAGAAATTCAAGCTAACTAATGTTTATTTAACAAAGAGTCATGAGCGATCGGTTTGCAATGAACAAATTTTGTCGATTGTCGTTTGTTCCCCGTGCAATGTTTTAGTAGTTCGTCATACAATACGTTGGTGTCATGTCATACATATATACAGATTTCGGCATATTTGTAACTTTTAGTGACTGTATACAAGTGGATTGTCACAAACTTTAAAGGTAGGTGTAACAATAGCTTTTATTATAGATTATCACTTTACCAATTTTCAGTTTGTTACCTACTTTACGAATCTGTAATGTTTATGGTATCTAACTAGACTTTCTTAGTTGTTCAAGTGATGTTAAACTTATTAATACGATAATAGTATATTATCGAGCGATAATGTAGCAAACTGAATACTATATTTTATCTACGATTATGACAATTAATATTAAATTGCAAGTATACAGAAACATTATTTACAAAATAATGTCAACAGTTAAACGTCAAACTAATCAAACATGTCAAATCACCTTCCTTTCCTCAATAATAATAATGGACCATTTCATTTCACTGTATCGGAAAGGTGATTGGCTATATCTAGTGAATTATGCAACTCCCGCTTATAATCCACGCTATTTTTTTATGGATACTATTACTTGTTCAAAAGCAGTTGATTAATAAATAGATTATAGCCATATTAAAAACTACACAACATTTACAGTAAAATGTAATAGGTGTTTCAAATAAACAGTTCGAAATTTGAAGTCTGTTTACAAAATGAGATCTTTCTAAGGACAAGTAAAAGAGCACTATTATAGTAACTAGAGTGACTGAAATGTCATTTTTTCTTAGATAAGTTACTACAATTATAAACAAGTTTCTTGAAATGTTATCTTAAAAGTTAAATTCCGAGATATTCCTATTAAAAATAAAATCACCTTGTACAAGAATTTTGTCTGAAGTTAGGCCAAAATATCGGGTAGAATCTTTTCTGATGGCCATATTTTATTGATATTTAACATTACAACATACTCAGTTCGTGATTTTCTTCTAGCATTTAATCTTTCCCTAAAGACAGAAATCCCCATGTGACTTTCCCCACAATTCTCGGTGATTCTGAGGTGAACGACTCACAGTCTCCGTTATTTACCTGCCGCTAACCACCTATGTCAACACATTACTTTACCACGTTTCAAACAATGAGAAGCGAAAATATCTCTTGGATTGCTGTCTCTAGTTTAGTCTAAAATGAATTTCAAATTTCCTGATTGATCTGTGAAACAAAAAGGTCCATAAAATCTTTATACGATTGCGATTGATGAAAGATAATTGTGGTTTTCTCAAGGTATTCAGTTCTAAATGTGTGTTGACTTCATTTTAATTTTAAAAAGTCGGTCAAGTGCGAGTCGGACTCGTTTGTTGAGAATTCCGTAATGCAGACTATTCGCCTTGTAACTTTTTTATTTTTTACAATATAATTTTTAAACTTTTGTGTGTTTATTAACTTATAAATGCATACTTTTAGCATACAGCATGATTGCACCTTTGGCTTACCGTTCATGATTCAATGAGCAATTCAATTTTCTTTACAGCAATCAATTCCTTCAACTTCAAAATAATTTGAAAATAACAGAATAACATAGCTTTCATGTTTGTTATTTAAAAATTGAAAACATAAAATCGAGAGGAAATATTTATTTTAACAGTTCCTCCTCAATTTCAGTTCCACATAAAGAACCAATACCTTGTACTTACTTTTATACTCCCAAGTTAAAATATCACTTTCGTGGTACCTGAGAAAATACGATTATTTCTTGAAATAATCTTGAAATAGAACTGAAAATTTGTACATGTTCAATAAAGAAATGCATTAGTATTATTATTAAAAGCAAAAATTAACAAAAATCAACGAATTTTTCTAGTAAAACAAAGATCACAAAAATTAAAATATCAATCATCATATCATATTAATTAATATATATCATATCATGTCATATCACATCACATCACATCACATCACATCACATCACATCACATCACATCACATCACATCACATCACATTACATCACATCATATCATATCATATATCATATCAATATCATATCATATCATATCACATTACATCATATCATATCATATGATATTAAAATATCAATATGTCTTGTCGATAGCCGCGTGAGTTAAGGCGCGAGGTGTCAATCGCGATTAATCACACGGACATCGCACCACCGGGTTCGAATCCTGGCTCCAGCATTGGCTCTGTCGGAGGGAATGGTTGTGTGTCCACATTTGTTCAATGTGTAACCCCCTTCCGCACAAGCCCCCGGCTTCTGGAATTGGGGGTTGTCTAATTTCTGTGGTGTTTATTTATTATTATTTACTAATCCTTAAAACAACAAGATAAATTAAAATCATAGTATTGTATTGTAATTACACGATTTTATTTGTCACCAAGAGAGTATTCCTGTTCAGAATACTTTTCAGATTGTAAAATTTGTAGCTTAGTTTCCTTAACTTCCAAAGTAAAATATTTCAATAATGGGTCCAAAAACAAAACTCAATTGGGTTTAAGTCAGGGGCCCGAATAGGTCAACTGACTAGATCATAAACACCTCGGATTATCCAACGTCATAAATTTTCCAGATCGTTGATAAGTATTGAGTGAATTGCAGCCCACAACTGAACTGATCACCGTTTTTAAATATCACAAGTTTTGCCTAATAGAATATTAACAGTATCTAATTGCCCAAGCAATTCATCCTTAGAAAATGTGAAGGGCCAGTTATATTTATCTTGTCCAAATAAATGGCTATCAATAATCTCCGTCAAGTATTAACCAAAAAATTATGTAGAGAAAGAGTTTTTTCTTTATATTAGATTTTCTTCAGATCAAGCCTGATAATTATGATAAAAAGAAATTCTGAAAACTATACTGACACAATTTGAGATCACCAAATGTTACCTAAACGTTAAATATGGTATTTTGCCGACTTTTTTCTTCTTTTTTAGGGTTTTCTATCACATGTAGCTTCTTCTGAAGGATTATTACAAAATTTGCAAGAAATAATAAAATGGTAGGGACTAGAAATACAAAACAACGAACATCATTCAAAATTGAGAATTTTCTATTGTCGTCCTTTGTAGCATTTTAAAGTGCTACTTATGAAGTTATGTGGAGGCAATGAGTATACAACCAGGCACATTCAACTTGTACATAGTGTTGCGTTACCAATGAAACGATAAAAATATCTGATGAATGTTTCTTGTCAATTAATTCAATTTTAGATTATTTATGTGCTTAATATGTAACATTTGAATAATAAAACTTACCATTTCTTCAAATTTCTCCATATTCCTTATGCTTAACATGAGTGGATTTTTGTAGCTGAAATCCACTTTATTTGCATAGTAGTAAAACTTACATAATTCAATACCAGATGGCGCTACCTTTTGTGAATAAACTTAAATTTTTAAACTGTGACGATTGGTATAAGCACTAGCTATTAAAATAGGTTTCTTTACTTTCGCTAATATACCGAAATTATAATTATTATATTTCCCAAGTTGCTATTTAAACTTAGTTCCTTTCAATTTATAAAGTTCTTTACTGGTTCATTTTTTATATACGAAATTAGTTTTCTTTATTCAAATAGTGGCATAGAACAATCATTTTCTATTGGACATTTGAAATTGGAAGACCACTTGAGAACTCATTCGCGAAATTACAGGAACATTTCAAGATTACGGCGTCGTAAATTCATAGTGAGCTTACATCAGAAAGAGGTAAATCTTTTATTAATTAAAATAGTAGTAACTTTATTTCAACATTTATTTTTTTTATCGTTTTTTTTTTTTAATTATTATATCTATAATTTTTTATATAGTTTCACATTTATCCATCAGTGTCACTAATTTATTTTTTCTCTCTTGCCCCTCATGGCTTCAGTTCATACCAATTTAAATTTCGTCTTAAATTTAAAGTTAAAATTCATTTTAGATTAAAAGTTAAAATTCAATTCAAATTGAAAGTCAAAATTTAAGTTCATGTTTAATATATGATTCATCCTGTCTTATATAATTATAATCTTTTATAATGATTATTCCTTATAATTATAATGTCTGCCTCTAGTTTTCTATATTCTATAATATTCTCTCTAAATAGTGACTTGAGAATATTTTGAGGTTTAATTGTCATAATTAAAGAATTACATTTTATTAAAATATAGTGTGTATGTGTTTGTATGACTGATGGTCGAGAGGTAAGCACACTTGCCTCTCACCCAAAAGTCTCGGGTTCGATCCCCGGCTGTGGCAGTGGAAAATACTGTGAGAGGGATTTTTTCACTATACACGGATATTGGGTGTGTGTCCCTTGTCTCTAAATGTGTAGCCCCCTCCCACACAAAGCTCTTCTAGAGCCTTCCGGGATAAAGGGGGTCGTCATTACCTGTGGTGTATTTATTTATTTATTTATTTATTTATAGTACCAGAAAATATTTATGCTTTGGTACCGGAATACTGCTTGTATATGTTCCATCAATATGAACTGATTCCATCACCATTAGATCAAATAGGATCAAGACTATTGGAAGCCGAAATTAGTATGGAACTTCTCACCAGAATAGACTAATATGCAAATCGGTAATATCTGTGTTAATTGTTAAATATGATAAATTTCACGACACCTAAAAATTTATTATATAACCAATATATTTTCTTTGTACATATTTTTTTATATAAAAGTCACAACAATCATCAATTTCCTCTATTAATATACGTTTATTTTAAATTGTTTTGAAAATTCAAAGAGCAACACTGAATAAACTATAGATGGAGCCTTTAAATATCAATAATTATTTACATTAAATTGTTCTCTTTTTATTAACAAAAAAATTAGACTGATTAACACAGAATATTTTCCATATAAATAAAAATAGATTTTTCCCTGCTCACGGCCCATTTAAGCTCCCTTACGATACCAGCTAGTGTTACATGGCCTATGTCCATTTAACAGTTTATTTAAAAACTAGTGTTTTGTGGATAGTTAGCACGACCTGTATATTTTTCGGATTCAGTTTTTGCAGGTGAAACTGTTTTCAACTAACAGAATTTTACATGTATAACTGCTAAACCATGTCACACTGTTTTATGTACTTAATTTTATATCTTAGGAACTTAGTCCTGTTTTTCTACTAACACTATTATGTATCTCATATCCGTTGTAATACAGCATTATTATCCCAGGAAACAATTTGTCTACAAAATTTAGTTACATCAGATATCTATTTTTCAATTTTTATATTTTTGTTTACTATGGAGTACATATGGTTATTTTCCTTACCTTCTCTCATTCTATATATAGTAAATCCTATAACATGTAATATGTTACTGATTTATCAATAATATCAATACGTTTTACTACTTATTTACATCTGTTAATAATTGTTGTTATGTATAAAATAGAAATTGCAAAGGCAAATCAGCTGGCATGGAAAATAAACTATTATTATAGATTCCTTTTATCGATTATATGCCACTACTTTAGTTGAGTATGGGAATCTACAAGGCAAGTTGGTGCGCTTAAATTAACCACTGACAGATGGCCATACTAGTACGATTTCTATATTTTGATAGCTTTCAATTTAAATAGGGAATTAGATTTCTCACATTTTTTTGGTGGCGTTGTTTTCCAGTAAACAGGACAAAAAAAAGTTTACCTTATCAGTAAAACTCACCAGGAAGTCATTTGCTTGCAGCCTTTGTACTGATTCAAACATTATAATTTTTAACTGTGGACTTCAGTAATTGATATTACAATTTTTATATCCCAGTTACAAAGTGTTGAACATACAGGTAATTTCATTTCATTATACTCATTAAAATATTTTAATTAATCTTCAAATTTTGCCTTTGATATAATTTCAATTATTTTTAAAATAAATTTTGAATTCAAAGTCAATTCTTTTTAATTTAATAAGTAGTTAAAATGCTATATGTACCACATGGTTTTAAAAATATTTTTCTCTTTCCTTTTAATTTTTTTGGCAATTTATAGTCTAAGAAATCAGCTTACTCGTGCATAGCTAATAATAACTCGTGCATAGCTAATAATACTCGTGCATAGCTAATAATAATTCGTGCATAGCTAATAATTACTCGTGCATAGCTAATAATAACTCGTGCATAGCTAATAATTACTATTGCATAGCTAAAATTACTTTTGTACTGCTAATCAGATTACTTTTGTATAGCTTAAATTAATTTCCTGCAGCTTTGTATAGCTAGCTTAATGTTTCGTGCAGCTAATTCAAATATATTTTGTACAGCTAACTAGCTTATATTTGCATAGCTAACATTGCTTAAATTTTGCATAAATAACTTGCATAAACTTTGTATGTGCTTATATTTGGTTAAATTTCCTACAATTTTCACCCCATTCATTGAGAGACGTAAATTGCCAAGAAAAATTTAGAATTCTTGCAATAAGAGACAATTGTGGGCCTGGATTGCTGTCCCAGAACCAGCCACCTGACCCATAAACCACCTAGGATACTGGTATCAATTTGTTTTTTATATATATATATATTTTTTTTACATTTCAATTTGTCTCAAACCGATTTGTCTAATTTTTTTGTAATATATTTTGTCATTCATTTTAAACATCTTTTTATTTCTCTTACCAACAATTTCAGTCTGATCTATAGCAGACTGGTTATTCGAGAAAAAGAGACTATTTTGCTTATTTTACTATAGATGGTGCCCAATTTAACATCAATTTTTCTTTGTCTCCTTTTCTCGAAATAAACAGAAATCTGTCGCTTATGCTGTACATGTCAGAAAGGGTAAGTTTCTCCACACTTACGAATGCTCTGGACCCACGGCTCTCTGCTCCGGCTTAAACCAGCTAGTCGTCCGCACATGTTGCCTCAATTCTTTCTCAAAAATAAATAATAAGAGAAAGGAGGTAACACTAGCCGTTCGCACATATGTTATGCGTTTGTCCTGTTTTGAGCATTCTTTTGGTCGAAACAGAGGAAAAGCGTAATAAGTATTCTTTTTTATCAGTAGGGGGTTGTTTTCTGTATGTAAATATATTTAATTGTGATCTCGTAGTTGGTCTTCTGAGATGAAGTTCAAGTTGGCAGGACTGGAAAGACATCAAATTTCTGAAGAAAGATGGTATTTTTTTTCCTTTGCCGAGGCACATCGGAAGACGTTTTCCCTTTTTGATGGGCTCAACCTAGCTTAGTTTTGAGCATTTTGTTAACCAAAATTTAGCATTTTTTTGTGTGGAAGCTTGGCTAACTACCACCTGAAAATTTGATCTTCGATTTGGTCAAGGAGAAGTCTCCTAATTTTTTTGTCTTTTTTTCTGTGGAATTCAAGAGCTACTCTCCACTTATAGGGGTGAGTTTTACTTTTGTATCTTATTAGATTATGCTCATACTTGTAAAACTTTCAAAGTTTTTGGGACTAGTTCTTATTGAGGTTAAGCTACGCAGAAGTAAACCTTTGTGATCCGCAGATGTACCAGCTAGCCGTTGGATGTTTGAATTCATGTTCCAGTGGTGTACTACCAGTCGCAACTGCCAGGGATCATCGTGATAGATTTCTTCATAAAGACGACCAGGCCATATATAGGTGCTACAGAGACATTCATGTCGGAGAAGAGCTACCAGATCAGCACTGGAATAGGTTTATTTTTCTTTCCTTCCTTTTGGCAATGAATTTTAATCTTACTTAATTACTTAACTTTGTGTCATTCATTTTTAGTAAAAACGCTCACGTCAGCTTTACCTATGTTCTTGAATTTAATTTTAAACTGAGCTATGGGATCCATGATATCATTAACTTGTCAAAAATTTTCTTTAAAATATAAGCCTCGTAAGGCAGAGCATGGCCGTGCAACTACTAATAAAAACTTTGATAATTTAACATCGAAAATTTACAATATCTTTGGATAAACATTATTTCCATGCTCATATGTATTGTTCTTTTGCTTGTTGATTTATTTTTTGTTATATAACTTAATAATTAAATTAAAACATCCCTAGCCAGCCAAAACATCCTGTGTATGTATACTGTATATAATAAATATTGTTTTTGTTAAAAATCTTGCTCTGTTGTGTTTCTTTTCAAATAAGTAATCAGTAATTTTTTTCAGTAACTTTCAAATTTGATGGTCAGCAGAATTTTACCTTCTTGGCTGGGCAAAATTATGAAGTGACTTTTTAGCAACCAAATGGCACCATTTCATAATCCACGCTCTGTATTCACAACCCTCTGCTCACACACAAAAAGCAGTTGCAGTACGTAACCGTTTTATGCAATTGAATATAAAACTGGTTACACTTATATAATTTTTTTTCTAAAATGGGCTACCTTATGACATTCCTTGAGAATAAACCATTCTCCATATTTTAAAGACTCTTGAACTAAGTCGGCCCATTTAGACGGGGACGGGGATGGTAGTTCAGTGGGTTAGCGTGTCTAGATTTCTATTTGTGCATACTTAGCGAAGTGAGTTCAAGCCCACCTGCTGCGAAGTAATTTTCAAATATAAATTATCCCCAAGAAGAGGCTCGGATCCCACTATAAACTGTAAGGCTCCGTCTCCTCTACTCAGACAAATCTAGATTTCCAAGACTTGAAAGGTTAGTCAGGCAGCTTAAAAGGCGGTTAATAAACATTTATAAATATTTCTTAATTTAGTTATTAGTTATGGAGGTATTACAAATTAAATGTTTATTTTGGCTCTCTTACGGCCAGCCCCTGAGTACTGCACCTATTTAGTTCGGTGGGGTCTTAAAATAATGGAAAAATAATTTCGTCTAAGACGCAGAAATTTTTTATACTTTTCAGTCGTTATATTTTCCCTTAAGTTAATTCTGGCCTACGTTTTGCGTCGAATGTGCGTCGAAAATTGGTTGCAAACTAAGTAAGATATAATTGTGTATAAAAATTCTGTGAAAAGCACGTCTTGATATCTTTAGAACTCAGAAAGTCATGGCAACTTTTAAGTGACGATCCTTGTAGAAGAAAGTTAAAGCGGATACTTGTCTCATCACCAAATACAAAATATATATTTTTTTAACTAGGTCAATTACAATAAAAAGGTAAAGTTGTAAAAAAATAACTCTAGCAAAATACTGGGTTGAATAACAAAAGCAATACAATTATTATTTTTGTTTCATTGCAGCAGGTGTGACTAAAATTTTAACAAAAAATTATATTGTCCGTGTTTCTTTCTCTTTCTCCAGTTTAATATATTGATTATTTCATTACCTTTTCTGGATTGGTCTTATTTAATTATCTAATATTTTAAACATCTTTTGTAATTCCTAGAACAGCACAGTCAAAATGGCACAAAAAATCAATATAAAGGAACATTTTCCATAATCAATTTTATGGTTGGATTTTATTGGGGAGGTGCTCAGGAGCACACAAAAAATTTTTGTACCTCAAAGATCTTATGCTGCAATGGTTATTAATAATTTAATTTTTTTAAATCGGGGCAAAAAAACAAAATCTTTGTAATTAAATTTTCTACAAGTCTACCTTTGCTGTAGTTTTTCACAAAAGTGGAAAACTGGCCAAAAATCGTTGTTTTATTCATTTTGCTACCCAGAGCCGCTGGGTGAACCGATCAGCTTCAAACTTTCAGAAAATCTGCCTTTTGCTTTAACAAGACACCCTGAAAATTTGGTGCAAAAATATTCAATCCAGTGTGCGCAAATGAATTTGTTATTTAAAATTTGAATTTGCCGCCATTTTATGCCTTTAAATCCAAAACGGTTAATTTTTTTCCAAAAGTTGGGTCTCGACTGCAGCTTTTTGATACCGTAAAAAAAATGTTAAATCTATGTTGGCCATTTTTCGCATTTATTTAAAACCCAATCAACAAAAAATGAATTATTTCGGCCATCTTGAAAAAAAATTTGATATTTTTTATCAGATCAAAAAGAAAATGTTAATATCTTTGTTTTAATAAACTTTTTTCATTGATTTATTGGTCTTAATTGCAAAATGCAATAACTTCCTTGTTCTTGAACCTTTTTAGGACTTTAGAATAGAATAGAATAGAATCGAGTTGAGTCGAGCCGAGTAGAGTAGAGTAGAGTAGAGTAGAATAGAGTAAAGTAGAGTAGAGTAGAGTAGAGTAGAGTAGAGTAGAGTAGAGTAGAGTAGAGTAGGGTAGGGTAGGGTAGGGTAGGGTAGGGTAGGGTAGGGTAAAGTAGAGTAGAGTAGAGTAGAGTAGAGTAGAGTAGAGTAGAGTAGAGTAGAGTAGAGTAGAGTAGAGTAGAGTAGAGTAGAGTGGAGTGGAGTAGAGTAGAATAGAATAGATTTATTTGACCAAGAGTACAAAAACTTGTTTTTGGCAAGTCACAAAATATATGATACAGAACACCATAAATACACACATATATGAGTATAATATATAAAACAGTCACAATGTATAAAACAACATACAAAATAATATTAAACAAACAGAAAAATGTAACATCAGGAAATTACAAAATAAAAGAAAAGACGTGGCAGAATTGCCACACGTGAAACCAAAGCATCCCAAACAAGTTGAAAGACACATTTTATAGTATAGTTTATAATATAATATAGTAAATTGACTATATAATAAAATTAAAATTGGGTAGTAAAAAATTCCTCAATGGAATAAAAGCAGTACTTGGAAAATACTGTTTAATTTTGTACTTAAAAGAATTAAATTAAGAGATTTTATGTCATGCAGAATATAATAACAGTTGGAGATTTAACGAATTTTTGATTGATTTTGTTAGTCTAAGCTTAGGTTTTCTGAGTTGAGTGGCAGCCCTCGTGTCATAATTGTGAAAATCAGAATTAATCGAAAAGGAATCTATGTTCTTGTGGATTTCAAGTAATGTAGCGTACATATGCAAACAGGGAACTCGCATTATACCTAGTTTTTTGAAAAAATGGTTAACAATGGTCACTCCAGCCGGCACTGTCGATTAACCTAACTGCTCTTTCTTGTAACCGAAATATTTTTACAGCATGAGTTGAGCCACTCCATAGCAGAATTGCGTAACTAATGTGAGAATCGATAGAGAGGAATAACAAATTCTTAAGATGCTAAAACACAGTACATTTTTCAGTCTTGTTGGAGAGTATCTCCAGATGATTGAACCAGCTGATGCTGTCATCCAAGACAACGCCAAGAATTTTTATGCTGTCACCTTTTACTACTAAGTTGTTTGTAGAAAAACGAACCTCTGAGTCTTATCTTCATTGAGTTTAAGGTTATTGGAAGAAAACCAATTACTAGCTTGATGTACTGAACTAATGCTGTCCCTATTTAAATTACTGATGTTAGAATTAAAATCCAAAGTCGAGATGTCATCTGCAAAAGCAAGGCATTTCATTGGAGACATAAAATGAAAGAAATCATTCAGGTATAAAATAAACAATAGGAGCTCCAACATAGAGTCTTGAGGCACTACGTGCCTTATTGTTAAAAGTTTTGTATTAAAGTTATTAATAGCAACAGATTGTTGTCTATGATTTAGATAGGTATTGAATAGATTCAGAGGTGAACCTCTTATGCCATGAAAGCTTAATTTTCATGTGAGACACAGTCGAACGTCTTATAAAGATCATATAGGCTTACAGCCACATGCTTACCGTCCTCAATGCCCTCGACTATGTCACTGACTATTTTAAATACCGCTTTCGTGGTAGAACATTTACTTTTGAAGCCAAGTTGGCAGCAGTTTAAGACACTGTTAATCTCAAGATAATTGACAAGCCTTTTTTAAGAATGACCTTAAAAATTTTTGAAAAATAGGAATTATAGAAATGGGCCGGTAGTTATCAATACTGTTAATATCTCCCTTTTAAAAAGAGGTAAAGCCTTCGCAACCATAAGCACATCTGGAAAATGAACTTCACTAATATAAGCATTGATAGGCAATGTAAGAGACAGTAGAATTATATCAATGGTTTCTTTAAGAATTCGACTATTTATACCATAAATGTCAGTGCAATTAGAATCTTTTAAAATTTTTACTGCCTCGGCTACTCATGTGCCGAAACTGGTTCAAGAAAAAAAGATGATGTGACTTGAGACAGTTTTTTCAGGTGATCTGTTGCAGAAGTGTTCGAGACAGGTAAGGCATTAATAAACTGTTCGGCTATAGTAGAAAAATATGTATTAAAAGAGTTTGAGGAGATACTGTGTTCAGAAGAATTAGATGTTGATTTATTACGTTCGAAATGAATCAGTTTCCAGCTGTAGTGGGCCTTGCAGTTAGAATTATTGATGGAACCATCATACGCAGCTTTTTTAGCTTCAACTAGTTTAATTTTATATTCCTTTTTTAAAATATTATCAAATTGAAGTCCTTGGTACAATTTGAAATAGCCTTTATACAAGAAAGTATATCCCTCATATCTTTGAGTGAGTCATTAAACAACTGAACGGGCGGATTGTGATTAATTTTGCATTTTTTAGTGGAAAATTATTTTCAATAAAAGATGAATAAGTGTTTACTAGAAACTCTGCTAGAAAATTTGCGTTATAATTCGAATGCTCAAATAAACCCCAATCAACATTATTTAAAGTGTGTTTGAGCTTAGCAATGCCTGCCCTATTAATTCTTCTCCAAATATGACCGGCGGCATCTTTGCTGGCTTTTATATTGATAAACTAACCCAGATGATCAGACATACAAGGATCAATTACCCCAGTCTCATAACAATCATCAGCTAAATTAGAAAAAAATGTTATACAGGTCATGGTATGTGATGTAATTCTGGTGTAGTCTAATATTGTGGCCACAAGGCCATAAGAAGAAGTGAGACAAATTAATTCTGATAAAGAGGGTGATGCACCCCTAAAATTAACATTAAAATCTCCCACATATAATTATATTGCAATATTTGGTTGAGCAGTGTATTAATAATTGTTCCAGAAGGCCAAGAAAAATGTTAATGTCCCCAGAGGGAGATCTATAGACATTAATCAGAACACAATTAATATTCAAAATTTCAATAGCTCAAAATTTTGGATTGAATTGACTACAAAATTCATTAACATGCAATTGTTTAAATTTTACAGTATTTTTCACAAAAATTGCGACATCACCATGCGCATTTCTTTCTCTGCAATAAAAAGTCGCTAGATTAAAATGTGAAGAACCAAAAGAATTTATGGTATTATTATCCAACCAATGTTCAGAGAAACACAAGATGTCAAAATTAATTTTATCTAAGAAAAAAGATATTTTTTCCAACTTATTTGTGATGCACCGAATATTAACATGAAGCAAACCTTATACCATCTTTTTTACAAACATTTTGAACAAAATTAGATACAGTGGAATTAACTCATTTTTAGAAATATTTCCACTCACAGTTCCTGGACTAACAGTAGACTTTAAGTGGCTAAATGAATTTGAGGTGAAAAAACCTATTGACCCACGTATTTTTCGGCCAGATCTAAGGGTTGAAAGCAGCCGAAGCACTGGATTCATTAATTGTAACTTTAAACGAGGAATAATAATGTGGGAACATTGAGTTCATGCGTTCACAAACGCGTTCTATATTTATCTATATTTATACTTATTATATATGTGTGTTTGACAATTCTAATACTTTTCATGTAAAAGTCTTACAGAAATAAAGTTTATTATTATTATTAAAATGGCCGAAAAAATTCATTTTTGTTAATTTGGCTTTAAATAAATGCTAAAAAATAGGCAAAATAGGTTTCAAAATTTTTTCTACGGCATCAAAAAGTTGGCGTCGAGACTTAACTTTTGGAAAAAGAAACGATCCGTTTTGGACTTAATGGTATAAAATGGCGGCCATTTCAAATTTTAAATAACAAATTAAATTGTGCACACTGGGTTCAATATTTTTGCACCAACTTTTCAGGATGTTAGAGCACTAGGCAGATTTTCTGAAAGTTTGAAGCTGATTGGTTCACCCAGCGGGTCCGGGCAAGCAAAATGAAGGAAAAAAAAACGATTTTTGGCCAGTTTTTTCACTTTTGTAGGTAATGATTTCGCTTCTAGACCTACGCTGAAAGTGGATTTGTAGAAAACTCAATTACAAAGATCTTTTTTATCCCGATCAGACATATATCTCGAGTTATTCACATTTTTTACTTGAAAAACGCAATTAAAGAAATTAACTTGTTAATAGCAATTGGAGCAAAGGGTATTTGAAATATAAAACTTTTTGGGTACTCTTTAGCACCTCCCCAATAGGATCCAACCATAAAATTGCTTATGGAATAAATTCTACTTCAAATCCTATTTTGAATTCTTTAGAATTCGTACTGCAGTTAATATCCGCCAGTTAAGTGACTTTTACTGAAACATGACTAGTAATCGATATGACTGAAGCCGGGCTCTTCAGTTAATCTCCGCCGGATTCTTTTTTTTCCTAAATTTGACGATAAGACCTAGGTACAAATATTAAGGTGACACCATTAAGTTGGGAACATTTAAGTCATTGAATAAACAATATGAATTAATACTGGAACATTGTAGTTGTAGGTAGATATTTGAAGTTCTTCATATTAAAAAATATGTAAGCAATACCTCAAATAATAGCTTTAAATAATCTAGATTTGCTAGATAATGTCATGTACTAGATAAACAAAACTACCATTAAGTTAATATATTCCTTTAAAACTCATTAGTCTCCTATTGTAGCATGACTATGTACCAACTTTATGCAATATGCATAAGATATTCATATTCAGTCATTTTTAATGGTTTAGAAATTGATATAAAATACTGGAATAACTTTGTTCAATTTCCATTTCACCCTCTTCAGAAATAAAACTCTATCTTATACTCGATCTTATACGCATCAGAATTCATAACATCAATCACAAATGTCTTATGAAAATCTCATATCGACCAAAATCAACTGCATATCCAATTCTAGCTATTCTTCTTAAAGGATGACCGGCAGTTTGTTCTAAACTCGAGCATTGGCGACATTATATAAGTATAAAGTGTATTATTTAAAACCGATATATTCCGATCAAATTCTTTTTTAAGCAAATAATAAAATTATCATCAAAATGAAGTTATCCGTATGTAAAATTTGAGCAAAAAACAAAAAATGAATTCAGATTTTCTCCATTACCTATCCCTGTTTTGCTGTAATAATTGTTGCACAACAGCGACATATGGATGTTATTAACGCTAAACTAATTTCAGATTAGAGAGCTGTTGCATTCTTTCCTTAAAAATTTTCGATACTTTATATTTTATGATACCAACTACAATAATACGTAGTTGAAATTTGGGCAAATTTGTCATAATGAGGGATCTACAGAGGTATGTATACCCTCATGTATGTAATTTTCCCATTTTATTGGGCTAATTTATCAATGTTCTATGTGTATTAGTTGAAAAATTTAATAATTGGTTATCACTGGCTCCTTCGCCATAACATTCAAAATGAGACCTCAATTTATTTTAATTATAACATCAGTCAGTTTAGTTCAGTTTACTTCTGTGTTTTGCGGCCTTGTTTATGGAATTATACAACTTTAAAATTAAAATTAGGTCGAGATGATATAGAGATATAAATATATTTTAATTTATTTTAAACTTTATTTAATCTTCAGCAGAAATTGCTTTTATTAATGATTTAAGATGTATTTTTCAAACCGAAACAAGTTTACCTGATGCAACTTCCCTTTAACTGATCCCATTTAATCATGGCAGTTTCTTAAGCTTCTAATAAAATATGGGAGCTATATCATCTGAATATTACTCACTAAGCAACGCAGTGCGTGTTCAAAACTTATTCGTTCATTTTTAAAAGCCTTTTATTTGATAAAATAAGACTTAAAGCCTGTGGGAGCTTGAACCGCCTTAGGTTATGGATTTGGCACCCCCGATTTCATGCTTTCTGATTCTTTTATTTTAGTCTGCGGGCCGGCACAAACATCAACGCTCGCACCGCATATCAAATACGGTTTCCTGTGCATGTTTACTATTCATACTGAATATCAAATAATTCACGAGGCAGAAAAATGGAACATTCTGAATTAAAACAAGAGTGCTTCTAATTCGGCATTTAAGATAATAACGAAGGGTTACGCCCAAAGGGAAATTTACATTTAAGCCTCTCATTAATTTACAGACAGCATAATTTTTGCATAAGGTCAATATTTTGTACGTAGGAGAAAGTTTGCGTGAGTTTCGTAATTAGATGTTAATTAAAATTGAAGTAATAACAATAATAGGTTTATTAATTCAACAGACATAGGACCATATAAACGGTACACAATACAAGTATAGCTAAACTATATTATACTTTAGCAATATAAAAGTAAAATGATAAAGCCGAGTACACAAATAAAAATATTATGGTAGTCATGTGATTCACAATAATGAAAATTTTTATATAATTAAGCGAATATGAAAAGTGATAATAAACAGTGACTTTGGTGGAAAATATAAACAAATAGGGAAAGTAATAACAAAGATACCTTAACGAGATATTGTTTGAGGTATAAGTACGTTAACTAACGGAACAATTAAAAATATCAATATTACGTTGAATGTGGTTATAAGCGCGACACATATATATAAGTGGGGAAAACAGGTGCTGATTAGTACCAGGCACTTTATAAACGTAAAACAATTTCCAGCAGAAAATGTTAGCATATGAAATTTTACCTGAAATTTGTGTCATCTACCTGACAATGTAATATTTTGTAAAGATAAGTGACATAACAATTTCTCCGTCTCATTTCCATGCTAATGAGGTCAAATAAACTAAGCATTTCACCTACTCAGCGGGCAAATACCCCAACCTGCATTGAATTACACCTTACAAATCATGAAAGAATGGTAACCAATATCATTTGTCAATTCCCTGACCAGACATAGACCGGTTTCGAACTTATTAGTTCTCATCAGTATGTCATAGGTCATGAAATAGACAAATGATAGTGGCCAACCTGCTAGTCTTATACAAACTATAGTAAATTAGGTAGTGGTGAAAGGTAAGTGAAACTTCTCAAATGGTCAATTTTCACTTTATTAGTATTATTAATATGAAATGTTCAAAATGCAGCTTCTTGAATAAAAGCATGGTTGTAATAATCAAAAATTTCACAAAAATATTGCGAGTGGGCAAAACTTCTACTTTTTATGTATTAATTAAGCTTTACTTTTAATTGTTTAAAAATCATATTAAGTCTCTGTAAACCATGGTTCTGGACACTTGTTATATTTGAAAGTAACTTTTTTTAGAGGAGCATGGAGGCTAAAATATTTAACAGATTTACGATGAGGAAACCAACTTTTTCTTCTAGAGGTTAAGTATTTAAGTTTCTAAAGCCACGGAATTCCTTTATTGTGGATTCAGAATGACAGCCGCTTAATTCAACATCACAAGACATAACATTATGGTCAGAAGAACACCCATCTAAGTTTTTTACATTTCCAGTATCTTTTGTTTTCGAAATTTTATTTAACTAGCAAAATTTTTTTTTTGGTTCTCAGATCTGATCATCAAAGTTTAAAAAAAAATAGCTAGGTTTTATTTGCACCAGCGCACTACCTTAAACAAATTTTCTTAACACAACCAACAATGTCAATAACATAAGCTAAATCCGAACAGAATTTTAAACGTTAATCATAATAGAGTTAGAAAATTGAAACAAGTTTTCTTGTTAAACAGAAAAAGACATGTTACGTATATATAAATACCTAATAAAGGAGTGTGATATAAAGTTTGAGGCAAATTGAGATGAGAGGCGTCATATAATTTTGTTAGCGTTTAGTTTATTATCCTCGTGTCTGCTACCAAAGTTTGCTTAAGGAATCATTCGCAGACAAAACTGATACTTAAAGTTAAACTTTAAACTTCTGTACATGAATGTGGAAGAGGTAAGTTTGCAAGGCGTGAATTTCAAGGTTTTAAAACAGTTTACAACTTACAATTAAGCATTGTGATATATTATTAATTTACATAATATAAAGCGGTGAGAAATTAGATTTCTACGCAATAAAATGAACAGCGTAATGTAAACACGTATTCCCTTTTCAACATGTTTCAAAATATGACTATGAGATAATTTACCTTAAAATATCCCATTTATTAGTTTTAACTATAAATTTAAAAACAATTCAACATATCTTTCTTGTTGACACACATTTGACATCGCATTAATATTGAACTACACAGTCTAATGTATTTCTGCTAATATCACTTACATGTTCTTCCGAAACCTGGATGTCTATTAGTGCTTCAAATGCACAAACTTAGTTATTTGTATACATCAAAAGAAAATAGTCCAATAGACTGAAATCAGGGGACCTAACTGGCCATAGAACATTTCGATTTGTAATAATTTTATTATCAAAAATTCCTGTTAAGGATTGTATTATTATGCTGCTATGTGATGGACACCCATTACGATAAAATCTGGTTAATATATTCTGAGCAGGTATAAGAGTTTATTTGTTCTTATAACATTCGTAAATAATTTTTTTGCTCGCTCTGTATGTAGACTTTTTTTAGAGAAACTAGAATTTCCTATTCGGTAAACTGCTGAAATGTAAAAAAAATAGTATTTGAACCCATTTGCCATCTCTTTGCAGAGAATCTGGTTATTGTATTTGATTTTCTCAAAAATACTAAATTTAAATAAGATGTGAAATGAAACTGCAAAATAGCAAGCATTTAGTACTTTTGTTGTTCGAGGAATACATTTTTATTCTTTTCGTTATCTGTTAGTTTAACAAGTAAGCTATAGCGTGCGTCGGAGAAAGATAATTAGCCAAATTAAGCGAAGCAGAGTACGCAACAAGCAAGACTTTCAAAAAACAGTATGAGAGAAAATACGATATAATATGAAAATAGTACAACTACTTAAGCCTTGAATGTAAAAAGCTCTCAGAGGTATTAGGATTATTAAAATAGAATGTTTACCTATCAGAGAAAGTACACCTGTTTAAAATTTTATATATTTTACTAACACAATTTTTTTATAACAAACATCTATTAGGAATTAGTTCAATACTATGCCATTTTTTATACAAGGGAATCAAAACTCGCATAAAATTTTGATAAATCGCATTTCTTGTTGTACAGGATGGTAAAATGAGCATAAAATTTGTAAAAACCAGAAGTATGGTTGATGCTAAATTGACTTTCAAAAAGTTTGAAGGTCTCTAGGATGCGGCATGGTGTTGACAAGTTTCACAATAATCATATATGGACAGAAGAAAATCCTCATGTTTTCTTCGAGTCCAGGCATCAGGAAAAATTTTCCATCAACGTTTGGTTACTTGGTAACAGATTACTAGGACCAATTTTTTTGCCTAATAAATTGGATGGGTTAAATTATCCAAATTTTTTAAGAAACAATTTAAAAGATCTCTGGGAGGATGTGCCATATGAGACCAGAAGGATAATGTAGTGCATGCACAGGACCAGTAGCTTGACCCCCCGATACGCTGACAAATCCTCTTGACTATTTTGTCTGGGGTTATTTCAAAAGCCTCAACTCCTGTGACAAATCCTGAAGAATTACGTGACCGTGTAACAATTATCAGAAACATGCCAGGAGTTTTCAACAGGTCTTTGCTTCAATGAATCGTCGTTTAGCTGCTTGAGTGGAAATGAATGGCGGTTATTTTGAAAATTCAATTTAATTTGTTAATCTTTAAAACTTGATGAGTCCTTTAATTTAGTAATAAAATCCAGGAAGAGAAGACTTCGTTTGTTTCCTACATTTTCTATGTTATTTCAAAATAAAATGCTTGTGAAGCACGTTTCAGTAGAAAATAAAAACCGCTGCCCAAGGAATCACTACTTCCACATCCAGATTTTGTATTCAAGTTTTATACACACTAAATTCTAATGTAATATTTTACTCCCTTTAATATTATTATGGGGGTGGCAATGGGGGTGGTAGAGGGGGTGGCTAATACCAGAATAAATTTTAAAGGCCCTTGGTTCCCGTACACACCTCGGTACACCCACTAAATCCCAATTTAATTTTTTACTTCCTTTAATAATAGGGTGGGGGTGGTAGAGGGGGTGGCTAATGCCAAAAAAATTTTAGAGTCCCTTGGTTCTCGTATACACACTAAATCCAAATTTAATTTTTTTAGTCCCTTTAATAATAGCGTGGGGATGACAATGGGGAGTAGAGGGGGTAGCTAACACCAAAAAAAATTTTTGACACGTTTCGGTCTCGTATACACACTAAATCACATTTTAGTTTTTTTACTCCCTATCATAATAGCATGGGGGTGGTATTGGGGGTAGCTGACGACCAAAAAAATTTTTGGGACCTTGACTTTTCGTACATGCCCTAAATGGCAATTTTATGAACTCTTACCTGTTTGCTTTGCCTATTTACCCTTATTTACCTTATTTACCCCCGAACCCTTCAACGGAATTAGAGCAAAATATAGTCTAGTTTCAGATGTCGTTATGATGCATAAGTGTACCAGATTTCAAGGCAATATCATAAACGGTTCCAGAGTAAACGTGCGAACAAAAAAAAGTTACAGGCAGACCGACAGACAGACAGAATTTTTTTTTCGCTCCAATTAAAATCTTGCCGTTTCATGACATTTTAAACCAATTTCAACAAAAAGGATTTGTTTTTGCGTTACTATACTTCCACTGGAATTAGAAGTAAAATTTAAAAAAATATGTGCACCTATTAAATCCCATTTCACGAGGTTTTCTCGGCAACCAGTAATATATATAGATATATACCTGTTAGAAACCTGTTAAAATTTAAATTTTTTACAAATGCAATATGGAGCATTTAAACTGTTACAATCTTTCTGTTTTGTAATCATTCATCATTGTAAATATTCCAATAACATATATTTTCCTTTTGATATTCTAGAAATTTGTAGGAACATGTGTATACTTTCAATTATATTATTGTTTTCGTACACTGGAGTGTAACTCAATAAAGGAATCCTTTTCTAAAGTTAAAAAAAGGCTGCTAAAGGATCGACTCCGCTTCTTGAACGTCTATTTCTACATACTGTGTTTTCGAATGAATTCAAATTGGAATAAAATTGTAACTGCTAATGTAGTATAAATATTGCCTTCTTTTAAACCACTGCCTGCACATGATATCCTTTTACATTATGTGATTTATGCACATGCATTCTTGTAAAACGCGTTGCTAATGCAATAGGTACCTTTGAAAGTTCCTGATTTATAACCCTAATAACATTAAAAGTGCCGTGAAATCGCATAATATTTCATCTGGTAAGTGTTAAGATGCTTTATTACTCATGCAAAGGTGAGGTTCCCAACCAAGTTGTTATTCATATCATTGATTTATTATTAACAACTAATTCTGTTCACAATTTCTTTGAATAAAACATATAACATATAGAATGAAGTTACAATCATAAATCTATCAACTCCAATGATAAATTATAGATATGTTTACGAGCCTTTCAAATATTTAATATTCGATTTGATATCGTTATTGTCGAATTAAAATACAATTAATGGAATTATTTTTCTTGTTTATTTTCTTTTCTTTCTGAGACAATACCTCATATGTATAATGGTAAAATCTTCTCCATGGATAGATTTCTATATTTTTCTAAGTGGCTTTATAGAGTATTTAAGAGTTGAAATACGGCCACTGACTTGAAAATTTAGGGTTATTTTACGATGTGACGAAGTAGTATGCAATGTAACATTTAAATTGCGACGATGAGCAGTTCTATAAAAATGGGTAATATAAATGACCAGGGCCAATCCTGTTTAAGGCAATAAAAATTCTTAGCAGTATACGAATGATCGGAAAATGTAGTTAATGGTGTAAATAATAAACGAAAAATCGTCCAGACTGAGTAAAAGTTCGAGAAGGGGGGGGAGGGGGGGCTTTGGCTTGGTAATATATACGTATTTAGGGGTTGGTACTCGTTTTTTGCGATTTGCGGCTAAACTATGCATCCCATCGAAAAATGTTGAATGTAAAAGTTGTAGATAATGAAAAAATCTAAAACTTTCTAATTGATCATTATTGACCATAACCTCAAAATTATCGAGAAAAATGCAAAAAACCGCGTTTTCGGTTTTTAATTTATAACTTTCGCAAAAATGTTTATATTTTCATGAAAATTGGTGAAAATGTTCTCTTTTGTGCTTCAAAGCGAAATATTTAATTTTCGATGTTTTATGAAGAAAATAAAAAAAAGACCTACTTTTCAATCGAAAAATTTGGTTAGCAAATTTTCGATTAATGAACTTTAATAGTGCTCATTTTTTTCATTTAAATCTCAATTTTAATATAGAATTAATATATAATATTGTTTATATACAAAAACATCGTTAAAAAAGCGAAAAACTGAAAAACTACTTTTTAAAAATCGAGTTATCGGTGAAAATCATGAATTTCTTTTTCTTTATTGTAAATAAACGTTTACATTCATAAAAAGCATTAATTCTCATACAATACTATGTTATACAAGTAATGTACATGTACCTAACTATTCTCGGCTTTCAAAATCCCGAAAATATTATTTATACTGCAATTAAATAGGTAAAAATTCAAAAAACAAAGGCTGTGAACTGAGAAAATTTGTTAATTATTTCTTGTGATTATATTTGATTATAAAATACAAAAATTAAAAGTAAAATAACTGTATTGAAATCTTTTTTTCTTCGTGGGCAATTCTTCATCGCCAGAATCGACCAAACTTTCGATTTCTTCACGTTCATTTTCTATATCTTTAATTTCTAGGAGTTCTTCTGGATAATTATAAAAAAAGTGCTGTGTGTTAATTGCAACTACCTTATTTCTATTATTAAAATGTTGTTAATCATCATGATAGCGTCATCATACTCATTTCTAGAGGAACATCGAAATTGAGCGTACATGTTAGAAATTCTATAGCTTTTGATTGATTGAAGATAACTTAGCAAAGCGTATATCGAAGTGAAGGAAATTTAATGCTCATTACTGAAAAGAAGAAGCAAATGTTTGACAAAAATAATTAGGTAAAAATGATTTTTTCGAAAATTATCGATTTTCAATAACGTATATCCCGTTGGATATTCGACAAATATGTATGGAAACAATTTTATCGGAAATTTAATTAGCTTTCATTTTCATTTGAAACCTATTTTTACTAGAGTCAACCGTTTCTGAGATATAACCGAAAACTCAAAAATGGGACCATCCCCCTCCTCCCCCCGTAAGTTCACCTCCCAGGGGCGGGGGCTTTTAGTATGTTTACCTACTAACTATTACTAATAAAGTCCTGAAGTCAAAAAATCTCACATGTTCCATGCACTCTAAAATATATCTATTGACTGGACTACTGGTTGCTGTCGAATAGATAATTTGTGTATTGTATTAGCCTTATAATCTTTTTGTATAAAGTTTTATGTTATATCTCTAATTTCTCTGAGTTGGTTGTATGGAAGAACTACCCGAGGTCTAATACTGCCAACCCATTTAATATGTATTTTGGTTTATTTTACTGTAGTCGTAAATAAAAGCGATTTATTATTATTCTATTAAATTGTTTATTTAATTTCAAAATACTTAGTTACTTAGTAATCAAAAATCCCGTTTTAATTTATGCGCATGTTAAGTTTTTATTGCACATCATTGTAAACAGACTGTACAGTATAATCGACTCAGGAGCATTTAATAATTTTAAATTAAGCACACACGCACGATGGAAAATTCTGCGAAAAATTTTCACATTATCTCCTACTCTGTTAATTAAATATTGCCGGCGCTACACAAAATTACTCTTCTATACGCTCTCACGCAAAATATCCATGCCATATATCCCATCAAATAATTTGTTAATTTTTCACCCTTCGCAGTGAAAAACGATTTTATCGCCATTTCGGTGATGCAGCAAGTCTGACCCACCTGACGGCGGATTTAATTTGTTTTTTTATAGCAGCTTTACTTCTACACAGACTATTAGCGTCAACAAAAAACTAATACAGCTCGATGAGCGTAACGATGTGCATAAATTTGCTCTTTTTTCACTGTTGTTCTTTTCAGTCATTTTCCACGGCGGCGCTGTTGGTCTGAAATTGGGCAGAAACTAAATAAATATGACATGGTAAAAATATACGATTTTAAGGAGTCTCAACTATACAAGTGTACAGGGTATTTAATAATAATGTCTTTATTATTCTAACTTCATTCAATATACCGGGAGTTAGAAAAGTATGGGAACGGTGGAAAATCTCGAACAGTTTGCATCAGATCGAAAAATAAAAAAATACGTGTCAAAAATTTTTCAAAAAACTATCTAATGATACCAAAATGACCTCCCCATCCATCACCCTGTGGGTGGGGCGAGAGGCAACTTTAAAATTTTAAATGAAAACCCCTATTTTTTATTGCGGAATCGGATTCTACGGCAAAAAAATACGTGAATTTTATATCGGGCATTTTTTCGATTCTTGCATGGTGTCGCTGTAATCGGAAAAAATTAAAGGAAAACATTACTGTTTCAAGAGTAGCGTCTTGTGTCCATAAAAAAACATCCAATTCAAAAACTGAAAAACACGTATTTGTTATTTTTACGAAATCTATCCAATGACATTGGATTCGACTCTCCCACCCGGGCGGGTGCGGGGCAACTTTGAAATTTGTAATAATAATTTTATATCGGGCATTTTTTTCGATTCTCGCAAGGTGTCGCTGCAATCGCAAAAAAATTGAGTGGAAACATGAAAGTTTTGAACGCATAATTAAAAAAATACGAAAAGTAAAACCACTGATCTCAGAGTGAATGATTTCCCGAGGTGTTTTGAGAACAGTGATTTTACATGGTCGTGCGGAAATTACAACAACTATTAACATTCTGTAAATTTATTAGCAGCTAGTAATTTTCAATTTACATTTTTTACAGGGCAATAAAGAACTCGATTTTTAAAAAACTAACAGTGGTTTTACCTCTTAATTCAGCCACTCCAGACGAGTTCTTGATCCCAGCCAGTGAAGGCAAGGATGTAACTCAGCCATTTAAGGCAAGGTGAGGATTTCGGCCAGTTGAGGCAATTAGTTTACAGCTTAACTGCTACACTAGCAGGTTTTACTTTCAAGATTATAGCAGGTGTTCAATATGGTGTCCATTGACTTCTTGGCATTGTCCGAGACGAACGTAAAAATTTTCAATAGCACTTCTTATCATATGAGGTGGTATTTCTGCAAAAATGTTTATTATGTGTTGCTTCAACCATTCAAATAGTCCCTAGCAATGTCCCGATTATGTGGAGGAGCCCCATCTTGCTGGAACCAAACATTATCGAACTCATCACCAGCAATCTCTTGTATTGCAAGAACTATTTGATTTGTCAACATTTCCAGGTATTTTTCTCCATTCAAATTTCCATCTATGAAAAGCGGTCCTATGATTCGATCCCTGAAAGCTCCTGCCCAAACATTTAATTTTTCTGGATACTGCGTGTGTGTTTCAAGCATCCAGTGAGGGTTTTGGTCAGTCCAATATCTGAAATTATGGCGATTAACTTTTCCACTGAGTTCGAAAGTTGCTTCATCTGAGAAGACAAGTAGATATGACAACAAATTTGAGTTTTGGTTACTCCTTTCCATCATTAATTCACTAAATTCAAGTCGCCGATCAAAATCATCTTCATTTAACTCTTGGTGAAGGTGAATTTTGTAAGGATGAAATTTCAAAAGTTTCAAATTCTTACGAACTGAAAATGCACTCATATCAAGCTGTTGACTGGCTTTTCTGATTGATAACCTTGGATTTTGAACAAATGCCTGGGCCACTTCCATTTGTCGAGCTTCCGATGTTTCAGATTTTGGTCTTCCAGATTTTGGGCAATTTTGATTTGTCCTTGTGTCTAGGAATCATTTGATGCTACGGGACACAGTAGATTTCGAAATTCCCACTTGATCTACACGAAAAGCCACGTTGAATAAAATCACAACTTCATCATAGGACCTTTCTTTATCGCCCCACACTCGCATCGTTAAAAGAGAAATCTGTCTTCCTCTGTTAAAGTAGCCATTATGCAGAAGAAAACGCGAGAACTAATGAAAAATGAAATAACTTTTTCCGTACAAAAATGCGCTTCTGCCTCTACAAAAGTTGGAAGGAACTAAACGTTCTCGTAAAAATTTATTATTAAGAACACTTTAAAAAAAACATTCATAAAAACCAAGATATCACAGATATTGCTTTTTAAACTGAATGTTTTCTTGTCAACACGAGTAGCTAGATTTTGTAAATATTGACAAACTTATTAACGCTTAAGGTTTATTTCAATTTTGTGCGATTGCAGCGACACCTTGCGAGAATAGAAAAAAATGCTCGATATAAAATTCACGCATTTTTGGCCATAGAATCCGAATCCGCTATAAAAAATAGGGATTTTCATTACAAATTTCAAAGCTGCCCCAGCCTAACCCACTGGGTTAGGGGTGGGAGAGTCGAATCGAATGTCATTGGATAGATTAACAAATACGAGTTTTTCAGTTTTTGAATTGGACGTTTTTTTATGGGCACAAGATGCTACTCTTGAAACAGTAATGTTTTCTTTTCATTTTTCGCGATTACAGCGACACCATGCAAGAATCGAAAAAAATGCCCGATATAAAAGTCACGTATTTTTTGCCGTAGAATCCGATTCCGCAATAAAAAATAGGGGTTTCCATTTGAAATTTTAAAGTTGCCCCTCGCCCCACCCACGGGGCGGTGGAAGGGGAGGTCATTTTGGTATCAGTAGATAGTTTTTTGAAAAATTTTTGACACGTATTTTTTTATTTTTCGATTTGATGCAAACTGTTCGAGATTTTCCACCGTTGCCATACTTTTCTAACACCCGGTATAAGATACTAAGTAGTTATAAAAAGACAGGGCAAAGTTCAGATAATTATTAAGAGTTTCTGCTCTTCCACTTAACTCTGGAAATATATCAATGCACTTGGAAATAGTGGATTATAAATTATATTAGCTATCCTAAAAGCAAGTAATACATGTGTGTATATACAATCAAGCACATATACATTATGTATTAGATATTATATAAAATTTTAGTGGTAAAATACTGTAAATTATAGCACCATTTATGTGTAAAAAACCATTGTTCCTTTATTAATTCCTTCATATAATCAGTTTTAAAGTTTAATAAGTTTAGATCTGGGATATTATTGTAAGTGTGTGAAATAGAGTAACTGAAAAGCGTTTAAAAAACTCTGAATTATGCTGGGGCGGTATTATTACACCCTTAAACCTAACATATATGTTGTGAACGTCAGTTCTAAATTAAATTTTATTATATAAGTAGCCATGGGATTTGTTGCTGATTATTTTGTGGCATATGTATGTAGTTTGCATCTATTTGCCATATTTAGCCATTGTAATCCTGCAAGCTTATGAGATATTCAAGGGTAATATAACAAGATCTTGACAAATAGTCGGCTATTATATTGTCTTCAATTTTTCGAGATTGCGATGATTGTCGATTTGACGAGACCATATTTGGCGTTAATAATCTGACTAAAGCCCGAGAGCCTTAGCTCGAGGGATTTAGTATTTGATTATTAACGCCAAATGTGATCAAGGCAAATTGGAGAGCACTCGAGAAAAATTGTGACAATATAATAGCCGCTGATTTATCAAGGTTGAGTTATATTTTATTAGATTATTTCTTGAATGAGTTAATAATTGGAGATATATAAATTTGACGTTTAAAAATATTTGTAATACAGCAGTATTCCTATTTGCTATAAGTTAATAAATTAAGTATCAGCAACTATTTTCAGCCAATGCCATGGCAATGGGAAATGCTACGTTTAATTACCAACTCGCATTGACATGGTCAACTTGTCAATTCAAGGTATCTTCAGGTCCCGATAACACTCAGATCACCTTACCACCTCGGCTAATAATCCTCCTCTCAGGTTTTGGGTCCCCGAGTTCAACAAGTGAACTGGGCCTATTAATTGGACCTAGGTTAAGAAAAATAAGAAGTTATTAAAAGTTCCTGTCAATAGGTAAATTACCAAGTGGCTTATTATACAGGAAATAATAACAAATCGTTATCGAGTTCAAGGAATTTTATTCAGATAGACATCAGGTATTATAAGTAGCATGAATCAAAATGTTCAAACTAACCTTTAGGAGGTGGAGTTAAAACTGTACCAAACAAATTTACAAATATACAATAAGGTTATTCCGTTACTTTACAGAATGAAAAAAAAATAATAATACCCAATTGATAAATGAAATAGAACAGGTAATATCACTTACACCAGATGCAATTGCACTTAGTTTACATAAGGTCCTTAATAATCCCCATATTTACACTATAACTAGACCTATAGTCTAGGTTATTAAAATGTGTGGTTACACAATACTTTGTTTCAAAACAAAAAAAAAAAAATAATTACTTACAAGTACTAATCTTTGTCAACCAACTTGGGTTGTATTATCTATAACCATCTAACAATGAAAATTTAAAAAAAATGAATTTTGAACAATAATAAAAAAAAACTTGAATAACTTATCTTATTATTCCAAGGAGTAGTAAGGTAATATGCTTGTAACCTCCATGTGAATCCATAAAAAAAATGTACCAGAACCCCTGCAGCTAATCCAAATAAAATTTTAACCCGAACCTCGAACTCCTAACTCCATCTATACAAAATCTTGCTGACTCTTATACATCGATCTCTCCACGCTCCTCATGGATGATGTAACCATTTCTATTTCGCAGACTAACCCAAAAAAAAAAACAGCATAACCGACGTAATCCGGCATCGACCCAACATAGACCGCCTAAACGTTACAATAACCATTAATCTCTAAACGACATCAAGCACAGGTTAACTCACCCTTTCCATGTAGGGCATTTTCAATACGAGTACTCCAAATCCAGCAAAAGCTGACGATATTTCAAATATCCTATTTACGGCGAAGAACCAATCCCAAAAATTACAAATTATATGATGATACACCATTCCCAAGATTAATATGGATTAAAAATTATTCTCCTGCCAGCACAACGTATAGAAAATGGAGGCACGTCTATATTGCTCCAACAGCTACAACGAAAGAGAAAGAAGGAAGTTCGAAGTTACCAACGAATGCAACATGTGGCTTTTCAAACCAAGCGCAAGCGCTGCCAGCAGACCGGTATAACGTCTGTTCAATTCGTAGCCTGAAAGTTATTAGGGTCTGTTCGATTAACAAATAATAATGCCAACTAACAAATTATTCAACCTACAATGAACTATTCAAATACTACTTGTTTAATGTGATAAAGGAAAAGTTAAAGATTGAATTTAAAAAATACTACAAGTGAATTTATAGAAACAACTTTAATTTAAATATCAAATTAACTGATCAGAACAGAACTAAACCAATGGTCTTACAACCAATAACTAATTGAATATACTTAGAAAGCAATGACAGCTAGGTTGACAACAGAAACTTAACCTCCACTAGAAATTGAACATTACAAAGAATAAACCGTAATAATTGTATACTACTGAATACTACAGTAAGTACTCGAAGTAATACGTTAATTATCCCGACATTTACAGTGCTATGATTGTGGTTATGTTGTAGTTGCTAACATTTTTCAATGTTCCAGGTACTCTAGACAATACAACGAAACTGCAAGAACTAGATGACATACACCCCATTATATAACCGACACAAACCTAATTCAATATTAGGCATGTATAATGTACAGGTAGGATACTCTTTGTTTATAATATACAAAACTAATGTTCGCTTAATCTTTTCAGAACCAAACATGCCAATCAAAGCTATACCTTGCATAAACTAGAAGCTATTAGTAAACTAGGGTACGACCTCTCAGTAGTTGAATGTTTAATAGTTAAACTCTGCCAAGACAAATAAGGCGTAAAGAAAAATCCAGAAGGTTTTCTATTAATAATGTAAAACGGATACGAAATACAAATAATAAAACAAACAGTGCAAGCTACATTTAATGTGTGAATTAAAGTGACAATTATATCCTTTTATTTTTAGTGTTGACTACTGTTGAATTTGATTATTAAAATTTAAAATTACAAGGAATGTTAACGACTAAATTTATTCGGCTAAATAAGAATGATCAACTAAAATGCTATTGATAAGTGACTTTCTTTTTGTCTGGTAAAACCAATGCGAAATTTCATACTTATATTTGCCATGACAAAATCAAACGTAACAGAAATAGCCACTGATACCTCCCGTTGTTATGTAGAATTGAAAATAACCACTGATATTCCTCGTTTCTAAGGAATTTCAAATATTGTGCTTGGTTCAAAAATTCTATTTGACACATGAAAGAAATAATCCCTCATATTATCTAATACCAAAGATAAATCTTAACCAACTGTCTTGGACCTTCTGAATCCTTCTAGTGTCAAAGTTATTTAAACACGGGCCATGAAGTGAGTCACAGTAGTTAAAACTAGACAAAATGATCGTATTACATAACATCGCTTTGACGTACTTGTTCAGCACATGCCTATTAGAAAATAGCGGCCTTAACTTATAGTATGCACTAGATATCAAATTTGCAATATGATGTTTAAATTTCAGAGATTGATCAAAAACTATGCCAAAATTTTCTGCTTTTTCATGCAAGTTTAATGTTTCGGCTTAATCGGCTTAATCGGCTTAATCGGCTTAATCGGCTTAATGTTTCGGGTTTAATGTAACGGCTAATAATAATAATAATAAATAATAATAATAATGTTTCATTTCTTAATAAGATGTTTACATGAATTTCTACTATAATAAAATCTACAGATGGATATTAAAAAAAACCACCACAGTCACAATTATGGGTTTTAGGAAAAACTTATGTGAATACCAGTTGCGAGACATCTAATCAATGTTTTTTAACCATTTTTATTTCCTAAAAATGTACATGGTGGCCAAAAATTATTTTTCAATTAAAAACATTTTAAATTCAATTTTCTCAATTTTTCGACGATCTGATGTAGAAATGAAAAACGAACATTTTTTTGTAAGCACTTCAATATGGCTAATTGCAAGCATTTTCGTTTCATAAGTAAACAAGTGTCGAATTCAAGAGTAAACTTAAAAAAGAGGTTCCCTCAAATAGTTCATTAGAAAAATTTATAGTAGGTGTTGCCCATTTTGATTGACGCACGTCTTTATGCAATTTTGAAATGAGGCCATTATTTAGTGGGACCATTTCTTTCAATCCATTGAAATGAGTAAATAGTATTTAATCGGTTCTTTGCAGTAATGTTTTTTGTACATTTTTTGTTGTTTTCGTTATTTGACAAGCAATAAAATCTCAATTTGGTATAAACTGTCGTGTACAAAGGAGCATTTATCACACTTATCTGTCGTTACAATTTTGTAGACATGACTTTTGTTTTGGGCGAGCCAGAAAGAAATTATTTACTTGCCAATAGAATTTATCACCAACGTTATCTTGAAGGAAGGATTCTTGATGTTAGCGGGTCCCAAAACCTTCTCGATAGATTTCTGGAAACTAGAAATGTCGAATATAAAAAAGTGAAAGAATAAAACGTGTTGTGAACGAAGAAAATGAGTTTTCTGTGGTACTGGCAACGGTTGAGAATCCCCATGTTAGTCAAAAAGAAGTGACCTCGTTAGTAGGAATAAGTATGTGGGTCGAATCTTAAAAAAAAATAAGTTGCATGCATATCATATTCAAATGCGGAATTATCTGTTGACGATTTTCAAAAGCGCCTAAAATTTTGTAATTGGGCCAGAGGTGAAATGCAACATGATGTCAACTTCTTCAATACTGTTTTATTCAGTGATGAGGCAACTTCACATAAAAATGGATTTTTTAATAGGCACAATTTCCATTATTATGTTTCGGAAAATTCTCACTTTTTTATGCAAGCTGATAACCAAAACATATGGTTTATAAACGTTTGGGAAGGAATTATTGGAGAACATGTAATAGGCCACATTTCTTTGATGGTATATTGACTGGAACTATTTATCTTCATTTTTTGGAAAACTATCTGCCACAATTATTGGTAAATCTTCCTGAAAGAATTCGAAATAGGATGTGGTTTCAGTGAGATGGTGGTCCACCACATTATTTAAATGCAGTTAGAGACCACTTAAATAATAGCTACCCTAATCAATGGGCTGGAAGAAATGGATCCAATAAATGGCCTGCTGGATCCCCAGATCTTACAAAAATGGATTTCTTTTTATGGGGATACGTGAAGGAAATTGTTTATAGATACACAACAAACAACAGTACAAAATATGAAGGAGAGAATAGTAACTGCCTTTACATCTATCACAGCGGCAGTTTTAGAAACAGTGGGAACCTCATTTCAAAAGCGCATAGAGATATGTGTCAATCAAAGTGGGCAACATGTGGAATAATTGTTATAATTTTTTTTCTCATTAATTCTGTCTGATTTACTGTCTGTCTTAACATGCATCAAAAATAGCATTAATATCAGTTCTCCATTCAGTAACCCCTATATTCTAAACATTAAATCAGTATTAAACAACTTGACTGAAAGAAATTACATAATTAAATTCGTCTGGGTGAAGGCTCATATTAGCCTTGAGAATAACGACAAAGTTGATCAATTAGCTAAAAACAGTATCGCATCAAGAATACCCTTACATAACATACTATGTCTAGAGGATGCTATTGGTAAATGTAAAAGTCTATTAAAAAAACAGTGGTCTCATCAATGGAAGGAATATTGTTTCACTAACCCTACACGCTATACACTTATTCAACAAGAAATTCCAAAAGAACATTGGTACAATAATGTCAATTACTCAAGAAAAAACATACCGCATATGAGCAGACTTAAATTAGGACATGGGTGTTATCCATATCATCTACATAAAATAGGAATAGAGGCATCAAATCTTTGCGAGCAGTGCAATGAAGTAGGAGATTTAGGTCATATTTTTTTCAATTGCCAAAAATACTTTCATCAAGCAAGCGAGTTGTATAAGAACTTAATAAAACTCAAAATAGAAGCTCCATTTAACCTTCTCCATCTTCTAGCATTAAATAATAAATCTGTAGTGGATTCCTTAATAAAACAAAAATTAATATTTAGAGTAGGTTTAGTCTTGTTACCTATGTGTCTGCCCTATTGTTTACTTACCTAACTTAACCATGGTCTCTCTCTGTGTGTATGTGTAACTGAAAAAAATGCCCTGATCGACCCCTGGGCGAGAAGTGCGTGACCCCGTATACTTCCTCTTGTATCACAAAATAATGTTTACTTTGTCGAATAGATTAGAAGTAGGTTATTTAATTATTTAACAATTTAGTGCCTGGCTGTGGCACAACCGCCCATATGCCATAAGAAAAAAAAAATTTTCTACTGAATTATTTGAAGAAACCTCTTCTTTTAAGTTTATTTATGAATTTTGTAATTATTGCTCAATAAAACGAAATTGGTTGCAATTAGCCCTAGGGAAGTACTTACAAAAAATGTTCGTTTTTCATTTCTATATCATATTATCGAAAGATATACATTTGAAAAAATTGAGAAAATTCAATTTAAAATGTTCTTAATTGAAAAATAATTTTTGGCCACCCTGTACATTTTTAGGATATAAAAATGACTCAAAAACATTAATTAGATATCTCGTAACCAGTATTAACATAAGTTTTTCTTAAAACCAATAATTGTGACTGTGGTGATTTTTTAAATATCCATCTGTAGATTGCGTTATTTCAAAAAAAATCATTACATTCAAGTGGTTGGGAGATAATCAAGGCTAATATAGGAATGAATAGAACCTAGAAAGAGGCTTCAAAAAATTTACTGATATACATAGCATTCCATTTTAAGAAAAGGCACTTGTCCCATAATTTCGTCTTGGCTTGCCCTGTACGTTCGAAAATAATTTCCAGTTATACACTTTTTTATCTAGTTTAGTTGCACCGACGCACTATTGCCCAACCCTGTATAACTCCTACCATACTTTACATACATCTGTTCATTATTCTATTGCTCTAACTCTAACATGAAAATACTACGAAAAGTTCAAATAGCAATGCGAATTATTCTAGTATGTAACATGTATGTAAACATTAATTTGAATCTAAATGCCTTAAACTCGATTGACATTAAAATTTATCTTTACATGCATAAAATTATTTTTGTTTATAGAATTGTTAATAATGTCCTTCACGTATCCCCATACAAAGAAATCCTAATCCAGTAATTCTATTATTTTGTAGATTCGGTGATTTGTTTTTGTAGAGGACAATACATGTGGTAGAAAATCCAAATAAAAGAAAAGATTATTGGGAATGATAACTTTTTTCAATTTATCTACTTCAAAGGTCATAAAGACGCAAACCTTTTAATGATTCTTTTCGGCTTTTAATTTTAAATTTGTTCTGGCCCTTGGGCTACAGAATTTCGTGAAACAAATTATTATTATTATAACTGGAGATATAGCTACAACAATGCACACACCATTAATCTAGTATTTATTGTCTCTTGTTTCGCGCACGTTGCTTGTGAATAAGGCAATTACCGTAGCAATTAAGATACCACCTTGAATAATTATCGAATGTGGAGAGATGCTTCGATGTAATTGCATTATTAGTAACCCAGAAGCAATCCACGTTATATACAAGTAAACACGTAAGTAGCCTTTATTAACAAATTCAATAAATCTAAACTAGTATTTTTAGAACTATTTTAGTTCGTGCAAAGGTCAATATTTTATCTACGAGAATTTTTTTTTGTAGAATAATGGCTGTCCAAGGAGTTGATTTGATGAAACATTAAGCAAATTACCAAAAATCTGCTCAAGTAATGTTTACAACATAGCATACAATTATTTTCAAACAGAAAAAGAAACGTTTTAACTTAGCTTATGTGCTACAAAAAGTAGTGAATTACAAAAAACCCCTGCAGCGTGCTTTAACAGTACTTGCAATGTGTTGGCTGCAAATAAATAGAGTAAGCCACCCTCGCACAAGGCTCTTGTTGAACGTGATGGCCATAAACTTTTAGAATATTGCTAGATAGTTGGATGACTGGGGTCGTTGTCGCGTTGACCCAATAACATAATTCAAAGAGCATTTATTAGGAATGTAGAGTAAAATTCAACCCCCGCTGAGAAAGTGGAACAATACTACCTGTTAACAGTAGCAAAATGTAACTGTGATCTGACTCTAACTTGATAAGAAAACTATTTGTCTGTTTATTGAATAAAGCACAAATGAAATGAACTTAACTTTTTAAACTGTTTGTAAACTAATTGAGATAAAATAAATTATGATGTAACTTAAGTGAATCTTGAAATAAAAGAACGCTAGGGCTAGTGAATGTTAAACTCAGTATGTATAAGTCTACAGATTCTCCCCCGGATTCCTCATACTGTTGCCAGATAAATTTAAAAAGGACCGTAATAATGATGAAATTTAGTTAACTAATTTGAAAAATGGGTAAAGCCTCACCTCTCAATCTCTTTCTCAATAGCCACGTCGCCGTAGTCCCGCACCTCGCTGGGAGTTAGGTTACACTTCATGGCCGGGAGTCTACTGCTATTCCTTCAAGTACAAATGCCTCGATATAATAATTAGATCGGATTAAATTTTCTTGTACGTCCTGGTAGAATCTCTGGTGGCTGGGCTTGGTTTCCCCTAGTTGGTAGCTTCCCCGAGTAAGTCTAAGAAAAAGTGATATAATATTAATATGATATTTCCTTCAACAAATTAGTATTTAATATTTCGCCTCCAGTAGATTTATTCCTCAAACTAAAAATAACTTTTCTTAACTTATTCAAACTTATTGTCTTGAACTCAAATAGTTTAGTCATTTCTGGCACCTTATTTTTTATCTCATCATCTTCATCCTCAGATATATCGTCAATATTATTGGCAATAGATTCAATCCCTGAATTAACTATATTATGTAAAATTATTCTTACAATACCAGCTTCATCTTGCACTGTAGACGGGTCATTCACAGCTCTTAGCAGACTGAAAACATATTTACTATCGACTTTAAAGCAATATCAGCTGTTTCATATTGCTGTTATGCACGCGCACAGTAATTACATGGAAAAATTGGACTTGAGACCCATTCCTAGCTTCCTCTAAATGAATGGATTTTAAGGTCCAGTGTACGTTGTTCGACATTCTCTAAATAAAATTTCAAAAACAGCTGCTTCCCAAGTAACACCAAATGGTTTAATAAACGTTTTGATTTCGTTTATACGACTGATGTATATAATGTTTATTGCAACCTATACTCAACGTTCGAATATCCGCGCTGCAAACGTATATATTTGTCTTACCATATATTAAGCATAGACGTTTTAAAAAACGTACATATATGGTACATCATATACCAAATATATACGTCTTAATAAAACGTTATATTGTTGTCACATCACATATGAGATATACTTTTATGTGGAACCTCAAATAAACGTATTCCATATACGTCGATAATACGTATGATGTAAAGGTTTTTCTCACGGTTATGAAAAACCTCTTCTCCAGTTGCTGGTATACGGGTAATAAACCTTTATTATCCACTGTAATTCATACATACATAAGGGATACCCTATGTATGTATGGAATACCTAATACTTACAAACTTTTTATTTTAATTTTTTTGAGGAAGTCATTTTTTATAGTGTTGCTTCAGCTTATCAAACTTTTTTTGGCAATGCCAAAATTTAGGTAATATATTCAGAGAATATAAATATCTGACTTTGCATAAGGTGAACATATTTCAAATTAAAAATATAGAAGTTTCAAAGCCTCATAAAGCTGGTGAACTATAATAGTTAAAAGGAAATTTAGATGTAATCGTAAATTATAATTGTTTTTATTTATTTTTTTTTCTTTTGAAAATCTTAACTTTTTCTGAATAATGTAGTTTTTCTCAAAAAATTTAGAATAAAAAGATAGAAAATATCGAGAGATTTTTTAAAGGGAACCCACCATTGTATCTTTGTTAATGAATATACGATATAAGTTCTTTAGTCCTTTTTTATGTTGTTTTATAAACTAAGAGTATATTTAATAAATGATTAAATAGTTTCCATCACTTTATTTTTACCAAAATTATCTTAACTTTCAAAATTTAAATGGGAAATTCTGTTATACAGTATTATAGATTAATCGATTTCAAATAACTTTGCAAGTCAAATCATGTCTTAAATCAAAAATCATTTGCTACTTATGGCAAAATTGTTAATATATATTGCTGCATAACAATAGTAAGATGACATTGAAACAAATTAATTTCTAAGTGCCTTATTTTGTAAAATATATTAATTTTTTTTTAATTATAACCGGGAAATTAGAACTAAATTTTTTTTGACTTGCGATACATTTCTCTTTGCATTATTATTTAGAATTGATCGGCCTACAACAGTATAAAAAAGATAGAAGGTACCCGTTTTTAAATTCGAAAGTTAATATGATAATGATCTCCAATTTTTCAAAAGTATATATTTTAAACCTCCTACCTATAGATAATTACTGATATCAAAAAAAAATAATTCAGTTGTATATATGTATGAAGATAGTAATTTTTTTAAAATATTTATTATTTAGTACTAGCTTTTTTATATTATATTAAGTTTTACCTATTCTGCGGGATTGGCTAAATAAGTAAAACTTTTTTATTATTTACTATTTCACCCTTGGGGACCTAGGATATTTGATAACGATAACAAAACACAACATTGTTCACTACTCTACTAAAATCCAAAAATAGGGTCTATTTATTATTATTATTGTAACTATAGCGGCTTTTGGTAAGCTTCAACCAATCTTAAATCGTCCCTCTTATTTTATTGTCACCGGTCTCACCCACGCCTTCAACACTAGCCATGCAGAGTTTTACACTTTCTGTGATAAAAAAAATGCAGTTACTATGAAATCGCTCAGATAAACAATAATTCTTACTAATCACAAGTTGGTTCACTTCTAACTTTAACGCACTACAATGTGATAACTCAAGGATAAGGGCGGCTCATCAACATAACACTTGTTGAATTTCAATCAAATAATAAACAAGTAAATATTCTTGTAGAATGTAATGTAGAAAAATCGTTTATGAAATAAACGCTTATTTTGATTAAATATATGATAACGAAATTTAAACCGCAGTTTCATATAATAAACGTTTATTAAACCATCATGTGTTGCTTGGGTTACTTTTTTAATTTTACTTTTACTGTTATTTTACTTTTTTGTCACAATGGCTCTGCTGGTCCGACCTGGGCATAACACGCTAAAATTAAAAGCTATTGGCCATGGACGCTGTCATATCGAATTGTGTCAAACAAGTACCGAAAGAAACTTAATTTTACTCCACTATTAATGACAATGCATACGCTAACATATCCAGCTGAAGGTAGTCACCTTCTACATTAACTTCAAAATAACTTATGAATCATATAAAAAAGATTTTGAAACTGTAGTTCAATTTTACTCCCATCCGATCTAAAAAAGAAATTATAAAGTGTGAGTTAAAGAAGCATACTTTACCTATAATAAAATAAGTGAATTACTAAGTATGTATATGACTTTATTAAATTCATGCAAAAGCACAAAAACAAAATCAAAATAGAGTCGCAACAAAGTGTTTCATGAAGTGAAAAGATTTCAAGGACTTGATATATTCCTACCCTCAACAGGCAAGGAAATAAGAGCAAATACGAAGATATTTCCCATCCGTCGCGTAACACAGTTATGACTTTTTTTTATTATTAGATAAGAAAGTCTTAAAAAGTCGTAATATTTCTGCGAGCGTGAATTTAGGTTGAAGATGTATAACAAATAAATTTTTATTGCGTCGATAAAAATATGAGGAGCTAAATATAAGGTTTTGGAAATAGTCATTTGCAAATACCCAATATCCTTTATACCGCACAAATTTGTTTTTATATACTGTGGAATTACTACTTTGATAGTTAGAGCGCGAAGTTTCGTGTTGATAAACATATTAGTTGCAGCATAACTGCTTAAATAATGCCTAAAAGTTCATTCTAATTAGTTTCCCGCAGAAACGAAAGCAGCAGATAATTGTTTATTGAAAGAAATAATATATTAATAATAAAGCCTTATATATGATGTAAGCGAATTGATATGTTAATTTGATATATATTATCATCTTTACTTGATATGACTATATTAACCTCTCACAAAAACTAACTCCATTTGTTCCGATTAATTTTAAACAAAAACTTTATAATCATCCAAAAATTGCAAAGCATTTGTGTATGAAGGTCTGCAGAATATGCTAATTTCAAAAGTAATATTATTAAATTGAAAAAGTGTCTCGTAATGTTATATTATTTGTTTTTTATTGATTTGTTATGTAGTGTATAGTTATGTGTATGTCCACGCCCTCTTACGAAGAGAGATTTAATCTCGTAATAGGATGAAGTTAGCCATAGAATAATAGTTGACCAGTCGGCCTACCATTAGTTCTACCACGGATAAACTAGATAACAGTAGAATCGTCTCAAACGATATACTCAAGTAGAAGAGAAAACTCTAGATTAAGGGTCATGGAGTCTAAGTAGCAGAGTCAACGCTCTGCAGTTCAGTTCAGGATAATTCTGAGATGAGCCAAGTGATCAGAAAAGAAAAACAACATCAAGTTGTAAATTATATAGTGAATCTATAGTAAACAAAAGTTCATGAAAATAATTATAATTTTTAGAAATTCTGATACGTATACATCGTGAATTGAATAATTGAACATGCGTCCACCCCCAACAGACAACAACGTAGTACTCAGGTTAATCTATGACTACCTGAATAATAAATACTCAAATGCTGGGATCACACCTGCATGCGCTGCAAGTCGGTTGCCCATTTATTTTGCATGTTAACGTAATACGCTTAATATTTCATAGATCTTGGTAAAGTATTTGAAGCTATTAATCCCCCCTATTCTTAATATCACTCCAAGATATTGGAGTTAGACAAAAATATTTAAAATTGTTTTAAAATTACATCGCAAACAGAGTGTAAAAGTGGGAGGTGTCTACAGTGACAAATTAATACTTGAATACGGTATACTGCAAGGTAGGGTTCTAGGGCATATACTATTCTCAATTTATATTTAAGATGTGTTTAAATTAATGGACAGAGGAGATATTATTGGATTCTCAGATGATACAGCTATTTTCTATAAATCCAACACGTGGATGGAATTAACAACATTAGTGGAAAGTGATTTACATACCATTAAAAATTGGTTTGACCATAAGTTCTTAACAGTTAATATAGATAAATCTAACTGTATACCATTTAGCTGCAATAAGATAAGGCAACCATAATTTGAATCGATAGATATCGAGTTTGAGAGAAACATCTATAATAAATTACCTGAAACTGAAGTGAAATACCTAGAGTTGTTTATTGATAGACATCTAAGATGGGATCTGCATTTAGCATATATCGTAAAAAAACTTCAAACTATATTATATAAATTTAGACACTTAAGTAATGTACTAGATGAAAACAATTTTAAAAAACTCTACCATGATTTAGTAGAAATTCGCTTAAATTAAGGTATGTTAGCTTGTGGAGCTGCTACAAATAATCATATCAGACCGCTCAAAGAGCAGAAACTTACCCAACAGAACTAGTCTATATTAATACAAAAATGTTTGATATAAGACAGCTTTTTTTATTATAATAATAATGTCAACTATCACAAATAAAATACATAAATCCTCATGACATACACACGAAAAAAGAATAAATTTATAAACCCATTCTTGACGTAAACTATTGGGCAACGATCGTACACATTCTTATCACCATTATAACCAAAATTATATAACACTATTCCTGATGTAGTGAAAACAAAGAATATCTTTTTCCCTCATAAGAAAATTAAACGAGTTTATCACATCAAATCAACTCGATACAAAAAAAAAAATTAAAAAAACACAGTATTGTGCTTATAGGTATATATCCCTGCAGTGACGGGTATTTGAATTTATATATATATATATATATATATATATATATTATTATGTTTATTTTTTTTTTTATATGTGGTTTAATCTTGAAATGAATCACTAAGTAAATGAAATGAAAGTTAAATTTTATTTATTATTATTTATTTAGTGCAGAGCATGAAAACTGTAATCTCAAAAGCAAGTTCAATCCGTACACTTGACACATAAATTAAAAAACGCTAATAAATAATACAACCTGGTGTAAGGTGCAAATGGTGAACACACAAATTTACCTATAATTAAAATTCAAACAGTGGAAAAATTGTTATCAAGTCAACACAAGAAAAATTGGAGTCACTTGACTCAAATTAAATACACAAATTTACTTATAATTAAATACAAAGAGTGGAAAAATTGTTATCAAGTCAACACAAGAAAAATTGGGGTCACTTGACTCAAATTAAATACACAAATTTACTTATAATTAAATACAAACAGTGGAAAAATTGTTATCAAGTCAATACAAGAAAATTGGAGTCACTTGACTCAAATATTTATTAAGTTCTTTGTTTTTAAAAGTAATTGCACTATACCTTTTATTACGTTAAGTGAAGTTGTACACAAACGGTGATTTATTTGTTGGCTTGAATACCATGCCTCCTATCCTGGACGCCTTGCTGGGCAACTCGACCCTCGTTGTCGTTGGATTACGAAGAAACACTTTATTTAACGGAGCACTGATTTTAATTATTGTGTCGAAGCACAACTTAAAAGTAAGTATACTTGTACCTTTTATTATAACTTCCTTTTATTACTAGCTAAATGGACAAATTAACTGAAAGTCTCAAAATCTAGATTGAAATTTCGTTTGATTGAAAAATATTTTGACTTATCTTTCAACTGACAATTATTAGGTAACAATCAATAATAATCCGAAATTTTTTTCTTTCTTTTTTTTTACTGTTGCTTGTTACCTTCGCAACGTTCAAAATTTGGCATTTTTGTTTAAACATCTTAAGTTTACATACACTGAGTTACAAATCCAAAGTTTTCCCATGTTATATCATTTATCAGCAAGTAATTTGTAATTAAAACTAGACAGACACGTTATCATGCTCTGCTAAGTCACATGAAATTCCATGACGCTGTTTCATAACTTCAGAATTTAGATATCGCCGGCTATTCCACTCATCCACTCCAAAATTACACCCACTCGTTGGTAGCATTGTAAGTCATACTTATAAAATGTCTTTGCTTCTGCTTTCTCAGATCAAAACCCCATTAAACATTGATATCGCAGCAATATATATATATATTGTGATGTATTTGCATATTGGACAATTACGAAGACTGCATGTTTGTGTTATTTGTTGAATCAGGGTTTGAATTTGTTTATTTCCTTTAGATGGTTTTCAAAATTTATTTAAATTAGCTAGAGATCCGAAAGATATGTGTTTTAGAATGTTAATACTTGTTTAGAGTTGTTTTAATAGTTTTAAAGTTTTTATTTGATGTCAACAGTAAGTTTGATACTGACATCTATGTTAGTAGTTATTAAGTTGTTGTTGAAATAATTTCTGACATTTAAGTCATTATGACATTTCTTTTAAGTAGGAAATTTTATTTTTACAGCTGGTAAATGTTTTCCTGAGTTATTAAGTTGTTGTTGAAATAATTTCTGACATTTAAGTCATTATGACATTTCTTTTAAGTAGGAAATTTTATTTTATAGTTGGTAAATCTTTTCCTGGAGAAAGACAAGGAGGTTAAAGTTAGGTTATGTTTGGCATGAAATTAATCAAAATTCATATGGTGTTTTGTTTTGTTTATTTTGGATACTTTGATATTTAGTGAGATAGAACAATAAACAACAGATAAAAGAGAGGTTGTAAAATTGGAAAAACAAATTTAAGAAAAAAAAAGAACAAGTGAAAATTAGGGAGTGAAGAAGAAAAATAATAAAGAAGGATTAAGAATTTTGAAATTGAATTGAAAGTCAGAAATTGCGGAGATCAGCGAAGAAGAGAAAAATAGACTGTAAATAAGAAGGTAGAGGTGTTATTGTGGTTTGGAGTTGCAGAGGAGATAAGGACGAGATAAGGTGAAGAATTAATGAAAGGAGAATTGTTGGATTTGGAAAGAGAAGTGTGTAGCTACGAAGAAGGAAGGTTTTTGTGTGTTTAATTTTGGACAAGGTCGTATATTAAAATTTAAATAGTGTACTTATTAAACTTTCGAACCTGTTATAAAGCTAAATTATCTAAATATCAAAGAAAATAAATTATTTATATCAGATTAAAAATTTTACTTTAATAAAAATTTCATTTTAAATAGGAACTGAATTTGAACCTGCTCCTGAAGGGAAAGATAAGCTAGCCGGCCCATTAAATATTTTGACATACTTTCGGATCAAAAGGTAAGAAATTTTAATTTGATCTTTTGGTTTTAAAGTTTTTTTTTTATCTATTGGAAATAAGCAAGTTAAGGTTTGATTAGTACTGCAAATTATTAAGAACAATAAAAGTAAAACACCACAATATATATATATATATATATATATATATATATATATATATATATATAAAATTACAAGCAGCTGGCACTTCCGCTTATACCGGAAGTCGATACCAACTTGCTTATTTCAAATAAAACACCCTATATATTTTAGGGTTTTCGAAAAGAGCATAAAATTCTGAGTCGAAAATATGTAACATATCATATACCTAGAGCCGTTTCAGAGATATTTGACATTTTATAGAGGAATTTGACAGGTGCAACGGTTTGCAAGAACCGTTATAACGTGCTTCATGTAAAAGATCCTCAGTTGCTTCTTGTCACGTAAAAAAACACAAGGAGAACTACGTTCTACAACTGAAATAAATTCAATAATATCATACCAAGTGTTCCGTTTCTCGCGTTACATTTTGTCAACTTCAAACCGCGAGAACTTGTTTAGATCAAATGGAACACCCACCCTCTATTTTTTTACGTCAAGTTGTGTAAAATTGAATTTACTTTCTTCTGATATTAGCATTGTAGGGGTTAAAGTTACAACTTTTTGAAATATTTGCGATTTTATTAGAAATTCATGAATTATTGTAATCATTTCATCAAAATGGCCATGATTAGAAACAATCAGTCATTATCTTGTGTCAAAAAATGCCAGCACGTTTAAATGACACCCACAAAGACTTTTTAAATTTGTTTACTATTTATGGAGAATGTGATAAAGTAATATCAAGAACTTGCAGCACATTTGCTACTCGATATCCAGAAAAACGGAGACCGTCACCAAACACTGCTAAACGCATACTGGAAAAATTTAAAAATTATTGCTCACTCAAGGCAAAAATGCAAAGAAGAAAGCCTATTGTTGATGACGAAAACATTGAAACAGTCATTCTGGGATATTTTCATGCATTTCCAAGGATGTCATTAAGACAAGCTTCTCTGGAATCGGAACTATGCAAGGATTTAATTCACAGAATCTTATTATAGCATAAGTTTCACCCGGTTTCATTCCATATGGTTCAAGGATTAAAAGAAACAGATTTCCTAAGAAGACAGAATTTTTGTCAGTTTATTCTAATAAAGTCTGAGGGTCACGATTCTTATGTGAGAAATATTATATGGACAGATGAAGCAAAATTTACTAAAAATGGACTTTTTAATAGACACAATTCGCATTATTGGAGTGACTCAAATCCTCATATGTTCAGTGGGCGAAACTTTCAGGAAAGTTAGCAGTTTAATGTTTACTGTGCCATAAGAAACGATAGAGTGGTGGCATTATAATTTTATCAGGAAAATTTAAACGGTAAATTAAATTTTCTCTTCTGCTAATATGTATAGGTAAATTTTTGGTTTTTTTAGGTGAAAGATATCTGAATATCTTACAAAATTTGAATAATAACTATTTAGAAAATTTACCTCTCGCCGAACATAGAAATATTTTTTATCAGCACCACGGTGCTCTCCCACATAACGCATATTTAATTAATAATTATTTACAAGAAACTTTTTATGATCAATGGATTGCCAATAATGGACCTTTCTTATGGCCTCCTCGCTCGCCCGATTTATCAGTTCTGGATTATTTCGTTTGGGGAACTATTAAAAATAAAGTTTATGAGAACCCATTAACAATCATTGAAGATTGTATGCAAAGAGTAAGAAATGCATTTCAAAACATATCACAGGATTTAATTAGAAGAACTACCCATGAGGAACTAATCCGAAGGTGCGAAAAATGTGTCGAGGTTCGAGGGCGGAATTTTGAGCAATTATTAAATTAATATGAAATCATATTTTAAATTGATCTTATCTCTGCTATTTTAGTTCATGCCATATCTTCAATTCGATTAATAGGCATGTTACAGTGTTAGTGTAATTTTGCGTTTTTGTGGATATCGGGTAGCAAATGTGCTGTAAGTTCTTGATATTACCTTATCACATTCTCCATAAATAATAGACAAATTTAAAAAGTTTTCGTTGGTATAGTTTAAACGTGCTGGCATTTTTTTACATAAGATAATGACTGATTGTTTCTAATCATGGCTATTTTGATGAAATGATTACAACAATTCATGAATTTCTAATAAAATCGCAAATATTTCAAAAAGTTGTAACTTTAACCCAGACAATGCTAATATCAGAAAAAAGGGAATTCAATTTTATACAACTTGACGTAAAAAAGTACAGGGTGTTCCATTTGACCTAAACAAGTTTTCTTCACGGTTAGAAGTTGACAAAATGTAACGCCAAAAACGGAACACTTGGTATGATATTATTGAATTTATTTTAGTTGCAGAACGTAGTTCTCCGTGTGTTCTTTTTACGTGACAAGAAGCAAATGAGGATATTTTACACGAAGAAAGTTATAACGATTCTTGCAAACCGTTGCACCTGTCAAATTTTCTATAAAATGTCAAATATCTCTGAAACGGCTAGGTTTAGGTATGGGATGTGCTACATATTTTCGACTCAGAATTTTATGCTCTTTTCGAAAACACTTAAATATATAGGGTATTCTATTTGAAATAATCAAGTTGGTATCGACTTCCGGTATAAGTGAAAGTGCCAGCTGCTTGTAATTACTTTAGTTCGATTGGCCACACAGACGTTAGTAATTATCTAAATTTTCAAAATTTTCTGATGCGTACTTTTCTCTATATCGATCGATTCGGTTCCCGGTGAGACACCCTGTATATACATCCCTTATATATTATTATTTTTATATATTATTGTATGTCAAAACAAGTTTCATCTCACATTAGTATTATTTCGAATACTGGAGAAATAATGTATAATGTAATGCAACAATAATTATTATTGCTATTATGTAAATAAATATATTATTATTATCATATTATTATTTAGATTTTGGCCAGGTTTTTCTAAGGAAATGCCTGTATTCAACTGTTTACTTTCCCAAAAATTCACGTGTTGTAATTTTGGTTCACTTTGTATTTAAAATATTTGAAAAAAAATTAGTCTCAGCCACATATTCCTACTAATGCTGCTAGTTACAAATTCCTTAATTTTTTAATCTAATTGCCACCAACATGACTATATTGACATCCAATTAATCAAACCTTATTTAAATATGCATCCAGCAATCGAATCATTGCTGATTATTGTCATGGGAAAAGTGTTAAGTAGGTCAAATTCTGACTAGTCAATTTGCAATAATTACAAACTCATCAACTGCTGCAATAAACTAGTAGCTGTTAGAGCGCTGAAACGGAACTTTCAGTTGTTTCCCAAGTAATACTCTGCCAGAAGCCAATCAACGAACTGAAAACATGAGTGATGCGTTCCCATATGGATTTGTAGTGCTAGATTGTTATTAGAGATGAAAATATAGCAAAAGTTGAACAAGTGAACTCGTATAATCTAAACTTGAGATATTAAGAAAGATATAGCTAACGTACTTCTCAAATTGGAGCAATTTATCAGTGTAGTGCTGAAAAAATGGAGTCTACAACTTTATACGCGTGGATTTTTTATTTTTGTATACGTAGTGTCGGGAATAAACATAATATAATAATAATAAATTGCCTTATTTGCTGAATAACTTTACATTTAAATATTTCAAGAATAAATGCAGTCACTGATGTAGAACATTTATTTTGTCAATTAAAATTTTATCGCTAAAAGACAATTTTTATCTTATTTAAAAGTTGGGCGAATTACATTGACCAGGAAGATTTATAACTCTGTTTAAACTTTACTTTAGATACTAAATAAACAATTCATGCAGTTTTACCTAGTTCAAAACTTTTCAATGGCTAACATGCAAATTTACCCACAAACTTCGCTGCCAGAATAAGTTAAGTGAGCATAATCCCAGGCTTAGATAAGACGTTACGCTGGGAGTATTGTTAAAAGTTCGGCCGATTACGTGATGAAGAAATATTTCAGTACAGTATCTTAAATGAACGGGAAAATGAAAAACAACATTAATTAATTGGTTCCCATATGACTAGGAAAAAAAGCGACAATTAAATTTTTTTGTGTTTCCTTATAACTTTCGATTGGCGCATGTTTTCTGAACAGCGTAAAGTAACAATTTTTCGTGAAAAATTGCGGGCCAAGATGCTTTTTTGTTACAATTATTCGTTTTTTCTTGTATACTTTCCTGTTTTATTCACCGATAATATAGAGATCGGCTTCAAAACTCATTTCCACATCATCTTTGAGATAGAGTTTACGGCGCGATTTATTGTAACGCGGTTTCCCACATAGGCCAATTCTACGACTACTTTTTCTGGTTTGTATATATTTTTATTTTATTTTATTTATTTTAAGGCCTTATTTAGATTAACGTACTGACGGAGTTTAGCATTATCTATTCCACAACTCAAGCAGGACACATAGACAATTGTACAATGACCATTCCCTACGACATTGCCATCTGCCGCATCTGAGACTCGAACTTAGGAGTGGTACAGCAACTAGCCGTGTTGTCTCTCACACAACCTCGTCTAGTCCACTACTACACATGAAAAACACCACTAAACATCCATACCCTAGGCAGGATTCGAACCCGGAACTCCTTGGTTGCAAGTCTAACGAGTAAGCGTTGAGCCACTGGGCCGGCCGGTATTTGTTATCTCTCTTACGCGTTTCCGAACGCGAACCAAGATGGAGGGTCAAATGCCTATATGTATTTTAACTAAAACAAATTTAAAAAAAAAATATTCAAACACGTCTCCACCGTGCTTCATAAATTTTTGAACGCGAATATAAAACTCTTTGTAACTGTTCCTAACCTCTTGTAAGGATATTGATGAACAGCTTCCCTAATGCGGTCTTACAATAGATCAGAGTTACTATCCAAAGGCCTACTGTATATAATTTGTTTCAATCGACCCCATAAATCCATATTGGTTAAATCGGGGGACCTTGAAGGCCATGGTTATCCATTGGCTATCAAACTTATTCTGTAACAAGGTTCTAACATTTACCATAGAATGAGCCAGACAACCATGCTGTTGAAGATAAAACGAATTGAGGTTATCCAACGGTAAATTTTCTAGTTCATCATTGAAAAAAGTTTGCAGCATATTCAAATAACTGTTGCTGTAACAAGTGTCTTAAAAAAATATGGCCCTATATTCCATGGTCAGATACTTCGTACCAACATTTACTTTTAGAAAATATTGTCGGCTATATTGTATTCTAAAAGTAGGATGAACATCGACTATGGTGCGAAGATACAATCCGCAAACAAACATAAAGACGCCTTGCTTCGTCACCTGTCTCTAAGGTGTGGTTGAAAATTGGTTTGTAAGGAGATATATATATATATATATATATATATATATATATATATATATTATTATTGTATTTTAAAATATTTTGAATTTGAGATTTCTTAACCACTTCCAAATGTTCCGCTCGTCTTCTTAATGACAGTTTGGGATGTCCCTCTACTGACTGTAATACTAACAGATTGCTGATCATTTTCATCATATTTTTTTAGGTCTTGGTATTTCCAACAATTATCTAGTTCTTGAAAATTTCTGTACTATTTTGTGGCAAGTCGATTGTGCAACACGCACGCTAGGATATTTTAACCTTCGTCGTACCGAGCGGGGTACAAACGCACCCCAGAGTCATAATTTTCAGGATATTTTTGGAAAATTTGAATATTCTGATTCGTCAATCTAAGTTATCGTTAATTAACACCTGCTTAATATATTTCTGGCTGATTTCCCAAAATTTTTTACATAATTTTCACCAAAAAAAATTGTGGCTTGGGGTACATTTGTACCCCGCACAGTATTTCGTGTATTTTTTTTAGCACGGTACTACGAAGGTTAAATTAAAATCTTCGATTACTTTCCAATAGGAAGACTCACCAATTCCATAGCACTGTATTAGGCAATTTTTTTTTTCTGTAAAGTTAGCATTTTTACAAGAGTTATTAATAATGAAGTAGAAAATAACGTACAGTAAAATGGCAAATCGAACAAAAATAAATGTCATTGTCAACCACTAGTCAACTCCGCAGTTATACAATTCAATTCAATAAGACTTTATTTCTTATTTTAATACAAAAAAGTACATCCCCAGAACCCACACCGGGTCCGACCGTGCAACCACCACGCTAATGTGGTGGCAGATTGCTGGGCCGGACGGAGTGGGATCCTTCCTCAGTTATACAGGTTTTCTTTTAATTTTCAAAATAATTAAATTATGCTGATTTATAAACAAATTGGAATTGTGATGTACATTTTTCTAATAAATTTTTTCAATGCTGTTAAAAATAATAGTAGTTTAAAATACTTACGAGTAGCTGTCATATTTAATAATTATTGTAAGAATAAAATAAGTTACATGATACATTTTTCAAGAAGTCGAATTAGGCGGATTTATCCGCAAATTCTGAGATATATTTCAGGTTGTGTAAAATTGAATTCCCTTTTTCCTGATATTAGCATTGTGGGGGTTAAAGTTACAACTTTTTGAAATATTTTCGATTTTATTAGAAATTCATGAATTGTTGTAATCATTTCATCAAAATAGCCATGATTAGAAACAATCAGTCATTATCTTATGTCAAAAAATGCCAGTACGTTTAAATTATACCAACGAAAACTTTTTAAATTTGTTTATTATTTATGGAGAATGTGATAAAGTAATATCAAGAATTTGCAGCACATATGCTACTCGACATCCACAAAAATACAAAATAACACTAACACTGTAACATGCGTATTAATCGAATTGAATATATGGCATGAACTAAAATAGCAGAGATAAGATCAATTTAAAATATGATTTCATTTTAAATTAATAATTGCTCAAAATTCCGCCCTCGAACCTCAAAACATTTTTCGCGCCTTCGGATTAGTTTCTCATGGGTAGCTCTTCTAATTGAATCCTGTGATATGTTTTAAAATGCATTTCTTACTCTTTGCATACAATCCTCAATGGTTCTTAATGGGCTCTCATAAACTTTATTTTTAATAGTTACTCAAATGAAATAATCAAGAACTGATAAATTGGGCGAGCGCGGAGGACAAAAGTCCATTATTGGCAATCCATTGATCATGAAAAGTTCCTTGTAAATAATTATTTATTAAATATGCGTTATGTGGGAGAGCACCGTCGTGCTGATAAAAAATGTTTTTATGTTCGGCGAGAGGTAAATTTTCTAAATAGTTATTATCCAAATTTTGTAAGATATTCAGATAATTTTCACCTAAAAAAGAAAAAACAAAAATTTACCTATACATATTAGCAGAAGAGAAAATTTAATTTACCGTCTAAATTTTCCTGATAAAATTGTAATGCCACCACCACTCTATCGTTTCTTATTTCACAGTAAACATTGAACTGCCAACTTTCCTGAAAGTTTCGCTCTCTAAACATATGAGGATTTGAGACACTCCAATAATGCGAATTGTGTCTATTAAAAAGTCCATTTTTAGTAAATTTTGCTTCATCTGTCCATATAATATTTCCCAAATAAGAATCGTCACCCTCAGACCTTATTAGAATAGACTCACAAAAATTCTGTCTTCTCAGGAAATCTGTTTCTTTTAATCCTTGAACCATATGGAATTAAAACGGGTGAAAATTATGTCTTAATAAAATTCTGTGAATTGAATCCTTGCATAGTCCCGATTCCAGAGCAGCTTTAAACAAATTTAAAAAGTTTTCGTGGGTGTAATTTAAACGTGCTGGCATTTTTGACATAAGATAATGACTGATTGTTTCTAATCATGGCTATTTTGGTGAAATGATTACAACAATTCATGAATTTCTAATAAAATCGCAAATATTTCAAAAAGTTGTAACTTTAACCCCCCACAATGCTAATATCAGAAAAAAGGGAATTCAATTTTACACAACTTGATGTATAATATACAGGGTGTTCCATTTGACCTAAACAAGTTTTCGCGGTTTGAATTTGACAAAATGTAACTCGAAAAACGGAACACTTGGCATGATATTATTGAATTTATTTCAGTTGTAGGACGTAGTCCTCCTTGTGCTCTTTTTACGTGACAAGAAGCAAATGAGGATCTTTTACACAAAGAAAGTTATAACGGTTCTTGCAAACCGTTGCACCTGTCAAATTTTCTATAAAATGTCAAATATCTCTGAAACGGCTAGGTTTAGGTATAGGATATGCTACATATTTTCGACTCAGAATTTTATGCTCTTTTTGAAAACCCTAAAATATATATAGTGCTCCATTTGAAATAAGCAAGTTGTTATCGACTTCCGGTATAAGCGGAAGTGCCAGCTGTTTGTAATTATTTTAGTTCGAATGGCCACAACGACATTAGTAATTGTCTAAATTTTCATAATTTTCTGATGCGTATTTTTCTCTATATCGATCGATTCAGTTCCCGGTGAGACACCCTGTATATACAGATGATTTACTAATGTTAATTTATGAACAAAATATCCGCCGCCAACTTCAGTGATAAAAATAGGGTCAATGTAACGATTAAACAATGAACGAATTTGTAAAATGGGTATAAGATTATATTATATAGTAAAAATAATTGATTTTAATTTCTTTCAATTTTCACTTTCATTACATTAAGAGAAATGAGCTTAAAACTGTGAATGATTCATTAGTGCCAGACTAATGTAACTTGTAGGCTTTTCAACGCCTACAGCAATTTTGAAACTTTTTATACATACAGAAAAGATGATGAAGCACCTCGTCTTTTCGACACGTACGAAGGCGTATAGATTATAATTGTCTCTAGTGGTGCACGACCCGTGACAACAAATTGTACATTGTAGATTACCTCCAAGTAAAAACTGCGTTTAATTAACAGGAGACACATCCATTTTGTGTTAATTACGAGATGACTCGTATGCATTAGTGTATATTGGTGGGAGTGACGTAAACATAGGTCCTTTCCGTTATTAAGGGGATCACATATTTGTTACAGTAAACAAGTTTATAATTAATGAAAATATGGCTTCTACTTTAATTAAAATGGATCTTTGGCATGACGCGAAAATGATATGTATAAATTTGGCGAATAAGATGAAATTATCTGTGCAATTGGACGTAAGCATGTTGGAAATAAAAGTCTATTTATACATCTCTCCAAAAAATTTCCCTAGGATAATCATTACCTAAAATAAAACATCGATAAATAATTCGCCAACCTGAACTTTTCAGTCGTCGAAAATGTACATCTAATTAAATTTAATTCAGAGAACAGGGTCGAATTTTCATAGAAGCGAATCGACACGGAAAACCTATCAGGGCGCTACGAGTATTTAATCCCCAAGTACAAACGGCAAAGATAGCAGTTTTGTGAGTCGCCTTGACAACCATTGTTCACTAAAGCTTATGGGACAATTTAGCGATTGCTGATCAATAAAATAGAAAACTCTAAACTTCTCTACTCTACAAGGATTGAGATGACATTTCCATTCTTTAATTAAAAAACTTTCATAACATGCAAACGTTTGATTTTCCGCGATCAAGGCACTGAATGGAACAATGACGATGAAAAAAATTTACATATCATTGAACTTCCCCGCCTAAACTTAGACGTTATTAGTAAGTATTTTACTTATTCAATAGCGAGTATACTAGTTGTACTACTTAGAACTCCCGTGACTGTTTTCTCGATAACTAAAAGAAATATTTGAAGTCAGTAAAATTCATTCACTAGAATATACAGTGTTCGTCAAAAAGTCTGCACCATATGGAAAACTTTTTTATTCAACTGTTTTTCTAAACGGGTTTCTGCATTAGTTTCAGTATGATTAATAACCACAAAATTTCCAAAAATATTTGTCATATCACATTTATTGCACCTCTAAAATGTCATCAGAAATTTTAAAATGGCCTGAAATGCCTTTATTTATCAAAATATTTAAAAGTACGGCATGGAAAAGTTGTTTGTGATTACATTAAGAATCTAAATGTGAAGTTTGGTGGTGGTAAATGTAATAGTTTTTCATTTTATTGAGTGTATTTTTTGTTTTTCAGTTTTGTTTCGAGTTAATTTAAAATTTTTCAATGCAAAAAATACATTAAGGTAACCTTCCGCACAAGCCTCTGGGTTCTGGAATTAGGGATTGTTTATTATTTATTATTATTATCTTTCCGAATTGATATTGTGTCGAAAAAAATAAGGGCCAATTAGATTGCCATTACATTAAAATCGCGTTCTTTAGGCGTGTCAATAAACTTTGGCTTATGTTGGAAAAATAAGTGTTTCCTCAAAATTCTCTTTAGTAAGCATTTTTTAAACGATCAACACCAGTAGAAAAATTAGATTTTATTGTAGACATTAATAAGACATCGATACGTCAAAAGCTAGCATATGGTCTCAAAACTTATTTGAACTAGCGAAAATTCCGTATTACTCGCTCTTAAGCTTATTGAAGTAAATTTTAATAGTTTGAGTTTTATTTATGTGATCTAAATCTGATTTTAATGAACAATCGTTTTTTAAATATTTAAGCCTTTTATTGTCCAAAATTCACGGTTAGGGATCATAATTACTGAAAATAGTCTACGATTTTCCTATTGTTTTCTGTAAAAATGTTTTTCGCCATAATTAATTTCATTTAAAAAAGAAATGCAACATTTATGTATTTTTTGCATGGAAACATTTCAAATTAACTCAACTGTGAATAAAGATACACAAACAAAATTAAATGTCACGTTTTTGAAAAAAATTGAAAAACTAAAACAATTACATTTTCAAACCAAACTTCACATTTAGGTTCTTCAACTTTTCCTTATAGTACTTTTCCATATTTTGATCAATTATCACTATTTCCTACTTCCCAGTAGCTTATGTTGTTCAAATTTACCACCTGACGATGCTTACGTTAGGCGAAACAATTATTATGGTAAAATAAATAAAACTGTGAAAATGTGCTTCGGTAAGCCAAATATGAAGATATATTTTCATCAAGTAAACGCCGAATCAATCGACTGTTTAAAGAATTAGTTTTTTAGTGTTTTAGTTTTTAGAATTTTGACCATTTAAATCCTCATTTGAACACACTGAACGACGGATAGAATCGTCCTCATGTAATTCTTCTACTAATTTTATTTTGTGTGGATCAAATTTTTGTTTGTGCAAAATTACAAAACCCACCTGCGTGAAACACCTGATGCTCTATAGTCTAGACGCTGAAGGTGGGTTCCGCTGGCCTTAAGAGGTCCGAAAGATTAAATCATCTTTTTTTATGTGTTTTCTTGGGTAGGATCAATTGAGATATGTACCACATCCCAAAAGTGGTTCAATTTCCAGTTATTTGCGAAATGTGCCAAAAAGGGTGTTTTTTGCATTTTCATCTTTGGAGTACAGAAATATGGATATATTAGTGTCCAATTTTATGTATTTTGGTATGCTGCATCGTTGACGTCCCAGTTCCTAAAAGTGGTCCTATCTTTGATTATTTACTAGAAACTTTCAAAAAATAGTATTTTCTCATATTTTTTTAGACGTACAGGAGTATTAAAATATTGGTATCCACTTTTATATATCTGGATACACCAGATTGATTGGTGTGAGTACCAGTTTCCAAAAAAGATCCCATCTCGATTTATTCACGATAAACTGTCAAAAATTTAGTATTTTTGCATTTTCTTTTGAAACATCCCTTCTAGAAATACCACATTCTTTATCATTATTATCCATTGGTAACATAATGGTGTTTTTAGATCTTTTTATTAAGTTAATGTGAAATTGAAAAAAAAATTTCTTTGCAATTCTTTAAGTATGCAGAATCATTATAATATTACTCAGTTTTACGTATATGGGTCGCTTCATTTAAATACGTGATAATTTTCATTCCAATAAATATTCTTTACAAATAAAACTGTCAATCAATTTAAATCGGGATCATATTTTATTCTGCATAGCCAGTTGTAACAGCCAGTTGTCTACTTGGAAATACAATCGATATATCCATTTATTTTAGAGGAAGAATATTAGGATTAAAATAGAAAATATTTGGAACGAATGCAAGTTGAAAAGAAATGTCAGAAATTTATGTCTTTAATAACACAATTTGGCTGGGAGTCAAGTTATCAAACTCTAAATATGCAATTTCTGCATATGGTTGCAGCCTGAAGTACTACATAAAATATACCACATTCTGTTTTGTGATAATATTCAGAATTTTCAACAGCGCAGATAATACAGTAAATTATTAAATTAAATTGAAACAAATCGTCTTATGCGGGGAGTCAGAAAGTAGTGTGTTAATTCATGTATATATTTACACATTGCAGTATTCAAAAGTTTCGTTCTATTGCAATAATTTGAATAATCTATTTAAATATAAAGAGGATAAAATTTTTTACAAGATTATAAAACAATATATTCTCAGCCAAAGTATTTTACTAGTAGTAATTATTTTTTTTTATATATATATACATTTATTTAAAGTCGGCCTATTTCCGCTACTGAGGCCTAACACCGACGCCTGTAGACGAGCTACCCCCAACCAGGAATTTTGCCGAACCTCTTCCCTTAAGAAGAGTAGGGATCTTTTACTTGCCTAACATTTAATGGACAAGGGACCGACGGCTTTACGTCCCCTCCGAAGGATGGCATATCCCCTATACAACACTCGCCTAAGGTTGTATAGCTTCCGCGCATACACTGATATATAAGCCGCTGGAAGATGCGTGAGGCGAGGACGGGCGGTCTTCGTTGGAACGGTCACCCATCCAAAGTAGTAATTAAAATAACGACAAGCCTCCTGCATAGTGACAGATGGATAAAACTACTCTTATATCAAATGCTTTGGAAAAAGATAAATTAACAGTCGAAACTACGTACGGAAATTTAGAAGCTGAAAGATAGTAGTAGCAGTGATGTCATCATTTAATAGTCTGAGAAGAGTTTCGTAGAACTTGACATAAGAGTACGTGTTAATTAGTGGTGCATAATTTTAATATTAAATTTATGTGGTGATATTTATAAACGTTTTTTAAAAAACCTCGTTAAAATAAATTTCCGTATTTATCGTATCTGGAGCCATATTTTCGAGCGCAATCGATATTTATCGCATGCGAAATACTAGGCACCCGACTCGTTTAAAAAATTTCGCTTATAATTCTGAGGCGATATTTTCGAACACCATCCCAGATTTGTTTTTCGCACACCTGAAAATGTCGTATGGCAAATTTGGCAACACTGTTTTGTGCAACCAAATGGACTTGAAACCCATAGAAAACACTAATGTCACTAATCAGCTGTTATATGTGTTGATTAAATTACAAGACTGAATATTATAATGCACCAGCAATTAGCAGATAAGCGGGTGGGATATATTAGTATAGACCAGAAAAAGGAATGGTGAATTTTCTTGAAGCTCACCTGGAATTGTAGAGTGGTAAAATTACCTCAAATTTCACATTCAAAAATGGCCAAGCTAGTCCACGTAAAGAATCGGGATTTATGACGAAATTACCTAATGTTTGCACCTTGGACGAGACAATCGTCCCCCCACGTTTTCGAAGGTGCTGAGTCGATTCCCGGGGTCAAATCAAATTTTCCCACCTCGGCAACCCTCTCAAAATGGCCAAAAACCACCCCTAAAGTCACCATTCCGTGAACTTGTTTATTTTCCCCAGCTTTTCGACTAATTTTTGTTCCCTCAAGTAGAACGGAAAGTCACTCGAGGGATTTGAAAACTGATATTTGTTTCTGTGAGAACAAAATTTAGATTTTATAGGAGGTGTTTCTTTGAGGAAGGTGGTAGGTGACCAGGGTTGTGTAATTACCTCTGGGGGATGTTTTCTCCCTTCAAAAGAGTAGAAAATTATTTTTTTCTGGGGAAAAAAATTAATATTTTGTAAGAGGCGTTTTTCTTTGAGGAAAGTGGTAGGTAAATAGGGTTGTGTAACCGGCCCCGGGGGTTGTTTCCGTCCTTTAAAGGGGTGGAAAATCAATATATAAAAACACTTTAATAAACATATGTTTTATACTATTTTTCAATAATTTTTCAATAATAGATGGAAAAAAATTCCACCCCCTTGAAGTGTGAAAACAACCCCTGGGTGTGGTTACACAATTCTCGTCACCTACCACCTTCCTCAAAGAAACGCCTCCTGCAAAAGACTAATTTTTTTCTCACAAAAACAAAAATCAATTTTTCACCCCCTACAAGGGTTGAAAGCCTGGGGTAGGGGTGGCTGATGTTAAATCTCTCGAGGCACCTTCCGTTCTACTCGAGGGAACAACAATTAGTCGAAAAACTGGGAAAAATGAACGGGTTCAAGGAAAAGGGGAATTTGGGGGTGGTTTTGGACCAATTTGAGGGGGTTGCTGAGGTTGCAAAATTGGTTTCACCCCGGGAATCGATTCAACACCCTTGAAAACGTGGGGGGGGTATTGTCTAATGTCTAGTCCGAGGCGCAAACATTCGGTAGTTGGTCAGACCCCTTCAATGGACTAAGCCCTCTGGGCACAATTATCCCTGAAACTAAACACCCTCTCAGGAGCAGTGTTCAACTAACCCTTCTGTAAATGGTTTTGTCAAACAATACAATTTGGCAAATTAGTCATCCTTAAATCTTTAAATGGATTATCATAGGCATGGAATTGTCTTCCATGATCGCTTTCTGCCAAAACTTCTGCCTGTTCCAAGGCGTCGATAGCAGCTAAATGTATTAAGTCATCTAACGCTGCCATTGCCCATTTTCACCCACCAAAATTTGTTCAAATAAGTCTACTTTAAAACCCCTAAATAATAAACAAACCACAGCAAAAACCTAACTTGAGACATAGAGGTTATGTTGCACGAAATAAAACAAACCAAAACGAGCACTTTGAATACATTCGTACACGAAATCGCTTTATCGTGTATTAAACCCCCATCCGTTGTATCTCGCTCGAAATCTGTCGCATGCGGAAAGTTCGCATACGAGTTCATAATGCTCAAAAATATGAAACGTATATTTTCATGCGACAATCTCACATTTTCGTGCACGACATCGTCTCGGTCAAGCTCGAAAATACGGCCCCAGTACTGAAAATGTTGACATCCCTGTTCACTCGTAAAATAGCAAAAATAAGCACTAATAATTTAGTTTTTCGGTTCTTTTTCTTAAGTATGTATGTAATATTATGACTTTTTTGCTTAAGTATTAATTTAATATATATTATTCATTCTTAGATATGGTATAAGTCAATGCTGACAGAATATAATAAATTAGGTAGGTAGGTAAATCTATGAGGGAAGTGAAAGACAGTGTTGTAAAAGATTTTTGCGGCGATAAATATTTTTCTCCATCAATTAGGTCTTGTAATGTATTTTTTTATGTTTCACGATCTCTCATATAATCAGTTATGGTGTAAGCAGGCACACGGATTTCCCAGAATTACCTGAAAACGATCTTAAAATCCTCTTCACAGGAACATATCAAATGTCACAAGGGATATGTTACCTCACTGAGCTACTGGACAGTCACAACAAGGATATTAATATTGAATACTTAAAAGAAGATGGCAATATAATAAGGAAGAAAGTTTGTTCTTGACACATCAATAGCAAGACATATCTATGTTTTATTGAACACGAACCAAATATGAACAACTATAAGAGCGTAAAGAGATACACCTGTGATTATGTTAATGGAAATAGGCCTATAGATTGTTGTTCGCATGTAGCATCAATAATTTTTTTTGTCACGTTGCCGTTATCATTCAGAAATCATTAAGCCCGCTGAAATATGGACACATATTAAATGGAGAGATTCCTTAGTGTGCCTAGTCCCTAAATTAAAAATCCTACAATTATTCAAGATTTGCGTCCCATCAGTCTTTTATCAGTCGCATCCAAAGATATTAGAGAAGATTGTGCATAGTCAAATTGATGATTATTTAAATTTACATAGAATTTTTCCCTTACATCAAGCTGGCTTTCGAAAGTCTTACAGTACCACTACGGCACTGCTGAATCTATGCGACAGTATTATACGGGCCTTAGATAAAGGGAGAGCAGTTGTATCAGTAACACTTGATTTTTTCAAGGCATTTAATACTATTGATCACGCTTTGCTATGCGCAAAATAATTTTTTTATGGGTTTAATGAAAATGCTGTAGCTTTCTTTAAATCGTATTTAGCCAAACGACATCAGTCAGTATCCGTCAGTAATTCTATGTCCTCCGCCCAATTAATATCATCAAGTGTTCCACAAGGGTCCATTCTTGGGCCTCTGTTGTTTGTTATATATACAGCCGATATTTTTTACCAAATTAATCACTCTCATTTACAGTCATATGCCGATGACACTCAACTCTTGTACGAGTTCAACCAATCGAATACCGCTCTAGCTAATACCCTATTAAATGACGACATAAATTCTATTTGCAGATATTCTACGGGGCATAATTTAAAAATTAATCCAAACAAATCGGCAGCACTATTGCTTAGCTCAAAAACCCGTAGGGAGGCTCTAAAGGCGCAGCTCTTTCCGGCCATAGATGGCGCAAATATTACGTTTTCAGATTGCGCAAAAAACCTTGGTGTTTTCTTAGATCAAAATTATGCCAGAATGAAATTTTTATATTCAAACACACATATTTTGAATTTTAAAATGAGGAAAAAAAAATGTGTTGTATTGCCTGTTTTTAACTACTGCAATATACTATACTACCCATGTCTAGATCAAACTTCAAAAAATCGTTTAAAAATTGTTCAAAATACATGTTGCCGCTTTATTTTCAACTTACGAAAATATGATCGGAAAAATTTATACAATTGAGATGGCTAAAGATGGACAATACAGTAAAATTACATTACCTCGCATTTTTGTACCGCTTATTCCATCGTCAATCCCACTGTACCTTAGAGAAAAACTGGTCTTCAGAAGTATCATACACAACCGTAATATTAGGCATCAATATACACTCACAATGCCTCACCACTCGACTACACTTTTCCAATGAAGTTTCATTGACTTCGCTACAATGCTGTACAATTCTGTAAAACCTAATATGAGTTTAAGCCTTTATGCCTTTCGTCGCCAAACGAAGCATATGCTAATTGATCGACAGTTAGAAGTAATTTCTTAAAAATAAGAAATGTATTTATCTTTAGTCATATACAATTTTTCAATCCATTTTAAATTATAATTTAGTAGATAACGTTTAAATACACTGATATAATACGACTCTGGATTACTTGTAGAACAGATTAAGTGTAAGAATAGCCACTTGGCCAAACTTCTCCTGCTCTCTGAGCATATAAATCTCTAAATATGCTAATATGCTATATTCGCATATTGGACGATTACGAAGATTGCATGTTTGTGTTATTTGCTGAATCAGGGTTTGAATGTGTTTGTTTTATTTAAATTAGCTAAAGATCCGTAAGGTATGTGTTTTAGAATGTTAATACTCGTTTAGAGTTGTTTTAATAGTTTTTAAGTTTTTATTTGACGTCAACAGTAAGTTTGATACTGACATCTATGTTAGTGGTTATTAAGTTGTAGTTGAAATAATTTCTGACATTTAAGTCATTATGACATTTCTTTTAAGTAGGAAATTTTATTTTTATAGTTGGTAAATGTTTTCCTGAAGAAAGACAGGGAGGTTTAAGTTAGGTTATGTTTGGAATGAAATTAATCAAAATTCATATGGTGTTTTGTTTTGTTTATTTTGGGTATTTTGATATTTGGTGATATAGAACAACAAACAACAGATAAAAGAGAGGTTGTAAAATTGAAAAAACAAATTTAAGAAAAAAAAGAACAAGCGAAAATTAGGGAGTGAAGAAGAAAAATAATAAACAAGGATTAATAATTTGAAATTGGATTAAAAAGTCAGAAATTGTGGAGATCAGCGAAGAAGAGTAAAAATAGATTGTAAATAGGAAGGAAGAGGTGTTATTGTGGATAGGAATTGTAGAGGACATAAGGACGAGATAAGGTGAAGAATTAATGAAAGGAGAATTGTTGGATTTGGAAAGAGAAGAGTGTAGCTACGAAGAAGGAAGGTTTTTGTGTGTTTAATTTTGGACAAGGTTGTATATTAAAATTTAAATAGTGTATTAGACTTTCGAACCTGTTATAAAACTGCTAAATTATCTAAATATCAAGGAAAACAAATTACTTATATCAGATTAAAAATTTTACTTTAATAAAATTTCATTTTAAAACAGGTACTGAATTTGAACCTGCTCCTGGAGGAAAATATAAGCTAGCCGGCCCATTAAATAAATTTGACATACTTTCGGATCAAAAGGTAAGAGATTTTAATTTGATCTTTTTGGTTTTAAAGTTTTTTTTTGGGTTTATCTGTTGGAAATAAACAAGTTAAAGTTTGGTTAGTACTGCAAATTATTAAGTTCAATAATATTAGAACACCACAATATATTATTATATTATGCATTTTTTTTAAATAAAGACGATATTATTATTATTATTATATATTTATTTTGATGTTACAAATAACTACAACTATAATAGAAGACACCATTGGCGAAGATTGAATTACTTTGATATTTTTACACAGAAAATAAAAGTTAGTATTTTATGATAGATGCTGTTTTCATTTTAATTTCAATGACTTTTATTGGATTGGCCAGAATATACTATGTGCCTACATGCATAAAATTTTTATTATTTCAAATATGTTCCACTCATTGCACATCTATGTAATTGCTACGCATTATAGTTGAATACTTACTGATTATACGTGATTTTTTTGGTCGGTGTACCTCGAGAAATAGCCATGAAAAATCACCCCCAATTTTATAAAAAAAAATTTGCTCCCTCATTGTTGGTTGGAAAATTATGAAAAAAATTATAATTATTATAATTAGTATCTTCCATATCGCTTTGGTTTCATTAAAAAATCTATCATAGTTTCGTAGAAAAACTATTTTGAAGGTAGGGGTTGCAACCCCTATTTTCCAAAAACGAATAAACCTATATTTGATAATTGGCCCAAAATTATTTCGAACAATTAGCAACATAATAAAGGTCCCAATGTCAACAAAGAAGCTAGTGCAGGTTTCACGTGGAAACTCGGTGAGACCCTTTCAACAAATTTAATAATCCTAATTGCTGAAATTAACTCACCATTTCAAAAATAAGCAACTTTTGACGCTACGCAGAAAACACGTCGGTTTAAAAACATAAATATAACACAAAATTAAAGCCAGTTCAACAAAACAGACAACGTATTAGTAAAAAGGAACACTAATAATTAATTTTGCACAAAAGAAAGCTCTAAAATATCTTTAAACTTGGGATAATTAAATGACCTCAAATGCCACAAAAAATTTTGTCGCCTACGGATCTGAAATTGCAGATGATTGTGACGTCAGCTGCTAGTACTCCATTGCGGCTATTGTATTTATTTGATTATTTTTTAACGTGCCTATAGATGAATTATATTTCTGCAATTTTTGTAGATTTGCTGTGATGATATACTTGATTTTAATTATTTAAGTAAATGAACTTATTCAACAAAGCTTTATTCTGTTACATGAATATATCTTACGTACAGGTACTGAATTAAATTAAATTAAATTTGTACGCATTATAATTAGAAGAAGCAATGGTAAATTAACAAGTGAACCTGATAATTATCCTGGATTTCCTTCAAAGCGCACAGCTTTTAAACAAGTTTATAATTATTTGTAAATTCTAAATAGCAAAGGTAGCACGAAATGCACTTTCTGTAACGGTAGTAAACAAATTAATTTTCCAGTAAGTGCGATTTTAATTACCACGGTAATCCGTTTCAGCCCTTGCAGGTATTTTACTTGACATTTCACCAATATAATGTTTTAATGCTCGTACACTAATGACAGCGCTTCTATAGAGAGTCACAGACAATCGAGCAAGGTATAATAGTGAGATTTTAATTAAATTTATTATGTTTTATTAAACATATCGGGTGTTCTTAAACGTTGTAGAAATTAGGTAGCGTATGAAAAAATAAGAAAATAATTCATACTAAGAATATATCTGAAAATGCTGGCTAAATGACCTATGAATAACCCTATGAGGTTCAGTAGGCAAGTTGAGTTGAAGATGTTGATAAAGAGAGACAAACTTTAACATCACCATCTGTTGGAGCCAATGTTAGACGAGACAATTGTTAGGGTAAAATAAATAATATTGTGAAAGCCTAACTCAGTGTTTCATTAAGTAAAGTATCTGGAAGTGTGGGTATATATGCAATCCAGATCGTGCTGGATATAACAGGAAAACTATTTAGAAAATTCTAGCGGTGTTGTGGGTAAATTTAAAAGGTGGAGGGTGCATATAACATTCAGATTTTGAGTTGATACGTGGAGTTTCCGTAAAATATGCTATGAGAAATACACGAATATTATATTCTATAAGTGTGGAATGGCCCATATTCCACACGAGCGAGAAGTTTGTAAGGAGAGGACTACGGTTCATTAGTGTGGAATATGCCATTCCAAAGATGTATATACTATATACTATATACTTTCTCTCTCTCTCTCTGATTTAACCAAGGCATTTGACTCGGTGGACAGGGAAGTGCTCTGGAAAATTATGTTCCGCTTAGGTATCCCTAGAAAATTTGTGGAAGTATGTCGCAGTCTACATACAAACAACAACGCCCAGGTTATGTATAATAATGAGGCAACCGAACCTTTCCAAACCCTCACTGGAGTTAGGCAGGGATGTGTCCTGGCACCCCTACTCTTTAATTTGTTTACCACTGCTCTAACAATTATTGTTGACAACAAACTGACAGTCAGAGGAATAGGTCTCAGGTACCGTTTTGATGGCGGTCTCTTTAACATAGGGCGCTTTAGAGCTTTCACGAAGACACGCACACGATTCATTTGTGATCTCCAGTATGCGGATGACTGTGCACTTTTAGCCTCTACGCCGGAAGAGCTTCAAGAACTTTTAGATATGTATGCCCAGAGCTATGATTCCTTGGGACTTAAAATCAACATTGGAAAGACTAAGATTATGTCAACTCCTCATCAAGTGAACCAAATAGACATTACACTTAACGGAAATTCTCTTGAAGCGGTGGATCAGTTCAATTACTTAGGCAACGTTGTTAATGACAAAGCAAACATGGACAGCGAGATCCGGAATAGAATTAACGCTGCATCTAGAGCACTCTGGGGATTAGTATTTGACAACCACGACCTTGCTTTGTCAACAAAAATGGCTGTCTACAGAGCAGTTGTCATTCCAACACTGCTATATGGATGTGAAAGCTGGGTCACTTACCGTCGTCATGTGACAGAATTAGAACGTTTTCAGCAAAGACACCTCAGAAGTATGATGAAAATCCGTTGGTTCCATCACATATCAAACGTGGAAGTACTCAGAAGAGCAAACAGCCTTCCAATTGAGGTGCTTATTTCAAGAGCACGCCTAAGATGGGCAGGTCACGTTCATCGTATGCATGATAACCGCCTTCCTAAATGTACACTTTATGGTGAATTGCTAAGCGGTAGAAGAAGGCGTGGCGGTCAACGAAAGAGGTTCAAAGACGCTCTCCATGAAAATCTAAAATCCTGCAGTATTGCAGACGAGCAATGGGAACAACTTGCAGCAGACAGAACCGAATGGCGAGGAGTTGTGGCCAGGTATCAAGGAAATGTTGCAAGAAGGCCGAATCCAAGACCTAACCAGGTCTATGTTTGTCCTGACTGCGGTCGACATGTGCTCTCCCGAATTGGCCTCTATAGCCATAGTCGTGTGCACCGTAGATGAATGGGAATTACAATAGACTACACCTTTTACTTGTTTTTTATTGCACACTATTTATCGACTGTAACATTTTTATACTCGGACTCGAGTAACGGCTAATAAAATAAATACTTTCTCTCACAAGATTTTAGAAAACGCAAGAAAGTTGCTTATTTATACAATAGTTTCATTCCAACACAGTGTGTTACAATGACATACAGGCTGTCCATTTTATCAGGGCCCTCGAGAATATCTCACTTAATATGGGTCGTACAAAAAAAAATATTTTTACCAAAATTGTGCCGATTTTATATAACCTACAAAATGGTTTAAAGACATTTGAAATCCATGGCCTACTTTAAGAGTTATGGCGGAAAATATCGAAAATGCGGAAAATGTCTAGGCCAAATACCGTTATTTGAAGCGATACGAGAAAATTTCTAAGGCGAAAATTTTTTGCAAAACAGAGTGTTTCTACGAAGTTTTATCTATTTTTTTTAAAAAGCACTGTATTTTGAGATTTACTCTTCAAGCTGTTAAAAAAATTATTTTCAAACGGGCGGGAAATGGCGCCATTAAATAGAGTATTTTCCTCCCTTTTCAACGATATATCACATACCATATTTATTCATTGGTACTACGTTAGTAATTATAAAAACAATTTTTTAAAACCAATACATTTTTTTTAACAAGCATTATATTTGCCGTGGAGAAGTATGATTAAATAAAACGACAAAATAATTCAATAAGTTGTTGAAATCCTTACTATAATAAAATATTAACACAATTAAGAAGAACAATGTAAATTCAGGTAACAAAAACAAATTAATAATAAAAAGAATATAGCACACAGAACACTAATATTTATCTAATCATCACTCCTGGGGCAATTTTTTATAATGAAAATTTGGTTCGACTTGCGGGCCTCGAACCTACTATGCTAGGTACAATCAGTTTGCTAGCCAGACGCTTTAGCATACTGAGCTACCGTCCCCGTAAATCTGCCGCATATATCTTAAAAAATATATTTTTACTGTCTCCCTGATCGTACATTTTATAAAAATCTCAAGATTCAACCATTAATCTAGATTTAAAATTAATCCCTCGCTCCCCAAAATCATCTACCGCGTTTCTAATATATATTTCATAGCATATTTTATAAGAATTTCATCTTTTCAACCTTGCATATGAAAGTTATATGCACCATCCACCCTTTAAATCTACCCCAAATATCTCCATATTTTTAGAAATTATTATTATTATTATTATTAGCCGTTACTCGAGTCCGAGTATAAAAATGTTACAGTCGATAAATTGTGCAACAAAAAACAAGTAAAGGGTGTAGTCTATTGTAATTCCCATTCATCTACGGTGCACACGACTATGGCTATAGAGGCCAATTCGGGAGAGCACATGTCGACCGCAGTCAGGACAAACATAGACCTGGTTAGGTCTTGGATTTGGCCTTCTTGCAGCAACATTTCCTTGATAGCTGGCCACAACCCCTCGCAATTCGGTTCTGTCCGCTGCAAGTTGTTCCCATTGCTCGTCTGCAATACCGCAGGATTTTAGATTTTCATGGAGAGCGTCTTTGAACCTCTTTCGTTGACCGCCACGCCTTCTTCTACCGCTTAGCAATTCACCATAAAGTGTACATTTAGGAAGGCGGTTATCATGCATACGATGAACGTGACCTGCCCATCTTAGGCGTGCTCTTGAAATAAGCACCTCAATTGGAAGGCTGTTTGCCCTCCTGAGTACTTCCACGTTTTATATGTGATGGAACCAACGGATTTTCATCATACTTCTGAGGTGTCTTTGCTGAAAACGTTCTAATTCTTTCACATGGCGACGGTAAGTGGCCCAGCTTTCACATCCATATAGCAGTGTTGGAATGACAACTGCTCTGTAGACAGACATTTTCGTTGACAAAGCAAGGTCGTGGTTGTCAAATACTCTCTCTCTAAGTCCCCAGAGTGCTCTAGATGCAGCGTTAATTCTATTGCGAATTTCGCTGTCCATGTTTGCTTTGTCATTAACAACGTTGCCTAAGTAATTGAACTGATCCACCACTTCAAGAGAATTTCCGTTAAGTGTAATGTCTATTTGGTTCACTTGATGAGGAGTTGACATAATCTTAGTCTTTCCAATGTTGATTTTAAGTCCCAAGGAATCATAGCTCTGGGCATACACATCTAAAAGTTCTTGAAGCTCTTCCGGCGTAGAGGCTAAAAGTGCACAGTCATCCGCATACTGGAGGTCACAAATGAATCGTGTGCGTGTCTTCGTGAAAGCTCTAAAGCGCCCTATGTTAAAGAGACCGCCATCAAAACGGTATCTGAGACCTATTCCTCTGACTGTCAGTTTGTTGTCAACAATAATTGTTAGAGCAGTGGTAAACAAATTAAAGAGTAGGGGTGCCAGGACACATCCCTGCCTAACTCCAGTGAGGGTTTGGAAAGGTTCGGTTGCCTCATTATTATACATAACCTGGGCGTTGTTGTTTGTATGTAGACTGCGACATACTTCCACAAATTTTCTAGGGATACCTAAGCGGAACATAATTTTCCAGAGCACTTCCCTGTCCACCGAGTCAAACGCCTTGGTTAAATCAATGAAGGCCATGTGAATTTCTCCTTGATGTTCGAGTGCTTTTTCTTGAAGCTGTTTAAGTGTGAAGATTAAATCCGATGTGCCTCGGTTTGGTCTAAAGCCACTCTGTGTTTCAGGAAGTAACTTTTCTATAACAGGTGTTAGCCTATTTGCCATCGCTTTAGTGAGTATCTTCCCTCCAACAGCCAGGAGAGCTATACCCCTGTAATTTCCACAGTCCGCAGCGCTCCCTTTGCTTTTGAAGAGGTTGATTAAAAGTGTATCACGAAACTCCTGCGGAGCTTGACCACTTTCCCACACGCCATCAAACAGTTTTTTGAGGTAAGGTATGAGCTCTGACGACACAGCTTTAAAGATCTCAGCTGGGAGTGAGTCGGCGCCGGGAGATTTGTTATTTTTTAGCTGCCCAATGGCGGTTAAGATCTCTTCCGTTGTTAGTGGTTTATCTAAGTCTTCGAAGGTGTCATATTGAGGGATAAGATTTATAATATCGTGATCGGCTTGACTTTGCTGGTTAAGAATGTTAGAATAGTGTTCTTTCCATCGGGCTCTTATTTCCTGGTCTTCTTTGAGGAGATTTCCATTTAAATCTTTAATAGGGCACATATTTTTCCGACTGGGGCCGTACACTGCTTTTACTCCTTTAAAGAAATTCCTGTAGTCGTGTGAATCGGCCTACCTTTGAATTTCTCTGGCTTTGCTTGCCCACCACTCGTTCTTTATTCTTCTGATTTCGCGTTGCGTTTCATACTTAGATTGGATAAAAGCTTCTGCTTTTGATGAGTCGTTGGGGTGGTTGATAGCGTTTTGGAAGGCAATATGTTTGCGGTCAAGAAGTTCTTGTATAAAAGCTTCATTATCATTGAACCAGTCCTCCTGTTTTTTACTTGCTGCAGTGCCAAGAATTTCCTCACTCGCACTTTTATACTGTCTTTAATTTGTGTCCAGGTAGCAGCGACATCTACAGAATTGGTTTCTTCTAGTGCACTCAAATTCTCTTGAACTTTTTGCTTTAGCTGTTCGATGGTTTGTTGGTCACGCAATTTACTAATACAGAGACGGAGTCTACGTTTTACTTACTAGAAATATTTTCGTGTTAAGCTTCAATTTTTTTCTTCAATTGCTTTGGAAAACTCAGTTAAAATCTATAGGGACACAATTCTAAAAATCAAACCTAGACCAAATATTTTACTTGCTGTATTTTGTTTGGAGTGACTCGCTTGGTTTTCCAAAAATATAGTAATTAAATCGAATATATGCGGACATACCTTGGACATGAATGTAGGACGATTATCAAAGAATGTTATGCTAAGTACATCGAAAAAATTAACAGGAACTTAATTAACGATCCATTCTTTTTTTGGACGCATGCAAATAATTTAAGAAACCGTAGAAATTATCATCCAAATATGCATCTTGATAATGAACAAAGTAGTGATGGTTACTCTTCTTCAGTGCGTCTTTTCGCGAAGCATTTTTGCTTCAGTTTATTCTGATGGAAATTGTGCTACTCCCAACTATATACATGAACCTAAATAACATATATATATATATATATATATATATATATCTGTTCAAGATGTCTATGACGGTATATGTCAATTAAAATCTAATTTATCTTTTGGCACCGATGGGTTACCTGATTTGCTCTTGAAAAATTTTGATAGTACTCTGGTTAACCCTTTGCTTATTTTATTTAACTTATCTCTGAAAACTTTTCAAATTATTGGAAAAATAGTTTCATAACTCCTATTCGCAAATCTGGAGAAGAGAATGATGTAAAGAATTGCAGTGGAGTTTTAATTCAATCTGAAATACCTAAACTCTTTAATAAATTAATTTCAAGGTGGTAGGTTTGGTCATATAATTTTTCCAGAGCAGCATGGTTTCTTATTGGGGAAATCGGCAACAACAAACCTTTGCTATCAGAATTATACTTTGAACGTCTTTGGAAATCTTGATGGTATATGTATTGATTTCTCAAAGGAGTTTTACAAAGTCAATGACAATTTACTAATAAATAAGCTTCAGGCACTTGGGGTAGAAAGGAGGCTTTATATTGGATGTATAGCATTATATCCGATAAGATTCAATGGGTAAAAATTAATTATGTATCAAATGCAATCGATGAATGAATTAGTCAATAGGCACAATTTTTGCAGGCGGAAACTTAAATGGTGAATTTTATTTGGAATTACTGTAACTACTGAAATACTAAAAAACGCATTTCGCCAAGACGGAGCACCCCATATCTTGCTGTAACTTTTCTTAAAAATATGTTCCCTGGTCGTTGGATAGGTAAAAGAGGTCCACGGATGGAGTGGCCACCTCGGTCACCGGAGTTGACTCCTTTAGACTTTTTTATAGGGACAAAAACAAGGGTCTATGTAACACAACCAGAGTCACTAGATGGTTTACGACAAAGAATTATTTAATAATCTCAACACTTATTGTCACAAGCCTTTACTAGTAACGTTAAACAGGCGGTTGAAACGCGAATGTACCATTACATGGCCAATTCGAACACCTAATATAGGAATTCTTAGTGTTGAGTCGTTTACTAGTCTATTTTTTTAGATTTATAATATTGTGCTCTCAAACTATTCAGTTTGTTGTCTTATAATAATTTTTTTTCACACCTACTTCCAAAAGTGACATTTTCTGTTGTTCGTCAGTGTATTCTCTAGTAACGGAAATAGACGTTTGTCTCCCTTCAGTCGGTTTCCAATAGCAACGGGAGACAACATACATTTACTCCCGTTGCTATTGGAGACGGGAGCCAATATTAACATGAAACAAAATAAATATTATAATCAATTTTTTATTTATCATTATGAATATTAATGGTGCAAATTATAGACTATTAAAACCAATGGCAACAGGAGATTTTGATGAACAGCTTAATGTTGTTGTGTTAATATCAATGTCCTGATTTTCGTTTGTTATTGTTGATAGTGATTCACAACCCTCAACAATAATTTGCTTGTTTTTGTTTACATTTTTGCAAGTTGATACTGACTGTGATTTTTTGCCTCCAATAATAACTTATTGAGCCACATTACACTTTTGTGAGATAGAATCTTCTAAATATCCTTCAGCAACTGCTCATAGTTTTTATATTTAAATAGTTTTCAGCAAAATATAAGAAATAAAGCTTTATCATAAACAATACGGAACGAGTATGTGAAGGTGTCAGAAAAATCATATGTTCAACTCTGGACTAAACTATCATTTCCTCCCTAGGTAAACAAATAACTATTAATTTAATATTTTTCTTAAGAAATTATTGCGTAGGATCAATCCTCAACAATTCCCTGCAAGCTAAATCTGTACAATGCCAACATTACTACTTTAAGAAGTAATCTCGACACCACTGCAGAGCAAGTTTTAAAATTTTAAACTTTGTGTTCGCTCATTGTTCAAGCTGTCACGTCCACTTTGTCACATACATTTTCTGAGCAATATTGTAGAAGTCGTCAGCACTAAGCAGTTGTAGAGAGATTTATACAATTTGTTTTGAGTGGAAACATTTTATTTTCTTTGTAACTTGTAAATTTTTTTGATACATTTTATTTCTTACTTCCATAATTAAATATTCCAATCCCTGTAAAATTACAAACTAATTTGGTTACTGTCAAGGTTATAATTAATTTTAATTTTAAATTACATTTTAGCTAAAGCTGTGCACTGCGCTGAATTTTTTTAAGGAGCAGTAATTAAAGTCTGAGTATAATTTTCTTTTGTTGTAAGTTCTATGATGATTGCAATAAAGCTTTACCACTGTTTTTGTGTTTACTTTCTTTTGAAAGAAATTATTTTTTTGGGCTTTTGTTGTATATTGCTGAATTCTTGTAAATAAATTTAAGCTAGATATGAAAGGACTACTACGTATAATGAAGTTTAAATGAAACATATTGGCAACTTAATAAATATTAATCAGCAAAGCAGAAAATTTAAACAGTTTTAGTTAGTGTTCACAGGAAAGTATTTGTTAGTTAGCTATTAATAATTCTCATAAATCTCAAAAATAAAATATCCGCCGATCTTTCAAAACTGTTTTAATTTTCGAAAAGTAAATTTTTCGCTGCTGTACGACATGTTTCCTAACGTCGACTGATCTATTCTTAATAATGGAAACAGCATTGAAGACACTTGCAAACATTTTTATGAAACATTGTATTTTGTATTATTTGTACATTGTAAACTCAAACTTATATTCTTTATACGCATTTTCCAAGGGATGAATGACAGAATTGGCCATTCTATGTTGCTTACAAAACTTGACACCTATTACATCCCTATCTGCCAAACAGGACTCAATATGTGGCATTGAATGGTTCAAGTCTGCCGAATACATACATGGCTACCTCTGGAGTATTGCAGGGGTCTGTCCTTGGACCACTATTTTTTATTATATTCATCAATGATATTGTAGATGGCTTAGGTTAATTATTTAATGTACGCGGGTGATTTGAAACTTTTTTTCTAAAACTAATTCCATTGACGACTACATTCGAAGTGACTGGTGTATTAAATATAAACTCCCGTTAAATTCCCAAAAATGTAATGCAATGTGTTATATATGCAAATTGAATCCAATCTCCTACGACTGTACCATAAATGATATGATACTTCACAGACCTGAAACTCTGCGAAATTTGGGGTTCTTCTTTGATAAAACTCTATCATTTAATTCATATATAAATACCATTGTCCCTGGGTCAGTAACGTCTTAAGTCGCTATGAAAGACTCCTTGGCGCATACAATTAGTCTCCCTGTAAATCTCAAAAAAAAAAACAAATACAAAAAAAATTTAAAAATAATAAACAAAATGTATATGTGTGTGTATAAGTGTGAGTATCGTATATATGTGTACATATGAATACACGATAGATATAAAAATATATTTAGATTTTAGTTTTTTTTACAGTATGTTTCTGGTTGTTGGGGTTAAGTTTATTAAATTAAATTATTAATTTTTCTTTTTACAGACAATAAGTTTAAGATTAATTACACGAGGTGATATACTGAAGGCTAATTAAAACCATTTCATTTTCCACATGGCGCTGAGCTAATGATTTTTAATAAATCGAAGCGTTTTCTACTACTATACCATTGTCCCTGAATTTAGTAAAATGTATGGACCTATAATGAGATATACCCGTGATTTTTCGAATTTTCGAATTGTTTAGATTCCACACTACAATGTTGCATATTAGTAGTTTTGGATCAGTGCAACGTAAGTTTGTGAAGTTATTGCATTTTAAATTTGGTTTTTTAACTAGCAATAGGTTTTCTACAAGAGGCCTTGCTGCGTAAATACTCAATAGTTAGTCTGAACCGTAAGCGAGAATGACTCTCACAAATATTTCTTCATAAAATAATTAATAGTTTGATTGATCTGCATTCTTTTTTTAATTGTTTTTTTTTCTGCAGTACTGTGGTGAGCAGAAAAAAATAAGAAATTTTTTTTTCTAATGTAAATCTGTCTCTATTTGAATATGTAATGAGTAGCCGAAATAAAACAGATATCACATTTAATTTATTTTTTATTTTAATGCTGTAGTTATTGCTATAGTAAATGATGGATGGTTAATGAGACAAATTGCACTGCGTTATAACATTAAAACAAAAATTTGGTGTCTAACATTTTGAGAAAGTGGAGAATAAACGGTACGATTAGTAGAAATCCTGGATCAAAGGACAAAGGTATCCTACTTAACAAGAAACTAACTATTAATATTTCGTTATTGCACCATTTCTATTTATAACTTCTATAAGTCTGTTTGGCATAGTACAAGGGTTTATACTTAGTTAATTTAGATATTAGAATATTTCTTAATAATTATACATAGTCAAGCATTAGATATTTCGTAATTATAAATAAATGTATAGGTATCGAACTGTGGACTTTAACAGTACAGGTCAACATACTGCGCAGTCATTAAAATGTTGATGTAGACTAATTTGATACTTCCTAGCAATAATTATAATGTAATGAATTAATATAATTTGGATTGAATATAGAATCATTAAAAAGCCAACAGCGTTTTTATTACATGGCGATCCTGCCAGCGCGAAAAAAAATTAACTATGAAACTTAAAGTTATATGTTAAATAGTCAAATGTTTTGTCTACGACTCTATATTAGATTAAAGTTAAACAATCAAAATGGGTCAAACGAAGTCGACCACACAAAATTTGGAAGAAAATGGAGTAGTCAATTCTAACTTCATCGTCCAACAACAAGAGTACAATGTTACAAAGGACGTGAAAATCATATTGTACATTATAGTTTCGTTAATGGTGGTTTCCCTGGCCATAAAAGTATTTAAAATATACAGGAGAAACTTAAAAAAACAGGTGAAGCGAAACTTAGCAGCCTCAACACTCAGTATGGATCCTTAGAAGACAGTCACCCCGGTTCGCCTCCAGATCCGGCCTCCAGCAGAAAGTTCCGGCCTCCAGCAGATTCCAGCAGAAGATTTTGTGATGAAAAACTAAGTGAGTGTTGTGTGACTAGTGAAAGTGTGCGCTACTACGGTGATTAAAGAAAAAACACAACAAAATTAGTTTTAAAATAAAGGATAACCTAGAACGACTGTAAGTTTTCCTTCCTAGACTTATATTTATAGTGATGTTTATGTACCGATAGATATTTAGGCTACTTTTAAATGTCTGCATTTCTTATTCTGAATTTCTATGTCGACCAACTGGGAACGGATTCAGCTAGATCTACTTAAATATAAAGAGGACGTAGTTAATCAAGCTAAACACGCCATAAAAAAGGAAGTACCTAAAAGCGATCTAACTAGACAAGATATTCGAGATACTCTTGTACAGTTATTTAATGATACAACTAAATATATTGGTATCCATTGGTCCAACCTAGATAATGGGCAAAGAAGCGCAGTTAAATCTATTTTTCTTAAAATTAGAGATACAATAATTAGAGCATTTCAGTTATTAAACGTTAATTATAAGGTTCCTACGAATTGTATAGAACCAATTGATATTTTGATTTTTGACGAAGACGGTTGTGTTGGACGAAGATTCATTAGCAATGGCAATGACGAACGTCGAATTTTTTAATTTAGCTAACAAAATTTTGCCACAGGAATTTGACGGTTCTCCCGATAAACTACAATCCTTTTTAGATGCATTGGCACTACTTGATACTAATTCAAATGACCATACTGCTAACGCCGTCGCTTATGTTAAAACACGTCTAACGGGCAAGGCTAGAGATTTAATAACAACAGAAAATTCTCTCTTAGGTATAATAAATACTTTAAAAAATGGGATTAAAGGCGAAAGTTCTCAGTCGTTAACAGCTAAAGTACTAAACATGAAACAGAACCATAAGGATGCTGTAACCTACGCCGCAGAAATCGAGTCGTTAGCTGAAAACCTAAAAAGAGCATTTATAAGAGAAGGTGTACCTTACGAAGTTGCGGGTCGGTACTCTACAGAACACGTGGTTAGATCCCTCAGTACTAATTCAAATTCGGAAAGAACACGATTAGTTATGGAAGCAGGTACTTTTGGCACAGTTCAAGAAGCTGTTACAAAATTTGTTAATATTAGGAGATCTTGTTACGGTAACTAACGAAAACCGTCATAAATTTGACGCGTGGTATAATGGTCCATTCCCCGTTGTTCGTGTAGATGGTTCGAATTGTACAATTCAGAATGAGAAAGGCAAATCGACCACAGTACACAAAAATCGTGTACGAAAATATACATAATGTAATTAGATAATAATTAATTGTTAGTTGTAAGTAATATTAATAACCCTTAATAAGCAAATGTAATTATATCGTTAAATTTAACTACATATAAACCACTCTCGATATTTTTCATCCTGACTAAAGAATGCCCTTGACAAGTGGCCATAGTGAAGGTCATTCTCTTAGAAGGGATGGTGTAAGGGTTTATACTTAGTTAATTTAGATATTAGAATATTTCTTAATAATTATACATAGTCAAGCATTAGATATTTCGTAATTATAAATAAATGTATAGGTAATCGAATTGTGGACTTTAACAGTACAGGTCAACATACTGCGCAGTCATTAAAATTTTGATGTAGACTAATTTGATACTTCCTAGCAATAATTATAATGTAATGAATTAATATAATTTGGATTGAATATAGAATCATTAAAAAGCCAACAGCGTTTTTATTACAATAGAATTAAATAACCTTATACAATAATCATTACTAATAATATTTTCCCATGCATTATTTACTATTTCCAGTAATTCTTCGGCATGCCGTGGTCTCACATTTCGTTTTTGGATACTTCTTACGAGTAGTTCCCAAACTTCTTCCACAGGGTTAAAATCTGGACTATGACTGGGCCAGTTAGGATCATTGATGTTGTTATCTTGAAACCAGTTAGTTACGGTATGAGCAGTATGAACGGAAGAATTGTCTTGTTGAGATATGAACTCATTATTAGGAAATAATTGTGACACAGAAGGGAGCATAATATTGTCTAAAATCCTAATATACGTTTCAATATTAAATCGTTCCTCAATATGCCACAAAACACCAGGACCACGTGCCGATATCCAAGCCCACATATTGACGGAAAATCTACCAGTTTTATCATTGTTAGATATATATTTCTCATCGAATCGAGTATTCGGAGAGCGGTAAATACGAATGCGACACCCGCTGTGGGTTGACTCGAAAGTTTTTTCATGTGTAAAGATTACATTGTTCCAAAAATTTACATCATGCGCTAAAAATTCAAGCACAAATCCTACTCGAGCTTCTTTATGTTCAGCTTTAAGTAAGTATTTCTGTGCTGCTGAACGACAGCGTAACTTCCATTCTCTTAGTCGCCAGCGACCAGTACTACCCGATCCAGGAAAATTCGTTCCTTCAGCAGCCTGAATAACTGAGTAAAATGGATTTTCTACTAAAGCATTTACCAATTGCAAATCTTGTTGCTGAGTTGATATCCTTCGTCGCCCTGATCCAGGATTTCTACTAATCGTACCGTTTATTCTCCACTTCCTGAACATGTTTACACACCGAATTTTTGTCAATATTATAACGCAGTGCAATTCGTCTCATTTACCATCCATCTTCTGCTTTAGCAATAACTCCAGACTTAACTAAATCGCTTATATGAGGCATATTAGTTTTTTGCACACTTGCAATAAATTATGACAACTAACTGACAATGTCACAAAAATTAAAGTTAGATGTACACAACTAGATTTTAGCAAAATACCGTTATAAGACTTGTCCTATTTTTTTTGCTCACGACCGTACTATCGTTGCTTACATAATGCACGTTAACTTATTTTGTACTTTCTTTTTGTCTTTCACGTCAGAGCCTAAGGCCCAATGTATATTTCTCTAAAAAATTTCTATTTGTATTCTACTAGTATATTTCTCTAATATTTATATTTGTAATACCTTGCTATACCTCTTGTCCTGTAGTTGGGTTGGTACCTGTTGGACAGAATAAATAAATAAGTAATTTGTATTAGAAGCTAACTTCGGATTTGTGTTCTACAATCCCATTCTTAAAAAAAATGCAAACATTCTACTTTAGCGGTATAGATACTAAATTTTGTTTTTTGTGCAAATTATTATTGGAATTTGATGTTTACTTTATTAAACTGTGCACATCTTCTATGGCTACTTCTTTGTCATACTGCTATGCTGCACTGCTTTAAAAATATGCTCAGCTTCGTTATATTACAAACTTTGTTGGTGGTGATTCCTTGTCCCTTTCCTTGTTTCTTTCTTTCTCATATTAAACCTCATTTTCTGTAAAATTGAACTGACTAAGGAATAAGTATTATGTTCTACTATTTCACTTCACTTTACCGATTTCGTTTTATATTATACATATTATTACCACAACATAATATAGATTAATGTGCTTTTTTAGTAGTATTCTAGTTCATTCTGATACAATTTTTTATTATTATTTCAACCACTTCACTGAAGTTCTTTTTTTGACCATCACTTGCACGTACCTTGGCTCTTCGAATAGTTCACTATTATTGTATATTATATGGTGACTTAAAAAAGCAATAATAAGAATATCATGAAAGCGGTCAAATGCCCTGAAAAATATGCATATTTGGTATCTATTTGCCTATTTGCATCCAATTCCTTAAAAATGGCTTATGTGATACACGCAAGGTTAAGATCTATTGGTAATGAAGCCATGTTGATTGAACACAATATATCACAGTTTTATAGCAAATATTAAAAAAAATCATATTCATGCACACTTCATAAATCTATTCCTACCCTAATGACTAAGATATAATGGTGGCCGTACTTTAAACAACACAGTCTGTATACATTATATTTGTGTAGATATATGTAATAAGTGAGCTGCTTTAATAACCCTTAATGAATATTTTCACTCAAGCCAGCGCTAACGCTTCTAACCATTTATCAAGAGGATATTTATTCAAGTGGGACGTTTTATTGTATAAAGTATGCCCATTAGTTGACGGTATTATAATGTTATAAAGCTAAGTACGATATTATCATAAAGCAAATTAGAAAATATATGAATATGTAGCAAACTGAGAGTGAAAAATTTTTAATTTAGACTTCAGAGTTGTATAATAAGGATCTATTAGAAAACTTATACTTACTCTTTTTAGTGTTATTAATGTTTAAAAATAAAAAAAGCTAATTTTCCGTATTTTGACGCCCTAAAAGTGTAATGAAAACATAGGTTTTTTTAATAATACATAATTTTTATAACATCTTTATACTTCGCATATTAACTTTCCACATACAAAGTGTCTTATTTGAAATTAAGACACCGAGATATTTTGGTCATTTTGTTGAAATCTAGATTTGAGCTTTAGCAAAATTGTAGTCTTATATTATTATAAGACGTACATTTCGAGGCAACCAACTTAAATTTATTTAACAAACTGAGACATTGCAGCCCCACAAATGGGGTCCACCCGATGATTTGCTTCGCGTTCAAGATATCGAAAAAAATTAGACGTAGTTGTTCAGAATCTAATTTTGAGCTAAAATACCAATTTTCATTACGAAATTTGCATTTTTAATTTATTTCAATATTTTTCGTAAAGTTTACACATGGTTACAATTTTGGTTTTCAATTTAATAGGTTGCCGTTGAAATGGGAAAAATTATTGAACAGAAGAATCGATTTGACACAAAATAAAGAAAGCAAACAAATAACTTTTGGCAATTGAAATAATTAAAGAAACAACAATTTAAACTGACACTCATTTTTTGAGATATTTGCCCATTAACAGAGACAACTCAGATAATTGACCACTATCCAGTATTATTAAAATATTGCCCATTGGCACTTGAAATAGAGCCACACAAGTTTAATAAAAAACTGAATTTAAAAATTATATTAACTATAAAAAATTCAGAAGAAAACCCAAATAATAGGAAAGAATATTCGAAGAATGCCACAAATAACTTTCAGACAATATTCAGAAGTATCTTAAAGTTTGAGAATTATTATGATATTTATATGATGAACAAAATAATGCTGTGGACTTGTTTGTTAATAAATTTCAACTACCTATAAATGAATGCATAAATAATATTAAACTAAAAGGTAATGGGAACAAACGGAATAATCGGATTACTAATGCCTTAATAAAATCAATAAACAAAACAAATAATATGCACAAAAAGTAAAAAACAATCCTGAAAATAATAATCTCTTAAATCAGTATAAAATCTACCAAACTAAATGATTTAATTAAAAATGTAAAAATAAACTATTACAAGAACTTAATCAATAGAAGCAACAACTGTCCTGCAAAAATGTGGCAATGTGTGGAGCATACTCAGGGTCCAAAAAAATACATATTACCAGCATAAAAAATTTGTAAGGAGAAGTTATTATAAATAAAAATGTAATTGCATATCATTATAATACATTTTCAAGTGAGATAAGTGAAATTTTACCTAGTAAAATCATTAAGCAAAAGATATATAGCTTTTCGAAATCTCGACTAGTCAATTCATTTGTTATTGGAAGTACTGACGTACAAGAAGTAAACAAGATGATTGCTGATTTAAAATTTAAAAAAGCCCCTGAGGTTGGTAAACTCAAGGCCGAAATTTTTTGTTATTAAAGCGTGTTTTTTAGTTTTCTAAACTATTTTTTTTATTTTTACTTTTTAGTTCGGTTTGCTATTTTTTTAAAATAATTTATAAAATGTGTAATATTAACAGAGGCGCATCCAGCAAAAACGCAACAATAGATTAGCCATTTTCTTAATTTTATTTTATCCTGATGATCCTGGTGAGAATATTAGGACATTCTTGTATTATATCGGTCCTTGATAAGTGTGCAAAGTTTCAGTTTAATCTGACGTTTTGAATCTGGTGAGAATCACGTTTAAAGATTCCGTTACATACAAAAAAACAAACATACAGGTAAAGCTAATAATAGCGTGTTAAAAATTAAGAATTTTACTGCCAATATTCAAATATTTTAAAAAAATTTGTGATAAGAAACACCTTAAAATAATGTACCATACATTAGCCGAGTTACATATTACATATGGGGTCATAGGTTTGGGAAAGGTAACAAACTGCTTCTTGAAATATCTAGAAACAGTACAAAAGTGGATTCTAAATATCATATACGACAAGAATTATGATTATTCATCCCATGACCTACACTTAGAAAGTTGCATACTTGATCTCAGACAACTTTACTGTGAAAAAAATTCAATAGAGGTGCGTAAAATTAAAAATAATATGAAAAGAAAAGAACATACGGAATCAGAAACAATGAAAAATTAAATTAATATCCCAAAATGTGCAAAACAATTGGTCAAAGAAATTATATTGGGCCAAAAATATGTAATTGGCTACCTGAATATGTAAGAAATCTGACCTCACACACATTAGTTTAAAAAAATTGATAATCCTCCAAATGCGACATAAAATTCACCTGTTAATTGATATAAAAAATTATAGTTTAAAGAAAACTAAAAAACACGCTTTAATAGCAGACCAAACTAAAAAGTATAAATTAATGTTTACATATTTTAAATATTTTATTGTAAAAATTGCACCCCACGCCTCATAAACCCCCACATCTTTTATTCAGTGTTTGCTAGGTGGAAATAGAGCAGTACACATAGAGCTCCTCGTACTGTTTGCTCTCATTTGAGGCCCTAAATGTGGCATATGAAGTATGAAAGTAGAAAAGGATTACTGTGCACTGTATTTTCCTACTTTTGTTGGTTTCGCTCGATTATAAGATATTCACTAAGCTACGCTACGCTGATGAGGAGCAGTAACTCCGAAACACGTGTCATTGTGTCACATTGTTGTTTCTCTTTGAAGTGTAAGGCAATAACGTGTTTCTTTGTTTAAGTGTTTGGCCTCATAAATCTCCACATCTTTTAAAAAATATAGTTAATAAAAAAATATAAAATACAGTAATATAAAGAGAGTAAATATTCATAGGATATCAAATAAGATACTCCCCCCTCACCTCTCTTTTCGCTCTTCCTCGTCTCCCTTTTATCATGTCTCTCTTAGCCCTAAAAAACAAATAAGTGCATTATATTTATGCTTACCTTCTCTTGCAGTTGAAGTAATTTTATGAAAAAATAAAGTAAAAGTAATTTTAAAAATATAGTTAATAAAAAAATATAAAATATAGTAATATAAAAAAGTAAATATTTATAGGATATCAAATTAGATGCTTGAGTATCTAATTTCATATATATATATATAATTATAATAGGAAATTCTCAGCTGCAATTTTTATGTTTTTTTTACGTTTTAAGTGAAAAATCCAAGAAAAAGCACTTTTTTTATTTAAATTTCTCGTCATTTCCGGACAGCCATTTTGAATTTTCCAATTTTAATGTCAGATTCTTAATCAGCGACCATAAAAACCTCCGAGTATAAATTTTTACCGAGATATATTTAATATTAAAGCATTAGTAAAATTATTGTTTTTTATGCGTGCATAAAATGCACTTTTGGATGCAATCAAGGGCTAAAAATTGCATCTGGAGGGTCAAAAATTACTCTATATGTACAATAAAGTTTATGTAACAATAAAATAAAAAGTTTCTTGTCAATGTTAATTATTTTTAAACGATTATATTTGAAAAACTATCGAAATATCCGAAAAATAGTAAAAATTGCACTTTTTTGCATAAAAGTGCATTTAAATATGTCTTCCAGCCAAAACTGTACATACGCACTATCATTTGTTTGTTACTTACAACTAAATCTATCATTCTATCCAATAAAATCTGATGGAGAAAAAACTTCTCGAAAATGGACCTCAAATCATTATTTCTGACGGCCTATATAGACCAGGGCCGATAATTTTTGAGACCAAAAAAATTTAGAACAGGATGACACCGATTGAAAAAGAAAGAAAATATAACAAAAATAAGAAAATTACGGGCGATTTGAGGTCGGGAAGTGGAAGGGGGTGAACTTTTAAGGGTGGAAAACGGTTCATCACGATATCCGGCAGAACAACAACTCCTATCGAAAAAAGTTAAATAGCAAAGTTGTACTTAATAAAAAGATCTACAACTTTTGTACTTACACTTTTTTCACATAACCTCAAAATATCTGCGAAAAATCAAAATAACCGACTTTTTGGTATTTTTTTCTCCCAAAAAAAAATTTTTTTTCACGAAATTTGGTGTAAAATTTTTTTTTTTTTCTGGATAAAATACCAAGAAGTCGGTTATTTTGATTTTTCGCAGATATTTTGAGGTTATGTGAAAAAGTGTAAATACAAAAGTTCTATATTTTTTTATTACCTACAACTTTGCTATTTAACTTTTTTCGATAGGAGTTGTAGTTTTGCCGGAAATCGTGATAAACCGTTTTCCACCCTTAAAAGTTCACCCCCTTCCACTTCCCGACCTCAAATCGCCCGTAATTTTCTTATTTTTGTTATATTTTCTTCCTTTTTCAATGGGTGTCATCCTGTTCTAAATTTTTTCAATTTTTACCATTTTCAAAGGCTTCGGCCCTGGCCTAATAATGTTTACTTGCTGTTCTGTTTGTTTACTTACTATCTATCTATTTGTAAAAACTGCTTAACTACCATTTGTATCTACGTATGTATTTATCTTTATTGTAAACATATTTAAATAAATGTAAGTTGACTTTTTCTACTTTATTACATTCTATCTAACGTTCATTTGTAAATTTATAAGTGTAGAAAAATAATAGGTAATACTATGCATTAAGATAATGCCTCTAAATATCACATTTACATTTAACAGTTACGCTTTTCTTCAGCAGATACTAAATTAATAACCAACTACAGTTAAATATTTTCGCGAATTTTAATAAATGTGAATAAATTCCACCGAGACGACATTGAAAAACTGTGCCCTGTAATCAATGAACTACACCCGCCAGTGGGAGATTCCTGCAATGCTTCTTATCGCGAGCTCTCAGGCTGCTTGATCTCCGTGAAAAACTGCTTAATTGTCGCCCTTACAGTAATTCCGTCTCTTCTCGACTTGTGCTTATTAAATTCAGTGGAATTATTAATCTTGCTACGTTGCCATTGACATGCAATCTTAATCGCTAATGTAATTGAGCGAATAATTTTTATGCAAATTTGCACTAACGGAAATTTTTATTCTAAAATTCCTGTCCGTTTATATGACTTTATTTGACAAGAATAAAGATGAAAAAATGCATGAAACTACAAGCTAAAAGATTATAAGCAACAGTATCAATCGTGATTTTTGAAACTATGTTTAATTCAGCATTTAATTCGACACTACAGTCTTATACCGGTTAATTTTTTAACCTGAGACTTTCAAATGACTCGAATAATAGGCATTCTAGGAATAAAATGTCCATAATCAAAAGGACCCGTCAGGAAACCTGATGGAAAATGACTTTCTGTCAAACTATTTGAAACCACCTAATTTTAGTAGTCTTTGGAGAGTGGATAAAAAATGTCAATGGGCATTACACCCTAAAAACTCAGGGTTCAAAGATATACGCCACCGAAGTTGCACTACTTTATGTTTCATAACCTGCATGTATGATACGACATTTATGCTTTATGCTTACGAAAATGGATTGCCCAGGTTGAATAAAAGTTTAAGGGAAGACTTTTCATCATCGTCGATGATTTTAGTCTCCAAAATCCTTCGAGGTCAAAGGTCAAGGTCGTCTCAAAGTCTCAAGTTTGAATCTGATTAGAAAGGAAATATATATTTTGTGAACTTAAAAATGAAAACAGAAGATTTTTTTTACTTTAGATATGATTTTGTTTTTGCCAGTTAGATTGTGAAGGGTGGTAATGAATAATGTTGAAAAAGAACAAATCGGAGAAAGTCGGTTAGATAAGAAGAAATCAATATGATATTCAACATAGAACTCTATTAACTTGTATACTCTCGGATGGTGGCAACGTGCCCCATTCAAGTTTCGCCCATCAATCAGGAGAGAGTAGAAAGGCAAATCATGTATATAACAATATACTATTCTGTGAAAAAAAAGCGTACATCTACTATCTGCCGTTATAAGTCAGACTTCATTTCCATGGCAACAATATTCTAATTGTTTAAATCTTAGATATCAATGAATATCTACAAATGTCAAAAATAAGTCCTGTGATTGCTTGTCAATTAAAAAATGACTCAATATTTAACCGAAGTTATGCAAACTCGAATTATTGTTATGTTAGAAGAGGGTTGGTCAATAAGAATGGTTGCGGAGCATTTTAATATTAATAAATCTATTGTATTTAAAGGAACGGTGGGAGGAGGAGCAAACTGTAAGAAGAAAGGTAGGATCCGGACGAAAATCAATTTCTTATGCAGATGATGATATTGCTCTTTTAAATCATATAAGGGAAAATCTGTTTGCAAGTACCATACATGATGTAGCAGTTACAAATATCCCTGGATCACGATCGACTGCTTGTCGAAAAATTAAAAATCATCCAGCAGCAAGAAAACTTTCCATTACTTTGCAGACTAAGCAAACGCGCTTACTATTTACTTTAAATTACATCTATCGTGAAAAATTTTGGCAGAATGTCGTGTTTAGCGATGAAGAAGTGTTTCAATCCAAAAACAATGGTCACATTCTTGTTTACAGACCTAGACTGTGAGTCCATTTGATGAAGCCTGTGTCCATTTAATACAGAGTAGTGGGAGATTTTCAGTAAATGTTTGGGCGTGGATAAGTTTCAGAGGAATGGGTGTATGGTGGAAAATAGATGGTTCATTCAGAAATGAAATCTATGAAATACTTCGGAATATGTAATTTCAACGACTCATTTGTACCCTGGAAATAACTTTATTTTTCAACATGACAACTGCCCTGTGCATACAGCAAATATTATTACACAGTGGTTTCTAAATAATAATGTTGAGACATTGCCTTGGCCTGCCTATAGTCCTGACCTAAATCCGTTGGAAAAAGTATGATGTTATATTGCAAGAAAAAATTATCAAATACATTTTAGAATTTATAGAAAACGAATGGGAAGATACATGTAACAAGGAGAATTTTATTCAAAACTATATTAATTCGATGCCTAGCCGTTTAAGAGAAGTGATTACATGAAACGAGGCAATGACGAAATACTAATTGCATAGAATATATAATTTATATTTTTTAAAAATTATTCATTCATATTGAAATAAAGTTATTGCTTAGAATAAATATAAAGTGTATTTTTAAATTATTCGTCTTGAAATAAAGTTTATTATAAACAAAGCTCCAGAATATTATGACTATTACTTTTAGAAATTAATTTGCTGCTCAACGTCAATATGTATTATTTAAAAAAAACACTATTTACATAGCTAGAAAAACCTTAAAATCACGCTCAAGAGTTGTACGCTTTTTTGCACAGAATAGTACATAGTAATATAAAAGCATAGGCTGTCTGCATTAGCAATCATACGTTCGTGAGCAAAAAAATAGGACAAGTCTTATAACGGTATTTTGCTGAAATCTAGTTGTGTACATCTAACTTTAATTTTTGTGACATTGTCAGTTAGTTGTCATAATTTATTGCAAATGTGCAAAAAACTAATATGTCTCATATAAGCGATTTAGTTAAATCTGGAGTTATTGCTAAAGCAGAAGATGGATGGTCAATGAGACAAATTGCACTGCGTTATAATATTGACAAAAATTCGGTGTGTAACATTTGAAGAAAGTGGATAATAAACGGTACGTTTAGTAGAAATCCTGGATCAGGGCGACAAAAGATATCAACTCAACAACAAGATTTGCAATTGGTAAATCCTTTAGTAGAAAATCCGTTTTACTCAGTTATTCAACCTGCTGGAGAAACAAATTTTCCTGGATCGAGTAGTACTGGTCGCCGGCGAGTAAGAGAATTGGAGCTACGCTGTCATGCAGCAGCACAGAAATACTTACTTAAAGCTGAACATAAAGAAGCTCGAGTAGGATTTGCGCTGGAATTTTTAGCGCATGATGTAAATTTTTGGAACAATGTAATCTTTACAGACGAAAAAACTTTCCAGTCAACACACAGCGGTCGTATTCGTATTTACTGCCCTCCGAATACTCGATTCGATGAGAAATATATATCTAACAATGATAAAAATGGTAGATTTTCCGTCAATATGTGTGCTTGGATATCGACACGTGATCCTGGTGTTTTGTGGCATATTGAGGAACGATTTAATAGTGAAACGTATATTAGAATTTTAGACAATATTATGCTCCCTTCTGTGTCACAATTATTTCCTAATAATGAGTTAATATTTCAATAAGATAATTGTTCCATTCATACTGCTCATACCCTAACTAAACTGGTTTCAAGATAACAACATCAATGTTCTTAACTGGCCCAGTCATAGTCCAGATCTTAACCCTGTGGAAGAAGTATGGGGACTACTAGTAAGAAGTATCCATAAACAAAATATGAGACCACGGAATGCCGAAAAATTACTGTAAACAATAAATAATGCATGGGAAAATATTATTACTAATAATTATTGTATAAGGTTATTTAATTCTATGCCAAACAGACTTATAGAAGTTATAAATAGAAATGGTGCAATAACGAAATATTAATAGTTAGTTTCTTGTTAAGTAGGATATCCTTTGTCCTTTGATTCAGGATTTCTACTAATCAAACTGTTTATTCTCCACTTTCTTAAAATGTTACACAACCAAATACTTGTTAATGCTATAACGCAGTGCAATTTGTCTCATTAACCGTCCATCATTTACTATAGCAATAACTACAGCATTAAAATAAAAATAAATTAAAAGTGATATCTGTTTTATTTCGGCTACTCATTACATATTCAAATAGAGACAGATTTACATTAGAAAAAAAAAATTGTCCTATTTTTTTCTGCTCACGACAGTACATGCAGGCTATGAAACACAAAGTAGTGCAACTTCAACAGCGTATATCTTTATATTTTTGAACCCTGAGTTTTAAGGCGCAGTGCCCATTAGCACTTTTGATCTACTGACCATAGACTACTAAAATCAGGTAGTTTCAAATAGTCTGGCAGAAAGCCATTTTTCATAAGGTTTCCTGCGGGGTCCTTTAATCATTCCGCGGAGGAAATAGATTAGAGCTAAAATTAGTCACCCTCACCTAGCCTTGTAGGTCGGGTGGGGCGTAACTATGAAATCTGAAATAAGAACCCTATTTTTTATTGCAGATTCGGATTCTACGGCTAAATATACGTAGGATTTGTCTGAAACATTTTTTTCGATTCATGATAGATGAATTAATTTTTTTTTCGATTTCTCATACTGAGAACCTATGCATACGATTCTGCAATACGTTTGCAACAAGAAATACAACATTTTCATTGTAAATAATCAAAATTCGTCTTAAAACAAATTTTATTTATAAAATTTTTAATGATGGAAACCCTTTCATGTACAAAACCAAAATCAAGTTCTGTAACTCAATAGTTCTAAGACACCTACAATGTGAGACTGTGATTTACAACTCTCGGCTTTCTGCAACCGATTCTAATCTGTTTGAGGCAACATAAAAACCTGTCCGGAGCTTCTATTTAGCATCCGTAAATTTTAGTCGGTGTCCCATAAATTCATGGAAGTTTATGTGCATAGTCCATATTGAGATACATCGAATGATGCATACGAATACTGTAAATTAAATATTAAATTCCTGCAACCCAAATACGTGACTAATTTGCATCCTCAGCAGCAGGGTGTTTATGATAAATTGTTAGATTTATAGTAGATATAGTACTAATGATAAAATCATACAAGGCGGTCCAAAATTGTCTTTCAGTATTTCTGAATGAAAATGAATAATAAGCGAGACATACCCTTAAAGGGGGATAATAAATTTCAGTTTTTTGCAAGAAAATTAAAATGTTATGACGAGAATAGTGACAGTCAACTCCTAAAACTGCTCTTTCCTATTATTTGGGTTTTCTACGACATGTATTATTATCCTCTTCAAAACAAATCACCGAATCTACAAAATAATAGAATTATTGGAAAAAAGCCTCTGCGCCCGTGACGTTTACGCCAAAGGAATAGTCAGAGGTTATGTTTTGCAAATAATATAAATCGAAATAAACACAGAAATAATGTATTTTGCTGACGTTTTGGTAAGTAATCTCTTTCCGTTTTCAAAGCTTTTTTTTGGAAGAACTCTTATTTTGCTGTGTATGTCAAATACACAGCTTTAATATTCTGTTTATGTTATTTCCATAGATACTACTTACACAGAACATAGAACTGATGATATTTTCTTTTAGATAATGTTGAGTTTGTTAAGTTCTTCTTTTAACATTGGTAGCCAGGTTGTACAAATATCTACAGAACAATTCGATACGCATTTATCTTCATTTAATAAGATTATTGCTGATTCTTTAATTTTTCTTTTTTGGTATCTGTTTCTTTTGTTAAAATTTTTGCCGAGTCCCAATTTATTCTATGTCCGTTTTCTCAAGCATATTCACAAATCTTTGATTTCTGAATTTCATTCTTTCTAATGTAATTCTTGTGCTCATCCATCCTCACACTGAAAGGTCTGGATGACTCACCCACATAACATTTATCACATTCGCACGGGATATTGTAAATACAGTTTTTTGAATTCTGTTCCCTGTTTATCGGTTTTGTTTTTGTTAAAATAGATCTTAAAGTGTAAACTCTATCAACAAAGGCTTCAGGATATTGATTTTGTACTAGAACCTCTTTGATAAATTTTTTATCGTTATTTAATATTTCATTATTAGATGAAATTATTTTTGCTCTATCGTATAAACATTCTACAACACCATTTTTAACGTTTATTGACTGATTTGAGTTAAAATTTAGATATCTATTAGTATGTGCGGGTTTTCTATAAACGCTTGTTTCAATTGTATTATTTACCCTTCTCATTAAAATATTAAGAACGGTAGTTCATTCCTACTTTCTACTTCTAATGTGAATTTAATAGACGGTTCCTTACTATTTATATTTTCCAAAAAACTATCTAGTAAATCGACACCATGAGGCCAAATTGCAAAGATGTCGTCAACATATCTCCATCAGACAACCGGTTTGTTTATACAATTTTGAACATGTGTGTTCTTAAAGTTCTCCATGAATATGTTACTTAAAATTAGTGATAATGCAGACCCCATAGCCATACCAAAATCCTGCTGATAGAACTCATTGTCCAGTTGAAAATAGGTTGTTTTTATACACAGTGTTAAGAGTTCCATTATGCTATTTACACTTAATTTAGTTCTAGTTTCCAAATTATTATCATTTAGCAACCTGTCTTTAACTATTTTGAAGGTTTCAGAGATTACTTTCCGAAACATCAGCAAAATACATTATTTCTGTGTTTATTCCGATTTATATTATTTGCAAAACATAACCTCTGACTATTCCTTTGACGTAAACGTCACGGGCGCAGAGGCTTTTTCCAATAATTCTATTATTTTGTAGATTCGGTGATTTGTTTTGAAGAGGATAATAATACATGAGGTAGAAATAATAGGAAAGAATATTCGTAGAATGCTACAAATAACTTTCAGACAATATTCCTAAAACTACTCCTTAAGCAGAAGGGAAGGTTTGACTGATGCCATGTAAACTAGAGTCCGGATGACTTATCACTGTATTTAAAATATGAATATTTTACGGGAGTCGGAACATATTGCAGAGAACCTGAAATATATTATCCCCCTTTTAAGAGGCATATCTCCCTTATTATTAATTTTCTGAAATAAGTTTATGCAAAAGACTACCAATATTTTTGGATGTACAATCAGCAGCAGAAATATCAGGAAACAATTTTGGATCACCTTGTGTTTATACAAGATATATTATAAGATTTTTAAAAAATTGTTAAAAAACATGCTGCCTGCCATTCGACGGAACATGGTATTAATAAGAACAAGCAATTTTGTTGAGGAGTGAATGTATAGTAAGAATGAATCATTGGGTATGGTGTCATCAAACAAGCCGATGTACACTAAAAGCCTAGAACGGTAAGTGATTCAATTCTCGGCCGAAGTAGTACAGAGAATAAAGGTATTTTAATGAGGTAGTAAAGTTTTTATTGTGTTTTTTATCTGCACGGTAAAATTGAAAACGACTATACATTTTATCCTTTAGATACTTATAGCTGAATCTTGAGGTAGATATAACACTGATAGGAAATTTTATTTATTCATGCTTTTTTCTCTTGCAAAGTCAATTTATATTAGATTCACTATTTTCTAAGGTTCCTCACTAAACTGAATTCCGTTTACTAATTTAACTACCGACTTTTGGGGAATACACTATAGGTCTCTTCCTTCTTTTTGTATATACAGGCTGTCCATTTTATCAGGGCCCTCGAGAATATCTCACTTAATATCGGTCGTACAAAAAAAATTATTTTTACGAAAATTGTGCCGATTTATATAACCTACAAAATGGTTTAAATACATTTGATATCCAAGGCCTATTTTAAGAGTTATGGCGGAAAATATCAAAAATGCGGAAAACGTCTAGGCCAAATATCTCCGTTATTTCTATCTATGTCCTAAGGTGAAAATTTTTTGCAAAATATAGTGTTTCAAGGAGATTATATCTAATTTTTTCAAAACTCTTGTATTTTCAGATTTACTCTTCAGGCTGTTAAAAAAATTATATTGAAACGGGCGGGAAATGGTGCCATCAAATAGAGTATTTTCCTCTCTTTTCAACGATATATCACATGCCATATTTATTCATTGGTACTACGTTAGTTATTATGAAAACATTTTTTTTAAACCAATAATTTTTTTTAAGAAGCATTATACTTGCTGTGGAGAAGTATGATTAAATAAAACGATAAAATAATTCAATAAGTTGTTCAAATCTTTGCTATAATAAAACATTAACACAATTAAGATGAATAGAGTAAATTCAGGTAACAAAAACAAATTAATAATAAAAAGAATATTGCACATAGAACATTAATATTTATCTAATCCTCAAAATAATTTTTAAGATATCATATCAAGTATGCACAATCGAGCGCGGCGAGGCACTGCATTTAAAACATTACTCAGCATTTCGAGGGTAACTGTAATGCATGCCTGTTGAATTCGAGCTTTTAGGTCCTCTACATTTTGCGGTGTCGTCAAAAACACCTTATCTTTAATATACCCCCATAGAAAGAAATCCAATGGGGTTATATTTGGAGAACGAGGGGGCCATCGAATTAATCCATTTCTACCTATCCAATGTTGAGGCAAAATTTCGTCTAAATAATCTAGGCAAGTCTGAGAATTGTGGGGAGGAGCTCCATCTTGTTGAAAATATTGAAAGTTGTGTCGATTCTCTAAAGGTAGGTCATCTAAAAATTCATTAAATTCATTTCTCAAAAAGTTTAGGTACCTTTAACCACAGGTGACCATCATAAAAATAAGGACTTATTAAATTTGTGCCTAAAATACCTATCCACACATTTATTGAAAAACGATTTTGAAACCCAGTGTTTTTATGCCAGTGTGTAGTTTCAGAAGTCCATTTGTAATGAATATTGCGATTAAAAAATCCATTATTGAAAAAATTTGCCTCGTCGGACCAAAGTATTTTACTACATATTAATGGATCGGCACGCTTCTTTTCCAACAGCCACCCACAAAAAGTCGTCCTCCTTGGTTTGTCCCCCGCTTATAAATTGTGAACTTTTTTGGCTTTATAACACCGGTAACCATTTTTCTTTACAATTTTTATAGCACTTTCTAGCACTTGTTTTATTTATATGACAAGCAATTTGAATTTCTCTTAATGATGTTTCCCGATTATGTGTATTTTTATTTCTTACATAATTAATAACTCGGTTTACCTTATTTACATTATCAGTAACACTGTTCAACCTTGTCTTCTTCTTTAAAAATGAACCATTATTCTTCAGTTTCGTGGCTAATTTTCTGAACAGAGTTTTATTCGGCTGTAGTGCATTGGTAATATGTATCGAACATATTATAACGATCAATGTGAGTGAAAATCATTTTTGAAAATTCTAAATTCTTAAGCGCGTGTGATTGACAGAGTTTAAGTATTAACTGAGATGATCTGTCAAAAAATTAAATTGTCAAGTTTGTTCATAGCCAACTATTTTAAAATAATTGAAATAATTGTGAAATCATGAAATACAAACAAATGGATTTTATACTTAAATTAATTAGTAGACATTTTAACTTTCTGAGAAAGGAGTGACGCTTTTATGGAGGACCTCTATACATTGGCATAACTGCGAATACTCTTTCCATAATTGCTCCATGTTGCTTCCATGATTATTATTTTGTTTTTGTTATCTGAATTTACTTTATTCTTCTTGATTGTGTTAATGTTTTACTATAGGAAAAATTTGAACAACTTATTGAATTATTTTATCGTTTTATTTAATCATACTTCTCCACGGCAAGTATAAAAAAAATGTATTGGTTTTAAAAAAATGTTTTTATAATTACTAACGTAGTATCAATGAATAAATATGGCATGTGATATATCATTGAAAAAGGAGGAAAATACTCTATTTGATGGCGCCATTTCCCACCTGTTTCAAAATAATTTTTTTACAGCCTGAAGAGTAAATCTCAAAATATAGCGGTTTTGAAGAGAACTAGATAAAACCTCGTTGAAACACTCTATTTTCGCCTTAGAGTTTTTCTCGTATCTCTTCAAATAACGGAGATATTTGACGTAGACGTTTTCCGCATTTTTGATATTTTCCGCCATAACTCTTAAAGTAGGCCATGGATTTCAAATGTCTTTAAACCATTTTGTAGATTATATAAATCGGCACAATTTTCGTAAAAATATTTTTTTTTGTACGACCGATATTAAGTGAGATATTCTCGAGGGCCCCGATAAAATGGACAGCCTGTATGTAGTCGTGTTCGTTTTCTACGCGTCAATTTTTTTTCTTTTTATATTTACACTTAAGAATTTCTATTCGTAAGAACATTTTACTTCTTCGCCTACTAAGTAGGCATCATCAGGTAAATACATCAAGTTTCATTGAACTTCATAGCCACGAACTCGAGGGAAATTAAATTTCATATGTGAATATTAATGTGAATTATTGTTATTTATTAGCGTATCAAAAGTGTTCTCTTGTGATCGTCAATTTTAATGAATTTTAGTCTTTGGCCGGTTAAAATTGGGCAAAGTCAAAGGCAAGACCATTTTGGCTTATTACGGTAAACGATCACAATCAATGCCTGGAATTTTTGGAGTTCGGATTTGGTTGGGAGGGTGGTCAAAGAGAAATATTGAACCACACCACTTAGGTCCCATTGGGCCCGTTGTGCTTCCTTCCTGTAGGCAAATCCTCACCTAGGCCTCCAACCAACCTAAACTTGAGAAGTAGCTGGTGATATTGCTTAGGAGAAGATCTCCCTTGCATCGGCCAAAGTAGGCCAATGTTCTCCCAAAATGGATTCTCTAATTGATGAGACGACAGAACAGACACAGAGTACATGTTCACAACCTCTACAGAGAGGTGTTTCGCTTAATCTCATATTATGGAGATGTTTCCTTAACTGACAGTGTCAAGTCTGGATTTCCGCTATAAAACGTAGATTCCTTCTAGACATTACCAGGTAGTCTATTGCTGTACTCTTGTTGGGATATTTTAGCAGTTCCCTAGTAAGCCGGCGGCTCTTTGTTTCATCCCACAGCTTCTTGAATTCGTTGTGGGTGTCCTCTTCAATTATTTATTTTATCGCCATGATCGGTAGCAAACTAACCGGGCCAGGCCCAAGAATGTTTAGGCCTGCAGCCTTCTTGGTCTGTCGGCTTCTTTGTTGTCACTGCACTGTGCATGTCCTTTCACCCAGCATACCGATATGTTATTTATGTTGAAGGCACCACAAGTGCTTGATGTCATTCCCATACTGTTCCTGCGGTAATTTTTAAACTTCTCAGGGCTAGTAGTGATTGTCTACAATCTGTGTAGGTCCTGATTGTTTTGGCCGTAGCTTATCTACGGAAAATCTATTTTGCGGCTAAGGTTATACCCTGCAGTTCCGTCTGTATTACGCGGGCATGCCCATTCATAGCCCACTTATATTGGATTTGGAGACTTCTGGAGTATATTTCACATCCTGCCACATCCTTCTTTTTTATCCGTTTGTGAAGATGTTGATCACACCTTCACCAACAGCTTCGGTCTAACTTAACCCACCCGTTTTAATTGGAAACTCGATTTTTTTTTAAATCATGTTTCATTTTTACACTCTGTATTTAAAGCTACCAACGCCTGCTTGCTACCTTAATGGAAATACACTTTATGTTGTTAACTATCCTAAATATAACTGTAATGTAATTATATTGGAATAAAGCACTCAGTATGTAAATTTATTTAACCGAGATTTTACAATACTATGCTGTTTTCACAACTAATAGATAAAGCTAATCGCGGCACGAACCATTCATCAACCCTCTCGAACCCTATTTTAGTTAGCAATTCTAATGTTGTTTGTATATCAGAGAGCAGAACTTAATATGGATTAACTGTTTGTAATTTAGTGATGCCAATTACTGAAATAAAAGGAGATAGTTGTTATAATATTATTAGGAAATAAAAATCTTGCTAGTAATGAATGTATTTAAATTTTAAATAAAGAGGAAACAACCGGAGATATAACTGTTGATAAGTTTAAAGCTTTCTTCCTCACAAATAACGTTGAAATTACTTCCAACGTTAACTTTAGCAAGAATAGAGTGAGGAACAATCACGAGACTCGTCAATTTTGGATTCTGAAATGACATCCTGCATCGTACAAACTTTATCCCTAATTTCCACCCCCTTACGCATACACCCTGGGAAGATCCACCAACACCGCCCTCCATGCAGTCGCGAGTCGGATTGTGAGATCCTTCGACAATAAAGAGCCCACCTTAGGTGTCTTCATACACGTAAAAGGTGCATTTGATAGGACCACCTTTCCAAAAATTACAGTGGCTCTAGTGGAGAAGAATGTCCCTACAATCATGGGAAGCTGGATATCCAACATGATCTCGAAGAGAGCTGTACAAATCAGTGTGGAAGATGCTTCTGTACGAGGAATGGTCGCGAAAGGCTGTCTGCAGGGAGGTGCAATATCACCATTGCTATGGAACCTCGAACCTCGTTCGTGATAGCCAGAGACCCTAAGAATAATCGAAAAATGGTGTAGAAATGGTTTATCAATCCCAGGAAGACGGAAATGGTTCTCTTCACAAGGAAAAGAAATCTAGGAGCACTGAAGGCATTTGCCTTTCTGGATACAACACTAAATTTCGCCTCGGAAGTGAAATAACTTGGGGTAACCATCAATGCCAAACTAACATGGAATCTTCACATAGATAGAAGACTAAATAAGTCTTATATTTCTTATGAGCAGTGTCGCAGGACCATGGGGAAAGCCTGGGGAATGAAACCTAAAGTTATGTGGATATGATATGATAATCTGTGGATCTGTGGTTTGGTGACCTAAGAGCAATCAGACTACAGCTAAGGTCAAGCTCAGTCAAGTGCAGAGAGTTGCCTGCCTAAGCATAACCGGAGCTATGCGAACAACATCAACGACAACTATGTAAGTAATGCTGTATCTGCCACCACTAGTTATATATATCTAGGACAACAATGGCATGCCTCAAATCCGATGGCATACAATTAAAAGTAGGCTGTGGATAGTCCAGAAGTCGCCTGTGGAATGAGGCTATCAGGAAGACGCCTTTTCTACAGGCGTGTACAGATAGCATTTCTCCCCGGTTTGTCTTTGACTGACCCTACATAATAGAGATGAATAGTGAGAATGGGGCTGCTGGCGAAGGTGTGGTCAACAGACGGATCAAAAAAGAAGAATGGGGCAGGATGTGGAATATACTTCTGAAGTCTGCAAATCCAATTTAAATGGGCTATGGATGGGCGAGCCAACGTAGTACAGGCGAAACTGGCTGGCATAATCATAGCTTCAAAAGAGACAAACCACCTGCAAAACAATCAGGATCTACACAGATTGTAAACAATCATTGCTAGCCCTAGTTACAAAATTACTACAGGAGCAGTATAGGACTGTCACTAAGCACTTATGGGTATCTCCAGCATGGATAACATACTGATATGCTGGGTGAAAGCACATGCACAGTGTAGCGACAACAAAGTAGCCGACAAACTGGCTAAGAAGGTAGCAGGTATAAGTATCTTTGGACCAGGCCCGGCCAGTCTATAACCGATCACGGCGATAACAAAAATAATTAAAGAGGACACCCACAATGAATTCAAGAAGCTGTGGAATGAAACAAACAGCTGTCAGCTTGCTAGGGAACTACTAAAATATCCCAACAAAAGTAATGCAATGGTACCTGGAAATGTCCAGAAGGAACCTATGTTTTATAATGGGAATCCAGACTGGACACTGTCAGTTAAGGAAACGTCTTCATAATATGATATTAAGCTAAACACCTCTCTGTAGACGTTGTGAATAAGAAGATGAGTCGGTTCAACATGTACTTTGTGACTGTTCTGCCGTCTCATAAATCAGAGAACGTTGGCACACTTTGTCCGATGTAAGGGAGATGCTCCTGGGCAGCATCACCACCTATTTGGCAAGATTAGGTTAATTGGAGGCCTAGGTGAGGGTCTGCCTACAGGGAGGATGTACAAGGGGTCCAATGGGGGCCTAAATTCTGTGGTTAAATAATTTTCATTGACCATCCTTCCAACCAATTCCAGACGGTGTTCCATTCCACTCCCTTCGAGTGGCAGTTGCCACCCCAAAATTTGTAAATTGGAAGTAGAGGCTTGTGATATCTCCTTTGAAAGGTCTTTTCATTCTCTATTCAAGAATGGCTACGGTTTTAATATTTATTGCAAAAATCAACGGTAAAAAAAATTATTCATATGCTTGACGTAATTCACAACAGCAAGCTAACAAAAATTAATAATTTTAATGTAGTAAAGCCCGTGAGCCGGCATGGCGCACGGGCTCAACGCTTACGCATTAGACATAAGCCCCGGGTTCAAATCTTGGCTGCAGTATACATGTTTAGTGGTTTTTTTCAACAGGCGGGATTGTGTGAGAAACAAAACGGCTAGTCGCTGTACCACTCCTGTGTTCGAGTCTCAGCTTCGACAGATGGCAATGTCGTACGAAATGGTCGTTGTCTAATTCTCTGGCATAACTTATGCTAAACTCCACCAGGACGGCACTCTAAATACGGTGATAAAAAAATATGGTGAATTTCGAGAAGGGTGAAATACGATTTTTTTGCACCCCCTATAGAGTTACTCCACTCAATGCCAAGAGTGTAGTTAATCTAAATCCAAAGGTATTTAAATGAGTTATATGACATTCTGTACAAATACGAGTAAATCTCAGGCAGCCACTTAAGTTATTTGTATTGTGTTAGAACGTGGCAGAATGTACTTCAAGTTTCCTCCAAGGCACTTTAATCAGTTCCTCGTCGACGCATCAGTTGAGACGTTGTCAGTCTTTGAAAACTAGAACTTTGAACTGTCTGCTCGCACTCAAAGTTTATGTAAATAGGTTAGGGAAACAGACCGCATTATTAAGAGAATTTACCTGTTAGAAAACATCGTTCAACTTCAACCCAACTAACTTTACTATGTAAACAGAGCAACAAATTATTGCTCCTTAATACATAGGAGTGTTCTTGTACGTTTGAGCCCTAAGTTCAATAAACATGAATTCGCACCATACGTCTTATATATCTCTCGACAGACACGTATAATGGAGAGCAACTAGTGTCGAAAAAGTGTCAGAGAATAGCGATATTCTTTTCTCATTCGATTCGACTAATAGTGTGCTTCTTAAACAACCCCATCTATTCCACTGTTACCAAATCGGTAACACTTCGAAAATGCCACTATACATCCATACCCTTGCCAGGATGTTGTTATTGTTTTTTAAAATTACCGATATGATCAATTGAACAGCAGCTATTATTATTTCTTTCATATGTTGGATTGTAGAACTGTAGAAACAATGAAGGAAATTAAGTTTAGATCTAAGCAAAATACATAGTTTGATAAAAAATGCAAAGAAGTTGTAGCAAACAAAAACAAGGCAAATAAAAAACATTATTTCGCTAGAGAGGAAGACGATTATAATAACTATAAAATATGTAGAAACAATCTTGTCAAAATAATATGGAATGCGAAGTGTAATTTTCACAAGTAAATGATCGATAACAGTAAGAGCAATGGTATGCAAATGTGGAAACACTTACAGGAGATGATTGTTAGAAAAAATGAAAAGCTTAGTAGCTTTCATAATGATCTAAGTTAAAACGGAACATTATATAATAATGATAATAAAATCCCAGATGTATTAAACAAATACTATATGGGTAGTATTGAGTATATAGTTACAAGCATTAATTCCAATAACGTATATAGGAACTCTATTTTGAACGCTATATCTCAATATGTGTGTACAATGTCAACTTCTGATAAAATATCTTTGCAAGAATTATATAAATTAATTAATAAAAGTTAAAAATTTCGGTACTAACGAAGCTAGTCTACATATTGTAAAAAAAATGTTTCATATCTTAGGATATCCTTTTCCAAACTTGATCAACTTAATGAAGTAGATTCTTCCGGGTCTTGCCGTGGTCGTCGAACTTGACTTGAGGTTTGGCCGATCATCCTGTCAGCTTCTTCAGAAGGATTCTAAAGACTGAACTTGTATTACACTCCTCGTTATATACCTTCGGAGCCGCTTCGCTTCGCTGGTCATTGGTCGCGCTTGGTTCGCATCGCTGCTCATTCGTCGTGTTTGGTTGACCGTGACTTACTACGGTGCTGGTACTTGGCAATACCAGCCTCCACGTGTTACTAAGTCGATACCCATCCTCTCTTTTAATGTTGTTCACGTTTTTCATAATTTCCAGTGATTATCTAATGATTGGCGGATAATAGCGCGTATTCCTGTCTAATATATTGACGTCCTCGTAGTCGATTTTATGGTTTTTACGAGGACGAAAAAATTCTGGAAAAACTGAAAGTGCTGCTTGTGACAGGGATGTTCTTGGTGACAGGACGTCTGTCGGGTCAGCTAGTTGGAAATAAATAGCTTCGGACTTGGACCACTGTTAGTTATATTATATATAAATAATGTAGGGGATATCCTAAATAAATGTAAAATTCATCCCTTTGCAGATGACATGCTAATATACTATACCCATGATAATTTCAACAAACTAATATCAACTATGACGGAAGAAGTTAAAAAATTTAGAAATCAATTCAGAGATAACAAACTGAAAGTAAATGAACTAAAATCCAAATGGATGTTTATAAGTAACAATTACTATATTATTTGGCATAGTAAACATTTTCATTTTCCATTGGAGTGCGGTTTTAGGGGGTAAAATAGGCTAGGTTTTTTGGCAAAAGGAAATTAGGCCTCATTTTAGACAAATTTTTCTATCATATTTGGATTCAGCATGTCCGAAAACCCTTCAATCCATATTCTCAATGATCTCAAAAAGGAATTGTGGCAGAAACGAAAAATTAATTAATTTCTTAAAAAACGCTTTTTTAATTTTAAACTTCATTTAATTGCTATAACAAACTAAAAACAACTATTTTTAATTCTGGTCTCTTCAACATAACCACCTTCTAACAAAATACACTTTTCAACAACCCTTCTTAACCCTTCAATCACATTTCTTAAAGTTTGGGGAGTAATTTCTTAACACGCATGCCTAATCCTAGGGCAAAGCTCTTGTCTGTTACGCGGCCGAGTAGCGTACACTTTATTTTTCAAGTACCCCCATAGAAAAAAGTCACAAGGGGTAATATCAGGCGATCTAGGCCATGGTACTAAAGTGCTATTTCTACCTATCCACTTCGTAGGGAAGTTTGCATTTAAAAAATTTCTAACTATTAGAGAATTCTGTGCGGGGGCACCATCTAACTGAAAGTAGTACATTTTTCTCTGTACTAAAGGCATTTCCATAAAAAAAATCATGTAAATCATTTTGTAGGGGCGAGCGTAGGTGCGTCTTTACTATGTACCTACTTCGGGATGCGATGTAAAGCAACTTTTTTTTTTACCTTTATTTAACGTCGGCCTATTTCCGCTACTGAGGCCTAACACCGACGCCTGTAGACGAGCTACCCCCAACCAGGAATTTTGCCGAACCTCTTCCCTTAAGAAGAGTAGGGATCTTTTACTTGCCTAACATTTAATAGACAAGAGACCGACGGCTTTATATCCCCTCCAAAGGATGGTATATCTCCTATACAACCCTCGCCTAAGGTTGTATAGCTTCCGCGCATACACTGATATACAAGCCGCTGGAATATGTGTGAGGCAAGAACGCGGTTTCCGTTGGAATAGCCACCCATCCAAGTACTAACTGCGCCTGTCGTTGCTCTACATCGCATACCGAAGTCTGTACATAGTAAAAACGCACCTACGCTCACCCCCGTTGAATTTATTAACCGGATCGATATTGAGAAGTAATATTTTACCCAAACAAAGATATTCATTCACAATATGAAAAACGGCGCATTACCGGAATATTTAAAAAGCTAGTTGTAGTTAATAAAATACATCCTTACCATACCAGGTCTGCCTTAAACTTTTATGTTCCACCAACTCTAAGAATTCTACAGTGAATATTTTGTTCCATAAAGGTATCAGTTATACCAGTAAATATAACAAAGGTGAAGGAAGTATTTCGATGGAAACATAAATATTATGAAATATGGTCGAGACCTTAATCCTGTTTTTTTTTTATTAATCATTACACAATTTTCTCTGTAATACTATCATGTAGAAGAAGAAAATAAATCATTGTAGATAAACTGGTCATTCTGTTAATTTTACGGAAAAATTCTATTTGAATAAAACATTTTGCGTTGAAAGTTAGAGCCCTATGCCAACTTTCATTGCATTTGAACAAATAAAAATAACACTACAAATTAAAGTTAATAGCTTTTTATTTTTAATATAATTAACAATTTCAACGAATCAGTAATTTTGTATAATATTTTACACTTTTTGTCGCTCGCCTATATTTGCGAGAGGCAATCGCACGTTCGCCCCAACAACGCGAATGACCGTTTTCACATTCGGTGAGTTTCAGTTCAAGCCGAGGTGAATGGACGACGACTACGTAGAAATCTACAAACCTTTGATTCGTCTCCAAAAACCGCCTCCAGCATGAGCGCTACGAGCCGCAAGCCGAGGAACGCGGCGAATGACAAGTGAACCGACTACATATTTCATCCTCCACTCGCCTTTTGATTTGACTCGTCATCACAAAAAAAAAATTAAATAATATTTTTAACTAACATCTATCCCTATCTGCTTAATTTGCTAAAGTTGCTTTTGAACCGTTTAAATTATTTGTTTTGCAGAAAGATTTGGCTGCTAAGTTATACACGAATTTCACAAAACGTAAATTTGCTGTTATATTGATATTAGAGAAAATCATAGAGATCAAGAATAAATCTCATAAAGTGACGAATCACGTTTTAAAATGTGTTTTACTCTGTGAGTTGTGGATTGTGCATATTTCAAATAAATGTGTTCTTACCTACGATATAAATACATTTATAAGGTATATTGAACTGAACCAAAGTAAACTTTTCTTAAAAGTTTGACAGTAAAATCGGTTGTATATTTTTCCCCTTAGTCCGACAAATTAAATTTAATTCCTATTAAAGCTCCAGCTCTCCCCATTTTCTTACTAGCGCAATGAAAAAAACAACAAAACGAAACGAACGGTGTAACCTTATTTATTTTTTATTTGATTTCTCAAGAGTAAAAAGATCAAAATTTCACAGTAATCACCATAAAATATGAATGCAAAAGGCCTTAGTTCAACTTATGAGGCTAAAACTTTATCGCATCTAAACATACAGGTGCAGAGGGATAAGAAAATGTCTGTAGAAAAAGTTACCGTCAATCCTGAGACGTTGGTACAGACTTTAAAAACATCGTTATAAATGAAACGTTGAGAATGTCCATCGATCCCCCACTGGTGCTAAAAACAGATAATATTGTTTTTTCGCAAGTATCTCTTAAACAGACACTTATTGTTCCTGTTACGCCCACTCCTATCCTTTCAGTCAACTTAGATCCATCTGTATACCAGATGAGTGACCCTTATTTCAATCGCAGTGCTCGTCTGACGACTTTTAATCGACAAGTTAAACGGACGGCCAAACTCCTGTTTGATTGGCATTGAGTCGTCTTCACTACCTCGCCTGTGTTTGATTTTAATGAAATTGTCATTTGTGATTAAACTCGGAGCGCATATTCTGATAATAAAATAAATGCCAATGACTTCAAAATAGGATAGACAAAGCATCTTCTTGGTTTGTTGTGTATCATTTATTTGTTTACATTGCTTTAAAAATAAATACTGGTACTCAGCAGTTTATTGGCTAATGGCACGTGGGTATATGCGCACGTAGTCCTTCTCAACACGTTTTGTTTACAATCCAGTTGCAGCGTTGGCCGCCATTAAATTGTTTGTGATAAACCGAAGTTAAACGTTGTAGTTACAGTGGTTTTGTAGTGTTTTTGAAGACAGAAATTGTTATTGTGAATAAACAATGAGAAAATATTGTGTTGTATGTAGATATCTCTTTAAAATTTGAGTTAATCGATCTTTTCACAGGTAGGTGACATTATTATTATAAGCGTAACCTCGGGTTGGAATGACAAATAAGCGAAATTGTAAATGTTCAATGCAATAATATTGGAAGTATAGAAAATGTTTTTATGTTTTAAAATTGAGTAATATTATAGTTAAATGATAATAAAGTTGAAGGGCAAAATGAGAAGATATTATTTAGAAGTGCAATATTATATTATTTGTAGAATTCCAAGGAATATTAAACGCCGAGAAATATGGGTCTGTCGCATTTTGAAACATTTGGGAAATGAAAATATTCCTGAAGATAATGTTGTGTGCTCAGATCACTTCTCATCAGATGATTTCACAACAAGTAAAAGTGGCCGAGTTGTTCGTAAAGAATTTGCAGTATCTGACTTACGAAGTTCATCTAAGGAAAATGTACAAGTTGGGTAAGCTATCATTTAAAAAAAGTGATGGGAATGATGGGAATAATTATAACATGTATTTATTTTTTGGGTTAGTAATGCAGTAAGAGGAAAACTCATTTTGTTTATGTGACATATCTATACCAATTTATAAGTGTAAATTTAATATTCAAATAAATCATTTAATAAAAAAGCAATGTTATTCATATTACTTTGAAGTCAAACTAGAAGAGAAATTAATATATTAATTATACGAAGTAATCACCCTCTTTAACATATACGCCACTGGCAATGAGTTCCAAAACATAAACAAAACTATCTCCATCCTTTTTTAATAATAGAATGTATGAGATAGTAGGGAAACACAACAACTCATGTGTTAATGTATAGGACATGCTTCGTCTATCCTATTCTGAAGTCATTGATAAATGCAATCAGTCAATTGAGATTTTTCCATTTCGATTTGTTTTTTATGGCACGGGTTTCTTTGTCTACTGAATTCCAAAAACTGTATTGATATATTTTGAAGTTGCAGTATTGTAAAAATAACATATTTTTGAAATAAATGTTCATAGTCGACAAAATTTAACTATAGCTTCTACTAGTTTTAAACTTGTATTCATGCATAAATATCTCCATTACCACTTGTAGAACAAATTTAAAACTGACTATGTCATTTTAAAGATATTTTCTTTATGCGACTGACCAAAATCTTTAATTTAATTTATAGAAATGCGTACTGAAGCCAATAATAATTCAAACCGAAAGTAAACTGCCCTTTGAGGAAAATAGGATTTCTATTTTCCAATCTACTCAAATTACCAATAATATGTGGTTCATATTCATTTCATATAAGTCTTATTTATAAAAGGACTTGCTGACGAAGGCTTTATCAGTGTTACTTAAACAGGCATTCTTCACCTTATTGTACTTATAGGGCGGATATCCAAAAGGGTAAAATCGACTCTGGTAAAATCAAATGAAATGAAACGCAATCAGTAGTAGTAAATTATTAGACTTAAGAATCGACCAAATAGAAGTCTTTAGGAGAGGGGTTATTTTTTTCGTTGGAATTTGGGTGAGGAATTTATTTACTTAAAGAATTCAAATTATAAAACATTGTTTTTACCTGTTTCTTGTAATTGTATTTCCAGTCGCACTGGATATATTACAAAACAAATATGGATTATTTAAAAAGAAATTACAAATGCTCACTCAGGCTTGAGACCAAGGAGTTCCGGGTTCAAATCCTGGCCAGGGTATGGTTTAGTGGCGTTTTTCATGTGTCTCCGAGCTGGTACTAGTAGATTAGACGGGGTTGTGTGAGAGACAACACGGCTAGTTGCTCTACTACTCTTGAGTTCGAGTCTCAGCTACGGCAGATCACAATATAGAAGGGAATGGTGTAGTGTAGTGGTCCATCTAAGTGTGTCCTGGTTGAGTGGTGGAATAGCTAATATTTAAAGCTCTCGTTACATTAAATATTACTAAGAAATAAAGTTAAATTTACGTTCTAACAAAAAGATTTTGAAAATTTTGTGTAAAATAATTTTTGATTCCATAACACATCATCTCTAAGCCCTCCTTTGTGCCGCCCCCGACCTCCTGACGAAAACCTTGCTCCGATATTCGAATTTTTTGTTTATTAGAAACATTGTTAGATTTGGCGAAAAATTGTATTATGGCCTTGCTTAGGCTTCTAGTGCACTAATTTCACCATTATTCAATAGCTTCCTTCCTTGTATCTCCCAGAACTTATGTCGAAATTTCAAATTTCTACGTTGAGCCGCCTTCGAGAAAAAGTATCACATGCGGGACTGCCGTCTGACAGATTGACAGACCGACATAACAGCAGACGAACAGACTGACAGACCGACAGACGGACAGAGTAGCTCAACATAATCGGAATACGAATAAGACTGATTTTCAGTTTTAATAATCTAATAATAATCTGATAACGCACATCGAGTAGTGTGTATGAGTATAATGTCCTAAAGATTTGGCATTTTATAAAAGTGGTTTTTATACACCAAAGCTATTGATTTTTCATCATAAGGCTTTTAATTAAATATTTTAACTTTGACATCTTGACATTTTCATTTAGAGAAACGCAGATAAAAACGCTATATACGATAAATATTGGTTCATAATTCAAAATATAACAGATTTTTAAAAATTAGCATTTTTTACTTTATATTTTTGCAACTCAATTTTTACACCTCAGCAATCCCCTCAAATTGGTCAAAAGCCACCCCCAAAGTCCCTTTTTCCGTGAACCCATTTATATTCCCCAGTTTTTCGACAAATTGTTTTTCCTTCGTATAGAACAGAAGATCCCTCGAGGGATTTGATCTCACCCACCCCTACCTCAGGTTTCTACACCTGTAGGGGGTTGGAAAATAGATATTTTTTTGTGAGAAAAAAAATCATGCTTTGCAGGAGATGTTTCTTTGAATAAGATTAGTAGGTGACCAGGGTTGTGTAACCACCCCGAGGGTTGTTCTCATAATATAGCTCCTAAATATAGGAAATGGTTTTCGCTTCCTATTTTGCAATAAAAAAACCATGTTCCGTATCTTCAAATCTATAGAGACTCGTGGGTTGTTGTTTACGATTCTTTTACCTATTTTTAAGCCGAAAATTGTAACGTTTAAAAGGATTTCAGATTCGAGGATGTTTGAGGTCTAACTCTCCCCACCTAACATGCCTCATGCCTAATTCATATCAGGCATATTATACCGTGGAAACCTTAAATTATCATATTTTATACCTACATATTATTATGAAATAATATTAGACATTAGTCCATTGAAGGCGGAGGAACTACCGAATGTTTGCGACTGGGAATAGATAATGCTCCCCTTCCATTTTCGAGGGTACAGTTTCTCCACCCCGGCAACCCCCTTAAATTGGCCAAAAACCACCCTCAAAGTCCCCTTTTCCATGGACCCGTTTATTTTCCTCAGTTTTTCGAATAATTGTTGTTCCCTCGAGTAGAACGCAAAGTCGCTCGAAAGATTTGACTTCAGCCACCCCTACCCCTGGCTTGCACACCTATTGGTGGCTGGAAAATTGATATTTTTTTTGTGAGAAAAAAATTGATATTTTACAAGAGGTGTTTCCTTTAATAAGATGGTAGGTGACCAGGGTTGTGTAACCAGCCCCGGGGGAAGTTAATTCACTGTGTGTGTATTACTATTAATCAAAAAGATTTTCGATAAGCAGAGAAAGTTATTACAAAAACATTTTTATAACGTGCCAAATGTAGAAAACAAAAAGTGGCATGGTATAAATTATGTAAATAAGGTTAGCAACTCAGTATGTAATAGATTAAATAAATTAGGTATTAATACAATATCAACGAATAGAAATAATTTAGGTCGCTTGTTGATTAATAATAAAGAAAAGACAGAATATATTAAAAAATCTGGGGTATAGTGTGACGACTGTGATGCCGTATATATATAGGTCAGAGTGGCCGTAGCATAGATGTGAGGTTAAGAGAACACAAACAGTCTATTTTATATAATAAAAAATCAACTGGTTTCGCCGAACATTGCATTGAGCGAAATCACGTTTTTAACGGTAGTATTGTTAAACTTTTGCATAATGTAAACAAAGGAAAAATCCTAGACATGCTTGAAATTTTAGAAATTAAGGAGGCCCTAAGAAACCATAAAAACGTTACAAATACACAAACAGAATGTATGAACAATACTGTACTAGACACAGTAATAAAATTAAAATTAAGTTCGTAGTTCCGGCCTCTATTGTTACATTTTAAGAAATAGCAAATCAAGTTATTATCCCCCTCTAGATGGGTAGAGGATTTGTAAGATATATACTGTGAACCACCACTTTCAGGTCAGTTTTTAAGAAACTTTGATAATGGTCGCAAGGCCGAGATATATGTCAGAGATATCTTAACAAAACTAATGAAACAATCAACTAAGTGCGTATTGTAACTATTCTTTTGAATATTTATAATTAAACTAACAAAACAAGCCAAAAAAATTTCTCTTTTGTCCTATTTTTTGTTTTGCCCATTGACAAAATTGTATTCGGTTTTCATAATCCCTATCAATCAGTTCCTGCATTAGTTGAATAAAATTTGTTTTTTGTAGGATTCGATGGACTGAAGATAGGTTTATATCGTTTTCTCTTACCAATTCTCTTATACTGCGATGAGGATCTTCAATCACGCTCAAAAGCATGACTGTTTCGTTTTATTCATTTCCTACGTCTTCTATTCGTTCTTTTTTCTCATATGCCACTTTCCCCGTATTGTCAAATTGTTTCATGGACCTCTCAAATGATTTATTAGAGGGCTGTCTTCTTTCAAGATATCGCTCCTTATAAATTCGAGTTGATAGCAAACAATTGTTATCACTCGCACCCAGAACATAAACCATATCGACCATTTCTTCTCCCAAAAAATTCATTATTGGAAAGTGCGAATTTTAAACTAATCTATAACTTAAAATAGGTGTAAATACTTTGTCACAATAGTTAATAATTAAACGTCAATGAGATAACTTTCAATTACTTTCACATTATGTCAAAATCATGGCTACTAGATCAGTTCGAAATGAAAAGTATTACAATTTAACGGTTTTTGATGAAAAAATAAAAATATCTCTGGAAATATCGATTTTAGGTATAGGATATTTTTTACAAAAATCGTAAAGAATTAACGTCCAAATTCAAAAATACAAAAATATACAGAGTGAAAAAATTGAGAAAATTTACTTGAATTAGCGCTAGTATAAAATACACAAGGTATAATTATAATCAATATTTGGTGGTTGTGTCGTTGTAGCACATCCCTTATTCACATAATTCTCTAAGCTCTAAATTAATAGATACAACTTTTACAAGTCAATTTTTATTATAAATTTAATTGTGATGAACCAACCGGAGATATTTAACGACGAAAGGAGATTGTATATACAGTATTTTGAACAACCGCCTCAAACAACCCAAGGTAAAGATCTGAAATCTGAAAATGAACTTTCTAAAACCAATTTGTGCGCGGCGGGTCCTCCAATCTTTGCCGACTGAGATATACAAACAAGTTAGTTCTACTGAGCGACTGCATTTCCTGTTCTAAACACATCTAGATAGGCTGCCGCATACATTCTAAGTGGACATCCTAATTACAGGATATCCGTCCCTGGAGTACGTTCTGGACCTGAGCAGGACTATTGTTACATTACAGTCATTTTAATACTCTATCAGAAGTGTTTGAAAAATAATTCACGTTTGTGTTTGGCTTCGTTAAATTGGTGAGTTTGAGTTGAACAAATGAATGGTTGAACTTTATTTATCTGAAGGATATTACATGTCACAGTTTTATTTAAAAAATACAGATAAGTTAAATATTACATACTTATATCTATTGTAAATCTAGTATTACATACTTCTATTATGTCTACAGTCTAAATTAGCAGAAATAACCTACTTTAAAGATCTAAGGTCGTTTTGCAGATTTGATTTGAATACTTTTACAGAGGTAGCATTTTTATGTCATATGTTAAGTATTGTGGAACGTGCCAGAAAGTGCCGAGGGCGGCGCGATAATTCTAGAATGATCGAGTAAATTCAACGCGGGTATATATACAGTGGATCTAAACGCGAGGAGGACAGTTTTGTATTAGGTAAACAAGTGTTAAGATGAAATAAGGAACAGTATCAACTTATAAGTTAAAGTAGTGAATTCATAGTAGATTAATAGTATAATTAGTGTGTTTTAGTATAAGGAATAATTATTGTAATTAATTGATTATTAAGTCAGTGGTTTGTGAAGATTCTTGTTGCGATCTATTGAACCTACATACAAGGTGTTTGCTGGAGATTGTAAACACGTAACAGTATCATATTGGATGAGACCAGAATAGCATAAACTGTTCTTAGAACTGGCTTTATAAGTTGTATTAATGTATTAATATAAATGTTACGTTCTAGTACTATATTGACGGACATCACTTATAAATTTTATTTCGCCTTTTTAGTAATTTGGTAGTAATTATTAACAATTTTATTAATAAAAATCATTATATACATGTAAAGATAAGTTTTAATGTCAAACCAGTTTAAGACATTTAGAATATAGAAAGTTTTAATATACATATATAATATAAAGTAGATAAAGCAATTTAAAAAGTGAATATAACAGTGCACATGATTCACCAATTGTAAAGCAATTAGATATAACAATTTCGACATTTAATATATTTATTTTGTCAATTGCAGCATTAACATTAGCGTTAGCAGCTGCAATCAAGGTATCATCAGCAAATAAGTTAATGAAGTCACAATCAATGGCCAAATTTATGTCGTTGAGATATATAATAAAAAGAAGTGGTCCCAGAACCCTTTCCTGAGGGAAGCCCGTCCTGATTTGAAGAGCATTTGAAATAACGTTATTAAATTTTATGCATTGAGATCCGTTATTTAAGTAAGTTCTAAGCCATTCAAGAACGGATCCGCGTATAACATAATTCATAAGTTTTTCAATTAGGATATTCCTGTCAATTGTCTCAAATGCTCTTTTAAAATCTAGAATTACCACAACTACATATGTTCATTACTCCACTCTGAAAATGTTAACTGTAATGCAGTTTCACTGGAATGCTTCCCTCCAAAACCAGATTGATTACCGATAATGTTATTATTATTAAAATTATCCACTAATTGGTGGTATGCAGCTAATTCTAGTAGAGGGGGTAGTGTATTTATTGGTCGAAAATCGAATATGGAAAATCGCAGGCTTGATTTGAATTTGATATTTATGCTAGTTTTTAATTGCTCAGGAAATTGACCTTCAAACAAACTAGTATTAACAAAATGAAGAATAACATGTCCAATCACTTGGAAAACTCTTTTTAAGCATCAAATTAATGTTTCTGTCCATGTTACATTCTAAAATAAGTCACGTTACTTTATTTTGAATATTTTGTAGTCTTTCCGTGTTAGCGTTTGAGTTATAGATTAATGAACAACAGTATGTAAAGTGAGGCAGTATTAAAGAGTTATATATGGTCATTTTATTTCTAGGTGATAAACACTGACTGACTCTTCCAAAGAAACCAATGTGTCTTAGACGCCAAATTTTTTTCCATTTTTTAGGGTTAGGAAATTTTTACTTAAAGAACTTGTCGAACAAGGTCGGAAAAAAATATTTTTTTTACTTACAAGCCTTTTTCGACCGTTTTCGATAAGTTTTCAGGTGAAAATTTCCTAACCCTAAAAAATGGAAAAAATACCAATGATTTAAAAGTTAATTTACAAGGATTTTGTTTTAAATAGTATTTTATTTACTATTTATGTTTTAATATAGAGTGGAAAAAAAATAGTAAACCTTAACTTTCACTTGCAATTTATAAGACATAAAAATTATAAAAATTAAAAGTAAGTATACCATTGGAAAGCTGAATTCTTCTTTAAAATGCTACCTTTTTTTTCGTTTTTAATGGGTACAAATTGCCTTTATTATATAGTGACGGTCGAGAAATGCTTCATTTCCCTGTTCGATGCGCTTGAAATATTGAGCGAACTGTGATAATTTCCTGCGCTAAGGGAAAAATTTATTTAAGAAAACTTTCTATGTAAAATTTTCCGCTCTTTCTCGTGGTGCTATCCGTTTTTATTTATTTTTCATTACTTTTTGAAATATTGGCAAAAAACTAAATTTTTTCGTTTCAGAGGGTTGTTTATAAGGGTTCGCGGGGGTAAATTTTGGTAAAATTTTTTGAGTCATTTTCTACTAGTAATAAACTAGCCTTTCGTGAAAAAATAGCAAGGTAACAATTAATTCCGACTTAAAACTCCTGGCAACTGGGCTATGATGATTTCCATTTATGTTGAACATTTATTTTCCCCATTAATTTATATTACAACGTAACTCATAATAATTCACAAATTTGTTTATTTTTGTACAAGTTAAGGCAATAATTCAACATGCAATCTCATGTTAGATAAGGTGCATGTTAAAATTTACTTTGTTATTAGAGCTGCAAAAAGCGGGTATACGTTAACATGAAGATTAGCTTAATTTGTCACATTTTACTTACAACAAAGAGAATTATCCAGTTAAAGAAAATTTATGGTACGTAATAATTATAATTATTGCGAATAATTTTTCACGATTAATCATAGAAATATTTATACTAGAGTAAACTTAGCATAGTTATATAAAAACATTGTAATATTTCACTTGTGATTTAAATCGCATTTGGAAGCTCTGATAGCCATGAAAATTGAGCCGTGATACAGGACACACATCTAACTGAAATTTTAAATTAACTCGGTCAAGAATGGGTAAACTGTCTGGTGCTTCCGGAAATTCATTCCACAAAAAATCCAAAAATTGGAATGTATTTGAATTTCCTTCAAAAAAGAACGGAAAATAAATTTATTACGGAGTATCCCGCACCAAACATTTACTTTTAGGGAATATTGTCTTTTACAACTGATAACCCAATTTGGATTTTCTAGTGACCAGTAGAGTTGGGATGAAACCGTACCATTGGTGGTGAAAGTGGCTTCGTCGGTATATAATATTTCTTTAATGAAATTAGATTTATTGAGGTATTCTCTTTGAGCCCATAAACAAAATTCTAGTTTTCTATCTTTATCTCCGGGCTCTAAAGTATTCAAAAACTTTGGTTTGTATGGCTTCAAAAGCTCTCATAATATGTTTTGATACGGCACCTCTGTCATTGAAGATTTTATTTATATTGTATACAGTGGTACTACTGACGTTTGGTCCATTGGGATATCTAACATTAAATTCATCTCTTGCTTCTTCCTAAATCTGAGTGAGTGATTCATGAACATGGAGTATCAAATGTGATATGTGCATCATACTTTGTGGATGAAAATTCGGTGGCACGTATTTATAACAGCACCTGGAATGTTGTAATAAACAGTTTTTTCTTAATAACTTTTAATCGTAGCGCTCGGCGAGAAAAACTTTAACATAAGAGATGTAGGTAATGACAATATGGTTCTTCTGGTTGAGGATAACTTCTGGCAAAATGTTGCCAATAAAGTGATGGTAGAGTTTTCAAAACTACAACAGTGGCTATCGGAAAATTACCTAACAGTTAACCTAGATAAGATTAAACTCATCTGCTTTAGTATATATGAGAGAAACTTAATTAAGATAGATACACTTCAGTTACATACATACTCATGTATAAACGAAACCGCGAATGTATGCGTGATATGGAACTGCAGCAAACAAAGCACATTAAATATCTCGTAATCATCATAGATCAAAATTTAAAATGGACAGAGTACTTTCAACAAATAATGAAATGCACAAATTGGTTTGGAAATTCCACCACCTAAAAAATATTTTGCCTTTTAAGACTTTAAAGTCATTGTATTATGGTTTGGTTGAATCAATTCTTAGATATGGAATAATAACATGGTGAAGTGCATATTCGGCAAATTTAGAGTCTTTAAATATATCTCAAAAACATATCATAAAAAAACCGCTGCTCCACATCCAGATTTTGTATCCAATATTATGCACACTAAATCCCAATGTAATATTTTATTCCCTTCAATAATAGAGTGGTGGTGGTAGAGGGGGTAGCTAACGCAAAAAAATTTTTTTTGACGTTTCATTTTTATATACACACTAAATCACATTTTAATTTTTTTTACGCCCTTTAATAATAGGGAGAGGGTGACAATGGGGGCGGTAAAAAATTTTTTTGAGGTTTCGTTTTTGTATACACACTTAATCACATTTTAATTTTTTTTTACCGTCTTTAATAATAGGGTGGGGGTGGCAATGGGGTCGTAGAGGTGGTAGTTAACGCCGAAAAATTTGTTTCAGACGTTTCGTTTTTGTATATACACTAAATCACATTTTAATTTTTTTTACTTCCTTTCATAATAGTGCAGGGGTGGTATTGGGGGTGATAGTGGGGGGGGGGGCGGCTAATGCAAAAAAAATTTTTTCGTGTATGCCCTAAATTTAAAACATTTTAAGCCATAGTTTATTAAAATCGGTTCAATACTATATTCGCAAATCGTAAAAAATCGTTGAAAAATCAATGATTTTTAGATTGTTATTATTTAACAGAAAAATAAACAATATTCGCTTGTAAACTATTTGAAAATTTAGTCTGTGGTATGCTTAAAGTATGATTCAAATTTGATAAAAAATATTCAATAGTTTCTGCTTCTCGCTGCATGAATTGTCGATATCTCGGCTTCTAATCATCCGATGTCGGTGGTTTTTTTTTATTTGCACTGGCTCGACGAACTCATTCCAAATATATCAAAAAGTAATAGCAAAATTCACTGTAAAATGGAGAAAATAAAAGGATATTTGGCAAATTCAATTTTATTTCATGTTTTATTAAACAATACATAAATATATTATAATCTACGCCTTTTTATAGTATTTACATGTTCATTATCATCACCCTCAGACTCATCACACTTATCACGCTCATCATACTCATAGTCATCATCAATATTATTTATATTATCTTCATTTTCTATCTCTTTTTCCATATTTAAATTACCAACAATTTCTCCATGAGTCAGTCGAAAGATCATCATCCATACCATCGTTTTCATTCAACATAATATTAATCGATACTGCACTTGCATTTGAACAGTTTTTCCCTTCGCAATTTGAACATTGTAATCCATGGTTCCTACATCCACATGCTCTCAAACAACCTGTCGTACTCCGGCAGGTTATTATTCTTCACTCTTAATAATCCTCAAGCCATACTAACTCTTCTCCCAACCCCATTGTTTCAAATCTATTTCATCTCCTAACCACTTCTGGATTTGTTGATATGTGCGAAATGAATGCTGGATCATTGCTCCTTCTGTTGGAGAAAGTGGTTCCAATTTAAAAGCCGACATAGTTGTAGACTTTTCGTAATTAATGAAACGAATTTCATTCAAAGATCTTTTGTCTCTCTTTGTACTGTACATACTCCTGACTATTTCACAACCATTCTCGCCAATTCTCTTTCTATCAATTACACCAGTTTGAACATAGAAGTATTCCACCAAACGCAACAAGTTTTCATTTTTTTTCTAGTAGTTCAATTAACTTATTTCCTTGATTCAAAGAAACAAGAAGTTGTGTCACATCCTGTGAAAGCATGACTTGATTTGACTTTTGAAAATTTGAAGCAATTTGACGTATAAATATTATCCGGGACTTGACTTCTAAATGGTTTTAAAAAGAAAATGTTTGATAAACTTGATGCAATTTCATGGAGAATAACCAACAGGTCAATATTTTTTCATTTGACAATACGTTGCCTTAAAAATTCAGCAAGTAATTCAATTTGTTTATGTGGAAAATATAATCCAGTTTTTATAACCATTTTAAACACTCAAAAAAAATATATTATTTGACTGAGTAACAATTGCATTAAGAAGTAGCAATCATCATCTTTCAAATGAGCCCATTTTTATAATCGTATTATTGAAAAATTGAACGTTATTGTAAGTTAAAGTCATCGTAATTCTATAAACAAATTAAATTATCTCGGAAACTATTGGATATTTTTTTATCAAATTTGAACCATAGTTTATGCATACTACAGACTAAACTTTCAAATAGTTTACACGCGAATATTGTTTATTTCTCTATTAAATAATAGCAATCGAAAAATCATTGATTTTCAACAGTTTTTTACGATTTGCGAATAAACTATTGACCGATTTGGATAAACTATGGCTTAAAATTAAAACATAATATTTTAAGTCGGAAACTCCTCTATAAAATACTTATTTCACTATAAGGAACGTAACCAGACTGCAACCAACAGCTACTCTCCGAGCTATGTGCTCCGCTGAGTGCTGAATTACAAGTTACAAGCCTGGCGCGTTAAGTGTAATAATTTCATATTACCATCAAAACGCTTCGATTGTAATAAACACCAGCCGAAAGACTGATTCTACTTAAAGGAGCTCTCGTGCCAGCCGTCACACATCACTTGCAGGCTGCAGTTTCGAGCTGTCGGCTCTCGTGAGTGCAAGGTAGACATGTGACGACCGACACGAGGATCACTTGACTATTTAGTACATTTTGGTATCTTTGGGATAGCGACATGTAAAATAGTCAGCAGGCGCCATCTAGCGGTCCAGTGTCTGTTGCAATCGAAAAATAAATAGCCTGACTCGGCTTAGCATAGGAGTCAGGCTATTTATTTTATTATTTACTAATTTTGGAGCATTATTTTTTTATTTGTATATTTATAAAAGAGAGCCTAAATTTAATTTTTAAGATATAACTCGAAGCGTTTTAAAGAACACATTTCTAGCTTTAAAAACAAACCATTAAAGTTTTAATAATAGTCTAAACTCCCTAACAAAATTTTTGTTGCTCATAGGTACAAATAATTACGAGAATTTGTAAAAAGTGCAGCACACTCAGGATTGTGCGGATCAGGTGGTTGTAACTACCAAAGCACGTAAATAAACGTAATTATTATTTTCATCAGAAGTATTATCGAGGTGATTAATTAGCTCTGAATAATAAAGTGTATTTAGCAGCTTTGTTATAGATCATTAGTTGTATCGTAAGACTAGTGTATCGAAGTACACAGAAATAAAAGGTAATTTCTGCTTAACAATAATACATCTTCCACACTGATCTGTCAGGAACGGTAAAACAGCTTGTTATTCTGAAACCACTTAAGGTACTTAAGGCACATACATTATTTTCTTTATGCATTTGCAAGAAGGTAAAGAAAATGTTAAGTAAGTTTTGATGTATCATGCAGAGTTTCTTAATGGTCGTCCCCATAAGAAGATGATTAGCTCTTAAGATGCTTAGTGGGCTACAAGGCACTCAGTTTCCGTAAACAATGTTGTATCTGAGATCTGAAAACTGTGGTATAAATAGCATAAAAGCTTTCAAAATATATATTGATGGGTCTTGTTTTATTTACATATTTGATGAATGTTATAATGTTAAACGTATATCTATTTTATTACTGACTTGATTAAATATGAATTATTTATTAATTCAGTATCAGTATGTTTGTACAGAATAAATAGCAATTATTTTATAGCCCGCTATTAGTTATTAGGGTTAGTGATTATTCTCTTATTTACTAGATTAGAAAGGACAGTTGGTTTGAAAATATTTCAATAACAAAAATTCACAGACCTTGCATATTTAGCAAATATCGTAAGCTTATATAAAATGCCAGCTGCTAATTTAATAATTTGGCACTTAACAGAAATTATAGAAACCTTAAACCCTTTAAAGTCAACAAGTAAGCATCATATGATATTTAAAAATTTATACCTATATTGTATAAAGCTTAATATAACCAATATAATATATATTGTACACAAGGTGTCTCACCGGGAACTGAATCGATCGATATAGAGAATAGACGCACCAGAAAATTTTGAAAATTTAGATAATTATTAATATCGGTGTGGCCAATCTAACTAAAATAATTACAAGTAGCTGGCACTTCCGCTTATACCGGAAGTCGATGCCAACTTGCTTTTTTCAAATAGAACACCCTGTATATTTTAGGGTTTTCGAAAGGAGCATAAAATTCTGAATCGAAAATATGTAGCATATCCTATAACTAAACCTAGCCGTTTCAGAGATATTTGACATTTTATAGAAAATTTGACAGGTACAACGATTTGCAAGAACCGTTATAACTTTCTTCGTGTAAAAGATCCTTATTTGCTTCTATTCTATAGTAAAACTATAGTTCACATAGTATTAAAACAAGCATGGAATGCTAAAATATTAAAGTACGAAGAAAAATTTTATAAAATTGATGACATCGAACAAGAAAGTAAAAGAAAAACTTAAAAATATCTCAGCTACCAGAAAAAGATATGAAGATACGAGGGAAGTAGTCATAAAAGTAATAGAAAAAAAAAATAGCTACAATTATTCTGTAATGATATAGAAAGAATTGTGTTATATAATTGATTAGAAAAACCTGTAAAAAGAGATATATTGATACTTTTTTACAGTTGTTAGATAAAGCGGAATATATATTCGCGTATAAAACTCAACGAAGCGATAAACGTATGGACTGAAAATGGATTTTTTTTACAAACTTAATAAAAACATTATAAAACCTAGATTAATTAATTAAATTGAATGTAAATAGTTAATTATCTTACAATCTAATTGCTTAAATATGTTTTATAATACGTTATCTAAGGTGAATCACCTGAAGAACTTATACCATCTACAATTTAATTTCTGTAAACGCCTTATATTCTTTTGAATCATTATTTAAATAAATATTTTTGTTTAGGATAAATTATGATTGATTTGTTAAACGAACTAGAAAAGCAAGACGAGATAGAAATATTAATATTAAACAATTATAACTTTCAGACATTTTGATTTATTGTTTGTTTTCTTTCTAATTAAGTATAATAATACTCTTGTCATTTTATATTTATGTTAAATAATAATAATAATAATAATAATAATAATAGTAATGAATAAGCAGGAGGGGCTAACTTCCATCTATTAAGCCTTTGGTGAGTAGCGCCACCACTTACTCCAGCTAGGGGTGCAAAATCGAACCGGCAGCCCTAGTGCACCCGGGAGGGGAAAGCATCTTCCCCTCTGGTGTCGGTCGTGGGCCTGCTGGGCTAACCACCCACAGGCTCTAACCTTTGGTTCCGTCAGGCCGAAGACTGGGACCCCACGATCGACCCCGTTCGGATAGGGGTCAAGGGCAAGGTGGTGGGGCCCAACCGGATAGACCGCCCGTTGATGACGTACGCAATGAACAAGGACGCTTTGAGTGGACGGATGAACTGAGGGATGAGCTTCTGCATTGTTATGAAAGCAGTGAGCCCGCGCGGAGGGGGTACATGGCGCGGATGCATGCTCTGTGGTGTGAGAGGCTACCAGAGCATAGCGCCTTCACGCCACAAAATCTACGTGACTATGTATCCCACCTTCGTAGTAGGGGCTACGTGAGGGCTGCTCCTGGGCCGGTGAATGAGGTGGCCGAAGAGCCGCCACATTCACCGGTTGAGGACGTGGCTCTCCTCGTTCCGCCAATACCAGAGGGTCTCAGTACCAGAAGGGGGTTACACCGTCTGAAAACCCCCGGGCCACAAGACCTGGCCAGAGTGGACGCTGAACTTCGTACAGCGCTACCAGAAGAGGCTGACATCTGACACATAAATTGTGCCGTGTATGCCGCTGCTCAACGCTCGTCTCAGGTGGAGAGGCGAAATACCTCTGCCCCACAGGAGAGAGCGCAGCGGCGCATACAAAAGATGGAAGCCAAGATCCAGTCGGCGAGGCAACACGCATCCCGTATCCAATGTGTGATGGACTATATGGCGGCCAACAGGCCGTTCACGCCTAAAGTGCGTCGATTAGCCGCCAACTTAAGACGCGCCCATCACACACTCAATGAGGCAGTGCTGCGAACCACCAAACAGCACTGTCTCGACAGGATACGGATGCTAGTGACTTGCAAAAAGTCATTAGTGAGGCGGGCGAAGGGGCTTGCGGAAAATAAACTGTTCCGCGAGAAGCCCTCGCGCCTTTTCCAACCGCTTCCGCGTGTTGTAGACAATCCGCCGACTGCAGATCAGGTGGAGAACTTCTGGAAAACGCTGTACGAGGAGAGGCTTCCACTCAACCGAGATTCTCCTGCCCTTGCACACTTTGAAGCCTTTTGTCAAAGGCTTCAGCAACCACAGGAAGTGTGCGAACCAATAACCCCAGAAGAGGTTCGTAGGGCTCTTGATGGCTCTAAGAACTTTGCTGCTCCAGGTCCCGATGGGATAAATAACTTTTGGTGGAAAAAGTTATCGAGCACCCACCACCATTTGGCCAGAATATTTAATTCCTGGTTAAATGGGGAGCAGCAAATCCCTTCTTGGGTTGTTGAGGGGCGGACAGTGCTGATCCCCAAGAACGGAGATTTGTCCAACCCAAAGAATTACAGACCGATAACCTGTCTAAACGCATGTTACAAGGTGTTTACACGCATTTTGTACATGCGGGTGCTCCACGCAGTTGAACCGGTTTACGAACGGATATATGAGCAACGAGGGTCGAAGAGAGGTGTCGCTGGCTGCAAGGAGAACCTGTTGATTGACAGATGTGTCACGCAGGACTCCATGCAGTATAAGCGGAACCTCTCTATGGCCTGGATCGACTACCGCAAGGCATTCGATATGACATCGCATGAGCTCATTGTTCACTTGCTCCGATGTCTTGTGGTACCCGGTCCCGTAGTGAGATGTATTGAAGAACTGATGCCGCTCTGGAGGACTCGCTTTACCATAACATCGGGTAACGATAGAGCCCAAACAGAGTCGGTAACATTCAGAAGAGGAGTATTTCAGGGAGATTCCGTCAGCCCCCTTCTGTTTTGCATCTCACTACTGCCATTATCCGTCTCGCTCCGGAGAACCCGTGGCTATAACTGCGGTACCCCCGGCGACAGGAGGCATAAGGTCACCCATCTATTTTATATGGATGACCTTAAACTTTATGCCTCTGGAGGGAGGGATCTCCAACAGTCCCTTAGGGTGGTACAGGAGTATACGCAGGCTGTCGGTATGCAGTTCGGGTTGGACAAATGCGCACTGATCCATCTCAAGAGAGGACGATGCGGTGACTATGGAGAGGACGCGCAGCTCGTGGACGGAACCATCTTACACCATCTAGATGCCGGAGAGTCGTACACTTATTTGGGTGTCGAGCAGCGCTCCACCCAAGAAGTGAGTGTAGTGAAAAACGCTCTCCGCGGCAAGTATCAGCACCTACTCCGACAGATCTGGTCTTCAGAACTGTCGGGGAAGAACAAGGTGTCTGCTACAAATATGCTTGCCGTTCCGATCCTTCTCTACTCTTTCGGAGTAGTGAAGTGGACTAGAGAAGAGCTGCTTCAACTCGATATAGTAACCCGCAAGAAGATGCATCTCAATAGGAGCTTGCATCCTAAATCGTCCGTTCCACGATTATATCTCCCACGACATCGGGGAGGCCGTGGACTCTTGAGCTTGGAGAGTCTCCATAGCAGGATGGTTCTGGAGGGAGCATGTAAGGTCATCAGGAGTTCGGATCCCCTCCTCTGCATGGTCCGAGATCATGAAAATGCAGAGGTAGGAGCTTTTCTCTTTAAGGCAGCACGGAGAGCAGCCGATGAACTTGGTCTCATCTTCGACGTCGAGCGGGTAAACCCCGACTCTGTCACCGAGTTGGAACCCGTTCGAATAAAAGCCCACATTAGAGCTGCAGAACACAACATCCTTCGGCAGCTCCATAAGGATAAGCCATTGCACGGGATCTTCTATAAAAATATAGAAGACCTCGGCTTATCCGAAAGGCTGACCTTCGCCTTCTTAAGGTCAGCTGGGCTGAAGTTTGAGACCGAGGGATTCATAATGGCTTGCCAGGATGGTGTATTCACCACTCTCGTCTATCGACGTCGTGTCATGGGTATGGAGGTCCCTGATGTCAGCTGCAGGGCCTGCCGCAGGGCGCCGGAGACTGTAATGCACTTACTGTCGGCTTGCCCGACATACGCAGTCTCGGCCTATATTCATAGACACAACGCAGCATTACGAGTGCTTTACTATCATCTAAGGCACTCGTATGGAATAGACGAAACACCAGTGCTGCCTTACGTTCCGGGGGATATTGAGTCCGTTGTGGGGAATGAGAAGTGCCTAATTTATTGGAACTACTCGTTTCCCACCGTCAGGCAAATACAAGCCAACAAGCCTGACATAGTACTCCTCGACCACCAACTCAAGACAATGTATGTCGTGGAATTCTCGGCTCCCGCTGAGAGCAACATTGTCTTGAAAGAGGAGGAAAAACGGACAAAATATCGAGATTTGCTCTTCGAACTCCGCAGGCTTTATCCAGGCCATTCTGTTAAAATAGTGGTACTGATTATAGGAGCCCTCGGTGGAATGAGACAGACGCTGCTTTCAGAACTAAAGATCATACCGGCATGCCGAGATTCGGCAGAGATCTTAGCCGGCAGAATGCAGAAGGCTGTCATCCTCGGTTCATTACGTCTACTCAGGGCACACGATTCGCGGACCCGGTAGTCACTCACCCCACGGGCGTGTGGAGTGGCTATTGGTATTATTGGTATTACCAGTTCCCCTCTGTGAGAGTCGGAGCCACAGAGTAGGGTGACTGGTTTTTTGTAAAAAAAAAAAAAAAAAAAAAAATAGTAATGACTTTTATTTGCAGTTCATAACACAGTTATTATTTTTTTACAAGGAAAAAAAATTAACATTTTAACTTTGTTATGTGCTACAAAATGACTGAAAAACAATAAAAATTTATCTAACTTTCAGCCCCAATCCACTGACATTAATTAAATAATTTAATGTTACTCCTTCAAATTAATTTACAATATATTCACTGAGTAAGAGTAATAGAGGTGAGAACTACGGAAAATCTTAAACTAAAAATTAAATTTGAAATAAACAGGTAAGGCCATTTTCATCTGAAACAATTTAAAATATAAGGTATATATGTATGACTTAGTTTCATTTTAGCGGTTAATAGAAATTTTTTGTACATGATTTCAAACTAAGGAAATTTAAAACTTTTGTAATCAAACGGTACTTTATTGTATAATAAGAATACGTTATATGAAAAGCATCTACGGTAGAAAGTAGTTCGATAATGTGGAGGTGATATCATCCCTCTAAATCTCAAGTTCAAGGTATGGACGTCACTGCGGTATTTAATTTTGTGATATAAATATGGGGGAGAATAATTAAAACGATATTATGATATAGTATAGTACAGTGGAGCTTCCGCCTTGTTTCCATATTTAACCATTTTGTATCTTTTAATTTATATGTAACATGTTCGTATTTCCTAATACCATATATGTATATACCTTAAACAGGCCCTTTGAATTTTCTCGATTTTATTAATGTTTTCTTTATCCAAGCAAGGACCATATACGGCATCACAATAGTTAAAATGACTCAGCACTAGCATAACAGTAATTTTAATTTTAAGGGATTGAGATAGAAAATGACGGTGAGGGTATAAATATTTTAGATTAGCATATGCCTTCTGTGTACTTTTACTTATGCGTTTTTTAAATCGTAAATCAGTGTCCAGCTCAACACCAAGATTTCTTGCCACTCTAGTACATACTAAGCCCTTGTGACCTGCTGTAATATTTATACCTGCTTCAACTCGCTCTTTGTACTTTCCAAATATAAGAACAGATGATTTTGTAGGGTTAAATGTTACTACTTACTGTTCAAATTACTATGCTATGCTTTAATGTATTAAATTATTAAATAGGTTAAATATATATAATGCTGTGTAACTGTTTGTAAATTGAGCTATCCCGTAAATAAATAAATAATAATTAAAAACAATATATTACGTTAAAACATAATATTTTTAGTCGAAAACTCCTCTATAAAATCCTTATTTTACTATAAGGAATGTAACCTAACCTACTTAGTCCTACATGCCTACCTTGCACTGACGAGAGCCAACAGCTCGAAACTGTAGTCTGCAAGTGGTGTGTGACGACTGGCACGAGAGCTCTTTTAAGTAGGATCAGTCTTTCGGCTGGTGTTTGTTGCAATCGACGCATTAGCGTTTTGATGGTAATGTGCAATTATTACACTTAACGTGCCAGGCTTGTAACTTGTAATTCAGCGCTCGACGGGGCACATAGCCCAGAGAGTAGCTGTTGGTTGCAGTGTGGTTACATTCCTTATAGTAAAATAAGGATTTTATAGAGGAGTTTGCGACTAAAAATATTATAAAGGCACATTTAAAATATATTACGTTGTAGAAAAAGAAATTCTCTACAATTTTGATACTGAAAATACCCCTCTACCATGCTTAATTTTTTTTTAAATCAATTTTTTAAGATTTTTTGACAAGTTGTTTTCGTTTGGTCAGCTGACCTTTGTCGCCACGCCCCTTTGCAACATGGACTGCAGTTCCCGCGCACTTCTGGATGTGCGCGCTGCACGCGCCGTTCCGCCATGACGCAAAAGGGCGTGACGACGACGGTCAGCTGACCAAACAAAAGCAACTTGGCAAAAAAATCTTAAAAAATTGATTTAAAAAAAATTAAGCATCGTATGAGGTATTTCCCGTATCAAAGTTGTAGAGAATCTCTTTCTCTACAACGTGATATATATATACAGGGTGTTGCATCATGAGATGGACATAGCTTAATAGGAGGTAGAGAACATCAGTGGCAACCGGAACCTCCCATAGAAATGTCTCATTGGGCCTTCATTACGAAGTTACAGGGTGTTAAATAATTTTTGGCCAAACCTGTTTTTTGTCATAACTTTGACAGGGAATGAAATAACGGATTCATATTTGGTACGGCTAATGTACTAACGAGCCCCAAGAGGTACATGTATAAAAAAAATATATCCAGGTCCGGACTCACTATAATTTATGTTTCTTCTTTGCATCAATAAAACATCACCCTGTATATATTTTTTTGAAATTTCGATACGATATTCGAAAAGAGCAAGAAAAAACAAACAAAATGGCCTATTTCATTTTTTTGTTACACCTTCGTGGTTATTTAAATACGTTGTTAAATGTGCAAGAAAATGGATTACAGAACCCTATTAAATGAGAGGCACGTGAAATAAGTAGTTTTATAACTAAAATTTGCAAAAATTCTATTGAGCCTAAGTGGTCTGGGTGAATCCTAATTCCGGCACGTTTTAAAGGTCCATTTTGGTAAAAAACTGTGGTCCTAATAAGTAATCGGGTATGAAATAACAAAATTTTTAATCAATCACAGTAGGCTTGTTCAAAGTGACAGATAATAAAAAGAAATCTCCTAAACAGTTGAATAATTGTTTGTTAGTAATTTAATGTGTCAATAATCCGCATTTAGTTAGTGAAAACTTGTGAAAATATTTTAACTATGCCAGTAAAATTTACAAACGTGGAATATGCTGACATAATATTCATCTATGGTTTCTGTAATGGAAATGGTAGGTCGGCGGAAAGAGAATATCGGCTGCGTTTTCCTGGTCGTCGATGTCCTAATCATAAAACCTTTAGTACGGTGTTCCAGTATGCAAGACAACACGGAAAGTTTCCTACTTCTGCAGTTGTGGAGCGTGTTTTACAACAAGGTGTGCAGGAACAAAACAATATTATAAACGTAGTTCAAGAAACCCAAATATGAGCACTAGACGAATCAGTTTGGCAACTGGTATTCCTCATTGGCGAGTATGGAGAACCCTAAAAAGAGAACGTTACCATCCATATCATATCCAGCAGGTACAGCGTCTTCAACAAGGCGACGATATCCCCCGCCTGGCATTTTATCATTGGTTGTCTAACCATCGCCCAGTCATTTACAGAACCTTATTTACGGATGAGGCACAATTTACAAGGGATGGAGTAAACAATTCACGAAATAATCATAAATGGGCACAGGAAAACCCACATGCGGTACGCCAACGCCGTTCGCAACACAGGTTTTCTGTAAATGTTTGGGTCGGACTTGTGAATAGACATTTGATAGGGCCACATTTTTTTGAAGAAAGATTGAATGGGAAATTTACTTTGATTTTCTTCAAAACATTTTACCGAATATGTTAGAAAATATCGGTATAAGAGGCATGTTGTTTCAGCATGATGGGGCCCCACCACATTTTAACCTTCAAGTAAGAGAACACTTAAACAATGTGTATCCTACTAGATGGATTGGACGCGGGGGTCCACATGAATGGCCACCAAGATCTCCTGATTGTAACCCTTGTGATTACTTTTTATGGGGCCACTTAAAAAACGAGGTTTATAGCATTGAAATTGAAAGTAGACAATATTTAATCCAGCGCATCGTTACAACCTGCGACGAAATACGGAATAATCCAGAAATGATACGTCGAGCAATTGGTGACCTTTCTAAACGCGCAAGAAAATGCACAGAATGTGGGGGAGGACATTTTGAAAATTTACTTTAGTGTCAATTACGTTTTATTTTTAAACACATTTAGTTATTGTTTTGTTATTTATTGCTAATTGAATGGAAAATATTTTATTTATTTAGATTTTAGTTTGTTCTCTTTTCCAATTTTTATTAAGTATAAAATGTTGATGATTTTCTTGATCAAAGTAACTGGTTGCTTAGGCCTAAATGGTTTAAATTATCTGTCACTTTTATTCTTTGAACAAGCCTACTGTGATTGATTACAAATTTTGTTATTTCATACCCGATTACTTATTAGGACCACAGTTTTTTACCAAAATGGACCTTTAAAACGTGCCGGAATTAGGATTCACCCAGACCACCTAGGCACAATAGAATTTTTGCAAATTTTAGTTATAAAACTATTTATTTCACGTGCCTCTCATTTAATAGGGTTCTGTAATCCATTTTCTTGCACATTTAACAACGTATTTAAATAACCACGAAGGTGTAACAAAAAAATGAAATAGGCCATTTTGTTTGTTTTTTCTTGCTCTTTTCGAATATCGTATCGAAATTTCAAAAAAATATATACAGGGTGATGTTTTATTGATGCAAAGAAGAAACATAAATTATAGTGAGTCCGGACCTGGATATATTTTTTTTATACATGTACCTCTTGGGGCTCGTTAGTACATTAGCCGTACCAAATATGAATCCGTTATTTCATTCCCTGTCAAAGTTATGACAAAAAACAGGTTTGGCCAAAAATTATTTAACACCCTGTAACTTCGTAATGAAGGCCCAATGAGACATTTCTATGGGAGGTTCCGGTTACCACTGATGTTCTCTACCTCCTATTAAGCTATGTCCCTCTCATGATGCAACACCCTGTATACATATTTAATTATTAGAAGTATTTTATGGCCATCCATCGTACGCGTTAAAGTCGAGCAAGGCCAATTTGTTGATAGTTTTTATTTATTTACAAAATTGCTACAACGCCCATATCTTAAATATTTTAATATGTTATTCCTGACATTTTTCCCGATCAATTGATCATAAAATTATCCCCTGAGGAATTAAATCCAAAAGATATGAAAAATTGGTCTAAATTTATTGTACCATTACTTCTAGTTTAGTTAACATCAACAAAAACAAATTATTTATCTCTAATTAAAAATATGGTTTCAGTCAGTTAACTTCATTACTTCTCTCATTCCTTTTTAACCCTTAAATAATTTTAAATGTAATCTAAACATATTACATATGTTATATATTGTATAACTGCATAATTGTGTAACTGTTATTGGAAATCTATTTGATTTGATTTTTAATTTGATTTGATACCTTATGTTTACGTCTGATTATAAGTTCCTAACCTCCAAATGGAGTGTAAATTTATAAAATGAAATAAACAATTGTATATCTATTTGTTTCTTGTTCAGTAATGTTTTGGTCTATATCGACTGACCTAAACATAATTTATAATAAAATCAAAGTAGATATTCACATTTGATGACCACATTCAGGAATTTAGTATCATAAATTTCCGCTGTGCCAAATATTATACTGGTTTTGAAAAATCACCTAGTTTATATGCAACAAAAGCCCCGCTGCATAATTTTCGGTGAGATGGAATTGAATTTTTATTAGGTCACATACCCACCTCGTTGATCGGTGCATTCCCGGTATAGTAATAAAGGTGCTAGTAAATAAATGAAAATCCATGTTTTATATCTCTAAAATTTGCTGCCTGATAATACGGCGATTTATGCTAGGTGAATTTATTTTACAACTACCCAATAATTAACGTACATTGATGTTATTAAAGTGTTAGCATTGGATCACAATTCAGCAGTAAACAAAATGTTGCGGTTTTATTAATTGATGGAATATGTAAATTAAAAGTAAATATATTGTAAAAATTGCATGGTTTTCATAATTTTCATTTTTCTATGTTGAATGTAGTATAGTTTAAAATAAACCTCATTAAATCCAACGGTGACTGTTAGACCAAAAGAACAGGATACATTTTAAAACTGAGTAAGCAAGTCTCATATCAATACTATGAATAGTATGAAAAAGGTCTGTAAAATCTGTATCTACTTCAGATGTACTCCAGGGTTTTGTATTAGGCCCATTATTCATCAACATCTTCATTAACCAAAGTTGAACGGTGAAAGATAAAATAACCAAAGGAATAATACAAATAAGTTTCTGCTGTTCTTATACCACTTCTAATATTGAGCAAGGCAATGTAAGTGTCCTTGTGATTCCTAAAAATGTGGAAAAGGAAAAAAATGAAACATCTACACACACAAAATTTTAAAAATGCAGAATAGTAATAAATAAAGAACCGTGTAAGGGTGATAAAAGAAAAAAGTAAATTATTAAATACATACAATAAAAATATAACATATACATTGTTATTATGCATGATTTGCAGGAAACAACTACTCAGCGGGCAAATACTCCGACCTGCATTGAATTATACCTTACAAATCATGAAAGATTGGTAGCCAATGTCATTTGTCAATTCTCTGACCAAGCATAGACCGGTTTCGAACTTATTAGTTCTGGCCTCAAACCAGATTCCTTTACTAAATAATATCGTACTCATTAATATGAGATCAAATTTAAAATTTCTGAAATGGGACGGAGTTGGCTTAAGCTAAATATAGATTTTTTTTAGGTAGAGGCAAAATATTAGAAAGTTTCCATGATTCAGGGAAAATACCTTCAATAAGACTAGTAATAATAATATATGTAATAAAAGGAAATATAAAAGGACTACAGAGAAGTAACATATAAATATTAATTTTATCGACTTCGGTGGCATTAAATTTTATTTGTAACAAATATTTATAAACAACAATCTCATCAGCGGCAGTGAAAAAAAAAAGAGTTGAAAGTCTCTTTAAGTTTATTATTATAAAAGCTAATTAAATTTGCATCAGGCGCAGTAACGTCAGAAGAGGGTAGAAGAAAATGATCATTTATTAAATCATGGTTATTGAGATTGTCAGGTATGGCAATAGAGGCTGGTTTACTAAAAATGTTAAGTTCATTTTCTGACTGCATTAGTAGTGATGTTTTTTAAATGTTTGTAATTTTTGTAATAATATAAGAAAGCTGAGTATTGTTCTAGCATTTTTCTTAAAGTTTCATAAGCTAAAAGAGCTTTCAGACATCAAGATTTGAAGTAGATGTAAAAAGTGACCCTGTTCAATTATAATTTTCTTGGACAAAATACATTTAGTTATATTAAATAATTCTGGTGAAAGATAGTCTAAATATTTGCGTTGCATTTTGCCACTTTTATTCATAAATGTGTGCAATTAAAACCAGAAAATTATCATGTTATTCGCATATAATACCGGTTTAATTAAACTTTTTAGTAATTGCACCATGAACATACTGTTAATTAGCACAAATTGCGATGCAATTTAGTAAATCAAGTGACGCGAAAATACGCATTTTTAATGAATTTAGTGCAGCACTTTTAAATCGCAGTTGGGCTTTAATTATTTGTTAAAAAAGCACAAAAAACCTGGTCAAAGTACTTTTATTATCGCCAATAAATATTTTTTATTTTCATGCGGTGTGCAGTTCGATAAATTTGTTGGAAATGAAACGACATGTATGCGGCACTAGTAATGCAACCGTAAAAGTTCATGGAAAATCGAGAGGAAAATATAATACATTTATAAGATTTTTATCTACGCATGAACATTTAACGTTGATTTAGCTTTATTTCTAATAGTTACTATTAATGTGAATACCACATGTAAATATAAAATGGCAAACAATTGTCAATTTGCCATCTAAACATTCAAAGCTTGCGCAGTAAAGTGAATGAATTAATTGTACTTTTAGAAACTATAAATAATTCTGATGTAATATGTTTTTCTGAGTACCGTTTAAATGAGGATGAATTAAAATGGACAAAAATAAGTGAATATATATTAACGGACTACTATTGCAGAAGTGAGGACACGGGTGGAGGCGTAGCAATATTTGTGAAAGAGTGCTTCAATTTCAAAATTAAAAACGCGGTAACTCCAAAAATGTCTTCCAATTTTGAATATGCCTCAGTAAATATTTATCTCAGCAAGAAATTAGTAGCTAACGTAACATGTATATATAGGGTGCCTAAATATGATAAAATTTCTTTGTCAATATTTTTCGATAATTTGGAAAATCTTCTTAATCGTTTATATACAATTAATCCCCTTTTCATCTGTGGTGATTTTAATATTAATTTGGATTATAGTATTTTAGATTATGCAAAACGAAAAAATGGTATTGAATTTCTGAACATTTTCATAATGTTTGGTCTTAAACAGTGTATACATGAGTTCACCAGGGTTCAAGGTGATACCAGATCAATCATTGATAATATTTTTTCAAATGCCAATGAATTGGAGCTTGTATCCGAAGTAATATTGTGCGATCTTTCGGATCACTACATTCAAAAGGTATCTTTTAAATCTGAGTTCCTTAAAGATAACGATAAATCTTTTTTCTATAAGAGGGATTTTAAATATCCATATAAGATTGCATACTTTAGGCATATTGTGTCAACTGAAAAATGGGATAATATTGATTTTTCGGAAAATATAGATTTGGCTTTTTCAAATTTCTTAAGTAAGTTTGAAGAATTATTATTTCTTGCTTTCCCTTTAAAAAAAAATAGGTATAAAAATAATCACTCGAAAAAACAAAAAGATAAAAAGTGGATTAACGACGATATAATTAATGAAGGTAAATATACCAGACAAATTTATCAATTAACTTTAACTAATTCTGATTTAAAAGAATATTATGCCTCGTTAAAAAATAACCATTAAAAGAAAATAATGAAAAAAAAAACATTATAATTCCAAGATGGCAACATCATTAAATAAAAATACTATTGCATGGCAAATCATTTAAAGGTAACAACAGCACAGCTGATGGCAAACATTTACGCGACAGGTTTGTTAATGAAAGCGGTGTCAGTATAAATTCCGTCAATGATGCAGTTCATGAATTTAGCAGATATTTTTTAGAGTCTATAAGTCAACTTACTCATAATATGAATGTAGATCCGACGATGCATCTGAACATAAATTGCCCAAGTAACACGTTTCTGGCACCGACCGTGGTCAGTGATGTAATTAATATGATAAAAACGGTATCGAAAAAAGATTCTGCTGGCATTGACGTTATTCCATGTTTTTTGCTTTTACATGTAATTGACTATATTGCAGATCCATTATGTTAATTAATTAATCTTTCTTTTATTGAAGGTATTTTTCCTTCCAGTTTAAAAAAAGCGATATTGGTACCTATTCATAAAAAACATGATAAGGAACTCATATCTAACTACATAGCGATTTCATTACTATCTGTATTTTCCAAGCTATTTGAACTTGCATATGCCAGTCAGCTCAAAATTTATTTAAATAATAATAATATTCTTTCATCTAGTCAGTATGGTTCTAGAGAGGGTTACTCTACCCAAGATGCAGTCACTTCTATAAAAAAATGTGAATGTTTTGATATGTCCAGAGCATTCGATACGGTGAATCACGAAATGCTATTTAACAAAATAGATGCCTATGGAATAAGAGGAGTACCTAACTTTTGGGTAAAATCCTATCTCAGTAACCGTACTCAGAGAGTTGAAATAAAAGTGTATGGCAAATTGTATCAATCTGATGCCCAATTGGTACCAACAGGTGTTCCCCAGGGTAGTACATTAGGTCCAATTCTTTTTTTAATCTTTATTAATGATCTGCAAGATAGTTTTACAGTAACACATGATTTTCACGTTACTCAATTTGTCGATAACGTGGCAATTGCGTCGGCAGCCGACAATTTACAGAATCTTTCACTTAAAGCAAATAGATGTACTACATTAATGAACAACTACTGTAATAAATTCGGTTTAAAAATTAATAATTCAAAGACTCAAATGCTTATGTTTACCAAAAATACTCCCGATTATAGCCTACTGACAAAAATCAACAATCAGACTATAAAAAATAGTGAATGCGTCAAACTACTAGGCATAACGGTTGATCAAAACTTAAACTGGTTTAAACATATTGAATCGGTATCGAAAAAAATATCTGCTAAATGCTATATTGTTTGGCAACTTCGTGCTTATGTAAATTTAGAACTGCTTCGAATTTACTGCTTTGCACATATAGAACCATTATTAAATTATGGGATTCTTTGCTGGAGAAACTCTAGTAGACTTAATGATCTATTCGTAGTCCAGAAAAAATAATTAGAACCATGATGTTTAAAAATTCCACCTACTCATGTAGGGACTTGTTTGTCTCACTTAAAATATTAACGCTACCTGCTTTATATATTCTGTCATGTCATGTATATTTGTCAAGTCTAATATTGATCAATTTACTCATTTTTCAGATCGCAATATACAATATATCCTGCGAAATACAACTAACATTTTGCTTCCTCAACCTAATTCATCTGCAGTTAGTAATGGTGTGACTGTTATGCCTATTAAAATATATAATCGTTTACCTAATTATCTAAAAGAAATACCTACAGCAAAATTATTCAAATTAAAGTTAAAAGAATTACTATTACAAAAATCGTTTTACTCTATAGATGAATTCTTTAGTATTACCATTTAACTCATTTAACGCTGAATTTAACACTATTTACTTATTTAATTATTGTCTTTGTCCCTTATATTTTATCTCTGTATTGTTTGTTCTTATATATGTTTTACACATTGTTTTTTATTGTTTATATTTATATGTTTATATATTGACTATGTTGTTATTAACTTATTAGTGTATTTTTTAATTTTGACGATTTTTATATACATGTAATGCATGTCAACTTAAAAATAAAGATAATTATTATATAAAGAAAAAACTACAAAAAAATTAAAATAAGAAAATTTTAACATCAAACCACCATTTGAGTATACAGGGTGTATCGTGAGTGGCTGGCCACGCATGGTAACGTACGCTTCCGTTGTCTGGTGGCCGGCAGTTGCTAGACTATACATTCAACGGAAACTTGAGCAGCTCCAAAGACTGGCCTGCTTAGGAGTCACGGGGCTTATTCGCACTACTCCCACGGCAGCACTGGAGGTCTTTCTGGACCTTGTACCTTCACATATTGATCGCTGCCGAAGTTCGAAAAGCGGCCTACAGGCTGAAGTGCGGTGCGGTGGTCAGTGGAAAGATAAGGGAAAAAGACTAGGGCATACAAGGGCCATATCCGACGGTGAGGACTCACTCACTACTGGACACCAGGAGCGACTGTTCTCCCATGTTCTTTTCTCAGTGCCTTTTAAGATCATTATCCCCAAAAGGAGGATTGGTACCCACTCGGAAATATACGCGGTTCACATACGGATTTGAATCTGAGAGTGGTTCCAGAGCGGGAATATACGGCGAGAAACCCAGGACAAACTTTTCATATGCCCTGGGTAAGTTCGCAACGGTATTTCAGACCGAGATATTCGCTATATTGGTCTGCGTACAGGAGAATATCCACAGCAGATATTCTAACAAACACATATATATGTAGTGATAGCCAAGCGGCCCTCATGGCCCTGGCATCAGTTAAAACCAAACCCTTTTTGGTTCAGGACTGTAAAAAGGCGCTCTGCGAACTTGGCTCGTCCAATTGGGTCAGGCTTCTCTGGGTGCCTGAGCATAGTAATATTGAGGGTAACGAAGAGGCAGATGCTCTTGCCAGAAAGGGCTCTCAACGGCTCTTCAGGGGCCCGGAACCAGCTCTGGTTTACCCTAAAGTAAACGCCAATAAGTCAATAGTCCTGTATTGACCAGTCGGTCTCATTTCCAGTTTGTTGACTTCTGGAACTCCCACCCAGGAATTCGGCAAGCGAAGATCCTCATTTCAAGACGCTTGTCGAAGAAGGCGGAACAATTACTGCGTTAGAGTAGAAAGCAAGTTAGAGTCGTTGTTAGTCTCTTGACTGGACGCGGTGCTTTCAGGAAACACCTGCACACCATCGGAGTCGCTAGCAACCCCGATTGTAGGTTTTGTGAAGAGGTGGAGGAAACATACATCCACCTCCTTAACTTTCTGCCTCAGTCTCATGAACTGACACATAAACACTTCCCTATGCCGAAGAAAATAAGGAATGCCCCGCTGGGAAGGATTCTGGCCTTTGGTCTGGAGATCAGCCTGGATGAGGTCATTCACTGACCAGCTAGCGTATGCACAATAGGCCACAAGGCATGAGTGCCGCGATTTATTATTGCACAGCCAAGAAGAGGAAGAAGAGTGACTAGCCATATGCTAGTGAGAGTTACAGAACCCTGAGATGAAATCAGAATGACCTATATTATGTCCTTAACGCCCCTCCTGATATACAGCGTGTTTTCTATTTTTTTCCAAAATGTAGATCGACCGTATTTTTTAATAGCTGCAACGAATTGAATTAAATTTAGAAGATATATTTCACTAGTAGAGGTCTACATAATTCAGTACTGAAAACAAAGAAAAATCAGGTCCGGGGTCAATTTTTTATCTTTTTGGTTGTTAGCTAAAAGCATCACCCTGTATATGGATTTTGGCAATGTGCAACTAGATGGGCGTCTTGCTTATGCCTTATCTAAAATCTAATGAACAAAAATAATTAACAAAAACTGACTACAACAAATTTTCAATCCGCCCCACTACAACGCATCATATTCTGTAAAATTAGTAGAGTGCGCCTTTGAATCAACATGGTTAAATTTACCATAAACAAGAAAACGAAAAAAATAATAGTTTTCAAAGATGTGCTGAAATGCATTGTAAACCAAAATGAAACTAAAATTAACTCAGATGGTATTAAACAAGAAGAAATAACCGAAAACAACAGGATCGAAAGTGAAATGGACTTGAACTTACATGAATTAACTTAAAAAAGCCGAAATAAACCGAGTTAAACTAAACTATAATGAAAAGTAAATAAAGTGAATTGAACTACAGAGAAGTTAACTGAATTTAAATAAGTCAAAATTAATTAAAGTTTCTGTTATAAATTAAATTATATAAGTTAGAGGTACTTTATATGTTATTTTCTTGAGAAGAAATTGCGTGCTTACCATAATAGGGAGTATATGTCGTATGCCTGTTGGTGTTGAGAAACATGTAATAGGATTTTATAATACGATTTCAAGATGAAAGAAAGATCTTTCTTTGAGAGTATAGTAAAACAACTTTACTGTTTGCCATATATATTACACATTTCTTTTGGAACAAACAATTTTCTTTGTTACCAGGTAATAAATATTTAATAATTTATTTCATTCTTGATGGTCATTTCAAGATAATCTTAAATGTTAGAGGTTCTTCTGCAAAGCGCGCGATCGCTGTCACGGTAAATTATGACAAAAACAATGTTGGGGATGTGAAATAAGGTTTTTATCTCTGGACAAAGATCCACGGGTGGATTAGACTTGCAACACAAAATTATTTTAAAAAATTATTTAAAAAATATGTTCCATATATGTTAATATTTTTCACAATAAGTCCAGGTTCTTCAATTAGACGTGTTGATTGTTTTCAATAAAAAAAACAAATTCATCATCTAACAGACTTAATTTAATAACAATACATTATAAAACCGATGGTTTCATAAATATTGAATTATTAGACACTTTTTAAAAACATTATTTTAATATGTAATATAGATTAATATCGTTAAAAGTTTGCCTTTCTACAATAATTACTATTCATTTTATTACGTTGTGGTGCTGGGAATTCATTGATTTATTAATTGTACACTGCTGTCCCCTTAAATCACCGATTGGGCTGTACAAAAGGCATTTAGATTTATTATCATCTAGGGAGAATTGTTGGTTATTTTCTCTCTGAATTAAAGTAAGTATTATTTGTAACGAAGCGTTACGGAAATCTGCATAAAATTTATATTTAATTGTACTCTATATAATTATATTTCTTGTTTTCTGTACCGCCTTAAGCGACTTACTGTATATTATCCGAAAATATTCACTATTTGAATATTGGGATATTTATCTAAAGCGGCAAATATTTGTAAACAGAATTATTGTTTATTACTTGACGTAATTAATTCAATAATTAGTTATCCGTGGCCGATTAAATCCGTTTCTTTTTCGTAGTTGGTTAGAATAATTATTTTAAACCGATTTAATACATTACAAAAGTCAGAAAATAATTTACCAGTACTATTAGAAAGTTAATACAGCCGTTCTCACTATCTTGTAGTCAATATATTGATTCATGCGCGAGTCTGAAATAGAGGGGACCCTCGCGATATCCTGGTAGGGAACGGTTATAAATTAAACAGCACCAGGTATTTCATTCATTGGTTATCCTACAACTTGAAGAAAGCAGTCGACTACCAGTGCACCAGTGCCCACCGAAGTTGGAAAGAAAAGACCATTTTAAAATACTTGGCTAGTGTAATTATATTTTACTGTTAATGAAATTTTTATTCCGGGATTAACTGTTAGTAAATTTTTGTATACTTATAAATATTTTCTATTATTCTGCTTATTTTCTGATTGATATTTTTCTGAAATTTATTTATTGTACTGTTTGAATATTTTACTTTAAATTTTCTTTCTGTCTTTTATTAACCTGGCTCTGGCCTTACGGCGACAACCGTATCTATCGGTCTTTTCTTAACCTGGCTCTGGCCTTACGGCGACAACAAGTTCTATCGGTCTTTTTCTTAACCTGGCTCTGGCCTCACGGCGACAACAGGTTCTATCGGTTTTTTCTTAACCTGGCTCTGGCCTCACAGCGACAACAGGTTTTGTCGGTCTTTATTTTTCTTAACCTGACAACAGGTTCTTTCTTTTCTGTCTACCTTTATCTCTTGAGTCCGGGATTAAAACCTTGTGACAAAATATTTGCTCGTCGATATTTATTTCTACGTACTGTTAACGTCGTAAAACATTAGCCAAGTTTCCGGTGTGTTTTATAACTTGTTTGTTTGTAACACTGTAAATAATTCTGCTTGCTTCGCATTTTTCTGGTATCCGTACACTGTCTGCTTAATAGCCATTTTTATATATAAACTCGCTAACTTTACCGCTTATACGCTTTTGCCGCTAATATTATATTGCTTGCTACTCTCCCTCTACTGACTAAATATATGTAAATAAATTTGTGTTAATTTTGCTTTCTGTTCTGTTTAGGATTGTAACCAAAGGATTACAGTAATATACACAAATATTATTGAACTTCTGCGTTTTACTGTTGTGTTTGTGAAAGTCTAACTTCCCTGATTTGACCCACTGGAATTAACTGTGTCTTCACTGAGCTGCTTAGCCTCGCTCATTCGACTTTTGGGTATCGTTCAACCACTTTAAACTTGAACTGGCGCCCGAGTAGCAAATAAAGCTCGAGTGTCAAAGTGACAGCCTTAGTTCTCGCACCGTACGAGAAAAAGAGGCGTCACATATTTAATCAGAAAATAAATAGATAAACACATTTGGCTAGAATATAGAGTTACTTTTTATTCTTATTTGATAAAGGGAAGTATATTTAAATGCACAAAATTATTTATTAAACATTGCATGACTTAAAAATCTAGACGGGAAGTCTTCTTGTAAGCCAATGGATTCAAGAAACGTCAATATTAAACCACACTTTTGATGGAAGTTACTGTTTTAGAACTTACATGTCATGGTGGATTTCCATCACTATTAATTACGGAAACCCGGTCGTGCAATCTGACATCCGAGATCCGAGTTCAGTGTTTCTACGTCACATCTCAGAAAACTCCAACTTAATACGTCACAACTCGGAAACTCCAACTTAATACGTCACAACTCGGATATCCTAACCTAAAAAATATACGTATCTATCATGTCATAATATATATTCCATGATTGAGGAAACCATATAATCTCTTTTGTAAACAAATATTATCGAGTTTCTGAAACTATTTATTAATTCATTTTTGCCGAAAATCTAACACTATAATTACCTACTACACAATATGACAGTAATACGTTTCAATTATTGGTTTTTATTTATTCTCGTGTAAGTTATGTAAAATTGAATTGAAAATATATAAAATAAATGAAATACCTAACATTATATATGACCTCTCCTAGTTAACTGTTTTTTTATCTATACAATCATATTAATTGTACCTACATAACTAAGTACCCAGTTAAATATATGTAAATTTTTGTTCTAGGTTGCCATTATAGCAATATATCTTGTGAAGACTTCAGAGGCACCTAAACGTAGGTTTTATAAAGTTATAATTAAATGATGTGTGTGATTTTAGGAAAACTAGCTGCTTTAGAGGATAAAACTACAAATACCCGCCTTTACAAAAGGACAAACTCAGTTGTATCCTATGGATTTAGAAAACACACGAAATATTGCAATTGTACGGGTTCATTAGAAAGAGTTGTAGGTTTGCCCAAAAAAAAATTAAGATTTTTCATGAAACAATACACATAAGCATGTTGTCAAAATGAGGAAATTGAGTGCATTGGATAAAATTGTGGTATGTAGTGCAATCATAAACATGTGCCTTCTCAAATACTAAATAATATAAATAATGAATTATCTATGTACCTATGTCAGTCTGAAACATTTCCTCAAATTTGGTGTATCTAGGTAAAAAATCTGTCCTATAATTAAAAAATTCGATAAGAATGCAGTTGAGAATTATAGACCTATAGTTATGCTCTGTAACTTTGGCAAGCTCTTTGAAGTTATTTTACATGATATTTTATCTTTTCATATTAAATCTCAAATTTCAGTTTATCAACATGGCTTCTTAGCTGGTAGATCAACAACCACTAATCTTATAAGTATTACCAATTTTCTCGCCACATTATTGGATCAGGGTGGTCAGGTTGATGTAATTTATACTGACCTCTCCAAGGCTTTTGATATGCTTGAAAAAATTAGCAACATTTGGATTAACCTCGCATTTTATTAATTTCTTTTGTTCATATCTATCTAATAGGCTATTGAACGTGCATTATCATGGTTTTACATCTGTTCAAGTCTCAGTAACTTCAGGAGTACCGCAGGGCTCAGTTCTTGAACCCTTACTTTTTATACTGCTTATTAATGATATCTATCAGGAAATTGAGACATGCAATGTTCTTATGTATGCCAACGAAGTCAAGCTATTTAGCTCTTTTAACTCTGTAAGCGATTGTAATAGATTACAGCAAGATCTCGCAAAAATTAATAATTGGTGTGATATCAATAAGTTACCACTAAACATATCAAAAGCAACGCTATATCCTTTACAAGGAAAACTAATTCAATAAATTTTCTGTATAATATAGGTACTGAAGCAGTTAACAGATATTCTGAATTTAAGGACTTAGAAGTTATTTTTTATTCTAAACTAACTTTTGTTCCTCATATTAATTGTATTATAGCCAATTTCAATAAAAATCTGGATTTTATTATGAGAAATTCGAGACACTTCAAAAATGTTTCAACTATCACTCTGCTATTTAGCGCTTTTGTCAGACCTAAGTTAGAATATGCTTCAGTTATCTGGAGTCCGAACTATGAAACTTATTTTTCCAACTTAGAAAATGTTCAGAAGGCGCATCTTAAATACGTGTCTTATAAATCTGATGGTGTCTATCCAGTTATTGGCACCCCTCAATCTGAGCTCTTAGCTAGGTTTAAACTGAATGACTTGGCGTCACGAAGAGTGTACTTTGCTGTATTATTTTTACATATACTTTTAACTAACAAAATTGACTATCCTGAGTTATTTAACTATATTCACTTCAATATACCATCTTTTCAAACTCGCTCGTATTCTCTATTTTACTTACCAACTCCTCGTACAAATTTATTCAAATTCTCACCTGTTTACTTCATGTGCTCACATTATAATCAATATCAGGCTAGCTTGGATGTTCTTAACTGTAAAATTGCTAACATCAGAAGATGCTTTTTAGGTAATTTAGTAATTAAGTAATATACAGGGTGTCCTACGACGAAATGCGGCGATCGATATCTCGAATAGTAGACATCGGAAAATTTTGAAAATTTGGTACTAGACTAATGTCGATGGGGGCAACTCGGATAAAATATTTTCAAGATGGTGGAACTTCCGATTATACCGGAAGTCGATACCAACTTGCTTGTTTTAAATGGGACACCCTATATATTATTACATTTTTGGATTGTGCGCAAAATTCTAGGCCGATTTTGTGTATCATATCCTATACCTAGGTCTCTCCGTTTTTGAGATATTTCAATTTTTATGTCAAAAATGACGTTTGCGGGCCCTAAAAGAATTATCAATTTTTCCTATAAGGAAACCTTTATTATCTAATTTGGGTTCTATTTTTTGTTGAAAAAGACCTACTTTAATAGAGTTTTTATAATATTTTGATAAGTATTAATACGGAGTATTCAAAAAATAAGAATAAAGATGAAATTGAGAAAACTGTCAAAAATCAATTTTTTCAAATGGAAACCCCCAATTTTTATAATCTTATCTTATTCGCCATTAAAAATAAGGGTATGTTTGTATATGGATGTCTATTCCGAAAATTTTTAGTTTTCGAGATATTCCCAATTCAATATTTCTATATAGGGATTTTGCTATGGATTTTAAGTTCAATTACTGTTAGTTGGCTATGACGGCGTTGAGTACTAAACAAATGTATGTAGCTGTCTCTTACCAATTGAGAAGTATTAATTATCATGGTGGGGCGCTTAAATTATGCACACGGGGATTACTTAAATTTGTTTATAAGCTATGGAGAATGTTACAAAGTTTTATCAAAAACATGTGAAATATTTGCTAATAGATATCCAGAGAAACAAAAATCGTCTCTGAACAGTATTTAATGAATAATGGAGAATTTCAAAAAATTTGGCACTGCAACAGTTCATAAAATAATTAAACAAATGTAACTTAGATACAAAAAGTTCTTACATAAAATACTAACAGTATAACTACTTATACTCAGGAAAATATTTTATTTTAATAAGTTTTCAAAGTGTCCACCCTGAACTTTCAAACATTTTTCGCACCTCTTGATTAGTACGTCATGGGTGGCCGCTCTAATAGAACCTGGAGATAATCTTTCAAAAGCATTCCTTACTCTTGTCTGACAATCTTCCATTGTTGTGACTGGATTAAAATAAACCATATCTTTTATTGTTCCCCATATAAAATAGTCTAAGACAGACAGACCAGGAGAACGGGGAGGCCACAGAAAAGGTCCATTGTTAGCAATCCACTTATCGTAAAAAGTTTCTTCCAAGAAGTTGTTAAATATGAAGCCGCTGTGTGGTGGCGCGCCATCGTGTTGGTAGAATATTTGCCTATGTTCAGCTAGCGGTAAATTGTTCAAATATTCATTATCTAAATCTTGTAATATATTCAAATATCTTTCACCTAAAAAAAAGTTGATACGTAATTTGAAAAACAAAAACTATTTAAGTATTAATTCATTACCATTTAAGTTTTCTTCATAAAAATTAAGCTTTACGACTCCATCATTTCTCACAGCACAGTACACATTAAATTGCCAGGCTTATTGATAATTTCGCAATCTCACGGCATGGGGATTTGAATCACATCAAAAGTGGGAATTACGTCTGTTGAAAAGTTCATTTTTCGTAAATTTTGCCTCGTCAGTCCAAATTATGTTGTCCAAAAATCGAAAGTCGCCTTGTAACATTGTTAAAATAAATTCGCAAAAGTGAACTCTTCTGGTCAAACCGGTGTCCTTTAGGTGTTGAACCATAGAAATGCAATAGGGATGGAATTTATGTTTCAAAAGAATTCTATGAATAGAGTTCTTGGAGAGTCCTGTTTGTAAGGCCACTTGTCTTAAGGATGTCATAGGATATGCCGCAAAATATCCCAAAATAGCAATTTTGATATTTTCATCATCGGTTTTTGTTTATCTGGATATCTATTAGCAAATATTTCACACGTTCTTGATAAAACTTTGTTACATTCTCCATAGATTGTAAACAAATTTAAGTAATCCTCGTGCGTATAATTTAAGTGTCCCGGCATGATAATTGATACTTGTCAAATGGTAAGTGACAGCTACATACATTTGTTTAGCACTCAACGCCGTTATAGTCAACTAAGAGTAATTTAACTTAATATCCATAACAAAATCCCCATATAGAAATACTGAATTCGTTAGGCGCAGTTAGTACTTGGATGGTGGTGGTTTCAAAGAAGACCGTGTCCTCGCCTCACATATCTTCCAGCGGCTTGTATATCAGTGTATGCGCGGAAGCTACACAACCTTAGGCGAGGGTTCTATAGGGGATATACCATCCTTTTGAGGGGATGTAAAGCCGTCGGTCCCTTGTCTATTAAATGTTAGGCAAGTAAAAGATCCCTACTCTTCTTAAGGGAAGAGGTTCAGCAAAATTACTGGTTGGGGGTAGCTCGTCTACAGGCGTCGGTGATAGGCCTCAGTAGCGGGAATAGACCGACGTTAAATATATGTTAAAAAAAAAAATACTGAATTGGGAATATCTCGAAAACTAAAAATTTTTGGAATAGACATCCATTACAAACTTACCCTTATTTTTAATGGCGAATAAGATAAGATTATAAAAATTGGGGGTTTCCATTTGAAAAAATTGATTTTTGACAGTTTTCTCAATTTCATTTTTATTCTTATTTTTTGAACACTCTGTATTAATACTTATCAAAATATTATAAAAACTCTATTAAAGTAGGTCTTTTTCAACAAAGAATCGAACCCAAATTAGATAATAAAGGCTTCCTTATAGGAAAAATTGATAATTCTTTTAGGGCCCGCAAACGTCATTTTTGACATAAAAATTGAAATATCTCAGAAACGGAGAGACCTAGGTATAGGACGTAATACACAAAATCGGCCTAGAATTTTACGTACAATCCAAAAATGTAATAATATGTAGGGTGTCCCATTTAAAATAAGCAAGTTGGTATCGACTATCGGTATAACTGGAAGTGCCACCATCTTGAAAATATTTTAACCGAATTGCCCCTATCGACATTAGTTTACTACCAAATTTTCAAAATTTTCCGATTTCTACTTTTCGAGATATCGATCGCCGCAGTTCGTCGTGGGACACCCTGTATGCATGTATTTACATGTTTCTATATTTTGTGTATGTATGTAAATATGTTAGTATTTGAGACTGTTTTTTTGTTATTCTCAATTGGTATTGTGGATTATATTGTAAATTTTTGAATTGGTTATTTATTTGACTGACAAATTGATGTGATTGTTACTATTGATGTAAATGTCACTTTCTTTGTTGTTTTGTAATTGTTATATATGTAAGGATCCATATTGTTTTTATATTACTTGTGTGTTCCTGCCCTTTAATTGGATTTTTATCTGTCTGGGCAGTTGTATCTTTAAATAAATAAAGAAATAATAATTAATGTACATTCTAATATTGTTTCCTCTGCGAGATTTATTAGTATAATTTCTGGGCATAGGTTATTTCTTACAAAATATTCATCGTTATGAAATTTTTGACGATGTCACATTAATAATTTTAATCTTCCATGAGAACCGCTCAATATTTGTTATAATACTTTTTGCTCAAATATATTAATGAAAACTTCAAGATGAAACTTTTACGACCTCTAAATATACTTAACCCTCGTGTACACAAAATCTTTTCTTGAAACTTCCACGTAATTATAGCGTCCAAACGGTTTGGGAGAATATAAACACAAAAACTGCTAGCGCAGATATTATTAATTAACACTCGCGTTAATTTAGAAAACTTGTAAGATTGAATGAACACTGAACCAAACAAAATCTAACATTTTTTATACTTACAATGAACCGCTTGCAGGAATTATATTTTCCATGCTTACCACAAACTGTGTTTTCAATTTATTGCTATCGTAGCTTTCTCAATAAATCATTACCACCTAATAATTCATTAATTTATTTAATTAATTACTTTACAAAGTAATCAGGAGGTTTTGATTAATTGAAACCCAGGTGGACAATACCACATTATGATAAATTGTTGTAGTATTCAATGTTTTCAGGATTTAATTGTATTAACCAATTTCTAATATTTGGGGATAAAATATAACATTAAATATAGTTGACCCCTTATTATACTGTATTAATAAATAATTGATCAAAAATGGATACTTTCCCGGTGCACTTAATATTAATAATAACAATAATAATCCTTTATTGGTCCAAGAGATCATACAAATGATATAGGACAAGTCATATACAAAGAATATTAACAGATATAAGTAAGAAACAGAAGAAATATACATAATACACCCATGAATGAATCCGTACATGCATTCATGCATGTATGTACATAGATAGAGAATACATAGAAGTACAAAAATAGAAATAAAAAAAAAATGAGAAAAAAATAGGTTAATTGTTACAAGATACATTAATTTAAGACACAAGAAATTCATTAACAGAGTAGTAAGCTTTCTTTAGTAGCATTTGTTTAACAGCAGATGTGAACTTCTTGATAGTGGGTATGGTTTTTATACTATTATCTAGTTTATTATACAAAGTGATACCCATGTAATAGGGATTGGCTTCATATAATTCCATTTGATGTATATTATATTGTAAATCAAAACCATGACGCGTAGGGTAATTATGGAAAGCATTTTGAAAATTGAAATGAGCAAGATTCTTTTTAACAAAAGTTAATATTTCAAGAATATACAGTGATGGTAAGTTTAATACATTATTCTCAATAAATATGGACTTGCACGGCTCTTGGTATTTGTGTCCAAACATAAATACACGATTTGACATTGATGAGTTCCCCCAAAAGATAATACCGTATCTCAAACGAGATACAAAATTATAATAATAAAAATTTTTTACCACGTAAGAGCTGGAAATTTGGCATAACCTTTTCAACGCAAAGCAGGTACTGGCACACTTATTACAAAGAAAATTTATATGAAATTTTCAATCGAGGGATAGGTCAATGAAAATTCCCAATAATTTAAATTCCGTTACTTGTTGAATGCTCTTTCCATTTAGCTTAAGTAAAGGACTAGATATATAATTCGAAGTAATAGGATGGAACTGTAGCGAGTATGTTTTTTCTTGGTTTAGAATAGGTCTATTATTTTTAAAATAATTTGCAGCAGCAGACAAGTTTTCGTTTAGCTAGATATGATTGGACAACAAACTTGCACTGACCCCGCAGACCATAACACTCAATCGTTTTTAGTAGAATGTCGTGATCTACGCAGTCGAATGCCTTTGATAAATCAATGAAGACAGCAATTACCTTATTTCCTCGCTCCAGATTTTCATAAACGTAATTTAAACTATTTGCAAAAGCCGATATTGTTGATTGATTTTTCGAGATGACATTATAATTTTCTAGGAAATTTAGGATTCTATTGGCTAATAGCTTTTCAAAGATTTTTGAAAAAACAGACAACAATGAGATGGGTCTATATTTCATCAGTTAGTCCAATATTTTAAAAAAAGGTTGTGAAACTAACATAGATAGCTACCCACAAATTTCAGTATTATGTGTAGTGTCAAAAATTATAGAACTGATAATAAGTAACTGTATAATATTATTTTTAGAAAAGCATAAGTTATTAATATATTTTAGAAAAGGGAGATCGACTGAGAGTGCATCTGCTAAAATGCTTGAGTTTGTTTATAGGGAATTGCATATCGGAAGTTATTTTGTATCAACCTTTTTTTTACCTTTCCATAGCGTTCGACTGAGTTAATAAAAACATTTTAATTAGTAAGCTAGAGGCAACTGGTATTAAAGGTAATTTACTAAATTTTTTGATTTCATATATGCAAGACAGAAGTCTAAATGTTAAATGCAATGAAGTGCAATCCGACAGATTCGATGCTATTTTAGTTGTTCCCAAGGATCTGTATTAGGCCCGTTATTGTTTCTAATATACATCTATGAACTTCTTATGTTTATTAAAAACGGATATACCATCATGTGTGCGGATGACACTACGGTAACGGTATCAGCCAGAAATCCGGAGGAACTCTATAACAAAACTCAAACTGTCATGAACGAAATGAATACCTGACGTGATAGTAACAAGCTAATACTGAATGAATGAAAATAAGACAGTATTTATGAATTTGAACCTAAAACCTGTTGTCCTGTTGTCTTACCTGAAATTACGCTAGTTAACTGTTACTTCAGGCTTACTTTGCTTTATTATAACTTCAGCAAAATTTTAATGAAATAGGACTTGTAAATGTGTATTAAACTCTGGCGTATTCACATTTATCACTTAACATACTTATTTCGGGTCGATCTTCCTATCTTAGCACAGTACTTATCTTGTAGAAAAGATTAAAAAGGTTATTATTTAACTTGAATTTCAGGGAGAGCTGTAAGACAACATTTATAAATAAAAGACTTCTTATAATGCTGAGTATTTATACCGGGTATTAGAAAAGTATGGGAATGGTGGAAAATCTCGAACAGTTTGCATCAAATCGAAAAATAAAAAAATACGTGTCAAAAATATTTCAAAAAACTATCTACTGATACCAAAATTACCTCCCCACCCACTACTCTGTTGGTGGGGCGAGGGGCAACTTTAAAATTTCAAATGGAAACCCCTATTTTTTATTGCGGAATCGGATTCTACGGTAAAAAATACGTAAATTTTATTCCGGTCATTTTTTTTCGATTCTTGCATGGTGTCGCTGTAATCGCAAAAAGTGAAAAGAAAACATTACTGTTTCAAGAGTAGCGTCTTGTGCCCATAAAAAAATGTCCAACTCAAAAACTGAAAAACACGTATTTGTTATTTTTACGAAATCTATCCAATGACATTGGATTCGATTCTCCCACCCCTAACCCAGTGGGTGGGGCGGGGGCAATTTTGAAATTTGTAATGAAAATCCCTGTTTTTTATAGCGGATTCGGATTCTACGGCCAAAAATCTATATCGAGCATTTTTTCGATTCTCGCAAGGTGTCGTTGCGATCGCAAAAAATTGAGTGGAAACATGAAAGTTTTGAACGCATACTTAAAAAAATACGAAAAGTAAAACTATTGATCTCAGAGTGAATGATTTCCCGAGCTGTTTTGAGAGAAGTGATTTTACACGGTCGAGAGGAAATTACAACAACAGTTAACAATCTGTAAATTTATTAGCAACTAGTAATTTTTAATTTACATTTTTTACAGGACAATAAAAAACTCGATTAAAAAAAACTAACAGTGGTCTTATCTCTTAATTCAGCCACTTCAGACAAGTTCTTAATCCCAGCCAGTGAAGGCAAGGAGGTAACTCAGCCATTTAAGGCAAGGTGGGGATTTCGGCCAGTTGAGGCATTAGTTTACAGCTTAACTGCTACACTAGCAGGTTTTAATTTCAAGATTATAGAGGTGTTCAAAATGGTGCCCATTAGCTTCTTGGTATTGTCCGAGACGAACGTAAAAATTTTCAATAGCACTTCTTATCATTTGAGGTGGTATTTCTGCAAAAATGTTTATTATGCATTGCCTCAGCACTTCCAAATCACGAGGTTTAGTGAAATAAACCTTACCCTTCACGTAGCCCCAAACAAAATAATCAAGTGGCGCGAGGTCGGGAGATCTTGCTGGCCATTCAATAGTTCCTCTTCGACCTATCCATCGATTTTCGAAAGTACCATTCAAATAGTCCCTAATAATATCCCGATAGCGTGGAGGGGCCTCATCTTGCTGGAACCAAACATTATCGAACTCATCACTAACAATCTCTTGTATTGCGGGAAATATTTGATTTGTCAACATTTCCAGGTATTTTTCTCCATTCAAATTTCCATCTATGAAAAACGGTCCTATGCTTCGATCCCTGAAAACTCCTGCCCAAACATTTAATTTTTATGGATACTGCGTGCGTGTTTCAAGTACTCTGATATCTGAAATTATGGCGATTAACTTTTCCACTGAGTTCAAAAGTTGCTTCATCTGAGAAAACGAGTAGAGATGACAAAAAATTTGGGTTTTGGTTACTCCTTTCCATCATTAATTCACTACATTCAAGTCGCCGATTAAAATTATCTTCATTTAACTCTTGGTGAAGGTGAATTTTGTAAGGATGAAATTTCAAAAGTTTCAAATTCTTATCAACTGAAAATGCACTCATATCAAGCTGTTGACTGGCTTTTCTGGTTGATAACCTTCGATTTTCAACAAATGCCTGGGCCACTTCCATTTGTCGAGCTTCTGATGTTTCAGATTTTGGTCTTCCAGATTTTGGGCGATTTTTATTCGTACTTGAGTTTAGGAATCGTTTGATGGTACGGGACACAGTAGATTTCGAAATTCCCACTTGATCTACACGTAAAATTTCGTTGAACAAAATCACTTAACACATCACAACTTAATCATAGGACCTTTCTTTATCTCCCCACCCTCGCATCATTAAAAGAGAAACTCCCTCTTCCTCTGTTAAAGTAGGCATTATGCAGAAAAATCGCGAGAACTAATGAAAAATTAATTAACTTTTTCCGTACAAAAGTGCGCTCCTGCCTCTACAAAAGTTGGAAGGAACTGAACGTTCTCGTAGAAATTTCACAAAACAAATACTGTTATTAAGAACACTTTAAAAAAAACATTCATAAAAACCAAGATATCACAGATATTGTTTTTAAACTGCATGTTTTTTTGTCAACGCGAGTAGCTAGAGTTTGTAAATATTTACAAACTTATGAACGCTTAAGGTTTATTTCAATTTTGTGCGATTGCAGCGACACCTTGCGAGAATCGAAAAAATGCCCGATATAAAATTCACGTATTTTTGGCCGTAGAATCCGAATCCGCTATAAAAAATAGGGATTTTCGTTACAAATTTCGAAGTTGCCCCCGCCCCACCCACTGGGTTAGGGGTGGGAGAGTAGAATCCAATGTCATTGGATAGATTTTGTAAAAATAACAAATACGTGCTTTTCAGTTTTTGAATTGGACGTTTTTTTATGGGCACAAGACGCTACTCTTGAAAGAGTAATGGTTTCTTTTCATTTTTTGCAATTACAGCGACACCATGCAAGAATCGAAAAAAATATCCGGAATAAAATTTACGTATTTTTTGCCGTAGAATCCAATTCCGCAATAAAAAATAGGGGTTTCCATTTGAAATTTTAAAGTTGCCCCTCCCGCCACCCACAGGTTGGTGGGTGGGGAGGTCATTTTGATATCAGTAGATAGTTTTTTGAAAAACTTTTGACACATATTTTTTTATTTTTCGATTTTATGCAAACTGTTCGAGATTTTCCACCGTTCCCATACTTTTCTAGCACCCGGTATATACAAATGTTTGCTCTATGTCAAGAACAATTTAGAATCATTTGAAGGTTTATCTGACCATCACTTATATGTATAATACGCGGAACAAAAATATATTATCTATCCCCTTACATTGGACCTCAACATATAAAGATTCACTCCAGTATAATTTGCATAGTATTATAATATAACAAGTCACCAAGTAACGTACAAAATAAAACAGTATCAAAATACAAACATACCGTTAAAAATATATTATTGGAAAACGGTTACTACAGTATTGACGAATGTCTAACAAAAGAATTATTATGAAAGTTGTTTTATTTATTTATACGAAATCTGGTCAAATTACTGTACATTTACGCGTAGTTTAAATGTCGTTTGTCATCTGTTTCTGTTTCATTGCCAATGTTATATTTATCTTATTGTTATTTATTTGTTTATTTATTTATTACTTTTAATATTATTTTTACCGTACTTACTTATGTTTACTGTACATATATTTAAATGTAACTTCTGTAAATGGTGAAAAGAATTAATATTATTATTTCGTCCGCGAGAGCCATCCTGGAAAGTTCCATCGTATCTCCGACATTCTCACGGAAGAAGCGCCAGCGAATTAACTACGGTCACCTCACGCAACTCGCAGAATTAGTGACCGTAGATTCCCAAATCGTGTGCCCTAAGCAAGATAACTGCTTTCTGCATCTGGTCTGCAAACCATTCGGCCGAGTGCAGGTCGATGCGGTTCGTAATTCCGAGAGCAACGTGGGCTTCATAACCTCTTAGTACACAGATTATAAGGACTATCAACTTGACCGATAAGCCTAGATATTGCACTAGGAGCTCATACCGGAGATCGCGATATTTAGCCCGTTTTTCCTCCTCTTTCAAGATGATGTTTATTTCAGAAGTAGCTGAAAACTCGATGATATACATCGTCTTCTTCTGATTCAAGGAGTACTATGTCAGGCTTGTTGGCTTAAATTAGCCTGATGGTCGGGAAAGGGTAGTTCCAGTATATTCTGCACCGCACGTTCTCGAGAACGGACTAAATATCTCCGGAGACGTAAGGCATCACTGGTGTTTGGTCTACTCCGTATGAGTGACGTAGGTGGTTGTAAAGAACTCGTAACGCCACGTTATGGCGGTGGATGTAGCCGAAATTGCATATACCGGGCATGCAGACAGTCGCATGAGCGATTATAGCGCCTAACGGCAAGTCCTGCAGTTAGTATCAGGAACCCCTACATCCATCACATGGCTTCGGTAGACCAAGGTGTTAATTGCACCATCTTGGCAGACCGCAAAAAATCCCTTGGTCTCCGACGTAAGGTCAGCTGACCTTAAAAGGGCGAATGTCAGATTGGTCGATAAGCCTAGTGTTTCTATGTTCTTATAGAATATATCATGCATGGGTTTATCGACGTGCTGCCTAAACAGATTTTCTTGTGCCGCGGTTTTAATAAGGGTTTTCAGACGATTTTGCGGAAGCTTAGTGACCAACTTTGGATCAGCACCTCGCCGGCCTCCTCGTCTGATGTCGAATACGAGACCGAGTTCATCTGCGATTTTCTATACTGCCTTGGATCATCTTGCGCCCAGTGCTGCATTTTCATGATTTCTCACTAATTGCAGGATAAGGTCTGAGCTCCTAAGGACGTTACATGCTATACTCAGTCTCTATCCTCCCCCGGTGGCGTGCGAAGTTCACACGAGGAACGGACGATCTTGGATGAATGCTCCTATGGATATTCATCATCTTGCGGGTACCTCTATCTAACTGCTCGTCTACCGTCCATCTCACTACTCCAAAGGAGTAGAAAAGAATAAGAACAGCAAGCATATTAGTTGTTTTTCTCCGAAAATTCGGATGACCAAATCTTTCGGAGTAGGTATTTTTACTCGTCGCGGAGAGGTTCCTTAATTAGTTGCATATCCTGGGTGTGATGTTGTTACACACCCAGATATGCGTAGGTCTCTCTGGCGTCTAGATATTGTAAGATGCTTTCATCTGCGAGGTGGACGAGTGCACACTTTTTCCAATCCGAATTCCATTCCAATAAAGAGCGTACACTGTTCGATCATCCTTAGAGCGTTCTGCAGTTCACGCTGTCCGGAGGCGTAGAGCTTAAGGTCATTCATGTAGAATTAATGGGTGACCTTATGCCTCCGGTTGTTGGGTGGACTGTATTGGTATCCGCGGACTTTGCGGAGTTCAACAGATAAAGGCAATGGTGAGATGCATAGGGAAGAGGGCTCAAGAAGTCTCTTTGGAATACTCCTCTCCTAAATGCTACCTGCTCTGTAGTAACCCGCTGTGCACCGGATGTTATTGTGGAACAGCAGTTGTTCTATGCATCTCACTAGTGATTCTGCTACCGCAAGACACTGGAGTTCTGTGTAATACAGCGGTCTATCAGCAGGTTATCCTTGCAGCCTCCTATGCCTTTCTCGGCACTACAGTGCTCATTTATCTGCCGAAAGACCGGATCAACATGACGTAGTGTCCTAGCGTACAAAATGCGTGTAGATACCTTGTAGCATGAGTTCAGACATCTGATTGGCCTATAATTTATCGGACAGGACAGATCTCCCTTCTTGGGAATTAACACAGTACGTCTTTCGACAAATTAGTACCGAATCTGCTGCCCCTCGTTTAACCAAGAGTTGAAAACCCGCCAGACGACGATAGATGGATAGAAATTTCTTCCACCACCAGTTGTTTATGCCGTCTGTGCCAGGAGCAGCGAAATTCTTGGTACCAAAAGGTGTCTGTTGGACTTCCTTCGTATTTATCGCCGGGCACACTTCGTCTTGTTCTTGAAATGTCATGTTGTATACAGACTCGAAGTGTGCAATTGCTCTAGTGCTACTGTTAAATGGACGCGTCGTTTCGTATATTCAATTCAATTCAACAGGAATATTTCATTATAAATATTAGTATTGCAAATAGCTTACGCTAAATAAAATTGCTAAATTGTATTACTCAGTACAGTTAGGTTCAGTTGTGTTGTATTGTGTTTTGTTCTGTTCTACAAAATGAAATTAATTAGTACCTTATTACATCATTTGTAAAATGAATATTATTATATTAATAGATTGTGGTCATGTCAAAAGACGTAATAGTGAATATTTAAATGTATTTACGTAAAATATTTTGTATAATTTTTTATGGTTTTGATTATGGCAGCAAAATGTAATACTTCTTACCACGCGTAATACATTTATGCTGATGGATTGAATACGTCATTTAAAGACGGTAATATGACTTAAGCTTGAAAAAAATATATTTACCGGAGTCGATAATAAACAAAGAAAAAAGTTATTCTAATTAAAACTATAGTTTACCTGCTCTAAATTATTTTAGTTTAATTAAGAGAAGAACTAAAAAATGCCTACAATTTATTCAGCATTTTAATTAAAATTTTCCTTGTACATAAAAATTATTTCATAAAGTCATTTACAGTAAAGATAATACAAAATGTAACATTTAATTATGTTTGCTTACAGGATAAAAGTCACTGCAAATGGCTTTAATAATATTAAGCCGTGTGAATGTAATTAAAACTATTATTAAATGGTCCATAACGTGCCAAACACGACGTGCATGTTCAAGTTATTAACTAAAGGAGCTTTGAACAGCAAAAATTTACCTCGGTAATTTATCCAGCTTTTAACTAGTAATGTTTAGACAGTAGTAAAGCCATCTGTCATCATTGTAGCATGCAAACGAGTGGAATGCCAAATACGCCATGCCATTATTGTCGCTGGCATGAACATTATTCAGCATTTTATAATTCACCTTTGTGTATCCGAGCAGCATTATGGCAGGTCTACCTCACATACATGTTTTGATTACTGACAGATAATGCATTACATGGTGTAACAAATTGCTAACCCTGTAGTGACCCTAGACCTAAACCGACAATATAATTTTTGATATATTACCACAAGAATGTACAATGTGTGTACTGTTCTCAAAAACTATCGGTCTGTTATTTTGTCACAGACTCTGAGTAGAACTTTGTTCGGATTTCATTCTTACTCTCGGGACAAGAACACAATGAAAACAGAAACGTTTGTTTCTAGAAAACGTGGGTAAGGGTCTCTAATGAGGTGGCTTACTGAAATTACTGTTACCTGATGCGTAAATGGCACCAAATTTGATACAAAGATACTTAGATACTTACTAATAAATGTTAGCCTAAGAGCACTCTGGAATTTCTAAAATTTTTCATGTACAGCACTAAAAACCAAAATGACCGACAAATACAACAAAATATCACATGTGGGTCTTTCTTTTCGAGGCAACACTACTGCAAAAACCATAAAAAGTGGGATTTGTGATGTTGTGTTGCAGATGTTGGCCATCTTGGAATTCATTTCTGTTTATGTAATGTTTCTCATAGACTAAATTCTAATTATCATTATCAGTGGTTGAAACTTGCGCACCTTGTTGGGCACAGGCAAACGGCAGTATCAGGACTTTGTCAAGAATATGCTTAATGAACGCACCCTCTCTACATATAGTCCAATCAAGTGGAATTCTCTTGTACTCTTCAAGAGACCAAAGCATAAAGCAACATATCAGCAGGAGAAGAAGCTGAAAGTGCTTCAGAATAATATAGAACTATTTAGCCAAATATATATATATATATATATATATATATATATATATATATATATATATATATATATATTCTATGCAGAACTGGGAATCTGATTTAGATGAGTTTTCTGTGCATGAGATACAGTCATTCCCTCCTTCCATTTCAGTCTTTTGTAAGCTTCATTTTACAGCCAACAAGGCTTGAATACTGCTAGGTCTTGAGCAGCCAGGTCAATTAGAGCTCTCTTCAACCTATGATTCCTAATTTCTGGACGATGCCGTCATGGTGTACTGTCTGTCCACTATTAATGTCGACATCTTCAATTAGTATGCTAATAAGACATTTCTACCTATTCTTTAATTAGGGAATATGATATTGATAATAGAATTTCTCTACTCAATGATATGCTAACTTTTCTTTTTGACAAACACGCTCCTCTTAAACGAGTCAGGGTAACAAAACCTAAAGTCCCGTGGCTTACTCATAACTTAAAGCTGACAGTGAGGGAAAGAGACCTTGCTTTGCAATAATATAAATCAACTAAGACTGAAATTGATTGGGTGAGATATAAAGAATTAAGAAATTATACAGTTGCCATGGTTAGATCTGAGAAAAAGGTCTACCTTAGTCAGTCTTAGAAGATTTAAGTATTCGATCTGATAAAAACTTTATAATTCCTGATCAATTTTCCAATCCTGATGAAATAAACAATTATTCTGCAACGTTTTTATAGTCAAAGTCCAACATTTGTGATAATAAAATCGAATTTTGCAACAATAATGTATTTGATAATAATAACAAATTTTATTTTCGGCTAATTACAATTAATGAAATTGATAAAATTATAAATAAATTAAAGTCTGATGCTTATGACATATATGGTATTTCTGCTCAAATGTTAAAATATTGCAAGTTCCTAACTCATATAATCAATTGTGGTATTGAGAAACACTACTTACCTGCTTAATGGAAATTGTCAATAGACAGACCCTTACCTAAAAAAGCAAATGTTATGTCTTAGTCAGATCTTAAAATAATAAGTTATTACCTACAATTTCAAAAATATTTGAAAAGGTGCTACATGATCAGATTTACGAGTACTTCGTATCAAACAGGCTTATTCCTGACTTTCAATGTGGATTTAGAAAAGGTTATAGTACCTCAACTGCTATAGCAAATGTTACAGATGATATCATACATGCCCATGATGATAAATTAGTTAGTGTGCTTGTGCTTTTAGATTTCTCCAAAGCTTTTGACACAATTAACCATCAACTAAACATATTCGGGTTAAGTACTCTCACGGACAGATTAACACGCGGGGACCTTATCACGACATACGGTGTGTTAAACGATACGTACTCTTCAGATTTCAGTAATTTGTTCTCTTTTATCTGGTCGCTAGCCGAGTGGATTAAAGCGCGAGTTGGCAATCGCGATAAATCACACGGACATCGCACCACCAGGTTCAAATCCTGGCTCGGCACTGGCACTGTCGCAGGAAATGGTTGTATGTCCGCGTTTTTTCAATATGTAATCCCCTCCCGCACATTGGGGGAATTGGGGGTTGTCTAATTTCTGTGGTGTTTATTTATTTATTATTTAAACAATAATAATAGACTCAGAGGTCACAACTTCAGGCTACGCCATGAATTCTATAACAACAGATGCTGGAAGTTCTTCATTAGCAATAGAGTGTTTGAGTATAGGATTTCGCTACCAAGAGAAGTCGTTAACGCCCCATCAATAAATGCTTTCAAAAACAGACTTGACAACTTTCTTTCGGGTTCTTGATTTCATTCATCCTTTCTGTGCCTTATTATATTATATTTGTTATTACTAAATGTTTGCACATTTATATACTAAGGTTACACACTATGTTGTTTCTAATTATGTTTTATCAACCTGCATTATTACTGATATAAGTTATATTTATTGTGTTTACATATTTATGTTTTTATTGTATATACTTTGAGCTTAATAGGGCCAGTCCCTCAGCTCTTCTCTTGTATAATAATAATAATAACTTATATGTGCGAAACTTAAATATTTTGGTTTTAATAACGAATCTATGTCTTTAATTAATTAATAGTTATCAGGCAGATCTCAATGAATTTCGTTTAACGAATTATCCTCTTCAAGTTTAGATATATTATCAGGAGTGCCTCAGGGATCAGTCTTGGATCCACTTTTATTTATTATCTATACATCTGATATCTTATTTTCTGTTACACATTGCAAAATATACAAGCTTACGCTGATGGCACTCAAATGCATATGCATTTTAATCACACAAATCACCCTGAGGCATTTGAACACATTAATAGTGACTTAGCTTTTATTAATAAAGTGTCAAAGAAACATAACCTTAAACTTAATTCTAGTAAATCTTTCATTATGTTATTTGGTAATAAAAATAATATTAAAAATTTAAAACACAACTTAAATATTAATATTAAGGGTGTATCTTTGCCTTTAGTTAATGCGATTTCCAACTTAGATATTATTTTAGACAGTAATTTACGTTTTGACGGACATATCAAAAAGTTAGTGCAAAAGTTTTATTCGTCTTTAAAACTCATTTATGCCAATCGTCATATATTAAATTTTAATCTAAAAATACTGTTATGTGAGACATTGGTCTTGTCTCACTTTAATTATGCTGACTTTATATGCGGACCTTGCCTAACTATATTAGATAAAAATCGGGAGCAAAAAGTTCAGAACTTTTGCTGTAGAGTAATTTTTGGACTACGAAGATTTGATTCGGTTTCTAAAAAAATTAATAATCTTAAATGGTTTAGAATGTCCAGTGGAGTACTACATCATCTTGGTACGTTCATACAAAATTTGATAAATACCACTCACTCCTCCTCTGCCCTTAAAAATAAACTTATATCTAGATCAGCTGTTCACTCCAGGGATATTCGATATCAATTAAAATTAACTATTCCTCATCATCACACAGCCATGTATAAGAGAGGATACTTAATTCTATAAAGCTCTACAACTCATTACCTAAAAACTTAAAAAACATGGAACCAAGAAAGTTCAAATTCAAGTATAAAAGTTATTTGTTAAGTAAGCAGCTGCAATAATAATTTTAACTACTTTATTTTTTAGCTTATATATGTGTACCAAACAGGGAATTTTATTAACTGTTTTTTTCTTTGTGGAGTGGTTTTCGGGTTCTCTTCCGCGTTGACTGTCTCGAGTGCTTGATGTTTTGATCGCCTTATCGTGATCTTCTTCAGAAGCGAAATAAAGCTTCGGAAGAGGACCATGACGTGATGATCGAAGCGCCAAAATTTGGGGGCAGCGCTTTTACTGGTTTTTGAAAGTAAAGATTTAGATAACTGTCTTACTATTTTATTATGTTGATGCTGATACAGTTATCGAGGTATGATCTGCAAACATAGTAACTCGACCAGTGGATAAATGTTGTGGAAGATCGTTTATGTATATCATTAACAGGAGGGGTCACAACATTGAACCCTGCTGTACACCAAGATCCACATGTTTTTAAATAAAAGCTTTAACGCTGTATTTTAGTTGCATTTTCATATTTTCCAGATATGGCCATATCCACTTTAACAAATTCTCTCTTATGTTACTGAATTACTAATTTCAATCATGATATCTTCTCGTCCAGTGCTCGCACTTGAATGAATTGTATATCTGTAACTATCTATTAACTCCTGGCACCACCTAGTACCGGCAGATGCACGAAATTCAATATTTAAATTTAAATGCGACCAGAGAAAACTGGTAAGTTACAAATTACAGGAAATAAGAAAATGTTCAGTCGAATCATAAATCATTTCAAATAATGTCTGGTCGATAGCCGCGTGGGTTAAGGCGCGAGGTAGCAATCGCGATTAATCAAACGTGCATCGCACCACCGGGTTCGAATCCTGGCTCCGGCACTGGCACTATCGGAGGAAATGGTCGTATGTCCGCGTTTTTCAATGTATAACCCCCTTCCGCACAAGTCTCTGGCTTCTGGAATTGGGGGTTGTCTAATTTCTGTGGTGATGTTTATTAAATAAAAATGGATAATTTTCAAATTTTTAGGTGGATTTGCCCTCCTGTCAAATTGGCTTTATTTTTTTATACTCGTATGTAGTAATCCAAGTTGTTCTTAAAAAAAATCTTCTTGCCTCAAATTCCGTTATAGGCTTGTTTAGGCGCCAGAGGGCGCTCAAGACTTGATCTTGCTTTTTTAATCAAAAAGCAGTTTTTGCATGGTAAACAACAATTAATTATCTTTTGAGCTCAAGACGATCTAAGATATTTAGTTTTCATTAACCTATGATATTGTCACGACCACTGGTCGTATAAAGAGCTGCTTGACATGGAGACAAATAAAATAAAAGTCTTACCAGCTCATGATGAAGGAGATGGGTCGAGTAGTTGGCTTCTTGATGGACTGTATACCAATTAATTTTACTCGAGTGGATCCTCTCCAGATAACCTTAATAATTTGGCATTTAAGCGGGCCTGATATACCCACTAGGGTATGTCGGGTGTTCTTGGTCTCTCTGTCACTCTCTCTGACTGCTCACCTAGGGATTGGCTGTGCGATTGTAGAATATTGGCGCTTTGTGCCCTACGAAATTCTCTACGTTTTTTATTGGCTTTAACCCTTGGCATTATAAAGTTACTTGCGTTTAACTACTATTACTGTTTTGAAAATAGAGGTACCAATTATATTTAAAAAAAAACAAACAGGGGAGAAAGGAACACTGATATTGAAAAAATCTACAAGAACATTTTCCTGCCAGCCAAAAGACTGACTACAATAAGAGGAAAATAATATTGACTATTAGCTTGTTCCATTTCTAACATAATAAGCAAATTCTACAAGAACATTTTCCCTACAAGAACATTTTCCTGCCAGCCGGAAACTGACTAAAGTGAAGAAAAATGCACTCGAGAACTATATTATTATCCCCGCCAGCCAAGAGACTGACTAAAATGAGAGGAAAATAAATTAGCTATTATTTTTTTCTTAAAGAAAAAAATGTATGTGAGTGGACAGAATCTTAACCATTGTATCCTTTCCTGCCAGCCTGAGACTGACTAGAGTGAAAGAAAGGATAAATGGAGACGATTACGGTCTTTGAAGGTCTATCTAATTTTTTCCCGCCAGCCAGAGACTGACTAAAGTGAAGGAAAAAACAAGGATATCACTTTACTCTTTAAATAGCTATAAAATAATTACATTCAATATATTTCAAAGAAATTAAATTTTAATTTTTTTTTTTTTTCAGAAAAGTTTCTACTACAACCATCCCTACGGAAACCGAAGCTGGCACTTCCACCACATGTCACGACCTCTGGTCGCATAAAGGGCTGCTTGACATGAAGAGGTTTTGTTTTATTAAATGAAGTGAAATAATCATTTAAACAAGTATAACGAATATTTATTATAAGTTAAAAATATGAAACAAACCAGACAAGTTCAAGAAAAAAATAATATAAAAACAAATAAAAAAAGTCTTACCAGCTCATGATGAAGGAGATGGGTCAAGTAGTTGGCTGCTTGATGGATTGTATACCAATGAAACATTTATGTCTCAATTCTGGACTATTTATACGATTTATAAATACTTATTCAGCATTATAGGTAGATTTGAATGAAGTTTATTTCCAACGCGGTTACAAATTGTGATTGAAATATGAAACTTTACATCCTTTATACACGCTAAATGACAAATGTATTTAATAGAAATTAAAAATTAAATTTAGAAACAATGTAGAATTATTTATTGATTTAACTTTATGGCTTATTCTAATTTATTAATAAATATTTGAAAAGTACATTTTATAGTGAATATGCTAAAAATATTTTGGTTAATTCTGAAGTGCTGAATAACTACTACACGACAATATAAATATTTATGCAAGGTGGCTGAATATTACGATGCTTCAGTAAAAATTCATTGTTTATATTATAAAACAATTTTCAAATTATATATAACTAAATATATTTACTAAAATATTTATAATATAATTCTAGTTAACATTAATACTTATTGCTATTTTTTTAAAGTTAATCTTATATTTTTTTGTCATGTATATTAAATCTAAATAGATCTTCTTTGATAATAAATGCGTATTACTATTATCATTGTACCAGATTAAAATTGACATCGTCCGCAATAAAATGATAATCAAAACCACCATGATGATTTTTACCATGATAATTTTCTCTATCAGTAACACATTATACGAAATATGTAGGAGGGAAGTCTGTAAATTACGTTTAGTTCAACAATTATGTGAAGCAGAGACTGATTAAAGAAAATTAGATTCAAAAATGAAAACGTCATTTAACCATCACTTTTGAATAAAAAATAATTTTACTTCAATATATATCGATCAAACCTCGTATCTATTATTGTGATTACATATACTAAAAGCTGTTCAAAATACAAAGTCACACAAACTGTTTATGTACACACGCTTTTCTTCCCTATACAATGAAAAAATTCGCTTTAGGTCCCTTGTATTAAATTAAAAGATGATAAAGTAAACAGCGAGGGAAGTTTATATGTAAGAGGTTTATTTGAAGATCCCACAGAGAGATAGGGTATGTTTTTACATTGAATTAATCTCGAAGTCTATTTGATCACAGCAATGCTTTGGGAATGCCGAATGCCTCAGCTGTTGGTTTGGCTTAAAGAAGTTCTCGCTGTCGCCGATCCAATCAGCTTTCTTTTTATTTGGCAAAGGAATATACGCTAGCAGAAAGGGAAACTATTCGATAAAGTCTGATATCTGGTATTTACTTCAATGGTGCATAATTTATATTTAACTTGATGTATAACTCATACTTAACTACACAAGATGCTATTGGGCTCATGGGGGAAAAGATTTTATTTTTAATTTTACAAAAAATTCCACAGGAACAGTTTTGTTTGATTTAAAGTGGACAAATCTGTTATTAAAACTTAATGTTAACAAAGTTGATCTCTTTAAATCGAAAAATAGTTTTCAAATTCTGCAAACAAAAGATAATGCCAAATGATTTTGAGAATTTTTTAAAAAGAGATGCAGTCTCTAGAAATGAAGCTATTATCATGGGGGATCATTATATAATTGGTACACAAATTAAAATTAATGATAGAAACACACAAACAGAGTATATTTATAGAAGAGACTTCAGCGAAGAGAACAGTAGAAAATTAAAAATTGATCTGATAGGAAGAAACTGGGATACATCATCGACAGATATTAATGTTCTATACACCAATTTTACAGAGAATATTAAGTTATCTATAAATACCATATGCCCAGAAACTAAGGCCAAAATGAACTCATGTCCATGGATTAACAAAAATGTTAGATCAGCCCAAAAGTTACGCGACAAGGCTTATAAGAGGTTTGTGACATCCAAATCCTTGGAAGACTATGAAGATTACAAGAGTAAACGGAATCAGGTGACTTATAGAATACGAGAGGAAAACAAAAAATATTACGAAGCTTATGTTGATAAAGCCAAGGGTGACAGTAAAAAAATGTGGAGGACGATGAAAGATTTAATCAACTGCAAAAGGGGAGAACTGATACAGCAAGACCAAATTGTGTTATTGGTTATCCACTTTTAAACATAATAAATGTGTCATTAGAGACAGGACGGGTGCCATCGGAATTAAAAGTCAGCGTTATTGTACCAATTGCAAAAGTGTCTGCTCCTACTCGTCCAGAGCACTGTAGACCGATAAATCTCTTACCTGTAATAGATAAAATACTAGAAATAATAGTGTCTGAACAACTAAAAACATATTTTGAAAAAAATAATTTATTATTTGCTGGGCAGTCTGGTTTTCGGGAAGGTCATTCTTGCGAAACAGCATTACAGTATGTTTGTGCGAGTTGGAGGAAGGACATTGGGGAAGGAAATGTTGTGTTAAGTGTTTTTGTGGATTTAAAGCGTGCCTTTGAGACGATAGATCGGAATTTATTATTACGTAAGCTATCCAAATATGGAGTAAAATCAGTGGTCCTGAAATGGATACAAGACTATTTACAAGACAGGTACCATAGAACTAAAATAAATAATAAGATGTCTAATATTGTTGATAGTGTGGTTGGAGTCCCTCAGGATAGTGTACTGGGCCCCCTCCTATTTGTTATATATGTAAATGATATTTATTCTGTGTTGAAAAACTCATTTATAAGTTTATTTGCAGATCACTCATTTCTGTGACTGGTAAAAACTACAGTTACGTTACAAAGACATTAAATGATGAGTTAGATATATTATATAATTGGCTATGTAGTAATAAATTAAAACTAAATTCTGAAAAAACGAAATATATGGTCTTGGGCTCTAAAGCAAATTGCACGAAATATTTATCTCAAAATTTATCTGTCAAAATTAACAATGCTCCAGTTGAATGTATATCAGAATTCAAATATCTTGGTGTAATATTAGATCCTCAACTTAATTTTGGCCTTCAAGTGGAGTATTTATGTAAAAAGTTATGGAAGAAAATTGGTTTCTTTTATAGAGTCTCGGCAAACCTGTCGCAATGGATCAAGATACTAGTGTACAATACAATTATTTATCCTCATTTTAATTACTTCATTTCATTATTAATATCATGCAATAAAGGTGAATTAAACAGAATGCAATTACTACAAAATAAGTGTATGAGAATAATTCTAAATTGTAACATTTACACACCAGTCAAAACTATGATGCACACTTTAAATTGGTTGTCGGTAGAGCAAAACATTAAAAAGGCGAATATGGTCTTAATTTATAAAATAATTCAACAGATTGTGCCAAAGTATTTACAGATTTTTTTAAAAAAACACTATGACTTTCATCTACGGAATATTAGAACAAAAAATAATTTTAATATTGAATTTGTAAATAAGTCTTTTTTGCAAGGCTCTTTATTTTATGAGGGCATACGCCTTTTTAACAATTTACCTTCCGATATAAAAGAAGCAACAAATTCAAATCTATTTGTACGACAAGTATGCCATTATCTGTCATATTGTGATAATTAATTATCATATATATTTTATTATGTACATATATGTTATAAATGGCTTTTGCTAAATAAAGGATATTATTATTATTATTAAATACTTTTTCTTTGAATTCTAAAAAAATATCAATTTTACATTAGAAAAATGTATTTGTGTTTGGTGTTTTTCTTTTATTCCTTAGTCAATAACTTTAATTTTCGTCGCTTACAGCTGCTTGTAATTTTTATCAAGCGTTGTCACAAAGTTATAATGTATTCTTTCATTTACTCGTTTGTTCGTTTGTCCGTTTGTTCGTTTATTCGTTTATCCCCCTCTCTATTATATTTCAAAACTCCATGAATTATTCTGTTGTACCGCCAGTCTGGCTCGAAGCAACTGTTATCCCGATTTTTAAAAAATTGCAACAAATTATGCACTGAAAACTATTGACAAATTAGCCTAATATCTATCCCCCCAAAAACAATGGAAAGAATAATTGTGGATTAGATGCTGCTCTTTTTAATGTCAAATAATATCATTCCTGAACAACAACACAGATTTTTGCCTGGGAGGTCCATAACCACGAATTTGTTACATTGCTTAAATGACTGGACACGGGAATTTGATAAAAAAGAAACAACAGATATTATTTACTTAGACTTCTCGAAAGCTTTCGACAATGTCCCTAAAAAGCGACTGGAACTGAAGCTTTTCCACTTTGGTATCCGTGGGCGTTCATTGTCTTGGATTTCGCAATATCTAACCAACCGATCATTCAGAGTAAAAATTGATGCCGCCCTTTCTGCCGCTCACTCTGTTATCAGTGGCGTCCCCCAGGGATCAGTATTCGAGCCCATCTTGTTTCTGTTGTATATTTCCGACATCCCCAGGCTACTCAATTGCAAAACTTCACAGTATGACAGCAGATGATACAAAAGTTTACTGAAATCCAAAGATAGGTTCTATCACTCTCCAATCGGACCTCGATAAAATTTCCTTGTGGTGTGATAACTGGCTTATTCCTCTTAACATTGACAAGTGCGCTGTACTCCATGTTGGGAAAGACAACGCCAAATTGTCTTACAATATCGATGGTGTCGTAATAAAATCCGTGTCATCTCAACGTGACCTAGGAATCATGATCACCGATACCTTAACTTGGTCTGACCACATGGAAACCTCTCTCACCTCTTTTATGTAAAAAAAGCTAATAGTTTGTTATATATCCTAAAAAAAGTGTTCAACAAACCTTCGCCAGATGCTGCATGTGCTTTATATAAAACCTATGTGAGACCTGTGCTTGAGTTCGGTTCTGCAGTCTGGTCGCCCAGGTTAGTGCGCGATAAAGAAGCAATTGAAAGTGTCCAACGTAGAGCAACGCGCCTTCCATATGGAATCCAGAGACCGCCTTACAACGAGAGGCTAAACATATTCGGATTAAATACTCTCACGGACAGATTAACTCGCGGAGACCTTATCACGACAAACAGAGAGTTAAACGATACGTACTCTTCAGATTTGAGTAATTTGTTCTCTTTAAACAATAATAATAGACTCAGAAGTCACAACTTCAAGCTACGCCATGAATTCTATATCACCAGATGTAGGGAATTCTTGATTAACAATAGAGTGTTTGAGCATTGGAATTCGCTACCAAGTGAAGTTGTTAACGCCCCATCAATAAACGCTTTAAAAAATAGACTTGACAACTTTCTTTCGGGTTCTTGATTTCATTATTCCTTTTTGTGCCATATTATATTATATTTGTTATTTCTAAATGTTTGTACATATATATACTTAGGTTACGCACTATATTGTTTATAATTATGTTCTATCAACTTACATTATTACTGATATAAGTTAGTTATACTTATTGTGTTTACATTGTTATGTTTTTATTGTATGTACTTTGAGCTTAATAGGGCTAGTCCCTCAGCTCTTTTCTTGTGTAATAATATTTTTTTAAAAAGTTCGTTTATTCGTTTATTCGTGTATTCGTTTATTCATTTATTCGTTTATTCGTTCATTCATTCATTCATTCATTCATTCATTCATTCATTCATTCATTCATTCAGTTATTCATTGATTCGTTCATTCATTTATTCATTGATGCATTTATTCATTTATTCATTCATTCATTCCTTCATTCATTCATTCGGTTATTTAGTTATTCAGTTATTCATTGAATCATTGATTCATTGATTCATTCATTCATTGATTCATTCATTCATTGATTCATTCATTCATTCATTCATTCGTTCATTCATTCATTCGTTTGTTTATTTGTTTGTTTATCTGTCAAAATGCTTCATATATTGCTTCAAAGTTACCTGAGTGAAGATCGGGGATAGTTAAAGTGATTTTGAAACAGTCAAGTGCGGAGATCCTCACGGTACAGTTATCGGGCCATTACTCTTCATAATATATGTTAATGAACTATCTGATATACCCACCAGTGGTAAAATAATTAGTTCTGCTGATGACACAGCTATATTTTTTAAGGTTTTTCTCTAACACTATTTTAGAAAGTACACGTTCCACAACTAAAAATTATGTTGGAATAAATGTCATTCCAATGCACTGTGTTAGAATGCCATTCCAACCACTGTGTTGGTATTATTCCAACACAGTGTATTAGAATGGCATTCTAACATAGAGTGTTAGAATGACATTTATTCCAACATAATTTCCAACCTTTGTGTATAATTTCTAAAATCTTGCTAGAGAAAGTATAGTCTAAAACACGTTTGGAATGGTATATTCCACGCATGCGAAACATAGTCTTCGGCTTCGGCTCGAACTACAAATTTTTCGCTCGTGTGGAATACGGACCATACCACAACTTGTTGTAGAATATACTATACATGCATTAAGTCACAAACACTATTGTCTACTGTAATGAAAGAAATAAAATCATGTTTATTTTTTTCTCAAAATTTTTATTATGCAACCTATACAAAATTTTGAATGAAAAGAGAATTAAAAACTGCGCCAGGAAGAGGAAAACTACAGGTTGCCATTTAAATAAATTTTTGATGCTGTCATATCTTAAAAACAGCTGACGCCAACAAAAATATTGAGGGCATCCTGATGTGCGCATCAATAATAATCGCTATACCACTTAGGGGAGAAAGGGAAAAATTATAGCGATTATTCCGTCCTTTTGCCCAATCTTGTTTTTGTTTATACTACGTATATGGGAAAACAATATACGTACTTTTAGTATTATTTCCCAAACTATACTCTCCCAAAGAGTTGTCCAATAATTTCGGTACACCCTGTATATACAGAGCAAAAGATATTTCATACAATTAAGGTAATTACGATTTGCCAGTCAGATATTATAATAAATCCACTGATCTTTTATAAATAAAATTATTAAACTGTGCAAAAACATCTCAAATTAAACATCCAGTTTAAAATTATCTACCACAGCCACAATAGGAATATCTTTCAGGAGGTCCCAGAAATAACAAGGATGTGCGGAACAGCTATTAAAGTTAAGAGTATATATTTTACAGTGGTTTTTTTAAAGGACTTTTTTATGTGAATGCCAATATCTGATCGCACGAGATTGAGCGGAAAGATATCTCTCGCAATTCTAAGAAGATGAATAATAGGTGGGATTGCCAACCCTCGTGATTTTAGTGCCACAATAATCCTTTTTGTTATTCTGTTCTCCCGTCTACTTAGCTTACAGGGAGGATGCCAATTTTTTTCCTGCATTATGTAAAATCGCCTCAAAATTTAGCTGAAACTTTATATCCGCGTTCTTTTAATATTATTTTCTGCTTCACAGGATTTTTGTTTATAATATTAATTTTTTGTTTTTCGAATTATTTAGTTAATGTGTTTGTATACACTGTATATTTATTTTGTACTATTATGTTATTTGGATTTCTTAAGAGTTTCTCCTTTAATTTATCTCATTCTAGAATTGATGATATTAAATCCTGATGTATGCATGGCTTCAAATTTTTTTATTTTTTAAATATTACTATATACTGCTGATTATATATTATAATTTTGTAATAAATTTGTTTGTAGCTAAATCTGCATCAGGTTCATCTAAGTCACTCTTCCATTTTTCCCTCTCGAGTACTAAAAATTGTTATACTTGATAATTTTTAGAAAAATATGCACGAAAAATATATATTGTTTTTCTTTGGAGGTGAATTTGAGGATGAAGCTCCAAAGACATTTCTTCGAACTTTCTTTCTGTTCATCAAATACTTCGATGGAAAGCAAAAAAGAACAGGCCTCAACATTTTTTTTATAGATGGTTGAAATGATTGAGTCGGCTCAATGGCTCAACACTTATGATCCAGAGGTAAATAGGCGATAAAAGTTGGACACTTCTGGGTCAGGGCTAAAAGGCATCCTCCCCCGTTTTTTATGGAGGGGAATCGATTGCGATAGGTTCGAGGGTGAAAAAATCTGCCTTCATCCCCTGTTTACCAAAAACTACTCCCTAAACGAGTTTTCTGCGGTGTAGCAAGTGGAGTTTTTATGCAGAATTTTTCTTGCAAAAATGATTCTTGATACGAGAGTGTTGATCAGAGTGGGTGATCTTTTTTTAGCTACATTTCCTCCGAAGAGCGCCAAAAAATCAGTTACGACTGCTTTTTTCCTCAAAAGGATGGTTTCCACCCCCTTTGATCAATCCTCTTGGTAGCTCCGTATCAAAAATCACTTTTACAAGAAAAATTCAGCACAAGAGCTCCGCCCCCACTTGTTACACCCCGGAAAACCCGTTTTGGGGGTGGTTTTTGGCCAATAGGGGATAAAGGTAGGTTTTTTTCATCCTTGGATCTATCGCAATCGATTCCCCGCCCGAAGAAACGGAGGAAGGGGAAATGTCTGATAGCCTAGGTCCACAAGTGTCCAACTTTTCTGCTTATTTACCTGGAGTATTACGCTGGAGCTCAAGTAGTCCCGGGTTCAAATCCTGGCTAGAGCATGGATATTTAGTGGCGTTTTTTCATGTGTTACCGAGTTGATAGCAGTGGATTAGACAGGGTTATGTGAGAGACAATGTTGCTAGTCCTGAATTCGAACCTCGGTTGCGGCAGATGGCAATGTCGTAGGGAATGGTCGTTGTGTAATTGTCTGTCTGCATGTGTCCTGATTGAGTGGCGGAATAGCTAATGCTAAACGCAACCAGGATCTGAACTCTATCTAAATTCTATTTAAACAAGGAGATTAAAAAAAAAGATTTTTAAGACGAATAAATAAGAGCCAAAATATATTTAATTATTTATTTATTTATATACAGTGCTCAACAGGTAAACCCATTTAGAGAGCAGGGCAAATACACAAATTTAGCATTACACAGCAGTATGGTACAGGTACAAAACAAACAAAAAATACATATAGAGAAAGAATACAAAAAATACACAATACAAAATACAAAAAAGTACAAAATGAAATTACCAATCAAGGAAAAACAAAGGTTCAAGTAGGATTAAAGAGTATTTTAATATAAATATCAGAATTTTAAAACATTAGAATGTGGGATGCCGAGGTAAAAAGTTTGTGAAATTCGGAACGCGGAAATTTAATTGACTTAAAATGTCTTGACAGTGTATATTGCTGTGAACAATATTGTATAAAAATTCGAGAGAAAAGCATTCGCGTCTGGTAACCAAAGAATTTATAGAAAATTTAGCTAGGAGTTCTTGCTGCGGGAAGCCAACCTCCGAGTATACTCCATCCGACTTAAACCAGAGCAATTTTACAAATCGTCTCTGCACACTCTCCAAGGCGTCAATATGAATATTGTAATGGGGATTCTAGACGAGAGATGCATAATCTAGTTTAGACCGGACAAAAGCAAAATAGAGAATCTTTAGTGTACAAATGTTTGAGAAATCTCTGCTCATTCTGATTATAAAGTCCAGAGTTTTAAAAGATTTGGCTACAACATTGTTTACATGCGGTACAAATGTAAGCTCTTTATCGAAGATTACGCCAAGGTCTACAAGGGTATCAGGTCTCTGAAGCACTGCGCCATCTACATTATAGTCGAAAATAACCGGCCTTGCACTAGTTGTGTAGGTCATACACATTACATTTTGACACGTTTAGATATAATTTGTTTCAAGTACACCAGTTGCATATGCGCGCTAGACTATCCTGCAGTGTGACGCAGTCCTCCAGAGATGAGACTCTATTAAATATTTTAAGATCGCCAGCGTATAGCAAACAGGATATTTAAATACAATTCACGATATCGTTTACGAAGATGTTGAATAACAGGGGTCCAAGAATTGATCCCTGCGGAATACCAGATGTTGCACCGTATTCGACAGACCGAAACCCACCATAAGCAACATATTGCTTCCTATTTGACAGGTAGGAGTGAATAAATGAATCCAAAATCAGACAATTTATTTAGCAATATAGTGTGATCCAGTCTGTCGAATGCCTTAGAGAAGTCAGTATATATTACGTCCGTTTGCTTACGCTGGTCAATGGCTTCTGAGATATACTGGGTGATACAAGTTAAATTAGAGGTGGTGGAGCCCCCTTTCATAAAGCCATGTTGATACACCGATAATTGGGCACTAACACTAAAGTAAATAGTATCGTGTAGTAAGATTTCAAGAGTTTTACTAAAATTGCACAGAATAGAATAGATATAAGTCTAAAATTGGAGATGTCATTTATATCGCATTTTTTGAAAACTGGGCACACTTTTGAATGTTTCCAAATATCTGGGAGACAGCAGTTTTTTATACACAGATTGAAAAGTACCGATAGTGGAGCTGCAAAGATACAAGCACAGTCTATAATCAAAAAAGCAGGAACGCCATCCGGACCAGTAGTTAACTTAGGTTTAAGTTGTTTCAGTACATTAAGTACAGCAGTCTCACTAAAAGAGGAACGTTGAGTGCAAAGTTATTCGACGCCTGAATATATGTAGAGTCAATATAATCAGAGGGCGGTAGGAAAGAATTACTGAAGAAATCCGCAGTTTTGTTGTAAATAAAAAAGTAATAAAGAGTAATATTATTGATTATGTAACTCTTGCAAACTTCAAAAACTTCATAGTCATAGTAAGAAAAAAAATAGAGGCTGCTACATGTCTCTTGTGTCACCCGGTACATGGTAGTCAAAAATAATTATAAATGATAATTTAACAATACCACCTAATTAATTTAACCATCTGACTTCCTTTCATGAATTCGCAAATATCATACTCATTTCTGAAAATGTTTTTCAAAAACAGTTGTAGCATTCTACTAACACAATTAACCTACAAATATAAACAAGATCAACGAAATGAACCGATAAGGACGAGCCAAGCCTCTGGAAAGAGATTTTCCTTCCCGCAGGAATCCCAACTAGGGCAGTTAACTTCAGCAACGGTGGCCGGATGCGCCTTATAGTTGTCAACCCAAGGGATGCCCCTCTAATTGTCCCGCTTTCCATCAGATAGAGCTGATTACACATCTATTTGCTTAACTGTTGATTACGACCTTCTCGAGGTTGGATTTACTCTGCAGGATACTAAATCTGCCAACTACATGCTGTGTTTACTGTAAACAAACTGTATGTAAAAGGTTTAATACCCGCTCGCAGTGTACATACATGGAGGATATGAGTAAACAAATGTTTACATATTTAGGATGAGATGAGGGAATTTTTCGTGTGCTTGATTTACAATAAACATTTAAAAGTTAAAAGATCAAAAACACGACACAGTGTGATACAAATATCTTCTTGAAACTGAAACTAGGTAAGAACAGGTCATATGCTTTTGTATAGGTTTAACAATTTTTTTATCGAGTGGTTTGTTTCTAATTAGCATCGCTAAATATTCGATTTTAGTCTATGGCCCTCGGGCGAAATATTACGAAAAAATGCCATTTGATGATACAAGTCACTCGGCAGAGGTGTTAAAGACACGATATTTTACTCGATTTAGTCTAAACTAGTAAAAATGTTTCCCTTAGGACTCAGGATTTCACCAATTGTTCAAAATGGCCGCCGAAAAATCACCAACATTTATTTTTTTTATAGTAAAATGCGTGGGGTGTTTTTTCAAATTTTTTAATAATTCTGCTTTTATCAATAGCTACCAATCAAATATTTATACCACTTGATATTAAGCACCCACGATTTTTACAATAAAATGATTTTTTTTTTGTCAATCACTTCATTCTTATTTTTTACTTTTTAGTTCGGTTTATTATTAAAGCATGTTTTTTTTTAGTTTTTCAAACTATAATTTTTTCTAGACACCCTCTTGCCACTCATCCCTCGGCACGTTTCTCACTAACATATTGGATTGTGTGAATTTTAGAATTAGCATCATGAACACCGATACATATAGAAACCAGCTGATACCCGCCTACTTTTCGAAACCGCTAAGCATCCGCTAGTAGTACATAATTAATATTACATCATAATGTATGTATTAAAGTTGGAACTAGCGTTAAACAAGGGCCTATGCAACGGCAAATACATTATATTAACATCAGCGACGCCTCCGCCAAAATCTCGACAATAGATTAGTCATTTTAAAAATTTTATTTTATCCTGATGATCCTGAGGACATAAGAACAAAGTTATCAAATCATTGTATTGTCATCGGTTCTTGATAAGTGTGCAAAGTTTCAGTTTAATCTGACGCTTTGAAGTGGGTGAGAATCACGTTCAAAGATTCCGTTACATACAAACAAACAAACATACAGGTGAAGCTAATAAAAGCGTGTTAAAATTTATTTTAACATACCGAAATACGGGAATTTAAATGATCCCGCAAAGGTCCCCCATTGCTTCACAGATATAGAAGAGGCGGCGTCGGCACTTCGTCGTACCGAGACCATCCTAACAAGCTTGTGACGATTAATGCGTAGCGATTTAGAGTAGTGAATTGTTGGATATACTTTCCTAATTTGTTACCTGGTGCAATGTTTTAAGTGGGAATTTAATTTCTTTTTTGTTTCCATAACCATAAAAGTAGATTTTCATTAGAAAATTTCTTTTCTATGTTTCAAAATTTTAAAAAACATGCCTAACGAAAGTTGAAAATAGCTAAAAAATACAAACTTGGAGGTTCGATTATTAATTGGGACAGATGTTGTTTGTGTCAAATCAACGAGGGCTCTATGAAATACCCTTCTAATAACCCAATTAAATCACGGATGATTCAAGGATATTCAAAATTAGCAAAAGTTTGGTCCTCCGACTGATCGCGTTTAATTACTTACCTCCTTCAGGCTTCTGGGCAATCTCTCGATGAAGGCTCTGGGATAGTTAATTCATTAATGAATCCAAAAGCGGTATGGCATAAAGACTGTTACTACTCTTCACAAACAAACCTTTATTTGAACCACTATTGCAGAAAAGAAGAAAACAAAAATCAAGACGTACCGGATTGTGAAGCTTCTACTTCAAGACGTGAAGAGCCGAGAAGTTTACACCACAGGTAATTACGACCCCCTTTATCCCGGAAGGCTCTAGAAGAGCCTTGTGTGGGAGGGGGCTACACATTTAGAGACAAAAGACACACACTCAATATCCGTATATAGTAAAAAAAATCCCTCGCACAGTATTTTCCACTGTCACGACCGGGGATGGAACCCGGAACTTTTGGGTGAGAGGCCATTACCATTAACCATTGAAAGAGTTTTATTTTATTTAGCTGTGTTTTCACAATTCATTTTTAACTTAATCTAAATATCTCATATATTTCATTTATTATATTGTTTACAAAGTATTTAACCCCGACGCGTTACATATTTATAATATAAACGAAACGAGCCTGGGCGGCTGATGTTATGCCAATATGAGTAGACTAAGTTTTCAAAGTAAATCTGATTATAATTGCCCTCCACAATGATTAGACAAATTATATGTGTAAGATACCTGTCGGTTTTACAAAAATAAAATTAAAATTTATTTTACCTGTAAGTTTATTGTCTTTATTATACAGGAAACAAAAATGAAAAACCTGTTCTAAAATTGACTATGTACAAATTAAAATAAAAGATTTTTCTGGATAAAAAGTTTATAAATTAAATAAAAATTGAATGAAACTAAAAAAAAAAAATTTTTGCGTGTTAAGATTTAAATTAAATTCATATTCTAATGTTCTATATACAATTGTAGTTAAGTAATCAAATGATTCCATGCAAATCGTCACCACTCCTCAAGCTTGACAAATTATAAGTTTTTAAATTAAGGTTATCTCTCGTTGTAGATTGATAAATTTTCATAAATAAACTTATGCGTATGAGGGACTTCATTATGTCTTCTCATTAACGTCATATTCTCAGTTAGTTGAGAATTTTGAATTTTAAATTTAAAGAATTTATTTGCCGTTTCCATAATGAAGTCCCTCATCAAAGGAATATTATATTCACGGTGAAAATCTATTATTGGTGTATACCTATTAGTTTCTGTCAGTAACCTAAGGATTTTATTTTGTGTCCTCTGTAGTCTATTACATTGCGCGCCTGAAATGGTATTCCAAGACGCGCATGTATATGTGAGGATGGGTTTCAGTATAACTTTATACAAAGTTAACTTGTTATCCTTAGTTAATGTGCTCCTTTTGTTGGCTAAGGGGTACAGCCGACTTAATGAAGCATATGTACTATTTATTATTTTAGTTATGTGGGGTCCAAAGCGCAGTCGCTTATCTAGGGTTACCCCCAAATATTTGACCGCACTCTTTTCCCCTATAACTTTGTTATTAATTTTGAGTTTGTCAAATGTTGTATTGTTAGTAAATTTTCTATTAAAATTTATCAACTCTGTTTTTTCCAAGTTGATTTGAATTTTCCATTTATTATAAAATTCCATTAATATATCCAAATGGTAACGTATCTTTTTGGCAGCTGTTTGGGCATAAAACGAGCGTGCATAAATGGTAGTGTCATCTGCATATAACAAAATGCTCGTGGGTGAGAGGCAAGTGCGCTCATCTCTCGACCACCAGTCAGAAGTAAATCTTTTAAAAATATCAGCTTATCTAAATCAAAAGAAATTTGTTTTTTGTGTCGAACACCAGGAGAGTGGAATAACCGTCTTAGAAAATATGTTACTGATGAAGTACACAAGAACGTTAAACGCGCCGAAAACTTAAAAGATTAGGACATATCAGCTTACCTACCTGGAGGAGACTTAGTTGCACAGGACGCCCAATATCATCCAAAATACTTGACAAGACTATACAATAAATCCAGACGAGCCACAAACAATACTTAACCAGATCAAAATCTAGCTATATATGAAAGTACGGCTTCTTCAGATCAAAAGAAAACTCCACGAATCAAGCAAATTTGTCACTTGCGATTGTCAGAATTATTGAGGATTCCCAAGGCTGCCATAGTGCAAGAAAGAAGCAACAGACTTCGGGAAAAAATTTTACTGCATTTTCCAGATTTAAAATCTCAAAAATCTGAACGAGAATACATCCTTCTTCCATCTGATAGTATCTGATCTGAAGTAATTTTTCAAATATGAAAATCAAAATTCGCCACCACCTTTATCTTGCAATGGGTCAATCAGATCTGGAAATAAAGCTATTTTGATCCCACTTTTGCAAAGTAACTTTATATGGACAAGCTACTACTACACAGTCTTTATGTGATGGGGTGGTATTTGATGGCGCAGCGCAGCTTTAGTTCATTTGCTATAGCCTAGACTACAGATTAAAACATTTTCTGAATATTTAAAGAAACAACTGAAATCATATAGAAACCATTACCAAAAATGTAAACGCACGAAGAATTGATGTGGCTTGGGATTTATATGATGTTATGATCCTTAAAAATACCACTCAAGAATAAAGAGGTTCAGGACTACGACAACATGACCTACCAAATAAAGGTAAATACTCATTTGCTTTCTGTTTGTCTCATACTATAAAGTTCTTTTATGATACGATCATTATCATATTTTTTTCCACTTATAGACAAGCTGCCCTCGAATTGGGAGAAATATCTCAAAGACAGTTTGAACAAAGAAGAATCACGTATTTGGCAGAAACACTTATAACGTCCATGGATACCCCATGTGTCATTAACATTAAGGATAAAATGGCTTCATGTGTTATTTCATTATTCTTAATGAATGTGATGTTATGTGCTTATCTATTTTTCAATCGTAGGCAACTGTGAAACTGAGTTAAACGGAATCTCTTGTACAAAATTAGAAGAGGCGATGAACGAATGTTACTCCACGTAAAAGACATCAATGGAGCCAAATCTGTTCTAGTAAGAGGGCACGCTATCCCAAAGATACCGAAATGTACTAAATAGTCAAGTGATCCTCGTATCGGTCGTCACATGCCTACCTTGCACTGACGACTGGCGCGAGAGCTTCTTTAAGTAGGATCAGTCTTTTGGCTGATGTTTGATGCAATCGAAGCATTAGCGTTTTGATGGTAATATGCAATTACTACACTTAACGCGCCAGGTTTGTAACTTGTAATTCAGCGCTCGGCGAGGCACATGCCCGGAGAATAGCTGTTGGTTGTAGTCTGGTTACGCTCCTTATAGTAAAATAAGGATTTTATAGAGGAGTTTGCGACTAAAAATATTATGTTTTAATATTCCGCCCTCTAAAAGCACATTTGAAATTGAATGGTAGGATCATATAAAAGAGAAAATGTACCTTAGTTTTTTATATCTTTCACCCCACAAACCGTACGTAACGTAGTGAAAATCTTTAAAAACTCAATAGTATTAATAGATTTTATTATTGCCCAGCAGAATATTCCAATTATAGAATAATATAATCGTCAAAATTAGAATACCAATAGAAAGACATGAAATGAACTATAGTATAAGCAAGTGTATTCAGTAACTAATATGTACTAAAGTAATACATATTAAAAATATAAATAACTTAAGTGTAACAGAAATTGTAAAGAACAACCGAATTAAACTCTACTATTAAAGGTATGACGTTATGCTAGGTACTAAAGAATTTCAATAAGCAGTTAATGGTACTGGCACTGATATACTGTCACTAACTGTAGACCGGTTTCGACATCCTGAAATGAAGAAGGTTTCGCATCTTCCTCGTAGCATCCGAGCAATTCAAGTTAATGTATTTTAGTGCTCACGGAAAATCTCTCCATTTAATTCAACGTTCCTTGTCGGCATATAGCTGGGAGAATAGCTGTTTTGGTTTAATTTGTTTAGTCCTTATTATATATAGGGCACTTGCAGATCAGTTGGAATATTATAATTGTTATATTTTTATAAAATTTCCTTCTGCTGTAAAATTATCAATTTCATTTTCGATTTGGATTCTTTCGACACTACCGAGACATGGCGTTAGTTAGGCTCTACTGCTGTGGAACTTAACAGTGTCTCTAAGATGCGACCCAGGTATATTGAAGGTATGCTCACTTGTACTGGACTGACGAGACCCAAAAACAGGTCGAAACCGGTCTGCAGTTAGTGACATCCTGAGATGAAGGAGGCTTCGCATCTTCCTCGTAGCATTCGAGCAATCCAAGTTATTATATTTTAGTACTAACTGTGTTAGACAAAGTACCAAAAATTTCACCATATAGTTTGGAATACCATAATTCCTATTTTTATAAAATTTCCCTCTGCTGTAAAATTGCTTATTCAGTGATAATAATTGTTTACATGGCCAACTTAGTTAGAGTTAAATAAAGAGTTCTTACAAAATAATAGCGTTCTCTGAACTTTCGCAAATATCTTGAAAATCGTTGTAGTTAAGGAAAGTAAATGTAAACTGCCCATATTTTTAATCGTAAAATTTGATAAAACAAAAGAATATGGGGGGTTTCCATTTAAGAAATGAAAGGTATTTGATGTTACTAAATTTACAGTTGTAACCGCTTACGGTTATGCTGATTACTTCCACAATAAAAGATTAATTTTTTGGGTGGGTTATTCACAGAAAGAATTTCTTTAGGGGTCTGCATTCCTTAATCTAGCTGATAATAGACTCAGATATAGTACACAAATGCTTAATTTCCCTCACACCCAAGAGGCATACCTAGCATCTTCAGTCAGGTATAACCACGTGTGTAACAAAATTGTGAATTTTGAAAATGTTCTTTAATTAATCTATTTAACATTTAGCTGAGTAAAATTTAAAAAGTTGTAACAATGAATTTGAAGTTTAACCGAAAGTGCTACAAAGTGACTTTGAAACTCAAATTACTTCGGTACTTTTAATGCAACACCCTGTAATGAACCTTAAATTTATATTGTACTAATATTTCTGAATACTTTTTGTATATAGCGTCCTGTATAGAACTACATAACTATAGAATAAGTTAGAAGTGTGTACATTAAACGTAGTATTTACTATCACCAACGTTTAAAATTGCCTTGGTAGAGAATTTTCATTATAAGAACAATATATGGAACCGAATGTAATGGCCTAGCAGTGCAAATTTACGACACAGCCTACTACAGAGCGCATAATAACCCCTTTGTAAATTATAATTAAGCAATTTATTATTAAATTTAATTGGGTTAATTCCTTATTACACCAGTGAGCTCAAAAATCATGATAAAAGGATTACATTCAAAATAAAAATGCACAGATATGGCACGTACTTTTGTTCCACGAGTAGAACATTACATTTTATTCATTTTTACAGAAACTACATGAAAGGTGGCAAGCTTAAAAGCTTAGTCCGAGTATAAATCATCCTCGGGATTACTCTGAAATAAGCAGAATAATGTAAATTGGTAGCTGAATATTGTAATTGTTCCTGTTGAGCTAGAAAATAGTTAATTTATTTATTAATTAAAAATTTATATACAACAATAACAAAACGAGAGACATCAGTGACATATGCAGATCTCCTTCTTGTCCCTTTGCATTTGATATTCGCTTACAGAATAACTTTTAAGTCTACAGAAAATCAAATGATATGAACTTAATGATGGACGACACAAATATTGATATTAAAAGTAATCCAGATTACTTTCAGGAATATCTGAACGTTACATGCTCACAATAAGGAGAAATAGGAGAACATAGATCCTGCATAGATTATACAGGCTGTCCATTTTATCAGGGCCCTCGAGAATATTTCACTTAATATTGGTCGCTTAAAAAAATTGTTTCTACGAAAATTGTGTAGATTTTTAAAAGCTACAAAATGGTTTAAAGACATTTGATATCCATGACACACTTTAAGAGTTATGGCGGAAAATATCGAAAATGCTGATTATGTCTGAGCCAAATATCTGCGTTATTTGAAAAGATAAGATGTAGTCGGCAGCTTTTTTGCAAAACAGAGTATTTCAACTAGGTTTTATTTAAATGTTTTCAAAACCACTGGACTTTGAGATTTTCTTATTAGGGTGTGAAAAAATGTATTTGAAACGATCGGGAAATGGCGGAGTATTTTCCTCCCTTTTCAACGATATATGTTACACGTCATATTTATTCATTAGAACTAAACAAGTAATTATAAAACAATTTTTAAATCAATAGTTTTTTTAACTAGAATCATACTTGCCGTGGAGAAGTATGATTAAATAAAACAGTTAAAAAATTCAATAAGTTCTACAAGTCTTTACTATAATAAAACAGTAACACAATTAAAAAGAATAAAGTAAAGTCAGCTAAGAAAAAAAAATAATCAGGAAAGCAACGTGGAGCAATTATGGGAAGTGTATTCACAGTTATGCCAATGTATAGAGCTCATCCATAAAAACGTCTTTCCTCACCCAGAAAGTTAAAATATGTTTGTCAGTTAATTTAAGTACAATACCCATTTATCTGCATTTCATGTCACAATAAATATAATATAGACATTTTATTTATCTCAGAACACTTCCATAGTCAAAATGAGATTAAGTTTATTGATATTCCAAATTACCAAATAACTTCAAATTTCTGTAGGAAAAACTCTAATCACCCTGGCTTGATAATATTAGTAAGTCATAACTCATATAAAGTCTCAGAAATAAAAAAAATTAAAAACCGTATTTGAATTCGTTCTTGTTTTCTGTGAAGACATCAATTTAACAATTGTAAATATATGTACTCCACATTTAGGAAATATGTCAGTTTTTAGTCCTTCTTTAATATTTTCTTGAAACTTAAATCCAGAGGGTTAAACAGATTAGTCATGCTACGAGTTTCACGTACATAAACAAATAGATACGTTGGATCTTAATGATTATCAGATATTACGTAACGAAATCACTTGGGCTACTGTAGCGTAGCAGATATCGTAGGCACTGACTTACCCGGAAAGTGATGTACGTGCCTACGATAAAATTTCTCTAGCTCAGATTATCTCAGGGTGTTAAGCCCAAGCTTACATAAACTATGATAAATTATTAGTTTACTTACTTAACAAGTCACTGAGGTTTTCCATATGTAGTGTTTGCAGATGAAATAATGACACTTTCTTTAAAAATGAAATACACTATTTTATTCAATTTACAGATATTGGTTCTCTAGCATGTAACCTGGCGATGTTCAAAGTTGTGGCCAATTTCACGATTAATAAGTTAACATTCATAAAATGCCTCGTGTAGCTACACATCGGTTTACAATGTCCTCAAAATTTGTCATAGATTCTGCTACAAAGGTTTGATTTAAAGAACCTCCTTAAATATATGTAAATGCATAAAATGCTTAAATATGTACAAGTTAAAAGTGCAAACGTATGAATTGAAATCCAGCCGAACCACTGAAGGTGGTCCCCGGCAAGTAAAAAAAATAAACACAACACAACACACTTATTCAGGGTGGTACGATACCGAGTCCGGACGTGGAAGAACTGTAGCCCTACAGAGATGTCTTCGGGACACAAGAAATGGACCCAAGGATGGGGTTGATGGTAGCCTCACCAGCCCTGGCACCTTCCACTGTGTGTGGATACCCCGTCCGTGGAACTCTCACTGACGTGTGTAGAAGCCCCGTCCGTGGAACCCTAAAGATATCGCGATTTAATTTACAGAGTCAGAAATACACGTGCAGCATGCCTAATGTGAGTAATTCTGACATAACCTACAAACGAAACATAATTTACCTCACTGATGAGGGAACAATCCACCAAAACTCCTGTAAGCCACAGTGGGATAAATGGGGTCGAGTCGCCTTTTAAAGTTGACACTGTATTTCCAAAGGAAAGCCTGCAAATTTGCGAAACACGTGGGTAGAGAACGGGCAAGATGGCGTGAAGTGGTTAGCTTACCTTGTGTAATTAAATATCCTGCTTCCGCAGATAAAATTTACTCACAAACACAAAATATTCCGCTAAACGGAACAACAACAGATTGAGGAAATTTTCTTGAGTTGATTATTCTAAAATCCACCAGGATGCCTTAGATAAAACCGAGGTTGGAAGAATTACCAACTAATTAACACCAACCATGCCAAAAACAATCACACCAAAAATAATGGTTGCTTCCGTTTCCTCTGCTGATCACGTGTCGCCCTCCCGTGCAGAATAGCGAAATGCGTTTCGGACGTGTAGCAGTTGTTATAATGCGGCCCACAAAACGCTAAAGCGTATGGTGGGTCGCATACGCTAGAAATCCGTAACAATATTAACATTGATTTTAGTAAAAACACTCCAACTATCAATATATTGATAACATAGTGTCTACTATGAACTTAAAAGCAACGGTAAATTCTTCAAGGCGTGTTAGACATCAACGTCAACAAAGCATTATTAATATTAAGTAATACAAAAGTTGCCTAACCAGAACCTGTTTCGGGACAGACCATGCAACCCCCGCGCTAATGCGTTGGTGGATTGCAGGATCGGGCGGGTCAGGTCTGAGTCGGCGAAAAACAACAATGTAAAGAAACTAACCTAAACACCTGACGTAGGCACCTTAACTGGAATGAGGTGCCTTCCACGAGATACGTCAATGCTGGGCTGCGCAGAGCTGGCCTAAACCTTGATTTTAAAAATTTTGATTTTGAAAAGGTTTAGATCTGTAAATGATTTTATGACGAGAAATGAATTTAAAGATAAATATGAAACCAAGAAAAGCAAACGCAACGATGAAATATCAGTAAAATGTGGATAGGGTAAGCGGAAGTTATAGTTGGTGAAACTTGGCTACAGAGGTTTCCGGAAAATCGGTAAAGTCTGGTACGGTTAGGGGTGTTTGATTCGAAATGGCGCATTATGCTGTCTAATTTGCGCTATGTGTCTTATTAGCGGACTATCGTCCAGCTTGAATGAGTAGAAGCTTTTAGAGATATGGTGTTATGTCGTCGCAACGTGCATTGAGATCTCTGAAGGAGGTGTACCTTCCTGAATTCGATATGAGGCGCATGAATTTGTGCTCAAACAGTTGGAGTTTTCGCATTGTCGTGGCCCGTATGCTGCACCACACCGGCGCCGCGTATGTGATGGACAGTCTGACCGCCATTGTGTATAACAACTTTTTATTTTGTCGGTTAAGTCTGCTACCCCTGACCATAAGCGGATACGGACTCCTGAACAGGGAGTAGATCGTCCGTATCGTCTCATTGATATGCGTGTTAAACTCAGTCGTTGGTCCAGTCTGACTCCCAAGTACTTCACATATTTTTTGTTGGAATTTGGCTTCCCCTGGTCGAAATTGGAGTAAATATTCTGTTTCGGTGAAACTGGATGGGCCAGTGCTGTAACCGCAGGATCGCATTAATGTCAATTGTAAAATACCTTCCGCTCCGCCTATTTCACAGCAATCAACAAATTATTAGGTATAAATGTGGCACATTCACACATTCAAACCATTTGGTCGACTATGGCAATTACACAGAATGTCCGCTGCCGCTGATTTATTGCTCTACTATGTACTATTTTTAATTCCACATTATTTTTTTTTTTATTGTAAATGGATGATAAAGGACACTCAAAGTTCATGTAAAACTAAAAGAAATTTAATCCAGCTTAAGAGAACTAACAACCATTATTTATTTTTAAAGTAAATACTCAAACACGTTATAGACAATGCAAAATCATTACATGTTGAAAATAAAACAAATCGTGCCGAGAATAAAATTAAGAAAACTTGGGACGTAATAAAATCTTATTTTACAGACATTAACAAATTGGAATGGGTGCCTTTACCATAAACCGAAAACACGAAAATATTTTCACAGAAGCGATAACCAACTTAACAATAAACTTACCCTCAATTGTCACTCATGAGACTTACCTAAATTAAATATTAACTCAATAAATTCCTTCTAGTCCATGCCGGCTTCTGAAGATGACGTAGATAATGCTATAAATAATCTTAAAAATGAAATCTCGACAACATACCCGCCTCAATAATAAAGGAAAATAAATATTTTGAAACACCTGCTAGTTAGTTGATATATTTAATCTGTCTTTGACTACTGGGGTATTTACAAATGAATCAAAAAGTTCCTTGATCCTACCAATATTTAAAAAGGGTGATAAAGAGAATATAAATAAATATAGACCCAATTCTTTCCTATCCTGCAATTCTAAAACTCTCGAGTCATTAGTAAAGGAACATGCTATCAAGTTTATGACAATTCACAATATTCTTACAAATAACTAGCATGGTTTCAAGAAGGATTACTCTACCAGGATGCCATATATGTAGTGATTGAAAAAATTAAGAAGAAGAAACAGCGATGGGTATTGTGATTTTTCTAAAGCGTTTGATTGCGTTGATTACTCTGTACTTCTAAATAAGTTAAAGTACTATGGAGTTTGGGGAATTCCACTGATATGGCTTAAATCATATTTACCCGATCGACTTCCACTTACCCTATCTCCTTGCATTTTCCAGAAGCAACTAGTCATGCCATTTCATATTGGTATTAAAGAAGTATTTGAGTGTTAAATTTAATCAAAATCGTTAGAGCTGTTTCAGAGAAAAAGTTGTTATTAAATTTTTTACCGGTTTTTAGGGGCTGATCCAAGGTGTGGCCGTCCTGAATATTCATACCAAATTTTAGCAAAATGTAGTGGTTTGGTCTCTAGGTGCGACATACATTTTTAAGATACACGTTTTTTTAATTCAGGGAATTTGGTAACCGGTAAATCCACCTAAAACTCAAAATTGATTTTTTGCATGATCACAATACTTTCCCTCTATATATACAACGTGTCCACGGCATAGCGGTATTATAGGTGTAAATGACAACTGTTTTTGAATTATAAACACAATTTTTTGTATTTGGCTCTTGCTTCACCAAAAAACTATTTTTAGTACGTTGGACTTTAAAAATTTTATAGAGGGCGCTGGTAACAGCTTAAAAATAAAAATCGCATCAGGTACAGTGCCTTTTCTGTGCGAAATATTGAAAAATTTTATTAGAAAAACTTATTCAGAATAAAAAAATATGACGTAGCAAGTTACAGAACTAAATACATTTTTTTTCTTTATAAAATTTCAATGTTTTAAGTAGAATATGACCATGAAAACAAAAATAAAAGTGATCCGTCTTTGTGTCAGAATAGTTTATTGTTTGTATTAAAAATATCAACTTTACAATAGAAAGTTTATTCGCGCTAGTGAATCTAGCATAAAAAATGTGATTTTAAAGTTTAATAAAAAGTTTCCGAATATTGTTCTAACGATACAAATGGCATGAAGAATTGTGAAAAGAACAAAATTTTTCCAGTCGAACCAAGATTTCGACATAATCCCGGCTTATTTCATCAAACTCGTTCACCCGTTCTTGACGGGCAGATCCCTGCAGGTTCGAGTGAATAATAAACTTTCAACACTGCGGGACTTTTGCGCGGGGGTCCCGCAAGGATCGTGCCTGGCACCAAAGTTATACAACCTGTATGTCTCCGATTTCCCAGAGTTCCCGAATACGAAACTGGCCAAGTACGCCGATGACACAGCCATGTATGCGCATTCACATAATGCCCAAGCAGCGAACATGCTACTCAAGGCGCACATGGCTCGTGCCACGGCTTGTTACGACCAGTGAAAGATTCGGATAAACGCTGAGAAGTCGGAGGCGATAGTCTTCACGTGCCGTTTCACCGAAAACAAAATCATAACACCAATCTCGATCCGGGGAAACAAAATTCCAAGCAAGAGGTGCGTGAAGTACTTGGGGGTCAGACTGGACCAGCGACTGACGTTTAACACGCACATTAATGAGACAGTACGGACGGTCTACTCCCTGTCCAAGAGTCTGTATCCGCTTATGGTCAGGGGTAGCAGACTTAATAGACAAAATAAAGAATTGTTGTACACAATGGTGATCAGGCCGTCTATCACATACGCGGCGCCGATGTGGTGCAGCATACCGGTCACGACAATGAAAAAACTAAAAGTTCTTGAACACAAATTTATGCGCCTCATCTCTAATTCTGGAAGGTACACCTCCCTCAGAGATCTATACGCACTTTGCCACGAAATAATCCCAATAGCGGACTACGTCCAGGACATTTCTCAAAAATTTTACTCTTTCAAGCTGGGCGATAGCCCGCTAACAAGAAACATAACACAAAATAGACAGCAAATTTTTTAAAACTAAAGTTTAGGCGAGCCTACGCGCAGCCCAGCATTTTCACACCTCGCGGAAGGCTCCTCGTTTAGATTGAGGTGTCTGCGTCAGTATCAAAATTTTAAAAAAGTGTTTAGTTTTTAAAAATGTGTAGTTTGTAAGTCTGGTTAAGTCTGATTTAGATATATACAATTTTATCACCTAATTTTATTCATCTGCGATGAGAGGAGTTTAGGTTAAGCTGTTTTTAATTGTCTTTAAGCCGAACCAGTCCCATTCCGCCCGACCTTGCAATCCGCCACCACGAACAACGCGGTGGTTGCACGGTCGGTCCCCGGGCGGGTTCTGGGGAGGCAGATGTAAATTTTAATTATTAATAAAGTAGTATTGATTGATTGATTGAGTACGGTGATGAAGATAAGCGCTTATATGTTAATGGGGGAAAAAGTTTTTTTCCATCGACATCATTTTCTTTGAAGAACCCACTAGCGATCCAAAACCATCCCATGAATATAAACGTATATACAATGACACAAATTACATCAATTTCCATAATTTACTAATCAATGAATCCTGGGTACCAATACATGATGCAATCCCGGTTGATGATAAAGACAATAATTCCATAACGATACTGTTAAAATATGATGATGTCTCATTTCCCCTGATAAGGTAAAAATTCCAACAAAAAAGAAACCAAAATGGATAACAAAGAATATTCTTGACGCCAAAGAAATATTAAACTTCTTATCAGAGTTATATCAACATAATAGAATAGAAAAACGAGTATATACGGAATATAAAACCTTTTACTCCAATCTGCTACAAATGAAAAAAAGAAATATTATGGGAGACAAATAGCCCACTCAGAGAATATATCCAAAACTGCCTGGAACATTATAAATACTAAAAATAATAAAACCAGTCAAAAAAACAATTTTTTTTGTAAGGAACCGTAGTAAATAATGAAAGCATTACTTCTCCTGTAGAAGCATGCAGTGCATTTAATAATTTTTTTGTAACAGCTGCTCCAAACCTTGTTGGCAACCAAAACAAATCCTAATTTGGCTCTTATAACCTCAAATAAAGATTCTATTTACCTGTCGAAAGTAACACAAAATGAAGTAATACAAATTATAGACAACTTAAAAATAAATACTCGGCCGGTGAGGACAATATTTCTAATGTGTTACTGAAAAAGATTAGCACTCTTATAGTTACATTATTAATGATTCCCTATTAAAAAGTGTTTTTCCAGAGAGATTGAAAGTTGCAATCGTTAAACCCATTTATAAGAAGGGCGATCCCCTTCAAATGGGAAATCATCGACCAATAAGTATGCTTTCAAGCTTGTCAAAAGTATTTGAGATTAGCATGAGTACAATGTTAATATCCTTTCTTGACCACCACAGTATCCTTGCTTCTAGTCAACATGGTTTTCGGAGAGGCAGATCAACGACGACTGCAACTTTCAGTTTTGTTCAGAAAATCTTAGAATCTCTGGATGAGGGTGATCTGGCACTTGGCGATTTTCTAAATCTCTCTAAGGCCTTTGACTGTATGAATCGTGATATACTTTTAAATAAACTGGGAAATGGGTATACGCGGCCCAGCACACGATTGGTTTGAATCATATCTTAAAGAACGTATCCAGAAGGTCAGCATTAAGGACAACTTTGTAAATTACTAATCCGAACCAAAATTAATAACCACGGGAGTCCCACAGGGCAGCATACTTGGTCCGATCCTGTTGATTCTGTACACAAATGACCTCCTCAGAGTAATTCCAGTTGAAGCTACTATGTTAACAAACTACGCAGATGATACAAACATCTTAGTCGCTGGAAATACTGGAAATAAAACTCGAGTAAACATGTCACAGATCTCCGACTGGTTTCATAACAATTCCTTATTGTTTTTTTTTAATCATTTATTTAACGTCGGCCTATTTCCGCTACCAAGGCCAATCACCGACGCCAGGGGATAAGCTCATCAGTGTCTGTGTAGGCACTGGGACCCCTAACCTGGAAAGTTTGCCGAACCCCCACAGTTTGTCGTGGGGTAGGGATTTTTAACGTGCTCACATCGTAGATACATGGAACCTACAGTTTTACATCTCTTTCGAAAGATGGTGACGCGAGCAGATCCGCTTATCCACTATATCTCATCGACTTGCTGTGGCCCGGTTTTGAACTCGGGCCGTCTGGGTGGAAGAACACGCCACTGTCCATCCCACCATCAAGCCGACCCTCCTTATTGTTAAATGCGGCTAAAACCAACTGCATTCTATTTAGACATAGTAGATACAACAAGAGTTATCCAGCACAAATCAAAGCTAATAACGTAGATGTAGCGCTTATGAATTCAACAAAATTCCTGGGGGTCACTATCGATCAGCATATGAGTTGGGCGGACCACGTACAGGTGCTTTGTGGGAAACCAAGTAAAGTTTACTACGCCATAAAAGAAATGAAAAAGGTTGTAGATGAGAGTACTCTCTTAACGGCTTATTATGGTAATTTTTATTCATTAATGAGTTAAGGGATTCTGTTTTGGTGTGGCTCACACAGTCAAGAGTTCTTTATAATCCAAAAAAGGGTTATCAGGATAATAACGGGGTATGGTGTACTTGAATAATGTCGATGTCTATTCAGAAGATACAATATCTTAAGTGTATCTGGAGTTTATATATATACGAAAGTCTCTACTATGTATACAAAAATAAAGACAAATTTAGGGAAGCTATGACAAACCACCAACATAATACTAGGCCTAGAAATAATTTTTGTTATCCATTACATACAAGTAACCTGTTGGAAGAAGGCTGTTATTTCATGTGTTTAAAATGGTACAACCTTTTACCTCAACATATAAAAGAAATAAACACTCTACAGCACTTTAAGAGAACAATTAAAAATATATTAATACAATTAGAACCATATAATCTGAACGAGGTAAATGAGGCATCATTTGTTTAATGTGGATCGCACCTTCTACATGTTAAATAATGTGCAATTTTTATTGTGTGATTAGTTTTAAACGGAATTTTTACAATGACTCTACTCTACTCTACTCCACTCTACTCTACTCTACTCTACTCTACTCTACTCTACTCTACTCTACTCTACTCTACCTCACTCTACTCCACTCACTCCATCTACTCCACCGACTCCTTTCTACTCCAATCTACACTCTACTCTACTCTACTCTACTCTACTCTACTCTACTCTACTCTACTCTACTCTACTCTACTCTACTCTACTCTACTCTACTCCACTATACTCCACTCCACTCCACTCCACTCCACTCCACTCCACTCCACTCCACTCCACTCCACTCCACTCTATTCTACTCTAATCTACTCTACTCCACTCTACTCTACTCCACTCTACTCCACTCTACTCCACTCTACTCCACTCTACTCCACTCTACTCCACTCTACTCCACTCCACACCTCCACTCCACTCCATTCCACTTCACTCCATTCCATTCCATTCAATATTTTTTCATGAATATTTACATACCTTGCCACTGAACGAAAGAGCACGTTTGTATTTTCAACAAGATGGTTGTTCAAGTGTTCAGCTCACAGCAAACAAATAGTAAGGAATGGCTGAATAATAATTTTCCAAAAAAGTGGATCGGACGATTTGGATCTTTCCGCATCCACACAGATCACCTGATTTGACTATTTGCGATTTTTATAGTTATTGGTTCATCTGAAGTAAATTATTTATTCTCATGATTTAACAACGGATGTAAATGCATTGAAAGAGAGAATTACAAATGATATAAATTCAGTTAACCTTCAAGCCATTCAAAATAGCTACAAAGAATTCAAGAATTGAGGTGTGTGCTGAAAATGGAGGAACATGGATAGAATAACTAAATTTAAATTATCATTATATTTATAATATTTTAAAAAATTAAAATTTTATAAATAAAAAATATATTTAGTCCTGTAATTTGGTACAACGTCATATTCTTTAATTCTAGGCAAGTTTTTCTAATAAAATTTTTCAATATTTCGCACAGAAAATGCATTTTGCCTGATGCGATATTTATTTTTAAGCCGTCTTTAAAAACTTTTTTTTAAGTCTCTTTGATAATGGTCGCAAGGCCGGAACATATGTCAGAGAAATCTGTACAAAACTAATGAAACAATAAACCAATTGCATATTGTAACTATTCTTTTGAATATTTATAATTATTCTATTGAATATGTTTCATCAAGAACCTACCGCAGATTCCATCCAATTAAAACAAAATCATCTAATCGTGTTGCCAACAAGCGAACATTTTTGTTACATTCAAACTACATGCCCTGTAACTGGTGCTACATGCAGTCGATTGTCTGAAAATCGCGGTTTGTCACAGCTGCCATATAATGAGGCTTCGTTCATGCGTGAGGATTATTCAAAATTCGTAATATGTCACATGCGGCGGGCAATTTAACGCAACGTGCAACCGCAAAGCAAATACGGTCTGTTTACTACCGATCTGAATCTACGGCAAATGTTGAACGCTGTTTTTCGCTGAATGGGTCTCGCTCGAATGATGAAAACACAAACGGAAATATGAGACGTGCGACTCATACACTTAAGGGAATTTCGCGGTTTAGAGCTTTCAAGCCTTGTCAACCATAATTGATTGAATTAGTGAAGTACGTATTACAATTATTTTATTTATTTGCTAGAATATGCGCCGAATATGAATTGTTATATAAATGAAATACATAAACATTTTTCTATTACCGTGCATATAATTGACCTTTGTAACCCTAGTAATATGCGCGATGACGAAAGTAAACATTCGATATACTAGGCTATGAAAATAGAATTTTCGTGGCCAGGACAAAAAAAAATAAAAAAACATATTTTAGTAAGCCAGTCATCAGGGAGTTGAGAATGCGTAAATACAGTGTTGGAACCAGTTCATTATAGGCCTCCTTCAAAATGCTAATTTTTCCCCCTCGTCCGCCCCCCTGATCACCCCCAATCACTCAAATATAAGTATAAATGTGAGTATGCGTATGAGTATGAGTATGAGTATGAGTATGAGTATGAGTATGAGTATGAGTATGAGCATGAGCGTAGGCGTAGGTGCAGGCGTAGGCGTAGGCATAAGCATAAGTATAAGCGTAAGACTACCCCTGACGTTCGCAGCTTTGCAACAACATTCGTTGCTGGTTTATCACCAAATTCAAGCTTGGCATGGAAATGTTTTAGAGCCAGAAGAATGGGGATGTAAGAAACCAAGTGATATCTTAATACCTGTTTTGACTACTGAAGCAGCAGTTCCCTTATCAATTTTAGAGTTCATTTCGTGTGCCTCCAAAAGGGCTGCGAAAAGCTATGCGGATGTTTAAAGGTTGGTTTAAAATGTTCGGCTATGTGTATGAACTGTCACGGACAAGCATGCTTTAATGCGGAACGGACCGGCGAAATTGAATTTGAGCAAGAATAAAGCCTTTAGTGGATTAGACCTCAAGGGGAAACCACATAAAAAAACGCACCGACAAACTCTACCTCCTGGGTGGTGTGGAAATGAGTTTGGTTTAGAAATTGCTAATGACTACTTTTGGTTCTTTTTTTAATTAAATTCTATATAACCTACCAAAAGTTGTTGAAACCGAACCCTACAAATCAGAATATACAAGGCTGGATAAATATTGTGTTTCTATCCAAAAACGTAAGAACGATTGGCTACTATGAACAGTCGGTCGCGTAGCTTCGACAGGAAACAGGTAGCAAAAGTGTATAGAATTGCTGCTCAAAATCATCATACTATAAAGCGTGATTTTTTTCTATTGTTTACGGGGTACTATGATAACTCACGTTCTCCATTGACAGATTGCCAGACAATTTATATGATGGCAACTCCCAGCCAGACCCCTTTAAAGTATAATAAATTATAATTGTACTTGCGTTATTTTATAAAATTTGAATTTTATATATGTTACTGGGCAATTGTTTGAGGGTGTTTTTCAAGCATCCAGGCAGTTTCGAAGGTTTCAACCCCCTGCCAGACATAGTTGAAGGTCAGCTGTAGGTCTTGTTGATTTTTCATCTTACATTGGGCCACTGATGAAATGTTATCATTCATTGGTAATGAAAGAATCCACATAAATTTCAGGCATTTCATTGTTCATAATTCCAATAGCGTAGTGTCAAGTGTTGTTGGGCCTTTTCACTAAATTCTTAAACCTCAAAACAAAAATGTTTATTCGAAAGCTAACTGATAGATATTCAACTTGTGCAACTCTGTTTCGAATATGAATCTCACAGTGTTTAATAAAAAAATAGACAATTATTACGGCAATTCGAACACGTATTTGACCTTTGACTTAGTGACGTCACACGCCCTGAATTATATTGGCAGCATTTGCCAGAACACCTTATTAGCCTCTGACATCACACCACAGCTGACACACGTTTACATTTAGTTTTGTGGTTATGTTCTGTGGTGCGTGTTCCTGGTTTTGGTCAACTTCTTCTCAACTTTGGCAATTTTAAACCATAATTTTCGTCTGCTTTCATCTCGTGGAACGTAAAGGAATATTTTGCTTGGGCAATTTATGTTATTATTTGTAGATGTTGGAACAAAGCACTCTTTAAACATTTTCCAAACGCAAAAATCCAATAGAAACGACTGTGAAAGTGTCAAAGTCAATTTTAACGTCAACTGTCAAAAAGCAGGTAACAAACTTTGCAATATAGTAATAATACCCCGAATGTCCTGTTCAAGGTCGTAGGCTCTTTGACGTCACTAATATGGGTGCGTGACGTCACGTTTAAAGCCCGCGCTTTATTTCCGCAGTATTTATATGTTTTTCTGATAGAAATCGTGCTCAAAAAAAATATAAACAAATACGGCGAAATGTTTTATAAAATACTATCACATAAAGCAATAAAAAAAATTCACTGAAAAGGCCCATTATCATGCCCAGAACATGAAGAAGATACCAAAGGGGTCTACCCTACATCAACTATCAAGTAAATATAGTGATCAGAAGTATCGATACTGATGTAGTGACTATAATATGCTTGGTCATATGCATCACATACAAGATGATTCGCACATTTGGGTACTTGCAGGTACTGGAAATAACTTAAGATATGTAGACCTAACAAAGATCCACGCACAATTGGGAGGATCTATCCGTAAAGCTTGCCTGGATTTCATGCAATCACAGAATGTGATTATAATCCTGCATTTTTCAGAAAAGGAAAATTAAAGCCTTACAAAACATTGAAAAAAACAGGATATCAAGAAGCTTCCATCAAATTTGGAGATGGTGAGTTATTTGAAAATACTGACGAACAACATAACATCTTTAACATAATTCAAACATTTATATGTGATACACAGGGTGTCTCACCGGGAAATGAATCGATCGATATAGAGAAAAGTACGCATCAGAAAATTTTGAAAATTTAGATAATTACTAATGTCGGTCTGGCAAATCCAACTGAAATAATTACAAGCAACTGGCACTTCCGCTTATACCGGGAGTCGATACCAACTTGCTTGTTTCAATTGGAACACCCTATATATATATATTAGGGTTTTCGAAAAGAGCATACAATTCTGAGTCGAAAATATGTAGCAGATTCTATACCTAAACCTAGCCGTTTCAGAGATATTTGACATTTTATAGAAAATTTGACAGGTGCAATGGTTTGCAAGAACCGTTATAACTTTCTTCGTGTAAAATATCCTCATTTGCTTCTTGTGACATAAAAAGAACACAAGGAGAACTACGTTTTACAACTGAAATAAATTCAATAATACCATACCGTGTTCCGTTTTTCGCGTTACATTTTGTCAACTTCAAACCGCGTAAATTTGTTTAGGTCAAATGGAACAGTCTGTATTTTCTTACGTCAAATTGTGTAAAATTGAATTCCCTTTTTTCTGACATTAGCATTGTGGGGGTTAAAGTTACAATTTTTTGAAATATTTGCGATTTTATTAGAAATTCATGAATTGTTGTAATCATTTCATCAAAATAGCCATGATTAGAAACAATCAGTCATTATCTTAAGTCAAAAAATTCCAGCACGTTTAAACTATACCAACGAAAACTTTTTAATTTTTTTTTTATTTATGGAGAATGTGATAAAGTAATATCAAGAACTTGCAGCACATTTGCCACTCGATATCCACAAAAACGCAAAATAACACTAACACTGTATGTAACATGCTTATTAATCGAATTGAAGATATGGCATGAACTAAAATAGCAGAGGTAAGATCAATTTAAAATATGATTTAATTTTAATATAATAATTGCCCAAAATTCCGCCCTCGAACCTCGACACATTTTTCGCACATTCGGTTTAGTTCCTCATGTGTACCTCTTCTAATTGAATCCTGTGATATGTTTTGAAATGCATTTCTTACTCTTTGCATACAATCTTCAATGGTTGTTAATGGGCTCTCATAAACTTTATTTTTAATAGTTCCCCAAATGAAATAATCCAGAACTGATAAATCGGGCGAGCGAGGAGGCCATAAGAAAGGTCCATTATTGGCAATCCATTGACCATAAAAAGTTTCTTGTAAATAATTATTAATTAAATAAGCGTTATGTTGGAGAGCACCGTCGCGCTGATAAAAATGTTTCTATATTCGGCATGAGATAAATTTTCTAAATAGTATTTAATTATTATTTCAAATTATTATACATACATTTGTAACTATTCATAATTGTATTACCTTGTTTATATTTGTACAGAAGTTGATCAAGAAAACTATGTGAAAAAATAATGAAATCACAGAATGGAGTAGAAGTGATGAAGAAATTGAAGATTTCGACAACAATGATGACAATGAATAAATGCATTTAATACTTGTATAAATCAATCGATGTTTTTATAAAACTATATTTTGAATTTTGGTAAGCCACTACTATAAATAGAAATAAAAACAATTTGTCTATTAAACTTTCTATTATTGAAACTATTTTTTATTGTTAGGTTCATAGTAAGCAATAAAATTTTAATAAAGTATCGAAATTTAATTTAGATTTAGTTTTAAATTAAAACTGAAATTATTTTTTTATTGATTTATTTAATTTATTTTGTATTTATTAACTGTAAAATTATGGTAAACAATTTCAAAAAATTATTTTTAATTTATAAATAATCCGACAGTAAAATTCAATTTTTTCCCCATTAGTGCCTAGTTGTCTTTCCCTTAAATTAATAAAAATCGCTTACATGAATGTCTTATATATGTGTATTATATTAATTATTATACATTTCACATACTATAGTATAAGGCTCGAATAACCTACAGCATATATAACGTAAATAAGGCGGATAACTTGTTAAGATTCAGGTTGGGAGGTACATTTCTTCTCCTTGTCTTCCCCTTCTGCATGTTGATGTTTCCTGCTTTTCTTAGCCATTGCCATTGCCACTGATTTTGGTCTATGTCCAGGCATAACCTTTAGTTTCTTTTTCATCTTTTTCTCCGGTTTATATTTGTGGTGTGCCAACTGCTTAAGGATTTCCGCTGCCTTCTCACCTGTAACTATTTCGGCGTGCCCCGTATCGAGGGTATCGCCGACAGAATCACCCATTGTCTCGAAGGCGTTATCAGATAAATTTAGAGATAGATGACTTTGCCTCAATGGAACTTTTATCAGTTTAATCTCCTCTTGTGGAATTCTGTCCGTTACTAATTTGCCCACATCTAACTCTACGGTGGTTCCATTTCCTGCGCAAGTTGCATTGTGGGTGTTGCCGTTTATTGCGTTCATTAATCCGTCCAAATCCTGCACATAAAACACGTCAATTAATATTTATATTCATATTTTACGCAACGGAGAATCAATGCGCGCAAGTACACGTATACCGTAAATGGCCGAAAATGGATCGAATTTTTTATATTAAACATTTTTTGAGTCATATTACTCAAAAGTACATAAAAAAACCTACATTTTAATGGGGAGAAAATTGTCGTACGATAAACGGCCAAAAAGTTAGTGTTTTAAAAATTTCGTAAAATTTTTGAAAGAATGGCATTGTAGTCAAACTAATAATGGAACTTTTGACTTTAAATGGCAGGCTCTTTGTAGCTATTATGAGCCACCTTCACCAAAAATTTCATCTGATTTAGGCAAGATTTGCCCAAGTTATCTTGATGAATGTTTATTTTGGCTAGCATTAATCGTTAATGTTAATATTGACCTCGAAACATTTTTTGACGCGTAATCGAGTATTTTAATTTTGACGATTTTTGGGACGGCAAAAATGGGGTGGAATTTCATCGAAAAGGATGGCATTAATACATATCATTTCTCATACCCACAAGAGCTCAAAGTGTGAATGCCATCCGATATAAATGATTTTAACCGTATTTAATAATTTTCTTTAAAATTTTCGAAAAATGCGATTTTTGGACGACTTTAGACGATTATTTCTCGGAAACTGCCCGGCAAACACGGATGGCAGTTTTTTGACAATGAGTGGAGGTACAGATCAGTAAGCTCTCAAATTTTCAAGGGGTTGCCTGACATCTTTTTTTTTCCATTTTGGGTGTACGGTCGTGAGCAAAAAAAAATAGGACAAGTCTTATAACGGTATTTTGCTAAAATCTAGTTTTGTAACATCTAACTTTAATTTTTGTGACATTATCAGTTAGTTGTCATAATTTATTGCAAGTGTGTAAAAACTGATATGCCTCATATAAGCGATTTAGTTAAATCTGAAGTTATTGCTAAAGCAGAAGATTGATGGTCAATGAGACAAATTGCACTGCGTTATAATATTGACAAAAATTCGGTGTGTAACATTTTAAGAAAGTGGAGAATAAATGGTGCGATTAGTAGAAATCCTGGATCGGGGCCACGAAGGATATCAACTCAACAAGATCTGCGATTGGTAAATACTTTAGTAGAAAATCCATTTTACTCAGTTATTCAGGCTGCTGAAGAAACGAATTTTCCTGGATCGAGTAGTACTGGTCGCCGGCGAGTAAGAGAATCGGAGCTACGCTGTCATGTAGCAGCACAGAAATACTTACTTAAAGCTGAACATAAAGAAGCTCGAGTAGGATTTGCGCTTGAATTTTTAGCGCATGATGTAAATTTTTGGAACAATGTAATCTTCACAGACGAAAAAACTTTCCAGTCAACACACGGCGGTCGTATTCATGTTTACCGCCCTCCGAATACTCGATTCGATGAGAAATATATATCTAACAATGATAAAAGTGGTAGATTTTTCATCAATATGTGGGCTTGGATATCGGCACGTGGCACTGGTGTTTTGTGGCATATTGAGGAACGATTTAATAGTGAAACTTATATTAGGATTTTAGACAACATTATGCTCCCTTCTGTGTCACAATTATTTCCTAACAATGAGTTCATATTTCAACAATACAATTGATCCGTTCATACTGCTCATACCGTAACTAGCTGATTTCAAGATAACAAATCAATGTTCTTAACTGGCCCAGTCATAGTCCAGATCTTAACCCTGTGGAAAAAGTATGGGGACTACTCGTAAGAAGTATCCAAAAACGAAATGTGAGACCACGGAATGCCGAAGAATTACTGGAAATAGTAAATAATGCATGGGAAAATATTACTAGTGATTATTGTATAAGGTTATTTAATTCTATGCCAAACAGACTTATAGAAGTATTAAATAGAAATGGTGCAATGACGAAATATTAATAGTTAGTTTCTTGTTAAATAGGATATCCTTTGTCCTTTGATCCAGGATTTCCACTAATCGTACCGTTTATTCTCCACTTTCTTAAAATGTTACACATCAAATTTTTGTTAATGTTATAACGTAGTGCAATTTGTCTCATTAACCATCCATCATTTACTATAGCAATAACTACAGCATTAAAATAAAAAATAAATTAAAAGTGATATCTGTTTTATTTCGGCTACTCATTACTTATTCAAATAGTGACAGATTTACATTGGAATAAAAAAGTTGCCCTATTTTTTTCTGCTCACGACAGTACACATGAAAATTATAGATAATAAAAATCCGCACAATTTCGTTTTTTTAAACTTCATTCAACCTATTACTGGGGCCGAGCTAGATTTTTTTGAATTTTGACAGTTTTGCGATCCAACGGAAACGCGCGCATTTTTCGCTAAAATCTCTAAAATGGCCATTCGGGTCGGAAAATGTTCCAAATGAAAGTTGTAGAGAATTCGATTACGAACAATTCCTTTTATTTTCCATTTCCATTAGATCATCATTGGCAGAGATATTAATTTTTAAACATCTAAATAGCGCGCTATCAGAATACTTGCTTCATGATAAAATCGATAAAAACTCGAAAACGTTAGACCGTATAGGTGTATCTAATGAAAGTTAAAGAGAACCAAATTTTGAATATGTTGGAGTATGTACTAAATCGTTTTGATAACGGCGGGTTAGGAAATTTCCACTTGAAAACTTGTCTAAAACGATCAAGAGAAGCTTGTAGGTAAAAAAAACTACCTTTTCTTTACCTACAAGCCTTTTTTGATCAAGTTTTCAAGTGAAAATTTCCCAACCCTTAAAAATGGAAGAAATGCCAGTGATTTAAAACTTAATTTTTTTTCACACTGGATATTTTAGAGCATAAAAATTAATCTTAGACTGAAGTTTAAGGTATAAACAAGCTATATCTACAAGGATTTTTTTTTAATTACTATTTTATTTAATATTTATGTTTTAATATAGAGTGGAAAAAAATGATAAAACTTAACTTTCACATGCACTTTATAAGAAATAAAAATTATAAAAATTAAAAGTAAGCATACCGTTGGAAAGCTGATTTCTTCTTCTTTAAAATGCTACCATTTCTATTTTTCGTTTTTAATGGGTACAAATTTTCTTTATTATGTAGCGGCTGTCGAGAAATGCTTCATTTGTCTCGTTTGCCTGTGTGACGTGCTTGAAAGTTTGAGCGAACTATAATAATTTCTCATGCTAAGGGAAATATTTATTTAAAAAAACTTTATACTATTTTTGTGTAAAATTTCCAGCTCCTTCACGTGGTGCTATCTGTTTTTTTTTTGTTATTTTTTTTTTTTCGATAGCAAAAAACTGAATTTTTCCCTTTCAGAGGGTTGTTTTAAGGGTTCGCGATGGTAGATTTTGATAAACTTGTTTAAGCCACTTTCAACTAGCAAAAAATAGCCTTTCATGAACAAATTAGCGAGGTAACAATTAATTACGACTTAAAACCCCTGGCAACTGAGCTATATCTCGGCTCCAGTAGGTCGTATGAAGTTAAAAAAAACGAAATTGTGCGGACTTTTATTGCTAATAATTTTCATGTGTATATATTTTACAGTAAAATTGATGCTTTCCGAGTTTTTTGCAAGAAACCGATTTTTTCTACCTATTTTCTACGCACCACCCCCCCCCCCCCCCCAAAATTAAACGTTTGTATCTCACAAAGTATTCAACCTACTAAAGCGGTTTTGGGCATATATTGTAGCAAATTTTAATGTTAATGAAACATATAATAACATGTATTGCTGGAAACCCAACCGTTTTGGTGGCATTCAGAAAATCGGGTACCAATTGTTTGCATTGTGGCCAGTGAATATGAGGCACCAAAATTATTACAATTTAAAGTGGGCCTTTATTAACGTCAACCTGGTGTCAACCTGGTGTCAATGCTACATGCCGCCAAAGTACAGCCCCTATTACAACACCAAAATATCACAAAAATTAGATTCAAGGGCTGCCTCATATTCACTGGCCACGACTGTACATATGAACTGTTCAAAATATCTCGGTTTAATCCAGCAGGTCACGATTCTGGCTAGTATTTGCTCTTAGCCACACTATAGTATAAAAATCAACTCTTTGTCTTTCACGTAAGCGATTCTTGTTTTTTTTTCGCACTCGTTTACTTCAGAATGTATAAAACTACTTTTGCCGAATCTGTATATAAATTTAATTATGATTTGACAGAGACTTGACATTTGCCGACGTATCTACGCCTATAGGTCCACGCGAAACATCTGCTGCTGCTTTCTGAATACAGCGGCAAAATATCCAATACAAAATAGATTATATACGAAAGGAGTTAATCCAAGACGTAAGTATTCAATAAGTACTTTTCAAAAATTGCAGAAATATACCCGTGTATTTTCTTTAAATGAAAAACGGATTATTCAATTTTTGCAATCGGACTACAATTAAATACTATATCTACCAATCCATCTCGCTTAACAGATTTCCGATGTATTTGCGACCAAATGTTCTCCAGCATGCTCGGAGGAATGTTATCGACATCTCTAGCTCTGCATTTTTGGTGAGATTGGCATAACTCTCTGGAACCGGGCCTTGGTCCTCTACATCTATTATCATCAACAAGTATGTCTTCAGCTCCTGGCCTCGGTGAATCTTGTACACACTCCACTTCACGTATCCTAACTCCTGACATGTGTTTGCATGCGTGACACTTCCCCCATCTTCCAACTTTCCACCTATAAAATTATTACTTGAGTAATAGCTAGAAATTGAAATTTTCTATGATCATTCACTGAGTTATATAAAAAAATTTGTTTTAAGAAATCCAGAGACTAATTTATGGGAGGCATCACATGAACTTGGAAAAGTTAATAATAACATTCTGCCTTTAAATCAGTCTGGCTTTCGTGAAGGCCATAGTACAATTACAACACTGATAGATGGCACTGTAGCTTTTGACTACTTAAACCATGATTATTACTCAGCAAACTTTTTTTGGTGTTGATCCAAGTTCATTGGTTGGTTTAGGAATTATTTATCTGAAAGGTCTCAAAGGATTAAAACCAATGCATTATCGGAATCTATGGTTGTGAAAAAGGGTGTTTCTCAAGGGTCGATATTGGGCCCTATTTTATTTATTTTATATAATATATTTGACTTGTTAGATGTTATTAAATCCTGTAAATCACAGTACTATGTGGATGTCAGTCAACTATATTTATCGCATAGCCCGAATAATTTAGTAGTGGAAAGAATTAATGCCGATATACTTACTGTTTACAATTTTTCCATAGAACACTGCTTCCAGCTAAATAAAAAAAAAATCAAGTGCAGTTAATTTTATACCTAAGTGGTTACAACTTTCAGATCAATCGTGGAATTTATTTATCGGTAATGAGAACCTTGAAATAGTTGAAACTATAAAAGACTGTGAATTCTAGTTGACAATCACCTCACTTTTAGTAACACTGTCACAAAACTCTTACAAAATTCATATGGCAAGCTAAAAACCATCTATAGTTTCAAAAATATACTATCTACTTATACTAAGTTAACACTTACATACTCGCTTATTCTATCTTTTGTAGAGCATAGCGATATTGTGTATGGCACGTACTGTCGTGAGCAGAAAAAAATAAGACAACTTTTTTTCTAATGTAAATCTGTCTCTATTTGAATATGTAATGAGTCACAGAAATAAAACAGATATCACATTTAACAGACGATCGTTATGATTTAGATAATAGTTGTATAAATCTCCAACAATTTATCCCCGACATCAGTATTGACGTTTATTCCCCTAGAATAGATGGTGCATGCGATATGCAAGAGGATGACTGTACTGAATGTCACGAAAATTGGGAGGAAAGTGAAGATTGCAACCTTTCTTGTAAGCGCCTACGATTTTGTTGATCCGCTGTCACACCATGCCTGTAAGAACAAAATTTATAAAAACACTGTAATAAACATATTTTTAATACTATTTGTCAATTGTAGATGAAAAAAATTTTCACACCCTAGAAGGGTGAAAACAACCCCCAGTGGTGGTTATACAATCCTGGTCACTACCACCTTCCTCAAAAAAACGCCTCTTACAAAATATTATTTTTCCCAAAAAAAAATTAATTTTTTTCTCCACCCCTTTGAAAGGTGAAAACAACCCCCGAAGATGGTTACACAACACTGGTCAACTGCCACCTTCCTCACAGAAACACCTCCTAGAAAATATAATTTTTTTTTCACAACAAAAATATCAATTTTCCAACCCTCTAGAGGCGTGAAAGCCTGGTGTAGGGGTGGCTGGGGTCAAATTCATCGAGGGACCTTCCATTATACTTGAGGGAATAACAGTTAGTTGAAAAATAGGAGAAAATAAACGGGTTCACCGAAAAGGGCACTTTGGGGGTGTTTTTTGCCAATTTGAGGGAGTTGCCGAGGTGGAAAAATTTGTTTAACCCCGGGAATCGATTCAGCACCCTCGAAAATGGGGGAGAGACAATGTCTAGTCCGAGTCGCAAACATTTGCTACTTCATCCAACTCATTCAATGGACTATTTTCGGCTACTCATTACATATTCAAATAGAGAGAGATTTACATTAGCAAAAAATAATTGTCCTATTTTTTTTACTCACGGCGGTACCATATAACGCCCTATTATCATCAGCATAAATGGTTTAATTTGCGATAGAAATGGCAATTGCATCTAGTATGTCCACAAAATAGTAAATAAAAACCTACCTAAATATTTGTATCATGGATCAAGGAGCGTAATTTTAGAAAGTGTAGTAACTGTCGCTGCACAGAGACATAATGTCGCTCCGACCACCAAAATTTAGAAACAGTAACAAAATTTTACTTCAATTTCGGAAATTTCAAAATTAAAAATCCTTTTACGAATCCACGTTGTTAAGCACTGCAACTCATGCGTTGTGTTAAATATGAGGACAAGTTAATCCAGCTTATATTCAAAATATATCGTGTGTTTTAGCGAAAATGGCCTTTAGCGACATGAAACCCCCATTATTTCCTAGCAGTCAATTCTTACGGGAAAATGATGGGTTTTAACGGGATTTGCCCTAAACCGGTTCCTCAGTGATTCGGTGTCAGAAAAGTATAGTTATCATGTACTCGTATGTGCATGGGACCGCCTTGCCTGAACGTATGAAATTGTAATTGCAAAATATAATTCAACGTCGTTGCGATTCAAGCATTTTAAAGCTCCGAGGAGTGACCAAAAGTGATATTGAACTAAAAATACGTGAATAGACAGGCAAGCTAAAGCCCACCAAAAGTTTATAAACATTGAACTTTTCTTGAATCTTTTTGTGTAATCGTTAGCTCAAAAACGGCATATTGGATGGTAGTTGGTACATTATAAGTCGTTCCCGTTCTTGTTGTAAAACATGAATTTTTAAAGAGATTTAATATATATTTTTGAACTTTATATTGTCTTTTACTTGTGCTTTCAAAATTCCCTTTGAGTTATAATTTTAAGAAAGTGTTTATACTTACTGTGTTAGATTTATAGTGTTACGACGTACAATTGATGCCATCAGAGAAGCAGTTAAGCATAAACAAACAGTAAGTATAAAATTTGAATTATTCTCCATCTGAAACAGTCGTTTTGAACCCTTATTTTGTGAACGTTAACATTTATTTTTGATAAATATAGTAAAAGTCCTTCAGACGCAAAAGATGGGGATCGTTCACACCAGCGCCGGAGCCAGGATTCGAACCCGGTGGAGCGATGTCCGTGCGATTAATCGCGATTGCCACCGCCTTAACCCACTCGGCTATCGATCAGACAATATTCAAATAAAATATTACTTTTCTCCTTAGAGAATGCTATTGTTTTGCATTTATTTATGTTAAGTTCCAAACAATTGTTTATATTTCACTCATAAACCTGTCAATATCACACTGCAGATTTTAGGCGCCCTTTGTAGTATCCACGACTGCATCTGCTAAGAAGAATTTATTTTCGCAAAGTCGAAAATGCATTGAACAATGAACATCGTTAATAAAAAGTGAAAATGACAACCTTGTGGTACTCCCGAACTTACAGTAATATTTTTTTGATTTATTTTCACCTATTCTCACAATTTGAATTCTGTCTATTAGATACGATTTTAGCCACTGCAGTAATGCACCATTTATACCACATAATAAGAGTTTTTGCAAGAGGATTTTATGATTGACATGATCAAAAGCCATTTTTATATCGGTATAAATTGCATCAACTTGAGGGTTTTCTAAATGCTTCGTGTATGAATGATGTATATAGAAAAAAGGGATGTTTGCGTACTACGATCTTTGAAAAACCGTGTTGACATGACATGATAACGTTTTTATACGATTTAAAAATATTATCAGCTACAATAGACTAATACCTTAGGTATAACAGAACATGACGAAACACATCAATAATTTTCTATATCTGACTTGTGAATGGGTGTACTATAGGATATTTTCCAAATAGTAGGGCATTCAATGGGAAAAGACAAGGAGGGACTGCACATTTCAAAAAAAAAAAATGACGGTATACCATCAGGACCTGGATTAGTATTGGAATTTAAAGATGATAATTTATCAAAAACTAAATCACAGTCAATATAAATACTATTTAGTATGACCGGATCATCATATATATGAATGTTAGAGATAGCTATATCGTTATCATCTCTGACGTAAACAGACTCGAAATAATCTGCAAACATATCACACATAATCTTAGGATCAGAAGAGCTACTGCCATTGAACTCGAGTTGCTTAGGTAAAGTATTGTTTCCAAAAGGCTTTTATATTAGACAGAGAATGGGATTGTGATGAATGAACAGATTTCATGTAGTCATTATTAATGTGATTTAGTTAGTTATCATAATTTTTCATATTCAACGAGAAAATTATTATTTTTATTTGTCTTTTTATTATATCCCTATCTTTACGTTTTATTAGTTTCTTTTGATTGAAATGAATAGCAGCAAGAATAATTTCCATTTTTAATGAAATAACCATCGATCCCAGCACTCTCGCACACATACAGTACAAAAATTGCACTACATCACACACACAGCGAATCGTCTATAAAATAATAAATAGATTAACAATTAACATACGTACTTTGTTTTACATGGCTCTTCGTTACATTTCATGATAGATCCTTCGGGTTTTTCTAGACCAACGCAGAAGTTGCTGCTAACTTTTCCCGCTTTATCCTCCACACAATCGAACTTGGCGGTCTTGATTCCGCCCCCGCACTTTTGGGAGCAATCGGACCATTCTAACAGTTCCCATTGATAATGTGGCGTGTAACCCAAATCGGAGCTGGCTTCTGCATACTTGATGCGATAACCAACGTTCTCGGGTCGATAGAACACAACCTAAATTTCAATTACAAATTAAATTGACGTTTCAACGAGGATAACAGTAGTGTATTAGCTAATTTAGCAAGTAAGTTTATACGGATTGTGGTCATCTAAAGGAACGCTGATAATTACAGTGTAAATTTTGTTAAGAACTATATTATATTGGAAATTACGTATCAATAACATTATGAAATAATGAGTGTAAATTAGTAAAATACAGAATGCTCTAATTTCAGTTAATTTTATAGCATGTCTTGTATTTTTCATATGTACTATTAGGTCATTGATTATGTCAAATAGAAAGGAACTAAAATGTTTTTATTGCATAAATCGTTCGATTTAGTTCAATCGTCATTTAAGATGAGAAAACCGCGGAGTGCTATTAATTTAGAGGGTGCAAATTTGAGATAGGGGTGAAAATACAACCCTTTCAGTATTTTAAGTATAACTCGAAAACGAAGCAAAATTCATGTATAGTTAATAGGAAAGTTTTTGTAGAGAATCATATTTCCCATCGAAATGGTGTATTAAAAAAAAAATAAAAAACTATTTTTTGTGCGACAAGTATCCAAAAAACATTTAAAAAAAGGCAAAAAATCCAATTTCTTGTTCTTTTTACTTTCTTGCTTATAACTTTTTTTTGGCAGATATAGGCATAGGCATTGCTGGATAGAAAAAAAGTTGATGAAATTTTCTTTAAAATGGTGGTGTCAAAAAATTTTTTCAATGAAAATTGGCAGATATAGTCGCTCAAACTTTCGCCATTTTTTTCGGTTTTTATCGCGTTTATCTTAATATTATTTTTAATCTTATTTTCTATAACAAAATTTATTTTTATTCAATAAAACAATGTATTTCAAGTTAATTTGTTAATAATGAATAACTATTTTCACAAATGTATAAAACTGTGAATCTATCTGATATATAGGTATGTCTTTTTTCCAATAAAAATATTATAATTTTAGTAAATTTGAGGATATTATTCAATAAATCTTATTCAGGTAAGAACATTTTATTAAACTATTTGTAAATTATAAACATTTCATTCCATTTCTTCAATAACATTTTCAAATGAAATATCAATATCTTCATCCGCGTCTTCAAGGACATCCTCTCCTGCAATATCTGCTTCATGCATATTGTCGCAACTGACACACATACATTCTTTGTAAACAAGTTAGTCCTACTTCAAAGGTGCTTTTAGAGGGTGGAATATTAAAACATAATATTTTTAGTCACAAACTCCTCTATAAAATCCTAATTTTACTATAAGGAACGTAACCAACTGCAACCAACAGCTACTCTCCGGGCTATGTGCCCCGCCGTGCGCTGAATTACAAGTTACAAGCCTAGCGCGTTAAGTGTAATAATTGCATATTACCATCAAAACGCTAATGCTTCAATTGCAACAAACACCAACCGAAAGACTGATCCTACTTAAAGGAGCTCTCCTACCTTGCACTGACGAGAGCCAACAGCTCGAAACTGGGGTCTGCAAGTGGTGTGTGACGACTGGCACGAGAGCTCCTTTAAGTAGGATCAGTCTTTCGGCTGGTGTTTGTTGCAATCGAAGCATTAGCGTTTTGATGGTAATATGCAATTATTACACTTAACGCGCCAGGCTTGTAACTTGTAATTCAGTGCTCGGCGGGGCACATAGCCCGGAGAGTAGCTGTTGGTTGCAGTCTTGTTACGTTCCTTATAGTAAAATAAGGAGTTTATAGAGGAGTATGCGATTAAAAATATTATGTTTTAAGTTAGTCCTAGTTTCCTGCAACCACAGCTTCCGTGAAAACCTGTGGTATATCCGCAAGCCATTTTAATATATTTTAAATTAAGTTCACTTCAAATATATTTCTACAAATCTTCGTATTTATCATAGATAAAAAAAGCAATATTTAGAATAATTTGTTACTTTGTTTAAAGAAACATCGCAGTTTTATACATTTGTGAAAATAATTATGCATTATTAACTAGCTTGAAAAACAATGTTTTATTGAGTAAAAACCAATTTTGTTATAAAAAATAATATTTGAAATAATACCAATTTATAATATATGATTTGCAGGAAACAACTATTCAGCGGGCAAATACCCCGACCCGCATTGAATTATACCTTACAAATCATGAAAGAATGGTAGCCAATAACATTTGTCAATTCCCTGACCAGACATAGACCGGTTTTGAACTTATTAGTTATCATCAATTCAATTTCAATTCAATTCAAAAGACTTTATTCAAGTTAATAACAAATTCAGCTGCGTCCCCAGGACCTGCCTCGGGATCGGCCCTGCAACCACCGCGTTGATGCGGTGGCGGATCGCAAAGTCGGGCGAGACAGGCCTGGTTCGGCGAAAGCAACAATTAAAAATATTAAAACCTATACTCCTCCTACAAGAAAAATTTAAACAGGTGGTATACAAAACAAGGCTTAAAAAAGAAAGCTTTAAAACCATTGGTTAAAACACTTCTCTTTATTTAAATTTTGTATGGACGCTGGCATTACAACTCAAACAAGGCACCTTCCGCGAGTTACTCCAACGACGGGCTGCGCTAGGCTGGCCTAAACTGTGGCTTTAAAAATTTTGATTAGATTTAAATAAATTTTGATTCTGTTGCAAGATTAATGAAGGGAAAATGAATTTAGAAACAAAAATGTACAAACGGAAACGAAGGAACAATAAACGTGGCAAAAATACACAAACACAAAATAAGAGGGGGACAGGAAAGAATCAAAGGCGAGTAAAAGATATGAAATATTAGCAAAGGTGGATAGGATTAGAGAAAGGTATAGTTGGTGAAATTTGGCTATAGCGGCTGCCGGAAAATTGGCGACGTCTTGTAAGGTAGGGGGTGTTTAATCGGAAGTAGGGCATTATGCTGTCTAATTTGTGTAATGTGTCTTGTTAGCGGACTATCGCTCAGTTTGAATGAATAGAAGTTTTGAGAGATGTGCCGGACGCAGTTGGCTATAAGGGTTATGTCGTCGTTACAGCGTTCATAGAGATCTCTGAGGGAGGTGTATCTTCCAGAATTTGATATGAGGCGCATATATTTGAGTTTTAACACTTGCAGTTTTTTCATTGTCGTGGCCGATGCACCACACCGGCGAAGCGTATGTGATGGACCGCCTGACCACCATCGTGTATAACAACCTTTTATTTAGTCGGTTAAGTCTGCTATCCCTGACCATGAGCGGATACAGACCCCTGGCCAGGGAGTAGACCGTCCGTATCGTCTCATTAACGTGCGTATTGAAAGTCAGTCGTTGGTCCAGTCGAACCCCAAGTACTTCACGCATCTTTTTGTTGGAATTTGGTTGCCCCTGATATTAGTTCTCATCAGTATGCCATAGGTCATAGAACAGACAAAGGATAGTGGCCAACCTGCTAGTTTTATACAAACTATAGTAAATTGAGTAGTGGTTAGAGGTAAGCGAATCCTCTCACATGGTCAATTTCAATTGCTACTATACACCATAGATGTCTCCATGTCGTATAGCGACAAGTACCTGAGAGCGGCAACCTTTTAGTCCTAGGTGGACGTAACCTACTGTTATAGTATATGGTTTGCTACCATTATTTCATGATTTGTAAAGTATAATTCAAGCAGGTCGGGGTATTTGTCTGCTGAGTAGTTGATTCCTGCAAATCATATATTATAACAGTAGCTTACGTCCACCTAGGACTAAAAGGTCGCCACTCTCAGGTACTTGTAGGATCGCAAGTCGCTATACGCCATGAAGACACCACTACTCAATATCAGGGTAAACACAATAAAAATCTAAGAAAATGGCTGACTTTGTGCGACTATATCTCAGTCAGTTTTCATTAAAAAAAATGTTTGAGACCACCATTTTAAAGAAAAATTCATCAGTGTTTCATTATACACAGCAATGCGTATACCTTTCTCTGAACAAAAAAAGTTATAAAGAAAAAATTTAAAAAACAAAAAAATAAATTTTTTGCTATTTTTTTAATTGTTTTTTTATACTTGTGCAAAAAATTATTCTGTATTTTTTTTAATGAGCCATTTCGATGGGAAAGTTGATTCTCTACAAAAAGTTTCCTATTAACTACACCTGAATTTTGCTTCGTTTTCGAGTTATAATGAAATAACTGAAAGGGTTGCATTTTCACCCCTATCTACAATTTGCAAATTTAATAGAACTCTTAAATGACCGATGGAATGATTTATGCAGTAAAAACCCTTGAACTTCTTAGTTCCTTATTTCCCTGTTTTTTATGACTTAATCAATAGCCTCATATTGCGACCGAGAATAAGTAATCGACTGATTTTATATATAATATGGCTGTCACCAGTGTTATTGTATATTTTCTTGCATTTTTACTGAAAATAAGCTATTTTACTAAATTCAAGATCGTTTAATAAAGTGACACTTTACCTCATCGAACTGTCACTTTATGCATATTAATGTCAGTGTTAACCAACACAAAATGCGAAAAAATAGTATAAACAAATCTCGTAAGAAAAGCAGTTTTACTAAACTCATGTAGTTTTTAAGTTACTCGCTCGCTGCGCTCGCTCGTACTTAAACACTATACTCGTTTAATAAACCATTGCTGTTCTAAACTTGTTGTTTAATGTACTATTATTATTTTTACTAGTGTCAATGTCATTTTGTTAACCAATATGATTAATGCCGGATTTGTAATAGCTAATTCCAGCATTCCAGATGCGGCCATGTTCCATTAGTACTGTCGTGAGCAGAAAAAAATAGGACAACTTCCTTTTTCTAATGTAAATCTGTCTCTATTTGAATATGTAATGAGTAGCCGAAATAAAACAGATATCACTTTTAATTTATTTTTTATTTTAATGCTGTAGTTATTGCTATAGTAAATGATGGATGGTTAATGAGACAAATTGCACTGCGTTATAACATTAACAAAAATTTGGTGTGTAACATTTTAAGAACGTGGAGAATAAACGGTACGATTAGTAGAACTCCTGGATCAAAAGACAAAGGATATCCTACTTAACACAAGAAACTAACTATTAATATTTCGTTATTGCACCATTTCTATTTATAACTTCTATAAGGCTGTTTGGCATATAATTAAATAACCTTATACAATAATCATTAGTAATAATATTTTCCCATGCATTATTTACTATTCCCAGTAATTCTTCGGCATTCCGTGGTCTCACATTTCGTTCTTGGATACTTCTTACGAGTAGTCCCCATACTTCTACCACAGGGTTAAGATCTGGACTATAACTGGGCGAGTTAAGAACATTGATGTTGTTATCTTGAAACCAGTTAGTTACGGTATGAGCAGTATGAGCGGAACAATTGTCTTGTACTCATTATTAGGAAATAACTGTAACACAGAAGGAAGTATAATATTGTCTAAAATCCTAATACACGTTTCACTATTAAATCGTTGCTCAATATGCCACAAAACAGCAGGACCACGTGCCGATATCCAAGCCACATATTGATTAGATTTATAGATTTATATTTCTCATCGAATCGAGTATTCGGAATACGACCGCTGCGTGTCGACTGGAAAGTTTTTTCGTCTGTAAAGATTACATTGCTCCAAAAATTTACATCATGCGCAAAAATTCAAGCGCAAATCCTACTCGAGCTTCTTTATGTTCAGCTTTAATAAGTATTTCTGTGCTGCTGCATGACAGCGTAGCTCCGATTTTCTTACTTGCCGGCGATCAGTACTACTCGATCCAGGAAAATTCGTTTCTTCAGCAGCCTGAATAATAGAGCAAAATGGATTTTCTACTAAAGTATTTACCAATTGCAAATCTTGTTGTTGAGTTGGTATCCTTCGTCGCCCTGATCTTTGATTTCTACTAATCGTACCGTTTATTCTCCACTTTCTTAAAATATTACACACCGAATTTTTGTCAATATTATAACGCAGTGCAATTTGTCTAATTGACCATCCATCTTCTGCTTTAACAATAACTCCAGATTTAACTAAATCGCTCATATGAGGCATATTAGTTTTTTACACACTTGCAATAAATTATGACAACTAACTGACAATGTTACAAAAACTTAAAGTTAGATGTACACAACTAGATTTTAGCAAAATACCGTTATATGACATTCTATTTTTTTTTTTGCTCACGACCGTACAAAGTTAACAATAACATGTTTGTTATAAATTGGCTTTGAAACATTTATTGTAATTTTTTCAAAAGATCAAACAAACATAAAAACATGTACATAAATAACACACTGTCCTTTTCTAACTATTTTTCTCTTGCTGTGACTTCGTTAACTATTAATGTACTATACATCGTCAGCAAACAGGTCTACTTATAATAGTTTAATATGAACATTTTTAACAAACTGCACTTTTTCCAGATTAATGAATATCATATCACCGGGCGTTCTTAGAGCAAGTAAATGCGACAAACGTGAAGAAATTGTGGTTATAGACCATTCAGAACTTTTGTTTTTCTTCTGAATGTGTAACTATTTCAAATTTTCTTTTATTTTTTCGTTTCGGGCCAATTAAATATATATAGTAATACATGAGGTTTAACAGAATGCGTCACTCATTAGTATATATTTTTGATAGTTCCCCACATCCTCAGGCTACCATAAAAAACTAGTACAATTTTAATAGAGGTAAATGTTCTACTTATATTGAAATATCCTTCACAACAAAAATACTTCGTCTTTGTTATTGGTACTTTTTATCTAGTGAGGTAGAACCATTCTTACTACTAAAGTTATCTATAATTAGAAAATGCTATTAAAATACTGCGAATTATAAGTTAGGTTATATTTAATGCCAAAGCCAATTGACAATAGACCATTCCAGAACACGTGACTTTGACACATCCGCCATGTTGCCTGGGTGGCACACAAAGCGATTATGTTCCGTGTGTTTGCATTCATTTTTGGTGCTATGAATTGAGTTTATTGTGATTTTTTGCAAATTTTTTCGCCAAAAATATCTCGAAGTGAATATTATGTAACCCTTAGAGGTGATATTAAGTGCAGATATGATAAAAAAATCGAGATTATTGACAATATTGACCACTATGCAATCCCTCCTGAAGAGAGCAGGCTTGAAGTTTATAATATTACCATGATGGACTTCCTGAATTATTTGATACTAACTCATAGTTATTATACTGGTTAACAATTTAAGGCTATAAAAGCTTGCAAGCCTACAAGCTTTACAAATCTGGCTCTGTTCAAGGAATTTTGGCAAAAGAAATCAGTGATGAGGCATTTGTTGTCATTGGGAAGGTAAGAAATCAAAGTTAATGTGTAATTTTACATTACAATTAGATTCTATATGTTAATGTATATAATTGTGATATGCTACAGAGATTTTAAACTTGATTAACATTTTTTAAATCTTTGTTGTAGGTTAAACACTCTCAACGAAAGAGGGAAAAATTACTTCAAGTTTGGATTAGTATTTTAAAGAACACTAGCATTTCCATTCACGTATAGCTGGTTTATGAGAAGTATGCAGTCATATAGCCATTCTCTTTTACCTGCATGATCGTCCAAATACCATCGAAGACAGTGGTCCTGGTCCAGCGTCCACTCACTTTCCGTTTGGCCAGTAGGTACTTTCCATGAAAAATGTAGAAATGTTGCGAATACGGGATATGGATTGGCCAAAAAAATAGAAACAAGAGGTTTGTCTCAGGAACATCCTCCTTTTGATAGATAAAAATGAACTTACGCCTATTTATGTCCGTATCTAATTTATGGTATTTTTTGGCTCGACTGAACCTGAACTTGGATATTTTAAGAGAATGAAGTGAATATTAAATAGCATTTGTTTTACAGTGAATAAAAAATATATATTACTGATGTGCAATATATTGAAATAAATAGGGATATATAATTAAAATTGTTTTTATTAATAAACTCACAGGTACATAGATAATTCATTATTTATATTATTTGGTATTTGAGAAGGCACATGTTTATGATTGCACTACATACCACGACAATTTTATCCAATGCACTCAATTTTCTCATTTTGACAACGTGCTTATGGGTGTATTGTTTCATGAAAAATTTAAATTTTTTTTTGAGCAAACCTACAACTCTTTCTACATGAACCCGTACAGTTGCAATATTTCATGTGTTTTCCAAATCTATAGGATACAACTGAGTTTGGCCTTTTGTAAAGGCGGGTATTTGTAGTTTTATCCTCTAAAGCAGCTAGTTTTCCTAAAATCACACACATCAATTAATTCTAACCTTATAAAACCTAGAAGGAGTTTTTGTACAAAAATTAAGTACTTACCAGTTATAAAATGTTTTGAATAAATACGACCGTGTTTTATGTGGCTTTTACTTAGTGGCCCCCGTCTCAAAGCCTTAATCCGAGTATCTCTTCTTTCTATAGGCAATGCATTAAGATGATTCCCCTATTGGTTAAAATAGCGGGAAATCGGAAAAACAATGCACGATCTCTTTCACCACGCATTGAACATTCAACAGCAACGCAAAAATGTGGCATTTTCTATCAATCGGACCAGGATTAAACAATTTAATGATGAAATACTCGTAATGTTTACATATGCAAATGGTTTTGTATGCCACCCAGCAAATATGGCCGAACTGTCAATGACGTCATTCTGGAATGGTCTATTCTGTTGCTAGCAAAAGTTACGTAGTTTTTTACAAGGTTAATAAAGTAACCTTGCTTTATTTAGTTGTCTTGTGACTGACTTCTCTGCAGACTACGGTTATGTCGTTATCAGAATTTTAAATGCACCTATTTTATCAACTGATATTGTAAAGCTATAAGATATTTTCAAATATTATGTTTTAATGATTTTTTAGGAAAGAAAGTTATTTTCGAACACAACCTCTAAGAGAATTTTATTTAGTGCAACAACCCAATGGTGCGTTGAATAAAATCGGTGATAGATATATGCTCTATACGAGCGAGACTATAATTTCCTTGATTAATTAATTAAGGAAAGTTTCTGAGAGACTTATTTAAAATTTACAAAAGAAATAACGACGAGGCAGTATTTCAAAGGTACAAAATAATTAAAGTCAACCATAAAAAACAGATTGAGGTAGCAAGGAAAAACTACCACGATAGTCTACTTTTCCGTTCAAAAAATAAATTAAAAACCGCCTGGTCCTTTATAAAAAATGAATCTAATATCAAAAGTAAAAAAAAGCTTCCTGATCACTTTTCCGATGTAGATGGTAATCATATAAAAGATTTTAGTATGTCAGCCGATTACTTTAATAAATAACTTTGTATCGTCTATTCAAATGTTAAAAAATAACTTGCCTCTTGCCTATAGTACTAGGTCTAAGATCAATAATAAATCATTATTTTTATCTCCAGTAACAACTTATGAACTTATGAAGTATATGATATACTCCTCTGGCTTTGAATGAGATACCTTGTTCTCTGCTGAGCAAAGTTGTTGATTATATTGTACGTCCTCTAACACTATTGATAAATATCTCTTTTCAGGAAGGAATTTTTCCATCAATGTTAAAAAAGCTATTATTATCCCTATTCATAAAAAGGGCAATACTAATGATATTTCTAATTACAGAGGAGTTGTACTACTATCCGCCTTTTCAAAGGTTCTTGAAAAAGTTTACTTCATAAGAACTTCTGCATTTCTAGAGAAAGAAAATATTATTACTGATCATCAATTTGGTTTTAGAAAGGGTCTTTCCACTCAACATGCAGTACTATCCTTGTACAATTTCATTTTGTCAAATTTAGATAACAGCAAAACTACTGCCTGTATAGTTTTCGATCTAAAACGTGCGTTTGATACCATAGATCATGCGCTTCTTCTAGACAAATGTTATAATTATGGTATACGCGGAACAGCATTAAGTTGGTTAAAATTTTATTTCTGTAATAGGACACAAGAGGTTAGTTTATCAGATGACGGTTCAACATATAGATCAAATGAACTCGCTTCTACTACTACTGGCGTGCCTCAAGGAAGTATCCTGGAGCCGTTACTTTTTATTGTTTTCATCAATGATATTGCTGAGCCATTAACAAACTGTTACATCTCATTATTTGCAGATGATGCTGCTGCTGCTGTCACTGGTGAAGATTTTAGGGAAATTAGCAAAAATGCAAATGATACTGTTATCTCTATACAGAAATATTGCTTGGACAATGGTTTGGTTTTAAACAACTTAAAAACAGAACTAATAGTTTTCGCTACTTGTGAGTTAAACAAAAGTCCCCTTGTAAAAATTGATAACAAATCTATTGAACAGAGTGAAGTTACCAAATTTCTTGGATTGCAGATTGATTCTCTACTATCTTGGGGCGGGATAACAAAAAAACTTTCCACATACCGCTTTGTTTTATAGCAGCTAAGATCAAAAGTTAGTGTTGAACTGCTAAAATTGTATTATTTTGCTTATATACATGCGTGTTTAAACTATGGAATTATTTGCTGAGGAAACTCCTCGAGAGTAAAAGATATTTTAGTCATACAAAAGAAAATCATACGAACAATAACTTTTAAATCACCCCAATATTCTTGTAGACAACTTTTTAAAGAATTAGGTATCATTACAGTTACAAGTTTGTATATACTAAACTGTGTCGTTTCCGTTAAAACTAGCCATAATAATTTTATTCAGAAGAGAGACGGCTTTGAGCACTACGATTTAAGGCTGAAAAATAACATTAGCTTACCACAACACCGTTTAGCTATGGTTGCCAAAGGACCCACATTCATGTCTATTAAGTTGTTTAATAAACTACCCAATTTTATTAAAGAAATATCAAATGTTTATTTATTTAAAAGAGCTGTAAAAAGTTTGTTATTAAATAATGTTTTTTACTCCATTCCAGAGTACTTGGATTGTTCTGAATTTGATGTTTGAACTTCTATGACAAATAGTTTTTTGTTTATTTATATTTAAAAACTCGTATTTCTTAATTCTGACATTTTAGTTTCTTATATCACATGTACCATACCTGGAATATTTGTTTTTACACCTTTTCTTACTTTTTTCAATATTTGTTTTTTATACGTCGTATTTACATTTCATTGTTTGTTTGTCTGCTGTTTTTGCAGCCTTCTGTAGTTGTAGTTTATAGTTTATAGTATTTTTTGTAGTTTTTCTTGCAATTTTTTGTAGTTGCATGGAAACTGTTGCCGTTATTCTATATACGTGTACTACGAGTCCTATTGAAAATAAAGAATGATTTGGTTTGAGGTTCGAAAAACGATTTAACAAACTGCTGTAATTATTTCAATTACCATGAAATATTTCATTAGCGCAATTAACCGAGTAAGAAGGAATTAGTTAGACTAGCCGCTGCAGGAAGAAGCAGTCTAAGCGCTAAGGAGCTTTAAAAATAAATTATGTATGAACACTTCACAGGCTGAGGCAACATATCCTATGCAAAGCCGACAAGAATGAGCTTACTTAACACACGCGTATCAGGAGGCGGTGTACCATGCCACATAAGCTTTAGGGTGTCGTAATTATCGAGCATAAACACACGGATTTAGAGGCGATTTAGTGGTAGGTCGTCGGCGACGTGCACGGTTAACAATGTGATTATTTGATCTAATTATTTTAACGAGAGCTTTCATCCTGACGATAGGATATCATGTTTCGTTGTTCAGTATGTGTGCGCTTGTACAGAGAGGTATATATGTGCCTTGTACTAATTATGTAATTAACAATGTATTGACTTCAACCGTTTGAGGGTGAAATATATTTGAACTGTTGCAAAATAATATTTTTTGTAGTTTTCCTCACTATGCACCGGAGGAACCTTGTTAATAATAACAAAATAAAGCAGAAACTATCAATGCATCTGGAGTCTGGCTTACAAATGGTTGAAACGTGATTAATACTTACAAATAAGATCAAGTCGTCAACCAGCGGTCCATGTATAACAAGTGATTCCTTTCCTGGTTCTGGATGAGAGTATATACCTGTTATTGTACCAAAATTTACTTCACCATCATTGCGTTCCTCGCTAAAGTACAAATAATATTAAGTGGTAATTAAAATAAGGATAAGCGGGTTCAGAAAGTAATTTTTTAAGAGATTTATACACGGTATCCCGGTTAAATCAGTTCTCATCAAATAAAGGGTCTTGGCCTAGAAACTAAACGAATTAAAATTATTTCCATCTTGTAGGTATTATTGAGTAGAACTTTCCTTGATAATTTTGTATTTTATAACCCACGACATGTTGTTACATGCTTAATGCATATGCAACCCGCAACACATTTTGTGTGCTTTGCGGGCCACACATCGCCAACAGCCGCTAGTGGGTAGTCGCGCGCTCCTTCCAACTGCGAAGAACGGTCACGTGACTTTCGTCTGTTGTTGAAGCGAAAACGTTGACTGCTGTGTGTATGCACTGCGGAGAGTCCTAAAAAGCTTATTATTTGAGCCAGCTTTATGGATTTCAGATTATCGGCAACAGTAAAATTTCCTCCGTGTTAAGTTGTTGCTGTTCTTCAGAATAATCCGTTGCTACGGACGGAGTTTAATCCGCATCTGCGGGATTTATGTGTGTACACGTAAGTAACCTATCATCGCCATTTTTTTCAACCTCATCCAGGTATTTGAAATATTTATAGGCTGGTTAACCACCTTCCCTTGGGAGTATCTTTGCTGTCGATTGAGCTGCACCATTGGACAGGAATTTTGGTGGATTGTTTCCCTCAACAGTAAGAGGTAAGTTATATTTCTTTTGTGGATTATATCTATTGTCAATTGCTCTCATTAGGCACGTTTTCCGTGCATTTCCGACTTACAAATTAATGGGTATTTCTTAGGGTTTGAAAGTTCCACGGACTCGGTGAACGTTTCACGGGCTGACTTAGAACTGTCTAGGTTAGAAAGCTCCACAGACTAGCCTGAAACGTTCCTCTGTTAAGGGAGGTTATAAACTCACTACCATCATCTGTCCCCGAAGTTACTACCGTAGGGCTGTAGTTTCATCATTGTTGACAGCTGGATATCGTACCAATTCTGTGATAAGTGTTATTGTGTCCTTTGCCAGAAAACCACCTTCAATGGTTCTGGATAATAATATTTATTTCTTTTTAGTTTGCATTTGTATATATTTAAAACCAAGATTTTACACGCTCATATTGATTAAATAAGTTCTCTAGTGTAACCTAATTGCGGCCAAATTAATTTTGGTTTACCCTTGTAAACCGAGTGTAGCTACACTTACTTTATGTTGTACATATTGAACAGAATATGGCCACATAATTGAACATCGCCAGGTACATGTTAGAGAACCAAAAGTGTAAATATTGTATTATAGTACATTTCGTGTTGAAAGAAATTGTTATTATTTCGTCTGCGACCACTACAAATGCAACCCTCAGTATTTTATGTTAAATAAGCAACAAATTTCTAATAGTTTATATTAAACTTGGGCGGAACACTCTGAGATTTCTGAACTAGAGAAATTGTGTCGTGGGCACGTTACGTCACCTTTCCGGGCTAGGTAGTGTCTGCGATCTGCTACGCACAGCAGCCCAAGTGTGTTTTTAGCATTATCTTACATCTCTTATTATCCATTATTATGCTCATGTAATACGTAGCAATGACTCAAAATTCATACAGTCAGTAATAGATTACAGCCATAACACGCAAACATGTGGCGTTAACAGCCAAGGCACAAATGATGTATTCAAATGTCATATTGAAATTTTAAAAAATGTCCAATTTAAAATCGATTTAGAAAAATATCGTAAAGGTTTGGTAATGTTTCAAATCGGAGTTATGTCGTTGCAACGTGCGTATAGGTCTCCGAGGGAGGTGTACCTTCCAGAATTTGATATGGGGCGCATAAATTTGTTTTCAAACATTTTTAGTTTTTTCATTGCCGTGGCCAGTATGCTGTACCGCACCGGCGCCGTGTATGTGATGGACAGCCTCACCACCATTGTGTGTAACAGTTTTTTATTTTGTCTGGTGAGCTTGCTGCATATCGTCAACAGACGCTAGTGGGTAGTCCTTCCAACTACGAAGAACGGTCACGTGGCTTCCGTCTGGTGTTGAAGCGAAAACAGTAAAATTTCCTCCGTGCTAAATTGTTGCTGTTCTTCAGAATATTTCGTTGCTACGGACGGAGTTTAATCCGCATCTGCGGGATTTATGTGTGCACAGGTAAGTAATCTATCATCGCCGTTTTTTCAACCTTCTCCAGGTATTTGAAATATTTATAGGCTGGTTAACCACCTTCCTTTGAGAGTATCTTTGCTGTCAATTGAGCTGCATCACCATTGTGTTTAACAGTTTTTTATTTTGTCTGCTTGCTGCCCCTTACAGACTCTTGGACAGGAAGTAGACCGTCCGTATAATCTCATTTATGGGGCGTTAAACGCCAGTCGTTGGTCCAGTCTAACCCCCAAGTACTTCTTGCATCTCTCAGTTAGAATTTTGTTTCCCCTGATCGAAGTACATGTAGTCTATTGCTTTATTATTAAAAAAGGTATTAAATACCATATTTATTGAAGTAAAAATGTGTCTTATATTGCTCCTTTCCTGCTTTTCTCTGAAACCTACACCTCCAATTAAAAAAAATGTTAGATTTTGTAACATTTATTGGTGGTTTCTTTGTTATTGTGGCACTAAATCAAATGCTTTGATTTCTTCTCTCACTTCTGAGAAATCGACGATTTCTTGTCAATTCTTTCACATTTTCTAATTTTTTGGTAAGAATTTCGCGCTAAAATTGTATGAAACAAATTGCTTTTCGCAATCTTAAGTGTTACCTTTCAAACTTTGATTTTTGGAAATTGGTTGAAAATTAGCTGAGATATTCGAGAAACAATAATTTTGAGGTTATGGCTCGTAATTATGAGACGGTCGATTTTATTTTCTGATCTAGCTAGACCCTTACATGATGACTTTAGGGACCCAGTGGGATGAAGTAGCATCAATGAATTTAATAACAAAATGTGTCCTCCATTGTGATGATAAATCCTCATGCTTGAAGAACGTTGGGTAATAAGTAACTTACTGATTTCCATTTAAATAAAAACGTCGTTCCGTCTTGTCGGAAACGGCAATTGTATTCATAGATGGAGCTAATTCAGTAACCTCGACATTTCTACTTCCTGCTGGGATTGTAGCAACTTTTTTGTAATCTGAAACAAATTATTGTATTCGCAAAGTCATTTTGAAATTGTTAGACCTACTTTGCTTAATCAAGTAGTAGGCTATGTGCTCCGCCGAGCGCTGAATTTCGATTGCAGCAGACACTGGACCGCTAGATGGCGATTGGTTTTGTTGGATTACCAGTTATTACAATTAACGCGCCAGACTTCTAACTTGTAATTCAGCGCTCGGCGGGACACATAGCCTGGATAGTAGCTGTTGGTTGCAGTCTGGTTACATTCCTTATAGTAAAATAAGGATTTTATAGAGGAGTTGTGCGACTCAAATATTATATTTTAAGTCAACAGGTATAAAAACGCAGATGAAGATAGTTTTGAATGCCTATGAATGTTATGCTTCCCTCAGGGTAAGATAGATTCAATAATGGTTTTAATATTCAACACGTATGTTTATCAACATTTTTTGAGATACCTAATTTTAAAATTCTTTTTTTAAGGGAAACTTGTCCAGTTCATATCGCTCTTGTGGTTCGTAACTGGTTTGAAGCAAATAATGTAATCATGCTTCTTTGGCCGCCGAAAATCCCATATTTAAACCATATGGAGAATATTTGGGATTACACATTGCATTGTGCATAACAAACAAGAACTTAGGCTTAGAAATAGAGAAGACTTAATTAATAATTCAAAATGCTGACACAATTTGATGAAAATTACAATATGCAAAATTTAATTAATCCTAAACCTAGAGGATTGTAAAGTGTTCTGGAAAAAAAATGGTGGTTCCACCAAATATCAGTTTTTTTATTTAAATATTTACTTTCCAAGCGATGCTGTACAGTTGGTTTCCTCTTTGGGTTGGATGGTTATAATGGATTTTTTCGCATCTTGACTGATAACCTATTTTACTAAATCCAAAATCGTTTAATAAAGTGGCACTTTACCACATCGAAATGTCACTTTAATATATAGTAATGTCAGTGTCAATAAAAATAGAAAAATGTTTATTTAAATATTGGAAACATTGTTATATCATTGTTATATATATTAAAAGTACTATTATTTAAATTTGAAAAGTAACCACACGATATTTATTAAATTCCACTTGTTCTTCCTGAAAACTATTATGATTCTCTACCTGTATTCTTGAATGATAAACAGAAGCGGGTAAATAGAGCATCCCGTGCCGTGACACGTCACTCATAAATGACAAGGGCAAGGGAAATTATCTATCACAAGCAACTATACTACATCAAATAATATTAACATATTTAACTGAACGAACTGACCTAAAGAAATACTCGTATTACGTATTTTAGTCGTTAAAAAAATTTAGTAAAAAAAAAATCGGCAGCTACTAGAAGCGGCTGGAACCTCCCCACTCGATGGACCTTTGAGGCTGAAAAGAGCATTAAATTATGTGACAAAACGGCACTAAACGTAATCCGATCTCATCCAAAACCTTTTCAGATCTTCTGGGGCACTAAAAAAACCTTCAACTTAATGAATTTACAATCATCTATGCGAGTTATTACCTACATTATCGCTCGTTGAATAATATACTATTAGGATATTAACAACTTTAACATCACTTGAACGACTAAGAAAGTCTAGTTATGCTAAATACTACAGATTTGTAAAACAACAAACTGAAAATTCTTAAAGTGATAATTTATAATAAATTCACCAACGAAGTTACAGAAAGCATATGATATTGATATTGTTACATCTACCTTTAAAGTTTGTGACAATCCACTAAAAGTTACAAATATGCCGAAATCTTATTAACATGACATGATACCAACGTTATCGGATGACAAACGATGGCAATGACAATTTTCAAAATTTGCTCATTGCAATCCGATCGCTCAAGGCTGTCTTTGTTAAATGAAACATTAGCATTTCAGTAATTTTACTAGATTTTAGAGGAATATTTGTAGTTTAATTCTTCGATTTGTCTGTATATATATTTAAAAACGCCACTAAACGTAATCCGCTCTACTTCTAGAGCAGGGAAGAAACCCTCACAAGTGAATTGACACGTGATGTGACGAGTTTCACGACGTAACGGTTACGCGCATCGATCATGTCACGCGAAATGCGATCTATGCTTCATATTTGTTTTGTTTTTAATTTTGTTCACGGAAACCAAATCGAAAGGGTGGAAGTGTGATATATCGTTGAAATCAGAATTTTACCTGCTTTTCAATGGTTCCATTACAAATTGAAAGTAATTATAAAATAAACAACTTGTTGCGTCAAAATGGCACTAAACGTAATCCGATCATGCAAAGTTTCATTCAAATCCGTTCAGTAGTTTCGGCACTATCGTGCATACACACATATACACAGACACAGACATTTTTCAAAAACCACTTTTTTGGGTTCCTAGGACCTCAAAACGTAAAGATTATCTCAATTGTTATCTCAATTTTCGTTTTTGAACCAATTTTAGTATCCGCTCACAATTTTATTGCGGAGAGGTTAAAACTGTAACAAGAGAATTCGGACTCTTAGCATCGTACGAGATGCTATATTTATCCGGTTTTTGATAAACAAAGCCATGTCAGTTACTAGGTTACGAAAATCCTACACAAGTACCTACTATGAAATTTTTTATCTTCAAAACTATTATACCAATCGAAAAAATGTAGAGCACTTTTTTATGTAGAATTTAGTGGAGAATAAATTTCTATTCTTGATTTTTTATCCTATTATTGATATTTTCGAAGATATTTAAAAAAACGCCAAAATTTACACCTTCAATTGTTTAAACAAATATGTTCCGGATCGAATTGGAGGGGGCATTTTCAATAAATTTATTTCTAAACATAGAAAGAAGCGACAGAAAAAACTCCCTTAGGAATTATTCCATCAATCCAGTGATATTCAACCTCTGACGCCTACACTATAAACATAAATTACTGGAGAACAACTTGGTTTATTGAAATGCAATAGAAATACTTTTTTTTATTTTAATGATCTGAAAATTAGTTTTTTACAATAATTTTTAGAGATATGAAAAAATTAAAAGTTATGAGATAAATACTGACAGTCGCTCCCTAAAACTACCCCTTAAGAGGAAGAGATGATTTGACTGATACCATGTAGACTAGTAATCAGATGGCTTATGACTAAGTGTAAAACATGAATACGATATTTTAAGGGAATCCGAAGATGTTGCAAAAGAACTGAAATTTATAATCCCCCTTTTAAGGAGCATACCTCCGTTATTATTCATTTTCGGAAATAAGTTTATCTAAAAGACTACCATTATTTTTTTATGTACTATCAGCTGCGCCAATATCGAGACACAGTTTTAGACCATCTTATGTATTCAAATTTAGCTATCATAGAACTCGAGCTTCCGAACTAGGACGCTCTAATGAAACACTTTATATAACTCACCACGTGCTCCAGTATCTCTGTACACCTCCTCGGCAATTTTACATTGCGTCCCGTCACCGTTGCAAACGCCGCATATGTCCTCCACCGCATCTGAATCTATTTGGTTGTCACATCCTATTTTCTGGAACAGATAGACCAATTAGCAAACATAAATAAAAACATGAAGTTTAATGAAGGCAAATAACTGGCAATACTAAACTGCACAAAACGAAGACTTGACAAACAAACACTATCGTAACAACTGTGTTTTAACTAATAGATAACATTTTGGTTCTAAGGCTTTCGCGGAGCGGATGATGATCCATAGTTAGGTGTCCGCGTTCTCTTCCGCGTTGATCGTTGAATACTTGACGTTTCGACCATCTTGTCGTGGTCTTCTTCTAAAGCGAAGTGAGCTCTGTTGGCCAGAGCTCCTCTATTTATATATATCGTCAGGAGGCGTGGCTTGGTTTCGGTGATGTCACTTGGTCAGTGGACCGGAACATTGATTTCCATATCAATGGTAGCTGTAGTCTGGCGTCAAGGTTGAAATTATTTGGATTTTTGTGTATTTCTCTGGCTTCTCGGTATATTCTGGGCCAGTAGCGTCTTGTGCTCGCCAATCTTTTGGTCTCGTCAAATTTTATCCAGTGGCCGGTTCCCTTAGAGTGCTCCGCAATTGCAGACTTAGTGATGTTTTCATTCTTTGTGTGCCTGATATGTTCTTTCAGCCTGGTATTAATATGTCTCTTGGTCTCTCCTATGTAAACTTCTCCACACGAACATGGAAGGAAGGAGTTTATAGCATTCCATTAGGATATTTGAAAGTTTTTAGTGGTGACCAATCAATAGAGAGTTGATCATCATGTAACATAGGAAAATTACTTTTCCTGAAATTATAATTTTTTCCAACATTCGCGGTGGGAAAATTTAGATATTTAGGTTTATCGGTATACACAATAATATTTAACGGAGGATGATGGGGTCTACTTTAATAATACCATCAATACTGAGTGAGACATGTTATTTATATTCAGAATCGTATTAAATTGTGTAAGAGCTAAGGATTGTACACTGTTATTAAACGTGATGCATTTACCATCCAATACTTCAGGGTTATGTTAATTAGGAATATTAAAGTCTCCTAAAATAACAATATTCTTACTATACAAGTATTCATATGTTGTTAGTAGCTCGAAAAATAATTCGAATTCATTTAGATGAATATTGGGAGGGATATAAACAACTAATATAATTATTGCAAAACTACAATCTCAATAGAATCTATTAAATAAAGTAAACATCATTTTTCGGTATTTATAATAATTATTTTTATTAATTATTTAATAAAATTAAAAAATAAGGCTTGCTTACTCATTAAATTTTATGCTATTAATCGAAGTTGGTAATTAAATATACCATTGTAATAATTAATGTTTTTGCATTATTGCATAAGGGCAATTTGCAAAAATGACCTTTTTTGCGCCAAAAGTAAAATAAATTTATTTTTTAGTTTTTTTCAAATAAAGTGGTTCTTCAAAAAGGTCGAATCTTAAAAACTAAATTTTTGTATTCTTCCTAGTAATCAACTGAAAGGTCCAGAAAAGGAATTTATACGGGAAAGTTCATTATAAAATTAATCGTTTATTTAATTGCGTATTGTTTAAAAAAACAGCCTTTTATAATTTCATCTCTTGTGCAATATACACAAAATGAAATCTTAAATAAATTTCATAATAGTCGCATGTAAAAAACTATCATTTTTCGATAGGCACTTTGTTTAATTAAAATATTCCAATTTAAACATTATTATGATGTTATAACGAAGCTCGCTAGCCTTTCTCCCCACGCTGCGTTATAAACATTTAAATTTTCCGCGCTTGTTTTTGCTCCCACAAAAATGTTTCTGTAATGAAATTTGTGTAGAATTTCCTCAGCTTCAAAATTGAATTCTTGTAAAATTATGGCTATGGGCAAAATTAGAGAGAACTGAACTTATTTTGTTTCTTTGGTTTATAACTATTTTTTTCCAGGCATCACTGGCAGATGATTCGACAAGAAACGTTTATATACATTATAAATAACAACTCCTCAAAAGACAAGATCGCTTAGATTTAGTTTTTTCAATTCAGGCTTCTTTCGACAGTTTTCCTGTATTAGAAACACCCATACTCATCACTGAATAGTTCAAACGAAGAGATATTCTCGTTGAGCCATGTTTCAGTTAAACCAAATACATCATATTCACACTCAGAAATTGCTGTAAGTAACATGTCAATCTTGATATTAAGTTCTCTAACGTTTTGATAATATCTAACTGAATGCACGAATGTGTAGTTAATTCATTGGATTAAAGCATTTTGTAGGTGGGAAATCGATCGAAAAAATTCAAATATGTGGGTGATTAAATGTACAGTTTACTCTTTGACAGTTGAATCTTATGTTTCTTAAGTACACAAAAAATATATTCACTGAATATATCACAAAATACATCACTGAATTCCTTTGTAGAAGGGCTACCAACTTTTCGAACAATATACCGGGTGACACAGGAGACATGTAACACCCCGTATCATGTTTATTTAAAAAGATATTATTTTGAAATTTGGTACATTTATATAATGCGTGATTGTCCATTTTTAAGTATAATTTTTTTTTTCCACCACTTCTGGTTTCATCGGAAGTAACATCTACTCTGTTATTTTAAATGTCACCCTGTATATTTTTTTTACCTATCTGATTCGTCTCTAGATTCTCTTTTCAACCATGTATCGGAACATGGCATTTGTTTTTAAAATGACAGTTAATATCAATTTTAGTTTGTTAAGTCTAGGTGGCCCTGATATGAACCTTGGCAAATATTGATGCGTAGTGTGCCGTGATATCGAAAAACCTCTGGTATGCAACTTTGTGCTTCATATTTTTTTGGGAATAACCAGTAGCTGAACAGGCAAATAAGATCTAACTTATTTAAAAAAAATATCTTTAAACAACCCACGATATCATAAAAACCCAGATAGGAACTCCATTTTTTTTTATTTCACCTAGTTAAAAAATATTTATTTATCTTTTATTTTTGTCCAATACAATTGCTGTGCCTATCCTATTTTACTTTCTTCATTAAAATTAGTATCGAATGTTATTGCATAGTAATAGATATTGTACTTCAACAAAAATATTTAGTAAGCAGGCGGTGGAAACAAAATAAAAGTAGGTAGAACGATTTTTTTAATAAATAAGAAACATCAGTAAAACATATTTGAACAAAAATGATGAAAAACCATTACACTATGTAATACATTTTTACAACGAATGAATGAAATTAAAATGAAATATTTACTGAAGTACTACATACAAAAGCATTTTTACTGCAGATGCTCAAAATGTTATCCGTTATTATCTCTGCACAATCATGTTTTTGTGACGGTAGCCCTAAGCACGTTATCTAACTGTAATTCAGTAATCCCATCGATTGCTCTTCTGACCCTCATTTCCATGTCTTCTCTGTTTATTGGTGGACTTCTATAAACGTTTTCCTTGATGTGGCCCCATACAAAAAATCAGGCGGCGTAAGCTCTGCTGACCTTGCAGGCCATCGAACGGGCCCATTTGTTCCCATCCAGTTTTCTCCAAACCTTTCATTTAAATAATTCATCACAACTCTGCTGTTATATGGTGGAGCCCCATCCTGTTGAAAAATTATTGGGTTAACATTAGGTTCTTCCAAAAAATCTTGTATCTGGTTTTACAAAAATCCCAAATATCTTTCTCCATTTAATGGACCATCAAAAATTATTGGCCCAATAATTCTTCCGCCAATTACTCCTAACCATACATTAAAACTAAATCGCTCCTGATATGCACTTTCTCTCATATTTCTGGGATTTTCTTGTGCCCAATAACGGGTGTTGTTACGATTAAATAATCCCAAATTAGTGAACCTGAACTCGTCGGAAAATAAAATTTGTTCATGAAAATTATTGTCCAAATTGTGTCTGTTCAGAAACCAATTGCAATAGTTCAATCTTCTTTGACAATCATTTTCGTATAAATGCTGATGTATTTGGTACTTGTATGATTTAAATTTGTGTTTTTTCAAAATGTGTCGAGCTGATTCCAGATTTGCACCGGTTTGGTCCTCAATCTGTCTTATCGAAATCGTGGGATCTGCCTCGACAATTGCAAGTACATTGATTTCCGACTCTTCATCGATAATGAAATTATTTTTCGGTACATCTGGTTCACTTCTGAATTGCTGTTCAACTCTTACAAAATAGTTGTTTGGTGGATGAATTCTTTCGGGAAATTTTTCTTGATATAAGTCAGCAGCCCGACTGCTATTCTTCTTACATTCGCCATAGATTAGTAGCATATCTATTTTTTCATTTCGTGAATACATGGCAAAACAGAGTTAAAAACGTGATAACTTAGGTATAATTTAATGAAAAATTCTTAAATTGCTGCCAAGTATACAATTCTTAATTGTCAAATCAAAATGACGCCTCGTTTTACCTTCTTTTGTTTCTACCACCTGCTCACTATTTTTGTTGCAGTACAATATTCATTACTATGCAATAACATTCGATACTAACTTTAATGAAGAAAGTAAGATAGGATAGGCACAGCAATTGTATTGGACAAAAATAAAAGATAAATAAATATTTTTTAACTAGGTGAAATAAAAAAATGGAGTTCCTATCTTGGTTTTTATGATATCGTGGGTTGTTTAAAGATATATTTTTTAAATAAGTTAGATCTTATTAGTCTGTTCAGATACTGGTAATTCCCAAAAAAATATGAGGCACAAAGTCGCATACCAGAGGTCTTTCGATATCACGGCACACTACGCATCAATATCTGCCAAGGTTCATATCAGGGCCACCTAGACTTAACAAACTAAAATTGATGTTAACTGTCATTTTAAAAACAAATGCCGTGTTCCGATACATGGTTGAAAAGAGAATCTAGAGACGAATCAGATAGGTAAAAAAAATATACAGGGTGCCATTTAAAATAACAGAGTAGATGTCACTTCCGGTGAAACCGAAAGTGGTGAGAAAAAAAATTTATACTTAAAAATGGACAATCACTCATTATATAAGTGTACCAAATTTCAAAATAACATCTTTTTAAATAAATATGCTACGGGGTGTTACATGTCTCCTGTGTTACCCGGTATAGTTGTACCATTTAAAACATTGTCGGTGAGACCACAGATATGTGAACAGTGCCAAAGAAATTTATTTTTACGTACAAATTAATAATTTGATAGTACTAATTAGCGTTTTATTAATCTTATAGGCACCTTCTATGTAATTAGCTAAAACAGTAACTTACTCTACACGTGCCGCCAATGCATATGTCCCTTGTACCAGATTTGCATGGCGTTCCATCTTTTACCCTCGGCTCCAACTTGCTGAACTGATTTAACTCATTAGAACAGTAGAGAACGCAGATCTCCTCTGTGAAAGTTAATTGCTAAAATAAATTATATTGAAAAATATGGGTATGAATAGGAATATTAAGCAACTTTACATTGTCCCATTATTCCCGGTTTTAGAAATAAATGGCATTATTTATGCCCTTAATCATTCTTAGTTATAATTAGAAAACGTTTTAGATTAATTATTTTGTTTGGTATTAATTGCCACTTGTTTAATATAACTGACTTATCCGCAGTATATCAACGAAAATTAAATTACAACCGCAGCAAGTGACCTGATACTATTTTATTTTATTTCAGTAGATATTGGTTAAAATGAACTATTTAAAACGCATAAAATTTCGATAAAACAGATGAAATTTAATGCGTCATGTTTTCATTCCTCTTTAAGATTCAGTTCGTGTATGCTGGAAGTGCATATCACTTCTGCTACACCAGTCAATATTAAATGCTTTTTATGCAACTATTTCGAAAAATTATAGACCAGCGCTTAGCCTTCCAAGAACGGTGGGTTTTTGGTGCACTAATCCTCCGTTGGGGGTATGAGTGATACCCCATGCGGCTTTTTTGCTTCCAAAATCAGTATTTTTGTTAAATGTAGCTTTTAGCCCACGGAATAAGGTGAAAGAGATTTAAAGCAGGTTATTGCTAGTTAAATTGAATACAAAAATAAAACAAAAACAATAAATTCTAATCTTTAGGTAACCAAATAAAACTTTCTGCAATTCTTTCATTAATAAAATACTAATATTAACAAAAAATATAAAAAACACAACGAATTACAACAATTATCTCTATTTTGGGGGTTGTAGTTTACACAGTAAATTGTTGATGAAACCTCTCTGTGGAGTACGCAAACAAATTTTTTGCATGAACTACATGCAAATTTTGACTTTCTGTCCTGCCTTCTAGGACAGAAGCTACATCTCCCTGATAATTTGTTGTCTTGTCTAGCTGCTTCAGTGGTTCCAGCTTCTCCAGTCGAGTTTTCGGCAAACAAAATTCATTGCATCTTTTTGATATTTATGGAAATGAGTGCCACTTTCTTTCCTGTTCTCAACGTTGTCTCGTACCAAACTAAGCCCTAGTTCCCTCAAAAACACTCTGCGACGACTTCGATCCTTATTCCTCCATGTTGGATTTTTCTTTGTCCAAATAATATAAGCATTCAATGCAGCTATATCAATCATCTCCATAAAAATCCGGAACGGCCATCGTCTTGTAGCTCTAACTCAAGTGTATTCTTTGGTCATCTTGTCCCCAGTGTCTACCGCGCCTTTCGTTTGATTATAGTGCTTTATAATCTCAGGCTTTTTCTTTTCATCTGCATGATCGATTTTCCCATGATTTAACTGGGTTGAAAGCAATGCAACTGTTGATTTTTTTTAGGGACGTATGAAACAAGTGTCAAATTTGTAGTAAATCCAAACAAGCTTGAAAGCTCTTTTTTTGGATGGAAGGAAAGCCTTTGGAATCTCTGTCTTATTTGATCTGAGTGTTCCTGTTATCGTTAGCTCGTTTGCATATAATTCTGTTGCCAGCGGAATAGATGTGAAGAAGTTGTCACAGGTTACACCCCGCCAGGAGCCGTAGTATCGATTCACTAAATCCGTTACAACTCGTCTTCCTTGATTTACCTCTCGGACTCCGTTGACCATGCCAGTGCAAACCTAAAAGAAATAAAAAAATTAGAAGGATTTATATTCAATAAGCAGCCTGTATGCCAAACCTGAAGATCTAATATATAAGCAGTTTCTGAATCCGATACTACCAATATTTTGATGCCATAGCGTTCGGGTTTACTTTTCATATAGACTCGAAAGGGACAGTGCCACCTAAATGTTGCTAAACGTTCGTCAACTGTTACATTCAATCCTGGTGAGTAATTAGCTACACAAGCTTTCGAAAACTGATCAAATACAGTTCTGATTGCTGCTAATTTGTCTTTAGTTTGCTCAATACGTTCGGCTCTAGTCTGGCAATCATCAAACCTGATGTTGCTGAGCAAATAAAGGAATCTGTCATGTGCCATGGCAGCGGTAAAAAAAGGCTGTCTATAGGATATGTCACAAGTCCATAATTCCTCTAATGGAAGTTTCCGTCAGTGACATTTTCCAGCAGCCAATAAGATACCCACAAAAGCATACAATTCGTTTGAAGTTGTAGGAGGAATATTTTTATTAGTACCTTCCAATAACCTCTGGCAATGACGATTTGTCTCGTCACATATTTTATCCATCATCGATCGAGGCATGAATAGATCAAAAGCTTCACGAATAGAAGTTATATCTTTGCTTGTGTTTGTTAGACCGGGTTTTGCATTCTCCTTATTGTGTGCTCTACGTTTAGATAGCCTGGGTGGCTTTGATGACCAAAAGAATCCAGATTTAGATCAATATATAGTGAAATCATCACTATCATCGCCCAAGCTATTTTCCGATAGGTTCTGATCGTTATCTGTCGCAACTTCTTCGTTTTCTGGAATGTTTACTATAATCTCTGGTTCTTCCTCCACTCTCTCTATGATATTCTCAAAATCGCTATGATCTTGCTCTTGGACAGTCAAATTCTCAAATTCTAAATCGTCCAAATCACTATCAGCATATAAACTTTGACCGCCTCCGTCTCCAGAATCTTCTTCTAATATCTTCGCTAATTCTGCATCGGACAAAACTTTCCTGCCATTTCGGATACGTTATTTAGAAATACACTATTTTTTGGGAATACACTATGGAGATACACTATTTGGAAAAGGATCCCATTGAACCACACTTCACTGCACAAAACAATAAATGACAAACGTCAAATAAGTGAGGTTATAATAGGTAAATTTTCGCGAGCTTACCACAACTAACCATAATAATGTGTAAAAGAGATAGCTATACATACCTAACCAATTAACTTCTCATTTTTATATAGCCATCTCTTTTACAACTTATCATAGTTAGTTGTGGTAAGGTCGCGAAAATTTACCTATAATAGAAATTCATAAATTGCGAAGCAGTACATGGAAGCCGATGGAGGGCCCCGTCCAAAAGTATCAAAAATTTTTAAAAGTATTGGATATTTTTGTGTGAAATTTTGAAATTAAATGTGTCAATGTTTTTATAAACTCAAACTGTTAAAAAATTTATTTAAAAAATTATAAGAACAAATCATGCCTGGGGTATGAAATATACACCACACCGTACTTTAAAGGTTAACGACAGTTTTTTAAAACGATTATCTCCCGTCTGCCATTAAGGGTGATTATTTTTTATACAATAACGAGCGGAATAGCTGAAATTTCAAGGAGCCCCGCGTTTGATAGCACACTGATATGCAAATTTGTAAATATAAGGTGGAGATATGGATCAATATTATCTCATTAGCTATGTATTGTAAAGGTAAATTCAAACAAAAACAGGCAGATGGAAGCTAAACGGCTGAAACCCCAGGTAACTATAAAGTCTTATATTACTTATTTCAAAATGTCCCCAAAATTCTATATGTGGGTCAATGACCAATTCCATCCAAAATCTAGATTGACTCGACTATTAGTCAATCCGTTACTCAACAAGATGGTCCTGCATTACCCAATAAATAGAATGAAAAATTTCGTCATGATCATATTCTACTTAATTAGTTTTCGCTTACTTTGATTTAAATATGTTGTCCATTGATGATGCTGTCCACCCATAAGTTCGTGGTTTTTTTCATTACACTGAAGTTCTCTAAAGCTGATGCTCCCTGGAGGACATGGCTGTAACAAGTTTGAAGTTTTATTAGTAATATTAAATGTTAGCAGTAGCAATTAAATTAGCAGAATGCAGACTTTAACAGCCATTGTCCAGGATCTTATGGGTTTTGCCATAGTCTCTCAATGTTCTGCTGATTATATTGTCAGCTTTCTCAGGAGCATTCCAAAGGCTGTAGACCATCTTTGGAATCCTTCTAAAGAATTACTTAGGAATGTAGTACGGGTACTACATTCCTGTACCACACAACATGCGATTCTCGCTGCTGGTATTAACCATGTAGGGAAGATACTCACTAAAGCGATGGCAAATAGACTAACACCTGTTATGGAAAAGTTACTTCCTGAAACACAGAGTGGCTTTAGACCAAACCGAGGCACATCGGATTTAATCTTCACACTTAAACAGCTTCAAGAAAAAGCACTCGAACATCAAGGTGAAATTCACATGGCCTTCATTGATTTAACCAAGGCGTTTGACTCGGTGGACAGGGAAGTGCTCTGGAAAATTATGTTCCGCTTAGGTATCCCTAGAAAATTTGTGGAAGTATGTCGCAGTCTACATACAAACAACAACGCCCAGGTTATGTATAATAATGAGGCAACCGAACCTTTCCAAACCCTAACTGGAGTTAGGCAGGGATGTGTCCTGGCACCCCTACTCTTTAATTTGTTTACCACTGCTCTAACAATTATTGTTGACAACAAACTGACAGTCAGAGGAATAGGTCTCAGATACCGTTTTGATGGCGGTCTCTTTAACATAGGGCGCTTTAGAGCTTTCACGAAGACACGCACACGATTCATTTGTGATCTCCAGTATGCGGATGACTGTGCACTTTTAGCCTCTACGCCGGAAGAGCTTCAAGAACTTTTAGATGTGTATGCCCAGAGCTATGATTCCTTGGGACTTAAAATCAACATTAGAAAGACTAAGATTATGTCAACTCCTCATCAACTGAACCAAATAGACATTACACTTAACGGAAATTCTCTTGAAGTGGTGGATCAGTTCAATTACTTAGGCAACGTTGTTAATGACAGAGCAAACATGGACAGCGAAATTCGCAATAGAATTAACGCTGCATCTAGAGCACTCTGGGGACTTAGAGAGAGAGTATTTGACAACCACGACCTTGCTTTGTCCACGAAAATGGCTGTCTACAGAGCAGTTGTCATTCCAACACTGCTATATGGATGTGAAAGCTGGGTCACTTACCGTCGTCATGTGAAAGAATTAGAACGTTTTCAGCAAAGACACCTCAGAAGTATGATGAAAATCCGTTGGTTCCATCACATATCAAACGTGGAAATGCTCAGGAGAGCGAACAGCCTTCCAATTGAGGTGCTTATTTCAAGAGCACGCCTAAGATGGGCAGGTCACGTTCATCGTATGCATGATAACCGCCTTCCTAAATGTACACTTTATGGTGAATTGCTAAGCGGTAGAAGAAGGCGTGGCGGTCAACGAAAGAGGTTCAAAGACGTTCTCCATGAAAATCTAAAATCCTGCGGTATTGCAGACGAGCAATGGGAACAATTTGCAGCGGACAGAACCGAATGGCGAGGGGTTGTGGCCAGCTATCAAGGAAATGTTGCTGCAAGAAGGCCGAATCCAAGACCTAACCAGGTCTATGTTTGTCCTGACTGCGGTCGACATGTGCTCTCCCGTATTGGCCTCTATAGCCATAGTCGTGTGCACCATAGATGAATGGGAATTACAATAGATTACACCGTTTACTTGTTTTTTATTGTACACAATCTATCGACTGTAACATTTTTATACTCGGACTCGAGTAACGGCTAACAAAAAATAAATTAACCATGTACACACATGAATATATCTGTCGCATCATAGCTTACTAATCATATTTGCGACATTAACTGCTGTACAAAAAGTTTACCATCGTGTAACAGTAAGTGATCTACTTACCGCCAAATTGCACATTTTGTACTTTCTTCGCTCCCCCAAACAATATCTTCCATTAAATTTGGGTACAGGATTGGTGCAATCTCTTTCACAGACCGAGACACCTCCTCCACATGTTCTCGAGCAAGGTGACCAATTACCCCAGGCTCCCCATCCACCGTTGATAGCTTCTGGCCGTTCGCCAATTTCCACGCATTTCTTATGAAAACACCACTATAAAATAGAATTAGGTATTAATGTTTAGCTCAGTAATATAACAATTTATTAACATAAGTTTTGTATCCACAAAATGAATGTTAAGCAGGTCTTTCGTCGGTAATTGGATAAAACAAAGAGTCACCTTATTTCGCCTTTGGAGTCGACGTCTCGACAATCTTTATTGTCTTCGTCAGGACTAATGAAGTGAAAATTTATCAGTCATTAAAATCAGACACAATACTATCGTAACCAATTTAACAAAAAACATAAATATACAGGGTGAGGCAATAGTGCGTCGGACCTCGATGTCTCGAGTTCTACGTTGGCTAGAAAATTTAAAAAAAATTGCAAGTAAAGTAGATAAAAAAGTCAATAAAACTAGAAATTATTTTCGTACAGGACGAGCCAAGACGAAATTACAGGACCAAGTGCCTTTTTTTAAATGGAATGCTATGTATATTAGTATATTTTTTTAAGTCTCTTTCTAGACTCTATTCGTTCTTATATTAGCATTGAATATCTCCCAACCACTTGGATGTAATTAATTTTTTTGTTGAAATACTGCAATCTGCAGATGGATATTAAAAAAATAACCACAGTCACAATTATAGGTTTTAAGAAAAATGTATGTGAATACCCGTTACGAGATATCTAATTAATGTTTTTGAATAATTTTCTTTTCCTAAAAATGCACAGGGTGGCCAGAAAATTATTTTTTAAATTAAGAACATTTTAAATTGAATTTTCTTTTTTTTCAAATGGAATACCCTGTATATTTTCGGCGATGTAATGTAGAAATAAAAAACAAACATTTTTGTAAGTACTTCCCTATGGCTAATTGCAACCATTTTCGCTTTATAAATAAATAAGTGTTTATTTCTCAATTAAAAACCATTTAAATTGAATTTTCTCAATTTTTTCAAATGGAACACCCTGTATATTTTTCGACGATCTGATGTAGAAATGAAAACGAACATTTTTTATAAGTTCTTTCCTAGGGCCTATTGCAACCAATTTTGAGCCATAATTACAAAATTCAAAAATAAACTTAGAAAAAGATGTATCTACAAATAACTCAGTAGAAAAAATTATAATAAATGTTCCACATGTTGCCCATTTTGATTTACATACATCTCTATGCGCTTTTGAAATGAGGTTCCCCCTGTTCCCAAAACTGCCGGTGTGATAGATATAAAGGCAGTTATTATTCTTTCTTTCATATGTTGTACTGTTGTTGATGTGTCTCTATAAACAATTTCCTTCACGTATCCCCATAAAAAGAAATCTATTTTTGTAAGATCTGGGGATCTAGCAGGCCATTTAGTGGATCCATTTCTTCCAATCCATTGATTACTGTAGGTTTTATTTAAGTGATTTCCAACTGCATTTAAATTATGTGGTGGTGCACCATCTTGCTGAAACCCCATCCTATTCCTATTCCCTTAATTTTTTCAGGGAGATTTATTAATAATTGTGGCAGATAGTTTTCCAACAAATGAAGATAAATAGCTCCAGTCAACGTACCATGGAAGAAATGTGGTCCCATTACATATTCTCCAATAATTCCTCCCCAAACGTTTGTAGACCATCTGTATTGATTATCATCTTGCACAAAAAAGTGAGGATTTTCCGAAGTATAATAATGAAAATTGAGCCTATTAACAAATACAATTTTATGAAAAGTTGCCTCATCACTGAATAAAACAGTATTGAAAAAGTTGACATCATGTTGCATTTTACCTCTTGCCCAATTACAAAATTGTAGGCGCTTTTGAAAATCGTCATCAGATAATTCCTGGTGCATTTGAATATGATATGCATGCAACTTGGCCTTGCCTAACCGCAACTAAAGAATTATCTTTTAATTGCTGCGTAGGTAGGAGAAAACGCGATTTACTGAAAGTCAGATTTTTGGCAATAAATTCAGAAAAGGATTATTATGTCGAAAGCGGCTTGGGATAGGTATTGGGAAATATTAACAAAAGTTACTCAGAAAGAGACGATGATTAAAGAAATGCAAAAATATACAGGGTATTCCATTTAAAATAACGAAGATGTTGCCAGTTTTACGTGTCAGTGTCAACATCACACTTTTGAAAATATTTTAGTTCATACTTGATTATCTTGGTAATCAAAATATCAAAGGAATCGGTTGATCCATTATCCATATACTTTTAATACTTACCGTGGCTCAACCTGTATATAGTCAATTGGTATGGAACGGGTTATTTTGAATGAAAATTTAAACTCAAAAAAATCGTCTTTCGTGTTTATTCCAATTCTGTTTTTATGTCTAAGGTCTTTAATTATATTTGTCAAGAAGAGCTGTCGATGTCTTACTCTATTTACGCCGCACTTGGTTCCATCTGCAGGTGGCTCCTCATTACTCATGCAGTTCAAAGGATCGACCCTGCACAGCAGCATTTCACAAAATTCTTGATCATCCAATTGACACAAGGTAGATCCAGGGTAGTTCATTTCGCACTGGGCCTCGGCGTCGTACACGGTACCAGGTAGAGCGTTTCTTAACTTATACAGAGACATTTGTGGTTCGTCGTTAAGGCAGTCTCCGAGTCCATTTCTGTAATATGGAGAGTGAAATTATAATGGTCTAGCCGGGTAAGATAGTCTAGTCGGTTTAGGAGGAGAATCAAATAAAAGTATATCCATCTTGTAGGTATTGTTGAGGAGAGATTTCCGTGATAATTTCAGACCCCTATCTCATCACTATGAGCCACAATCTTCAAAATACTGTCTTTTTTATATTTGGTCCCTAAAATAGCTATTTTAGGAGCATACCGGCCCTTGATTGAAACCTACCGCCATTATGATTATGATGTCAATAGTGCCAACTTAAAATAAGTTTCGTTTCGTGAGTTGTAATTGAAAAACGGATATTTTGTACCAACTATTGAGGTCCTGGTTTTTCGTCATAATTAGTCGGCCCTGTGACGTCATAGTTGGCTTCAATTTACGTTTACATTATCAAATGAATATGTCAGCTCTATATTCTCTGTTTTCAGTGGTGTAGGTACTGTAAGCAGTGTTTTATTATAAATATTTTATTTTGCAATGTGTTATAATGTTATTTGCTGTTTACAATTCCCCAAGCAAAATAAATTAAAATCAAATTTTTGGAGCAATTGGAAACAAGTCACTCTTGTCTTATGCTTTCATAGTTGTTCCTTATTGGGAAATTCGGTTAAAAAATTGCTGAGAAAGTTGAAAAAATCGAAAAAACACTATGTCTGATAAATTTTCACGGTTAGTTCTCCTCAACAATAACTTCAATATGGATATTCTTTTGTTATATTCGGTTTCTAAGCCAATTTCACTATTTTATCTAATCATGCCTCTTCCTGTGAAATAATTGATTTGCCTTTTAAAGCTTTAATTCCAAACACCAGAACTACCTATCACATACGTTTAATAATTTCATTGAGATAAAATTGATTTTGTTTATAATGAGTCGGTGTACATAATACATACCTCCCTACATTGTTTCTAATCTTACGCACAGTATAATAAATAAAATTATTCCTTTTACTTACTCAAATAACGCAGTTATAAATCCTCTACTGCAAGTTGACCATTTGGTAGTAAACAAGTGGACATACGGTGCCATAACGAAGAACGACTCATCTTTATCTTGAGCTGCACAAGATGATTCACCTTCTTTGTCGTGCGCACAACCCATTCTGAAAAACGGGCGATACATAATGAAATATTTGAAATGAAATTAGACGAATCAATATTGTAATTCATGGGGGTAATTTCTGATCCGAATAAATGCGATTCTGAAACTTTGAGTTTGTTACGTGTTTACAACCTCCTGTACGTAGGTTCAATAAATTGCAACAAGAATCTTCACTAACCACTACTTTATTTCATACATAATTACAATCACCCCCCCCCCCCCCCATCACAACACTTCCAAGTATAATACTACAAGCTAATTTTCTATGTGGGTTCCCCGCACGCCCTACCATCTATCTTGTTTATCTTTTTGACTATATACTTCATGACGAGCAGCATAACCTTTGCCTAAACCAAACTGGAAGACAATAACAAAAAGCGCTTTACCGTTATCGTAGTCCCCTGCACCTTCTGACCACCTTTACTTTCTGATACAGATTAAAACATGGAGTGGTGCAAGCCACATAGAAAATTAGCATGTAGTATTATACATTGAAAGTGTTGTATGGGGAGGGGCGATTTCATTTATCAATACGTAATTTTACAGTTTCATAGATTATGTAAAAGAACCATGAAATTTGAATATAGACATACTTATTAATTACTAGTAATGTACAATGTCATAGGATACTTCTACCATTTGCTTCAAACAATACTCTTCGTCTTCACTGGTTGCATCAGGTAAGAAGAAAGAACATTCCCTTCCCATTTGCAAACTTTTAACTTATTCCTAACCTTCAGTTTGGTCATAGCACACTTTTGCCCGGAACGGTTGGTCGGATCGAACTGAAACTGGTTTCAATCGATTCTATGACCTCAAGTTACTCGAAAACGAGGAGGCCTTTAATTCCTTTTTCCAGACTCGCTAAGTATCCCGGTAAAAATTTGGGGGGGTGGGTCAAAAGTGAAAAGATGTTTCGAGGTCCTAGTTATCCTCCAGTAACGTTTTACTTATTTCTGACCTTTAGTTTGGCCACACTACACTTTTTTCCGGAACCGTTAGGCTGACTGGTTCGGCATTAGTCGGAATCGAATCCTCGTGGTCGACTTAGTCAATAACGATACCTCCCGCGCATTCGTGTGTCTTCGGGAAATTTTGGAAGTGTTCTTGCGAAGTTCGGATTTTTGCTTAAAACTCTAGCTTCCACACGTGTAAATTCCCCTGAAATTTGTTTCGGTTTTTCAATTCCCCAAGTCGTTGATAAAACGGTGAGTAACGCCCTCGGGAGTGATCGGATCGATTTGATAACCGTCGTAATCGATTCCCTCGGTATAATCGTAATGCTACCCCTCCCGATTTTGTATGCCTTCGGGTCTCCGTAGATAATGTCCCGGCCTATACTCAGAGGACGCCGATCATCTTTCTCTAAAAATTGTTCAAAACCTCTTAGAGGTTATGTACCTCTGACCGGTTTCGACAGGGGGATGCTTGCAAAAAATCCTATTTAAATGTTCTATTTTTAGGTTAAACAATCCACTCGCCCCTATCTTGACTATATCTTAAAAAAAAATAGGTTATGTTTATACTAGTTTAAATTAAGCGACTCCCGTATCCGTCGACGTCGTACTTCCGTTTTTGAAGACGTACGTCCATCTAGTACACATATAACCGGAATGATAGATCTCAAAAGTCAAACACCAATAGCAATGCCGTAATAAGATGACAAGTTAAAGACAGTTATTTATTTGAGAGATGAAACGATAAAAAACTCATTTATGTAATTACCAATGTTAAATGATTATGCTTTTTTTATAAAAGAAAAGAAATATCCAGATGGCGCAGAATGCAATATCTTGCTGTATATGAATCTTTTCGCTTTCGCATGACAGAGGAAGGAAATTAGCTGCGAAACCCGACCGGATTTCTTTATAAAGTACTAAATAACAATACGAAAAAGGACGATATATAATAAAGTTTATGAGATCTAAAAATATAAATATTCCTGAAAAAATTCCGGTGAAAAAGATTTATTGAAAACTACCAAAGAACATAATTTTACAAAAGAATATTTTTTAGACAACATCTATCTCCAATGGCATCTACCACCGACCCAGAACAATGTTTTATTTTTTTATCAGACGACGCCAACAAAGGGAACTTTATCAGAATGCTGATGATAGAAATGGCAGCGAACGGGATTAAGGTGAAATAGGCTACTGAAGATGCAGACGTGATAATCGTACCAATATCGAAGGCTGCTGAATATGACAGTGTAATTATTACAGGTGAAGATAGATCTCCTCGTGTTACTGATAGCCGTAACCACCACTTCCCACAAAAACATATATTTTGAGAAGAGTGGGAGAGGTAATGTCCCATCATTTTTATATTCGGCAGCTTCATGCAAGATCGACCTACAAAATATTCTCTTTCTGCATGCAGTAAATGGGTGCAACACCACTTCAACCCTCTTCGGACAAGGGAAGAAGAATGTCTGTAGAATTTACGAGAAGAAAACTTCTCTACATGGGATTGTATGGAGGGACCATGGAAACAGAAGTTGGTGGCCAAACCTAAATTCCAATTGGCCAGACTGCCACCTACCAAGGACGCGGCTACCCACAATGTTTTTGGAACATATCTCCAGGTCCAAGCATGACTGGGTAACGACATTGTATCGTCAGTTTGGGAGTGGTCGCTGATGAGCGACAACAGCCCTAGACAACATATTGAAAATCGTCTTTTGTAAATGCAAGAAAGGATATAGCAATACAATTTGCGCTTGAAAGATAGCAAGACTGCGGTGCTCCACCATTTGCAAGAACTGCTCGGGGCATGCATGCAAAAATTTGCCAGAGCCTGAAGCAGAAGGAGAGCCCGAAGAAGAAATGATTATAGACGCACTGCTAGACGATGAAGGAGAGCGTGAAGAAGATGAAACTCCGTACGGTACCAAACGCCTAAAATATTAATTTTACTTCATTAACATTTACTTTACATTTCCCTACTTTAAAATTTTCTTTATAAATTTACTTTATTAGACAGTAAGAATCGCCATAATAATCTACATATAAAAATACTGTGTTTTAATGTCCTTTTTTTTAACCTAATGAACATCCACTAGTGGAAAGACGAGCTGGGTTATGTTATGCTCTTTGAAAACTTATATGTACACTGTAACACTGTATAGTATGAACACCTCAAAGGAGGAGGAGGTCATAGTGATTGTGGGGGGAGGGGGGTAGTTGAACCTATGCAAATGGAAGTAGATACCACGTGTCCATTAAATATGTTGAAAAATGGAAAATAAATATCGAAAACCAGCTAGCAGTTTTTTACGATTTTGAGAAATGTTGCACTTTTTCGAAACTCTGTATCTCGGTACCTATGGGGTCAAAAAATACGTTTTACCGTGCAAATTGCAGAAAAGTTAATCCTCTATAATTTACTAATCCACTAAAATTAACCATTTTCAAAATATTTCTAAAACTGGAAAAAGTGCAAAAATTTTGAGGATTTTCGCCCCTCCCCAAAACTCCACAGGGTTTTTTGTTGGATAAATTGGGTATAGCACTACTGGACACTCGCAAACAATATCCCAAAGCTACATTAAGTTCGAAATTTTTCTAAGATATCCCCCAGATTTGACTCTATGACGACTGACTTATCACTGTTATCAGGTTTCTTAAGTTTATTCTAACGTCCTACATTACTAATATATACCTTTCCCTTCCTATTCTGGCAAAAATTACTCACACCTCCCCGTTACTTTTTACTGGACGTGACATTTTCTATAATATCAATAATAATATAATAATTTTTACGTTCCGTAGAAAATGTCATAGACTAAATGAGTAAAGTTTGTTGTTTATTTATATAAAAGTATATAGGCATTATCATATTATTATTATTATATTATATTCATACCCTTTATACAAACGAACATACAAGACACATATACCTACCTATCATTTCACGACACAGCCATAATATATTAGTTAATAAGTCTGCAAAACAGTGTTATTTGCATAATAAACGATGTTCAAAATATTGCAGGACATAAATTGCCTTGAAAATTAATGTACGCACGCCTATGAATAGCACGCGTTCTAGGTCGGTTTACATAGGAACGCCGCGCTCTTTTTTTAATACCATTTGAAACTGCCATTGAATAAAGTTTACTAACATTTATTTTCCTCAGTCTCTTCGCCTAGGTAAACACTACTTAGATAACGATCAATTTCTTCTAAAATTGATTTACGACGGCACGAAATCCTCAAATAGTCCCACAAGGTTACAAGGAGCAGAAGTTACAAACGTCTTTACTGTAAACATTCCTGTTTATTTACATTTTTGTCATCTGAGACAGCCGAGGAGCAATTATCGCACACCGACACGTAAGCCCACTCTCAACAAGGCAACATCGAAAGAAAGTAAATACAGATAAATAAAAAAATATATACATACGTACACATGACCCATCTCGTGGGCAACAACGACGCCCAGCTGCAAACCCCCATCCTCGTTAATGGCGCAAGGTTCGTCTTGCGTGCAGGCAGCCGCCACATACGCCAGTCCCATGAGGCCGCAATCTTCATTTTTATTCGCACAAATATCCCACCTAATAAAAGTAAAAAAGAGTGTATTATCTGCAGGGTTTATTACATCTCGCGTATCGGTTCGTCACCAGAGACAACTAAACTTTTTTGCTTTATTGAAGGCACTTTATGGCCCCTTATATTGTTAAGGTCCTCTCTGATAAGTGTCAGTTATGAAATATGTAGGAAACGGGGCCGTATCGTAAAAAAGACGGCTTAGTGTTTTAACTTGGCCAATGAAAGTATAATGTGGACTGATGTCTCTAATAAAATAGAGATTGCATAATAAATAAAAGCTGTTTATATTTAGCTAAAAGATGATACGTATAAACATTTTAAATGCAATTGCACTAAGAGTGACGCTACATAGGTATTACTGTGAAGATGCACTAACAAATGAAAGTACAGAATAATATTATACTAAATTTAGCTAACTAATTGACTGTGGAGAGTTCAGTAAATAAAAAGTTAACAAAGAATCTGGAAAACAAAATTAAAAAGGGACCCCGCAGTTCCCGTATTTAAATTGGGTTTCAATAAAATGAGCTCAAAATTTAACACAGATAGTTTATCTCATGTTGATTAAAAGTCTCCATGGGCGCAAAGAATTTTACCGACAGGATTTTGAGAAATAGTGGCAGGAAAGTCCGAATATTACGCAATCTCTGTATCATGGTAGTGCTTGGAAATACATGTTTCTGCTTGCTTTTATGTATGTTCGAGTGCGTACATGGACTGTATAAAACACACACAAACACACCCTCATACACAATATGTCCCACTTTTCATGGAGCCACCTTCATATCTCGATCACCTGATATAGTAAATAAATAATAAATAATACGCCACAGGTAATGACAACCCCCTTTATCCCGGAAGGCTCTAGAAGAGCCTTGTGTGGGAAGGGGCTACACATTTAGAGACAAGGGACACACACCCAATATCCATGTACAGTAGAAAAATCTCTCTCACAGTATTTTCCACTACCACGACCGGGGATCGAACCCGGAGCTTTTGGGTGAGGGGTAATACAATTACAATTACAATTTAAAAATCTTTATTTCTTCATAAGTACATGTCAATTTTTTATTATTGTATTTATGCCATTTTTTATAATAATAATAATAATTTATTAGTCCTTTAGATCATTATACATGATATCAGACAGGTCAAAAAAAATACATTTATATACATAATAAAACATTATGAGTAAAAAAAAGAGAAAATAATTTTATCACATCTATATATATAATTATCACAGAATTAATTTATTCCCTAATCATTCAAGTAATCACTCACTGAATAATAAGATTTATTAATCAAAAATAATTTTAGTTTTTCTCTGAACTGGTGCAAAGGGATTGTTGACTTTATATTTTCAGGCAAATGATTATACAATTTGCTTCCAGCATACGATGGAGTCTTTTCATATCATTCTGTTTACAATCAATAATGATACCCGACGCGTTACAATTTGCTCATGGCAAAGAAACAATAGCCAGACAATAACAAATTAAAATTAATATATTAAAAAATTAAGCAATTATTCTACCGAAGGTTTTTGAAAATAAAAATAATAAGAAATTCTCTCTATTGCATATAATTGGTTGTGGGTGAGGGGCAAGTGCGCTCTCGACCATCAGTCATACATGATATCCAAATATCCGAATATTTTGAAATTTTGGTGGTGAATATACAGGGTGGACCATTAATAATAGGCCATAGTTCAAGGGTAGATTCTTTGGACCAAAATATGAGCATATAACCAAATATGCTTTAGTAAAATGTTGCTGTAGAAAGATACAGAGGGGGCGAGCGTAGATGTGTCTTTACTATGTACATACTTCGGTATGCAATGTAAAGCAACGACAGGCGCAGTTAGTACTTGGATGGTGACCATTCCAACGGAAACCGCGTTCTCGCCTCACACATCTTCCAGCGGCTTGTATATCAGTGTATGCGCGGAAGCTATACAACTTTAGGCGAGGGTTGTATAGGAGATATACCATCCTTCGGAGGGGATGTAAAGCCATCGGTCCTGTTGTCTATTAAATGTTATTCAAGTAAAAGATCCCTACTCTTCTTAAGGGAAGAGGTTCGGCAAAATTCCTAGTTGGGGGTAGCTCGTCTACAGGCGTCGGTGTTAGGCCTCAGTAGCGGAAATAGGCCGACGTTAAATAAATGTATAAAAAAAAAGATACAGAGTGTCAAAGTTCAAATTATTTTTTCGTTTTCTTTGCAATAACTCAACACCCTCTTGACTGATCTTTGCCAAATTTTCTAGAGGAACTTTTTTTATTCTAAGAAACAATAATTTATGTATTACATCACGTTAGATCATAGAGGGCGCCGCAGGACCTGTATCTGATGATGAATTCTTTTCATATTCTTTTTGACGAAACGTTGAGGTACTTCTGACTAGAAAATCTGATGAGGGCGTCATTTCCACGTAAGCTACACTTGGTAGAGCTTGATCCACCCTGTATATTTATAAAGTGAATTTTTAGGCGTAACTACATTCGACTGTAGTGTTCGATTCTATGACGGAAAAAGGGTGTCGATTTTTTAAAAAAAGCATTAGCGATTTTTCTAGAGGAAAACTAGTAAAGCATTCTTAATCAGCACCTTTAGAGACCCCTTTGTAGAAGATACATCGTTGTGGGTTCAACGGTGATATGGGTCTTCAAAAAACAATTTTTTCAACTTAAAATAATTTGTATCTGTAAGACGGATTCTCATATGAAAAAATGTATTCTTTATTTTTTGTTCAGAATAATGTATTGTACTAGTATGAAATGATTCTACAACAAAATTATTATTTATTTGATAAGGCAAAAGTTCTAATTTGTACATACCTACCATGTTTCTAACAAATAATCTACAAAAATAATTGAATTATATAATTCTTTGCGTTTCTATGTAACCACCATCATTCCGAATACATTGCTCAATCCGATTTCTTACATGGCGTACAACTTTTCTAATATCAGCTGGAGTGATCTCAACACATGCCTATCTAATTCTGATCATTAACTCAGCTTGGTTACGTAGTCTCTTCTTATACACTATATTTTTTAGACGACACGACAAATAGAAATCAAGTGGTGTCAGATCCGGAGACCTCGGGAGAAACTCATGCACTTGACTTCTTAAACCTCTCCATCTACTTGAAAAATTATCTTCTAGCCAACCCCTTGAAACGTTATGAGCCGGGGCACTATCAAGTTGATAATACAAGTCTCTTCTGATATTTTGAGGCCTAATAGTCTGGTCATTCCATAAACCACACCAAATGTTAACTTTTGACACATATTGCCTTTTAGTACTGATGAACCAATGGGGATTTTCATCAGCCCAAAAACGACAATTCTAAGAGCATACTACCCCATTGGTAGTGTCATCAGTAAATATGATGTTTTTCAGAAAATTTACATTGTTTAAAAATTCAGACTGGCCCAAAAACAGAAATCCAATCTTCTGTCTGTATCACCATCTTCTAGGGTATGTAGAAATGTTGACTTGAATGCTTTTTTTCTATGTTTTTTCAAGCAACTCCAAACGATGTTCTTACTAATATTTAGATTTAATGCTACTTGCCTTATGCTATATCTTGAATATTCACTAAAATATTGCAAAACGGCTTCCTCGTTTTGAATTTGCTTATTTTGTAAATTATAATTCTTTGGTCTTAACTTACATACATTTCCTCTATTGTAGAAATTTTTATTGATGGTTGCCACCAATTTATGGCGAATGGGAGGCTAACGGTCAAGATGCCGTAAATTAAATTCATCAGCAGATTTTCTAAATGATCTGGCATTAACCCCAACTAAATGAACCAATTCAACTTTTCCTTGCATTGTTAAACACCGAGCCATTATTATAAAAAAAAATTCAGTTCACTTATTATGTAACATTAAACCAGCATTACGTATTAACTTAATGACGTTCAATAATACACTGACACTTGTAATAACTTTTGTTTTCATGGCATACTTAGGCCTTTATTGAAGATTATTTGTTAAAACTTGGTAGGTATGTACAAATTAGAATTTTTGCCTTGTTATATAAATATTAATTTTGTTGTACAATTATTTCATACTAGTACAATAAATTATTCTGAACAAGAAATAAAGAATATTTTTTTTCATATGAGAATCCGTTTTACAGATACAAATTATTTTAAGTTGAAAAAATTGTTTTTTGACGGCCTGTATCTGAAACACCTTTGAACCCACAACGATGTAATCTTGTATAAAGGGGTTTCTAAAGGTACTGATTAAGAATATCTTACTAGTTTTTCTCTAAAAAATCGCTAATATTTTTTTTTCAAAAATCGATCCGCTTTTTCCATCATAGAATCGAACGCCTCTGACTACAGTCAAATGTGGTTAAGTCTGAAGACTCACTTTACCAACGTTCCAATTGTTGTAGGGTATGTCCCTTACAAGTCTAAATTAAAAAACAAAAAATTCTAAAAATCATCAAAAAATCAGATAATCCCATGCCACCCGGCAAAATACATAAAAAAAGTCAATCAGACACCATTCACATTGAAAAACCACAGTTAAACTCAAAAAAATCTGAGAAAATTAGCCAACACTCGATAATTCACAAATAATTCAAATTCACTAAATTCTAACTTCAAACATTCATTTACACTCACCCGTAACCAAGTCATCACGAAAAACGTCACTTAAAAATACGACCCTCGTATATTCATCAACTTAGTCAAAATCTCCACTCAAACCCAAATTTTCATCATCTCAATTCAATACGTCCATTTTTTATAAGCAATTACCCTTTTAAAAAAATTCAAACTTCTTGACCACCCCTTGTATACGTAACTACGTTTAAAATTAACCGTCGAGTCCGTTTCCCAACTTTCTTAAAACCATTTCGTATTTTTCCATTCTTACTTTTCGATCAACCCCTGTACACGTCAAATCACGTTCCGTGCCTCGAGTCTCAAAAGTCCAAATGTCATTTCACCAAATTTCCGTAATCCAATTGCTATTATAAATTTCCCCCCATTTTTGATCAACCCTTGTATAATAGCATACAAGCATACAATATCTCCGCTCAACTCGATTCGTACCAGGTAGGGACAATTTTAATATCTTATCTTCATGCGCTACGCACCTATCGGGAACATTTTAACGGCGTTACATCTTTTAACATCGGACCTCCGTGATACCTTACGGGGTCGAACCAAATTTCACCTATAAAACTTCAAATAACTTCTAAACCAAAATAGATCCGACTTTCATTATAATTTTAATAAATTCCTCTTTGCATCGCCGATTTTTCTATATAAATTTTATTTTCAAATTCAAAAAATTTCAAGTATTGCGCAACATGTTGCAATCTGTGACTCATCCTTGCCCGCACGGAGCGATTTCAAGCCTTTCCAGCTCTCCGCGAGACTCGACGGGGCGAGAAAAACGAAACTTTCTTGAAACAGTATGAATACCGGTGCATTGTGAGCCGAAGTTAAGTTCAGTTTCGGCAGTGACTCCTAAGTTTAGTTTTCGCGACGTGATAAAGTGGAACAAGTTTCTTAAAAGTAATTTTAGTGTAATAAGCTGATGTGCTAGTGTTTTCGGTCCGGTTACTTTTTAACTTAAGGTGTAGTCAGGCTTTCTTAACCACCTATCCTAGCAACTTCTCGTGACTAGCTGTCCCGATCTAGCTTCCCAGGCCGAAACCTGGTTAAAAAGAGTTAGTTTTAAGTAATCGCCTTTAGTGCCCCCATTTTCTTTTTATTTTTTAATATTTATATTTCGTCCCAAGTGACAATTTTATTCCAGCCGATACGGCCAAGTTGAATCTAACACCAAGTGAATTTTTTCAGATTTAATAAAATAATTAAATATTTCCATAAATAATTTCAATAAATTCTACTAACAGAATTTATGTTGTCGAATAATTTCAAGCAAAAAAAAAGAGACTTTGAAAAAAAAAATCTACAATACACTTTTCCAAACTCTGTTCACGAAAAGTTTAAATAAATAATTGTTCGTTTCGTTCTAAAACACAGTTATTTTTTCGAAAACATTAAATACAGGATGCAGTCGTTGACCCTTGTAAAAGACTTTCAAAACTATACAGTGTTATACAACAAGAAGGTTGACTCTACAGTGCTTCAGCTGATCCAGTTTACAATTATACAGGGTGTAGCGTTTGACCCCTAACCTTCACCACAGAAATCAAACCAGAAGACTTCTCACAATAAAATAAAGTGCACGAACGCCCTCAAGGGTCTCAGCTCTAAACCCCCACTGCTCCCAATTTTTTATTTCACCGCAGGAGAGCCCCTCCCGTGTTCACAACGAAGACTGCGTCCTTCGGAGGGGATGTAAAGCCGTCGGTCCCTTGTCTATTAAATGTTAGGCAAGTAAAAGATTCCTACACTTCTTAAGAGAAGAGGTTCGGCAAAATTCCTGGTTGGGGGTAGCTCGTCTACAGGCGTCGGTGATAGGCCTCAGTAGCGGAAATAGACCGACGTTAAATAAATGTATTAAAAAAAAATTACATAATCGCAATGATTCTTTGAGACGACAACTTCTTAGGGGAAATTTTATTGCTTGGTAACCGTTGAATAGAGAACTGATATACGTAGTTTTCATATTCATAAAGAAAAATAAAAAATTTTATACAAGAAGATTTTTGATAAGAACCAAAAAGATATTTTTCCCAGTCCGAGCTTTTATTAAAAAGAAAATATAATATTGTAACGTGTAGAACTTAATACCACAAACATATACGCCGAATTTTAACTTATAAGGTAAAGACATTAATAAAATGCAGCGGCTCAAAAATTTAACGAACATTTCCTGCATATCAGTAACGAAGGACTCTAGGGAGTACAGATATGGATGTTTTGAAATTAGCTCGATGTCCTCTATATCCCATTAAGTTGTGTATAGTGTCTTATGGAACTCCCTGTATAGTCGCATTTCAAAAATAAAACATTTGCAACGTAACTTGTGTAACAATGAAAAATTACGCCTAACTTTAAATTATAGTCATACCTTGTCATTAGTACAGCAATGTCATGGTGGTTAGGGTTTTCAATGTCTTTAGGATTCACCATCTTCTGCCAGTTGCAGAAGCTGGCCAGTGTCTTGGTGGCGTCTTCATTGATCATTAAGTCTATTTCTTCTTCCTCTTTTTCTAAATACATGATACGTACAACAACGACATCCATCTGGTTTCCGCTGGAGGCATCGTGGTAATAATCAGCAACCTGTTTGGAATATAATCATTGTTATTTGCTATAATGTTATACATACAAGATATTTTGGTACATAAATAATAATAAAAATAAATCTTTGTCGGTCTAGTTGGTGTTGCCAGTGTTGTATTCAATAAGTGATAAGTATCTTTATAAATATTTGAAATAATTTTTTACTATATATTTAAAAATTATATAGAAAAATCTAAAAAAAAAAGATTTTATTTAAATGCTCTAAAAGGTAGAAAATAAACTTTGAAGTAAATCAAACCCATCATTTTGTTCAATTATATAATTTGTAAAGGAGATTGCTCGCTTTATATCATAAAAAAATTATATAATGTAACAAAATGATGGGTTTGATTTACTTAAAAGTTTATTTTCTACTTTCTAGAGCATTTAAATAAAAGCTTTTTTAAATATTTTTTTATATAATTTTATTTTTTACTTTTTAGTCTTCTGATATGCTGTAATTCCCAGATATCGATTTCTAGACGAATCGTATCATAAGCGGTAAAGTCGTCCGCCATCTTGAACTAAATCTTTTATAGAAATTCGTAATCTGTGACCCCGAAAACCCTCAGATATCGATTTTGATCCATTTGGACCTAAATGACAAAAATGATCAGCCATATTGGCGCCGCCATTTTGAATTTCTGAATTTTGACTAAAAATTCATAATCCGCGACCTAGAGAACCCCCAGATATCGATTCTGAGTTGAATAGGTTCTTAAACGGTAAAGTCGTCCGCCATCCTGAACTAAATTTTTTACTAAAAATTCGTAATCGGCGAACCCGAAAACTCCCAGATATCGATTTTGATCGACTTGGACCATAATTGACAAAAGTCGTCCGCCATATTGGCGCCGCCATTTTGAATTTCTAAATTTTGACCAACAATTCATAATTCGCCATCTCGAGAACCCCCAGATATCGATTTTGAGTCGAATCGTAAACGGTAAAGTCGTCCGCCATCTTGTAGCCGCCATCTTGTTTTTTTTTTATACAAAAATGTTGAAGTGTATTGTCACCGGACTTATATACGTGAAAAATTTCAAAGCTCTAGCTTAATTAGAACTAATCGAAATGTTGATTGCAAGATTTGACGTAAACAACCTGACAAACATTGAAGTCTAATAAAAGCTTATAAAAATAAACATACTGGGCATAATCAGAATTTTTTTTATCTGTAAACTGTGTTCGTATCCTCGCCTCACATCTTCCCAGGGGCTTATATGTCAGTATATCTGCAGAAGCTATGCAATCTTAGACGATGATTGTGTAGTGGCGTAACGAAGCGTTTTTTTATCCTAGAAATCTGCCTATTTATTTTGCAAAATTGAATTATTTCTATTTTTAAGTTAGTCTTTTCAGTAATTAATATCATTATTGGTTATCTGTAGCCGATTAAATCCGTTTCTTTTTAATAGTAGGTTAGAATAATTATTTGAAACCGATTGTAGGTATTACAATATTTAGAATACTTTGTTTATACTAACTGACGCACGTAATAATAATTTACAAGTTCAATAATAGCAAGCAGCCGTTATCGCTATCTCGTAGCAAGCACACCGTTCGATGCGCGTTCTTAAAGAGTGTGGATTCTCACGGTGCTATGGTAGAGAAGCGCGGCTATAAAATAGACCACAAAGGCTGTAGGCAGTTACTGCTCCGACGTTTGAAACAACTAGTCGAATACCGGACTATCCAGGTCCAATGCCGAAATAGTAAAGAGTAAGATATTTTTTATACTTGGCTAGTGCAATTTTATTTCTTGTATTACTATTTGAATATTTTTGATATTTTCCACATTGTGCTTATTTCTGTGACTTTCTTCCACTCTTACATGCATTTAGGCCTACGCGGCTATACAGGTTCCTATACTCTTACCTAACGGTTGTCACATTACTGCTTATTCCGGGCAGGTACTGATTAGTTAACTGTATTCCGTTTTTGCATATTTTATTGAATCAGGGACTAGAACTTTCGCGGCACAAACCAACGCTTAAAATAACTACTGTTATTTATTCTCATTTTACTGACACCGTCAGTGCGTACTAGCCAGGCTTCTGCTTTTGGTATCGTAACCTGTCATATAACACTGTCAATAATTCTGTTTGCTTTTCATTGTTTCTGGTATCCGCGAACTATTCGCCTGTTATCCACTTTATTATTCACCTGCTCTCCCTCTGCTGCCTGTATAAACTTCTAATTATATAAGTTTAAAATTTTGACTCGATTCACCATTGCATTACTTTCTTCGTGGAATCAAACACTTACTGGTAAAACTATTGATAATAAATCAAGCTAGTGCACTAACTTAAATATTCATTTATGGCTTTATATTTAAACATTTGCATTTTCATCTACAAAACATTTTTTATTAAGTTGCCTCTACTTTGAATGTTTGTCCGATATTTCACTGATATTATATACACGCAACAGAACGAAATTAAAATAATGAGCACAATTTAGTATGCCATTTTTTTAAGTTAAATACCATAATCACACAAACTGTTATTTGTTCAGTTTTAGCCATGAAATTTATATTATCTGATAAGTAAAAAATATCAACATTATACACGCAATACTTCAGACCTATCAGATTATTAATCAGTCTTGATGATTTAGCGTCCAATACTAAAGGTTTTATCAAGATATTAAAGATATGATGAATAAGTCGATCAGATTTATATATTTAACCCTCAAAATAAAACTTTGCACTTTGGTTCAGTAATTTTAACAGCAGGAACCCTCAACACATAAATCTAGAGTGCTCGGCATCAAACATTCGCTTAAAAATCGTTTCCCTAGGACTCAAAATGTTAAAAGCTGCCGTTTGCCAAAATCGACAACTAATGCCCTAATAATTTAAATTCAAATTTACCCAAAAATTGTCCTGTACAATAGGACACTATTCAAAGCCATTGCGCCATTAACATGAATGAATAACCGATCATGCCAAGCATGCCGAAATTTAGAAAAGATATACAGTACGTCAATCTTTAATAGGCGTATACCGGGTATTAAAAAAGTATGGGAACGGTGGAAAATCTCGAACAGTTTGCATCAAATCGAAAAATAAAAAAATACGTGTCAACAATTTTTCAAAAAACTATCTACTGATACTAAAATGACCTCCCCACCCACCACCCTGTGGGTGGGGCGAGGGGCAACTTTAAAATTTCAAATGGAAACCCCTATTTTTTATTGCGGAGTCGGATTCTACGGCAAAAAATACGTAAATTTTATTCCGGACATTTTTTTCGATTCTGGTGTCGCTGTAATCGAAAAAATGAAAAGAAAACATTACTGTTTCAAGAGTAGCGTCTTGTGCCCATAAAAACGTCCAATTCAAAAACTGAAAAACATGTATTTGTTATTTTTCCGTGCTCTGTGGTGCACCTGTCAATATTAGCTAGGTCTGTCATTATTTCTGTGTTTACGATATCTATATCAGCTGACTTAAAGTGTCTGTAAATTTGAAAATCATCGGCATAGGCATGTGATGTGCAATATTGGAGCGAGGCTGAAAATTGGAATGTATAAAGCGTGAACAGAAGAGGTCCTAATTTGCTCCCCTGCGCTACGCCTCTGTTAAGAGTTCGGAAGTGAGAAATCTCCCTACCAGTGACAACAGCCTGTTATCTACCGACAAGAAAATTTGTTATTAAAGCTAGAGCCTCATGATTTAAACCAATATATTTAAAATAGAAATGAGCACCGAGTGATTAATTGTGTCGAACGCTATTGAAAAGTCCAGGACAACCAGTATCGAGAGTTTATCCTGATCTGTTGCAGCGATAAGTCGTCAGTAATATTTAGCAGGCCGTATTGCAACTGTAACCGGGTCGAAAACCCGACCGAATTAAAGGTAAGATATTGTGCAAATTAAAATATTCTCGGAGCTGGGTCTCCATAATCTTCTCAATAACTTTCGACAAACAAGGTAAAATACTAATTGGCCTAAGATCGGTAAGTTCAGTAGGGGGGATTCACTTTGGGAAGTGCTATGACTTGAGCTTTTTTCCACTGCATAGGGAACACTGAATTTACTAAAGAGAAATTTATTATATCGGCAATAATAGGCAGTAGAAAACGCAGGCATGATTTTAAAATAAAAACTGATATTTCGTCACGCCCTACAGCTGGTGTCTATTGACTTCTTGGCATTACCCGAGACGAACGTAAAAATTTTCAATAGCACTTCTTATCATTTGAGGTGGTATTTCTGCAAAACCGTTTATTATGCGTTGCCTCAGCTCTTTCAAATCACGAAGTTTAGTGAAATAAACCTTACCCTTCACGTAGCCAAAAACAAAATAATCAAGTGGCGCGAGGTCAGGATATCTTGCTGGCCATTCAATAGTTCCTCTTCAACCTATCCATCGATTTTCGAAAGTACCATTCAAATAGTCCCTAACAATATCCCGATAGTGTGGAGGAGCCCCATCTTGCTGGAACCAAACATTATCGAACTCATCACCAGCAATCTCTTGTATTGTATTTCCAGGTATTTTTCTCCATTCAAATTTCCATCTATGAAAAACGGTCCTATGATTCGATTCCTGAAAACTCCTGCCCAAACATTTAATTTTTGTGGATACTGCGTGCGTGTTTCAAGCATCCAGTGAAGGTTTTCGTCACTCCAATATCTGAAATTATGGCGATTAACTTTTCCACTGAGTTCGAAAGTTGCTTCATCTAAGAAGACAAGTAGAGATGACAAAAAATTTGGGTTTTGGTTACTCCTTCCCATCATTAATTCACTAAATTCAAGTCGCCGATCAAAATCATCTTCATTTAACTCTTGGTGAAGGTGAATTTTGTAAGGATGAAATTTCAAAAGTTTCAAATTCTTATGAACTGAAAATGCACTCATATCAAGCTGTTGACTGGCTTTTCTGATTGATAACCTTCGATTTTCAACAAATGCCTGGGCCACTTCCATTTGTCGAGCTTCCGATGTTTCAGATTTTGGTCTTCCAGATTTTGGGCGATTTTTATTTGTCCTTGTGTCTAGGAATCATTTGATGGTACGGTCGATTTCGAAATTCCCACTTGATCTACACGGAAAGTTTCGTTGAATACAATCACAACTTCATCATACTACCTTCCAACTAATGAAAAATGAAATAACTTTTTCCATACAAAAGTGCGCTCCTGCCTCTACAAAAGTTGGAAGGAACTGAACGTTCTCATAGAAATTTCACAAAACAAATACTGTTATTAAGAACACTTTAAAAAAAACATTCATAAAAACCAAGATATCACAGATATTATTTTTTAAACTGAATGTTTTTTTGTCAACACGAGTAGCTAGAATTTGTAAATATTTACAAACTTATGGACGCTTAAAGGTTTATTTCAATTTTGTGCGAATGCAGCGAGACCTTGCGAGAGAAAAAAATGCCCGATATAAAATTCACGTATTTTTGGCCGTAGAATTTGAATCCGCTATAAAAAATTGGGATTTTCATTGCAAATTTCAAAGTTGCCCCCGCCCCACTCACTGGATTAGGGTTAGGAGAGTCGAATCCAATATCATTGGATAGATTTCGTAAAAATAACAAATACGTGTTTTTTCAGTTTTTGAATTGGACGTTTTTTTATGGGCACAAGACGCTACTCTTGAAACAGTAATGTTTTCTTTTCATTTTTTGCGATTACAGCGACACCATGCAAGAATCGAAAAAATGTCCGGAATAAAATTTACGTATTTTTTGCCGTAGAATCCGATTCTGTAATAAAAAATAGGGGTTTCCATTTGAAATTTTAAAGTTGCCCCTCGCCCCACCCACGGGGTGGTGGGTGGGGAGGTCATTTTGGTATCAGTAGATAGTTTTCTGAAAAATTTTTGACACTTATTTTTTTATTTTTCGATTTCATACAAACTGTTCGAGATTTTCCACCGTTCCCATATTTTTCTAACACCCGGTATGTTATAACCAATGACAAGAATAGTATCGTGAAGTTTTGGCTAAATATTAATTTTATTCAAGAAGTATATCAATTTGTCTTGGGTACTAAGCTTAGCCCCATTTTCACAGAGATTATAATAAATCGTCTCACATATATTTTATTTTAAGTAATACTGCTATTATCATAATTCAGTCGAATTATCTAACATTATATGCACGCAGTGACAATAACAATATATATAAATTTATATTGATTTAATATAATATCATGATGCTCCGAACAGTGTATATAGAAGCTTTGCACTATAAACTGACATTTTTTTCTCTTACCAAAACAATGGCCCGCAATAATAAAATAAAAATTTGTAACACCAAAAGCATCTACAAACGGGCACATCTACCAAATGGTGAAAGAAGTGATTTTAAAATAATAAAATTTCTACTCAAATATTGTAAATATCTCGGTGTGGCACCATTTGAAATCGATGAGATTAAAGTGCAGGGACAGCACGCGAAATTGATGGTTATAGTAATAATTCTTGCCTACACCATTTATACTTATTATATGATTCAGGGCATGGTAAAACAAGGTGATATTATTATAACAATCTTTTCATTTGGTATGAAAATTTCGAATTTATTTTTCATTGCGGTCTGTCTTGCAAATGGAAGTATACTTAGACGCAAACGTTGGCAAAGATTGTTTGCTAGAATGATTAAAATGGAAAACATTTTGGACAAGTTTATCTTTGAAATACCTGAGAATGTGTTTATTCTTGGCGCAAAATTATTTATCGCTTTCCTGATTTACCTTGGATTACATGTCCTCTATTTGTATATTATTATAACACATAACACAGAACAGTTTAATCTTCTTGGACGACAAGTTGTAAATTTATATTCATTCTTAATAATGGCGATAATTGTTTTGTTGATGCAGATGTTTGAAAGAAGGTGTAATTTTTTGGATAAGTATTTAAATAACTTAGTGCTAAAGAGAGCTACAGATTCGCACACAATTTCCTATGTAAATGATGTAACGAAGGCGATGCTGTTCCTCTATAACGCGATTGAAGAAATCAGCTTAATTTTTGGATGGCATATATTTTCCTACATGTGTGTTGTAATATTTTATATACTGTTTGGTGTATCGTGTTTAATTAAGAAAGGTGTCTTAATCCATAATGATTTTATTCATCTAATTGTATACATGTGCATTATATACATAGTAAGTATTATTTATAATTATTGATAATTCAACTATTGTAATTAATCGATTGACCAATGGTACATGCTAAAACATTACGACCCTTGATATGGCTGAAAGTCGTGCTGCATCTTTAAGTATCAATCAGTTAGCTTTATTATGTACAGGGTGTCTCACCGGGAACTGAATCGACCGATATAGAAAAAAGTACGCATCAGAAAATTTTGAAAATTTAAACAGTTACTAATGTCGGTGTGGCCAATCCAACTAAAATAATTACAAGCAGGTGGCACTTCCGCTTATACCGGAAGTCGATATAAACTTGCTTATTTCAAATGGAACACCCTATATATTTTAGGGTTTTCGAAAGGAGCATGAAATTCTGAGTCGAAAATATATTGCATATCCTATACCTAAACCTAGCCGTTTCAGAGATATTTGACATTTTATAGAAAATTTGACAGGTGCAACGGTTTGCAAGAACCGTTATAACTTTCTTCGCGTAAAAGATCGTCATTTGCTTCTTGTCATGTAAAAAGAACACAAGGAGAACTACGTTCTACAACTGAAATAAATTCAATAATATCATACAAGTGTTCCGTTTTTCGCGTTACATTTCTTCTACATACTTCAAACCGCGAAAACTTGTCTAAGTCAAATGGAACATCCTGTGTTTTCTTACGTCAAGTTGTGTAAAATTGAATTCTTTTTTCTGATATTAGCATTGTGGGGATTAAAGTTACAACTTTTTGAAATATTTGCGATTTTATTAGAAATTCATGAATTGTTGTAATCATTTCATCAAAATAGACATGATTAGAAACAATCAGTCATTATCTTATGTGAAAAAATGCAAGCACGTTTAAATTACACAAACGAGCACTTTTTAAATTTGTTTATTATTTATGGAGAATGTGATAATAGCTATTTATGCCATCAGTTACGAAATGCCTAATTTTGTGTAATGCGTGAGATTTTTGCGGAACGAACGAAGTGAGTTTCGCAAAAATTCACAAGTTACACAAAATTTCATTTCGTAACGTATTGCATACAAGATTTTTTCTAATTTTGAAGAAAGTAATAAAAAAATTAAATTTAATATAATTGATAAAAATTTGGAAAACATAAATTTAGTTTGTTGCTGTTACTTCATGTTAGTTGTCAGTTTGACATTTTGTAAAAAAGTCTAGACGGAAGGTTTTTAGTGAGATTGATATATTTTTAGTTTTATTTTTTAAAAATGAGTAATTCAAGTTCTGAAGAGCTACCAAGCGATATTGAAGAGGCAGCAGGTAATGCTCTATTATCAGTAATTCCCAAAAAGTCAAAGGCAGTTTATGATTTGGCATACGAAAAATTTGTTACGTGGTGTGATGAGAAGAAAATTAAACATGTTAATGAGAAAGTTTTACTTGCATATTTTGAGGGTAAGAAAGATCTAAAAGTTTCCACATTATGGACACTTTACTCAATGTTAAGGTCTGAACTAAATCTGAAAAGGAATATTGATATTAAAAAATATACAAATTTGGTAGCATATATTAAAAGTCAAGCGGACGGGTACAGTGCTAAAAAGTCAAAAGTTTTTATTAAAGAAGATTTTGCCAAATTTTTAGTGGAAGCTGATGACAAAGAATACTTAATGGCTAAGGTTGCAATGATAATTGGAATGGCAGGAGCATGCAGAAAAGCAGAATTAACATTTCTTCCAGTTGAAAATGTTATAGACGAAGGAAGCTATTTTCATGTTGATATCCCACCTTCAAAAACAAAAGTTATACGGCAGTTTGCAATTACCACTGGAGACATTGAAAATACGAATCTTGTTGAAATATTAAGAAAATATATTAAGTTGCGTCCCCAGGTTCTTAAACACAACAGATTTTTTGTAAAATATGCGAATGGAAAATGTACCAGAAATCCTGTTGGAATTAACACATTTAGCAGTCTGCCAAAAGTTATTGCACAATTTCTTCGTCTTTCAAACTCTGTTCTATATACTGGCCACTGCTTTAGAAGAAGCTCTGCCACTTTTCTAGCAGACAGTGGCGCTGATATTTTAAAATTAAAGAGGCACGGAGGTTGGAAATCTAGCTCTGTTGCGGAGGGATATGTCGAAAATTCTATGAATAATAAGAAACTTATAGCGCAAGAAATATTTGGTGAAACATCTAAAGCAATGTGCGCCACTTCCCAAATAACAGCAAGTTCGAGCAATGAAAAAAATATGTCGTCGGGAATTAATTTGAATAATTGCAATAATTGTGTTATCAATATTTATAATAATTAATTAATTTATAATTTATGTTTTTAACTTGTATTATAACAGTTTAATAAATAGAATAATTCTTTTTGTCACTAATTTTGAAATACATTTTTCGTCACCAATTGCATAAAATTTTTCTTTATGCAACTAGTTACAAAAAGTAAGACGTTTCATAATGTCAATCAGTTTTAAAAAGTGTCACTTTATATGTCAAAATTAGAAAAAGTAATATCATGAACTGGCAGCACATTTGCTACTCGATATCCAGAAAAACGGAAACCGTCACCAAACACTGTAAAACGCATACTGGAAAATTTTCAAAATTATGGCTCTGTCGTGGCAAAAATGCAAAGAAGAAAGCCTATTGTTGATGACGAAAACATTGAAATAGTCGTTCTAGGATATTTTCATGCATTTATAAGGATGTCATTAAGACAAGCTGCTCTGGAATCGGGACTATGCAAGGATTCAATTCACAGAATCTTATTAAAACATAAGTTTCACCCGTTTTCATTCCATATGGTTCAAGGACTAAAAGAAACAGATTTCCTAAGAAGACAGAATTTTTGTGAGTTTATTCTAATAAGGTCTGAGGGTCACGATTCTTATTTGGGAAATATTGTATGGACAGACGAAGCAAAATTTACTAAAAATTGACTTTTTAATAGACACAATTCGCATTATTGGAGTGACTCAAATCCTCATATGCTCAGAGAGTGAAACTTTCAGGAAAGTTGGCAGTTCAATGTTTACTGTGCCATAAGAAACGATAGAGTGGTGGCATTACAGTTTTATCAGGAAAATTTAAAATATAAATTAAATTTTCTCTTCTGCTAATATGTATAGGTAAATTTTTGTTTTTTTTAGGTGAAAGATATTTGAATATCTTACAAAATTTGAATAATAATTATTTAGAAAATTTACCTCTCGCCGAATTTATCAGCACGACAGTGCTCCCCTACATAATGCATATTTAATTAATTATTATTTACAAGAAACTTTTTATGATCAATGGATTGCCAATAATGGACCTTTCGTATGGCCTCGTCGCTCGCCACATTTATCACTTCTGGACTATTTCATTTGGAGAACTATTAAAAATAAAGTTTATGAGAGCCCATTAACAACCATTGAAGATTGTATGCAAAGAGTAAGAAATGCATTTCAAAACATATCACAGGATTCAATTAGAAGAGCTACCCATGAGGAACTAATCCGAAGGTGCGAAAAATGTGTCGAGGTTCGAGGGCGGAATTTTGATCAATTATTAAATTAAAATGAAATCATATTTTAAATTGATTTTGTCTCTGCTATTTTAGTTCATGCCATATCTTCAATTCGATTAATACGCATGTTACAATGTTAGTTTTATTTTGCGTTTTTGTGGATATCGAGTAGCAAATGTACTGCAAGTTCTTGATATTACTTTATCACATTCTCCATAAATAATAAACAAATTTAAAAAGTCTTCGTGGGTGTAATTTAAACGTGCTGGCATTTTTTGACATAAGGTAATGACTGATTGTTGCTAATCATGGCTATTTTGATGAAATGATTACAACAATTCATGAATTTCTAATAAAATCGCAAATATTTCAAAAAGTTGTAACTTTAACCCCCACAACTTGACGTAAAAAAATACAGGGTGTTCCATTTGATCTAAACAAGTTTCCGCTGTTTGAAGTTGACAAAATGTAACGCAAAAAACGGAACACTTGGTATGATATTATTGAATTTATTTTAGTTATAGAACATATTTCTCCTTGTGTTCTTTTTACGTGACAAGAAGGAAATGAGGATCTTTTACACGAAGAAAGTTATAACGGTTCTTGCAAACCGTTGCACCTGTCAAATTTTCTATAAAATGTCAAATATCTCTGAAACGGCTAGGTTCAGGTATAGGATATGCTACATATTTTCGACTTAGAATTTTATGCTCTTTTCGAAAACCCTAAAATACATAGGGTGTTCCATTTGAAATAAGCAAGTTAGTATCGACTTCCGGTATAAGCGGAAGTGCCAGCTGCTTGTGATTATTTTAGTTGGATTGGCCACACCGGCGTTAGCAATTATCGAAATTTTCAAAATTTTCTGATGCGTCTTTTTCTCTATATCGATCGATTCAGTTCCCCGTGAGATACTCTGTATAGTGCAGGCGCTATAGGTATTTGAGTTTGGAAAATATGAGTACCGGAATTTATTGACTGAGTCGTATACCTGAGACCCTATAGAACTCAAAAATACATGTTGCCAGCTGCTATGTTGCCTCCATCTTTTCCCATTACCCGCTGCCCTATGCTCCGAGAGTACATTATTGTCAAGGCACTCATCAGTAGCTAATAAAACGTTGTAGTAGGGTGTGCTTTGTCGGTTATTAAATTAAATTTTATATTTTTGCGAATACTTGTACTACTAATTCGCTATTGTTTACTATAAAAAGTGAAAAATAGCGTTACATATTACGAGTTTAAAGAGAAAAATACCGAATGATTTACTGTGATTTTTTGTGATTCAGCCGGTGATTTAGTGAAAAATCAGAAAGAACAATCGTTTCTTACTATAAAAAATGCTACAGACAGACGAACAGATGAATTGACAGAGAAGTTTACGAAAGTGTGCGATCGTTTTTTGTGGCATAGAATATGTATGGTCAGCTACGTCAGTGAGGAGAAAAGCAGCATCAACAAAACAAATGGAAGAATCTGTTGCTTCCACTTCACAAACTGGCGGTCCAAATGGTCATGTTATTCATTATTCTAGACAGGTTTCTAAAGAAGATGCAGAAAAATTGAGATGTTGGATATGTGGTGACATAACTATAACTAAAAAGAACAATGAAAAACTTACTTTATGTTCCGAATTGTCTGCGGAAGAAAAAAATTTTAATACTGCACATCAAAAACAATATGATGTTTTTACGAAAATTAGTATTTGTGAAGTAGCTAAGGATTTATTTGCTAGAGAATTTAGATACCGGTTTTTTGATCTGATGAAAACTAGCGCCTCATGAAATGTTACATAATTATAAATATATCTTTGATGGACATGGCTTCTACAGGAAATCTCCCAAGTCAGCGTTGGCCCATGAAATTGAAATAAATCATCAGCCTTCAACTTACTCAATGGAACAAATTTTATTGTCAAACCCTTCCAAAAGTGTGATTATTGATGGTATGACACTAGTACATCATATCACACTTAAAAAATATAGTACAATTGGTGCTTTTGGTAATGCATACATTAAAAAAATTATGTATTTTTTTTCTCAGCTTGGTATTGGAAGAGTTGATTTAGTTTTTGTTATATATAATAATTTGTGTATTAAATTTTTGGAGTCGAAATTACGGAGCAAAGGACAAAATGTAAAGAAAGTCATAATTTCCAGTAAGTCGACAAAGATTCCAGCCGATACTAAAGACTAGAATGTACTTACGATTTTTGGAGATGAATTTTTAGATCTTGAAAAAGTTAAAACTTTGGAAAAGTTTGCACCTACTTATTTAACACTGACAGCGAATGAGCTTAGATATAAATTAATTTCTCAAAATTATAGATTCGGCTTAAATTTGCTCAAAATCATATGCACTTTTGACGAATTATTCCTACATTGCTTGAGGGCTTCAGCTCAAACAGACATTTGAAAAAATGCATCAAAATCGCTAATTCAGCTTCTGGATTTTATTCAATATGGGTATGAATTAAGAGATTCTTTCTTGTACCCTAAACAAATGATTAAAGCACCTCTACCCGAATCTCTAATTAAACCTTGCAAATGTAAATAAGATTGTCATACCATGTCTTGCAATTGTGAAAATCTGGTATAATTTGTATTTCTTTAAATATACTGTAAATAATTGTAAAAATGTATTACTGTAACTACATTTTTATATATTTTTTTAACAAAAAATACTTGTAACGAAATCAGCATTTTGGAGTCCTTTTGTTTATAATAATAAAATTAATTAATTTTTATTTTCAATTATTTTTTATTGTTGATTAATTCAATAGGTTCCTTTTACAATACATCATCCCTTAAACCTAGATATTACCTTCAAAATTAACATTTTACCGCCTTACACCTACTAGTATACAGTTTTTTCTAGTATTTTGCACGTTAAAAAAAAATTGAGGCAATTAATTAACTGACAACATCGATAATATAAGACTACTGAAACTCATATCCGTTGCCAGAATTCATTACTCATATTATGCATACTCATCATTTCCCTTCAGCGCCCGGTCTAGTACAGGGTTGTAATTAATCCTATTAAAAGTACAATAGCGTGCAGATTTCAAGGAAAACAGAAAAATAATATATTGTTTAAATGGAATACTCAGTATATTAATACATTTATGGAATGATCCTTTTTTCTTGATTTCAAAAATATACCATATATATTTGGGTTGGGTGAATCTGGTAGTATGGTGGATTTTTAATTTATAGTCGAGCGGATCTGGCTTTGGAATAAGGAAGCGTCCGGTATGATTTTTTTTCTGCCAATAAATAGAGTTGGGTCCTTCCAACATTCTCACGCATTTGTGCAGAGAATATCAAAGGGGGGGAACGGCATATTAAATGTATGGAAAAATGGTTTTTTGAAGATAACTCGACGGCTTTTGATCTGACGGAAAAAAATTTTCAGACAAAAATGAAGATCTCATGAAAATAAGCACATTTTGTTGCTAATCTCATCGATGTCAGACCATTGAATCGCGAGATAACTCCCCGTGTAATTAATCTATCGTGATCAGATTGACGCACATTTTTTAATTTTTTTTATTTGCTACAAGATAGCATTCGCATAAAATGATTTTTTTCGCAAACAAACGCTTGGTATGCGAAATAAAAATTTCGAGTTTTTTTCAAACAGTTTTTTTGGTACGAAAAGAAAGGGTGGGGGAAAAGTCCTTTTCGCCAATTGATGGCTTTTTTATTAACGTTTAATTTCCGCCCAGCCAGATCGCAATAAAATGATTAAGAAGGGAGATAGAGGACGGTAAAAAACCTGTTTGAAAAATCGAGAAATATTTATTTCGCACACCAAGCGTCTGTTTACGAAAAAAATCATTATAATATGCGAGTGCTATTTTGTAGCAAATAAAAAAATAAAAAAACGTACGGTCTTATAACGGTATTTTGCTAAAATCTAGTTGAGTACATCTAACGTTAATTTTTGTGACATTAAGGTCTATTCTGTAAGGTAAAAGTTATAATTTAACAGGGCGTTAAATTTATGTTTTTAACCTTTTTTCATATTCTACAAATTCAAATTTAACCCGACCGTTAAAAAATAAAATTTAGAGGAAGCCTCTAAAATAGTCGTGCATATTCGTATAAGTAGGCGTAATAGACCCAGCTGTAATTGCAAATGCACTCAAATCGCCGAGAGTAATAATCATTTCAGCAGCCGCTAATTGTCAATGAGTTATTGTCATCTTGTGGTCGTTTTCTTATTTGTTTTTTGTGTTTTGTAATGCAAAATACGAGTCATAAAATCGCGGGGCCCAAGGGTGACAAAAGTATAAAAAAATATATGATCAATTATATAGAGAAAAACAAATTTTTTTTTAAATAAAGATAAGCTAACACCTCCAAGTATGAAGTTTGTTGTTGTTTTTGGCGGACAAGCTAAATAGACTTGAGGGTGCCAACAAACGACCAAAACAGTGGAGAGAGGTAGGTAAGTGCTGACGTAATCATTTTTGGAATTATTATAATTACCTAGCTCGACACAAATTTGTTTAAAAAACAAAACAGTTTATAATGATTTGCAGACTTTTAATGAATTATTGATCAACATCGAAAGAAGGCCAGAGTACTGCACTACTACGAGGTGGGCACAGGTGGAGGCCCAACAAAGAAATATAGAAGAGCGAATTGTAGTAGTGTCTGCGAAAATAGTCATTGAAGGCATTTCTGTACCAGAAGCCGGAATTGATGAGCACGAAGATTCAATTTGAAGTTTTGGAACCAGTTGGCAAAGAAAATTTATAGACTTCATCTAGATAACCGTATCATTCACAGAATCTCTAATAATTTTAGTATTAATGGCATAAAAATTCTTCCGGCAATAGTAACGCTGTCCAGGATTTATTAGATGATTTGCACTTGGTGCTATTATTCGTATTTATGTACCATCTACTGCACCAATAAGGTGAGAGAATGATGCAGTTATTTCCGCTAATCCCCGTTTTGTGGCTTGTCTGGCTTCAATTAAACTTGTAAATTTAATCCAAGCAATAAGAATACGTTCGGTTATAACATCAAAAACTTCAGCTATACACCTACTGACAGCTGGTTGACTCTGGTCAATTGAATATCCATGACCAGTAGCTATCTGGTAACTCCCTTGATAAAAAAAAGTACAGTCCCGCCAAAATTCGCAGATGTTTGTATTCTTGTTTGGCTATGTGGTTGATTCAAATAGGGCCCTATACTGTTATCAATTCTTGGTAGTAATATTTATCGAGTCTGAACAGTTTAAGGAACATCTTTTTTGGGTTATTAAAGGGATTACTCATGTCTCGTAATTCTCATTGCCGGATTCGAAATTCTCTAGTGTAAAATAATATTAATAAAAGATATCTTGGTTACATGCCCATAACAAATATTTAGATATAGATATAGGTGTATATAAGAGTTTATATATATATTTTTGAAAGCAGTCGCAAAGTGAGGTTATGTTCTCATATACTATTAAAACCTTTGTCTATTACTGAAATATTTATTAGCAAAGGGATATATGTATTTCCTTGACTTACCTCTGTAATTCATTTTCTGCGCTATCAACTATTAAAAGATGTAATAAACCATCAAAATTAAATTTTAAGGGGTACTATTTACCCACCGCTAAAAATAATGTTTTAACTGATGAATTTACTGGAGCAGGTTAAAGATTTCAACAAAAAAATGCTTTACAGAATACCAAACCACAATCAGCGTGGTTAAAATTTTAACACCCCGTTAAATTTTAACTTTCTCTGTTGCAGAATACCGAACCACATTTAGGATGGTTAACATTTTAAAGTTCCCTTAAATTTTAACTTTTGCCTTACAGAATAGACCTTAATAAGGTCTATTCTGTAAGGTAAAAGTTATAATTTAACAGGGCGTTAAATTTATGTCTTTAACCTTTTTTCATATTCTACTACTTCAAATTTAACCCGACCGTTAAAAAATAAAATTTAGAGGAAGCCTCTAAAATAGTCGTGCATATCCGTATAAGTAGGCGTAATTGACCCAGCTGTAGTTGCAAATGCACTCAAATCGCCGAGAGTAATAATCATTTCAGCGGCCGTCAATTATCAATGAGTTTATCTTGATCTTGTCGTCGTTTTTTTATTTGTCTTTTGTGTTTTGTGATGCAAAATACGAGTCAAAAAATCGCGGGGCCCAAGGGTGACAAAAATGTATGATCAATTATACAGATAAAAACAAGTTTTTTTAAAATAAAGATTAACTAACACCGCCAAGTATGAAGTTTGTTGTTGCTTTTTGGCGGACAAGCTAAATAGACTTGAGTGTGCCATCAAACGAGCAAAACAGTGGAGAGAGGTAAGTGCGGACGTAATCATTTTTGGAATCGAGCATATTACCTAACTCGACACAAATTTGTTTAAAAACAAAATAGTTTGTAATGATTTGCAGACTTTTAATGAATTATTGACCAACATTCGAAAGAAGGCCAGAGTACTGTACTACTACGAGGTGGGCACAGGTGGGGGCCCAACAAAGAACTATAAATATCTGACGGCCCTAGAAGAGCGAATTGTAGTAGTGTCTGCGAAAATAGTCATTGAAGGCATTTCTGTACCAGAAGCCGGAATTGATGAACACGAAGACTCATTTTGAAGTTTTGGAACCAGTTGGCAAAGAAAATTTATAGACATCATCCAGATAGCCGTATCATTCACAAAATCTCTAATAATTTGAGTATTAATGGCATAAAAATTCTTCCGGCAATAGTAAGGTTGTCCAAGATTTATTGGATGATTTGTACTTCGTGCTAGCTATTATTCGTATTTATGTTCCATCTACTGCACCAATAAGGTGAGAGAATGATGCAGTTCTTTCCGCTAATCCCTGTTTTGCGGCTTGACTGGCTTCAATTAAACTTGTAAATTTAATCCAAGCAATAAGAATACGTTCGGTTATAACATCAAAAACTTCAGCTATGCACCTACTGACAGCCTGGGTGGCTCTGGGCAATTGAATATCCATGACCAGTAGCTATCTGGTCACTCCTTTAATAAAAAAAAAGTGCAATCCCGCCAAAATTCGCAGATGTGTTTGTATTCTTGTTTGACTATGTGGTTGATTCATATAAGGCCCTATACTGTTTATCAGTTCTTGGTAGCAATATTTATCGAGTCTGAACAGTTTAAGGAACATCTCTTTTGGGTTATTAAAGGGATTACTCTTGCCCGATTCGAAATTCTCTACTGTAAAATAACATGAATAAAAAATATTTTGGTTATATGCCCATAACAAAAATATAGATATATAGATATAGGTGTGTTTATATATATTTTTTTGAAAGCAGTCGCAAAGTGAGGTTATGTTCTCATATACTATTAATATTAAAACCTTTGTCTATTACTGAAATGTTTATTAGAAATGGGATATATATATATTTCCTTGGCTTACCTTTGTAATTCATTTTCTGCGCTGTCAACTATTAAAAGATGTAATAAACCATCAAAATTAGATTTTAAGGGGTACTGTTCACGTACCGCTAAAAATTATGTTTTAACTGATGAATTTACTGGAGCAGGTTAAGGATTTCAACAAAAAAATATTTTACAGAATACCAAACCACAATCAGCATGGTTAAAATTTTAACACCCCGTTAAATTTTAACTTTCTCTGTTGCAGAATACCAAACCACATTTAGGATGGTTAAAATTTTAAAGTTCCTTTAAATTTTAACTTTTGCCTTACAGAATAGACCTTATTATCAATTAGTTGTCATAATTTATTGCAAGTGTGCAAAAAACTAATTTGCCTCATATAAGCGATTTAGTTAAATCTGGAGGTATTGCTAAAGCAGAAGATTGATAGTCAATGAGACAAATTGCACTGTGTTATAATATTGACAAAAATTCGATATGTAACATTTTAAAAAAGTGGAGAATAAACGGTACGATTAGTAAAAATCCTGGATCAGTGCGATGAAGGATATCAACTCAACAACAAGATTTGCAATTGGTAAATTCTTTAGTAGAAAATCCATTTTACTCAGTTATTCAGGCTGGATCGAGTAGTACTGGTCGCCGGCGAATAAGAGAATCGGAGCTACGCTGTCATGCAGCAGCACAGAAATACTTAAAGCTGAACATAAAGAAGCTCGAGTAGGACTTGCGCTTAAATTTTTAACTCATACATGATGTAAATTTTTGGAACAATGTAATCTTTATAGACGAAAGAACTTTCCAGTCAACACACGGTGGTCGTATTCGTGTTTACCGCCCTACGAATAATCAATACGATGAGAAATATGTATCTAACAATGATAAAAGTGGCAGATTTTCCGTCAATATGTTGGCTTGGATATCGGCACGTGGTCCTGGTGTTTTGTGGCATATTCAGGAACGATTTAATAGTGAAACGTATATTACAATTTTAGACAATATTTTGCTCACTTTTGTGTCACAATTATTTCATATTTCATATTTCAACAAGACAATTGTTCAGTTCATAATGCTCATACCGTAACTAACTGGTTTCAAGATAACAACATCAATGTTCTTAACTGGCCCAGTCATAGTCCTGATCTTAACCCTGTGGAAGAAGTATGGGGACTACTCGTAAGAAGTATCTAAAAACGAAATGTGAGACCACGGAATGCGGAAGAATTACTGGAAATAATAAATAATGCATGGGAAAATATTATTACTAATGATTATTGTATGAGGTTATTTAATTCTATGCCAAACAGATTTATAGAAGTTATAATAGAAATGGTGCAATAACGAAATATTTATAGTTAGTTTCTTGTAAAGTAGGATATTATTTGTCCTTTGATCCATTCTACTATTCGCACCCTTTATTCTCCACTTTCTTAAAATGTTACACACCAAATTTTTGTTAATGTTATAACGCAGTGCAATTTGTCTCATTAACCTTCCATCATTTACTATAGCATTAAAATAAAAATAAATTAAAAGTGATACCTGTTTTATTTCGACTACTCATTACAGATTCAAATAGAGACAGATTTGCATTAGAAAAAAAAAGTTGTCCTATCTTTTCTGCTCACGAGAGTACGTCAGTCTGATCGTGATAGGTCAATTACACGACGAGTTATTAGCATGTGAAACATTTTCGTTTTCTCCTCTCCCTCTCCTCCTAATTATCCTGCCGCCCTCAGCCTCCGGCCCAACAAAGTCTCTGCTAATACCCTTCTATTAAAAACAAATTGAGTACTCAACTCCACTCCTGCATGATAAAAAATGAATTCATTTATTTTAATTTTTGCACCTTGGATTCGCGATATCTCGCGAATCAATGATCTGACGTCAATGAGGTTGGGAATAGTTTTTTTAAATTTTCATGAACTTTTTATTTTTTGTCTGAAATTTGTTTACGTCAGATCAAAAACTGCCGAGTTATCTTCAAAAAACAATTTTCCCATACATTTAATATGTCGTCACCCCCTCCCTTTCTTTGACATCCGCTGCGCAAACGAGTAGACCCAACTCTATTTATTGGCAAATAGATCGCAATCGGATGTTTCCTTATTCCAAAGCCAGATCTGCTCCACTATGTACCAATATTTCATGCTATATCAGTTGTGTATGATGTTAATTATTTTTCAGTTAATGGTTGTGGTATTGGCCATGTCATGTAATGGTGTTGAGAAAAGCCACCGGAATATCATAGAAAATTGTTACATGCTTCAGCAAGAAGTTGACGATAAACTTTTACGAAAAAAGTTATTTTTAACTGCAAAATATCTCGAAGAGTGGCGACCAACAATTTCTGCGGCTGGGTTTTTCAATGTGAACCAAGTATTTTTATCGACACTGTTTTCTGCTATAATTTCTTACTTAATAACGATAATACAATTCATTTTATCGTTAGATAATGAGTAGAAACCTTATTGAAATTCAAGAAAAGCCTGTCAAGATAGCGGCTAATATCTAGAAATTAAATAATCTAGGAAACATTGTAATCTTATGCTTATTTGTATTAAATTATTCAAGAATAAAATGGAATACTCCTTTTATTGGATAAATATTTGTACACTTTGTGTTTCCGAGTTAATTTAAAAAGAAATAGTCACAACCTTGATGCAGTAACTGGCATAATACATGAAAAATTAAATATTTTAAGGTGCGTATTTTATGCTAGGTATATGATAATTCTTCACATAAAGTAGACATCTTATGCTTTTTTCACTTTTAAGCAAAGTCCAGTAATAAAATGAATTGTTATTTTATATTACGACTAATAGAGATATGAAAATTTATGTTAGGCTAAATTGCGCTCAGGATTGCATCATCCTTCAGGAAAATCTCCATAGGCTTGATTTGTGGTGTAGGGAAAACAAGTTGCTACTTAATATAAACAAATGTAAAGTTATCACATACTCATGTAAGAAAGATATGTTAATGTTTCCATACAGCATCGACGGTATTTTACTTGATAGGCCAGAGATTTAGGGGTATTTTTTGATTCAAAATTAAATTTTATCCATCACATAGATGAAGTAATTTCAGCTGCCAATAGAAGTTTAGGATTTATCATGCGTAATTCCCGTGAGTTTCATAAATCATCAACAATTAAACTGTTATACAACTCATATGTCAGATCCCGACTAGAATATAATTCTGTCATTTGGTGCCTAAATTACGTAACATATATCGAATTTTTAGAAAGAGTGCAACGGAGATTTTTAAAGTATCTGTCTTATAAAAAATATAAAGTGTATCCTCCTATTGGCTTTCCACACGATCTGTTACCTGACACACACAACTATAAATCCTTACTGGTTCGTCGTAATATGCACTCTGTTATCTTTCTATTTAACATAATAAACTCTGTTCATGATGCGACCGAAATACTGAGTAAAATCAATTTCCATGTACCAACATATACTAGGCGACGTTATGAAACTTTATATGTAAAGACGGCTAATACTAATATACTGCATACTCTCCTCTGTATACGATGTGCCGCAATTACTCCACCGTGCAAGACAGCATTGATATATATATATATAATTCTAGCAGTGCACATATAAAAAATGTTTTTGTATTATAAGTTCTGTTAATTTTGTTTAGTGCTTGTTTTGTTATTTACCTTACTTGTTTGTCAGGAATGTTTGTCTTTTTCTCACATTATATACCTATGTTTGTATTACCATTTACACATTGTACTGTACTTTAATTTTTCCTTCGAAAATTGCATTATTCTTAATTTCATGTTGTTGTTTTCTATCCTGTAACTGGGATGTTATCCCGTTGAATAGTTGTAGAAATAAATAAATAAATAAATAGGCCAGTGGTAAAGTAGATTAACATCGCTTTAAATCGGACAAAGGATTTTGCTGTTGGAATCAGTAAATGATAATAATATGCCCTTTTAGGCATATTAATTTTGGGGCAATATGGCTTAAAAATTTTGCAAATATCTCGATTTTGAATGATCCTACAGAAAAAAACATGGTTATTAAAGTTAAATATAAGTAAATTCTCTATCGAAATGGTTCAGACATATTTTTGCTTAGAATTAACATTCTTGGAGTTATAGGTGCGGGAAGTCAAGCACCGTATCGCATTCATTCTGTATATCGTCACTTTCTTATACACTTCCACGCTTTCTACCTTCAATCACTGGTAAAATTAATTTTGGCAATCGAGTTGTGTGGCGTCAACAATAGGCATTCACTTCTATCCTAGCTAGGTATGTAGAGGATATTCAGAAGTATTATAGAGCTAATAGCATCATTGTTTTTGACGTGTACCCTACCGATGCATCTGATAAAAGTACACAGTCTTCTGAGCGTCAACGACGAGCTCAAAGAAATGTTTGTATATCCGCAAATTTTGACGAGTCTATTCCAGTGACAATGCAACAGGAGAAGTTTCTATCAAACAATCAAAATAAAAAATATCAATGTTACATAAAAAGCTTACCACTGTAAGTTTTGATGTTGAGTAGGCTACCGAAAATGCTGATTCTCTTATTATTAACTCAACAATAGATATAGCATCTCATTACGATTCGGTAATTGTAGTTGGTGAAGACGATAACCTTTTAAATCTTATGACATGATTATCCGCAATCAAACGAATTTATTCTTTGAACTCTTTTAAATACCCCAAAAAAGTTGCCGATAACATGTTATTCTTACACTCATTCAGTATGTGCCACAACTTCTGCATTTTTTACGCAAGGCAAAGCAAAATTCCATAAATTATTACCCTGATGTTATAGATACAACAGGCCAAAGAGTTATCTTAGCCTTTTACGGGGCAGAACTCCAACAACATCCCTGCATCGTTACCTCGAACTGAGTCTGTTGCACGCCAACACTCTTTTAGAACACACCATCAAACTCAGTAGTGGTGCGACAATACCGAATGTTCTCAAGATTGGGGTTAGATGAAAAAAAGATGGTCAGTTTCCTATTACTACCAAAAACGAAGCTGCTCCGCAAGAGGCTACAAAGCCGCATGTACGGTCGTGAGCAAAAAAATAGGACAAGTCTTATAACGGTATTTTGCTAAAATCTAGTTATGTACGTCTAACTTTAATTTTTGTGACATTGTCAGTTAGTTGTCATAATTTATTGCAAGTGTGCAAAAAACTAATGCCTCATATAAGCGATTTAGTTAAATCTGGAGTTATTGCTAAGGCAGAAGATGGATGGTCAATGAGACAAATTGTACTGCGTTATAATATTGAAAAAAATTCGGTGTGTAACATTTTAAGAAAGTGGAGAATAAACGGTACGATTAGTAGAAATCCTGGATCAGGGAAACGAAGGATATCAACTCAACAAGATTTGTAATTGGTAAAAGCTTTAGTAGAAAATCCATTTTACTCAGCTATTCAGGCTGCAGAGGAAACGAATTTTTCTGGATCGAGTAGTACTGGCCGCCGGCGAGTAAGAGAATCGGAGCTACGCTGTCATGCAGCAGCACAGAAATTCTTACTTAAAGCTGAACATAAAGAAGCTCGAGTAGGATTTGCGCTTGAATTTTTAGCGCATGATGATAATTTTTGGACCAATATAATCTTTACAGACGAAAAACTTTCCAGTCAATACACAGCGGTCGTATTCGTGTTTACCGCCCTCCAAATACTCGATTCCATGAGAAATATATATCTAATATGATAAAAGCGGTAGATTCTCTGTCAATATGTGGGCTTGGATATCGGTAAGTGGTCCTGGTGTTTTGTGGCATATTGAGGAACGATTTAATAGTGAAACGTATATTAGGACTTTAGACAATATTATGCTCCCTTCTGTGTCACAATTATTTCCTAATAACGAGTTCATATTTCAACAAGACAATTGTTCAGTTCGTACTGCTCATACCGCAACTAACTGGTTTCAAAATAACAACATCAATATTCTTAACTGGCCCAGTCATAGTCCAGATCTTAACTCTGTGGAAGGAGTATGGGGACTACTTGTAAGAAGTATCCCAAAAACGAAATGTGAGACCACGGAATGCCGAAGAATTGCTGGAAATAGTAAATAATACATGGAAAAATATTATTACTAATTATTATTGTATAAGATTGTTTAATTCTATGCCAAACAGACCTATAGAAGTTATAAATAGAAAGTATGAATAATTAGTTTCTTGTTAAGTAGGATATCCTTTGTCCTTTGATCCAGGACTTCTACTAACCGTACCGTTTATTCTCCACTTTCTTAAAATGTTAAACACCAAACTTTTGTTAATGTTATAACGCAGTGCAATTTGTCTCAACATCCATCATTTACTATAGCAATAAATACAGCATTAAAATAAAAAATAAATTAAAAGTGATATCTGTTTTATTTCGACTACTCATTATATATTCAAATAGAGACAGATTTACATTAGAAAAAAAAAGTTGTCGTATTGTTTTCTGCTCACGACAGTACTTATAGAAAAGCTGGACTAATATGTTCCATTCTTTGTTCAGAATGTCAAGGACAAACGTGTACAAATGTCGAAATATATGTAGACGACGACGAAATCAATCCGAAGAAACCGTAGACAAGGTATTAGCTTTTTTTAACAGGATAAACACGAGGAGGCTGAATTTGACAATGAAGACGATAATGGGACCGACACTCGCAGTTTTATTAAAGCAAGGGAACGTTTTGGATTTGGAAGTGGATTAGGCCTATTGGGGATATCACTTAAAAAAAAATCTCGCCAAATGCTCTACTGCAAGGTGGTGTAAGCACATAATGGTAGCAACCACCAATAGTTCTACACATTTGTAATTTTAAAACTGATATACAGGGTGGTCTGTAAGTAATGGTCCATAGAGCAACAGTAGGTTTTTAACATGAAAATATTACGATTTAAGTAAACTTATCTTATTACAAAGTTGATATTAACAGAGACACAGGGTGTTAAAGTCAGTATTGTATTTTTGATTTTTGATATTTGAAGATTGGTGAATAGGGGTTTTTTGAGTTGAAAAATTCAAATCTGCTCCCATTTTTGTGTAGATCCTAGAGGGTGCCACATAAGCATTGTTTAAGGTGTAAATGTACTCTTAACTTTTTTACCCGTAACGTTATCCCTTTTTTATTAAAAAACCCTAAACTTATCTCATTTTAGCGAAAAAAATTATACTTGTCATTAGTCTTAGAAATTGACCGTTTTCTAGAAAATTGCAATTTAACATTCACCCTTGCAAATCTTTATAAGAAATATTAACAGTAGACGCCGATGCAAACAATACTTTTGACATTTAAAAATTGTAATGTTAACACTATTACGTAGAATTAAGACACGAACTATCAAGTTGACTAATTTTATTTGATAAGCAATGAAGAGAAAATTTAGTTAAACAAAATTATAGTTTAAACAAGGGTTCAACGCATAAAAAACATAATGGGAAAGGAGACTCAACAAAAGGTATATTGTGTCAGAGTAAATGTTCAATATGTCCACCATTCTCCTCGATATACTTATCCATACGTTTCATAAAAGATCGCCTCATATTAAATAATACCATTGGATCAAAAAAAGCTGCTGCTGCATTGATTTCTTACCAAACTTGTGTATGGGTATTTATAGGATTTATATAAACAAGATATTTAATTGCGTCCCATATACCGAAATCCAATGGGATAAAACCTGGACTACGTGCTGGCCAAGGAAACGGACTACCATGACCAATCCAGCGCTCATGAAAAAGGGTGTTTAAATAAATTCGTACTTGATTGGAAAAATGTGGCGGAGTACCATCCTGTATGAACAACATATTTTGTCTCAAATTCAGTGGTAGTGCATCCAACATATCAATAAAATCATCTTGTAAAAAATGTAAATAATTGTTACCATTTAAATTTCTTAGCAATTCATGTGGTCCTAGAGAATGGTCCCCATTGATCCCACACGGAACATTGATTTTGAACTCATGTTGAAAATGTCATTCTCGCTTTATATGAGGAATTTCAACTTCCCAATAATGATTATTTCTTAAATTGAAGATACCTCGGTGGACTAATGCATCCGTAAATATTATTCTGTTGATAACGAGTGGCCAATACTTTATCTGTTCCAAATATCAGTTGCAAACTTATATCTTAGTGGAAGATCGGCAGGCAATAAATTTTGAACGGGCGTAAAATGCAATGGATTGGAATGTTTTTAGAATGGAAGTATTACTGATTCCTGTAGCTGCACATAATCGTCTTGTAGTAACTTGTGGATTATATGCAATGCGAACTAATATTTCTTCTTCTTGATCAGGCGTAATAATTTTTCGGTCAACCTAAATTATCACGTTTAGGACGAAATAATCTATGATCAGTTGACAATAAATATTAACCATATCTCTCATATATGAGTTTGAATAGTTATTATGTCTCGGATGTTCTGACTTTCGTTAATTAACTGATAATTAATATCGTTAATATGGCGCCTACTGTGACGGACATAAACAACTCGATTCCAGTAAACCCATGCAAAAAGTGTAAAAAAATTCACTACCTAACATTAACCATAACTTTCGAACCAACTTTACTCCTAACCAACCATCTAACTTATCCTTTTTCATGCATCCAATAACTGTACAAGAAGTAACATCAGCTATTAAGTCTCTAAAAATTTCAAACTCGCTCGATATACATGACCGAAACGCGAAAATAATTAAATATACGGAAGATATTATCGCCGCTCCGCTAGCTGATTTATTTTATAGATGTATTGCTGATGGTGCCTACCCAGATATATTTAAAATTGCTCGCATTATACCAGTCTTTAAAAAGGGAGATGACTCATTGTTAGACAACTACCGTCCCATATCTATCCTCCCCATTTTTTGAAAGATATTTGAGATTATTTTGACAGAAGGATTGTCAAGTTATTTGAAACACAAGCCACTCCTTAGTCCTCACCAATATGGTTTCCGTTATGGACGTTCGACCACGCATGCGGTTGTAAAGATTGTGAGAGATATAGTCGGTTGTCTTGAGGGGGGTCAACACACTGCAATTACTCTGTGTGATCGCTCCAAGGCCTTCGACTGTGTCTCCCACAATAAGTTAATAGAAAAATGGTACGGAATTAGAGGGTTACCCCTCTCACTTTATAAATCATAGCAAATGAAACGTAAGGATTTCTAAACAATAATTATGGTGTACCCCAGGGCTCTGTTTTGGGGCCACTGTTATTTTTAGTTTATATGAACGACTTCCTTCAATTTGTATTGCCCTGCAAATCCACTCTGTTCGCCGATGACACCACTCTCTTATGTTCCCATCATAATATTGACAGTCTACTGGAACTGTCTTCTCTCAATGAACTGCAAGCAAAAAATTGATTCACCCCTAAGGAACTAACACTTAATCAGGAGAAAACTCAGAGCTTGATAATATCCTCAAACAGAAATATGTCCAAAGGCGAGCATGTTAAACTCCTAAGTATCTATCTAGATCATAACCTTAGTTGGGTAACCCATACTGATCATCTGGACAAAAGGCTTTCCAGCGTAATCTTCCTTTTTAGGAAACTAAAAAGCGTTCTTGAATTCGACCTATTTAAAAATAATTACTTCTCTCTTTTTCATTCTAGACTTTCATACGCAGCTGTTCTGTGGGGCAACTTCCACCACGCATCTAAAGTCTTTCGACAACAAAAGAAAATTATAAGAGTTCTTGTCAACGCTAAATTTAGGGAACATTGTCAACCCAACTTCATTAAACTGGGAATTATGCTACTACCTTCACTTTTTATCTACAACACTCTTATCGAGATTCACAGAAACGCATCCGGTCTCTCTATTCAGTCAGACTATCATGAGCACAAAACACGTGCTGCTGGACTTCTTAGAGTACCATGCTATAGGTTAACTCTAAGTGCAACTTAAACCTATATAACCATTTACCACACCATATTAGACAGTTAAGCTTTAGGTCCTTCAAAAATAATGTAAAACGATTCATTCTTCTCAATTGATGATTTTCTGAGGACGCCATATTTGGTCACTCCACTTTGGGTTGTCTAATGCTCATACTTGCAAAATGCTTGTATTTTTTTTATGTACCTATTTTATAAATTAAACTTTTATATTTTCGAATTTGACAATGTGTAATCGTTATATACAGTATTTATATGTACTTATATATATTTTCTTGTCTAACAATGTGTAAACGTTATATACAGTATTATGTTCTTGTTATTGTCCTTATTTTATATATGTATTGTATTTCTCAAATCAAAATTATTATTTTTTTGCAATGCAGCTGCTTGCCTGCTGATTTTCTGACTTGCTGCAAATGTTTAATCATGTAACATATAGTGGTGAAATAAAGACTATCTATCTATCTAAGAAAAATAGATAAATAAAATAAATGTTACGACAATTTATAAATGTCAAAAGTATTGGCGTAGTGGGTCTACGTTAATATTTCTTATAATGACTTATGAGAATGAATGTTAAAATGCGATTTTCTTGAAAACGGTCAATTTCTAAGACTAATGACAAGAATACTTTTTTTTCGCTAAAATGAGATAGGTTTAGGGTTTTTTAACAAAAAAAGGGATAACGTTACGGGTAAAATAGTTAAGAGCACATTTACACCTTAAACAATACTTATGTGGCGTCCTCTAAGATGTACACGAATAATGGGAGCAGATTTGAATTTTTTATCTCAAAAAACCTCCATTCACTAATTTTCATAACAATACTTGAAACACTTCAAAATTAGTTTATCTAAAAGAGGCCTATAGTAAACTGGTTCCAATAGTAAAATCTTTTGTCCGATTTAAAACGATTTTAATCTACCTGACGAGTGGTCTATAACCCGAATTACAGAAGCCTAATTTATTTTTAATCTGTAATTAAAAACGTAGCATATAATTATAAGATAAATATTGAGATAGCATTGAAAATAACAAATTAAACAGGAAGTCACAATTTAATTCACTGTTTGATGCATATCTATAATCAATTATTATTGATTGCTAGTCTACCGCATAATAACTTTATAACCGTCAGTATTTAATAACGTCGATACGATATAATTACTATTGAAAGATATAAAACAGATCAGCGGAACTTAATTATTAGTAGGTACCTTAATTGGATAATGACGTTTTCAAGGTTGTTCTTTCCTCAGATGAGTTTATTTTTTCTGCATGAATCGTCACTGAAATGAATGTTAAAATCAGTAGCGACCCAGAATTTCCACCAACATTAGTTCCAAATGTTTGTGTTTGAGCAGCGCATATAGCACAATAAAGTTATTTTAAATTATGTTGTCAAACCAATTACTTATTTAGTAAACTTATTATTTGAACACGAAGTATTTCCCAATGTATTAAAAATAAATAGTTAAAGTGGTTTCACTATTTAAAAAAGGAGACTCATCTTTTTGAAAATCACACGCCGGTGTCTATATAGATCAGGGCCAATCCTGTTTAAGGCAATAAAAATATTTAGCAGTATACGAATGGTCGGAAAATCTAGTTAATGGTGTAAATAATTAAGGAAAACTCGTCCAGACTGAGTAAAAGTTATGGAAGGGGGGTTGGGGTGGTAATATATACGTTTTTAAGGGTTGGTACTCGTTTTTTGCGATTTGCGGCTAAACTATGCATACTATGGAAAAATGTTGAATGTAAAAGTTGTAGATAATGAAAAAATCTAAAACTTTCTGATTAATCATTATTGACCATAACCTCAAAATTATCGAGGAAAATGCAAAAAACCGTTTTCTCGTTTTTTAATTTATAACTATCTCAAAATTTTTTATATTTTCATGAAAATTGGTGAAAATGTTCTTTTTTGTGTTTCAAACAAGCCCAAACTTTTTCAAAGCGAAATATTTCATTTCCGATGTTCTATGAAGAACATAAAAACAAGACCTAATTTTCAATCGAAAAATTTGGTTAACAAATTTTCGATTAATGAACTTTACTAGTGCTCATTTTTTTCGTTGTAATCTCAACTTTAATATAGAATTAAAAAATAATATTGTTTATATACAAAAATATCGTTATAAAGCGAAAAACCAAAAAAACTACTTTTTAAAAATCAAATTATCGGTGAAAATCATGAATTTCTTTTTCTTTATTGTAAGTAAACGTTTACATTCCTAAAAAGCGTTAATTCTCATACAATACTATGTTATACAAGTAATGTACATGTACCTAACTATTCTCGGCTTTCAAAGTCCCGAAAACATTATTTAAGCTGCAATTAAATAGGTAAAAATTCAAAAAACACAAAGGCTGTGAATTGAGAAAATTTGTTAATTATTTCTTGTGATTCGTAAGTATTTACAAATTATCACGTCAAAGTCTTATATTTCATTATAAAATACAAAAATTAAAAGTAAAATAATTTTATTGAAATCTTCTTTTCTTCGTGGGCAATTCTTCATCGCCAGAATCGATCAAACTTTCGATTTCTTCACGTTCATTTTCTATATCTTCAATTTCTTGGAGTTCTTCTGGATTGTCCAGTTCAGTATCATTATTTTTATTATTATTTATTAGACAGTGGGTACTGTCTTCGTCTTCGATGTCCTCGTGATTACGATTTTTCGGCATTAGAACATTTATCAGAACCGTGACAATTTGAGCACAAATTTGTGCACTTTAAGCCATGCTTGCGACAACCACATTTGTTATTACCGCATCCTGTTTCACAGCTGCAGCAGATAATTTTCAATAAATTTTCGGGAATTAAATCTTGTTCTGTAAACATAGGTACGATGCCATTAACGTGATGTTTCCATCCCCAATCTGTAGCTGTTAATTGATTACCAAGCCAACTTTGTATTTGAAAATACACCCCTTCTAGGCCCAAATTGTTTAACATTCCCATTGCAGTTTTCCCAATGTTTTCGAGACTTTGAAAACCAAGAATAGTTAGGTACATGTAAATTACTTGCATAACATAGTATTGTATGAGAATTAATGTTTTTTATGAATGTAAACGTTTATTTACAATAAAGAAAAAGAAATTCATGATTTTTACCGAAAACTCGATTTTTAAAAAGCAGTTTTTTCGGTTTTTCGCTTTTTAACGGTATTTTTGTATATAAACAATATTATTTTTTAATTCTATATTAAAGTTGAGATTACAACGAAAAAATGAGCACTAGTAAAGTTAATTAATCGAAAATTTGCTAACCAAATTTTTCGATTGAAAATTAGGTATTTATTTTTATTTTCTTCATAAAACATGAAAAATTAAATGTTTCGCTTTGAAAAAATTTGGGCTTGTTTGAAATATAAAAAAGAAGATTTTCACCGATTTTCATGAAAATATAAAAAAATTTGCGATAGTTATAAATTAAAAACCGAGAAAACGGTTTTTTTCTCGATAATTTTGAGGTTATGGTCAATAATGATTAATCAGAAAATTTTAGATTTTTTCGTTAGTCTGGACGATTTTTCTTTAATTATTTACACCATTAACTACATTTTCCGACCATTCGTATACTGCTAAGAATTTATCGTCTATTACGATATTTTAAACGGTTTTTTAAACTCACATCATGTCGAACTATTTTTAAGGAATATAATTTATTATATGCCATGTTTTTATATAATGGAAACTTTAATGCTTTTGAACTCAAATCATGAAAAATTTGTGTAGGATAATCATTATCATTTTTACAATACCCGGAGAGGAGAAAATTATAGCTTACCTGCTCATAGCTTATGAGTATATGAAAAAATGCTGTATATATTGGGATAAAATTGTATACAAATTACCTGATGAAATAAAAAATATTAGAAATATACTTTCCTTCAAGAATAATGTAAAAAAATTGTTAATCGACAAATGTTACTACAGTGTTCAGAAATATCTAAATGATAAAATATTTATCTGTTCTTTATTTCTATCTATTATCTTTCAATTGTGCTTCTGTATTATTTATGTAACTTAGTATTATTGTAATAGTCTAGGCAATGGAGGGTTTTGACTTGCAAAAGGCCAGACAGAAATGAAATTTGCTAGGATGGTAGACATAGGTCTCCTAATGGTACGCTGTGCATCTCCGCACTTTATGAGGAATTACGCCGTTATTTGGAGTGATATCGAAAAAATATTAAAATAAAAGATGTAGAATATAAAATTCTGCATCTTTTGATATTCATATTCTGTCTGCGACCAATATTTTCCGAGATACAGTGCGCCAAATTCGGGGGTTGATTTGCAATTTTCAAAAAAATCACATTTTCATCGCTGACTAGTATGAAGATCGAATATTTTTTTAACGAAGGAGCAATATGTTGTGAGCCTGATGATGTCTGATTTGTAAGGTTTGGTTGTATGCAACGAAAGATATGATTTTTTGAAGCGCGCCTCGACTTACTCAAATATGTGGATTTTTTAATTATCTATATCTAGGGTCGATATATGTTTATACATTTTTGTATAATCGACAAATATATATTTTTCCACACATGATATAAAACGTATTGCTTTCAACTCGCTTTTACACCACTCTTGAGGTGTAATTGATCGGTGTATTTCTTTTTATATGCTATCTCCAATAGGCCCAATCCGCAGTGAAAATCAAGGTTTAGTTCACCATACGTCGTTTGCGATGATGAAAACCAGACTTGCTTTCATTCTCATCATCTTCAGGCATCAATTCTGAAGTAAGGTTGGCAAAACCGTGCTGATCGGGATGGTTTGCAGCGTCGTTTTCGCCGTCCAAAAGTTGGTCGGGAATATCCTCACAGGACGTTCTATTGCAAATTCAGGCAGAGTACTGAACATTTTAATCCTGCTTTACGGCAACCACAAGCTGCTCCCCATTCTTTCTAGCATCTACACAAAATACTCTTAAGAAGGACGTCTGGAGCAGCTTTCCTTATGATCCGTATTGAGTCTAGTTCTGTGCTTGTCGTCTGCTATCCGTGTTGTTTGGGAGCCTTCTGCATACCCTGCTAGCTCTGTACTTAACAAAAAGTACGCAGTGAGTGTTGTTGGCAAGTGTTCGATATTGGTGGCACCACTGCGAGGTTATACGAATTTTTTGAGACAACACAAAGTTATATAGGTAGTTACATCGCAGAGAATCTAAGCAATTATGTTCACTCAATCAATCAAAACAAATTTATTAGCAATTAAAATATACACAAAATTTGCTCCTCCAGCTCCTTGCTTCGCGTCGGGCATCAAACTATCTGCGGGAGGAAATTATGCACTTTTCTCCATTGTCATACAAATAGCTATTGTAGTAAAAAATTGTCATGATAAGTTCCAGGCCCTCGCTCATCTGGTGTCAGGTGGCCCCCGTGAAGCCCAATTATCGGTGGATGCATTCCATACCTCGATCGACACCCGGCATGGATATTATAGTAACATATATTTGTATCTATTTATCTGCAGCTACTTATATACATTTAATATAAGAGTAGTTAGATATCGATTCGTTAATACTTTTTAAACACGCAATAGTAAATTTATAAGCTCGTGCTGCACAAGCCCGCATTTTTATTTTGATGACAATGAGAAACTACATTCAATCAATCCAAAATATTCATAGCAATGTCAATGTGTATATCAACAGAAATGCTTGTATAGAAGCACCTATAATAAGAAGAGAAAGAACCGATATCAGAATTATAAAGTTTCTTCTTAAATGTACCAGTTGCATTGGTTTAACTCCATTTGATTTGCACGGAAGGAAACAGAAGAGATATGTGAAAATTGTTGGTTTGGTGTTAATTATTCTCTACATGGCTTGCTGTTCTCTCCCGATAATTTTGTGTGTTAGTGAAAAAGTTCCGTTTGTGATTGTTGGAACTTTAGTGGCTACGTTATTGTTCACCTTATTTTTTGTCGAAACATGTGTTTTAAGTGGAAATATATTTAAACAGAAATCATGGAAAATGTTGTTACACATAATTAATAAAATTGAAGGCATACTGAACAAACTTGGTTTTTACGTGCATGAGAGAATACTTTCCATAAAAATACTAACACTATATATGTCTTATACGGGAGTGTCCATCTATAATAATTGCAGTATTCTATTAAATCATCGTCCCAATGCCATCGAATATTGCACTGTAATGATAATTTCAAATTTATATGAAATTTCAGTAGTGATTTTAATGGTTGAATTAACTAGAATGTTGAAGCGAAGGTATAATTTCTTGAATCAGTATCTGACAGATCTAATACAAAAAAAAATTACAACAAAAGAAATCTTATCAGAGATAAAAGTTGTAATAAGACTGTTGAGGCTTCTTCATGTTTCTGCTAATCAGATTAGCTCAATTTTTGGATGGCATATATTTTTCTACGTAGGTCTCGTAACGTTATATGAACTATATAAGCTTTCGGGTTTAATTACTTGGCAAGATCAGTTACCCGACATTTTTATTTACGGAAAGTGCATTGTATGGGCTGTAAGTAACGATTTCATTTTCTACGACTACTTTACCAGATAGTAGAGTAAAAATAGCCCAAAATAAGGCGATAGAGAAAATTTTACATGGAGTAACGCGACATAGAAAAATAAGTTTGTTTTGGTGAAACTAATAATGCCCTGAGTTTATTGCTTGGAGTAGGTGGGGGAACCTTTTTTTCGCGGAAAAGGGGTAAATTGGTCATTTTCGAAGGTGGTTTTTCAGTTTTAATTTATTTTGAATTCTTTAAAATGCTAGTTAAAAACGAGAACGATACCCTTTTATTGTACATGTTCAAGGAACGAACCTTCAGTTCAAATTTTGTGAAAATCGGTTCACCGCCTCCTACGATATTTGTTATAAACATATTGAAAAAGCGTAAAAAATTGAATTGCGGCTAACTTGGCCAAAATTAAACCGAATTTGATGAAATTTTAGACAAGAGTAACCTATATTACTAAGAAATAGCCTGTCAAATTTTAGCAAAAAATATCCAACAGTTTGGTGGCAATTCCATTTTAAGTCCAAATTCCACAAAATTTTCAAACCTTTTCCCAATTTGCACAAATGGTCGAACGATTTTTTTTATCAAAATGATGGTTTAATGTACTTTCACGTGATGTAACTAAAAATACATTTTTTTTAATTTAGCCGATTTTTTGTCATTTTCGGTATTAAACGTATGCGCGCGCAAGTATATTACAACAGGAAACAAAGCTCAAAATGGCAGACAAATGAGAACATTTTGGATAGTTTAGGATATTTGGACCTTTTATGTAAAAGCATGCTCTGATCACGGGAAAAATACTAAAAAAATTCCAAACATGTCGCATCGCAACATGTTCTTATAGCAAAAAATTTAAATATTTCGTAAACTAAGCATTTTCTTGAAAAAGCTACAAGAATAAAAAGCGTTTAAAATCGCATTTTCCATTTTACCATGGTATTAAATTTGCAATTTCCCTTTAGTTTTCCGGAATAACATTTATAGTTTTCTTTGATTATCTTGCTATCTATGCGTTTTTAAAAATTTATGAGAACAAAAAGCGATTCAAATTGCATTTTCTATACAGTGACGCTGTTTAGAATATATATAATGATATTAAACACTTTTTATGCTCGTATTCTTCTCAAGAAAATGCTTATATAACGAGACATTTGCATTTTTTTATAAAAATATACATATGATTTGAAGGAAACAACTGCTCAGCGGGCAAATACCCCGACCTGCATTGAATTATACCTTACAAATCATGAAGAATTGGTAGCCAATGTCATTTGTCAATTCCTTGATCAGACATAAACCGGTTTCGAACTTATTAGTTCTCATATCTGTATGCCATAGGTCGTGGAACAGACAAATTACAGTGGACAACCTGCTAGTTTTATACAAACTGATGTAAATGGTGTACCGGTGAGAGGTAAGTGAATCCTCTTATGTGGTCAAATGCTAGTATACACCAGACATCATAGATGTCTCCATGGTGTATAGCGACTTGCTATTTTGCAAGTACCGAGAGCGGCGACCTCAGCCCTTGGTGGACTTAACCTATACTATTATTACATGTGATTTGCAGGAAACAACTACTCAGCGGGCAAATACCTCGACCTGCATTGAATTATACCTTACAAATCATGAAACATATATATATATATATATATATATATATATACAGGGTGTTGCATCACGAGAGGGACATAGCTTAATAGGAGGTAGAGAACATCAGTGGTAACCGGAACCTCCCATAGAAATGTCTCATTGGGCCTTCACTACGAAGTTACAGGGCGTTTTATAATTTTTGGCCAAACCTGTTTTTTGTCATAACTTTGACAGTGAATGAAATAACGGATTCATATTTGGTACGGCTTATGTACTAACGAGCCCCAAGAGGTACATGTATAAAAAAAATATATCCAGGTCTGGACTCACTATAATTTATGTTTCTTCTTTGCATCAATAAAACATCACCCTGTATATATTTTTTTGAAATTTCGATACGATATTCGAAAAGAGCAAGAAAAAACAAACAAAATGGCCTATTTCATTTTTTTGTTACACCTTCGTGGTTATTTAAATACGTTGTTAAATGTGCAAGAAAATGGATTACAGAACCCTATTAAATGAGAGGCACGTGAAATAAATAGTTTTATAACTAAAATTTGCAAAAATTCTATTGAGCCTAGCTGGTCTGGGTGAATCCTAATTCCGGCACGTTTTAAAGGTCCATTTTGGTAAAAAACTGTGGTCCTAATAAGTAATCGGGTATGAAATAACAAAATTTTTAATCAATCACAGTAGGCTTGTTCAAAGTGACAGATAATAAAAAGAAATCTCCTAAACAGTTGAATAATTGTTTGTTAGTAATTTAATGTGTCAATAATCCGCATTTAGTTAGTGAAAACTTGTGAAAATATTTTAACTATGCCAGTAAAATTTACAAACGTGGAATATGCTGACATAATATTCATCTATGGTTTCTGTAATGGAAATGGTAGGTCGGCGGAAAGAGAATATCGGCTGCGTTTTCCTGGTCGTCGATGCCCTAATCATAAAACCTTTAGTGCGGTGTTCCAGTATGCAAGACAACACGGAAAGTTTCCTAATTCTGCAGTTGTGGAGCGTGTTTTACAACAAGGTGTGCAGGAACAAAACAATATTATAAACGTAGTTCAAGAAAACCCAAATATGAGCACTAGACGAATCAGTTTGGCAACTGGTATTCCTCATTGGCGAGTATGGAGAACCCTAAAAAGAGAACGTTACCATCCATATCATATCCAGCAGGTACAGCGTCTTCAACAAGGCGACGATATCCCCCGCCTGGCATTTTGTCATTGGTTGTCTAACCATCGCCCAGTCATTTACAGAACCTTATTTACGGATGAGGCACAATTTACAAGGGATGGAGTAAACAATTCACGAAATAATCATAAATGGGCACAGGAAAACCCACATGCGGTATACCAACGCCATTCGCAACACAGGTTTTCTGTAAATGTTTGGGTCGGACTTGTGAATAGACATTTGATAGGGCCACATTTTTTTGAAGAAAGATTGAATAGTGAAATTTACTTTGATTTTCTTCAAAACATTTTATCGAATATGTTAGAAAATATCGGTATAAGAGGCATGTTGTTTCAGCATGATGGGGCCCCACCACATTTTAACCTTCAAGTAAGAGAACACTTAAACGGCGGGGGTCCACATGAATGGCCACCAAGATCTCCTGATTGTAACCCTTGTGATTACTTTTTATGGGGCCACTTAAAAAACGAGGTTTATAGCATTGAAATTGAAAGTGGACAACATTTAATCCAGCGCATCGTTACAACCTGCGACGAAATACGGAATAATCCAGAAATGATACGTCGAGCAATTGGTGACCTTTCTAAACGCGCAAGAAAATGCACAGAATGTGGGGGAGGACATTTTGAAAATTTACTTTAGTGTCAATTACGTTTTATTTTTAAACACATTTAGTTATTGTTTTGTTATTTATTGTTAATTGAATGGAAAATATTTTATTTATTTAGATTTTAGTTTGTTCTCTTTTCCAATTTTTATTAAGTATAAAATGTTGATGATTTTCTTGATCAAAGTAACTGGTTGCTTAGGCCTAAATGGTTTAAATTATCTGTCACTTTTATTCTTTGAACAAGCCTACTGTGATTGATTAAAAATTTTGTTATTTCATACCCGATTACTTATTAGGACCACAGTTTTTTACCAAAATGGACCTTTAAAACGTGCCGGAATTAGGATTCACCCAGACCACCTAGGCTCAATAGAATTTTTGCAAATTTTAGTTATAAAACTATTTATTTCACGTGCCTCTCATTTAATAGGGTTCTGTAATCCATTTTCTTGCACATTTAACAACGTATTTAAATAACCACGAAGGTGTAACAAAAAAATGAAATAGGCCATTTTGTTTGTTTTTTCTTGCTCTTTTCGAATATCGTATCAAAATTTCAAAAAAATATATACAGGGTGAAGTTTTATTGATGCAAAGAAGAAACATTAATTATAGTGAGTCCAGACCTGGATATATTTTTTTTTATACATGTACCTCTTGGGGCTCGTTAGTACATTAGCCGTACCAAATATGAATCCGTTATTTCATTCCCTGTCAAAGTTATGACAAAAAACAGGTTTGGCCAAAAATTATAAAACGCCCTGTAACTTCGTAGTGAAGGCCCAATGAGACATTTCTATGGGAGGTTCCGGTTACCACTGATGTTCTCTACCTCCTATTAAGCTATGTCCCTCTCATGATGCAACACCCTGTATATTAAGATATTCTATTTCAATCACAAGCTCCTCTATAAAATCCTTATTTTACTATAAGAAATGTAACCAGACTGCAACCAACAGCAACTCTTCTGGCTATGTGCCCCGCCGAGTGTTGAATTACAAGTTACAAGTCTGGCGCGTAAACTAACTCGTCAACTTCTGTGATTAATGAACGTGAATTGACAACATTAATCAGTTAAACGTTTATCCAGCAAGTTTTAAAAAATTTTGTTTTTTTTTTTCTTTTTGTATTTCTTACGACTTTTTTTACAGCTTCTATACTATTTTGTATTTACTTTGTAGCTGTACATGTTCTTGTCCTGAATTTTTACATAGTTTTTCTTCCTTTCCTGATTCAGGTTAGCTATTATGAGTTTTAATTTGATAAATCTATGAGTTACCTATGTATTTTTGTTTTATATTGGTAATTATGTAATATTAGTAATATTTATTTCAAGTAGTATATCCAGGCAGTTTTAATGTTTCGTGTCTATATATTTGTTTCATAGTGTTTTGTATTACTGCCCTATTGGGCTCTAGACTTCCCAACAACTGTACTCTAACTTGGTCAAATAAATTGTCTTATCTTATCTTACTAATAAATACTGTTTATTTAAATGTAAATCGTAATGTGATGAATAAAGACATTATTATAAGTTGGGTTCAGAGTCCAGTTTTGTAGTTTCAGCGACTGTTTATTTAAATAATTAAATTTTTAAGGCGTATTTTCCATCGTCTTTTAAAAACAACTGAAAATCTGTAAATCCTGTGGAACAAACGTAAACAAAGAAAAGTACCCATTATAAGTTGTACTATGGGGGCGGGCGTAGGTGCGACTTTACTATGTACATAATTCGGTATGCGATGTAAAGCAATGACAGGCGCAGTTAGTACTTGGATGGTGACCATTCCAACGGAAACCGCGTTCCGCCTCACACATCTTCCAGCGGCTTGTATATCAGTGTATGCGCGGAAGCTATACAACCTTAGGCGAAGGTTGTATAGGAGATATACCATCCTTCGGAGGGGATGTCAAGCCGTCGGTCCCTTGTCTATTAAATGTTAGGCAAGTAAAAGATCCCAACTCTTCTTAAGGGAAGAGGTTCGGCAAAATTCCTGGTTGGGGGTAGCTCGTCTACAGGCGTCGGTGTTTGACCTCAGTACCGGAAATAGGCCGACGTTAAATAAATGTATAAAAAAAAAAAGTTGTACTATAAACACCACTACAGAAGTTAGACAACCCCCAATTCCAGAAGCCAGAGGTTTGTGCGGACGGGGGTTGCACGTTGAAAAACGCGAACATACAACCATATCCTCCCTCAGTGCCAGTGCCGGAGCTGGGGCTCGATCCCAATAGCGCGTTATCGGTTTGATTAATTGCGATTGCCACCTTGCGCCTTAACCAACGCTGCTATCGGCTGGAACCAGAATTATTATTATTATTATTTGAAAAAAATATGAAATATTAAAAACTTAGGCATACTTTAACATATTATTATTCTTTTGAAGAAAGTGGGCAAATTCCAATGAATAGGGAAAATATAGGTCTTTCAAAGTACAATTTTCAAGTAAAATTTCAAAATTACACAAAGAAGGTCCTCATCGTTAAACAACGTAAGACCAACCGTTTCTTAAAATAAAAAATCATTATAAATATGATTTTGATATATTATGATATGATTGTATGACTGATGGTCGAAAGGTGAGCGCACTTGCCTCTCACCCAAAAGTTCCGGGTTCGATCCCCGGTTGTATCAGTGGAAAATACTGTCAGAGGGATTTTTCCACTATACACGGATATTGGGTGTGTGTCCCTTGTCTCTAAATGTGTAGCCCCCTCCCACACAAGGCTCGTCTAGAGGGGGGGTCGTCACTACCTGTGGTGTATTTATTTATTTATTATTTTAAGCGGCTGTTGCGGGGTCATTTTGTGGCCTTGCGTACAGTTGTGGGCGACACAATTATACACGGTTTAAAATAGCATCCTATAATTTCATAATATTTCTTACAAATAGGGCAATTAACAGCGCATCAACATACTTTTTTTAATAATTATTTTATATTTTGGGCTATTTTACTGTACTAATAATTCATACTACATCAGTTATGTCTAATATTAAACATGTTTTCAGTTAATGGTTGCAGTATTGGCAATGTCATGTAATGGTGTTGAAAAAAGCCATCAGAATATTAGAGAAAACTGTTACATGCTTCAGCAAGAGGTCGATGATAAACCTCTTCGAAAAAAGTTATTTTTAACTGCAAAATATCTGGAAGAGTGGCGACCAATAATTTCTGCAGCTGGGTTTTTCAACATGAATCAAGTATTTTTATCGACACTATTTTCTGCTGCAATTGCTTATTTAATAACGATAATACAATTCATTTTATCTTTAGATAAAAAATAGAAGTCTTCTCAAATTTAAAGTAATGTTCGTCAAGGTAGCGACTCATGTCTCCAAACAAACAAAAAATTATATCAAGTTGTTCTAAGCCTCTTTGTGCACCTTATATTTTGAAATAAATCAAGACTGTACATAATGAAATAGTTTCTTCCGGATCTCGTCGTGCTCGTCGAACTTGACTTGACGCTTCGCTGATCATCCTGTCAGCTTCTTCAGATAGATTCTAAAGACTCAATTTGTTGTGTTACACTCCTCGTTATATGGCTCGGCGCCGCTTCGCTTCGCTGATCATTGGTCGTGCTTGGTCCGCTTCGCTGCTCATTCGTCGTGTTTGGTTGACCGTGACTTACTACGGTGCTGGTACTTGGCAGAAGAAGAACAGCAACAACCAACAACGTGTGGGAGTCACAAATAGGCTGAAGAAGATATTATTCAAAAAGAAAGTAGGTGTACGGTTTCGAACAGTGAAGAAAATACAGCAGATGCTTGCCTCAGTCAAAGATCCTGTCCCCAAACTGTTATCAAAAGGTATTTACCAGTTGAAGTGTACATGTGGTAAGAGCTACAAGAATCAAGGAACACCAGAGAAATACCAGATTTGGATACACGGATAGGTCGGCGATAGGAGAACATGTCCATAATAACAAGTACCGTAAAATCGACTACGAGGACGTCAATATATTAGACATTAATACGCGCTATTATCCGCGAATCATTAGGGAATCACTGGAAATTTTGAAAAACATGAACAACTTTAACAGAGAGGATGGGTATCGACTTAGTAACACGTGGAGACTGGTATTGCCAAGTACCAGCACCGTAGTAAGTCACGGTTAACCAAACACGACGAATGAGCAGCGAAGCGAACCAAGCACGACCAATGACCAGGGAACCGAAGCGGCGCCTAGGTATATAACGAGGAGTGTAACACAACAGATTCAGTCTTTAGAATCCTTCTGAAGAAGCTGACAGGATGATCAGCGAAACATCAAGTCAAGTTCGACGACCACGGCAAGACCCGGAAGAATCTACTTCATTAGAGTTTGTAAAGTTTGGAAATAATATAAATCACATTCTGTAAATGAGTAGTTGAAGATGGAAGTTTCATCGCAAAAATTAGCATGCTTGAGTCAGTCAGCTGTTAATATAATAATTTGGCACTTAATAGAAATTGTAGAAACCTTAAACCCTTTAAAGTCAACAAGTAAGGGGCGAGCGTAGGTGCGTCTTTACTATGTACATACTTCGGTATGCGATGTAAAGCAACGACAGGTGCAGTTAGTACTTGGATGGGTGACCATTCCAACGGAAACCGCGTTCTCGCCTCATACATCTCCCAGCGGCTTGTATATCAGTGTATGCGCGGAAGCTATACAACCTTAGGCGAGGGTTGTATAGGAGATATACCATCCTTCGGAGGGGATGTAAAGCCGTGGGTCCCTTGTCTATTAAATGTTAGGCAAGTAAAAGACCTCTACTCTTCTTAAGGAAAGAGGTTCGGCAAAATTCCTGGTTGGGGGTAGCTCGTCTACAGGCGTCGGTGTTAGGCCTCAGTAGCGAAAATAGGCCGACGTTAAATAAATGTATAAAAAAAAAATCAGTAAAGTTAAATATCTATTGCCCACGTAGTTCGTGATAGTTTTGTTGTTTTCTGTTACAAAATAGATATTTTTCGCTTGTTCACCTATCGAACAATGTGCAGAAAATAACATTACACCTCTTAAACAACTATAAAACAAGAGCAGTTTGCCTGAATAACAGTAGATCATAATATTGTGCAGTGCTGCTACAGCTAGCAGTCAATGACGGTTAATAAAATAATAGTTAGCCGTTTGTTATGGGCCTCAAGTCATACTTTAGAGCAAGAATTACAAAGGAGAAAAGAAAATGTGTAAAGAATACGATTAAAATTTGCAACAAATCTTGGTACTGACCCCTAAGTTTGTTTAAAAAAAGCTCTTAACATATATTTTTCAGAACAGTGAGGAAAATGTATTTCTGTCACACGTGCGCCGAAAGCGCCTCTTTTCGTAACTAATTTTGGGGACGAAAGAAGCGGTTTCTTCCCTATAGGAGACAGCGGGCGCGAAAGTACTTTCGCAGATTTCAAATTTTATTAAGAACTCATGACCTTCTATAAAGTTACACCTTTTTGAAATAATATAAATTAGTAACTAGTCTAGAAAAAAATTAAATCTGTTGAGTTTTACAAAAAATTAACATATTGGAATAATATTAAGCTAAAGAGTTTTGAAAATGGATACAGCTGATAGAGGCGATACTGAGAAGACAATTATAAATTGGTGTTCAATAAATATATCGCCTTTTTCTAAGGTCTGACAGTTTTTGATTTATGGGCTTATTATTATTTACATAACCCTCCAACGCCAGCTTTGACAATAAAAATAATTGCAAGACGCGAATAAAAATAATTATCCTCAATATGGAGCATATTTAAGGAAAGCAAATAGTGCCAATATGAGCATTGTAAATTATTATTATTAATTGAATATTAATGAATATTATTTAATCAATTGTGAATTACTTGATGAATATTCTAATTATTGCGGTAATATAATATAAATTTTAATTATTCCACGTTTTGGTTGAAAACCAATATTATTTTGTTATTTTGGTCACTTCATCTGAAGGTATCCTAAACCCAATAGTCAAATTTGAGATAAAAATATGCTAACATATCCCCCCCCCTGCTCTTACCTGATTGGTCGCGACTGGTAGGGGGAAGCTCCGTATTCATTCATGCGCCATGCTACAGGTACAAGTACGGCTTTTTATTGGTCTGCATGGTACAAGTACGGCTGTGGCCAGTGAATATGAAGCACCAAAATTTGTACAATTTAAAGTCGGCTTTTATCAACGCTGCATGCCGCCAAAGCACAGCCCCTATTACAACACTAAAATATTACAAAAATCGGATTCAAGAGCTGCCTCATATTCACTGGCCACAACTGTACCAGTTTTTACTGATTTTACCCTAACTTATCAGTCTCCGTGTTGTAAAAAGCGATAAAAAGCCGTACCTGACCGTACTGAGCAGTAGAAAAGCTGTACTTATCTGTACCTGTACGGTGACTCATGGATGCCTACAGAGCTTCCTCCTCCAATCGCGACCAATCAGGTGAGAGCTTGGGTAGGAGGAGTGGAGGGGAGCATGGGAGTTGTGGGGGGGGTACTCTACTGCCTTGAAATTCTGAATTTCAATTCGGAATTTTGCACCACGGTAAAGTTATTGAAGCTATATCATTTTAAAAATAATCAATCGTTTAAATGGGCCAACAAATAAAAATTTTAGGGAGGTGCCTCACTTTTAAATGGGTCACTCTGTATCAATATAAATACACATATTATAGTGTATAGAAAAAGGAGTAATTTTATACGTTGGTAGTAGTTACGGGAGGGTAGGGTAAAAAAATAAACACCACCATCGTGATTCCCGTTCTCAAAAACCCGTGGGAAGCCAATTCCGAGAATATGTTCCCATTTTTCGAGTGATTTCGGTGTTGCGAGCAGGGCAGTTTTAACCCCCAAGGGTTGCTTAGATCAACTGTGGTTTAGTAACAGTTAGTTTCCATGATATTCCCATAAAAAGCCCGATCCAACAAATTCCCGCACTAGGACCGACTGCATTGAAGACAGGGTGTTTTTTTTACGTTGGGGGTAGCTGTGGAATGGTAGGGTGAAAAATACTAACACCATCGGGATTCCTGCCTTCAAAAACCCATAAAAAACCTTGTCGAGTAAGTATTTTTTATTTTTTGGGGATATTGCTATTACGGACGGGAGTAGGTTCAACACCCGGGGGGTCGTTCTGGGATATTCTAGTGTAAATTAATTAAATTCATTATTATTCCTCAAAAAGCTCGATCCGACAAGCCCTCGCAAGCCCAAGACTTAGAACTCGGAAATTGGGGTGATTTTTCCTTGATAGGGGTAGTACGCAAGGGTTTCAGCACTGGAAACCATCACCATCTCGAATAAGTAAGGGAAAATGTATTGCAAGAGATCCTACCATCTTTTCATGTTTTGATCTTTTTGGAACATTGTTAAATGGACCACTAGTAGATCGATTTTGATGAAATTTGGAGAGAGAGCACCTCTTATCAGTATCAAAGTGTGCTGGCTATATCCATTTTCAAACATTTTTCCCTTAATATTCCTTGATTAAATTTTAAATTTGTCAATAATTTTACAATTATATTACGAGCATCGGTGTCAATTTCTATTTGATTTTCTTTTCACAAATTTCAATCAGTAGATTTTTTCTCAAAACATGTTCTCTTGGTCTTGAAGGGAATGCTTTAAAATTGAACTTGGTTGCCAGGCATCAATACTAAGAAATAGCGAATCAAAGTTTTACCATCCGCCATTGCCAATAATCATATCATCATATTAAAAGTTTCTATTACCTGTTTTCTGAATAGAAATAGCGAAGCCACTCCCCAAAAAAGTGCGCCATATTTAGATAGAATTATTATTCTATTGGTTGATTTTTCAAATTCCATAATAAAACCAACCATTTCATGTTTTTGATATTTAGTTCTTGGCGTGTGCCAAAAATTAGTGTTAAGTTATTCATTACCTTTATTTGCTGTGATTCTTATTTATCTAATAAAACAGTATTTTTAAATACTTTGGTGTATATTTGTGTATATCAAGGTACATAATGAAAATAATTAATATTGATCAAATGTCGGATCCGCCTTTTCTTTTTGAGATTAGAAATTCTTTTACGAAATTTATCGGGTGTAAAACTGGTCATTGTATACATTGGTCAAAGTTAATGGGGAGTGGCTTAACTGTTTGTATTCAGTAAACAGAGAATTAGTGCATTCTGTGAGTCGGATGGAACCTCGAAAAATATGATTTTTTTATAGACCCCGTTTTCAAGGATGCTAAACACGATGGTGGTGGTAAAATTTCTCTCCGAGACCACCCCATCCCCAACTGGCCAAAAACCATCCCCGAAAGGGACAAACTGCGGATAGACCGTCTTCTCTCGGTTAAACCCATGTTATCCCCCGTTTTCGAGGATGCAGAGCACGATGGTGATGTCGAGACCCCTCCTTGACCCCCGCCAACTCCCCGGACGACCAAAACCGAGAGAAGACGGAATATCCGCAGTTTACCCCTTTCGGGGGTGGTTTTTGACCATTTGGGGGTTGGCGGGGGTCGAGAAAGGATCTCGACATCACCATCATGTTCAGCATCCTCGAAAACGGGGGCAACACAGGTTTGGCTGGTAGGAGACGACGGATACGAGATGTAATCCTTTCGGGGGTGGTTTTTCGCCGTTTGGGGGGGTGGGGTGACCTCAGAGAAAAATTTTACCACCGCCATCGTGTTCTAGCACAGTCATTCAACGTTAAAAAGGGGCCAAATCTCCGAAATCTGAAGTACTGCTCCGATCTTCTTGAAAATTTAGAAATAAGTTCATCTCACCCTCCTCTTCAAACCTGACTTGGTCGCAAAGTGTGCTCTTTGTTTTTAAGGAGTGAAAACTACCCCTTACTCCAATAAATTGAAAACTAATAAATTAACGCAGTGTTGGGCTATAATTATGTTCAAATATGTTAAATATCAATTGCTTTTAATCATGAATTTAACATTTCAATATTCTACTATTTAACTACCCTTAAAAACAATCCCTCACACGAAAATTAATAAAAAAATGTGTTTAAAAAGCACGAAACCTTTTTATTTTGGATCGTAATAGGAGATTTTTTCCCTTTAAGTATAAGAAATCTGATACTTAATTTTTTTAATGATGCAACCCTCAAAAGCCACCCCTAACAATAAAATTTAGGAAAAATTGAAAACTAATAGATGGAAGCAGTGATAGGTTATCATTATGTTCAAATATGTTAAATATTTGTTGTTTTTTATAATGTAACTAATATTTCGATATTTTACTATGTAACTACCCTTAAAAACTACCCTTCACACAATTATTAAAAAAACGGTTTATAAAGCATAAAATCTTTTTATTTTGGATCTTGAATAGAAAAAATATATTCTTTAAGTGTAAACGACCTGATACATCATTTTTTAATATGATTCAACCCCTAAAAACCACCCCTTACAATAAAAATTAGGGAAAAAATCCTTTTGAAAGCTCCAAGTAGTGGAATGCGTAAAAAAATGAAAATAAATTGCTGCTTATGATATAATAAAATTTTTCTAAAATTTATACATGTGGGAATCCAGATATGTATGTATCAAGAAGACACAGCATGTACAAAAGAATAAATGCTCCAAAGCGTTCACAATTTATTCGCTCCGTAATTTTCCTACGTTATCTCTAGAAAAATGTATTTAGTTTTTTAACGATAACTCGGCTTCCTTTTAAGCTTTTTGCATTCACCCACACATCATTTTGTAGGGAATTTCATAAGCTATAAAGTCATCATGATTGCAATATTTCTACATCCTTTCGTTCAGAGAATTTTAAGGTTGAAGGGCTAAAAAAAGGTTTCCTTCGCATAGAAATCAAAGCTTTAAATGCCCATATGTCGCTTAATTCTTAAGCTACATGAATTTAAAAAAAACAAAATTTTCAGTCAAAAGAAAGCTAAATTTTTGTTAAGAACACTTTTTTTCGTAAAACCATTATTTTTTGAGTTATTTTGAAAAACAACGTATTTTTTGAAAAATTGAAAAAAAAAATTTACTTAAAACAATTTTTTTCAAAATGTACATTCTCTAAACCATTCAAACTTTTGGAACGTGTTATTGAGACATAAATAAAGTTTTTTATGGGCTGCGATTAATTTTAATTTTGCCGCTCATGGCGCCAATTTTATTGTCAATTTTTTTTTCAAAAATTCCAGAGACTTAACTTATTTTCGTCATAACTTCCTTAATTTTCATGCTAGAGGCTTTTATAAAAGCTTATTATACAGGTCTAATAAAGTACTTTAAAAAAGGCCATGAACAGCTTCTCTGAAAAATTACTCATTTTTCCGTTATTTGAGTTTAAATCTTTAGATAAATTTACGACAAACAAAAATTCGTCTTCAATGACTCATAAGTCGCTTAATATGACCTAAAACGAGTCGCTTTGTTTTTTTATAAGCTTCGATTTTGGTGAGAATAGTTTTTTCCAGAGAACATTTAATTTTCGAGTTATTCACGAGGAACTGTTGAAAAACGTGTTTTATATTGGAATTTTTAATCGCGAATAACTCAGAAATTATTAGGTTGCAGAAGAAACTTTATACTACATTTTCTTCTTAAAATTTGATCCTCTATTGATTGATTTGTCATTTTGAATTTTTAAATTTCCATCCCCCCGAGAAAGGGTGGCATTCACCCCCGGGGTGGAAGCACATATCGGCACTAAGTCAGGTTTGTTATTTGTATCATTTTTGAGTTGCTGTCAAAATTTCAAACAAGTCGGTTGAGTTGATCAGATTTCGGAGGTGAATCGGTTCATTGATTGTACTATTCAGCTTTTTCAAAACCGGGGGGGGGGGAATTGTCTCGTTAGGCTAGAAAAAATTCATATTCCTGTCCGAATTACAAAATGCACTAAATAAAATACATGCATTTGTATGAAAAATCCTCAAAATGTGTGCATTTATACTAGAACTTTACAAAATGACTATTATAATTTTATATATATATATATATCTTTATATATATATATATATATATATATATACAGTTTTACAAAATAAGAGCATTTATATTATGAGTTTAGAAATGATGTGTATTTCAGTTTCTAGGTAAAAAATATACAATACTGCTCCACCATTTTACTTGTATGGATTCTGAATTAAACACCCAAATATTCATGATGTTAATTTATGAAATGGTAACTATATAGTCTGGATTTCAACGCCACTTTTTTAAAGTAATTATTAAAAACAGGCTGAATTTTCACGAGTGGCTTCGTATTGACGAGTCTTCCAACTTTTCCCTCTGCGAAAATTTTCGGTAGAGGTAGATAAAGCTCTGATAAACATGCTGATAGTGGAACTGACACTTTCATGGCGTAGGACTGGAAAACCTGCCAGAGAATTTATAACATAATTTGACCATTCGATTTAAAAAATATTAATTATACAATAGTGTAAAAATCAGCCCGTTAGTGTAAAAAAACCGGGAGCTGCGTTTATCTTACAATAGTGATGTAAATATGTAAGAAATATGCAGATATGTCAAAATAACGAGGTCTGAAATTTTATTACAAACGGGCCGATTTTTACACCATTTTTTAATTAATATTTTTGAAATCGAATGGTCAAATTGTCCTAAAAATTTTCTGGCAAGTTTTCTAGTCCTACGAGATGAAAGTGTCAGATCCAGGATCAACATGTTTGGCGGCTGCGTAAAACTTTATCTACCTCTACCCAGAATTTCCGTAGAGTGGCTTGGAAGACTCGTTAAAACGAAGCCACTTAGTAATCACTTTAAAAAAGGGGCGTCGAACCTCAGACTAATATATGAATCTTTAACAGCATATATTTATTTTATTTATTTATTTATTGAGTTACAATATCCAACAGACCGAGGTCCATTTACAGGATAAGGTTAGAACAAAAGCAGATATAATATAAAAAAGATAAAAGAAACAGGTAAATAAGAACAAACAAACTCAAACAACCATGAAAATTATTATTATTATTAGCCTTTACTCGAGTCCGAGTATAAAAAAATGTTACAGTCGATAGATTATAATATATGATTTGCAGGAAACAACTACTCAGCGGGCAAATACCCCGACCTGTATTGAATTACACCTTACAAATCATTAAAGAATGGTAACCAATATCATTTGTCAACTCCCTGACCAGACATAGACCGGTTTCGAACTTATTAGTTCTCATCAGTATGCCATAGGTCATGGAGCAGACAAATGATAGTGGCCAACCTGCTAGTTGATATTGATATTGGTTACCATTCTTTAATGATTTGTAAGGTGTAATTCAATACAGGTCGGGGTATTTGCCCGCTGAGTAGTTGTTTCCTGCAAATCATATATTATAACAGTAGGTTAAGTCCACCTAGGACTGAAAGGTCGCCGCTCTCAGGTACTTGCAGAATCGCAAGTCGCTATACGCCCATAGAGACATCTATGGTGTATAGTAGCAATTGACCATTTGAGAGGTTTCACTTACCTCTCACCACTACTCAATTTACTATAGTTTGTATAAAACTAGCAGGTTGGCCACTATCATTTGTCTGCTCCATGACCTATGGCATACTGATGAGAACTAATAAGTTCGAAACCGGTCTATGTCTGGTCAGGGAGTTGACAAATGATATTGGTTACCATTCTTTAATGATTTGTAAGGTGTAATTCAATACAGGTCGGGGTATTTGCCCGCTGAGTAGTTATTTCCTGCAAATCATATATTATAACAGTAGGTTAAGTCCACCTAGGACTGAAAGGTCGCCGCTCTCAGGTACTTGCAGAATCGCAAGTCGCTATACGCCCATAGAGACATCTATGGTGTATAGTAGCAATTGACCATTTGAGAGGTTTCACTTACCTCTCACCACTAGTCGATAGATTGTTTGTAATAAAAAAACAAGTAAAAGGTGTAGTCTATTGTAATTCCCATTCATCTACGGTGCACACGACTATGGCTATAGAGGCCAATTCGAGAGAGCACATGTCGACCGCAGTCAGGGGAAACACAGACCTGGTTAGGTCTTGGATTCGGCCTTCTTGCAGCAACATTTCCTTGATAGCTGGCCACGATCCCTCGCCATTCGGTTCTGTCCGCTGCAAGTTGTTCCCATTGCTCGTCTGGAATACCGCAGGATTTTAGATTTTCATGGAGAACGTCTTTGAACCTCTTTCGTTGACCGCCACGCCTTCTTCTACCGCTTAGCAATTCACCATAAAGTGTACATTTAGGAAGGCGGTTATCATGCATACGATGAACGTGACCTGCTCATCTTAGACATGCTCTTGAAATAAGCACCTCAATTGGAAGGCTGTTTGCTCTCCTGAGTACTTCCACGTTTGATATGTGATGGAACCAACGGATTTTCATCATACTTCTGAGGTGTCTTTGTTGAAAACGTTCTAATTCTTTCACATGACGACGGTAAGTGACCCAGCTTTCACATCCATATAGCAGTGTTGGAATGACAACTGCTCTGTAGACAGCCATTTTCGTTGACAAAGCAAGGTCGTGGTTGTCAAATACTCTCTCTCTAAGTCCCCAGAGTGCTCTAGATGCAGCGTTAATTCTATTGCGAATTTCGCTGTCTATGTTTGCTTTGTCATTAACAACGTTGCCTAAGTAATTGAACTGATCCACCACTTCAAGGGAATTTCCGTTAAGTGTAATGTCTATTTGGTTCACGTGATGAGGAGTTGACATAATCTTAGACTTTCCAATGTTGATTTTAAGTCCCAAGGAATCATAGTTCTGGGCATACACATCTAAAAGTTCTTGAAGCTCTTCCGGCGTAGAGGCTAAAAGTGCATAGTCATCCGCATACTGGAGATCACAAATGAATCGTGTGCGTGTCTTCGTGAAAGCTCTAAAGCGCCCTATGTTAAAGAGACCGCCATCAGAACGGTATCTGAGACCTATTCCTCTGACTGTCAGTTTGTTGTCAACAATAATTGTTAGAGCAGTGGTAAACAAATTAAAAAGTAGGGGTGCCAGGACACATCCCTGCCTAACTCCAGTGAGGGTCTGGAAAGGTTCGGTTGCCTCATTATTATACATAACCTGGGCGTTGTTGTTTGTATGTAGACTGCGACATACTTCCACAAATTTTCTAGGGATACCTAAGCGGAGCATAATTTTCCAGAGCACTTCCCTGTCCACCGAGTCAATCGCCTTGGTTAAATCAATGAAGGCCATGTGAATTTCTCCTTGATGTTCGAGTGCTTTTTCTTGAAGCTGTTTAAGTGTGAAGATTAGATCCGATCTGCCTCGGTTTAGTCTAAAGCCACTCTGTGTTTCAGGAAGTAACTTTTCCATAACAGGTGTTAGCCTATTTGCCATCGCTTTAGTGAGTATCTTCCCTCCAACAGCCAGGAGAGCTATACCCCTGTAATTTCCACAGTCCGCAGCGCTCCCTTTGTTTTTGAAGAGGTTGATTAAAAGTGTATCACGAAACTCTTGCGGAGCTTGACCACTTTCCCACACAACATCTAACAGTTTTTTGAGGTAGGGTATGAGCACTGACGACACAGCTTTAAAGATCTCTTCCGTTGTTAGCGGTTTATCTAAGTCTTCGAAGGTGTCATATTGAGGGATAAGATTTATAATATCGTGATCGGCTTGACTTTGCTGGTTAAGAATGTTAGAGTAGTGTTCTTTCCATCGGGCTCTTATTTCCTGGTCTTCTTTGAGGAGATTTCCATTTAAATCTTTAATAGGGCACATATTTTTCCGACTGGGGCCGTACACTGCTTTTACTCCTTGAAAGAAATTCCTGTAGTCGTGTGAATCGGCGTACCTTTGAATTTCTCTGGCATTGCTTGCCTACCACTCGTTCTTTATTCTTCTGATTTCGCGTTGCGTTTCATACTTAGATTGGGTAAAAGCGTCTGCTTTTGATGAGTCGTTGGGGTGGTTGATAGCGTTTTGGAAGGCAATATGTTTGCGGTCAAGAAGTTCTTGTATAAAAGCTTCATTATCATTGAACCAGTCCTCCTCTTTTTTACTTGCTGCAGTGCCAACATGAAAATTATAAATTACATGACAAGTATCTATGGAACAAGCAAACGAAGTATATAATGATAAACACCTAGCATTAAATAATTATAACTGTTTAATTCTGCGAATGTTTGAGTTGAAAATATCTATTATAGTATTGACATTATTGTCACTAGAATACGTTTGAAAGAAGGGGGATTGAATTAAGATGTTAGTTCTTGGAGTACGTATTAAGAAAGTTTCACAATGTCTTGAGTTAAGACGAGGTACAGCGTAAAAGATACTGCTGTGAGGGTCTTCACATTTAATAAAATTATGTATAATTTTATAGAAGAAAATTATAGATTGCGTCACCCTCCTCTTTAAAAGACAAGTAAAATTAAAAGTAGATAAAAGAATATCATGTGGATATCCTCTAGGCGGATAGTTGGCAAATGATTTAAAGTGTAAATTCTTTAGGAACCGACGTTGAATATTTTCTAATGATGTTATGTGACAATGATATATTGGATTCCATATAATCGAGGCGTATTCTAATTCTCATCTTACTAAACAATTGAACAATAATTTGCACTTGTCTATATTTTGAAAATCTTTAATATTTCTCAAGATCAATCCTAATGTCTTAAAAGATGATGTAACAGTAGAGTTAATGTGATCAACAAATGTTAACTTTGAGTCAAACATAACTCCAAGATCTTTAACGTTGTTAGGTCTATTCAGAGAGATACTTTCAATTTTATAATCAAATTCATAAGTGAATTGCTTTCCTAAGTACGACATAACGTTGCATTTGTTGATGTTGTTAAAAAACAGGTTATTTTCCATACACCATGTATTTATGCGATTTAGGTTGATTTGCAAGTGTTCACAATCAACCACCGAGTCAATTTGACAGAATATTTTTAAATCGTCAGCGTATAGAAGGTATTTTACATCAATATTGGCGATAATATCATTTATAAAAATTATGAAAAATAAAGGACCTAGAATGGATCCCTGTGGGACTCCGGATGATTGTAAAAATGTGTTCGACTTGTAACCTCTTACTTGAACATATTACCAACGATCACTTAGGTAGGATGTTATTAAATTTAAGAACTCTGTAGATATATTCAAATATTGAAACTTATGTAATAATATATTATGATCTAATTTATCAAGGGCCTTAGACAAGTCAGTGTAGATAACATCTACCTAACCTCTCTAATCCAAGACTTCACTAATATATTGAGTTTTTATAACCAAATTTGATACGATTGAGCGACCTGAGATAAACCCGTATTGCTCTGGTAATAGACAATTATTAAAGTGGGCGTATAAAGGATCATATAAAATAATTTCGAGTAACTTACTAAAATTGCAAATTGTACTAATTTGTCTGTAATTAGTTATGTCGGTATTATCACCTTTTTTAAATATGGGTGTAACTTTGGATAATTTCCATAAGACTGGAAATACAGAATTCTCTAAGAACACATTATATATAATAGACAGCGGGTATGCAAGAAGAATGGCACAATCTCTAATTAAAAATGCAGGAATGTTATCCGGTTCCATAGTCATATTTGCTTTTAACTGACTAATAGCGTTTTTTACATCATCCGAAGTAACTTTCCTTAAATGCAAGATATTATTTGGAGTGATGCCATCGAGTTTACATGGCGTAGTGTTAACTTTGGTATCTAAAAAAGTTTCAGAAAAGAAGTCGGCAAATGCTGAAACTATTTCAGTGGGATTATCGAGATTTGTATCGTTATATTTCATATTAGACGGTATGCCCGAAAGAGATCTTTTGGCTTTTAGAAAGGACCAGAAATTATTAGGATTCATATTCATATCATTTTCGATTTTACGTATGTACTGTCGGTATGCCAAATTATTTTCAGTTTTAAACTCGGCTCTCAGTTTTTTAAACACTTCATAATTTTCATTGTTCTTACATTTTTTGTAAGCATCGTAAGCTTTATGTTTATTTTTCAGCAGAATAATTAAGTGACCATTGAAAATACGTAAATTTAAAGATAATTTTTAGTATATGGTTGCAATAATATTGAAACTTGTTATTCTATATTAAACGAATATCTATTATAAATAAAAATAAAATATTTTTCTAAGCTTTTTTATAATAATAATAATAATAATTTATAAGTCCTTTAGATCATTATACATGATATCAGACAGGTCAAAAAAAATACATTTATATACATAATAAAACATTATGAGTAAAAAAAAGAGAAAATAATTTATCACATCTATATATATAATTATCGCAGAATTAATTTATTCCCTCATCATTCAAGTAATCACTCACTAAATAATAAGATGTATTAATCAAAAATAATTTTAGTTTTTCTCTGAACTGATGCAAAGGGATTGTTGACTTTATATTTTCAGGCAAATGATTATACAATTTGCTTCCAGCATACGATGGGGTCTTTTCATATAAACAAGGGTGATGTCTAGATAATTTTATAAGTGAACCCAGTCTTGTACAATAATTATGGTTAGCAGCATTAGTTTCAAATTTTCCAATGTTCTTTTTTATGAATAAAATACAGCTATAAATATAAAGGCATGGAAAAGTTAATATCTTGTGCTCCCGAAATAATGGTTGGCACGAAACTGTAGGTCTTAGTGAAAACATGAGTCTTATAATTCTTTTTTGTGAAATAAATATTCTGTTACAATTGAAAGCAGTCATATTTCCCCACAGAATGACATTATATGAAAACACCGAATTAACAAGTGCATGGTAAATATTAATTAAGCTTTTTGTGTCGACAACATTTTTTAAGTGTAATATAGCGTAATAACTACTATTAATTTTTTTACACACATGTTCAATGTGGCTATTATAGCTCCAGTCAGCATCAAAATAAGTCCCTAGAAATTTGTTTGAAGGCGAAGTTTCTATTGACACAGTATTGACTTTTATATCAAAATGGTGATTTGTTATTTTTCTATTGTAAAAATTCATAGCAACTGTTTTATCTGCATTGACAATTAAACCATTTTTCCAACTGTAGTTGGTAAATTGACTGGAAATGAAATGAAACTTATCTTGGAGCTCGGCTGGACTGTTTGCATCAAATCCTTGCGTGATACCATCTGCATACATTACAATACAATTTGCAGAAACATGTATTGGTAGGTCATTGATAAATAATAAAAATATGAGAGGTCCCAGCACGGACCCTTGCGAAACACCAAGTTGAGTTTCAAATTTATCAGAAAAAAATATTTCCGATTTTAACCGATATTTTCCGATACTTTAAATATAATATTATCCATGATAGGAATTTTCCTCTAAAACCTATAGCATATAGTTTTTTTTTCAATAAATGCAAATTCAAGACAGTCAAAAGCTCTTGACATGTCAAAAAAAAGTGCACCCACCGATTTCTTATTTTCAATGCATTTATGTATATATTCAGAGAAATCATAGACTGCTGTTTCTGTAGATCTACCAGGATAAAATCCATTTTGACATTTAGTTATTATATTATATTTATTTAAGAATGACATCATTTTGTTATAAATTACTCTTTCTATAACTTTACATATTATAGTTAGAATGGTAATTGGACGATAATTTTCTACAGAGGTGGAATCGTGTTTCTTATATATCGGTACAACTATACCAATCTTTAAGTCACTTGGAAATTCTCCAAGTTCGATAGAGCGATTAACTATATAAGCAAAAGTCCTGCTATAGAATATTTCATAGTTTTTATTTATGTATTTATGTATGTATGTATTTTATGTATTATAGTTTTGTAAATAGAAGCTTATGGCATCTTAAATCAGAATAATGGTAAACTTATATGTGAGTAGGGTAGGTTTGAAAGCCAACTATGTTAGATTCTTACCCTCTGTTTAAATACAGTAACACAATAAATTGAATTCTATTTTATGATAAAATATTTCATTTTAAACTCCTCTAAGTGTTAGTGTTAGTGTTAAATTTTGAAGGATTGATCTTATAAAAAGAAGAAGAAGTTTTAAATTGAGATTTCCTGGAGGTTAAGACTAGGTAAATAATTATGAGATGTTACTTTACAGAATGTTTAAAAAATGTGTGTTATGTTGAATTCAAATATACCCATACCTCAAACGTTTATTAAACATGGCGTTTACATGAGTCCACGGGAAGTGACGCTAACTTTCGACTTTTGAATAGAACACTCTGTGCATATTCAATTACAATGACGTCACTATTGAAAAAAATTTATGTAACTTACAATATTCATTACAGTCAGCACGTATGTCTCCACGTCTCTCTGCCTGTGATGGAGTAAGAATTTCTTATCAGCAACAATCATAGTTTCTAAATATCTATGTTCGCTGGATAACCCTCTCTTTTCAACGTTTTCGCCTTTCTCCATCTTATCCCTGAACCTCCTCTTCCACGCTTCCTCCCAGCTCTCAGTCGTCCCGCACCTGTTCTTCTTGTATCCGTCTAGTTTGGGTTCCGCTTCATACACAATGTGTAGGTGATGTCCTTCTTTGTTCGGTTCATGCTCCTCCACTGGTTCTATAAAATACCTTACATTGTCCAACGTGATGTATCCTGCCTAGAAAATTTCTCATAAGTATAAAATAATTAACGAATACGGGATGGATAATTTGTACGTGATAGTTATCTCTCCAGTGAGCTTTATCTCTTACGCTAGCTATAGTATTATCACTAAAAAACAAACTTAAAGTACTAGACCGTGATTTCACTGCGAAAATGTGTCTCACTATTTTTTTATTGTTAATGTAGTCAAATCGTGATTCAACCTCGGAATGGCATATACAGGGTGTTGCATCATGAGAGGGACATAGCTTAATAGGAGGTAGAGAACATCAGTGGTAACCGGAACCTCCCATAGAAATGTCTCATTGGGCCTTCATTACGAAGTTACAGGGTGTTAAATAATTTTTGGCCAAACCTGTTTTTTGTCATAACTTTGACAGGGAATGAAATAACGGATTCATATTTGGTACGGCTAATGTACTAACGAGCCCCAACAGACACATGTATAAAAAAAATATATCCAGGTCCGGACTCACTATAATTTATGTTTCTTCTTTGCATCAATAAAACATCACCCTGTATATATTTTTTTGAAATTTCGATACGATATTCGAAAAGAGCAAGAAAAAACAAACAAAATGGCCTATTTCATTTTTTTGTTACACCTTCGTGGTTATTTAAATACGTTGTTAAATGTGCAAGAAAATGGATTACAGAAACCTATTAAATGAGAGGCACGTGAAATAAATAGTTTTATAACTAAAATTTGCAAAAATTCTATTGAGCCTAGATGGTCTGGGTGAATCCTAATTCCGGCACGTTTTAAAGGTCCATTTTGGTAAAAAACTGTGGTCCTAATAAGTAATCGGGTATGAAATAACAAAATTTTTAATCAATCACAGTAGGCTTGTTCGAAGAATAAAAGTGACAGATAATTTAAACCATTTAGGCCTAAGCAACCAGTTACTTTGATCAAGAAAATCATCAACATTTTATACTTAATAAAAATTGGAAAAGAGAACAAACTAAAATCTAAATAAATAAAATATTTTCCATTCAATTAACAATAAATAACAAAACGATAACTAAATGTGTTTAAAAATAAAACGTAATTGACACTAAAGTAAATTTTCAAAATGTCCTCCCCCACATTCTGTGCATTTTCTTGCGCGTTTAGAAAGGTCAACAATTGCTCGACGTATCATTTCTGGATTATTCCGTATTTCGTCGCAGGTTGTAATGATGCGCTGGATTAAATGTTGTCTACTTTCAATTTCAATGCTATAAACCACGTTTTTTAAGTGGCCCCATAAAAAGTAATCACAAGGGTTACAATCAGGAGATCTTGGTGGCCATTCATGTGGTCCCCCGCGTCCAATCCATCTATTAGGATACACATTGTTTAAGTGTTCTCTTACTTGAAGGTTAAAATGTGGTGGGGCCCCATCATGCTGAAACAACATGCCTCTTATACCGATATTTTCTAACATATTCGGTAAAATGTTTTGAAGAAAATCAAAGTAAATTTCACCATTCAATCTTTCTTCAAAAAAATGTGGCCCTATCAAATGTCTATTCACAAGTCCGACCCAAACATTTACAGAAAACCTGTGTTGCGAACGGCGTTGGCGTACCGCATGTGGGTTTTCCTGTGCCCATTTATGATTATTTCGTGAATTGTTTACTCCATCCCTTGTAAATTGTGCCTCATCCGTAAATAAGGTTCTGTAAATGACTGGGCGATGGTGAGACAACCAATGACAAAATGCCAGGCGGGGATATCGTCGCCTTGTTGAAGACGCTGTACCTGCTGGATATGATATGGATGATAACGTTCTCTTTTTAGGGTTCTCCATACTCGCCAATGAGGAATACCAGTTGCCAAACTGATTCGTCTAGTGCTCATATTTGGATTTTCTTGAACTACGTTTATAATATTGTTTTGTTCCTGCACACCTTGTTGTAAAACACGCTCCACAACTGCAGAAGTAGGAAACTTTCCGTGTTGTCTTGCATACTGGAACACCGTACTAAAGGTTTTATGATTAGGGCATCGACGACCAGGAAAACGCAGCCGATATTCCCTTTCCGTCGACCTACCATTTTCATTACAGAAACCACAGATGAATATTATGTCAGCATATTTCACGTTTGTAAATTTTACTGGCATAGTTAAAATATTTTCACAAGTTTTCAGTAACTAAATGCGGATTATTGACACATTAAATTACTAACAAACAATTATTCAACTGTTTAGGAGATTTCTTTTTATTATCTGTCACTTTGAACAAGCCTACTGTGATTGATTAAAAATTTTGTTATTTCATACCCGATTGCTTATTAGGACCACAGTTTTTTACCAAAATGGACCTTTAAAACGTGCCGGAATTAGGATTCACCCAGACCACCTAGGCTCAATAGAACTTTTGCAAATTTTAGGTATAAAACTATTTATTTCACGTGCCTCTCATTTAATAGGGTTCTGTAATCCATTTTCTTGCACATTTAACAACATATTTAAATAACCACGAAGGTGTAACAAAAAAATGAAATAGGCCATTTTGTTTGTTTTTCTTGCTCTTTTCGAATATCGTATCGAAATTTCAAAAAAATATATACAGGGTGATGTTTTATTGATGCAAAGAAGAAACATAAATTATAGTGAGTCCGGACCTGGATATATTTTTTTTATACATGTACCTCTTGGGGCTCGTTAGTACATTAGCCGTACCAAATATGAATCCGTTATTTCATTCCCTGTCAAAGTTATGACAAAAAACAAGTTTGGCCAAAAATTATTTAACACCCTGTAACTTCGTAATGAAGGCCCAATGAGACATTTCTACGGGAGGTTCCGGTTACCACTGATGTTCTCTACCTCCTATTAAGCTATGTCCCTCTCATGATGCAACACCCTGTAGTAAGCTATAAACTTGTATAACTCTTTGTTTTGACATTTTAGAAATAAGCTGGAAAGTCTCATAGAATCTCGTGTATGCGAGACAAGATATTCAAGGTCAAATGTCTCAAAAACCTATTTTTTGTAAGTATCTTGTTTACTTTGCTCTAACTGATATTTGGAGTTATTAGAAAAGTTGTAGAGGATAAAATTCTCGACAAATTCGGTCTTAGGTAATATTTTATACAATTAACCGTTATGATGACGATAGGTCAACTTTGCAAACCAATTCATAGTACGGTTCATAAAGTTAATTATTTGCTAAAAATATTTTAACTATTGAAATCTTAGTTATTTACTAATTAATAAATGATATTTATATAAACATGCGTTTAATAATATTTAGTTAATTTATATTAATAATAAGAGATTAAAATGAAATAGTTTAAATACATTTTAATTATTTTTGTATCTACCATCAGTTCCTGGTAAATCTATTACAATTCAAGTTTGAACGCGAGGGGATATTTTCTTGTTATTTTGAGATGGTGATTTTAACTTAAATTATTTGTGTAATGATTTTTATAGCGAAAAAGTTAAAAAATTGTTAAACATGCATGGTATTATGCAGTATATACAGACGTTTACCAGATGCACTAATATTAGCTCTACATTAATTGATTATGTTCTTAGCAACTTCGACATTCAAGCGGAAGTGCATAATGCTTCTAAGATTAGAGATCATTCAATCATATCAATTAATATTAATCATGATATACCCATATTAAAAAAGATAACTTCAGTATTTAGAAACTTTAATGAGACAAATATAAATAATATTAATTTAGAACTTATAAGCTGTACTTTTCTATTGAACATTGATATTTTTTATAAAGATTTTGCAAACAAATTTAGAAATGTTATTAATAGTATAGCTCCTATTAAGAAATATGAATTAAATGCAAATAGTGTACTGTCGTGAGCAGAAAATATAGGACAACTTTTTTTTTCTAATGTAAATCTGTCTCTAGTTGAATATGTAATGAGTAGCGGAAATAAAACAGATATCACTTTTAATTTATTTTTTATTTTAATGCTGTAGTTACTGCTATAGTAAATGATGGATGGTTAATGAGACAAATTGCATTGTGTTACAACATTAACAAAAATTTGGTGTGAAACATTTTAAGAAAGTGGAGTATAAACGGTACGATTAATAGAAATCCTGGATCAAAGGACAAAGGATATCCTACTTAACAAGAAACTAACCATTAATATTTCGTTATTGCAAAATTTCTATTCTATTCTATAAGTCTGTTTGGCATTGAATTAAATAACCTTATACAATAATCATTAGTAATAATATTTTCCCATACATTATTTACTATTTCCAGTAATTCTTCGGCATTCCGTGGCCTCACATTTCGTTTTTGGATACTTCTTACGAGTAGTTCCCATACTTCTTAAACAGGGTTAAGATCTGGACTATGACTGGGCCAGTTAAGAACATTGATGTTGTTATCTTGAAGTTAGTTACTTACCAGTTAGTTACGGTATGAGCAGTATGAACGGAACAATTGTCTTGTTGAAATATGAACTCATTATTAGGAAATAATTGTGACACAGAAGGGAGCATAATATTGTATAAAATCCTAATATACGTTTCACTATTAAATCGTTCCTCAATATGCCACAAAACACCAGGACCACATGCCGATATCCAAGCCCAGATATGACGGAAAATCTACCACTTTTATCATTGTTAGATATATATTTCCCATCGAATTGAGTATTCGGAAGGCGGTAAACACGAATACAACCACTGTGTGTTACATTGATCCAAAAATTTACATCATGCGCTAAAAATTGAAACGCAAATCCTACTCGAGCTTCTTTATGTTCAGCTTTAAGTAACTATTTCTGTGCTGCTGCATGACAGCGTAGCTCCGATTCTCTTACTCGCCGACGACCAGTACTACTCGATTCAGGAAAATTCGTTTCTTCAGCAGCCTGAATAACTGAGTAAAATGGATTTTCTACTAAAGCCTTTACCAATTGCAAATTTTGTTGTTGAGTTGATATCCTTCGTCGCCTTGATCCAGGATTTCTACTAATCGTACCGTTTATTCTCCACTTTCTTAAAATGTTACACATCGAATTTTTGTCAATATTATAACGCAGTGCAATTTGTATCATTGACCATCCATCTTCTACTTTAGCAATAACACCAGATTTAACTAAATCGCTTATATGAGGCATATTAGTTTTTTGTACACTTGCAATAAATTATGACAACTAACTGACAATGTCACAAAAATTAAAGTTAGATGTACACTATATTTTAGCAAAATACTGTTATATGATGTCCTATTTTTTTACACACGACCGTACAAGTTGTTTTTTGTTAAATAATAAAGCATTTTTACTTTTCTAAGCAGACCATTCATTTTTGGCAACAATGTTTTACGAAATTTAGATCAATTGTAGCTCCATGGACAGTTGATCATCTTCATGGACACGCGTTTTAAATTTTTTTAAATAAAAACCTTAAAACCTAAAAACGATCTCAATTTTAGGGGAGAATCAAACATATCTTGTCCCTAGAGAACGATGATGTAATAATTGAATTAATTTTCTAATTTTATTTTTTAAATTTTATAAACCTAATTTTTTTACAATTTCGCTGGAATAACCCAGCAAGCATGCAACTTAGTATTCTACTTATTCGCCATTGTCTCCCTCTGGTTGCCCAACTTGAATTTTCAATTCATTATCATCATTCTCGTTGTTCATTATATTCGGCTCTAAAGTTTCAAGGGTTTCATGTACATATTCGCTTTTTTCATCAAGATCATTTTGATATGATGAAGTGTTGAGGCATCCTTATCCGTTACACTGACTACAAACTGAAGAGCATTGCAATCCTACTTTTTCCAAAGTGATCATGTGGATATACACTGCCGTCATAAGATCAATGATGATCTATGGAGCTGTGGTTTGGTGGCCTAAGAGCAAACAAACTATAGGTAAGGTCAGGCTCAGCCAAGTCCAGAGAGTTGCCTGCCTAAGCATAACCGAAGCTATGCGAACAACGCCAACGAGAGCTATGGAGTAATGCAATCAACAGCTACTCTCCGGTATATGTGCCCCGCCGAGCGTTGAATTACAAGTTACAAGCCTGGTGCGTTAAGTGTAATAATTTCATATTACCATCAAAATGCTAATGCTTCGATTTAAATAAACACCAGCCGAAAGACTGATCCTACTTAAAGGAGATCTCGTGCCAGTCGTCACACCACTTGCAGACTGAAGTTTCGAGCTGTTGGCTCTCGTCAGTGCAAGGTAGGCATGTAACGACCGACACGAGGATCACTTGACTATTTAGTACATTTCGGTATCTTTGGGATAACGACATGTAAAATCGTCAGCAGGCGCCATGTAGCGGTCCAGTGTCTGTTGCAATCGAAAAATAAATAGTCTGACTAGGCTTAGCATAGTTCAAATTTGCTTTTAGAGGGCGGAATATTAAAGCATAACATTTTTAGTCGCAATATCCTCTAGAAAATCCTTATTTTACTATAAGGAACGTAACCAGAGCTCCTTTAAGTAGGATCAGTCTTTCGGCTGGTGTTTGCAATCGAAGCATTAGCGTTTTGATGGTAATATGAAATTATTACACTTAACGCGCCAGGCTTGTAACTTGTAATTCAGCGCTCGGCGGGGCACATAGCCTGGAGATTAGCTGTTGATTGCAGTCTGCTACGTTCCTTATAGTAAAATAAAGATTTTATAGAGAAGTTTGCGACTAAAAATATTATGTTTTAAGTTAGAATGTGTAAAATTAACACCTCAGTTATTTGACAATGCTAAACACCCATCACACCCACACGTGAAAAGTACAAAATATTATCCATCCTGTACAAGCCGTTTGATATTACCAAACCCTCACAAGTAGATAGGGCAGCCCTTGAGTTTCGATATCCTCGAATATGACCCGTGTAATGGCAAAGCTTCTTATCTACCAACGTTCTCAGTTTCCTGTCTTGCACTTTTAATTTCGGATCTCGTTCCTCGAAAATCAAATCCGGCGACAAAAAGTCATGATTAGGCCACAGCGATATATGGTAATTTTGACCGTTAATCGTCACTCCATAATGTACTAGGTCTTTATCGTCCAAATTTCTCTTTTTTCTCTTCCTACGAAAATCATGTTCAAAGAATTGCGGCAGGGTAAACGATTCAAATTCACCGTCCATCGTCAGTCTATGCGGCACGGTTAGCTCATAATTTCCAATAGATTTTGTATAGCGACCTGAAAATAAAATGAAACTTTTATAAGCAATATTATTTACAAGGTGTTAAAATTTGGAGGTTATTATTTCTTTGTCCCTGATCGTCATTTACATCGTAGCACATTTAAAAAAAGTTTGTATTTAGAATCGAAATAAGCAATAGGTTTGTCCAAAAAATTTGGTTTTTAATTGAAAATGATAGATTTATGTGTTTTATAAACCCCTGTAAAGTTTTTAAGAAAGAAGTAATTTACTTTCGGCGTTATTTGTAATAGAAATTACCTTAACGCGTCGAGGCTAGGAATCGCTCCCTTGGCGCGAGGCTAGACGGGTGACGTCACATGCCTGTTACGCAATATACCTGTCGTTGTAGTGGTGTAGTTAGTTTTGCAATTATTGTGAGCCAGGATGGGCTAAATATTTTTGGCCAATGTTTATCGTAGTCATAATATTCTTCTGTGTCCTGAAAGAATAATTATGGTGGCAAGAAAATGGATGCGCAAACACAACATAGTCCCCTGTGGAAGTGCAGAAAAAGGCGAAAAACGTTAAAGTACAGGGAGCGCAGCAAAAAACTTCTCCCTCCTCCCATTTTAGATGGTGAGGAATAAGATGGTGATAATGATACAATAGGCCGGGTCCGAAAGCGGAAAACCGATCCAGTTCTAATACATGATATATGTTCCCCTACGTAATTTTTCACGCTGAATCGATTGCGCGGGATCCCAGCTCCCCTAACCCTCTAGTTTCACCCCTATTTGCCAAAAACCACCCCCGGAACGCGTTTTCCGCTATTTGCGATGCGGTAGTGGTTTTTCTTCATTTTTTTTCCAGATATATTCTATAAATGATGCATATCAGTCCGGAAGCCCGGATGAGAAACCTCAGAGGGGATAAAACTACCCCTTCCGACGAAAAATTGTATTTTATCGATGCTGTGCGAAAATGCCGTTTACTTGGGAATCCTTTAAAAAATATGTATATACAGGGTGCCTCACTGGGAACTGAACCGATCGATATAGAGAAAAGTACACATCAGAAAATTTTGAAAATTTAGATAATAACTAATGTCGGTGTGGCCAATTCAAGTAAAATAATTGCAAGTAGCTGATGGCACTTCACTTTATACCGGAAGTCGATACCAATGTGCTTATTTCAAATGGAAGATCCTATATATTTTAGGGTTTCCTAAAAGAGCATAAAATTCTGAGTCGAAAATATTTAGCATATCCTATACCTAAACCTAGCCCTTTCAGAGATATTTGACATTTTATATAAAATTTGACAAGTGCAACGGTTTGCAAGAACCGTTATAACTTCCTTCGTGTAAAAGATCCTCATTTGCTTCTTGTCACGTAAAAAGAACACAAGGAGAACTACGTTTTACAACTGAAATTAATTCAATAATATCATACCAAGTGTTCCGTTTTTCGCGTTACATTTTGTCAATTTCAAACCTCGAGAACTTGTTTAGGTCAAATAGAACACCCTGTATTATTTTACGTCAAGTTGTGTAAAATTGAATTCCCTTCTTTCTGATATTAGCATTGTGGGGGGTTAAAGTTATAACTTTTTGAAATATGTGCGATTTTATTAGAAATTCGTGAATTGTTGTAATCATTTCACCAAAATAGCCATGATTAGAAACAATCAGTCTTTATCTTATGTCAAAAAATACCAGCACGTTTAAATTATACCAATGAAAACTTTTTAAATTTGTTTATTATTTATGGAGAATGTGATAAAGTAATATCAAGAACTTGCAGCACATTTGCTACTCGATATCCACAAAAACGCAAAATAACACTAACACTGTAACATGCGTATTATTCGAATTGAAGATATGGCATGAACTAAAATAGCAGAGATAAGATCAATTTAAAATATGGTTTCATTTTAATTTAATAATTGCTCAAAATTCCGCCCTCAAATTCGACACATTTTTCGCACCTTCGGATTAGTTCCTCATGGGTAGCGCTTCTAATTGAATCCTGTGATATGTTTTGAAATGCATTTCTTACTCTTTGCATACAATCTTCAATGGTTGTTAATGGGCTCTCATAAACTTTATTTTTAATAGTTCCCCAAATGAAATAATTCAGAACTGATAAATCGGACGAGCGAGGAGGCCATAAGAAAGGTCCATTATTGGCAATCCATTGATCATAAAAAGTTTCTTGTAAATAATTATTAATTAAATATGCGTTATGTGGGGGAGCACCGTTGTGCTGATAAAAAATGTTTCTATGTTCGGCGAGAGGTAAATTTTCTAAATAGTTATTATTCAAATTTTGTAAGATATTCAGATATCTTTCACCTAAAAAAAAGCAAAAATTTACCTATACATATTAGCAGAAGAGAAAATTTAATTTACCGTTTAAATTTTCCTGATAAAATTGTAATCCCACCACTCTATCGTTTCTTATGGCACAGTATACATTGAACTGCCAACTTTCCTGAAAGTTTCGCTCTCTGAACATATGAGGATTTGAGTCACTCCAATAATGCGAATTGTGTCTATTAAAAAGTCCATATTTAGTAAATTTTGTTTCATCTGTCCATATAATATTTCCCAAATAAGAATCGTAACCCTCAGACCTTATTATAATAAACTCACAAAAATTCTGTCTTCTTAGGAAATGTGTTCCTTTTAATCCTTGAACCATATGGAATGAAAACGGATGAAACTTAAGTTTTAATAAGATTCTGTGAATTGAATCCTTGCATAGTCCCGACCTTGTCTTAATAACATCCGTGAAAATGAAAATATCCTAGAATGACTATTTCGATGTTTTCGTCATCAACAATAGGCTTTCTTCTTTGCTTTTTTGCCTTGACAGAGCCATAATTTTTAAAATTTTCCAGTATGCGTTTTACAGTGTTTGGCGATGGTTTCCGGTTTTTTTTTTTTTGGATATCGAGTAGCAGATGTGCTGCAAGTTCTTGATATTACTTTATCACATTCTCGATAAATAATAAACAAATTTAAAAAGTCTTTGTGGGTATAATTTAAACGTGCTGACATTTTTTGACATAAGGTATTGACTGATTGTTTCTAATCATGGCTATTTTGATGAAATGATTACAACAATTCATGAATTTCTAATAAAATCGCAAATATTTCAAAAAGTTGTAACTTTAATCCCCATAATGCTAATATCAGAAAAAAGAGAATTCAATTTTACATAAGTTGATGTAAAAAATATAGGGTGTTCCATTTGACCTAAACAAGTTTTCGCGGTTTGAAGTTGACAAAATGTAACGCGAAAAACGGAACACTTGGTATGATACTATTGAATTTATTTCAGTTGTGGAACGTAGTCCTCCTTGTGTTCTTTTTACGTGACAAGAAGCAAATGAGGATCTTTTACACGAAGAGAGTTATAACGGTTCTTGCAAACCTGTCAAATTTTCTATAAAATGTCAAATATCTCTGAAACGGCTAGGTTTAGGTATAGGATATGCTACATATTCACGACTCAGAATTTTATGGTCTTTTCGAGAACCCTAAAATATATAGGATGTTCCATTTGAAACAAGCAAGTTGGTATCGACTTCCGGTATAAGCGGAAGTGCCAACTTAGTTGAATTGGCCACACCGACGTTAGTAATTATCTAAATTTTCAAAATTTTCTGATGCGTACTTTTCTCTATATCGATGGATTCATTTCCCAGTGAGACACCCTGTATATCTGATGGTTATTCGATTTGACATTTCGTTACAGCGAAAGTTCAATATATTATACCCTAGGATTAATATATCTGGAAAATTTACTGGAATTTTACTTGCCGTATCGTAGTAACCTTCAGATTTTCAGATTTCAACCTTGTCTCTAGCGTTGTCCAGTATTAGCTAACCAGGGGAGTATATATATTGGATAAGATGTGAATAGCAGAAGAAACCCTCAAAAGTATTAATTTGCCTCGTAACCCACCAACAAAATTATAAAATATAATAATAAAAATGATCTCGAATACGGGAGTTTCTATTTTTTTGTGGTTTAACTTGACGACCTGTGATAGTAGTATTTCTGGCAGGCCTAAGGGTAGCGTTTGACTAACACAGCAGATATCCCCGTAAAGGAAATTACTAGAAAAATAATACAATCAACGAAACCAAAATGACACGTCTTACAACTATAATATACATTCCGGGGGGTGGCAAACCCTATAAAGGTAACTCAAAAGGGCACTAATTATTTGCTCTCGAAAAGTTGCCGCTGAGTACGCTAGCCAGATAGCAAAAATTTCTAAATTCTCGAACCTTCCTTTTATTTCCCCGTGAAGCCAGTTAACAGGCTATGGACGACCTGCTTTAATCAATTCGGGTACTACATAAATAGTTTTGAATTACACCTATCGTATGTGGACAATCCAAAATACATTTCAAGATATTTTAATTAATTAAAATCATGTTACGGGGTGGTGACTCGTAACAATGCAGGAGACGTTGAACTGCAGAGCAGTAGAACTGATTTGAGATGTGATGCATCGACTCAAATCCGAATATTAACTTATTATAGAAATGAGAGTAGTCAAGTTTAATTTTCAAAATCAAGTAAACATATAGCAAAATCTGAATTACTTCTGCAAGGAGCATTTAGAAAACCTGTGATACAAAATTTACTCCAGTCTATTTTGTGATGATCCAAACATAGATACCGACTAGCTTTGACATCTCTGGATTGGGGCTGATTAAAATCAGTACTTGAAGCGAGAAAATCGGATACCGAAGTCACGTCTTCGTTCAGCAAATTATGTGAATCTCCTTTCTGGAAACCCTCCTCCATATCGGATAGCAATAAACAAACTCTATTTAACGTTCTGAATGGTAAAGCCACTGTTACTGCCTTGAATCCAATGAGAACGCCACGAAATAAACTTAACGCAGCTTACAGATGATCTGGCGCTTGCCAACAAGCATGTGACATCAAACCAATGAGAACGCGTATCTGACTGAAATAACGCAAGCCATTTCTACGGCCGCTGTTGTAGTTCAGATTGACTTTTTCAAGCACAGTTCCAATATTGTTGTTATTAGACCAAATCTTTATTTTTCAGTACTTTTATTGTATTTTAATTTTTTTTGCGAACGGACCTATTAGGTTTGCAGAATTCGGGGAAATAATTCGCTTGCAAAGGTTTATCGATACACCACCCTGTATGTATCCTTAAAATTGAAAAAAATCATGAAATGTAAATGTAAGTAATAAAATATAAATTAGGAAAAATAAAAATAGTGTAATATGAAACGAGTGGAGATTTTGGCGGATTCGCCGGTGCGCGGCGCGTAGAATTATTGTTTGGTCTGAGAAACCTATTATGAGTCTATTAATAACTATAATAGAATATTGTTTAACTAGGCAGCAAAATAGTAGATTGACTGCCGCGGCAGATAACCTATTTTGCTGCTGAGTTGAACATATAATTTTTTCGCCGATTGTTTAAATATATTCTAAAATAATAAAATTATTACAATTCTCAATCTCTTTATTTTTGTTGTAATAAATTCAATAAAAATTCATCAAAAATCGCAGTTGTTACTAGTTGGTTACGATGGAAACTAAGTGTCACTTTTCCTGCCTAGGCTCTTTCGGCATTCATTCATACACGCTACGCTAAACTATATAAGAGACTTTCATCTAATCTTAAACAATTTACTTCTATGTTTTTAAAAAAAACCTCAAAAGCTTATGATGAATGATTCTACTTAGTGGAGTAAATATAGATTTGTGGAGAAAATTTTACATGGAGCAACACGACGTAGCAAAATAAGTTTGTTTTTTTGGTGAAACTAACAATACCCTGAGTTTTCTACTTCGAGTAGGTTGGGAACCCTTTTTTTTCGCGGAAAAGGGATAAATTGGTTTGTCAGTTTTAATTTATTTTGGACCCTTTAAAATGCTAGATAAGCAATGAAAACGGTATCCTATTATTGTAGATGTTCAGGGAACCTTCAGTTCAAATTTCGTGAAAATCGGTTCACCGCCTCCCACGAGATGCATATAAATATAATGAAAAAAACGTAAAAAATTCAATTACGGCTAAGTTGGCCATAATTAAACAGAATTTAATAAAATTTTAGATGATAGTAACCTATATAATCAAAAAATAGCTTGCCAAACTTTTTATCAAAAAATATCCAACAGTTTGGCTGCAATTCCATTTTTAGTCCAAATTCCACAAATTTTTCAAAACTTTCCCTAATTTGCCCAAATGGTCGAACGAAATTTTTTTACCAGAATGAAGGTATTCTTATGTACTTTCACGTGATGTAACTAAAAAATATCTAGCCGATTTTTTGTAATTTTTGGTATTCATTATAAAAATTACAATATTAATAATAAAAAGTGATTGTGAGCAGGTTTTAAATATTTAGACAAAAAAAACTCTCGAAGGTAAGATATATAACTTTTTTTTCGATAATTCACTTGATTCTTATTAAACTTTTTACATATATTGATTATTATTTTATTTTATTCATATTTTCCTTTTCTAGTAGTCGTACTAGATGCGGTACTAGTTTGGAATATTTCTTCACCCCCGTCATCGATAAAATCGTATACATCTCTGAAGTACCAAAAATTTACAGGATTTTGGATGGCAGCAAACAACAGATAATGAACTGATGCCAATGAGGACTGATAAAGCTCCTTTTCCTAATGAATTACTTAATATAATTGCTTGTGATTGTAAGGTCGGCTGCAAAACTAAACGTTGCTCATGCAAAACTATTGGCGTCACATGCAGCAATTTATACCACAATGAAAGAAACACTTTGTGTCAAAATGCAGATAATATTGTTGAGAAGCTGTGGTTAACGAAGAGCCTGAGCAATTATAAATTAGTCCTGATATTTATGATATTGAAGAATTCGATGAAGATGATAATTATGAAGGATAAGTTATTTTTTAGTTACATTACGTGAAAGTACATAAGAATACCTTCATTTTGGCAAATAGAATCGAGTTAATTTTTTTATGACACGAGGTATATAAAATATTACATACCTTACTAATATCTACAATAAAATTTAATTTTCTGCTGCTCTTGATCGTTCAAAAAAATGCTTACTAAAGAAGAAAATTCACGGCGAAAATAGAACAAATAGGGATACCCCTGGTATTTTTAACCAAAGATATCCCCAAAATTTTTTTTTTACATTCAAAAGTTGGACGTATTTTCCAAGAATTCAAAATAACCGGCTCAGTTAGAAAACTTTACAAAAAGTCACAAACGAATTGGATAATTGAAAAACATGAGGAGAACGTTTTGCTTGATATAACAGAACATAAACAAACTTCGATTTCCGACAGGACTGGTGTAGGAGAAACTACTGTAAGGAGAATTTTGAGAAAATACAAACTTCGCCTGTACAAGACAAATAACGTGTTAGATTCTTTTTTTGTGCTTGAATACAAGGAGAAATAGAAAAAAATCTATCTTTTGCTACACAGATCCTATTCACAGCCGAAGCAACATTTTCTTCCAATGGGGTAGTAAGTTTCCAAAATTGTAGGTGGTGGGCTGACGAAAACCCCGTATTTGTGCTTGAATGTACCAGTACTGTTTTAAAACCAATGTTTAGTGCGGTATTCTTAATGTCAGATTAATAGCCCCTTATTTTTTTCGGCACAATTTCAATTCGGAAAGATATTTGAACTTTCTTATGAATGAAATTACTGAGGTAATTGAAGACATGTCATTGGAGGAAAGAGGCGTTTCAATTCATAGTACTATTAATGCAAGAAATTATCTGGGCAGCGTGTTTTGAGGCAAATGAATTTTGCAGATATTCACAATACCCATGGCCAGCAGGCTTCCCGGACATAGCGCCCCTAGATTTAAGGGGAAAAATAAAGCTTACCATAAAAGACCATTTCAAAATATCGATCATTTAGAAAGCAGCATCAGGGATACCTGAAATAATTTTGAGAAATATAACCTAAGAATTTTGCAATAGTACAATAATATGTATTTAATTCTGATACCCCTCATAGCCTGCGTTTATGCATTTTATTACATTACTCCATTTATATGTTAGAGCCATTTAAAAAAAAAAAATTATGAGCAAAAATTTGAACAAAATCGATTCAGTAGTTTAAGCTCTGAGTGCGGTCTTTAAACCGCTTTTTGATTTCAGGCTGAAAACGTGTAAATTCTTCAAAAACTCAATATCTATTTTTTGTATGATCACATGTAAATCCGCAAATTTTATTTAAAAAATTAAAGTTTTAATTAATTTTCAATTCTAAATTAACGATCCCTTAAATATGTAAGGTAATTATAAACTAGTTAAAAAACACAGAATACCTACAGTAGAAAACAGTATTCTGCCTATCTCTAATAATTAGAATCATACAACCTGATAATCTGCATTTTAGTACTGACAATGACTTAGGCATTATTTAGTGGATGCAAATATTTGTCGCTATACACACTCATGTGTTATTTGTGATAATAAATTAGCTATTAAATTCACTAATTGTGTTAAACATCAGTTTCAGCATTGTTTACTGTTGAATATGAAATGTAATTAAAATTGCGGGGAACGCGGTTGTAACGCAAATAGGAAAACCTTTATGATAGTACCTGATATAGCTTAAATATTAATGACAATTGAACAGTAAAATATACTTGATTTTCGTAGAAAATTTTGCACATAATGCAAAACTTATTTTTGAGCTACAACCAAAATTTGACAATGTTTCCTTTGTCTTAAAACTATTAATTATCAATATGACTTCAACTAATAACACCCCAAAGTTAAGAAATAAGGAACAAATTATTTTGGTTCTGAAAGCTAATAGCCCGGGCATCATAACATTAAACTGAAAGATTTTAAAAAAACTGATAGATTGGAAAAACAAACTGTAAAAGTTTCTAAATCTTCAAGATTCAATCCGTTTCAAGAGTGAAAACAACATTGTTTTTACTATTGAATATGTAAAAAAATCTGCATTGTAATATCACGTAACCTATGCAAACAATTGTTTTCCTAATGACATTTAAAAATATTATTTATACAGAGTCGTATAAGACAGCTACCGAAAAATGTTAAGATACAAAAGTTTTGTTGTTTAAAATCTATTACAGTAAAGAAAAAAAGTTGCTTTTTCTTTAATAGAACAGCCTGTATGTTATTCCACGTTTCAATTCTTTCAGAAATTCTAAAGAAAATTCATATAGCACATCATGTACCTAAACTAAACCGTTTCCGAGATATCGAATTTTGAAAATAACTTATTGCTACTCTAAAATGTATTAAAGAAAAAGTCCGAATTGCTGGATATTTATTTGTTACGAAAATTACACAAGATGGAGGATACGAATATCAGCATTGATAAAAATGCATGAAACAAAAAATGTTCTGGATATTTTAAATTTTATGAAACAATAGTTATGCCAGAAAAAAAAAGAGAAAACAAGTTTTAAATACAAAAAATATGTTCTTTGGAATTCTATTTTATAAGATGCTCAAAGTGTTTCCCATTTACTCTTTGACAGTAATGAATTGTAGACTGCATTTTTTATGTGACCTTACAGAAAAAGTCAAGCGGGTTCATATCGGGAGACCTATCTGGCCATTCAATTGCCCCCTACGTTAAATCCACTTATCAGGTAAAGACTCATCTAGATATGCCCGTACCATACGTCCAAAATATGGAGGGTCCTATGACGTGTCCACCAATAATTCCACACGAAACATTTACTTTTTGTGGTCATTGAGTGTGAACTTCCTCCATCCATTGTGTATTTTAGTCTCACCAATACCTACAGTTGTATCGATTTACGTACCCGTTTAAACAAAATGCAGATTCGTCAGAAAACAATATGTGGTTGACAAAGTTGACATTTTCATTTCATTTATCCATAATAACTTCGCAGAACTCAATCATATGATCAAAATCATCTTCACTCAATTCATGTAACAGATCAAGTTTATGTGGTTGGAATTTTTCCTGCTTGCAAATTTTTTTAATGGAATATCGACTCGTGTTATGATTTAAAAAACTCTGTTGTGTTGAATTTATTGCATTTTCCACCACACCTAACATGACATACAAAGAATTTTCTTCATTTGTAACGCTTACTGGTCTTCAACTTTTTAGTCGATCTTTAATACCAATTCATAAAAAAATATTTACTACTTGGTTACAACTTCGTCTTCTACCACCATATCCTATGACCATTAAAATTTCAAAACGCTTGGTTTCACTTCAACGTGCCATTCTTGTACGAAACATATTCACACTGAATGTTTTTTGACAAGATCATCACAAAAGAAAGACGCGGCGTTGTTATGGAGCTAGAAACTTTCAAATTTAACTTGATGGTCTATAAACTTAATGTACCAAAATATTTTTGTATAATTTATAAGGAAATGATTTACAAAGTTCGATATCTCGAAATTGGTTAAGTTTAGGTATATGATATGCTATATGAATGTTGTTTATAATATCGAGAATAATTGAAATATGAAATAATATATAATTTCCATTAAAGAAAAAGCAGCTTTGTTTCGTCATGACTTTTTAACTGATTCTGTATACTTATTCTTTCCTTAATGCAATAGATTTTAAAAATCCAAATACTTTTGTGTTTTAACATTTTTCGCTAGCTATCTTTAGGAGATACTCGAACGTTTCGATACATGTCAGCGACCTTATATTCAATCTGTCCTCGGCAAAGAGGTGTTATTGGTGTAAATGAAAACTTTCTTTGGATTACAAACTAAATTTTTTATATTCTGCTCTTGCTTCACCTAAAAACTATTTTTAGTATGTTGAATTTTAAAAAATGTATAGAGGCGCTGTTACTAAGTCCATACCCATCCTCTATGTCAAAGTTGTTTATGATAAGTGTATCTTACCCTCTCCCTGGTTAATGCTTCTTCCGTTCTGTTGATGATCCTCCGGGAGCAGGTGTTTTTAGGTGGTGTTTAATCTTGACGAATGTTGGTGTGACCTTCTTGTCTCTACAGCATCGTAGGAATGCTAACGATGAAAGTAACTTATTCTTCTTAGTCCTTAGTGCGTCCAATCTCCTGGTTTTTAAGTAGATATCCTCCCCGTAGAGGCGCCCAATAGTTGAATGCAGGTTTTCACGACCGTTGTCTAATGAAGTATGCATTCTACTAATAAAATCTTTGTCAGGGAAATGTCTAAATTTGGTACATCATCATATTTTTTTATTAATTAAGTTTTTCTAATAAAATTTTTCAATATTTCGCACAGAAACGGCACTTTACCTAATACGATTTTTATTTTTAGGCTGTTACCAACGTCCTCTATACAACATACAACATACTAAAAATATTTTTTGGGTGAAGCAAGAGCGGATACAAAAAATTGTGTTTGTAATCCAAAAAAAATTTTCATTTACACCTATAATACCGCCTTGCCGTGGACACATTGTATACAATACTGCAGGTTGCATATGAAACATTTTTTATCTGCAATAAGAACAAAAGTAAATGGGAGGGGGGTAAGAATATAGTGAATAACCCTCTACACCACCTATATGTTGCAAAACTCGACCACCACCTCGAACCTGACCTGTATTACACAGAATATCTCGGATATATTAGACACACAAAGCCAAGTCGATGTTATCTATACTGACATTCAAAAAGCCTTCGACAAAATCGATCATTTTCTACTCCTTTCTAAACTCAATGCAATTGGAGTGTCAGATATCTTGCTATCCCTAATTGAGTCCTATTTATTTAATAGAACACAATTCGTGGAATACGGTGGATATAATTCTCGCAACTTTTTTTGCAACATCCGGAGTCCCTCAAGGATCCAACCTAGGGCCACTTTTATTCTTAGTATTTATTAATGATTTATCCCTCACTATGAGCTCTACACATTTATTTTTCGCGGACGATTTGAAAATTTACTCTGTAGTAAGTAAGCCAAACGGCTGTTCTGATTTGCAAGTAGCTTAAACTCAGTTAACGAATGGTGCGAGAATAACTACTTAAAACTAAACACATCTAAATGTAAAATAATGTCCTTCTACACTAACAAAAGGCCAGTATTATTCGTATATACGATTAATGATACCGTTCTCGACCGATGTACAAATTTTAAGGATCTTGGAGTAACATTCGATTCCAAGCTCATTTTTTCTACTCATATAAGCACAATTGTTACTTCGGCTTCTAAAGTACTCGGGTATTGTATAAGAAACTGGGGCAGAGCTTTACGGACATCAACACACTGAAATTAATATACATATCATTTATACGAAACAAACTTGAATATGCTCGTGTCATCTGGTCACCTGTTTTTCAAAACTCTAAAATGCAAGTTGAGTCTATACAAAGACGATTTCTTAAATATATATATTTCAAATCCAATGGGTCCTGTCCTGTTAGGGGCTTTGATCACAATACACTACTAAATTCATTCAATTTTGACTCGCTTGAACTTAGAAGAAATTGCACAGCACTACAATTGTTATATAAAATACTGCATAACCAATTAGATTGTATTCACTTAGTAAATAGAATTAACTTTCATGTACCAAGGCAGAACGCTCGTCTGCACAATGCATTTTACGTCAATACCAGCAGAACTAACATTCAGGTTAAGTCTCCAATATTCAACATGTGCAAGATTTTTAATGAAGTCGCTCATATGTACGACCTCAACTATGATACTCTAAACCACATTATTCATATGTACGAAGATTCTTTTAACTGATTAAGTCTAATTATAACAATCTAAACTATAATATCTATCTAATTTTTTTATAATTAATAAATAATAAATTAATGTAATTATGTAATGTAACGTATGTATGTACTATGTATGTATTTTGTATGTATGTATTATGTAATCTAATGTAAATTAATGTAATTTGGTAAATTTTTATCTCATTATTGTTATTTTTATATATTTCGTTCATTATTTTCTGTAATTGGGTGTCAACCTGTTGAAAATAAACGTATTATTATTTTTATTAAAACTAGTCTGGATACTATTTCAAAAGTCTGTAAGAGCTATAATTATTAAGAATACGATCTACGCCTTATAACATTTAATATGAAGGATTAAACATTGTGAAATTGTTGGGTTAGGTCAGGTAATTAACCACTTAACGGAGAGGATTAAATCACTCAATAAATACCAACATGACTATCTATAGGTGTAGAAACTTATAATAAATAGTACTGAAAAACTAATCCTTAAGATTAAACTCGTGTATACATTCCAACGTTCATATTATTACTAATTCATTATAATTACTCTTTTTGCAGTCGTATTTATGTCCAAAGCGTTAATAGTTGTACCATTTAAAGTTATAAACACACGTACACAATGGTGAACATTATGTTTATATGCATGATAATCGTCGATTTCACGCTATCGCAACAATAACTCTGTTCACGTGCATAACTCACCATGGAAGAGAACGGGAATATGTGACTAGTTATGGCTATTTCTGAACAACTTTTTCTCATTTCTCAGCTATTAATTGTGTTCGTAAGAAAACAATTAGAACTTTTTCTCATTTGTAAGCTATGCTTTATTCATTGTTCGTATAAAAACAATTAGAAAAGCGTAATTTTACAATCAATAGTTGTAGCTCAATAAAATGGGAAAATTTGGATGAAATAACTCAGAGCGGGCTCAAATTTTAGGAACAGGCTTATTTTGTGATACTTTTTAACATATCAAAAGTCCCCACCCGTAGGCGCCGGCGGAGGAAAGGAAGTGAGAGAAAATGACTGGGCCAGTTAAGAACATTGATGTTGTTATCTTGAGTTAGTTAGGTATGGGCAGTATGAAAGGAACAATTGTCTTGTTGAAATATGAACTCATTATTAGGAAATAATTGTGACACAGAAGGGAACATAATATTGTCTAAAATCTTAATATACGTTTTACTATAAAATCGTTCCTCAATATGCCACAAAACACCAGAATCACGTGCCGATATACACGCCTACATATTGACGGAAAATCTACCACTTTTATCATTAGATATATATTTCTCATCGAATAGAGTATTCAGAGGACGGTAAGCACGAATACGACCGCTGTGCGTTGACTGGAAAGTTTTTTCGTCTGTAAAGATTACGTTATTCCAAAAATTTACAACATGCGCTAAAAATTCAAGTGCAAATCCTACTCGAGCTTCTTTATGTTCAGCTTTAAGTAAGTATATCGGTGCTGCTGCATGACAGCGTAGCTCCGATTATCTTACTCGCCGGCGACCAGTACTACTCAATCCAGAAGAAACCGTTTCTTCAGCAGCCCGAATAACTGAGTAAAACGGATTTTCTGCTAAAGCATTTACCATTTGCAAATCTTGTTGTTGAGTCGATATCCTTCGTGGCCCTGATCCAGAATTTCTACTAATCGTACCGTTTATTCTCCACTTTCTTAAAATGTTACACACCGAATTTTTGTCAATATTATAACGTAGTGCAATTTGTCTCATTGAGGCATATTAGTTTTTTGCACACTTGCAATAAATTATGACAACTAACTGACAATGTCACAAAAATTAAAGTTAGATGTACACAACTAGATTTTAGCAAAATACCGTTATAAGACTTGTCCTATTTTTTTTGCTCACGACCGTACAACAACATTTAATTTTCTCATATTTTTCACTATTGACCACCAAATGTTTTCCAATAGATTCATATGACGACTCTTCGCGGCCCACCGAAGAATATTATTTTTGGCAAAATAATTAGTTACACAATGAGCAGTGTGCACTGAGCATCTTGCTGAAAAATAAAATTGTTGTTTGGAAACAATACTCTGACTGAAGGCAACGTTACATTTTCTAAAATATCTAAATACTTCATTAAATTCAGTCTCCCATTGATATTCCAGCATATTTCCAAAGCTCCTCTACACATCCATGCCCAAACGTTTACGGAAAATCTGCTGGAGCTATCATTTGATGAAATATAGTGCTCTCTATATCTACAATAAGGCGGTCTGTATACTCAAATATGTCCGTCGTGATATGACTGAAATACTTTTTCATCAGAAAAAAATTACCCTGCCCCAAAAATTCACTGCATCTTGATGAAGTAGATGATTAAATAAGATGGGTCCCATTACGGAACCTTGAGGGACTCCACTTGTCATTCCGTAGCTGTCCGATGTATTTCCCTCTATTTTCATTTTACTCTTCCTGCGAGACAGAAAATCCTCGATCCAACTTAACAAGTTTTCCCCTATGCCATAAAACTTCAATTAGTGAATCAATCTATCAGGGATCTGGTTAAAGGCTTTCTTGAAATTATGTCTATAGGTTCATTTCTGTCCATTGATGATGTCCAAGAGTTCACACACTCCAGCAGATTGGGCACTATAGAACTACCTGGAACCCACGTTGTTTCTTGGAAATAATTTCCTTTTCAAGAAATAATGTTGTAAGTTCTTCGGCTAGAATTTTCTCCATTATCTTGCAAGGCATGGAGGTTAAGCTTACTTGCCTGTAGTTTACAGGGTCAAATTTACTGCCATTTTTATATATTGGAATAATAATGAACATTTTCCATTGATTTGGTATCCCCCCTCTTGTTGATGGAGCATGTGACATCATTTGTTTAAAACGCTGCGGAAGGTGGAAATCCAGCAGTGTTGCCGAAGGTTACGTAAAAGAATCAATGTGTAATAAAACAGAATTGCTATGAAGATCATATCAAATAAAAATATTGAAGATGAAGCTACTGGAGAAAATGCACAAGTGTCTTTGGATGAATTTACTAAAGAAAGTCGTTCAAAGAAATTCATTGTAAACAGAGAAAAAAGGCTTCATTAACTTCATCTGGCTTCAATTTTCAAAAGCCCACCCTTCAAAATTTTATTATTAACATACAATTTACTAAATTCATAATTTGGTTGTGCTAAATTTGTTTTATTAGCAAATTGAATAAATTTTTCTATCTATAGTGTTTTATTATTTGAAAAAATATTACTTTTGGTGACATTATAAGTTCACTAATTTTGTCATAAAAGGCATACTTTTTTGACGTTTGAAGAAAAACGAATTTATACACTATTTTCGCTAAAGACGCAATTGTATGTATAGATTTTATAGAAAAACCAGTGCATAATTTTACTTCTTAGGAGTAATTTTTAATAAAAAATATCATTTCTTATACTTTTCGTTCGTATTATAGTCTAGTATACTTTAACTTGGCGCGTGTATGTATGAGTTAATATTTCCGTACGATTTCATTTACCCCCATATTGTAGACACAGTTAAAGCAATAGTCCAGAAACATTGTCTACGTGGACAACATTTCTGGATCTTTGTGTACAAGAGAAAATGAAATCGTACGGAAATATTAACTCATACATACACACGCCAAGTTAAAGTATACTAGACTATAATTACAAGAAAGCATCAAAAATTAATTACAAGCTGTTTTAGCTCAAAAAACGTATACATTTTTGAGATTTTGAGGATCAAGAGTTGCCCAGTATTAGGGGAAGAACAGATAAGGAAAATATTTTCAACTTTTAACTCAAAATATGTCCAAGTTGATTTCACTGTTTTCTAGCATTCCCTGAGTATAATAAGAACTTCATAATTTAATGCAAAAAATTTACTATCCATAAACAAATTAATATATCATTTACACATTAAATATGCATTAATGGCTAAGGCGGCAGCAAATCTTCTCGACAGGTGACTGGCTAATTTATTATTCGCACAATCATTAGAGAAATAACGTATAACAATTATTTCTCGGAATGTGGAAGCGTACTGCTTTCCTATTGGTCAAAGGAGTAGCCGACATCAATGTACCGCTCTCCTGCCAAATCAAAGAGAAAAGTTGTTTGCGGCCCCGCTTGTCAAAGACACACTGCGAATGCGACGTCAGATATAACGCCGATAAAATGCAATTAGCATCTACCTACCATAACAGTCGGTAAAGGTTTGTTTTCTAAATGACAGGGTTTGCTTGTACGGCATTTACGCTTCAGGAACCTGCACGTGCGAGGGCGGAATTTTAATGTATTTAAATCGAAGTTTGGTTTTTTCATAATTATAACACACCTGCATTGATGGTATCATAGGCAGACCAAATATTTAATATTCTGTTTTGTAATTATTATTGATATGAATAAATGAATACCAGAATTGTTGTGCTTTCATTGGACAGCAAACTCTAATAACACGCCATATTATTAGGTCACCAACAAGAATAGCTCAGAGTCGTTCAACAATAGTTGACTAAACCAGGTGATTTTTTAAACCTGAATCTTTCAAATATCTCGAATAATAGGCACTCTACGAAAAAAATGCCCGTAATGAAAATTTTGTTATTCCGCGGAGAAAATACATTAGAACTTAAACTATTATAAAGTTTACTTATTAGGTGACTTTAATATTCCCGAATATAAGCAATACTCCGAAAATGATAATTTTACTGGACCTATGTTAGAACTGCACTCGTTCCTCAATTTCTTTGATCTTAAGCAATATAACACAGTACTAAATTCAAACGGACGTATGCTAGATTTGGTAATGTCTCACGAAGCTCGTAAAGTAGCTAAATCTGATGAAGTCTTACTAAAAGAAGATTTACATCGTCCTGCACGTTGAATCTTATAATTTCTGTAAGGCAAACTATCACACATTGTACGACAGCATCAGAAATTATGACAGGACCGTTCTAAATTTATTTACTGATGTAAATTCAGCCTGCGAACATTTTTATATAGCATTATATGAAATCCTTGATTCTTGCGTGCCTAAATATGTTTTGAAATCAAAAAAATATCCGCCCTGGTTCAATAACAATATTATTAAGAAAACAGGTGTAGAACATATATACAATGAATTTAAAGCATTAAGAACTCTAATTAAGGCAGACATAGATAATGCTTATAAAATATATTTAAATAATATTTAAGACAATATTACACATGACGTCAAATCCTTTTGGAACTGTATTAATTCTAAGAAAGGTGTATCCACTATCCCCCAAAATTTAATATATAGAGATGACCAGTTGAATAATACACAAGAAACTGTGGACGGGTTTGCAAGGTTTTTCAGTACCTCATTTACTCACGATTCGCTTAACGAACCCCTCCGTATAATTTTTAATATGTCTTTGAAGTGTGGTATATTTCCGGATGTATGGAAAGAATCTCATATCTGCCCGGTCTACAAGAAGGACGAAAAAAAAACAATGTAGAAAACGATCGGCAAATTACTATAATTTGTAATTTCGCAAAAAATTTTTGAAGTAGCTCTGCATAACGTGCTCTATCCACATATAGAGGAGCAGATCAGTGTGCATTAATACGGCTTCGTTAAAAATAGATCCACGGGTTCAAACCTATTTTGTCTTACGCAGCATATCGCTCAATATATGGATCTAAACGGCCAAGTAGATGTTATTTACAAGAACTTCTCCAAAGCCTTTGATAGAATTGACCAAAATTCAGACAAGTGCTATGTATTTTTATTAGCCGTAGAATCCAAATCCGAAAAAGAGGAGTTCCTATTTAAGATTTCAAAGTTACATGGATCGACTTACAAGAAGGGGAGGGGGGGACTAATTTTAGTACTGATGTATTTCCACCGCGGAATGATTAAATTTCGATTTTGGATATTTTTTTCGTAGAGTGCCTATGATTCGTGATATTTGAAAGTTTCAGGTTAATAAAATCAACCGCTATGATAATGGATAGAAAGCACAGATTACTTGAAGTACAGTTGACTCCAAAAATTAGTGAGCATAATATAATAACGGTAGCAGGATGCTACGGGTTTCTTGTTAAATATTTTACACCACTTACACCACTAGAGATGCAATATCTTGAAATGTACGGGCGTGAGCAAAAAAAAAGGACAAGTCTTATAACGGTATTTTGCTAAAATCTAGTTGTGTACATCTAACTTTAATTTTTGTGACATTGTCAGTTAGTTGGCATAATTTATTGCAAGTGTGCAAAAAAACTAATATGCCTCATATAAGCGATTAAGTTCAATCTGGAGTTATTGTTAAGCACAAGATGGATGAGACAAATTGCACTGCGTTATAATATTGACAAAAATTCGGTGTATAACATTTTAAGAAAGTGGAGAATAAACGGTACGATTAGTAGAAATCCTGGATCAGGGCGACGAAGGATATCAACTCAACAACAAGATTTGCAATTGGTAATTGCTTTAGTAGAAAATCCATTTTACTCAGTTATTCAGGCTTCTGAAGAAACGAACTTTCCTGGATCGAGTTGTACTGGTCGCCGACGAGTAAGAGAATTGGAGCTACGCTGTCATGCAGCAGCACAGAAATACTTACTTAAAGCTGAACATAAAGAAGCTCGAGTAGGATTTGCGCTTGAATTCTTAGCGCATGATGTAAGTTTTTGGAACAATGTAATCTTTACAGACGAAAAAACTTTCCAATTAACACACAGCGGTCGCATTCGTGTTTACCGCCCTCCGAATACTCGATTCGATGAGAAATATATATCTAATAATGATAAAAGTGGTAGATTTTCCGTCAACATGTGGGCTTGGATATCGGCACGTGGTCCTGGTGTTTTGTGGCATATTGAGGAACGATTTAATAGTGAAACGTATATTAGGATTTTAGAAAATATCATGCTCCCTTCTGTGTCACAATTGTTTTCTAATAATGAGTTCATATTTCAACAAGACAATTGTTCCGATCATACTGCTCATACCGTAACTAACTGGTTTCAAGATAATAACATCAATGTTCATTCCTAACTGGCTCAGTAATAGTTCAGATCTCAACCCTGTTGAAGAAGTATGGGGACTACTCGTAAGAAGTATCCAAAAACTACGGATTGCCGAAGAATTACTGGAAATAGTAAATAATGCATGGGAAAATATTATTACTAATGATTATTGTATAAGGTTATTTAATTATATGCCAAACAGACTTATAGAAGTTATAAATAGAAATGGTGCAATAACGAAATATTAATAGTTAATTTCTTGTTAAGTAGGATATCCTTTGTCCTTTGATCCAGGATTTCTACTAATCGTACCGTTTATTCTCCACTTTCTTAAGATATTACACACCAATTTTTTGTTAATGTTATAACGCAGTGCAATTTGTCTCATCAATCATCCATCATTTACTATAGCAATAACTACAGCATTAAAATAAAAAATAAATTAAAAGTGATATCTGTTTTATCTCGGCTACTCATTACATGTTCAAGTAGAGACAGATTTACATTTAAAAAAAGTTGCCCTATTTTTTTCTGCTCACGACAGTACATCAAGAAGTTATAAATAACAAGCAGCCAATGTAATGTCACTAGAAATTCTTACTAGAACTGAAGTAATTATAGACTTGGTTAAAGTACACTACCAGAAAAATCATGAAAAATCTTGAAATGTCAATTTTTGGCAACATAGGCATTCTGGACATAATTATTATCACAGAAAAATATCGGTTGCGGTAAATTTTTAAGTTTGCCAAGGTTCGAAAAACAAAAATCCGTATGTGAATAGATTTCTTTCATAAGCCGAACTTTTCTCTTGTGCACTTTTCCCCAGAATATTAATTGGAAATAACGGATAGACTATAAAACTCAACAGTTAAAATTCATATGTTGTCACCTCGACTACAAGGAATTATAATATTAAACATTTTTACAGTATTTAAAGGTTATAATTCAGAAAGCTATTATCCAGATCCCAATTAAGATAATTCCTACATGATATACCCACCTTAGACCTTTAATTTTATTATAAACTTTTATTACAATATGCAGTTGCTATAATCTTCTATACATTCTTAAAAATAAATTAGAAATAAACTAATGATGGGCTATAAAATAAGTATAAACTTACCATTAAGACTGGCTATGCAGGTAACTTCAATTTTTTGTAAATAAAATAAATCCACAAACAACACAAAAAGCACAGAAAAATAGCTTGTTAACATTTTCGACAGATAGACAACCTTAAGTACAAAACTACATTACATTCATGACACTGACATTTCGTTACTTGATTTTGTTATTTAGGCGAGTAATGACGGGTATTAGGCTGGGGCCGTTACCTTTTTGAGATAAAAAATTAATAGCAGACAACGGCCGGCTGGAATATATAGTTGAGGTCATAAAAAATTTTAAAAAAACTTTGGAACTTGAGATGAAGGGAAGTAGTGAAATGGGGTGTTATTTAAGGGATGAAAACAGTTTTTCGTGATTTGTGGCGAAACGTGACCTCCTAGAGAAAAGTATTTCATACAAAAGTTGTAGACAATAAAAAAATTCAAAACTTTTATTTCATATATTTTTCGGCATAACCTCAAAGTTTGCGAGAAAATGGCAAGAAACCGATTTTTCTGTTTTTATTTTTTTTTTCTCGCGTGAAAATTATTTAATTTAAATGAAACTTTGTGAAAGTACGTAATTGTTTGCATATAATAGGCATGAATTTTTTCAATTATGGGAAATAAATATTTTTAGAGATTTTACCATTTTTCAGAAAAAACACCCCTATCTTCGGCGAACAACTTTATTGATTTTTTTGGGATTTTGATGTTTTACTAGTGCTCATTTTTTTCGTCGAGATGTCTACTTTCAAATGGTATGTCGATGTTAGTGATTTATTGTCATTTAGCAGCTTAAAATCAACAATAACCGAAAAAAGAATTTTTCGAATATCGAATGTATCGATTTTTTTCATTATTTTCAATTTTTTAGCATACTTATGTTAATAATTCATAATATTTTAATGCAAAAATTTACTTTGGTATAAAATAAATAAATTTGAGTGAATTTCATCACGTAAAGGTAGGGAAAACTTCATGAAACTTAACATTTACATGGAAACCAATAGTACTTTATTAATTTTCATAAGCTACAGTTAAGTTTCGAAAACTTTATATGCATATTAAATTATTCTAAATACATATGATAAAATACAACATACAATTTATTTATATTGGCTACGAATTCTTTACTTTATTTACAAATATTTACTTTATTAATATTGGTTGTGTATAGCTTATAAAAAGAAAAATCAATAAAATAATTGTTAAGATCTAATCAATTTTAGGCCTCTTTTGTTGTGGTTCGTTTTCTTCATCGATCAAACTCTCAAGTTCTATATTATCGTCAAAATCATTGGCATTTTCAGGCTCTTCAATTTCGATGTCATTATTCTTTGCTGGCTCTTCATCAATATCTTCAGAATCACTTAAATCTACAAATACTTCTCTGTCTCTATTTTTTATATTCATCTATGGAACTTTGCCTTATGTAAGCAGCTTTACATTTTTGGTGGATTTTGGCAGATGTCAATTTTTCCATACTTTTGTGTTTGTGGTCGCCTCTTTCTTTGCTAATCCGTACCAGACGCTTAATGGCACCTGCTTTGATTTCGCATAAATCATCTTGATCACTTTTGTTACAAATAATGCAAGCGAGTAGATCCATACTGGACATCTGAAATATTTTTTATTTATATTTAGTATAACAAAAATTGATCATTCTTAGTTTCGTTTTTTCTTCATTTACAGTTTCATTAATTATTATAATAAAAATCAAGTCAGCTGATACTATTCTATAATGTTTTTTACTAATTTATAAAATATTCAGTTTAAATTAATCAATATTATTTCGTCATGAACTTTAAAAAATGCGAAAAAACGAAACACTTTCGAAGAGTTCCTGAGTGACACTATAATTTTTTTGACAAAAATTAAAACATGTACCTCAACTATATATACAACATTTATAGGACAACGCGTCGCAAGTAACCAAGCAAGACGTCCGGTCTCCCTCTCTCGTTTGTGTGGTATCCCTAACCTTATGTTTGTAACACGTGCAAAATCTAAAATAAATTTTAGATGTACAGTAAATATTTTTCTGAAATTTTACTTCGATTTTGGTGTAATTGAAAATACGATAGTTGTAGCTTCAAGCGTACACATCAAAACAAAACATTGTTGTAACATTTAACAATTGTAATTATCATGTATGATACAATAATATTAAAATCATAAAAGCTACTGACAATGTTAAAGGCTACAAATTAATACTCAACTTACTTTGTTATTATCCAACAGCAGTAAACTATTGTCCTAATTGTTCTGGTGATCATGAAAAACATGAGTGCACATCTGAATCCTTCTCATGTAGTAATTGTAAAAACTATAACGTCAAATATAAATCTAATTTGTCAACAAATCATTCTGTAGATGATCCACTTTGTCAGTTACATAAATTTAAATTAGAACAACTTATATCCAACATCAATTATGAATAGTTACCTAAAAAAATCAAAAAATTGGTCATTTAAATGTACGTTCGCTATTTACTGGTTTTGATCACTTTTCCGACATTGTCTTTGATAATTGCTTTGACATTATGGGCATTTCAGAAATATGGCTAAGTGAAAATATACCTTCCGAGGCTGTCAATTTGACAGGTTTCAATTTTTTTAGGAAAGATCGTAATGGTAGAGGAGGTGGCGTTGGTATTTATGTAAGAGATATGCTACTAGCTAAGGAAATTTTATTTGATTTTGCCCAGGTAGAAGGGGTGGAATATTTATGGATTGAAATAAAAATCAGTAAATTTTGCTTATTATTGGGTGTTATTTACAGGCCACCGACCAACAACTTACATGTTTTTATGGATCATTTGGATAATATGTTATCTTTTGTAACACAACATTATTCTTTTGGGGGATATAAATATCGATCAAATGTTTGAAAACCCTGTAGCACAAAGTTTTTTGTCTTATGATTTTAGGCAATTAATAAACGAACCTATTAGAATAACTTGTAATACACAAAAACTTATTGATGTAATATTTTATTATTGGTGAGAAACGTGCCGAGGGATGAATGGCAAGAGGGTGACTAAAAAAAAATTATAGTTTAAAAAAACTAAAAAAACACGCTTTAATAGTAAACCGAACTAAAAAGTAAAAAATAATGTTTAAATATTAAGATTCTTATTTTATTGTAAAAAGCATGGGATTTATAAGAACTGATATCAAGCACCCCACGCTTTTTACAATAAAATAAGAATCTTAATATTTAAACATTATTTTTTACTTTTTAGTTCGGTTTGCTATTAAAGCATGTTTTTTAATTTTTTAAACTATATTTTTTTCAGATTTAAAAACCTATTACAAAAACAAAAACCATAACATGATTAAAATCTTAATTGGAGATATAAACCCAAATATATTACAAACAAAATGATGTATTAATAGTTTAACTAAATTTATTACATTTTCATGTAGATAAAAATAAAAAATCATTAATTAACTGTCCACTGTGTAAAGAAACACAATACTTTCATACCGTTTTCTTGCATGTCTGCATTTATCAGACAAGGAATATCTCTTAATTATCTGATTGTAGAGAAGTTAATTATATTAAACCATATAAGGGCATGTCAAGTTAGAGAATTAAATATTAACTAACGAATGATTGATGTATACGCATTCCTATATTGTATCTGGTTGAGTCGTATAGATGCGTTATTAATTTAAAATAAATGGAAAAATTTGTACACTAATTAGAGACAAAGACAGTTTTGTTGTTTTAGCTTCTTAGTTGAAATTGTTCAACCGAAAGTAAAATGTTTTAATATCGTCATGATTGACTGTCACAAAGTAACGGCTTCCACAACAGAATTTTTATAAATATATTGTTAAATATTCTAGATCTCCTAACCTCCTCATCTTTACTGTAAGTATTTACATTATAATCGCGAAATACATATTAACTTTTTATCGTTCAACAAAAATAATATGGAGAATTAGTACATTATATACTAAGGGAGAGAAACGTCTTATTTTTCCTGAGGTGTAATTTGAAGCCCGAAGGCAACAAATACATCGAGGGAAAAATGGCGGTCTCTCCTGAGGTGTATACTATTTTTTCCACGATCGGGAGTAGAAACATTTATTTCATAAATAAAGAATTATAATAAATTGCAGCGAAATTACAATATTTAGAAGCCTTTGGGATATTTCCATTCAACGTATCATGGCAACAGATATTTGTCAAGTGCAAAAGTTGAGTTTTGGCATTTTTGGTATGGAAAACCAAGAAGAACCGCAAGATGTCGTTGAAGCTCCGGTGCGGCAGTTTTAAACTTATTACTCACAAAATCAAGAAATTTGTATGATAAAGCGTACAATCAGTAAATATGCAATGTCTTATTAATTAATAAATAAGAATTACATTTTGTTTAACTATTGGGCATGAAATAAAAACTCCCCTAGGGAAATTATTGTCTTATTTCGTCCCTAGGGAGTAAATGCTTTACTTCTGTCACAATTTTGATGCCATAGAAATCGATTTCTACTCCCGGTCATGGAAAATAGTAGATTATATATTAAGGGAGAGAAACGTCTTATTTTTCCTGAGGTGTAATTTGAGGCCCGAGGGTGAAGCCCGAGGGCAACAAATACATCGAGGGAAAAATGGCGGTCTTTTCCGAGGTGTATATACTATTATTTCCGCGATCGGGAGTAGAAACATTTATTTCATAAGTAAAGAATTATAATAAATTGGCGCGAAATTACAATATTTAGAAGCCTTTGGGATATTTCCATTCAACGTATCATGGCAACAGATTAACTATTGGGCATGAAATAAAAACTCCCCTAGGGAATTTATTGTCTTATTTCGTCCCTAGGGTGTAAATACTTTACTTCTGTCACAATTTTGATGTCATAGAAATCAATTTCTACTCCCGGTCGTGGCAAAAATACATTTCGTATGACAATTGTCATATTTTTAGTTAACTAGTATCTATTGGTATTCTTAACCATAAGATAACCTCGATCTTGAAATAAACCAAACAGTGTGAAATAGACTTTTACAGAAAATCACTACTTTTTCTCAACTATTAGGTAACCAATGATTGTGAAACCGGCTGTTAGAAGATATTATTGCAGTCTATTTTAAATGTTTTCTATAAATTATTTTGCTTCCACGTCCAGTGGAATAAAATACATATTATTCAAATTTTCTTATTATTATTCCTTTGGCGAGCAGTGTGATCTAGTTACTGTTGGATTAAATACAAGTAACTCATTTTTTGTGCCCGGTAAATAAAGATCTTAGAGTTTTAATTGTGTTTCTGATTCCAGATATCGTTTTTGGCAATGAGTTTATATCATGCATTTCATAGAGACCATTATTATTCATAGTAATAATCACCATCTTATATTCCTTTGTCGGTTTCCAAATAAGAACAATGTTTTTCACGAACTATTTGATAATTTTTGTTGCGTTTGTGGTTGTTGATTTCGTTTGTAGAAGCAACGTCATTGTTTTTGTTAGTGTCACATTAAAAGTTCCAATTCTCTCCAGGACTCCAGGAATAAGGGAGTCAGAATCCCAAGATTTATGACGACCCCCTTTTAGCTCAGTCAAATTAGACAAATCTGTGGACAAAATTCCTAGATAGTTGGAATTTTTAAACGCTTTCTTTACACTTGGGCAGAGGAGGGGGCAGGTTTAAAGGTACCATTTTTCAGTCTTTCGCATATATCTCGGAAACGATGACTCCTATCGGTTATTATCTTCTTATCAAAATTAAAGCTGATAAAATTTACTACATAAATAGTTCTATACATTTTTGCAATAGGACTAATCATAAGCATGTTATAGGCCTGACAAAGAAACATCATTTCAAAAAATGTGCTTTACCCGCATTTAATATAGAGTTAGTCTTGTGATTTGAAAAAAATGCCATTAAATTGAATTTATTGGGTCCAACACTTCATTAGAGGAGGGGGTCGATGAAGTCTTTCGAGTTGTCCTCATATGCTGCACTTTCGCCTTCAACCTAAACATTGAAAATGAATTACAATCTTGTTCAGTACGATTATTTAATATAGATTATTTGAATAAAACTTACAGTAAATTGAATATATTGGGCCCAACAGTTCATTAAAGGGTGTAACGGGGGTCTATTAAGTCTTTCGGGTCATCCTCATATGCTAAATTGTCGTCTTTAACTGGAGGGCCGTTAGTACACGCGCCCTCACAGTTACCGCATATTAATGAGCAATGAATACCTGCCTTGCGACATCCACAACATGCACCACAGCCTTTGGTGTAGCTGCAGAATATTGTTGAAAGGATGGCAGCTGGCCAACTATCGTATGCTTGAAGCAATTTTACATTACATCGGATTATCTGAAGATGCTACTATGTTGATTCGAAACTATATGAATAATAGACAACAACAAGTTAATATCGATCATGAAAGCTCCTATTCCTTAGCACTCAAGCCGGAGTACCACAAGGGCCCATTTTGGGTCCATTATTTTTCAATATATATTCTAGCCAGTCGGTCAAATCTCTGTCTTATTGTCAAGCTCACTTTTATGCAGACGACGCCCAACTCTACCATTTTTTACCTCCAAGCGAGACAGATAATGCCTGTACCCACATTAATGAGTATTTAAAACATTTTGTAGACCTACCCAAGGACCATTGTTTAGTTATAAACCCAAATAAATCTAAAGTCAATGTTTTACATAAAAAAATACAGAAATGATGTAAAAAGAACTATATAAATTTCTATTGAGAATCAAACAATTGAATCTGTAAATGAGGCAAAAAATTTGGGGTTCAAAATTGATGAAGATCTAAAGTTTGACACGCATGTTAATAAACTAGTACAAAAAACATATAATGCCCTCAAATTAATATATGGTAATAGGCATTATATACCTCAGAAAACTAAAATTACATTATGCGAGTCACTAATCTTGTCGTCACTTAATATTGCGTTCATGGCCCTAATTTAACTAGTCTATATAAGAATGAAATTAAGAAGATACAAAATTCATGTTAAAGACTTATTTTTGGAATTCGAAAGCGGGAGAGAATTTCATATAGACTAACGGATATATGCTGGTTAAATATAAACAACAGACGAATACATCATGCGGCCTGTTTATATCATAAAATCACAATAAATAAATCACCTCAATATTTATACAGGAAAATAACATTCAGAACTGATGTTCATAATTTAAATGTTCGATTCAAAGGTTTGTTAACTCCTCCACCTCATCGCACTGAATTATTTAAAAGGTCCTTCCGGTATCAGATATTCAAAGTTTATAACTCAGTCCCTCATGAATTAAAGAATAACAAACTTAGTTCGTTTAAAACCAAACATAGGTCATTATTATTTACGACTCAATATCAACAATAAAAAAGATATTTAATTGTGTATTCTATGTATTTATTTGCTTTATTTTTGGTTCCTCTGTTAAAACAATTTCACATTAAGCAAATGTAATTTCTCGCTCATTACTTTCATGCTTTATGCTATTGTCTGTGTAATTGTACTATTCTTTTTTCTTTAGATTGTACAGATCTTATTTTAGACTTACGTAATCAAATGTTATTGTGTCTTATAGTAGTTATACTTATTGTATATATATTTACGAGATATCGTGCATTTTGTAGGTTAAGTGTAAGAGAAATGTTGTACGTGTTGCAGCAGTTTAACTTCGCCGTTTATTTTTGCCAGTATCTTATTCTTTTTTTCACTGGTTGTTATGATGTTATGTTATTGTGGTGGAAATAATAAAGACGTTTATTATTATTATTATTATCATAATTCGACTTTTTCAGTGAAATTTGGTACAAGTAGTTTTGGGGGGTTGCTGAATCGAGTGGCGCACTCAGATTTGTAATTAAAAAATCGCTAATAAGATTTCATCCCTTTTGTGACCCAAAAAAAAAAAAATCATAGTAGGACACGCTATTATGTTTTGTAAAATTTAATATAACACAAAGATGTACTTTTCAAAGACCTTATTTAAAAAATATATTTCTAAATCAGACATAAAATAAACTTTTTATAGGGGTGTTTCCAAGCAAAATGGGACATACTGTATAAGTAGCAGAGCCAACGCGCTGAAGTCAGTTCAGTACAGTTCTAAGATAAGCCAAATGATCGGATAAGATAAAGAACAGTAACAAGTTGTGAATTATAGTAGTTAATCTATAGTAGATAAAAGTTATAATTAATGTGTTATTATAAGGATTAATTATTGTAATTTAGGTGATAAATAAATCAGTGGTTAGTGACAATTCGTGTTGCAATTATTGGACCTACCTTTGGAGTATTTATTACAGGGACACGTAACAATCTAACCTATACATAGTTGCTCTATAATTACGCGACAACCCAACAATAGAAAAATTGTGTACTTTTGGCACGGAGGAGCATAATTTTTAAAGCGCCCCTCTTGGAGTGAGGCTAAATTGTCTGCGGTCGTCACCGTCTGCGAGCGTTTGTCTCTTAGCTTTTAGGACCCTATTAAAATTGCAAAATATCTAACCGCAGAGAATACACGAAAAAACCACATGTCACAAGCACGATTTATCATTTAAAGCGCAAACAACAAGCTCTGTAATTATACATAGACATTATAACTGGAATTAAATATGCATGTTATTGGAATAAACTTGCATATTATTTCTTGACGTAATTACATGATATGCATATACCGGAGCCCACATGCTGAGCTATATTTTTATATTATTAACGTGTACAATTTATTGCAGCTTTGTATTAAAAATTGTAGAGGTGAAAAGTTGACCTGTCCTGTTGTCTGCTTGTCTTGCAGGTTTATATTAGAAAAATAAAGGATTGTCGTTTTCTTATCAGTTTCAAAAATAAAACTAAGATTCTTGTATCTTACTTTATTAAAAAATAACGCAGTTAATAAAATGTTATGGGTTAAATAAAATTTAAGACCTATATTTTGAAATTTTGACAAAAAGTCGAAAAAGGCTATTAAAAACCCTAAGGTAGGCTAGCTGCAGCGGGAGACTCTAGAGGTGAGATTCGTTTATTTTTAACGATTATGTATTTTGCCAAATAGAATTTATTGAGCGCCAGGTAATGTTTAAACAAAATTTCACCAACCTCAAGCCACTTGATCGACACACTGATTTCAACAAAAAATTACCAAACTCAGTGTTATTTATTTTAAAACTTTTAGTCCAAGTAGAGGAAAAAGGAAAGGAAAAAATCGAATGTAACATTTATTTACAAAAATTATCCTAAGGTGCCTACGCAATTAAAAAGGAAATTATTTACATTTAAAAACTGTACTTTGCTTGTGATCTTAAATTTAAATTTAAATTTAAATTTGTATTTTGATTTTACTTTTAATTTAAACTTTGATTTTGATTTTTAATTTTGATTTGAATATCCCCATTGATTGGTATACTAACTAAAATTTTAAGCTGGGACTGGGAAAATAACAGTGTTAATGACTAATGGAAATATTTACAATAATGTTACACGAGATACGTGAGTGGGGAAACAGTCCAAAATCATACCCGCCTTTAAGAAAGGTGATAGATCCTTAATTACTAATTACCGGCCCATTGTAATTTTGAATAATTTTGCTAAAGTCCTCGAAATGCTATTGTATGATCACATTTTTTGCCACGTGAAACATTAAATAACAGAATTTCAACATGGTCTTTATAAGGGTCGATCTACAGTTACCAACTTATTCTGCTTAACAGAATTTTTGTCTGATGGGATTGATGATGGTAGTCAAGTTGACATTATTTATACAGACTTCTCCAAGGCCTTCGACAAGCTGAACCATAGTATCTTATTGCAAAAATTACACACATTTGGATTTTCACCTGACCTTATTAATTATTTTTCATCCTACCTTAACAACAGAATATGTTTTATATTGTGGCCATAAGTCGGTCGAAGTTTTACCAACCTCAGGTGTCCCATAGGGGTCTAATTTAGGCTCACTATTGTTCATTATGTTCATCAATGACATTGTTACTGACATTACCCTGAACTGTCTTTTATATGCTGACGGTCTTAAAATATTTTGTAGAATTACATCCGTCCGAGACTGTTTAATTACGCAACATACTTTAGATTTAATAAATAATTAGTGTGTAAAAAACAAATTGCTCTTCAATCTGCTGAAGTGTAATGTCTTATCAATAACAACTAAGAAAACAACTATTAAATATGATTACACGCTTGAAAACAGTGTACTTTCTAGACCTAATACATTCACGCTTGGTTTTCTTATTAGAAATACTCTTCATTTCAGTAACGCCACTGGTCTTAAACTACTGTATTTCTCGATTGTGAGGTCTAACCTGGAATATGCGTCATTGATATGGTCTCCTTATTACAGGACACATATAGACAACTTAGAAAACATTCAACGTAAGTTCTTAAAATACTCATCATTTAAAGTTGATGGGGTATATCCACCTATTGGCTACCCCCATTCGGAACTATTATCGAGATTCTCAGTAGTATCGTTAGAAGATCGCCGTAAAGTTTCTTACCTTACATTTCTTTACAGATTGATACATAATATCACCGACAGTACTATTATAATGAATGTGCTGCCCTTTCATGCTCACAGAACTGGTTCACGCCAGACAGATCTATTTAAACTGATCACGCTCAGAACAAATATAAAAAAAATTTCCCCACTTCAAACCATGTGCTCTATTTATAATAACATTCATGAACGTATCGATATTTTCAGCTGCAACATTGCTTCCCTAAAAGCATGCATCTCTTATCAATAATCATCATTAATCACTAAATCAATGATTGTTACGTGTTTTGTAAATCCTGTATTAGATTATATTATACCATATTAAACACCTTAGTTATTATATCATACCTTAGTTATATATTATCTTAGTTACTTTATATCTTATATTAGTGTTAATTTACCTGTGTGTATGCACAATTATTGTTTATGCATAGATTCATGTTCTTCTATGGTTGTAATCTTTGCTCACTATTCAGTAATTAATAATAATAATAATAAACGTCTTTATTAGCCAACTTTGGTTGTACAATAAATTTACAGATTAATGTAATACATTTGGCATAAAAGGCGAAGTTCAATATCTATAATACAATTATAGATTTGTTCTACCACTTAACCTGAATTGCACCGCATGCTACAGTATTGATAATTTTTTTTTAGTGCTCAAATAGTATACTTAAAAAATTAAGAAGAATACATAAAATCATATAGATGAAAATAAATATTAAAGGGCTAATTTTGTTCACATTGTTCTTTAAATAAAATCTTTTTATAATTTGATTTAAACTGACTCAGGCTCATTTCTTTCAAACAATTTGGAAGTTTGTTATAAACATTGCATATTTGGTAACTGAAGGACCGTTTAAAATATTCATGCTGATGAGTAGGTGGTGTTAATAAACCTTTGAATCTTATATTAATAGTATGAACATCTGTTCTAAACTGTATCTTATTATATAAATAATGAGGTATTTTACGTATAATAATTGTATGGTATAGACACGCTGAGTGTAACATTCTCCGACGCTCCATGTTTAACCACCCTGTGTGAGTCAGCTTATAAGTTATTCTCTCATGCCTACGAATACCGTAGATTAGACGCAGGTATGAGTTTTGAATTTTTTGTATTTTGTGTTTAAACACAGAGGTTAAGTTAGGTCCATATATAGAGTCTGCAAAATTTAATAATGACAACACTAAGCTTTCACATAACATAACTTTAGTTTGCCTTGTAAGATAGTGCCTGCTGCAATAAATTAACTTTATTTTTGCATATGATTTTTGCATAAGTTTGCTAATGTGACTGTTAAACCTGAGATCACTATCAATCACAACTCCTAGGTTTTTTGCTTCTTCTACTATATGGATTTTATTTTGGTCTATAGTTATATTGATATGTTGCTTTAGATTATGACGCATATTTTTTGGATCAAATGTAACAATATTAGTTTTAGTTGGATTTATGATCAAGCAGTGATCCCTGGCTAAAGCAACAAACATATTGAGGTCTTGATTAATTTGGTAGCAAGCTCTATCTACATCAGCAGACTTAAATGAAATATAAAGCTGAGTGTCATCAGCATATAAATGGTGTATACAGTAACGAAGGCATTTAATTAATTGGCTGGTGTATATGGTAAACAACAGAGGGCCCAGAATAGAACCCTGTGGTACACCAGACTTTAAGGTTAGATAATTTGATTCTTTATTTTGAATTGCAACTTTCTGTTGTTTGTTTTCAATATAATTTTGAATTAATTTAAGTGCACTATCTGTTAACCCTATATATTTTAATATTGATAATAAAATTTCAAAATTCAAAGTATCGAAAGCCCTAGTAAAGTCCAGTAAGATCAAGATTGTACATAAACCTTGATCTGTCGCTCTGATGATGTCATCGACGATATGAAGAAGTGCCGTGGTGTAGCCATGTCCTGGCCTAAATCCAGACTGAGTTAGAGGCAGTACAGATATTTCACAAATATACTCCCTAATTTGAATATCCATAACCTTTTCAACAATTTTTGACAAGGAAGGAAGTATACTGATGGCCCGAAGATCTTTTAGTTCCAATGGATTTGGCTTCTTGGGCAATGCGGTTACCACGGCATTTTTCCACACAGTCGGGAAAACGCTATCAAGCAAACAAACGTTTACTATGTGTGTTAAGTAAGGAATGATATGTGGGCAGCAGAGACTAATCATTTTTATATTTAATCCATCACACCCTGTAGCATTAGTTTTTATTTCACTAATGAGTGTTAGTACAGTAAATTCATCTACTTGTTGGAATTTAAAAGTGGGATCAATTAATGTATCAATTTTATATTTGTCTAGAACAACGTTTGATATTGATGTGGCGGGTAGAGAGTTAACAAAAAAGTTATTAATTTGACCAGCATCGTTTAAGTGATCTGGAATGTTACTATTTTTGCAAGTAGGAATCATATTATTTGATTTTAAAATTTTCCAAGACTGTTTGGCGTTCACATTGTTAATATTAAAATTGAAATATGCTTTCTTCTCCCTACGTACTGCTTGAGTTGTATAATTACGTAACTGTTTGTAAAATAACCAGTGTTCGTTATTTTTAGTACGTTTATATTTACTTAATGCCCGGTCTCTTAACTTTATCATTATCTTTAGTACGTCGGTAAGCCAAGGTGCATATTGTTTTGTACATTTTGATGTTACTAGTGGAGCGTGATGGTCAAACAATTGCATTAAATTGTCTACAAGGAAGTTAACTTTTGAGTCTATATCATTGAAATCAAAAATTCTGTAAAAAGGAATAGCAAATAAATCTAGTTCAAAATTATTGTAGTTAAATTTTTAAAGTTTCTGGGTCCTTCGACCTGTTGGATAGTGTATGTAAAAATAAAAATAAAAAATAAAATAAAAATAAAATAATAAGATAAGTCAGTCACAGGTATGGTGTAGTATATTAGGTGGTCCGACACACGGCATTTGCCATGTTAATCGACGGCTTCATAAGTGCTTGGTTTCTATTTAATTCAGTAGATGGCGCCCGGAATATACACCAATTGCCTAGACATAGACAGTGAACTCTTATAGAGTTTTTTTGCCAAAAATTATTGCTGGGCTATGTAGATTCTGTTTTTTAATAATTTTGCATAACCAACACAAGCTCCCTGTATGCTTACGTGTTACGCAAAAATTGTGTTGTAATACCGAAACTGAATAAGTTTCTTTCTTTCTTTCAATTCTGAAGGGCTCTATCTTTATAGGAATGCGATTTCTGATAGTGGTAAATTTAAGAAGGCTTTCTTGACGCATATTCTTTCCTGTTATTTGGGTTTTCTACCACATGTATTATCCTCTTCGGAAACAAATCACCGAATCTACAAAATAATAGAATTATTGGAATTATTATTATTTTGTAGATTCGGTGATTTGTTTTCAAAGAGGATAATATATGTGGTAGAAAACCCAAATAACAAGGAAGAATATTCGTAGAATGCCACAAATAACTTTCAGACAATATCCTTCTTGACACGTTCCATGGTTAATCGATTGTCATAATTTTTAAAATATCCTGTATATGATATTAATTTTCAATAAGGGTAAGTTTTACTTCGAAAGTTTTCATGAAATTTTCGGGAAATATCTATCAATATGGAGGTACTATCAGCTCGTTTCCAATCGAGTAACATCCATAATCTCGTTGTCCATAAACTTCCACAGCCACTCTATATAACTTTTCTCTACGCATTCTTTCATTTTTCAAGACGATATGTCTCGCCAACGCGACATCTTTTTCTTATTGTAAATAGTGAATGTAAACAATCGCTATCCATCATCATGTTAGGGACATTTTTCACCTCATCAATCTTGCAATTTACTTTACAGTCTATCAACAGCCCTTTGCTGGAAAAAGTTTTTCTATTTCGCAACTTTTTTTATACTTGACGATTTATATTTTGCTGGGCTGGCTCTAAGATTTCGATTCCGTTTTCGATTGCGTTCGCTTATTATAAAATCGAACAAACCAGCCTCGCGTTCACATGAGAAGAAGATAATGTAGGAGAAAATTATACTGCGTCCACTTATTTGGCGTTGCCATTTAAATAGATTCATTTCAATCGTTCAAGCTGAACATTGACAAGAAATATTTTTTCTTATAATAATATTTTTTTTTCATAATGACAACATTACAGTTGTATAGGAATAGTCAAGTTACACAAAAGCAATAAAATATCTTAAAAACTAGGTAAAAAAATCACATACAGAATAAAAGCATTTTGATAACAAAAACAGTTTTAACTTCCTTTTAAAATCTAGCAAATTTCTAGCAATTTTACATTCTGTTGGTAAATGATTAAACAATTTTGGACCCATGTAATTTGGTGAATTAGAGGTTATATTAAGTCTTGCAAATGGTACTCTAAAGTCTTCCTTGCTACGTGTATTTGCGCTATGAATATATTTATTCATAATAAATATATTTTTATTTTGGTAAACATAAACACATAGTTCAAATGGCAAAAAAAATGGTACAAAGATGGCAAGGTTAAAATCTTATACTCTCTAAACAATTCTTTGCAAGAATGGGTACTAGAGACATTCACTATACGACGCAATATACGTTTTTGAGCAATAAGAATGTTCTGTGATAGAGTGGAGTTTCCCCAGAAACAAACACCATACCTCATTCTGAAATCCACTTGGGCATAATATAAATTAACTAATTGATCCCTAGTAAGTACTGACTTAATATTGTTAATTAGGAATGAAATAGATGAAAACTTGGAAATTATATATTCACAGTGTGATTTCCAGTTTAAACACTCATCAATATGTAAACCTAAGAATTTTATACTATTATGTGTACCTGTTATAATAGAGTTGTTGACATTAAAAGAAATAGATTCGCAGTTTTTCTGTCTATTATGAAACTGAGTTAACTGAGTTTTATTAGTATTGAAATGAAGTTGATGTTGATCGAAAAATGTAGATACTTTTTCAATGACGTTATTACATTTAATTTTTAACTCATTATGCATGGGATCTGAAACAATCATGGAAAGATCATCGGCGTATATTGAAAAGAATTCGTTACATAACATGAAATCAAGCTCATTAATATACAGTATGAATAACACAGGGCCCAATAATGAGCCCTGTGGAACACCCATACTTAGAAACGAACATCCAGAATTGACCATGCATGTCATACTTTCATTTACATATTGTATACTTACATACTGTTGGCGATTGATTAAAAATGACTTGATCCAGTTTAATGAATGTCCTCTAATACCATAATCGTTCAATGAACTTAACAATTTTGTATGGTTGACGCAGTCAAATACCCTGCTGAAACCAAAAAATATTCCAACAGGGCATTCCCCTGCCCCAATGTGATTAATAATACGATTATAGAATGCTGTTACGGCTGTTATAGTTGACTTTCCACAACGAAAACCATGTTGCTTATCCGTCAAAATTTGGTGTTCCATTAGAAAATTAAGTAAGCGACCTAGATAACAGTATTCAAATAGTTTAGAAAAACTAAATGGTACTGTTACAGGTCTATAATTCTCCAAGAAATGTGGATCGTTTTTCTTAAATATGGGTACTATACCCATTTTTAGTGTATCTGGAAACGCTCCAGTATTAAAGGACAGATTTACCAAATAAGTCAGTGGAGTTATCAATAATTTTAAAACTTTTTTAATTAAAAAGCCAGGAACATCGTCTGGTCCAGATGATCTCTTATTTTTTAGTTTGCTATTTAATAAGGAAAACTATGAACGGTCACACGGTCACAAAAACAATGTATGGTTGATACTTTTTGATACTTTATTAGGAAAAGAAGTATTACTGTGAGTATTGGGTATTTGATTTACGGTAAACGACATAGGTCACCACAGTTAATAATAAATGTTCTTTGGCTTTGGCAATTAACCGAGCTCTTTATATATCCAAGAATCAGTGTCTTTTAATAAAGTCGGTCCTTCAACTTTCAGTAAGTCAAAGAAACGGATGCCTTTTCGTTGTCTTTATGGTTTATGCTAAAGTCCTTATTGTATTATATATTTCGAAGCATATTGTACGATAATTTCATTACGTCGTCAACCACCCCTCATAATCATTTCTTGCCCTGAAGATACAATCCGGCATTTATAAAAGAAAATTCTTTCTATCGGTAATATACAAAGTATATATCAGAAACACGAGGTTCTTTGATATAATCTTGTTATAAAATGGAAGTAAATTCTATCATTCTAAATAAGTATGTATTAATGTAGTCTAGTATTACTGACGATTTTGATACAAATTAATGTTATAAGCAATGGGACTAATGAATATATAGACTGGGAGATAATGACGTACGATAATGGGCGGGTGTTTGGGAAAGTGAAATATGTCCAAAAATATAATAATAATAATCTCTTTATTTAGCAAAAATAAGCTATTTATAAACTTACATTTCTAGAGCATAAGATACAAAAAACTAAACTAAACTAAACTAAAAAAAAAAATAATACTATGTATAAGTTCTCAAAAAAAGTATCTCAAAAGTAAATTATCCTATGAATTGTTTCTGATTAAATTAAATTACGTATACTTATTTGACATGTTGAAACCCGCTATATATATGAAACGATTTTAATTTTTCTCACTTTCGAATACATGGGCAATTAGTTCTTTTTTAAATTTTATATAATTATTACATTGTTTTATATTATCAGGAAGTTGGTTGAATACAGTGAGTCCTTTATAAAATAACGTTTTGGCTAATCTGTTTGATTGTGGAGTATCTATAAAAAAGTCATTTACATTTCTCGTATTATATGTATGTACGTCTCTCACGAATTTAATTTTATTTCTTAAATAATCTGGGGTTAATTTGTTTTTCATTTTAAAAATCATATCTAGTGTTCTAAAGAGAATTCGCTGTTTAACACTCATGAAGTGAAGTACTTCAAGCATTATGTTTATTGGTGTATATTTGTTACATTTCAGAATTATTCTCATGGCTTTGTTTTGTATAACTTGAAGTGTTTGTATTTCATTTTGGTTTAGGTTAAATAATACTGTTGAACAAAAGTCACAATGTGTGGACTAATTAAACTTTTATAAAGTAAAACTTTTATGGACATGTTTAAGCAGTTGCTTATTCTTCTTAAAAAATAAACTTTTTTTGACATTTTATTCATTATATACTTGAAATGACTTTTGAAATTAAGATGATTTTCATCAATAATTACTCCTAGATACTTGATTTCCTTTACTTTATCTAGTCTGTTTCCCATAATTTCGATACTTAAATTAGGATATGAGAGATTGTACGTTGATAATTTGAATTTGTTCCCTATTAACATATATTTAGATTTACCTACATTTAAACTTAAACTATTATCACCCAACCATTTACTTATTACTGATAAATCATAATTCATCGAGTTAAACATTGTTGGTAAGTCATCACCTGCAATATATATCATAGTATCATCCGCAAACATAGATATTTTACAATGTTTTACATATTTCACAATATCGTTTATGTATAAATTGAAGAGAATTGGTCCGAGAACTGTCCCTTGTGGAACGCCATGGATAGTTTGCAATTTTTTTGATATACTATTTCTGAATTTAACATTTTGTGTTCTAGAGTTAAGATATGATTTAAACCAATTTAATACCTCGCCTGTAAGACCAATTTTTTCCAGTTTACACAGTAATAATTCTCTGTTTATAGTTTCAAATTCACGTCGGAAATCCAAAAACACTGCTAATATTACATGATTGTTTTCTAAAGACTTGTACCACTCATCACAATTATTTAAAATTACAGACTCACAAGAATGATGTTTTCGGAATCCTGATTGGTTGCACACTAGAACACGGATTTCATCACAGAAATTCAATAGTTGATCTTTAACCTCAATTTCCAAAATTTTTTCGTACACTGGTACCGTATTTATAGGTCTATGTTCTTCTCCCAATATTGTGTTTGTGATTTTTGGCACTGGTATGATACAAGATGTCTTCCACCCGTCTGGAAATTCACCATGTTGTAATGATAAGTTTATTACATCAAGAAACTGATTTCCTATTACACTGAAAGCATCTTGCACTATTTTGGTCGGTAACCTATCCTCGCAGTCTATGGTATTTTTAGATTTACAATTATTTCTCTTAATTTTGGCATGGATGTTGCTTGAAATGAGTGAAAGCTGCCTTTCTGATCAATGTTTTTAAGAATTTTTTCATAGTTATTGCTAGGGTTAATATTGGAAGTAATTTCATTTATGCTTGAGAGAAAAAATGTATTAAACTTCTCCGCAATTACATCTTTGTTTGTTTCCTGTATATTCGAAAATTCAATACATTCACTACTAGCAGGATTTTTATCTGGTAATAATTTTTTTAATTGTTTCCATAGTTCCCGTCCATTATGAGAGTTTGACGTAAATAATATCAAACATAAGGTAAGTAAGATACACTTTAAAATGAACCGTTTTATGTTTGTGAAAAGGGATATAAGTCTATTAGTCCAGGTCAGATAGTTTATTTTTTCGTAAAATCCTTCAGTGCATTTTGTGAAAATATATATTTTTTAAAAAAGGTTTTATTTAAATGCTCTATAAAGTAGAAAATAAACTTTGAAGTAAATCAAACCCATCATTTCAAGTTTTTTATTGAAATAGGCTTAAAATGTCATGAAACGTCGAGATTTTAAATTTGAGCAAAAAAAAATTTCCTGTTAGTCTGTCGGTTTGTCTGTAACTTTTTTTGTGCGCAAGTTTACTCTGGAACAGTTTATGATATTGTCTTGAAATTTAATACACTTATGTATTGTAATGAGATCTGGAACTAGATTATATTTTTATCTAATTCCGTTGAAGGGTTCGGGGTAAATGGGGTAAATAAGGGTAAATGGACAAAGCAAGCAGGTAAGAGTCCATAAAATTAGAATTTAGGGCATGTACGAAGAGTCAAGGTCTCAAAATTTTTTTTGGTATCAACCATCCCCCCACTTCCATTGTCACTCCCAATATCACCCCTTCACTATCATGAAATGGGGTAAAAAATTAAAATGTGATTAAGTGTATATACAAGAACGAAACGTCTCAAAAAAAATTTCTGACATTAGCTACCCCTTCCACCACCCCCATCCCATTAATGAAGGGAGTAAATAATTAAATTTGGATTTAGTATGTATACGAGAACCAAGGGACTCTAAAAATTTTTTGGCATCAGCGACCTCCTCTACCGCCCCCATTGCCACCCCCACCCTATTATTAAAGGGAGTAAAAATAAAATTGGGATTTAGTGTGTGTACGAGAACCAAGGGCCTTTAAAATTTATTTTGGCATTATTTACCCCTTTTACCAACCCCACCCTATTGTTTAAGGAAATAGAAAATTAAATTGGAATTTAGTAGCTATACGATAACCAAGGGCTTCTAATTTTTTTTTTACATTTGCCACCCCTCTATCACCCCCATTCTATTATTAAAGGGAATGAAATATTACATTGGGATTTAGTGTGTATAAGACTTGGCTACAAAATCTGATGTGGAAGTAGTGATTCCTTGGGCAGCGGTTTTTTTATATATTTTTATTTTTTACTTTTTAGTCTTTTGATATGCTGTAATTCCCGGATATCGATTTTGAGACGAATCGGATCATAAACGGCAAAGTCGTCCGTCATCTTGAAGTAAATTTTTGACCAGGAATTCGTAATTCGCGACCCCAAAACCTCCAGATATCGATTTTGATCGATTTAGATCTAAATGACAAAATTCGCCAGCCAATTTCTGAATTTAGACCAAGAAATCATAATTGGCGATCGCGAAAATCCCCAGATATCGGTTTTGAGTCCAATCGGATCATAAATGATAAAGTTGTCCGCCATCTTGAAGCCGCCGTCCTAAACTAAATTTTTGACTAAAAATTCGTAATCGACGAACCCGAAAACTCCCAGATATCGATTTTAATGGATTTGGATGTAAATGACAAAAATCGTCAGCCATATTGGTGCCACCATTTTGAATTTCTCAATTTCGACCAAGAAGTCTTAATTGGCGATCTCGAAAATTCCCAAATATCGATTTTGAGCCGAATCGGATCATACACGATAAAGTCGTCCGCCATCTTAAAGTCGCCATCTTAATTGACAAAATGAATTGTCTAAGAAAAGTTCTAAAGTTAAGACAGTACTTCTAGAGAGAGAAGCAAAATAGACTTATATCCAACAAATTTCATTTAAGTGTAGATGGTCAGATGATAATAGTTTGCAACTATTGTTTCTTGTAAACTTTTTGCGAAACAAACAGATTCGTGACAGATGTGTAAAAATACAAAAATTCGTCAGTACCTATCAGATTTTTTGAATTTTCTGCGCTGTTTAAAGGCAGACGGTGAGAAGATCTATTGGACACTCATAAAATGGTTAAGATATTCCCAAAAATCGGCTATCGTTAAATACAAACCAGCTTGAAAGAAGAAGACCCTTTCAAAAAATTATGTTTTTGCGCACGGGAAATGTATGGACCAAAAATATAAAAATTCCGTTGTCCTATAAAACATCAATCCTATTAGTGTTGATAAAAAAAAAGAATCTGTTGAAACTAATTTCTTATATTGATAAAAGTTTCCATGATTTTTAAAAGAACTTCTTGACCAGCGCAGATATCCGAAATACCTTATCAGATCCTGATTCGGAAGAAGATGAATTTGAAGAAGAGGAATCAAATAAATGAAAGAAAATGATATATTTTCAGTTTTATAAATAAAATTTTGTGAAAAGTGATATGTGTGTATTTTTTTTGTTATTTAGAACAAATTTTATATTCCAAAAATATGTAAAGTTTAAGTTCATCTTTTCTATGCCCGTGCAGCAAAAAAAGTTAATCAAATAAAAGTAATCTGTTTGGGAGAATTTTAAGATATCAAAAACTTCAACATTGTTTTCCATAAATTGCAAATTAGACATGTATCACTTTTCTCAAAACACTCTCCCAGCACGGGGGCACTATTGACGTTGTGTCGGGGATTTTTGACAGCACGCGGAACTCGTGAGGTTGAATGGGGGCCCAGCACGAGGGCATATGTGAGGTTATGTCGGGGATTTTTTGACGACACGAGGCACTAGTGAGGTTGAGCGGGGGTCCAGCACGGGGTAATACTGAAGTTAGAACAATTTCCTCCGGTCAGTAATGCAGTTTGAATTTACCGCGCCGTGGTCGGTAAGGGTAGCCGGTCGATAAGGGTGGCCGGCCGGTAATGCAGATACCCCGATTTGAATTTCCCCCGATCGCTAATGCAGATCTCATACTTAACGATAATTACATGACCGTCTGCCCCAGGTGCCGCCATACCTACCGAAACTGCAGTAACGTTCAAGTTACAATAAACTAGTGATAGAAACAAAGTAATGTGTTTTAATATATCGTTACAATATAAATAGTAAATAATAAAAAAGTAAAGAAACCAAAATAGACCCCTGTGGGGCATTGTATATTATATTCTTAATAATTGACATTTTATTGCCAGTGCTTGTCAGTTGATGTCTATCAGTTATATATGATTTAGCTGCAATAAATGACTTAAATGATGTAAAAGTGTACAAATTATGTTCATTTTACTGCTATTATTATTAAAGGTTTTTATAATCTTATTTATTAACGCGTATTGATTGTAAATATTAAGAAGGATATTAAGTAAACTTTCCTTTTCATAATAAACTGTAAATATTACTGGCTTATATAGTCATATTTTTCAATACATTAATAATGAAAAAAGTCATTTATTACATTATATTAAACATCAATTGCTAATTTTTATGAGTAGGACAATAAGTATCTTTTATATAATAACCATTCCCTATATTTATTTGATGAAATTGGATAAATATGCAGTCTTGGCTGCAAAATATAATTCCAAGAGGCAGCATGGATATAATAGGTGTATAACTGTTTTAGGTAATTTTTAGTAAAGGCGTTGATTATAATATTTGTTTTTCAAATATCCTAAGACTGGTCATCAAGTCATCAACACTTACATCGAAAATGTTCATTAAATTATTTACAGTCGCATCCTTTTTTAAATCGGGCCTGTTGGACTTGTAATCTTTATATAACTTCAAAATACTTATTTTTTGTCCTGAGGGATTTGTTTCGGTATCGTTAAACCGATATATAAAAAAAATAGTTAATAATAATAATAATAATAATGTTTATTGTCTGATAAGGAAGAGATATACATATACATAGTTTACAAATATAATTTAACTACAATAAAGTCTGAAAAGTAATAAAATACTTGCGTAGACTATACGAATACAATTTAAAAATAACTAATAGATAAAATATTTAAATAACAAACAAAGTAGAAAAGACTAGTACTAATATAACAACAATAAAAACAATAATAAAAACTGGAGCGAGCGTAGGTGCATCTTTACTATGTACATACTTCGGTATGCGATGTAAAGCAACGACAGGCGCAGTTAGTACTTGGATTGGTGACCATTCCAACAGAAACCGCGTCCTCGCCTCACACATCTTCCAGCGGCTTGCATATCAGTGTATGCGCGGAAGCTATACAACCTTAGGCGAGGGTTGTATAGGAGATATACCATCCTTCGGAGGGGATGTAAAGCCGTCGGTCCCTTGTCTATTAAATGTTAGGCAAGTAAAAGATCCCTACTCTTCTTAAGGGAAGAGGTTCGGCAAAATTCCTGATTGGGTTAAAAAAAAAATAATAAAAACAATAATAATAATAATATGGATATAGGGATAAGAATATGCATACTCACATTTACTTTAATCATTAAAAGACATATATATATATTTACATATGGTAAAAAATATAATTAATATGACCACCATTAGATGCATATTTCTCATATATTCAACATTTTAAAATATATATACACATACATATTACACATACATATACACATATACATATAAGTAAGTATTTAAAATTTTATAATCAGGTTTTATTTTAATTAAATTAAATCGTGTATTTCTATTCGTCGTAAGTGTGTATATTTTAATTTGTTTTTTAAATACATATAGACTTTTTGCATTCTTAATTGCCAATGGTAAATGATTGTATAGTTTTGGTCCTAGAAAATAATAATTTTTTTGACCTATAGTTTTAAGCATAAAAGCATAACTTTTACTTTTTTTCTAGTACTGTAATTATGTTCATTTCTTTTTAAGGATGACCTATTTTGGTGCTGTCTTATATTACAGTGGACAAAAAAAAAGTTGACGTGGATCCATTAGACCGGCTTCTATATTTAAAAGTTCAGTAGGATAAGTATTTTCTTTTTTTAGTATAATTTTTAATATTCTTTTTTGTACAATCATCAATTTATTTAATAATGTTTTGCCAACACCTCCCCAACCTAAAATTCCATAAGTAATATGGGATTCTACTAATGAATAATATAAAATTTTCATAAATTTAATATCATGTATGATTCCTTTGAGTTTTTTAAATTTATAGATTAGAGTTTGGAGTGTTTTGATAACATAATTAATATGTGCATCCCATTTTAAATGTCGATCTATCATGATTCCCAGATATTTGATTTCTTCAGTAGCCATTATAGAAAACTCGTTATTCACATTGAGGTGGTCAAAGTTTGGTAACCTTGTCCTGTTACAGTTTAACGGTAGATAACAAGTTTTAGCTGTATTTATTGTAAGCAGCTTATCGTCAAACCAATCTTTAATTTTTTTGATATCTAATTCGACTTTAGTTTTTAAAGAATTGCAAGTATCATCTGTGTAAAATATAGCAGTATCGTCTGCATAAGTGACAATTGCACCACAGCTTTGAGCAGAGAACAAGCCTTTGAGATAAATATTAAATAAGATGAGCCCTAATACTGTGCCTTGCGGAACACCGCATTCTACATTCTTGTAGTTGCTGCATATACTATTTATTTTGACACATTGTTGCCCATTATTGATATAGCTTTTAAATTTAAAGTTAATGTTCAGCTTTTGTATTTATATATATATATATATATATATATATATATATATATATATATATATGGCATACTGAGGAGAACTAATAAGTTCGAAACCGGTCTATGTCTGGTCAGGGAGTTGACAAATGACATTGGCTACCAATTTTTCATGATTTGTAAGGTGTAATTCAATGCAGGTCGGGGTATTTGCCCGCTGAGTAGTTGTTTCCTGCAAATCATGTATAATAACAGTATATAGGTTAAGTCCACCAAGGGCTGAAGGTCGCCGCTCTCGGTACTTGCAAAATGGCAAGTCGCTATACACCATGGAGACATCTGTGATGTCTGGTGTATAGTAGCATTAGACCACATGAGAGGATTCACTTACCTCTCACCACTACACCATTTACATTAGTCTGTATAAGACTAGCAGGTTGGCCACTGTCATTTGTCTGCTCCATGACCTATGGCATACTGAGGAGAACTAATAAGTTCGAAACCGGTCTATGTCTGGTCAGGGAGTTGACAAATGACATTGGCTGCCAATTTTTCATGATTTGTAAGGTGTAATTCAATGCAGGTCGGGGTATTTTCCCGCTGAGTAGTTGTTTCCTGCAAATCATGTATAATAACAGTATATAGGTTAAGTCCACCAAGGGCTGAAGGTCGCCGCTCTCGGTACTTGCAAAATGGCAAGTCGCTATACACCATGGAGACATCTGTGATGTCTGGTGTATGGTAGCATTAGACCACATGAGAGGATTCACTTACCTCTCACCACTACACCATTTACATTAGTCTGTATAAGACTAGCAGGTTGGCCACTGTCATTTGTCTGCTCCATGACCTATGGCATACTGAGGAGAACTAATAAGTTCGAAACCGGTCTATGTCTGGTCAGGGAGTTGACAAATGACATTGGCTACCAATTTTTCATGATTTGTAAGGTGTAATTCAATGCAGGTCGGGGTATTTGCCCGCTGAGTAGTTGTTTCCTGCAAATCATGTATAATAACAATATATATATATATGTCAATATGACTTCAGAATAGTTATTTATGTACCGAGGGCGATATAAAGATGTTTATGCCCGCGGGTGACGAAAATCACATAAGGGCATAAACATCGTATATCGCCAGTGGTGCATAAATATATTTCACTCTACTTTAGATACCTATATAATTTAAATTTAATAAATGAATATAATAATTTATGAAACAGATATGGCTTTGCTGTTGTCGGTCCTTGCGTCTGTTTTCGTATCCATAACCATGCGACTATTATTTTATTTATTTCTGCCTGTGAGGTAATAAAGTGTGTAAACCTTTCTAAAGGTGATCATGCAGTATGAAGAAATTCCACAAATTCTTGTCCAAAGAGAAACAGAAGTAAATGGCACTGCTACCAAAAAAATCCCGATCACTGAGAAAGAATATGAAAAATTCCAACAATGGGCTAACAGATATTATGTAACTGTCAGGGAGACAGTTCCAATGGCTTGTTTTCACGAACTGGTACGCATCTGTTATTGTAATTTTCCACTGTTTGTGCTTTTTAATAAATTATTGTCCTTACATACTTCTTATTTTTTATAGGCGGAAACATTCTGCCCGAATACATTGTGGTAAAAATAGTCAATGTTGAAGACAACATTGTTGGTGAATAGAAAAATAAACATATGAGATTATAGAATGTTTCTACACCATTTATAATACACGGTGAAAATCTTTTGGGGTTAGGTCCAAGGGTATTAAAGAAAACTACTTTATTAATTAGCCGAAGTTTCGATATTTTTTAATATTATCCTCAGGGCAATTAAACTTAGTTTTCCGTGTGTAGCATAAAAATAAATAAAGAATGTACTGGAAAATAACAGATATGGAGGGTTTAATAAACATACTTATTTATTTATTTATTTGTTTACATACACTGCTCAACAAGTAAACCCATTTAGAGAGCAGGACAAATACACAAATTTAGCATTACATAGCAGTATGGTACAGGTACAAAACATACAAAAAAAAAATATAGAGAAATAATACAAAAAATACACAATACAAAATACAAGAAAGTACAAAATGAAATTACCAACCAAGGAAAAACAAAGGTTCAAGTAGAGTTAAGGAGTTTTTTAATATCATTGATTGAGATGTGAAAAATGTCAAACAGTCCACAGTTTTTGTTGTAATTGTTACACATAGTATGGAGAGGAGAGAATTTTAAAACATTAGAATGTGGGATGCCGAGGTAAAAAGATTGTGAACTTCTGGAATTCAAATTCGGAACGCGGAAATTTAATTGGCTTAAAATGTCTTGACATTGTATATTGCTGTGAACAATATTGTATAAAAATACAAGAGAAAAGTATTCGTCTCTGGTAACCAAAGAATTTATAGAAAATCTAGCTAGGAGTTCTTGCTGCTGGAAGCCAACCTCCGGGTATACTCCATCCGACTTAAACCAGAGCAATTTTACAAATCATCTCTGCACACTCTCCAAGGCGTCAATGTGAATATTGTAATGGGGATTCCAGACGAGAGATGCATAATCTAGTTTAGACCGAACAAAAGCAAAATAGAGGATCTCTAGTGTACAAATATTTGAGAAATCTCTGCTCATTCTGATTACAAAGCCCAGAATTTTAAAAGATTTGGCTACAACATTGTTTACATGCGGTACAAATGTAAGCTCTTTATCGAAGATTACGCCAAGGTCTACAAAGATATTAGATCTCTGAAGTACTGCGCCATCTACATTATAGTCGAAAATAACCGGCCTTGTACTAGTTGTGTAGATCATAAGATTACATTTTGACACGTTTAGATATAATTTGTTTCGAGTACACCAGTTGCATATGCGTGCTAGAATATCCTGCAGTGTGACGCAGTCATCCAGAGATGAGACTGTGCTAAATATTTTAAGATCGTCAGCGTACAGCAAACAAGATACTTGAATACAATTCACGATATCATTTACGAACATGTTGAATAACAGGGGTCCAAGAATTGATCCCTGCGGAATACCAGATGTTGCACCGTATTCGACAGCATATAACTAAAATTACTTATTCTTGCGAGGATGGCACTGCCATGAATGATTCGTGTTTAAATAAATAATTATATTACTTATACTTAACCATGTGATACAGATTTCAGTCCATTTCTGATTCAGACGAAGAAGAGTCACTTCCCACATGAATTATCAGTGGCTCTACTACAATATTTATTGTAATTCCGACCTGCCACATTTTTTTCTCTTTATTTGCTCATGTCGAATGGCTTTTTTCCAATTTTTGGCAGAAACTTTTTCTATAGCTTGCTGAAATAATGAGTGAAAATGTTTCATTTGTAATGAAGTATACAATACTACAGGAATACTGTATACTTTCATTCCAGTTTAACTTATTTTAATCATGCATGGCTCAAGTAGTTCAGTTTTAGATTAGTTCAATACCTGATTAGTTCTTTTGTTAACTTTTAATTCTAACTTCACCAGGCCGCAACTTGCATGCCGTGTGCATTTCGTGCCGGGAGCAAAACCACGTGACCGTGATTTTTGATTATAAAATAGCTAGCCAGAAACCAGTAAATTCAGAGCTTGACTTTCACCTTTCTCGAATGTGTTGAACTGGGATAACGGAAGCTCAAGTTTCTCCGACGTCGTGGCAGCCGCTGGCCAAGTATCTGTTAGGGAGGATCCGAGTGCGTTGAACTGGACCTCCTGCCAGATTGATTCAAGTGTGTTGAACTGGATCTCTCCTGAAACAGATTTCTTAGTCGCGTCTGTTATGTCCTGGAACTTCGATTAGAGAATTGGGGTTACGACGACGTACATAGAGGAAATATGTTACACTCTCTCTCTCTCTCTCTCCGATTACTATGATGTACTTATGTAATAACAAGATTGTCGCAACCTAAGCCATAAAAGATATGGCCACACTGTACATATAATTATTAGGAAAATAAATGTCTTATTTTGGATCTGGATTTTAATTAATATTAACATTGAACCCTGGAATAATCTCCAAACCAGCTACCCGAGCAAAACAAGCATCACACAATTTAAACGTGGTATTGTTCCTGGTGACTTCTTTTATTTGGTCCCATATTAATTCAATAGGATTGAATTCACAATGATATGGAGGCAAGATACAGGAATTCGGCACTCACCGTATCTGCTTCGTAAATAGTCGACTTACTTGCCAACCAGAGGCTTGTGTGTCTGTTCTTCTCATGCCAAAAATTCGGAATCCTCTCCGCTGTTCTACTGTGATAGGAAGCGTTGTCCATCACAGCCACAGAATATTCGGCCAAGAGGCCCAGAATTTGAGCAAACCAATTTTCGAAAACGTCACCATTCATTTCCTCATAGTAGTCTCCCGTGGAGCAAACCATCCTCAATGAAACCGTTCTTAGATCCTATAGGAAACACTATAACGCGACCTCCTTGGCCTGATGGATCTATTAACCCTGTCGTTAAACCCTGTATGAAGGTCTGTCTCGCATTCAAGATTGGTATGCCCTTACATGTTTTAGTTCAGGACAATTAATCGTGACATATAAGAGGTCAAAGGTCGCGGATTTTGTTACCTCGCTTCCTATCGCTCCAACGTGAAAAACACCTATTACAAAAGTTTTTTTTTTCATACATTTATTTAACGTCGGCCTATTTCCGCTACTGAGGCCTAACAGCGACGCCTGTAGACGAGCTACCCCCAACCAGGAATTTTGCCGAACCTCTTCCCTTAAGAAGAGTAGGGATCTTTTACTCGCCTAACATTTAATAGACAAGGGACCGACAGTTTTACATCCCCTCCAAAGGATGGTATATCTCCTATACAACCCTCGCCTAAGGTTGTATAGCTTCCGCGCATACACTGATATACAAGCCGCTGGAAGATGTGTGAGGCGAGGACGCGGTTTCCGTTGGAATGGTCACCCATCCAAGTACTAACTGCGCCTGTCGTTGCTTTACATCGCATACCGAAGTATGTACATAGTAAAGACGCACCTACGCTCGCCCCATTACAAAAGTTAAAGATCTCAATTTTTAATACCTAAAAAAATTATTTGACATAAATACGCCTAGATATGAAGCTGAATATGTGTAAAAATGCAAAAATGGCCAAATTCGAGGATGCAACGTTTATCACCGCATTTTTCTCTCTTCCTACTACTCAAACGGCCATGACACCTGTATAATTATGTTTTTATAAATAAATGCCTTTTCTAAAAGCCCAGTTTGGTTTTCATACACCTACCTGTTCTCGAGATATGAGACACGAAAGATAAGTTTTGATCAAAAAATACTATATCTGTTTGAACGCTATTATCTCGCTCTCTATAGCTCACACAAAAGTGAAACAAGTTATTGCTGTTAGATCATGAAATTATCTAACTAAAAGGTTCCATATACTTTTCACATATACCTTACCGGTTAATAATAATAATAATAAATTTTCCTATAAAATAGGCAATTAAATTGTTACAAGATGCACTCAATTCAAGGATGGAATCATCTTTGACTCAAAATTACCCTTTTCTGCCCATTAGATCGCATAACTGTTAATGCCTACAGAAATCTAGAGTTTATTATGTGAAACTCAAGTCACTTTATAGTTATATAACAAACAAGTGTATTAATAACGGCCAGTAATAATAGAGATATTTAAATTGTTGTGATTATTAATCGCTGTTAATATATGAGTTAGTACAAAACTTTCCCGTCGACTGTATTTTTGATAAAGAAAATTTATTCAAATACAAATTCAATTATTCATTAATTTGACAGTGCCAAGGATATTGATGACATGGCGTCTTCATTTGGATATTTCACTTTATGTATGTTTGGGTGTTTATACTAAAATCGTTATTAATAGTCAAATCGGAGTCGGAGAAATCTACTGAGTCACCTTGCATTGAGTGCTTAGACTTTATTTATGGAGAAATTGATAAAGGCCATTTTGTTGGGACTATTTTTTGACTTAATTATTGCATTTGACAGCGTAGATCCAAATTTACTCTGCCAAGCTATTGAGGAAGCTGGCATCAGGGGCAACCTATCGCGTCTCATATTAACATACGTTTCTAATAGAAAAAATATAGTTAGTGCAAACGGCTCAAAATCAGACCTCTATAACATCGATCTTGGAGTTATACAGGGCTCAGTTATAGGGCCGCTGCTGTTCTTGCTTTTTGTAAACAATCTCCCGAACAATATCACGTGGGGCCAAATTATAATGTTTGTTGACGATACGGCAATATTGGCATCTGCACCGAACCCTGTGCAATTACAACAACAAATTAATATTATTAGGAATGATTTTATAGCCTGGTGTCAGTGTAACAAGCTCTTGCTAAATGCCGAAAAAACTATTTGTGTAAACTTTTATAACAGACGTCCTATAGAGAACGTAAATATTATAATTAATAATTCTAATATTCCCCTTTCCAACAGTGTTAAATACTTGGGCATAGTAATCGACTCTAACCTCTCTTGGAACTCGTGTATAGACAACTTATGTAACAAACTAAGGTCATCTTACTTTGCCATTCTCAATTTAAAAGATAGTTTTGATAAATAAACACTCATCACCTCCTATTACAGCCTCTGTTATACACATATTGCATATAATATCGTACTATGCGGAAAAGCATGCGACACAAACCGAGTATTAGTCATGAAAAGAATTATCCGACTAATGTTCAATATTCCTTGTAGAGAATTCTGACATGGGCATTTGCTTAAAAACAACACTCATAATACGACACTTTACGAAAGAGCACCTACTTATTCTGGAATTGTACTATACAACAAATTACCCAGACAAATAACTGATACAGACAACTTCAATAACCTTAAATTAAAAGTAAAATCCTTCTTACAACAAAACTGTTTTTATAGCGTACAGGACTACTTAAATTTTGTCACTTAGTCAATTAATGCCTGTAATTTTTACTATTTATTTTATATATATTTTTAATTTAATGTGTATAATATGCATATATGTTATTAGTAATTACTTACTTGATTGTGAATTTTTATCATATTTTTGGACAATGTATATACATGTACTCTATCTATGACGATTCTAATCCGTTTTTATATGGCTTAATGGAAAATAAAATTATTATTATTATTGTTATTAAATCATTCAGAAATTACAAGCTTAGCAGTGACAGATATATTGATGATATGGCGTCTTGATTTGGTTATTTGACTTTATATATGTTTATACTAAAATCGGTTATTAATAGTAAAAGTCATTCGTTAATATGGGTCATTAATAAACGATTTTGTATACATTAATAAACTCGTTAATACACGGTCGACGGAAAAATATATTTCCACGCTTTATCTTCAGTTTCATGCTTTTGTACGGCCAAAACTGGATTACGGTAATATTGTCTGAAATTTACAATGTAATAATCATATTTTTAATTTGGAACATGTTCAGAGAACGCACGTATAAATTATAAAGTTTCATAATGACTGATAATATAATAATACATAATATAATATAATAACACCACAGGTAGTTATGACCCCCTTTATCCCGGAAGGCTCTAGAAGAGCCTTGTGTGAGAGGGGGCTACACATTTAGAGACAAGGGACAAGGGTGAGAGGCAAGTGCGCTCACCTCTCGACCACCAGTCATATAATGATGGTCGAGAGGTGAGCGTACTTGCCTCTCATCCAAAAGTTCCGGGTTCGATCCCCAGTCGTGGCAGAGGAAAATACTGTGAGAGGGATTTTTTCACTATACACGAATATTGGGTGTGTGTCCCTTGTCTCTAAATGTGTAGCCCCCTCCCACACAAGGCTCTTCTAGAGCCTTCCGGGATAAAGGGGGTCGTCATTACCTGTGGTGTATTTATTTATTTATTTATTATAAGACAGCAATTCTAATTTCACAATTTTAATATATTTTCCTTCCTTTGATCTAAAATAAAACAATACGCTTTATTTTGGAAAATATGACTGATGGCCCCAATGAAGGAGAATATGGTTAGATCTAAGCAAAATACAGGGTGTTGCATCATGAGAGGGACATAGCTTAATAGGAGGTAGAGAACATCAGTGGTAACCAGAACCTCCCATAGAAATGTCTCATTGGGCCTTCATTACGAAGTTACAGGATGTTAAATAATTTTTGGCCAAACCTGTTTTTTGTCATAACTTTGACAGGGAATGAAATAACGGATTCATATTTGGTACGGCTAATGTACTAACGAGCCCCAAGAGGTACATGTATAAAAAAATATATCCAGGTCCGGACTCACTATAATTTATGTTTCTTCTTTGCATCAATAAAACATCACCCTGTATATATTTTTTTGAAATTTAGATACGATATTCGAAAAGAGCAAGAAAAAACAAACAAAATGGCCTATTTCATTTTTTTGTTACACCTTCGTGGTTATTTAAATACGTTGTTAAATGTGCATGAAAATGGATTACAGAACCCTATTAAATGAGAGGCACGTGAAATAAATAGTTTTATAATTAAAATTTGCAAAAATTCTATTGAGCCTAGGTGGTCTGGGTGAATCCTAATTCCGGCACGTTTTAAAGGTCCATTTTGGTAAAAAACTGTGGTCCTAATAAGTAATCGGGTATGAAATAACAAAGTTTTTAATCAATCACAGTAGGCTTGTTCAAAGAATAAAAGTGACAGATAATTAAAAGAAATCTCCTAAACAGTTGAATAATTGTTTGTTAGTAATTTAATGTGTCAATAATCCGCATTTAGTTAGTGAAAATTTGTGAAAATATTTTAACTATGCCAGTAAAATTTACAAACGTGGAATATGCTGACATAATATTCATCTATGGTTTCTGTAATGGAAATGGTAGGTCGGCGGAAAGAGAATATCGGCTGCGTTTTCCTGGTCGTCGATGCCCTAATCATAAAACCTTTAGTACGGTGTTCCAGTATGCAAGACAACACGGAAAGTTTTCTACTTCTGCAGTTGTGGAGCGTGTTTTACAACAAGGTGTGCAGGAACAAAACAATATTATAAACGTAGTTCAAGAAAACCCAAATATGAGCACTAGACGAATCAGTTTGGCAGCTGGTATTCCTCATTGGCGAGTATGGAGAACCCTAAAAAGAGAACGTTACCATCCCTATCATATCCAGCAGGTACAGCGTCTTCAACAATGCGACGATATCCCCCGCCTGGCATTTTGTCATTGGTTGTCTAACCATCGCCCAGTCATTTACAGAACCTTATTTACGGATGAGGCACAATTTACAAGGGATGGAGTAAACAATTCACGAAATAATCATAAATGGGCACAGGAAAACCCACATGCGGTACGCCAACGCCGTTCGCAACACAGGTTTTCTGTAAATGTTTCGGTCGGACTTGTGAATAGACATTTGATAGGGCCACATTTTTTTGAAGAAAGATTGAATGGTGAAATTTACTTTGATTTTCTTCAAAACATTTTACCGAATATGTTAGAAAATATCGGTATAAGAGGCATGTTGTTTCAGCATGATGGGGCCCCACCACATTTTAACCTTCAAGTAAGAGAACACTTAAACAATGTGTATCCTAATAGATGGATTGGACGCGGGGGTCCACATGAATGGCCACCAAGATCTCCTGATTGTAACCCTTGTGATTACTTTTTATGGGGCCACTTAAAAAACGAGGTTTATAGCATTGAAATTGAAAGTAGACAACATTTAATCCAGCGCATCGTTACAACCTGCGACGAAATACGGAATAATCCAGAAATGATACGTCGAGCAATTGGTGACCTTTCTAAACGCGCAAGAAAATGCACAGAATGTGGGGGAGGACATTTTGAAAATTTACTTTAGTGTCAATTACGTTTTATTTTTAAACACATTTAGTTATTGTTTTGTTATTTATTGTTAATTGAATGGAAAATATTTTATTTATTTAGATTTTAGTTTGCTCTCTTTTCCAATTTTTATTAAGTATAAAATGTTGATGATTTTCTTGATCAAAGTAACTGGTTGCTTAGGCCTAAATGGTTTAAATTATCTGTCACTTTTATTCTTTGAACAAGCCTACTGTGATTGATTAAAAATTTTGTTATTTCATACCCGATTACTTATTAGGACCACAGTTTTTTACCAAAATGGACCTTTAAAACGTGCCGGAATTAGGATTCACCCAGACCACCTAGGCTCAATAGAATTTTTGCAAATTTTAGTTATAAAACTATTTATTTCACGTGCCTCTCATTTAATAGGGTTCTGTAATCCATTTTCTTGCACATTTAACAACGTATTTAAATAACCACGAAGGTGTAACAAAAAATGAAATAGGCCATTTTGTTTGTTTTTTCTTGCTCTTTTCGAATATCGTATCGAAATTTCAAAAAAATATATACAGGGTGATGTTTTATTGATGCAAAGCAGAAACATAAATTATAGTGAGTCCGGACCTGGATATATTTTTTTATACATGTACCTCTTGGGGCTTGTTAGTACATTAGCCGTACCAAATATGAATCCGTTATTTCATTCCCTGTCAAGGTTATGACAAAAAAGAAGTTTGGCCAAAAATTATTTAACACCCTGTAACTTCGTAATGAAGGCCCAATGAGACATTTCTATGGGAGGTTCCGGTTACCACTGATGTTCTCTACCTCCTATTAAGCTATGTCCCTCTCATGATGCAACACCCCTGTATATGGTTTGATAAAAAAATGCAAAGAGGCTGCAGCAAATAAAAACAAAGCACATAAAAAATGTTAGAGGAAGACGATTGGAATAACTAAAAAATATGTAGAAACAATCTTGTCAAAGTAATACGAAATGCGAAGTGCAATTTTTACAAGAAATTGATCGATAACAAACAGTAGTAGAAAAATGTGGAAACACTTAAAGGAAATGAAAATGGAAATGAAGGAAAACGGAATGGAAAAAAAAAATAGTGAAAAGAGTGTCAAAATATAGATAAGCAGATGGTCCATGAGTTGAAGTAATAAATGCTGAAAAATAGTGCTATAATAATAAAAGATTTAATAAATAACAATTATTAAAGAGAATAATTATAAATATTCAAAAGAATAGTTACAATACGTACTTGGTTTATTGTTTCATTAGTTTTGTTCAGATTTCTCTGACATATGTTTCGACATTGCCACTATTATCAAAGAGTCTTAAAAACTGACCTGAAAGTGGTAGTTTACAGTATATATCTTAGAAATATTCTACCTACATAGAGGGGGATAATAACTTGATTTGCTATTTCTTTAAATTTAACAATACAGACCGGAACTAAGAATTTAATTTTAATTTTATTACTGTGTCTAGTACAGGGTTGTTCATAAATTCTGTTTGTGTATTTGTAACGTTTTTAAAGTTTCTTAGGGCCTTCTTAATTTCTAAAATTTCAAGCACGTCTGGGATTTTTCCTTTGTTTTGTAACGGTTCACTTTTTGAGCAAACCCTGTATAAGTGCAAATGAGTACATCACATTAAATTCGTAATTAATACCAGTCTAAATAACATACATATTTAAGATATGTTGGGTTGCCTAGTATCTAAACATTAATATCCTATAAATTAAAACTGAAAAATAAGTAGTACTATAAAAAGTTGCGTTTTTTCTCGGAATTATCTGAATGTGGTGGAAAAAGAAAGATAGAGGAGAACTGTGATTGATAGATGGGCATTAACATCTACCTATTGTGTGAAGTATTACATATACAGTTAATTAAGCTATAAATGCAAAGTATATGGTAAAATTGCATATGTGATCACACAGGAAAGGTGCCAAGTATTCAAAAAGTTACTCCAAGGAATTTTCATGAAGTGGCAATTTGTAGATTTGAATTTTTTGTGAAAAAGCCTCATAAAATCTAAGGTAACTTTCTAATTAATTAGAATGTTTTTTATCTCATATTCAGGTGCAGATTCGTATTAATTTTATCTGAGTGCAAATTAATACCATATTTGTAAACCATCAAACAGCTGTTACATGGGTTCATACGAATATTTTTGGCAATATAGGATTTAAACTATATACTTACCTTTTCTACTTCGAGACGGGCATTTACATTGCTTTTTGTTATTTATTTTTGTTAGTTACTAAGTTGTTTACACGTTTAAAATTATTTATTGTCTATGTTATATTACAAAGAAAAACTCAAAAGGCGGATATCCACTTTTACTATTTTTACCTTCCATGTTATAAGTTATATAATTTTTTACACGCGTTGAAATTTATACATTTTTCCTATATTTTATACTATTAAATTTTATTTGTCTGTTTTATATCCCTTTCTGTCGATATAATCGGCTGGCGCCCACACTAGCTTATTTCAAATTTCCTGTCATACTTTGTTTATTGCAATTAGTGCCTATATGTATATAAAAACATATATGTGGAAAAGATATTCAAAAAGAAACTTAAACTAACCCACAACCCTGACTGAGCTACCGGTCTGTGGGCATTTACTATTTAAAAGCTGTAAGAATAGGCTACAGTTTGTATTATGCAAAAGTTTAACACTACTACCGTTAAAAACTATATTTTATTATCGAAATGAAAATAATTTTGTTTGATATACATATTAATTATACACAAATGAACGACGGCTTACCTATGGGTAGCCCGTTAAGCCGATTATTAGCTGAAATATTCATGGCAAATTTTGAAAACAATCTTTTTACCACAAACGATAATCTCCTTAAATACATACATTTTTGGGTAAGATATGTTGACGATGTGTTTTGTATATGGATCGGTACTGAGAGACAATTGTCACATTTCATCCATTTTCTTAACTCCCTAAACAACAATATTCAGTTTACAGTTGAAATGGAAAAAGACCGGTCAATAAACTTTTTAGATATTACGCTGGCACGTAAAGAACATGGGCTAGAACTTGATATTTGCAGAAAGCCAACTTTTATTGACACTCTTACACATGCAAATTGTAATCAATCTTGTAAGATAAAAATGTCATCGTTTCATAGCTATGTACAAAGACTATTATCTCTAAATATAAATAGGGTTAACTTTGAACAAGAAGTTAGAATTCTTAAAACACTAGCAAAAACAACAATGGCTATGATGAGTCACTTATTGACAAATTAATAAAAAATAAACAAAGAAAATCATTACAAAAACATTTATATAACGTGCCAAATATAGAAAACAAAAAGTGGCATAGTATAAATTTTGTAAGTAAGGTTAGCATCTCAGTATGTAATAGATTAAATAAATAAGATAATACAATATCAATGAATAGAAATAATTTAGGTCGCTTGTTGGATAATAATAAAGAAAAGACAGAAGATATTAAAAAATCGGGGATATATGAAATAAAGTGTGACGACTGTGATGCCGTATATATAGGTCAGAGTGGCCGTAGCACAGATGTGAGGTTAAGAGAACACAGAAAGTCTATTTTATACAATAAAAAATCAACTGGTTTCGCCGAACATTGCATTGAGCAAAATCACGTTTTTAACGGTAGTAGTGTTAAACTTTTGCATAATGCAAACATAGGAAAAATCCTAGACATGCTTGAAATTTTAGAAATTAAGAAGGCCCTAAGAAACCATAAAAACGTTACAAATACACAAACAGAATTTATGAACAACCCTGTACTAGACACAGTAACAGAATTAAAATTAAATTCGTACACCACCGAAAGACTGATCCTACTTAAAGTAGCTCTCTTGCCAGCCGTCACACACCACTTGCAGACTGCAGTTTCGTGCTGTTGGCTCTCGTCAGTGCAAGGTAGGCATGTGACGACCGGCACGAGGATCCTTTGACTATTTGGTACATCCCGGTATTTTTACAATAGCGACATGTAAAATAGTCAGCAGGCGCCATCTAGCGGCCCAGTGTCTATTGCAATCAAAGCATTAGCGTTTTGATATGCAACTATTACACTTAACGCGCCAGACTTGTAACTTGTAATTCAGCGCTCGGCGGGGCACATAGCCCGGAGAGTAGTTGTTGGTTGCAGTCTGGTTATGTTCTTTACAGTAAAATAAGGATTTTATAGAGGAGTTTGTGACTAAAAATATTATGTATTAATATTCCGCCCTCTAAAAGCACATTTGAACAATAAATAGTTTTTTTTCCTATTATTTGGGTTTTCTACCACATGTACTATTATCCTCTTCAAAACAAATCACCGAATCTACAAAATAACAGAATTATTGGAAAAAAGAGCCTCGGCGCCCGTGACGTTTACGCCAAAGGAAAAGTCAGAGGTTATGTTTTGCAAATAATATAAATCGGAATAAACACAAAAAAAATAATGTATTTTGCTGACGTTTCGGAAAGTAATCTCTTTCTGGTTAGGTCCATGGTTAGGGAAAGGATTCAATATCATAGATACCAAAAAGAACAAACTATTGGGGACATTACTTACACGGAGAATAAATTAAGCAGAAACATTATAGAACAGGATTATCAGTTTATAATCCAGAATGTCAGGTTGAGTTACGAAAAATATTTTAATCTGCAAAAAGGTACGCATTTACATAAATTTAGAAACTTAATAAGGGAAAAACAGATTAGGCAATTACAAAATATAAATAATAATCCTTTAATTGACAGGACTGTCATTAATATGTCAAAAAGACTTTTGTCCATTTCAGACAGGCTTGTACTATCAAAAGGTTTAAATTTTGCAATAAACCCGAAAACTGTTCCAAAATTTGACATAGTAGCGGCAATAGAAAAAACGGCTCAAAATTTACCAACAGATAGTGGTAATGAATATCGCATACGGGCAAAAATTGCTTTAGAGCAGCAATACAAAATTAAAGATAATTTAACTCCAGAAGAAAAGTTATCGATAAATTCTTTAAAACGCGATGAAAGTATAAAAATATTGCCAGCAGACAAAGGTAATGCCACAGTCATTCTAGATAAAGATATATATAACACAAAAATCATGACTCTTGTAAATGAGGGACCCTACTCAAAATTAAACAAAGATCCAACAAAATCAACAGAGAGCAAAATTTACAGAACTTTGTTTAAATACAAACATGAATTTAATGATTTTGAACGAAGGAAACTTACACCACATCATAGTAAGCCCCCTTATTTTTATGGCTTACCAAAGACACATAAACAAAATATTCCTTTAAGACCAATTGTTAGTTCTATTAATTCACCATGTCATAATTTGGCAAAATTTTTACTTAAAATTATTGATCCATTATCTGGAAATACCGATTCATATATTAAAAATAGTAAACATTTCATAGAAAAAATTTATGAAACCGATATTCATGAATCACACCTGATGGTTAGTTTTGATGTAGTTAGCCTCTTTACCAATGTTCCGGTAGATGAAACATTAAAAATAGTTAAAGACAGGTTGCTAAATGATAATAATTGGGAAACTAGAACTAAATTAAGTGTAAATAGCATAATGGAACTCTTAACACTGTGTATAAAAACAACCTATTTTCAATTGGACAATGAGTTCTATCAGCAGGATTTTGGTATGGCTATGGGGTCTGCATTATCACCAATTTTAAGCAACATATTTATGGAGAACTTTGAGAACACACATGTTCAAAATTGTATAAACAAACCGGTTGTCTGGTGGAGATATGTTGACGACATCTTTGCAATTTGGCCTCATGGTGTTGATTTACTAGATAGTTTTTTAGAAAATATAAATAGTAAGGAACCGTCTATTAAATTCACATTAGAAGTAGAAAGTAGGAATGAACTACCGTTTTTAGATGTTTTAATTAGAAGGATAAATAATACAATTGAAACAAGCGTTTATAGAAAACAAACACATACTAATAGATATCTAAATTTTAACTCAAATCAGTCAATAAATGTTAAAAGGGGTGTTGTAAAATGTTTATACGATACGGCCAAAATAATTTCATCTAATAATGAAATATTAAATAACGAGAAAAAATTTATCAAAGAGGTTATAGTACAAAATCAATATCCTGAAGCCTTTGTTGATAGAATTTTCATAAATGTTGAAAATAGGGACAATCAGGTACGACAAAAACCTGAACGTCATTATACAGCAATAATTCCTTATGTATACGGACTATCGGAAAAGCTACGCCGTATAGGTAACAAATTTGATGTTAGGACGATATTTCAAACGGGGAACACTTTAAGATCTATTTTAACAAAAACAAAACCGATAAACAGGGAGCAGAATTCAAAAAACTGTATTTACAATATCCCGTGCGAATGTGATAAATGTTATGTGGGTGAGTCATCCAGACCTTTCAGTGTGAGGTTGGATGAGCACAAGAACTACATTAGAAAGAATGAAATTCAGAAATCAAAGATTTGTGAACATGCTTGGGAAAACGGACATAGAATAAACTGGGACTCGGCAAAAATTTTAACAAAAGAAACAGATACCAAAAAAAGAAAAATTAAAGAATCAGCAATAATCTTATTAAATGAAGATAAGTGCGTATCGAATTGTTCTGTAGATATTTGTACAACCTGGCTACCAATGTTAAAAGAAGAACTTAACAAACTCAACATTATCTAAAAAATATCATCAGTTCTATGTTCTGTGTAAGTAGTAAGTATCTATGGAAATAACATAAACAGAATCTTAAAGCTGTGTATTTGACATACACAGCAAAATAAGAGTTCTTCAAAAAATAGCTTTGAAAACGGAAAGAGATTACTTTCCGAAACGTCAGCAAAATACATTATTTTTTTGTGTTTATTCCGATTTATATTATTTGCAAAACATAACCTCTGACTTTTCCTTTGGCGTAAACGTCACGGGCGCAGAGGCTCTTTTTTCCAATAATTCTGTTATTTTGTAGATTCGGTGATTTGTTTTGAAGAGGATAATAGTACATGTGGTAGAAAACCCAAATAATAGGAAAGAATATTCGTAGAATGCCACAAATAACTTTCAGACAATAAATAAATAGTTTGTTTCATAAAGGTATCAGTCAGTACAATCTTCTTCCTCAAAACCTTAAAGGTATTAAAAGTACTCAAGTATCTAAAGGAAATATAAGAATCTAAGGCAAACATAGAGCACTTATGTATCAATTCTATATATTCTGTTTCTTTAGATTATGACTACAAATTTATTTATTTATTTAAATTAAAATTACTCTACAGGTTGAGGTCCAATTACATAGTAATACCCGCACTCTCATTATAACAATTAATAATGTGTATGTAAATAATTAACACTAAGTAACTAAAAATAATACACATATTTATAAATACATGCACACAATCACACATATATACAAACATATGGTACGGAAACATAAACTATCACAATGCCTTGTAAATCTAGTAGGACCTTTTTCAAAGCTATCTGACTAATGAAAAATATATCACAATGAGATTGTACCTGATTGTATATATTACACATTCTATATAATGGTAAGTTTATCATATTGTTAGAGTGAGCTATATCTGGAAGGTAGAGAGTGTTAGTTGTTTTCGTAGAGTGAGAAGGCTCATTTAGGTGCATGCGAGACAAAAATTGGGGGTCATCAACAAATCCAATCAATAATTTTTGAAGATATATAATACGGTATATATTCCTCCTCCATTTAGTCTGCAAGCTGGCAGCTGTAAATATATTATAGGTGTATTTTAAAATTTTGTACTTTATTAATATCTGTTCTGTCGATAAATAAAGATTACTTTACTTACTATATCACAGACCAGACCAGACTCATCAATCCATAGGCAATTCATGTCTGTTTCCGTATGTAGAAATCTGTCATAAATGCAAAATATTTGTCACATATATTACATTTGTTGTTGTCGAGTTTAAATTCTTATTTCTGAATCACCTTTTCCTGACTGCAAATCTCATAACTAAATGTCTTTGTTTAATTTAAGATTTACAATGACTATAAATAAGGTGCAAGTGATTTACAAACCTAAACCAGCTATAGTTATGAATAAATAAAATAATATACGTAATTTATAGTTTTAAATAAAGCATCCTGTATATTATTTCATGCTGTCGACAGATCATTTTTCTAAATCAGTTCTGGTAGTTGGAAAAAGCTACACCTACACCCTCTGGCGATTAATAAATATATAATTTGTTGCCAATGTGTTTCATAAACAAAGCCTAATGGGGACTGTTCAACAGTATGCGTATTATTTTATACCATTTTAATTATGTAAGAGCCTTTGGGTTAATCTTCAATATAAATCATAGAGTAGATAGTCCGGTGTTTTTTATACTATAAATTACTGCACCAGCGATTTTGTGCATATTAAGTAAAATGTTAACACTGTTGAATCAGCTGAATCTAATACAGTATAAATACTGGGATTATGCTTAAATGCTATGAAATCTACACACATTGCACTCTGACGTATAGAGGAAGCTTTCGAATCTAACATCAAACCGCTAACTTCTACCTGAAATAATTATTTCTTAGGTTCAATTTAAGGCCATTAATTTATTGATAGAGGTTTACGCAACCCCGCGGAACATGTTAAAGAACACGCCAAAACCCTCGATAAACTTTTCGAAACTGTAACAAAATCCGCATGAAAAGCGTGCTTCACGTAAAAATGGTTTTTATATTTTAAATCATATTTTCGCCCTGGAGCGTTTTTTTATGCAAACATTTCAGAAACTCATCAAGGAGTGTAATTTTAGAAAGTGTAGTAAATATCGCTGCACAGGGACGTAATGTCGCCCCGACTATCAAAATTTAGAAAGTGTAACTAAAATCGACTTTTTCGAAATTTCAAAATTAAAAACCCTTTTATGAATCCAAGTTGTTAAGCACTGCAACTCATGCGTTGTGTTAAATATGAGGACAAGTTAATCCAGTTTCTATTCAAAATATATCTAGAGTTTTAGCAAAAATAGCCTTTAGCGTCAAAGATCCCCTATCATTTTCTAGCAGTCGATTTTGACGGGAATATGATGGGTTTTAACGGGATTTGCCCTAAACCGATTCCTCAGTGATTCGGAGTCAGAAAAGTACAGTTACCATGTATTCACATGGGACCGCCTTGCCTGAACGTATGAAATTGTAATTGCAAAATATAATTCAAAGTCGTTGCGATTCAAGCATTTTTAAGCTCCGAGGAGCGATCAAAATTGATATTGAACTAAAAATACGTCAATAGACAGGCAAGCAAAAGCCCACCAAAAATTTTTAAACATTGAACTTTTCTTGAATCTTTTTGTGTAATCGTTAGCTATAAACCGCATATTGGATGGTAGTTAGTACATTATAAGTCGTCCATTCCTCACCATGTGTTGTACACGGGCCAGACTATAGTATGTCAATACATTTTCTTGAACGTTTTTTGTAAAACATGTTTTTTTTTAACGAGATTTAATATAGATTTTTGAACTTTATATTGCCTTTTTCTTGTGTTTTCAAAATTCCCTTTCAGATTTAATTTTAAGAAAGTGTTAGTACTTACTGTGTTAGATTTATAGTGTTAAGACTTCCAATTGGTACCATCAGTGAAGCAGTTAAGCATAAACGAACAGTAAGTATAAATTTTGTATTATTCTCCGTCTGAAACAGTCGTTTTGAACCCTTATTTGTGAACGTTAATGTTCATTTTTGGAAAATATAAGTCCTTCAGACGCGAAAAGATGGATCGTTCACAAACATACCGAGTGATTTAGAAAGTACCTATCCCCCACTTTTTCTACAGTTTTAAAAATGAAATTCTAAAATTTTGAAAATCAATGGTCACATTTTGACCATTCGGTATGGCCAGAAATTGTCACAACTTTTACATATTTTTATAATTTTAAATATGACCCTGTATATTTAAGTCATTTTTCTCATAAAGTTGTAATTTCTCTTTCCAACGCTTTTTTCAGATTTAAAATCGAATGAAAAATAATTTTGGAAATGGCATTTATTTGCTATTTCTAGTTGGCTTTGGAATTCAGGAACAAATTTTAAAAAATTCGTAGAAGACTTTGAGTTTGAATAAAGGGGCATTTTTCATCAAATTAAATGTAAAACTGGCCTATTTTGTTAATTTGCTTGGATTTAGACATGTTTTTCCCATTTTTCCATTTCATGGAAATTAAATTTTTCATAACTCCAATTTTTCAAATAGTACTCCTGAATATGTTTTATTTTTTTATCAGATAGAGTGGTAAATTTGCTTTAGACTGATTTTTCCCCATTACAAGTTGAATATAAATTAAAATAAATATTAGGCTTTTTGTAGAAGCATTTCGAATTGTGTCCATATCTAAAAATTGCATACGGCATCTGTCAAAACGTTATTGTTGAGTGAAATTTAGGCGTATTTATTATTTGTAAGTTTATAATTGGGGGCGAGCGTAAGTGCGTCTTTACTATGTACATACTTCGGCATGCGATGTAAAGCAACGACAGGCGCAGTTAGTACTTGGATGGGTGACCATTCCAACGGAAACCGCGTCCTCACCTCACACATCTTCCAGCGGCTTGTATATCAGTGTATGCGCGGAAGCTATACAACCTTAGGCGAGGGTTGTATAGGAGATATACCATCCTTCGGAGGGGATGTAAAGCCGTGGGTCCCTTGTCTATTAAATGTTAGACAAGTAAAAGATCCCTACCCTTCTTAGGCGAAGAGGTTCGGCAAAATTCCTGGTTGGGGGTAGCTCGTCTACAGGCGTCGGTGTTAGGCCTCAGTAGCGGAAATAGGCCGACGTTAAATAAATGTATAAAAAAAAAAGTTTATAATTAGGTGCTTTATTCAAAATAAGATACAATTAACGATGCAATATACACAAAATGAAAAGGTAGATTTACTTTAATTTACGACGAATGTCAGAAAAATGCCCATACGGCTGCACGTCTATATTATGAAAGATATCCCGATCGCCGCCAGCCATACCGGCAGTATTTTAAAATTATAGAAGAGTCATTTCGAAATGCAGAAAATATTGAGGTGGCAGAGAACAGATTTATAGTAAGCGAATAAATTGAGAAAAAATATTGGCTTACACACTAGACTAGACATGTATTTAAAAAACATAGTTTTAAATGCTACAAATATCAATTGCATCAAGAATTATATGAATTATATTTTTTTTATTATTATTAGCCGTTACTCGAGTCCGAGTATAAAAATGTTACAGTCGATAGATTGTGTACAATAAGAGAACAAGTAAAAGGTGTCAAACAGACATAATCTACATTATTGGTCTAAAGAAAATTTACACGAATTGTTTGAAGGTATCCAGCAGGATAGATTTGGAGTGAAGTGTAGACTGGAATATTCAGTACAAAAATTATTTGTCTCATACTATTTCAGGGACCATTAACCGGTGCGCGTTATTTAAGCTTAACTGGATGAACTTTCCTTGGAAGATTTCATAAATATGTACTTTCAACAGATAGAGCACCGCTGCATATTGCCGCTGATGCAAAATTACGCATATTTCTATAATGATTCCAATCCTCTATAGTTTTAGACTGTCTATATTTCGTGAATGCATTATCTCTATCCTTCATAATTATCCTTAATGCGTCTGTAAGCCATGGCGCTGGTTTATTCATAAGTACCGTACAATTGGGTGCATGAATATCATAAGGCCCAAGAATATTTGATGTTACAAAATCAACTTTGGTCGAAATGTCAATATATATAATATTCTACCATGGAGTATTAATAAGATCCTGTCAAAATAGATTATAATTGAGGTGTTTGAAATTTCGATAGACATACACTTTTTGTTTCGACTTTAAAATTAATATATTAGCATTGCAAAAAACTAATCTATGGTCAGATATGTGATCAGCATTAATTGTACCACTACTAATTACCATGTCTAAATCGTTTACATAAATCGGATCTAAAAGCGTTGAAGAAAATTACGTCACTCACATCGGCACAATAATAACCTGAAAAAAACACAGGATAGTAAATTGATTGTTTAAATTAAATAGGTTAACATTTACATCACCAGCGCCGGCTATAACAATTTTTTTCCACGACCGGGAGTAGAAATCGATTTCTATGGCATCAAAATTGTGAAAGAAATAAAGCATTTACTCCCTAGGGACGAAATAAGACAATAATTTCCCTAGGGGAGTTTTTATTACATTTTGTTTAACTATTGGGCATGAAATAAAAACTCCCCTAGGGAAATTATTGCCTTATTTCGTCCCTAGGGAGTAAATGCTTTACTTCTGTCACAATTTTGATGCCATAGAAATCGATTTCTACTCCCAGTCGTGGAAAAAAATTGTTATAGCCGTTGTTGTTGTTATAATTCTTTATTTATGAAATAAATGTTTCTACTCCCGATCGTGGAAAAAATAGTATATACACCTCGGGAGAGACCGCCATTTTCCCCTCGATGTATTTGTTGCCCTCGGGTCTCAAATTACACCTCAGGAAAAATAAGACGTTTCTCTCTCTCCCTTAGTGTATAATGTACTATTTTATATGTAGATACAATACTGAAATTGCAGTGTCGATTGCTCTGTGGAGGACGGTAAATAACTCCTAAAGCTGATTTAGATTTTTTTAGTTTGATACTAGAAACTGTCTGCAAAAATGAATTCTGTCACATTATAAACACTTCACTGTATACAGAAATTGTTCCACTGATCTGGAAGTCATCTAAAGTAATACCTCTTAAGAAGAAAGACTCTTCCATTGAATTTAAGGACCTTCGGCCCATCAGCATACTACCTCCAGGATAAAAAGTTTTAGAAGAAATAGTACATGCACAAATAACTGATCATTTAGAAACAAATAAAATATTATTAGAAGCACAATCAGGGTTTCGCAAAGCATATAGTACTACTACAGCTCTAACCAAAATCAATGATGAAATAATAAGAGCCATAGACAAAGGCCAGATGACAGTAGCAGTTCTGATCGACATGTCCAAAGCCTTTGATAGTATAAACACAGAACTAGTTTTAGCAAAATTGCATTTTTATGGCTGCAGAGGATATGTATGGGAATGGTATAGAAATTACCTATCAGAAAGGAGGCAACGAGTTGAAATCAACAGTGGAAACGACGTAATGCTTTAGAATGAATGTAAAACTGAAAAAGGAGTCCCCCAGGGTCCAATACTCGGCCCTGTATTGTTTAATTTATTTGTGATAGATATAGTAAATATTATAAAACACTGTGATATTCATCTGTTTGCTGACGATACACAAATCATGATGAACTACAAACCGGAAGATGCCGCAATTGCTTTTCAAAAAGTTAATGAAGACCTGAATAACATACATTGCTGGACAAATAAAAATGGTCTAAAAATTAATAGTAATAAAACTCATGCCATAATTTTTGGTAAAAAAAAAATGCGGAAAAATACTGCAGTGAATGATTTATATATTGATAATGTGCCAATAGCATTTAGTGAAGTTGTTTGTAACCTAGGACTACGAATTGATAATAACTTGAATTATGCAGCACATATTTCCACTCTTAGTAGAACGGCTTTCCTCAAGCTTAAAAGTGTGTATCATTTAAAAGGCTATCTATCAAAAGAAGCCAAAATAAAAATTTGTGACTCTTTAATATTATCGAGATTAAATTACTGTGACGTGGTATATGGTCCATGCCTACGAATGGAAGATGCAAACAGACTGCAAAAGGTACAGAATTCGTGTATAAGGTACTCCTGCCAGGTGGCCCGTCGTGAGCATATTAGCCCATACTTTAGACAAATTGGCTGGCTAAATATGAAAGAAAGAAGATTACATTACTTGTGCTGTTTAATTCATAAAGTAGTAATTAACAAGAGTCCGTCTTATTTATATACCAAAATCGAGAAATGTTCAGAAGCCCATAATGTAGAACTTAGACAGACTGACCTAAGATTAAGTGTTCCCCTGCACCATACGGAATTTTTTAAAAACAGCTTCAGTTATCAGGCGGCAAACATCTATAACCAAGTGCCTACTAATATTAAAAAGCTTAGTATAAGCATGTTCAAGGAAAAGTTGTGCCATTTTATTAGTGCTAACCTTCTAACCTCTTAAACGGTAATGATATGTTGACATGAGACATTTCTATACTTAATTTTATACGTTCTTGCAAGTTCATTCACAATTTTTTGTGTTTTCGTAATTTATGTGTTGTCATTTTACATTAAAATTGTAAGGCAAACCAATTTTTTCAAATTGGAACATGCCTTGTTTTGTAGATTTCTTGTATTTGCAAAATAAAAAGATTTATTATTATTATTATTATTATTATTATTATGCTAACCCACAACTGGTCAATATTCGTATTACCTAGCGATGTTTCTATTTCAATTTTTTCAAAGCTTAACTTATTACTAATATACATTGCAACACCACTCCTCTGCCACTATTAGGATCACATCGAAAGAATCGATATCCAGATATATCAGTTGTCGACCAGTTCTCCATCAGCATAATTACATCAAACAAATCTTCTATTATCGAATTTAAAAAATCTGCAAAATTTTATATAACCGATAGGGTATTGAAATGTTCAACCCTGATATTAACATTAGATTAGATTAGATTAGCAAAGGAGCTGGTTATTTAGCCCTTACCACCCCGACCTTTTCAGGTCTATTGTGATGCTCCCAGAATATCTTCCTTATAGTACCTTATCCAGCTTTGTCCTTTATACTAGACTCCACAGCTTTGATATAGGCCCTTTTGTATAGCTGCCCGCACTTGGCTTTTCTTCTCCGAGTGCTTGGAATCTCAGTCTCGCCAGGCTTTCACAGTGGCACAATACGTGAACTGAGGTTTCCTCTTCCCCTTGGCAGAATCTGTATGTTGCGTCCTCTGCCAGGGTCATTAGACTCACGTGTCTATTGAGTCGGCAGTGGCCAGTTAGAAGGCCTACTATTACTCTGATGGCCTTCCATATTCTGGCTTAGTAGATCTTGGCTAGTAAAATTGGCCGAACGTTCTTTAATGAACTCTTTGGCCTGTCTCTGTCTTGGGAGATTCCTCCACCATTCCAGAGATTTCTTTTGCACCCATTCCTTAATGGCTGCTCGTATGCATGGCTTTGCTACGTCATAAAAGGGCTCAGGTCCTATTGGGGCTTCAAGTGCCCCTTCCTTGGCCAGTTGGTCAGCCTTTTCGTTTCCTCTGTGTCCCTCGTGACCTGGTACCCATGCTAGGGTCACTCTGTTCCCACTTCCCAGCTCCGTAAGGGTCGTCAAGCAGTCTCATATCAATCTTGAGTTGATTTGCATGGAACTGATTGCTTTTATTGCCGCTTGGCTATTAGAGAAAATGGCAATCGACTGGTTAACAGCACCTTGTCCTATTATCTCTCTTGCGCAACAATGCATGGCGATCACTTCAGCCTGAAACACCGTTGCATATTTCCCTAGACTTATCGGGATACTGGCTTTTGACCTTGTCTCGTAAATCCCGGCTCCGACTACATGTTCTGTCCTGGAGCCGTCAGTGTACCAGACTGTTTGTGCTGTTATGGAAGGACGGTCTTTTCAGTCCTCCCTGTCTGGTATAACAGTCTGAAAGTTCTTGTTGAATATTAACATAGTCTGTACCTGTACATTTTTTTTTTTTAGGTTTCAATATTTCAATTTTATACAGATAAGAAAGGCAGTTATTAACATCCATGACAATATGATCAGTTGGCACAATATTATTCTTATTGTATTGGATAAAAGAAACACAATTACTGCACTTTATTGCTTCTGCAGTACAATCAACCCTGTTATGATCACCACTACACAAAGGACAAATTTTCTTTTCATTTTTATAGTTCTTTTGATTATGACCATATTGACAACCAGATAACCGTTAAGTGGTCTTCAGTTACGCATTTTTGCCATCCTCTTAAATACAGAAACTTCTTTGGCAATTATATATTTTCTGAGTGCTGAGGAAACTTCAGTCATAACACTCAGTGAGCGATTTAATCTGATTTTAGTCGTACTTACTACTTTAATTTGAGACTTCAAAATAATGTCTTTTAGTTCAGGGTTATTTTGAAAGAAACTTTTCACAAAAATCATATTTTTCTACCCTATCTATTTTTATATGTGGGTTAAGTTTTATTGGTTCCTCTATATGATACTTGTTGCCAAACTTATTTACTAGCTAATCTTAATTAATTATCTTATTTAACTTTGTAATACTAAATATATTTTTTTGATTGAAAGTTAATGTAGATTTAATAATTTAACTACGACCAAATGTTTTATGAAAGTCTAAGAAAATAAAATTTTTATTGCTGATCGTATTACGTTATTATTATATAATATAGAGCATTAAATCTAATAATAGTTCTTTTAAATGTATTTACAAATGTTGTACTTGAAGCAAATTAAAATTTATGAGTGTTATGAATATTTTTAAGTACAGTTCTTAGTACCTTGCAGAGATAAAATTAAGACATAAAAGAGTAGTATCTCTGCACTTGAGTATTTTCTACCATAAAAATATTTATCACTGTTTACTATTTGGAAGCAGATTTATTAAAAAGTATATTTGTTAATACACATGTACACTGTACAGTCTCTAACTCTAGACCAGTAATAAAAGACCTTTCTCTATTCAAAAATGCTATGGTATTAATATTTACTGCAAAAATTAACGGTGAAAAAATAAATTCATGTGCTTGACGAAATTCACACCAGCAAACTAAAAAAAACTTGATTTCAATGTAGTAAATGTTCAAAATGAGTTTGTTGAACACCTTGGCAGCACGCTAATAGTAAATAAAAATGCCTTCTAACGTTTTCCAATCTGAGTCGTGAGCGACCTAACCACATCCGTTATTCTTCTTCTTACGTAAACTATAAGAAATATAAGAAGATATACAAAAAAGTTACAGTCCCAGCTAAAAAACTTCACGACGATTTAACTTATTTTCATTCTACCAATAAATCAAAAAACAGTTTGGTCAATAATAAATAATACTGTAACTAACAACAAAACAAAGAATAGTATTGAAAATATTAATATTGAAAATAATTTAATTAATGATCCTTACATTATAGCACAACATTTAAATAAATACTTCATCGATTTACCTGACAAACTGAATAAAGAATTAGATGAAAATTTAAAAAATAATTTCATACCACTTCAAGAATTTCCAAGTTTGTTTTAAGAGCCCGTTGCCGAATCGGAGATTCATAATAACATAATAACAAATTTGAAAAATAGCAATTCCTCCGGTGCCACCTTAGTTACCTCTTAACAATTAATTAGAACAAAATTGTATTTTCTTATTTTCTTTAATTGTATTTGAATTTATTGCACAAATACGACATATGAATAAATTCCTTATTAATAGTACTAATAAATGGTACAACAGTACCGATATGGTTCCATTCGAAAAAATTCAGTTTTACCCCAAAAACAATGTTAGTGAATTTTATTTGCTCATAAATCACGTAATTTGGTGTTTTTAACGGGATTTCGATTTTTGTAGCTTTACACGGCTCATTTAGAATAAATCGGAACCGTCATGGCACACTTAAATGGAAAACTAAAAATTATATATAAAAAGAAATTGATGTTTGAAATGTCACTTATTTGGCATCGTTGGATTCAAAAAATTATGCAAAATTCAAAAATGCAATAATATATAGGGTGTTCCATATAAAATCGAAACCCTCGATAAACTTTTCGAAACTGTAACAAAATCCGATATGCGACAAGCCCACCAAATATTTATAAATATTGAACTTTTCTTGAATCTTTTTGTGTAATCGTTAGCTATAAACCGCACATTGGATGGTAGTTGGTACATTATGAGTCGTTCGGTTCCTCACTATGTGTTGTACACGGGCAAGACTATAGTTTGTCAATACATTTTCCTTGAACGTTTTTGTAAAACATGATTTTTTAAAAAGAGATTTAATATACATTTCTTGAACTTTATAAATATTGTCTTTTTCTTGTGTTTTCAAAATTCCTTTTCAGGTTTAATTTTAAGAAAGTGTTCGTACTTACTGTGTTAGATTTATAGTGTTACGACGTCCAATTGGTACCATCAGTGAAGAGTTAAGTATAAACGAACAGTAAGTATACAGTTGAAACCGGAAGTGAAAAAAAATCAATTTATGTCAAAAAGTGCTGCTTATTTTGTATGCAGTATATCCTAAATTTCAATCAATTAACTTCAAAACTAAAGAAGAAAAGGGGGGTATACCATCTTTAGTTGAAGGTCATTTTTCCTCCGTCTTAAAAACTGCAAAAGTTTTTCCTTTGTATAAAAAAAGGGGACAATACATTACCTGAAAACTACAGACCAGTTGCAATCTTATCAACTATTTCTAAAATAATAAAAAGAATTGTTTTTAACAAAATTGTCACATTTGCAATAAAGCATAAAATCCTTTCAAATTTGCAACATGGTTTTAGAAAATGCCGTTCAACAGAAACTGCTATAATGTCGTTTTTTGAATAAATTATACAACCACCTGGATAAAACATAGATGTGTTGGTATATTCATGGATCTAAGCAAAGCTTTTGATTTAATAAACCATAGAATAATTATAGAAAAACTTGCAAAGTATGGATTAAGGGGAAAAGTAAATGATTGGTTATTGTCTTACCTATCGAGTAGAATGCAAGTGGTTGAGGTAAATGGGGTCAAATCAGAAAAATTACAATTAAATTTTGGGGTTCCGCAAGGATCGGTCCTCGGACCAATGTTTTTCTTATTTTATGTGAGTGACTTGCCAAAGTTTTTTGAAGATTCTCTAATTATATTCGCAGATGATAATTCGTATCTATGCTGTAAGAACAATTTTTCTGATGTTATATAAATAGTGCGCATACTAATATAAAATTTTGAAATAATTTTGAAGCAGATAAATTATTCCTGAATATCTCTAAAACTGTTTTTATAATCTTCTCACCAAGAACATCTAAATACAATGAAAGTCACCTCATAAAAGTTAATGGAAAATCAGTGGAACAAGTACAATCATCAACCAAGTTTACACCCCTTAAAATTTGGTGTATGGGTGGCAATATACAGAAGGCGAATTATAGACCCTATATTTTTTCGTGAAACAATTAATGTTCAAAGGTATCAAACTCTTATTTTAGAGCCATTTCTGGAACATTTGCATGACGATGAACTGCAAGATGGTTATTTCCAGCAAGACGGCGCTACTGCAAGAGCTTCACTTGATTTTTTTATGGGAGTTTTATGATGACCGATTAGTCAGCCAAGGACTATGGCCTGCACGGTCTCCAGATCTAACGCCCTGTGATTATTTCTTATTTGGACACATGAAGAACAATGTTTTTAAAAATAGATTACATACCATTGACGAATTACAAGAGGCAATAGAAAGAGAAATCCGCAATATTACTGTTGATCAGTTACAGAATGTATTTGAAAATATGAAACGGAGAGTCCATGTGTGTTTAGGAATTCAAGGCAGCCATTTTGAGCATTTGTTATAGTGTCCTGGCATTTCGTATTAAAATGTATTCATTCATCTTCTAATTTAAATCTCATGTAAAAAAAGGTTTTATTATATAATTTCTTTTATTTACTGTGAATTGTTCGATTCGAATGTTTATATTCATGTTGTCTGTGGAAATAAAGATTATTTTGAATTAGATGTAATAATTTATTTCTTGCGAACATTTTTTTATCCAAAAGGCATCCCATTTAAATTTGCTTTTAATATTAAAAAATTAAATTTGATGAATAAATGAATTATCATACATTTTTTACCCTTAACTAGAACGCCAATGGATTTAGGGTATTTCTGTTTAATGCAATACCATCGTGTATAGCTGGTTGTCTATATTTTTGGGATCACGTGTCCTGTGATCATTACTGAAGACTCTCTACCATCGACAAAATTTCTTGGCGTATACATAGACAATGCACTTAGTTGGGAACCTCACATAGATTCAACGGCAAAAAACTCGCCCCTGTTTGTTATGCATTATATAGATTAACACAGATCTCTAGTTGGTCCATGGTTATGTCATATTACTATGCACATTTTGTACCTGGAGCATCATATGGGATTAGGTTTTGGGGATGTTCTCATTACTTTGACAGAAGTTTTAGGCTTCAAAAGAAAGCACTTCGTTATATAGCTGGTATTTCTAAATACTCATCTTGTCGAAATATTTTTAAAGATTTTCATATATTAACCCTGGCATATATTTATATCTTAGAAATAGTTATTTACATTAAGAAAAATTTAAATGCATTTCCAACAAACAATTTTAACCATACATACAGTACTCGTGAAAGAAATTATTTGAACACGCCACTACATAATTTATCTAAGTTTGAGGAAAGTCCGAATTATATGGAAGTTAAACTATACAACAAAATTCCCAACTGTATTAAAAACCTAAGTAATGTGAAATCATTCAAAAAAGAAATGGTTAATTATTTAAGTGATATGGGTTTCTATTCTGTTGAAGAGTATTTAAATGTGTAGAATCTAAAGGTTTTAAATTTTTTTGTGTAATTTTTGTATTCTATACGTTTTTTGTATGTAATTATTAAGCTTCTGCAGCAGTTGCTATAGAAGCCATGGCATTTATTTGTCACTAGGCCTATACCTTTCTATATGGCCTTTTGGACAATAAATTATCATTATTATAAATTATTATTATCATTATTATATCGCGTAGTTTTATATATCATACTTACACATACACATCACACACATCAACATACTGCCTTCCAAAACGCTATCAACCACCCCAACGACTCATCAAAAGCAGAAGCTCTAACCCAATCTAAGTATGAAACGCAACGCGAAATCAGAAGAATAAAGAACGAGTGGTGGGCAAGCAAGGCCAGAGACATTCAAAGGTACGCCGATTCACACGACTACAGGAATTTCTTTCAAGGAGTAAAAGCAGTGTACGGCCCCAGTCGGAAAAATATGTGCCCTATTAAAGATTTAAATGGAAATCTCCTCAAAGAAGACCAGGAAATAAGAGCCCGATGGAAAGAACACTACTCTAACATTCTTAACCAGCAAAGTCAAGCCGATCACGATATTATAAATCTTATCCCTCAATATGACACCTTCGAAGACTTAGATAAACCACTAACAACGGAAGAGATCTTAACCGCCAATGGGCAGCTAAAAAATAACAAATCTCCCGGCACCGACTCACTCCCAGCTGAGATCTTTAAAGCTGTGTCGTTAGAGCTCATACCCTACCTCAAAAAACTGTTTGATGTCGTGTGGGAAAGTGGTCAAGCTCCGCAGGAGTTTCGTGATGCACTTTTAATCAACCTCTTCAAAAACAAAGGGAGCGCTGCGGACTGTGGAAATTACAGGGGTATAGCTCTCCTGGCTGTTGGAGGGAAGATACTCACTAAAGCGATGGCAAATAGGCTAACACCTGTTATAGAAAAGTTACTTCCTGAAACACAGAGTGACTTTAGACCAAACCGAGGCACATCGGATTTAATTTTCACACTTAAACAGCTTCAAGAAAAAGCACTCGAACATCAAGGAGAAATTCACATGGCCTTCATTGATTTAACCAAGGCGTTTGACTCGGTGGACAGGGAAGTGCTCTGGAAAATTATGTTTCGCTTAGGTATCCCTAGAAAATTTGTGGAAGTATGTCGCAGTCTACATACAAACAACAATGCCCAAGTTATGTATAATAATGAGGCAACCGAACCTTTCCAAACCCTCACTGGAGTTAGGCAGGGATGTGTCCTGGCACCCCTACTCTTTAATTTGTTTACCACTGCTCTAACAATTATTGTTGACAACAAACTGACAGTCAGAGGAGTAGGTCTCAGATACCGTTTTGATGGCGGTCTCTTTAACATAGGGCGCTTTAGAGCTTTCACGAAGACACGCACACGATTCATTTGTGATCTCCAGTATGCGGATGACTGTGCACTTTTAGCCTCTACGCAGGGAGAGCTTCAAGAACTTTTAGATGTGTATGCCCAGAGCTATGATTCCTTGGGACTTAAAATCAACATTGGAAAGACTAAGATTATGTCAACTCCTCATCAAGTGAACCAAATAGATATTACACTTAACGGAAATTCTCTTGAAGTGGTGGATCAGTTCAATTACTTAGGCAACGTTGTTAATGACAAAGCAAACATGGACAGCGAAATTCGCAATAGAATTAACGCTGCATCTAAAGCAATCTGGGGACTTAGAGAGAGAGTATTTGACAACCACGACCTTGCTTTGTCAACGAAAATGGCTGTCTACAGAGCAGTTGTCATTCCAACACTGCTATATGGATGTGAAAGCTGGGTCACTTACCGTTGTCATGTGAAAGAATTAGAACGGTTTCAGCAAAGACACCTCAGAAGTATGATGAAAATCCGTTGGTTCCATCACATATCAAACGTGGAAGTACTCAGGAGAGCAAACAGCCTTCCAATTGAGGTGCTTATTTCAAGAGCACGCCTAAGATGGGCAGGTCACGTTCATCGTATGCATGATAACCGCCTTCCTAAATGTACACTTTATGGTGAATTGCTAAGCGGTAGAAGAAGGCGTGGCGGTCAACGAAAGAGGTTCAAAGACGCTCTCCATGAAAATCTAAAATCCTGCGGTATTGCAGACGAGCAATGGGAACAACTTGCAGCGGACAGAACCGAATGGCGAGAGGTTGCGGCCAGCTATCAAGGAAATGTTGCTGCAAGAAGGCCGAATCCAAGACCTAACCAGGTCTATGATTGTCCTGACTGCGGTCGACATGTGCTCTCCCGAATTGGCCTCTATAACCATAGTCGTGTGCACCGTAGATGAATGGGAATTACAATAGACTACACCTTTTACTTGTTTTTTATTGTACACAATTTATCGACTGTAACATTTTTATACTCGGACTCGAGTAACGGCTAATAATAATAATAATAATAATATCATACTTTCACATATCCCCATAGAAAGAAATCTAAGGGTGTAAGATCAGGAGAACGTAGTGGCCATTCTAGCTATCCTCACCTCCCTCTCTACCGATTTGGAAATGTTACGTCCAGGTAGTGCCGGACATCGATTCGCCAATGTGATGGTACTCCATCCTACTGGAACCATATTACATCAGCGGGAATTTGTGGGTTTGGTTGAGCAGGATATAAGTTTGCTAAAGTTGGCAGGACATTATTTTGGAGCAGAACTAAATAATTATCTTCATTCAAATCGTTATCAATGAACATGACATTAACTTGTTTAGGATTTTGCGTATGTAATTCTCTCATCGACGATTAACATGGCCACGAAGAATAAAAGTGGACTCATCCGAAAACAAAACATTGGCCAGTTGGATAACATTGTTATATAACCTTTGCATCATTTCATCGTCACTGAGCTCCTGAGTTGGGGTCGGTTTATAGGGATGAATTTTATTTTCATTTTGTACGCGGATAATTGAGGAATAGGAAACATTCCATGCTAGAGCTGCTAGTAGACTTGAATTATGTGGATTTTCTTCAAACTCAAGCAGTATATCTAATTCGGTATCAATTTCACATTGCATTGGAAGCTTATTTTCTTATCTGCCGAGATTGCTGTTCGATATTTCTAATTGGACCTTGCGATATAGGCGGCAAATCAGGAAATTTTTCTTGAAATAGGCGAGCCACTTACAGGAACGGTAAAGCAGTGGGTTAGCGTGTCTAGCTTTCCCTTTGTGCACACCTAGCGAAGTGGGTTCGAGCCCCGCCTACTGCGAAGTAATTTTCAAATATAAATTATCCCCAGGAAGTGGTTCGGATCCCACTATAAACTGTAGGGCCTAGTATTCTTCACTCAGACTAATCCAGATCTCCTAGACTTAAGAGGGTTACTCAAGTAACGTGGAAGGCGGTTAATAAACATTTACAAACATTTACTTTCTTCTGTGATAGCATTCTATCTCCGTAACCAGCCATCTGTAAAATTATTATTTTATGCATTTCGTTTACATAAACCGTGTTTAGAAATTGCAGTTATCAAAACTCAAACAATACGCAAAATACTGACAATTATTAATTGCTATCAATCGCTATGGCGTTTTCAGTAAAGCTGGCAACGCTAGCTATAAATAATTTTGAAGTTTTATGTCTTCTTTTTATTTGATAATGTTGAAAAAGAACACAAATTGTTTTTGCTAGCCTGCAAGAACAAATCGCTGTGTTTTTATCTTTTTTGTTTGTTGTAGCGAATTTCGTCAAGCAGATCGTTAATTTTTCCAATAAATATTAAAACCATAGTATTTTCTAATTAAATTTAAGGGTTATAACTGCCACTCGAAGGGGGTTGAATTTAGGGGTGAAATTTGTACGTTGCGGGATGTCATTTCAGAATCAACATAGACTTCTCTCGAGATTTTTTATAAATATGCACAATAATAATACTGAATTTATTCCATTTAACTGTTAGACACTGTATAATTTAGAAGCAAAATATAAATGCTGAAGATTTTACTATCCCCCACACAAGCAACTTTTAGCTATCCCTTGCCCCATCTACTTGTATCCATCTGTTATATGTTATATTGACTATACATTTTGTATATTTTTTTCTATATTAAAGATTTATTATTATTATATGACCAAACATAGCAAAACCCATAAATTTTAAACAATTTTATGGGTAATGTTGTTATTTGTGTTTGATGGAGAATAAATCATCGTGGCGTCAAATTACATATAAAGTTACAAATAAGAAGTGTTTTTAAAATTTATTCTACGCATCACAAAATATGCGGGAAAAATTGCGATCAAAACTGCTGTGTTCAAATGTGAAAGATCTTATCCTTCACTAAACTTCCCCAATAGAGATTATTACAGAAATTCAGTATTTCTTCTCTTTTCGACATACTTACGTATTTTCTTCTGATGCTATTTTACAAAATTATTAATCATTATTAATTCAGAAATAACTAAATAATATTTACTGTCTGATAATTATACATTTTTGCACTAGTGAGGGAATAGAATAAGGTCTGTACATTGGACAAATTAACTGTCGTTATATGACTCGATTTAAACAGCATATGATCCATATCTTTACGATAGTGTTTTCGATTTACTCTTCATTTTATTACTCGGATCTTGAGGTACTAAAATCCCTCAAGAGAGTTAAACCCAAATTTACTAAAGGATCAGATAATATACCTGCATTTATAGTAAATGACTGTGCACACATTTTTGTCAGGCCACTTACAATTATTTTTAATTTGTCCGTTATCCTGATGAATTAAAATACTCTCATTTGTGTCCCGTTTATAAAAAAACAACAAATATATGCAGAGAATTATATACCAATAACTATCATTTGCAGATTTGGGAAAAGTTTATCCTGAATACGTCATTTTCTAGGTACGTACAAAATCAAATTGTAACAAGTCAACATGTATTTGAACCAGCCAGATCCACTAAAACTAATCTAACTTATATTACACAGTATGTTTATGAGAAACTGGATGATAACAAATAGGTTGATCTTATTTACGCTGGGCGTTTGATTGTCTAAATCACCGTATTCTGAAACAAAAGCTAAGTAAATTCGGATTTTCATTGGCATAATGAGATTCAATTACTTCATATTTAGAAGACAAGCGGCAATATATGAAATACCGTGGTTCCAGATTGTTAGATATGTAGGCTAGTTCAGGTGATCCCCAGGGATCTCTACTGGGACCGCTTTAACATTTTTAACAACTTACTATATAAAATTATTCAATATCTATGACTGTCTCCATATTTTGAGCAACTATGTTTTCGTATATCTACCTCGTATAGAAAGTAGAAATCGTGACACATTTTATCTTGCTATTACCAAGACTAATTAAATTAAAAGTTTCACCTATGAATTTTGTGAGCAAAAATTATAAGTCGCTGCAAAATAAGCTTGATATATTTGATTGTAATCTTGCCTCAACTAAATATTTTTTATCTGTATATGGTCAGCTTAGTACTAGGTAGCATCATTAGTATTTGTATAATATTTTTTTTGTTCTTACTTTTTCATACATTTTACACATTTACATTCATACAGGGTGTCCCAATGTATCGTTGTAGTACATTCCTTGTTTACATAATTACAAAATAAATCTGCTTAATTAATAGTAATACACACACAGCGAATTCATTTGTTAAACCTTGTTCCCACCAAAATTTTCATATTTTTACGAGTAATTCGACAACGCCATTTCAAAAACAAAAAAATCTGGTGGTCGTTGGAAAGGTAATTTTACGCTAAATTAAAAAATGTAAGAATATATAGAGCGTTCCGTTTAAAAAAATCACCTCAAAAATGCTCCTCTGTAGCGAGTCACTCTGTATATTTCAAAATATTTTCAAAATGTGCGCTTTTTGACACTGTACCATTTACACAAGAAAATGATTTTCTAAAGTCTTCTAATAAGGCTGATATTGAACTTTGACACACTATTGGGACAATAGTATTTGATACACATATTTGTACTTTTAGTGTATTATTAAAGTAATTTCCTCACCATGTAACTGATTACCGGTTGGGGGTTGTTTCTAAATAAATAAATGAATTCCAGAGAAACGCGCAAATTTCTTGTGTCTCCCGTTAATTATTAGACGTATACCCCTTAACATTTTATGACTTTGGTTTATCCCGGTAAACATTTTTAAAAAGTACCCATCACCAAATATTGTCAATTTACAGGGTGTTTCACCGGGAACTGAATCGATCGATATAGAGAAAAGTACGCATCAGAAAATTTTGAAAATTTAGATAATTACTAACGTCGGTGTCGCCAATCCAACTAAAATAATTACAAGCAGCTGGCACTTCCGCTTATTTATTTATTTATTTGTTTATTTAAAATACACTGTTCAACAGGTAAACACCCAATTACGGAACAGAAAATACAGAAAAAATACATATAACTAAAACTAAACTAATACATACAGTTAAAATATAAGACATATACAATATGATTGTAACATATAAGAGATATAGTACGTAATACATATAAACCATGAAAAATTATATATAATATTATCGTTGATACACTAATGTTTAAAATATGACTTGATGTCATTAAGGCTGCAGTGAAAAATATCTATGCGGCTACAGTGTTTGTTGTAGTTGCCACAAATTAAATAAAAAGGAGAATTTTTTAAGGTATTAGTCCGCACCGCTGGTATATAAAAAGTTAGTTCCTGTCTAGAAGCTAGCCTGGGGACAATAAAGTTTAACTTCCCTACTATTTCCTGACAATCCAAAATATTATGAATGATCTTGTATAAAAAAACTTGCGAAAGGTATTGCCTCCTGTCAGCAAGAATAACCATACCAAAAGTATCGAGTAAGCGTTGTTGAGGGTAGCCAATAGGAGGATACGTTTGATTGGTTTTAAAAAACAGAAGTTTTAGAAATCTTCGTTGCACATTTTCTAAATTGTTAATATGTATATCATAATAGGGATACCAAACAAGGGACGCGTATTCTAGCTTAGACCTCACGAAACAACAGTATAATGTTTGTAGAGTGCTTATGTTCGCAAATTCACGGCTACTGCGCACTATGAAACCAAGTGTTTTAAATGCATTACCAACTGTGTTTTCAATGTGGGCATTGAATGTTAACTTCGGATAAAAAATTACACCTAAGTCACGGTAAGTATCAGGTCTTTGTATGGCGGTATTGTCAAGATGGTAGTTGAACACATGGGGAGTTGATTTACGCGTAAACGACATAACATTACATTTACTGGCATTTAATGGCAATTTGTTGTTTAGGCACCACTGTGATAGTCTGTCAAGGTTATGCTGTTGTAGGCGGTAGCAGTCTTCAACACTCGTTATCTCTGTAAAGATCTTTAAATCATCCGCATATAGCAAACAACAAACATCTAAAATATCCACTATATCATTAATAAAAATATTAAATAGTAAGGGACCTAGCACCGAGCCCTGAGGGACGCCTGATGACGCCAAGAATTCGACAGACTTATCTCCATTATACGCGACATATTGTATTCGATTTGACAGATCTAAATAACTGTAGCAGTGAATAAGACAAACCTATATCATGTAACTTACGAAGTAGAATATTCTGGTTAAGCCTGTCGAAAGCCTTGGAAAAATCAGTATATATAACATCAGTTTGCGACTGTACATCCAAAACTTCAGCTATGTATTGTGTAATGGACAATAAATTAGTAGTAGTTGAACGTCCTTTCATGAAACCATGCTGGTACGGCGAGATCTGATTGCTGACACTTGGATAAATTGTGTCATGTAGCAGTATTTCCAGGATTTTACAGAAATTACAAATGATTGAAATAGGTCTAAAATACCTCTTATACCGAAAGTCGATAGCAACTTGCTTATTTCAAATGGAACACCCTATATATTTTAGAGTTTTCGAAAAGATCATAAAATTCTGAGTCGAAAATATGTAGCATATCCTATACCTAAACCTAGCCGTTTAAGAGATATTTGACAATTCATAGAAAATTTGACAGGTGCAACGGTTTGTAAAAACCGTTATAACTTTCTTCGTGTAAAAGATCCTCATTTGCTTCTTGTCACACAAAAAGAACACAAGGAGAACTACGTTCTACAACTGAAATAAATCCAATAATTTTTTTCGCGTTATATTTTGTCAAATTCAAACCGCGAAAACTTGTTTAGGTCAAATGGAACACACTGTATTTTTTACGTCAGGTTGTGTAAAATTGATTAGTTCCTCATGAGTAGCTCTTCTAATTGAATCCTGTGGTATGTTTTGAAATGCATTTCTTACTCTTTGCATACAATCTTCAATGGTTGTTAATGGGCTTTCAATTTTTAATAGTTCCCCAAATGAAATAATCCAGAACTGATAAATCGGGCGAGCGAGGAGGCCATAAGAAAGGTCCATTATTGGCAATCCATTGATCATAAAAAGTTTCTTGTAAATAATTATTAATTAAATATGTGTTATGTGGGGGAGCACCGTCGTGCTGATAAAAAATGTTTCTATGTTCGGCGAGAGGTAAATTTTCTAAATAGTTATTATTCAAATTTTGTAAAATATTCAGATATCTTTCACCTAAAAAAAAAACAAAAATTTACCTATACACATTAGCAGAAAAGAAAATTTAATTTACCGTTTAAATTTTCCTGATAAAATTGTAATGCCACCACTCTATCGTTTCTTATGGCACAGTAAACATTGAACTGCCAACTTTCCTGAAAGTTTCGCTCTCTGAACATTCTGAAGATTTGAGTCACTCCAATAATGCGAATTGTGTCTATTAAAAAGTTCTTGTTTAGTAAATTTTGCTTCATCTGTCCATATAATATTTCCCAAATAAGAATCGTGACTCTCAGACCTTAGAATAAACTCACAAAAATTCTGTCTTCTTAGGAAATCTGTTTCTTTTAATCCTTGAACCATATGGAATGAAAACGGGTGAAACTATGTTTTAATAAGATTCTGTGAATTGAATCCTTGCATAGTCCCGATTCCAGAGCAGCTTGTCTTAATGACATCCTTGGAAATTCCAAGAATGACTATTTCAATGTTTTCGCCATCAACAATAGGCTTCCTTCTTTGCATTTTTGCCTTGACAGAGCCATAATTTTTAAAATTTTCCAGTATGCATTTTACAGTGTTTGGTGACGGTTTCCGTTTTCTGGATATCGAGTAGCAACTGTGCTGCAAGTTCTTGATATTACTTTATCACATTTTCCATAAATAACAAACAAATTTAAAAAGTCTTCGTGGGTGTAATTTAAACGTGCTGGCATTTTTTGACATAAGATAATGACTGATTGTTTCTAATCATGGCTATTTTGATGAAATGATTACAAGAATTCATGAATTTCTAATAAAATCGCAAATATTTCAAAAAGTTGTGACTTTAACCCCCACAATGCTAATATCAGAAAAAAGGGAATTCAGTTTTACATAACTTGACGTAAAAAAATACAGGGCGTTCCATTTGACTTAAACAAGTTCTCGCGGTTTGAAGTTCACAAAATGTAACGCGAAAAACGGAACACTTGGTATGATATTATTGAATTTATTTCTGTTGTAGGTTCTTTTTACGTGACAAAAAGCAAATGAGGATCTTTTACACGAAGAAAGTTATAACAGTTCTTGCAAACCGTTGCACCTGTCAAATTTTCTATAAATGTCAAATATCATTGAAAAGGCTAGGTTTAGGTATAGTATATGCTATATATTTTCGACTCATAATTTTATACTCTTTTCGAAAACCCTAAAATATATAGGGTATTCCATTTGAAATAAGCAAGTTGGTATCCACTTTCGGTATAAGCGGAAGTGCCAGCTGCTTGTAATTACTTTAGTTGGATTGGCCACACCGACTTTAGTAATTATTCTAAATTCTTCTCTATATCGATCGATTCATTTCCCGGTGAGACACCCTGTATAGCTAACGTATTTTCTTAGACGATAATGTGCCAGATTTCAGCATTACAAATACGTTGCAAGATAAAGAAAAACCTCCTTAAAAAATTAACATTTTATTCAACTGAGTTGATCACTATTCTACATGTAGGCCTCCTACTAGTACACATTTTTCTCATGTTTTTCTGAATGTAGAAAGAGATTAGAAAAATGAGTTAAAAAGAAGTTTTATAAAATAGTTCTTGAGTAAAGAAAATTATCTTAACGACTAAAAACAATTTTTGCTGGCTCTCGGAGGTCATTAACAAGGTATCCCGGTAATATATTTTACATTACAAGCATTTTACCTTGGTTGTAATGTAAAATATATTACCGGGATACCTTGTTAATTTTTGTCCAGTTATTGAACTCAAACACCAATTTCATTTTTAAATAAATTCGTCGCTTTCTCAATGTCAATAAACTCTACATTAAATTAGACAAGAGGACTATTTATGTAAAGCCTATTTCTCCAGTACATTTACCCACACATATACAAACTTGTCTTGAGGTGTTTGTTCAGATGCCACCGAATCAAATAGTTTATTTTTATTTTCAAATACCAATGGTAAGGTAATCATGTGGGTTAAATCCTATTTAAAAACGTTATAAACGATATATCAAGCTATAAGCTACTTTGATCCGGTCTTTAATCTAGCATTAGATATTTGAAGAACATCAATGCTTATGTGGAATGTCCTTGTTTAAACACCAAATATCTTGTTCCTTTATATTTTAATAACGGGCGGGTCTAAATAAATCAAGTTTAAGAGCATTATTTTCTTGAATTATATCTTAAATTATACAGTATATGCCAGCACACTGAGTACTAATTAAAGCTTGTTATTAATAGTATTGCATTTAGCAGTTCTCACATATTTTTTTCCAGTACCTAAAAAAGAAAATTGTTGCAACTTTGAACATTATGGTATAGTGTATACGAGCACAATTGAAATCTTATAAATACTAAAAGCCGGCAAAAACTGTCGGCATACCTTTATTGTACATGGCGGCAGGTAAATAGAAATGCTTGTCATAAGAAAAACAATAAAGAGATATCGACTGTTTCTGCTGGCTATTAGTTTTTATACGGTTTTAATTGTGCTCGTATACACTATACTCAGGGTTATTCATTACATATTGACCCCCCTTTATTTCCATTATTATTGAAAATAGAAAAGAAAGTTTCTTACCTATTTTTATTGAAACGTGATAAAAAAACAATATCATACGTGTGACCCATTTCAAATGGAAACCTCTCTGTAAAAAATGTATTTACAATCCTATGTTAACGCTTTTTTTAAATTATAAACCATCGAAAACTTCACTTTATGACAAAAATTTAGAGATAAATTTCAATTTTCAAAGCCTTCTATGATCTATTTTCAATGTCGAAAATGGACAAATTTGATTAGCGATATTTTTATTGAAATTTTAACTACAGCACTAGATTCAGTAACCTCTCAAATAGGTAACCCCAAGTTTCATGAAAAAATATTGAAAAATGACAGAGCTATGACAAAATTAGTGTAGGCAGTTGTGCGATCCATTTTGAATGGAAACGCCCCTGTAAAAAATGTGTCTATTATCTGATTTTGACGGGACTTTTTTTAAAAGATACACCATGAAAAACTCCACTTTATGATAAAAATTTAGAGATAAATTTCAATTTTCAAGGCTTTCTGTGATTTATTTTCAATGTCGAAAATGGACAAATTTGTTTAGCGATTTTTTTATTGAAATTTTAACTACTCCACTGGATTCAGTAACCTCTCAAATGGGTAAATCCTAAGTTTCATGAAAAAATATTGAAAAATGACAGATTTATGACAAAATCAATGTAGGCTCATAGTAACTTTTACTTGATTTTTTCTAAAAATCGAAGTAGCCCATACAAAATAAACAAAAGAAAGATAAATTAAGTGAATAGTTTTAATAAATATTACATATTTATTGAGTAATGGCAGATAATAATAGGGTGCCATGGAAAACAAACTTTATAGTCAAACGTCAAGTCTTTAAAATTCGCATATTCTCATATCCATTGCTACTGAATTATAAAATTAATCGATAGTTATTATCAAATATTAGTTTATTAGTTTGTAGTTAATTATGGATAATCTAAATGTACAGGAAAAAATTGAACTTGTGCGCCTTAGAGGAGATAATGTCAGAACTTTGAAAAAGGTATGCGAGATATTCAACAACAGGCATCCGAATAGGCCCAACATTACTAAAAGTACTGTTTATAAAATAAACAAAATTTTTAATGAGTGTGGCGCTGTGACACGGCGTATTATAAAAACAGATAATATAGAAAGAAGAACCAGGTACGAGCAGACAGTTTTAAATTATTTTAACAACAATCCAAACGCCAGTGTAAGTGTAGCTAGCTTAGATTTGAATTTACCTAGAGAAAATATTCGCCGATGCCTTAAGGCGAATTCGGTAAAACCATTCAAACCCAAATTTTTACACACGTTGGAACCTTGTGATGTTAAAAGATGGATGGAGTTTTCTTGTGGTCTCAAGGAGAGTATCTTAATAATAGAAATTTTAACAAAAATATTTTATTCAGCGATGAAGCAACTTTTACAACAAATGGGGTAGTATCATTACAAAATTCTAGGTTTTGGGCTATAGAAAACCCAGATTTGTCATTAATTGTAAAAGACAATAATCCCAAAAAGTTAATGTTTGGTGTGGGTTGCTCAATGAAACAATCATTGGCCCTTTCTTTTTTTAAGGTAATATGAATAGCATGCAGTTTCTACAGTTCCTAAGAAATGAATTTTGTAATATTCTACATGAACTTCCAATACAAGAAAGAGTAAATCTACATTTTCAATTAGATGGAAGCCCTGTCCATAATGCCAGAGTGGTTACCAGATGGCTGAATGCTAACTTTCCTAATCGATGGATTGGTCGTGATAGCCCGTTAATTGAATGGCCACCCCGATCCCCGGACTTAACACAGATGGACTACTTTTTATGGGGTTTAATAAAATCTAAAGTTCGCAGGTCACGCCCGAATAATAGAGAAGATTTGTGTGCAAGGATAAGACAAGCTTGTGCAGAAGTTACCCGGCAACAATTACAGAATGTCGTAAAAAATATTAAAAAACGATTCGACATGTGCATCGAAATAAACGGCGGTCTCGTAGAGGCTACAAAAATTTAAGAAGTTTTAGTATAATGTTGTACAATGTGTTATTTTTTTTATTTAATAGGTATCTAATTATTATTACTTTTAATTGTTCATACTTATGTTTTTAAGTCCAATATGATTAAGTTTGTTTAAATGACAATATTATTTAAAACTACTCACTTAATTTATCTTTCTTTTGTTTGTATTTTTCATGCGCTACTTCGATTTTTAGAAAAAATCAAGTAAAAGTTACTATGAGCCTACATTAATTTTGTCATAAATCTGTCATTTTTCAATATTTTTTCATGAAACTTGGGATTTACCCATTTGAGAGGTTACTGAATAATGATGATGATGTAGTTAAAATTTCAATAAAAAAATCGCTAATCAAATTTGACCATTTTCGATATTGAAAATAAATCATAGAAGGCTATGAAAATTGAAATTTATCTCTAAATTTTTGTCATAAAGTGGAGATTTCGATGATTTATCATTTAAAAAAAAGCATTAACATAGGATTATAAATACATTTTTTACAGATAGGTTTCCATTTGAAATGGGTCACACTGTATATAGGTCACGTGATACTAAATAAATATATGTTTTTTTTTTAACGGAATACCCTATATATTATTGCATTTTCGAGAAGCCCTTTTTCCCCTAATTTCAAATATATAATATTGCATAGGTCTCTTAAATACCTGTTGATAATATAAATAAATAAACACCACAGAAATTGGATAACCCCCAGTTTCAGAAGCCAGAGGCTTGTGCGGAAGGGGGTTACACATTGAAAAAATGCGGACATACCACCATTTCCACCGACAGTGCCAATGCCGAAGCCAGGATTCGAACCCGGTAGCGCAACAGCCATGTGATTAATCGCGATTGCCACCTCGCGCCTTAACCCACGCGGCTATCGACCTGACAACTGATATACTTGACATTCAAAGTGCAAATGAGCTGATTATTAGTTTATTAAATGCTTGTCATGAAATAGAAAAAAAGTTATTCCAACATTCAAAGAACTTTGAAAAAGTATCAGTATAGGCCTTACGAAATATTATTACCCGTCCAGGAACTGAATGAAGACCAAAAACGTAGAAGACTGGAGTTGTGCCAGATCATACTCCATGAATTAGATGAAAATCCTGATTTTATAAAAGAAATTATATGGACAGATGAGTCAAGTTTTTCCACGGCGGGAGATTTTAATAGAAGAAACAGACTTTCCTAGGGGAATAAAAACCAAACAGAAAGGTCAAGAAAATAAAAAAATCGGGTAGAAAATCAATCCACGACAATCATATCTCGAAATAAATTTACCAGAGTTGGATCGTCTAATTCAAGAATTCCCTATTACGTATTGTCTAGAATGATTTGGCATCAAGACGGAGCGACTCCATATAGCGTTTTAGAAGTTCTGGAACATTTAAATAATCAACTTCCCATTTGGATATGCTGGGACCATTCGATGACCACCAGATAGCCCTGATTTCACGCCATTAGATAGTTTTTTATAGGGGTTTTTAAAAGACAAAGCCACTTTTAATCATAACCACAATCTTTAGGTCATTAACGCAAAAATTCAAGAAGAAACTTAAACAGAAACCATAATAACACTATTTGCAATATTTTCCTAAACTTTTTTTTAACAGTTATTTAACATCGGTCTATTTCCGCTACTGAGGCCTATCGATCTGTAAATGAGCTATTCCCAACCAGGAATTTTGCCGAACCGCTTCCCGGGTCTTTTACTTGTCTAACATTTAATAGACCAGGGACCGACGGCTTTACATCCCCCCTGAAGGATGGTATATCACCTACACAACCCTCGCTTAAGGTTGCATAGCTTCCGCGTATACACGAATATACTAGCCGCTGGAAGATATGTGAGGCGAAGATACGGTCTTCCTTGTGAACACGAACGGTACCTCTGGTTTGGAAAAAATTAAATATTTTGGACCGGAGAGCTTAGTGAGAGACTCTAGAGGCCTTTATTTTGTTTGATTCGAAGTCGGGGTGGTTAGACTTGAAAGGCTGGAACGGGACAAATGCTTCATACTCTCAGAGCTGATTTGCACATGAAATTAATATTATTTAATTTATTTAGCACTTTTGTGATTTTTATTTCAGCTGGCAGGGTCAAGGGTTACACCCTGTATGGTATTTTTGCACTAGATTTCAAATTAAACACTTTGATTTAAAACGAAAATTAACAAGATATTAATTTACGTTAAAAACACAGATGAGTTTTTAAATATTCGAAATAAAAATTTTATTTCCACAGAAAACAGTTTAACGTATCGACACTAGAAATTTGCCTAAGTCGTGGTTGGTTTTATTTGTTTTATTTAAATGATTTATTTAAGACAGAAAATGCACTTCTGAATTAATGCGCGATGGCGATTTTATTTAATTTATGCACTGGGGCGATTTCATCAAATGTACTTTTTTACTAGGATCTGCCTAGGAAGATGTACGGGCACTAGATTTAAATTCGCAAGATACAGCGGAAGACACACTTGGATTTATGCGCTGGGGAAACCGAAGAGGTAACGCGGGCACTGGGTTTACTTGTCACTAAATACACCGAAAGCACAACTTGCCGGGGACTTGGCGTGCTCCCTTATTTATACTGACGACGGGGACTTGGGTTGCGGAAGTCTGGATGAAAGCCGGATCGGGCGCTAGCCGCTTCAGTGGGCTCGCATTGCGAAATATTGCGCAATAAGTGTTGAAATTATATCAATAAAACGGCGATGAAAAATAGGACATTTTTATATAAAAATGTCAGTGGAATCTATTTTTTTTGAATTATGAACGATAACCGTCTGAATAACATGGTAAATTGGGTAAATTGAATTGGTTCCGCGAAGTATCGTTGCGAGTCTTACTTTGATCCATATTTGATGTTATATTAAGTCATGTTAATCCATATTTAATGTTATATTATGCCATATTGAGGGTAATGTATCGCGGTGTTGAACGGAGCGAAAGTCAATTTTATGGTAATAGCATGAAGATATTGGCGAGTTGCTAGCACTCGATGGGGAACGCGTAAACTGGACTTATTTTGGGACGAATGTTTTTTGGGCTGGCTGGAAAGGTGAATGAAAGATGATTTGATATATTCATAGAAAGTTGAAGTTAAATTGAAGAGAAATGGGCTTGTAGAAAAATTTTGGGACTGAACTAATGTATTTTGACTTGATTTTTGGGTAGTAAATTGAAAGTGATTCGAGTTATTGAAGGGGCTGTACTTTTTAAGGCGGTCTTTTGTAAGGTTTTGAGTGTATTTTGCTGAATTTTGATATTTGAATAATGTTGTTGATATATTCGGATTATTTGTGAATTATCGATGCAGCGTGAATTTTCTCAGAATTATTTTTTGAATATTGTGGTTTTTGAGTTTTTTGAGTGTCTTTTGATTTTTTTATGTGTTTTATCAAGTTGACAATAACGATTGAATTATTTGAAAAATTTTAGTAATTTTTTCATCGGCCATTTTGTTAACATGGGGAACCAACTATAACACTTGAAACGCTCACCCATCCAAGTACTAATCGCGCCTAACGTTGTTTTATATTGCATATCGAAGTATGTACATAGTAAAGATGTCTCTACGCTCGCCCCTTTTTCATAAACTTAAGAAGACGCTATGAGCTTTGCATTGAAAATAATGGTGGCCACTTTGAACAATTTTTTTAATTGATTACTTATGTAGTATTATTTTATTATAAAGAGTATTCTCTTGCTTTATTAAATCTGTTTTTTAATAAATTAAATATGAAGTTAGTCTAATATCATATTAATTATTTACACGTGATTATAGTTAGGTCGTATATAATTTATATGTTGAAAATAGCACTTTTCATACGTGAAAACGTTTTCACATACTGTTAGCGTGCGTTAAAGATTTATCAAACTAGCACTTTTCAAAGCAGTCGAGAAAAAACTTTTTATTTTACTGGTGAATAAACAACTATTTACGGCTGTTGCCATGGAGTTAATAATGACGATTTGAAATGTGAAAATTGAATAAACAATAAAATAATTATTTTCGTGGCCTACCGTGTTATTTTTGTTTCACTTGTGTTTTGACACGCATGGCCCACTCTTCTTGCACTAAAGCAGCTCATTTGCATTTTGAATGTCAAATATCTCAAGGAATATTTAAGATAGACCTATACAATATTATATATTAGAAATCAGGGGAAAAGGGCTTCTCGAGAATCTAATAATATATAGGGTGTTCCATTTAAAAGAAACAAATATTTATTTCGTATCACGTGACCTATATATAATATTGTTTTTTTGGTCACGTTTCAATAAAATATAGGTAAGATACTCCAACTTCTATACGAAACTTTTTTTCAGTTTTCAATAATAACAGAAATAAAGGGGGTATCAATTTATAGTGAATAACCCTGACAGCTAAAGCTTTACCATTTTTATTCGTCTTGTAGATTTATTGAATAAAACATGTAATATTAAAGAAATCAGGAAGCTACAAACTAATATTTTATTAAACAAAGTCGTGGGGTAATTCAATTCCTTATTACGATTTCCATATCGAAAGAATATTGCATACTTTATATGACCTTCTATTTTCCAAAGACGGTAGCTGGCGCCTCATTTACATCGCGGTAATTATTGTCTGAAATAAGGTAGAACATAATTAATTTTGGTCCACTTTAAAAACAAATTGAACAATATCGGATGAATGAATATTTGACGAACTGTTGGACGGCAGATAAGAGACTCGAATGAAATTATTATTTGTGTACACTTTCGTTTTTACAATTTCACATCACGAAGTTATCTAGTGATGTAATAATAATAATAATAATAATGTACGTAATAGAGTGTATACGCTTCTTAAAATTGATTAAGAATGAGAACTACAAAAAGGCGTAATTCAGTTTTTTTTTAATATATAAACCGTTATTATACCAGTTATTTATGTAACTTGAAAAATCGAATTTAATATCGTTCAAATATCATTTAGGGCCTCAATAATAATAATTTATTCATTTAATAGACCTTACAAAGTAAGAGGTATTATATAAGCAAAATTACGAACATGTACAACAGAAAATGTTTAAAAATCAGACAATATACAAAATTAAAGGATACATAGTACATCTTACAATAATAATAAACATTACTAAGTCATTACATATCACACTCGTTCAAGTATTCTGATACACTATAAAACACTTAATTTATCAGCAAGTTAGCAGTTAGTAGTTGGATGGGTGACCGTTCCAACCGTTATAGGGTATTCCCCCTATAAGTCATAAGCAAAAAACAAAAAAATGTAAAATTAGCAAAAAAATCAGATCAATTCAAGCATCATGGCAAACCATGATAAAAAAGTCAACCAGACCTACTTTACACCAAAAAACTACATCCAAGGTCACAAAAATCAGAAAAAAATCACGAACATTCTATAATTCTCAAGTAATGTAAAATCACCGCAAACACTCTTCCAACATTCATTCTAGCAATTTTATAAAAGAATATTCACGAAAACCACCCTTTAAAAATACAACCCCCTCACAATCATCAAAATAGTCAAAACCACCATCCGTACCCAAAACAGCAATACTCCATTTCGTTTCACTCACTTTTTAAACCACTTTTACATTACAAATCTCATTACTTCTTGACGACCCCTCGTATACTTCAACTTACCTTAAAACTCCCCATTCAACTTCGATTCATTCAATTCTCGCATCTGTTTCAATTTTTTAATCTTATTACTTTTTGACAACCCCCTGTATACACCAAATCACCTTCCCCGTTTCGAGTCATCATATCAAATTTAGTTTCATCAAATTCCAGCGTCTCAATTAATTATTCAATTTCCATTAATTTTCCATCACCCCTCGTAAAATACATACAATATCTCGATTCCCTTTCAACCGATATCTCCGCTCCAACTCGATTCGTAACCGGTATGAGCATTATCATATCTTATTTCCAGCCGCCTCGCACCTATTGGGAGCATTATCATGTCATTTCAACTGTTAAACGTCTGACCTTCGGGACACGTTTACAGGATCCTTTCGTATCGTTACAATTAACCGTCCATCAAATTCAAATATCTCCAAAACCCGAATCGATTCAAATTTTCTTTTTATATCAAAAAATTCTCCTTTTCGTCGGCGATTTTTCTATCTAAGTTTCATTTCAAAATTTTAACTTTTTCAATACTGCGTAATGTAAATTGCGCAATATTGTGATATATTTCGCAATCGTGCCGATTCAGACTCGACGGTGTCATTTCCAGACCTAAAAGGGAGGTAAAAACGTCCGTGCTAGGTTCACGGGGCACGATAAACGAAACTTTCTCGAAACAGTATAAATACCGGCGTGCAGCAAGCCCACGCCAAGTTCAGTTTTGACAGTGACTCCAGTGTTAAGTTGTCGCGTAGTGTTCTTGGGAAAATATAAGTTTCAAAAGAGAATTTTTGTGTAATAACTGCTGACGCTATTGAACGGGCCCGGTTACTATTTAGGATGTGGCTATTTATACATACTGTCCAGGCAATTCACGCCGCACATGCGCGATGACGTTCAAACATATTGATATAGTAAGAATTATAAGGTTAACCATCAGCAGTCTGTGGTGTAATACTTAGTGTTCCCGATTCTCACACGTGAGGTCGACGGTTCGAATCCGCTTGCTACAGTTTTTTTTTTACCACATTTTGTTAACTAAAATACGTAATACGAATATTTCTTTAGGTTAGTTCGTTGGGTTAAATATGTTAATATTTTTTGATGTAGTATAGTTGTTTATGATAGATAATGTCCCTTGCCCTCGACGGCTATACTGTATGTATAAATAGCCAATTTCTTATACATACTGTATGTATAAATAGCCAATTGCGTATACATACTGTATGTATAAATAGCCAATTGCGTATACATACAGTATGTATAAATAGCCACATCCTACTATTTAACTTATGTTGTAGATACTCCCGTCTAGCTAGGTTTTCTTATTCCCAGTCCCAGCAATCTTTTCGTAACAAACTGTTCAATTCTAGCTTCCCAGGCCGAAATTTGGTTAAAAAGAGTTAGTTTGTAAGACCTCGCCTTAAGTGGCCTCCTTTAGTATTAGGAACCGTTCACCTTTAAGTGGCACCCTTTTTATATTTCAATTTAATACCATTCATCGCCTTAAGTGGCCCCCTTTTCAATTTTCCCTCAGTCTACGAGGCTCAATCGTAAAGTGATTTTTTTTGATTTAATTATTATTTAAACCTTTTTAAATATATTTCAAAGTAATCTAAGACAGAATTTCTGCTGTCGATTAGTTACAATTTCCAAAAGAAAGTTGTAAAATAAAATAAATTCTTCTTCAACTCTGTTCAATATAATTGAATAAATAATATTATATTGTCCGTTAAACCGCAGTGTTTAATTTCAATAAAAAGCAACAATCAGTCATTATCTTATGTCAAAAAATGCCAGCACGTTTAAATTACGTTCACGAAGACTTTTTATATTTGTTTATTATTTATGGAGAATGTGATAAAGTAATATCAAGAACTAGCAGCACATTTGCTACTCGATATCCAGAAAAACGGAGACCGTCACCAAACACTGTAAAACGCACACTGGAAAATTTTAAAAATTATGGCTCTCTCAAGGCAAAAATGCAAAGAAGAAAGCCTATTGTCGATGACAAAAACATTAAAATAGTCATTCTGGGATATTTTCATGCATTTCCAAGGATGTCATTAAGACAAGCTGCTCTGGAATCGGGACTATGCAAGGTCTCAATTCACAGAATCTTATTAAAACACAAGTTTCGCCCGTTTTCATTCCATATGGTTCAAGGATTAAAAGAAACAGATTTCCTAAGAAGACAGAATTTTTGTGAGTTTATTCTAATAAGGTCTGAGGGTCACGATTCTTATTTGGGAAATATTATATGGACAGATGAAGCAAAATTTACTAAAAATGGACTTTTTAATAGACACAATTCGCATTATTGGAGTGACTCAAATTCTCATATGTTCAGAGAGCGAAACTTTCAGGAAAGTTGGCAGTTCATTGTTTACTGTACCATAAGAAACGATAGAATGGTGGCATTACAATTTTATCAGGAAAATTTAAACGGTAAATTAAATTTTCTCTTCTGCTAATATGTATAGGTAAATTTTTTTTTTTAGGAGAAAGATATCTGAATAGCTTACAAAATTTGAATAATAACTATTTAGAAAATTTACGTCTCACCGAACATAGAAACATTTTTTTCAGCACGACGGTGCTCCCCCACATAACGCATATTTAATTAATAATCATTTACAAGAAACTTTTTATGATCAATGGATTGTCAATAATGGACCTTTCTTATGGCCTCCTCGCTCGCCCGATTTATGAGTTCTGGATTATTTCATTTGGGGAACTATTAAAAAGAAAATTTATGAGAACCCATTAACAACCATTGTAGAGTAAGAAATGCATTTCAAAACATATCACAGGATTCAATTAGAAGAGCTACTCATGAGGAACTAATCCGAAGTTGCGAAAAATGTATCGAGGTTCGAGGGCGAAATTTTGAGCAATTATTAAATTAAAATGAAATCATATTTTAAATAGATCTTATCTCTGCTGTTTTAGTTCATGCCATATCTTCAATTCGATTAATACGCATATTACAGTGTTAGTGTTACTTTGCGTTTATGTGGATATCGAGTAGCAAATGTGCTGCAAGTTCTTGATATGACTTTATCACATTCTCCATAAATAATAAACAAATTTAAAAAGTTTTCGTTGGTATAATTTAAACGTGCTGGCATTTTTTGACATAAGATAATGACTGATTGTTTCTAATCATGGCTATTTTGATGAAATGATTACAGCAATTCATGAATTTCTAATAAAATCGCAAATATTTCAAAAAGTTTCAACGTTAACTCCCACAATGCTAATATCAGAAAAAAGGGAATTCAATTTTTTACAACTTGGCGTAAAAAGTACAGGGTGTTCCATTTGACCTAAACAATTTTTCGCGGTTTGAAGTTGACAAAATGTAACGCGAAAAACGGAACACTTGGTATGATATTATTGAATTTATTTCAGTTGTAGAACGTAGCTCTCCTTGTTTCTTTTTATGTGACAAGAAGCAAATGAGGATCTTTTACACGAAGACAGTTATAATGATTCTTGAAAACCGTTGCACCTGTCAAATTCTATAAACTGTCAAATATCTCTGAGAAGGCTAGGTTTACGTATATGATATGCCACATATTTTCGACTGAGAATTTTATGATCTTTTCGAAAACTCTAAAATATATACGGTGTTGCATTTGAAATAAGCAAGTTGGTATCGACTTCCGGTATAAGCGGAAGTGCCAGCTGCTTGTAATTATTTTAGTTGGATTGGCTACGCCGACATTAGTAATTATCTAAATTTTCAAAACTTTCTGATGCGTACTTTTCTCTATATCGATCGATTCAGTTCCCTGTGAGACACCCTGTATAGTTGCGACCATTTGCCTGTTTGCATTTGCATTAGTATACTAATAGTTCATGGGAAATTTTTTTTGTATTTTATAGCATGTAGTGTTGTTTCCAAATAACTGCCATCATTCCTGCCATTTACTTTTAGTTTTTTGTTTAATTTTATGACATGTGTCACTGAGGTTAAATTCTTCAATATTCATGGCACCGTAAACTTGGAAATTTTTGGCGATATGATCCACTCTCTCATTCCCTTGTATATTTGTGTCTCCTTTAGCCCAAACAAATTTAACTTTGATATTTTTTACTCTAAGTTGGTCGGTGAACTTCAAAATGTCAAGTAAATGTCTTTTTTGGATTTTGCAAGGCATTAATCATCGACAACGAATCTGTACATATGGTTAAATTGGACACTCCAGCCGTTAGGGATTATGTTAATTGTTACTGTCAATAATTAAACATTGCCGATAGGCCTCTTTTACAGCAGGGAGGCAAACGAAGTGGAATTCCCAATTCCTAGCTGATCATTAAGCAGGGTAATGATCGGATTTTTTCTATGTTTATAACTTTCAATAGATTTTCTTGCATAATGTAGAACTTCTAGTTTTTCTATGGACGGAAAATTGTGGTTGATTTCTAAAAAAATGATTTGCAAAATTTGAGTTGCTTTTCCTTTTTTCAAATGATTTTAAATGTTCCGAGTATCTTTGTGAAATGACGACCTTCCTGCTTGGGCTGTGTAGCAGCTATTGCATTTTTCACACGAGAGCCTGTAATCCCCCGATTTTTTGTTTTCTGTTTGGTATTATAGAGAATATTTGATGTTTTTTGGCTAGGTTTGAATGCTATCTGAAGGTTATGGTTTGATAATACATATGAGATTATTTCTGAAAAGGGGCCAAAATATGTTAGAGATACAAAGTATTTCCATTATTTTTCTTTAATCTTAAGGTAAACTTGACTCATTGTAACGTTTTTTTTTTGTTTTTTTGTAACTAAAGAATCTATCATATTCACTGAAAAACCGTTGTTAGTTACTATTTCTTTTATGACAGCTATTTTATTATTGAGATTTTCTTCGGACAAGTGTATAGCGAATGAAATAGTTTCTTCCGGGTCTTGCCGTGGTCGTCGAACTTGGCTTGACGTTTCGCTGATCATCCTGTCAGCTTCTTCAGAAGAATTCTAAAGACTGAATTTGTTGTGTTACACTCCTCGTTATATACCTAGGCGCCGCTTCGCTTCGCTGGTCATTGGTCGCGCTTGGTTCGCTTCGCTGCTCATTCGTCGTGTTTGGTTGACCGTGACTTACTACGGTGCTGGTACTTGGCAATACCAGTCTCCACGTGTTATCAAGTCGATACCCATCCTCTCTGTTAAAGTTGTTCACGTTTTTCATAATTTCCAGTGATTTCCTAATGATTCGCGGATAATAGCGCGTATTCCTGTCTAATATATTGACGTCCTCGTAGTCGATTTTATGGTTCTCGTTGTTATGGACATATTCTGCTATCGCCGACCTATCCGTGTATCCAAATCTGGTATTTCTCTGGTGTTCTTTGATTCTGCACTGGGTACTCCGTCCTGTTTGTCCGATGTAGCTCTTACCACATGTGCACTTCAACTGGTAAACATCTTTTGATAACAGTTTGGGGACAGGGTCTTTGACTGAGGGAAGCATCTGCTGTATTTTCTTCACTGTTCGGAACCGTAATCTACTTTCTTTTTGTATAAAATCTTCTTCAGCCTATCTGTAACTCCCGCGACGTAGGGTAGGCATGCATACGTTCTTGGTTGTTGCTGTTCTTCTTCTGTAGTTCTCTGGTTATTTACTACTCGTTGTATATTACTGTATCCGTTCTTCTCTAAAGCTTGTTTGACATTCTGTAGTTCCTCGGGTTTGTTATCATCATCACATATTGTGTTGGCTCTGTGGACCAAGGTTCTAATTAACGCCCTCTTCTGTTGTGGATAGTGGCGAGATGTCGCATGTAGGTAACGATCGGTGTGCTTTTCCTTTCTGTAGACACAGTGGGCCAGCTTGCCATTGTGTGACCTTTTCACTAATACATCTAAGAAAGGTAAAGCTCCATTTTGCTCGGTCTCCATTGTAAATTTGATACTTGGATGCTGTTTATTCAAACGGTCGAAGAAAACAGATGGATACACGGATAGGTCTGCGATAGCAGAACATGTCCATAATAACGAGAACCATAAAATCGATTACGAGGACGTCAATATATTAGACAGGAATAGGCGCTATTATCCGCGAATCATTAGGGAATCACTGGAAATTATGAAAAACGTGAACAACTTTAACAGAGAGGATGGGTATCAACTTAGTAACACGTGGAGACTGGTATTGCCAAGTACCAGCACCGTAGTAAGTCACGGACCATTGATCTATATGCGCCTATTTTATGTGAAAAGGGATGACTTGAGCCGACTGGTATAGTGGCATTTGAAAATGTTAATTTTCTGTAGATATTAAACGATAGTTTATTTTTATTTTGTCTACATAATATGGTATGATCTATAAAGTTAAATTGCCGATCATATTCAATTTCTGTGGTAAATGAAATGCTTGAATGTATAGGCCAGTCAACATCGACACAAAAAAGGCAAACATGGCAAACGCGTATGTATCTACGATTTTTTTTATATGTTATTAGTATCCCTGAGAGTAGTTTATATCCAAGTTTGCAACCCTGAAAACCCTCTGCTACTCTCGTGGTGCTCGAAAAACTGCAAAATTCTAGCACTTGTTTCAGTTTTTTCGAAAAAACTACCTTAAGGAAGCATTTTTCCGGTATATTCACTCTATATTTTTGTAAATCAAACTAAATTTACTATAATTTGAGCCCAACTCTAGATCCATTGGTTGCAGAGATACAGCCAGTCAAAAATTCGCAATTATTTCCAAAAAGTGAAAATATATCGGTAGGGTTATTTTCCAAGAACTTACTGCCTAAACGAATGGTCTTAGAGAAAAATTTGTAGAGAATTGAATTAGTTTCAATTTGATTCCAAAATGGTGCTTCTAGGCCTCATAGTTTCCTCAAAAACAAAAAAATATCGGATTTTGGGAAAATGATGAAAACATTGTACTGAATAATATTGTTATGTATTTCTTAAAAAGAAAACGTGCAAGAATGTAAATTTAACATTTTAGATGTAACATATAATTCTCTACAAATTCATTTGACTCTTCTCTAAGACCATTAGTCTAGCCGGTACGTGTCTTGAAAAATGACCCTACCGATAAATTTTCATGTTGTGGAAAAAATTCCCCATATTTGACTGGCCGTATCTTCGGAACCAATGGACCTAAAGAGCTCGGGTTGGGCTCAATTCAATTCAATTCAACAAAGATTTATTAAAATTAAAAGCATACAAACAATTGCCTAACCAGAGCCTGCCCCGGGACCGACCATGCAACCACCGCGCTGACGCGGTCGCTAATTGCAGGATCGGCCGGAACAGATCTGGGTCGGCGAAAACAAAAATGAATAACAACTAACCTAAGCACCTTTTGCAAATCAAATTAGGTAATACTATTTGAACATAAAACAATAAAGATTTTTAAAAACAACTTAACACTACACATATTTTTAATAATTGACTCACTGTAACATTTTTTTTTTAATTTTGTAGTTGATGCAGATACCTTAATCTAAAGGAGGCACCTTCTGCGAAATTCATGCGCCGAGCTGCACATGGCTGGCCTAAACTTTTGGCTTTAGTAATTTTAAATTACAGAATGTTTAATTTATTTGATATTCGTGAAGAGGAGTGAATTTATTAAAAAAAAAGAGGGGGGGGGCAGGAAAGATTTAAAGATAGTAAAAAGGTATGAAATATTAGTAAAGGTGGATAGGGTACGCGGAAGTTATAGTTGGTGAAGCTTGGCTACAGAGGTTGCCGGAAAATCGGTAACGTCTGGTATGGTAAGGGGTGTATAATCCGAAATGGGGCATTATGCTGTCTAATTTGTGTTATGTGTCTTGTTAGCGGACTATCGAGAGAGAGATGCGTTGGACGTAGTCCGCTATCGGGGTTATGTCGTTGCAATGCACATAGAGATCTCTGAGGGAGGTTTACCTTCCAGAATTTTAAATGAGGCGCATAAATATGTGTTCAAACACTGTCTCATTTATATGGGTATTGAACGTCAGTCTTTCGTCGAGTCTTACCCCCAAGTACTTCAGGCATCTCCTGGTTGGAATTTTGTTTCCCCTGATCGAAATTGGTGTTAAAATTTTGTTCTCAGTAAAACGATGCGCGAAGACTATCGCTTCCGACTTCTCAGCGTTCACTCGAATCTTCCACTGGTCATAATAAGCCGTGGCACGAGCCATGTGCGCCTTCAGCAGCATGTTCGCCGCGTGCGCGTTGTGAGAATGCGCGTACATGGCTGTGTCGTCGGCGTACTTGGCCAGCTTCGTATTCGGGAACTCTGGGAAATCGGAGACGTACAAATTGTACAGACACGATCCTTGCGGGACTCCCGCGCGAATGTCCCGCCGTGTTGGCAGTGTATTATTCATTCGAACCTGCAGGGATCTGCCCGTCAGAAATGAATGAATGAATGAGTTTAGTGAAGTAAGTCGGAAAGTTGCAGTGGTGTAGTTTGTAGAGTAACCCCGGGATCCAGACGGTATCGAACGCCTTCTCAATATCGAGGAGCACCATGGTGGTGTTCTTCCCGAGGTTGTATTGTACTTTGACGTCGTTAACTATCCTAATGACCTGTTGCCCCGTACTCCTGCCCTTTCTGAAGCCAAACTGAGACTCGTCGTCGATGTGGAGCTCCTCCTGAACAGTATTTAGTCTGATCAGGACTCAAGGTCAAGGACTCCAGGTTGGGCTCAAATTATAACAAATTTAGATTTCTTTATGAAAGTATGAAGACATCCTAAAAACGCTTCCTTAAGGTAGTTTCTTCGAAAGAACTAAAACAAGTGCCAGAATTTTGCAGTTTCTCGAGCACCACAGGAGTAGCACAGGGTTTTCAGGGTTGCAAAATTGGGTATAAACTACTCTCAGGGGTCCTAACGACATATAAAAAAATCGTAGATACATGCGCGTTTGCGATGTTTCATAGTTTTATTGACTGGCCTAGTAGACTGTTAGTAAAATTTACTGTTATATGTATTCCTTGGATGTCTCCTAAATATCAAATTAGCAGTAAAATAAATTCACGTTTAAATCGTCTGGACAACCGACCTATTACCCATCTTTAAATAAATTATTCCTAATTTTTTACGAAAACAACGAAACCTTCAGCACAATGGATATAATTTATTAAATCTACAACATAAATTATGGTATATATGACTGTAACCGCACCTTTTAACAAAAAACACACAAATACACCGAAATAAATAAAGACGCGAGTCAAATAAATTTGAGGCTACAGAAGCGGAACACGAAGCGTGAAGACGTTAAACATCGTATCATAATATGGTAGTTATTATTCGAGGCAAATTTCCGGAACAAGTTTGGAAGATGGGAAGTTGCGAAGTCTTCGATTGTAGGTGTTAGTCATTGTGTGTTTCTGTGCTGTGGGCATGGTCCAGCGAAGGCCCGGCCGTAGACTATCTTGAAAGTAGAATCAGTCTGGCCGGTCTCAGACACTACAAACAGTCATCTCGTGATATTACACAGACACATATACGGACAGTGTCATACATTGTACAGGTGCAATTTCGAGTGATAAACATGTGAGTGAGCCTCCTGACCTAATTATTTGAACACAGTGCGTAAGCCTTTTGGTAAACATTCGTCGAACTGTCAACAGTTAACGTCGCCTACTTTATTTCGAAATCATATGCGAATTGTTCTAACCTTATCTTGTTTTCATAAGACGGTATTGTATAAAATATGTTTTTATTTTAATACCCACCTATATTACAAAAAAAATTAATTAAATATTTATCTGGTCTCGTATCTTATTTTAATTAATTGTTAATCCTCGAGCATTGTTATTGTGTTTTAGTTTATTTTTGTCTAGTACTGAGGCGACAGGATTAAGTAATATTTCGGAATTTATCAAGATATTAATTGTAATAATAATAATAATAATATTTTTTTCTCTAATGTTTAAGTATTACGTTTCAATTTCTCAGCTGATTTTAGGACTAAAATTTTGAAATTTTGGCATATCATTTGTGACATAAAAATATCACTTCCAGTTCAACCGGAAGTAGAAACAACTTTTAATTTTTAAATAGTACCCTGTATACCGTCTGTTTATTTTACTAGGGCCTCAAAAAATATCTCGCATAATATCTATTGTAGAAGAATGAAGTTTTAAAAACAGTTGACGGCAAATACAATAAGAATAGTAATGTGTATCAAAAAATTCGAAAAACGTAGCTGGCTTTGACATACGCTCTTGTGCAAAAATGAAAAGAACAAATCACAAAGTAGACCATGACACCATCAATTCCGTTTATTTTTTTCTCTTTCCAACGATATAAGATATTTAATATTTTACAAAAACTATCATTGAATCGTAAAAATCAGCTATGCCATGATTAGTGAAAAAACAATGTATACAGTTATTAACAAATTTGATACATTGTCACTGTTGTATGTTGTATGTTGCGTTGTCGAGTTCTAGTAATTATAGTAGACACCAATAATAACAAATCCGATATTATTAGTATTTTTTGTCGGTGCAACTTTGACGCTGATATGGCAGTCACGGTTTACGGAGATTTCCAGATGCTCCGCAGCCAAATTGAGCTATGGTTAGGAAGTTAGTTCAAAATCTAAATTTCTCAAAAAAGTAGCAACGTGAGGACATGTTGCGAACAATGTAAGAAAAGTGAAGAGAGTATTGAATTATGTTAACCTAAATGAAGAAACCTCTTTGGGACAAATTCAGAGAAACTGTCGCATAAAAAAGACAGTGCAAGAAAAATATTTAAAAAACAACTGATTTAGATGCTACAAAATGAAGAAAGTTCAACTTTTAAATGAGGGAGATAAATCGAGGAGAGTACGATTTTGTAGATGATTGTTAAATAAAAAAATGAATGGCCCGCTGATATGTAGTAAAATTCTTTGGTCGGACGAATAAAATTTCTCTAATAATGGATTTTTCAATAGAAATATGCATTACAAATGGACACGAGAAAATACACGTTGGTGCAGAGAGACTACTTCCCAAGAAAGATTTTCTACGAATGTTTGGGTGAGTCTTTTAGGGACTAAAGTAATTGGACCTTCTTTTTATGATGGCAAATTAACCGCTCGTAGATATCTTAATTTTCTGCAAAACGAATTTCAAGATTTTCTTTATGAATTAATAGTGGCAGAAAGATTAAATTATTCATATTTTCTAGAAGATGGGGCTTCACCTCAGACTGTTGTAATATGAACTAATTATTTAAATCAAGTTATGCCAGATAGCTGGATAGGCACCTATAGGCCCATTCCGTGGCCAGCTCGATCACCATATATTACTCTCTTGGGTTTTCGTCAGGCGTTGCATTAAAGACAAGGTATTTCAAACTGCATCTGAACATATTAAGGACATTAAAACCAGAAATAGAGACGCATGTGAGGTAATTACTCCTGAAACGCCCCAAAATGTTAGGTGTCTCGTAGAGCAAGTTTGTGTATTAGATTGTACGATGCATAATTTGAGCATTTGTAGTTAGAAAAATAAATACACATATTTTCTTTTCAGTATGGTAGTATATAGTACTGTTATACATAGTTTTTCGTTTTTTATTGGATGTTCATTTTGTACCTGTATTTTTATTTATGAGATATTTATTTGTTTGTATTAAATTGCAATAAATAATTACTGAATTATAATTATTATAAAGTGAATTTTTACGATCATGGTATAGTTGATTGTTACGATTCAATGATATGAATTGTGGTTTTCGTAAAATATTAAATAATGACACTATCAGTTAACATTTTTTTAACATGTTTTATATCGTTGGAAAGAGAAATAACAAACGGAATTAATGTGTCATGGCCTACTTTGAGACTTGTTCTTTTCATTTTTGCACAAGAGCGTATGCCAAAACCAACTACGTTTTTCGAATTTTTTGATACACATTATTGTTCTTATTGTCTTTGCCGTCAACTTTCATCCCTTTAAATTTTTTCGTATCTCCTCAAATAAGGAAGCTATAATCGTTTGTGGTTTTCCTATTTTTCAGGTTTTTTAAATATATCTCACAAAGTAGGCCATGGATTTCAAATTTCCTTTTACTAAAATATAACTCTCAAAAATGGGATAACCGTTTCTAAAACTTTATTCTCCTACGATGAAAATGAAGCGAAATGTGGCCCTGGTAAAATAGACGGACGGTGTATCATGTCTTATTTTTGAAAATATTGAAATGAAACTAGGGGATCTAAATCCATTCAGAAAATAACATTTTTTGACATACAAACTAATTTTATACCACTTCCGGTTTCGCTGGACCCTGATTTTTTATTTTAAAATAGAACACCCTGTATATTATCACTTTTTTGGACTGAGGATGAATTTATGAATATGTGTGGTGGTTTAGATCAATTTCTGATCAGTTGTTATTTTCTTTATAGCAATTATAAATTTTGATATAGACTGCTATGAAATAAAAAAATACGTACCTTGTCATTTTAATTTCAGCGGAAAAAAATATTTATATGTAGTTACTATTATTAACCATTTTACAGGCGTTTTGATACAAGTAATTTAGTTTTTTTTAATAACTCATTTTTTTAAAAGGGATGGTGGTATCTATTAAATTGCCCTTTTTACGAATCCACTGACACCACTATGCTTGGGTTTTATGGACATTTATTTAAAAAAAAAACAACTGTAAAAACAGTTTGTACTTGTAGTAGTTTAAATCTACAGTTATTATTATAAGGCAGACAAAAAATTTCGCGTCAAATTGCTTTTGAGTTTTAAAAGAGAAGCATAATAATCGAAATGATAGTTCTCCAACTTAAACTTTCAGTTAAATATTGATACAATGGTGTATACAAATAATGGGACAGTTGATATGCTTCTTATTTACGGGAAGGAAAATGCGACGTGAACCAAGGGTACGCAACTCCACATTCCTACTAAGTGAAGAAATAGAAATTAGTATGCTAGGCATAGTACCCTGTGATCCAACTGCTTCAATGGAACAAATCGCAAGACAGTTGAAATCAAATAAGGAAACTGTAAGACGCATATTAAAAAAACACAATTATCGTTCTTTTAAATATAACTTGCACCAGCAACTTTATGAAGGTGATAACGATCGAAGGGTACAATACTGCGAGTGGATACTTAATAAATGTGAGCAAGAGAACAGATTCTTAGAAAATATGTTATTCTCAGATGAATCTAGATTCACGAATAATGAAAAGTTTAATCGACAGAACACTAGATATTGGTCTTAAGAAAATCACCGATTAGTCAGAACCAATAATTTTTAAGAACGTTTTCGCATAAATGTATGGGCTGGAATTTATGAATACCGCTTCGTTGGGCGTAGTTTGTTTCAAGGAACATTAACGGGTGATACCTCTCTATGGGATGAAGTTGCAGAGTTACCATTAGCTCAATTTATAAACTTATACTTTCAATGAGATGGTGCTCCTCCGCGCAATAGCTGAATTATTTTAAACAATCTCACTGAGATGTATGGTCAAACAAGTGATAGCAACTCATAGTCCAATGGGGTCGCCTGCCAGGTCCCCGGACTTAACCTGTTCGGATTTTTATTTATGGGGATAAAGTGTACGGGGCACCAGTTTTGACATTCGGAACTGTAGAAAATAAAATAAGAGCTGTATTCAATACTATAACACCTGAAATGTTGAAAAACCTCATTCGAGAGACAGAACATCGAGCAAGTCAGTATAGAGCTTATGGAGGAGGTCACTTTGAACAGCATTTGTAATTTTTGTTAATTGTAAATATTTTAATTTTTTGATTTAACTTTGTTACAAAGTGTAGCTGTTTAAAAAGTTTTGATTTACAATTTTAAATAATAATAATAATAGCATATTCAAGTGAGTTATTACCATTATCGCAAGTTGAATACTATACTTTATCTACGACTATAACAATTAATATTAAACTGCAAGTATACAGAAACATGATTTACAAATGGCAACAGTTAAACGTCAACACTAATCAAATGTCAAATCATGACCTTCCTTCCCTCAAAAATAATAATAAACTATTCCATTTCATCGTATCGAAAAGGTGATTGGCTGTATCTAGTGAATTATAATATATCTCACGCTTATAATGAACGCTATTTGTTTATGGATATTATTACTTGTTTAAAAGCAATTAATTAATGAATATCTAATCTAATATGTGTAGATAAACATATCTATTTTACTAGTTCTAGTAGCCAATTTAGCTTTTTCACTTTTTCGAATATATAACGCCATTTTGAAAATACATACCTACTTGTGATACTTCGATATAACAAGGAATTCATAAGGAACCTAAATATTTTTTGCTATTATTTGGGTTTTCTACCACATGTATTATTATCCGCTTCAAAACAAGTCAACCAATCTACAAAATAATAGAATTATTGGAAAAAAGTCAGAGGTTATATTTTGCAAATAATATAAATCGAAATAAACACAGAAATAATGTATTTTGCTGACGTTTCGGAAAGTAATCTTAAAGTGTTCCCCGTTTGAAATATCGTCCTAAAATCAAATTTGTCAAAAACCTGAACGTCATTGTAAAGCAATAATTCCTTATGTATACGGACTATCGGAAAAGCTACGCCGTATAGGTGACAAATTTGTTGTTAGGACGATATTTCAAACGGGGAACACTTTAAGATCTATTTTAACAAAAACAAAACCGATAAACAGGGAGCAGAATAAAAAAAACTGCATTTACAATATCCCGTGCGAATGTGATAAATGTTATGTGGGTGAGTCATCCAGACCTTTCCGTGTGAGGTTGGATGAGCACAAGAATTACATTAGAAAGAATGAAATTCAGAAATCAAAGATTTGTGAACATGCTTGGGAAAACGGACATAGAATAAACTGGGACTCGACAAAAATTTTAACAAAAGAAACAGATTCCCAAAAAAGAAAAATTAAAGAATCAGCAATAATCTTATTAAATGAAGATAAGTGTGTATCGAATTGTTCTGTAGATATTTGTACAACCTGGCTGCCAATGTTAAAAGAAGAACTTAACAAATTCAACATTATCTAAAAGAAAATATCATCAGTTCTATGTTCTGTGTAAGTAGTAAGTATCTATGGAAATAACATAAACAGAATCTTAAAGCTGTGTGTTTGACGTACACAGCAAAATAAGAGCTCTTCCAAAAAAAGCTTTGAAAGCGGAAAGAGATTACTTTCCGAAACGTCAGCAAAATACATTATTTCTGTGTTTATTCCGATTTATATTATTTGCAAAACATAACCTCTGACTTTTCTTTTGGCGTAAACGTCACGGGCGCAGAGGCTTTTTTCCAATAATTCTATTATTTTGTAGATTCGGTGATTTGTTTTGAAGAGGATAATAATACATGTGGTAGAAAACCCAAATAATAGCAAAAAATATTCGTAGAATGCCACAAATAACTTTCAGACAATATTTAGAACCTAAATATTTTTCACCTAATAAGTGAAATCTAGCAGTCTCATTTAAACCATACATTGTTTGATGAAGAACTTTGATATTTTTTCATATATCTGTAAAACTTGCATCGTCAGCAAATAGTACAGTATTACTTGACCTCACATTTACAGGCAAGTCATGTAATCTAAGAAAAAAGCACATACAATTGTTGGTCAAATTGAGAATCTTCTTTCTTTTCTGATTTCGATTAAAAATACCAATCTACAAACTCTATTCACGTATATCTGTATCCTTAAGAGGGTATCGTACTGAGTATAACAAACTAATGTTAAGTGTATATTAGACTGAACGTATTTTACACTAATAATAGAATTAACTGCATTTCTAGCCATCGCATCAGGTATAGCGTGCAGCACGCAGCAGCTTCCTTGCTATCTGTCGGGAAATAACAATGGTGCAATATATCTTAAGATTTAATGGAATGTATCCTGCTTTGTACGAGTGACAGGATTAATTATCCGCCATTTACAGTTTCCTTTAAATCTGATTATTAAAGAAGTCATATGCTTACAGTCCTTGTAGCCAGCTGGATTCTTCCTCACGTCATTGGAGCAATGCCTTAAAGTGATTTATTTTGTTCATAATCAGGTAGCAGATAAAAAGCTACGCAATTATGACTGACTGAGGCTGATCCATAGGAAGCAACATGTCAGCAAATATGCCAAAAACATGGGCGAATTTACGTCTCTGAGGCAATGTCAAAGTTTTTTTTATTTTCAAGGTATTTTGATGTAATAGTTATTTACATAACAAGTTCCGAAAGTGGTCTTTTACTGGACGTGTAAGCTTGTGTGTCCAGTAAAAGCACTTTTTCGGGCATGTTACCTACAATATTTTGTCTGCAATCGTCTCTTTAATGAAACCAAAAATTGATATACTTTGACTATTTATAAATATTAATATTAATTGTACAATTCTTATTATGTTTAGTGGATATGACTGATTTGAAACATTTGAGATATTGAGATGTTGTAGCATAAGAAGAAGACAATGCATATGGAACTTGTAAATCTTGCATACTTGTACTTGGGACATCTTATATATTTGTTTAAATGCGCTTCTAGAGGGCAGAATATTAAAATATAATATTTTAGTCGCAGACTCTTCTATAAAATCCTTATTTTACTATAAGGAACGTAACCAGACTGCAATCAACAGCTACTCTCCGGCCTATATGCCCCGCCGAGCGCTGTATTACAACTTTCAAGCCTGGCGCGTTAAATGTAATAATTGCATATTACCGCTAATGCTTCTATTGCAACAAACACCAGCCAAAAGACTGATCTTACTTAAAGAAGCTCTCGTGCCAGTCGTCCCACACCACTTGCAGGCTGCAGTTTCGAGAGTTCTTTAAACAGGATCAGTCTTTGGGTTGGTGTTTGTTGTAATCGAAACATTATCGTTCTGTTGGTAATATGCAATTATTGCACTTAACTTAGTTTTAAAAATTCTGCTACTTTGTTGGCAAGGTTTCCAAAAGTATAAATTCCAACGGGTTGCACTGAGCGTTTTCTTTTTTTTATAGAATACAAATAATCTTCTATGTGAAGCCCGGCGTAAGGATAAATATTTTCTTGTTAAAGATACATTTTTTTCTCCAATAACAACGAAAGTTCTGAATATATAAGTCGTTGAATCAGGAATTTGAATTGCTAACATAGTTTCTTTATCGTCTACATGTTCTAAGTTTATTTTAGTGAACTCATCTCGTCTTAAAGCACCTGCTTGGGAACTCCAACTTTAATTGGGGAAAAAGAGACATATTTAGTTTTTGTAATGTTTAGTTTAAGAAGGCTGGTGTCTAGCCAGGTGTTTACTTTTCTAATTGTCGCAGTGGCAAAACAAAACTTTTTTCAAATGTCCCCTGCACAAATTAGTACCAGGTCATCTGCATATGATATAATATTGTATGCATGATTTTTTTGCATAGGATCCTTTATTTTTATAAGGAATAAACTAGCACCTAAGATAGTTTCTTGGGGAACCCCAGTTGTTACTATTGTTGTTGTTGGTGAGCTTTATCTATTTTGACTTGCTGTGGTCTGTTGGCTAGATAGTCTTTAAATAAATCATATACTTTCCCTCTGATATCTACTTTTTTTAGTTTGCTTAGTAGCTGAATGTGACATACAGTGCCAAAGGCTTTTTGTAAATCTAAGATGGCTAAGATTTTATTGTTCGATTGGAAGTTACTTAGTATACTGTCTGTTAGCAGTTGAAAAGGTTCTTCAGTACCAGTAGTCTTCTGGAATCTATATTGATTTTTGATATTATTTTATTTTTTCTAGGAATGACCGAAGTCCATTGTTTAGACAGTTTTCAAAAATTTTTGCAGTAGTATTTATTAGTGATATCGAGCGATAGTTCAACTCATTTTTACTTACATTTTTATATATTGTTACCACAATATTTTCTTTAAAAATTTCAGGAATTATAGAATGTTTAAACATAAAGAATAATAATATGGACAATAGGCTTGCTAATATGTTTGCATAGGAGTCTTAAAGTTATCGTTGTTATACCGTCTTTCCCTGGCGACGCGTTGTTTTTCGGGTTGCATATTACCTCTTCTATTTCGCGGTCACATAGGTCCTCCAGAGATATTGAAAATTAAAATTTCCATTTATGTTTTCGTTGTCTGCACGGTTTTGTATTTGATTGGGAAATTCTCTTGTGAGTTCACCGACTTCGATAAAGAAATTGTGGAAAGCGTTGGCTCTCTCTTTCTTATCATTTATTTGCTCACCATTATCAATGATTTTGCATATACTATCGGTATATTTTTTGTTACGATTTGTAACTTCATTGATGCAGTCCCAAATATGTTGATAGTTAATCCAGAGGATTGAATTTATTCTTCATAGTAATTATTTTTCGAGGCTCTAATTAACGTTTTTACGGTATCGCTTTGATATGTGTATTCAAACATACGGAAGTAATTTCGAGCATCTATTGTAAATATTGCTGTCAAGATGTATTGTTCAAAAATAAAATGAACTTTTTTTTATACATTTATTTAACGCTGGCCTATTTCCGCTAATGAGGCGTAACACCGACGCCTGTGGACGAGCTACCTCCAACCAGGAATTTTGCCGAACCTCTTCCCTTAAGAAGAGTAGGGATCTTTTACTTGCCTAACATTTAATAGACAAAGGACCGACGGCTTTACATCCCCTCCGAAGGATGGTATATCCCCTATACAACCCCCACCTAAGGTTGTATAGCTTCCACGCATACACTGATATACCAGCCGCTGGAAGATGTGCGAGGCGAGGACGCGGTCTTCGTTGTGAACACGAATAAGCCCTCAGTTTGGTGAAATAAAAAATCTGGAGTGGTGGGGGTTTAGAGCTGAGACCCTGAAGGACGTTCGTGCACTTTTTATGTGGGAAGCTTTTCGGTTTGATTTCTGTAGTGTAGTTTTTAATTTGTATTTAATACTGAATACTCTTTGAGTTCTGACAGGATCAATGGCTACACCCTGTATATGTTATTCTTGAAAAAATAACACTTATTTTTAAAGCGGAACGAACAATTATTTATTTAAGATTTTATTTTGAATAGAGTTTGAAAAAATAAGGGGTAATTTTTTATATAACACAATTTTCTTTTTAGCAGATGTGACTATTCGACAGCATAAATTCGGACTGTGGTATTTAGCCTAAATTGTTTACTGAAATATTTGGTTTGAGATTGTGTGGGCCGTAAAGGCGAGTCAAAATGGGGTCACTTAAGACGAAAGATAAATAAGGGCCACTTAAGGCGAAGATAAAAATGTAAAAAGGAGCCACTTAAGGCGAGAATATACTAAAACTAAATGGGGCCACTTAAGGCGATTCCTTAAAACTATTCTTTTTAACCAGGTTTCGGTCTGGGAAGCTAGTCCGGGACAGTTAGTCACAAGAAGTATGCTAGGACAGGGGGTAAGAAAGCCCAACTAGACGGTGGGTATCTACAACTTAAGTTAAATAGTAACCGGACCGGAAGCACTAGCAAATGAGCTTATTACACTTAAAATCACTTTTAAGCAACTTTTTCCACTGAATCACTTCGCGAGTACTAAACATAGGAGTCACTGCCAAAACTGAACTTGCCCCGGGTAGGCTGTGCTCAGGTATTTGTATGTTTGTCTAAGTTTCGTTTATCGTGCCCCATCGAGTCTCGCATCCCGTTTGAAACTGTCTAGAAAGGCTGGAAATCGCTGCATGCGGGCGAGGATGAGTCATTAATTGCAACATATTGTGCAACACGGGAAATTTAAGATTTTGAAAATGAACATTACATAGAAAAATTGGCAATGAAAAGAGGAATTTATTGAAATAAGAATGAAATTTGGATCTATTTTTGTTTAGAAGTTATTAGTGTTTAATTAGCAAAATCTGACACGACCCCGTAAAGTATTAACGGAGGTCCGATGTTTAAAAGTTGAAATGAACTGATAATGTTCCCGATAGGTGCGTAGTGTCGAGATAAGATATTAAAATGTTCCTAACGGGTACGAGCCAAGTTGAACCGAGATATTGTATGCCATATTACGAGGAGTTATCAGAAATGGTGAAATTTAAAATAGCAATCGGGTTGCGAGAAAGTGATGAAATTAAGTTTGAACTTTAAGACTCGGAACGTGGTTTGAAGTATACAGGGGGTGATCAAAAAGTAAGAAGAATAAAACGCGAAGTGGTTGCACGAAAGTTATGAAATGAGTTCGAATATTAAGTTTTAACGTAGTTATGTATACGAGGGGTGGTCAAGAAGCATTAAAATTATGAAAATAAAATTGTTTATAGAAAATTTACGGATTGAAGTAAGACGTTGAAAATTTGGCTTTAGATAGTGATTTTGGTCAGGTTGATGAATATACGGGGACTGTATTTTTAAGTGACGTTTTTCGTAGCGAATCTGTTATGAATGGACTTGAATGAATGTTTGAAGTTGGATATTAGTGAATTTACGTTATTTCTGAATTATCGAGTGCTTGAGAATTTTCTCAGATTTATTTGAGTTTGACTGTGGTTTTTGGATATGAATAGTGTCTGGTTGACTTTTTTATGTAGTTTGCCATGGTGCATGGGGTGATTTTTGGAATTTTTTGTTTTTGTTTAGGACTTGTAAGAGACATACCCTACAATAGTTGGAACGGCCACCCATCCAACTACTAACCGCGCCTTATGTTGCTTTCATCGCATATCGAAGTTTGTACATAATAAAGACGCAACCACTCTCGCCCCTAAAATGAGCTTATTTGTTGTTTTTCTATTTAAATTTCTCAAATTAAAGTATTTTCCAGTCAAATCGGAAGTGCTATTAAAGAAAATTTCCCATCAGTAAATAATTATCTTATAGCAGGAAAAAAGTTACCAAGAACCTACATCCGAAAACCAAGATTAAAAAAGTTACAGTAATTAAAGAAAAATTATAACACTTCAAAGTTAGACAATTATATTTTAACTGCAGCGCCATCTCTGGTGATAATGTTATAATAGTAAATTGTACTTCCTGAAGAAGGCATTAACTATAGAAATCTAATATCGTTTACAGAGTAAAAATTAATTTTTTATTTTCCGAGACATCGGCCGTGGGAATGTTAACTGAAACATCTCATATAATTGCCTAGATTTTTGTCTACCACCTAATACTGAACAAAATAAGCAATTTCAAAACCTTGCTCGATGACGCGAGCAAAAAGCTAACTGGCACATAGTATACAACTTACAACAGCAACAGCAATATAACTTTAATATATGCCATCCTTATAGAATGATCATTTCTGCCGTATTTGGATTTTAGTGTTTAAGTAACACTATGCTTCTTTCGCACGTCACTATTATGTACCATATAAAGACACATTAAAAATTGGTGAATTAGAGAGGCTTGTCCTCTTAATAACTTGATTAGTGTTTTTCCTGTTTAATTATCCTCGCATCAATAACTCCAGATGGATTTGATATAAACTTGTAGCAATTAAGCAAATAATGTCATAACTATCAATATAAGGACATAGTACAGTCATTCAATGTTAAAAAGGAGCCAAATCTCCGAAATCTGAAGTACTGCTCCGATCTTCTTGAAAATTTAGAATTAAGTGCATCTGACTTGGTCGCAAAATGTGCTTTTTATTTTTAAGAGGTGAAAACTACCCCTTACTCCAATAAATTGAAAACTAATAAATTAACACAGTGATGGGCTATAATTATGTTCAAATATGTTAAATATCAATTGTTTTTAATCATGGATCTAATATTTAAATATTTTACTATTTAACTACCCTTAAAAACAACCCCTCACACGAAAATTAATAAAAAAATGTGTCTAAAAAGCATGAAACCTTTTTATTTTGGATCGTAATAGGAGAATTTTTCCTTTTAAGTATAAGAAATCTGATACTTCATTTTTTTTATGATGCAACCCCCAAAAGCCACCCCTAACAATAAAACTTAGGAAAAATTGAAAACTAATAAATGGAAGCAGTGATAGGTTATCATTATGTTCAAATATGTTAAATATTTGTTGTTTTTTATAATGTAACTAATATTTTTATTTTGGATCTTGAATAGAAAAAATATATTCTTTAAGTGTAAACGACCTGATACATCATTTTTCAATATGATTCAACCCATAAAAACCACCCCTTACAATAAAAATTAGGGAAAAAATCCTTTTGAAAGCTCCAAGTAGTGGAATGCGTAAAAAAATGAAAATAAATTGCTGCTTATGATATAATGAAATTTTTCTAAAATTTTCATCCCTTAAAAACATCCCTTTCAGGGAAATTAAACTCTTAAAACTTCACATTGTAATTAGAATAAAAATATTTATTTTACAATATTAAGATGATTTTTAAAGTGAATATTAATAATTTAATTTTAATTTTCAAATTCATCAATTTCGCCTAGAGAAGCACACTTTTCCTTTTCTATCTTTTACTCATATTATCTATATAACATCATTTTATGCATGTGTTTATACATGTGGGAATCCAGATATGTATGTATCAAGAAGACACAGCATGTACAAAAGAATAAATGATCCAAAACGTTCAAAATTTAGGCGCTCCGTAATTTTCCTACGTTATTTCTAGAAAAATGTATTTAGTTCTTTAACGATAACTCGGCTTCTTTTTGAGCTTTTTGCATTCACCCACACATCATTTTGTAGGGAATTTCATAAGCTGTAAAGTCATGATGATTGCAAGATTTCTACACCCTTTCGTTCAGAGAATTTTAAGGTTGAAGGGCTAAAAAGAGGTTTCCTTCGCATAGAAATCAAAGCTTTAAATGCCCATATCTCGCTTAATTTTTAAGCTACATGAATTTAAAAAAAAGCAATTTTCAATAAAAAAAAATCTAAATTTTTGTTAAGAACACTTTTTTGCGTAAAACCATTATTTTTTGAGTTATTTTGAAAAAACAACTTATTTTTTGAAAAATTGAAGAAGAAAAATTTACTTAAAACAACTTTTTTCAAAATGTACATTATCTAAACCATTCAAACTTTTGGAACATGTTATTGGGACATAAATAAAGTTAATTTTTAATGGGCTACGATTAATTTTAATTTTGCCGCTTTTTTTTTCAAGAATTCCAGAGACTTAATTTATTTTCGTCATAACTGCCTTAATTTTCATGCTAGAGGCTTTTATAAAAGCTTATTTCAAAGGTCTAATAAAGCACTTTAAAAAGGTTACGAACATTTTCTCTGAAAAATTACTCATTTTTCCGTTATTTGAGTTTAAATATTTAGATAAATTTACTACAAATAAACATTCGTTTCAATGACTCATAAGTCGCTTAATATGACCTAAAACATTAAAGAAATACCAATCGCTTTGTTTTTTTATAAGCTTCAATTTTGATAAGAATAATTTTTTCCAGAAAACATTTAATTTTCGAGTTATTCACGAAAAACTGTTGAAAAACGTGTTTTTTATTGGACTTTTCAATCGCGAATAACTCAGAAATTATTAGGTTTTAGAAAAAACTTTATACTACATTTTCATCTTAAAATTCTCTATTGATTTCCGGTGTCATTTTGAATTTTTAAATTTCCACCCCCGAGAAAGGGTGGCATTCACCCCCGGGGTGGAAGCACATATCGGTACTAAGTCAGGTTTGCTATTTGCATCATTTTCGAGCTACTGTCAAAATTTCAAACAAATCGGTTGAGTTGATCAGATTTCGGAGGTGAATCGGTTCATTGGATTGTACTAACATGTTCGGGTGAACAAATAGTTGATTTAGGGCAGGTTTTATAATATCGGATTAAACTACAGAGCACAGATTAAACTACAGATCTCAAAAAAAGTCTGTTTTATAATGTCAGTAATCTTTAGATTGCAGATTAATTACGTCACACTAAAGTTAAACTTCAAACGGTGGATGGGGATGGTTTAAACTCTGGATGATCAGACGTCAGAATGTTCATAATCTCAGAATTAATAAAATTTGGTGTAATATTTGATGGATGTATTAGAAATATGTAATTATTTACAATCTGATGATGACAGAAAATTATTATTAATACGCTCAAAGTTCTGGAAATTTTAGAATCAGACCTATAGTTACAAGGAAGAATGTAATCAGAAAAATGTATAAGCTGTTGGGCTAGTTATTATTTTATTGGAGCTAATTGAACATTTATTATTACATATGACAGAAAGGTAAAGATTTATATTTGATCTCCTCACACCTATATGCATATATTATATGCTTATTGTTACTAGAAACTTTAGAAGCGTACACAAATCAACTGCCTCTTGTATAATTAAAAATGTTTCACTAATAGAATTAGTTCAGCGAATTTGTCGTTCTATGTCCCTCCATTTTTTGCACAAATAACTTGAAACGTCATGTCAAAATGTCGAAATAGGTTAGAATCAAACTACGTGAAGTTGCAATTTCTGTTGAACAGTAGTGCCAACTGTATAAATTTAAGTTTGTAAAGTAAAGTTTAAATCATGGTTTAATCTTAAGTTTAAACTTAAGATAAACGTGGAGTTAATCTAACATTATAAAACTGGCCCTAACTCCACGTTTATCTTAAGTTTAAACTTAAGATTAAATCATAATTTAAACTTTACTTAAAACGCCTGTTTTATAAAAACTGAACTAGCTCTATTAGTGAAACATACATAAAACAGAATCTTAAAGCTGTGTATTTGACATACACAGCAAAATAAGAGTTCTTCCAAAAAATGCTTTGAAAACGGAAAGAGATTACTTTCCGAAACGTCAGCAAAATACATTATTTTTGTGTTTATTCCGATTTATATTATTTGCAAAACATAACCTCTGACTTTTCCTTTGGCGTAAACGTCACGGGCGCAGAGGTTTTTTTCCAATAATTCTATTATTTTGTAGATTCGGTGATTTGTTTTGAAGATGATAAATAATACATGTGGTAGAAAACCCAAATAATAGGAGAGAATATTTGTAGATTGCCACAAATAACTTTCAGACAATATATAGAAATCATAACAAGTTCAATAATACAGATATCGTAAATCCTATCGCGCCGGTATCAGCATCTAGTAGACACACCCGAAAGGACTCTAAACCAAACAGCATTGGTAAGCTGAATAAAACTAAACCAAAAACGATGACTTTTCTTATCGGATGGAATGAATAGAACTACTGCGAGCGCTAGCTCCAGCTGTGTATCCAATATGGCAGAAAATAACATTCCTGGGAACAATAATAAACAAATAAAAAATAGTGATGTATCCTTGAAACAAAAACTAAGCTAAAACTTAACGAAATTATAAATCTAAATGAGGAGAATGAGGGTGAATTTACTATAGTCGATTATAAAAGTAAAAATAAAGTTTCACGTCAAATAGTGGGTAAAAACTCCGCTTGTAATGTAAAAGGAGCACTATCAAGTATAAAATAGGTGTCATGGATCCGTGTTTGTCGGACCATGCGGGGCAGTTTATTGACATTGACAGTAAAGATGAACAAATCCTGAAAGCAATCTGGAGGAGGAGCTTGGCGAGGTGGCCATTGACAGATTTAAAACTGCATTGAGTGTTGTGGACTGGGGTGATTTTGAATGTGTAAATCTTAATATAAACAGGTTATCATTATTTCTAGTTGATACATATCAATATCTTATCAATAGTAATTTTCCTCAAAAAAAAAAATCCTAGGAAGAATTGCCCTGTAAATTGGTTTAATAATGATTTAAGGAACATGAGAAATAATTTATCTGCCATGAAAACCATTTTTGATGTTACAAAAACCCTGTCGATTATAGAATCTATAAAAACTACCAATCACAGTATAAAAATTCTGTTTTAAATACTAAACAATCTGCATCCAAGGGGGCGAGCGTAGGTGCGTCTTTACTATGTACATATTTCGATATGCGATGTAAAGCAACGTTAGGCGCAGTTAGTAGTTGGATGGATGACCGTCCCAACGAAGACCGCGTTCTCGTCTCACACATCTTCCAGCGGCTTGTATATCAGTGTATGCGCGGAAGCTATACAACCTTAGGCGAAGGTTGTATAGGAGATATACCATCCTTCGGAGGGGATGTAAAGCCGTCGGTCCCTTGTCTATTAAATGTTAGGCAAGTAAAAGATCCCTACTCTTCTTAAGGGAAGAGGTTCGGCAAAATTCCTGGTTGGGGGTAGCTCGCCTACAGGCGTCGGTGTTAGGCCTCAGTAGCGGAAATAGGCCGACGTTAAATAAATGTATAAAAAAAAAATCTGCATACAACAACTTTATGTTAAACTCAAATAATAAAGCGAGGGATTGGTGGAAACTGGTAAATTTTGAAAGAAATTCACAGGCAAAAAGTACCAGGACTGATTTTGAACTTGAACCACACGCTTTGAACAACTTTTTTGCCTCAATAGCAGAAAACATCATAAAATCTCTTCCTCAAAATGTTTCTAGTAATATTAAATTATCTAATATACCAGTAAATCGAAAGCCATTTTTTCTGAAACCAGTTACGGAAACTTTAATGCTATAAATTCACTTAAAAACTCAAGCGCTGTTGACATTTATGACATAATAAACACCAAAATATTAAAAGAAACAGTTTTTATAATTGCTGCTCCGCTAACAAAGCTGATTAATGTTTGCTTCGCTGAGGGGATTTTCCCAGATGCATTTAAACTGACCAGAGTCGTACCAGTCTTTAAAGGGGGGGACAGTAACTTACCAAATGATCATCGTCCTACTTCAATAATCCCGTATTTTGGAAACGTTTTTGAAATGTCTTGATACTTTTATAGAGGATGGTGAATTATTGCATAAAAATCAATATGGTTTCCGTAAAAATTGTTCAACGGTCCAGGCTGTGGCTAGGGTAGAGGCTGAGGCAGTTGAGGGTCTTGAGGGGGGAAGCAAAGTGCTATTACACTTTGTTACCTTCACAAGGCCTTTGACTGTGTCAGCCACACCGTGCTACTGGATAAATTGGAGCGTTACGGTATTAAAGGAATAACGCTTTGTCTTATAAAATCGTATTTAAAAACAGACAGCAATGTGTTATTATTGGTGAAAATACATCAGATTTTAAAACTATAGAATATGGTGTACCCCAAGGCTCGATACTGGGGACCCTGCTCTTTATCGTATACATAAATGATCTCTCATATTATCTAATGCCGGAAAAATGTATCTTGTTTGCGGATGACACAACGTTAGTTCATAGTGCCCCAAATAAGATTAATCTTAACCAGGCGATGGAAATTAATGAAAATAAAACTGAAATATGGTTTACTGCTAACTACCTTGAAATTAAATCCAGATAAGACACAGATGCTTTTTCTCTGGTTCAAACAAGAGAAATAATAATAATGGAAACAACATAAATGATGTTAAACTCTTGGGGATCAGTCTCGGTAGTGGGCTAAATTGGTCCGCCTATTTAAATAATTTAAGTAGTAAACTGTTAAGCTATAATTATCTCCTTAGACAACTAAAGAAGGCATTAAGCCCTGAAGTTTTATATGCTGCATACTTTTCATTATTTCACTCGCATCTAACTTATGGTATAATTCTAAGGGGTAATTCATCGCACTCTGTAAAAGTTTTCAGACTCCTAAAGTACACAGTTGGGTTAGTGCAGGGCTCAGAGATCACTGCAAACTACTTTTTATTAAACTTAAAATAATGCCACTTCCTTCGGTATATATATATAACTTTTAGAAATACATAAAAACAAATCACTGTTCTGTACGCTTGCTGGTATTCATAATTACAATACTAGATCGGCGGATGCAATTGTTCCAAGTAGGTTCAGGCTCACAAAATCGCTGAAAAATTCGTTGAATGAAAATCTGTATAATACCTTACCTTCCAATATCAAAAATGTAACCGTCTCTCAATTTAAACATAGAATAAAAACTATATTCTGGCACACTGCTTCTATTTAATAGATGAATACTTAAAGGCACCAAAGTCCGTTGAACTTTAAAAAGATCATCTAACTTAACATTGACTTTACCTGCATAAATCCATTTAAGTATGTGTTGTATTTTCATTTTGCGGTATGTTAGAGTCATTCTGTGTATTTGAGTTCGTTCGTATTTCAAAATTGTTTGTGACTATGTTGTTTATATATATATATCTTTATAATTCTTGTTTATATGCATTTTTATTTTTTCTTTCATGTAATACTATTGACTTGTGTAAATACTATGTCTAATTCATTAATAAATTCTATTCTATTCTATTCTATTCTATTCTATTCTATTCTATTCTATTCTATTCTATTCTATTCTATTCTATTCTATTCTATTCTATTCTATTCTATTCTATTCTATTCTACTCACTCTACTCTACTCTACTCTACTCTACCCTACCCTACCCTACTCTACTCTACCCTACTCTACTCTACTCCACTCTACTCGACTCGACTCTACTCTACTCTACTCTACTCTACTCTACTCTACTCTACTCTACTCTACTCTACCCTACCCTACCGATCTTTGGCGTGGCCCTCGTAAAATAGATAGACGGTATAATAATTTAAATAAATGAAAATTATTCTAAAAAACATGTAAATTAACTACTATTAACAAGAAATTAATAAGAATTTATTTATTTGTAAAACTTTACTTATATACTTCATCTAATAATGAAATATTAAATAACGAGAAAAAATTTATCAAAGAAGTTCTAGTACAAAATCAATATCCTGAAGCCTTTGTTGATAGAATTTTCATAAATGTTGAAAATAGGGACAATCAGGTACAACAAAAACCTGAACGTCATTATACAGCAATAATTCCTTATGTATACGGACTATCGGAAAAGCTACGCCGTATAGGTGACAAATTTGATGTTAGGACGATATTTCAAACGGGGAACACTTTAAGATCTATTTTAACAAAAACAAAACCGATAAACAGGGAGCAGAATTCAAAAAAGTGTATTTACAATATCCCGTGCGAATGTGATAAATGTTATGTGGGTGAATCATCCAGACCTTTCAGTGTGAGGTTGGATGAGCACAAGAACTACATTAGAAAGAATGAAATTCAGAAATCAAAGATTTGTGAACATGCTTGGGAAAACGGACATAGAATAAACTGGGACTCGGCAAAAATTTTAACAAAAGAAACAGATACCAAAAAAAGAAAAATTAAAGAATCAGCAATAATCTTATTAAATGAAGATAAGTGCGTATCGAATTGTTCTGTAGATATTTGTACAACCTGGCTACCAATGTTAAAAGAAGAACTTAACAAACTCAACATTATCTAAAAAATATCATCAGTTCTATGTTCTGTGTAAGTAGTAAGTATCTATGGAAATAACATAAACAGAATCTTAAAGCTGTGTATTTGACATACACAGCAAAATAAGAGTTCTTCAAAAAATAGCTTTGAAAACGGAAAGAGATTACTTTCCGAAACGTCAGCAAAATACATTATTTTTGTGTTTATTCCGATTTATATTATTTGCAAAACATAACCTCTGACTTTTCCTTTGGCGTAAACGTCACGGGCGCAGAGGCTTTTTTTCCAATAATTCTATTATTTTGTAGATTCGGTGATTTGTTTTGAAGAGGATAATAGTACATGTGGTAGAAAACCCAAATAATAGGAAAGAATATTCGTAGAATGCCACAAATAACTTTCAGACAATATTTACTTATACTGCACATCAAACAAAATACAATATTTCACTTACATGGTTTAGAGGATTTTAGTAGTGTTATACTACAAACTAAAAACTAAGGTGCAGTACTGTGGAGGAGAAACATACATTTGGCATGAAAAGCTATTGCTAATATTACATATAAATTAGCAGTTTACCCACTTCTACTGATATTGTAGTAAAAAGACAGGCGATACTGCGTTTGTTATTCTAAAAGTACTATCTCTTAATTTAATTACCGCTAAAATGTGAGGATCATTAATTTTATTGAAAAATATAAATAGTACTTCAGAGTTATTTCTTCTTTTCTGGAGTAAGTTAATATTAAAATCGTTACATTGTGGGGGATATAAACAATAACTTCTAAAGAATAGTCTATCATATCAGAGTATAAAATTTCCCGCCTATATCCCAAGGTACCATTAGCAAAATTGAACAGCAGTTTCGCGAAAATGGACATGTACGGAAGTTAAAAAAAGAAACTTCCAATGCAATGAATAACAATGCCAAATTAAATATATTGCTTGAGTTTGAAGAAAACCCACATAATTGAAGTCGTAGAAAATATGTAGTAGAGAATACGATTTTGATAGAAGAACGTATTTTTGTGAACAAATGATGCAAAGGTTAGATAACAATGTTATCCACCTGGTAAATGTCCACTTTTACTCTTCATGGCCATGTTAATCGTCAAAACTGTCCCTACTGGGATAATGAAGATACTCACTGGATGAGAGAATTATATTCGCAAGGTAATGTTTGGGCGAGGATAATTGGAAACCATGTCATTGGTCCCTTTTTCATTGATGGCAATTTGAATGGAGATAATTATTTAGCTTTAGCTTCCAGTGGATGTAATATGGTTTCCCAGCGGGATGGAGCACCACCACATTGCCGGATCGATGGCCGGTAATACCTCGACTTAACATTTCCAAATCGGTGGAGAGGGAGGCGAGGATCGCTAGAATAGCCAGCAAGTTATTCTGATCTTACACCCTTACATTTCTTTCTATGGGGATATGTGAAAAGTATGGTATACAAAACTAAGCCAAGCGGTATAGCCGACTTAAGAAGAAGAATAACGGATGTGGTTAGATAAGCCATCCCCCAGATGTTGGAAAACTTTAGAAGAAACTTTTATTTACGATTAGGATACTGCCAAGATGTTTTTGAACAATTAATACATTAAAACTAAGTTTTTTTTTAGTTTGCTGTTGTAAGTTACGTCAAACACAAGAATTAATTTTTTTATCGTTAATTTTTGCAATAAATATTACACCCATAGCATGTTTGAAAGAGAATGAAAACAGCTTTCAAATGAAGTATCACAAGTCCTTCTTCGTATTAAAAAATTTAGGAGTTGCAACTGCCACTCGAAGGGGCTTCAACAAAATGGATGTGGCTCGGAATTTTTTTATAAATATGCACAATAATTGAAAAACTGAATTTAATCCATTTGCCTGTTCCAAACTGTTAAGCTATTTGCTAGATCTAGTAATAATAGTAAGTAGTAATAATAATAGGCTTTCTGTAAGGCCCGGAAACGATATCTAATACATGGACCGCTGAAGTTGAAATTATTGGTAAATTTGGCATATAGATCTTTTACCACAAAAACCCGATATATCGTACTGTTGATTATGTAGTCATTTATAATAGGATTTTTTTCCTTGTGAAACTGATTGTTTCACATGTGGACTCATTGAAAGTAGGCACATCTCTGTTGCAATACGCAAGTAGAGCATTCAAGTCTTTCTAAAGTAAATTACAGTCTTCCAACATGTTTATTTTAAGAAACAATTTTAGACCGTCTGGATACAACAGAAATTTAGAATGTTTCATATAAATGTTTATGTCGTTAACAAATGGAATAAACTGCAAAGGTCCCAGAATGGACCCCAGTGGAACTCCTGAGGTGGGATTAAAGTTACATGATTTATTACTATTAAACTTTACAAACTGATTTCTCCTTGTTAGATATGAGTACAGAAAATTCAAAGTGTTTTTGCTAAATGAAATGCATGAAGATATTTACGCTAGACATCAACTAACTTCTACTTTGTCGCTCAGTACCAGATGGTAAATTGACTTGTATTTATTGTGGTACCTGCTCCAAGAACACTTAGTGTGCTCTCTTGTAGATGAACAAGCATTATAAGTGGATTAGGAAGTTTGCGATGGATTTTAGCTGCTGAATTCAATTTTTAGCTCACTGTTGATTGGAAAGCATATCCTTGAAAGGCAATTAATTTGACGTTACTACTGGACTAATTTCTTTCTATTAAATAAACAACCAAGACTGCATGCAAAACTCACATACGGGACTGATTTCCTCTCTTACTAACTATATTAAAGCGCATTTAGTTATTTGAATTCCAAGGATGGTTCGCTTGACTCATAATAATATAGTAAAATGTTGTGATTTCGGTACGTCGGGATCGTATTCTTATTTGGGTAATGAATATACGCAATTTGTTTATTACTAATCGTAGACAATAAATATCAATCAATATGTCAGTAAAAAATCTTTATGCCTCAAAGTGAACTTGGAACCTAATTTATTTCTGATTTATAGATGTCTGCCTAATTTTAATATAGCAGACATGAATAAACCAAAAGTAATGCAATTCTTCCTAATTTAGATTTTCGCCTTGGCGCCCGCAAATAACAATTGATTGTCGTCGGCAAGGATATGTTTTTAACATCCATATATTTTAATTAATAGTGACAATTCCGGCCCCAATTTTTATAATAGATGCATCGAAATCAATAAATCTTGCTGATGATGATGAATTTAAAATAAAACACGTATAAAAACCACAAGATAACATACGTCCAGCGTATAAATTTAAATTTACAATACATAATTTTATATGCAAATTATGTATTTTAGGTTTTTTTTACAAATCCCCCTGTTGATATAAATTATTATCTGAGGTATGACCAGTCGCGGGTCGGCTCATAATTTAACTGCTTTCAGAAGTCTTGCTTTTCTACATATCTATCACATTACATTTAATATTTTTCATATGGTCATTAAACAAGTAGATATGATAACGTTTTACTATAAGGAACGTAACCACACTGCAACCAACAGCTATTCTCCTGGTTATGAGCCTCGCCGGGCGCTGAATTACAAGTTACATTCGATCGCTAGATGGCGCCTGCTGATTATTTTGCATGTCGCTATACGAAACATACCGAGATGTAACAAATAGTCAAAGGATCCTCGTGTCGGTCTTCACATGCCTACCTTGCACTGACAAGAGCCAACAGATCAAAACTGTAGTCTGAAAGTGATGTGGGACGACCGGCACAAAAGCTCCTTTAAGTAGGGTCAGTCTTTCGGCAAAAGCCTGTCAAGAAAATTATCAATAAGGATAATATAAGGACAGGCCAACAAAATCAAAACAAAATACACCAACAAAACAACCAATGTTACAACAAAAAGTGAAAATATCATTAAAAATATTTCTGCATGTAACGAATATGATAAAGTATATATAGGACAAACAAGGAGATATCTGAAAACAAGATTAACAGAACATACAAGGGATTGCGTAAACATTCACAATACCACTAAAAATATAAAAATCCCACTAGTCTGGCACTACATTCAAAAAAAAGTTACATACGTCCAATTTTGATCAGACAACCTCCATTTTAGGTACACAAACAGTTTTAAAAAAGAGACTGATGAATGAGATGATACAAATTAAAAAACATAGTAACAAAAGTATCAATAAAAGATCAGACATAGAAAATCTAAACACCTCATATTTCAATATACTAAATAATATAAAAACGGATATTTTTACATTAAAATATGTTTTCTACCCATATTTCAAATAATTATAGTCAATACTGTTTAGTTACTCATTGCTTGTCCCAAATTGTGTCGTATTTATCATTACTGTATAAGTTTATGTTTAATTAGTACCTTTTAAGTTTTATAAGGAAAATAAAATAATTAAGTGTGAGTATCTCTAGTACGTTGGATAATTTATGATATATCATAAGTTTTACATATGTTATAACTTTCTTCTTGTAAAAGATCCTCATTTGCTTCTTGTCACGGAAAAAGAACACAAGGAGAACTACGTTCTACAACTGAAATAAATTAATAATATCATACCAAGTGTTCCGTTTTTCGCGTTACATTTTGTCAACTTCAAACCGCAAAAACTTGTTTAGGTCAAATGGAATACCCTGTATTTTTTTACGTCAAGTTGTGTAAAATTGAATTCCCTTTTTTCTGGTATTAGCATTGTGGGGGTTAAAGTTACAACTTTTTGAAATATTTGCGATTTTATTAGAAATTTATGAATTATTGTAATCATTTCATCAAAATAGCCATGATTTGAAACAATCAGTCATTATCTTATGTCAAAAAATGCCAGCACAATTAAATTATACCAACGAAAACTTTTTACATTTGTTTATTATTTATGGAGAATGTGATAAAGTAATATCAAGAACTTGCAGCACATTTGCTACTCGATATCCACAAAAACGCAAAATACTAACACTGTAACATGCGTATTAATTGAATTGAAGATATGGCATGAACTAAAATAACATAGATAAGATCGATTTAAAATATGATTTCGTTTTAATTTAATAATTGCTCAAAATTCCGCCCTCGAACCTCGACACATTTTTCGCACCTTCGGATTAGTTCCTCATGGGTAGCTCTTCTAATTGAATCCTGTGATATGTTTTGAAATGCATTTCTCACTCTTTGCATATAATCTTCAATGGTTGTTAATGGGCTCTCATAAACTTTATTTTTATTAGTTCCCCAAATGAAATAATCCAGAACTGATAAATCGGCCGAGCGAGGAGGCCATAAGAAAGGTCCGTTATTGGCAACCATTGATCATAAAAAGTTTCTTGTAAATAATTATTAATTAAATATGCGTTATGTGGGGGAGCACCGTCGTGCTGATAAAAAATGTTTCTATGTTCAGCGAGAGGTAAATTTTCTAAATAGTTATTATTCAAATTTTGTAAGATATTCAGATATCTTTAACCTAAAAAACAAAAAAAACAAAAATTTACCTATACATATTAGCAGAAGAGAAAATTTAATTTACCGTTTAAATTTTCCTGATAAAATTGTAATGCCGTCACCACTCTATCGTTTCTTATGACACAGTAAACATTGAACTGCCAACTTTCCTGAAAGTTTCGCTCTCTGAACATATGAGGATTTGAGTCACTCCAATAATGCGAATTGTGTCTATGAAAAAGTTCATTTTTAGTAAATTTTGCTTCATCTGTCCATATAATATTTCCCAAATAAGAATCGTGACCCTCAGACCTTATTAGAATAAACTCACAAAAATTCTGTCTTCTTAGGAAATCTGTTCCTTTTAATCCTTGAACCATATGGAATGAAGACGGGTGAAACTTTTGTTTTAATAAACTTCTGTAAATTGAATCCTTGCATAGTCCCGATTCCAGAGCAGCTTGTTTTAATGACATCCTTGGAAATGCATGAAAATATATCAGAATAACTATTTCAATGTTTTCGTCATCAACAACAGGCTTTTTTCTTTGCATTTTTGCCTTGACAGAGCCATAATTCTTAAAATTTTCCAGTATGCGTTTTACAGTGCTTGGTGACGGTTTCCGTTTTTCTGGATATCGAGTAGCAAATGTGCTGCAAGTTCTTGATATTACTTTATCACATTCTCCATAAATAATAAACAAATTTAAAAAGTCTTCGTGGGTGTAATTTAAACGTGCTGGCATTTTTTCACATAAAATTATTACTGATTGTTTCTAATCATGGCTATTTTGATGAAATGATTACAACAATTCATGAATTTCTAAAAAAATCGCAAATATTTCAAAAAGTTGTAACTTTAATCCCCACAATGCTAATATCAGAAAAAAGGGAATTCAATTTTACACAACTTAACGTAAAGAAATACAGGGTGTTCCATTTAACCTAAACAAGTTTTCGCAGTTTGAATTTGACAAAATGTAACTCGAAAAACGAAACACTTGGTATGATATTGAATTTATTTCAGTTGTAGAACGTAGTTCTCCTTGTGTTCTATTTATATAACAAGAAGCAAATGATGATCTTTTACACGAAGAAAGTTATAACGATTCTTGCAAACCATTGCACCTGCCAAATTTTCTATAAAATGTCAAATATCTCTGAAATGGCTAGGTTTAGGTATAGGATATGTTACTTCTTTTCGAAAACCCTAAAATATATAGGGTGTTCCACTTGAAATAAGAAAGTTGGTATCGACTTCCGGTATAAGCGGAAGTGCCAGCTGCTTGTAGTTATTTTAGTTGGATTGGTCACATCGACATTAATAATTATCTAAATTTTCAAAATTTTCTGATGCGTACTGTTCTCTATATCGATCGATTAAGTTCCCGGCGAGACACCCTGTATTATTTTGTTATGTAGAATGTAATTTAAGTTGTCTTCAGAGTCCTGAGGATAAACACGAAACGTCAACTAATTAAGAGACTGGTTTTCTTCAAATTGATGACCCACAAAATCAAAAACTACAAGTAAAATATTATATTTGCTAAATGCCATGGAAGGAAATTAGTTGCTAATTTTAATTCCTTGCAAAGTTAAGCAATTTTACTAAATGATAATTTATCTATTTGAATTCACCAAACTAATATAAATACCACAATCCACCATATAATTGGGCCTTACAAAATTTGTGCATTAAATTGCAATATATTATAATTACTCATAATTTTTCCAATAAGCTTCAATTCCGATTAATTGATTTTAGATGCATTGCACTCGCGACAAACTCGTTTATTTTTACATATAAGAACGATTCGCTTATTATGTTTACGGTCTGCAGAACATTAAATATGTAAACAATCTTAATATTCATCTGACAGAAGTAATTTGATGTTTTCTTTTTATCGACTTCATTACCTTCGACGTAGAAGAATTCTAGGAATTATATAAATTGCGTTCGCCAATAAAAATTTATATATTAAGCTGAATAGTTCAATATTAATTTATAACTGACTTGAAGAGCGAACAAAGCATTTATTGGTGGAGTGGACACTGTTCGTTATATTGTTTAATTTTCGGAGTATAAAGATATGGAATCTTTAGATTTAGCTGGATATGTTGTTGAAAATGTTGCTATATTTTGATTTATTTTTCATGGATCTAAATACCATCAACCTGATTACAAAAAGGATAAAATCGGGGAGTGAAATTAATCACGACCTATTCCTTTTGTTATTTAATTTGAAGTATTCGAAAGATTCGAAACTGATCGTGATGATCTCGGTGGAACGAAAACTCAAATTGCGCTCTGTGTGGAGGGGATATACTGAGTTCAAATGTGATAACTATAACACGAGATCACAAGCGTTCGGATTGCGCGATCAGATCGTGTCCTGTGGGGAATAGGCCTTACACAGGAAAATCTCGCGACAAGCTTTTATATCATAAAAAAACTATATAATGTAACAAAATAATGGATTTGATTTACCTCAAAGTTTATTTTCTACTTTTTAGAGCATTTTTTAAATAAGAGCTTTATATGCTAGAAATCGATTTTGAGAAGAATCAGATCATAAACGGTAAAGTCGTCCACCATCTTAAACAACATTTTTTACTAGAAAACCCGAAAATCCCCAGATATCGATTTTGAGGACCATAAATGACAAAATTCGTCCGCCATATTGGCGCCGCCATTTTAAATCTTTAAATTTCGACCCATTCTATGGCCAACTCGATCACCAGGTATTACTCCCTTGAATTTTTTCATCTGAGGTTACATTAAAGACAAGGCATTTGGAACTGCCCCTGAAAAAATTGAGGACATCAAAACACATGTAAGGCATTTACTCCTGAAATGCTCCAAAATGTAATGCATGAGGTGTCTCGTAGAAGGCGCTCGTGTATTAGAATGCTATTATACATTTATACGTTTTTCGTTTCTGGAACTAGATTATATTTTGATCTAATTCCGTTGAAGGGTTCGAGGGTAAATGGAGTAAGTAAGGGTAAAGAGGCGAAGCAAGCAGATAAGAGTCCATAAAATTGCATGTACGAAAAGTCAAGGTCTCAAAATTTTTTCTTCATCAGCCACCCCCAATACCACCCCCACACTATTATGAAATCGAATAAAAAATTAGAATGTGATTTACAAGAACGAAACTTCTCAAAAAAATTTTTTGGTGTTAGCATGTTCACAAATCTTTGATTTCTGAATTTCATTCTTTCTAATGTAATTCTTGTGCTCATCCAACCTCACACTGAAAGGTCTGGATGACTCACCCACATAACATTTATCATATTCGACCGGGATATTGTAAATACAGTTTTTTGAATTCAGCTCCCTGTTTATCGGTTTTGTTTTTGTTAAAATAGATCTTAAAGTGTTTGAAATATCGTCCTAACATCAAATTTGTCACCTATACGGCGTAGCTTTTCCGATAGTGCTTATACATAAGGAATTATTGCTGTATAATGACGTTCAGGCTTTATATCGTACTTGATTGTCTATCAACAAGGGCTTCAGGATATTGATTTTGTGCTAGAACCTCTTTGATAAATTTTTTCTCGTTATTTAATATCTCATTATTAGATAAAATTATTTTGGCCCTATCGTATAAACATTTTACAACACCCCTCTTAACATTTATTGACTGATTTGTGTTAAAATTTAGATATCTATTAGTATGTGTTGGTTTTCTATAAACGCTTCTTTCAATTATATTATTTACCCTTCTAATTAAAACATCCAAAAACGGTAGTTCATTCCTACTTTCTACTTCTAATGTGAATTTAATAGACGGTTCCGTACTATTTATATTTTCTAAAAAACTATCTAGTAAATCGACACCATGAGGCCAAATTTCAAAGATGTCGTCAACATATCTCCACCAGACAACCGGTTTGTTTATACAATTTTGAACATGTGTGTTCTCAAAGTTCTCCATAAATATGTTGCTTAAAATTGGTGATAATGCAGACCCCATAGCCATACCAAAATCCTCCTGATAGAACTCGTTGTCCAATTGAAAATAGGTTGTTTTTATACACAGTGTTAAGAGTTCCATTATGCTATTTACTCTTAATTTAGTTCTAGCTTCCAAATTATTATCATTTAGCAACCTGTCTTTAACTATTTTTAAGGTTTCATCTACCGGAACATTGGTAAAAAGATTAACTACATCAAAACTAACCATCAGGTGTGATTCATGAATATCGTTTTCATAAATTTTTTCTATAAAATGTTTACTATTTTTAATATATTAATCGGTATTTCCAGATAATGGATCAATAATTTTGAGTAAAAATTTTGCCAAATTATGACATGGTGAATTAATAGAACTAACAATTAGTCTTAAAGGAATATTTTGTTTATGTGTCTTTGGTAAGCCATAAAAATGAGGAGACTTACTATGATGTGGTGTAAGTTTCCTTCGTTCAAAATCATTAAATTCATGTTTGTATTTAAACAAAGTTCTGTAAATTTTGCTCTCTATTGATTTTGTTGGATCTTTGTTTAGTTTTGAGCAGAGTCCCTCATTTACAAGAGTCATGATTTTTGTGTTATATATATCTTTATCTATAATGACTGTGGCATTATCTTTGTCTGCTGGCAATATTTTTATACTTTCATCGCGTTTTAAAGAATTTATCGATAACTTTTCTTCTGGAGTTAAATTATCTTTAATTTTGTATTGCTTCTCTAAAGCAATGTTTGCCCGTATGCGATATTCATTGCCATTATCTGTTGGTAAATTTTGAGCCGTTTTTTCGATTGCCGCTACTATATCAAATTTTGGAACAGTTTTCGGGTTTATTGCAAGATTTAAACCTTTTGACAGGACAAGCCTGTCTGAAATGGACAAAAGTTTTTTTGACATATTAATGACAGTCCTGTCAATTAAAGGATTATTATTTAAATTTTGTAACTGCCTAATCTGTTTTTCCCTTATTAAGTTTCTAAATTTATGTAAATGCGTACCTTTTTGCAGATTAAAATATTTTTCGTAACTCAACCTGATATTCTGGATTATAAACTGATAATTCTGTTCTATAGTGTTCCTGCTTAGTTCATTCTCCATGTAAGTAATGTCACCAATAGTTCGTTCTTTTTGGTATCTATGATATTGAATTCTTTCCCTAATCATGGACTTGCTTGCCTTGTCCAAAATTTTTCTGGTTTTCGCATTTTGGAAAGGTACTTTTAGCCGTAAAAACTTCGGAATTATGTCATGTTCTCGACATTTACACAAAAAGGTTATACTATTTTCTGATCTGGCTAGTTTCTTATAACATTTTTCTAAAAATCTGAAACATTGCTTTATATTAGGCCCATACCTGTTATCTAAATATTGTCTGAATAATTCTCCAATATTTATAAAGAAGTTATTAAAGTGTTCACCAATGTCCTTATCATTTACTATTTCGACATTATATTGACTTGTAATTTATTTTTTTATATGATACCAAACATGCACTCTAACGCCCACTAAAATTACTGTCCCTTATCCTCGATTTCAGCTAAGATGGTACTTGTCGAGACCACTGGATTCTTAAACAAAATATTTACCGGCTAGTATCAATTAACAACAGGATACCTTTGCTTTTACTCCAGAAATCCTATTCTCTCTGCTATATGTACGTAATAATAAGATTTACATTAAAAAGTATAGCTATAATTTATCCTTCTTGGCGCTTTATCAAAGCATCAAGGAAAAATAAATTGAAATCACTTACTACACCTTGAGGAATTAATTAAAATAGCTACCACTTCTGTTGGTATTCTGAAGGTTTGGCTTGCATGATGGATATCATAGCATTTATTAATAATAACCACTTTAAACAGTGAAATTCCGTGACATCAATCAATCGCGCTACCTCATAAAACGTCCCTTGAGTTTGTTTACGTTCTTTTGATGTGACGAGTTCATTGAAAATGAATAACGTAGACAATGAATATTGAAAAGGTAAATAAATTTATCTAATATATTGATGTGGAGGTGCGCCAATACAATTCAATGAATAACCCAAAGACCAGTGAAAGGTAAAATAAATGTCACCTATTGTAAATCGTGTATACTTATATATATTATATTAGCCGTTACTCGAGTCCGAGTATAAAAATGTTACAGTCGATAGATTGTGTACAATAAAAACAAGTAAAAGGTGTAGTCTATTGTAATTCCCATTCATCTACGGTGCACACGACTATGGCTATAGAGGCCAATTCGGGAGAGCACATGTCGACCGCAGTCAGGACAAACATAGACCTGGTTAGGTCTTGGATTCGGCCTTCTTGCAGCAACATTTCCTTAATAGCTGGCCACAACCCCTCGCCATTCGGTTCTGTCCGCTGCAAGTTGTTCCCATTGCTCGTCTGGAATACCGCAGGATTTTAGATTTTCATGGAGAGCGTCTTTGAACCTCTTTCGTTGACCGCCACGCCTACTTCTACCGCTTAGCAATTCACCATAAAGTGTACATTTAGGAAGGCGGTTATCATGCATACGATGAACGTGACCTGCCCATCTTAGGCGTACTCTTGAAATAAGCACCTCAATTGGAAGGCTGTTTGCTCTCCTGAGTACTTCCACGTTTGATATGTGATGAAACCAACGGATTTTCATCATACTTCTGAGGTGTCTTTGCTGGAAACGTTCTAATTCTTTCACATGACGACGGTAAGTGACCCAGCTTTCACATCCATATAGCAGTGTTGGAATGACAACTGCTCTGTAGACAGCCATTTTCGTTGACAAAGCAAGGTCGTGGTTGTCAAATACTCTCTCTCTAAGTCCCCAGAGTGCTCTAGATGCGGCGTTAATTCTATTGCGAATCTCGCTGTCCATGTTTGCTTTGTCATTAACAACGTTGCCTAAGTAATTGAACTGATCCACCACTTCAAGAGAATTTCCGTTAAGTCTATTTGGTTCACTTGATGAGGAGTTGACATAATCTTAGTCTTTCCAATGTTGATTTTAAGTCCCAAGGAATCATAGCTCTGGGCATACACATCTAAAAGTTCTTGAAGCTCTTCCGGCGTAGAGGCTAAAAGCGCACAGTCATCCGCATACTGGAGATCACAAATGAATCGTGTGCGTGTCTTCGTGAAAGCTCTAAAGCGCCCTATGTTAAAGAGACCGCCATCAAAACGGTATCTGATACCGTGTATACTTAGCTACTGTATAATTCACATTTTTTTCTTCACAAGTAAATTCCTTGGTCGTCAGTAATAATTGGTAGCTATTGGTTGAGACATATACAGGGTGCGACAATAGTGCATCCGACTTTGATAGCTCGAGTCTACGATAGCTGGAAATTAAAAAAAAATACAAGTAAACAACATAAAAATTTGTAACTGGAAATTATTTTCGAATATACAGAGTGGACCAAGATTATGTTACAGATTATAGATGGAAACATGATACAAAGTCAATACACAAAAACTTCGACGCCTGTTCCCCACAACGGAAAGTTCAGTCCTATTTAATATACAGCGAGCAACATTTCTTAACTCATAGTTGGTAGATTCCTGGAGAGCTTGCTTTACTCTAATGTGGTGGCCTGAAATAAACTTTATTTTTAAGATATTCCTACACATAGTTCTAGGAAGAAGTATTGGTATATATTTAAAAAATACTATAAGGCATGCCATTTTATTAATTGAAAGCTTTGATTATATAGAAGTTATTTTAGTCAAAGTTGTATTAGAGAATCAATCAAAATTCGCTGAGTTTTGTATTTTGTGCCACAGTTCTTCACTTGAGTTGATAGTGTGGACTTCATATGTCCCCACATATAATAATCCATAGAATTATAATCAGGACTCCTTCGTGGCCAAGCAAACTCACTCTTCGATCGATCCATCTGCTTGGGAAAGTCTCATCATTCCTGACTTCAATGGAGAAATGAGGGGGGGGAGGCTCTTTCATGAACCACATTCGGTTCAGTATATCTAGCATGAAAGCATGTAGTATATCAGAAAGAGTATTTTGAAGAAAAAACAGATAAGATTGTCCATTTAAATTTGAAGGAAAGACAGATGGTCCCAATAATTGATCGCCGATGGTACTACACCAAACGTTAATCTTAAATTCTTGCTGAAAATGCCTTTCTTTAATAGCACGAGGATTTTTTACTTCCCAATAATGGGTATTTCTCCAGTTAAAAACGCCTCGGCGAGTAAAAGTTGCTTCGTCGTTAAATAAAGTGTTCTTAAAAAAATTTCGATCCCTGCTGTGTTTATTTAGAACAAATTGACAAATGAAAGATCCCTTCGAAGTAAGTTTTGTACAGGAGTGAGACGTTATGGATAGAAGCGTTCTTTACGTAAGACCCTTAGGACAGATTGTTTACTCACCTCTGTTACTGCTGCAAAACGACTTGAGCTGACTTGAGGATCTTCATCTACACGAAATAAAATTTCTAGTTCTTGATCTGGAGTAATTCGTTTCGGTCGTCCTACATCGTTTTTATGATGAAATGAACCCGTTTCTCCCAAACGACGAAACAGATCTTTGAAAATCTTATGATTTGGCTATATCCGGATATTGCTATGAGTATATCCTCGCTGCAGTACGTCGGTTAAAATTATTTTGTGCGTAAACACATACCATATCCCCCATTTCCCTATTTGAAAAATTATTATTATTTTTTTTTTATACATTTATTTAACGTCGGCCTATTTCCGCTACTGAGGCCTAACACCGACGCCTGTAGACGAGCTACCCCCAACCAGGAATTTTGCCGAACCTCTTCCCTTAAGAAGAGTAGGGATCTTTTACTTGCCTAACATTTAATAGACAAGGGACCGACGGCTTTACATCCCCTCCGAAGGATGGTATATCTCCTATACAACCCTCGCCTAAGGTTGTATAGCTTCCGCGCATACACTGATATACAAGCCGCTGGAAGATGTGTGAGGCGAGAACGCGGTTTCCGTTGGAATGGTCACCAATCCAAGTACTAACCGCGCCTGTCGTTGCTTTACATCGCATACCGAAGTATGTGCATAGTAAAGGCGCACCTACGCTCGCCCCTGAAAAATTATTATGTCTAGGCACTGTAACTAAAGAAGTTAAAAAATTAGCGCGAGGACAAAAGAATAAAATAAAATGATTAAGTGACGTAAATGACAAAACTAAAAACTAACCAAAGCATACTTTTCAATAAATACACTTTGTTTCATTATACACTCACATGCAAAAGAAAACGCAACAAGTTAATATTTGGTAAGATCTTTTTATTTTTAGTTCAATTTTCTTAAATTTTTGACAGACTGTAGATGAAAGGACCAATTTCAACTTGCATATCCAGTCTTTTGTTAAATGGTGGCGTATTAGTCATTATACAGGGTTAATTAAAAGTTCGTTTTATAACCCTAAATTTAAAACACCCTGTGGAATAATTTCGTAGTTAAATTCTTTCAAAATACCAATTTTTGTTAAGAGCTGTTTCTTTTCTACACTTTGTTTTATGGTTCATGTCTTTAGGTGCACTGGTTCATTTTTAAGAGCGAAATGAACTTGTCAACAACAGTTTACTTTATGACGAGACGGCTATGCTCGTTGTTGCTCTAACGTCAGTTTGACAGCTTAGTTTAAGAGTCTAGTAATGAAATGGCAATAATATATTGTTTAGTTATTACAACTTACATAAAAAGAAAGAAAAATAAGAAAATTTATTTATGCAAACAATTCAACTTCAAAATCAAAACAAATCAACTGTAACTTAATTAACCTAAAGAAACGTACTTTTTACAACAAATTTAACTTAATATTTTATATTATCACCTCTAGCCCTTATAACTGCCTGCATACGTCGGTTCATACTGTCAATAAGGTTACGAATATTATTTTGAGGTATATTTTGCCATTCCTCCTGAAGGGCTAAACGAAGCTCATTTACCGTAGCCGAAGCTACTTCGCGATCTCTGATCCGCCTACCAAGCATGTCCCACACATGCTCTATGGGGTTAAGATCGGGCGAACATGCTGGCCAGTTCATTTTCTTAATACCAACTTCCGCGAGGTATTGTGTAACACGCAATGCTGAATGTGGCCGCGCATTATCCTGCATTAGGATAAAGCCATCGCCGATAAATCCACTAAAAGGTACAACGTAATTGCTTAATATCTCCTCAATATATTGGTGGGCCGTCAAGGATCCATCGATGACCACCAAATCAGTGCAGGCCTCCCGGGTTATTCCTGCCAACACCATTACCGAACTTCCTCCATAGCTTAGACGGGGACTGAACGTGCACTTTGCAAATCTTTCTCCGGCCCTTCTCCATACTCTTTTCCGTCCATCTGGAGAATGTAAACAGAATCTGGATTCGTCAGTAAAAAGAACATTGTTCCATTGCCCTAAGTTTCAAGGTAAATGTTCAGTGGCAAATTGCAGTCTAGCTACTCGGTGACGAGGAAGCATTTTAGGTCCAGTTGCTGATCTGCAAGCTTTCAAGCCAAACTCCTTCAATCTTCGGCGAACTGTCCACACACTAACATTAGTACCTCGGACCTCTTGGAGTTGATTTCTTGTCTGCACTGATGTTAAATGACGATCCCGCAGAGTGTTAATGTGAAGAAATCTGTCATCCATAGCAGTAGTTTTTCGTTTTCTGCCACAACCTGCCCTACGTTTATTTCTGCCAGTTTGTCTAAAACGTTCGACTACTCTTTTGATGGTAGAGCGATGAACATGAAGGGTTCTTTCAACATATTCATAATTACGTTCATCTTCAACAAGAGCAACAGCTTTTGCGTAATTTTCCGCACTTAAAACCATAGTAGCAGTATAACAGGTCTTGCGTAACAAAAATTACTGTCAATATGACATTAGAGCACCAACGAGCAAAGCCGGCTCGTCAAAAAATAACATTTTTCAAAGTAAACTGTTGGTGGCAAGTTCATTTCGCTTTTAAAAATGAACCAGTGCACCTAAAGACTTGAACCAAAAAACAAAATGTAGGAAAGGAATGATTCTTAACAAAAATTGGTATTTTGTAAGAATTTGGCAACGAAATTGATCCACAGAATGTTTTAAAGTTAAGGTTATACAACGAACTTTTAATTAACCCTGTATAATGACTAATACACCAGCATTTAACAAAAGACTGGAGGATATGCAAGTTGAAATTAGTCATTTCATCTACAGTTTGCTAAAAATTTATCAAAATTGAACTAAAAATAAAAAAATTATAAGACCTCAAATTTTACCTAATATTAACTTGTTGCACTTTTTTGCATGTGAGTGTATTTGAATTTGTCTTTCAAAAAATTATTGAAATGTTTAATGGCACTTTCCTCGAAAACGGTTGGAGTTATCAAGTTCTACCAAGTGTACCTTTTATACGTGGAAATAACACCCTCAACAGATTCTCTAGTCAGAAGTACCACAACATTTCGTCAAAGAAATTATGAAAAAAATTCATCATCAGACACAAGTCCTGCGGCGCCTTCTATGATGTAACGTGATGTAATACATAAATTATTGTTTCTTAGAATAAAAAAAAAGTTCATCTAGCAATTTTAGCGAAGATCAGTCAAGAGGCTGTTGTTGAGTTAATGCAAAAAACGAAAAAATAATTTGAATTTTGTCACCCTGTATCTTTTTCCACGGCAACATTTTGGCCCAAAGAATCAACTCTTGAACTATGGCCCAGTATTAATGGTCCACCCTGTATATAGCGGCTGTCCATTTTATCAGAGCTCTCGAGAATATTTCACTTCTACGAAAATTGAACCAATTTTTATAAGCTCCAAATGGTTTCAAGACATTTGAAATCCATGGCCTATTTTAAGATTTATGAAGAAAAATATCGAAAATGCGGAGTATGTCAAATGCCGTTATTTGAAGAGGCACGACCAAAATTCTAAGGTGACAATTCTTTGCAAAACACAGTATTTTAACGAGGTTTGATCCAAATATTTTCAAAACCGCTGTATTTTGAGGTTTTCTCTTCGGGGTGCGGGAATTTTTTTTTAAATAGGTGGAAAATGGCGGTAGTAAATAGAGTATTTACCTGCCTTTTCAACGATATATCACATGCCATAATTATTCATTGGAGATAAACAAATAATTATAAAAACAATTTTTTAAACCAATATATATATTTTTTTAACTAGACCATACTTGCCGTGGAAAAATATGATTAAATAAGACGATTAACAACTGAAAACATTAACACAAACAGCAACATAGAGCAATTATGAGAAAGTTAAAATATCTTTGTCAATTAATTTAAGTACAATACACATTGGCCTGACTTCATGTTACCTACTAAACTGATTGCACTAATATTTCTTTATTTTTTTTTAAATAGTTGGCTATGGAAAAACTTGGCAATTTAATTTCTTGACAGATCATCTCAGTTAATACTTAAATTGTCATTCAATCACACTCGTTTAAGAATTTTGAATTTACAATAATGATTTTCATTCACATTGATCGTTATAATATATTCGTTATATGTTGGCAATGCAATTTTAACTCTGGCTTAGCTACAGTAGAATATAGAAACAGAGTGTTAATGTTTGTTTTATTATAGTATAGATTTGAAGTACTTATTGAATTTTTTAATCGTTTTATTTAATCATACTTCTCCACACCAAGTATGATCCTAGTTTTAAAAAAATGTTAGTTTAAAAATCTCGTTTTGCATTGTCGTCTGAAAATTTTCGTCGTATCTCTTCAAATAACGAAGATATTTGGCTTAGACATATTCCGCATTTTCGATATGTTCCGTCATAACTCTTAAAGTAATACATGGATTTCAAATGTCTTTAAACCATTTTGTAGCTTATAAAAATCGGCACAATTTTCGTAGAAGCAATTTTCTTGCGCGACCGACATTAAGTGAAATATTCGCGAGGGCCATGATAAAATGGACAGACTGTATATATGAAGAATAACTTTTCGTAGTAAAAATTCTTCACTTTTTGGTATATTATAAGTCTGTAATCGAATAATCGTACAAAAGATACGCTTTAACAATTAACTAATATTAAGCAAAACATAGGAAGATATTTGCTCTCGTTTTTGTTTTTTTTTACTATTAGGCTATTGATTATGTCATATAGAAAGGGTTTTAATTGCATACATCGCGGAGTGCTATTAAATTATAGGGTGCAAATTGGAGATAGGGTTGAAAATCAGTTTTTAAATATAACTCGAAAACGAAGCAAAATTCAGATATAGTTAATAGGAAACTTTTTGTAGAGAATCAAATTTCCTATTGAAATGGCTTATTAAACATTTTTTTATGAAAAGTGTCCAAAAAACAATTTGAAAAAGGCAAAAAATCCTATTTTTGTTTTTTTTTACTTTTTTGCCTATAACTTTTTTTGAGCAGAGATAGGTATAGGCAATGCTATGTGGAAAAAAAGTTGATGAAATTTTCTATAAAATGGTGGTCTCAAAAAGTCTTTTAGATAAAATTGACTGAGATTTAGTCTCTCGAACTTAGCCATTTTTAGATTTTTGTCGAGTTTACCTTGACATTGTTTTAAATCTTATATTTTTATAACAAAATTGATTTGTATTCAATAGAACAATGTATTTTAAGTTAATTTGTTAATAATGAATAATTATTTTCACAAATGTATAAAACTGTGATGGTTTTATTGAACAATGTGACAATTAATTATACTAAAATATTGATTTTTTATATAACTAATATATAGGGATTCGTCTTTTTTCCAATAAAAATATTATAATTTTAGTAAATTTGAGGATTTTATTCAATAAAGCTTATTCAGGTGAGAATATTTTATTAAACTATTTGCAAATTATAATAATAATAATAATAATAATAATAATAATAATCGTTTATTGTCCAACAGGCTCACGCCCAATTACAGGACACTTTGAAGTGTACAAAATATAGTACTACTAACTAATGTAATAGCTAAAAGTACGAGTAGAAAAAAAGAAACAAATACAATAAGAAAAAATACAATAGAGACCACAAATGTAAAGAAGTATAGCGTATATATGACAAGTGTGAGTATAAAAACAGTTAACATAAAAATTATAATTACCTACATCTAAATATTTGAGGAGCTAAAATATCTCAGTTTTAATTAATTGTAAGGATACATACATAATGGCATCTAAAAATATTAGTGTGTAGTTAAACCTGATTGTAACATATACTTTTTAGTTTGATTAAATTGCATTGGTTAATGTCGCATAAATGACTAATGCTGTTGAAATTAATGCACATTGTGTGTATTGGTGAATTAAAAAACACATTTGTCCTAGCTGTATCAATATGAAATGTGAGATTCTGCCTCGACTCTTGTCTTGGAACTAAAAAATTTAATGCAGCCAGAAGGTCAGAACAATCGATTTTATTGTGTAACAGTTTGTGAAGGATAGATAGGGAGTTGTATTTGCGACGAGTTTCTAAGGACTGGAGGTTAAAACATTGGAGTAAATAATTATTATCTATTCCCCGCTCAGGATAATTATCTGTAGTCTTAAAATACAAAAATTTTAAAAATCTTCTTTGCACGTTTTCTAAGGCATATTTGTGGCAATAATAGTATGGATTCCAAATTAAAGCGCCATATTCCAGTTTAGATCTTACGTATGAGGCATATAGTGTTTTTAAAGCAGCGGTATTAGTAAACGATAAACAATTGCGTATAATAAATCCAAGCATTTTAACTGCTTCAGACGTTTTTGTATTTATATGCTGGATGAAAGTCATTTGTGAATCAAAGATCACCCCTAAGTCTTTTATTGTGTTTTCTCTGACTAAAGTGTTACCATCAATAGTATATCCATAAGTTATATTTAATTGTTTCCTAGAATATGTCATTACTTTACATTTCGAAACATTTAAATGCAGTTTATTGACATCACACCAAACCTTAATACTATTCAAATCGTTCTGTAGGCGTATACAGTCCTCGATGGTATGGATATTCGTGAAGATTTTTAAGTCGTCGGCAAAACACAATTTATTACAACTAATATTGTTAAATATATCGTTAATAAATAACAGAAAGAACAATGGACCAAGATTGGAGCCTTGGGGGACCCCGGAGGTAGCAATAATCATCTGAGAGTTAAAACCATTGTATGTAACAAACTGTTCACGTCTATAGAAATAGGATTGAAAGAACAAAACTAGTTGATTGCTGAAACCAATATTTAAAAGTTTGTCACACAATAAGTTATGGTCGACCTTATCGAAGGCTTTTGAAAAGTCCGTATATATCACATCCACCTGACTTTTATTATCGAGTTCTTTGCTCACAAAATGAGAGAATGTGGCGAGATTACTAACGGTAGATCTATTACTAACAAATCCATGTTGAAAGGGAGATAAAATGTAATTAGTTGAAAGGTAGATACGATTATATAAGACTATTTCAAAAACCTTTGCAAAGTTAGATAGGATGGATATTCCGCGGTAATTATTAATTTTTGTGACATCACCACTTTTAAATATAGGGCAGAGTTTAGCAAGCTTCCACTTACTGGGAAAAGTAGCTAATCGTAGAGACATGTTAAACAAATGACATAACGGCTCAGCTAGAATATAACCGCAATCTTTGACCATGAACGATGGAATTAAATCGGGACCAGAGGTTAATTTGTTTTTGAGTTTTTTGATCGCATCGTATATTTCGTCTACATTTATCATATCAATGTGTACATTATTATTGCATAAGGAAGTTGTTTCATTTCTAAAATTTATATTTATTTGATTATCAGCTGGCGCAAATATATTGCTAAAAAATTCAGCGAATACGTTGACAATGTTTTGCTGGTTATCATACGCTTCATTCTCAAAAAACATTTTACCAGGAATTCTAGAATTACTTTTTTTTGACTGTATGTATGACCAAAAGTTTTGCGGATCTACAATTAGAGACGATTGAACGTCCGACAGATAGATATCGTATGCAGCTTTGATTTGATTCTTTATTACAGATCTTAAATGTTTAAATTGCTCCAAATAAAAATTATCCTTTGTTTCTTTATATTTTTTGTAATATTTGTACTTTCTTTTTATATTAGAAATTATCTCCAACGTATACCACTTGGGATATTTTTTGTTTACCTTTTTATACAGAGGGACATGGGCGTCCAATATTTCATACAATTTGCTGTACAACGCGTCAAGTGCAATATTTACATCCGAGAAGTTATTTACAAAAGACCAATCGACATTAAAAAACGCATCATATAAAGTTGCGAAATTGGCCTTCCTAAAGTTATATGCTTTCTGTATTAGGTTGGAATGAAAGTTATTAGGTTTTGACACTGATAAATAGTGCAGGATGGTATGCATCTTCTTTTACAAAAGGAGTATTATTGCGCATAGTCTCACATTTCAAATTCGAGAAAGCTAGGTCGAGTATTCTACCATTAACATTGGTTATGTTATTAAACTGGCATAAGTTGAAAAAGCTGGAGAAATTATTTATACATATTGTTTTCTTACTGCTGTCATTGTTGCAATAATTTGGATTATTAAAATCCCCTATGATTAAAATATTTTGATTATATAATAAATTCAACAACTCAAGAGTCTCAAAAAATTGCTCATAGCATTGTAATGTGGTGGTAGGAGGTATATATATAACTACTATAAAAATCACTTTGCCATTCATTGTGCACTTACATCCTATAATGTCTAGAAAAGGAAAATTGGTCTCAAGATGAGATAGATCTAATTTTTCACTTTTTAAAACGTTTTTGCAAGCTAAGAGTACGCCCCCACCTGTAGTAAGATTTGTACGATCCAACTTACGGTCACATCTGTGCACGTTATAGATCGGAGGGAAAAGTTCGCTGTTGAGTACATCATCTTGCAACCAGGTCTCACTCAGCGCAACAATATCAAATTCAGTTTCCGAAACTGTAGTGTAGAATTTTTGTATTTTGCTTCTTAGTCCTCTTACATTTTGGTAACTAATTAATAAATCACTAGCACTGTCGGACGATATTAGTTTAAATTTGATACTATTTTGGGAACTCCGTTATAATATTTAATTTTACAATCATGTTCTCCTTGGCTACGACGTTCATCCAGTTCAGTTTTAAGGGTTTTATAATATTCAATTTGGCGCTTAGTGCGATCGTACGAAATTGAGATATGACGATATTCTCTGTTGTTACGTAAATTCTTAGCATTTCGTATAACGGAAAGTAGTAAGTGATTATAAATATTTCATTTCATCTGTTCAATAACATTTTCAAATTAAATATCAATATATTCATCCACGTCTTAAAAGACGTCTTCGGCTTCTTGTATATTGTCGCAATTGACATCCATACATTCTTTGCAGAACATAGAACAAGTTTGTCCTAGTTTCCTGCAACCACAGCTTCCTTGACAACCTGTGATAAATCCACAAGCCATTTTTTGAGCAAAATCTCTGGCACAAGAGGTTCACTCGTGGAATTAGCTATCAATTCATATTTTCAAATGTGCTCTTAGAGGACGGAATACTGGACGGCAAGATGGCGCCTGCTGACTATTTTACATGTCGCTATTGTAAAAATACCGGTATGTACCAAATAGTCAAAGGATCCTCGTGCCGGTCGTCACATGCCTACCTTGCACTGACGAGAGCCAACAGCTCGAAACTGCAGTCTGCAAGTGGTGTGTGAGGGCTGGCAAGAGAGCTCCTTTAAGTAGGATCAGTCTTTCGTGTTTGTTGCAATCGAAGCATTAGCGTTTTGATGGTAATATGCAATTATTGCACTTAACGCGCCAGACTGGTAACTTGTAATTCAGCGCTCGGCGGGGCACATAGCCCGGAGAGTAACTGTTGGTTGCAGTCTGGCTACGTTCCTTAGAGTAAAATAAGGATTTATAGAGGAGTTTGCGACTAAAAATATTATGTTTAATTCATATTTTGTTTTTTCCAACTCCAGTTAAGAGGGTTTAAATGCTTACCATTCTACTGCTGTATTTGAAAATATGTCCTTAAGCCGTGCTGTTTAGCGGCATCACGATTTGGTGGTAATTGGTCCAGAGAAAATTTTGCACTATTTTACGGCAATATTTAATTATTTATACATATTAATAGTCTAATTAATTAATATATATGTTAAATTAAATTCATTTCAAATATATTTTTACAAATCTTCGTAATTAAGATAGATAAAAAAGCAATATTTATGAATAATTTATTGTCACTTTGTTTAAAAAACTATCGCAGTTTTATACAATTGTAAAAATAATTATTCATTTTTAACAAATTAACTTGAAATACATTGTTTTATTGAATAAAAATCAATTTTGTTATAAAAAATGAGATTTAAAACAGTATCAAGGTAAGATAAAAATCGAAAAAAATGACTAAGTTTGAGCGGCTATATCTCAGTCAATTTTCATCGAAAAAACTTTTTGAGGCCACCATTCTAAAGGAAGTTTCGTCAACATCAATCTATCTCTGCTCAAAGAAAAGTTATAGGTAAAAAAGTAAAAAGAAAAACAAAAAGTTGATTTTTTCCGTTTTTTTAATTGTTATTTTCACACAAAAAATTGTTTTTTATTTTTTTAAGTAAGCCACTTCCATGCGAAATTTGACTCTACAAAAAGATTCCTATTAACTACACCTGAATTTTGCTCCGTTTTCGACTTATATTTTAAAAAACTGAAAAGGTTGCATTTTCACCCTTATCTCCAATTTGCACCCTTTAATTTAATAGCACGCCGCGGTTTTCTCATTGTAAATGACCAATTGAACGATTTATGCAATAAAAGTCATTGAACATCTTACTTCCTTATTTCCCCTTTTTTATGACATATTAATAGCCTATACTCAGCAGTTTATAAGACTGATAATCCGTACAGTATTAACTAACCCTCATGAGGACTTAAAAAATATTTATAAGCTCGATTTGCTCAAGTGCTTAGTTCCCTGCCTTAACCGGCATGGCCTTTATTTAAAATTGCTACACCGTGTGTATGAAAGTTTCTCCCTCTCCTTTTCAATTTTTTTGAAGCTCACCTGTGACTTGATCATATCAGTGTTTTTGGAATACAAAAAAAAACTGGTTTACTGGAGATTAGCGAAAGATTATTAGTGTTAAAATAATTATGTCACTTAACGTCTAGACCAGAAAATACTTTGTCAATATCAATTAATTAACCAGCCATACACATTCTAATATCTGTTTATGGATGTTCAGATAAATCTTTACATCCTACAATTAGTGCTTCTGAGAATAGCTAAAAATAACAGTGGCTTAATGATCCTCTGTCGTAGGTTTGTAGGTGTGTTAGTTAGATCCGATCCTGATACATCACTTGATATCGATAGTAAATCAATGAAAGAAAATAATAATTAGATCACAAAGTCTAGCATCGTGAGTCAGTTATTATTATGTTTTAACAATCTTAACTGGTGCGGTAATTTTTTGTATGTGTCATGACTTGAACATATTTAGTTCATGGGGAAGTCCTTCAGACGACTAAAATTTAAATCATTTTTTCGCAGAACATTTTTTTTATTGTTGGTTTTTATTTTATAATTAGTTGACTTCAAATGGACTTAAATTGATTGATGGACAGTCGGATAGGACATAGTGAGTCATAGGGGATTATCAATTGAAGTTAAGTTCAATATTCGTGGTTCATTATTGTGTATTTGCATCATCGCCCAAAATTTAACGTTAAGTGGACAACATTTCTAAATGATCAAATTAATTAACCCGTTCACTGCCTTTCACACATAGAAAGTATTATTGCAGTGGCTGTTCATAAATTCCACAATTTCTAAGTAAAGCAATAGGAAATACAGGGATGAACGACATTCAATTGAGTACAAAATTTTGTATAAAATTCTTATTTTATATGCCAATATTTTGTCTTAAATGAAACGCAAGCAAAGAAATGGATGCAGACTTCAAACAGCAAGATATCTTTGGCTATAACCTGTAAAGCAACCCAGTATATCAAATTCTACAAGATACAAATTTAAAAAAAAAAAAATTAAAAACTTGCTTCTCTGTAAAAAACGTACTAAAAAGTAAAAAATAAAAAAGCTAATGTACGAATGCAAGAACAGCAAGGCGTGCGAACTTTGTATGATTGTACGTATGATTGTATATAATGGGTGGAAGCGTTGTATACATAGTGCCTTCAGTCATGCGTACATAAAGATGATACATATTGCTACGATTTACGCGTACATAAACAAATAAATACGTTGGATAGTGATGGTTATAAGTATTGGTTAAAAAACTCACTTGGGCTACTGTAACGTAGCAGATATCGCAGACACAACTTACCCCGGATAATTGATGTAACGTGCCCACGATAAAATTTCACTAGCTCAGACTATCTCAGGGCGTCAAGCCCAAGTTTACATAAACTATGACAAATTATTAGCTTACTTACTTACACAAATCACTGAGGGTTCCATACGTAATGGTCGCAGAGGAAATAATGATACTTTGTTTAAACATGATATGCACTATATTACAGAATTTACAAATATTGGTTCTCTACCATGCAAACTGGCAATGTTCAAAAGGTGTGGCAAATTTCTTGATTAATAAGTTACAACATTAATAAAATGCCTCGTGTAGCTACACATCGGTTTACAACGTGAGGATAAATGGTAATAAATTCGGCCACAATGGGTCTGATTTAGAGAACCCCCTTAAATAAATATAAATGTATAAAATCTTTAAATATGTACAAGTTACAATACAAAAGTAAGTATGAATGGAATATAACCGCGCAGAACAACTGAAGGTGGTCCCCGGTAAATAAAAACAACACACTTATCTAGGGTGATACGATACCGACTTCGACATTGAAGAAACTGTAGCCCTACGGAGGTGTCTTCGGGACGAAAGAAATTGACCCGAGGATGGGGTTGATTATAGCCTGTCCAGCCCTTGAACTTTCTACTGTGTGTGGATGCCCCGTCCGTGGAACCTCACTACTATGTGTGGAAGCCCCGTCCGTGGAACCCTAAAGATATCCCGATTTAATTTGCATGGTCGAAAATGCACGTGAAGCGTGCCTAATGAGAGCAATTTAAATCTGACATAACCCACAAAAGAAATATAATTTACCTCACTGATGAGGGAACTATCCACCAATGTTCCTAGAAAGCTACAGTTGAATGAATGGGGTCGAGTCCGTCTTTCAAGTCGACACGATACTTCCAAAGGAAAGCCTTGTATACTTAAATATCCGCAGTTAAAATTTGCTCATAACAACAAAATATTCCGCTAAACGGAACAACAACAGATGGAGAAAATTTTCCTGTGTTGACAATCCCAAAATCCACCAGGATGCCTCGGATAAAACGAGTTTTGTGGGATTATCAACCGTATACCGCCATCAAAAATGTCTCTCTCCTTTTCACTAGCTGGAAGTATATCGCGCCTCCCGTGGACAATAGCAAAACTCTGCTACGGACGTAGCGGTTGTTATTATGCGGCCCACAAAACGCTAAGGCGTATGGTGGGTCGTATACGCTGGAGGTCCGCAACAATATACTTATATATATAAAGTGCTCACGCCTTGCTTTTCTTGCATTCGTACATTATCTTTTTTTATTTTTTACCTTTTAGTATATTTTTTACAGAAAATCAAGTTTTAAATTTTTTTATTTTCTACTTTTTAGTCATGTTTCTTGAGGGGTTTAACCCCCAGAGATCGCTCAATAAAAATTCGTCTCTTAACGATTTGTTTTGATTTCTCGCTCCTTCGCTATCTCACTCCATCGTTTTTCAGAGTTTCCAATTTTCACCCCCTCGCCCCCTACGTGCATATATTTGCAGAAATAACAGTAAAACACTGTATTGTTATCCGATCTTAGTATCTGTGCAAAATTTCTTCAATTGATTATGTCAGGAATGCACTTCCTGACATAATAAAATAAAGGATGCAAAATTTGAACATAAACATTGTGCACGCATTGTGAGTTAAAGAAAAGCAAGTAATAAAGACCATATTTTTTTCTGCCAATTGCTGTAGTTTAATGTTTCATTTTGCTAACCTATTTTATAATATATTTAACCTATTTGCTGAGGAATATAATAACATAAATGCTTGATCTATTTCTTTCAAAGTTGTCCTTTATAGGTATTGATGCTACCAATCTCAGTCTGGTTTTCTGAATATTTATAGGGTCGTTCGCAAAAAGTGGAAATCAGTGAAACAGTTCACTCTGACTTTGATGACACTAATTCTGGTGTACCCCAGGGTAGCATTATTGGCCCATTGTTATTCTCGATTTTTACATTGGACCTGCCAATTGCTATAAAATATTCTCAACTTCATTTGTATGCTGTTGATATACAGTTGTATAACTCTTATAACGGAGCTAATGCTAATGAGGTTTAGTAAATCTTGATCTAAAAAGTATATTATTTAATTTTATTTAGGTTTTCTACCACATCTACTATTCCCTTCAAAAACAAATCACCGAATCTACAAAATAATAGAATTATTGGAAAAAAGGCCTTTGCGCCTGTGACGTTCAGAGGTTGTTTTTTCACGAATAATATAAATCGGAATAAACACAGAAAAAACGCAGTTTGCTGACGTTTCGGAAAGTAGTCTCTATCCGTTTTCAAAGCTTTTTTAAGGATTTCTTATTTGTTGTGTATGTCAAATACACAACTTTAAGACTCTGTTTATATTATTTCCACAGATAAAGTCTAGTATACTTTAACTTAGCGTGTGTATGTATGAGTTAATATTTCCGTACGATTTCATTTTCTCTTGTACACAAAGATCAAGAAATATTTTCCACGTAGACAATATGTCTGGACTATTGCTTTAACTTTGTGTACAATATGGGACAAAATGAAATCATACGGAAATATTAACTCATACATACACAAGCCAAGTTAAAGTATACTAGACTATATTTACTATTTACACAGAACTGATGATATTATCTTTTAGATAATGCTGACTTTGTTAAGTTCTTATTTTAACATTGGTATCCAGGTTGTACAAATATCTACAGAACAATTCGATACGCATTTATCTTCATTTAATAAGATTATTGCTGATTATTTAATTTTTCTTTTTTTGTTATCTGCCTCTTTTGTTAAAATTTTTGCCGAGTCCCAGTTTATTCTATATCCGTTTCTCAAGCATGTTGGCAAATCTTTGATTGCAATTCTTGTGCTCATCCAACCTCACACTGAAAGGTCTGGATGACTCACCCACATAACATTTATCACATTCGCAAGGGATACTGTAAATACAATTTTTTAAATTCTTCTCCTGATTTGTCGGTTTTGTTTTGTTAAAATAGATCTCAAAATGTTCCCCGTTTGAAATGCGTACCTTTTTGCAGGTTAAAATATTTTTTATAACTGAACCTGACATTCCGGTTTGTAAACATACATAAATTTACATACATTTAGAAACGTAATAAGGGAAAAACAGATTAGACAATTGCAAAATAATAATAATCCTTGAATTGACAGGTCTGTCATTAATATGTCAAACAATGTTTTGTCCGTTTCAGATAGGCTTGTCTTATCAAAAGGTTTAAGTTTTGCAATAAACCCAAAATTTGTTCCAAAATTTGATATCGTAGCGACAATAGAAAAAACGGCACAAAATTTACCAACAGATAATGGAAATAAATATCGCATAAGGGCAAAAATTGCTTTAGAGAAGCAATAAAAAATTAAAAATAATTTAACTCCAGAAGAAAAGCTGTCGATAAATTCCTTAAAACGCGATGAAAGTATAAAAATATTTCCAGCCACAGTCGTTATAGATAAAAATATATATGACACAAAAATCATGACTCTTGTAAATAAGGGACCCTCCTAACTAAACAAAGATCCAACAAAATCAGTAGAGAGCAAAATTTACAGAACTTTGTTTAAATACAAACATGAATTTAATGATTTTGAACGAGGGAACCTTACACCACATCATAGTAAGCCTCCTCATTTTTATGGCTTACCAAAGACACAAACAAAATATTCCCTTAAGACCAATTGTTAGTTCTATTAATTCGCCTTGTCATAATTTGGCAAAATTTTTACTTAAAATTATTGATCCATTATCTGGAAATACCGATTCATATATTAAAAATAGTAAACATTTTATAGAAAAAAATTACGAAAACGATATTCATGAATCACACTTGATGGTTAGTTTTGATGTAGTTAAATAGTTAAAGATAGGTTGCTCAATGATAATAATTTGGAAACTAGAACTAAATTAAGTATAAATAGCATAATGGGCCTATTAATAATGTGTATAAAAACAACCTATTTTCAATTAGAAAATGAGTTCTACCAGCAGGATTTTGGTATGGCAATGGGATCTCCATTACCACCAATTTTAAGCAACATGTTTATGGAGAACTTTGAGAACACACATGTTCAAAATTGTATAAACAAACCGGTTGTCTGGCGGAGACATGTTGATGACATCTTTGCAATTCGACCTCATGAATGTTGATTTACTAGATAGTTTTTTTGGAAAATATAGATAGTAAGAAATCGTCTATTAAATTCACATTAAAAGTAGAAAGTAGAAATGAACTACCGTTTTTAGATGTTTTAATTAAAAGGGTAAATAATACATTTGAAATAAGCGTTTATAGAGAACCAACATATACTAATAGATAACTAAATTTTAGCTCAAATCATTCAATAAATGTTAAAAGGGGCGTTGTAAAATGTTTATACGATAGGGCCAAAATAATTTCATCTAATAATGAAATATTAAATGATGAGAAAAAATTTATAAAAGAGACTCTAGTACAAAATCAATACCCTAAAGCATTTGTTGATAGAGTTTTCACAAAGGTTGAAGATAGGGACAATAATTTTTTTTTTGTTGAAATTCGCTTAAAACGTTATGAAACGTCGAGATTTTATATTTAATAAAAAAAATCCTGCTTGTCGGTCTGTCTGTCTGTCAGTCGGTTGGTCTGTCTGCCCGTCTGTATCTTTTTTGTGCGGACGTTTACTCTGGAACCATTTATGATATTGACTTGAAGTTTGGTATACTTATGTATTGTAACAAGATCTGGAACTAGATTATATTTTGATCTAAATTTGTTGAAGGGTTCGGGGGTAAATGGGGTAAATAAGGTTAAATAGACAAAGCAAGCATGTAAGAGTCCATAAAATTGCAATTTAGGGCATGTACGAAGAGTCAAGGTCTCTCCCAATGCCACCCCCATACTATTATGAAAGAGAGTAAAAAAAAATAAAATGTGATTTAGTGTGTATACGAGAACGAAACGTCTCAAAATATTTTTCTGGTGTTAGCCCTCTTGCCACCCCCAGCCTATTATTAAATGGAGTAAAACATTAAATTGGGATTTAGTGTGTATACGAGAACCAAGGGACTCTAAAAATTTTTTATCATTAACCACCTCCTCTATCGCCCTCATTGCCACCCCCACTCTATTATTAAAGGGAATAAAATATTACATTGAAATTTAGTGTGTATAAGTCTTGGCTACAAAATCTGGACGTGGAAATAGTGATTCCATGGGCGGCGGTTTTTTAATATTACATTGAGTCTAGATTCGCTTCACAATACAGTAGAGAAAACATATTCGCCTCCGTTTCCAATGCCAAAAATAAATTATCAAAATTTCCTGGTTGGTGGTACCTTATAGCAAACCAATAATTATACACAAATACTGCGAAAACTCTTCTATAATATTTGTTAACATATGCAATGCATGCTCACAAATGTACAACTTATATATCCGTGGTAGTTAGCTTGTATGTGCAATACTTTTTACAATTTAACGGTGTATACACTAAAATAAAACCTTCTGAATAGCTAATTACGAATTTAGAAAAACCCAACTTAAAAGTAAATTTGATAAATAAGTGATTTTAGTATTGCAGTCGCATTTGTTAAATAATTTGCATATGATTTTGTATATAAATAAACATGGAATCGTGAAAATGTTTATAATCGCCCACACATTAAAATTAATAAGCACAACACACACATTCAGTAATATTCTAAACTAATTTGACAGTTCGACGAAGTTCAGTGCGGTATTAGGTCTGCCGTTTTAAGTGAATTTAATGTAACATTTTTGTAGTGCAGGAACATCGACAAACCACTTACCGAGATGTATGTACATCCATTAAAATTATTGTGTGTTTCTTCTGGTTCAGTTTGAAAGTAAAGTGCAGCAGGTTGGTGGACCAAATAAATTGATGACACTCCTCAATATGGGGTCACGATGGCCGGTATTATTGACAGTGCTGATGGCTGCAGTGCATCAAAATTTTGTGTCTGGAAAATATAGGGGTAAGTAAATATCTTAGCACAACTTTTACTTTATTTTTATTCAAGTGTATTACCGTTATATTAAGAAAAAATGCCAACGTTTTGACAAAATTTATTTCATCGTCAGAGCCATAAATAAGCTCTGTTCTAAAAGTGGGTATGGATTTTAAATGTATTTAGTCACAAATAATTTATTTTCGTTGTGCACTTTTATATTTTAATACATGTAGCTAGCTAATCATAGTACACAGTTAGCCTGCTTGAACTCCAGATTTAAGACCATTCGATTTGCGTATTTGGTCTCTATAAATTAAAGGGTTCATTCTTTTGAAGCAAAATTTGTGGACGCATTTCCAGATCGTTAGATTTTCTCTTTTGAAAAGGTCATGGTTTTGTGTTTATAAAAGTGGAAGGCATTTAGAAGAATTAACAAGAATTTCAAACACATTTTAAAGTACAATAAAAACATCGAAAAACAAGCAAATGTTTAACAAGCTAAATATTTCATTGTTTTCAAAGCTACCTTAGCTACTTCTCATGATTTAATCTACAACACAATTGTATTATCTTATTTTCTTTTAGCTGTAATTTTGATTGCATTTATAATATTTGGAAATATGAAAAAAATTTTATGAGGAGATTACTGACAGTCACCCCCTAAAACTACCCCATAGGCAGAAGAAAGGGTTTGATTAATACCATGTAAACTAGTGTCTACAAGGCCTATGACTAAATTTAAAATATGAATTTGAGATTTAAGGGTGTCGGAATATATTGGAAAAATTGGGATTTATTATCACCCTTTTAAGAGGCATAACACCCTTATTATTCATTTTCGGAAATATTCATATTTACTTTATTAACCTATATTGCCATAATACAATGGATAAAGTAAGCACAAAATGTATATATTATTAGTATACGTACAATAATTATAAATATATAAATGTATAAAAGCATATAAAAAGAGTAAAATAAAACAAATAGTATTAAATTTATAAACAGATAATCAGGATTAAACAATTCTTGATGTCATATTTTGGGGTTTAAGGGCAGTTTCAAATTACTCCAGAGTAAAAATACAATTGCGTTCTGAGTTGTCAAATACAGAACGCAATAATCTCCGCATACGAAAACAACTGCCCTCTGGTGGTAACGAAATTCACTAGGAATGTGCCCTGGTGGAACAAAGACCTTGCCGTAATGGGGAAGGAAGTGAGAAAGAAATTTAATATTTCAAAAATTGGGACGACTAAAGGACCTCTTTTACTGAGTACAACCTATCACTGAAGAAGGCCAAGAGAGACGCCTGGATGAAACATTGTGAGAGCATCGAAGGTATCTCGGAATGTGCTAGACTCCAGAAAATTCTTTCGAAAGACAATCGGTGCGTCACAAACTCTCTCTTAACCGAGTCGGGAAAATTTACGAAACAGAAAAGGAAACAATGAAGGAATTACTCCTCGTGCACTTTCCTGGTTCCACAATAATTGAAAAATCACCAGAGGAATGGCTAGGAACGGAATTGGAGACAACTGGTAACAGGGTCACCAGGGTGGACTGGGCAGTGACTAAAAAGGTGATTGATCAGTCGAAAATCAGATGGGTAATAAACTCATTTGAGCCGTACAAATCTCCGAGATATGGCGGATTGTGGCCAATAATAATGTTTCAGCCAGAGTTAGACTTGCTAGCATCAAAGTTATGCATGGTTATAGAGCCAGCCTAGCTCTAGGCTGTATACCAAAAATCTGGAAACTAGTTAAGGTGGTATTCAAACCAAAGGCGGGGAAAAACTCCCACACTCACGCCAAGTCCTTAAGACTTATAAATCTTATGTCATTCCAACTTAAGACGTTGGAAAAATGCTTGACAGTCATATCAAGGATAATGTATTTGTTAGAAGCCCATTGCATCAACGCAAATATGCATACAGGGCAGGAATGTCTACAGAAACGGCACTTCACCATCTAATCAGGAGGGTAGATGGCCTTTCTCGACATAGGGGGGACATTTGACAACATCTCTTTCAACCCCATCATCAGAACTGCAAGAGAGCGTGGTGTTGAGAACACCTGTTGCAGGTCGATTGGCTGCATGCTCAAGGGCAGGATAGTATTTAGTACCATGATGCGTTAGTTGCAGGGGGTTGTCTGCAGGGGGTGTGCAATCTCCCCTGCTATGGAATCTTGTAGTTGACGACCTATTAGTAAAACTTACCAATGAGGGGTTTAAAGCTCAGGGGTATCCTGACGATATAGTCATCATATCAAGGGGAAAGTTTAATAATATTTTCAGGGACCGTATATAGCTATATAGTCAAGAAATGGACCGATGAGTAGAGGCTGAAAGAAAGTTCCTCAAAGACCAATATTGTTATATTTACTAGAAGGAGAAATCTAGAGGGATTGGGTCCTCTGGTTCTTCAAGATACACAACTGAGGATGTCGGTCGAGGTAAAGTATCTTGGAATCATCATAGACTCTAAAATTACCTGGAACCGACATCTAAACGGGGTAATACATAAATCGGTAGCCACATTGGCATACAGGGTGTGAATCTCACGTGGCTTGGCTCTCCATACAGTCGGAACATATGAGGATAATCAACATTGTAGCAGATCCTTTATTAAGCATGAAATCAGACTACATGGTCCCAAAGATCACATTTAACAAGCCTTTCAGTGTCTCTATTGGAGAAAGAGGGGATTGGCCAACAGGAGCTAGTGGATACAGATTCACATTCACATTTTTTTAAAACCAATAAATTTTTTTTTAACAAACATTATACTTGTCGTGGAGAAGTATGATTAAATAAAACGATAAAATAATTCAATAAGTTGTTCAAATCTTTGCTATAATAAAACATCACTCACAACACAATTAAGAAGAATAAAGTAAATTCAGCTAACAAAAACAAATTAATAGTAAAAAGAATATAGCACACAGAACATTAATATTTATCTAATCCTCAAAATAGATTTTAAGATATCATATCAAGTGTTCAAATGCATATTACTCAGCATTTCGGAGGTAACTGTAATACATGCCTGGTGAATTCGAGCTTTTAGGTCCTCTACATTTTGCGGTGTCGTCGAAAACACCTTATCTTTAATATAAACCTATAGAAAAAAATCCATTGTGGTTATATCTGGAGAACGAGGGGGCCATCGAATAAATCCATTGGTACCTATCCAATGTTGAGGCAAAATTTCGTCTAAATAATCTAGGCAAATCTGGGAATTGTGGGGAGGAGCTCCATCTTGTTGAAAATATTGAAAGTTGTGTCGTGTTAATGGATCGGCACGCTTCTTTTCCAACAGCCACCTACAAAAAGTCGTCCTCCTTGGTTTGTCCCCCGCTTGTAAATTGTGAACTTTTTTGGCTTTATAACACCGGTAACCATTTTTCTTTAAAATTTTTCTAGCACTTGTTTTATTTATATGACAGGCAATTTGACTTTCTCTTAATGATGTTTCCAAATTTTCTATATTTTTATTTCTTACATAATTAATAACTCGGTTTACCTTATTTACATTGTCAGTAACACTGTTCAACCTTGTCTTCTTCTTTAAGAATGAACCATTATTTTTCAGTTTTGTAGCTAATTTTCTGAACAGAGTTTTGTTCGGCTGTAGTGCTTGTGGAAATCTATATCTATATTCTACTTGGGCTAATCCAGAGTTAAAATTGCATTGGCAATATGTAACGAACATATTATAACGATCAATGTGAGTGAAAATCATTTTTGAAAATTCTAAATTCTTAAACGAGTGTGATTGAGCGAGAGTTTAAGTATTAACTGAGATGATCTGTCAAAAAATTAAATTGTCAAGTTTGTTCATAGCCAACTATTTTAAAATAATTGAAATAATAGTGAAATCATTAAATACAAACAAATGGATATTATGCTTAAATTAATTGGTAAAGACATTTTAACTTTCTGAGCAAGGAGTGACGCTTTTATGGAGGACCTCTATACATTGGCATAACTGCGAATACTCTTTCCATAATTGCTCCATGTTGCTTTCTTGATTATTATTTTGTTTTTGTTACCTGAATTTACTTTATTCTTCTTAATTGTGTTAATGTTTTATTATAGCAAAGATTTGAACAACTTATTGAATTATTCTATCATTTTATTTAATTATACTTCTCCACGCCAAGTACAATGCTTGTTAAAAAAAAATTTATTGGTTTTAAAAAAATGTTTTTATAATTACTAACGTAGTACCAGTGAATAAATATTGCATGTGATATATCGTTGAAAAGGGAAGAAAATACTCTATTTAATGGCGCCATTTCCCGCCCGTTTCAAAATAATTTTTTTAACAGCCTGAAGAGTAAATCTCAAAATACCGCGGTTTTGAAAAAATTTAGATAAAACCTCGTTGAAACACTCTGTTTTGCAAAAAGTGTTTGCCTTAGAGTTTTTCTCGTATCTCTTCAAATAACGGAGATATTTGGCCTAGACGTTTCGGCATTTTCGATATTCTCCGCTATAACTCTTAAAGTAGGCCATGTATTCCAAATATCTTTAAACCATTTTGTAGGTTATACAAATCGACACAATTTTCGTAAAAGTTTTTTTTTTGTACGACCGATATTAAGTGAGATATTCTCGAGTGCCCTGATAAAATTGACAGCCTGTATATCATTAATTAATTATCATACTTAATCTGCAACACATATAATTTCGTCAAGTTGCACTAAGTTATAAGAGCATCCAGTAACTTTATAATTCATGTTAATATAAAAACGTTGCATGTCATTTGTATTATTAGAAATTATTTGCAAAAATAGCATCAAAATAACGTTGGTATGTTATCAGCAAATATTAGCTAAATAAATAATTTATACACATAATTTTACGGAATTCCTGTCTTATTGTATCATCTAATTTCTCAGTACTATTTCGACAATTTCGTGACTATAGTCGGATACAACAAAGTAATCTTTTTTGTGAAATACTATGCAATATGCAGAATTTATACTAATTTTGCCATCCGAAATCAAATAATTGGTTTTTGAGATAGATTACTTCAAAATTTTTACTTTGTTCTAACTAGAAAATAAGCTGTAAAATATGAGTTGCCTTTGTTAATTTGAAAGTATAATTTGGGTAGTTGGACATCTTAATTATAGTGCTGCAGTATCTAAGTAAATTAAGATGATTAATCACAGGCGGCCGCAAGTAAGATTATATTTAAATGAGAAGCACGTTTGTAAACTGCCACTGTCAAGTAAGTACCGTAAATAATGAAAGATTAAAACCATAAAACCATAAAACTATTAATGGAGTGTTGACTTATACAAGACGGACAGAATTCCCAAGGGTAAAAATACGATTTTGTTGTCCTAGCGTGATTTTACTAATTGATTTATTTATTTATTTTATTTATTTACAATACATCGTCCAAAAATATTTGAAATCAGTTAAAGGATTCAAGAATAACATGTATTAAAAATGGAGATATCAATAGGAATACGAAAACAACTTAAATTTCTTATGTCTGGTAGAAACTGGGGTTAAACCAGATCTAATTGATACTTTTCACATTAGTGAATATAAATTAATAAGTTCATATTGTACATCTTCTCTAAAATGTGGAGGGGTTGGAATTTGGGCAAAACATGATATTGACGTAAAAGGAATTAATTTGAACAATTATTGCATTGATCAACATTTTGAAATTTGTGCGGCTTCTTTTAAACAAAACGATACCACTAAAATAATTTTAAATTGTTATAGATCTCCTTGTGGAGATGAAGATATCTTTTTAAATAGATGTTTTGAATTATTTGTTTAAACCAAATAATGATTTTATTTTATGTGGTGATTTTAATTATGACAGGTATAATATTACACATTTTAACTCTTTATGTACTGTGTTATCTAGTTTTAACTTAATACCTGTGGTAGAGTGGCCAATTCGTGTTACAGACACCACCAGTACCTCTATAGATCATATTTTTATTAATTATAAAAACAACGGAATTTGTTCAGTTCTAGACAATACCATCTCAGATCATAGAACTGTCCTATTGGAATTATCTTCTGAAAAAGCTAATTGTCATAGTACATCTTATATTAAAAGAAGTTTTAATGATAGTGCCGTTATAAAATTGGAACAAACACTTCAAAATGAAAATTGGCATTACATTTATAATATACAAGATCTTAATTCAGCATTTGATCTCTTTTATGAAATATTTCTATATCATTTTAACTGTTCTTTTCCTAAACATAGATATCTTAATAGTACATAAAATGACAAAAAATGGGTGAATAATGAGGTTAGATCATCTAGTACATATCTGAAAGATTTATATATTTTAAAAAGAACATATCCTGACTTGACTACTGCTGACAAGGCGGCAAAAAGGACGCATAATAACTTAGCTACTAAATCGAAAAGAGAATATTATCAAAATAAAATTATTAACTCAAATAACCCTATGCGAGCTGCTTGGAAAACAATTTCAGAGTTATCGAATAAAAATAAAATACACAATATTTTCCAGATAAATCATCACGAGTGTACCATCGAAGATCCATAAGTGGTTGCCTCGTTGTTTAATGACTTTTTTATAAATACACCAATCAATATTGTAAATCAAATACCCAATACTCATAGTAATACTTCTTTTCCTAATAAAGTATCAAAAAGTATCAACCATACATTGTTTTTGAGACGAGCTGTTTTTCTTATTAAATAGCAAACTAAAAAACAAGAGATCATCTGGACCAGACGATGTACCTGGCATCTGAATTAAAAAAGTTTTAAAATTATTGATAACTCCACTGACTTATTTGGTAAATCTATCCTTTAATACTGGAGCGTTTGCAGATACACTGAAAATAGGTAAAGTAGTACCCATATTTAAGAAAAACGATCCGCATTTCTTGGAGAATTATAGACCTGTAAAAGTACCATTTAGTTTTCTAAACTATTTGCATACTGTTATCTAGATCGCTTACTTAATTTTCTAGTGGAACATCAAATTTTGACGGATAAGCAACATGGTTTTCGTTGTGGAAAGTCAACTATAACAGCCGTAACAGCATTCTATAATCGTATTATTAATCACATTGAGGCAGGGGAATGCCCTGTTGGAACATTTTTTGATTTCAGCAGGGTATTTGACTGCGTCAACCATACAAAATTGTTAAGTTCATTGAACGATTATGGTATTAGAGGACATTCATTAAACTGGATCAAGTCATTTTTAATCAATCGCCAACAGTATGTAAGTATACAATATGTAAATGAAAATAAGACATGCATGGTCAATTCTGGATATTCGTTTCTAAGTATGGGTGTTCCACAAGGCTCAGTATTGGGCCCTGTGTTATTCATACTGTATATTAATGAGCTTGATTTCATGTTATGTAACGAATTCTTTTCAATGTACGCCGATGATTTTTCCATGATTGTTTCAGATCCCATGCATAATGAGTTAAAAATTAAATGTAATAACGTTATTGAAAAAGCATCTACTAATAAAACTCAGTTTCATAATAGACAGAAAAACTACGAATCTATTTCTCTTAATGTCAACAACTCTATTATAACAGGTACACATAATAGTATAAAATTTTTAGGTTTACATATTGATGAGTGTTTAAACTGGAAATCACACGGTGAATATATAATTTCCAAGTTTTTCATCTATTTCATTCCTATTTAACAATATTAAGTCAGTACTTACTAGGGATCAATTAGTTAATTTATATTATGCCCAAGTGGATTCTAGAATGAGGTATGGTGTTTGTTTCTGGGGAAACTCCACTCTATCACAGAACTTCTTATTGCTCAAAAACGTATATTGCGTCGTATAGTGAATGTCTCTAGTACCCATTCTTGCAAAGAATTATTTAGAGAGTATAAGATTTTAACCTTGCCATCTTTGTACACATTTGAACTATGTGTTTTTGTTTACCAAAATAAAAATATATTTATTATAAATAAATATATTCATAGCGCAAATACACGTAGCAAGGAAGACTTTAGAGTACCATTTGCAAGACTTAATATAACCTCTAATTCACCAAATTACATGGGTCCAAAATTGCTTAATCATTTACCAACCGAATGTAAAATTGCTAAAAATTTGCTAGATTTTAAAAGGAAGTTAAAACTGTTTTTGTTATCAAAACGCTTTTAGTCTGTATGTGATTTTTTTACCTAGTTTTTAAGATATTATATTGCTTTTGTGTAACTTGACTATGTCTACGAAAATAAGGGTTGGTGTGTGAAAAATAATAAATGTTTTTCGTCAGAGACTGCAAATTTTTGAAGTTGAAGGGCGCCAGCAGCCTCGACAGTAGTGTTTCGTAGATCTGTGATAGGTGGACGAGTTCTCAGGGCCGATTTCTGAAGTTCTGTGATGGTTTTGACGATTTTCGGAGGGTATTGCTGCTACCCCCTTGTTGAACTTGTAAGTTGTCATACACTTGAACCGCTTTTGGAACAAGGTACCCCACTTTGTGCATATATATAGGCGCTTTTGCCTGGTATGTAACGATTCGAAGAAATAAAAGTCGAAGATCCAATAAATTGTAACGTTAAGCAGAACTCTGGCGACGTTCGTTGCACAATTTAATTTAATTTGAATTTTTTACCCCTAACTTTTACTGAGCTAACACTTAATTTCGGAACGAGCTGAAAATCACGACACGATTGTAGATGATTTGTTGAAGTAAGCTGGCCTTTCTCCTCCACGCTGCAGGGTATAACTACGCTGGTAGCTATGACGCCGTGCAGGTATTGGTCCGTCAGGTTGAGACTTGAAGATCTGGATGATTGCTCGAAGTGGACTGGTAGATGTTGACTCGTTGAGAGCTGGAACTGGACTGCTTGATGACGTAGTAATTGTATCGATGAGTACCCGGAGTGAACTGCCGCTGCTGGAACCTCGCCGCGATCCTGTAAATTTTGGGACGGACGGAGCTCCGAACGTTAGGTCGGCTGGCGTTTTAGACGTTGTGTGCCGGATGAGCGGCCGGGGCCGCCTGCTGCGTCGTGTCGGACCCGCCCAGTCATGCCGAGGCGGACGGGAATCTAAACGTTGATATACACTTAGCGCGTCTATTGCGTTGTATTTAATTCGAGCTGAGATATGAATGTGTAATGATGCTAAGCTATAAATTGTGACTTATTGATTGAATTTAATTAATTTAAATAGCCTTTTTTGGCCTCGACAACAACTATTCCTATATAACTGTAATGTTGTCATTATGGAAAATAAATTATTATTATTATTGTTATTATTATTATTAAGTACAACATAAAATACTTAATATACCTTTCTAAATTAATTTGTACATCTTCAACAAACGTGAACGTAGATTTCGTAGAAATGTTTTTGGCAGGGTCTAATAATCACATCTCTTCTATTAATTATGAACTATCACAAGGATGATAAATATGTATTACATGAAATTAATAAAGGTGCAAAATTTGCTATAAAAGATTCATATAAATCATTTTATACAAGGTGATCCAAAACTTTTTTTAATCGTTTATTTAATGCCGGCCTATTTCCGCTACCATTGCCAATCACCGACGCCAGGAGATAAGTTCATCAGTGTCTATCTAGGCACTGCGACCCCTAACTTGGAGAACCCCCCACTTTGTCATGGGGTAGGGATCTTTAACGTGCTCACATCATAGATACACAGAACCCATAGTTTTACATCTCGTTCGAAAGATGGTGACGCGAGCAGATGGTCTTTAGTATCATTAGATAGTCGCTAGATACATGAAAAAATGTTAAACTATTTTTCGTAACGGTAGCTTCCGATTTTGTCCTTTACAATGTAACAAATGCAATGTAAATAACGCGTTGCCCCCCCCCCCCCCCAAGTTATATATTAGTTGTATCAAGTTATCTTACTTTTAATCTTGTATTATTTCTAGATTAATATTTAATAATATTCAGGTACAAATTGATAACTATCTGTAATGGTTTGCCTTGAAGTATATTGTATATTGTTTTGGACATTTATTTAAAAATATGTGAGAAGGATTATAGAAATTATGTATAAATATTTTGTTTTTCATTAGCTAACTAATGAAATACAAGATAATTTGCTGTTATTAGGATTTGATTTGATTTAATCTCGTTAGATTAAATAATAAATAATTTTTTTATTTATTGCCTTAAACATCACGATTTGTACCACGAAACGTATTAATTTTTGCGACTTAATTTGTAGCAATGGACCCCTTATCAAGATTAATGTTTGTCCTCTGATATAGCAAGTATCTATAGCAGGGAAGCATATGTAGAAAGATATTGGTTTTGTTTCATCAGAAACCACTTATAGCATAAACTAATTTATTCAGAAAAGATATAATACACAACGTATGTATAAATTATCTGAAAAAACTAGTGCAATATTTGACTTTGTCTCCACATTTATTGTATTTCATAGCAAGAATAATTTCCGATACCTTTTATTTCTATTGTTGTTGTTGTTCTATTAGATTAGCGACATGCAAAATAGTCAGTAATAGTAGACCGTTTTAATTGTACAATATACATCATCACGACAATTATAGGGTGATTTTATTTTTTGCTCGATTTGCACACCCAAAATATACTAGAATCATTTTGAATTTTTAGTAAGTAATTTGAAAAAATAAATCGATTAGTGAACTCTACAATATTGAAACCTAGTTAAGAAAACCATTTTTCTACTGCCGGTCTTTATAGGATCTTCAGACTTAATTTTGAAACAGAACGTGAGTATTTGCAAACCTAGTCTTGATAGTAAGCAATAGAGCAAATTTCATTCTGTTAACTTAAATCTTAATTATTTGTATAAAACTTTATATTGTATTGTATTGTCTTGTCTTGTCTTGTCTTGTCTTGTCTTGTCATGTCTTGTCTTGTCTTGTCTTGTATTGTATTGTATTGTATTGTATTGTATTGTATTGTATTGTATTGTATTGTATTGTATTGTATTGTATTGTATTGTATTGTATTGTATTGTATTGTATTGTATTGTATTGTATTGTATTGTATTGTATTGTATTGTATTGTATTGTATTGTATTGTATTGTATTGTATTGTATTGTATTGTATTGTATTGTATTGTATTGTATTGTATTGTATTGTATTGTATTGTATTGTATTGTATTGTATTGTATTGTATTGTATTGTATTGTATTGTATTGTATTGTATTGTATTGTATTGTATTGTATTGTATTGTATTGTATTGTATTGTATTGTATTGTATTGTATTGTATTGTATTGTATTGTATTGTATTGTATTGTATTGTATTGTATTGTATTGTATTGTATTGTATTGTATTGTATTGTATTGTATTGTATTGTATTGTATTGTATTGTATTGTATTGTGTTGTATTGTATTGTATTGTATTGTATTGCATTGCATTGCATTATATTATATTATATATTTATATTAATCACATAAAGTCATTTAAGTATCCCACCGCAACAAATGATCTCGTTCATCCACCATATTCCTTCACAGTCGTTAGGCTAGCTTCCGCATCAGCCAACAAGATAGCCGAGCACCTTCCAAATAGTGTCCAGCAATACAAAATGGTAATTTTTCCAAAATTATTTCGCCCTACAGCTTGGGTAGTACATCTTCCATTTCTGTAGTTTGTAACGATCTATTTTGACCGTTACAACAAACATGTGTGCGCGATATCTAGCTAGTGAATAACTGAATTTAAGAAAATGACCACATCTCATTAAAACACTCCAACGGTTAATTGGGCTGCCTATATGGACTATGAATCAGATTCGTAGGACTGTACAGTAGTTCTTATCGACTTAATATGACCTTTTTTTTGAAATGTTAATTTTGAAAATGGAATGAATTATCTTTACCGAATATTCTAGAAGACTAGACAGTAGAAAGGGATATTGCGTGTTAGCCATTTGTCTTATTAATTTGGACCTAGTGAGTTTCAGGCGACGGCGTGGTAAGTTCAAGCTTACAAAAACATGCGGTTCCACAAGGAATTGTTCTTGGACCATTACTTTTCTTAATTTATATAAACGACTCCTCTATGTCAAATGGTTTATTTAATGTACTTTTTCAGATGACACAACCTTAGCTTTACACATCGAAAAAAGCATAAATGTGGACGCTGTCAGAAAGGAAATGATTGATAGTGCTTCTGATTGATTCAATGCAAATTATCTATGCCCTAATAGAGACAAAACTCAATCTTTATAGTTTTCATTTAAATAAAAAACAGCTGACGCTGTAAAATTTTTAGGTCTTAACATTCACATGAATTTAAATTGGCAAATTAATTCTTTCTCGAAAAACTATCATCCATCATATATTCAGTGAAGAACATTAAGTATAATATTAATTTGGAAGCAACTCTAATAAGTTATCATGCTTTATTCCACAGTACTATGACTTACGGAATAATAAACTGGAGAACCTCTTATTACATACAAAAAAAATTTCATTTTCCAAAAGAGAGCTATCAGAACATTAACTGATGTTCCATACCGTGACAGTTGTAAACCATTATTTATAAAGTTCAGTATATTAACCTTGCCCTCTGCAATTATATATTACAATTTAGTTTATGTAAAAAATAATTTGGATAAGTTTAATACAAATAGGGAATATCATGATCACTTGACTCGCTCGAGATTGAATTTAGTAATCTCTCCTCATAGCTTAACAAACACAAACAAAACATTTATTGGGATAAAATTATTTAACAAGTTGCCAAGATCTGTAAGAGAAGCGCCATTAACTAAATATAAATCAGTCATAAAGAAACACTTAATTGAAAATGCATATTATGACAAATCGATTTAATTTTAGTTAGTCTAATATATCTTTTTTGTATTTTTTTGTTTGTTTTTTTTACAAAAACCAGTCACCCTACTCTGTGGCTCCGACCCTCACAGAGTGGAGCTGGTAATAAATACCAATAGCCACTCTCCACGCCCGTGGGGTGAGTGACTATCGGATCCGTGAATCGTGTGCCCTGAGTAGACGCAATGAACCGAGGATGACAGCTTTCTGCCGGCTAAGATATCTGCCGAATCTCGGCATGCCGGTGTGATCTTTAGCTCCGAAAGCAGCGTCTGTCTCATTCCACGGAGTGCTCCTATAATCAGTACCACTATTTTGACAGAATGACCTGGATAAAGCCTGCGGAGCTCGAAAAGCAAATATCGATATTTTGTCCGTTTTGCCTCCTCTTTCAAGACAATATTGCTCTCAGCAGGGGCTGAGAATTCCACGACATACATTGTTTTGAGTTGGTGGTCGAGGAGTACTATGTCAGGCTTGTTGGCTTGTATTTGCCTGACGGTGGGAAACGAGTAGTTCCAATAAATTAGACACTTCTCATTCTCCACAACGGACTCAATATCCCCCGGAGCGTAAGGCAGCACTGGTGTTTCGCCTATCCCATATGAGTGCCTTCGATGATAGTAAAGCACTCGTAATGCTGCGTCGTATCTGTGAATATAGGCCGAGACTGCGTATGTCAGGCAAGCCGACAGTAAGTGCATTACAGTCTCCGGCGCCCTACGGCAGGCCCTGCAGCTGACATCAGGGACCTGCATACCCATGACACGACGTCGATAGACGTCGGACTTCAGCCCGGCTGACCTTAAAAAGACGAAGGTCAGCCTTTCGGATAAGCCGAGATTTTCTATATTTTTATAGAAGACTCCGTGCAACGGTTTATCTTTATGGAGCTGCAGAAGGTTGTGGGCTTTTAGTCGAATGGGTTCCAACTCGGTGATAGAGTTGGGGTTTACCCGCTCGACGTCGAAGATGAGACCAAGTTCATCGGCTGCTCGCCGTTCTGCCTTAAAGGGAAAAGCTCCCACCTCTGCATTTTCATGGTCTCGGACCATGCAGAGGAGGGGATCTGGACTCCTTATGACTTGCTCCATCCAGAATCATCCTGCTATGGAGACTCTCCAAGCTCAAGAGTCCACGGCCTCTCCGAAGTCGTGGGAGATATAACCGTGGAACGGACGATTTAGGATGCAAGCTCTTATTGAGATGCATCTTCTTGCGGGTTACTACATCGAGTTGACGCAGCTCTCTAATCCATTTCACTACTCCGAAAGAGTAGAGAAGGATCGGAACGGCAAGCATATTTGTAGCAGACACCTTGTACTTCCCCGACAGTTCTGAAGACTAGATCTGTCGGAGTAGTTGCTGATACTTGCGTATAACTACTTTACTTATATATGTATACTGGACATGTCTAAGCACTACGGTGTAATTGAGACTAATAAATGTTATTATTACTATATTACTATTTTCACTTTACAGTTGTTGTAATATCTGGAGAGCATTTTTATTACCGGTCGCAATATTTGATTTCCATCCACCAATCTTTGTACTAGTTCGAGTATTTGAGTTCAAGTATAGTTTGCTTACCAGTTCATTTCAAGTATGGTCACAAGAATATATCTCAACCCTTAATTTCTGATTGTTCCGGCGCCGAGAGAAATCTGTAGTTTAAGGATCTTCCTGCCTGTTTCATCCCGGAGTATACAGAATTTGGGAAAACATTTGAGGATTTTACATCCCCACGTAGCTTCAGACGAGTTTATTGTATACTTTATTTACTTATTATTTTTTATTGATTAGGAAGTTATAATATTGTTGTTATGACATTCATAAAAAGTCGAACAATTTGCTTTTTTCTTTGTTTAATCCATGGTTACAACCAAAGCTATACTTCTTATTATGCACATAATATTACAATAGAAAAAAACTAAATTTTCATTATAAACTAGTGAATATTTTCTATTTCCGGTTGAAAAAAAGTGTTATCTATATCGTAGTTTCAAATCTTGAGTAATTTGTAGCATTCGCTTTGCTCGTGCAAAACTGCTATTATCAAACCTTCATCTACAAGTAACTATTCTGATCACATTTCTTATCAATCAACACAAAAATAAGCGACAGAAACCAATGTTTTATAATACAAAAAATGGTATAAAAATTATTACCGCCAATTTTACTTAATTATTATACAAATCAGAATAAAAATTACCTGCAATTTCATATTACATATCATGGTACATGGAAATTCGGATTACCGTATCAAATACATTTTCAATTTAATAGTGTAGATCCACTTTATTCTTCAATCACGCTTCAATCCTGCAGTGCCATTCAAACCATTATCTACCTTCAATAAATGGTTTTATAATGGAGATCGTAAATTCAATTTGATCGTAAATTATTCATACATTTATCATAAATAATCCCCGTAATGATAGTGCTGGTACCGGCTAAGATTTTTTAATGTTACTGTTTGAATAACATGCATGTAAAATTAAACAGTGAACGAGTACTGTCGATTAAATGAAGGGATCTATTTTCTTTTGTTGATCATTCTGATTTATATCACAGTATAGCTATCTAGGGTGTGACTTTATAATAACTTAAGTAATACTAATCCATATATTAATTATACAATGTACACATGTTAAAGTGTAGTAACTAAGTTTACAGAATAAAATATAAGCCACCAACTTCTTTTTGCTAAAATCTAATATTTTTTCCTCTCAATGTAAATTACCTCAGATAGCTCTAGTAACTGTAGACCTATCTCATTGTTGTCTGTTTCTTCAAAAATCTTTGAAAGCCATTAGCTAATAGATTCATGAATTTCCTAGAAAATTATCATATCATCTCAAAAAATCAACACGGATTCTTGCAAATAGTTTAAATTAAGTTTATGAAAATCTGGATCGAGTAAATAAGGTAATGAAAATCTTCATTGATTTATTAGAGGCCTTTGACTGTGTAGGTTATGACATTCTACTAAAAATGATTAAATATTATGGTCCGCGGGGTCAGTGAAAACTTATTCTCCAATCTTATAGCCCAGTTGTCAGAGATTAATTTTGATGAAAAGTTAGAATTAATTGTTACCTCGCTAATTATTTCATGAAAGGCTAGTTTATTGCTAGTAGAAAGTTGCTCAAAAAAGTTTACCCAAATCTACCCCCGCGAACCCTTATAAACAACCCTTTAAAACGGAAAAATTCAGTTTTTTGCTAATATCTCAAAAAATAATAAGAATAATAAAAAACGGATAGCACCACGTGAAAGACCGGGAAATTTTACATAAAAATAATATAATAGTTTTTTAATTAAATGTTTCCCTTAGCATGAGAAATTATTACAGTTCGCTAGTTCGACTCAATATTTCAAGCGCGTCGCACAGAGAAATGGAGGATTTCTCGACTGTCGCTACATAATAAAGACAATTTTTACCCATTAAAAATGAAAAAAAAACAAAGGTAGCATTTTAAAGAGGAAGAATCCAGCTTTCCAATGGTATATACACTTTTCATTTTTATAATTTTTATTTCTTATAAATTGCATGTGAAAGTTAAGCTTTATCATTTTTTTCCACTCTATATTAAAACAAATATTAAATAAAATACTAATTAAAAAAATCCTTGTAAAAATAGCTTTTTATACCTTAAACTTAAATCTAAGATCAATTTTTATGCTTTAAAGTATCTAGGGTGGATTACTCGCCGAGGCGTTTTTAACTGGAGAAATACCCATTACTGGGAAGTAGAAAATCCTCATGCCGTTAAAGAAAGGCATATTCAGCAAGAATTTAAGATTAACGTTTGGTGTGGTATCATCGGCGATCAATTATTGGGACCATCTGTCCTTCCTCCAAATTTAAATGGACAGTCTTATTTGTTTTTTCTTCAAAATACTCTTGCTGATATATTACATGCTTTCATGCTAGATATGCGGAACAGTATGTGGTTCATGAAAGATGGAGCTCCCCTCATTTCTCCATTGAAATCAGGAATTATCTTTATGAGACTTTCCCACGCAGATAGACCGCTCGAGAAAGTGAGGTTGCATTGTACCCCTTCTAATTTAGCAGTTTTATAACAGATTCTAAAGTCTAATACACTATTTAAGTTTTAATATACAACCTTGTCCAAAATTAAACACACAAAACCTTCCTTCTTCGTAGCTACACTCTTCTCTTTCCAAATCCAGCAATTCTCCTTTCATTAATTTCTCACCTTATCTCGTCCTTATCTCCTCTGCAATTCCTATCCACAATAACACCTCTTCCTTCTTATTTACGGTCTATTTTTACTCTTCTTCGCTGATCTCCACAATTTCTGACTTTTTTATTCAATTTCAAATTATTCGAAAACTCCTTTTTTATTATTTTTTTTCTTCACTCCCTAATTTTTATTTGTTTTTTTTTCCTTAAATTTGTTTTTCCAATTTTACAACCTCTCTTTTATCTGTTGTTTGTTGTTCTATATCACTAAATATCCCCTAAAGTCCCCAAAATAAACAAAACAAAACACCATATGAATTTTGATTAATTTCATTCCAAACATAACCTAAATTAAACCTCCTTGTCTTTCTCCAGGAAAACATTTACCAACTATAAAAATAAAATTTCCTACTTAAAAGAAATGTCATAATGACTTAAATGTCAGAAATTATTTCAACTACAAGTTAATAACCACTAACATAGATGTCAGTATCAAACTTACTGTTGACATCAAATAAAAACTTAAAAACTATTAAAACAACTCTAAACAAGTATTAACATTCTAAAACACATACCTTTCGGATCTTTAGCTAATTTAAATAAATTTTGAAAACCATCTAAAGGAAACAAACAAATTCAAACCCTGATTCAGCAAATAACACAAACATGTAATCGTCCAATATGCGAATATATATATATATATATCCGCTTCTGGCGTGCTTCAAGGGTCTGTTCTTGGGCCACTCTTGTTTAATAGATTTATTAACGATATAGGATGTGAGCTAGATGTCTATTACCTAATGTATGCAGAAGATATTAAAGTATTCCATGAAATTCACCTAAGTGACTACCAATTCACAAAATAACTAAACTAAAACATAGCACTTGGTGTGACTAACCAAAACTCCCGTTATATGTGCATAAATGTAATATAATGGCATTTTCAATGAAAGACACCGAGTATACATTTAATTACTCTTTAAATAACAAATTTATAACTTGATCGTCCGTATTTAAAGACCTCGGAGTAACTTTTGATAAAGAAACCTTAATTTTGTCAATCATAGAGACTCACTAATATGTGACGAATCTTGGTTTTGTCAAACGGAATGGGAGTGAATTCTCGAATATCGCAATATTGAAATTATTATATTTTATTTTTTTGCGATCTAAGCTGTAATATGCATCTCTTGTTTGGCAACCTACTTCTTCTTCTATTCATCCTTATATAACTGTATTTTGTATGATGTATGAGTAAAATAAAATTAAAAATACAACATCGTGGGTACTATTTATTTGCCCCATTGACAGGCTGTTTGAAACAATATAAATAACTTCAGCATATATAAAATGCTGGTTCAATACCCAGGAACGCACGAAATTTATCAAAATTGCTTGGATTTCATAGTACAAGTCGGTTGCTTGATTATAAGTTAAGTCTTATAATGTTTTAATTTCTTTGCTTAGACTGTCTAGTGTTTTTATTAAAATTAGTGTTAACTGTAGAACATCAGTATCTTACTTGCTGAATATTTAATATGTCCAAGCAGTTTAACCCAAATTTGTGCGAATCCCACCCTGACATGTATTTCATCGAGATTGTTTGATATACTGCACAGCTATTCGCGGCATATAAGCTTGTAATTTTAGAGGGGCAACATTATTATTACACTGGACGTTCGGCTAACATTAACCTTACAACTTATGAATCACAACTAAACGAACAATTGCAACATATTTCTTTTTAATATGGCCAATTTACAACATAATTTGAAATTAAACTAGCTATTACCTAGTTTAATTCCATGCTATTGGTATTTCTTCTTCAAGGTTGTCCTTGGCATGTGAATTGAAGAAAAATCGCATGAATGCAATAAACAGAAGCAGACATTTTTAACATAGCTGCTGCACGCAATAAATATCTTAACAACTTATCTGTGAATAGGGAATATGGCATTGGTTTATATATTACATACTAGACCGCAGGAATTTATGAACTCTACGGATTCCTGTAATTCATTTAAGAGTAAACGGAGAATAATTATACTCAGGTTAGTGTCGTGATGTTTAAGTAATGATTAATTTAGAATGCTTTTATATATCTTCTGAGTCGCGAGCCTGTAGCCTTTTTTTAATTATTTAAGGTTTTATACCTAGGCGAATAGATTTGCATTTGTCATTTTAAAAGGAGTTTTTAACAGTTTTCTAACTTGCAAAAATTGAAATAATTACGGGAATTTTTCACTCCTAAGTTAATTCAAATCAAATTTATTGCTTTTTTCATTTAACACATATTTATTTAGTATTTATTTTAATATATATTTATCGCTAATGTTATGTAGCATAACAGATTGCATAAACAGTGTGTGTACTAGTAACAAATTAATTGTATTGTAAAACCTTAATTATTATTTAAAGTTTCCCTATATAATGATTACAAGCGAAATATATGATCAGTACATGACATTATTATATTATTTCTATATTCAATATTTTAACCACCTACCAATAATTTCGTGAATACCTGTTTGTCATTTATTAATTATTCAGTTATTTTATTACAGAATAATCCCGTTATTATATTGTTTAAAATGGATAGGTAAAAATATAAAATTTTGGACCATAATATGTTATAAATATTTGTATTGTTGTTTATCTAGTTTGAGGTATTATGAAATTTAAATTATATTTTTGTCATTTGCGTTGTGTACATGTTGTAATTTTATGTTTATGTGTAAATATTACAGACTTGGTATATAGGAGTTGCAGATTAAATACATTAAATTGTTTGAATAATAGTTCAGTGGAGTAGTATTTATTTTTTCCTAAGAAAATTTTTATTATATGTTTTTGCGATATATGTAAAGACCCTAAATTTGATGAATATACACTTCCTCGTGTTATTATTCCATATCTAAGAATTGATTCGACCAATGCATGATACAATGACTTTAAAGTACTAAAAGGCAAAATAGTTTTTAGATGGCAGAATTTCCAAACCAACTTGTGTTTAATAGTTGAATGTGCTATGTCCATTTTAAATTTTGATCTATAATAATTCCGGGATATTTAATGTTTGTCAGTTTCATGACACATACAGTCACATTTCGTTTATTTATATATGAGTATGTATGTAACTGTAGTGTATCTATCTTAGACACGCTTCTGTCATATACAGGCTGTCCATTTCATCAGGGCACTCGAGAATATCTCACTTAATATCGGTCGTACAAAAAAAAAAATATTTTTACGAAAATTGTGCAGATTTATATATTATTATTATTAGCCGTTACTCGAGTCCGAGTATAGAAATGTTACAGTCGATAAATTGTGTACAATAAAAAACAAGTAAAAAGTGTAGTCTATTGTAATTCCCATTCATCTACGGTGCACACGACTATGGCTATAGGCCAATTCGGGAGAGCACATGTCGACCGCAGTCAGGACAAACATAGACCTGGTTAGGTCTTGGATTCGGCCTTCTTGCAGCAACATTTCCTTGATAACTGGCCACAACCCCTCGCCATTCGGTTCTGTCCGCTGCAAGTTGTTCCCATTGCTCGTCTGCAATACCGCAGGATTTTAGATTTTCATGGAGAGCGTCTTTGAACCTCTTTCATTGACCGCCACACCTTCTTCTGCCGCTTAGCAATTCACCATAAAGTGTACATTTAGGAAGGCGGTTATCATGCATACGATGAACGTGACCTGCCCATCTTAGGCGTGCTCTTGAAATAAGCACCTCAATTGGAAGGCTGTTTGCTCTCCTGAGTACTTCCACGTTTGATATGTGATGGAACCAACGGATTTTCATCATACTTCTGAGGTGTCTTTGCTGAAAACGTTCAAATTCTCTCACATGACGACGGTAAGTGACCCAGCTTTCACATCCATATAGCAGTGTTGGAATAACAACTGCCCCGTAGACAGCCATTTTCGTTGACAAAGCAAGGTCGTGGTTGTCAAATACTCTCTCTCTAAGTCCCCAGAGTGCTCTAGATGCAGCGTTAATTCTATTGCGAATCTCGCTGTCCATGTTTGCTTTGTCATTAACAACGTTGCCTAAGTAATTGAACTGATCCACCACTTCAAGAGAATTTCCGTTAAGTGTAATGTCTATTTGGTTCACTTGATGAGGAGTTGACATAATCTTAGTCTTTCCAATGTTGATTTTAAGTCCCAAGGAATCATAGCTCTGGGCATACACATCTAAAAGTTCTTGAAGCTCTTCCGGCGTAGAGGCTAAAAGTGCACAGTCATCCGCATACTGGAGATCACAAATGAATCATGTGCGTGTCTTCGTGAAAGCTCTAAAGCGCCCTATGTTAAAGAGACCGCCATCAAAACGGTATCTGAGACCTATTCCTCTGACTGTCAGTTTGTTGTCAACAATAATTGTTAGAGCAGTGGTAAACAAATTAAAGAGTAGGGGTGCCAGGACACATCCCTGCCTAACTCCAGTGAGGGTTTGGAAAGGTTCGGTTGCCTCATTATTATACATAACCTGGGCGTTGTTGTTTGTATGTAGACTGCGACATACTTCCACAAATTTTCTAGGGATACCTAAGCGAAACATAATTTTCCAGAGCACTTCCCTGTCCACCGAGTCAAACGCCTTGGTTAAATCAATGAAGGCCATGTGAATTTCTCCTTGATGTTCGAGTGCTTTTTCTTGAAGCTGTTTAAGTGTGAAGATTAAATCCGATGTGCCTCGGTTTGGTCTAAAGCCACTCTGTGTTTCAGGAAGTAGCTTTTCCATAACAGGTGTTAGCATATTTGCCATCGCTTTAGTGAGTATCTTCCTTCCAACAGCCAGGAGAGCTATACCCCTGTAATTTCCACAGTCCGCAGCGCTCCCTTTGTTTTTGAACAGGTTGATTAAAAGTGTATCACGAAACTCCTGCGGAGCTTGACCACTTTCCAACACGACATCAAACAGTTTTTTGAGGTAGGGTATGAGCTCTGACGACACAGCTTTAAAGATCTCAGCTGGGAGTGAGTCGGCGCCGGGAGATTTGTTATTTTTTAGCTGCCCAATGGCGGTTAAGATCTCTTCCGTTGTTAGTGGTTTATCTAAGTCTTCGAAGGTGTCATATTGAGGGATAAGATTTATAATATCGTGATCGGCTTGACTTTGCTGGTTAAGAATGTTAGAGTAGTGTTCTTTCCATCGGGCTCTTATTTCCTGGTCTTCTTTGAGGAGATTTCCATTTAAATCTTTAATAGGGCACATATTTTTCCGACTGGGGCCGTACACTGCTTTTACTCCTTGAAAGAAATTCCTGTAGTCGTGTGAATCGGCGTACCTTTGAATTTCTCTGGCCTTGCTTGCCCACCACTCGTTCTTTATTCTTCTGATTTCGCGTTGCGTTTCATACTTAGATTGGGTAAAAGCTTCTGCTTTTGATGAGTCGTTGGGGTGGTTGATAGCGTTTTGGAAGGCAATATGTTTGCGGTCAAGAAGTTCTTGTATAAAAGCTTCATTATCATTTTTTAGTTGCTGCAGTGCCAAGAATTTCCTCACTCGCACTTTTTAAACTGTCTTTAATTTGTGTCCAGGTAGCAGCGACATCTACAGAATTGGTTTCTTCTAGTGCACTCAAATTCTCTTGAAACTTTTTGCTTTAGCTGACGGTTTGTTGGTCACGCAATTTACTAATACAGAGACGGAGTCTGCGTTTTACTTGAGTTCTTCGGTGTTTGGGTCTCATAACAATTTTCATTTTAGAGACAACAGGACGATGATCGGTCCAACATTCGCTATCAATGCGCGCCTTTGTAATTTGGACGTCCTTGAGATGCTTCCTACGTACGATAACATAGTCCAGTAGATGCCAGTGACCTGATCTGGGGTGACGCCAGGTGCCTTTAAATTTATCCTTTTGTCGGAAAATGGTGTTTGTTATAACTAGATCATGTTCGGCGCATTTAGTTAGGAGTAGTTGACCGTTAGCGTTCATGTTGCCCAAACCGTTCTTGCCTATGATGCCTGGCCAGGTGTCTGCATCTCTCCCTACTCTAGCGTTAAAATCGCCAAGAATAGCGAGTCGTTCCGTTTTAGGTATTCTACAGAGGGTTTCTTCCAGCTGTTGATAGAATCTTTCCTTGGTTTCGTGACTAGCATCCAGAGTGGGAGCATAGGCGCTTATTAGATTTACCGCGTTGCCATCTGATAGCTCATAGCGTAGCAGCATTAGACGCTCGGATAGGCTAAGTTGGATACAAGTTGATTCCGAACGGCAAATCCTACTCCATGTTGTCTTCTTGAATTGGTGGGAAGACCTTCCCAATAGAAGGTGTAGTACTTTTCTGTGAGAGAGCCTTCCTCCAAAAATCGAGTTTCGCTGAGAGCTGCAACGTCAACATTGAGTCGGTGAAGTTTTCTATCTATTAGAGCAGTTCTTCTTTCAGGCCGATCGGTGCGAGTGCTGTCGTTCAATGTACGAACATTCCAAGCGCCGTAGATGAAAGAATTAGTTTTGTTGGATTTAACTTGTCGGTGTTTTTTCGACATTCGATGAGGTGTCCCTGTGGGCACCCTCCACCAGAGATCCGATCGGGAGGGTATTTTACCTCCGGATGATTTTGTCCCACTTGAACGCTCCATCATTTTTTAAAGCCTTAATCGACTGAAAACGAAGCTGCATTTGAAGTTTTAGCTGGAGCAGGTATGCAACTGACCAGCTCGGTTGCGGAAAGCGAGTCGTGTGATCCCATGGCACAGAAGGAGACTGCGACGATGGGGTAACCCAACGATTCCAAAAGCAACCTTTGTATGCGGTGGGTTATTTTTACCGCACTCTTCGTGAGAAGGTGGATGTGCTCACGGCAAAAGGTAAGGGTTATTCCGCCCTTACTCGGTCGTTAGAGCCTCGTTAGTGAAAACAGGGTGCACCAAGTTCAAATTGAACTCATCGCGAAGGTGAGGTTAACAATTGAGTAGGAGAGGCTATAACTTGCGCTTCACTACCCCATTACACCCCAAATATTTTATATATTTATAAATTTATATAACCTACAAAATCCATGGCCTACTTTAAGAGTTATGGCGGAAAATATCTAAAATGCGGAAAACGTCTAGGCCAAATATCTCCGTTATTTGAAGATACGAGAAAAATTCTAAAGCAAAAATTTTTTACAAAACAGAGTGTTTCAACGAGGTTTTATCTATTTCTTTTTCAAACAGCTGTATTTTGAAACTTACTCTTCAGGCTATTAAAAAAAATATTTTGAAACGGGTCGGAAATGGCGCCATCAAATAGAGTATTTTCCTCCCTTTTCAATGATATATCATACACCATATTTATTCATTGATACTACGTTAGTAATTATAAAAACATTTTCTTTAAACCAATAAATTTTTTTTAACGAGCATTATATTTGCCATGGAGAAGTATGATTAAATAAAACGATAAAATAATTCAATATGTTGTTCAAATCTTTGCTATAATAAAACATTAACACAATTAAGAAGAATAAAGTAAATTCAGGTAACAAAAAGAAAATAATAATCAAGAAAGCAACATGGAGCAATTATGAAAAGATTATTCGCAGTTATGCCAATGTATAGAGGTCCTCCATAAAAGCGTCACTGCTTGCTCAGACAGTTAAAACGTCTTTACCAATTAATTTAAGTATTTTGTATTTCATGATTTCACTATTATTTCAATTATTTTAAAATAGTTGGCTATGAACAAACTTGACAATTTGATTTTTTGACAGATCATCTCAGTTAATCCTTAAACTCTCACTCAATCACAGTCGTTTAAGAATTTAGAATTTTCAAAAATGATTTTCACTCACATTGATTGTTATAATACGTTCGTTACATATTGCTAATGCAATTTTAACTCTGAATTAGCTCAAGTAGAATATAGAAACAGATTTCCACAAGTACTACAGCCGAATAAAACTCTGATCAGAAAATTAGCTACGAAACTGAAAAATAATGGCTCATTTTTAAAGAAGAAGACAAGGTTGAACAGTAAAACATAATATTTTTAGTCGCAAACTCCTCTATAAAATCCGTACCGTAGCCAGAATGCAACCAACAGCTACTCTCCGGGCTATGTGCCCCGCCGAGCGCTGAATTACAAGTTACAAGCCTGGCGCGTTAAGTGTAATAATTGCATATTACCATCAAAAAGTTAATGCTTCGATTGCAACAAACACCGGCCGAAAGATTGATCCTACTTAAAGGAGCTCTCTTGCCAGCCGTCACACACCACTTGCAGACTGCAATTTCGAGCTGTTGGCTCTCGTCAGTGCAATGTAGGCATATGACGACCGGCACGAGGATCCTTTGACTATTTGGTACATCCCGGTATTTTTACAATAGCGACATGTAAAATAGTCAGCAGGCGCCATCTAGCGGTCCAATGTCTGTTGCAATCGAGAAATAAATAGCCTGACTGGGCTTAGCATAGTTCAAATGTGCTTTTAGAGGGTGGAATCTTAAAACATAATATTTTTAGTCGCAAACTCCTCTATAAAATCCTTATTTTACTATAAGGACCGTAACCAGATGGACAAGTGGTCAAATGTACCTAAACTTTTTTGAGAAATGAATTTAACGAATTCGTAGAAGACCTACCTTTAGAGAATCGACACAACTTTCAATATTTTCAACAAGATGGAGCTCCTCCATACAATTCCCAGATTTGCCTAGATTATCTAGACGAAATTTTGCCTCAACATTGGATAGGTACCAATGGAATTATTCGATGGCCCCCTCGTTCTCCAGATATAACCCCAATTGATTTTTTTCTAAGGAGGATATACTAAAGATAAGGTGTTTTCGACGACACCGCAAAATGTAGAGGACCTAAAAGCTGGAATTCAACAGGCATGTATTACAGTTACCCCCGAAATGCTGAGTAATGTTTTAAATGCAGTGCCTCGCCGCGATCGATTGTGCATAAGAAATCGCGGTGGACACTTTGAACACTTGATATGATATCTTAAAAATCATTTTGAGGATTAGATAAATATTAATGTTCGTTGTGCTATATTCTTTTCATTATTAATACTGTAGAAATATTTTATTATTATTTAGATTAAGTCCTTGGTTTTTTAAAAGTTAAGATGTGCGATGCAATGTAATGCAATACAATATAAAACAATACAGTACCATTCACAATACAAGAGCCTCAACATATGTTCATAGTTTGGGGGCTATTTTATAATTTTTTTGAAAAGATAAAGTCTTTACAGCTAAAACTGCCAACAGATATAACAATATATGTTTTAAGAACTGTACAATCTATAAAACAAAACCTGGATTATGATAAAGGATAATAATTATAGAGAAATTTTAAACTTAAATAAACAACCTGGTAAATCTCAAGCTGAATAAAAATAAACAAAAACAAATTAATCACCGCTAAGACTATGGTAGATGTCAGTCTCTAACACACTTTTACTTTACATGACAGCTCAAAAATTAAGCCATCAATATTAATCACGTAATTCGCGTATGTTGTTTAAACCAGTAATTTCGCTAAAAAATGTGTAACGATGTAATAAAATTAACTTGTTCTTATACCAGTTTCACGAAAGTACACCAAGACATAAATATTCATGACATCAGTTTCTGTCAGGATGATAAAATTTTATTGATACTTTTACTATTAATTTTTTTTTAATATTGTTACAAAAAGTAGTCCTCGAAATTCAGATGGTAGTGAGTGACACTACTCCTGTTTTTCATCTTAAGTATATAGCATACTATAATAATAATTATATCATACACGACCCATAAAAACAGTTCAATTTATGAACAAAGAAAAACAATGATATATACAAACATATCTTTCAACTCAATAACAATACAATGCAATAACAATGCAAGCAAGCGAGAATAGAGAATGTGCCATTTCCCCTTTTTTCCTTTTTCCCTTTCTTTTTTCTTTTTCTCTCTTTTTCCTTTCTTCTTTTGTCCCTTCTTTTCTCCTCTTTTTTTTTACATTATCATCTACTAGATTTGCATTAAGAGATACTTTTTAACATAGAGTTTAAAGGTGGATAATAATTTGTTTTTAAAATTGTAATTGTAAAATTGTAAATTTTTGAAATTTGGTAAGTAAATGAAACGTATTGGGCTTCCTTTAAATCTGGTGTTGCGGTTGTGAACATCTGACCTATACGATATTGTTTTATGTAGATAATTTGGAATTTATTTATTATGATTTTGTGAAATAAGCACACCGAGTGTAAGAAACGACGTTTAACCATGTTAAGCTATTCAATTTCATTAAGTTATAAGAAATAACCTGCCGGCACCAGATACCTAAAATGAACCTTGAACAGAAGTTTTGGATAACCTGTATTCTACGGGAATCCTTAGAATCTAAACAAGAACCATAGAGCAAGTCAGCAAAGTTAAATTTTGATAAAACAAGGGATTCGCATAGTATTGTTTTAACCTTTTCATTTAAGAAATGGCGGTTATTAAAAATCATTTTTAAAATCATATATGCTCTTCGAATACACTTGTTGATATGATGTTTGAATCGAAATATCATGTCAAGGGTTAATCCTAGACTATTTGCGGATTCCGATGGCAATATATGGCTTCGTCTCAGAAAAAGACCATGATAAGATGGTCGAAATGTCAAATATATGGTGACCGTTTATATTAATTTGAAGTTATTCTGCTAGAACTGGCCTTACATTTTGAGGCCCAAAAATAAGCATGGCAGTTTTATCGGCATTAACAATCAAGGCCAGATTTTTAGATGTCTCTACTAGAGCCTCTCGATGCCTCGACATGCTTAGAGGGATCAAAAGCGATGTATAGCTATGTATCATCAGCATAAAAAATTAACGTGGCAGTGCTTAAATATTTTTATAAAATCTGAAGTATATAAAGTATACAACAGTGGACTTAAGATAGATCCTTGTGGCACTCCCGACGACACACTGAGGGGAGCAGACGCATTGTTGTCAATTTTAGCTCTTTGTGTTAGGTTGGATAGGAAACGAAAAAAACTGATAACATTGTTATTTAGACAGATAGATTTCAACATAGCTAAAAGTGTTTTATGTTTGATAGTGTCCAATGCTTTCGAAAAGTTGAAAAGCACTAACACTGTAGCCATTTTGTTATCAGTCCACCTCGATATGTCATCAGTGATGTTCAGCAGGGCTGTTTCACAGCTATGGAGCGAGCAAAATATGAAATTTTTAAACATGCAAACGCTTTGACAACTGTCTTAAAATTCCATTTACCAAAAAAGCATGACGACTTGATTTGAGTTTATATAATAATAATAAAGAAATGTATTTATTCGCATAATTACAATCAATAATGTTACATTAATGCGATAAAAGAGAAAAAAATGGATAAAGGGGAGAACGCTCAGTTACTCCCAAAACAAATTCTGTTCTTCCGCGAATCCTAAATAAGATAGATGATTTCGTGCAGTAATACTGTGTAGATATGCGAGAAAAACATGAGAGGCAAAAATAAAAAGAGAAAAAAAAAATTATTAACTAAAAATTTAGCAGCTTAAACTTAAGGGAAATCTTAAACTTACCAATGGATATTGACCTTTAAGAAGTACTCAGCTCGTTGTACTGTTTAACTACGTTATAAGATAATGATCACTCAAAAAATGCAGTTTTATGCATAGGCATAGAAAGCACACCTTTGTGTATATCAGTCCTAAACCTTAGGTTATTATACAGATATGAAGGAGTCTTGCTGATAATCAGTTTGTCATAAAAACAAAGTGGATGATAATTTCGTCTACCTTTCATTGACAACCATTTCAAATTTTTAAATTAATGAGAAATATGGTCGAACTTTTTTATGCCACAAATAAACTAAACACATGCGTTCTTTGTATTCTGTTGGAGTCAACACTCTCAATACAATAATTATAAAGAATATCGCAGTAATTTGTCTGGTCGGTAGCCGAGTGGGATAAGGCGCGAGGTGGCAATCGCGATTAATCACATGGACATCGCACCACCGGGTTCGAATCCTGGCTCCGGCACTGTCGGAGGAAATGGTTGTATGTCCTCGTTTTTTCAATGTGTAACCCCCTTCCGCACAAGCCCTGGCTTGTAGAATTGGGGGTTGTCTAATTTCTGTGGTGTTTATTTATTTAATTAAAATGTGACAAAACTAGAGTCTCACATAACATAATTTTAAGTTCCTTGGATAACATATACAACAACCATATACTATATAAAAGCTTCAAGCTACAATATGACTTTTTTAACATACAATTTACAAACTTTTTATTCCTTAAATGGGAGTCCAATGTTACACCCAGATCCTTGACCTCTCCAGCAACTGTAAGCTTGTCATTATTAATTCCTATTTGTATTGAGCGAAGTACATCATCAAGGGAATATTTTTGGTCAATCATCAAGACTGATGACTTAGTATTATTAAGTTTTAAGGAGTGGTCCGCGGCTATATGGGCGAGAACTGATAAATCTTCATTAATTATATAACAAACAGCAATAACAATAGATGGTGGAAACAAGAGATATAATAATGATATTTACAACGCGAGAGAAAGGTTTTAAAATATATTATAAACAGTATATAGAAGTGGATCTAAAATTGAGCCTTGGGGAACTCCAGAAGTCACTAATGTTTTCAGTATTTGTCATTACTAACAACCCGTTGAACTCGATCACATAAATAATTTTTAAATAATAATGTAGAATGACTTGTAAGACCTGTGGCAGCGCAAAATTGCAAGTAATATATGGTGATCTAGGGTATCAAATGCCTTGCTGAAGTCTAAGAGAATAAGTGCTGTTGCTTTCCCTTTATGCACTTCCTCAATAATATCATCTGTTATAATTAGTAGAGCAGATACGATGTTACGGGTCGAATTTTCTTCGACCCTAACAAGCTCATAACTTCTACCAACATTCCCGCATCTGTGTTAAACTTACCTCTGGTCTAGTTCAGTCGTTGTAACTGGTTGGATTAATATTGGGTTCATTTTAAACAGCCATAAATTGGCGCCTTGTGACATCAACACCCTGAAATCCAATCACAGAGGTTATCTCTGTTCAAGTTTGTTTATTAATCTTAGTTTCTGTTAACATAACATAACCTCTATTTATTGACAGCACTCAGCACTTTTCTACTTTAGGTAAATTATCAGCGGCATCTTTAACATATCCCTCTTCCACTTGATTCCATTTTGATTGTAGAATTAATAAAACTTAAACCAGAAACTGATAAAATAATATTTTCACTCCAAACAATACAAAACATAACCATATAAATTTAACGTTTTAGATTAGTCATCTGATGTGTAATGTCAGTGAAGGTTAAACCTAAACTACAGTACAAAATATTAACGTCCGACGCTTTCACGAATAACTTGTGCGGCATTTATCTGGATTCTGATTGGCCAATATTTACACGTCCACTGCTTTAGACCAATCATAGTACAAACATTACAAATTGAAATTCTGAGAAGTTTTAGAGGAAAGCTTTCTTTAACACACAGTTAGAATCTATTACAAACTAATTATATCCATAATTTCATTGGTTTTCCGGGTAGATACGTAATTCTGGCGCGTAAAAATGCCCGTTTTGAAAAGCAGTGAAATTATCAGCAAGTTGTTTTAACGATATTTTCTTAGAAATAATTCTTATTAGAAAAGTAAATTGTTGTAAATTAATAAAATATTTTATTATATCATTTTCACGACACAAATTGTTAAAATAAAATTAGTGGGAAAACCCTATTCCATCCGGCGTGGGTTGGTTGCGACTCCCGAGTGGAAAACAATTTCACAAAATTATTCTGGCGTCGAATAGTTTCTGGAGAATATATTGTTATCTGAAGGAAGCAATCTGGTTATGGTTTGTCTGGAAGTAGATATTTTTGAGAAGGCGATTTTATTAGGAACGCGGCGTTGTGCCATTCCATTTTGAGGTTATCCAGTTCTATTACCCAGATTAGGTTACTGATGGATGATACCTAATGGTGAATTCTATGGTTAATTTTGATAATATGGTGTCTGCTTAAAATTACCCTCCGAACAACACGAGGTGTGGGAAAAATTATTCTGGCATCGCTGGCTTGGTTGGGTAGGCTCGACATTATGGTGTCTGCTTAAAAAATTACCCTCCGAACAACGCGAGGGTCCTTACTAAGGGCAGGAGTTTTGTACTCGGGTGGTCCGCCCTGTTGTGCTGAGTGTCCCCTCTGTTAGTTAGTCTGGTGCATCGCTGTAGTTCTGAAAGGGAGTACCGCCTGCTGCTGGGACGAACACCAGTATACCTCAATTCCATCTTCGGGGTGAACGACCAGATAAGCCATATCTATTTGTTATGTTCCATATTGGGGTTTTAAGGTAATCGTTAGATGTCTCAGAAAATTATAAGACATTTTCAATTGTGAGTCACCGTTGGAGTACCAAGCTTAGTATTTTGTGCTTATCGTTAGCTTGGTTTTCTTTCTTTATCTCGGGTTCATTATAAATTTAGCGTAGTAGTTATCGTGTCATATAGGCAGCGTTAGGATTTGAGTTGGTGGTACCACCTTCAGTGACCACATTGATATACAGGGAGGCCCCAAAAAGGTAACCTCGCCTATTTAACTAATAACGTAAAGTTTATTATCACGCATCCGTACTTGGTAAACCTGTGCACCCATCGTGACGTCACGTACGGTATATTTACCAGAGATAGTGTTGGTTTGGTTGACATATTATAACGTTTGTCCATATTTTTACTTATATAGTTTTTTTTTGCTCTTATACATTTATTTACTGATATACACCACTTAAAACATTTTTTTTATATTTATGCCATTTCCCTGGGGCCGGAAGAGAAGGATTTGCAAATAAATCCACTGAATATGATGGACGTTGTTTAATTTCATTTTAATCTAACTTAGGTAGTCAGTTACGATTTTGGATACTAAGTCTGGTGAGTTCCTGATAGATCTGGGCAGTTCCCGACTACAACTGGCTTGGTAGTCGGTGGCGCCCTATAAAAATATTGTTATTGAATAAATCGAACCCCCCTATCACAGGCAGAGCTCCGGAGGGTGGTTGCACGCTGATTGCAGCTCACCAGATTAATTAACCAAATCAACGCATTGGGGAGCGTGTAACAACGCCACTATAATTTTGTTTAAAACTCGATTGATATGTTGGCAATGATTGGTTACTGTTAAGTTGCATTTAAGCTAGTTTTCAATTACTCTTTCTAGCATTTTAGATAATACTGGCAGTATTGCAATTGGTCTAAGGTCTTTAAAATCTAATGTGTAAGACGTCTTAGGTATTGGTTTTATTAAAGCCTCTTTCCAATAAGACGGATATCTCATTATATTATGACGGGAATTAATTTTGAACATAGACACTTCATTCTGCCGGACCAATTAGTTTTCATTCATAAATTAATTCACCTACAACGTCATTTCAAAACACGACATATGTATTTAACCACACGATTTTAAAACACTTGCAGCACGCGAAACATAACTTAATTGCCTACTTGCAAATAAGTAAGTAGCAACAGCAATACATTCAGCTTTACCGAAATCCAAATAAGAAAAATGATCATGACGACTATTATAACATATTTATGTATGAAAAGCTAATTTGAATTTTATGCAAATACTGGAAGTAATAAGCTGTATTGACGACTCGCCCACGGCCGGCCGCCCACCGTAGGTCACGTATCGGAAGACGAACCGGCAGGGCACATGTGAAGAACATAACAATTTTATCATTCTCTATTTGTTATTTGCTTATTGAAACATCAATCATCCCAAAACCAATTAAAATATTTGAAGTGGTTGTCAGTGAAGTTGTTATTTATTCTACGAGGTGCAATCATTAGACTACCGTCAGGAGTAGTTAAACCACCCACGCTAGTATTTTTTGTTTGTATTGGTGTTGTTGATCTCCAGTATTGGCCTACCGTTTAGTGTATTCGTCAGCCTGCTCTTAACGTCAGGTGCACTAGTAAGAGGAATATTTTATTTCAACAATTACGTAACCTGGAACGGGTGTTAATCAGTGGTGTTAGTAACGGCACGTGGTTGATCTTCTAAGAAAAAACTTACTTTTTAGACTACAATTTATTCCTTAGGGGCATACAATTTGTGACTAATATGGAGCTTATAGTAGAGGAAATTAATGCAAAAAAAAGTTCTTAATCGATACTACTTCAATGTAACCAAAGCATTTCAATGAAACCTTTTGCGTTATGATAAGTTTTGGCAAATGCTGTTTTTTATAATAAAAAGAAGCTAAAAGGTACCAAACTAACGATAGCGGAAGAACTAATTCAACAAAGGTATGAGCTGTTGAAGCAAGCGAAGGACGAATTTAGCAAAGGAAATGTCTAGACGAAATCTGAGACGATTTGTACAAAACTCAAATATACTCTATGACAAATTGCGAAGACATGGAAAATATTATAAAGTTAAAATAGGGGCTTTCTAAAATACACAAACTTGTATCTCTTTCATATTATTACTTTTGTTTTTTACATTATATATATACAGGCTGTCCATTTTATCAGGGCCCTCGAGAATATCTCACTTAATATCGATCGTACAAAAAAAAATATTTTTACGAAAATTGTGCCGATTTATATAACCTACAAAATGGTTTAAAGACATTTGAAATCCATGACCTACTTTAAGAGTTATGGCGAAAAATATCGAAAATACGGAAAACGTCTAGACCAAATATTTCCGCTATTTGAAGAGATACGAGAAAAATTCTAAGGCGAAAGTTTTTTGCAAAACAGAGTGTTCCAACAGGGTTTCATCTATCTTTTTTCAAAACCGCTCTATTTTGAGATTTACTCTTCAGGCTGTTAAAAAATTTTTTTTAAAACGGGCAGAAAATGGCGTCATTAAATAGAGTATTTTCCTCCCTTTTCAACGATATATCACTCACATGCCATATTTATTCATTGGTACTACGTTAGTAATTATAAAAACTTTTTTTAAACCAATAATTTTTTTTTAACAAGCATTATACTTGCTGTGGAGAAGAATGATTAAATAAAACGATAAAATAATTCAATAAGTTGTTCAAATCTTCGCTATAATAAAACATTAACACAATTAAGAAGAATAAAGTAAATTCAGGTAACAAAGGCAAAATAATAGTCAAGAAAACAACATGGAGCAATTATGGAAAGAGTGTTCGCAGTTATGCCAATGTATAGAGGTCCTCCATAAAAGCGTCCTCTCCTCTCCTTGCTCAGAGAATTAAAATCTCGTTACCAATTAATTTAAGTATAATATCCATTTGTTTGTATTTCATGATGTCACTATTATTTCAATTATTTTAAAATAGTTGGCTATGAACAAACTTGACAATTAAATTTTTTGACAGATCATCTGAGTTAATACTTAAACTCTCACTCAATCACACTCGTTTAAGAATTTAGAATTTTCAAAAATGATTTTCACTCACATTGATCGTTATAATATGTTCGTTACATATTGCCAATGCAATTTTAACTCTGGATTAGCTCAAGTAGAATATAGAAACAGATTTCCACAAGCACTACAGCCGAATAAAACTCTGTTCAGAAAATTAGCTACGAAACTGAAAAATAATGGTTAATTTTTAAAGAAGAAAGCAAGGTTGAACAGTGTTACTGATAATGTAAATAAGGTAAACCGAGTTATTAATTATGTAAGAAACAAAAAAAAAATTTAAAGAAAAATGGTTACCGGTATTATAAAGCCAAAAAAGTTCACAATTTACAAGCGGGAGACAAACCAAGGAGGACGACTTTTTGTAGGTGGCTGTTGGAAAAGAAGCGTGCCGATCCATTAATATGTAGTAAAATACTTTGGTCCGACGAGGCAAATTTTTCCAATAATGGATTTTTTAATCGCAATATTCATTATAAATGGACTTCTGAAAATACACACTAGCATTGACCGACTGGGTTTCAAAATCGTTTTTCAATAAATGTGTGGATAGGTATTTTAAGCACAGTCTTTATTTTTATGATGGTCACCTCAGTGGTCAAAGGTACCTAAACTTTTTGAGAAATGAATTTAATGAATTCATAGATGACCTACCTTTGGAGAATCGACACAAGTTTCAATATTTTCAACAAGATGGAGCTCCTCCCCACAATTCCCAGATTTGCCTAGATTATTTAGACGAAATTTTGCCTCAACAGTGGATAGGTACCAATGAATTTATTCGATGATCCCCTCGTTCTCCAGATATAACCCCAATGGATTTTTTTCTATGGGGGTACATTAAAGATAAAGTGTTTTCGACGACACCGCAAAATGTAGAGGACCTAAAAGCTCAAATTCAACAGGCATGTATTACAGTTACCCCCGAAAGCTGAGTAATGTTTTAAGTGCAGTGCCTTGCCGCGCTCGATTGTGCATAAGAAATCGCGGTGGATACTTTGAACACTTGATATGATATCTTAAAAATTATTTTGAGGATTAGATAAATATTAATGTTCTGTGTGCTATATTCTTTTTATTTTAATTTGTTTTTGTTACCTGAATTTACTTTATTCTTCTTAACTGTGTTAATGTTTTATTATAGCAAAGATTTGAACAACTTATTGAATTATTTTATCGTTTTATTAAATCATACTTCTACACGGCAAGTATAATGCTTGTTAAAAAAAATTATTGGTTTAAAAAAAAATGTTTTTATAATTACTAACGTAGTACCAATGAATAAATATGGCATGTGATATATCATTGAAAAGCGAGGAAAATACTCTATTTAATGGCGCCATTTCCCGCCCGTTTCAAAATAATTTGTTTAAGAGCCTGAAGAGTAAATCTCAAAATACAGCGGTTTTGAAAAAAAAAGTAGATAAATCCTCGTTGAAACACTTTGTTTTGCAAAAAATTTTCGCCTTAGAATTTTTCTCGTATCTCTTCAAATAACGGAGATATTTGGCCGCATTTTCGATATTTTCCGCCATAACTCTTAAAGTAGGCCATGGATTTCAAATGTATTTAATCCATTTTGTAGGTTATATAAATCAGCACAATTTTCGTAAAAATAATTTTTTATGTACGGCCAATATTAAGTGAGATATTCTCGAGGGCCCTGATAAAATGGACAGCCTGTATACTCATTTTATGATTTTTTTTACTTTATTAATTATTGTCAATTTATTAGATTTAATTGCAAATGAGGGACCTGTCGATTGCATTTTTTAATGTAAGATCGCTAACTAGCAGTTTTTCAGATGTTAAAGACTTCATATTACAGGAGAACTTTGACATTATTGGTTATTGGCATAGTCGAAACGTGGTTAACGGATGATACATCCAACAGTGCTGTTAGTAGAGGTGATTATAAGTTAACTAGAATCTTTTAACTTAAAACGAATTATACATAATCCAACTCGTGTTACTGATAACTCGGCTGCCTTATTAGATATTATATTAATTTCAAATAATATGAATTATACAAAATGTGGTGTAAATAATATAGCTAACGTCTGACCATCTTTTAGTATATTGCACGTTAAAAGACAAGAAAACTTCAAAAAGTTCAAAATTAACAACCTCTTATGCGATAATAATATTATCGTTAAAGGAAACGTAAGAACTCAGCTGCGATCAATTTATTCCAAATAATTGTTAATAACTCCTATTACTAACATAAATGCATCAGATATTTGCAACTGCAAGCTATCGAACTATTCTTTCAAATCTAGTTTTTAAACTTTCGAACGTCTCTTGTTTGAGAACTACATAGTAGGAGGATATAACAATTACACTGGGTCATCACGCTCAGATGGATTTAGAATTACTCCGGCAACAGTCTGCATATTCATTTATGGTAAATATAAGTCAATACGAATCCTCACTCTGTGCACTATTAATTGTTCAGTGATCTGTGACATTTATAAGTAGTCGAACTTCACTTTTCTTCCCACACTTGTATGTTTTGGTGTTCTGTTACGTAGAGACATTATTTCTTGCGTGAATGAATATCTGAGAATCATTTGACGCAATGTGGTTTCCTGTTTACCTACGAATATTGGGCAATTAATATCGCAGTTAACGATTGTTCTAATAATTAAATATATAAATCATAAATGGAACTAGTTTGATTCGTATAAATTTGTACAGGGTGAACTCTCTATCATACAGCGAGGGATTGCTTAACTGATTTATACAGGGTGTTTTATGGGGAATTGTATATACTTCCAGGGGCTGTAGAGGTTCACTTGGGTATTCAGGAAAGGTCATTGAAATTTTCCTGTCGCTCTTAATTTCTGAGATACAGGGGGATAAACTGATTTTGGTCTAAATTTATTTTGGCCAGAACGTCCTTATTATTTTTGTTTAAATTTTAGACACTTTATAAACTTATCAGAGTTGATAGATTGCTATTCTTTATTTTTTTAAATTCCAGGGCCGGATGACTTTTTTCATTTGTTTTTTCCGATTCCTGTAAAAAAGATCACCGTGTATATACAGGGTGCCTCACCGGGAACTAAATCGATCGATATGGAGAAAAGTACGAATCAGAAAATTTTGAAAATTTAGGTAATTACTAATGTCGGTATGGCTAATCTAACTAAAATAGTTACAAGTAGCTGGTACTTCCGCTTATACCGGAAGTCGATACCAACTTGCTTATTTCAAATAGAACACCCTATATATTTTAGGGTTTTTGAAAAGAGCTTAAAATTGTGAGCCGAAAATATGTAGCATATCCTATAGCATATAGTAATAAAATTGAAATAAAAGAAAATGGAGAAAAAGCAAACCTTATGAATAATTGTTTTATTAATATTGGTAAAGAAATGGCAGATTCTATAAAAAATAAACACGCTAATAATCCTACTTTAGCATCAGAAGAAATTATCATAAATGAATCGTTTTTTCTTGCCCCTGTAACAAAAAACGAAATTATAACGAGTATATCTAAGCTAAAAAATAAATCGGCATCAGGACCTGATGGAATATCTGTTAATATTATAAAAAGTGTGCATATATATATATTTTAACCCCACTTCAGCATATAATAAATTTAACATTTTCAACTGGTAAAATACCAAGTCAATGGAAAGCATCCATAGTAACCCCTATTTATAAATCGGGAGATAAAAAATTGTGTACAAATTATCGACCAATATCCGTGATAAGTAACTTGGCAAAAATATTTGAACATTGTCTAAAAAACAGACTAATAGAATTTTTAGATAAACATAAAATTCTAACAGATAGGCAATATGGTTTTAGAAAACAGTTATGTACGGAAGACGCCGTTATCGATTTAATTAAATACGTAGTAAACAGTTTGGAAAATAATAAAAAATGTCTTGGTATATTTATAGATTTAGCCAAGGCCTTCGACTCGGTATCTCATGATATATTAATAAGAAGGCTTGAAAATGTGGGAGTAAGAGGCATCACTCTAACTTTATTTAGGAATTACCTATCAGATAGACTGCAATGTGTCAAAATCTGCAACACTTAAGTGAATCTCTAAAAGTTAACACAGGCGTACCGCAAGGGACAGTACTGGGTCCAATACTGTTCCTTATATACATAAATAACTTAACTAGAATAAGTAACTTAACCGGACGTATAATATCATATGCAGATGACACAGCAGTTGTTCTGGAGGGTGATTCCTGGGTGGAAGTCTACGATAAGGCAGAACGCAACTTAAAACTCATTTACGACTGGCTAAATTCAAGTCTGCTAAGTTTAAATGTCCAAAAAACAAATTTTATTACTTTCTCATATTTTAGTACTGATCAACCACAACAAAATACGTTGACAATACATTATATAGGTTGTCCACAACAACAATGTAACTGTGCACCGATCTCGAAAAAAAGTGGCACTAAATATTTAGGTATCGAAGTTGATCAACAGTCTCTGTCACAAAAAAAATTAGAAAATTAATATATAAACTATATCAACTCAGAGATATCTTGAATGCTAAAACCATGTTAATGATATATAATTCCTTGGTAGAGTCTATACTGAGATATTGCATAATAATTTGGGGTGGTATATACAAAAATTATCTACATAAATTACAGATCACACAAAACTATATTTTAAAAATAATCTTAAAGAAGCACCGCAGATATTCCACAGAGCTTTTATTTAAAGAAACTAATATATTAAATATTAGACAGTTGTATATCTTTCAGTGTTTACTGTGGACATATAAGTCACCGGAAATTTCAAATGTAACCTCTTTATATAATAGTAAATCAGAAGTAAATAGGAATATTATAACACAGTTTTATAAAAAGAGTCGTACCCAAAGATTTTTTTATTACCAAGGTCCAAAATTCTTCCATATTTTACCACCATCTATAAAAGTTAAAACCAAATCCAATGAATTTAAAAAAGAAATTAATATTTATATAAAAAGTAATCCTCAGATATTCCAAAATATACTTGATTAAAGCACCTGAAAAATTTTAACTAAATATCACCCTTCTTTTCGGCTTGCCTTATCCTCTATTCCTTAAATTAATTACTAAATTTTTGTGTTATTTATATTATACATTATACCTACATGTGCTACGGGTATTGCATTATTATATTAAAATTATTTTGAATATGCAAACAAGCTAATTGCATTAGCTTAGGCAGTTCATTTTAATATTTAAGTATATAATATACAAATAATATAGTTGTCTGTGGTATTGAATAAACTTTGAACCTTTGAAACTTTGAAAAACATAGACTATAATTCAGGTATATTAAAAAATCTATTATCATTATTATTATTATTATTAATTTACTGCCTTTTTTACGAATATGGGTTCATATAATCTCGGAATTTTGCTTCTATCTATAGATATAGAACGGAAGATTTGTATTTGTTACTAAAAACTAGTTCTACTAAAGCTTCAAGGTCTCCATAAATTTTTAGTTCACGGTTAAAGGGCGTCTTATGTTCCTGACAGCATTATTGTAATTCTCTTGTAAATTGAGAACTGTCATGAATCTGGTCACGCTGATCTAGAACCGTCTGCAGCGTGGACATTATTTACTGTAGCGCAATGTACCGATGCCTTTCACGAAGTCATTTTTAATTTTACACCCTAACATTTAAAATGTAAATCATAGCTGTGCCTTATTTATGGCACTCGTTAAATTACCATATCCGTTTCCATTATGTGTAACCTTATTTATTTGCATTGTACGTTAACTTTATTTGCACTACCGGGCTATATTACTGTAAACAGCAGTACCATAGTTTGCATAACACTAAAAAGAGCAATTTAATATTGGTTAACGGTAAAATAAACAGATTAATCAAATTTAATGTAACACATAAATTAAATAAGATTTTAGCTTTTATGTGAGTTTTTTATTTAGTAGCAGAGTTCATCGGGAATGATGCTGCTATTATTTTTTGTATGGAAGATTAGCACAATTTGCAAACTCGTCCATTTGGCTTAACCTATTACCGTCCATTATCCTATTTTTAGAGATATCTACTGTTCAGTGCATTGTGAGGAGCATCAACGCATATCTTTTGTAAATTATTATTCATTCTCTGTTGTTAATTTTATTCGGTTATTTGAGTGAGGTATTAGAATGCAAATAGTAGACATTGGAGAAAAATGTCTTGAGTTTTTACCTAATTCTTCTATTTCATCTTAAAACTCTAAATCACAAAATGTTAAATATTTAGGAATTTACATAGATAATCATTTAAAATGGGACATGTATACAAAATATGTAACTAACAAGCCCAGATCAAACATTTACCCAGTTACCAAATATGGCGCAGTTTATTAGGATTTTCAGATATATTGGAGGGTCATGGTAAGATTAACACGAGTATCTTTGATACTTTACAGGAATGTTATGAAATAATAAATAATGGAGAAAATAAATTAAATATATTTCAATTGAATATAAGAAGCCTTAGAAAAAACTTTGAAGAATTACAGATATATTTAGGACACTTCTAATTTAAAAAAGTTTGACATTCTCGTATTATCAGAAGCTTTTAATTTGGAGGAGGTAAGTAATTTTCATATAAATGGTTTTAATTTATTTTATGAGTCACACTATAACGAAAATGATGGATTAAGAATTTTTATAAAATAAACCATCATAGTTAAAACAGAAGTTGAATTAATGCATAGCACTGTACAATGCAATGCAGGAAAATGAAATAAAAATAAGTGGTTATAAACATTTTGTTTGTTACTCTGAAATTATAGGCACGCGGGTGGTGTAATTATACAGGGTGTCTCACCGGGAACTGAATCGATCGATATAGAGAAAAGTACGCATCAAAATTTTTTTAAAATTTAGGTAATTACTAATGTCGGTATGGCCAATCCAATTAAAATAATTACAAGCAGCTGGCACTTCCGCTTATACCGGAAGTCGATAACAACTTGCTTATTTCAAATGGAAATGGAATGGAAATTATTTTAGGGTTTTCGAGAACGGTGTAAAATTCTGAATCGAAAATATGTAGCATATCCTAAACCTAAACCTATCCGTTTCAGAGATATTTGACATTTTATAGAAAATTTGACAGGTGCAACGGTTTGCAAGAACCGTTATAACTTTCTTCGTGTAAAAGATCCTCATTTGCTTCTTGTCACATAAAAAGAACACAAGGAGAACTACGCTCCACAACTGAAATAAATTCAATAATATCATACCAAGTGTTCCGTTTTTCGCGTTACATTTTGTCAACTTCAAACCGCGAGAACTTGTTTAGGTCAAATGGAACACCCTGTATTTTTTTACGTCAAGTTGTGTAAAATTGAATTCCGTTTTTTCTAATATTAGCACTGTGGAGGTTAAAGTTACAACTTCTTGAAATATTTGCGATTTTATTAGAAATTCTTACAGCACATTTGCTACTCGATATCCATAAAAACGCAAAATAACACTAACACTGTAACGTGCGTATTAATTGAATTGAAGATATGGCATGTACTAAAATAGCAGAGATAAAATCAATTTAATATATGATTTCCTTTTAATTTAATAATTGCTCAAAATTCCGTCCTCGAACCTCGACACATTTTTCGAACCTTCGGATTAGTTCCTCATGGGTAGCTCTTCTAATTGAATCCTGTGATATGATTTGAAAAGCATTTCTTACTCTTTGCATACAATCTTCAATGGTTGTTAATGGGCTCTCATAAACTTTATTTTTAATAGTTCCCCAAATGAAATAATCCAGAACTGATAAATCGGGCGAGCGAGGAGGCCATAAGAAAGGTTCATTATTGGCAATCCATTGATCATAAAAAGTTTCTTGTAAATAATTATTAATTAAATATGCGTTATGTGGGAGAGCACCGTCGTGCTGATAAAAAATGTTTCTATGTTCGGCGAGAGGTAAATTTTTTAAATAGTTATTATTCAAATTTTGTAAGATATTCAGTTATCTTTAACCTAAAAAAAAAAAAAAAAATTTACCTATACATATTAGCAGAAGAGAAAATTTAATTTACCGTTTAAATTTTCCTGATAAAATTATAATGCCACCACTCTATCGTTTCTTATGGCACAGTAAACAGTGAACTGCCAACTTTCCTGAAAGTTTCGCTCTCTGAACATATGAGGATTTGATTCACTCCAATAATGCGAATTGTGTCTATTAAAAAGTCCATTTTTAGTAAATTTTGCTTCATCTGTCCATATGATATTTCCCAAATAAGAATCGTGACCCTCAGACCTTATTAGAATAAACTCACAAAAATTCTGTCTTCTTAGGAAATCTGTTTCTTTTAATCCTTGAACCATATGGAATGAAAACGGGTGAAACTTATGTCTTAAGAAGATTCTGTGAATTGAATCCTTGCATAGTCCCGATTCCAGAGCAGCTTGTCTTAATGACATCCTTGGAAATGCATGAAAATATCCCAGAATGACTATTTCAATGTTTTCGTCAATAACAATAGGCTTTCTTCTTTGCATTTTTGCCTTGACAGAGCCATAATTTTAAAAATTTTCGACTCAGAATTTTATGCTCTTTTTGAAAACCATAAAATATATAGGGTGTTCCATTTGAAATAAGCAAGTTTGTATCGACTTCCGGTATAAGCGGAAGTGCCAGCTGTTTGTAATTATTTTAGTTGGATTGGCCACACAAACATTAGTAATTATCTAAATTTTCAAAATTTTCTGATGCGTACTTTTCTCTATATCGATCGATTCAGTTCCCGGTGAGACACCCTGTATACAAACAATTATTTATTGCAACAATTCGTCGAATTTAATGTATCAAAAAAATATCTAATCTCTATATTTAAAGGGAAGCGAAATCTATGTAAAGAAAGTATTGAAATGGGGGCGAGCGGAGGTGCGTCTTTACTATGTGCATACTTCGGTATGCGATGTAAAGCAACGACAGGCGCAGTTAGTAGTTGTATTGGTGACCATTCCAACGGAAACCGCGTCCTTGCCTCACACATCTTCCAGCGGCTTGTATATCAGTGTATGCGCGGAAGCTATACAACCTTAGGCGAGGGTTGTATAGGAGATATACCATCCTTCGAAGGGGATGTAAAGCCGTCGGTCCCTTGTCTATTAAATGTTAGGCAAGATAAAGATCCCTACTCTTCTTTAAAAAAAATCTGTCGGCTTCTATTGGTCGTATAGACTTTTTTGTATCTTCGTAAAAACATGTCAGCTATCAAATGCTTTTGTAAAAATTTCGATACCATGCCACGCCGAAGAGATATTTAAAACCAATTCTTCATTTGGGTTTTTTTTATATTGATAGTATTTTCTTTTTAATCATTTATTTAACTTCGGCCTATTTCCGCTATCAAGGCCAGTCACCAACGCCAGGGGATGAGCTCATCAGTGTTTGTGACCCCTAACCTGGAAATTTTGGCGAACCACTATTTGTCGCGGGGTAGGGATATTTAACGTGCTCACATTGTAGATACACGGAACCCATAATTTTACATCTCTTTGGAAAAATGGTGACGCGAGCAGATCCGCTCATCCACTAAATCTCATCGACTTGCTGTGACCCGGTTTTGAACCCGGGCCGTCTGCGTGGGAGAACGCGCCACTGTCCATCCCACCACCAAGCCGACAGATATTGATAGTATGAATCATAATCTTTAATTTGCGCATCCGCAAATTGCTGTAGAGCCGTCATATCGTTGAGAAACAAGTGTTAAAAAAAGTCAAAAAGTTATTAACAAATTGATTGTGCAAAAACTATTCGACCATATGGCTTCCGATTTCGCGTGTCTTTTCTATGCTACAAGAGTATTCTTTTCCTGTAGTAATAAGCATACGAAACATGTTTTTCTATCGTTTATTAACAATTGGAAAAACAGCTCTTTTAGCATGTTTTTTGCAATGACTCATAAACAAATTAACCAATTTTGATGAACTAGGTCTCATTTTATAGGTATTTTCAAGGCGAACAAGTTTTAATAAACACTTTCTTTCTTAAATCAATAGTTTTTTTTGTCAATATTCTAATTCGACTGGAGTACTGTGGAAATAACATTTATCTAGAGGTGGACACACCAGGGTTTATGAAGTAAAATAAAAGCAAGACGTATTATTATTAAATATTTATATTTGTTTTAATAAAAATTTAAAACTGAAGACAAAATTAGGTGGAAAGCAACTCTGGCATGGAAAATCGCGTCGATGTTTAATTTCCCATTGGGAAACTGCAATTTCAAATAGTAGTTTTCAAACTACGGATGATGAATGTTCAAAGGAAACTCCAATCGTTCTTAATGGAAAACAAAGTAAATAATAAGTATCTCCCAACTTGCATTATAAATTGAAAATGTCACGTATAGCTTGACAGTTTCAGATTAGACATCAAAAACTGTCATATATTAATACAGCCGGCACAACTAAAGTTCTATGAACAATGGATAGCGGCAAATAATCCTATGTTAAATGTCAACTTTGCGGTATTCAGTTCCCAGGAAATGGCTTAATATATATTTAGCTTTCCGGCTTATTTTTCTTAAAACAGATATATTTTTTACAGGGATGGCAAATACATAGTAATAAAATAACAGTTAAAATTGTAATATATCGGATAAAATTCAGAAAGTTCTGAAAATTGGCAGAAATGTTAAGGGTACCATAAGAATTACTAAACCAAAAAGTTTCCATCCTCAAATAGTGTATTTCATCCGCTAGGACATCGTTTCCACACCCATTTTGGGGTTTTCTAGATTATCTCGGAAATGCTGCATTTTTTTTATAAAAAAATACCCATATACAAAATTATTCCTTATAAAATTCTCTATCAAAGACGTCCCTATATCTTACTAAAATTAATGATATGGGAAATAAGGCGCACACATAAGGGTTAGTTCCTGTTAACACAGTAAATTGTAATCTTTACTACAATCCACTTTAAAGTTCAATGCCTAACGATAAACCAGTAGCTACTAAACTCCACTTAACATTATAATAAACCAGTATGAAAACGATCTTTTTATACAACGCAGTTCAGTGGGTTGATCGTTGTGAACATCCGTTCTAAATTTAATTTAAAAAGCTTATTGTTAATCATTCCTTTAGATCTTTGAGGTTGTTTAATACCCTTTCCCTTAAGTTGTACCATGTTTCACTCTCACAGAAAATGGCGATGTCGTCAGTAAAGCTAGTAGCTGTGTTAATTTCGGACAAATTGTTTAGGTAGATAAGATGTGTAAGCCCCTTCCGCACAAGCCCCTGGCTTGTGGAATAAGGGGTTGTCTATTTTATGTGGTGTTTATTTATTATTATTTATTATTATTATTATTATAATAAACAGAATTGGACCTAGTATGGTCCCTTGCGGTACACCATATTCAATTGTTACAAAACTACTTCTGTGGTCATTTATTTCTACACATTTTTTTCTATTTGTTGCAACTATTAGTTTAAGTTCTGTATCTCTAATCCCGACATCATCTATGTTTTGTAGTAACATATGATTTATTGTATCGCAAGCCTTCGCTAAATTTAATAAGCAAAGCGAGGGTTTCGAATTACCAACAGCTTCGTAAATTTTTTTAGTAAGTAAAATAATTGCTTGTTCTGTCGATCTGCACTCCCTAAACCCAAATTTTTGTGCCGACAGAATGTTGTGCTTAGTTAGGGATTTTGTGATTCAGGTTTTTAATGCCATTTCGAAAATTTTCGCTATAGTTGTTGATCTAACTCTTTCCACAGGGTTTTAGATTTTCACGTTCTTATTCTGTAATTTAAATATGCCTTATTTCATTCTTTAGTGCTGTGTTTGTTAAGTTCTTTAAATTTTTATAATAATTGAATTGAACAGGATCTCTAGTTTGCGTATAACGATTGAGAGCTTGCTTCAGTAAATCTATTATCATTTTAATATTTACTGTAAGTCAAGCTGTTTTTAGATTAGTACATCTTACTGCTCTCAATGGCGTGTAAATATCAAATAGAGAAAGTATTAAATCATTGAATACAGATAGTTTGTCTTCTATGGAGTTAATATGAAAAATGTTATCGAAGGGAAGAGTTTGAAGGTCAGAATTAAATAAATTACAAGTGTCTTGTAGTCTCTATTAGTTTTTAAATAATGAGGAATTTTTTGTGGTTGAATATATTAGCTCATGATCGGTTTGTAAATTATTACACTGCTTGAAATTTCTACCTCTTTGACATATCAACATCAAACTTTAAAACATTCTTGTGGGTGCATTAATTAATTCCCTGAATTCAATATTGTTCAAAAATGTGTTAAATGCATTAGTGTGCTATTTTCCATATCAAGCAGATCTATATTAATATATCCCATAGGGGGCGAGCGTAGGTGGGTCTTTACTATGTACATACTTCGGTATGCGATGTAAAGCAACGTCAGGCGCAGTTAGTAGTTGGATGGGTGACCATTCCAACGGAAACCGCGTCCTCGCCTCACAGATCTTCCAGTGGCTTGTATATCAGTATATCCGCGGAAGCTATACAACCTTAGGCGAGGGTTGTATAGGAGATATACCATCCTTCGGAGGGGATGTAAAGCCGTCGGTCCCTTGTCTATTAAATGTTAGGCAAGTAAAAGATCCCTACTCTTCTTAAGGGAAGAGGTTCGGCAAAATTCCTGGTTGGGGGTAGCTCGTCTACAGGCGTCGGTATTAGGCCTCAGTGGCGGAAATAGGCCGACGTTAAATAAATTTATTAAAAAATATATATATCCCATAAGAATAATGTCCTCACATATTGGAAAAATATGAGAAATCGAAGGATTCAGATTATTTATATTTTTATTAGCATAATTAAATTTAATAAATAAGCACAAACATTCGCATGGATATTTAAATAAATTTTCCTAATATAGTATAACAACGAATGATACTTTTTCGGATAAATACATCATTAATTCAAAATCTAATACGAAAACTCCTTAGATATATTGGTGATCTAAATCTAGTTCCATAATTTGGTGGTCGAAAGGGCTACACAAACAACCAAAGCCAAACTATCTGGCTTACAGAGATAAGCAAGCCTGGCAATAACTGCTGCTCTGAAAATTCTCCTGAACTTATCCACCTCTCCATATCTACCTGGCTAGAGACTACGTGGGCAACATGCGGAGTCCAACAATCAGCAGCAGGCTAACATCATGGAACACAATGAGTTGATTGATGATTCAAATAGTCATAACGTCCTAGGCACTTCATTTCCTGGTCCAAGGCATTGAAAAATATTCATGGCTAAAGAAGTGACTGTGTGCTTTCGTAGACAAAGAGGGTGCTTTTGACCACACCTCCTATGAATCCGTACAGAAAGCCACCGAAAAAAAGGGGAATAGAGACGCCTACAATTAAATGAATACAATCCATGCTCAGAATCAGAATAATTACCACAAGTGTGGTGGATGAGTCGACTATGATGACTGCAGTCAGGGAATTTCCACAAGGTGAAGTCCTATCACCCTTGCTGTTGTCAATGGTAGTCGATGATCTCTTCTATAAAATGAGTAATTCGGGCTTTAACGTCCAGGGTTATGCAGATGACCTGGTCGTGACTATGAGAGACAGAAATGAAGTTATGATCTCAAACCTCATGCTAATTCCAGGTGGTGCTTGTCAGAGGGGCTTAATGGCAATCTGAGCAAAACAATTATTGCTCCATTCACCAAAAGGAGAAAACTTAATCTTAGAACTCATATGCAGAATGGAACGATGCTAAACTTCTCCAGAGAAGTCAAGTATCTACGAGTAATCCTGGATCAAAAACTTACCTGGAACTCACATCTGGAAAGGATACTTACTAAAGCAACAGCGGCAATATGGACGTCCCGTAGGCTGTTTGGTAAGACTTGGGGTCTGAGGCCGAAAATAACACATTGGTCTTACCTTTCGGTTGCTAGACCTACGGTAATCTACGTATCATATGTATGGTGGCCAAAAATAGAGGAAAAAGTAGGACAAGGAAAGTTGCAAAAACTGCAACGCCTTACCTGTTTAGGGACTACAGGAGCAATGTACCCGTGTCCTACAGCAGCTATGGAGGGAGGCAATGCTTGACCCACCTTCTTTGCACTTGCGAGTGACGAAGGAGGCAGCACCTAGTGCCCTACGACTACATCAGGCACATAAATTTAAACCAGACTATCTGGTTTATCGCTTAAGGTTTCCGGAGTCAGTACATTTGGAATCCATGACCAAATCCACTGATCAATGACAGGACTCTGACTGTGTTTGACGTGCTGATCAAAAGCCGCCAGACGAGCAAGATGGAGGCACAGCGATTCGAACAAGGGTCACTGATCTGGTATATAGATGGATTTAAGGTAGCTGAAGGGGTAGAAGTGGGCGTAGCAGGCCCTAAATGTAGGCTATCCAGAGCCCTCGGTAACGCCCCAACCATCTTCCATTATTCTGTGTGCTCAGGAATGCCTAAATAAAGGCATTCGAAGGGCAAAGATGTATATACTATCAGATAGCCAGGAAGCGTTCGTTAAAAGCTCAAAGGTCCTATACAGTTGAGTCTAAAATTGCCTGGGAATATAGACAATCCCTGAATCCACTGACCAATAACAACAAAGTTACCTTGATGTGTGTGGCAGGGCATGAGCTAATACAAGGTAATGAACTTGATGACAGCCTTGCGAAAAAGGAGCTGAAGCACATTTCATTGGACCTGAACTGTTTTATGGCCTGGCCAAAGGACACATAATGGAGGAGATCCAGAAATGGGAAAAGGATAAGAAAAAGTCCTACGGGAATACTCCAGGTCAAAGATAAGCAAAAGAATTTAAAATTTATTCGTCAAACAACGCCACAAGGCTTCTCAAACTTGAAAAGTCCGAATTAAGGCTGATAACAGGCCTTCTAACTGGCCACTGCCCCTTGAGATATTATCTCAAGGATATGGACAAGACAGTAGACGGTAAATGCAGATATTGTGATATTGCAATTGAAACTGCAAATATATACTTATTAGTAGCAAGTTATTAATCCGCATTAGGCTAAAGTTCCTAAAGCAGGCGGAATTAACGCCTGAGAACATAGGAAAATTAGCCCCCAGGAAAATCACAAGCTTTGTAAAAAATTTTGAAATCCTGGACAACAACTAAATGTATGGGGGAAAATCCCAAAAGATCTTTTAGGTCGAAGCGAAGTAAAGCTACGCAAAGCCAAACGATTCCTGAAACTATGTACAACCTCCTAGGCGTGATTGCAGATATGATGCCTACCAGTATCAACCACGAGCTCAACTTTTTTCCCTAAAAGAGATGAATGGGATCGGAATAAAACCGACCTACAGAAGGCAAACAGCTGTTGATTTACAGATTATTTCAAAACTCCTGAAGGAACAGGACATAGGTAAGAATAACTTCGAGTCCAGGTAATACCGTTACAATTTTTTAGGCTGAAATATATTTCATTGGAGTGTGTGTACTGAGGCTAGAGCTAAGGTATCCTAGGCAACGCTGAGCTCAGTTTTACATATAATAGGTGAACATTTGGCTGGGGCGTACAAAAGTATTGGACGTAATTCTATAGATTTTATAGATATTTTTACTCTGCGTTTACTATAAATAAATTCTAAACTCAGCCTGTTAGAATATTACAACTTTATAATTAATTTAATCCTATTTTTTTATTTTTGTAGATTTTTAAAGTACAAGAATAATTTGAGTATTACCAGAAGTTGTTCAAAATAAGAGTACATACTGCTTTTAACACTTTAACGCTTGAAGGAAAATAACTCACATGCTGCACTAAAGTAGTTCCTGCACAGGAAGCGTTAACTTATTATCACCGCTGAAGCTATCAATAAAATCAGATTCTAACCTACTTTCATTAAAAGATAATATCCTACCAACTCTTACCCTGTGGTCTAGATTAATACACTAAGCAGAAATAGAGAAGGCCGCTTCATGGTTGAACTCTTACAAACCTACACAAACGTAAATTATCAGGATCAATCATCATAACTGTTGCAGAATTTAAAATGTGACATTAGTATATTCCCCTTGGTGTCAACACATCTACATACTCGCTAAATAAAACATCTAACAGTCGCCAACACATATAACTGTGCTACGGCTTTGATTTTTACACCAACATCATTTTAATAGATATTATTCAGATATAAATTCGAATTATCCAAGGCTGATAAGTTAAAAGCGGTAGTTGTGGTATATAAATCAAAAGATATATAGTCTGTTTCCATTGATTGAATACAGGATGTTGCGAAAATAAGTGCAAATATTTACAAGAAATTGTTTTAAAATTTAATTGAAGGACATGAGATTTGTCATACAGGATGTTTCAGTTGAAAGTCCCCTAGCTATTATTGCATCGCAGCGCCATCTCTTTACATCGTAAATAGACAATAATGAAAAAAATGAAAAACGGATAGCACCACGTAAAAGAGCGGGAAATTTTACAAAAATTTTTTTTTACTTACAAGCCTTTCTTGACCGTTTTAGACAAGTTTTCAAGTGAAGATTTCCTAACCCTAAGAAATGGAAAAAATACCAGTGATTGTAATAATATTTAAGACAGTAGATATATTTTCTAGAAATATTTCTAGATCCCTATCTGGCACTCTATATGTTGTTAAGAGTATAATTCTTTCATTTCAAAACCTGTTGCCTCAGAATGTATCTCAACTGACAATTTACTTACTCGATCAAGAGAAACCCCTTTATATTTCTTTGCAGCAAATATTGCAACTTCTCCATGTTTGTGATTAGACCTGCTAAATTCAAAGACTAAATTATAATTTTGAATATTTACAGATTTTATCTCGTAAAGCAGAAATTGCAACTAAAGTTATTTAAAACCTTTCTTGATACCGATCATCTTTCATTTAGAAAAATAAAATATTTAGCCTGGGAGATTTTAACTGAAACATCTTGTATAAAATTTAATGAGAATGATTATAAGATAATTGACATAAAAATATATTCATTTCCATATACATTTTTGACTCAACAAATTTTAAAATGTTGGCGTATTTAAAGGAAAGAAATAATTTTTCCTTAACTTAACAACCAAGTAAAGGAATTCGGGGCGGCAATAATAAAAATCTTGAAACAAACCCTTATATAACAAATAATATTAATACAATTATTCTATATATCAAGGTGGTCTATTAGGAGTGGAGATGGCCTCGAGTGTGGATAATTAAATTTCCTGATTAAGAGTCTGTGAAAGCGTTGGCGTCTGTCATACTTTGCCGTTCGCAAAGTCTAAATAGCCTGGAGGATCCAAACATTCACGTGAAGCTGAAAGAGACGGGCTTCAAGAGAACATGAATCTTTCCTGTATTAAGTACGTCACAAATAAATAATGAGATAAAGAGAGCTTATGAAATTTTGCTATGAATGTGTTGAACTTACCCTCCAGGTGCGAAATAAAAATATATGAAATATTGAAGAATTAAGGTAATTGGCCTCTCTTCTTTGCTAATGCTTAAATGTGAACATTTTGTTATTGCTTTACATGAATAATGTTTTATCGTCACTTAGAAAAGAATAGTGATCTTAAATAAATTGTTAATTTTGTTAATGTAAATGTCTATCATGCAGTGGGGGACTATTACAAATGTGTGACCCGTAAAATAACTACGGCTAAAATCAAATGTGATGTTCTTGGAATTCCATTGCAATTAGATGTATACACATTGATGATATACTAGGGAAAAATAAATTTGATATTTATTTCAAAATATTCGTTGTTTAAACACAAAAGCGGCTAATCTTTATAGTGCTTCTATAATGTGTAATTTCTCAGTAACATGTAGAATGTACACCTGTCTGTGTCCCCCTATGTTTGACGCGGAGGTATAAGATCATATACAATGTGTCCCACTTTTCATGGAACCACTCTCATATCTCACTCACCTGATATCCGAATGTTTTGAAATTTTGGTAGTGAATATATACCTATAAAGTGAGTCTTTAGATGTAGCTACATTCGACTATAGCCAGAGGCGTTAGATTCTATGATGGAAAAAGGGGAACGACTTAAAAAATATATATATTATCGATTTTTTTAGATAAAAACTAGTAAGATATTCTTAATCAGCACCTTTGGAAACCCTTTTGCACAAGATTACATTGTTGTGGGTTGAAAGGTGTTTGAAATATGGGCCGTCAAAAAACAATTTTGTATATGTAAAACGGATTCTCATACGAAAATAATGTATGGCACAAAGAAGTATGACCGCAGCCCCAAAATAAGCGCTCGCCTGCAGAATCGTTTTACGTGAACGAGTCGAAAATTAGTACAATAAGATTAGACAAATTTATCAAATATCTTCTAAAGTAAAGCTGATTCTGATTTCATATAAACAACAAAAGATTTCTAATTTTAAGACCTAAAGGACAATATAATTTTCAATTCGGAATTTAATCAATTTCTCCTTTATGATGCAATATTGTGCAAGCCTAGCCCACACTGACTGGGGGGGACTTATCCAGCTCTAGATCGTGCCTGCACGGAATGGGTGGTAGCTTTCCAGACTACAAAAAAACGATCTCAGGCAAGTCAATTCCGTACGTGCTCTTAAACCTGCCCGCGCGCATCTAATTTAAATGAATTTATCAAACTATTATAATCGGTACCTTCGCCAAAAAAGCGAATTTTGCATATTTCAAAATACGATTTATTTTTTTATTTTTCTAAGACAAAACTTTCTTTGTTGAAAAGTTAACTTTCCACAATCTACTTTTAAGTTAATTTTAAGTGCATTATTATTATTATTATTATATATTAAACTCTGTGAAGTGTTTAGAAATAAATATTATAATTCTGTTCTAAACTAGCGTGTTATTTCAAGAAGTAATATACAAGGTGGTGCAAAAATACCCTGCCACAACCAATAAAAAGTGGTTTTTTCGAGCTCTTAACAAAAACCAAGTGCTCCAACTGTATATACAGGATGAAGCCTTTGACCCTTTTACAAAAACCAAAAAATTTTCAAAAATTAAACTGATACTTCTAATCAAAAACAAGTACACGAACCTCCCTCAGGGATCTCTACCAAAGCACTCCGACGCAAACATTTTTAATTTTCCAAACGCGCGGAGTTTGTTCGTGTTCAAGCACCGCCCCATAACTGTCGCGTTGTTATGGATTATCTGAATGAAACTTATGACACACAACTTATTTCAATCTTGGGTCTCATAAGGCGACCTTCAAGGTCACCCGATCTAACCCCATTAGACTTTCTTCTTTGGAATTATATCAAGGTACTGGTCTACAAAACTCCTATTATGACCATCGAGAATCTCGAATTGAGTATAAGAAGAGCTTTTAATAGCATCACTCCACACATATTAAGAAATAACACAATTGTGGGAGTAAGAAAATGTATTGATTGTGATGGGGGTCATTTTGAACAACAGTTCTAAAACTCAAATGCTGTTCATCATTTCCAGGAATTTAGCGCTTATAATAATTGTGCGATTTGCATTTGTATAATTGATAGAAAAATCGTATATCTAAGAATCAAATGTTAACAAGTACCTTTTTGTGAATAATAGACTTTTAGTTATCTCTTTTGTTTGGTGTATGTACTTGTACAAAATAAATTAAATAAAATAGAAAAACAAATAGCACAAATTTCAACTGGATATCTATGAATTCAGAAAAAGATCTATAATTTATTGAGTACTATGCACCACCGCACCGATTTGAAAAAAAGTTTTCGATAGAAAAGTTATATATTCAACTTTGGAGAAAGGGGCGAGCGTAGGTGCGTCTTTACTATGTACATACTTCGGTATGCGATGTAAAGCAACGACAGGCGCAGTTAGTACTTGGATGGGTGACCATTCCAACGGAAACCGCGTTCTCGCCTCACACATCTTCCAGCGGCTTGTATATCAGTGTATGCGCGGAAGCTATACAACCTTAGGCGAGGGTTGTATAGGAGATATACCATCCTTCGGAGGGGATGTAAAGCCGTCGGTTCCTTGTCTATTAAATGTTAGGCAAGTAAAAGATCCCTACTCTTCTTAAGGGAAGAGGTTCGGCAAAATTCCTGGTTGGGGGTAGCTCGTCTACAGGCGTCGGTGTTAGGCCTCAGTAGCGGAAATAGGCCAACGTTAAATAAATGTATAAAAAAAAAACTTTGGAGACTTCGTAAATAGTTAGTGATGAAATTAAACGGAAAATTAGATTTTTCTCATGGGCTTTACCTGCCATAGAACAAATTTTTGTGTTCCAAAGCACTCTAGACAAATATCTTAAAATGCTTAAAAAACTGAACATTGACTCAAAAATTCTCGAAAATCTCATGGTATACTCAGAATGTTATCTTGCATTGAAATATGTAAAAATATACAGGGTGTTCCATTTAAATATCGAAACTTTTGGTCATTTCTGGGTAAACTGGAAATTGCCTCATACCGTTTTTATGGCCAGAATTTATTTTTACAGGTAGTCTATGCACCCCAAATTTCATATCGATAAGTTAAAAAATAAAGTAAATATAAGGATGAGCTACTAGCCTGCATCACCCAGTATATTAGAGATTTTGGTATTTGTGAAAGAAAATTTTTCCAATTTTAATTTACAAAATATGTAAAGCAATAGGTCTGTCCATAAAATTTAGTTTTTAATTGGAAATGATAGATTTATGGGTGTTATTATGAACGATCCATCTTTTCGCGTCTGAATGATTTCTATTATATTTTCCAAAAATGAATATCAACGTTCACAAAGAAGGGTTCAAAATGACTGCTTCAGACGGAGAATAATACAAAATTTATACTTACTTTTCGTTTATGCTTAACTGCTTCACTGATGGCACCGATTGGATGTCGTAACACTATAAATCTAACACAGTCAGTACTAACACTTTCTTAAAATTAAACCTGAAAGGAAATTTTGAAAACACAAGAAAAAGACAATATAAAGTTCAAAAATATATATTAAATCTCTTTAAAAAATCATGTTTTACAAAAACGTCCAAGAAAATGTATTGACATACTATAATTTGGCCCGTGTGCAACACATGGTGAGGAACGAAACGACTTATAATGTACCAACTACCATCCAATATACGGTTTATAGCTAACAATTACACAAAAAGATTCAAGAAAAGTTCAATGTTTAAACATTTTTGGTGGGCTTTTGCTTGCTGTCTATTTACGTATTATCAGTTCAGTTATAATTTGGTTCGCTCCTCGGAGCTTAAAAATGCTTGAATAGCAACGACTTTGAATGATATTGTAGCAATTATAAATTCATACATTCAGGCAAGGCGGTCCCATGCACATATGAGTGACTACATGGTAACTATACTTTTCTGACACCGAATCACTGAGGAGCCGGTTTAGGACAAATCCCGTTAAAACTCATTATTTCCCCGTCAAAATCAACTGCTAGAAAATGATACCCTTGTCGCTAAAGGCTATTTTCGCTAAAACTCTCAATATACTTTGACTAGAGACTGGATTAACTTGTCCTCATATTTAATATGACGCATGAGTTACAGTGCTGCACAACGCGGATTCGTAAAAGGGTATTTCATTTTGAAATTTCCGAAATTTTAGTTACCCTTTCTAAATTTTTGTGGTCGGGGCGACATTACATCCCCGTGCAGCGACATTTACTACACTTTCTAAAATTACACTCCTTGATGAGTTTCTGAAATTTTTTCATAAAAAACGCTCCGTAGAGCGAAAATATGATTTAAAATCTAAAAACCTCTTCCAACTGCATTTTTACATGAAGTACGCTTTTCATGCGAAACGTGTCGGGTTTTGTTACAATTTCGAAAAGTTTATCGAGGGTTTTGACGTGTTCTTTAACATTATCAACCCCTACAAAGTCTTTTTAAAAGTAGTCATTTTTAAAAGTAGTATTTCGGCGTTATTTGTAATAGAAATTACCTCAACGCGTCGAGGTTAGAAAACGCTCCCTTGGCGCACGTGACGTCACATACTCGCAATGCGATATACGCCGCTACACTCTAGGTTTTGCTATAGTTATATAGTTAATTTTGCGATTGTCATGATATTTGTCATAGTCATGTTTATCTGTACTTTAAAAAAAAATCGAATATCATAATCACATCTACGTTAGCAAGAGTATGTGGATCTTGTTTCTGGAAACCCTCCTCCACATTTGACAACAATAAACAATCTCTATTTGATGTTCTAAATAGTAAAGGCACTGTTACCTCCGTGAATTCAAACTTTGTTTTAAAGAGAACAACAGTAACGGCACAAAATAAACGTAACGCAGCGTACAGATAATCTGGCGCCTGCCGAGCTTGCAAGCATCTGACGTCATATGCGTTTATCTTACTGAAATATAGCAAGCAATTTCTATGGCCGCTGCTGTTGTTCTGATTAACTTTTTTCAGCCACAATTCTAATATTGTTATTATTGGGTAAAAATCTTTATTTTTCCACTACTTTTAATACAAATTAATTTTTTTTGTGGACAGACCTATTATGACACAAGCCACGAGCAAAATTTGTGTTAAAGATATTTTACCATACAATGCATTGTATTCCGTAAATGAATTTCTTTTCCATGTATTATAAATTACCAATTTGCGAACTGATGTTTTAGAGTGTAAGTACTTATTTGACCTGTGCTATATCTTGGACTAATAAATGCATTGTTGTTATCATTATATAACCTTTATTATTCATAAAAGAAGTATTCTTGGACGGAATTTATGTAGATGATGTAAACCTTATTCGTACCAGAATAATCAGTAAAACGTAGCGTTTAACCAACGCAAATCTCCTGAAGTCGTTCGATCGCATTCAACATATGTACCTTGTCAAACACGTATAATAATAAAGGCAAACAAGAACCAATAAATAATACTTATTTGTTCTTTCAATAATGAGTGTGGTCTGATTTGTTGCTTTATTAATTAATACACCTGCTTCCATATGGTAAATGCCTCTTTTCTATAAAAACGCTATAAATTATCTCCGGCAATTTACATACCTCTTTTTTATTACTTTTTGGCGTAATTTACGCGGATAAATTACAGAAAATGCAAAACATTTTATTTATACAGTGCCTAACATAAATATTCTCCACGCTATACATCATGAATTATCGATGATATAAAGGTAAAAAGAAATAAAAGATGTACTTAAATAAACAGGAGCATTGCAAAGCATAGACCAGTTTGTATGATCAAATATTCAACTTGTATGATCCATAACCCTGACTAAGAGCAACTTTCACTAAATATCGAGAGAATTGAACACTACATTTTTCAGGCACTCGAGAGAAGTAAAATCAATTTTAGTCATCTCCTGATTATGTCAACATGCAGATGCAAACGGACGTAATATACATTGACTTCACGAAAGCTTTTGATCGGCTTAATCATAACATGTTGATTGCGAAACTTTTCAACTTTGGTATTTGGGGCAAGCTCATAACCTTCTCTAGATCTTATCTAAATGACAGACTTCAATATGTCGCGTATAATGGGTTTAAGTCCTATGATCATGCTTCATCCTCAGGTGTTCCCCAAGGCTCTGTATTATTGAAAAAAGTAAAAAAGGTAAGAGAATACAAAATCGTAATAACGCACGAGTCCTCTGGAATCACTAAATTGTGAAGCAAATATTTTACCTTTGTCTTTCAGAAGAAGGCAAGTGCTGCTCAATTATGCCATCAATGTGAGGTCTCAAACAGAACACATGAACTATGATATACTATTTAGCGAATCTAGTAGAGACATTTACAAAGACCGCCTTACTATTACAAAACCTGTTAGTGTAAGAGTGGAAGAAACACTAAGAATATGATCAATAGATAACTTACCGGAAATGTATAATCGAGTTTTATGTGAAATTTCTCATTGGATGATAGCCCTAGCGGAAATGAATTATAATTGCAGTGCATTCAAAAAATCAGACACAAACAAATGCTTGCTATTGTCAACATTTTAGTCGATATTAGAAAAACATCCAGGAAGTCAGACAATCTACACAGACGGATCGAAAACGGATCACGGGGCGGGGAGTGCTTTCTCTATCTCGGGTAGATCCTTTTCATGGACACTTCCACACTACACGAGCATCTTTACCGCTGAATTATATGTCATTGTGCAAGCGTTACAATATGTAGACAATGCCACTCACAATAATACGTTAATATGCTCTGATTCGCTAAGTTCGTTATAGGCAATTTCAGACCCCTACAGCCTGGACCCTCTGACTCAAAAAATTATGTCATTAATAAATAAAGTACAAAATGAATCTAAAAAAATAAACTTTATATGGGTCCCCAGTTATATCGGTATTCGAGGAAACGAGCTTGCAGATCAAGCAGCACGGGAAGCAGCTGAAAATGATACCACTGAGGACATCGCTGTGCGCCACCTTGATATTAAAAGCTACTTCAAAGATGAAATCTTTAAAAACTGGCAAGAGGATTGGTCCCGAGGGAATGCACGTCTCAAAGTGGTAAAACCTTTCGTACGGACATGGAAACTCCCGATACTGCTAAAAAGACGAGAATAGGTGCCAATTACTCGACTACGAATTGGACATACGCGACTTACAAGTTCATTTATGCTCCTGGGTACTAGACAACCGAAATGTGAGGTATGTCGCACATATTTGACCGTCAGCCATATATTGATATTCTGCACCAAATACTCAGATATAAGACAAAGAATCGGAATGTCCAACGACCACAATATATGTCTAAATAATGACAGAGAAAATGTAGAAAAACTAATAAAATTCTTACACGAAACAGGGCCATTAAGGAGCATATAATCAAATTCTGAGCCAATAGGTAAAAGCGGCTAATAACCTTGGCAGTTGATGCCGCTAGGCCAAAAAAAAAAAACAGCGCAAACTCTTTCTCGCTTTCTTATGAACCAATGGATTATTTTCATGGTATTGTAATAAATACATAAATTAAAAGATTGTCTAAAATAAGTATCTAATCTTATTAGAAGACCAAAAAATAACGTAAAAGTTAACTTAATGACATTATAAACTTTCCCCCCATGTAAAAACCCCATTGCTGCAACTTAGAGTAAATGTTCGATATGGTCTCCACCTACTTCTATGCCTTTTTAAATTCTATTCGTAAGAGATTTTCTTACATTGAAAAGTATATTTTCCTCTCCTCTAATAAAATTCACTGCGTTTTGTATTTTGTCCCACAGTTCTTTTCTTGAGTTGATAGTATTTGCATAGACTAAGGACTTCATATGTCCCCGCACATAATAATCTAAAAGATTATAATCAAAACTCCTTGGTGGCCAAGCAAATTCACTTCCTCGACCGATCCATCTGCGTGGGAAAGTCTGATTGCAATGGAGAAATGGGGGGAGCTCTGTCTTGCATGAACCATATTCTATTCCGTATATCTAGCATGAAAGCATGTTAATATATCAGCAAGAGTATTTTGAAGAAAATACAGATTAGACTGTCCATTTAAATTTAGAGGAAGGACAAATGATCCCAATAATTGATCAAGAATGAAACTACATCAAAAGTTAATCTTAAATTCTTGCTAAAAATTACTTTCTTTAACGGCATGAGAATTTTCTACTTCCCAGTAATGAGTATTTCTCCAGTTAAAAACGCCTCGGCGAGTAAAAGTTGCTTCGTCTGTAAATAAAGTGTTTTTAACAAGATTTAGGAGAAATTGACAAAATTGTAGCCTTTGTGGAAGATCCCTTCGAAGTAAGTTTTGTACAGGAGTGAGATGATATGGATAGAAGCGTTCTTTACGTAAGACTCTTAGGATAGATTGTTGATCACATCTGTTGTCACTGCTAAACCACTTGAGCTTACTTGAGGATCTTCATCCACACGAACTAAAATTTATAGTTCTTGATCTGGAGTAATTCGTTCTCGTTTTTATGGCGAAATGAACCCGTTTTTCTGAAACGACAAAACAGATCTTATGGTCTGGCTGTATTCTATTTGGATAGTACAATGAGTATCTCCTCGTTGCAGCACGTCCGCTAAAATTACTTTGTGCGTAAACATATACCATATCCCTCATTTCATTTCCCAATTTGAAAAATTATTATGTCTAGGCATTGTAAATAAAGAAGTTAAAGAAATTAGCTCGAGTCGTAAATGTTGGTCGATGATCACGCCTAAACATTTAATATGGTTCGCAGTTTTTATATTTATTATGCTAGATTTATTTTTAAATGTTAACATTTTATATTCAGGAAAGGTGTTATTATAAATTGAAAACGGTACGAACTTTGTTTTTCGTAATTAATTGTTAGTTTGTTTTAGTTAAATCAGTCTATAAATTTAGACATGATTTTCCACTTTTTGTTTTAGATTTCCCCAAGAATTAACTGTATAGAAAATAGCTGTATCATCAGAATAACTCACAATAGTTACACTAGTGTTTTGTCACAGTCAACTATTTAAATATATAATAAAAAGGATTGAACCTAGTACGGTTCCTTTGGGCACCCCATACTCTACTGTTCTTTAATTGCTAAGTGATTTGTTGATACCCACATATTGTTTCCAATTTTGCAAGTAACTACTCATGAATTTATATGCATTGTTTCTAAGACCTATGTCATTCAAAGCCTTCAACAACTGTGAGTGGCACACAGTGTCGAAAGCCTTTGCCAGATCAAGAAATATGCACAGTAAGGGTCTGATTAAATCTAATGTTTTGTGTATTTCTGAAGTTAAAGAAGTAATAGCATCTTGTGTACTTTTACCTTCTCTAAAGCCAAACTGTTTGTCGAATATTAAACTATATTTATCTAAAAATTTTACCATAAATAAATAAACATGGTTAGCGAGGTGAGCTATTCAAGTATAGAGAAAAAAAATGGTTTTACAATGCTTGTGTTCAGATCATTACAATGTGCAGTGGTCCAACTATTTTCGCGTTAAAGCTAGTCAATAAACAACAAATTGAATGGTTTGAAGAACACATCCATTATACTCTCACATAACTATACTACAAATTGTACCTGACAAATTGTTTCGTATGTAGAATCTGAACGTAGATTTGGATTTGACTTTAACTGCGTTTCAATTTCTCTACAACTTATAATTAAGTCCTGATTGCCAGCAGACAGTGAAACTCGTTCATATTTTCAAAAGCATCAGCCGCCTCATATACAAACTCTAATTGTGTCGACAAATTTATGGGCAGGTACGGCCAGTGCGAGCCTAAAGAAGGAGACGACTACTTACATCTTACACAGTGAGTATATAAAAAGCTGAGGACGCAGAAAAACCGTTAGTAAAGCAGGTGGTCCATTTTGACACAGAAAATGAGAGCAAAATGAAATTTAGTAACAGTGTAGATGTTTTTATAGGGTCGCTCGCTATACTTGGTTTTATATAGTAAGATCTGTTGTATTCTTACCGTATAGTGCTTAGGTGAGTCTTCTTATTCATCAGGGATATTATGCAGTGAGTCTCACTTTTCATCACCACACAACAATATCTCAGCTATTCTTGTGTTTCAGATTATGATTAGAGTTATTTAAAAAAAAATCTAAATTAAATGCGCTTACTATGATCAAAGAAATTGGCAAAAATTATGAATTTTATATTAGCGATTGAGGGTTTGTGTTTTTACAGAATCTTGATCGGCATTACCTAAAACCTCTGGATATCAAATTTCGTTAAAAAATATTAATTCCTTTACAAAAAAATCATATATAAGATTTCAATAATACCCTGCTATTCGAGTTATTTATTGTCGGATATTTTCATAACTTGTTAGTCGTGTAACAATGACGCTAATTAAGTATTAGGACCCATTTTTTATCCGAAACGCTATCATGAAATGAATATTTGAAAATTGGTAGCTATTTTTTTAAAATACTTAGAACTCGGCATAACAATACATTTGTTAACATGGAGTGCTTTGGAATGGATTTGATAATTGTATCGAATGTCAAATTAAACATAAACATGACTGCACAACAATTAAGAATTCCTGATAAAATTGAAATAGTAAGAATTGTTGGTGACAGTTAAATTAGTTACTGTAAATATGGAAAAGTTAACAACATTATTAAAATGAGCTATGAATATGATAACTATTTGTTTGATAAGTGATATTTCTTTAATGAAATAATCAAAATGATTCATGGTTTACAGTGAGGAAGAAAAAGTTAAAATATTTACTTGTTATACACAAAATAACAAAAATAATTGTGCAACAAAAAGAGCATATAGGGTGACCAACACCATCAGAAAATATATTTAAAAATATTTACCGCAACGTGAATAATACCTCCAGTTTTAGTAGAAAAAAGAGTGTAAGCAAACCAGGAAGAATAGCTGGATATACTACTTCATTTCGAAGGTAAGCCTATCCATATTTATTCGCAAGTAGACTTTTTTGAAGCATTGTATTATTTTTCAGAAACTTATGAATAGACTTTGAATAATGCCGTCGACCAATAAGATAAAAGTTATTCCAAAATCCAACGTACGTTAAAAAATATTAGCTATAGACCATATAAAATTTTACGCGCAAAAATTTTAACAGAGGCTCATATAAGGAAAAGGTTGGACTTTTGCAGCCAGATGATTCAAAAGTTGGATGAAGATCCCAATTTTTTTACTCAAATATTATCATCCTTTTCTACGGCAAGAGTTTTTGATAGGAAAAATCGAAGGTCGTGGGAAAACAACTACAACAGAAAAAGATTGGTAAAACAAATAAAAAATCAGGAAGAGAACTGTTAGCGTTTGGTGTGGAATTATCAGAAACAAAATTGTTGGGCCTATATTTTATGATTATACTTTAACTGGAGTTACCTATCAGGAAATAATTATCCAAGAAGCAAAAAACATTGTTTTGCAGACTTTTCCGGAAGCCGAACTTGATATCATTTTAATACAGAATGGGGCAACTCCACATAGTGTCCAACCCGTTAGGGATCATTTGAATAATGTATTCCCAATATGGATAGGAAATAACGGAACAGTTAATGGCTACCTAACAGTCCGGATTTGATCCCTATGGCTTCAATTTTTGGGGATCTTTAAAAGACATTGTCAATAATAATAATACAAAGTTAGCCCCACCATCATTCGGCTACTAACATATGCAATGACGACTTGGGAAACCCAGGCAAGAATTAGAGGAAGCACTATCTCGAACATCAAGATTAGAAGAGGTATATTCCAGAGGGATTTGCTGAGTCCATTATGATTTTGCCTCGCTCTCAATCCGCTCTCAGCAATATTGAATGATAATGCCTACGGTTTTCGAATAGATCCCAAGCTCGAGGCTCAGCCATTTACTATTTATGGATGACATCAAGCTATACACTGACAATCGAAGACAATTGAAGTCGCTAGCAGCCAATGTCAAAACCTTCAGCAATGATATCAGGATGGAGTTTGGACTGGAGAAGTGTGCATGTCACAAGGGGACAAATTAGTGCAGCAGCCGGAGAATACTCGTGACTTTGAGCAAATTTTTCCAAAAGAAACTTACAAGTACCTTGGAATTCTTCAGAAAAAAGGATAGATCACACCCGGCTAAAGAAGGAGATCAGAGGAAAATACAAACAACGTCCAAAAAGCTCCTGAATATTAAACTCAACTCTAGGAACATGATTACAGCGATCAATAAATATGCTGTCCCTAGTCTAGCATACTCATTAGGCATACTAAAGTACTCGGATACAGACTAGGAAGACCTAGACAGAATGACGAGAATTACACTTACAAAGAGCGCAGTTGAAAGACTATACATGCCAAGAACACAAGGAGGCAGGAGATTAAGCAGCGTTCAGAAGATGTGCCGAACACAAGAAAAGAAAATGCGCCTCTATTTCTACAACTCAGACAGGTTATTATTCGGAATATACTGAAAAGCCACAACAAACACACACCGTTAGACCTCAAAGATCGACAACACGATATAATGATCGGAACGAACGAGGACATTCAAACGGCATGGCAGGACAAGGTACTCCACGGAAGTATCCCAATGCCTTAAACAATCCAGAGGTCGACAAGAAGACCTCGCCTCTATGGCTTAAAGAAGGAATGCTAAACCCAGAAACCGAAGGATTCATAACAGCCATTCAGGATAGCATTATCCGCACTAGAAACTATGAGAAGTACATTCTTAAAGTCCCCGGCGTTAACGATGTGTGTAGAAAGTGTAAGGCAGCGGGTGAAACTATCGAACATATCACTGGAGGCTGCCCTGCTTTGGCTACGGGAATGTATTTGGGATGACACAACGAGGTAGTAAAAATCATCCACAGAGAATTAGCACTTAACTCACGACTCATTACTAATCCACCGCCCTTCTATAAATACACACCTCAAGCTGTTTTAGTAGACGAGGAAACATTGCTGTATTGGGATAGACCAATCCAGTCTGATAGAACTTTGGATCACAACAGCCCTGGCATCTTGGTGATCAAAAAGAAAGACAAAGGCCACTATTGTTGATATTGGATGCCCCCTAACCAGCAACCTACAGAAAACGGAGATGGAACAGAGAATCAAATACCAAAATTTGGCTATAGAACTTAAACACGTGTGGAGATTAGAGGAGGTCCTAATTATCCCGCTCATAATATCGGCTACAGGTGTGGTTCTTGAAATATTTGTAGCAACTTAGAGGCCTCGCGAAGATTATCCAGAGGGTGGTGATTCTCCGGACATGCCATATTATCAGAAAATTCTTAAATGATGAAGAATAGACATTCAAAACATCCACCGGATTAATGGAACATGATGAATTTGATCCCCGTTAACCGAGCCGAACCACAACGGCGCGCGCGAGGGGTCGGTGAATATTTTCCGGCTTTGGCAGAGAAAGTGCACCGTTTAAGTTTATAATAATAATAGTATTCATTAAAGACAGGACCCGACTTGAAATAAACAATTTGGATGGATGGAATAAAGCCGTTTCCGGTGCTGTTATATATATATATATATATATATATATATATATATATATAAGAAGACGTTAGAAATTATGCATTGACAATAATGCCGGACACATCGGACATCTTTTATGAGTTATCATTTATTTATATTTAATAAATAAATTTTTGTTACCTATTTTATACAGTGTGTTTCACTTCTCGTGAAGACACCCCTGTATCTCCTTTATTTGTAGCCGAATTTTATAGGGGGGAATATCTCGTGATTCTGAACAACTTTTATTAACAAAATTTTTGTCTATTTCTAAGCCTACTATGATTTCTCGAAAATTGCGATTTTCTTTTTATCGCAGTAGGCCGGCGTTTTAGATCTAAACGAGATTTATGTGTCATGTAAAGTCGTCTTATAGAGTTGTATATATGATAAAAATTAGAAATGAATTCGGCCACAAATAAAGGAGATACAGGGGTGTCTTCACGTGAAGTGAAACACATTGTATAATAATATTATAATAATATATAATAATATTTGGACTATTTCTTCCTCTCAGTTCCTAGCATTCCTCCCAGCATTTTAATAAAATTCAGTTATAACCATACAACTTTTATTTATTTGTTTTTCTATAGGGAATAATAACGATGATAAGCGGTGGATTATTTATTATGCTCTGTGCATAATAGAATTGATGCAGAAATGATTAATTGGTAACAGGAAGCATGAAAGGGGCTGTGAGGATTACGAAGAAAACATGAATTTATATTGTTGTTGTTCCACAGTTTTTAGATTTGTGTAGGATCGCCTGCTTTAATTAGGACACCCTGTACACTTTAACACATCCTAAATCATGTAAATGATCTGTTGGACTAATAAATTATTACTATTACTCCTATTTCCAATCGAAAACATTGACACCTCTCCCACATTTGCATCTTCAAAAAACCCACTGAATATACTTGCCCCACCTTTGCACCTTATTTGTCACATTTTAACGAGCACACAATAAATAATTCAAAAAGCAAAAAATTACTCCGGTACAGTTAATTCAGATAAATAAATAGTACCTAATCATAATGAAGTAGGTTCCTAAAATAAGCGAACGCAACGCAGATAAATTTATTTGTTTAATTTTATGAATGGGCAATGTATGAAGCGAAATTTATTCAAGTGGGAGAAGATCGTACGGCGACGTGGGCCGTGTAGTAAAAGTAACTTTATGAATAACTCCGTAAAAGAGCAGGTCGCAAACAGCTATATCATGAGAATATATTTGCATCCCACAATGAGTTGAAGGTAAATAATGAAAGTTCCCTTTTGGAAGACGAAAATTTTAAGTTGATGTTATTCTGGGAAGATGCAAATATGCAAAGTGCAAATAAAGTATTCTGTTCAATAAGCTGGGGTTTATGTGAAATATAGTAGTCCTACCGATTTAGTAGATATGAATGGAATTGAATAGAATATAATTTTGTTTCCTAATAAACTTTATATACAATCTTATATAATTTAGCATTTCTTACATTTGCTTTTATGGGGAAATACATCTACTCCAGCAAAATTAGCATTTAATTCGGAAGAAATTTGTAACATACTAATTTTAGGGGGAATATGTACGAGATGATGTTCTAGTTATCAAAAAAAAATAAAAAATTCAGGTGGGCTATTATCTTGAAATTGGGCACTTTTTAGCTTTTAACTTGTATAATTGATTTCGCATTTATTTTATCAGAAAACTGTGTCGTATAAAAATTAATGAGCATACAAGCTACAAAACAGTGTAAAGTTTTTCTAAATCGGTTCAAGAAATCGGGACGGGTTTCGCAGCTAATTTTCTCTCTGTCCCATGCGAAAGCGATACGAGACCGGGGTTCATATACAGCAAGATGTTGCTTTATGTACTAACTAGATATTTCTTTTCTTTCACATTGGTAATTATATGCGAAATGAGTTTTTATCGTTTCATCTTTCAAATAAATGCCTATTTTTGACTTGTTATCTTATTATGGCATTGCTATTGACGTTTGAATTTTGAGATTTGTCATTCCGGTTATAAAAGTGTACTAGGCGGAAGTGACGTCGGAAGACGGATACGGATAAATTTGTGGATAAATAAATACAAGCGAATATTTCTTCTCCTTTATAAAAAAAAATAGATCGAAGTAGATTGGGCAATCAACGTTGTTTTTAGGGTTCTATGACGTCTATCAACAAAATCATTGCTTTGAGGATGATATGCAGTAGTATGTGTTCTTTCCTTTTATTTGGATTTTCTACCACATATATTCTCCTCTTCAAAGACAAATAACTGAATCTACAAAATAACAGAATTATTGGAAAAAAGCCTCTGCGCCCGTGGCGTTTACGTCAAAGGAACAGTCAAAAGTTATTTTTGCTGACGTTTCGGGAAGTAGTCTCTTTTCGTTTTCAAAGCTTTTTTCGAAGAACTCTTACTTGCTGTGTATATCAAATACACAGCTTTAAGATTCAGTTTATGTTATTTCCACAGATACTTACTACTTACATAGGACTGATGATATTTTCTTTTAGATAATGTGGAGTGTGTTAAGTTCTTCTTTTAACATTGGTAGCCAGGTTGTACAAATATCTACAGAACAATTCGATATTTATTTATTTTCATTTAATAAGATTGTTGCTGCTTCTTTAATTTTTCTTTTTTTGTTATCTGCCTCTTTTGTTAAAATTTTTGCCCAGTCCCAGTATATTCTATGTCCGTTTTCCCAAGCATGTTCACAAATCTTCGAGTTCTGAATTTCATTCTTTCTAATGTAATTCTTGTGCTAATCCAACCTCACACTGAAAGGTCTGGATGACTCACCCACATAACATTTATCACATTCGCATATTGTAAATATAGTTTTTTGAATTCTGCTACCAGTTTATCGGTTAAAATAGATCTCAAAGTGTTCCCCGTTTGAAATACCGTCCTAACATCGAATTTGTTACCTATACGGTGTAGCTTCTCCGATAGGCCGTATACATAAGGAATTGTTGCTGTACAATGACGTTCAGGATTTTGTCGTACCTGATTGTCCCTATTTTCAACATTTATGAAAACTCTATCAACAAAGGCTTCCGGGTATTGATTTTGTGCTAGAACCTGTTTGATACATTTTTTCTCGTTATAGTCCGGGAGCTGACAACAGATTTTTGTGACAATTTACGCAAAGTTGAAAACCCGTTTATTTCATAATTTCTACCCGGAAATGCGGATTTCACTTGTCTGGCTAGTTTTTAGTGGTGCAACGCTCCGCTAGAGGGCTTAAAAGACAGCATAATAAAGTCAAAAATGTCTAAATCGAGCGAAACCAAACCTTTTTTAATTTGTTTATTTAGACCATAAATAGTCATAAAAAAATTGTCTGTTATCATTCTGATGGTGCAAAAGTAGTCTGTTTGACCGACGAACACTACAGCATAGAATATAAAATATCTGAGTCGAGCACAGGTGAACCTTGTTTTATAAGTTCATTAAATCATAAATAATTGAAACAAACTTGTCTGGCATAATTCTGATGGTGAAAAAGTTGTCTGGCAAGTGACTAAAGGTAGCGCGCTCGATGCCTGTTGGCCGCGCGCGACACGTAAGGGGACTGGCTGTAAGAAGGATAATTAAAGCCAGATAAAGCATGAAGCAAAATATTCTAATTTTTAAAGTACCTACAGTTAATTTGTCTGCTGAGGACTATATCGATTTAATTCATTGGTCTGAGATAAATGTCACGGGGCCTCCCATTACAATTAACAAGGGAAGAATTGAACAAAATGATTGTTGACTAGGTTCATGATTTTTAGGAACTTGTGAGGTCTGGGTTGGTTTGGTGTACATATTATTGAAATACATTTTGTGTTATTTATTACATTATTTATTATTTAATATTATATCAGCAGAGGAGCTGCACGTAATAGATATTTAAAAAAACATTTAAGATCTTTGGGGTTCGGTAAAAAATGTTTGTAGGTGGTCCAAATTTCTTTACACATAAATGTATAAATATGTATGTATATGTATATTTTGAAGATTTTTCATGAATTTACGAATTTTCAACTATTGTCCTTGCTGTAACTGTTTTAGAGCCTTGGTCCCATTAACCTTTTCATTAGGATGGTCTGAACTGCAACATATCTCAATTTCGACCGTTTTCACCGGGATCCAAAATCACGTGTTTCTGTGGGGGGGTTCTTTCTAATTGCTGCTTTTGGGTTTAGTAATTTTTCCCGCCGGGTTTAATTACTTTTATCGGAATTAATTCTTCTTGTTTGATTTGATTTAATTTTTTTACTGATTAAATTTCTTTTGAAGAATTTAATTTTTTTTGTCGGGGTCATCAATTTGTATGCTCAACCACAATAAAAGAATAATTATTCGTATGAATATTTGGTATAATTTATTGTATTCAATATATTATATAACTATATATGTATATCAATCTTGAAATATTTGTCATAGATGCCATTTGCAGCGGACCTAAATACCAAATGTACCTTTCTCAATATAAAAATAATAACAATAAATAACTAGCTAGTGTTAGTAGCAGATACATCACACATGTCATTTAATAGAGTGAGATTATTTTACCCCCAGGACAAATTATAGTAAAGATAAAAATAAATAATATTCAGAATACTGTAGAATATTGGTTGTACAAAATGCATCAAGAACATTACTAGGTAGAGATTTATTAGTTATGTTGGGATTGAATGTCAGTTGACCGAATATTATTTGTCTTGTTACAATCGATCCAATGTGACTTATTTCAAGGTCCCTGAACTATTACCATATCGGTAATACAACAAATCTCGGAAAAATACTGCGTGCAAGAAAAAAACAAGTAGCGGAAATTTTTGTGATGCATTAATCTGAATCGAATTAAAAATGTACACCTGTTAGTAATTAATGTTTTACATTATTAAGGTGACAGATTATATGTAATTCAAACTGATAAATATGTTGACGTCATTAATAATGTAACGTAGCTACTATTGTCAATGATTATAAAGCGATTAATCAAACAAAAGCAAATGTAACATATTTGTTATAGCGAAATGCCATTTAATTCATTTTATAGGAACTGTATACGCGTTGGTTGTTCAGGAATTATGGAACATTACTGACTGGTTGTTGATATATTTATTTGCAAATAAATAATACTTTCATAGTAAACAACACCATATTAGGATGGTGTGAAATGTAATGAAGCTTCTGCAACTACAAATAAAATATAATTTTCTAAACACAAACGTAATAATTTTAAGTAGATGTGCTACTAATTTTATTCTCGTAAAAGCAGTCAATAAGTGATTTATCAACAGCAAAAAGTTAATCAAAATTAAATCCTTTTAACAAATGTTAAAAATGACCTCAATTTTCGTGAGTACAAAGATTATTACGTCGTAAAAAGTTAAATTGAATTCCCTGGAGCATTTCGTCATCATTTATCAAAGCATCAATTCCAGTTTGAATACGTCTCCTTAATGCATCTTCTGTATCTACTGGCCTAGAATACACAAGGGAATTCAAAGTTCCCCATTAAAAGGAATCCATCGGGATCATGTCAGGGGATCGAGCTGGCCAATGTGCGGGCTCATCTTTGCCTCTACCTAACCATATATTTGGATACTGTTCGTTTAAATAATTACGTACGTTTAACGTAAAATGTGGAATAGCACCGTCATGCATAAACCACATTCCTCTTCGAATTTCCAATGACAGGGGATCTAATAACTCTGGTAGTTCGTTTTGCAGATGTGTCAAATAATTTTCGCCATTTAGTCGAGGTAGTAAAATGACATGACCAATTATGAAAGTGTCTATGATTCTTGCCCACACATTGATCCTTAACTCATGCTCATCAGCATAGACATGTTCATTGTGAAAATTATTTATGCCACTCCTCGTAAAACAGGCTTCTTCTGTGAATAAAATTCTTCGTGTAAAGTTTCTATCTGGAATTCTGTTCCCTGGATAAACCGGCAGAAATCTAGGTGTGATTCAAACTCATGGGGTAAAAGATCTTGTACCCGTTGAATATGAAATTTGTGCAGTAGTTGTTCTCTGGTCACCCTATTAACAGTATCTTTGCTTACCGCTATCTCTAAGCCCAATCGTCTGCTGCTGAGTTTTGGATTATCTTCAATCTGATTTAGAATCTCTTCCTCAACCTCTGGAGTTCTTACCGTACGTGCACGACCATAATTAGCAGAAACAGGCGCCAACACACCCGTTTCATGAATACGTCTTTCAACTGCCGCGATTTACGGTTTGGTAAGCAGCGATTAGAAAATCGTTCACTATATACTCTGCAATATTTTAAACAATTTCCGTGGCGATATCCAAAAACCAATAACATGTCGGTCATTTCTTCGTTGGTATACTGTACGACCAGGATGAAAATAAATTTGCAAATTGTTCGATAATTCACCGGCGCTTGCTAATTCACTTTCACAATATTTCAATACTACTCGCAATTTAAAACGTCAGTTTTTAATGACAGTTATCTTATTACAACACCACCGCTTCAAATTGTGTCCAATTGAATTACATAATTTAAACTTGGCCATACACGAATGAATTTTTTAAATCCAGATATCTCAAAAACGGCGGCTCAAATCAACTCTTACCAGGTATACCATTTTCAGGTAAAAGACTTTGAAGAATAAGAATGATTATTTAAAAGTCAAGTGTTGCTCAAAAAAATTATTTCTAAAAATTAGTATGTCTAAAAAAGGCCTAGGTATAATAAATTGGTTCCAACAGTAAAATCTTTTATCAGATTTAAAATAGTATTTACGCATTCTCACCTCCCTGACGACTGGCTTATATGTATTTATAAATAATAAATAAATGGGAATGATAAATCCAGGTGCACTTGAGCCGTCAAATCGTTAAACGTGTATTAGAATAAGCCATTTAATTAAAATTGATTGGTCTTTGCTGCATTTAATTACCACTTCTTGTTTAATTATGGCCGCGAATGGGTGTTTCCATTCACTCAACTTCTGTAATTATGATTGTTTATGATATTCATTTGATTTAAACCAATTCAAAGGATTACATCGAGATAAATAAAACTTTAATGTTCTAATATCCTGGAATTAATATCGATAAATATGCATCTTAATGATTAGAGTGAGGGAAAATTAATACTTGTATCATATACAAAAACTGCAAGACAAATAAATAATATTCAATATAAAGTATAGAAGGTACAATAGACAGTAGCAAAAAGTCTATTAGAAAAAAATTGCTTCATTTACAAATAGTCCGGGCGAAATCAGTCATCGACCGGAAAATTTATTCGGATGGAATACTTTTGTGGCATCTTGTTCAAAATGTGTAATAAGAAAGTATAATTTGCCAGATGGAAATGTGTCGGGAATTATTTTTAAAGTTAGTAGATAAGTAATGACAGTTCTGGCTCAAAATCCTATATTAGTTCTTATGGAGATTAATTCTGTTTTTTTAAGGTCACTTTTGCTAGGCCAAACGTTGCGCCCCCTATTAAACAGGTCTGTACAGCTTTGAAACAGGGTCTGTACGATTTTCAGACAGTTAGTGAATCTTGATCACAACTTCGTCTTCTACCACTATGTCCTATGATCATTAAAATTTCAGTACGCTCGGTTTCACTTAAACATGCCATTCTTGCGCGAAACTTATTCACACTAAATGTTTTTTAACGTGTGTTGTCATGATCATCACTGTTAGACAAAAGAACGACGCGGCGTTGTTATGGAGCTAGAAACTATTAAACGTAACTTGATGGACTCTAAACTTAATAGAATAATAGTTACTTGTGTACCAAGGCCGTAAAGTTGATCATTCTCGGCCGAATTAAAAGTTTGTGGCCGAGGCCAGTCAAACTTCGGATAAGACCGAGAAAGATCATTTGGCTGAGGTGCACACAACATTTTTTATGCAACTGTCTCAAAAAATAAAATAAAAGTATTTTTAAAATTGTTTCGTATGAATTACTGGAGACATGAACAACATTTTGCAAGAAGGATGATACTAGCTGACAGTTTTAATACGTTTTCAACGAAACAAATGAAAACGTCACTAGAGGGTTTATTAACAAGCCGTGACATATTTCAAATGTTAGTGATGATCAAGTAGTGCATACGGCGGTGAATTAAAAGCGGCAAAAAAAAGAAGATTGACAAATGAGTACACTATGTTACATGGCCTATGTCCATTTAACAGTTTTATATAAAAACTAGTGTTTTGGTTATATTTAGCACGATCTGTATAACATTTTTTATTCAGTTTTTATAAGTGAAACTATTTTCAACTATAACAGAATTTTACTTGTATAACTGCTAAACCATTTCACACTGTTTCATGTACTTAGTTTTATATCTTAGGAACTCAGTCACGTTCTTCTACACTATTATGCATTTCCGTTCTATACAGCATCCCAGGAAACAAAACATTCGTCTACGAAAACATTTATTTACATCAGATATCTATTTTTCGATTTTGTTTACTATGTAAGTACATATGGTTATTCTCCTTACCTTTTCTCGTTACTATATATAGTATATCCTATAAGATGTAATATATTTACTGAGTTATCACAATACGTTTTAATATTTATTTACAGCTGTTCATATTTTTGGTTGGCATAGAAGTAATAAAAACTTTTATTATAGATTCCTTTTATCGATCATATGCCACTATTTTAGTTGTGAGTAAAGGAACTTGTAAAATTGCGACCTGCAAGTTGTTGCGCTTAACGCAACCATTGACAGATGACCATACTTGTACTATTTTTATATTTTATAGCTTTTAATTTAATTAGGGAATTAAATTTCTCAAGTTTATTTTTTGGTAGCATTATTTCCCAGTAAGCAGGACAAAAAAGTTTACCTTATCAGTAAAACTAACCAGGAAATCATTTTCTTGCAGCCTTTGTACTGATTCGAACGTATATAATTTTTAACTGTGGACTTCAGTAATAGGGTTTTCCCACTAATTTTATTTTAACAATTTGTGTCGTGAAAATGATATAATAAAACATTTTGTCAATTTACAACAATTTACTTTTCTAATAAGAATTACTTCTAAGAAAATATCGTTAAAACAACTTGCTGATAATTTCACTGCTTTTTAAAACGAGCATTTTTACGCGCCAGAATTACGTATCTACCCGGAAAACCAATGAGATTATGGACATAATTAGTTTGTAATAGATTCTGTCTGTGTGTTAAAGAAAGCTTTCCTCTAAAACTTCTCAGAATTTCAATTTGTAATTCTTGTACTGTGATTGGTCTAAAGCAGTGGACGTGTAAATATTGGCCAATCAGATTCCAGATAAATGCCGCACAAGTTATTCGTGAAAGCGTCGGACGTTAATATTTTGTACTGTAATTTAGGTTTAACCTTCAGCGACATTACACATCAGATGACTAACCTAAAACGTTAAATTTATATTTTTATGTTTGTATTGTTAGTTTCTGGTTTATGTTTTATTAATTCTACAATCAAAATGGAATCAAGTGGAAGAGAGATATGTTAAAGGTCCGCTGATAATTTACCTAAAATAGAAAAGGGCTGAGTGCTGTCAAAAAATAGAGGTTATGTTATGTTAACAGAGACCAAGATTAATAAACAATCTTGAACAGAGACAACCTCTGTGATTGGATTTCAGGGTGTTGACATCACAACGCGCCAATATATGGCTGTTTGAAATGAACCCAATATTTTTCAAACTTCAAGTTTTTTTTTGTTACTATTAGTAAAATTAATAAGATAATAAATATGCCATAAATCATTTTTTTACGTGAGTTAAGTATTTCAGCAATATATTTTTTTTCTGGGAAAACCCTATTAATATTACATTTTACATCCGCGTTAATAACAACATACAGGTAATTTCATTTATTACTCATTTAAAAACTAATTAATCTTCAATTTTTGTCTTTGATGTAATTTCAATTATTATTTTTTAAATAAATTCAAGGTCAATTCTTTTTATTTTAATAAGTACTTAAAATAATATATGTACCCCATGGTTTTAAAAATATTTTTTTCTTGTTTTTCATTTTTTGGCAATTTACAGTTTTATGAAATCAGCTAACATGCTTAGATATTTACATGCTTACATGCTTAGATGCTTAAATTCTAAGATATTTAAATTCTGAGATACTTATATGTACTCTTAGATATTTAAATACTTAAATATTTATATGTACTTATATGTTTATGCACATATATACTTATACATTTCTGTATACGTTTCTGCATAGCTTCTTCATTCCTGCATAGCTTTTGCACAGCTTATCTTCCAAAAAGATAAAATTTCGTTAGCTTTTAATATACCACATAGTTGGTTAATTTTCCTACAACTTTCACCCCATTTCATTGAGAGACGTAAATTGCCAAGGAAACTTTAGAATCCATTCTCACAACAAGAGACAATTGTGGGTCTGGATTGCTGTTCCAGAACCAGTCACCTCGACAATAGACGATCTAGGATCCTGGTATAAATTTTTTTATTTCTCTTACCAACAATTTCAGTCTGATCTATAGTAGACTGGTTATTCGAGAAAAAGAGACAATTCTACTTATTTTCACTATAGATGGTGCCCAATTTAACATCAATTTTTCTTTGTCTTCTTTTCTCGAACTAAACAGAAATCTGTAGCTTATACTGTACATGTCGAAAAGGGTAAGTTTCTCCACTCTTACGAATACTCTGGACCCACGGCTCTCTGCTCCGACTTAAACCAGCTAGTCGTCCGCATATGTTGCCTCAATTCTTTCTCAAAAATAAATAACAAGGGAAAGGAGGTAACATCTAGGAATGCTGTCAGATCCCATAAACGTAATTTTTTACGACAGTTGCCTAAAAAATGTTGTATGCACCTCCACTATTTGGCCACTACCTTTAGGAACAAATTCAGTTATGGTTTTTAGCTTTTTTTTTTCACTGAGAACATTGTCACTACACTTCCTTCGGTGATAACATTTTAACAAATGTCTTATTGGTAATGAAATAAAAGATGTTGGGCATATTTGTTATTCACCATCTCTCTAACAAAACCTTTTTATCAGTTATATAAGTAAACATTTTTGTCAAACTAATTTTGATACATTTTTTGACGGCATCAGTATTTAGAAACATCTCCATGTAATTGCCTATTTTGTCCAAAACTAGTTCACAACGACAGCCCCATAGAACTTACTTATAAGCTTATATAGACAGATATGTCATTTAAAATAACAGAAATTTAATTAACAAATATCACACCAATATAAAAACCCAATATGCATGCGGGAAATCCTAACCTGTCATTTAAGAAATGATATATTGTGTCGATTTTATCGAACTTAAATTACTTTTAAAACACGTAAAATATTCATAAAATGCATTCCCAAGAGCGACTGTTTTTATTACACCTAAAACTTTTATGGTTTTACCAATCAGCATTGACAATAAGATAATCAATCATCTATGAACGGATGTTTATTTATTTAATCAAGATTCAGACCGTATAACTCTCATTCCCAAAAAAACACATAAAAATGTTTTTTATATTCTACTTCGCGAGATATACAGTAAATATTATACACCGGAAATTTAAAGATACTCAGACCATTTTACGGCTTAAACATAATGAATAAGTTACACTATAAATTTTGATAAACAAGTTTTAATATGTATTTTTTCCAGTATACAGTTAACGACAGTTTTACATAGTACATAGGAGCACATAAGTATCTTAAAATATCGTCTGGACAAACGGAAGCCAAATTAAATAAACCAAGAAAAAGTGCCTAAATATATTTATTTATCAATCAAGTAGAAACTTTATAAATCACGAAGAAATGATTATACAGGGTGAGGCAATAGTGCGTCGGACCTCGATATCTCGAGTTCTACGATAGCTAGAAATTTTTTTAAAAAATTGCATGTAAAGTAGATAAAAAAGTCTATAACTGGAAATTATTTTCGAACATACAGGGCGAGCCAAGACGAAATTACAGGACCAAGTGCCTCTTTTAAAATGGAATGCTATGTATATTAGTACATTTTTTGAAGCCTCTTTCTAGGCTCTATTCATTCCTATATTAGCATTGAATATCTCCCAACCACTTGGATGTAATGAATTTTTTTGTTGAAATAATGCAATCTGCAGATGGATATTAAAAAAACCACCACAGTCACAATTATGGGATTTAAGATGTTTATAATAAGAATGTTTATGAATCATTTTCATTTCCTAATAATGTACAGGGTGGCCATTTTCAATTAAGAACATTTTAAGCTGAACTTTCTCAATTTTTCAAATGAAACACCCTGTATATTTTTCGACAGTGTGGTGTAGTAAAGAAAAACGAACATTTTTTGTAAGTGCTTCCCTAGGGCTAATTGCGACCAGTTTCGTTTTATTCAGTAATAATTGCAAAATTCAAAAATAAACTTAAGAAAATAACTCAGTAGAAAAAATTATAATAAATGTTCCACATGTTGCCCATTTTGATTGACACACATTTCTATGTGCTTGTTCCCACTGTTCCTAAAACTGTCGGTGTGATAGGTGTAAAGGCAAACATAATATTTTTAGTCGCAAACTCCTCTTTAAATCCTTATCTTACTATAAGGAACCTAACCAGACTGCAACCAACAGCTACTCTCCGGGCTATGTGCCCCACCGAGCGCTGAATTACAAGTTACAAGCCTGGCGCGTTAAGTGTAATAATTGCATATTACCATCAAAACGCTAATGCTTCGATTGCAACAAACACCAGCCGAAAGACTGATCCTACTTAAATGAGCTCCCTTGCCAGTCGTCACACACCACTTGCAGACTGCAGTTTCGAGCTGTTGGCTCTCGTCAGTGCAAGGTAGGTATGCGACGACCGACATGAGAATCCTTTGACTATAGTACATCCCTGTATTTTTACAATAGCGACATGTGAAACAGCCAGCAGGCGCCATCCAGCGGTCCTGTGTCTACCTACCTTGCACTGGCGAGAGCCAACAGCTCGAAACTGCAGTCTGCAAGTGGTGTGTGACGACTGGCAAGGGAGCTCCTTTAAGTAGGATCAGTCTTTCGGCTGGTGTTTGTTGCAATCGAAGCATTAGCGTTTTGATGGCAATATGCAATTATTACACTTAACGCGCCAGGCTTGTAACTTGTAATTCAGCGCTCGGCGGGGCACATAGCCCGGAGAGTAGCTGTTGGTTGCAGTCTGGTTAGGTTCCTTATAGTAAAATAAGGATTTAAAGAGGAGTTTGCGACTAAAAATATTATGTTTAATATTCCGCCCTCTAAAAGCACATTTGAACTATGCTAAGCCAAGTCAGGCTATTTATTTTTCGATTGCAACAGACACTGGACCGCTGGATGGCGCCTGCTGGCTGTTTTACATGTCGCTATTGTAAAAATACCGGGATGTACTATAGTCAAAGGATTCTCATGTCGGTCGTCGCATACCTACCTTGCACTGACGAGAGCCAGCAGCTCGAAACTGCAGTCTGCAAGTGGTGTGTGTCGACTGGCAAGGGAGCTCCTTTAAGTAGGATCAGTCTTTCGGCTGGTGTTTGTTGCAATCGAAGCATTAGCGTTTTGATGGTAATATGCAATTATTACACTTAACGCGCCAGGCTTGTAACTTGTAATTCAGCGCTCGGCGGGACACATAGCCCGGAGAGTAGCTGTTGGTTGCAGTCTGGTTAGGTTCCTTATAGTAAAATAAGGATTTAAAGAGGAGTTTGCGACTAAAAATATTATGTTTAATATTCCGCCCTCTAAAAGCACATTTGAAAGATGTAAAGGCAGTTACTATTCTTTCCTTTATATTTTGTACTGTTGTAGGTGTGTCTCTATAAACAATTTTCTTCACGTATCTCCATAAAAAGAAATCCATTTTCAGAAGATCTGGGGATCCAGTAGGCCATTTAGTGGGTCCGTTTCTTCCAATCCATTGATTAAGGTTGATATTATTTAAGTGGTCTCTAACTGCATTTAAATAATGTGGTGGAGCACCATCTTGCTGAAATCACATCCTATTTCGAATTCTTTCGGGGAGATTTATCAATAATTGTGGCAGATAGTTTCCCAAAATGTACCATCAAAGAAATGTGGTCCTATTACATGTTCTCCAATAATTCTAATTTCTGTGGTGTTTATTTATTATTATTTTTATTATTTAATTCTTCCTCAAACGTTTATAGACCATCTGTGTTGGTTATCAACTTGCATAAAAAGTGAGGATTTTCCGAAGCATAATAATGGAAATTAGCAAATCCATTTTTAAGAAAAGTTGCCTCATCACCGAATAAAACAGTATTGAAGAAGTTGACATCATGTTGCATTTCACCTTTGGCCCAATTATAAAATTGTAGTCGCTTTTGAAAATCGTCATCATATAATTCCTGGTGCATTTGAATATGATATGCATGCAACTTATTTGTTTTTAAGAGTCGACCCACAGACCGTCTACTTATTCCTATTAATGAGCTCACGTCTCTTTGACTAACATGGGGATTCTCAACCGTTGCCAGCACCACAAAAAACTTATTTTCTTCGTTCACAACGCGTTTTATTCTTTCACTTTTTTTATATTCGACATTTCCAGTTTCCAGAAATCTATCGAGAAGGTTTTGGAAGCTGCTAACATCAGGAATCCTTCTTTCAGGATAACATTGGTTATAAATTCTATTGTAAACAATTTATGTCTGACTCTCCCAAAACAAAAGTTACGTCTACAAGTTCCGCTTTAGTAAAATCATATTGTAAAATCCCAAATATTTTAAATTCAATATAAATTGTAACGACCGATAAGTGTGATAAATGCTCCTTTGTACACAACAATTTATACTAAACTGAGGTTTTATTGTTTGTCGAGTAACGAAAACAGCAAAAAAATGTACAAAAACATTACGGTAAAGGACCGGTTGAATACTATTTACTCATTTCAATGGATTGGAAAAAATAGTCCCACTAAATGGTCTTATTTCAAAATGGCATAAAGACGTGTGCCAACCAAATGGGCAACATGTCGAACACCTATTATAATTTTTTCTAATGAATTATTTGAGGGAACCTCTTTTTACTTCCACCTCTAGTGGAAGTATAGTAACGCAAAAATTATTATTATTTTTTTGTTGAAATGGGCTTAAAATGTCATGAAACATCAAGATTTGAGCGAAAAAAAATTTTCTGCCTGTCGGTCTGTCTGTAACTTTTTTGTGCGCAAGTTCACTCTGGAACCATTTATGGTATTCACTTATATATATATATATATATATATATATATATATATTTGGGAGTTCATATGTTAAAAACCATGATGTACAAATAAATACAAATAAGTGTAACTCTCAGTAATGGTTAACCACAACACCTGGATATAATTAGAACATCTTGATCTGCTAAATTTATCGGTTGTTTCTTGAATTTTAGGAGAATGCATTACTGTATTCTTTATTGCAATCTGGACAAACAATAAATAACTCATTTGCAGGTTCAATAACTCAAGAAAATATTTTTCTTTTTTATTGGATAAAAATCACATTACTTAACACAAAATATATGTTAGTGCATTTTTGCAGAGAAAAACCTGAAACTGCATTGCGTCGTAAAAGAACTATAATACTCTAAGGGTCGGTACTTTGAGTCTTGATTAAATGAAAATAGACATAGACATTAAAATTTAATCTAATGTTTAGTACCTTCGTTAAATACTAATGTCCGGTTATATTAGATACGAGAAGTCATAAATTTAATAATGACACGTGATTCATTTCGAAAGCTTATAAGTTATTCGACATGCATTTGATTATGCGCCAATTTTCAGGTTAAAAGATTTAATAAATCACTATTCGTGTTAAAAAACTAAGAACTTTTCACACTGTTTACATATAGGGTGCCCTAAAAAATGCAGAAAATTGCGGCAATGAAGTGTATATCTAGGGGCGAGCGTTCTCGCCTCACACATCTTCCAGCGGCTTGTATATCAGTGTATGCGCGGAAGCTATACTGTATAGGAGATATACCATCCTTCGGAGGGGATGTAAAGCCGTCGGTCCCTTGTCTATTAAATGTTAGGCAAGTAAAAGATCCCTACACTTCTTAAGGGAAGAGGTTCGGCAAAATTCCTGGTTGGGGGTAGCTCGTCTACAGGCGTCGGTGTTAGGCCTCAGTAGCGGAAATAGGCCGACGTTAAATAAATGTATAAAAAAAAGTGTATATCTATATGTTGAATTTCTATTTATTTTATATCGGAATGATGAATTTCTACTGCTGTCTCCATAGTAAAGAGAAACGACCTATATTCCAGGCTGATATGTAATATTTATTACATGCCTCTAGAATGTAATAAGCATAGGTGGCGCCATCCAGTAGTAGTGCAATTTGTAATACTGTTTGCGTTTCTGTTGACAATTGACGTTTCTATTGACAGTTAACCTTTCACGTTTCACCATTGCAGTGGTAAAACAAATAGACATATAGACACAAATAAACCTAATTTATAGGCGTACAAAAAGTATAGTCTGCAATTCGTTTGAAATATTCCAAACTTATTACAGAATGTACTATTCTTTTCTTAAATATATTCTAATAATTTAAATTCTATAACAGCAAAATCTACACAGGGGTGCAGACAGATATCCATTTAAAATATCTTCCACATATTTAGATAAAAAGTTGCTTGCGCTCTATTTCTCGATCCAACTAACAATACGTTTGTTATTATCATCAATTATATAAGGATCGCGCTTTCTTATGCGGCGGTTCATGGTGTACCTTTAATAAAAATCGTTTATAAACTCATAATTTGACAGACACAAATCCTTCATAGTCAAAAAACTAATAAATTCTGGTGTACTTACACCAGACTCTAGTATTCTAGACAACAAAAATATCGCTTTTTCATTTATAATTATTGCAATAAGTTACTTTCCTAGTTGACACTGATTTGTCAGTAATCCCTAAAAATGATTTAACGGATTTGAAAAAGAATCCAAATCTCATCCTAACCGCAGCCAACGGAACTATCATACATACTTGTGGTAGGAAAATGGAATTTAAGTTTACATCGCGATTTTTCCTTCGTATTTAATATTGCTGATATTCCAGTTCCCATAATTGGTGCTGATTTTTACTTCCACGACCAGTGGAAGTAAAGTAAAGCAGAAAATTTTTTTATTTTTTTTTGTTGATATAGGCTTAAAATGTCATGAAACGTCGAGATTTTAAATTTGAGCGAAAAAAATTCTTGTCTGTCTGTAACTTTTTTTTTTGTGCGCACGCTTACTCTGGAACCGTTTATGATATTGATTTGAAATTTGGTACACTTATGTGTTGTAACGAGATCTGGAACTAGATTATATTTTGATCTAATTCCGTTGAAAGGTTCGGAGTAAATGGGGTAAATAGGCGTAAATAGACAAAGCAAGCAGGTCCATAAAATTGCAATTTAGGGCATGTACGAAAAGTCAAGGTCTTAAAAAATTTTTTGGCAACTGCCAACGCCTCCCTCCCCCAATATCACCCCTAATACACTATTATGAAAAGGAATAAAAAAAATTAAAATGTGATTTAGTGTGTATATAAGAACGAAATGTCTCCAAATATTTTTTTGGTGTTAGCTTATCTTTTATTTTTGTATACTTACATTTAACATTTTAATCGCAAGTAAGGATCAACAGGAACATTTATTGTATTTGCGTACAGTTTTTAATCGTCTAGAAACCTACGGAATCAATATTAAACTAACAAAATACGTTATGGGTAGGCGTTCTTTGGATTTTTTTGGTTAGCTTTTACCATCGTTTTGTTCTTAACTTTGCAGAAATTTTAATTCCTCTACATACTTTCACTACTCAGTTAGCCCGAGATAAGATCAAAGTTCCTAGCCAGCGGATTGCAATGATAATTTTTTGAAGGCTAAACATACCATAGCAAATGTAACAATTTTGTCTCATCCAAATTACAATAATAACGTCACACTTACGTTATCTGTAGATAGCTCAATCTATGGGTGTTGTATTAGAACAAAAAAATTGGAAATCTGACTACACCTTTAGCATTTTTTTCTCACAAATTAAATCATGCTCAGTCAAGATATTCCGCTTTCGACAAGGAATTGCTGTCACTATATACATCAATCAAATGTTTCAAATATATTTTAAAAGCTCGTATATTTATTTATTATACTGATCATAAATCATTGACAAAGGCGTTATTTTCAAATGCAGAAAAAAATCCTCGTCAAATACGACACTTGGTATACATTTCCCAATTTACTAATGACATACGCCACATTAACGGTAAAGAAGACGTCGTTGCTGATACCTTGTCACATATAAATAATTTTTCCGTACTTCAGCAGTATACAATTTTATCAACTACCTCAATTTCTTCTGTAGACCCAATTTATTTCAACTTACAATTATTGAAAGACGCCCAATTCTACGATTGAGAAGTTTCTTCTCTACCTGCAAACCAAACTGATACAAATTGCCAGGTCAAATACTTTTTACAAAAAATTAAAATGACTGATTCTAATGATGAAATTTGATCTCTAAATGTCGCCCTTTTGTTCCAAAAGTTTTACGATGTGCAGTTTTGCCCCATGCTGGTATATGTTCTACAAAAGAACTTATAACTTCTAAATATTTTTAGCCCAAGATGAACACTGATTGCATCTCGTGGAATGCTAAGTTGTCAGACCATCAAAATCAAATAAACATGTATATTCATATAGATCTTGTAGGTCCATTACCACCTTCACATGGTTTTTCTTACATATTCGCTGTAGTGGAACGGTCCTTCGTTGGCCGGAAGTATACCCTGTACCAAATGTCACTGCCGAAACCGTTGCTAAAGCTCTATTTCGAAATTATATCTATCGTTTTGGCTTTCTACTTCATGTCACTACTGATCAAGTTCAATTTGAATCAAATATATTTCATGAATATTCAACATGTTTGGGTTTCCATTGAATTCATACAACCACTTACCACCCACAGAGCAACAGTATGGCTGAACGATTTCATAGAACCCTAAAAGCTGCATTACTTGTCCGATCTAATTTCGTTCATTGGTATGATGAACTACCAATAACTTTATTAGGTTTACGAATCATGCTCATCTGCCGAGCTTGCTTATGGCCAAACCTTACGTCTCCCAGGGGAATATTTCACTAAATCACATTCTGATATTCAAATACCATTATTTATTAATAAATTACAAAATTATTTTGACAACATACAATTTACAAATCCTAAACGAAATCTTTTTCAAAACACATTTATTACTCCTGACATCAAATCTTGTAAATCTGTCTGTCTTTTCAAATGAAAATGTCATTTGAAAAGACAGACTTTCTCCTCTGGTATGGAGGTCCTTTTCAAGTGGTTTCTCGTGCAGATAAACCTGTTACTGTCCTTGAGCATGGAAAAAATCTCACTGTCAGCCTTAACAAAGTCAAAACTGCCTATTTACTAAACGATGTTATATACCTGCCTGTCAAATCGAGTATTAAGAAAGTTAATTTCGATATTGATGCCTTGGTGGGTTGATGACGACGAAGAAAAAAAATAACAAATCAACAAAAATAATTAATCAATCAACATAAAAATTATGAAGATAAATAAGGATTTGAATTATGACAGATTAAATATAACATATTATTTTCTATTTTATTATATTTATTTCATGGGTATTATTACCCATAGTACTATTTTCAATGATATAATTATTATTGGTGTTACACTTTTTCTCCCCATTGTGGATCTACCTAATTATTTGTGTTTTATATGCTTTGAAAAAAATAATTCTGATTAACTCGACTACAAACGTTTTCTAAAGTTTTGCTTATGTCTAGATGTACATAGTTCTATTCAATACGATCTAATGAGTATAGGATAAAGTAGTACAGGGTCGATAACCAACCTTGTGGTACAATCATATCAGTTTAAAAGAGCTAGAAAAAAGGCGCGATGCCTTTCTAGAGCAACCTCATCCACTGCAACTAAAGTGGAAAGCCATAGTAAAAACGTTCTAATTAATATAAAACTAAAGTATACGTTTAACTCAATTATTGCTACAATTTAAACATCCCTGCGCTAATTAACATATATCCACCCAAGCTATATCATCGATTTACGTATAAGTCAGATTAAGTTTTGAAGATTTCCTGGTGATTCCAACCAATCCTTTTTTAACCTAAAACTCAATGTTCTAACATATACGGAAACTGCTTCTGTATTGGCAATAAAAATAATATACCTAGATTACACAGCCGTTGATAGGCTTATAAAGTTATAAATTCATGGATATTAGCAAAGTGATAATGGGATAGGTGCTAGTGCAATTTGTCGGACCAGAGGCGTGAACATGCATCGCACCGTATGTTATAAATACCTATTTAAGGAAAGTAGAAGCACCTAAGCTTCGTGTGAAAGCCAGCAAAATGTTTAAGTATTTGTACGCAGAAAGAGATAAAGGCTTGTCAACCTATAAACCAACACAGAGTGCTGTTGATTATGGTTATTACAAACAGCTTCTTAATCACACCTTAACATTAATAAGAAATGAAATAAGAGCATAGGTAAATAATACATGTAGGATTGTAGGCAGGGAAATATAAAAAATATCTGAAAAACACTAAAAACATTAAATGTAAAAAAGTGTTAACTGAAATTCCATCTTCTGTTAGAAGTGTCTCTCATATAAATCACCATTTTGCCCCTACATTTTATAGTCAATCTAATAATTTACTAATTGGCAATTACAACAATAATTCCCACAACGATACGCTGTTCTCTTTTAAGTTATGTTCTATATGTAACAAAAAATTTTGCATTCGTTATTTATTATAATGGAACACCACAAAGTATTGCTATTTTGTGATATTTTTCTAATGTGGACAATCTACGTAAAAAAACTCTCATCTGTATATTATGTACTTGACTATACAGGATGTCCGGTGTGTGACTGGCTTATAAAAAAAATGTGAACTTCATCACAATATCCTAGCAATTAATAATTATCTGATGGTTAGTTGAGATGAATTCGCTAACAGCAATATTCTTTCCTACCTAGCCTTTCAATGCTTTTCAATATTGGGTGCGAGGTTTAAATAGTATTATGTATAGTAGCGTTGAAGAAAAACATTAAATAAGGAAATTTACAAAAGGACAAAATTCATATTTATTTCCTCTTTTTGGGTGTTTCTACCGCATGTACCTTCTTCTAAAAACCACCACAAAATCTACAAAATAATACTATAAACGCCCCACTTGTAAAAAAATACCATTCCACTTGTTATGTAAAATACTATTACAGTACACAAAAATATAAATTTAGCAACATAAAATAATACTAGACAAACTCGTTAATATTATACACACATTTTTCAATTGTGTTAGCGATTTCAAAGTAATTGAGCAAGTATTCGTTAGGCAAGCACTGTTTTAGTAGCATACAATGAACTGTTAAGTTTATTTGCTATATAGTGTACCTGCTCTTCCTAAGGGAGATGTGAATCAACAAATGTGCCAAGAAACTTGACAGAACTAGAGAACGTAAGATTTGTGTTGTCTAAAATGTTATTAGAAATTGTTGTTTTTTTAGGAGAGAAGTATACACAATCAGTATTCGCAATATTTAAAATTAGACAGTTTTTAAAGCACCATACATCGAAACTATGTATTACTTCATTTACAAGGGCCAAATTGTCTGATGCTGATACCGTGATAGATGTATTATCTGCATACATGGTGATTTTTTCTGTTTTATGCAGAGGAAGTTCATTTACACTTATTAAAGAAGTAGTAGACCCAACAGAGAAACCTGTGTAACTCTTAAATTAATAAATGGTAATTTGAAATGGAGTTTTTTACCTTGATCCTTACTTGTCTATTAGAGAGATAAGACATGATCCAATTTAGGAAGGTACCCCTAAAGCCTAGCATGAGTAGCTTTTCATTTAAGAACTCAATATCAACTGTATCAAAAGCGCGAGTGAGATGGAAGAATAATTCTATAACATAGTGATTTTTATCCAGTTCTTCATAAATATATTACAAAAGCTGATTAGTGGCAGTCTCAGTAGATCTATTTTCTTGGAAACCGTGTTGCGAGTTAGTTATTACACGTTCATTTTATTGTAAGCAGCTTTCTCAATTAGTTTGGAAAACATATTGAGTCTAAATATAGGCATATAATTTTTTCTCAATCAAATTCGTGACCTTTAAAAATTGGCACGACTAGTTCTATTTTTAAATAAGATGGAAATGTCCCATTAGCCATAAACCATTAGCTAAATAAGCTAATGATTCTGCTATTATATCCTTGACTGATTGTATGAGTTTCATTGACCTTCCATCTATACCAGGGGGGTTTGTTTAGGATTACTTACAATGCTTATTATGTCGGCAGGTAATATAGGATCATAGATAAAACTGTTTGGTAACATTTCACTATGGCTTCACTCCTGAGACACCTGGAAAATATTCAGCTGGTTTAGATGATGCTTTAGAAGCAAAGTAGGATGTAAAAGATTTAGTCAGTTGATCGGTGTCTTGTAAAATTGTGCTGCTTTCTAGAATTTGTGTCACTTTTAATTAAATTGTTTTTGTTTAATTGTGAATTAACTCTTTGAATATAACACAATTAATCAGTATATAGAAAATGTTATCACTACATCTGTGACGTCCATGTGAAAGGAAGACGCAGAGGATATTAAGTAAGAATATGGATAAAATGTTTGTATGAATGTTTAGACAATATATAACTTACCTTGACTGCAATGCAAAGAAAATTACAATTTTTTCATGACATAAAAATGTACGCTCTTATAACAACTCGAACGTTTGCAACTATTAATTTAAATATCTAAGTTGACATATTTTAATTAAAATCCCGTGACCATGAATATCACGGTTAGACACATAATATATATCAGTGAACTAATTAAAATATTTAATTAAAGTTACTTCCGTACTCTTTTAATTTAAACATTAGATTGTGCTATATATGTATACAGTGTGTCTAATAAGGTTTTTTATTGATGATCGAATCAAGCGAATCCAAGATCGAGTCTATGACATTTAGCGCCCCAACTGAACCTCGACGAGAAGAAAATTAGAAGATGTTTCATACGTCATAATATAACATCAATATAAATAATAAATAAACACCACAGAAATTAGACAACCCCCAATTCTATAAGTCAAATGCTTGTGCGGAAGGGGGTTACACATTGAAAAGCGCGGACATACAACTATATCCTGGAGCCGGGTCTCGAACCTGGTAGTGCGATACCCGTTCGATTAATCGCGGCTATCGGCTAGATATCAAGTCTTATAAATCAAAATTTCTAAATACTTTGAATGAAGGTGATGAAAATAAAAGGTTAGATTATTGCCATTGGGTACAGGAAAATTTTTTCGACGACAATAAATTTATAAGTAAAATTTTGTTTACTGATGAGGTTACATTTACCACTAATGAGGTGTTGTCTTCTCAAAACTTAGAAACTAGAATACAGAAAACGCTCATTGGGTTATTAATTGTAAAGACTAATATTCAGAGAAAATTAACGTATGGTGTGGAATTTCAGGAGGCCGAATAGTTGGTCGGTTTTTCATTAATAAATAACTCGTTAAATGCTGAGCGTTTATTTAATTTCTGCGATACGGTATTATAGGATGCAATTGAGAATCTTCTTCTTAATGTGAAACATTGCATATTCCTCTAGCTAGATGGTGCATCAATTCATAATTCTATAATTATTCGTCAGTGATTGAACTAATATTTTACAATGCGCTGGATAGGAGGAAATAGCCCTTTTGAACTCTGGCCTCCTAGGTCCCCCGATATTACACCACTAGATTTTTATTTCTGGAGATCAGTGAAGAATGAAGTTTACAAAACCAGGCCCAGAAAACAAGAAGAACTTTGTGCTAAAATAAGACTCATAATCATAAAGGAATTGATAAATGTATTCAAATTGAAGGTGGATTAATTGAGAGAGGTTACATCCAAAAATTTACTAAAATTTCAGTCACGTGTAATGAGTAACTATCTCAAAAACTGACTGTTACTATAAATTGTTGTTTCTTTAATTCTTGCAATTACCCAAACGTTCATTGTTCTTTCTTTTCTCAATATATTTTTGTCAAATTAGACACTTCTGTTCAGTATTTTGTTTTTATATTTCAATGGCATCCTATTAAATTAAAAACCAAATTTGTAACCGTACCTATGTAGAATTCGCGGAAAAATATTGATAAAAACTAAAATTGCCAATTTCGGAATGTTTGGTATTGGGGTTCAAAATTAGATTCTGAACAATTTTTTCTAATATTTTTTTTTTGATATCTTCAACGCGAACAAAGTATCTAGAATGGGCCCCATTTGAGAGGCTGCCGTTGTCTTCAGTTTGTTAACTAATTTAAGTTGGTTGCCTCTAAATGTACATCTTATATAAATCTATAATTCTGATAAAGGTCAAATCCGCATTTCAAAAAATGACGGAAATATCCGGATGTCTTAATTTTAAATGAGACACACTATATATTGAAAGTGTATATATGTCGCCATATATAGGCATAAACTTGAATTAATATTCAAGGCACTGTCGACTTTATTACCGATACTTACATGTGATATTGGTTTAAAAGTGAACCACATCCTGCCATTAATAGATTTCCCTGATCAGCTGATATTAACACGGGCCCAAAATATTAGATTGATGAAATAAATGAGGTCCTTTTTTTTCTATACAATATGTCTCTTTTTTAAAATTAAGAAATTGTTTTTTATATTTTAATAAATAAATAGTTTGAAAAACTAAAAACACGCTTTTATTAGAACAAACTAAAACGTATTGAATAACATTTAATGTATAAATACTAAAATTTTATAAGCCCGACTCAATGAGTTGAGCACCTCACTAACATTTTTAATTGAATTCTCTCAATTTTCTCAAATGGAACACCACTCTGTATATTTTCCGGTGATGTGATTTAGAAATGAAAAACGAACATTTTTTTGTAAGAACTTCCCTAGGGCCAATAGTAACCAATTTCATTTTATTGAGCAATAATTACAATACTCAGATATAAACTTAAAAAAAGTAGTTTCTTCAAATGACTCAGAAGAAAAAAATATAATAAATGTTCCATATGTTACCCATTTTTATTGACACACATCTCTATGCGCTTTTGAAATGAGGTTCCCACTGTTCCTAAAACTGCCGGTGTGATAGATGTAAAGGCAGTTATTATTCTTTCCTTCATATTTTATACTGTTATTGGTATATCTCTATAAACAATTTCCTTCACGTGTCCGCATAAAAAGAAAACCATTTTTGGAAGACCTGGGGATCTAGTAGGCCATTTAGTGGGTTCATTTCTTCCAATCCATTAATTATGGTAGGTATTATTTAAGTGGTCTCTAACTGCATTTAAATAATGTGGTGGAGCACCATGTTTCTGAAACCACATCCTATTTCGAATTCTTTCAGGGAGATTTACCAATAACTGTGATAGATAGTTTTCCAAAAAATGAACATAAACAGCTTCAGTCAATGTACCATCAAAGCATTGCGGCCCTATTACATGCTCTCCAATAATTCCTCCCCAAACGTTTATAGACCATCTGTGTTGGTTATCAACTTGCATAAAAAAGTGAGGATTTTCCGAAGTGTAATAGTGGAAATTGTGTCTACTAACAAATCCATTTTTATGAAAAGTTGCCTCATCACTGAATAAAACAGTATTGAAGAAGTTGGCATCATGTTGCATTTCACCTCTGGCCCAATTACAAAATTGTAGGCGCTTTTGAAAATCGTCATCAGATAATTCCTGGTGCATTTGAATATGATATGCATGCAACTTATTTGTTTTTAAGATTCGACCCACAGACCGCCTACTTATTCCTACTAACGAGCTCACTTCTCTTTGACTAACATGGGGATTCTCAACCGTTGCCAGCACCACAGAAAACTCATTTTCCTCGTTCACAACACGTTTCATTCTTTCACTTTTTTATATTCGACATTTCCAGTCTACAGAAATCTATCGAGAAGGTTTTGGAAGCTGCTAACATCAGGAATCCTTCTTTCAGGATAACATTGGTTATAAATTCAATTAGCAAGTAAACAATTTCTGTCTGACTTATCCAAAACAAAGGTCATGTCTAAAAGTTCCGCTTTATTGAAATTCATATTGTAATATTCCAAATATTTTAAATTCAGTACAAATTGTAACGACCGATAAGTGTGATAAATGCTAGTTTGTACACGACAATTTATACCAAACTGAGGTTTTATTGCTTGTCGAATAACGAAAACCGAAAAGGACCGGTTAAATACTATTTACTAATTTCATTGGATTGGAAGAAATGGACCCACTAAATGGCCTCATTTCAAAATTGCATAAAAACGTGTGTCAATCAAAATGGGCAACACATCAAACACCTAAATACCCTATGCTATGCTAAGCCACATCAAACACCTATTACAAATTTTTCTAATAAATTTGAGGGAGCCTCTTTTTTTAAGTTTTTTCTTGAATTTGACACTTATTTATTTATAAAACGAAAATGGTTGCAATTAGCCATAGGAAAGCACTTACAAAAAGTTTTGTTTTTCATTTCTACATCACATCGTCGAAAAATATACAGGGTGTTCCATTTGAAAAAATTGAGAAAATTCTATTTAAAATGTTCTTAATTGAAAAATAATTTTTGGCCACCCTGTACATTTTTTGGAAATAATAATAATAATAATATTTATTAAATAAATAAATACACCATAGGTAATGACAACCCCCTTTATCCCGGAAGGCTCTAGAAGAGCCTTGTGTGGAAGGGGGCTACACATTTAGAGACAAAGGACACACACCCAATATCCGTGTATAGTGAAAAAACCCCTCGCACAGTATTTTTCACTGCCACGACCGGGGATCGAACCCGGAACTTTTGGGTGAGAGGTAAGTGCGCTCACCTCTCGACCATCAGTTATACAAAGATCCATTAGATTATAAAAATAACATAGGATAAGTCATACATGTAAAATAGCAGTTGACAATTGTAAATATATACATACACACACGTATATACACATATATCTATACGAACATAAAAATAAACATACATAACCTCTGACTTTTCCTTTGGCGTAAACGTCACGGGCGCAGAGGCCTTTTTTCCAATAATTCTATTATTTTGTAGATTCGGTGATTTGTTTTGAAGAGGATAATAGTACATGTGGTAGAAAACCCAAATAATAGGAAAGAATATACATAAAATGTACATTGTATAATTAACATATAAACAGAAAATATATACAGTAAGCAGAAATAACATAGTCATAATATACACTACATTATTATAGTCTACCGACAAATTCATTAACGCTATAATATGCATTTTGAACAAGCAGCTTTTTAACTTTTGTTTTATATTTCTGCAAATGAAGATTTCTGATGTCTTCAGGGAGGCTATTGTATAGTAAGATGCAATTATATTGCAGTGATTCCTTAAATTTGGCTCTTTTATGCCGTGGAATCGATAAGAGCTCTCCATGTCTCGTATTGTAGGTGTGTTTGCTATCAAGAGTTTCAAATTTCTGCAAGTTAGTTTTCACATATATTAAGCATTTATATATATAAATACAGGGTGCTGTTAGAATTTTTTTTGTGGTGAATGTGGTTCTACAGCTTTCTCTATAATTTAGATTAAATAGCAGTCTAATAATCCTTTTTTGAAGTATGAAGACTCTGTACAATTGGCTTGATTTTCCCCAAATACAAATTTAAAAAGACAAATGGGAGTATGCCAGTGCATAATAAACATCAACAAGTCCTGCCTCATCGAGTGTATCTTTTAATTACAGTACTGCAAAATATGCCTTGTTTAGTTTACTGCACACGTGATTTCCTTGTGATTCCCAAGACAATGCGTCATCTATATGTGTACCCAAAAATTTTGTGGAAGAGCTTAATTTTAGAGCCTTTGATGTAGTCTTACTTTTATTAAAACTTATAAATATCATTTTCGTCTCATTTAATATTAATCTACTACTGCACCAACTGATCATGTCGTCGATAATATTTTCAACATATTTATCCAAGTCGTCATAATTTGAAGCAGATACGGTAACAGTAGTATCGTCCGCATACATAACTGTCATCCCTCTTTTTATATGACAAGGAAGGTCATTTATATAAATGGAAAATAACAATAGCACTAGAATTGAGCCTTGCGGCACACCTAAGGTTATATCATGCATATCAGACGCAGCTTCGTCATATTTAACTATAAATTTTCTGTTTTCCATATACGAGATCAAACAGTTTAATAAACATCAACAACAACAGTAGTATCGTCCGCATACATAACTGTCATCCCTCTTTTTATATGACAAGGAAGGTCATTTATATAAATGGAAAATAACAATGGCACTAGAATTGAGCCTTGCGGCACACCTAAGGTTATATCATGCATATCAGACGCAGCTTCGTCATATTTAACTATAAATTTTCTGTTTTCCATATACGAGATCAAACAGTTTAATAAACATCCCCTTATACCAATATTGAGAATGATTCAATAACATTAATTAGATGTCTCATAACTGGTATCCTCATAAGTTTTTCTTAAATCCCATAGTTGTGACTGTGGTGGTTTTTTTAATATCTATCTGCAGATTGCATTATTTCAACAAAAAAATTCATTACATCCAAGTGGTTGGGAGATACTCAATGCTAGTATAGGAATATATAGAGTCTAGAAAGAGGCTTCAAAAAATGTACTGATATATATAGCATTCCATTTAAGAAAAGGCACTTGGTCCTGTAATTTTGTCTTTTTCTCGCCCTGTATGTTCGAAAATAATTTCCAGTTATAGACTTTTTTATCTAGTTTACTTGCAATTTTTAAAAAATTTTCTAGCTCTCGTAGAACTCGAGATATCGAGGTTCAACACACTATTGTCCCATCCTTTATATCACATTAGGCACAAAACTTACATTTTCTACAAGTGTTGACTTTGTAGATTATTTATATTTATTTTTGCAACGTAAAACAAAAATATGTGTCAAAGCTTAAATAAATATATATTCTGTATTCTATCTCCGCAAAATAATTTGGATCTCTTAAGCGGTATTCCATAATCATTATAATGTCTCTAATGTAATACGCTATGATTGATATTATGTGCGGAGGAAGTTTCATTTGAACATAAACAAATAATCCTCGGGCGTAAGCAAAAATTTCTATTATAAATCGCAGGCGTTGTTGAGCTAAAATAATAATGTACTTCTTTAGATACGACTAAATAATGTATCTACAGGATGAATTTACAATGAAATTTCGGTTCCTCCACAACATTCTCGTACAAAAATAATGAGAAAATGGTGAAAGATTAATGATAGTATCGAGTTCGTGCACGCGACGTCATGACATTTGCTTGGTGGTAAAACAATGAGTCTTTGTGCCTATTATTTAATGTTTTACAGTTTCAGCGACGCTTTGAGTATTTTTTGTTTATTACAACATTATGCAGATCAATAGTATGCTACTCATTTTTGTTCCTTGTTAAACTAGATCCAAATGAAAGAACGAATTGTTCGATTTTAAGCAATGCAATAATATACCGAATATGGATCCCAAGTCATTAAGTTTTTTAATAACCTACGGGGCTTTCATAAGAACTATTTACATAACTACTGGTAAATCTATATTTCTGTGACAGTGGACATAGGAGTGTAATAAACTCAAAAGAGCTCAAAGGATAACGATCTTTAGGAGGTGGTCAAAGTTAAATACTTAAAACTTTTATAAAACTTTCCTACTCATGAAGAACCTACCAAGTTATCTTTGAATTCCAAACAACGCTCGAGTGGAAAATTGTTTATGTTGTAGTCAAATTGTATAGAATTGTGCCTACGACTAAAAGTCACGATTTTGCATTTGGAAATGTTTAATTTAAGGAAGTTGTTGGAACACCACGTAGAAACTTTGTCTATTTCTGTTTGTAAGTAAATACAGTCACTGAGACTATTTGTATTTGTAAAAATTTTGAGATCATCTGCAAAAAGTAGATGCTCACAACTAATTACTGATGTTGTGTCATTTATAAAAATCAAAAACAGCAGGGGCCCCAAGTTGGAACCCTGAGGTACGCCTGACGTTGCTGTATAATTAAGAGATCCGTGACCGCCGTGTTCCACAAATTGCTTCCTTGAGAACAAGTAAGATGTCAAAAGCAAGGTTAAGGTATCCGAAAATTCAAAAGTTCTTAATTTGGACAATAACAAATAATGATCTATCTGATCGAGGGCTTTTTGGATGTCTGTGTATATGACATCCATCCCTCTGAATCCAGGCTGTCACATATGAATTGGGAAATACAAGCTAGATTTGTTACTGCGGATCTTTGTGCCATGAATCCATGTTGCATGGGTGATATGGACGATTTTAGTGTGCTGTAAATATGGTTACAAAAAATATTTCCAGTGCTTTCGTAAAATTCCATAAAACGGCAATGGGTCTGTAAATGATTATGGACGATGGATCGCCAGCTTTTAAAATAGGACATATTTTAGTAATTTTCCAGATATCCGGAAACTTGGACGCTGTAAGTATCATGTTAAAAATAATACGCAGCGGAGTAACAAACACCGCAGCACAGTCTCTAACTACGAAGCTGGGAACACCGTCAATACCGGCTGTCATTTTGTTTTTCAGTTTTTTGATTGCTTCAAAGATTTCATTTTCTGTAATACAGTTAATATTTATCAATTCGGATGGGTAAGATATGTTGTCGTTTGTGTGACTTGGATCCGAAGGAGAATAGACACTTGAGGAAATGTTTGCAAAACCATTAACTATCATTTGCGGTGTATCCAGTGTTTCATTGCTATAAGTGGCCGCTCCCGGGATTCTAGTTTTACCTCTTTTGTACTGAGCAAAGAACCAAAATTTAGAGGGATCGTGCGAGATTATATTTTGAACGACTGAAACATAATCTTTATAAGCAGATTCAATTTGTTGTTTTATGGTGGCCCTGAGTCGCATAAACTGATTAATGTAGTTTATAGTTGAATTTGTAATGATATCCTAATAGATATAAAGTTAAAAGAGTAATTGCTAACTTTTGATATGTGAAAAGAGCAAAGTACTAAATAAAGATAATAATAATAGCATTGTTATTACTTTCTAATAAAAACTAATATAAAAAATTTACCTACAAGTGCTTGATTATGCCAACACATAATACACTTCTGTGTTGTCTTAGTTTATATGCGAATAATGTCCAAATATGCGAACAAACCCGCATCAATTACTGGTTTGTGCCATGATCTAGCATCGGAATCTCTTGTATTCATGAAACGCCGCGCTAACTACTATTACGTGTTGCGAATACCGCACGCCATTTGAATTTTTTAAATTTGATGCAATAGCAAATGCTGTCTCACTTCGATGTCTCCTGGGGATAATCAGACCATTTGCTTGTTAAGCAAATCTTAAGAGTATAATTATAGCAGGTAGCAATTACACTAAACAAACATGTTCTAGGAAGTGTATTATACAAATTGCAGAAATAATTTGAAAGCTATTTGACTGAATTGTCGCACAGCTGTAAGCCGAACTACTTAAGTACATTAGAATTAGAATATGCGATGTTACTAGTTTCGACTTTCTCGGTGGTTAATATTATTTAGCTTTTTATGACTTACTTTCCTATAAGGAATATTCAGTGAGTACGTAAAAGTTGAAATAAGTTCCTTAAAATCGTTACAAAGCAAGTGACAAAAATTTGCTCAGACACGTCGATTTTTTAAAATGTTATGCCGCCATCGGCAATTTTTTCAAAGGGCAACCCCCATCAAAAGCACATCATTCTGCATCTAGTACGTTAAATTCTATGGCATATAGCATGACGAAATTATCGAGAAAACATATTAATTAGTAGTATGGAAATGAGAGGGGGTCGGTGCAGGAGCTGGAGCGGGAGCAGTGTTCAGTTTAGGGGGGGGGGGGGTTATTAAAGTAGTGGGAGATAATAGGGGACGGAGCGTAAGAGGGCGGGGTCTAGGGGTGATGGTGAGAGGCAATTGCAGTAGTAGGAGATAATTGTAGTGGTAGGGCAATTAGAGTGACGTGGTAATTAGAGTGGTTGGGTAACTAGCGTGGTGGGAACAGAGGTCAAGGGATCAAGTGGAAGGTGTCAATTACAGAGTAATTAAGGGTAATTAAGAATAATTTATGTCAAAATAATGGTAACTAAGTACAAAATAAGAAAAATTATAGTAATTAAGAGCAATTTAGTTACAAATAAGAGTAATTTAGATGAAAATAAGAGTAATTAAGGCAATTATGGCCCATAAGTCTGCCCGCCCATCCGTATGGCACTTGTTCATCTGTCTGTTCACCTGCTCGTCTGTTCATACGTTCGTCTATCCGGTCGTATACTGATAGTTAAATAATTCTATTTACTATATAATTTGCTTATTATCAACCTGGCAAATCAACAATAAATGCTCTACATTGCCTTGTCCAAGATATTGAAAAGACATTTACAGCTAAAGAAGTAGCTGTGTGTCCTTTCGTAGGTATAGAGGGTGCTTTCGACAATACCTCCTATGAATCCATAGAAAAAGCCGCGGAAAAAGGGGGATTACAGTCCCTTAAATTAAATGGATACAATCCACGCGCAGAAGCAGAATAATTATCGTAAATATATTGGAGGAGTTGGCTACGTCATCTACTACAGTTAGGGGTTGTCCACAAGGTGGAGTCCTATGAAATGATACACTGGTCCTACCTATCGGTTGCCAGACCTATGGCGACCCATGCAGCATGTGTCTGGTGGCCAAAAACAGAAGAAAAAATAGCACAAAGAAAGTTACAAAAATTACAACGTCTTGCCTGTTATACAGGCAGCAATGCACTCGTGTCCCACAGCAGCTATGGAGGCAATGTTTGACCTACTTCCTTTGCACTTACATGTGGGGAAGGAGGCAGCACTTAATACCTTAAGACTGCATCCAATTTGCGTCCATGACCAAACCTACTGACTCAATGCCAATCAAACAGGACTTTGACTGTCCGTTTAACGTGCTGATTGAAAGCCGTCAGAAAAGCAAGACGGAGGCACTACGATTGGAACAAGGATCATTTATCTGGTATACAAATGAATCTAAGATGGCTGAAGGGGTAGAGAAAAGCCCTCGGTGGCACCTCAATTATCTTCCAGGCAGGAATACATGTTATATATCTATGTGCCCAGGAATGCCTTCGAATTCGAAGGGAAAAGATCTATATGCTATCGGTGTAGCATTTTAAAATACCACTGTTGTAGGTATGCACCCAGGTGTACACTCAAGTATACATAGTGTTGCATTACCCATAAAACGTCAAAATCAACCCATAAAGTTTCAAAACAATTAATTTCATTTCACATTGTTTATTTCTATAGTTTCATAAAAATTTTTGGTTGTAAGGGTTGTTTTCTCTTTTAATGTATATATATATATATATATATATATATATATATATATATATATATATATATATATATATATATATATATATATATATATGAAAAATACTAGGTTCTCGGGTTGAACCGCGTCTGAGATTGTTAATGTCTCGACGTTTCGGCTCCCGTTTTGGAGCCATTTTCAAGAGAAAAAGTGAGTCAAGTAAAAATTGTCAAAGAAAATAATGCTAGGAGTTCGTGGAACTGGTTCGATTCCGGGGTCTCAATCTGCCTACTCCCCAGATCTCACCGCGATCCGTCTCTAAGGCCTCAACCTGCCTACTCCTTAGAGCGAACTCGCTGGCAGTATCGGACGAAGTGTTATTTATACGAAAGCTGTCTGTGGGTGGGAGAGTGGTGGGGGCTTGAGGGTCTGTTGATGGAGGCATCAGAGCAGAACGGCTGCTATCAGGATTATGAGGTGTGGATGAATATTGTGGGACTAGCCTGGAGATCAATGATTTCCAAGCGACTGGAAGACGATGACCGTCATCCCTTTTGTTTAGACAATTGGGACGTTTTTCAATCTCAATTGCTTCGCGGATGATTCGCGGTTTTTGGAAAAATGATGGTGCTATGGTTTTGGTGTTATCGAAGTCTATATTATGGCCTGTTAGAAGGCGGTGTTGGGCAAGTGATGATGTGGGATCGGATTTTCTAACTGCAAGACGATGTTCATATATTCTATTGTTAATCCGTCTGTTGGTTTGTCCAATGTAGGTTTGGGGACAGTTTGAGCAAGGTATTTCGTATACACCGTGGGAATCATTAGGTATTTGGTCTTTTGGGGTTCTGATTAAATTGGAAATTGTTTGGTGTGTTGTGAATATGGTTTTTATGTTATTGGATTTCAGGATTTTTGAAATTTTGTCTGTGACACCTTTGATGTAAGGTAGGAAAGCTTTTTGCTGAGGAGGAGTTTCTGTCTGATCAGTTTGGGAAGGATTTTGTGCTTTGTGTATGGATCGCGTTATATGTCCTTTGTCGTAACCGTTTTGTAGAAGTGCTTCTTGTAATGTTTGTAGTTCGGATTGTCTGTTGTGATTATCTGTTAGTCTGAGGGATCTGGTTACAAGAGTGTTGACAACGGAATTTATTTGTGATGGATGGTGGTGTGATTTTGAGTTAAGGTAACGGTTGGTGTGGGTTGGTTTTCTATACACAGAGTAGGAGAGTTGATTGTTGTTTTGTTTTGTAATGAGGACGTCTAGGAAAGGGAGAGAACAATTGTTTTCGATTTCAATAGTGAACTGGATCTGAGGGTGTATATGATTAATGTGAGACAGAAAGTTGTTTAGAGAATCTCTACCATGTGGCCAGATAACGAAGATGTCATCTACGTATCTTAGCCAGCAAGTAGGCTTCAGTTCGGATGAATTCAGAGCTTGGGTTTCGAAGTTGTCCATGTAGATGTTGGCTATGACAGGGGACAGAGGTGATCCCATTGGAGCTCCTCTCACTTGTTTGTAATAGTTGCCTTGAAAGAGAAAATAGGTGTTCGACAGACAATGTTCTAGAAGGGTCAGAGTGCTGGGAGAAATATTGTGTTTAGTTTTGAGAACGTTTAGGGCTTCAGTGAGTGGGATATTGGTGAATAGTGACACAATATCGAAACTGACTAGAATGTCGTTCTGGGAAATAGAGTAATTTTGAAGAAGATCAATGAAATTGGTGGAATTTTTGACATAAGAAGGGGCTTGTTCAGCAATGGGTTGTAGAGTATGGGCTAGATGTCTCGCTAATTTGTGAGTTGGGGAACGAAAAGCACTAACTATTGGTCGTAAAGGAATGTTGGTTTTGTGAATTTTAGGAAGACCGTATATTCTATATATATATATATATATATATATTTTTTTTTCTCATTAGTTGGCCAGAAAGTCTTTTGAGAAAGTTTAAGTTGGCAGCACGGGAAAGACGTCAGATTTCCGAGGAAAAGATGGCGAATTTCTGGTCTTTGGCCGGAGCACGTTGCAAAGGATGGAAGCTTCTTTTTTCGTTGGGCTCAACCAAGTTAGTTTTGGGCATTTTGTGAACCAAAAGTTCCGTATTTATTTGTATGAGGCTTGGTCAGCGGTCGCCTGAATATTTTATTTCTGAGAAACCTCCTATTTTTTGGTATATTTTTTGTGGAATTCATGTGCTACTCTCTACTTATGGGAGTGAGTTTTAATTTTTGTTTCATTAGTTTGTTCTTATACTTGTTTGGGACTGGCTATATTTTTTTGAGAATTAATCTATGTTCAAGTCAATTGTGATCTGCCGATGTACTAGCCAGCAACTAGGGTTATGAATTCACCAGCAGCCAGCGGAACACTAGCTATAGTAATCAGGGACAACCGGGTAGTCTCCTTGTTTGATGTCATGAAGACGACCAGCTCATATCGTACAGCAAGGAGTTTCTAGTCACGCTGCAGATGGGTTCGATCAGTGCTGGAACAAGTTTTATGTTTTCACCGTTTTTTCTTTTCCATTTTACTGGAGCAAGCTTATCGATGGAGCAGGTTTAATCTTCCTTTTATCATATTTTTTGTCATGAATTTAAATTTTTTAATCATTTAACTTTCTCATTTACTTGATATTTTCAACATCTACTCTACTGTAATACTTTTTTTTAAATTTAATATAAATCCAAGCTATGGGGCTCATTGTCTGAGTAATTAAACGTATTTTTTTGAAAATGTAAACCTGGTAAAGCAGCGTATGATCATGCAAAGCTAGTGCTTTAATAACGTATTTACACGCTAAGATAAACATCATTTACCCGTTTATCTATATTGTTTAATTTTTGTCAATTATTTGCATTTACGATTTAACTTCATAATTAGACCTTTCTAGCGCTTGTAGATATTGTATATAAATAAATGTACTTTTTGTTGAATTTTGTTTTTTATGCTCTCATCTATCTGATGATATTCGTCTCGTAATCTGTTAGTAGTAAACCTATCGTCTATTTTTTTAAAAGAGAAATATTAGCTTTTATAACTTTCAGTATTTAAGTAAGTATGGTCATGCAATGTTGCCTTCTTGGCTGAACAAAATTGTAAGGAACCTTTTATCAACCAAGTGGCGCCCTCTCATATCCACACTCCTTGTTCACGCCCTTGCTCTCATCCAAAAAATAGCAAAAGGGATCATTTTATACAAGGGGTATAAAAACAGTTACATCAGATAGCCAGGCAGCATTAAAAGCTCTTAGGTTCTATACCTTTACGTCTGAAATTGCCTGGGAATGTAAGCAATCCCTGAAGCAACTGGCCAACAACAACAAGGTAACCTTGATGTGAGTGCCAGGGCATGAGGGAATACAAGGTAATGAACTTTCTGACAGCGAAAAAGTAGCTGAAGCACAATTCATTGGACCTAAACCGTTGTGGCCTGGGACACATTATGGAGGAAATCCAAAAATGGGAAAAGGAACAAAAAAAAGTCCTACTGGAGAAATACTCCAGGCCAAAGAGAAGCGAAAAAGTTTATAACTTATTCGACAAAGAATCCAACAAGGCGTGTCGAACCTGAAAAGTCCCAATTAAGGCTGATAGCAGGCCTTTTAACTGGCCACTGCCTCTTGAGACATCATCTCAAGAATATGGGCAAGGCGGTACACGACAAATGCAGATACTGTGATATTGCCACTGAAACCGCGGAAAATATACTTTATGAATGCGCACTAGGTTGAAATTCCTAGAGCAGGTGGAATTCACGCTTGAAGACACTAGCCCCAAGCAAATCACAAGCTTTGTAAAAAGTCTTGGAACCTTGGGCAATTAAAAGCCAAACGACCCCTGAAACAATCTATAATCTACATCTACAAGAATGCATAATAAAATGAATGTTTTTTTATCTCATCGTAAAACTATAATTATGCAGTAGGACAATATCTAATAGTAAATAGAATTATTTAACTGTCTGTAATCGAACGGATAGACGAACAGGTAGACTTACGGATAGACAGACGAGCAGGTAGACAGACAGATGAACAGGTGGGCAGACGGACGAGCGGATAGACTGATGGACCATAATTGTCTTAATTATCCTTATTTACACCAAAATTTCCCTTATTTGTACCTAAATTGACATCAATTATTCTTATCCTTATTTGCATCTAAATTACCCTTAATTACAACAATTATTTTCAACTTACTACCATTATTTTGACCTATATTACCCTTAATTACTTCTAATTGCCCCCCACCCCTTGATCCATTGACCTTTGACTCCACCACGCTAATTACCCCATCATTCTAATTACCACGCCACTCTAATTGCCCCACCACTACAATTGCCCCCACCACTACAATTATCCCGTCCCACTTCAATTACCCCCAACTACTCTAATTATCCTCCACCCCAAATCTGAACACTGTTCCTGCTCCTGTTCCCGCTCCCGCTCCTGCACCGACCCTTTCTCATTTCCAAACTACTTTAACGACTTAGAACTATGTAATTAACCAAAAAAAATATATACAGGGTTACTGGTAATTCGATACATTCCTTTGGAGATGTGACGGGGCATGAGCTAAGGAGTAAATCTAGCCCTAACATACATTATGCAAAACTCAATGGTTTTTGAGATATTTCAATTTTTTGGTTTTTCTCAAAAAAGTAGATCTTAATGTCTTAAAAGTTAATTTCCGAAAAATCTACTTGACATTTTTTAATTTTTTTTTACTGGATTACCTGTCCAATATTATAGATATCCGTTTGGAATGAAAAATATCCATATTAACATTTCGATCATGTGAACATTTAAAATAAAAACTTGTATTTTTTTTTTTAAATCAGTTATGAAATTTACCTATTAGTTTTTTCAAAAAAATATTAAAGTAGCACGCGTACAAATTATTATAAAAACTTCCTTATTTCAATAGCTATCTAACTAGGTAGAAATGTTCAATGTACCTACCCTTGATAGTTCTAATAAAAAATTAGTAAAGATAATGCTGGTGGCGGAATTTATTAAACGACTAATCGTTCATTTTCATTTAAGTCAGTCAGTCCTTGACTTTGACGTTTGTGCATATATGTCATTAACTGACATTCTTATCTCCGTGTCCCTTAAGTTTGTTGGTCTTGTTAAACTAGTTATCGAAGATTTTGATTTTGCTCGTAGTTGTTGTTATTAGTTGTTGTTATTGTATTTTCTGTGCCATGGCCGCGTATGCCAACGCAGAATACGCTGATATCTTGTTTGTCTATGGATACTGTGGCGGCAACGCTGCTGAATCTCGCCGAGAATATGGTCTTTGGTACCCTAACCGCCGCTTACCAAATGCACGTGTATTCAGTACGGCATATCGAAATATCGCTGAAACTGGCTCCGTGAAATGTAGAAGAAGTGACGCTGGTGCTCCTCACGTTTATGAACCAGATGATGAGGAAGAAATATTGAGGTATTTTGAGGAAGACCCAACTATTTCAACTAATAAAGTCGCAAGACTAACCGGAGCGTCACAATGGAAAGTTTGGTCTACGATACATAGAGTTGGATGTCATCCTTACCACTTTACCCCTGTCCAAGGCTTGGAGGAAGGTGATCCTGGAAGGAGAGTGGAATTCTGCCGCTTTATGTTAAATACAGATGAAGAAAGTGCACATTTTTTAACAAGTATTTTATGGACGGATGAGTCGAAATTTAATCGCGAGGGTATAACAAATTTCCACAACCTACATTATTGGGCAGAGGAAAATCCCAAGTTAACACGTGAAACTAGTTTCCAAATGAAGTTTTCTATTAATGTCTGGATGGGAGTCATTGGCCACTATTTAATAGGGCCACACTTTCTTCCTCAAAATTTAAACGGGGAAATCTATGAAAATTTTTTAAGAAATGATCTGGCGGTGATTTTAGAAGATGTTCCTCTCGCCGTTAGACAGCGAATGATGTTTCAGAACGACGGTTGTCCAGCACATTATCGGCAGCAGTTACTTGATCAACGTTTCCCTAACCGTTGGATTGGAAGAGCGGGCCTAATACCTTAGCCAGCGCGAAGCCCTGACTTAACACCCCTTAATTATTACGTATGGGGTCATATGAAGGAGATGGTCTATGCCACACCAGTCAATACTATCGAAAAACTTAGACAAAGGATAGTCGATGCTGCCCAACACATAAGGCATAATCTGACAACCAGAGTAACAAGGACGGAAATAAGAAGACGCTGCCGTGTCTGTATATGAAATAGGGGCTCCCATTTTGAGCAAGACATATAAAAAATAAAGTACAACTTTGAAATTAATGAAGAATTAAACTCTACTTTTAAAATGTTTTTTACTGTTTATCTAAAAATAAAATTCGTACTACTTGTGTTATTTTTACTAGTATTTTCTTAGAACTATTAAGAGTACATTGAACATTTGTACCTTGTTAGATAGCTATTGAAATAAGGCAGTTTTTATAATAATTTATACGCGTGTTACGTTAATATTTTTTTGAAAAACCTAATAGGTAAATTTCATAGCTGATTTAAAAAAAAAAATTTTAAAGTTTTTATTTCAGATGTTCACATGATCGAAATGTTTCCAGATATTTTTCATTCCAAACGGATATCTATAATATTGGACAAGTAATCCAGTGAAAAAAAAAATTTTAAAATGTCAAATAGATTTTTCGAAAATTAACTTTCAGGACATTAAGATCTACTTTTTGAGAAAAACAGAAAAATTGAAATATCTCAAAAACTATTGAGTTTTGTATAATATATGTTAGGGCTAAATTTACTTCTTAGATCATGCCCCATCACATCTCCAAAGAAATGTATCGAATTACCAGTAACCCTGTATACAAGAATGCATTGAAATATAATTAAACCTAGAAAATAGCTTATTATCAATTACAAAAATTGTTCGAAATGTCCTTAATTTTCCCTTATGCACAATTGCACAATCTAAGGTTTTTTAAAGAATGTTGAATATCCTGTAAAATTCATATTATGTAAACAAATACATATTATGTATTATGTAATTATTATTTTCTACAAATAAACATTATTATTATTATTATTATTATATTTCGGGAAAATAAGTCACGTTACAAGTAGGGTGAACAATTTTTACGTAAAATAATGTCAATGGTTTAAGATTGTTTTCCTCTTTTTCAGGTCTTTACACAAACAGCTTATCAGAAGCTTACGAAACAATCCCCAGGAAAGTATCAGCCCTAGGTGAACACGTCTCGCACAATGTGACAAGCTTTCACGGAGACAGGAACGATCGGGTGCACTTCAATATATCAATAGATGGAAAACATCACCTTTTGATGCTGGAGCCTGCCTTGCATTTCTTAGCTCCTGCTATAATCATAGAAAGAAGAAAAACAAATTCTTATACTCGGACGAAACCGCAGTATAAATCTAGCAACTGCCATTTTCAAGGTGTTGTTCATGGCCAGACGGATTCCAGGGTGGCCGTCTCAGCGTGTAATGGACTGGTAAGAATTTTTTGTTGTTGCTTTGCGGTGCGTAGTTTCTGATAATAAGAAATGATTATGTGCAGTGACGGATTTATATTCTCTTGTTAACTACTTTGACTATTTTACGTTTATCAATTGGGTTATACCGTGAGCCACAAACTAGTAGCTCGCCTCTATAACTTTTTTATTTTTGAACATATCGAAAAGAAACTAGTAGGCTATTGATTTTGTTACAAAAAACAGGGACATAAGGAACTAAGACGGCAATGGGTTTTTATTGCATAAATCGTTCAATTGGTCATTTAAGATGAGATGAGTGCTATTAAATTAGCCGTGTAAATTGGAGACAGGGTTAAAAATGCGCTGAAAGTGTTATAACTCGAAAACGAAGCAAAATTCAGGTATAGTTATTAGGAAACTTTTTGTAGAGAATCAAATTTCCCATCAGAATGGCTTATTTAAAAAAATAAAGAATAATTTTTTATCCGAAAAGTATTCAAAGAAAAAACAATTAAAAAAAGCAAAAAATTCTACTTCTGTTTTTTTCAAATTTTTTTGCCTATAACTTTTTTTGAGCAGAGATAGAGGTATAGGCATTGCTGTATAGAAAAAAAAGTTGATCAATTTTTCTTTAAAATGGTGGTCTCAAAACGTTTTCTCAATGAAAATTGGCAGAAATTTAGCTATTTTCTTCGATTGTTTTAAATCTTATTTTTTATAAGAAAATTGATTTTTACTCAATAAAGCAATGTATTTCAAGTTAATCTGTTGATAACGAGTAATTATTTTCACAAATGTATAAAACTGTGATGGTTTTTTAAACAAAGTAACAATAAATTATTCTTAAATATTGCTTTTTTGTCTATCTTAAGTATGAATATTTGTAAAAATATATTTGAAATGAATTTAATTTAAAATATATTAGTTAATTAGACTAATTATGTTTATTAAATAATGAAATATTGCTGTAAAATATGGAGATTCGTAAAATGTATTTGAAGGAATGAATGAAAAATGGCTTTCGAATCAACTCAAGTCGTCACGGAAGCTGTAGTTGCAGGAAACTGGGAATAATTTGTTCTATATTTTGCAAAGAATGTAAAGGTCTTAATTGCGGCAATATACTAGAAGCAGAGATTGCAGAAGAGGATGTCCTTGAAGACGTGGATGAAGATATTGATATTCAGTTTGAAAATGTTATTGAAGAGATGGAATGAAATGTTTATAATTTGCAAATAGTTTAATAAAATATTATAATATAATAATATATACAGGCTGTCCATTTTATCAGGGCACTCAAGAATATCTCACCTAATATTGGTCGTACAAAAAAAAATTATTTTTACGAAAATTGTGCCGATTTATATAACCTACAAAATAGTTTAAAGACATTTGAAATCCATGGCCTACTTTAAGAGTTATGTCGGAAAATATCGAAAGTGCGGAAAATGTCTAGGCCAAATATCTCTGTTATTTGAAGAGATACGAGAAAAATTATAGGGCGAAATTTTTTTTCAAAACAGAGTGTTTCAACGAGGTTTTATCTAATTTTTTTCAAAACCGCTGTATTTTGAGATTTACTCTTCAGGCTGTTAAAAAAATTATTTTGAAACGGGCGGGAAATGGCGCCATTAAATAGAGTATTTTACTCCCTTTTCACCGATATATCACATGCCATATTTATTCATTGGTACTACGTTAGTAGTTATAAAAACATTTTTCTTAACCAATAATTTTTTTTTAACAAGCATTATACTTGCCGTGGAAAAGTATGATTAAATAAAACGATAAAATAATTCAATAAGTTGTTCAAATCTTTGCTATAATAAAACATTAACACAATAAAGAAGAATAAAGTAAATTCAGGTAACAAAAACAAAATAATAATCAAGAAAGCAACATGGAGCAATTATGGAAAGAGTATTCGCAGTTATGCCAATGTGTAGAGGTCCTCCATAAAAGCGTCACTCCTTGCTCAGAAAGCTAAAATGTCTTTACCAATTAATTTAAGTATAATATCAATTTATTTGTATTCCATGATTTCACTATTATTTCAATTATTTTAAAATAGTTGGCTATGAATAAATTTGATAATTTAATTTTTTGACAGATCATCTCAGTTAATACTTAAACTCTCACTCAATCACACCCGTTTAAGAATATAGAATTTTCAAAAATGATTTTCACTCACATTGATCATTATATGTTCGTTACATATTGCCAATGCAATTTTAACTCTAGATTGGCTCAAGTAGAATGTAGAAACAGATTTCCACAAACACTACAGGCGAATAAAACTCTGTTCAGAAAATTAGCTACGAAACTGAAAAATAAAGGTTTATTTTTAAAGAAGAAGACAAGGTTGAACAGTGTTACGATAATGTAAATAAGGTAAACCGAGTTATTAATTATGTAAGAAATAAAAATACAGAAAATGTGGAAACATCATTAAGAGAAATTGCATGTCATATAAATAGAACAAGTGCTAGAAAAATTTTAAAGAAAAATGGTTACCGGTGATAAAGCCAAAAAAGTTCACAATTTACAAGCCACCTACAAAAGGTGGTCCTCCTTGGTTTGTCCTCCAAACCAAGGAGGACGACTTTTTGTAGGTGGCTGTTGAAAAAGAAGCGTGCCGATCCATTGATATGTAGTAAAATACTTTGGTCCGACGAGGCAGATTTTTCCAACAATTTAATTTTTTAATCGCAATATTCATTACAAATGGACTTCTGAAAACACACACTGGCATAGACCGACTGGGTTTCAAAATGGTTTTTCAATAAATGTGTGGATAGGTATTTTAGGCACCAATTTAATAGGTCCTTATTTTTATGATGGTCACCTCAGTGGTCAAAGGTACCTAAACTTTTTGAATAATGAAGTTAATGAATTTTTAAATTACCTACCTTTAGAAAATCGACACAATTTTCAATATTTTCAACAAGAAGGAACTACTCCTCACAATTCCCAGATTTGCCTAGATTATTTAGACGAAATTTTACCTCAACATTGGATAGGTACCAATGGATTTATTCGATGGCCCCCTCGTTCTCCATATATAACCCCAATGGATTTTTTTATATGGGGGTATATTAAAGAGGCCAGAGAAATTCAAACGTACGCCGACTCACACGACTACAGGAATTTCTTTCAAGGAGTAAAAGCAGTGTACGGCCCCAGTCGGAAAAATATGTGCCCTATTAAAGATTTAAATGGAAATCTCCTCAAAGAAGATCAGGAAATAAGAGCCCGATGGAAAGAACACTACTCTAACATTCTTAACCAGCAAAGTCAAGCCGATCACGATATTATAAATCTTATCCCTCAATATGACACCTTCGAAGACTTAGATAAACCACTAACAACGGAAGAGATCTTAACCGCCATTGGGCAGCTAAAAAATAACAAATCTCCCGGCGCCGACTCACTCCCAGCTGAGATCTTTAAAGTTGTGTCGTTAGAGCTCATACCCTACCTCAAAAAACTGTTTGATGTCGTGTGGGAAAGTGGTCAAGCTCCGCAGGAGTTTCGTGATACACTTTTAATCAACCTCTTCAAAAACAAAGGAAGCGCCGCGGACTGTGGAAATTACAGGGGTATAGCTCTCCTGGCTGTTGGAGGGAAGATACTCACTAAAGCGATGGCAAATAGGCTAACACCTGTTATGGAAAAGTTACTTCCTGAAACACAGAGTGGCTTTAGACCAAACCGAGGCACATCGGATTTAATCTTCACACTTAAACAGCTTCAAGAAAAAGCACTCGAACATCAAGGAGAAATTCACATGGCCTTCATTGATTTAACCAAGGCGTTTGACTCGGTGGACAGGGAAGTGCTCTGGAAAATTATGTTCCGCTTAGGTATCCCTAGAAAATTTGTGGAAGTATGTCGCAGTCTACATACAAACAACAACGCCCAGGTTATGTATAATAATGAGGCAACCGAACCTTTCCAAACCCTCACTGGAGTTAGGCAGGGATGTGTCCTGGCACCCCTACTCTTTAATTTGTTTACCACTGCTCTAACAATTATTGTTGACAACAAACTGACAGTCATAGGAATAGGTCTCAGATACCGTTTTGATGGCGGTCTGTTTAACATAGGGCGCTTTAGAGCTTTCACGAAGACACGCACACGATTCATTTGTGATCTCCAGTATGCGGATGACTGTGCACTTTTAGCCTCTACGCCGGAAGAGCTTCAAGAACTTTTAGATGTGTATGCCCAGAGCTATGATTCCTTGGGACTTAAAATCAACATTGGAAAGACTAAGATTATGTCAACTCCTCATCAAGTGAACCAAATAGACATTACACTTAACGGAAATTCTCTTGAAGTGGTGGATCATTTCAATTACTTAGGCAACGTTGTTAGTGACAAAGCAAACATGGACAACGAGATTCGCAATAGAATTAACGCTGCATCTAGAGCACTCTGGGGACTTAGAGAAAGAGTATTTGACAACCACGACCTTGCTTTGTCAACGAAAATAGCTGTCTACAGAGCAGTTGTCATTCCAACACTGCTATATGGATGTGAAAGCTGGGTCACTTACCGTCGTCATGTGAAAGAATTAGAACATTTTCAGCAAAGACACCTCAGAAGTATGATGAAAATCCGTTGGTTCCATCATATATCAAACGTGGAAGTACTCAGGAGAGCAAACAGCCTTCCAATTGAGGTGCTTATTTCAAGAGCACGCCTAAGATGGGCAGGTCACGTTCATCGTATGCATGATAACCGCCTTCCTAAATGTGCACTTTATGGTGAATTGCTAAGCGGTAGAAGAAGGCGTGGCGGTCAACGAAAGAGGTTCAAAGACGCTCTCCATGAAAATCTAAAATCCTGCGGTATTGCAGACGAGTAATGGGAACAACTTGCAGCGGACAGAACCGAATGGCGAGGGGTTGTGGCCAGCTATCAAGGAAATGTTGCTGCAAGAAGGCCGAATCCAAGACCTAACCAGGTCTATGTTTGTCCTGACTGCGGTCGACATGTGCTCTCCCGAATTGGCCTCTATAGCCATAGTCGTGTGCACCGTAGATGAATGGGAATTACAATAGACTACACCTTTTACTTGTTTTTTATTGTACACAATCTATCGACTGTAACATTTTTATACTCGGACTCGAGTAACGGCTAATAATAATAATTAAAGATAAGGTGTTTTCGGCGACACCGCAAAATGTGGAGGACCTAAAAGCTCGAATTCAACAGGCATGTATTAAAGTTACCCCCGAAATGCTGAGTAATGTTTTAAATGCAGTGCCTCGCCGCGCTCGATTATGCATGAGAAATCGCGGTGGACACTTTGAACACTTGATATAATATCTTAAAAATTATTTTGAGGATTAGATAAATATTAATATTCTGTGTGCTATATTCTTTTTATTATTAATTTGTATTTGTTGCCTCAATTTACTTTATTCTTCTTAATTGTGTTAATGTTTTATTGTAGCAAAGATTTGAACAACTTATTGAATTATTTTATCGTTTTATTTAATCATACTTCTCCACGGCAAGTATAATGCTTGTTAAAAAAAAATTTATTGGTTTTAAAAAAATGTTTTTATAATTACTAACGTAGTATCAATGAATAAATATGGCATGTGATATATCATTGAAAAGGGAGGAAAATACTCTATTTAATGGCGCCATTTCCCGCCCGTTTCAAAATAATTTTTTTAACAGCCTGAAGAGTATACCTCAAAATACAGCGGTTTTGAAAAAAAATTAGATAAAACCTCGTTGAAACACTCTGTTTTGCGAAAAATTTTCGCCTTAGAATTTTTCACGTATCTCTTCAAATAACGGAGATATTTGGCCTAGGCACTTTCGATATTTTCCGCTATAACTCTTAAAATAGACCATAGATTTCAAATGTCTTTAAACCATTTTGTAGATTATATAAATCGGCACAATTTTCGTAAAAATATTTTTTTTTGTACGACCGATATTAAGTGAGATATTCTCGAGGGCCCTGATAAAATGGACAGCCTGTATAATAATATAAATATTCTTACCTGAATAAGCTTTATTGAATAAATTCCTCAAATTTACTAGAATTATAGTACATTTATTGGAAAAAAGACGAATCTCTATATATCAGATAGATAAAAAATCAATATTTCAGTATAATTAATTGTCACGTTGTTTAAAAAACCATCATAGTTTTATACATTTACAAAAGTAATTATCAATTATTAACAAATTAACTTGAACACACATTGCTTTATTGAGTAAAAGCCAATTTTGTTATGAAAAGTAATATCTAAAACAATATCAAAGTAAACGCGATAATAATCGAAAAAATGGCTAAATTTGAGTGATTATATCTCGGTCAATTTTCATCGAGAAAACTTTTTGAGACCACCTATCTCTGCTCAAAAAAAAGTTATTGGCAAAAAAAGTAAAAAATCCACAAAATTTGTTTTTTTGCTTTTTTTATTGTTTTTTGAACATTTTTCGCACAAAAAATTGTTTTTTACTGTTTAATATAAGTCATTTCTATGAAAAATTTGATTCTCTACAAAAAGTTTCCTATTAACTATACCTGAATTTTGCTTCGTTTTCTAGTTATATTTAAAAATTGAATGTGTTGCATTTTCGCTCCTGTCTCCAATTTGTACCCTCTAATTTTCTATTTTAATGGCCCTCCGCGGTTTTCTCATCTTAAATGACAAATTGAACGATTTATTTAAAGCCTTTGAACGTCTTAATTCCTTTCTATATGACATAATCAATAGCTTATAGGGGATCCAGAGCCATTCAGAAAACTGTATTTTTTGACATATGAAGTAATTTGATACTGCTTCCAGTTTCACCGGAAATGACCCTAACTTTTGATTTTTAAATGCAACACCCTGTATATTATATTGTTGGATTCAGGATGAATATTTGAACATGTGTGGTGATTTTTATAAATTTCTGACCAATAATTATTATTTTTTTATAGCAATTATAAATTTTGATCTAGACTGCTATGGAATAATATAACACGCAGTTTGGCATTTTAATTTCTACGGAAAAAATATTTATACATATTTACTACTATTAACCATTTTGTAGGCGTTTTAATGCAAGTAATTTAATTTTTTTGAAATAACTCGTTTTTTTCAAATTGGACTGTAATGGCTCCTTGTGTCCATTAAATCGTCCTTTTTTTACAAATCCATTGATACCACTATGCTTGAGTTTTTATGGACATTTATTTAAAAAAAACTATAAAAATAGCTTGTACTTGTAGTATTTTAAATCTACAATTATTATAAGGCTATCAAAATATTTCGCATCAAGTTACCTTTGCATACTAAAAAAGAAACAAAATTATAGAAATGACAGTTTTCCAATTGAAACTTTCAGTTAAGTATTGTTACAGTGGTGTATACAAATAATTAGAAAGTTGACATGCTTCTTATTTACGGGAAATGTCATAAAGCGTGTACACGATATTTATAGAGAAAGATTTCGGGAAAGAATACCTCCATCGGCATTATTTTAAGAAGTTGGGAAAGAAAATGCAAAATTTTCTCGAAAAGAAAGTTGGGCGCTACGGATTTAATTTTTTGGTAAAAAGCCGAAAACCATTTAGTGAACTTAACAAGAACCTACTTACAGATGATGTTGAACAATGTCACAGGGAGCGATAATTGGTACTATTGAAAACCTTCCAAATACCTACTTGGAGGGCGTATTGTTCGAAACCTTTAACTTACTAAAGGTTGCTCGAACTAAACAAGTGTCTGTGCCCCAAAGAAATCTTTATTTCACTAAAAGAATTTCTAAAGTTTACACTTTGATAAAACATTACAGTATATGGACTAATACCGTAAATTAACAGATGTTAAAGTGAGAATCTGGTAATATTGCAGACTTGCTGTTTACACCTTCAATGAATGGAGTCTTTCATTAACCAAATAAAACTTCTTCCTAAGCTGGAACTTACGAAGGTAATATTGCCAGACTTTAATATCAAAACGAATTTACAATTAACTAACACAACTTTACACATTACTTCGCAGTAATACACCACTTGCAATCGTACTTTTTACATATTTTCCGGTCCGCTTTACTGCTCTCGGCGGACCCCATCACATCAACGGGAAGGACTTTTATTATACTTTCCAAAATGGATATTAAATTTTCACAAATAAGGGTTCAAAACGACTGTTTCAGACGGAGAATAATACAAAATCTATGCTTACTGTTCGTTTTTGCTTAACTGCTTCACTGATGGTACCAATTGGACGTCGTAACACTATAAATCTAACACAGTAAATACTAACACTTTCTTAAATTTAAACCTGAAAAGGAATTTTGAAAACACAAGAAAAAGGCAATATAAAGTTAAAAATATATATATTAAATCTTTTAAAAAATTATGTTTTACAAAAACGTTCAAGAAAAATGTATCGACAAACTATAGTCTGGCCCGTGTACAACACATACTGAGGAACGGAACGGCTCATAATGTACCAACCACCATCCAATGTGCAGTTTATAGCTAACGATTACACAGAAAGATTCAAGAAAAGTTCAATGTTTATAATTTTAGTGGATTTTTGCTTGCCTGTGTATTTACATATTATCAGTTCAATATTAATTTAGTTCGCTCTTCGGAGCTTAGAAATGCTTGAATCGCAACGCCTTTGAATTATATTGTGGCAATTATAAATTCATATGTTCAGGCAAGGCAGTCCCATGCACGTTCTGAGTACATGGTAACTATACTTTTCTCACACCGAATCACTGAGGAACCGGTCGATTTTCATTATACTTTCTAAATTTTGTGGTCGGGACGGCATTACATTCCCGTGCAGCGACATTTACTGCACTTTCTAAAATTACACTTCTTGATGAGTTTCCAATATTTTGGTATAAAAAAACGCTCCATAGAACGAAAATGTGAATTTACATATAAAAACCTCTTCCAACGGCATTTTACGTGAAGCACGCTTTTCATGCGAAATGTCGGATTTTGTTGCAGTTTCTAAAAGTTCATCGACGGTTCTGGCGTGTTCTTTAACATATGCACAGAAGATTTGCAATCATAGGCGTGGATTGCACAGAGGATATACCATCTTTCGGAGGGGATGTAAAACTCTCGGTCTCTTGTCTATTATATGTTAGGCAGTAAAAGATCCCTACCCTTCTAAAGACAACTGGTTCGGCAAAATTCCTGGTTGGGGTAGCTCGTCTACAGGCCTCGGTATTAGGCCCCAGTAGTGTAAATAGGCCGGTGCTAAATAAATATTTTAAAAAATATATATTTTCGGATGAATTCTATCCGATAATAGGGTAGGGAATTCCAGTACTTAAGAAATAAAATAGCTGTTACAATGTTCATCATATACTTTAAAATTTGACAACATAATTATATAATAATACAATTAAGTGAGTACATAATTCACATTACAATACATTTTACATGTAGATTTGCAAAAATTGTGTACATGTCTTAGAGCTATAACTATTATTTTGAAGTTTTCCGTTTAGTTCAAAGTTGAGCAAGAAAGCATTATTTAATAGTTTTGGATGCAGTTTAATTAATTTATAGTATTTAATTGTCTGACTTCTCACGAAAAACTTAAAAATAAACAAAGCACAAGACAGAAGATATGATCGAGTTTAATAACTGTATGATAAAACAGGTTCCATTCAAGCATTTGGATTGAAATATGGCACGATTTCCTCAATTGGATTTTCACAAGGCATCATTTGTCGTAGTTGGGTCTAAAAGTGAAAAACGGTGTCATGAAATTAAAAACGTTGAATTTTTAAAGATAATAAAGATGTGTCAAATGAATGCAAGATTATAAGAAAATATGTTGCATAGTAACAATTAATATTTTCCTGATTTATGAAGTTTAAGGACAAACTCGAAATTAAAGAATCTTCAAAACGTTTTGTCCAGTCGGTGTTAGAAATAATCCCACCTTCTTTATTAGAGAAGTTAAAATAGCAAATAAATATATTAATGAAATTCAAAGTTATTGAAACTATAAATGAATACAAGATGGGTGGGTTCTGTTGTGGCGATTCTGAATAACTATGCTCGTTAAGTCTTCTCTCAATGAAATATGGTTCAGTAAGGCCAGCAAGATATGAAATAGTACATCAGGCGTAAACTTTCTTAAATTCTACCTCTTAGAATAACACTACCACAGGTAATTACGTCTGCGTTTATCCCGGAAGGCTCCAAAAGAGCCTTGTGTGCGAGGGGGCTATACATTTAGAGTCAAGGTATACACTCCCAATATCCGTGTATAGTAGAAAAATCCCCCTCAAAGTATTTTCACCACGACCAGGAATCGAACCTGGGACTTTTGGGTGAGAGACAATTACCAATTACAACATCTTTATTAAATTATATTAATTGCATACTCGGGATTACTTTCAGATGTTTGGGTGTCAGTGAAATATCGTGTTTCATATCAATGTTCAATGTTTATTAACGAAATTGCCTATTAAGTTTTTGCTAATTTTTGCAATAGAACTCCCATCTTCAACTACTCATTTACAGAATGTGATTTATATTATTTCCAAACTTTACAAACTCTAATGAAGTAGATTCTTCCGGGTCTTGCCGTGGCCGTCGAACTTGACTTGACGTTTCTCTGATCATCCTGTCAGCTTCCTCAGAAGGATTCTAAAGACTGAATCTGTTGTGTTACACTCCTCGTTATATACCTAGGCGCCGCTTCGCTTCGTCATTGGTCGCGCTTGGTTCGCTTCGCTGCTCATTCGTCGTGTTTGGTTGACCGTGACTTACTACGGTGCTGGTACTTGGCAATACCAGTCTCCACGTGTTACTAAGTCGATACCCATCCTCTCTGTTAAAGCTGTTCACGTTTTTCATAATTTCAAGTGATTCCCTAATGATTCGCGGATAATAGCGCGTATTCCTGTCTAATATATTGACGTCCTCGTAGTCGATTTTATGGTTCTCGTTATCATGGACATGTTCTGCTATCGCCGACCTATCCGTGTATCCAAATCTGGTATTTTTCTGGTGTTCTTTGATTCTGCACTGGATACTTCGTCCTGTTTGTCCGATGTAGCTCTTACCACATTTACACTTCAACTGGTAAACACCTTTTGATAACAGTTTGGGGACAGGGTCTTTGACTGAGGGAAGCATCTGTTGTATTTTCTTCACTGTTCCAAACCGTACACCTATTTTCTTTTTGAATAAAATCTTCTTCAGCCTATCTGTGACTCCCACGACGTAGGGTAGGCATGCATACGTTGTTGGTTGTCGCTGTTCTCCTTCTGTAGTTCTCCTGTAGTTATTTACTACTCGTTGTATATTGCTTTGACTGTATCCGTTCTTCTCTAAAGCTTGTTGGACATTCTGTAGTTCCTCTGGTTTGTTCTCGTCGTCGCATATTGTGTTGGCACTGTGGACCAAGGTTCTAATTAACGCTCTCTTCTGGTCCTTGGTCCACAGAGCCAACACAATATGCGACGACGAGAACAAACCCGAGGAACTACAGAATGTCCAACAAGCTTTAGAGAAGAACGGATACAGTCAAAGCAATATACAACGAGTAGTAAATAACTACAGAAGAAGAACAGCAACAACCAACAACATATGCATGCCTACCCTACGTCGTGGGAGTCACAGATAGGCTGAAGAAGATTTTATTCAAAAAGAAAGTAGGTGTATGGTTTCGAACAGTGAAGAAAATACAGCAGATGCTTCCCTCAGTCAAAGACCCTGTCCCCAAACTGTTATCAAAATGTGTTTACCAGTTGAAGTGCACATGTGGTAAGAGCTACATCGGACAAACAGGACGGAGTATCCAGTGCAGAATCAAAGAACACCAGATAAATACCAGATTTGGATACACGGATAGGTCGGCGATAGCAGAACATGTCCATAATAACGAGAACCATAAAATCGACTACGAGGACGTCAATATATTAGACAGGAATACGCGCTATTATCCGCGAATCATTAGGGAATCACTGGAAATTATGAAAAACGTGAACAACTTTAACAGAGAGGATGGGTATCGATTTAGTAACACGTGGAGACTGGTATTGCCAAGTACCAGCACCGTAGTAAGTCACGGTCAACCAAACACGACGAATGAGCAGCGAAGCGAACTAAGCACGACCAATGACCAGCGAAGCGAAGCGGCGCCTAGGTATATAACGAGGAGTGTAACACAACAGATTCAGTCTTTAGAATCCTGACAGAATGATCAGCGAAACGTCAAGTCAAGTTCGACGACTACGGCAAGACCCGGAAGAATCTACTTCATTAGACAACGGCCGTGAAAACCTGCATTCTACTATTTTACAAACTATGTAAAATTTCAGTTTTGATTACGTTATATGTCCTTCAATTACTATTTTTCAGAGGGAAAACTTTTACGGTTAACATTTTTATTAGATTATCAAATGTGACAAAATACTATTGCACTTTTCTGAATGATTTTTTGGCAAGAGCCTTTTTGAGATAGAAATAGAATCATTTTTGAATTCCAACAAGCCAATCGTGATAAAAAATAAACCTCCTCACCATTAGAATATGGCACATATGTGATAGTTTGAAATGAATTTCTTGTTCCTCTGCTCGCTTTCCACCGTTCCAGCCCTTTGAAAATGTAACTCCACCACTAGCATTCGCGTCTGAACCCACAATGCACAACCAGTACATCAACACAAAAAGAAATCCAACTGTGTTTATTCCTAGTGCCCTAAAACATAAAATATGTAATAATTACAATTTACATTTACTCTTAAAGATTAACTAAATGAAATAAATTTTAGGTGTGCCTAGAATAGAGTATACAGTTTCAGTTAACATTCGCATAGCCGATACCTCGGAAAATAAAAAAAATATTTTTATTCTCTAACCGGTAATAGATCGCTATAGTTAATGCCTTCTTCGGTAAGTACAATTTCTTGTTATAACATTATCACCCGAAATGGCACTGTAGTTTTTAAAAACATTTATCGGCCAAGGAAGGTTCGAAACATATGCCATTCATTTAAAAATTAAATTTTAAGCAAAATTATTGTTCTTATTCCAAAAAGTCAGATCTGCAGTAATTTTTGAGATATTTTAATTTTATTGTCTAATTTTGAAGTGCTGTAATTTTTTTAATTGCTCTAACTTTTTTAATCTTGGTTTTCGGATGTATATTCTTGATAACTTTTGTGCCTGATACGAGAGAATTATTTAGTAGTTTGAAATGTTTTTTAATAGCACTTCCGATTTTACCCGAAATTACTTTAAATTAAGAAATTTAAATTAAAATAATTTAAATATTCTTGCTCGACACTTTCTATCACTTGGATGTATTATTTACATTTTTAATCTTACTACATTACATGCAAAACAATAAATCGAAAAAGGTTGAGCCCCGTCCGAGATTCAATCTCTGAACTCTCACACGGAAGCGGGATTGCTAACCACTTAAGTTAAGTTCTGACTTTTAACTCTCGTTAGCCATGGAAAAATTGTAATTGTTTATTTATTAACTGTCAGAAGTTTAATTTTCTTTGCGTGTGTCATTTTAAGAATATGTTTGTAAAATTTGCCCAAAATATGGCCCATACCAATGTTGACAAAGTTAATGTGTTATTAATTTATGGAAAAAGTAATAAAAATGCAAAAGCAGCCAAAACGTATGTATCAATTACACTTTCCAAACAGACCACAACCCTATCGCAAAACTTTTTCCAATTAAAATTAAATTAAAATATTAATTAAATAATTGATTAAAATAATTTATTAAAATATGGTAGTTTTAATAAGTTAAAACGTGAAAGAATATGAACCCAGGAGACTACGACTCTAGTTTTATAAACCGTTAACAATGGTGCCCACTCATCATTGCGACAAATAAGAGCCTCCACCAATATATCACTATCGTCGTGCCAAAGAATCTTAAAAGAAAATAAGTACTGTCCATGTAAACCACACTTATTACATAATTTACTGCCTACGGACTATGATCGTCGCTTAACCCGCCTTAAAAATATACTTTGGAGTGACGAAAGTAAATTTCACAGTAACGGCACAATTACAAAACATAACTGTAGATATTGGTCAGAAAACAACCTAAGATGGAAAATTCGAACAAGAAACCAAACTGTGTTCATAAATGTATGGTGTGGTTTTTTAAATGGTTATAATTTAGGTCCGTTTCTATACCATGAAAATTTAACCGGTGTGCGATATTTAAGATTTTTAGAAAATGAGTTTCCAAGACTTTTATATAATCTTCTCCACAATAGAGCTGAAATTTGGTTTCAGCAAGATGGCGCACCACCCCACAACTCTAATATTGTTGTAGATTATTTGATTAACACCAGTTAGATTCCAGCGCGTTCTTCGGACTTGACCCCTGTGGACCTTTTCTTGTGGGGATATTTAAAATGTCAATTATATCAAGAGCCAATAGAAGATATGGCAGATTTATACAATAAAATCTACGCGTGCGCTGGTGCAATTAATAGATACACATTATGCTACATTCTACCGGATCATAAATACGTTGGATAGTTAGTGTTACAAGATATTACAGAGAGAAAAAACTTACTTGGGCTGGTGAGGCGTAGCAGATCGCAGACACTATCTAGCCCGGATAAGTGATGTAACGTGCCCACATCAATATTTCACTAGCTCAGATTCTCAGGGCGTTAAGCCCAAGTTTAAAATAAAGTATTATAAATTATTAGTTTACTTACTTAAAATATATCACTGAGGGTTCCATTCGTAGTGGTCGCAGACGAAATAATAACACCTTCTTTAAACATGAAATGTACTATATTACAGTATTTACAAATCATTTCGGGTTCTCTAACCTGGCGATGTTCAATGATGTGGTTAATTTTGATTAATAAGTTACAGCATAAATAAATATGCATACCCCTCGTGTAGCTACACTTGGTTTACAACGTGAGAATAAATTGAAATAAATTTGGCCACAATGGGTCTGATTAGAGAACCTCCTTAAGTAATAGTAAATGTGTAAAATCTTTAAATTGTCTGATCGATAGCCGAGTGGGTTAAGGCGCGAGGTGGCAATCGCGATTAATCACACGGAATCGCATCAACGTTTTCGAATCCTGAGTCCGGCACTGTCGAAGGAAATGGTTGTATGTCTGCGATTTTTCGATGTGTAACCTCCTTCCGCACAAGCCCTGACTTCTGGAATTGGGGGTTGTCTCATTTCTGTGGTGTGGTGTTTATTTAAATATATACACAAGTTAAAATTCAAAAGTAAATATAAATATATATAAGAACGCAGAACCACTGAAGGTGGTCCCCGGTAAAGAGAATAACACTTATTAGGGCGGTACGATACCCAGACTTCGACGATGCAGAAACTGCAGCCCTTCGGTGGTGTCTTCGGGAAAGAAAAGGAATAGTCCAGACGATGGGATTGAATTACAGTCTCTCCAGCCTTGGAAGTTTATACTTTTGTGCGTGGAAGCCTCCTCCGTGGAACTTTCTACCTTTGTGTGTGTATGTGTGGGCATTTTAGCCTCGTCCGTGGACCCTAAAGTTACACCGATTTAAACGTGCCTCATGAGAGCAATTTAAATTAGACATAATTTGTGGGTTATGTAGGAATATAATTTACCTCTTACTATTGAGGGAAACAATCTACCAAAACTCCTATAGAAGGCTACAGCTTAATGAATGGGGTCGAGTCCGTCTTTCAAGCCAACGAGATATTTCCAAAGGAAAGCCTGTAAATTTGTGAAACGCGTGGATAGAGACCTGGTAAGTTGGCGATAGTGAGGTTAACTCACCTGCACACTTAAATCCTGCACCAGCAGTTAATATTCGCTCCCAACAACAAAAACCGGAGGAAATTTTTTTGGTGTTGATAACTCCAAAATCCACAAAGACGCCTTGAATAAATCAAGTTTTTGAGGAATTACCAACATGTACACGCCACCAAACATATCTCTCTCTCTGGAACGGCTGGAAGGCTCGCGCCATTCGCGGACGGTAACAGAAACTCCGCTACTAACGTTCTCGTTAGCTGCGATTGCTATTATGTGGCCCACAAAACGCAAATGCGTATCGCGGGTCGCATATGCAACAGGTCCGCAACAATTATTAAGGACATGTAACGAGGAATTGTTACATCGCTTTGACATGTGAATTCGAGAAAACGGAAGAAATTTAGAGCATCTATTGTAAACAGTGTTGTCAAGATGTATTGTTCAAAATTAATATTACCTCATTTGTTGTTTATCCATTTAAATTTCTCAATTTAAAGTAATTTCCAATAAAATCGGTAGTGCTATTAAAAAAAATTCTCACCAGTAAATAATTCTCTTATAGCAGGCAAAAAAGTTACCAATAACCTACATCCGATAACCAAGATTGAAAAAGTTACAGCAATTTAAAAAAATGGAACACTTCAAAGTTAGACGATAAAATTAAAATATCTCAGACTCGATAAAATAACACCATGTAGACACAGAGAGTCAGTAAAAGTAAATATTTGGAAATACACTTACAAAAGGTCGTATACGTGTGAATTATATACGAAACGTCATATTCTTAGAGTATTTACATCTCAGACATAAATTTAAAAAACATTTAATACAACAAAAATAGTTCAACTTACTTGCTGAGACTCATGTTCTCTGGGTCTGGGACGGTGCTGATCTTGTAAGACTTCAACTAAATCTGATATTCTACAGATGAAAATCTGCCCTTTTATATCATTTTATTCTGGCTTATGTTTGGACGTTCTCAAAGAATAAAGATATTATCCAGGGATTTAAATATTATGGATAAATAAGCATGGGCCTTTGATTCGCAATAACGGATTTGCATAATCTGCATACAAATAGAAGATATATCCAATATAACAAGGAAATTGGAAAAGTTGTCTCATTTGAACTTTGTGTATTTGATGAATAAACATTTTTTCTTAAATATTTTCTTATCCGATACTTCTTTCAAATCTGCTTTTGTAAGATGTTTTGATGTATCTATAAATAGCACACTAGTGAACACAGTGTTGTTATCATGAATGAAATGTAGTGTAAATATTATATTACAGGCAGAATTTTGATAACAAATTAATTTTTAATTAAATTGCTCACTTAAAAGTTTAATAGAATATTCTCCTCTAGCTCTTCCACTCCTTTTTTAGTACTTGCGTCAAAAATTAAAAGGAAACAATTTGAGTTGACCCTCAAAATGATGCAAAACATAACAGGGAGGCATTAAAAAAACCGCTGCCCAATGAATTACCAGATTTTGTATCCAAGTCTTATGCACACTAAATCCCAATGTAATATTTGACTCCCTTTAATAATAGGATGGCGGTGGTAGATCGGGTGGCTAATGTAATAAAAATTTTAGAGGCCCTTGGTTCTCGTATACACACTAAATCCCAATATAATTTTTACTCCTTTTAACAATGGGGGGAACTGGCAATGATTGTGGTTGATTTTTTAAAGACGTTTCGTTCTTGCATACACACTAAATCGTGCTTTAATTATTTTTTACTCCCTTTCATAATAGTGTGGGCTTGGCTGCAACAAAGTAGTTGGTTTTTCTAAGAAGACCCATATACATGGAGGTGTTGTAATTTTTTGTTAAAAGCGAATTTGCCCACGAATGTAAAAGCTTATCTTATGTAAATAGTCTCTGTATTGAAATTGATTTTGAATGTTCTGCCTTGAATTTTAATAACAGTATTTGCTTGGCTGTAATATATAAGTCTACGGAGGGTAATTTTGAGGTCTTATTAGACCAGCTATCTAATCTGTTATCATTCATAAATTAAAATGCTGAAAATACTATAATCTGTGGAGATCTTAATGTAGGCAACTTAATTAATAGTTCAGACCTAAATAAACTGAACGACGTACTTGAATCTTTTCAAGTTACATCCTTAATAAGTGTACCAACCTGTATATCTAAACAAAAAAACGGCATTACATGCAAAGCAATTGATCATTTAATAGCAAATTTACCTTAAAATTTATTAAAATGGCAGGTATTTGATCCTGGTCTATCGGACCATATTGCTCAGATTATAACCTGGAAAATGCCCCCTTGTTCTGGTAGTGAAATACCTTCTTATAATTTAAAGAGATGTTTTATCCGAATTTAAGATATTATTCAACTCAGCATACATTGATATTTCCCATTATAATAATATAGACGAGGCATTTGGGTGTTTCTAGGATCATTTTGAATGGTGCTTTAATGCAGCATTTCCAAAAAAAGGTTCTGCTCAATAATAAAAATATTAATAGAAAAATTATATTTTCATCTGAATTAAAAAAGAGGGCAGATAATCTCCAATCAATAAGCTGGTTAAGAAAAAATATTAATGATCCACATATTGATATTCAGTATAGACATTTAAAAAGAGATGTAAATAAAGCGGTTCAAAATGAAAAGAAAAATCATTTTTCTCAAATTATAAATAACTCATCTAATAAAAACAGAACTATGTGGAAAATCATTAACAACAATTTGGGAAGTGCCGGTAAGCAAACCATTCCTAAAATTATAATGTTAAGTGGTAAAACGGGGCGAGCGTAGGTGCGTCTTTACTATGCACATACTTCGGTATGCGATGTAAAGCAACGACAAGCGCAGTTAGTACTTGGATGGGCGACCATTCCAACTTAAACCGCGTTCTCGCCTCACACATCTTCCAGCGGCTTGTATATCAGTGTATGCGCGGAAGCTATACAACCTTAGGCGAGGGTTGTATAGGAGATATACCATCCTTCGGAGGGGATGTAAAGCCGTCGGTCCCTTGTCTATTAAATGTTAGGCAAGTAGAAGATCCCTACTCTTCTTAAGGGAAGACGTTCGGCAAAATTCCTGGTTGGGGGTAGCTCGTCTACAGGCGTCGGTGTTAGGCCTCAGTAGCGGAAATAGACCGACGTTAAATAAATGTATAAAAAGAAGTGGTAAAACATTAAACAATCCTTTGCAGATTTCAAATGCTTTTGGAGAATATTTTTCAAACCCAGTAACAACTCCTACGGATCAAAACTCTGCACCTCAGAACAATAACTGTACAATATCTAAAAATCCAAGCGTCAACTCTATGTATTTTTTGCCAGTGGTGGAGGATTCGGTAGTTGAGCTTATAAATCAATTGTCTAACAAAAAATCTACTGGGATTGATGAAGTACCTACAAAATTACTTAAAATGTGTTGTTACGAGTTTGCACATTATTTAACCATTTTAATAAATAATTCTGTCTATTTTGGTCTGTTCCCTAGTTTATTTAAAACAGCTAAAGTTGTGCTTGTGTTTAAAAAAGGCGACTGTCTTGAAATGTCAAATTACAGGGCCATTTCAATTTTAACTAATTTCTCAAAGTTAATGGAGAGGGCTGTTTGCAATAGAATATATTCTTTTCTAAATATAAATAAATTATTAACAACTTGCCAGCATGATTTTAGAGTTGGCCGCTAAACTGAAACAGCCACGATTGACTTTGTGCAGTACGTTCATGATAAGATAGACTCTAGCGAGTATGTGTTTGGTGTATTTTTTGATCTCTCCCGGGCTTTTGACACTATAAACCAGATTTTTTTTATCAAATAAATTAGCAGCAATAGGCATCGTAGGATCGATTAATGATTAGGTAAAATCTTATTTGATAGACAGGTCTCTGGTTGTTAGAGTAGGAGAGGTGGATTCCCAATTATATAATACAGACCTTGGTACGCCACAAGGAAGTATATTGGGCCCCTTACTATTTCTCTTGTTTGTAAACGATTTACCAGACTACATATTACAACACGGAGGGTTATTTATGTACGCTGATGATACAACAATTGTAGTATCAGCAGTTAACGTCTTAGGTGCTATCGACAGAGTCAATATCATATTAGAGGAATTTAAGATCTGGTGCAACAGAAATAAATTAATTATAAATTTAAATAAGACTGAATGTGTAAAATTTTCTTATGGGGACCCCGCTGTACCAGACATAAACTTCTCTCTAGATAATACTCAAATAAAAATTACAAATGTAACAAAATGTTTAGGTATTCAAGTAGATGAAAATCTTAATTTTTCTGAACATGTTAACCAGGTATGCTCTAAGTTGAATAAGTCTTTCTTTGCGCTGTCTTCTTTAAAAAATGACTTGAATGAAACTGCCTTATTGTCATTATATTACGCCCAAGTATACTCAGCAGTAAGCTATAATATTACGGTCTGGGGTCAATATACAGAATCTACTCGCGTTTTTATAATACAAAAGCGTATATTGAGACTAATGTTTAGATTACAGGGAGTAATACCGTGAATCTTTTAAGTGTAGATGCATATTAACTTTTGCATCAATCTATATACTGAAAATATTATGTTTTGTATATCTAAATCAAACCAAATTTTAAAAAAATATAGACTTTCATGATTACCCAACAACAAATAAAGAATAGTTCTGTCTTGGTAAATGCTGGCACGAGAAATATAAAAAGTCGCCAGTCTACGCAGGTTGTAGTCTCTTTAACATTTTACCTAATGCACTTAAATTGTCACGCTGTTTTGCTGAGTTTAAAAGAAATTTAAAAGCATTTTTAATCGAAGGTTGTTTTTATACTTTGGAAGAGTTTATTACTGAGTGTTGTAACATGGCATAGATTGTATAAACGTATTGTCTCTCAGGTACCTTCATTTTTGCATGAAACCTGTGTAATGTGTACACTTTATGCTTACAGGTGTTTTTATCAAGTGTTTTTATTATCTATAAATCGAATTGGTTTGTTTTTACTATATCCAATTTTTAGGATCTTATATTTATGAATTTTAGATAATTAACACTGACTTACCTTATTCATATTTTGTATGGCAAAAAAGGTTAATAAATATATTCTATTCTATTCTATTGGGGGTGATAGTGGGCAATATAAAATTTTTTTAATTTCTCTAATTTTTTTATTGAAAAATATTACATTTTTAATGTTACTAAGTAAACAAAAGAACATATGAAACAGTTTAAATCAAATTTGCAAACTGGGCACCCGTAACAATAATGGAGACATTTTTCTAAAATATTTTGTATCGTTTCCGGGGTGATTTAATTAATTTCTTGCCTTATTATATTTTGCCGTATTTTAAATCATCGACGTTATTTGGCCTGTTGAGGTAGACTTTCGATTTTAAGTAACCCCATAAAAAATAGTCAATTGGGGCCAAATCGGGAGAACAGGCAGGCCACTCAATTTCACTGCGTTTACCGATCCACCTATTGGGAAAAACTTGATTGAGAGAGTTACTTTCAATGAAAAATGTGGTGTAGCTCCATCCCGCTGATACCAAATATTTCTAGCAACTTCATTAGGGTTGTCATCTTCTGGAAAAGTATTCTTAACTCTGGAACTAAGAAATTTTGCAAGAAATCCAAGTAACGCGCGCCAGTTAATGTGCTATCAAAGAAATATGGTCCGATAATTTGAGAATTTATAATTCCAGCCCAAACATTCACCTTCTCGGGATATTGAGTATTGGCCTCCATCATCCAATGTGGATTTTCTGTACTCCAGTATCTACAGTTACCTTTGTTGACTGTTCCATTTAAGACGATTGCTTCATCAGAAAAAAAAAAATTTTTATAAATAACGGATCTTCTTGGCATCTCTTTGCCATGATTTAGCAAAATCCCAATCGGCGATCAGAATAATCGTCGTTAAGTTCTTGAACCAAATGAATTCTATATAGATGATATTTTTCATTTTTTAGAAGACGTTTTACTAACATCATTATCGGCGGCAACTTGTCTTGTAGGTTTGTCACGCTTTGTTAATAAATAACAGAAAGCGGATTGAGAAGTTTATTACACTTGATGGTGGGTTAGTAGAAAGGGGCCGAATATAATAATATAGTCATTCATTGTAAAAACTTACTTCATCTTTTATTTAATAAATAATTTTAATAATAATTGTGCACGACTTTCATTTGTTGGAAAAAGTTATCTCTATGTGTTGGACAAAGTCGCTTTATGGAGCTGTATAACTCCATGAATTAGTCTTGAAATTCGGCCACAAATAAAGGAGATACAGGGGTGTCTTCACGAGAAGTGAAACAAAATTTTTTTTTTTTAAGTTTTCCGATTTTCACCAAATTTTATAGGGGGGCATATCTCGTGATTCTGAACAACTTTTATTAACAAAATTTTTGTCTATTTCTAAGCCCACTATGATTTCTCGAAAATTTCGATTTTCTTTTTATCGCAGTAGGCCGGCGTTTTAGATCTAGACGACATTTATGGGTGATGTAAAGTCGCCTTATAGAGTTGTATATCTGATAAAAATTAGAAATGAATTCGGCCACAAATAAAGTAGATACAGGGGTCTTCACGAGAAGTGAAACACACTGTATATATACTGGGTGTAACAGGATCATGGTATACCCCCTTTTCTCCTTTAGTTTTGAAGATAATTGATTGAAATTTAGGATATACTACATACATAATAAGCGGCACTTTTTGACATACAATCGATTTTTATTCACTTCCGGTTTCGCCGGAAGTGACACTAACTATCGATTTTTAAATAGAACACCCTGTATATTATTGCATTTTTAAATTCTGCATAATTTTCTGAATACAACGAAGCCAAATAAGTGACATTTCAAACATCAACTTTTTTGTTAATATAATTTTTAATTTTCCATTTAAGTGTGCCATGACGGTTCCGATTTATTCTAAATGAACCCTGTATGCTGCAAAAATCGAAATCCCGTTAAAAATACTAAATTACGTGATTTATGAGCAAATAAAATTCACCAGAATTGTTTTTAAGGCAAAATTCAATTTCTTCAAATGGAACCATATCGGTACCGTGGTACTATTTATTAGTACTATTAATAAGGAATTTATTCATATGTCGTATTAAAATGTGCGATAAAAACAAACAAACTTACAGCTATAAGAAAATACAATTTTGTTCTAATTAAATGTTAAGAAGTAACAAAGGTGGCTTTGAAAACAATGAAATATTTAGCTTGTCAAACATTTGTTTGTTTAACGGTGGCTTTATTGTCTTTAAAAATTGTTTGAGTTCATAATTGGCGATCTCGAAAACCTACAGATATTGTATTTTGAGTCGAATCGGATCAAAAACGGTAAAGTCGCCCGCCGTCTTCAGGCCCTATCTATTTTTTTCTCATGTGAAAATGTTAAAGTGTATTGTCGCGGGATTTATACACATGTACAAAATTTCAAAGCTCTAGTTTAATTAGAACTAATCGAAATTTTGTTTGCAAGATTTGACCTAAACAAACTAACTAACAAATATTGCAAGTTTAACAAAAGCTTTTAAAAATAAATATCATTAGACAAACTTACCAACACGACACTGTTACCGGTTTGGAATTTGAAGAACAGGGCGTATTATTGTGTATTTGTGCTAATGTTGCATATTAAATTGTCAAATTTAAAAGAAAAATTTCGGAATCAAAAACATCTCTGTGGAGTTCCTCAAGAATCCACCCCGGGGCCATTATTTTTTACATTCTATGCAAATGAATTCATACTATGCATTAAAATCTGATCATCTCATCTGTATGCCTATGATCTACAAATTTATTTGCCACGCTATGTTAATTATTAACTAACGTAATCATCATAATTAACAACATCGCGTCAGCGTGCGTTGATGTGTTGCAAATTTTACAATCCAATAATCCAATCTATTGTTTCAGAGCGGGATGATCCATTCCAAATATGGGAAGTATTACATTGAACCAGCTCATCATCCATTAAAGACAATTGGCCCTGGTCATAAACACCTTGTGTACAAAAGATCAGCCGTGATTACAAGCTATCCAAAGAAGAAGAGGAAGAAGAAAAGAAGAAAACATTCGAATTGCGGTACAAGGGAACCAAGGAGATTAACGCTGTGAGTTAAATACATGTGATTTACTTTTCCAAAACTGATATAGATCAGTTAGGCCTAAGGCAACAAAGATAAAAAAGTTAAAGGTTGAGTAAGGAAGATGGCACAGTACTTTACTAATTATATCAGAATTCTATCTCGCGCGGCTGTATATATCGACTTGATTTTGTTAATATCTTACTTTTATGTAAAATCGACAGTGCTAGTTAAGCATCCCATTAACAAGGGAACATGGTCATGAGCATGTTGGCTAACACATTTACTATTTACCACACACCATAGGTTCCCGTTTATACGTGAGCGTACAACTTGGCAACTTGGGAACATGTTGACGAACTTAGCCATACACCTGCCTCAACCTGTGTTGCCAAGCATGTTCGCTTGTAAATTGCGTGTTTTAGAGGCACTAATTTAAAACTAAACTTCCATGACGCAATATAGCCTTGAAAATATCTTGCAAAGGCTTTGATATTATGTACCTATGTACATTGTTTTAGGAATGTTTGTAATATTTTTCTTTCAATGATATACAAGCAAACAAGCAAGCAAAATAGATTTATTAGAATTAAATGATACAGAACAGGATCTGCCCCGGAGCCGATCGTGCAACCACCGCGCTGACGCGATGGCGGGTTGCATGGTCGGACGGGACAGGTCTGGGCCGGCGTAAACAATAATTAGGAACAACTAAACCTAAACTCCTATTTTACGATGAACAAATAAAAAATAGGCAATACAATTAAATATATCCAAAAAACAGATTTAAAAAACTTAAAAACTACACTATATTTAGAGAACTCTCGCACAAAACATTTTCTAATTTCGCAGTTGACGCTAGCACCTCAAATTAAAACGAGGAGCCTTCCGCGAGGTGTGTAACATCGGGCTGCGCATAGGCTGGCCTAAACTGTGATTTTAAAAATTTTGATTCAATGATATACAGTGTGTCTCACTTTTCACCACTACACCCAAATATCTGGGCCGTCTGTTAATCGAGTTAGATCAAATTTGGTATACTCCTTGTGTTTCAAAAACCCCCCATTTCTTATTGAAGAAACGGATTGTACAGCTAAAATTACGTAAGTTTCGTCTGGAACATTTTTTTGGATTCGCTGTAATCGCAAAAAATTAACATAATGGCATAAGTTTGAAATAATCGGTTTACACCGGAAACAAAAAAACACGTATTCAATATTTTAAAAACCTATCCAATGACACCAAAGTTGACCCCTTCCCATGCCCCTGTGCAGGTGGGGGGCAACTTTGAAAAGTTAAATGGGAACCAACATTTTTTATTTCGAATTTGCGTTCTTCGCAAATTTGAAAAACGAATTGCTTTTTACAAATAAATACTTTTAAAAATAATACATTTACAAATAATACCTTTTTTACAAATAAACAAAGACATCTTTGATTAGAAAAAAAAATTGACATGAACAAATTGAGCTCTTGCTTCCAAGAAAGTTGGATGAACAACAATTCAGAGAAAAAACACGTTTATTTGTAAAAAAAAGTTTGTTTGGTTCTTTTTCCCTGAATTGTTAAAAATATTTCTGCGAAGTATTGCATGTAGTTTCATTATTTTTATTTTTCAATGTTTATTCCTCTTCCAACTTTCTTGGAGGCAAGAGCTCAATTTGTTCAAGTGACAATTTTCTAAATTGTGACTGCTTTTTTTCTAATCAACGATGTCCTTGTCAGAGAGGGAAAGTATAACTCTTCTCATGATGCGTGGGTATGGTGATAGTGAAAGGTCATACCAAGAGGTTGCCAATTTATTCAACATCGCGTTTCCTGATCGTCTGCTTATCGTACTGTTTATCGATTTCTACAAACTGGATCAATCGAAGATGAACCACGATCTGGAAGACCTAAAACTGCTGCAAATGACGAGAAGTCTTTGAAAATTCTATTAAGTTTTGAAGATGATTCCCACACCTCAATCCGAAAAGTTGTGCTACAAACTCAGTCAAATAAATCTACTGTTCAGAGAGTTTTAAAGTTGCATAATTATTTTCCATACAGAATAAAATTAATTAGTGCAAGAACTTATTGGAGATGACTTTGACCGCAGACTGGAATATTGCGAGGAAATGATGCGAAAATGCGACAGAAATTAAATTTCTGTTCTGGACTTGTTTCTCCGACGAAGCTACCTTTGACATGATGGGCTCTGTTAACCAGCAAAACATGAGGTATTGGGCCACTGAGAATCCCCATTTGGTGAAAAACATCACACCCAATACCCGGAAAAAGTTAACGTTTGGGCGGGAATATTGTGTAACCATATCATTGTACCATTCTTCATTAACGGTAATTTGACTGCCCAAAAGTGCGTGGATTTGTTGACCAATGATATTGTACCTGCAATAGAAAATTTAGTGGGGCGTGCCTTCGAAAATGTTTGGTTTCAACAGGATGGTGCACAGGTGCACTTTGCTTTAATTGTACGTAATTTGTTAAACAATGTTTTTCATCAGAGGTGGATTGGTAGAAGAGGCTCCATAGAATGGCCAGCAAGGTCACCTGATCTAACTCCTCTCAACTTCTTCTACTGAGGATACTTAAAAAGCCAAGTTTATGAAACTAAACCCAACGATATCGAGGAAGTAAAGAATAGAATACGTGATGTGTCAAATGAAATAACTCCAGAGGTATTGCAGAAATTTACCGATGAAGTTTACTTTCGGTTAGGACTTTACCAAGAAAAAGATGGTTGTCAATTTGATCACGAAAAAAATTAAAGCTGGTTTGAGGCAACGTTACGTGAGCCACCTAAAATAAGCACCATGTTCTTACAAAAATGTTTTTTCTCTGGATTATTGTTGAAAACATTTATCTTTAATAACATTTCTGCGAAGTATTGCATGTAGATTCATTTTTGAAATATTAAACACGTGTTTTTTGTTTAAGGTGTAAACCGATTATTTCAAACTTACGCCTTTATGTTAATTTTTTGCGATTACAGCGAATCCAAAAAAATGTTCCAGACGAACCTTACGTAATTTTATCCGTACAATCCGTTCCTTCAATAAAAAATGGGAGTTCCCATTTAATTTTTCAAAGACCCCTGAGAGAGGGGTGGTGGGAGTCAACTTTGATGTCATTGGATAGGTTTTTTAAAATATTGAACACCTTTTTTTTTTTTGTTTTCCGAATAGATGAGCAGTTTGCGATATATTTGACCGTTCCGGGACTTTTGGAACACCTCGTAATTATTAGAGTATTGCGAATTATCTAAGCTGTAAGCATAACAACATTGTTACCTATAGCTTACTTTTGGTCAGTAGTAATCTGTGATCAAAATTGCAGAAATTTAATTTATTGTAATATATCTCAAAGAATAATCAACATTATAATATACCTCTCACCAAATACCAATTCTATGTTAAAATGTACCTAGGATCAAATTTCTCATAAACTAGGAAGGCTAAAAAATACCGCAATTAGCGTTTCTTGTTTAATGAAATTCACACTCACTCGGAATATCTTATTACCAATTTATACATATGTAGTGTTTAAAATACTAAATTTCAATATTTAACGACACTGTCCACATATTAATGAAACGAATTTGAATTAATATACACTAAATCTTCTAGTGTGACAATTATTACAAACTATCTCCTATATAGAAACTAAAATTTCGTGAATAAACCAAATACCAGTATTGATTGAACAAATCACGTATCCAATTACAATCTAAAGTTCCACTTTTTGTTGTGGGCGAATCAGTTGGATAACATGTTTTCTTTAGGGCGTTGACAATTATACAGGGTGTACCAACAAAAACTACCAGGTGAAATGTTTCGGAAAGTACTAGGGATATTCAAGTTCGGTAAAAACTCATTGCTGGAACATATAAATGACTTTGAATACAAAAAGGTTTTTAATGTGTTAAGGGAGAGAATTTTTGGATGACAGGAAGTTACAAATAAATGTTATATATATATATATATATATATATATATATATGTTGTTCTTTAGGTTTTCGCGGGTGTTAAATGAAGTGTTGTCTAAACGACGTTTCGACAGAATCTCATCTGCAATCTTCAGGTTCTCACTGAAAGCTGCCTACTGCTGCTTCTCGTTGCTGGAACTGAACTGACGTTCCCCACGTTGTGCGGCTCCTTATATATGCTCCAGTCCAGGGCGCGCCTGCGCGTTTGGCTACGTGTTACCGGTCCCCCACCACCTGTGGTAGGCGTAGCGGGCGTCGACGATCCACCGTGGACGAGCCAATCACGAGGAGGCATGTTCAAGTATTGACAAATAGTGAAGAAGCACAGCAACCTGCCCGAAATGGACCTATCACGAGGAGTCAGAGCCGATCGCAGACCAATCAAGGAGAACCACGGCATTCTGCGGCACCGATTGGACACGAGGATACCCTACCATCGGCGAGAAGTCACGTGGAGCGTGATGTTTCAGCGAGGCCACTTATCGGGTTGGCTCAGGCGCTCGCTACGCCTACCACAGGTGGTGGGGAACCGGTAACACGTAGCCAAACGCGCAGGCGCGCCCTAAACAGCAGCTTTCAGTGAGAACCTGAAGATGGCAGATGAGATTCTGCCGAAACGTCGTTTAGACAACCGTGACTCCTGGAGGAGTCGATCATCGACGCGGGAGAGCACCCGGAAGTACAACAACACTTCATATATATATATATATCCTCTCACCGGTACACCATTTACTTAAGTTTGTATAAAACTAACAGGTTGGCCACTATCATTTGTCTGTTCCATGACCTATGGCATACTGATGAGAACTAATAAGTTCGAAACCGGTCTATGTCTGGTCGGGGAATTGACAAATGACATTGGCTACCAATCTTTCATGATTTGTAAGGTATAATTCAATGCAGGTCGGGGTATTTGCCCGCTGAGTAGTTGTTTCCTGCAAATCATGTATAATAACAGTATATGGGTTAAGTCCACCAAGGGCTAAAGGTCACCGCTCTCGGTACTTGCAAAATAGCAAGTCGCTATACACCATGGAGACATCTATGATGTCTGGTGTATAGTAGCATTTGACCACATGAGGGTATTCACTTACCTCTCACCGGTACACCATTTACTTAAGTTTGTATAAAACTAACAGGTTGGCCACTATCATTTGTCTGTTCCATGACCTATGGCATACTGATGAGAACTAATAAGTTCGAAACCGGTCTATGTCTGGTCGGGGAATTGACAAATGACATTGGCTACCAATCTTTCATGATTTGTAAGGTATAATTCAATGCAGGTCGGGGTATTTGCCCGCTGAGTAGTTGTTTCCTGCAAATCATGTATAATAACAATATATATACAATATATATATATATATATATATATATATATATATATATATATATATATCAAGTGTGCTTCTAGAGTGCTGAAATATTAAAGCATAATATTTCAGTCGCAAGCTCCTCCATAAAATCCTTATTTTACTATAAGGAACGTAACCAAACTGCAACCAACTGCTACTCTCCGGGCTATGTGCCCCGCCGAGCGCCAAATTACAAGTTACAAGCCTGGCGCGTTAAGTGTAATAATCGCATATTACCAACAAAACGCTAATACTTCGATTGCAACAAACACCAGCCGAAGGACTGATCCAACTTAAAGGAGCTCTCGTGCCAGTCGTCCCATACCACTTGCAGACTGCAGTTTCGAGCTGTTGGCTTTCGTCAGTGCAAGGTAGGCAAACAGGCGTCATCTAGCGGTCTAGCTTACTAATTTACATGTCGCTATCGTAAAAATACCGAGATTTACCAAATAGTCAAGGGATCCTCGTGTCGTTCGTCACATGCCTACCTTACACTGACGAGAGCCAACAGCTGGAAAATGCAGTCTGCAAGTGGTATGGGACAACTGGCACGAGAGCCCCTTTAAGTAGGATCAGTCTTTCGGCTGGTGTTTGTTGCAATCGAAGCATTAGCGTTTTGTTGGTAATATGTGATTATTACACTTAACTACTACTAACTAATTTATTAAAGTAATGTTTAGGATTAATGATATCGTGGATTTCATTTCTAGAAGTTTCTAGAATGTATTGCTTAATTTTAACCTGTAATTTATTAGAAGAGGATATATGTTAATATCACTATATATCAGAACATTATCCTGTAATAAACTTTATGTTAATTATCATGAAGTTGGACATCAAGTTTCATAATTTATTTACAAATTTGAGTTGTCCGTCCGTTCAACATCTGGGACTTATAATTTTTTAACGTTAGAATAAATTTATGATCTCATCTTCATTTGTTTCCACCAAGAAACTGAACAGGGACTAATATATATATAATGCTTTTTTATCACTTTTCACTGAACTGATCTTACTAGCTAAGTGTTTACCAATATTTACATAGATCTTATTAAAAAATGTACACATTTCCTCTTCTTATATTATCGGTGTTTCTTCCGTGTCTGTATTTTAAAATTTTACCTTTTTATATTCTGCCATCAATTTTCTTAAATCTTTTCCATAGTACTTATTATTAAACGCTATTACCAGCATTTGTCTTGAGAATAAATAAAACCTAACACTTTACACGTATAATAATTATTTTACTACTTTCTAGGCTGGAGTGGCAAAACCAACTAGGCAAGGTAAAAGTACAAGAAAAAACTCACAAACACAAGGACAAGATTAAAATATCCAAAATAAAAGCATCGGATATGAGAAAATTGAAATATAAAAAAGTGAACTCCAAAGGCAAACGATCTGTTAGTAAGGAGCATTTTGTTGAGACTCTCGTAGTGGCAGATTCCTCCATGGTCGAATTCCATCAGGATGGTGATATTGAAACGTACATTTTAACTCTCATGAATATGGTAAGAAACATATACTTTTATTTTCGTCAAACAACGCTTACAAAATTTACATTTTGCATCTTACAGGTTTCCTCATTTTACCTGGACCCGAGCATCGGCAACAGTGTAACAGTAACAGTAGTAAAAATAGTTCTAATCGACGATCAGTTATCAGAACCCGGCATAAACGTTACGACTAACGCCGATACGACCCTGAAAAACTTTTGCAAATGGCAATTACACTTGAACCCCGACGACGACTCCCATCCCCATCATCACGACGCGGCAATCCTTATTACCAGAAAGGATATCTGTGCTCGCCAGGACACCCCATGCGGTACTTTAGGGGTGGCACATATAGGCGGGATGTGTAAAGCGAGCAGAAGTTGTAGTGTCAATGAAGATAGCGGCATCAGTTCGTCTCATACAATAGCTCACGAACTGGGACACAAGTAAAGTACATACATTTTAATAGATCCCTATACAGCATGTTTTAAGTTTCCACAACTGTTTTATTTCCCGTCTACAGAATTCACAGGGCGGTAATATAGTGCTAGATGCAGATATAAAACAATAATAATAAAAAAATGTCTTTATTTGTAAGTGTATAACAAAATACGTTACATTTCTAATGCAGTCTAGCCAAGCGGATACTCTATTTAACCTTAATTTATACGTTATAACAAATTAATATAAATACATGAAACAAATTAAGAGAAAAGAGAGAGAAAGCATATAGTGACAATCGATTTATATGGTTATATATACTAACAATTAATATTAAAATAGGGGCGAGCTGTG